>OY756230.1:17500-9672500 GCA_963576875.1 Acrobasis repandana | reverse complement strand
GTTGCGTCGTTCTATTACAGGGTTCCTTTAGCGACGTTCCGACTTTATCATCAGATCAGCTTCTTGTTATTATAATATTGCATTGTCATCTGATTTAAATTAGCGTACAAAATTTCATCTCAATCAGAAATGGGGAAGTAGCTCAAATTTAATTTGCAAGATTTGACCTAAAATACAAACACAAACAAGGCTAGGTAAACAAAAGCTCGTATAAAGGTCTGAAATTTCTTAAAGAGTGAGCTAGTCACTCAGGCAATTGAATTGCCTCCCTGTATACAATTTTAGGTCTAGCTAGAAAGAGGCATTATTTGTGCCGCTTCCAGCCCAGAGTTAGGCAAGTAAAGTGATACTTGAATACATATAAATTCGACATATTAGGTCCTTACATATGAAATTGCCGTTCAGTATCAAAAAAGTGAAACAAGTTTTTTTTAATGAAATTATTATTTAATCAATCGAAGTATGCGCCGTTGTTATCGATACACTTCCGCCATTTTATAGGCAGATCATTGATACCTTTGGAAAAAAAATCCTGGGAGCGAGAGTCTATGAACTGTTTCAAGGCGGTTTTGACTGCCTCATCAGATTTGAAATTTTTTCCTTGTAAAAAGTTATCTAAATTTTGAAAAAAGTGGTAATCGGTTGGGGCAAGATCTGGAGAGTATGGTGGGTGACGCAGAGGTTCCAGTCGCAGCTCCTCTAACTTGGCGATCGTTTGATGTGCAGTGTGTGGTCTAGCGTTATCCTGAAGGAGCAGTGGGCTAGAGCAATTCATCTGTCTCGGTTGTTTAATGGCGAGCTTTTCCATCATTGTTTGCAATTGTTGGCAATACAAGTCTGCAGTAATCGTCTGGCCTGATCTCAAGAAGCTGTAGTGGATAACACCAGCACTGGTCCACCAAACACTAACCAGAATCTTCTTTTTGGTCAGTTTTCGCTTAGGGCAAGGTTTTGCCGGTTCTCCAGGTTCAAGCCATTGTGATGAACGCTTCCGATTGTCGTACAGGATCCATTTCTCATCACAAGTCACGATACGGTTCAAAATCCCCTCATTATTGTGGCGATTAAGCAAAGAAACGCAGCAAGCAACGCGTGTTTGTTGGTTTGCTTCAGTCAATTCGTGCGGTACCCACTTTTCGAGTTTTTTAATTTTTCCGATTTGGCGCAAGTATCGTTTTGTTACTTACGCCGAAGGCTGCTGCTAATTCAGAAGTGGTTTGAGATGGATCCGCTTCCACTATCGCCTTCAATTCTTCGTTATTCACTTGAGTATCAGGTCGTCCACGAGGCTCATTGTGTAAATCGAAATTTCCAGAACGGAAACGTTGAAACCAAAAACGCACCGTTCGTTCGTTAGCGGTGCCTGGTCCATACACGTCGTTAATTCTTCGAGTCGTTTCTGCAGCACTGGTGCCACGGTGGAACTCGTATTCGTAAATACCGTGAATTTTCAATTTGTCCATAGTTGTTGTTATAGCAATGTTGAAACTCAAACAAACAAATGATGTTAAAACAAATGAAATACGAATTTTAAAACAATATTTTTCTGGCTTTATTTCGAAATAAATTTGAATTTGGAATTCCTAATGAAACGCAAGATATTTGATTTTAAAGTTGCCAGTATTGAAAATCGGCAATTTCATATGTAAGGACCTAATAATAATTTTTATATTAGATGTATTTATGTAATTATAAAATAATTTAAAAGTATAATTATAGTTATGACAACATAGGGAAAGGTGCGAGTGGCACCTAAATGACAGCAGCGCAGGACCGAGGTGGGTGACGTCAACGAAGAGAGGCCTATGCCACAGAAGACAGTAAGAGTACATACAGAACGGAATCTCCTAAGGTACGCGCAATATGCGTCCCCGTTCCCCGTTCCCGTCCCCAGATTCCATTCTGTATGTAATACTCTTACTGTCTTCTGTGCCTATGCTCAGCAGTGGGCGGAAGAAGGGTTGCGATGAATGAATAAATGGTCATTGTGGCAAGCACTAAATCAATACGTGCTTTATCGAAGCTATCAAATCTCCTTTGACATCTTATAATACAGCAACTTGCATAAAAAATATTACCTGCTTATTCTAACTGGTTTATAATGTAAGTATTATAACTTGGAAGACGACTACATATTATTAGTAAAGTCAAAGACTTCTCCCCTAGAAGCTCTGCTAGGCTATATCGCTAAACGTGGCCTTGTCTTCCGGTCCTTAGCTCTATCTTCCCATAAAATAATACAGCAAAGTTAGACAGTTACCTAAGTGGAACTAAAAATGTTTCCCATATAGAATAGATACCGCTACCCATTTTACATTCTCAACTGAGCTTTGAATTATTAAATTCCTTCCCAAAATATAACTGAGCCAGGCAATCTATTTTATTCCGATCATTTTTTGATAATTTCTGCAAAAGTAGATTCCATATTATGTCTTTTATAAAATCGTTGCCTAATTAATTCAAAACTTCATATACATATTCAAGTTGTTTCAATGCAAATATTGAATGAGAAAAGTTTAAAAACGAGTTTTAACTTACCAAAGGCATTATTTAAGTTTCCGTGCATCAATGTAGGCCGTCCATTGACTAAGTTTCCTAGAGTTCGATGCAAATCCTCCGTTATGAAGTTGAGTAGTTCTGAAATAGGTTGCATTGAAAATACTGTACAGAATATAACAAGTACTTGTAGAAGGAAAGTTTTAAACTTTGTTCTTATATAACGTCTTACAAAATACATATACTGAAACTATTTTAAGAGAAAGTTCAGTCCGTGATACTAAATAACTTTCCCCAAGGAACATGTATCGAAATATGAAAAATAATTTTTCCTTTCCGTACAAACTCGGATCAGCTGATCGGTCAAATGTAATAAAAAAAAATTCAATATAAGTTAGTTTCTTGTGGAAAGTTGTTCAGTATCATGGACTGAATTTACCCTTAAAATATTAGACCCTGAATAGTCAGGTCTCTATTTCTGCTTGGTTATCATATTCAGCCTTCAGATTGTACCCCTGGCTGATGTTGCGGTCAACAGAATGTAAATAACTATTTCGAATGGGCGAAAATGCGAATCATGTTATTTGGTGATGCCGGCTACTTACTTACTTATCACTATTTTGATTTCTTTTTCCATCTTCTCGCCCACCAACGTTTTATGTTTTGTTGTTCGTGTGTATAAGTGGCGGACACTTTGTGTCAGAGTTTTAAAGCTGCCTCTCTAGGCAGCTTGACGACTTGAAGTGATCTATCAATGTACCTATAATGTTACTTTAATGAGTAAGAATAATAACAAAATAATATACTTGGATCTAATTTACATGTATCATTGACGTTACCTATATAGCAGATAGTTTTACATGATTCCTGTGTGGTTCCGGGTTAGAATAGGTGCACTCCATCTCTTCCTGTGGGTGTCGTAAAAGGCGACCAAAGGACCAAGCACAAACATCTCGTGCTACATTTGCATTCCCAAGAAGGGAACGTCGGGCGGCGGCCGGTTGTAACTTTTCGCAATAATACATTCCCAAAGAGGGTTGACGTCAGGCAAGCGGCCGGTCGTAAAACTATAGCCAAATCATTTAAACTGTTCCGGCTATTTCTTCTTCATTTCGCAAGGTCTTTGGCATCCTTGGGTGACCATTATTGACATGCATGTTATATTTGGAGAAGAAAAAGCGAGAAAGCGCACCCCGGGCTCCGAAGCAGCATAGCTGAGGATGCAACCGGGAACCCCCTAGACGAAGAAGACTTTTACATGATTCCTCACGCAAAAAACGCTGATTTTCCAACAAAACAGGCTCTTTCCACAAAATTTTGTTTCACACTCATCGCGTTTCTACAGAATCTGAAACTTGGTCGGGTATTTTCCAAGGACTTTTTTGAGACGCGCCGGATAAAATTGTCTTCGAAGATCTAACAGTGATCAGGGATTTCGCAAACCTTTGTTGATAGTGTGTACACAAATTTATTTATACAGCCTCTGAACTAACATTCGGATCCTTATTCAAGACTTCTAAATAAACTTTGGTTTTTATAAACGCGCAAAAAGGATGAATAGATTAATTTTAAGGCAAACCTATTTAGACATTTTTAATCCAAACACTTTTGCTCTTCAGAAACCTAATGTTCACAGGACTTGAAGGCAATTCCAATAAACTGCTCTTTCTTTCTTTGCAGGAATCACAATGGTGGCAACTGCACAATCAACAATGACGTTCTAACATCCGCCTATATACAGTTATCAACCAGATTAAATAATGACAGTTGACGACATAGTGCCATAGACTGCGGATGTTGGATGCGAAGGCGGGACGCGTGGTGAAATGAGAGTGACAGTGTGTGCATGTGAAGTGATCACGTGAGCATATGGTGAGAGGGCAGCGTGTGTAGGGATGCAGCGGCTGTGACGTCACGGGAGAAGAGCGGCGGATGCGGCGAGGCAGCGTCTACAGTGTGAGCGAGGGCGTGGAGCGGTGCGCCTGTACCAGGTAAGATTGGTAAGAACCGTCGTAAAAACAAGGTATTCTTTTCCCGTGACTGCTGGGTCACGTGATTGGCTCAAGAATACGTCATCAGTAGGGTTGGAAGTGTTGCCACTGTGTGTGATTGAATTATCTAAACAAAATGCATTTTCTAACTTAACAAAATTAAACAGATAAATCACATGATATACGAAACAGTTAAGTTAGTGAGTATTTTATATTTATTAAGTAAGTATATAATTAAGAAAGTACTTGAATATAATGAAAAGAACAATCAATGGTAGCAGTTATCGTTAAATTCGTGACGATTACTGGAAGAGAATACTTTGTTTTATTATACCTTGGTAAGAACCGTACTAAGTGTAACTTTATTGATACATCACATGTGTTCTATTATGTCTAGAAATCGTTCTATTTTAGGAAACAGATCCATGACTGCAGGGTTTTAATCCTTTCAGGTCATGCGCCTTAAAATAGGACGAACATCTGACGAATATCGTACGGGGCAATCCCAACGTTCATGTGTAAATATGCAGGAATTCCCTTTAGATATCACGTATGGTTCGCAGGAGTTTTAACGGAGGAGAAGCGCCTCGTGATGAAAGACATCTTTACTTAAGGCACAACTAACACCAACAAATTTAATTAAAAGCGCCTTCTTCATTTCGTGATCACAGTCAACCAATATGCGGACTTCACGACTATTTTCTTCATGTGAAAAACGAGATCGACTTTACATCGAGAGCTTTCAATCATGTAGGTAGGACTTACTGCATAATTAAATAGCTATGCTCAGTAAATATCATCTTATATAATTTAAGAGATTGTACAGTTGTCTTGTCAGTGAAGCTAAGTGAAGATGCTTCCATTCCTCTCTTGTCTCTGCCATCTTTTTACTTAGTCCTAACTTTCCTTTAATTTATTGGAAAACCTTCATTCTCGGTCTTCTATTTTCTTGTCTCCCTTTTTAGGGTTCTGTAGCCAAATGGCAAAAAGGGAACCCTTATGGATTCGTCATGTCTGTCTGTCCGTCCGTATGTCACAGCCACTTTTTTCCGAAACTATAAGAACTATACTGTTGAAACTTGGTAAGTAGATGTATTCTGTGAACCGCATTAAGATTTTCACACAAAAATAGAAAAAAGAACAATAAATTTTGGGGGTTCCCCATACTTAGAACTAAAAATCATTTTTTTTTTATCAAACCCATACGTGTGGGGTATTTATGGATAGGTCTTCAAAAATGATATTGAGGTTTCTAATATCATTTTTTTCTAAACTGAATAGTTTGCGCGAGAGACACTTCCAAAGTGGTAAAATGTGTGTGTGTGTGTGTGTGTGTGTGTCCGTAACTTCTAAAATAAGAGAATGATAAAACTAAAAATATATATGATGTACATTACCATGCAAACTTCCACCGAAAATTGGTTTGAACGAGAACTAGTAGGTAGTTTTTTTTAATACGTCATTAATCGTAAACCGCAATTTACCTTTAGAACATTTATATCATGTTACTTGCTGCTACGGATCCCTTCATGGACGAGTCCGACTCGCACTTGACCGCTTTTTTCCTACTATTATTCTGAAGAGATTTTCACGTCTTATTAGAAGTTCAATATCTTCCCTTTTCTATTTTCATATCGTATTTAATATAATTAATTATAATTAAAAAATAATATGATTGTATTGTTACACAATCATTCATAATATCAGACTCAAAAATAATAATCACGGTAAATATTTATTTTTATTATATTTATTTCATACTAATTTACCGTGTAATGTGATAATCGTAACATTTTTTAAATAGTTTGGAAAATCCAAAAGTGCACGCCTCATAATCTCATTTTTCACAATTAAATTGATTTTGATTGTTTTATTGCTAACTTAAAAAGAAGAAAAGTATGTGTCGGCTTTAAGGCCGTACCTAAATTTTCCGGGGTCCAGTGCTGCCCCCATTTTAAATAAATCATTTCAAAGAAAACGGAGACATCATTTAAAATTTTGCTACTACCAAGTTCTAGATAACCCTTCAAAGTATTTTATGAACTATCGTTTACAGTTTATAATTAGAATGTTAAGCTTTACTACGCACATTTGCTAAAAAGTGGCCGTTTTTCGCAAATGTGCGTAGCTTAACGTTCTCACTTTAAACTGTAAACAGTAGTTCATAAAATACTTTGAAGGGTTATCTAGGACTTGGTAGTTGCAAAATTTTAAGTAATGTCTCCGTTTACTTTGAAATGATTTATTTTAAATGGGGGCAGCACTGGACCCCGGAAAATTTAGATACGGCCTTAACGAACGACTGGAGATTATTTTTAACGTCCTGCTGAGAAATTGAAAATTTTCAAAATTCGGGACGTTTCACCCAGTTTTTGAAAAGTCGAGTTTTCATCAGATCTCGACGTTTAAAGGTCTCAGGAATCTTCCCTGACCACTCACGAGCAAGTGTCATGCACCCTATTCGTATGTGTGTGTTGGTGTGTATGTAACCCGCTTATAACTCTTGAACAACTAAACCAATCGGAACCAAACAAGTAGCTTTCCAAAGAGTTCTATACAACTCAGATTTCCTGTGAATTAAAACCGATTCGGACCGGTAGATTTTGAGAAATCTCAAAAAAACTAAGCAAAAACAAGAAAAAGACACAATCCGTCACGAATGTCAAGAAAAGTGTTACCACTGATTGTTCTTTTCATTCTCAATTAGTTAATGCAAATTAAATAAAATATTAACTAACTTATCGCTTCTTTAACATTTATTCGTCTTTCATCTACACTATCTACACTTCTACACTAATATTATAAAGAGGAAAGATTTGTACCTATTTTTGTATGTTTGTAATGAATAGGCTCAAAAAGTACTGGGCCGATTTAAAAAATCTCTTTCACCGTTGGAAAGCTACACTATCCCCGAGTGACATAGGCTATGTGTGTACCACGGGCGAAGCCGGGGTGGACTGCTAGTATTTAATAAAACAAACAAAATCACAACATTCTTTATTCAAATTTCTTTTTACTTCTTTTCTTACTTGCCAGTTACACATTCGTACTCATCATACATAGGTATTAACTCTTTCAACAAACCTCACATCCAAAATTATTTTTAATATGTCACCTGTATTTTTATAATAATAATTACGATTAAATTACATTGAATTAGACCGTGATCTTCGAAAGGACTTAGTTTTGGATAATACTGAAGCGTATAAAAAAAATGGACTTGATCAGATAAGTTTTTCGCGAGTTATCGTGACCACGCCAGTTTCCATACATACCGACATACGGACGTCCACAAAATGATTTTATTAAACATTGTTTTTATTTATTTAAAAGGCAAAATGTCTTTTAAAAATGTCATAAGTGTTGAAACTAGTGTTTTTCCTTGACATTTATGTGTAAATATTATTGTACAAGTGCGATAGAAAATAAATAGAGACACATTTAATTAAAAAAATCACTTGATTTTTGTAAGGCGAGAGTAGAGCACTACCTCATGCGCTTCGCTTATGAGGCGTGCAAAAGCTTTATGTAACGTTTACTTTTTATTTACCTAAAGTAACAGTTAAATTTTAAAATTCATATAAGGATCTGCATCAGTAGTAGAAGCCACTGTAAACTCTATCTTTTTAATTTAAATAATGCACCCTATCCGTCCTTTTATCCTGTTTTAATCATCCAGAGTCCCTTGGGAGCGCTAATTATCCGGCCTAAGAGTGTTACAGTATTATCACCAGACGAAAGGGCGATAAGGACTTCATTAAAGTAAAACCACTCTTATAATTACTGCTTAACCAACAGATTGCAATGCAAACGATACCATAAAATAAATTTTCATTAAACCCAGCCATAGGTACAAGCAGCGCCTCGAATTTGAGACTAACGGACTGAATCATAGGTTATTTTGCAGGAATTATAATTATTTAAAATTATTAAAGTGCAGAACCGGTAGGCCTCAGGTCTATTGGGACCAAAATTCCCATTAGCTAGTTTGTAGAATTAACTTGATAGGTATTCTTTTCGTTAATAGTACGCGCATGAGATAACTTCATGTTACATTTACGTAGAATCGAGGCGAATTTTAAGAAATTCACGGAGGATAATAACTTTTATTATTAATATTCTCCTATATTATGCGCGAAGAAAGAATCTTTTCGCGGAAATTCTTTTTGTTGACACAATTTTATGCATACTACATTGACATAGGGTTTAATATGCTTTGTGGAGTTTTGAAAATTCGCTTCCATTCTGCGGCAATGTTAATAGAGCCTTACATTCATAGAGCCTTACATAACTAAGATACCTTACACCTTTCCAGAGAGATCTGAAGGTCTTTCTCATTCTAAAGTTAATTTATTAGAAGAGAAGCCGACTTTCGTTTGTAAAAGTTACTGTAGGTCTTTTTTCTTCTCTCTTTATTTGCTCTACATGGAATATATACCTACGAGGGCGTATTTGTTCCAGGTACTACATGGAACACATACAAAAACACGTATAAAATTTATATACGAAGCTTTAAAGTTTACCTCCTTATAATATTGTGATATAATATATGTAGAGACGATTTTAGTAATTTATTTATTTATTAGGTTTTATTATTATCCATTCTCGTCGTTGCTTTAGAAAGAACCTTAACCGTATTTTCCTTTTGAATATCACTAAATTATTGTTTCAATCTATCAATCAAAAAAACATAGCCTGTAAGATATTTCCTTGGCGATAAGACCGCCTATTGTATACTTAGTATACTGTACATTTTTTGAATATTATTTATTAAGTTATAGTGCAATAAAGTATTACTTCCTTACTCCTCTTAAAAAACTTATAGGTTTCAAAATAACGTGAAAACTACTTTGTTTACGTGTCACGTTTCGTGACGCTCACTGTACAAAACGCTCTCGTTTAGAAGAATAGTGCAGTCCGTCGGAGTAATAAAACACCCATCACTGAAAATGTTGGAAACATTGAGCAAACAACGCCGGAAACAGGAAACTGTGATAAAAGCGCCATGTGGGCATATGCATTACATAATATTTACGCTGCGAATATTTTTATTAAGCGTCGTTCGAGCGTGAGCCAAACACGGTTTTTTGGAAAACAGGGAAACATTTTAGGCGTCTTTAGTTATGGAACCTTGTTTAATTACAATAGGTTTTTGATTAGAATAGTGATATACTTTTAGCTTCACTTGAGTGGAGCTGGAACGGTCATACGTTGCGTCGGCCTCAAGATCATATTCCCCGTAGAGCCTTTAATTGGAATCCACAGGGCAGACGCAAGCGTGGTCGCCACTAACAGACTTGGCGCCCGCGCCGCACCGTTATCTCAGAAGCTAAGCAGCTTGGATTGTCCTGGAGTGAGATCAAGAACGCAGCGGATGACGACAGATCGGATTGGCGACGTGTTGTGTCTGCCCTTTGCCCTGACAGGGGGACATAGGAAGCGAAGAGAGAGAGTGATATACTTTAATATTACTAGCGAGATTTCCAGAATTTGTACGGGTATGTATTTACATGTAAGCTTTCGCTAAAAAAACGCTCTAATTTTTGTAAAAACCACGCCAAATAATTCCATTAATCTATACTAATATTATAAAGCTGAAGAGTTTGTTTGTTTGTTTGAACGCGCTAATCTCCGAAACTACTGGTTCGAATTGAATAATTCTTTTTGTGTTGGATAGTCCAGTTATCAAGGAAGGCTATAGGCTATATAACATCACGCTACGACCAATAGGAGCAAAGATATAGTGGTAACTGTGTAAAAAACGGGAGAAATTATTTCATCTTTGAAGCCTTCCGTTGCGTGCGCCGTGAAAACGGTTCAAGATACACAAAAAATATGTATTAAAGAATAATAGCTCTTTTAATGATCTAAAAAACAGTCCGCGATAGTATATGTCTATCTTTTAAGATTAACTCACAAAAACCGTTTTTATGGTACCTAATTTGGTCGAAATAATTTGTTTAAGTTGTATCAACATAATAATATTAATCTTTATTCAAATAAATATGTTGATTGTTAAGAGTACTTCATTGTGAATAAAATTGTCTTTGACATAACTTAATTTCAACAAAAAACTTTAAAGATTACAATGATAAATAACTCCGAAACAAAACCAACTCGCTCTCTGCGCTGGCCGGCGCGGCGGGAGAGAGGCGGTGCTTGCGGGCAAGCCGGGAGGGGGGTGTAGCTCAACGAGATACCATGCCGCGCGGCTCACTCGCGCGGTCGGCTCCCTACTGAACGGTTGAATGCAGCGCTAATTTGTTTATCTATACTAATATTATAAAGCGGAAGAGTTTGTTTGTTTGTTTAAACGCGCTAATCTCAGGAACTAATGGTCCGATTTGAAAAATTCTTTTTTTGTTGGGTAGTCCATTTATAGAGGAAGGCTTTAGGCTATATAACATTACGTTCCGACAACCACGCGAACGAAGTCGCGGGCACAGCTAGTTTATAATGAGAACGTTAAGCTTTACTACGCACATTAACGCTAAGCTTAACGTTCTCACTTTAAACTGTAAACAGTAGTTCATAAAATACTTTGAAGGGTTATCTAGGACTTGATAGTTGCAAAATTTTAAATGAAGTCTCCCTTTTCTTTGAAATGATTTATTTTAAATGGGGGCAGCACTGGACCCCGGAAAATTTAGGTACGGCCTTAATAGCATAATTAGTGCTAGCCGTTTATATAATATACTAGTTGGTAATATAAAAACAATCAAACCAATTAAACCTACGGACTGGTAAGCGTATGTACACATGTATTGAGTCAATGACTTCAGCCATTAATCTTGCTTTGTTCATAACCCTATCGATACCCACACTTTAGAAAAATTAAACAAAATGCCTAAATGCCTAACAAAGAACTTTGTTCGATAATATTGATCGAGGCAATTAGGGTTTTAGAATGAGGATGGTGCTGTGTAGCTTCACAAAGGAAATAGCGTAACAATAAGTAAGCGTGATTTCTGTAGACTAGGTAGTTGCTTTGATTTTATATATTTCAGCCTATCAGTGTATATGTCGCAGTTGAATAGTATAATCCGCTAATTGATAAAACCTCTAGCTGTTTGGCATTACAGGTCAGTCTTGTTAAACAGCATACAATGCGTTCATTTTATTCTGCGTAATAGGGTTCTATTACGCAGAATAAATGAACGCATTGTATTCATCCATGCGGCTAGAGAAGTTGTTAAACAATTCTGTCAAAGAAATTATGTACAATTTAGAATGTGGTAAATACCATAGATTCACAAAGAGTTCAGTTGGTTTCAGAATCATCTCTAGAACTTGTTGAGAACCAAGTATATCACCAGCGGTCCTACAAATACTTATATCCCGGATGTCTTACGGACACTTGTCAATCACGGATGCTTTACATATATTCCATATGGATAGTTTTAATTTTTGATTTTAACACACTAATGCTATAAATAAACTTACATATAAAACTTATCATTGTAGAGAAATTATTTAAATTATTATTTTGTCTCTTTAGGTGATATTGATGATGAGGTACTTAAATATTTTAAAATTATAGGTATAAACTGATGCAAAACTTCAGCCGGCTATAGATTCATCTCTCATAAAAAAAATATTATATTATTATAATTAAACATACCCTTTTAAACAAATAAAGAATATTCCAAATCGGTTCAGAAGCGTCTTAGAGTAATCTGTGAACATAAATAAAAAACACATAAAAGATTCCGACGAATTGAGAACCTTTTTTGGAAGACGGTTAAAAGTAACAAAAATACTCAGTCACTCAGTAACGGTAGGTAGGTATTATATTTGTTCTTCAGGGAGGGTAGTATCCAGGGTCAAATTATTTTGTAATATACGAGAATAAAACGTCACAAAATAATATCACATGTCATTCATCATATCCATTTTGAACGTGATTTTAGACTTATTATTTAATGCCGAAAAACTGATATTAAGAGCGCTATTTGACTCCAAGAAACTCTGACGTCACGCCGTGCGTTTTTCATAGAAATCCCATAGAAAATATTTATATTGACGTTTAGAAAAAAAGTATCTGTTTTGACTTGTTGGCAACTAGCGGATTGCAGGCTGTTGTTTAATACATTTTGTAATATTAGAGGTCATAACGCTACACTTCAGTCACTCATGCACTAAGCGAGCTTTTTTGCGAGTAAACCCTAACTTTCTCATTATAAAATGAGAACTACTTAAGGCCGTACCTGAATTTTCCGGGGTCCAGTGCTGCCCCCATTCAAAATAAATCATTACAAAGATAACGGAGACATCATTTAAAATTTTGCTACTACCAAGTGCTAGATAACCCTTCAAAGTATTTTATGAACTACTGTTTACAGTTTATAATGAGAATGTTAAGCTTTACTACGCACATTTGCCAAAAGTGGCCGTTTTTCGCAAATTTGCGTAGTAAATCTTAACGTTGTCACTTTAAACTGTAAACAGTAGTTCATAAAATACTTTAAAGGGTTATCTAGCACTTGGTAGTAGCAAAATTTTAAATAATGTCTCCGTTTTCTTTAAAATTATTTATTTTAAATGGAGGCAGCACTGGAACCCGGAAAATTCAGGTACGGCCTTAAGAACTTACTTGTTTTAAACCATTATCTGCCCAAAACAAGGAAATCTTCCTCAACATGTCACGTTATTTTTCGTCACTGTCAACTTAATTTGGGTGAATAATAGTTCACACCAAGTCCTAAAGAGTCTGCCTTTTATAATAAGACGGAACCTAGATATTGTGTAGACGAAATATCATCTCCGAAGAGTGTAGCATCTGCGCAAATTATATTAAGAAAGCAAAAGCCTGTTCTCTATCAATGGTTATCAACCATGGCAGCTCTTGTATTTTGGCTTGTGATATCTTTTTAGAGACATTTCGATCAAAATATTCCTTTAAATTTTATAGGTGTCGCAAAACTACACATACTGATGTAGAGTAAATATAAAAGCCTTTCTACGTGTTGTAGACGAGATATCCTCCCCGGAGAGTTTACCATCTGCGCTCAAGGTAAATCGCGCAAATTATATTAAGGAAACTGGACAATAGCTAGCTCCCCAGGGACGCTTGTCAATTATGGAGATGAATCCCAAGGAGAATCCCGAAGATAGGACAATATATTCTGGTTTTTACGTTATACTTGTAGATCAAATCCCGCAAATTATATTAAGAAAACCGATCAATAGCTTGCTGGCCCTTCCCGAAGATATTTATAGTGGACAACATATAATAGTATACCACCTAATATTATAGTATAATAGTACCAAAAGTATAGAGGTAGTATACTTATGGTGTGTGTATGTATGCTGCAGCAGCATAAAAAGGTAAGCTCAGCAAAATTATTACTGCTCAAAGAACATTGTGCTGATTTTAGATATTAAGTTATACAATACAATTATTGCAGAAAAAAATACATGACATAATTTTCTTAAAAACTAGGAAATGCACAAAAGGCGTCCTTATCGCTAAGCAATTTCTTCCAGGCAAATAGAAAACGCTCAAATAAAAAAAAAGTGATCGGAAATTAGGTAGTGCGAGGTGGTCAATATAATAAATATACTTATATACAACTTACACAAAGAAAATATAACAGGACAAAATGAACATAGGTATTATAAATAAAAAAAAATAAAAAAGTAAAAAAATCGTTTATTTCTCCAAAAATCTTACAACAGAAAAACAATAAACGGTTTCATAACCGTTTGAGTTAACAGCACCGATTGAAGGAGACTGGAGACTGATGAAGGCTGAACCTGTGTTACAGTTCTCCAGTGCCCCCTAGGATTAGGTACAAAGTTTAAAATATAATCTAAATGAACTAAACATAACTAGAAATAACTATTATTAATTTATCTCACAAGCTTCAATCCAGACAAACATGGATTCATACATTGCAACCTGAGTAAAAGCTGTAAACAAAGTAATTGTAATTGTAATTAATAAGAAAGTAATTGTAAGTAAGAAGTAATTTATTGAAGGGTAAGTAATAAACGTTCAGAGTCATCGTAGGATAGCGTCAGGAGATATTTAGAGAGAAGGCGTTTACATGAGTAATTAGGGAGAGACAGGATATTAAGAGTAGCATGAAGTTTATTATACAAGAATGATCCCGTGAAACAAGGAAAGCGATGCGAAAATTTTTGAAAGGGGAGGAAGAAGTTACAAGTCGGTTACGTCGAAGTGAGTTTGGGTTATACGGGGTAGATTTATGATGTTGGAGGACGGTATTTAATATATAAAGCTGACGAAATGTATGGACTTTACAATATTGGTATAATTCACTGGTTGGAAAAAGAAAGGGTTTGAAAGTGCAGACCTTGAGGAGGGTTCTTTGAGCTCGCTCAACTTATTATTAATGCCGTTTTACAGGCACCACCCCATACGGAGAGACAATATGTTAGTAAAGACTGTCCCAGAGAGAAATATATCATTTTCACTACATGGGGTTCAGCAACATGCCGTTGACGTCTAAAGATGTGCATTAACCGGCGGATTCTCCCAGCAGTGACATTTAAGTGTTCTTTAAAATTTATTTTTTTATTAATTATTATGCCTTATGTTACTTTATCAGAAAGGGATAGGTACGGACATGAGCAGGTTGTAGCAGAAGAATTTGGGTGGGAGTGAGCAACAATACGAAGTTTAGAAATGATTTTATTTTGTTTATCGACGTTATGAATTGAGAAATTTAGTAACTGAGTTTTATGAACGTTGAGAGAAAGGAGGTTAAGGCGAAGCCAATTTGAGGTAATGTAAATTGTATACTGATAAATAATATATTTTGATAAATTAATTGTTATCCTATCATGCATGATATAATTTTGGTAACCAAAAACTACAATCGCGAGTAGATATGTCGGGGTGATACAACTATTTATTTATCCACCATATACCTACACAAATTTATCATCTTTAAATAAAGTAAAAAAATAAATACGAGTAAATTTTGATTTAAACGAAGAAACTCAAGCAAATTATATTATAGGAAACATAGAATGCTCCCAAGGGACGGTTGTCAATTATAGCGAAGACTACATTCCGTAGGGATATGTATATATGATTGTCTTTGATTTACATGCTACCTATATTTGGAAATACATAAGTGCTTCCTCTTACTTCCCTCGAGAATTGTTTTTCCGCATTCTGGATAGCATTATCGTATTGAAATACGTACTGACATTAGGTATATTATCTCGTGACAAATTTACCCTATTCTTGTAATAGGCTAGTTGACATTTTTTTGAAGTTGTTTTATTACAGAACATGTATCTGTTCTGTTCACCTGACCAAATGTCAGAATCACAAGTCACCATTTGGCGTGACATAAAAAGCCGTGTGGTTCCCAGCAGAGTAGAATAGGACTACTCCAATTCTTCTCGTGGATATCGTAGAGGTGACTTAGGCAGGAAACACAAATTAAACAAAGCGTAAAAACAACAATGAGTCTTCTTGTCGCCAAATGACCTAGCCTGGTCTATAATTGGGTCATCATGACGAATGTCTGAACTCTTACTCTCCTCCAGAAAAAAATATTGCCAGTGTAATAATTGAAATTTACTGATTTTAAATTTATCGCAAGTATTTACGAAATCGCGACACCTCTCCAACAACTCCAACACTCTCCATCTGGCCTGCGTGGAGAGTGTAGGCCAAATCCTCTGACTGCTCGGGTTAAAATATGTCTCTGGTAGTACAGAGAGGGTCGTTCGTGCTCCTGCAGTGGAGACTAAAAAAAGACCTGATGTTGATGAAAAGGCAAACTGAAATTACCAAAGAGCAAAAAGGTACCTTCTTATAGACATAATCGGGTTTTGTCTCTTTCCCTCTTATCAGCATTTACTGTTGCTAGAATGAGACTTCGCTAAACTTCAAAAGCAAAAACCATGGTAAAAATGTAGTTGGTTTTTATTGTTCTGAGATTTCTGCTAAATACGAAAAAAAAAATGACATTGTCTAATGACATTGACTTCTGTTTGGGGCAAATATTCCTCCAATATCTTTGGTTTGGGGACTTTTATATTTAGTAGCGTCATACGAGTACAAGCTCTGGCGTACCGTACCGCGTTAAAAAAATACAACACAACGCTTCAAAACAGGTTACATTTGTGGCGTATCGGACCTGCCGTACGCCAACCTTCTTTGTAAATAATCTCATAGAGATGACGACATCGTCGAGCGCACGTCTAACAGTGCGCGCGCATGGATGGCCCCTTCATATCGAACCTGTCAAATCGGCCGTCACGGAAAATTCCCTTGCATATATTTTACTAGCTGTGCCCGCGACTTCGTTCGCGTGGTTGTCGGAATGTTATATAGCCTAAAGCCTTCCTCTATAAATGGACTACCCAACAAAAAAAGAATTTTTCAAATCGAACCATTAGTTCCTGAGATTAGCGCGTTTAAACAAACAAACAAAAAAACAAACAAACAAAAAAACAAACAAACAAACTCTTCTGCTTTATAATATTAGTATAGATTAATTATTTTATATCAAAACAGTGCAATAACTCATTGTTAAAATATAAATAAATACATAGCAGCATACCAAATACTTTCACTGCTATATTGGTGACCCCGACGTGATACCGCAACCGTACTTCGCGAAGATGGAAAAGGATGAAAATTTTGGAATCCCAACGGCCGAACCAACTCAAGGTACATTTCAACAAACATTTAAAGTCGGCGTCAAAATTCCGCCATTCTGGCCTGACCGCCCAAACCTATGGTTCGCACAATTAGAAGGTCAATTCATATTAGCCGGTATAACAGCCGATACTACCAAATTTTATACTGCGTGTAGTTACTTAGAACATCAGTATGCCGTTGAAGTCGCAGATGTCATTGAGAACCCGCCCAAAGAGAATAAATACGAAACGCTCAAGAGAGAGTTGGTGAAGCGTATGTCAGCCCCAAGAGAGGAAAAAATCTTACAGTTCCTGAATAAAGAAGAAATGGGCAATCGTAAACCTTCGCAGTTCTTAAGGCACTTAAGACATCTGGCGGGCCCTCAAATCTCAGACGAATTTATACGCACGGTATGGTGTAATGGCTTACCTTCGCAAATACAGCCAATTATTGCGTCGCAGACCGACTCACCACTAGAGAAATTAGCTGATTTGGCTGATAAAGTAATCGCTATCGCCTCGCCCGCTTCCCAGGTATGTGACGTCAGACCAACAACTTCTTCAGCTGACCCGTATTTAGGTATAATGGAGAGTATGGCCAAGCAAATAGAGGAGCTGCGCAGTCAAGTACAGCAGCTAGCCACGCGAGAGAGTCGGCCCAACTTCAGACGATATCGGTCTAGTTCGCGATCCCGGTCACGTGGTAATGGCCTATGTTTTTACCACCGCAAGTTTGGTGCTGCGGCCTTCAAATGCACAACGCCCTGCGCATATAAAAAGCCGGAAAACTCCAGCGGCAGCCACTAGTGGCGGCAAATGACTGCCCGCAAGGAAACGGCCGCCTCTTCGTCGTCGACAGGAAGACCCGGGTAGAGTACCTCATTGATACAGGATCTGACCTCTGCGTATTCCCCAAATCGATGGCCAAAGGGTTCCGTCCTCGTACTACGTATGAGCTGTATGCAGCGAACAACACCCGTATTAATACGTACGGATTTCTGGATTTGTGCCTTGATCTTGGCCTGCGTAGAGACTTCCGCTGGCGCTTCATCGTGGCTGAGGTATCCAGGCCCATCATAGGAGTTGACTTCTTACAGCACTACAATCTTCTGGTAGACTGCCGACAACATCGACTGGTTGACGGACTCACAACGCTTTGGATCACAGTCCCATGTCGTCACAGCACTTCGCCAGAGACCGAAGCAGTCAAGACCATCAGCGGTGACTCCAAATACCTGGACTTGCTGAAGCAGTACCCAACCCTCACCACGCCAGCAGGTAGGCCCATAGAACCCAAGCACAATACTAAACATCACATCCGCACAACTCCATGACCTCCAGTGGCAGCTCGTCCTCGCAGATTGGCCCCTGATCGCCTAAAAATCGCAAAGCAGGAGTTTGATGCTATGTTGCAGAATGGAACAGCACGACGTTCGGAAAGCTCATGGTCGTCCCCACTCCATCTCGCTCGTAAGAAAGACGATGGCTGGCGCCCATGCGGTGATTACCGTGCTCTCAATGCGAGAACAATTGCAGACCGCTACCCAATTAGGCACATCAACGACTTCACTTACCAGCTGTCAGGTGCCAAGATCTTCTCGAAAATTGACATGATCAAGGCGTATAATCAGATCCCAGTCGAAGAAGCTGATATTTCGAAAAATGCCATCACAACACCGTTCGGGCTCTTCGAATTTCCGTACATGACATTTGGTCTACGAAACGCAGCTCAAACCTTTCAAAGGTTCATCG
Source organism: Acrobasis repandana (assembly GCA_963576875.1). Classification (NCBI taxonomy): domain Eukaryota; kingdom Metazoa; phylum Arthropoda; class Insecta; order Lepidoptera; family Pyralidae; genus Acrobasis; species Acrobasis repandana. Next base: position 9,653,634 of record OY756230.1, on the reverse strand, counting down.
ATGAAGTACTGCAAGGCTTGGATTTCGCGTACGAATATTTGGACGACACCTTGATCTTTAGCAGGTCTGAAGAGGAACACCTCCAACACCTGGAAATCTTGTTCGAGCGTTTCAAGGACTACGGCTTACTGATTAACGTGTCCAAGTGCGTTTTTGGCGTTGAGGAAATACAGTTCCTAGGATATTCTGTTTCCACAGATGGTATCAATCCCTTAACAGAAAAGGTAGAAAGTATACAAGCCTATCCTCCTCCGTCAACAGCTAAACAACTTCGACGTTTCTTGGGCATGTTCAATTACTATCGCAGATTCGTACCAAAAGCTGCTGAACTTCAAGCACCGCTCGACAAAGCCCTCACTGGCAATATCAAAGGAGCTACTCCCATTAACATGACGGAAGAAATGTTATCAGCTTTCAACGCTTGCAAAAACTGCCTATCGCAAGCTGCACTTCTTGCACATCCAGATGTCAACAAAGAACTGGCGTTGTTCACTGATGCATCCGACGGAGCCATTGGTGCAGTTTTGCAGCAGAACAACAACAGCAGCTGGGAGCCTCTCGGTTTCTTTTCCCGCAAACTTTCGTCATCACAAAAGAAGTATAGCCCATATGATCGAGAGTTGTTGGCTATTTACGAAGGCATCCGATACTTCAAGTACATGCTGGAAGCTAGAGTGTTCACGGTTTACACAGATCATAAACCCATCACATTCGCTTTCACCACCAAAAGAGACGGATGCTCACCCAGACAGTTCAGATACCTCGATTACATTTCACAATTCACCACTGACATCAAATTCATATCCGGTTCTGACAATGTCGTCGCTGACGCTATGTCCCGCATTGAACAAATTTCATCTTTCATCAACTTCGCAGACCTTGCAAGAGATCAGGAGCAAGACCCTGAACTGCAAGACCTGTTAAGGCAGAAATCATCCCTCATCCTCAAGAAACTGCCTGAGAACAATTTATACTGCGACATCTCATTAAATCACCCACGTCCATACCTAACCCCTTCCTACCGCAGGAAAGTCTTCGAGAAGATGCACGGTTTGAGCCACCCCGGAACCAAGGCAACCGCTCAACTCATCGCCGAACGCTTCATTTGGCCTGGGTTGCGCAAGGACTGCACCCGCTGGACTCAGCAATGCACAGATTGCCAACGAAGCAAGATCTCCCGTCATCTCTCTTCCCCTTTTCAAACTTTTCCTGTACCTTCAGAACGTTTTTCCCACGTTCATCTGGATCTCATTGGTCCTTTATCCTTTTCCAAAGGGTATAAATATTGCCTCACCGTCGTCGACCGTTTTTCCCGCTGGCCTGACGCCTATCCCCTGGCGGACATCACTGCAGAAACTTGTGCCAGTGCCTTTTTATCCAACTGGATATCGCGCCATGGTTGTCCTTCCACCATCACTACCGACAGAGGACAGCAGTTCCAGTCACACCTATTTCAAGCCATTTCGCGACTGATTGGTGCAGAACATCGCCCCACCACTGCCTACCATGCGCAGTGCAATGGACTGGTGGAGCGTCTCCATCGCCAGCTGAAGGCAGCCATCATGTGCCACAACAACCCGCAGTGGACAGAAACCCTCCCTCTTGTGCTGTTGGGCATACAAACAGCTTGGAAGGAGGACCTCGGCGCGTCGGCTGCTGAGATGGTCTACGGCGAGCCTCTGAGACTACCTGGGCAATTCTTTACTCCATCTTCAGCCAGTCATCTGGATCCTGTGGACTACGTGTCACGCCTAAGGAAACACATGGCTGGATTGTCTCCTGTGCCTACATCAAATCACGGCAACAAAACTTTCTACGTGCCAAAGGACATACATACGTCGGATTACGTATTTCTACGCCGGGGCCCTGAAAGACGAGCCCTTGAATCGCCATACGTCGGCCCATATAAGGTACTGCACAGAGGAGCCAAAGCCTACAAAATTGAAGTCCAGGGCAAAGAAATTACTGTCACTGTAGACAGACTGAAGCCAGCGTATCTTACTTTAGATGATAATAAAACTTCAAACAAGACAACCGTCCATCCTTCTTCAGCACCTGAAGAAAAGGATCCTCCACGGACAAGGAGCGGACGTGTAGTCAGATTCCCCGCTCATCTTCAGCACTATCGACCGTGAACCGGTCTCAGCGGGGGAGTAATGTGGCGTATCGGACCTGCCGTACGCCAACCTTCTTTGTAAATAATCTCATAGAGATGACGACATCGTCGAGCGCACGTCTAACAGTGCGCGCGCATGGATGCATAGATTAATATTGTATATACTGAAATAGATAAGAAACTGTAGCTTTAGCATTAGATCAAACTAGTGGCGCCATCTGGTAACATGCTTTCGCAACACCAAAGGACTAAAAGATGAAATAAAACGGTGAAAAAATTACTCCATGAGCTGGGACTTGAACCCGCGATCTCGGTTCAAATAAGACTATGTTCAATAGCCTTAACAACTGAGCTATTAAGTGATTAACCGCGTACGTCGAATTTATCCATCATATAATATTCCTATCAAATAAAAAAATGGTGTAAAAAATATACTGCGTGAGTGGGACTAGAACTCGCAACGTTGCTATTATTTTAACCATGCTCTAATCACCTGGGCTATCACGTGTTCTGCCTCGAATGGCGAATTTCTCCACCATTTGATATTACTATTGTATAACACGCATTAGGAGTTAGGTCAGCTGATTCGTGACTAGATGGCGTTTTATTGAATTTTTTTATCAAAATTCTGCAATGTTCTAAGTTTCATAGGCATGCATGGATGGCTCCTTCATATCGAACCTGTCAAATCGGCCGTCACGGAAAATTCCCTTGCATATATTTTATTAATTATTTTATATCAAAACAGTGCAATAACTCATTGTTAAAATATAAATAAATACATAGCAGCATACCAAATACTTTCACTGCTATACATTTTTGATCTATATCCTCTATATACCTCCAATATCTGTGGAAATTATGTTACAAATAATACTGTTCTTGTTTGACAGGTAGCGAGGGCGCGGGTGCGGGTGCAGCGATGGCCGGCTGATGGACCCGGGCTGGTGGTCCCCGTCGCCGTCGGCCTCGCCGCCGCCGCCGCCCCGCGCCCCGCTGCCGCGCTGCCGCTGTCGCCCGCCACTCTCCACCAGCTACAACTGTCTACCGCACTACGGTACGTATTATGCTATAAGTACTATATGTCTAATGAAAGAAGCCGGGGTGATTGTACCGTCGCTGTCAGCTTTGCCACCGCACATCTTACCTCTTCTTTAACATGATAAAACGATTTGGTTGAGGTTTTACAACCAACCGACTGCCTGACATCAACCCTCCTCGGGAATGCAATGGCTGCGAGGAGGTTGCAAGAGATGATTGGACTTTAGTTACCTATTACGACATTCCCAGGAAGAAATATAGTAGTATAATTCTAGACCAGAACTACACGGCTGATATCATCTTCTTCATCCAAGCACGTTCCCGGTTGCATCCTCAGCTGTGCTGCTTCGGACCCCGGGGTGCGCTTTCCCGCTTTTTCCTCTCCAAATATTACATGTATGTCAATTGGGTCACACAAGGATGCCAAAGACCATTGCGTTGGAGAAGAAATAGCCGAAAAAGTTTAAAGATTTGGCTATAGTTTTACGACCAGCCGCCTGCCTGACGTCAACCTTCTTTGAGAATGAATTTAGGCGAAAAGTTTTACAACTGGCTGCCGCCCGACGTTAAGGGTTCCTTGGGAATGCAATTGTGGCACGAGATGTTTGTGCTTAATCCTTTAGTCGCCTCTTCCGACATCCACAGGAAGTAATGGGGTGGTTCTATTCTAACCCGAAACCACAAGGGGTACATTCACGGCTGATATCATCTCCCAGACTAATTTTGCACCGCCGTAACTGTTCACCGTCGAATCTTTATCTTGATCTTAATTTGTTTATCAAGTTAGTCATCTTCTATTTGAAATATGTGCTAAGCACGCCTACTGCATTTCATCTCATCCTGAGTGCTACTTGTGAATTACTGCGGAATATTATTCTGACATAAATAAATATGAATAATTATCAGTTTTACTTATGTAGACTTTACTAAACATATGAATGAATTATCAATGTTAGTTTAAAAATGTTTGTTTAATTAACGGTTTCATGAGCCACAACCACAAACCATAGCCACAAAATAAAGCCTTAAAAGAAACTGTAAACAGATGCAATCAATTCTGCGCTGGCAATATTATTGTGAAAGTCAATTTTATTACCTATCTACGAACAAACCACAATAAATAAAAATACTTACGTTTTATTACAAAGTAGTAACAACGTTCTGAGATGTTGCGGAATATAAACACTGGTCGTATTGTTCCCTTGATTATTTCATACTTCTGGTTAGGATGGATCCAGGAGGAGGGTTATTACCCTCATTTAGTCCTCCTGGATTCTGGACGTCGTGCTTCTCCTCGCCCTTTGTTTTTTTTCTGAACTCTTATTGCGAAATTGGATGAGTTGCGTTTTCATTTTATTGCTTCATGGCTATGACATGGGTGTCTTCAAAAACCAAAAAAGTAGTAACTTAGTGGTCAAAATATCTTCTTCGTTGTGGAACTTTGCTTAATCAGGTTCTGTGGATATTGTAATCAACTGGTTTCTTAACTGGTCCTCAACTAAATAACCATACATATGTGACCAGAATTTGAATCAAAGGGGTGCTAAATCGGCTGGATCCGCCCATTCTGGTAAGTGAAGTCGTGAAAAACAAACTTTTGTGAGTACCGCTCGTACGCTGGAGAACTGAATTTGTTAGGATAAAGCTATGAGAACTCTTAATTCAGTTTGAAATTCCACATACGCGATTTCAAGCAGTTTGGTTCCCTCAGCATTTATATCGGGTGCCCAATTTAGCCGACTCGTAAGATTGGATTAACTTGGAATATGTTAAAATTAGAGTAACGCAATAATATTTACGAGTTTGGCAAAACGCGGAAAGTTTTCTATTTCATGGAACGACAGGATCATTAAAATTTACAAGCCGTTTTGGTTCTGTGACAGTTGCTGAAAGCTTAAATTTGATTCAATAAGCGAGTTGTCTTTGAAGTATCTTTACGAATATCAACTTTCATATATAAACGAACATAAATAATTATTGTATTTATGGTAAGAAGTGAGTGTCTGCTTCTAGAAGTTTAGTTTTATGACCTTTGATGTTGCTACGAGCAATACCAAAGCATATACTTTATCATACGTATATCTTTCAATAAAATCTGTCAATTTTTAGCAATACAGCTTTACGACTTCAGCGTTCTGGCAAGCGCTGGTGGATAATAAAAGCTACAAGGATAAACAATTTGTATACATTTTCTTTATCAAAGAGATGTTGATGGAAAACTTGAGGTTATCTAAATGATGAAAGCAGGCGCTAAGTGGCAACTCTCAGTCAATTCTTTTCAGTACTTAAACACCTAATGCCAATGCCAATTTTATTATTTATTTGGTGGATATCCACGTGCGTAGAAAACCGTTCATGATGCTAATGCAAATAAAGACAAAATTTAACTTAAATGTTTACCTTTAGCTTAGCAATCTTATGTTAAATATTCTTTCACCTACACTTTCTAAGATGCAAATCTTTTTTTAACTATCATACAAATTGAAATTTTTAAGTTAGCGTTTTCAGACTGAATTTTGTGACAACTCTGACGTAATTTAACAGCATATTTGAACTCGATCATAAGAACTGAAATTCAAAGAAATAATATGAATCCCAGAAAACCGTTTTCAATAAACTATTAAAGCACTCACGCTAATGTGCATTAAAAATGCTCATCCTAGCCATTTGTTTTGGTCGGAAAAGATTTATGTTGCGGCTAATGTCGGGTCACGAAAACGACTAACCTAAGTACTTTGTCAGTGCACCAGACGGAAATAGGGCCACCAATATAAACATTCATACTTATTCTTTGTTATTTATTTTGTTTAAATACATCTTATATCGTAGAAATAACACTATCGCTCCTATATGGATGATTAAATGGAGAAGGGCTACTATTCAAACATACAAAATGACAGTAAAGATGAATATGCTAGAAATACAGTAATGTAATTATTTTCACTAATGGCGTTCTTATGCCAAAAGTAGCAAGTAGTAGTAAGTAGTAAAGTAAAATTCATTAACCTATAAATAGATATAATGATCGAAAGTGACATTATTTTAAGGCTCGTTTCTCAAACCTAAAACTATCTCATAATATTTGTTTCTTGCCATAGATGGCTGGGGTGATGGAGAAGAAGAGTCGACGGGCGGCGCGCTGCGCGAACGTGAGCTGCGGTCGTTGCACCGCACCGTGCCCGCGCTGCGGCGGCGAGAGCTGGACACCCGCGCCATCAAACATCACTTCTACCCGGAAGGCGGCTGGGGGTGCGTACCACATAAAGTCGGCTAATGCTTTGTATAGAAGAGTCGACGAAATCATTACCTACTACCTTGCTAAGAGTATTTGAATTCTTTGTATAATCTAGAATTTATCGCAAAATTCTGTGAAATTTAACAATTCAAATAATGCAATTGATATGCGAGATAATATTTTCATTAATAAAATTGATATTGAATGTTCCGCTAAAGATTACTTTATAATCATTACTTTTGAAATTATAAAACAATATTTATAAAACAAATAACATAAACGAATGAAATGTCTTATATGGTAGAAAACATATTTTTTACCCAACTAATGCAAGGTCAAAAGAAAGGGTTATGATTTTAGCAGTATATGTAGTATGGGATATTGTTGGAAATAAAAAGAGCATGTAAAAATATAGCAATGTTACCGTAACATCCAAACCGCTTATCCAATTTTCACAAATGAGATGTCAATCGATTCGTCATTATTGTCCGGGTGACATAAGCTATAATTTGTTTGCTAAAAATATATATAACGAATGTTACATACAAAGAAGTGCGAGTCAAAAAAAAACTACCTATATTTTTGTTTCGATATCAAATGGGGTATCAAAGGAAAGGTCTTAAGGCCGTACCTGAATTTTCCGGGGTCCAGTGCTGCCCCCATTTAAAATAAATCATTTCAAAGAAAACGGAGACGTCATTTAAAATTTTGCTACTACCAAGCTCTAGATAACCTTTCAAAGTATTTTATGAACTACTGTTTACAGTTTAAAGTGAGAACGTTAAGCTTTACTATGCACATTTGCCAAAAGTGGCCGTTTTTCGCAAATATGCGTAGTAAAGCTTAACGTTCACACTTTAAACTGTAAACAGTAGTTCATAAAATACTTTGAAGGGTTATCTAGGACTTGATGATGTTTCCGTTTTCTTTAAAATGATTTATTTTAAATGGGGGCAGCACTGGACCCCGGAAAATTCAGGTACGGCCTTAATTAGCACACTTAAAAAATATATACATTGTAAGTCATAAATGATTGCCGGCTTTGTATTAAAATAATCAAAAATGTTTAGTAAGAATTTTGTATCTAAACAATCCATCTTTCCAATACGCTGTTCTTAAATCAGAATAATGCCAATTGCATTAATCTGATTTAAGAACAGCGTAGATACACGATAGTACATATACCATGTGTATATTTTAGATTTATAGCTGAAATTCGCAAGATTTGTAGCATTCGCCCCTGCTAGTGAATTTTAATATGGAAAATGTACAGCGGGTGTGATATAATTTATCTCGGATGGCGGTACATCGCTGATAAGCAGAATAAAAGCTCGGAGTTGTCGTGTCATGTTACCGTCGGGTTTTATAAAAAGTGTTATCTGTTAGTCTCATAAATTATACGCAGCTGCACCTATTCTGTACATGGTTTCGGGCCTGATTTACATGTATTCGAATGGATTTTTCTATGCTATCTGAAGTAGGGTCGTGTTGGAATAGAGTACACGACTCCACTCCGACCTATCGTATCCTACCAGAATAGAATACTGTCGGAGTAGAGTAACGTCAGAGTAAAATCGTATCTGAGTAGGGTAGCGTCGTATCGGAGTATAAAGTTATTTCGGATTTTATTCAAAGTGGCGATTAATATTTTATTCATATTGCTATCGGCATTGATCTAACTTACAAACGTATTAATATATAACGTTTGTCTCATACTTCCGCAACATCTATCGACAGGTAATGCGAGTGTCTACGATAGCAAATAAATGATGTGACAAGGCCGCGTGAATGTGAATGTCATATTTCCCCTGATGCCACGGACGTGACTCGAGTTGATATAGTGAAGCCACTTGAATAGAACTAGAACTCTCAATAGTATACTTGGAAAATGTATAATATTTTATTTAAAGTGACGTATATATTTTATTTATATTACTATCGGACCTGATCCAAATGGCGCATTTATACAAATTGTTGTCTCTGTTCGTCTCGTATAAATCATACACCGTAGCATTTATCCCCTAAATTGCATACATAAATCAGAATATCTCGGGTCTGGAGTTAAGATACGTCGTGACAGGTAACGCGGGTGTCTACGATAGCAGATAAATGATGTGACGAGGCCGCGTGAATGTGAATGTCATATTTCCCCTGATGCCACGGACGTGACTCGAGTTGATATAGTGAAACCACTAACAGAACTAGAACTCCGAATAGTATACTCGGAAAATGAATATTTTATTCAAAGTGATGTTTATTCGTTTGAAAATGAATAGCCTCAAATTCCTATAAAGTTTTGTTTCCGTACAGACAGATGAGGTCTCTCATGAGACAAGTCTCAAAGTTTGTTATTATGTTTGTCGCAGGTTGTGTATGTACATATATCTAATAGATACTTATACAAAAAATCGTGGCGCCGCTCTACCTATATATTAAAAGGGAAACCATTACGTATAATGGTTTTCCTACTTAGATATTTTCTGTGTGGAATGATATTTGGATACACTAAGTAGTCATATATCAAAGATTCGTTTCTAAACTTACGAGTATGTATTAAAATATGCTTCTGAGTAGAGAGATTAAAATTTCTATGTGCACCGTACCTCTGAATCCATATAACACAATACACTATTACGTATTTATCCCTAATGGGGCAGACAGAGTATTAGGGTCTTGCTGCTCTGATTAGACAGAGCCCAGGGCCACAAGACTCAAAGGTCACTTTTAGCGTGATTATGGGCAAGGCAAGGCATTCCTATTCCCTTGATTGGCTTTTACGATCAGCTCGGAAACAGTAGCAGCTGGTACATACTATATTTTTTCATTTCTCCCACACCAGCATGGAAAAACATAAATAACTTATAAATAAGAGATCCTCACAATAAATTTAGCATCGACTGGGGAATTAGGAATGTGATATATCCAGCGATCTCATCTCTTGAACGGTAAACGAATTTATATTCGGAGATCGCTATAGCTATTCATTTGCGATACGCTTTTATGCGAACACCGAAGATTATAAATATGCGTCGAATTGATGGAGGTAGGCGATTGATTTGCATTTGAATTTATGAAAATTGATAAAAAATAATATTATGGAATTTTTGGATCGCACGTGTGAACGGCGGCGCACAGAGACGGGCAGCATAGGGTAGTATCGAAGGTCAAAACTAAATTCTTTTGTAATGATAATGAATAAATAATGACAATAAAACGTCACAAAATAATGGCACATTTTCATTCATCATATCCATTTTGAACGCGATTTTAGATTTATTAATGCCAAAAAACTGATATTAAGAGCGCTAATTGACCCCAAGAAACTATGACGTCACGCGGTGCGTTTTTCGAATAAATTCCATAGAATATATTTGTTTTGACGTTGAGAAAAAAATATATATGTTTTGACTTGTTGGCAACTAGCGGATCATATGGGTATTATCGTTATGGGTTATTGTTCTTTGTATTATCGTGTCTTAAGAATCGTGCCAACCTTGCCATTGGCAAAATCATCATCGTTTTAAAAAGATTGTTTCGTTCTGCCTTATATTCTTCGAACTCTCTAGATTATACAGGATGGACAAATAATAGGTATAATACTTTATTTAAAAAAAAAATATTCCATGTAATATAAAAATTATTGAGTACCTATTTTAAATATATTATTTAGGGCCGGCAATTAACTATAGAAAATAATTTCAGATGAAATGTCAGAAATGTCCACCTCTAACAGACTGGAAAATGTGAACCCTTTTCATTGCGTTGTTCATTACTAGTACGGGAAGTAGTGTCACCCAATGTATGGAAGGTGCAAATTTTGGTATCGGATGGATTCACTTGGCACAGATGTATGATAGTTAAAGCTAAGCTAATTTGACCCGGTAGCCATCCCCCGCCCCCTGGGGGTCAGGCAGGGGGAACATGCAAAGTTACACGCCGCCGCGCTTCAGAAAAAAAAAACATATCAGCTTCTATTGACCTAACACCTCGAGTGTGGTGTCATTTTCTGATAAATCGGGCATGAGGAATTCATTTTTGAGACATTTAATGTATAGTGAGTGTGATAGAAAAAAAGGAAAATATTAACGAACATCTAATCTAATCGGCTTGCAATTTTTATTCAACTCAGAAATCCTAGTTATACCAGAATTTTGTGCAAAAAAAAAATACTGCCTTAAAAAATATTTATCTAGCTAAAATCTAAAAAAATCGGACATTACTTAGTTATTTACTGTCGCTAATGGTCTGATGCATAAATAATATATTTTTATATAAATATAGGGAATGGAATGAAATAATTGGGAACCGAAGTGGACTACTGCACTTAAAATGTACCGGATTATGTGGTAGAAAATTTACACTTTACAGGACAGAAGGCTGAACTCAAATTTCATAAGATGACCCTGAGATTTTCCATACAAAAAATCACCACATCTATAGCCGTACCTATCAAAATATATACTAACATACCAAACTACGTCAGTAGCCACGGGCTTAACCGCTGTACGGATACAATCGTACTGTTATTATAAATAACAAAGTCAAGCCGTCAAGATAGTCAGTACGGGTTTTGCCGTACAACGGGCAACGCCGTACTGTCATGATGACTAACAAAGTCAAGGCGTGAAGATAATCAGTACGGGCTTTACCGTACATCCGAAAATGTATAATCTCCTTGAAACAGAATCAGTGACTCATCAATTGATAGATTCTCACCGTAATCGTAAAGACATCGTAATATTTGTTCGAAGCGACGTCCTGGCATTATGTACGAGTATGTATAAAATGAGTGAAAATATAAGGGGTCAGAGAAAGATCTAGATCAATAATCTTTTACTAGGCCCCTTTACTTGCCCTTACAACATACACAAAGCTAAGAACATCTCCATCTCATTTACAGTTACTCCTCTGAAAGACTGGTGTCGGCTATTTTTGGTATGAGGTCTATTAGAACTAGACAAAAATTCGCCATATGCGTTTGTCCGGGCCACCAAATATTCAAGTAATTCTCGAGGAAATACCCGTCGACACATGTCCAATAGGATAGGATTTTCATCAATATCTACTCTCAATCCTTGTGTGCTATTATCAAATCCAAACTCTGGAATTGGTTCAGTAGTAGGTACAAGTCCATTCTTCTTCTAGCCCCTGTATGACATTTTGACTACCGATGATTAGGATATTCTGCAGGCTCCTGTTCTAAATTTCGGTCTACATGAACTTTCGAGACCTGCAAGGCCCAATATTTCGTGAAGAGGAATTTCAGGCGATGCAGCTCTGGAACTTTGTGCTGAAGTCAATGGAAATGGTGATTCAAATAGGCAAGAGTATCCCATAGAAAAACTTATTTCTGTTCTTACGGTCATGTTGTCTGATGGTTCGGCAAAATATTGAGGCTTATGGAATGTAATGGGACCACCAAGAGGTATTTACAGGACTTCCAGATGCAGTTTCCATGTGCATGCTCGCGGCAGTACGTAAAAGTATCATTGAGCTTATTGCATTTTTGCAAAAGCGGCGATGTTGCTTGAATATTGGTCAGAAATCGAGGGAGAGGGAATAGCCTTGTGTCTACATGTTGATGGTGCAGAATCGGCACATTGATTATCTCTGGGCCTTTCATTTCTGGACCGAGAACTAGAATCAGAATCTTTTCGGATTCATCCTCATCTGTATCTACGGCGTTTGAGTCATTACTGACACTGACTTGGTGTTTCTACGAATTATCTAGGCAAACTGAGCGGTTATAGCCGTAGTGTCATTATACCAACGAGATCTACGTACTTACGTACTAGAGAAGACGCCACATACAACAGTAGTGTTCTATTCATCATAGGCTATCACTGTTCACCTCACATTAGTCACTTGCAAGCAATACGCGCATAATACACTCCACGATTCATTAAAGAAAACACTGTCAACTTAGTCAAAAATGCCTTGGTGTGTGTTGAGATACTGCACTAGTAATTCAAAGAATAAAGCAAAATATAAAGGAATAACTTTCCATCGGTAAGTAACTAGATTTCATTGATTGAAAATTAAATACGGACTGCCAAATTTCGGCTGCCATAATGTATGAAGTGAGTGAATGATCTGTCAACCGATTGAATAATTCGTCATAGACTAACAAAACAGAAGTGAAATGTAGACATCATAAATATGCCTACATTTCACTTTCTTCATGGATGCATCGAAAAACTATTTGTTTGCTACTCAGTTATTAATGTTTGTAAAACGTTTAAAAATGTTTATATTTATAATTTTTATCTACATATGCTATAAGTGCTTTACAAAAGTTTCCTAAAATCCTATAAATCCTTTATAAAATTAAGTCACATCTCGTAACGTCTCACTAGAACCTCCGAGGGCTCAAAAGTTTTGTATGTGGGGGCTGTACGCCTACATTCTGTTACAAAAACCTACAAAATGTCTGAGCCCTTTGAGGTGCCCCGCGCAACTTGAAACTACTATCAGATTTTGGATCCAAGATGGCTGCTTACACATTTTTGATGTTTTATTATGTTTGTCCCTATAATTCTGTTTCCTCGTAACTACTACACGGCTAAATAGATTTTGATAAATTATATGTGGTTAGATTCATCTTAATCACTTGAGTGTCATAGCACAGAATAAATACCAGTAGTAGTCATAGGCTATATTAAAATTTTTGGAAAGCATAATGGCGGATTTTTGGCGCCCAATTGCGCAGCATACGTGTATGATTATATAATACATTAAATACATAGATAGCTAACAAAGAAAAAAAAACTAATAGGTATACAAGTACAAGAAATCACCTTCTTCTAGTGCAAAACATTATGTAAAGAATTTAAGTAAGAATAATAAAAGGTTACCAATGAAACAGATATGTGCAGTTTAACTTTTACCTTTATAAATATGATAAGAAAAAAAAACAAAGAAAAAACACATTAAGAATGCAGCCGCCTCCCCTTCCGTGAAGATCGTAAAAGCTAGTCGTGGGTCTACAATCTAAAAATCTATATAACCATACAACCATCCATACACCCATCCGTACATCCAGCCATACTTACCAACATTCGCGTTTGTTAAAATATATGTAGGATTTAATTTGAACCACGTACTCGTAGGTAGGTAAAAATATATTGACCTTTCTGTACTACTCTCGTGTTTAGTCTATGAGAATGAAGAATGAATGAATAATCGAATCTGGGACATGGCCGTGTAGGAAGACGCCGAGTCTATATATTCATGTCGATGCATTATACCCACTTTTTTTGTTTCTATACGATGTAGAAATGTATGTTTTTAAGCTCTTAGGTTTGACAGTACAAATATTTGAATAACTTGTAGGTAGACAGTAAATCTTGTTCTATACAATGATAGTATGAGCCCATCGCGGTGATCACCGTAGTGCATTATACACCAGCTTTTGTAGTGACTGCGCTGCCCGTACTGTCAAACTACTGTTTTTTTAGAGCACTGGTATGGCCGTACTGTCCTGTAAAGTGTTAAAAAAATAAACAAATAGAAATACTATTATTGATGCATTAGATCTTAAGTGACAGTCAATAACTAAGTAAAGTATGTATTCTATAAATTTTGCATAAAAAGCAACTTAACAAATTGTAATAGTTGAATAAAAAAAATTGCAAACCGATTTTGATATGTTCGTCAATATTTTCCTTTTTTTCTATCAAACTATACATTAAATGTCTCAAAAATGAATTCTTCATGCCCGATTTATCAGAAAATGACACCACACTCGAGGTGTTAGGTCAATGGAAGCTGATATGTTATTTTTTTCTGAAGCGGCGGCGTGTAACTTTGAATGCCCCCCCGGTACCGGGCTAAATTAGCTTAGCTTTACCTATCATACATTTGTGCCAAGTGAATTTATCCGATACCAAAATTTGTACCTTATGACACTACTTCCCGTACTATACATTTTCACACATTTCCTGCGTTATTTCAGTGATTGTGTCTCGAATATTTTATTTTAATTATTGAAGGTTCATTGGCCTTCTTGCACATGTCCCTTTAGATAGCCCCTACAAAACCATGCTGCTCAAATTTATTCATAAAATGAGTTATTGCTAGCCGCAAAGGTTTTGTAACTGATTTTACCAGAGGTTTCGCAATACATGATTGGGCTGAGTAAATGTTTTTATAATTAAAACAGTCAGTAAAATGCTCCATAACAAATTTGCCATATCTACATAAAATAATTTTAATGAAATAACTACGAGTATGTCGATGGAAATAACTGTCATATTTGCCGCCATAACAACAAGATGGCAAAAAATTTTGTATACCTCAAAGTTTGCTTATGTACGCCATTTAAGTACTTCTTAAGTAGTCACATATTTTATTAGCTACAAATTACATAACCTAGCCAAAGAATTATTTGATTAAGTACGAACCCATACGTGCCCATACCTTGCTCTGAACAAATGAGGCCGTGTTTCTTTTAACGATAGGCGACAATGAATCAATCATGAATAGGCGATCTGAAAGCATCTTGCTTTTTATAGTGGCAGTAAATTTTCATGACTTGTGGCGTGTTTATTATCGCGAAACTATGTCGAGGCCTCGTAATGGTCCAATCTCCATACAAATATTTTACCTCTTTCAGCAAAAATTAGGTGCATGGTTTTGGGTCTACTCAGTCGCTTGGACTACAGAATGTCCGTCTGTCTGTTCTCGCCTACAGGTCGCATTTTACAACCGATTTTGACGAAAATAGGCAAACAAGTTCCTTGATTTACTAAAATTTTTTACTCGATCGCGATTTACGATTGGGTGAGAAATAGAAAGGAAAGTACTTTGCTGTATCGTTATTTATTGAAGGATTTCAATCAAATTTGTAAGGTACACTAAGGATTTCATTCTACACAAGATATTGCAAGAAAAATTCAAAAGGGGGAAGTGGAGGGGAAAAGGAGGAAGTTTGCTTTAGCGTTTTGTATGGACGGATTTCACTGAAATAGCTGTGCTAAGCCAGGGGAAAGGGGAAAGTGTCCGTTATTGCATGGTTATAATTATAAGAGCTTACGAGGTCTTCTGTTCTCACAGAACCACTGGGTAGGTCTTATTATTTCCACTGAGAATAACCATTGACGGTTATTCTGATACTACTTGTATCACTATTTCCATTGCGTTTTAAAATCGCGACGCCGCCGACTTTACGGTCGCTTATCAGCCGCCGTAATTTCCTCTACCAATAGATAGGTACTGGCCACTTGAGAATGTTTTTGATATATTCCCAAGTGCAAGCCCAGACAGAGAGTGTTATCGATGTACATCCCAGCAGCCATCCGAACTGCGCATAATGGTAATACTGAGACGGTTTGTTAGAGAAATCGGGTATCACTATTTCCATTCGATGTTTTTCACGTCAATGGCTATTGTGGGGCGGATTTGACCCACCCGAACCACTAGTTATTAAATTACATTACCTTGCCAAGGATGAACCACTGATATAGTTTCTTTATATAGACCTAACCTAACCTAACGAGGCCTTACCTTTAGCGATAGTGGAAAAGTCTAAAAACACCTCGCATTACAGAGGTCGTAAGTTTTGACGACTATTGGCGAGCACATTATCGCGAAACTACGTCGTGACCTCGTAACTCGTCCATATTATAGGCAAATGTTGGTGTAAGGTATCCTTTTTATTTCTTTCGTGATAGTTTTTTATTTATTTAAATTACTGTGTGCTTAAATTGTCTTCTAATTTCCAGTACTTCCACGCTGGTCAGGGACAAAAAAATCTTCTCTTCCCTCGTTTGTAAAAGTCAATTGAGAGAATGAGCGTATTGAGCGTAAAGAAGACTCATGTCTATAGTTGGTTTGTTTATATTTTCCCACTTGTGTACACGCCCATTATGACAGTAAACGTGGTTTTGGTGTTTACGATCTTTGGTACTATTTACCCGGGTAAGGGATAAATAACTAATAGTGTAGATACAGATACATTATCACGTCTTTATCCCTAACGGGACAGAGCATTTTAGATTTAGCAGCTCTAAGCAGACAGAGGATAGGGACGCAAGATCCAAAGGCCACTTTTAGCGTTATAGTGGGCGAGAAGATGGAAAAGGAATCAACACAGTGATGGCTAGACGCATTCCCTCGATTGGCTTGTACGATCTGCGCGGGAAGAGAAGCATCTGGTACATTCTGCGTTTTTCCTTTTCCTCCAGACCTGTATGGAAGGATAGTAGGTAGTGTATCTATTTTCCTGATCAGTTAAATGTTCTGCTATCTATACTTCTTATGTTGTGGTAGAGTTAGGAGTCGCTATTTACCTATCTCTTCTCCATACATAATCTATGTGTGCTGAATTTTGACGAGGATTTTTATTACAGGAGTAAATGTCATTTCAAACCTTTAGTGAGACATGTACTGTTGTTTGTAGTCGTAACTCTTCACAATACGCAACAGGTGTCTACAATTTCACAAATAAATGTTCAAAAATTATTTAGTGTAGCAATTGTGAGAGGCTGAGAGCGCAAATTGCATTCTTTGTTTATAACATATAACTATAATTGTGTATAACATTATTTTACCTATTGGTCACCAAAAGGATGTTTGTTCACTGGTGTACCTTGGAAAGGAGTTATCTCCATAAGAAAGCAAAGAGTTTTTTTCTTTCTACATCATGACCTCGTACGACTCTTAGTCGACGAGGTAGGACCAAGAAGAATATGCAAATCTAACACTCGGTCTGTTTCAGATGGATCGTCTGCGGCGCTGCATTCCTGGCCCACCTTCTGTCTACCGGGCTGCAGCTAGCCTATGGAGCACTTCACGTCTACGCCCTCAGACATCTTGGGCCAACTGCTGACCACGCAGGTAAACTTAAGGTGTCGCTTCATTACATTAACTATAGGTTAGCAGTCAGTTCCTTTGGCTTTAAAGCCTCGAAGCGATGTTGGGTATCTCCAAGAAGCCCTATGGTGTTCATTGTAAACTAAAATCTACATTGTTTCATTAAAAGGTTTTCATATGAAAAAAATAATCAAAATAATAATAATTAAATAAGCCGTGTGGCTCCCGGCAGAGTAGAATAGGACCACTCCAAGTCTTCCCGTGGATGTCGTAGAAGGCGACTTAGGAAACACAAGCTAAACAAAGCTTATAGACATCAATGAGACCTTTCCAACCCGTCTGGCCAGCGTAGAGAGTGTAGGCCAAATCCTCTGACTGCCCTGGCTAATATATGGCTCTGGCAGTACACAGAGGGTCGCGCTTCTGCAGTGGAGACTAAAAGACCTGATAATGATATGAAAAAATTAATAAAAATATTTTATATGGCTTTAATTAGGTACTTACTCCAATCCGGAAAGAACCAATTTCTTAAATTGAATATCGGAATCATATTGATTAAATTTATTCAAATTGAAACGTCAATGAAGTAGGTGATTCTAAGTAATACTGTCGCCCACAAAGATTCATGTAATTGAATTCCAATTCGGAGTTTTCCACCGCGCAATAAATAAAGTGCGTAAGGAAATAGCAATAGCTCCTGCGTGTCGGCTCGTAACTGAATGCAGGATTGAGGAAGAAACCATTTCAGCGCAAGCCGGCGGGTGAAAGACTTGCAAAGTAATCTATCAACGGCAACCCTCCGGAAATACTTAAACAAACAGCTCCGAATAAACTTTTTTTACAATACGTGCCAAAAACCCTTGGCAATATTTAAAACGACTTCACCTACAATTTGTCGTTCAAACTGTCTCCAATTTCACGTTATCTAATTTACCAGGGATTGAGAAAGCGGCGAATTAATCATTTTTAACAATTCCGCAAAACAATACTCGTACAATTTGAGTTACAAACCGCCGTGTTTTGACAAGTTAAATTTAAGATTGGATATTAAGTAAATGAAGTTTTGCTGTCACCTGTACTTGCGGGTCGGTCTGATTTATTGAATTAATTTTCGGAGATTCACGAGCTAGGCTGAATATTAAGAGGTAGAAGTAATTTGTGTTATGAAGGCGGTCTTTGTTGTCAGCAGCAAGGGCGGGGCGCCGGGACATAACTCTGGCGGCTGGCTGACTCTCAACTAAGAAATTGGAATTTGGCTAGACGTTAACGAGTTGAGTCAAGCTACGTTTGCATATGGGACGGCCGACATACTAGACAGAGAATGGCACGTGATATGCCTAAATGACCAAACAGTCATTGGCCTGCTGCTAGCACGCCGCAGTCATAAATAATAAATGAACGTTGCTTGGAATTCCTTAGTCTTTTTTTAGTAACCAAATCAGGTCGAATTCTTTCCCTTTTGTAATCATAGAAATCTTGACCTAGCGACTTAGCATACAAATGCCAAAAGCAATAGAAAGAAGAATCCAAACAGATATTTACTGAAAAGAAGTAAATCACTGGATAATGCAAAACGAATTAATTAACATTTTCGCTGCCTCCGCAATCACAATTCAAATTAATGACACTAGGTTTCAGGCCTGCCCGCTTACTTTTTAGTTCAGATCTTTTGTTTCCTGAACAAATATTTTCTCCTCATTACGTTCATTGTTAATCTCAACAAAACTTTCCTCTTTTTAAGTATACCTAAAGTAAACCTTTATTTCGTTACAGTCTGTTAATTCCTCTCTTGCTATAACTAAAAAAGGATTTTCATTAAAACTTAATCAGGACTTTCAAACCTGAATTTTGCAACTAGTTTTAATTAAAAACAAACAACATTTCTTAGCTTACATTATAAAGATATATTATTTATACCATGAGCGTTTTAGATGAGTTGCTCTGAGTATTTACGTTTGCAACCTTCTTCTTTTTCTTGGTCTAAGCGCATTCCCGGTTGCATCCTCAGCTGTGCTGCTTCGGAGCCCGGGTGCGCTTCCTGCTTTTTCTTCTCCGAATATAATATGCATGTCAATGGTCACCCAAGGATGCTAAAGACCTTGCCAAATGGAGAAGAAACAGTCGGAACACTTTAAATGATTTAGCTATAGTTTTACAACCGGCCGCCTGCCTGACGTCAACCTTCTTTTGGAATGTATTTGTGCGAAAAGTTTTACAACCGGCCGCCGCCCGACGTGAACCCTCCTTGGGAATGCAATTATAGCACGAGATGTTTAATCCTTTAGCCACCTCTTACGACATCCACAGGAAGAGATGAAATGGTCCAATTCTAACCCGGAACCACACGGGTAGGTATTTACGTTTGCGACCATTTAATACTTACTCATAATTAACTATACCTACCTATGCTTATAAACTGGTTGGTATTGATAAGTATTTATACAAACTTGTACCTTTTGTGTTCTTGCACTTATTATCGTATTAAGTTTACCTTTTTTAAGAGGGTCTACGGTCCGTCTACTGTTTCTTTCGGCGTTTCTTCTCAGCAATGGTCGTTGCAAAACGGGTCGGGTTTCTTTAAAATAATTAATAATTTTAATATAAATAAACATTACACGTAATATTAACATAACGACTAGACTTACCTATTGACGTGTAAAAGTACCTACAAATGTCCTAAATACATAATAAATGTTTGATATGATTTGACTGTTCAATATCTTTAAATGAGACATGCGTGGGAATGTAACCACAAAAATAAACAAATACAGTTAGCATTAGTACACAGAAACAGAAGTAAGGCAACACGTACGGCAAACAGCTGTATTTATAAAACATACTGGTAGCTTTCCCCGGAGCTACCTAGAATGGTTAGCTCCTCTGCTCGAATTACCTTCAGTTAACGTAATATATCCCTGATCCAAATACTGGAGCTGCCGACTAACTAGGAAACCTCAGATTCAATATAGGTCCAGATACCATATACGCCACCCAAAAGTGACGCCAGTCAAAAGACACCAAAATTGGTGTCTTCGTTCTTAGCCCCGCCCACAGCTTGTCATTACGCTATGGAAGTTCACGGCGTCACTACGTAACGACACGGTGATAATTTATTGTAAAAATGACTGTTTATGCAGTGAAATCGTGCAAAAATTACACTAAAATAAAAGACCAGGAGACGGACATCACTTTTCATAAGTAAGTAAGCAAATTTTCGCCTAATTCCTACGTATTATTCGTAAAATTATTACGTAAAAATATTGTCAACAAACCAACGCCATGACATTTAGTGTTGCCAGAGCGTGAAATATTTTTACCATCTCTTATTATTGAGTCGACAAATCGTATGATTTGGAGAACAGTTTTTTGTATGTTTACTTGTACGTTTTGCTATGTATGTTTGTGTGAGATATTAACGTTAACATTTTCATATTGCGCTAAGAAAAAAATATAATATATTGGTAAGTAGGTATGTATTGATGAAATTTTGAAGTGGCCGTATTAGTAAGAGTTAGTTATGGAGGATAAAAAGTTAGTCGTTATAATGTTATTTACAAATAACATTTATTTTTACCCGACTGCGCCAGAAGGAGGGTTATGTTAATCGAGTGTATGTATATGTATTTATTTGGCACGCTCTACAGCCTAAACGGTTTGGAGGATTTTAGCTTGAGAGGTGTCATTACATTTGTCTTAATTCTGAGAGTGACATTAGATATATTAAAAATTAAAAAAATACAAAATGGCGGATTTTTGGCCCTAAATGACATATATTTTTTCATTTCAAATATTTTTTCGTTGAAAACCAATCAAGTGGTTTCTCAAAAGAAACGATTTTATATAAGGACTACAAAAATATTTATCTTATACGTTTTAATGTAATTTGTATGTTGTAATGAAAAATACTAAAAACAACATACAGGCTGACTTTTAAACCACCAGCCAAATTTCTGGAGCAAGTTCAGTCCATGATACTGAACTACTTTCCATAAAAACAATTAACGAAAAACTAAAATAAAAATTCGCCTTCTCATACAAATCAGCGCTTTCGTATTCAGGACACATACACAACAAAGAGTGGTCGTCGAATAATCGCTCAGGGGCTGTGCCTACAAAGGAATTTTATGGATTTTTAAAGACTCAAATAAATAATGTTGATTTGATACGTGTTTTTTTCTTTTACCTATTTTAATATAATTTTTATTCACCTACATACACTATAAAGCTTAGGGGATAGGGGTCGTCCACATACTACGTCACGCAAAATTTATGGACGTATCACGCTTTTTCCGATCCCTATAACACGTACCGACACGTTTGGCATGACTCCCCCTCCCCCTATCACTGTAACGTAATATGTGAATGGCCCTTACGAGGTTTAATTTTATACACTTATTTATAATTTGTCAATATGAATAAGAACAACACGTACAAAAATCTCCCACATTCTGGGGTAATTTTCTTGCGCTGGGAACAATTTACTTCACACACACAAGAACAGTAATGACAGTAATACACGCGTAGTGGGCGGTGCTCACGCACACGCATATCACAAAATGGCTTCACTTTGAACGTAGCATTTTGTTTGAAACGCTCAATCTAGATTAATCTAAGTAGGAAACTAACAACGCTTTTTGTATTACCCAATTAGAACTAAATTGCACGAAAATATTAGTTATTAATTTCAATTGCACGAATAAGGTACACCGTGTTTTAATTTAAAATAGCCATACTTAGTAGTCTCTAACACAAAATCCTACTCCTAGTATAAATCGACTTTCTTTGTAGTTAGGTACCTGCATATAAAATGATAAGTACTGTCCTCATTATCAGCTGTACAGAGAAATGGAAAGTAAGGCAACACGAACGGCAAGTAACGGTATTTATAATGCATGCGGGCAGCTCTCCACGAAACTACATGGCAGCTCCGCTTGAATTACCGCCCCAGCTAAGCTCCAACTACTGAAGCTGCCGAAGTAACAAACTACACAAGTACACATGTATTTGTATTACTAAATTAGCACAGTGTACGGATAAGGCACACCTTGTTTGAATGCATATCAGCCAATGTATAACGGTACCTTTTCTAACATTGAAAACTACAGAAACCAGGTGCTTTTTACAACCTTTTATTTAGTTTCACCTGTCCCTATGTCTATATGTCCGTAATCAAATCGTGCAAGCTAAATTAGACCCACTTCCCATTATGGTTGAGCTAAAACTTCACATACGTATGTAAGTTGGGTGACAATGCAATACCTATTATAGTACCAATAGCCTGATCTCATGATGAAGCCGCACCCCACGGTGACATAATAAGTGGTTTATCTACACTTCTACACTAATATTATAAAGAGGAAAGATTTGTACCTATTTTTGTATGTTTGTACGTTTGTAATGAATAGGCTCAAAAAGTACTGGGCCGATTTAAAAAAATTCTTTCACCGTTGTAAAGCTACACTATTCCCGAGTGACATAGGCTATGTGTGTACCACGGGCGAAGCCGGGGTGGACTGCTAGTCTTTTATAAAGAAAATAAACGATAATTTCCCAAAGAGGGTTGACGTCAGGCAGGCGGCCGGTTGTAAACTATAGCCAAATCATTAAAAGTGTTCAGTCTATTTCTTCTCCATTTTACAAGGTCTTTGGCATCATTGGGTGACCATTGACATGCATATTATATTTAAGGAAAAAAAGGGGGAAAGCGCACCCCGGGTTCCGAAGCAGCACAGCTGAGGATGCAACCGGGAATGCGCTTAGACGAAGAAGAAAGAAAATAAACAATAAATGTAACACAACTACAAACTACCTTTAAGAACACAAAAGTGGTTACTGGATATCATAGAGGTAGGATTGTTGTACCTAAAATAATAATAATCATTTCCTCGCAACGAGCGGCCATTATCACTAACCCGAAGAAACGGAATTCCTTACTAGCGCGTGGCTCGTGTAGGATGTATTTATAATGCAGAGCAAGCTCTCACACGGTAATAGTGTTAAGTGAAACTCTGGAACGGTTGCTGTCGCCCAGCTCGAATTACGGTCGGATTCAGGGACAGGGAATGTAACAATTCGATGGTATTCCACGTTTTGCAACAAAATCAAAGAGTGTTCAACTTAGTGTGCAGCAAAATCAAATGTTTGACTTTAAATGTTTTAGTACTTATGTATGATTGTTTAGTTTCTTTTCCGCTCCTTTTTACTTTTACAATAATATTTATTGATATTTTTTTAAAAACAAAATACTGACTTCAATTCTTTAATTCCAGAAAAGCAAAATATACAACCATTTGTATAATATACTTCGACGACATATTTTTTCTAGTTATTTTCGTTCAACAAACAAACCACACAACCGATTTTAATAAAATTTCTATGGGACCACCTGGAAAGTGGATATACTTTCCAGGTGGTCCCATAGATTTTTTTTAATTTAAAACAAAATAAGAATTTTTCAAATTGGTCCAGGCGTCTTCGAGTAATTGGGGAATATACATAAAAAAAGATTCCGACGAATTGATAACCTCCTCCTTATTTTGAAGTCGGTAAAAAATGACGAATTATTATTGGGATAAATTGGGACCAATAATTGTTATATTCAACGGTACAAGTGGTACGATGGGATCTTTATGATGTCTCTTCCAAAAATAGAGTTAATATTCCATGCATTGAATTGCTAAACTGAATATACATAAATTTTGAGACCAAGAGTTGCTTTGGTTTGTAGAAACAGAGCTGAACGAGCCAGAGCACGTTTAACAAGATTGTATCTGTATTCAGAAACAATATGTACAGTACAGGCTCTCCCTTATTTGTCAGTTATCGATCATTCACACAATGGTATTTTGCTTGCCCGCCGCATGGATTCGTGATAGGTATCATCTTCATGCGGGATTTACATTATGATTCCATCGTCCTGGGCTTAAAGTAGACATACACGTCTGGATCATATTGTTTTAGACACATAATGAAGAATACAATCGTGTCAATTTAATTAACTTTACTTGCTTTTGTAGTTTTTGTTTTCATATCTCTGATAAATCTGTCACGCCCGACTTTTTACATTGATATTGGTAGCGATTCATATCGTACAGCTTCCTACAAAGTAATTTAATGCAACTGACTTAGGTATGGACTAAATGTAACTGATTGTCATAAGGCAGACTTTCCAAAGTATGCACCGTAGTAAGCAGCAGTCGTTTGTAGCTGTATTTAAGTATATGCACAGCAATATTACTTTTGCCTAGTGCGGGAGTCGTTGGTTAAGCTCATTGTCAATTTCTTTTCGGTAAATAAATGATTTTGTATTTTATTTTTTTTTACTACCTAGCATACATTTGAGAATATTACCTGGTTTTCCAACAAGAAAGAGACATGGAAAGCACTCCATCTAAAGAGCCCAGCTCTTAAATATAAGAAGAAGACCTGGTTTTCCATGGTTTAGCTACCTGCTACCAGCTTGTATGGAAGCAAAAATATTAGATTATACTCTATCTATACATCGTGTTAATGAAAGAACGCATACCTCTCAGATGGTACCTCAGCTCATGTAACTGAACAACTTTTGTTCAACAACTTTCACGAAACAAAAAAAAATTGAATTTTCATACAAACTGATCAGCTGATCAAGTCAATTTGTATGAAAATCCGAATTAATTTATATTTTGGTTTTCGTGAAAGTTGTTGAACAAAAGTTGTTCAGTTTCATGGCCTGAGGTACCATCTGAGAGGTTTATCGTTCTTTCATTAACACGATGTATTTATCTATCTAAATTTAAAGGCTATGCTCTTGTCGGTAGAGTATAAATTCTGATTATACTCAGTGAACTATAATAGCATAGGTTAGTACCTATGCTATTATAATAATTTGTGTTGATTATAGTTAATCAAACGCAAAAAAATGACCACATCAAAAGTACGTTGAAGTAGGCGGTACTTATAATTACATCTCGTTTTTCGCCAATACCGTTATACTGACGTTACTTCACGCCAATCAGTGTCTGCTGTATAACGCTGCGTCATAGAGGACATTGGCCGACAGTTGACGCTGCGTCACGTGACAATCATTTTATATAAATTTCGAGGGGCGATGATAATGTTTAAAATTAGTCATCCATAGTATTATTTTGAGTTATTTTTAGTTCGCTGATTATTCCCGCTTTGATTGTAAAAATCAATCAAGAGAAATATAACCGAGACAATCAGGCTTGAAACTACGTCACAGGCCGGAATCTCCTAAGGTACGCGCAATATGCGTCCCCGTTTCCCGTCCCCGCACCTCTCCCCCATTTTCGCCTCGATGACTCACGTTGGCCGTCAAGAACCGGGGGAGACGTGCGGGTGCGGGAAACGGGGACGCATATTGCGCGTAACTTAGGAGATTCCGTTCTGTTTACTCTTAATGTATTCTGTGACTACGTCAAGCGGACGCCCGCGACGGTTTCAGTCCGTCTTTGTCACAAACCCTACGTGCGATAGAGATAGCTGAAACCGGCGCGGTTCAAGCAATAGGGTGATGACTGGGTCAGAAAAGTATTATTCTAATTAGTCCGTTAGTTAGATTACCAAAAAATAATGTACCCATATTTTTCAGTTTATCAAAAAAGTAAAAATTCACAAAGATACAGAGCATCTAAGTTCCAAAGTCCGCCCCCGCTTGCGACGTCACCGGTGTGAAAAAATCATACGAAAACGTGACGTCATGCGAAATTTAAATGCGTTGTATCTTCGTCATTTACTGTTTCTCAGAGAAAAGAAAAAATACGTGTACAATAAATAAATACATATATAGGGACAAATCACACTGATTAAGCTAGCCCCAAAGTAAGTTTTAAACTTGTGTTATGGGATACTAACTCAACGCTACTATATTTTATGTTAATACATATATAGATAAACACCCAAGACCCAGGACAATTTGAAAAAGGCCATTTTCCAACTTGCCCTGGCTGGGGATCGAACCCAGAACCTCCGGATTAGCGGTCTAGCGTGGTAACCATTACGCCACGGAGGTGTACAATATTTTATAATAATCTAACCGACATAAGATGGGCCAAAAATAATTCAGTCATCATGCCTATTATTATTATTCTATTTGGTCCCTGTTTTCGATACTATAAGTATGTTTATCTAAGTTTAATATCTCTTTTTAGTATGGGCCGGAGCAATATGCGTGGGAGTGTCCCGTGCGGCCGGCGCACTGGTGGCTACTCGGAAGAAGTCCCCAAGACTAGCCGCCCTGGTGGGGGGACTGCTGCTGCCTCTCGCCTGCCTCTTCACATCCTTCGCCACGCAGCTGCACCAGACCATGCTGAGTTACGGTAAGAGATATCTTTACAGCCGGTGCTGGTGGCCTGCCTAAAGCGACGAAAACTTAAAAGAAAATGGGACTTGAGTGTGTAAATGAGTGACTGAGAAACTGCTACTCTCAATTGAAAACTGATTCTGGAAGCTTTTGCCCAGCAGTGGGTAACTAACAAGTTATCAATATTAAACCTCTATTGTGCTACTTCTTCTTTGCGTACCAGCTTTCTTGTCCCGGGTGCCCTGGCACCTGTACCCTGGACGACTTATATGCGGCTACTGTGGATGCCGACAGAGTAGCTCAATACTGGGCTGATCGAATATAAAAAGAAAAAAAAACACTCGCAAAGAAGGACAAGTTTGCTACTATATGTAATACAGTTTCCTTTGGCTACATTCTTCAATAAAGTAGCACGTCTAGGTTTATTATTCTATCTAATTAACCTACTATGTTACTTCTTAACGTACCTACTAAAAATCACTAGAACGATAAACAGTAGCTAGAAACAAAATTAAAAGCTAGCAAAGTTAGCAGTGAAAATTGCATATTCCTATGAGGCATAATTAAGTTCTCTTCGAAATGAAACCTGTTACCTACACCTGAAATCCGGGTAGCTTTAAAGAGAAAGGCATACGACAAATAAATTTGCTGTAGCTTTGTTAAGTTGGGACACACAATAGATTATGTAAGGTGAGAAATTGAATAACCCACTTATACTTTCGTGCAATGAAGAACATATTGAATTACGATAGTGTTGTATATCGTCTACCTTGTCGAGAATCTTCCCTTTGGAAATGTAATCTAAACTTAGAAACGTGGCTTACTAATGATTTGGTTACGTTACGCTCAATATTAATTTAACATGATTTCATTTAAGTATTCATTCATGGTAGATGTTAGATGAGTAGCTATCTAAAATATATATTATTTAGTTTTACGTCCGGAAACGGGCACAATAAGTAAAACTGGCCATCGGAAAAATCCCATCGAACCAACAACATCTCGAAAGCAAGGATGCTTTGGTTCCTCCACCTTCATTTAAAACTTTTTTTAGAAAACAATTAGGCGGCTGTAGTAGACCCGACGGTAATAGCCTGGCATCGACTTCGGTCAGAGAAGGAAATGAAATGATATGATGGGCAAAAGGTAACGACTATGTAGGCGGCGGTAAACGCAGTAGAGGCGCTAAGTAAACCAACAGCCTCTGCTGTTGGTTTACTTAGCGCCTCTACTGCGTTCTCTAACCGTATTGGATTTTTATAAATACTTGTGGTATTCCGTAGGTGTGGTGCTCGGCATCGGCTGCGGCCTGGTACGAGAGTCAGCAGGTCTGGTCCTCGGAGCGTACTTCAGGCGACGTCGGCAGTTCGTGGAGCTTGTAGCCCACGCTGGCGGGGGCGTGGGCATCGCGTTGTTTAGTGTAGCATATAAGGAGGCCGTGGGGTAAGTAATTACCTATACAGATGTCAAATACAAAGTGATTCTCTTTGCCAGTCTTTAAAAATAGAGAATATTTATGAAAGACACAAATCACTTTTTATACCCCGAGGAGCTATTAAAGCTTCTATTTGGAAAGTTACTGCGACGCTATTACTTATACCAGGTGTTACAGAAAGGCGGAATAATCCTTAAAGGGCATACTCAAACCGTGATACGAAACTGCGTATCCAGGAAATAAATTTTAAAAATGAAAAGAATGTTTACCTCTCGAAACTCGATCTAATCCAGATCCTATTAAAAAACATTTTTTTTTTGTATTTTAAAATATCTAGACAGTTCGTTCTGTATCAAAGACTGCGCTTGCATGCTTCTGTAGAATTATTTCGCCCTTCTGTAACACTCTGTTACATCAAATATAAAATATCATTGTCTTTTTAGTAAACTCGGCTGGCGTCTCGGTCTGCAAGCAGTGACGGGAGTGCTCGTACTAGCGTTTTTCCTCAGCGCCGTGTACCGAAGTGCCTCTCTTTATCACCCCCAGCGGCGCGCCATCCTACACCTCAAAAACCAACGCCGCAAGGTCAGCCAAATCCCGCTTTAATGAGGAAATAAATTAATATCTCTTCCTTTAATTACACGCCCGAATCAGACTTAAGGAATAATCAACGGACAAAGGCACCAAGTTAAATTTAATTGGCACATTCAGCTTTTCATTTTGGAAATTCGCTGCTTAGAACTCCATCATCAACAGAAACCTTATTATGAAAATGCTCTTTATGAGCTAACAAAATCTTCGCTTTGAATATTTTGAGACTAATTGCCATAGCTCTCAATTTTATTTAGGCGAAAAAACAAGTTGTCAGTCAATGAAAATTGTTATTGTGCCTCTCAAGCATATTTTAGAACAATTTATTATGAGCGTTAAATTTCTTTTTCAATCTTTCAACTTGGTGCTCATTATGATTTGTTTTTGTGACAGGTTAAAGAAAAGAAGGCCCTGAAGAGACCTCCGCTTATCGATCTAAGCCCCCTCCGCTCTCGGCCTGCGAAAGTTTTGTTGTTAGCTGCTGGATTAGCAGCTTTCGGGCTTTACACTCCAGTATTTTTTTTGGTAAGCCGTCTTAGTTAAGTTGTAATTAATCAGGATTTTTGTCTTAATTACTGCTAAAATAATAAAAAAGGAGAAGTATTTGTACAATTTAGTTGAAATAACATAATGTATTTTATCATTATCATTAAGCTTGTTTATTTCTACAGGCTTTACAAGGTTTCCAAGAGGGTTTGGAGGAGAGTGCATTAGTGCTGCTCCAGACATTCCTGGGGTTCGCCGCGGTCTTAGGTTGCGCCGGCTTTGGGCTCGTGCTGGTGCGACCTTCGGCCCAGTGCCTCGTCTCTAAACAATACTTATGCCAAACTGCTTTGTTGGGAATAGGTAAGACTTTATAATTATTAAGAAGAATTTGGGACGTACTGTTTTATTTTTATACTAAGGTGACAATTTCTTTTTCAGGAATTTCCATGTTGGCCTTAAGTAGTGTTGAAGGCTATCATGGATATGTCCTGTTTGCTTGGATGTACGGATTATGTTTAGGAGGCTTTCTGTATTCAATAAAAATGCTCACGATGGAACGCGTTCGTGGGCGACATTTCAGTAAAGTGTGGGGTACGTATTTACAACATGTATCATCAATATAAAGCAGGTAATTATTGAAGAGCAAAAAGTAATTTGAGATCGTTTTCACAGGTTATGTTCAGGGAGCTGAAGCAATTCCTGTGATGGTGGGAGTACCTGTGACCGGGTACATAAACCAGCAGGCGCCGAGAGCGGGTTTCTATTTTTCCACTGCGGCAACATTGGCCGGTGCCTTATTGTTGTTCTTCGTGGGGTTCTCCAAGCGAGAGCCAGAACCACCGCCGCCTGCGCCCGCGCCGACAATATCCGAGGCATGTCCGTGTGTGACTCCACCGCGATGCGAGCCGGCTTGGTGCGCATGCAGCGCTGGTGGAGCCACGGCCTATTGTGCCTGGCCTGGCCCGACGTGCGGCACTCGACTTCCCAAGTCTTTATCTTACGCGGCGCCGCTCAATCACACTTGCTGTCCAGCAACCACGAATCATTGCCCTGAGTGCTTCCGCGAGGCAGCGCCTCTCAGACCGTCTCGCAGCGTACCTGAGGGTCTGGCGAGGAGAGGCAACACGTGGAGCCGAGGCGGCTCTTGCAGAGCAGCCTGCCGACGACGTGAGCATCAGCTCATAGAACAGATCACCACGTCTGTATGATATCTGAATATCAATAGAACGTTCCAAACTTGTGAAGTGTTTAATTCGTGTAGAAGATTTATGAAACGCTCAAAAGTGATATTGACGGTATACTTGCATGTAATATAATTCTGTAAATAATTCATTCTTACGTAGACGTTACCATTGGAGTGATAGACTAGATAAAAGCAATAAATGAGATTTACGTCTGTGCTTTTAAATATATCACGATAATTATTTGTGATTTTTTGGCAACTTCCCTTCACAAACTATGTCATTTCGGAAAATCATATTTTACTAACTATAAATCACTACAACACTAGTTACATTTCGCTCTTATAAAATAAAATATTTATGTATATCTTTTAACCTATACTTACATATTATGTATACATTTTACAACTCAAAAGTAGTGAACCATTAAATGTAAAATAATAAGATTAGTATTTTTTTTCCTAAGTCTAAAGTACTTGCGGGACCTTTATCAAGTAGTTCTTACTAATTTTATGATACCAATATATAGATACCGAGAAAGTGTGACAGTTGTATCTATCTTGTCAGAAATGAGATTGTAAATTCATAAATTCCTAATAAATTATATTCAGTTTTACCCAAAGGGGTATAAGAAAAATGTATTAGTACTTATTAAAATAATATCAACTAAACTAAAGAATATTATCTTCTACTATGTTATACAAATAAAGTCAATTTTAGCTATCTATCTATTTATGTTATTTTTATTTGTTATTGTTATCAGGAGCTGTATAATTTGTTACATTTAATATATTTCTGATGTTAAAACATTTGTTGTTTTTGTACCAAAGTGTAATTACAATTTTGGTGATGAAATGAAATTATATTAAAGAATTTAGAGGAGAAAGTTTTTCTTTTACAAAACACTCGAGAATTGCCTATAATGAACAATTTCAAAGGGTAAGATTTATTAAATTTGAAAAGTTTTAGAAACAGCGAGCAACTTACAATAATAGATAATACACCTAAGGTCATTCAAACATTAAAGATAGTCGCAGAAATTAGATTAGACTTTTTATTTCGCCGCCGTAGTTGTTCATATTTAAAATGATTTGTTTGCTGACCTGGGAAAGGCTTTGCCCTGTAGCCCGTAGTGGGCTGACAAAAATGTTGCACTTGCACACACGCAAATGTGTGGCCGTGTGTACACACACACGCACTTCAAACGAAGAACAAAACAGTAGAAAAACGCCCTTTGCTGCTCCTACAACGAGCACTTTTTGAACACCCGAGGAAAAATGGTTATAACTTTGACGTGTCTGGGTGTCTGTGTTTATGTGTGTCTATGTTTGTTTGTTTTTTCGTGTATGTAAGTGGCCAACACTAGTGTCAGATTTTTCAAGCTGCCTAAAAGGCATCTGACATAGCTTGACGACTGCCATACAATGACAGCTAGGACCAACGGCTTTTACGTGCCTTCCGAAGCACGGAGGAGCTCGAGAAATTTTTTTACCACTTGTGGTCACCTATCCAAGTACGGACCACGCCCAGGGTTGCTTAACTTATGAAACTTGTGTGTCTATGTGTCTATCTATTTCGATGCGTTGCGTTTTTTTAAAATCGAAAGCTTTGTCTATCGAGATAGTTCTTAGCTATGTTTGATGAAAATTGGTTCAGCCGTTATTGGGGTAAAAGTTATTGGGGTGTACACTTCAAAGTCGAGGCTTTTTTAATTTGTCTGGCAAATAAACTTGTTAAACAATATGGTCCTACAATATGACTTGATGATGGAGGGGTATTTCTTACTCTATGTGGAAAAACAGATTGTGTTTTAACATTTTATGTTGACTTTTAAGTTTAAAATTAAATTAAACATCATTGTCCCGCCGAACAGTTCCATGGATAATATAACAGATCAAAGTGAACTTACAGGACCGTTCTCATTATGCAATCGTAATTAATCAACCCCAATTATAGGTAATTAGTTAAGTTTAAAAGTAAGTAATGATTTTACGGAGGCAGTGTTTAGTATCATTACATTAAACTTCCCTTAAAATAGTTTTAATATATACTCCTTAATAGTCAGAATGTAACCACAACAAAGTTGGCAGCCCGGGAGCAGCTGTATAGTTGGATACCTTCTTCTAGCGTCGCCGCTAAGGTACGCTAACTTTTACTGCCAAAATGTAAAACTGTAAGTACAATAGACGAATTAAACACGGCTAATGTCGAGTGACTTAATGCGGCCGCATGGTATACCTATCTATATTTAAGATCAATGCTCTTGTCGGTGGTGTATGAATTTTCTTCCATTTGTTTCTCTCATTCGTCAGCTGTTTTACTTCCATGTACGAGACGACGTTCGCCATCTCCTTTATCTGTCATTAAAATCCAGCAAGGCATAATATAACAAGGTATTCTCTTCCCGCGATTGCCCACGTCACAAATGTCACGATAAGTGTTGCCATACCACGGATGATTGAAAAAGAACATTTTTAGGAAATTTAAGGACTTTCTCAATTAATTAATGAATATAAAGTAAAATACCATCTTCAATTCATCTGTTTGGTTTTTAATACATTCATTTATTAGTTAATAAATTGGTTTGTTATGTTAAAAATGCATAGTGCTCCGGTAATTTAATAACACACAGTGGCAACACTCTTAACTGATGACGTATTCTTAGGCCAATCACGTGACCCAGCTGTCATTGGAAGAGAATATCGTTATATTATACCATGATTAACACATTCTACCGTGCTAGTGTAACAGAAAAGAAAAAATATATATACTAGTTGCTTCTAGTCCCGCTCAGATCATATTAGCCGATCGAAGCGAATCGAAAAAATCTGAATGAAGTAAATCATTGGCGATGCGACTAGCAATTCATCACTAGGTATTTTATATCAAATTTCCAACTTCACACCTTTTTTACAGTTACCTTTAGAGTTACCGTCACTTAGATCTGTCTACTACCCATTAAAGATAGGTTTGAGGACATGCAAATAACATCATAGGCGTGCTTTTGCCGAACTTTAGCCGCGGAACTTCGGCATGGTGAGTTTAGACACTAGGTATAGGATTTACCTAAGTGGGACTTTATATCTTAAGTGACTAGGTAGGTATTACAATGTAGTAACCACAACTACTAAGTTTGCGCACCTATAACAAAAGGTTTGGTGTGGTGCTCGAATTTCCCGATCAATCTATTGCTGACATCCTGTTTTATAGGTACGCGCCGTGTTGGACAAATGCACAACTTGATGCATTGGCCTCAGGACAATAGGAGGCCGCTATGAGATTTCAATGAAGATTCATTAACGGCTTGTATCAATCGAATAGAGTAGCTGTTGCACTGTAACAAGAATTACAGGCGAGGTAAAGCTTTTTATTCGTACAAACTGCAATACCCCTACCAAGTTAGTTCTACCAATAGGTTTTGCCCTCATTTTAAAAGACCTGTAGTAAAGATTAGAACAAAACTAATTTCTGATCCTGTTCTAAAGATAGCTAAACGGGTACTTTCTATACTTACCGCAAAGTAAACTAGTAATTACTTATTAAGTATAACATATAACTTTAAGTATATTTCAAGAGAGAGTTGTCTGGAAACCATTTATTACCCTCATATGATTACAATTTACTGGCAAAACTAACCAAACGAAAACGACATCACATTCGATGGCATCGGTTATTAACTGAAATAACTCGATTACGTACGAGTCGTTTCGTGTAGGCCATAATATGCCAGTCACCTCAAGGCAGTACCGGTTGTAAGGCCGTGCGCCTAGGGCGCTCTGGCTTACGGGGCTACTAGAAAATAAAAATCATTCCCATATAACAGATTGATTGAGTCGACTGCGGTCCGTAACGCAGCTTGGAGATAGCCCCTTTTTTTCCACCACCGTCAAATATGATTGTATCAACGGATGTTATGGACTCGATGAATGTAATCATATCACTAGGCC
This sequence comes from Acrobasis repandana, assembly GCA_963576875.1. NCBI lineage: Eukaryota > Metazoa > Arthropoda > Insecta > Lepidoptera > Pyralidae > Acrobasis > Acrobasis repandana. Next base: position 9,619,486 of record OY756230.1, on the reverse strand, counting down.
TAACTGCTGTACTAGTGTCAGCCAGCATTAGGATCAGCAATCAGCAACCTAATTGCTTATTGATGCGCACGAGATGAGTAAGATAGATATATACTATCTAATCTACATTAACAATACACATTAGACATCATACCCAAAATAGGAGAAACAAAGAAAGGCTTTGATATAACCAACGATCTTGCTTCTTCCAAACATTACAGCTATCTACAAAAAAATATTATGAGGGCGCACAAGTTAACGCGCCCTGACTCGCTTGGACAACGCCGACTGAATAAAACTAGCCAAAGGCGAGGTCACACGGAAACAGCTAGTTTCACTCGAGTTGAGAATACCCGCCGGCTGCTATCGATTCCTTGACCTTCCCGGCCACTGAATTTAGACAATACCATCACAGAAATCCGATTCAGCCGCGATTCTATCTCCATTCGGAATAAAGATGAAGCTCGAATAAGCCCCGGTTTTATTAAGGGCCCGACACATAAAGACTGTATAGTTTCATTTATTATTTTCTCCGTAACGCAATGCTAATAATGTTTCTCACTTCCACGTTGTGTGCGAAGTTTTATTACAGATGGAAGGGTTGGAAGGAATTTTGTCGCGTTTTATTACGTCTTCAAAAGGAGTCATACCTGGGCATATTCAATCATATTCCTCTTCGTTACTGTCCCAGAGGTCGTTTCGAACGTTACGATCCTGCTACTTTATTATTAGGCTTTTTATATTACCTATAACCTTTTAGAAATAATGTGGGTATAGGGTTACAATATAGGGTATTCCTGGGTACCAAGAAGAGCAATTATAGATCAAGTAAAGGAGATAGTTGACGCCGTGTCGTATAGGGAGGTCAAAAGCTCCATGGCTCAAGAGTCATGGACACTAGGTACTCCACTGACAAGAACGTATTCTTAATTATAGATAGATAGATATTCACATCTCAATCATTTTACAAGAGTTAAAAAGGCCAATACATTGGAGCTGAGTAAGGATGTGTTGTGTTGTGTTATAAAACCATTGATATATCGTTATTGACACATCGAAAGAGATAAGAGATATTATCAGATATGGACCTAGTAAAAAATTGAATTTCTTAATGCTCGGGCATTACGAATAATAACACGCTGCTTGGGGCGAAGCACCTAATTAATTATAATTTGAACTTTCTTATTTATCACATTGCCTAGACATGATTACTGTCATGTGGTTTTAGGGCAATCTGATAATACACAGGTACATTTTGGGAGCGGGGAGGAGAACAAAAATTATTCTACATCAATTGACGTAATGGACGATTAACCTACAGTCGATTTATCTGAGGTCTATCGACCAAGTGACGAAAGCAAGGTTATAGTGCGGCGGGGGTGGACTGGACACTGTTGGAGGTGGCCTACATGACTTGGGTGGATTACATGATTCTCAAAGAACGAGTCTGCTGTTGGCAGCTATTCTGACCATAGTTGTAAAGCATTATAATAATGCCCGGACGGTTTGATTATTTTAGTACTTGTTATCCACTTTCCCCTTTCAATTTAGGCATTTTTCAAACTGCGCGGGTTTGCACCTACTATAAACGTTTGTGTGTGGGCGCGACTCGCACTTGGCTGGTTTGTTACTTTTTAAATAGTATTGAGAACACCCCTCTGCTACAATGTTAAATGATTTGCCAGTACAATGGATAGCATTTGAGTATTTCTCAGGGAGATTGGAGTGAATCGAAGTCTGCTGCATTTTTTATCACTTTGTGAACGGAAACTGAAAAAGGAAATTTAATTTTTCCTGCTATTTTATTTACTGGTTGAGCTGAAAAAATGTGGTGCCATGACTATTAATTATTGTTTTTTGCGTAAAGAACCTCAATAAGAGTTTAATGTCTCTTGGTCGTGGCATCCGTAATTTTTTTTATTGAACTATAAGTATATACGGTATTTGATAATTTTTGAAAAATTATCTTAAATAATTTTTTATAACCTAATAATTTTAATATTTCCTGGATATACAAAGTGGAAGGGACATACCCGTAATAAATCGAACCACGGGCTAGTCATTCCAAATTTATTATTAGACTAATGTAAGGGAATTACTATATGCCAAGTACGGGTATACACATTCAATAATCAAATCTCTAGTGTTCTGAAACCCTAGAACCATTTAAGTTTTGACGTCAAGTTTCTAGCTCCATTTATTTTCCTTTCAAATGAATAGCTAGAGACATAAAAAGTACGAAAGAAAATAGAGCTCGCCGACTATTCATCGAACGCTTCTTTACACCATTAGGCGATTCACGCCTAATGGTATAAAGACAAAAGAGATTTGAGCGTTAATATCTCAGTCACGTATGTATGTTAGACACGTGGTACCTAACTTTCTCGGCGTCTTAATATGGTACCGCGTTGACTAATTTACCCAAGGGATATTCACCCAAGAGATGTCTATGTGTGGTTCAAAATCCTTACTTATATTAATAATGTGAAAAGATGTTTAGATGTTTGTTTGTTCATCTTTTATGGATTACGGACCAGGGGGGTTACTCCATAAAAAATACGATAGTCGTCCGATAGTAACGTCCTATTTATATGTCAATCCAAATTAGACTTTATCATTATGTTTTAACGCTTAATGTTGCTTAAAACTGAAACGCGGTAACGCAGTAACGCGCGTCTTGCGTACCGCTTTTGGAGTCTCCCATCTCAGCATATTCCCAGTTGCATCCACAGCTGCAACGCTTCGAAGCCTGGGGTCCGCTTTCCGGCTTTTCTTTCTCCACTTCGCACGATCTTGAGCATCCTTGGTTGTAAGACGATTGGCACGCATATCATCCTTGACGATGTCAAGCCAGCATTTCTTGGGTCTACCACGTCTGCCAGGCCCCGGCGGAGGCGGCATGGCTATACCTAGTCTAGCCATAAATATTGTACAAAAGAAAAAAAAATCGAATTCGTGATCTCCATTGGCTGCAATACAGTCCTTTAAACGTTGAGGCCAATTATCAATAGAAGCTCGCACTCTTTCCATGGGAAAATTCTTCAGTGCCAATCGTATGGGTTGTTTTAGGGACTCCAAATTATCATGACGTTTAGAGCCAGCCGTACTCTCTAAAACTGACCATAAATCATAATCCAGCGGATTAAGATCGGGACTAGATGACGGCCAGTCTTTAGCCCTGATGAAGTCGGAAACGTTCGATTCCAACCAAGACTGCGTGGACCGAGCTTTGTGAGCCGGTGCCGAGTCTTGCTGGAAGGACCATTCTTGGTTATTGAACATGGTGTTGTTAAGGGGCTTAACTACCCATCTCAAGAATGGTATCTTGATACAATTGTGCCGATATTTTGATACCATTTTCACAAAAGTATGGCTCAGTCACTCCTTCATAGCTAACACCCCACCAAACCATCACTGAAGTCGGATAATGCCCACGTTGCACTCTATCGACTAATTGGAAAGCTTTCTAAGAGCTTTGAGCATAAATACGGTCATTTTGTTTGTTAAAAAGTTGCTCAATTGTAAAAAAATTCTCATCCGTTAAACAACATTTTTCCGTGACCTCCCTTTGCGTGCCGCTTCAGTAGTTGTTTCGATTTTACCACCCTATTCTTTTTTTAATTATCAGTTAAGAAATGACCAGTACGTCTCTTATAGGCTGCAAGCCCTAAGTCATCTTTTAAAATACGCGACACGGTTTTAGGTTCTATCTTCATCTCCCGTGATAAAATCTTTTGCTTTCGGACAGGATTTCTTCGAATTCTTTCCCTTACTGCTTTGACCACCTTTTTCGTACGAACACTACGTAGACGGCCAGATCTTTTTCTGTCACAAACAGAAGAGGTCTCATTGTACCTATTAGTAGCCCGGTACACAAACATTTGACTAATATCAAGCGTATGGAGAGTTTCAAAAATTGCATTTGGCTCCATACCTACTTTGTGTAATGCAAACACAGCGATTCGGTTCTCTTTATCACCCCACTCCATTTTAATATCGCAAAATAATGTATAATGAATGTATTGATGCCAAAATAAGAAAAGACAATGAAAAATCATATAAAAGTAACGGATTCCAAATTCAAATGTAATATTTTGTTTATTTTTAATTGTAACAGTATTTATGGCCAGACTAAGTACATTTGTTTCCCACGTAGCTTGCCGGTTTCCGCAAGACATGACCGTACCAGCGTAGGCGACTTTCTTGCAGTTTTTCTGCTAACTATATCACTACATAATTATGCCGTAGCGATTTTCTTTCTGAATCAGCAGATCATTCATTTTTACTAGACTATAGAGTCTATAGAGCAGAGTCGCAAGGTATAGAAAACTTCGTCACACCAAAATTTCGCAGGGGCGCTGGCCGATATTTCAATGAATAATGAAAAAACTTGTTCCAAATATGATAATGACAATACATTATTCTATATTTGCGGTGTAGATGTCTGCAAATAAAAACAAACAATGATATATGATTAATATATTATATGAATAACTAGCATTTATGAGAACTTCTCAGATAATTTGGTATTCACCACGGGACACCGTTCGTCATAGCGAGATCCTAATTAAGAGGCGCTAGTAAACCCGGACACCGAAATTTCCAAGGATTATGGAAATGTCGCGCATGCTCTGCGATACGAGTATGCACATAATCCGTGAACCGATTATGCTTATTTCCTAATAATAATTTTACTTAAGCCACAATAGTAATTGAATAGGATAATAATTAGATACAAGTTTAACTACTTCTTCTTTGCTGGTCTGGGAGAAAAGAAAAAACATAGAATGTACCAGCTGCTTCTCTTCCCGTGCAGATCGTAAAAGCCGATCGAGGGAATGTGAGAGAATCTGAATCATATGAATAGGCGATGTGGTTAGCAACCCGTCACTATAATAATTTCCCATTTCCACCTTTATGCCCACCATTACGCTAAAAGTGGCCTGGGCTTTACCGCCCTAGGCTCTGTCTATCCCGTTAGGGATAAAGACGTGATAGTGTAAGTTTATCGCACATCAATCTTGGTTCTTAAATAATAAAATACATCTAGGAGGCTATATAGGCAATCGCACAGAGACATAAGACACGGTTAACTTAGTGATAGTTATTTATATTTGTTTGTTTGTTTTCGTACAAAAATAATTTCAATATTTTACATATACAATGTTACATAAACCAGATTTGGTTTTCCCGAACATCGGATACCGTTATCTTTTCTTTATTTTGACAGATAATTAAAATAGCATGCGATTCCAATATAATATCGCAAAATAATGAGATAGTTACAAACGGGGCAATTCTACCCGTGGGGCAACTATCCGCCATGGTGATAAGTAAATGAATTCCCTAGTGGGTAAATACCCACAATACAACAATACAAACCAATGAGCAAATGCTCTATGGTTATTGTTTTTTGCTGAGATAAGGGATATGGTAATTGTTTTTTGGTTCTTTGATTATGTATCATGGTCGTTGACAGTCGGTAATAACTGTGACCAAAAGTCGGTACTGATGCTTGCGCGCGCAACGCAAAAACCTTGGTCAACGGTAAAAACCATCGCTTGGAAAATTAAAAGAGCTTACATAATAAAAGTATGAATAAATAAATGAGATGTAAGTGTACAAGTGGAAGAAGCCCTCACCCTTTTGACAAACAAGATACTCTAGTTATCCTTATTTTTAAAGTTGTATTGGTATCTCTTAGTATTACGTACATTCATCATCATCCGAGCGTAATCCCGGTTGCATCCTCAGCAGCGTTAAGGCTACAGAGCCCGGGGTCCGCTACCTAACCTAGGTGATTTGACGAGGTTAATAGTTTTTACACAGAGCGACTGCCGTCTGACCTCCGCAACATAGATAAAGGGTAGATCAGAACAAATCCTAGGAAAGATTTAAACAAACGCTAGATGGCGTTCGGGACCCACAGTTTACGTGCCTTCTGTGCGGAATCATCTTTCTTTTCGGATACTTAGGTGATTCAACCAGAATGAAAACAACATTTTACAAAGTATGCTTCCTAGTAGGATTTGAACCCACGACCTCCGGATCACAAGCCTTGACCACGGAGGCACTCCATACATAATACATTTCCATAGTCATTATTAATATCAGCTGAAACAACCCTTAGTTTCAGTCCCTATTTTCAATTAAAATAAACTTCTATTTTCTGTTTTCGAATTAAAAAGTCGATATGTCGATAATATCAACAAAAGGCTATCTCGCGTATCAGTTAAATTGCTAAGATTCTCAGTCTTGCCCATTATTTGTACTTTACTTATCTTAGAAACAAATCCTTTATTGAGTTCGTTATTTTTATTGCCAAGTGCTGAATTCTTAACGATGTAAATTGAGCAACTCGGCGTAAAGGTAAATTTCAATTTTATCTTTTTATTTGTTTTCTTTCGAATTTGCTTTGAAATGGATCTTCTGAGAATTAATTCAAATTAATCATATAGAATCATAGATTTTTAATGAGTAATTTTTTTTTAAAGTTATAAAACAGATTTTGTTATTCATAAACATAGCCCGTCATCAGCCAAAATGCTGTCAAACCAAGATTTTCGGGACTCGAGGTCTATGCACAGACCTAGATATTTTTAGGGTTCTGTACCCAAAGGGTGCAAACGGGACCCTATTACGTCCCTACGGACCCTATTACGTCTGTCTGTCCGTCTGTCACAGGGCTCTATCTCTTGAACCGTAATTTGTTTATTACTGTAGCCGCTATAACAACAAATACTAAAAATAAAAAATAGTCAAAAATTAAAGGGGGTCGTCATACAAGAAACGTGTTTTTTTCAGCGTTTTTAACTTGATCTTTATAATGACATTAACTAGATACTTGAAATTTTCACCAATTATGTATTACTATGACCACAATAACAAAAAATACTTAAAATAAAATAAATTAAAAAATTAAAGGGGGTCGGCATACAAGAAACGTGTTTCTTCAGCGTTTTAAAACATTGCAGTGGTACGGAACCCTTCATGTACGAGTTCGACTCGCAATTGCCCGTTTATAATTTGTACCTTTACGTAGGGGGGTCTATCAAATATAAAGAGGTCAACAATATATATATATACCTTATGTTCGAATCTTAACTTATTATATATTTTAGAAATGATTTTTCAGTTTTTGTGCCTAAAATTGTAGAAAATCATTTTTGAAAACATAGATAGATTCCCTTGATAGATTATTACGACTCTCACTTCATTCAATTTCTCTATTGTCTCCATTAAATTATTATACAAAGTGGAAGGGACATACCCGTAATAAATCGAACCACGGCCTTTACTAGATCATTATACTATAATGAAATTAAAATAACAGTCGAAAAACCAAAAAGAAATTTAACATTCCCATACAAATTTCCCGAGCGGCTGCACACTTTTGTATGGAAATGTTGAAATTTAATTGGGTTCTTTGGCTGATATTTTAATTTCATTATACTATAATGATCTAGTATAGACCGTGGTTCGATTTATTACGGGTATGTCACTTGCACGTTGTATATATTCGTAGATTGTCTCCCTCTGGCCACCTTGTATCTAAATGCGTCCTGTATTATAGTCTTTTTTCCTAATTTAATCCCTACCGGGCGTCGGTATAAGGACGTAGAAATGTCTATTTATTTAAATTTAACTTTACTACGCTGGATTTAATTATTTTCCAGCGGGAATAAACATTCGCTTTTTAAATTTACTTAACTCCACAGACAATGGTAAAGTCAAGCTCATAATATATGCGACTTTACCAACGAGCTTGCCATAGTCGGAAAGTTAGCCAACTTAATTAAGCGTTGCATTCACTGGTCAGCTCTCGGAAAACACACTTTTCTCTTTGGAATGTCATTAAGTGTTTTCATTTCCATTTTCAGTTAAAAGCTATAAACAAATTTTATTTTTATTTATTATTTATTTTACTCTTTATTGCACACAATAAAACAAATGATTCACACATGTATAGAGAAAATTTTAGCATACAAAAGGCTTTTGTCTCTTCAATGCTGGTATAGAACAAAAAAAAAGTGGAATGCTATGCTTCTTTAAAGAAGCATAGAATTCTTGCTTATGCAAGAATCTGAGAACTGCAAATAAAAAATAAAGTGAATTAAGGTTCTTTTTTGACCAGCCATACTATATCTAGAGTTACAGCATAGATAGGTCAGCTAAATGCTGTAACTGAGAGACTGGACAATTATGACTTATGAATAAATCTGTGCGCCGAAAAAGTCAATTATATTAAAGGGATATGAATTTTCCGGGGTCCAGTGCTGCCCCCATTTGAAATAAATTGCATGAAAGGAATCGGAGATATCATTTAAAATTTTGTTCTAGTAAGTCCTAGAAAACCCTTTAAACTATTTATGAACTACTATTCACAGTCTAAAGTGAAAATTCATGTAGCCCCTTAAATACGCTGCGCTGCACGTAGACGCTCTGATATAGCACCTTTCTTCAAACTGAAAAAAAAACAATATTTTTAATATATTAGTTTTATGAGGGGCCAATTGGATCATTCTAAACAATGACTAAATAAAGTACCTTTTTAATAGCTATTTAGTCATTAGTGTCATTCTATACCAAGTTTATTAGGCCTATAAGTACCAAATACCCACCAAATCAAGATAGCCCGAAAATGTACCCAAAACAGATTCGCAAACGACATTGTTACGCTCGCGTCGCGTCGTTCCGCTAATGTACCTCACATACTCCCTTTTAGTACAAACTACCAAGGGTTAAGGATGCGACACCGCATACAATGTGAAATAAAACGCCGAAAATTCTTTGCTAGAAGATTTACATAATAAGTACTTACTGGCTATTCTCAGAATAAAATTATTTTTCGATTTAAAAGCTACCAATGAAGGGCAGCTAAATTGTTCAGGCGAGATGGGTTTACAGCTCGCAATACAGTTCGTGTTTTTGAAAAAATACTTTAATTTAACTACTACAGTTTATTTCTCAAAAATTTCACATAGGAACTTTTCTTCTGACACCCACAATATCCAAAACACGATTTAACACTTTGGCTCAATAGAAAAAAATCACAGACATACCTCTAAATTTGCCTTAGTTTACCTTTAAAAAAATATTATTACTACTTTTTACAATCACTTTTTTATATGAAAATTATACCAAAAAATTATTAATCAAAATTACTACTTATTTCATTTTGCCTGCCTCCGCGGTCCAGTGGTCAAGGCGTTTGCCTTGTGATCCGGAGGTCATGGGTTCAAATCCCACTGGGAAGCATACTTTGTGAACAGTTGTTTCCAGTCTGTTTAGGATATTGCAGGCTTGAATCACCTGATTATCCGAAAAGAAAGATGATTCAGTGCTTCGGAAGGCACGTAAAGCCGTTGGTCCTGAACGCCATCTAGTGTTTGTACCTATCCTAGGATTGGTTCTGGTCTACCCTTTGGGTTGCGGAGGTCAGACGGCAGTCGCTCTGTGTAAAAAAACCAGTAACCTCGTCAAATCACCTAGGTAAGGTAGCGGACCCCGGGCTCTGAAGCGTAACCACTGACGATGCAACCGGGAATACGCTCGGATGATGATGATGACTACTTATTTCATTTTGCTACAAACGCCTTAAAATTCCTATGTACATTTTTTTAAGATATAAACTGTAGTAGTTTATTTACAGTGATTTTTCAAAAACACTTACAGTTTTCTTGGCTCTGAACTGACGGGGCCTTAAGTATTCATTTAACTAATTTCACTAACGAACATGTCAGCCTAATAGTAATTATCACTGTGTCTCATTTTACCTTTCCAGTCTGCTTAGCTATACTTATTTGGACCGAGGACCTCTGTCCGGCTTTCCTCCACTTTGCAGAACTCAGCTTCTACAATGCCGACGTAGCGCCAAATTGCTTGAATTACGGCAAAGAAAAGGTATCCATCTGTAAATTGGATATTTTGTGCCTCTAGTACCCCGCTAATGTTATAGAAACAACGTGCTGTGCTTGCCACGTTCTAGATATTAAAACACAACGGAAATCCATCCGTAAATATAAGTATAAAGTATTATTACTTAATATTTGCATATTAGATACTTACATAGTTTTCTATTTAATATAAATAAATAAAATAAAAAAAATATTAGGGATAAATCACACTGACTGAGCTAGCCTGAATTAAGTTTTATACTTGTGTTATGGGATACTAACTCAACAATGCTATATTTTATGATAAATACATATATAGATAAACACTCAAGAACCAGGACAATTTGAAAAAAGCCATTTTCCAACATGCACTAGTCTGGCTGGGGATCGAACCCAGAACCTCCAGATTGGCGGACTAGCATGTTAACCATTACGCCACGGTGGTCGTAAAACTTTTATGCGCGGTACAATTTTATCAACCAAAAGATTTAGATATTGACACCAGATTAAAAGAGATGAGGATTGTTGTTCAAACACAGTGTGTCCTATTGGTTAGTAAAAGAAAGCAAAGGTCCGCTTAGGTTTAGTGAAGCCTATCCCTTAACCTTAAGAGCCCGTACTACCCTAAAGTAATATTGATAATATTTAAGCTCTAAGAATAGAGCGATCTTAAATATTATCAATATTACCGAAATACTCACTTTGAAATAAAAACACAGCAAAGGACTAACTCTATACATAATCACTACATAAACTCAATAGAAAAAAATTGCGAAGTTGCCTCGAAATCACCTCAGAATTATACTAAAATGGAAAGTATTCAAGAAATACAGTAAATTTTCCCTTGTAACTTTAAATTATAATTGTATTAAACATAAGGCAGGGATCATATGTCTTATTTTTTTAATAACACTTAAATATTCTTTGTAAAACGAAAAAACCTCAAAACCAAAACCAGCCTCATTGACCTACCATGATCTTTTCACCCCGCATGGTCTTGCTGTCTCGCTTCGGCTAGAGTAAATTTGGAAGCGGTAGCAAAACTTAGATTATCCACATCAGTCCCAGCCTTAACCCGTTTTATCGACTAAAATTAAATTTTATTTACACGTACATTATCAGCTTAGCATTGGCATCACAATTAGGAAGTAAATAGCTAGGTACCGAAGTTTGCAAGTTCTGTGTTATTTTTACAGTATTATAAGTATTTAAATAAACTTTATACAAACTGACGTTTGTGCGTATAAGAGAAACGCAAATACTGCACTCGTTAATGAAAAGCTGTAGATAGGAGATAATTAAACGCAGTGGTGAGTGATGTTTGGCGTTCGCGGGGTAACCTATGTCGACTGCCAGGCTGAAATATACACTGGATAATGGAATTTCTGACTAATTGTACATTAATCTTGAAGCCACAATGTATGTGTTTGGAGTCGAAAATAACTTCATTGCAATTCGGAATTCAATTATGCTTGACCGATTTGTTTTATTATCCTATTTCAGTGTCCCACTGCCGGGCAAAGTTCTCCCCTTTCTGTTTCCAATCAGTCCTGTCGAGGCTCGAGGGCAATATTTTCCACTTGATATCTTTGACCGATATCCAAAAAATAACAATAAAAAGCAAATGGATATTGTGGTACACGGGTACTGCAAAATCAAAGTAGTAAGTAAATAGATGTGATGAAGATGCTGAAAGTGCGAAAATTTTAATCAACTGAATGTGATTTGAATTAAGGTTTTCACCTTAGCTTTCAGGTAGCATAAGTAGCGCCCTCATTTGAAATAATTTTGTTTAGAACTAAATATGGTGATATTTAAAAATTTGATTTGGATTAATGTCTAAAAAGACCTTGAAACTATTTTATGAATAACCTTTGATAGTAATATTGGTAGGCCGTCTAGTTTTAAAACGGTTTTTCGCCAAAAGTGGCCACTTTTGGTGAAAACACGTTTAAACCCGTCAAAGGTTATTCATAAAATAGTTTGAAGGTCTTTTTAGACATTAATCCAAATCAAATTTTTAAATATCACCATATTTAGTTCTAAACAAAATTATTTCAAATGAGGGCGCCACTTATGCTACCACTTCACCTTAAGGCTATATGGTTAGCTACCCATCACTATTTTGATTCTCTTTCACTATCTATCTTCACACCTACAGTTCACACCCACCATCACACTAAGATCCATCTACCATGTTTGGGATAAAGACGTTATAGTATCTATAATATTATATATCTCAAACAATTAGGTAATTATTTTGTAGCGTGACAGTTCAAGTCAGCCACATTATGTATTTCATAACGTTTCGTCTGAGGTTTCCTCAGAATACCTACCAAGTTCCATTTATTGTTACTATTGGAGTACAGTTGTACCAGTTAATTGGACTTGTCATTACAAGAAAAGCAACAAATAAGCTTTTTATTGAATTATGGACCATGTGGCAGATCATAAAGCTGTACACGATGACGTTGCGATTGCGTCACGACAGGTGGTTCGTTTGAAAAATCCTTACTTAAGCATAGGCATAGGTGCATTTTTTATTTTAAAAATAGAACGTTACTCGCGCGCTTTCTAAATGGAATGTAAATTTTCAATGAGATTCAGGACGCCTCGGGCTAAATATTGAACAGGCAGAGATAGATTCGCCTGGAAAGTCCCATGCGGCGTGTTCCCACTACAGAACTTCCTGTTCCAGCTTAAATCCTGCTTGTTGAATGTCTTGAAATTTGCTCACAGCAATGATGTTTTGTTGCCTCAAAATATCGCACACGTATACAGATAAATTAACAATGTAAAAGTGTATTTAAGTTTAAGAAATACTTAAAAAGAAATATTAGTATTTCCATACAAACAAGTGTATTTAAGAAATACTTAAGAGGAAATATTAGGGCAGTATTTGTATGGAAATACTGCTCTAATATTAACTAACGTAGTCCCCTGATTCCTCGCCGGATAGTGCCAGCAGACTAATGTTTTTTTTCCAAAAAAAAGTCTATGGATATATTGGCATATTCTGATGTTTTCTTTTTTTTCGTAATTTAATTGTTAAAAGAAATATGAAAATGAAAAATTGGTAAGATAACGGGATTATATTATATAAAAAACATAGGAACACAGCCATTAGTATCCCATTACACAAGTTTAAAAAACTTACTTTGGGGCTCAATCAGTGTGTTTTGTCCTTAAATACCTTTATATATTTATATATTTATTTTATTACTTTTATTATTTATTTACACAATACATTTAATACATTAATGTTTAGTCCATTTACAATGCCATCATAATCTCTTTTGAGATTTACCGTGCATCGGAAATTAAAAATTTACAGCCATATATTTTCTTAATTTTTATAGAAACAGAAATTATATCGGTTAAGTTTTGGAAAAGAAATCATGGGACTACGGAACGTTGATTTTGTGTACTTTTCATAGGTACTCGTATTTTCGGTCCGAGCTGCAATTGTCTATCGCACTCGCTCGGTTGTTGTTCAGTTACAGCGCGACGGCAATAGATTTTACAAATACCTATTTTTGAATTCTCTCGACCTCAGTGTTTTATCTTAACTAGAATTTTAGTAATTCTTCATCGATCCCTTATTCGGATTTACTTGATAAACCCATATTTTTAATTGGCGGATCCAAGCGTAAAGAACGAGTATCTATCTCATTCTAAATACTTTTACTTGGATTTTTCATGGTTGGCCTTATTGCACGAATAGGTACTGGGTGCCATGCCAAACAAACACGCTAGCCTATTTGACCGAGCAAGCGATTAAGGGTCACAAAAACGGCAAAAAATGCATTTGTCCGTCAGTTTGTCAGTTGGTCGGTTTGTTCTCGCCATTTATCAACCGATTCTCATGAACTTTTGCAGGTTCGATTATATAGAAGAAAAAATTTCGATTCAGTTTTTGGAAATTTTTCAAAATGGCGGAGATATGGGGGTTTAAAACTTTAATAAAATCATATTTGAGCCATTTCGAAAAATTTCAAATATGTCATAAAACTTTTTTACGCAACTTTTTAGTCTGGACAACTTTTTTACCCGATAAACTTGAACGGATTTGGTATAAGTCGCGAGGTTTACAACTCACAGAGGCACTAGTATAAGAGTGATTTTCCACATGGAATGCGCTAATGCCACATCTACTGTTTCTGTTACCAAAGTTCGTTTGTGTACACCAAGTTCAAATAAGTCAAATGTGTACACGTATCTGTAAGTACTTTTGGCAAATAGCGTATATGTGTCTTCTTCTTCGTCTAAGCGCATTCCCGGTTTTATCCTCAGCAGTGCTGCTTCGGAGCCCGGGGTACGCTTTCCCGCTTTTTTTTTCTCAAATATAACATGCATGCCATTGGTCACCCAAGGATGCCAAAGACCTCGCAAAATGGAGAAGAAATAACCAGAACAGTTTAAATGATTTAGCTATAGTTTTTTAAGACCGGCCGCCTGCCTGACGTCAACCCTCCTTGGGAATGCAATTGTAGCACGAGATGTTTGTGCTTAGTCCTTTAGTCGCCTCTTACGACATCCACAGGAAGAGATGGAGTGGTCCTATTCTAACCCGGAACCACACGGGTGCAACACCCGTGTGGTTCCGAATGCACACATACGCAAATAGCATATGTGTGTATAAACTCTATTAGAACGATTTGTTCCCTATTAACATTGAAGTTTACTATATTCTGAAGTCTAAAACCGATATCCAACTACATTTGCTGATAAAAATGAAGGTACATACTGAAAAAAAACCTATTTTTGTATTTTACTACTAGTGCGTAGCGTAGCAGACCAAAATAACCAATTTATTTTACCAGAATTAATTTTGGAATTTGGAAAGTTGATTGTTGATGTTTTAGCTAGACAACTAAAAGTCTACAATTCGCAAGGCGGCGTCGGAACTTACTTGATTAATTAATGATAGATGTTACTACCAATTTCACTGATGGTGGTTGACACATGATACTTGTGCTTGATATATCTGCTTTGTTAGCTGCCATGTTTGCGCTAAATTGTGTTTGGTGTACCTACTCGCACCCCAGCGATAGGTATATCATTATCATCATCAGGTCTTTCTAATCTCCACTGCAGGAGCACGACCCTCTCTGTACTGCCAGAGTCATATATTAGCCAGAGCAGTCACCTAGTCCCACCCATACATAAAGAGATGATGTTTTAGATTGATGACGCTGGGGAGTGGAGATACAAGACCACGTCACGTAGATACTCTTTATTGTTGATAAGTGTTACATGCTGTATGTGTTTTGGGTGTGACGGGTCCTTTTTCGATCTCGATTATTTGATGTATAATGTAACGTACAAACAGCTGACACGCGACCTACTTAATATGTAGCTTCATGCAGCCGAAATGTGCAAGCTAGGCGCATACATGTAAGATGTTTTGCCCTTTCTCTTACTAACGAAACGAAAAAGAATACCAACATTTTTCCGTTGTCGGAACAACGTGAATCAATGCGGTAAGATAATAATAACCCGATCTAATTATATCTGATACAGTGACGTCAATATGTACAAATAGAAACAAACATACAAATAAATTGACAAAATTCAGACATTCATTGCGAATTAGGCGGATATAAAAAGTAAGTAGGGCGACGACTGTTTAATAAATACTTTGAAAAATTGGCAAATGTTCTATCATTTAAAATTTTTATAGCTCCATACAATCTGTTGTTTCGCTTAGTCGCCAAATTCAATAAGGATGTAGCTTTTTCCTAAATACTATAAAAGTAAATATAGATATTTTTCATATAGATAGAGTAATCGCGGCAAGTAAGCACTGAATTACTTAGTATGAAAATATTTTTACGAAAACAGTTCAGATTTGGAAACTACACGAAGATTCAATTTTGTGTAGAGAAATATATTTGTTTATTCAAAACGTTTAATAAAGTCTAAGTAAAATTCCTTCACGTTTGTCTTCTTAATTAATAGAACACAGGCGAGAGGAAATTGGGTGTAAGTAGGCTTTAATTACGACCTGACAATCAAGGTACGTACGTACATACTCATCACATCGTAGATTTGATAATTTTATGATGTGGCCGATCATTTCATGAATTGGTCGTATTTGGTGAATGGAATCAAACATAAAAAAATTAATATTTTTGAACTTTAAAAATACGTAAAAATCTTGGTAGGTAGATTTATTTTGTAAATATGTATTATGTCCATACTGTATTACTTACTGGTAAGACAGGGTCAAAGGTCGCTAGAAAAAAATTTACCCTTTGGGAGAAGGAGGGTGTTCAGAATAATCTGAAAACAAATAAATCATAGGCGCCTGTTTCCAGGGTCGGTCCACGTAAACTAAAACACTAGGATTTTACTTAATAATCGTACTCAGGCCTGTTTTTTAGGGGTCAGACTATGCAAAACAAACACTAGGATTTTACTTAGTAATTATATTTGTTACAATTCAGGGCCACCCTAAATATTTAACACTACTTGCTTACTTAGATAGACTCTTAATCTTTTAACAAATTCAGTAACGACTTTTTCCGAGTTTATTTATAGTTTCCTGAGATATGGTAAAAGTGTCTTAATTTCGGGGGAGGTTGAAACCCAATCCCCCTTGGTACGCCTATGCATAAAACGACTGGTTGCTAGCCCCCATCATATTTATTGGAATACCGAAGTTTAGGTATGCCAGTGCTTATTCTTATACCGACAAAGTATCACTTGATTAAAAATATAATAATAATAAAAACAAAAATAGCAGTCTATTAGAAGGATGAAGTTTACCGTAAGCGGGGTGGCGTTTCCGCCGCGCAATTTTCCAGTGACGTCGGCTCACTTCCGCCGGACGTGAGAGCTCGTATGGACCCACAAAGATGAAGTTTGCATTGACTCTGTCGTCGGTCTAAATACTTTACTACCTTCTGAAATACAGCCAATTTAAGTGCAGGCAGTGTCATCGACAAGTTTCTATGACCTTAACTCCCTCTCTTTTGAATAAGACACGTTCTTGACGGTCTCATTGTGTAGAAAGAAAGGCGCGCACACTATGACATTATAATAAGTATGATTGTATGACTGAGAATAAAGATTTTTTTTGTTACTGCCGGAATATATCTACTAGTGGTTCTGTGAGAACAGTACAGTAGACCTCGCGAGCCCTTATAAGCAAGCAATAACCGACATGTTCTCCTTTCCTTGGCTTAGCAAAGCCATTTTATGCTTTAAATAATGCAAATTAAAGTCCAAAAAGTAATCTGCGCAACAAAATTAACGAAAAAAAGTCCAATTTTAAATGGAATTTCAGGTGCTTGAATTTTCCGCACTTGTGTAGAATGAAGTCCTTAGTGTGCTTTTCAAAGATTGAAATCCGTCGATAAATAACGCTGTAGCGTCAATTAAGTTTGCTGTAGCAAATTTCTATTTTTCCCCCCAATCAAAAATCGCGATCGACTAAAACATTTTATAAATCGAGGAACTTGTGTGCCAATTTTCGTAAAAATCGGTTGAAAATGCGACCTGTAGGCGAGAACAGACAGACGGACTAAAGCTTTTTGGCCAATCTCGTACCTGAGACGCTTCGCTTGATCGGTCAATAAGCAAGTACACTGTTAAAAATTATGTAATTTTACATGCAAAAAAATTTTGTAATCTTACATAAACCTGTAAAATTCCCGAATTTTTACATATTTTTCCCTAAATTTCCCAAATTTTCGGGAATTATACAGGTTTATGTAATTTTTTGCATGTAAAATTACATAATTTTTAACAGTGTACTGACGACACTGTGATGAAAAAGAAAATCGTGGATAGCCACCCACCCCCGTGGATATGACGTAGCCTTGACCTCAAGATAGACGCATTCCTCATAAAACTACCGTATAGTGCCACAGTAACTCGTAAAGAGGCGACAGAAGCTGTTAGCGTAATAAAATTAATAACTTTTTAATACGCGCGGATATCGGATCCCCCAATTTATGCTGACACGTAATGCTGACGCTCGTAAAAACTTTTATTGCTGTCTAAGAACAACTCCCCCTTAATTTAACAGTCAAATGCAATAACGTTTAGGCCTAGTAAAACGGGGATTATGTAGGCGATATACTGGCGTAGCAAGTAAATTCAAGAGCTGTGTGCGCGATGAGTTTTTCTGGGCAGTTAGTTAATCCAAAAACCTTGACTGTGCTTCTATAGTACTATATATACCACAGCACATATGTACTCGTATTGTGGTAGATGTTATTTTGGAAGAGGTGCTTCTTGTATGTACATAGTTATACGGAGTCATAACCTACCTACCGTACCTACAGTACTATCATAGTTCTTTTAGTAGAATATTGTAAGTTTGTAAATATGTAAATTATTCTAACATACTTATGTAACCATTCGTTAAACGTTCAAAGGCCTTGTTTACCGAATATGACATAGTTGTTTATGGCTTAGGGCTTAACACTAACAGGGCAAACAGGGGCCCCTGGGCCCCTGCCGTTAGGTATAAAGACGTGATAGTGTATCTGTATCTGTGGTGGTGCGTGGTCCAGTGGTCAAGGCGTCTGCCTTGTGATCCGGACGTCGTGGGTTCAAATCTCACTGGGAAGCATACTTAGTGAAAAGCTGTTTTCAGTCTGGTTAGGATATTGCAGGCTTGAATCACCTGATTATCTGAAAAGAAAGATGATTCCGTGCTTCGGAAGGCACGTAAAGCTGTTGGTCCCGAACGCCATTTGGCGTTTGTACCTATCCTAGGATTGGTTCTGGTCTACCCTTTGGGTTGCGCAGGTCAGACGGCATTCGCTCTGTGTAAAAACCAGTAACCTCCTCAAAATACCTATGGCAGGTAGCGGACCCTGACTCTGAAGCGTAACCGCTGACGATGCAACCGGGAATACGCTCGAATGATGATAAGTGTATCTGTATTAGTATAGGTATTCGGTAACTAGTTAGGATCATATTTTTGAAACATCATGATGGAGTTCTATTCACAATAGTTTAGATTTGTTTCTAAACAATGCAACGAGCAGGATCATCCGAAAATCTAACTCTTTACCATATTATGAAAATTTCTGACAAATAAACTCCTTTGAGGCGTCGAGATTGTACCAATAAAATAAACGATCCCGGACATCAAAGACTAGTGGGGAAGGAAAAATAAAATAGAGCGTTCGTTATAAACGAGTGAAGCGAGGGCAGGTGCCTGGGGCGGATACAAAGAGCTGACAACTAAATAGAGAACTTTCAACGCTAATGGTGTTACTGTAAGATGCATACCGAAAATTCCTTGCCTCTATCTCGCGCTCATGTTATAGTCTAAGATCCAAAGAGAGCTCCACCTTCTATCTGCTTACCGAATGAAAATTATTTTTATCAAATAAAATACGTTCCTGAATATGTGATATATCAATAATTATAGATCTCCAGATAGAATTTTTTTTCAGATTATACTTACCTCGCATTAACTAAGTTACAATGGAAAGCATACAACATACATAGTATGCAACAGTCAGGTTGCTTCTCTTTTTATACAATACTAGCTTTTGCCCGCGGCTTCGCTCGCGTATCCCACGGGAACATTACTTTTTTCCGGGATGAAAGGTACCCTATGTCCTTCTCAGTACTCCTATGTGTATGTGAATTTTTAAGAATATTGATTCAGTAGATAAAGCGTGAAGGGGTAACAAAAAAACAAACAAACAAACAAATATACAAACTCCCTTTGCATTTATAATATTAGTTGGGATATATATTAAGCTACTTATACACGGCTATCAGGTAATAGGGACCAGAAAAAGAAAAAGAAATGGAATTTAAAAAATAGAAATATTCTTTATTATTTTAATTAAAAATAGCAATGAACATATTTTTTTACGGTAACTCTGTTGGTATATCTTCAGGATTTTATCATAAAAATAATTTTATCTGATAAGCAAATGGGTGAAGGTCGACAAAAAACTTCAAACCTTATCTACTTTAATTTTCGTGTGTGTTTCTAGCTAACCTCAGTTATTAATGGGATCCTCCCCATGTAAATAGGAGCCTCCCCGCGGCGCACCTGCAAACAGCTGGACTCGCAGGTCGGCCAATCCTGTCGCCACAATCGATGGTACGAGTTATCAGATTTACAAAGCTGGTTAAAGATTTTTTGTCATACCTAATTTCCTATTTGTTTTCTTTTCTGACGCTAACTCGATTTAGTTCTTACTCTCTTGTCGGGAGGCTAATCGACGCGTCTAACGTGCGGAACTTTCATCTGTAGCTATTTTGTATTTTAGTAGCTATTCTGTTTATAATGCTGTTGATCTTTTTAATTTTATTTTTTTCTTATTTGGTTCAATAAAGATTTTTGTATTGTATTGTATTGATCTAGACATTGAAAGTAGGTCAAGTTTGTGAAAGAAAACAAAAGTAATAGTAGATAATACAGCCGTATGATGACGGCAGAGTAAAATAGGATTTATCTCCACCCTCTGGCACGGGTGTCGTGTGGTAACGAAGGAAGGTGCGTAAAGAAATACTGTATAGGTACCATGCATTGCGAACACTAACCCGCCTGCCCAGCGTGGTGACTTTAGGCAAACCCTTTATTGAGAGAGGCTTTTAGTACAGAACTAGACTGAAAAAATGTAAAGCATAATAGCTTTCACATTTTTGGAGTCGCTATCACTAATATTCGATAGTTAAAATTTAGTAAGTGGCTGACAGTTTTTATTTTCTAAACATTCACAGACATTGCATGTAACAAACAACATACTTATATCGAATACCAGCCATCGTTACTGTTTATATTTTAACAAACCATCAACAATATTACACAAACAAGTCAAGCACTCAATTTTATCTAAAAGGATACAACAAACTACATAACCTTTGTTTGAAACAACAAGAATCTTCTGCGGACGGGACAGAAACCAAGGCGAAACAAATATTGGCTGCGAAGATTGTACACGGTATTGGGACCTCGTTTAAACCTTTTATCTACGAGCAAAAGGGAGGATGTAAGAAAATATTGGGTTTCAATACTTTCAATATGACGCAGTGAAAACAATGTTCTTGCCCTACGTTGGTATATTTATGTACGCGATGGCGGAACATCGCTAAGGTTAAACAATCGATCATCAAGCAACAGTGTCAAAACCATATAACCGTGTGTTAAGTGGGAAAAACGTGCCATAACAGCTCATCATAACTCTCCGTCGCATTTTGTAACTTCTTGCACAGTTTTAAAGACTATAATTGATCGCTTCCACGAGAAAATTCCACAAGCGACGCTGGCGTATTGCATACGTAATTTTCTTCATCAATAGCACATGCAATATTAATAACTTTTTAAACAAGCCATTTTGTTTGCTATCAACTATCATGCAATACATTTTTTTAATATGTAAGCAATGTAAGTATATCCAGATAGATTTTTAAAGATAGATAATAATTTAGAATTATAGAATCGAGGTCTGCCAACTATCAAAAAGCTATACAGCGTTGTAGATTCATCGTTATAATATAGCTACAAACAGTATACTATCCACGTAAAGTGAAGGTCCAAAATAGAAAAAAAAAAACTATAGAAATAATTCTTTAAATACTAATCTAGGCTTCTTTTTTTATTATTAATGTATTAATTACAATCAACCGAAGTGTGTCGTAGGTATGCAATTAGAATATGGGCCAAGCTAGATATACAGTATGTTCCAAAAAGACTTATTCTCCATGCCATACAAATATAGTTAGGCCGGTAGAGTTTGTATAAAAAACGGTAAAAAAGTATTTTTGGAATTTCCTTCCTATGTAACGTGTTGAATATCACGGACTGCACCTTTCTGAATCAATCTGTATACTATGTTTTCAAATTTGTTTATTATAAAAAAATACAATATTTATTAGCTTTAGTTAAAGTTTCCTGAAATTATTATCTAGTTTTAATTTAATTTTAATTGAACGATTAATAAACACATTCCTTGGTATTTAAAAAAAAATACTTTAAAATAATATTGTTAATTAAAACTTCTGATACATTTGTAAATATCATAGATGTAAAGTACATCCCAATGTAAAAAGACAAAAAATCAATACTAGAGAAACAAATACAACTGAAATGAAACTAAGTACAATTTAAACCTAAAAATAAATATATTGCCAGATGAGAACTGCTCAAGTATGTACATTCCAAAATAGTAGGTACCTGAATTAGATATTTAATGAGGCTATTACCTAAATTTGTCAGCTCAACAGAATTAAAGTGATATAATCGGACCGAGGACATTTGACTTCGAAAGCCACTTAATTGAAATTATATTTCAACGTTACAAGCTGACACATTTTAAATATTTAGGAGCCTAAATATAAAGGGGCCGATTGGGAAGCGTGTCACGTCCATACCAGATAAGCCGCTTTGAAAAAAAAAACAAATTTCTATATTCGGCGTGACTGTACTTCATACAATTTCACCTTGAATTTCACTGAAAAGTCCAATCAATTTAGTGCCATTCGTACCTCAACTGTATTAACGAAGACTTAAATATCTTGTAAATAATTTTATACTATGCCACAAAGTATTTCCCACTTAACTTTTTTCTTTCCTGGTCTGGGAGAAAAGAAAAAACATAGAATGTTGCTTCTCTTCCCGTGCAGATCGTGAAAAGCCGATCGAGGGAATGGGCGAGAATCTGAATCATGAATACGCGATGGTTAGCAACCCATCACTATTATGATTCCCCTTTTCCACCTTCATACCCACCATCACGCTAAAGGTGGCCTGAGCCCTACCGCCCTAGGCTCTGTCTGCCCCGTAAGGGATAAATATGTGATAGTGTATCTGTATAATATGCCGAAAAGATTAAGTTTGCCGTCAAATATGCGCTCGCACCTACTTTTCTCCAAAACTTTTTTTCTAATAAAACAGTCTGCCTTCCAGTCGCTAAAGTAAATGTAAATATCACAAATTTATTTGAACTCTATCAAAAGAAACGACAATTTATAATCTTATTAAATTTATAGGGTTCCGTACCCAAAGGGTGCCAACGGGACCCTATTGCTGAGACTCCGCTATCTGTCTGTCTGTCTGTCACAGGGCTCTATCTCTTGAACCGCTATTAGCTATTCACTTGAAATTTTCACCGATTATGTTTTACCGTGGTCGCTATCCAACAACAACTACGCTAACGCTAACAAATCCTACTAAAAATAAGATCAAATTAAAAATTAAAGGGGTCGTCATACAAGAAACGTGTTATTTCAGCGTTTTAAGGTGAAAGTATAGGCAAATGGCCTTGAAGTGGCGCCCTTATTTGAAATAAATTGTTAACTCGTAAATATGGAGATAATTACCATATTGCTCTTCGTCATGCACTAGATAGCCCTTTAAATTATTTTATGAACCACCGTTGAAAGTATTTACATTAGTCCGTCTAGCTTTAAAACTTGCCTCCGCCAAAAATGGCCACGGCAAGTTTTAAAGCTAGACGAATCACCAATAATAGTGTCAACAGCAGTTCATAAAATAATTTAAGGGGCTATCTAGTGCATGACAAAGAGCAATATGGAAATAATCACCATATTTACGAGTTAACAATTTATTTCACACTTCAAGGCCATTTGCTTATATCTTCACCTTAAATAGTGTGTTGGAATCTTGAAAGTGATAGTTGGAAGAATGTATGCCGAAGTGTATAGGATGTTTAATGACCTACATGTTGAATACACTAGTATAGTGCGAGGAGACAGATGTAACTTAAAATAAGATATGGGCCACTGTATCTTAAAAGGATTTTTTTTATTTATTTATTGTACGGAGGTACGAAACCCTTCATGTGCGAGACCGACTCGCACTTGGCCGGTTTCTTTGAAATAGTTAAGGACTCTTCTCTCTTTAGTACAACAAAATACCATCATCTAATGCCAGATATAGATCATATTTTTATTTTACGTTTATTTTTAACCTATTCTATGGTATACAGAAGATGACGAGTTCCCATTCGTGTCACGTTTTTGTTGACTCTGTATAAGTTGGATTTGGAGGTTGGATATGACAGGGATACGCCAATTGTTGGGATCCCCTGCTAAATTGACATATCTACGCAGTCCAAACACGTATCCTTGCTTACTCAACCAATTATTATTTTAATAAAATATGTTACCATCCATTTTATTTTGTTGGGCAATGCAAAATATTTTCATTTAATTTTTTTGGATCACCACAATTTTCAAATAAGTAGTTAATTTAACTGCTAAGCGTAAGTTCGGTTGGTAATCAAAATGACTTCAAAGTAAAGAGTATTCAATAAAATTATATCCTCGATATGATAAACCATAAGTAGATATAGGAAACCAGTAACCTCCACTTCGCCTTTATTTTCGTTGATTGAAAATAATAAAAATTACCTTACTGATAAAATCTCATAAATGTGAGACATCCTTCTGTACTCTGAAGCTATACGTTATACAACGTGGCAGGGACATACCCGTTATAAATCGAACCAGGATCTACTTCGTATATTGAAATTAAAATAACAGCCAAAAAACAAAAAACATCGGCATTTTCATAGAAAACCGCCCGGGCGATTTGTATGGGAATGTTGAAATTTTTTTTTGTCTTCTGACTGTTATTTTAATTACATTATACTTTAGTGATCTAGTATAACCTGTGGTTTGATTTATTAGGGGTATGTCCCTACCACGTTGTATAGATAACTAGCTGTGCCCGCGACTTCGTTCGCGTGGTTGTCGGAACGTAATGTTATATAGCCTAAAGCCTTCCTCTATAAATGGACTACCCAACAAAAAAATAATTTTTCAAATCGGACCATTAGTTCCTGAGATTAGCGCGTTTAAACAAACAAACAAACAAACAAACAAACAAACAAACAAACAAACAAACAAACAAACAAACAAACAAACAAACAAACAAACAAACAAACAAACAAACAAACAAACAAACAAACAAACAAACAAACAAACAAACAAACAAACAAACAAACAAACAAACAAACAAACAAACAAACAAACAAACAAACAAACAAACAAACAAACAAACAAACAAACAAACAAACAAACAAACAAACAAACTCTTCCGCTTTATAATATTAGTATAGATATTGATTGAAATTTCAAATAAAATACCATAAACTGACGCTGGGTATGCAAAGATTTACACATGCAGCATCGAGTGCATTCGTCGAAATGGAAGATTATCTGGCACTTGCGAAGCAAACTATGTTGCATACAAATAATTCTCACGCGCGCCAGCAATATTTCAATTGTAGTCAAGCCGACGCTACTGCTGCTGAGAAGGCTCTATTAAATCTGAATACAAATCCAAGGTTAACAAATATCTATGATGCTTTGCACTTTAGAAAAAAAACTGATAACTATTTCAATAATGACTGAACCACAGAATAAGTACTAGTACTCACGACTGAACAACTGCAAAATTTACACGCATAAAGAAAAGACTGCCAGCGCGTTAAGACTTGTGGTCCGAGAAGTAGTAGACATTTTTGGGTAGGTATTTGAGGTAAGCTGAAAACTTGTCTTATTCTTCCCTTATACTACCCTAACTCAAAACTGCAGACCTGGCTGAAAAGTAGCGGAGCTAAATCAACTTTAAAATTTTCATCTGGCAAAGTTAAACACCCGACTAAATGATCTGGCTTATATATTTTTAAAACTCCTTTAATATTCTATTTTAACGTGTAAAAATTACAGATTGCCTCAAGGATATTTTTTTTCGTAAAAAAAATTGTAATCTCTTTTAAAATTTGTGGGTCGATTTAGCCTCGCTACTTTTCAGCTAGGTCTGAGGTTCTCAGACTTAGGGATTATAGGAGATGGTACGGCAGTGTTTGCTCGTTCGCGCTCGACTTGGCGGGGGCACTTCCGTGCGCCCAGATTACTCGTATGTACACATACGAGTAATATCTTATGACATATGCTAGTTGCATTTTAAAAACGCAGTCCCACAGATTAAAGAAGCAAGAGTGCCTTTACCATCAGATTCAGTGTTTCCATTTTGTTTCCAGTAATGCGTATAATGGCAAGAATGACTAGACATAATGAAAGTATTTTCATCCTTGGACCGGGCTCCGTCGGTAAGTGAAATTGCAAATTCCACCCCTGCATTATTCTTTTTAAAGTCGTCGCTCCCTTTCTTTAGAAAACGTTAGCAGGTGTTCTGTTTATATTATGACTGTAGACAATGAAACCTTTAACACGTATTGAATTTGATGAAGAGGGTTTTTCTGATCCTTTTCCCGATTATTTATTATGCGCCCACCTTGATCCGTACTACTAATTTTTCCTCTACCCAAAGGTTGACTGGAAGAGATCGCATCTAGCGAAAAGTCCGCCTTTGTACCAATATTTTCTGTTTGTTAATTATTCTTTTTTTGTATTATTATGGTGCAATAAAGATAATTTGTATTGTATTATCAATTTGTTTGTTTGGACCAAACTTAAGCTATTTATTTAACATTTACGCGCTCATGTACGATTTTAATCTATATATGTTGAACTCAGATGTCATGATACCGGGGCAGTTAACTTATTATAAGTCAAATTATGCTTAGTTTCGTATAAATAATAAGTATATAGGGACAAATCACACTGATTAAAGCTAGCTATCTCCAAAGTAAGTTTAAACTTCTATTATTATTTTATATATAAATTATGGGATACTAACTCAACAATACTATATTTTATAATAAATAATAAATAATAGAAAGACACCCAGGGCCCAGCAAAAAAAAAGGTCATTTTCCAATTTACCCTGCCTTGGGATCGAAACCAGAACCTACAAAAACTTTTTGCGTGATTCATTATAAATATTTACCTAGTACGACGTGGACGCCGCCACCGTCGCGTGTAGTGTATGCTTTCTCGCTAAATAAATACCTATAGGTGCCGGGTACTGGCGCGTCAAAACATCGTGAGATTATACACAGCCTTTAACTTCCGACTGGGAATATGCGTCTCTTTATGGATGCCATTCCTACGCTAGAACAATTTCTCGGTGTTGTGGCGCTCTCAGTAATAAATTTAAGAACAGTACCGCTAGGTAACACAAAGACAGCTAATATTCAAGCTTCGAAAATTATGCATCGAAAACAAAACACGTCCCCTTATTGGTATCCGCGTTCACCCTACGTGATGGGAATTTCCCTAACGAAAAGAACAAAGGACAAACCTGTGCTACAAGGCAATACGTGACGATACTGTCTAATATTCTCTCCCACGCAAAAGACCCGTATATTGAATAAAAAAATTCGCAATCATCACGTAATATATAATGGCAGGTAATAAAAATGTTGTCTCTGCTTGCCTCCATAATTTTAGTCGACCCATTGAAAAGATTGGAAAGCGCTGGCCAGAATTATCATTCCTTTTAAGATAATTGTTTATGTGATTTCTTTTCCGCGTTCCGTTTCAATCCTCGACGATTTTGAGATAAATCTTTCTCGGCTAAAGGAAAAGCTTTTATAAATTAATATCACTCAAGCAATATGCATTTTATGGGTGGAAAAACTAAGGGTTGTTATAAAAATACTTTGGATAAACTAAGAATCGCTACTTTTCTTTATAATAATGCCCTTCCAAAAGTTTCCGTAGCGACACTTCGACTGTTTTACATTTAATTTTAAACCACAAGTTTTTAGCTACTAATACCTACATATGGTGAAAAAATCACCACTCTGATTAGTCAAGGATATCTAGTCAATGAAATAAGCAAATAATTTGAAGTTACCATAGTACGAGTATGTATTACAACTTTTATTTTGCCCTTGTTATCCTCACTTATGCTATAAATGATACTTGTTTATAGATTAGTGAGAAAACATGGCACCACTAGTATCGTACTAAAAGGGTTTACCATACTACTAGTATGGTATCTTGTTACTAATCCCTTGCAATATTAACCTCCAAGTGAAAATGATAGCACAATGCCGGTATGTTCTTGCGGAAACCGGCTATAAAATGTATACCCGACCCAAAGGAATGTTTTGATGCATTAATACTTACAGCCCGACGGTCCCCTGGCGAGAGGCCATTCACTGATTTGGGCTCAATGCTACGATCTTTTCCGTCAGCAATTTACCAAAAGGAAAACGTAAAAAGCATTGACATTTATAGGTTCTTCTGAACGTGTACTCACCGGGATTTTCCATTTAAAATGCCCAAATTGCTTTTATTTTGCTCTAGAATGATGTAAATCCTGCGTCCTTTTTTAAAAAATAAAATCTATATGTACCTAAGCTACTTAGTACAAAACGAAATTCCCTGACGCGTATATCTGTCTGCATGCTTAAAACTCAAAAAGTCAGAACTGATTGTGATATGGTTTTCATTATTAGATTGATTGTTTATTTGGATAGGTTTATGTATATAATTTGTAGGTATTTTGTTTATATTAAATAAGTATTTATTAAAGCAGAAAAACTGATATCAAGAGCGATATCCTAGAAAATGACGTCACCGTTTGGTATTTCATACAAATTCCATAGCTGCACTGTAACTGTAAGTTTTTGAGATACATAAAAAAATAAGTTGTTATTTAAAAGGTCTATAAAAAGCTATATCGTATGTCCATCTAACTTTTACGGTTAGGTGCCAACTATTTTAATTTTTATGTATCCCGATCCTCATCGAGCAATATACTTACTGTAAGTTTTTGAGTAGATTTGCGATAAAATTAAGCATATAATTAATCGTAATTCATCGATTTCAATCATCATCAGGTCTTTTTTAGTCTCCACTGCAGGAGCACGACCCTATCTGTACTACCAGAGCCATAAATTAGCCAGAGCAGTCAGAAGATTTAGCCTACACTCACCACGCTGGCTAGACGGGTTGGAGAGGTTTCATTGATATTTAAGAGCTTTGTTTAGCTTTTCTTTCCTAAGTCACCTTCTACGACATCCACGGGAAGACATGGAGTGGTCCTATTCTACTCTGCCGGGAACCACACGGCAACGCACATAATTATTACCTATGTAATATTAATATATATCACTTACATTAGCATAGAGATTAAGATATTACACTCCAGAGTACGCTGAGATCGGCTGACTTGGCAGTACTCCACTCGAGCGCAGTCTCGAGTGGCTCCTACATCTCGCTGTCACAGCGCTACACATTGGTCTATGGCTACACATCTAGCTCTATCAAATGATATTACCTTTTTGTATTAAAGAACATTACAAACAGACAGACTGTGTTGACAGATCAACAAAATGTGTTTATTTATTCGTTACTTACCTAGTCCAACCAAAATGAAAAGCCCACTAAAATTAAAATGTTTAAATACAGTTGCCTAAGTAAGCGATGGTTGGACTGAAAAATTTTAAGCAGCTTAAGCACTGAAACATGCAACATTTCTTTAAATTTTGACATAAATTTCACGTTACTACTAAAAAGTTTTGCTACGAGTGTGCTACCGCAGTGGCAAGCTCGGGGTTAACAATTTTCACACGACACTTTAAATAAAAGGCCAAGTGCGAGTTCTGGCCACGCTCAAAGTAGAGTTTCAAGGTTACACGTTATAATATGGGGACTTTATTATTTTATATAATGTGACATTTTTACTACCTATTTTAAACAAGTCACAATTTCAACTTAGTAATTGTTTTCTGGGTTATATGTTTTGTACGAAATTTTCCAAGTATGTATATGTGACGTTCCACGGGTAAAGGTACCTTGTGGACGCTGACGCTTAAGATGTTTATAAAAACAATTCGTACAATTAACTTAGCTTAAATAAACACAATGTCGTAAGTGCCAGCGTCCATAAGGTACTTTAACCCGTGGAACGTCACATATTTGCTAAGTTAGGCGACTATAGAGAAACCATAGCTGTAATAGTTTTACTTAAAAATTTACCATATCAACTATATACTATATTATCAACACGATTTTCCTCCCTCTTATAAGCTTTTAGAGGAGGAAAGAGACGCTCAACTCGATCAACAACTAGTTAAATATTTTTTTTTGCAGAAAAAATATCATCATTACAACTGTGGTACAATCAGATCGTGACATCTTGCAAAATTTAAATACGCTTTATCTTCGTCACTATACAATATTTTTCAATAATCTACCTGACGCGGCAATAAAAAAGTTTTATCCAAATCCATATATTTTTCTAAAAATTATGTAATATTTTTCGCGGCTGTAACTGTGTCTTAAATTAAGAAAGCTACTTAGCCAGCATAGTTTTCCTTTGGAGTTCACTACAGATACTAGACCACGACTTTTTTAGATTTTTCAAATTAAGTTTAGCTGTTAGAGGTGGGCGCTATACCCAAACAAGAATTCGTTTAATATTTCGAAAACTTTTTTACTTTGACACCTTGTTAGTATACGTAATACACATACTTACATATCCATGTAAAATTACAGCTTTCTAGTAATTACAATCTCTGAGTAGACATACAGACGGACATACCGAAATGAAACTATAGTCCCTGTGGTATATCCCTTTAATATTGTCGGCTCTTAGACGCGCGCGCCCTCTCACTTCCGCCGCTCACAGCTTACTGAGCTGTTTACGACCGCACGTGCGCTAGAGATGCCATAATGCTTCCTTCTCTTTCACTCACATACACTACATCCCTTCCTTATTTTATTAGTTTTTTTTTCAGTTTTTTCTTTTACTTCGTGAATTTATTATTACCACGACTTCTAATAACAAAATTAACAATCAACTTAATTTTCTCATTTTATTTTTATTCTAGTCTTCTGAGTGATATTCTTAAATATCTTATTCTAAACTCGCTTCTACTGCAATTTCTAAATTCCGTCTATCAATCCCTTTGCTCACAGATTTCCATCCTCCCTCCACTTTTTTTATGTGTTGCGTACCCATTGTGCGTTTCCTTTTATATAGTCCAATCCATTTCATAACACATCGCCTTTTCTAACTAAAAAGACATTCACCTTTATTGCTTCCTCTTTTACTGACTGACAGATTTCATTATTTATATATATATTTTTTTTTTTTGAAGCATCAACAGCAAACTTTAGTGAATAAACATAATTACAAAGCCCTGGGAGAACCTTCAGTCCAGCAGTGGGCCGACACAGGCTGACAAATAAGGGAAGAAATAATTACCCAAGCCTACCAATGAAATCAAGATTAAACATCACACAATCTTATTAATAAGATTGTACCTAAGGGGACTCTATGCCTATTAGAAAACCTCTCAATTCTCGGATGCACTTCGATTCCCAAATTTTCGCGGATAAATAATCGAGTGGTTACAATATTGAACGTTCAAAATGTTAAACCCCTGGTTCGTCCAGCCAGCCAGACCCATCAAATAATATATTTAATCCTGTTAAGCATAAAATTTTATCAAAAATGTATCATATGTCAGTGATATAGAGCGAGGCTATTGTTTTACGCAGCGGTTATCACGAACCATACGACGGCAATCCCTATGTCTTTCCTTTTATCACGCGTGGCATGGAGATAAAACCTCAATTCAACTTGTCACCATGTAATCCCGCCTCCGAAATCACAGAAACCAACAAGGAATGATACTCAGCTCGATTAAATTGGATTAGAACGAAGTGACCCATACTCCATGTTGGATATCAATATGTAGTATATGCATTAATACCTCAAAAGCGAAGCGGATTCTCACTTCACTTGTTCTACCCGCATTCCTCAACTTGCCGAAAGGTGGGCGTCGAACTAATAACTTAGAAACCCAGCCGAAGGTCTGCCCCACTCTTCTCGACTACTTGCATCCAACATTAACAAACGATGTCTCCGATATCTCTCGACAAAAACAGCCCATTCTCTGAACGCGCAGTGAAGTCAGGCAGAGGTCAGCCACACAACATCAAACTCAGCAGTATAGCTCGCACGTAAACATCAAAGAGATGCCAACCGCCAACTGAACACGTCCAAGCCGCGTCAGGCTACGCTTACATACGTCAAATTAGGGTTGAAGGGTAGCATGTAACAACATCTTTAGACACCCCATGGGGCCAAATTATGGGGCTTATGGGGTAGTATGTCTGGGAAGTGTCAACACTTCAAATGCCATACGCCGTCATCGTGTAGCTAACCTTATGTCCAGGGTTACCATGCGTAAAAACAGCATTGTGCAATGTCTGGCAGAGAGACTTATAACCACCAACACCTACCGACATAGTTGGCTATTGCCGCCAAGTTTTTATAACAATATTACTTTCATCGTAAACACTTTCATTATATTTTATCTATGGATCTTTTGTGTCTGCAATACAGCTATTATTATTATTAGCATTAAACACCTACCTAAATATGTATGTAATTATACTTTAAAATAAAAGACGGAAATATTTCCATTGATTTGACCGTCAATTCACTTACGTCCGTCCAAGATACATATCTTGACCATTGACAAACCCTAGCAATAACATATAAAATAATTTGCAACTACTTCGTTATTATAAGTCTCAATTGTTAACCAAAATGCTCAAAACTAAACATGGAATAAGCTTATAAACTTGATTACCGTAATCACTTGTACGAAATGCAAGAATAAACTACATAAGTATAACTGTCAGTTAAATGTCGGAAAGTTTGTATTGCAAGACTGACCTAGAAACTGGCTACACTAAGGCGTTTAATAATCGCAGAGTTAATTATTAATTATTATAATGTTATTAATAACACTGTAATTAACCCTACAGTTTTGATACGCCTTCTAGAGCATTTTACAGTCTGCAGAATACGATTATAACATATAGCTTATATTATTTATCAAAATCATTTGTGGGCTTCTCCCACTTGTATATACATAAAGTTTTATTTATCTGTATTCATACTTTTTTATTTATACTTCTTTATTGAAAGCGATGGTCTTTACCAGTCGACCACGGACTTTGCGTTGCGCGCGCATGTTGCCTCGCGGCGTCATGTTGCGCGCGCATACTTTTAGTACTGAGTTTTGGTCGACTGTCAATGACCATCCTTCAATGCTCTCATGTCTTGTCATTTGTGGTAACAGCATTTTTCACTGTTAAAAATTTAAATTAATTTAATATTTACTTTGTGTTCAGTTCTTTTGTCTTGACTATTCTACTTCTACATTTTTCTACCTTATTTTCTACTGATTTTATCACTCGTGCACCTTCTGTTTTGCTTATTTCTTTTTACTCTTGTGTGTACATAAAAAACTATTTACATCTTCCATTTGTTTGTTTCTCCTACTTCCCTATACACACTTCCTATCTGGGACGCTCTGCCCAGGAGCTCCCACACTTCGGGGCTACCCTTGCCCCCCATACATTCTTTGCCATCTTTATAATATTATTAACAATGTGTAATATTAAATGAAATTAAAATCTTATTACTTGTAAATGAACTTAATAATAACAATGAACATTTTCCTCACTTTTCCCTGTACGGTACATGGTACAATTACTAAACACAAACATTTAAAAGCGAACCGGCAGATGCCTCACTGGACACCCCGAGGCGCCAACACAACCCATCAAAACACTCAATGAATGCCAACTCAATGTCGCCCCAGTGACAGCCGTTACAAGACTTCTAGTAATTGTTATCAAACTTCAGCAAACGGGCGCTACACATACAAAACTTCAGATTACGGGCGCTACCGGTACAAACCTCCAATCACGGGCGTCACCCGTATAAAACTTCAGACTGCGGGTGCCACCCGCATAAACCTCCAATCACGGGCGTCACCCGCATAAAACTTCAGTAAACGGGCGTCACCCACATAAAACTTCAGTAATTGGGCGTCACCCATATAAAACTTCAGTAAATGGGCGTCACCCGTATAAAACTTCAGTAAACGGGCGTCACCCGTATAAAACTTCAGTAAACGGGCGTCACCCGTATAAAACTTCAGATTACGGCCGTTAGCCGTACAAACTTCCAATTACGGGAGTCACCCGTATAAAACTTCAGATTACGGGTGTTACCCGCACAAACTTGGCATTTGACTCAATTTATTTATTTTTTTGCATTTTAAAAGTTACATAATCTGAAACCGAAAACAATTTTATTTTTTTTTGCCCAAAAATAAGTAAGTTTCAGTTTGGAAAGGGAAACTGTCAAGTAACAGAAAAAGGATGCACGTACTGCTGTGTGACGTCACTGCTATTAGGTTTCGCGGGTACGAAAGTGATAGCGAGATGTCCTCCAGTGGCAGTAATCTCAGTACAAGAAACCGGGAAATTCATAAGTTTTATGATACCAAATAGCGAAGTAATATATTTTCATATAGTGTTAATGTAAACTATGACTTTTTTGTCTTATCGTATAATACATTCTTCAACTAAAGATTAAAGATGGCATAACTAGTAAAATGTATTAAATATTTCAATAAAAATCTGTAAGATGGCACTAGTAGAGCAGTGTTTAGAAATACCACAAAAAATCTTGTAACATTGGTAGATTATAATAAACAACAAAAAAATATTTATGCAGTAATAAAAATATTTAAAACGATTAATACATATGAAAAGCGATTTATAATAAAATTATACAATCAGACACGACAAGAAGAAATCGCAGGGTAAAAATTTATAGTTTATTGAAAAGGGTATGTATATTTCGCGAAATCATAAATGGCAACACCGTAGTAGTTTTGGTATTTTGGTATGGCGGACCAGGACCATAGAATAATATTGTATATACTGAAATAAATAAGAAACTGAAGCTTTAACATTAAATCAAACCAGTGGCGCCATCTGGTAGCAAGATTTCACAACACCAAAGGAATAAAATTAAATAAAAATATTCCGTGAGCGGGACTTCAACTCGCAATCTTGGTTCAAATACGATACGATACAACCATGTTCTAAACAACTGAGCTATCACATGTTCTACATCGTCACTGGTATGACTCTCCATTGATTCAGAGTAACATATATACCTACTACTACTACAAACGAAACAATTTATCTGTACACACGTCGATGTGTGAGTTTTATACTTAGGGTCGCACCGCAGAATTATTTTAATACTTACCTACTAACGAGTTCGACATATTTACGATTATATTATTCCATACCGGAAGATTTGCGAACACTGACGTAAAAATATTCTGTTTTATATGTATTAAATGTTACAGGAAAGTCGGAAACAGCTATATAATATCACTTCACAAATATTTTTCATTATGTCCATTGTCCATTTCACCATTAGTTCACTTTACTGATTATTATTGAGTCATTTATAATGTAACGCACTAATTTCACTAATTCACTATTGTAATATAGTAATTTGCATATTCGGCGCAAAACTATACGGTAATTATATGAATAAATTCAATAAAAATGTTTATCACGCTTATACGAACAGCATGTCAAGTTGTCATTGTCAACAATGGCATTTAGCACTACCTATAACCCGCGGAAATCTAATTGGCATCTGCGTGTACCTATGTGATTACCTGTGAGCGAGGCCTTCTCGCTCTTGTGTATCTCCCGCCAATGCGAGAGAGCGAGAAGGGTATATATACAAGATGGTTGCTGGGTAATAACGTGAAATTATATAGTAATTTAAAATTACTTAATATAGTAATTTGCATATTCGGCGCAAAACTATACGGTAATTATATGAATAAATTCAATAAAAATAAACAAATGTTTATCACGCTTGATGATGATGACAAATTGACACGCACAGCATGTCAAGTTGTCATTGTCAACAATGGCATTTAGCACTATAACCCGCGGAAATCTAGTTGGCATCTGCGTGTATGTGATTACCTGTGAGCGAGGAGCCTATGTAACATTACCGGATTGCTTATTAGCAATTCGGTAATGTTACAATCTCGCTCTTGTGTATCTCCCGCCAATGCGAGAGAGCGAGAAGGGTATATAATCAAGATGGTTGCTGGGTAATAACGTGAAATTATATTGTTGCTTTGCTTACCTGTTTTCATCATTTGGAAATGTATGAAATATACGTTCTTTAGAGTATTGGGTGGATAAACAATTATTATACGCGCACCTTCTCACCATAATGGTTACTATTGGTTGACAGTTCTCAAGATAACACACGTCGCGTATTGCGTGCGGCTAGTAATTAAACCTTGGTTTGGAGCTGTCAAAGCTCACAAAGTGCGGGGGAGAGGTGCGGGGACGCCAATTTGCGGGAGACGCTGTGAGAGACCATTCTGTTTGACTCTTATGTATTCTGTGACATCGTATGGCGAATTTCTCTACCATTTGATATTCCTAGTCTATAACACGCATTAGGAATTAGGTTAGAACTTATTGGCTAGATGGCGTTTTATTAAAAAAATTTATCAAAATTCTGCAACGTTCTAAGTTTCATAGGCATGACCAAGACTCCGCTAGGAGTAATATAGTTCTGTGTGGCGGACTGGGCGGACACAAAACAATTTTATTTCTTTTTAAGTCAAGAGTGCCGGTATTCGGTGTCTTTTTGCGCTGGCGCAGTTATCTTGTGGTGTTTTTGACTATTCCTTGAATTTTCGTAAAACAAATAATAAATGCAATAACATAACTACAGAAAGCAGGTCTCATCTCACCATCGTTGCTACAATATGCGACCAAGAAGCGAACAACAGAAATGCAATGAAAATATGAGGAAAATATATTAAATAAACGAATCCAAAGCAGCTTGGCTCAAAGAAGAAAACGAACAAAAAGAAAGTATAATGATCATCAACAAGCAAGAAGTTATACCATTATATGACCCACCGCACCTATTGGCCTTCCAAGAATCTCGAATTCCGAATGCCCTTGCATTCGGAATAATTTCCTTACAAAAAATGTAAAATATCTAAGAGGGACAGCAGCGATTGGCTAAATGGGGTCATATAAAAATACTGCACCTAGAAAACCCCGAGTACCTACAGAGGCGTTTGCCTTTTACTCGTATGTACCAAAATTAACGTCGAATCATGTCCACGCAGACAAAATAAATAAAATGAAGGTGAAATATGCCTCACAACACAAATTTTCAGTCTAATATGGGATATTTAGCAGGTAATAAAATACCCGAAATGTTATCAATGTGTTATCATTTTGATTTGATAACATTTTTAAATACTTTATTTAGTTATCTTTGCTATTATTTCTATTTATAAACCTGACTATTCATATTTCTCTTTCAGATAAAGGCATCTTGCCAAGCGAGTGCAAGGAATCAGCAGACTTTCTTCTTTTCATGGACAATTTATTTGACTGTCAATGGCAGCTTCGACAAAAAGAAGCATTACAGGCCCTCGTCATCGAAAACAATACAGAGCTATCGTCGACCTGTGGTGATTACAGATGTGAAGCCGGTTGTTATCGTAGCCAGCCAGCCGGTAACCAGCCGCTTTTTTCGCTGACTATGGTGATCACCTATAAACAGCGGCTGTCTACGGATGACATGTCATTATGTTTATTATTGAATCTGTTTTATGTCCTAAGTGATTATTTATGTTTATTTACTTTCACGTAAATTCAGAATTAATAATTCAGGTAAGCGCTCTGTCCTATTTCATAGTTGTGACGATGTTATTTTAAAATATTTAATTTAAATTTTAAGGTTTCATCTTACTTGGGTTAATCACATAATACTAAATACACGAAACACAAAACGGACGTCGTAGTAGTAGTTTCACATGTGTACCTATGACGTCCGTTTTGATGAGATGTGACATTATTATATTGGCTGGTTTTTAGGGTTCTATTACTGAGACTCCGCTGTCTGTCCGTCTGTCACAGGGCTTTATCTTTTGAACCGTAATAGCTAGACACTTGAAATTTTCACCGATTATGTATTACTGTGGCCACTATAACAAAAAATACTAAAAATAAAAAAAAGTGTAAAATTAAAGAGTCGTCATACAAAAAATTTGTTTTTTCAGCGTTTTTAACTCTAGTTAAATCTATCTAGTTATTGCCATTATAAAGATCTATCTTTATAATGGCAATAACTAGATACTTAAAAATTTTACAGTTTATGTATAACTATGACCGCTATAACAGCAAATACTAAAAATAAGAAAAAGTTAAAAACGTAAGGGTCATCATACAAAAAACGTGTTTTTTTCAGCGTTTTTAACTTAATCTTTATAATGGCATTAACTAGATACTTGAAAATGTCACAGATTATGTGTAGCTATGACCGCTATAACAAAAAATACTAAAAATAAGAAAAAGTTAATAATTAAGTGGGTTCGTCATACAAGAAACGTGTTTATTCAGCGTTTTAAAACATTGTACGGTTATATGGAACCCTTCATGTACGAGTTCGACTCGCACTTGCCTGTTTATTTATTGGGATTTATTGAATACTTAACATGACTGTATTTAATGTTTTGTGATTATCTGATTTACAAAACTTGTAATTTGTTATAATATATTTGAATTTTAATATATGTATGTATAAACAAGCCTATTATTTTATTTTTTGGCTTATTTCGCAATGTCTGGTAAAGGTACGGTACCAACAAAGTAGATTAGTCAATGATTTACGCTAGTTATACGTAGGTAAGTCCATGAGATAATTTTGAAATAGTTCATCACATTGTGAAGTAAGGCCAAACTTCCTTTAAAACCTAACAAACCTACCTTTCTACTATACATAAGCATAGTATATACGTACCTACCTACTAAGTACCTACCTATATACATTAATGCCTACTAGAAATAACAGATGGCGTTGTCTATGCATCGAAAATTTTATTTCCGGTTTTATGCATCAAGTTAGGTCTCTATTTCAGTATATACAAAAGTACTCTGTGATGTCCTCACCACGCTCCCACCTTTCTTCATACCAATATTTAAAATGCTAACTACTACTTCATTTATCAACCAATTTTCGTGCTGTTTTCGAGATAAGATTTCTTTTTTAGTGATATTTCTTGTTTCGAATTAAATATTGTCCAAAAACAAACACAGTCAAATACCCTATTACGGGCGTTACCCGTACAAATTTCCAATTACGGGCGTCACCCGTATGACTTACATATATCACACACTTCAGTAAACGGGCGCTACCCGAATAAAACTTCATATTACGGGCGTTACCCATACAACTTCTGATTACGGGCGTCACCGTATGACTTCCATATTATATCACACTCTGACATATTTACATTGCATCACAACATGTAATCGTCTCATACAGGCATCACCTGTAATTTAGTCTATAAAACAGACCATGTTCTCCTTTGCATGAGCGTAATTTCTTGATACAATATTAAACAATCTACATTGGTCTAGTAGTATGTATTAAACCATCATGTAACTCACATAATGTACCAACCCATTTTTTATTTATTTATTTATTCTCTATTGCACAACAAAACAAACGTACAAGTGGCGGACTTGATTTTTTCTTTATTTATCTTAATTAATTAATCTGAGATAGATACTTCATCATGAACCGACCCGGAATTGAACCTGGCCCGTAGATCCAATGCATTTTTTTTATTATACGTTAAAATATAAATGTATTAGTTAAGTCTTGGACATATTTTTCAATAGTGCTTAGACGACTTCATAAGTAAGTACTTATAACAATAACAAAAACAAACGCCGACCGTTTCTGCAATGTCCAACCTTAACCACAGAATAAGTACCAGTACTCACGCACAGAAGTCTCACTCAGCACAGAAACTCGATGAATCATCCACTCAATGTTGCCAGCGATATGATTCAAGCTCACGAGGTTTAGCTCACATCAGAACCCAGCACCCCCTCGTTCAGACACCCAGAAATCCATTGCAGGCCAATCTCATTTCCATTACTCTGGACAAACGACTCGTATAACCGAATTTACCACTCGGAGTGGTTGCCACACGCACAGCAACAATGTAGGCACGCCTTCGACACCCAAACGGGAAGTGACACAGGCCTGCCTTAACTTTGAATCGCTTAGGCAGTAAATAATAACCTACAGCATAAACAAACAGATACGGTGCGGTCAATGGGCAATTTTATGATTTTTCAAAATCTATTTTATTGTGGTCCTAATGTATCTTTAAGTCAACTGGTATTTAAATTTCCTTAAAATCATTATTTTAGCGTCATCCGCTAAATGCTAAAAATTAATTTAAAAATTACACAAAACATACTTGTACAGAAACAACAGCAGCCATGTGACATCGGCTCCAGAACCCCTCCGCCCCTCTCAGGCGCAGCGGGAGAGCCCATTCATATATATAAGGCGCGGCGGCCGGCGCTCGTCCTCTTTCGTCTTCGGCAGCATCTCAAGCTAAGTAGTTCTTCTACCTAGAAGGGCTACTCAACTGATCTAGTGCCTATAACTCACGACCCTGACTAACTAGTCTGTACCTAGTGTTCTTGTGAATCCTTGTAACTAATGTAATAGTTGTTTATTATACTTATCTCATTTGCCGATATCTGGTCTTTCTTTTATCTCATCTATCTTCCTAGATCCTAAATCTAGGCTTTACGGTACAGCCATCATGGTGACTTCATACCAGTAGTAACAAATGCTAGATTGTAAACTTTTCATCAGTAATGTCAGTATTATTTGTATTGTTTTAATAGATGTCTTTATAATGAAATGTAGGTACTTACTTTTGTAAAATATTTCTGCATTCAGCAGAAAATAAGTCAGTAATAAAAGCATAGAACTTTGCTACCATCACCGTGCCGATTTTTTCTTTCCACTTATAGTAAACGGACGACTAGTGTTATAAATCATGTGCAATGCCATCCTAAAGTCCAAATAATTAAATATATCTGAAGTCACAATATAAAGAAATATCACTTAATCACTGCTTACCTATCAGGTCCGATTCTGATAGTTTAACGTCACTTATAAAAATAAAATGGCAGTCAACGTTTTTGTTTACTTGACATACAGATAATAAACGTACGAATTTGTTTTTTAAATTTAAAAATCAACAGTATATTTTTGTTAAAAACATTAACACTGTGTTCATGTTTCGTAAAAACTTTCTGAATAACATTATTTATTAAAACTTGTTCTACAAATTTTACTAGTTTTTTTTTTTTCTAAACACCCTATTACACACACTTTTTTTTTGTTTTTTTTTTTATTTATAATATATTAATACTATTTGCAGTTTATCCTCGTCGCCAAAATGTGGTATATCCTTTAATATTGTCGGCTCTTAGACGCGCGCGCCCTCTCACTTCCGCCGCTCACAGCTTACTGAGCTGTTTACGACCGCACGTGCGCTAGAGATGACATAATGCTTCCTTCTCTTTCACTCACATACACTACAGTCCCGTCTAATGTATGTACTTCGGAACTCTAAAAAGTGCAAAGAACTTTACACCATAAATTTAATTTAAAACAATGCGAGTAAAAAGACAAATTGTCAGCGTAAAAATAATCCTATCATAAACAGTAGAATAAATCCATCAACACGAAGTTGCGCCGGCCGTTGCACATTGTGAATCAAACTTGAAATAATTACTGATTAATCGTTCATCAGCTTTAATTATACAGCGGCTATTTTCAAAATAACGCTATTGAAGACAGCGACACCTTATCAACGTCAAAGCGAATTTAATTAACATCCTTCTAAAATATTTTCATAAAGATACTCGTAGAAAGAGAACAAAGGACGAGAGTCGGTCCTCTTTATCAGATCGCTGGTGGTGCGTTCATTAACGTCACATTCCAAAGACCAGCCACTCGTTCATGTTGGACATGAGAGCCCTCGTATTATTTCTCTGTTTGATGTTTGATATAAATTGTTTTGAACCACATTCACGGAAAAATGTCCGGCCTCTTTGTGCAATATTGTGCAATATGAGCGATGCTGCCTCGAAATATTCAATTATTTTCTTTGAGAGTTTGAGGTAGGTATGCTTTAGAAACAGAACGTTGAATTTATTCATATGTGCTCTTTTCTTTGAAATTTTATTTAAAATTCTTAGCCACTACCATTCGTTATCTGTGGGTATTTATTTATAATCTCTAAGTCTCTGCTATTTACTACCTCGCATAGCATAAAAGTATTGCAGGGCGGTGAAAATCTAATCCGACTTATATTTCGCTATTTGTTTAGGCATAACGCTTTATTTTACCTAGACGTAAATACTAATGGTTCTATGATTACATTCACCTCGTGACTCACCCCCATCCCGTTGAAGTTTATCGGATAAAAAAGTTGTTGACAACAAAGTTGTCCATACAAAAAAGTTGCGTCTTAATAAGGGTAAGAAAAAAGTTTTATGACTTATTTGATTTTTTTTTGAAATGGCTGATATATGATTTTCTTAAAGTTTTAAACCCCCATATCTCCGCCATTGTGAAAAATTTCCAAAAACTGAATCGACAAAAAAATTCTAAGTATTATACTTAATTATCGAACCTGTTTATAAATTTTTACGAGAATCGGTTGATAAATGCGACCTGTTATGTATGCGAGAACAAACCGACAACCGGACAACCGGATAAACTGACATACTGACGGAGAAAAGCATTTAGGGCTAATCGCGAAACTAAGACGTTTTGCTACATTTATAAATACTTGTTCAATGGCCATGGGAATGAAATTCAGGCAACATCTAGTTTTGAACACTTAATAAAACTTAATTAACAGTGAATCTTTACGATATTTGAAAATAGTTTCTGAAATCATGATATGTCAAATGTAGTTTGGATTTGAAAAAATTAAGTACTTTTTTCAAGAGATATTATATGCGTCACTTATAAAACTTGCTTGGTAGATTTCTATTTCCTTTAGAAAATGCAAATAAAGCAGGAAGCAGGAAATCCTATTGGGAGGACCGAGGAATTCATTCCACGCAAGGAGAATTTCTATGCAATTCCCTTGCAATGAAAAGAACATTTTAACAGGTGGTACTTTTATGAAGAATGTAGGTGTACTTAGTAGAATAGCTATTTATTAAACGCTATTTTTGACTCTAATCTGCACCGGCACTACTAGCACTAATTTACTATCACAGCTTGAGATACTTACTATACTAGTCTACCACTTATACCACGGCTTGATGCGCCAGCTCACTAGCATTTAAGCTATATAGCTTACGACCCTAAAAATAAGAG
Organism: Acrobasis repandana; assembly: GCA_963576875.1. Taxonomy (NCBI): domain Eukaryota; kingdom Metazoa; phylum Arthropoda; class Insecta; order Lepidoptera; family Pyralidae; genus Acrobasis; species Acrobasis repandana. The sequence goes on along the minus strand of OY756230.1, from coordinate 9,576,637 downwards.
CCCTGTGACAGATGGACAGACAGCGTTCTATATCAACAGTAAATAATGTGGTCGAAAATCATGGCTCAGTTTTATATAAAATCAATTATACGACATTTCGCTGCTGGGTATGATTAATGAACTTTTTATGAGTGGGGTCTGGACTCACGCCAACCCTACATTGACATTAACGATTTCAAGAGCCTCAATAACCCGCCTACTTCAATGCCCCAATAAAATAGTATGCCGTGTCCCTGTTTATGTATTTGACGATTTTGAAAACAATGCCTCTAGACGCATTATTGGCCCCAGTGCCACCTTTGACTGCGATGATACTTAAATCGAGATAAACAAAGATACGAGCAAAGGTGTCGACACATACTTATTCGGGCATTAATCGGTACAGCCGGGCGGTAAAATTTAATATACAGGCTGACTTTTTATCCACCTGCAAAATTTTTTAATCAAGTTCAGTCCATGATAATAAACTACTCTCTATAAAAAAAGTTATAAAAATCGATAAAAATCCTTCAATAAAAATCAGCGCTCAGCCAAACGGATATTGGATGGAAGGACGAAAAATTTTTATCGATTTTTAATAACTTTTTTTATAGGAAGTAGTTCAGTATCTATCATGGACTGAACTTGCTCCGAAAATTTAGCAGGTGGATAAAAAGTCAGCCTGTATGAAGATGAATGTTCGGAGGAAAAGCCGATATAATCCGCTAGTTGCCAACAAGTCAAAACAGATACTTTTTTCTAAACGTCAAAACAAAATATTTTCTATGGATTTCTATGAACAAGGCAGATACCTACCTAAGCATGCCGTCAAATAGCGCTAAAATCTAAATCTAAATGATGATTTATTTTATGACATTTTATTCTCTTATCATTACAAAATAATTTATTTTTCAATTTCGGTTTATGATGCTAACCGACTATGCCGGCCCGAATAAGTGTGTATTTAAAGTGTTCTGTAACGACACCATAACACTTAGTAGCTCCCTCAGGTGGTTGATATGGCCAAAGACCATTGATCAAGATAGACACAGCCTCTGTATGAATTTGCGTGTTAATGTAACGTCAAATTGACTTTAATTAGGATCGTCACTTTTAGTACGTGTATGTCAATTCATTAGATCGGACATTAAGCTCTTTACTGTGAAATACCTAAATCTGCCATTTTAAGCCGTAGAAACTCGTCGAAAAACGTTGGAGGAAGTAATAAAAAAGATTAATTCCGTCTTATTATAAAAACAGGACTAACTTTGTTACTAGGTTTAAACCATTATCCACCCATCAAGTTGACATTGACAACTGAGATAGTGTGATATTACTAGATGTTAACTTGATTTGGGCATATAATGGTTAAACCTAGTAACAAAGTTAGTCTGGGTTTTATAATAAGACTGCTTATGTTTGTCAGTGAATTTCTTATTAAATATTGTATTGACAATTGGCACGCTAGGTTTTCATACAAGTTAAAGGACTTTCATCTACTAGTTTATACAGATCTGTGGATATGGCTATCTTCTCAGATAGGTATCATAATAATATTTGTTAGGTATTTAGAAACCGAAAATTCGTTTAATTAACTCTTTGCGGGACACATAATCAAAAATAAAAGCAATGATTTTATGAGAACTTGTAGGGTAATTTCGAATGCGTCTAGCTGCATGTAGCACACTATAATGGAATAGAGTTCTCGTCATCGCTACTGCTAAAGCGATTTCTTCCAGCTTCAAGATACCTTGCAACTTGTCTGTCATGAAATCTTACTTTGTTTCAAATCAAACCTACATTTCACCCCACACGGATTGAGATACGCTACACACAATCATAACTTTGAAATATCTAGGTACATTTACCATATTTCAGCATAACTTCATAACCTCCTAGAGTTCTGAATTGCGAAATACAATTTCCAACAACACACAACCTAAAAGTAAACTTCTCTGTGTATCATCAGTGCTGCGAAATTACATTGTACAGAGAACGACAAGAAAAAAGGATTGCCGAAGCGAGACAATTTCATTGGGCGAGACCCCGAGATTTTTAATTAGGAATGAAAAATCTGTGGTAAGCACGACGGAACGGAATCAACGTTTATTTTTTTGTCGAGTTCCGTACAAATTAGTATTCCGGTGGCATTCCCCGAAGTAAGAGAAGTTATACATACCCTTCCTAAGTTCGTTCTGTCGTCAGGACCGCTGTCGGTCCCAAATTTTTCCCCTGGGAGGTGTCGATCGACAACAATGTAACCTATACATTGGGCCCAAATTGCGACTCAATAAATTGAACCTCAAACTTCGTTTATGAAGAACGATTGTTTGAAGTTTTTAAGTATAGCGTCCGGGTTCTGAACTTCCTTAATATTTATGATGGTTTGACTCGTATCTTACTACTTTTGATGTAACTTCTTTTTGAAGCAATATTATTTGAATTATTCCGTTGAATAATTAATGGTGCAATCGACGTTTTACGTCATCAAATAAATATAAATGAGGTATGTTTCGTGTTATGTACTTCTCGTGTATTTAAAATTACTCGTATGTAACTAGATTTTAATTAGAAAACCTCCTGAAGGTAAGATTGGTTAGTGATCTGTATTAGAGGCCTGTCGCCAAACCTGAAGAAATCTAGAATTCTTTACTTTTTATAGAAAATAATGATGTAGTCTTTTTGTACTTACAATAGAATTGCTTATTTTTAGTTAGGCACTTTAACATATTCAAAAACGTAAGTTACAAGTAAGTAGATACTTATTTGAACCATTTCGATTTGAAATTTAAACTACACGGGAACCTTTTCGACTGGATAAGAAGAAGGTAGTATTCAACAAAAATTAACAAACAAGGCAGATACCTACCTAAGCATGCCGTCAATATCTTTGACAATTGATAGCTCGATTGTACTAAACCTATATCTCATCAATAACAAATAATCATCAAAATCAAATAACTCAGTATATAATTAAGTTCTGTAAGTGTATACTTATATGATGAATAAAGATACCATACCAAACACAGGCCGGAATCTCCTAAGGTACGCGCAATATGCGTCCCCGTTCCCCGTCCCCGCACCTCTCCCCCGTTTTCGCCTCGATGACTCACGTTGGCCGTCAAGAACCGGGGGAGAGGTGCGGGTGCGGGGAACGGGGACGCATATTGCGCGTACCTTAGGAGATTCCTTTCTGTTTACTCTTACTGTATTCTGTGATACCAAACTTGTTGTAAATTTATCATACTTGGCAAGATAAAAGTTAATTTACAAGAGTTGTTTTTTTTCGTCGATTTATTTTTAACAGAATATACAAGTGTTTTTCAATAAATCAATTCGGTGATCTCTGTAATTAATTATTTATTATTATTTATTTGTTTTATATTTAAAAATACTGTTTAAAACAACTTTTGAAGTTTATGACACAAATGAAACATCGAGGTCGGGGTTGCGGGTTCATTCAGGGCCGACCAAATTAAATAGATTACTCCCAGCGGCTTCCCGCTGCTAAAGACCACATTATTCAAATTAAAATACGAATATTATGAAGTCAATTCAGAGAGCAACCAAGATGGGCTTCAGACGGCACACTGTGATTCTTCGACGTTTCTTATTTAAATTTATGCATGGCCATAAAGCCTCACCCGGTGGCCGATTAATATTCAAAGCAAAAGAAATTAAACATTTCGCTCCCTTCGTCCGTCTTACACTGGATATAAAAGATTTTATTAGCTAAAACACAAAAAGATTTTTGAAAATTAATTTAATGAGACTTCCAAAGATTACGGCAGCAAAAATATTTTCGTTACCTACCTCGATAGATATCCTAACAAATAATAATGTAATTTCCCTGATTTTTTCACTTTCCTTCTAATTTATAAAAACGCCCATCTATCTTAAAATTGTTTCCCGGACATCATTGTCGAGAATCCCTGATTTTTCATTTTGTTAAAACGGCTTAGACTGTGCTAGTAGATAAATTGAATTTGGATGCGATGAAACAAAAAGTTATTGCACTCCTCGGTCCTTATCCGACCTCCTATCGCGGTTGAATAAATTAAGGATTTTTTCCTGAAAAGGTAACGCTACCCTTCTATACTTGTAGATTAACGTTTCGAAAAGAATCAAACCACGTTAGAGCCAGTTGGATGTTTCAAAGCAAAGAGAAAACTAATTTTGTTCGGTAAATCTTTGTCTTGTGAACGCTTTTATCTTGCCAAGTCGACGGTTTGTCGTATCCAAATTAGCATAAATTCCTAATTGAAGTTTTCACAACTCGCTTTTTGATCGAATTTGTTTTGAATTTGATTTGCTTACACGCGTTTACGAGTTTAGAGTTTCTGATTATTTATCATGATTACGAAAATATACACAATACGAATTTATATCGATACCGTAGGTAATTAAGGATTACCGAATCACATCATCATCCGGATCGGATTAGCGCTGTATTATCCTATTTTTAGACTTATTCTTCTTCGCAATTTAAGCCACATAGCCCCTGATCTAATAGAGGATTACGACAGTCGGTAAGTAGGATTATGACAACAACCATAAAATTTACCTTCGGACATACATCACTCACCCTTCACATGTTTTAACACACACTCACTAAACTCTCCCGGGAACAAATCCTTAACTTTTATTCATTACGGAGGTCCGTTCCATTCAAAGGAGCAACGCCGGAATTTTTCGGGTCTGGAGTTAAATTTTTGAACCTGATCCTGAAATTCCCGCAAATCTCCACACGAATTGTTGATTCTTACTAATTATAGGTGCTAGACAAATCTATTATGCGGTACCTATGGTGACTATCTCGGTGGTGTAATGGTCAACACGCTAGTCCGCCAATCCAGAGGTTCTGGGTTCAATCCCCTGCCAGGACAAATTGGAAAATGGCCTTTTTCAAATTGTCCTGGGTCTTGGATGTTTATCAATATAATGATGTATTTATTATAAAAAATAGTATCGTCGAGTTAGTATCCCATAATTCAAGTTTTATCTTACTTTTGGGGCTAGCTCAATCAGTGTGATTTGTCCATATCTATTTATTCTACTTATAGTATAGGAAAAAGAATTTAATCATATATCAACAAAATCCGGTGCGGCATTGTGGCTAGCAACCCATACTATTTTGATTTTCATTTATCCAAGTACATGCCCACCATTACGGTGACAATAGCTTTTGAGTCTTATGGAGGGCCATAAGACTCAAAAGCTATTGTCACCCATCATCCCCCTGGGCTCTATCTACCTTGCAAAAGATAAAGACGTAATTGTGTGTGTATGTATCAAGAATGAGAGTGCGGATTTCGATTTGTTCAAAAATTGAGCTCCTGTATGTAATGAAGTTGTTTAAACACAATCAGGTCGCGGTTAGATCCGATCCGACCAACTTTGCAGCCTTCAAAGAGCCTCTAACAATTACATGCTAAGATACCGCTTTGATCTCCTGGACTAAATCGCGGACTTTCTGATTGATGTGATGACCCACAAACTAGGGTGTTTAGCAATATAGAAGGGACCTTTACTTCGCTACAGTTTCGCTCATGTTTTCTATTATAGCTTTTTGGAGTTTTAAAGTACTAAGTAATTTTAGTAACCAAGAGATCGGATACCTAGAACACCAGGTCAATGTATCTGACTTGCATTGCATCCGTCCGGGCAAGGCGCAAGTTCGAATATCAACGTATAGACAACAAAATCTATGAATCAAAGAGTCCTATATCCAAGTCCGATTTACATGTATTCGAATTCATTTTGTTCGAGAGATTTTTGCGAACCACTGTTCCAATCTGTTTAATCCGAACGGATGTAGCATAAAAATCTATATGAATTAAATATCTATTCCAGTATTCATAGATTTTGTTGTCTGCTGTGTAGGCCTCCGCTGCCTGCGTAGGAGTAGTATCCGTATATATTTTTCACGTCAGTAGCTCGGTGGCCCGGTGGGTGTACGCATTGCTAGCGCTCTCACAAGTTAAGCAACCCCCAGGCGTGGTCCGTACTTGGATGGGTGACCACAAGTGGTACAAAAAATTCTCGAGCTCCTCCGTGCTTCGAAGGGGAACGTAAAGCCGACTGTCATTATTGTATGGCACTCGTCAAGCTATGTCAGATCCCTTTAGTTAGGCAGCTTGAAAAATCTGACACCAGTGTTCGCCACTTACACACACGAAAAAAAACAGTAAGTTAACGCGTGAAACATTATATAGTGTCATGTCTCGTATTTTATCACATAAAATAATTCAATAGATTCACTATCTATCCACTTACGAGTCTTCATTCATACTTTGTATACACACCACATCTGCTCTCACCCCAACAAACATAACTAGGTACTTACGTCGCGCCAAACTATTGAGTTGAGATAGCTATTGAGATGAGTAATTCCGTAATCTGAACATAAATCATCAATTAATATCCACGACGAGGATAGTTTTGGATGATCGTCGCAAAGTTTTAGTTCCGCTGTAAAAGCCCGTAGTTCCGTCTCAATTATTAGTTGTCTCTGTCAGGAACCTATCTAAATAATGTTTATTGCTTAAGTTTAAAATATTTATCAATGTAACTAGTGGCTCTGTGAGCTGTAAACCTCGCGACTCCCCCCCAACCCGTTGAAGTTTATCGGATAAAAAAGTTGTTCAGACAAAAAATTGATTGATTGTTGATGGGGTACCCGCCTTATTGCAGTGCGTCAGGCATGTTCGCGCTTGCATGGACAGATGACTTCTTCGCTATGATAAGGAAGAAGACCAGCTCCTTATTAAATAGAACTCGCGACAGCTCTAACAACATTCTGAAAACATTAATGACTAAAATGGACTCTCCATTATTGGCTCACTTTATTAGTGTGCTTGTTAGACAGGGGTAGATTAAGCTGACGATCCCCCCCTGGATACATTTAAAATCTCTACTCGTCCCTATGCTAACTAATATAGTATGTAAAGAATATTGTTTTGTTACTAACAAATGGGCCTTTGTTGCCAAAATAAAAACCATTTCATTTAATTTTAAAAAAGTTGCGTCCTGATATGGGTAACAAAAAAGTTTTATGAGATATTTATAATTTTTTCGAAATGGCTGAAATATATTAAAAAAATTCCAAATACTGAATCGACAACAAAAATCTATATGTGACGTTCCACGGGTAAAGGTACCTTATAGACGGTGGCACTTACGACATTGTGTTTATTCAAGCTAAGTTAATTGTACAAATTGTTTTTGTAAACGTCCTAAGCGCCACCGTCCATAAGGTACCTTTACCCGTGGAACGTCACATATAGACATCAGTACAGCAGACTTGTGACGGACAAAAGCTTTTTTGGCCAATCTCGCGAAACTGAGACGCTTCGCTCGCTCGGTCAGTAAAGCATGTCAAAATAATGAAACCATAACTTTTTTCTAATTAGTAAAATTCGCAAATATACATCGCATTAAGAGGGCGCCTGATGTCAATAATCTAAATTTTGCTCCCGCTTCCACGCACGCAAATTTACTCTAGCCGAAGCGAGACAGCGAGCCATGCGGGGCGTCGGGAATCGCGGTGGGTCAATTAGGCTGGTTCTGGTTTTGAGGTTTTTTTCGTTTTACAAAGAATATTTAAGAGTTATTTAAAAAATAAGACATATGATTACTGCCTTATGTTTAATACAATTATAATCCAAAGTTGCAAGTGCTAATTTATTGTATTTCTTAAATACTTTCTGTTTTAGTATAATTCTGAGGTGATTTCGAGGCAACTTCGCAATGTTTTTCTATCGAAAAAATTTTAAGAAACTTATTATGTTAAGAGTTAGTCCTGAACTTTGCTGTATTTTTATTTCAAAGTGAGTATAATATTTAAGATCGCTCTAAGAACTTTAGGGTAGTACGGGCTCTAAAAGTTTCAAATTCAAAAAAATTTAATTCAATTCAATTCAATTCAAAATATCTTTATTATCATAGGATATTTATAATATCTCTTAATAATAGTCAATTTGTTTTGCACAAATGTTGACGTCAAATCATTACTTACAGCTTTCATGGTTAGATTAAGATGGTGTCGGATGACGTTTCATGATCACGATGATGGTGTAATAAACGGGCAAGTGCGACTCGGAATCGTACATGAAGGGTTCCGTGCCAACGTTCAATGTTTTAAAACGCTAAAAAACGTTTTTTGTATGACGACCCCCTTTCATTTTTTACTTTTTTTTATTTTCAGTATTTTTTGTTATAGCGGCCACAGTAATACATAATCGGTAAAAATTCAAGTGTCTAGCTATTACGGTTCAAGAGATAGAGCCCTGTGACAGACGGACAGACAGCGGAGTCTCAGTAATAGGGTCCCGTTTTTCACCCTTCGGGTACGGAACCCTAAAAAGTGTTAGAGGAACTTGGTCAAAATGTGAGTTTCAAAACTACCTACCATCCTTTTTATTTTTGGTATAAATATGTTCAGACCATAAACTTAATATTACTTTTGTATAACTTTATGGTTCAAATAGTAAACTCTAGACTGTGCTCCAGAGCTCTAATATTCGAGGAAACATGTTGACTTGATTAAATCTGACAAAAAACTGAAATAGCGATGGCAGCTCGCCAGCGTGTTGGAACAGCTTCCAACTTAAGTAGTGACAAGCTGGGATGCCTCACAAATATCACCATGTTGCAAAATCTACCTACTCATATTAGGCCAACTCGTAAGCAAACTTTAAAAATAAAATTTGGTAACTTGAACTTTGTAAATTAGTCCGTCTTTATAATTGGTATCTTTCGTACTGGGCTTGGAGAAAATAAAAAACGTAGAATGCACCAGCTGCTTCTCTTCACGCGCAGATCGTAAGAGCCGTACAAGGAATGGGCCGAAATCACGAAGAAATATTACGTCGATGGGCGATACGGCTAGCAACCACCCATCACTAATACTTGTATTTTAATTCACTTTTCCACCTAGATGCTTACAATGACCCTGATAGTATCTATGTACCTACCTTTAGACTCTGTCTACCTCACTAGTAGTTCTGTGAGAACAGTATACCTCGCGAGCTCTTATAACCAACCGACACGTTTCCCTATCCCCTGGCTTAGCAAGACCATTTCAGCAAACTTCCCCCGTTTGCCCACTTCTACGCTATTGGATTTTCAAAATCTTGCGTAGAATGAAGTCTTTAGTGTGCCTCTCAAATTTGATTGAAATCCGTCACTTAACGCTACAGCAAAGTTAACCCCTTATTTCTTTTCGAGTCAAAAATCGCGATAGACTAAAAAATTTAAATAAATCTAGAAACTTGTGTGCCAATTTTCGTCAAAATTGGTTGAAAAATGCGACCTGTAGGCGAGAACAGACAGACGGACAAAATCATTTTTGGCCTGCGTTTTTGGCCAATCTCGAAAATGAGACGCTTGTTATTTTGTTATTTTTTATTTATTTATTTCAACATAGCTTAAATCTATCATTACAGTTGTGAACCAATACGACAGAGAAGCAATCAATTATTGTAACACATTATATACAAAGCTGTTTTTATAAATTCGCTCAGAGAACAGGCAAACAGGTCTATTCTTTCTGCAATCTGGTTAAGGTTGCGCAGCGCGCGCGTCAGTGGGGCTTTTTTGAGGAGGTCAGTGCGACCACGGGGCACAGACAGTAACCTTATGCGGCCGGCGGCGGCGCCCTGCTTACCCGTCAGGAACATGTAACCTCAACAAACTTAACAATTCTGGATTGTAACTTTTCCCGAGAATTATATTGTAGATATACAAAGCCAGGGATAAGTGTCTCCGCACACGTAGTTCAGTATATCCATAACTTAGCTCGCTCCGTCAACAAGGGATAAAGGCGCGATTGAGTCAGATTGTTGCTTTTATTCCTCGTGTACAAATGATTAGCTCTGCTTCAAATGCAAAACATTAATGTATTCTTGCAAAAGTATCTTACATATTGCATCAGGGTAATGTGATACCATGGAATGGATGGACAAACAGACTTAGCGAGATATGAAAGAACTTATTGACATTTGGCTCCGGAATGTGTATAGTGGTTATAATCAACACAATTTGACCTCATTTCCCCCAAACAAATATTTGTATCACAATAAATACAAGATATAAACAAGGCTCGTCCGAGCTACCATTCGTCTATCTATTGCGTATCATCTCGAGAACAGGCGGCCATTAGCAGTTCCGCTGAGCCATCACTCTTATTTATTGCTAAGACGTTAGGCTTACCAGTGATTGAAATGTCTTTATCATGCTCCATACATTACAAAGGGTAATAACTAAACAAAATAAATAAGTCACCGTTTCAGCTTCGGCAAAAATTCATTCGCGTGTCCGAATTCCAGTTTTCTCGCCTGCAGGTCGCATTTCTCAACCAATTCTCGTGAAATCTGCTCCTGCTGGACTCCAAAAGTGGTTAATTCACTTTCAACTGTAAACAGTAGTTTATAAAATAGTTTGAAGGGTTATCTAGAGCCGTACGGGACAAAATTTTAAATGATATCTCCGTTTTTCTATCTTTATCTAGGGCTTCACAAAGACAATTTAAATTTATCTTTTTTTTAATAATAATATCTCAAAAAGTTTACAAAAAGAAATTGTTTTCATTAGGCCAGTTTCTGACTTCGGCAATCCATTTGGCTTCCTCGAAAATTCTGAAAACCAATCGACTTAATGTAACGATTTGAGAATACCTTCCGACAAACAGAATTTACAATGCAATACGTTTTAATCAAGACGGTTTATAGCCTCCGTAGAACCGAAAAGATTGTTAATGATCTTCACTTAGCGGACTTCTTAGGGATCTCAGAGCGAGGCTTTCACGTTTTACGATCAAGTATTAGAGGGAAGTCCAAATGTTCGCGACCTTAGGCCCAACAGATTCGCATTTTACGAGTTCAACGGGGTAGCTGTTTTCAAGCTTCGTTTCTCTCTATTATCTGAGCGAACATGCTATAAATCCGCCAGTGGTACTCCACGAGTGAAGCAGATTTAACGACTCAAACGTCGGTATCTAGCGAATGTATCCTAAAATTGTACAATAATTTTCGTCGGCTAATTGCAAGGTTTTAAGCGCGGTTTCGCGTAAATATGTATTCAGAGGGAAAGAAATGTCTTTGGAGAGTTTTATGGCTTCCTTACGTAGGTAGTTAAGATGAAATATCAAGGCTCATTAGCTCGCGCTTGTAGGAGTGACATTTATGAATTTATCTCAGCAATTCCAATCATCTACTTGACTGTTTGAAGATACAGTAATTTAGGTTCAGTTCAATAAATTTTTTTGAGCAAATTGCTAATTTGAATGGTGGTCAAAAGATGCCTATAGGTATCTAGATACGGTTTTACACTTAGGAAATGCCTGATATTTAGCTGTATATGTATCTGTGAACATCGCAGTTGTTTTTCGTAAATAAAAATCTTACACGAGACTATTAAATAACAACCGCATATAAATTTAAACAGACAGTCAAAAATCGTCCGGGCGGCCGTACACTTTTGTATGGAAGTGCAAAAATATTTTTTTGTTATTTGGCTGTCATTTTAATTTCATTATACTTTAGTGATTTAGTATAGCCCGTGGTTCGATTTATTACGAGTGTGTCCCTTCTACGTTGTATAAAACCTATTAACCCATCTTGGATTAGTTTTATATCTCCTATTGCGCTTCTAGTGGACAAATAAAAGGACATACCTACATACCTATGCCTAAATATTTTAAGATAGAGTCTTACACATTATATTCCTAATTCTATGAACAATTTTAATTGCCAGAAAAATTAAAAATCCTCCAAATTTCCAGCGTTCACCCTCAATTACTTTTAATCAGCTGAACCGATATTTATCAAACTTTTGATGAAAAAAAATCCGCATCGATATTGGTCTATTCGTTTAGAAGCTACGATATTACAGACAGACACACAGATACACAGACACGTCAAACTTATAACGCCCCTCTTTTGCGACGGGAGTTAAAAAAGAAGAATGCGCAACTTAATTTATTCAGTGCTCAAATGTTGGTTGCACGATATATACAATACATAAATGATAAGCCAACCAAGTGAGCTATCAATCCTAATTATGTGGGTCGCTTCAAAGGGAATCAATAAGATGGTACGCGTACTAATTTTCTCGCGTCATTGAATTTGAACGGCGCGGGGGAGTGATCACTGATTCGAATCACTTCCGCGGTATTATTAATGTAATGAAGCAAAAAGTACAAAACGATGAAATGTACCTTTTAGGTATTCGATTATAAATAATTTTGAAGAGTAAAGTCTCGAATAGAAACTTGGTGTTAATAACGCCAAAACATACACAATATGTTAAATTAGTTGAACTGAGCCCCATGTTAAATTGTCTAAATTGTATGTATAGTAAGTAGTAGAGACGATGGGTCCATGGGGCCCAGAAGCAAAATCCTTTGTGACTGAGATTTCAACGCATCTCCGTGATGTTACGGGCGATCCAAGGGCGGGCAGCTACTTTGCACAAAGGATTTCTATCGCGGTGCAGAGGGGTAATGCTGCCAGCATTTTGGGTACCCTGCCTCGCGGCGAGGCGTTGGAATCTCTTTTTTATTTGGATTTTTTATTATATTTTATTAATTAAAAAATAAAAAGTAAGTAGTAAGTTTACTTAGTGCACTAGAAAGTGTTTTTTATAATTACCTTATCCCATAGATATCGCATTAGACCCAAAAGCTAAAGATAAACGAATCAAAACAGAGAATAGGGTTCAAATTTAGGGGACACCTAACCGAACGACATGATGCAGATTCTTGCCATTTCGTCACGATCTGCGCGGGAAGAGAAGCTGCTGGTACATTCTACGTTTTTTTTCTTCTGACACAGCGGACAGTCAAACCAACTTTAATATTTCTAACATACAGGTTAATTTTGTACTCCCTAGCTATATCAAAATCTTGTTATTAGAATAATTAATAAAACACAAAACCAAATGAAGAAAGATATATTTTAGTATTTTTTTTCTCCCTAATTTCTCATATGGGTTGGGACATATCTGTCAGCACGGAACAGGACTTTCCTATGCTGCTATCCTTTTTTGTCGCTCAGAACAGTAATTTGCTAGAGCAAGAGAGCGACGGAATGCTTCAACATGGCCGGTGCTGAAGCGTTCTGTTGATCTCTCTCGCTTTATCAAATGACGCTTCTGTTCTGTTCTTTCTGCATAGGAAAGCGCTGTTCCGTGCTGACAGATGTGTCCCAAGTTCCCAACCCTAAATGCCTACTGACGGCCGTTGCCCTTCCAGCTCACCGGCACAGAATACAGTAAGAGTATACAGAACGGAATCTCCTAAGGTCCCGCGCAATATGCGTCCCCGTTCCCCGTCCCCGCACCTCTCCCCCGTTTTCGCCTTGACGACGGGCGAGAGATTTATAGATCAAGTGAAGGAGAAAGTTGACGCCGTATCGTATAGGGAGGTCAAAAGGATAGCTCAAGAGAGGGAGACATGGAAACTACTCCACCGACCAGAACGTTGTTCTTAAATTATAGATAGATAGACGGGCGAGAGCGGGCGAACACACACTGCATGGCGCAAGTTGGCGCACAAGAACGGGGAAGAGGTGCGGGGGCGGGGATCGGGGACGCATATTGCGCGTACCTTAGGAGATTCCGTTCTGTATACTCTTACTGTAATTCTGTGTCACCGGCCGCCGCCCGCCACGAGTCCGGTAACAAGCGGTGACATTCAAATGGCAGATTTTTGGTATGCATTTGTGGGCTGATATATTTGTTTTTTTATTATGAAACAAGCTACATATAACTTAATATGTATTTTTTATTTCGCTTAAGAGTCTCCTTACCCTAGACCAAATCCGAGTTTCCCATACAAACGTAGTCTACGTTTTATTTTGAAACGACATGTCAGATTTCGGTAAAAATTTGTTTTCAAAGTCAAAAAATGAACTTGAAAGAAAATATAGTGCATTATATCATTTTTGACCATTAGTATGGAAAAGTTTTACACCCTTATATTTTCTTTCAAGTTCATACTTTGACTGTGAAAATCAATTACAACCCTAGATATATGCAATTTCTTTAAACTTACAAATTTTTACCGAAATCTGACATGTCGTTTTAAAATAAAACGTAGACTACGTTTGTATGGGAAAGTTTAGGGTAAGGGGGTTCTTAAAGACTAATTTTCTTGAATAAAGCAGTAAACGCTGTATAATGGATTTGACGACAAATTCATCCTACGCAGAGTCCAAGTTACATACTCCGTGAATGCACACCCATCACTTACCTACCTTCCGTAATCGAATGTCACATCCAGGGTGAAGCGCGCATCCCCGACAGGCAGTATTGCATTAGTTCCAGCTGCACGTAGGTATAAAATACGCGCCCTATATCCGAAATCAATTCAGATGCCGCCTCTACCGAAAATATTTTCACAACCGACAAAGTGAAATTAACATTGTTACAGATACAGATATATTGTCACGTCTTTATCCCTAACAGGGCAGACAGAGGGCGGCTTTAAGCAGAAAGAGCCCAGAGACGCAACATCCAAAGGCCACTTTTAGAGTTATGGTGGGCGAGAAGATGGAAAAGGAATCAAAATAGCGGTTTTTTTTATTTTTTTATGTTATAGGACGGCAAACGAGCAAGCGGGTCACCTGATGGTAAGTGATCACCGCTGCCCATGGACAATTGCAACACCAGGGGTGTAACCGATTCCATTCAAACTAGCATGGAAGGATCAACATTGTTTGTTTCAATTAATTCATACTAACATAGTTATCTCGTCTTCATACCTTATGAGGTAGATAGAGTCATGTACCACTAAGCATTGCGTGACAAAAAAGATGGATGTTGAATTAAAAGTCAGTTATAAAAGTAACATTGTCCTGAATTCAAAATGTTGCGGTAAAGTTTCAAGTCGCCATTTTCTGTCCATATTCATAGACGTGGAAAGCCCGAGAATAGAAAATGATTCAGAATTTTTAAAAGATTATCATAATGGCTTCATCAGGAGGCAGATGAATAGGAGTTCCTTCATAAAAAATTAAATTATTCTGAACACATGGCTATATGCATAAGCCTATGCCTACATTCAGTTATGGATTTCGCTTGGATAAGATCAATTTAATTACTTTTTAACGTCTTATTATATCCACTACTGGACATTAGCCACCTACAACCTTGCTTAGCTATGGTTGTCCGACCACCTAGCAGGTGGGTGTCCTACGTTAAGATGGAAACGTTAAGTATGATACGTTAAGATGGAGAAAGGGAATCAAAATAGTGATGCATTGCTACCCCTCGATCGGCTTTTACTATCTGCACGGGAAGTGAGGCAGCTGGCACATTCTAAGTTTTTCCTTTTCTCTGTGTAGGTGTGATCGCTTGTTCAAATACCTAAGACGTATTCAATGCCGCCTCACTGATCAACAGTCGAACACTCAGAAAAATATTCATTTTAAAATAGGTAAGCATCCTTGGTAATACTTTCGACTCTCAACTCAACTCAACGAGATTTCATTTTAAATTATTATTTCCATGCTTTGAGCATTGCTGAAGCGATATTTTCGATTGAAATATTTCCAACTTAATTTCGCATTTTCCATCAAAGACATTCAAATAAGTTAGGTAAAAGAGAAGTCATTGAAACCAACTTTAGAGCAAAGAAGAGTTTTAGGATTGTGAAATATAATTGTGAAAATACCTATTAAAACTTCGCATACTTATGTAAGTTGAGTTGATTGATTGATTGATTGATGGGTGACAATGCAATTTTATATGGTACCAATGACCTGACTCATGATACAGCCGGAATGTGGCCACGGCATCTCGGTGATAAAACAACATAACTCTAGCGCGTTTGGTCTCTCTTGAGCATTTTTTTGTTAATTGTTTTACATTTATGCTTGTGTTAAAAAATATTTTTAAATAATTACTTCTTTGAATTGTAGAGCGCATCCTCGCCCGCTCAAAAAATCTTTGTCCGCACTACCTCTATTACTTCTCTGTAATAAATCTCTTTGGTTTCCAATGCGAAATTCTGCGGTGTTGCGTAATGAACGGCGAAGAACTAATTTGTTTCGAGCTCGGTGGGAGTGAATGTAATTTTTTTCGACACCTGCACGTGGTCACGGAGGACACGATCCGTCTTCGTTAATGACAAGCCTACGTCAGGGGAAGGAACCCTACGGCACCTGTGCCTCACCTGACACGCAACGTAATTAGGGCAGAAGGTACTTTCTGCCCTAATTCTATTATAGTAGTTAATAGTTTTTGCAAGGTTTAGCATCGCGAATGTTGTGCCTGTACTGATAATGGCTTGTTTCTTCCAGAAAGCCTTTACACGTATACGATGGTGATGGACGGACTTAGGCCCAACCTATTTCTAACAGAGAATTTTCTGTGGCTGAAATATCGAAATAATAGATGCGGCTTCTTCTTCATCTGAATGCGTTACCGGTTGCATCCTCAGCTATGCTGCTTTGTAGCCCGGGGTGCGCTTTCCCACTTTTTCTTTTCCAAATATAAAATGCATATCAATGGCCACCCAAGGATGCCAAAAATCTAGCGAATTGAAGAAGAAATAGCCGGGAAATTTAAAACGATTTGGCTATTTTACTACCGGCCGCCTGCACGACGTCAACCCTCCTTGGGAATGCTATTGTAGCACGAGCTTTAGGTGCTATTTTTCCTTTAGTCGCTTCTTACGACATCCACAGGAAGAGATGGAGTGGTCCTATTTTACCCGAAACAACACGGGTAAAATAATAAATGCGGCTAGTGTATAAAAAATGTAGCCTAGTAGTGTATAGTAATGTAGAGTAGGTTAGGTATTGTCTAGCGAAGAAAGGGAGACAAACAGACATTTACGGCCTCTTTCCTCTAGGCATAGAGACTATGCCTAGAGGAAGAAAACCGACCGACAGACCAGAGATATGGGATATATGGGTTATGTTCTTTGCGACAGACTGAAATTACAGAATATCTAAGGAGGACTTTTCCGAGGAGACTTGCCACGACCGCCGGTGACCTCACAACGACTATGTAAACTTTTACATAATTTTTCATAAACGGCAATCAAGTCGTTTTTATTTCGCACGTTCAAATATTTTTTTAATAGATTACCCATCGCCCACATTTGCTCACGCCTACACTACGAATTCTTTCCGTGAACAGACAACATTCATCACGAAAAAAGCTGTTTGTATCCTATAGCCAAACACCTTGCCTCACGCCATGAAAAATGGTATAAACTCCGTAATTTCGCGAGGGTAGTCACGATGAGAAATGGTTTTCGGAAACATAGCGGGGTTGACAACGGCCTCACTAAGCACCTACATTATTTAGGATTCTAGTTCCTATTCATTGTGATTTGACAAGTTGGCAGTGATTTGTGGTATCGCGATTTATCTTATAAAGTCTCGCCAACTTTGAATTGGTTTATTCGTCTTTGTCTCGGCATTGTAAGGTTTTTCAAGCCAAGTTAATGTAAATTTGAGAACTCATGATAAATACCTTTTTACTCTTTCCGCTTTTTCAAACTTCAAATATTAAAATCACAAGATACTTCGACCACTTACCTACCTCAATGTGTGTAAATACCTACATAATTTTGGTATTGTAGATCAAATCATTTATATACCTACATAAAGATAAGTTTAGTGTGCTCTACATATCCGGGTATAAATATATAATGTGTGTTTTACACCATGTACCTAACTCATCCTAAAAATTAGTTCCTATTTTACATTACATTACTTAGATCTATAAATAGAATACATCTTTACTAAAAAAAATATAACAATAAAAAAAAATTTAATTTTTTTTTAAATTTTATATTTTACTACTTTCTCATACAATCAAATACGATTTAAGGTAACGGAAAGATATTGCCAAAAAAATATTTTTGACACCTTTGATCTTAAATATCTACGGACTACGTGACCCCGTGTGATTTTTGAGACAACATTTAGAATAGGTACCAAAATAAAGGTGTATAAAAATCGAGCTTATTCCGTTACATTCCGAGGCTAAACCCTTAGATAACTGGACTACTGTTATTTTTATTTCTAAAATAAAGCAATTTTACATAAGTATATTCCGCTGAGATACCTACCCACTCATGTAACTAACTACAAGTAAATCATAAGTAAATTAAGAAAACAAAAGCAGTTTCAGGCCCCGCTGACACTTAACCCTAAAAATATAACTGAATTATCCTACGCATTTGCAGGATTTCTAAATCTCAAGGGTTATATTTGGATTATCGTTTCTGCCATTGGTCACCGCTGGAGTGCCAGCTAGTTACGACCTTACGACCCTACATTTACATTCAGAATCTTCATTCCATTTAACAGGGGTTGACATTGATGGCAGCTTCCTGCTCTGAAATTTCAGAATTTTGCGTATGCAAATAAAAAAGCTACATACTGAGGCTGAGGTCACATGGTTTGTCGACCATCCGTTTTGAAAGCAATATTTTTTATTGACTGAACTGAACATTGACCTATTTGTAATTACGTTTAAGTACCTAGGTACATGGGCACCGGCAACGAGAAAGAAAATTCATCTCACACAACAGTCTGAGTCCTACCCATCGCCAGAAATAACTGGGGCGCCATATTTAGAGGTACTGAGATGTAGATGCACCTCCCTTAAAAGTAATCCGGCGCCTATGCCTGGTACCTACTTATATTTGATCTTAGCCTAATATAAAACGATCTTTAAACTAACTAGTTCATCAGATATAAACAATTCTTCGCAACCATTAGATCTCGCTGTTCGCAATGAACAAATATTTTATCCCTTGATATCTAGTAACCTAACACCTACCAACCAAAAACATTCGTAAGAAAACAAATTCACTTTATGCGGCATTTATAAGTGTAATTTGCAAGAAATTATGTACTTTGGTGGCATGACTCTTAACAGCGATTTGCCTTAATCTTCCTGTAAATAGGATATCGCCCTTTGTCCCTGCCTCTCATTTTTGTAGCCATAACATTTTGTGGAGGCACTTTTGTTAAATATTTCTCTATTGTTAAATACTTCTCTTTTGTTGTATACTCTTTTGTTACTACTCTAAGGTGAAAATTCGGTTCAAAGAAAGTTACATGGAAAACGGAAATTTAAAAAAAATCCTAACCTGTGTCACTTATACCCCCAAAGATATTTTTCGTGAAAAAAAGATTTTGCAAACTTAATTCAAAATTTTTATTACCTACCTTTACTTACTTATTGGAGAAGTACTTGGCATTTATCGAGTGGGTGGGTACGATACCACAGACGATACGATACATTAGGTACTTGGTAAGATGGTGTCAAGGAGCATAGAGGCCCCTTTGCCCTTTGACATCATCTTGCCAAGTATAGCTTACGGAGTCCTAATGATTGTGGCGCTCTTACCTCTGTCTACGCAGTCAACGGTAATTGACGTGGTGTTTAATGTATCGTATCGTATGCCAAGTACTTTCCCAATAAGTAAAGGTAGATGAAAATTAAGTTAAGTTTTTCCAAAAGACAGATCCTACGCATCAAAAAAGTGTAATTTCCAACCCATTTCAGTACCAGTCGAGCCCACCTCGCTTGCCATTACTAGTAACACCTGAGCGTATTAATTACCAGTACGCAATGGCCTTTCCTCGGCCTATCGATCGTAATCAATCTTGTCTAATTAGTAACAAAGGCAAAATCATCAATTACCTTTAAAACGCGAGTTAAAAATTGACCAGGATATTGTTTAAGCCTAAATAAATAAATTGGGGTCCATCGATCAATCAGAAAATGGTATCAGGCTCAACCAATACCGATTCCCGATATTCACAGGGATTGGCGCGATGATTTATAGTCTTCAGGATTATGTATGGAAGGTTTCCGGGGTAAATAAACTTCTGCTCCCTCGACTCTCGACCTGGCCTTTGCTTTCTGTGTCGTATAGATGCAAACAAGATGAAAGTTTTGTCCTTGTCAAACTTTTTATTTTTTTAACACCTTTTTTAGGGTTCCGTAGGCAAATGGCAAAAAACGGAACCCTTATGGATTCGTCATGTCTGTCTGTCTGTCTATCTGTTCGTCCGAATGCCACAGCCACTTTTTTCCGAAACTATAAGAACTATACTGTTGAACTTGGTAAGTAGATGTATTCTGTAAACCGCATTAAGATTTTCACACAAAAATAGAAAAAAACAATAAATTTTGGGGGTTCCCCATACTTAGAACTGAAACTCAAAATTTTTTTTTATCAAACCATACTTGTGGTGTATCTATGGATAGGTCTTCAAAAATGATATTGAAGCCTCTTCCAAAGTGGTAAAATGTGTCGTCGTCGTCCCCCCCCCCCCCCCCCCCCGTAACTTCTAAAATAAGAGAATAATAAAACTAAAAAAATGTATAATGTACATTACCATGCAAACTTCCACCGAAAATTGGTTTGAACGAGATCTAGTAAGTAGTTTTTTTTTAATACTTCATAAATCGTAAACCGCAATTTGCCTTTAGAACTTTTATATTATGTTACTTGCTACTAAGGAACCCTACATGGGCAAGTCCGACTCGCACTTGGCCGCTTTTTGTCAAGTTAAGGTGTTCAATCTATTGAACAATACTTACAATAAGTAGGTCAGGCAGATGCCGACTCAGTAGTTTAACGTCATTCATACATTTCAAGTAATCAAAGTCGATATCAATAAATCAGTCTAATTCAAGTACTCAACTAAGGTGGTATTATTTCAAAACCTCTCTCCACACCACCAGAGCGATCAGCTCACTTCATCATCAAGTGTAGACGTGGCGATCAGCCCCTACATTTTGTTTTGGTCCTTCGTTCGGTCCGGGAAACAGACGGGACCAGTCGCGAGTGCATTTTTGTGATCAACAAACTGTTATTCGGGACTCAGTGGTGCCGTGTATTTCTGGACTTTATCAGCGACTATCATAGAAGCAGTTCGACGATCAGTCAAGCGGCAGCGACTCGATAATCAGTCAGGTCGCACTCATCACTGCTCAAGTAAGATCTGTCCAATACTTACCTCTTTTTCATCATCATGGAATCAGTTATTATCCGTCAAGCAGAAATCGTCGCCAAAATCAACAAACTTCTGATCAATTTCAACAATGACTCTGCGTCGAGGAAGACGTCAGAGTATTTATCAGGAAAATTAGAACTTTTAAATAGCCTTTGGGACTAATTTGATAAGAACCACGAGCTCCTGTCGAAATATCCAGAGGAAGCTACTCAGTACTTAGCAGGAGGTTCCTATCAGGCTTGTAACGATACTTATCAGGCACTTCGTAGTCGTATTTTGGCATTTGGGAAGCTGGAGCAGGCAGTTCAACCTGCTACAGCGGATAAGGCAATTCAGCCTAGTGGACAGCTCGACGAACTTCTCACATTGCAACGTACGTATTTCAGAGCATTGAGTAGGTTAATAAAGAGCATAGACATGAATAAAATTTCCGAAAAGTGGGAAATAGAAGACGAGTTGCGAATTATTCAGGCCAGATGGACGACGATCGATAACACTCATTTAAAAATTGATAATATACTTGCTGGAGGCGATATAGGTTATGAGAGTGAATTATATAGTGTAGGCATGAAACTCTCTATAGGAATATCAAACGTCAATTAAATAGTAAATTGTCCTCTAGTACCCATTCGGAACAATCAGTTCCAAAACTTGAAATTCCCTTTTTCACGGGCAAGTATACTCATTGGCCCACATTTTTCAGCCTCTTCTGAGACTATTCATAATAATAACTCTATCAGCAAAGCTCAGAAAATGCAACATTTGAAGGGCAAGGTCAGAGGAGAAGCTGAGCGTCTTATTCAGCACCTGCATATCTCCGCTGAGAACTACGATACGGCATGGGATATCCTATTACATCGGTACAACAACCCTCAGGTTCTCTTCACCCAACAAATAGAGCTATTTCTTAATCAGCATAATATCACAAAGCAATCATCTTTCGAGCTCAAGAAACTTTATGACACAACCACAGAGTGCATCCATGCAATTCATAACTTAGGCGTAGACACCACTACTTGGGATCCTCTGTTAGTTCATTTGTTGTGTAAAAAATTAGATTAAGAAACCTATTGTGATTACAAGGAATCTCGTAAATCACCACGAGATTTAGCGTCGTTAGATGAGTTCATGACGTTCCTCGAGGGCAAATTCATAGCTCTCGAACCCATCTCTAGGAAAGATAGGGAAATTTCATCATCAATCAATAACAATATTAAACGTTACTCTAATCAATCAAAACCAACTAATTCTAAACCTTCTTATCAAGCTAATAAAACCTATCAACCGGTCATCAATTACACAAATTCGAACAAATGCATAATCTGCAATATGAGTCACAATAACAACTTATATAAATGTAATAAATTTATTAACATGCCACCGGATGTGCAATTAATCACTATTACGAAATTTCATATTTGTCCGAATTGTCTGTATAATCATAATGACAAAGAATGTATGTCAAATAAACGTTGTAGGGAATGTAACGGCAAACATAATACCTTGCTTCATAACGCCGTATGCGTTATGAAGCAAGGTATTATCTCGATCAGGGTCACATTCAGTGACAATCTCCCCATCTCAACCCTCATCATCAACTGCGGTGACAACCAGCCTCACTCACGAGCTGAATGTCAACAACGTAACCGCGCCGGTTGAAGAGATTTTACTAACCACCGTGCTATTAGACGTGCGATCAGCTGACGGCACGTTCGTAACTCTACGCGCGCTCTTAGATCAGGGCTCTCAGGTTTCTCTTATCTCTGAGAACGCGACTCAGTTACTAGGGTTGCCGCGTCGACACTGTCAGGCAACAGTCACAGGTGTCGGTCCTAACACCGAACAGACAAAGGGAGTTGTTCTTTTGCACTGTCGTTCAATATACGGGGATTATGAAATTCAGACTAAAGCATTAGTCATGCGTAGGGTCATAAATAACTTGCCGAACGCGTCATTTCCAAAAACATGTTGGCCTCATCTTCAACATATCAATTTAGCCGACCCACAGTACAATGTTTCGAGACCCATCGATATCCTCTTAGATGCTAGTTTTTACTCAGATATCATTATGAGTGGATTGATCAAAGGGCCCGTTCAGGCGCCTATAGCACAGCAAACTAAGATAGGATGGATCTTATCAGGCAATGTGAAAACATTTCAATGCCATGTCGTAATCAACGACCTTTCAGACATCTCAAAGTACTGGGAGATGGAGGAAATCTCTGCCGAATCGTCAGCATCTCAGCTGACAGAGGATGATCAGTACTGCGAAGATTTTTATAATCAAACCACAAAACGTTTGGCATGTGTTAGGTACGAAGTTGGCATTCCATTGAGGCCAGGCTATGAAAATAAATTAGGTCAATCACGGCAAAAGGCGGTAGCACAGTTTATTCAACAAGAAAGTAAAATGCAGAAAAATTCAGAATTTTCAGATAGTTACAAAAAATTTATGAATGAATATTTAGAGTTGAAACATATGCGACCGTCTTGTCATACACAAAATCAATCAAAAATTTACCTTCCTCATCATGGGGTATTAAAACTTGATTCTAGTACTACCAAATTAAGGGTAGTATTTAATGGTTCCTCAAAGACGACTTCTTCATTCAGTATCAATAATCTCATGTTCAGTGGGAAAAATATTCAAAAAAATCTCCAGAGCCTTTTACTAGCGTGGAGATCACATAAATATGTTATCACATCAGATCAACAAATATTTATCTCATCAGAGTTACATAAAGAATGGGTTAACTTAGTCAAAGAATTTAACACCATAAATAATATCAAAATTCCTCGTTATTTAGGAAATATAAAAATATCAGTTCAATTGCATTCACTTTGCGACGCTTCAGAAAAGGCGTACGCTTGTGCAATATACCTTGTGACGCACAAGGTAAAGTCCGAAGATAATCCCGCGGACTGCGCTACTAGAGGAATTCATAAAAAGGCCCTATCAGATCATAAACTGTGGTGGAAAGGCCCATCATGGCTTTTAAAATTCGATCCCAACACTCAAAATCATACAAATTATGAAACTCCAAATATTGAAATGAAAAGGCACAATGTGAACGTAGCCTTACAATGCGAATCTTCACTAGTCAGCGATTTGCTTCAGCAACATAGTTCACTGACTCGTGTCGTCAGGGTCATTGCATGGATATCACGTTTCGTCATATGTTCGCGCGCTAAGCAAAAGGTATCGCTCGGAAGTTCATTACCTATCATTAGCGGAATTAAATAGGTCATTCAATATGATCTTAAAAGCCGAGCAAGCCTATACATTCGGGGAAGACATTAATTATTTAAAACTACATGGTCGATTACGTAGTAGTAGTAAGATCATAGGCCTCAACCCTTTCATCGATAAGGATGGCATCTTAAGGGTAGGTGGGCGTTTAAGGCATTCCAATGTCAGTTATGGAGCTAAACACCCGATTATCTTGTCCAGTAATGGACGTCTTACCGCGCTAGTCATAGATCAGGCGCATATCACCACATTACACGGCGGCCCGCGTTTATCTTTATCTTATATCAGGGATAAATTTTGGATCATCAGCGGCATTCGTACAGTCAAACGTCAGTTAAGGAACTGTGTGAAATGTCGGCGCTTCAGTCGTGAAAATTATCAACAAATGATGGGTGATCTGCCACCACCCAGGGTAACACCCTCACGCCCGTTTACTCATACTGGAGTTGATTTTACCGGATTCGTAGAGTTAAAGGCTAATAAAGGGCGTGGTATTAAAACAACTAATGGCTATGTCGCAGTCTTCGTTTGTCTCGCGACTAAGGCCGCGCATCTCGAGTTAGTTTCAGACTTGAGCGCGCCTACTTTCTTAGCCGCGTTTCGTAGGTTTTGTGCCCGCCGTGGTACTCCTGCTCACATGTATAGTGACAACGGCACCAACTTCGTGGGTGCTAACCGGCTTTTAAGAAAAGAATATCAGGAGATCATCCAAAACATCAATCAAGATTTCATAAATAATATCAGAGACCTCCAGATAGTTTGGCACTTCAATGCAGCCGCTCACGCAAATGCTGGTGGGCTATGGAAGGCTTGTGTTAAGAGTTTAAAACACCATCTCAAGCGTGTTTTGGGCGAGCAGAAGTTAACGTATGAAGAGTTTGCTACGTTACTTCACCAAATTGAGGCGTGTCTTAATTCGCGTCCACTTTGTCATCAGACGGAAAACTCTGATGATGAATGTCTCACCCCTGGTCATTTTCTTATAGGTGGCCCATTACTGTCAAGGCCACAGACGGAACCAGAATCACTGACTCTGTCTAGACGTTGGCAAATGGTGCAAGCCATGAACAAAAGTTTTTGGAAATATTGGTCAAGAGAATACCTACAACAACTTCAGAGTAGGTCAAAATGGAGAACGCCCAATCAAAATCTAAAGGTAGGAGATGTTGTCATAATTAAGGAGGACAACTTGCCTCCCGGGAAATGGGCACTCGGTAGGATTCAGGAAGTTTTCCCGGGAAAAGATGGATATGTGCGAGTCGTTTCATTAAAAACTCATAATAAAATCATTAAGCGACCCGCAAACAAACTTATTCTGTTACTAGTGCAAGATCCAGCATCGGAACAAAATGATACATCATCTTCACCATCAATCGATCATTCAGATCGTCATGAAAATTCGAGTAGTAATAATGCCCTGAGGAACAAACGCAGTCATGGTTTAAACTTGAAAAACTTCTTTATTAATGTTCTATTACTATTAACAATTTTTATTCCCCCTAGTATTCAACATTCATCCAATCAATCACCATTCTACAACATCACTTTTATTCAACAAGATCAAGGTCTATTTTTTGATAAAATTGCGGACCTCCAATATGTCAAGGATGATTGGAAACTAATTGTCTATTACAATATGTCAACTTATTGGGATAGTGTTTCGAATACAAAAAATTACATTAAAAGAATCAAAGAACTATGTACACAGGTCACTGAACAATACTCAGATATCATTTTACAACTACAGAATGAAGTAAACGAAATTGAACATTATAACTTACTGTTGAAGACTCATGGTTCATTGCGACAAAAACGAGGATTGATCAATGGAGTTGGCTATCTAGCTAGCACTTTGTTTGGTGTGCTAGATGAAAGATTTGCAGATCAGTATAAGAAGGATATTGAAAGGATTGTCGGCAATGAAAACCATCTACAGTTATTGTTAAAAAATCAAACATCAGTCTTAGAGTCAGAGTACAACATACTACAAAGAAATGAGAAGGCGATGAGAGATCAGTTCTTCACAGTTGGTCAACGTATGAGAAGTCTATCAGAAGACTTAAGCAAGGTTAAGGTAGCATCCATATTGTCATCATCAATCCTAGAAGCAAATATTCTTCTATCTCAAGTTAAGAGTATTCAAGAAGCTTTTATAGACACCGTCACGGATATCACTCATGGTCATATCGATACAAGATTGCTGTCCCCGGAACAATTGCAGCATCAGCTCAACATCATCTCAGGACAGCTTCACGGAGATTTGTCCTTGCCAGTCGACAATGACAACATCAGAGATATTTATAAACTTCTGAAGGTTGCTGTTAGAGTTTTTCTAATTATCTTATTATCGAAATTAAGATACCCCTCATTAGTAACGATATTTTCGAACTTGATAAAGTTATTCCTGTACCTCTTATCAAAAATAATTCATCTATTAGTATCATGGCTCTTCAGCCCTATATCGCATATAGCCTAGAGAAAGACAACGCTTTTTTCCTATCCAAAGAAGATATTCAGTCATGCGTTCACGTCACAGAAATCAGACTTTTATGCTCGCTAGATTTGCCTATCTACGATCTAAAATCGAGACAATCAATTTTCGACATTCACGCTCTCAATGCTCACACTGAAACTCATATGTGTAGAACAGAAACCAATTCATGTCAAAATAATTGGAGTAAATTACATCATAATAATGATTGGCTGTTTTCTTGCTGTTCTACATGCTCAGTACGGATCTATTGCGCGGCTCAGATGATGGTGCATCGGTTGTCAGGAAACGGTAAAATCACTATTGGAAGAGGTTGCACGCTAAAAGGAGATTCATTCAGTTTATATGCTCATAATAACTTTTATCGGAATATGAACCTTCAACCAAATGTAATCATGCCTAAAACTTCGATTTTGAACTCTATTTTAAACACTACAGTGCCTGATACTGATAGCCTGGGATTAGGAACATACGGAAATAATCATACATTTGCAGTACTGAAGAGTCAGCTAGACGATTTAAGAGCGCAAGAGATACAACCTCTGGTCATACATAATATTCATCATTATACGGTCCTATACTTCATCATTGGGATTTCAATCATCATGGCTATCATCTTCACATCATTGAGGATACGTCAACGATGTCGGACTCACCGTGTCAGAACGGGTTCTCTTCCCTCCCCTGCAGCGGCAGAAGCAGAGGTTATAGCGAGTGTCGGTGATAATATTGAAATGATTCAGTTAAATAAGGTGAAAAGTAAATCAGTGCAAAGCGTATGTAGTGTCGATATGGGTACGTCACCCACGTTTCCGCGCAAATTTAATGTGGACTCAAAATAAATATTTCGTGCAGATCATACTAACACCATATTGTATTTCATCTTGTATCACCTAACAATCAGTTATAACATTTAATTTTAAGCTTTCATTAGTCAATGTATCTTAGCTCGGCATCTTCCTCGCCGAGATGCCAAGATGTTCAATCTATTGAACAATACTTACAATAAGTAGGTCAGGCAGATGCCGACTCAGTAGTTTAACGTCATTCATACATTTCAAGTAATCAAAGTCGATATCAATAAATCAGTCTAATTCAAGTACTCAACTAAGGTGGTATTATTTCAAAACCTCTCTCCACACCACCAGAGCGATCAGCTCACTTCATCATCAAGTGTAGACGTGGCGATCAGCCCCTACATAAGGTGAATTAATAGCTTGGTGGTTCTAAGCTGCTTCTAAGCTTAATGAATTATGTTTGTTTGTTTGTTGGTTTGTTTAATTTCTTTATTGCACAAAAATTACATTATTAATAATAAAAATTATGTTGTAGATGTAAGAACCTATGTACTAACAGTGTAAATGTATGTTGTGATAGGTACCTATAAACCACTGGCAGTGAAACAGTGATAAAGAATGCCTCAGTCTGATTACATATTTACTGCCATCCTCGCCTTCGACTCCAGCCAGAGCGGTTAATTCTTGCGATTTGAGACAAGTAATGTATGCCTTTCTTGTGTAATAATCTCCTCTCACAGGCCTACTGAAAGACATCTCTTTTGAAATAAGTACCTAGTGCCGTTGTACAAATTTTATTATATTTATTCTCTGTATACATTTTCCGTGTACATAAATAGGTAGATACTTACTTTTTGAGTTTTTATTATTTTACCTCAGCGTTTTCCAGCCTTTGGTAGCTATTAAACGGTGGGGGTTATAAACGCTTCAATTTTTATTTATATATGGTGCCAGTCTGCTTACCTAGCGCATCGTAACGTAACTAATCTCTGCTGCTGGTAAAAACGTGATAATGAGAATATCTTTTTTTTAAATACTTAGGTATAGGTAAACACTTGTAAATATTTTATTTTATTGTAAGAGCTTAAGCTGGTGTAAAATATCTTAGTTTTATTATTTTTTATAATGTTTTTATAATATATGTATAATCGCAAATTAAAATTGTAGAAAACAAGGCAATGGATGGTGACTTAAGAAATGCTGCTAAAATTCTTTTTTCAGATGACACACTTGCTCCCAACAGTGCAGAGACGCTGAGAAGCCTACTCGACAAGCACCCCTTGGCCACCACAACCTCTCCACCTCCAAATCCTCCAAATTCAACGCAGTTGGCACTCGAAATTAATATTGAAGACACTTTGGAGGCTATTGGGTTGGTGACGTCAGGCAGGTTGCTGGGAGGAACTGGATTGCGATGGCCAGTGATAGAGCAGGGTGGCGCAGACAAAAGGAGGCTTATGCCCAGCAGTGGGTACTTGAAGGCTGTTGATGATGATGATGATGGAGGCTATTATGTCGTTTCCCAATGGGTCTGCTGGCGGCATCGACGGACTCACGCCTCAGCATCGCAAAGACCTGATCAGCGTATCCGCCGGTGACGCTTAGCTCTTCCGGCTTTCCTTTCGTCCGTTCATAGTGTATCACTTTTGTGTGCAAAAATACTTAAAATGCCTTCAGCTGACATACACTGTGCAACGGACTCAATCGATGCCTGGAGGACTCTCTGTCCCAATGAAAACATCCCAGAGGCACCAAACCGTCAAAAACTCTGGGATGTCCCACTGGTACAGAGAGATTATAACTATCT
The DNA here is from genome assembly GCA_963576875.1 of Acrobasis repandana. NCBI lineage: Eukaryota > Metazoa > Arthropoda > Insecta > Lepidoptera > Pyralidae > Acrobasis > Acrobasis repandana. The sequence goes on along the minus strand of OY756230.1, from coordinate 9,547,320 downwards.
GGTTCAAAATTCTGTCACGCGCGAGGCTTCTTGCCGTCTCAGAGCACGAATCTGGTCAATGGTTACACGCACTCCCCTCCGCCAACCTCGGAACACTTTTCGACAATGGCAGCTTCCGAATTGTAGTTGGGCTTAGACTGGGTGCTGCCATTGCCACAGTGTTAAGGGCTGGAGCCGCGGCAGCGGCCACAGAAGACGCCAAGCGGCGCAAATATTCACTTATAATACCACACGAGCTTCAAAATTATCGGGTATTTCCCGATAGGTTCGTTGCAAACAAATGAAGGAGTCAAGTTTTTCAGGTTAAAAAATCACGAGCGCGAAGCGCGAGTGATTTTTCCTGAAAAACTTGACGACTTTATTTGTTTGCAGGGAACCTTGAGGGAAATGCCAGATAATTTTGAAGCTCGTGTGGTATTCGGGGGATTATTTTTCCGTCCCAAATGTCGGCCAATAGAATTGCACCATTCGACGTCACGTGGTACAACAGAGAAAATAATCAAAAAATTATCAGTATAATACCATGTAGGTTGTACCACGTGACGTCGAATGGTGCAATTCTATTGGTCGATATTTGGGTCGGAAAAATAATCATCCTTATCTAATGAATATATTTTTGTTCCGCTTGGCGTCGAAATGCAGCCAGTGTTCTTGGCACCATGCCACATGATCAACATTTAGATTTTTAAACACAGTTTTATTTTTTAATTTAGGTTTTAATTTAGTTTTTTAATTTAGATTTTAGTTTAGTTTTAGTTAAATAAATTGTTTAATTAAAAAAAAACGCAAATTAAAATGGCAATTTACGATGCACGGTAAATCTCAAAAGAGATTATGATGGCATTGTAAATAGATTAAACATTAATGGTTTACATGTATTGTGTAAATAAAATAAAATAAAATAAAAAAAGCTTTTTTTAAATTCGGCATTTGTTCAAGACATTTCTATAGTCTACCTATAGGTGGCACTGGCTATGCGATAAACTAAACGAAAGAAACGACGCAAACAAAACCCTTTCGCAACTCTTTTTACTTTACGATTTAACCAAAAACAAAATTATTATTATTATTATTTAGAGCCCACTAGATCCCATTGTTGGGCAAAGGCCTCCCTCTCAGCTCTCCATTCCTCTCTATCTTGCGCTTTTGCCTGCTAGTCTGGTGAGTAGGCGTCTAGGTCGTCGCGCCATCTACGTCGTGGTTTTCCAGGACGCCGGCGTCCATTAGTTGGACGGCGAGTCCACAAAGTTAGGCTTTTGGCCCATAGTTCGGTCGGCATGCGGCAAAAACAAAACGCATCATAAAAATCCTTATATATACTCCGCAACGCAACTGATCAAAATATTTCAAACAAATATATTTTATCTTTCGACGCACCGCCATACCACCTCCTGCTCGTATCTTTACCATTTTCGCGCAATACGAACACGGCTCATTTATTTCTTTGATGTACAATTTTCCCATATAATGTTTTCCTTCACCGAGCAGCTAAGATATATATGTTTATGTTGGGAAAAACTCCTGGTTATAATCTGTGGTTTCAAACTAACTCTAGCTTTGTTGTTCTTTATAAGTGACTTTTTTGCGTAATAGGTACTAGCTACTTAATTTAGGGTTGGATCTCATCTATCAGCACGGAACAGCACTTTCCTATGCTGCTATCCTTTCTGTCCCTCAGAAGCGTCATTTGCTAGAGCAAGAGAGAGCGACGGAATTAACGCTTCAGCACCGGCCGTGCTGCAGCGTTCCGTCGCTCACTCTCGCTCTAGCAAATTACAGGGAAAGGAACCCTTATAGGATTACTCGTGCGTCTGTCTGTCCGTCCGTTTGTCACAGCCAATTTGCGCCGAATCTACTGGACCGAATCAGGTGAAATTTAGTAGAATGTTGTAATACTATGACCCAAACACATATTGTGCAAAGCAAATAAATATTCTTCTTAAAATAAGGGTCATTTTCGGGGGACAAATAAGGATATTAAAAAAAAAAGTTTTGCAAACCTTACTGTGTCATATACGAGTACCAAATGAAAGGCTCGTTATGAGGATCTCAAATATAATATATTTTGTTATTATTGTAAAATGAATAGTTTTGATTTTATTTATGAAAGAAGACGAAAATTGACCATTCCCGAAAAAATACGAATTATAGTTTATTGCCTTTAGATTACAGGAATACCTATAAGAATTTAATCAATTGTACGGAACCCTCACCACGCGAGTTTAACTCGCACTTGGCCGGTTTATTTGTATATGACGACCCCCTTTAAATTTTAACTTTTTCTTTTTTTTAGTATTTGTTGTTATAGCGGCCAGAATAAAACATAATCGATGAAAATTTCAAGTGTCTACCTATTACAGTTCAAGAGATAAAGCCCTGTGACAGACGGACAGACAGACAGATGGACAGACAGATGGACAGACAGCGATGTCTCAGTAATAAATAGAGTCCCGTTTGCACCCTTTGAGTATGGAACCCTAAAAAATAAATTATTTAAATTGTGTTACATAATAATAAACCGGTTTTGGAGCCTACTTTTAAGGCGAGATGGGTTCACAGCGCGCAATTATAAATAAATAAATATATATATAGGGACAAATCACACTGATTAAGCCCCAAAGTAAGTTTTAAACTTGTGTTATGGGATACTAACCCAACGATACTATATTTTATGATAAATACATATATAGATAAACACCCAAGACCCAGGACAATTTGAAAAAGACCATTTTCCAACTTGCCCTGGCTGGGAATCGAACCCAGAACCTCCGGGTTAGCGGTCTAGCGTGATAACCATTACGCCACGGAGGTCGTCATGATGATGATGATGAAAATTATGTGTGTGTGAGTAGTGGGTGTGGATGCGAATGATGATGTAGCACGAACCTGTGTGACTCTAAATTGATTATACGAGTACAGTTTGATGATTTCAACCTCGTACCATATTTTATGGAAAGGACTGTCAAATGAACATGGTTTCATAATAAAAACGAAAGACACGGTATGTTTAAATAAAAATACCATGCCTAAGATACAGCCGACAAATGTATACTTACCAAAATCTCCCACTTGAATGTCTCCGCCCGCTACCGGGATTTAGGCGGTGATCCCACTGCCCCGCACACCGTCGCGGAGCGCGGGACGGCAGATTTTAACATTGTATGCAAGTATCTCAGTTTGTATTGAAAACACGCCTAGTCCAACCCACTGAAAACGCGACAACGCGCGGGACGCGCTCCCGGGCGCTGATTCTGCGGTCTGCCAGTCTACGCAGGGGCGCGGTGCTAGCCGCACGGTAACACATTGCTCCGCTGTACCGCCCGTGTTTTATGTATAAAGGACAAAGAAAACTCTACGGCACTCATTCAAGATGCTTTCTTGAATGAGTTCGGTATCCATTCTCAACGACGATCAACTTGAAAGTGAATATTTGGCGCGGGGCCGTCGAGGCAGATCTACGCCTCCGTCGCCGCACGCGGAATCTGCCGATCTGCGCACCGCGGCGGGGCGCGTTTCCAGTGGGGGAATCGCCTTACAAGTGGGCAGCGGCTGGCGAGCGGGGTGGGCAGCAGCAAGCAAGCGGAAAGGGCAACGGCCGCCGTATAGTAAATAATCAATATTTATAAACACATTTCAAAAGGTTTTATAAGGATTTATCGACTGGCCCTGGATTTCGAGATTTCACAATTTTTATGCCGGCACTCCACTATTATATGACGATAAATACGGTAAGTACCAAAGTAAAATCAAGTTGTTATAATAGGTAGGTACTAAGATACGACCTCCTTGGCGTATTCGTTAACATCTCGGTAGTCTGTCACCGTAGCAACCGTAGGTTCTGGGTTCGATCGCCAGGGCAATTTGGAAAATGGCCTTCTTTAAATTATTTGGGCCTTTGGTGTATATAGTATAGTAGTGTATATAGTCTATCTATCTATCTTTATGAGAAGGCTTTTAACTTAATTAATAAAAAGAAAAACAGTTAAAATGGAAGTACTGAACTCTAAGCCGGGATTTATTAGCAATTAAATTTTACAGGAAATTCCCAACTTTCCGGTCCGTCCCGCCCCGCCCGAGTTCCCGACTCCCGACGACGACAGACGACGCGATGCGCCGTCCTGCTGCTTCATACCTTCTTACTTCTGCGGTCTTCTTATCTTATGGTACCTACTTAAACACAGTGGCCATATCGCACCTAGCGCTGAAATAATAGTATTTCTCCTTGCATCCTTAAATCTCATTTATATATTTTTTTTTATTACAGGGCTGGTGGTAGTAAAAGAATCTAAAAATTAAATTGGTACTTTTAATGCTTATGATAATAATGATTTTCTCCCATAATAATTATGATATTCAAAGAGAATATATTCTACATCCTCCCTCCATATTCATATATTACTAAAAGTTACTTGTCTTTATTTTTTATATACCATTGCCTACGGGACCTGCCTTTGTCCAACGGGAAAATAAAATTTGACTTTTAAATGTCAATGTCAAAACTGTCAAGTCAATCAAACGTAGGTATATCATAAATTGAGGTGGTCGAATGTCTCATATTTTATATTAAATTAGAATAAATTTTAATTGAAATTTGTTACATTATTGTATTATGTCAGATTTTATCTCGCACAAGACCACGATCATTAATAAATTTTAATTCATTAAGTTGATACTACAAATTTTACGTACACAGGTCGGAAAAGCAGAACAAAGTACCTTTTTGGGTAAGTATTCTTTTATTTTATTAGAGACGCTTACTTAGCTTCTGAGCAGAAATTTCATAAATATCGTTATTTGTCTATTATTGTTCAAATATTGCTCGGTTACTTTTACTACGTTAGTAGTAGGTACAACCTCAATTTTATAGTCTACATACCTACCTATTGTTACAAAACTGCTAAATAAGCGCTTTCGTAACATGAATATCATGTAGGTCTGTAACTTTCCTGGATTAGCTGTCTAACAGCAAATTAGACAAATATTCTACTCTGATTTATTTAATTTCCAGCAATTCTGGACTAGGAGTTGACACTGCCTGATTCATCATGATACTGAAAATCTTATTCCACTTTTTGGGAGTGTTACAATTTGGTTATGGCTGCTACTATGATGCCATGTATGTCCATATACCAAGTACATCAAAGACAATAATAACACATACACCATTTGGAGGAAAACTCAAGTATCTGACATACTTAGATGCAGTAAGTATATTTTATTATTAACCTTTTCTACCCTTGTAGCATGGCAGCGTTGACAAACCCAGATAAAGTTTATATCTCGCGACGGACTCGTGCCATCCCGCTCGTTATCATAAAGTAGAGCGAGATAGTGATAGATGACAGCGATCGACAAACGCTGTCGCAGTTACCATGCTAAGGGGGCTGGAACACTCAGTCTAAAGACATAGTTATTTTTATTCTATGTGGATTGTCCCACAAAGTGATAATATGATTTGTTTACTAATTTAATTATTAAAACTTACCTTTTTTTTCAGTTAATTCAAACAGCATACTTTGCTGTTGCTTTACTAAATGATGTCATCGGAACCAACGAGCCAAACCCGCCTGAGAAGCCCCTAATCAGACGCATCAAAGATATCATGTTTAGTTCACTGGCTTTCCCTCTGTCTTTGTTTGTGGGTACAACATTTTGGGGAATATATGCTGTTGACAGGGAACTAATTTTACCAAAAAGTATTGATGAATTTTTCCCTCTTTGGTTAAATCATGTCATGCACACAAATATTGTAGCATACTCATTAATAGAACTTCTCACATCATTCAGAATGTATCCTAAGAGAAAGACTGCATTGTCTGTACTCTGCTCTTTCATGTTATTCTATGTTGTATGGATCCATGTTATTTATGCCCACACCGGTGTTTGGGTGTACCCGATTCTGAACGTCCTAAACTGGCCTCTCAGAGTTGTGTTCTACCTTTTCTCACTTTCATTTGTATGTACTTTATACTTGTTCGGTGAGAGGTTGAACGCAGTTGTATGGGCGCGTGAAGTGGAGGAAACTGTTAAAGCTGGAAAGAAAAAAGCTAAATAAATTTTATTTTTGTCTTGATATTACATTACATGCAGTATCATACTCAAAGGGTTTTTGCTTTAAAATATATGGGTTTTAAGTTACTTTTAGTCATAATTTCAGTAATATAATTTAGTATTCATATTAGTTATTTTATTTATTTTTAATTTATTGTGGGCATTTATGTATGTTACTATTGTAATGAGGCTGCTTTTTTATGCTAATATTTGTAAATGAGATATAACAAAGTAGTGATTCTAACAGGATGGTTAACATAACTTATGGATATTGTAAAACTTATGACAAAGACCATACAAGAAATTTGTTATTAAAAATTATTGTTACTACGTGTATGACCTTTGCTTTAGAACGAGGCTCTACTTGTGATAGGTATTTAAGTAAATAGGCAGTTTGTTGAAATTTAATGATATAGGTATCTGTATGAAATTTATAATGAGGCAAAATGTTAAATTCTTATCGCAATGTTCAATAAGATTCATACTAGGTCTGCTAAACTACTGGATTTTAGGAACAACTTAAATCCTTTAAAACATATAAGTATTATCTAACATTAGTATTTTGATCATTATTGTCACAAATCAATGTTTAATAATCGGATAAATACTCCGTGTAAAATTATTTACTTAATTAGAACACCATAGGTACATACGAAAGTATAACTATAGGTATGAATAAGTCGCATGGTGTCGGTTGTGATTGTACTTACTTATAATTACCTAAAGCAATAATATTTTGCAAAATCGTTTTTTTACTTTTACATTCCAAATGTATTTAAATATATTTCTAGTTTAGTTCTAATTTCATGTGGTGAAAAAGTGTTTCTTTTTTTAATTACGTAATAAAACAATTATTAAAAATGTGCACTTGATAATTTATTTTGTTTTGCGGTTAAAGTGGCAAAATCTAAATATGTATCCCTATGTGTACTAATTACTAAAGATGGGGTGCATATAGGAGACTCGGGTATCACCCGAGGCGGTCAGCCTCCCCCCCCCCCCTCCTTCCTACGCCACTGGCAGTAGTTCCATTCTATAAGTAGGTAGTGTGTGAGTAGTTCTAACTGGAATTTCGTCCTATGCATTATTTTGAATGGGAATTATTTTAATAATCGAGCTTGATACGATATCTGAAGTGTATAGTGCTCTGATCTGATCAACGAGTTATACTATAAAAAAAAAATTAAAGTGCGAAGGGATATGAAACCCCCGTTTGGAGTAGTTTCTTAGATTAACTATAACTGCTTTATTAACGATATTACAGAATTTGTGTACTGATTGTCAAGAGGTAGACACCGTCAGCACAGATTAATAAATACGTTGTCAGTGACATAGGATATCCGGTTACAAAAATAAAAAGTTAAGTAGGTACATTGATTTTATATTTATCAAGAAATTTTGTCGTAGGGCATACACACCTACGTGAGTGACGTGTGTCTACAACATGCGCATCACTACCACAGGTATTATAATTACTGTACCTACTCTCTATGAAATCACAAATGTTGTAACATAATTATTAGGTATATAATCAGCCACGAGACAGTCTTGCCTCATTGGTGATCAAGAATATATGTAAATGTTGGTATACTTACCGTGTGTAAATATTCAGTATGTGTACAGTCTATAACTACTTAATGGGGGACTAGCCCGTCAATATGTATTACTTGTCATGAGCTCTTTCATGCTGGTCTAGAAAAAAAAAACTTAGAATGTACGAAATGCTTCTCTTTCCGCGCAGACCGCAAAGCCGATCGAAGAATAATGGCGGCTAGCAACCCATCACTATTTTGATTCCTTTTTCCACCTTCTCGCCTACCATCACGCTAAAAGTGGCATTTGGATTTTGCGACTCTGAGCTCTGTCTGCTTAGAGCCGCAAGACCCAACATGCTCTGTCTGCCCCATTAGGGTTGGATCTCATCTATCAGCACGCAACAGCACTTTCCTATGCTGTCCTTTTCTGTCGCTCAGAAGCGTCATCTTGCTCTCTCGCTCTAGCAAATAACGCTTTTGAGCAACAGAAAAGGATAGCAGCATAGGAAAGTCCTGTTCCGTTCCGTACTTAGGTATGTAGGTACCGGACCACAAATCTCTGAACTGAGGAGACCAAACAGATATTACAGTGGAGATTTCTGAAGTTTCCGAAATTAATTTGGCTTCGTTTAAAATAAAATGCGACATTTTATTTCAAAACATTTTATTCTAAGTAAAGTCACACAAAATAACCTTATCAGTAATAGTGGACCAATGTCCACTTTTGTAGGTTCACTACGTGGGTACCTAGATTGGATCCTTTCTAGTAGGCTAGGTACTCTTGGTAGAGTCATATAATGTGGTCTCTACATACTTGTATGACCGCTCTAGAAAATTACTCTACGTTTGAATAGGGTATTTCACTGTTTTTTTCGGACAATATTTTATAAGAAACCACAATACTAAAAAGAAATCTTTTTGTGAAAACAGCATGAAAGTGATCTAAATATATATAACTCATAGGTGACTGACTGACTGACATAGTGATCTATCAACGCACAGCCCAAACCACTGGACGGATCGGGCTGAAATTTGGCATGCAGGTAGATGTTATGACGTAGGCATCCGCTAAGAAAGGAGCGAAGCCGCGGGCAAAAGCTAGTTATTTAATAAAGCAGCAATTAGCATTTCAAATATTGGTACTAAGAAAAGTGGGAGCGTTATGGGGATATCTCGCAAACTCTTTCGTACTCGTACACCGGAAACCTAATAGCAGCATAGTGACGACACAAGCGCAGTATGTGCATCCTTTTTCTGTTACTTGACAGTTTCCATTTCTACCAGATTTTAAAGGCTTATAAGTCATAGGTTACTTAATTATTTATGAGTGGATTAAAATAATAATTATTTTTTTTGGTTTCGGTTTATTTTACTTTTTGATATACATACTTAATTAAAAAAAGTGAGTAAAATACCGTATTTGTACCTAATATAACTAATACCAAAGAAAAATTTAAGTTAGGTACTTGAAAATCCAAAAATCTATACTACGGATTTATAACTTTCTCAAATTGTAGAAGTATGATAAGGTAAGTAATAAGCAACCCCATAAACTTGAAAGGGAAAGAAACGTCAATATCTAACATGCGCAAGAGTGAGAAAGACAGATCTCGGGCTTCTGTGAGCGCCAGGAGAGCCCGGGCTGTGCTGCGACTCGATTTATCTAAAAGAATACGACAAATGTTAATATTTTCATAACAGAACAAAGTAATATCATTTACAAAATGTTGTAGGTTTTTTAATATATGTACTTACCTAGTGAACATATTGGTAGGTATGTTTATATCGAGATTCATGCTCCATTTATACTTACAACATGACGCCCGAAAATAGAAAATAGCACGAACCTTTTTTAGGGTTCCGTACCCAAAGGGTGCAAACGGAACCCTATTACTGAGACTCCGCTGTCTGTCCGTCTGTCACAGGGCTCTTTTGAACCATAATAGATGGACACTTAAAATTTTTACCGATATGTATTACTGTGGCCGCTATAACAACAAATACTAAAAAATAAAAAAAGTTAAAAATTAAAGGGGGTCGTCATACAAAAATCGTGTTTTTCAGCGTTTTTAACTAGATCTTTACAATGGCATTAACTAGATACTTGAACTTTTCACCGATTATGTACTCGTACTATGGCCGCTATAACAACAAATACTAAAAACAAAAAAAGTTAATAATTAAAGGCGGTCGTCATACAACAAAACGTGTTTCTTCAGCGCTTTAAAATATTGTACGGAGGTACGGAACCTTAATGTACGAGTCCGACTCGCACTTGCCCGTTATTATTGTTTTGTCTAACGTTTCGAAGAGTCACATCTTTAGTAGTCGCAGACTGACACAGTCTGAAACAAAAGATTCTCTTATTCGTAACGTTCGACAAAACAGTAAAAAAGTTTCGTGCTAAGTCCCGATAAATAAGTATACTTATATAAATCATGTGCATGATAAATTGTAAGTTATGGCTTCCATCCTCCGCAATAATTTGCTGTTTGAGCTTCTCTAATAATATGGAAGCTACCAAGAGTCTTGTCCTCGTGTAATGAGAACATCATATTGCATCAATCTCAACCTTTTTGCCCACCTTCACGCCAAAAGTGGCCTTTGAGACTTGCGGCCCTGAGCTCTGTCTGCTTACCTAGGCAATTAGGTACGTTTCCTTTTTATAATATAATCTTGTCAAATTTGTTTTCTAGATGTTTGAACCAAGTGGAAATCTTACCAATTTTACAGAAAATCTTACCCTTTTAATTATTAAATTATGAAAAAAAAGAAAATATACGGAAATGCCAATAATGCGTGTTTCCGAATGCTTCTTCGAGTCAACACTTGTACAGCGTTGGGATAAAGAAGCTTTCGGAAAGACAAATTGTACATACGGGCTACGTATCCTTCTATGGTACAACATACCTACGCACCGCGTTGTGGCAAAGAAGGAAATGCTTTCTCATGGCATGTTATTGCGTTCCAAATGCTTCTATTAGCCAACGTCACGGTAATGATATACCTAATACAGTAGTGTGTCTCCATACAAACGGTCGACCCGTGAATTGTATGAACCAGTCGTGTTATTTATGTTTGACTTTTTGTTTATTCTTTGTTTGATTTTATGTTTGACTTGATTTCGCCAAAGAGAAATTGTTTGAGTTTTGTAAAAGCTAATCTAATCTAATCCAATCTAATTTAATTATAAGCATATGAGAGCCTTACATTTCATACAGATACTGAGAAATTGTCTACCTGTTATCAAACCAGTTTCCGCGGTGCGTATGTTGTACTATAGAAGGATAATCAGCCCGTTTGTACATTTTGTTTTTCCAGAAAGCTGTTTAGCTCAACGCTGTACAAGTGTTGACCCGAAGAAACATTCGGAAACACGCATTATTGGCATGTCCGTATTTTTTTTTAATAATTTTAAAATTAAAAGGGATACGGACCTGTAAAATTGGTAAGATTTTCCACTCGGTTCAAACATCTAGAAAACAAATTTGACAAGATTATATTATAAAAAGGAAACGTACCTAATTACGTAGGTAAGCAGACAGAGCTCAGGGCCGCAAGTCTCAAAGGCCACTTTTGGCGTGATGGTGGGCAAAAAGGTTGAGTTTGTTGCAATATGATGTTGAAGATGACGAAGAAGCATTCGGAAACACTCCGCACAATTTGTCTGTCCGATAGCTTCTTTAGCCCAACGCTATACAAGTCTTTAGTCAAAGAAGCATTCGGAAACACGCGCCAATAATACATAGATTTTTTGTAAAAAACATTGCTCTACCGGCACTATCTGGCGAGGAATCAGGGGAACTACGCTTGTATGGTAATATGTAGCCCATCGATTTCGCTTAAATAAAATAGACCGTTTTATCTTACCTACCCAATTTATTCTCGTACAGTCTCGAAGCGAGAAGCTCTCGCAACCGTCGCACCTCACTGTGGACCCGATCGCCAAACATGCAAGGCGAAAACAGGGGCAACATCTTCGTTATAGTCAAACCAGCGTCCATCACTATATCCACCAGTGGGGCCTACACAGCAAATAGATACATAATTAACCTCCATTCTACTAGCAAAACTGAGTTTTGCCGGTAGCGTGGCTCTACCACAACTTAGTGACTCCGCGTTTCAAAAACGGGTCCACTGTTGTGGCATCGTAGCTAATAAATAGAAAAGCGTACATAAGATTGCAGAAATTGTTAAAATTTTGTTTTACGATGCTTTAATTTAGGGTTTTGGTGTAAAGTAAAAGACTACCTACACCACATTTTCTGTGCACCACTTAATGGCACCAGTCGTCGGTTGACTGATAGATAAAACCCCAAAGCTGTCCTCCTTTTACAATTTTTGTAATAAAGTTAAATACCTACCCGAATGAATAAATGCTGTATTAGTAGATAACTATTCAATTTAATATTGTAGGTATAACACTTCAAATCGATTGTTCATTCGGGTTATACGAACCAAAGATCGTGCTTATTGATGGTCCTAAAATAACACGCCATATCCCAATATCATCGCCAAATCCCAATATTGGTTATCTTTACTGGATGGAAAGAAAATACTTACTGAATTTCTGATGACACTCAGAGAGACGTGGAATGTGACACATAGGATGGAAATAAAAGATGTTATTATAATCACGAACAACTGAAAATTAATGGTCATATTTTGGTAAGCTTATTTTTATATATTAAATTATATAACGTCTAACAAAATATACTAAAACTATTTCGAGCGTGAATTCAGTCCATGATACTGAACAACTTTCCCGAAGGAACATATATCGATATATAAAAAAATATTTTTTGTCTTTTCACACAAAATCGGCTGATTGACCGACTTTAATGAAAGGCTAAAAATTATTTTTCATATTTCGATATATGTTCCTTGGGAAAAGTTGTTCAGTATCATGGACTGAAACCACCCTTAAAATAGTTTCAGTATATTTTGTTACACCCTGTATATCATTAAACATATATTTTTAAGCTCATTCAAATATATTACCTGCCATTTAATAGCTTCAACCAAGTAATCGTAAGCTTTAATGATGATATGATATAAGTCCATCAGCTTTTTCATTTCGCTATTTCTTAATTTTTTATGTTTTAAATACACGAATTCCTCCACTTTCGGCGGCGAAGTCATTTTAAAATCAGACAGCGAAGATTCGGTATAATAGTTGATCAAACGAAGTCTTGCATTTAGAAGACTGAAGAGGTGCCCGTAATAATGCACTTCGAGTGAGTGAATAAAGTGAACGGGAATCATTTGAAACAACAAAGTATTCAGCTCTTCAACATAATACGAAACTAGATAAAAGACAGTCACGAATAATATCGTAACAATATTCTGTACTAAGTTCCTTATCGAAGCATTTGTGATCTTCGGCCGGCATCCCACTTCGTTGTCAAATCTAGTCAGCTCGATATAATACCGCTGTATTCTTTTCCATGTGGCAATCCCAAATATCACACAAAATATGTACTCACAGTAGGTCATCAATATTGCCCCATTTATTTCCTCCGAATAAGCATTGAAATAGGTGAAAAACAACCCGGCAATTATCAAGAGAGAATAAATAATAGTTATTGGAAAATAAATATAAACAAACTTTGTGGCGATTAAAGGAAACCTGTTAAGGCCTATTAAGGCCTCGAAAATGAGATAAAATTTTGTAAGGGAGTCAACATAAGGCTTTTCCTTCCATTGGACCAGTGTATTTACACGTACGATGATGGGGGACGACATCGTTCTCACTATGAACTAACAGAAATAATGGGTGATACGTTGTCTAATTCTCTAATGGAAACAAAGTTGATAATATTATTAATTCATGCCTCGTCCCCGTAATACATTGTGTCAACACTAGGTACTCGTACGAAAACAAGTCATTAAACTAATTAATTAGATCTACACAGCTCAACTACCCCACAACAGCATGACATTTCTAGAATTTAATTACTTACAGCGAACTTCAACAAAGTAATTAGTTCTGGTTAAAAACATAAGGGATCTTTATTGCTGAATGCCATCGGATTTCATTAACTTTCATCAAAGTGTGCCCTGAAGTGCCGTTGATTACTCAGGCTCCCAACTTTAGGGTAAAACCGCAAACAACTTTTAAAACTCAACACCCATGGCGAAATATTTACACGAAACAGTGATAAAACAAAGTGTACCTATTTAAGCTGTGAAATAAATCAAATAGCCCTTGTTTATGAGAAAATGAATGTGCATCACCATGGACATTATATTAATAGTAATTTCGGTTAAAATAGGTTTTCGTATAGAATAAATACTCTACATCATATACAAATATTTTTAATGGTAGCCATGTCGTAGTTTAAAAAAAAGATTTGTGATCCTAAAGTCTTCAGAGCGTAAATCCATTGAATATCTGTAGAATTGGGATATTTCCACCTTACCATATTTTATTTATTTTAACATTTTCTTCCAGTCAACCATACGGATAAATAGAGACATACCTACAAAGTCCTATCGATATAATACATACTAATACTTAATACACTATACGCTATCATGTCTTTATCCCTGACGGGGCAGACAGAATCCAGGGCGGCAAAGCCCATGCCACTTAGCGAGATGGTGGGCATTAAGGTGGAAAAAGGAAATACTAAATATTAAATATTATTCATTAAACATACAATTTTGAAAACAATGTTGATGACTTTACTAAGAAAGGGAGTTCAAAAGGTAAGCGTAAACCCTAAATAAAAAATTGTCCAAAATTAATGACCTATTACGGTAAATTTATTTACATAAATAAAGGTTGTAGGGTGTTCGGTAGAGTTGTTATTGTCACACAGGAAGCCGTAAATTATACGCGCACATCCTTCCTCATTTTATTGTTAAGCTGACGCGATTGATTATATTGTGGAGACATCCTCTTACCAATCCAATCTTCGAATTATTATCTAAGCCCTTAAATTTACCGTATCTAAATAAATATAAATAAAGTAAATATTACTATGACGTAAATTTACTTTACTTTATTACTTTCCATTCGATTCGCCAAAACTTTGAATAAATTTAAAACCCTAACTAAAAATCACTTTTTTACTTCTGTTTAATTCCTCATCTCTTTCCCCTACTATTTCTGTTTACATCATTGTGATATTATTTATTTGTATGTATGTAATAAATTATTTATTATTATGCTATGTATATATAGGTATGAATATGTATATATATATATTCATTTATTTATATAAATATATCTTTGTTTGTATAATGTTATATATTTTGTATAAGTATTTTAATATCTATTGGTTATTTATAATTTATATTTTAAATTTAACTGCGCCACCTGTTATCTTACTCATATACTTCGCACTCCTTCTTTTTATGGTTGCCTGTAAGAGATTGCTTCGGCGATAAGGCCGCCTCTTGTACCTTATTTATTTATAAGTTCCGTAAACTTTGTAATTTTTTATTGTTTTTATTTGGTGCAATAAAGATTTTTGTATTGTAAATCCTTACGTACTAAACACTATTACTTAAGATTTAAGAAGCGATCAGAACGAGCAAAAAAAATCACGTGATGCTGTTTGTCATTATACTGTCTGGTCAGGAGAAATACTGCCACAAGTTGTCGAATAAATATCTAGGATTTCAACTCTCTAGAAGGTCATTAAATAATTGACACAGTAATTGAGGTGACTAGGTTAATGATTGTTTCTGACATTGATTCCCCCTGCCTTTTTATAGAAACCTCAATCTTAAATAATAGATATCCATACATACATGCTATCACGTTTTTATCACTAATGCGGTAGACAGAGCAGTTTGGGTCTTGAGGGTCAAAGCAGACAGATCCTGGGATCTGTCTGCTTAGACCCTAAAAGCTAAAAGTGGCCTTTGGGTCTTATAGCTCTGGAGCTATGAAACCAAAAGCCACTTTTAGCGTGATGGTGGGCGAGAAGGTGGAAAAGGAATCAATATAGTGGTGGGTTGTTAGCCGCATCGTCTATTAATACGATTCGCAATTTCGCCCAACAAATAATAGACAGACGTTTATAGTCGACTTTAAGTATATAAAAGTGAAAAAGGAGAAGTCTATAAACATGATAAAGCAGTTATAAATTTCGTGTAACAGCACATGGTGGCAATTTCACAAACGAAACGATGCTATTATTCTCTCCTCTTTCCTTTCCAGATGTACGCATAACGTATCTCGGTGCTCTGACATTAACCCTAGTGTTTATGACGGCATAGGCATATGACATAGACCCATCGGAAATAATAAATTATGCGATTTGGTATTTTTGACCAATTTCGTTATGAATGTTTGACTGTAGCGGTAAGCTAAAGTTTCAATCATCATCATATCATTATCTGTGCTTAGGTATTGTATGATGTCATCATGATACTCAACCGCCCTGTACAAGTCATACCTACTCATACTAGACCAGTAAAACGGATAATTAAAAATATCTGTGTCATATAGTTCTATAGTATTCTGTATTCCATCATCATCATTATCAGGTCTTTTTTAGTCTCCACTGCAGGAGCACGACCCTCTTTGTACTACCAGAGCCATACTTAGCCAGAGTAGCCAGAGGATTTGGCCTACTCTCCACGCTGACCAGACGAGTTGGAGAGGTTTAATTGATCTTTATAAGCTTTGTTTAGCTTGTGTTCCGTAAGTCACCTTCTACGACATCCACCATGAAACGACGAAAACCTATCGTGTTTGGGCTCATTTGATTTGTCTTGACTAGCACTTTGGTCTCACAATAAAATATTTTACAAAAAACTTATTCTTTTCTTAATCTGACGGTTTGAAATAAAATCTATTCAAAAAGACGCCTGGACCGATTTAGAAAACTCTATTTTTGTTTAATAGGGTATATTTTCTAAATGGTCCCATAGAAATTTCATTTAAATCAGGTGTGCGGTTATTTCTTAATAGAAAATAACTAGAAAAATATGTCTTCGTCCCATTTCACGGAACGCAGAAATAAATAAGTTTCACACACTATTATGAAACTGAGATATTTCCGCCGAAGGGATTGTATTACTCAAAAATTTAACGAACTAATACTTTGTATTATACATTTATATTAGATATTATAGAGATAAGATTATTTTTTTATATTAGATTATTATAGAGTTTTTTTGTGAATATGGGGGCTAGTTAGCCCCCATATTCATAAAAAAAAACTCTCCTTAATCTGTTATGTAGTGAGTACTTGAGAAGGGCAGAGTTTTTTACTGTAAGAAAGAACAGTACTCTTTAGGTAAATTAGTAGTGTTATTTACTTGTTATCCGCGCTTTTGTCGATGGTTTGCTTTCCATGTGTAGTCTAGGCTCCCTTTTCTCCGCTAACAAAACCTAACCTTTTTTTTTTTTTTTTTGACGCGGAAAAAATCCCTTCGGATACCTTACCGGTTACGGGACACCGGTAAGGTTATGTGGTGTTACCACTAAAAACTCCGCGGTGTCACCTCTCAGCCGCTATCGGCCGGGGCCGTGTGCTTCTCTTGCTCCACAGCCCCGGCGCGGCCGGCCGCTATCTCAGCGGCCCCGGCTCGCCAACGGCCTCACGGCACCCTCTGCTGAATCAGAGGGGCCGGAGAAACCGTCGCGTTGGCCTCTCGGCCCGACAAGAACAGGCGCGCTGACACGCACACGCGCCTGCCTTCCACTCCGGAGGGCTGTCCGTTGGACGATGGAATCCCGTTTCCACCGTCCAACCAGCCCTCATAATTTGGGGCCTGCAGAAGCAGGCCCTGCCCCAGTCCACCTGACGGTGACCGGGGCCCACCAAGCCGGCCGCAGGGGATAGGGAGAGCGGCAACGTAACACCGACACTCCTCTTCCCCTGCGGCCCCACCGTTGCCGTGCCAAGCGCCACGGCCGCGCTTGGTCGCGGAGGATAGGGCGAGCGGCAACGACACACCTCTTCCCCCGCGACCCCTACCACGGCTGTGAGAGTAGGGAGTAAACCCCCTTCTCTCACAGCCAGGCCATTCCCACCAGGAATGGCCTCCTCCGGGCCCGGGGAGGCCTAATCCTCAACCCGGGCAATGGGTTCCTCTTGGCTTCCCTGCGGATGAGGCAGTCCGCAGGTACTGAGCCCCCCCATCGCGACAAGATGAGAACCCGGGCGGGGGGGAGGGGGGGAACTAAACCTTTTTTTTTTTTTGACGCGGAGAAAATCCCTTCGGATACCTTACCGGTTACGGGACACCGGTAGGGTTATGTGGTGTTACCACTAAAAACTCCGCGGTGTCACCTCTCAGCCGCTATCGGCCGGGGCCGTGTGCTTCTCTTGCTCCACAGCCCCGGCGCGGCCGGCCGCTATCTCAGCGGCCCCGGCTCGCCAACGGCCTCACGGCACCCTCTGCTGAA
The DNA here is from genome assembly GCA_963576875.1 of Acrobasis repandana. Classification (NCBI taxonomy): domain Eukaryota; kingdom Metazoa; phylum Arthropoda; class Insecta; order Lepidoptera; family Pyralidae; genus Acrobasis; species Acrobasis repandana. The sequence goes on along the minus strand of OY756230.1, from coordinate 9,529,362 downwards.
TCAGAGGGGCCGGAGAAACCGTCGCGTTGGCCTCTCGGCCCGACAAGAACAGGCGCGCTGACACGCACACGCGCCTGCCTTCCACTCCGGAGGGCTGTCCGTTGGACGATGGAATCCCGTTTCCTCCGTCCAACCAGCCCTCATAATTTGGGGCCTGCAGAAGCAGGCCCTGCCCCAGTCCACCTGACGGTGACCGGGGCCCACCAAGCCGGCCGCAGGGGATAGGGAGAGCGGCAACGTAACACCGACACTCCTCTTCCCCTGCGGCCCCACCGTTGCCGTGCCAAGCGCCACGGCCGCGCTTGGTCGCGGAGGATAGGGCGAGCGGCAACGACACACCGACACTCCTCTTCCCCCGCGACCCCTACCACGGCTGTGAGAGTAGGGAGTAAACCCCCTTCTCTCACAGCCAGGCCATTCCCACCAGGAATGGCCTCCTCCGGGCCCGGGGAGGCCTAAGCCTCAACCCGGGCAATGGGTTCCTCTTGGCTTCCCTGCGGATGAGGCAGTCCGCAGGTACTGAGCCCCCCCATCGCGACAAGATGAGAACCCGGGCGGGGGGGAGGGGGGGAACTAAACCTAACCTAACCTAACCTAACCTCCTTATATGTTTTCACATTTAATTTTTTCTTTTATTTGATAAAAAAAGTTATACTAAGTATAGATATAAGTAACTGATTTAAGGTGAAGTTAGAAGCAAATGACCTTGAAATGGCGCCCTCATTCAAAATAAATTGGTAACTCGTGAATGTAGTGAAAATTTACATATTTTTCAATGTTAGGCACTAGATAGCCCTTTAAATTACGATAAAGAACTGCCGTTGAAATTATTAACGCCTAACATTGAGAAGTATGGAAATTATCACCATATTTACGAGTTAACAATTTATTTCAAATAAGGGAGTGCGATTTTTTGTGAAAACTAACAGCACAGATCTGTGCTAACAGCAGTAAGAGTGGAGCCGGTGGCTTATTCTTCTTTGGCTTAGTATGTAGGTATTTATTTATCTGGGTTCAAAGCTTTTAGATTTTAGTAAGATTTTAATTATTTACCTATGTAACTATGTCATATAATAAGTATCTTTTTACCTATTGGGTACCTACCTCTTTTCTATTGTTTCTCTTTTTTACTAATATTACCACCATATTACCTATTTTATTTACGTCTGTTTTAATCAAACACCAATTAAGGGCCATTGTCGGCGCGCTGTGTTATTCAATGAGTTTAATGATAAGTACGCGGTAATAGGAAACCTTCAGTAAAATTTAAACTACCCAATTCATTTCACTGTTACGGCAATTCCTGAGACACGATTGTAATTTCATGCACGATTCTGAGCTCGTATTCTAATCTGGACCAGTCATTATTCCAAAAGGAGAAATGTACGTAATTTCCATGTGATTCATTTAAAAAAGAATAGCGATGCGGTTGCTCTTCATGTTTGAGTAAAAGAAAAATGCTGTCATGGTAACATAATACAAAAATAAAAGCTAAAAGCTGTCATAAAAGATCTTTTCGCTTTACGCTGCTTTCAAATTAACCGCGGAAAGTTATAAAAGCCTTTGTTTGTCCACGTGCGCGGTCGACCGCTTCTGCAAAATTTCGCATATTTTTTTAAATTTCGAAACGTACTATTTTTTACGACTGAACAACCGCGAATTGTCTGAAATTTTAACGGCAATTCTACGAGTGTCACTCGAACTATGAAAACATGATCCAAACCATATGCCAATGATATCGTATAAAGAAATGGAAGAGAATTCATACTCTATCGACTAGAGCATAGCTCTTAAATATAGACGATGATTATCGTGTAAAATCTAAGGGACATAAGCTCTTCAACCCAAAAGTTTGACTGAGAGAATGCTTTTAGCATAAAGTCCACATGTTGTACTTATTACATTTGTATGTGTGTAGATGTATGATTAGTATGTGTAAAGTGTAAAGTTTAAATAAATAAATAGACAATGAGAAACGGCTTACTTGAAGTTGAAGTAAACAACTAAATAGGCTTTGGTTGTAGAGTATTAGGTACGGCTCTAAAGCAGCACAGTTAAAGATGCAACCAAACGCGCTAAAGAGATGAGAAGGACACATACTCGTATACGAGTAAGTAAGTAGGAAAAAAACATACATTCCTAAATAAGGCTGAAAATCCATTATGCTGAATTTAAGATGCTGTGTATAAACACATTGCCTGTTTTGCAACAATCGGTCAAAATTGTATCTTATATAATCAGCAATGTATATAAAATCAGCATCTGAATTTTAGCAAATGGATTCCCAGCCTAAATCATTCCAACCTATCTAAGCTAAGCAAGTATAAAGACTCTCGAGAAAACCATTGATACCTATTACTACTGAGAAATGTATTCACTTGCCTACTAAAAATAATAAATAAATAATATTATAAGCAGCAGAAATGTGTGTGTGTGGTTATAGTATTCTTTTTCAAAACCTAAAAAAAATATAAAATAAATTTATCGGTTATCTTTATTATCATACAAAAGAAGCATTCTTTACATTAATTATTTTTTAAAGATTATTTATTTCAAATGTTGGCTCCAACTTCGGCTAACATGGTCCATTCTGCAGTTCCAATTTTCGATGACGTTTCCGAGCATTTCGGTTGGTATTTGGCGAATAACGCGAGTAATGTTGGCTTTCAGTTGCTCAATCGATACATATCCATATAGGTTTTGGACTTTACATAGCCCTAAAAGAAAAAGTGTATGTCACAGGATCTAGGTCATTTCGATGGTATAGCTAATCGTGCGTTCGGTAGGCCGATTATGTGGATCATATGTTTCTCTAAGTGCACGAGACCATTCCTTGCAGAACGCTGATTTTCGTATTTGTAGACGCTGTGCCAGGCTCAGTATTTTCATGATGAAATGTTAAACTATACTGAAAAAAAATACCATGATAGGTTTTTTTAGGGTTCCGTCCCCAAAGGGTGCAAACGGGACCCTATTAGTGAGACTCCGCTGTCTGTCCGTCTGTCTGTCTGTCTGTCCGTCTGTCACAGGGCTCTATCTCTTGAACCGTAATAGCTAGACACTCGAAATTTTTACCGATTATGTATTACTATGGCCGCTATAACAACAAATACTAAAAATAAAAAAGTTAGAAATTAAAGGGGGTCGCCATACAAGAAACGTGTTTTTTTCACCGTTTTTAACTCGATCTTTATAATGGCATTAATTTGATACTTTAAATTTTCACTAATAATGTATTACTATGACCACTATAACAACAAATACTAAAAATAAGATAAAGTAAAAAATTAAAGGGGGTCGTCATACAAGAAACGTTTAAAAACATTGTACGGTGGTACGGAACCCTTAATGTACGAGTCCGACTCGCACTTGCCTGTTTATTTTCTTTACTTGATAGTGGCGATCAGACTTCGTCGAAGCTTAATTTGCACCAGGAAACCATTGGCGTCTCGTGCGTGCATCAAAGGGTGATGTAGGCCTTTGATTACTTCAACGGAGCTTCTGGCGACAAATCTATACGAGTCCACTGGTTTTCATAGCCGATTAAATGGCGGACGACGCCTGAAGACGCCCAGCAACACATTACTTATTTCACATATTGTTTTTGATGATCATTTATAACACCAAACAACACCGAACAACCGAACCCCTTGACTGGCCAAAAAACTTACCATGATAGATTATTATTCACAACTCCGTATCATCTATCAAAAAATCCATAGACAAAAAAGTACTTACTCCAAATTAATCACCCGTTAAATATCAACAAAGTAAAAGAAGTTGACGTCTAGGAAATTTCCATTGACTTATATATATTATAAGAATAATAATTTACTTCATTAAATTGAAATGAAGTAAATTCTCATTCTTATAATATATATAAGTCAATGGAAATTTCGGTGGCCCGGCGGGAAAACGCATTATTAGCGTTACAAATGTATCTCGTTAAGTACTTACCTCTTAAGATAGCTACCTACAACAAATAAACAAAATAATAAAGGAGAGAGATATCAGAAGCTGTAAGTATAATATTCCGGAAGAAAATGAATGCAGTAACTTTCGATACACTCTGTCTTGTGGGTGAAATAATTTCATTTTCGTTATTCATATACTGTTTCGGCAAACATAATCAATCATCCTACCACAAGGATTGATACGAGGATATTTGTGTACTAGTTCAACCACCCCGATTTGGCGTTAGTTAGTAAATACATTCGAGCCATTTTTAACATTTAGTTACCTAGTAAACACGTGGTAGAAGAGACAATCAAAACTTATTTTGTAATAAAATACGGTCGTGATCGCTGTGATCGTCGTGATAGTCAAAATAATCGTTCTTGTTTTTCGCTACGGACTGGTAGCCCCACTGGTGGCCATACCTTAGAGCCCTTCCACACGACGTAATTTTTACGCTCGTACAACGCGCGTTTTTGATGCGCGCGTCCTCTGCGCGTTTTCATCGCGTTTTGGCAGACTGAACACGTTTTTTGTCGCAAATGAAACGCGCTGTAAGCGCGCGTTTGTATCGATACAAACGCAACTGAAATGAATTTCGAACGCGCGTTTGTATCGATACAAACGCGCGTTTCATTTGCGATTATTGAAAATGCACTGCGCCTAAGTGGAGGGGCGCTATACAAGCGCGATACTCGTACACAAGCACGCTCGTCCTGGTTGCGTTCGAAAAACGTGGCGTTTTATCGATACAAACGCAAGGATTCTGTGTAAAGGTTAAAACGTGTTACGTGCCGGCTTCCTTTCGTTTACTGAGCGTTCAACTTGTATTTGTATCGATACAAACGCGCATAAAAAAACGTCGTGTGGAAGGGCCCTTACATACACGAAACACAAAAGTTTTGAAAAATCTAAAGAAAAATTAAACTTTCTCTGAAAGTCACGTACAGTTTTGGTGTGTATTATTGAAGTGAAAACTTCTTTAGGCGCGTTGGGTATTTTTTGAGTTGGGAAAAAACTATTGAACTCGCGACACTGTTACCGTAACCGACACCTCTCAAGCTTTCACTTCTGTCAGCACTCCCGGAAGCCACGGTTTTTTTTTTCTTGGTGTGGTGTAGGGGTAAGTAGGCAATATAAAAGACATGGCTACATAGAAGCTAATACTTGTAAACGTGAATATGAGAGCGCAACGAGCGTTGAAATACGTACTAACTTTTCTCAGAGATAAAAAGAGGTACTTACCGAAAACTTTTATTCATTCCACTAGACATTTTTCCTGTAGAAAGTGTGGAAATAAAATGGAGGAGAAGTACCTTCTTTTTACATTTCTAGGTATTTTTATAATAAAACTTACGAAGTATAAAACATGTTCTTATTTCTCAAACAATCTAAAATTTCGGCTGTTTAGGAAATTTCTTTTTGCTGATTAGGTATCTATCCTGGATTTGGTTTTCTTTGTGACTTATATACCCTTCTCAGGGCAGTTTTGCAAGAAGCTCACATCAAATCTGTTTTACAAAACGATATTTTCCTTTTGAGTTATTGACCTAAACATATAAACATAATTAATTAAGTTTTCAATGTCTTCCAAATATTCTCTTCACTTTAAACATCATCGAAAGGTGTTTAGAAAAGGCCATTAATATCTTTTAGGCTGTTGTGCACTCAGCGTAAATAATAATGCAGCCATTCACCACAGACAATGCCTAACTGTCACACTAAAGTTTGATTAATGAACACTCAATAATCAACACAAAGATCCTTTCAGAAAAAAATATTAACAACGGGACGACAGATAAGAAAAATTGCTCGGAAAATGGCGGGAAAATCTGAATGGTTAGCAATCTACGGCTGTTGTGAGTATTATATTTTCATTCAACGAATTTCTTGCAATGTGTCGCGTCATTAGAGCTCCTTATGTGGGGCTGAGACTACGTTTTTCCATTTACATATTTTATTTTTTTAGTATTTCCGATGGAACAAAAGCATTAGGTGGAAGGAAACTTTTATGCATAGGATATACGAGTATCTTTATGTTAGAGTGAGTACTCTAACTCAATAACCCATTAGTTAGGTAGGCTTAACGTTCTCACTTGAAACTGTGAACAACTTAGTCCATAAAATACTTTGAAGGGTTATCTAGGACTTGGTAGTAGCAAAATTTTAAATAATGTCTCTGTTTTCTTTGAAATGATTTATTTTAAATGGGGGCAGCACTGGATCCCGGAAAATTCAGGTACGGCCTTAAGGTCATACATGAATTTTCTGGGGTCCAGTGTCCCTTCAAACTATTTTATGAACTACTGTCAGTGACCAAAAGTGGCCGTTTTTCATAAAAATGCTAAGAAAAGCTTAACGTTCGCACTTTATACTGTAAACAATAGTTATATAATAATATTTAATATAATACATTTATATTTATGACATTATTTATATTCTCACCAAAGAGTAATAAAAATAGAATAAAATTGTGGCAATTGCTATGCTACAATGTTGCCACAAGTCAAAAACTTTTCATTACTTACTACTTAGAGACTGCAAGCATGTACTGCAAGCTGATATTGTGAATCGGAACACGTACAAAGATTATGAGATGAACACCAGCAGGAAATACCTTAAATTTCGATAAAACGCCAGCAATAATCTCATCAATTCACATAATGTAAAATTATATCACCCACCCGATCAGTTGGGTTTATTTGGAAAATACAATAAAAAAGAATTGGTGTATGGAAGATGTGGAAATATATTTTAACTTATAGTTTAAGGGTCAAATATTAGATGAAGATTACCTCTAGTCAAAATACCTTAGTACTTAACGTAAAATATGAACTTAGTAAGCATAATATAATCTAGAAAATTCAATAGTTTAGAACAGAATAAACTATAAATAGATAAAGAAGGATTGGAAGCAATTAAGGACTATCTACCAAATAAATTATACACCTACAATCTAGAGGTAGAATGCCTACGACGTAGCAAAGTCGTTCTCAAAAAATGTACCAGAACTTGTGGGCCCACACATTTTACAGGAACTTTAGGTATTTAAACATAAGCATTATGGAAATATAAACTTTATGTACGCAGCATTAAGTTTAATGTTGAATGTTGTTTCTTTGAGATTATTCGTAGTATTACTCGTAGACCTCGTAGTCATTCTAGATTGTTCTTAATTTCTAATTTTATTACTATCTATACACACACACCTAGAGGGTATTACTACTGAGAACTCGCATTTTGATCTAGTCGCATTAGTACCATCAATAGATGTAATGGTACTTCTGCAATCTTAACGGTCGCAGTAGTACCACTGGTATGACTCTTCATTGATTTAGAGTAACGTATATACCTACTACTACTACAAACGAAACAATTTATCTGTACACACGTCGATGTGTGAGTTTTATACTTAGGGTCGCACCGCAGAATTAATTTAATACTCACCTACTAACGAGTTCGACATATTTACGATTATATCTTTCCATACCGGGAGATTTGCGAACACTATGACGTAAAAATATTCTGTTTTATATGTATTAAATGTTACAGAAAATATTTTTTTATGTCCATTGTCCATTTCACCATTAGTTCACTTTACTGATTATTATTGAGTCATTTATAATGTAACGCACTAAATTTACTAATTCACTATTGTAATATAGTAATTTGCATATTCGGCGCAAAACTATACGGTAATTATTTGAATAAATTCAATAAAAATAAACAAATGTTTATCTTATCACCCTTCCACGCTCGGCTTGTCAAGTTGTCATTGTCAACAATGGCATTATAGCACTATAGCCCGCGGAAATCTAGTTGGCATCTACGTGTATGTGATTACCTGTGAGCGAGGAGCCTATGTAACATTACCGGATTATATATCTCTCTCTCTCTCGCTTTTGTGTATCTCCCACCAATGCGAGAGAGCGAGAAGGGTACATATATCAAGATGGTTGCTGGGTAATAACGTGAAATTATATTGTTACTTTGCTACCTGTTTTCATCATTTGGAAATCTATGAAATACTCGTATGTGTTCTTTGTTGTAATCGGTGGATAAACAATTATTATATACGCATCTTCTCACCATGATGGTTACTATTGGTTGACAGTTCTCAAGACAAGACGGCGGCGGCTAGTAACTAAACCCTGATTTAGAGCGCAAAAAGGCTCACAAAGTGCGGGGGAGAGGTGCGGGTGCACGCCAATTTGCGGGAGACGCTGTGAGATTCCATTCTGTTTGACTCTTATGTATTCTGTGGTAGTACCATAGGACAAATTTCAATGGTACTAGTGAGAATAAAGCCACGGGCATGGTCCGGCTCACGCTGGGTTTTTGTGAATAGTCCTTTATGGTTAGGTGTTTATGTGCAAAACGAACCGGAAGTGGCTACACTGAATTACCCTTTGTGTCTATACTTAATTTGACTGTAAACCTTCCTAATTAAATGGCTCGATATGCTCTTATATGAAATGTAGGGTTCTGAATAGCATTGTTGTGCAAAACTATGGTTAGTTATTTGATGTAAAAGCAATCAGATATCCGTTCTCCTTATGTAAGGCAGAACATTTTCATATGGACAACAACTATCCAAAATATTGTCGAGGTGACATGAACTTTTCTTTGTTTTGAGATAGAAAACCTACATTCATAGCACCATGGTTTAATAAGATATGATTCTCTCTTCCCGTGGCAGCTGGTCACGTGATTAAAACAAGAATACGTCATCAGTTGAGAGTGTTGCCATTATACATATGTGATTGAATTATCAGACCAAAGTCCAATTTTTAACTTCACAAATCAATCATGAACAAATAATGTAATAAATAAATTTATTAAAAATGAAACAGATAAATCACACTATACATGAAATAGTTAAATTAGTTAGTATTTTATTTTAAATTAATAAACTAATGGAGAAAGTACTGAAAAGAACAATTAGTAGTAACACTTTTCGTGACATTCGTGACGTAGTCTTGTGCAATCACGGGAAGAGAGTACCATATTTTATTATACCATGTATAGCAATATAAAGACATCGATTTCGCGATAAAGTACGAGAAATGTTTACTATATCATAACAGAGAAATTATGGAAAGTCCTCGAAAGACGCAAACTTTTCATAATTTAAAGTTTGATTCGATTAGAGATGCCTCGTCCATTAATTAAAAATTTCCACAGCAATTTCTCCACAACAAAAACTGTTTTGCCTCGGAATAGTCTATTCGGTCTTTATCTTGATCGTTAGTTAGCTGTATTTCTCGTTTTAACTGAGATGAAGTTATAATAATATCAGGTAAGGCGAGCTAGTCAGGCGTAAATTGAAATTTTAAAGTAGCCGCCACTGAACGTCGCGCTCTTCCATTTTTCACGAAACAAAAACTTTTTCTTTCTTTTTCTTTGCTCGCTTCTTTTTCTGTCACTTTAAAATACTTAAATATCATAATGACACTTTTTAGGGTTCCGTACCCAAAAGGTGCCAACGGGACCCTATTACTGAGACTCCCTGTCTGTCCGTCTGTCACGAGGCTCTATCTCTTGAACCGTAAAAGCTAGACACTTGAAATTTTAACTGATTATGTACTACTGTGGCCGTTACAACAAAAAATACTTAAAATAAGATAAAGTTAAAAATTAAAGGGGGTCGTCGTACAAGAAACGTGAATTTTCAGCGTTTGAGAACACTGTAGGGAGGTACGGAACTCTTCATCTACGAGTCCGACTTGCACTTGACCGGTTTCTTCTTTATTTTTATTTGAGGGATTATTTTACTGTCACTTTAAAAAACTTGAATAGCATAATGACACTTTTTTAATCAAAATTGCTCTTCGGAAGTTATACTTTTCTGTACAGACGCTCTATTCAACTTTATCTTTATAATTTTAAAAGTGTAGGCTTATTTATTCACCAATCTGCTGACTAGCAATAATTGGTGTAATACCAATATTTAGTTATTTAAAACAAGAATTTAACTGTAGCTGGTAGCATTCCTTAATATCACTTGTAGATACGTCAATTTTGTTATTGATTTCGCAACACTAGGTAAGGTCATATCCTGTGGTCATATCGTTTACTTAGCCAAGTTTAGTTTAGTACCGCTTTTTAGGAGCTAGAGCAAAAAAGGTATAGAGATGATATACTTTTTATATGTGGCTTATACGTACAGTGGTATATACGTCAATTTTGTTATTGATTTCGCAACACTAGTTTAAGTCACGGTTTACTTAGCCAAGTTTACTTTAGTACCGCTTTTTAGGAGCAAGAGCAAAAAGTTACAGCAAAGTACATACGAGTACTTAGTCAAACTTAAATCTCGCATACAATAGTTTGACTAAGACTTACTGACTGTTCCTAAGACAAACCCCTAAGTTACAATGTAGATTCCCCGAACTAGAAAACAGACCTCGCACCTGTCCAACTCGAAACATTTTATTGAAAGGATTTGCTCAAAGTTTTACTTCAGCTCTGCGTTTAAGTAAGAAAAACCTTCTTTCGAGTTGAGGATTTCACACTTTCAAATGTTTCGTCGCTCTTCAATCTCACTACTTTAAAAATCTTAAGATCTTTTAGGCTGTTCAGGGACAAAAGAAAAAACTTAGAGTGTACCAGCTGCTTCACTTCCCACGCAGATCGTAAAAGCCGATCGAGGTAATGGTCAAGGATCTGAATTATGTTAATAAGCGATGCGGCTAGCAACCCATCACTATTTTTATTCCCTTTTTCCATTTTAAAGCCCACCGTCATGCTAAACGTGGCCTTTAGGTCTTACGGCCTTGGGCTCTGTCTGGGGTAGTGAGAATCTGAATAATGTTAATAGGCGATGCGGCTAGCAACCCATCACTATTTTTATTCCCTTTTTCCATTTTAAAGCCCACGGTTATGCTAAACGTGGCCTTAGGTCTTACGGCCTTGGGCTCTGTCTACCCCATTAGGGATAAAGACATGATAATGTTTATTGAAATATGCTTATTGATACTCGATATCGAAGCATTTTTTCTTTGAGGCCCACACTTATTTGTATGTAACATTCATTATAGTTATTTATTATACACATACCAAATGTAGCCTAAGTCACCCAGACGATAATGACGAATCGATTGACATCTCATTTGTGGAAATTGGATAAGCAGTTGGGATGCTATAGTGAAACATACATAAATATCCACATATTAACATAAACTTTTATTTTTGCCGAAGTCGGGTAAAAAAGGACCATTTAGGAATGTAAGTTGTAGACAATCCAATCGATTTCGTAGCGGCTGTAGCACGCTGTAGCTGCTACGCTACGACATACCGATTAACTTTGCAATACTGCTACGGAGCTATCTGATACATTCATAAAAGATTAAAAGCTAACCGCGTTATCGTTTTGTTATGAATACATCAGTGGTAAAACGAAAGCCCCCAGCTACCTAAACGTCCAATTTTCAGTTAAGCAAAACAACTTACCATTCTGTACACAGCGCTATGAACACAGTGACACAAAACACTTGCCTCTCACAAAGAGAAGTCACAACAAGGTTCAGGAGCCCTATTTTCAAAACGCGGAGTCAATTAAACAAATAAACGTAATAAAAATAAAACTTCTGTATGTAATACCATTTAGGGGGTATTTTGAATTCGTTGCTTGAGGTCTAGCGCAGCTTACATTCACCGTATTATTAACGTAGATAAAAAAGCAATATAGACAATGGTTTTCAACTAATTTCAATTTAAGTAAGAAAAGCAGCATCCAACGGAATTTTCATGAGAACTGACGCGAACATTTCTTTCACACCTAAGTAGCTACGAGTGTACAGACCACTCAAACTCGACTAGACTTTAAAATGTGGCAGTTTGATTTGAAAATGGATGAAAATAACATTCGATTCATGACTTCCGTCTTCGAAAATAGGGCTCCAGAGTTCGTTATCACGCTTTAGCGGCACATGTGGCCACCTTTCCGAACATTTGAAGTCATCCACACTTTGTTCAAAGAACGCTTTGAGAGTCTGAGCACACTCGAGCGGTTCTTCTAAGGCGGCACACTGCCCCACTTACAGACGCAAAAGTTGGGTCATTTTTCGAGTGTCATCTCTTAATCCGTGAAGATGAATGCTACGAGTAGCCTTTCAACGAATATGTGGAAGGATTAAGTTGGATATATGTACTACTCGTAATATACCTACTAGCAGTTCACCGCGAGGAGCTCGGTGCCCGGTGTAAGTACGCATTGCTAGCGCTTTCGCAAGTTAAGCATCCTCGGGCGTGATCAAAAACTTGGATGGGTAACCACAATTGGCATAGAATTTTTTTGAGATCCTCCGTGCTTCAGAAGGCACGTTGAACAGTTGGTCCCGGCTGTCAACATAATCTGAAAGCCGTCAAGCTTTGCTTTTAGGCAGCTTGGGAAAATCTGGTCCAGTGTTGGCCAGTTACAAACACAAAAAACAACAACAGTTCGCCTCGTACTGTGAACTTATGACCTACCTAATGCATGCCTACATATTTCGAAACACCATATCTTGACAACCTTGACCGAATTAACTCATAACAAATATTATATTATTATACACTATTTAGTATTTATACCTAATGGGGTAGATGTAGACAGAGCATTTTTGGTCTTGTGGCTTTAAGCAAACAGAGTCCAGGGCCGCGAGACTCAAAGGCGATTTTAGTGTGATAGTGGGCAAGGTGGAAAAAGAAATCAAAATCCCACCAAAAACATTTTTATGTAAAAATGTTGCCATGACGAGTCTACATAGCTTACCCTGTGAAAAAGTTATCAGATCTCGTACAAAACCAAGCTCTAAAGACTACTCGCTCTAAACCTACAAGCTCTACACTACACCTTAATCAAAATCTATGAAAAAGTGGTCAGATCTCATTTAGAGCCAAGATTCTTGATCTATTATATATTATATGTATTGTGAAATAAAACGGCCAAGCATCACACACGATGAACGAATGCCTATGAAATCTTCGTAACGGTAGCAAAACGGCCAAGCATCACGTTTTGAATAAAATGTAGAGTATGTAAGTTACGAGTAGGCTGAGTAAAGTAAGGGCGCATAGATCTTCAACTGGCGTATTAAATTTCTTGGAGTTTCTACCAAAGGTAGTGATTTGACGATAGCTCACATAGTTACAAAAGTAGTTAAGATTGTTCCAATGGACTCTGAGAACTGTTTCGCTTGATCAATAGGGTAAATTGGGTTTGCCGTGTTGGCTTACGGCCTAGAATAGGACAAATACATCTCTTCCTGTGGATGTCGTAAGAGGCGACTAAACTCAGTGTAACTTATTTCTATAAATTGGATTTGGCACTCGTTCGCAAGCTTTATATGTTGTGATACGAGTAACATTGTATTAGGCTTAGGCATAATATATTTGTAAACTGACAAAGCCCTTCTGGCGCGTAGGCGACCAATACTGTGTAAATGAGTTTCATTCGGCGTTTCTTCGCAGCAGTGGTCGTTGCGAAACGCTAGTATCGGTAGCTCTTAAACAAATAAAAAATAATTTTGATGTATGTAAATACGAGTAAACATTACACGTAATGTACACTAAAATTATTGACGTGTAAAAGTGTCTGCAAAGGCCTAATTACTAAATAAATATTTGATTTTAATTTTAAAGGAATAAACACAAACGTCTAGTTCTTCAACTGCATATCCAAGGAAATGTCGGGCGTCAGCTGGTTGTAAAACTTTTTGCACAAATGCATTCCGAAAGAGGGTTGACGTCAGGCAGGCGGCCGGTCGTAAAACTATAGCTAGTTTCGGCTATTTCTTCTCCTCTTTGCAAGGTGTTTGGCAAGTTTTAGCCATGAAGGTCTGGCATCCTTGGGTGACCATATTATATTTGGAGAAGAAAAAGCGGGAAAGCGCAACCCGGGATCCGATGCAGCACAGCTGAGGATGCAACCGGGAACGCATTAAGATGAAGAATAATAGGGTAAATTGGATCAGTTGAGGGCTAGTTCAGTCAATGCTTCATTCTTGAGTAAACAATACTTATAAAACTACGAAAAAAAGTATTTTCTACTTATTATTATTTTTATTTTGACCAAATCAGATTTCACTCATTGTGAAACCATTTTTTTTATAAAGTAACCTGCAACCTACACATTTTACCTAGATTACCTTGTACTGGAAGAATCTAAAACTAAAGATATAAGTAGGTACTATAAATTTTAAATGAGATATATACTAAAAGCTCGTTGTTTATAAAACAATTACTTATTTTCGTTCATACTCCCTGTATTCATTGTATTATAAAAAGTTATTATACTCCAGTAAAATCATTTTCTCGAGTTGTATTTTTGTCACAATGGTGAAGATGTGACGACGTTCTTTTACTATAATTAAATTCCGCCCTTATGGCGGCGCCCGAAAACAGCCAATTTTGCAACTCGCAACCCCCCAGTTAACTTTATCGGTAAAACATCTCGACTAAAATATTGAAGACAGGGCTGTAGACAGGGAAGGGCTACCTATATTGGGTTTAAAGCACCAAAACACCGAAGCAACAAAATATTTACCCAATTTCCTGCTTTTCAAAATTGCAGTGCTAATCTCGAACTCTAGAAATATGTAGTAAATGTTTTTTTTTTTCAGGTTTATACCTATAGATAGTCAATACGAATATATACATGAAAATAATTCAATACGATTGCAATTTAAAAATTTAAAGCCGTAATATATGTAACTGTAAAAGTAAAGTGTTTCTCCTTATATTTTTTGTATTTGGTGCCGCCACCTATTTATTGGCTATTTTATATTTAGGTACGCAAGGTATTAGCATCCTTTTTCCCCTTGCAATCGCGACACGTGTACCATCTACGTGCGCTCTGCCCCGTGAACCAAAAAACAGTGTTAACACTACCGCTGTGCTATAACCCGCTGTTCCCGCTTTCGCTAACGATATAAACAACCGTTGTTCATAAGTTATATTCTGTACCGCTGTGTCAAAATGGTGATTTTCGTGTGTGGACATAAGACTCGACGAAACATTAGCAGTGTGTAGTGCGTGTAAACTAGATCCTGAAAAATTGTGAATTCCACGAGGCAAGTTGACCTGGAGGTTGCTAACCGAAGATGGACGTCCTTCCATATACCCCTACTTTAGCTGATTCTTTGTTTCGTCTTTTCTTATGTAAATCTAGCTATCGAAGATTTGCGTCATAAGCGCGACACCTCTTCTTCTTTCTTCTTTCTCTAGACCTTATCCCATCTAATTGGGGTCGGCCTTCCTTGTCCTTCTTTTCCACTTACTTTTGCACGGTCCTGAGCTGTGGCGACGTCCAACTGAGCTTGTTTCAGATCATATTTGACCGTCGTCATCCAGGTGGAAGGTCCCGGTCCCCGCTTCATCGTCGGTAAATTTAGAGCAAGCTTAACTATATGGTCGTCTGGACGTCTCTGCACGTGTCCATACCATCTGAGAAGTTTTTCAACAAGTTTCTCTGATAGAGGGGCAACTTTAAAACTCCCTCTTACGTACTTGTTTCGGATTTTGTCCAGTAAGGTGACACCCGCTGACTAGTGTAACATGCGCATTTCTGTTGTGTGTAATTTTGTTATGTGTTGTTTATTAGTTGCCCTAATTCTGATCCATACAAAACTGCAGGTCTTGTAGCAGTTTTGTATATTTTGCCTTTGATCTTAAGTGTCATCTTTTTGTCGCACATTACGCCTGTGAGTTGTCGCCATTTTAACCAACCAGTTGTGGTTCTGTGAGAAACATCGTCATCAATTTTGCCATCATCACTGATTATCGAACCTAAATATTTAAAGTTGGTAACTCTAGGCACCTGTGCTGTTCCGATGCTGATCTTGATATCATTGGGGTCTGTAGTGTCATCAAATACACAGGACATATGCTCTGCTCAGTTTTCTTCCTACTTACTCTTAACCCATTTGATGTTAACCCAAGAGTTAAAGTTTTGCTGAAGATTTTTGACATCTCCAGCAGCTAAAACTACGTCATTTGCATATAAGATGTATTTCATATTTGTTAGGCTTGTTAAAAAAGGAATTTATTTGTTAAAATAAAACGGTATTACTATATTACCAGTTTCTGTGGCCCCTTTGTGGTGTCGCCCGTAAGAGATTACCATGGGTGGTATAAAGATAACAAAGAACTGACAGCAGAGTCCTGAGGGCAACGACTTCACAATCTAAATAAATCTGATCATCAACCCTGCAAAGAATGGTGATTTAAATCCTCCTTTTATTGAGAGAGAGAGATACAAACCATCGATGGTCACAAATAAGCTGGTAAAAGAAATAAACCGGTCAAGTGCGAGTCAGATTCGTACATGAAGGGTTCCGTACCTCCGTACATCGGTTTTAAAACTCTTAAAAAATCACCTTTCTTGTATAACGACCCCTTTATCTTATTTTTATGTATTTGTTGTGGCCACTGTAATACAAAATCGATGAAAATTGCAAGTGTCTAGCTATTACGGTTCAAGAGACAGAGCCCTGTGACAGACGGATGGACAGTCAGCGGAGTCTCAGAATTAGGGTCCCATTGGCACCCTTTGGGTACGAAACTCTCAAAAGACTAGATCCTGCCTCCATGGTATTTCTTTCACCATTCAATGTGATCTAAGATCCCCCACCTCCCTTTGAAATGAATTCCTGACTACGCCCGTGATTGAAGATGCTCTTTTGGAGTTAGCGAGCATTGGCGACCACAGGATGCGTGTAGGTACTTAATTACATTTCCGCTCACCGTCTTAATATCAAAGATGCTTCATATATAATTTATGCATGCCAAGTTACGGTTGAAATAGGCTTCCGTAAATAAGCATGAAAATGTAAATAAATGATAAATCTACTTTTCTTTCTTCATATTTAACAGTTTTGAATCATATAATAGACCTTACATTAGCACATAAAAACTCCTTGTAAAATACAAGAATTATTTGCCCTTTTAAACTCTAACAAAAACTATTAGAATTTAAAATTTTCAAAATGTAATTTTTTTTCTCTAAAATATTTCATTACATAACATAATGATATCAAGAACATAGGTACATAGTTAGCAAAAAATTTTGAAAGACTGGTATCTGAATTAAACAGAGCTTGTATCTCAGAACACCATAACATCCACAGTTGAAGGAAACATTTGACCTATCAGTATTAACATTCTATACAAAATTGACCACTAATAATATTCGTAATTTTAAGTTCTTTAGCAGAATAAATGTAAGCGTGTGTATATGAGTATGGAGTATGCAATCAGAGAAGGTTTGGTTTTTTACTCTTTGTATTGGAGGTAATGTGCAATGGTCTCAGAACAATAAATATATCCCATATCTCTGGCAATGGTCAATGACTGTCAATGATATTAATTTGCTCTTTGGTCATTTGCATAACATTTGTCATAATTGTCATTTGTGTCTATTTTGACATAGTGAAGTGTTGCGATTTACGTTCCATTCTTTAGCTTTTTCAGATGTTTATTAAGTAAAAATGAATGGTTCCGAAAAAACTAGTGACAAGGAAACAAACACAGATACATTAGACTTAGTGGCGACTAATGCAGATAATTTTGAGTTATCGGACTCATATGAGGACAAAGGAGGCAGTGCGTTGCGATTGGGCAGCCTTCTCCGCACCTGGGCGGACGTGTCTAGGATCAACTACCTCTCCACCGAACCTCTGGATGTTATCACGTCCGGTACAAAACACCACTTTCATAACCCTCAAGCCGACAACGGTCTTCTTCCTTATCGAGTGCGTTAACTAAAGCTGGTTTAACAGTGACGCTTACCATCCGCGGCGGCTGGTAAGAGCGGCCCAAAAGCCATAAAAAAATTCTGCGGTTTACTATGTAAGGATGTATACACTCAAAGCCCGTGGCCCGTGGCGCTCAACACGCGTGCGAAAGTGGCACTGTAAAACCCTAAGTAATACCACACTACCGATTGGACTCAGATTTCTCGATCTACCCAAAGGCATCTGATGTAGCTCAATAGCTGGCATCAGTTACCTTAATAGACCTAGATATTTTTTACCTACAACAGTCATTTTTACACACACTATTGCACTTAAATCGTTTATAATAAATACATTTGTTATGTACCTTTGCCCATACGGAAAATAAATACTGGTGCATATCTCCTTATCATTTATTGGTATCGTCTCATACTTACTTTCGCTGTGAAAATATTTACTTAACCATTTCCTGTATTTCGGGATCCGGAGTCCCAACAGTTCCTGAACACAAACATGGGCACTTCCAACAAAAACTGGAGGGTTCGTTATTTATAGTCTCAAACTAATGTATCTGCCATTCGGGATGAGAAGGCTTGTAATCACTTGATAGAGTGCCGGTTTTAGTATGTGGCTCTATTTTTAATATGAGGAGTAACTGAAAGAATAATAATTTCCATACAAAATGGCTTTACCATTTACTACCTTTTCTGCTACGTCCCTGAGGTGAACTGGTAGACAATGCTTAGCATTAAATTTTACCTTTTGTATTATATAATCGTTAGATTATTGTGCAATTAATATTAAATAAATAAATAAATTTTTATACAAGTAATAAGTACGTACCCAATACAACTTAATAAAACAGACAAAAAATAAGGCTATTCCAAGTTACTGTATGTAAATAACATAAACATTTGTAATGTAAGCATCTATACAACGAGTTAATGAAATAACGCTAAACCTCTCAGGTTGTAACTCAGTCCATGAAACTGAACAACTTTCGTTCCACACAATTCCCAAAATGCCAAAAATAAAATTTGGATGTTCATACAAATTAACTCGATCAGTTTGTATGAAATATAATTTTTTTTTTGGCTTTCGTGAAATTTGTAGAACAAAAGTTGTTCAGTTTCATGGGCTGAGAGACCATCTGAGAGGTTTTGCGTTATATCATTACACGTTGTATACATATATCGACAATAGACTAGTATCCTTTCTGTGCTAAACTCATAATTGCCACTCTACCTACTATACATTGACCTTTGTTTTATGAAAACACATCAGTTCCATTTCTAGACTTATCACACACTAGTTCCGTTTAATAAGCAATTTAGTTCCGTTTGTAGAGGTTACACTTATTAGCCTCCTATTAGGCCTCTAGCGTGATGGTGTGTAAAAGGCATCAAAATAGTGATGAGTTGCTAGTCTCATCGTCTATTAAGATTCAATTTTTTTCTCATACCTTCAAAAGGCTTTTACGATCTGCGTGGAGAGAGAAGTACTTGGTACATTCCAAAAACTAGCATGGAATAAACCAGGCTGTATGTAATTATTTGTTTTTTTTATTGTAGCACGAAGCGTCAGGCGGCGCAGCATCGGCGTCTTGTCCACAAAACACTCGTACTCCATCCAGTGTTTCGTGCCACCAGGGCTACGCGTCAAGAGCGACGAAGAATTATTCGCGGAACAAGTGAGTCACCACTACACTGTTTATTTTACACGCTTTCATCCTCATTTCCCAAGAGCAGTCGACTGACTTCAATGTTCATATGCAAATTAAACAAGTACTTAATTATTAAAAAACAAAACGTCCTACTGCTAACATATGTATATATAAGTTGTATATATATATTGTAATCCTTGTATAAAATCCTTTAATAATTTGATTTCACAATTGATAGGTTTTGAATAAAAAAAATCGAAGACATAATTTGGCGCGAAAGTCCGCCATTTTCTAAATCGGTTTAAAAACGGAGAAGTTATTGGGAAAATTCATAAAAAAAAACATTTAAGTACCTATACATTCCAATTGAGAAACTCCTTTTTTGAAGTCGCTTAAAAATGGAGTTGGAAGTGATCGTCATACGAATTATTATTATTAGTTACGTGATATATTTTTGTCTTTGACGTTGTTATTAGTAAGTATAAATATGTGCTTAATTTCTACGCTAATGTTTTTTCCACTTTGTATATCCAGAAACTAGGCCGTATGTACTTTTTCACGTCGATGAGTATACATTATGTATAATGGTAAGGTAGGGACTTACGAAAATCGTCTCTAAGTGGTCGTAATCTCAAGTTCCCTAAAATGTGCCAACCACAGTAGTTATGTACTTTCACAGTTGAAAGATTGAGTTGTCATCGTGATATAAATGTGAGTCATTACGCAGTTACATCCGTAGAGTAAGGAGGATCTCAAAATACGAAATGCAAATTGTCGTATAATGGTCGCATTGTAATGTCAGACATTTCTTTAGACTGTCTTGGAAAATAGAGTTGAAAGTGTCACATAATAGTTTTAACCATATCTGTATATCCACAATAATATCTACTCATAATGCCATGTGTGTTTGTCTAACCTAAGCGCAAAAACGGATTGCTGAATATTGTGCAGGTACCGTAAGTTACTTCTACAAGTTTCCATTTTAACCCAAAATCAGTACAGGTTTCTAAGAGATTTGGATCAAGAAATCGCGGGGGCCGGGGGTTAAAACTAAATCATAATCTCGAAAGCGGTAGGTCTCTCGTCACTCGCCACACACTCCACAAGCTTTCATCGTTATTTCCCGAGAGCACTCCACGGAATTTAACATTCATACGAAATGCGGAAATTGTTGCAAGTGAAAAACCAAAGCCACTTCTAGTCAGTCACCCCTACACAAAATTAAGTTGAATATTAGTATTTTGTTCAAGTGCTTTGACGCACTTCAACATACTCGTACCTACGATATACGAGTAAGTATAAACAAAAAAGGTAGATAGGTAGGTAAAAGAAAATATTTTTTCTGTTTTCAAAATGAAAATAATAACTTTCGGGAGTAAGTAAATATATAAAAAATTTTGTAAACTTATCACAATTTATGTTGTAAATTATACGAGTTATTAAGATATTAAAATGCCGTAAACTTTCTCGTATCTTAACAAAACAAAGTACTCCCTTTCATGAAATATTCACGAATGTAAACTTTATTATGAAATATTTCCATGCCTCGAGCGCAGGATATGCGGACAGGCACTGAAGGTCCGTTAGCATTTTTTTTGAGATGATGAAGGGCTGAAAGTGAAGGTTCCGTCGCAACAATTTGATGTATGTCGCAGTGAGTAGGGTCACATTTCGTGTATTAGAGACTTGTATTTCCCGACTCCCCGAGAGTAAAGGGCTTCGTTGGGCTTAAATCGAAAAATGTAATGATACTACATACTATCACGCCTGTTTCCCACAGGGGTAGGCAAAGTCTATGGACCTCCACTTGCTACGATTCTGACAGACTTCTTTCGCTTCATCTATACTCATCAACCTCTTCATACATGCCCTTCGGTTTCGCGTACTTCTTACCTCTCCTTTTTTTAGAACGTCTGCAATCTGATCGCAGAATGTTCGCCGAGATCGTATAATACTCATTTATAGGCAAATCCGAAGTAAGGAGAACCCAAACCAGAGAAGAACGAAAGTGGCAGTCACAGTATACTTGTACGAAGGGCAAAAAGAATCGTGCCGTGCCGATGATTACAAAGAATTTTTCGAAAAGCGAAACGTACCTCTTTTTACCCGATAACGACGAAGCCAAAAGGTCATGGTTTCGCCGCTATGTATGTTCAACTATTCCTCGTATCTTCTATGATATCCATGGCACCTTAACAAATGAGGTATAATTGGTAGCATCTTCATTACTAGCTCTTTGGTCTTGGCTATCCGCTATATTATGATTTCACAATAAATTGGCGTCCTTATCTATGGCGTCCATAATGTAATGAACTAAAAAGTAAAATAAATCAAATCATACCGTGTAGGGTATCAAATGAAAGGGCTACATTAGCACATTTCAAATATATGTATATATTAGCTATTTCTCACTGCTGTGCTTGCATTGCGTTCACTCGATAGACGTACTTTTATTATATTAACGACCTCCGTGGCGTAGTGGTTAACAGGCTAGTCCGCCGCTCCGGAAGGTCCGGGTTTGATCCCTAGCCAGGGCAAGTTGGAATATGCCCTTTTTCAAATTGTCCCGGGTATTGGGTGTTTTTACAACGTGTTCATGAACTAACACAAAACCTCTCAGATGGTACCTCAGCCCATGAAACTGAACAACTTTTGTTCTACAACTTTCAGGAAACCCAAAAAAAACCTGATTTTCATACAAATTGACTCGATCAGCTGATCACTTTGTATGAAAATTATTTTTTTTTTGTTTCGTGAAAGTTGTAGAACAAAAGTTGTTCAGTTTCATTGGTTGAGGTACCTTCTGAGAGGTTTGTGTTACCTCATTAACACGTTGTATATATGCTACTATGTATTATAAAATATCGTTGAGTTAGTATCCCATAAAACAAGTTAAAACTTTGGGGCTAGCTCAATCAGTGTCATATGTTCCTATATATATTTAAATATACCTTGCTCAGTTTCCGGTGAACGTCACGCCGCTGCTGAATGAAGAACAGCTATGGCGCTGCTTCTACGTGTTCCCAGAGCTCTACGCCGACGTATACTCGCCCATCGTCAATGTTCGCAACATCGAGGATGTGGCGGAGATAGTAGGCGGAGTTCTCACCAGGGACATGGTCACTGCCTGCCTCACTTACCTGGCACGGACGCCTATCTTGGGGGACTATGTTTATATAAAACTGAATTTGTCGTCTAAGGTTAGAAGTTACTTTGTGCATGTTACATAAGGGTTGGATCTCATCTATCAGCACGGAACAGCACTTTCCTATGCTGCTATCCTTTTTTGCCGCTCAGAAGCTTCATTTGCAAGAACGAGAGAGAGCGTCGGAACGCTTCAGCACCGGCCGTGCTGGACGGGGGTAAGTCGCGAGGTTTACAGCTCACAGAGCTACTAGTATACAAAGGAATATATTTGAAATAATCAGATTTCGGTTTTTTCGGACTCGTAAAGTCCTAGTTCATGGTGAGTTTGCCTACCTACGACTATGAATGATTCGCTGTGGGGTGCTTTATATTTTCGCCTCTTAGTGTTGGATCTCATCTATCAGCACGGAACAGCACTTTCCTGTGCTGCTATCCTTTTCTGTCTCTAAGAACAGTAATTTGCTAGAGCGAGAGAGAGCGACGGAACGCTTCAGCACCGGCCGTGCTGTAGCGTTCCGTCACTCTCTGACAGAAAAGGATAGCAGCATAGGAAAGTGCTGTTCCGTGCTGATAGATGAGATCAATTTCCTCCTCGATGACCTGTGACGACGTGGCGTATTGTTTCCGTCACTTCGGAGGTTCTGGGTTCGATCCTCAGCTAAACAGCAAAAATGATATAAAAGTATGCATGTAAATAAGACATGAAAAAAAAAAAAAAAGACTTTATATGATGTTTCTAAGTACCAAATATTTTGAATTAATTTAATTTTAATAATTTTAAACTTTGAAAATACTTTTTCTCGTATCAAACTTTTACAGATATTCAATTTTAAATGTCTGATAAAAAAATATGTATCTGTATGTATCTAAGGCATATAATTTCCAAAATTAAGTAGGAATACGCAGGTAACTTACGTATACATAACGAATAACATTTATATGCAATATGTTATTCATTTTTATCTATATTATATTCATATATATCTATGTTCTTTGAGGAAAGTTGTTCAGTATCATGGACGAAATGTACGGTTTAAATAGTTTCAGTATAATTTTTTAGACCCTGTAGATTGTCTGGAATAACCATCTACTCTCAACCTTATTTCTTTGCAGCATTTGATCAACATCGACGTACTGAAACATTACAAGTTCTTGGTATATCTGGATCTGTCATCCAATTTGCTAACGTCGCTGAGTGTGCTGTCATATCTTCCATATCTCCAGTTCCTCTCCGTGGCTTTCAACAGGCTGGGCACCGTGCTGGAATATGACACTCGTATATTTTTGATATATTTTATTAATTCGCCTTATTCAGAGCCGAGTCCGGCTTTCGGCAACCCTACCCGTGTGATACTGTACGTAGCATGACGAGGAGCAATCCCTATATCTTCAACCTATATCATAAGTATACATAGGTATATTTGTTTTTATCCGATTTTTTTCCTACTGTGCTGATTTTTTCGTTTTCCAGCTCAATGGTTCCTGACTGAAGTCCATTATAAATTCAATTCGGTGACGAGAATTCGCGACTTGGATGGGTTTTGGTCGATTACGATTCTTGATTTATCGCATAATAACATCAAGCATATTACGGGACTTGAGACGTTGAGGTGGTATTTTATTCTCAAACATTTTAAATGTACTTACCTACTCTTACTTTATTATTCATAACAAATTTACAAGTCAAAAGAGTCGTGCTAGCGAATTGATATAGACATATATGAGTAAGTACATAGGTACTCTCCTACAAGCAGCAGAAAGATTTTCGTTGCTCAGCAAGCGAATGAACAGAAAATCTCACGTTACTAGGCCCGTATTAATAAATCGCACTCAACTTTGAGTTGAGTCTTAAGTGCGAGCTTGAGTTGCTGTGCTAATTAATAAACTTTACTTGAGTTAACGCTTGAGTTTCGTATATCACCTGAGTGAGCGACGTATTAATAAACAAATATCAGAACTTAATTAAATACCCAAATAAAACTAAATTATTTGGAATTTAGAGTCTTCACTCTAGTCGTATAATTAGTTTCCATAAGGATCGAAAATATAATTATAAGTGTAATAGGCGTCTAAATATTACTCGATTTCGTCGATAAAAAAGGCAAATTTTAAGTTGCTATAACTTTTTTTTTGTTTATTATTTTCGAACCAAAACTAATTACAGATCTAGATATTTATCATCTTAATGCTTGTAAAAAATTTGAATACGATGAGTTTTATGGTTTCGAAATTAAAACGAAAGTACGTTTGTATGGGATTTCGTCCCTCTAGTTAACCCTTAAGATCGATCTTGAGTGATACTCTGTTGATATACGTTTATTAATTAGCGACCATCTTAAGTGCGTGATCACAACTTGAGTTAAACTCAGCTGAGATCGTACTTGAGTGCAGTTATGAGCTCGATTTATTAATACGGGCCAGGTGTCTAAGCTGTTACAGATTGTTAATACAACTGAATAAGCTTTCAAAACAACTGATGACTACTCAGTCACCAGTTCACCACTTGGTACGGCTACGGTAACATATCGCAGTGGAGGAATCTGCTAGTTGCCTATAACTAAATAAATATAATAATATAAATTTGGGTGTCATTTAGGTGCTCCGTGCGTTTAGCATATAACTAGTGGTTATATGAGAACAGTAGACCTCGCGAGCTCTTATAACCATGCAAAGCCATTTTATAAGAGCCCACCTTATAAAATGGCTTTTCATGGTTCCAGCCCCCTTTCATACAAATTAGTATTAATATTAATTAATAAATATACAAATGTGCTTTTGTAAGAACAAAAGTACAGGGTAGGTATCTCCATTTCAGATATTTACGGCATCTTGACCTCTCGTTCAATCACATCCAGCGTCTAGAAAACCTGAACAACCTACGTCTGTTGTGGCTAGACCTGTCCTATAACAACATTTCCAGCTTTGAGTTCGGCAACAACAAAGGGCTTTTTACCCTTTTGCATCTGGAATACCTCAACGTGAACGAAAATAATTTGACATCTTTGAAAATGTTCACGGGTTGCACCAGGTAAGGACAAATATGTGCTTACCTACTACCACAGAAGACAGTAAGAGTGTTATAGAGGTACATACAGAACGGAATCTCCTAAGGTCCCGCGCAATATGCGTCCCTGTTCTCCGTCCCCGCACCTCTCCCCTGTTCTCGCCTTGTCTCAGGGCGAGAGCGGGTGAACACGCACCCGTTGACGTGTACACGGCGGCACATGCGGGGACAGGAAACGGGTACGCATATTGCGCGTACCTTAGGAGGTTCCGTTCTGTATATATGTATTCTCTTACTGTCTTCTGTGCTACTACATAGCCAAATTTCCAAGGATACTTTTTCCTAAATGAATTGAAAGTAAGTAGGTACTTAGTTTCAATCCTGAATCCTAATTTAATTTTTGCCAAACGTAGGAATGTGTTGTCGGACGCAGGCGTATTCTGCTTGACTACTTTTTTTAAATTAGTTCATTTTATTGGACTCATACGACACTGTAAACTAAATAGGTTCCTGCGTTTTGATTGATTTATAGTTTGGTAAAAATAAATGTTTAGATTTGAATAACCTCCAACAAATATAAAATATTTAAAAAAAACAAAAGTTATACGGACATAGTTTTTCATAATATCTTATATTATCGAAAATCGTAGAACTTTTAGTAACATAAAGGGTTGAAAACTGACATCGTTTTTGTATCAAAAATGTCAGATATAATAGTCTTAACACATTAACAGTCCGGTTACTAGACACAATAGAAAAGTTGTGACCCAAAAGGTAGGGACTTTGATGTGATAATTATGTTTAAGGTCAAAATCGCAAAAAATATTTTTTATATTTACAGTTTGAAATACCTACTTAGTTAGTTATGTATGATACTCGTACTTACCTACTCAATAAGTAACCCAAATGAGCTAGACCGAGAATGAGAATTTCGGATACAAAATGCTGAAATATATTATTTGAACTCTTTCCAAGTAGAACTACCTACACGCCAGAAACACTATAATAATCACATTCCTAAGGCGGAGATCCCACTGCACCGCGCACTGTCACGGAGCGCGTGCTCGGGGAGGCAGATTTTAACATTGTATGCAAGTATCTCAGTTTGTATAGAAAACACGCCTAGTACCTACTGGAAACGAGTCAACACGCGGGAGCGTCAGTGTGTTGAATTGAATACGCGGTGCAGTGGGTTCACCGCCTAAAAAAAATAGGTACTCATGATTCGATACTACATACATTAAATTTTTTCTCTTTATCCAAGACTTCGAGAATTGCACGCTAGAAACAATCGCCTAGGAATCCTGCTGGAACTGGCCGTGTATATGAGACAAATGCGGCGTCTCATCGTGTTAGACCTGCGAGCCAACCCCATCTGCTCTAACCCAGGGTACAAGGATGTCGTCATCAATACCTTCCCTGTGCTGCTTAACTTGGACGCTGAGGAACTGGATCCTATTTCCCAGGTATTTATTGTTATAAATAAATAAATATATACGGGCAAATCACACAGATTGAGCTAGCTCCAAAGTAAGTTCGAGACTTGTGTTATGGGATACCATCTCAACGATACTATATTTTATAACAAATACATATACTTGATATATATTGATAAATAATAATAAAATAATATAATAATATATTTATTTGCTGTAAAAGTGGTTACAATAGTTGTTAATTACAATTATTAGATCACACTTCTAACCTGTCTAGGCATGCAAATGTCAATTAAGTTATCATTAATTTAATTATTTATTGTATTCATATCTTTCTATTCTATAATTATATCAGTATTTGGTCTAATTTGTTATTACTAACGTTTAAAAAATTTAATTAGTAATAAGTATTTTATAAGTAACAATTCTATGACCAAAGATATTCCTGTATCGAGTAGAAACCCTTCTCCAGCAGGAAACTACGCAGCCTGTTCTTAAAGACTGGCAACGGCAATACTTTGATATCTTCCGGCAGCCTGTTGTAGATACGAACAGCCATCCGACAGCTATTTTGGTCACATAAAGCTGTGGATACATTAGATAACACAAGCCTGTTGGGGTATCTGCCACGATAATTAGAAATTACCTCACAATTTCTTTGAAATAAATATGAGTGTACCTTTACAAAGTGACACATTTCATAAATGTAGATGGATGGTAGTGTCAACAATTTAAGTTTTATGAAATGCGGTCTACAGCTAGTTCTCTGAGGCAACTTACATAAAGACCTTACACAGTTTTTCTGTGCCATAAACGCTCTGTCCAATTCTGTCGAATTTCCCCATACTACAATTCCATATCGTAATACAGACGCTACGTACACATGATACGCTAACAAGGCTGTTTTAAGCTCTGTTATACGGCTAAGCTAATAAGCTCGGAAGTGTTCAGTAGCTTTTGGAAGATCATTAATGTATAGTAAAAACAATAAAGGACCTAGTATACTTCCTTGAGGCACGCCAATATTATTTAATTTCTCACCAGACATAAATGAAGTCTCATTTTGATTCTTATCCAGATTAGTCACTACTACTTGCTGCTTCCTATTTTCAAGGAAGGATTTAATCCAGCTATTAGCCTTCCCCCGAATTCCATACCTATCACATTTAGCAAGCAATATTTTATGTAAAACATAATTAAAAGCTTTTGTCATATCAATAAACAACGCCATAACTTCAGTACTATTGTCTACATGACTTAGCACCTCATTTACCAATTTGAACATGGCTAATACAGTTGATTTACCTTTCTGAAATCCATTCTGATTTATGTTTAATATATTGTACTTAGTTATAAATGTAATAAGCCTAAAATACATAGCTTTTTCAAAAATTTTAGATATGATAGACACCAAAGCTATCGGTCTATAATTTTCCAAACAGTTTGCATTATTATCTTTAGGAAGTGGTTTTATGACAGTTTTCTTCAGATTTTCTGGAAATTGTCCTTGTTCAAAAGACAAATTTATAAGAAAACTCAACACAGGTGCCAAAATATGTTTAGATTTCTTTATTACGTATGTAGATAAATTATCACTACCTACAGAATTTGTATTATTGAGCCCTGTTATTATTTTACCGATTTCATCACTGTCCGTGGGAAATAAGAATAAAGTTTCATTTACTGGTTCGCACAAATTCGTGGTGGTCTCTGCAATATTATTTTTTGTCTGTATGTCTGTAAAAAAGTCATTGAAAGCATTTGCTAAGTCAGTAGGATTAGTAATTACCTCACCATGTCGTACAATTTTATTTATAAATTTATTTTTAATGACATTATTATTTTTTATTAGATTCCAGGCTGCTTTATTTATATTAGTAGAATTATGTAAATATTTCATATTTTTAATTTTTTGTGAGTAATTCATACATCTTTTGAGAATCGCTGAATAATTTCTGTATTTTATTTTACTATTTATATCCTTTTTTTTATAATACGTAAATCTCAGTGATCGTTTAGTCCTACATGACCTACTAATGCCTTTTGTCACCCATTTTTTACTTTTTTGATTAGTACTCACTTTTATTCTCTTAGTTGGAAAACATAAGTTGTAGAATAGGATTATGAGCTCATAGAAATTGTTGAATGCCTTGTTTGCATCGGTTTCACCATAAACTTCCGACCATGATAGGTTTGCAAGACATTCATTGAATTTTCTAATGTTTTCTTCACTAAAATCTCGTTTATATATAAAATAATATTGTATTTTATTTTCTTTTTTGTTTATTGGGAATTCCAAGGTTTGAGCCGTTTCGTGATCAGATAGGCCTAATTTATGTACTTGGGCAGTTGTATTAGTAATATTACTTACAATTAGGTCTAGGCAAGCTTTTTGTCTTGTTGGTTCAGTTATGTGAGAAGTGTAGTTATAGTTTTGCAGCAAAGCTAAAAAAGCATCTTGAATATCATTATTTTTTAGTGTATCGATGTTGAAATCGCCAGTAATAATAATTTTTTTCTTGTATTTTGTCCTTAATTTAAATAGTAATTTGTCAAATCTATCCAAAAATAGATAAGGATCCGTCAATTTATCTTTATTATTAAATGGTATTCTATACAGACAAATGAGTATACAGTCATGTGCCGTCAATTCTATACCACAACATTCGAAATACTTTTCAATAGATATATCTTTTAAATAATCTATCTTTTTATACTCTATGTTGTCCCTACATAATATACAAACGCCACCACGTTTTTTAGTCTTTCTAGAAAATGAATCTGCAAGAAAGAACTCAGGAATTTTTAAGTTTGATTCATTTCCATTTAAGATAAAAGTTTCTGAGAGGCAGATTAAATCTATATCTTTATATAAACATCCAAGACCCTCAATTTGAAAAGAATCATTTCCATCTTGGCCTAACCGGGGATCGAACCCGGGACCTCCATTGTGACAGCCTGGCATGATGACCACTAGGCCACAGAAGTCGTCAGTTGTTCCATACCTTCTTCTTATCTTTTCTTAGGCAAGTATTTTAGTAAAGTGGCGAGTAATTTAGTTACTGACCGGGTCTGAACACCAAAAAAATAGTCTAGTATATTAGTAACTATTTTAGTCGAGTCCATCCATTTTGTTCTATTTTTCATGCGATTAGCGCTGGCAACTTACCGGTTAAACAAGTCTGATACTTACGTTTTAGCGAGTTCATCAGCTGCCGCAACGTAGGTAGGGTTAGGGTATGTAACTCGCTGATTCTCTGAGTAACCTGTGGCTGCAGCAAAAAAAATTACAAAGTTTTATTATAAACAAATTTCTTCGTCCCCCTCTTCTAAAACAGCCATTACTATAAGCTTTATTAGCTTATTCAATTTATTGCGTTGCAGTTTGTTCATCTTGCAAAAAAGTTCTCTCTCACTTGTGTACCTACTGTATTCGACCGTAATGCGAACGATTTGTGGACGGCAGCGAGTAAGCTTCTAAATCACACGTCACTATACTAAATTACTAAAGTAGTCCGAACTAGGCTTTAGGGCTTTGCCCTGTGACCGTACAGTAGGTCTGTGTACAGGCCTATGAAGATGACATACACATCTTCATGGGCCTGTACACAGACCATGGATCAAGATAGACACAGCCTATGTATGAATTTGCGTGTCGATCTGACTCTTCAAATTTACTTCATTTAGGATCGTCACTTTTAGTCCGTGTATGTCAATTCATTAGATCGGACATTGAGCTCTTTACTGAAAAATACCTAAATCTGCCTTTTGAGCCGTAGAAACTCGTCGAAAAACGTTGAGGATGTAATAAAAAAGAATTTCTTCCGTTTGTATGTGAATTTCTTATTAAATATAGTATTGAAAATTGGCACGCCAGGTTTTCATATAAATTGAAGGACTTTCTTTATCTAGTAGTATACAGATCTGTGGGCCTGTATGAGTGGCAAGAAACTTGCAGTAAGTAGGCCTTACTTTTATTTCAGCGCACTTCTAAGATGGAAATGACTCCAGACGTGACTACGTTCGCAACCCGTCGTCTGCTCCGCCTGTTGTACATAGAGCAGCTATCTAAAGCGGTCGTGTCACCCGACGTGCCTCCAGCCGACACCACTGAAGTGCCCATTGTCGTACTAGTGGGCTACGAGGCGGTAGGCAAAGGTAACCGGCTTCCCAGATACCTACTTAGGCTTAAAACTGCGTTAAACCAGGCCTGTGTCACACCCCGTTTAGATATCGAAAATATACCTACATTATTAATTGCGCGCAGCGGCCCCTCGGAGTAGTAAATTCAGTTATACGAATCGTTTGTCCAGAGAAATAAGAATGAAATTGGCCTGCAATGGATGTCTAGGTATCTAAACGAAAAGGTGCTGAGTTCTGACGTGAGCTAATTTAAACCATATCGCTTACCACAGTGAGTAGATATTTCTTTGAATTTCTTTGCTGAGAGACTTATGTACGTGAGTCTAGTACTTATTCTGTGGTTAAACGAAGACCGTTCGACGGGTTCAGTCCGTCTCTGTCACAAACTCTACGTGCGACAGAGACACGTGACCCGCGACGGTTTCAGCTATCTCTATCGCACTTACAGAGACGGACTGAAACCGTCGCGGGTGCCCGCTTGACGTAGTTTCCAAGCCTTAACAAAGAGGATAGACAGGTACTCACCCTCTTTGTTTGAAAAAGAAAACCAAATTAATTAAATTAAAACGGCTACATACTATCACGTTTTTATCCCTAACGGGCTAGACAGAGCCTAGGGCGGTAAGGCCCAGGCCACCTTTAGCGTGTTGGTGGGCATGAAGGTGGAAAAGAGAAATCATAATATAATACTGATAGGTTTGCTAACCGCATCACCTATTGATATGATTTATATTCTCACCCATTCCCTCAATTGGCTTTTACGATCTGCACGGGAAGAGAAGCAGCTGGTATATTCAATGTTTTTTATTTTCTCCCAGACCAGCCAAGAAGAATTAAAACGGTTGACTTACGTAATATAGTCGGAAAAGGCCGATCAGGTTTCGATCGATTTAGACGATCATCTTCAGAGTCAGTGTCAGAAACGGCGACCCAACGAGGTCGCGCGCGCGTCGCCGCCCGCGTCGCCGCCCGTTATGCTTGACTCGAAACAATAACTGCGGGGGATCTGCAGATACCGGCGAGGTTCTCGTGGTCAACCGTTTTAAATCGATTAATTATGGATTCATCTCATGTTAGTTTTAAAAATAAATGATTTATTCCAGCATGTTATTGCATATTTAGGGAAACTCGCCAGGCGCCTAGCACGCGAATGCAAGTCCAACATAGAACTGGCGTTGCAGCACACCACTGCCAACTTCCACCTCCCGGAGCACTACAGGCAGGTCTCTAGGACCAAGTTCGACGACATGCTGCTAGCTGGAGAACTCCTCACGTACACCGAAATGTCTGCAGAGTCCTATGGATTAAGTAAGTGTTAAAATATTTGTTGAAAAGAGGTAAAAAAGGGCCCTAATACTATATCGTTAAAATATAAGAAAAAGAGCCTTTTATACGTTTCACTTGCATTATACCGCACTGTTTCTCTTGCCTCACTTTGTAATTTTTAGGGCATTGTATTTCGTCGTCATAATCCAGCCAAACCAGTTGCATTTACGTAAAACAAATATGCCTACTCAGGTGAGAAATCAATTAAATATTAACCTAATCAAAAACTCCGCTTCAAAATTCTTTTTCTCATGGAAATTTTAATAATTTTCGGTAACTAAATGAACTCGCAAAAAATCATTTCACCGACTGACATTTTGTAATGCTTCGTTTTTCCTACTCACAAACGGCAGTAACACCACCTGTGTTTTCGACCCGGAACTATAATTCCGAAAACTGCTTTACTGACACCTAGAACGCAAAAAAAAAGCTCTAATATTAATGATAGCAAGAACCTAGCTCTTCAATATAAGAAGAAGAAGAATATTAAAGATATTTAAAAGTGTTTCACTTCCCTCGGTGTTTCACGTACCCAACCCGACCTTACTTAAGTCTTTTCACTACATACACTGCACAGTATAATGTAAACACATTTTTTTTCAGGTCGTGCCGAAGCCTTTATAAATGAAGGAAAAGTTAAAATTGTAACCATGGATCTGATAGGGGGACTGATGCTGAGGTTGCGAGGCAGGCGGCCATATTTGATTCTCTGCACGTGCTCGGACAAAGAGGCACTTAGAGCGAGACAAAAACAACGGAAAGGGTAAATATTCTTCTAAGTAGGAATATTTCTTCCATGGTTAAGAAGAAAAGGAAAATACGCAGAAATTATGCATATGGAAATACGCGTATGCATTCGCACAAAAAAAAACTACATCCCAAAAGTGGCCGTTTTGTGCAAAAATGCAAACTAAAGCTTAACGTTCTCACTTTAAACTGTAAACAGTGGTTCATAAAATAGTTTGAAGGGTTATCTAGGTTTTACTAGATCAAAATTTTAAAAGATATCTCCGTTCCTTTCAAATAATTTATTTAAAATGGGGGCAGCACTGGACTCCGTGTATCGTCTTAAGGCCGTACCTAAATTTTCCGCTGTCCAGTGCTGCCCCTATTTGAAATAAATCATTTAAAAGAAAACCAAGACATCATTTAAAATTTTGCTACTACCAAGTCCTAGATAACCCTTCAAAGTATTTTATGAATTACAGTTATTGCGAAAAACGACCACTTTTGGCAAATGTGCGTAGTAAAGCTAAACGTTCTCATTATAAACTGTAAACAGTAGTTCATAAAATACTTTGAAGGGTTATCTAGGACTTGGTAGTAGCAAAATTTTAAATAATGTCTCCTTTTTCTTTGAAATGATTTATTTTAAATGGGGGCAGCACTGGACCCCGGAAAATTTAGGTACGGCCTTAAGTTTAAAGTGCGAACGTTAAGCTTTTCTTAGCATTTTTGCCAAAAGTGGCCGTTTTCCGCAAAAATGCTAAGTATGGCATGTATGGCCTTAATATGTACAGTGACCAACAAAATTCATATTTTTCTCTAAAGACAAAATTTAAAAATACATACCTCATTTAATTAATTCTGTGGCAATCAAAAACTATAAAAATGTCATACTTATTTGAACTTTAGCTTTCGTGAGCTGGCCTTCAAACAAACTGGCATGGAGACCCCATTTGAAAAATCTACACTGCAAGTTCTACTCTCTGGTCGAATAATCATCACTGGGATACTCAATGAAATACTCGTGGTAAATATTTTAGAATAAGTCAATAAATAACACTTAATTGTTTATTTATTACCTATGCCTATTAATATTATATTATGAGAATTGATACTCCACCGACAAAAGTATAGCTCTTACATATAGATACCTAGATAGATGAATATTATACAAAACAGCTAGTATTTAACATTGATACCTGCAGTAGATAAAAACTATGATGCGAATACAAAACATAGAAAGTACTTTTCAACAATATAAACTTTTGCTGAAGAAATGCTCTACAGATTGTAGATTGTAAGTTTACGTATAATACCCGGCACATAAGTTGACCCAAAATGGCGGCTCTGCGCAGGTATAATTAGAGGAAAAAGTGTGCGCAGTGACCGCCATTTTGGGTCAACTTATGTGCCGGGTATTGTACGTGCCTATACTTATATAAATTGTATATATAGTTAAACGGGACTTAGCACGAACTAGTAATATTTATGTCAATGGCACGAACCTTTTTTATTGTTTTGATAAACGTTTCGAATTAGTCCCGTTATATATATAAATCACGTGTTCAAAGCGCGATAGTTTTAAAAACCAATATATACATTTTATCTACATGGTAGTGCGAAGCCTGAGCGTGGCGTTAGTTTTAAAAACCAGATTGTAAGCACATTTGTATAACCCTTTTAGGCATTACCAGATGAGAAGGAGAAGAGTGAGTTTGTGATAGAGTCGGAGTGTTCCCTGATGATGGACAGCGACGCAAGAGGGGAGGCTAACGACTACTCGAGAGGCTTCAACTTGTACAATCTACTTATTTCTGTGAGAGTCTTTATCCAATCGTTTGTAAAATCTTTGGCTTTAAGTACCTATTTATGAGTAAGACGATTTAAATAACTTAGTCTAGTCGACTTTAACTTAGGCCTTTGCCCAGCAGTGGGACATTAATACAGGCTAAAAAAAAGTCTAGTCGACAAGATCATAATAGTATCAATTATTGATAGTGGTCTTAAAAATATGAGCGATATGTAGATCATTCGATTTGGAATGACGCTAGAAAAATTTATGATGAAAAAAGACATTTCGTTTTTTGCCATTATTTTTTCATCGTTATTTGTTTATAACTTTTGTAAGTTTATATCTGCGACAAAAAAAAATTAATACATTTTCCTAGACGTCATTCCGACGGACGGCAATAGCTGGACTGATACCTACCCGCTACGATATTATAAGAGCACTAAGCTGTTCACCGGTGTGTTTCACTAAGTAGCTAGCTTAATACTTAGTGAAAGCCAAAGAAATTGTTTACAATCTAGAATCCTTACGAAGTGGCAAAGCCGTTTCCAGAAAATGTACTATAGCTCTCCCCTTCTACTTTATTGCACTGACAGTTTGCGTGAAAGGAAAGCCTATAACTCTAGGTACATTTTTTGGGAACGTTAGGTATTTAAACATAAGCATTATGAAAATATGAGCTTTATGTGCATGGCATCAAGTTTAATTTTTAATGTTGTTTTTTTTTGAGATTATTACTCGTAGTTATTCTAGATTGTATTATAATTTCTTTGGTGAAAGCACACCGTTGAAGAGTGCTCTTCCCCTCTTAACTCTACCATAACCATTCGCTTACTCTCATTCTTATCATGTGTGTAGATAGTGTGGTAAGTAGCCGACGTAGTTGTCAGTTTTCAAGGCGTCTGACATAGCTTCATAGCTTGGCAACTGATCATCTAATGATGACAGCCGAGACCGACTCCGCTCTTGGACGACCAACGTTTCGCTGGCCAGTTATGGCAGGCCTGTGTCACTCCCCGTTTAGGTATCGAAAATGTACCTACATTATTACTATGCGCGCAGGCGGCCCCTCCGAATGATAAATTCAGTTATACGAATCGTTTGTCTAGAGTGATAAGAATGAAATTGGCTTGCAATGGATGTCAAAGTATCTCTATGCGAAAATGTGACGTGAGCTAAATTAAACCATATCGTAACCTAGCTACATTGAGCAGATATTTCTTTGAATTTCTTTGCTGAGTGACACTTCTGTACGTTAGTATTATTTATTCTGTGGCTATGGGCAACCAACTCCGTCAAAATTTTACACCACCTGTCATCACCTCGCCTTGCCAGGTGTCCTACCCAACTTCATTTCAGATCCATCACACATTTACCCCGGCATCTGTGGGCATCGTGAAATTTCGTTGTCTACCAAATCACAATGTTTGGAATATGGTCTTGAAGTTTGATGGCGAGCATGTTTCTTTGTGCAACTCTTGATAGAATTGAAATACCCGACCAAGGACACTGAAATACGCTGAATGCAAGCAGGTCCCTTTCGACGATTTTAAAAATCCTTGGGGAGTCCTGTGTCCGTCCATACTTAGACGTCATGCGGCGAAAATATGCTGTCATGACATTAAATACGTCTAATTCCGCCACTGCATAAATAAGTAGGTAGCTGAGATAGCATTATTGCAGAAGCTACTGAATCCTTAAAGCTGTATATTTAGAGCTCATCATCAATGGACGAAGAATTCAAGCGTGATAAGAGCAGCCAAATGGACCAAAGCCTGCATTCTTTATACAAGGAGTCCCAGGTCACTGACGAGTTCAACAGCTTTGGTCAATCCTCCTTCCAAGATAAGGAGAACAAAAAAAGGTATGTCACTAAGATAGTTATACCTAAGTTTATCTACTAGGTCTAGTTGGTCCTATTACTATATTTTCTACCTATATACTTACATACGAATATTGTAGTTAGTAAATAGATAACATAAAAATTAATATTGGAAATACTTTACGGATTTTAAACAATTGGAAATACGACGACCTCTGTGGCCTAGTGGTCATCACACCAGGCTGTCACATCAGAGGTCCCGGGTTCGATCCCCGGTCAGGTCGAGATGGAAAATGATCTTTTTCAGATTGGCCTGGGTCTTGGATGTTTATATATGTATTTGTTATAAAATATAGTATCGTTGAGTTAGTATCCATAACACAAGTCTCGAACGTCTCGAACTTACTTTGGGGCTAGCTCAATCTGGGTGATTTGTCCGTTAAAAAAAACTATCAAAACCGTTTCAAGGACCTGTTGATTTTTGTCTTAGGAGAAAAATCTACAGTCAACTTTAAAACTCGTTTCAGATATACAGGCTGACTTTTTAAACACTGTCCAAATTTTTTGAGCAAGTTCTGTCCATGATACTGTACTACTTTCTATAAAAAAAGTTATTAAAAATCAATAAAAAATCAGCGCTCAGACAGACGGATTTTGTATGAGAACGAAAAAATTTTGTCGATTTTTAATAACCATTTTTGTAGAAAGTAGTTCAGTATCATGGACTGAACTTGCTCAATAAATTTGGACAGTGTTTAAAAAGTCACCCTGTATAGATATGTAAAGAAGGAAATCTTTACTATGGAAGAAATTGGAATGTAGAACGAGTGTACCCTCTGATGTTGTGTCCATTTTCAAATATTGGTATAACAATCAAACAAATACTGTAAAGTGGGCGGGTGCTCACTCGGAAGTGTATCGGTTGGAATGCGGGGTGCGGCAAGGTGGGTTGAGTTCGCCCCGGCTTTTCAACTTATATATTAATGAGCTGATAGGTGAACTCTGCAGGACTGGTGTTGGTTGTCATGTCGATGGTGTGTGTATTAATAACATCTCGTATGCAGACGACATGTGCCTGCTTTGTCCATCTATTGGTGCGCTGAGACGGCTCCTGTCCATTTGTGAGTCTTATGCGGTGGCTAACGGGCTCAGGTATAACGTTGAAAAGTCTCAACTTATGATTTTCAAAGCCGGAACGTTGACATACGGTGATATACCCAACATAAGCTTGTGCGGCAGTCCGCTTTGTAGGGTTGATAAGTTTAAGTACCTGGGTCACTGGGTCACCGAGGACTTGAAAGACAATGTCGACATTGATAGGGAACGCAGGTCGCTGGCTGCCCGGGGCAACATGCTGGCTCGCAGATTTGCACGTTGCACAGTACCGGCACAGAATACAGTAAGAGTAAACAGAAGGGACTCTTCTAAGGTACGCGCAATATACGTCCCCGTTCCCCGCACCCGCACCTCTCCCCCGGTTCTTGACGGCCAACGTAAGAAATCGAGGCGAAAACGGGGGAGAGGTGCGGGGACGGGGAACGGGGACGCCTGGGTGACGCATATTGCGCGTACCTTAGGAGTTTCCGGCCTGTGGTACCGGTTAAAATAACGCTTTTCAAAGCGTACTGCCAGTCTTTTTACACGTGCAGTCTATGGGCCAGTTATACGGCTCGGGCATACAGCGACTTGCGAGTCCAATACAACAACGCTTTCAGGGCGCTGTTAGGGATGTCGTGGCGGTGTAGTGCGTCTAGAATGTTTGCGGAAGCGCACACTGATGGTTTCTCAGCCATTATGAGGAAGAGATGTGCTTCCATAATGACGCGCTTACGCTGCAGCTCTAACAGCCTCTTGAAGGTGTTTATAGATAGATGGGACACTCCGATGTGGGGCAGATGGATACATCTCCATAATCCTTGTTACTAACAATAGTTTTTAAGTAATCAATGTTACTAACCCGATATGGACATGGTCTGAATTAAATTTTATTATTATTATTATATTATTTGGAGCATTTAAATGTAACTTTATTACATCTATTTATACCTACCAAATGAAATAGCACTTTCCGAAACCGCATGGTTCTGCTGATGATGATCTATTGTAATTCTGTTTCGTTGATGACAGCAGACACTCACGCTCCAAAGACAAAGACAAGAACTCCAGTCTCACGCAGCCCAAGAGTGTGGACTTTAGCAGATACACATCTTCCACATGGAAAGGTAACTCCCTTGCATCGTCACTCGTTCATATTACAGTGTATAGCAACACAGGTTTCCTCCACATGTCTCATTTCTTCCCGCCCTGGTACAATTTGATTAAGTATAGATAGCATTACACATTCAAAATTTATTGCCGCCACCTACAGACTACAGGACATTTACTCCAAAAGCGGCAGGACATACGTACACAGCTACGTGTCAGCGCTGCAGTATCAAGCAACACTGAGAACTACGAAATTATGATAAAGTCTTATTTGGATTGAAATCCAAATAAGACACTATCGGACAACTGTCGTAATACTTCAAGATGTTAAGGTCCAAATTACAACTATAGTCGTTGGTTTAGCAGTGCATGTCACTAGATAAGTATAAGCCTGTACCTACCCTTGTAATTTATAAACGTGGTTACCGCCTTTACCTATAAGCGTAGCATTTGAGTGCGTCCTTTGACTCCGGGAGTCCATGTTCTGTGCCTCTTTAGAAGCTATGAACTACTGAGGTTTCTATTTAAACGAGTTTGCCTGGAAGGGATTGCTAAGCGATAAGGCCGCCTTTTGGGCATTCCCTAGTTTTTAAGATAATTATACATACATACATACTATCACGCCTGTTTCCCACAGGGGTAGGCAGAGACTATGGACCTCCACTTGCTACGATCCTGACAGACCTCTTTCGCTTCACCTACACTCATCAACCTCTTCATACATGCCCTTCGGCTACGGGTACTTCTTACCTCTCCCTTTTTCAGAAAGTCTGCAATCAGATCGCAGAACGTTCGCCGAGGTCGACCCTGTCCCACTCTTCCACTCTTAAGATAATTATGTCCTGTATTTTTCT
Source organism: Acrobasis repandana (assembly GCA_963576875.1). Classification (NCBI taxonomy): domain Eukaryota; kingdom Metazoa; phylum Arthropoda; class Insecta; order Lepidoptera; family Pyralidae; genus Acrobasis; species Acrobasis repandana. The sequence continues at coordinate 9,489,578 of OY756230.1, read as the reverse complement.
TTTATGCAATAAAGGGTATTGTATTGTACCTACCCTACCTGTAAGGGTTGGGTGTCACTTGCTAGAGCGGGAATGCGACCGCATTGCCGATTCCGCTACATACCCGCTCTCTTTCTCGCTTTAGCAAATGACGGTATGAAGGAAGGCCCCAACGAGATTTATCAACGGGTGACAGCTTTTCATAAAGACATTATTATGTACCTTAAGTAAATAAATAAGATATATTTTGTACATCGACAGTTTTTGATTGAATGGCATTTTCAGCTAGCGGGTTCTTATGATTAAGTATTTTTATTATATCGCCCAATAGTGCTGGGAGTGGGAGTTAGAATCTAAAGCTATGAAAACGTCATTCAATCAAAAACTGTCGAGATACAAAATACTTATATATCTTATTTATTTTATTTAGGTAAGTACATAATAGTAATGTCTTTATGAAAAGCTATCAACCGTTGATATACCTTGTTGGGGCCACTGCCAGACAGACTCACTGTAACTGAACGCATTCCAGGTCTCTCAAACCAATGTCCAGATAGCACCAAGTCCTCAAAATCTGTCACCTTCACATCATCACCGGACAACGCTGAAATGGTTGCAGATATCACCGGGATGATTATAGAACCTCCAGTCTCTGATAAAGGTACCGATTTTAAAATCGAATAGAAATGGATTTGTCAGTTTTCCCCGAGACTAGTAACACTAGTAACAAACAACATAAGTTTTTTTTAAAGGGCGTAAAGTGTGTGAAATCAGTTCCTCATGGTTCGACCATGGTATAATAAAACAAGGCCTTCTCTTCCCGTGACAGTTGGGTCACGTGATTAGCCCAAGAATACGTCATCAGTTTGATTGGGAGTGTTGCCACTGTGTGTGATTGAATTACCTGAGCAAAGTGCATTTTTTAAACTTAACAGATCCATTGTGAACTATTAATTAATTAAATAAACTTATTAAAAATTAAACAAATGAATCACACCAACTTATTGTGGCATTCGTGACGTAGTCTTGGACCATCGCGGGCATGTTTTGTTTTATTATTTAATATGTATCAAAGGGCAAGAACTTGCTTACGTCGTTGTTAGCTTTGTCTTATGGAATACTCCTATGGAAAAGCTAGGTACCTACCCCATTGTATCAAAAAAACTGCCTGTTAGTTAACAGTAATGAATATATTTTTGGTTCCTGAAATAAATTAGGTACCTATTTATAATATTTTATTTTAATGATTATTTTTTTTTATAAAGAAGACAGGGCGAAAATAAAATCGGTAAGCGCGAGGCATTGGAATGCTGCGTTGGGAAGCCAGCCCATCGTTCACTCGGGGTCTTCGATGGATGATACGGACCTTTGGCTGGCATTCCTTGCTGAGACAGGACTTCTGCCAGTAACCAGTACCATCGTGCAGACATGTGAATATCCAACTCTACATACTTATATCCTGTGTAACATATAAGTACATCAATCACTTCCATGATGGTAGGAAATGGCGGCGCGAGAGAAGCCCTTCTGGTTAGTAGAGATTCGTAAGCCTAAGATTAGTAGGGGCCGGGTAAAAACACCTCTAGACTAGAGTCCTCGTAAAAATTCACGTGCGAGGCTGTGGGCTGTGGGCCTACGTCGCGTCGCCTACGCATAACGCCGCCTCAGGCGGTAGGCGCGAGCAAAATCTAAATTAGCTAGTGTCCTTCTCAAAAATAAGTCCTTAGGTATTACAGAAGTCGTTATTTAAAAAAAAAATTTAATAACTATGATTATTCCTGATCGTGGTTTCCGACGCTATCATTCAATGAATGAAGATACCAATGACCCTATTTCTATATTTAAAACATAGGTAAGTAAGTACCTATACATATATCTCTAGATTGTAAGTCCAAAACTATTTCATATGCTAAAATCATCTTCTACTTATATGATACTTTTATCATTTATGATGTACCTACTTAAGTCACACCAGTTGTGATTGTGAGAGCAGTCGTGAACTGTGATGCAGGCCCAGCCTTCTATAGACACAAGTCTCCATCAAACTATATTTTTAAGATATGTAGGTAGGTTAGGTACAATGTTTTATGTAGATTATTGGAAAAAAAGAAATAAGTACGTTTTTTACTTTTTTTAGTTTACCCCTATCCAGTGGCGTAGCGAGGGGGGCCGGGGAGGCCATGGCCCCGGGCGGCACAATTTAGGCGTCGAAATATGATTATTTAAATAATAGGGCGGCATTATTTCAAATTAAATTAAAGGTCACAATGGGGCGGCTGGTTAAAGGCGGCAAATTTAGAGATTCCTATTAATAATCTTCTATTTCTAATTCCTATTAAAAATAATCGAGCATATACATATTTTTTCAGCTGATACCTCACGTTATCATGATGCGACCAAAACGGATGATCCAGCTTTAATTCTGAATGAACTGGAAAATTATCAAAAGGTATTTCAAAATACTTATTGTAGATATTTAGGTGTATTTTGGTTAAAAATAAAACAGACACACTTAACTGTGATTACTAAGCAATAGGTATTATACCAAAAACAACTATTCCTATTCTAACCCGTGTGGTTCCGGGTTAGAATTCCGGAGGGTTGACGTCAGGCAGGCGTCCGGTCGTAAAACTATAGCCAAATCATTTAAACTGTTCTGGCTATTTCTTCTCTACTTTGCAAGGTTTTTGGCATCTTTGGGTGACCATTGAAATGCATGTTATAGCTATTTTGAGAATAAAAAGCAAGAAAGCGCACCCCGGGCTTCAAAGCAGCACAGCTGAGGATGCAACCGGGAACGCGCTTAGATGAAGAAGAGGGGAGTAGGTAGGTAAGTACGTACTACATTACTCTTCCAATGCCTGTGCGTCAAATATTTCTTTGCCTATTTTATCACAGGATCTCGAAGGAACCACCAATTACAGTAACGCTATCAGAGACGACTACGAAGATTTGCACCGTGCGAATCCCGGTCTCTTTTGGAACACCGTAAGTTACCTAATAAGCGCGTTATGTATTAATATATGTATAAAAAGACATGTAGCTATTTTATGTATACTACACATAAACATTATCTTGCAATCCAAATTTAGACTGTATAACACAAAGGTTAACTGGTAGACAAGTTCGCCTTCTTATCGAGTCGAAATGGTTTCACTGTTTTCACTGTAGCTTCAATTTCATTCAATAATCTATGTAGTTGTCAGTATCCAGTATGTTTCCATTGCCACGGCGATCAAATTCGCCTATTGTTCTGTACAATTTGTATTTGATGGAAAATAAAGATTTATAGATATAGATTAATCTTATGCATCATATGCATCATTTATATGAAAATAACTACGAAACGCAACTGAGAAATGAGTGGAACGCGGTGGTTTGTTTGTTGTTTTTCGTGTAAGTTTTTCGTGTGTGTAAGTAGCCAACACTGGTGTCAGATTTTTCAAGCTACCTAACATAGCTATCTGACATAGCTTGACGACTGCCATACAATGACAGCCGGGACGCTTTTACGTGCCTTCCGAAGCACGGAGGAGCTCGAGAAATTTTTGTACCACTTGTGGTCATCCAAGTACGGACCACGCCCGGGGTTGCTTAACTTGTGAAAACGCTAGCAATGCGTACTCCCACCGGACCACCGAGCTCCTCAACGCAGTAGTGAAAGGTAGGAGAAGGTTTTCGAAAAAGATATTAGTGTTTTATAATTTGCATGGAGGGATTGCAAGATTGACTTGTAGAAGTCAGTACCAACCTACCAAAACGCCCGGGACATATTCTTTTTACGATGGCTTTCCTACCCCCGTAGTATGGCACCGGCGACAGTGTTTATCGAGCGCTATCTATAACTATCTTGCTCTATGTAATAATGAGCAGGATGGCACTAGATCGTCGCGCGATATACTCGTAAACTTTATTTGGGTTCATTAACGATGCCATGCTAGCATGCTACGGCGTTTTTAGCTTTACTAAATTGAATTAAACTTTTTCCTACAGGTTGAAATGGATAATCCTAAAGAAGCTTTTAACAAAGTCAAGAGAATCATCAAGGATATAGTGTCGAACCAACCAAGTCTAAGTCCTATGTTTGATATAGATTTTGCTAATATGAACCATTGTCACATCATTCAGAAGAAACTAGCTAAGATTCGTAACCAAGTAGCTCCACACAGGTTGTTCTATTAAAAGGCGGTATTATAAAAATCTGAATTACTTTTATTTCGAAATACATACAATTAAGTAATTTATTGTAAGTATTGTATGAGAGAAACGCAATGCATGAACAGAAATGAGACTTAATTATTTTCTTAACATCTTAAGACGTAGGTTCATATCTCCGTCAGATATTATTTGAATACCATTGTGTCGAGCATAGCTCCTAGGTTTTGAACTATGTTGTTTGACATCAAAACATCAACTTTCTCTTCCAAATGCCTCTTGGGATCCTGTTTACCGACATTCTTAATGGCTAACTGTTCAGGTGTCATTTTCTCTTCATCTTCTAGGGCCTTATTGTAATTCTTGGCTAACTCCAACATGTCTGTGACTGTGGTTTCATTGATGGAACAATGCTCTTTATAGTCTGATAACGTGAGTCCGTCCATCCATGACTTCTTGTGTAGATTCAAGAGCATTTTTTGTTCAAGCTCATTCTTCCTGTAGTTGATGCTGATGGAGTAATAGTGGCGGTTGAGACCATGAATAAGGGCTTGTACTGATGGTTTCTGCAGATGTCCCAAGTTTGAGGTGGTCTGCCTGGGCTCTTGTCCCAGCACCATCATGTTGGGGTTTATTAGGCGGAATGCATCTATTACAACTTTTCCTTTGACGGACTGGATGGGGTCCACGACAACGGCTACAGCCCGCTCTGACAGCGCTTCAAATGACTGTTGAGTATTTATGTCCACACCTGAGAGCCAGCACCCAAATCCAGGATGTGAGTGGTACCTGGAAGATTTACATAATAATATTTGCACTATAATATTGAGATCTATTCTCTTTTTTTAAATTGGAAGTAGAAAGCTGAATAAAGTAAAATTTTCTTTATTTTCCGATCGAAAATGCAAATCATGTCAATAGGCCATGCGAATAGCAACCCATCACTATTTTGATTCCTTTTTCCATCTTCTCGCCCACTTACACTGCGTGACCATTGGGCTCTCTGCTTAGAGCCACATGACCTACAATACTCAATTTTATTAGGGGTATATTTATTTATTTATTTAAACTTTATTGAGCCAAAATCTTAATGCTAAAGCATTCTCTCCCTATATATATAGACATGATAGTGTATAATATTTTCTCACACTCTTTTTTTGTTCAAACTTGTTAAGGGCTTTTAGTTTATAATTAATTTTATAATTTTTATAAATGCATGTAAAAGGATATACTATTTAAATGTAAAATTCAAATAATTTATAATACAAAAGCCAAGTAAGTTAGACCTCAGCTAGTTCTGCAATATACTTTTATTTTTATTTATTTTATTTATCGTAGACGAGCAGCTAAGAGCTGAAATGTCTATTTCACACAGTTTTATTGACATTTATTAATACATACCAGCCCACCACCATCTCGGGCCTTCCAGTCTGCTTCAGCATATCCAACATCTTGGCCTGGAAGACGGGATCAACAGCCTCTACTGATACGCCGGTACCCGTTTGAGGCATTGCAAATACATCTATTACGCGGACTGTGTAGTCATCCACAAATTCACCTGAAAGTTATAACATGAGAATTAAGTATTATTTATATAGCCAAGCTAATGGAGCCACTAGATGGATTCAACAAATTAATAATTTTATAACTAAATGATTTCTTGAATAAACTATGTATTTATAGGATAAGTTCCTAATCAGAAGCTACATACTGAATCTTATATGTAAGCTATAATATAATATGTACAGAGGAATGAAGATACCTGTGCCACCTCACGTAGTGCGCGGTGGCACAGGTATTTGATTAACCGTCTGTACCACTTGCTAAGCTATGATATGTTACCTATTATGACTTATTTCGATCAAATAAACTAATAATATAGGTAAACATAGTCATTAAATTGACTACAAGCAAGACTAAATATAGGAAAATATTAGGATGACTAAGCACTTCCAAATGTTGGTCCCATCAATGTTTGACTAAAAATCATAACCTGTAGAAGTACAGTTATACAAATTGCACAGTGTTATTTATGGCTTAGTATGAAAACTATGGGCCAAAAATTATATCGAATCACTTCTTACCCAACATAAGACCCATGACTTCCATGGGAACACCTGCTCTGCCATGTTTTAACATTTTAAGAAGAGCCAACGATGAGATGTAAACTTGCTCGGCAGTGTCGACAACGGGAGCATCTGTAGGCGGAGGAGCTTGCGAAAGCCCCGTCATGCCTCCACCAAGACGTAAAAGACGATCCATATTAAAAATTTTCTTTTTGTTTCTAAAAACACCAAAATTGAGTCAGATAAAATGAGTAGTAATAAGGGCACATATGAGCACCGGCAAATTAAGTCCCGTCTAACTATATAAAGTCAAAGAAATGTTACAATTACAAGAATAAGATAAATTACACTCACATTAGACAAAAACCATGTATTTGAACACAGAACTTCGAAATAATTAGAAACTGAATCAAATCAAATGTATGAAATGCAATGCAATTAGTAATGACATGACAGCTTACGTCGAAAATGCAAGCTCATTCATTGACACTTGAGTCTTGACATGTCAGTCAGTGTTTTTTTTTTATTAAATAATTTTACGGCTCTGGATATAAATCCTTTAGGGCCTATCTTTAATTTTGTTCTTTATTCCTAATCCTAACAAGACAATCAAAGGATGTTGTAGGCCTTTGACTGCTGCAAGGGAGCTTCTGGTGACAAATCTATACGAGTCCACTGGTTTACATAGACGATTGAGTGGCGGACGACGCCCACACAGTCCGCATAATAAATATTACTACAGCCGTACTATGCCTGTCCACTTTAACTATTTCACATATTGTTCATGAGCATGAGCATTTATAACACCAAACAACACTAATTTCATAAAGTCCACTAAAATCAATTTGCTAATAATTTAAAGAAAACCCCAACCGAACCCCTTGACTTCCCGCCAAAAACCCATGTTGGTTGACTTCTGTCTGTGGTTGACTTCATGTCGTCTAAAAAACATAGCACATGTATAGCTCAGCATGTATGATAATTTTGAGTTCATGTGTTGTCAATGACGTTGTCGACTGTACAGAGTAGAGATGGGCGCCTACCCGGTAAAAACCCAACCTCTGGAAATATTTCCATTTACACCCATTTTTACCCACCCGATTTCAATTTCTACCGGGAAGAAATGGAAAGCTTTTTATTTATGGGAATATTTTTAAGTTTATTTAAAAAACAATGTTTTAATCGAATGAAGGTGTTATTTAATACATGTAATAGAGGCATTAATTTTTATTTCTATATATTCAAGTGTAAAATATAAATATTTAATTAAAAATATTAAAGTTATCAATGCAAGAGTTTATGTAGACGACAGGCGAATGATACTTACGTTACGAGTTCTACATACTCCCTACAATTCGATTACGGTAAGTGAAACGGGGAAGAAGCGGGGAGGGCGCAATTCGCGCTTTCGCAGTTAGCTCGCCATTTTGTGTAGTTGGTTCCAGTGCGCGTACGCGTAAAGTAATCGCGCTCGGCGCGATCACAAACACAGTGACGAAGAATCTGAGGAACATGAATCTCATGATGATTTATTTAATGATGGCGAAGACTATGAAAGCAATGTGTTCACTGAAGAAGAGCAGCAAGAATATAATATTTAGTAGAGTAGACCTGAAGTTGAATTTTTAAACTGTGATAGTATAACTGACAGTAATGATGATTAAATTATAGATTGTTAATTTTTAAGTGCACGTAGGGATACATATGTTTATCATATATACATACATACCTTTGTATCTCATGTTATTATTAAGTCAATCAAACTGTGATTATTAAACTCGAGTCAATTAAGATACGAACATAGTATTTGATGCTGATTTTATATGACTATTATAAAACTGATTTTTGTGATTTTTATGATTTTTATAAACCGTTATAGTTATACTAACGTACTTTATAAATAAAGTATGTAATGTGCCATACTTATACTTGACGAATATTTGTTTAAGTTTAAAACTTATTTGCAAATATGTGCTTATAGTTACTTAACTAACATATATCAATGATCAGGGTAGATTAAAGCCATGCATACTTAGCAATATGCTGATTAAATGTTTAAATTTTAGATTTCTTACGTAGTAAAAAGTAAGGAAAATGATTCTTATAATACGGCTGTGTTTTAAATAGAAATCATTATATTTGCTTTTTTTTTTGTATATCAAAGAATAAACATGATTTAACTAAACAGCCTTTTATTTCTGAACGATATTTTATTAAACTGAGCTGCTAAATCAAAATATTGTATCAATATTAAAGTAAATTTAACAAAATCAATTTCTACCCGGGTATTATTAAAAATACCGGGTATAAATGGGAATTAATTCATTTCTTCCCTTCCTTCCCTTTCCTTCCCATTTTTACCTTCCTGCATTTCTTCCCGCGGCCCATCTCTAGTACAGAGCCACAGAATACATAAGAGACAGAGCCTTCGACTATACACCTGACAGAGCTCAGGTACAGAGTACATAAGCGCGTATATTCGTAATGGCAACATTCACTAATAACTGTCAAATTGTCACTAAGTTCGACATTGACAACTCAGTCAAATCAAAAATAGTTCTCAATTTTTAAGAAAAATCAGACGGGGGTTTGTTCTATTCAGATAAAACGTAGTGATTATATTCTCTTTGTATTCAGATCCCTACATAGTTTGTGGTTCCATTCCATGGATTCTTTAGTTATTGCTTATCTTAGCAAATCAGCGCTTAATTGATATTCCCAAAAATGACTAAAAACTCGGTTTTATCTCCAAAATTATCCGACGGCCCTCTTGGCTTAGGTAAACTCCACAAAATATTTCGATTACGATTTTATTTCGTTAGACCTTGCAATTACATTTTGTTAATATTTTAGGAGATCCAGATGACAAAAGCCTAAGGAAGGTGGAAACAGAAGTGATGATTCCAAAACTAATGAGAGAAAAGGCCAAAAGGGAAAAATGCACAGAGGTAGTGAAAGAATTTGAAAAGTGCTGCAAGGATTCCTCCTTATTAATGGTAATTAAATGCAGAAAAGAAAATTCTGCTCTCAAAGAATGCTTAACTAATTGGTATAGAAATGAGGAATTCAGAAGCCTTTGCACAGAACAATATTTGGAGGAACGTAGTGAATATAGAAAAACTGGAATCAAAAAACCTATAAAGAGAGCTTAAATGTTAAATGTAGTTGTGTTATTTTAGTGTAAATATGAAATAAATTGTTCAATCAATATCATCATTTATTATCATTGGAATATTTCTTGTTAACAATAGTTCCCGCACACTTAATTTATTTAAACCCTCTGGAAGCGTCACATCTTCACTTTGTTCCACAACTTCTGCAACTATTATCTCCTAAAAATTAAAAGTCAAGTTCAATAAAACTATCATAGTGTTAAATGTAGGAAACTTAATTATAGAATAAGAGTGCCTTCACATTAGGTCACCAGTAGTGCGGCAGCAGCGCGACAGTTGCACTGTTCACAGGCGGCTGTCGCCCTGCTACTTTTATAGTAAAGAGCAGCGCGACACGTGTTTTTCATAGCGGACGGCAGCGCGGCATGCCGCGTGCGGTCAGTCGGCTTCGAGCCAGTATTGCAATCGCACGTTCGAACATATCGTCAGTCATCATCAATATCACATTTCAACACTGAATACTGTTACATAATCACTATTCACATGCTGATTTCGAAACAAAGGATCAATCCAGTATATTCTTTTTTTATTATTAATGCGACTTCGATGGTGCCGAAGGAGAACCAACAAAAGCTGTCGCGTGGCTACTACACTACTTGGGCCCTAAGGCGCCATTAATTTATTATATAAGCTGATTTACGGAGGAGGGGTCTGCCATGGCCATGTCTTGTTTTTTTCTTCACAAATCACAAAATTACGGCTTATTTGCTTCAAACAACACATATACCTATATCTGCGCTAGTGCAAACTTGAGAGCTTGGATGTGTGTAAGATTTGATGGCAACATATCCATGCTATGAAAATCATATAAAACTATATTTTAAAAAAAAACTTGTTTGATTATTATCGAAAAATTAAATTATAGTGCCTACATATGACCATAAAAATAGTTTTTTCGAAAAATCTAAATTGAAACAAGCCTAACGTATAATGTTTTTCCTTTCATTTCTTAGTAATTAATATTAGAGGGGAAAGAGTTAGCAGATTCTTTAATTAATAATTTTTTCTTACATAGCCCCCTAAGTAAGGGGGTCAAAAACTTGCAAAAATAAATGAATGGCACCTAACTGCTAAATACCGACCTTTACAGTTGTGTTTGCCATTCTAATGTGACCAAGAAGTGAGATCCAGTCAAAGACTCCAGCTAGGTTTCGTATCACAACTATGTAATCTGCATGTGCAACATTTGGCCCTTCTTTGTATATCACTAAAACAACCAAACATTTCAAATAAAATATACTTTTAAATAATAATATAATATAGTTTCGACAGCCTTATGAAGGAATGGCAGCAGGCTGCTATAAATAAGGATCAGTGAAGAAACAGTGGCAACCTTCTGGAGGGAAAAAAATTAATTGATTTTTGAGCTTTCGATACGAGAAGAAGAAGTGAAGAAAGAAGGGGGAGGGCTTTGCCAAGCAGTGGGACACATCAGCAGGCTACTAGAACTATTAAATAAATGTTTTTCAACATCCACCAAGAAAGACTCAAACTTAGTATGGGTTTTTATAGACCTTTATTTTTTTACGCCCTTCAGGTAGTGTATGCATAACAAGGGTTGATGTTGGCCGATAATGATGATGGTAGAAGTTTAGTAATAGCCAGAGCTACAACATTTTATATAGGCCTATTTTTCCACACCTGACCTCTCGCCTATAAATAGGAAAGTATGTAGATATCACTGTATGAAATAAATAAATATGAGTATAAACTAAACTGGATAAAGTATGTATTTTGAAAATACTTACAATAATCACCACCAAACTTGATAGCAGGTTTCACCACATATCCTTTAGCTCTGTAGTAATGGTAAACAACATACTTTGCTGTGAAATTTTTGTCAGTTTCTATAAATAACTGCCAGCATTGTTGAATACTCAACAACTTATCGCCATTTACTACTTGTAAACATCCTAAGCCATATGACAAGAAAAATGCTTCTTGTAATGTCAGCATTAATTTTTCAGGAATGTTTGTTTTGTTTACACAACATTGTGATTTTAAATTTGCAAAATAGTCATCATCTTCAGAATCACTATTGGGCACTATCACAACCATATCTTGTTTACAGTTTGAATCAAAGTTATCTTGTACATTTGCATCATCTATCTCATCACTCATTTCTTCGTCACTTGACACCAAGTCAATTACATCTTTTTTCTTACAATCATTTTTAATTTTTGATGTGATTTCCTTCGCTTCACTTAGAAATAAATCTGTTTCAGATATACCCATGGAACTAGTGAACTTTTTATACCAATAATTCCTTTTAACAAACTGTCTCCGCCGCATTATTTGCAGGCTCTCTGGGTTGTTCCTGGGTTTAGAGCGCGAAAATGATCCTTTACCAAAACAACCCATTTGATGCAAAAGGGCCATTTCATCCACTGAGTTCACAGCTACACTAAAGCCATTAAAGTGTCCAGTAAATACGATTCGCATAGCAGTGTCCAGAGGAAATCTTAATGAATCAATTGCCATCGGAAATAAGTTATTTGGGTCATTAGTCTGACAATTGTCTGATTGCAAAGTAGTCATGATGACAAAAGAACTGGCCACTTTCCAAATTTATTTACAGTCAAACTTTACGTCACAGTCGAGTTGAGAGAGCGAAAATTATGAATCTGTAACAAAACAAAAATACTCTTTTATCCTAAAAATAATTTATTATGAATCACAGAAAAAACACCTAAAATGGGGGATACTACAACTGCAAATATAGACAAAGCAGCAGCGAGGAAAGATGAAATAGAGTCAGCCAGTAAGTATAAGACATTAATTTTCAATAGATTTAGAAAACTGCAACTTTTACGTTCATTTTTAGTTCCTTTTAAAACTTACCAACTATTTACACGATTGAGCAATTTTTACGTCTACAAATTCATTGATTTTGATAAATGTGATTATAATGAAAACATGCTTGAATTTAGTTAGTCTCAATCATGTAGGTATTTATGTTATTTATCAACATCAGTAATTTGAAATCATCCAAGGAAATCAATCATCGAGACATGAATGACATGACATTGACATTTATCATGTTTTGGTTGGGAAATCAGTATAAAAAAACGAACTGCAACAAAAATCTTTTCTTTAGGAAGTGACAACAAAACGCAATTTTGACACTTATTTTCTTAATGTTGCATGATTGCTCGTCAATGCAGGAATGACAACATTATTTATATATTGTGGTCTCTTTCTATTGCAGAGCGAACTGTGTTTATCAGAGAAGGTAAGACGATTTTACTTTGAGTCGAAATGCAGCTAACTTCATTGAACATAGTCACAAGACTACTCAGCTGAGACTGTCCAATTTTCGATCGTCCGAAATATTTTCGGATTGTATCATTATTTACTGCGGGTTTAATTCATTTTAGCCAAAATGGCTGATATTGGGGACGATAATGTAAGCAAACTCCTGGGTGACGATAAAATCGGTAAGTAACAAAACATAATTGCTCTCTACATGAAGATTTTCCAATGTCTTGCAACAACAAATTGATTCGCAAAATGTTTTCTAGATATGATTGCTGCCACCAGCGTGTTGCAAATAAGAGCAACAGAAATTCGTCAATCGCAAATAAATTGGCAGTCTTACCTGCAGTGAGTATTGATTCTGTATGTGACGTCAATGTTATATTGTTTTCCTTTGTAACCCGCTGAATACCTGGTTGCAGGTCGCAAATGATCACGCAGCATGATCACGACTTCATCGTGAACTTGGACCAGCACGGCCAGAAGAACCTGCCTGATAAGTATCCTGATACCTGCGCGGAGGTGTTCCTCAACCTGCTTACTCATATTAGCAAGGACCATACTATCCAGTACATCCTTGTCCTCATTGATGACATCCTTTCGGTATTTATTTTTTTTACTTATTGAGTGGTTAAAATAGCTAACACTAGTATAGGCATCTGATGTAGCTCAATGTCTGTCATAGCAACAACAGTATTTACACACTAGTCAACTAGTGTGTAGGGTTACACTAGTATATAGTACTCTGTGGTGTAGGTTTCCTTACTATATTTTCCTTCACTCAAATACAAACTCGAGGTACAAGTTGCGGCTTGTGAGAATCAGTTTTTCTACTGATTTTTCTAAAATTTTGTAAGCAGGCAATAAGGAATATGCATTTAATACCAATCCGGCTCATATTTTTATTTTACAATTTCTATTCATACGTTACCACGCCTAGTTAATTATTTTTCTTACTGACTCTTATTTGGATTAGAAATAAATTATTGAAAATATGCAAATATTGCGCGGGAACTTTTGACAAACAAAAGGGAAATGACGACAAAGTTCACAAAAGGGAAATGACAAGTTCGGGTGCGTTCGGTAGGACTGTCAGTCCATGAAGTTTGACTATCGATGTCATTCGAAATGTATGTACTTTTATATAGAAGTTTAACAAACATCACTAGCTGATAATATCGAAAGTACCCAAAAAAGAAAAACATGCGTTGACAGCTTCTGTCTCTAGCGGATATTGCAGACGTTGACGTCATATTTTAAAATGGCGTGTTTTAGTTGTTATAATCTACTTGCTATTTTTAATATTTATTTTCTACACCATATACATGTTTTTCGGCACTGATTTATTTTTTGCGGCTATTTCTCGACGAGGAGTATCGATTACAAATTAAAAAAAAATGCATGCATACTCTCTATTGTCTAGAATTTTTTGTGTATTCATTTTTAGGGTTCCGTACCCAAAGGGTGCAAACGGGATCCTATTACTGAGACTCGCTGTCTGTCTGTCTGTCACAGGGCTCTATCTCTTGAACTGTAATAGTTGAAATTTTCACACATTATGCTTTACTGTGGCCGCTATAATAATAAATACTAAAAATAAGAAAAAATTAAAATTTTCATTGTTTTTAACTAGATCTTTATAATGGCATTAACTAGATACTTGTTCTGTTTACTCTTACTGTATTCTGTGGTACTACTATGGTCACTATAGCAACAAATACTAAAAATAGGTAAGATAAAGTTAAAAATTAAAGGGGGTCGTCATACAAGAAACATGTTATTTTCAGCGTTTGAAAACATTGTACGGAGGTACGGAACTCTTCATATACGACATGACTCGCACTTGCCTGTTTATTGTTTTTTTTTCTAAATGTCGGATTCCTTGGGATTAAAGGTGCATGGTGAACATTAATTCAGTTTAAAGCTTTGCAAAGACAGACTTACTCATAGAGCCACTAGTATTATTATTTTTTGTTAGATTGTACAAGTATGCAGAATGGCTTGTAAAATGTTGTACAAGATCAAAATCATAAACATAAATTCGTAACTTGCAGGACCATAATATATTGGATATACCAGTGGTTAACATAAGAAAGATGGATATATTTTTATATAAGCTTTTAATTTCACAATAGGACCTGCAAAATTATTATTTCTTTATTTAATAGGAGGACAAGTCACGAGTAAAGATCTTCCGTGACGCAAAACGTTCCAGTGGTGGAGTTTGGCAAACTTTCCTTAACTTGCTGAACCGTCAAGATGACTTTGTGCAGCACATGACTGCTCGTATCATCGCCAAGCTGGCCTGCTGGTACCCCCAGCTGATGGATAAGAGCGACCTTAACTTCTACCTCTCCTGGCTGAAGGATGAACTCATGAAAAATGTAAGTGAAACCATAGATATTTTTTATATAATAAAGTTTATATGCATGAAGTTTTTAAATGCATGATTTACTATTTGGAATTATATACTTTATGATTTTTTTTATAATATATTTTTGTTGAAATATCACCATGCCATAATTAATGCTTTGCTGATTGATTAAACTTTTAGGTGTCATGATCATGAATGTCATGTTGTTTCAAATTATTTTATTCATTTATACATTCATGTATAGGTACTACTAAGATCATTTTTATGTTCATATCATTTTCATTCTTCATTAATAAATAATTTTTTCATACTAACTAAATTTTTTGTTCAATGAATATCTCAGCGCATGAAACAAGTTACCAAAACGGAAGTGATACAAATGGCTATACATGTTTCAAATAAAAATAAACACTTCAATACAAACCTGACCCTGATATACTCGTAAGTGGCCCATGATAATGGTTAGCCGTCAATACAGCATTGTGAGCTGTACCACACATAATAAATATGACTTATGAAAACATCGCCATTTAGCACTATTATCATATTTGCAAAGGCACACATGATCGACCACACATCATGATTGACATATTTTCACTTCATTTGCATACAACTTTCTCTCTTCCAACATAATCATATCACAATACTTCATAGGGATCGTTCTAGTATTACGTAAGCAGATTTTGAGCCATTTTCAAACCTCCCCGCCCCCAAAGTAAGCACTCTTATCCTCTTTTTTGATTTTTATTGTTTTCTTGAGTAAGTATATTGTTCGTAGCTATTATTTCACTGTCTGTTTAAATAATCTGTTCTCATTTGGGCCCTCTTTGTTGCAGTGTCATGTCGCAAAATGTGTACAGCGGCCTAAAATTAATTTAAACAAGCATAGCACTATAATTGGTTATAACATTTAATAAAAACATATTTTACGATTAAAAAACTACAAAAACCTTACGTTTTCTATACTTGGGTTTTTTATAATTTCCAATATGATAATCCATTTTTTATACCGCCATACTTACTGAACGAACGAGATGTCATTAATCATTCCATGCCTATGAAACTTAAAACATTGCAGAATTTTGATTAAAAAAATTCAATAAAACGCCATCTAGTCAACAAGTTCTGACCTAACTCTTAATGCGTGTTATAGAATAGGAATATCAAATGGTGGAGAAATTCGCCATGCGAGGCTAATCCCATAATAGCTCAGTTGTTTAGAACGTGGTCGTATTTGAACCGTGATCGCGAGTTTCAAGTCCAAGTTCTTTTATTCCTTTGGTGTTGCGAAACCTTGCTACCAGATGGCGCCACTGGTTTGAACTTATGGTAAAGCTACAGTTTCTTATACAATACTAGCAGTCCACCCCGGCTTCGCCTGTGGTACACACATAGCCTATGTCACTCGGGGATAGTGTAGCTTTCCAACGGTGAAAGAATTTTTTAAATCGGCCCAGTACTTTTTGAGCCTATTCATTACAAACATACAAAAATAGGTACAAATCTTTCCTCTTTATAATATTAGTGTAGATGAATCATTCATGTTCGTTCATGTCATTTGTCAATCGCGTTTTGTTTTACTGTCTGTCACCAAACCTCTTGACAGCAAATCACTTGAAATAAATGCATGATGCAAGATATGAAGTTGTTGATTTGTTTTTATTATATTTTTACGAGATTTTATACCATACACTTTTTATCGTATTGTAAAAAAATATATTTCAGTGAACAACTGTAGTGAACAAAACGCTCCGTCAAAGATGCATTACCCATCGTGTTGCCATTGTTGCCAGATAGCGTCACTGCTATTTCCCAATGTAGAAAAAGTAAAATACTTTTGTTATTTAGTGTACAAACGTCCATAAAATCTAAAATAAATCTTTTTGTAATCTAAGGATTTTTTCCTACAAAATGACGTAAAAATACTTGCTGCGACACGTAGTGTGACGTAGTGCAACAATGAGGACTCAAAATGTATGAAGCGATCTAACACATTATTTGACAAGAAATATTAAAATAACTATTAACTTTTGCATAAGTGATAAAAATTAGAAAATTACCAAAACGGAAAAAACCCCCACCCCCTTTTGGTGCTTACGTAATATTTTAACGGCCCCATAAAATCATCTACCTAAATTAGTTACAAAGTATCCAATTTATACAAAACGGCAGGATTCTTGGAGTACAAATTCCTGCTGGCAAACAGCAGAATCTGGCATATAAAGCAATCATCATGTGTCTAAACCACTGACACGTAACTCAATGTTGTGAGCATCACGCTCAAGTATCACTTGGGGTTGATAGCATGGCTGTTTGACTGAGAGGTTTGTTTTCTGGCAAGGCGGAGAAAATGTCTGCCGAGTTAGAGCATGCCGAGCAGGTTATGTTGGAGCATGAGAAAGTGAAATTCTCTGATAAACATAAACACCACAAGGAGAAGGAGGAGAGGAAGCCTGACGGGGCTCAAGAGAAATACTCGAGCCTCTACAGCTCCTTTGACCAACTGAAACCGCATGAGGATCTACCACCGGGCCTCCACCAGGTACTCTCCGTGTAGATCTCACCGAGACTCACTGTAACGATAACAATATGACTAATATGTACGTGAATAACTCAAGTGACAAATATTTCTTTTAACACTTTAATGCTTCATAACATTACTTACTATGGCATTGTCTCCATGTTTTCACATTACAATACGCTTTATAAAACAGCAATGCATTTAATTATGCTTAATGTATGGCTAGGCTATTCGAGAATACAAAATTATAAAATGCTAAAGCTTTATTATGATTTCTTAAAGTTATGTTATAATTTTAGTTTCAAAAAAGAGAAGAATTGATTATTTGGTTCTAAGGTTTTTACAGGTAAGTATTACTTGAAAATGTTGTCTATTTGTTTGTTTACTATGCTTTAATAATGAATTTCAACGGTATGGCAAAGCGGACAGTCAATTTCTCTCAGAATATTGTTCTTCTTTCTTGGGCTTTTATAGTACTAAGTAGAAAAAATCGGTATAAATCATAGTAATGATTTTATTTATTAAGACTCCAATATTTCGACAGTTTTTTTTTACACCTTTTTTTAAAGAAAAACTGAATATATTGTAGGTGTGTACAGAGATACGATATCTTGAATTTTTCAGTCTGTTTGTGAA
This sequence comes from Acrobasis repandana, assembly GCA_963576875.1. NCBI lineage: Eukaryota > Metazoa > Arthropoda > Insecta > Lepidoptera > Pyralidae > Acrobasis > Acrobasis repandana. Next base: position 9,471,419 of record OY756230.1, on the reverse strand, counting down.
AGTTATTCCACCTATTGAGCGATTAGGTAACGACAATGAGGTGTAACTCCACTGTTTTACCCACTTTGTTTACTTCTTTCAATAAAAACAGCCATTATTGCATTAAAAATATATAATAAATAATGCCTTTGACTACAGAACAACGACTACATCCAGTCGGTAGCGCGCTGCCTGCAGATGATGCTGCGCATCGACGAGTACCGCTTCGCGTTCCTCTCCGTGGACGGCATCTCCACGCTGCTCACCATCCTCGCTTCCCGAGTCAACTTCCAGGTATCGAATGCGGGGAAATCTTTACACCTTTATGACTTTGTTCATTGATATAACTTTTTTTTTGTTTATTTAGATAAACTTAGCTAGCTTATTTATACTATTATTAGCTCTATTACAAAGTATTTGTTTACCATAGCCGCCACAAATTCCAAACGAATCATCTGATCTTTTCTGGACTCTACACTTCTTATTTACAGCGTATATCTGTTCACTGCTGGACTAAAGGCCGGTTTCAATAAAGGGTGGATTTGCCCATTATTACATGATAGTGATTGCCCTCACCAACCCGTCTGGCCAGCGTGGAGAGTGTAGGCCAAATCCTCTGACTGCTCTGGCTAATATATAGCTCTGGTAGTACAGAGAGGCTCGTTGCTACTGCAGTGGACACCACAAAAGATGATGATGGTGATTAGAAAATTTTATATATTAAATTCTCGTGTCACGATGTTAGTTACCATACTCCTCCGAAATGGCTTGACCGATTTTTATCAAATTTTTTATGCATATTCAGTAGGTCTGAGAATCGGCTACTGACTATTTTTCATACCACTAATCTACGCGGGCGAAGCCGCGGGCAAAAGCTAGTATTGTATAAAATCGTTGCAAAGGGTGCTGCTGTTCCTCTGCTCTCCGTTACTTCCTTTAGGGTTGCTAGTATCTTCAGCAGTATTGGTCGAACAACAAAGCCGTCCTGGGTCTATTATATCGCCTTTTTCCCCCAAACATTCATCTACATATATTCGATTTTACTAAATAATAAATAATAATTTTTAATAGTTAATAAATAAATATATAGGGACAAATCACACTGATTAAGCTAGCCCCAAAGTAAGTTCTAAACTTGTGTTATGGGATACTAACTTAACGATGCTATATTTTATGATAAAAACATATATAGATAAACACCCAAGACCCAGGACAATTTGAAAAAGGCCATTTTCCAACTTGCCCTGGCTGGGGATCGAACCCATAAAATGTGCCCAAATAACCCTTAGTCGGCATTAACGCCGCGCGTCGCACGTAAAGCCGTTGGTCCCGGCTGTCATTATTGTATGGCAGTCGTTAAGCTGTCCCATGCTTTTCGGCAGCTTGAAAAATTCTGACACCAGTGTTGGCCGACACACGAAAAATAAACTACACCCGTGGGAGAAAAGAAAAGGATGGTGACATATTGTATTCTACTCTTCACTCACCACGCAGCGAAATTACCACTAAAATTAATAACAAAAATTGCAGGTTCAATATCAACTGGTGTTCTGCCTATGGGTGCTGACTTTCAACCCTCTGCTCGCCGAAAAGATGAACAAGTTCAACGCCATCCCGATCTTGGCCGACATCCTGAGCGACTCTGTCAAAGAGAAGGTGACCCGCATCGTGCTCGCCGTGTTCAGGAACCTCATCGAGAAGCCTGAGGACCAGCAGGTCGGTACTTGACTCAATCCGCTAGTTTACAACAAGTCAAATCAGTTTTCTTAAAATCGAAACAAACATTTTCTATGGGATTTGTATGCAATATCGGCCTGTGACGTCATAGTTTCTTAAATATCGCTCTTAAAATCTAAAATCACGTTCAAAATGGATGTGATCAATGACAAGTGACATTATTTTGTGACTTTTTATTTTATTATCAGCAAAAAATAATTTATATTTACCCGACTGCGCCAGAAGGACGGTTATGTTTTTCGAGTGTATGCATGTATGTTAATTTCTTTGGCACGCTCTACAGCCTAAACGGCTTGATGGATTTTAGCTTGAGAGGTGTCGTTAAATTAGCTTAACTCTGAGATTGACTCCGGGTATATAAAAAAATTTAATAATCCAAAATGGCGGGCCTTCGCGCCAATTTGTGTCTTCGAAAATAACTTCAAAACCTATCGAGTGGGGTATCAAATTAAAGGATACAAGTATTACAAGAATATATACAATTTATATGTAGGCAGTCGGGTTTTTTCTTTTTTTAATAATTACTTATTAACCCAGTCAACATATCTATTGGGTTATTTGTTGCTAAGCTTAGTTTGGCAATATGATGCACTGATTTATCACGAGATAATGTCACATTGGTTTATCTCATGTTTACTTAGATTATGACGTATGAAACAAGATTTAGTAATCCAACATGACATAATGATATACGCATGAGTAATCTCATAGGTAACTTTCGATAAAGATAATTAAATAAAAATTAGGCATTAATCAGGTTAAAAAATAAGTAAGTTAAATCTGGTGGAAAAGGAAACTGTCAAGTAACAGAAAAATGATTCACGTACTGCTATATGACGTCACTGCCATATAACGTTTCGCGCGTACGAAAGAGATAACAAGATGTCCCCACCACGCTCCCACTATTCAAAGCTATATTTGTAAGAATAATTGTTAAGTGTTGTTGTGTATAAAATCATCATCATCATCTTCCTTGCCTTCTTCCTATGTGGGGTCGGCTCTGTATCTTAACTCCCTCCATTGATTTCTATTATTTACAATATCCGTACTAACTCCCCTCTCTTTCACACATTCCCCCCATGTCTTTCTAGGTCGTCCTCTAAAATAATAATAAATTTGTATTTTGTATAAAATATTATCCAAAAATAAACACTGTAAAATACCCTATTGCAGGTCGCAAAGGAGCACTGCATCGCCATGGTGCAGTGCAAAGTGCTGAAGCAGCTGTCGATCCTGGAGCAGAAGCGCTCCGATGACGAGGACATCATGAACGACGTGGAGTACCTCAACGAGCGCCTGCAGGCCTCCGTGCAGGACCTCAGCTCCTTCGACCAGTACGCCACCGAGGTCAAGAGCGGCCGGTTAGTACTCTGATAGTTACCTTTTATCATGGAAAAATGTGAGTCCCGCAAGTCTAACAACCAAGTTGTGTACAGCTGAGTTACCTTTTTATCACGGAAAAATTTGAGATCCCGTGAGTCAAGTAACCAAGTCGTGTACTGCTGAATTCACATTTTTCTGTGATAAAAAGGTAACTACTTTTTCACGGTAAAATGAGAGTTCATTAGATGAAGGTCGTCAAACTATATCAGATGCCTTATATTTATTTATTTAGGCAGCTTGAAAAATTTACATCAGTGTTGGCCTCTTACGCATACGAAAAAAATTTTTTTTTTTTTCTCCAGCCTAGAATGGTCCCCCGTGCACAAGTCGGCCAAGTTCTGGCGCGAGAACGCGGCGCGGCTGAACGAGCGCGGGCAGGAGCTGCTGCGCACGCTGGTGCACCTGCTGGAGAAGAGCCAGGACCCCGTGGTGCTGGCCGTGGCCTGCTACGACGTCGGCGAGTACGTGCGGCACTACCCGCGCGGCAAGCAGTCAGTTTCTTTGCTTTTCTATTACAGACTAGTCATCAAAAAATAAAAGGCCCGTTTTGACATTTGAGACAGACCCTAGAATGTAACTTGGAACAAAACTGAAAGAAACAATATTATTACATATAGTGCTTTTAAAAATACATACATTTCTTTGGCGCGTTAAATAATATGCTAGAATATATTGCTAGTGTTATTTTCACACTTACTTTATAGTAGCATGCAATTTCTAATTATTACGAAACGTCCAAACACAGTTACGTTCTCAGTCTTTTTTTTTTTATTTGAGTGTTGTAGTGATCTTTACTGAAAAGAATGACCTTGGCGCTCAAAGCCGTAAATGAAATAGCTCAACTGACAATTTTGACTCATCATCCGAAGAAAATGATTGGATGATTTATTCAATCATTTTCTTTGGATGATGAGAAGCTAAAAAAGCTAAAGTGATTGAATTTTCATTCAGAATGAAGATTCAATCACTTTAGCTTTTTCTTGACTTTTTAGGGTTCCGTACAAAAAATGAAAAACATACCCTTATAGTATCACTCGTGCGTCTGTCTGTCTGTCCGTCTGTCACAGCCAATTTGCTCCGAATCTACTAGACTCGGAGCAAATTTTGGAAGGATGGTGTAATCCTATGACCCAAACACATATGTGTAAAGTAAATATATATATTTTTTAAATAAGGGTCATTTTAGGTTTAGTTTTTCATTTTAGTTTTGCAAACCTTACTGTGTCATCATATTTATTTATTTATATTTATTTATTTATTTATTTATATATTTATTTATTTATATATATCATATGCAGGCTTGAATCACCTGATTATCCGAAAAGAAAGATGATTCCGTGCTTCGGAAGGCACGTAAAGCTGTTGGTCCCGAACGCCATCTAGCGTTTGTACCTATCCTAGGATTGGTTCTGGTCTACCCTCTGGGTTGCGGGGGTCAGACGGCAGTCGCTCTGTGTAAAAACCAGTAACCTCGTCAAATCGCCTAGGTTAGGTAGCGGACCCCGGGCTCTGAAGCGTTACCGCCGTGGACGCAACCGGGAATATACGCTTGGATGATGATTTATATATATCAAATGAAAGAGCTTGTTATGAGGATCTCAAATATATTTTTGTTATAATTGTAAAATAAATAGTTTTGATTTTATTCATGAATAAAGACGAAAATTGACCATTCCCTCCCCTAATCTCCGAAACTAATGAGCCTAAAATTAAAAAAAAAAGCAAAATATAGGTCATTGCTTGTAGATTACAGGAAAACCTATAAGAATTCAATCAATTGTACGGAACCCTCTCCACGCGAGTTTAACTCGCACTTGGCCGATTTTATTTTGTGATTAAGCTAATGTTATTGTAACTAAAAATGTTAAAGACAAATGGACCTTTCACGCCATTGTATCATTTCAAAATACCTACAATATTAAAGATTAAGTAAAATTTTTCTAATCAGAACTTCAATCCAATGCACTTTACAATATACGTATAATCAAGTCGATATTTTCTTTTTTACTGGTCTGGGTGAAAAGAAAAAACATAGAATGTACCAGCTGCTTCTCTTCCCGTGCAGATCGTAAAAGCCGATTGAGGGAATGGGCGAGAATCTGAATCATATGAATAGGCGATGCGGTTAGTAACCCATCACTATTATGATTTCCCTTTTCCACCTTCATGTCCACCATTACGCTAAAAGTGGCCTGGGCTTTACCGCCCTTGGCTCTGTCTACCCCGTTAGGGATAAAGACGTGATAGTGTATCTGTATCAAATCGATATAATACACAATATACTTGAATCGATTTATCGTGACTATCGAGTACCGAGTCGTATGGTTACATCACTAGTTACGTCGCGATGACATATGTCAAAATGGGCCTATTGCATTTTTACGACTATAGCCGCCATATTCATAAGAAAAGCTGCTCTCTTGAAGGAAAACTTTGGATGCGAAACCTAACCCCAACCCTACTGCAAAAAAAGGTGGAGGATCGAGAAAGGTGGTTAAAAGAACAGATTTTTGATGAATATGGTGGATAGTCTTTTTAACTATATGATGAAATAAGGGTATTGGGTATTTCCACTATGTGACTGATCATAATATATGCAGTGAGAAATCTACCAATTTATGGAGTGCAAACTTTTAATGGAATTGACAGATAAATCAGCGCTTCTAAAATCGGTAGCATTGTACTAAACAAGGTGCTTTTTATAAAGTAAAAATGTTTTAAGGGTTGATTCATTCACGGGATTCCAGCCGGCATATTTATCTGCGCTCACAAAAAATATTGTATTTTTAATCCAAATCCTAACTAATATTATAAATGCGAAAGTTAGTTTGTATATTTGTTTGTTTGTTTGTTACTTGTTCACGCTTTATCTACTGAACCAATCTTCTTGTAAATTCGCATACACATAGTTAGGAGTACAGAGAAGGACATAGGGTACCTTTCATCCCAGAAAAATTTAATGTTCCCGTGGGATACGTGAGCGAAGCCGCGGGCGAAAGCTAGTTAATGATAATCTGATCTAATTGGAAACTATCAGTCATCATGCCTATTGATGTGTCTTATTCCAGCATCATCGAGCAGCTTGGCGGCAAGCAGCGCGTCATGTACCTGCTGAGCCACGAGGACCCCAACGTACGCTACGAAGCGCTGCTCGCTGTGCAGAAACTGATGGTCCACAACTGGTCAGTATTATGACAATTTATCATCAACTTCATCAGAGCACGACCCTCTGTGTGTGTACTACCAGAGCCATACTTAGCTATAACGCGGCCAGAGGATTTGGCCTACACTCTCCGCGCTGGCCAGATGGGTCGGAGAGGTCTCATTGATGTTTATATGCTTTGTTTAGCTCGTATTTCCTTAGTTGCCTTCTACGACATCAACGGGAAGACTTGGAGTGGTCTTATTCTACTCTGCCGGAAATCACATGGCATGTGGGTAGTTTTTATTTACCAACCTTGATGGTGAATTGGTGACAGAAAACAACGATATGCATTAATTGAACGAGCGAGCGAGAGCTATAATTCAAGTTGGGGCGAAAACAAATTGTATGTATGTATGTATGTTTGTTCCGCGAAAACTGCCAAACCGATGGTCCGATTTTGATGAAATTTGGTAGGCATGTAAGAAATATCAATAAAATTTTCAAGTTCGTTGGGCATCAAAATTGGTTTAGTAGTTTTTGAAATAGTATTAATAAAAAATCTCGAGGTCTAACTTCGCGGGGAACTACTAGTATGTTTAATGTGTAAAATGGTATTTGCACTGGTAAACACTACAATAAATAAATGAGACCCCTTCATCATATAACTAAGAGGTTGATGGCCTGGATTAGAACAATAATGACACAGAACAGAACTGATTTTTTTTTAAATGCATTTATTTTTCAGGGAATACCTCGGCAAGCAACTGGAAAAGGAACAAATCGACAAGCAAGCTGGCACAGTCGTTGGGGCTAAAGCCTAAATACGTTAGAAATTGATTATAATTGTTGTTATTGTTATTTAAGATATGCCGGGACATCTATATAACTGTCTGTAAGCTCCAACTCTGAACACGTGTATATAGTGTGCCACACATTTAAGCTATTGTTGTCCAGACTTCATTAATAAGTATAACATTTACAAATTATATGAATTTGGAAAGTACAGAAGTAGGCCAAAAATCAAGCACAACACATTGAGTTTAGACCTTATTTACGAGTTACAATAGTTTTTAGAACCTGTATGTTACGCTTGATTTGTGGCTAACAGTACAAGTGATGGCTTCTGCAAAATACAATTTATTTATTGCGTCATGTTCTTATTGTAAATAATATTCAGAAATATAGAGCAATTATTTATTGTTTTAAAACGTTTTGCAGTGTTAACCACATTCCTTTGTTTTATTAGCTACATTTACAAAATTCATAATTATTATTATGATATTAATATTTGAAGAACTTTACAAAATGTAGCCAAGCCTACTGAAATCGTAGTCGATATGTAGTGAACTGCGGAAAATGACTAAAAAGTTACGTCAGTATTGTGAATAAAGCTAAAGATAAAAAATAACCCCGTTTTTTATTTCAATGAGTAGTTAGTATGTATTTCTTTTTTGTATCAAATACGGTGTTTATTATTTTAAATTTGAGGGTGTACAGTATTTTAAAACTTTTCATCATCATCAGGTCTTTCTAGTCTCCGGATTGTTGTACCTATAGGTACGGAGGAGAACGACCCTCTTTACTACCAGAGCCATACTTGGCCAGAGCGCCCAGATGATTTGGCCTACATTTATTTAATACATATATATAAAATACATACTTCTTAGGTACTTATTTTAAATTCGCCTAGTAAGTGGCATTTTACACGTCCCCTTGTATGGATTTTAAAAAAGTATTTTACTTATGGCGCGAGCCGCGCCAATCAAAGAGTATATAATCACTTGGTGGCGCCAGTGCAGGCTAGTCTCATCTCATAACATTTTTTGAAGAAAAGGTAACGAAATGGAAACCTTAGTAGGTACTTCTAAGCTCTTCTTTTTTTAACTCTCAGCTCAGAACAGTCAGAGCACAAATTAGATAGATGATATGAGTCAAAGAGAATATAATCACTACGTTTAAAAAAACGGGACTCCATACAAAAAAAATGAACTCCACTTGCCGGTCTTACCCATGCCTATGAAACTTAGAACATTGCAGAATTTTGATAAAAAAATTCAATAAAACGCCATCTAGTCATGAATCAGCTGACCTAACTCCTAATGCGTGTTATAGAATAGTAATATCAAATGGTGGAGAAATTCGCCATTCGAAGCAGAACACGTGATAGCTCAGTTGATTAGAGCATGGTTAAAATAATAACAACGTTGCGAGTTCAAGTCCCACTCACGCAGTATATTTTTTACACCATTTTTTTATTTGATAGGAATATTACATGATGGATAAATTCGACGTACACGGTTAATCACTTAATAGCTCAGTAGTTTAGGCTATTGAAAATAGTCGTATTTGAACCGAGATCGCGAGTGTTCAAGTCCCAGCTCACGGGGTAATTTTTTCACCGTTTTATTTCATCTTTTAGTCCTTTGGTGTTGCGAAAGCATGTTACCAGATGGCGCCACTGGTTTGATCTAATGTTAAAGCTACAGTTTCTTATCTATTTCAGTATATACAATATTAATCTATGCACGAACGACAACATAACGAAACGAGCAGTTTTATTTTTAAAACGAAAGAGAAACTCGACTGAGAGAATGAGATAGTAATAGCCGCCATCTTGGTCGCCATGAAAAGAGAGCCAAACTCCATACAAAATTTATGGTTTTCGTAGTTTCAGCGCACTGATATGAGTCAGAGTGACTGTGGTCTGTAATGTGAAATAGAGTTGCACATCGATAGTCGACTATCGCTAAACTATCGATAGTCTATCGATAGTTGACGTTACATGAATAGTATCGATAGCTTATCGATACTATCGATAGTATGTAACAGGGCAATAGTATCGATAGTATTTGCTTCAATAGTATCAATACTATCGATACTTATGAAGATTTAAGAGTAATAGTATCGATAGCTCACACTATCGATAGTTTAATAAACTGAAATAGTATTGCTTTCTAATAATTGACTACATAGCTAGTAAACATTTCCTAAAAATATTTAAATATAAAATGGGTAAAAAGCAAAAAGTTAGAATGGTTTAATACTACTTGCTGCATAAGCTATAATTGGGAAACAATACGATAGTATTGTAATTATTGTAAGTGTTGAAATTACACTATCGATAGTTTATTGACAGCCGACAGGCTGTTAATAAACTATCGATAGTGTAATACTATTAATAGTTTACAAACTATCAATAGTATTGATACAATTGAATTACAATACTATCGATACTATCGATAGTATTGCTTTAAAAAAATTGATACTATCGATTCCATCGATAGTATTGTGATTCAATAGTATGGATTCTATTGCAAATAATCAATAGTATTAGGTAATTTGTGATATCGATACTACCGATACTATCGATAGCACTATCGATATGGTTACTAGTTTTCGAGGTCAAGTATTGATAGCGTAACTATCGATAGTTGTGCAACTCTTATGTGAAATAAATCAAATAAAGGGCCTGCTACACGGTTGCCAACATGCCTCCCGACGGCTTGACCTTGGTCAAATCCTTGAAACCGTTGTTGCATCGATTTCCGATACTTGAAAATGTAGTGTCATCTCAAAAACTAGATGACGAATGGAGGGCTCACGCGGTGCTAGATTATTCTGCTCTTGGTTTTCAAGATGATGAAGATCCGGAAACATACTGGGGTAAAGTCATCATCATCATCCGAGCGTATTCCCGGTTGCATCCTCAGCGGTAACGCTTCAGAGCCCGGGGTCCGCTACCTTACCTAGTTGATTTGACGAGATTACTGGTTTTTACACAGAGCGACTGCCGTCTTATCTCTGCAACCCAGATGGTAGAGAACCAATCCTAGGATAGGTACAAACGCTAGATGGCGTTCGGGACTAACTGCTTTACGTGCCTTCCGAAGCACGGAATCATCTTTCTTTTTGGATAATCAGGTGATTCAAGCCTGCAATATCCTAACCAGACTGAAAACCACTTTTCACAAAGTATGCTTCCCTGTGGGATTTGAACCCATGACCTCTGGATCACAAGGCAGACGCCTTAACCACTGGACCACGGAGGGGTAAAGTATTCAGTCTTAAAAACAGTGCAGGTCATGAACTGTTTTTAAATTTGAAATATGCAATAAGCCTTTTGCTCGTTCTGCCTTACTCAAACGCATCAGTTTAAAAAAAATTTAGCGTACTGAAGAATTTAAAAACAGAATCGTAATCGCCTTCACAATGACAGTGTAGTAGCGCTTATGGCCACTAGAGTGTGTAGATTTATTCTCTTGTTCTCTGAGCGAATTTCTAAGAACATCATTGTATATACTAAGTTACTGTATTTAAGGTGCAATTCTATCGTATTGGTGTAAACTGTAAAGATAGATTTAAGCTTTGAAATAAACAAATAAACATTTAGCAACTCTAATTTGAAATAAATCAAAAGGGCCTGCTACACGGTTGCCAACATGCCTCCCGAGTCCCGACGGCTTGACCTTGGTCGGTGGTTCGGCGGCGGCGACGGTCGATCGACCGTGTCAAATTTAAAAACAGAATCGTAATCGCCTTCACAATGACACTGTAGTAGCGCTTATGGCCACTAGAGTGTGTAGATTTATTCTCTTGTTCTCTAAACGAATTTATAAGAACATCATTGTATATACTAAGTTACTGTATTTAAGGTGCTATTCTATCGTATTGGTGTAAACTGTAAAGATAGATTTAAGCTTTGAAATAAACAAATAAACATTTAGCAACTCTAATGTGAAATAAATCAAAAGGGCCTGCTACACGGTTGCCAACATGCCTCCCGAGTCCCGACGGCTTGACCTTGGTCAGTGGTTCGGCGGCGGCGACGGTCGATCGACCGTGTCGACCGTCTAGCCAAAACAGCCGACGGTCGCCGCCGACGAGCCATCAACCAAGGTCAAGCCGTCGGGAGGCATGTTGGCGTCAGTGTGTTCGGAACTTAACAGAAAATCAAAAAATTTGGGGAAATAAAATCGATATTGCCCACATTTTCAATATTTAAATTTAATATTTATTACTAATACTTAAGTATGATACTGCTGACGATTTCAACCAACGTATTGCATTGCAGCTCTTCATTGCGCCAAATTTGTTTAGTTAACATATTATTGGACGGATCAAATTTTAGGCTCCTTCCTTTAATCTTAATACCTTCTCTATTTGTTTATTTCAAAGCTTAAATCTATCTTTACAGTTTACACCAATACGATAGAATAGCACCTTAAATAAAGTAACTTAGTATATACAATGATGTTCTTATAAATTCGCTCAGAGAACAAGAGAATAAATCTACACACTCTAGTGGCCATAAGCGCTACTTCAGTGTCATTGTAAAGGCGATAACGATTCTGTTTTTAAATTCTTCAGTACGCAAAATTTTCTTTCAACTGATGCGTTTGTGAAAGGCAGAACGAGCAAAAGGCTTACCTATTGTGTATTTCAATTTTAAAAACAGTTCATGACCTGCACTGTTTTTAAGACTGAATACTTTACCCCTTCGTAGTCCAGTGGTCAAGGCGTCTGCCTTGTGATCCAGGGGTCATGGGTTCAAATCCCACAGGGAAGCATACTTTGTGAAAAGTGGTTTTCAGTCTGGTTAGGATATTGCAGGCTTGAATCACCTGATTATCCAAAAAGAAAGATGATTACGTGCTTCAGAAGGCACGTAAAGCAGTTAGTCCAGAACGCCATCTAGCATTTGTACCTATCCTAGGATTAATTATGGTCTACCCTCTGGGTTGCAGAGGTCAGACGGCAGTCGCTCTGTGTAAAAACCAGTAATCTCGTCAAATCACCTAGGTAGGGTAGCGGACCCCGGGCTCTGAAGCGTTACCGCTGAGGATGCAACCGGGAATACGCTCGGATGATGATGATGACTTTATCCCAGTATGTTTCCGAATCTTCATCATCTTGAAAACCAAGAGCAGAATAATCTAGCACCACGTGAGCCCTCCATTCGTCATCTAGTTTTTGAGATGACACTACATTTTCAAGTATCGGAAATCGTTGCAACAACGGTTTAAAGGATTTGACGTTCAATTGTTGAGCTTCTGACGGATTTACTATGGATATAAATGAAAATAATGTGTCCGAAAAATCAAAACGTAATTTCCGTAGTCACTTCAATATAAAAGGCTTGACAGGATTTTTAAAAATCTTTTATTAGGAAAAAATCTAGGATTAATAAAAAAGGATTCAAAAAGATATAAATGTTTAAATTCCCCGCATTTTGCCCACATTAACGCTCTCCAAGTCTCCACACAAATTACCTAATAGGACGGAAAATCCTCGCAGTTTGGGGAATTCCCTACAGATTGGCAGCCCTGCACGTCGGCCCGACTGGGCCCGACGGTCGGCAGCGCACGTTTACGACCAAGGGCGTTGAATGTCGAACGAAATCTTGTCGAGAACAGCTGCCGTCTACACGTCGGTCCCGACGAAGGTGACCCCTGTGCAGAGGTGCTTGTTTGTTGGCCACCGTCTAGTAGACCCTTAAAGTACCCTGTGGATGTGATTGTGACCAAAAGAAATTGTATACAATCTAGAATGCTTACGAAGTGGCAAAGCCGTTCCCAAAAATTATACCTAAAGTTATAGCTCTCCCCTTCTATTTTATTGCACTGACAGTTTGTGGAAAAGGGACGCAACTTTAGGTTCATATTTTGGGAACATTAGGTATTTAAATATAAGCATTATGAAAATATGAGCTTTATGTGCATGGCATTAAGTTTAATTTTCAATGTCATTTTTGTGAGATTATTGTTCGTAGTTATTCTAGATAGTGTTATAAATTCGTTGATGTGACCGAACCTGTAAAACCTCAGAACAATAAAATATCCCATAACTCTGTGTAAAACCATAAACAAACTCAACTATCATTGTCAAATTTGGCATTGACGTGATTGACAATTGTTTATGGTTGCATGCAGTATTTGTGTTTACTGTTTGGATTTCGCAAAACTTTTATTTAAAATGACTGAATTGGAAGACGTATTAGTGTTAAAAGACTATAAAACTGTGCCTGATATTGTCCACGAGTACGAACCGACATTAAAACTTGGCCATATACCTTTAGTCATCGATAATGGTTAGTTATACGCTACGCAATAACCCAATTAAATAAGCTTATTTAAATCTTTACTTACACAGTCAATTTCTAATATTTATATAATGTTCTAGGTTCATATCAGTGTAGGGTTGGTTGGTCAATATACGATGAGCCGCATCTAATATTTAAAAATCTAATAGCGCGTCCTCGCAAGGACAGAGTCAAGAAGGATGCTGAACCACCGGTGACGCCTCCTATTCAAATTGGAAACGATATAATAAATATAGAAGCCGTAAGGTAAGTTTTTAAATTTCAGTTAACAAGTGACCCTTTTTTTGTACAGCCTTACAATTTATTTACAGCTTTTCCATTGGAGTTACAATGCAATATAACCTTATAAATTTTACATAAGACTTTTATGTCTACCCGGATCTAAAAGTGACTTAAAGGCCTAAAGTGGCTTAAAGGAAGCATATTAGGAGCATAGCAGATGCTTCACTCGCTAAAGCCACTTACAGACCAGGGGAAGACATCAAATTTGTATGCACATTGTTGTGTATAAACTACCATTATTGTATTTGTAACAAACTGCTAACATGTGTTTTATTTTATATCCATTAATTGATCTATCTAATAGTAGGTATGCCAAAGAAGAAGAAAGTTAAGAATGCATATGTGTGATATGATAATCTTTTGAAAACAGTGTAATAAAGCTATGTATATGTAAAACTAGTTTAAAATTGTGCAGACTTTTTATGAATGTGAATTTACTATCACAGTGTGTGGACACTTTTCCAGATTTCAATTGAAAACTCAGTTTGACAAAAATGTGGTTACACACTTTGAAGCTCAGGAGCAGGTTTGTGACTACATCTTCTCTCATCTGGGGATCGATAGTGAAGGCAATGTGCCTCACCCTATTGTGATGACTGAAGCCTTTGTCACACCTAATTACTGCAGGCAATGTATGAATTAACTTCTTAAACTTTATATATTTGGCTATATTATCATAATTTATTTTAAATAATTGCAAATGTGTATTAAATAACACATATGCAATTTTTGTATATATTACGCTTAAAGACCGAAATCGCTCATTAAGCTAAATAATATGCTAATACGCAACACAAATTTCGCGTTGTGGCCATTTTATATTTGCCACAATGCATTGTGGGCTATTATTTTGCTCAATGAGTGATTTCGGTTTTTGAGCGTAACATATATACTCCTGTAAACTTTTTCACATTACTTTGCAGTCTATTGACTACAAAAATATAAAGACCCATTCAGTTTCTCATTGTGAGTCAAAGGCCATGAACATGAATTTTGGAAAATCTGTAGGTAGGTATATGAAGTGAAATTTTACCAATTTTCTTTTCAGTGATGTCTGAGCTTCTTTTCGAAGGCTATGGGGTGCCAGCAGTGACCTATGGAGTTGACTCTCTGTTCAGCATGTATCGGAATGACATTGGAGACTCTGCTCTTATTGTCAACTGTGGCTACCATACCATCCACATCATACCTGTCATCAGAGGAAATGTTATTGCAGAACATGCCAGGAGAATCAACTTAGGTTTGACGTGGATAAGATTTGTTTGTTTAATGGGTGAACGCCGGGAGAGTGAAATTAAAGTTCCAGGTTACATTAGACAAACTGGTATTGGCATAAGAACACAGAACATTACAAGACATTTCCCGATATTTTGTTAGGAAAATACGAATGCACAGGAATTCACTAGGCATGCGACGACTGACTGTAGGCATGCATGCACATGATGCACGCACGCCGCGCGAGGGACGCGACGCTAGAGCCTGGCAAGAGTGAGACAGCGATATGTACCTATCACTACGAGTTTTAACCGAGTTTGCGCGGTGTGTGCGCGTCTAATACATATATCAAAAACTCACATAACATTTTTTATTTTTAAGACATTTTTACTTGAGGATCCAGATCACTTACCTCACTCTATACTATACATGGTGATTTTAGACACCCAAGCTTTATTGAAATCTTGGATTCAGAATCACTATTTTAATAATAACTGTATGAAAAAAAGATTTTATTATTTAAGAAATTTCCTAAGTTTCTAATTAATGCCTTATTAAACCTTACTACACGCAAGCTGTCAGCCTAGCCGCTCGCCGGCCACCGCCCGCTAGTCGTCTGTAATCAGCCGGCGACTTTATAGTAATTTAAAAATGTTGGTACATACATTTGTTGTTTTACCTTCGGTTTTTTTGTGTTTTTTTTTGTGAAACAAGGTTATAGTAACAGTAAGAGATTATTTGAACCATTGGATGTTTTCTATCTTTAATTCTGGAAACCTAATATGGCTGCAAATTCTTTATCAGAAACACTAACCACTTACCATAAACTTAATAAATTGTAATGTGAAATGACACAGGGGGCAGCGAAATGATATGCTACCTGCACAAGCTGCTCCAACTGAAGTACCCCGTCCACGTGAATGCGATCACCATGTCCCGAGTAGAGGAGATCCTTCATGAGCACTGTTCCATAGCCCTGGATTACCAGGAGGAGATCAAGAAGTGGGCTAACCCAGATTACTACGAGGCTAATGTAAAGAGGGTGCAACTGCCGTTCGTCCAGTCTGCTAGTTCCTCTGGATTGACTGGTATAATTAATTAAGAACTAAGTATAGGTTTTCAATGTATTTGAAACTACATACATACTATCACGTCTTTATCCATAATGGGGCATAGCATTTTTGTCTTACGGCTCTAAGCAGACAGAGCCCAGGGCTGCAAGACTCAAAGACCACTTTTAGCGTGACGAGGGGCGAGAAGGTGGAAAAGGAATCAAAATAGTGATGAACATGATTTTCATTTTCACCCATTCCCTCGATCGGCTTCTACGAACAGCGCGGGAAGAGAAGCAGCTGGTATATTCTAAGTTTTTTCTTTTCAGTGAATGTGATTAGACAGAAACTAGTTTCACTGTCTAATCACTTTCACTGATACCTCAAGTATCTCTTAGAAAATGGCAAAACATGTAAATCCCAGGACACATTAAGAAAATGGTTCATATACATGAATATAGAATGGGAACTGAAGTACAGTAGATACAAAAAAATATGTTATTTATAGTTAGAAAAAACTTTGGTATTTCATTATAGAGGTAATAAATGTAAAAGGACAAATTACACTGGTTGAGCCCCAAAGTAAGTTTAAACTTGTATTATGGGAAGTATCGCATAATAATATTGTATCATTGAGTTAGTAAACTCAGCGATTCACATGTTTTATATTAAATACATAGATAGATACATAGATAGATAGATGAACACCATAGACACAAGACAGTTGGCAGTTTAAAAAAGACCATTTTCCATCTTGCCCTAGCTGGGAATCTAACCCAGATTCTCCGGAGTGACGGACTAGCGTGTTAACTACGCCACGAAGGTCGTCAATGCAAGTGATTAGACAGTTATGAGAGACAATAATGAAAATAGATTCATTCAAATATACCTTAATAAGACTCATCTACACTAAAAATATAATAATATGTTGCATCATTTTAGCCGAACAACAGAAAGAGCGTAAAAAAGAGATGGCGCGAAGGCTGCTCGAAATCAATGCGAGGAAAAGAGAAGAAAGACTGGCGGAAGATGAAGAGATGCTAAATCAACTGCTTGCGATACAGGTTATTACTGTTATTTGTGTATTTTATTAAAGATTACTTCCAATAGATCCAACACAGACTATAAACAATCATATCTTTTTCGGGACCCTATTACTGAGACTCCGCTGTCTATCTGTTTGTCCATCCGTCTCTATTTCTTGAACTGTAATAGCTAGACACGTGAAATTTTCACCGATTATGTGTAACTATGACCACTATAACAACAAATACTAAAAATAAGATAAAGTTAATAATTAAAGGGGGTCGTCATACAAGTAACGTGTTTCTTCAACGTTTTAAAACATTGTACGATGGTACGGAACCCTTTATGTACGTGTCCGACTCGCACTTGCCCGTTTATTTGTTTGTTTAAACTTTGTGTGTTACCAGTGATGACTTATGGCTCTGAAACTTGGTCCCTTACTATGGGTCTCATAAGAAGGCTCAAGGTCGCTCTATGGAGAGGGCTATGCTAGGTGTTTCTTTACGTGATCGAATCAGAAATGAGGAGATTCGTAGTAGAACTAAGGTCACAGACATAGCCCAGCGGATTAGCTCATTGAAGTGGCAGTAGGCGGGGCACATAGCGCGAAGAACCGATGTCCTGAGCAAGGTTGCAGGAAAACGCTGGATGCAGGCCGCTTCCGATCGGTCGTTTTGGAAATCTTTGGGGGAGGCCTATGTCCAGCAGTGGACTTCCTGTGGATATGATGATCACAATGGTACAAAAGGTGGACTAATGCACCACTGCACCAATGGACTAATGCTAATGCATTCTCTACCAGTCAGCCTTTAGGAAAAACAGAAGAATTTAAATTAGCGATAGACGCTTAAAGATAAGTATGTATTTCTACACATATATACTTAGATCTGGGTGTAAATAACCTGTAACATCATATTTCTACCGTGCTTGCTTGCAAATTAATTTTTCATTTAATTTCACCGCTATGTAAAAATCGTACTTAGCTGTGACGTCAAGCGAGATTTAAATGCGCTGTATCTTCGTATTTTTTTTTCAGAGAAAAGAAAATATACGTGTACAATACTTTTTAATATCTTACCGATAGGCCAATAATATTCTTCCATCCGTCATGCCTATGAAATGCCCTTGTATAAGGTATAATGTCACAAAGTCAGAACTTGTACGTACATAAATAAAACTGCCAATCATTTCTGTTGAGAAATTTTATTTTCTTTTCTTTGTTTTGAGGACATGATCGAAGACGGGGACACAGATGAATTCAATGAAGCAATCAAAGGTTTTGATATAAAAAGTTATGAAGATCTACAGGTAATTATTAGATAAAACCCATAAGTAAACTTAGCTTTTAACCCCCGACAAAAAAGAGTCTGTCTGTCTGTGGCATCGCAGCGATCGAACAGATGGGCCGATATTGATCGAACTTACTTTCACGTAAATGATTTTTTTACGTGAAAGTAAGTTTCCTTGTGGTGGGTTCGGTTCAGCCGTTTAAAAGTTATTGGGGGTTAACGCTTAAAAGTCAGGGCTTTCTCTAGCAAATAATAGATGGCGCTACGGATATTAAGTCGTATCGGTAGTTCCGCTACTCATCACTAGATAACGTTCTTGACAGGCGGGGGTTTTTTAATTTGCCTAGCAAATAAACTTGTTATTTAAAATTTGCAGCGACAAATAACCAACGTGAACTTGCGTATTGAAAAGAACAAGCAGCGAATCCTGGCGGCGGCCAATGCCGAAGAGAACCTCGAAAGCCGGCCCACGGGGAGGCTGCAGCCGCCTGGGGACCCTGAGGCCTTCCAGAATTGGCTCAACGATACCCGCACTAAGGTATTTTAAAATAAATAATTTTAAACAATAAAAAGCTACTTTAATTTCTGGCCTTCTTAATCAGTTCCACTTCACCAAAACTCACTTTTTGAATGCGAATGTTTGGTTTCTTGACAAGAATATCAAAATCACTATATGTGTTCGAAGAATATAAGAGGAGTTCCCTCGATTTCTCGAGAATCCCATCATCAGATCTTTATCTGGTGATAATGCGACCAATTTGCATATACAGGGTCTAACAAAATATACAGTATACTTTGTTAGACGTTATATAATACGCGACCGAGAGAAAATCATTTTCGTGGTCTCGTTCCGATTCGCTTTATTGGCACGGCTTGTAATAGAATCATTTGCATTTGTGTGTAGTACCGCGAGTTGGTGACGCGGCGCGAGGCGCGACGCGCGCGTCGCGCGGCCATGCTGAAGCGGCGCACGGCCGCGGCGGCCGAGCGCATGCGCGTCATCTCGCGCCTCGCCTGCGCCGGCGACGACTTCGGCAACCAGGACTCGGACTGGGACGCGTACAAGAGGTAAGGCCACATCATTCATTTAATTACTGACGTACAGAACGGAAACTCGCGGCGTCCCCCGCACTTCTTCCCTGTTCTCGGGTGCGTTTGATGCCTTTCTTACCCTAAACTCACACATTGACGTGTGCACGGATGTAAAGTTTTGTTTGTAGTAGTAGTAGGCATAAATATTATTATATCCTCTTGTATGAAGTGCCATGGGGTGGCTACACACGACATAACCAGGCATACTTGCTACTGCAGACTGCAACCCGTGTGAGAATTTCCGGGTTAGAATAGGACCACTCCATCTCTTCCTGTGGATGTCGTAAGAGGCGACTTAAGGACTAAGCACAAACATCTCGTGCTACAATTGCATTCCCAAGGAGGGTAAACGTCGGGCGGCGGCCGGTTGTAAAACTTTTCGCACAAATACATTCCCAAAGAGGGTTGACGTCAGGCAGGCGGCCGGTCGTAAAACTATAGCCAAATCATTTAAACTGTTCCGGCTATTTCTTCTCCATTTTGCAACGTCTTTGGCATCCTTGGGTGACCATTGACATGCACGTTATATTTGGAGAAGAAAAAGCGGGAAAGCGCAACCCGGGCTCCGAAACAGCACAGCTGAGGATGCAACCGGGAACACGCTTAGCCGAAGAAGACTTGTTACTGCAGATTGTATGGCAGTTTGTGTCGTGACCTTTAGATTTATCACGTCTTTCATTGCCACATACATATACATGGGTATATGCCGGCCGTGCTGACGATGCCGATGATGACATCATCATCCGAGCGTATTCCCGGTTGCATCCTCAGCGGTTTCGGTTCAGAGCCCGGGGTCCGCTACCTAACCTAGGTGATTTGACGAGGTTACTGGTTTTTACACAGAGCGACTGCCGTCTGACCTCCGCAACCCAAAGGGTAGACCAGAACCAATCCTAGGATAGGTACAAACGCTAGATGGCGTTCGGGACCAACAGCTTATCGTGCCTTCCGAAGCACGGAATCATCTTTATTTTTGGATAATCAGGTGATTCAAGCCTGCAATATCCTAACCAGACTGAAAACAACTTTTCACAAAGTATGCTTCTGAGTGGGATTTGAACCCATGACCTCCGGATCACAAGGCAGACGCCTTGACCACTGGACCACGGAGGCAGTCATACATACATACTATCACGTCTTTATCTCTAATGGGGCAGACAGAGCATTTTGGAACTTGCGGTTCTAAGCAGACAGAGCCCCCCTGGGCGGCCTTCCGCAAGATTTGTTTTAAGAAAGCGTGTGAGTATCACATAAATCTTGAACTCCACGAAATTTAAACTCGAATTTTCTCCATCTGTTTGTTTTTATTGATATTGAAAATGTGTTTTGATACAGTATAAGTCGCGAGGCCGACTCCGACTCAGAAGCAGACGGCGAGCGACTGCTGGAACTAGAAGAGGCTTTGAGGGAACACGAGCCACAGCCGTCCTCGCATCAGCACCACCAGCTGCACCTGGCGATAGAGCCGCTCAGGTAGGCTCCAGGGTAGGGTAGTATCCAGGGTCAAAAATAAATTATTTTGGAATGATACGAGAATAAAACGTCACAAAATAGGATTGGATCTCATCTATCAGCACGGAACAGCACTTTCCTATGCTGCTATCCTTTTACAATACATTACAAATTATCTTTATTGCACCATAATAATTCATAAAACACTCACCTTTTCCGTCGCTCAGAACAGTAATTTGCTAGAGCGAGAGAAGGCGACAGAACGCTGTAGCACGGCCGGTGCTGAAGCGTTCCGTCGCTCTCTCTCTCGCTCTAGGAAATGACGCTTCTGAGCGACAGAAAAGGATAGCAGCATAGGAAAGTGCTGTTCCGTGCTGATAGATGAGATCCAACCCATAATGTCACTTGTCATTCATCATATCCATTTTGAAAGTGATTTAGATTTATTAATGCCGAAAAACTGATATCAAGAGCGCTATTTGACTCCAAGAAACTATGACGTCACGCCGTGCGTTTTTCATAAAAATCCAATAGAAAATATTTTTTTTGACGTTTAGAAAAAAGTATCTGTTTTGACTTGTTGGCAACTAGCGGATTTAGACCGTAATGGCAGCAGCTAGTGGCGCACTTTTACTACTTATGTAACCATAATAAACTTTATTACTTTCCTCAAAATGCATACTAGGTAGGTATATTTTGAAAGACGTAGTAGATATATCTTGAAAGACTTTGCCACCTCTTCTCGCTTTTTCTCTACAGGTTGCCCTTATCTCAATCTCTTGACACTAATCTGCAGACTTGTCTTATAATTTGACTCATTATTTAGCCATTTTTCTTCAACTTCTTTCCAGTAAAATAAAACATTATGAGGATACTTGAAGACTTCTTGATTATTTACTAGTGCGTGAAAAGTAAAAGCCAATAGTCATTACCATGTCTTTTTAGTCTCCACTGCAGAAGCACGACCCTCTTTGTACTACCAGAGCCATACTTAGCCAGAACACAAGAGGATTTGGCCTACACTCTCCACGCTGGCCAGAAGGGTTGGAGAGGTCTCATTGACGATCTCAGCAAGCTTTGATTAGCTTGTTTCCTAAGTCGCCTTTTACGATATCCACGGGAAGACTTGGACTGGTCCTATTCTACTCTGCCGGGAATCACACGGCCAAAAAACCAATAATAATAACATTAGATTGTTATTGCTTATTGGCTTTTACCAGCATTTTTTCTAGACTTCAGCAATGAAGAAATTTACGACTTGATAATAAAGTTTTGTGTAAATTTCAGAGCGCCAGAGTTAATGTTCCAGCCATCTATGATGGGAAACCTGGAGGCCGGCCTCGCGGAGAGCATGGAGTACGTGTTCAAACACTTCAGTCCGGAGGACCAGCTGCTATTGGCCAATAACGTGTTCCTTACTGGCGGGTGTTCGCAATTCCCAGGTAATAAACGGAAATGTTTATTGAGCGTAGCGTTTTACGGTTATAACGCTAATGTTAAAGGCGTACCCAGAGTTGACAACTGGGGAAAAATGTCCCACCATTTCATTCTCTGGTGGCAAATGGCCCCTCACTAGGGTCGTCCCTAGGGCGGCATATGGAATGTGTTTTCTCAAGAGCAGTCTTATGGCCTTGGTTATAGTAACATGATAGTAATGGTCGGGAACTATTATGTTTAAAACATCTCTTGTGGAAAATGACAATCGACGGTAATCTACTACAATAAATGACTACGATAATTATTACCCACCTAGATTTTTTTAATGTGTAAAAAGACCACCATAGCCAAGTGCGGCAAACAATACAATAACGGCCACCCTCTCAAATAGCAAAAGAGTTAACGATCAAACTGACATGTGGCAAGTCTTAGTAGTCAAGACGTGTCTGTCTATCGTCGTCTACTGGGCACGAACTTCGTCACATGAAAATTGGATTTTTTTCAATTGTAAACGTAGTTAATGTGTAAGCTTTTGCCCGCGGCTTCGCTCGCGTATCCCACGGAAAAAATACTTTTTTCCGGGATGAAAGGTACTCTATGTCCTCAGTACTTCTATGTGTATTCGAATTTTCAAGAAGATTGGTTCAGTAGATAAAGCGTGAAGAGGTAACAAACAAACAAATATACAAATTCACTTTCGCATTTATAATATTAGTTGGGACCTTGTAAGTGTGCAGCATTACCGATTTTTCGTGTAGTACGCAAAAACATTTCATTTCTGGTTGCTCTTTTCGTTACGCTATGTGTATCTTGTACCTTTACCTCCACTAACAACATACGTTGCCAACAACAATTTTTTCACTAACTTAATTTATAATTATTTCCCCATGCCTTGATGACCTGCTCCCTAAATTTCTTTTTCTAGGTCTAAAAGAACGAATAGAACGCGAGCTCTTAGAAATGAGGCCGTTCCAATCCACACACAAGGTGATAATGGCGCAGAACGCCAGCCTGGACGCGTGGTACGGCGCGAGGGACTTTGCTGGCAGCAACGACTTCGAGAACTGGTGCATCACTAAGGAGGAGTACTACGAGATGGGCGCGGAGTACTTAAAGGAACACCACGCTAGCAATATCTACTATAAGAGCCCCGCCCCTATTATAGACACCACGTTAGCGCCGGCTGGCGATGCCAACGTAGTCAAAGAAGAAATTGTCGTGGATTGTTGATAAATACGAATAAATGATGGTAAAACAGTTATTTTTTAACTTTAATTACATTATATACATGAGGAATTGAGGAACTTGCATGTTTAACTTGAAGTTAGACCAACTAAAAACAAAAAGATATCTTTGACATCGAATCTTAGTTCATAGTAATGTCATCGTTATGCATGAAAATTCCCCATTGGACAATGAAGAAGGGTTTTCTGGGTTCGGGCCATGAAAGGAAACAAACAGATTAGCCACAAATATCATGGCACGTTTATTTTCTCCACTACATGGCGACTTCTAAAAGAATCGTGACTTGTTATTTTGCATTCATATAGTTTCTTTTTTTAATAGGGCTCTGCAAATGAGCACTAAAGAATAATTTTACAATGTATATTTTCCATAAAATTAAATAAACTCTGTATTTATTTTGATCTCAATATAAATCACTATTAACTGAAAAAAAATTAGAAACACTGTTAGTTCGCTAATTATATTGATTGATGAGACTATAATAAAGAGTACATTTAAAAAATCACATTAAAGCATATACATAATGCTGACTACATAAAGGCTCTTACAGCCTCTAGTCTTTACCTAACCTTACCATCACTACTCAGAATACAGAATACTCAAAAATATCAACAATAAACAATAAGAAAATTTCAGTACAAGATAAACAAACCAATAATAATAATCTTTTTATCACAACAATTTCAGACTAAAAACAACTAAACATAAAGTGTAAAGGAGGCCGTAAGAGCTATACTCGCGTGCAATGTAATACACCACAATTAACAAATCTAACTTATTACAAATATAAACCTAGCCTAAAAATTTTAACAATAAAAGTAAAACAGTTTTATTTTATTTAAAAAATATTGGTCATTAAAACTCTGAAGAGCTATAACTAAATGACCGCATATCATCATGCCATGATGTTTGCTTATTGGAATTTTAATAAAAAAATAGCAATTAAAGGGATGTAAATAACTCCAAAACTTGGTTAATAATAATGGCTCATAGCCAGTAATATAATTTGGTTAGCATATACAATATAATCGTATAAAAATCAGTGACTTAGAAATAGCTCTCAGTATATAAAAAAAAGTTAAAATCCTTAGGCTGTACTCTCGTATGATTATAATGTAAGCAACGCAATATGTTGGCAAAGCGGAAGTTGGCGTAAATCTAACGATACAATATAACTAAATATTTATGTACCTTAGACATTATGATTACACAAGGCTCACTGTTATTTGCTCATAACTACCACGATCAAGTGTAAATGGTCGGCGGCGCGCGCGGCCCTAGACTAGTAGCCTGCCTTCACGAGGGTAGTAGCAATAGTATACAATAACATTCACGGGTAAGGATATGTACGATTTTCTCCAACAGAATTAAGACTGTAAACTTGGTTGGTCCGACACCACAACCGCTAAGGTGTTAACATAATCAACACAAACTATGCCAATAGTTCTCGTGAGTATTCTTGTAATGTGAATTCCTTTCTTTTAAAAGTAATTCAGTCTTTTCTACAGTTGAACATAAGTAGACAAAGGGAAATACATAGTTACCACATAATGATTACGTAATGTAATGGCTCAGTATTACTTCTAAATATAGTTAACTAACATCGGTATGTAAAATAGTTGGGACAGTGAAGACGCACAAATATTGGAAACCTTGTAGCATGGACGATGTTGGAAATATCAGTCATACGCTATATTTTGCTTCATTCTATGAATTAAAGATTGCACAATATAATAATACGCCAAGGGACCTCGCAAGGATCTACGGCTCAATTTACAATGTCGCGGAATCGAGGCCAATTTTAAGAAATTCACAGAGGATAATGACTTCTATAATCAAGGAGAATACAGTACAAATTAGCATAAAGAAAAAATCTTCGCGGGAATTTCTACGTATTCCGTAAAGGTTTTTTTTGTTGACACAATTTTATACCACATTGACATAAGATTCAATATGCTTTGTACAGTTTTAAAAATTCGCTTCCAATCCGCGGCAATGTAAATTGAACCTAAGACTATTACGCAGCATCGTATGCTACCAAGTATCAATAGCGTGTGCACTAGCGCGCGATATATTACGTATCTAACTAAATAGCGCGAGTGGATTACTGTATATTTGTGGTTCTTCAATGTATTTACTGAATCCTTTTCATTTAAGAAATATACCAGAGAACATCAATAGAGCTGAAAATTGCACCTTTTATTGCAAAAATCTCATCTGATATACTACCTATCTGAGAAGGACCGACTGCCTTCAGCTTTCCAATTCGCCCGAAAAGGGTGAAGCAACGATAGAATAATGTTTCTAATTAAGAAAAACAATCATAAAGACAGAACATATTATAACAAAAATATATTACTAATTCTAGAATCAATAAAGAAACAATCACCCTCATCGAGCCACCGGAAAGATGAGGGGCTATATATATATTTATATACTTTATAATATGTACCTAGTTCACTATGTTGGTGTTTCTATTTCCATTCATAATATCTATGGATATACGGTATCAGCACTGACAAGCACCTGTAAAGCGGTGCTCCCCAATGGTGTTACAAACTATTGATAAAACTATGGTTTCAATTTTTATGGTGAGTTTATAATGGTAGCTGAGAGTTATACTACTTGTTAAACCCAAGTTCTAGTTTGTCTAAATAATACTGTTATCAATGGCTTGGTAAGAATCTTACTAAAAGATTAATTTGAAACAAACTCGATAAGATGTTACTTCTATTTCTCTGGGCAACTAAATGCATCCGTCATATTATTTATCTTAAAATATCGTGTACATATTTTTCATTTATTAATTTAAAATGATAAATGAGACATTGGCCTATTTTTTCGTGTTTCTTTCAAATACAGAACTATCAAAATATAAAAAAATATTGAGGACTATCGAACAACATTCATATGTATATATTATTATATGTATACGTATGTACATCTACAAGGAAATTTTGATTTTATTAGTACATAGTACCCAAAGTATAGTTCTGCACTAAATACTCTAACATTTATTCCAATTATGTTCTCTTTTCAGTTCGATATCTTTATTATTATTAAAATCGTAGATTGAGACCGTTCTACAAATCATACATTCCTTTTAATTTTGAATTTCAACTCTTTCCGATATACTTGAATAAATAAATCCTACCAATATTTACAAGTCTGACTCAGCACATGGACACACACCAGTTGGAAATAAAATAAACGCGTAGTAAACTGCACTCACGCGGGAATCATACAAACAATACGAACGCCGGTACGACACTAACATGGTGCGAATATTTACTTACAATATTTTATTTCCAGTTCTACCCTGACCTGCAGCCTTAACTAAACTTACTTTACCACATCATTTACATGGAAATGGCACCAATCTATCTTTGATATCAATAATGGCAAACCATAAGGAACCCCTGAAGCGGACACACGCACTGTTCACGACGTGCACCATCTCTGTCTCAAGGTATTGGAAGACTACTGCGCTATATCACTATTCGTATTACTATTATTCGAAAACAGTAATGGAAACAAAGTTTGCATATTACAAAAATACGATCTAACATGTATAATGCTATCCGAAATGGTAATCAATAATATAGAATGTTAATTGGAAAGGGTGTATCAAGTCGTAAGGGGGAGTAGTTTTACTTATAAAATACTATGAAACCCAACCTAGAAACCGCAAAATGTATTATCTATTCCATACAAATCTAATATCTATTGGGTAAAAAGTATGGTTTACTGATTTTCGTTCGCGATTTCAGGATTGGTCCACTTCATTATATATTTATGAGTTCTTTCACCCACTTTCTACTCTATATGCCCTTTCCGACTAAGATTGTATATGCCGTATACCTAAATACGATGGTTTACATGAGAGTACACTCAATATGAATATTTATATGGAAATTAAAAAAAATAATGAAGTTAACCAGTGGTGTTGATGATTGATATTGCCTAATGTCGCTATCCGCTAGAAGGCACACAAAGTTTTAGTAAGAAGCTTCACAAATGATAGCTGCGCAGCGCCCTGCCCGCGCCCGCGCGCCAGGGCTGTCGCTGCGCGGCGAGCGACTCTTAGCCCGATGACGCACACATTGAACACTGAACGTAACATTTATTCTGAACGCAATACGATTAAAAAATATTGCCAATTTTATGTTGCAACAGGCACTTCTCTGGATTACTCCAATAAACATCATATTAAAGTTATTAATTTTGTGAAGCTTTCGATATTGCCTCTCAGGACTCTGCGAGTTATGGGTTATTTGTACTTATTCATTATTATTACTCTTCTATGAACCAGAATCTTCAATCTTAAAGCATTCTTATGGATAATTATGAGGTTAGAGTCCCTTAAAATTTCTCAGCGATCAAAATACTTTACCTCTCATTGGTAACAGTTCTATAAAATTACTGAACTCCATATACACTGACACGATCTAAGTTAAAGCATCGCAATAAGATATTGTTACATTTCACTACGACTAATGAGAATGGGTATGACAAGCGAATGACGAACATTAAATTTAGAATTTCAAGTCAGAGATACCATTCACGAATCACGATCCAAAGTTATCATTAAGCAAATAAGAATATGAGATCAAAAATTTAGGCCTACAATCTAAAATGATGAGTTTTTTTAAGTATTGATTTATGAACGCCACCACGCGAATTAATATAATTATGTGATGGTATAGATAAATCACAGTTGTGGGTATAAAATCACAATGCATATCATAGGCGGTACCGCTACTCGACTACTCTACTCGTATGTGATGTCCTGGTGTTTCGAGGGATTCCACAAGCAACAAACCATCCGCCAGTGTTCTGCGGCGGCTTGGTCACGGCCGACGAACCAAACAGTGAATGTAAATAAATATAATTTGAAAATAAAGTATATCTGTGCATGAGTCCATGCTGACGATCTGCGAGCGTCTCGCTACGATAGCTGCTCTGTTGGTGGCTGCCGCCTTACTGCACTCCGGCTGCTCGCTAGCCAGCCGAGAGCTGCGGACAACGTACTCCATCAGTCATGTACCCAGCGAAGAGAACCTC
Source organism: Acrobasis repandana (assembly GCA_963576875.1). Lineage (NCBI taxonomy): Eukaryota > Metazoa > Arthropoda > Insecta > Lepidoptera > Pyralidae > Acrobasis > Acrobasis repandana. The sequence continues at coordinate 9,442,922 of OY756230.1, read as the reverse complement.
ACTTAGGCCTGCCGCACACGTGCGGTTTCAGAATTCGGTTTCCTGATCCCAAATTCGGAATTTCCTGAGACTAGCGCAAATGTCCGGTTTTTTTAATTTTAAACTGAATTCGGGTTAAATAAGAACTTGTGCACCTTGTTAAACGTTTTATACATATGTAAGCAGAGCAGTCAGGTTTCCGAATCTCATTTCCTAACCATAAAACTGAATAAAGAAACCGTACGTGTCCGCAGGCCTTAGAGCTCCAGTTGCAGGTGTTATGGGGTTAAAATGGGTAAATACAAATGGAGGTAGCCTCTACCCATCAGCTTTTGTCACCCCCGAATTTGGATATCAGTGGCCGTCAAATAAACAGCGATTAGTGGCCGCGTCTAAGGGTCAGTTCACATCAAGACGGACGTGGCGCGCACTTTTGAAGAAGTATATAGAACTTGTTTACTACACAAAAAGATACAGAATTCAGTGAGGACCCGCTGCTTAGTATTGCAGTAAGGTTTGTATCTTAATATTATTTTGTTTTATATTTGTTTTGAAATTAGTATCTAGTACCCTAATTCTCTCCCAGGGCATTACTAGTAGTAAACTTTTGCGTGGATTATTGTCCGCGACTCGAACGCCTAGTGCACCGATATCGACCTTTATTTCATATATTTTATGTATTATATTATATATTCTTCTTTTATTTTGTATAACTGGAAATGGCTCAACGGTAAGCTTTACCACTAACCTCTGTTTACATTTACCCACTTAGACGAACCGTACAAAAGTGATCAATGTGAAAACTAACCTGTTCATGTGATCAGTCTGCGAGATGCATTTGACCCGACATCTGGGGTTGGGGGGTAGGCGTATGCGGGGGAGGGGGCGAAGCTGAAACCAAACAAACAGGTATTATTATAGTGCGTTCTTAAAGCTGTCAGTATAGAATTTAAGGCCGTACCTGAATTTTTCCGGGGTCCAGTGCTGCCTCCATTTAAAATAAATCATTTTAAAGAAAACGGAGACATCATTTAAAATGTTGCTACTACCAAGTCCAACATAACCCTTCAAACTATTTTGTGAACTAATGTTTACAGTTTATAATGAAAAAGTTAAGCTTTACTTTACTTCACTTTAACTTAACTATAAACAGTAGTTCATAAAATAGTTTGAAGGGTTATCTAGGACTTGGTAGTAGCAAAATTTTAAATGATGTCTCCGTTTTCTTTGAAATGATTTATTTTAAATGGGGGCAGCATTGGACCCCGGAAAATTCAGGTACGGCCTTAAAAACTAAGTCTTCCATGCCGGTCTGGATGCAAAGAAAACTCATGGAATGTGTTGCTGTAGCTGCTTTTCCCTATGCTTAGCGAGATATGATTTGCGGATTTGCAGTCTCATAAGAGACTATCCCTTGCGGAATAGAGGATCGGTCAATTCCGCTTATAACATTCAAAATAATCAAATACATAGAATAATTGTTAATTATAAACACGAGCGAGCCTTTCACTAGTCGCATTATAACGTGTAACATCTGACATTTCACCTTGCTAATGGCACATGGTATGAGTATACAGAACGAAATCTCCTAAGGTACGCGCAATATGCGTCCTCGTTCCCCGTACCTCTCCCCCGGGTTCGCCTTGTCTCAGGGCGAGAGCGGGGGAGCACACACTGCACGGCGCACGCGGCGGCACAAGAACGGGGGAGAGGAGCGGGGAGGGGGAACGAGGACACATATTGCGCGTACCTACCTTATGCGATTCCGTTCTGTAAATTCTTACTATCTTCTGAGGTAATGGCCAACCCAACCACCGCGCGCGCTCTTCGGTCAAATCAAATAACACGCGCTTCCCCGGCTTCCTTTTACACACTTCTGTCGCATTTCACAAAATAACTCCCACAGATCGAAGGAAAGCGAGAGGAAAGATGTTACCCATCAATAAGAACACTTACATATAGAAGCGATGGACTGCGGCGACATGGCCGACATCTTGCTCTGCGTGTCCTGCATGGACACCTGCGTGCCTTGCGACGTCATGTAGCGGTTCACCATCGGCACGAAGCTGCAAGTATATTGCAACTGAACTATAAATTCAAACTCAACTTGTAGCACTTACGTATTTATTTCGATTTCTTTCCATTTAATTGCCTTGTAATAATATATCCATTTTAACAGACGATGAGGCTAGCAACCCATCACTATTTTGACTCCCTTTTTACATCTTCACACCCATCTACGCTCTTAGACCAAGGATACAGATATGTGATCACGCTAAACGTGGCCTTAGGGTCTTACGGCCTTAAGCTGTCTACCCCATTAGGGATACAGACGTGATAATGTATTTGTACCTGTAAGTATAATTTTGTTTCGTTCATGTTAATTCAAATTTTAATGGCAGAACTGATTTATTAATTTTTGTTTCCATGTAGGTAATTTAAATATTCAAGTCAGTTCTATAAATATACGGCCACACCTTGTAACATACATATCTAATTTGTGCTTGTAACCACGCTAGTCTGCCACTCGAAGGTTTTTTATTCGATCCCCAAGGCAAGTCGGAAAATGGTCATTTTTAAAATTGTATTGGGTCTTGAGTGCTTATCTATGTATTTATAGTATCGTCGAGTAATCCCATAACCAGGTATGGCGCTTCATACAAGCGGAGTAACATTTATGCCTACTACTACTACAAACGAAACTATACATTCGTGCACACGTCAATGTGGGAGTTTCAGAGTTCAAAGCCATCAACCGCACCCGAGTACAGGGAAGAGGTACGGGGACGCCATAGTGCGGGACGCTGGGAGTTTCCGTTCTGTATGTTTTACTTACGTTAATTCTGTATAAACTTACTTTGGGGCTAGTTCTATCAGTGTAATTTGCCCTTATTTAATTATTGGCATTCATATCATCTTGACGATGCCAGCGTTTCTTGGGTAGTAAAGTAACGCACCTTAAGTCACAAACGCCGGGCGAATCATAGTTGCTGTTGGAGTTATTGGTGTTAGTGGCCACGCTGTTGATGGTGCCGATGCTATTGGCCGACACGTTGCTGTGGTTCTCGCGGTGCACGCGGTTGTGGTGTCTGAAACCAAAGAAAAAATACATTTATTGAAGTTCATCGAATAGGCATGATGACTGAAAAATTATTTTTGGCGCATAAGTTAGATTATTAAAAAGTATTGTACACATATTTTTTCTTTTCTCTGAGAAAAAATTGATGACGAAGATACAACGCATTTAAATTTCGCATGACGTCACGCTTTCGTACGAATTTTTCACATCGGTGACGTCACAAGCCTCCGCTCTGGAACTTAGATACTCTGTATCTTTGTGAATTTTTACTTTTTTGATAAACTGAAAAATATGGGTACATTATTTTTGGATAATCTAACTAACGGACTAATTAGAATAACACTTTTCTGACCCAGTCATCATCCCTTTTGTTGTTAGCTTGTGGAATAAATTAAAATGAGACGAAGTTCAGTGTAACAAATTGCGAGTGTCTTCCAAAATCAGACGCATGTCCCTGCTGCTATGGCATTCATAGTTTATAAGTGTCCATAAATCACTATAATATTTATTTATTTTTTATTCATACGGCCTTTTCCCATTTATCGGGCCACGGACGGATTAATCAAGCATTACCATTTACTTGCGTTTACATTTACCCTCATAAACTTAATGGGGGTAAACGTGAACAGACGAATCTTATTATACTATATGCGTACCTTATAAGATAGCTGTCCCTGACAAACGTCCGGCCGCACACGCTGCACTCGTAGCACGAGCCGGCCGAGTGCGTGCGGATGTGCAGCGCGAACTGAGACTTGCTCGTGAACGTCATGGAGCACCGGTCGCAGTTCAGCGGCTTGTCCGCAACGTGAGACCATCTGCACATGTTTCACACTATTTATTGGCGAAATTGTTACCTAAATTACACTAAGGGATAGTAGAAAAAGGGACTCAAATTCTGGATGGATAGCCGCATCGCCTATTAACATGATTCAGATTCTCGCCCATTCCCTCGATCGGCTTTTACGATCGCGCGGGAAGAGAAGCAACTGGTACATTGTATGTTTTTCTTTTCTCCCAGACCAGCATGAAATCCAAAATTCACGGGAATAAAGGGTGTTTTATAATTTATAATAAAAGATTATGTAGCACGAAGAGTATGTTGAACACAAGTGTCATATTACATTGTGTGTTCAAATTACATGTTTAAAACAACAGACTGCAAAAATATATCCAGAATAATAAACTACCTGTGCGCTGTTACATAGCTCTTCACAGCAAATCGTTTTTGACAAATATCACAAGCGTATGGACGTTCACCTGTAATTTAAAACATTTATTAGAATCTTATCTCACCAATAAATCGAAAATCGCATGCAGAAAGGAACTAAAGAAATTCAGCAACTACAATTATGAGAATAAAAATAAAATAAAATATGGAAAAAGCAAATGAGAGCAAATGTTAGAAAGACGGCAAGATGCAATTAGACAGTACGATGCGATCTGAAATTAATGAATGTAAGCCAGGAAATTATAATAAACATAGAGTACTGAAACTTAAGTGGTGATGCAGCGGATGATAAAAATAAAAACAGTGTTGTCGGTGCCACATCATTAAGTTCAGAATGACAAATGACCCTGTTATCACAATTTGCCGTCTTCTTAACTGTCTTCCCCGTGGTAATTATATCCACACATATCATTTCTTCGCATACCTGACCTGTTTATACATATATATTAAAATAGGTAACTATATTATATTTATAATACATATATCGTACACTGTGTAAATGCAATAAAAATAATGAAAGAATAGCCCAATATTTTAAACTATTATGTGTGAAATTGATAGTTTTAAATACAGCTTCATGGTATATCGGATTGTAATCAAAGATATTTATCAGAGAGATTCCATAAATAAATAATAATAAAAAAACAACATGTAAATTAACGTACACTACCATATTTTCTTTCGTTTTGTCTTCATTTACACATTGTACTTTTATCATAACTTCTCCGTGAGTAGTGACTAAGCAAGTTAAAATATATGTATGTGTGAATTAATTACCTACTGGCGGTGAAAGCAAACTGCGAAAATGATTAGTGGGCACATTCCATAAGGTGTTGCACATACTATCTCTATATGTTAGATCAATGTTGTGTTCTAAGATAGCAGATTAGGCAAGCTCAAATGACAAACTCTTCGCATATAATTATATATTTAATAACTCTTATTTTTTTCTCTTAAATAAATTAAATTCATTCGAAATTTTAAACTTTGTAGTGTTTAACCAGAGTAGTGAATAAAATTTGTAAAATAAGCCTTTTAGGTAGATAAATATATGTGCTTTGTTAAAACCACAGCATAATCCAATTCTATTGGCTGAATGAAATTGAATACTTCTTAAATCATTCATAATTGTTGGCAAATAACAAGTAGATAACGAATATCTATGTTTCTTTATCCAGTAATGTTTTAGCGCTCTACCAATCTATGCGAACGGCAGAGAAATATGGTAGCCAACCGCTATTTACATATTATTTGTTAGAGACAACAGTAGGAAGTTATTATTTTCAATCATGAACATTGAAGCCTGTAGCATTGGATTGGAGCGTACCGGTATGGATTCGCTTGTGTATGTTGAGCGTCGATTTCTGCGTGAACCGTTTGTAACACACATCGCACTCGAACGGGCGTTCGCCTGTGTGCGTACGCATGTGTATCTCCAAGTAGGGCTTGCATGTGAACGCCGCTGGGCACTCCATGCATTGGTACGGCCGCCCTTGCACTAACCATGGAAACGTTATAGGACGTTCGTTTAACTGAGATAGTGTCTGAGGTACTAAAATATGGTGTCGATAACCGTACAATATGAACTGAATAGCCAATTCTTTTTCCCGATTGACACGCAGTCACTAAACTAAGTATGAATGTTTTCCAACGATTTTCACACGATTTGCCGCAAATTGGCCAACAGATATAATGCAAAAACTAATTGTGGCGTTATTTCAATTTTATTAGCCTTAAATGAGTGCAATGAATATTAATATTTTTACGAAGACGACTTTAAACAAGCTCTATATCCCTACAGTACAATGCACGTCTCCTCAGGTTCCATCTCAGTTAAATTTGCCTAATAGTACTCGTTATCAAATACATGATTTCAATGCATCCATCACGCAAGTTATGATCAAAGCGGTTAAATGTAAACATAGGTAGACATAAAAAAAATATAACTATTGAATTTAAAAATTTATGAATCTATTCCATTACCCCTGTTTACATTTGCCCAAATAGTGCGAAATGTAGTCAGTTATACCTAGTTATTTCCCGTGACACATCAACATAAAAAATACTCAGTAAGTCTGATATGGCACCGACAACTTAAATTAGTATTCAGCTATTTTCCAGAATAAGTAATAGTAATAAATGTAAGGAATGCTTTACAAACATTTAAATGAATAGCATAAATTATTACAGACAGTCATGATGACAAATAGCAAGTACTGTACGAAACATTTTATAATATTTTTATATTATATAGGTAGGTATACCTACCTACAGAAATTAAAAGAAATACTATTTTTTGCCTCACATGTGTTTATTTAACTTGTCTTAGTTCAGAAAATATAGAACTTATTGAATAAAATAATCTAACTTTGAGAAAACGATTAAAAGTAAGTTTTAGCTTTAGTGAGTGAAGACAATAGCGTAATAAATGAAAGCGCATACTAGAACTAATATTTAATGACGGTATGCAAGGAATTACTGAAATCCACCCAGTAGTTTTCGAGAAAAACTACTTTGAAATTTCAACTGCTTCGAACTCGAACATAATGAAAAGGAATGATTTTTATTGAAAATTACGTTTTTTAAACTTAATGGTTCGTGGCGGTGGTGGTGATCGTGTAGTATAGCCTGTGCTATCATTTATTTCGCTGTCTTTTACACATTGTATAAATCTTCAATAAAAGGTTCCGTACAGAAGTAGTTAGAAATAACAAATCTCCATTGGTTACTAGGTTAGCTGACTGACCTGTGTGCGTTCGTTTGTGTATATTGAGTGTTGATTTTTGCGCGAATCTCTTGAGGCATACGTCGCACTGGTATGGCCGCTCCCCGGTGTGCGTGCGGTTATGTATTTCGAGGTACTGCTTGCAGGTGAACGCGGCCGGGCACTGCAGGCACTGGAACGGCCGGCCCTGCACTGTGAACGGAGCAAGCTTAGCTAGGGCGCGTACAAGGAACTACCTCCCGCGCGCACGCACAGCCACACACAAATACAAATGACCAAGTGTATACGGTGAATTCGCAGTTATGATGAAACTTGATTTTACATTGTCCTACATCATATCGGCCCGAGTTTTCTATCATTTTAACCAAGTTAAATAAATAAATAATTTACTAAATCTAAATAGATTCTCTTTTATTACAGGTTTTGGCGATGTTTTAAAAAACATTATTATATAAGTAGTGCCTTTGTACAACGTTTAGTTTATGTATTCTCTGTATATTGTCCGTGTACATAAATTGGTAAATAAAATAAATTTGAAATATTCTTGTGGAATTTATTTTTCTTTGAAGTCCCATTCAAGTAACGTTTATTTACATTTACCCCTATTTACAGAACTTAGTCCTTGTTTTTAATGCCAATGGCCACAGCTTATTGGGTTCTTGGCTGTGTCTGTGTCTGATTTCGTACAATATTTTTTACGAAACAAAACAACAATTAACTCTAAAAATGAAATATTTTTCTCAAAACAGCAAGAAAATCTATATCTCTTTCTTATAAAGCAGTAGTTAGCATTTTAAATAGATTTTAGTATATGTTACTTTTTAATATGAAAAATAAAAAAAATAAGCACCGAATTGTGCAAAGGGTTTTCTATATAGCATAGCTAATAACAAATCAATGAGCCGATATCATGTCCACGATATGAGAATGTTCGAATCGATATTATAATTTACGAACTGTTTATGTGACCTACGAATTCATCTGGGCGTTTATATTTGTTAGCGTGACGTCATTCATAGTAGCCCACATATCGTTCATCCATCCCTACGCGGCGGCGTCGCCAGCCCCACGTACCTGAGTGCGTCCGCTTGTGAATGTTGAGGCTTGATTTCTGAGTGAAGCGCTTCAGGCAGATGTCGCATTGATAAGGCCGCTCGCCGGTGTGGGTGCGCGTGTGTATCTCCAGGTATTGCTTGCAGGTGAAGGCGGCGGGGCACGACAGGCACTGGAACGGTCTCCCCTGGACTGGTGCCCAACACAGATATTATAGCAGCGGCCAGCCGGCAAGGACGCTAGCCGCCCTCGCACTACGGAGGTCGCGGCGCGGACTGGTCGCCGCTCGCCGCTAACTCCGCTCCAAATCATATACTCATATCGTGCGATAGAAAACACGAGACATCGACTACTCACACACAAGCATATAAAACTAAAACAAACAGATTTGGAGGAGAGACAGAGTGTGAGTGGAGAGAGGCTGGGAGCGGGCGGGGGGCCAGTCCGGCCTGCGACTGTGACCCACCTGTGTGCGTCCGTTTATGTATATTGAGGCTGGACTTCTGCGTGAAGCGCTTCAGACACGCGTCGCACTGATACGGCCGCTCGCCTGTGTGCGTGCGCATGTGAATGTCCAGGTAGGGGCGACGGGCGAACGCCGCCGGGCATTGCCCGCACGTGAAAGGACGCCCTTGCACTGCGCCCAGTGCACACACAAAAGCGAGTAACGCACGTCGCCGACGCAAGCTGGCCGCGGCGCCAGTCGCCCGCCCCCGCCAATCACGCCAGGTGTCGTACGGCGACAATTTTCCCCAATTTAGTACCCAATTTTGATGGCACCGTCAATGGCACTGAGGCGATTATGCGTCTCTGCGGCGATTGCATTACCGCTTTTGTGAAAGTATTAATATTCATGAAATAATGATGAAATATAAAAATGATTCAACTACAATCACCGAAATGAATGCGAAATGAAAGGGATGAGTGACCGGCTATTAAAGTAGGTGGGAAATATTGGTGATGCAGAAGTGGTGTAAAAGCGCGCTTTGAATGAGTAAAGATATCGAATGTTAGTGGAAAGCGACGAGATGGAAGCTGCCGTAAAGAGGGATTACAAAACAACGGGTTAGGCGGGCAACGGAAAAAGGATGGAAGCATGACGCTAAATGAAATGGATGATGGCATGGCCAGTCGCAAGTTGTCGCTACTCGTATATTGAAAACAGGAATCTTTGCAATAAATATATGTGGGCTACTAACCCGTATGTATTTTTTCGTGCAAATTGAGCGCGCACTTCTGCGTGAAGGACTTGAGGCAGACGGTGCACTGGAACGGCCGCTCCCCTGCGCCGGCACGGACACGGGGGGACAGAGAAACAAAACAAAACCACGATGGACAAATAATTCGACTTCACGCTTCAACGCATAACCAATCCAATTTTAGTGCACTACCATGAGGGAATTCCGACCATGTTATTTGTCCATCAGACATTCTCTCTCCTACTTTAACTTAACGAAAATCCTCACAACGTACACATGCTTACTTATGTTTGTGAATAGTTTTTGAGCGTGTGCGACCTATAAGTACCACGTCTAGTTTGTTGAAACAAAAAAATAATAACACTTCCAAATCGCTAACCGTATTAAAACAAAGTGATTTATTTGTATTTACTTGGGAGCCCTTAAAACTATTCACAAAACATGGGTTTCGAAGCCACAACAGCAAAAAATGTAAGCTTTAGAAGCGGTAAGAAGGACAGGTTGGATTGTGGCTAAGAGACCGAATGAAAATAAAATGAGATATCAAGGGACCCACCAGTGTGTATACGTTTATGAGTGCCAAGGCTGGACTTCTGAGTGAACCGCTTGTCACAGATCTCGCACTGATAGGGGCGCACTTTGTTGATCAGCGATTGGATGTGCTCCTCTAGAAATACCAACAAAGTTCAGCTACAACAACGGTCTGCTCCATGCAGATTGCAGATGCACTGCCATTCATGATAGTGCCTAATAACGTGAGCTCTAAAATTACAAATTCATTGTCTACTAAAGGATTTTAGGGCAAAATGCCTACCAGTGTGTATTTTCCCATGTCGGCCCAGGCTGGACTTCTGAGTGAAGCGCATAAAACAGATGTGGCACTGGTACGGCCGCACTTTCTCTAACAGGGCTCGTCTGTGCTCCTCTATAAGTTATACGAGTATCGATATAGCAACGCTGCACCCTCTCAAACAATATGTATTCAATAAAGCCTAACAGGTTAAGATTTCTACATTCATTCACACACATTCAGGGGGAGGTAGGCTGTCCGGTGTATTCGTTTCGTTAGTACCGTTCTGCCTCAAGGATAGACGTCACGCACAAGTAGACAGGAGATAAGAGGTAGGGAGGGACCCACCGGTGTGTATTTTTCCGTGCCGGCCCAAACTGGATTTCTGGGTGAATCTCACAAAGCAGATGCCGCATTGGTACGGCCGATCCTTGGCTAGCAGGGCGCGTTTGTTGTCCTCTGAACGAAACCATGGCACAAATCAAAATAGGAGTCAATTAAAGGAGATATCGACTTTAAGAGCCGCAAAGGGGAGAAGTGATCGAAAATAACTAATGAATGTATAATAGAATGTCGGCAGGGCGGTACGAGTGGTACGTAAAGAGAACCCACCCGTATGTATTTTCTTGTGGCGGTTGAGGCTGGAGCTCTGCGTGAACCGCATCTGACAGAGTTCACACTTGTAGGGCCGGTCCTTCACCATCAACGCGCGCATGTGCTCATCTAGAACCCAGGCCATTCCAACAACACACTCTCGTCACTTTGTTTTATTTTAGCCGTACACAGAACGTACAACAGATTACTTATCACATCATGGTAACGACATCACACACCACAATTTAAATACATTCGGTACTTCTTTCCTTTAGCGGTAAAGCTATAGTAATAAAAAGTGGTACACATTTGAAAATTGTGTCAACTGCCGGTTAGAAAAAAATATCTAATTTTGAGTGATATGCTATCCATTGTAAGTCCTACACCTCCCCCTGTTTACCTTGCATCAGCGAAGCCTTCCTCACGCCCTGATTTATTGTCAATCGAATTTTAATTCGACACAACTCAAAAACTATTCACATTTTTTAAAGTTAAGCATATGTATTGTCAAGTGTGTAAATGATAATGAGCGACCTGTGAGTCGCACCAGTGTCTTAATAACCATTCTATATACTTTATTATGATACTATTCATTATATGTATACGAGATATAACATACTACGTAAATAAGTGTTCGTATTCGATGCTTAGTCCAGTGGCCTCAATATTGACAAGTTTGATGACTGTAACGCAAATATTGCTAGCTATTTTACATACAATATCAAAACGAGAACCAACTTCTTTTAAGTTAACGTACCTAACTGTTATAGGTATCTCTTAAGATTGTTCTCCTAATTATGTTCATATATCTTATATTCATATACTTAATACAAATACAGAAATAAAACGACATTGACATGCTTCCAAACTTAAACTTAAGCTATCCTTGAATTTAGCTCTTTATACGGGTAAAGCAGTTCTAGCTTGAAATACAAAACATATTACAACAGAAAATACGAGGATAAGACAATACATATAAAATATAGATACTCGTAGATCAGGGCGTAAAAATAGGATATAAGCGAAAATTATGCTAGCAATATTAAAAAATAAAACAAAATAAATCTGAATATCTGGTGCCGCGGAAACAGGAGGAGGTTTGTTCAAAATATAAAAATACAATTAATTGACCGCTTTGAAAATAATCCCCTCATGGTATTAAAGCATGGGAATCATACTCAAATTATTTCTAAATTAATCGATATTTTGGGGGTAAAATAATGTAACTTCCATATAAATAATACTCGAAGGCACTAAATATGCTTATTGTTTATTTATAAGCAAATCAAATAAAAAGTTTATATCATTTACCCTAAAACCTCCGTCCTTTTTATCAAATATATTATTTATCCAAATTGAAATATATTATTTGTTTGCAATAGAACCTAACAGAATGTCTCTTTTACCTACACAGAATGTAATTTTTTTAACTGAACTTTTTTATATTTTACAGACTAATAAAAATATAAAATATGGAAATTACATTAAAATTGCACTTCATTAGAATGCAGAATATATTTCCAAGTTGTATCAATAAAAAGTACATGACTTGCACAATAATATCCAAGCGAACACTTTATAGCATTTTGCGTCCATAGATATTACACCATCACAAAATAGGTAATAAAATCATAATTATCTCACATTTAGAAATAAATGGCTGTTAAAGAAATGATTAAGTTTGATAAAAGTAAACAGACATAAATTTTACTCTTCGATCTAAAATATTATCTGTGTTATACATATATAATAAAAAAGTCTTCTTGAATTGCTTATCTTATTAATTAAATTTTCGAATTTACCTCATGTTTACATTTGGACATTTACCGTTTACTAATAAAAAGTAGGGTTTATTCTGTAACAGCCAGAAAATTAACAAATAAAAAGTTTATTTCAAACAATAAAATTTTAAATGTGTGCGTGCTCTCACCTGTGTGTACGCGTTTGTGCGTATTGAGGCTGGACTTCTGTGTGAACCGTTTGAGGCAGAGGTCACATTGGAAAGGTCGTTCCCCTGTGTGCGTGCGCATGTGCACTTCCAGGTACGGCTTGCGGCAGAATGCTGCATCGCAAACCTTCAAACACAAAGACAATGTTAAGCTGTAACTGCCTACAGCAATTTTTTTTATAATTGTAGTTTGATGGTAAGTAAGTGGCATCATAGTAAATATACATCCAGCCCAAAGATCAAGGCTGCAGATTTATAGTGTCACTGCATTCCCATCTTTAAAACTGAAATATAGGTAAGTACTTTTAAAGCTAGCAACATTTAAATTTTAGACCCTTTCATAGTGCATAGTATTTGATGCACTATCACGTCTTTATCCGTAATGGGGTAGACAAAGCGTTTCAGGGTCGCAAGACTCAAAGGCCACTTTTAATGTGATGGTAAGCGAGAAGGTGAAAGAAGGATTCAAATAGTGATGGGTTTGCTAGTCGCATCACCTATTAACATGATTGACATTTTATTTACTTACATAGTAAGTAATTTGTTCTTTATTTGATTTATATATGGTTCATTTTATTTTTCTTTTTTCATTTATTTATGGATTCTTAGCAAACAAGTTTTAGAAATAAAACTAGATAATATCCGCAATCGCACTGGTACTTAAATTATTTATTTGAAAATCTTGCGAAAATGCTTTACACAGTAATGAATTCAGTCGAGTCGAGTCGATAGGTATGTTGGAAATCAAAACATGAGTGTGCAAAACACAAACATTTTGCGACGAGAAGATGACGCAACTTATTGAGATCTAATATTGCATCGTCATCTTGCAAAAGTGAAATATGATATAAAAATCTGACACCAGTGTTGGCCACTTACATACACGAAAAACAAACAATAAAATATGATGACATCAATTTTTTGCTCAGATGGTATGTTCTAAGGCAAGTTGAAAAGAACAAGTATTGAATTTACACTTACTGTACACTGGAAGGGCTTGTTTCCAGAGTGAAGCTTCATGTGGACGTAATATGAGGAAGCTGACGACAGCACTTTGCCACACACCTGAAAATACATTTCTTGTTAGCACTTAGCAGTAGGGACACTACTAGACACTATAAAATAAAAATAATTCGAATTTTTATTGGGTTTAGACTTTATTCTAACATTGTAAGATTCAATTTGAGACTCATATTTCATATAGCAATTATGGTCTGAAGAGACCAAAAATTCAATTAGCGCGCGCCCTAAAGGCAGGAATAAAGTCTACTAAAATAAGTAAAATTTTTAACATTATAAAATCTTATTGGAATCAAACATCTAGTGCCAAATCTATACAGTCTGACTTTTTATCCACCAGCAAAATTTTTGGAGCAAGTTCAGTCCATGATACTGAACTACTTTCTATAAAAAAAGTTATTAAAAATCGATAAAAATTTTTCGTCCTCCGATACAAAATCCTTTAAATCTTTAGCTGAGCGCTAATTTGTATGGGAGGACGAAAATTTTTTATCGATTTGTAATAACTCTTTCAATGAAAAGTTGTTCAGTTCATGGACTGAACTTGCTCTAAAAATTTAACAGGTGAATAAAAAGTCAGCCTGATGAAGCTACGCTTCTACTTCCTATATTTCTTCATATTGAAGTCGAAGAGTTTAGGATGCAGTACCTAGGTGTACCGAGGGGGGAGTTCAACCCCCCCCCCCCCCCCAAATAATAACACTGCGGTTTTTTTAATCTTCCCTACTCTTACCGCGTCTATGGCAACTCTGGTTAAAGTCTGGGTCTGGGTACGCCTACGAATCCTTCGATACAGTATTGCTTAGTATTATACTTACTTTACAAGCCTGTGGTTTTGAACGAGTTCCAGCCTGTCCGCCTCCGTTTGAGACTTCCATTTTGGTTTGAACTGATCCCATGTCGACACCCATACCCTGTACATAAACATGTATTAACATTTTTTTTTATGTCTTCATCATCATGTCTTTTTTAGTCTCCACTGCAGGAGCATGAACCTCTCTGTACCGCCAGAGCTATGCTTAGCCGGAGCAGTCAGACGATTTGGCCTACACTCTCTATGCTGACCAGATGGGTTGGAGCAGTCTTATTGATGTCTATAAGCTTTGTTAAGCTTGTGTTTCCTAAGTCGCCTTCTATGACATCCACGGGAAGACTTGGAGTGGTCCTATTCTACTCTGCCGGGAACCACACGGCATGTCTGCTGTTTAATGTCTTACCAATAGTCAAATTTATGTTTTTAAATTACCTGAGAACACTGCCTGCCATCCATGTCCATATCAACTCCTTCATCGTCCATTCCTTTAAAGCTCAACTGCAAATAATAAATAAAGATACCAAAAAAATTATTACAGTTACAAAAATCTGGAAAATATAGATCCTATTATTCATTTCGACATTACAAGTTAATGATATAAAGAAAAAATAAAACAATTGGTAAGTTTATCTTTTTTGACCCCCAAAGCAAAGTTTGTGTCTTCTTCTGTGTGCTCTAACTCTTAAACTGATTGACCAATTTTGAATTAGTTTACTTTTTTGTTAAAAAGAACACATTGATAAGGAAACAAAAGAATTAATTGAGAGTGTACTAGATATAATTTAATTTTTGATTTCTCTTTTACTAAGTTTCGTGAACTGTAAAATGCCTTCATACAAATAGACCGTCTGGCTGATAAGAATCATCTTACCTCATCATCCTGTTGCTGCAAATCTTGTTGGTGTTGTTCCATGAGTTCTTGTTGGTGTTGTACTTGATGTTGTACTATCAGGCTGTCCTTAGAATCTTCTTGGTGTGCATGGTGCTGGTTCATGTTGATGATAGCATGGTTGGAATCTGATCGGACTATTGCTGGGGGGCCGGAGTGTATGTGTGGATGGGTGTAGTAGCTGTAATATTATATAAATGTACAATTTGCATTTTTCTACTTTTGTTAAAAGTAGAAAGAATTATTTTATTAAGGTGAAGATATAGGCAAATGGCCTTGAAGTGTTAAATAAATTGTTAACTCGTAAATATGGTGATAATTTCCATATTGCTCTTCGTCAAGCACTAGATAGCCCTTTAAATTATTTTATGAACTGCCGTTGAAACTATTATTGGTGATCTGTCTAGCTTTAAAACTTGCTGTGGCCACTTTTGGCGGAGGCAAGTTTTAAAGCTAGACGGACTAATGTAAATACTTTCAACGGTGGTTCATAAAATAATTTAAAGGGTTATCTAGTGCATGACGAAGAGCAATATGGAAATTATCTCCATATTTACGAGTTAACAATTTATTTCAAATGAGGGCGCCACTTCAAGGCCATTTGCCTATACCTTCACCTTAAAACTAATGTGAGATAAATCCATAATTGATTAATTTAAAACGGTTGACTCTCCCTGAAGATGATCATCTAAATCAATTGAATTCTGGTCGGCCTTTTCCGACTATATCACGTGAGTCAACCGTTTTAAATTAATCAATTATAGTAGAAAGAATCCCCAAAATAGTTACCAACAAATCAAAACAGATACTTAAGACCTGAATGACGTCACACTCCATATTTCATACAAATCTCATAGAAAATGTTTGTTTTGATGTTAAGAAAAAAGTATGTGATTTGACTCGTTTCAAACTTGTTGGAAACTAGCGGATTGCTTATTAGATAATATTGTCATTCTCAAAAGGATTGTCAATAATCTTCAAAACCAAAATGAGATAGTATTTCAATTGTTCACTCCACATGTGCAACTACTCTCCAACAACAAATTAGATTGACGGTTTTTCATCTGAGTGAAGCCACAATTAAATTCATTGAAGAGCCAGGCTTTTGTTGGTGACATTGTATGGAAAAAGATGCACACAATAACGGTTTGCTTCCATAAGATTTTATTCAGAAGTACATGCAAACTTCTGCAAATATAGGTACCTACTTTGAAAAAATAAGATGAATTCAGTGATCTGTCACATAAATGTTTTATCATGACTCTATGGCTATTCTGTAACTATAATTTCATCTGGCTTTCCTGCAAAAGACTATTAACACTTCGCCTGCTGAAAATGCACCGTATGCATTTTCATTCTTTGCAAAACACACATGGCGCATTTTTCAGCAGGCGAAGTGTTAATGTAAAAAGGAACTTACAAGGTACATTTTGATGTTTACCTCATAGGCTCCGCTTTGATCTGCTGCTCGAACATGGATATAGTGGCGAGTAGGTCGCCGGGGGGCGGCACGGGGACCCCCACGCCCCGCGCCACACCCCCGACGCCTACGCCCCAGTGTGCCGGGAAACTAATGGCGAACTAATTGCTTCACCCCCATTTTCAGCTTCTGCCACCTGTAGAATTATATAAAGTTTTATCAATGCAATTCATTTTGATTGCCATGTGTATATTTCCAGGTTTTTTCCCTCAGTTAACTGACCAGCACCACAGGTACACTCTTGTAATGCTCTTTTCAATACAATTTACAAAAATTTTATTCTTATTTAGAAAGTTTGTGGCCAGTAGATATGATGCAGCTAGTAAGGAAAGCACTAAGTTTATATATTTTGGTTAATGAGGTGGTGATACTTTTAATCACGAAACGCCCGACGTGCGTTCTATATCGTTAAATTAAATCACAGAAAAACAAAAGAAAGAGAGCAGCCAAGCCAAGACAAACAAACAAAAACATTTTTTCTTGACAACAGACTGACGTTTTAAACTTTTAGTTTTACGTAGGCACGATTTGACACTTTTCTTTTTCTTGGTAGTAGGTACCTATTTCTTTCTTGAAAAAATAAAAAGATTTAAAAACTTTATGGTTTTTCTGTATAGGTTCCCGGTTTCCGTTTAAGTATATGTACCTAGTTATTTTATGTACTTCCGTTTCTGTTTGTGTGTTTTCACATGACATGATTCTTTCTTCCATTTTATTATTTCCTTTTCTCATTTTGTCAGTCAACAATCAAGTTTTATAATTTTCATGTGAGGTAAGCTTGTCTTGTTTTACTATTATGTGACCTTCTACGTAGTCTACGTGCTCTCAAAAACAGTCGTTTAGTGATTTATCACAAATATCTATACTAATATTATAAAGCGGAAGAGTTTGTTTGTTTGTTTAAACGCGCTAATCTCAGGAACTAATGGTCCGATTTGAAAAATTCTTTTTTTGTTGGGTAGTCCATTTATAGAGGAAGGCTTTAGGCTATAACATTACGTTCCGACAACCACGCGAACGAAGTCGCGGGCACAGCTAGTTAGATCATAAATGTGTGATTGTTGTGACAGTTTTGTGGTTATTCAATTATTACCTATTTTATTCATTTCTAGCATTTAATAATAACAAAACTGTTAGTAAAGTCCTTTGTAGAAATAGGGGATTCATCGATTCAAATATTGTATGTGCCTATTGTATATAAATTGTCAATATACTTTTATTTAAATTATTTATTGTAAATTAATATAAAATCACTGCATACGTAGGTACCTATATAAAATAGAGATCATTAGAGATGATCCAAAATAGGGATGTGACTGGGGCCGAAAAATTGAATTTTATTAAGTCCGTCAGTTAAATTATCCAATAATAATGGACCCTTATTTTTCGGTTTATCAAAGTGGTGAAAATTCACAAAGATCAGCGCGTCGACGTTTCGGAGTGGGGGTGATTGATGTCACCATCAAGTGAAAATCGTACTTGATCGTGACGTCATGCGGAATTTAAATCCGCTGTATCTTTTTAATAATTGCTGATCGGAAAAAATAAATACGTAGGTATATGATATTTTTAATAACCTACCTGATGAGCTAAAAATATTTTTTTAGCTCATCAGGTTTTTATTGTATGGTAAATGGGCCGTCAATGTTATATGTACCTACAACCTGTACCTAAGTTATTATGAATATGACAGTTTACTTTCTTTTAAAAGTAACATAATGTCACATAAAAGTAATTTTGGTATGTACCAATTGGTTAAATATATGAAAATTTTAATTATACTATTGTTGTAATGCAAGTAAAATTATTTTTATAAATGAAAAGAACTTTTTTATAAAAAGGTCTGCAACAAATATTTTAGACATGAATTTATGACCGTAACAAAAGGTAATTACCTTGTTTAGTGGGTATTGACTTTTTAATTATTTTTTAATTGATATTTTTTGTTTAGTTTTGGTTTAAGTTCTCACAAAGTTTTTATTTATCTAAATTTTATTATCTAGTTTCAATTTAATTTATCTAAGCTATTATGGTAAGATCTCCTATAAAAATATTGTTACTTATCTACAGTCACATGAAAATATACATAGTTTGAAGCTTTAGTTAAAAGCTCATTTACATTGAATTAAATTGGCCAAGTGCGTGTTGACCACACTCAAAGAGTATAGATCCGAAGTCACATGTTACAATATGAAAACTTTATTTTACTACTCATATTAAACAGTTTACAACTTTATTGTAATTGTTTTATACCAATTTCTTAAATGGTATATTTTGTACAGTTTTTTTTAAATAGGATTCACAAAGTTTACGTAGCCGGCACAGGTAGTTTTCCTCACTTCGACTGTTGAAAAACGCAATGTATGTGTTGTTCAGTACATATACTACTATTATGATTTTTTTAAGTTTTTTCAAGCTAACAGTTTAGCTTTTAGAGGTGGGGTGGGGTATTGTAACTTTGTACTGTATGTTGAGTCTCATATTTTATCAGCTAACAATAATACACATGAATTTAATTTATGTACTCAAATATTAACTATATGACAATTGAACAATTCAGTCCATGATTAAAAAAAAACAACATATATACCTACCGAAACAATATATTATAGGTATATATACCGAAACAAAAAAGCCGAAACATCATTGATATCGCTATACCTAACAGGTATTGATTTTATAATGTCACTTACTACCTTAAATGATTAACTTGCTGACACCATACGTTAAATAGAACACACAAATTTTGTACTATCAAGTCACTAGAAATTATCTTTTTTGTCTAAAAAACTTTTAGGTATTAAAAACGTATTAAGAAATAAAAAACACTAAAATATTTACTTACAACAAAATGTATTTCCAAACAAAAACATACATATCCTGTATACATACCTAACTAGGTATTAAATAGAAAAATGAATAGATAAATCTTATTAAGAATAAAAAAAGAACTGTCAGGAAAATATAACAATCAAAAAATGAATATTCAATCAATAAATAAATAATACATTAACTTTGGCAACAAAACAATTCAATTAAATATTTAATTTCTAAGTCCCTTCCTAAATACGTAATTGCATCGATGTAAGATTATATAGTATAAGTAGATAATTATTATTTTTAATAGCATTACAATGCTCGGATACATTTATTTGCAGCACGCAGGCCATTGACTGAATGATATACATATATACATACCAACAGAAGAACTACTATTTATATGTATGTGCAATGCAAATGCAAAAGTAACTATCTATCTATACCAAACACTGCAACTATGTATATTCACACAGCAACATATGTGTGCTTATCTCGAGATATTGGTGAAAATACATAGTTATATCTGCGTTGTATATAACAACTTAACAACTGATGAGAATAAGAAAGTGTAAACAGAACATCTGAAAGCGAAATAAATCCTAACAACAAAATATTAAATGGCGGAAGCTCACCGACCGATTGTCTCCACCCAGCCTCCCCCCCGGCCATCAATAAAATGGCCAATTCGTTATTGAATTTTGTCCCCAACTTTCAAGCCGAGGCTGCGCGACGCCGGTTGTTATGCGACAAGTAATTTAGTGACCACTACTGCTCTAATGTAAACAATACAAGTTTTTATGCTTTATCGGTAATTTTAGTGAAAGTTATGTCATATCGTAATGCTAAATAACAAAATGCATTTTTCAATGGATAATACGATTAGATTAGATAAATGTCCTGTAAACAAATGCATGTCATTACTAATAAAGATCTTCACGTATTATAAATACTACGACAGATCGTAATGTATGGCAGGAACGAGTTATAAATTTGATATTATATCTTTTTTATGCAAAATGTAAAGTTTCATTGAGCTTATGTTATTCTAGCTGTAGATATATATAGCAAAACTAATAATCTACTCACATATGTAACGGAACGCCTAAGTATAGTATCGTGTACAGAAACACATAAATTATATCACTAATTACACAATTTTGTTAAGATTGGCCATTCGAATTATGTTTTTCTTAGACACCGACATAAAATGGCTGCTACCTCATTGTTCTGCGCGTTCGTTCGTGCGCATAGAAGCCGTGAACGCTTGGGGACGACTTCTCCGCCAATTAAAATTATGGCGCGAAATTTAAGGCCCCGTTAAATTGATTTTATGCCGGTAATTAATAGCGGTAGGTATCAATAACATAACAAAATAATTGCATTAAAAAATATGAAGGCTGTTATACAAATTACTATGAAGACTGGAACGTAAAAGGTTTTATCGTATTCATAGCTCTTATTAGAATTGTTTAAATTCTGATTTGTACATGAATGATTGATTTTTGTTTGAAGATGTCTGATACCTTTCAAATGCTGAATTAATTGCTTGTCGCCATTGGTGTAAATATTACAAATTGCACAATGGTATCTTTGGTACTTTACTCGGCTATTTTTCTGTATTTCCTCCATGATCAATTGTAACAATACTTCAGTTGAATTATTCTAAGCACAGAGTATAGTACTATATACTAGCGTAAGCGTAGCGTAGTTTTAAGGGATTTTTTTCTTATTTTCTTTAATTTTCGGGTAGCCATTCAGTATTATAATAGGTAAATCATATAAATTCTACCCTCGGATACTTTTGTATATTACTTTCTACCAGTAATCAAAGAAAATAATGTTTAAATAGGTACACAGTTAGAATGTCCAATAAAGTATAAAATAAATACAAATTAAATAGGTTAGGTACATAACTTACTAGGTACAATCAATTTATTTTTGTGTAAAATTACGTAGACATACAAATTTAATTTTGATAGCATATTTTTGTATATAATCAATGTATATTTGTGATGTTTTATGCTCCAAATAAATATTTTCCGTTTTTTTAATTAAAATCCGTCATCAAAATTTTATTGTGGTTGGTAAAATAAAATTTTAGTTAGAAAAAATACTGGTCTGTTTCTAATTAAGTATAAGTACCTAGTTATATGAAAGATTAATTTCAAGATGATTCCATTCCAAATAAGAATATTTATTATATTTAGAAACTATACGGAGGAAAATTATAAAACGCCTTTGTTTATTTGTTTTTGTTGTTTGTTGTTAAATCCTCGTATTATTTATTAGTTAAATAATACCTACAATGTAATATATGATAATAGGTCTAATAATAGCTTGTACAAATACAAATGTAAGAACAAAAAAACTGGACCTATTGTCAAAATGTCCCATCATTGTCCCGACATGAACTTACAAATAAACCGGGCAAGTGCGAGTTGAAGTCGTACATGAAGGGTTCCGTGCCCCCGTACAATGTTTTAAAACGCTGAAAAAACACGCTTTCATTTTTAACTTTCTTATTTTTACCCGAATGCGGCAAAGCCGAAAAGTTTATATAAAATTATTGAAAATCAAAATGGCGGATTTTAGGCGCTAAATTGCACGGCATTAAAAATGTTTTCAAACATATCGAGTGGGGTTTCAAATTAAAGCCTATGTAAAGAAAGTACTTTGTGAGAAGGCTTATTATAGGACCGATGACTATCTTAAAGACAAAAAAGTCTGGCTTCAGCTTGGCGCGGGTCCCTCTTAAAGGTTTGTATACTTAGAGATCATAATTTAGGTACATTGGTACATACTAAATTTACAAATTGACATTATTTTAAATTTCGTAATTCTTATAATTCAATTTAATTATGACATAACCAACAATGTAATCTCTGTCCATCCATATAACTAATTTTAAGTTTTAAGTTTGTTAGTTGACGTCTTTGGAGAAAACGTGCAGTGCAGTTTGTTGCCGCTTCTTCTGCGCCTAGGAAACGGCGTAAACTTAGCTGAAGGTAACGATTTGACGTCAACATTTGTGCAAAACAAAACAAAGTGACTATTATTAAGAGAATTATAAATATCCTATGATAATAAAGATATTTTGAATTGAATTCAATTGAAAAGGTTTTTATTAAAGGATTACAAAAATATATGCAACTTATTGTTCATGAAATGAGAAATGCTCATAAACAACGTACGAGTATAACATCGCTTCGCTAAGCGCATTCCCAGTTGCGTCTTACCTAGGCCACAGAAGACATAAGTGCCTAGGCATAGGTAAGTACTGCTGTTGATCACGCAGTCGGGTTTTTGTTTTTTTATAGTAATACATAATCGGTGGAAATTTCAAGTAAGTATCTAGGTAATGCCATCATAAAGTCAGTGTTAAAAACTCTGAAAAAAGCACGTTTCTTGTATGAAGAGATGAAGACCCGCCTTTAATTCTTTACTTTTTCTTATTTTTAGTATGTGATGTCATTTCAAGTGTCTAGCTTTTACGGTTCAAGAGATAGAGCCCTGTGACAGAAGGACAGACAGTGGAGTCTCAGTAATAGGGTTTCGTTTGCAGCATTTGGGTACGCAACCCTAAAAACGAAAAAAATAATCTGATCGTCGACAAATCTGGAATGTGAGGCATTTTTTTTCTTATTTATAGAGCAAGTGAAGTTCTCTGAGTCTTCTTTTAACAATCTGGCGTTTGTATATTTTTATGTTTGTTTCACGCTTTATGTGGTAATTACAGTCAATGATACCGATTACATTCCACAAGAAATATATATGGTAAAATATGATAAAAAAACGAATATTTATTAAAATATGATTCTTTAACCACACATAAACTTTTAGCACTCTGTTTCCTGCCCACTGGTCATAAACATTATTTTAATTGCTTGTCATTAAAAAATTTATACATTTCTAAGCTAGTAGGTAGATCATGGAGGATCTATTTGAAGTGTCTTGTACTTTAAAAGATACAATTTTTTTCTTTTGTTTCTCAAAGCAGCAATTGAGAGGGGCGGCAAAATTTCACAATTCTAATCCTAACTATATTTGCGGGTTTGTTTGTTTGTTACCTCTTCACGCTTTATCTACTGAACCAATCGTCTTGAAAATTCGTATACACAAAGTTAGGAATACTGAGAAGGACCTACGGTACCTTTCATCCCGAAAAAATGTTCCCGTGAGATTTGGAATACGCGAGCGAAGCCACGGGCAAAAGCTAGTAAATAATAATAATAACTTGTAAATATTCAATGTGCTATAGACATAGATAGTGCAATAAGACTTTGGTCTTTAAAAAAGTAGACGAGTAAAAGACAAGTTTTTTTTGAAAATTCTAACAATTATTTTGTTTTTTCAATAAAAATATTAACAGTATCGTTCTAGTTCTGATTACAATTCGATTTGCGTTAGCTATTCCAATAAACCTACTTCAATCTAATCGATCGTGAAGGTATAATATTAAATACCTGTTATATCAAAGTGGCAAAATAAAATTCTAATTAGAAAAAAATACTGGTTTGTTTCTAACTAGTATACAAGATGATTCTAAATAATTTGTGATACGTGTTATTTTTTTTGTAATATACATGTGCTTATTGTAGAGGTATTGTAAAACATTTGAGTATAAATAAATAAAATATATAGGGACAAATCACACTGATTGATAACTCAATCAGTGTGATTTGTCTAAAGTATTAAGTTTAAATTTGTGATACTCAACGATACATTTTATAATGAATAAATATACTGACAGATATATATGTTTTTTTATTTGTAATATGTATTATGTATAATTTGTTACGTAAAAGGCGACTAAAGGACTAAGCAAACATCAATAACAAAAATCTGCGTTCTCAAGGAGTCGGGCGGCAGCCGGTTGTAAAATTTTTCGCACAAAGCATTCACTAAGAGTGTAACGTCAGATAAAAGCAGCAGGTAAAACTATAGCCAAATCGTTTTAACTGTCTCCACTTCGCAAGATCTTTGGCATCCTTGGAAAGAAAAAGCACACCCCGGACTTTGAAGCAGCACAGCTGAGGATGCAACCGGGAATGTGCTAAGATGAAGTAGAAGAGGGCGGTAAATTTTGTAACGGCCAAAATTTTAAAACTTTGTAATAAAATATATTTTGAAAAATGAAAATGTTACTAATAAAAAAATCTAATGCATAAAAATGTAAGCTCCTAAATGAATTTAAATATTTATAGTTTCATTTCCCGACTAAGCGAGGTATTATGTTATTTTTTTAAATTTCTCGTTCCAAATTACAACAAACATAAACGTTGTATATAGTTTTGTAACCTTATATCAAATCCTTTATTTTATATAATTCGGCGCCGAAATACCATCACTTTTAAATTTTTCAATTCACTACATGCTTATACACCCGACCCGAATAACATTAGCTGCTTCTGGCACAGTCGGTAAAAAAATGGAGCAAAATCCCGAACCGACCGTCAGTGGCGTCAGTTAACTTCCGTTGTCGAACCATAGATTTTTTAACTACAGCGTTGCTAGTTTCATGATTTTTTACTATAGCAGCACCAACGTATTTTGACAGATGACAGCATTAATTTTGACGATGGCAACACATTTCTTTTTGAAAAGTTATTACCATGGCGGTGGGTGTTTTTTGATTGTAAAATAAAATTATCTATCTGAATCAGTGCTTTATGTATACTAAATGCGGTTTATTATCAAATTTTAATTAATGAGTGCTGTTTAGCCCGTTATAAAAGCCATATTTTTGTAATTGGCATAAGATAACAAATCGGCATAACCTACACATAGTGAACAAGTTTTCATCAGTTTTTGAATAGTATGAGCTAAAAGTGCATACTTTCATCTAATTGAAAATGTATATTCCAGCGAGCACCTCCAGCCCCGGCTAAAGAGAAGAAGGAGAAGAAGGCTCCTAAAGACAAAACTAAAAATGTTATGAGGAATCTTCACATCAGGAAACTGTGCCTGAACATCTGTGTGGGAGAGTCTGGAGACAGACTAACTCGTGCTGCTAAGGTAAGTTGTTTTGAGCTAGAATTATTTAGTCTAGTCTTAGCATGAAATGTTCAAGACTCACATTGTTATTGTGTTTCTTTGTAAGTTCATGCAAGATCAATATTTCTCATTTGCAACTTCTGAATACTAAACTCTTACTATTCAGAATACTCGAAGAAATAACAAATTAATATTATATAATTTAAAGTTGGCACATTGTCGTAAGCTTTATATATAATAGGTTATGTTTGTTATAACCAATTTTGAGCATTTAGCATGTTTTGTTTCTATTACAATAAAGATAAAAAGAGAAATATTGCTGTTACTGTTTTAGGTTATGAGAATAATTGCACTAGTATTTTTACATCACACTTCACAGTGAGGTAGTAGCTATTGTATTCTTGTTACCCTTTACCCTTGCATAGTACCTTTTATAAAT
This sequence comes from Acrobasis repandana, assembly GCA_963576875.1. Taxonomy (NCBI): domain Eukaryota; kingdom Metazoa; phylum Arthropoda; class Insecta; order Lepidoptera; family Pyralidae; genus Acrobasis; species Acrobasis repandana. The sequence goes on along the minus strand of OY756230.1, from coordinate 9,416,868 downwards.
ATTCTTTGGGAATTCCTTGGAAAACTAATCAAATAAAGCAGGCAAAAGCCATGTCATTCTCAAGTGTCTCAAGTATTTACAGGTTAACCCCTTTCTTTATTTTGACATGTGTGCTTAGCTGAACAATATCTGAATGAACAGCTGATGAAGTTGTAGCATTGGTGGTAAGATTATGGATGATAAAGATGAAAAGTTGATCTTATCTAATAGAATTATTTAAATCTTCAGGTGTTGGAACAACTTACTGGCCAGCAACCTGTGTTCTCCAAGGCGAGGTATACTGTGCGATCCTTCGGTATTCGTCGTAATGAGAAGATTGCTGTCCACTGCACTGTCCGTGGTGCCAAGGCTGAAGAGATCCTTGAGAGGGGTCTTAAGGTGGGTTATTTGTTCTATTTATTACAAGCTTTTCAAAAATAGCCACAAATCCTATTTTATTTTGTTAGGTCTTTATTTGGTTGAGCATATTTTATAATAACAAAGAAAAAAAACTACCTTACACAAAAGTTTTGCTGATTGATACATGATCCACAGTTACAATGTGACGTCAGCGAGCCGGCTGGTGTCACAATCTTAGGTATTTTGTAGTTTAGAGCACTTTCGGTACCATGTGTGGGTGCATTCAACCCAACAATATTGCTAACATTTTATTTTGTCATATGTCGCGTAGTAATAAAACAAGAGTTAAATTAGTTTACCTTAAAAAAAAACCACAACATTCATACTTCTCTCGAGGACATTTTTTCAACAATTTGGTCCATTGCGCTGAACCTGTTTTGCGTAGGGAGCAGGCACTGTTGTCAGTTCTCAAACCAGCCCAGGTCCTGAAACCACAACATTCCTATTAAATTAGATAATTGAGGGTTCCGGTCTTAAAACATGGCTATTATGTTATTGCAGGTCAGAGAATATGAGTTGAGACGAGACAACTTCTCAGCCACAGGAAACTTTGGTTTTGGTATTCAAGAACACATTGACTTGGGTATCAAATATGATCCCTCAATTGGTATCTACGGTTTGGATTTCTACGTTGTCCTTGGCAGGCCCGGTTAGTTATTTATTATTGATAATTTATTAAGCATGTGCTATTATCATTGCTACTGCTTTCGACACAGCTATAATGGCGGTTGGAAACAGTTACGCGAAAGCAGCAGAAAAGGTCCAAGTAGCTGTAACAAAGTTCATAACTGGACAAAGAGGTGGCGAATTAAGCTAAACGAGTCGAAGTAAATCCACGTTAACTTCACAAATAAACACGATGACTACTGTCCTGTCTACATAAATGGACAGCAAGTGCCATATGAAAACACTGCTAAGTACCTAGGTATAACACTCGACGCGAAGCTTTGCTGGAAAGCCCACGTCAAAAAGAAAAGAGAGGAACTCGATATACGATTCCAGAAGATGTACTAGCTACTTGGAAGAAACTCCGCATTGTCAGTACATAACAAAATACTACTATATAAACAAGTCCTCATGCCAGTATGGACTTATGGTATACAGCTACAAGACTATATGTTATACTACTACAGACTTTGGAGGACCTAGTTGCAGCCAACGAAAGAGCTCTAGGTTGCAAATTACTGGAGCAACCAAATATAAGTACCATCAACACACTAAGAAGAAGAACACTGATGAAGGGACAACATTGTATAAATTTTCAACCATAAGCCATGCAATTCCTAATGAGCTGGCTGTCGCAAGCCATGTGTTGGTTTTACTAATAGTGAGGCTGCTAGGATATAACTTCCAAATCCTTTTTCTTTTACAAATTTTGCTGTCATGGCAACCGTACGTAACAGGTGATAGCAATAGGCATATTCACCACAGAAGATGCTCCCAAGGTCCCTCTAATTTCCTTAGGTGCTATTACCCAGGCATGCACTTTCCGATCCAATTCAATGCAATACCATATGTTAGCTCTATTACGCATCCCATTCACTGGCCAGTGACCATCATATAAATAGAAATGATGCTTTTAAATTTACCTAAGCTTTCAGGGTATTTATGTATGGATGTGGTAGTCATATTATGTGTTATAGGTGCATGTACTCACAATATTTTGCATTATCAAGGAGCGAAGCCTACTGGCATAGTATTTTCATACTTAAGAATCCCCTTACCCTAGACTTTCCCATACAAACATAGTCTGTTTTATTTTGAAACGACATGTCAGATTTTGTTAAAAATTTGTAACTTTATAGAAATTGCATATGTATATCTCGGGTTATAATTGGTTTTCACTGTCAAAATATGAACTTGAAAGAAAATATAAGGGTGTAAAAACTTTTCCATACTAATGGTCAAAAATTATATAATACACTATATTTTCTTTCAAGTTCATATTTTGACTTTAAACCAATTATAACCCTAGATATGTGCAATTTCTTCAAAGTTACAAACTTTTACCGAAATCTGACATGTCATTTCAAAATAAAACGTACTATTAGGTCCTTACATATGAAATTGCCGTTCAGTATCAAAAAAGTTTTTTTTAATGAAATTATTATTTAATCAATCGAAGTATGCGCCGTTGTTATCGATACACTTACGCCATTTTATAGGCAGATCATTGATACCTTTGGAAAAAAAATCCTGGGAGCGAGAGTCTATGAACTGTTTGAAGGCGGCTGTTTCCATCATTGTTTGCAATTGTTGGCAATACAAGTCTGCAGTAATCGTCTGGCCTGATCTCAAGAAGCTGTATTGGATAACACCAGCACTGGTCCACCAAACACTAACCAGAATCTTCTTTTTGGTCAGTTTTCGCTTAGGGCAAGGTTTTGCCGGTTCTCCAGGGTCAAGCCATTGTGATGATCGCTTCCGATTGTCGTACAGGATCCATTTCTCATCACAAGTCACGATACGGTTCAAAATCCCCTCATTATTGTGGCGATTAAGCAAAGAAACGCAGCAAGCAACGCGTGTTTGTTGGTTTGCTTCAGTCAATTCGTGCGGTACCCACTTTTCGAGTTTTTTAATTTTTCCGATTTGGCGCAAGTGGATAAGTATCGTTTTGTCACTTACGCCGAAGGCTGCTGCTAATTCAGAAGTGGTTTGAGATGGATCCGCTTCCACTATCGCCTTCAATTCTTCGTTATTCACTTGAGTATCAGGTCGTCCACGAGGCTCATTGTGTAAATCGAAATTTCCAGAACGGAAACATTGAAACCAAAAACGCACCGTTCGTTCGTTAGCGGTGCCTGGTCCATACACGTCGTTAATTCTTCAAGTCGTTTCTGCAGCACTGGTGCAACGGTGGAACTCGTATTCGTAAATACCGCGAATTTTCAATTTGTCCATAGTTGTTATAGCAATGTTGAAACTCAAACAAATGATGTTAAAACAAATGAAATACGAATTTTAAAACAATATTTTTCTGGCTTTATTTCGAAATAAATTTGAATTTGGAATTCCTAATGAAACGCAAGATATTTGATTTTAAAGTTGCCAGTATTGAAAATCGGCAATTTCATATGTAAGGACCTAATATGTTTGTATGGGAAACTCAGATTTTGTCTAGGGTAAGGACTCTTAAAAGTAGGCTCTAACTACTATCTATTGTAACTGTGCTACTTACCGAAATAAACATTTTTGATTTTGATGTAGGTATAGTCAACAGTGAGGTACTTACGTTTCTCGCTCCTTTACAGCAAATAGCACAGATTATATAAGTTAACTTCAGTAATAGTTTCAGAATAACAAAGGATTGGGTAGCTTGATGTACTGTTGACTGTACATATACCTAGATAAATATGATTTAAGCTACCATTAACTTTTAAATGGTTCAAGGCATTGCCTAGGCAATATGGCTTGCTTGACTTTTATTATGTGTAATGCCAGCAAGTGTAGAAAATATACACTTTTAGTCAAGGAGAGCCTGCACATTTGTTCAGGAGTAAAGATAACAAATTGTGTTTACTCTGTAAAAGATGTGCCATAGCAGAACTTGTTTTCATGAGAACTTTTCTGATTGATTTGTTCTAAGTGTATAAAATGAGGCACATGCATATTGGGTTTGATACGTGGCGCGTGCGCGACAAAGCATGAATTTACTAAATCGTGTGACATCGTTTCAAACTTATCATCAATATGTAGTGCGAAGTTATAGTAAAAACTAGTTATGAAACGAATACTACTTCAATAAATACGAATGCCAATACGAATACCAAGCCTAGTACCTATTTGGTGAATACTAATAAGAAAAATTCAACAAGGTTATAAATAATAATAACACCACAGTTCTTTTTTACATAAAGATTTAATAATTAAAATTTACCACTGGCAAATTTTTGTTTAAAAAACACAACATTTGTAACTTCTCAGTCATTAGGCGGTTTCTTTTTTCTGTTTGTTAATTCCCAGCGGTCGAAAACAATCTTTCTGAGGCGACAGTAGACAGCTATAATGAAAAATACTTCCGGGCCAGTTTTTTGACCTTAGGGAAATAGGTATATATCGGCATGCCAGTAAACCAAGGTATCAGTAGAAAGTAAGATATTGGGTTGTTTTAGATCTGTATCTGCTTCTTTCCTGTTTTCTGAATTTTTTGTGGAATATAAATTTAATATCTAGTTATTGTTGCATTTAGAAAAGTTAAAAACACATACATAAATGTAAAGAACTAACCCGAAAATATTGTAATTGGTTCTTCCATTTCCGCCTCTTCAATTATTTCTTGGCATGCTTGCCAAATTCCTCTACTCGTCGATGGTTTAGGTTCTTCTGGCTGTCTTGTCGGTCTTTCAGTTATCTTTCATCAAGAGAAGTACAAAGAATCGTCCGAAACCTTTCAACTACAAGCGGTGTACTGAAAATTCTTATTTTAAAAAGTTTTTAACCGACTTCAAAAAAGGAGGAGGATATAATATTCGTGATGATATTCGGCGAATACGAATATTCGTATTCGTTGCATCTATAATAAAAACATTTAATTTACTATAACTTCCACTCTTATCTACTGTGCAAATGCATTACATTTTATGCAAATGCAATACATTATCCCATTTTAATAAAGATTTTGACAGTATTCTCTTTTAAAAATTTTAAGGATATAGTTTGTCCAGCCTAAAAATGAGCTTGCTCTGTCGCTTGTTCGTGTCATTTAGGCCTACTGAAATCAAGGCAGTATCCGCTACCGCCTTGGGTAGCGATATCCCAATGGGTATGCAAATAAAACACGCTGTTCAAACCATAGCGGTATTCGCTACCGGAGCCGGTAGTTTTATTCCGACGCTCGAACTGTAGAGTCGCCGTTTTGTTTGCTGCACGTAGATTTTCAGTGACAGAAGACAGTAAGAGTATACAGAACGAAAACTTCTAAGGTCCCTTGCAATATGCGTCCCCGTTCCCCTTCCCCGCACCTCTCCCGTTCTCGCCTTGTCTCAGGGCGAGAGCGGGCGAACACACACTGCACGGCGCACGCGACCGTAGAAGAATGGGGGAGAGGTGAGGGATAGGGGGACGCATATTGCGAGTTTTTAAATGTTCGGTTCGATTAAATTTTACACCTTCACACCATACCACTTGTAGCTTGAAGGTGTTAGAGCGAGTCCACGCGGTTGTGCCAGCGTTGCATCGACGTAGCGTTTTCGCTGCGTTGTTTTACATACAAATAACCATAGTGTACACACGATGAGCTGCGTCGACGCAACGCACACACGACTGACTGTAGACACCCGCGACGAAGCGAGATGTCTACAGTCAACCTCATTGCGACTATTGTTATGTTAACATAAAAAAGTATGTAAATCACTGATATTGATATAAATATTTTATTTCTTTGTAATTTCAGGATTCAACGTAGCTCACAGAAGACGCAAGACTGGCAAAGTTGGGTTCGCCCACCGCCTGACGAAAGAAGATGCCATGAAGTGGTTCCAACAGAAGTATGATGGTATCATTCTCAACAGCAAAAAGTAAATTAAGTAAATAAAACAAATTTATTAAGTTTTCCATCTTTTATTTTTTACACATACGAGATTTTTAAAGTGAAAACTTCTTTAGGCGCGTTGGGAATTTTTTGAGATGGGAAAAAACCATTTAACTGGCGACACTGTTACCGTAACCGACACCACCTTGTTCAAGTTTTACTTCTGTCGGCACTCCCGGACCGGAGTGCCACTAAGGGTTGGTTCTCATCTATCAGCACGGAACAGCACTTTTCTATGCTGCACGATAAAATGTTTATTGGTGGCTACTTAGAACAATAAAACCAAGTGGCTATGAGCATGACAGGATGTAGGACTTACAATATCTTTGGTGGCTATTAACATTATTTTTGTCTGAGGTATAGTCCAATGCCGTCGGAGTGCCGATAAAGGCGGGCATCGGCTTTTTCGAAATTGCGGCCCTAGTGGAGCGTCGACGGCATTCACGCCATTTCAACAAAATTGAATGAACTAGGTACATAGGTACGTCATTGCTCTTTGGTCTGACTGACATGACGTCTCTGTGAGAAAAGATAAAACATTGGTTCCCATAGTAACCAATAATTGTCACTATGACAACTGCGATCACAGAGGACTTTATTATATCCCATATCTCTGGGACTATACACCTACTGCGATTTTGATATAAAGAAATGTACATTATTGTAATTACCTGAACTGCAGTTATATAATTTTGTAGCAATTTTCGTTGGTTTGTATATTAATCATGGCTGGGAAATTTGGCGGATATGGTGACGATGAAGATGATGTGCTGGCGCCTAAAGAGCCTCAAGTAACTTCACAAGACCCGGAAGAAAGGAAGGCAGCTAGGACTCTTCGCATCAAAAAGAGACAAGATGCCTTGAAAAAGTAAGTTCGTCCGTTTCTACCTACATTTGTCGCTTTATATTTTAAACTCGTGAAGTATAAAGATACTACTGTTAGGTACTCAATGTATATAGGGTGACGTTAACCAACAGCCAAATTTTTGAAGCAAGTTCAGTCCATTATATTAAACTAAGTAGGTACATCCTATAAAAAAGATTGTTGAAAATCTATAAAAAAATTCGCCTTTCCATAGAAATCGGTGCGACAAACGCATTTTGTATGGGAGGGCAATTTGTTTTTATCGATGTTCAATATTTTTATACAGGCTGACTTTTTAAACACCAACCAAATTTCTGGAGTAAACTTGCTCCATGATACTGAACTAAATACTTTCTATAAAAAGTTATTAAAAATCGATAAAAAAAAATTCGTTTTTCCATACAAAATCCGTTTGGCTCAGCGCTGATTTGTATGGGAAGGCGAATTTAGATTTTCGTTAATTGTTTTTATGGAAAGTAGTTCAGTATCATGGACTGAACTTGCTCCAAAACTTTGGCTGGTGGTTAAAAAGTCAGCCTGTATTATGTACCTAAGTATATAGTACATACAAACTGATACATACATTATCATGTCTTTATCCCTAATGGGGCAAATAGAGTAATTTGGGTTTTGCGGCTCTTAGCAGACAGAGCCCAGGTCCGCAAGACCCAAAGGCCATTCTTAGCGTGATGGTGGGCGGAAAGGTGGAATCAGAAATCATAAATTTTATGAGAATGTGTTGATAGCCGCATCAATATGATTCGCGTTTTCTCACATTCCCTCGATCGGCTGTTACGAGCTGTACGTTCACACAGCAGGTACAATAGAGAGGTGTATTATTACAGAGCAGATCAGCAGAGCGAAGAGGCTGCAGCAGAAGAAGAACCGGGACTCATAGAGCAAGCGACAGCGTTGGCAGCGGAGGAACTTCAGCGACTGGCGCTAGATGGCGCTGCCAAGGTCACCAATGTCAAGGTCACCACTGACGAGCGGGAGGTTATCCGCCGTGGTCTATTTTTCGAAAATACGCAACGTAAATGTGTTTTTTATTAGTTCTGTATCATCATTCGACGTAGCCTTCAATATTACATATTGCTGCGTGTAAACACAGAATACATAATAGTAGGTACAAGGTGTATTTAGATAAATTTCTATATGAATGTCACTTTGTCGTTATCCCTTGCTATCCTCAGACCAGAACTAGACTTTTCTTCTGTTTGTACTAAAGTAGGTGAGTAAGTACGTGTGACGACAAGCGCGGATGGATATCTACCCTTGTGGGCACGATGGGCCCACAACCCAAACATACTTGTGACGTCACACTTTCACACGGTCTATTGAATTTAAGGGGGTAGGGTTGCAAATAGGAGTCCGGACATTTTTTATGAGAGGCAGCAAAATATAAAAAATTGTAAGTAAATATGCCGCCATTCGCCTGTGTGGCGTTTGCTAATACAGGATGCGACCCTTCCTTCCATATCATAAAACAAAAAGTAAGTAAATGTATAGCAGATATAATTTTGATCGATAAGATTTTTGTAGGTAGGTACATAGCGGAACATTTTAAAGTCTTTAACCGAATTCAAAAAAGAAGGAGGTTATCAATTCGACAGTATGTTTTTTGTATTTTTAATGTATGTTTGTTACGCGATATCTTCGCCAATTGTGAACCGATTTTGATAATTCTTTTTTATTTGAAAGCCTTTACGAGTACTACTAAGTTGGTCCCATTTTAATTTGGTAAAGATGATGAAGAACTTTGGAGATATAGAAGAAACTCCTAAAAAAGTCGTTTGTTTTATTTGTTAAAAATTTAATTATTTTCATTGATTTTTGAAAATTATATCCCGTGTCGATACTGGCGATAGCACCACGAATATTGTTTTTCAGCTCATTCAGGATTTTTAAACGATTACTTGCTTTGAGCAGAACGGTGTCTAGGCCACCTACAAGATGTCGTTTGAAAAAGAAATTATTAAACAAGTAATTATTAAAAAAACAAAAAACCCGACTGCCAACATAAGTTGTAAGTATATATTTTTGTAATCTATATATAAAAGCGAAAATCACTCACTCACTTATCACGAAATCTCGAAAACTTTAGCCAATGCAGATGAAATTTGGCAGGAAGATAGATTGTGACTAGGAGACGTCTTCTAAGAAAGGATTTTTGGAAATTCCATCCCTAAGGGGGTGAAATAAGGGTTGGCAGTTTGTATGAAAACTAGTAATTTTTAAGTGAGACATTTAATTTTTTATCTATTTTAGTAGTTAGTAGAAAATAATAGTCCATAGTCTTTGCCTACCCCTGTGGGAAACAGGCGTGATAGTATGTATGTAGAAAATAATGATGTATTTATTAGATTTAAAAATGACATCTCTATAGGGATGAAATAGGGGTTGCAAGTTTGTATGAATTTTCTTCATTTTTGAAGCGAAACATGACATTTTTTTGAATCAGTATTCAGTAGTTAGTAAAAAATAATAATCCATTGGATAAAATAAATTGCAACCCGTTTAAAAAAAACAATCTAATTTGTGTAGGTTACGCGGGCGAAGCCGCGGGCAAAAGCTAGTCCTTGTATAAAATCCTTTAATTTGATACATCACTCGATAGGTTTTGAATAAAAAAAAAATTCGAAGCCATAATTAGGTGCAAAAATTTGCCATTTTTGATTATTTAAATTTTTTATATAAGTAGGTACCCAGTGTCACTCTCGGAGTTAGGACAAATGTAACGACACTCACAAGCTAAAATCCATCAAGCCGTTTAGTCTGTAGAGCGTGCCAAAGAAATTGACGTACATAAATATACATATATCAATTTCTTTGGCACGCTATGTATGTACATACACTCGAAAAACAAAACCCTCCTTCTGGCGCTTAAAAAAACGTTAACCGTACTGCTTATCACATAGCATAATAACTAAAATCATATCACCAAAACTTTATTTTTTTAAAATTGAATAAAGAAGTTCGACCTGCGCGGCACATGATAGGTATGTTGCGGCGCCGTTTCAAATTGCTGACTTAACTACACTAGGTACTAACAGTGTGGTTCCCGTACGGCAGAGTAGAATAGGACAACTCCAAGTCTTCATGTAGAAGGCGACTTAGGAAAAATGCTAAATAAAGCTTTTAAACATCAATGAGACCTCTCCAGCCCGTCTGGCCAGCGTGGAGAGTGTAAGCCAAATCCTCTGACTGCTCAGGCTAATATATGGCTCTGGTAGTACAGAGAGGGTCGTAACCCAAGAAATGCTGGCTTGACGTCATCAATGATGATATGCGTGTCAAATCGTCTTACAACCAACGATGCTCAAGATCGTGCAAAGTGGAGAAGGAAAAGCCGGAAAGCGGACCCCGGGCTTCGCAGCGTTGCAGCTGTGGATGCAACTGGGAATACGCTGAGATGAGAGAAAGAGTACAGAGAGGGTCGTGCTGCAGTAAAGACTAAAAGAGACCTGGACCTACATGGTTACAGTACAGTAGATATTATATTATCTTTGACATGGAGAATATTGAAGGTTGAATAGTTTAGATTCGAAGCTCGTCACTGTACGGTTACCTTCAGAAAAAGCCATAAAGGATACGCTCTTAACTCATTTTGCCCTGTTAGCTACTATCAATCCTTATTTTGCAGGTAATTTGGAAAAAATCGAGGAAGAAGCAGCAGAGGCGCAGTTGCAGTACGAAGCGATAACTGCCCATTGGGACGTCATGCTGGAGGTCAAAGATCCGCTGGATATCGATGCCGAGATCAAGGCGCAGAGAGAGAAGTGCGACAAGTTGATAGCGCAGAAGAATGAATTGATCGAAGGCCTGAAATATGATTTGAAGATGATGGATCAGGCGTACTATGACGATCTGGAAAAGCAAGTGAGTGTAGCGGATGCTAACATTGATGTGTGTAGGTTGCGTGTAACAGAATAATTGAGATAAACGTTATGGCGTGTTCTATGCTCTAAACTAGAATGTCGATGAATAATTTATTTACAGAATTCGGGTTTCTATGTTGATTTTAAACTACCTAGCTATTGAAATCTTGGAATCAGAATCATTAATAAAACACAAAATCGTAAGAAAAAAAGTCTTACATTTTTGTAAAAAAATCTCCCGAATTTCTAATAAGTAATGGCTATTCTACCGATTTTACTATACGCGTGGCTGTTGCCCTCCCCGCTGACATCAGAAAAAGATCACGTTTTTAAACGCGTTTTGCAAATATGAACTCGCAATTTGCTTCCAGGATAAGGACATCAAAGAGTTATCGGACAGGATCGAGAAGCAAGTGACGATAATGCAGAGGGCTTACGAGAAGCAGCTGAGTCTGATCGAGCACGCGATCAACTTGGAGCGCGACGCCATGCTCGACCACAACAACAAGCGGTGGGAGGCGCTGTACAAGCAGCGCGACCGGGAGGAAGTGGCGCACATGGAGTACAAGTTTGACCAGGTTTCATGACACATTTTACTAAATCGTTACTAAACAAATAGAGTAGGCATATATTGCCAGGGTAACCAGAGGATTTGGCCTACACTCTCCACGCTGGCCAAACGGATTGGAGAGGTCTCACTGATGTCTATAAGCTTTGTTTAGCTTATGTTTCCTAAGTCGCCTTTTACGACATCCACGGGAAGACTTGGAGTGGTCCTATTTTACTCTGCCGGAACGGAACCACACGGCTAGGTTCCATACTCGACCTAAAATGTATCGTTTGTGTTTAGCTGGAAGAACACAAACAAGAAATTGAATCTATCATGTGGGACCACCACGAAAAGTATCGCGAGGCGAAGATAGAACTGGAGTCCTTGACGCAAGAGCTACAAAAGGAGCTAGAGAAACTGAAGGCCACTTGCATCATCAATACGGAGAAAATCGGATACAATTATCAGGTGCGTAATCATTTATTAGATTAAAAATTGATCTAAAATCTGACAAAGCTAAGTACAATGCATTGATCCCTTTAGCCAAATTGTAGTGTTAAAGGTAAACACTAGAGTATTTATACTACTTATGGCTATCGCCGCGGTTGAATGAGGCTAACTTTAAATTCAATATTGTAGGTCTTGAAGAAACGCGAAGAGGAAAACGTTTTCGTAAGATCTCAGCAAAAGCGGAAACTAAACAAAATGTCTGACGTTGCGAATACGTTGCGTTCGAAAATTCGCAAAGCGGCGGAAGACGGCGCCATAGAAGAAATCAAGGCTGATGCTGAAATCGTAAAGCTGATGCAGACCATGGACGAATTGGAGAAGAAATCCGAGCATTTCTCTCACGTGAATAGCTATAAGTTCAATCAGGTGTGGCGGATGTCTTCGGCCAAGTGTGCACAGCTGAGTCGCGAACTGAGACAAGCCGAGGTGGCGCTACACGCACATATTCTTTCCGAACCACCACCGCCGCCGCCACCCCCACCTCCTAAGAGTCCTTTTAGTAAACATGGTAAGAAAAATTATTCCAAAATCGCGAAAGAGTTTTTTTGACTATAGTCCGACCACTTCGTGCGCGACGCTCCTACGGTCACCCCGCTCCCCGCATAAAAATGCATTCTCTCGCAAGAAGATGGCATAACCAAAGGTCGCAAGACCCAATCTCTTCGGTTTGCTTTTAAGGAAAAGCAGCTGGTCCTGTTACGATTTTTACTTGCTCCCAGCATGTATTTAATTAAGATCAATAGATAAATGTTAATGTCCTCTAATCGAATATCATTAGATAAATGTTAATGTCTTCCAATCGAATGTGAACTGACCTTTGGTACAATTTTTTGAAAGTGTATTATAAGACGACTAGAGTGTATTTTTATAGTTCTTTTATAGCGACCACTTCGTGCCCGACCCTCCTGCCCGCCACCATCTGTCACGCCGCAGGAGGGTCGCGCACGAAGTGGTCGAACTATAAAAAAAATATACAATGCCCGTACAGGTACTTTACTACAGCTCGCTAACAAATATTTGTCGGCAAAATAACGTTTTATTGCTATTTTACCGCCACAAGACACTTTCAAAAAATTATACCAATGATCAGTTGACATTCGATTAGAGGGTATTAATATTTAACTACTTATCTTAATATTGTGTTACATGCCGGTCTGGGAGCAAAGAAAAATCTTAAAAGTACCAGCTGCTTCTTCTTAAAAGAGATTGGGTCTTTGGTTTTTTTTATACTTTTATACACGGACAAATCACACAGATTGAGCTAGCCCGAAAGTAAGCTCGAGACTTGTATTATGGGATACTAACTCAACGATACTCTATTTTATAAAAAATACATATTTAGATAAACATCCAAGAACCAGTTCAATTTGAAAAAGATAATTTTCCATTTTGACCTGACTAGTAATTGAACCCGGGACCTCCGGTGTGACAGCTTGGCATGATGACTACAAGGCCACAGAGGTCGTCTATGCAATAGAGTGCATTTTAATTGTATTTTTGTAATGGGAGGTCTGAGGCAGTAATAGTAATACCTATGTGAACATAACGTTCATGACATGGACATGGACTATGCGAGAGAATGCACTTTTGACACGCTTACTGGCGAATATTTAATACATTGTTAAAAAATTTAATTAAGGTATAGGTATTAATATCCCTGATCTGATTTTGCAGATCATGACACTAGTGAAAGTAAAGATTCATCTGAACTTAATATGGTTAATGACACAAATACTGAGGCAAAGGACAAGTTGGTAAGTTTGTGAATATTTTATCCCTTCCCTGCGTTATCAATGTCGGCGTTTGACTCAATTTGGTACACAAACTCAATAATGAAAGTTGTGTAGGTATTAGTTTGTGCTCATAATTTTCGGATTACGAGTAAGACCCACTTCTGTTACGATTTGACTATCAAATTTTCACCCTCGCAATCAATTTTTTAAATAAATAAAATTAGTTCCCCCTATCCCGTCCCACGCTACTTACCTACACTAAAGAAAGCCACATGCCAGGTGGTTACTATAATGTACTTACTTACTGTTTTGTTTCAGGTTCGCCATATCCTCCAGCTGGTAGCCGATAACACGGGATTCTTGGTGGAAGATCGGTTGTTCAAGCTTATTGAAAAATATCAGCTAACATCGAGGAACCTTTGTACTCTGGACGCTATCTTCATGGTATCTTATTTATTCATATTTTGCAAAAGACTGTGACAGTTCACAATTTATCGAGAGTTTACAATCTTGCGCGATAGTTTAGTTATCGGTGTTTACAATTATATTCATACGTCAAGACCAAAGTCACTATAGATAGGTATTTCGGAAAAAATATGGGTATACCATAATTTTTCCGAAATATACTATATATAGGTATATACGAGTAGATATATACTACATTTTCTAGCTCAAATATGGGTATACCATAATTTTTCCGAAATATACTATATATAGGTATATTTCTAGCTCCTCAAAATACAGATTAAGGCTGGTTTCACAGTTGTACGGGAGATCCGTGTGGTTTTGCCCGGATACGGGCGGGCGACCCTACGGGAAGCGCCTGCGGTATTCTGAATTATTAGTACGATTGAGCGAGTGGCGTTGTACGGACTCTACCCGGAGCGTGTTCCGTACGGAACGAGCCGAGTCTCGCTGTGAAAGATCTAGTCTCACTCCGTCTCCCGTATAGCTGTGAAACCAGCCTAAAAAATATTCATGGTGTCATCATTTAAGGACTAGATACTATTAGCCAATCTTTTTTCAATATTTTAAAATGAACTTCAATTTTGTATTACAAAATTTTCATGTAAAGTTTCCTTTTTAGGCTTTAGAGATACAAGCTGAAGAAGACGTGGAGCTGTTGTGCAAGACGTTCTTGAATTACGCTTTTTGTCCGATCTGCATCGGCAAGGACTCCGCCTCCGAGATGATTGAAGAGTCGTTCTTGTCTCAAGACGAATCCCGACACGCGAGCATTGCGAGCAAACAAAGACGTAAGAACCTTTTTAATTCCTACTTCCAAAGTTATTTTTTGTCAAGGAACCAATATTTTTATGGCACTGTATTAAAGAGGCAATTGTAAATAGCAGTTTTGGTAAGTAAGTTAAAAATTATAAATGACATGTTTAATAACTAGTTCAGCAGTTAAAACTAAGCAGTAAAGTAAACAAAAATGAGTTGTAAAAAATAATGAATTGGATCAGTGAATATATAATTGAGCAGGAAAATAATTAAATGGGCGGTAAAATAAATTGAACGAGCGTTCTATAAATTTTCCCTAACCTAGTAAAATGGATAAAACCGACCTAGCACTCGCCGGCCGCTACCGCGGCACGCTCGCTCGCTCGGCTCGTGCGTGTGTTGGTCGCAGTTCTAACCTTACCTAACCTATAGGTTTTCCCTAACCTAGTAAAATGAATAGAACTAGTAATATGATAAAATAACCGACTAATTGATTTTTTATTACTGTTCATGTTTTACATTAAATTAAATAACTGCTCATTATGTTTTCCAACTGATCATAATAACATCTCGAATATTTAAATAACAGCTCAAAAAATTAGTTGCCTATTTTTATGTCAGTGTAATAGGGTAGAGATTTGTCTATGTTCTACTGGACGAACCGGCCCCATGGGGCCGGTTCGTCCGGTTACATTAACCGATTTACATTTTTTATTTTATTTAAAAGGGTATATATGTATATTAGTTGGTCCCATTGTCACCAGGTGAAGATCTGATGGTGGATTCCTCGAAAAATCGAGGGAACTCCTGAAATTTTCTATGCGCACATACAATGATTTTGATGTTTTTGTCAACAAATTAAGCATTTTCATTCATCAGTTCCACTGATGAAGTTCAGGAGTTTAATGTCGCTTTTTCGTTTAAAATTATTATAAATTATTTTATAGCCCTGAATACATATCCTAAAAACCTGTCTTCATTTATAATGTCTTTGGCCGACCTAACACTGATATGAATCCAACCAAACTGTGCTTTCGTAAACATTATTGCCTGTTTTGAAAACCGGTTACATATAGCAACCACTGAATTGCACGCCTCATAAGCGAAGCGCATGAGGTAGTGCTCTACTCTCGCCTTACAAAAATCAAGTGATTTTTTTAACTAAATGTGTCTCTGTTTATTTTCTATCGCACTTGTACAATAATATATAATAATACATAAATGTCAAGGAAAAACACTAGTTTCCACACTTATGACATTTTTAAAAGACATTTTGCCTTTTAAATAAATAAAAACATGTTTAATAAAATCATTTTGTGGACGTCCGTGTGTCTGTATGTATGGAAACTGGCGTGGTCACGATAACTCCCGAAAAACTTATCTGATCAAGTCCATTTTTTTTATACGCTTCAGTACTATCCAAAACTAAGTCCTTTCGAAGATCACGGTCTAATTCAATGTAGTTTAATCGTAATTATTATTATAAAAATACAGGTGACATTTCGTTTGTGTTGTATATCTATATATGTAGATAATATTTAATAACAAGGAAAAACTTAGCTCCGTTTACAACGCTTGCGTGGTATGGAGAGTGCGCGTGCGCTTCTAAACGTACCGGTCGCAAGTAAAGAGGCTCCCACGTCAAAAAATATTTTGAGTGTAAAAAAAGACTGATTCAGAAAAAATCGTATATTGACATAATCTACAGTGTATAAACGATCAAATAGTGATAGTGACTTACTCTTATATATGGTAATTAAAGTGTAAATTGACAAAAAACCATCTAACTTTTCGAGTGGAACAAAGTGATTACGTCTTGAGCGAGGGTGGTGTAAAATAATCGTCATTGAATCTGACTCACACATTCATTACTACTTCCATTCACACGCACCTCTATTCAAATTTCGCCTGAGTTCTTAAGTTGTCTTTGGCGTAGCGGGCAAGAGCGCGTCTTTTGTCTGAGGATCGCTGGTTCAATCCCCGCGGAGCTTATCGGGATTCAGCGTGTTTTTTATGGTGATTTTGTTCAAAACACAAAGTCCATTGGTTCGAATCCAGCACGAGCATATAATTTTTATTTTTATTTAACTTTTATCCAAAGATGGAAAATTGTGCTGGTTGTCAAAGGCCAATCGAATCACGACAGTTCTTGATATGCTGTCAATGTAATAAAAGGTACGACCTCGTTTGCGCCAATGTGTCCGAGCAACGTTATTATAACACTCTAACTCCTGAACATAAGGCAGCTTGGAGGTGCCCTCTGTGCATAAGTGCGCAACCTCGAACGGACAACACCAATACGCCTGTCCGCGGTGAAACGCACGGAGTAATGCAGCGTCGTGGTGCCGCGGCAGTCAGCCCGCAGGAACAACTCTGTGAAAAATCACTGATTCTACCGCTTGCGCCTAATATAAGCGCCACAGCCCTTAATGACACCATGGAGGTAGCTGACATTCAAATGCTGTTTTTCGAGCTGCGGCAGTTTAGAGAAGAATACAGAGAGGACAAAATTAATGAAAGAAAAAGAATGGAAATGCTGACGGAAGCTTTGGAAAAGATTAATATTCGGCAAGATGAAAGCGATAGAAAGTACCAGCAGTTGCAGGTGCGAGTTGACTGCCTGGAGACACAGGTGCGGAAGCAGGCAGGGGAGCGCGTCGCGATGGGCAGTGATGGCGAGCAAGCTCTTCTTAGATCCGTAGCCGAACTGAAATCCGAAATAAATGACCGCGACCAGGACCTTCTGCTCAATGAAGTTGAAATTTCTTGTGTCGCGGAACATCCTGGGGAGTCCCTGGGTCACATCGCTATCACTTTAGCTGATAAGCTGGGAATCCAAATAGCTGATGAAGACTTAGTGAATGTGACGCGCGTAGGCCCATCCTCTGGGTTGCCGGGAGCGACAGTAGCCCCATCGGGGACCCGTCCGAGACCTATCGTTATTTGCTTTGCGCGGCGAGCACTTAGGGACCAGCTGATCAGGGCGGCGCGCGTGCGTCGTGGTGCAACTACTGAGGGGACGGGGCTGCCCGGTCCACCTCGTCGTTTTTACGTCAACGAGCGGTTGACGAAATTCAACCGTCATCTATTTCGTCGTACGCGCGAGCTGGCAGCGCAGTATAGGTGGAGATTCGTCTGGACTCGGGACGGCCGCATCTACGCCCGACAGCATCAGGCCCCTGACGCGGCCAGGCACCGCATACGTAGTGAGCAGGACCTTGCCCGTGTTTTTGGGCCAGGAGTCGTTGGTTCCCCTGAAAATAAATAATAATATTTGTCTTAGGTTGTGTACTACATTTTGTTACTTATTTCTAATTAGTTATAGTATTTACAGTAATAGCTTACAACTGATTAATATGTGTATGTCTAAACTAAAACAAACTTGTTTAATAATTGTAGCTGCATATATACATTTACCTATTTCAATGTTTCGTTTTAAAACATATAAAATGTGTCTATATTTACCTGTAGCCTCTTATGTTATATACATGTGTTCTCTCTTTATATATCCTTGTATGTTAGATGTGGTCCTCGAAGTCCTGGAAAATAGAATTTCATGTTATATAAAATATCATGTTAGATCAAATCTTGTACCTAGTGCTTACACTACTTATTCTTGTATTCTACTATTGTTCACAGCTAAAACTTCTAAGGATAGCCATAGTATAGATTGTTGGTTGCCAAGATATTTTGGGCTTATCTGTATTACAGTATGTCAAATAGTTCACTTACCTCCAGCTATGCAATTGTTTCAATCAGATTGTTTGCCACACGTTCTTTACTTTATAATTCACTGCATACCCTTATTGAAAACCTGGAATATATATGAACATATAATGGATGTTTGCACTCAACTTATTATAATTATAATGTACTGCTTACTACGTAACACTATTTCACTTTATTTTTTTACACGTATCTTGTATAGCATTCGGTTATTATATGTCAAGATTTACCTGTATTCTCTGGATGCTGCAGCAATTGAAAGTAATGCTAAAGGAATCAGAGTGCATCAATTATTTACTACGGAATACTACTGTTATGAAATATTATACTTTTGTGCATTTACATTCTATTATCAGGTTACCATAAATATTTGTGTTACTAAGTCGGAAGTCATAATACTCTTTTTTAACCATATTTACTCACAATATTTTTATTGTATTTGTTATTTATTCCAATGATGGTTCCAAAAAGTAAACAGTTAAAACTGGGACTGTACAATCCTGGATCTTTACCCGCTAAAAGTGACGTCTTCCTACTCGCGATGGATCGTTTTCAACCAGATATTATTGCAATTAACGAAACCTGGATAAAATCAGGTCAGGAGGCGCGTGCGCCGGCCCCTGTCGGGTATCGCCTGCATACTGCCGCGCGTCCCTTGCATATGCGTCGAGGGCGAGGGGGCGGGGTCGGCTTTTACGTGAAGCGCGGTCTCCACGTCCGTGTCATGAGGCATCCAGATGCTGACATCGAGCAAATGTGGTTGTCTGCGCGAGTGAATGGGCATACGGTAGCGATAGGCACAGCTTATAGGTCACAATGGGTAAACGTCGATCAGTTTATTGACGCCTTAACGGAATCCACAGTACATTTCTCTGACCATGATTACGTGGTGTTCCTAGGGGATATTAATATTAATATGAATGAACCTAACGATGTTGACACTAAAAAATTTCAACATTTCTTGCAATATGTGGACCTCACTCAGGTGGTCACAGACCCCACACATTTTACTAGTGGCTCAGAAAAATTGATAGATGTCGTGTGTACTAATGCGCCTGTACGAGGAGTGTCGGTAACGAATATAACGGGTGCGGTTGACGGACATGCAATGATTAATGTCGAACTTCAGTTGAAAAAAAACAAAATTCCCCCTAAATATATTTCATATCGTCCTCTCAAGAAAATTGATATGGACGCTTTTAATAGTGACTTGTCTTCGATTAACTGGGAATATGTAACCGAAACGACTTCAGTGGAAGTAATGGTTGATAGGTTTAACTCACTTGTTTTGGGTATTTTTGATAAACACGCCCCAGTTATAAAATCTAAAATAGGTTCCAAAAAATCTTTGCCGTGGGTTACAGATACATGTAGGCTTATGATAGATCTAAGGGATCAAGCCCGTATAAAATATCGTCTAACAAAATCTGACACTGACAAAAAATATTTAACTGACCTCAAAAAACTGGTACAGGAAAGTATAGCCAACGAAAAGACTGCATATTTTAACCATTATGTTAACTCGAAAATAAATGAGAGTAAGGCATTTTGGAAAAACCTGAAAGAAAAGATTTTGATTGATCCTACAAAAAATGACTGTTTACCAAATATATTTCACAATCCTGATAACATAAATAATCATTTTCTTAATATTCCTAGCTCTAATATGCCTAATAATTTATCCAACTTGACATTTTACGAATTCCATAGATTTAATAATTCTATCTTTAAATTTAAACCAATTTCTGAAAATGATGTCGTCAACTTTATTTTATCAATTAAATCAAATGCAACTGGACATGATGGTATAAGCAGGGACATGATTCTTCTGACACTTCCTACTACTTTAAGTGTTATAACTAAAATTATGAACACATCTCTCCTCACAGGTTCATTTCCACCACAGTGGAAGGAAGCGGTAGTCACTCCTATTCCGAAGTCAACAAATCCTCAGGAATTAACTGATCTTCGACCAATTAGCATATTGCCTTTTCTTTCAAAGGTCTTGGAGAAGGCTGCACATATTCAATTGTCTGAGTACATTGAAACTAATGGCATTATTTCTGTATTCCAGTCTGGATTTCGAAAAAACAGAGGGACCCAAACAGCACTTCTGGATGTCACCGACAATGTGCTAGCTGAACTAGACAATGGTCGCGGCACTATCCTTACATTGTTGGACTATTCCCGTGCTTTTGATAGCATTGAAACTCCTATAATGCTTTCTAAACTGTCATATTATGGCCTGGATCACCATTCCATCGGATGGTTCGATTCCTACCTCAGTGGTCGATCTCAAAGAGTAAAACTGGTAAAAGGCGATGGTACCTGCCTCTTGTCTCTTCCTCAACCTGTACATCGTGGAGTGCCACAGGGATCTATCCTTGGTCCCTTGCTTTTTATCATATATTGCGCCGACCTTACTGCGGTAATAAAACACTGCAAATTTCACTGCTATGCAGACGATGTCCAGGTTTACATTTCAGATACTCCAGAAAATATATGTACAGCTGCGCAAAAGATGAATGAGGATTTAGAAAGCATTGCAAACTGGTCTCGCAATAACTGCCTTGCATTAAACCCATCTAAATCGAAGTGCTTAATCCTGGGCTCTAAAATACAGATTTCTAAAATTAACGACTATAACCCGATTATAATGATGATGGGCCAAGTTATAGAGAGGGTTGAGGAGGCAAAAAACTTAGGCATAATATTGGACCCCGAGCTACGATTTGAAAACCATGTACTTGGTGTGGTCAGAAATTGCTTTTACCGACTGAAGATCCTCTATAAGATTAGAAATGTATTGACCGAGAAAGTTCGCATCAGACTCTGCGAGTCCTTGGTGCTATCGCGCCTGAACTACGGCGATATCGTTTATGGACCCCGTTTATTAGAGAGAACACGGCGTCTTTTGCAAAGAGTTCAGAACGCATGCTGTAGGTTTTCGTTCAATGTTCCTCCGCGTAGCCACATCTCGCCGTATCTCAATAATGCCTCTATGTTAAATATGGACTCGCGTAGACAACTGCATTTAGCAACGTTATTGTTCGGGGTTATCAAACGCCAAAAACCAGAGTATATACACTCAAAACTAATATTTGATCGAGTGAATGCCAGATTATGCCGTCCCCCACTACTTATGCACCGACACAGAACAGCTGCTTTCAGGGGCAGCTTCAGATACCAGGCGACTAAATGTTGGAACAACATACCACCTCCAATAAGACTTTCTGTATTAATTTCAAGTTTCAAAAAATTGTTGCGCGCCTATTTTTTAGATAAACAGAAAATTAACAATCCAAAAAGTCGCCGGTAACTGTTGCTGCCACTGACTGATAGATACTCGTATCCTTGTTTGTAGCCCTGTATTCTGCTGTATATCTATGAAATATGTATACATAGTGTTTGTAGTATAATATGACACTGATCCTTATAGGTATTATGTTTGGGTTTATATTGTGAATAAGGTCTCTTCATAAATTTCTATTAATTTAACATTAAAAATTTCGAGCTCCTTTACCTTTGTGGCAGGGATTTTTGGATGCGCACTCGCACTTGACAGGCCGTAGCTGAAAATCAGTGAGCTGCTCTCTGAGCAGCACTAAGCACTGAGCTATGACCTTTTTGGGTTGCTGTAGCACACAGATACGAATATATTGTTATATGTTTCCGTCTTTCTTGTGTTTTTTAATATGTTCTTATGTTGTATATTTTCTGTATGTGTGTGACTAAAGCTACAAATAAACACCTTATCTATCTATCTATCTATCTATGGTACTGAGTTAAAAAAAAGGCGCGTATATTTTTTTATTCCAAAAATAATAATAATAATAATTAAATAAAAAAGTCTTGGAGAAATTAGTGGACCAATAATTTCTAGAACTAAAAAAATGTCTCTGTCTTATCTTTTATTATTAATTTATTTTGTTTATTTATTTCATTTTATTAGTGTTGTTTTTTTATTAGTATTATTATTTTTATTTTATTTTCGAGTTTTTTCGTTAACCATATTTCTCGAACGAATCAACCGAATTTGATTTCCAAAACGGCATTCGACGTGATTTTTTGAGGTTTAGTTATTCTCAAAAAACATCATTTTTGAAATTTTTTTCTTGTTTTTGCTTAGTTTTTTTGAGATTTCTCAAAATCTACCGGTCCGAATCGGTTTAAATTCACAGGAAATCTGAGTTGTATAGAACTCTTTGGAAAGCTACTTGTTTGGTTCCGATCGGTTTAGTTGTTCAAGAGTTATAAGCGGGTCACATACACACCCACACACACATACGGATAGGGTGCATGACACTTGCTCGTGAGTGGTCAGGGAAGATTCCTGAGACCTTTAAACGTCGAGATCTGATGAAAACTCGACTTTTCAAAAACGGGGTGAAACTAATAACGTCCCGAATTTTGAAAATTTTCAATTTTCTCAGAGGGAAGTTAAAGATAAAAGTTAAAAATAATCTCCAGTCGTGCGTTAAAGCCGAACATACTTTTCTTCGTTTTAAGTTAGCAATAAAACAATCAAAATCAATTTAATTGTGAAAATGAGATTATGAGGCGTGCACTTTTGGATTTTCCAAACTATTTATCTTTATTCCTAAATTCAAGTTTTCGGCAACAACTTATGTAATTTACCTATAGTATTCTTGTGCGTTTCATTTGTATTTCTAACTAGGATGTTGTTATTTTTGTTTCAGAGTCGATGAGGCCGCGCATGAGCCTTGCCAGAAGCATGTCTGCGAGCACAAGTCGATCTACGCATGTAGGCTTCAAGTAAGAAAACTATACTTTTTAGTTGTATGCAACGTACTACTTTTTACATCAAAATTGTAATCCCTGTAAAATACCATATTATGGCAGCACCGTTTGGGGTGTCCATAAATTACGTGATTATGGTTAATTTTTGACCCCCCTCTCCCCATGGTGAGATTTTCTAAATGACTAAGTACTCGTATTGTCTATCAATATGTTAATTAGTGCTTGATTGCGTTGAATTTATTTAAAAAAAACCTTATACAAGAGCGAAGCCTAAAAACACACTCAAAATCAATTACAATCTAAAAAAAATTTATACTTATATCTTATATAAAAGAATATAAGTTTTCCTTCAGGCAATGGGAGTTTATTTGTTGCCTCAAGACGAGTGACTACTGGACTGAACTGGTAAACTGAAATTTCTATTCTTTTTTTTTGCAAACTCATAAGTATCTGCTCTTTCATCCTGCCTTAATTAAACTACTCTAAAACGTTATTGCTTGCACAAAAAAAAAATCAGTACCTCGACGTGGCCAACCACGGTAAAATGCAGGTGATAGATACGCCGTAGACCACACTGACCAAAAAAAATATTTACATATTTGCCGTGACCCCCCTCTCCTCCATGTTAGATTGGGTGAGATTCAGCTTGACCCCCTCACGTAATTTATGGGCGCCTCATTTAGTATTGCTAAAGTAACGGACATTACCTTCTGCTGCCAATGCATTGATAGCCTCTAAAACGAACTCTACTTCAAAGTAATAAGGTTGATCTTTATGTGTATTATACATACATATGTACCTACCCCCTTTCTCTCTCATCATAGCGTGTTCTCGTTCCATCCTCGGTTGTGCAACTTAAGAGTCATGCTTACCATTCAAATTGCATTAATAATTTCCGTTTGTTCACCAGGGCTCATGAACTGTCTGCCGCAGATCAAATGCTTGTTGCAGAAGCCGATGAGATCTTGCAAAAGTTCGGGGATACACATGGACAAAGTATATATACCTCACACGTAAAGTTCGTAAAACATATAAGCAAACATTAGCATCAGGTCTTTTTTAGTCTCCACTGCAGGAGCTCGACCCTCTGTACTACCAGAGTCATATATTAGCCAGAGCAGTCAGAGCACGCTGGCCAGACGGGTTGTTTAGCTTGTGTTTCCTAAGTCGCCTGCTACGACATCCACGGGAAGACTTGGAGTGGTCCTATTCTACTCTGCCGGGAACCACACAACAATAGCATAAAGCAGACATGATCTTAGGCAAACCCAAAAAAATACTTAGTAGCCAAATTCAAACATTCCAATAGCACTATAGGTTTTTAGTTTTTAATTTTATTTTGTACCTCACCTTCAGACTTTTTCATAGTAAAAAGTTGCCCTTACTGACCCGTCTTGGTGAGACAAATTCAAGTTTCAAGAGCATAGAAGGTCCTCAAAGGCTGTGAATGAACTTCGACTAGTAGCATGTCACATTTTTTACGTGTCTTTAGATTGTATATAACTCCTTTGTGTTTTGTAGCCTTGTATCCGCGTCAACTTGTAAGTTTGAGAAACACATGATTTTTCAATCTTCAAGCCCACCATCAAGCTAAGAGTGGCTTTGGATCATGCGGCCCTAGGCTCGGTCTACCCCTTTGAGCAGTAGTTCTTACAAATTGGATAGTGTTATAACCGCTTTAGGGATAAAAACTTGATAGTATGTTATGCATGATGGTCCAAAGGTTTTACAACCAAGGATGCTCAAGACCGTGCGAAGTGGAGAAGGAAAAGCCGGAAAGCGGGCCCTGGGCTTCACAGCGTTGCAGCTGTGGATGCAACTGGGAATGCGCTGAGATGAGAGAGAGTATGTTATGCATGACGTACTGTTGCAGTCGCAATCCACTTGCCCGGCACGGGCTCGGAGTCGGCGGGCCCGGCGTCGGGGCGCCGCCACACGCGCGGCGTCACCGTGTCAGCGCAACCAGAGTTCAAGAGCGCTCCCACTAAAACTGTCAACCCTTTTCTGTGTTCTGGTAAGTAATCTACTTGTATTGCAACTTTCATGCTGGTCTCGGAGAAAAGAAAAAACTTAGAATGTACTTCTTCTCTTCCCGCGCAGATCGTAAAAGCCGATCGAGGAAATGGGCTAGAATCTAAATCATGTTTAGGCGATGAGGAACCGGGTAGGGCCGATCTAACCACCATCTCTACAAGTGGGATTCCAAAATATCTCCATAGTGTGACTGTGGAGCTATTGACCAAACGTTACAGCATTTCGCTGAAGAATGTTTGCGATATTGTTTCCCTGGAGTGGAGAAGTTAGCGAATTCCACAGTTTAACCCCGCCAGCCGTAGACTGTATAAAAACCTATAATACTCGTACCATTAGGATAAATAGTACATGATGATGATCATTATATCCATGTCCTTGAGGATCACGGGTCTTTTGGGAAGCTTGAGTGGGTATACCTACATACAGATCCAACACAGAGAGGCTCTTTGAATAAGTTGATGAAATGTGGTACTCCCGCCAAAGACCATTCCTGGAACCAAAAGAAGATATTGAACAGGTTTTGGCAGAAGGAGGATTTATTGCATATGTGCAATGCAATCTAGAGAAGGATCCGAAAGCATTCTGGCATTTTGTAAAATCAAAGAGAGGGAACGTAAATAAACAAAAAATTACGTTAAGCATTCTGACTGGGATTGAAGCAGTTAAGGTGAAGATATAGGCAAATGGCCTTGAAGTGTAAAATAAATTGTTAACTCGTAAATATGGAGATAATTTCCATATTGCTCTTCGTCATGCACTAGATAGCCCTTTAAATTATTTTATGAACTGCCGTTGAAACTATTATTGGTGATCCGTCTAGCTTTAAAACTTGCCGTGGCCACTTTTGGCGGAGGCAAGTTTTAAAGCTAGACGGACTAATGTAAATAATTCAACGGTGGTTCATTAAAAAAATTAAAGGGCTATCTAGTGCATGACGAAGAGCAATATGGAAATTATCTCCATATTTACGAGTTAACAATTTATTTCAAATGAGGGCGCCACTTCAAGGCCATTTGCCTGCATCTTCACCTTAATGAACTGGCTAATTATTTCTGCTCCGTGTACAACCAAGAGCCGGCGGTGTTGGATGTCGCTTCGGTAAGCGCATTAGCACAAGCCGGATCGGCGCTAGTGAAGGTGCATGCGCTGCAATTGGCTAAAGTAAAGCAGGCGTTGGCAAAGCTGAAGCTAAAACAATCCACCGGACTTGATGGAATTCCACCATATATCTTTAGAGACTGCCGGGAAGTATTAGCGGAACTACTTTTGTATATATTTAACACATGCCTCGAAAAAGAAACATTCCCGGAGGAGTGGAAGTTGACAAGGGTGGTGCCCGTGCCTAAAGGTAGAGGAGGTACAAAAGCAAGTGACTTTAGACCGGTCGCAATATTGTCGACCCCAGCTGAGGTCTTTGAATCTGCGATAAACCACTCGGTATACCCGCAAGTGAAGGCTCAGCTGGCTGATGAACAGCATGGCTTTCGTCCAGAGCGGAGCACGGCAAGCAATCTGTTGCATCTGATGACGCAAGTGACACCAGCGGTAGACTCAGGGATTCAAGTGGATGTGGCCTATTTCGATTACCAAAAGGCATTCGATACAGTTGACAATGACGTGCTACTCATGAGTCTAGCAGAGGCCGGTTTCACACCGAAAACGCTCTCCTTCTTCGCTAGCTATTTAAAAGACAGACGTCAATATGTTGATTGGGATGAGCAACAATCGAAGCAGTACTACACGAGATCAGGAGTCAACCAAGGCAGCAATTTAGGACCTCTGGAATTCAATTTAGTGATAAATAACTTGCCAGGCGTAGTGATCGAATCGAATTGCCTTCTGTTCTCGAATGACCTGAAATTAGTAAGAGAAATAAGAGACCGAGCGGATTGAGAAAAGCTGGAAAGAGATAGATATAGTGGTAGAGTGGAGCAATAGATATCATTTACACTTTAATGTTTCTAAATGCTCGGTGATGTCGTTCACACGATCAAGGAACCCACACATATATCAATACTGCATAGAAGGCGTACCGATGCAGCGGGTGTCCGAAACAAGAGACTGGAGTACATTTCACTACTGACCTTAACTTTCGGGAACACATCATAAAAGTTTGTAAAAAAGCATATCGGAATCTAGGATTTCTGATGCGTCACTCTAAAGGATTCACTAATTTGAATGCACTACGAGCTTTGTACGAAGCACTAGTTAAAAGCCACTTGGAATGCAATGCCATAATTTGGTCGCCACATGAGGCGAAATATAAGTTTATGGTGGAACGAATACAGAACAAATTTATAAGATTCCTGTGCTTTAAACTACATGGTGTTTATCTATTTTACCCACTGATGTATCCAACACTCTTCGTTCTAGGCATGGTGGGGTACAACACGCTAGAAGTTAGACGAAGACTAAGCTTAGCGACATATTTGTTCAGCGTATTCAGGGGTCGGATCTCCAACCAAGCTGTGTTGCAGTGGTTAGAACTAATCGTGCCAAACCGGTACATATGGCGAAGGATTAAAACTCCGCTATTCGCGATACCCCGGAGCAGAACGAATATCCTGAAAATAGCGCCGCTCACCCAAACCCTGCACACGTTAAACAAGGTAGCAGAAGACATTGACCTGTTCAGCTGTTCATTGACGGAATTCACAAAGGCAGTTTTATTTTATTTGTGTTATGTAAGTATATATAAAATGCATGTGACTTTGCTATTGTCTTGGGGAAACCTGTTAAGATAGTGTAAGTAATGATATAAATTAACAAATATTTAATTACTAGCAAACCTGCAAAAGGTACCTAGATGATGATTTATTTAATTTTTGAGTTTATTTCTTTATGACCCTGTCGGGTAAAAATATAGAATCCACATAACGCTCGATATTTCAATACCTTCAAGCCTCGACTCTATTCTAGAAGTCTCGTTAAGGACCGTATGCATAAAGCCACGTGGTCAGATTTGGCTCTAAAATATGCAAAATTTTCCCGCTAGGGCGATAAAAATGTCAAGCTGAAGTTGCATAGAGTTAATAATGTGTAAACGGGACAATAGATGTAGGTAATCATAAATTGTAACGTAGAATTAGTATACAGCTTACTTTTTTCTTTTCGTCAAGACTTTTAGTCCGCGATACTTATTAAAATTTTTAAATCAATCAAATCAAAGAATTATTTTGTTTGAATTATTATTTCTGAATTAAGGCTTTGGCAGACGTCATTATAATGTACTTAACACTTTAGTAGACAGGCTATTAGTAGAAAAAGTAGAGTCGAAAATACAGTAGTGTACGTGAATGCAAGACGTTTATTTAAAAAGCTAGTTTAAATATATGTGAAATTCATATAGCAGTTTCCGAAAAATCCAAGTTATACGAGTAGTTATTCGAATCTTGCGTAAACACGCTAGTCCGTCACTCGGAGGTTCTGGGTTCGACTCCCAGCCAGGGCAAGTTGGTAAATGGCCTTTTTTAATTTGTCCTGGTTCTTGGGTGTTTATTTTATCCCATCAAAAACATAAATGTTCAAATTCCGACAAAACAATTGAAATTTAAATAGCTGCCAAATTATGTAGGTAGAGAAAACTGAAATATATTCATAAGAATCTCAACATTTGACTTGGACAACATTAAGATTGAAAGCACGATCACCCATCCTAACTGTGACCAAGCTAGAAGTTGCTTAACCTGTAAAAGCACGGTCATTCATCCATCAATTTTTGAATTTATCGTATGCGAAGTGGAGCGAAATATTTGCACAAGTGGTTTTGATTACTCGTATTTTGAAATTTGTTAAAGCGCAAATGACAAAGAACCCTTAGAATAGAGACTCTGTTTCGTTTCACGCAGCTTTTTAGGGTTCCGTAGTAAACAAGAAACCCTTATAGTTTCGTCATGTCTGTCTGTCTGTCTGTCCCCAGTTTTACTCATAGACTATTAGTACTAAAAAGCTGTAATTGGGCATGGGCATGGATATGTGGTAATAAAAACTTGAAAAAAAAATGTGTGGTGTGAGACGTCGTTGAATAGGTCTTCCAAAAATATAAACGAAATAATAAGATTATGAACACCCTTTTTCGTTTTAGCAATCCGTTTGTGAAATATTTGGTTTTTGATTGCAAATTGTTGTTAGAATCATGTGCCTCTCTGTCAGTTAAACGGTTGTATATGGACACTTAAAACAAATTCTCCCTGTACTAAAACTAATTTAAGGTGGATTCAGTTCATGATACTGAACAACTTTTCCTAAGGAACACATAATTAAATGTGAAAACAAAATGTTTGCTTTCCATTCGACCTCCGTGGCGTAATTGTTAACACGCTAGACCGCTAATCCGGAGGTTCTGGGTTCAAGCCCAGCCAGGGCAAGTTAGAAAATGGTCTTTTTCAAATTGTCCTGGGTTTTGGGTGTTTATCTATGTATGTATTTATCATAAAATATAGTATCATTGAGTTAGTATCCCATAATACAAGTTTAAAACTTACTTTGGGGCTAGCTTAATTAGTGTGATTTGTCCTTACATATTCCATACATATATTACATAAATATTACATTTTGCCAAATCTTGTGTGTAAGAGATCAAAAATATTTTTTGTATTTCGTTTGTTCCGGTGAAAGTTGTTCAGTATCATGGACTGAATTCAGACCTAAAGTTAAGCAGTTGTTACCCACATAAAACAAGTAGGTACTGACTCCGGAACCCTACACTGCACGTGGCCCGTCACGGCACGTGGCCGGTTTATTTTGGTTAAGTTGAAATTTTAGGGAACCATAGACAAATTTATGATATTTCTGCGTAAATCAATATTACTTATCGCTGACAGGACGTTCTCAAAAATACAATCAAATAGTATTTTACGCGAGCGGTGACTTGGAAAACTACACGTTTTGTGTTCCACTGACAGAAATTTTCTTTGTGAAACAATAGTTTAGAGACCATCTGCAATCGTAACACCTTTCACTTCTATTCACCTTATTATGTAAGTACGGAGGGTAAAAAAGGATTGCACGTTGAACAGATCAACAGTCTTGGCTTAGCAGCTGCATGTGCTTAATCAATGACTTGACTGTTTGATTTTGTACAATATTTTTAACGAATCAACAAAGAGCACTAAAAAGAAATATTTTCTTGAAAACAGCTAAAAAAATTGGTTGATTAATGAAGCAGTAATTAGCATTATTACACCCTTTTATTTTTTATCTTCTAATAGGTTTTCCTGTAATCTATAGGTAAAGAACTATTATCTGTATATTTTTCAAAAGTTTTGGTTTAGTGGTTTCGGAGATAAGGGTATTTTTATTATTTATTTTCTAAAATAACTTCAAAAAAACCAACTTAAATAATATAGGAAAATATATTTAATATTATCATAAAATGCTCTTTCATTTGATATTTTACGCGATATAGTTCACAAAACCCTTTTAATGTCTCATTTATCTCCCATAAGTGGCCCCATTTTTTTTATTTATTCATTTACCTACATTTTACTTCCGTCTTTGGGTCACAAATTTACATTATGTACACCACATTTCAACTGAATCGGTCCAGTAGTTTAGTAGGGGGGGTCAATTTTCGCCCATTTTCTTAAATAACTTAAAAATACCGATCTAAGAAATAATAAAAAATATATATATTTCAAATTGTCATAAAAAGTTCTTTCATTTGATATGTCACACGATTTTGTTATCAAAACTTTTTTTTAATGTCTAATTTACCCACCATAAGTGGCCCCCTTTTTCAAATTTCATTTATTTACGTCATACATCTATCTTTGGGTCACTAAGTTACATAAGTGTAGGTACTAAATCTCAACTAAATCATTCTAATAGTTTCGTAGCAAATTGGTTGTGACTTACGGACAGACAGACAAGTGAAACCCTAAAAACAGTAAAAACACCAAAAAAATCGGTTCCTATACAAATTTCCCGGGCGGCTGCACACTGACCACATGAAAACGCAGATTTTTTTTGTTTTTTGACTGTTATTTTAATATTATTATACTATACTAGCAGTCCACCCCGGCTTCGCCTATGTCACTCGAGGATAATGTACCTTTCCAACGGGGAAAGTTTTTTTTAAATCGGTCCAGTAGTTTCGGAGCTATGTAATGCAAACAAACAAACAACCAAATCTTTCCTCTTTATAATATTAGTATAGATAAATAGCCTACTATAGCCTGCCTGCCTAGCCAAGTATAGATCTAGTATAGCCTGTGGTTCGATATATTACGCATAATGTCAATTCGTATTTTTCAACGCCCGGCGGGCAACTGAATTTGTATGGAAGAAACACGACCGCCATTTCAGAGAATCCTGTCAAAAACGTTGCAAAACATCCAATTTTTAAGATTATTTTTTTTATTATTGCGTGATTGCATTGTAAGCAAATATTAAGAATAATGTTTCAAAATAGCCTTTATTTTTATGAAATATATGCAATCCCTTGTTAGAATATTTCTTTACGCAGAAAAACAAGCCAGTTTGTAGCAAGATTTTCTAAAATATTTCTTTCAGGTTTCTTTACAATTATCTTACTTTTTCTGAATGAAAATTAAAAAAATACGGTTTTCGTCTACTGGCTAGTCTATTCACCTATAACTAGGTATGTAATTTTCTTAGTGCTCTTTTCTACTTAAGCCATAACTATTGCCCGCGCAAAGTGCGTTTTGCATGTTTTTGGGTAAATTCAATGGTTGTTTTTAGGAAAACTACAAAATATTTTAAAAAATCCTTTTTTTCGTCTACTGTCCCAACTCTTCCTCTATCTATGTGTATACATTATTTGACTTAAATCAAACGCTTTCTGTACAAACTTGTTGCCCGCGCAAACCCAGTTTACATGGTGCCGACCCTTAAAGGTAACTTCAACTTCTCTAATAAATTAAAATTATTGCAGTAGGCCACTATCTGGAAATCGAACCCATGCAAGTGCTGACAGCACTGGGTGAATTCATCGAAGTCTTCGTGCCACCGGAAAAGAAGAAGCTCTTTGACATAATGTAAGTGCTTTATATCTTACAAGACAGACAGACAGACAGACTTAACAAAAGCATTATCGAAATATCCATAGGTTTTGTCGACATCATTAATATGCGATAAACGGGCAACTAACGTGAAATGTCTGCTACTGGCCGACTTGTTTCGACCTCATTCGGAGGCCTTCCTCAGGGCGAATGTGAATCATGACGCGTACACGACGACGTCCCGAGCTGCACTGATGTTAGCGATGCGTAGCGCGGGTTTTAGTGGTGCAGTGACAGGGCAGTGGTTGGTGGGGGGCATCCCCCACCAACCACCGCACTGTCACTGCCATTTTGTGCGTTGCCGACTCCCGTGGGTGTACTGGAGGTCTTCATCATCATCGATTGGTGATGGTGCCCGTGTGTGAAAAAAGCTCACTGTGAAAGAGACCGTCGGCTGGATATGGCTTCTACTGTAGTGGAATGTCTTTTGAAGAACCGGTCTCCAGGTCTCCCCACATATACCTAGTCTGCGTGCTGTGACTGACACAGGTAGAATCCGTCGCATACTTTTAGTCTAATGCTGCATTACAATATGGTATCAAATGTATCCTTTGGTTTTTGCTATTAATTTTATTTTTTTATTTTAGGGACAGTGTGAAGCCGCCGAACTTTAGTACGCCCTCTAGGAAACTGACGTCGGATGAGATTGAGCAGTATTGGAATCAGTGGAAGAATGCATTTCCCCCTGAGAAGGATCGCTTTTGGGATGGCTTGCTAAGCGGGCTTAACAACTATTTAAATATTTTACAAGGTAGGTAATTTTGGAGAGATAATGCAGGTACATTAAGTTAAGTTTTAAGGGTGGATTCAGTCAATGCTACCACAGAATGATACTGAACAACTTTTCCCAAGGAACACATATTGAAATATGAAAAATTTCACATTTAACATACTTAAATTGTCTATGGCGTGACGACTTAGATACCTTTTTCGGCAGATTGGCAAACAAAAGCGCAAAATAGGGAGAAATTAGGAACCGACAGGAAGGCCGTTCCCGGCAATGGGATCTAGCGGGCTCTAAATATTAATAAGATGAACTCAGTCTATAATACCTGGCTACTTCACCAAAAAACTGTTATTCTGTTGATCGCTCTGGTGCTTTTTATTTACCCATAGTAAATAAGTTTTATATACTAATTAAGACAAGTAACCCTAAGAGAATTTATTTTTTCTTATTGGCCTTTTTCAACAAACGGTTTTAGATAGGTATTTATTTTTGATTTTTTTGAGATCAGAGCAATTGATTTAAACGCCAGATCGATCAAAGAATACTATAAACCATAGGCAAATAATAATTCAATGAATGTTATTCATTTTAGACGTGACAATAAATAAAGTAATAAAATATAACACTCAACTTACTATAGAAGTATCATCGTAAAACCATGATGAAATAGATTTTTGTTTATTACAATTTAACTCAAAAACTTCTAAACTGATTTCAAAAATTTTTTCATCAGGCTAATGCTATATTATCCCTGAGGCTATATAGGCTATATTTATTACCCGAGCGACATTACGATTTATATACCATTACGACATAGTGGTAGTAAAGTTTAAACCTAATATTAACATATCAATATCCGAAAGTTTGTTTGTGTTGTTAAGTCCTCATTAATAATCCGATCTTCATGAAATTGAAAATCGGATCACATACCAAACCTAGAACTTGACACTAAGAGATTACAATTAAAGTTATGCGCAGTAAATAAATAAACCTAGTTATTGCTATATCACGTATAATAGTTTAAAAGTGACTTAACAGAAACAAAACATTTTATTTTAATTCAAAGCAATATTTTTATATACGAGGGCGGAGTGATAAGTCTGGTAAAAATGGAACAAGAAAACAACTTTATTTTAAAATTATGATTTATTTTTCAACGTTATTTCCATGCACAACTCAATGCACTTTATCCAGCGTTTCTCAAGCTTTTCGATCCCTTCCGTAAAGTACGACTTAGGCAACCCTTCGAAATAGGCATTAGTTCCGAGCATGATCTCCTCGTTGGAGCTAAATCTTTTTCCACGGAGCCATTTTCTTAAATTTGGAAACAGAAAATAGTCGCAAGGGGCCAAATTGGGCGAATATGATGGGTGAGATAGCATCTCATATCGCAACTCATGGAATTTGGCCATGGCTATCGCGCAGGTGTGCACTCGTGCGTTGTCTTGGTGGAAGAGGATTTTCTTGGAGGAGCGGCACCCATCGCGCGGAGAGCTTTTCATATCTAAATGTTGGTGTAAGATATTGCGCACACGTTCGTCTGAGATGCCTAGTATCTCGACTATCTCGCTCACTTTTACTCTTCGGTATTTCAACACTATGTCATGGATTTTAGCGATCATCTCTGGAGTAGTGACCTCAACTGGGCGTCCTGGGCGTTCAGCATCACTTATGCTTGTACGACCGAAAATCCGTAAACCAATATGAATCATTTTAATCGACGGAGCAGAGTGCCCATACTATAATATTTATCAAGCCTTTGTTTCGTTTCCGTAATTTTTTTTGCGCAAAAAGTAATGTTTTATCAACAACCTAAATTCACTTTTCTCCATTGTTGCGAAAATGTGTTTAATTGTTTTTATTTAATGGCTGTCAAAAAAAACTAACCGGCGGTACAGGCTGAAAATTTAAATATAGTCCCTCAAAAGAGTTGTGAACAAGGAGGTTACATGCAATGTGTGATAATTTTATTCCAAAATAGATTTTTACCAGACTTATCACTCTGCCCTGGTACTGTTCTTGTCATACATTTACAA
This sequence comes from Acrobasis repandana, assembly GCA_963576875.1. Classification (NCBI taxonomy): domain Eukaryota; kingdom Metazoa; phylum Arthropoda; class Insecta; order Lepidoptera; family Pyralidae; genus Acrobasis; species Acrobasis repandana. The sequence continues at coordinate 9,381,870 of OY756230.1, read as the reverse complement.
GAAATTAGTCGAATATACTTTAGTACCTCACTCATTTTATAACATTATTGATCGCCATGGTCACTTTTTCCAGAGCGATCAATGCCATATCAGTCCAAAAAAATTACATTTTCATCAATTCTGGTAAAAGTAATAACACTAAGAAATCCACTCTTATATATTTTTAATATAAACACTAGGCCATACAATTAGCACAAAAAACAACTAGTCATTTAAATAATCGAAACATAGAAATCAATTATATTGGAAACCAAAACCAGAGTGATCAACTACTTACCTTCGCTTACTCTTACCTTCCCGTATTGGCGATTTACGCCAATACGGGAACGCAGCGCACGACAGCTCCCAAAAAATGTTGAAATGCGAATGGGAACAGCTAGCTGAGTGGAAAGAGGGCGATGCGTTCAAAAACTAGCGATATGCAGACGATTTTATATCGTTCCAGAGTAATCAACGAAAACCGTCGGACACATCTTACTTTTTGTACTGTCGCAAAACTAAGTAAAATTTGCATGAAATGAATTTTATTTATCAAAACCAGATTGTTTTTTAATATTACAAATATTTATGCTGGTTGAAATTGGGCAGTAAAAAAATAAAAATAAAACACTATTGTAACAAATTTAGAGTAAGGACACACCAGATCGATCAACTTTGGAGGGTCCGCGATTTTTTTAAATTAACTTTAAATTAAGTTAGGAACCATTATGTAAATGCCTAGATAGCCTGCATGTCAAACTACAATAAACAATATTTTGAATGACAAATTTACATTCTGAAAACTGGATTCTCTGTTCGAGGTAATCGAACAGCGATTTTATCCAGTCAGCATGTCAGCATTTTACATTATGACGATAGTTAGGCAATAAGTATTTTAGTACGCAATAACCAGCCGTTTGGCGTGTACCTACCATTCCTTACCATTTTAAATAAACCATTAAGTTTTAACCAATCTAAAACCATTTTATTCCTGCTCCATCTTACACCAAATAAACATTTCACGTAGCAGCGAGTCTCTGATACGTTAGGGTCAACTGCTACATTCTCCATTAAGATGTATTTTTTTTTTTCGTTTGGAGAAGTAGCCACCTGTAGTTATATCCAACAGTAGTAACTTAAAAATATATTTTGACGCTTTGACCAGTTAGGTTTACCTAAATTCACATACCTACTTAACTTTACAAATTGTTCGTAAATTCCTTCAATTAGATTCAGAAAATTGAAACAATGTAACTAGGTATATAAATTGTAACAACACTTGGTTATCAACCTGTGTTGTTGCAAAATTGACGTCTAGGCCTGAGGCCTAAAAATCAACAATAATAGTAAATGTCTGACTAAAATTGATGTCAGAGATTTTTAGGTAGATGTTCGTATTTCACTCCATAACCCTGTTATCCGATCCACTAACATCTCATCCACATAGCCTAAACCAAGTAAACCCCTCCATGGCAATAGTTCTAGACTAGACTGTCCATTTGTGCATTACAAAGATGCACCTACAAAGATGCAGCCATCTCACTTTTTTAGCCGTGTGGTTCCCGGCAGAGTAGAATAGGACCACTCCAAGTCTTCCCGTGGATGTCATGGAAGGCGACTTAGGAAAAACAAGCTAAACAAAGCTTATAAATATCAATGAGACCTCTCCAATCCATCTGGCCAGCGTGGAGAGTGTAGGCCAAATCCTCTGGCTAATATATAGCTCTGGTAGTACAGAGAATCGTGCTCCTGCAGTGAAGACTAAAAAAAGACCTGATGATGAAAAGGCCTCTTCATGTTGGCTTTGGCCCCATGAACGGGACCCGTGGCTGAAAAGCGTACCAGTATAAAAGAAATGTCTAAATAAGTTCTACTAAAGCGGTGTCATTCTACTCGTATGCAGAGCGTGAGCGTCTGCACGAGGAGGTGGTAGGTCTGCGGCGCCGCAACGCAGCGCTGCGGCGGGTGGTGCGCGGCGCGCTGCCGTCGCTGCCGCCGCCGCCGCCGCCGCGGTACGCGCGCCCCGCGCCGCCCGCCTTCACCGCGCCCTGCGCCGACCTCGCGCCACACGCCACCGCCAGGCTGCCTCCCATATAACACGATGGCTATACTTACACATCCCGGGCCAAAAAGTGGCCAAGGGCAGGTTTTGTATACACATCTTGGGCGGTGTTAGAGAATGCCTCACAGGTAATTAGCATTTACCTAATTCTTTTCTTTTACCAAACTCGTATAAACATGAAAATAAACACGAAAAAATGTTCACCTTCAAATTCGAAATTTAATTGAATAATTGCGCGCTTGTATGGGAATTTAAACATTTTTTCGTATGACTTATGGTGAATGTACCCATAATTATAATTAAGTTTTTTCCTGTGTGCAAAATTTTACTTAAATATACTTACTTAAGTTTTGTAAAAATTTGCGACCTGTTAATTATTTTCTTAAACGCCCAAACCAACAAATTTTGACACGGCGTCCTATTACGGAAAATGTTGTTACCGTTTTGTTACCACATATCCTTGTTTTAATCATGTGTTCATTACATTCCATTCTAAGAATATTTTGAAGAAAGTGCGTTAGATCATTATGTCGATGGTTAGATCTCATTGCACAGTTTTGTTTACATTTTTAAATGCATATAAATAATAAAATACGTACATAATAATACAAAAAGTTTTATTTAATACACAATATAAAAAAGCAATAATTACTCGGTTATCCATTACATACCCTACTGACAAAATTATTTGTCCCATCCACTGCCCCACTCACCACAATAATCTTACTTTTAAAATGTTATGGTACGATAAAATCCATCGAAGTGAATTGAAGATAAGTGTATAAACCGTTTTCACTAACATGAAGAGCATTTTACATGTTAATGAAAGCGGCATCAAAATCGGCCCAGAAGTTTCTAAGTTTATCGCGTACAGACATTGACCTTCGGACAGACAAACATACCTATGATACCCGCCGGGGACTTCGTTTTCTAAAAAGTATGGATGTACGTATATTGATCTGGGCATACCACATCATGATGTGATCAGCGAGTATTTTCCAAATCAAGAAAAATAACCATTTCATGAAAAGATCGGCCATATCATAAAATTATCTATTTTACGATCGGGCCTCGACACATATGTTTAATTAAGTATAAGCTTAGTTATGTCTAAGTATAATCCTATAGGTATAAACTATAGCCAACTTAGTAGTAAGCTATCTTTGGCTTATTCAGGCGGTTTTCTGTGTCCAACTTTTGGCTCTTTTAAAAAACTTAATTTCTCTAAAAGCTTTTTGATTTACGCTTTATGAAAATTATTGTAACTTATACGAAATAATATACATTAACACTTTTGTAAATATGTAAAACAACAGTACCTTATGATACAACAGTTTAACTTATGTACAAAAAAAAGTGGACAACATACAATATATACTCTAACTATAACTCTGGCTTTTCACCATATGTACTTACGGCTAATTTGCGAGGGATGTCAAGAATTACAGGGTTGGTCGAAGCTCAACAAATTATATAAGGCACTTTATTCCATTTATACTTGAAATAATAGTGGGCCTAGAAAGATAGCGTTGTCACTAATTTATCTGTTATTGCTGGCAAGCCGATGGATTGCTTCAATAAGCTCCCTGGGTTAGATACCTACGTCCCTAATGACTATAAAATGACTAAAATAACTGTGAATGACGACCACGACGAATGGGTATTGAAATAAGAGTTATTCCCACTTGCTCCCACTGGATTTAAGTATATGTATGTGCATTGTTCATATAAACCCAGTAGGGGCGTACTGCGTATAGTATAGGAATAAATCGGTCCGGTCTACATGTATCCTATTGTTTGGTATCGTCTAAACTTCTGCTGGCACGTCTCTAGAAGTAGTTGAAGAAACCGTATCATCACTGGCTTCCAGATTGTTATTGTCAGGAAAAACATGCCTCATTGGCTCTCGAATCTCAATACTTCTAGCGAAAACGCCGCATAGTCTATTTAATAAGGCAGGTGTAGCAGAAATTTTTGAGCGAAGTTGATTGATCAGAGAATTTAATTCGTCCATGAATTCTTCTTCCGTGATCGTTTCTTGCGCTAATACTCGTAAAGGCTGATTTGCTGGCAGTGGCGAGTTTTCTGATGTTATTTCTTTATCAGTGTCAGAATGATTTTCCGAATTATTAGTCTTCTCTTTGTTAAAAGGTTCGGTTTGAAGCTTACTTGAAGATGACTCCTGTTCCGTATCACGTTTGTGTGTTGAAGGAAGAATAAGCTCGGGATAGTTAACCTCTATATTACCTTCAATGGGTGATATTGGCACACGCTCTAAAGGATATAAATGGTCCGATGAGGATAAAATCTTCTGGTTATTATAAATTGCTTCAACTTGTGGATTGTTTGAAGATGACATGTTCTCTGATGTATTAGAAGCCGCGGAAATGATTTCCTTAGCATGTTTATCAGTTGAAGGAATAACTCGTTCATGACATTTAACATCTATATTATTACTTTCAATGGGTGGCATTGTCATGTGGTCTAAATCACTTACATGCGCCGACGAGGACACAATTTTCTGGTTATTGTTATCATAATTGTTCGCTTCAACTTGTGTTTTGCTTGAAGATGGCATATTTTCTGAAGTATTTGCAGGTTTAATATGATTTTGAGCAGCTGATATGACTATACCTAAATCATTTTTATAAAAAACTATCGGTTTGGTTCGATTCGACTTTATTTGTTGTTTACATCTATTTTGGCCCAAATTAATTTCAGCGGGATTCAGTACTTTAAGTGTATATTCGTTAAAACCTGTTAAATCTGGATGAGAGGACGAGATGTGCAGTGCATTAATTTCATTTAATATATTTCTATTATCTGTTAGATCGATGCGCGCAGTTATTTGATTTTGTGATATAGATTTTGGTTGCAAATGCATGCCATAAATCGAATAAGGAGATTGCGTCGTTAAAAAACTGCGTTTTTGTTTGATAGGTCTTTTCGTAACGCCTTGCAGGTGATGTTCTTGGTTTATATTCTTAGTTCCGATTGTGTGGCTTTTGGTCGTTCCTCGTGAGGTCAACACATGAGAGTATCGAGGGTCAGCACTAAATTGCGAATAATATAAAGAGAGCTCAGAAGAGATCCGTGAGTTTGGAAATTTTTGTGTAGATCTTGGTGTATTGATATTTTGTGCGTGATCAGCTGTAATTGATCCTCCAGAATAATGTACTCTCTGAATTTGAGGTGCTATTCCGTAAGCTTGCGCCTCTCGTAAGTAGTTCTGATGGATTTGGTGAGCTGGTGGCGATGAACGAGGATCCGGTGTATTTTCCTGGATTATTGTGTTTCCTGGGCCTAAGTGCTCCGTCTGGTGAGTTAACATATCTTTCCTTAGATCATTTATATTGTACGGGTTAGAAGGGTGAGAAGCTGTAGTATTATATTGAAGGTTAAAATTCTCACTGCGTAAATTACCACTGTAATGATTATTAACTTTTTGATTTAAAATGGCGCTATTATAATGGGAAATAGCAGGGCGAAAAGAGCTAGCATTGGGTCTGTTCTGGTATGTTTGATTTAACATTGCATTATTATAATGGGGAGTAGCAAAGCGAGAAGAGCTGGATTGGATGGATGGCACTGCAGCATTGGATCTCTTCAATGTTTTCTTGGACGTTGTCGGTAAAACAGCTTGCGTGTTATTTCTTTGATCACCGGTGTATAATTGGCCTCTATTTCCTATCGATTTCTGAGCATAAGGATCAACACCAATGTAGTAGTGGCCTCTACTTACTATCGATCTCTGAGCAAAAGGATCAACACCAATGTGGTATTGGCCTCTATTTCCTATCGATCTCTGACCGAAAGGATCAACACGAATGTGTCCGGACGTCCGGTAAGGCGAAGTTGAAATGCTTGTTGAATTTAAAGTCATTGGATAAGAATAACCCTGTGAAACTCTACTGTCACCCAGTGTTCCAGACACGGGATGACGGTTATAATATCTTGGTGAAAGAGAGTCAATTTCAGAGATTGAACTTGTAGCACTTCTATGATCTCGTAAAATACTATCAACTGAATATTGACGGTTTTGGGGAGAAGTGGGTTTTTGCAGTGTTCTTGAATTATTGTTGTTTACTGAAACTTCAGTCTGAGCTGACTCGTTGAACGCGACACTGGGCTTATTAACGATCCTTCGTGAAAGTTCAGTTGCAGACGGTCTATATTCAGTGTTTGCAATGGAAACATTATTAATTCTTTTCAGTTCCGGTATAGGTCTCGTCTTTTTTACCTGATCACCTTGTAATATTCTTTCATCGTTTGGCTGTCTGAGTGGGGTAATCATTTGCGTTATAGAAAGGTGAGCAGCTTCCGTGGCTTTTTTATAATACTGCGCTATATCCTCTGGCAGGATACCCTGATATCTGGCTATTTCATCAATAGACCATGAACGTGATTTTGTGTTTTTTGTTGCTTTTTCTTTCCTAGGAGATACAGGTGCCATTATGAACTTATCATAATCTTGTTCGTCTGTGCTTGAGAATTGGGATACTTCACATTCGGGTTGTAGTTTTGATGTAAAAAATCGTACTCCTGGTGCAACCTGAAACAATGAAGTACATCGAGTATTTCTTATATAGGATGGCTTTTTAAACACTATCCAAATTTTTGGAGACAGTTCAGTCCATGATACTGAACTACTTTCTACAAAAAAAGTTATTAAAAAATGTTATTTAAAATCAATAAAAATTTTTCGTCTTGCCGTCAATTTTTTTTTATTAAATAATTTTACGGCTCTGGATACAAGTCCTTTAGAGCCTTTCTTTAATTTTGTTCTTTATTCCTAATCCTAACAAGACAATCAAAGGGTGGTGTAGGCCTTTAACTGCTGCAAGGGAGCTTCTGGCGATAAATCTATACGAGTCCACTGGTTTACACACGGTAAGTACACAGTGGCGGACGACGCCCGAAGACGCCCACACAGTCCGCATAATAAATATCACTACAGCCGTACTATGCCTGTCCACTTTAACTATTTCACACATTGTTCATGTCATTAGCATTTATAACACCAAACAACACCAATTTCATATTATAAAGTCCACTAAAATCAATTTGTAAAATAATTTAAAGCAAACCCCAACCGAACCCCTTAACTTCCCGCCAAAAACTCTCCCTCCCGTTTGTCTGAGCGCTGAGGATGGGACGAAAATTTTTTATCGATTTTAAATAACATTATTTATAGAAAGTAGTTCAGTATCATCAAGGACGATTCAGCCTATGGACAGCGCAGACACATTTCTGAAAGAAACTGACCGCACGAGATTTGGTGCGGGGGGGAAGCATTTTCACCGCTGTCATTGGTTGACACAATTCGTGACGTATAGCACAGAATAAATAATACTAACGTACAGAAGTCTCACTCCGCAAAGAAATATCTACTCAATGTGGCTAGCGATATGGTTTAATTTAGCTCACGTCAGAACTCAGCACCTTTTCGTATTATTACCTAAACATCCATTGCATGCCAATTTCATTCTTATTACTCTGGACAAACGATTCGTTTAACTGAATTTACCACCCGGAATGGCCGCCTGCGCGCATAGTAATAATGTAGGTACATTTTCGATACCTAACCGGGGAGTGACACAGGCCTGGGTATAGCGATTTTTTTTTATTAAATAATTTTACGGCTCTGGATACAAGTCCTTTAGAGCCTATCTTTAACTTTGTTCTTTATTCCTAATCCTAACCTAACCAGTTACAATCAAAGGGTGGTGCAGGCCTTTGACTGCTTTAAGGGAGCTTCTGGCGACAAATCTGTACGAGTCCACTAGTTTTCATAGACGACTGAGTGGCGGACGGCGACGCCCTAAGACGCCCACACAGTCCGCAAAACAAATATCACTACAGCCGTACTATGACTGTTCACTTTAATTATTTTACACATTGTTCATGAGCATGAGCATTTATAACACCAAACAACACCAATTTCATATTATAAAGTCCACTAAAATCAATTTGCAAAATAATTTAAAGCAAACCCCAACCGAACCCCTTGACTTCCCGCCAAAAACCGGGTATAGCGATGATTTGCGTAGGGTAGTAGGAAACATAAGCGTAGTGAAAAATATCGATATCGATATTTTTTTCATGTTACTCATATCTAGATTTATTTTAGAGTTATTTTAAAAATCATGTTAATAGGCGATGCGGCTAGCAAACCATCATTATTTTGTATTCATTTTTCAGCTGCTTTGCTTTCCGTGCAGATCGTAAAAGCCAATCGAGGGAATGGGTGAAAATACAAATTATGTTAATTGGGCGATGCGGCTAGCAACCCATCACTATTTTGTTTTCATTTTTCAGCTGCTTTTCTTTCCGTGCAGATTGTAAAAGCCAATCGTGGGAATGGGTGAAAATATAAATTATGTTAATTGGGCGATGCGGCTAGCAACCCATCACTATTTTGTTTTCCTTTTTAGCTGCTTTTATTCCCGTGCAGATCGTAAAAGTGAATCGAGGGAATGGGTAAAAATACAAATTATTTTAATTGGGCGATGCGGCTAGCAACCCATCACTATTTTGATTTTCTTTTTTTAGCTGCTTTTCTTCCCGTGTAGATCGTAAAAGCCAATCGACAGAATTGGTGAAAATGCAAATCATGTTAATAGGTAATGCGGCTAGCAGCCATCACTATAAACTATCGCTTTTTTGTTTGTTTTTTCATTAATCCAACAGCCAATTCTTAACTGCATGAAAGTCGGTAACCAGGGTTTTTTTGGGTTGGGGAATCCGAATCTGAACTTATTTTGGGATCCAAAATGACGTCTGGAAATTATTTTTTTACAACACCTGAAGTAAATTTTATACTTAAACCTTTTGATTTTGCAGTAAGGAACTTTGTTCTCACCAGGTGTACCACGAGACGTGAAGCAAGGGGGTGGCCCTTGCTTTTTACTCACACCACATACAGTTTCAGCCAAATCTATCAACCAGGACCAAACCATCCTGCATAAATTTCCAAATCGGAAAAAAATTTCGAAAATTTAAAAAATATTGTCTAGTAATTCATCATGAACCCTTTTCTTTTTTCTTTGGGGTCAAATCTTAATCTCTTGCCGTTTTCGAAATCTTTAAAATTTACTTGACATCCCATCCCCTATACATTCCACTACACGTCATTCGGGACCCTGATAATTAGACCCTGGATAAGCAAATTTCATGCATCGAGCACAGAAAATTTTGTTTGTCGTTGTTTTTATCATATACATATTTCATTATCGCCGTTCTTGAATTCATTATCTAAAATGAAAGAGACATCCTACATTGTCAATCGACTGTTCGACTGCCTCCGTGGTCCAGTGGTCAAGGCGTCTGCCTTGTGATCCGGAGGTCATGGGTTCAAATCCCACTGGGAGGCATACTTTGTGAAGTTGTTTCCAGTCTGGTTAGGATATTGCAGGCTTGAATCACCTGATTATCCGAAAAGCAAGAGGATTCCGTGCTTCGGAAGGCACGTAAAGCTGTTGATCCCGAACGCCATCTAGCGTTTGTACCTATCCCTAGGATTGTTTCAGGTCTACCTTTTGGGTTGCGGAGGTCAGACGGCAGTCGCTCTGTGTAAAACCAGTAACCTTGTCGAATCAACTAGTGTAGGTAGCGGACCCCGGGCTCTGAAGCGTAATAGCTGACGATGCAACCGGGAATAACGCTCGGATGATGATGATGATCCTACATTGTCAATCTAGTGCGAGTGAACGAGAGGTAAATAACATCAATATGGCGGCACCATTTTTTATGGGTTATTTTTTACTCATTTTAAAACTTAAAAACAAAAATGCTTATATGTAAAAAGTAATTACGGTTTTTGTAAACTTGAATTAGTAGAATTCTTATCAGACCATTTAATTGAACAAGTAGGCATTGTTTATAATTATTTGTAAATAGTATCCCATTTACCGATACATAGCCAATATATGTATACTACATTACATTACAGTGTACCTGTCATAGCAAAATATGTATACCTAAGTAAGGGAAAGAAAACACAATATTTTTAGAAGATTGTTGAATTATTATAGATAAGTACACAAATAAGTTTTTAAAAATACATTGTAGTTAGTAAGTAGGTAAAATCTTTTATTGTGACACCAAAGTATTGGAGGAGCACGGTGGCCCGGTGGGAGTACGAATTGCTAGCGTTGTCACAAGTTAAGCAACGCTAGGCATGGTCCGTACTTGGATGGGTGACCACAAGTGGTACAAAAATTTCTCGAGCTCCTCCGTGCTTCGGAAGAAGGCACGTAAAAGCCGTTGGTCCCGGCTGTCATTGTATGGCAGTCGTCAAGCTATGTCAGATGCCTTTAGGCAGCTTGAAAAATCTGAGCCACTTAACACACACGAGAAACAATCACCAAAGTATTTAGTTATATAAAGTATGACCAATATGATAGGTTATTATGTCTGTGTCCATTTACCGGCTATATCATAAGGTAGGTAATTCCTGAGGTATTTCTATGATATGAGTACTTACATTTCATTGTCATCCTGTTTATTGCCAGCTTAATCGGTTGACGATAATAACTGATTTAAATTCATTTACAAGATTTAAAGTGGAATATTATACCTAGTTACAAACCTACTTCGGTTCTAGTGAACACAAAGCAAAAATTGTCAAAAAACTGCAAATCGATGTATTTACAGGATAGCCGTTTGGTATACGAGTACTTTAAATTAAAACAATCATTTTGAGCGGTAGTTCTTAAAAATATTCCCATAGGAGGGGCAGTAATGACGTCGTCAATTTATTGTATGGGAATTGTTTTTTTTTTAAGAAACCTATCGTGTATGGTATCAAATGAAAGGGCTTCATAAGCCGATTCTAAAAATATACTGCACTATGACCTTTCCTTCACCTGTTTTCTAAAAATCCGAGAAATATTTTTTTGAGTCTGCGTGATACACCTTAGACCTCATCTTAGCTTCCCATCAGGCTAGATAGAGGTCAAACGCACTCAAATTTCTAATAAAAAAAAAATAAAATAAAAAAACAAAGTTTCGGCTTCTCCAGGTAGGAGACGGCTTTGCTTTGCTTTTTTTTTTGTATTAATTTTTGTATTTTGTAATTTTTTGGTAAACATACGCCAAATCTTCTTTTTCGTCTAAGCGCGTTCCTGGTTGCATCCTCAGCTGTGCTGTTTCGGAGCCCGGGGTGCGCTTTGCACCTTTTTCTTTTCCAAATATAACATGCATGTCAAAGGTCACCCAAGAATGCCAAAGACATTGCGAAATGGAGAAGAAATAGCCGGAACAGTTTAAATGATTTGGCTATAGTTTTACGACCGGCCGCCTGCCTGACGTCAACCCTCTTTGGGAATGTATTTGTGCGAAAAGTTTTATAACCGGCCGCCGCCTGACGTTAACCCTCCTTGGGAATGCAAATGTAGCACGAGATGTTTGTGCTAAGTCCTTTAGTCGCCTCTTACGACATCCACAGGAAGAGATGGAGTGGTCCTATTCTAACCCGGAACCACTGGGTAACCATACGCCAAATGTCTCCTAATATAGGTACTTATATCAACCCTCAAAACGGCGATTTTAATAATAATAACATTTACTATTTTTTAATTTTTTTTTCTTATTGAGATTCATAATTTTTAAACTTATCGATACTTACGAGTAGGTACTGAATTTTTTGGAATTGAAAGGAGAAATAATATGTCTACCTCGTCGTCTTCTGCATAATAGCTTAGGTATTTGCTAAAATAAAAGAGCGTCATAATACGAAGTGAGCTACTGTCCTAAATTTTGTTTTACAAAAAATTACAAAGCCGTCTCCTACCTAGAGGAGCCCAAACTTAGTTTGATGTTGATGTTTTGAAAATATTTCTTGGATTTTTAGAAAACAGGTCATGGTGTAGTATATTTTTAGAATCGGCTCATGAAGCCGTTTCATTTGATACCACACTCAATTGGTTTCTGAAAAAAAACAATTTCAATTCCCATACAAAAAATTTATGACGTCATTACTGCCACCCTATGGAAATATTTTAAAGAACTACCGCTCAAAATGATTGTTTTAACCTTAAGTACACGTGTACTAACTGGCTATCCTGTACATGGATTTGCGGTTTTTTTTTACGTAGCTCTACAACTATATTCCATACCAAATAGCTTTTAACCATGGACGTACGAAAAAGCTTGTTCCTATGTCTATTCTTTTCGCATGCAACACAATAACAACACCGTGGGAGTGAAAAGAATATCGGGATTAAAAAATAATGTAAAATTAAAAACTTATTTATGTACCTTGTTAATCTAAAATAAATTAGAATCAATATTACAAAAAAATCAATAGTTTGGAAACAACTTTGGAGTAAAATGGAATTCACTGCGTTTAACATTTTTCTACTGGTGTATGCCCCTCTACTTACCCAATGATCTAAATTGTTGCACCACAGATATCAATAACAACTAAGCTCCGAAACTAAGTAATTAATTCACTCTACGATTCTAATGCCACACACATACGTGCGTGTCCTTGGCCCGTCTCGTGTTGAATAACATTGAATTGAGCGAATACCTATGGAATACCGGCCAGTTTTAAAAACCCGAGCAGATTGTTATTTTATTTGTTTGAAATTGCTGACTTATTAGTCATTTACGTCGTGGGCAGCTAGTGACGAAATATATTCAAGATAAGAACCACGAATATCGCACTGTATTAATAACAAATCAAGGCCAAAACTCCCGCGTCCGTACGAACTTCCCGAAAGCCCGTTCGGTACCTACTGAGTGTTTATTATTCATCGTTGATAACGCACGTATAGCCAAGTAGCTGCTCCCTGTGGTGACGTTATAGGTAACTACTGCGCAGTTCTTAAAACCTATTTTCAGAATTGAGATAGGTCAACGAGATCAATGTCCGTCTGCGCTTTTGGATAATTTAAAAGCTTCTTTAGGGTTCCGTACCTCAAAAAGGTAAAAACGGAACCCTTGAAGGATCACTCACTTTCCGTCCGTCTAAAATATCTAGATAAACCAAATATCTCGGTGGTCGTTATAAACCACTTACAATATTTAGAGAATTAGAAAAATAAAGATAAGACGTGCTTTTTCCTAATATATGATAATGCGACTAACCTTTGGTCACTGGTATGACTCTCCATTGATTCAGAGTAACATATACCTACTACTACTACAAACGAAACAATTTATCTGTACACACGTCGATGTGTGAGTTTTATACTTAGGGTCGCACCGCAGAATTAATTTAATACTTGCCTACTAACGAGTTCGACATATTTACGATTATATCTTTCTATACCGGGAGATTTGCGAACACTATGATGTAAAAAATATTCTGTTTTATATGTATTAAATGTTACAGAGAAGTCGGAAACAGCTACATAATATCACTTCACAAATATTTTTTATTATGTCCATTGTCCATTTCACCATTAGTTCACTTTACTAATTATTATTGAGTCATTTATAATGTTACACACTAAATACACTTATTCATTTTTGTAATATAGTAATTTGCATATTCGGCGCAAAACTATACTATAAAATAAACAAATGTTTATCTTATCACGCTTCTACGCCCGGCTTGTTAAGTGGTCAATTGTCATTGTCAACAATGGCATTATAGCACTACACTATAACCCGCGGAAATCTACTTGGCATCTGCGTGTATGTGATTAACTGTAAGCGAGGAGCCTATGTATTTTTACCGGTTAAACTGCTGTCGATTGATAATCCCTCTCGCTCTTGTGTATCTCCCGCCAATGTGAGAGAGCGAGAAGGGTATATATATCAAGATGGTTGCTGGGTAATAACGTGAAATTATATTGTTGCTTTGCTACCTGTTTTCATCATTTGGAACTCTATGAAATATGTGTTCTATGTTGTAATCGGTGGATAAACAATTATTATATGCGCATCTTCTCACCATGATGGTTACTATTGATTGACAGTTCTCAAGACAAGAGACGTCGCAAATTGCGTGCGGCTAGTAACTAAACCCTGGTTTGGAGCTGTCAAAGGCTCACAAAGTGCGGGGGAGAGGTGCGGGGACGCCAATTTGCGGGAGACGCTGTGAGATTCCATTCTGTTTGACTCTTATGTATTCTGTGCTTTGGTCGTCCGTCATATCTTAGTCCAGAGCTTAGCCCCAATGCAGATCATTGGAAACCCAGTTTCAAAGTTTATGTAATAAAATGCGCGCTGAATTTAAGCATTTTTATTATGTCACAATTTTGCAACAATATAAAACCAAATTATACATACCTACTTATATAAAATTAAAACTAGTATGGAATTAAAGTACCTATGCGTTTGTAAAAATGAAATACCTACATAATGTTATAAGTACTTACATGATCCAATACTCAAATCACATTTAGACTAGACTGAACGTAATTAATTTACACTTTTTACAATACCTATGACAATATATTTTTCTTACTATGTACAACTAAACACGGTACGTACATAGTTTCAGAAGTTCGTTTAGTTCCTTTGAATGAAGCATTAAGCCTTGTTTGTATAGTGCTTCCTCCAAGCACGTATCAGCCATAACATTTACGGCCCAGCCAAACTAGCATATTTTTTTGAGTTGAGAATCGCAGAAAATGAGTTATGCAATTTATGTTGTTTAGAAATTCACAACTCAATTTCTGTAACCGGTCGTATTTAGGGAAGAGCAGGTGAGCAAGCGGCTAAGTTGCAAGGAATCTTTAGTTTAGATGATTAACGTAAAAAAATGTGAATTCCAAATACGGCCCTGCGTGTGGCACAAACAAGGCTTGGAGAACCGAATACAGCGAACAAACCAAAATATAAAAATATTCCGCATGTTTGGCTGGGCCGGTCTGCCAATGTTATAGGTATGTACCTAATGTTGCCATAATATAGCTAATACCTACAAGAAATGTTAATTGCCGGAGTATAGCCATGTGGCTATAGGTACTCCGGCAAGTAACATTTCTGTGGCAAGTGTGCAACAGGAAGCGAAGGTATTTATATCCACGCCTACTGCTGAATATTTCTTGCCCAAAACAAGGAACAAAAGAAAAAACTGATATTTTATATTAGATAACGTAAGTATTAGTGCTTTACAATTTTAATCAAGTTTAGCAACAAGTAACATGAAATTTTCATTGAATAAATTGTATTTTATTTATTCATTATGTCGTAAGTTCCGTGTTCTTGAGGAAAATAAATATATCAACAAGTTCCTTGATCTTGAGGAAAAATAAAATAATAAATAAATAATTTTAACTTGAATGTCAAGATTATATTTTATATCAACGCTTCTCTAATTAATTTTGCTCAAAATGAAACGAGAATGTACGTGTGTTGTGTACGGTACGTAGATCATTCGGTATGCGTTCCGCTCGAAGAAAAGTACCGAATTTGAAAGTCTGAGTATATTAGATATTTTGTCATAAACGTCTTTGATTCAAAGATCAAGCAGAAAGTTTTTTTTGGCCATGTAACTCAAAAACTTCAGGAGGGACAAATTTTACACTTTGACGGGCATTTACAGGATGTTAAGGAAATTTGGTACTTTTCTGCCAGGAGAACGCATACGGTCACTCGTTTGAAGATATTTTTATGAATTTGTTATGAACAGACTCATTTTCTTAATTTTTTAAGACTAGGCTTTTTCTAAACAAATATTTAAATCGCCGAAGGACGGACGGTCAGGCAGACAAACTTGGCAAATTTCGATTTTGCAATTTGCGTCCGGATCACCGGTCAACACCATGATTTTTTACTGTAATACATACGAGTATGTAAAACATTTCAACCAATTAATAAGGTAATAATCACAAATAATTATATAATTTTATGTAAATGGTTAATCACATTGCTCTATTTTATTAGCTTAAAAATGATATACAGATGATTATGAAACTTCTAGCTATATCAAAGGAAAATACTCTAAGCGAAATAAAAAATACATATTGTGCCATATGTTTCATAATAAAAAAAAAACCAAAGATATCAGTCGACAAATGAATGCCTAAAATCTTCCATTTTAATGTCACCGCACGCTACCGAGTCAGTAGATTAGGTAGAAAATTATTAGAAATTTCAGAGAAAAAGAAATAGACAAAAATTAAGTCTTTTTTTCTTACAGTTTTGTGTTCTATAAGTGATTCTGATTCTAACATTTCAATATAGCTAGAAGGTGTAAAATGAACCTGTATTTAGTTACAGCCTTAGGGTGGGGACACATCTGTCAGCACGGAAACAGCACTTTCCTATGCTGCTACGCATAAGCACAACGCTTCAGCACAAGCCATGCTGAAGTGTTCCGTCGCTTTCTCTCGCTCTAGCAAATGACGCTTCTAAGCGACAGAAAAAGATAGCAGCATAGGAAAGTGCTGTTCCGTGCTGACAGATGTGTCCCCACCCTTAGTTGGTACCTAATCCATCTATCATTCTATCTTTAGTATAATGACTCTTCAAACTAATGTAAATACATTATGCATTTCATCATCATCACTTTGAAAATAATACTGGGATATTCAATATTAAATACTTCACGTCACGTCACTAAAATACTAAATACCTATAAATATATGGAAACATTATAAAATGGTACATTTGGGTGTTATTGGGAAATGTTACACCGATAGGCACGCGTGAATCTGAGGTGTTTCCTAACATTGTACTATCAGAAATCATACTGTACAAAATTCACCTCATTAGAGCAAGTGCCAGGTAGTATGGCAATAGCGCACAATACACAATTATCTGCCTTCGCGAAAACTTCTAGTCTTCTCTATGGAGTCATGAGTCATTGCACACATCCATGACCACGGTTTTATTCCATAAGCGGTAGACAAAGCTAATGGTCTCAAGATCGCATACGGTCATGCATATAAATATATTGGGCCGCCTACAGTCTCCACAACAATTTAGCCCATTAACAGAAAACTTTAGGCACCAGTCCCTTTATGATTCAGCTAAGTATGCCTATCTTGCACTTATAAGATACCTACCTACCTAATCGATAAGACCGCTCTGTGTTTATTTGTATATTATTAGTATACACTGTGAATTTTCATCGGTTTTGGAGCCAAAGGCCACTACATAAGGATCGTTAGTAAAACCCAATTAGCTTATTCAAAATAAAAATTCAGAAACAAAAAAATGTTGACTAAAACTCGAAAGTAAAAACGTGAGATCAATTAGTAGCGTAACAGAGCCCGTCGTTCGCCGTACGTATTCCTATAAAAGACGGTCGTACACAAATTTGGATTACGTTTATTGATAGAGGAATTTATTTACAATACGATTCTTTTTTACAAAACCAATAAAAATTCAGCGTGTATATGTAGTGGTGCAATAAAGAGAAATCATTCATTGGCACCATCTGAATTACCTGGCTACCACCTTATCTATTGAAGGGTTGTTTTGCCCTTCCTTTAATTATTGCACAGACCTAGTTTCACAGTTCAACCACATTGTATAATGCTTTTATATTCTTAGTGTCTCTCGGAAAACTTGCGTGTTTCGTCCGAATGGCTGATTGGAAGTATACAGAGTTGTATTACAATTTTTACTTAAAATGAATTTATTTAAAAAATGAGAGGGTACTGTTAATTCGCAGGCAAGGCAGATGACTTTTTGCGTAGGTATATTGTTGTTGATTCGCACATGGAAATTTTTATAAAAAATAACGTTTCGAGCAGTGACGAAAGTGATAATTCCATCGCTAGTGAACAAATTAACATTAGATAAAGCAATTTTCTAAATTAAAAAAATATTTATGATAGTTTAATAGCTACATGTCGAACATAATAATACTCTTTAGCAATTTGTGAGAGGCAGTGTACTTACTACAAAATATAAAAATGCGCGTATTGACAGATTGAAAACCATATATTGACGTGCTACCTCACACTTACTATACTTGGTACTAAAAATATTTCTGTGCTATAATCAATAACAGCCTTACTACAAAACGGTTTTCAAATACTTATTAGTAGCTATCAGGCTTTAACTGGAACATTTTATGGGCCTGTTTAGTTAATCTAAACTATCGACTCAGACATTTCATTACAGATAGCCAATTTCTACCTAGTTAATATGTAATTTGTTTCAAGCCCTAACAATATTATTATGATCATGAGATCAGCATTATATGTGATATACAGAGTGTAACAAAATATACTGAGACTATTTTAGGGCTGGATTCAGTCCATAACACTGAACAACTTTCCCTAAGGAACATGATGTCGAATTATGAAAATTATTTTTTGGCCTCCCATACAAGTTGACCGATCAGCTAATCCGTTTGTATGGAATACCAAAAATTTTTTTAAATATTTCGACATTGGAGAAAGTTGTTCAGTATCATGGACTGAATTCACCCTTTTTAGATTCAATATATTTTGTTAGACGTTATATAAACGTTGTCATCGATAAAAATCATTCACATTTAGTACATTATGGACCCCAGAGCCCAGACCTTACTTAGTTTCTCACTAATCGTTTGTGTGTAACTTCGATCAACAATAAACTAGATATCGGATCGGCACAAAAAATATCGCTCGTCAAATAAGAGTGCACCCTCGGCGCGCGGCGGCGAGCTTTATTTTTATAAGTTCAGTCAAGGGAAAAACACTTTATAAACAGTGTAATAAGGTTGACTTTACAGTAAATGTTATTTGATATTCAAGCGGACATAATTTTGCTTTGATTTTGTAGGTAACGCGTTATCTAGTCGCATTGTTGATCGAAGGTGTGGGGTTAATTAGTTTTAGTATGTACTTTCAGTTTACGGATATTCGCTAGTTTGAAAACAGGACCGATTTACTGGTACAAGGGGCCAAAGCTAGGTTGTCTGGCGGGAAGAGTTTCTAAAATACTGTGACACACTCATCGATAAAACGGATTTAAATGTTATTCTTATAAACAAAGTGGACTTAATGATGCTAAAATTATGTACCTACCCAACATTTAAAGCCCACAAATTATTTCACTCTTGCCTTGTAAACACTTTTCCACCTAGAAGAAATTAAGTTATGAAAGTGTTCTCTCTCTCTCATGAGGCGTGTTTCTGGTTGCACCCATAGCCGAGATGCTTTGGAGCCCGGAGTCCGCTAGGAAATATCACAGTGAATCTTAAATGGTTACGAGAATAATAGAATCCGCATGGCCTTCTTTAAAGCAAGGAGTCATGACCGGTATTAGACCACATTACAAGTGTATTGTTTAGTCAGTGTGACAAGTACGTCCCTTTTTTGTCGGTGAGTGTGTCTCCGCGCTAACAATAGGTGGTAGAACTGGAACGTCCGCCCCAAAAAAACTTGCGAGCATTAAGTAACTTCAAAAAAAAAATTATAAGCGATTTGAGTGCGTTTGACCTCTATCTAGCCTGATGGGAAGCTAAGATAAGGTCTAAGGTGTTACACGCAGACTCAAAAAATGCCTATTCACACTTGCCTTGAAAATCCCTAAATCATACGTATAAACATCGACGCAGGGAGGGAACTTCACACCTTAGCGGTTCGCACAATGAACGAGGAGGCGATGTGAACTGTGGCGATGAAACCCGCTTTAGGTCAAAATTAGTCGCAAATGTTAAGGGCGTGCGCTGCGTCAAGCGGGGCCGCGCGTCGTATTCAGTCTATCTCTATCACAAACTACGTGCGAAAGAGACAGCAGGATACATCGCGTGATGCCGTGTCTCTTTCAGTTTGTGGCAGAGATAGACTGAACATAGGTCCCGCTGGACGCAGCGCACGCCCTAAATATAATATTATTACAGGGTACGTTCAGAAAATAAAAACAATGAATGATCTTAAACTCATACACCTTATGTTAAAGTCAAATGCCATCTTTATCGTTGTCACACTTGTTATACTAAGCATAGCGTAACAAAGATGGCGCTAAAAAGCGGCCGTTTGACATTGATGGTGACATTATGTGTATGATTTTAAAATCACTGTCTAACGAGCCTTGTTATATATTAATAAATTAGGATTATTATAAAAACTAAGTTAGTAGACCGCGTCATATTGCGGAAAAAATGTGTAGGTAAATTTACTATGGGCCCGCCCATAACACAGATTAAAAATATTCGGTTGCGGGGCCAAAATTTCCGACCTACTATAGTCTATTTCACATAGCCTTTTGCGTGTGACGTCTGTCATCTCAGTACATTTTGTAACCTAAAATTGTCAAAAATGTACTGAGATGACTGATGTCCCACGGACAAAGCTAAGCGAAATAGATTTTATATATAAATAGATATAGGTTAGTAATCACTGACGTCCTAGTGTTGCCACCTAATGCGAGTTTACCATAAACGCTTACTGCTCTAAATCCACGGTATTATTACAGTGCCCCTAGCGTGGCAGTCATGAACACTTGCCCACTAATGAACAGGAGCACTACAACAACGTCGACTACGTCTTGACTCTTCGGTTTCCTTTGTAGTGTCCGTTTTTCTTCCAGCCATTGCTCTGGTTTGCGGCCCCGTTCATAGTGCGCGAAAGGAACGACGTAGTCTGGCCTTTAGATTCGAACAGGACGTCTGAATCGGTTTCTGATTCTGAGACGTCTTTGCCGGCAACTGAAAGAGAGTTTTAGTTAGAAAAAAAATGTGATAGAAGTCTTTTGTTCAATCCACTAGTTTCCTACAAGCAGTATTGGGCAAAATTTAATTGTTTAAACAATTAAAAATTTATTGCGCATTTTGCAGTAAATCAATTATCACGTGTAATTAAAAAAATAAATGCGATTGATTTAGTTACAACTAAATCAATCGCAATTGTTTTTTTAATCAATTTACTAGTCAATTGAAAATTTAACTGATTAATGCCCAACTTTGCCTACAAGTCAAAATGGGATTTGTATGAAATACCGGCCTGTGACATCAGTTTCTTGATAGCGCTCCGATTATCAGTTTTCTGCATTAGCTAGTAGTTATTTTTTATGACATAGGGGTCGCGGGGGCTCTGGACTTTTAACTACGTAGGTAAGCAATCTTTTTAGTTTTTATATTTCTTAGTAATATTTTGTAATTTTGATTTAAATTAAACATACAGCGCATGTGGCGCATAGAATGTGTAAACTAAGTGTGTTTACTCACGCAGCCCGTCGTCCTGAGCGGCGTGCGGTAGCAGGCGGTACTTGGGGCGCGCCTTGGGCTTGCGCGGCGCGCACAGCCGCCGCGCGCCGCGCGCCGCCGCCCAGCACAGCGCGCCCGCGCCGCACAGGAGCGCCACGCCGCCCAGCGACGCGTACACCACCGACCAATCTAATAACAAACATTATAGTTTGCTCTTTTCATCAAAACTAACATAAAATACTATCCGAACGGTTCATCGCTTCCTACGTTTTCACAATTTAATTACTTCGTTTTGCAAGTTAAAACTATTCCTATCTTCTAGATAATAATTAATAAAAAACTAAATAGTATCTAATTTCTTCTAAAAACGAGACAGACTTATTCAAACAAGCCTAAAGTCTTATTCATAGTAGGTTTCATAAGGTGTCGCAGCAGCACGTGCGCATGGCGAGCTCGCACAGACCGCGCCTCGAGCACGTGCTCAGACAGCACACGGAGCGAGAGAGACGGCGCGCTGTACGAGATGTACTGACCACAGTCCGGCATCGCGTCGAGGTCCAGCTGCGTGAAAAGGCTCTGCATCCAGAAGGCGTCGCAGCGGCACGTGCGCGTGGCTTGGTCGCATATCCCTCGTCCTGAGCACGTGCTCAGGCAGCGCACAGATCGCACGCGAGCTGATTCTTCCACAGTGGCGGCGGTGCGTGCGAGCGAAAGTGCGCTGATGCCGTCTAAAGGTTTGCCCTGGAAAAATTACGATTAATTCAATTTGAGTCAGTACGGCACACTAACGCATACAGGACTTTTTCATGCTGTGCATCTTTTAAATCCTTACTGAAACTCGTGAACTAGGTAGACATCGTCTAGTCCAAAAATGAACGCCCCGCAAGCTCACAAGCGAAATATATGTTTACTCTCAATACACACAAATATTTTTTCGTCATTGGTCATTCAGTGCCGGCTTGTTAAAACATCGAATGGCCAGTTCTACTCGTATTAGCTAGTGCATAAATGACTAGAACTGCGACACAGCGGACGTCAGACGTAACATCCATCCATACATTTCCCGCGCCTTAAAATACAGTACGCGGATTGATTGCACGATCCACGGTCCAAACCAAAGAAGCAATTGTCGCAAGCACTCATTTAAAATGCCACAATAAGTATTTTCTCCCGCACTGATATTTCACATTCCTTTTTTTACAAGTTTATCTTTTCTCCTAGAATATATGCAACTAAAAGTAATAATGCGTAAAGATACTTACATCCTTAGACAAGAAGAAAATTATCTGCGTATTTCCCGAGTCGATTTGTCCCCGCACTGACGTCACATTGACCTTGATGTCATCCTTTAACAGCAAGGTCATCTTCTGCACCAGCGAGTCCAGTTGGCCCTGCGTGAAGGTGGCCACGGGCGAGATGAGGGTCATCTCGAGAAGGTTCATTTCCAAAGGGTCTGGCTTTACTTGGACGCTGACGGTGTCTCGCCCGGACTCCCCTTGGTCATCGGTTACTGTTAGTTCGAACACGTAGCGACCCGGTTCTATGTCGGTTAGCTGTAAAAGTATGGTGGATATCGGTTAATTGCTGTAGAACTACTTTTATAGACAGAGATTTGACAACCATATATCTACTATGTACGTATCCGCGTTGCAGTATCAAGCAACATTGAGTTCTACGTAATTACAATAAAGCTACCGAGCGGACAGCGACATCGTCGGGTCGCCGCTGACACTCGGCCTTAAGATGATCGTCTAAATCGATCGAAACCTGGTCGGCCTTTCGCGACTATATCACGTGAGTTAACCGGTTTAAATTAATAAATTATGAACAATAAGCTTAATATTTTTTGGCGTATGGGATTAGACTATCGGACAACACACGTGTAATTCTATGTAGTGTATGACTGATTCGCTGAAGATAACTACAGGAATAGTTAGAATAGAATCGTTAAGTTAGTATCCCTTATCACAAGTTTAAAACTTACTTTGGGGCTAGCTCAATCAGTGTGATTTGTCCTGATATATTTATATATTTATTTAATAGGCTTTAATACTAATAAATGTAAGAAGCGGTAATGGCCAAGCGGTTAAGGCACTGGCTGTGCGTCTGTGAAGCACGAGTTCGATCCTCACTAGCCGCGATTGGTACCTCTGAGTTTGTGCTAATGTACGGCCATTTTCAGCAACCACCACTTGCTTCCGGTCATGGACGAACAATACTAGAGGACTGTCACCCCTATACAAAAAAAGCGGCCAAGTGCGAGTCGGACTCGCCCATGAAGGGTTCCGTAGCAGCAAGTAACATAATATAAAAGTTATAAAGGTAAATTGCGGTTACTAGATCTCGTTCAAACCAATTTTCGGTGGAAGTTTTTGCATGGTAATGTACATCATATATTTTTTTTAGTTTTATCATTCTCTTATTTTAGAAGTTACAGGGGGGGACACATTTTACCACTTTGGAAGTGTCTCTCGCGCAAACTTTAAAAAATAATAATAACAATTATAATAACGGCGTCGGGACGTGACGACCCCATCGCCCAATGGATTTCCAGTGTAGTAAGTCAACGCAGGGCAGCTTGTGGCGAGCTGATGGTGAGTGGCGACACCAGGAGGACCCTACCTCCAGGGGGACCATACACACATGCGCTTACACACACACATACACACAGTTACACACCCGCGCCTCTGCCTTGCCTTAACCGGCCGGCCAGAGTGGAGTCGCAAGAGCAGAACATACGCTCCAGGGTGGAAGTGTATTGCACGTAATGGCGTAATAACGGGGAAACAAGCTCTCGGGGGTAAGCCCCGTGATGGTGAAACCGGAGCCGCACCTCTCGACACCCTCAGCTGCTCACTTGTGTTGCGCCCTAGCCGCATCTTCGTGACTAGTTAGGGTGCTCACAGGCAGGTGTAGCCAACGAGCAGCAAGTCACCATCTACCAGGCTTAAATTGTTGTAAGAGATTTTTAGGTAGATGTCCGTATCTCACTCCATAACCCAGTTATCCGGTCCACTAACATCCCATCCACATAGCCCAAACCAAGTAAATCCCTCCCTGGCAATAGTTCAGCAGCTATGGTGGACTGTCCGTTAGTGCATCTCAATGGTATATTAAGGGATAGACCTCCATAGATGCAGCCATCTCACTTTTTAGATAAAAAGGTACTAAAAGGCCTCTTCATGTTGGCTTTGGCCCCATGAACGCCTCAAAGGACCGGGTCGCCATGGACCCGTGGCTGAAAAGCGTACCGACATTATAATAATAATTCCTAATATAAACCTCAATATCCTTTTTGAAGACCTATCCATAAATAACCCCCCACACGTATGGGTTTGATGAAAAAAAATTTTTGAGTTTCAGTTCTAAGTATGGGGAACTCCCAAAATTTATTGTTTTTTTTTTCTATTTTTGTGTAAAAATCTTAGTGCGGTTCACAGAATACATCTACTTACCAAGTTTCAACAGTATGGTTATGGTTTTGGATAAAAGTGGCTGTGACATACGGACGGACAGACAGACAGACATGACGAATCCATAAGGGTCCGTTTTTTGCCATTTGGCTACGCAACCCTAAAAACGTACTCTGCTAGTCATACAATGGATGCTGGGTAATTAGGCCGACGGTACCGCTTGGCGATGGCGCTTGTTTGTTCGTAGAAAATGAACGCTTATACCGCCATCTTCTCGAAATTAAGCGGCACCAATACGAGACTAACTAATTCTTTCGAACTAGTAGCTCCATCTAGGTACAAAATTTAAACTTAAAATCGAATTACGCTTTATTACGAAGGTTGTCAGTTCTCTAGTATTTGTTCGTGCATGCTTCCAGTGTAGGAAAACATCGTGAGGAAACCTGCACACTAATGACTATTAAGTTTACTAGGCAAACCCTCAGATATCTTAAACCACTCGATTATCTCTGCCAAAAACAGGCATTATTAATTTTTTTGGGAAGTGTTATTTTAAAATCCGTTTTGAGATACAGAGTTAATGAACAGTTGTAGGTAATTTTTTTGCCAAAATAATCAATGGTTTGGATATTTCTACAAACACACGTATGACCGCGGCTGTATCGGTTAAAGCTCTGAGTCTTTTCATTAAAAAATACGCTTCACCTTTATGGTATTTATCCGTCACTGACAAAAACGTCAAATGTCACCGTTTCGCCAATCATAATTAAGAAAAGAACTTTCCGCCAATCATGGGCAACTGGATTCACTGAATGACACTGACATTGACAAAGACTATTATGACACTAGAGCGTGTTTTTTTAAATATGTTTTGGGTTTGGCCATTTGTTTTGTTAAGACACGACTTTGTCCTTGATATAATTTTTATAATTTATAAAAATTTTACTAAGCCGTAATATAGCAAAATATTCAAATAAGTTTCTTGAAATACGCTATATTTTGATATAAAAAAATAAAAATTAGAGGTAAAAAAAATTAACAATCCCCATTGTCATTGTGAGCGTCTATTTTCACACCAGACAAGATCCTGGCTGTTAAATGTAGAATACTAAGATATGTTCATTAAAAAGCAAAATACTCACCATTAAGACCGGCTGAGTGTCCGAGCCGAGTATGACGGTACCCGACGCCAACCCCGTGCCGGAACGCGTCCACTTCCACGAGACGATCCGGAAATCATCGGTCGACTTCGACCCGTTGATTATAAGAACCGAAATCGGCAGGTTAAGCACTTGGTCCCCGCCGGCGTTGGCTTTCGGTTTAGTGTTTGAATCTGGCCAAGAAAATATACTCTCAATCTCATCATCATCATGTCTTTTTTAGTCTCCACTGCAAAAGCACGACCCTCTCTGTACTACCAGAGTCATATAATTAAACAGAGCAGTCAAAAGATTTGGCCTACACTCTCCACGCTGGCCAGACGGGTTGGAGAGGTCTCCTTGATGTTTATAAGCTCTGTTTAGCTTGTGTTTCTTAAGTCGCCTTTACGACATTGCTATTGAATAATGGACAAACAAATTTTTTGTGATTTTAACATTCTTGTCAAGTAAATAAAGATCAATTCCGAGCTTCACCCACCGATAGGTGAATAAGTAATTTTAAAATCAATAAATTATCTTAAGCTAAAAGATCGGTAAAAGATAGTCTTCTAGTTGAATACACGCTTCTGAGACCAGCACATCAGATGGTCTATGCGCCTCTAAGCCACTTTGCCTGTTAGATCAAGTATGCCTTATGGCATCTCAGAAATACTAATGAAATGGTAACATTCCATATCAGAACAGATTGGGACATGTAGAATATAAAGTTACGTAGTGAGTTGCACTTTCCACTTTACCTCACTGTTATGTTAACCATTAGCCCAAAAATACCTTCACCAACAGAATTAGATAGAAATAAAATGCATATTACGTACGTATATCCAAACCAGGCGTACTTAAAAAAATATACAGACACATAGTGCAACAACATCTGTTCTCGTAAACTTTGAAGTTCATAAGTATTAATTTACACCAAGCACAGTAAAGTACACCATTATGAACACAACAGAAAGCAATGTCGGAAACAGCGGCTATATGTAATAAGAACAGAGATCTTTGCGGCCTACCATGCTGTTAGCGTCGCTTGAGACTGGAATGGCAGCGACCGGAAGCGCACTTTCACTCTCAAAGTACTGGGTGGCGCAAAAGTAAAGACCCTATTTGGTTCAGCTATAACATTTTTTCTAAATTAGAAAACTAGATTTAGGTTTTTTTAAATGTATATTTGTGCCATTAAATTTCGTACCATTAGGATTTAAAGATGATGTCTTTTAAATGGTGACCTCCAGAGTTGATACACATTTGAGCCCTATTTATGACATTTTGCATAACTTGCCGTAACACTTCCTGCGATATGTTCGTTATTTCTTGACGAATGTTTTCTTTTAGAGCTGCGAGAGTCTGTGGCTTGTTCACATACACCCGAGATTTCAAAAAACCCCAAAGAAAGAAGTCTGGACTGGTCAGATCGGGTGATCTTGCAGGCCAAGGCAAATCGCCAAAACGAGAGATAACTCGGCCTGGAAAAGCGTCCCTCACTAAGTCCATAGTGTCGCGCGCTGTGTGTGCCGTAGCGCCGTCTTGTTGAAACCAGATGTGCTCCAGCCCCAATTCGTCCAAACTGGGTATCAAAAACTCTCGTAACATGGTTCTGTAGCGTTCTCCAGTGACAGTTATCGCATTGCCTCCAGCGTCTTCGAAAAAATAGGGTCCGATCACTCTGTCAACACAGATGCCACACCATACAGTAACTTTTAGTGGGTGTAGAGGTGTTTCTTGAATAATGCGCGGATTATCAGTGCCCCAGAACCGAGTATTCTGCTTATTGACATGCCCTGAGAGATGGAAATGCGCTTCGTCACTCATAACCAATTTTGAAGGAAAATCATCCTCTTCAAGGTTGAGGTTTATGACGCGCTGGCAGTAATCTAGACGAGCTCGGAAGTCAGCAGGCAGCAGCTGATGAGTCATTTGAGTTTTATACGGGAACATCTTTAAGTCTTTCACCAAAATACGCTGCAGGGTCCGTCTGGAAATGCCCAATTGCGTGGCACGTCGCCTCGTTGATGTTTCTGGACACTCTTCCACATCTTCGCGCACAGCATCGATATTTTCAGCTGAACGGCCTGTTCTTGGTCTCCCAGACTTAGGTCTATCCAATGTTGAGCCAGTTGCTTCAAGGCGTGTGGCAAAGCGTCGAATTGTGCGACCAATCGGTGCCGGACGGTGGTGAAATCGTCGACGAAATTCACGTTGTGTTCTTATCACTGATGAATTATTCCGTAAGAACATTGACACAATTATTCCACGTTCTTGGGGAGTAAAACGGTCCATGTTTATTTTCAGTGTATTTTACATTTGTTCACTACACAATTTTCAACAACAGAATGACAGAAAATGTCATATAAAAAAAATAAAAGTATTTTCTTTAGTGCCAGTACTTTTGCGCCACCCAGTATATTCACCTTTATTTCTATCTGCAAAATACATAGTATAGCTTGGGAAAAACAAAAGTCTCGAGGCCGCCAGCGGCGCCACGCAAGCGGCCAAGTCTTTCTCAAGTTATTCTATGTATTTCATAGAAATAATAAAGTGGTGGGTGTGCATAGGATTTGACAGTGAGTGAAGTGCGCTGCCAGTGTGAATCAGCGCATATACTTACTTTGAGCGACAGTAACGGTAACATTGTTCGATGCAGAGTTCCCATTATCATCGAGCACAGTCAGCGAGAACACGTACTCTCCTTTGGTGAGCGCCGTGGCGTTCGCGACCGACTCGTTAAAGTTTACAATGTTAGAGTTAGTGGGGCCGGAAAGGCAGCGCCAGGTGTACGCCACGATGCGGTGGTCGTCGCGCGACATAGAGCCGTTCAGGGTGATCCACGTTTGAGGCAGTGATATGAACTGGAATTAGGATGAGTGTCATGCAAATCAGTATCAGGCGTGGATCTACTGTAGTGGGCACGATGGGCATGCCCACAGCCCTTGGACCAACTATTGAATTCGAGGGGGGTGCAAATAGGAGTCAGGATCACATCCTTTTTTGATAACTGGATCCGCGCCTGACCAGTATTATTATGGACTAGACAACTGATTAGTGGACTGACAACCCCATACAAAAAAAACGTACTCTGCTAAAAACCCAAAATCCTCAAAATCTAGATGCCACAACTATATCGCCCGCTAATCAAACAATTAATGCTGCGTACTTAGGCTGACGGTAGCCACGAAAAATCAGAGGTGGGCGTGTTTGTTCGTAGATAGTGAACGCTTATACCACCATCTTTTCGACTACGAAAGTACCTATGTTCGAATTAGTAGCTCCATCTAACTACAACATTTAAAGAAAAATTGAAAAAAAATCGAATTACGCTTCAAAGTATGAAGGTTGTCTGTCCCCTAGTATTTGTTCGTCCATTGTATTTATACAACACTGAGTAGGACCTTCACCAATACATTAAAGAGAGAAATCAATATCGACCTATACATATGTCTGCTATGGTAAATTTAAGACAATATTAAAGAATGGCTGCCAATATCAATTGAAAACTTGTCATAAATTAG
Source organism: Acrobasis repandana (assembly GCA_963576875.1). NCBI lineage: Eukaryota > Metazoa > Arthropoda > Insecta > Lepidoptera > Pyralidae > Acrobasis > Acrobasis repandana. The sequence goes on along the minus strand of OY756230.1, from coordinate 9,352,705 downwards.
ACTTATTAAAAAAAATTAAAAATATTCAAACACTTTTTGCACTTATAGGCCCAGATAAGCGTGGTTTGTGGGTCAAATGACATTTGGTTTTGGCCCGCATGGGTTGGAGACTTGATAGTGATACTATTTTAATTGTAATAAATAACAAAATAGTTATGCGAACTACATACAGTAGATTTTAATGACATATTGCAATCATTTATCATTTTATCTATTTAACTTCGCAAGCTTTTAGGATATGGTTATCAGCGAAATAAACGCATATCCATGCTTTGCCCACCGCGATATCTCAAATTTAACACAAGCCACAGTTTTAATAAAATGACTCAGTACTCATGCGTATAAATTGATTTCATAGATCAATAAATCAATTCACATTACATTCCAGTGAAAGTTTACATTTTTTTTTATATTACACATTTCATGCAAGATATTATAAAAAGAACATTTGTACACATACTTAAAAACAGAATCACAGACCTGTACCCAAGAATGACCCAGAACCAATTAGTAGTCTTACAACACGTCATTATCTGTCACTATAAGTAACTGAAAGATAAGTGAGACCCTTGTGACTCGAGCAGTTTTTATTGAATAATCGTCAATTTTTTTTATGATAATTAAGTATAAAGTTCAGCAAAAATTTATTACTTTAGGGTTGAACTCGATGTCGTAACTAAATAGACATGATTCATTCTCAAATATCATCAAAAAATGCTCGAGATTTGCATGCATATTTTACTACATTGCATTTTTTTTTTACAGATACAGATACACTATCACGTCTTTATCCCTAACGGGGTAGACAGAGCCAAGGGCGGTAAAGCCCAGGCCACTTTTAGCGTAATGGTGGGCATGAAGGTGGAAAAGGGAAATCATAATAGTGATGGGTTGCTAACCGCATCGCCTATTCATATGATTCAGATTCTCGCCCATTCCCTCGATCGGCTTTTACGATCTGCACGGGAAGAGAAACAGCTGGTACATTCTATGTTTTTCCTTTTCTCCCAGACCAGCAAAGAATTTTTTTTTTTACTCAATTCAATTCAATTCAAAATATCTTTATTATCATAGGATATTTATAATATCTCTTAATAATAGTCACTTTGTTTTGTTTTGCACAAATGTTGACGTCACATCGTTACTTAAAGCTAAGTTTACGCCGCTTCCTAGGCGCAAGTGCAGAAGAAGCGGCAACAAACTGCACTGCACGTTTTCTCCAAAGACGTCAACTAACAAACTAAAAACTTAAAATTAGTTATATAGATGGACAGAGATTACATTGTTTATTATGTCATAATTAAATTGAATTATAAGAATTACGAAATTTAAAATAATGTCAATTTGTAAATTTAGTATGTACCAATGTACCTAAATTATGACATGTCTAAGTATACAAACCTTTAACCTCTACTTTTTCTTTAGTCATTTTATAAAAAGGTTTTCTATAGTAGTATTTTACTTACAGCGTTGGAACCAGCATCTGCGACGGGGGGAGTATTAGTGGGGGGCTTGACAAAAACGTGTACTTCGGCCGTGGACGACTGCCCTGAGGAATCAGTCACCTTCAGCACGAACGTGTACACGCCTTCAGATAGATTTGATAACTGCAACAACGAAATTCAGTACTTGACTATTTTTTTTTACAATTCATCTCAAAAGTAATATAATCTGAAACCGAAAACAAAAAATATTTTCATTATTATTATTATTAAGTATATATATTAATGTAAGTATTTGGAGTGGTACTATTCTAACCCGGAACCACCCGCGTGGTTCCGGGTTAGAATAGGACCACTCCATCTCTTCCTGTGGATGTCATAAGAGGCGACTCAAGGATTAAGCACAAACATATCGTGCTACAATTGCATTCCCAAGGAGGGTTAACGTCGGGCGGCGGCCGGTTGTAAAACTTTTCGCACAAATACATTCCCAAAGAGGGTTGACGTCAGGCAGGCGGCCAGTCGTAAAACTATATCCAAATCATTTATACTGTTCCGGCTATTTCTTCTCCGTTTTGCAAGGTCTATAGCATCTTTGGGTGACCATTGACATGCATGTTATACGAGTATTTAGAGAAGAAATAGGGGGAAAGCGCACCCTGGGCTCCGAAGCAGCACAGCGGATGCAACCGGGAACGCGCTTAGACGAAGAAGATTAATGTAAGTATATGGGAATAAAATGAAGTGAAAGTGTTTTAGGGCGCACGCGACGGGTTCCATCTATCTTTGTTACAAACTGTACGTGCGAAAGAGATAGCAGAATCCGTCGCGTGATGCCGTGTCTCTGTCGCACGCACAGTTTGTGACAGAGATAGACTGAACCGGTCGCGTGAGCCCTTTAAACGCAGCGGATGCTTATCTTGTAATACATAATATACCTAATAAACGGGCAAGTGCGAGTCGGACTCGTACATGAAGGGTTCCTCCGTACTTCCGTACAATGTTTTAAAACGCTAAAACACGTTTTTTGTACCCCCTTTAATTTTTAACTTTTTTTTATTTTTAGTGTTTGTTGTTATAGCGGCCATAGTAATACATAATCTGTGAAAATTTCAAGTATCTAGTTAATGCCATTATAAAGATCTAGTTAAAAACGCTGAAAAAACACGTTTTTTGTATGGCGACCCCCTTTAATTTTTTATTTTCTTCATTTGTTGTTATAGCGGCCACAATACACACACGGACAGACAGCGGAGTCTCAGTAATAGGGTCCCGTTTGCACCCGTTGGGTACGGAACCCTAAAAAGCAATAAATCACCTCTAAATATGGAGAATGCGTGTTTTGCATATCGACAGCTTTGTTCTCGTCTTCTGCTGACTTTGTCCACTCCCAGGACTTGATTTCATGGTCGTCGGTGGAAAGGCTTCCATTCAGCGTTAGGTGGTTGTTGGGCAGATATAATATCACATCTTGGCCTATGAAAGAAATTAATTTGATTTGTAAGATATTCATTCAGAATCAAATGTGCGATTGTTGCTTAAAAAACTCTTTTTTTAATCGAAATATAATTTTGATTAATGAAATATTCTCGTCGATCAAAATTAAATTAATAAATAATGTTATTTAAATGGTCTTTAGGAAACATGGATACAGTGTTAATTTTTTACAAAAACATACGATTGTTTAATTTTAAAAACAAAATCGTGCTTTTATTATCTGTATGTCAAGTAATCAAAAACGTTGACCGCCATTTTATTTTCATAAATGACGTCAAACTATCAGAAACGACCCTGTAGGTAAACAGTGATATTTCTTTATATTGTCACATCATATATACTTATTTAGACTTTAAAGTGGCAATTCACACAATTTATAGCACTAGTCGTCCGTTTATTAAAAGTGGAAAGTAAAAATCGGTACGGTGATGGTAGCAAAGTTCTATGCTTTTATTACTGACTTATTTTTTGCTGAAAGCAGAAATATTTCACAGAATTAAGTACCTACTCAAATACTTTTTCATTGTAAAGATAGCTATTATAACAATACACATGATACTGACTGTGCATTATTGATGAAAAGTTCACAATGTATCATTTGTTATGACTGGTATGACGTCACCATGATGGCGGCTGTCGTTTCGGTGCAAGTATGTTTTGTATGATTTTTTAATTTAATTTTTAGCATTTAGCGTCATTATTTTAAGGAAATAAAAATACCAGCTGACTTAAAGTTACATTAAGAATATATTAAAATAGATTTTGAAAAATCATAAAATTGCCTATTAACAACATTTTAAACTTTCTTGTTACCTACCTTTATTTAACACTGCCAAGAACTATCTAAATCAATATTAAAATATATTATAGAACACTGTCCAACCAGGGACGTAAAATAAAAAATATCAGATTTCATGAATAGGTAATTTTTAAGTCACGCCGAGCCTCAATAGGGATGTGGACTGGGTCCGAAAAATTGTAAAAGGAAAGGATAATGTGAATAATATTTTTCGGATCGAAATTCTAGAGATTATATTTCGTCATCGAAATATAATCTCTAGAATTCTAACGCTCCTACATTCACAGCTTCGATTCTGATTCCATTTACGCAAACAAACTAACAGTAATTACAACGAAACACTTAAACACACACATAGACAAAGATGCATGCAATTAGTCGCGAAAAGGTCACGTACGCGTCATGACAGTCAAGCAGCCAGCTCCCCGAAGCCGGCTGCTCGACCGACACGGCCGCGGTCAACGCCACGAGCGGTGAGGTAGGTACAATATTAAAATGTTTATTTACTTACATATGAAAGGTGAGTCCTCTGTTTTTCATGTCTGTATAGCTTTTACATCACTTCACGGCACATGACGGCATTTTTAATGAATCGATTATCGCAAAAACACAGCAATATTCTCAAAGGAAACTTCTTGCGACGCAATCGCACGACTCGAGTGTCACGGCGAACTGTCGCGCCGCGCTGTTCATATTTTAAGCCCCGCCCGCCGCGGTACATATCGCGTGGAATGATTTTTCGTGATTAGTTACGATTCTAGAGAATTATTGTTCGTAGGATCCAGTCCACAACCCTATTGCGGCTCGGTACAAAAAATTATTCTCACCTGCATTTGCTTCTGGTGGGTAATCCGTATGGTTCAAAACCGTAATGTTGGCCGTCGTAGAGTTTTTAACGTGGTCGGAATCCTCGACCGTGAGTTTGAATGTGTAGTTTCCAGGCTGCTTGAGGTCTTTGAGCACCAACGTAGGCCCGTCTTGTAAGGGCGGCTGGTAGCCAATGGGCCCCGACGTTAAGTCCCAATGCCAAGATATTATGGCATCGTCGTCCTAAAAAGTATTTGTAAATAAATTTATTTATGTGTCCTCTCTACTATACATATGTATATGCGTATTGCGTACGATTAACGCCTTTTCCCCATTCCCATATGGGACACACTACTATTCTATTACGCTATCAGAGTAGCAGTGGGAAAGAACCAAAGACAATGACAATCAGCTGCGTATAGGCATCCCATATAGATTAGCGTTGGTCTTCGAGACCAATGGCACATCACTGAAGCTCCTTACTTTCCGGGCAATATTTTCACACAACCATAGATAAGTACAACGTTTCCAGGTTGTTTCGTGTCGATTGAGATCGACCCAACTTTTATATGCTTTCGTCAATGTCGCATTTTTGTATGGCAGCGCCCGTAGCATGGCACCGTTAATAAACCTAGATAAAGTTAAGAAGGCTCCTGACTCCAGAATCTATATATCTAGGGTATTCATTGTCGCCGGTGCCATGCTGCGGAGCCAAATTATCAAATAATGTTAGATTCAAAAGCGATAAACCTTACAAATTAAACCGATCTACGGGGGACACTCAGAAACGTCATCCCGCGGGCCCCTCCCGCGGGATGACGTTTCTGAGTGTCCCCCGAGAGAGCTGTATATGAGCTGTGTATGAGCTTCCGTACAATTGCTTAACATGATATTTATTGCCACGTGTGGTCGCCAAGTGCGCCCTCTAAGCAAAACCAAACCCCATTACAGTCAATCAAATCCACTTTTTAGGGTTTCTTACCGAAAAAGGTAAAAATGGAATCCTTATAGGATCACTCACTTGTCTGTCCGTCTGTCACAATTTGCTACGAAACTATTGGACCGAATGAGTTGAAATCTGGTACACTTATGTAGGCCTGTGACCCAAAGACGAACATATAAAAAAAATCAAATATGAGGCCACTTTTGGGTGTAAATTTTAAAATAAAATAAAAAATATGCAAACTTTGTCATGTGACATAAAACTATGTCATGTCATGTGACATATTAAATGAAAGGGCTTGTTGAATAAATCTATACTAATATTATAAAGCGGAAGAGTTTGTTTTTTTGTTTGTTTAAACGCGCTAATCTCAGGAACTAATGGTCCGATTTGAAAAATTCTTTTTTTGTTGGGTAGTCCATTTATAGAGGAAGGCTTTAGGCTATATAACATTACGTTCCGACAACCACGCGAACGAAGTCGCGGGCACAGCTAGTCTCTTATATACAGGCTGACTTTTTAACCACCAGCCAAGAAGCAAGTTAAGTCCATGACATAAACTACTTTCCATAAAAATAATTACTGAGAAACTTAAATAAAAAATCGTCTTTTCGCTTTTTGTCGGCATAAAAAGGGGGGCGGCGGCAATATTGCGGGTCGGCCCCGGGCGGCGAAAGCCCACGCTACGCCTCTGTCTTCACGCGAGTTTAACTCGCATTTGACCGCTTTATTGTTAACTTACCTTACTTGCACTGCCGTCTAAAACTGCGCCTGAGTTGGGCAGCTTGACAGTTTGCGATTGGGGCGTAATGACAACCTGAGGCGGCGTATTCATGCGTTGTTTGGGCAGCACTGTCACCGTCGCAAACCCTTCCCCATAAGAATTCGTCCCGTTCACTGTCACTTTGAACCTGTACTGACCTTCCGTGAGGTCTGTCAACTTTACGGTGGCACCTTCCTGATGCATATTACCTGTAAGAATAAAAATGTTACTGAACCAAGGAGACATCAACAGTTATCGACGGATATGTGATAGTCTAGGTAATTAACTAAAAAAAAATAAAGCTAAGTAAATTGGAGGAAGTTCACAAACCTGTAAAACCTCCCTTGGACTGGTCCACCAAAGTCCACACATAATTGTAATGACTCATTGTGGCCTTTTCATCAGGGATAGTAAAAGCAGCTAGTGTCACTTGGTTGTCTGGCAATTGTACCTAGAACAAGTGTTTTATTATTTAAAAACAGCAAGAATACAGTGACCTCTCATATTAGAATCATAATTACCTGCTGGTCCGACACAGATACTGTCAAATTTTGTACAGTTTTTGGAGTGGAAACATCAGTTCTGTCATTACTTTTTCCCTCAGACATCAAGTCATCATTTTTCTTCATAGCATCCAAACCAATGGTTGGTCCCTTAGAGAATGGCCGGATAGGGACACAAGCACCTTGGGAGAGTTCCATTCCAGGGATACACTTGCAAATACCATGGCCAAGTTTAATAGGTATACATTCGGCATTATACGGGCAATCTCCAGCACCCATTTCACATGATAGTTTGTCAAGGAAATTGCTTGATTCCATAATGACATCTGCGTCAGTGTTATCTCTGAATTTGTCAAAGTTTCTGCCATCTCCTTCCTCCATATTTGGCAAGTTGTTAATGAAGTGAGACAGAAAATTAGAATCTTCATCATCAGGCATAATTTCACTGTGTCTGCTTGTGTATGGAGAATATATTGTCTCATCATCAGGTGAAAAGTTATTGCTTACCTCTCCATAGCTAGACTGATCTAATATGTCTGACCAATTTTCTGTGAAAATATTTATTAAATCACTACACTAATGTTATTTTTCTTATTATTTGACTAACATTATAGCTTATAAATATATAGAATATACCAGCTGTTGTTTTCCCTGCAAAAATGTAGCACAGGAAGCATAATATTTTATTACAGGAAACAAACTAAGTGTGATAACATTGGTCATTAGGAGGATATACAAAATATCAATTTATTTCAATAGTTTATCTACATGATGTGCTATCAAGTTGTCACTGGTTACCAAATTACTCTCCACATTTGCAAATTTTGTAAATAAATAAATAGGGACAAATCACACAGATTGAGGTAGCTTCAAAGTAATTTTTAACTTGTAATGGGTAAGGGGATACTAACTCAATGATACAATATATAATGATAACCATAGCTTTTGCCCGCGGCTTTGCTCGTGTATCCCAAATCCCACGGAAATATTACTTTTTTCCGGGATGAAAGGTACCCTAATTCCTTCTTAGTACTCTTAACTATGAGTATGCGAATTTTCAAGAAGATTGGTTCATTAGATTAGGCGTGAAGAGGTAACGAACAAACAAACAAACCAACTAACAAATATACAAACTCACTTTCGCATTTATATTAGTTGGATTGGATGGATTGGATAGTTGGATTGGATTGTTTGGATTGGATAATCATCAAAGAAGGTCATTTTCCAACTTGCCCTGCCTGGTGATCGAACCTAGAATCTCCATAGTGACAGACTAGCGTAGAAACCAATTCACCATGGAGGTTGTAGATATTATAAAATGATTGAAGGAATAATTGAATTAACTAATTTAATCCGACAATTGTAGTCCCTCATTTGCAAAATATTAACTTAAATAACGAATTGTTAGTATGTACAAAAAAAAATTATTAATTTAATTATAATTTATATTTTCTTCCCTCATGGATTACTGGGGCATGCAAGGCAACCCAACTAGAAATTAAAGGTCCATCCATGGATCCCCAACAACTCCCTAGAGGCTAATAAATGCTAAATAGCATTTATTTTAATGTAACTTGCTTATCAAGGTTCTTATCGACAAGTAGTTACATTAATCAGAGTAAAATCTATTGGAAATACATACCATTTGGTAGGACAGGTTTTACTAGTATCATAGAGAAGTGCGAGTTCCACTTTTGATTGCCAACCCTCAACAACGGCAAGCACATCTCATCGCTGACACACTCCACGTGGAAGCACCGGGAGTCCATAATAAACACAATATTGCAGGAGTTGCTCAGGCAGCATGCCATCACACACTGTCGCAACCCTTTGAGGTTTGTCTTTTCAGTGTAATTACCAGCTGTATAGTTACCTGTAACAATAATAAATATGGGACTTTTATTATTACTTTAAACAAGACCTTTTTGATAAACAAAAAAAAGCTTTTCTTCAAAAATAAAGGTGAGAGGAACTTTTGAAAGCCTTGTGGTGACTGCAGAGTAGAATATGGTTTGTCTAAATCTCTTCTGAATATCACCTTATAAAATACAAGGGGTGTCACTCTATAAAGACTAGGGAGAGGAAATAAACATCATACATTATTCAACAAAAAAATGCAATGTAATTCTTGAGATTATAAAAAAGTGTATAATGTGGTCTAAAACAAATAATCATATGTATAACATACATAACATACAATAATGCATTATAGTATAGATAGACTATTGACATTTACCTTTAAATTTCAACAAATGTTAGAACCCCTCACAACATTTTCATGGTTTTTGTAATATTTCATGATAAAATGTGTGATTAAAAAGGTCCGTCGCACCAGTTATTTACTGTTTAGGATGTTGCCATTGAAAATCTATTTTGCCACATCCTTTGTTTTTTTCTTTTGTTGGACAAGGGTAAGAGCAAGGCCACACGATCATTCTGGCATCAGTCAATTCCATCAGTCTGATCGGAGAATGGTTGTGTAACCCGCTGAATGACAGACTGATGGTTCTGTCTGACTGATGAAAATTAAAATTGTTTTGAATGATGAAAGACTGATGGGAGACTGATCGCGTAACCCGCTCGTAACATTCTTGCTTCAGTCACCGTACTTTAGTTACTTTACTACACACCATACACCAATGTAAATAAGGTTCATTTAAAGCTCTTTGCTGTACACATACTCTATATCAGTTCTGGATTGACCGTATAACCGTGAAAAACATCCATCATTCTGGCCTCAGACTGAGACAAGATGGACTTGACTGATGCCAGAATTATAGTGTAACCTACCTCTAAGATTATAATATAATTACCTAGAGTAAGCAACTACTACTCTCAGGCAGTTGCCTAGGAGCACCACACTAAGGCCCTAATTTCCAGGCCCTTAGTGAGGCAAACATCAAATTATTATTATTATTTGCGAATGGTTTTTAAAATGACATTGAATGCATGTTTTAGAAACTTATTCATCATGGTATTAGTTCCGAATCCAGGGGAAATTGGATCAATATCGTTTATAATAATTGTAAAGTTGTGTTACACGAATCTGAATACTATCAAATTACTTACCTACAGGAGCATAATTGTCAAAATTCTTTGGATACAATTTAGGGCACTTATTATTTTCATACTTTTCATTCCAAGGCTTATTGTATTGAGAAAATGTTGGCCTTATATTGAGAGCGGATAGTAAAGTTATTAGTCCAACGTAATTTACACCAAGACTCCACATAATGATACAAAAAATATTACTTTCGTGTTAGCTGGTTAATCTGTTATCCCAGAAAGATACTGCCTAGAATACTAGGTACTACTAATAAGTAGGACTATAAACATAACTTTTTAAGATGCAAATTCCATCCACAAGTTAAAAAAGAATATAGGTAGGTTTCAAAAGAAAATCGAATCCATATCCAATACACCACTCACTGTGCGCTTGCGAATAAACTTTGATGACAGATGTCATTGATTGATGTCAATTGATGTCAACAATGAAAAACAATCAGTGACATTGACATGTGAGTGTGAGTTTCAGTGTGAATTTGGAAAACATGATAAACAGCCGGTGCATGGATAGGTTTCACCATGGTAAGGTAAATAAGAGTCCCCATCCCCGTACCTAAGAATAGGTTTTTTTTTTTTTTTTATTAGAAATTTGAGTGCGTTTGATCTCTATCTAGCCTGATGGGAAGCTAAGATGAGGTCTAAGGTGTATCACGCAGACTCAAAAAATGCCTGTTCACTCTTGCCTTGAAAATCCCTAAATTATATGTATGGGGAAACATCGACGCAGGGAGGGAATTCCACACCTTAGCGGTTCGCACAATGAAGGAGGAGGCGAATCGAGAGGTACGATGAGGAGGAATTTCGACCACAAATGGGTGGAATCCCTGTCCACGTCGTGTTGTCCGATGGTGGAATGGTGCAGGGGGAATTAAATTATGTAATTCCTGCGCACACTCCCCGAAGTGCAACCTGTAGAAGACACACAGACTTGCTACCAGTCGGCGATGTTCGAGGCTGTGGAGCCGTCCTGCCGTAAGCAACTCATCACCAACGAGTCTTCTGGCACGTCTGTCGATAGCTTCCAGGGCTTCGAGCTGATAGCGGGCAGATCCATCCCATAGGTGGGAGCAATACTCCATACATGAGCGGACTTGAGCTGTGTAAAGGCTCAACAGTTGGTCAGGGGTAAAATATTGTTGGACCTTGGAGAGGATGCCCAGTTTTTTAGAAGCCGTTTTAGCCCTGGACTCAATATAGCTACCGAAGTTAAGATTTGATGAGAGATCGATACCGAGAAGTTCGAGATGACGGGTGATAGGAACAGGCACACCCCGGAAAGTGGGAGCCAAGTTGAAAGGGCTCTTTTTAGCAGAGAAGAGACACGCCTGTGTCTTAGAGGCATTGAATCTCACAAGGTTGGCATCACCCCAATCGGAGACAGCTTGCAGAGTAAGATTGGTATGGAGCACCATTGCCTCTCTTAGTTCGTCTATTTCCGGTTTTTTTGCCCTTGCACTAGAAAAATATCTTTCCGTAACGGTGCTATCGTCTGCATACCCAAAAAATGCAGCAGGCTTTAGCAGATCGTTAATGTGAAGCAGAAATAGCGTTGCGGAAAGAACAGATCCCTGAGGTACTCCAGCATTAATTGCCAATAGGTCAGACGAGCAGCCGTCAAGAGTTACTCGAATAAACCGTTCCCTCAGGAAATTGGAAATCCAAGCACAAAGGGTGGGAGGGATACCGTAAGCGGAAAGCTTCGCTATAAGAGCGTCATGCCATACCCTGTCAAATGCCTTTGAAATGTCAAGTGAGACAGCAAGTGCCTCACCGTATTGTTTCAAGGGCTTCACCCCAAAGATGTGTAGCGTACACAAGAAGATCCCCAGTAGATCGGTTCTGGCGAAATCCGTATTGCCGGTCACTGAGGAGATCATTGTCCTCAAGGTACGCAAGTAAGCGCTTGTTAATAACACGCTCCATTACCTTACACAGAATGGAGGTGATTGCAATTGGGCGATAGTTTGAAGGGTCGGCACGTCTACCCTTCTTAGGTACGGGTTGAACATTGGCGAGCTTCCACATTTTTGGGACGATTCCGGACCGAAGAGATAGACGAAACAGGCGCGTCAGGTATTTTAGTACTCTCGTATACTGCCCGTACTCAAGATTTTTCAAAACATCCGTGATTTTTTTAATATCTGAAAGAAAACCTTTCAGTTGCTTTGCTATCCGTGGGTAGCTAGGTCCCATGGTATATTAAGAATGGTAGGTCTCAGACAAAGGATCCTATAGACTTGACAGTAGCGTACACCCGTAAGTGACAGATATAAAATTCGGGGTTGCCATGTTGATTCAAATTTCCCTAAAATTTGATACATACTACTGACATACCATTTTTACTGACGTACCCAAAGGGAGCAAACGGAACCCTATTACTGAGACTCCGCTGTCTGTCCTTTTTTATTTTTACTGACGTACCCAAAGGGAGCAAACGGAACCCTATTACTGAGACTCCGCTGTCTGTCCTTTTTTCACAGGGCTCTATCTCTTAACACAAATACAAAAAATAAAAAACAGTTAAAAATTAAAATAGGTCGTCATACAAAAAACGTGTTTTTCAGCGTTTTTAACTAGATCTTTATAATGGCATTAACTAGATACTTAAAATTTTCACAGATTATGTATTACTATGGCCGCTATAACAAAACAACAAATAGGTACTCAAAATAAGATAATGTTAAAAATCAAAGGGCGTCTTAAATAATTAATTAATTAAAAATTACTTAAATGTTTATATGTAATTTGGTCTAAGAAACGCTTAAAAACAACATATACTCTCTTCAACATGTAATCTCGCTCTTCCAAGCGTGTTCCCGGTTGCATTTATCACGCAGTCCTTCGGGGTTTTTTGTTTATTTTTTTTTTTTCTACACCACAGACGATTTTCAGTACTGATTTATTCTTGCGGCTATACATAACACATACAATTAATACCACACAAATTTAGAGATGGGCAAATGCCCGGGCATTTTGGGCACATTAAGAATATTCCCAATAGATGCCCCATAAATTCCTTCCCTTGGGCATTTATCTGGGCATTTATTTTTTTATGTCGATATAATTTTTTTATTCTATTTTGACATTGAAAATAAACAATATTGTTAATAGAGCTAAAAGTTATAGGAAGTTAAGTAATTTTCACGAAGTTAAGTAAGTTTAGGACCCCTTATTTTTAAAAAACTGCAAATTATATGCATTACCCGTCAGTGTGGTAAAAGTAACGTACAGATTTAATCATATTTAATGTCGGATTGCTTAATTTATCATATACATTTTCCAGTAAAAAATGTGAACATATACCAGTCAATTTGTTTGTTTCCATTGACGGGTGTAAGTACCCGGCATGCTATTTTAGGGGAAATGTTATAACAAGTTGATGGAGTATCGAAGAACTTGTCAATACGAATATCTCCTTTTCCGGGGCCTACTCCCAAATCAGTACCTAGTTTAGGCTCTTGGATGAGCAGTCAAAGAAGACTACTCTCGACTAATGTATGAGTGTGCGCATATGTTGACATCACATTTCATTTCTGTTTGCATATTTTAACAAATAATTAGGTCTACAAACATTTGCCAGTAAAAAAAATTAACTAAGATTTGTCAATTCATATGTCCCTTTCCGACGACGGGTAAATTGGTGTAATTATTATGCCAGAGCATTACCTACCTATTTTTAGGAAATGTTATAACAAGTTGATAGAGAATCGAAGAACTCGTCAAAACGAATATATTTTGTTCCGTTGATATAATAGCGGTTTTATTCGGTTTTATCTCTCAATCATAAATAATGCTAGTTGCGTCAAAATCTCTCTGTGTTAAGTTCATACGAAATCAAAAATGTATGAGACTGTCAAAAAAAATTACTACATATATCGAGGGTGCTCATTTGTTGATATCGTATTTGATGTCGGTTTGCTTATTTATACATATAATTAGGTCTTTTTACACCTCTTAGCAAAGAAAAAGATAATAATTCAACGAAGCCTACTTTCAACGTATCATACGTTGAAAGTAGTAGGTATGAGTGCAACGTTAAAATTTATGAAAACATAATTGTTTTCATAAACTTTAACGTTTCACTTGTCGTATACCTGTATTTTAAGCATATCATAGCGTTTGCACACACTTTGTGACAAGTAATATCAAGTCATTATTCATATAATTTACGCAATATGTCGCACCACCTAAATTTATTTCTCTATGTACATAGGATGACATCATCATCATCATCCAAGCGTATTCCTGGTTGCATTCTCAGTGGTAACGCTTCAAAGCCCAGGCTTCCGTCCGCTACCTACCTAGGTGATTTGACGAGGTTACTGGTTTTTACACAGAGTGACTGCTGTTTGACCTCTGCAACCCAAAATATAATATATCAATCCGAGGATAGGTTTAAACAAAAACCAGATGGCGTCCAGGACCCGCAGCTTTACGTGCCTTCCCAAGCACGGAATCATCATTCTTTTCGAATAATCAGGTGATTCAAGCCTGCAATATCCTACGTCCCTAAGGTGAACTGGTAGAAAATACTTAGCATTAAGTGTTACCTTTTGTATTATAATCATTACATTATTGTGCAATAAATATTAAATAAATAAATAAACTTTTAACAAAGTACCTATGCTTATTTTTTGACGTGACAACGTCTTAAATTAGGTTGCGGCTGGGAGTCACTTATGAAAAAGTGTAACGCTCGGTAACGTTACGATGAGTCACCGAACGAGAGAGAGGCCCGCCGAATGCCTTGCGTCTCTCTCCCACTCAACTATGATCGGTCTGCCGCCGTTGTCACGTAAAATCTTCGCCCGTAAAACCGACTTTACAGGCAACCATTTTTTTTATTTATAAAAACTTTATTGTTCCACAATAAAAAAATGGTACAATTGGCGGACTTAACGCTAAAAGCTTCCTCTCCCAGTCAACCATAAGGATAAACAGATACGAATCATGTTGCGGCTCAAAAAACTAGATACAAAATAAAGTATTAAAATAAGTGCATAATATATATGCCTACTTAACACTATATAATATAATACAATATATAATATACCTCATAGAATATACCTCGATACGTACTTATGACTATCTTTAATACCCTAAATACACATAATAAATAAATATATACAAACATGCAATATATATAAATAATAAATGATGATGGTGAAAAATAAAGAATATAATAACATCAATCAAAAAGATAAGAGTGCACTCTTCTCTTAAAAGAAAAAAAATATAGAATAAGGCCTATAGCTTGTAAAGTAAAAGAGCTTGTCATAAAATTTTTGCGATGAGGAGGAACAGAAAGGAGAAAATTATCAGTAGAACGAAGTTGCATGAGGTTCAGAAAGGAATTAAAATTTACATTTAGGTACTCAAAAGAGTTGAAAAGAGAGCGCAAAGAATTCGCATTTGTCTGCGTTCACGGATAGGTGCCATTTAAGCTCAGAACGAAAAGATGATATATGATCATATTTGCGAAGGCAAAAAATGAAACGTATACAATTATTAACGACACAGTCAAGCTTCCCTGTGGGATTTGAACCCACGACCTCTGGATCGCAAGGCAAACGCCTTTGAACCACTAAGGCAGTTAATTCTCTATAAGTACTCGTAAAGATAACCTTTCTATCAATTGTTTAATAAGGAGAAAATAAATAAATACAATTGAAATTAAACTACATTACTACACACTAAACCTAATCTGATCTAGTGCGGCATGGTGTCAAGAACGTTTCTACTATATTTTAAAGCATAGATGCCCTTCAGAATACTAAAAAACGCCTTTTAGCTTTTATTTTTTTTCTGCCCTGTGATTGGGCATTTATTTGGACATTTATGGATTTATGCCCAAAATGCCAGGAATATTCCCAATATGCCCGTTTGGGCATAAACACTTTGCCCATCTCTACACACAATAGCTATGTGCCTATGCCACACACATATTGTACGTGAGTGTGACGCGGCAGCCCATGCCTCACGTTGAAACTTGATACTAAACTTTTTGTTCAATTTCTTTGCTTCAATACCTTCGTTTTCATAACTATGAAATTATAAACGAGGTTTGATTTGAGTTTGATAATATTTGCAATTTACATTATTGGTGCAGCAGGCTCAAATCTTTGGAACTTTTACATTAAAAATGGGTGCAGGGCAGATAGGGGGGATTGCTACATTACGTAATAAAAATACAATTTTACAAGAAGTTATTTAAAAATTCAATCATCACATCATTATTTTCTTATATTTACAGTGGATATGGATTTTAAAAACCCTGCTGGGTTTTTGGGTGAGAAGGCGGAGGCTAATGAAGCACAGCATGTGGTTAGTGCAAAAATGTGTTTTCCGAGTTGTATCCAGAGCAGTCTGCAGTAGTAACATTATACACTTAGGGCGGTAAAATAAGAAAAGTTTCAGATCACGGAAATTCACCTAAACATAATGATAGCGCTATTTTTGTAACGCGGAGTCACTAAATGAATGGTTTTTTTATACAATAAATCATTCGGTAAGTGAGTTTGTTTCCATGTTCAAAAGCATCACGAGTATCGCTACAGACGTACAACGTGTCCGCGTTTCAGTGGCCGAGTAACAAAATGATGATAAAGGCTAGTTTGGTTTGATATATAAATAGGACGACACTAGCGGACGACTGTCGTTTTATTGAGAGAAACGATCCTGGCACAGATATGACACTTCCTAGAGTCAGAGTAGTAACATAAATACCTACTACTACTACACACGAAACAATATATCTGTACACACGTCAATGTGTGAAAATTATACTCAGGGTCGCATCGCAGAATAAATTAATTACTTACCTACTAACGAGTTCGACATATTTACGAATATATATTTCCATACCGGGAGATTTGCGAACACTATGACGTAAAAAATATTCTTTTTTATATGTAACTAGCGGCCCGTCCCGGCTTCGCACGGGTATTTATGCTCCGTAAAAACCATCCTCGTGCTTCAAGAAATATACTAAAAAGGAATTAGCGAAATCGGTTCAGCTGCTCTCGAGATTTGCGCTTAGCAACACATTCAGCGATTCATTTTTATATTATAGAGATAACGTGAAATGATATTTTTGCTTTTCTTACCTGTTTTCATCATCATCAGGTCTTGTTTTAGCTTCCACTGCAGGAGCACGACCCTTTCTGTACTACTAAAGCCATATTTAGCCAAATTAGTCAGAGGATTTGGCCTACACTCTCCACGCTGGCCAGACGGGTTGGAGAGGTCGCACTATATTCATTAGCTTTGTTTAGCTTGTGTTTCCTAAGTCGCCTTCTACGACATCTACGGGATGATTTGGAGTGGTCCTATTCTACTCTGCCGGAAACCACACGGCGACGCCAGGAACCACGCGGCGAACCTTACGTGTTTTCATTACTCGGAAATCTATGAAATATACATTCTTTATTGTACTCGGTGGATAACCAATTATTATATGCGCATCTTCTCACCATAATGGTTACTATTGGTTGACAGTTCTCAAGATACGTCGCGGCTAGCAACTAACCCTGTTGAAGAGCGCAATAAGGGGCACATAGAACGGGGGAGAGGTGCGGGGACGCCAAATTGCGGGAGGCGCTGTGAGATTCCATTCTGTTTGTACTCTTATGTATTCTGTGGTCCTGGGCCTATGAGGCTTTCCTCATCATCACTCGAGGTAGCTAAATTTGACGTCTTCCTTTTGGTCAGGAAGTGGCTTTATTACATGCATAGCCGGCTTATAACACCACTGTTTGACCCGGGGATACGTAAGGAATCTTATTTTTACAGGTTCACTATTTGTCGCATTCTATGCTGTTTTGCCTTGGTGCTATAATAGAGGCTCACGTTATAATAACACCAGCAATTTGTATTTTTGGAGAAAGGTACAAGTTTGGCATCTTCGCTGGTACGCATAAATTTATAGAATTTGCTGGTATTGAGCGACAAATTAGCCATGTTGCTTTACATAGAGGTATGTACAATTATAAAAACATAAATGAATATTATAAGAGTTTTTACATCTAGGTAAACAAATAGTGGTTTTAATATATTTGGGCAAGAATCGACATCATATCATTAGGCTAAAAGTGGCCCTTGGGTTATATAGCCCTAAGCGCTATCTAGCACTTTAGGGATAGAGACGTGATAGTGTACTCGTATAGTATTGGTAGCACAAAGTATTTTTTTAATCAGTTTTATGGGTGGAGTCCATGTCAGAGATATGGGATATACATAAAGGGTGTTAGTTTAAACAGTCTTATCCTTGAAACCAGTGGTTTAGTATCATGAGTAGGGTCGAAAACCAGTGAAAACAAATAATTATTGGTTTTAATTTTCTAAAAAAATATCCGGCAAAATCTTTTGCGTAATACACCCTACACGCTCGTACGCAAGATCAGCTCGCGGCGGAGTCATAGCGGGTCAGCTGGCCGGCCGGACGACGACGCCATGCCATTCAGTCACTCAGTGCACGTCTTGGAATGTACATGCGCGTTCTGTGCGAATTCCGATTTTGGCGCCTAAATTATGTAATTTAGCTTAGATCTCCGTACTTGAGTGAAGTCGATAACGCTTTTGTGCTTTCACAAGTGAGTTAGAACCTCAGCAGACGCGCATCAGCTTGCGTGCTTTTAATGGAGCCATTTGAAACAGTTTTTAAAAGTGATCAACCTCTCCAGCCTAGGTCAATGACCTTACCAAGGAACCAATAATTTTATGTCAATGTTATAAGTTTGAGATTCGTCTCGTCGAATTCGAGCGGCCCTATCGGGCTCCACTCAGGCTTGAGAGGTAGATATAGGTACCTACCTAAATGAACGTTTTTTTATCGAACTGTACTTGCTTGATTGATGATGAACTTTTTAAGTACGCCAAAAAAACCTACTCAACATCGATACTTATTGTTTTTGGTTGTTATTGTTGTTGTTGTAACTATAAGTGTATTATTTTGAATACTTGCTCGAGTTCTTTTATTTTAGCGTTCAGCATCCGTGGTTTGAATGACAAGAGTGATTATACTAACACCCTGTATTAAATATTGTTCTTTGGTCCATTTTAAATTTAGTTCCGATATTTTCCGCGAAATGGCGAAGTCCACTTACTTATTTGTCAACTCAAATATATTGGAGATTGGAAGTATATGGATTTAGCGATGAAGTGACTAACGCGTAGCCTGTTTTGAAACGTTGTGGCGCCTTTAAACAAATTATGTAGGGATCTAAGGATCAGACAGACGTCTCCCTCTTGGCTTTTTGAATCGTAGCGTTCTCGTCGCTGATTAGCTGGATTTCACAAAATAGAACACAACAGTTTTATATATTTTTAAAATCATAAATTATACCTGGCAAAGGAATAATATCATCAGACAGCCTTTTCTTTTTTTTAATTAAAGATTAGTTTGTCAAAGGAAAAATTTATCAAACATCTTTCTCCAACCGATTCTAGCCAGTCGCACACGCACGAGACGAAGGCAGGGCAAAAATAAAACATAAGAGGAAAATAAAAACAATTTATTCATTCCCACAGTTCGGAATGCAGCACTTAAAATACATGTTAGAAACTAAAACTTTCTGTCTGTCGTAAATAACACTTTAAAATAAATAACGTCCTATCGTCGTTTACACACTTATAAACATAAGAAACACGTCCTGCCGTGAACAAAAAAGTACTGTTGTAAATTCACACTTTAATAAACATAAAAAACGCGTCCTGCCGTGAACACACTAATATCTAAAAACGTACTGTTGTTAATTCACACTTTATTACATTAAACTCGTTGCAATTTGCAGAGAAACACTTAAGTTTTCAACTTTTCAATACAAATAATTGTAGGCAACAAAAAAAAAGTGGGTGCTCGTGCGGCTGGAAAATGTGCAAATGAATGAAACGACTAATGTCAAACGATACTGACAGTGGCAAGCATCGACAGAAAATCAAAATGGAGGACAACAAATGTCTGTACCTACCTGTTTTGCTCGTATTATCTTACGACCACAGACAACACTATGACACATTTTCTGCGCCTTTAAGCTACTAAATAGGAAAACCATGACCAGAGCCCAGTGTTGCCAGATTTAAAGATTTTCCCTAAGACCTAGGGTTATTCCAGGTTTTTATTTTCATTAAATCTATCTTATGAGTATTTACACGGGTCGATTTTCGCCGTGCGGCTAATCGCTTCACAGCAGCAACGCTAGCCCATTTACACAGTTGACTGAAATTGCAATCGCCTAAGTATTTTTAGTTAAATAGTTAGTTTAAGTTAAGCAGAACAGATATCATATCGCCTGCAATGCAACTGATTAAATTTTATTTGACGGTCGATTTTAATTACCAACCGCATGCGGCCGCCGGTCGCCGCGCGGCCAAAGTCGGATGCTACACTACTTTGGGGCTTGCGATTTCAGTCACCTGCGCTGCGATGCGACCTAGCCGAATAGCCAAATAGACAGTCGTCAGCCGTTTAGAAAATCGTGCGGCTTTAGTCACAGGACTCACCGGTGTAAACTCCACATAAGGGATTTTCTGAAGGTTTTTCACAATTCTTATAATATTTTTTATAGTTGCTTTTTATTTATTAATGAACAAAGATTACAATAATGGATGGATGCATCAACTAAATTATTATAATTCCGATTATTATTAATTTGTTCTAAAGATGGCTTTTCTAAATAAAATCAAACAGTACCCAAAGATCTTGGGATTGGGAGGAAGATGATGAGTACAAGTCATGGTTGACAAAGTGCATAGGAGGTGACTCCCGTACGTTCTGCAAAGCTTGCAAGGTACTTCAATGATATTTGTTTGTAGGAAGGGAGGGATCTAATAATAATTTGTTATTTGGTTCATAAAATAGGTGATAAAGGCATTTTGCTCATTTCCTAGTTTTTAAGATAATTATGTTCTGTATTTTTTTTGTGCAATAAAAAGTTATGTATCGTACCCTTACATTTTTTTTGATAAATCTGATTTACAAAAGTAGTCAGAGGTTTTCTATCAATCATAATGAATGCATCTAGGGAGGAAGGTGGAATAAATCTGGAAACACTGGCAGAGTCAATGTCATTTAAATTTTGTCGTATTATGCCACACGTGCGAAAAAACTAGTCTATAAAAAAATTATATATCGATACCAGATATTTTATCTTCGAAATCAATCGTGAGAGACATAGACAAGACATAGATTTTACATACACACACATCAATATATAGTAGGTACATCGGTGGCCTTTGAATGTAGATACTTACACAAAATAGTAAGGATAAATATACCGATGCAGGCATAGATGTACGGCACGATATATGGTGTTACCTATTATAGGTCGCGTCATGTAAAAAAAAAACGCTGGAAGAAAGTACAGGGGGTGTGTTTGCGCATGGATACACTCGCGCATGAAGGTACTAGGCCTATAATAGGCCTAGTACCTTCGTGCGCGAGTGTAGCCGCGAGTGAAAATAATACAATAATTGTATTATTTTCACTCGCGGCTTGGTATAATTGGCTATTGATAGGTATATTGAAAAATATATTAGGTATAATATTCATTAAATAGATCGATAAATAGCCTCATGCGCAGCTTGACCGCCAGCGTTCTTTTTACGTGTCGCGACCTGTACCCGTGCATGAGGTATTTTTCAAAAGTATCGATGTCGATAATTTTCATGCCATGTCCGCCCTCAGGGTTCGCAACCAGTGTACGCTTTTACTTTTGACGTTTAACGAAGTCTCATTCTTGAAACAGTAAATGTCAATAAGAGGGAAAGAGGCACAAAATGGGTATTATGTTAAATTCCCTCTAGGTACATAGTAGCTCCCATTAAGTAGGTCCACTTGTGTTCCACCGACAAGAGCATAGATATATTTTTTAATATCGGTACTCTCTTGGTCACTGACGGAGGATTCAGACGGTACATTATAACTCTTTGGGATTCAGTCTGCCAGAGGGCTATGGAGCAAAGTATACTGGATTTGAAAAGAATAGACAGAAACCCAAATGAGTCCCAAAACACCCAAAGACCCAAATGCTTCATTCAAAAACAGGCATAGCGGATGTAAACAATACCGCCAAGTTGAAATGGGAGTGGGCGGGTCGTGCATGTTAAAAGAATCTGTTGAATGCCATGAATATTTTGTGTGCCCAATGCACATTGAACTGTTATTGGACTAATAAATACCCCAGACTGATTGACCTGTGTTTCACAAAATAAATTATTCATATGATTGATCTTAAATTAAAAAAAAACAGTTATAATTAAATTACAGTGTAATAAAAATAAGTATACTTATATGAGTATAATTTTTAGGGTATAACCGTACCAAGAATTGGAGTGAATGTGCACCGAATATGCACATAGCGCTTGTGATGACAACTCAGCCTTTTTCTTTTCACGATAGAGAAACTGGAGCAGATTTCATCATAAATAGAGTCCGATATGGAGCTTTGCCAGAGTTAAACGTACGTGCATCCAGGCAGTGTTCCTACTTTGGTTTTGGAAGCAGAAGAAACGTAAGTATAATAAAAAAAAAAACAATTTTTTGAAGGAGGAAGTCATAGTCAACGAATGCGTGAGCGTTTCCCAAAGAAATTATAAACAATCTAGAACTAGAATGACTACAATACAAGTAATAATCTCAAAAAAGCAACATTCAAAATTAAACTTAATGCGACGTACATAAAGTTTATCCTAATCCTAACTTCCTAACTAATATTATAATTGCGGAAGTGAGTTTGTATATTTGTTTGTTTGTTTGTTACCTCTTCACGCTTTATCTACACAACCAATCTTCTTAAAAACTCGCATACACATAGTTAGGAGTACTGAGAAGGACATAGGGTATCTTTCATCCCGGAAAAAAGTAATGTTCCCATGGGTATTGGGATACGCGAGCGAAGCCGTGGGCAAAAGCTAGTATTTCCATAACGCTTATGATGAAATACCTAACGTTCCGAAAAATCGTACCTAAAGTTATAGCTGCGTCCCTTTCCCACAAACTGACAGTGCAATAGAATAAGAAGGGACACCTACAACTTTAGGTAGCTTTTTTGGGAACGGCTTTGCCATTTCGTAGGCATTCTAGATTGCATATAATTTCTTTGGCGTTCGTTTTTTTTTAAATTTGTAGTACCTACCGTGTTGTTTTATTCTGAGATAAGGGGTTTTATTTATCATGGAGAATTAGTTTCACGCTGCTTTTTTTTATACTCGTATGTTGAAATGTTAAGAAAAACATTAAATAATTTTCTAAGTTTTCTGCGTAAAAGAATATAACGCAACGATTTTAAGATCACTATAATGCACTAATGAAACTATTATAATTGGAATAACTCGTATTATTTATAACGTAGGCACACACGATACGTTACATATAAGTAAGTAGGTACCTAACAAATCAACACGTCTTATCTAAAAGCCACGCCATGGGGCTCTGGCTAGATCTTCCCAGGCTCCAGGCTCCACAGGCGCCGCGACCATGAGACTCCTTTATTGTCATCACCGCAGATAACATTTAAAAATATGATGCAATGATATTTTCGTGTCTCGGAACGCGAGTGGTGATTTGGAAAACTACACGTTTTGTATTTCGCTGACTCCCTCATTGAAACAAGTAATTATTTTAAAAAAAACCCGACTGCCAATATATTAGTTGTATATTTTTTTGTAATCCTTGTTTACAATCCTTTAATTTGATTGACTCAATAGGTTTTGAATAAAAAAAATTTGAAGACACATAATTTGGCGCGAAAATCCACCATTTTGGATTGTTTAAAAGCGATCTAACACATCATGTGTTAGATCGCTTCATACATTTTGGGCCCTCATTGTTGCACTACGTGTCGCAGCAAGTATTTTTACGTCATTTTGTAGGAAAAAATCTTTAGATTACAAAAAGATTTTTTAGATTTTATGGACGTTTGTACACTATATAAAAAATGATTTTACTTTTTCTACATTGGGAAATAGCAGTGACGCTATCTGGCAACATGATGGGTAATGCATCTTTGTCGGAGCGTTTTGTTCACTACAGTTTTTCACTGAAAAATATTTTTTTACAATACGATAAAAAGTGTATGGTATAAAATGTCATAAAAATATAATAAAAACAAATCAACAACTTCACATCTTCACATAAACCGAAAACTAGATACATTTATATAAAGTGATTTGCTTTCAAGAGGTTTGGTGACAGACAGTAAAACAAAACGCGATTGACAAATGAACATAAATGATTCATAGATTAAAATTGTTTAAGAAACAGTAGCTTTAACGTAGGATCAAACCAGTGGCGCCATCTGGTAGCAAGATTTCACAACACCAAAGGAATAAAAGATGAAATAAAATATAGAAAAATTACTCCGTGAGCGGGACTTGAACTCGCGATCTCGGTTCAAATACGAGCTCAGTTGTTTAGAACGTGGTACGACCACGTTCTAAACAACTGAGCGTATGTCGAATTTATCCATCATTTAATATTTCTATTTAAAAGATGAAATAAAAAAATTGTGTAAAAAATACACTTTGTGAGTGGGACTTGAACTCACGACGTTGCTCTAATTTTGACCATGCTCTAATCAACTGAGCTATCATGTGTTTTACCTCGTATGGCGAATTTCTCCACCATTTGATATTCATATTCTATAAAATGCAAAGTTAGGTCAGAACTTGTTGACTAGATGGCGTTTTATTGATTTTTTTTATCAAAATTTTGTGATGTACTAAGTTCCATAGCCATCATGCCTATTTTTTCCATGCCTAAGGCATGGAATGATAATGACATCTCGTTCGTTCAGTAAGTATGGTGGTATAAAAAACCAAAATAAGTATTCATGAATTTTGGGACAGTGGTGTAATTACAATGTAATTACAAAAATGGATTATCATATGGGAAATTATAAAAAAATATAGAAAACGTAAGGTTTTTGTAGTATTTTAATCGTTAAATATGTTTGTATAAAATGTTATTAACAATTATAGTGTTATGCTTGTTTAAATTAATTTTAGGCCGCTGTACACATTTTGTGACATGACACTGCAACAAAGAGGGGCCCAAATGAGAACAGATTGTTTTTAATGTAGCCAGTGTCACTCTCAGAGTTAGGACGATTTTAACGACACCTCTCAAGCTAAAATCCATCAAGCCGTTTAGGCTTTAGAGCGTGCCAAAAAAATTTACTTACAAATATAAGTACATACATACATACATACACTCGAAAACATAACCTCCTTCTGGCGCAGTCAGGTAAAAATAGGTTTTCACTCCTCATTTTTACGAGTATGGCTGGCCGACCACAGCCAGAATTATAAAGTGCTGAAAGTTAGAATCAAATTAATTCTAACTTTCAGCACGACCGAAATCATACGGCTTGGCCACGAATTGGCGCGACAGCGATGGCGACGGCGGCGGGCGGCGACGGCGACACGCGACAGAAACAAATAAAAGGAAATGTATGAAGCATGCTACGACAACGGCGATTTTTCAGGCGTATTTTAGTGCGACAAGACGCGCGTATTCCAGTTGCCAGGTTAGGTTTTAACTGTTCCCGACGCTTGATCTCATTTTACCCTAGATATTTTTATCCGAATTCAAAAAAGGAGGTTATTAATTCGACTGTACCTGTTTTTAGGGTTCCGTACCCAAAGAGTAAAAACAAACCCTATTACTTAGACTCCACTCTCCATCTGTCTGCCTGTAACCAGGCTGTATCTCATGAACCATTATAGCTAGACAGTTGAAATTTTCACAGATAATGTATTTCTGTTGCCCTGTTTGTGGTTTTGGGTTAGAATAGGATAGGACCACTCCATGTCTTCCTGTAGATGTCGTAAGAGATGACTAAAGGATTGAGCACAAAGGAAGGTTAAAGTCGGGGGGCGCCGAGGCGCCGGTTGTAAAATTTTTTGCCAAAAAAGGGTTGACGTCAGGCAGGCGGCCGGTCTCATTAAACTATAGCCAAATCTCTTCCGGCTTTTTCTTTTCCAACGCAACGTCTTTGGCATCCTTGGGTGACCATTGGCATGCACGTAATATTTGGAGGAGAAAAAAAGGGAAAGGGCAGCCCGGGCTCCGAAGCAGCACAGCTGAGGATGCAACGGGGCGTGAGTCCGACACGCACTTGGCCGTTTTTTTTGTATTTATGATTATTATTTTTTTACCCGAAGTTAGTAGTGTAGTGAGTGTAGTGACTAGTGACTGCGGCAACGACCACAGACAATTAAGGTTGCCAGATGGCCGGGGATTCAGAGAAAATCCCGGATTTTTAATCGTGGTCTGTAATTATACCACTGTCCCAAAATTCATGAATACTTATTTTGTTTTTTTCTTTTTCCATATAATTACGGCACCACGGGGCGAAGCAAAAACAACTTTTTGTCTATGACTGTATATGGTAGAGTCTACCCAGCGAGTCCACATAAGCATTTTTTCAAAATTCTATATCATCATCATCATCAAGTCTTTTTTAGTCTTCACTTCAGGACCAAGCCCCTTTCTGTACTACCAGAGCCATATATTATCCAGAGTAGTTAGAGGATTTGGCCTACACTCTCCAAGCTTGCCAGACATAATTCTATATATGGCAACAATTTTATCTGTCAAACTAATTGTCAACCTCATTTTGTACATAACCTAAAATATCTTGACACTTTTAAAAAATCGTATGTAATTTTTTTTGAATTCAAAATAAAACGCAAATCTATAACCTCTATCCTGATATGACATGACAGAGTGGGGTGTGTATGCGTGCAGGATTCATCTGGAATTCTGGAAACCCTGGCCTATTTTCTATTTCTCCTCAAAATAACTTTTCTCTAAAGCGATACTATTTTCTTTTATAATTGCCCAAGGTCCTACGGCATACTTTTCCAAATTCTACGGTAAAAAGCGTCGTTGCCTTCGCCGCCGCCGTCGTTGTCGTGCCAATTTGTGGCCGAGCGGTCAGCATGCTTTGTCAGATATTTGTTACGTTTCACGCAGCCGAGCCGAGATACACGTCTATAGTTATGGAACTCATGGATAAAATGGTAAATAAATAATATTCAGGGTATATTATTTGAAGTATAATATATGAAGGATAAATAAATAATAATGTATAGGATTCCGTACGTCCGGAATCAGGATCTGAGATTCAACATCTGAATATTCCGTCCGTGTACGGCCAGCCTAACGGCTTGGCTACGAATATGCGCGACAGCGACGGCGAAGGCGACACGCGACGCGACAGAAACTAATACAAGGAAATGTATGAAGCATGCCAGGTGAATCCGAGAATTTCGTTCCGAATTATTTATTTTTTAGGGTTCCATACCCAAAGGGTGCAAACGGGACCCTATTACTGAGACTCTGCTGTCTGTCCGTCTGTCTGTCTGTCCATCTGTCTGTCCGTCAGTCACAGGGCTCTATCTCTTGAACCATAATAGCTAGCAGTGGCGTCGTCTCCATATAACACGATTCACATGGAGTTGCCTTGGCGAATCCTAATATATACATTTTTTTTATTATAAACAATTATAGCTTACCCTCGCGCCTCCGCGAATTATAAATATCAAATTCTACTATCGTAAGCCCGGAACAAAGCGGCATTACCTACAGCTCGCTTATGTCCACATAAACAGACGCACCCACTCACACATTCATAAATGTACACCTACATATGAAATCTGCAAAAAGCCGTTCACGCATAAAAGGAATCCAAATATTTTGCCAGTATGAAATACACGCACACAGCCACAACACTCACACATGAGAAACACTCGTCGAAATATAGGGACTATTAACCTGGCAGCGGCTTGTGATAATTTGGTAATAATAAAAAATAAACTATCCGCATGGCGTTAAAGTTTTAATAGCCCTGAATAATTCACACTTGTCGCTAGTGTCGCTTAATTGGCCGTGGCGAAAATATGTAAATTTTCCCCAGCCAGGGCAAGTTGGAAAATGGCCCCTTTCAAATTGTCCTGGGTCTTGGGTGTTTATATATATATGTATTTATCATAAAATATAGTATCGTTGAGTTAGTATCCCATAACACAAGTTTAAAAAAACTTACTTTGGGGCTAGCTTAATCAGTGTGATTTGTCTCTATATATTTATTTTATATTTATTTATTATTTTCCCCATGTGACGTCACCATCCATTGGCCCATTCATTTCAGCGCGCTCTAATGCACGGATGCATATATTATTGCTAATTATTGTAATATTTTGTGATAAATAGATTTAAAAGAGACGAAATCAGTGTAATTTGGCTTGCCAAGTGTTGTGTGTATGTGTAGTGTTTTTCAGTTATCTCGAGATCTGTTTGTTTTGTTTTTGTTTTTTGTCGTCGCTTAGGCAAAAAATGGCAGCTTTAGTGCAAATAGAGTGTTGTCTTACAGATTACTTGCTTAGTACACTAACACTAGTTATAAGGTAATATCCATGTCTATATTTAACTTATGTCCGGTATAAAAAAATGACAAGTTTTTCACGCTACGCCACTGATAGCTAGATACTTGAAATTTTCACCGATTATGTATTACTGTGGCGGATATAACAACAAATACTAAAAATAAAAAATTGATAAAAATTAAAGGGGGTCATACAAGAAACGTGTCTTTTTCAGCGTTTTTAATTTGATCTTCATAATGACATTAACTAGATACTTGAAATTTTTACCATTATGTATAACTATGACCACAATAACAACAAATACTAAAAATAAAATAAAGTTAAAAATTAAAGGGGGTCGTCATACAAAAAACGTGTTTTTTAGCGCTTTATAACATTGTACGGAGGTACGGAACCCTTCATGTACGAGTCTGACTCGCACTTGCCCGTTTATTCCTATCAAGTGACAGCCGTACTTTGTAAGATTAAAATGTTCATACGGACTTTAATGTAAATATGTCGTTGTGCCTAGGGAATGCAATCTCGTTGATACATAGATCTCGGTCTTTTTTAGCGAGATTGATCTCGCACGAAAAAAGGGCGAGATCTCGCGAGTTTTACGAGATTGCAATCTCGTTAATCTCGCGAAATTAACGAGATTGCAGTCTCGTTAATCTCGCGAGTTTTACGAGATTAAAAAGAAAAGCGCGGCAGCGCGTGGACTGACACGCACGGACGGAGCTGCGATTGCCTGCGAATCGCAGGCAATCGCAGCTCCGCAGCAAACCGACAGATCGCAGGCTGCGATCTGTCGGTTTCGGTACGCGGAAGGCGGCGGCCTGAGTTAGCGGTCGCGGGACGAGGTCTCTCTCAATTCGCGCATGCGTCTAGCGTAGCGTGCGTGCGATTGGTCGAAAGACTCAAAAGTTGAGCCGGCGCCGGCGTGCAGCATCGTCAGCGTGCATTTGTTTTGTTTACTAATAGTTGTTGCTAGCTAACGTGATTGAGTTTGATTGCATTCGAGTATTTTTTGGGTATTTATGCAAAAAAAAGTTTCTTATGTGATTTACGAGTGGAATAACGAAAGATGTCGGCGAATATAGTTTATAAAGACTATGAGAGTGTGTCGAAAGTATGGAAATACTTTTTAGAAACTGCCAATCTCGCGAGATCTCGAAATTGGCGATATCTCGCAGTATTGTTATTCATAAACTCGCGAGATCTCGCTTGAGCCCCAATCTCGCGAGATTTGCATTCCTTAATTGGCACTCCTTTTTTCCATTTTGGCGCAGAGAGAGTTCGAGTTGCATCTGTTATTTTTATTTAATACAGCGCTGTTTTTAGTTGTATCATATCTAGTGTATATTGCGATTTCCATAATGGACAAAAACATCGAACAAAGAGTTAGTGTTAAAATTTGCATCGCCAATCGAATTTCATGTTCGGAGTCACTGAAAATGTTACAGAAGGCTTACGGTGAATCAACTATATCAAAAACATGTGCGAGTGGCACAAAGCGTTCAAAAGTGGTCGAGATGTGATGTAAGATTTGCCTCGCTCTGGTAGGCCATCAACGTCTGCAACTGAAATTAACATCGCAAAAGTGACAATAGTGACTGAAAAATTCAGCCTCATTCAACTTTGAGAGAGATGGCCGTTGAACTTTCTGTATCTCACAAATTGATCTGTACCATGTTACTCAATTTTCCTTCAAGAGAAGAATACACTCTCATCTCCTTAAGTAGTTGTTCTTTTTCTCTAATAGGTTCTTTCTCCATTATCATCTTTGTATATAAGTGTATGTATGTATGTATGCGTATTATAGGTATGTTATGTATGTATATGTAAGTATGTATGTTTAGGGTTACGGGTATATTATTATTGGGTATATATTGTATTATTGTTTCTTAAGTATATATTAGATATGTAGTGATTGTAGGTATATTATTTATGTTATATCGATAAGAATATATTTATAAAGCCCCGAAGTATGGGAGCTCCTGGGCAGAGCGTCCCAGATAGGAAGTGTGTAGGAGAAACAAACAAATGGAAGATGTAAATAGTTTTTTTTATGTACACACAAGTAAAGAGAAATAAGAAAAACAGAAGGTGCACGAGCGATAAAATCAGTGGAAAATAAGGTAGAAAAAAAATTGGTTGCCTGTAAAGTCGGTATACGGGCGAAAGTTTTACGTGACAACGACTTCACTCCACTTCATTCCAAACTTGACTTCCACTCGGGCATGGTTAGCCCGCCTAAGAGCGAGAGAGACAGACATAAAAAGTGAAAGGCACGCGTGCCTCTCACTCGCTCTCATTGTGAGCGCATAACGTGAGCGGAGCGTAACGCAGTTTCTTGAAGTGTCACCCGGCTAACCAATTTATAAGACGTTGTCACGTCAAAATGTAGAAGTAAAATAGACAAGACAAAGAACTAACGCAAACTAAATATTAAATAAATTTAGGTTTTAAACAGTAAAAAAATGCTGTTCACACAAATGACAAGTCAGGGGAGCAAAGAAGGATGGTCATTGACAGTCGACCAAAACTCAGTACTAAAAGTATGCGCGCGCAACATGACGCCGCGGGGCTACGTGCGCGCGCAACGCAAAGTCCGTGGGTCGACTGGCAAAGACCATCGCTTTCAATAAAGAAGTTTATATAAAAAAGTATTAATGCAGATAAATAAAAATTATAAATATATGTATGTACAAGTGGGAGAAGCCCACATCACTCCCTCCTGGAGACCGTAACTACGGGCGAAAAAATTAGGAAACCGAACAATACGTCCGGCACGAGTCTTAATTGGCTCTTGCAACGGGCTATCCGAAGCTTTTGGGACAGGATCAGCTGCAAGATCATGACTGGGAAGAGGTTTACCTTGAGGAATAGGATTTGAGATAAGGGTAGGAGATGGGTCAACTAGCATATAGGCCGGCTTCAAGCGGTCTATTGATACTGTGACACTTTTACCCTTCACAAGAATCTTAAAAGTTTTATCTCCTCGTTCGAGCACTTCATAAGAGCCAGTGTATGCCGGCTGTAAGGCACCGCGTAATGCGTTGGTCCTAAGAAAAACATGACTAGAAGATGATAAATCCTTGTAAATAAAAATTTTGTCCTTAGTATGTCTCACGGCTGGGGTAGATTGTAGCTTAGCTATAAAATCTGTTAAATCTAGGGTATGCGGGACAGATGCATGGAAAAAATCACCTGGAAGACGTAAAGGTTCTCCATACACCAACTCAGCTGATGAGGCTTGCAGGCTATCTTTAAAAGAAGACCTGATGCCTAGAAATATCAAGGGCAAGTTGTCCACCCAGTTGCAGTCTGCGTGACACATAATGGCTGCCTTCAGCTGTCGGTGAAATCGTTCTACCATGCCATTACAATCTGGATGATACGCTGTTGTCCTGCGGTGCTTGAATCCGATCAGTTTTGCCAGAAACTGGAAGAGTGCGGACTCAAATTGACGACCGCAATCGGTGACTATATCAGTGGGACATCCAAATCTAGATATTCACAACAACAATGCCTTTCCGACAGTTTCAGCTGTGATATCTACCATTGGTGTAACTTCAGGCTAACGTGTAAAGCGGTCTACAACTGTTAGACAGTACTTGTAACCCTGTGATGGTGGAAGAGGACCAATAATGTCCACATGGATAAAAGAAAATCGAGCTCGAGGAATATTAAAAGTGTCGTCGGTTGTCGTGAACATGTCGATTAACTTTCGCACGTTGACATGCAAGACATTGGCGTGGCCACTCTCGACAGTCTTTGCGCATCCCAGGCCAGACAAAGCGTTCTGCTATGAGTTTAGTAGTTGCGTCTGCACCTGGATGGCTGAGATTATGAAGGCTGTCGAAGATTTGTCTACGCAGAGGTTTGGGTACGAATGGTCTTGGCGACGGAGTACTTAAATCGCAATATATCTCCGCACTACTGTTAGGGACTTGGACCTTTCAAGTCGGAGTGAAAATTTACCGTCAAGGTACTCAAGTAACTCTTGATCGGAAGCTTGATGTTGAGCCAGTATGTCCAAGTCAATCGCCATCTGCAGTTCATCGACACGAGACAATGTATCGGCAACAACATTGTCTTTACCCGAAATGTGTCTGATATCGGTCGTGAACTGTGAGATGAAGTCAAGATGATGAAATTGACGAGGACTACAGTTAGCTTATCGTTCTGGTCTGTATAGACACGAAGTGTCTCGCTTCCGACATATGGCGAAAATATTTAATGCTTTCGTATATCGCCAATAACTCACGATCATAAGGAGAATATTTTTGTTGCGACGGGCTCAGTTTGCGCGAGAAGAATGCGAGAGGTTGCCAGGCACCTTCATGAAATTGCTGCAGACCAGCACCCAAAGCCAGATCTGATGCATCTGTTACCAGAGCAATTTTGGCATTACAGTCTGGGTCTGCGAGTAATGCAACATTTGCAAGTATTTCCTTGCACTTTTCAAAGGCAGCAAGAGTGGCACGGGTCACCTGTCAAGTTGACGGGATGAGATGCCTTAACTGAACCAGATAGAAGAGCGTTTAATGGGGCTTGGACGACAGCGGCGCCGGGTAAAAATTTCCGGTAGAAATTGACCATGCCCTAGAAACGTCTGAGCTGTCTGATCTCTTAGGTGGAGCTGTAATGCCAAACAGCTAGAGGTTTCGTGAATTAGCGGATTATATCATTCAACTGCGACATATACACATTCCATTGGCTGCACATAACTGATAATCGTAAAGTAAACGCACAAATCACTTCCAGTGTCTATTAGGGACTTCACGTTCGAACCGCGGTCAGTGGCGAAAAGGCGACTAGGTGCAGCTGGGCAATCGTCAGTCACCATTAGCGACTGCCCATGAGGTTTCCCGCCTTGTCATAGTCGCATGGCTTGACGCAGGTTGCAGCTTTCGGTCCATTCTTGTTGTGGTACCAGCAAACAGGGAACTTGCGGGAGCTGGAAGCCGATCTAGTTCTATTGCGGTTGCGAGAGTCGAGAGAACGGCGTCGCGGAGATCTAGAACGGCTCGGGCGGCCAACGAATCATCGTTGGCCGCCCGAGCTTAATCGTCAATTTTCATCGAGAGGCGTTCGACCATTTTCTTTAATTCGGCAATTTCCTTCGAAGAACTGCAATCGTCACTCGGGCTTGCGGAAGTAGCAGCTACGTTACAAGGTGATGTTATTTCCTGTATTTTATCTGCCAAGTCCGCCAACTGGTAAAGAGTGTGTGTAGGCTGTGACGCTAACACTGTCTGTTTACTGCTGGGTAGACGATTGCTCCAAATTGTGCGAATGAAGTCTAATGGTACGGCCGGCCCGGCTAAATCTTGGAGATGTCTCAAAAATGCCGAAGGCTTCCTATCTCCGAGCTGCTCATGAGTGAGCAATTGCTTCACCTTCTTCTCGCGGGAAGCTGAAAGGCGTCTAATCAACTCACTTTGTATTTCTCATAACGATTTTCAACAGGCGGGCTGACAATAACATCCTTCACAGCCTTGGCGTGAACTATGACAGAACGATTTCAAACTATTAAACGCCATCTATTGAGCATCTTTTTAACCTAGTTTTTTTTTCACTGGAAAGCGCTCATTACTTACTTACTATGTTTTCTTATTTTTACATTTATTGTTTGTAAATATTTATCAAGCGTACAGGAGTGCTATTTTTCATTCAGGGACTCATATTACGAATGATTTGCGCGAGTGTTTCCAAACGGGCGCATTTTTTAATTGATCGTATGCGAAGGATTTGCCATTGAATTGTTCCATGGAGTATCAGTTCCGTTTCACGCTGCTTTTTTAGGGTTCCGCACCCAAAGGGTGGAAACGGGACCCTATTACTGAGACTCCGCTGTCTGTCCGTCTGTCTGTCTGTCTGTCCGTCTGTCACAGGGCTCTATGTTTTGACCCGTAATAGCTAGACACTTGAAATTTTCACAGATTATGTAAAAATTATGTGAAATTTCACAGACTATTTCTCCCCAAAGGACAGTGGGCAGATCTGGTCCAAGAGCTCTGAAAGGTCACACATACCTCGGGTAATAGGCCATAATGCAGTCTTTAAACAGTCCGAAGGGCATCAAATTATTTTTAAAATCTCTTTAGTTATTAGGGACCAAACTGAAACCCCTTCACACTCAGTGACTACGTACAAATGGGAGGTCTATCTATACTAGACTATTACTGGACATCAAATATTTTCGGTAATTGAAAGTGTGCAGGGATGATACATATATCACATAAAAGGCTTTTTCAACACACTTGCTCATAAAGTGGCTCTATGGTCACCGCAATTAGGCACAGAATGACACCCATAATCAAACTGTGACTTTTTCATTGCTATAACTCACTAGTGTGTTATAGATTTTTTTTTAAATTTTATTGGTTGAGTTGCTTTGTTCTTAAAAAAGTTTTTATTTAAAAAAAAGAACGTGTTCAATAGAACAAATAAATTAACGTTCCTATTGCTTGCTCATTTCATGCAACTTCTTATAAATAGATAATTTTAACTCGTACGTGTTTAATAAATAAAACTTCACTCAAATATAACTTTTTTTCTCTGTAATAAAAGAAAACTTTAAATTTCCCATTTTGTACGTGGCAGAATAGGCGCAAATCCTATGCACGGAAAATAAAAACAAAATCTCATTCCTTTAGTCGGTGGCCGATCGCAAAGCGCGCGCATAGGAAAACTGATTAATTTTTCCCGCCATAGCGAAACATTTTTCACAACTTGTTTTCACTATTGAAATTATAGTTATTTATTAATTAAAATGTCTACAAGTACTAATTACGAAGAAAATGATTTATTTTGTAAACCGCCCGATATAAGATGTGAGGCCCTTAACGTTATGGAAAGTTTACTACCTGAAAACTCCAAGGAAAAATATCTATTAGCGTTCCAAAATTTCATAAAATGGCAAAACGGCAAGAATACGCAGTCTTTTTCAGAAAATGTGTTCATGGCGTACTTTAAAGAATTATCTTCTAAGTACAAACCTAGCTCTTTGTGGTGTTTATACTTAATGTTAAAAAGTAAATTCAGCTTATCTAAAGAGACTATCCGATGGATTTAGAAGCAAGAAATCAAAGGTTTTATTGTCTGACGATATTGAAAAATTTATAAAAGATGCTCCAGATAACCAATATCTGGCTACTAAGGTTAGTTAAATTAATTTTAAATATCTACGCGACTTCAGCCTGTCTTGTGTGTTGAACTTAATTATTATTCCTTTTTTTCAGGTTGCTTTAATATTTGGTGTAACTGGTGCCTGTAGGATACAAGAATTAACAAATATAACCGTAAAAAAGATAGAGAACCATGGCCAGATGCTTTTAGTGAAGATACCTATCACGAAAAATAAAATACCGAGGTCATTCACCATACACGGTCCATTCTATGAAATTGTTAAGAAGTATGAAAGTTTGCGGTCACCAAAAGCAAAAACTGCCGTTTCTTTCTAAATTACCAGAATGGTAAATGTACCTGTGAGCCTATAGGTATAAACAAATTTGGTTCTATGCCTAAAAAAATCGCTAAGTTTTTAGATTTAGCAGATGCTGAGAGCTACACTGGACATAGTTTCAGAAGAACTTCAGCTACATTGCTGGCTAATTCAGGAGCTGATATAATGACTTTGAAGCGTCATGGTGGGTGGCGATCTGGCAATGTAGCAGAATCATACATAGAAGATTCCATACAAAACAAGAAGGAAATTTGTGCAAAAATCACAAAAAGAATTAAACTTGATTCTGAGGCGCTTCCTACTGACGAAACACCAAGTACATCCAATGATTGGATTTCACCTACCTACACGAATAATGAGCCATCTCAAATTACAATAGAACATAAAAGTATTTCAATAAATAATCTATCTGATGAGACCGCTATGCCATCAAAAAACAGTTAATTATAATTTTACTAACTGCACATTTACTAATTGTTTTACTAAATAAACTTTTTATCTACTAAATAAAATGAGTTTTTATTGTTATTTTATTCACAAGTGTGTTGAAAAACGTCGTATGACCGTCCCGAGCCGTACCTCGGCGGTTATCACCAATGTTACACACTAGTACCATAATGTACTTTAATCTACTCTTTCATCAAACAGAAGAAAAACATAAAAATATGTCCTGGTGGAGTTGAGTTATTAGTATTTAAAGAGTTATGACAGTCTTTGGAAGACTTAGGTACCTACTATGCTCGGAGATCTTAATCGGGACACATAGTGCGACATACCGATGGCCGATGGGGCAGATAGGTTCTCGAAAGGCGACCACGTACTGGCAAGCGAAGCGAAGGACACCCACCCGCAAGGTGATCAGACGATCTGACCAAGGTCGCTAGAAAGTGCTGGGCGCAGGCCGCTCTAGATCGGTCATTTTGTAAATTCTTGGGAGAGGCCTATGTTCATCAATGGACGTTATGCAGATGAAAATAGTTTACCTTTTAGAAGTATTATAGTTTTAGTTGCAAATAACGTAACCGGTACGCATTTCAATGTTCTTTCTGTGTGATTAAAGATAAGACTTATATAGCATTGGTATGTTTTTTTCTTGCACACTTTCGAATATTTAAGAATAAAGAAAGAAATAGGGATAAATCACATTGATTGAGCTAACCCCAAAATAAGTTTAAAACTTGTGTTATGGGATACTAACTCAATGATACTAAGTATATGTTATAATAAATAGGTATATAGATAAACATCCAAGACCATTTCAAGAAGTCCTTTTTTCCTACTTGCTCTGGCTGGGGATCGAACCCAGAACGTCCGGAGTGGCGAACTAGCATGTTAATCACTACACCTCGAAGGTCGTTTGAAATCATAAATAATCGTCTAGGTATGTTTCGACGGTTCCATAGTTTTAGTTGCTAATAACTTAACTCCATCGGTATGGATTTTTATGATCTCCTGTGTTATTAAAGACAGGACTTATACCCTTTATTTGACATATGTTTCATTCTGGCAAACCTTCAGTGTCCGAAAATATTTATGTCCAGTACAGTTAGATCTCTCATTTGTAAGTAAGCAGATACTAGCGGTCTTTGTTTTGGTAGTTGATAACTACAGATTTTCCAAAAATAATTTGATGACCCTCGGCTCGTTTTAAGATAACATTATTTGAAGTATATGTGATCTTTCAGAGCTCTTGGACTAGAACCCATAGATGGTCAACCCATGCTCTTTATCTTTTAAAATTATTTTTCTCCAGAACAATACTGTTTTCTTTTTTATATCGTAGGTAGGTAATTATTTTTGCCCGTAGTCCTACGGCATATTATTACGGAATTTTATTCTAAATTCTAAGGTAAAAAGCCTTCAACTTGCAATATTCCGCGGACGAAATCGCGTGGATTCCTGGCATGGCCGTCGCCGTCGCCTTCGCGCACATTTGTGGCTGAGCGGTAAGTGTTATTTTTAATTTTCATCCGTCGGAATATAATTATTCGTAGTTTTCACCTCAACCCCTCATTTGTTTCTCTTACTGAGTGCTGAGCAAAGGCCTTCCTCTACTTATCCCATTCATCGCTCCATCGTGTTTTTGGCTCACCGGGACCTTTGGTATTTGTTGTAGTGCTGGAGTCTAGCAAGAGAATGTCCCTTGCCTTCTTTTTCATTTGTACTTAGTTCTATTTCCATTTTTATTGCTTCTAAATTACAAGTGTAGCCGCATGCAACGTTGGTCGGCCAGCTATAGTGGAGGGCTATATTACTCAATCTTTGATCAATTGAGTATCTCAAATCATGTTTCCAACTTTTAAGTTCTACTCATGAGAGGTCCCTGCGTTCTTCAAATACTCTTACCCTAGCTATTCCTTCTCACCGTACAGGTTTTATCGATAACTCTTTCTCTGTCACTGCTGTACGACTCTGGAATGCTCTCCCTGAGTCCATCAGAAGGGCTCCTAGCCGCGACTCCTTTAAAATTAGAATTTTTAGATACCTCCATTTTCAATTAAATATGAGACAGACTTGATTGTATAATCTGTATTTAGAGATATGTATGTATATTTATTGCTCGTTTTTATGTATTTAATATGTAGGTATAGTATTATTATAATATTTATATTTAGTATGTTTCTTTTATTTTATTTTTAAGTTTAAAATTTTATTTAGTTTTTATTGTTATTTTTTATTATGCGTTACACCCACATAAACTCTCCTAATCAACCCAAAGGTTTGACTGTTAGAGAATGCTTTTAGCATTAAGTCCGCCTGTTGTACTATTACATTTGTTTGTGTGTACAATAAAGTGTAAATAAATAAATAAATACTTGCATGAATCCCTACAAGGATTATTAAATATTATACACACTCATAAAGGTCCACACAAGCTTTATTTATTCAGATCGTGAGTTACAATACCACAGTTTTGCACTTTCACATAAATACCTATCCACATAGAGAGGCCTATGGATGGACAGCGATACTTCCGGACTTGTGGGTGACGAAAGGAGAGAGCACCTTACGCGATGCAATATTTGGTTATACTGTATTACTGGGTACCCACTACGCTTATATAGTGAAGCGCACCGGAAGTATTTCTGTCTCAGAAAATCTCGAATACGATGATCACGAACAGTTTAAAAAAATACACTTCTCATAATTAATAGGAATTAAGGAATCCTATAATTTCTAAAATACGTACCTACAGAATATGTAGTAAGTATATTTTGGTTAACATACACAAACACTGTTCGTAAACATTGTCCGATAGAAAAAGTTATGGTTATGCACTACTTTTGTATGTAATTTATGCAAAGTGGAAGGGACATACCTGTAATAAATTGAACCACGGGCTATACTAAATCACTAAAGTGTAATGAAATTAAAATACCAGTCAAAAAACAAAAAAAAAATTCGACATTCCCATAATAATCGCCCGGGCGGCCGCACACTTTTGTATAGAAATTCCAAAATTTAGTTTTTTTTTTTGGCTGTTGTTTTAATTTCATTTAACTATAATGATGACCGTGGTTCGATTTATTACGGGTATGTCTCTTCCACGTTGTATATGAAAGGCGAGCAGGCATGTAATGTGACTGACTGTGAAGGTGCTCTGAGAGGTGAACTAGAATGGCGTATTATAATACAAGTTACTATTTTACAGGGTTATTTGATACCATTATTGATCCATCTTCGTCGTGTCGATATTACTTTGCGTTCAGCAGAAGAATGCGTCGATATGTGGAATTATGTCAATACTTATTTATGTATGGATACACCACCGTGTCTTGTAAGTGGATTAACTAATTTTAACGAAATATAGGTATAGTTTTTTAATGTGCCGTACAGTATGGTTTTCGGCTTACAATATCAACATGCATAATGTATATCATGGTCATGTCACTTATTACTATAATTATGTTAACACGGAATTTTCACGTAAGTGACCCACTTACGTGAAAATTCCGCTACTGGCCGACTTGTTTTGACCTCATCCGAAGGTCGTCATCAGGGCAAATATGACACGCGACGCCGCACGACTCATGACGTCATGTCACTCGAAGAAGAAAAAGCTGGAATGCACTTCTTAGGCTCCGAAGCAGCACAGCAGTATGCGCGCGTGCTAAGATGAGATGAATGTATAAACGAATATTAGTTAAACCGTGCGTGACACGCTCTTGAAATAGCTTTAGGATTTTCGTTTATTAATGATAGGTCATCATCATCAGGTCTTTTTTAGTCTTCACTGCAGGAGCACGACCCTATCAAAACTACCAGAGCCATATTTTAACCACGGTAGCCAGAGGATTTGGCCTAGGTATACTCTTCACCCTGGCCAGACGGGTTGGAGAGGTCTCATTGATGTTCATAATAGCTTTGTTTAGCTTGTGTTTCTTAAGTCGTCTTCTATGACATCCACGGGAAGATATGGAGTGCTCCTATTCTACTCTGCCGGGAACCACACGGCATTTTTAGGTATGAAGTAGGTAGTGATTTAATGTAATTAATCAAATATGATTTTGATTTCACATGTTAGTATTTTTTCTAGGCCGGAAACTACTAAGGGGTTTTAAAAATCTCCTCCACTTATGTATTTATTTATATATATTTTTTTAAATAATTTTAAGTTCAAATTATGCATTATTTCAGTCAGAAAAATTTGGAGCATTATGTCCGGTAAGTTTGTAAGATCTTATAACAGTTCATCAGCCAGTTGCTTATTTTATAAATTAATTATTCTGTTACTTTTATCTGATATTTGCGCAAAACGTGATCCTAATTTTTATTGTATTTTATTCCACAGGACGATATAGGGTCTGTTATGGTTTGCGATGGATTTGCAAAAGGAATGATGATATCTCGTCTGGTGGATAGGCCATGTGGCACGGGATGGATTGATTTGGAAATATATAGAAAATTTATTATGTGTGGAGTTGATGACTCACGAGAAGTACTTAATCATGACGATTATATGATGTTTGAATTAACAGCTGCACCTACATTTGAACTTACGACTCCAGAAGAAAAATTAATAAGTGATAATGAAACATTTATTGAGTAAATTTGGTTGTTTTTGTTTTAATAAAACAATTTATGTAGCTAAGCCTCGAAATAAAAATCTAGGAGCCTCCAGTTGCTT
This sequence comes from Acrobasis repandana, assembly GCA_963576875.1. Lineage (NCBI taxonomy): Eukaryota > Metazoa > Arthropoda > Insecta > Lepidoptera > Pyralidae > Acrobasis > Acrobasis repandana. The sequence continues at coordinate 9,311,914 of OY756230.1, read as the reverse complement.
GAAATGCACTGCTAAATTAAAGATATTTTTTTTATATCTATTAGATACCTAGCTAAGACATGAATGTAACTATTTGTTGTTATAACACTTCGAGTTTATCGCTCAGTATAGACCTACTTTCTAAGCTGCTCACCACGTAAATGTGGGCGAGATTCTTCTAAATCATTTCGTAGCGTAGCGTTACATACCTACCTACGCTTGATTTCAGGGGCCATAATTATTAAACGCGCAATCACTAAACGAATGATTTTTGTGTGGTTAAATGGAAGTGCTTGGACGTTCTCTCTTAAACTACAGAATATATATTAGTACAAGCTTATACCTCTAATATCTCTGGGTTAATTCATTCGTTTAGAACCGCGTTTCAAAAAAATAGCACTATAAATGTGGCCCATTTAATAAATATAGGCTGATCGTGCACGTCCAGAAATGTCCGGAATAATCAGAATCTAACTTTCAGCACTACCGGAATAATTCAGAATGCTCATTTTGACAATCGCAAAGATATTGGAGGTATATAGATTCCGCGATTCAGTGTCTAACGCGTAGCCTATTTTGAAACGTGGTGCCTATAAGCTACTAATAGTGACCGTGACCAGAGTCCTGTGTTGCCAGATTTAGAGGTTTTTCCTAAAACCTAGGGTTATTCCAGGTTTTTGTTTTCTTTAAATCTATCTTATGGGGTATTTACACGGGTCGATTTTCGCCGTGCGGGTAATCGCTTTACAAAGCAGCATCGCTAGCCCTTTACACAGTTGACTGAAATTGCAATCGAATAAGTATTTTTTTTTCGAAAATGGTTAAGCAAAACAGATATCATATCGCCTGCAATGCAACTGATAAAAAAAAATTCCACGGTCGATTTTAAACACCAACCGCATGCAGCCGGTTGCCGCGCGGCCAAAGTTGGATGCTACCTTACTTTGGGGCTTCCGATTTCAGTCACCTCGCTGCGATGCGACCTAGCCGAATAGCCATTTAGACAGTCGTTAGCCGTTTAGAAAATCGTGCGGCTTTAGTCACAGGACTCACCGGTGTTAACCCAACATAAGGGATTTTCTGAAGGTTTTTCACTTTTTTTATAGTTGCTTTTTATTTATTAATGAACAAAGATTACAATAATAAATGATTGCATTGCATTATTATTTCATTCTAAAGATGGCTTTTCTAAATAAAATCAAACAGTACCCAAAGATCTTGGGATTGGGAAGAAGATAATGTGTTCAAGTCATGGTTGACAAAGTGCGTAGGAGGTGACTCCCGTACGTTCTGCAAAGCTTGCAAGGTACTTCAATAATATTTGTTTGTAAGGAGGGAGAGATCTAATAACACTCTCACCGTCATGAGGTCCGCCGGCGGCGGGCCGCCGGACCGCATGGCGGTGAGAGTGATAATAATTTGTTATTTGGTTCATAAAATAGGTGATAAAGGCATTTTGCGCATTTCCTAGTTTTTAGGGTTCCGTACCCAAAGGGTGCAAACGGGACCCTATTACTGTGACTCCGCTGTCTGTCCGTCTGTCCATCTGTCTGTCCGTCTGCCTGTCTGTCCGTCAGTCACAGGGCTCTATCTCTTGAACCGTAATAGCTAGACACTTGAAATTTTCACTGAATAAGTATTACTGTGGTGGCTATAACATTAAATACTAGAAATAAAAAATAGTTAAAAATTAACGGGGGTCATACAAGAAACGTGTTTTTTTCAGCGTTTTTAACTTGATCTTTATAATGGCACTACCTGTGCCCGCGACTTCGTTCGCGTGGTTGTCGGAACGTAATGTTATATAGCCTAAAGCCTTCCTCTATAAATGGACTACCCAACAAAAAAATAATTTTTCAAATCGGACCATTAGTTCCTGAGATTAGCGCGTTTAAACAAACAAACAAACAAACTCTTCCGCTTTATAATATTAGTATAGATTAACTAGATACTTGAAATTTTTACCAATTATGTATTACTATGACCACAATAACAACAAATACTAAAAATAAAATAAAGTTAAAAAAAATGGTTGCCTGTAAAGTCGGTTTTACGGGCGAAGATTTTACGTGACAACGCGCGCGGCAGACCGATCATAGTTGAGTGGGAGAGAGACGCAAGGCGTTCGGCGGGCCTCTCTCTCGTTCGGTGACTCATCGTAACGTTACCGAGCGTTACACTTTTTCATAAGTGACTCCCAGCCGCAACCTAATTTAAGACGTTGTCACGTCAAAATTAAAAGGGGTGGTCATACAAAAAACGTGTTTCTTCAGCGTTTTAAAACATTGTACGGTGGTACGGAACCCTTCATGTACGAGTCCGACTCGCACTTGCCCGTTTATTAAGATAATTATGTTCTGTATTTTTTTTTGCGCAATAGAAAGTAATGCATTGTATCGTACCCTTACATTTTTTTAGATAAATCTGATTTACATAAGTCGTCAGAGGTTTTTTATCAATCATAATGAATTCATAGGGAGGAAGGTGGAAAACATCTGGCAACACTTGCAAAGTCAATGTCAATAGACAATGTCATTTTAATTTTGTCGTATTATGCCACTCTAGGGTGAGAAAAAACTAGTCTATAAAATTGCCTCTACCACAAGCACGGCGTGGGGTGAAGTGTGAGCAGTGCTCTCCTGTAAGCGGCCACTAGCAAAGTTTGGTGACCGTAAAATTTTCTCGCAATTTTTTTTAGATAGATAAGGTAACATAAATATTTGACGTTATTCGCTAAATAATAAGGCTGGTTTTTAACTGATAAAAGATTGAAAATGAAAGCTATTTTTAGATTATTCTGTAGGGTTACTCCAAAAGCAGTACGCAAGACGTACGATACTGCGTGTCTGCGTTTAAGTGTCAAGCAACATTGAGCGTTAACACCTCAGAACAGGTTAACACATAATGATAAAGTCTTATTTGGTTTGACATATAAATAGCACGTCACTATCGTGCGACGTTCGTATTATTTTATGGAGTAATCCCCCTGGTCATTTGTCCTTCCGGAAGTGCCGGAGTTACAGAATGTGTTGGCTGCGATTTAGTTTTTCTTTGATTTGTTTGTTCTTGAGTTTTGTTTATTGTTACTTTGTTATTTCGTTAAGTTTTTATTCACTCTTGATAATCGCGAGATGAGTTCGGCAGCAAGCTCAACTATCTTTTTCGTCACATAAACGTGACGGAGACGTTTTATCGCCAAGTAAAAAAAAAAGCGGTCAAGTGCATCGAACTCGCTATTCAGTTTAGAAAAAAATGATGTAAGAAGCCTTAATATAATTTTTAAAGACTTATCCATAAATATCACAGACGTATGGGTTTGATGAAAAAAATAATAATTCAGTTCTAAGTATGGGGTACCCCCAAAATTTATTGCTTTTTTTCTATTTTTAATCAAAAAAAGTGAAAGATCATATTTAAAACACTTTTTCATGATACGATAAAAAAATACGATTAATATTTCGGTAATAAGTAGTAATAACCGGTCGCGGTCACATGCCTATTTATTGAATGTAAAAACAGGCAACCCTCTAGTGCACTGTACGAAATTTTTAAACAGACTATACGTACGGAATTTTCAGATTCTGATTTTTTTCAGAACGTTCTGAGAAAATCATGCGAGCGAGGAGCGCTCTGATTCTTTGTTCTGAAAATTCAGATTCTAGAACGCTCCTTGTTATCATCCAAGCGTATATTCCCGGTTGTATCGTCATCATTCACGAGGTTACTGGTTTTACACAGAACTAGTGCCGTCTAACCTGCCTGCGCAACTCAAAGTGTAGACCAGAACCAATCCTAGGGATAGGTTCGAGACCAACAGCTTTACGTGCCTTCCGAAGCACGGAATCATCTTTCTTTTCGGATAATCAGGTGATTCAGGCCTGCAATATCCTAACCAGATTGGAAACAACTTTTCACAAAGTATGCTACCCAGTGGGATTTGAACCCACAACCTCCGAATCAAAAGGCAAACGCCTTGACCACTGGACTACGGAGGCAGTCAAGATTCTAGAACGGTCTTTTTTCCATACATTTTTATAGAGCAATAAACACGTCCGGAATAAGTAATTCAGATTCTTAAGGCACTGTCAGTTCAGAGCTCACAATACTGTGAGTGTATTTTAAAAATTACTGTTATCAAACTACTGCAGTTTATTTTTCTAAAATTTTACATAGGAATCTTAAGAGTTTTCTACAGACACACACAATACCCAAAACACGATTGAGCATTTTTGTCTTAATAAAAAAATCACAAACATACCTCTAAATAAATTATACCAACAAATGTATAATCTAAATTACTAGTCAAATTTACTACAAAATAAACGAGGAAGTGTAAGTAGGACTCGTGGGGTCAGGCGGGGTAATTCTAAGACACCTGACATTTCAGGTAAAAATAAAACATGCAAGAATAGTCTAAAAATAGCTTTCATTTTCAATCTTTTATCAGTTAAATACCAGCCTTATTATTTAACGAATAACGTCAAATACTCGTATTTATATTACCATAACTTATATTTTGAAAGATTCTCATTAAAAATAGTTCCCAGTAAAAAAATCGGCCATTATAGTATGTATAGTAATGAAATTAAAATAACAGCCAAAAAACAAAAATAAATTTTGGCATTTTCATACAAAAGTGTGCTGCCACCCGGAAGATTTGTATGGGAATGTCGAAATTTTTTTTGGTCACTTGACTGTTATTTTAATTTCATTATACTTAAGTGATCTAGTACGAGTATAGCTCGTGGTTCGATTTATTACGAACATGTCCCTTCCACATTGTATACCTTGGGAGGCAGATGTATCAGGGATACCGTTTTCCGATATAGAGTAGCGCACCAGATAAAAATAAATGTGTAGGATATTTTGAAACTTCGGTATTTATTTTAGATAAACACAGTGTAAAGAAAATTTTCCTTTTTGTTTGTTGACAAAAAGCAAACAAGCAAGATCCTACACGTTTATTTCTATCTGGTGCGCTACTCTGTATCGGGGATCGGGGAACGGTTTCCCTGATTAAATGATGTGTTCAAGTCATGCATGTCATGCATGCATGGTTGACAAAATGCGTAGGAGGCGACTTCCGTGCGTTCTGCAAAGCTTGCAAGGTAATTCAATGATATTTGTTGGTAAGGTAGGGATCTAATTTTAATAATATGTTATTTAGTTCAGAAAAAGGCGATAAGGCCGCCTTTTGCCCATTTCCCATTCTATTGTGTAATAAATCTTATTGTAAATTGACTGTCCTTAATCCGTATGGAGTGTTCATATCACAAATAAATATTGTGAATGAATATAGATGTTTATTTTCTTATTTTTATACAGACAAAATCATGTTTCAACACAAGACAAGACACTGACAACTATCAAAAGTAAAAGACAATTCAAAGGTATCAGTATCATGTAGTATAGGTATCATGACGGCCAGTACTCTAACATATTCTCTCGTCGTGTAGGCCTATTAATTGTATAAACCTATACAACCCCGGTCTAGGCAGAGCCTTAGTAAAAATATCTGCCAACTGCAAGTTGCTTTTAACTTTTTGTACTTTGAGCTCTCCATTGCTTACTAGCTCTCTGACAAAGAAATGTCTTATCCTGATATGTTTCGTTCTCTTATGAAACTCAGGATTCTCCGCAAGCCTTATTGCTGCTTCATTATCTACCTTTAAAATTGGAAGATTTTCTATCTGGGTTATATCTATCATGAGGCGTGACAGCCAAATGCATTCTCTAGCTCCTTCACTAGCAGCTACAATTTCTGCTTCAGTAGTCGAAATTGCTACACTTGATTGTCGCTGGCTCATCCATGAAACTGCTCCACCAGCATAAATGCACAAAACACTAGATGTGGATCTGCCTGTGTTTGTACATCCTCCGTGATCTGCATCAGAATATGCTTCAACAATGCCCTTTTTGTAGTCTCGTTTGTACGAGTATAGTATCCCTGTTTCTGGTGCAAACTGTAGGTACCGCATGATCCGCTTTACCTTTCTACAGTCTTCCTGACTTGGATTTTCAAGATTCTACACTCACTGCAAAAGCAATGTCAGGTCTTGTGCCAACCATTAAATAAGCTAAAGCTCCTACTATTTGCCTGTAGTTTTTTAATAAAACCTCATCCTCTTTGTCATCTAACTTCCCAGTGTCTTTCACAATTGGTGTTGTTACTGGTCTGCAATCCTGCATTCCAAACCTTTGTAACACTTTCCTTGTATATGATGTTTGACATATCTCTATACCTTCTTCTCTGGTTTTAATCTCTATTCCTAGAAAATAAGTAGCTGGCTTTGAAGTTATTATGAAAACTTTCTTTAATTGCTCAAGAAACTCTTCTATCAGCTTTTCATTTGTTCCTGCAACTAATCCGTCGTCCACATACAGCGCAACTATAAGCTTACCGGCTTTCAAGTTTTTGATCAGCAAACATGGGTCTGAAGTGCTAACTTTAAATCCAATGTCTTTAAAATCATCTATAATCCGCTTGTTGAAGCAGAGAGAAGCCTGCTTCAAGCCATACAGACTCTTTTTCAAAAGACATACTCGTCCTGTACCATCATTATATCCCTCAGGCTGTCTCATATATATTTCCTCATCAAGATTACCATATAAGAATGCTGTAGATACATCAAACTGTCTAAGAGCCATGTTCTCGCTTGCAGCAACACTTAGTACCGCTTTTACAGTTCCCATCTTGGCAACAGGGCTAAAAGTTCTTTAATCACATGTCTGGCTTTGTACTTGTCTACTGACCCATCAGCCTTCAATTTAACTTTAAATATCCATTTGCAAGGAAAAGCTTTCCTGTTCTTAGGTAAATTTACCAAAGACCACGTTTTATTTTCCTTCAAAGAATCCATTTCACTTTCCATGGCTTTTAGCCAAAGTTCTTTTTCAGGACTCTTAATTGCTTCGTTATATGTTATAGGTTCAATATGTCCACACTCTGTGTTATGTAGAAACTGTGTTTTATAATCTTTGAATTTAGATGGAGGTTTGAGTTGCGAAAGATCCCTTAAAATTCCCGAACCTTGTTCTGCAATCTCCTGTTCACTTAGTTCACCAACTCCTTGAACTAATTCATGATCGACATCCTCATCTATCTCATGATATTCTTCCTCGATTTCATGATCAATATTCTGAGTCACATCCATGTCATCACTATAAAACATTTCCATTTCATTATCATCTTCATGAACTATCTCCATTTCTCCCCCTAATTTAATATTTCTATCATTCGTTTCTTCTACAACATCATTGAATCTATCTAGTGTCCTGTATGGTACACTATCTGGACAATCCTTAGAACTGGATGATTTCAAAGAAATTTCACATTAACATTCTCAACATCCTTTTCTATAGAAGTATTTAAGTCACACTGTTCCTTCAGTGGTTTTTCATTAAAAATCACATTTCTTTATCAAACCATAGAGCTTGAATTAGCGTCCCATAGGCGATATCCGTCATCATTATCATAACCGATTATGCATTTCACAGCTTTCTTATTAAGTTTCCTACGCTTCTGTTTCGGAATATGAGCATAACAAGACGAACCGATAATCCTTAAATGCTTAATCTGTGGTTTTTAACTAAACCAAAGCTCGTACGGTGACTTGTTTTTAACAGTAGTTGGTCCAGTCCTGTTCAGAATGTAAACAGCTGTATTAACTAACTCAGCCCACAATTTCTGAGGTAATTCCTCATGAGCATATATCATTGAGCGTGCGCATTCTACGACAGTGCAATTCTCACGTTCACTCAAACCATTCTGCTCCGGAGTATATGGCATCACCAGGCGTTGTCTCGATCCGTATTCCGCCAATATTTTTCTAACTCTATCATTGTCAAATTCACCTCCATTATCACTCAAAAGCTCCTGCACAACATGTCCAGCATTCTTTGCTTCAGACAACATTTGTTTTAGCTTTTCTGAAACCTCAGATTTCTGTTTAAAAAAAAAAACAAATCTAAATTTAGTGAATTCATCCTTAATTATCAGAAAATATCTATACTTTGAATATGATTCAGAAAATTGGCCGCAGACATCTGTGTGTAACCTTTCACCAGGTTTTGTAGCTTTCTTTCTAGTGCCTTGAATCTATGAGACTTTCCAAAGATACATCCATCACACAACTCTCTTCTGTCTATAGTCTTTATTCCAAATTCCTTCCAATCAAACAACTAACATGCCTTTTATTTTGATATCCCATACGTTCATGATATAATTGTAATATATCCTCCTTCTGTTGTCACTACATTGATTGAAACTTTTGGTGGAACAGCCTTATAGTTCAGTTTGTATAGACCTCCATTTCTCATACGTTTACCCGTAATAATCAGTTTTCCATCAATTTTAAATATGCAAGACGTAACTCGTGACTCAAACATGCTTGAAGGGTTTTTGTCTTGTGCAGACAGTACTGAGAACAAGTTCCTGTTAATCAACGGTACGTACCAAACATCTCTTAGGCAGAAATTTTCAAACTGGATATCTCCTTTACCAATTGCTTTGACAATGTTTCCATCAGCTGTAGTAACGGTGTAAGTTGTCTAGTTGCACCATTGTCAACAAGCCAATAGCTCTGGTCTTCATCTATAGAAACAGAGTTAATAGAAGTTAGCACTATACCAGCTTTGCTTTCTACTGTACTATCAAACTTCTTTTTCGGACAATCTTTCTTTATATGACCAATTTCCTTACAAAGAAAGCACCGCCTGCCTTCTTTTCTAGAAGTTCCTGATACATGTTCTTGTACCTTAACATTTTTCTTTTTAGTTTTTACTATTAGTGCCTCAGCACGTTCTCCATTCTGACTACTTGTCATAGATTTTTCATAAACACACAGTTGACTTGTAAGGCTGTCAATAGTTCTATCATTTTTCGACATCAGCATCCAGCTCGACTTGAATGAAAAATATGTCTCCGGTAATGTATCCAGAATCTTGCAAATTAATACAAACTCCGGTAATTTTGTTCCTTCACTTGATTTCATTAATTCTTGATTCAATTTATACCACAATTTTTTCAATTTCGAAATATGCGTTTTCATGTCATCCGATAGTTCCATTTTTGTCTTAAAAAACTCCAATCAAGCATCATACAACTTATCTTCATTGATACCTTCATACAATCTGTGTAATTCATCCCAGACTTCTTTGGGCTCCGAAAATCTGATGATTTTATCTAATATTTCATCAGAAATATTATTTGTTATTAGTAACAGGGCAGTACTTCTATTTTTCTTGTTCTCCAGAAACAACTTATTGTACTTCTCCAAGATAGCTTGTCCACCATCTCCTGATACTACTGGTTTTTCTGGTTCAACTGTCCTTCCTTCTATTATATCAATGAGGCCATCCATGCCATTAAGCAAGGCACACATTCGATACTTCCAATAGATCCAGTTACTGTTACCATCAAGTTTCGTATTCTGAATTTTTGACAACTCCATTTTTCTTTCTATAAAGGACTTTTCGTCAATAATGGCCCATAACCTCTTATTGTAAATTGACTGTCCTTAATCCGTATGGAGTGTTCGTATCACAAATAAATATTCTGAATGAATATAGATGTTTATTTTCTTATTTTTATACAGACAAGATCATGTTTCAACATAAGACATTTTCATAAGACTCTGACAACTATCAAAAGTAAAAGACAATTCAAAGGTCTCATGACGGCCAGTACTCTAACAATAAATGGTATTGTATTTGTATGTATCGTATAAAATTTTATCAAAGATGTTATAATATTATAGCAAATGAAAAATGCTAGGTCTTGCTATTTATTTACTTGCTTGTGTTTCACAATGGTTTGCTAAATAATATATTTCCATTTATTGTATGTAGGAAAGTTGTTCCGAGTTTTCTTTAGTTGTCATGTCAATCTTGACTTGACAAGTAAAATCTATGCGCTAAAACTTAAAGGAGGCGTGAATGGAGACGCCACAATACTATCTAGAATAACCACGAATAATAATCTCACAAAAACAACATTGAAAATTAAACTTAATGCCACGCACATAAAGCTCATATTTTTATAATGCCTATATTTAAATACCTAACGTTCCCAAAAAATGTACCTAAAGTTCAATTAGGCGTCCCTTTCCCGCAAACTGTCAGTACAATAAAGTAGAAGGGGAGAGCTTTAGTTTTAGGTATAATTTTGGGAACGGCTTTGCCATTTCGTAAACATTCTAGATTTGTATACAATTTCTTTGAATTTTATACACATTGTTGGTGGTGGTGTGTTGTGGTGGGTGGGCAATGTAGCATACATATATCACAAATTCACAACACAAATACAATGTACACAGTAAAATCAGCATCTTAAATTCAGCATAGTGGATGCCAAGCCTTTTAGGAGCGAAAACACCATGCATGCAGGGGAAGCAAATTATGCCGATGCGACGTACAGTACAATAAAAAAAAAAGTAAAACATGGCTGGATTCATTTCGCTTGGCTAGCCTTTCCATTCCAAAAATAGGTTACCGTTTGTGTTCAGTTTTTTGTTTTGTAAATGTATTTTCTGATGAATTAACCAATAGTTTTGTGTAAAGTGTGGCAGTGAAGTTACCGTGTATAATGTTGTAGCACATTTCTTATAAATAAGGTAAGAATCCGTATGAATTAGACGCACAAAATGAAATCTGTCGCACACATATGTAGTCGGTAAATTAAAGTATAAATATTTCTTTGATTAGGTATTGAAGTCATAAGCAATGGATTTCGGACATCCTCCTCCGAACATGGGCATGCCACCGCCCGGCATGGGCATGGGTGGCCCTATGGGCCCGCCCGGGCGCAACAACATGCGCCATAATTTTAGGCCCTTTAACTACCAGATGCGGTTCCCACCTCAGGGTCCGCTGAATATGACACAGGATGACTTTGATGGTAAACGTTTACGCAAATCAGTTATGCGAAAAACTGTAGATTATAATGCGGCTATTATAAAGGCTTTAGAATGTCGCGTCTGGCAACGAGATTGGCGGGACAGGCACGCGCTGCAACCCGACGCCATGTATACGCCTGACCTGTTACCGCCACCATCATATCCTGACAATCCCATCAATGCAGTCACTACCCGTTTTGTTAAGACTGCTACCAACAAAATGAGATGTCCTATATTTGCTGTAGCTTGGACTCCCGAAGGTCGAAGGTTAATAACTGGGGCATCATCTGGAGAATTCACTCTATGGAATGGTTTAACATTTAACTTTGAAACTATCTTACAAGCTCATGACTCTCCTGTGAGGTCTATGGTCTGGTCTCATGGTGAAGGATGGATGGTGACAGGTGATCACTCTGGGTTCATTAAGTATTGGCAGAGCAATATGAACAATGTGAAAATGTACCAAGCTCACAAAGAAGCAGTTAGAGGAATAAGTTTTAGCCCCAGTGATGCAAAAATTGTGACATGTTCTGATGATGGCACGCTAAGAATATTTGACTTCTTTAGATGTCAAGAAGAAAGAATATTAAGAGGTCATGGTGCAGATGTTAAATGTGTGCAGTGGCATCCTACAAAAGCATTGATTGTTTCTGGCAGTAAAGACAATCAGCAACCAATTAAGTTATGGGATCCTAAATCTGGCACAGCCATGTCTACCCTCCATGCACACAAATCAACTGTGATGGATTTAAAATGGAATGAAAATGGCAATTGGTTGATCACAGCATCCCGTGATCATTTACTTAAATTGTTTGATATTCGTAAACTTGGAACAGAACTTCAGATATTTAGAGGACATAAGAAAGAGGCTTCCAGTGTTGTCTGGCACCCCACACATGAGGGATTGTTTTGTTCTGGAGGGTCTGATGGAGCCATTCTGTTTTGGAATGTGGGCACGGATAAAGAAGTTGGCTGCATAGAAGGAGCTCATGAATCTATTGTATGGACTATGGCTTGGCATCCTCTTGGTCATATTTTGTGTTCAGGTTCTAATGACCACACATCAAAATTTTGGACTCGAAATCGCCCTGGAGATCTTATGAGAGACAAATACAATCTGAATACTCTACCGCCAGGTGTCCAAGATGACCACGATTTAGAAGAACCTGCAGTTATTCCTGGCATGGGACCTGAAGATAAAGTTGAGATATTTTCTTCTGATACGGATAAAGTAATTCCTGGTTTAGATCTTGATACAACATTTGTTCCGATGGAATTCGAAAAGAAGGTAAAGAAAGTTCCATACAGCAAACCTATACCCAGAAACTTCCAAGCACAGTGGAATCATGGACCTTCTGTAGATGATGCTGCAACAGAGGCTTTGACACAGGCTTTAGTAGAGTCAGTGCCTGGAGCAGTTCCCCTCAGCCAGATATCACCATCTGCCATTTACATTTATGGAAAGTTGATAGCTGTGGAACCTGGCTCGAAACTAGAGAAAGCAATAATAGATGGGCCTCTAGCACTGAAGAAATATATTGCTACTGGTGAAATAGAAGAATTGCATGATGTAATGCCTCACTTAGAAGAAGATGCAGATGATGACAACTACCAGCCTTTTGAGTACCCAGAACAAGAGCATGATCCAGATGCTCCTGAAGGCGAAGAGAATATGCATGATCAGGAAGATGACTATTATGATAATGATATGGAGATGAATCAAAGCCATGATGATCAAGATTACAATAATGGACCTGACATGAATAATGGACCCATGGGACCAATGAATAATATGTCTTCTATGTCAAATATGATGAGGCCACCAATGCCCATGGGAAATATGGGTCCTATGGGCCCAATGGGACCTCCTCCAATGCACCCAATGGGACCTATGCATATGTCAGGAATGCCACCAATGGGCAATATGCCACCTATGGGCACAATGCCCCCGGGTAACATGCCCCCAATGGGTAATATGCCCCCACCAATGGGCAACATGCCCCCAATGGGTAATATGCCCCCACCAATGGGCAACATGCCACCTATGAATAATATGCCACAGCGCCCACCTTTTAATGACAACGGCTTTAATAAAGGGCAGTACGACTCTGGTTATGATAATCAGTATAATTCCCAGAAAGATGATGATTATAATGAAGATGAAAACTATGATCAAGGTTATGATGATGACAATAATTATAATGATGAAGGGAATGGAGATGATTCTTTTCAGAGGAATCAAAGGTGGGATGGTGGATACAGAGGGCGAGGGCGAGGGCGAGGTCGCGGGATGAACGGGCACGGGGCGCGCGGTAGGAGAGGCGGCGGCGGCCAGCGTGGCTCGCCTTGGAGTCGGCGTGGCGGCGGCGCCAACAGGAGTTTCAGGCGCGGTGGAAAATCTATTTCCAACTAATGTTTAAGAATGTTAGAGGTATAATAAGCATGAAAGAACAGACTTTAAAACTTACTCAATTTATTTTGATCAAGGACTCCCAAAGTGTATTAAGTGTAAAAGACAACACAGTGATGATGTTTGAAAAAGGTTGTACATAATTTTTCTTTACAGCTTGTATTTTATTTTGGTAAGCTGAAACATAATAAAATTTATATTATGTCACAAAAATAATCTATTTTGAATACTGGTGTAAGTAAACCACTTCTAAACTGGCAGGACTTGGTAAGTTAATGTCTTATTGTTAATTATTTCAATAGCTGACAGTTATGATAATATTGTATTTATTATTATATCAGGTAATCATTGTGGATGTAAGAAAATTGTTGCTGGCAGAAGTCTTCGTACCTAGCTGCGGATTCCTGAAGCTGTTGCATCTTCCTAGCTGAAAATTCTTGGTCTTCATCTCATCAACTTCATTATAGTAAGAAACCGGTATTTATTGATTTGTTTTGTCAATAATAAATAAAGATAAACCTTTTTACTACATAATAAAGATTTTACCCTTACTTATTTACATTTGTAAAAGTATTATTTGGGATCAGTGAACTTGGGTGATACAAAAATAAAATGGAAAAAACAATAAAATGATATGTCCAAGGCGTTTCCCATTCCTAACTATTAACCAAAAAACGTTAGTTGGCTATGTAATTACGAGTTTTTGAAGTATCTTTTTCGCAAGGTATTAAAAGTAACTTTATTTTTTATTTCGAAATTTTACGAATTCGTTTGCTTTTATGTGTAGATTAATCTTCAACCTCTCGTTGGTCAGAACCACTATCTTATTAAACATTTCCATTGCACCATTATAATAACTAAGCATAGGCTGTGAACTATGAATAAGAAACAATATTTTTTTTTCGTTGGCAATTCAAAGTTTAGGTACCTATGCATTTTAAAGTTAAGAAAATATATAAAGAATTATTTTGTACGGAACCATTTCGGCTTGACAGGTAGAAAATACATTTTTTATATTCCTTTTATGTTATTCGCCTGGATTGGCCCGACAAAATACAGTATGACTGACTGCATGGTTGTAAGTGGAGAAAAGTAACATACCTAATATGGTTTGTATTCTAGAAGAAAACAGGAGCATTAGTCTTTGGAAGAAATAGATAATACCTCGCCACATTAAAACTATGGTTACTTACACAAAAAAAAAAAAATTGATCGTTGAGAGTCCAGACAAACAATACCAGAATCCCGGGTAATTTAAATTATGCAGATATATTCTACTAATCCTGCAATCCTAGTTACAAAACTGTAATATGTGTATTCAACATTTTCCATATTTTATATTAGTTTAGTAATGTAATGAATGATAGATATGACATCTCACATGAGTGATATTATGGTATTTCCGTCTCTTTTTATGCGTTTTGGAAACCTAGAGAACATGCTGGACATGCATGTACGTAAAACATTAATCTGTATGTTTTAGCACTTTTAAACGGTATTTTATGACACAGAATTGCCATTTATATTTTTTAAGCGATTTAGCAATGGGCAGATAAAGTGCTTATGTGCTAATGTATTCTGGTATTCAAATTTTCATCATTCCTTTAAACGCATAATCGACGATTACATCATTTCATATAGATTTTCAGTGTAACCTGAATAGGTACCTATATACTCGTAGTGTTACTTTAAAAGATAGTATTGTATTATTTTAAAGTCAAGCTTTAAATTAGGCCACACTAACCTATACCTTACCGCATTCCTTACGCCTTGGACGGGATACTATTATTTTTTAAGAACATAATCATTGTTTTACCTCTTCACAGCTAGAGAATTCTTTTGCAAGTGCATATTTGTAGAACGAATAAAAATGTGGAAATATAAAGGGTTTCATTTGACATCGCCCTCTTCCCTAAATAAAGAATAATTCGGAAACAATATGTAGTTTTCATTTTTAGATTTTATTTTTTGTCCCCGTCGACCGAGTCGCCAACAATAGTCAATGCGATTTTCTTTTGTTACAGATGTTCCTTATGAAATGTCTCGTCGGATTGTTCACGGTCTGGATTTGTCATGCGAGTCAGCTCGACAGTGGTGCGGACAAAAATGCCATTGAAAACACTACGGTTTCGGAAACCCTTGAAGCCATAAATGGAACCCATAACTATAGGCTGAAAAAACCTAATAGGGCTAGGCCATGGATCCCGGAGAGAGAGATGATACTGGACAGTTGCGTAAGAGATGTAACAGATGCCAAATGCGAGCAATTGCTGAATAAAGCCTGCTTGGGAACCAAACTTCCTTACGACAAGACAAGTTTTCAACTTACTTTTCATGAAAATCAGAGTCAAATTCAAACGCAACTGGAATTATACAGAGAATTAATCAATGTGCCAAAATGTTGGGCTGTCATACAGCCCTTTCTCTGTGCTACATTCATGCCAAAATGTGAGACTATACTCGGCAAAGATAGGGTTTATCTACCGTCGTTCGAGATGTGCAAGATCACAATGGAGCCATGCGCCATCTTGTACAATACATCATATTTTCCATCCTTTTTGAAATGCAACGCTACGTTATTTCCACCGAAATGTGAAACGCCTGTGAGGGAAATGAAATTTAATACGACTGGAAAATGTATCGAACCACTTATACACACTGATAAAGCTCAGCATTTTTATGAAGGTACGAGTATGATCATATTATACATATTTAGCTAAACCCACATTTGTTATGTAAAGTTTTTAATTAAATCTATTTTCAGGCAGACAAAATAGAAAAAAATGTAAAATGTTTTCTCTTGTTTGAATTTTAAGAATGATTTACTTTTAGTCCTCAACTTTATAAAAATATGGCCTTAATTTACATCTAGTATCTCTAGGTTCTGTATTAATCCCATCCCAACTATCCCAACTAATATTATAAATGCGGAAGTGAGTTTGTATATTGTTTGTTACCTCTTCACGCTTTATCTACTGAACCAATCTTCTTGAAATGTTGCATATACATAGTTAGGACTCCTGAGAAGGACATAGGGTACCTTTCATCCTGGAAAAATGTACTGTTCCCGTAGGACTTGGGATACGCGAGCGTAGCCGCGGGTAAAAGCTAGTGATGAAATAACATGATGATTTATTACATAAAACCTGTTAATACAATATCAAAAATATGGTTGGATTGATTACAGGTATATCTGGATGCGGCCTCCCCTGTCGTGACCCACTCTACACAGAAGATGAACACCAACAAATCCATCGGCTGGTGGCGTGGGGCGCGGGCGTGTGTCTCGTGCTGAATCTTCTGACCGTGGCCACCTTCCTAATAGACTGGCGCAGCGCTAACAAATACCCGGCACTAGTCATCTTCTACATCAATGTATGTTTTGCCGTCGCTTCCATGGGGTGAGTAGCTTACTCTCATTCAGATTGGTTCTCATTGCGTTCATCATTTCAGCCGCATAACGTTCACTGCTGGACATAGGCCTCTCCCAGGGGTTTCCAAAATGACCGATCTAGAGCGGCCTGCGTCCAGCGCTTTCCAGCGACCTTAGTCAGATACAGATACAGAACAACTATTAAAATAATGAATAACAATACGACACGAAAACAATAGTCTATATCATAAAAATGTATCCACCTGATTTGAACGTAGAAGGTGTTAGAGACTCCCATCGTCATCATCATCTGAGCGTATTCCCGATTGTATCCAGAGTCCGGTCCGCTACCTAAACTAGGTGATTTGACGTGGTTACTGGTTTTTACACAGAGCGAGCTCCGCAGCCCAAAGAATAGACCCTAGGATGGGTTAAACAAACGCTAGATGGCGTTCTGGACCCACAGCTTTGCGTGCCGAAGCACGGAATCATCTTTCTTTTAGGATAATTATGTATATATACGAGGGCCACACCGAAAAGATCGGGAATAGAAAAAAGTACAAAGATAATATAATAATGTTTATTTTTATTGTTTTTCGAAGTATTCTCCGTGACGTCAATGCACTTTTGCATTCGATCAAACCAATTATTGAAACAGTAATTCCAGTCTGAAGTGGATACAGTCATAACAGCTGATTTGTAAGCTTCGACCGCCTCTTCTGGGCCGTGAAACCGTTGACCACGTAGCATATCTTTAATTCTTGGGAATGTTAAATAATCATTGGGGCTTAGGTCAGGGCTATACGGAGGATGGTCCATCAACTCCACGTTTTCCAGATTTAAAAACGAGCTTGTTTCGTGCGGTATGTGAGCTCGCATTATCGTGGTGAAGGATTATACGACGATTCGGATTAATTTTACGAAGTTCTCTTATGACTTCCGGCAAACAAACTGTTGTGTACCAATCAGCAGTAACCGTCCTTCGTTCTTGTAAAGGAATCGTAGCCACATGACCAATTTTCAATACAAACGAAGCGACCATTTTTTTCGAAACGCTGCGTGAGCGAATAACTTTTGTTGGCTTGACCTCACCCTCGAAGACCCAAACTGCCGATTGATGTTTTCTTTCGGGCTCATATGAATAAATCCACGATTCATCCCCAGAGACGATATTGTAAACTGCATTTGAGCTTCCTCTATTGAACCGTTGCAGAGCAGACCTACACCAATAAGGAATATGCATGTAATACCAATCCGGCTCATATTTTTATTTTAAAATTTCTATTTATACGTTACCACGCCTAGTCAATTATTTTTCTTACTGACTCTTATTTGGATTAGAAATAAATTATTGGAAATATGCAAATATTGCGCGGGAACTTTTGACAAACAAAAAGGAAATGACGACAAAGTTCACAAAAGGGAAATGACAAGTTCGGGTGCGTTCGGTAGGACTGTCCGTCCATGTAGTTTGACTATCGATGACATTCGAAATGTATGTACTTTTATATAGAGGTTTAACAAACATCACTGGCTGATAATATCGAAAGTACCCAAAAAAGAAAAACATGCGTTGACAGCTTCTGTCTCTAGCGGATATTGCAGACTTTGACGTCATATTTTAAAATGGCGTGTTTTATTTGTTATAATCTACTTGTTATTTTTAATATTTATTTTCTACACCATATTTACGTATTTTTCGCGGCTGCTATTTCTCGACGAGGACTATCGATTAAAAATATAAAAAAAATGCATGCATACTCTCTATTAACACGAGCCGACTTTTGTTCCTCGGTCAAACGGTGGGGCACCCAGCGTGAAATTAACTTCTTGACACCCAGTTCATCATGTAAAATGGTCTGTATGGCTGTCATACCTATGCTGAGAGAAACCCTAATCTGCTCGTATGTCACACGTCTATCTTCTTTTATTAATTGGCGTACAGCATCGATGTTATCTTGTGTTACCGCTGTTTTTGGCCGACCAGTAGAAGGGACTGTGGTAAGAGAGGAACGTCCACGACGAAACTAAGAATACCAACAATATATAGTCGTTTTACTATGTGCTTCAAGTTCATAAATAGAACCAAGCTCGGCGAGACATTGTTCTATAGATAAACATCGACGAAAGTTATGAAAAATTATTGCACGAAAATGTTCCCGCGTAAGCTCCATTTTTCTCACCGACCTGTCAAATTCAAATGGTCAATACTCTTTACTTTATTTAAAATTCAAAAATGGAATTGTGTTCGAAATAATACCACATTTCAAACACCAAAAAGGTTTTACTCTAATTTATTCCTAAGTATTCTATTCCCGAACTTTTCGGTGTGGCCCTCGTAATAGGTTGGCGCAAAAGTCTTTTCGCATTTTATATGAAAATTCAAAACATTTTTTAATATAGTTTATTTACATTTAACTAAAGTATGTAGGTACCATTTTGTTCGATAACTTTTTGCCATCTTATAGGTAGGGACATGATCCCATTGCTATAGAAATTTTGGGGCTTCTGATCAAAAAACTGCGTCAAGTAGTTTTGGCAGTCCTCTCGTGATGTTAACCTGACACTGCCTAAAGAATTCTGAAGAGACCGAAACAGGTGGAAATCTAAAGGTGCCAGGTCAGGACTATACGGCGGATGCATTAACACCTCCCAGCCAAACTCTCTTAATTTTTGCTGAGTGGTTAAAGATGTGTGAGGTCTAGCGTTATCATGATGAAAAACCACACCCCTTCTGTTGATTAATTCCGGCCGCTTTCTCTCAACTTCTTGCTTTAATCTTATCAGTTGTTAGCAGTAGAGTTCTGAATCCCAGTTCTTCAGCTACGTCGTAACTACTGATAAGCCGATCTTGCTCCAATTTTTCAAAAATAGCATCCATTTTATCCGTAACAGGGCGACCAGAGCGACGTGCATCTTTGACATCAAAATTTCCGGATTGAAAAAGCTTAAACCAAATTTGTGCTACTCTCACAGACATTGCACTAGGCCCATAAACATTGCAAATTTTTTTCGCGGCTTGCGTTGCATTTTTACCTTTTTGGTAGAAAAATTTTAAAATGTATCTAATTTCTTCATTAGATTCACTCATCTTGACGGTAAGAAAAACAAATGAAAATCACGCATTTTCGTCATTTGAATTTGGAATTACCTTCTTTTAAATTTAAACTTTTAAATGATACCAAAACCAGGTAGGTACAAATAGTATAGCCAAAGTGGTTTTATTACAAGTTCATACATACGATATGCGAAAAGACTTTTTCCCCAACCTAATATATACATATATATATAACGTCTAGCAAAATATACTGAAACTATTTCAAGGGTGGATTCAGTCCACGATTCTGAACAACTTTCCCTAAGGAACATATATCGAAATATGAAAAAAAATTGACTTTTCATACAAACTCGGTCAACTTTGACCGGTCAAAAAATATTTTTCATATTTCGATATATGTTCCTTGGGGAAAGTTGTTCATTATCATGGACTGTATTCACCCTTAAAATAGTTTAAGTATATTTTGTTAGACCCTGTTTATACAACGTGGAAGGGACATACCCGTAATAAATCGAACCACAGTCTATACTAGATCATTATAGTATAATGAAATTAAAATAACAGCCAAAAACCAAAAAAAAAATTTAGCATTTCATAGAAAAGTGTGCAAACGCTCGGGCAATTTGTATGGGAAAGTCAAATTTTTTTTTGGTTTTTCGACTGTTATTTTAATTTCATTATACTTTAGTGGTCTAGTACAGTATAGCCTGTGGTTTGATTTATTACGGGTATGTCCCTTCCACTTTGTATAGTAAAATTGATGCCAGTAATTTCAAATGCATCCTGTACACACCACGGATCAAGATAGACACACCACAGCCATTGTATGAATTTGCGTGTCGATCTGTAGTCAAATTTACTTCATTTAGGATCGTCACTTTTAGTCCGTGTATGGTCATTAGATCGGACATTCATTCTCTACTGTAAAATACCTAAGTTTGCCGTTTTGAGCCGTAGAAACTCGTCGAAAAACGTTAGAGGAAGTAATAAAAAAGTTTCCTTCCGTTTGTAAGTGAATTTCTTATTAAATATTTGTATAAAAATTTACACGCCAGGTTTTCATACAAATTGAAGGACTTTCTTTATCTAGTAGTATATATTGAATTTTTATAGGTTTTCCTGTTAATCTACAAGCAATAAACTATATTTTGTATTTTTTTCAAATTTTAGGCTCGGTAGTTTCGGAGATCAGGGAGGGGGGGGGGGGGAGAAATGGTCAATTTTCGTCTTCTTTCATGAATAAAATCAAAACTATTTACAATTATAACAAAAATATATTAAAATTGAGATCCTCATAACGAGCCCTTTCATTTGATATGTATATGACACATTAAGGTTTGCAAAACTTCACCTAATTCGGTCCAGTAGATTCGGAGCTAATTGGCTGTGACAGACGTATGGTCAGACAGACAGACGCATAAGGGTTCCGTTTTTTCATTTTTTGAATGAAACCCTAAAAAATGAGTCAAATACCGTATGATTGCACACCAGAGAACCTCTGCCTGCCTGTCTAGCCTATATTTTTATCCTATTTGATACCACTGGAAAGTCACCAGCGCTGGCGCTGTATGAGAATACGTCAACGCTTCTTATTTCAAAAAGGGGCTCGAATACTAACTACTAAACTATAAGTTTGTAAATATTATAAATGTTGGTTTTAGATGGCTTGTCCAATTCGGAGTTGGATCAAGAGATGACATCATTTGCTCTAAAGATGGAACAAGAAGGAGAGGAGAGCCTTCTGCAGAAGAAAACTTATCGTGTGTGGTCGTGTTTGTATTGGTAAGACTTTATTTGTTAACTCTTTATTTTGTGTGTTTTTTTGTAAGACTTGTTAATTTACATCTTTAGGGACATTTACAAGCTTCCTAAAGACGTGAATAACAACTACCATCATCGGGCGGGACCAACGGCTATACATAGGTAGTGCCTTCCGTTGCTTTGGGTACTATGTTTTCTTTAATTAAAGGCAAGAGGTGGGTAAAGAAAATTGACCATATCATAAATTGGTCTGATGATGACATAGCTCTATAAGTAGTGTGTGATGATGTACTCCTTAATGTGTCCCTCAACGGCCAATCTTGCTTCGATTTCATAGGCAATATCGTATACATATATTCAGATGTAATATATGTACTTGGCTAAAGCTATATTTTATAGTGTTAAGCAATGACCTGTATGGAAGGTCATTGGTGTTAAGGAACTGGGGTTCGGTATTCGGACAAAAAACGCCAAACTTCGTATGAGTGTTTTAATTTACTATGGAACCCAAGGTTGACACGTGAAGATGGTCTTCCTGATGTCCAAGGTCCAATATTCGCGTAGCAGCTGAGGTCCAGGTATCTCGCCAAGGTTGTCGCAGGTACTTCCACTTGTCGCACTTAGGTAGGTTTCCTTCGCTTTGATTCGCTTCGAAGTGATCGCTTTGGTAGTTCGTACCGATCTGACGTGGCATCGAGTCCGTTCCCTTGTTATATGCGCCGGTATAGATTCTCGAATATTGTACATAGTTGACGAATGTGTTTCGATGACGGAAAACGTTGAGGCGCCGGGTATGTGTATTTGGGTGCAACGAAATTAAATACCGGCCAAAAAACTAGTCTTAAAGCTAAAATGACAAGGCCTAGTTTCGCTTGCACCATTCTGACGTATCTCTAGGATTCTGCTTGCGAACATTCTCCGTCTATCGTTTTTGCTTCTTCTATAATTTTGTTTTGTATGCACTGAACAGTCACTGATCAGTTTCTTATCATTTAGGTATACTACTTCATGATGGCTGCGTGCGTGTGGTTCGTGATTTTCACATACGCTTGGCACATGAGTTTTCGTGCTTTAGGTATGTATCATCTTTAAAGACATAATAATATTTCAATTTATCAATTTCTCGCCCACCATCACGCTAACGCAGTGGCCTTTGAGTCAAGTGTGCCAAGTGCCAAGACCCAAAATGTTTGGTTAGACCCATTAGGGATAAAAACGTGATAGTGTATGTATGTATGTAATCATTTTTTAAGGATCCATATATTTTCCGGGGTCCAGTGCTGCCCCCATTTGAAATAAATAATTTCAAAGGAAACAGAGATATCATTTAAAATTTAGTCTTTGTAAAGCCCTAGATAACCCTTCAAACTATTTTATGAACTACTGTTTACAGTTCAAAGTAAGAACGTTAAGCTTTTCTACGCATTTTTGCCAATAGTCACAGAATACAGTAAGAGTAAACAAAACGTTCCCCGTTCCCGCACCTCTCCCCCGTTTTCGCCTTGATGACGGGCGAGAGCGGGCGAACACACACTGCATGGCGCAAGTTGGCCCACAAGAACCAGGGGAGAGTTGCGGGTGCGGGGAACGGGGACGCATACTGCGCGTACCTTAGGAAATTCCGTTCTGTTTACTCTTACTGTATTCTGTGCAATAGTGGCCGTTTTCCGCAAAAATACGTAGAAAAGCTTAAGGCCATACATGAATTTTCCGTGATCCAGTGCTGCCCCCATTTCAAAGGAAACGGAGATATCTATAAAATTTTGTCTTTGTGAAGCTCTATAAAACCCTTTAAACTATTTTATGACCTACTGTTTACAGTTTAAAGTCAGAACGTTAAGCTTTTCTATGCATTTTTGCGGAAAACGGCCACTTTTGGCCAAAATGCTTTACAAAGACAAAATTTTAAATGATATCTCCGTTTTCTATGAAATGATTTATTTTAAATGGGGGCAGCACTGGACCCCGGAAAATTCATGTATGGCCTTAACATATTATTTTCATCGTCACGAAATAAAACTTCCGCCGCTATATTTTTTAATTTGCACAAATTTTATACGATGGTAGTTACTTCACGGATGTAACGCACTAAGCCGATGTTATCTTTCTAAACGTTTAATTTATGCAGGTAAAATTCAAGATCGCATCGACAAAAAGGCGGCGTACTTTCACTTGGTCGCGTGGTCGCTACCACTGGTGCAGACGATCGCTACGATGGCGTTCGGCGAGGTGGACGGCAGCAGCGTGACGGGCATCTGCTTCGTGGGCTACGTGAACCACGGCATGCGAGCCGCGTTACTGCTCGCGCCGCTCTCCGTCGTCTTGTTGCTCGGCGGATACTTTTTGTTGCGAGGTACACTGTCCTAAACGCTACAACTGGTGCTGGCGATCGTGACGATGTCGTTCGGCGAGGCGGAAGATGGTCGGAGCATAGCAGCTGAGCTGTTTCATCCAGTTTAAGTGATTTAGACATTAGAAAAGATAGCGTAAATGATTGCACAGGCTATATTAGACCACTATACGAGTATTAATATAAACCTAAAAAAGTAAAATAATTTTTAAACAAAATAATTCACCGATTTTCATTATTTTTTATTTATGTATGAAGCTGCTGACATTGCAAAATTGATTTTTCGAAAACTATTGGGTAGTTTTCAATGATTCTTCGCGCACCCTTTTTAGGGTTCCGTACCCGAAGGGTGCAAACGGGACCCTATTACTGAGACTCCGCTGTCTGTCCGTCTGTCACAGGGCTCTATCTCTTGAACCGTAATAGCTAGACACCTGAAATTTTCACCGATTATGTATTACTGTGGCCGCTATAATAACAAATACTAAAAATAAAAAAAATTTGAAACATGTTTTTTTCAGCGTTTTTAACTAGATCTTTAGATTGGCATTAACTAGATACTTGAAATTTTCACAGATTATGTATTACTATGGCCGCTATAACAACAAATACTAAAAATGAAAAAAAGTTAAAAATTAAAGGGGGTCGTCATACAAGAAACGTGTTTCTTCAGCGTTTTAAAACATTGTACGGTGTTATGGAACCATGTACGAGTCCGACTCGCACTTGCCCGTTTATTCAATATTAGTACAAGTATGTGCTTTCATTTATTACGCTAATGTGTTTTCAACTTTGTATGTTATTTTTTAGGAGGGGGAGACATTTATTTTGGGAGTGATCATTGACCGACCCTGCCGTAAAAACGTATATTAATACTGTATGTTTGTTCAGAGACATACGAGTAGACCTGTTCTTTAGTAGGCTCTAAAAATAAATACGTTTGTTCGACAGGTGTTTTCTCCCTGATTGCGGTGCGCGTGTCCAGCAAGGACGTGATCTCGCCGCGCCACTCCACCAAGATACGGCAGACCATCACGCGCTGCTCGCTCACGGCGGCGCTGGTGTCCGTCTTCATTTGCGGCACCTTCGCCTGCCACATGTACGAGTTCAGGAACGCCGAGCTGTGGCACAAGGAGCTCAAGCAGAACATCATGTAAGTGAAGGCTTGCCGTCACCTAAACTACGGACTTCGAACAAACATTTCAAAAACCTCAGACATTTCAAAGAAATGAAAGAATTTTACCTGGACGCCCTTGAAAAACATTTTACGGGGGGTGCCCTTATCACGGCCGAACCGTACGGATCTCCCGGGCTGTAAAACTAGCCTTACATTGTTAAGAATTGTTGTAGGATAAGCTAAACAAAGCTTATAAACATCAATGAGATCCCTATGCTTTGGTATTTGTTTCGTGTAGATGTCGCCTGGAAGCTCTGAAAGAGCCCAGCAAGGAGTGCGGGGTGGCGGCGCGGCCGTCGGTGTCGGTGCTGCAGCTGCGGCTGCTGTGCTGCTTCGCGGCCGGCGCGCTCATGGCGTCGTGGACCTGGACGCCGGCCGCGGCGGCCGCCTGGAGGCGCTATCTGGCCAGGTATTGCTGAAGGAGCCCCCGCACGCTGTGGCTGGCGGCAGCCTTCTATGTGCAATTACTTTATATCCACCGCCCGCCTGCCCAATATGGTGACTATGAGTTAATGTTACATTTACTAAATAAATAGATAGGGACAAATCATGCCTGCTCCAATTAAGTTTAAACTTATGGGATACTTACTCAACGATACTATATTTGAACTGGTAGACAATGCTTAGCATTAAGTTTTACCTTTTGTATTATAATCGTTAGATTATTGTGCAATAAATATTAAATAAATAAATAAATAAATATTTTTATAATAAATACATATAAAAGATGACAAGTTTTTTAACCACCACTGAACTACAAGAACTTTCCATAAAAAAAATATCGCCCACCCGTACAAATAAGCGCTTAGGCCAACGGATTTTAGGATGAAAAATTATTATCGATTTCCAATAATTCTTTTTATATGTAGAAGGTAGTTCAGTATCATGGACTTAACTTGATCCCAAACACCCAATACAATTTGAAAAAGGCTATTTTCCAACTTGTCTAGTTGGGGATCGAACTCAGAACCTCCGAATGACGGACTAGCGTGTTAACTAATACGCCACGGAGATCTTCAATTTATTGGGAGAGGCCTTTATGCCTTGCAACAGTGGACTGATGATATAGGCTGGTAAAGTGTAGGCAGCATCGCCGATTTAGCGGCGCTCCGTCGCTCTCTCGCTCTAGCAAATGACGGTTCTGAGCAACAGAAAAAGATAGCAGCATAGGAAAATGCTGTTCCGTGCTGACAGATGTGTCCCAACCCTTACAGTGGTAAAAGACGGCTGGGACAAATGTGTGCATGTGGAGTGAACATTGGCGTGTTTCAATCTGAATTTAATCTCATGATGCGCTGCAGAGGCTAATGCCGGCTGTATACACTCGTCGAGGCACCCCGAGACAGGGCGAGAGCGAGTGTGTTCATTGTGCTCTCGTCTCGTCTATCTCTCTCGCCTTGCTTCGCCTCGGTCGGTTTCTGTCGCTTGTCGCTTTTTGCGTCCGAGTCGAAGGGTCTATTACAAGCACAGATATCCTTGGTCTGAGCGTCTCGTTTGCTCTCACAAGTATCGGCACGAACGCTCTCGTAGAGAGGCTCTCGGCGAGTGTGTATAATTGGGTGGCATTATATTTTGACACCTAAATAATAAGTATATGCTTGTGTTTAAGAACTAAAGCCATGGACAAAAAAATCTTGTATATTTGATGCATATTTTTTAAAATTTTAATTTAAATAATTAATGTCCAGGAAATGCGGATGCTCCGTAGAAACGGAAGTGACGCGCCGCGCCCGTAAGCACGAGCTGATCGCGCGCGCGTATCGCCGCCGGCGCGAGTTCGCGGCGCGCGGCCGCCTGTCCATCTCGCTGGGCGGCTCGCGGCAGGACCCGGTGGGGTTCTGCCTGGACCACACCTCGCCCGTGGACTACCATGACGACGCCAAGCATGAAAGGTAATTGGAATTTCACAATTCTTGCTTTATAATAGCTGCGTGAAGCTCGAAGTGCGGTACCAATATTATTCATATTTTAGAGGAGTTTTTATTCATATTTTAGAGGGAGTCCTTTACTCATATGTTAGAGTTCTTTCTGACTTCAATAGGTAAAGTCGCTAAAAATTTGCCTTTAATATTATTTTTACCGATATCGATAAAAATACTTTATTTAGCAGATAAGGTTTAATAGCTCGCCGCGGCTCACTTCACTTTTGGAATCCATAGAAGTTATAAGCGTGAGGCCAAAACACGTTACGGCGTCGCATCGCAAAAATCTATGACGCCGCACAGAACAACGCATCGTGGAAATTTACAATGCGCTGCTGCAACATACAAATCTGCGATGATACGACGCTTTGCCTGTCAGTTAGTGTCCACACTTTAAACTAGCTGCGCGGTTTTAGGCAGATCCATAATTCAGGAACGTACCGTCCTTTGGGACAAAACTGTTCCGGACATCAAAGATTTGTCGTATTGCGATGAAGTTTATGCGTCATCGCATTGCATTGCTGTGCGACGTTGTTTTTGCGATACGATGCCGCAACGCAGTGTTGTGTCCTCGCCCTATAGTCGTGATTTCGTTTCAGTGGCGAGCTGTCGTCGTCGTGGGCGGCGAACCTGCCGCGCTTCGTGCGCCGGCGCGACGCGCTCGTGCTGCCCGCGCACGCGCATCACTCGCTCAGCTCCACGCCCGACCGCCGCAACTCGCAGGACTCCCAGATCAGCATCAGCCTCCGACACGTCTCCGTCGAGTCTCGGAGGAACTCTATCGACAGCCAACTGTCCGTCAAAATCGCAGAGATGAAGACGAAGGTTGGCAGGCGACGCACGAAGCACAGTAAAGCCAAACGGAAGGCTCGAGTGGCGAACGTCCGGAAAGAAAGTACTCCTTCTATAGAGAGCCAAATAAGTCGCTACTGGCTGCAGTCGGTAGCTGCCAATAACGATCCGTCCCGGGAGGAGGTTAAGTTCAGTTTCGATTAGAACTTTGTTACACAGGGTTGCTACACACTTATTCGGGCCGACATTAATCGCCGCAGCCGCGCGGTAAAATTGAATATATGTAGATTAATGTACGGGGGAAAAGCCGATATAATTGCTTCGGGTCGGCTTTGTTGTTCGACAAATACTGCCGAACCTACAATGTCGGTCCGAATAAGTGTGTAGCAACCCATATATTAAATATGGTGTACATTTGACGTAATGCTTCCAAGTGCTTAGCTTTATGATGAATTAATGCTAGTAATGATTGTAAATATACAATACATATCCTCTTACACTTGTTGGTGCCTATTTGTGAAGAAAGATCTTCAAACAGGCGTACTGTAATGGTAGATATTTATTGCATTTTAGTATGTAAGCGTGCAAGTTCAAATAAGTGTTCCCAAAGGTTGTTAATTCAAGTGATGCTTTTGAGTCATGGTATAGTTTTAATTTGGATTTTGACAAGAATAAGCCGTTGCTTGAAAGCAAGATTGTAATATTAATCAAAAAGACTGAATGGAATCTCTTGAAAATATACCTACTGAATGTATTCTTATGATATTCAAATACCATGACAATCTCAAATATATTTTTTTGTGATATTATCTCTAACCTCAAACATAATTATAGATGTGCCATATGTATTTGTGTGCTAAAAGACAATGGTAAATCAGAACCGACTGATATTTTACATAGGATGTAAGTTATAATTTTAGTATTAATCATATACCTGTAATGCAATGCTATTTTGATTATTTTTATAAACGTGGACATTGTTGTTGCAAAATGTAGTTAAAATGTTAATTCTACGCATTTTTGAAGTTGTTGCTAGTATCGCATTGAACCGGATTGTACAAGACACGGTTGTGATCATTATATCCTTGTTGTGTAATGTGAGGCTATATTGGCGAAATTATTACGTTTTACGCAATATAAACATTGCAATAAACGATCTTTTAAACTATTATCCATGGTTTAATAAAATAAGGTATTCTGTTCCTGTGACAGCTGGTTTCGTGATTAGCCCAACTTCGTCATGAGTTGAGAGTGTTGCCCGAATGAATAATTCAATATATAAATTTATATTACATGATATGCGACATAGTATTTTATTTTAAATTCATTAACTAATTGACAAAGTCCTTTAATTTACATAAAATAACAATCAGTGGTAACACTTCGTGACGTAGTCTTGGGCTATCGCGGGAAGAGAATACTTTGTTTTATGATACCATGCTATTATCATTAGTATTGTTGTACTATATGCGCAATGGACTGTAAATAAATAAGCGAAAAATGTTGTAGCTAAGGCAGTTATATATACATAGGTATTGCATTTTATTATGATTACAAGATTTGGAAGTCTCTTAGCTTTAATTATGATTTATACATAAGTTTTTACCAGTATATTGTGGCGTTTTATACAGAAAATAAACCTCTGGTGGACAAATTATCCCTGATTTTCTTTAATAAGATTTTATGTACCTATTTGTTTGACTAGGATTTATGAATAAAGAAGTTCAGAATAATAATGCCACAGGCAGAGGGTATAACTTCGGAATGTAACAGAATAAGCTTGATTTTTGTATACACCTTTATTTTGGTATTCTTAATGTTGTTCCAAAAGGTCACGTATTTGTGTTCATACAGGTGTTCATAGATATTCAAGGTGTCAAAATTGATTTTTCAAAGTGAAGCGAAGCGCGTTGGGCATTTTTTGAGATGGCAAAAACCATTGAACTCGCGACACTTACCGTAAGCGACACCTCACGTAATAAGGAATATGCATGTAATACCAATCCTGCTCATATTTTTATTTTACAATTTCTACGTTACTTACGTTACCACGCCTAGTTAATTATTTTTCTTACTGACTCTTATTTGGATAAGAAATAAATTATTGAAAATATGCAAATATTGCGCGGGAACTTTCGACAAACAAAAGGGAAATGACAAAGTTCACAAAAGGGAAATGAAAAGTTCGGGTGCTTTCGGTAGGACTGTCCGTCCGTCCATGTAGTTTGACTATCGATGACATTCGAAATGTATGTACTTTTATATACTCGTAGAGGTTTAACAAACATCACTGGCTGATAATTTCGAAAATACCCAAAAAAATAAAAACATGCGTTGACAGCTTCTGTCTCTAGCGCTAGCGGATATTGCAGACTTTGACGTCATATTTTAAAATGGTGTGTTTTAGTTGTTATAATCTACTTGCTATTTTCAATATTTATTTTCTACACCATATACATGTTTTTCGGCACTAATTTATTTTTTGCGGCTATTTCTCGACGAGGATTATCGATTAAAAATATAAAAAAATGCATGCATACCTCTATTGTTCAAGTTTTCACTTCTGTCGGCCATCCATCCATCCAAAAAGTATGATTTTGGAAAGTTATTAAAATAGGCTTCTGTGGCGGCAATGGCTTCGTCATTTGATCCAAATCGCTTGCCACCGAGCCATTTTTTTAGGTTGGGAAACAAAAAGAAATCGCATGGGGCCAAATCTGGAGAATACGGGGGGTGAGACAATAGTTCGTAGCGTAACTGTCCTAATTTAGCCGTCACAACTCTGGACGAATGAGCCGGGGCGTTGTCGTGATGAAACAGTACGTTTTTCTTTTTTAAATGGGGTCGTTTGTCCTTCAACACGGCGTCAAATTCATCCAATAAATTGGCATAGTACTGCCCTGTTATTGTTTTTCCCTTTTCTAAATAGTCAATATGTATAATACCCTGCGAATCCCAAAAAACGGTCGCCATTACCTTTCCAGCCGATGGGACGGTTTTTGCTTTCTTTGGAGCAGGTTCACCCGGTAAAATCCACTGCTTCGACTGCTCTTTCATTTCCGGGGTGTAGTGGTGGACCGTTTCGTCCACAGTCACGAAAGGACGCAGAAACTCCTTCGGGTTACGTTTGAACACGGCCAAACACTGCTCCGAAGTAGTCAGTCGGTTCCGTTTTTGCTCCTCCATGAGTAAACGCGGCACCCACCTCGCCGATACTTTCTTCATACCCAATTTTTCTTCTAATATGTGTTGTACCCTTTCGATTGAAACATTTACAGCATCAACGATTTCTGGAAGTTTAATTCGGCGGTCGGCTAAAACGATATTTTCAATTTTCTTAACCATATCGTCTGTAGTCACCTCAACTGGCCGGCCTGGGCGATCCTCATCAAAGACGGTTGTTCTCCCCCGCTTAAGGACTGTATGCACAAAGCCACGTGGTCGGATTTGGCTCTGAAATATGCAAAATTTTCCCGCTAGGGGGATAAAAATGTCAAGATGAAGTTGCATAGAGTTAATAATGTGTAAACGGGTCAATAGATGTAGGTAATCATAAATTGTAACGTAGAATTAGTATACAGCTTACTTTTTTCTTTTCGTCAAGACCGCGTTAATTATTAAAATCTTCAAATCAATCAAATCAAAGAATTATTTTGTTTGAATTATTATTTCTGAGTAAGGCCTTGGCAGACGTCATTATAATGTACTTAACACTTTAGTAAACAGGCTATCAGTAGAAAAAGTAAAGTCGAAAATACAGTAGTGTGCGTGAATGCAAGACGTTTATTTAAAAAGCGAGTTTAAATATATGTGAAATTCATATAGCACTTTCTAAAAAATCCAAGTTATAGTTATTCGAATCTTGCGTAAAATTTATTACTTTTCAATTTAGTAGTCAACCTCCGTGGCGATTCCTTACCACGCTAGTCCGTCACTCGGAGGTTCTAGGTTCGATTCCCAGCCAGGGCAAGTTGTTAAATGGCCTTTTTTAATTTGTCCTGGTTCTTGGGTGTTTATTTTATCCCATCGAGAACATAAATGTAAAAATGCCAAGTTCAAATTCCGACAAAACAATTAAAATTTAAATAGCTGCCAAGTTATGTAGGTAGAGAAAACTGAAATTTATTCATAAGAATCTCAACATTTGACTTGGACAACATTAAGATTGAAAGCACGGTTACCCATCCTAACTGTGACCAAGCTAGAAGTTGCTTAACCTGTAAAAGCACGGTCATTCATCCATCAATTTTTGAATTTATCGTATGCGAAGTGGAGCGAAATATTTGCACAAGTGGTTTTGATTACTCGTATTTTGAAATTTGTTAAAGCGCAAATGACAAAGAACCCTTAGAATAGAGAATCTGTTTCGTTTCACGCAGCTTTTTAGGGTTCCGTAGTAAACAAGAAACCCTTATAGTTTCGTCATGTCTGTCTGTCTGTCTGTCCCCAGTTTTACTCATAGACTATTAGTACTAGAAAGCTGTAATTGGGCATGGGCATGGATATGTGGTAATAAAAACTTGAAAAAAAAAATTGTGGTGTGAGACGTCGTTGAATAGGTCTTTCAAAAATATTGTAAGATTATGAACACCCTTTTTCGTTTTAGCAATCCGTTTGTGAAATATTTGGTATTTGATTGCAAATTTTTGTTAGAATCATGTGTCTCCCCTCTTTGTCAGTTAAACGGTTGTATATGGACACTTAAAAAAATTCACGGCAGTAGTATATAACGTCTCCCTGTACTAAAACTAATTTAAGGTGGATTCAGTTCATGATACTGAACAACTTTTTCTAAGGAACACATAATTAAATATGAAAAGAAAATGTTTGCTTTCCATTCGACCTCCGTGGCGTAATTGTTAACACGCTAGACCGCTAATCCGGAGGTTCTGGGTTCGAGCCCCAGCCAGGGCAAGTTATAAAATGGTCTTTTTCAAATTATCCTGGGTCTTGGGTGTTTATCTATGTATGTATTTATCATAAAATATAGTATCATTGAGTTAGTATCCCATAATACAAGTTTAAAACTTACTTTGGGGCTAGCTTAATAAGTGTGATTTGTCCTTACATATTCCATACATATATTACATAAATATTACATTTTGCCAAATCTTGTGTGTAAGAGATCAAAAATATTTTTTGTATTTCGTTTCTTCCTTGGTGAAAGCTGTTCAGTATCATGGACTGAATTCAGACCTAAAGTTAGGCAGTGTTAGTTACATAAAACAAGTAGGTACTGACTACGGAACCCTACACTGCACGTGGCCCGTCACGGCACGTGACCGGTTTATTTCTGCGTAAATCAATATTACTTATCACTGACAGGACTTACTCAAAAATACAATCAAATAGTATTTTACGCGAGCGGTGACTTGGAAAACTACACGTTTTGTGTTCCACTGACAGAAAATGTACACATTTGAATTTTCTTTGTGAAACAATACGTTTAGCGACCATCTGCAATCGTCACACCTTTCACTTCTATTCACCTTATTATGTAAGTACGGAGGGTAAAAAAGGATTGCACGTTGAACAGATCAATAGTCTTGGCGTAGCAGCTGTACGTGCTCAATCAATGACTTGACTGTTTGATTTTGTACAATATTTTTAACGAATCAACAAAGAGCACTAAAAAGAAATCTTTTCCTGAAACAGCTAAAAAAATTGGTTGATTAATGAAGCAGTAATTAGCATTATTGCACCCTTTTATTTTTTATCTTCTAATAGGTTTTCCTGTAATCTATAGGTAAAGAACTATTAACTGTATATTTTTCAAAAGATTGGGTTCAGTGGTTTCGGAGATAAGTGTATTTTTATTATTTATTTTCAAAAATAACTTCAAAAACACCAACTTAAAAAATATAGAAAAATATATTTCATACTAGCTGACCCGGCGAACTTCGTTTCGCCCTTTCCCGTTCCCTTTTCCATAATTTCTCACCGTTTAAACCTTCCCTGGACTTTCATGAATATTTCAAGACCAAAATTAGATAAATCGGTTCAGCCGTTCTCGAGTTGTAAGCAGACTAACGAACAACAATTCATTTTTATTTATATAGATTATCATAAAATGCTCTTTCATTTGATATTTTACGCGATATAGTTCACAAAACCCTTTTTTTAATGTCTCATTTATCTCCCATAAAGTGGCCCCATTTTTTATTTATTTATTCATTTACCTACATTTTACTTCCGTCTTTGGGTCACAAATTTACATTATGTGCACCACATTTCAACTGAATCGGTCCAGTAGTTTAGTAGGGGGGAGGGGGTAAATTTTCGCCCATTTTCTTAAATAACTTAAAAATACCGATCTAAGAAATAATAAAAAATATATTTAAAATTGTCATACAAAGTTCTTTGATTTGATATGTCACACGATTTTGTTATCAAAACTTTTTTTAATGTCTAATTTACCCACAATAAGTGCCCCCCTTTTTTAAATTTCATTTATTTACATTATACGTCTATCTTTAGGTCACTAAGTTCACATTCTAATAGTTTCGTAGCAAATTGGCTGTGACTTACGGACAGACAGACAAGCGAAACCCTAAAAACAGTAAAAACACCGAAAAAATCGGTTCCTATACAAATTTCCCGGGCGGCTGCACACTTTTGTATGAAAATGCAGATTTTTTTTTGTTTTTTGACTGTTGTTTTAATATCATTATACTATACTAGCAGTCCACCGCGGCTTCGCCCTTGGTACACACAAAGCCTATGTCACTCGGGGATAGTGTACCTTTCCAACGGTGAAAGTTTTTTTTAAATCGGTCCAGTAGTTTCGGAGCCATGTAATGCAAAGAAACAAACAACCAAATCTTTTCTCTTTATAATACTAGTGTAGATAAATAGCCTACTATAGCCTGCCTGCCAAGCCAAGTATAGATCTAGTATAGCCTGTGGTTCGATATATTACGCATAATGTCAATTCGTATTTTGATATACATTCATGGGGAAAAGTTGTTCAAAATTTCAGACTGAATTACCCCTGAAAATAATTGTAAAACCCTAATTAAACAGCACCTTTTATTACAAAAACAGTAATATGATTCCGCGACCCGAGAAAGTTCCAATCCGATTTTCACCCTAATCGCCAATTAAAAAATATAGGTAATAAATCAAACCAAATTATTTTTTTCATTGACTTAATTTTCGATAAAATTTAAAAAAAAAAATGTGCGATGCCGTATCTGCGATAGCATTACATCTTTACTTGAACGTCAACAAAATGTCAAAACTGTACCATAGTGTAGCAAAAGTATGACATAATTTGGCAGTTTGTACATAGTTTTTTATTGAAATATTTTAGACTGTAATGCAATTTTACGTAATTTGAAAATGGATTTTTTTGAAAAATTCGACACGGCTTCCTTCCTGAACGCCCGGCGGGCAACTGAATTTGTATGGAAGAATCATGGCCGCCATTTCTGAGATTTCTGTCAAAAACGTTGCAAAACATCCAATTTTTAAAATTATTTTTTTTATTATTGCGTGATTGCATTGTAAGCAAATATTAAGAATAATATTTCAAAATAGCCTTTATTTTTATAAAATATATGCAATCCCTTGTTAGAATATTTCTTTACGCAGAAAAACAAGCCAGTTTGTAGCAAGATTTTCTAAAATATTTCTTTCAGGTTTCTTTACAATTATCTTACTTTTTCTGAATGAAAATTAAAAAAATACGGTTTTCGTCTACTGGCTAGTCTATTCACCTATAACTAGGTATGTAATTTTCTTAGTGGTCTTTTCTACTTAAGCCATAACTATTGCCCGCGCAAAGTGCGTTTTGCATGTTTTTGGGTAAATTCAATGCTTGTTTTTAGGAAAGCTACAAAATATTTTAAAAAATCCTTTTTTTCGTCTACTGTCCCAACTCTTCCTCTATCTATGTGTATACATTATTTGACTTAAATCAAACGCTTTCTGTACAAACTTGTTGCCCGCGCAAACCCAGTTTACATGGTGCCGACCCTTAAACTCGTTATACCAATATCTGACGGTTGTCATAGAAGGAGCATATTCATGGTAAACCGCTTGCATTCTTACTTTTATTTCATCAAAAATAAGAATCTAATTACAGACCGATACTGTTCTTTCTCCATTTTAACAATTTTAAGTTCACGCCTTCACTGAATCGTTGTCAAATGAGAAAAAAAACAAAAGAACGCCATTTAAAAAAAAAAAACCCGCCTCTAAAAAATGGCTCAAAAAGGTGGTATACTTATTTGCGGCCAGTGATATTAATATATTTAGAAAACGGGTACTTATCAAACAGCCCTCGTATTTCTTCTTAAATCGTATTTGCATGTATTAGTTAAAAGTTGTAGAGTAAAATTCTTTACGAATCTCAAATATTTTTGTATAGGTACTTGAGACAGTATTCTCAAAGCGTGCACAATGCACGTGTGTTGACGCTACGACTGTGGCTACGAGCCAGCTACGCCACAGGCCGGACACTCCTAAGGTACGCGCAATATGCGTCACCCAGGCGTCCCCGTTCCAGCCAAGCTACGCCACAGGCCGGACACTCCTAAGGTACGCGCAATATGCGTCACCCAGGCGTCCCCGTTCCCCGTCCCCACACCTCTCCCCCGTTTTCGCCTCGATTACTCACGTTGGCCGTCAAGAACCGGGGGAGAGGTGCGGGTGCGGGGAACGGGTACTTAAATTGCGCGTACCTTAGAAGAGTCCCTTCTTGTGTTTACTCTTACTGTATTCTGTGGCTACGCTATAAAAATGATAGAAAAATTATTTACTCTAGACGAGCAGCTACGCGAGCGAAAAAAGCCACCAGCCGGGATGCGCGCTCACAACACAACGCCACTACAGCCCAGAAGCGTAGTTTATTAATTATTCTTTGGTAGATTATCTGAGAAGTGACTTATAGCGATGGCATAGAGTTGATTTCACATAATACTTCTTTAGTACCCCAGGCTCCCGAGGCGTACCTACCATATATTTATGATTTTGAGTCTCTAATTTTTGACAGATTATAGTATCTAAGAAGTGACCTAGTTGATTTCACATAATACTACTTTACTACCCTGGCCCTATCTGTCCCGTTAGGGATACAGACGTGATAGTATATCTGTATCTACTTTTCGAAACTGAAGTTGAACATGAGTTTAGTTTGAGTCATAAGCATAAAGCCATAAAGCCGATTTCATATTGTAGAATTTGAGTACTAGAGGTAATGGATAATGAGAATTTCTTCACTTTACAAAATCAACAATCTGTGCGACACTCGACCCAAGCAAGATTTCAAAAACACGTCAAAAGTCAGTCCACACCGAGACGCGATGCGACACGAGCGACGTAGCGCGCA
Organism: Acrobasis repandana; assembly: GCA_963576875.1. Lineage (NCBI taxonomy): Eukaryota > Metazoa > Arthropoda > Insecta > Lepidoptera > Pyralidae > Acrobasis > Acrobasis repandana. The sequence goes on along the minus strand of OY756230.1, from coordinate 9,274,866 downwards.
CTTGGAAAAAATATAGGACTTATTTACTAGACAAAAAGAATGAGATTTCAGTGAGAGCCCGCTGCGCCGCACTGCGCAGCGCGGCATAGCTTCTAATCTAATTTTAGCGGCTGTCGCTAAAATTAGAATATTTTTGTCTAGTAAACAAGTTCTATATTTCTTCCAAAGTGCGTGCTACGACGCCTCGCGTTTCAGTATATATAATATTAATCTATGGCATCGCGTCGCGTCTCGGTGTGAACAGACCCTTAAAGTCCGCCCTGCTCTAGTGGAGTTTCGCCTATAATGGGGTCAAAAAATTCTTGACTAGCTATATTTATTTATATTAGGAACATATAAATTGGAATAGATCAATGAAAAAATATTCATAAATCAATAATTTATTGATAAACTGAAGGCAAGCAAATTATGTCACAGAAACTTGATCAATGTCCTAAAATTTACTGAAAATTAATCTGAAATAAACAGGTCACATAAAAAGTATGTCGTAGACTAATAATCAGGCATTCAATTGAATGTCTAGGTCCGTTGTAGATGTTGTTGAAAATGAGATTAGTGCATCCGGTTTTTGGTGGTTGTTTTGCATCAATGCCTGCGCTTATCCGCGAATGAAATATGGGACGAATTTGAATAACAAAATAAAACTTAGATCGTTAAACAAAAAGCCACCGGCCTGTTAATAATGTAACTATAATAAAAGTACATCATTACATTACTTATATTCCGGATTTGTTTTAGAAAAGATATTGTATCCATTTGATGCTAAAAATGCCTCTATACAACCTACTTAGTTGAATTTTAGTTAGGCTTTGATCTTAGTAGACATCCAATTGCTTGACTTATTATCAGTTGGTGCGACAAGCACCTCAAGACAAAAATATAGGAAAACCTGCTATTTTTTATTTTGAATGGACATTATGCGGTTTGATCTGAATCAAAACATAAAATAACAGGATTCCTAGCATTTATCATCTTTATTTATATACTTAGGTATATATTCTTTCTAATTTATTTGTATTCAATGGACGCAAACATCAATAAAATGTTATAATTACTGTCATATTTATGTTCCAAAGGCAAGATAAGACAAGTTTCATATTGTAGCTAATTTATAAATAATTCTAGAAAAACCCCTACCTCATTTCAGAGACTGCATAAACTAACAGACAAAGTACATGTTTCTAATTTGACATAAACAGAAAAATTATCACAAGCATAAGAAAAAATCCAAATTGAGAAGTATTTTCTTTTAATGCCAAATCAGGAACTGTTGGTATATAGTTGATTGCAAGTTTACACATTTAATAGTGATAGATAACGTAACGAACATGCAGAATAATCACAGATGCAAGTCAAGGTGGCAAGACATGATCACATGTGAACAAATTTTAAGATGAATTTCACATAACGAGTCCTTTATAGATAGCAGACCGTGGCACTAAAATGCAGAATGAGAACCGCTTGTACTTTAGATACCAAAGTCTTTGCTTATTTATTGTCCGAAAGTAAATTTCATCTTCAAAATTGTTACAAAATATAAGTTACTCTACAACATATATTCGAATAAAATACCTGTAAAATGCTGACCAGCATGCAATAACAATAAAATAATAAAAAAGACAAAGGAAAACAACACCGAATAAGACAATAAAAATATAAAATATACAACACTTAAACTACGTCTACAAGGAATGTAGTTTGGTTCACTGTACTTTTACTTAAAACTAAGTCAAAATTGCACAAAAAAGGAAACACGATTCTTTGGCCCTTAAAAACTAAAAAGAAAAATCACAATTCAATAACTAAAAAATAAAATCGATTGAGACCCTTAATAATAAGTAGATACTTATAGCAATCACCAAAACTTGAGTTTATTATGTGCTTATTATGCTGTGTAGGGGTGTCTTATAATAAATTAAAAATACTGTGCTTTAAAACTATGCCTCAAAATATCTTACAACTATCAGCTGTACGCCGTAGACGACATGCAACAATAACTTCTATCTAAGTAAATATAGCAACAAAATGTATCTAAAGACATATCACACATTCACAGCAGTCTTTCTATGTAGCTCTAGCCTTGCGTATATTTTTTTTCTCCGCCTCAGTGAATCCGAGGATATTTTCTATCGCGTTAAGATGACCGTGGTGGTTTTCCGGGTCGGTGAGGAAATAGTAGATGGCGGATTTGAGGAATTGTAGGGTCACCTCTGGATCCACGTTGGTCTTACTGCCCTTCTGCGACTCGACAATTCGACGATACATAGCCTGTAACAGATCTCAATATTAATATCTGTTCATTACGTCGATGTCAGCATGCATTTGCTACTATTGCTACTACTTATTATTTAATAATTGTAAAAAAATATAACAAAAAAAGTTTTATAAGCGACTTCCAACCAAAGAGGAGCTTTTCAATTCGAATATTTTTTACAATCGTTTATTTACTTTCACCTGTTCCGTTGTCTGTGGCCAAATCTTGCAAGTTAAATTTGACCCACTTCCTGGTTTCCGATTGTGCTGAAATTTTGCATATTATGTATGTTCCTCAATAACTTCTCCGATTTTTAACCGATTGGAAAAATTATGTTTGAAAGGATATACATGCAAATTGGTCCCATTGTCACCAGGTGAAGACCTGATGATGGAATCTTCGAGAAATCGAGGGAACTTCTCAAATATTCTATGCACACACTTGAATGTTTTTGTAAATAAATTAAGCTTTTGCATTCAGAAAGTATTGTTAGTATTGTTTTGGTGAATTGGAACTGATGAAGACCAAACATTGAAGTCGCTTTTTTTTGTTTCAATTATAATACACTGCTCTCACAATCTGGTAACAACTCTTCATGTATTATGAAATAGGTTTTGATGCTATGCAACTGTATATCTTGATTAAAATGAGGGGGTGAGTCAACAGAACATCCACAGATATTTTTGAGCAGCATATTTTCAATTTTCAAGTAAGTAATAAATTTTACATAACAAGGATATTGCATGCGACGAGCGGGACTCGATTTTTAACACAGTTTGGGCTGCACGCACCGCGACGACAGCGTTTATACTGGCCTGTCGCCTATTGACTAGGTATAAAAAGAAGGCGATAGTCATCAGCACGATATAAACTTTGTCAGAGGCTGACGATGGTGTGCTGCGGAGCAGATGACATTGCGTAACAAACTGTTTTTTTTTTCTATTATTTTAAGGGATAAGTACCTAAAGAGTTTGTTTCACAATGTCGTGGATTTACTGTATACAATCAACGTATTTTTTCACTTTGTTGAAAAACGTAAATATTCCAAAATGAGCTGTAATAGCATTGTATAAAGACTGATTTTTGATTGACTGCATGATTTTGTCAAAAAATAAAAATATCAAATACCTACCTATTTTACCCGTAAACCAAAAGAGGCTGTTTCAACTCATTACCATGCAAAGCTTGTGTTAGGCGTAAAAAAAAGAAATTATTGGCGTTAGAGTAAATTTTGCTAATTTATTAGTTTATAGACGTTAGTAGAAAGATGAAAGTTAGTTAACCCCTGTACTTCTGGTAATTTTCTTTTTCTTCATATGATTGAGTTAACAATGTCATCCGTTAGATACGTAACATCTGAAAGGGATTGCAGCAGATTTATTTGTACAATCGAAGACAACTTTCTCCCTCCGGCACCATTACACCTGACACAAATAGACAGCAAACCGATGACTGAAGTTTAGGTTCTCGAACATTGACTTTAGCAAGACTTTCTCTTAACCTTGTGCTAAAGCAGTGTAAGTACAAAAAATAAAATAAAAAAAATAATGGGGGTGTTTAACAATGACCGCCGCCTTCGGTATAGTTTCCAACCTTTCGAGCTCCTAGGACCCATAAAGAAACAGCCTCCTTTGCACTTAGAAGTACTTGTGACTTTGCCGTTCGGTCCGATGTGAATGCCGTGTCCTGGAATGCACTACACGTTAAGCAGAATCCTGTTAATAGCCACTACATGCACACGCTACAAACTCTGTCAGGCCCGTAGACTTTCTGATCTGAAGCATTCTTTATTTCACTACCCTGTGTATAATCTACTATTTCACGGTTCTTGCCTGTCGGTGAAATGCTGAATTTACCAATAGACCAACTGGCATACTACCTGGATGGGCAACATTTTTTTTTGCTTTCAAGTTAAATTAAAATGAATAAAAATAATAATAATAATCTGGCACTTCATTGTACTTGAATGGTAATTGAACATTCGTGATTTATGGAATCACCATTCAAAAAGATAATAATCAAATCGGTTTATTATTTTAGGAGCAAACAAAAATTTTGCCCCCAATGTTGCTTTACTTGCCCTCCATATTTCATCTCCCCAACTACGAAAGTGTTATATTGCCTACGGGCCTGATTTCTGTGTACGATGTGGTGGGTTAAAACATTGTTATTCATAAACTTATTTTAATCACTTTGTCTACATACATTTGCAGACATAAGGAAATGTTAGCATTTTGACAGAATATGTAGAAATAGAATGGATAGATATTATGATGATTTTGAATGATGAGGACCACACTTTAAGTAAACCTTGTCAACTAAAACTCACAGAAAGGTAAGGGAGAACAAAGTTGACAGTCATTGTAGCACACAGCTCTGTCATTAAGACTGCAGTCTTCGACCATGGGAATTTTTGATTAAAGTCCCGAATCTATATTTTCTATCTACACATATGCATTGCGCTGTATTGTACATGCACCCTGGAGATGAATTTAGACGAATTCAGAAGCGCAGCGAGCGGTCTGCCTTATCAGCGTTTTCGTCCCCATATTTATTTGAGAATTTCGAAGAACTTCAAATTTTTCTATCTTTTTACAAAAGACAAATTAGTTTTATTTATTTATTGTAGCTGTTTATGCATTAATCAATCTTCATATTTGTGTATTTTCTAACTCAGTCGTATGCGCAAGAAATCCGACGACGTATTCGCTTATATTTTCTTCAAAGTTTAACCTTTTTAACTAAGTTTATGAATGAATTAAAAAAAATTTACTAATATCTTCTCATTAATTTCCTTTATCTTTATTTCTCTGTAATTTATACACAACTTCATGTTTTAAATTCCGTGTAAACAACAAAGACATAAACGTCGCGCACCGCAAAAAATTTAAACACGTCTCAGGTTATTTGGAATTAAACAAACTATTACAATGAAAATCAATAAATTGTCTCATTCACTTTTTTAATACTTAAATAAACTTCAATTTAACATATTGTTACTAAGTAAGTTTGGCTCCAATCAGCTCCGAAAAAGCAGTCAAAATCACTAAAAATAAGGACCGGGCCCTTAACATATTACTAAGACTACTACTATTTTATAAAAGTTTAAAGTATTCAAGATCCATATAGATGATAGTAAAGTACAAACTGCCTACTCACAGTGAATTTTTGACCATGCCTTATTTCCTTTGATGACAACTATCCATTTCTAGATATAGTGATTCTCTACTTTTAAATCGTACAATATTTTTTTTTAAAGTGTTTTTGTATATTTATATTACTTAAACAGAGTAAAAAAGTACTGTGCAATTACTTTATACCATCTACTCATCGCCTGCCCAGCATGGTAATAATGGGCAAATCCTTCATTTAAAAAAAAAAGGGTACGTTTCGCGTTAATTCCCGTATGCATTAATTGAACTATACTCTCCTTTACCTTTGTAAATGGAATCAAATGATTAAAAAACCAAGTAAAAATAAAAACATATTTAAATACTCAGAAATAACAATACAGCAACATGTCTTAAAAGGTTGTTGTTTATTACAGTTGGCAAGGATAACTTCAATGTGAACGATTGTTTAACGATAATGATATGCGCAGACATTTGGATTCAAGCAGAGGACATAACATAAACTTACTCGGACATTTTCGAGCTCGGTCTGGGTTATCTGCAACTGTTCAAGTAATTCCTCAACGGATACTCTGTTTATTTGCCCTTGTGATGTGCTTGCATCGCCATCCTGCAAATATAACACATATTTGAAGATCAGAATTGGCAAAAATGTGTAAATTTGCAGTTTGTTTGCAATTAGGTAACTAACTTCAAGAAATAATTGACAAGACAATCAAATATTAATTATGCTAACCAACTCGAATGAATATCTAATCATTCTGAATTCCTGCTGGGCATAGCACATAAATTTTCCTTAATTATGTTCAAATAAAATGTACATAGCTTATAATCTTACCTATCTGCATGAGAAATAAATCATTTATACATAATTAATGTCAATTATATTAGGGTACAAATGTTATGACTTTTTCATGTTATATGAAGCTGTATCGTAATAAATTCATGAATATTTTACCTTTTCCAACCCAAATTTAGCTGCTTCCACACCTTTCTGGTACATTTGCAAGTACATAGAGCGGTGTCTGCTTTCTTCGTCATTGAGCTGCCGACTCGCCTCCTCCAGCTGTTTCTCCAACGAGTGGATTCTCTCCTTTGCCTGCTCGTAGTTGGGCAGCAACTCGCAGTACCGTGTATTGACATCCGCAAGCTTCTGCAGCAAAGCTTCCACCTTGTCATTGTGCGCCTTCTTCAACTCTTGTGTCTCTCCCACATGACTCCTCATAACATCTTCAACTTTCTTTTCATAGAACATTATTAAGCTACGGCGCTCCTCATCTGCATCTTCTAATTCAGTCATGCATGATGCTTCTTGAGTTAACATGTGTACCGACTCTTTGGAGTGCAAGGAAGAGTTAGTGAGATCATCAAAGTGGCCGGAGTCAGTAAAGGAACCTTGCATTTCATTTCTACATCTAGTTGGGGTCTGATCTTTGAACAAAGAACTATCAGTTACATCAAAAGATCTACAGGCCTCCTCACGTTTTGGGCTTTCTTGTTCAATAGACAAATCTTCGGCATTTTCTCTTATTGTCACAATTTCACTAGAGTTAGATTTTTCTTCAGGGGAGCATATAGATGTTTTGTATAAGCGCAGCTCAACAACTTCTTTTGTGAGATGGAATATTTCACTGTCTTTCTTTTCTAAGTCCTTTTTGGCTTGAGTGAGTAGGCTTTTGAGTCGACGGATTTGTTTTTGAGCCCTTTGGGTAGGAGTAAGGTACTCATCACCAGCCAGACCTGCATGAGATGAGCAATGAAGAACATATCGCATAGACCGGCCACTGAAGGTGGTACCATTAAATGGAGCATAGCCTGCATCAACAGACGCGGCAGTGGCAGCGCTGCCATAGCTGTGAAGTGATTCATCATCAGGGAGGTCCTCGGGAGAGCCAGGTGGAGTGTGAGCAGAGTCTGTCATGTTCAGCTTGCCATCACAGTTATCCTGTGACTTTAGGCAGGTTTTTCTTGGTTTTTGATTAGAGCTGAATGACTGTAAGTAAATTAAATAATTATAAATTTTGCATCAGCATGAAATAATATGTAATGTCTATCTCATCTAATATATAATAATAATCTAATCTATCAAATAGTAGGTATGGTAGGTATATTGTCATTATAAAATCTGATTTCTGTTTTTTTAAGGTGAAGATATAGGCAAATGGCCTGGAAGTGGCGCCCTCATTTGAAATAAATTGTTAACTCGTAAATATGGAAATAATTTCCATATTGCTCTTCGTCATGCACTAGATAGCCCTTTAAATTATTTTATGAACCACCGTTGAAAGTATTTACATTAGTCTGTGTAGCTTTAACACTTGCCTCCGCCAAAAGTGGCCACGGCAAGTTTTAAAACTAGACGAATTACCAATAATAGTTTCAACGACAGTTCATAAAATAATTTAAAGGGCTATCTAGTGCATGGCGAAGAGCAATATGGAAATTATCTCCATATTTACGAGTTAACAATTTATTTCACACTTCAAGGCCATTTGCCTAAATCTTCACCTTAATTCATTGACATGCATTGAAATAATGGAATGTAATTAATGACAATCAATTAATGCATAATCAAAACAAAGAGCAAGAATGTACCTCCTATATCTTTGAATCAAAACATATGAAATAGAAAACAATCAACACAACAGTGATTATACTTTTTACTGTGCAAAGAGTATATTGTAATAAAGTGGCTGGCAGGGTAGTCATGGTGACAAGAAACGGATCAAACGGAAACTGAACGCAATATGGCACTACCATAGGGACACTCACATGGCTCCGTTGGCGGTATCCGGGCTCCGGGAGGCGAGACCCATCGCTCCGGATTTTCTGATGCGCGTTTTCCGTGATTATTGGAATTAATTTCCTGGTGGCAAGAGGCGAACGCTGCACCATCTTTTCACCGCGCAGCCGCAGTGAGGACGTGCGCCGGAAGTTCCCGGCAACGTTCCCGGTGCAGCAGTGCTCATCGTGAAACTCTGGCACTCTTCTAATATAATTTCTGCTCATTTTCTTCAATTATTCACATTAACGTAGCGTACTGAAAATGAAACAGCTGTTTAATATTTCAACAGAACATGAACAAATTACAAAACAAACAAACAAAACGTGCAAAATTTTATGACAGTGACATTGACATTTTAAAAATGAAATTGTTGCCCAGTAAATTTTTTTATTATTTTTTATTATAAGTATGGCAACAGTTTTTTTTTATTGAAAGAGGGATTTTTGAAAAGACCTCAAAGCGGTATTGAAAGTTTGGAAGGTTCTCCTCCAATCAGCCAACATTTTCTTCTGTTATTTTAGTACCGTTATTAGGTATATGCATTTGCATTGTTATGAATAAATAAATAAATAAATATCGAAATGACTACGAATGCGACGTCTGCTACATAGCTTAGTCAGTTGAGTGATTATAAGGTTGAGATGGGGGGAGTATTGGGAACCGATTCTCGCACTGGATATGGTATTTTTTTATATAACAAATATATAACGTCTAACAAAATATACTAAAACCATTTTAAGGGTAAATTTAGTCCATGATACTGAACAACTTGTCCTAAAGAACATACCTATATCGAAATATAAAAAATAGTTTTTTGCTTTCCATATAAACTCGGATCAGCTGTTCGGTCAACTTGTATGGGAAACCAAAAATATTTTTTTATTGTTCAGTATCAGTATGAGAGAAAGTTGTTCAGTATCATGGACTGAATTCACCCTTAAGGTGAAGGTATAGGCAAATGGCCTTGAAGTGGCGCCCTCATTTGAAATAAATTTTTAACTCGTAAATATGGAGATAATTTCCATATTACTCTTCGTCATGCACTAGATAGCCCTTTAAATTATTTTATGAACCACCGTTGAAAGTATTTACATTAGTCCGTCTAGCTTTAAAACTTACCTCCACCAAAAGTGGCCACGGCAAGTTTTAAAGCTAGACGGATCACCAATAATAGTTTCAAAGGCAGTTCATAAAATAATTTAAAGGGCTATCTAGTGCATGACGAAGAGCTATATGGAAATTATCACCATATTTACGAGTTAACAATTTATTTCACACTTCAAGGCCATTTGCCTATATCTTCACCTTAAAGCCGTACCTTAATTTTCCGGGGTCCAGAGCTGCCCCCATTTAAAATAAATCATTTCAAAGAAAACGGAGATATCATTTAAAATTTTGCTGGAGACTGGAAACAACTTTTCACAAAGTATGCTTCCCAGTAGGAATTGAACCCACGACCTTCGGATCACGAGGCAAACGCCTTGACCACTGGACCACGGAGGCAGCCAAATAAACAATAAACAAAATAAATATTAAAACAATGTTCTTTACTCACGCTATCAAATTAGTGGTTTTTCAGCGAAACAATCCCACGGTTGGAATTTGGACCCGATTGGAAACGCGAACGCTAAGCACCGCTGGTATAGTACAGTACAGACGCTCGACTATCGTCTATTACAACATCATAACTTGCACAACAGCCTGGCTACAAGAAGTCTAGTTACAGAATATTGCGCGACGCACGCTCAATCTGCTGGGAACATCGCTCTACTTGGCTCATACCTAGATAAAATAAATATTTTGCTAGCGCAACAGTACCTAGCACATTCAGTATGCATGCATGAATGCATCATGGGTACCTAAGCTACATACCTACTATAAAGTAGGTACTTTTATTCTGTGTTTTTGGGTTGGGTTGGTATTTTCAGCCACATTATTAAGGAAAACAATACATGAAGAAGAAAAAAAATGGCTGAAGGTTGATTAGTTAGAAGCTTGCTATCACTGGATAAAAATCTTTTCCACATGACAGGAAATTAAAATGAACTAAGTACTTATTGAATATTATTTATAGCAGAGAATGTTTTATACTTATATCTGCTGGTCTGGGAGAAAAGAAAAAACTTAGAATGTACCAGCTGCTTCTCTTCTCGTTTAGATCGTAAAAGACAATCAAGGGAATGGGCGAAAATGCGAATCATATCAATAGGCGATGCGGCTAACTACCCATCACTATTTTGATTCATTGTTTCCATCTTCCTTCCTAAAAGTGGCCTTTGGGTCTTGCGGACCTGGGCTCTGTCTTAAAGCCTTAAGACTCAACCATGCTCTGTCTGCCCCATTAGGGATATTGTGTTTATTATAGCAGAGAAGTATCTTTTAATCCATGCTTAAAAGGGATGTTTATTGCTTATGATGTTGAGTAGCCCTTACCTACTTGTTCGTATGTACCTACCACCTACATACGTAGACTCCATTGTTTGAGCTTATCAACTAAAGCGCTAAAATCGTCATGTGTATCTATCAAACATACCGACCAATACGAGTATGAAATGTACTTAATAACTAAGTCGGTATTATAGTTACGCGTTTTCTTTGTTGGTGAATGATTTTCAAGCATAAAAACGTAGCATGCTGCTGCCCGCAAAAACCTTGAAGTTTGCGAACAAAAGAATTACTTTTCATAAACATTACTCACTCTTTGATTTAGTCGGTGTAAGATTTTTTTAGAAATGTATGTATGTTGTACTAAGTAGGTACGTAAGTAGAAACCTAAACCTATAATTTTCATTTATCTCTATGGTTTACGCACACTGTATTGACTAGTCTGAAGCTGGGACTATGCAGTATGCATGCATATACTAGGATAATGCATAAAAGTAAGTCCGTTCCTTCGCAAATGTTGGCAACTTAGATATAGGAAATAGATAGGATTATAGAAATGGTTGTAGATTTCATATAACGGAGGGCGGTTATCCGCAACGCACCGCGCACCGCTCACCGTCGCGGAGCGCAGTTTCTACATACTGACGCTCCCGCGTGGTAACGCGTTTTCAGTGGGTGGGAGTAGGCGTGTTTTTTATACAAACTGAGCTACTTGCATACTCGTACAATGTTAAAAATCTGCCGTGCCGCGGTCCGCGACGGTGCGCGGGGCAGTGGGATCACCGCCTAATAGAGATTATGCAATGCAAGTAAATAAGAGTACACGGTAGCACAATTGAAAGTGCACTCACAGTACAAATGTGAGGAGCGTAAGTTCGAATCTCACACAAGTGTTTTGTAGTCGGTCAGACGAGTCTACTGAGGATACATATATTTTTGCAATGTTTTGCGTCGTTTGTTTGTTTGTTTGTAATAACTTTATTACTAAAAGACAACATATTTAATACGAAAGAGCAAATATACAAAGGCGGACTTATCCCATGTAGGGATTTATTCCAGTTGACCTGCGATAGATTGACAGGATATTAGGTCCTTACATATGAAATTGCCGATTTTCAATACTGGCAACTTTAAAATCAAATATCTTGCGTTTCATTAGGAATTCCAAATTCAAATTTATTTCGAAATAAAGCCAGAAAAATATTGTTTTAAAATTCGTATTTCATTTGTTTTAACATCATTTGTTTGAGTTTCAACATTGCTATAACAACAACTATCGACAAATTGAAAATTCGCGGTATTTACGAATACGAGTTCCACCGTGGCACCAGTGCTGCAGAAACGACTTGAAGAATTAACGACGTGTATGGACCAGGCACCGCTAACGAACGAACGGTGCGTTTTTGGTTTCAACGTTTCCGTTCTGGAAATTTCGATTTACACAATGAGCCTCGTGGACGACCTGATACTCAAGTGAATAACGAAGAATTGAAGGCGATAGTGGAAGCGGATCCATCTCAAACCACTTCTGAATTAGCAGCAGCCTTCGGCGTAAGTGACAAAACGATACTTATCCACTTGCGCCAAATCGGAAAAATTAAAAAACTCGAATAGTGGGTACCGCACGAATTTACTGAAGCAAACCAACAAACACGCGTTGCTTGCTGCGTTTCTTTGCTCAATCGCCTCAATAATGAGGGGATTTTTAACCGTATCGTGACTTGTGATGAGAAATGGATCCTGTACGACAATCGGAAGCGATCATCACAATGGCTAGACCCTGGAGAACCGGCAAAACCTTGCCGTAAGCGAAAACTGACCAAAAAGAAGATTCTGGTTAGTGTTTGGTGGACCAGTGCTGGTGTTATCCACTACAGCTTCTTGAGATCAGGCCAGACGATTACTGCAGACTTGTATTGCCAACAATTGCAAACAATGATGGAAAAGCTCGCCATTAAACAACCGAGACTGATGAATTGCTCTAGCCCACTAGTACCTGGGTGAAAAGACCCTTGAATCTAAACAAAATATGGGTACCTAACAGATGGAACCCAATTCTAATCTCTTTTCTTTCCATTAAAGGAAGAGTGACACTTTCAAATAGCGGTGAAAATTCGTTCCTATACATTACATAAGGCAGGAAAGGCAGCTTTCTGCTTTGTTCCAAAGTTCCAACTCGAATAAAATCAAGTAAAGAAAGACAGATGGACTTAAGGTGACGTGGGTTCACAATTTGCAATACTGTGCGTGTTTTTGAAAAATCACTGTTATTATACTACTACAGTTTATTCCTCAAAAAATTTACATAAAAATCTTAAGGATTTTCTACAGACACCCACAATAGCCAAAACACGATTGAGCATTTTTGGCTCGATAGAAAAAAATCACAAACATACCTCTAAATTTGCCTAAATTTGCCTTTATAATACGTATTACTGTTTTTTATATACCTATATTTATATAATACAAAAAAAATAATAATAAAACACTGAAATATTCATCGAGAGGGAAGGAAGGGCCGGAGCCGTGCTCGACGATATTTCGCAGTGTTTTCTTTATTATTTTTTTTGTATAATATTTATAATTTTTTTTGTAGCCAAAACGGATAGATATTTAAATAATACATTTTTTGGTATAATTTTCATATAAAAAGGTGATTGTATAAAATAGTAACACGTATTATAAAGGCGTATTAGAGGTATGTTTGTGATTTTTTTCTATCGAGCCAAAAATGCTCAATCGTGTTTTGGTTATTGTGGGTGTCTGTAAAAAATCCTTAAAATTTTTATGTAAATTTTTTGAGGAATAAACTGTTATAGTTTAATAACAGTGATTTTTCAAAAACACGCACAGTATTGCAAATTGTGAACCCACGTTGCCTTAATTACAAAACAAATTAAAAGTTAAAGTATGAACACAAATATCTAGAATTTACTGAAGTTTTATTTAGCTTATCTCTACCGTCTCTACTCTAGTAGCGTGATATCATGTCGTGGTGTGTTCATGTCACTACCAACACAGTTTTCAATGCTACAACTCTATCGTTTCGTACTCATCGATTTTATTACTGGGTGAAAATGTAGCTATTTGCGTAATTATGTATGGTAGATTCTGCACCGAATGCATGTTCTGGTCCAATACATTAATTGACTTGAGTAATTTGCTGTCTCTACTTGTCGATGTTTGGATTCCGGCTGTGAAATGGCATTTTAACGATGGTGCTATGGTGATGGTGCCCATGTGTGCATTGTGCCATTATTTCTTTAGAAATGTGTAATGTCATCTGACTATTATTGCATGAAATAATAATATTTCTCATTAGCTGCTAATCTAAAGCAGGTAAGTACGTAGGTTCTGTAATGAAATATAAAAAACAAGTTTTTAATAATTGTTCCCCATATATAAAAAAACTGAGAAAGTTTGTAGTGATTCTCATTTATTCATAATAAAAACATTAAATAATACAGTACATGATAAAAAAAAATACTGAAAAATCAAACTGAACTATAGTATACAAACTGAAATATAAAGTAAACTAAACTGTTTGTTTAAAGTTTTTTATTTTACTTCTATAATATGACGCCACCGAACCTTATATTTTGATTTGTGGGGTTATGTTATGACATATTAAATTTTGATACGATTTTACCGCAATTTTATCGCTAAATTAAGTGGTCGACCATTAAGTTTACAAATAGACCATTCAATATTTATACCATTATTAATTATTATAATGCAGCAATATTTCATATGGTTCTAATTGGAAATAGTGATATGTGTACATAGAACGACGTTTAAGAATTTTAATTAAGGATAATTATATAAAGTGCTACGACGATGCTACGAAAAGTCTACGATCACTACGATTTTTTTTCAACCTTAAGGCTGGGCCTGATGTTAATAATCAAAGTTTTGCTCCCGCTTCCACGCACAAAAATTTACTCTAGCCGAAGTGAGACAGCGAGACCATGCGGGGTGAAAAGATCATGGTAGGTCAATGAGGCCGGTTTTGGTTTTAAGTTTTTTTTCGTTTTACAAAGAATATTTAAGAGTTATTTAAAAAGTAAGACATATTATGACTGCCTTATGTTTAATAAAATTATAATCTAAAGTAGCAAGGGCTAATTTGTTGTATTTCTTAAAAACTTTCCCCTTTAGCATAATTCTGAGGTGATTTAGAGGCAACTTCGCAATTATTTTCTATTGAGAAAATTTTAGGCAATCGTGTTTTCGAAACATATTATGTATAGAGTTAGTCCTGAACTTTGCTGTGTTTTTATTTCAAAGTGAGTATTTCGTTAATATTGATAACTAGCTTTTTCCCGCGGCTTCGCTCGCGTATCCCAAGGAACATTACTTTTTTCCGGGATGAAAGGTACCCTATGTCCTTCTCAGTACTCCTAACTATGTGTATGCGAATTTTCAAGAAGATTGGTTCAGTAGATAAAGCGTTAAGAGGTAACAAACAAACAAACAAATATACAAATTCACTTTCGCATATATAATATTAGTTGGGAAGTTGGGATGGGATATTTAAGATCGCTCTAAGAACTTTAGGGTGTACGGGCTTTTAATATAATCGGCTGAATAAAACATCAAAACTCTTTTAAAGTAAATAATGCGTAAAGTTTCGATGTTATTTCGTGGCAATATAAACTAATTGTCTTGTGTTACCTATAGCAGTTTTTGCTGGTAATCGTGAAAACCGCAGGCGAATCAGTACCTACCTAGCCGACTCAAGGCCGAGAGATACGGTGACTTGGTACGGTACCTAATTTAAGCCTAATTTAATAAAGTAAGTATATATCGTTCAAAACCTAAGTACATGTTAGGATTAGCCTTTATCGCCTATAGCAACTAGATTTATCACCGGTATTGTTTTTACTGTAATTCATAACAATGATTTGCAATACCCATAAAAACACACGTAAAGTTAACTACACTACATATATAGGTAAGTATTTATTGTGTTACTACATTGCACGCGGAAAATCAGAGTCGCGAATTACGTAGGAAATAATTAACGCACTTATTACTTGAAAGTAAAAAGAAAATAAGTCGGTACTTACTAATTGTAACAAGTACGAATATCCCAATATCCATAGCGCTGGAGCACATCGCCGGAACATCATTAAGGCACATCGTAGCACTCTCGTAGTTCGAAAAGTCGTTCGCGCACTATTGTTCGAAGGGAAAACTTAGTATCAACTCAAACATCGCAAATTACATAGAGTAAACCATCCACGGTAACTTTTACGCTAAGAATGTTGCGGCAAGTCGTCGGGCGCAGTGCGTGGCTCGGGCTGCGTGCTTGGTCAATGTTTGTTCGCGAGCGCCGGCAGCGCCCCCCGCGGCCACGTCGACGCAACACCCGAATTACTTTCAGCCAAGCACCAAACACCAATGCACTATTGTTGAACTCGATGTTACGAAATCGATGAACAACAGACCGCGGAACAATGCCGATTTCCCTTTTTTTATCAGTGCAACTGCAATGCAGGCGATGCTGCGCCATCTGCTGGCGTTTTCCTTGACTACGTTATGTAGTGATCTATGCAGCTAGGTCTGGAAGATTTGTTGAAATTGAAAACATATTATTTTGTGTAGTTTCTCTTGTCAACGGAAATGTTTTGAGTTTTCATGCAAGGTTAACCTAGCCTAGGTTAACAGAAATGTTTTGATAGATTTTTCATGCTAGGTTTACCTAGCATGAAACATCAAAACATTTCTGTTGACAACAAGAGAAACTACACGAATTGTACCTACTTACCTATTGCTGAGAGTTATTTCATATTATGCTGTTTACCTCAACACTAATAACCACAGAAAATGCTCCATAAACTGTAATTTGTGTGGCGGTGAAGTCATAACAAGACAAAAATATGATTTGATTACAAGCTAAGTTAGTTTTTTGAAAAGGTTATACAAGTTACGTTTTTCGTCTCTAGCTAATTGTAAAAATGGCAAGCACTAATGCGGATGGAAATGGTATGAAATGGCGTAGCGGCGCGGCGAGGCGGCAATTTTTTGTTTAGTATACAATTATTACGACATAGTCTGATAACTACGAAAATAAGCTTCGCCGATGCCAACTCGCGAAACGTGATTGCTTTTCTAATTTGTGATCCGATTGTTTTTCTATTACGCTCATTATAATAATTATTACCAATATATATGACAAGAAAAATAGAAGAGTATACCTATACCTACCTACGATAAGAAGTACTTATTTATCGTCTTTTGTAAATTATCTTGGTTTTACTCACGTTGCTTTTTTAAGTCGACAATGCAATGCCGACAGTTAATTTCGTTCTCCTTTTTTATAAGCCAACCTATTTAATTTTTACAATTTAAATTTGAGCAACAAGGATATTAATTTTACAAATTGGTTTGACTAACCTCATTATACAGTTTATAAGTATAGCACACTTTAAGATTTTAGAACATTTAACCCTCAGTTTTTTACCAACCCTTAATTTTATTCTAAGGTATTACCTTAGAATAAAATTAATGCGGAACTTTAAATTTTTTTTTCGAAGAAACGCTATATAAAACTATGAGGTCAAAATAATCTGCTGCATTCTTTCGTCTGACCTTATTCGTCGCAGATACCCAGTTGCCTAATTATATATGATTGCCTTGGGCCGTTCACTGTAATACAAATGCAATTATGATTACGTATTTCACCGACTAATTAACACACTTCCTGTGCAACTGTTACGTGCAGTTTAATGATATCTACTAGAATATTAAATATTAAACGAGAATTTTCCATTTTATTTAAGTTTATTGCACACAATCATATATTAAATTGATTACAATACGCTAATGCATTATCTACCAGTTTTCCAGGGACACGCCGAGAAGTTGGCAAAAGGGGTACAAAGTGTTGCATACTTATTATTTACTAAAACAAAATTCCTATCCATATTACACAATAAATAAATAATACTTACATTTACCTAATTGAAATGTTATTCATTTCTACATAACTTTATCAAATAAAACACACATACAAAATACATATATAAAAATACATACATACATACATATAGGAATATCTACCTATGTACACCTAACCTATACATATACTTTACAATTATATATAACGTCTAACAAAATATACTGAAACTATTTTAAGGGTGGATTCAGTCCATGATACTGAACAACTTTCCCCAAGGAACATATGTCGAAATATGAAAAATAACTATTGGCTTTCCCTACAAACTCGGATCAGCTGATCGGTCAACTTGTACGGGAGGTCAAAAATTATTTTTCATATTTTGGTATATGTTCCTTGGATAAAGTTGTTCAATATCATGGACTGAATCCACCCTTAAAATAGTTTCAGTATATTTTGTTAGACCCTGTATAACAGCAGAGAGTTCAATATGATTCCAAATAATATTTCTTCAAATAAAAACACAACAACATTTTAAATGATATCTCCGTTTCCTTTGAAATAATTTATTTCAAATGGTGGCAGCACGTACTTAAAGGGGGTCGACATACAAGAAACGTGTTTTTTTCAGCATTTAAAACATTATACGGAGTATTACGGAGGTACGGAACGCTTCATGTACAAGTCCTACTCGCACTTGACCGTTTTTTTCAACGAGTGACTGTTTACCCCTCAGGGATAAATACTAAATAGTCGCATAAGTAATCCCTCGTGACAAAAAATACAAATTACACCAAAAACCATCTAGAAAAAACTATACATAACATAAATTACTATTATGTAGTGAGTAAAATACAGGTATTACACACACACTAGTGTAATAAAATAACGTACATTAGTACATTAACCTGTGCCGAAGAGATCCCTCCGAGTCGTGCGGCGAAGATATCACGCTCCATGGATGAGGAGTGCTCATGATCATGATGCGGGTTTCTCTGAACAATTGTTTCATCATAATTATATAAATCATTGTTGCAATCAATATATGATTTATGTTTTGAGAATAAGCACGTTAACTTTTTTGATCAAAGTAGGTATTGGTATCGTTCTTCAATATTCAAAGCATTGTAAGACGTATAGACGTATAAGTTATTTTCTTTCATACTGGTCTGGAAGAAAAGAAAAACTTTAGAATTTACTCGCTGCTTCTCTTCCTGCGCAGATCGTTAAAGCCGATCGAAAGAATGGATGAAAATGCCAATCATGTGGATACGTGAATTTTTCGGAGTCCAGTGCTGCTCCCATTTAAAATAAATTATTTGTAAGGAAACAGAGATATAATTTTAAATTTTGTCTCCAGTATGCCCTACATAACCCTTCAAAATATTTTATAAACTAAGTGAGAACGTGAAGCTTTTCTTCGCACATTTGCGAAACGTGCGAAGAAAAGCTTCACGTTCTCGTGCGAAACGGCCACTTTTGGCATATGGAATCTTAGAACCTGTATAGGTGCTATCATCTCAGTCCAAACTGTGAACTCGCGAACTCCTTTACAATTGTATATTTTACGAGTAGGAACCCACCCCAAACGGATATGGCTCGATTTCAAAATGAAAAAAAAAATAATCTCCGATTAAAGTTACTTTAGTTATTGTCGATATAAGTACAAACGCAAGATTGTCCAAGTAGTCGGAGAACGTCACTCGATTCCATAGAATTTCTCGCTATATTTGCTCATTCATGAAATTTTGGCCGAACCTAGATTTTTAACGACCCCCGTGGCGTACTGGTTAATACGCTAGTCCGCCGATTCGGATGTTCTGGGCTCAGAGTTAGTTGGAAAGTGGCCTTTTCAAATTGTCCTGGGTCTTGGGTGTTAACATAAAATGTAATAAAAAACAAAAATCATTTATTTCTCGTAAAAATCGTATATAAATGTATTTATTTATTTATACTTTATTGTACACACATTTTAAAGTACAACAGGCGGACTTAATGCTAAAAGCATTCTCTAACAGTCAAACCTTTGGGTCGATTGGAGAGTTTTATGTGGGTGTGAATATAACTAAACTAAATTTAAAAGATAACAATCACAGCACATACTATAAACATACTATTATTATTATTACATATACATAATTACTTACATACATATATACCACTTCATAATATATATACCTACATTAAAATATATACAAATACATAACCATAAATAAATATTATGCAATCAAGTCTGTCCTATGTTTAATTGGAAGTGTAATACAAAAACAAGTAAATTTTATGTGTTACAACCGCCGATCTAAGGAGAATGGAGACCGATGAAGGCTGGGCCTGTAATATAGTATGGTTGCGTTAGGAATTCAGGATTCCATATCACAAGTTTAAAACTTACTTTTGGCGTAGTACTATTAGGTATTCTGTGCTTTTGACCTAGCTCAATCAGTGTGATTTGTCCCTATATATTTATTTATTTACTCATTAAGGCATAATTTTGATGTAGGTGCCTAATAATTAATTATAATAAATAAGTTTGCCGAATGATGCCAGCCAAAAAGATGGGCTCGCCTAATGGGTAGGCCTAAAATGAGATAGAAGGTCGATCGTCGAAGGATTGAAAAGAATAGCTAAATATCGAAGTAGCTGGGAAAAACAAAGGGACGCCTTCGCCCAACTACGAGACCTGAATAGCTAGATAAAAATTAGGGGCACGCCTGACGCCTGCCTTTTGAATAATCCGGCACTGCCCACTGTCCATTCCACTATACAGGGGTATTCATTTTAACCACACATTCTACGTAGAGATTTCATCGTCGCCGTACAAAGTACAACCAGTTTTCTATTTACGGCGCCTTAGTTAGATACAACAAGACACCTGCTATTACAACTAATGACCACTAAATACAACAGGAGGTGACTCGCCATCAGATTTGTGTCGTTTTGAATAAAATACAGCTTATACAGCCTATTAAGCCCCCTACACCATTCTTGGGTATATAACGTGTATAAAATTTTATCTTTGATCAAGAATATAAGTTGATGCAAAAAAGTATCCCTACAGCATCGCATTATCATGCAAAATTTTAACATAACGTTAAGGCAAAATTGTGTGAAATTATAGACAATTTTGTAGGGTTAGATTAGGTACCTATGTATACTCTTTGTACCACTTATATAATATGTTATTCAGTCTCATATAGTCAGTATTATTCGAGCAGTCATTCGTTACATTTACCTCACAACGTCGCTCCTTAATGGCGACCCTGCCTATAGGATTTAACGATAATGCAAGCTGACGGTAATGACAATTTATATAGTAGATATGTATTATAATATTGTCCATCGTAGTATTACGTATATAAGTATAGTTATAGGCCTGCCATCCAATCACGGACTACGGTCAAAAAATTCAAAAACCCTGGACTTTAGAGTGACATAATGAATTTTACCTGGACTAACTTGAAAAAAAATTATAGAAAACCAACTATACAAATGAAACGCTTTAATTTTAACGGGGGATGGCGGGGGAGGCAATGGACTTAAATAGTGTCCGGGTTTCTACCAGACACTATTTAAGAGCCCTGCCCTTACGCCCTACAAACTAGGACTAATCCGGGAAAACCCGGATGGATGGCAGCCCTATGAAGTTCAGTCTACGATACTGATTACCTATCTTTTGCTGGAAGAGACTTTAGACTTTACTTTGCCCAGCAGTGGGACACATCGAAAGGCTAGTAAAATATATAAATGAAATGCAAAAGAATCAGTCTAGCATGCTGCTACTACATGAACATGAAATGTTTACATGTAATAAAAATGCAAATAAAAGTTGTACGTTCACTTCACAGTCCATACATGTACATGCTCATAAATAGAACAATATTAACATTGCTGAAAGTAATTATTGATGAAATCATTTGTGGATATTGAAAAATAAATTTTACTCTAGGAATAAGTAAATCTATAGGTACATAAGATAAGTATTTAGACATTGACTTTGTAAGGTACATTTTATCGCATTTAAGCAATCCATGAAAGGTAAGCAGATCTATCAAGGAGTTGCCAAGATATTGGGTTGCAGAAGGGTCGTAGCTTTTCAGTTCAGGGCGAACTAAGTGCTAGTTTTACTGTAGGTAGTTATATAACTCAAGTGTACATTTAATGCCATTGCGACATAGTCTAAATAGCTGGTAGTGGCGGCCTAGTAACTTCTTAATTCGGCTAACATCTCTCTGCATTACGCAATGATTCCTCAATTTGATTGACACCACATTTATAATACATTATCTACTTAAGTAATTGAAAATAATACAAATATTAAAGTAAGTGAAATAAAACCAATACGATTTCGAGGTACCTATAGGCTTGATTGGTATTGGTGGACTAAATATAATACAGGCTGACTTTTTATCCACCTGCTGAATTTTTGGAGCAAGTTCAGACCATGATACTGAACTACTTTCTATAAAAAAGTTATGAATCCCGTATAAAATCCGTTTGGCTGAGCGCTGATTTGTATGGGAGGAAACTTTTATCGATTTTCATAACTTTTTTAATAGAAAATAGTTCAGTATCATGGACTGAACTTGCTCCAAAATTATGCAGGTGGATAAAATGTCACCCTGTATTTATTATTGATATTGGTGGACTAATCTATACTAATATTATAAAGCGGAAGAGTTTGTTTGTTTGTTTAAACGCGCTAATCTCAGGAACTAATGGTCCGATTTGAAAAATTCTTTTTTTGTTGGGTAGTCCATTTATAGAGGAAGGCTTTAGGCTATATAACATTCCGACAACCACGCGAACGAAGTCGCGGGCACAGCTAGTTAATATAATAAAACACGTGAAAATCTGCTTTTTAGGGTTCCGTAGCAAAATGGCAAAAAACGGAACCCTAATGGATTCGTCATGTCGGTCTGTCTGTCTATCTGTCCGTCCGTATGTCACAGCCACTTTTTACCGAAACTATAAGAAATATACTGTTGAGACTTGGTAAGTAGATGTATTCTGTGAACCGCATTAAGATTTTCACACAAAAATAGAAAAATACAATAAATTTTGGGGTCCCCATACTTAGAACTGAATCTCAATAGTTTTTTTCATCAAACCCATACGTGTGGGGTATTTATGGATAGGTCTTCAAAAATTATATTGAGGTTTCTTATAATTTTTTTCTACGAGTAAACTGAATAGTTCTCTAATATACCTCTAAAATAAGAGAATAATAAAACTAAAAACCATGCCATTACCATTACCATGCAAACTTCCATTGAAATTTGGTTTGAACGAGATCTAGTCAGTAGTTTTTTTTAATACTTCATTAATCGTAAACCGCAATTTACCTTTAGAACTTTTATATTATGTTACTTGCTGCTACGGAATCCTTCATGGGCGAGTCCGACTCGCACTTGGCCCCTTTTTATTTATGAAACCGGATGTTTAAAAATCATTAAGGTAGGTACGTAAATCAGGTAAGTACGTAGCTTTGATTATTTTTAGTTAGAGCACTAACCAACTTTAATTAACCAATCAATTTTAAAAGAGCAGTTGCACAGCGCCTCAACTTTAGGTTAGTCTCACAAAAGATAAACATTATAAATAAAATACTTATCATAAAAAATATTGTTACATTTTCGAACATTTTCTTATCTATAAAATCAAAACCTTTATTGACAGAGATAAAGGTAGCAAGACCTAAAGGTGGAAAACCAGTACCTATCAGAAATAGCAAGTGTTTAGCTCATTAGGCAAGAGTGAACAGGCATTTTTTGAGTCTGCGTGATACACCTTAGACCTCATCTTAGCTTCCCATCAGGCTAGATAGAGATCAAACGCACTCAAATTTCTAATAAAAAAAAAAAAAAAAAGCAGCCCATCGATTTACCCCCAGGTCTATGTCCATTTTACGACCCCACACAGGAGGAGAAGCATATAGTACATTTTACGATTTATATTTTGCAACCAAACTAGCCTGGAATGTTCTTTAAATATCACTTTTTAAACAATCCTACCCAAGTAAAAGAAGTTTCAGCGATGACGTTGATCAAAACCCAAATATGTCCATCAGTTTCCTACATAAATTTTCTATCTACTAGTCAACTAGTGACAGGCTAAGCTTATCTCTTTCTGAAAAGTATTTCTAGAGAGTATTTCTATACAATCCTCATTGTGTGTCCACTGTTCACTAAAAATTATGACAAATCTAATCATAAATCTTGTAGTTTATAACCAAGTGTCAGGACTCCTATTGATCATTGGAAAGCATGCATTTCTGCGCTTATCGGCTCTCGGAACCGGCCGAGCAGCCTTGCCGCCGCGGAGGCCACTTTTTGTGCCACTACTTATGTATTATCGACATTTATACACAGTCAACTATACTTTAGACTTTGAACCGCCTTTACATCGTCCGCGCAAAGTGCTAAATTGCGTAACGTTGTGCTGACCGAACGTTCCTACGTGATCTTATTTATATAGGTAAATACAAACTGATTAGACGTGCCTGGAGCCCGGGATACAATGGATGGCTATTAAGTTTTTTGCTACAGTTTTTTTAAACGAGGAAATCTTGGTAATATAGGTTCCTTCTTATCTGAATCACAGAAATAATACTTTTTCAATTTGCGGATCACTATACGTTTTCTTCTCTCTGTTATCTTCATCACATCAGCTAAGATGTCGATGTTGCCTCGGAGACCGAGGTCGGGTATACGGCTTTTTTATTCCACTTTGAACGGCCTGCGACTATCAACTGGAGCACAGGCCTGGGATCCTACTGTGGGAGAACGAGCCATAGTCCACCACGGTCCTAATTAATACGTTAAGGCCGTACCTAAATTTTCCGGGGTCCAGTGCTGCCCCCATTTTAAATAAATCATTTCAAAGAAAACTGAGACATGATTTAAAATTTTGCTGCTACCAAGTCCTAGATAACCCTTCAAAGTATTTTATGAACTACTGTTTACAGTTTATAATGAGAACGTTTAGCTTTACTACGCACATTTGCCAAAAGTGGCCGTTTTTCGCAAATGTGCGTAGTAAAGCTTGACGTTCTCACTTTAAACTGTAAACAGTAGTTCATAAAATACTTTGAAGGGTTATCTAGGACTTGATAGTAGCAAAATTTTATGTCTCCGTTTTCTTTGAAATGATTTATTTTAAATTGGGGCAGCACTGGACCCCGGAAAATTCAGGTACGGCCTTAAGATAATATCATAACCAATACGACTTCTTAAAGTGACGTGGGTTCACAATTTACCGTGCGTGTTTTTAAATAAATCACTGTTATTAAACTACTACAGTTTATTCCTCAAAAAATTTACATAAAAATCTTAATGATTTTCTACAAATACCTACAATAGCCAAAACACGATTGAGCATTTTTGGCTCGATAGAAAAAAATCACAAACATACCTCTAGATTTGCCTTTATAATACATATTAGTATTTTATATAATCACCTTGTTATATGAAAATTATACCAAAAAATGTATTATCTAAATATCTATCCGTTTTGGCTACAAAAAAAAATTATAAATATAATACAAAAAAAATTATAAATAAAACACGGTAAAATATTCGTCAAAAGAGAAGAAAGGCCCGAAGCCGTGCTCGACGATATTTCGCAGTTTTTTTTATATATTTTTTTATTACATTTACATTTTTTGGTATAATTTTCATATAAAAAAGTGATTGTATAAAAAAGTAACACGTATTATAAAGGCAAATTTAGGCACATTAGAGATATGTTTGTGATTTTTTATATCGAGCCGAAAATACTCAATCGTGTTTTGGCTATTGTGGGTGTTTGTAAATAATCCTTTAGATTTTTATGTAATTTTTTTGTGGAATAAACTTTTGTAGTTTAATAACAGTGATTTTTCAAAAACACGCTCAGTATTACAAATTGTGAACCCACGTCGCCTTAAGCCAGCGAGGCTTACAAGTAAGCAATATTTTTTCTCTCATGTAAAGTTTACTCTAATGTAAAGAGCGCATCACAGAGATTGAATTTTCTATTAATTGACTTATTATGATAACATCAGAAAACGATGTATCTGTTGTGATTATTATCGCGATAAATGATAGCATTGGCGGAGTTATATCCAAGTTGGCGACATCAACGTGGCGTGTCACGCTCCACCGCGCCTGCTCTCTCCCGATTTCACGGGAGGTATGGCTATATTTGCATGACGCATACAATTATGATTGATTTAGATAACATACCTTATACTTACAACTAAGGTACCTGTCTATCCATCGGAGTGACCAGTGGCTGAGAAACAAGATTATCCGGCTCGTTTAAATAGATTCCTCTACTGAGAAAGATGACTATCTACATGGGTTGTTTTAATTTTATTCATGCAAGTATCTTAAAACTTTCAATAATAATGAATCCTGTGTTTAATCTTTTTCGGTATACTTTTCCTATTACTATTTATAAATTGAAGTCCCCCGACAGTACGTACAATGTATTGATTGTACAAATCTCAGCAACTCGGGATGATGCGAGTTTCACTAACGGGTAGAGCATTTTCCCAAAAAGTTTTTCACAGCATACGTTCAGGTATAGCTCGGACGGCCCGCTAGTTGAAAAATAAATACCATTCTTTCATGCTGGTTAGAAAAAAGAAAAGAACTTAGAATGTACCAGCTTTTTCCCACGCAGATAGTAAAAGCCGATCGAGGGAATGGTCGAGAATGCAATGCGGCTAGCAATCTATCACTATTTTGATTTCCTTTGCCACCTTCTCGCCCACCAACACGTTAAAAGTGGCCTTTGGGTCTTGGCGGCCCTGGGCTCTGTGCTTAATAGACACATAAAACCCAAAATGTTCTGTCTGTCACAATAGGGATAAAGATATAATAGAAATACCATTATATCTTATCCACCCTATAGAAGATCTTCGCAAATATTTTGCCAGCATATCATACAAAGTCATACATACATGTAAATAGGATTTATAAATGTAGAATAATCTTATTTATACATACGACTATGTATGAAACGTACGATTAAAATCTGTATAATGTGCACTGCTATTTAGATAACTAAGTAGATCACTGAATATGCAAATAAGTTTTAAACTACAGTCTACTTACGTTTTTATTTCATAGCATGACTGTTGAGTTAACTTTAGCTCTACTTTTTCTATGGAAGTAAACTAAAATATAAAAAAAAGTAAAATGCCAGATATAATTTTATATTTATATTTTATTTTTAACCTTACTGCAAGTTTTACTTTTCTCCATTTAATTATTATAAAAAGCAACCTGGTAATAAATGACATAAATCTTCTGCTGCAATACTTATATTATAACGTCTAACGAAATATACTGAAACTATTTTAAGGGTGGATTCAGTCCATGATACTGAACAACTCTCCCCAAGGAAGATATGTCGAAATATTTTTCTACAAACTCGGATCTGCTGATCGGTCAACTTGTATGGGAGGCTAAAAATTATTTTTTATATTTCGGTATATGTTCCTTGGGGAAAGTTGTTCAGTATCAAGGATTGAATGTTTCAGTATATTTTGTTAGACCCTGTTATAGATAGCAGGTTAAGATACTTCGTAATCATACACGCAATGATTTACTCCATTTAGCAGGCGTGACGCTTGTGAACAAGGCGAAGACGCCGCCGCCGCCGCCTCATTTGAATTAGAAAGGAATGTTTTCAAGAAATATTCATAAATATGATAGATAGTGTTTGTCTTTACAGAATCGAATTAGCACAGTTATTATTAACGTCGAGTTTTAATTTAAGAATGATATAGGTAAATGCATAATTTGAATTGATTTCAAATATACAACGTGGAAGGGACATACCCGTAATATTACATATGAAATTGCCGATTTTCAATACTGGCAACTTTAAAATCAAATATCTTGCGTTTCATTAGGAATTCCAAATTCAAATTTATTTCGAAATAAAGCCAGAAAAATATTGTTTTAAAATTCGTATTGCATTTGTTTTAACATCATTTATTTGAGTTTTAACATTGCTATAACAACAACTATGGACAAATTGAAAATTCGCGGTATTTACGAATACGAGTTCTACCGTGGCACCAGTGCTGCAGAAACGACTCGAAGAATTAACGACGTGTATGGACAAGGCACCGCTAACGAACGAAGGGTGCGTTTTTGGTTTCAACGTTTCCGTTCTGGAAATTTCGATTTACACAATGAGCCTCGTGGACGACCTGATACTCAAGTGAATAACGAAGAATTGAAGGCGATAGTGGAAGCGGATCCATCTCAAACCACTTCTGAATTAGCAGCAGCCTTCGGCGTAAGTGACAAAACGATACTTATCCACTTGCGCCAAATCGGAAAAATTAAAAAACTCGAAAAGTGGGTACCGCACGAATTGATTGAAGCAAACCAACAAACACGCGTTTCTTTGCTTAATCGCCACAATAATGAGGGGATTTTGAACCGTATCGTGACTTGTGATGAGAAATGGATACTTTACGACAATCGAAAGCGATCATCACAATGGCTTGACCCTGGAGAACCGGCAAAACCTTGCCCTAAGCGAAAACTGACCAAAAAGAAGATTCTGGTTAGTGTTTGGTGGACCAGTGCTGGTGTTATCCACTACAGCTTCTTGAGATCAGGCCAGACGGTTACTGCAGACTTGTATTGCCAACAATTGCAAACAATGATGCAAAAGCTCGCCATTAAACAACCGAGACTGATGAATTGCTCTAGCTCTAGCTCTACACACTGCACATCAAACGATCGCCAAGTTAGAGGAGCTGCGACTGAAACCTCTGCGTCACCCACCATACTCTCCAGATCTTGCCCCAACCGATTACCACTTTTTTCAAAATTTGGATAACTTTTTACAAGGAAAAAATTTCAAATCTGATGAAGCAGTCAAAACCGCGTTCAAACAGTTCATAGACTCTCGCTCCCAGGATTTTTTCCAAAGGTATCAATGATCTGCCTATAAAATGGCAGAAGTGTATCGATAACAACGGCGCATACTTCGATTGATTAAATAATAATTTCATTAAAAAAAACTTGTTTTACTTTTTTGATACTAAACGGCAATTTCATATGTAAGGACCTAATATATCGAACCACGGTCTATACTAGATCATTATTGTATAATGAAATAAATATAACAGCCAAAGAACAAAAAAAAATTCTGCATTTCCATACAAAAGTGTGCAGCCGCTTGGGCAATTTGTATGGGAATGTCAAATTATTTTTTTTTGGTTTTTAACTGTAATTATATTAATTAATTAGTGAATTAGTAATTTTATTATACTTTCTAGTATGGCCCGTGGTTCGATTTATCTGTACGTAAAGTTTAATCCAAGTCCGTAAAATATTATCATTCGTCATTGCCTCACATTTTCTCATATGATGCCAATATATGTTTATGTGGTTTATATTTTACATAAAGAAAAATTACATAATTAAATAAAACCATAGAAACCCTACGATTTTATTTGACAGAGTATGACACGAGTGGGAAGCATTTTAACTGAAGGAAGATTGCATGACCAGTTTCTGAGAGCATGTAATGTGGCATGAGTCAGGCCTCGCTCTTCATGATTTATCTCTGACCTTACTTAGCTTTATTTATGTTGTTGTTTGTTATCGCGTTCCCAACAACTCCGGTTTACAAAGCTTATCTTGTCATATTATTATCATTTCCTAAGACTTTCTAATAAAATTTATCAATGTAGAGCAGTAAATGTTGGTTATTTTGATTAGTTAGAGATTATATTGTTTTTTATTTTGTTTATTTTTAAAGTATTAAAATTTTATTCATTTTCATTTATTCATTTATTTTCAGCTCACATCAACCCTCTGTTATATATATCGGGGATAGGCCTTCCTTTTTTTGCGCCATTCTCTAAGGTCCTGTGCTGCTTTTTCGCCCACCCCACAACAACGTCTGTCTCGACCACCACCCCATTACTGCTCTGGTCCACCGACTGTCTTTTCTTTTAGCCAAGTGTCCTGCCCATTACTACTTTAACTGCGTGATTCTTCTACCTACGTCTTTGAATTTTGTTTTACGACGAATTTCTACACAAAGACCACAATTAAAAATGTAAAGTAAGTTGTATTTTTAATTTTATTCGTTTGTCTGGGTAGCAAAGGAAAAAACGTACAAAATAGTAGCTGCGTCTCGTTTCACGCAATCAAAGGTGTCGATCAAGCAAATGGGATGATTATAAATAGGCGGAAGGTCATTGTAGGCTATGGACTATCCTGAAACTATTTCTGATTCTTGTTTTCAATCTTTAGCCCTCTATCTGACTAAGCGTGGGAACTTGTGACCCTTGACTCTGTCTACTATACTATAAAGAAGTCTGGAACTTATTATAGTTACAAAGTTAAATGTACTTCTATATCTATCTAAGATACGTTCAGTCTTTTTACTAGGGATGTGTGGATGAAAATATTATTCTTTCTTATACAAGATGATCTTAGTTGCCTAAAGGTACTTACAATTTATTTTTTTTACACTTTGTTGTAAATGAAATAAACGTAATTTTATTATTTTAAAGGTGGGTACAATTATTGAACATGTATGTATTTGTGTGTATAACTAGGAAAGGGTATATTTTCAAAACAACGAACATATATATTATAGTGATCAAACATATATTATGTTCTTTTATGTTATTGAACATAAGGTAACCTTGATTTAAAATATTATATTATTGCATTGTTAATTCTAGGAATAAAACTTGTTCTCTGAAAGAAATTTCCACCTGGCTGCACACGAGCACAGGCTATCGATCAAAATTTCTGCGATAACACTTTATCAGCTGTTATCTCCCAATCGATTCTTCATCGCCCTAGTTCTAATCAGCTCTCAAGGTATCAAGGATGTGAGATGTTTTACCCGTTCACTAAAATCTTTGATCTTTGCGACTATAATATAAGTATAATGTAATTTATACATTGTACACCTTTTCCCCCCTTCAAGTTATTTTTTTATTAAATTCCATTTTTTTTTAATTTTTTTATGTTAGTTAATAAGTAGCTGTTATTAATTTTTTAATGTTTATTTTAGTTTTAGTAAGACTATAAACCCGTTCCATGCTGGTCTGGGAGAAAAGAAAAACTAAGAATGGACCAGCTGCTTCTCTCCCCGTGCAGATCGTAGAAGCCAATCGAGGGAATGGGTGAAAATGCAAATCATGTTCATCACTATTTTGATTCCTTTTTGTACCTTCTTGCCCATCGCCTATCATCACGCTAAAAGTGGCTTTTGAGGTGGCCCTGGGCTCTGTCTGCTTAGAGCCGTTTGACCAAACTGCTCTGTCTGTCCCATTTGGGATAGAGACGTTATAGTATGTACGAGTATGTATGTAAACCCCTTAGTCCTTATTTCAAAAATTTCCGCATGCCATCACAGGTAAAGGGGAGTGCCTGAAAAACAGCATTACTTCTGACTCCGGTCCTGGGTAACACAAGCTTAAAAATGCTTCTTTTTTGCCTACTTGCAAAGACTACTGATTTGTAATCGGCAATAAATGATATTTTTTTATTTATTTTAATTATAGATGACTTATTATCTAAAGTACCTAATCATATTTAATAATAATTTATACCAATATCAGCTATTCAATTAGTAGTGTTTTTCTCTCTCTTGTATTTCATGGGTTAATGTAGTTACTTAGTTAATAATTTTTAACTTCTAGGAAATAATGAATTTAACAGTAACGAATTAATAATGGCATAGACACAACTTTTAGGTTTGTTAATTAATTATAGCTAGCTTTAATTACGATTTAGTATATTATTACTTATTATAGTAGTAATCTATAATTTGTGATATGATAAAGCAAAAATAAAAGGAAACTGAACTATAATTTGTTACAATTATCTGGTTTATAAAAGTCGTGTCTTCTAATTAATATTTTTCTTTTTTCTTTTTAGCCTGTAACTGTTATGTCCTACAACTAACAGATAAATGCTTTTATACCCTACTCAGCTATAAAATTTAACTCTTTCCTGCCTTATAAATGAAATAAAGCAGTAAAAATGGTAATACTATATACTTTTTTATTATTCATCATAACTATTCATGGAGCCCGAACCTGTTATGGAACAATAATAGGCTCTATAATAATAAGTAATTAAAATTTATAGCCTTTGCTTATTTGAAGATTTGGGTAAAAAGTTAGACGCCTTGGGGCAAGTTCTGTTCGTGATACTGAACTACTTACATAAATAATAATTAGAGAAATAAATACGACAAAAAAAAGAAAGAGGATACAACTAAATACAGGGTCTCACAAAATATACTGAAACTATTTTTAAGAATAGATTCATGACATTAATACTGAACAACCTCCTGCACCTAACAAAGACATAGCAAAATATGAAAAAAAAAACCATAGAAAATCTAATCAGTTGATCGCTCAACTTGTATGGGAGGCCCAAAATTATATTTCATGTTTCAGTATGTGTTTCTTGGGGAAAGGAATTCAGTCCATAATACTGAATAACTTTCCCCAAGAAACACATATCACATCTAGAGACATGGTTCTATTTCGAGCAAGCAGCCTAGTCATTGCATGGGGCAACGACCAAGCGATGCACCGACACGGTTAACTTTTTTTAAAAGTCAACGACCTTCGTTAAATGTACCGACATCAATTAGCCCTGGAATGAGATGTCTGTGGTAAAAACTGCGCAACAAAGGAATGACGAAACGAAATGGCCTTTGTTGAACGAAAGTTACCTAATTACTCATTCCACTGGCTTAAATGGACACTCAAATATTGTTTGAAAACATTGTTATCTTATATTTATTAGTTGCCGGGACTTTACATAATTTATCAGTAATAGAGACTTGAGACTCTACACGCACATCGCGTTGATGTCTTTAGTTCTCAATAAATTTAAATTGTCCAGGAATAGCGCAAAAAGGTAGTCCTGTTGGTTTCGCCATTTTTGAAAATCTAATGAAACGGACACGTTGTCTTATAAAGGCATGCTAGTAGCAAAATATAAGGGACCTAGTAGATTCAGGTAGAGTTGTTTGACCACTTGATGAAAATATATTCAATTGTTTAATTTAAAGTGGCCATTAGCAATGCGGCGCAGACAATGGGGATGGCCGGTTACGGCCACGCTACGAACAAAGCGCGGACGTTATACGATTTTCGGCCAAACGTTAGTAAGTTACGTATAAGGCTTCATAGAGATAATGGTTACAAAGTATATGGCTGTCTCGTTTGTTCTTCTGTGCGTCCTTCTCGCACACGGAGGATACGTCATCGCAGAAACCAGCCAGCCAATTGACCGGTATACCGGCCAACCTTCAGTTTTTCTTTTATTTATAACTCGTTCGGGCTGGGTAAGTTATGCTGCGTTTACATCATCCATGGTGCTTGCTTGTCTACTTTACTAATGTTAAGCGCTTTGGACGAGTAAAATTTTGCTGTAAGTTTCTTGTTATTCTGTATTTATGTCATAAAATATTGTTCTAATTAGTGAGAATGAATGTTATACAACGTGGAAATGACATACCTACCAATAATAAACGGAATAATACTAGAATGATCTAGTATAGACCGTGGTTCAATTTATTACGGGTGTTCCTTTCACGTTGTATAAAGTTGGATTATCTACAAATCATATTCCTTAATTATACTATATATCAATGTACATTGTTTTAAATATAATTCTTAAATCTGATCAAATATTATCCTTACTTAATGACGGGTAAATATGAAGAAATTTTTACATTTATTTATTTATCTTTTTAGACTTGAATAAAACGAATGGATATCAAATGAAAATTGGATTTGACCAATTGGATTTAAGAAGATTATTATACATAATACATACATACTAATCACGTACAAATACTTTATCAATGAAGAGGTAGAGAGAACCTAGGCCTATAACAACAACTACCGATTTGCTGGACCATGCAAGTGGACTTGATTAGGAGAGTAAGCCAGGTAAACGAAGCATTATACGGTTTAATGAACGGATAGCGATGGCGGCGGCGCGCGGCGCGAACACAGTGCGCAGTCGGCCCCGAGAGCCAGCGGCGCGCGCGCAACGACCGCACGTAGTGAGAGGTGGGTGAGTCACCGGCCATGAACGAGTACGCCGAGTACGACTGGAAGCTGCAGCAGATGCAGAATGAGCGCCTCTGCGGAGTCACCAGGAAACGACTCACCGACGGCGACAGGCAACGAGCCCTCGATGGACTCAAAGAAGCGGTAGATTCGAGTCTCAACCTTGCCCTACGCGACAAAAGCCGGTGTCAAGATGACAACTTCTTGCGGAGATTCCTGTACGCGTGTAAACATGACGTGCAACAGAGCTTCGAGCTTCTAGTGCGATATCACCAGCATCGACGGGAACACCCCGAGTTATGGACTCAAGCAGATGGCGGGGTGTTGCGGGCACTTGCAGATGGACTGCCCGGCGTGCTCACCGAAAGGGATCGGCGAGGTCGGTGTGTACTCCTCATGTTCGCTTCCAACTGGATTCCACACGCCTGTCCGCTCCTCTCAGTTTGCAGAGCGTTAATGCTAACCCTCGAACGCACGCTGGCCGATGTTCAAAACCAAGCCAATGGATATGTCATCATCGTGGACTGGAGTGAATTCACCTTCAAACAATCGTGTAGTTTGCAAGCTAAAGTGATGAAGCTTCTAATTGACTGCCTTCAAGATTGTATGCCCGTGAGGTTTAAAAGCATACATTTTATCGGGCAACCTTGGTATGTGGAAACGGCTCTCGCTGTAATAAAACCGTATTTGAAAGCAAAGACGCGGGAACGCATAGTGCTGCATGGAAACAACTTATCCACGTTACACGATTCCTTGCCGCTTGACATTTTACCTGCGGAATTAGGGGGAGAGGGACCCTCGTACAATTCAGAGCGTTGGTTAAAAGAGTTCTGCCAAAGCGAAAAGATAGTTCCTTCGCCAGTGCCTGTAACTCCTGTGACATTGACGGCATTTGAGAACGATCCACCTTCAGCTAAACTAAACAAGACGTACATCCAAAAGGACAATGCGAATTTCTCGTTTCACGGAAACGAAAAGAGTGCTAAGTCAGAATTACTGCGTGATAAAGATTGACCTTATCGCCCTCATCGATCGTATCGTGGATAATGGACAGCTCTGAGCGCAGCATGAGCACAGTTATTGTCGCATTTAAGTACGTGCTGCAGGCGCAATTGTGATATCGAGTGTATTGTTAAATTATTGTCTAGAGACTGCTTAGGGTGCGTCTGTTTAGAAAGCAGTTGGAATTTATGATTAAGTGCATTTATATGGCCAGGGATTTGAGCGTCGGCTCGTAGAGAGTTCTGTGGCGGTTTCGCTTCGTGGTCGTTTAATTAATGAGTCGGCCAGCTTTATGGAGTGCGGGGGCCGAGGTCGGCGCATCCCCGCGGCCGGCGCCCGCGCCGAGCGCATGTAACGGTGTCGAGCTCTCATTTCGATGCATCCACCGGGGCCCGGGGCTGGAACCGATCGAGACACGATTCGCACCGCATCTTTTGCACTTTTTTGTCTAGTTTCTTGCTCCTTATTTATTTAACTAACCGGACCTGTAATACAACCTCACCATGCTATCACTCTCTTATGTTAGGACAATCGTGACTATTCGTGACTAACAAAAATATGTACGCTTTGTTTGTGAGGCTTGTTGCGCATTTACTATTATGTTAAGTCTGTGTTTTAAAAATATGCGACGCTGATGATATTTAAATAATAAGAAGCTATTGTATTCTATTTGCAAGTGTGGACTGAGGACTGTGGTTATGAAATAGTTGGAATCTATTGGAAAGGAACAGTATTAATTGTGTGTTGGCCTGTATTCCGTTTAGCTCTCTGTAACGATTTTTATCCAGTAAATATTGTGTTAAGTTAAGAAAATATAAGATACTGCATTTCTATTGTAAATGTTGTCAGCAGCTGTGACAATAAACAATGCTTAATTTATGTCTCATTAAAATTTTTCATCACAGTATAACGTTCAGAATATGATAATTAAATTTTGATTGAATAAAAAAAAATATTCAATTGAATTTTGACTGATACTGTTACACTCAACTAAACTGATATTATGATTAATAATAATAAATGTATTGATAAACTCACTTGGTCTTTATTTTTTAATAGTTTTCAATAAAAGCCAAAATGCCTTAATTAGATCAGATTTATTTCTCATAATTGGCCATGACTCTACCTACGCTGTAGTGTTACCGTAGTAAGGTTTCATAGTTGCATCAGATAGATTGGTATTAGTATTATCAAAACTTATTTAGGTTTTAATCAATGTTAAAATATAAAAAAAAAATTAATTTGTATTTCAACATGGTTCCAATAGACTATCTGTTTTAAAATAAGATAAAGTAAAAAAACTTACTAGTCCTAATTTGCTATAATACCAATCTCTATTTATAAATATATCTACTTGTTATATCGATAAGCGATATAAATGTATATTTATAATTAAACAATACACAATAACTGAATTTATTCATAAGTCGTTATCATAAAAGCATGGATTTTCCTGCATTATTTGTTTCTGCTGTCAATATAATAATAAGTTTTGAAAGACTTGGTATCAAATAGAACTACACGTAAAGTTATTATATACTCGGTCAGTAGGTAAAAGATATAAAATGGGTCTAACATATAAAATCTTTATGTAACCCGGGCCCATCTACTCGTATTTCTGGCTTGTATCACTGGCGGTGCAAAGGAAAAAAAATATTTATAATTTTATGAAAATATTTGAAACTTGTCCTTGTTTATGTCCTTGTGTAAATGTTTATGGATTTTTGTAAGTGACATTTGATATGGGTCCATATTTCATTCGCCTTTATTTACGGCTCAGATTTGAGAAATTCTTTATTAATAATAAGAGTATTCTTATGTTCTTCCTCTTGTTTGAGCGATATACGAAGCGTCTGGCTAATCACCCTAATGAGCTGGCGTCCAAACTAGTTTATATAAGCAAAAAGCGCCTAAAACGTCATGATATCCAAGGTCAGAGTTCCAGATACTAAGAAAGTTTGCTACCGCTGGGGAGCAACTTCTGTAAAATATTGACCCACAACTCATCCGCTTATAGTCGAAGACTGCAGAAGATTGCAGATTTAGAAGAAAAACAAAAAAAAAGTTCTTCCTCTAATAACTATTCAGGGACAAAAGGTCTCTTTAGCACTGGAAGGACTAACTTGGCAGGTTCTGATAAGCTCTTTAATCGTACCAACAAACAAGAGTGTGGATTTAAAACAACGTTTGGTTCGAGTGCATCGAGTGGGCACGTGAAAACGATTGCAACTCGGCATTGCTCGGTGATAAACGTATATTGTGGTTTACAAAGGCAACATAAATATCCGGAGTGGAGTGCGTGGTGCCTGACATAGGAACAATGGTTGACCTGCGTGATTTGACTGCGTCGTCGGTTCACCGCGATACAGATATATCACGTCTTTGCAAAGATTTATAATACAATCTAGACTAACTACGAGTAATAATCTCAAAAAAACAACATTGAAAATTAAACTGAATACCACGTACATAAAGCTCATATTTTCATAATGCTTATGTTTATATACCTAACGTTCCCAAAAAATGTACCTAAAGTTATAAGCGTTTCCCGCAAGCTGCCAGTGCAATAAAGTAGAAAGGGAGACCTATAACTAGGTATATTTTTTGGGAACGGCTTTGCCACGCGCATTCTAGATTGTAGTTATACAATTTCTTTGCGTCTTTGTCCCTTACGGAGAAAATATAGCTAAAGGGCCGCCACTTCGAGGCACGTATAAAGAAAATGGGAATTAGAAATAGGTAGTGATGTCGGAGACATACTTTTCATTAGGCCAATCGTATTTGTATATCAAGTCAATTTGACATCGTATGTCATCATAAATTTATTGAAAATAGTATAAAATAACTTCAAGTGCACTGGCAAAAATTACCCCGTTTTGTAGGTATATAATACAAACTAGTGGTTCTATGAGAACATTAGACTTTCAGTGAAAACATGAGCCATTTCAGTGAAATCCGTCCATATATAACGCTTCAGCAAACTACCCCCCTTGCCACCCTTCCACCATCTTTTTAAAAAAAATTTGCAACATCTTATGTAGAACTAGAATGAAGTCCTTAGTGTACCGTCCGAAATCCGTCAATAATATGTCAAACTACAATGTAGTATATTGTAGTTCCCCCTATTTCCCCCCTATTTCGTCCCCAATCGAAAATCGCGATCAACAAAAAAATTTAAATAAAATAATATAAATTACAATTGTATACAATAAAGTTGTCTATCCTACTGTGTGTAAATGTCCAAGCGCAAGCGCGTCACGTGGCGAGACTTCCGGCGCCGCAGCGGAAGGAAAGCACCGTCACCTAATATTTTAATCCGGCGGGTCGTGGCTCTGGGTTGTTGACTGGTATCATGGCATGATTGTTGCTAGTATTGTAACCAACTGTTTTTAAATAAATAAAAATAAACCATACAAATCGATAAAAATACATAAAAACCGGTCAAGTGCGAGTCGGACTCGTACATGAAGGGTTCCTTCCCTAGGTACAATGTTTTAAAATTTAAGACGCCCCTTTAATTTTTAACTTTATCTAATTTTAAGTACTTGTTTTACATAGGGCGCACTGTAAGTTTCCGGAACTGGCCACTTGCATAAACAATATTTAAAAATTTATTGCAACATTTGAAAATAGAACTCTTTGGCTGTAGAATGCAGTTTGTTTCATCTGACTGTCTTTTGTTTTTACCTTGTGGCGTCATTTAAAAAATTGTGTGTCTGCATCAACATGGATTTAACTCGGGAAAATTTTCGTAGTATGATTTTCTACGATTTTAAGTGTAATTTGACAGCTCAACAGAGCATCGCTCGGCTTGAAACAGCTTTTGGCAATGAAGCACCATGCAAGACAACTGTTTATAGCTGGTTTGCAGAATTCAAGCGTGGTCGTATCAATCTCAGTGACGAATCTCGCGATGGTCGGCCGTCCACCGCTGTGACCAACAAAAACATCAATGCTGTACGCCGTATGATTGAAACAGACAGGCATGTGACCTACCATGAAATTCACGCATCCTTAGAAATAGGCATGAGTCAAATACAATTAATCCTACACAAACATTTGGGTGTGAGAAAGTTGTGCTCGCGGTGGATCCCACACAACTTGACCGAGGCTCAAAAAACGGACCGCGTCACTTGGTGCAGTGCCATGCTTACCAGATCCAACGAAGGTGCGTCAAATTTGGTGTGGGACATAGTGACAGGTGACGAAACATGGATTTATTGCTACGATCCCAAAACAAAGCAGCAATCGAGCGTATGGGTCTTTCAAGATGAGCCGAACCCAACCAAAGTGGCGCGCGTGAAAAGTGCATCTAAGCGGATGATTGCTTCTTTTTTTAATAAAACTGGACACGTGGCTACTGTTGCTTTAGAGAATCGTCGTACAGTGAATAGTGACTGGTACACGACCATTTGTTTGCCGGAAGTTATTGACGAACTCCGTAAAAATAACCGTAAACGCCGTATCATCCTGCACCACGACAATGCTAGTTCTCACACGGCCAGACAGACAAACGACTTTTTGAAGGCGAAAAATGTAGAACTCATGAGTCATCCTGCATACAGTCCCGACCTGGTACCTTGTGACTTTTTTCTGTTCCCAAAAATTAAGAACCAATTACGCGGTCAACGATTTTCATCACCAGAAGAGGCTGTCGAGGAGTATGAAAAACACGTTTCAGAGGTCACCACAGAGGAGTGGCACAAAAGTTTTCAAAACTGGTTTCATCGAATGAAAAAGTGCATAGACGCCAAGGGAGATTATTTTGAAAAACAATAAATTAATTTTGTACCTTTAATAGTATTTTTTCATATTCATTCCGGAAACTTATAGTGCGCCCCACGTAAAAGCGGCCACAGTGATAGTAGTAAAGCCATTGGTGAAAATTTTATGTATCTAGTCTGAAAAAATACGTTCCTTATATGACGACCCCCTTTAATTTTTAACTTTATCTTATTTTTAGTATGCCACAGTAATACATAATTATATATATTGATATCGGTATATTTTACCGATATCGGTGAAAAATTCAAGTGTCTCGTTATTACGGTTCAAAAGATAGAGCCCTGTGACAGATGGACAGACAGCGGTGTCTTAGTAATAGTCCTGTTGGCACTCTTTGGGTAAGGAACCCTAAAAAGGATGTATAGGCTATGGTAACTCACTTACCGTTACTGCCCACCTACTTAAAGTGGGCAGTTTCGGGTTCCGAGATTTAAAAAAAAATTTTTTTTTTATATACAGAACTGGGAACTTATATAAGTATATGTATAATTTCCGTTTTAATTGTACAATAAATTTTTGATAAAGTTACAAGTGCATAAATGTTATTTTTTTTACTTATATCACAATTTATACATTTTTTCTCCGTCTGTTTGGCCTAATCTCCAAAGCGGCTGGTCCGATTTTGATGGGATCTTCACTGGCATATAGCTAATGTTATAAGGAGTTGCATAGGCTATAACATTAGCTGTCCGCTACATATTATTTTAGAAATAAAAAATATTCTGGTTCTGCGATAAAAAAATTAACTCAGATCTAAGTTCACGCGGATGAAGTCGCGGGCACAACTAGGTATTTGTAAATAATAAATTACATAAGAAAAATACACGAAGCCGATGGCGACGTTATTGAGTGGATTGACGGCCTTCCATTCACCCTCTAAATTTGCTGCACATTTCAAAAAACATTCGCAAATAAATAATAATAATAAAAACTTACATAATAATATAAAGTGTAAAAAATAATCATGAAATAGCATATTTTTATACTGTCACTGAAAAGAACATGACATGACTATTGATTTATATTGTAGCCATAATAGCTTGAAAAGAAGTTAAATACCTATTTACTGATGTTAAAATCTGCGTCTGTACTGTAATATATTTTTATGAACATGAATACCTATAAGATTTTCACTTACCTACAGAGACTGTATATTTAATTTTTGATCTATTCTTATTTGTAAAATAACAGGATTGAGGATATGATGATGGCAAGGAACTAAGCGATACCTATATAACAATGTCAAAACATATACCGTCTTATTATAAAAAAAAAAAAAAAAAAGGAGTAACTTTGTTACTAGGTTTAAACCATTACCCGCCCAAATCAAGTTGACATCTAGTAAAATAATCCAAATCTCAAAATCATCTATCTCACCTGTCAATGTCAACTTGATTTGGGCGGATAATGGTTTAAACCTAGTAACAAAGTTAGTCCTGTTTTTATAATAAGACGGTTAGAATTTAGTTCGTAGGTCTGAACACTAATCTGGGATCTGGATCAGCTATTGGTCAACTTGTGTGAGGATAATTTTTCAATACCGTGAACTGAATTGACCTTTAAAATAGATTTATTTTAATTT
Source organism: Acrobasis repandana (assembly GCA_963576875.1). Taxonomy (NCBI): domain Eukaryota; kingdom Metazoa; phylum Arthropoda; class Insecta; order Lepidoptera; family Pyralidae; genus Acrobasis; species Acrobasis repandana. The sequence goes on along the minus strand of OY756230.1, from coordinate 9,233,966 downwards.
TTACACGTGTGTGTGTGTGTGATGCCCGAAACTAAATAGGTACTAAACTACTTTATATCTATCAACATTAAAATGATGTCAATGGTCAAGTTGTGTAAAAGATATCTAGAGATTCATAATGTAATCCAAGGTAGCAATGACAGTGCATAACACTGTGTTTCCTATCAGATAAAGGAAATCGATCGCTGAGACTGAGATTATAATCTCAGTCGCGATTAATTTATCGCTAATGCCAAGTTTTACAATTGTATGATATTGATAGCTATTTAAGTAATTATCATTAATTATCGGCAGCTATGTTGATCAGTTCGGGCGCCATGGCCAATTCTGTCAACTCAGCGCTGGTAGGATTTCGCGACACGGCTCTCTGAATGACATCATCGGAAGGGCTCTTGCCATTATCAATGTCCCTAACACCCTCGAACCTCGAGGTGTTGCGCGTGATGATGGAAAGAGGCCTGATGGTATGTCTTTGATCCCCTGGGAACGTGGGAGAGCGCTGGTGTGGGACGCTACATGCGTTGACACACTAGCGCCTTCCCACCTCAGGGCATCACTCTCGAGAGCCGGATCGGCTGCCGAAGGTGCTGAACTTGCCAAGCGACGCAAATATGTATCCCTCAGTAAGGATTACGTTACAGTACAGTATATTTGTGCCGTTTGGCGGGGAAACGTTTGGACCATGGGGCCCCAGCGCGAGGGCTTTCCTGAAACAGATAACTCCGCGCCTGATCACCGCCGCTGGGGACAAGAGATCTGGCTGCTTCTTTTCTCAACGAATTAGCATAGCTATCCAGAGAGGAAACGCAGCCAGCGTTCTTGGCACCATGCCACACGGTCATAATCTTTCAGATTTTTAAATCAATAATTTAGATTAGGTTTTATTTTTAGGTTTAGTTTGTAGTTTAATCTGAATTGTATTTTTTTTTCTTAATAAACATTAGTAGGGAAGTAATTGTCAAAAACATATTCATGATAAAAATATTATTTTACGCAGACAAAGATAGATTAATAGGAAATAAGTATAGGCTGACACCGTATGTTTTCATTATTATTAAATTTAATTAGTAAGAATAGTTCAACCTCTAACTACTAAACATATACAAGCACATATGTCTTTATGAATACTATAATTTTGCATTAGCCCTGCCATATTTAGTTATCCCATTCATCAGATTTACGAAGTCTGAATGACAAGGGATTTGAAGGTATATACAAATGGTACAATACTAAAATTATTTTTATTCGTTTAACCCTTTCCGGGACGTTTACGTCTGCAGACGTAAAACAATTTGTTGTATTTAGTAGAGTAGAGTGGGACTCTCTACAAAATTTGATTACAGATTTTACAGCAAATGCTTTCCCAGTTCATATTGGTAAAGGAAATCCTTTGGGGAAGGTCTATTCCAGCCGTGGACTTCCTGTGGCTGATATGATGATGATGATTGGTAAAGTACAACCATTAAAAAAAATTAAAGATTTATATATAGAGTATCAGTTAGTGCTAGAGGAGACGACACGTCACTGTCATTTTCTCTAGCACCTGATACTTTCTCTTTCCTCTTTTTTTCGCTGGCTATTTTTAAATTATTGATTTTTTATTTACTTTATAGTATATGATCACATCAACATTTTATAGTTTATCTATGTTTGTATTAATTGCTCTGTTTCATTGTATATTATGTACTCTTTTTATTTATTTGTATACCTCTACGTATACCTATATTCTTATACATTTTTACTTGTAATAGGTACTCAAACTACTCCAACTCCCCCAATTCATAAAGCCTATATTTACCCAAAAGTTGGCTGTCTGATTAGTCCACCATTGTACCAACTCTATTTTTAATTCACTTTTAATTATTGTTGTACTCACTCTGTGCAATAAAGAAGTTTTATCTTATCTTATCTCAAATGTGTACTAATGTTGGACCAAATGGCCGGAGTTCTAATCTATGCTAGGACATAATCCTTGTTTGAATCTGATACAGGGCTTCTTTGGATTTATAAACACGTGTGTCACATCACAATCGGTAACACGAGCTGTTGCGACAATCGCATGTCCTGGTACATTGCGGTTGACCATGTCCAGTGGTCGTCGCGAAACGCAAAACTATGCATGGACCGCAGCTGCTAATGAAGCGGATTTGTTACGAATGATATATTTTATGATGAAAAAATATCAAGAAAATATCGTAAGAAGTATTGACTGTTTGACTACAGTCCCACTGGGATTTGCAGAGATAACAGAAAAAAAACAGGAATGTAGGTATTTTTCAGTTAGGGACTCAGCGAAACACAATACGTGTAGTTTTCTAACTGATCATATTAGTAATATTATTTTACGCAGAAAACTTCATAAATTTGTCAATGGTTTTCAAAATATTTCATCTCAAAAAAAGGCAGCGTGAAATGGAACAGATTTTATGATTCTCCATGAATGGTTTCTTTGATATTTGTACGCTAAAAATGTCAAAATTACAAGTGGTCAAGACCACTCGTGCAAATCCTTCGCATAAGATCAATAAAAAATGCCCGTTTAGAAACATTCGCGCAAATCATTGGTAATGTGACTCCCTGAATAAAAAATGGCACACCTGAATATGAAAATATGATCTTTTGGGAGAGTTTTCAGAGAAGGAAAACCCAGTTAGTAAAAAAAAGAATTTAAACCAGTTCTAACTTTAATTAATTGGATGATGCTCTATTTCACGTGTCTAGTTACTACTAAAGATATGGAATTATAAAGGTTTTGCCATTACAAGACTAGACAATTAAGGGTAAATGTGTAACATATATAATGTCTACGCAATATACTTAAACCATTTTAAGGGTAAATCCAGTCCATGATACTGAACAACTTTCCCCGAGCAATATCGAAAAATATTTTTTGGCTTTCCATAAAAACTCGGATCAGCTGATCGGTAAAATTGTATGGGAGGTCAAAAATTATTCTTCATGTTTCGATATATGTTCTTTTGGGAAAGTAGTTCCGTATCATAGGCGGAATCAACCTTTAAAATAGTTTTTGTTAGTTTAGTTTTTTTGTTTAGTTAGTATTTGATTAGAACCTGTACTTGTACTTAAAGAGAGATCTGGGTGAGGTCACGGTATGAAAGAATTGTCACTGTTTCCTCCAGGCTGGTTAATTGTTAACATTGTACAGTTCAGTGTTCACTAAAATAATAGAAAACCCTGAACTACATGCTAGGAGCTATAGTGCCAGGTGCGTAAACAAAACAATTGTTGACATTGAGTTTTTGTGTGAGATTGACAATTTTTTACTTGGGTAAAACAAGAGTTTGGATATAAAAGGTGAGTCTACAATTTTAGGGCCTTAGATCCGTCCATACTTGTATAAATAAAAGTCCCCCGGGGCGTATTTTACTCGATAAACTCTTAAACTATTAAAACTTTAGCCAAATCATTTAAACTGTTCCGGCTATTTCTTCTCCATTTTGCAAGTTCTTTGGCATCCTTGAGTGACCATTTATATGCATGTTATATTTGGAGAAGAAAAAGCGGGAAAACGCACCCCGGGCTCCGAAGCAGCACAGCAGTTTCACTAAAATATAGAGCATTGGCGGTGGGTGCGTGGCGGCTTCAACAGTCTTCTGTAAACTGTGGCGGGGCGGTTAGATGGCTCTGTCGTAAAACACTGGGTTGCTTCTCATGTGCTGCCATCAATTGTAACTACGAAAGCCTGATACTTTGTGTCTGCCTTGTGTCGTGCCTTCAATTATATCTTACTGACATTGTCTTAAGGTTCAATGTTACTAAAAAATTTGGTATGGAGAAATATGAAATAAATGTGATATTATTATTTCTTCGGGAAGGTTTATATGAGAAAACATAAACGTGAAAAGCGGACCTCTAGTATTATTTAAAAACAAACACGCATTTACTAATTATGTGAATTGCTGATCTTGTAGATTATCGCATGTGCACTAAAACTGCACAAAAGATGCTTTATTCAATACCGTTCTAATCATTGTTGCATACATCGCTTCGTTATGTTTACCTATGGCATAAATTGATCTAATTCGAAAATGCTTTAGCACTAGATAAACCAATATGGTTCTGTTTTGTTAGACTCATTGATGAACGAGGCCGGCTCACGAATTTAAAAAGCGCATACTGTTTCTACTATCAGAATTGCTGAAAGGATTATGAATCCACTACCTAGATGACAACAAGTCAAATCAGATACTTTTTTCGAAACGTCAAAACCACAGTCAAAATTTCCCTTAACTCAGGTCAAAACAAACATTTTCCATGGGATTTGTATGAAAATCACAACCGTGAAGTCATATTTTTTTTTCGAGTCAAATAGCACTCTTATATGGCAGTTTTTCTGCATTAATAAATCTAAAATCATGATGAAAATGGATATGATTAATGACAATTGACACTATTTTTAACCGACTTCAAAAAAGGAGGAGGTTAAAATTCAACTGTATGTTTAAAAAAAATACTTTTTTGTTTCGATTAGATTAGATTTTAATGATTCTTTTTTTATTTGAAAGCCTTTACTACCAAGTTGGTCTCATTTAAATTTGGTGAAGATATGATGAAGAACTTTGGAGATATGGAAGAAACTCCTAAAAAAATTGAAGTCTTTTTTTTTGTTAAAAATTTAATTATGTGACGTTTTATTCTCTTAACAGTTCCAAATAATTTATTTTTGACTCAGTCAACTGCCCAATCATACATATACTGATTTGTACTAGCCGTCTATATGCCGCTGGGTAAAAACCTTCGATCTATGTTTCTAAATTTCCCTGGTGTTCGATTTCTTTCTCTAATCTCTACCAAAAAATATAAGTATAAAAACACGTTTACTTCAAAACTATTCTGCAAGAATCAATAATCTTCACAACCTACGTTTTCAAGAAGATGACGTTAATGGAGTTCGATGGACATATCTTTAAAAGAGACCCATGTTGCTGTGTACCTTAAATCACATATGTGATCACTGAATTCCTATAGAAATAGGCAAGAGTAGGTATGTTATGGAACTTGCTGACAATTTACGCAACCTAGACCTAGTATTATTTCTGTGGCTAGACTAAAGTTACAGAAAATACATATACACTATCCCGTCTTTATCCCTAATGGAGCAGACAGAGCATTTTGAGTTTTGCGGCTCTAAGCAGATAGATAGTCCATGATCGCAAGACCCATAAGCCACTTTTGGATAAGCCACAATGGAAAAAGGAATCAAAATAGTGACGGATTGCCAGCCGCATCGCTTACAAATTTTCACCAATCCCCTCGATCCTCCGAAGTATTTTAAATTTTTTTTTCTTTTCTTCCAGACCAGCATGGAAGAACAACAGGAAATGACCGGACAATTATTTTAAAGGAATTCTGTTAACTTTTTGTAAAAATATCAACAGTTTGGTCATAACATAATGTAATTGAGATAAGATACGGGTGGGTATGGCGACGCATGCCGAAGGAACTCATGTGCATCGGCGCATGGGAAAACGGTCGATCGAGGCGAGTATAGATTGTTCGAGGGCCGGCTCATATAACGATAACAACGTATTATCCTTAAACGTTAGGAGAGCACCTGGTAATGTTATCTAATCGCGAAGTTGTTTAAAAACAAGGTGTGTAGGTGTTTTAACTTTGACATAAGTTTTATGGAACATCGATAACAGATAAAGGATTACTTCTTCTTATCGAGTCGAAATGGTTACACTGTAGCTTTAATTTCAAATCACCTGTGACCAGTATGTGGCCACGGCGATCCCTCTGTCGTTAGCTTTATTAAGGTCCTCTATGGTACATGACGTAGGGCAGCTCGGACATGACAAAAGGTGGTCCATCGACTGAATGGCACCGCAGTCGCAAAGGTTTTTATCAGCGTGACGCCACCTAACTCGGTTTTCCCGACACCTCCCAACACCAGCCCGGAGTCTATTGAGAGACTTCCAGACTGACCAGGGGAGGTCTCTACCCGGTGGGAGTTTTTCAGCAGGAGGGATATTTGATTCGTAAGGTGGATACTTATTTATCCACCTCACAACTTTTGCATTAGAAGCCTCTATTGCTGGTATGCTTGACTGCCTGAGAAAGCTGTTACGACTCTTGAGACGTGCTAGTGGCGGGGTCTGTCCGTAGAGTAGGTGCCTTTTGTCGTTTACCTGCTTAGATTTTTCCACTGCACTTGCCACATCACGTCTGACACTTGGCGGAGCAATGCCGGATAAGGTATACAGGTGGGACCGAAGTGTTGGCTTTAGAGTGCCTGTGATGATTCGGCATGAGTCGTTAAGAGCTATGTCTACCTCTTTTGCATGTGCAGAGCGAGCCCAAACAGGGCTTGCATATTCGCCTGCCGAGTAGCACAAGGCCAGGCCACTCGTTCGCAGAACATGAGGTGATGCACCCCAACGGGTAGAAGTGAGACGGCGTAGAATATTGTTCCTGGAGCTGACTTTGGACTTCAGGTCATAGCAATTGTGTTTGTATGTTAGGGATCGGTCCAGAGTCACGCCCAGGTATTTAGGGGTGGGATTGTGTTTTATGGCTACGCCATCCCACCAAATTGTTAACTCCCTGCTATTAGCCTCAAGGATTAAAGGATTACTAATATTAACACTAGGAATCCGCTAATTTTAACAATTCAAATCAAGGTACTTTTTAGGGTTCCGTATTTCCTAGCATCAAAAGGAATATAGATATATATGGGATTTGTATGAAGTATATATTGATGTATTTATCAATGTACATAATGTTTTTTATTTATATTATTACACTTATACATTATGTTGGAAATCTCGTTAAGACTCTCTGTATAACCTGTACAACACATAGACAACGATGTTAGCAATAAGTTCGCCTATTGTTCTTTACAATTTATTCTTGTTGAACAAAGAAGATTAAATAAAATAAAATAAATATTGGACTGTGACGTCACAGTTTCTTGGAAACAAATAGCGCTCTTAATATCAGTTTTTCTGCATGAATAAATCTAAAATCATTTTCAAAATGGCTCTATCAATGACAAGCGACATTATTTTGTGATATTTTATTTTCTTATCAATACAAAATAATTTATTTTTAACCCAGTCCACATCCCTATTGGTGTCGGATTTATTTTTGTACCAAACATATGTATTTTGTCCAAAAAATATGTTTTTCTGAAAGGTTGATTTTAAATGTAAAGAACAGTGGGATTCAGAAAACGTATCAAATCTAATATCACGAATCCACGAACGTTCCAAATTCATTTTACACGTACTCACCTTGTTACCAAGTTTGTTACTTTATGGTTTTTTCGTGAAGTATTAATTATAGTATCGTATAACTCGTTTGAATTTATTCACTGATATTTTGTAAAATAATAGTTTTTTAGTCACTTGTTTCAAATGACAAAAATTATTTTATTTTTTGAAGATAACTAAGTACTTAGATTTTCCATTTACCGAACATCGTACTGTTTTCTCGTGTAGCTCTTCTTGCATAGCCTTCATGTTATTTTTTTCTTATTCTGATACCAAACAAAATATCCTTGTATATCGTAATTTGTCATGGAATATCAGATTATAAACTTAGGATTTTCTTCTTCATCTAAGCTCGTTTCCGGATGCATCTTCAGCTGTGCTGCTGCGGAGCCCGGGGTGCGCTTTCCCGCTTTTTCTTCTCCAAATATAATATGTATGTCAATGGTCACATTGTCACCCAAGGATGCCAAAGACTTTGCGATGTTAGTATAGTTTTACGACCGGCCGCCTGCTTGGCGTCAAACATCATTGGGAATGCAGATGTAGCACAAGATGTTTGTGCTTAGTCCTTTAGTCGCCTCTTGCGATATCCACAGGAAGAGATGGAGTGGTCCTATTCTATGCCAGAAACCAAACGACACAAACTAAGGATTTTATAAGAATATAGTGTCTTCAATTGAAGCTTACACATAAAAAATATTGCATTCAAAAATTTTACTTATGCATCCCCCAACAAATGGAACAATAATTAAATTTTTAACAAAAAACACCGACTTCAATTTTTTTAGGCGTTTCTTCCATATCTTCAAAGTTCTTCATCATATCATCACCAAATTAAAATGGAACCAACTTGGTAGTAAAGGCTTTTAAATAAAAAAGAACCATCAAAATCGGTTCACAATTGGCAAAGATATCGCGTAACAAACATACATAAAAAAACATACAGTCGAATTAATAACCTCCTCCTTTTTTTAAGTCGGTTATAAAGAACCTCACTGCTGTTGAAAATACTCAGGTAAGCGTCAGTACACTTCCACTGCTGAAAACGCACCGTAGGAAAACACTTTCCTCTTTGGAAAAACACACACGTTGCATTTTTCAGCAGTGGAAGTGGAACGGCCAAAAGTGGCCGTTTTTCGCAAATGTGCGTAGTAAAGCTTAACGTTCTCACTTTAAACTGAAAACAGTTGTTCATAAAATACTTTGAAGGGTTATCTGGGACTTGGTATTTGCAAAATTTTAAATGATGTCTCCATTTTCTTTGAAATAATTTAATTTAAATGGGGGCAGCACTGGACCCCGGAAAATTTAGGTACGGCCTTAAGCACAGGCACAGGATTGAAACTAGTACTCACGTAGTTTAAGTAGTGTGTGACATATGATACTAATTTAGTAAGAAACATAGTTTGGTAATGGGCCACCACTCCCACACGTATTGTGTGTCCGTGCAGCGGCGCGTAAACATATAAATAAGCTATTGTTTCAGTCTGCAGCCAAACAAAGAGAAGATCCATCCGCAGACAAAGACCGAATTTTGTTTGCACTCTACTGAATCACGATTTACGTCTATCTGAAGTTTATCGTGTGTAACTCAATCTTTGTACAGTTTCCTTATTTTATTGCAATGTGTATATTTGTTTTGGTAGTAAACAGGAGTATCTTTAATTATTTATCTTAGTCAATACACATATGACGACTAACAAATTATAATGATTTAAGATAGAATCAGGCCATGACACTGAACAACTTCCTCCAAGATATATGTTTATAAACCTAATTATGAAAAAAAGAATTTTCTTTGAAACTCGAATCTGCGAATCGGTCGACTTGTTTGTATGGAAGGTCAATTCTTGTTTTCATATTTCGCTAAGTATACAGGTGACTTTTTATCCACCAGCCAAATTTTTGGAGCCAGTTCAGTCCATGATACTGAACTACTATCTATAAAAAAATGTATTGAAAATAGATAAAAAACGACGGGTTGCACTCCGGGAGTGCCGGCAGAAGTGAAAACTTGAATATTAACGTTGTGCATTTTTGATATTTTGCAATGGTTGGGGAATAATTTTGCACGAATTGCTTTAATTATCAGTATAAAAGTACTATCATTTATGTGGTAGAATACAATATTTATTTATTGCGCTATCGTACACAAACATGACAATTTATATTACATTAAAAAGTTTATCTCTTAGCTAAACGAAACAGCAGGCGCAGGCATACATTTTCGCCGCGCCGTAGAAAGAGAGGGGGATACTTCCTCTCCTACGCCCCGCCGGCTGTCTACTCTCCATCCGTCTTACGAATTTTCGATCAGGACACGTGTCCTGACGCGAGTTTAACATTTTTTACCCATTACAAAAAAAGTGCACAACGCCGCTAAAGAAGATTTCACTTCAAAAAATTTTCGTCCTCCCATACAAAATCTGTTGGTCTGAGCGCCAAAAAAAAGGGAAGGAAGGGAAGCGAAATTTTTTTAGCGTTTTTCGTTAATTTTTTTATGGAAAGTAGTTCAGTATCATGGATTGAACTTGCTCCAAAACTTTGGCTGGTGGTTAAAAAGTCAGCCTGGAAAAAGTTATTCAGTATCATGGACTGTACCCTTTAAATACTTTTAGTATATCCGTGAAAAGACCCGTAATTCCAAAAGGAGATACAATCAATATATTTCATTACTTTCTTTCACAATAATCTATAAACAAACTGATGTATAGTCCAACCTTTAATTTTTCTTACCAAACTGTTTTCATTGCATAAAACAAAGAATTATTTAATAAATTAATATTTTGGCATTTCAATAAGACAATATCGAAGTTACGCTATGCATAGATATGCTTCACTGTAGACTGGTCCAGGGACTCCGTGTAGAAACTTCATATCTAACGAGAGAGAGCCTGGGGCCGTTAGACCCAAATACCAATTTAAAATGTAACATTTTAATACGTTATATATATACGTTATATTAATCTATACTAATATTATAAAGCAGAAGAGTTTGTTTGTTTGTTTGTTTGTTTGTTTGTTTAAACGCGCTAATCTCAGGAACTAATGGTCCGATTTGAAAAATTATTTTTTTGTTGGGTAGTCCATTTATAGAGGAAGGCTTTAGGCTATATAACATTACGTTCCGACAACCACGCGAACGAAGTCGCGGGCACAGCTAGTACGTTATATATATTTATACGTTATGTTATTTACGAGTAGGTACATGTCTAGTAGCGTGGCATTGACAATGGCAGCTATAGGTAGACCTTCAACGTTTATGACCATCTGTAGACAATAGTTCATTTAAGTTTCATGTTATCATCGTTCTCTCACAATTCCTTTTCATTAAGTAAGTGATGTTTATAGAGTTTTTTTAACTTTTCCGCTAAGGTATAGAACAGGATTTTCCTTGAAAATATCAAGGATATAGAAATAAAACAACATTCATCATCATCATCATCCGATCGTATTCCCGGTTGCATCCTCAGCGGCAACGCTTCGGAGCTCGAGGTCCGCTATCTAACCTAGGTGATTTGATGAGGCTATTATAGATTTTTTTACACAGAGCGACTGCCGGCTGACCTTCGCAATCCAAAAGGTAAAACCAGAATCAATTCTAGGGTAGGTTTAAACAAACGTTAGATGGCGTTCGGGACCCACAGCTTTGCGTGATTTCCGAAGCACGGAATCATCTTTCTTTTCGGATAATATCCTAATCAGACTGGAAACAGCTTTTCACAAAGTATGCTTCCCAATGGGATATGAACCCACGACGTCTGGAAAACGAAACGCAAACGCAAACGCCTTGACCACTGGACCACGGAGGCAGTCATAAATAAAACAACACTAAGTAAATTTTTAAGCAAATAGATTTTGTGGTTTTAGCTTCGATTTATAGTGTGTGAAACAGATATTTACTTACCTCACAAAGATACCGGACAATATATTACGGTTGAGGAGAGATTTCATGTCTACAAGGACGAGTCCATTCTCTAACCTATTTTCGAGATCTCGCCGACGCAGGCGCAGGTGTGTTGGGTTACAAAACGGCTTGCCGGCCGCAACGCGGAAGCTGTCCGACTGGTATTTACTTGGATTTCATGTCTGATTCGATCTTATATTCACTGGTTTAGACAAAGGCCAAATGTCCCGGGAGAATTTGTAATAGTTCACACTTATGTGTATTACCTAAATCTTTAGCGTCTGTTTTCTTTCAGTCCAAATTATGTTTGCGTGTGACCACCGAAAATTTACTTCTGTACCAGACTAAATATATATATATATATCTGTAGGGTTACTCCTTCGATCATATATTCTATAGATGCACAATTGCCGTCTAAAAAATGGCACCGGAAAAACAAGGCATAAAACAGTATCATGCCTTGTTTCGCTGTCATTAGCTCGGTGGCCGCGCGCGTGACGTTACGTCAAAGATAACCAATCTAACCAGAAGTACGGATTTATTTCTACGCTTATCTCAATTAGATTAAACTGTTTTCGCAATACTTGAAGTGGTATACATCTTCCTATGTACGTATTGACACGGGGACAATATTTTGTTTTATTTTGCAAGAAACTGTGCATCTATAGAATATATGATCGAAGGGTTACTCTAAAAGCGGTACGCAAGACGTACGTCACTTCGTATCCGCGTTTCAGTGTCAAGCCACATTGAGCGTTAATACATAAGATTAAAGTCTAATTTGATTTGACATAGAAATAGGACTTCACTATCGGAAGACTATCGTATTATTTTATGGAGTAACCCCCTGTCCTCTCCCAATCAAGGGAAGATTTGACTATAAATCATCACCACCTTGGGCAGGCGGGTTGGTGATAGCAGCAGATGGTAATAAGTCGTTGCACATAGGACGCTGCTCCCATTCTTTGTTACCTATACAACGTGGAAGGGACATACATAATAAATCAAACCACGGTCTATACTAGACCATTATAGTATAATAAAATTAAAATAACAGCCAAAAAACAAAAATAATTTTCGGCACTTCCGCCCGGGCGATTTGTATGGGAATGTCGTGGTTTTTTGACTGTTATTTAAATTTATTCATCTAGTATAGCCTGTGGTTCGATTTATTACGGGTATGTCCCTTCCACTTTGTATGTACTATGTGGGACTACGTATATTCCTGTGGGAGAGGAAAAGTGTGGTGACAAATTATTTTCTACTCTGCTGTCACCACGCGACAAATAATTTTATTTGTCGGTGTGGTGTGAGGTCGCAGATAAATTATAATTTATTTACCTGATAATATCCTTAGTAGTCATTTAAGTAGAATGCTTCGCATAACCTTGCCTCTTGTGATTTAGCAATGCCAATTGGTATGAGCAATTTACGAGTATGACCATACGTATGTAACCCATAGCTTTGTTTTAAGAGCAGGTCCCACTTTTAAAAACCTGGATTTTAAACCTAATTTCACTGGACTTTCAGGTCCTGGTTGAATTTTCATTCAGAATAATAAGAAAGTAACGTGATCGAATAAAAATTGTGTGATAAATCCACTAGATGACAACAAGTCAAATAAGACACTTTTTTTCTAAACGCCATACAAACATTTTCTGTGCGATTTGTATGAAAATCACAACCGTGACGTCATAAAATTTTCGATTCAAATAGCGCTCTTAATATCGGTTTATCTGTATTAATAAATCGAATATATTTGCCATGAGGTTCCCGGCAGAATAGAATAGGACCACTCGAAGTCTTCCCGTGGATGTCGTATAAGGCGACTTAGGAAATACAAGCTAAACAAAGCTTAGTCAATCAATGAGACTTCTCCAACCCGTCTGGTCAGCGTGGAGACTGTAAGCCAAACCCTCTGGCTGCTCTGGCCAAGAATGGCTCTGGTAGTACAGAGAGGGTCGTGCTCCTGCAGTGGAGGCTAAAAATTACCTGTTGATTGATGAATAAATCTAAAATCATGTTGAAAATGGATATGTTTGACCCATCATCATTCATTAAGTCAAATACCGCCTGTCAATCTTAAAAATTTACATGTGCACAGTTTTGGCATGAGCCCTTTAATTTCCATATCAATTGTTTTGAATTATATCATATTATCTGAATAACTTCATCTGCATCATTGAACAAATACACACAATATATGGTAAGATTAATCAACTTTTTATATCTAAGTAGTTATCAAATCTACATTTAAACTTTTCTGTCTTCATTTTGTATACTTAGATCTAACTACTTAGATGGTCTAACAGTTCTAAGTTAAACTATGCAGTTATATCACAAAATTTTTTGTGATTAAATCATAAAAAAAATAGTTCGAATCACCTTTGTTAACTGAGTGTTTCGATTGGACATGACCTCGAACGAAATTGTAGGCCGAGGCTCGATTCCAAACGAGTTTTTATATTTATAAAGCTTTTTGTCGATGAGTAAGGTTTAATTTGGTGGTCAAAGACAGCTGTTACATTTTATGCTGATTTCGAGCTTATATGGACATTATTTAAAATACCTAAAATGCAACACACACATTTATCACTTTGAAAATCAAATAAGATGGAGAAAATTAAAAATATAGATATAAATGAAGAACGTTTCATTTACAAATAGATTTTTGAATGCTAATTAAAATTGAATTGAAAAAAGTTTATTTGAAAAAATATTTTTTTTTTGCGATTTATGCATTAAATAGATCGATATAGTCATCGAAATATAATTCTCTATTCTTATTCTATAATAAACATATCTCAACCGTACAACACAAATAGGTAAATCGGTACTTATGGTTTATGAGGCCCTAAGAGTGTTCCATCCTGTTGGAAATGGCGTAAAGAGGGCTGGTTTTAAAAAGTAATGAGTCCCGCGTATGTTGCAGGACGTCAACTTTTGAGCTAATTCGAATTGAAATCACATATCCGCCCTCGAATCTCTTTGCCATAGGTACTCAGATTGTTATTTGGTTTTTACTATTTCTACTTAGATTGTTATTTGTTTTTTACTATTTCTACTCAGATTGTTATTTGTTTTTTACTATTTCTACTCAGACTGATATTTGCTTTTTACTATTTCTACTCAGATTGATATTTGCTTTTTACTATTTCTACTCAGATTGTTATATGCTTTTTACTATTTCTCCTCAGATTGTTATTTGTTTTTTACTCTCTTCGTCTAAGCGCGTTCCTGGTTGCATCCTCAGCTGTGCTGCTTCGGAGCCCGGGGTGCGCTTTCCTGCTTTTTCTTCTCCAAATATAACATGCATGTCAATGGTCACCCAAGGATGCCAAATACCTTGCAAAGTGAAGAAAAAAAGCCGGTACAGTTTAAATGATTTGGCTATAGTTTTACGACTGGCCGCCTGCCTGACGTCAACCCACTTTGGGAATGTATTTGTGCGAAAAGTTTTACAACCGGCCGCCACCCGACGTTAACTCGCCTTGGGAATGTAATTGTAGCACGAGATGTTTGTGCTGTTATTTGTTCTTTTACTATTTCTACTATTAAGTATTAACATTTCTATCCTTAATAAAATATAATAGTGGTAAATGTATTACACATTTACCACATGTAAAAACCTATACTTATAGTTACTTATTTGTGTTGAAAACATATTGTGTACTGTTATTGGATTCGCCAGTAACAGGAGATGACGCACTCAGGTGCAAATAATTCACAGTTTATTAAGTAAGCGGTTCGATTATATGCATGAATGACACAAACAACCCGCCCCATTTATGGCTGGCGATGAGTTGTTCCTGCCTGCCTGACTGAATAAGCGGTACATACTTAACTTTAGGTTAGGTATATAAATTAGATATACTCGTATGTAAATACAATAGTTCTCTACATTTAAATCCGTATTTTTACATTATTTATTAAAATATTTCAATGTTAGGTATGTTTACTGTTTTGCACTCTAAGAAGTGCACATTTTTGGATAAATTCAACTAAACCTTTTTTGAAATCTGACCCGATTTAAATAAATAAAATTGGAGAAAGCAAGATTGTAACGAATTAATTACCTATTGGAGTTATCGTGTCGGTCAACGTTCAGAGTAGAGTTCCGACATGAAAACTTTATTTCCTATAATTTTACATCTTTACTACCGTTTTAAAACAACTATGAATTATGTACAGAGGAACAAAATTTTGTATTGCAAACCATTTTAGACTTAGATTATCTATCAAATCTGTATCCCTAACCGGTAGACGCACCCAAAGGATGTTAAGCGCTGGATTTAGAGTATTTCGACTAAATGCTTAATCTAGGTTAAAGTGTCCAGCTAGACGGGTGCTTGGTGCTTATAAGTAGTCTAAGTCTGTAATAAAGTGTTATGAACTGCTGTAATTAGGTAACGGCACACTTGGAGTACCGTTGGTAGCAAATGTTCGCGTCTCGAGTCTGGGTATATATCTGTTTACCACGACACTGTGAAATTGAATTGCTAATGGGGTTTACATTATTGTGCATTTGGATATCTTTCATGTTAAAATATAACAAATTTGACAAAAATAAAAGTTTTTAGTCATTGGATGCTTGATTAAAATTCTTTTTATGGGTTACGGATTACAGACAGGCAGCGATTATTACATATAACTATTGTTGTTTACTCTACAGACTCGCAAATAAAAGCTTAAGATAAATGGACAACTAAGAGCCTTGGGATTTAAATAAAAAGAGAACCCAATACCTAGTCCATCAGGTCCACAATAAACTTTTGTTTTAGCTTGAGTGATTGTCCGACTCGCACTTAGCTGATTACATTATTATGTCGATAAATACTATTAAATGGCTTTAAAACAATATTCCGCTCAAGTTCATTGGCTCTGCTTTAAAGTTGTGATAATATTACATAAAATTATTTTACACTAAAAGGAGTAAATTAGCAAATATGTAAATGAGAGAGGCAAATAAGTGAAATCAATAAAGAGATTATTTAAAGCTCAAGTCAGTTTAACTGAATTTTATCCCTTACTTAAGTAATAGACATAAAAAGTGTATTTTATAAATATATTTTAAATATACTTACTTATCTATGAACCTGTTATACATAATTCATTAATTATAATATAATGCACATTTCACTCAAACTACCGACTCCGTCAAGGGAGCGACCGGTAAAAGTAAAAGGAGGCGGGAGCGAAAACGGGGTTGAATTAGGTATAAGTTTATTTTATAAAAAAAGCGAGATAATAAACTATAAATAACTTGAAAAGTGAAGAAAGGTGTGTTCTAAGAGAACAATGAAGCAATTAGAGTGCACGTGCTCGTGTCTAACCTCATCCTCATAACCTATTAGTTGGATAATAGAAGACGCGTGTTTGGTGACGTAGTTATTTTTTTATGTAGGAATCATAGTAGAAAAATTTACAAACCTACTAATTGAATTCGCGGTCTCATTCGGCCAAATGTGGCCTGAGAAAAAACTTTAAAAATCAGAATTTACCTACTTGGGAATTCGCCGTAGATGTTATGCGCTAATAAATAGGTTCAGGTTAAACCATACAATTTTTTTTGGTATATTTCAGTCCTTGGTAGCTCTTTTAAAACAAGCCTATCGCCGCGTCTAGTGTTCCGAGGAAAAAAGTCCCTCGCTTTTGTAAATAAATACATATGCGTTTTAACAAATACACCTATTTCATAAATATACATACATGGCAGAGTCAGTATGTCATTTTTTTTAAAAAGTGGCTTACACGTCTGGTACGGAGGGATACCTTTGATGGCCCTGATGCACTTTTTTTGTAGTAAAAATGCTCTATTTACATCACTCGAATTGCCCCACATTATTAGACCGTATCTTAATACAGAGCTTACATAACCGTGGTAAGCTAGCAAACTAGTCTGTATGCTAGATGTTCTACGGAGCCTCCTTAGGACAAAAACAAATTTGTTAAGTTTATTACATAAATCATCTATTATACTATACACTATCACCTCTTTATTCCTGTGGAGAATGGAGAAGAAAGAGCAGTCTTGCGGCTCTAAGCAGATAGAGCAAGTAACAATACCTGTTATCAAATTTGAATCTCATTTTTACC
Organism: Acrobasis repandana; assembly: GCA_963576875.1. NCBI lineage: Eukaryota > Metazoa > Arthropoda > Insecta > Lepidoptera > Pyralidae > Acrobasis > Acrobasis repandana. The sequence continues at coordinate 9,216,728 of OY756230.1, read as the reverse complement.
GGGTCTCTTTCTGATAAGAAAAACTGTGTCTTGTCCATGTCATTGAATAATCTCCTGTCTGCGGTTTATTAGCTAACCTAAACCACAATGTGTGTAGTGTCTCTCACATCGCTAGGTTTTGTAATGTCTGTATAGAATATACGAGTAACTGCAGTTAAATCGCTATTCTGTCTCCCCTGTATTTCATGCTCTGTAAGGTGCAATTGTCTATGCATTTAGATACTAATTTTAGAAGTAAGGTATACCAACTTTCTTACTTAAGGTATATGATAGAAGATTAGTGTAATACTTAGGTATAACAAAATATATATGTGGGCGTCCAAATAAAAAGGGTCCAGTTGTGGAGAATTGAGTAAGGAAGGACTTGGTTCGGTATCTAGAATAGTTAATTGATAATAAGGATAAAAAAATATTCCAAAACTGGCACATTTTTGGAAACAAGTTTAAATTCTAAAAATTTTGATTCAGACAAAGCATTTTGAAAGTTAAATTAATATATATTATATTAATATATATTATATTAATATATAAAATATATAATAAAATATAATAAAAACTACTCAATTAAAATCGTGAAATGCCATTTTTTAACTCAAATTTACAAATCTGCGTCAACATATATCACAACTCTGGTTTTAGGGTTGACTGGATGAGATCCCTGACAGGGATATAAGCCTTTGTTTTGTATTTTATCAGTGTCCTTTACTTACTTACAACTGTACCCTCTTTGCTTAGACGCCCACATATAAGTACCTACTAAGTCGTATGAAGGGAGGGACTCAACAGTAATTTCGTCCAAAATAAACAATGGAGTGATAACACGAAGGTAAATAAAGGCGTTTTATTCCAGGAAACTACGACTTACTCTCACATCGGCCACTTATCGGCTGCAATCTGCAATCGATTGTTGATTGTTTGCACGTAGCACGTACGTATTAGTCATTGCGGCCTCACCGCTTTAGCAAGTAAGTATAAGTACCTATATTAACTTTTTGCAGCTTGTACCTTCGTAAGCAGCTATATAAAGAATAAATATATTTGAAAAGTAAGTATAATAGTTGGTGAGTACTTAGTAGAAATCCAAAGCACCAAAGAACAACCTTCTAGATTTTATCTATCTATCTATATTTAGAAAGATTTAATCTTAAGAAGAAGGTTGTTGTTCACTAATAAGAGACAGGATTATTGTTTGGATTGAACATAAAAAGCTTGATTTAAGCAAGAAAAGAATGGCCGGCTTACCCAGAAATCTTACAAATATAGCGAAAATATGCGTTTTCACAAGATTTTAATTAAAACATAGCATGTCTTGATTAAAACGTTGTGATAACGCATATTTTTTACACATAAGTATTCCTCGTAAACAAGAATTATTTTTTACCTCTTCGTTTAATAGAGTCAATAATACAATACTTTAATCATAATTTAGTAGTTTGAGGAAATTAAGACATGACCCCAATTAAATTTCTAACTGTAGATGTTTAATGTCTCTTGGCTTACTTATATTATATGAAAACCACCCACCGAAACACAAAAGCGAAAGTTTCGATTCGAAGAACCATTTTAAGATTTACGTAGGATCGATTTGAAAGTTGAACTTAACATTTGCGTCCAACTTCGTCTTTGATCTTGTTCTTTCGAGTCGATTAGCTGTTATATATAGGTATATGTCGCAGTTGAATAATATAATACGCTAATTCACTAAACCTCTAGCTGTTTGGCATTGCAACTCGGTTTTGTTAAACAGCAGAATATCGTTCAGCTGGATTGTCAATGTGTCACGTTTATCAAACCGGCTAACCACGTATAGACCGCAGAATAGGTTATTTGCAGGGTATTATCAAATAAATTTATGACGGGTCACGGGGCAATTTTAATTGTTATCGCGATATAATCTCATTGGCGTAGCGGTTTCTCTTGGCCTTCATTTGATTTACGTAAATTCTTCATCTTGCCGGAAGGTGGACGTCGAAATAACTATATGGGAACCAAGCTGAAGATCTGCTTTATTCTTCTTAACGATTTGCAGTCCAAAATTATAAACGATGTCTCCGATATCTCTCGATGTAAACAGCTTACTCTCGGAACGCTGTGACGAATTCCGAACTAAAATCTACAATATTACGTCTTGCGCCGCGACATTGATTGTTCCATTCTGCGTATGGGGGTTAAATTATTTAACGCTGTTTTACAAAACCGAGCTGTAGTGCCAAACAACTAGAGGTTTAGTGAATTAGCGGATTCTACCATTCAACTGCGACATATACAAATTAACATTTTTTTTTATAATAGGTTTGCCCAGTTCTTGGCTACAGTGACCGTCCGATTATTTGCCTCGTTGAGGTCTGCACTGAGCAGTATAGGGCAAGTCTTTGATAATGCACTTTCATGTTTTTCAAACATAAGGGGTAGACAGAGCCAGGGGTCACAAGACCCTAGGCTTACCAAGATGGTGAGCTTATATGTAGAAAATGGGAGTCAGAAATAAAGATTTGGTGGCTAGCCCATCACCTATTTAGGAAAGAGGTATAAGCCCATCAAAGGACATGTACGCAGACAATGCAGTACGGGTCATCTAATACGTGAGCATATGTATTGAGCAAATAATAAAAATATCATCATCGTCAGGTCTTCCTAGTCTCCACTGCAGGAGCACGACCCTCTCTGCACTGTCAGAGCAGCCAGAGGATTGAGCCTACACTCTCCAAGCTGGCCAGACCGGTTGGAGAGGTCTCACTGATGTCCAAGCTTTGTTTAGCTTGTATTTCCTAAGTCGCCTTCTACGACATGGGGATATGATACACGGGATAACTTGGAGTGATTTTATTCTATTCTACCGAAAACCACACGGCGGTTCTATAAAAATATATTAAAAAGGAGAAGAAATGCACTGCTAAGATGGCTAGACGACCTCTTCCTCCGAGTTTCCTTCTTGCTGCAACTTCACGATTAGAGGCATACCCCAATAATTTATTTTATTTTTTATTCATAAAACTTTATTACATGTAACTTATAAGCCCGGATGTGTATTGAGTCTTATTTATCACAACATTTAGAAATAATGCCCATAATGTACCAACTATGATTTGGATCTCCACTAAAACATTATGAACTACGTAATATTGCGCTGAATCATAATGATAGTACTACGAGTCCTTTTGTGGTTACTTTATAATAGAGATCCCCTCATGCCGTGCCGCATTGCTGGGCTTCAAGGTCCATCCTGATGGCAATACTTAGTGCAGCCAGCGTGAATTAGCGATGCTATCGCTTCTGCCTCCTTTTTTATTTAAATTCCTTTGTCACGCGTAGCTGCGTTATATTAACACTGTTTTTTACAATCTTTATTTGTTAGTTTGTTTTGGTCAAACTTTGCAAGCTGAATTTGACCCAATTACCGGTGCTTCGGTGCTAGATATGTAAATCAGACAACAATACCAATAATGATGTCAGAGCTAGGCTGATGATGCCGTGCCGCTGATCGTGCCGTGTGGTATCCGGCCTAGAGTAGGACCACTCCATCTCTTCCTATGGATGTCGTAAGAGGCGACTAAAGGACTAATCATAAACATCTCATGCTACAATTGCAGTCCCAAAGAGGGTTGACGACGGGCGGCGGCCGGATATAAAATTTTTCGCACAAATGCATTCCGAGTTGACGTCAGGCAGGCGGCCGGTCTCAAAACTATAACCAAATCAATTAAACTGTTCTGCCTATTTCTTCTCCACTTTGCAAGGTATTTGGCATTCTGAGGTGACCATTGAAATGCATATTATACATACCTACCTATATAGAGAAGAAAATGCGGGAAAGCGCACCCCAGGCTCCAAAGCAGCACAGCTGAGGATCGTTCAGTTTTTAGAGATTAGTATTAAAAACTGTTTAGATTGAAAATGATATTCTGTATTGATAAAAGTAATATATTTATCTTTACATTGTTGGAAGCAATAGGTAATCTGACAAGACAGCTAACAAACAAAGTAACTAAGAATATCTTAGCCACCGTCGACTAGGGTCGACTAGGCGATGAGGCGACACAGAGGCAACATGACATTCTTGACAAGGATGCAATCGGAAACGCGCTTAGATGAAAAAGAGCTAAGCTGATGATGGCCAGAAGTTGGCCAGAAGGTATAGGAACTCGTCGGAACCGTAAGATGATGTTATTGATAAAATACAATTGAAACGCTATGGCCGATGTCATTAACGCAGTTTTAAAAATGTAACGCCAGTGTTGGCGTTACATTTTTTCTATAATACATCCGATAAATGCTCCGATAGCGCTGGAACCCAAAGTAACTGTACCAATCTTAGAAATCCTAAAAAATAAGATCCACGAAGATTGCATAATCTGTGACGGCATTGTAGCGATAGCTTCTAGATTTTATCAGATATTTTGGTATATAAATACGTTGTCAGATTACCTGTCACAACATCAAACAAGTTTATCTCCATTCTCTTGTGACTTGCAAAGATATGAATAGGATATAGGGAGATAAGCCAAAGGAGTTAAAGAGATAAAAGAGATATACCTAGTACTTATTTGCTCAATGGCTCAATATTTGTAAAGTACTATTATATGCTAATCTTCCTACTTGGGTTATCTTGCATACGTTAAGGCCGTACCTGAATTTTCCGGGGTCCAGTGCTGCCATTTAAAATTTCCCATTTAAAATAAATCATTTTAAAGAAAACGGAGACATTTAAAATTTTGCTACTACCAAGGCCTAGATAAAACTTCAAAGTATATTATGAACTACTGTTTACACTTTATAATGAGAACGTTAAGCTTTACTACGCACGTTTGCCTAAAGTGCCGTTTTTCGCAAATGTGCGTAGTAAAGCTTAACTTTCTCACTATAAACTGTAAACAGTAGTTCATAAAATACTTTAAAGGGTTATCTAGGACTTAGTAGTAGAAAATAATTAAATAATGTCTCCGTTTTCTTTGAAATGATTTATTTTCAATGGGGGCAGCACTGGACCCCGGAAAATTCAGGTACGGCCTTAATAGGTAAGTTTTGTGGTCTGAGTTCTTATTCTGTAAATTATAAGTAAGAAGTTAAATAAGTAAGTTGAATATTTGAATATAACCCAAGGTCTGGCTTGAGCTTGGCGCGGGTCCCTCTTAAAGGTTTGTATACTTAGACATGTCATAATTTAGGTACATTGGTACATACTAAATTTACAAATTGACATTATTTTAAATTTCGTAATTCTTATAATTCAATTTAATTATGACATAATAAACAATGTAATCTCTGTCCATCTATATAACTAATTTTAAGTTTTTAGTTTGTTAGTTGACGTCTTTGGAGAAAACGTGCAGTGCAGTTTGTTGCCGCTTCTTCTGCACTTGCGCCTAAGAAGCGGCGTAAATTTAGCTTTAAGTAACGATTTGACGTCAACATTTGTGCAAAACAAAACAAAGTGACTATTATTAAGAGATATTATAAATATCCTATGATAATAAAGATATTTTGAATTGAATTGAATTTAATTGGCAACCCAAATATAATGGAGATAGCAAATAACTCCTATGCTTATATCTATTGAGGAAATCGACGTGCCATATTTCCTACTACGCTTGTATGGAACATGGTCCCGTGATTCCTTGCCGGATACCTAGTGCCAGTCCGGCAATGATGTTTAGGGTTCCGTACCCGAAGGGTGCAAATGGGAAGTACTGAGACTCCGCTGTCTGTCCGTCTGTCCGTCTGTCACAGGGCTCTATTTCTTAAACCGTAATAGCTAGACACGATTATGTTTTACTGTGGATAGAGGAACAAATACTAAAAATAAAAAAAAGTTGGAATTTAAAGGGGGTCGTCATACAAAAAATGTGTTTTTTCAGCGTTTTCAAATAGATCTTTATAATCGCATTAACTAGATACATGAAAATGAATTTTTACAGATTATGTATTACTATGACCACAATAACAACAAATACTAAAAATAAGATAAAGTTAAAAATTAAAGGGGGTCGTCATACAAGAAACGTGTTTCTTCAGCGTTTTGAAACATTGTACGGTGGTACCGAACCCTTCATGTACGAGTACGACTCGCACTTGCCCGTTTATTTTTCTAAAAGAAACTATGTATACACTGGTATGTATTACTGGTATCTAACACATAACCTTTTTTGTGCAAGTGCAGTCCATGATACTGAACTACTTTCCATAAAAACCAATATCGAAAAACGAAAAAAAAAATTCGGCTTCCCATACATAACAGCACTCAGCCAAATGGATGGTATGACGAATATTTTTTTCGTTTTTCTGTAATGGTTTTAATGGAGAGTACCTAGTTCAGTATCATGGACTGAACTTGCACCAAAAAGGTTGTGCGTTAGATACCAGTAACCCTGTATATTGGATGTCCCTATGTTTAATTTTTAAAAGAGATGCGAAGCTTCATAAACCTGAAAAATTGGCAAGATTGTCTACTCTGTTCACACATCTAGCAAACAAAGACGAGATTATATTATATACCGAAAAATAACACTCCGTATTTTTAGATAACTAAATTGATAAAGTCAAAGGACCCTAAGTCTTTCAAAATGCATTTCATCCAAAACTGACGGCAAATCTTAAGGCCATACCTAAATTTTCCGGGGTCCAGTGCTGCCCCCATTTAAAATAAATCATTTCAAAGAAAACGGAGACATTATTTAAAATTTTGCTACTATCAAATCTTTAAAGTATTTTATGAACTACTGTTTACAGTTTATAATGAGAACGTTAAGCTTTACTACGCACATTTGCCAAAAGTGGCCGTTTTTCGCAAATGTGCGTAGTAAAGCTTAACTTTCTCACTATAAACTGTAAACAGTAGTTCATAAAATACTTTGAAGGGTTATCTAGGACTTAGTAGTAGAAAATAATTAAATAATGTCTCCGTTTTCTTTGTAATGATTTATTTTCAATGGGGGCAGCACTGGACCCCGGAAAATTCAGGTACGGCCTTAATAGGTAAGTTTTGTGGTCTGAGTTCTTATTCTGTAAATTATAAGTAAGAAGTTAAATAAGTAAGTTGAATATTTGAATATAACCCAAGGTCTGGCTTGAGCTTGGCGCGGGTCCCTCTTAAAGGTTTGTATACTTAGACATGTCATAATTTAGGTACATTGGTACATACTAAATTTACAAATTGACATTATTTTAAATTTCGTAATTCTTATAATTCAATTTAATTATGACATAATAAACAATGTAATCTCTGTCCATCTATATAACTAATTTTAAGTTTTTAGTTTGTTAGTTGACGTCTTTGGACTGTGTACAGTCTACTGTAAACAGTAGTTCATAAAATACTTTGAAGGGTTATCTAAGATTTGATAGTAGCAAAATTTAAAATAATGTCTCTGTTTTCTTTGAAATGATTTATTTTAAATGCCCCCATTTAAAATAAATCATTTCAAAGAAAAAACATATAAAGTTGACAGTGCCAAAAGAGAAGGTAACGTATTTGTTTTGAGAGGTCTTTGTTTAGGCGGAATAATGGTTTAAAAAAAGTACTAAAGTTAGTCCGCGTTTTATTAATGAGGCGGCATGTGTTGAGCCTACACATTTTTGCTCGTTTGTATAAAAAGGCGTTAACTTTACGATAGTCATATAATCATTTAAATATCGATAATATGCCTAATAAATACTGGTGGCGTACGGAGCTGGTTCTTCATCTCAGCGTGTTCCCGGTGGCATACTTAGCTGTGCTGCTTCGGAGCCTGGGGTGCGCTTTCCCCCTTTTTCTTCTCTAAATAATAATATGTACCTATGTCAATGGTCACCCAAAGATGCCAAGACCTTGCGAAGCGTTTTACAAAACGACCGCCGCCCGACATTAACCCTCCTTGGGAATGCAGTTGAAGCACGTGATTTTTGTGCTTATTCCTTTAGTCGCCTCTTACGACATCCACAGGAAGAGATGGAGTGGTCCTATTCTAGGCCGGCAGCCACACGACACACTGGTCAAATACCTATATAACCTCCTATTTTTGTTAAAATAAAAATTACCGTCCATAGGAAATGTATTTACCACCGATGTTTTGATAAGTGCTTGGTATAAAGAGTTTTTAAGATAATAATAACCTTGCAACAACCTTAATAAAATTTGCAACCTAGTAAATTTGATGTGCAGTCAGTATTTATGATGAGGTTGTTGATTTATTTGATGTAAAAAAGTATAAAAATGATGAGATTAAATTGATGGGTGGATTTTTTATCTGATGTACAATTAATAACATCCCTTTCTTATTTAACAAAACATGTATTTATGTACAATGTCAGTATGTTGGTATGTATATCGACTCCTGAACATCAAAAATGTTTATTAAAAAGGAATATAACCAATTTATTTTCAGTTCGTCCATATTAAAATAAAAACTTAACGGTAGATAGGTAGGTACACAATATAATATATTTTTTTTACTTTAAATTATTTATTCACAAAACATAATAAAATAAGCATAACAAACTCAGCAATATGCTTCTACAAATATTTACTGAAGTTTATCACTAACAAGCTTCCTCAAAATGTTAGTAAAGGTACGAGTAACAAGCTTTTTTTAAAGTTATTTCATCATCGTATGAGCAAACAGGAAGTCCATTGCTCGACATAGGCTTCCCCCAAGAATTTCCAAAACGACTAGGCTGAGTGGATGCAGATTTAAACTTATTAAAATACCAGTCTCAAATATTAAGTATCCCGTTTGTTGGCTGACTAAAATGTCCTATAATAAAAAGTTTAGTTAAAATCTCCAAGACATATAAATTAAGTAAAAAATGGTTAGGTAGTTAATACTGCTTTCCAGCCCCCAATATTACAGTATTTTGGATAAAAAATGCACACATAAAAAAAAAGTAGACATGTTACGTAGCTACAATAACATTACCTCTACATGCTAGCTACTCGTTTTTCTAAAGAAATGAAGTGCCCTGAAACTGGGAAAAGGAGGATTTCAATTTTGAGGTTGCCACACGGTGAGGAGTTAACTTTGTATGCTCTTAGAACATTTGCCAAGATGCTCTTCATCGCCAGCATTCCGAAATGGCGACCTGAAACGAATATGAAAATATTATATCAAAGCTACTTGACTCATTATCAAATTTGGCGCAATAAATTATTATTTTCTTTAACTTAAGAAATCAATATTAATCGGTTAATGTGAGCAATATAAAAATTCCTTCTTTTAAAACACATTTTTGTGATAACTTAAGAATCTTTGATCGGAATTTGTTTCAACATGAGCAAAATCGTGGGAAGTCGTGAGTTCACGTTAGAGCAAAGGGATAGTTTTGGTGATAGGACTTCTTTTTTTTTCAGCTAATATCAGATCGTTTCTGGACTAAAGGCATCTCCCAACAAAGGGAGGATATCCCAAAGGAAGGAAGAAAGGGGTCGAAGTTGTCTACGTCTGCGTCAGCTGCTAGAGCCGCTTGGACCGTTGCGTTATGAACGTCACCACGGCGCCCGTACCTACATATATTACTACCGAATATATATACCTATTATTATTAGCCGTGTTGTTCCCGGCAGAGTAGAATAGGACCACTCCAAGTCTTCCCGTGGATGTCGTAGGTGATTTAGGAGACAAGCTAAACAAAGCTTATAAACATCTATGAGACCTCTCCAACCCGTCTGGTCAGAGCGTGGAGAGTGTGAGTGTGTGACAGGCCAAATCCTCTGGCTGTTCTGGCTAATATATGGGTCTGGTAGTACAGAAAGGGTCGTACTCCTGCAGTGGAGACTAAAAAAGACCTGATAATGTTGATGAATGATAATATATACCTACCTATGCAATTCCTTGCTCCAAAGCTGAATGGTATGTAGGCGCACGGGTGCCTGTTAGCGCTGTTCTCCGGCAGGAAGCGGTCAGGGTTGAAGTCGTCAGCGTCGGGCCCCCAGAGCCGCTTGGAGCGGTGCATCACGAACGGCGCCACGGCGCACCCCACGCCCGCTGGTAGTGTGCAGGATGCTGAAACGTGGTAGCATTATAATTGTAGTAATTATGTATTTTTTCGGACGATGGAGTATACGTCTGCTAAACTTGGACTATCCAGTATTAGTTTGACGAAAACTCGAGTATCTTCATTGATACCTAAGTACTTCATGAAATGTGGATGAGTAATGCTTTTAATACTAAATTGTACTGACAAAAAATCCTTATAACAAGTTTATTTGCTAGGGAAAATAAAAAAAACCCCCGACTGTCAAAAACGCCATCTAGAGATGAATAGCGGAACTACCGATCATCTACGGATAGTGGTCACTATTACGCCACCTATTATTGGTATTGGTAGAGAAAGCCCTGACTTTCAAGCGTTACAAAACAGAAAAATAAACTAACAGAACATATTTTATAATTTATGCCGAAAACGGAACGGAATATCACATTGGCCACATTGACGCAAAGCGAGCCATAGGGTGATTTAACCCACTTGCTTGCGGATTAAAAGTTGCATAAATATTTTTAGATATTAGCCTCAAAGATCTAAGAATTATTTATTTCATTTATTTTTCTTTGCAAAATTTTGAAAAGAGAGTAGTTAATAATGACTACCTTATGGTTTGCAAGGCAAAGAAAAATAATTGTTAGATCTTTGAGGTTTAACCTCGATAAGGTAGTCATTTATTACCTCCCCACTCTCTTTTCAAAAAAATTGTAATGAACACTTATTTTGAAATGTTACAATATAATAAATTGTACTATATTGAATACTATCTTGATGAATGCTATCTTCTAAAACATCTAACAATATTTTTTAATATTATATATTACCGATGACCTCCGTGGCGTAATGGTTAAGGCCCCGTCAGTTCAGAGCCAAGATTACTGTGAGTGTTTTTGAAAAATCACTGTAATTAACCTACTACAGTTTATTTCTCAAAATTTTACTTTTGCTTTTTTTTCTACAGAGATCCACAAAGTCCACGTTTGCAAAGCACGATTGAGCATTTTGGGCTTGACAGAAAAAATCACAAACATACCTCTAAAGCCTAAATTTACCTTTAAAATTACTCATATTTTTATTAATTAATAATTTTCTATCTAAATATAACAATAATAAATTAAATCTAAAACTAATATTACAAACAACAAACAAAGAAAACAAAACAGAAGAAGGAATAATAATAAAAATATTAAATATAATGCTAATCGAAGAGCCCACCTCGGAGCATACCGGGCTCAAAAGTACTCATAACGCCAGCCGCATTGCCACGCTGAATGGCGAGGGCAATGTGTTGCGTCAGGTATGCTCCGGAGCGAGGATCGCCTCGATTGTTACGCAGGCGTCGCCCTAAATGAGCGATAAATTTTTTGGCCTCCTCACACCAGGTCCCGCCAGTTTCGACAGCGAATGGAATGAAATGGTATTGATTTAATTCCGCATACTTAACGTGTTTTGCTTTAGCGGCACATTCTGCAGCGGATCCTGCTTTCTGGACTGTACGAGATAAATGGGACGTGGCGAAGGTACTCACGCAAGTGGCGTCCCAGAGTAGGCATCTGCCTTTTTCCCACGGTATTAAGGTAAGCCCATCTGGACGTTTACCGTCCGTGCGGCAAAGTCCGGGAGGCTCAAGGACGCAAGGTACGTTTGCCGACACTAGGGCTCTGCGGATGATATCATTGAGTGTATGGTGTCTAGGGAATCTTCCGGCGCATCTTAAGCAGCTGAGGCCGTGGTAGCCGTTAGCATCAACGTGCGTACCGCATTGGCAACGGTGTGGCTCACAGACGTTACAACCTAGCCTCAAGGCGACTGCAACCCGTAAAGAGTTATCATCTAGGTGAGTGCCTAGTTGAGGTGAGGGCAACGCTTGGAGCCAGGCGCCTGACTCTGTACAAGTTGCGGCTTTTATTCGTGCTAGGTTTAAACCGTCAAGTGACTCCGTTAGCTCTTTTAAAAAGAGTTTGGAACTTAAATCATCCCATGCCCTCTGAGAATGGAGATTTTCAGGCGGCAGTATGTTCGGACACATAGTTCTCCAAGCCTCCAAAGCATCATCCTGTAGGGGAATACTACAACTGTTACCTTCTTTATGTAAAATCTTAGTGACCAGCTCAGTAACACCATACGAGGAGGCGAGGAATGCTGGTAACCCCACAGTCTGGACACATCTAATGCCTAAACCACCGTACCTAACAGGTAGCACAGCTTGTTGAAATTGATGTTCGTCTAAAGTGACATTGATTATTGTTTCTAATATGGTTTTTATAGTGCTATCAAAAGCAGAAATAGCGTTCGGGAAAAGCCAGGTTGGGGTAGTTCGGATTAGATATGTTACCTTTGGTAAAGAGAAGCATGCTCTAAAAAGTACTAACGCGACGTGAGCTGATAGTTTAACAAGATGCTCTTGAACGCGTTTAAGCATTTGCGTCTTAGAGTTTAAAGCTGCTGGAGTGGCTATAGGGAAAATAGGAGCCCCTAAAAGTTCAAACGTATTGTGGTCAATTATTCTAATGTTTGGAACCATATTATCAAAGGATGTTATACTTTCCTTTGCTTCCTCTCCGCATGGGTAAAATTCACACTTGGATGAGTTAACTGTTAGGCCAATTTGCTCCAAGCTCGTTAAGAGAGTATTAACGTCCTTTATAACAGACTCTGCTGGTCCGCCTATGGTAGCATCATCTAAATACCAAACGTTCAAAGGTGACTGTAAGGAAACGATTAAAGGATGTATTGAAAGACTAAAAATAAGCGGACCCAAAGGATCTCCTTGCTGGGCACCTACTTGTGATGGAATTCTGTTACCATTGAAATATAAATTACTTGGTTCCGAGTAGCATTGATGGAGAAAAGGATATAATGACGGGATTAACTCCTTAGTCTCTGTTAAGAGAGTATCTCTTTCCACGCTGTTAAAAAGCATTCTTGAGGTCTAATTTGATGATGACACAACCTTCGTTTGCAGGGTCCATGGCAAAAGCTCGTGTTGAGTGGATGGCCGCCTCACAACCTAAGGCTGTGCCAAAACCTAATTGGTGTGGTTGCAGATATGTGGCCATTGAGGAACGTACTGCATGGCAGCCAAGCTTCGCTACGAGACGACGAAAGGTGCAACCTACTGCTATTGGTCGAATGCCGCCATCTTTTTTTTTAAGAGCGCAAAGCGAAGCTCCGTATAGAAAAGGTGACACTTCGTTGTTAAGGGAACCTTTTAATAAAAAGTTGCATAGGCGTGTAAGGGCCTCAAGTAAAAGAGATCCATTACCACCAGCTGTGTGAGACGTCAGTTCCTTAAGATGCTGTAGGCAAAGCCCATCGGGTCCAGAAGAAGATGAGGTAGGGAAAGTATTTAGGGAAGAGGAAACCTCGTCAGACGAGACCACGAGAGAACTTGTTAAACTTTCAGGAGTAAGAGATGGTATTGAGAGAGGGCGCGAAGGTATGGGATGTTTTTCTCTCAGTGATGACAAAGTATCTTCATTGTTTGGCGCAATGTTACAATCAGACACTAAGAGGCGAGCTGCACCACCTAAGTCACCTTCGTGTACCTTGGCTTCTACGCGTTTGTAAATGTCAAACGAGCGGCTGTTGAAATCCTTCTCTGGTTTAAGGCACATACTGTCTATGTTTTTTTTAACTTTTGTTGTGAGTGAAGCGTTACCGCTCTTATCTGGAATTTTTAGGGCAGACAATGGGAATGAAAGCAACTTGAACCAGGAATCTTTTGTGTTAATATTAACGCTATCATTAATCAGATTAATAAGTCTCTCAGCTGCAAGATTTCTAGCACCTTTAGGAATGTGTTTAAGAATGCGAACTGACTTTTTATTTTGGGGAAGATTTTCAAGCTCAAAAGTGCTAATACTAGATGATTGTGAATACCTTAATTCTTCTACAACTTCTTGGGATGAGGATTTAGAAAGATGTGGAGATATGTGTTTGTGCATACGACTTATATGAGTTTTTATGCGGACGTATAGTCGAGTTGAGCCAGGGCAATGTGGACAGGCGACACCTGCGTTGGAAACTCTAGTTGTCATTGTGACGACACTTAAATGAGAAAGGTTTAAAAGACAATGTTTTTATAAAAAGAGACTATAAATGAAACTTAACTAAATAAAAATATTATCAACACACAGACACAGGGCACTAGAGAAGTGTAGACGGCATACACATATGTTGAATTTAGTAAACATTTTTTTTTATGAAGAAAATTTCATAAACCCTGTAAGGGTTAAAAAAATCACTAAACTTTATCCAGCTGACACCTGTTTAATCTTCCTTTGGTATATTTAGGAATGGGTTTTGGAGGGAGTACCACATTACATCAGCTTGTCTAAACGTTGGGCAACTTCGTGAGTGATCTGTTTGATATCCTCAAGAAAAACAGTCCTTGAAAAAAAATCCCGTGATCCTCAAGGATAGGCACTAAAACGGGTGATGGGGATTTTATTATCACTCTAAAAGCAAATTTCTGCACTTTTATGGGCCTAAAATAATTAATATAAAATACTTATAATTATTTAATACAATTTCCTACCTTTTTATATAAAAATTATACCAAAAATATATAATCTAAATTACTAGTCAATTTTGCTACAAAAAAATGATAAATAAAACAACACACAACACAACACAGTGAAATATTCGTCGAGAGCGAACAAAGGCCCGGACCCGTGCGCGTAATGTCAACAATACTTACTAAGTTTTAGTTCTGTCTTGGTCTTCCTGGCTATCACAGGAACCACTGTGTACAGTCGCATAGTCTCTTTAATCACTCTCTCTAGGTAGTCCATTTTCATCAAGTCTTCTTTATTCGGTAGTCTTGATGAGTTTCCGAATATTTCTTGTAACCTTAAAAAAAAAGAGTTATTATGAATATAATCAGTAATAATTATTTGGTTCGCAAACTGGTTGTTACAATATTAACAAATGTTCTATAAAGTAAGTATACAATGAAAAATATTCTAAAGTAGGTACGTACACTAAATGACATATAAAATGTACCTACAACTTTCTAGGAGCGAACACAGCATGCATATAAAATATATTGGCTCACAGTAGAAAAAATTGACAGCTTTAAATACCTATACATATGATTATAATAGATTAAATAAATAATTGGTAAGATTCTAACTGATGGCATTTATTCTGAGAAAAGTCAACTAGAACAGTAACCTCTATCTCATTTCTCATTCAAATCGTATAACGATCATTATGAATATAGATTCATCTGCTGTTGAACTACAGGCCACTTCTAATAAACAATATAAGAGTGCTCATAAAATCATTCCTCTGAGCAAGCGAATTTGTCATGGCAGTAGTTAGATGGTCGGTATAAAGTCGTTGCACACTTTCCTAAGTCACCTGATCCGGCGGTCGTGGGTTCAAATTCCACTGGGAAGCATACTTTGTAAAAAGTTGTTTCCAGTCAGGTTAGAATATTGCAGGCTTGAATCACCTGATTGTCGGAAAAGAGAGATGATTCCGTGCTTCAGAAGGCACGTAAAGCTGTTGGTTTGAAAGCCATCTAGCGTTTGTTTAAACTTATCCTAGGATTGGTTGTGGTTTGAGTACCCTTTGACGCCCTTGGGAGATATTTTTAAGAATATTTCTATAAAAGGTCTTAGTAAGTCCGCCATTTGTTAAAAGTATGTTTTTACTTTTGAACAATAAAGAGTTTTAAATAAATAAATTTATTTATTTATACTTACTCTGCATACACAAGCTCCTGTTGCTGCTTATGCTGCCCCAGCAGCAGCAGGACGTACGCGATGACCAGTGCCGTTGTGTCGTTGCCAGCGATAGTGATAGAGTCAATATGCTCTCGTAATTCTTCATTCGTGAACTTCGTGTCTTTGGACAGTAGTAATTCCAGTAGGTCTTTTCGTCCTAAAACATTTAATTTACCTATTTACATGAGATATGTTTTAATTTTTCCGATTTTTAATAAAACTAAGAATTCAAGGAGTCACATAGCCTACGCATTAAATGTTCATAAGAGTAACTCTAAACTTTTTCATACAAACGTCTAGATTTTATTTTGAAATAACATGCCAGATTTTGGCAACATTTTGTAATTCCAAAAAAAAGCTTTCCCCAAGAAACATAATCGTATATATATATGTATAATATTATATATCAAAATATAAAAAATATATTTTGTCCTGCCTTACAAGTTGACCGATCAGCTGTTCCAAGTTTGTATGGAAAACCAAAAAATATTTTTCTTATTTCAACTGTTCCGTGGGGAAAGTTGTTCAGTATCATAGACTGGATTTCAGTATATTTTGTTAGACGTAATATAAAACAATATTTTTGCAGAAATCGGACATCGTTTTAAAATAAAAGCAAGTCCAAGTACGAAAACGTCTGATTATGTCTAGGGTAAGTGACTCTTACACGCTCACCTTCCTTGAATGCACCATTGTCGTGAGCTGTTCTTTTTCGTTCGACAACCTGAAATAACATGCATTGTCAATTTAAAAATAACTACAACATCGAGCCCTTGTCTTCGAACACAGCTAGGAACCGGGAAGCGTTTATGTTATAGACTCATTGAATGAGCACCTGTGTGTTTTGGGACAATATCTGTTATTACGGATCAACGCCAGCTTTATTGTCGTCCCTAATATGTGATTTTTGATTCGGATAAGTACAACTACAGACTTTGATATTGATATGACATGATTTAGAAATACTTAAGGCTTGAAACTGCGCTAAGCAGAGACCCGCGCCCGCAACGTGTTCATTCCGTCTCTGTCACAACACAAACTCTACGTGCAACAGAGACACGTGACCCACGACGGTTACAGCTATCTCTATCGCACGTAGGGTTTGTGTTGTGACAGAGACGGACTGAATACGTCGCGGGCGTCCGCTTGACTTAGTTACAAGCCTAGGAGCCTATTATTAATTAGATGATGATTAGAATACTTATAAAGGTAATTTTAAAAGTTATATTAAATAACTTCAAAAATACCGATCAAAAGAATTATCAAAAAAATATATTTAAAAGTCTCATAATAAAAAGCTCTTTCAAATTTAATATGTCACACGATATATATTTTTTTTTATTAAATAATTTTACAGATCTGGATACATGTTCTTTAGAGCCTATCTTTTATTTTGTTCTTTATTCCTAATCCTAACCTTATCCTAACAAGTTACAATACAAACAAAGGGTGGTGTAGGCCTTTGACTGCTTCAAGGGAGCTTCTGGCGACAAATCTGTACGAGTCCACTGGTTTTCATAGACGACTGAGTGGCGGACGATGCCCTAAGACGTCCACACAGTCCGCAAAACAAATGTCACTACAGCCGTACTATGACTGTCCACTTCAACTATTTTACACATTGTTCATGAGCATGAGCATTTATAACACCAAACAACACCAATTTCATATTATAAAGTCCACTAAAATCAATTTGCAAAATAATTTAAAGCAAACCCCAACCAAACCCCTTGACTTCCCGCCAAAAACCGTCACACAATATAGTTCACAAAACTTTTTTTTTTTAATTTCTTTTTTATCTCCCATAAGTGGCCCCATACGAGTACCTATTTGAAATTAATTAATTTACTTGTCTTTGGGTCACTGACTTATTCGTACATTTGTGTACCTACTAAATTTTAATTAAATTGGTCCAGTAGTTTCGTAGCAAATCGGCTGTTACAGACGGACGTACAGACAAGTGAGTATTCCTAGGGTTCCATTTTTAACTTTTGAGGTATGGAACTCTAAAAAAGGATTTTTCAATTCGGTTTTAATTACGTAGTTATACCTATGGGGTAACATACACAAAAAATAAATGGCGCAAAAGTAAGAAGATGTGAAGAACCTACCTCATCCGTAAATTTATGTGTGAAGTCAATATTTTCTTTATGTATTTTGGAGTAGTGGGTCAAGTCAAAGAGTCTGTCCGGCTGCATCCAGGGTTTGAAGAGCCGCATGTTGATGATGGACATGACGTCATGGCGCGCGCGCAAGTACTTTGTGTCAGGATTGTGTTGCACATCCATGCATTCGCCCATTGCGGTTTCTAAAACATTTGCAAATTTTTAAAGAGCTATGACACTGATCAATATTTACCAGTGGATTGTTTTTTACCTAAATGACGGAGTTAGGTAACAAACATAAAAAACATACGTCCGAATTGTGAATGTCCTCTTTTTTTAAGTTGGAAAAAAAAAACACTTAGTACAACGTAAGATCATGTATTTACTTAGTATGAGCAGCCAGAATAAAAAATCGTGTTTCGTTATTATATTTTATCCTTCGGTTCTCTGGTTCCTTCGGTTGAGAAGTGCATGGTACTCCAAGTTCAGAAGGGAGAAACTTATGCATTATTTTTATTAAAAAAAAAAAAAGTTATTGGGAAAGTAGTTCACAATAATGTGCTGTCCCGACAAAAAGCTTTGTTTTACATTCAGGCAGTATATATAGAGGCGCAGGTTTTAAAATCCTGTTCGTTTTTCCAGTAGTTCTTTCGGGAGACGTTTTTTGTTTGTAGGTTTACAGTATTAATAATACTGAGCTATTTATATCATTTCGTCATTGTTGTAATGAAAAAACCTTTATTTCTTACCAAATACGATATCCAGCATGCATGACGTTATGTACTTGAACACGTCAAACTCTGGTTTTCCCAGCTGCTCCTGCAGTCGGTCCACGAGAATCGAACCTTGTTCCCCGAACACGTCTATGTATTCTTCAATCACACGGTGTTGGAATATCGGCAGGATGACTCGACGGTGTGATTTCCACAAGTCCACTACAGTTAAAACTTTTTTTTAATTAAAATTGATTGCAAATAAATTATACAAGTTTTTATCAGTTTACAGCAATTAATGAAAAAAATGATACTAAGCTAAAATTTTTTTGTTCTTACTAATGCGTACAGATTGCACCATATTATTTGCAGCCAAATAACTCTTATGTAGAGTCAAACTTATAAAATGTTGTTATACTCGTATAATGTACGACTGCCTCCGTGGTTCAGTGGCCAAGCCGTTTGCCTTGTGATCCGGAGGTCCTGGGTTTAAATCCCACTAAGAAGCATACTTTGTGAAAAGTTGTTTCCAGTCTGGTTAGGATGTTGCAGGCTTGAATCTTGAAAGAAATATGACTCCGTGTTCCGGAAGGCACGTAAAGCTGTGGGTCCCGAACGCCATCTAGCGTTTGTTTAAACCTATCCTAGGATTGGTTCTGGTCTACTCTTTGGGTTGTGTCGCTAAATAAGTGTTTATTTATTTAACAATTTACTACAACTGGATGCGAAGAACAGAAAACTCTTATTGGTCATTCTATAAATATTTCATTATAATATGCCATAGCCACTCGAAACCGATCGAGCGTAACAGTACCTAACCTTTGCACTGTCCACGTACATAGAATGACTTCAGGGTTCCTTTATTAATCAGTAATACGAGTATGAGGTTTATTTTTAGATTTCTATAATTTTGGAACCCGAAAAATTAGGATAGTGAAGTATGTGTCAATTTAATTTTCTCGCCGCTGTTCGTTTTGTAGACCTCAAAGAACGAATCGCTCATTGAACAAAATTATAGGCCACAACGCGATATGGCCACAAAACTCATACAGCCAATTGGTTTCCGAGTAAAAGACGGCACTTGCCTGGAGCAACAAAGAGTCCATTGCCCAGCCACTCCCGCAGGAATTTGTAAGAGTAGTCCTTTTCCAGGCAGCTATCCAGGATTATCTGAACATCTTGCGGGTGCGATGCAACTGGAAGATTTATTCACAATTTCACAAGAAATAACGATAAACTTTCGATCTTTGCTGATACAGACTACAGTCAGTAATTTTCAGATATTTTATTCATCCGTCAAAACACACCTATGGCATTAATCAGCACGTAGGTACAATGATATTTTTAAAACCTTCGTGGTCAACACCCTAGTCCGCTAATCCGGAGCCTCTGGGTTCTATCCCCAGCCAGAGCAATGTGAAAAATTGCCTTTTTAAAATTTTCCTGGGTCTTGGGTGGTTAGCTATATCATCTTCATCACTTCAGTCGCATAACGTCCACTGCTGGACTGCCTCTTCCAAGAATTTCCAAAATGACCGATCTAGAGACATTGCCTCATTTTATAATTATTTTTTTACTATTTGAATAGTAAAAGTTAAGCGCAAAAGGGTGAACCGATTTTGATAATAATTTTTTTTTTAATAAAAAATGTAAAACATCTTTATTCACAACATAATAAATAATTATAACTATCTAGGCATAACAATAAAATTATACTAAATACTAAACACAATTAACTAATATATTATACTAAACTTAAACTAATCTAAATATAATTAGCATAAAAAAGCAAAAAAAAGTAAAAAGGGCAAAAGTATGTAGTTAGTTACATTTCACTTTTTCCTAAAGGCTGACTGGTAAAGAATGCTTTAGCATTAGTAAGTCCACCTTTTGTATTATTGTGGTCAATAAATGTTTAAATAAATAAATAAAAATCGAACCCAGGGTCTTTTGGTGATGGACGGGTGTGTCACAACACAATACGTCACTGAGACCGTAATGAATTACTAAAAATATAAGTTTTTGTTCACTTACTGATGTACAAAGATGGTCCGATCCAGACTTTGGAAATTCCACCAGGACACTTCTCTGTTTGTTCTGCGAGTATTTTGATATTATGTAATAATCCTGAAAAAATACAGTAGGTTCAATGTTACTATTATAGTTGGTACAATGCAAAGTATAATGGGAAAATTTGGCCCAGGTACCTACCTACAGTCTGGTGTCGACACTTTTGATCAAGCCTACTTTTATCTTGAAAATTCTATTAATCTAGAAATTATGATATTATCAAATTTAACAATTAGACATATTTTATTAAGTGAAAGTAAAGTGAGAACGTTAAGCTTTACTACGCACATTTGTGAAAAACGGCCACTTTTGGCTAACGTGCGTAGTAAAGCTTAACGTTCTCATTATAAACTGTAAAAAGTAGTTCATAAAATACTTTAAAGGGTTATCTAGGACTTGGTAGTAGCAAAAGTTTAAAAATGTCTCCGTTTTCTTTGAAATGATTTATTTTAATTGAAATGGGGGCAGCACTGGACCCCGGAAAATTCAGGTACGGCCTTAAGTAAAATCTTTCTACATATTATTTAATTTTTTAATACTTCTTAAAAAAAATCCTGGAACTCACTTTATTAAGTAGCTACCAAGCTGACCATACACCTTATTTCTAATCAAGAACCCCAACTTTCACCTGTACATTATACGGTTTTATTTTGTAAATGGCTGTCTCGATTTCGAAAAACATATACAGTTTATGGTAATTAGATGCTATCCTCTCAAGGGGTTGTCTCAGAACTGAGGGGGTTGTATTGTAGTATTTAGTATTGAGTGGACCCTTTATTGTACCTACTATGCAAAAGTTAATCACTATTAAGTAAATTTATGAATTATTTATTTTTAGAAATTTGCCAGTTGTTATGTTCAAACATTTTTTTAAAATCGAATTATTGTTACGGTTTAACAAGTAATTATTAAAAAAACAAAAAACCCGACTGTGTGATACAACAGCAGTACTTACCTATGCCTAGGCACTTACTGTCTTCTGTGGCCTAGGTAAGACGCAACTGGGAATGCGCTTGGTGAAGCGATGTTATGTGTTGTATTTTAGCATTTCTTATTCAAATTTCATTGAAACATATAAATTGTAAAGTTATATTTTTGTAATCCTTGAATAAAATCCTTTAATTTGAAACCCCACTCGATAGGTTTGAAAAGATTTTTAATGCCACGCAATTTGGCGCCTAAAGTCCGCCATTTTGATTTTCAATAATTTAATGATATCGTATGTTACTCTAGTGGTTAAGACATATTTAACCATGTATAAGTTATTAAAAGCGGTTTAGCCATTTAGTAGTTCCTAGGGAACATAGAACCGGACATAAAAATTGTTGTTTTTTAGCATTTATCATTCCAAATTACATTTAAACATATAAGTTGCATATATTTTTGTAATCCTTTAATTTGACATTCTACTCAATAGGTTTTGAAAAGAAAAAAAAATGCTGCGCAATTTGGCGCCTAAAATCCGCCATTTTGATTTCCAATAATTTTAATATATCCTATGTTACTCTACTGGTTAAGACAAATCTAACCATGTATAATTTATTAAAATCAGTTTAGCCGTTTAGTAGTTACTAGGGAACATATAATTATAGGGACAAACATACAGGTCAAACCCATATACCCCTTTTCGGCTTTGCCGCATTCGGGTAAAAAGTTGACATTATAGCGCTGGTTAAAAAATCCTTAACCATTTGGGTATAGACAGGAGAACATAAAACAAAAATTAATTTATATACATCCGTCACTCTGATCGTGACCTATTCATTGTTTTAGACCCAGGCCTTGTCTACCAAGTAACAGATATAAACGTGATAAATTTTAATGTTTGTAGGTAGATATAGGTATAAGATAAATAAAAAGCTTACTTTCAGGACCGCCAATGAACCAGTGAGAATTCCCCAAAACAGGGATGCATCCAGGTCCAGGTAGGATGTCAGAGAGCTCATACAACCCTTTCCGCATTTTCCTGAACCTCACATAGTAAACTAAAGCACACAAGAACACCAACCAGAAGACGATCATCGTGATGTAGCGACGTGTGACGTGCGAACGACTGTGTCATTCTTGTGGCGGAAGATAACTTTTATGTACTCGTACTCTAAGCACTTTTGATTAGTGCCATAGGTACTGACCAAAACAAGATTTTTATCGACACCAAAACCGAATTCGGCTCGAACGTTGGTTTCGACCGAAACCAAGACCAGATCTGACCTTGAAATTGAACTAAACACCGGCCAAGTGCGAATCGGACCAATTAAGGCTTATCCGTACAATTTTATACAATTAAACACTATTTAGTTTTCAATGATTTCATAAAAGATACTAGTTACTCGTGTTTACATGGGTGGAGCAAATCATTTTCGGGAAAACAGTTTAATGGACGTCGTCGTCGCGAAAATAAGTGAAAACTGATGAATTTAAAATTTCGTAGGCGTTTGAATGATTATAAAATTTATTTGATCAACTAAACATATGGTTGATAAAGATAAGTCTAGGTAGGTAATTGTTTACTCAATAACGCTGTAAAATAGACAGGTTATGTAGATACTATACGCGTTTTCAAATATTTAAGATTAAGGTAAGCATTATAAAAATTTTAAGGAACGAAGTGAATAACCTCTGTTATTTATCAAAACCAACCTAGCCTGTATTAATGATTTTTCGAAATCACCATGACCTACGCGAATCTCAATTTGAGAGTCGTTTTATTTTTAGCATTCGCAGATTGCAAAACTGAAGACTGAAACCTATTACTTTTCCGGTAGGCGCTGCCTATTTTACAGCTCGTCTATTTCTAATTCATTTTTTCATACCATACCAAAACTAATATATAGGCATCAGATATAAAGGATATAACAATATTTTCCACATCGCGGATTTTATTAACAAAATATTTACCATATATTCAATGAAATATATTTTTCAGAAAAAAAATGCAAAGAAAATTAAACAACACTAGTTAGTGTAGTGTTATTTGTAAAAATAATTCATAAGAGCATGTATTTAAGAAAATCATAGGTATTCGTGCGTATTTAAGGTTTACCTAAAGATTTGCAAGTTTGTGTGAAAAAAAGGTAGATAAAGAGTTTTCAATAGTTACGCACAAACTTTGGCAGTGAATAGCAGCCGTTTTGGTACAGCAGCCGTTTTGGTACAGCTACAAGCTATATTCATTGTTGAAACAAAATATTGTTAGATATAAATTGAATCACATATCTAATTGGGGTTGTCAGATGCGTTTAGGCAGCTTGAAAAATCTGACACTAGTGTTGGCCACATACACACACGAAAAACAAAAAAAAAACAAACAAACAATTGGGGTTCATTGATTTCTGAATAATATAAATATTCGGAAAAAAGTTTGCTTTAGAAAAAGGATGGATAATTTATAATTTATAGGTACGAGTAAGATTGGAATTGTTAGATCATTTGCAAATCTACTTAGGCTTGTATTGACTTTTCACATCAATCCCTGTCGGTTGTCACGGACACACATTGAGAGCGGTGTTTTCGAAACCAATATTTACTATGACGTAAATATGCTCTACGTGGTTATACGATGTATTTATAATGTTCTTTCAAGCAAAGCTAATGAAGAGCCATCAGAATAGTCCGGAATACGGTCAGAGCAAGTTTTGCGCTCCCCTCATATACTCTTTGAACAATAATCCATCGACAATAATAAGTAAGGAACAATAGTCAAGTAAGTGGTATATTATGAAGTGTCTGTAGGATGTGTTTTGTTACTATCGTGTACTCTGTAATTGTGATCAACATAATAAAGTAAAAACTAAAGGACAATTAACTGATTATGAAAAGTTATTATTTCTCACCTAGTGAGTATATTTTACCTACCAAGGTAGAAATTTGAAAGACAGCGTTTGCAAATTAACTAGTTTTTTTTATTGTTGATGAATGAGTAAAGTTTAAAGGGTCTAACAAAATATACTGAAACTATTTTAAGGGTGAATTTATTTCATGATACTGAACAACTTTCCCCAAGTAGAACATATATCGCAATATGAAAAATTATACAAGCTGGCTAATCAGCTGATCCGAGTTTGTATGGAAAGCAAAAAAAAAATCATATTTCGATACCTATACATTTCATTTTTAAAATTATTATTACCTACATTTATAAAATTTCATTTTTCGTCCTCCCATACAAAATCCGTTTGGCTGAACGCTGATTTTTGAACTTTTTTTATAGAAAGTAGTTCTGTATCATGGACTGAACTTGCTCCAAAAATTAAGCAGGTGGATAAAAAGTCAGACTGTATGTTACTTGGGGAAAGTTGTTCAGTATCATGGATTAATTTTACCCTTAGAATAGTTTCAGTATATTACGTTAGACGTTATATTAAGTAAAATTATAAATAATGACTAGTTTTAAGTTTTGTGTCCATTAGTCTAGTAAATAGATATTCAAGAGGCAGTACTATATTAAGTGGTTTAGGTAGGTCAAGCAAGTAAGTAGTTTTTGCAAGATGCCTAAACAAATAGTTAGATTGTGCTACAAGGCAAAAAGGTAATATTTTTAAGGCGTAGGCACTACTTTGAATCCAGAGCGCAATGAAATATAGAGAAAATGCTATATTTTTAATTTTGCTTTCATATAAATGAATTTCGTGTATAAAAAAATTAAATATTAAAATTTATTGTCAAAGAATAATGTCTAAAACTGTCAGTTTAAATTTTCGCGCGAAAACGGGTCTACAGCTGTTCCGGTGACGTCACACGTGTGTGACACAAGCCATTCTTGTTCGTCGCTGGCTTTCATTCTTGCATATTTTTTGACTTTCAAAATATTTTTTGAATAAATAGTTACATCAAGTTACTGTAAACTATAAAAAAACGGTCAAGTGCGAGTCGGACTCGTCCATGAAGGGTTCTGTACCTCCGTACAATGTTTTAAAATGCTGAAGAAACACGTTTCTTGTATGACGACCTCCTTTAATTTTTAAATTTATCTTATTTTAGTTATGTACAATAAAGTTTTATAAATAAATTAATAGTAAAACTGTAATTTTACTCTACTTTAGGCCTTGACTGCGGTCCTTATAATACAGTATGATTATACTGGGGGTACTCGTCCTGGCGGTGGGTGTGTATTGGTTATACTTCTCGATTCGGACCCAACGTATGGAGAAACTAACGGCTGCCTTACCGTCACCTCCCGCGTTACCTCTCCTTGGAAATGCTATGATGTTCATCGGGAATACTGAAAGTAAGCTATTGTAAAAAAAAAAAAAATATTCCTCCTGTACCAAAGTAAGTAGCTAATTACGCAATACTTGCTTGAGTTTCAAACATCCAGGTGATCCTACCATATAAACCAACATACATTAGTATCTAAGGGCTTTTACAAACGTGCGGCAATGTGCCCGTGACAGCGACCATGGTCCTCGGCGGTCACTGACGGTCATACCACTTTTCCCGACATTAGTCTTTGATCGTCACGCGAAAGTTGGTGATCGTCGGCAATATTCAGCGTCAGTCGGCAACCGTCACGCGACCTTTCGCGAATACGAGTAATCGGCGTCAGTCGACGACCGCCGCAAGACACTTTGCAGTTTGCCGACCAGAGTCGCGAGCTTTCGACTATTTGTCTGAGCCTTTAGTAGACTAGACATCCAAAAATATGTGGGATCTCCAAGACAAAAAAAAAATTTGCATATATAATAAACCCAGAAATGTACTTTATGTATAATAAACTACACTGTAGCTTCAGTTCCAAGCGAGTGGTCGTCTCCAGGGCTATTATTCTAAGGACTAAGGGACTCCTTGGTCAGCTTGCATGTCACTCGTAACTATAAACTATAGATAAATACTCGTAACTACAAACATAACGACGTTCAAGAAACGAGTAAAAGATCACTATCTGTATTTATCATCCTTATATATTTAGAAATATTAACATAAGTATTTATTATATATATGCTTTATGTATATATATTTATTTATGTATTTATGTAAGTATATTTATGTATGTGTATGTAGGTATGTATCTTGTCTATTTATTTATTTAGTTTTGTATTGTAGATACACGCCAACTACCTCTTTTTTCTACTGGAAGAAATTTCTTTAGAAATAAGTAGCACCTAAGTAATATGTTTTCCTTATTTTTTTATGTGTATGTTTGTAAATTTCCAAGTGTACTTGAATAAATTAAATAAAATAAAATAAAATAATGTTCTTTTCCAGAAATGCTTCACAATCTTGAATATCTTGCGGACATAGCATATAAACACAAAGGATGTGTAAAAATTTGGTTGGGTCCAAAATTATATATAGGTAAGTAAGTATAAAATAAATATACCAATGTCGTCATTATTTCCGATATTTTAATTTATCATTGGCAGCCTTTTGTATCCCACTGTTGGGAACAGGCTTCTCTCAATGCATGTCATTACCTATATTCAGGTACCTATAGGTCAAGTTATCAACGATTTTTTTGTTAGTATGTATTTGTAAAGTTTGAATTATAATGAAAGTCTTCCTGAAAGATACCTATTTGTATTTTTCGTTATTTTCAGCTGTTGGTAATCCTGAAGATGCGCAACTGATTTTGGAAAACTGTCTGGATAAAGACGGAGTATACCGCTTCTTGCGTGCCTGGTTAGGCCATGGCTTGTTTGTAGCACCAGGTAACTATGCCCCATGAAATGTGATAAGAGGCAGATTTCTTTTTACCTTCACCGTGATTTAAAAAAAATATATAATACTTTTTCTTACTCCTGGAAATATTAGATAATTACAGATACATCATGATGCCAATTTTCATGTTTGTATGGAGTGGTTCTAGGAGGTGCTTCTAGGAGAGGTTTTATAAAAAAAATCTTTGTCTTTCCCAATCTATATTAATCCACTGCTGGACAAAAGGTCTCCAATAAAGGGAGAAACTACCCATAATCATAGTTGGTGACTGCTGTAGATGTTATGAAGTACTCTCTTACCTTCTTTAGTGTGTAAGTGGGATATGGAAGGGGTAGTGACAACATTGTATTGTACACTGTCGCCACCACACGGCACATAGGTAGGTAATTCTAGTAAACGCGCACACACATTGGTCACACACAGTCCTATACTTTCAGTGTAAGTTTAATAGGTATTTCATTAATATACATTTTTACAACACATGTTGGTATTGTACCAACTTTTTACTGTGTTAACTTACATATTGGCGAAAAATTACAACACTTACAAAAATAAATCAATAAATAAAATAAAATAAACTACTTGTATTTAAAAAAAAAGTCCGAAGATAAAGTGAAAAGGTGTTATCGCGCTGGATAGCTATGGCAATTCTTTGCACCAATAAGTGGTGATCACTTACCATCAGGTGACCCGCTTGTTCGTTTGCAGCACTATAACATAAAAAAAAACCTGTAACGAGCCAAAGCGGGAGTCCCCAGTATTTGTGCGATTCGTTGACCTATCTCCCTCCCCAAAGCGCCCTATTAGGCGCTTTGCGTCCGATCCCCCGCTGCCTATGGTCTCTACGGCTACGTGTAGAAAACAATATTGTGGCTCAATATCTTGGTCAAGTCGTTTCGTGAAATAACAATTTAATTTGGTAGGCAAACAGCATTCTTAGCTCAATTTGGAAGACTAGAAGCTAGAGTCGATAGAGAAAATATGAGATATTATAACAAAGATAAAACTTACCTACATGATCAAAACAGTTTCGGGATTAAGCTTTATTATTTAAGTCGTTGGCTAGCCGCAATAGTTTCTAGTTTATAAAATATTTTATCGCCTAAAACTCTTCTTTACTGCCCGAGTTTACTTTGACTAGATATTATTATCTTTGCTTTCTCATTTCTCTATTCTTTGAGCTAAACTTGCCTTTTACCAAAGACTTGCCTATGGAGCCTACCATATGGAGTTACAAGTAGGCTCACGAATTAATTCGAGGTTGAGAAAAATCTTTTCGACTCGCCACTAACTTGAACAATCTGAAAACTTGATTTGCAGGTGTTCAAATATAAAGCAAATGCCAATTATGGGTAGGTACATTTATCGCACTAAAAACTCCGTACAGATAGCTCACACGGTGCCAAAATTATCTGTTTGTCGGTAGATTTTCTGATATTTGTTTATTCAATTATGTTACTTACTCATATTTGTCAACACTAGATCGCTGTTAACGTTGTATCGAAATATAAAATAAAAGTATAATTTTATTTTATTTTATTTGTTATAGACGAGCAGCTCAGAGCTGATATGTCTATTTCACACAGTGCTGAGAGTCCATAAAGTCTTTTCACAGTTCATATATTTATTAACGACACTTTATTTGTCCTTAACCACTTGTCGAGTCTATTTTTAAATGCATTAAAGGAATGCGCAGTGACCACTTCTTCCGGTAGTATATTCCAATTATTGACCACTCTGTTACTCAGAAAGTGAAAATGTGCAGCTTTGGTTTAAGACGCTGTACGAGTTAACTGGTAGCAGTGTTTTCGTGATGGCTTTGTGCCTTGTCTCATGTTGTAGATGGTATGCAAGTCAATTTGTGTTATCTAATACAGGTAAACTATCTTCTTGCTAATTCGTTCCAATCCGTTCCTTCGTTTTGACGTGGAATCGGAATAAATATTCATAAATACATCCACCCATTCAAACGAACTTTATTAAGTCACATAATTAATGTAAGCTTTATTTAGTATATTATAATAATAAGCTTTATTTCATTCTGTTTTTGTCTTGATTCAGTCCCGTTTGAACCCATAGGTACCTATACTCGTATTATATATTTCAGAACCCTGGGTCCACTTTTCACCTTTTTTTCTCCAAAGTTTGTATGGGTATCGTATAACAGGTGGCAACCGTTTCAAAACAACACAATTTCTCTGCAATTTTACAACTGGCCACTTGATGCCTGACGTCAACACTCCTTTTATTAATTTGCTACCTGAACCCGCGGCATTGCTCGCGTTTTCATAGGCAGTTCGTCTTTTGATACCATATTTTTGGGGATGAAAATTAATAATTATTTACGACATTTTTTACTATCCGTTGAGCCGTTTTTGCGTGATCTAGATCATCTAGGGCCTAGGCAAACGAGCGTAATTTTGAGTTGTCAGTCACGTAAAATAAGTTGCGTAATAAATTCTGCATTCGGTTTTACACGAAAGTCTTAATAGGGCCACACACGGCGACAGAAAATGAACTTTTTTTTGACTCACAACAACCAAAAAAAATATGCTCGTTAACCTGGGCACTGAGTAACAAGCATACAAATATAAACCTTCGCATTTATTATTATCATCAGGTCTTTTTAGTCTCCACACCTCTCCACTGGAGCACGACCCTCTCTGTACTACCAGAGTCATATTATCCAGAGCAGTCAGAGGATTTGGCCTACACTCTCCACGCTGGCCAGACGGGTTGGAGAGGTTTCATTGATCATTGATCAAGTTTATAAGCTTTATTTTAGCCTGTGTTTCTTAAATCGACCTCCACAGGAAAATCCTTCTACAACATCCACAGGAAGACTTGGAGTGGTCCTATTCTACTCTGCCGGGAATAGTGTTGTAAAAAACTGGAGTCCGGGAGTCTACATTTGCAAACTTGACTTAATTTTGCATGCTTGCTAGACTTAGACATTCCCAAGTAAGAGTCGAGTCAAGCACGAGTCGTCGGAGCATGGACTCGAGTCAAATAAAAATTTAGAGTCAAATAAGAGGTTGAGTCGCACAACCAACTCAAGTTCGAATACCAAACTCAGTCTACTCAACAAACTCTCTAGTACAATGCATTACATCATTCAAAAATCTATTGGATATTAATTATAACTAATAACAATATTTCTTATTTACTTTAAATAAACAATTATTTCTAAACTCCACGACTGTTTTGTATACCGACGCAGTCCAGTCAGTCCATAAACAGACTCGAGCACTAATACCGAACTAGAGTCTATTACGGGAGTTTAAGTATAACTAACACACTAGCAGTGGAGTCTCTATTTATGAGTTGAGTCTTGTGATTTACAGTCGAGTCAGAATATTTAGACTCTCGGACTCGAGTTTTTTACAGCACTAGCCGGGAACCACACGGCAATTATTATTTAAGTAGGACGTTTTCAGTTTTATTTGTATTGATTGTCTTCTTACAGTGGGACTGTGGAAGACGCACCGGAAAGTGTTGCTACCGGTGTTCCACAACAGGGTAGTGGAGGAATACCTGGGTGTGATCGGGGAGCAGGCTGACGTGCTGGTGGCTCGTTTGGCCGAACATTCGGAAGATGTACAGTTCGATGTGCTGAAGTACATCACTGCGTGCACTCTGGACATCGTGTTCGGTAAGTGATACTGATAGGGTTTATGTTTAATACAAAACGAATTGAAAAAATATGAACAATCTTGAAAGACCAGAGAAAATCTAAGACCAGAGTTGGACGTATCAAGATAAATCAAGCAAACCTAAAATCGATGGGGTGGTGTCGTTTCGTTACTTTTGTTTCGTTCCTATTGGCAACTTCCGGCTCCATCATTAGACATTACAGAGGTTTGTAAACAGCCTAACGGCGCAAGTGAATGACCAACTATTTGAGAACTTTGACAACTTTAAATACCTGCAAACATACATACAAAATATTGTACCTCTATGTAATATATGTACATTGAACAAATGTCACAAAATATTTGTAAAATAGAATAAGTTTTATGTGACTTAAATTTATAACACGATCCGAACATGTGAAAAAGCCTTGGACAAAACAAAGAATATGGGAAGTTCTAATACAAATTAAAACCAGTTTCCGTAGACGTAGTTTTGGCGCATTGCGCTTTATTTTATTATTATTATTATAATGATATTTATTTATCTCAAGTCTTCCTCAGACTTGGTAATGAGCCTTTGTGGGGCCTGAGCCAACTCAAAGAGGCTTTATTCGAATTAAGAGGCTGATAGAAACTTCCTGACTATTCTACATGTATTAAGTATTACAGCTTTTTGAATAAGTATGTAAATAGATGAATGCAGATAAAGAGTGTGAAGATGTGTATGAAGTAAGTAAGGTACGACGCCGGTCGTAGAGATAACTATTGGTACTGCTTTTACGGTGTTGACGCGCCATTGAGTCTTGATTTCTATTGCTAGGTAGGTGTATTTAGCTGTCTTTTCTGAATTGGTGGTTTCTAGGTTATGTGTATTACAGACTGCGATATCTATTAAATAAACGGATTTTGGGTTTTTGTGTAATATGGTTATGTCTGGTATTATTTAAATATATTTATGCTAATCAACAACATTTTAATTTGTTAATTTATTTTATTTTATTCGACTAAACGTATTCAACAAAAAAAACACTACTGATTACAATACGTTTGCCGTCGTCGCTGCGCTTATTTGACTGGCCGTTTCATAAAACCACAGAATAGAGACTAATACTCACGTGCAGAAGTCTCACTCAACAAAGAAATTCAAAGAAATATCTACTCAATGTGGTAAGCGATATGGTTTAATTTAGATCACGTCAGAACTCAACACCTTTTAGTTTACATACCTAGACATCCATTGCAGGCCAATTTCATTCTTATTACTCTGGACATACGATTCCTATACCTATACCCCGAGGGGCCGGCAGCGCGCATAGTAATAATGTAGGTACATTTTCGATACCTAAACGGGAAGTGACACAGGCCTGATAAAACGGCGTATTTTGCTATTTTGTTGCTGATACTTAAATTTATTTGATGTAGAAAAAGTCGCAAGTAAGAGGTACTTACATATTTTTTTCAGTAGCTAAGTCGCAGAGTTCTAAGGCATAAAAATTGTTTAATTAGATATTCAGTATATACTTACCCTGTTAAAATTAAGCCAATATATTATATATTGGGAACATTAGGGACAGTTAAACAGGTTAGTCAAAATATGGTAAATGATACTAAATGATGGAAGGAGTTGACATACACAAATAGGAAGAAGGCGAGGTCTTCCTTGAAGATGATGATGATTCACTTAACCTTAGCAGGTATTTGATTTGGTTTAATGAACACCTTTAAACCTACAACAGAGTAGTCTATTCTATTTACCGCCTTTTCATACAAAAACCCATAAAATACTCATAAAACGAATAAGTCAATGTTAGTTTCTCACATATTTCATATTTTCATTTGTGCTATTCATTTGGCATTGGTTTTGTTACTTATGTCATAAAAAACTCATAACCATTTATCTACATTTATTACGTTGTGTTTTATTATCCATATTTCTGAATGTTTAAATGTGTATTATTTATGACTGTACGATTTTTCCTGATTTTCACCTGCGGTTTTCTTAGTTTCTGGGCACAAAATAAAAGACCATTATTATTATATTAATTAGGCAATGTGATTTAAAACATTCTGGAAAACACCGATACTTCATGTTGTAAAAGACGGATTAATACTTTCCTATTATTTTTTGTGGTAATGTTTTGAGATTGGTTAACTTTATTCGCCATTGTCTATATAAAACGAAATAACTTTGATATCGATACATATTATGTAAAGATGAGTGTATGGATCAGTCCAACAGGAGCTCGGTGGGCCGGTGGGAAAACGCATTGCTAGCGCTTTTTAGGGTTCCGTAGTCCACAAGGAACCATTATAGTTTCGTCATGTCCGTCCGTCCGTCCGTCCGGGCTCGTACTCCGCCGCTACTGCACCACTGCACCGATTGTCACGAAAATTGGTGGAGAGATAGATATTGAAGTTCCAAAAGTTGGTTTTTAAAATCATGAAAAACGAAAAGTGAATTAAAAAAATTAAATTGGATTAACCCCAACGTGTGGGATATCGTTGAAAAGGTCTTTTAAAATGCAATAAAAACTGCTTTGAAACTATGTAGATCAAACCCCCCAGTCTTGTGATAATCTAATACAAAGTTAAAATTTGAGGTGTCCCCCCACCGTAACTTTTGAAATATTACTAAAATAATTCTGAAAAAAATGTGGTATATACCTCAAAGTATGTACTTTCCATTAAAACTATAGTGGTCTCGGTATCATAGATAGTTATTTTTTAATACGCCTTAAATCGTGTAAAATGTTACTTGCTGCTACGGAACCCTTCATGGGCGAGTCCGACTCGAACTTGGCCACTTTTTTGTTTAAGTTAAGCAATACCGCAGAATTCCAGGCGTGGTCCGCACTTGGGTGGTAACCAAATGTAGCATAAATGTCTCTCGAGTTCCTCCGTGCTTCGGAATCGGAAGGCACGTGAAGTTGGTCCCGGCTGTCATGGTGATACGGCAGTCGTCAAGCAGGAGATGCCTTTAAGCAGCTAGAAAAATCTGACACTAGTGTTGGCCATACGAAAAACGAACAAAACAGTCCAACAGAGTAGGTGCCTATTTTTTTCCCAATATGTTACTTGCCAATAATTGTTTTTTCATAACTTATTGACTATCTGGCCAGTTGTGATTTATAGTTTATGTAGATTGTACGAGTAAAGCATCGTCATATATCTCAATGTTGTAAAGTAAGTAAGTTTACTATTTACCTACCTACCGCTTTTTTTGATGACTTATTTTTTAAATAACTTAAATATTCTTTATAAAACGAAGAAATCTAAAAAACCACACACGCGTAAACCATCCGCATTGCGCCGCCGCGCCGCTCGCGTCCTCGCTCGGCTCTCTGTTTCGCTTAGGCTAGAGCAAATTTGTGTGCGGTAAGCGCGAGCAAAACTTAGATTCCGGCATGGGGTTGTCCTCTTAAGGGTCGGGACACATCTGTCAGCATGGAACAGTAATTTCCTATGCTGCTATCTTTTTTTGTCGCTCAGAAGCGTCATTTGCTAGAGCGACAGAAAGCAACGGAAAGCTTCAGCACTGGCCATGCTGAAGCGTTCTGTCGCTCTCTCTCGCTCTAGCAAATGACTGTTCTAAGCGACATAAAGGGATAGCAGCATAGGAAAGTGCTGTTCCGTACTGACAGATGTGTCCCAACCCTAATCCTATTTCATCATATATATTTTTGTAAATCAGAAACAGCAATGGGGGAGCGGATGGACGTGCAGCACTCGCCGGACACCCCGTACCTGCGCGCGCGCCACACTGTTATCTCCATCCTGAACATGCGCCTCTTCAAGGTGTGGCTGCAGCCTGACTGCCTCTTCAACCTGACCTCGTATGCCAAGCAGCAGAGGTACAACATCGATCTCACACACAAGTTCACTGACGAGGTACTCATTTTTTTAGGTATAATATAATCATATTTTTTGATAGTAGAGACCATGTATATTTAGATTTTTGTACATGTAGAGACTTTTCTATTAAATAAATTACGCATCAACATATCTACGTACCTTCATTACAAATCACAACTAATGTTGTGACGAATTACAAGCAGCGGCGGCAATGATGGTGAAATTTCAATCGTCCAAAATAAAAATGTTTCTAGATTGACTTTGTACGGACAATGTAAAATATGGCAGTGAAAGGGTAAACTGATTTGAATATTTTATAAGGGCATTAGTAGGAATACGCCGAACAATACGTCTGTCAAGGATGCGGTAGAAATAAACATATTGTTTCAATATTTAAAAGAGATAATTTTTAATATCGAGAAATGTCGAAAATCACTACTTGAACGTAATTGCAATGTGAACGGTTTTTTCCCTTTTCTGAACAAAATGCAGCTCTTTAGTAGTATAGTTTCGGTATCGCGCTCTGTGTGATAACAAAATGCATATATGTAAGTACTTTTTTTTTTGCAATTAACAAAAATAAATCAATCAATATTTATCTACTGTACCTATGGTCTAATAAAATATATTGTTCAACTATTTTAAGGGTAGAACAACTTCTCCCAATAGACAATATAAAAAAAATATTTTTGGCCTCCCA
This sequence comes from Acrobasis repandana, assembly GCA_963576875.1. Lineage (NCBI taxonomy): Eukaryota > Metazoa > Arthropoda > Insecta > Lepidoptera > Pyralidae > Acrobasis > Acrobasis repandana. The sequence continues at coordinate 9,181,310 of OY756230.1, read as the reverse complement.
TACAAGTTGATCGATCAGCTGATCCAAGTTTGATATCCTTGGGGACTATCTTTACCACAAAGGCCAAAGTAAATACATATAGATACGATATTTAGCGATACGATATTTTTCGATTCAGATACATATATATTATCACGTCTTTATACCTAACAGAATAAACAGAGCCCAGGGCCGTAAGACCTAGACCACGATGAGCTTGATAATGGGCGTGTAAACGAAAAAAGGAAATTAAAATAGTACCCATTACTTTTTTTGCTAGCCGCATTGCCTTTTAACATGATTCAGATTCTCGCCCATTCCCTCGACTGGCTTTTACGATCTGCACGGGAAGAGAAGCAGCTGGTATATTTAATTTTTTTCTCCCAGAATAGCGTGGAAGATTTTGCGAATCGTAAGTTTTAAACGAAGTCAATGAACGCACAGCACGTGATATCGGTACATGAAAATCTATTCATTGTCAACATCGTATAAGTATGACAGCAAACATCTGGGTACCCGTCTGAGAGTGTTTTCTTATATTTTTTATTATTTTCAACAGGTTGTCAAGAAAAAGCGGTTAGAGTACGAAAGCAAGAAAGAAAAAAATAAAGAAAATCAATCAGAAGGTAAGATACCTATTATGACACCATGTAAGTTAGATATCGGGATGCCAAGGAATGTCCTTTGGCTCTACCTATATAGATTGTTATTTAGAGTCGTGCGTACGCTAGATTTAAGAGGGGGGCTCTGAAATCTAAACTGTTGGCTTGAAAAATCTGAAAAATCATGATGGTTGTTTATATATTGAACTTTAAAGGAAAACTATCATGGGTAAGTTAACTTTGTAATTTTAGGAGTTGCAGACGCCTAACTTATAAGATATGTGTACTTGGAAAATTTCGTACAAATACATAATCCATAAGAAAATACTTAGACAAAGTTGTCACTTGTTGAAATTTTTTTGTAATAATATGGAAAATAAAGTCGCTATGTTGTAATGGGCAACTTCGGAGCCCTTCACTGCTTGCGAGCGGACCACCGATCATATAAGTTAGAAAGACGTATACATATGGCGACGCAATTTTTTATACAGAAATCTAACCAGCTTTACATAAAGTATGATAAGTTGATAAAGTCTAACATAGACATAGCGTAGGTATTCATTTCATTCGCGTCACGTGACGTCATTTAAACACGTGTGTTTACTCAAAATATTCCAATGAAGTACGTAACAAGAGTTGATCACAGCACTAAGCACACAGTTGGTCGTGTTGGGTAAATAGAGATCTTGATGTCGCGAGCTATTAGTTGACCTCACACGGACCTCGCACGTCAACTTTAAATCTATATTTACTTTTTCCCTAAAAACGTGTTTAAAAAAATAGACGAAAACCTAAGACACACTGTACATTCAGTTCATATGTCAAGACCAATAAGATTATTTTAACAAACAATAATGAAATTTAAAACCGAATAATAAAATTTAATTATCAAACGGACAAAACATCAATTGGCCTTAAGTAGGTATTTCTTTTTAGCGGCAACTAGCGGTATGTGCCTACTACATGGCTACATCAAGGACTGAATCTACCCTTAAATAGTTTTAGTATATTTTGTTACACGTTATACAACGTGTTACAAAAAGGGGGTATCAAAAGGTCGAAAAAAGAAATCTGCAGCTCCATACATTTTGGCATGGTACCCGTATTTATTTATTTTTAGCGATTTCAGGGATGGTCCAATAGTAAAAGTTGTTCACATTGGTTAGTACGTTAACTCTCTTTCGGGTTGATACCCCCTTTTTGTTACACCTTGTATATACTACTGCCGTGATTTTTTTACCGTGTCCATATACAACCGTTTAGCTGATAGAGACACTTGACTCTAACAAAATTAATGTTCACAAACTCACAATATTTTTGAAAAACCTATTCAACGATACATCACACTATGGTTTAGTCGAGAAAAAAAAAATTCCCACTTACATGTATGAAAGCTACACTAAAAGAAAATTATTTTCATGATTTTATTTTACCACTTTGTCGGCGTGAATAATAATTCCATACCAAATCACAGCTTTCTAGTAGTAATAGTCTCTGAGTAAAACCGCGGACAGACTGACATACAGACATGGCGAAACTATAGGGGATCCTTGTTTACTACGGAACCCTAATAATAATGGTAGAATAGTAAAAGAAATTTTGATTTCGAAGAGTGATATTTTACGTTGCAAAATGAAATACCTGCTCGCTCAGTAGTCATAGCATCGGGTTTTTGATATAATATTATTGTTGACCAGACTTACAAGACGAGCAAACTTTGACCGATTTTTTTATTTGGTTTGTGGATTGGAAAATAACTCATGGCATATGGGCATTCATATTATGAATGTCCATATGTGATAACACTGATGAATGTTATAACTCCTATAAGCAATGTATGTCATGTGTTATTACTCCATAATTAATAGATAACCAATTCACAAACCAAACAAGAACCAAGAACTAAAAGATATTTTAGATAGAGTTAGTACAGGTTTTGTATTTGTAGTCATAGGTTTCAGACATAAATAATAACGAGTGATACATAAATATTTTTTTATAAGATAAGATACATATACAGTTACACTACAGAGGCTAGGGCCGCAAGATAATCGTATCTTGCGGCCATAGCCTAATAAATAACTAATCTTAGTTATTTATTAGGTCTACTTAGATATTTACCTATTTGAAATACGTTTTCCGACCCGACCATACTACGTCTAGTGTAGGTACATGTCGCAGTTGAATTGTATAATCCGCTAATTGACAAAACCTCTAGGTAATTCGTGAAACAGCGAATAACGTTTAGCGATTTGTTTGAATAACTAAACCCTCATACGCAGAATGGCATGAACGATTTGTATTCAACAATGCCGCGGCGCAAGACGTAAAATTGTAGATTTTAGTTCGGAATTCGTCAAAACAACATATATATGGCCTCCGATAAGGTAAATTTTTCACCACGTTCCGAGGATGAGCTGTTCATCAGACATCGTTTATAATTTTAGACTGCAAATGGTTGAGAAGAATAAAGTAGACCTTCAGCTTGGTATACCTCTATTGTTATTTCGACGCCCGCCTTCCGGCAAGATGGAAAATTTACGTTGATTAAATGAAGCCACGATCAGGAAACGTCGAGTAGTTTCGGCAGATTTAGAGGATCATCAGAGTTTCCAACTTTATATTCCTACTTTGTGAGTAAACTGTAGGTACTAATAGGTAAATAATACCTATACAGAAATCTCAAATTTCTACGCATTAAATCTTTACATCTACCTAAGTACTTATAACTACTTGAACTTTGATGTTAAAATTCATTGAATAAGGTAAGTACTCGTAATGTAATACGGATCCTTGTTTAAATGGTTACTCTTGTTTTATTTACCTTCAAATTAGCACGACTATCTTCTTTGAATAACATAACAATGTCAATCAATCAGTATATGAACCTTACCTGCGTACATCCACAGAATAAATACCAGTACTTACGTAGTACAGCGTTAAAAATATTGTTTATTTACTTAGGTATAAGTCGAAGATACTTGTTACATATAGATTCCCTACTATCCCTACACAGCCTTTACGAAACAATCAACACATTGCATAATCTCCTCGCAACCGAAATGCTGACATCGCGCAAGTGCAGGTGTGGATGACGAATCCTCGATGGGAAAACGCAAACAAGTGGCGGTGCCTGTATTGCTTCAATCGCGGAAGCGACCGGACATTTTAGTTATATATTTTAATTTTAAGTCATAATCATTGTGATTACTGAATAAATCTATATTCTCCTATATCGTAGTTTTTAAAAAGAACCTCCCTGCGTCCGGAAACGTAACTGGCGCAGTCGGTAGGATAGTCGCGCTGCGTGTTCTAATATCGAATTACGCGTAATAGTCGAATCGCCGGCTTATCGACTATCCTTGAACCTACGACCGGCCGCGGGAGTTCCTGACTCGACATCATCCAGACATCGATGGGTCAAGTAAGAATGCAGATTGCCACGATACTGTGAGTAATTGCACAATTTCCTCTTTTGGTTGTTTTCCTATCTATATCCTGCCAATCCCGAAAATAGTTTTGGTTATTATAGGTAGGAAGCTTTTTAGGTGCTAAGTACAAGTGTAAAGGATATATAAAATAAATAAAGTGAAATAAAATAAAAGTATTTAAAGAAATTTTTATAAAATAGATAAATAAAAATATAGAATTTATAATAAGTAATTAATTTTCTTAATAAAGTATAATAAAAGGTTTCAAAATTTTTCACCCAAGTAGTTACAGGGGTGATAGACCCAGTGCTTTGCGTAATCGCGATAGTTATAGGGAAGATCGTTTTCATAGAGATTTATTGTTAAGTTTAGAAAAAATAGAAGAAGTAGACGAAATGCCTCAAGAAAATAATACTGGTGTGCCACCTAACTTGACAGATCAAATTTGGAAGGCTTTGAGATTAGTTCCCGAGTTTGATGGTAATTCACATGTCTTGATCAGATTTCTTTCAATTTGCGATCAAATTGTTATCACTTATGTCAATCCAGCTCCAGGAAATGAGTTAAATAATGCATCCGTAATTAATGGAATTTTGAACAAGATCACTGGGCGCGCTGCAACTACTTTGGCAGCTAATGGAATTCCGAGAGACTGGAATGGTATAAGAAATGCTTTAATAAATTCATTTTCAGATCATAGGGACGAATCTGCACTTTACACTGATTTGTCGTCCTTATCTCAGGGTAATGATACACCGCATGTTTTCTACGAACGCGTCCAGACTTTGCTCAGTACTATAATGACTTATGTCGAGCTACATGAATCGATTCCTACTACGGTAGAGGCCAAACGCACTCTTTATAAAAAATTAGCGTTACAGTCATACTTGAGAGGCCTACATGAGCCTCTTGGCTCGAGGATTCGATCCATGCGGCCTGAAACCTTAGAAAAGGCATTAGAATTTGCCCAAGAAGAATTAAATGTGCTTTACTTACAGCAGAAAAATGATCGTGTTCCTATGTCTAGGAGATTAGCTCAATTTAATACAGGATTTAATTTATCACCTTTGAATTTTAATATGCCACATACATTACCCGCTAATCAATTAATACCTAAGCAATTCGGCTACCCCTCGTCTACTATTCCTATCTATCAGAATAGACCCAGCTTTGGTCCTGGACCTTTGCAACCTGCAAATAAAACGCAAAATACTAATAATATTCCTTATCAATTTACGCCTAGACCTTATCAGTTCCAAAACTTTGCTCCTCTAGGAAACGCTAATAGATTCTCACAACCTAACCAAGTTCAGAATTTTGGTTTCCAAGGTCCAAGACTTTCAAGGACTCAGCAAATGATGCGAGCCTTGCCCAGGTCTAATATGTCTACTGGTTTTAGAATTCCCCCTCGCCCGTTCTTCCAACGGCCTGCTCAAAATGCTCCTACCCCTATGAGCGGTATAAGTCACCCTGTTGCACGTATCTTACCCTTAACGCCTCAGAACCCTCAAGTTAACATGAATGAATTTCTTGACTCGTACTACCAGAATGAGGACTATCCCTTGGACTATGACTATGACTATGACCAGTACGCAGGACTAGACCAGTACGTAGACTATGACCAGTACATGGACTATGTTTCATACTCAGCTCCGGCCGTTGAGGCAGACATGCCTAGTTCTGATGAGAAAGAAAAATCCGAAACTGATCAGGAAAGCAAGCAGCAAAATTTTTCCATGAAGCCTCAGATGACATCCCCAAAATAGAAATACATATACAGGATAAGAAGCAGCTTCCTTATATCCAAATTTCTAACCCACCTCTTAAACTTTTAATAGATACCGGAGCTAATAAATCGTTTATAAGCCCGGAAGCTGTTGAAATGTTCTTCTCTAATTTTCCTATTTACTACGACCCTTTCATAGTATCGAATGTACATGCTACTATAAAAAATGATTATTCTGTAACTATTCCCTGTTTTCCTGAATTTAGGGAACGGAAATCTATTAAATTATTCATTTATCGGTTTCATACATACTTTGATGGTTTAATTGGTTTAGATCTATTAAAAGATTGGCATTCAACAATAGACCTTGGGTCACAAGTGTTAAGAACGCGCTTCGCAAATAACCCTATTCACATGTATGAGACACCGAGCGTCAACTTACTCGAGACGATAATACCTGCTGAGTCGAGCCAGATTGTTAGGGTGCCGACAGACGTTACTTCTGGTGATATTTGCATAGACCACCAAACTATGTGTGACTGTTATATATTAGACTGTATATCTACTGCTGAAAATGGTTTTGCCTATGTAGAGATTTTTAACCCATATCCGAATGATATGAAGTTTAACATTACTGAGCCTATACACGCGTATTTATTTAACGAACAGGCTACATCTGCCGTTGCCCTAAGTACTGATAAGAGCGTGAGGACGCAAGAAGTCTTATCACGCTTGCGTACAGCACATATGAACGAAGAGGAGAGAGCAAATTTGATTGAACTTTGTAGGCAATACTCCGATATATTTTATTTAGAAAACGAAGCGTTAACTTTTACTAGCAAAATCAAACATAAAATTCACACAACGGATGAGGCCCCCGTCTATAGTAAGACATATAGGTATCCATATGTACATAGAAAAGAAGTACAAAGCCAAATAGAAAAAATGTTAGATCAGGGTATCATAAGACCGTCTATCTCCGCTTGGAATGCACCCATATGGATCGTACCAAAAAAAACTGACGCGTCCGGCAAAGTTAAATGGAGGTTAGTAGTTGACTTCAGGAAATTAAACGAAAAGACAATAGACGATAAATACCCGATTCCTAACATAGCGGACATCCTAGATAAGTTAGGCAAGTGTCAGTATTTTAGTTCAATAGACTTAGCGAGCGGATTTTTTCAAGTTGAGATGCATCCTGACGATATACATAAGACTGCATTTAGTGTAGCTGACGGTAACGGACATTTTGAATTCTTGAGAATGCCGATGGGGTTAAAGAACAGTCCAGCAACCTTCCAAAGGGTCATGGATAACGTCCTACGAGGCCTACAAAACGTTATCTGTACAGTCTATCTTGATGACATTTTAGTGTTCTCCACATCTCTCCAGAAACATATAATAAACCTAAAGAAAATTTTTAATAGGCTCAGAGAAAGTAATTTTAAAATTCAGCTCGACAAATCCGAATTTCTCAAACATGAAACCCCGTATCTAGGCCACGTTATAACGCCAGATGGTGTAAAACCTAATCCGGACAAAATAGCAGCAATTGTAAAGTACCCTATCCCAAGGACAACGAAACAGATCAAGGGTTTTCTGGGACTCTTGGGATATTATCGGCGCTTCATACCTGATTTTGCCCGATTGACCAAACCTCTAACTGCCTGCCTGAAAAAGGGAGCACGAATTAAACTTACATCTGACTACATAAAATGTTTCAACCATTGCAAAACTCTATTAACGAACGACCCTATTCTTCAGTATCCTGACTTTTCGAAAAATTTTATTCTAACCACAGATGCGTCTAACATAGCTCTAGGAGCGGTCCTCTCACAGGGAACCATAGGATCCGATAGACCTATAGCCTATGCTTCAAGGACACTCAACGCCAGTGAAATCAATTATTCAACCATAGAAAAAGAATTGTTGGCAATAGTCTGGTCGACGAAATATTTTAGGCCCTATCTGTTTGGTAGAAAATTTATAGTTGTCTCTGACCATAAGCCCCTACAATGGCTCCTCAATATGAAAGAACCTAACTCACGCCTTACGCGTTGGAGGCTTAAATTGTCTGAGTTCAATTTTACAGTTGTATATAAAAAAGGAAAGGCTAATACTAATGCAGATGCTCTGTCACGCATAGAAATTCACAATGAAGAACTAGACTCTATTATAGTTAATATCAGCTCTGAATCTTCTTCAAGACGCTCATCTATCTCTACAGTTACTGCACCAGACGACAGGCCTATAATCAGTCAATCTTCTACAGATACTGCACCTAGCCTAAGACCACTAAGCAGCATAGGATCCCTTGACCAAATTAATGACTTAAACGAAGTACTTGACCTTGAACAAGAAAATAACTTACCTTCTGTAACAGCGCATACTAATGCAGAGAATCCTGTTCTCGAAATACCAGTAATAGATGACTCCTTAAATAAATTTAAGCGGCAATTAGTCATCAAAATTACAGATAGAACAATCCCTAAACCTAAAATAGTTAAACCATTTGATACTTTCAGAAAAACCATTGTTCACGTATCTGAAAATAATTTAGAACAAGACTTAATCTCAGTAATAAAGAAACATATAGATCCAAAATTTCGTACAGCTATATTAGTTCACCCTATTGATAAAATGTTTAATATTGTTCCTATTCTTCAAAGTAATTTTAAAAATGCATCGATGAAATTAATATTAGTAAAACGAGAAGTTCAAGATATAAGTGACTATTTAAATCAACAAGACATAATATCAAAGTATCATGACGGTAAAACTAATCATAGAGGTATCAATGAAACATATCTTTCTCTTTCACAACGTTATTTTTGGCCAAAATTAAAAGAATCTATAACCTCCTTTATTAACGAGTGCCCTATATGTAACCGCGCAAAATACGATCGTGTACCAATACGACCTAAATTCCAAATTGTTCCTCCTCCCTCAAAGCCATTCGAACAAATGCATGCAGACATTCTTACTATAGAACAAGAAAAATACTTCACAATCATAGATTCGTTTTCTAAATATGCTCAGGCATACCGCTTGCCTGATTGCACTGCCCCAAATATAGTAAAATCACTCATGACATTCAGTACCCATCATGGCTTTCCTATTTCCATAACTACCGATCAGGGAACTGAGTTCACTAATCAAGTAGTAAATGAATTCCTAAAACTACATAAAGTTAACCACCATACGACAGCTGCTCATGCACCAAATGAGAATGGCATGATAGAAAGATTCCATTCGACTCTACTGGAACATTTGAGGTTATTGAGAATACAGCATAAAAATGAGCCTGCCTATAACTTGGTACTCTATGCTTTAATTGCTTACAATAGCTCAATACATAGCCTGACAAAATGCAGACCGTTCGATTTAATATCAGGTCACTTTGACCCTAGAGACCCGACAGACTTTGACCTTACAGAAAGACTATTCCAACAATATTTACAAGACCACAAAGAAAAAATGGAGATAGTTTATAAAATTATTCATAATGAATCCCATTCTAATCGCACGGGCATTATGACTACACGTAATCTTGACAGGGAACCTCAGGTTAATTATGAAGAAAACCAAGAGGTACATATAAAAAATCCTTTGGCATCCAGACAAAAATTGGCTACCCGCTACACACATGATAATGTGATATCTAATTTACCTATCCATATCTACACGTCAAGAAAAAAGGGTTTAGTTGCAAAGAATAGATTGAAACGGAAAAAGAAAACTAAACCTCCCGACTTGTTGCAGGACGATAATACTCGTGACGATCAGCAGCAGCCTCCAAGCCAACCTTCAGGCAACGAGTGACATACGACTGAACTCCTTATCCGACGGACCCGGTATCTTACCTTTTAAACTAGGATTTACAAAGATTATATCGCATGAGCACACATTTCTGCAAGAGATAGATCTAGACAAAATTCAGGGACAAGTAGACCTAGTACGGACTCAATTGACCGAGACTTCTAACAAAATTCCGAATTACAATTTTGCTCTTTTTAAAAGTCGAATAGTCCATTTGTTAAATAAACTCGCTAAAACCACCCAACAAATAGATTCTTTCAAACCAAGACGAGTGAGGCGTGGTCTTGTTAACCCTTTAGGCACGTTCATCAAAAGCATAACAGGAAATTTAGATCATGACGATGCCCTAAGATTTGAAAATGCTATTAAAATTTTACAGAAAAATGATCAAGAATTTTCCACTAAGTAGTTTCAATAAACATATTAGTATATATAAAAATTTAACTAATCAGCAAACTCAAATTCTTACTAATTTGACTATTAATCAAAAGAGATTAGAAACTACTATTGCACATTTTATTAAGATTTCGGATTTCAGTAACGACAGAATAAATCGATACGCTCAAATATCACAGATATTTGACATACTGAGCGAAAACGCTCAAGATCTATTTTTTGAAATATCTAGGTTAGAAAATATAATAGCTTTTAGTCGCACAAGTACTATGCACCATTCTATATTATCCATTAGCGATATTAGTAATATGATAAGCAAATTAAAACAACTATACGGCACAAATTCTATTTTAAATTTGGATATCAGGCATTATTACGATATAATTAGATTAGGATCGTATTTTATAGATAATAGAGTAGTTATTGTCTTCTATTTTCCCATCCTGTATTCCACAACCTATATCCTTTATAGACTCTGTCCTGTGCCTAATAAGTATTCCGAGACTATCATTCCACCATTTCCATATATTGCAACCAATTCGAAGGAATTCGTGTACATGGAGGCAGAATGCCCGAAGTTCGAAACGTGGTACATCTGCCAGCAGAAGACCATCCATCAATCCCGGATTCAACGCGACTGTATTTCCAGTCTGATACATGAGCAAGAGCTAACATCATCCTGCCATCCTGTACCGGTTACACTTACCAAGGAAGCTCTTTTGGAACTTGACAGTCAACATTACATCATATCATTCCCAGTGAAGACCCGAGTCCAAATATCCTGTGGGCATGAAGAATATCGAATCCTGAACGGCAGTCTCCTGGCAACCATTCCTAGAAATTGCAGCATAAGGACATCTGAATTCACGATAATTAACGCCGACGATAAGATACGTGGACACGCTGTGGAAATAACATCATTCTCACGTCAAAATTCGACGAAGCCGATGACTCATTTCAATCTGACTACAATTGACTTGGATACATTGCACAATATACAACACCAAGTACTCATGGAACCTCCTACGAAGATAGAAACCACGGAGTTCACAAGTATATACCACACAACGATACCTGTATACATTATATTTATATCAAGTGCAGCTGCAGTCATCTTCCTGTTTTTCTATCGCCGCAAAAGCTTATCGAACCCAACTGAAACCAACATCGAGTTAACTGCAGTGAGATCTGGAAGCAGCATCAAGTCTATGCAAGAGCAAAGAGCCGCAACATTTGCATTAGACATTAGCAAATAGTTGCTCATCTAGGAGGGGAGGTGTTACATATAGATTCCCTACTATCCCTACACAGCCTTTACGAAACAATCAACACATTGCATAATCTCCTCGCAACCGAAATGCTGACATCGCGCAAGTGCAGGTGTGGATGACGAATCCTCGATGGGAAAACGCAAACAAGTGGCGGTGCCTGTATTGCTTCAATCGCGGAAGCGACCGGACATTTTAGTTATATATTTTAATTTTAAGTCATAATCATTGTGATTACTGAATAAATCTATATTCTCCTATATCGTAGTTTTTAAAAAGAACCTCCCTGCGTCCGGAAACGTAACTTACTTGATGTAAAAAATTCTTAACACGTAATATGTTTACGACCTAAATCAATTCATCATTCATCAAGTGTTATTGGTCCTTATTTATATAAATGAACAAATAAATAAGCATGCAGGTACTTTTCAACTTAATATAAGCATAAACTAAGGTAAACACTTCTCACTCGTTTGAAATAGATGCGTAAATAATATCACCTTTATGAATATTTTTTAAATGTATGTCACTAACATATATCACCAACCCGTCTGCCCAGCGTGGTCCTCCAAAGGGTGCCCGCCCCGTCGGACTTTTTGTAGAACCGATAGTCGGGCCGATTTTTTTTTGTAGGAATTTCTGACTTACTCTTTGTAGGGACGTGTGCGTTGCACATACGATTGCACTATTGCAATCAGTACGTTATATTTATTTCCTACAAAAAATCGATCACCGATTATAGATGTGGGCGGGCCACGGTACAGGCCTTTAGTTACATTACTAGCTCTTTGCCCTTAGTCCAGCATATACTGACATAGGTTGTACTCGTAAAGAAGACGAAGACCTATTGAAACTTTTTTTCAGGAAAACTTCGGGCTGTCCTCGATCTGTTATTCGGCCGAGAAATCGAGTTCACTAACGAGCAGCTGAGAGAGCACATCGACTCCATCACGGTGGCCGGCAACGACACCACAGCCCTGGTCATCGCGTACAGCCTCGTGTTGCTGGGGGTGCACCAGGATGCCCAGGAAAAGGTCTTCCAGGAGTAAGTGCCTATACAAAAACGGTTAATAAAAAACATTTAGCATTTAACCTTGTGGTTACCGGCAGAGTTGAATAGGATTACTCCAAGTCTTCCCGTGGATGTCGTAGGAGGTGACTTAGGAAGTACAAGCTAAACAAAGCTTATAAATATCAATGAGACCTTTTCAACCCGTCTGGCCAGCGTGGAGAGTTTAGGTTAAATCCTTTGACTGCTCTGGCCAAGTATGGCTCTGGTAGTACAGAGATGGTCGTGCTCCTGCACTAGAGACTTGAAAAGATCTGATGATGTACAGAGGGTCTAGTGATCCTGCAGTGGAGATTAAAGAAGATCTAATGACGATGATGTTGATGATGAATAAAAAACAACGTAAGTGTTAGTCGAACTCGCAGACTGAGGGTTCCATGTTCCGTATATAATCGACTTAAATCGCCGTTAGATGTTTTTGGTACAGGAAAGTCCTTTATTTAAAGCAGCATTCGAATTAGATAATGCCGTGGCCAGATCTTAGAATTGATCATTTCATGATGTGGCCGACAATTTAATGAAATGGTTGTATTTCATGATATGGCCAGCTAAAACTGACTAGGTATACCTATATGGTCCAGGTAGGTACATGAAGTCAACGCTTGATGATATGTCAATCAACGTTTGGTAGGGCTTACATGACATGAAAGGTTTAAGACTGTAGTCTTCGACCGTGGGAATTTTTTATTGAACACCCGAATCTATATTTTCTATCTACACATACGCATTGCGCTGTATTGTACATGCACTATTGAGACGAATTTAGACGAATTCAGAAGCGCAGCGAGCGGTCTGCCTTATCAGCGTTTTCGTCCCCATATTTATTTGAGAATTTCGAAGAACTTTAAATTTTTCTATCTTTTTACAAAAGACAAATTATTTTTATTTATTTATGGTACGTATTTAAGCATGAATCAATCTTCATATATGTGTATTTTTTATTTTTCAACTCAGTCTTATGCGCAAGAAATCCGACGACGTATTCGCTTCAAAGTTTAACTTTTTTAACTAAGTTTTTGAATAAATGTTTTTTTTTTTTAACTAAAATCTTCTTATTCACTTTTTAGTATTTTCCTTTGTCTTTATTTATCTGTAATTTAAACACAACTTCATGTTTTAAATTCCGTGTAAACAACAATGACATGAACGTCGCACACTGCAAAAAATCGAAACACGTCTCAGGTTATTTGGAATTAAACAAACTATTACAATGAAAATCAATAAATTGTCTAATTCACTTTTTTTATACTTAAATAAACTTCAATTTAACATATTTTAACATATTGTTACTAAGATAGTTTGGCTCCAATCAGTTCCGAAAAAGTAGTCAAAATCATTAAAAAAAATAAGGACTGGGCCCTTAAAAATTTCAATTATAGAAGGAAGTTTATAATACTTTTCTTGTATGTAGAAATTTTAAGGGGATACCACTAGTATTTGAGTGAGATTGAAATCTACTAATCTGTGATAATACGATTTGAACTCTATATGACTTGTTGAGTGACTTTAAAGTAGTTTCTGTCCTTGCGCGACGTTTCACTGCATTTTTATCATCAGTTGGCACTTTTATCATCATTGCAAATAGGAGTTTTTACATGGGGGGAGGGCACCGGCCGCGAATATTAAACTGTCAAAACTCATGGGATAATATTTAGCCTTGCCGCCGCCCCACTTTCAATGCCGCCCGGGGCCATGCATCCCCCCGGCATCCCCCACGCTACGCCACTGAATAGCAAGTACCAAAGACTTTGTTTGAAGGTACGTGTCATTTGATATTCCAAAGGAACCGTTTAAAGTCCCCTTGAAAGTTAGATGGAGTTCGACCTAGAATCCAATTTATTCTGTGATCCAACAAAACACGTAGGTAAATAGTAAGTTAAGGAAACTTTACAATATATTTTTGTATTTTCAGGCAACAAAAAATCTTTGGTAAATCGTATAGAAGCTCGACTAAGGAGGACTTACAGAAGATGAACTACTTGGAGAGGGTCATCAAGGAAAGCATGCGGCTTTACACGGTGGTGCCTATCATAGCGCGGAACGTACATCAGGATACCTTTCTTCGTAAGAACCTATATAAATCTCATGGAAGCACGTTTAAATACATAAGGATGAGGGTGGTATGCTCATACAACAGGTTCCAAATATATGATTTTCAAATGATCGCAGACGAATAATCGAAGCCAAACGAGCGTAATTCGGTTCCAAAAGTCCTGGAGCCCTATATGTGAATGCAGGAGTCAGCGAAACACTGAACATGTAGTTTTTTAAGTCACCGCACGCCTTCCAAGTCACGAAATGTATATAATTTTCGAAAACTTTGCTTTAGCAAAAAAACATTAGTTAATTTTAGACAAAAAACTAGATTTGTCAATGGTTTTAAAAAAATTCAACATCAATAAAAAAAGTGGCGTGAAACAGGCTCCAAGACAAACAAAACTAAGTTTTCTTTGACACTTGTAGCGCACAGGAGTGGTCAATAAAGACCACTCTTGCGTTGAAAATCCGTCGCAATAAAGCGATTAAAAATGCAGTACTTTGGAAAGGCTCGCGTAAATTATTCGTTTTATGACACGGCACACACGTGAAGAAAATGAGTTGCAAATTTATATATAGAGCAGACATTGCGCAACTCATTAAGCAGCAGAAATTACCCCCAACATAAATGGTACCTAATTAAAATACCCCTGTACAGAATATTTATTACCTACAAACTTTAGCCTTCGGGTTATATATATTACATATCTTTACAACAATGATGGGCAAATACTCTGTCTCTGTCTTCAAAAACAGACTTAAAGAAGTCTATCTAGCTGAGTAATCGTACATTATTAAAGCAATTGTAGTATATGTATTTATATATATATATATGTATACTATATTTATTATACCTATATAAGTAGATATATTGTATTATAAATATGTAGTTTTTATATGTAAGTATATTATAGAATACCTATACGTGTAGTGTATTGATATATGCTAATTTAATAGTAGCCTTATTTATGTAACTATTTATCTCATTTTATCGTTTTTTTGCGCCACTTCTTTTTCACGTGCCTTCATTTCTCTCTATCCACTGGTTGTCTGGAAGAGATCGCTGTCAGCGATAAGACCGCCCATTGTACCTATGTATATATATTTACAATTTGTATTTTGTTAATTTTTTATTTATTTTTTAGGTACAATAAAGAGTTATTCATTCATTAATTCATACTTAGGATAGAATAGAAAAATAAATACCTACACTTTGTTTATAAGAATGTATACACTATCTTCTAAATTGAAAAATTAAAAGAGTTGCAGGGTAGGATTTTGGAATTTATCTATAACTGAAACAGTCCAATAGGGATCAAGTTGATATTATTTTCGGATGGTTAAACTCGGACCCAAGACCCTAGAAACCATAAACGTTGTTAGTCCGTTGAGAGTAGGTATTTTAATTTTCTACGAAAACATACCGTCTTATCATAAAACATGGACTAATTTTACTTCTAGAATTATCCGCCCAGATTATGTGAGATATAGTGGCATTTTACTAGATGCCAACTTGTTTAGGGTAGATAATCGTTAAACTTAGCAATAAAGTGTTCCCGTCTTTTATTTATGATAGCATGTCTTGAATAATCAACTTCTGTTTGCAAATTCAACATAGGATAAATTTATTTCTTATTTAAGGTAATTTTAACAAACCGGTCAAGTGCTAGTCAGACTAGTTCATAAAGGTTTCAAGTATTTAGTTAGTAATATCAAGTTAAAAACGCTGAAAAAAACACGTTTCTTGTGTGACGACCCCTTTAATTTTAACTTTATCGTACTTTTAGTGCTTATTTGTTGTTATAGCGGCCACAGTAAAAATTTCAAGTGTCTAGCTATTACGGTTCAAGAGATATGGCCTGTGACAGACGGACGGACAGACGGATAGACAGCGGAGTTTCAGTAATAGGGTCCGATTCTATACTTACATACAAACGAGTGCCAAACGGAACCCTTATCGTTATCACTCGTGTCGTGTCGTGAGTAAAATTAATTTAATAACTTTTACTATACATTCGTTAGCTAGGTATGTAATTATAAATTTAATTCTCTTTCACAGCTGGATGTGGGGTGACAGTGCCAGCTGGTGCAGGTGCAGTCATTGGCGCGTTCGCAATCCACAAGTGCAAAACAACATGGGGGGCCAACGCTGATGAGTTTGACCCGGATAGGTTCCTGCCGGAGCGCTCTGTGGGCCGACACCCTGCGGCTTTCTTGCCATTCAGTTTTGGATCGAGAAACTGCATAGGTAAGGGAAGTTGGCAAAATACCAAAGGTTCATGGTCAAACTTCTGCTTTGCATGTCATAATAAAAAAATACTGATAGTGAGAGGACACCTTAAAGTTCGAATTAAAATTAATGTCGAGATCTAAATTAAATCGATTCTAATTATATGATTATTTTATTAATAATTAAATCAAAAAACACTCTCTGTGTATAGGATAATGAATTAATAGCGCGTTCTTAGTTACATCCATTACTGTGCTATTTTGAAGGCCGGGGAACGCCGCAAGCATGGGAATCAACGATTTATTATTTTGATTCTTTGATCAATTATGTACAAGCTTTAAGGTGAAGATGTAGGCAAATGGCCTTGAAGTGTGAAATAAATTGTTAACTCGTAAATATGGTGATAATTTCCATATTGCTCTTCGTCATGCACTAAATAGCCCTTTAAATTATTTTATGAACTGCTGTTAAAACTATAATTGGTGATCCGTTTAGCTTTAAAACTTGCCGTGGCCACTTTTGGCGGAGGCAAGTTTTAAAGCTAGACGGACTAATGTAAATACTTTTAACGGTGGTTCATAAAATAATTTAAAGGGCTATCTAGTGCATGACGTATCGCAATATGGTAATTATCTCCATATTTACGAGTTAACAATTTATTTCAAATGAGGGCGCCACTTCAAGGCCATTTGCCTATACCTTCACCTTAATAAGTATGAATAGGAGCTAGAGAGCTGGGAGAACGCTTGCTGAGACTAAATACTTACAATAGTTTGAGCTAATACTGAAAACTGTTATTTTTCTTTCAGGCCGTAACTTTGGAATGCTTATCATGAAGAGTATAATATCCAGTATAGTACGGGCTTACAAAATTGAAGCAAAACCCATCAACCGATTGAAAATTGAAGTTTTGTTATTCCCTACTAACGGACATCAAATCAAAATTATGAGAAGATAGATAATATTGAGATTCTTTATTGGTATAAGTAATTAGGTTTAAGTAGGTAAGTTCTTTTTTAGGGGGCCGTACCTCTAAAAGTAAAAAGAGAACCCTTATAGGATCACTCACTTGTCTGTCCGTCCGTCACAGGCGTCACAGCCAATTTGCTACGAAATTACTGGACCATTTGACTTGAAATTTGTAAGTCATAAGTCTACACATGTGTAAGTCAGTGACCCAAAGACGGGCGTTTAACGTAAATAGGGTTGATGAGGGTACCTCTTCCGCATTCTCATAATGCAGTAATTCCACATATTTTTGAGTACCTCAACCGCTACCGCTTCCATATAACGAAATTTAGAAAATTCCTCTTCCACTTTCGCTTCTGCATAGATTTTCTTCCCTATAGATCTATGAGGAAGCCAAAGCGGAAGAGGAATTTTCCACTAGGTAATGTAAGATGGTTAAAATTCAAAAAAGTTCAGTGCCTATGTACCTACGATTTTAGATCAGTATTTTTGAAGTCATTTAAGACTAGACTCCCAATCAACCCAAAGGTTTGACTGTTAGACAATGCTTTTAGCATTAAGTCCGCCTGTTGTACTATTACATTTGTATGTGTGTACAATAAAGTGTAAATAAAAAATAAAAATAAAGAAAATAGGCGAAATTTAACCACCTTATCTCCGAAACTTCTGGGCCTAAAATTAAAAAAAAAAACAAAATTTATTTCTTTATCAGGTTTCAGGAAAACCTATGAGTAGTACGGAATCCTAATCACGCGAGATTGACTCGCATTTGACCAGTTTATTAATATATCTAGTTTTAAGATTTGTTAAAGTAAGTATATTTAAGTATTAAAACTGATTGCTGGCTTGAGATATAGGTGCAGCCCGGAAAACCTTACCTTTTAAATTGCCATTGGATCCCTCTTTAAGATTTGTAAACTCACAAATGTCATAATGGTAGACATACTAAATTTACAAATTTATATTTTCAGTTTTATATATTAGGTTGGGGAAAAAGTCTTTTCGCATATAGTATGTATGAACTTGTAATAAAACCACTTTGGCTATACTATTTGTACCTACCTGATTTTGGTATCATTTAAAAGTTTAAATTTTAAAGAAGGTAATTCCAAATTCAAATTACGAAAATGCGTGATTTTCATTTGTTTTTCTTACCGTCAAGATGAGTGAATCTAATGAAGAAATTAGATACATTTTAAAATTTTACTACCAAAAAGGTAAAAATGCAACGCAAGCCGCGAAAAAAAATTTGCGATGTTTATGGACCTAGTGCAGTGTCTGTGAGAGTAGCACAAATTTGGTTTAAGCGTTTTCAATCCGGAAATTTTGATGTCAAAGATGCACGTCGCTCTGGTCGCCCTGTTACGGATAAAATGGATGCTATTTATGAAAAAGTGGAGCAAGATCGGCATATCAGTAGTTACGACGTAGCTGAAGAACTGGGAATTGACCACAAAACAGTTTTGGCGCATTTGAAAAAAAATGGGTACACAAAAAAGCTCGATATTTGGGTACCTCACGAGCTCTCTGAAAGAAACCTAATGAATCGTGTACTCATTTGTGATTCTTTATTACGACGTAATGAGACCGAACCATTTTTGAAGAAATTGATAATTGGTGATGAAAAGTGGATCACGTACGACAAGAACGTGCGAAAAAGGTCATGGTCAAAGGCCGGTCAGGCTTCACAGACTGTGGCGAAACCCGGGTTAACTCGCAACAAGGTGATGCTGTGTGTGTAGTGGGATTGGAAGGGCATTATTCATTATGAGCTGTTACCACCAGGCAGGACCATCGATTCAGAACTCTACTGCGAACAACTGATAAGATTAAAGCAAGAAGTTGAGAGAAAGCGGCCGGAATTAATCAACAGAAGGGGTGTGGTTTTTCATCATGATAACGCTAGACCTCACACATCTTTAACCACTCAGCAAAAATTAAGAGAGTTTGGCTGGGAGATGTTAATGCATCCGCCGTATAGTCCTGACCTGGCACCTTCAGATTTCCACCTGTTTCGGTCTCTTCAGAATTCTTTAGGCAGTGTCAGGTTAACATCACGAGAGGACTGCCAAAACTACTTGACGCAGTTTTTTGATCAGAAGCCCCAAAATTTCTATAGCAATGGGATCATGTCCCTACCTTTAAGATAACAAAAAGTTATCGAACAAAATGGTACCTACATACTTTAGTTAAATATAAATAAACTATATTAAAAAATGTTTTGAATTTTCATATAAAATGCGAAAAGACTTTTTCCCAACCTATTATATAACAGCATTCCTATTTCAAATTTAATTTAAATTATGATCATCATCATCATCATCCGAGCGTATCCCGGTTGCATCCTCAGCGGTTAGGGTAAGATGGGGGAATGGCGGTCACTTAAGCAGTAACCCATATATATTTTTATTTTTTAGACTTACGGTATAAGACACTGACTTTTTACGTAGCCTATACAGTGGACTATAGATATATATGAGGCACATTATCAATATATTTCTGGTTTCTTATTTATAAATAATTTTGTAAAACCCTTCGTTGACCGCTATTACCCGCAGGTGCGGGTAATGGCGGTCTAATGTTGGGGTAATACCAGTCATACAAAATTAATACTATGGTTGCTTCTCAATACTACCAAAACAAATAAAACTACATTTTATTCTTATTATTTTTATTTTTTAATTATTTTACCCATAATAAACCAAAACATTTTTATATTTTAACTGAAAATACTTAACTCTTTTCTATAAAAAAAACAAACATTTTAATTTATAACAAGTTAACCTCAACTTTGTTAAATGCTGTCACACGATTCATGCTTGTTGCCTCAGGTTGGCGTATGGTTATTGAAGGATTTCTCTTTAAAAACCCATATAGCCAATCTTTTCCTGCAAGCTTCCTCTCTCTATTGAAGTTGTGCTTTATGTTATGTTTCTCTGCGTAGATGAAAGCTGCATTACGAACTTGCAGTGGACTCAGGCCATAAAAAAGTTTGGCTAGAAGTTTTATATTTTCAGCCATTCCCTTCTCTATTTCTGGTGAAAAAGTAGAATGTCTTCCGAGAGAAGGTCCTGTGATTGGACCATTATTCTTGATGCGATCTTGTAGCGTACTGAAGGGTATACCGAACTTCTTGGCAGTTGACCGTATAGAATTTCCAGCACTAACGGCTTCAACAGCCTTTACTAACTGTTCTTTTGTCCATTTTACTTTAGGCGCGGCATCTATTGAAGTATAAAAAAGAAAGTTTTTAGTGAAATATTATATTAACAAACAAATAATAAATTGTCTTATAATTCCATATGGGGTAATGCCGGTCAGTGACCGGTGTTACCCCGTATGAATGATTGTCATTACCCCAAAATATAAAAACAGTTGCTTTGGTTCGTGGCGAGAATCATAAGTAACTTTCATAAAATCAAACAAGCACATGGGATACACTAGGAAATGTATAGTAATTAACTTTAAGAATGATATTAATTGGTATAAATCACTTTAAGCTTACCTTTCACCGAATAATCAATTTTTTTACAACAAAACACGTGCGCACCTTCACATAGCTGTCAAACTCACTGTGCGCGAAAGAAAATGGCGCCGCTTGGTAAATAAGTTTACTCGGCTGCCTACTAGATGGCGACATTAGTAGCGATAGCAAAATGTTTTTACAAGTTTGAGATTTCGACGTGACCGGCATTGCCCGCTGACTGCCATTCCCCCACCTTACGCTTCAGAGCCCGGGGTCCGCTACCTAACCTAGGCGATTTGACGAGGTTACTGGTTTTTTACACAGAGCGACTGCCGTCTGACCTCCGCAACCCAAAGGGTAGACCAGAACCAATCCTAGGATAGGTACAAACGCTAGATTGCGTTTGGGACCAACGGCTTTACGTGCCTTCCGAAGCACGGAATCATCTTTCTTTTCGGATAATCAGGTGATTCAAGCCTGCAATATCCTAACCAGACTGGAAATAACTTTTCACAAAGTATGGTTCCCAGTGGGATTTAAACCCGCAACCTCCGGATCACAATGCAAACGCCTTGACCACTGGATCAAGGAGGCAGTCTTTTAATTATAGGACATCAACCGGTTTTTATACATTTTTGGTCCAAAATTGAAAATGCCGGCTAATAGAAATAAGTAGGTTATTCTGATAGAAGTCGTCGGTATTATCATTTCTTATTACATTATGGCATCAAAGCTGTATCTGCATTGTACTTGATTTTATTTAAGTTAAAAAATTCTGTATACATAAATTTTCGAAAAAAAAATTATAATAACAAGTGAAATAGCTTTACAGAACATGACATTTTGAATGTTTAAACAAAAATACTTATTATTGTTTAACTTCACAATAAACATTCATATACGAAAAAAAGTATTTTCAACATAGAATGCACCAGCTGCTTCTCTTCCCGCGTAGATCGTAAAAGCCGATCGAGGGAATGGGCAAGAATCTGAATCATATCAATAGGCGATGCGGTTAGCAACCCATCACTATTATGATTTCCTTTTTCCACCTTCATGCCCACCATCACGCTAAAAGTGGCCTGGGCTTTACCGCCCTAGGTTCTGTCTGCCCCGTTAGGGATAAAGACGTGATAGTGTATCAGTATCATTTTATTAGAACCCCTTTCTCCCCTTCCAACATTACCTACGGACTAGGCTCCATGGTAGAACAATTATTTAGTTTTTACTGATTCTTTTAATCATAAATTTCATGTTTTGTCAAGCTACTTCACTTGTTCCAATTAATTTCTTTTTTTAAATGAATGAAAATATTATATTTTCGAATTTTAATTAAATCAAGTACAATGATGTGTACAAAGAAGCTTAGGTGTCATAATAAGAAATGATGAGACGGACAACTTCCATCAGAATAACCACTTTTTTATTTTGGTCGGCACTTTTAATTTTGGACCAAAATGGATGATGTCCTTGATTATGATTTAAGAATGTATTCTCAGTCCACAATATGTCAATTGTAATTTAAAGTCTTTGGAGAAAATGCTGCACAGTTTATTGCGGCTTCTTAACTGCACTTACGCCTAGGAAACGGCACTAAACTTAGCTGTTAGTGCTTAATTATCTGACATCAACAATTATTATGTAAATAATAGCAAATTGTGAAAATATCTAAAGATAACTTTTGATTAAAATTAGTGATTTTTACAGTCTTGAAACAAAAATATATTTCTGGAAATTTTTGATATTTTTAAATTTTTAAATGAAAGTCTGAAATAGTCAAGTCATATAGCTATTTATAAAGAGAGATAAGGGCAAGCATATCATATATATGATATACTTTCGTTACATTACATCCAGTTAAACCAGTTACACACACGTTTGTTAATTTTTATTTCATACCTTTCGAATAAGGAAATAATTAACATTTTTATACTATGGAAGAAGATATCAACGCTTCCTTTGTCAGTTTGTCACACGCTAAGAATATGTGTGAAAATAAATTTATAGAAATCTATTACTTTTATTTGCTATCCCATTAACTTCTGCTTGAAAATAAAACTTACTTTTAAATACTTAAGTATAAAAATACCTAATAGTTGTACGTAGTATACAACGTGGAAGGGACATAAATTCGTAAGGACATAAAAACCCGTAATAAATCGAACCAAGGGCTATTACTAGATCATTATAATAGTCTGGTCAAATTAGACATTCGAGGTTACAATAATTCACACCCAGCTGAAAGTTGGTAGCATTGTTCAAAACACCATCATAAATGAAATCTAAAAAGTCCTCATCGATCCGATACCTGGAAAAAAAATTCTCAGGGTCAAAGGTCACAAAAACGGGTTTTGCGCAATTTTCATCAAAACGGTAAATTTTTATCATAAAATTAGTTCGGACAAAACTTGTAGATCAGATAATTTTCCATAAAAAATGTCTGAATATTTTTTTTCCTAAGAGTCACCGTTTCTGAGATATTATGATACAAAAAGTTGAAAGAGATTTTTTGCCGTTTTTTTGCTCGATATTATTATCGGCAACAGATAGACGCTTGAAATATTCACCGAATATTTAGTTGTATATTCACTTTAAAAATAAATAATTTAATTACAATAAAATAAATATTTAAGGGGGGTCCCCCATACATCACGCCAAAAATCACGTTTGTTGTACGGGTGCCCCCCTTTATGGGAGCCTACCTACTTATATTTTAAGTTCTTCTTCTTCTTATTTAAGAGCTTAGTGGCTCTTGTCGGTGGAGTATGCGCCAAACTTCAATTTTAAGTTAGGTACCTTTTTTCTGTTCTGATTATAGTTGGTGCAATAAATAAGTTTTATCTTATCTTATTTACCCACGCTTGGGTAATTACCCGATATAATTTTTATTTCTAAAATTTAATTCATCATCATCATCATCATATCAGCCACAGGAAGTCCACTGCTGGACATAGGCCTCCCCCAAGGATTTCCAAAACAACCGATCGGAAGCGGCCTGCATCCAGCGTTTTCCTGCAACCTTGCTCAGGTCGTACACGCTTTTATCTTACGTCACAACTTTTCAAGTCAACCGAATGGTTCCGGGTCAGAATAGGACCACTCATCTCTTCCCGTGAATGTCGTAAGAGGCGACTTAAGGAAAAATATCACTTAAAGCTCGTGCTACAAAAACATTCCCAAGCAGGGTTGACATTAGGCAGGCGGCTGGTCGTAAAATTTAATTACCCTACCCTAATCAGGCCTCCGTCACTCGCTCAAGGTCGCGCTATAAGCACCTACCATCTAGCCGTACGCTCGAGCATACAAGTAGCAGAGGGGCCGCACGCCGCGCGTGGAGTGGAACCTTCCTTAATGCGTATTGTTTTTTTACGACATAAACAAGGGTTTTAGCAATGATGAATTCACGACATTATTGTGCGGTATACGAATGTCAAAATCAAAGAACTATTAAACAGTTGTCGTTTTTCACATTACCAAAAGACGAGGAAAGGTGTTTCTTTTTCGGTATAATTTTCACTAGAATTCACTGTTTTGTTATAAAAAGTAGTCGTATAGAATAGGGTTTGGTACTGTCTCGTCCAATCAGATTTTTTTGTAGCTTAGGTATCTATGAGGTTTCTATGAAAATCACACGCTTTTATCTTACGTCACAACTTTTCAAGTCAACCGAATGGTTCCGGGTCAGAATAGGACCACTCATCTCTTCCCGTGAATGTCGTAAGAGGCGACTTAAGGAAAAATATCACTTAAAGCTCGTGCTACAAAAACATTCCCAAGCAGGGTTGACATCAGGCAGGCGGCTGGTCGTAAAACTATACCTAGCCAAATCGTTTAAATTTTTCCGGCTATTTCTTCTCCAATTTGCTAGATTTTTGGCTACTTAGGTGACCATTCATATGCATATCTTATATTTGGAAAATAAAAAGCGGGAAGCGCACCCCGGGCTCCGAAGCAGCATAGCATAAAATTATATTTCATTATATAAAACTAAAACAAATTTGATTGACTAATAAAAAATATGGTTGTTGGCATTCGTTTTATTACAATAATCATCATAGGTACCAGCAACCCTAGCGCTTTCTTACGATGACGCGTTGGCACGTGACTCGCACGGCGGGCAACACAGTCTCGACTCTTTGTGCGCGTACATAAGGTACATTTCTTCTCGTTCTGAGCAGCAGGTATTATTATTAAGATTTTGTAGGCTATTATAGCGTAGGTATTTCAGCTTGTATGGGAGTGTTGTATCTGTTACGTGGTAACTATTTATTAATCTGTACCCTGATGGGTATTTTGGGTATGTTTTTTATCCACCGCCCATATCACACCGCAGTATTATTATTTCAAAACTAAATACCGACTTCACCACCAAACTACACCACAACCGATTTTGATAAAATATCTATGGATGGAACCATCTGACAAGAATTTCAAACAAAAATTTTCCAAATCGGTCCAGGCGTCTTCGAGTAGGGTAATAATCGGGGAACAGACTTACTTATAAGATTCCGACGAATATGGTGCATATTCCACCCATTTTTGAAAAGTGTCTCAATCAGATTCCATAGTGCAATTTTTTTATTAACCTATTTCGTCCCACTGCTGGGCAAAGGTCTCTCCCATTTTCTGGGAAAGCCAAGAGATGGCGCGACGACCTTGACGCATTTGAACGTGATTGGTCGGTAGTGGCATTGGACAGGGACGCATGGAAGGAAATGTAATAAACCACAAAAAATTCAATCGATAATTTAAGTACATAAGTATTTCAATTTTACATTTTCAAATTTCGCGCGTAATTTGCTGAAAACGTTGGTGCAGGTTGGACGCCATATTGATGGATGCCGTGAATGCATGACCCTCTGTGGCATGACATAACCCTTGTCATGCATGACATCAGGGGCGTAGCTACCACCGTATCTGCCGTATCAATTATACGGGGCCCCCGGGCCACGGAGACCCCCGACGTGTGTAAGCAAATATTTTTTCAAAATTAAAACTGATAAAAAATTACCTAAAAACTTCGATGGGACATGAACGCCTGTCAGACCACAGACTACGGAGCAGATACTATACTAGTGTCAGACCTGTCAATATTGTCCATAGAGGCAGAAACTTTAGAAAAACTAAAGTCATCATCAGCTATGAGCTATGAATGATTAAATAAATCAGTTTGCCGAAAAAAAGGCAAGGAGAGTGTATATTTAATTTGAATTGTGTGTAAAAATTTTAGAAAAAATTATAGATAGATAATTATGATGATTAAATATTTCTTTCAATTTTATGCAAACATTTTCTTTTCTTTTTTGAGAAATCTTTATCCTTCCTTCTTTATAAGGGCCCCTAAACAAATTTTTATACGGGGCCCCGCCAGGGCACGCTAGGCCATATATCCCTTATCTCAGCGCTAGGCCACTGCATGACATCCATCAAATAGTGGAGATATTGTAGGTAAATAGATGCCGCGATGACGTCTCAAAAGCATAGCCTGTTTTTAAAACGTACTTAGTGACTTACAAGACGGAAAGAGGGAAAAATACACAAGATGGATTTTATTGACGGTACATTCCAAGCCCTTAGGTCTTGCATGCTACAGTACTGCTGCATGCATGATGCATTGCATGACCATACATGACGCATCGCTTAAAAACAAAATATGGGCTGAAATACACTACTTACTAATTTTTATTTTACACGGGCGTATGACGTAATAACATGGCATGATGGCAAGTATAAAAACTGAAAACTTTAATTGAATTTTAAAATTTATTTTGGTAATAACCAGAATCGAAGCGGAGATTTCTAGAGAATTTTGTTTCGATGTGTTTTAACCTAAAATACCCTATTGAGAACCTCCTCCTTTTTTGAAGTCGGTTAAAAATAGAGAGATCTAACCACGGTCTAACGGACTAATCGGTCTAATGCTTCACCAAATGGCCCAAATGCCAAGCCAAGAGAGGGTAATTTAATAGATTGTAAAATTTAGATTTAGATTAGTTGATTGATAGAGATTTAGATAATTATGATAAGTATTATATCATTTGATACAAATAGATTGTGTTAACAATAAAAATAACCATTCACATTCTAAATCGACTAATCGAATAGGCAAAGTTAATCACATCACTACTTACTTCATGCGTCAAATCAATCCCGTCATTCTATTCCAGCTGAAACTGTCAAAATCTACTCCGTTTATAAAAACAGGTTATTATTTATGGGATCACAGTCGGGTAAAATTGTTCAAGCTACTAAAATGGCAAGCGCTGCAGATGTAAATCAGTTCATCAAAACTGCTATTTCCCAGGATAAAGTGGTAGTGTTTTCAAAATCATACTGTCCATACTGTACACTGGCTAAAGATGTAAGTATAATTGTTTCTTTTCTATTCCAAATTATTGTAGTTTGTGAATAGTTATTGCTTTTAGGTCCCAATTTTATTAATGACTCACAGTAGTCACTGTGTTAGCTCATTTTAGATTTAGAATTTCTTTTATGCTTACTATCGTGACTTGATAAATGTAAAAATTATGACCATTAGATAAACATTATAATCATAAGATTGGTATTATCTTAGTAAGCACTTACTAAGAGTGATGATGCCTTTTGTGTTTTGATAGATTCAATGGGTATTATGGACAAATACAATGTTTGTAATTATGTAGGTACTCATAAGATACCTACTCAAATAGGTACTTATATATATCCACTGATTCATTGATTTGTCACATGATAAGGATACAAAGTCATTACAAATGACATCCAAGCAAAACAAAAATAAAAAGGTCATCAGAGGTTTGACTTCATTAAAACAGATCAAAATTCAACAAGTAAGAATATTAGTTATGCTGTGCAATGCAACTCAAATAAGTACCTATAGTATACCTGAGACATGTGTTAGATATAAAATTTATAGTACACTTTTGTGACTACATACAATGACTATTATTAACTTATGGGGACTCCCTGCCATTGATTTTACATTTAGACAGATATTAGAAATAAGTTATAAAACTCATTACATAGTTCTTCCTTTTCTAATATTAGCACATTTACAGTCTATTTACTGCACCCAATAGAAAACCAATTGTTTGTGTACCACATGCAGTTCACAGAGTGAATGTGTTAAGGTGGAGGTATAGGCAAATGACCTTAAGGTGGCGCCCTCACTTGAAATAAATTATTAACTCGTAAATATGGAGATAATTTCCATATTGCTCTTCGTCATGCACTAGATAGCCCTTTAAATTATTTTATGAACTACCGTTGAAAGTATTTACATTAGTCCGTCTAGCTTTAAAACTTGCTTCCGCCAAAAGTGGCCACGGCAAGTTTTAAAGCTAGACGGATCACTAATAATAGTTTCAACGGCAGTTCATAAAATAATTTAAAGGGCTATCTAGTGCATGACGAAGAGCAATATGGAAATTATTACCATATTTACGAGTTAACAATTTATTTCACACTTCAAGGCCATTTGCCTATATCTTCGCCTTAAGGATGTATGTGGAAAATGTTGTTAAACCAAAGACAAAGGATAACTACAATTTAACACATAATCATTAAAACAATAAGCAAAGTGGACATACCTGGCTCAAAAGTAGGTTCTCATTGTGCAAGCAGCATAAATAGCCTCTTTCTAGAATAGCTATATTATATCTTGTGTAAGACCCAGAGTATATTATAAATTAATATACTTGTTTTGTATATTTAGGAAACATCCAAGAGGATTTTGTAAAGGCAATTAATAATAGGGTTTAACTGCTAATTCCAGGTGTTCAAAAAGGTGAAGCAACCATGCAAAGTGTACGAGCTAAATGAGCGTGACGATGGTGATGCGATCCAGGAGAACCTCCAGAAGATCACAGGATTTAGAACTGTAAGGCTCATCCCATTACTGCGTTTCAAGATATCTGACCTATTGTGTCGCTCAAAAACCAATGATGATTTGCTAAGGGTGTGGATTTGAAGATCCGTGTAGATAGTCACAAACTACTTGCAACTGTGATGCACCAAAACTTCTAGTGAGGTCTAAGCTGGGCACAGGGCAGTCTCTAAAGCTGTTACTATCTTTATGGTTGTTAACGGTTGCTATGATTACTAGTATTACTACCTAGCTATGTTCCATTGTATTTAAAGAGATTCTTGGCAATTAAAGTGATCTATGCACCCTTCCAACTCTATCAAACATATAAACATAAAATTATCTAATAGATTTAACTCAGTCTAATATCATACAATACCTACATAATACAAAAGTTTTTGTTAAAAAACTTACCACATCTTGTTTAGGGATAGTTTTAACTTTAATAGCAGTGAAATAAATAGCAGTAATTAAAGCAGTAAAAAAAAAAAAATAGCAGTAATTAAGTTGGTACCTAATATTGATCACACAGTAAGTATTAATTCAAGATAACATGGAGAAGTTTAACAATACATTTCAATGCAGTCATAAAAAATAGAGGAACTAATGAATGTAGTACAATAATTTTGTTAAAGTATTTTTTTTTATAAATAAATAGGGACAAATCACACTGGTGGAGCCCTCAAAGTAAATTAAAATTTGTTTTCAGACTCGCAGGTTGAAAAGTAAATAATATGTGAGTTTATCTAGGTTTTTGTTAAGCAGCATTAGTGGTAATTTTTATGTGGCACTGCATTTCAGTGTAAGTAAACACAAACTTAGTTTTTTTTTACAAAAGTCAAATATCTCAATACTTATCATCTGCAAACAACATGTTCCTTCATACAGGAAGCACATTTTTGAACGTGTTTTATTTGCATTATATTGCGCAATTTTATGTACAATTGCCAAATATTATGCAATAGGTAAAATCAGAATACTTTTCTCAGGGTCATTTTCGAGAAATTAGCACAAAACTTAGTTACATTCTATAACACATCATACACACTTGGTAAATCTCTTACATTGTGTCGTACATGCATCAGACTTTTCGCTGACTTGAAAATCACATTGTACATATTATGTAGTACTAGCTGTGCCCGCGACTTCGTTCGCGTGGTTGTCGGAACGTAATGTTATATAGCCTAAAGCCTTCCTCTATAAATAGACTACCCAACAAAAAAAGAATTTTTCTAATCGGACCATTAGTTCCTGAGATTAGCGCGTTTAAACAAACAAACAAACAAACTCTTATAATATTAGTATAGATTTATCACATGACATATACGTGACTTTGAGATACTAGTTATTTTAATTTCATTAAACTAATTATTTTTTAGGCTTGCCAAACGTAGTTAACTGTTACCACATAACATGATTTCAGCCAAAAGTTAAGTTATTGAAAAATTTGATTAATTTAGCGTAGCTGTCAAGATAATGAAATTAACAAATATTGTGGTCTTGTCTTGCCTATCGATATTTACCGGCATGGTTTCTTACCACGGCCATATCAAACCATGCTCCAAAAAAGAAATGCCTCATACGAGTATTTGTATTTTAAACATATATTTTATTATTAGCCATTTGTATTTTAAACATATATTTTATTATTATTTTGATACAACAATTCTTCTTCTACTTTTATGTAAGCGCCTTCTCGGGTGCGCTTTTAGGCTTTTTTCTGAAAATACTTGAACCATTGCAACAACTTGGCTAAAGTTTATCTACCGGCCACCTGCCTGACGTCGAAATCAACCCTCCTTAGGGTTTCATTGGTTTTTTTTAATTTGAACAACAATTAATTGATAGTGATTGATAAGATTATTCAAAATAGCATTGAAGTAGGTAAATTTATTTCCTCTTATGACAAGTAAAATACCTAATTTATGTTCCTATTGATTTGTCATATCATAATTTATAGAGGAAAATGTGTCATGTAAATGGTGAAATAAACTTATAGGTACTAATCTTTAGCTGATTCCTACAAACATAGTGAATCACATTATTGTAATGTTGAATGACTTATACGGGGGCTGACTAATCAATCGCACGTGAATTCGGAAAACATTTGGCACAGCAATAATGTGTTCATTTTATGATTAAAAGGATCGTGTTTAAAAAAAATTTTGCTTATCACATATGTGTACACAGAGAGTAGAAGTATAATTCATTTTATCTATGTTTCCCTCAAGGCGTGAAAGACGATTATTATTACATCACCACGAGTGGTTTAAATAAATATTTTGTTACTTACACAATACCAAGAAAATTAGATACTAAGTAATTATTTAAAAATAATTTTAAAAACAAGCTTTTGTATAAAACAATGAACTAAAAAGTTTAAAGTGCTCTTCAAGACAAATCATTTGAGCGCAAAATCCCATCAATTTGTTTATTACAGAGAGCCGTGGCCACCTACTGAAGCCGAAACTTCATCATGAGATCAGGTCATTGGTACTATAATATTGCATTGTCACCCAACTTACATAAGTATGTGAAGTTTCAGCTCTAATTTAGCTTGCATGATTGGATTACGGGCATAGACAATGGGACAGGTGAGAATAAAAGCTTGTAAAATGGTAATTTCACCTATGACATTTCAGTAATGCCGATAATCATTTCTGATCTAATTACGGCCATGGTTTTCTTTAGGCATACTAAATTTTTTGTATATATATGTTGATATTATTGTTTATTTATTGGTCTGCTAACCACCGAAATGTTCCACAGGTACCTCAAGTATTCATCAACGGAAACTGCGTGGGGGGAGGCAGTGACGTCAAGGCTCTGTATGAATCCGGAAAGCTTGAGCCAATGCTCGTCGGTTAAATCATCCACCACCACTTAATTAAGTTTAAATGTTAAATTAATTTAGTTACAAACTATTTTTTGTACCATTCAGAAAAAGCCTAATGTTTTTTTTTCAATATGAACGCTAAAAGTACAATGTTATATACCTACTTACTTAAATTTTATTTTGCAATTTTCCGTGGTTTTGTGCTCAAAGTACGTATATGTAATGCTTGTAAAATTTTTGAGTCAGGCGAAGGTCAGGATTTTTTTTTGTATATAAAATGTTGATGAAAATAATAAAAATATTTTAAAACTTTATTATATTCATTATCGGGCATTGGTGCGGTGTGCGGTGTGCGGTATAGTTGTTATCAACCCGTTAGCTACCGTTATTTAACCAAATTTCTGTTCAGCATTTATCCGACTACGGCGAACAAAAAGAGGGTAACCTGTGTGTTTCGCCGCTATCTATGTATGTATTACCCGACTACGGCCAAGCCAAAAGAAGGGTTGTGTGTTTCGCCGCTGTATGAATGTTCACCTGTTCCCTCGATACCTTCCATGATATGCATGCTATATTGACAAATGAGACATCGTTGGGAGCGTCTTGACTGTCCGCTGGGGCTATGTGGCGACACACTTAAACTTAGGTACCTACAAAAGTAATATTTAAGCTTACGAGTATGTTGTCTATAGTTGTGGTAGAGCCACGTTACCGGCAAAACTCAGTTTTGCTAGTAGCATGAATGGGCCGGCTCGTCCGAAGAAGTACAACACTCTCACAGAAAATCGACGTCTGAGTAGTAGCATCACCGCTACTATTCTTCGTTCGGTGAGTGAGAGAGCCGGAGCCCCGTCTCCCCCCTCCCCCTCTGGGGAGGGCTCTGAAAGGCCGGTAACGCTCTTGCTACACCCCTGGTGTTGCAATTGTCCATGGGCAGCGGTGATCACTTACATCAGGTGACCCGCTTGCTCGTTTGCCGTCCTAACATAAAAATATATATATATATTTGGGCTCACGAATAGCTTTCCGAGAAAAAAATATTCTCTTTACACGTCGTTAAAACATTTTCGTTATTGCTGCCATCCATCACAATATGCAAATCAGTAGGTAATCTTTAAATCTGTCGTCGCGTCACCCTTTCGCAAGCGAGAGAGCCACAATCAGACCGAATTAATTCTAGAGATTCCTCATAAATCCTTCAGCTAAAGTCACTTGTCCCCTCCCTAAACGCTTTATTACGCGCACGGGATGAAAACATCAGGGCCCACTCAAGGCCACTACAGCTTCCGTGGGGCGCCAGATACCGTACGCGAGGAATATTATACCTCCTATGTCATTGATAAAAGCGCCGTTTTTGCGTAACGCGACGGAGGATTCTGTAAAATAAGGTGGGAGAGAGAGGGATAATTCGCAAGGCAGCCCTTGCAACCCCAGTCGCCGCCGCCCTGGGATAGTTTGAGCGCCCTCCGCTAGTCGGCGCTACAGGCCCGCCCAAGCAACATGATATTATATTCCATTTCGTAGATTCATGTAAACAAACAGTATTGTGTATTGAATTGCTCTTGTTAACAGGTTCATTCACGTGTCCAGTGTTTTTGGTAGTTGTATAGACGTTTTGAAGCTAAATATACAGTTAAAATGTCATGACATGACAGTAATACCGCACGCTGAGGGGGCTTAAGGTGAGTTACAGCCACGCTTACAATATTTACCGATTAGTAAGGTGTTCGATAATTATTTATATTTATTTGTTTTGTAGTATAGATTTTAATTAAATTTAATATACTATTATAATTTCCTTAGATTCTATTATTTCTGGTAATTTTATTAAGTTTATTTGATTGCCTATTATGGTAAATTAATTAATTAATCGTAACTTAGTAGGTATATTTACCTAGATAAAAGTGAAGTTATTTTATTTTGCAGAGATTTTCTGCCTCTACAGTAAATATAATACAGGGAGCTTTTAACATTATTTGAAAAAAGTCACATTACCAAATGTTACTAAGTATCTACCTCTAACTTGTACTCTACTACGTAATTATTTGATGATTTTTATAAAAGTATCCTTTCATGCTGGTTTGGGAAGAAAGAAAACATAGAATGAACCAGCTGCTTCCCTATCCACGCAGATCGTAAAAGTCGATCGTTTGTAATGGGGTATCTGAATCATGTAATTCCCTTGTTCCATCTTCACGCTCACCAACTACCTTCCTACGTAGAGCGTCTTGATGAGTGTGAAGATCAACCTAGATACTGACGCTTGGTCTAGGTTCTGTATATTTCATTAGTACGGTCCGACCCTGTTAGGGATAAAGACGTGATAAAGAATTTGTAATGTATATCAGCCAACGTTAAAACCAAACAAATAACCAAGAACAACGCAACATACGTCATAAGAGAAAAGGCCGCCGCGGTTTCGATATGATTTTTTTAAGCATAAAATGTAGGTATCATCATAGCCCAAGAGCCCGCGAGTAGCAGACTCTCGTTATTTTATAAAGGCTGAAAGTTTCTCTATAAACAAATAAACAACCCCTATACAGGTACGTACATCCCCGAATATGAAAGTTGGCTCGTGGTGGCTTTGGTAGATATCAGGTAGTAAAGTTTTTTAGCAAATTGGGCCCCTTGTAAATCTTAGTTTGATATGTATTTTATTGAGAGAGTGTCTGCCAGTGAACTCTGCCATGGAACCTTACAGTATCTGGCAATGTGTGACGTGCCTTTTAACATTATTATGAATAAAATACATGTGAAACTAAGCTTTACACTATGATAGCATAGGGACCCATTTAGTACAACTTTACTAGGTATTTGATATCTACCAAAGCCACTTTCAACTTTCATATTTGGGGATTGTACTAACTTGTATTGGGCTGTACATAGAGAAACTTTCAGCCCTTATAAAATGACGGGAGTCTGCCAATCGCGGGCTCCTGCTCTATCATCTTTAGCGACCACACTTAGAACCTCGTTTCATTTCGGTAATACTAAATTCTCATTTCGTCTTATGAATATGTACAGTTTTTTGGAATTTTCTGACGGAAATGGCCTGGCTATTAAGGCGGTATGTGGCTTCATTTAAGCATAACTTCGCATTCCTATTATTTTGGCTATAAGGACCAAATTTAAAAAGATAATGGGTCTCTTAATATTGGCAATCATCAAGATTCAAGAAGGACGGCAGAGGTACCTAGGTGCTTAAGTTAATATTATCATAAGAACTAAGTATATTTTACCTAACAAAACACGTTGAACTGATTTTTAAATTTATATTTTAAATTGAAGTAGAGATGTAGGGAGACATAGTCGAAAATCCCCATTCGGATCCCCAATCAGAGTAAGTTGGTAAATATAGTCTATTTAAAATTGTATGTTAAAAAAATCTAAAACCATTTTTTTTTAATTTATTTAATCTTTATTGCACAATAAAGTACAAGTGGCGGACCTAATGCCATACGGCATTCTCTCCCGGTCAACCATTAGACCAAGCAGAAAATATGTGTGGCTGGCGTAATAAAATTCACAGAAATAAGCAAACTTAATACAAATAATATATATAATCAAAAACACATAGGTATACTTAAACACAAATATACTTTTAAACATAAAGTAACTAACATATATAATAACCATTATTGGATGCCTACTCGTATAAGTTAAAATAGGTACCTACATCAAGTTTGCATTAAAATAATTAAGGCACTGTTACGTGGAGGTTTCATCTGTTTCCCATCAAGCCATGACACGCGAGTCGCGAAACATTTTCCTTTCGCGTTTGTCTCTGCGCCATATTTCAGTGTTTTAAGGAGTGCCTACGTCCGCGAACATAATAATGTTTTCCGTTATTGCTTTCTATACAACATTTTTACGTTACGACTTCGCTGAATATAAAGGCAGAGATACAAATAATCTTGAATCATTTTCGTATTACCTACTACGAGTATTTTATGTGTATAAATAAAGTCAAAACATAGGCGAAATATATGTCTACCTAGTTAGGGATATGATGGCTAAATAATAGTTCTGACTACTTACAATTTATAATACCTGCTAAACGATTTTCATCTCCAGTAGAATGATAAAAATAGCAAAGTTTTTACTTAAAACTACTAGTAATAAGAGTATTTGTATTGTATTGTTTATTATTTTTTTGTTGTAAAAACTAACGTGAGACATAGACATTACTTTATGTTATACACGGGTAGCTCACGTTAAATTTCTGCTACTGGCCTATTTCGTGTGGCGTCGCGCATTTCATTCGCCCTGATGACAAACTATTTATTAATCTGCTGATGACGACATCCGGATGAGGTCGAAACATGTCAGCCAGTAGCAGATTTTTCACATTTGTATAACATATAGTAATACTACCTAGTAAATTGTAGAGGAAATAACGTCAAAGCAAAATCTTTTCCTATCTAAGCTACGTATCGACATGATTTATTCATATACACTATACAAGTTCTTACAAAATATACCTACTGAAACTAAGAAGGTATTTTAAGGGTGGATCCAGTCCAGTTTGTATGAGAAGCCAAAAAATATTTTTTATTTAGATATACGTTTCTTGGGGAAAGTTGTTTAGTATTATGGACTAAATCCACCTTTATCACATTGCTGGACACTAAGCCAGACACAATATAAACAACAATTGATTTACGTCTATAGACGTAATGTGTCCTACAATGTGTTGAAATAGTTTAAGAATATTTTGATAGACGTTAAATATTGATTTCAACTGTATTTTAAGTGAAATAAGTACCTGGGTATTTATGCTAGGATTTAGGTATTGGTAGGTATGTGAGTGAAGTTCATGTGAATACGTAAGTATTGAAACATGCACAATTGCACACTATGATGCGTGAAACAGAGAAGGCAATCAAAATTATACGTATTTCATGTATCTGTGTAGCTCTACTTTTCTTTTGTGACGCCTAGGCAATAAACATACTCGTACCTACTATTTTTAGGGTTCCGTAGCCAAAGGCAAAAAACAAAACCCTTATGGATTCGTCATGTCTGTCTGTCCGTCCGTATGTCACAGCCACTTTTTTCCAAAACTATAAAAACTATACTGTAAAAACTTAGTAAGTAGATGTATTCTGTGAACCGCATAAAGATTTTTACACAAAAATGAAAAAAAAATACAATAAATTTTGGGGTTCCCCATACTTAGAACTGAAACTCAATGTTTTTTTTCATCAAACCCATACGTGTGTGGTATCTATGGATAGGTCTTCAAAAATGATATTGAGGTTCCTCATATAATTTTTTTCTAAGCTGAATAGTTTGCGCGAGAGACTTCCAAAGTGGTAAAATGTTTCCCCCCCTGTAACTTCTAAAATAAGAGAATGATAAAACTAAAAAAAATATATGATATACATTACCATACAAACTTCCACCGAAAATTGGTTAGAACGAGATCTAGTAGGTATTTTTTTTTAATACGTCATAAATCGTAAACCACAATTTTTCTTTAGGATTTTATATTATGTTACTTGCTGCTACGGAACCCTTCATGGGCGAGTCCGACTCGCACTTGGCCGCCTTTTTGTAGGGAATACCTATACATTCATCAGTTTAGTTACTCCGAGTCACTTGTAGAATATTTAATTCTATATAAATTAAAACTTAAAAAGATTGAGCTACATCTTATTCCGATTATTGCCAAGATTTTCTATCGTAAGAATGTCACATGATGAGTTTCGTAATAAACATGGATGTAGTAAAGGACATAAAGGAAGACCATCTTGTTTGTCCAAATGCGTCAGCAAAACGTCAGTGGTGCTACGGTAACCGGTGGGTAAAATTTAAGAGGAAATCGATGGGCCCCAGTTTGTATGATTGTCCCCTGATTCCTCGCCTGTAGTGTCAATATTTTTTTTTAAAACCTTTGTCATGTCCCTATGTTATTTTATTCATAATTTAACTATTAAAAGTGATTCAAACCTTCATAAACTTGAAATGGTAAGATTTTCTTCTCCGTTCAAACATCTAGCAAACAAATTTGACGAGAGTATTTATAAAAAGAAAACATAGGAACACTGCTATAGCGTTTCATCAATTTTAAATGAAAAAATAATTTAAGTTGATTAAGTTTTGGAGGAGAAATCAGGAGACTACGAAACGTTGATTTTATTAAATTTTTATAGGTATTTTCGGTCCGAGCTACAGTTGTCTCTATCACACAGCGCGACAGGTTGTTCGGGCATAGTGCGACAACAAATGATTTTACAAATACCTATTTTTCAATTCTCTCGGCCTTAGTGTTTCCTCTTAAGGCCGTACCTAAATTTTCCGGGGTCCAGTGCTGCCCCCCGCAGTTTATAATGAGAACGTTAAGCTTTACTACGCACATTTGCCAAAAGTGGCCGTTTTTCGCAAATGTGCGTAGTAAAGCTTAACGTTCTCACTTTAAACTGTAAACAGTAGTTCATAAAATACTTTGAAGGATTATCTAGGACTTGATAGTTGCAAAATTTTAAATGATGTCTCTGTTTTCTTTGAAATGATTTATTTTAAATGGGGGCAGCACTGGTCCACGGAAAATTCAGGTGCGGCCTTAAAGAAAGCGCCAAAAAATACGAGAATTCAAATTTTTACTTTAAGCCCAATTGGACAACTTTTTGAATCACTATACTAGTAATACAAACATCACGAACATTTACACTCTTGCGACTCTAGCACCATTCTGGAGGGATTTGGAACTATCATTTACTGCTTTAGTTGCACACTTTTGCAACTGTTTCCCTATATGAGATGGTCCTTCTTTTGTCTATATAAGCGAAAATCACTCACTCATCACGAAATCTCGAAAACTGCCAAGCCAATGAAGATGAAATTTGGCAGGAAGGTAGATTGTGACTAAGAGACTTCCGCTAAGAAAGGATTTTTGGAAATTACATCCCTAAGGGGGTGAAATAGGGGTTGGCAGTTTGTATGAAACTTTGTAATTTTTAAAGCGAGACACTTGAATTTTTTTATGTATTTTAGTAGTTAGTAGAAAATAATAATGCATTTATTACATTTTGAAAATTACATCCCTATAGGGGTTGCAAGTTTGTATTAACCTTCGTCATTTTTGAAGCGAGACACATGACATTTTTGAATTAGGGGTTAGTAAAAAATAATAATCCATTAATTGGATTTTAATAAATTGCAACCCCAGTTTAAAAAAATTGTGTAGTCTACGCGGGCGAAGCCACGGGCAAAAGCTAGTTTGTCTATATACTCCATACTAATGAAGTCATACAGTCGATTATCACGCCTCAATGAAGTTCTAGCGTAAGGCGTAAGCTAGATAGATTAAATTAGCTCTAGTTAGCTTTAGGTAGAGGTACTAGAGGAACGGGCGGAAATCGAGCGAGGATAATAACGGGTTATATAGATCGTAATCGATATTCCAGTCAAATCTATATTTTATTCGCTCATTAATCCTGGATTAGATTTGTTTTAATTTTGGATACATCTGCATTCTGCAGTGAACTGACATTGCTAGTCGAAATCGAAAGTATTTTATTCCCATAAAGCGAATCCTCTACGAGTTTGCGATAATAACTTAACTAAAAAAATTTATTAACTTATCACTTTTTCATAATGTCAAACAAAATTAGATATGCTAAAGCACACTCGAACACGCTTGTATTCTTCCAGTATAAGAGGAACATAATAAACAAATGGTCAGACGGCAGTCGCTCTCTATTAAAACCAATAACCTCGTCAAATCACCTAGGTTAGGTAGTGAACCCTGGGCTCTGAAACGTTACCGTTGAGGATGCAACCGGGAATACGCTCGGATGATGATGATAATAAATAAATGGTCAGAAAATAAAGACGAATAATTCTGTACAAATATAATTCAGGAAGTGTATCTAAAAATACACAACTATTAATCT
Source organism: Acrobasis repandana (assembly GCA_963576875.1). Taxonomy (NCBI): domain Eukaryota; kingdom Metazoa; phylum Arthropoda; class Insecta; order Lepidoptera; family Pyralidae; genus Acrobasis; species Acrobasis repandana. Next base: position 9,141,720 of record OY756230.1, on the reverse strand, counting down.
CCACCGAAATCAGCTTTAAATGTATTCGCAATGCCCTCCTTTCCGCTAGCAAACAAAGCATCATTTGTCTTGCGTTTTGTTTATGTCATGCTAGTCGATAGTTTTAAGGCAACTATCAGTTCGACAATACAATGTTTATGTATGTTCGGGGTGGGCGGGATCGCTCCCGGGTCCCGTTATAAGGCGCCCGGAAGGCAGCTTTCGAGCAGAAAGCTTGCAGCCCCCGCCCGCGCCGGTCGCCACGGCCGCCCAACGCGAAACTTTCAGAAAGTTCGTGAGAACTTTACGAACATCGCTGTTCAATTAGATATCGCGGGTGATCGCGATAATGAATATACTTCGTGAATGACACTTGGTAAGAGCTCTGGGCGTATTAAAATTGTTTTCCGTTAAACTTTTGTTTCATTTAATTTCTTTGCAGACTTCGTTTTAGCTCGCCTTTTGTTTTTAGCATTAGCTAGAGTAGTAGTTAGTAGTCTTGTAACGTTTATTCATTTTGTAATTATTTTACCTACTGTTACTTGGTACACAGTTAAGTAACCCTTTGTAAATAATGTTTCCTTTTTACATTAGCATTTTTCTTTAAAAAAATTAATTAAAGCTAGAATATTAAAATCATTACAATATTTATTCTCAATCAAGTTATAGTTTTATATTCACACGAATGAATCAGATAGTTGCATAGTCTAACTTTATCTTGCATGTGTAGTGAGTATCTACACGACGCTTAGTAAATCTTGATTTAAACTGAATGGGAATAAAATATTTTGATAAAACTTTTTTTAAGTGAAAGGCCGCAATTATCACCAAGTAGGTATTATAAATATAAGAAAAAAGCTTTACAATATTGTAAGCACACAGCTTATAACTTTGGCATCGGTTATTAAATCTTGTAGAGTTTAAACTCTTCATTATAATGTACAAAATATAAACTGTGTAGTTAAAATTTAAATCTTGGAAAAATATGTTTTTCTTATTACAAAAGGCAAGATTTTTTATTAATTTTTCATTTACTACTACCAGCTTGTAGCAATTACTGTTATGTAGTTAGTACCTTTACTGTAGTAAAGTACCTTTACCTCAATACCTATTCATTGTAGTGCGGCTAATTAATAAGTCTAGCAAAAAATATGGGCGTGGATATGTGATCATTAGACCTAGAACTTTTTTATTGTGTAAAGGTGATTATGTCAAAAACGATAGGTATAGTCTAAGATCCGCAGAGAGGTAGACCTTCTCATCTAATTACCTGATGAAAATTTTATTTTATCAAATAAAATATGTTCCTGAACATTTACCAAAAAGCTTGAAATAAGAAATATGGGCACGGCTTTTTTTAATTAAAATTATCTTTTTTCTTATATATCACTAACTTGGTTGTTGAAGGGACTAAGTTCCAATGGAAATCATACAACATACATATCTTATACATACATTTCGTACAATTTAATAAAGTGACCAGAAAAGGTAATAAGCCTAACTAGTGTGCGTGTGAGTGAATTAGTTCGTTCGATTAGGAAGTAAGTGAAGTTGGAAAAAAAAGGAAATATTTTTAATAATTTTAATTAAAAATACCTATGACCATATTTTTGACGGCAAGCCTATTGATATACTAATAATTGCAACCTTAGTTTGACCATAGAGTAATAATATACTACGTGTTTGACGTTTGCTATAAACCGACGGTTATCATTACAAAAAAAAAAATCTTCCATTTCTAGACTTATTGGCCAGACTGTATTGGTGAAAAACATTTATTTTGAGTATCAGCCAGCAAGCCAAATAAACTGAACAATACCCGAAGCCGCACTACTTAAATATAAGCTGTAAAGTTTATATTATAATAACTTGATATTATTTTGGCTATTTTCCCGCTTGTGTCAACGTGCCAACCCAAAGTGCTAACAGCGTTACATGTGGAGCTTAATGAACAAATACCCGTTTGTTTACTTCTACGCTCGTGTGTTATTTCGAAATATGATACGATCAACAGCACAGCACAATACGAATTACTTTACGAGGTTCTACTCGTAGTGTAGAACTGCATCTATGATACCGCTTTCCCGTGAAGGGAGTCTTTCTTCTTGTTTTGTTTTTATAAGCTGCTTAATGATTGCCATAGATAGATGATGCAAAAGAAAAAAGAACCGGAAAATTCGCTCGGTATTGTTTAACTTATTATATGAACGGCTAATGCAACCTCTTAGGCGTCGTTGCGTTTTTTTGTTTTCGCCAGAAATGAAACTAGGTCATGTACTAGAGGACCATGTGAGTAGTCAATGTCAGAAAAAACAGGTCTGGAAACCGCAACCAAAGCAAGATAAAGAAGTTTAAGCAGATTAATTTTTTTTTATACAGTTGTGTGTTAGTGTTATTTTTATTACAATCTTTCATCAATTATACATACATACATACATATTATTACGTCTTTATCCCTTACGGGGTAGACAGAGCCACGTTTAGAAGACTCTCGGCCGGTAATAAAATAGCATTTTACATTTTAGCAACGCTTGGAATAAACAAAATAGCAATTCTTTACCATTTAACTCGGTAGGTTATTTACATTTAATTTGTTGTACAAAAGTAACACCTGTTAAAAAAATGGCAATTTCTCCTCCCCTTATCTCTGCTGGGTAGGGGGGCATAGAGACCTGTTTCTTTCTGCTATTGACTTCTCATGATGATATGATCCTTTATTATATGTATGGGTTTGATTTCTGGCTAAAGTAATAAAAAAAACAACGCCAGCGGTGTATGGCTAAGTTGCATTGCCCGTTTAAATGGGGCACAATAATTTTAAGGGGTAAGAAGTTCAGTCCCTCATTCTGAATAACTTTCCATACTTTGTAGTCGTATTTCGAAACTCAGTATAGGAGACTATGATATAAAATGTTGGCTTGTTGAGGAAAATTGTTCGGTGTCATGCATTTTAAATATTTGCATATAGGTATTTATTTAAAATTATCTTATACTAGTAGTTCTCCCCGATCTATGAACCACACAAATATCTCGGCAATATCTCTAGAGCGATTTGGCCCATGTCATGCCCATGCATGTTCAAACTTAAAATTTCTATCGGATAAGTACATCTATACACGTAGGTTCCAAATTTCATGAAGCTCAAATGAAATATACTTGAGTTATCGTCGAACAAACATACATATATACTCACATACGTATACACACAACACCGGTTCAAGTAGACTATGAGACCTTCGGTTGTTCGTTCAATAAATGTATGAATTTACCCATTTACTCTGACTAAGACTCATTCGTCTGAGGTCATCTCAGGTCCGTGACTACATTGTTTTTCCATAAACAATGCACAACTAATTCTTCACTCACGTTTTCATTTCCGTATTCAAACGCCTCGTTTATTCTGAAAGGCGCTTGATTTTATAATAAAAGCAGTTTATTCTTTGTCGGCGACGTGGAGACTCGCCTCGCGTGCAAAAACAGTAAAGCTGCATACCGAGCTGACAGACTTCGGTCTAGCTTCAAGTATGCTCTTCGAGCTTGTTTATATTTGTGCTCATTAAGGGGAAAACGAGTTTTAAAGAAAAATGAGCCTTGACAGTCCACCATAAAAATAATTGGTTAGGTAGGTATTTACTTGTACCTTACTATGTTTTTAGAATTTAAAAAATTGTTGTCTTATTGGTTTACAAAATTGTGACCAATAATTACCTACTCGGAAATTTTACTCTTTTTCTTTAAAGTTGTTCCTAAAACTAATTTTACCTAATTAATGTAAATTCATTTTGTATGAAACTGAAAAGTGTTTAGTTTAATATGGTACCCTATAATGGTATACTTGTATCGCAATACCGAAGATAACAAACACCTCAAGTTTATTGTTACCAGATACGAGTATATCTGGTAACAATAACTTACCACTTACCACCTTTACACTCACGGTGGGCTTAGTAGTCTTAGGGCCGTCCCCGTACTCCCCGTTAGGGACATATACGCGATATGTCTGATCTGAACTACATTAGATATTACCGTCTGATAATGTCTGATCTGAACTATATATCAGATATTACCGTATACTTACCTAATTTGTTGATATGCTTATTTTTATTCTCATCTGTTCAGAATTTAAACCGTCTATTTTGTAAAAAAAAATGCGGTGTTCTGTGAAGTATTCACTCATATTCTCTTAATAAGGGAGAGTTTTGAATTTGTTTTAAATCCCGCTCAGGCGTTCGTGTGCTTGAAGTTCAGCCTCCATACTGCCTCCGTATGAGGTACTCAAATGAAAAGTTAAAGGGAAAATCCTCGATTCATCATGGTTGGTTGCTACTCAAAGCCTCAAAGGTAATTTATGTGAAGCAAATAAACTAGTTTCTTAATTGCCAAACTTGGATTGGCAGAAGATATAATGGCTTGTACATAAACAGGCTAGTCTTTGCTAACTTTGTCAAGTTTCTCCATTATGAGCTAATTGCGTTTCTGTTTGCAGGAAATATTAGTAGGTTGGTATACTAGGACTATTTTTAGCACATAGTGACTTTAAGTTAGTCCGTGCCTTAAAATAAAACGGCCCCGTCGATCGAATAGACTTCCCACATCATCGCAGGGATTCTGTCTATAGATACTTAAAACAGTCTAAAATTATCTAGAACCTAAAGTTGCACTTATAAGTTCTTGGTATTTAGATTAATTATACATGTTTTTCTGGAATTTTTGTTACAATATATAAACCAACATCAAACCTATTTGAACTTGATGTTGGTTTATTAAATATCTTAAAAACACAAACTAGAAAAGCTTTACGAAATTAATTGATTTCAAAGTCTAGCTATGAGTACCCAATCGACAACCGCCCAGGTAGCTAAATTCACCACCAACTAACTTTCCGAGAAAAATAATTTATCATTTCCGTGAAAATATCAAAGTTTGATGAAAAATGTATTAATTAAACGGCGGGATGCGTCGCGCGCGGCTCATCAAAAATGTATAGAATTCGTATGATTTGCATAAAAGTCATTTTATTGCCTCCAAAGACAAACAGAACGGGATATTAGCTGTTTGAACGAATTCAGCATTGTGGTGTGAATTGCTAACTGTACCTACTTCATTATACAGATGAACTGTCGACGACTCCACTTGGCAGCTTTTCAGAATCTTTTATTATAATTCACATTTAGGTACGTATGTTTGGTTACAAGCTTTTGCTGTGATTCCGTAATTTCGTAAAAAAATTTTTCAGTTCTAATGTTCTAATAAAGCGGATGCTGCAACCTAGATGCTGTAACCAACACACACAAAAATTGGATATATCTAAAACTTTCTTTTAACTACAAGTTACAATAGATATAATCCGCTAGTTGCCATCAAGTCAAAACAGATACTTTTTCTAAACATCAAAACAAACATTTTCTATGGGATTTCTTTGAAAAACGCACGGCGTGGCGTCATAGTTTCTTGGAGTCAAATAGCGCTCATAATATCAGTTTTTCGTCATTAATAAATTTAAAATCACGTTAAAAATGGATTTGATGAATGACCAAGTGACATTATTTTGTGACGTTTTATTCTCTTATCATTACAAAATAATTTATTTTTCACCCTGGATACTATTTAATTTACATTGGCAAAAAACTTTAATGTTTTTGTACAACGAACCAAAATGATGGGATATATTTGGTAGCAAGAATACTGGGCCATATTCTTTTTCTTGCCTTTGTTTACACGTGCAAGAATAAAGCAAAATCTATTACGTAAGTTGGTATCGTGCCCCAAACTAATTAGTTCGGTGTACTAATTTTGTTCCACAACAGCCGCCCAGCAGACATATTGCCTCAATGCCGCTCGTCAAATGGAACCATTATCTGATTAGAACAAAAGTTTAGCCCACGATAAATGGCGCACAATGAGTTTGATGTCTGTTCAAATGTTAATTTTACAGAATAGGTATTTTGGGTAAGGGCAGTTTGTTTTTTTTATTTTCAGATATGAAACTTATTACGAAAAAGTAATTCGTTCGCAAGAAAAATATAAGTTGGCAATAACATTCAGTTTCTTATCATGTAAGCGCTTTCTCGATTATATCCTTAGTTTTGCTGCTTTGGAGCCTGGGGTACTCTTTCCGATTCTTTCTTCACCTAAGATATATGCATGCTAATAAAATCCAGTCTGTGATTGCAAAATCATTTGGTATCCGTATGTAGGCTGTTTTTATGAAAGTTTGTTGTCTATCTTTGAGGGATTTCCGTAAACACTGAACTAACTTTAAAATTTTAAAGAATAAGTACTCATAGAAAAAAACTGTGCGCTAGTAAGTGTAATACTACTGTTATACGTCCCAAAGGTATTTTCTGGTAGACAGCGCTTAGCGTTAAGATTATACCTATTGTACATTAATTTTCTAGTGCAATAAATTAAATAAATAAAAATAAATACTTACTTACTTACTATACCTACCTAATTAGTCTCCTAATGTAAAGAAATTCACCCAAGCCGTGGTCACAGTTGATTTTCCCGAAAGACTACAGCATGAAGTACTTCTAAAAATACATGCGTATAGGATATGGTACGATACCACTTATACCTACTACTCACTAGATGCCTGTTTGCATGCTTTGTTTATAACGGTATCCGTTTAAAAAATTAAAACCCGGCTACGGGAAAATTCTTACTGAATAGTATGAATTTACAAGGAATTTACCTGATGATGTCACCCAGACGATAATGACATTAATGACGAATCGATTAACGTCTCATTTGTGAAAATCGGATAAGCAGTTCTTATGCTACAGTTGAACAGACATATACATACAGGTTTACTTTTTAAACACCGGAAACGTTTTTGGAGCAAGTTCAGTCCGTGATACTGAACTACTTCCCATAAAAAAAACGAAAATCAATAAAAAAATTTCGTTCTCACAAAATCCATTTGGCTGAGCGCCGATTTATATAGGAAGATGAATTTGTTTTTGTTTTTCGATAATTGTTCTTACGGAAAGTGGTTCAGTATCACGGACTGAACTTGATCTAAAAATATTGTCGGTGTTTTCAAAGTAACTTATATACATAGATATATAAATAGATACTTATATATAGATCTATATACTTATATACTCTTCCTTTTGGCTTGGCCGTAGTCGGGTATAAAACAAATGTTTTTTGTAGGTACCTACTAGACTTTCTTAGGGTTTATAAAGTCAACTACGTAAATGAGTGGGTGCTATGCTAAACACAATTTTACAGCCTTGAATAATACAGAGCTATCACCGTTTGTAGCAGTCTGAAATAAATCTGAAATCTGCCTTAGTTTTCTCAAATAAATCTACAAAAAGCGTTGTACTTAAATACGCTATCAAATAAATAGGTAGATTATCGCTGTAGTATAAAGGTTATGTCCCAAAGAGAGTGACAGTCGAAACGAGCGTTACTTTGTCGAACAATGGCCGAGTTGAGAACTGCCACACTTTGTAAACGACGCTCAAAACGAACTTATCCTAATTTCCATGTAATTTGTGTTCGTACTAGGGATTTGCGAATCTTAAAGTAAAAATGTTGCCGCAAACTCCCTGTTGAATATTAAACACAACAGCTAATGAATGCAAGGAGTTCGTCGACATAATTACCGGGGCTCATTGAATTCTTACGAACTTCGACACGTCGCTTTATATTCTTCATAGGCTTTTGTGGCCGCATTGTAATTTAAAACTTACCCATTTATTTTTTTGGTTGCATTTAATAACATTAAAAAACAATAAATTATTTCCTTCTTTAAACAAATCTATGGACTCGCTTGTTACAGTTAGATGTTCGTTTGAAGGGAAACAAAAGCTCGGGTTGACTTCGACAACATATTTTTAAAATCATGTTTTTATGTTAGTACCTACTAACATAAAAACCTAGATAATTTTGTGACAATTTAAAAGTCAAACATGCTGAAAGTTGACATTTTACGTCCGCTAAGACCTGAAGAAGACAAAAAGTATTGTAGACTTACACATTTTGGGCAGTAAAATTCTGTTTGCATTTGAATCATCGTTAGTTTGACAGTTTCCACATACGTACCTAATGAGTTTTTTAATGTACAATTCCAAATACTTACTGATGTCGATACAGATGAGTGGATGAAAAATTACGAATTCATACATAGGTACATACAGTCATACATACACTATCGCGTCTTTATCCCTAATAGGGCAGACAGAGCCGTAGGATTTAAAAACTTGAGGTTAAAAATGGGTAGGTAATATACAAAAGGTATGTAACACATGATCATGAATTTTAATGGAACTGATGAAATTTTAAAATTTAACAAATTATATTGTTTATGGAATATTAAAACTATGTCATGTAGCCGTTGTTGTTGTAAATTTCAGATGCGAACGAGTCATAAATTGATAAGTTATTTATAATTAATGTCAACGAACCCCCATGCTAAGAATTTGTTAAATTAATTTTCTATGTAATATAAACGTCAGGTATGTGATTGATATTTTAGAATCTTAAATACTTTTTAACGATAGCTGTTGCTGTTTACTACTAAAAACAGTGTATTTTATTGAAGTTCAAACATTTAACCTTCTGATTCCACATTGAGTTCTGGACTCCTAAATCCAGCTTAGAGCGTTAATTTTAAACTTTTGCAACATTAATTTTGTTTACGAAATAAATGCACTAGAAAAGTTGTACAGCATTTATCTATTTATATCCTGATATCGTTGAGCATTTCTCAACAAAAACAAATGAAAAATAAATTTGTTCATGCGGCATACCTAGAGACTCTTTATTTATGCAAGTCTAGAATTCTCGTTCTGAGACCTACTGCTAATTATCTATATGATTACCTACTCCTCAATATAACTTAGTTTAAAGTAACCAACTTGTATTTTGTTTCAGATGCTGAATCGGACGTTGCGCGAGTTTATAGTAGAAATAACGTAGCCTCTATTTTTTTACGCTAATTTATAGTACAAACGTATCGAACTTACCGCTTGCCAAACCGCTATTTTCCTCAATATATCACTAGTTTTATCGAGTAGTATATACGAAAACAATGCCAGCGGTTCTCGTAAAGAACCGGTATCTTGGAGGTTGTGATTTTTCGTGAGGGCAAAGGGGTAGGGTCTGGTAATGTGTGAAGATAAGGAGGAGACTCGGAGTGAGGCCGTGGGGCCTAGCCCCCAGCGGCTGTGTTGGGCCCGGCGCCCCCCCGCGCCACTGCCTGACACGAGGGGGCTCTGCTGTGCAAAGCTGCTCAGGAAGAATGGGAAACCTAAGAAGGTAAGTGATATCTTTAGAGCTTTATTGTACTTATTGTTTGTTAGGTGAAAATCTTTTGTTCAGATGAATACTCTCATATTTATCTCATGCGATGTGGGAAATAGGTAATTAATATTACACACTATTCTATATGTAATATATTTTTAAAAGGACAATATTTTTTACTTATTGGAGTTCAAACATTTAACCTTCTGATTCCACATTGAGTTCTGAACTCCAAAATCCAGCTTAGAGCGTTAATTTTAAACTTTTGCAACATTAATTCTCAATGTACCTACGAAGAAAAGACTTTAAAATCGAAGTATAACTATCCTACATGGTTCATGTCTAGCGATTTTACGAACTACAAACGTTTTCTCATTTTAAACTTTCAACCTATCTTAGTCATATGTATTGAAATAGGTATATTAGTTATTTGACTTACTTGACTTATTTTCCTATGTCCCCTGGGTGGGGCAGAGGGCCGCTACAGTGCTTCTCCATCCCGCTCTGTCTTGAGCAACGCGCTTCACTTCGGGCCAAGACAGCCCGATTGTCTTCATCTCCGCCGCTACCGATCGTCGCCAGGTCTGCTTTGGTCGACCACGCTTCCTCTTTCCTTGAGGGGTCCATTCCAATGCCTGTCTCGGAATGTGAGTAGGCTCCCTCCTGAGCGTGTGGCCGATCCATGTCCATTTACGACGCGCTATCTGTTGGTCGATCGGTGTCTCGCCGCAAAGCTGCCACAGACGTTCATTGGATATCTTTTCAGGCCAAAAGATACCCAATATCTGTCGAAGGCAGCGGTTGATGCAGACTTGGATCTGCTGCGTGATGTCTTTGGACACCTTCCACGTTTCGCACCCATATAGCAGAACGGTTTTTACATTGGAGCGAAAGATTTTGAGTTTCACTCTGCGAGTAAGCTTCCTTGACCGCCATATGGGGCGGAGTTGCGCGAAGGTGGCTCGAGCTTTAGCAACTCTAGAAGTGATGTCCTCTTCTGTTCCTCCACATTGCGACACGACGCTTCCCAGGTACGTAAACTGCTGCACGCGCTCTATTTGTTTTGTGTCAAGCGTTAGTGGCAGCAGGTTCTTTCCTTTTATACGCATCTCTTGGGTCTTACGCGCGTTGACTTTAAGGCCCACCTTTCCCGCTTCACGCTGGAGGTCATCCAGCATAGCTTGCATATCACCGTGCTTGTGGCTAAGCAGACAGAGGTCATCAGCGTAGTCTAGGTCGTCCAACTGGTCTGTCAACCCCCACTCTATACCACGTCGCTTGCCGTCGTTCACTCTATGCAGCACACCATCCAGCACGATGAGGAATAGCAGAGGCGATAATAGACAACCCTGTCTGACACTTGCGTGAACTGCGATGTCTGCTGATAACAAACCGTCGTGAGCTACCCTGCAGGAGTATTTCTTGTAGACGGCTTTTAGCAGATCTCTGATTTTCGGCGGGACTCCCATTTCATCCAGACGAGACCAAATACTAGGCCAATGTACAGTGTCGAAAGCTTTTTCGAAGTCGACAAACGTGAAGAAAACCTCACGTTGCCATTCTGATGCTTCTTCAATTATGATCCTCAATGTGTTAATTTGGTCTGTACAGGAACGATTGGGGCGGAATCCAGCTTGTTCACGTCGAAGAATGGGTTCAACTGCCTTCGATATTCTGCTCAAAAGAATTTTGCAGAAGACTTTAGATGGGACAGAAAGCAGTGTAATGCCCCTCCAGTTGCTGCACTGGCTAAGATCACCCTTCTTTGGGACGGTTATCAGCACTGCCTTATTCCAATCGTCAGGAATCTCTTCGGTTGTCCAAATTTTCTCTAAGAGTGGCGTTATGACCTCGACAGCGGTCTGTGGGTCGGCTTTAAGCATTTCCGCTGTGACAAGGTCGAGTCCGGGCGCTTTACCACTCTTAAGAGAAGTAATGGCAGCTTCAACTTCGTCTCGAGTAGGTGGAGATGTGTCAATGTCCAACAACTGTGGCGGCGTAGTGGTTGCTGATGTGTCTGTTAGGGTTGTATTTGTCTTGCAAAAGACCTCTTCGAAGTGCTCACGCCAACGTTCTAACTGCCCTTCAGAAGTCGCAATGAGCTTACCTTCTTTGTCTCGTAAGGGCTTCTTACTGGTTCTTTTGTTTCCAGCCAGGGTTTTGGTAGCATTGTATAGCTCTCTCAGGTTGCCAGTTTCGGCAGCTGTTTGTGCTCGATCAGCTAAGCCGTCAGCCCATCGCCTCCTATCTCTCCGGGTACTGCGGTATATGCGTCTTCGCATCTGCCGGTACTGTTCTCTGAGGCTCGTCCGTTCAGTGTCACTTGGGGCTCCTAAAATTTTAACGTGCAGATCTTTTCGCATTTGAATAAGGTCCCATGTAGAATCGGAGATCCAATCGTCCCGTTTTGTGTTTTTGTTTCCTAAGACGACGGAGCTGGTTTCTTGATAGACCATTTTTATGTGATTCCACTCCTTGTCTATAGTGGCGCCTTCGTTTACTTGGAGACTCGAGAAGCGATTCCGGAGTTCCATTGCGAATCTATTACGCATGCCAGGGTCGTCCAATTTTCTCACATCATATCTCCGCCCCACCTTGCTTACGCCAGCTGTTCGCCTCGAAGTTGCAACTTTGAGGCGCAGTTCGGCAACCATCATCATGTGGTCGCTGTCGATGTCTGCTCCCCGTTTATTGCGGACGTCTAGTAGCGATGTTCGCCATTTGCAGCTGATAGCAAGATGGTCGATCTGTGTTCTTAAGATACCGTCTGGTGCTGTCCAAGAGTATTTGTGGACATCCTTGTGTGAGAACAGTGTCCCTCCGATGACAAGATCGTAATTCTGGCAAACCTCAACGAATCGTTGCCCATTGTCGTTTTGCTCTCCAAGGCCGTGTTTACCCATGTGTCTCTCGCACCCAGTGTTATCACTGCCCACCTGGGCATTGAGGTCCCCCATCAGGATAACTATGTCTTGCTTGCGTATGCTTTTCAAGGTGTTTAAGAGTGCGCTGTAAAAGTCATCCTTAATTTCCTCATCTGCCAAGTTTGTTGGTGCATAACACTGTACGATGGTGATCTTGCGGACCCTAGAATTAAAGCGCGCAGTAATTATTCTGTCCGAGATCGGTTTCCAATCCAAAAGGCTTTTCTTCACGTCATCAGCAAGGAGAAGTCCCACACCGTATTCGTGTTTGTCATCTAAGTTCTCCTTGCCGGAAAAAAGGAGAGTCAGCCCTCTAGATGTTCTCAGTTCTCCGAATCCATTTCTGCGCACCTCACTGAGTCCAAGTACGTGCAGCTTGTACTTGAGCATTTCGCTCTCCGCTTGGGCTAACTTGCAGTCTTCCTGTAGCGTTCGCACATTCCAGTAAGCTATTCGTGTCCGTTTTTTCATGCCAAAGGTCGTTTTTGATAGATCGGTCCGGTTATTTACTGTATTGGTTTCAGGAATCGTAATTTTCGGGCAAGCAGGTGATTAGCCCACTGTGTCCTAGTCTGCTGGTGGGGCTGCCACCTCAGAGTCCGCAGACGCACTCGGTTTGGTTCAGGTATCCTCCCTAGTGAAGGGGTTCTGTTTTCGGGCGCAGAACACTCGCCCTTTGCCCTGCATCCTTGGCAACTACAGCACTAGATGGTGGTCACGCGGCGGCGTGGCTGTAGCCGGTCCCAGGGTGGACGACGGGGACGTGGATGGCTCGGACTGGCTGAGGCTCTGCTCTAGTAGGTGTCCCGCCATTGACACAGCAGATGGATACTCGGCATTTTATAGAGATACTTGACTCACTAATCAGGCTCTCACCAAGACCATACCTCAACTTCCCACCCCAGTTAGTTATTTAATAGCAAAATATTTTTTCAGCACTCAAGTACCTACCTACATCTTTGAAGAAAAATTGCACATAAAGCAAATTATGTGATAAGAAATTATATACAATTTTAAATACTTATTTATGAAAAATTTCTCAAGTTTCTCTGCATAGATCCGCTCTTGAATTCAAATGAAAATTTGAATTCAAGAGCGGATCTATGCACGATATAACTCTAATCGAAGTTCCCAAGTCACGGCGGTTGGCCTACCGTACTTACAAAACACATCTTTCATACCTCCAAGTTATTCCTATACCTATCCAGTGTTATTATCTAAGTTTCCGACGGCGGGTTATTATGTACATTGTATTAATGTAACTAGCAAGTCAAATAGCGCGGCCGCTGAAGTTCGGATCAAATTAGTTTTCGCTGAGGACGCGGACGCACTCCTTGGTTTTGATTAACTCCCGCGGGGAACAAATGAAAGTGTACAGCAATAATTTCTTGATGAGGAATGTAAACGATGGGAACTTGGATGAAACTTTATTGTTAAGTGGGAAATATGACTGGCAAACTAGAGAATCTTTGGTGTACAGTTTAGCTAAGGTTTTAAAGTTGTAGGTAAGTTGAATTAAATTATGTTTGTTTGTTTGTTTTATATCTTTATTGTTCAAGAAAAAGTTACAGTTAAATAGTTAAGTAATAATAGACCAAATTATTTTGTACAATGGTGGACTTATCCCATAGTGGGATCTCTTCCAGTCAACCAAGTATCAGCGAAAGAATACAATTAATGGACATAACGGGCAAAAGTCAACGTACAATCGCAATAAAATACATTTAAAGTTTTAAATCTAAAATAAATTATATATTATATATCTATAATACATAAACTAATACATAAGAAAATAAAGTATCTATAAATATTACCAACTTAAATAAATAAAATACATATACTACAATATTATTAGCTCAAAAGTCTAAGGAACCTTCGTAATATCTTTTGAGTCTGGCTTTAAAGGAATCAAGAGAGGGCGCATTTATTAAGTCCACAGGAAGCGCATTCCATAACCGGGCAGCCAGAACTGAAAATGAGTTTCCGTATGACTGCGAGACATGAGCAGGAATTAGCAGCTGAGGGGTACCACTAGAACGTAAGCGACTGTCGATCTCTCTGAATGAAAATTTCTCGGAAAGGTAACTTGGGGATTGGGGTTTAAAAAGGACATTAAAAAGAAGAGAAAGAATATGGGTGTTCCTACGAAGTCTTATAGGGAGCCATTTAAGCTGAGAGCGAAATTCAGACACATGATCAAATTTACGCAATCCGAAAATAAATCTAATGCACTGATTTTGCAACCGTTCAAGTCTGTCTGATATATAATGTTCAACAATTCTGTTGTTGAACATTATATATCAACCGGCTTAGGTTCCAAAATAAAGTCTATATTTCAATGTTACACAACATTACAAATTAGTGATATAAAGAACAGGAACAAAATGCAGCGCTCTCTTTTATTCAGGTAAGAAAATTAGAAACCCTCAAAAATACAGTTGTTTTCTTAGCTCTTATGAAAACTGCGCATTTCTCAGCACCTGCAATTTGACTGCAGACTAAAATTCAATCTGCAGAGGAAACAAAAACGTTCCGCGAATCAAACGGCATCCGAGAGTGGTTGCAGTCACTATTTTGCAATTCTAAGTTTGCCAAAGAGGTTTCAATCTTACTAATGTGCCTAGGTGCATATCTACCTCTACGTACTTAGCGATGCACTGCACTGGAGTTGATATCGGAGTCTGTATCTCAAACGGGCCGGAATACATTACGAATATTTTCGTGCTTCTTTTTGAATAATGTTGTTTTCGAGCTGACAACGTCGCGTCACGACGGGTTGTAAATGAAACAACATTTTATGAATTGTTCAACAGGTTTTACATAAATTAAATTTATTTAAGCAGAATGCCTCCTAAGGTATAGGCAAATAGGGTAACTCCCTGGATACCCGAGGATGGTCGTCGTCGCAGGGGAAGACCGAGAAAGGACGGCGCGACGACCTAGACGCTTTCCAGCGTGGTTGGTCGCCAATGACAATAGACAGAGACAGATGGAAGTAAATGAAAGAGGCCTTAGTCCAGCAGTGGAACGAAATAAGTTAATCAAAAAAATGTATTAGGTGTCTACTCATAACAATAATATCCAACCCGTTTTTATCAAAATATTCCACTTACATGAATTTGGTAAGTACCTACCTACGCGTATGGGAATGTACTTGCCTAAATGTTATATTTTGCAATAATAATTAATTTAATTTGACCGCAGTAAAAAAGTTTCAAAGATTTCAAAGTCACTCGTTGGTATTGAAAGATTATGTCATCCCTTTTTTTCGAAAAAATTTAGGTCAAAATTTCCAAATCAACAATTAAAAAGTAGATCGTAAACTGTCAGTCCAAATTATTTTGAGGCGTAAACGAATTTTCTTTCAGTTAATTAGGCTTTGCATAATTAATGTTAAAAAAATGGCTGCTTTTTAAAAAGTGCCAAGTCTTCTAATTTGTAATTAAAAGTGTTTGAAATCCTTTGTTGACGTAGATGCTGCCGAAATGAGAAAAATTACTGCCTTCAAAGGGAATTCGGGCTAAGTAAGTCAGAAAAGTTAGATTTTATTTATAATATGCTAATGTGAATTGCTTAGTGATTTTTACTTTCAGAATAAATTATGGGTACACCAAAAATTTTAAAATTTTTAACTAATGAAAACTACTTTAGTAGTCTATTTTGAAATTATACATACCTAGTAGGTAACAAACTGCTTTGATTTATAGAACAGTAAAGTATATAGTATTTCAGATATATAAAGTAAATCCGATAAAGAAAAATCTAAAATATGCTTAAACTTTTGTACAAGTAGGGATAGTGTTGAATTCCCATATTCTTAACCTGTGCACCTAATTTGTGTTATCATTTTGGGCATACAAGAATAAAACATCACTTGGTGGTACAATGTTTTTATTACAATACTTTCTTTACTTGTATACAGGAGTTTAATCCACTCAATAAGACTTAAAAAAGTGTTTTTTTTATTTATCCTAATCCTATCCTAATCCTAACTAATATTATAAATGCGAAAATGAGTTTTTGTTGGTTTGTTTGTTACCTCTTCACACTTTATGTACTGAACCAATCTTCTAAAAAAATCGCATATACATAGTTTTGGGAAGGACATAGGGTACCTTTCATGCCGGAAAAATGTAATGTTCCCGTGGGATTTGGGATACGCGAGCGAAGCCGCGGACAAAAGCTAGTTTTTTATAAAGGGATAAATTACACAGATTGAGCTAGCCCCAAAGTAAGTTCGAGACTTGTGTTATGGGATACTAACTCAACGATACTAGCGTGTTGGTTCTAATATCTTTACTCTTCTGGCAATTTGGCATAAAGAACAAGATACCTAAGACTTATATGGCACCTACGAGAAGGTTATCTCCTGCGTGCAATAAATTGAGGCAACCAGCGAGCGTCGGTGAGAGTTATACTCGTAATTCACCTAGTGAGCGGCGTTTTAAGATCGTCCACAGTTCTCTATTGGGGTTCATTTCCCCCCAAGCCAAGGATATAAAAGATTTCACGCCTTCACACGGGAATCCGTGTTCGCTGCAATTGCTGAAGATAAGCTAAGGGTGAGTAACTTAGCCAAAAACGACTTGGGTATTTGGAACTAAGAAAACTAAAAATAAATAATTCATTATTAATATGCGATATACACCCGTATACCGCATAACTCAGGTGAAAAGTCTGCTTCTGTCCGACATGTTCCGACCTCATTCGAAGGCCCTCAGGGCGAATGTGACTGGCGACGCGTACACGAAGACGAACAGAGTACCGTACCTCGTGTACGCGTCGCTCGCGAGTCATATTTGCCCTGAGTAAGGCCTCCAAATGAGGTCGAAACATGTCGGCCTGCAAATAAGGTCGAATAATATCCGTGTCTCACATTAGTTTTAACAATAGATAAAGATTATGACTAATGTTTATCTTTAGCAAATTTTTAAAGTTATTTAGTCCATAATACCTAGTAACTTACTAAAATACTCCCCAAAAAACATGGCAAAATGCTAAACTAAAACTTTGACCTCTCATACTAGAGATCTGTCAAGGTAATCGTGGCTTTGTATAGGAAGTCGAAAGTGATTTTTTTATCTTGCCAGAATCAGTTTCGTGGACTTTCTTTAAAAAATCGTGCACTGAACAAAATTATGCTTTATAACTACTATCTTAAAGTTTTCTAACAAGTTTATTCCGGACATTGCGCTAGTTAGCTGCAGTGGAAATTAAAAGCAACATAATTTATGATAAAACGATACAGCGTAGCGTTAAAACAAGTAGAACTCGTACCGTAACGTTGTTCCCAGTATACATTGCGCTTTACTGAGTTCAGTTCCAAGGTGCGTCGCATACAAAGCTGGCACGGACGCGAACGCTACTAAACCCACGTAATTATCCCGCTGCTTTGTTCAAATTATCCTGTTTGTGTTTATTAAGGCACAAAGAGAACTAACACTATTATTATTCTTTAAAACTTCGGTCGAAATCTTTTCAAAAATTTTATTTTTGAACAAATGAGCAAAACATTTACTTATTAAATTCTATGAACAGCTAAAATATATGAAAATTGAGTAAATTATACTAGATATTCATTTCATAGAAGCAAACTTTATATGGCAAATTACTTAGCGAATGAATTTAAAATCAGTTTTACTTATTTAACATCAAGTTTTAGAACTTTTGATATTTCTATATTTACGGTCTATATTCGTGTGATACTCTACCTTATACATATATATTATAAAAATGTTTACTGTTGATAAGATTTTGTCGTTGCTGGCAACTCGTCTGAAGTGTGTTGATCATAACCTAATATTGACGAACATAAGCCCTAACTATGCACAAGCACGGTATTTTTCGGTAAGTATAGAAATAGATTTTTAATTTGGCAGTTTTGTCAAACTCCCAATAAGTCGGCTACAATGAATTTCCCTACATTCAAGTGTACATAACTTGTGTAAACAGGTTGAACATTTTAAAATGTATCGCCAAAGTCTCGCACCTGTTACTTATCCACTTGCCCCTCAATAATTAAAGGTGTAGTTGTTATATTTATACGAATACGTATAACGTACGTACGTTACTAACGTAGTACGAATAATACGTCAGTACCTGTGTACATATTTTTAATCGTGCATGCAAATAAATAAGATATGCGTAAATATGCGGTAAATTAAAATAATAATTTGTTATATAAAATAGAGAACGGAAGCCAAAACTCACACCTAGAGTTGAATCCGTGTAAAAGTGTTTCGTTTCGAACCATGTAAGAAACATTTACTTTTTTTAAATGTTAACTCACAACCCAACCAACCAATTTTTATATTTGGTTTTTATACTCCTAAATCTACCGCACATTAGACATGGAAGAGTTTTCATACAGAAAACAAAATAATTTCCAACGCGATGTTCCATAATGCACCTACTATTTAACATCAGAGTCTCTTGTGCCTTTTTTTGGAATACGGGGTGAAAACGTAGGCCGAACGGGTACGATCCCTGTAAGTTGAAGCCCAACTTATCGGCGAGTTCCTCCGAAGCAATCCTTTACGCGCAGATGTCGATACTTTTACTTGTTACTTCACACTTTGGTGAACGATATTGAACAAAATTGAGAGGATCATTCATTCTTGGCTCATGTTTAAAACATGGTCTCGAGTCACAAACTTTTTTGAAAATTATGTTATTAGTTTATAGATGCGGGGGCTGGTCTTCTGTTTTTAAACTATTTACTCTGTATTTGTTTATTATTTTTGCTCACTGCTCCGTCAGCATTGACTGTACGAGTATTCAAATATTTATAATAAACGGCCAAGTGCGAGTCGGACTCGTACATCTCCGTACAATGTTTTAAAACGCTGAAGAAACACGTTTCTTGTATGACGACCCCCTTTAATTTTTAACTTTTTTTCATTTTTAGTATTTGTTGTTATAGCGGCCATAGTAATACATAATCTGTGAAAATTTCAAGTATCTAGTTAATGCCAATCTAAAGATCTAGTTAAAAACGCTGAAAAAAACACGTTTCAAAATTTTTTTATTTTTAGTATTCGTTGTTATAGCGACTACAGTAACTTAAAATTTTCACAGATTATCTGTGAAAATTTTAAGTTTCTAGTTAATGCCATTATAAAGATCTAGTTAAAAACGCTGAAAAAACACGCGTTTTGTATGACGACCCCCTTAAATTTTTAACTTTATTTTACTTTTAGTATTTGTTGTTATAGCGGCCACAGCAATACATAATCGATAAAAATTTCAAGTGTCTAGCTATTACGGTTCAAAAGATAGAGCCTTGTGACAGACGGACAGACAGACGTCGGTCCGATAGACAGTGGACAGACAGCGGAGTCTCAGTAATAGGGTCCCCTTTGCACCCTTTGGAACCCTAAAAACTGAGAGACATGTAAGTACCTATATAAGACAGCCCTTCAGATGAATAGTCGACCAATATGGTTTTTACGAGTTTTTTTCTCAGTTAGTTTGTAGCTTTTGATTGATAATAAATTGATATGATATGAATATTATCACAATGTCATCTTATCATCTATATTTAAGAGCTATGTTGTTGTCGGTAAAGTATAAATTATCTTCCATTTGTCTCTCTCGTCCGCTAGCTGTATTACTTCGCAACGTTCACCTTCTCCTTTATCTGTTTCATGTAGCTACGCCTCGGTCTTTATGAAATCTTCGTGTCGTATCAGATGCCCTAACATCTTTCCTCGTCTTTCTCTATCATGTCTAGAAAGCACCTATTCTCTCCCACTCTTTCCAGGATCTCCTCTAGTATTTTTTCAACCTAGCTTATCCTTTCCATCCTACGCCACCACCACATTTCAGGAGCTTCTCTATTTTCTTTCTTTTTGAGTCAAATTCCAAGCTCGCAGCGGTATAACGCTACGGTCAAGATGTATTTTCAGGAGCTGTTTTCGGGACGACTGATATTTTTGTTATTAGGAGTTGTTTTTTCTGTTGAAAGTGTTGAAACGCTTGTTTTGCCATCGCTATTCTGGCAACTACATCTTGTCTAGATCGACCATCAGGTGTTATTAAATGTTATTAAACATCCTAAATATAAAATTTTTTGTACTTGTTATAAAATTGTAGTTATTAATTTGAATAGTGTGTTGGTACAGGGTTTAGATTAAGATTTTTTCTTGTTGTTCCTTGGTTTTTCTGTTTTTGATATTATCATAATTTTGTTGTTTTTTTTTGTTATTTATTTCCAGTCTGTGTTATCCATTAAGGCGGTACCTGAATTTTCCGGGATCTAGTGCCGCCCCTATTTAAAATAAATCATTTCAAAGAAAACAGAGACATCATTTAAAATTTTGCTACTACCAAGCCCTAGATAACCCTTCAAAGTATTGAACTACTGTTTACAGTTTAAAGTGAGAACGTTAAGCTTTACTACGCACATTTGCGAAAAACGGCCACTTTTGGCAAATGTGCGTAGTAAAGCTTAACGTTCTCACTATAACTGTAAACAGTAGTTCATAAAATACTTTGAAGGGTTATCTAGGGATTGGTTGTAGCAAAATTTTAAATAAAGTCTCCGTTTTCTTTGGAATGATTAATTTTAAATGGGGGCAGCACTGGACCTCGGAAAATTCAGGTACGGCCTTAATTGTAGTTTTTTAAAAGTTATAATATTAGTATACCGAGCCGTTCTTGTCTGTTAAGTACTCTTTCTCTCGCTTCCATTCCTCCCTTTCTGCCGCTATTGACCTTAATTTTTTTTAAAGTTACAATTATTAAATGCTTATTAAATGCTACCATCAGTACAGGTACGGTCAACTGCAAAAGTCCATTCATAGCTCTATAATTTTAATCGCTGCTTCTTGGCTTCTACATAATTAATACATAAAAATTATATGTCAAAATGTAACTGGTGAAACGTTTACAGAAATAGACGCTTTTAATTCCCACAATTAATGACTGTAGCCGAATCCTCCTATTTTGCAAATGACAAAACATTTAGATCGCAAGGTCGATAAACTTGTAACGAGAGGAAATTAATTGGGCCATCTTCAGACGTATCCTTGACCGGGAGGGGCGTCTTTGAAATGTTAGTATCTCGAACACAATGTTCGAGATCAAAGACGTCACGTTGACAAAATTATGATGTTAAGACAACACTAATTAACCAGAATATTATTGTTTCTTGTATATTACAAAAGCACAACCCAAACATTGTTTTGTGAAACTTACCTAATTATAGAATATAAATGAACTCAATTTATGAAACTAAATGAAACTAACTTAGGCCACGTATACCATAGGCATATTAGGCTATGCGAGTCATAACGCTGCCTAACTGCGTATGTGCGTGTCAATCGTCATTAGCAGCTAGCAGCCGATATTGACCTGAAAAAATCTACTAGTAATACTCATACATCTGTGTTCTGGAATATTCTGTCAAATCAAACAAGGATACGTTACTAAACCACACCTGGAATAACAATGTTGTGTAAGCTCATTTTCCATAATGAACACTACTAGCGTAGAAAACTCTTTAAACGACTTCTTATCGAACAAGAAAGTATTTGAAACAAAACTATTTTACAAGTTATGTAAACAATCTCAATATCATTGAGAAGCGATAGCACGGCAAGCGTTTTAAACCCCGCGATATTAAGGCGGGAGCTCACTGGAGGAGACGTGGGTTTTAATATAAAACCCATTGCATTCCCTCGAGACACGCACCCGTAACCGGGGTAGCGGCGTGAAGTGAGAGACCCGGGAGTAATACCGTGGTACTGAGTACACAGCTGCTCTATAGTGCGAACAGACAGAAAGACAAGACGTGGTGTAATTTTGTTTTCTTTAGTAGTTTATTTCGTTGTTTTTTACCCGACTACGGTAAAGCTAAAAGGAGGGTTTTTTGTTTAGCTGCTACATATGTAAGTATGTAGGGTAAAACCCGGATAGTCGCCCTGGGGGTATAGTTGCCTTGATTGCAGTTACTCTAGTTTCGCAAATGAAATACATGTCATTAAATTTATCTATCGAGAGACTCTGCATCTACAACTAAGTTGACCGTTTTGCATGTCTCTGTCCGATTGCATGGGACGGCTAGGTGCGATGAAGCCGCGGGCAAAAGCTAGTATGCCTATAAAAGTAAGGTCGGTGTTTTTCCAAATAGTGAAGTTATTATTATTTCGGTAAATACCTACCTCTTTGTTCTGGCTCTACGTGGCAGTCCAAAAAAAGATGTGTAGGTAGCCCATTCTTTACTCAACCTTTTTTCGTAGCAACATTGCTGATCAATGAAGCTCATGTATTCTTGACCTTAGGTTGAATCTGCCCGATAATGGTACCCTGAACTCGCACCTGGCATTTAGAAGACAGACGCTTGATTCGATTATCTCGGATAGTTTTAGATGCGCTTTTGATTGAGTTTGGAAGTACCTACGAGTAATTGGAAAGTAGTTCGTAACTCGTGCTTGATTTCGGTTAATCGTTTTTATACGTTTGGAACAGTAGAGATAGATATACAGGTAATTGTTACATTTTATTGAAACCGTTTCAATTCGATCAAATGTATCTACGGGTTTCAGGGATGAAAAGTCGATTTGGCTAGGTATCATTTTTAGAGAACCTCTTTTTCATGGTGTTTTCAATAAGAGATGCTCGGTCACCCAAGTACTAAGTACAATACGTTTTACGTACGTATACATATAATAATAAATTTGTGGTTTTCATGCGGGCAGGAATTCCAGCTGCTTAATGAAATGGGTGTAAAATTCAGAATTGTTCCTTTTATTAAAAATTATATTATTAGCACATGAATAGCAGGTAATAATTTTTATTTTTACTCGACTCGACATCATATGGGTCTCCACAAAACTTATACGTCTATATTCATTATTTTTATCTTCTTAAACATATCGTAATTCAGAAATGTAGTACTTTCTTTTTACACACATTAAGATACGTTCTGCTCGCTATTTTTACATAAAATAAATAATTCAATTCCGAAAATTGAATCGAAGCGGCCAAACTACGAAATAAATAATAAAACTAAAAGGAGAGATAACAAATAGCTTCCGTAGGAAAGCCACAAATCGAAACCAATTCTTCAGACGCGAAATCAATACAGGCGCATATATCGCACAACAAAACGCCCGGGAATACATACCAATTTTCACCTCAAAGGAAGCTATCCCTGGCGCGGCAATCGGAAGGTAAATATTATTTGGAGACCTGCAATAGAGATGGCCTTTAAAGTCACGTATAATCCTGTGATTTCAATTTCAGAAAGTCAAAGAGTCGATTGTGTCAGGATAAAATAGAACAGTTTTTTGAGGCAAACATAATAATAATAATAATAAAGAAATTATTTATTTTCTCTTCACAATTTGTGGATGTAACAAACAGATATAAAGTTTTACTTCTTAAATTCTATGACAAAAGCTATGTTTGGATACTTATGTTGATTACATTTGCAATATAAAAATTGTGAGAAAGTGGTGTCGGTGATAGGTTTCGTAAAAAACCTGTAATACAAATCACCACTGAGTGCACAATGAGATTGAGCAGCCGCTATGTATGAGACGTAGCAAGAATGATTTGTAATTAGGAACGTAAGTATTTACAAACTATAATCAGGTGAAAACCAATATTAAGAACTTACATAATAGAAGCTAGGAGATGATTATTTAAGATGATAACATACAAAATATTAAATTATTAAATATTAGCACTATTTTAAAACAATATTTTGTCTTGCTTAAATTTTTTTATAAAGCAATCTGTAATTATTGGTAACTAATACCACAATGACATAATACCAGCTTACCGATGTATAAAACCGTAGTGGATTTGGATTAAGGTAGTAATTTTAGAGAAATAAGTACATATTACAGTAGAAAAAAGGTAAAATATCAAATACAAGACAAAATATCAATCAAGAAGGAACAATCCGTACTTGCAAACTTTACAAAAAAGATTTCCGTAGAAGTAATGTATACCAATATTATTTTCAGATCTGCGAAAGAGACGGCCATTTAAGTCACGTACAACCCAATGATTTCAATTCGAGAAAACTACACTCTCCCTCAGCTCAGGTTGTGATGGGGACACGGCGGGAATCGTAATCTATATAAAATGTTATTATTTGCGGCAACAGACTTTTCTCGGCAGTCGTAAATCGAAATAGCAGATTGTGCCACAAGGCGTAAAGGTAATAGTTTTAACGCGAAGGCGCTACTTTGAACCCAGAGCGTAACGAAGGATTCCGCTCGTGATTCTACGGATCCTGAATGAAGCGAGGGATTCAAGTATATCGCCCGAGATAAAACTATTACCGTACACCGTGTAGCACATTCTTCTTTTCATCTCCATCTATGAGGAAAATTTGCAAATATATAATATACCTATAACGGCAGAAGAATACCTACATATACCTAATCAGAGTTTAACAGACAGTTACTAACCTTTATTTGGTGGCGTTTTCACTAAAGAAGTACTATGAAAATATTTTTCTAGGACCACCACATCTTATAACCAAACCAAATAATTGCACGCCTCATAAGCGAAGCGCATGAGGTAGTGCTCTACTCTCGCCTTACAAAAATCAAGTGATTTTTTTAACTAAATGTGTCTCTATTTATTTTCTATCGCACTTGTACAATAATATTTTGACCTATAGTCGTCCATGTAAAACGTGTTGTTTTCCAATTTTAAAAAATTATGACACTGTTGCCTATATTTTATTGTTTTAAAACTAAATTCTTCTTTTTTTGTTGCTGACTGCCAATATTATTTTTGATTCTACATTCGTGTTCGGTTTTCAAATGTTTCAAACGACTAGGGAATTTACTTTTTACTTTACAATGTCTAGGGAATTTACCAGTGACTTTAGCCCCAAATATTTGGGATAAAAACATCGTTTTTCGAATAGATGAGATGAAAAATTTATTTTACTGTCATTCAGTCGATGCGATGTTCAAGTCGTATCTATATACAGTGAAAAATATAAATAGATAAGTTTAAATTTCTTTTATGGGATACTAACTCAACGATACTATATTTTATAATAAATAAATATATAGATAAACAATCAAGAGGGTTCCTGGAACATTAGGGAACCGTGGTGGAAAAAATCAGAGCGCCTGCGTGCGTTCTTGGTTTTCTGGCGCCGGCCTCAGTTCTCAAGCCAGCCCAGTGGCTTGGGAACTGAGGCCGGCGCTAGAAAACCAACAAAACGGGTTCAGAGCAATGGACCTAATTGCGGAAAAATGTCCTTAAGGGGAAAAAAAATAAACATACAAGACCCAGGACAATTTGATCGAACTCAGAACCTCCGAAGTGGCCAACTGGCGTGTTAACCACTATGCCACGGAGGTCGTCATAATAATAACTTTTTGTTTGCATTATTTAGTAAAATAGAATCCATTCAAAAACTTGGGATACCAATCTCGCAAATTCGCAATGCAGTATTTTTTTAAATGCCTTGGTTAATTATGTGGATTGTGATCTTAAAACTTTTCACGAAGAAAAAGACTGACCAGACAAACGGTTGAATGGATAAAATATAGAAAGCTTTTTATCCCGAGAAAAATGTGATGTTTCCGTGGGATTGTCACCTTTGATTAGGGGCAACTACTAGTACGAAACTAAATGGAAACGATAGGTTAGACACAGAAACTCAAACCTCATCTAACGTCCTGAAATGGAATAAAATCGCGGCTCACGTATATTCGGAATTCATTAAACCGAATCGGCTCGCAATCTCGCCGCGGTGACAGGAGCGCCATTATCCCATCGCGGACGGGCCGGGCGTAAAGCAAACACTTGTGCTTCACCCCAATCTAGAGCCCGTTCACATAAAGTGAGATGAAGCATGACATTTCTCTCCATGCTTTCCTCTGTTGTTCTTCTACGGACATCTCTGTTATCTACGGGGAAGACTGAGCCCTACATCATATCTTAAAGGTTACTTTAGGTTTAGTTTTTGTGACTTGGCCCCCAGAGACATAAAGAATATAAAACTAAACTAACGTCCTAAAATAAAATAATCGCAGATCACGTATATTCGAAGTGACAACAACGTCATCATCCCATCGTGGACTCCAATCCACAGCCCGTTCACATAAAGGGTTATGTGATGTAACATTCTTTTCTTTCCTTTATTTTTTAGTTAGATTTATTTTTGCCACCCAACGCTATGTTGCCTGTAAAAGATCACCAAATGCATGTCAGTATAATTCGTAAATTTTTACTCCAATCTTTTCTTTTTAGGGTTCCGTAGTAAACAATTCCGCGGTTTTACTCAGATAGTATCTGTAGCTAGAAGTTAAGAGGAAAACTATCAGAGCTAAGTAGGGTTTACAAATTAAAGAGTTAATAGACGACCAACTTATTAGACGTTTTTAGTCGTTAAACCGTGAGGCGTGAACTATAAGTTAGCATTCGCAACTAAGTGTAGGGAAAACCCTACACTTAGTTGCGAATGCTAACTAAAAAGTCATTTAAGCAATTAGCTTCAAAAGTAAAAACTTTTGAAGCTAATTGCTTAAATGATTTTTTTATATGTATTGCATATTTTGTGTAATCATTTCTTAATAATAATAAAATAATTATTATTATTATAAAACGATTACACAAAACATGCTACATATTTTTAAAAAACAGAAAACTTGTATCGATAGATATATCATTTATTGTATATTTAGCACACACCAATACAAAAGAAGTTAACCTTGTATAATTCTAAGTATTTTGATCTGAGAACTTAGAAAGATACGAAGCATAGGAAGATGCTCCACAAAGGTCGCAAATTGTTTCGAAAAACTGCTACTAACCTGATGCGTAGTACATATTGATGCTCTTCTAGCCGGTCTATGTGAACAGGCCCGAATAGTCAACGTCAGAAGTGGATGATCAACGGGGTTCTTCAGTCAGTGTAATAAGGTTCAGAATTGAATATAGTTGTAAAGCTGCTTTTGGTATTGAGAGGACATCTCAGGCCAAGATGTGGATATACACAGTGCGTAATGGGACTGTTATTACTTATTGAAATTATACCGACAAGTGGATTTACTTGTCTTTAATGGATACTGAATTTCATGAATCATCATCATATTTGGCAACGATTATGATTTTGTATACTTTGATAACTCGTAGTTTGAACTCACCTGTGAGCTGTCGTTCCAAGTTCCAAAACATTCCAGTTAGCCGTTGTTGTAAACAATGTGAAGCTGTTAAGCTAAATTAACGTCGTTGTATTTGCTGTTCTAACTGTCTGTTTCAACTACATGTCGCGACTATATTTGGTTTCGGATCGGATTGTATATGAATGATCATCAATAAATATGCTCTTTTAATGTTATGAAAATACAACTCCAAAATGTGTTTTTAATATTTATTTCATTAGTTTAACTTAAATATGATGTAATTAAAATAATAAATATTTATGTTTTTTGTACAAATTAGTTGCCAATTACCAAATAAGCCAAATGGCCTGCAATACACTAACATCACATCATGAATTATGTTTTTTTTTCGAGATATAATAAATAAATAAATAAATATATAGGGGGACAAATCACACTGATTAAGCTAGCCCCAAAGTAAGTTATAAACTTTTGTTATGGGATACTGACTCAACGATACTATATTTTATGACAAATACATATATAGATTAACACCCAAGACCCAGGACAATTTGAAAAAGGCCATTTTCCAACTTGCCCTGGCTGAGGATCGAACCCTATAAATATGAAATTGAAGAAATTGGCTCCATTCTCTCTCTGACATGATAGAATACAGAAGCTGAATTAAAAATAACAATAAAAATGTAATAATAAAACCACATGTACAATTTTTCCTCCTAATGATCCTTGCGAATAAAATAACTTAGCAAGTTCCGGGCATAGCCTCTAATTAATCTGGCAGTTGCTATAAGGAAAATTGTCTCTTTAGCTAGGTACTCTGAAAATTAAATTACAAATTTAAACGCGGCAATTAAAGCCACTCAAAGCACTTAAAGCTTTCTAGCTATCTTCAGGCAAAAGCATTTACTACGGATTAAAAGTAGATACTATTCAATGGCTTTATCAGATATCGTTTCTTTTCTAGTATTTAGCAAATGTCTAAAAGATCTCAACAAAAACTTCATTAGTCTCTTTATTTAAGCCGAAGAGCTTGATAGCTACGCGATGCAAGCGATTAAAGCATTGCCGGATGTTCGGCAGAAGCTCCACCAGGCTATGGAACTTTGCTGTCCAAAATAAATGTCTTATTATTATATTATATGTATCTCATTTGGGTATTACTGGTCTTTTCACCATAGTCCTTTGCGTGGGGATACAGATCAAACACGTAGAGGCCCTTTGGAGAGTTTGATGTAATGTGGCGCTCCCGCCAAAACCCATTCTTAGATATACCAATGAAAGGTGTACCCTTGAATAGGATTCAGCAGGAGAAGGATCTATTGCAAGAAAAAGAAAAGGTATATGGGTTATGGAATGAAGTTGGGATGGACTGATGATGGGCTATTGCGATAAAATTAATGGCACTTGCCATAATCATGATTACTGACTATTGTAGGCAGGTGGTGGCTTGCCGCCCACTAGGTGGGCCCCTCAAACGAGCCGACAGTAGTTGCTGGCAAAGGAGCAACACCGGTGCAGGCGACTCAGGGGTGTCAAGAGGTGGGCTGCGCTTTTTCCGAAGTTACTCGCGGCACGATGCCCTTTAACACTTTCAGGCCTGAAACAACAGCTCTAACGACTCCTCTCTGCACGGCTAATTAAGGCAATGTAGAGCCGAGCATCCTGCGAGCCCTCTTAGGTCTCCAACTTGACCGACGAAGACGCGACGGGGACGAGGGCTCTGCCCGACTCTCTGAAACACTCGGGTTTGTGGTGTCGTTACTCAACAATAGCTCGCCACAAGTTGCCTTAAATTACAATCATTTACAATTATCAAAAACAGAAAAAAAATTGTAGTTTTCACCTAATAGGTATATTTTTTGAACATAAACAGGTCTCTTGGCAAATACTACCATATTTGTCGTTGCCTCAGTTCCATTTAATTACAAACAAACAAAGGGTGGAGCCTGCGGTCTTCTCAGATGTTTTTGCGCTAATAAATTAGCCTGATCAGTCTCGTTTTTCATCAAAATTCATTTATTTCTGTACTGAGGGAAGAGTAATTAATTCGACTGAACCTCGGGACCCCGGATCAATCGGGGGATTGCGGATGGCAATCCTAGACGATCACTTCTATGAGCTATCTAATCTGGGACCCTACTCAATGTTAGAATGCTACGAGTGTACTTTCCATCTAATATTAAACTATCAGAGCTGAGACATGATGCGTTGGAGGCTAGAAAATCAATCTTATGTCTGTTACGTAAATTTATAAAATAAGGACAATAAGTTGTTACATTGAATAGTTCTTATTTAAATATATAAAATAGGGACAATGAGATGTTATATTGAAAAGTTCATATTTAAATATGTATATAAAATAAGGAGAATGAGTTGTTGCATTGAATAGTTCCTATTTAAATATATAAAATAGGGACAATGTGTTGTTACATTGAATAGTTATTATTTAAATATTTAAATAGGAACAATGAGTTGTTACATTAAAAAGTTTTTATTTAAATATACAGGGTACCTTTTTAAACACCAGCCAAATTTGTAGAGCAAGTTCAGTCCATGATACTGAACTGCTTTCTATAAAAAAAGTTATTAAAAATCGATAAAAAATTTTCGTCCTCTCATACAAAATCCGTTTGGCTGAGCGCTGATTTGTATGGGAAGGCGAATTTTCATTTTAGTTTTTGTTAATTATTTTAATAGAAAGTAGTTCAGTATTATGGACTGAACCTGCTCCAAAAATTTGGCTGGTCGTTAAAAAGTCAGCCTGTATAAAATAGGGATAATGAGTTCAAGTGTATTATTTTAATACGCCGTTACAATTTTATTCCTGACAGTAAAAGGATTAATTCTTTAGAAAAAAATTGGTTGTCTGTAAAGTCGGTTTACTGACGATAGTTGAACGTGACAACGTAGCTGTCCACGCAGACGCATCGCTCACTCAAGTAGGAGAGAGACGGATGTCGAACGCTGCCGAACGCAAAGGCCGATTGTGCTTCTTTGTCGCTCGTTCCGCGCTCTCGCTTGCACTTCAAGCCTTACATGGAACGCCTCAGAGCGAGGTAACGCCGCATGAGTCATGTTTTTTCGTGCGTGCAGCCGGCTCTATCGAATTATAAGACGTTGTCACGTAAAAAAAAAAACTATTGAGATAACAAATAGGTAAGTTTAATTTCCACATAATATCGAAAAAAGTAACAATGAAGTAATTTTTTACATAACCATCATACCGGGTGTACGACACATACTCACAACTTTTTATACAACTCGATCTTTCTCCATACGATCGAGCTGAGATCTTGAAAATTGTTGGCTAGTTCGTAGCGCAGTAGACTGTTGCTACGACATCTACTACGTTACCTCAATATAATTTTGTTAATAAAATTTCTAAATAGTTTTCAAAAAGTGTTAAATATTATACGAAATCGTAGCAAGTCGTAGATCCTGGTTCGTAGCGTCGTAGACCATTGCTACGACATCCGCTATATTACCTATACAACTTGGTCGTTATCATTACTAACTAGTTTTATAAAAATAAAATAATATTTGAAATCGTAGCAAGTCGTAGATCCTGGTTCGTAGAGTCTTAGACCGTTGCTACGCTACGTTACCTTAATATATCTAACTTAGCCGATAACGTTCCTTAATTTAAAAAAATATCAAATGATATTCGAAATAGTAGCAAGTTGTAGATGCTACAAGCTAGTTCGTAGCATCGTAGACCATTGCTACGATATCCGCTACGTTAAAACTTGGTCGATAAGGCGGTGATCCCACTGCACCGCGTACCGCCGCGGAGTGCGGCGCGGCAAATTTTTAACATTGTATGCAAGTAGCTAAGTTTGTATAGAAAACACGCCTACTCCCACTCACTGAAAACGCGGCACCACGCAGGAGCGTCAGTATGTAGAAACCGCGCTCCGCGACGGTGCGCGGTGCAGTGGGATAACCGCCTATCAATTATCAAATAATATTCGTAGCAAGTCGTAGACCGTAGATCGTAGCGTTGTAGACCGTTGCTACGACATCCGCTACGTTACCGTAATATAACTTGGTCGATAACGAATATCAAATGATATTCGTAGATCATAGATCATAGCGTCGTAGACTGTTGCTAGGAAAACCGCTACGTCACCCTTATATAACTTGGTCGATAACGTTACTGAATAGTTTTCTACAAATATCAAATAATGTTCAAAATCGTAGCAAGTCGTAGATCCTAGTTCGTAGCATCGGAGACCGTTGCTACGACATCCATTATGCGTACCTAACACAACTTGCTCGATTCTAGCTTAAGGCCGTACCTGAATTTTCCGGAGTCCAGTGCTGCCCCCATTTAAAATAAATCATGTCAAAGGAAACGGAGACATCATTTAAAATTTTGCTACTACCAATTCCTAGATAATCCTTTAAAGTATTTTATGAACTACTGTTTGCAATTTAAAGTAAGAACGTTAAGCTTTACTACGTACATTTGCGAAAAACGGCCACTTTTGGCAAATGTGCGTACAATACAATACAATACAATACAAATTATCTTTATTGCACCATAATAATTCATAAAATAAAAATAACAAACACAAAGAAAATATTGGTACAAAGGCGGACTTATCGCTAGATGCGATCTCTTCCAGTCAACCTTTTGGGTAGAGGAAAAATTAATAGTACGAAATAAGGTGGGCGCAGTATCTATACCTAATTATATACTTACATATTAATACTTATATATATACATACATAAGCTTATTCTATAATATATATATATATATAATACATATACGATACTAAAATATTTAAATGTATTTAGTGACACTTAACAGAACTGAGACTTACTGGCATAACGACAGATAATATTTATGGAGACGATTTTTAAAGCTTGTTTTAGTCTGAGCAGTACGAACTCTACGAGGAAGAGCATTCCAGAGGTAGACAGCTTGGACTGTAAAGGATTTCGAGTAGAATTTGGTCGAATGAGTTGGGGTTTTAAGACGTAGGGCATTAATGCTACGCGTGGGTCGATCATTGTCCTGGTGAAGAAAAGTAAAACGCTCCTTTAAATAAGAAGGAGAAGATGGCATGAACAGTACAGAGTATAAAAGTGAAAGAACGTGATAATTACGTCGAAGTCGGATAGGAAGCCACTTGAGTTGCGCACGGAAAATGGAAACGTGATCATATTTGCGTAATCCAAATATGAATCTGATACAGAAGTTTTGAAGGCGCTCACGCTTATTCAATTGCTCCTCTGTGATATTGAGATAGCAATAGTCGGCGTAATCAAGAATAGGAAGAAGCAATGACTGTGCAAGCGAAGCTTTAGTTGCAGTAGGTAGGAAATAGCGTAGTAAAGCTTAACGTTCTCATTATAAACTGTTATCTGTTATCTAGGACTTGGTAGTAGCAAACTTTTAAATAATGCCTCCTTTTTTTTTGAAATGATTTATTTTAAATGGGGGCAGCACTGGACCCCGGAAAATTCAGGTACGGCCTTAATGGATTGGTTTCTGGTTTCGTTCATAATGCAGTGGCATTGTTTTTGTCCTGTAGAAATGTTGTTGCGAAATATATGCAACAAAGATCTTTCTGACGCTGACGTGTACTGAAACGTTCATCATCATCATGCTCATCTCATTATCGGCCTCCCCCGAGGATTTCTAAAACGATCGATCGGAAGCGGCCGGCCTTGCTCAGGTCGTCTGACCACCTAGCAGGTGGGTGACCTACGCTGCGCTTGCCAGTACGTGGCCCCCATTCGAGAACCTTTCTGCCCCATCGGACATCGGTTCTTCGCGCTATGTATGTATGTACTGAAACGGTTTAAACATTCAAAATTCGTAGCAAGTCGTAGATCCTAGTTCATAGCGTCGTAGACAGTTGCTACGAAATCCATTACTCGTACCTTCTTCGATCTATAGATGCACAGTTGCCGCCTAAAAAATGGCACCGGAAAAACAAGGCATAAAACAGTATTATGCCTTGTTTCGCTCATTAGAGCGAAACGTCAAAGATGCTAAAGTGCGTTGTGAAAATACGTATTTAAATTAGATTAAACTGTATGAAGAACTTTAGAACTTTTTTCGCAATACTTGAAATGGTATACATCTACCTATGTATGTATTGACACGGGGACAATATTTTGTTTGATTTTGCAAGGAACTGTGCATCTTTAGAATATATGATCGAAGCGTACGTCCATAACACAACTCGTTAGAGTAGCTTGATTGATTGGTTTCGTTCACCGATTCGCAAAATGAATTTAGTACTTGGAACATGCAACATAATATTGAAAGTGAAAAATACATCAATTGGAACCTCCAGAAGTTTTCTTTCCAACTTGATAACCCCGTCCGCCATAAAAGTTAAATAAATCAAACTCGTCGACAAAAGCACACAGAAAACAGAGGACGAATCTTCGAATAGCAATAAAATGTTACTCTATTATATTGCATATAATAGAGTAACATTTTATTGCTATTCGTGATGCCGTCTCTTTTGTATACCAGTCTATTTCGATAATACAGTACCATTGTAAGTACTCAGGCTCTTAGATTTTTAAAAATAGTTTAAAAACAGTTACACAATATTTTATCTCCTTATTGAATCGGAAGTCCTGGGTTCAATCCCCAGCCAGGACAAGTTAGTAAATGGCCTTTTTCAAATTTTCCTGGGTCTTGGATATTAATTATCTGCGTCTATGTATTTATTATAAAATATAGTATCGTTCAGTTAGTATCCCATATCACAAGTTTAAACTTTTTTGGGGCTAGCTCAATCAGTGTGAATTGTCCTTATTTATTTATATTACTTATTAAGCCATTATAGTTTTCTCATAAATAAATCAAAATCATGAAATTAGAATCAGAATCCAAGTTTGTATATGCAGATATACTTACTTAGTTTAAAATAGATTTGCCACGAAAATAAAAAGAAACCTAATAAAAACGTGGTAAAATAAAAACGCAAACCTTCAAATAGCTATAAAATATTAGGACTCTTTTTATATTTACAACTTCAGCAATTCAGACCCTTTCCGATACCAGACAATAATGTTTGTTACGGTAACAACCGAGCGCTGTGCGTAACTTTCTTTATTTAATAAGCAAGTGGTGGCCTTCGATAAAATCTTTACATGGCTAATAAAAATTTATGCGTACTGCACAGCTTCGGTTGAGGGCGTAGCTAGGTAAGGAGCTGGGGGTGGCAGCTGCTTGTGGGTATCAGAGTAGATGTGGATTGCACCCTTCTTTACAATATTAGGCGAACGTTGACGTGCCACACGACAAATTGGCTATCTGTTCTTATTGTTTGAAATGCATATCGCATTGCACATCGCGTTAGTCCTGTTGAGTAAATAATAATGTTAGAAAATTTTTATAATATATTTTATTTTACCCGGTGATGTTCTAAGTACGAGGAAGTATGTAAATCATAATTTCAAAAAGAAATATGTAGTTATGTTTGTACAACTTATCTAAAATTATTATTTTTCCCTTGCCTACCTAAAATAGAATCCTGGCTACGCTCTCAGCGTCGGCCTATTTTGCATTCACGCGCGGCAGGCTGGAAGTGTTTTTCATTGTCCTGTCGGAACCCCACATGTCTGTCCTTTTTTAGCCGCGAGCCGAAAGGAACCCTACACGTGTTCACTGAGCCTTCACACAGTTGCGCACTCTTCTTTTTTCCGAGGGAAACTATTGTAATTATTGCTCTGGGGTTAAGTTCAGATTTAAGGAAAATGTCTTTATTTTGTTGAGAAGGGTTGGCTGTGATTGAAATGGTTGAAATATGACAGTTTTTTGTTAGATATTTTTACGTATTCTTTACTGTGCAAATGTTAAAAGTATGTATCTCGTCGTAACATTTCACTGGATTGCAAAATAAATGATTGTGTTTTCAAATATTTAAACAGAAAACATAAGTTTTGGCAAAAAATAACATTAAACATTTTCAATATTCACGTGTACCTGATTTTAATTCAAAACAGAATTTTTATTTTTTAATTAAGTTTAAACTCTGAGGGCACCATTAGTATTCCGGGGGTGCGGAAGGGTTGAATCGCGGCGGGGTGGCCGGCACATTGTCTTGCAATTTTTCCTATAGCAAAAACTCCGCACCTTATCATTCAGCGCACGCGACGGCCACTAATGAAAGACTCACTTAAGCAACCGCGACGGAGCCTCGAATTAACAACTTCCAAATACAATTCCTCTTAAACGAACATCGTTTTGACGTCGGTAAAGTGGAAAAGTTCGACAGTCTTCATTTTTTGCTGAGGGGCAGAATGTTAAGTTTCACGTCTTTTATAGCTGTACGACGCTTAAAAGGTTTCAGACTTGCCTAATTTTCCCCTATTTTCCCTTTTAATGGTGTAATTTTATCTCGGTGACTGTTCGCGGACGGATCATACTTTATATTTTCATTTAGTCGAGTCGTTAAATAAATAATAGTAATTTGTGCAAGGGCTGCTTGTAAACTTATCTGCGGGGCAATTAAGAAAAACCTCGGAGGCGGCTTTTTCAGCAGCGCCCGCCGGCTGATTGCTAATTCCGCGACAAAGAACGCTATTACCCGACTACGGCTACGTACTGGAAACAGATGAAAAAAAAACCGGTTGCAACTTTTTGTTTTTTTACCTAGATTCTAATAAGTAGGACAAACGTATTATAGGTTTTAGCAAGTTGATTGTCATAGTAGCCATTAGAAAGATGATAGAAAATCTTTAATAACCTCATCTAAAAATATCTTTATCGATATTGTCTGAACTTTTTGTCTTTTTGACATCATCATCAGGTCTTTTTAGTCTCTACTGCAGGAGCACGACCCTCTGTGTACTACGAGACCCATATATTAGCCAGAGCAGTCAGAATATTTAGCCTACACTCTCGGTGGAAGAGGTCTCACTAATATAAAAGCTTTGTTTAGCTTGTGTTTCCTAAGTCGGCTTCTACGACATCCACGGTAAGACTTGGAGTAGTCCTATTCTACTCTGCCGGGGACCACACGGCTGCAAGTGCAAGTGTAGTATAAATCTGTAACTTGCAAAAGCAATCACGCAATAAAATGTTAGTTGGGACAAACCTCTGGTTCAAGCATTTCTCCCCATTTGGCTACAAAATACTCAGCAATGTAATTGTTTAACATGTAAAATATTTATGCAACTGCATAAAAACCCAGTGTCTGTCAATTCAAAGCAAGAATACTATCCGTTGTCTTAGTTTGCCTAATGACAACAAAAAGGTTGTTTGGCAGACGCTGAACAACTCAAATAGTCTGGAAACAAGTTCGTAGACGTGGCATAAAGCTTGAATAGAAATTTTATCGTTGCACTCACCGCCGGAATAAAAATGACGTGGAATTGGATCCACGTGACTCCGGCACAAAAACAAACTCCTTGAAAACATGTTTGTCTCTTCTCGAACGGAAATATAAAGACATCTTATGAGTATGTAGTATTTTTATAATATTTGTAGGGTATTATTTTAGTTTCGTTTTAAGAAAGCAAACTTCTATAGTAGATAAAGGTACAGAAATATTTGTGACCACAAACGGTTATGTAACTGTAATGAAATGAGTTGGTATTCATGAAAGATTGAAATTCTGTCAAATAAGATATAGTCCATTTGTTTAAACGGTTGGTATATTGTCGGTATATCGACAAAGGCGGCAGCGGCTCTTTCAAGGACGCTGCCTTTGTAATGTGCCGACAGTATTTACACTATTTCAACGAAAATACATCAGAAAGTACTTCAAATTTATTTAATTACGAGTATATTTCTGCCTACCTGTATCCTTATGGGCTGTTATCGCAAGATAACTGTTTAGCTGTGCGCTGATTCATATTAGATTAAAAATCTGACATCATTATTGGTCATTAACACACTCGAAAGAAGTCAGTACTACAGTGTGATGTATAAGGTAGGTACCTAGTAACAATACGTTATCATTACTCACCATTTATCATTGTTATCCGGATGCACGAGTAATTAGAGCTTCCCATGACGGAACACTGTCGTTCCTTGTATACGTAGTCCTTTCTTCTTTATCTTGCATCCTCAGCTGTGCTGCTTCGAAGCGCGGGGTGCGCTTTCCCACTTTTCTTTTCCAAATATAACATGCATGTCATCAATGGTTACCCAAGGTTTCCTAAACAATGAATGGATTGTTCCTATGCTAGGCATTGCCTGATTGCCTGTCCTGTATAGGCATCTAAAATAATGAAGTAACTTAGATTGCTAATTAGGTAGTGATAAATATCTCTTTAAATTTACTAATAAGAAGTTATCTGAGATCAAATACAAATAAAATTAAGTTACAAATTTAAATAGGTTTTAAACTTGAATGTTGTTTATCGTGTGTGTAAGTGGCCAACACTGGTGTGTAAA
Source organism: Acrobasis repandana (assembly GCA_963576875.1). Classification (NCBI taxonomy): domain Eukaryota; kingdom Metazoa; phylum Arthropoda; class Insecta; order Lepidoptera; family Pyralidae; genus Acrobasis; species Acrobasis repandana. The sequence continues at coordinate 9,104,079 of OY756230.1, read as the reverse complement.
CTTGAATAATAAATAGATAGAATGTGTTGGAGTTTGTATTGTAAGTTGTACAGTTGCCTTACAAGTTTTTATTTAATTTTGCTTAGATCAAATCATTATTTTGTTTAACTTTAAGTATACATTATATTGAGTATACCTAATACATATTTATTAGAAATAAATTTAAAAATACGAGTAGGTAGGTATATTATGTTATTTATTTCTGAATAAATGTCATTAAGTTGATAATTTTCTCATTCAAAATTACAACATTGATTATCAAATCTGGGCCTATTGATAAGACGTGACAAGGGACCGGCCGGCAATTATAGAGCGGCTCTGTCATTACATATAAATTATACATGGTAACGCAATCATCGAGGGTTGGGTGTAATTAGGCTGTATATTCATTTGTCGGGGCACATTAGCCGATAACCCGAGCCAATCGGGTTACGATACCGGACACCAATTTTCGGAATTTGCCATCTCGTACGATGGTATTGGTCTGTTATTAGCTTTAATCAAGATTAATTGTTATAATTGCTAGTTTTAGGATTTATACATCAGTACTAACATACTATTACGCCTATCCCTTATTTGTTTTGTTTCTTGGCTCTGTCTACCCCAACAGAGCCAAAGGTTGTGAAAATAGATTATATAACTTATATATATATGTTGCTGGCTGATCCGGCGAAGTTCGTTCCGTCCGATTATCTCACCATATAAACCTACCCTGGACTTCCAAAAATATTTTAAAACTACAATTAGCCAAATCGGTCCAGCCGTTCTCGCGTGAGACTAACGAACAGAAACATCATTTTATATATAGATTTGGTTATCTTTAAAATTCAGGGCACTTCTCTTACAGTTCCTAACATATGCTGTTGGCCAACTTTTATACATATGAAAAAAACATTCAGACAGAGCACTTTTAAAAATTTAATTTTAAATCTTACTTATCATCAATATTTCTTTAAATTCTAGAGATTTCTAGATCTCTATTTAATTTTCTATTGATTTTATTGACCCTTCGTCACCATTTAGGTACACATTTTCTAATATTCCGTAAAAATAAAATATATTCCGTGACGGTAACAGACTCGGGCTGTAATTCAATTTTCAAATCGAATAGGAATTCGACGAACGATGAAACAGTTCCAATTTTACTACAATTTAAAAATGTTGGGGAAATTTAGTGGGTGAAGAATTTACCCTCAATTTACATTCAGGAAGGACGGTGGGCACGGCGGGGCCAAATCGAATTCCTGTCGTTACTTTTCGCGGAAGCCGGGTCAAAAGTCTATTTTACACGCAATTTTCGCTGAAACTTCCATGATCCGGCGAAAGATGGCCATTTGTTTGTTGCTCTCTTGTCGGACAAATTGTTTTTGTGTTCAATCTATGTTGTGTTTTTTATTGGTGGGTTAATTTTTTTTTTGAGAAAGTTAAAAGCCAGAAGGAAAGTGGTTATAGCCATACACTTTCCCTTTTAAAAAAAAAACCTTCATAAAATAGAGGGAATTACAGAACACTGATGTAGCTTAGCTTTTATATATTTATTTAAACATACAAAAATTACAAATGGCGGACTTAACGCCATATGGCGTTCTCTGCCATTGGACCAAGTAGAGAAATAGTTTGGGTGGTACATAAACAAAATTAAAATTTTAAATATACGTCTATATAAATATTATACAGATGACTACGGCAAAATCAACTAGCGACTAAGACTAAGAGATACTTAGACCTAACAAAACATATTTTTTCATAAAAATCTATTATTCCTATATTACTTAGTATACTTTCGCTCTCGCAAACTGCGGACTTTCATACCTCGTGGCAGTGTACATAGTAATCGTATACTTTATATTTCACAAACTGCGAAATTTCATACTTAGAAATTAGGTAGTGAAGTCTAATGCCGATTAAGATATCAAAAATCTAGAACACCGACTGTCTCCCAAATTTTTTGCAGACTCATTTTATCCGACACCAGATTTTTAAACATTTCGACCACTCTCATTTGCCTATTGATTCTCCAACAACGTCGAGAACCAATCCAATACTGGAAAAAAGCCATTTCAAAGGAGATGAAACGAGTCTTGCTCATTTTGTTAAATTTTTTCCAGCCATCTGGAGTCCGTCTTGCGTAATGTACAATTCCCTCATAGTCATATTTACTTAGCATTTCTCGTGGAATTCTGTTTTCTTTCCGAGGATTGAATACGTTATTTAGTTACGAGGATAACAAGATGTTCAGCCAATTTGTGTGCCCTGGCTTATGAACCGAACGTTTCCAAATGGAATTATTAATTTATGTAATTTCGTACGCGCGTCATAAGGCACTTAGGTAAATTAATTTGTGCATGTTCAGGACAGGATATAGACGTAATTTTGTGATTGTAATTTATAATGTATCAATATATATTTCATTATCAGACGATAAACTAAGAAGAATTCATATACATAAACACTATCACGTCTTTATTCTGAATGGAGCAGATAGAGCATTTTGGGTCTTGCAGCTCTAAGCAGAAAGTTTTTTCTGTACTCCCAGACCAGCATGGAAGAATTTATGATATCGTAGATTCGTAATTTAATACATTCTAGTGAAATCGGTCGAGATATGTGTCTACATTATTTTAAGGCACGTAAAAGCATACGATATTCTAGCAACTCCAACTGATTTCAGAGATTTGCCGATATCAATAGCTTGCTTTTTTTTGGAAGTACCGAAATTCCGTAGAGCTTAAAATAACAACTGTATCAAACCGAAGCGATTTGGTCAATTAATTAATTATGGCTACCGTGTGTGATATACCTATAGTTAAACGACATTTTAGAACATGAAATAAATCTATTAAAAAACGTGAAGGACAGATCAATAAGTTGCTTCGCATGAATAGTAAAGAAAAAATAATAAATTTAAATTGACAAAATAAAAAGAAAAATAATTCTCACGAAGGATCTCAAATAGTCACGCCAAGAAACGGAAAACAATTTTCATTGAGGAGCAAGGCGCATCGCATGAATTTTACATACTTTGTCCCAGCAATTTATCTGACAGAATGCGCAGTTGTGTGCCCCAGTCACAAAGGGTTGGATAAATCACATTAGGACACGCGTGAATTGTAAATTGGACATTACTCGTTACACCTCGAGCCGCGGCGGCGGTCGGCGGCCGGGGGCCTGCCCACAACAAAGGTACGAATAGAAGGCTCAATTCTATCTATCTATTTTCCCATAAGGCTGGTTCTCTTAGGCAATGTACTCAAATAGACACAGGTTTTAGTATTTAGTCTCTTTTAAGTGCGAAGTGCCGTGTGTTGACGGCACAGTAGAATACGATTTGTGACCACCCCTCTCATCTCCCACCCGGGTATCGTAAGAAGCGACTAAGGTAGGTAGAAGAAGGATACGGAGAAGAGGCAGAAGGCTCAATCTATACTCCCATAGCGTTGGTTTTGTTAGGTAATTTACTCAAATAGACACAGTTTTAATATTTAGTCTATTTTAAGTGCGAACTGCCGTGTGTTGACGGCAGAGTAGAATATGTTTTGTCACCACCCTCTCATCTCCCACCCGGGTGTCGTAAGAAGCGACTAAGGTAGGTTTAGGTAACGTAGAAGGGGCAGCTACGTCATCTGGTCACCAACAGACGGGTTTGTGGCCCAGCGTGGGGATTATGAGCAAATCCACCCGTTATTGGAAAAGGCCTTCCAGCAGTTGACTGATATAGTCTGTGAAAAAGAAGAAATAGGTGCGAACTGAGCCTAAGTAGATTTGTCTGCTTATGGCACTTTATTTACATAATCTCTTTACAATAACATTTTATCTTTCCGATTTTATATTTAACCTTTTGGGATTTTATCATTCGCAATTTGAGGTAAAATTAAATATTATTATATTGATTAGTTAACATATTATAGTGTTAACTTTCTGTATTTACTTATTTTTTGCGTTTCTGGAAGTGTGATGTTTGTCGGATTGACGGAGCGAGGGTACGAATGTAAATAAATAATTTTTAGCACGCGCATCTATTTGTAAGGGAGCTAAAATAAATCGTGCTTCGAGTAGTAATGCAATCCTAAAACTATTTCATCGTTCCTGGTAATATTTTGTAAATGTGTGTCTACAAAATAAATAAAATAATTAATCGATAGAGTCCAGGTAGGCTAGCCTCAAGTAAGTTTAAACTTGTATTATGTGATACTAACTCAACGGTACTATATTTTATAACAAATACATATTTAGATATGTTTATCTAAATGTGTATTTGTGTCTTCTTTCTTCTGGGTCTGGGTGTTCCCAAGACCCAGAATAATTCGAAAAGGCCATTTTCTACTTTGCCCTGGCTGGGGATCGAACACAGAACCTCCGGATTGGCGCATTAGCGTGTTGACCATTACGCCATAGAGGTCGTCTATAAATAGAAAATCTAAGTACCTATCTAAACCTACACTGTGTAAAAATACTTGCGCACACATATTTCAAGAGACGATTCAGTCCGTCCTTGATAAATTTTTCGTGAGAGCAATGCTTTTAAAAGAAACTTAAACTGAAACTTTTGATTATGAAACATAAAAATAAAACCGGCCAAGTGCGAGTTAAACTCGCGTGAAGAGGGTTCCGTATAATTGATTGAATTATTATAGATTTTCCTGTAATCTACAAACAATTAACTATATATTGTATTTTTTCAAAATTTTAGGCTCAGTAGTTTCGGAGATCAGGGGGGGGTTGGTCAATTTTCGTCTTCTTTAATGATTAAATTTAAAACTTTTTATTTTAAAATTATAACAATAATATATTTGAGTTCCTTATAACAAGCCCTTTCATTTGATATATGACACAGTAAGGTTTGCAAAACTTTTTTTTTTCAATTTTCTAATTTGCTCCCCAAAAATGACCCTTATTTTAAAAAAATATTTATTAACTTTGCACATACTCGTATGTGTTTGGGTCATAGGATTACACCATCCTACCAAATTTCACCTGATTCGGTCCAGTAGATTCGGAGAAAATTGGCTGTGACAGACGGACGGACAGACAGACGCACGAGTGATCCTATAAGGGTTCCGTTTTTTCATTTTTGTACGGAACCCTAAAAAACTAGTTTGATAATCAAAAGTTTTCAGTGTATTCAGTAGTTATAAGTATTTGTCGTTCGTACATTTACACCCTGTATATTCTCAAGTATACTTACCTATACGTACTTATATTAAGCCCGTGCCTGAATTTTCTGGGGTCCAGTGCTGGGGTCGTTTAGGCTTTACTACGCACATTTGCGAAAAACGGCCACTTTTGGCAAATGTGCGTAGCAAAGCTTAACGTTCTCACTTTAAACTGAAAACAGTAATTCATAAAATACTTCGAAGGGTTATCTGTCACTGGACCCCGGAAAATTCAGGTACGGCCTTAATAAACATCAGAGACCTAGTTCCCGCATAATAACGTGCGGTATATTAACGTGTGAACAGCATCGATTTAATCAACTATCATGATGAAATTAGTCCATTATTGGTTTTAGAGTTAATTGGTTTTCGATATATCAGTGAACAAAGCAATAACACTCAACTTAATGGAAACTCGAGTCATCCAAATTGCTTCCAAAATATCTATTTTTATGTAGGCCAGTAATATTCCATCAATATCGGAAATTAGACGAAACAAAGTAATTTTTCTCCCTCAACAGACCCAATATTTGGTGTAATCGAATAGAATACGGAGAGAGTTCAAAATGAGATCCGTTCCAATTCGGTCCGGGACAGTAAAGAGATATTTTCGTTATTTTTCGCGTTCAATACGGTATTGTTGTAAAATAAGTCCGTTTCGCTGGTTCGGCAGTTATTCTCTTGCAATCAGAGCGGTGCGGTATAATTGGCGCCCAACCGGGACGTCACGAGTGATGCTTGCCCTGATGCTGCAAAATATCCGAAACCCCTCAGTAATGATAACTATGTATTTTATAGAGATATCTTATTTTTATTGATTTTGAACATTCTTTATTTAAGTTTATTGCACACAATCTCATATTTGATTGATTACAATGGGTCAAACTTAACGCTATGCATTATCTACCAGTTTGCCTTTGGGACACATCGAGAAGTTGGTAGAAGGGGTGCAAGTTTTAGCACTATTACAATACAACAATATTACATAATATTACACAACAAATACATATACCTAATATAAATATTATTAATTTCAACATAATTGTATTACATAATACATGAAAAGATTTATAACAATACATACATACATATATATCCACAGAAACATTAAATAAATACCATACATATATACTTAACTATAAACATACATACATACACATATTTATATATTATATACAGCAGAGAGAGTTTAATTTGATTCCAGATAATATTTCTTGACCAGCATTTTGAAATAATCACGATTGTGTGATCTCGTAATGCTATCAGGGAGGGCATTCCAGAGCCGAACAGCCGTCACGGCAAATGAATTAGAAAAGAAACCAGTACGGTGAGAAGGAATAGGAACATTCTAATATGCAATTTGAAAAGTTTCTTAGATTTACTGTCGCAGTGTATGTATGGATATGTTGTGTTTTAGTGTGTGGCTTCGTGACATACGAGATATGTGATTTTATTATATTATTCTTCGCTACACCTACATGCATTACCAACATTGCTAACAAAATCAAGAGCAATATAGAAGATAAGATTATACAAAGTGGAAGGGACATACCCGTAATAAATCAAACCACGTGCTATACTAGATCATTATAGTATAAAGAAATTAAAATAAGTCGAAAAACAAAAAGAAATTTGACATTCTCATACAAATTGCCCGAGCGGCTGCACACTTTTGTATGGAAATGCAATTTTTTTTCTAGTTTTTGGCTTTTATTTTAATTTCATTATACTATAATGATCTAGTATAGACCGTGGTTAGATTTATAACGTGGAAGGGACATACTTCCACGTTGTATACATACTCGTAATTCGGATACACATATACTAGTGGTTATGTGAGGAGAACAATTATAGACCTCCTTAGTTCTTGCAATAACCGAAACTTCCCCTGGTTTAGCAAAGCCATTCATTGAAATCCGTCCATATATACTTAACGCCACAGCACACTTCCTCCTTTTTACCCCCACCACTCCCCCATTTTGGATTTTTTTTTTTGCAACATCATAATGAAGTCCTTAGTGGGCAGCGTGTAGAATAAATAACGCTACAGCAAATTACCCCCCTTTTCTCCCCAATCAAAAATCAAGGAACATGTGTGCCGACCTGTAGGCGAAAACAGACAGATGGACAAAAGCATTTTTGGCCAATCTCCAAACTGAGACGCTTCGCTCGCTTCGCTCGCTCGGTCAATAAGTATAAAGGAAATTATCAACAGGTAAACATCATCATTCATTGTAGGTATATTTGTATTTATTTTATTATATATATATATATATATATATACTCATAATAAAGATATATATTCGTATACATATAATATATATATATATATATATATATATACCATACATATATATACCATACATATATTTAATATGTATACGAATATATATCTTTATTATGAGTATATATGCATGTATGTGTATTATGTGGTGGCAAGTATGTAATTATTTTGCGCCGCAACGAATTATCTGTTTATCCCTATGGTTGACTGGGAGAGAACGCTTTTAGCGTTAAGTCCGCCCATTGTAAGACAATTTCATTGTTAAACAATAAAGTTTAAAAATAAAATAATAAATAAACACATGTAACACTTGTAAAAACATCAAGCTCGAAACCCCAAAATCTAAATCACAGTTAACAACTTCCTATCACAGAGCCTATTTTCGTCGAGACATTACAGGCAATATTATGAAATGAGAGTTATTTGTTTCGTTCCTTCGTAAACGTACATCCAATATTGTCGATATCGGCCTGTATCACCCCGCACGGCGCTCATTCATTTCCAATTTCGTTTTGATGACTGTCATAATGATATTGTACCTACGTGCGTGGTTGGCTGAATGAGATTTGTTATCAAAGCTTCATAGACGATTTATTTATAGTTAGATAACGTGGCGGACGTAGAACGTTTACGGCCAGGTTGTAAGTTTTCCCACATTTCGGGGTAAAGGCTTTATTCAAAAAATAATTTACGGAACCGAAATACATACTTACACATTCACGTCTCTATACCTAGTGGGGCAGACAAAGCATTTTGGGTCTTGCGGCTCTCAAAGGTCACTTTTAGCGTGATGGTGGGCTCAAATGTGGAGAAAGGAATCAAAATAGTGATGGATTACTAACTGCATCGCCTACTAACATGATTCACATTTTCGCCCATACCCTCGATCGGCTTTTACGATCTGCGCGAGAAAAGAAGCAACTGGTACATTTTAAGTTTTTCTTTTCTTCTAGACCAGCATGTAACTGTGGAACCGAAATCGTTTACAAAAACCAACGAAAAGATATGAGAGTAAAAAATAAAAACACTCGTAAAAAGAAAGCTCTTTACGAGTGTTTTAGTTTTTTTATTGTCACTATTCTTTAGATAATAAATATTTATTGAGTGCATTAACACACTTACAAAATGTTACTTGTGTATGCTAAGTAACATAGAAATAAATATATTAAAAATTTCAGAAATCTTATATAACCAACCAGAGGGGAGGCAGTGGAGATAAAAAAGACCTGATGATGATGATAATATAACCAACCACCTAACTTCTACTACACAATTCTAACGTGTTTGAAACATTGTCTATTAGGGAAATTTTCAAATACATTTTTCAGGGACTTCTTTTAAACATAATAGTATTTAATTTCATAATGGGAATTTCGGAAATCTAAGGTGGCAACCCTGTTACGATTTCAAATTAATATTTCCGCGAGTCAACAAGTCTGTTCGTCTGGTTTGCTCAACTGGCTGTGCAATGTGCATGTTTAATTTAAATCTGTCCTGTTCCGGTGAATCATTTAAATTATTGGACGGTGGAATCGATTAATAAAATCAATCTTCATATCTCTTCATACCATATTAATTTATTATGAATACAAACTGCGGGTATTATTTTTAGGGATATTATTGATATGATAGAGGCATAACTAGTTAGTATCTTATATATTACACATGAAAATATTGTAGGAGGTTATTTTGTATTTAAAGGAATTAAACGATTCTACATAAATTATTATTATATAATATATATAGATAATATATTAGGATAGAACAAGGAGGCACTTTTACAATGTTAAAACCTATGGATTTTTACCTATATTCCACAATAAAGACGATTTGTATAGAGTCAGTGTGCCGTCCGGATTAATCTTGTTGTGAGGAAAATCTTGTCAACAACGTTCGACTTTACACCTATAGTAAACACTGAATTGTCAGAACGATTTAGGGTTTATTTTGTATGGTGATGTGGGAATGGATCGAAACAGGAATAAGTCGATACTGACCTAACGTACATGCAGAAAGTAACAGTTTCACAGGCCGGCCGTCCGGAACAATTGAGTTATGTCCAGCTATTAAATTCAGCTAGTCTCGCCCCACAGTTTATGCCTTTGGTAATCGCTGTTGTTAGTACGATTTGTAGCTTGTTTTTGTTACGATACCATTGTGTGATTTGATGTTGCTCGAGATATTACCAACCATGTACCAACACTCTTTAAATTATATTTAGCTATGAGCTTTCTATATACTGTAATTGGTGAAAACCGTTGTATTTAGTTTTATAATAAATATACATATGGAATTGCCGATTTTCAATACTGGCAACTTTAAAATCAAATATCTTGCGTTTCATTAGGAATTCCAAATTCAAATTTATTTCAAAATAAAGCCAGAAAAATATTGTTTTATAATTCGTATTTCATTTGTTTTAACATCATTTGATTGAGTTCAACATTGCTATAACAACAACTATGGACAAATTGAAAATTCGCGGTATTTACGAATACGAGTTCCACCGTGGCACCAGTGCTGCAGAAACGACTCGAAGAATTAACGACGTGTATGGACCAGGCACCGCTAACGAACGAACGGTGCGTTTTTGGTTTCAACGTTTCCGTTCTAGAAATTTCGATTTACACAATGAGCCTCGTGGACGACCTGATACTCAAGTGAATAACGAAGAATTGAAGGTGATAGTGGAAGCGGATCCATCTCAAACCACTTCTGAATTAGCAGCAGCCTTCGGCGTAAGTGACAAAACGATACTTATCCACTTGCGCCAAATCGGAAAAATTAAAAAACTCAAAAAGTGGGTACCGCACGAATTGACTGAAGCAAACCAACAAACACGCGTTGCTTGCTGCGTTTCTTTGCTTAATCGCCACAATAATGAGGAGATTTTGAACCGTATCGTGACTTCTGATGAGAAATGGATCCTGTACGACAATCGGAAGCGATCATCACAATGGCTTGACCCTGGAGAACCGGCAAAACCTTGCCCTAAGCGAAAACTGACCAAAAAGAAGATTCTGGTTAGTGTTTGGTGGACCAGTGCTGGTGTTATCCACTACAGCTTCTTGAGATCAGGCCAGACGATTACTGCAGACTTGTATTGCCAACAATTACAAACAATGATGGAAAAGCTCGCCATTAAACAACCGAGACTGATGAATTGCTCTAGCTCACTGCTTCTTCAGGATAACGCTAGACCACACACTGCACATCAAACGATCGCCAAGTTAGAGGAGCTGCGACTGGAACCTCTGCGTCACCCACCATACTCTCCAGATCTTGCCCCAACCGATTACCACTTTTTTCAAAATTTGGATAACTTTTTACAAGGAAAAAATTTCAAATCTGATGAGGCAGTCAAAACCACCTTCAAACAGTTCATAGACTCTCGCTCCCAGGATTTTTTTTCCAAAGGTATCAATGATCTGCCTATAAAATGGCGGAAGTGTATTGATAACAACGGCGCATACTACGATTGATTAAATAATAATTTTATTTAAAAAAACTTGTTTCACTTTTTTGATACTGAACGGCAATTTCATATGTAAGGACCTAATAAATAAATATTTTTTTGCAGGAAATATTTAATACATGTAGGTATCTCAGATTCGTCTCTCTCTCTCTCCTTTCAAATGTATTCGTATCTAGATATTGCTCTCTCAAGGTTTATTAACTCCAAAAGAGTGTTCCAATAAATTTTATGTATTGCAAAATTATACAACGTGGAAGGGACATACCCGTAATAAATTAAACCACGGGCTATACTTGATCACTATAGTATTATGAAATTAAAATAACAGCCAAAAATCCAAAAACAATTCTGACACTCTCGCGGCTGCACACTGTATGGAAATGCCGATTTTTTTATTGTTTTTTGGATGTTATTTTAATTCCATTATACTATAATGATCTAGTATAGACCGTAGTTCGATTTATTACGGCTATGTCCCTTCCACTTTGTATAACAATATCAGTTAAAAATTATACGAGTTTTCGATCGAAATAAATTCAAAAGATAGGTTTCGGTTTGAAAATAACAAATAAATTGGGCAATCGACTGGACATTACAGCGCGGCCGGCCGTGCGAAAGTAAGCCAAAACAATTGAATTATATTGCCTATTGAATCTGCTGCAGTATCCGTCGTAGTCCTATTTGGTGAGTTAAATTTGTATTTTTAACTGCAGGAAAACACCCCTTGTGTTATTTTGCCTAATTTCGAATCATTAAATACAGTTAAACCACCCAAGGGAATTCTATATTTAGAAATTTTGTAGGTACATTGATATTCATTGTAGTTTAATTTTTCTTATTTTACTTGAATACTAGGGGCTAAGAAGGTTTATTTAAAACTTTGGATAGTGCCTTCAAAGTGATTTGTTTAATTTTACGTCGAAAAGCTTTATTCCAGGTAATTTATCTTGATCCTGTTTACACGAAGTCATGAAGATTTGGTAATACTTTTAGTAGCTTTGTGTTTATAATATTATATTTAGTGCTCTTATTTATCTCCAATTATAGGAATGTTTCCCGTTGATTGGAGATAAAAAAGAACACTAAATATTACAAGCACAGACGTTTAAAGTAGTATATTATTTGTTATTCTATGATATTATTTGCCTGACACAACAATTTTTATACAGCGAAGTAGGTAGGTATACGGACTTATTAACCTACAAACCTTAAAAGACAGAGGTGCCGTGCCGACGCCATTCCGACCACGAAAAAATGTTTTTGAAGATATTATTTTAATACGTCGGGCCTAGCAAATAATCATTATGTTTATGTAGATACGAATTTTATTGACTGTATGAACGTTGAATGTGGGTCGTGGAAAATCGGTTCGACACTTTGAAACCATCTAAAGAACTCTTTGACTCCATTTGGAGTAATTGCGCCTCCGTTTCATCGGATGTCGAACAAATTGACATCTGATGTCTTTTATTCGACAGCGTTGAAACGGGAAAATAGCGTATAAAATGTCACTGTATCAAAAGGATTCAAACATAAAATATTACAAAAGAATTTGTTTGAGCATTTAAATTGCGGTATTCAAATGGGTATACGAGTAAGTACGTTACAGCTCGTTAGGTTTGTTCCATCGATGAACTGCGGTTGCTACTTAGCGCCCTTTGTGCATTACGCGCGTGAATCCGCCTCTGGCAGTGTAGGTCCCAGTGCGGCCCCCAAGGCGGCCCTGTCGTCGCCTACACTGTTCGAGTTGAATTTCCTCGTAATTGCGAGTGAATACAGTTTTTGCTGTTCATCTGACGGCTGACATGACAGCTTGCAGCGATCTGCAATGAATACGAATAATCAGCTGCCTTTTTGCTGATTCGATATTGTTTTCTAGGATTTAAAAATCAAACGGAACTTTTTTATATCTTCGCTGCTTTATTAAATAAAAAGTTGTTGTGCTACAAGGCGTAAAGGTAATATTTTTAAACTGAGGGCGCTACTTTAAGTACATATCTTGAATGAACCAGAATCCTGAGTAAACCGAGGGATTCATGTATGTTTATCGCACGAGGTAAAATATTACCGTACACAGATTCTACTTTTCATCTGAATCTATGACAAAAAGTTGCACCTACATTACGTAATCAGTTTTACAGGCAGTTAATACCATTTATTTGGTGTCGGTAAAACATGTGATAGTACATAAATAGTTGCATTAACTATATCATTCCACATTTCACACTACTGCATTAGAATTCAAATCAGCAAATCACGATCATTAGCGAACAAACAGACAAACAATAAATAGTCTCAACTCCCCAGCGATGGATTTGCATTCCCATTACTTGGCTAATGGTGCCGTTATATCTTATATGACGAAATCTAAACTTGTCTCCGAAACTATGCTATTGTGCATTCTGCAGCAATTTCCACAATATCGTTCATATGGAGATTCGAAAAGTAAATTGGCCATCTCAATACAGCTTACCTTCCTAAATGCCTTTTCCGAGATTGAGTTGAGACATGGCAAAAACCGGATGCTTTAGTTTAGTTTACTTTTTGTTCAGAGATTAAAGAATTCTTGACATAGTATTGGGAGAGTAAAAAATTCTAAATGTCGTAAAAAAGTTATTCGTCTAAGCGCGTTCCCTGTTGCATCCTCAGCTGTGCTGCTTTGGAGCCCAGGGTGTACTTTCCCGCTTTTTATTCACCGAATATAACATGCATGTCAATGGTCACCCAACAATGCCAAAGACCTTGCAAAATGCAGAAGAAATAACAGGAACAGTTTAAATCATTTGGCAAATCCAAAAATAGCTGTATATTCTATGTTAATGTTCAAATCACGAGGATTCTTTAGACGTGACGGATGGACAAAATAACAGACACACTTTCTCATTCATTATTATTAGTGAGGATTATACAGTGTGTCTGGGATAGAGCTAGCGTTAATTTAAGAACATGGTGTCATTATCAGTATGAACAAATCTATTCGAAACTCACGTAAAAAATCCACTGCTACTCCGTAGCAAAATCTTCATAAATAACAAAAGCAGCCGATTTTTTTGACATGACACACAGTAGAGGTATATTAGTAAAGGCTTAATAATTTTTAGGGTTCCGTACCCAAAATGTGCCCACGGAGTAATAGGGATTATTGAGACTCCGCTGTCTGTCCATCCGTCTGCCACAGGGCGCTTAAACCGTAATAGCGAGACACTTAAACAATTTCACCGATTTATATATTACTGTAGCCGCTATAACAACATATGCTAAAAATGAGATAAAGATTGAAAATTAAGGGGGGTCGTCATACAATTTTTTTTCAGCGTTTTTAATCATTGTTAGGATCCCTTCATGTACGACTCCGACTCGCACTTGGCCGATTTTTTAAATCGTATACCACGTATATACCCTGTCATTTAGCTCACGTCATTCACAATATTATCGCGACTGTCTCGCTATCATACTGCAAACTAGCTCCCTGTTCTTTCCATTTTGCTTCAGTATACAACAGTCTACGCCCGACGCTTGTCTGCACCCCTGCAATGCTATTATGACTATTACCAAGTTTATGCATCCCTGATGAGATGGCATTAGTTGCCAACTTGTTAACATAGCTTTGTACTGTCATTATAATATCTATGATATGCTGATGTCGCTAGAATGTGAACTTTGATTAGAAATAGTTGGGGTGACGAGGAATATAAATAAAGGGAGAGATCACTACGTGAGCAAACTTGTAAGTGTGGCTTATCTGTTATATTTAACGTATATTACAACACAAACCTACTAACTGACTGTTTAGATACGTACGAAGATAAGTAATATTTCTTCGCAATTAAATTTCTTTGTGACTGCTTAGCTAACAATTTAAGGCACAAACAATGCTTGTCTAAAACTGCTTTCTACCGAAAAAAATTATACTAATTACTTATAGCATATTTAAAAATATTTTCATGATAAATAATTTATTAATGTTTTAAAGTTGTGATTTGTTTATTTGTGTTTCGTGTTTATAAATGATCTGATATCAGATTTTTTAAGCTACCTAAAGGCATCTGACATAGCCTGACAGCTGCTACAATGGTAACCACCGGACCCGCTAACCGAAACCAACGGGTTCATGTGCCTTCAGTGGTTATTATTATGAGACAACATTTACTTAAAAAAAACTACGATTACTCCAAATAACTGACATTTAAAAAGGCCTTTATATGTTTTGCAGGTTTGCCTTTACATGTTTCGTCCCCCTCGCTGTATTGAATCTGGGGCCCTTCAATTAATTGCTCTCACAACCACTTATATAACATTCAATCACAATCAAGTCTCGTTTTAAAAAAAGAACATCCGTCATGCATGCATATCCAATTTTGTTTTTTCTTTTTAAATGCTCGTCGATTTCCTAGTATTGTACTAAAGTTTCAAAAAGTTGGCATAGAATCAAGGCAAATAAAAATAAATACTCTACTGTGAAATTCTATGAATTTGTAAATCCCTATAAGAAACTAATCAGTTATTTCCTCTAAGAAATCTAGCTGAAAATAAGACAGCCGATGTTAAATTAATAATTTAAATCGATTGACTCTCGTAATACAATCGAAAACGGCTTACCAGATTTCGATCGATTTAGTGCTGAGCGGACTGCGACGTCGTCGGGTCGCCGCCGTCTAAATTGATCGAAACCTGGTCGGTCGTTTCCAACTACATGACGTGAGTCAACCGTTTTAAATTATTCATTGTGGATTTATCTTACGTAAGTTTGAATAAAATAACAGTCGATATTGTTTTAACCAAACCCATAAGAAATGTAAAAAGCAAATTCAAGTAAGAAAACTACAGACAAGAAAGTCATACAATTCATCTTTTGTTTATTATGAACTCCGCCAAGTGATAACTTGCCAACTTAAATAAATGGTATCCCAAGATAAGAAGGGGAGAGACTGTGCCAACTTTTTTCGATATATGGCCATATCACTGCCAAGATTTTTCGGACTTATAGAACCGGGAAATAATATGGATAAACACAAAATTTCTATGCGGCTACCTACGAACAATAATTCTCTAGAATCGTAAGTAATCCCGAAAAATCATTCCACGCGATATGTACCGCGGCAGGCGGGGCTTAAAATATGAACAGCGCGGCGCGACAGTTCGCCGTGACACTCAAGTCGTGCAGTTGCGTCGCAAGAAGTTTCCTTTGAGAATATTGCTGTGTTTTTGCGATAATCGATTCATTAAAAATACCTTCATGTGCCGTGAAGTGGTGTAGAAGCCATACAGACATGAAAATTAGTTATTAAAAAAAGTAACACGTAAACAAGGTTATTTATTTTAGCGTAGCGTACTGCATTAGGTACCATCCGCGCGTTATTTCTCACCACTCGTTGCGTTGACTGCCCCACCCGAAGACCGACGACGACGCGTGACTTTGTCGCGACCAATCGCATGCATCTTTGTCTATGTGTGCGTTCGAGTGTTTCGTTGTAATTACTGTTCGTTTGTGTGCGTAAATGGAATCAGAATCGAAGCGGTGAATGTAGGAGCGTTAGATCTCTAGAGAATTATACCTTGATGGCGGCTACATTGTCTCGGGATGTTTATTTATTTATACCTATTTTGAAAAACGAATATTTTATGATGCTACGAATCCCTATAAGATATTTTACATTAACGCGCTGTTTGAGGGGATGCTATTAATTACTATTTATGTCATCGTTTCTAAAATTATTTATTTATTTATTAAAACTTTATTGATCCACAATAATAATTGTTTACAATTGGCGGAATTAACGCTAATAGCGTTCTCTCCCAGTCAACTATAGGGACAAACAGATAAAATCAGTTGCGGCGCAAAAATAAATATTATAAAGTAAGTATTACAGTTAATTTATGAATAAACTTATACGATATAACATAAATAATATACCTACAATTACTACATATCTAATATAAACTTAAGAAACAATATAATATACCCGTAACCCTAAACATACATACTTACATATACATACATAATACACCTATAATACACATACATACATACACTTATATACAAAGATGATGATGAAGAAAGAACCTATTAGAGAAAAAGAACAACTAATTAAGGAGATGAGAGTGTATTCTTCTCTTGAAGGAAAATTTAGTTGAAATTTCTTTAATATCAACGGGCAAAGTATTCCAGAGCCGTGAAGCTTGTAAGGTTAAAGAGTTTGCCATACAATTATCCCTTATTATATTACACTTATCTTTAACCATATATCACAAAATAGGTAGTATCAAGTTTCTTCATACAAAACGTCTTTCTTTATTAATTTATACAGCATTAACAATATCTAAATAAAAAATAAGTGATGAAAATTTTTACCACGTGTTAAAGAAGAAAAAAATAATAATTTAGAAAACGTCTTTCAAAATGAAAGCATCATTTTGAACATTTAAATACACTATCACGTCTTTCCCTTACGGGGCCGACGGAACCTAGGGCGGCAAGGCCCAGGCCACTTTTAGCTTTTTTTTAATGAATACAAAAAAATGTGATTGAATTAGTTTAAAAAATACCTAAAAGCTGCCAGCTAAAGCCTGGCGCTAAAAAAAAAACCTTATGTATGAAATATAAATCTAAAATATCTAAAATAAATCTTATGTTATTTGTCTTTATATATATAACTAGCTTTTGCCCGCGGCTTCGCTCGCGTATCCCACGAGAACATTAAATTTTTCCGGGATGAAAAGTACCCTATGTCCTTCTCAGTACTCCTCACTATGTGTATGCGAATTTTCAAGAAGTTTGGTTCAGAAGATAAAGCGTGAAGAGGTAACAAACAAACAAACAAATTTACGAACTCACTTTCGCATTTATAATATTAGGAAGTTTGGATTAGGATATTTTAATCCTACTCAAAATCAATCAATGTGTAGGTTGCTCTACCATCTAACGATCTCAATGTAGGTATTCAATAACTAGCTCACATCCTACACTGAATGAAGTGTTGAGATTCCTTTCATGTCACCACTAGTTGCAGTCAATTATCTGATAAGACACTCCCTCCGTCTCGACGTATTCCGGAGCCGAGCTGACGCCGTCTCCATGGCAACGCCGCGACTGACAACATCCAATCGAACCTCCATTGACGCCAGCTCCTACGAAAAATGTTTACCCCAACCAATTTTCTTGAAGGCTGCTCCAAATAGCGGCGATAATAACGTAGGCGTTAATGCGATATTTTAGTATTATTATTTATTGAAATGTGCAATTTTGCACCCCATACGGTTAAAACGTACATACCTACATAGGTACTAATCACGTTTATTTCTGACGGGAACTGGTAGACAGAACCCCAAAGGTCACTTTCAGTGTGATTGTGGCGGTGTAGGTAACTATATAAAAATAGTATTTGTTTATTTATTTATAGTGATAAAAACGATTTACAATAATTTATTTATAATAATATAAATCGCACACTAACTTTAAGACCGTTATTCACTCAAATGAAGTTGACAGTGAAAAAAGAAAAGGTGACATATTGCGACAGGTCTTCTTGTTTTGGGCGGATAATAGTTCAAACCAAGTACTAAAGTTAGTACGCGTCTTGTAATAAGATGGGATGTAGGTATATCACGGAAATGGTTACGACGAAAACGACAAAACTTTTCTTACTATATTTTTATATCTTTTGCGTAATAATATTAGAAGAATCTCAAGGCACGCCGTGTGGTTCCCGACAGAGTAGAATAGGACCACTCCAAGTCTACCTGTGGGTGTCGTAGAAGGCGACTTAGGAAACACAAACTAAACAAAGCTAATAAACATGAGACCTCTCCAACTCGTCTGGCCAGCGTGGAGAGTGTAGGCCAAATCCTCTGGCTACTCTGGCTAATATATGACTCTGGTAGTACAGAGAGGGTCATGCTCCTGCAGTGGAGACTAAAAAGGAAAAGGTGGGGTAAAAACGTAACTGACCAAGAAGAATGTGGGTCAAGTCATCAATATTAATATTTAACATATTTTTTAAACTGATAAATCATTTCGATATGGTAGAGCCGTCCTTTATTTATTTATTATTATTCTATCAATTTTCTTCTGACTGATATAGCCCTATTTTTGTTTTCTTTGTGCTCTCGTTAAAACTCCCGAGGGTATAAAATTGATTTATTGTCCAAATCTATTGCTGGTAACTCAATTGTCTGTGCACTGAACGTCTAGGAGTTTTAATTTGTTATATGGGAGGGGTTAATACCTGGAGGAAGGTTTTATTTTGAGAAGAAAAATCTTTACAACTGAATATCAAAAAAGAGGGGTTTAGATTCAGGACAATCTAAAACAGACCTCGAGAATCCCGCCATTATTGAGATGCTGGCTTGTTCAAATGTATTTATCTCATAAACGTGGCCTTTCAGTTTTACGGCCCTAGGCCCGGTCTACCCCGTTAAGGATAAAGACGTAATAATGTATAATGTATCTTATCCCATTTTATTTATCTTAAAAATTTACGAGATAAGTATACTAAGTAGTATCCTGGCCCGCCTCAAATCACATGCTTATCCCCCTCGCTTTCATTTCGGGCGGGTAGCTTCTCTGTCGGGTAGCTCCTGTGTCACCGCCCAAGGTAGTTACAGGTATATTAATCCTATGATGTAGTAATTTTCATCTTTCAAAGCAATAATTTTTCTATGTTTTGATGTAGATACTTACCGATTACTGTCGATTTCTACATGGATTCAGACAGATTTGACATTATTTATGAAGTATTTATGGTTTTTCGTTAAAAGAGTTATTTTACGAAACTACTTGATTCTTTAGTTGGCTTAATCTATTATGGAGTTCACTCACTGGAGCGACGCATTGTTTGCTCCACTAACTAACTTCCAAAAGCTTGCGAGAGTCGTGTGGTTAAGTGTTGAAGTTAGTTTTCCAAATTGTAATGTGCAGTAGAATAAATTAAGTCTATTAAAAGCCTAAGTAGATGGTTATTAAAGTAGTGAGTACACTGTACTATTTCACCGAATACATATTAGTATTCTTTACCCATGAAATTTCCGTTCTGCAGTTACTGAAAAATTAAAATCTAATAGGTAAAGACCTATTAGATACGAGTTGTGGAGTCCATTTAAATTTTTATTTATTTATTTAGACTTTATTGCACAATAATCTAGCAATAATGATACAGAAGGTGAAACTTAATGCTAAGCTAAGAAATGGTAGATAATCTACCATTTCTTGTTAGGGACATAGCAGAAAAGGAAGTAAATGGGGTGCAAGATTAATTATAAAATATATTAAAATAGTTTGGAAAATCCAAAAGTGCACGCCTCATAATCTAATTTTTTTTATACAGTGGTATATTAGTTTTTTATAAATTATAATTAAACGACAGTACTTAGAACGCTTATATTAACTAGGAATCAGCACAGTGTAATACTTTATATATTAAAAACAAAAGTATTCCGGTAAGATGAATTTTTCGACCAATTTCTCTGCCACATACATGGTCACATAAACACAGAGTCACGGACGTCCAAGAATGATTAGTTTTAATGTTATTATTTATTATATTAAACAAATTAATTGTTTATAAAATGTACCATATGTGCTAGACAGATTATTTAAATTCATATTAGTGCACTCATATTATCCTGTAAGTGTTATATTAAAAAAAAAAAGTCATTTAAGTTTCGAAAGACTGGGTTTTTTGACATGTCGAGAGTAGAGCACTACCTCAACGCTCCGCTTATGAGGCGTGCAATACAGAAAGAAGAGTCATCATCATCATCATCAGGTCTTTTGAAGTCTCCACTGCAGGAGCACGACCCTCTCTGTACTAAGAAAGAAGAGTATACAACGTGGAAGGGACATACCCGTAATAAATCGAACCACGGGCTATACTAGATCATCGTAGTAAGTATAATTAAATTAAAATAACAGGCAAAAACAAAAATAAATTTCAGCATTTCCATACAAAAGTGTGCCGGGCGATTTGTATGGGAATGTCGTCTTAATGGGAATAACAGTCAAAAAACCAAAAATTTTTTTTGGTTTTTTGACTGTTATTTTAATTTCATTATACTTTAGTGATCTAGTTTAGCCCGTGATTCGATATTACGGGTATGTCCCTTCCACGTTGTATAATCTAAAACCGAAAACAAAAATAATTATTGTAATCCGCTAATAACTTATTAAGTTATAAACACTATAAAATTAATGTACAATATCTCTAAATTTTATTTACATTCATTTATAATATGATATTCAATTAAAATTGAACTAAATTAAAACTAAACAAACTAAAATAAAATATTATAAGTTATAAGCTTTTAAATCTGATGGTAAGGGAAACTGTCAACTAACAGAAAAAGGATGCATATACTGCGCTTGAGTCGTCACTGCCATTAGGTTAGTTATACTGTGCATTAGGTATCACGTCCCACTTTTCTTCATACTTATCTAAATCTTAACGTTCTCATTATAAATTGTAAACAGTCGTTTATAAAATACTTTGAAGGGTTATCTAGGACTTGGTAGTAGCAAAATTTTAAATAATGTCTCCGTTTTCTTTGAAATGATTTATTTTAAATGGGGGCAGCACTGGACCCCGGAAAATTCAGGTACGGCCTTAAATAGGGTGACGAAGAAGGGGAAGACCAAGGATAAAATTTTACCAACAAATTAAAGAAGGGTTAGGAGTAAGATGGCAGAGAGAAGAGAGGAATTGAGGCATCGCCACTTAACTCAACCGACAAGAGCAAGCTCTTAAGTTAAAGAAAGAAGAATAAAATATTGTCCAAGAACAAGCACATTGAAATACCCTATAAATTACAGCTGGAACACCGTATTAACGGAAACAGCTTATATGACGGCAACACAACCACTTAACCTAGGTTGAGTAGTCTGTGGACGGCAATGAACAACACAGAAACATTGCTATTATCACTAGCGGCTTAGCAAAGAGAGTTACATTTGGAATTGCATTGATGTCACGCAGTAGATAACGTCCAGTAGCGCTGGGACCTTTGTGAGAGGATGGCTAGCGAGGAATTGAGTTAGGAAGGAAATTGGGCCTCTATACACGAGCGTTTTGCGAGCTGGTTTATAAAAGTTGATCAATTTGTCCTTACGTTGATGTTATAAACAAGTCTATATCTTACAACAAAACTAAGTAAACTATACTAAATCAATCAATTAATCCTTCCATTATTTAGGTATGTATATTTATTTATTTAACTTACAAAAAATGTAACAGGCGGACTTAAAGGCCAGGGCCTTTTCTACCAGTCAACCTAGGTGGTGCTGATAAAAGCAAATTATAGACGATTAGCACTTTCTTATTAACTGTAAATTTATATTTATCAAGTATAGTTTGTAGGTAAGTCATATTATTTGCTAATTTAGCAAAACGACAAAATTTTTACAAATAGTCCGTTATTTTTCAAAGAATGTTTACAACTTCTTCGTCTATAGCCACTATAAGGTACGAGTACTTTATGGCGTTTGCAATATCGTAATAAAAACTAAACCAGCTTCTTTTTTGTGTACAATAAAGCTTTATAAACAAACAAACAAGCGTCGGTCAATGTAAAAGAAAAGATAAAAGTAATTAGATCTTATTAAACGAGCCAGCAAGCGAGCAAAACTCTTCGAAGTCCCTTGGAAAGAAGTTCTATGCTGGTCTAGGAGAAAAGAAACAACTTAGAATGTACCACCAGCTTCTTATCCCGCGCAGATTGTAAAAGCCGATTGACGAAATACGCGAAATGAGAATCGTGTTAATCGGCGATGCCGCTAGCAACTCATCACTATATAGAGTCCTTTTTTCACCATCTCACCCACCATCACGCTAAAAGTGACCTTTGGGTTTTGCGGTCCTGGGCTCTATCTGCTTAGAGCCACAATACTCTGTCTACCCCATTAGAGATAACGACGTGATAGTGTGTATGTACTTGGTAAGTCCAGTGTATATTTATTTCAACAATTCAACTATGTAAAATATTAAAAAATAAATGCTTTTTCTGCTAGTCATATCTACGCTAATAAGTGCTTAAAAATCAGTAGTGTGTTTCAGACCGAGCATACAGGAGCGTCTAGTGCAGGCCCTTTGTCGCTTCATCAGCCTGCAAATTGGCAGTTTATAGTAGCCACCGCACCGGACGCTGCGGGCGATCGCAGCATCCGCTCTTGCTGGACCGTTCAGCACAAATGATGCTGGTGGTTCAACAATACCACCGAACACACGTAATTACATACATACAAAGAGTTGGTATATTTTAAGGCTAAATGTAAGCTTCATAAAAATATCTTTTTTTCTCGTTTTCTACGTATAAAAATAAAGCAGATGTTGTATGGTATTGAACAGGATATGCTTGTCACGGCCCAGAGTACGCAGTGTATCAGCTACGGCTCAATTTAATTAAATTTTCACTACAAACCCTCGACACCCGAAATAAACTGTGCAACATACGTGTGCAACGGAAATTTAATTATTCTACTTTACTTGCATCTCGCCTTTGATGGTAATACTCCTAAATAAATATATAGGGACAAATCACACTGATTGAGCTAGTTTGAATTTGAACCCCAAAAAAAGTTTGAACTCGCGTTATGGGATACGAACTCAACGATATTATATTTTAATAAATACATATATACACCCAAGTCCCAGGACAATTTGGAAAAGGCTATTTTCCAACTTGAACCAAATCCTCTGGAATGGAGGACTGGCTTGTTAACCACTGTCGTCATAAAGTCTCAATGGTCAAAATCAAAGTCAAAAACTTTTATGCAATTTCAAAAGCTACAAACAACTAGCGTTCCGGAACGATCACTGCTGGGTAGATTACACCGAAAGAGACCCAGTTCAGTTCAGTATATTCAGTATATAATAGTATAGTATGTAGTCCCTACCCAGCCTATTAATGGGCTTTATTGCATTTTACAGATTTACACTTATTTTTATCGTATATTTACATTTGGAGGCTCCCTTTCGATTGTTGTTCGAAAGGAATACCTCGCGCGGATAGGCGCTGGTTCAATGGGATATATATGCCTGGTGCTGTTATAAAGAAATGCATATGGTGTTAACCTCAAAACTTTCTCGTGGTCCGTACTTACTGGTTCTATTACAGCAATCTGCTCTGGCTTGCTTGATGTGGTTCGCTCTTGATGAAGGAGACGATCCTAACACTGTCTTGGAGCATTGACATTTGACATTTGGAGCGTATATTCGTGACGCGATGCGAATTGTAAAGGGAACCTTGTCAACCTGAATCTTGACACTGACAACCGGAACACAAAATTGCCAGCAATAAAACACAATATGGTACTTGACCATTTTGTTCAGGGCAACACTAGTGCAAACTCAAATTATAAAATATCTTATGTGGCGAAACCAACATTATACATTAAAAAAAAATATCAGATTTATAATCATTTACATAATAATACGCTTTATTTAATAATTGATTTTTAACGGCAGACCTTAACTTGGATAGGTAACCATAACTGCTTAACGCAACTGGTGGGTAACTATTCACAGCTCTGTGACTGTCTGTGACAAGTTTCAACAACCTAAGTTTCAGCTAGTCTTACTTCTTTACCCCTAACATTTATTATTTCCGTAAAGCGTAATTGTACCTTATACCAAAGATAATATAATTACTAACGTACTTATACGAAACACGTTTATATGTTTGTCAGGTCATTTACGGATATTCATACCTAAATATTATCAGTTTGGAACCTCGTGTATCATAAGACCTATTGTACAGAAAAGTGTTAGTATGTATTTGGCCCAAATAACTTTATAATGAGTTAACAAGGTGCCTATGATGATGACCTAGCTTAATGACTATGAAATTGGAACATTATTAAAGATAAACCACACTTGTTGGTATAAATAAGTAATGTAATTAATAGTATTGGATCTTATTTTTAGAACTAATAGATAAAAATCTGTTAGTCTTGAAAAAAATATGCATTCGAGGGCCCCGACAACTACGGAGTACCTTGCGGCGCTTCTTCAATACAAATTCGGGTATGATCATCGTGCTGCGCGAACTTTGTTCTTAAAATACGGTGAGTATTTGCACCTAAAATTAGGAATAATAAAAAAAATTATGTAAAAATTAGGAATAATGAAATAATGAAAAATCTCTTAACCACGAAAGATGGTTGATGGTTTTTAACATCTTAACCAACCAATTTCAGATGCAAAAATTTCAGATGCAAAATTAAAGGAAGGGATGTACCTACCTATAAGGAAACTTTTTTTAATATGTAGACTACCTTCCGTGGTCCAGTGGTAAAGGCATTTGTCTTGTGATCCAGAGGTCGTGGGTTCAAATCCCACTGGGAAACATACTTTGTGAATTTTTTTTCCAGTCTGGTTAAGATATTGCAGGCTTAAATCACCTGATCATCCGAAAAGAAAGATGATTCCGTGCTTCGGAATGTACGTAAAGCTGTATATCCCGAACGCCATCTAGCGTTTGTTTAAACCTATCCTAGGATTGGTTCTGGTCTACCCTTTGGGTTGCGGACGCAAACTTATAGGACGAGAAGCAGCTGAAACATTCTATGCCTTTTAATCCCAGACTAGCATGGAATATGAAACTTGAAAAATCAAGACTACAAAAAACCAACCCAGTGAAACTTACATGTAGTAATTCTGTCTATCAAAATCACAATGTGTATTATGGTATCCTCTTTCATTTTATGTGAGATGAGAGGCCGGACCTCATTCTTTATTGCGGTCTGTTTGCTCGATTAAAAAAGTTTGCTTAGGGCCCGCCGGAAATTGATTTATGACAAAACTCGCCGGACATGGCGATAACATGCATCTATTGATTTCCCTTTGTAACTGATGGTTGCTGAAATAAGAAAGATATGACATGAAATCGCTACCTCTTTGCGAGAAATATATAAAAGCTTAAAATGTAGGGTCAACATATGAAATGCCCTATGGATATACCTAGTTTAAAAAACTAAAACCAGACTACGATAAATATCTTGCTGAAAGGTACGTTTATCCAGTTAATGCAAGCACAGAAGGGAGTAACAGCTGATATTTGATATATATTTGAAATGTGCTTATTAAGCCCTTTCATTTGATACGGGACCCTATTACTAAGACTCCGCTGTCTGTCCGTCTGTCCGTCTGTCACAGGGCTCTATCTCTTAAACCGTAATAGCTAGACACTTGAAATTTTCACCGATTATGTATTACTGTGGCCGCTATAACAACAAATACTGAAAATAAAAAAAAGTTAAAAATTAAAGGGGGTCGCCATACAAAAAACGTGTTTTTTCAGCGTTTTTAACTAGATCTTTATAATGGCATTAACTAGATACTTGAAATTTTCACAGATTATGTATTACTTTGGCCGCTATAACAACAAATACTAAAAATTAAAAAAGATAAAAATTAAAGGGCGTCGTCATACAAAAAACGTGTTTTTTTAGCCTTTTAAAACATTGTACGGAGGTACGGAAACCTTCTTGTACGAGTCCGACTCGCACTTGCCCGTTTATTTTTTACATTGGTCTCATATTGAGGGGTTAAGTCACCCTTACAATGCGTGTCAGCCTTTTTATAATCTGTATACTTACATAGACATATATGTTGACTAGATATACAAAGTATGTAACTAGTATACTTAAGAGCTCCTTTCAAAAACGCTATAGAGCCATATACAAGCATAATACGCCTTTTGGCGGAAATTACACTATTAACCTATAGCTCGTTGTAACTATTACGAGTTCCAGTTAAATTTAAGAAATTAATACGTAAGTACATCTTATAAGTTACTACCAGCCCGCCCAGCTTCGCCCAGGTAAATATTACACATGTAAACCTTAGAAAGAATTACTCTAAATGCACTTGAAAACTGCATTAAAATCGGCTTAGTATTTTCAATGTTTATTAAGTTCAGACGGAGTCGTGTCAAGTGACTTCAATAATAATTGTATAAGCGACTACAATAAAAATGTATGTACCTTTATGAATAAGTATGAATGAAATATAACTCAGAATTGCATTTCCCTGTAATACCTGAGCACTTTAGAATATTCTTACTCTAAAAGTGGCGTAAGTAAAGTAGGTCGACTCTTGGTTTCCTTTCAATAAATCACCAATCTTTTCAAATGCACAAACCGTACTTGACATTATGTGTTTGCGAATTGCAGACATTGGATTTCGACTGCAGCATATTTTATTCGAGAGTGGTGTTGCCAAATCGCGTCTTGTCGTGAATGATTTTATGATTTTATTCGCGTTATTTTGCGAAACATTCTTTGAAATGTGTTCATAAAATATGTTTAGAAAGTTAATCAAATAATACTTACTCGTATCAGAAAATATCCTATTATATTTTTTTTTATAAAGACACAAACTAAACTTGCCTACTTTAATTTAAGTATGGATAAGAAAGACAGCTGTTTAAGTGTTATGTTGTACACTATCATGTCTTAATCCCTAAGGGGGCAGACAAGAGCCTAGGACGGTAAGGCCCAAGCCACTTTTAGCGTAATGGTGGGCATGAAGGTGGAAATAACATTTGTTATGTTGTGTCAAAAATATTTCAATACCTATAAGTACCTGTTCGTTCATTTAAAAAGAGGGCATTTTTGACTACATTATATATATATATATATTGACTCTCATATATAGATTGATATATATATATATATATTGCGAGTATATTTGTTGTCCGGAGCGACCAGACAGGGCTCTTCAGCTACCATTAATATTCAACAGCAGCTCTTACAGGCGGCCTATCAACACCTTTTTTATGAATCAATCGGCCCGTACACGAGTGTCATCCAATTACAACGCTCGCAAACCCAAAACGCCGTCTGCTCTATTAATATGTATTCGATTTTCTGCGTTTGGTGGGTAAATTGGTATTTATATAAGTGCTGTTTGGAAAGTTTGTATATATTATACAGGATAACCGATACATATAATATGTTTCCATTGGAGGTGTAACTATCGAAGATCCAAAATCTCTAAGTGCGCTATTGAGTAAAAAAGCTATCTAGACACGCAGCAGCGTGTCCAGTCAAGTTCAAAGAAAGGAACTGGCGACACAGCAGCCATGTGTATATTTAAAGCTACTTTTGACCCCTTCACAACTTAAAACCTATTTAACCTACATACATGACACATTTGTCACTTTTCGATTTCAATAATGTAGCTCAAAGAGTTATTGATACCTATATTAACGTTTATAAACTGGCATTTTTACGATTGATTCATCTATGCATTATCAAAATGGTAACCCACTTCCGGCGTATAAATAAAGAAAAAAAAATCAGAAAGCCGTATGTTTTATTTCAGTATAATGAATTTCTTATATTTGATTTTTTCAATCATTCGATATTAATTGGTAGAGCGCCTATCAAAATTATAAGAGCAAACATTTCTTTAATCGTTTTTCCTCTATAATTTTGATTTAATTTTATAAGTAGATAACTTTTGAATAAATTAATTTACAAAAAGTAAAAAGGATTCCCTACAGAACTTGGCAGCTATTTATTTATTGTTTGGTCGGATATTGAACTTGGCTGCCATTTTCACATTTATGATTTCGGTGGGATATAAATCTCTATCTACTCTGTAGCTGCAATTGAGTCTAAGTGAATACCTACGTATAATGTCCCTAAACCTTGAGAAGCCGATTCAGTGCGTAGGTCGATACATACATTTTTCGGGGTCCAGTACTGCCCCCATTTGAAATAAATTATTTGAAAGGAAAAAGAAATATAATTTAAAATGTTGTCTTGATCAAGCCCTAGATAACCCTTCAAACTATTTTATGAACTACTGTTTACAGTTTACAGTGAGAACGCTTAGCTTTAGTTATCATTTTTGCGGAAAACGGCCACTTTTGGCAAAAATGCTAAAAAATATTTAAGGAAAAGATACTCTTCATATCAAAGTTTACGAGTAAAAAGTCAGTCAGCTTACATAAGTCGAGTCGGTTTACAGAGCATTAAAATGTTTGCGTCAAGTTCGAAATTTAAAAAGGCTTTACAGAGCTGCGAGGTGTCAGAGCGGGCGTTTTAATTTTTCCATTTGGTATTTTGGCAGGAGCAGATTACGTTGCTGCCGAGCCGATAGTCACGTCCTGACACTCGAGAGCCGGCACTCGAGTCTCTCGACAGTGTTCGTGCCGGTTACTGCTGCATTTAGAGCAGACTATTGCTGGAAGTGATTGTTAATAACTTTAAACAAGCTCGGCAAAATAATGGCTCTTGTATCTATTTAATACGTTTCAAATTATTTTACTATCGCTTGAAGATTGCTTGAGGAACATGTTTAGATTATGTTTAGATAATTATTATTTAATATTTCTACAATTAAGAGTTTTATTTTTAGATTTCAATGTACATTCCTACTACCTTACTTAATAGGTACCTACTTATAATATAAAAGTAGCTAAAATAACGATATGATTAAATAAATTGCCCTTTAAATTAATTATTCACTGCTTGGTCGGTAGTTTTGTACTAGCAACATAGCTCAAATTGATGATATAAATTGAAGGATTAGTTTCTGGTTTCGCTAATTCGATCTTCTCATATTTGCTTAAAAAAACAACTATCTGAACAAAATTTTAAGTTGGTTTTATTGATATTTTTTTTGGAAAATGTGAAAACCTACTTCATTTGACATAAAAAAACAATCCGGTGTATTCTACTGCAACTATTTCTCTACTTCTGTGGTCAGCTGCGTCGGAGCCGGCGCACCGTAATTGGATTTAGTCTGGACTATGAATACGACGTGGGATTACCACTTACTGGGCTCTCTAATACCCACGTTTCAACAAGCCAAATCGTGCTTGATTAATATTTCATGAGCAAAGGATTAAGTAAATTGCTCATTTCTTAATTGGAGTCAATGGAATAAAACCTGTATCTTAATTAACTAAAGTTGATCCTTTTCGAGTTGCCTTTATATGTAGGTAGCTAATACATTTATCGTCTTATAAAAAAGCCGTAAAACTATCCAGTAAATGTACTACCAAACTCCAAATATGCTTTTATTGATATAACGAAGAATTTTTCTAAAATTATAAATTCTTATGTTGCCCTCAATTTGAGAATTAGTGTGCATAACCATGCAATTAGTGCATTATGCGCCCAATATCCACCACCAGTATGCGAAAATTCAAGCAGCTTACATTCAATAGACTATAAATTCACTGGAGCGCGAAATAATCTGATATCAAAGTCTGTATTAGTCCGCATATCGAGACAGGGTATCAGAAGGTAAGCCGGCTAAGCGCCCGTTCATATGCGCCGGCTGAAAAACCAATATGCATTTTTGCAGCGTCGATTTTGATGATTCACTCATTTACATTACTATCACCACATCACCCCGCACTACCTAATTTTCTTATAATTTTTTCTATTTGAGGTTGCCTGGAAGAAATTGCTTAGCAATTAGGCCGCCTTTTGCACATTTCTTAGTTTTTAAGATAGTCATGTCAATAAAGAGTATTGTTCTTTCTATAACGCAGCGAATCAAGTCAAATTATGTAGTTCAGCCGTAACTACTTTTGCATCATTACTAAACTAATATTAATCTAGTAAAGCTTATGTGAACGCACTCTAAAGCTCGAATGGCCAACGTCGACTTGCGGCCGCCGGGGAATGGACGTGACTTTCCGACTCCGATGCAGAACACTGTAGCCTGAGCTTAGTGCCTGTCAGCTATTAGCAATACACTAATTTAATATCTGTTTCAAGTCCTCCATATTCCGAGGAGCTTTCCATTTACTTAATATATTCATTTCAAAACTTTTAAATGTAAACCTTAAAAGAGATTCTGTATTACGAATAAACTATTAACCTAAAAGCTTACTAGGTACTTAATTTCTTCATATGTACAAAAATAATCTACTTGAAAACATCACATAGCCTTATATAGATAAAGAAAAAAAAGAAACGTCGGTAATAGGTACCTACCTTTACTTTAATACTCATAAACTAGATTTTGACATTCTGTTAATCTATCAGACAGGTAGAGTCAAGTTACTATTTAAAACAAGTCTTACTGTAAAAAATGTTCAGTTCACTTGCAGTCGGATCACCGATCAAAAACAATGACGTAGAATCTCGCGTCGTCCAATTGAAAAAAAGTATTTCCCATTTGAAATTCAGGCTACAATGAAATGCTTTTAAATCCATTAAACAGTAGTTACACTCGTCAAAGGGTCTGTTCGGCAGGGGGGGCGTCTGACGGACGCGTCGCGACGCGGCGACGCTGTCCTCTCTCTAGTGACGTATTTATGAATTGACGCCCCGGGTGTATAATATTTGTCGTCCCATTGACAAACAATGTAGGAACATTATAACACGAAGAAGCTTCTTTTTTCGCGTTCAGACAAATAAAACGAAGTTAGGCGGTCCTTCTAATCCTAATTATAAATGTGAAACTTGAAATGTTTGGATGTATGTGATTGTATGTATTTTTGTAACGCAATCACGCAAAAACGGCTGAACGGATTTGAATTAAATATTAAATGTGAATTCATTCAATTTGATTAAGGCACAATATACTTTACAAAGTAATAAAAATCTAAGTCTATTATGCTTAGCCTGGGAATACTAGAAAACTTTTTATGGACAGAAAAAATAGTTCCAACAGCTGTTTGCTATCAGTTAGATAATAATTATAACGTATTGGTATCCAAAGGTATCCAAAGCTAGGATCAGTAAATTAACTACAAACAAAAATTAGCAAAAACTAAATCAAAAAATGCTATCACAAATAGATGTCCATCATGTTTTTGTTGAAAACATGTTTATATTCATACGTTTCTAGACTTATTTTCTAAGTTCAGAAAATATAGTTTTTTTTTTCAAAACATAAAATAGACATTTTTTTTCAAAAATATAACTGTCGACACATATGTACCTATGTAAAGTGTTATTGGCGGCTTCTGAGTACCTTAAAAAGTTAGATAGCATTCTTTAATACGAGTATTATTAAAAAAAACAATTTTGTTGAATTTTTATTGATTCCATTAGCTCTATGGTTTTATAATACCTTTTTATGGTAATTAATGTTGTTATTATTTATGGGCTAAGATTAAGAAGCCCATTTTTTAATTTTGTTTTTTTCTATCTTTTGTGTAAAAATTTTGTTGAATTTAATTATTATATATAACTAGCTTTTGCCCGCGGCTTTGCTCGCGTATCCCACGGGAACATTACTTTTTTCCAGGATGAAAGGTACTAGCCTATGTCCTTCTCAGTACTCCTAACTATGTGTATGCAAATTTTCAAGAAGATTGGTTCAGTAGATAAAGCGTGAAGAGGTAACAAACAAATATACAAACTCACTTTCACATTTATAATATTAGTTGGTAAGTTGGTATTGGGATTGGGATATCTTAAAATTACCCAATCATATTTCCAAAAAAATTGCATATTTTTTTAAAAGTGCTATCGTTCCCTGAAAAATAATACCCCTTACCCTCACGCCACCTTAGCCCATTACTCTCTTGGCCATAGGGTAATACGTCCATGCTCTCGTCGCCGTCGTCAGCCACGCCGACGTCCTGCACGGAACTCCATCATTAGTGTGCTCACTCAATGTGAAAGCGATTTTATCCCCGACGATTCCGCCTCTTTGAAACTGGCGCAATATTGTCGAAGGAAAACTCTTTACGAGAAAAAAATATTGCCCGCGAAGAAAATGAGAACGGAATGCTAGGAGCCAATCGAGCGAACGAGTCCCGACGGCGATACAGCCCGCGTTTGCGTTACCGATGACGTAGACGCCGGGTGCTCCCCGCCGCTGAACGAAAACGAGGCCGCCTCGTCGCAGACTTTCCGCCCGCGGTCGTAAACTCGCCTGAAACAACTTCGTTACAACTCCGCTGTGTTTTGTTTCTGTGCAATATTAGTTTTAGTCAAAAAGCTATTTTTCAACCCCCGTCGAAAGGCTTGTAAAGTTTTCTAATTTAGTTAATTCGTACTCAACGTTTCGTGAATCCCTCCTTGCTGATGGAGATAACAGTTTTGCTAAAATATTGTTGCCGAATTTCGAAATTCGGTGTGATTGTAAGATAACACAAATTTAAATCGAGCGGCTACAGCTAATATTAATATACAAAGGGCACTGGGTAAATTGCTAAGGAACGTAACGCGCTTCTGAAACTTTATTATAGCGAAATACATTCTATGAAAAAGCAAATATATTTTCTACTCTTATTTAAAAAATACTAGCACAAATATCTAGCATAAAGGAATGTATATTTTGAGGATAAGGTAAGGCTTATAATATTCTCATTCGAAACTAAAGGCGCCAAGTTGGGGCTGCTGTTGGAAATTTAATATGCGTTTTGTTTTAAGTTTGTTCCGTATTACTGTATAACAGCGAGTTGTTTTGTCCACAGGTGCTGCTGTTCCCGGAGGAAGGCTGGGCCCGCAGCGCCTCCTCATCGTACTGGACCCTACAGCCCTGCTGGTGGCGGCGGTCTCGCTGCAAAGTCGTAGAGGTCGCGGGGACAAGACGGTACATATTTATTCCCATTATCATTTGTAGTTGACAAAAACATTGTATGCCTATAAAGCTCCAACTGAGAGTTTACGACTATGCGTTTAGTTTGTTTTTGACACATGTCTTGCCAAAACCAGAAATGACTTTTTAAAACATAAGCAATACTGAAGAAGCGCTTATATTGCGACTAATTACCTAGGAATTAAGCGCTTCTATAAAAGGATAGATAGATCTATCCTGTATATAAAATAGTTACTTGGAACTACCCTTTACCTATTTATTACCGTACCATCGAAGTACGGCTACGCTTAATTAAACAAATAATTTTATTTCTGTTGCTTTTAAGAAAAATATGTTTGCTCTACACCAAAAAGCTTACATCTTTGGCTATTAGCAAAAATTATTAGGTACGTTTCCAACGTTATTTAAAATGCAAAAAACAATCTTGGGTTGCATACAAAATAATAACAAGGGCGTTTTAGCTGTCTGAGAGGAAGCAGTTTATCATTTTGTTGCACGTTACGCCGCTTTTCGCAATTAACCGCAGTTTCAGGTAACGTCCGCGTGACAAACGGCCGGAACTGCCCGGGGGCGCCACTATCGCAACATCTCACTGTTGACATTAAACAGGTTTTATACCAAATTAAGACAGTATTTGTTTTTATCGCTGTGTGAACGGCATAGTTTGTGTTGTTCTAAATAGATGGCGTTATCCGAACTTAGAGAACTTGACATGATTTTTTTTATATAAAATCGAAATTGTATGAAATGTCAGGCTAGCAAAAGCGACCGAATAAAGTGTTTAGTATCCATTGATGACTTTTACTATAAATAGTTTCTGGGATGAGTTCATCGCGTTTATATAACGTCTTACAAAATATAGTGAAACTATGTTAAAGGTGAATTCAATCCATGATACTGAACAACTTTCCCCAAGGAACATATATCGAAATGATTTCTTCTTCATGTTTTTAGTTTATTATTATATGTAGGTTTATTTAAACTTATATGTAAGTTTATTTCTACTAATATATGTGTAGGTTTAAATTTATATATATTTATATATTGTTCATCTTTTATACTCTATTATTGTACTAGCCACTTCTGCCCCAAACTCATATTAGTTAAACATTCCTCTCAATTACTGGCCGGTTGACTGGAAGAGATCCCTATATGGGATAAGTCCGCCGTTGTATGTTTAATTTTCTGTTTTATATCTGCTTCTGTTTTGTGTACAATAAAGCTTTATAAACAAACAAACGAAATATTAAAAATATTTTTTGGGTTTTCCATACAAACTCGGATCAGCTGATATGGGAGGCCAAAAAATTATATTTCATATTTCGATATAAATGTTCCTTGAGGAAAGTTGTTCAGTACGATGGACTAAATCCACGCTTAAAATAGTTTCAGTATATTTTTTTAGGCCCTGTATATATTTTTCTTCCTCACCTATCTCTAGAGGTCGATGAATACAATGAATAATGACTTAGTAAGAGCATGACTAATGTCAAATAATATGTTTTAGTCCCATCATTGATGTATATTATTACGTACCTACTTACTTTTCTTTATTTTTTAGGGTTTCGTAGAAACAAATATAACCCTTATGTTTTCGCCATGTCTGTCTGTCCGCGGTTTTACTCAGATTTTTAGTACTAGAAAACTGTAATTTGGCATTAAAGAGGTAATTTAAAATCTTAAAAAAAAATGGTATGGTACGACCCATAGGTACATGTAAAGTGAGAAGTATTGTTTTTTCTCGACTAACCCATGGTTTGGGGTGTCGTTAGATAGTTCCTACAAAAATATTGTAAGTTTGTTAATAAGTAAGTACCATTTTTTCGATTTAGAGATCGGTTTGTAAAATATTAAAAATGCAAATTTTTGTGAGAGTTATGTGTCTGGATGTTTATTTTGCTTTCACGCCTATAACAGCTGAACATATTGGAATGAAATTGGACATTTATATAGCTTATAACTTCAAATCTAAATCCCGTAAGAGTGCCACAAACTTGACTAAGCGGGCATCAGCTAGTCTTTCATATACTGAAGCAAGCTTCATGTATACCTATATAAGCATCTTATCATACCCTTCGTGATGAAATTTATGTTCACACAGCTATAACTTGCAAGCTTGTTGCATAAGCAAAGAAACCCTGAAAAGTGGTGCGAAAACGCCGTAAATAAATATGGCGCCTGTTAGCAGGCTTAGCGCGAATGGGATGCCATTTATTATGAAGACGCTGCAGATACACATCTCAAATTATTTTAAAATATTTTATGTGATCCTTACGTATTAATTCATTTAACATCATTTCTAGATTTCTAAATAAACATTACATGTAATGTATACTTTTTTTTTTATTGTTTGTAATATTCTTTATTTCTAAAAAAGTCAATATTATATATAGGTCTCATTACAAATTAATACAATAAAATTTACAAATAAAAAAGAGACTCCAACGCCTGGCTGGCAGCAACGGCTGGCAGCATTACCCCTCTGCACCGCGATAGAAATCCTTTGTGCAAAGTACTTGCCCGCCCTTGGATCGCCCGTGACATCGCGGAGACGCGTTGAAATCTCAGTGACAAAGGATTTTGCTTCTGGGCGCCATGGACCCATCGTCTCTACGGCGAAGGGCACAAAAAGGAGATCTTCATACTTCCTGCGTTTCAGGGCTTCTGCCGAAACAGCCGCACCACCAGCTCGCACAGACGTTGACGCCACATGCGTGGACGCAAGAGTATCCACGCAAGTGGCGTCCCAAATCAGGCATTTGCCCAGCCTCCACGGTATCAGTGACATTCCGTCAGGCCTTTTCCCATCTGATCTCAGTAAACCGCTCGGTTCCAAGATGGCTGGAACGGTTACAGAGACAAGGGCCCTTCGGATGATGTCATTTAATGTACCATGTCGGGATAAACGACCAGCGCTCCTTTGGCAGGCGTATCCGTGGCGGCCCAACTCATTTACCGTTCTACCACAGACACACTAATGGGGCTGATTCACTTTTAAACCTAGTCTAAGTCCCACCGCTAGAGACAAAGTACAATTGTCCAATAAAGTGCCTAAATTAGAGGAAGGAAGCGCCTGCAGCCATAAACCCGATTCCCGCTCGGAAACCGCAATTAATCTAGCGCGATCTGCTGGACTAGTAGCTCCAGAGAGCAGACCTTGTAATGTTTTTCTGCATAAAGGCTCATCCCATCCTCTCTGGTGATGTACATTAGCTGAAAGTGGTACGCCGGGACAGACACTCAGCCAGACATCCAAAGCCCCCGCCAGTCCACGGATCCCCACGGCACCCAATGAAGGGCCTAGAATGTTACCGCATAGAGGACCCGCAGCATGGACTGAGGACAAGAACGCCGGCAAAGAGACCTCCGACACTTTCCTGACCCCCAACCCACCGAAACGGATGGGCAGCGATGCCTGTATCCAAGAGCTATCATCTAGTCAGTTTAATATTATTATCAGTGTATCTTTTATAATATTATCTAAGCCTTGAAGGAGGTTATGATATTTCCAAAGTTGCGCACATCGTAACACATAAGTAAATTTAGGCACAAAAATACATGAACGGATAATAGAGAGAGCCATGTGCGCATTTATCTTATGCAAACGCTCAGATGAAGATTGGAAACTACTAATTTGCTCGTTAATGTATGAAGGTATAGATGATTCA
The DNA here is from genome assembly GCA_963576875.1 of Acrobasis repandana. Classification (NCBI taxonomy): domain Eukaryota; kingdom Metazoa; phylum Arthropoda; class Insecta; order Lepidoptera; family Pyralidae; genus Acrobasis; species Acrobasis repandana. The sequence goes on along the minus strand of OY756230.1, from coordinate 9,066,988 downwards.
TCTAATACTGGGGCCCCGAGCAAACGCAAAGAATCGCTTTCTACAATTTTGATACCAGGAGCTAATGCATTAAACTTAGAAATTATGCCATCTCCAGCTAACGGATCAACGGATGGCTTTATATACAGTTCGCACTTCTCATAATTAAGTTCCAGGCCCATTGCCGCAAAAGAATTTCCCAAAAATTCCAAATCCGCCGCTACTGTAGCAGCGTCACCACCTAAAGTACCATCGTCTAGGTACCAAACGTTTAAACAACTGGATAGGGAAGTTATAATAGGATGAATGCCCAGGCTGAAAATAGCGGGACCCAGCGGATCTCCCTGCTGGCATCTCGTGGAGGAATTTACCAGGTGATCTTTGTACACCAGATTTTTGGGAGACGCGTAACACTGCCAGAGGTAAGGATAAATAACTGGTATGTGGTCACTGGTCGCCCTCAACAATACTCCTCTGTCCAAGGTATTAAAAGCATTTCTGATATCCACTTTGAGTATTACTTCGCCTCCATCCGAATCCAAAAAAGTTCTTGCCGCATGGACTGCGGCCTCGCAACCACCTTTGATGCCAAACCCCAGTTGCTTTGGTTGAAATGTGTCACTAAGAACAGGAAGCGCGTGTTTACAACAAATTTTTGAAGCGTAATGTATACTAAAATATTGACGTGTAAAAGTGCCTTTTTATAGAAACTTTTGGACAAAGATCGAAAAGTCTATTGCATCTTCGTAGATTTAGAAAAGGCCTACGATAGAGTGGTGATGAATGAACTGTGGTCAACACTGACTGCGTATGGGTTGAGCAGCCATCTGATTCAGGCACTGAAATCTCTTTATAAGGATTCTAGTGCTTGTGTCAGAATTGACGGTGAATACACAGACTGGTTTAACATCGAAAAAGGATGGATGAAAAGACATGGATGTGTAGCGTCGCCTTGGCTGTTCAACCTATTCATGGATAGTTGTTTGACGTATTTGAAAATAGATGAATGTGACGTTAGAATGGATGAGTTATTTATGCCTTCTCTATGCCGATGATCAAGTGATACTTGCGGACTCAGAGGAGGAATTACAGAAGATGATAGCTGTTATGAATGATGCATTAGAGAAAAAGGGTGTGAAGGTTAATGTAAGTAAGACTAAAGTTATGGTTTTTGAAAGGGATGATAGTTCAACAGAATGCAATATTTTAATAAATGGGGTGAGAGTGGAGCAATTAAAGGGTTTGTATTATATACTTGGGATGTAAGTTTACAAAATATGGCAAGCACGGGGGTGATGTGGAAAGAAGAGTGAATGCGGGTAACCAAGTAAATGGAGCGCTGCATTCCTTTATGACCAGCAGGAAGGTATCAGATAAGGCACGTCTTGCCGTTCATAAACGAGTACTAATACTTACTTTAATGTACGGTAGTGAGAATTAGGTATGGCAGAGAAAGCATGAAAGTAGAATAAATGGAGTTGAAATGCGCATGCTGAGGAGTATGTGTATTGTGTGGTGTTACCTTGAAAGACCGAATAAGAAATGATGTTATAAGGGATCGGTGTGGAGTGAAAGAGGACGTAGTGACAAAAGTAGAGAAAGGAATGTTAAGATGGTTTGGGCATGTAGAAAGAATGGATGAAAAGAGATTAACAAAAAATATTTATAAGGCAAGTGTGAAGGGAAGAGCGGGACAGGGTCGACTTCGGCGAACATTCTGCGATCAGATTGCAGACGTTCTGAAAAAGGGAGAGGTTAGAAGTACCCGCAACAGAAGGGCATGTATGAAAAGGCTGATGAGTGTAGATGAAGCGAAAGGGGTCTGTCAAGATCGTAGCAAGTGGAGGTTCATAGTCTCCGCCTACCCCTGTGGGAAACAGGCGTGATAGTATGTATGTATATACAAGTGCCTGCAAAGGCCTAATTACTGAATAAATATTTGATTCTTGATTCTAAGCTTTCCATAACTCGAAAAATGTCAGAAAAACATAGTGATGTTTCATAGTCAGAATGATAAAAAGGTAAGGTAAGATTAAGGGTCTTTTCTTATTTCTTTAACAGCTTATATCCGCGAGATAAGCGAGGATTTGTCCATAATACTATGCCAGTCGACCGGGTTGGCGATCGCAGTACATAATATAAATCAATTCTACAGAGAACACTGCTGCTCATTATTTGTTACCTATGCTTCCCTAAGTCGCCTCTTACGACACTCGTGGGAGAGGACAACGGTGATGAGAAATTGTACTCTACTCGCCGTCACCACATGGCTTGGCAAAGGGTAACATAAAAGACACATTCCTGTACATTTCCATTTAACTAAACCGCTTTGTAGTTATTACGGTTGGTTAAAAGTTATCCCATACTAACAAAACTGTTAAAAAGAGTTTCACCCGCAGAAAAACGTCTATTGTACGACACGGGGCTAAACGGGAACCGTTAGCGTTAATGGTTATTGCCAGCCGCCCCACTATTCCCCTTAAATGATCTCCTATTTCATGATAACACTGCTTGAGAGATCTCGCATTGTTTAATGTTATTGTCCCTGCATTCCGGGTACACCCTGAAAAAAATGTTAAAAGAACATCCACACTATTTTCACTATATTCTAACAGCAGATTATACTTTGAATAAATTTAATAAAATCCTATGTAATTTTTAACGATTTTTTTTTGTAACACCAATCAAATGTATGTATGAACACAGCTAATGCCGTTTGGTCTGCACTTTGAAATATCTGCATGACTAGATAATAGTACTATTTAGTTACTCTTATAACGCTGATGACCGTGTTGCATAATTTAGTTAGGATCGTAAAAAGAAAAGTATTATTAGCACATATATATATTTAAAAAAAAAATCTTAACCTATTAGTCCCATTGGTGGGCAAAGGTCCCTCATATTTCCTTCCATGCGTCCCTGTCCAATGCTTTAGCCGACCTTGTAAAAATTTAAAGGAGAAAAAAAATACAACAAAAAGATCTTAAAAAAACAATTCTAAGTGTGTTGGGATCGTCCTACATACATAAGCTTTAAGCACCCAAAAGTCCTTAACACTTCTACTTGGAATTTCCCGTCCTAAAATAGATTCAGCAAAAGGGTCAACGGATCCTGCAGATTAAGCTTGGCAGATGTATAGACATTTGTGTACCTGTAACCTTTAATTTCGTTGGCCATTCGAATTTCAATGAAACGTTAGAGCGGCGATAACGCCGAAGAAAGTAGTGTGAAAGTGCGCATAAAGGTTTTTAATTTGTTCGTGCGTTCCCTGGGGCGTGTGCGATGTTTGGGCCATTACTGGGCTGCCATTACATCAGCCGTTAGGGCTCGGTACGTGTTGGATTCGCGCCCTACTAACTGGGATACGTGCCCGGCATGCAGACGGTGCGGCTATCTCTCCAATGCACCAGACATCAGCAATCCCTAAGGCATTAAACGTCCCGTGACTTCCTACTCCTGAAGTTACAACCTCTTCAGATTCGACCTTGAGTATTTTTATGGCGGTGCGGGCTTAAAATATGAAAATGAGGGTTTTACAGCTACGCTACGCAAGTGACGTATATTATGCTATAACGTACATGCATCCTTTATGAAAAATAGAACTTCGATATCGATATAAGTTAGGATAATGAAAAATCAACTTTTCATATGACGTGATATGATATAATAAAATTAGTTCACAGAGCGATTTTCTTCTTCTCTTCATTAGCACGTTCCCGGTTGCATCCTCAGCTGTGCTGCTTCGTAGCCCGGGAGCTCCAAATACATAATCTAAAAAAATATGTATACTAAAGCTATTTTAAGGGTAGATTCAGTCCATGATACTGAACAACTTTCCTCAAGGACAGTTCCTTGAGGAAAGTTGAAATCAAATAAGTTCATCGAAATATGAAAGATAATTTTTGGCCTACCATACAAGTTGACCGATCAGTTGATCCGACTTTGTATAGAAAGCCAAAATCTATTTTTATATTTCGATGTATGTTCCTTGGAAAAAGATTTTCAGTATCATGGACCGATACCCTTAAGGCTGCAGTCTTCGACCGTGGGAATTTTTGATTGAACACCTGAATCTATATTTTCTATCTACACATACGCATTGCGCTGTATGGTACATGCATCCTGAAGACGAATTTAGACGAATTCAGAAGCGCAGCGAGCTGTCTGTCTTATCAGCGTTTTCGTCCCCATATTTATTTGAGAATTCCGGAGAACTTTAAATTTTTCTATCGTTTTAAAAAAGACAATTTTTTTTTATTTATTTATTGTACGTGTTTAAGCATGAATCAATCTTCATATATGTGTATTTTTTATTTTTAACTCAGTCTTATGCGCAAGAAATCCGACGACGTATTCGCTTATGTTTTCTTCAAAGTTTAACCTTTATACCTAAGTTTTTGAATGAATTAAAAAAACTAATTACTAAAATCTCCTCATTCACTTTTTAGGATTTTCCTTTGTCTTTATTTCTCTGTAATTTATACACAACTTCATGTTTTAAATTCCGTGTAAACAACAAAGAAATGAACGTCGTGCACCGCAAATTTAAACACGTCTCAGGTTATTTGGAATTAAACAAACTATTACAATGAAAATCAATAAATTGTCTCATTAAATTTTTTAACACTTTAATAAACTTCAATTTAACATATCTTAACATATTGTTACTAAGATAGTTTGGCTCTAATCAGCTCCGAAAATGCAGTCAAAATCACAAAAAATAAGGACCGGCCCCTTAAAATAGTTTTAGTATATTTTGTTAGACGTTATATACTCGTAATTTGCATGTCAATGGTCACCCAAGGATGCCAAAGACCTTGCGAAATGGAGAAGAAATAGCCAAAACAGTTAAAATGATTTGACTAATATAGTTTTACGACCTGTCAACCCCTATTTAGGAATGCATTAGTGCGAAAAGTTTTACAACCGTCCGCCTCGCAAAGTTAACCCTCCTTGGGAATGCAGTTGCAGCACGAGATGTTTGTGTGTTTATTCTCTTAGTCGCCTCATAACATTATGAAATAAATTAAATATTGAAATTTTTAATAAATCAAAATTAAAATAAATCAAAATTAAAGTAGGTACAATAAAATCAAAATTAAAATACGCTCCAAAAAGAATACAATAGAGTGATATAGATAGACTGGTAAAGCCAGATTGATATATATAGTCATAAAGCTAAACTAAAGAAGAAATAACGATTTACTTCGGTATGTTGTAGACAACATACCTAGGTGAATAAATTACTTTTGTCTGGGGCACGTCGTCCTCAATTAATAACTGTAGAAGCAAGCTAGCATATTATAAGCAATGTAGCATAAATCAGGGGCTTTCCCTGGGCTCCAGACGTGCGTGGTGCAAGTAGGTCTCACTAATTCTTGCTGGTGACAAACGGGCGTCGGTGGCGCGAAGCGGGTATCTGACGCCGCCCTAACAGCTTCTCGTAAATAATACGATATAGGTATACGCTGAGACTATGTGCTTATCAAGATAGCAGAGAAAATAAAAGGAAAATTCTAAATCTTGTGCTCTTGCATGAAAAAGGAATAAACTTGACGTTACAGATTCAGATCTACCAGACGTTACATGATCCCCCAAATCTCTTTTATTTATTTAATATCTAGTAGACATATATACAAGAAAAAAGTGCATGATTTACTTTTTGAATCGTTCAACTATTAGGAGAATTCATGGTTTCTTTCTGATTTTCAAATATATATATATATATGTACGTATATAATATGTTGTATGTATGAATATAGTATTTATTTTATACGATATTTATGTATGATCATTTAAAAGTACTGATTATTTCTGGATTGTTTCTATCTATTTTAGACGCCAACTATTCTATTCTGTTTCTCTTCTCCTAAAGGTTGACAGAGAGAGAATGCTTTAGCATTAAGTCTACCTATTGTAGCTTTTGACTCCATATAGTTTAAATAAATAAATACATGTACCCAAAGGTTGGCTGGAAGAAATCACTTTAGTGATAAGCCCGCCTTTGGACCTACTTTATTTTAATTTACAATACAATACAAATACTCTTTATTACACCATAAACAAAAGAAATTGCAAAAATATAGAGAGAAACTAGAACAAAAAAATGATACAAAGGCGGATTTATAGCATACCTAGCAATCTCTTCCAGTCAACCTTTGGGTAGAGAGAGAAGTGAATTTCGAGAGAGGCGATGCAGTATGTCAAATTTGCTGATAACTATTAACTTTATTGTTATACTCAGTTGGTGCAATAAGTTTTGTCTTGTCTACGCGTCACACATATTATAACACTAATGTCAAAGAGTATCCTTACATAAAATATATTCAATAATATAGATCAACAATGATAAAATAAACAATATCTCAAACACGAGTATAAAGGCTTTAAAATAATAATAAATGCAACCTGAATCTTTCTTTACTTTATCACCAGTTTTCGTATATTTAAGCTAAAAAAAGAGCAACTTTTGCGCGCGTTGCTTGCGCAAAATACCACTAACATGAAATTCAAACTTTTTAGCTTCGGAAAATCCTTGGTAATGTGATTCTCGGTCTATCTGGTAAAAATCCCACGTTCCACATAGCTTTCACTTTTCACTTCCACATTCATTGATTGCCGTATACAAAATTGTTAACACTTATATTCCGTATTTACACCACTTATTTTCTGATCTTAGATAAGTCGTTAAAATTACCCACTTCATCTCTTCCTGTGGATGAAGTATAAGGCGACTAAGGGAATAATCACAAACATGTCGTGCTACAACTGCATTCCCAAGGAGGGTCAACGTCAGGCAGCAGCCGGTTATAAAACTTTTCGAACAAATGCATTTCCAAAGAGGCAGGCAGCCGGTCGTGAAACTATAGCCAAATTATTTTTATGGTTTCGGCTATTTTTTCTCCACTTCACAAAGTCTTTAGCATCCTTGGGTGACCATTGACAGCATATTAGTTATATTTGGTGAAGAAAAATCGGCAAAGCGAACCCCGGGCTCTAAAGCAGCACAGCTGATGATGCAACCGGGTACATGCTAAGATGAAGAGGGTCATGATAGTATAAAGCACTTGGGTAACCAAGCTGCGCACATTATTTTTTATGATGAAAAAATTAAATAAATGAAAACTCTAAAAACGCAGAAACTTATTTGCCTCGCATCCCAGCACATATGTTTTAGCCGCATTAGATGTTCAAGATTCCTCCTTGAGAGCTCCAATCTGAAGCTAACGAGCCCCAATCAGCACAAATTGGTTGGGAAAGCAGTCAATTTGGTGTTTGTTGCAGGCACAGCACCCACGCCCGGATGGTGGTGAGCGGTGGGAACGCGGTCTACATCGTAGGAACGTTCAAACATCTTGGCGCCGATGCTGATTTTAAGGTACCTACCTACTAAGAACCTACTATACTTAGTCTATTTAATAAATTATAACCTTTTAAGAAAATTTAAATAACAGCGCAGTAATCCAAGCCTTTTCTTTTGTATGTATGAGAACACTATGAAATATAAAAGTCCATACATGAAAAAGTTATTCCCGAACACAAATAAAATCCACTTACGAGTAAAAAACTGAAAACATTTTTTTCAACGTAGCTTAGAAAATACTTCAAGTTTGATCCTCGTAGTTACGAGAAAAGTGACTTGTGCAATTTAGTATTTTTCAAAATTTTTCTTTTATGGATGTTATTTTCGTGTGTGTAAGTGGCCAACACTTGTGTCAGATTTGCTAAACTGCCGGCAACCAACCTAGCTTATAAACTATCATGTAATGATGACAACTTTCGTAGCACGTTATGTCACTCATCTAATCCAAATTAGGGTAGTTATCTAGGGTCAAAAATAAATTATTTTGTAATGATAAGAGAATAAAACGTCACAAAATAATTTCACTTGTCGTTCATCATATCCATTTTGAACGTGATTTTAGATTCATAAATGCCGAAAAACTGATATTAAGAGCGCTATTTGATTCCAAGAAACTATCACGTCACGGCGTTTTAATCCCATAGAAAATATTTGTTTAGACGTTTAGAAAAAAGTATGTGTTTTGACTTGCTAGCAACTAACAACTTAATACGCATGCCCGCGAGTCCATAGAGCTCCTCATTTGTGATTATTACTTTCGTTCCACAGTTATACCTGACAACGAACGTGACGCAAGCAGACTTCAACATGGGCTACACCATGACGGGCACGCTGGAGCGCGGCTCCCGCTCCACCAACACCTTCCAGATGACGCACTTCGCCGTGCTGCGGCGCTGCGACCACGAGGCTCATCATCTCAAAACTTCATAAACATTAAATTAATGTATATAGGATACAGTCTGGGAAAATCGAGGCGCCACTGAGTATGCCGAAAATGACAACTCTAGATTACTCTTTGTTGACTGTAGAGGCGGATTCCCACAATATTTTTTTACTATTATTTTAATTTCCATTCGCTTTATTCCCCATATTTTTTTTACCAATTGAACACTTTTGTTTAATTGTGACAGTGTATTTATTTCTGATAAAAATCTGTTTTTATTGGGGTTGTTTCTTGACGCAATAACAGACTTTAGACTATCAATAGATACATAAAACGTTGTTTATCATACCAACTACCCATCACTGAAAGCATTTTTATACTCTACAAGTTTTTTGACCCGCCTGCTAAGGAAGGGTTACGTTTTTCGCGCATCTTCTATGTTTGTTTATAAATTTCTTTATTACCTCATATCTTCCAAATGGCTGGACCGGTTTCGACAGTTACAAGTTTTAAGTCTAAAAAAATATAAATGGTTGGTATCTAAAAAATAAAAAATATATATATATATATACATATAATAAATATATATAATAAAAAATAACATGGCGGATTTTTGGCCCCAAATTATGTCTTAATTTTTTTTATTAAAAACGTATCGAGTGAAATATAAAAATAAAGGATTTTTTATAAAGATTACAAAAGTATAATGTAAGTTGGAATGAAAAACAGCTAAACAACAACATATTACTTCGCTCATCCGAGCGTGTTCCCGGTGTGTTCTGTTGTATCATACAGTCGGGATATTGTTTTTTTTTAATAGTTGTTATACATACTATTCTGGATATTTGTTTTACCTATACCTTAACCATACCTAATAATTCTCTCAAATTTATTCGATGACACTTTTTTCCCAATAAAACCTACAAGTAGGTAGGTACTTGAAGACTTTGCTTGTTACAAGTTGGATTTTATTTACAAGGTTTTTCTCATCTTTATAAACTTTTAAAAAAATATATCAACTACATATATACCTTTGTCCGTCATCCTACTAGGATAGGTGCGTAGCTAAAAATTAACTGTATCTGTAAGTGCTTATTCATTGCTTTTTTAAAATACGAGTACTGAGGAATTATTTGTACTGTTAGACAAAGATTTTAGTGTACGAGACAAGTCAAACCGGTAACTGAGACACAATGTAAATAAAATTACACGACGCAGTCAATTAGAACTACTAGCGGTCGGTTTCAATGTCAAGGCTACTTAGATTAAAGTTTCCACGATGTTTCCACGTTTTATCAATTTAACTATCCATATTCTTCATCAATTTCAATATTTTATTTGTTTAGGGAAGCCTTTACCTTTTATATTAATTTAATGTAACCGTGTTTGTCAAATGTTGAATTTTTTGATGGGAATACTGACAAATTCTGGAAATTAAGTAGGTATCTTAGGAATCCTTAAAGCTACCTTCCGGCTTCCTCTTAAGAGGACCTCGTAATTTCCATTTTTAATTTGATGTATGAATGATAACATTGCAATCTTTGCCAGAACTTTGGAATCTATTAGGTGCTGTGAGGTCAATGTGTTTTTACACATTGACCTCACAGTAAGAAATAAAAGTTAACATGTTATTTGCCGCCTTTGCGGGCGCTAGAATAAATAAGGTAACTAAAGGGTTTCCACCGAAGACGCAAAGCAAGGCGAGAAGAGTCGACGATGTATAATAATCAAAAACATCAAAAGCATAAGGTTGATTCATGGTAGTATAAAAAGGAAACTAGAAATCTCTTGTCAAAATAACTCGCTCTCCTTATCTCGCTATTCCTTGGGCCTCCAGTTTGGAATTGTTTTGCTTTTCAGTCGTTGATGGAAAAATGATCTCATGTAGAAAATGCTAGTCACTGTGTATTTAAGGTTAGTGTTAAGGTAATATTGCCAAGCGATATTGTGATCTCAGACATCTGAAAATAGGATTAATTCTTATTTGGTAGAGTCGTCTCTATTAGAATAGGATGTACATAACATATATTATTTAGGTTGTACAAAGGCTTGAGCTGAATTGACTTTCTGGGTAAGGGGTAGAAATGTTATTTTTGTAAAATTTAACTTGCCATTTAACATAAGTTTGAAGTTGGCTCATACATAGCTCAAATATTCAGTAATATGTGTGTAGAATTAATGCATTTCTAGATTAAACGTAAAATTAAACTCTTTCCATTTTATCAATGTATCTTTTGTCTAGATGTCAACTCGAATAGATAATGTAAGTCAGGAGTCAAACGTACCTGCCTTATTGAGTATGTAGCAAACACATGTTTATATTTAGGGATATATTTACTTAGGTGGACGTCGGTGTCTTATCAGAACGGCCAGTGAAACTTGAACAAATTAAAAATTGTATCGCTTTCATTCTATTGTTACATGCAATGAAAAACTTTCTTAACATATTTTAAACTTGTTTACTTTCTGGGAATTAAACCAAAAACATATGTGAAAAAGTGTCATAACGTATTTTTATAACGACTATCGATTGAATCAACTACAAACGTAAAACATTTATAGTACATATATTATTATCTTGGGTATTTATCTATATATGTATTTATTTTTAAAATATAGTATCATTGAGTTAGTATCCCATAACATAAGTTTAAACTTACTTTGGGGCTCTAGCTCAATCAGTAAGATTTGTCCCTATATATTTGTTTATTTATTCTAGAACAAATAGGTACAGGCAGAATGCTTATTAAAAAAAACATATTTTAAAAAGAAATTTTGTTTTAAATAGAAAACATATATACTGGAAAACAGAACTTTATTCTTTGAAAACTCCTGGCGTAGAAAAGTTTCCCAAACTGACCAATTTTGGTAAGACAACGTATATTGCCATATTTCTCATACCCTGCTCATCGAATGTTTTATAAATGAATTGAAATTCATTTTTAAATGGCTGTGAGCGTATATTCTGCGAGCCTTCACGGTCCGGCGGTCAAAATAATATATCGGTCGGCAGCATCGATCGAGGCGCCCCTATGCCACATAAATGAAAACACATATTTCGTTTATAGGATCAGTTAGGCAGACTCGTAAATCATGTGGAGCCTTTATCTCGATTACGGTTTCGATAATATCAATTCTCAAGCACACTCTTCACTGTATCCTTATAATTTTGGCATGAATTTTGGGGACTTGCCCGGAAAATTCTCAAATATAACATCGATTCAATTAAGTTCGACAGCTTCATATTTTCAGTTACAAATAGACAATATATTTTTATTTAATGTAAAGATCTATTTGACGGATACATAAACAAATGTGTGGGCTTCTCCCGCTTGTATCACTTACTTACTACGACTTTACGTTACTTAAAGTTACGTATCGAATCTGGGAGAGGACTGAAAATGACGTGTCACGCGTAATTAATATAAAAATTAATAACTTTACGAAAATCATTAAACCATATAAAAAAAACAGCAATAACAAGCGTTCAAATGATTACACAAAAACAGTAAATAGGTACTTTCTATATATACTTATTCATTCTCTGTACTAACTTAAAGTAAGTTATAATATTTAAGTAGTTGATTCTATTTGGCGGAAATGTGTATGTGAGGAGTAACATAAACACATACAGCGTGGTAAAACAGATTTCCGCTGAAGTGGATCCAAGGAGTTAAATGTAAAAGGGTCGGGAAACACAAACGTCCAGTATCGCACTCCCTCCAGTGTTTACACACATAATTTTTGTACAAAGTTACGAGTATTGTATCGCTTTTATTAAATTTGGCTATTAGGTGTAATGTAAGTGTATAGATTTCAGTCAATAAACGAGTAGATAAATGTAGGCCGCGCATACAGTCAATGAAAAAAAAATCATTACTTTCCGTGCTACTTTAGCAGCAAAGAAAAAACGTAAAATATATCAGCTGCCTCTTTTATTAATGTATATTGTATATGATTGCTTCGTTTTCCATTTATGGGAACATAAATAGGCCTTTGGTGGCCTTATGGTCTTACGACTATTAGTTGACTACTCCACATGCTTTTGATGGTCATCTTAGAAATGATTTAATTTGTATTAACATAACACTAAAATAAAATAAAATTGTTTAGTTATTAGTACACTTTACTCGCGCTTTCGCAAGCGACACCGCACTTTGGAGTGGCTTACTAATGTCTCGAGCTCTTCAGTGCTTCGGAAGGCACCTTAAGCCGTTGGTCACGGCTGTCATCATTGTACAGCAGTCGTCAAGCTATGTCGGCTTGAAAAATAAAATCTGACACCAGAATTGGCTACTTATACATACGAAAAACACACAAAACGTAACAGAGAAAGTAATTTTAATATATATTTAAAACAGAATCATGCCACGACAGTATATAGAATCTCTGGTATGCAAGTGTTTATAACAATCACTACAATTGAAACTCTTATTCTGATCATAAGCTTTTTCGATGACTGTAATAAGATTTTCTGGACTAGTCGAATAAGGGACAAGCTCTTGAGGTCTAATTAATGGCCCACTTCGCGCGCAGGCGGCGCGGAATTTCATGAAATGGTAATAATGTGCACTCGCGGCGGCGATCACTATCTTTGCGCCTAACTTTTCTCATTACATTACTTTTGTCGCCACTATTTTCGCGTTTGTGATGGAATATTGAATTAGTTTTAGCATACTCGTTTACATAGTTGCAGTTTTCGTATTGTTGGACCTACTTTCAGACCTTTGAAAAATTCCACATGTATTAATTCGTTTAAATAAAATATTTTTATGTCTCAATTGTTTTTTCTAGAATAAGTGAATTATTATATGTTATGAAATATGAGATTGTTTCATTTTTTCATTATAAAATTAAGTCATTTTCTGTAATACGTACGTTGTTGGCTTACATTTTTATGTATACTGATTCTGAATAATTTATTAGAAACATGTTTACGTATTAAGGTTCATAATACTAGCCAAGACCTTTTTTTAAATAATTGCGATTGGTATCAAAAATATGCAAATACCTTTTTTTTTTAGATTCAAATTCAAAAAACTATAAAGATTTATTTATAAGTATTTATTCGTAGTAAAAGCTATTGATACTATATTATTTTCAATTAAAATAAACTTTTACAATCGTAATTGTATCAAAACTGGGTTCGAAAAAATATCAGAATGAAATTCTAATATGTTGTCTTAAAATTAAGTACCTATTATGTTTAAGTGCCAAAACTATTTAGGGAGCTTTTATCTTACAGTAAATTTCGTACTAAGTATAACGATAATGATGTAAATAAATTTGCTTGTTGTCTTTTCGTATATCGGGATGACTCAAATAAACAGTATGAATTGTATACGCATTTTTTATTTACGGTTCCTCCACAATTACAAACATATCTTTCTGAGTAAAAACATTACATTACAGTACATTATTTACACAATAACGTATTGATCGGATATTCGGATGCATATTTACCTTAAGTTGAGGTGTTGGCTTAATAGCCAAATAGGCTTAATATTCGATAAAAATGTGCTTAATTTTTAAGCTATTTATTAAATTAAAGCTATTTTATAAATTCAAACTTAAGTGTATACTTACTCCGTGAGATGTAATAAACTTCTGATTCTCTTTTTGCATCTTAACGCCCACTATCACGCTAAACGTGAAATTTGGGTCTTGCGGCCCTGGGCTCTGTCTGCCCCATGGGGCATACCCAATGAGGTATCAACACGTGATAATGTCTTTCTTCTTCTTCTTCGTCTAAGCGCATTCCCAGTTGCAGCCTCAGCTGTGCTGCTTCAGAGCCCGAGGTGCGCTTTCCCGCTTTTTCTTCTCCAAATATAACATGCATGTCAATGGTCAACCGGAACACTTTAAATCATTTGGCTATAGTTTTACAACCGGCCGCCTGCCTGACGTCAACCCTCTTTGGGAATGTATTTGTGCGAAATATTTTACAACCGGCCGCCACCGCCCGACGTTAACCCTCCTTGGGAATGCAATTGTAGCACGAGATGTTTGTGCTTAGTCCTTTAGTCGCCTCTTACGACTTCCACAGGCAGAGATGGAGTGGTCCTGTTCTAACCCGGAACCACACGGGTCAAGACGTGATAATGTATCTGTATATAATAAACCCAATTTGAGACAAATGTAAGTTGGGCTGTTACGACGTTATATGGTTGCTCGAAAAAAATATCACAAAGTGCTGCTACTATAGTTTGTTAGCAAAAAAATTTCTCTGGGTAAATATGCATTTGATTATACGATCTTTAAATGAGTCAATAGACCAACAAAAGTGAGAATCGAAGATGAAGAAGCATGACACAACAAAATCACTACACTTGAATAACAAGAGTCTATATACGAGCTTATCGTGCGAGTCATGAATGTTGATAGTCTGTGACATCATCGTCTATTTACACTAGTAGCACCAGAAATACTGCTGAATAACGCACGGCCGCCCCGGTGACATAGTGGTGACACAACTAGTGGGTCGTAAGATCTACTCATTAAAAATCTACTTGCAGCAAGACGGCGATAATGACACTACAGTTCGAGCATCGTCGGAATACCGCTACCCACGGCGGTAGCGAATACCGCTACGGTTTGAACAGCGCGTTATTCGCGTATCCATTGGAACATCGCTACCTACATCATCGGTGGCGAATTAAATACCGCTTCCGTTTTATATGCAGTGTTGTTAAAGAAAGTCGTCTTAGCGGTAAATTATCGATATAATAATGACTATCACCTAGTAGCGTTGACAGAATAAATCAATACAGATCTTTTGTGTGTTTTTTACCTGGATATGGAATCATACTTAGCCAATGTTTATTTAGAGCAACGAAAAATCAAAATATACATATTAAATTTCTCAAAAACTAAAATAAAGTTAAAAACACTTCTCACTACACTATACTACTAACCTAATATTTATTTAGCCCGTTATATCCTATCTGCATCGCTCATCAGAGATTATCAACAACAGCCGCCTATCCGCCTTTTTTGTACTTGGCACCATAACCATTAACCTTGATGTGATGGCGGCATCTATGATTCTTTGCTTAAGATGACATCATTGCAAAGTCATCATGTTATAGCAATATTATAATAATGCAACCAAAACGGTTACATGCGATATACTCTCGTGTGTTTCGACGCGCTCTATGTACATATCTAATTTGAGTATGTGGTATAATAGACACTTGTGATAAATTTGTTTACTGCTACTTGCTTTACCATAAAAACGATGCAGGCAAGTATATATATGATGTTCCGGGTGTTTACGTCTTAGTTGCTTCTTGTTAGTTGAACGCTATGGACTTCGCCGGCAAAGTAGTTCTTATAACCGGTGCCAGCTCAGGCATAGGTGCGGCCTGTGCGTTACACTTCGCCAAACTCAACGCACAGCTATCCATAGTCGGACGAAACGAGGAAAAGCTTAAACGCGTGGCGGACCAGTGCAAACAGGAAAAGGGACGCCTACCCCTCGTGATTATCGCCGATATAAGCATAGAAAAGGACGTCGAAAGAATCGTCAAGACAACGGCCGATCACTACGGAAAAATAGATGTGCTGGTAAACAACGCCGGAATCTCAGTCGGAGGTAGCAACCTACTGAATGATTCTGAAAAAGGAATGGGAAGTTACGACCGCGTAATGTCTACTAACCTTCGCGGTACCTACCAGATATCTTGCTTGGCGACTCCTTATTTGGTGAAAACAAAAGGGAATATCGTAAACATCTCAAGTGTGTTAGGCACGAAACCTTTGCCTTCTATGACGACATATTGTATGTCGAAAGCTGCTTTGGATATGTTTACAAAATGCGCCGCTATGGAATTAGGAAATTTGGGAGTTCGAGTGAATGCTGTCAATCCTGGTCCTGTGAAGACTGATATTTACAGAAATATGGGCTTATCAGCAGACGAAAATGAGAAACTTTACGAGGCCTTCGGGAAGAAAACCGCTTTGAAGATGATGAGCGAAAGTCAGGACATAGCCGAGGTGGTGGTATTTATGGCCAGTGACAAGGCGAGCAGCATCACCGGCAGCTGCTACGTGATCGACTGCGGGACCATGTGGTCGGACTTTGGTGATTCTATATAAACTGTGATGCTGATCAAACGTAATTAAACCAATTATATACATGCATTATTATCAATATGTCACAAACAATTTGTTATCAATAAATTAAGCTTTGTTTGTCATATAATTTTGTATTACATCCTTGGTGATATATGACTATACACTAGTGGATCAGTGTAAAAAATATTTTAATCGCAGTTCTCGAATAATAACCTCGTCCTTATACCTATGTCGCTCCCATAAGTATCAAATTAAAAAATAACTGTTGTTGTAGTAGTATATAAAACGAAACTATGATTTTTCTCAAAAGCTACCCAAAAACAAACTTTTAATTATATGAACAAGTATATAAAACATTTACAAATTCTAACTATTGGCTCTTTATTAGACCTTGCCGATCACTTTCGAGTTTCGATTTTAAGTAAAGAAAAAGATATTTCTATATCATCCAGGGCAGAAACAGCACGCTCACAATTATGGTACCTACAAATTAATTTTATCTTTACCGCACCAACTAAATCTGGCTCCAACTTCGCGCAACATAACATTCATTACTGATAACTTTGTCGAGGCTCCGCTAACTCGATGACATCACTCGAACAAAGCCAAGATTAAAATATGTAGGCTTTGTGGCTCAACAAAAGGGAATGGAGGACGTCTATAGCTCAGATAAACAAGGATTCTTCCGAGTGCCATGAAACCCGTTAAGATTGCACCGAATTTCCTCCAAGTGTTCCCTTAAATTCGTGTTCTTTCCAGCCGTAATTTGGGTAATATATCTGGTTATCTGGATCACCTAATCCCACCCCAGGTGCGTCGCTAATTCTACGTTGTCTTGCGTTAATTTTCGTGCAAATTGATTGTGCTTTACACAAAATCGTGGTTAAAATAACGTTGTAAGTATATTTCCTTTTTGTTCCCTTTGGTTTGTTTATCTTATATGAATAAACAAAAAGGAACATTTGTGCGATACCATTCAAATTATTATTACTATTGTCATAAACAACCTTTTACTACGTTTCCGAAAAATCTAGGAAATAAAGATACAGTATGTGTTATACTATAGTTACGTATACAAAAAAAAAAACAATACAGACTTGTAATGCTTTTAGTCCGAGGTGAAAACCATATATTCTAAAATGTTATAGTTCCTTATTATATTTATCATTTACTGACATTGACTTTAAGTCAATGTCAGACTTTAAAAAATCTTCTGCTAAAGGGATAACATCTTCAAAAACTGCCAGATACCTGTGATAGAGAAATTGTGTAATATGCGGTCAATAAAAAATATGAAAAAAAGGTATTTATTAGCAGTATATTACACACACAACTGCCATTGATTCAAAATTATAAAGCAGGAAACCTTTTTTATTAGGGTTCCGTAGCCAAATGGCAAAAACGGAACCCTTATGGATTCTTCATGTCTGTCTGTCCATCCATATGTCACAGCTACTTTTTTCCGAAACTATAAGAACAATATACTGTTGAAACTCGGTAAGTAGATGTATTCTGGAAACTGCATTAAGATTTTCACACAAAAATAGAAAAAAAACAATAAATTTTGGGCGTTCCCCATACTTAGAACTGAAA
Organism: Acrobasis repandana; assembly: GCA_963576875.1. Lineage (NCBI taxonomy): Eukaryota > Metazoa > Arthropoda > Insecta > Lepidoptera > Pyralidae > Acrobasis > Acrobasis repandana. The sequence goes on along the minus strand of OY756230.1, from coordinate 9,049,094 downwards.
CTCAAAAATTTTTTTTTCTAAACTGAATAGTTTGCGCGAGAGACACTTCCAAAGTGGTAAAATGTGTGTCACCCTGTAACTTCTAAAATAAGAGGATGATAAAACTAAAAAAAATATATGATGTAACTACATTACCATGCAAACTTCCACCGAAAATTGGTTTGAACGAGATCTAGTAAGTAGTTTTTTTTTAATACGTCATAAATCGTAAACCGCAATTTACCTTTAGAACTTTTATATCATGTTTCTTGCTGCTACGGAACCCTTCATGGGCGAGTCCGACTCGCACTTGGCCGCTTTTTTATTTTATTTTAACGCTCAACGCTCCAGAAGGATTTCTTGGCGTTTAATCCTTATAATAAAGAGTTATTTTCAGTACAGGTACGTGGATTCTGAGTTTTCCCGCTCACGTTATCCCCGATTAATATAATTCCCTTATTTATACCCGGGAAGCGTACTTCTACGCTATTGTTACACTTATTGGAAGCCACGAAACCGCGGCTTTCAATTACGGGTTCTCGCCGGTTATTGCTTTTACTTCCCTAATGCTCATTACCGAGTGTTGTAATTATCCTTCTTAAAGTGCCGATTACCGACACTTCATTACCTGTCTTTCCTTAACTTCGCTTGTTTGTTGCGAGAAGAAGGGCGGAAACTGGGAGAGTATATGTGTGTTGGTATACTATTTAAGAGAAAATAAAATAAAACTTTTTTATTGCACCAACTGAGCAAGTATAACAATAATTAATAGTTCATTAAAAATAGACTAGGTACAAAGGCGGACTCATTAGTAAATACCATGTTTATGTTTCTTTTGAATAAAATTTACAGTTAACATAGAACCTGTAGCTGTATGTAAATGTAAGTGTGTATTTATATTCTCAATTATTACATAGATCAGCAGTGGAAAGTACCGACGTCATACATTCATCATATCATAGATATAGCTTTTTTTTACAGTTGTGTAAAATAATAGTTAACCTGCCTACATTATTTAGTTATGAGACTAAAATATAAAGTAAACAGAGTAAAATATAAAGTTAGTAACAGAGTAAAATAAATTTTAGACTTTGCTTTGATTACTTTAACAATAGTTTCGATAAGCACTTTGAAACCTGCAATACAGTACTGCAGTCGCAGTAAAGGCAAACTAGATATTTATATGATTTTGGGAGTCGAGGCACGTCTTGTTAATAGATGTAAGCACAATAGACAATGCATAGGTGGGGTTAATAGGATAATTTTGTAGAGCAATAGAGGTTTCATCATACATTCAGATTCGACCACAGCCATGAGTTGATATGATTCTCGATCGATAATCTTCTTTTAATATAATATCAGAACGATACGGGATAACATGCACTTAATTCATTTTAGGTGTAACTTTAATGTTACCAAGTTAGTACCCTTAAAATATTATTGCGCCTTTCTGAGACATTTGTACTTAAAAATATAAATATATAAGCTTTCACTTACAAGTATGGTTTTCACAAACAAAGTACTTTTCAAATCTAGTTGCAAGTGTGGAGGAGGTCACACCTCCCATCAACTCCCATCAACCTCCTTTCCCTTCGATCCTCGGCCAGGGCAAATTTGAAAATGGCCTTTTTTAAATTTACCTGGGTCTTGAGTGTATAGATAAACACTCAAGACCCAGGTAAATTTACTAAATTTAATTGTACTTATCATAAAATTTAGTATCTTTGAGTTAGTATTTCATACTATTTACGTTTAAAAACTTACTTTGGGCACAGATGCTATAATACTAGCCGTACTTTGGGGCTAGCTCAATCTGTGTGATATGTCCTATTTATTTATTTATGTGATTCGATAGGTATTTCTAATGTTTAACGAAAAATGCTAAAGTTATAAAAATAAATATTGCTACTTTTTGGCGGGAAGTCAACGGGTTTGGTTGGGGTTTTCTTTAAATTATTTTGCAAATTGATTTTAGTGGTAATAAGAAAATGTTAGAAATAGACGGTCATAGTACGACTGTAGTGATATTTGTTTTGCGGACTGTGTAGGCGTCTTCGGGCGTCGTCCGCCACTCAATTGGCTATGAAAACCAGTGGACTCGTATAGATTTGTCGCCAGAAGCTCCCTTAAAGCAATCAAAGGCCTACACCAACCTTTGATTGTACAAAAGTTAACAAACATAAAGAGAATAAATGTCAATGACAATAAACTATAGTAAATACCTAGTATCACATAAATTCCGACGGATTTAATATATATTGATGTTTGCGGCTTTTCCTACTAATCCCCCGAATGCTGCACGAATATAAATTAATGAATGAATTTTGAAAAATAAAGAAATTTTTAATTCATTAATTGAATTATCTAACTTTATTTATTTTTCGGTATGTTTTCACTAATAGCTAAGGATTAAAATACATGTTTCAAATAAAAAAAAATCTGCTATGATTGTTGCGCGGGGGTGTATGAATTAGGCCCTGAGCGACTGGCGCTGCGTATAGTACTCCTATAAAAATAGAAATACTATAAAATCATAGGTGGATCGTGTCGGACGAAGTAAATGCAGTTGTAACATTACGCGAGCTGCACGTAGCCAGGTACTGCACTCTCGTATTTCTTATGTTTACGTGTTTGCCGCTTTGTTTATGTTTACTGTCATATTAAACCATATTAAGAGCTAGTTCGTGTGCACTACAGTAACTAAAATACAAGACTAGTATACACGTACCGATCGTAGATGCAGTACCGGATGTAGACTTTTTTTTAGGAGGGGCAATATGTAAATATGCCACCCTATGACCAGTTAGAGCGGTTAGACTACGGGGGGGGAGGAAGGGGTTTAAATAAGAGTTACATTTGCCGCCCCATTGTGAACCATTTTAAAAAACGTCTTAACGTGGTAGCGGGGGTGGGAAGTAGGAGGGGTGCAAATATTCGATTTTGCGCCTCTCTGGCCTTGCCGCCCGGGGCATGGGCCGCGTCTTGCCCCCCCCCCCCCCCCACCCCCCCGCCCCCTAGATCTGGGGCTGAAAATTTAAAGTTTTACCTTTAAATTTTAAACGATAGAAAAACCGCACTACTGTATATTCCTATGAGAAAATCCATAAATCTAGATATTTTAGAAAAACAGACGCAGTACATGTCTTTGGGGTACATATAAGATCAAGATTGAAAATAGTAGATAAATAGCTGTTAATGGAAAACAAACATTTACAACACAGAACTTCGACTGCCACACTTGTGAAATAATACGTTTCCTTTTACAAAATAATGCATTATTTTATTCAGCTTTTTTATAGTTTTATGCCATCTCACATTATACAATCATTAATAATATATGTAGGTCCGAATAAATAAACAAAAGTCTTTTACCAAAACCAGTAGCGTATAAAGAATATAAATTCTTCCATCGCAACCACAACTTGTGAAACTTGGTTGCGATAACGGCCGGAGGGGTATCATGGACTTTCTTACTTTCTTTCGTTCGTCTTTCTTACTTTGCCTAAAGGCATCTGACGCAGCTTGACGACTGCCATACAATAACGACAGCCGGGACCAACGGCTTAGCGTGCCTTCCAAAGCACAGAAAAGCTCGAGAAAATTTTGATGCCACTTGTAGTCACCAACACAAGTACGGACCACACCCGGTGTTGCTTAACTTGCGAAACGCGTACTCCCACCGGGCCACCGAGATCCTTGCTCAACTTTCACTGAACTTGCAGTAAAAAATAAGGATTTATTTATGCTCTGCTAGGTTATCTATTGCGCTACGAAATCTTACGTAACAGGACGTCTACGAAAAAGCTTCGTAGCAACCTCGTAGCCGCCTATTGCTACGACGGAATAAACACGATTATATAGAAAAGTTTAATCCTCTTTTTAATAAACACAGTGTTTCTATATATGTTACATCCTACGTATCTAGTAATATAAATAATGTGATTTCTTATTAAGGTTAATAAAATGGAATTACGTTGTCTCAAAAAAAATCTTGAATGTAGACTTCATACAAAGCCGTTTATTTTTTTAAAAGGAGTCAATTGTTGAATTATTCATTTTAATTTATCGACAGGCAGAGTTTAATAATACCTCCTTCTTAGCGCAGCGATAAAAAAAAAATCCGTGGAATTTTCCATGGATGTCTTAAAATGTATAGTTTTTTAAACTCTAAATAGATTACCTCTGTTGCGGACGGGAGATGAGGGCTCTAATGAATATATAATTAAATAAAAAGTAATTTTGGCAAACTCGTTTTGTATTATTTTAATTATGTTTTTGAAGTGAAACATAAATGTCAAACATTTACTTATAAAAAATACAGAAAGAACGGTATTAAAAGAGGTCGGTTTGCTACAACCTCTTTTGACATGAAGTCAAGAAAAATCATATTAATACAATGACCTTCCATATTAATAGCAATAAAAATCACCCAATTGTTTCCATCAGCCAGATCAGTTTGTATTGCCTAAAGTAGGTTAACACAGGTAGCGAGTGGATGAAACAATTTGCAGCACTCAGCACAACTTCTTAAAAACAAATCTCACCCAAGAACTTCGTTTGGCTTACGAACTTTTTTGTTAAAACCTTTTTTTTTTATTGCTCCGAATTGGCAACACTCGGGACTAAAGCCACAGCTAAAGCTGTTTTCTTGTGTTAAATATTTCTTTTGTAATATAAATTAAAGTCTATTATTGCACATTTATTTAATTTATTACTAAGTGAATATTTTGCATGTATGCTAGAAACTTTTTGATAATTAATTAGTCTCTTATTTGTCTGCCTTGTTCTTTAGTGTGGCGGTAAAATTTTTACATTAGTGTTGGTCACTTACACAAGTTGTGTTTGTCAACCTAAAAGAGTGGTTCTGGTGTAGTTGGAGTCGGCATTCGGATAAAAGGTGACTCCTGCCTAACAATGAAATATTTAAAATTGAGTTACGTTGCATTTGCGTCTTCAATCTGTTAATTTATTGTAAAAAAAACATGTCGTGTTTTATTTTTTGAAGTGAAAACTTCTTAAAGCGCGTTGGGCATTGTTTTAAATGGGAAAAACCATTGAAATCGCGACACTGTCACCGTAACCGACACCACCTCGTTCAAGTTTTTTCTTCTGTTTGCACTCCCGGAGTGCCACTGTTTTTTTTATTTGTTATGTGTTGTAATGCAGTATTCACAATTTTTATCTTAAGTACCGTATAGCTTTATTCCTACACCATGTTTTTACAGTCTTTTAGTCAAATTCTGACTGAAAGCAATAATTTTCAGGAATAATATACGCACTACGTAAGTTACACCGGAACGCTTAAAGAGCGCCCCTGAGAGCAAGCATTATCGGGCATCTTGTGCAAGGCACGTCGCCGCCTATTTGCTGACAGTAATCTTGAAGGCTTGCCAGGCGGCTGCGCCAATATCGCCCGTGGAATAGCGCAATTTGTAGGCTTCGGCTAAGAGTTGCTTCTTTATGTAGTTTTTCCAATCGCTACACTCGTAAATTAAATTGGAAAACTAAGACACAAGTTTACTTTCGGGGTACCTAACTGTCACAGGATATAATATAAGATTTGTGTAGAGCTTATGTTCAAATTGAAGATCTTATTAGTACTAAACTAATAAATACAAAAATTCCGCCGCATATTTCAGATAACAAATCAGACAACATTGTTAGCCACTGTTACACATTCAAAGGAGTTTCATACTGTGTTTCGAAACAGTTCCAATTTCGAAAAACAATAGTTTGAGTACTTACTAGCTTCTACAGAACATATATTCGACTAGCATTAGTCCGACAGAAGATACTTCGAAACACACCTTCGAAAAACACTACTTTGACAGTACCCTTCTTGGATATGCACTTGTTCGGCGTATCTCTTTTTTGACGGAACATATCTTCGACATAGTACTGTGAATGAAAGAGAGTAAATTTCTTTTTCTAATTGTTTGAAAACCTCAGCCAATGCATTATTTAGTATCTCATTGAAATGAAGTAAATAAAATCTTAGGTATATAGGTGTAAAATAAGGATATAAATAAGTAATTCAAGATTTTACTGTACAATCGTTCGAACGATTCTGGAATAAAATCTTGAAGTGAGTGCTTTATTGTAATGAAACGCGTTCCTTTCATTATATACTTACAATTTGGTTTATTTTCAAACGCAGACGCTCAGGCATGGGTACCCGGCTCAGTAATAAAAAAGATCGCGTGCAATCATATTTTATCGGCGCGCTATTTTCCGCGCGGATTTCGCTACATCCGCAGCGTTTATTCGGAACGCCTCGATTTCCCTCCAGCTACGTAAAATGGCATGTTAACAATAGCGCGGTTCTCCCTCGATCCGATTGCTTCCCAAATTGTATATTTCTATGATATTTCTCTGTAGGTAGAGGAAATGTTACATTAGATACGACACGTGAAATAAAACCTAAACCTGTAAACCGACTCACCCGTTAAAGTTTATCGGATAAAAAAGTTGCGTCTTAATAAGGGTAACAAAACTAAAAAGTTTTAAATATGATTTTCTTAAAGTTTTAAACCCCCATTTTGAAAAATTTCCAAAATCTGAATCTAAAAAACTAAAAAAGTATGTCGTCTTAGTATACGATTATTCGAAGATTTAGCTTTTCGGGTATTGAAGTCGGTTTTGTGTTTTGAAAAAAATATCAATAATTTATTAATATTATATCTTTGTGAATTAAAATCATAAGTAATTACTATACAATTCAATTTATACCTACCTACCAACATTTTTTATATCGATAATATGCGTCTCCCTATCAGGTAGGCACTACAAAACATACTACCTCTAAACAAACCTTCGTCTAATAAAATGCCCGAACAAAACAAGTTGTTCCGGCCTGGCCGTTTTCCCTAAGCATTTCGGGACAACTGGCTTCAGTAATCCTATACACTTGTTACGACATGCCAATGAAAATAACGCGTTTATGCTGCCACCTGCCGAAAAATATCACACTCGTATTGAATATCGTTTAGAGAAATGATTTCTTATTGTAAAAGGATTCCTACAGCCCAGAATAGTTCAATGTTTTTAAAAAAAGCATTTTCCAGATTCTGGTCTGAATTCGTTTATACTAAGTAACTATTGTAAAAGCATTTGACAAAGTCTGGAAAGATACTAAAAACCGGTCAAGTGTGAGTTGGACTCATTCATAAACGGTTCCTAACCACCGTACGATGTTTTAAAATGCTGAAAAAAACACGTTTCTTGTGTGACGAACACCTTAATTTTTTTACTTTATCTTATTTTTAGTGTTTACTGTTAGTAGCGGCCCCATTTATACATAATAAGTGAAAATTTCAAGTGTCTAGCTATTACGGTTCAAGTGATAGAGCCCTGTGACAGACGGACAGACAGCGGAGTCTCAGTAATAGGGTCCCGTTGGCACCCTTTGGGTACAGAACCCTAAAAAGGCGCAAAGCAGGTAGAAATAAAGAGGGGTTATTGTTATTATCTCTCCGTGGGACACAGATAGATAAAATAAATTGTACGGTAGTAAGGTAAAGTGACATTATTTGATGTTTTTATAAATTTAGTATGAATATGGTTTTCTCTGTTGAAAAATTAAATTAAAAGAATACTTCTTGTAATGGTTATCAAAATCAGCCTCTAATGTCAATGTCGCCATTCACTCGCGTACATTAAAAAAAACACACAACAAGCATCGATTTCTTTCTTTGTTTCTCTTTGTATTGTATGTTTCTTTTACTTTTTGGTCTATCAATTACTCGTACTTATAAATGAGTATGTAGTTTGTTATATTTAGGCATTATTTAGGTAGGTATCCCTTAATTCAATGACTGTACTTTTCACAATTATTCGGTCATAACTATCATTTTAAAATAAAAATTCATTTTTCCTATGAATTAGAATTACATTTATTCGTAAAAAAAATAGAGTAAAACGGTAATAACAAAGAATTAGGTAAATATCAAAACTAAACTATAAAATACCTATTTATTAATATAGGTTATCAAAAATACCGCCACGAAAAGCACCTGCCTTAAGACGATACACGATGTCCAGTGCTGCCCTTATTTGAAATAAATTATTTGTAAGAAAACGGAGATATCATTTAAAATTGTAAGCTACTAAAACCTAGATAACCCTTCAAACTATTTTATGAACCACTGTTTACAGTTTAAAGTGAGAACATTTAGCTTTAGTTTGCGTTTTTGCCAAAAGTGGCCGGTTTTCGCAACAATGCAAACTAAAGCTTAACGTTCTTACTTTAAACTGTAAACAGTGGTTCATAAAATAATTTGAAGGGTTATCCAAGTTTAAGTAGCTTAAAATGTTAAATGATATCTCCGTTTTCTTACAAATAATTTATTTCAAATGGGGGCAGCACTGGACTCCGTGTATCGTCTTAAATACGTCGATGATGCTGGGCGCTAGCTACATTTCCTCATTTTACAGCTATAGCGATCTTAAACTCTTTTCACAAAGGTCAGGTTCCATCTCGAATGTGATCAAAATCTATATGGTATTTTTCTATCCTTTAAAATTAACGCAAACACGTATAAATGTATCATAAGTACAAAATATCACAAACGTGACCTCCAGCCACCTTCAAAATTACACGCAAGCTATAATTCAATCAAACGTGGCTTAACCCGGCTCTCCATGTTTACTAAACACAAACCCTTATCACGATCCAATGAGGACCTTATCCTTCCTACGTTACTAACGGTATATTAATTATGATGGACGAAGGCAAATAGAAAAATGAGCCTAATGATCAATAAAACAAAGCCGAGTTTCGGTCACGCCCTAGTCGCGCCGAGCTGATTGTGTAGTTTGGTTGTGTTGCGCCATGAAGCCGGTGTTCATAACAACGCTCATTTGTTTTTTCACCGTGCACCCTTTCTTCCAGCGAGGCATGTGTAGAGATGACGAAAAGATAATGAAATGTAAGCTTTTGTTTTATTTTTCTATGTATATTTATTTTTTCTTTTTCTGTGGCACACACTTGACTTGATTCAGGATGTAAGCCTCTACCGATTTTCCTCTTTGTGGGATTTCAGTGGTCATATTTTGCTACTCCACACCATGCCCTTTAGCTAAAAATCTTACAAAACCACAAAATGTTATTTTAAAGCTATATCTGTAAGTTTCGCAACCTTAAGGCGCCCCGGGGAGCCGTAATGGATCCGTGGCAGCGACTACAAAAAGAGCCAAGAAAGCCAGTGTCTCCAAGTAGATTTAGAGCCCTTCGCCGTCTAATGTCCGCTTCTTTAGAGAGACAAATACCAATGCCCTGTCCATACGTGTAGGTACATTTTCTATTCTCTTTCCTTTTAAATTTAGTTTTATACGTACACATTTTAAAAAGAAATAGCAAATGCGAGCTTTTACCTGTAAAGAGCTTTGCATTTAGCACTTATTACGTAAGCTCTAACAAAAAGAAGTTCAGTTCTGAAATAAGTATGTCTGTATTTGGCTTTAAAAATGCAGGCTGGCTGAAAAATTGTGATTCAGTTTTTCATATTAAAATTAACGATCTCAAAGCAAAAGACCTCGGGGATGAAAATCATGACTGGCAGAGAAATGGTTTGGTTAATTTAGTTGGACCCTTTGATTAGACTTTAATTTATATAACACAGATCAGCTACAAAATATTCTGTAAAAACCTTGTTTAATTTTAGTGTTTTTTAATTTGTAGGCGACTGGATTCTACTGCCCCCAAATGTCTACTACTTTTAAACAACTGGTTCCTTTATATTTTCATCAGCATGCTACTGGCCCAACGAGGTTTTCGAGCCGTGCTTCGGCGGCTGCGCGGAGGTATCCTGTGACAACCCCCGCAATCACCTCCGGCCGTGCTACCCCTACTGCGAGCCTGGCTGCGTGTGCGAAGACCCTTACGTGCGTGACGAGCGAACGCACCAGTGCGTACTCCCGCAGGACTGCTCACCGTAAGTGTGGTTTCTTTATTTTCAAGCAACCTTACATTCTTCGTCAAAAGCTGACCACTCTTTCGCCCATCTAATTAATCCTAGGTTTTCATCCTTTACCGTCTGTAAAATAAAAACCCATGTTATTGACATGTCGTTTAACTAACCCATACAAATCAGATCGTCAAATATACGCTACGACCCTTACGTACCTACACGACAAGACATACTGTGCGAACTTATCTTTATTTGCAAAAAACACCATTAACAAACACTTTTGCAATAAAGCTGCGACCATTTTCTGTTTTCTTGTCTGCAGGCCAGATAACTACGATCGTATCTATAAGCACAGGACATCAATACGTGACAAACACACGAATGAGTCAGATTTATTTCGAGAGCCTCTATCAAACGTCTTACTAATGCAAAAACACTGGGTTACTGGCCAAGATTTCATAAAATCTGCTCATTTATATTGTAACAAATCTTTTTTTATTATTTTTTGTTTTATTTTGGAATATAAACATATTTCAGATTCTGAACTGGTAACATACGAGCATACCTCTTTATAGTTTTAAATTAGAAATATAACAACATATAATTGTTTCAGAACTCAAATGGGGATACCAGTACCTACGAAACGTACGCCTGTTGAGAAGCCACCACCAGTCAAGTACCCAAGTAAACCTCGCATGCACACCAGAAGGGAGGACGTGCCACCAGAGTTCGAGAACGAATTGCCGATCAACAACCACATGGAAGACGCCAGTAATGTAAAGAGGGCTCCAGACAACTCTCGCATGGGGAACTACTTCAATATAGTAATCGCTCCACCGCCGATCAAGGCCATACAACCTAGGAAACTACTGCAAAATGACGGGTTCCGACTACCATCCAAACATGCCATGTAAAACAACGAACGCTGAATAAAACATTTTACTTTTTTTATAAATTATAAAGTATTTATATATGTACGCTGTTAATGTTTATTTTATAAACTGTCACTTTATTGTTAAAAAGTTAATAAAAGATGTTTTGAAATCGCAGTACAAAACAAACAAAAGTTTATGAAAACAAACTTACATTCCCCCGATACTACTATTTTTAATCGCTATCCATATCAGCTAAAGAAACAACTGCTTCCGCTCTGCAAGGTTCTTTTTCAAACAATGATTTCTCAGATTACAATCAATGGCACTAAAGAAAGAATGGCGCTGCCATTCTGAGCCAAACATCAGCCAGGGATAACAAAATGCGGAAACTATTACTACTAGCTCTCCTTCTGTGTAAGTGTTTACGTCTTATTTGGAATATAATATTAAAATACCTCTTGTTAAAGGTTAAAATTGTGTTCTAGATGACATTGTCGCACTCGCCAACCGAGCTGGATCCGGGTACGACTATGAGAACGACATTGATGGTAATAAACGGCACGCATTGATGGACGACAGAAGAAATTGGAGGAAAAAGGCGTTATTGAAAACGAACGAACTTTCAGACCGGTCTCGAGACTTCGATGACAGGAAAAAACATGAATACTCAGACAGGTACTCGGAGGACTCGGACGTGAAGATGTTGAGCGAGCTGGAGCGACAGAGAGAAATGGACTCTCCTAGTTTCAGAGGCCAGAGGCGCTACGATGACGCTGACAAAATAAACCCTCCTAGGAGTGGTGAATTAGGGCATCCACCAGGCCCATATTATGGGTAAGTAATGCAAACAACTAGCATAACAAGATATTGCTATACATACATATTATAATGTATGACAATTATCATTTAGTAAAAGTATCATTCATTTCAGAGATAAAGTTGACACTGAAAAGAAAGCTACCTACGTTATGAATTGTGATAGACCACACGAAAGGTATATTTACTTAAATTCTTGTTTCATAAGATCTTCCTAGACTGTGCATCATATTTACTTATAATAAGCGTACGTTTGAGTCATTATATCTCTAACATATCGACTAATAGAATCTTTTTCCTCACACATATTTTTTCACTGCCATGCCACTACTACTTCCACCTTCAGATTTTTGACTTAAATCTATATATTTTTCATGAATGTTCCAATCATGCAAATCTTTTATAATAATTTTTCAGAGTTTAAAAAGCTAACTTCTTAAACTCTGCCCATCCAGATACGAGGCCTGCTTCGCTGGTTGCGCCGCCATCAGCTGCGACAACCCCCGTGACCGGCTGCGCCCCTGCTACCCCTTCTGCGAGCCGGGCTGCATCTGCGTGTCTCCCTTTGTGCGGGACGAGAGGACGCATAAGTGCGTCATGCCGGATGATTGCACCAAGTGAGACAATTGCTTATTTTAAGAATAAGTTTTTCTTTTCAGAAATATCATTATTGTACAAGCTTTTATTGTAACTACCCCCAATTCTACTGTGCTACCACTTGACGTCAAGGTGTTCCAGTACTTCCACCTCGTCTCCATCATCAGCTCGATGTTAATACTTTTCTTTGAGTTGCTAAGCCATATTATTGTTATATTGTTTAAAAACTTTCCGAGCCTGTCTATGGAAGTAAGAATTTGTTTCTAACTATTTCTAGTTCTCTAAGCTAGAGACCTTAGAGAGCATAATAGGTATGCCTAATAGTATTTTTTCTGCTTTTCAGGGGTTTGAAAGGTGTTCCGGATCTGGGAGACGAAATATAATTTTAAGAGGATCAAAAATGTTTACCACTAGTCGCTTCTCTCCTTCATCGTCATGACATGAGACTAACCTTCCCTTGACCTGCCAATTATTTGGCAATGCTTCAAGTACGAGAAGATGCAGATCTAAAATTTTGAGGAAGATAAATAGTTTTACTACCGCCGCCAAATGAATGGTAGACATTCAAACCTAAGATTGTAACTACATTTTTGATACACCAACTGGATATAATGTTATGGGACCCAAAAATCAGAGGATCTTTGGAAACATTCCTGTCTTCGAAGATCAGACGGTCTGCTTGGTGGGTCCCCAAAGTTAAAAACTTATATATGCGCATTTTGTCGCAATATTAATATTATGTTGTAGATAATTATGCACTTATTTGAATTATGTAATAAATTAAATACTTAGATAAGGTAAAATATGCGATTTTCTGTAATTAAAATACTTTGAATGAAACTTCATGTGTTTTATTGAGAATAATTTATAATATAAAATATAATGACGAAAGGTTTTTAAGCAATATAAGTATCATTTAATAAACTTGATTTTTACATAGATACAAATTACTACTGGTTATTATATAACGTCCAACAAAATATACTAAAACTATTTTAAGGGTGATTTCAATAGGGATGATGACTGGTTCAGAAAAGTATTATTTTAATTAGTCCGTTAATTAGATTATCCAAAAATAATGTACCCATATTTTTCAGTTTTTCAAAAAAAGTAAAAATTCACAAAGATACAGAGTATCAAATTTCGAGAGAGGCTTGTGACGTCACCGATGTGTAAAAATCGTACGAAAGCGTCACGTCATGCGAAATTTAAATGCGCTGTATCTTCGTTATTTATTGTTTCTCAGAGAATAGAAAAAATACGTGTACAATATTTTTTAATAATCTAACCGATGGGTTAAAAATATTTTTTCAGTCATCATGCGTATTGTCCATGTTACTGAACAGCTTTCCCAAGTGACATATATCAAAATATGATAAACAAAATTTGGCTTTCCATACAAACACGGATCAGATGATCGGCCAACTTAGTATTATTTTTCATATTTCAATATGTATTCCTTGGGGAACGTTGTTCAGTATCATGGACTGAATCCACCCCTCAAATAGTGTCGTCAGTATATTTTGTTACACCCTGTATATTCCATGAATAGTCACAGAACATATTGTGATGAAAAGTGCGAAATGGTTCTTCTAGTAATTGCAAACTAATGTACCTACCCACAATTAAATCTAATTTATTTATCAACTTATTTACTTCTTAGTTTATACAATTTTTATTACTGGTAGACTTGTCTTGCACTTTTTACCAGGAAGTCCTCCTGACTTCCTGGTGAAAAGTGCAAGCTCGACTTCCTGAAAGTGACTATTATTCCTCCACATCTGAGCAATTTACGGTTGCATCCTTAGCTGTACTGTTTCGGTACCCGAGGATCGCTTATCGGCTTTGCCTTCTCCCCAAGAATACAAAGCCCCGTTAACTTGAATTTGACGTTTTACTTCACATCCGGCCGCCTGCCTGACGTCATGACATGAGCTGAAAGTTTCACACCAACGTCCGCACGACATTAACATATCTTGAGAATGCACTTGTAGCATCGAGATATCTATGCTTAAGTTATATAATCACACGACATCTACAGGAACAGAGGTGGATGGCTGATTTTAGACCCTGAAATCACATGACATACTTTTGATATTCTTTCTTTTTCGGGTGTTTCGTGTGTGTAAGTGGCCAACACTGGTGTCAGAATTTCCAAGTTGCCTTAAAGCACCTGACATAGCTTGACAACTTGCCATACAATGATGACAGCCGGGACCAACGGCTTAACGTGACTTCCGAAACACGGAGGAGCTCGATAAAGCTTTTTTTATGCTACTTGTGGTCACCCATCCAAGCACGGACCACGCCCGGGGCTTCTTAACTTGCAAAGGCGCTAGCAATGCGTAGTCCTACCAGGCCATCGAGCTCCTTTTGATATTTATAGTTTAAAACATTTACAGCAAAACCTCATATGAGGTTTTCCTTGTTCTTCCTTTTTATTTGTATAAATAAGCAATTAAATAGGTAATGGAAGAAGCAGTGACGACCAAGTGACTGTTCGTCTGTGAGGCACGAGTTCGATCTTCATAAAACGTGTGCCTTTGACTTGTTTGTATGAGAGTACAGGATTCTTCCATACTGATCTGGAAGAAAATAAAAAATAACGCAAAATGTTCAAGCTGCTTCTCCTCCCGGACAGATCGTAAAAGCCAATAGAGGGAAAGGGCGAAAATTTTAATAATCTCATAAGGCGATGCAGCCAGTAATTCATTACTGTTTTGATTGCCTTTTTCCATGTTCAGGCCCACCATCACGGTAATCGGGCCTTTGGGTATTAAGGCCCTATTGCACTGTCTATCCAGTAATAAAGACGTGATAGTCTATCTAAATGAGAGTAAAAGAAAATATTGGAAACCTGCATCATATGACCATTAATGTTTACTAGTATACCTACTTAGTTTTTTTTTTACTTTAAGTGCTAAGCTATATAGAACGAAACAAAACTATTTATATCATTGTTTTGTCCTCAAGCTTGAATACCTACGTGGCGCGCCATTGCATAAAAAGAGTAGCAGTTACCCGGGGGGATATTTTATTATATTTCAATGCGAAGTTCCCAAGGGAACTGATCATTTTTTCAGTATAAAAACTATCCTGTAATAAGCTATTCAGATGCCAAAATTTTGCCCAATCCGATCTGTCGTATTGGTATAAAAGTGAAACAAAGATCCATACAAACTTTCGCATTTCTAATAATAAGGAAGATAATTAATGAAAATTCATTGGTTCCGGGTCAGAATAGGACCACTCCATCTCTTCCTGTGGATGTCGTAAGAGGCGACTAAAGGACTTAAACACAAACATCTCGTGCTACAATTGCATTCCCAAGGAGGGTTACCGTCGGGCGGCGGCTGGTTGTAAAACTTTTCGCACAAATACAATCCCAAAGAGGTTTGACGTCAGGCAGGCGGCCGGTCGTAAAATTACAGCCGAATCATTTTAACTGTTCCGGCAATTTATTCTCCACTTCGCAAGCTCTTCGGCATCCTTGGGTGACCATGACGTGCATGTCATATTTGGGGAGGAAAAAGCGGGAAAGCGCACCTCGGGCTCCGAAGCAGCACAGCTGAGGATGCAACCGGGAACGCGCTTAGATGAAGAAGAAGAATTAATGAAAATTTATTTTATTTTATTTTCTATATCGCAACCACAAGCGCCCTCACTCAATGGACATGAGGTTCTCTTTTATGGCTTTACAATAACCTATTATCTTTTCAATGCTTTCATTGTGCGATTGTATACGCTAACTGCCGGCAAAAATCGACGCCAACACACTTTCCGATGGAAATCGTACGTCGATGCCTTTAACTGGTAAAATATTGGTGTACATTTTCTAGAAAAATCGAATAAGAAGCATTTTGTTGTAAAATAGGTGTTTATGTGTTTATTCATTTTAACATTGTTGTTTTAGGTCAATATGAGGTTGGAAATAAAAAAGTATAACATTCTCAAACTACGATGAAATCAACAAGGGTTTTTACTGTGTTTCTAACAACCATTTTGATGACGTCGGCGCACAGAATGGGAGCTCCATTTTTTGGTACGTAACCTTCGTAAAAATAATAATATTATAATTTCATGATATGCATTTTACTCCTCTTATCTGAAATTAGGCAGGGTTATTGACTAAACCCTAACCCCATTATTCCATTGCTTTTTTTAACTTGACAGTAGTTATCATGTTGTTAACCGAACAAGCAACCAAACGACTGGCATTGCACAATTATAAAATTAATTTGTTATTTTGATTGTAGTGCCAGTTTTTTTTTTGCTTTCATTTTACTACTACTTTCACCAAATAATTTTCATTGAATACAGGGTGGGCAAATAACAGGTATACACAATATTTAAAAAATAATATACTATGAAATACATAATATTCTTAAGTAGTTATTTAAAAATACCTATAGTATTTATGGCCGGCAATTAATTATGTAAAATAATGTCAGACAAATGTCCACCTCTAGCAGCATGGTAGATGTGAACCCTTTTCGTTGCGTTTTTCATACATTTCCTGCGTTATTTCAGTGACAGTTTTTCGGATATTTTGTTTTAATTGTTGAAGGTTCATTTGCCTGATAGTATATACACGTCTCTTTAGATACCCTACAGTGCCATGCTACTCAAATTTATTCACTAAACGAGTTATTGTTAGCCGCGAAGGTAAGTGATTTCTACCAAAAATGGGCCGAAATTTTCTTTTTTCCTTTTTTTGGACGAGTTTCCGCAATACATGATTAGGCTGAGTAGAATGTTTTAATAATTAAAATACGTTGTTCAGGTGTAAATGGCTCCATTACAAATTTGCCGTAACTTTACAAAATAATTTTCATGAAAAATCTGTCATATTTGCCGCCAAAACAAAATGGCGGCAAACAAATTTTATGTACTTTCGAGTTGTCCACCCTGTATCATTTACCTTTACGTGTTAGCAGAGTGTGGACCACATGGCAGATTCGAATATTGTATAAATGGGAATCCAGGGTGTGTTGTTGGATGCCATTGCCATCCAGGCTACTACTTTGACACAGAATCAAAAGTATGCGAACCAAAGTAAGTTATTTTACACAAATGATAACAAAACTGCAATACAACTACAACTTGTGAGATAGAGAAAAATGAAACAAGCGACAAGAGAGAACGCATGCAATCTACGTTAAATCGAGCTATTTTATTGCAACTTTTTGTAGTTTCTTGAGTTCATAAAACTCACTCACACACATTATCACGTCTTTATCCCTAGGGCAGACAGAGATTTTGTGTTTTGCAGTTCGAAACAGAGAGGGACCAAGCCGTAAAACCCAAAGTTTTAGTACGATGATGATGGGCAAAAAGGTGGAAAAAGGAATCAAAATAGTGATGGGTTCCTAGCATAGCCTATTAACATGATTCGCACTTTCACCTATTATCTCGATTGGCTTCTACTATTTACTTTTACTTTTCTCCCAGACCAGCATGAAAGTGAATATTATAAATAAACTCGATTGATGAAAATGATGCACCTATGTGCTGGATAAGTCGCCTCTTGTAGTTTTAGATTTAAGATTGGAGGAGAAAGTAGCAATCAAAACGAAATAAATCTTTCGTTTTGATTGCAAGTTGCAATTTTCTCTTCGTACTTCGTAGATTGCATGCGTTGTCTCTTCTTACTTGTTTCATTTTGCTCTGCCACTTAAGATGGAATGTCAGGCGCATTCGTGAGTTACAGTCAAAGGGACAGATGACATGTTTATACACAAATTTCCTGACACTAACGAGTTGACATTTAAAGTAAGGGTCAGTTTACACCGAGATGCGAAGCGAAATGGCGCGCCAAGACACGCGCGACAAGAAATATATAACTTTTTTTCTACAGAAAATATACTCATTTCAGTTACCGGTCAGTTTGCCGCGCTGTCACTGAAATTAGTATCTTTTTGTGTACTAAACAAGTTCTTTAAAAGTACTTAGTGTGAGCTGATTCTGACGGTCAATATGACGTAAGCCTCACTGGATCTAGCGTGGACAGAGACGAGACACAATGGAAGTAAATTCAGAATTTAAACACACCGAATAGTAGAGCTCGGACGCCGCCGTATTGTGCAATGTCATGTCGATTGCGTGTGATCAAATTGCAACTATATTGCCATGGGTTTTGTTCGAAGCAATGGAATCAAAAGACGTTCTCGCCACGTCTCTGCTCTCGCGAGATCCAGTATAAGCCATACTCACCTGTGCGGCCGGGCGCAAAAAGCAAAATGTGATGCCATTTTCACTCAATAAAATCCAGTGCGGCTGACACTTTTCTACTTTTAACGAGTATCAGAGTTACATACACTATCGGGTCTTTATCACTAACGGGGTAATCAGAGCTTAGGGTAACAATACCTAAAAGCCATTCATAACATGATGGTGTTAGCGATAAAGCCGCCTTTTGCGCATTTCCTAGTTTTTAAGATAAATATGTCCTGTATTTTTCTTTTGTGCAATAATTGTATTGTATTGTATTGTATTGTATTGTATTGTATTGTATGGTGGGTGTAAAGACGCAAAAAGGGAATCAAAATAGTGACGGGTTTCTAGCCGCATCGCCTTCAACATGATTCAGATACTCACCCGTTCCCTCAATCGACTTTAACGATCTGCGCGAATAAAGAAGCTGCTGGTACATTGAACGATTTTTCGTTTTTCCTAAACCAGCATGGAAGTAAGGACGGAAGTTGTATCAGAGATTAATAATAAAACTCTTTTTAGCAACAATCTTATAAGGAGCTACAGAAGGGAGTACAATGTGCCAGATCCTACTCCCACGCCAATTATGACCACCATGTTGAGTCCGACGCCGACGCCTTCAAACATCATCGACAAAAACGTCGAAGCCATCGCTAAAGATGCCGACGACCTGGGAGACTGGTTGTATAACCAATTTTTTAAAACAATAGAAAGTCAGGTAAGCCTTAAATATGTGTTAGTTTCTGATTTACTTATAAAAAAAACTTTTTAATATTTGCACGTGGATTTTATGCAAGTCAACCTGTTACATACCTACAATTTGATGGAATCTCTAGGAAATCGGAAGATGTAGTCGCAGTTCGATTGGAGTTAGAGTAAAAAGGTCGTTCCGACTGCTCTACTTCCTTATAATCTGTGAGTTAATTCCAAAACGCTATAGGTAACAAGCAACATGTTAAACAGGAATAAAGATTTTTGTATACGTGACCGTCGTTCACGCGCCTCGATTTGGGATGCAATTTAGTACGAGTATAGTGTAATCTCTAGCAACAATTTAGGAACCTAAGTGGCCCTAGTTAGAGTTCCTATAAATTGGATAGTGTAAGCGGCTTATACAATGTCGGAAGTCTCTCTCTGGAGCTGTCATTGTTTCTTACTTGTAGAAATATGTACTAGAATGAAGATTTTAAAAATTTCAGGTTATCAATAAAACAGACGAAAAAGTGCCAACAAGACGGAGTGGCTCAGATTCCATAACAAGCACCAATAAACCTATACAACCAATATCCATCCAGAGACGAAGCCGCCCGCGCCGTAGACATAGGAAAAGGTCTTCAAGGAAAAGGAAGCACTCAAGAAAAAAAGGATTAAAAAAGAAACTATTGCGAATCTCTGAGGACAACAGCTTGTTTGACTCCTTGTCGGATAGCTCTGATTCGTCCGACTCCTCCGATTCATCTTCAACTTCGTCTGAATCGCAATCCTCGGAGTCGGATACTGACGGAGGAGGCCATCGAAAAATTCTCATGATTAACAAGAAATCTCCTCAGCTACCGTCATTCGTTTTCATGCCAAATATGGAAACGCCATATTATCCGCCCTTAGGTCTGCCAGCACCGCCTGTGCTTCCCATGTACCCGATGGTACCTATTCCGCCGATGATGTCTAGTAAATAATTTTCTTATACATAATTAGAACTAAGTTCTTTCTCGCAGGTTACGTGGAGGGACCCTTATCTAGTTAGTTACACGTACCATTCCGCACGTGACGCACACGACTTGACATTTGTGGTTCCTGGCAGGATAGAATAGGACCACTCCAAGTCTTCCCGTGGACGTCGAAGAAGGCAACTTAGGATATCTAGCAAGCTAAAGAAAGTTTAATCATAATCATAACATTTTTTACACGTAATAATATGCATAAAAAGAAGAAAAAAAATTACAAAAGAAATTAATTACAAATAAAATCATTCTAATAATGTTTTATTTATTTATTGTAAACACATATACATGTTTAAAGTACAACTGGCGGACTTAATGCTAAAAGCATTCTCTAACACTCAAACCTTTGGGTCGATTAGAGAGTTTTATGTGGGTGTGAATATATAAAGAAAACTTAAACTAAACTAAATTTAAAAGATAATAATCACAACACATACTATAAAGATACTATTATTATTATTACATATACACAATTACTTACATACATATATATTACTTCATAAAATATATACCTACATTAAAATATATACAAATTCATAACCATAAATAAATATTATGCATCAAGTCTGTCCTATGTGTAATTGGAAGTGGAAGTGCCTAAAAACTCTAAGTTTAAAGGAGTCGCAACTATGGGCCCTTCTAATGGATTCAGGGAGAGCATTCCAAAGTCGTACAGCAGTCACGGAGAAAGAGTTATGGAAAAAACCTGTACGGTGAGAAGGAGTGACTAGGGTAAGAGTATTTGAAGAACGCAGGGACCTTTCATAAATAGAACTTAAAAGTTGGAAACATGTTTTGAGATACTCAGGGGCCTGGGGATTATTTAAAACATTGTATAGTTGACAGAGAATATGTTGGTTCCTGCGTTGACGGATTGGCAGCCAATTAAGTTGAGTGCGAAATTGAGAAACGTGGTCGAATTTACGCAAGCAGAAAAGAAACCTAATACAATAGTTAAGAAGACGTTCTATTTTATTGAGTTGTTCCTCGGTTAAGTCCAGGTAACACACATCGAATAAAATTAAATTTGAATTGATATGAATTCAATTCAACTTATAATAATAACAAATAATATTTTTTAACGGCGTCGGGACGTGACGAGGTCATCGCCCACTGGATTCCCGGTGCAGTCAGTCAACGCAGGGCAGCTTGTGGCGAGCTGTTGGTGAGTAACGACACCACGGACCCGAGTGCTCCAGAGAGTCGGTCAGAGCCTTCGTCCCTGACGCGTTTTCATCGGTCAGGGTGGAGGACCCAGGAGGGCTCGCAGGACTCTCAGCTCTGCATTGCCTTAATTGGCCATGCAGAGAGGAGTCGTTAGAGCTATTGCTCCAGGGGTGGAAGTGTTAAAGGGCATCACGCCGCGAGTAACTTCGGAGAAAGCGCAGCACACCTCTCGACACCCCTGAGTCGCCCACACCAGTGTTGCCCCTTTGCTGACAACAATCGTCGGCTCGTTTGAGAAGCCCATCTAGTGGGCGGCAAGCCACCACCTGCCACAAAAATAGTCAGTAATCATGATTATGGCAGGTGCCGTTATTTCTATTGCGATAGGCCAGCATCATTCCATCTCAACTTCATTCCATAACCTTTCCCTTTTCTTGCAATAGATTCTTTTCCTGCCGAAACCTGTTCAGGGGTATATCTTCCATTGGTATATTCAAGAATGGGTTTTGGCGGGAGCGCCACATTACATCAACTTCTCCAAAGAGCCTCTACGTGTTGGATCTGTATCCCCACGCAAACGTCCCAAAGGACCGGGGTGAAAAGACCCGTGAACCCAAAGGAGATATAATAATTTTACAACCAATTTAATTACTAACGTCACTTATAAAATTCATCCATATTATAAAAAGCGCGCTCAAGAAGACACTTTTTAGCCTGACTTTAAAGCTTGTCAACGAAGCAGCCTGCTTTATATCGAGTGGCAACTTATTAAAGACTGCCAGCCCCATAACGAGAGTCAGTCTGTCCGTCTTTGCAAGTCTATGAGGTATCGGGCGCAATCGGTCCACATCGCGGAGCGCCTTGTCATGCACATCCCTCGTTCTTTGGTACTCGTGCTGGTTGCTATAGACATAAGTTGCTACCTGTAGGGTGAGAAGGGATGGCATTGTGAGGATTCCAAGGCTTTTAAAGTAGGGTCTTTATACTCAAACATCAGTGGAACCTCCCCATCCCGTCTGGCCAGCGTGGAAGGTCAAATCCTCTGGCTGCTCTGGCCAAGTGGAGTGGAGTGGCCAGTGGAGACAAAAAATAAAAGACCTGATGATAATGACTCGTATCAATGATGTCACATTTATATACCTTCCGAACAAACCAGCACATCGATCTTTCAGTGATGGCAAACACGCCCGCGTCGACCGCTGCCAGCCAAGCGACGGAGGCTCCTCCCACGACGGCCGCCAGCTCACCGGCTGCTCCCAACGGTCACTCCGAAGCACCTCACCACGATACACCGCCAGAAGTTCCCGACGCCCCCGCACCGGACGAACAACCGCCACCGGCTGAAGACCCGCCCAGGTTAGCCAGGCTAAGTATTTATAGTGAGCTTAGTAATACGGTGACAGTAGGGTAGAATACAATGTAGAAAAAATATGGTACTTACTTAAAGTAGGGATGATATTTTTATTCACACATATAGTGAGGGATATCGGATAGGTCTTTCATTCAAATTTCTTTTATTTATGTAGTGATCCAATTTGCGAAATATTAAATTTTTAAGTACAAACTTTTGTTCGAGTCGAGCGTCAAAAAGTTGAGAAGTTATTTAAAATAAATTTGGAACCTTATATTCTAGATGGCGGCTAGTGCCTACATCTCTCATCGTCGAAAACTTGGCTTTTTTACAAGCTTTTATCATTACTTTCATACCGCAAGATTACGTCGAAATCGCTTTTAAACCATAATTTGCAATGCAAAGGCTCTATCTATTATTTCCCTATTGACCGGTATATCCCATTACGCGCGTGATATATGTCTCCCAAAAATTGTTTATCAGTAACGAATAATAATAATAATAACAAATATTACAATAATAAGTTATTATATTTGAATTTTAAAAATGTTATCTAATGTTTGTAAACATTTTTAAGAAGAGTGTGGAGCACCATTAGACATTATTTATTTTACTGATATAAGTGATAAATGTGTACTGATATAAGTGTAAAATATACTATTTATATTTTTCAGTGTTGTAAGGAAGTTCAGAAAAGGATCTGCACGAGATAAATTTGTAAGTAGCCTCGTAATAAATAAATTAATAGTACCTAAGTAGTATTCGGCAGCATTATTAGAACCTTTGAGCTATAGGATTGCTGCATAACCTGCAACCTTCGATCATATATTCTATAGATGCACAGTTCCTTGCAAAATCAAACAAAATATTGTCCCCGTGTCAATACGTACATAGGTAGATGTATAACATTTCAAGTATTGCGAAAACAGTTTATTCTAATTTAAACCTTAAGAAACTGAGATAAGCGTGGAAATAAATCCGTATTAAGTTCGTTACATATTACCTTCTGGTTAGATTTGTCATCTTTGACGTAACGTCACGCGCGCAGGCACCGAGCGACGGTGACGATGACAGCGAAACAAGGCATAATACTGTTTTATGCCTTGTTTTTCCGGTGCCATTTTTTAGGCGGCAACTGTGCATCTGTAGAATATATGATCAAAGCCTGCAACAATATTTTTAGGAATCTAATGAGGAAAACCTACCTATGACGTTTATGTCACTTTGGTCTCAACAAGACTTTTTACCGTGTAACCAGCACAGGGCGGCTAATATATGGCACTGTTTATTTAATTGTTTGTTTGTTTGTCGTTGCCAACACTGGTATCATATTTTTCAAGCTGACTAATGGCATCTGACATAGCTTGTCGACTGACATACAATTATGATAGACGGAGCCGGTACAGCTTTACCTGCCTTCCGGAGCTCAATACATTTTTAAGCCACTTGTCACGTCAGGTGCGGACCCCGCCCAGTGTCACTTAACTTGCAAGTGTGTACTATTGCCAGTTTTTATAAATGTATAATGGTTTATAACTTATACAGAGATTTTTAAAGCATATCTACTTTTATTTAAATATTTGTATAAATACTTTATTTAATCGGTCAGGTCATGATAGAAAAAGATCTTTTTCAGATGGACCTGAGTCTTGGATGTTTATCTATATATGTATTTGTTATAAAATGTAGTATCGTTGAGTTAGTATCCCATAACACAAGTCTCGAACTTACTTTGGGGCTAGCTCAATCTGTGTGATTTGTCCGTATATATATTTAATTAATGATAATGGTATCTATCAAAGAGTCTAACGCAGGGTTGATAAGAAAATGACGACTTTTGATTGACGTTTTATTATTCTAAGATTACTTTGTATCATGGGCAAAGTGGATATTTAGAAGGATGCTAACGAATTCAAATCCAACCTGTATTTATATATACCATTGGACCCATACATGTACAAGTTTGTATGGACGTGTTAAACGAATACGATAACATATTATAGATTAGTTAATACTACGTCAAAATACAAAAAATAAAATATTTTATTGGCATTAGACATCAAGAAATTGTCTTTTGAGTGATTTTCTAGAATGAAACTGTGTCGAGCAATCTCGCATGATTCCCCAGCAATAGTCGGCCATCATATGAGTTTCCCCCTTACTTGGTATCTATTCTCCATCGTTTTTATGTCTTGGTGAAAACATTCTCCCTGTTCCTCGCTTAGATCTCCTAAATTGTGTTGAAATTGATCTAGATGAATATTGAGATAGCGTAATTTTATACTCATATTTCAGCCTAAATCTCTGAATCGAACCAGCATTTCCTCTACTAATTCTACATCAGTAGTTGTCAGCCTTATGATTTCCGAGGAAATTTTGTGCGACTGCTACAAAAGATTTCCACGCCAGCCTTTCCATGCACATCATTCATAGAAGTCCCAAAATTAGTGGTGGAATAGGTCTTTTTGCTGAAGGAATGTTAGGGTATTTCCATTTATGGCGATTGTTCTTGTTGATGCCCACTATATTAATCATACAAAAGTAACAGTCGTCATAATGATTTTTTTGTTCTCGCCATATCATAGGCACTCCAAACTTCAAAGACTTACATGTCCCTTTCTACCATTGTCGCAAATGTTCGACGCATGTTTTACATACACTATGAGGCACCCACACTTTATCTTGGTGTAGAATTTCAATACCGAAGTAAGCAAAATACAAACAATTCACAGTGTTTGTTTACGCAGTTTACGCTGATCTTTCAGTATGTATTCACCACAATCATAACAAAATACATCTGGATCGTTAACACAACATCTGAACGTACTAGTCATAATGAAATAGTAATATAAACTTTATCAATGTTATTGTAATAATTACTGTTTTTGAATATCAATTACTTAAATACTAACCAGCATACACAACTTCATATCAATCAGACCTTTTTTTTAGTCTCCACTGCAGGAGCACGATTCTCTCTGTACTATCAGAGCCATATATTAGCCAGAGCAGTCAGAGGATTTAGCTTACACTTTCCACGCTGGCCAGACGGCTTAGAGAGGTCTCATATTGATGTTTGTAAGCTTTGTTTAGCTTGTTTTCCCTAAGGCGCCTTTTACGACATCCACGGAAAGACTTGACGTAGGTAGTCTTATTCTACTATGCCGGGAACCACACGACTAACAACTTCATATGATAGTTATTAAATATACCAAGCCTTTTCAATCACTTTCATACTCAAGATGTATGTAAACATTAATTCAATATGTCATTTGCAGATGAAAAAACTAAGGGACAAAATGAAAGGGAGAAGGCATGAATTGCCGCAACCACTGAACTACTACCCCGACGAGGTGAACGATCCAGTTTTAGGACGCATCAACATTCCCGACGCGTTCCCGGAATCCTTCATGTATGACGAGCAGACACAACACGAAGTAGTGCCTGATAGTCCAGATGTCAACTTCAAATATCTATCGCAGCTTATTCACAAAATGAACAAATCTGAGCCGAAGCCCTTGCTGCCTAAGCCAACCAATGTTGTAAGAAAAATACCTAATCCGAAAAAAAATAAATTTGCACCTGTTCAGAAACTTGCACCAAAACGGAGAATAGGAGACGTAGATGTCACAACAATAATAGATCCAAAAGATGATTATGCTGACCTTGGAAGACAGATTGCTGCCCTCGTACGGAAGATAGACGCCAAAGGCGAACAACAGATTAATGTGGACTTCGAGAGGACTGAGACGGGAAACATGCCGCCTCATGCTATGTTCAATGACAATGGGTTTTCATCTCGATCTTACTGGGAAAGGTTTGCGAGATCTCCCTTTAAAATTCGTTTTGACACTGAACATTTCAATAATATAGACAATAGTGAAAAACTTTTGAGTTTAGAAGATGAAGTTAGCAATACAGCTACAACTGCTCGCTCTTTATCATTACAACAAATAGAAAACATGATAAACGTTGTGGAAACAGTTAAAGGGACTCGAGAAATTCAACATTTAGAACCTTTAAAACCGCCTGAACCGCCTAAACCACATGAAAATATTTATCTCCTGCCACAATTCTCGAATTCAAATAGCTGGTCTATAGAAAATGTACCGAGATATACTCTAAAACCTCAAAAAGAAAACATGACAAATACATTATTTAATGCGCACGTTGACACCAATTTTTATAAAAAATCATATCCAATGAACTTAAATGTAACACGTCCCGAAAATAAAGTATTAAAGAGTGAAGGTCTAATACCAAACCCACGTAAATTCAAAACGAATGTAGCACAACGATTTAAGATGCCAGTAAGTACGCTACTGCAACAGGCCGTCTTGCAACCAAGCCATCCTTTACAAACAAACAAAAACACACAGCAACCAAAGGCTAAATATTCTGTACAGAAACATCAGCGACCTAGTATAATAAATTACCAAAACTGGGGACCTAAAAGCGTATACCACTACGAAAATGTAGTCCGTGATCCCAATATTCCATCAGGTCCGTTGAATAAACCTTCATCCTTTTTCCACCATCAGGTACACCATTTTGATTATTTCGACTAATACTAAGGGTTATGTTATGTCATGTAAGTAAGTTAACATGTAAATTATGAATAAAACTGTATTTCTTTTTTAAGCATTTTCTATGCCCTTTTTACAAAATATTGCAATCGTATTGGACCACAGTAATCCCTACTGTTTAGTTTACGATAAACAAACCAAGTACAGTGCCTGCTCGAGCCAATGCAATGCACTGAATGCCGTAGGATTATGCGCTGGCAGATGTCTAAAATCTAGGGGGACGCTCAAAAACGGAGTCGTATCCATTGCACTCCCACAACAATGGCGCTACGACGGAATTATTAAAACAGTGAAATGTAGACTGCGATTCACTATTGTGCCAAAGAGTTACGTGCAGTACCAGAGGTAATACGGATGTGGGTTAAAAAATAATATTTTTGGCTTGCCTACATTATATTTATATTTTTACTGTTCTCTGATATTTAAATAATGACGGAGATACAGCTCATTCAAATTTCGCATGATGTCCCGATGTCTAGTACGATTTTTACTAGACGGTGACGTTAATTCGAAACACTCCGAAACTTCGATGCATGTATCTTTGTGAATTTTTACTCTCTGATAAACCGAAAAATATGAGTCTCTTATTTTTAGACAATCTAATTGACGGCTTAATAAAATAATAATTTTCGAACCCAGTCCATATCCCTATTCTGTATACTTCACAGACAATTTAATTCCTATTTCACAATACAAGAGTTGCTGCTTGGCTTCGATAGAAGTAGTGCAAGGGATGCATGATGCAGGCGGCGACGGGAGGCCAGTGCAAGCTTGCAGGCTGTTCACCGGGCATCAGCAGATGAACTCAGCCGCAAGAGATGCGATTTCAAATTCAGCGGCTTATTCTGAAATGGCTGGCTGCTCCGCTCATAATTTTAGCTTCCGTCTCGCTCTCACTTCACGCATACGCATTTCTAGTCATAAATTGCTATTTGTATTCATAAAATATCATCAATGCCAATTTAAACAATGAAAAATAATTAATATTTTTATGAATTGCTTAATTTTTTTATTATTTAATGTTTGCTGGTTTGATTAGATAAAAGGAGAATCTTGTCTTACAACAGCACATATTTTGAAAATGATTTTGAACAACTTTCCTCGAGGAGCAAATAATTTACGAAAAAAACATATACTACCGTAATAAAATTAATTTAATTTCACTTTTTGGATTACGTATTTCACCTTTCCGTAACAAACAGACAAGTTGGCTTCAAAGTCATAACAATCCTTTCGCCTCGATGGTCGATAAAATCTACATATAAAATGCTTAAATTTTCCATAATACAGAATCAACCTGCATTTTCGAGCTTATCCCGTGCTTAATTTTGCTCGAAAATGATTGCATCTGGATTTAGTGAATTAATGTTAGTATATTTCTGAAATACCGGTTAAAGCTCAGAGATCAGTGCCTATATAGAAATATACTTATACTTATTTATATACGGTTTACTAGTCATTTAGAGGGGGGGGTTAGACCATAACCCACCGCGCTGGTCCAGTGCGGGTTGGTGGGTCGCCAGAGCCTCGTCCGTTGTTAAGCAGGATGTACCACGAGCAGGTGAGGTTGACTTGGGATCCTTATACCCTAGGGTAGATATTGGTTGAATCCTGTTACATCCAACCAACATTATTTGTGTACATACATAAATAAACATATATTCTGGTAGATCCTATGATCATTGATCAACCGCAGTTGATAACTACATAAAAGTTGTGTTGGTTTTCGTGCGACACATATTACTTATATACATTTGATTCTATTATAATACTTATTTCATAACTTCGTATACAATATACTTATAACACAATAATTTAATCAACTGCTACATTTTTGCATAGCAAGTCATCCAGCTTTGATAGTTCACTTATGTAGGTATGCGAAAAACGGATAACTTGGCCGAAAGTATGATCTTTATTGTCCTTAAATATAGTCGTCGACTGCCAATCGTAAATAACGATATTTGAAAGAGTATCGAAATGGCGAGTCCGAATATACTGCCGCAATAACCATTCCACCCCGACTTACATCTAGTAACCGGCCAAATGTAATTTCTATTCAAATTCTAACTTATTGAAAGCGACTACTTGTATGATGTTATAAAACTTTATTATTATTATTACTTATATTATTAAAACGAGTCGTTTCTGTCCCAATGCTGGGAAAAAGCCTCTTTCTCTCCCCTCCATTCCTGTCTGTCCGTCGCTTTCGACCTCCAGTCACTGTCATGACAGTAGTTCTTCGCACCATCTTGTTCTTGGCCGGCAGGTCCTGGTCCGCTATTGAGCCTCTCATGAAACTTATTATGAGACCTAAAAACTCTGTACATTCCTACTGACCAAGTATTTATCCGCTACAGGATAGGCATGTTTATATGTCAACAAATCCAACATACAAGTCGACACATTCAGCGACTAAGTGAAAATGAGAATGCAAATAGGGACGATTTGCCATCCGCATTGATATATTTCATTTTTGCGATATGCGCAAGAAGTATTTTCTTTTCTCCCAGACCAACATGGAAGATAGTATGCAATTACTTCTGTACATGTTACAAGATGGCCAAAATTATAATACTTAGAGCACCATCAGCATCCCAAACAGGGTTGCGGCCGCCTACATCTACTTTGTAGGTTGTGCTACGTTGTATAGCCAGACAGACAAACAGAGCTCATATTTTTTTATTTTTCAAAGATATTAGTTAATTGCTTGATTGGTACATAAATAAACGGGAAAGTGCGAGTCGGAATCGTTCATCAACGGTTCCGTACCTCCGTACAATGTTTAAAAACGCTGAAGAAACACGTTTCTTGTATGACGACCCCCCTTTAATTTTTAACTTTATCATATTTTTAGTATTTGTTGTTATAGCGGCCATAGTAATACATAATCTGTGAAAATTTCAAGTATCTAATTAATGCCATTATAAAGATCTTGTTAAAACGCTGAAAAAACATGTTTTTGAAGAAAAAAAAGTTAAAAATTAAAGGTGTAGTCATAGACCCCTTTAATTTTAACTTTTTTTTATTTTTAG
The DNA here is from genome assembly GCA_963576875.1 of Acrobasis repandana. NCBI lineage: Eukaryota > Metazoa > Arthropoda > Insecta > Lepidoptera > Pyralidae > Acrobasis > Acrobasis repandana. Next base: position 9,018,846 of record OY756230.1, on the reverse strand, counting down.
TATTTGTTGTAGATTTGAAGTGTCTAGCTATTACGGTTCACGAGATAAAGCCCTGTGACAGACGGATAGACAGACAGACAGCAGAGACTCAGTAATAGGGCCTAAAAGGCCATAGGCATAAATTTTGGTGCAGAACCCTAAAAAGAAATTAGGGTATATAACTACATAAGATACAGTATAAATCAAAAGTAAATAAACGAAGCAGTAAGTATGTAGTTAGGAATCTAGGAACAATTTTTTTTTAAAGATCTATTTTGTAAAATTGGTATACGCTTTTCCAATAAGCGTTGTAAAGAACTTTTGCACATTCCATTGCTTTCCGAATCTGTTTGGAAGCTCTGTATTGTTATTCAACAGATAAGCTCTCTGACAATTTCTGTGCTTTATTTGATTCCTTCAAGCAGCGGATGAGTTGAGTATTCCAAAAACTATTTCCTTTACTCTCTACGATACGACGTTCTGACATTCTGATTTATTACAAATAGAAGTTTCAAAGTTACTCAATGACGTAGATAGAATATCCATGAAAGTCCAGTTGGAAAAAATATTATAAGTACGTCACCTCGGACCATAATTTTTCTGTTATCGTTGATAAAGAAAGCCGCAGATAGCACATGTTTTTTTTCTAATTCATGTGAACTGAATATTATTTATTTCACTGCCATATTTAGGGATATAATGTACTTTTCATACATAGAACGCCTTGAATAGATTCCAAAAATTATTTTTATAGGTAGAAATTGTAGGAGTCACGATCTTCGTAGCAACATGTCGTAGTCGTAGCAGTTCGTAGCATACGTGAAAACAGTGTTCATTAGGGCCGGGCCGGCCTGCTTTTGCACTGCTACAGTTCAAAAGCAGGCCGGTTATAATGTCAATTGTCTACAAAACATATAATAATGTACTATTCATCTGTGGAACGCCTGGGATAGATTCCAAAAAATACAGTTTCTTACCAAAAACATTCTGGAGGAAGTTGTAGCAGTTCGGTTCAAATCGCACTGGGATGCATACCTACTTTGTTAAAAGTTGTGCCCGGTCTGGTTAGGATATTACAGGCATGAATCATCTGATTATCCGAAAAGAAAGATGATGCCGTGCTTCGGAAGGCACTTAAAGCTATGGTTCCCGAGCTTGTTTAAACTTATTCTAGGATTGGTTCTGGTCTAAGTTGCGGAGGTCAGACGGCAGTCACTCAGTGTAAAAACCAGTTAACCAGCTCGTCAAATAACCTAGGTTAGGTAGCGGACGATCGGATACGCTTGGATGATGATGATGATTTCGTGCCCAGAACAGTACTTAATTAGGGTTCCGTACCCGAAGGGTGCAAACAGGACCCTATTACTGAGACTCCGCTGTCTATCCGTCTGTCCGTCTGTCCGTCTGTCCGTCTGTCCGTCTGTCCGTCTGTCCGTCTGTCCGTCTGTCCGTCTGTCCGTCTGTCCGTCTGTCCGTCTGTCCGTCTGTCCGTCTGTCCGTCTGTCCGTCTGTCCGTCTGTCCGTCTGTCCGTCTGTCCGTCTGCCCGTCTGTCCGTCTGTCCGTCTGTCCGTCTGTCCGTCTGTCCGTCTGTCCGTCTGTCCGTCTGTCCGTCTGTCCGTCTGTCCGTCTGTCCGTCTGTCCGTCTGTCCGTCTGTCCGTCTGTCCGTCTGTCCGTCTGTCCGTCTGTCCGTCTGTCCGTCTGTCCATCTGTCCGTCTGTCCGTCTGTCCGTCTGTCCGTCTGTCCGTCTGTCCGTCTGTCCGTCTGTCCGTCTGTCCGTCTGTCCGTCTGTCCGTCTGTCCGTCTGTCCGTCTGTCCGTCTGTCCGTCTGTCCGTCTGTCCGTCTGTCCGTCTGTCCGTCTGTCCGTCTGTCCGTCTGTCCGTCTGTCCGTCTGTCCGTCTGTCCGTCTGTCCGTCTGTCCGTCTGTCCGTCTGTCCGTCTGTCCGTCTGTCCGTCTGTCCGTCTGTCCGTCTGTCCGTCTGTCCGTCTGTCCGTCTGTCCGTCTGTCCGTCTGTCCGTCTGTCCGTCTGTCCGTCTGTCCGTCTGTCCGTCTGTCCGTCTGTCCGTCTGTCCGTCTGTCCGTCTGTCCGTCTGTCCGTCTGTCCGTCTGTCCGTCTGTCCGTCTGTCCGTCTGTCCGTCTGTCCGTCTGTCCGTCTGTCCGTCTGTCCGTCTGTCCGTCTGTCCGTCTGTCCGTCTGTCCGTCTGTCCGTCTGTCCGTCTGTCCGTCTGTCCGTCTGTCCGTCTGTCCGTCTGTCCGTCTGTCCGTCTGTCCGTCTGTCCGTCTGTCCGTCTGGTATTAACTAAGATACTTGAAATTTTCACCGATTATGTATTACTGTGACCACTATAACAACAAATACTAAAAATGAGATAAAGTTAAAAATTAAAGAAGGTCGTCATACAAGAAACGTGTTTCTTCTACGTTTTACAACATTGTACGGTGGTACGGAACCCTTCATGTACGAGTCCGACTCGCACTTACCCGTTTATTATTTTCTAATAATTCTCACCAAAATGATTGAAGGACGTTGTATTGTTGCTTAAATAAATTTATATGTAATTTATATGCTGTAAAAATATGACAGTGTAAACACTCCTCGGTGCCGGCGGACTGCCGAATCCACGTCAAGTCAATTTCCATTCGAGCCATTCGGTTTGATTCGACTGTCACTGCGAGTTCCCGCCGACACTACACTCGCATAGAAGAGCCTTTTTTACGCCAGTGAATTTGTTTTCGGTCAAACGTTAAAACAGTTTTTTAGAAAGTCTGTGACTTTTTTGACCCCACAAAACACAATTTCGGAAGAGCTAGATAGCCGAACGCTTTGAAAGCCTTCACCCAAGCCACTTCAGGTATAGGCTTACTAATTAGTGGATAATCATCATCATCAGGTCTTTTTTGTCTCCACTGCAGGAGCACGAACCTCTTTGTACTACTAGAGCCACACTTGGCCAGAGCATCAAGAGGATTTAGCCTACACAATCCACGCTGGCTAGACGGGTTGGAGAGGTCTCATTGATGTTTATAAGTACGACATCCATGGGAAGACTTGGAGTGGTCCTATTCTACTCTGCTGGTAACCACACGGCGACTAGTGCATAATAATGGTGAATTATCTTGAGCTTCTACTATGCTTTGTTAGGCTCGTCAAACAATCGTTTTTGGTGGCGAAAACTAACAAATTTTTGGTTACATATTTATATTAAATGTAAATGGCGGACTTAAGGCCCAGGGCATTATCTACCAGTCAACCCGTAACTGGTACTAGTACAGGTGGTGCCGATTAAAGCATATTCTGGACGCTACTTACTTAGGTATAGGTCCTTACATATGAAATTGCCGTTCAGTATAAAAAAGTGAAACAAGTTTTTTTTAATGAAATTATTATTTAATCAATCGAAGTATGCGCTGTGGTTGTCGATACACTTCCGCCATTTTATAGGCAGATCATTGATATCTTTAGAAAAAAAATCCTGGGAGCGAGAGTCTATGAACTGTTTGAAGGCGGTTTTGACTGCCTCATCAGATTTGAAATTTTTTCCTTGTAAAAAATTATCCAAATTTTGAAAAAAGTGGTAATCGGTTGGGGCAAGATCTGGAGAGTATGGTGGGTGACGCAGAGGTTCCAGTCGCAGCTCCTCTAACTTGGCGATCGTTTGATGTGCAGTGTGTGGTCTAGCGTTATCCTAAAGGAGCAGTGGGCTAGAGCAATTCATCAGTCTCGGTTGTTTAATGGCGAGCTTTTCCATCATTGTTTGCAATTGTTGGCAATACAAGTCTGCAGTAATCGTCTGGCCTGATCTCAAGAAGCTGTAGTGGATAACACCAGCACTGGTCCACTAAACACTAACCAGAATCTTCTTTCTGGTCAGTTTTCGCTTAGGGCAAGGTTTTGCCGGTTCTCCAGGGTCAAGCCATTGTGATGATCGCTTCCGATTGTCGTACAGGATCCATTTCTCATCACAAGTCACGATACTGGTTAAAAATCCCCTCATTATTGTGACGATTAAGCAAAGAAACGCAGCAAGCAACGCGTGTTTGTTGGATTGCTTCAGTCAATTCGTGCGGTACCCACTTTTCGAGTTTTTTAATTTTTCCGATTTAGCGCAAGTGGATAAGTATCGTTTTGTCACTTACGCCGAAGGCTGCTGCTAATTCAGAAGTGGTTTGAGATGGATCCGCTTCCACTATCGCCTTCAATTCTTCGTTATTCACTTGAGTATCAGGACGTCCACGAGGCTCATTGTGTAAATCGAAATTTCCAGAACGGAAACGTTGTAACCAAAAACGCACCGTTCGTTAGTTAGCGGTGCCTGGTCCATACACGTCATTAATTCTTCGAGTCGTTTCTGCAGCACTGGTGCCACGGTGGAACTCGTATTCGTAAATACCGCGAATTTTTAATTTGTCCATAGTTGTTGTTATATGTTGAAACTCAAACAAATGATGTTAAAACAAATGAAATACGAATTTTAAAACATTATTTTTTCTGGCTTTATTTCGAAATAAATTTGAATTTGGAATTCCTAATGAAACGCAAGATATTTGATTTTAAAGTTGCCAGTATTGAAAATCGGCAATTTCATATGTAAGGACTTGCTAGCTACAATTTGTGCACGATGGCAATTGAAAAAGGAACTCAACAATCGTGCGTGATATAATGCTTTATCATCGCTTAACAAACCATATGTTTGTATAAAAAAAAGTTGTATAGTAAGTCGAATATTTCGAAGCTGGAATTTTTTTCTTTGTTCCTTAATTCCTTCTAATGCAAACGAACACATTGGCGAAATTTATGTAAAAAGCTACAAGTACGGAGCGCATCCAGCCCGCAGTATGGCCTGGATTGGCCCAGCAACCTCCACGGAATACTAAACAACGCAACGGCTCGCCGCCTTTTTCCTTATCCCTCGTACGCAAAGGTACAAATATTTCTTTTGTGTGTAACCAACTTAACTTGATATGGTTAGTTTAGCGCGTTAGGTACATTATCTTCTGACGGATATATTTCGCATGTTTTTGCTCGTTTCTGAGATCGAGGGCGGAATGTCTGGTGTCGTAATGAGTTTTCTTATGAAATTCTTACGAAAATGTATACCTACTGAATAAATATGTTTAGATGACACTAGTGGCTCTGTGTGCTGTAGAACATACTGAATAAATATGTTTAGATGACACTAGTGGCTCTGAGTGCTGTAGAACATACTGAATAAATATGTTTAGATGACACTAGTGGCTCTGAGTGCTGTAGAACATACTGAATAAATATGTTTAGATGACACTAGTGGCTCTGAGTGCTGTAGAACATACTGAATAAATATGTTTAGATGACACTAGTGGCTCTGTGTACTGTAGAACATACTGAATAAATATGTTTAGATGACACTAGTGGCTCTGAGTGCTGTAGAACATACTGAATAAATATGTTTAGATAACACTAATGGCTCTGTGAGCTGTAGAACCTACTGAATAAATATGTTTAGATGACACTAGTGGCTCTGAGTGCTGTAGAACATACTGAATAAATATGTTTAGATGACACTAGTGGCTCTGAGTGCTGTAGAACATACTGAATAAATATGTTTAGATGACACTAGTGGCTCTGTGTACTGTAGAACATACTGAATAAATATGTTTAGATGACACTAGTGGCTCTGATTGCTGTAGAACATACTGAATAAATACGTTAAGATAACACTAGTGGCTCTGTGAGCTGTAGAACCTACTGAATAAATATTTTTAGATAACACTAGTGGCTCTTGAGCTGTTGACCTCGCGAGTCTGTCTTTGCATAGCCCCCCCCCCCCCCCCCACATACTGACCCCTTGAAATTTATCGGATGAAAAAGTTATCCAAACAAAGAAATTTCGTCTTCGTATTTTTCGAAATGGTAGAAATATAATACCTATGTTTTACGTTTTCGACACCCAAAAAAACTTTACAAAAAAATCTACATAATTATCAAACCCGCTCACAAAATTTCACGAGAATCAGTTGAGAAATGCGACCTGCAGGCGAGAACAAATGGAAAACTGGAATTCTAACATACGAAAGAATCTTTGCCGAAGCTGAAACGGAGACCTTCCTTCGCTTCGCTCAGTCGGTCAAAAACTAATAAGTACATGCTTTATTGTCTTTTGTTTATTACAGTACATTTATATTATAGTTATAACATAAATATATATATAATAATCTTCTTACTTTCATTTCCTGATTTAGGATTTAGTAATAGCCGGTAGAAGTAGTAGTTGTATGAAGATCAGTCCCAATCAAAATAGTTGCATTTATATTGTTTCATTTTCAGTACGAAAATAAAGGTTAAAATGAATTGAGAAATTATTTTACAAGGGCCACTTCTTGTTGGGCCGAGTGACCCGTTTCGAGTGGGGTCACGGCAGCCGTCCCTGGTTAGTCCCTGTAACAGAAGGGTTGTTTCTCATTGAACATCGCCAAACTTTCAATAGCTAGTGGTACAAGAAGAGTAATTAGGGTGTAAAATTGCGGAATTATTGATATGTAGTTTCAAAGCTTTCAATTAGTCAAAACTTTATTGATTGAATGAATCTCACACAAGAGACTCTATCCTCCTTCTTTGTTAATTTGAAAATGCATACAAATGCTGCAACGCTGATAAGAGGCTGGCGTGTATGTTGTATATAGGCTCGAGGTACGCGTACAAATGGGGTCGATATTTATTTGACGCGCCATCGCCGAGCTTTCCAATTTTCATATTTCCCACGCAGCCCGCCCCACGCCGTATCTACTAAATCTCCTCCCGATATTTTTATGAATCGAAATTGATTTACAACACTTGATACCGAAAATGTTCCCACATTTTCATATAGGCCTAAGCGCGTTTTATGAAACTGTCACATTACGGGCGTAGCTCATGGTAACGATATTATTAAAAGATGAAACCGCGGCCGCATATTTAAGGTAGCTACCCGTTGGATCGGATAAAATAAATATTCAATTTAGTAACGAAGAACTGTGAAAGGCAGAAGTAAAAAAAGTGCTTCGTTTGGAGTTTGTAGAAAGCTCCACTTTATAAGCGTTCAACTTTTCACCTGCAATAACTGTAAACAAAACAAAGGGAACATAACAACAGAACATTTTGCCGGCGCGTTACAGCGTTGCCGTAAAAGAATCGTAGAATAAGCTGAAGTGGCATGGCTGGGAGCGGTGCCGCGTCAGCGCGAGCCTCCGCCCGGGCCCGCCGCTATTTCCCTGAGGCCTGTTTACGAGGAGCCACCTCGCGCTCAATCTTCACCTCACGAATACCCAAAACAGCCGCCGTAATGAACACAAACGAAATGTCTACGGCCAACTTCGGTACCACGGTATATTTTTGTCAAAGCGAAACAAATTTTGAACCGACCACCGGTGGGAGTTTTGGGGTAATGATAATGCTAATTTATTTGAGGAGGGCACAGATTGTTGACGTCGATTATCTGAAAAATATATATAAAATTAGCATTACGAAGTTACTTGCGATAATAAATTAATTTATAGGACAACAAATTGGAGGTAGAGCTGCGGGAGGGCTGGTGAGATTTACATAAATATAAATAACTGCCGCTAGAAATAGCAGCACGCGGCGTCTAGGTATATCACAGTGTTAAAATGATTAGTTGGGATAGTGCGGGTAAGTTAATTACTTGAATTTGCATTTCTGTGCGTGCGCGAACTCTCAAGAGGAGCCCAGGAGCCTCGCAACTCAATGAATTCGCGAATCAAATCCTCCAACGAATTAGGATTAGATGAGGGTACGTTTTTAAACAAAAACGGTTAATGTAATTCCAATTGAAAATTTAATTTCCTGCCCGTATTGCTCAGGTAGGACGGCCTTTTCCCTTGCCCGTATTTATTAGAGATACACAATTTAATTATAAAGGTTTAGATGGATGAACTGATGTGATTACTCCATGGGTAACTCTATTGCCGATAAAACTGCATGTGGAAAACTACCTGGTAAAACAATAATGTGTTGAAATACTGGAGTTTTAAATATTTCCTTTCTACATGAGCAATCAAGCCCACAACCCACTCGTATACAAAGTTTAGATTTTACTTTGCACGTGTCTATACACGTGCCAGTAGGTACTGTCTCTGCTCCACACATTTTATTTATTGATCTCTACGACCATGAAATTTCTAAGAAGTACTCTGTTATTGAATTCTCAAGGTGGCAAAATACTCAATTACTTTGAAGAGCGTGTCAAAGGGAAAAAATCATAGAAACAAATGCGAAGCCATATTGACATCACAAAACGCGGCTCGTGATGTGGTAATGTAAATGTCACGGCTAATACTATTGCGAATCATAAAAATGCGTGGAATAAAAAGAGTAACAAAAAGAAACGTCGGAGTTGTAACATCGCCGCAATCCGACAATCAAGTAATTCCGAGGCAGGCCCGGCCTCTCGGGGACTTGCAATTGAAACAAAGATACAAACAAGCTCAATCAAGGAACTCGCCAAATATCAGATTTTTCGCCCTCGTTTGCTTAACTTTTAGAAGACTTAGCCCATTATGAACAAAGAAGAATTGACGAGAAATTTTAAATTCTCCTCCTTATAGATTGTAGTACTACTAACTTACTTAGTGTCTAGTACCAACTTAAGTTTTTAACAAAAAGAACAGGCGCTGCCACTATCACTTTGCTATTTTTTGATCACCCTTTATCTTCATTATAATACCTACCTACATAACAGATAGTGCATGCTTACGACGCCTTAAGAATACAAACGAAGTGACAGAAAAACAGGCGATTCGGAAAAACCGCATATTTCTTGGCAACGTCTCCGGGGGATCTTCAACTAAAGACCACTGAGAATTTGAATCTGAACCTAGAATGAGCAAATCCAAATAACAACCGAAAACTGCAACTAGCATATTTTATCTCTATTTTCAGTAAGTAATTAATATAAAAATCGTTATCAGGTCTTTTTAGTCTCCACTGCAGGAGCACGGCCCTCTCTGTACTACCAGAGCCATTCAGAGTAGCCGGAGGATTGGGCCTTCACTCTCCACGCTGCTGGCCAGATGGATTGGAAAGATCTCATTGATGTTTATAAGCTTTATTTAGCTTATGTTTTCTTAGTCGCCTTCCACGACATCCACGGGAAGACTTGGAGTGGCACAAATATATAAATATTGTTGCATAATGAAACATAAAATAGACGAGTAAGTACCTACTAATCTAGGTTTCTTACTTTGTAGCTATTTAGAACCTACTTAACCAATAAGGGCAAGATCTGTTTATAGCATTTCTACGACGACTTAACGACTCTACCTAAAGAATACGAAGTGGCAGGATACAGGCAAATTGGAAAAACTGCTTATTTTATGACCGCGCCGACTGTACCCGCAGCGAGTGGGCCTCCAGAGAACCCCAATTACAGGCCAGGAACTCGAGACCTGGAACAGGCAAAACATACGATGCCTTAATTTTACGGTCAAATAGCTGGCTGTGAAAATTACTAGCAAAACAGCTATATAGCTGGGTTAGAACCGCATACTTAGCAATTTTTCGGGTTCCGTAGCCAAATGGCAAAAAACGGAACCCTTATGGATTCGTCATGCCTGTCTGTCCGTCTGTATGTCACAGCCACTTTTTTCCGAAACTATAAAAATCATACTGTTTAAACTTGGTAAGTAGATGTATTCTGTGAACCGCATTCACGTAAAAATAGAAAAAAATAATAAATTTTGGGGGTTCCCCATACTTAGAACTGAAACTCAAAAAAATTTTTCTCATCAAACCCATACGTGTGGGGTATTTATGGATAGGTCTTCAAAAATGATATTGAGGTTTGAACGAGATCTAGTATGTAGTTTTTTTTAATAAGTCATAAATCGTAAACCGCAATTTACCTTTCATTATCAATAAAAGTTACAACGAACTACAAGAACTTTTATTTTATGTTACTTGCTGCTACGGAACCCTTCATGGGCGAGTCCGACTCGCACTTGGCCGTCTATTTCTATATTTAAATCTACTTACACATAGTTTTTCCAATTCTGTTCCGCGGTAATGTTTAACGTGCTAGTAGGTTGCTAACAATGGAGAGATCAGATCAGATGTTTCTAATCGGCTAGTTAACAACAAGTCAAATCAGATACTTTTTTCTAAACGTCAAAAACAAACATTTTCTATATGTGTGAAAATCAGAACCGTGACGTCATAGTTTTGTGGCGTCAAATAGCACTCTGAATATCAGTTTTTCTGCATTAATAAATATAAAATCATGTTGAAAATGGATGTGATCAATGACAATTGACACTATTTTGTAACGTTTTATTCTCTTAACAGTACCAAATAATTTAATTATGACCCAGCTTAGAGTTTTTTTTAAGCCTTTATATTGTCCCATTGTTAGGGTAAGGCCTCCCCTTCTTTCTTCCACGATTCCCGATCCAAGGCATCTGCCTTGCCACCACTTATATAACCTTCATGGCTTTTCTACACTATCGGCGATTACAGACGAGCAAGGTCGTGTAGAGAGCATTCTCGGTTGTACTCGCCGATCATCGTCTAAGATCGTCTGCGACCCGTGATTTGTCGGTTTTTAGGGAATTGCGGGGCAGTTGCGAGCTCCTTGATTATGGGCCATGATGGGACATCAATGCACAGATTTTTTGTCCATTGCTACGTTGGATGGAAAGTTCTCAAGAGCTTTTGTGAGTTAACAGCAATGTACAGTAAATTGGGATAATAAATGGTAGTATTTAAAAATAACAAAATTAACTTTTTGAAAATCCACGGTTTTTCACTAAATAATATAGACACAGCACGTCCATTTCCTTCCTTAATAAATATATACGAGGTAGTACGTGCAAACGGAAATGGATCCACTGGCTGCTTTTTTTATAGTTGGCCGGAAGTGAAGCACGTAAAGGACAAGTCATGTTCGATTCCTGATCCCCCTGGGGACCTCCTAGATATGATTAAAGAATTTCGCTGTCTCTATACTTTGTTTTAAGATGTCACATTTTTGGCAAACATGGCGCCATGGGACTGTTTGAACAACTTCAATCTCGTAAGTAATATGTTTTGAAAATAAGTTTTCGGAGCACGTACCAGTATCGAAAAAAGTAAGCATTCTTTCCGAAATTTATTAAATGAGGGCTTTTCCGAGAAAAAAAAACGTTTTTTATGACGCCAATAGATGGCGCTACATTCCGAGCATATGTCAAACAAATACGTCAGTTGTTTGTCAGTCTTTCTTTGGTCAGGAGTGCTATTTTTTAAATCGGGATTCAAATAACGAATGATTGTCGCAAGCGTTTCCAAACAGGCGCATTTTAAATCAGTCGTACCATACGCGAAGGATTTGAACGAGTGCTCTTGACTTGACCACTCAAAGAGCAAAAAAGGTACCTTGTTCCGTACAAAAAATGAAAAAACGGAACCCTTATAGGATCACTAGTGCGTCTGTCTGTCCGTCCGTCTGTCACAGCCAATTTTCTCCGAATCTACTGGACCGAATCAGGTGAAATTTGGTAGGATGGTGTAATCCTATGACCCAAACACATATTTGCAAAGTAAATAATTTTTTTTTTAAAATAAGGGACATTTTCGGGGGACTAATTAGGGAGTTAAACAAGAAGTTTTTCAAACCTTACTGTATCATATATCAAATGAAAGGGCTCATTATGAGGATCTCAAATAAAAAAAATTTTTTAGGTAATAATTTTTATTAGACAATAATTGACCACCCCCCCCCCCCCCGCTGATCTCCGAAACTACTGAGCCTAAAATTTTGAAAAAAATACAAAATATAGTTCATTGCTTGTAGATTACAGGAAAACCTATACGAATTCAATCAATTGAACGGAAAGCTCTCCACGCGAGTTTAACTCGCACTTGGTCGGTTTATTTAAAGAGAAAATGAGTTGGAAAATTAAAAGTTTTGTATTTCGCTGATTCCCTTGTTGAAAAATGTCCTGTTTTGATAGCGAAGTTTTGATAATCATAGACCACGATTTTTTTTCAGCATTGAGTGACATTGACATATGTGTTCTGTGCAGCGCCCTCTATTAACAACATATGACAACTTGTTTTTTTATTTTTTTATTGTCAAATTGAAAACCTCTTATTACCTTATTTATTATCTTTATCTCCAGAGCTATATCTTTTAAGAATTATAATTTAAAGATTTTTAATGAAAAAAAAATTGATAACGTAACATTTATTCCAAATGTTAATTTAGTTCATAATAGGTACATACCGTTTGTAATAGCGTGTTAAATGCTTAACTTTGTTAATATAACCACAGACTCACAGAGTAATAATATACATACTACGTACATATAACCCTTCCAAAGTTATCATTAGATTTGGCGTGATGGGCATGTTTGTAGGCAGTGACGTGTTGACATGACAGGCTCCTTTGTAGACCAAATTAAAGAGCTAATAGATGGTACACTGCGCACAGACATTCGTACATGAAGTTTTTAGTAGTGGAGCCCTTTTTAATAATAAATCATTTATTTCAGGCATCATACATAATATTACAATATTATAGGCCCATAGCATCTAACATACATATAAAATAGAAAAAAAATAAACACTATTTATTTTTTGTTTTTGTGACGCATTGCACTTTATGCTGGTGTCCGTTAACTGTCCAACTGACACCCTTCGGCCAGAAATCCTCTTTAGTAAAGGTCGCCAGCTGATCGGTTGGAACTCGCACCACATATTAATTAAAATTCACGTTGTGACGCGATTCCAACTTTATCACCCTCAGGGTCAAATGGGTCTTCACTCTGATGTAGTCCACCAACTCCTCGATCTTAGTGGAGTAATGAAGGCGGGACAATGAAAGTTGTTAGATGCGATGTGTTATGTCTCAGCATGATATTATTCTGTTATGCTTTAATTTGTCTTAAAGACATACTGATGTGTCGACATTCTCAACATGGCGGCTTTCTAGTAGTTGTTAGTTATTAGGCTCGGGATCAGAACACCTGTTGTGACGTAATAACGGCGGTGTAAGTTAATAAGTCGCCCGGTGCACTTCCAAACCGGGGAATTAAAAAATATGGAACTGCCGTACAAATTACTGCAAAAAGAAAATGTCACTTCTGATTATTTTTAAAGTGTATGTTCTGGAGCCAGCTTTTTTGGAGCTTTTTTGGATCGTAGCGGTATCTAAGCACATATTATATTATTTCTGTGCCTTAAGTAAACAGGTCTTGCAAAAAGTTATCTTAGTCTGAATTGATCAAACGGTTTGACTACTGGTTAAGTACTGCCATTTTCAACCCCCGATAAAAAAGAGGGGTTATAAGTTTGACGTGTCCTAAGCTAAGTCCTAGCTCCTAAACGAATAGAACAATTTCGATGAGGTTTTTTAATCAAAAACTTTATCTGTCGAGATAGTGCTTAGTTATGTTTGATGAAAATCGGTTTAGCCGTTCAAAAGTTATTGGGATGAACGCTTGAAAGTCCGAGGATTTTTAATTTGTCTGGCTAATAAACTTATCATTTACGTAATAAGAAGTCGCGGAATACTAGATTCAAATTAACTAATTTAGAAGGCAATATAGCAAATCATTCGATTGACTTCACAAAAGCCTGACTGGCATTTGAATATGATAGAGCTACAGTAGAGCCTAATAAAGTTATTTAAAAATCTTTGATTAAACGTAAAACCTAGACACCTTTTATAAGAAACTACCTACCTTTTTTATGCATTTCTGCGGTATTCTTACTATAATATCTGGTTTTCATATTTAGTTAAAAAATGGCTGGAAAAAGCACGACGGAAGGAACGCTAAACCTTGCATAAAGTCAGAGTGAGATCGGTCGTTCCTCGTGTCATCTCAGGTACTTCTAGACGGATTCACCTCACCTTATCTAAGAAACGCGCGTTTTCCTGAAGTCGCTTGAATATGCAGGCGACAGATGGGCGCTACACCGCACATAAATTATAACACGCCCGCAATCTGCCTTGTTTGGTGCTGTCGCCGCAGTCTGACAATGTTGAGAACGTATATTATTCCCCTGTATTTTTATGGTAAAAGAGGTTTATTCCACGTCTATTGCATCGTAATCCATTAAATAAGATTTTTGAAAATAAAACATTTTTTTGTACAAACCTTACTAATGTAATAAGCCTAAACCCGATGGGGTTGCGTCGTTTTATTACAAGGTTACTATAGTCTTTCGGCTCCATCATCAGATCAGCTTCTAACATTGCATTGTCATCTGATTAACATTAGCATACAACATTTCATCTCAATCAGAAACCGGGAAGTGACTCAAATTAAACTGCAAGATTTGACCCAAAAAACAAAAACCAACAAACTGGGCAAGCCAAATAAAAGCTTGTTAAAAGTAAAATCAGAATGATTTCCAGATCTTTATGATTTTTAGGGTTCCGTACAAAAAATTAAAAAACAGAACCCTTATAGGATCACTCGTGCGTCTGTCTGTCCGTCCGTCTGTCACAGCCAATTTGCCTCGAATCTACTGGACCGAATCAAATGAAATTTGGTTGGTTGGTGTAATCTTATCACCTAAATACATATGTGCAAAGTAAATAAATATTTTTTTAAAATAAGGGTCATTTTTGGGGGATAAATTAGGAAATTTAAAAAAAAGTTTTGCAAACCTTACTGTGTCATATATCAAATGAAAGGGGTAATGAGGATCTCATATATATTTTTGTTATAATTATAAAATAAATAGTTTTGATTTTATTTATGAAAGAAGGCGAAAATTGACCATTCCCCAACCCTGATCTCCAAAACTACTGATCCTAAAATTTTGAAATAAATACGAAATATAGTTAATTGCTTGTAGATTACAGGAAAACCTATAATAATTCAATCAATTGTACAGAATCCTCTCCACGCGAGTTTAACTCGCACTTGGCCGGTTTTATTTTATAAAGAGTGTAATCAATGAATTAGGTTAAATGTTGACTGGAAGAGATTTCTATGCGATAAGTCCGCCTTTGTATCATTTTTCTGTTCACTGTAATTCATTTTGTTTATAGTACAATTAAGAGAATTTGTATTGTCCCTATAGCATTGTATGTTGCTGAATGTGACGACAACGTGGGGTATTGTAATGTAACAAGCAATATAAAGTCACGCGTATTAAAGATACTCAACGTGTACGTACTCGTAGAGCCTAATTTACATTACGAAATTAGTGGCATAAAATTACCTGTATAAGTCTTATGTTCAGTTGGCTCATATGATAAAAACCAATCTCTATATTAGGACTTGTTTTTTGTAGACGTCGGGTCGGCCGTAATAGGTATACTTTTGTGGAAGCCTTCGGAGCGCTTTTTACGCTGCTGTAACTTCCTTGTGGAAGAATCTAGAAGCTAAATTTTTTTGCGAGTAAGAGAACGTACTAAATCTAACTAAAATTCCTTAAAAGTACTAAAATAATTACACCCATATAGTTTACAAACAATCACCAGCCAAAGTTTCAAAATTTTGTTACCTAGGAACTTCGAGGACGTGATAATAAACTATCCGCAACTACTTAAACAATAAAGAAATGAAACTGTGTTGGTCCATACCACAGATCTGGTCCATACCTTATTCAAGATTTACGCATAACATTTTCTAATTTCAAAATTATAACAAAAAATTTAATTATTAAAGGGTTTTACATACACGACATATTGTAACGAGGTCAGGGTCTACGGGTGTGGGTTCAAGTCACTTACATTAGCAACTCCCAAAACAATAGTACGTCGACGTCAGGAATTCCAATTAGCCAAAAACCAGGGGGAACTCATCCCTATGTAATCAATTTATTTAATCACCTACTAGATACAGGCAACAATTGTATTAAAGTAGGATATAGTAACATGTACATACCGTATTTATCTATCTATAATTAAGAGCTATGCTCTTGTCGGTGGAGTATGAATTCCCTTCCATTTGTCTCTCGCATCTGCCAGATCATCATGTTTTACTTCGCAGTACACGACGTTCACCTCCTTATCATGTAGCTATGCCTCGGTCTTCGTGGTCCTCTTTTCCATTCTATTTTTCATGCAATGGTCTTCATGAAGTCGTCGTAACGCAGCAGATGACCCAACATCTTTTCTCGTCTTTTTTCTATTATATCCAGAATGCACCTTAGTCAGCATATAATGTTTTTTTTGTTAATAAACGTTTAAGTACAATTTAGATACGTCTGCGTCTAGAAATCCTAAGTAAAAGAACTCAAAGATGCAGTTATTTTATTAAAAGTTGTCGTAAAGCCATGTAACTAAGTAATTACAGGAGTTTTATGCACCCACGGCCATTACTGCAGCCTGCTGCGCCTCTATTTCATCCCAAACTTAAGGCAAGGTACTTGCAGGCTGGTTCTCGTAGGTGCGGTGAATAATAAGGGCATAAATGCGACCAGAAAAAGTTTGCTAATTTCTCAGCTACAATCAGCATCTTTATACAGCTTCTTTTTTTAATAGGAACAAGATAGTGAAAGACACAATTAGACATCGCAATGGGATGTAAATATCTCGCCATACGAAGGTAAGTAGGTACATACCTTTTCCAAGCGGAGTTATAAATAAATTCGAGATTGTAGAGGTATAGACAATTTTCTAGTCCTACTTCGATTTTTGCTAACCTCTTGTTACTGTCTTAATCTGATATGTACGAGTACTTAAGTAGGTATATTACTAGTAGTTTGCCCGAACTATGAACTCGCGAACCCTATAATTTCGGCAACCCCTTGAAGGAATCTCATGAAGCTCCGATTAAAGGTTCTGAAGTTATGGTCGAACAAACATACATGCATACATACATACATATGGCGGATTGTTCAAGTAGACTAGGAGAACTTCGCTCTTTTCGTTCGCTCGTTCAATTATCTGTGGTCTTAACGTGGTGGTAGAACGATTTCAAAATCATTGACATACAAATCAAGAGTCTCTTAAGACTAAATTATGCAAAGCTGTCTATTAACTTTAGACGTCGTAATTCCCATTTCACTACAATTTCTAATATTTTCTCACAAAACCAACGAGGCGAGACCGAGACCGCGTGATGAGGGTAGACACTAATGGAAACTACAGCGCGGTGAATTTGAATTTTTCCGCCGTTACCTGCGCCTATAAATCAAGTGTAAAGTCGCCTTAAGCTCTGCGAGATCCCGTCTCGAAAATTTTAAAATTTAAATTTCATACAACTCCCGAGAGGCGAAGATATAATTTGTATCTACATACATTAGGTGTTGTGGTATTAGTTGACAGAATAACATTACCTGCAGCGGAATGCATTATCTTATGAACCGTTGCCAAAATATAATGATAATAAATTGGTTCTAAGAAAGTTGCGCTTTGAAAACATATTTTTATTAGCTATATATTTTAATTAGCATTTTTGTAAGTATGTAAATACTTAAGTCTGTTTATTCGAGTCATACCTTGCAAGATCTTACAATTATAAAGCATTTATTCTGCATAGGTATCCTATATAAGTACATATGTAAGATCTTCTTATCGTGTCGATGGTAGTAATATTACTACAACAATGACCTCAAACTTCTTTTTCATCTAGATAAGTCAAGTTTATGAAAACCTTGCTTAAATATAATTCAGTGCATATTCAAAAAAAATGGGCTTCCCATACAAGTTGACCGATTAACTTATCCAAGTTTCTTTGAGAAGCAAAAAAATATTTTTCATATTTCGCTATACATACGTTAATTGGGGAAAGTAACCTACTTCTAAATTAGTTTCTTTATATTATGTTAGACGTTATACAATGTGTACCTTAGGGACATATGTAAATCCAACCACGGGCTATATTAGATCACTATGGTATAATAAAATAACTGCCAAAAAACAAAAAGAATCGGCGATTCCATACAAAAGTGTGCAGCCGCCCGGGTGTTTTTTATATGGGAATGTCGACTTTTTACTGTTATTTTAATTTTGTTATGGTACTATAGTAATCTAGTATACTAGATCACTATAGTATAATGTTATATTGTCTCTTGTTGTATAAGTCTACTTCTTTATATCAGTGTATATTAGAAATGCAATCTGGCAATAAAGGGGGAATTTACCTACCTCTATAATTACAACGCTAAGTGGACGGGTTCGTGATAGCAGTAGGTCAATTATAAAGTAAGTATTACAGAAGATGCTGCTGCCTGCTGCCCGTTCTGTATTATACCTGCCTTCCTTGATCGCCACAAGGCCTTTTTCATAGATAGGTACATTGATGTATGTAACATATACAACGTGGAAGTGACATACTCGTAATAAATCGAACCACGGGCTACTATCTAGATCACTAAAGTATAATGAAATTAAAATAACAGTCGAAAGAACATAAAAAATTTCGACATTCCCATACAAATCACCCGGGCGGCTGCACACTTATGTATGAAAAGGCCAAAATTTTTTTGTTATTTGGCTGTTATTTTTATTTCATTACCTATACTATAATGATCTAGTATAGACCGTGTTTCGATTTATTACGGGTATGTCCCTTCCACTTTGTATAACGTCTAACAAAATATACTGAAACTATTTTAAGGATGAATTCAGTCCATGATACTGAAAACTTTCACCAAGAAACGTATATATCGAAATATGAAATATATTTTTTGGCTTTCCATACAAACTCGGATGAGCTTATTATTAATATTTCAATATATTATATTCCTGGGGAAAGTTGTTCAGTATCATGGACTGAATTCACCCTTAAAATAGTTTCAATATATTTTGTTAGATTTTGTATATACCTATATATTGAATAGGTACTAAATTAATTAATAAAGCTTGATTCTATTCTTAAATATCTGTCACACCTCCATAACCAGATAATATTTTAAATATAGGATCATCTACACATATAACCATGAACTACGTAAACGGAAACTTTTCCCGAACCAACATATCGTGCTTTCCTAGAGTATCCGCTTTGGTGCAGTTTCTTATTTCCCGAGTTAAAATACAGAGGGCACTGCTCAGGTTAGGGCATGCTTGATGCACGCTGCTTGTAAGAAGCAGCGGGAGCACCAGCTGCGCACCACAGACATCTATCTTTACTTTGGTAGGTGGCGTTTCTAGCCATTTGTTTATTTTACCAAATTCGTCGTCGTTTTTCCAGGCCGGACTAGGAAAGCTGTGCTGTTCACAACACAATGTTGTGTTGTGAATTGCCAAAGCATTGGGTGATATAGTAAAATTATTACATTCATCTATTCTGAGATTACAGCTTTCCTAGACCGGCCTGGAAATTATATAAAACTAGCTTTTGGCCGCGGCTTTGCCCGCGTAGATTCGGGGTATGAAAAATAGATGTTGGCCGATTCTCAGACCTACTCAATATGCTCACAAAATTTCATGAGAATCGGTCAAGCCGTTTCGGAGGAGTACGGGAACGAACATTGTGACACGAGAATTTTATATATAAAACTAGCTATGCCCGCGACTTCGTTCGCGTGGTTGTCGGAACGTAATGTTATATAGCCTAAAGCCTTCCTCTATAAATGGACTACCCAACAAAAAAAGAATTTTTCAAATCGGACCATTAGTTCCTGAGATTAGCGCGTTTAAACAAACAAACAAACAAACTCTTCCGCTTTATAATATTAGTATAGATAAATAAATTGATAAACTTCAAAGTATATTTTTTTTTATATTTTAGTGCTGATGTGTCACCGCGGTCTCCAAAACCTAGCAAAAAATCGAATAAGTACGCAATCAATTCAAAGTTACTTCCTAAAATATTCCTAAAATATTTTCTGCAATAGGTATATCAAAGAGAAGAAAAAGATTTATGATGTTCAGGTTATAGCAAAAGCAAAGCATGGAAACATAAAAGTTAGTTAAACAGTTACAACAAAAAATAAGAAATAAGTAAAACTATAAACCTAAGTATATTGTGTTACCCATCAAAGATATACAAAGTCAATGTACCTAACAGATTTATCTACAGTGATTAGTGTGATCACTGTGATGCTGAAATTCAAGTCGAAATAGGTAGTAGACTCACGTAAAATGCGACTTGTGGCTCGAAGGGATCGTGATGTACTTAAAATATTTTGAATCATTAAATATTTGACGGATTTTTAAGTTTATTTATTTATTTAAAAACTTTATTGTTCCACAATAAAAAAATGGTACAATTGGCGGACTTAATGCTAAAAGCGTTCTCTCCCAGTCAACCATAGGTTAAGTTTATGATCTAAAATTCCAATTCTAGTACCTACTAACTACGAATAAGCATACTTATTAATTATAAAATTAAATGTCATCGCTCCATTGATATAACACCTATAACTGTATGTTTGGTGACGCTAACTATAATTTTGGATCTATCTACCTACCTATACCACCGCCTATACTAAATGTAATGAAATTACAGCAATTTAGCTTTGATGTAGTTCATCGACCAGGAAAAAGCAATGTAGTCCCCGATGCATTGTCTAGGGGCATTGATGCTATTGCAGTCAGTAACCGGAGTATTAGTATTACGGATAAACATAAAGATGACTGGTATAAAAATAAAGTGCTTAAAATTACGAATGGACATGAAAAATCACCTGATTGGCGAGTTAAGAATGGACTGTTGTATAGAAGAGTGCGATTGAAGCAATATCCAGACAAAAGTAATGACTGGAAACTCTTTATTCCAGAGGCTTTGCGGTCGGTGATCTTAGGGAAATGCCATGATGAGACTACGGCAGGTCATTTAGGGATTCGTAAGACCTCATTTAGAGTAAAACAGTATTACTTTTGGCCTGACATATTGAGAGACGTAAAAGAGTATGTGGGCAAATGCGAAATATGTGCTAAAGTTAAAGTATCGCAGAAATTACCATTGGGGCATATGGGGCAGCAAAGGACAGTAACAAGACCATGGCAGATAATTTCACTTGATCTCATGGGGCCATTTCCCAAAAGCAAAAGTTGTAACACAATGTTATTAGTCGTAACCTGTTTATTTAGTAAGTTTACTCTTCTTTTTCCATTAAGAACTGGAAAGGCAGATAAAATTTGTGATATCCTTGAGAGTCAATTTTTGCTCTTTGGTGGTCCACAGGCAATAGTGTGTGACAATGGTAAACAATTTGTATCACATTTGTTTCAAGAATTAGCAGGTAATTACAACTGCTAGATTTGGTACACGCCCAATTACCATCCACAAAGTAATCCCACGGAAAGTGTTTTGGATAAAAGTACTTATTGTTAGGAGACTAGCGCCGTCTGCGTGTGATCTCCACAAACACGGGCAAGATTATCGATTTAGCGATATTCCGGCTGTGGAGCGCGGATTGTCTTTGCCCAGTCTCGACCAACGCCATTAATGACAGGTTCGCTGGCCCGTCGCGAGGAAGCCGATGCCGGCATTTTGTCCTTGATATATTGCAAATATTTCGTGAAGAATTATCGCTGATTATTGTTTGTTTGTGTGTGCCCAATTTGTTTGAAACGGCGTGGAGCCGGGAATAGTTCGTAGTACGGATAAGAACAGTGATTTGTGTCGGGTGTGAAACGCGTGCCATTGCGTCATTGTAAATTGTTAGTTTTTTGCCTATTGCCTGTGTGGAACGGAAGTACTTGTAAATTGACTATAAAAGGAACCAATTTTGGTGGCGTGGATGCCCATAAATGTATAAACTGTGATAAATGTTTGAATCGGAGCGAGGGACATCCCATGTTACGTTCCGTTGTTAGGTTATGTGCATAATATTGAACTGTCAAGAAGAAATAATAGTGGTGCTATAAATGCGACGTATTCGTTTGGGGCGACATACATGAGCTCATGGGTAGGTTCGCATAGGGACCCCATTTTCTTCACCACTGACTTGGGACCCGTGGTGGGACCTAAGGCCGTCGCCAGCCCCGAGGTGGACTTCGGGCTCGACGCGAAGGCCAGGCGAGGCTGCCTGAAGACCATTGAGATACTGTAAGTGTTATCATTGTATCTCATTTGTAATTAGTTTAATTACTTTTAATTAGATTTAAGTTTAAGGTATAATTAGGTTAGGAGGTTCCCTGGACCTTATCTAGGGTGGTAGCAGACTGCGTAGGTTTGTTTGTGTGTTTGTTTGTTGCCGGTGGGATTGCCGGACTCGTACCAACAACGTAACGAATAATATTAGTAACAGAAAGAGTGAATAGAGTGATAGGCGCCATGATTTCGGTATATATAAACTCAAAGAAACACAATGAATGGGATGTGCACTTGCAAAAGTTTGCCCACGCAATTCGGACATCAGTGCATGAAACAATAGAGTATACACCTTCTTATCTATTTTTTGGAAGAGAGACATCCATTCCAGTCAGCTGTAATAACAACGAAAAACAAAATTCTCTTCAAAACACAACTTTTCAAGTTAATATAAATGATTATCTGGCTGAGGTAAATACAAGATCAGAGATGTACAGCACAGTTTCTCAAAGATTACAAGCTGCTCATGACAAAAGCATAAAATATTATAATATTAAACGTCGAGTAGCTGAATACGAGATAGGTTATGTTGTGTGGCGAAAAACTAAATTACTATCAAATGCAGCAAATAAATTTACAGCTAAATTGGCACCAAAATTTGAAAAAGCTATTATCAGGAAACTATCAGATAATGTATTTTATTTGAACAATGTTTATGGTAAACCGGTTGGGGTTTGGCATGCCAAAGATATGAAACCACTCTGGCTAGGAGCAATAGTTTAAAGAAATAAAATATTTGATATTTTCTTTCTTTCATTGGGCGAGGGAATGTAATGAGGTACCTACCATTCAAATACGGCGCCAAACTAAATCTTAAATTTATAAAATATAGTGAGGGTAAGAGAATAATACTTACTAATAACCGGGTGGATAAAAATCGGCGAATCACTTTTGGGTGTGGCGTGAATTGTGCTCCACAAGGAAAGCAAAATTATCGAAATTCCCGAAATAAAGAAATTGTTAATAATCAATATATCCTGAAATATCATACTGAATAAAGTAATAAAAAGTGTATGTGTGTGGTGAGCAGAAAAGGGGTAAGTTACTAAGTACTTATCTAAATGAAATAAAAGTTAGATGTTCAAATGAGGCAATAGGAAAGAATGTAACTACCAACATATTTCGTTGTTTTAGCCTGTGGTAACGCCCTTTTATTGAGGAATGAATCAACCAAAAACATTAACCAACTGAGATCCGTGGCATCAAAAGGTTTTGGAAGGGTTCCAGCGAATAAAGGAATAAAAACTCTCCTGGCGCCCACATAGATTAGGTTTAGTTAGATCAAGGATTAGGTTTAGGCTATTAGTTGAAATAAATAATAATTGTTTATATGTTCATCTTTTTTATTTCATCCAGAAAACCCCGTAATAAATGCCTTTATATATCTATATATAAAGGTGGATGCGTCGGCAAAATACCCGTGTGGTTCCGGGTTAGAATAGGACCACTCCATCTCTTCCTGTGGATGTCGTCAGAGGCGGCTAAAGGATTGAGCACAAACATCTCGTGCTACAATTGCATTCCCAAGGAGGGTTTACGTTGGGCGGCGGCCGGTTGTAAAACTTATCGCACAAATACATTCTCAAAGAGGGTTGACGCTAGTCAGGCGGCCGGCAAAACTAAATCATTTAAAGTGTTCCGGCTATTTCTTCTCTATTTTGCAAGGTCTTTGGTATGCTTGGGTGACCATTGACATGAATATTATATTTGGAGAAGAAAAAGCGGCAAAGCGCACCCCGGGCTCCGAAGCAGCACAGCTGAGGATGCAACCGGGAATGCGCTTAGACGAAGAAGAAGTGTCGGCAAAATACCTACCAGAAATCGTCCAGAAATAACCACACTACTGTGATCAAGAAGAGGGACGTTTCGACTGACAGCGACAGGCAAGCAGACGTAGGCATCATTAGAGGCCTAAATCCGGCAATGGGCCGGAGACGGGGCACCTGTACATAGTGGCACATTTTAAAATAGCCCTTTGCTCCGAGGTGATTGATCGCGTCGCGTTATACCTACCTATTTACCGACTTGTGAAAACATGGGATTTTGGTACACTGCCAAAAATAAAGTAAGATTTTTTTTATTCGCCTGTTTGAGGGACATTTGATCCTCTCGTCCATTATGTCATTGTTTGACCGCCGAACGATCACCGGTTTTGTGCCTGAGGATGCCTCGTGCAGAGGTGAAACACGTGTCGCGACTACGACAGCCGGACAGGTGGCGGAAGCGCACAAAGTAATCTAGATCAAATAGCATGTACTCCGTTAGGGATAAATCACGTATTTATCCGTCCCTAATGTCTCTGTATCCCACTGCTAGGCTCAGATAATTAACGGGACAATATAGGTATGTACTCGTAGGTTAAAAAATAATAGGTAAGTATGATCTATCTATTAACCTGCAAATGATTTGTTTAGGTACAGCGGAATACTTATAATTACGCTAGTATATAACGTCTAACCAAACATAGTGAAAAGCTGATCAGTCAACTTATATGGGAGGCCAAACATTATTTTTCATATTTCGATATATGTTCCTTAGGGAAAGTTGTTCAGTACGATGGACTGAATCCACGCTTAAAATAGTTTCAGTATATTTTGTTAGACCCTGTATAGTACTCTGTGCTTATAATACGGAAAGAATATATTCTAAGGTGGAGGTCAAGAGGGGCCAAGTATTCAATCCACGATATATATTTACCTACATGCACGATTTCCCTGGAAACCGATGAGCCCATATAATGATTCTAAGGTAAGTAGGTATTATTGACGCCTGTGAGTCGCCTTTTATTTTATTTTTATTTTATTATCACACAAAACAGATTAAAACTATTACAAAACTACGCAGAAAGAAACGTACAAGAACATTAAAACTGGTTGCAATCCAAAACATGTGTGTACATGAAATAATAAAAGAGGTGTTTCAATATAAATACGAATATCTACATACACATCCTCAAGTAGGTGCTTGCGCAATAATAGCACCTTTATAGTAGTTACTCCGCAACAGAATGACCCGAACGCAACCATAAATATTTAATTAGATCTACAATGTCGCTCGCCTTTACTCATAAACATCAGTTAACAGCTATTTAGTTCAATCACTATCTAAAAGGAACATCATTGATTCAATTGGAAAGCAAATCATGCTAGACTTATCTACACAAAGATAAATTCAAGTAACAAGTAGATATTATGCTTACATCAATTAGGCTCTTGTACATAAGTAATGTAACTCTTTAAAAAAAAAATCTTATTACTGGTGTTGGGTTGGATGTAGGTACTTAGTATTTATAAATACTAAGTATCTACATCCAACCCAACACCAGTAAGAGAAGTATCAGAATATATTTTTTTAAAGAGTTACATTACTTGTACAAGCTTTTATTATTCGAGACAAATCATACAAGCCCACACAAGATAGACTTTAGTCGCCTATGGCTACCTGCCGACTTCATCATCAAACCAGCTCTATTACATAATTATATTGTATTGAACAAATTATATGTCTTAGTGAATTATGTGGAAGCCACACAATTCACTTATACTTATATATAATTTTAAATGTATTAATTATGTGGAAGCCAAGAAGCAGCGTTAAAATTTTAGAGCTATGAATGGACTTTGGCAGTTGACCGTACATACGTGTATATATGAAAAATTTGGATCTCTCTCTCATCTCAGCGTATTCCCAGTTGCATTCTCAGCTGTAATAATGCGGTAAAGCCTACGGTCCGCTATTAAGGTTAAGTGCTTCAAAATGAAAATATATCTACAGGGGTTACGACCGGATAACTTTTCTCAACAATGTCAGTAATATAAAGATAAAGCAAACAGAAAAGGCACCTAACTTGCAGCTGGCGTGCATACAGCTTTGCTACAGTTTTATACAAGTGAGGGCACTAATGCAGGTTAATGGTTTTACAGGGAGTGTTTGTCGATAATATGAACTTACCCTATACCTACGCTACGAATAAGTAAGTCTTGTAATAAATAACCATAAGCACAAAAGTAGAACACCTTACATTTAACATGCTAGAACGTTAAGCTTTAGTTTGCATTTTTGCCAAAAGTGGCCGTTTTTCGCAAAAATGCAAACTAAAGCTTAACTTTCTCACTTTAAACTGTAAAAAGATGGTTCATAAAATAGTTTGAAGGGTTATCTAGGTTTTGCTAGCTTAAAATTTTAAATGATATCTCCGTTTCCTTACAAATAATTTATTTCAAATGGGGGCAGCACTGGACTCCGTGTATCGTCTTAACCGTTTGATGTCGATGTCAAGCATGCGCAGATTGCTCCGTTTCACTTTCTGAAACTTTAATTTCTTGAAAATTCATCTTGACTTTGATAGCTTACCTACAAAGTTTAGTAATGATCTAAACCTAGGTAGGTACATACTTACTCTAATTAGCACAATGGATTTCAATTATTTCGAAAGATTTCCGAATATTCTGCTAAGAATTTAATAAACTATCTACCTCTCAATCTAATCTGTCAGTGGCCAACGCCGGTACTTATTTTTGTGTTTATGAAAGACTAGCTTTCGCCCGCGGCTGCGCTCGCGTATCCCACGGGAACATTACATTTTTCCGGATGAAAGGTACCCTATGTCCTTCTCTATACTCCTAACTATGTGTATGCGAATTTTCAAGAAGATTGGTGCAGTAGAACAAGCGTGAAGAGGTAACAAACAAATATAGAAACTCACTTTCGCATTTATAATATTAGTTAGGATTAGGATTAACAATTTCAATTCAATTCCTACTTATGTCATGTTCCTATTTATTCGATCTATTAACTTTGATCTAAGGTGTGTGTAAGGTTTTTTTTTTTTATTTTTTATTAAGGTAAGGGGTGACTTCATAGAGTTTCTCTTTCATTACGCCGGCTGTTCTCGACAAAATCGATAATAATATAAGTTCAGGTGAACAATGTGCAACCTTTTCGTTTCAGATACCTATACGTAGTAGCTAAAATCTCTCTAATCTACAACAGAGGGCTCTCGCTTACTGTTTTTAGTAAGGTAATTATGTTTTTACAGCAACGCATCCAAGCCAATACAAAAACTTCGCAAAAGTGTTTCTTTTTCAGAGTAGGTATAAATTGTAAACCTCAACCAAACCCTCCAGAAGAGTATATATTCTATAAAACACATGCTTTTCTTAATATAAAGCTACACGTGTCTTTATCTAATCTTTAAATCTTACTAGAGTTCTTATCTGCTTCAGTAATTGATAATTTCAGTAAAAGAAATATAAAGAGTTAATCCGCAACCCCATCTACGATAAAAAAGTACATCATCATTATACAGCGAACGTTACGTCAATGCGCAGAAGAGCGGCGCGCCGGGCGGCGGCGGCGGCGGAAGGCGCCACATCGTACCCTACTGGCGACACAGCCGCGCGCCTCTGCGACATCAATTCTCTTATCACTACCACCTATCATCTGCATTGCGCCTGACGACATCTGATAGATAACACAAGGTAAGAGCTTAATTTTGTGTTGAATGAATCTACATATTTATGAGTGCGTACATTGTTACGTCATGTATAGGTATTGTTATTGTCGTTGCTTGCAACTTTCGGCCATACGTGACATTGTTCCATTTAAACTCGTATGATTATCAGTATTATCACAAACAAGTTGTAAATAAACAATAAGAGCTTCGGTGCCTTCCCATTTCCAGTACATATATAAATTTTTAAGGGTTATATCTTCGATCATTTACTCTATGATCAAAGGGTTATATTATTGCAATTTTCATAGGGATCTCTATTTTTTTACAGATGTATATCTAAAATATAGCCTATATTAGTCACTGATAATAACGTATCTTTCTAAAGGTTTAACAATTTTTTAAATAAGATCAGTATATTTGAGTTTGTCAATTACAAACAAACACACAATCAAATCTATTCTCTTTATAATATTACTTAGTCTATATTAATAAATGTGAAGGCTGGATCCGCCGCTTTAGATTGGTTTTGAAATGGATAAGAAGGTTTTGGAAATCCTTGGGAGAGGCTTATGTAGAGGCCTTGGGAGAGGGATTATGATAATTATTGATCAATTTGGCTTTTTTAATACTATAGGTATATCTCTCAAATTAAAATTATTTGTATAAATAAAAATAAATATCTGTTTAACGATCTAAAGTAGCAAGCTGCTTTCAATCCAATAACAAGTGGAAGCCAAAAGGAGAGGCCTCCTGTCTTCAACTTATTTTAAAATTAATTTATAATTCAAAAAATTTAAATTTAATTTGTGCAATAAAACTTGTAGATATATGATATGATAGCATTGAATTATTAAATATATGATAGATATGAAAATAATTATAAAAAGACCTTAGTAAGTACCTATAGACATTACTTGCCTTCTTTACCGTTTGACATTGAACTTTCAAGTGTCCTGTAACTTCCAAGTAGGTATAAAATATTCATGTTTTTATCCACGTTTTTCATCATTATCATCAGGTCTTTTGAAGTCTCCACTACAGGAGCACGACCCTCTCTTACTACCAGAGCGATACTTGGCTAGAGCAGTCAGAGGATTTTGACCTACACTCTCCACGCTGGCCAGACGGGTTGGAGAGGTCTCATTAATGTTTATAAGCTTTATTTAGCTTGTATTTCCTAAGTCGCCTTTTACGACATCCACGGGAAGACTTGGAGTGGTCCTGTTCTACTCTGCCGGGAACCAAATCGCGAAATCCACGTTTTTATAAAACTTGTTTAATAATGACATTAATGCTCGTATATGTTTGTTTAAGTGTTGTGGATGATTGTAAAAACCGATTGAGAATCCTCCTATGTTGGTTTGGGAGAAGGGTCTTATATTACTTATGCCAATGTCGCTATTTGTCTAGTTATAAATGAAACTTTGGCTTCCTGTACATTTCGTAAAAGCCGGAAGGGAATGGACGAGTATCTGTGGGAGGAATCATTTCAATATAAACCTGCCAAGTGCGAGTTAAACTCGCGTGAAGAGGGTTCCGTACAATTGATTGAATTCTTATAGGTTTTTCTGTATTCCTTTTTTTTTCAAAATTTTAGGCTCAGTAGTTTCGGAGATCAGGGGGCGGGAATGGTCAATTTTCGTCTGCTTTCATGAATAAAATCAAAACTATTTATTTTATAATCATAACAAAAATATATTTGAGATCCTCATAACAAGCCCTTTCATTTGATATATGACACAGTAAGGTTTGCAAAACTTTTTTTTTCAATTTCCTAATTTATCCCCCGAAAATGACCCTTATTTTAAAAAAAATTTATTTACTTTGCACATATGTGTTTGGGTCATAGGATTACACCATTCAACCAAATTTCATCTAATTCGGTCCAGTAGATTCGGAGAAAATTTGCTGTGACAGACGGACGGACAGAGAGACGCACGAGTGATCCTGGGTTCCGTTTTTTCATTTTTTGTACGGAACCCATTAGGGTTCCAAAGGAAAAAATCAATAGTGATTGTTGCTAGTTGCATAGTTAATACTATGCAAAACAATCACTACTAATTTTTTCCTTTGGGTCCTTTTTCCCTAGGCTCTGTCTACCCCGTAAGGGATAAAAACAAGATTAGTATATATGCCATGTGCATGTACTATAATAAATATCCATTATTATACTTATTCTTCTTATCGAGTCGAAATGGTTTCACTGTAGCTTCAATTTCAAATCATCTTTGACCAGTATGTGGCCACGGCGATCCCTCTGTCGTTAGCCTCATTAAGGTCCTCTATGGCACATGACGTAGGGCAGCTCGGACATTATAATTAATACTTATAATAAGTATGATACCTCGTGTGATTCCAGGTTTGAATAAAGTACTAAGCACAAACGTCTCATGCTACAATTGTATTCCCAAGTAGGGTAACGTCGGACGGCGGCCTTATGTAAAACTTTTCGTACGGATGCATTCCCAAAAAGGGTTGACGTCGGGCAGGCGGCCGGTCGTAAAACTATAGCCAAATCATTTAAACTGTTCCGGCTATTTCTTCTCCATTTTGCAAGGTCTTTAGCATCCTTGGGTGACAGACATGCATGATATATTTGGAGAAGAAAAAGCGGAAAAGCGGACCGCGGGCTCCGAAGCAGCACAGCTGAGGATGCAACTGGGAACGCGCTTAGACGAAGAAGACTTATAATAAGTATGGTGCATGCATATATTTCTCTGTACGTCTGTCTGTCTGTCTGTACTCAATAAACTCTTACTGAGTCGATTTTTATGCGACTTTTACAAGCATGTAGAGCATTTCTCCGGGAAGGTTTACAAATACGAGTTACTACAACTTATGCAAAGCCGGGGCGGGTCGCTAGTTGCATTACAAAATCAAGTAGATAGCACCCACAGTTCGCAATTGGCAATATACGATACAATAGTTTCCACAGTTCCAGCTCCGTTGTCAATTTGCCCCTTGACGTGTCCTTGACCTTCCCCGAAGCCTTAGCTACGATTGCTACGAACCACTTTTTGTTAACCGACGAGCCGAAAAAAAAACAATTATTTCAACTTTGGATTACCGCGTGTTTTCTTTATGGTTTTTTGTTACATAATATTGTTATTACAGACATGTATAGATCTTACTTACCTATTTCTATAAATAAATGACAGGCGTGCCATTTATATTATGCCAGACTTCTGCCAAACATTGATCAATATGTATGGTAGTATGATCTAAGATACCAGATAATTTTTTTAAAGAAAATTACCAAATACTTTATTACGATGTACCTAGAGACACAGAGGTCGATTTCGTCGAAGTAAAAAGTAGAGCTGTTAAGTTAAAAACGAGTTTTAAAAATAAATGTTTGTTACCAAGATACTTGTCTACGTAAAGTGCTAAAGGTTACTCTTAGGTTGGAGGTCGAGTATGCTTAAGGATGCGTGAAGAGTTGGGCCCGCAATGGAGGCTTCGCGGGATTTAGACCGGGGTAGACGACCTCGCCTATTTGGTCGATGGCGGGCATGGCGGCACGCGCTCTGAATAGTATAGTCATTTTGGCTATATATAAATACTGTTGTATACAAAATATTCAAATTACGTTTATCGATCTTTTTTGTTTTGACGCCCTTTTCTATTAATCCGAAGTACCTACATGATCTCTGAAGACTACATAAATATAGGTCGTCCCTTAGTCTAGGCGTAAGGATTTGGTACAGAGCCTTATACTTTATGAAGATATATAGACACACAATAACTTACTAAAATTGTAAAAATCTACCTTTCTACTATGAAAAATGGATCTGTGAGCTGCACTAGCCACGTAGGGACCCAGTGAAGCACACGCACCGCTCACTCATACAGGTATTATATCGATATTGAACTAAAAATTGACAGGAAGAAATTGCTTTTTGTTACCTACCTAGTCATATTTTAAGTTTACCTTATCTGTTTTTCGTATGGTTGGTGCAATAAAGAAGTTGTTATTTCATGTTATGTATATCTAATTATAATAACATGTAAATATGGAACTACTGGTCAACGTTTATATGTTTAAGTCTAGCATCTGTATTTTTGTGGCACACAAAAACGAGTGAGGCCCACCGAACGTGGGAGTGAGGTTGCATACATACTCGTATTAACATTTTCTAGTATGACAAATGCCACATCTTTCGAAATAAAAAGCTGGCGCCGTTTTGTAATCAAAATGAAGTTGCAAACGAATAGGATTAGATTCCATAAGAAGCTGTGCAACGGAATTGAAGAACCTACTCGTTGTCTACATGTTTGTTAAGACAATAAACAGGGTCGTATTGGTAAGCCCAGCTTGGCTTTTTGATAGATAATCACTCTAATTGTATAACTAAACCACACACATGTACCTACAACGTGTTATTTACAACGTGTTTTTGACTACTTAATTTTTTATTTCGTTATTTATGTTTGTTCGCTCGTTCGCAACAATACTTATCATTGCAAACTGACAGACATATGACATAGCCCTTCTGGCAATTAGGCGACCAATACTGCTTAATAATTTATTTTTCGGCGTTTCTTCTCAGTAGTGGTCGTTCCGAAACGCTGGTATCGGTAGCTTTTCTTTATTGAAATAACGCTATTAATAATTTGAACATAAATATTACACGTACCTACTTAATAGAAACAGTAGCGAAGTAAATTATTTCGTTATCTAATCTTTGTTTTGACATTTATTAGGTAAGATACGTTTTTAAAGCAGCCTAAAATGATATGTACTCGTACCTATATCGGACATCGTGTAACGCCGAAGATGACATCATGCTATAAGTTGAATTAGAATTAAGAAAGCGTTTAATTCTGGAAGTAAGTACAGCTATTTGGGAGGATTGTTACTTAACAGTAACACACACTTCACCATTCCCACGAAATGTCTCCGTTATAGTGGTACTGAGTGCGGCTGATCAAAATTCAATGCATCACAATTTGCTAACTGTACTGTAACCGAGGTTCTTACACAATGATGTTATACTTTCTCAAGATGCCGCATTTTATACACCTTGTTAGCTAAAAAGGGTGAGACGATAAATACTGAAACCGTGAGGATTCTATTCCCAAAAATTTTGCAAGAGCTAACATAAATACCGAAATCATTTTAAGGTCAGATTTGCAGTACTATACCGAGGAATATTATATTTATTAATAAGTACGAAATCGCGCCTAATTGAGGCAACTTTTTTATTAAACGATATTCTAAGATTCTTCTTTGCTGGTCTGGAAGAAAAGAATAAACATAATAATATAATGTACCAGCTGCTTCTCTTCCCATGCATATCGTAAAAGGTGGGCGAAAATCTAAATCATATGAATAGGCGATGCGGTTAGCAACCCATCACTATTATGATTTACTTTTTCAACCTTCATGCCCACCATCACGCTAAAAGTGGCCTGGGCCTTACCGCCCTCTAAGCTCTGTCTGCTGCGTTAGGGATAAAGACGCGATAGTGTCTCAGTATCCACGATGCCACTTTCAAACATTGCGCAGGGTAATAATAGCTAATCAAGCTATCAAAACAGAATATGATGACTGTTTTGCATCCCGATAGCTAGGTTCGATATCGCTAGTGTATTGCAAATTAAGCTTAGGCAGAAGATATATACAAATGATAAAACACTAAGGGGACCGGATAATCGAGTGTCAGCCAAGATAAACGCCCTCCTTCGTTTGTCGAGACGGTCTTTAAGCACAGGTACTACATCTAAGGATTTCTTAATCAAAGTACTCGGAACAGTACTGATACAGCCATTTACGATCATTGTTTCTTTAACTACAACATAAATGATGTCATCGTTGCATATAAATTATAAACAATGCCATATAAAGTTTACATAATACTGCTAGTAAAATAAGATTAAACTGTGTAGGTATGTATACACATATATTGTCCTAGGACATGGATGATAGTAACTAATTAAAGTTTATTGCTAACTAGATACTGGGTTTTCAGGGCTATTTTTGTGCATGAAAACTTTCCCAGTATTATTTTATTTATTTATTTAAACTTTTGTTAAGCCAAAAGCTACAATAGGTAGACTTATGCAAAAGAATTATCTTCCTGACAAACTGGAAAAGAAAAACAGATAAGAAAATTGGCGTCTAACAAATATATCCATTTTGCACGCTAATTTAAATCAGATGACAATACAATATTATAATGACAAGAAGCTGATCTGATGATGGAGCCGGAAGGTGGCTATAGGAACCCTGTAATTAAATGACGCAACCCGATCGAGTTTACTTGTTTCTTTTCGTCAAGACTTCCAGTCCGCGATACTTATTAAAATTTTCAAATCAATCAAATCAAAGAATTATTTTGTTTGAATTATTATTTCTGAATTAAGGCCTTGGCAGACGTCATTATAATGTACTTAACACTTTAGTAGACAGGCTATCAGTAGAAAAAGGCTAAAGTCGAAAATACAGTAGTGTGCGTGAATTCAAGACATTTATTTAAAAAGCGAGTTTAAATATATGTAAAATTCATATAGCACTTTCTAAAAAATCCAAGTTATAGTTATTCGAATCTTGCGTAAAATTTATTACTTTTTCAATTTATTAGTCGACCTCCGTGGCGATTCCTTAACACGCTAGTCCGTCACTCGGAGTTTCTGGGTTCGATTCCCAGCCAGGGCAAGTTGGTAAATGGCCTTTTTTTGTCCTGGTTCTTGGGTGTTTATTTTATCCCATCAAAAACATAAATGTAAAAATGCCAAGTTCAAATTCCGACAAAACAATTGAAATTTAAATAGCTGCCAAGTTATGTAGGTAGAGAAACCTGAAATTTATTCATAAGAATCTCAACATTTGACTTAGACAAAATTAAGATTGAAAGCACGGTCACCCATCCTAACTGTGCCCAAGCTAGAAGTTGCTTAACCCTTTAATTCGCAATGTTGAGTATACTCAACTATAGGATCACAAAATTTTTTTCACGATACAAAATCTTTTTTTCGTTATCTAATACTACATACGCATAATGCGAATCGGAACGCATCCAAAATAAAATAGACAATGTCATTTTGACACATCGTCTGACACTTGGAGGCAAAATGGCGCCGGGAAGAATCGCAACACGCGGGCGAGCGGTAAGTTTTTATTAAAATAAATACTAAATACTTCTGTTATTTGTTAAAAGCTATATAAATCAACTCGCAAAATATAATACTTCTATTTACTAGTAATATTCCTTAGCCTAACGACATTTTAAATCGAAATATAAGCATGTTTTTGCCTATGTTGAGTATCCTCAACATTGCCGTATAATCAAAGAATGATTTATAGCATCATGTGTTGAGCCCGCTCAACATTGCCCAGTTACTAACATTTTGTTTTTGGTTTTTTTTGTGCATACGAATTTATTTATTTTTTATATTTAATTGCGCTTTCGGTGTTGGGTGTCTGTTGCATGTTTTTCTTTATTTGCTTGTTCCAGAATAAAGTACAATGGGAACGCACTAGACGGATTTTAGCTCTAGTACCTCCTAAAGGCGTTTCTTCAGATAGCGGTTCCTCATCTGAAGATGAAGTTATAATACAGAATGTGGCCCAACGTCGTCGCCAATTTTCGGAAAGTACCTACTGTAGCTCTGAGCCGAGATCTTTACCATCTTCAATAGAAAATTTAAACATCTCTGATACATCTGATAACAATTGTTCAAACATTTCCCATCCATCCACGCCACCCATTCTATCAGATGAAGAGACTGTCCCTTTAACACCAGTTATTCAGGAAAAGTTCCATACTGACACTGACAAGCCAGCTCCATTACCTACTTTGAACTCGGTATCTTCCGTGCTGTCTCCAGTTATAACATCCATTGATAAGAGTACCCGATCAAAAAGGAAAATCAATAGAACACCTACATTGGTAATAAAAAAGCAAAGAAATATGTAAGACAACCATTGGATTTCAAATGGCAGGCTGGTAATTTTAAATTTGGCGCAGATTTCCAAGATCCTGAGTTACAAGTACCATTAGGAATAGAAAACCAATCGCCCCTTGATTATTTTTACCGTTTTTTTTCTACGGATATTATAAAATATATAACGGAACATACAAACTTATATTCGGTGCAAAGCAAAGCTGGAAAATGTATAAATATATCCGAAGATGACGTTCGTGATTTCTTGGCAATAACGATAATGATGGGTTTGGTTCAAATGTCTGCTTATAGAGACTATTGGAGTAAAGAGTACAGATATGCCCAAGTTGCCGATGTAATGAGTTTAAAGAAGTATAAAAAGATTAGAAAATATTTACACTTTGTAGATAACACAAATGTGAACGATGATCGTTACTTCAAGGTTCGTCCATTGCTTGAAAAAATAAGACAAAATTGTTTGATGATAGAAGAAGAGGGAAGATATAGCATCGACGAGATGATGATTCCATATAAAGGAACACGTGCAGGTAGCCGCCGACAATATTTGCCCAAAAAGCCGAAGAAATGGGGCTTCAAGATGTTTGTTCGAGCGGGTGTTTCCGGATTAGTTTATGACTTTCTTCCATACGCCGGTGATGACACATTTAGGTATAACTTTTTTTCTGACTATGAAAACAGCTTAGGCTTGGGGGCCAAAGTAGTTATTGCGCTTTGTAAGTCAATTAAAACAAAACCATCGGTAGTTTATTTTGACAATTTTTTTACCTGTTTAGAATTAATTCATTTGTTGCGTGATTCTTACGGTATTCTTAGCTTGGGTACAATAAGATCTAACCGTTTAAGAAGTTGCCAGAATAAACTACCAACAGACAAAGCATTAGCTAAGAAAGGTAGAGGGTCTAACAAACAGATTGTCTGTAACAAAAACAAAATTGCTGTCGTGGAGTGGTTGGACAATAAGACTGTTACTTTGGCTAGCTCTTTTGTTGATTCATTCCCTCTTGAAAAAATTAAAAGATACTCAAAAGAGGCTAAAACTAAAGTTGATATTGACTGCCCCCAGATTGTACGTCAGTACAACATGCATATGGGAGGCGTGGACCTAGCCGATATGCTGATAGCTTTATATAGAACGCAGTTTAAAACAAAGCGGTGGTATATGGCTATTTTCTCCCAAGCTATTGATATATGTGTTAATAACGCATGGTTGCTATACCGGAGACATAATAAAGATAATATTAAAAAGTGCGTTCCGCTAAAGAAATTCCGTTACCTTATATATAATGAATTACTAAATAAAAATAGGACCCGTGACGTCATGAAAGAGAATGACGCTTCATTACAAATTAAAACTCCCATGGCTCCCAGACCTCAAGATGCTGTCAGATACGACAACACTGGCCATTTCCCAGTATTTGTGCCATACGGTCGCTGCAAATATTGTAAGAACGGCTATACCAATGTCAATTGTGTGAAGTGTAACTTAAGACTGTGTTTAGTTTCTAAGAGGAACTGTTTTTATAATTACCATATTCAAGAATAAATATTTTTTCCAAAATTTTACTGGTATTATTCTTTGCTATGTCATCTTTTATATTATGAGCAATGTTGAAAATACTCAACTAAATTTAATGTCCATTGCTACTTAGATGTTTCGTAATGTTGAGTATTCTCAACATATGTTTTCCAAGAATATATATATGCTAGATTTTTTTTACTATTTTTGCGGTCACATTCACACTTAATTGAATAAATAAAACAGCCAATAAATTAAAAAATATAAGAAAACTTATCTTGCGAAGTAAAGGGTCCTGTAAAAGCACGGTCATTCATCCATCAATTTTTGAATTTATCGTATGCGAAGTGGAGCAAAATATTTGCACAAGTGGTTTTGATTATTCGTATTTTGAAATTTGTTAAAGCGCAAATGACAAAGAACCCTTAGAATAGAGAATCTGTTTCGTTTCACGCAGCTTTTTAGGGTTCCGTAGTAAACAAGAAACCCTTATAGTTTCGTCATGTCTGTCTGTCTGTCTGTCCCCAGTTTTACTCATAGACTATTAGTACTAGAAAGCTGTAATTGGGCATGGGCATGGATATGTGGTAATAAAAACTTGTGGTAAAAAAAAATGTGTGGTGTGAGACGTCGTTTAATAGGTCTTTCAAAAATATTGTAAGATTATGAACACCCTTTTTCGTTTTAGCAATCCGTTTGTGAAATATTTGGTTTTAGATTGCAAATTTTTGTTAGAATCATGTCTCCCCTCTCTGTCATTTAAACGGTTGTGAATGGACACTTAAAAAAATTCATGACAGTAGTATATAACGTCTCCCTGTACTAAAACTAATTTAAGGTGGATTTAGTTCATGA
The DNA here is from genome assembly GCA_963576875.1 of Acrobasis repandana. Lineage (NCBI taxonomy): Eukaryota > Metazoa > Arthropoda > Insecta > Lepidoptera > Pyralidae > Acrobasis > Acrobasis repandana. The sequence goes on along the minus strand of OY756230.1, from coordinate 8,981,173 downwards.
TACTGAACAACTTTTCCTAAGGAACACATAATTAAATATGAAAAGAAAATGTTTGCTTTCCATTCGACCTCCGTGGCATAATTGTTAACACGCTAGACCGCTAATCCGGTGGTTCTGGGTTCGAGCCCCAGCCAGGGCAAGTTAGAAAATGGTCTTTTTCAAATTGTTCTGGGTCTTGGGTGTTTATCTATGTATGTATTTATCATAAAATATAGTATCATTGAGTTAGTATCCCATAATACAAGTTTAAAACTTACTTTGGGGCAAGCTTAATTAGTGTGATTTGTCCTAACATATTCCATACATATATTACATAAATATTACATTTTGCCAAATCTTGTTACACACAAGAGATCAAAAATAATTTTTGTATTTCGTTTGTTCCTTGGTGAAAGTTGTTCAGTATCATGAATTGAATTCAGACCTAAAGTTAGGCAGTTGTAAGTTACATAAAACAAGTAGGTACTGACTACGGAACCCAACACTGCACGTGGCCCGTCACGGCACGTGGCCGGTTTATTTTGGTTAAGTTGAAATTTTAGGGAACCATAGACAAATTTATGATATTTCTGCGTAAATCAATATTACTTATCGCTGACAGGACGTTCTCAAAAATACAATCAAATAGTATTTTACGCGAGCGGTGACTTGGAAAACTACACGTTTTGTGTTCCACTGACAGAAAATGTACACATTTGAATTTTCTTTGTGAAACAATACGTTTAGCGACCATCTGCAATCGTAACACCTTTCACTTCTATTCACCTTATTATGTAAGTACGGAGGGTAAAAAAGGATTGCACGTTGAACAGATCAACAGTCTTGGCGTAGCAGCTGTACGTGCTCAATCAATGACTTGACTGTTTGATTTTGTACAATATTTTTAACGAATCAACAAAGAGCACTAAAAAGAAATCTTTTCCTGAAAACAGCTAAAAAAATTGATTGATTAATGAAGCAGTAATTAGCATTATTGCACCCTTTTATTTTTTATCTTCTAATAAGTTTTCCTGTAATCTATAGGTAAAGAACTATTAACTGTATATTTTTCAAAAGATTGGGTTTAGTGGTTTCGGAGATAAGTGTATTTTTAATATTTATTTTCAAAAATAACTTCAAAAACACCAACATAAAAAATATAGAAAAATATATTTAATATTATCATAAAATGCTCTTTCATTTGATATTTTACGCGATATAGTTCACAAAACCCTTTTTTTTAATGTCTCATTTATCTCCCATAAAGTGGCCCCATTTTTTATTTATTTATTCATTTACCTACATTTTACTTCCGTCTTTGGGTCACAAATTTACATTATGTGCACCACATTTCAACTGAATCGGTCCAGTAGTTTAGTAGGGGGGGGTAAATTTTCGCCCATTTTCTTAAATAACTTAAAAATACCGATCTAAGAAATAATAAAAAATAAATATATTTAAAATTGTCATACAAAGTTCTTTCATTTGATATGTCACACGATTTTGTTATCAAAACTTTTTTTTAATGTCTAATTTACCCACAATAAGTGGCCCCCTTTTTAAATTTCATTTATTTACATTATACGTCTATCTTTAGGTCACTAAGTTACATAAGTGTAGGTACTAAATCTCAACTAAATCATTCTAATAGTTTCGTAGCAAATTAGCTGTGGCTTACGGACAGATAGACAAGCGAAACCCTAAAAACAGTAAAAACACCGAAAAAATCGGTTCCTATACAAATTTCCCGGGCGGCTGCACACTTTTGTATAAAAATGCAGTTTTTTTTGGTTTTTTGACTGTTGTTTTAATATCATTATACTATACTAGCAGTCCACCCCGGCTTCGCCCTTGGTACACACAAAGCCTATGTCACTCGGGGATAGTGTACCTTTCCAACGGTAAAAGTTTTTTTTAAATCGGTCCAGTAGTTTCGGAGCCATGTAATGCAAACAAACAAACAACCAAATCTTTTCTCTTTATAATATTAGTGTAGATAAATAGACTACTATAGCCTGCCTGCCAAGCCAAGTATAGATCTAGTATAGCCTGTGGTTCGATATATTACGCATAATGTCAATTCGTATTTTGATATACATTCATGGGGAAAAGTTGTTCAAAATTTCAGACTGAATTACCCCTCAAAATAATTGTAAAACCCTAACTAAACAGCACCATTTATTACAAAAACAGTTAATATGATTCCGCGACCCGAGAAAGTTCCAATCCGATTTTTACCCTAATCGCCAATTAAAAAATATAGGTAATAAATCAAACCAAATTATTTTTTTCATTGAAAAAAAAAATGTGCGATGCCGTATCTGCGATAGCATTACATCGTTACTTGAACGTCAACAAAATGTCAAAACTGTACCATAGTGTAGCAAAAGTATGACATAATTTGGCAGTTTGTACGTAGTTTTTTATTGAAATATTTTAGACTGTAATGCAATTTTACGTAATTTGAAAATTGATTCTTTGAAAAATTCGACACGGCCTCCTTCCTGAACGCCCGGCGGGCAACTGAATTTGTATGGAAGAATCACGGCCGCCATTTCAGAGATTTCTGTCAAAAACGTTGCAAAACATCCAATTTTTAAAATTATTTTTTTTATTATTGCGTGATTGCATTGTAAGCAAATATTAAGAATAATGTTTCAAAATAGCCTTTATTTTTATAAAATATATGCAATCCCTTGTTAGAATATTTCGTTACGCAGAAAAACAAGCCAGTTTGTAGCAAGATTTTCTAAAATATTTCTTTCAGGTTTCTTTACAATTATCTTACTTTTTCTGAATGAAAATTAAAAAAATACGGTTTTCGTCTACTGGCTAGTCTATTCACCTATAACTAGGTATGTAATTTTCTTAGTGGTCTTTTCTACTTAAGCCATAACTATTGCCCGCGCAAAGTGCGTTTTGCATGTTTTTGGGTAAATTCAATGCTTGTTTTTAGGAAAACTACAAAATATTTTAAAAAATCCTTTTTTTCGTCTACTGTCCCAACTTTTCCTCTATCTATGTGTATACATTATTTGACTTAAATCAAACGCTTTCTGTACAAACTTGTTGCCCGCGCAAACCCATTTTACATGGTGCCGACCCTTAATAGAAATTGTAAAATAAAAATATGAGCCGGATTGGTATTACATGCATATTCCTTATTACAGAAATAATTCGGCAATAAACTATTACTACACCATACCCGTGATATCTTCTTCCACTAATAGGAAACTTAAAACGCATTTAGACTTTCGCTAACAATCTTAACTAGCCAAAAACTCAGTTTGGAAGTCGAGACGATCTGTAGTTTGGTACGTTACGTTGTCACGCGCTAAACAAGGCCTGACGGTAGAGTCGCGCGGTCGTGCGCTCGCCTTTCTTTTAATCTGCTGAAAGGCTTATTTAAAACCCAACTGAAACATATTGGACAATTTTACTTTATTTATTTTTCATAGTAACGAGTGTCAGCAGTGTTCTACCATTTTACTTAACAAAGTATTTAGCTTCTAGTGCTGGTTTAGTGTTATTTTCCCCTATTTGCAAAAGTTTCATGTAAGTACATTTTTAAGTTCGAAAAATTTAAAGAAAAAATAATATTTACAAAAGTATCAAGTGGTTTATCTTCTTTGTATTATTTTCAAGAAAACAAAATCAAATATAATGTACCTTGTACCTTGTGCACGAGTATGTACGCAGGTTATTCACATGCCCCACAATTTAAAAATGTGGTATTTTTAAAACAAAAGTATTATTTTTGAGAAGCATTGAGAAAATCATTTAGAACTAGTCACAAGCACAACTGGGTTTTCACAAAACGATTTATATTTACCTTTGTCCTAAACTTATTTCCTCCGAAGACGTAAGATCTAAATGGGTCAAGGAGGATTTCCCGCAGCAGGGTCATCGCCCTACTTGCGAAAAGCGTTTTATGTAACGTGCCCAAACACTTTCTATCGATTTACTCGTTTTCGACATTCTGAAGTGATTTAATTTTTATCTCAAATCTTATTAAAACTATTTATGTTTAAATAATTTTATGCAGTTCAAAGTAGTTTAATCAAAGTAGTTTTCACAGTCAAAATATGAACTCGGAAAAGAATATAGTGTATTATATCATTTTTGACCATCAGTATGGAAAAGTTTTACACCCTTATATTTTCTTTCAAGTTCATATTTTATTATTTTTCATAAACCAATTATAACCCTAGATATATGTAATTTCTTTAAAGGTACAAATTTTTAAAGAAATCTGACATGTCGTTTCAAAATAAAACGTAGACTACGTTTGTATGGGAAAGTCTTGGGTAAGGGGATCCTTAAGTACTAAGTAACTTTGTTTATTACCTATACAATATTTAAAGTTTTTGTATACTTCCGTCGGTAACTACTTCTTTCATTCGAATAAGTGCCTACTAGTTTTTTTTTTTGTATTATTGTTATTTGTTTTTATTTGTTTAGTGTATAGGTGAATAGTTATCTATTTGAGAAGAAGATATATATAGAAGAAAAAGTAACATAAAGATACACCTAAACCTAAAACTAAATTAAAAATTTATACTTAATAGTTTCAATTGTAATTTTTTTAGCTTATCTAACATTTGGTGTATTTTCCCTTTAAACTCGTTGCATAGCGGCAGTGCCGGTTTTAGCTCTACCAGCGCCCCGGGCGAGATTCCCCCCCCCCCCCCAAACGTACGATATAGGATTCTTTAAATTTGCCACCCCATTGTACACGAAGGATTGTGCATACAAATAAGAGTCTAGGAGTTGCCACCATTAACCAGCCGCTATTTATATATTTATTATTACCTGTGACCCCCTCTTGCCCGCCCCCTGTCGCCCCTTTATATCTGGCGCCCTGGGCGGTCGCCCAATCGCGCCCTACCCTAACGCCGCTACTGCATAGCGGTCAAGCTGTCTATTTCCATAGATACTCGGAAACGATCTCTCGCGGCCGTCATGGTTCTGTACAAAAGCCCGTGGGTATACTTGAGATAGAGATCGGCCGCCTAGCGGTCAACGAATATTGTCATGCTCCGATACTATCTTGAGGGTTGGAGGGAAATGGCCGGCGCGATACAACCCGAGCACGGGCATCGATCCAGAATGATGCTAAAGCAGGGAATGATATAGCAAGTACCTACTCTTTCTACAACAATGATCGTTAAAGTGTAGAGTAAAATTTGCAACCGATTTTAAAGAAAGTTGCAACCTTCTGAAGGGAATAAAATTAATTACATTTTGAGCATTGAGCTTGAGCAACAAGAAGAAGTGCTAAGTTTATTTAGATTTCGAGAGAAACAATGGTTCGCCAAAAAATCGGGACTTACCTATACCGTTGGGCCCCTAGCTGATGCGGGGCCCCTGTTGCCTAATCCGCCTTATAGATAATGATATCCATTAGGCGCTCTCCTCCTCCGTTTTTTTTCCGAAGTCTCTATTGTGGAGGCTCTTTTTTGAGGCCTTCTTTTGTGAGAGACCCCGGGCAGTAGCCCCGGTTGCTGGCCCTGGGAATAGTAGTTGCCGTTGTTATGTTGCTACTCGCGAATCTCGTGGCCGCAGAAATAATACTTTTGAGTATACATATACAAGTGGCCATAGCGGTATTGCGAACCTGGGGGTTACTCCATAAAATAATACCATAGTCGTCCGATAGTCACGTCCTATTTCTATGTCAAACCAAATCAATGTTGCTAGACACTGAAACGCAGTTACGCACGTCTTGCGTGCCGCTTTTGGTCGTAAAGGATAAACAATGTTGTCATGATAGCGTGTCTGTGTTTACCTAAGCCCTCGATCAGCTTTTCTGATTCCTAGGTATATGGTCTATAAATCTTTACTCGAATAGTATACTTATATGAAAGAGTTAGGAATCGGTTGGTTCGATTGTTACTGGCGCGAGCTCACGTGATGCCATCGTCGACAGTATTGTTAACCCACATTGATTCAATAGCAACAATGACGTTGCAACGCAGGCACGGGCAATTTTATAGGACGTATGAAACGCCTAGACATCATATGGAAATATTTTTTTATAATAAATCCTCTTGACTGATACTTAATAAAAATTTTCATAAGTATATTGATACCAATGAAAAAAAAAGTATAAACATGGTAAATAAACCTACTAGGACCTAGTCTCTAGGTATACGTTTGTAGGGATTAAACATTATAAGGGTACTGAAATCTCAACAATAAAGTTTGATTATGAGACTACAGATGTTGCATTTAGACCTGGAGCGTTACTCCATGAAATGGGTCGTCAGTCGTCCGATAGCGTCGTCATATTGCAATGTCAAACCAAATTAGACTTCATCATTATGAAGCGCTCAATGTTTCTTGACACTGGAATGCGGCCACGTAGCTACGTACGTATGTCTTGTCGCTTTAGGAGTAAAGAACTGATGAGTCCCTTTCATCACAGAATACTCGTACGTGATACGTACATCAATAAAACTGTTTTAGTCACATTGTGGCATAGAATCTCATTTTATTACTAGTTAACTATGAGGTTATTAGATGGGGTGAGAGATTAAAGTTCCAAAAATGTCCCTTGTTTTTCACTGGACCTGGACATACTTCCATATATCTGGATCTAATTGATATTGAATTGATATTGGCATTCAAGCTTGTATAGGATAGGATGATCATGCATGACACTATCTTGTATATGGACGTAATGTTAACATCTCGAAAGCGGTAGATATTCGAATTCAAAATACGTTTTTTTGCTCTTTACATAGACTGACAGGCAAAAACGGAACACGCTTAAAAGCTATATAGTCACTAAAAATTATGAGATAGAATCTGCGCCTGGACAATAGGTAATGCCCGATTTATTGTATCCTTTCGCTAAAACTTAGTTGACTGGAAGAGATCCCATTATGGGATAAGTCCACCATTGTACTTTATGATTTGCAATAAAATATTGAGTACCTATTGAGTATACTCACACATTATATGTATATTGTTTTTCTACTCCTGTACTTTTATCTGTCTTTTACATGGTCAACACGGCCGATTCACTTGCCTTTTAAAAAGTTAAGATATAGTAAAAAAAAGAAATTAATTCTTAGTGGCGAGGTCAGACTGATCCTGCGAACTCGCGCACCGCACCTCACCCCCGCGGTCGCCCTGCACTTACCCAAAAAGGTTGGCAGTACCGCACAACAATATCCCCGAACTCTTTGTTTGGTTTCGAAGTAATTTGAATTCTACTTTTTCAACTTGGCGGCATTTTGCGTCAATTCATTAGATCAAACATTGAGTTCTCTACTGTAAAACTATTACTTAGATAAACAGAACTATTTTATATAGAACTATAGAACTATTTTTTAGATAAACAGAAAATTAACAATCCAAAAAGTCGCCGGTAACTGTTGCTGCCACTGACTGATAGATACTCGTATCCTTGTTTGTAGCCCTGTATTCTGCTGTATATCTATGAAATATGTATACATAGTGTTTGTAGTATAATATGACACTGATCCTTATAGGTATTATGTTTGGGTTTATATTGTGAATAAGGTCTCTTCATAAATTTCTATTAATTTAACATTAAAAATTTCGAACTCCTTTACCTTTGTGGCAGGGATTTTTGGATGCGCACTCGCACTTGACAGGCCGTAGCTGAAAATCAGTGAGCTGCTCTCTGAGCAGCACTAAGCACTGAGCTATGACCTTTTTGGGTTGCTGTAGCACACAGATACGAATATATTGTTATATGTTTCCGTCTTTCTTGTGTTTTTTAATATGTTCTTATGTTGTATATTTTCTGTATGTGTGTGACTAAAGCTACAAATAAACACCTTATCTATCTATTTATCTATCTAAAATACCAAAATGTTAGAGGAAGTAATAAAAAAGATTCCTTCCGTTTGTAAGTAAATTTCTTATTAAATATTGTATTGAAAATTAGCACGCCAGGTTTTCATACAAATTGAAGGACTTTCTCTACCTAGTAGGTAGTATATACAGATCTGTTTATATTATTGTCTGTGTTGATCTTATGTAAAATAAAGATATTCAACAAAAAAATATAATAAACAACAACGGGTGTAACAAGCTACAATTAACACTTGACACCAAGTACCGTTGGAGTCTGCCACCTGTGACGTACATAGAAAGACATTCCTACAAAGGTGTATTTTTTTAAATTTTATTAGCTTATGAAATATTTTCTGGCTTAGATATAACACTTTTTTTTCTAGCCATTTAGAAATAATATTAAAAAATATTACACTTATAGAACGTAAAAAGAAACAAGCATGTTTTAAAAACCTGGTTTCTTTTATGTTAATATAGGAGCAACAATAGACGTTTAAACGCTTAAAATTAAAACGTTCATGTACCTACTTACCCGGTGAATTTATTCACTTAAGAATTCACTCAGGAAATATTTTAAAATTTTCTGTAACTTCTGTAAGTATCATCAATTGATCACAGAACTACTATATGCTACATAAGAAATGGGAATATTGGGATTTTGTATATTTTTGTAGATGTTTGACAAATTGGTGTGCTACCACGGATAACATACAAATAGTAATACTATGTCCTATGTCAAATATTTAAACCAACAGTATGTTCCGTGTGGTTCCCGTCTTCCCGTGGATATCGTAGAAGAACAAAGCTTATAAACATTAATGAGACCTCTCCAACCCGTCTGGCCAGCGTGGAGAGTGTAGGCCAAGTCCTGTGACTGCTCTGAAAAATGTATGGCTCTAGTAGAACTGAGAGGGTCGTGCTCCTGCAGTGGAGACTAAAAAAGACCTAAAGGTGATGTTCCCTTTTTCTAGAAAAAATAAGAAAAATGCTAAAAATTCGTACAAGTGAAACAATGAATGAATATTTCATCTTTTCTACCTAATCACTTGCGTTGGTCACTATTTACTCAAACATATACCATTAAAATCTACGATTCGCTTTATCAAATGATTGCACTATGTGTGTCATGGCCGCCGGCCACCCAGTGTCCCGCGCCTTATACCAACATGTCAATAGAACTTCTGTTGGCATGACTCCAGTAACTCTACGGCAGCTTCTATAGTTAGGTAAAAAATTTACATTTAGATACATAGTGCAGTACCTAATCAGCTTGGCAACCTTATCTTAAAGTCGAATTCTTGATGTCGAATGTAGATACAAAAACAGAAGAATAAGCAAAACAAAATGTGATTATGATAGATCCTGTCTAGTTACATATGTAACTCTAGAGAACTAGACTAGATAGGTACATCCAGTTATAACTGGAGCTGACAAACAATATATCAGTATCTACCTATTCAATTTTATTGTTCTAGCTATCAAATGATGGATTAGACCATGGTACAATAAAATATGTTCTCTTCCCATGACAGCTGGTCACGTGATTAGCCCAAGAATACGTCATCAGTTGGGAGTGTTACCACTATGTGTGATTGAATTGAGCAAAGTGCATTTTTTAACTTAACAAACCAGTCAAGAACTAATAATTCGATGAGTACTTAAACATCGTGTTAATAAAAGATCGCAAAACCTAGTAATTTTATTTTAAATTTATTAACTAATTGAGAAAGTCCTTAAACTTACTGAAAAGAACAATCAGTGGTAATGGTAATACTCGTGGCATTCGTGACGTAGTCTTGGGCTATTGCAGGAAGAGAATACCTTATTTTATTATAGGTTAGGTACCATGGAACGGACATACGTGATATTTTTTTAATTACGGGGCGGGATTATCTCAATAATAATAATATTTGTCTATATATTTATTTATAATTAGAAACTATTAAGCTACAAGCGTCTTATAAAATTCTATTTATTGGCACCTGCTTAATAAAATTTATTTTTCATCTCATCTATTCGAAACACGATGCGTTTAACCCGAAATAGAAAGTACATACCTAGAAGCGTATTTATGGGAATTAAAATAATAATGTCTATGCTAGCCGCATCCCTGATAACATGATTCAGATTTTCGCCCAAACCTACGATCGGCTTTTACGAACAGCGCAAGAAGACAAGCGGGTACATTAAAAGTTTTTTTTTTGTCCCAGACCAGCTTGAAAGATTTTTTATATCAGTAGGTAATTAGATATATTTATTCTGTTAAATAATGTTTGGCTCTGATGTACAAATAACATAATTTTTTTATTAAATAATTTTACTGCTCTGGATACAAGTCCTTTATAGCCTATCTTTAATTTTGTTCTTTATTTCTAATCCTAACCTAATCCTAAAAAGACAATCAAAGGGTGGTGTAGGCCTTTGACTGCTGCAAGGGAGCTTCTGGCGACAAATCTGTACGAGTTCACTGGTTTACATAGACGATTGAGTGGCGGACGACGCCCGAAGACGCCCACACAGTCCGCAAAATAAATATCACTACAGCCGTACTATGCCTGTCCACTCACTTCCACTGCTGAAAAATGCAACGTGTGTGTTTTTCCAAAGAGGAAAACACATACGGTGCGTTTTCAGCAGTGGAAGTGTACTATTTCACACATTGTTCATGTCATGAGCATTTGTAACACCAAAAACACCAATTTCATATTATAAAGTCCATTAAAATCAATTTGTAAAATAATATAAAGCAAACCTCAACTGAACCCCTTGACTTCCCGCCAAAAACTCCACAAATAACTATGAACTTAGGTTAGGTTAGGGATATCACTATATCCTGTATGGCTGAGAATTGAGTAAGTACAAACAAGTAAGCGTTGAATACGAGCTATACTCGCAGTAGGTAGACGAGCTACACACCCTCTCAGCCCGCAATGAACTGGAATCACTCTTTTGTGAGAAGTTCGCACGGTCTGCTGCGTTCACATAATAACAAAAAGCCCACAAAGGGCCTTCCAGCTTTGAACGTGTGATATTCCACAAAAGTTATTTTTTATGAACTAGCATGTGACGCCTTTCCAATCTTACGTGCTGGTCTACGAAACAAGGAAAATCGTAGAATGTACCAGCTGCTTCCCTTCTCGCGCAGATCGTAAAATCCGATTTAGAGAATCGACACAAAATCAATATACCTAATTAATGGGCGTAAATCTCGAGAAACATTTTAATAGGCGACGTGGCTGACAGTCCGTCACTATTTTGGTTTCCTTATTCTATCCTATTATGGAAAGTAGTTTAGTATCATGGACTGAAATTGCACTAAAAACTGGTGGTTATAAAGTCATCTGTTTATGCGTGATAAAACTGTTGGTAGCGCAGTTATTGTTACTAGATGGCAGCTTGTAGATTGGAAAGTGTAAAAATCAAAAGTTACTCATTTGACGACCTCCGTGGCGTAATGGTTAACACGCTAGACCGCTAATTCGGAGGTTCTGGGTTCGATCCCCAGCCAGGCCAAGTTGGAAAATGGCCTTTTCAAATTGTACTGGGTCTTTATCATAATAATATAGTTTCGTTAAGTTAGTATCACATAATACAAGTTTAGTACTTTGGGGCTAGCTTAATCGGTGTGATTTGTCCCTACATAAAAAAACAAAAAATTAAATTGTATTTTTTACAATATCCTTAATAATAATAGTCACAGACGTGTCCCTTGGAATATAGAACGACATTACGTAAAGTTTGCCGCAGTCCCAGAACGGCGTCCTAGTTTCATCTGGGTCGCTGCAGCGGGACGCGTCTAATTACAGGATGTGTAATTTTGTAATATTTAATCTACGCGCGCTTGTTGCTGATTACCCATAAAATTGGGATTCAGAGCACAGAATGTTTAGAGCGAAACTTCATAAAAGGTGAGGAACTTTTAAAAGAGAGTGCGTTACACATCTCTATCTCTTTCATTGCCTCAAAAACGAAATACCTACTTGTTGTTTGAAGTCCACTCTGCACGGCTCAGCTTCGGTCGAGTGTGGCCCTTACGGTTAAGTAACCCTATAATGAAATAAGATTCTCAAAAAGACAGGTCATTTTGATGGGACTTTCTGCCTGCCAGGTCAATCTAAATAAATCAAAATGGTGCAAGCGAAACTAGGCCTTATGTCCTTTAAGCATAAAGCTGGCCGATATTTGATCATTGCAGTCATACACACATATATAGAATCTTATGTTTTAGTTATAAGTAATACACTATTAAAATTTCAATTTGCCTCAAATACATTTTTTATATTTTTTTGAAAAATACTTTTGCACGCGCCTGGCTATATCAAAGCTCCGACTAAATCATCTGACTTATTGATTTTTTTATTCTTTAAACATTCAACTACAACATATAAAAAATGCATATTGCCTCAAATATCTTTTTTTAAAAAAAAAAGAACTTAAAAATTTTATAGGTTGCTCCCCGTTACTCACCAGCCAGGTCTGCAGTTCCGTGTTGGGGTATAATAGGAGAAGTACGTGACAAGTTTTCAACTTGCCTCAAACACCTACTCAAAAATTCGTGCCTGCTCTCGGACCATGACAGCACCCGTCCGCGAGTTAATGCATTATGTACTTATGTATGAAATAAAGGTAGGTATTTAGTTTTCTTGTGGTTATGAACCTAAAGGTTAGCACACGGGTTACACAACAGTGTTCCGTAAACAAAGAAATCCTATTGTGTCGGTCACGCCCGCCCAAGAAATAACCTACATGCTCCCAGCCGGCCAGGTCACCGTACCATAATAACATAGGACCTCACATTATGAAAAGTTATTTTATTACCCAACTTGCTCAGGAGAGTAATGTTTTTAGTTTTACGTATCTAATAAAGCAAATGAGTGTATGAAGTAAAAAATATATAGGTACGAGTAGGTCTCTTCTTCTTCGTATAAGCGCATTCCCGGTTGCATCCTCAGCTGTGCTGCTTCGGAGTCCGGGGTGCGCTTTCCCGCTTTTTCTTTTCCAAATATAACATGCATGTCAATGGTTACCCAAGGATGCCAGACCTTGCAAAATAGAAAATAAATAGCCGGAAAAGTTTTTTGATTTGGCTGTAGTTCTACGACCGGCCTGCCTGACGTCTACCCTCTTTGGGAATGTATTTGTGCGAAAAGTTTTACAACCGGCCTCCGCCCGACGTTTACCCTCCTTGGGAATGCAATTGTAGCACGAGATGTTTGTGCTTAGTCCTTTAGTCGCCATAGGTATGAGTAGGTCTATGTGTATGAATTTTACATAAAACCTTTTTAGAGACTTGTACACGAACATCATAAATATTTATCTCGTCATGGTGTTGTCAAAATCGGTTGCCATGGCTAATAACGATTTCGGCGTCTCGCCCAAAATGAAAATTAACTAGCGAACTCGGGTAACGATTTAGAACGGTCATTTACTAAAATAATTATTATATGCTTATTTACGGTACGTATTGCGAAGCGGAAGTATAGCTTGATCTTCAAAATAAAGGTTCACTATTATAGACTATTTTATTTTATTTTATTTATTTAATGGGAACAACAAACAGCTACATTATAAATACCAATACAATATACAATTTATACATAAAAAGAGTTAACAATAACGTAGCCCACAGCATTGTTCACAAAATAACAAATGGTATTATGGGCTGCTAAATACATACAAGCTTACTAATGTTTACAAAGTTACTGTTGTAAGATTCCATCATACGATAAAGAGGGGCTCTCAGTCACTGTTCGTGCGACATGCGCTAAGTTCAAACGGGGGACGAGAACGTACCTCCCTCATTACAGCATTCCTGGGTACAGTATAGTGCAATCTATTTACAATTTCGGTACAGTCAAAACGGTTGTTAACTATTTTATATAGGGTAGATACTTCAAGGTACTTACGCTACTGACTACACGAATAGACTAGGTACCATCTTTTTAGATGGAAGTTTTGGTGGTCTAAGATTTATTTTTTTACCTTATCACATACATACTTATATCGACAAAGCAAATAAAGTTAAGGTTATAATTAAAGAGGGTTCAAGAATAAGTCTAGAATAAAAGTCAAATATCTATAAATACTACGACTCTTCTTCTCGAGTCTAAAGGCTAATAATAACAACCTTGACCAGTGTTTGGCCACGGCGACTCCCCCGGTCATTTGCCACGTTTAGGCCTTGCATTGTGCAGGATGTGAGGCATTTCGGGCTTGACAACAAGTGGGTCAAGACTCTTTCCTAGATTTTAAAATATGTATTAAAAAAACTTTGCATCCCGTGTCTTCTTTGTAGTCGAGCCATACCTCACACTATAAGTACGACTTATTTAACTTAACAAACGATTTTCTTATTTCAGAATGACATCACCAGCCATCACTAAGTCTCCAGACAATCAAAAGGGCGACAAGAAATCCCCGACCCACTCTGCAGGCACCGTAGAACGCGCGCCATTGCCCGCTGATGCCGCCTCATCATCCACTGCGCCTCCACAGCAACCAGAAACGTTCAGCTGGTTGCGAATCTTCAAACTAGCAGATCTTATGATGAAGCAAGGATGTTAGACTACAATTTACATTGTCTCTTTAGAAATATTATGTTCTTAGACATAGATAACAAATGGTTATAGCAATAATTTGTTATGTTTGTGTTAGGCAAATTATGCCATTAATACATTTAGTGTTAAAGGTTCATAATATTAGTTTCTCTTCTTAGTTATAATATTCATGAACTTTGTGGGTAGGTCTCTGCCTTTAACCCTACCGATAACTTTTAGAGAATTATTTTGTCTGTTTTAGGTGTTTTAACATAAATAAAATTAATTGAATTTATTCAACAAATATCATGTGAAATATACCGACTCACCAGAGGCGGATTATCCATATAGCAAACTAGGCACGTGCCTAAGGGCGCGAGGTAACAAAAGGGGCGCGCAGAAAAGTTTTAAACGGTGGTAGTTTAAAACTACCAGCCGTGCAAAGTGACAAATAAAAACCTTTACCACACTTGTAGCAACGCTAAGTATAGTCATCAATGTTTACTATTACCAACCAGTACTACTTAGTTAAATTTATAACTGCTACAGGGGCGCCCATAAGGTGCTTGCCCAGGGCGCTCTCGACATTTAATCCACCTCTGCTACTCACAGTGCATGGTCGTCATCCTTGTACTAAGTTTTTGTAGGCTATCTAGGTGTGGTTCTATTTCAATAAATAGAATAAGTAGGTACCTATATTACCAAGGGAGTTAAAGCAATTTAAGTAGTTCAATTTACCATTAGTACTTACAATTTAATTGAATATAGCAGAATGTGAATAAGTTATTTTGAATAAAAGCAATGTTAAATGTACTTAGGTATCATTTTACTGTGCGGTTTTATGTTTAGTTGATGATGCTAGGACATAGCACCAACAGAAACAACAGTGACTGTTCCTTTACACCAGGCCAGTTGAGTTCATATTCCAAAATATAGACGGATATGTTTAGCATGATGGATGGGTGAGGTGAAAAAGGGAATGGAAATATTGATAGGTTGCTTGCTGCATCGCCATTTTCGCCCTCGATCGGCTTTTACGATCTACACGGAAATATATGGTCTGGGAGAAAAGAAAAAAAATTACCTCACCGGACAAAACTTTAATGCAATGTAGTTATAATTAATATTAATTGTTGTCTCTTTTTTGGATATTAAAATTTTAAAATGTTCAATAAATAAAATCTTACAAAACATATTTATTGTAGTGATTTCCCCTTTGGATGGACCTATCAATATTGTTCGTATCTTCATGCATTCTTCTAAAATCAAAGAACATTACAACTAGTGTTGCAAGCAATGTATAAGAAATACCTACCACGTGACGTCATCGTAGTTTCTTAGGGTTGGATCTCACTTATCAGCACAGAACAGCACTTTCCTTTGCTGCTATCCTTTTCTGTCGCTCAGAAGCGTCATTTGCTAAAGCGGCCGGCCGACCGGCGGCCGTGCTGCCGACGCGGCGGAATGCTTATCCTTTTGCGCGTCGTGGGAACACTGTCGCGCGCTTCAGCACGCTATAGCATCCTTTCGCATGCTGCAGCACGCTATAGCATCCTTCAGCGTGCGATCGCCCGGGCGGCTACCCGATTCATAGACAAGCAAGACGAGGAAACCTTTTTTACAGATTATATACATACAATGCCTATAGAGTTTGACTTTTTCATATTTCGATAAATAAATTCTAGTGTTTTTAATACTATACTTATTTTAGTTGCTAATCATGGATAACACATGTATAATTTAGGGCAAAAACATGAAAGAGAAGGGGTATATATCCTAACTTTACTGATACCATTTTAGTTAATATTAAACTGAAAACTATTCTGTTTAGTAGGATGCAATAATGTTCAATAAGAGCCATGTCTGGTTTTTGAATTATTCTGATTTCAAGTTTTAGGTTATGTCACCTATAAGCTTATTCATCGTTGGTCGTACTGACTTAAGAAATTGCGTCCACTAAACAAACGTCGAAAAACAAATTTAGATGCCGAATTTTCGGCGGCCGTGCGGTTGCATCACAAAAAGTTTCCCTTGAGATTATTGCTGTGTTTTTGCGATAATCGATTCATTAAAAATTCCGTTATGTGCCGTGAAGTGGTGTAAAAGCTACAGACATAAAAAACACATGACTCGCCTTTCATATGTAAGTAAACATTTAATAATTCATACTTGACATCTGTTGACACCTCACCGCTCATTGCGTAGAGGGTCGAGCACCCTCAGAACAGCTCGACCGACGCGACGATGACGCGTGCGTGACCTTGTCGCGACCAATCGCATGCATCTTTGTATATGTGTGTATTTGAGTGTTTCGTTGTTTTAGGTTATGTTGTAATTACTGTTTGTTTGCGTAAATGGAATCAGAATTGAAACGGTGAATGTAGGAGCGTTAGATTTCTAGATAATGTAATGAGACTACTGATGCAAATAAGGTAGTACTTTTAATAAATAAAATTGTACACCGGTTATCGTTATTCTGTGACCTAACAAGAGCGCGGTAGCGTGCTGAAGCATGCTATCGCGTGCTGCAGCATGCTATATCGTGCTGCAGCGTGCTGACGCATTCCGCAGCACTCAAAATGCGACACAGAATAAATACATACAATGCCTACAGAGTTTGACTTTTTCATATTTCGAGAAATAAATTTTAGTAAATTTGTTTTTTTGTATGGCGCCCCTTTTAATTTTTAACTTTTTTTTATTTTCAATATTTGTTGTTATAGCGGCCACAGTAATACATAATCGGTGAAAATTTCAAGTGTCTAGCTTTTACGGTTCAAGAGATAGAGCCCTGTGACAGACGGTGAGACAGACAGACGGACAGACAGTGGAGTCTCAGTAATAGGGTCCTGTTAGCAAACTTTTGGGTACGGAATCCTAAAAAGCACACTTTTTGTAGGTCCCATACACAAAACTTACAAAATGCAACATAATTTTCACAAAAAGTTCAATACTTTTCCAGTTCGAAGTGGTGACAACTAATATGTATTCTGTGGTCGTATGTCATTTCGATTTGATACGCATGTAGGTACCTACCTACCTACATAAACACATAAATATACCCCGTTATCTAACGCTCAGTTTGGGGGCAAGTGATGAAGCACTTTCGATAATCTGAATCGATAATAATTAAATTTTTATCAAAAAAAAACAACCGACTTTAATTTTTTTTTAGGAGTTTCTTCCATATCTCCAAAGTTCTTCACCAAATTAAAATGGGACTAACTTGGTAGTAAAGGCTTTCAAATAAAAAAATAATTATCAAAATCGGTTTACAATTGGCGAAGATATTGCGTAACAAACATACATTAAAAAAAATACAGTCGAATTGATAACCTCCTCCTTTTTTGAAGTCGGTTAAAAATGAAGTTGATTTACTCACTCAATAACATATCAAAAGATCTCATTCATAGCTCCGCTAGTGATTTTTTAAATTCTTATGAAATTATTTTTTTTATTTACATATTAATGTATGTTTCATAATAAATTATCAATATGTTTTCCAAATTATATGAAGTCAAACTTCGTCGTCTGCTTGTAAAAATCCATTTTAAAAATGAAAATTATTTTTCGACCTCCACAGCTGGCAAATACTGTAGTTTTTTAGGGTTCCGTACCCAAAGGGTGCAAACGGGACCCTATTACTGAGACTCCGCTGTCTGTCTGTCCGTCTGTCACAGGGCTCTATCTCTTGAACCGTAATAGCTAGACACTTAAAATTTTTACCGATTATGTACCTATTACTGTGGCCGCTATAACAAATACTGAAAATAAAAAAGTTAAAAATTAAAGGGGGTCGTCATACAAAAAACGTTATCTTAGCGTTTTAAAACATTGTACGGAGGTATGGAACCCTTCATGTACGAGTCCGACTCGCACTTGCCCGTTTATTTTGCTCTATTAGATGCAGCTTTTGTTTACAATACTATCAGTTTGAACTTCCTTATTTTCTAACAACTGATTAATACTTTTGGATTTTTATTTAATATGTTTGTTAATTTTGCATGAATCAGTTTCCCTTTATGATGCAGAATTATCAAAATCGGTTCACAATTGGCGAAGATATCGCGTAACAAATATACATTAAAAAAATGTATTATCTGAATATCTATCCGTTTTGGCTACAGAAAAAATTACAAATATAATACAAAAAAAAACACTTCGAAATATCGTCGAGCACGGCTCCGACCCTACCTTCGCCCTCGACGAACATTTCACTGTGTTTTAATTATTATTTATGATTTTTTCTGAAGCCAAAACGGATAGATATTCAGATAATACATTTTTTGGTATAATTTTCATATAAAAATGATGGTATAAAATAGTAAGACGTATTATAAAGGCAAATTTAGAGGTATGTTTGTGATTTTTTCTATCGAGCCAAAAATGCTCAATCGTGTTTTGGCTATTGTGGGTGTCTGTAGAAAATCCTTAAGATATTTATGTAAATTTTTTGAGGAATAAACTAGTAGTTTAATAACAGTGATTTTTCAAAAACACGCACAGTATTGCAATTGTGAACCCACGTCGCCTTAAACAAGGTACACACGTACCTATGCCATGTGTCTATCTTAGGTTAAAGTACCTACCTACCTATGCAGACATTGTAAAAATAAAATTATTTTTTTACCTGCGGTTTATTTAAAACATACCTAACCGGTAATTTTAACAGATTAAATTATTATTTAAGGAAATAACTCTAAGAGTTACCTACGCGAATATAGTGATTGGCGTTGTGCGATCTGAATTGTATCGTAGCGAGAGTTCCCATTTCTTTAGTTGATTTTTGGACTGAATCTTCTGTACTTGTACTAATATGTATTCTGTAGAGGCGACAGCATGCTGAAGCGTGCTGACGCTCCGCAGCACTCTCAAATGCGATCGCGCGCGAAAGGATGCTTCAGAATGCTTTCGCACGCTGTAGCACAGAGGCGGAACAAATGCCGTTCCGTGCTGATAGATGAGATCCAACCCTTAGTTAATAATAGCGCTCTTAACTTTTTGTGTAGAAGAAAACAAGCTCTATTATTTTTTCAAAAGTGAGCGCCACTTTGCGTCGCGACTGGGTGTGAACCAACTCACTTTCTTGCTTGATAACGAGACTTGCTTTATTTACTTATGATTTTAAATAAAAAACACTTGTTGTATAATATTTTTTTAATAGTATTGGTAGGTAGGTGTAGGAGGTACATAACACGCAGGAGTCTGGGTTGTTTGGATAAAGGGAAGTAAAGATACAATACTATTTTCAATATGTACAAAATATACAATTATCTCTAACCTAGCTTTTAAATCTACAATATAATTATGATCACAATATTTTTATATCCTTACGCTCTGCTAGAATCAAAACCAACTACAGTGGCGCCGCGCAGCTTCCGAGTGCGGTAGTTGCTTGACAACAGTCTACCCTCACGTTCACTTTTGCTGCACACTTGAGATCAAATGTTATTTTTACAAATATTTAAACTCTAACATCTCCCACACGGCAACAACCGCTCTCGGAGGGCGCGCCACGCTATTTGCCATTCCATCCTCATATCACCAGTCCAGAATATGTTTTGAGAACAGAATGACACACAGGCGTAAACGATACAAGTCTGACGTCGCTACGCCCTCAGTCAACCGCTTGGGGGCACTGCGACGTGAGAACTCACTATTGAATCCACTTTAACATAGTAAAAAAACAAAACTATATTATACTTCTCACATTAGTTTAGAGTTGTTAAATCTATTAAGTCTGCATTAACTTATTACGACTTAACATCACTGAGGAAACAAATCATGATTAATTTCGATTTCAAATCAAAAAATCGGAGCATGGAAAATTTTATGAAAATATTAATTATTAGTAATTGACATTTTAATAGCATAATCATATACAAGGGTGGCAACAATTTTTAGGCAGACAAGCAAGGCACCTATTAACGGGACACGACTACTGCCCAGAAAATGATTACACCCAAGTTACAAATAAGGAAAATGAGTAAATACCAATTTTACCATAATAAATACTTCTTTTATAATTTGTTGCTTATCTCATAAAATTTTCAATATCAAGTCTAAATACTGTACTGCTATGTTCCATGAAGACGTATTTACATTAAGATCCTTCATAAGGACTTCAAATTAGAATAAATATAGTGTACATACTTGGGCATCTGTTTGCTAATAAAATTATATTTTTAAAATTAATGGACGAAGTGAAGAGTTCGTTAGTGTCCTCCTAGCCAAGTCGAGAACTGTTTGCGACGGAAACATGACAAACAATCATTACATTATTTAATACACTCTACAGTTTAGACCTTAAAAAGAATAATCATAATATTACCTGTGCTATTAATTTCTATATCGTACATATAAAATTACAATACATAAAATATTTTGTACTTTGTTTTTCGTACGACAGCACAGTCGCACCATTATCTAACTATACATGTTATGCGAGATACGGTGAATCAATCGTCGGAGGCGGGTGGCCAGTGATGCCGCGACACCTTGCAGACGATCCAAACTTATGAGAAGTACAATATTGTTAGTTTTAGCATCGATCGAGTTATTGCTATCCAATTAAAACGGAAAGAAAAGGTATTACAGGTAGTTTACGAGGATATGTCATAACTATGAATGTCTACAAAGGATGAAATAACTGGAGGCAACAGCGGCAAATGAGGATGGGATCAAGAATATTTGATGGTGGCACCCTGCTGAGACAGGTAACGTTGGCGGACGACGGCGGCGAGCGCGCGGCCGCAGGGCGAGAGAGCGGCCGCAGGGCGAGAGAGCGGCCGCAGGGCGAGAGAGCGGCCGCAGGGCGAGAGAGCAGCCGAAGGGCGAGAGAGCGGCCGCATGGCGAGAGAGCGGCCGCAGGGCGAGAGAGCGGCCGCAGGGCGAGAGAGCGGCCGCAGGACGAGAGAGCGGCCGCAGGGCGAGAGAGCGGCCGCAGGGCGAGAGAGCGGCCGCAGGGCGAGAGAGCGGCCGCAGGACGAGAGAGCGGCCGCAGGGCGAGAGAGCGACCGCAGGGCGAGAGAGCGGCCGAAGGGCGAGAGAGCGGCCGCAGGGCGAAAGAGCGGCCGCAGGGCGAGAGAGCGGCCGCAGGGCGAGAGAGCGGCCGCAGGTCGAGAGCGGCCGCAGGGCGAGAGAGCGGCCGCAGGGCGAGAGAGCGGCCGCAGGGCGAGAGAGCGGCCGCAGGTCGAGAGCGGCCGCAGGGCGAGAAGAGCGACCGCCGGGCGGGGACGGTCCCGGGTTTAACTAACATTCGAGTACAATGCGGTGATGTCCACCGCATTGTACTTGAATGCAGCTCGTGATATGTATGACATGTGACAAAGTACCATTACAAAACTACATGTTAGAGGCCGTCACTTCTTATCTAGAGCTTCATACGTTCTAACAGTCGTATAAAATAATTCAGCCCGATCCTTGAAGTAGTGAACGTGATTTAGCTGTGCAATCACTACTGCGAAGATGCTTGTGCAATGAGAATTTTCTAAGGCACATTAGGTGGTAGCCCCGATACGTTAAATGAAAATTTTAAATAGATTTGAATTTAAAGTTGAACACCCACTCTACGCACCCATCATCGCCGCGTCGATTTTTCAATAAGATATATAAAACTGCGCTTTTTCATAATTCCTGCGCGCGTTCCTGACATTAGTAAGGAACGCGCGCAAAAATTTTATATACAAACGTAGAAATGCGGCACGGCGAAGCGCATCGCCTGCTTACAGTTTGCGATCAGCTCAACAACTTACAGTCATCTGACAATTCAGGGCTGCTACCTAACTTAAAGCATTTCAGAAAGCCCTCATTGCGGTTGTAAATAATATTTATCATGTTCCAAACCGTTACAAGGTACAAAGCGAGGCTCAGAAGGACAAATTGTAGTCGCTGGGTTATTAAAGAATACATTACGAAACTGAAATTTGCCCAAAAATCAGGTTTTCAAAGAAACAAAACATAATAAGGAGCATAAAACGGCTGTAACGTTACCTATATCAAAGTGTCATCCTGACATATTCTCTCGTATAAATAAGCCATCATAATGCAATCAATGCTTTTATTTCACTAAGAACCTTCCAGCACACAGCACAGTGCGCGAGAGCCTTCCGAACTTACCTATGGACACATGTCTACGGAAACATTTCGAGATCGCGTTCCGACACGATCACAGATAAATTCGGCCTTAAGCACGGCACGACCACTGCTCTTATGCTCCATAACGACTAACTAGTCTACATTTAAAAGTCAGAATCACAGTTTATTTTCCATGTGTTTTCTTACGGTATTACTTGTTTCAACTATCGTATTTTTACAACGAAACAGTAATCATTTGACCCAGTAATCGTGAGTTTTCCATTACCTACCGTAATGACCTAAGCGAATAAATCGAATTTTAGTATGAATAGATTCTATATTTACAAAATTTAAATTACTTTAGACCTAATCGCTTAAAACAAAATAACAATTTACACTAACAATAAAAAATGCTCGATAGATTGCCACTCATCTAATCGGAACCCAAACTAAAAATATTTTTTATCAACTGACTTTGCCATTTATTATTCATATTCATACTTTTATAAATTTAAACTCCGAATAATGTCGAACCCAGTCGACTATAACAAAAGTATTTTACAAATAAGCTTATACCTTACACCTAACACTTAAATAAGTGATGGCTTACCTATTTATGTGAGACTTTACAGGCTGCCCGCGCCGCGCGCTAACAATAAATAACGAAAGTACGTCACTACAACGACAGTTCAGTTTCACAGAGGTAATCCAACTCAATTCCTACATACGTCATCGTCTGCCGAGGATGGAACGAATTCGCGGTCTCTTTCGATTTCTACCAGGTGGACCAACAGCTAAGATAAAAATAAAGATTTAAAAAAGTTTCACAACCTGGCCATATTTACAATGCATAATTATTAGTAATGTATACGTCCCTATCGGCGATTCGTTTCACCTTTATAACAGTCACAATCGGGGGAATTAGTCACGTCCAGGATATCGGCCCGCACTTGGCGGTGCGGGCGCGGGTGCGGCAGAGACTGCTCACACGGTGGCGATCACGATGAGCAAGTGCGCGATGTCCGCGACTCGGTGCATCAGGTCGGGGGCGATGCGGTTCAGGTTCTCGTTGGCGAAATCACACGACGGGAATATGTGCACCGTGAACATAGCCTGCCGAACAAAAATAATCCATTTTTGAAATATTAATCATAGTCGGAGGACTAAACTATTTATCATACATTTTCCTTTTTCTGACAATTAGGGTAATTTATGATAGTCTGCTCAGTGAGTCGCTGCACAAGCATTTTTTCAGAATTCTATATATAAAGTCTATTCCATTCAAAGATGCATCGAAATGTAAACAAAGATTTGACATCTTATAGATAATCTGTGTTTAGGGATGTGACTGTGATGTATAAATAATTGAGTGAATGGTTTATAGCTTCTCTACACGATGGGCCATCATTGCACAGATTTTTTGTGCATTTCTGCGTTAGATGAAACTCTTAAAAGCTTTTATGATTTAAACAGCAATGTACAGTGAATTGGCGCAATGATGGGCCAACGTGTGGAGGAGCCGTTTTATTAAAAGCGGAAAATCGTCTTTCATTTTCCAAATATGATAATAAAGTATCTCGTCAGAAAGCCATCAACGATGATTATAATTATTAATTGTTTAAAATCGTGAAAGATGGAGATAAATTACCCGACTACGGCGAGCGAACTATATACGACTATCCCAATCTACCATATGGAAATAAGTTTCAGTATATTTTGTTAGATGTTATATATGTAAAGATAGATTTGTCGGGTATTTATCTATATACTATGTATTTATTATAAAATATAGTATCGTTGAGTTAGTACACCATAAAGTTTAAAACTTAACTTACTTACTCAATCATTGTGATTTGTCCTTACATATACTTAAAAATAGAAGATAATATTAGATATGTATGACGCTGGGAAGAATACGAATGTAACAACTACATACACTAAATGTTTACATACTTTCGCGTGAAAAACGTTACCCTTCGTCTGGGTAAATCGGGTAAAATCCATCTTAAGAAAAAAAAATATCATTCTCTCCTTCGTTTATGATAGCAAATTTGCACACGTCACTATATGTCAGTACTGATTTGCGACGGATAATAAAGACTTCAAAAAAATTAAAATTTTCGTGTTAATAGAAAAATCCAGTTTTCTCAAAAGAAAGCCATTTAATATTTGTGAAAACAAGTAATAATGTTGTAAATAGTTTTTCCTTTTCTAGTGTAGGTGAAATTCTACTTAAATGGAGTTATTTGCCAAATTCCAAAATAAAACTGCGTCTTTACATTTTGATGCACCTTTGAATGGAATAGACTTTACATATTATAACCTAAAATATCTTGACACTTGAAAAAATATGTAATTTTAAAAACGCAAACCTCCATCCTAATTAAGTTAGTTAAATGTTTGACAAACATGTAAATGATTTCTTTCTTTCTTTATTAAAAAACAAAAACTTATACAATAAAAAGGTAGCATGACCCTATCAATACAATAAATGCTTTTTATATTGAATAAAAGTGACATATTTCGTTAATGTAGTACACTGTAAATTTAATTACATTATTGTAATTGTTCTATTAGGTCCTTACATATGAAATTGCCGTTCAGTATCAAAAAAGTGAAACAAGTTTTTTTTAATGAAATTATTATTTAATCAATCGAAGTATGCGCCGTTGTTATCGATACACTTCCGCCATTTTATAGGCAGATCATTGATACCTTTGGAAAAAAAATCCTGGGAGCGAGAGTCTATGAACTGTTTGAAGGCGGTTTTGACTGCCTCATCAGATTTGAAATTTTTTCCTTGTAAAAAGTTATCCAAATTTTGAAAAAAGTGGTAATCGGTTGGGGCAAGATCTGGAGAGTATGGTGGGTGACGCAGAGGTTCCAGTCGCAGCTCCTCTAACTTGGCGATCGTTTGATGTGCAGTGTGTGGTCTAGCGTTATCCTGAAGGAGCAGTGGGCTAGAGCAATTCATCAGTCTCGGTTGTTTAATGGCGAGCTTTTCCATCATTGTTTGCAATTGTTGCCAATACAAGTCTGCAGTAATCGTCTGGCCTGATCTCAAGAAGCTGTAGTGGATAACACCAGCACTGGTCCACCAAACACTAACCAGAATCTTCTTTTTGGTCAGTTTTCGCTTAGGGCAAGGTTTTGCCGGTTCTCCAGGGTCAAGCCATTGTGATGATCGCTTCCGATTGTCGTACAGGATCCATTTCATATCACAAGTCACGATACGGTTTAAAATCCCCTCATTATTGTGGCGATTAAGCAAAGAAACGCAGCAAGCAACGCGTGTTTGTTGGTTTGCTTCAGTCAATTCGTGCGGTACCCACTTTTCGAGTTATTTAATTTTTCCGATTTGGCGCAAGTGGATAAGTATCGTTTTGTCACTTACGCCGAAGGCTGCTGCTAATTCAGAAGTGGTTTGAGATGGATCCGCTTCCACTATCGCCTTCAATTCTTCGTTATTCTTTTGAGTATCAGGTCGTCCACGAGGCTCATTGTGTAAATCGAAAGTTCCAGAACGGAAACGTTGAAACCAAAAACGCACCGTTCGTTCGTTAGCGGTGCCTGGTCCATACACGTCGTTAATTCTTCGAGTCGTTTCTGCAGCACTGGTGCCACGGTGGAACTCGTATTCGTAAATACCGCGAATTTTCAATTTGTCCATAGTTGTTGTTATAGCAATGTTGAAACTCAAACAAATGATGTTAAAACAAATGAAATACGAATTTTAAAACTATATTTTTCTGGCTTTATTTCGAAAAATAAATTTGGATTTGGAATTCCTAATGAAACGCAAGATATTTGATTTTAAAGTTGCCAGTATTGAAAATCGGCAATTTCATATGTAAGGACCTAATAATAACCCTATAAACCCAAAATTTCGTCTACTTAACATTAAAAAATTAGATTGAAAGAAATATTAACACCAAGTATCAAACACCTTTGTGTTACCGCGCTTTTGCAGCGACTCGCTGGTTTGAGTCTACAATAGTTGGAGCACTGTGCATGAGCATACCTGGTGATGTCCGGGGGGCGCGACGTTAACGATGCCGGCGGCCTGCTTGCGCTGCAGGTAGGTGATGAAGCCGGCCGTGAGGTTGGTGGACTGCTGCAGCACGTCCATGTGGTCGCGCCCGCACGGCAGCGCCAGCAGCATACAGTGTTCGTTTTCCATCTAACACCAATTACAACCAAATTATATACCCGTCAACACCGTCCAAAACTAAGTTTGTATTCTAATTAAAACAACACTTGCAGTTAGAAAAAATAAAAAATATTTTTTTTAGGTTTTTCAAGCTAACAGTTTAGCTGGTGCTTAATTCAAATAAGAATTAGTTTAATATTTCGCAAACGGGTCACTGAATCAAGCACAATGTTTACCCTATATGTTTTTAATAGACCTATTCAACCATATCTCACTATGGGGTACAAATGAAAAAATATTTTCCCCACTTTATGCATACAGCTTACAGACATCATAAAAAAACCAACATTTTATTACCTATATACCTAAACAACTTTACATTACATTACAAATTACAAAATTACAGTTTTCTAGTATCAAGTCTCGGAGTTAAGCCGCGGACGAACATACCGAAACTATAAGAGTTCCTTGTAGGTACTTCGGAACTCTTAAAAGTAAAAGAGAACTACAAATAATATAAAATATTATTTATTTCATGGTTTATCAATTGTGGGTGTTCACCCTAGAATGAGAAAGAGTGCTACGGGGTGAGTATTTGACATAAGTTAGTGTGGATAAAGGACACATACCTTCATCTTGCGATGCACTTGGTCGAGCTGCGTGGGCTCGAGCCGCATGCGCTGCGCGATGCGCAGCAGCGGCGTGGAGCCGTCCGCCAGGCGCGGCAGCGTGTCGCCCGCCACGCCCGGGTTGCCGCCCACGAAGTGCATCTGCACGGCCGCGCTGTCGTTCTTCAACGCCAGCAGGCCTTGCCACATTACGGGGTAGCGCTGTTGGATAAAGTAAAACTGTTTTTACCAGAGCTCGTTCCCCAACTTTGCATACGGTATGTGATATTCCCGAGTTTGTAGCGCGAGACCGTTGAAGGAGCAGAAAGCCGACCTTATAGGAGAAGTGTTACTCTTGACCTTCCGTCTTTTGATTACATGAAGTGTGCGTTTGAATGTCAACGTTCGCTAGACTCACCCTAAGCAGCATCTGCAGCGAGTCGGCCTCGCGCGGCACCTGCGAGGCGTGCGGCGGGCCGAGCGGGCCGGGCGGCGCGGGCGGCAGCCCCGACAGCACGCCCGGCGGCGCCGGCGGCCGCATGCTGCCGTGCGCCGGCGGCGGCGACCGCGACCGCGTTGCGCACCCAGCGCCCGCGCCCACTGCGTACACTGCAAGCACACACACATTACACGTTAGGGTCAATTTATACTAGCGCAGAGTCAAAACGCATCGAAGCGTCAATTTGAAACTTTATATAGCAAATTCATCCTTATTTCCACAAATTAATGCACATATTTCTGCTGCAATAAAAAAGAAGACGCGCGCATTCGTCGGAATTCGCGCGTCTGAGCGCAACCAGCACTGACTGGTGCGCGCGCATTCGCGCAAATCCAAGCGCCTACTACGCGAACCAACGTGTCTTCACTCGCCAGTCGGAACATAAAAGCGTGCGAATGCGCGCGAATTCACGCGAGTAACCGCGTTACATTCGTCGCATTCGTGCAACTTGTAAAGAATTTGACGCTTCGCTTCGCATCGACTCTGCGCTAGTATGAATTGACCCTTACTTTCTACCTCATGTAGAATGCACGAAAGCTACTCTGATATATCATTAGTAGACCCACAGACCATCATACTGTACAGACGAGAGTAGAAAGACTACTCCTGAACGAATCGAGTACCTTCTCAAATCAATTCAATCTTTTGAATATTCTTCATATAGGTATTAAAGCCAGGTGATTATGGCCCAATTTTCTTTATATCGGGAGAAATCCTAGTCTAGCAGTGGATTAATATACTTATTATATGCTAGTAAGATAAGGTAGTATATACACATATATGAAGGTTAACGGCTAAGTTAGTAAACCTCGCCATATTGCGAAAAAAATCTAATACCTACTCAATTACCACGGAACGGAAATATAATATCACAGATTAAATAATATTCGGTGGCGCATCGGTTTAGGCCACAAACTTATTTGTCAATATTTACTAAACTAGAAAAGTGAATGTTTGTTGAAAGTCATAGTGGTGTATAGTTTTACACTGTATATGCAAGTTGGAAGCGATACGCACTGATGAGTCTATCGGCGGGCGGCGGCGCGGGCGAGTGCGCGGGCCGCGGCACGCGCGCTGACGGCGGCCGCCGGAGCTCGAGCGGTGGGGTGGGCGCCTCGCAGCCCTCTGCTTCCAAACTTCTGACACACAAACAAATATTTCTTGTATGAAAATCAGTAAGCACTTCTTTTATAAGCCTATAACAGCCTCATCACAACAGACGTGATGTGACAAAGTAATATTTTTTCTTTTTCATCTAACTTCGTATAAGAGACCGAGCGAGCGCAAAGCGTTTCCGTTTCAGCTTGGGCAAAAATTTAAAATTTATTCCGCTGTCCGGATTACATTGCATTGCACATGAATAATTCAATACAAAATATAGTTACATATTTAGTGAAACATCACATGCACCTTGTCAGACATTGCAATGGGACGAGAGGGAAGTAGACATATTTTATTTTTTATCTTGTAGATATTCGGCGACCGAATAATATGATTTTTTTATAAGACGGTTTTTTAATAATTTCTTTTTCCGTCTTTTTTGTTATTGGGCAATTTATTATATAATTTAACACACTTAGGGTAAGGTCCAGACTTATGTAGTTCTAACCTTAATGGTATTTGTATTATGTCATTTGGTGTGCGCGATTCGTATCGACGCGGACCGTCAGTGTTTTTTTTATAAAAATTAGAATTCTTCCTAACAAATTTTCTCAACTCTAATATGTAAATACTTGGCAAGGTAAGTATCCTGAGATTTGTGAAGTGTTCCTTACAAGTTTCACGCTGTCTCAGATTGGTGAGTATTCGAACACACTTTTTTTGGAGCACCAATAAGTCTTGGACAGCGATTCGTATCGACGCGGAACGTCAGTGATTTTTTTATAAAAATTAGAATTCTTCACGGAGCACCAATAAGTCATGGACAGCGATTCGTATCGACGCGGAACGTCAGTGATTTTTTTATAAAAATTAGAATTCTTCCTAACAAATTTACACAACTCTAATATGTTAATACTTGGCAAGGTAAGTATCCTGAGATTTGTGAAGTGTTCCTTACAAGTTTCACGCTGCCTCAGATTGGTGAGTATTCGAACACACTTTTTCTGGAGCACCAATAAGTCATGGACATCCGCACAGGTGGCATTTCTCAACCAAACAAATTTCGATAATTATATGAAGTTTTTTGTCGGTGGTGGAAACATTCCAACCAGCCATTTCGAAAAATATGAAAAATGCAAAGACACACTCGAGAGGTCTACAGCTCTATCATGCAAAAACTTATGAGTTCTTCTGAATTTCGAGAAAAATTTGTACTTCTGATGGTATGCAGTTATTCTAGTATATATGCAATTACTCCCGGTCACTTTTAGCTACATACAAAAATATATGAAAAGAAATCTGTTATAAGCGTTATAAAGTTCATAATGTCCAATTCTCAAAATGCCCAGCGGTTTCAAAATGTCCAGTTTTTCAGAATGTCCAATTATTAAAATGTCCAAATCTCAAAATTTAAGTTTAAAAATAATACTAGCTTTTCGAGCAGCTGTTGAAGTTGGGTAAAGTACATGTCCAGTTAAGAAAATGGGTAAAAAACTGCAGTCAGTAAAGGAAACATCAGAAAATGTGTGGGCGGCCATCTTGGAATCAAAATTTGTTTGCAGTTTTGAGTTTCGTGTGGTGCTATACCCCAGCATACAAAATTTCAGACCCCTTTGATATTCCATGTTCCAGTGTCCGGGTTGCGTCCTCGCCACGCAGCTCGGCCTGCGGCCTTGCGGTATACACTCGGAAATAGAGAGTATGCATGCATTTTTTTTATTTTTTTAATCGATAGTCCTTGTCGAGAAATAGCCGCAAAAAATAAATCAGTGCCGAAAAACATGTATATGGTGTAGAAAATAAATATTAAAAATAGCAAGTAGATTATAACAACTAAAACAGGCTATTTTAAAATATGACGTCAAAGTTTGCAATATCCGCTAGAGACAGAAGCTGTCAATGCATGTTTTTCTTTTTTGGGTACTTTCGATATTATCAGCCAGTGATGTTTGTTAAACCTCTATATAAAAGTACATACATCTCGAATGTCATCGATAAAAACTACATGGACGGACAGTCCTACCGAACGCACCCGAACTTGTCACTTCCTTTTTGTGAACTTTGTCGTCATTTCCCTTTTGTTTGTCAAAAGTTCCCGCGCAAAATTTGCATATTTTCAATAATTTATTTCTAATCCAAATAAGAGTCAATAAGAAAAATAATTAACTAGGCGTGGTAACGTATTAATAGAAATTGTAAAATAAAAATATGAGCCGGATTGGTATTACATGCATATTCCTTATTGTCCTTGTATAGCGGCCCTCTTGAATTAAAAAAAAAATAACAAATGACAGTCTTCAAATTGCTTACAACCCCCTACATTTTTAAAAATAAAACAGGCCCCTTACACCAACCGTTTTTGCAGGCCGTACCCCTTCCACATCAGGTTCTGATGATCTTCAAGATGTCAGATTTTTTTGGTACTCACTGGAGCTCTACACAACCATATATCAATCATTACCCCTTTCACCCTGGAACAGGGCAAACAACCTTCTTCCAACTTCTCGATGTGTCCCAAAGGCAAACTGGTAGATAATGCATAGCGTTAAGTTTGACCTATTGTAATCAATCAAATATGAGTTTGTGTGCAATAAACTTAAATAAATAAATAAACAGGACAAACAACTATGTCAATCAGTGAGTTAGTCAGTCAGTGGTATTGTAGGTTTAAAGTATTATAAAACTAGTGTTTTGAGCGCGGCGCGAGCTGCAAGCAGCTCGCGGATTTTCGAACAGCTTTTGAAGTGGACTATGTTCTAGGTCCAGTTTAGAGAATAGGTAAGGTGCTGCAGTCTTTAGGTAAAAAAATGTATACAGGGGCCCATCTTGGATCCAATTTTTTTTCAGTTTTAAGTTCTGCGGTGTGCTTTACTCCAGTATATAAAATTTCAGACTCCTCCGAGGTCCCAGTAAGACTTTAAGAACGAAATAAGTTTTTTTACTTAAATCCAGACGCCAACTTGGATTCCAAAAAAAATTACAAATTTTTATTTTTCAACGCAAAACACGCCTAGATATCGTTTTTATCCAAATCGGAAGCAGTCGACTTTTGGCGGCCATCTTGGATTTCCAAAAATTTTTAAATAAACGGGCAAGTGCGAGTCGGACTCGTAAATGAAGGGTTCCGTACCACCGTACAATGTTTTAAAACGCTGAAGAAACACGTTTCTTGTATGACGACCCCCTTTAATTTTTAACTTTATTTTATTTTTAGTATTTGTTGTTATTGTGGTCATAGTAATACATAATTGGTAAAAATTTCAAGTATCTAGTTAAGGCCGTACCTGAATTTTCCGGGGTCCAGTGCTGCCCCCATTTAAATTCAGGTTCCACCCCGGAAAATTCAGGTACGGCCTTAATGCCATTATAAATATCAAGTTAAAAACGCTGAAAAAAAACGTTTCTTGTATGACGACCCCCTTTAATTTTTAACTATTTTTTATTTTTAGTATTTGTTGTTATAGCCTATAACAACAATATAACAGTGGCTGTTATACATAATCGGTGAAAATTTCAAGTGTCTAGCTATTACGGTTCAAGAGATAGAGCCCTGTGACTGACGGACAGACAGACAGACGGACAGACGGACAGATAGCGGAGTCACAGTAATAGGGTCCCGTTTGCACCCTTTGGGTACGGAACCCTAAAAAGCAGCGCTTGGTGTGGATGGCTCCGCCTTTGGTCTCGCTCAAGGCCTTCGGCCTCGCCACTCAGCTCGGCCTGCGGCCTCGTAGGGGAGCTCCGCCCGCATATATACCGGCTCTGGTAATTGCTTAGGTACCCCTTCCTTTTTGTCTATGGGGCCAAATCTTCAAGTCTTAACGTTTTGCCAGGTCGTACCCCTTCCAAATCAGGTTTCTGCAAATCCTCAAATGTCAGATTTTTCTGGTACTCCCCCCAGACCCCCTATACATTCCAATAAAAGTCATTCCCCCAGTCACCTGGGAACAGCTCAAACAACTATGTCGATCAGTCAGTGAGTGAGTGGTAAGTGCAGCTTTATATAATAGTAGAAAAATAGTAGAAACAAAATAGAAATAAAATATATCCAATCATACCGTGTGGAGAGTACTGTTTAGTCGGGTTGTATTTTTTAAAACCATCTCTTGCGAATTTATTCATTTGCCTATCCAATTTTAAAGACTGGATGGACATTTTGAGATTTGAACATTTCGGCACTTGGACATTTTGACATTGGACATTCTGGGAACTGGACATTTTAAAGACGCTGGACATTTTGAAAATTCAACATTATGAACTTAAACGGTTATAAGAACCCTTAAAATATTATTTATATTCAAGGAAGACAATTTACAATCACACACTACTAACCTGGTATATGGTGAAGGTGTTGTCCGACTCTCGTGTTGAGTGGCTCGGAAATGTTGCTGATACATCTGGTAGTGTTGATGAGAGAAATGTGGATACATTCCGTCGCCCTGAAAATGAACCATACATTTAAAACGATTGGAACTTTGGATCAAGTTAAAGGGAGATGAACGAAACCTTATTAGAAAAAAAATACAAGTCTATAAAATTTTCCCTTGATCAGTTTTTATATAATATTTCTATCAATAGCAGATAATAAATGTTATTAAGCCCAAAAGGAGTCGTGTTCAAGTCGAACTAAAAAAAGAATTTTATTTGTCCTTATAATATATTTTGGCGCCTCATTCATACGTTTTCAAGTTATACATATAATGTTATCTCCTTGCCTAAGTCTTGTTTAGTTTGTAAAAATATCTGATAGTAGTGAATATGAAGAAAATAGGACTCCGCCCAAGATTCTAGAAACGGCGACGGATATGACTTACAATCGTTTACCAGTCGTGTGATACTATCAAAAACCTCGCCGCATTGTAATTTAGTTTTAATACTTTTAATTTATATTTTCAACCCCCGTCAAAAAGAGGGGTGTTATAATTTTGAAGCTTATTTCCAAAATTTGTACATTGTGGTTTACAGAATAATAAAATATGATTTGACTACAGATTACTCCGTCAATCACCAAAGAGGCCCGAAATAGCCATAGGCCGGAACCGGCCGTTTGGGGGCTGAGAGGAGCCCGTACTACCCTAAAGTTCTGAGAGCTATATTAAATATTATCAATATTAACGAAATACTCACTTTGAAATAAAAACACAGCAAAGTTCAGGACTAACTCTATAAATAATATGTTTCGCAAACACGATTGCTTATAATTTTCTCGATAGAAAAAAATTGCGAAGTTGCCTCTAAATTACCTCAAAATAATACTATAGCGGAAAGTATTCAAGAAATACAATAAATTAGCCCTTGTTACTTTTGATTATAATAGTATTAAACATTTAAACATAAGGCAGTCAAAATATGTCTTACTTTTTAAATAACTCTTAATATCCTTTGTAAAACGAAAAAAACCTCAAACCAAAATAAGCCTTATTGACCTACCATGATCTTTTCACCCCGCATGGTCTCGCTGTCTCGCTTCGGCTAGAATAAATTTGTGTGCGTGGAAGCGGGATCAAAACTTAGATTATTCACATCAGGCCCAGGTGATAAATTTGGATAAAACATGGAACATATTTGAATTCAAATATTTTTTTCTTATTTCCCCTTGTATGGCGCAGCCTCTTATTGGCTTAAGCTTATTTTTGTAAGAATCTGGAGGGAGTTTGCTTGCAACATGGATCTCAGACGACGTGTTTTCGCATGATTTATTATGATTACAAAAAAGTGTATGTTTATATATTATGTTTTTCCTATGTTTTCTTATTTTTCATAAATTATTTATTAAGGCCGTACCTGAATTTTCCGGGGTCCAGTGCTGCCCCCATTTAAAATAAATCATTCCAAAGAAACGGAGACATCATTTAAAATGTTGCTACTACTAAGCCATAGATAACCCTTCAAAGTATTTTTTGAACTACTGTTTACAGTTTATAATTAGAACGTTTAGCTTTACTACGCACATTTGCCAAAAGTTTTTCGCAAATGTGCGTAGTAAAGCTTAACGTTTTTTGAAATCATAATAAATCATGCGAAAATCACGTCGTCTGAGTTCCATGTTGCAAGCAAACTCCCTCCAGATTCTTACAAAAATAAGCTTAGCCAATAAGAGGCTGCGCCATACAAGGGGAAATAAAAAATTAAATATTTGAATTCAAATATGTTCCATGTTTTATCCAAATGTATCACTAAGTACGATATTTACGATGGTGTATAACTTGCCAGTATCTAATTATTGAGTAAAGAGTATCTAATTACTTTTGGTATGCCTTTCGTAGCACCTGCATAGTAATAGTACTTACTGCATATTTTTCACATAACACGAATATTTTCCTACTACTATTTCATAGCATAGATTTAGATAAAGTTTTAATAATTCTAATATCCATAATGTACAAAGTATTACAATGTAGCCTATTCCTAAACATAGTGGAGCAATGGAGCAATGCGTTATTTCTTGTCAGTATGGACCTTGCCACAATGGTGCAGCGAAAAAGGGTTCTCTGAGCATTCCGCTGGCTATTTGTCCGTGCGCGTCAAAAGCGTGACAAAAATGATACCCGTTTAATTCGTGAAGCCGAATTCAGTTTCTTTTTCCTAATAAATAGAATTTTATTTCAGTTGCAACCATTGACACATATTTGAAATCATTGGTTGCAACATAATTAAATATTATACAAGATTGCTTAAAAATCCAAGTGTATGTTTGATTATTTTCTAGTTTTAATTACCAACTATCTATAACATTAAAAAATCCTGAAAATTGAATTGCAGGTTTAGGAGTAGAAAACTATATTCGATTTTCACGTATGAAAAATTTGTGACAGATGTATGAAGAGAACTACGACGCAGAATGTTGTGCGTGGCAAGGCCTTGAAACTTACATATGTGCGACTTTAAATTTATTCATCTACTATTTTAGACATTCATTAGTTACGTAATATTATAAAAGGTAAATAACAGAACATCATCCATTTCTCCTTTATGAGTAAAACTATTTTCTGAACAAAGCACTATTTACAGTAAATCATGAAATGGAGTTATGTAAAAAGTTAATTACGTTGTGATACACCGAGGTGACGGGAGAAGTCTGTTGATGGGCTGGCGGAGGACTTCTAACTAAATCCGCCGACTATCCGGAGAGCATGAACAAAATTACAATGATATAGTACGTGTATTCGTTTTTGTAAGAACGGTAAGAATTATAAGAACAATGAAGAATATCACTCACCATTGCCATTTGTCCTTGAGGGCTGATGCTAGGCACACTTGTGAGGGTAACGCGGGAAGCGTTTCCTGAAATCAAAGGGTTGTTCAGTTATTAAAAATACAGATTTTAGAGTTTTATTTACAAGAGCTTTTTATTCGGTTTATTTGAATAACTACCGATTCTTAAAATGATTAGGTATTCCCAAATTGACCGATTTTTAAATGTCAAATTCTATGTATGACTTATTCTGTAAATAATGCGATTCTAAACTGAAATAATAAACGACAATTTTTAAATTGTGGCAAATATCTCCACAATCACAATGAATTTTAGTAAAATTTTACTTGACAGATTTTTAAATGTCAAATTCTATGTATGACTTATTCTGTAAATAATGCTATTCTAAACTGAAATAATAGTTCGCTCCTGTGCCCAGAGCTTGAGTTTGCTCAATTCTCTTGGTCAGAAGTGTGTTGACATTGACGTGCTTGACTGTTCGCTGGGGAAATTCACAAATGAGGCATATAAACATATACCTTCTTTGTTATATGGTCTATAGCTATGTTGCATTAGGGAAAGCCTGTAAAAACGAGCTGTATTGGAAATAAATAAAAAATAAGAATAATAACTCCACGTTTTCTAGATTTAAAAAAGCGCTTGTTTTGCGTGCGGTAAGTGAGCTAGCATTATCGTGGTGAAGGATTATACGACGATTCGGATTAATTTTACGAAGTTCTCTTATGACTTCCGGCAAACAAACTGTTGTGTACCAATCAGCAGTAACCGTCCTTCGTTCTTGTAAAGGAATCGTAGCCACATGACCAGTTTTCGATACAAACGAAGCAATATTTTTTTTTTGACACGCTGCGTGAGCGAATAACTTTTGTTGGCTTGACCTCACCCTCGAAGACCCAAACTGCCGATTGATGTTTTCTTTCGGGCTCATATGAATAAATTCACGATTCATTCCCAGAGACGATATTGTAAACTGCCATTTGAGCTCCCTCTATTGAACCGTTGCAGAGCAGACCGACACCAATTAACACGAGCCGACTTTTGTTCCTCGCTCAATCGGTGGGGCACCCAGCGTGAAATTAACTTCTTGACACCCAGTTCATCATGTAAAATGGTCTGAATGGCTGTCATACCAATGCTGAGAAACCCGAATCTGCTCGTATGTCACATGTCTATCTTCTTTTATTAATTGGCGTACAGCATCAATGTTATCTTGTGTTACCGCTGTTTTTGGCCGACCAGTAGAAGGGACTGTGGTAAGAGAGGAACGTCCACGACGAAACTCAGAATACCAACGATATATAGTTGTTTTACTAGGTGCTTCAAGTTCATAAATAGAAACAAGGTCGGCGAGACATTGTTCTTAAGATAAACCTCGACGAAAGTTATGAAAAATTATTGCACGAAGATGTTCCCGCGTAAGCTCCATTTTTTTCATCGACTTGTGAAATTCAAATGGTCAATACTCTTTTCTTTTTTACTTAATTTAAAATTCAAAAATGGAATTGTGTTCGAAAAAATACTAAACACTAACTACTAACATTTCAAACACCAAAAAGGTTTTACTCTTATTTATTCCTAAGTATTCTATTAGGTCCTTACATATGAAATTGCCGTTCAGTATAAAAAAGTGAAACAAGTTTTTGTTAATGAAATTATTATTTAATCAATCGAAGTATGCGCCGTTGTTATCGATACACTTCCGCCATTTTATAGGCAGATCATTGATACCTTTGGAAAAAAAATCCTGGGAGCGAGAGTCTACGAACTGTTTGAAGGCGGTTTTGACTGCCTCATCAGATTTGAAATTTTTTCCATGTAAAAAGTTATCCAAATTTTGAAAAAAGTGGTAATCGGTTGGGGCAAGATCTGGAGAGTATGGTGGGTGACGCAGAGGTTCCAGTCGCAGCTCCTCTAACTTGGCGATCGTTTAATGTGCAGTGTGTGGTCTAGCGTTATCCTGAAGGAGCAGTGGACTAGAGCAATTCATCAGTCTCGGTTGTTTAATGGCGAGCTTTTCCATCATTGTTTGCAATTGTTGGCAATACAAGTCTGCAGTAATCGTCTGGCCTGATCTCAAGAAGCTGTAGTGGATAACACCAGCACTGGTCCACCAAACACTAGCCAGAATCTTCTTTTTGGTCAGTTTTCGCTTAGGGCAAGGTTTTGCCGGTTCTCCAGGGTCAAGCCATTGTGATGATCGCTTCCGATTGTCGTACAGGATCCATTTCTCATCACAAGTCACGATACGGTTCAAAATCCCCTCATTATTGTGGCGATTAAGCAAAGAAACGCAGCAAGCAACGCGTGTTTGTTGGTTTGCTTTAGTGAATTCGTGCGGTACCCAATTTTCGAGTTTTTTATTTTTTCCGATTTGGCGCAAGTGGATAAGTATCGTTTTGTCACTTACGCCGAAGGCTGCTGCTAATTCAGAAGTAGTTTGAGATGGATCCGCTTCCACTTTCGCCTTCAATTTTTCGTTATTCACTTGAGTATCAGGTCGTCCTAACGAGGCTCATTGTGTAAATCGAAATTTCCAGAACGGAAACGTTGAAACCAAAAACGCACCGTTCGTTCGTTAGCGGTGCCTGGTCCATACACGTCGTTAATTCTTCGAGTCGCTTCTGCAGCACTGGTGCCACGGTGGAACTCGTATTCGTAAATACCGCGAATTTTCAATTTGTCCATAGTTGTTGTTATAGCAATGTTGAAACTCAAACAAATGATGTTAAAACAAATGAAATACGAATTTTAAAACAATATTTTTCTGGCTTTATTTCGAAATAAATTTGAATTTGGAATTCCTAATGAAACGCAAGATATTTGATTTTAAAGTTGCCAGTATTGAAAATCGGCAATTTCATATGTAAGGACCTAATATTCCCGATCTTTTCGGTGTGGCCTTCGTATAAGTCACTAATATATTAATCATTTAAAAAAGAATTAATTAGTTAAGCTACGCCTTATCAACGCAACGCTAGTGTTGAAGAGGACCAGATCTGAATCCTTTGCCAGCATGTTAAATAACTGTTTATAGTTTAAAGTGAGAATGTTAAGCTTTTCTTAGCATTTTTGCGGAAAATGGCCACTTTTGGCAAAAATGCTAAGAAAAGCTTAACGTTCCAACTATAAATTGTAAACAGTAGTACATAAAATATTTTGAAGGGTTATCTAAGGCTTCACAAAGACAAAATTTTAAATGATATATCTGTGTCCTTTCAAATAATTTATTTCAAATGGGGGCAGCACTGGACCCCTAAAAAATCATGTAAAACCATTTAATTAACTTTTCATTTATCAAAGTCACATCCCTAATACACAGATTAACTAAGTATGATGTGAAATCTTTTTCACTTCTACAGGTATTTTTTGAATAAAATTAACTTTTTGCACATGTCTACTCACCAGGGTGCGGATGGTGCGGAGACACGACAGCGACCTGCTTGGCGTGCTGGTGCGGCTGGTGCGGAGGTGGGTGGTGCGCGCCGCGCGGCAGGCTGGCGGGCCCGGCGTAGGCGCCGCGGAAGCCGCGAGACGCGCCAGCCGGCCCGCCTGCCGCGCCCAGCTCCGCACCCAGTCCCAAACCACCCATGCCCACCACGCCGACGGGGCCCATACCACCGTCTCCGTCCCCACCTCTGTCGCACAACAATAACAATAATAATTACTATTAATGTCCTCAAAATTGCATACTTCATGCATCTTATTGCTTATTGTTCCCGAGTATATCTAATTAATGTTGACATCAGATCATCATCATCATCATCATTTCAGCCGCATAACGTCCACTGCTGGACATAGGCCTCTCCCAAGGTTTTCCAAAATGACCGATCTAGAGCGGCCTGCATCCAGCGCTTTCCAGCGACCTTGGTCAGGTCGTCTGACCACCTTGTGGGTGGGTGTCCTACGCTTCGCTTGCCAGTACGTGGTCGCCATTCGAGAACCTTTTTGCCCCATCGGCCATCGGTTCGTCGCGCTATGTGTCCCGCCCACTTGACATCAGATAAGCTACAACAAAAAATATGTCTGAGTACCTCATTAAAACAGGTGTTGCTCGGTCGGCGGGGCGGTGAGTTGAGGGCGGGCGGTGTGGCAGCGCCGGAGACTGCACCCGCGCGTCCGCATCCGTGCCCACCGGCATGAGCGGGCCCGGCACGCCGTCCACGAGGCGGCGTGCGAAGCTCGCGTCCTGCGGCTCCCCGCGCAGCGGCACCTGGTCGGCGGCGGCCGGCTCCACGGCGCGCGGCTCGCGCAGCGGCAGACCAACCGGCGGCGCTATATCGGGTGCCGTATGTTGCGTGACAGCGGGCGCTACAGGCGCGCGTGGGGAGCCCGCAGCCGCGGCGGCCTCGAATGCTGACGCTAATTTCGCACTGATCTCTGATATCATCTTTTTGGGAGGTTTCATGATGGGCGTTGGATTTGAAGGCTGCACGGGCAGAGCGGGAGCGGCCGGTTTGACCGCCGGGGCTGTAGCTGGGGTCGGCGTCGATGGCGGCTCGGGCTCGATTTTTGCCGGCGCGACTGGCTCCGCAAATCTTGGCATTTTCGGTTCTTTGACCTCGTCTTTCTTCAGAAGCTTCTCGTCCCCACTGTCTATGGATGCATCGGACAAACTCCTATCTCTAACTCTTTTCGTTCCTCGCGGTGACTTTCTAGTATCCGTAGCGGAATTTTTTTCTTGACTCTGGTTGCCTTTGAGCCCTACTTGACGAATCGGCCTCCTCCTGTTCTTATTGCTTCCCTTAACGACATCATCTATAATGTCATCCACGTTGCTTCGTTGAACATCTTTTTCTTGAAGTCTTCTAGATTTACGGGTGTTTGATGAAGGTGAGACAAAATCTTCTGGTTTCTCTTCTTTGTTAAATTTTTCATTCACTTTGGGCTGATCTTTTATGCTGAGAGAAGACGTGACATTAGTAAGACCGGATTGAGGGCTCTTTATAGTTAATATAAGTCTCGGTCTAGCTTCTGACTTGGCGGGCGATGTCGCTGATTCATCCCCGGAATCTTCGTGAAAATCATAAACATCACCGGGCATATTATTGGCGATATTATTAACAAAATTTTTAACTTTCTTATCAACTTTTGCACGGCCTCTTCCACGCTTTGTGGATGAACCTCTTGGCGGCTTTGATATTTGTCGAGTTTGAACTCTGTCTTGATTCTTATCAGATTTCTTACCTCTTACGTTGCGTCCGCCTCTTTTGCCGACAGTAGTATTCTTTCCTATAATTAATTCGTCATTACTTATTTCATTGAAATTTTCAACAGGTATTTCTACAGATTTGAAACTGTTACATTCGTCAGACATTTTTTCAGAACTTGAATTCATTGGTGTTGTTTCTACTGAATCTTCAACTGAAACTTTAGATTCGTCTTTGACTTCATCATGATCATCTATGGTTTCATTACATAGTGAATCAACCTTTTTAATCACAGAATCTATATTTACGTCCTTAGCGCTCCAAGAATCATTTTCATCCAAATTTTTTAATTGATTGTCCTGATTTTCGGAATCTTTTGATAATAATTTAAAAATATTAGTTTCTTCTGGCATATTATTTTTCACATTAGTTACTTTTACATCTTCTTGAGATATTTTACTTGAGACATTAGTTTTTGTACTACTATTAGCAGTCAATTCGGGTATGGATGGCGTAGACATGAAATCTATACTAGAATCTGTAGTTTTAGTATCTAAACAATGTGATTCAGTAAGACTAACATCGGAAACAAATAGATTTTTCTTATCTTCTTTACTCTCAGAGACAGTCATTTCTTTTGTAGCTGGTAATGTTTTACTTTCAGTAACTTCTCTATTCGACTCATCAATACTAGCTCTTCGTTCAAGGTTTGGTAAATTAGTAGTTATTAATGTGACTGCCTTTCCTACGTTTACTTCAAGTTTCTTTTCGGGATCATTTGTAACTTTAATTTCGTTGGTGTTATCTTTAAGTAATTCTTCAAAATCAGTTTCGCATTTCGCTATGCTTTCTGCAGACGATACTGGCTTAATATTTTTCATATAAATCCCTTCTTTATGCTTATCGACAGAATCGTACGTGAAGGTAGAAACTTTAGGCTGATTAGACATTTCTTCAATCTTTTTGTCAGAATCTCGTACAATATGATTATGTAGATGACTATCAGCATGATCAGGTTCATGTTTAGGGGTTAGTCTTATAGCTCCTGAAGCATTGGCAGTTTTCAATAACAAAGGAGTCATTACTACATTGCTGAGACTAGTTGTTGTAACGGCTACAGAATTGGATGATTCTAGCCTTGTTAAGACTGTTGGAGATCTTATGGTTGCCATTGATAAAACTGATGGCGGTCCTTTACTTGCAGCATCTATTTGAATGACTTTGCTTATAGGTGTAGTTGTAAGCAGTCTGGGCGAATTCAAAGTATGAATGACATTAGAATTTTGACTGCGATTTATGTTATTGGGTTCCTTAACTGTACACATCACTGGTTTTGATCCACTTTGAATAATAGACGCTGTGGAATGATTCACTCCAGCTACATGTATAATAGGCGAAGAGCCAAAAGGTATATGATTAAGTTGATCTGATTTCGGGGTTGTATTTTCTCTTTTTTCATTTAACGAATTTATGTTATTAATCAAAACTTTATTAGGTAAATGTAAAGAAGTATTCATGTTTCCAACATGCATTGCATTTTGCATAGATATAATGCGGTTCTGTGCCATAACTGTGGGATTACAGGTTTGCTGTAAACTGGTCGGCGACAAAATTATTTTAGAAGGTTCATTGATGCCTTCACAGGTAGTTTTAAGGTCTGTTTTTCTGATATCTGCTGCTGCTATAATCTTCTGCTGATGAATTGTTGGTGAAGTGCTGACATTGATTCCTTTGTTTTGTTGAATTGTTAGTGAAGTGCTGACATTGATTCCTTTGTTTTGTTGAACTATATTACT
Source organism: Acrobasis repandana (assembly GCA_963576875.1). NCBI lineage: Eukaryota > Metazoa > Arthropoda > Insecta > Lepidoptera > Pyralidae > Acrobasis > Acrobasis repandana. The sequence continues at coordinate 8,938,235 of OY756230.1, read as the reverse complement.
AACACTTATCTGTTTTGAAATAGGAGCTAAGACTGGTGTGACGGGTAATCGATTAAAATGTATTGGCGCTCCTTGTGTTTGGACCAGCACAGAATTTGGTCGGCTAGGGGAAACCATAGTACGAGCACCATGGGGTAAATGCATAGCTTGAATAGGACTCAAAGGTGGTTGCTGCATTCTTACGACAGTTACTTGACCAGGAGATCGTTGTTGCATGTTTGGTGATCCTACTGCAACAGAGTTCAGATTTTGCGAAGTACTCAGTATAGCCATATTGGTCAGTCGCGGTGACAGCAAACCCTCACTCTGTGACGTAGATTTAGGACTCTGTAATCTTGGATCATTAGTTGTTCTCGGAGATATAACAATACCTGGTGACTTTTGATACAAAATGTGTTGTTCTGGTATTTTTATTGTTGGAGGCTGCATATTAGATGCTTGAGGTCGAATCATCTGATTTATTACTTGATAGGGTGCATTTACTCGAGTGGGGGTAATAATAGGCCTTAATGCACTGCTATTTATTTGTACGTTCTGATTAGAGGGGGACTTTATTTGAACAATATTTGCTGTAATGTGTGTTGGTTTAGATTCAGATTTATCTCTGGGTAATATTTGATTAGGTTGAATGTTCAAAACATGAGGATCGATCAATTTGTTGCTACTTAAGGTCCATGATGTAATCACTGGAGTTGCAGTTGATGTAATTTGTTGCTGAATCGTTTCTCGTTTGGCCAATTGAAACTTTAACTCTGGTTCATTGACTTTAACACTTGATTCATTGTCTTCAGAAGTTATAACTTTGACTACTGTCGTTTTCGGTTTTGCTATCACTATATTTGATACATCTGAAGTTTTTGATTGTTCTGTACTTGTATTTAAGGACTGATTTGTTGCAATAATATTTATAGGTAGTCTTTCAATTGCATCCTGCGGCATTTCTTCGGCTTCCTCAGTATCAGTATCAATTAGCAAAAGATCACTGTCTGACACTGGTGTATCTGGTTTCATTTCCATTTCACTAGCATTTAAATTTTGCACTGCTTGTCTCATTTCTTCAGCGTCTTCTTCAGGTATGTTTTCGTTTTCTATTGTAACATTTTCAATTTCAGTTTGATGTGAAACATTACTTTCTTGTTGCTCAAAATCAGTAAAAGAATCCAATTTGCCTCCGAAACTTTCACCTAAAAGCGCAGCTACCGCATCTTCTGTTTCTTCTTGAGATATAATTGCTCTAGGCTTTTCTTCGATTTTTTTGTCAGCTTTGGCGGGAGCTTCTACTTTATCAACTGTAGGACTAGCATCAGATAAAATGGATATGCTACGCACGGCATTTTCGCTATTATCAATGTCGTCGACTAGCGTTGAGGCAAAAGGTATTATTTCTTTTTTATTTTGCTCTGAAACAATTGGTATAGGATCGCTAGGTAACGGAACTTTGCTTATATCACATTCAATTGGAGGTGGCATAGGTATTTCATCAACTTCGATTTTTTTTCCTAAGTATTCACTGTCTATGCTGGATTCAATGGATATAACTCCTGGAGAACACGGATCTGCATCTTGGGAGTCGAGAGCTTTGTCTTGAAGAGCGGCAGCGGGTGGGCTCTCTGTGAGTCTCGGTAAACTCGGCGACTCAGAGAGTGATTTGCAATCGTCTGACTTATCAGCGACACTTTCCGGCTGAGCTTCGTTTGGAAGTGGTATATCTAGTAATAATGTTTTGTTAGATATTTCAACAAGGGGTTTTTCAGAAATAATATCCGTCTTATCTATTTTATCATGATAATGATGATAATGGTGATGTTCTTTACGACTCTGACGTTGTTCTCTGCTTCTTTTCTTTTTCTTCTTCTTTTCTCTACAATCTTTTTTCAATTTATCAATATGCCTGTTATTTGTTTTATTGTTTTCAGAAATATCATTTTTATAGTTAAACTCGTTTCTATCGTTGCGCTTTATGTCTAGAGTCTCTAAAATGGAACGATTTTCATCATCAGTTATTGTATCTTCAATTAATCTTGCCTCAATAGCTTTACTTACTGCATCTACGTCTAAGCTGTTTTCATCATCTTTTACAATATATCGCTTATCTCTTCTCCTTTTTTCTTTTTTACGTTTATTTTCATCTCTTTCTTTGAATTTACTCTCATCACAATTGGTTGAAAAGGGTACTTGATCATTGGAGGCACAATAGGATTCATAATTGTGTGAGTAGTCTAATTTATTAATTTGTGGAGGAACTCGTGTGTCTTTATCAGATTCATCCGAAAGTGGCCCAAATATGTCTTCCATTTTACCATCTTTTTTAGCTGTAGACTCTAAAGCAAAGTCGAAGCTATTATTCATAGTATTTTTATCTTTCTTAATTCGAATTTTATCATCACGAGGATCATCAGTGTCTATGCTTTCACGGATTTTATCTTTTCTTTTTTCTTTTTTATTGCTGTGTCGACGTAGTCGTTCCGAATTTTTATGCTTTGTTTCACTACTATCATTGATGTCTGTTACTTTGCTCTCATTATCAGAAAATGAAGATTTGTGTTTCTTTTGTTTTCTTTTATGCTTTTTTCGAATTTCTAGGCAATTTCGGCTTGAAATCATGGACTCGCTTTCTGAAGAAAAATCGTGTGAAATAGATTTAGTAAAGTTGTGCTTGTATTCCTGATCAGTCTCTATACTTGATTTTAATTTACTGTCATCACTATCGCTCTTGCCAAATAAATTAAGCAAGGAGTTTCTTTTGATTTTTTCATCACTGGCTTCTTTCAAGTGTATTATATCATCTTTAGCCCTCTGTGAACATTCTGAGTCTGAAATCATTTCTTTTTTAATTTGTGTAATAAAATTAGGACTTCTGCTAATACTTCTCTTATTTGCGGCTTCATCGTCAGATGTGTCAGACATAATACGAGTCCTTGAATTTTTACGTGAAAGTTTGTTTCGTGAATCTTCTTCATTACTAATAGCACCGAAATAGTCATTGGCTTTCATGCGGTCAAAGTCTATGCTTCTTCGATGTAATTTGTCTCGTTTTTTATTATGAATCACTAAATGATCATCGTCTGTGGAGCTATCTACTGATGACTTTTGTGTCTTTTTCCGATCTTGTTCAGAATCGCTGTCTTCATCCCAACTTGACCTTTTCTTCTCTTCGCGTTTTGCTCTGCTTTGTTTGAGCTGGCTAAACTTCGCTTTAATTTTTTCTTGACGTTTTTCTTCTTCTTGCTTTTGCATGTTTTTACAGGAACGAGCTTTGACTTTATCATACATAGAGATATAAATTGGTCCATCATCAACTATGTCAAAGATGGAATGTTTTTTAGGTTCATCAGAGTCTGAACTATCTGTGCTAAGTTGCTTTCTGTTTTTCCGTTTACAGAGATCGATTTTGTCATCTCTGCTTTTGCGATCAGTAGACATTCGTTTCTCTCGTGCTGCCTCTTTCTTTTTGTCGTCACATTTTAGTTTTTTATCATCTTTTAATTTAGTCATAAGCTCAGCTTGATGTAGAGCATCTTGTTGCAGTTGAAGTGCTTGTATTTGTTGCAGCTGTTGAATTCGTTTCTTTTCCTTCATTTCTTTTCTCAATGCTCTTTGCTTTTCATCTTCCTCACTTGATCGGAGTTCTAAAGTAGCGAGGAAATCTAGATCATTATGCAAGCTTTCAGATGATGACTCTGTACTGCCTTTTTCGTCGTGATTTGCTTTAGGGCTCTTTTTCAAAGACTTCACTCTGTCAGCAGTAAGTTTCTGATTATTTTCTTCTTTTATTTTTATATCATCATCGTCAGGTGGTTTAACTTGATTCTTTTTATCGTCTTTAGTTTTACTCTCTATTAATTTTGCAAAATGACCTTTATTAAACTTAGGTGTCTTATGTTTTGTGTCCGCACCTTTGGAGTCTTTTGAATCTCGTCGCTCCAGACATTTAGTATCATTTTTAGACTTTTTGATATCTTCATAAAGAGAATCTAAACTATCTTGTGACGACATCCTTCGCTTGTATCCAATATTTGGAGGTAAGCTTGAACATGAATTTAAACGCTCTTTACGTTTAGAATCAACCGTCGGTGAATCAACAGAATAATGTCTTTGTTTTTCAATAACTTCTGCTTTGGGTTTGACTGCGAATTCAAAATTACTATCATTTTTACTCTTTATAACAGAGTGCTGATCTGAATGTTCTCGTTCTTCTTTGACTTCAGTCTTAATTAGAGAGTCGAGATCAGCGGTAGTTAGTAATATATCCTTTCCGTCTTGTTTGAAAAACAAATCATTGTAATGTTTTACATTTACTTTCGATTCTTCTTTGATTTCATTAATTTCCTCTTTAACTTTCACTGATTCATGAGAGGCTCTAGATGTTGAAGAGTCAGTTGAATCTTTGCGACACAAATCTCTAGAAATTTCATCTCTGGAAGACTTTCTAGATTTGACTAAGTCGGATTCTTTCTTACAAACACGTTTGGAATCATGAGATTCCTTTTTAACTTTATCGTGTTTATGTTTTTCTTCTTTCTTTATTTTTATATCAGAATCAGTGGAATCCTTTCTTTTGTCTTTATCCAGTTTATCCTTACGATGATGATCGTGCCGCGATGACTTTTCGTCAGCGTGTTTTGACCGTTCATTTTCTCTATCATGACGATCTTTGTGCACCCGTTCAGTTTCTGGTTTACTTTTTTCCCCGTGAGATTTCTCAGAGTTTACCATGTCCTTATTCTTTCTGTCTTTATCATTTTTATCCTTTTCAACTCTATTGCTTTTTGATTTGTCTTTGTCTTCTTCGTGTTTATCTTTTTCAGGTCGATCTCTACTATGTCTTATTTTTTCACGATCACTCTTTATGCGATCTTCTGAATGTTTTTCACCATCTAATAGTTTTTTTTCCGAGAAAAAATGTGTGCTACTACTGCTATATTTTTCATTTTCGTAAACTTTTTCAAATTCAATATTTTCTTTCTCTAATTTTGTGTTATGTATAGCCTCCAAGACAGTACTTTGATTATATCTTTCTTTTCCATTTTTTTCCGCGACTTTATTGAATTCTTGTTGGGAAACCATATCAGAAACTTCTTTTGTTATTTTTGCTAAGTCTGAAGAAATTAATTGGATTTGTGATGGTTCGGAATCTAAATCCAAAATATCTTTAATGTTATTTTGTCCTAATACATCTTTACATATTTCATTTTCAATTTTCGTCTTCTCATTTGAATTTTCTAATTTTTTTTCATCACAACTCCTAACTTCGCTATGAGTACTTACAGCTGTAGTAACTTCATTAACGGATTCAATGAATTTTTCCTCGTTACATTTAGATTTTAATTCTTTGGGTGAATAATTTTTTAGGGAATCTGGTTTAATGTCTTCATTCTCTTGCTTCAGCAAAATATTCGCAATATCACGTGCAATATTTACTTCACATTGATCTACAACTGACGCATCTAAATCGTTTTCAGGTTTTCGTTCAAAGAGGTCATTCAATAATCTATCATTAGTATGATCCTTAGTTCTTTCTACCTGTCGTCTATCTAGAGATGTAAAATTATCCTTGCTCACGCTTTTCTCTCTAACAGATGTTTCATTAACACGGAAATCAGAATCTGTCCGGTCAGAAGTATCACTACTTTCTTTTTCATTTCCCGTGTCGGTACTTGACTTGCTGCCATTGCCACAAAGCAGCGAATTCCGTCTCCTTCTCTCGAGAATTCCCCTCGAGTCTCCGTCAAGCTCACCCTCTACTCTGGGCGATCTTCGCTCACAAAAATCGGGTTGCGATCTATCCGTCGAAGGGGTTCTGGGACGAATACGGGGTTCAATTTTAAATTCGGTCTCGTTAAATTTGGTCAGTCTCTCCAGCTGGTGTGGCCTCTCCGGCTGGAGCTGTCGCTCAGGGCGATTTAAGCGAGGGTCAGACGGCCTCTCGGCAGTGTCAGGTTCGACGTCAGATTGCAGCGGAGGTGCCCGCACGGTCACGGGGGGTAGCGGTGGCGCATGAGCGGGAAACGGGTAGCGCAGCACCCGCGGCGGCCCAGCGCAACGCGGACTACCACCCGGGCTAGGTGCACGCGCTGCTCCTTCCAGTCGCTCCGAGTCTTCGTCGAACACCGAGCGTTTAGCAAGCAACGAGCGCACAACCTCAGAAGGCTTAACTTCGTTGATGTCGACTTCCAGTAAGCGGTGGCGGAGGCGCGTACGTTCGGGCGCATCCGCGATCGCCCGCGATCCGCTCCAGCGTTCATATTTCTCATCGAGGCTGCGTATGCGCTCCTCAAGCGACGGCGAGTGCGGTGCTGAGCCAGCGCTTGAAGACGAGGCGGAAGGCGGTCGCGGCGGCGAGTCGGGAGCGGGCGCGGGCGCTGGCACGGCACGGGGCGCGGGCGCAGCGGCTCGCAGCAGCTGGGCGGCGAACTTAGGCAACGGCAGGCTCATGGGAAGCGGCGGTCGCTCGCGCGGCGGCCGACGCGGCTCCGTGGGGGCGGCGTCGGGCTCGTCGCGCAGCGGCGTGCCGGCGCGGGAACCACGCTCGGCGGAGGTGTCGCGACGGCGGCGGTGTCTGCGGCGCCCGGCGTGCCTCTCACCCGTTCGCGAACCGGAACGCGAGCGCTGCCCGCACGCCACGGTCACCACGCTTCCGCCTGCACTTCGATGACGTTCCTGTTGAACACATACATATATTAAAACATTATCAACCACGTCAGTCTCTCTCTCTCTCTCATCTCAGCGTATTCCCAGTTGCCCAAAGCTGCAACGCTGCGAAGCCTGAGGTCCGCTTTCCGGTTTTTCTGTCTCCACATCGCACAGTCTTGAGCATCCTTGGTTGTAAGACCATTGGCACGCATATCATCCTTGTCGACGTCAAGCCAGCATTTCTTGGGTCTACCACCGTGCGCCGTCTGCCGTTATATTTATGTCAAAGCTATTAGATTTTATTTTTTATAAACTATTTACCTATGTAAATAATGTTTTCTCAGTAAGTGAATTATTTCATGTAATTCATATGAGAAATAAAGTTATTCTAACCTTATCTGCAACTGTATATTAAGTAAAATTTTGTTTGTATTTTGATCTGACTTGCCTTTGAGTGTTTACGATCCTCCGGGCTGGAATCACGGCGGTGCCTTCGAGCTCGATGCGGTGATACGACGACGGATTGTAACCTATCTTCGTAAGGAGGGTCTTCTGTTTGCGGACTAGATCCTAATTCATCGTATACCCTGGCAATAAAAGACGTCATGTTAATTTTTCCTTCAAAAAGTTGTACAATAAAATAAAAAGTTTTGAGCAAAAGATATACCTGTACCGTCGATCTGCCGTGTAATCCGCGGGGTCGTAGTGTTCGAGTGCGGGATAGCGCGGCGTGCGAGACGACCCCCGGCCGTAGCTGGACGCTCGTGACCGTGATCCGCAACCATCGTATCTGACATCACAAACCCGTAACGTAAAAACAGATACACAATAAAATTGAAAATACGTTTAGGTACGTTTTCCATAATGGATAAAGTAGTCTGTGGCCATTATTAGTATCCCTACAATTTATCTGAATTTTTCTCTGTATCATCATCATCATCTAGGTATTTTTTAGTCTCCACTGCAGGAGCACGACCCTCTGTGTACTAAATGTTTATGCATAAAATAACTAAAATTAGTAGGTGTCCCTATCTCAGAAATATTTTTTTAAATATTTCTGAAAAATTAAAAGTCAAATATTTACCACTTAATAAAATATTTGGTCATCAATTTTTTTCATTAATAAATCCAATTTGTTTAAATAATATATACAAATCACAAACAAATCGGTTAAGCAGTTCAGGAGAAAAAAATTTAAACTATATCTTTTTTTTATTTTCTCGAAAACTGGCCGTATTTTAGGGTTAATATTTGGTGACAATAAATCTTATGACTGGTCAAATAACTCGATTAAACGATAGCTTATTTGACGTCTGGGGCCGATTCTCCATTCATACCCGGTTATACCCTTTATCTTTATCCTAGTATTAGATCCCTGGCGAATATGATGAAACACCTCAACCTTCGTCTACTCATAAAAATTAGTAATTCTAACTCAGGGATGTATCAGACAGGACCCGGTCAAGCCTTCTCAGTCTGCTTTCAAGTATGCTTTGGTGAGGCGACGACAATACCACAGAAACAATAAGAGTATTACATACAGAACTGAATCTCCTAAGATCAGTCCGCAATATGTGTCCCCGTTTCCCGTCCCCGCACCACTCCCCTGCTCTTGCCTTGTCTCAGGGCGAGAGCGGGCGAACACACACCAATTGATGTGTGCACAAGAACGGGGGAGTGTGCGGGGACAGGAAACGGGGACGCATATTGCGCGTACCTCAGGATATTCCGTTCTGTATGTAATACTCTTACTGTCTTCTGTGACAATACTACGAATGTAAAACTCTTGACCGCTTACTTTATGTATACCTTACCGATAATCAATCATACACAATGAAACGAAAAACTAGTAATTACCGTAGTGGGTCGTGTCGCGTGGAAGGTAAATATCGCCCAGTGATATCATTGCCGACTCTTTCTCCGGGAGGCACTGTTGAACCACCATGCTTCTCTAATTGCTCGTAGAAGGCTTCCTGTACAAATCACAATAATAAATTAGAGGACAAAGTAGTAAAAGCAACGCTACTGGTGGTCAAATACTAGAACAAAAACTAACTAAAAATAAGGGAAACGAGATTTGCAGAAAAATACCACCAAAGTTACGGCATTAAAATAAAGAAAAATAGTAACTAAAATTACTAAATATTACGATACTGATGCAATACTATTGATGTCTGCGTGACAGTGTTTACATTTTTGATTATAGGTCGCCCACATATCGAATACGCAATCCTAGTCATCCTGGAGATGACATTTTTATGTGACATCATATTATTTTCCTACACTATATAGCGATACGAATGTTTTTTTATTGTTTTCTTTTCAATTTAGTTACACTTTTATTACGATGTACATCCTAACTAAATGTAAATCTTATTAAAAAACGGTGGTACTTAATGTTGAGATGTCACCCACAAAGATCCTTTTATTCTACAAAAATCAAAAATATTTTCATTAAATCTTTCTTTATTAAATAGAATATACGTTGGCAAAAAATATTTTTGAATGATGAACATCATTTGTCGAAATTATTTTTGACAAGTTTGCCATTAATGTTTTCATCAAGCAGAAAAAAAGAATAATTAACTAAAATATTAGTAGTGTACTAACTACTGTGTGTATAGTACTATGATAAGGCCTTATGTCGTTAAGTTATACCCGAATACGGCAAAGCCTACGTAAGTGTAATGATTTTGAATGATAGGTAGCAGTCTATGCTGAAAACACAAAAAGGAGTGTTCTGAGAGTATTTATGTATGTGGATATGTATGTCTATTCACCATAGCATCCGAACTGCTATCCAATTTTCACAAATGAGATGTCGATCGATTCGTCATTATCATCCGGGTGACAAAGGCTACAATTTGTATGTATAAAATATATATGAATGTATGTAAACATACATAGAAGGAATTTTAGATTTTATTTTTAATGTGTTTGTAATTTTTTGATTGGAGTGGGGTATTAAATGAGAGGTCTTAATAAGCATATTTAAAAATATATATACATGTAGCTGTAAATGGCTGCCGAGCTTGCATTTATTTCTCAGTAAAAAAGTTCCCATAGTCGGGTTTTAATTTTTTAAACGTAAGACAATTTTTTGACAGGTGTCGGGTATCGCGGTCTCTGCGCACCTGGCACTCGCGCGAGGCGTAGTCGACGCAGAGACGCGGGTGGTCGGGCTCGGCCGCCGAGGCCTGCGCGGCCACGCGGCGCAGCTCGCGGACGGCCGCGCCCGCCGCCGCGGCCTGCTCGAAGTGCACCAGCGCCGCGCCCGCCGCGCGGTCCACGCACACCGACGTGGCCGCGCCGCAGCGCGCCACCGCGCCCAGCACCTGCCGCAACACCAACCATCACCATCCAAATACACGCGACGCGCACCACGAACTCACCGACAAACAGGATGGCGTTGATGATTCCTCACTCATATGCTATAAATGTATCGCGATTAACGCGTTCTACTTTTAATAACGCAAAAGTGGATAGACGTACACGGCACACCAGTGGGGGGTATCGTAACGTAACCAGTGTGTAGACTAGATTCGACGGCCGATTTCACCTATATCATCTACCGATAGCCAAGAATGGGAACCTCCTAATCGTACCTTATGTCCAGCATAATTTCTTATGTACAACAGCAGGGGAGTGTTGTGATCGATAAATAATGAAATATGGTATTATTTCACCATCTGATCTTTCTTCTTCTAAGAAGACAATCAATAATAAAAACAATATACAACGTTTAAATTTTCCACCATACCAATTAATCGATGTTCTAATTATTGATTTTCCTTATATAGATTCTGCAGATTCACCTTAATAATATCGGCTAATTAAGTCGTCGTACCTGACCACCATAGCAGATTTACTCTAATTTGATTTAATGAATACAAATATAGAACATCTACCACATATCCAAAGTTGATAGTGACAGAAGTATAGGTAGTATTTTTTTACCAGTAAAATGTATGGTTTTTACCTGTTTTTCAGTGTGTTCAGTCAGACCATCTACCCAAACACAAGTGGTAGCGACCGGTTTTCCAAATCCCAGCTTTACGCGGGAGCCTCCCACGTACTCGCCGTCCATGGACCGAATGGCTTCCACTACGCTCGATATCGACGCGTACTGACAAAACGCATAGCCGGCACCGCCTCCGCTACCCTTCTTGATGTCGATCTCTATGATGCGACCGAAGTGCTTGAATTTATCTCGTAGCTGTTGTTGAGTAACATCTTTTTCTAGATTTCCGATGAATAAAGTCCGCGTTGCCTAGAAGACAAAAAGAAGTATAGTGTAATAATATTACTTCCATTTTTTAAGAATTAATAACAATTTTTTATTTATTGTGCTAACCAGACTCTTGATAAATAGTGAAATCTACATATATGTAAAAATGTACATAAAATCTAAATATATAATAATTACATTTTATTTATTTAGGTCCGTAAAACTGGCAATCTTGGTTTGAAAGATAACCGATTTCAAAAATACCTCAACTTCCGGTTTCTATTTTGTAGCTGACTCTATTATTTGTAACAAATAAAGATATGAGCAGCAACAAATTATTCTATAGAAATTAACCGTTGAAAATCGGAAGTTAAGCTGGCGTGACCGGTTTGTGGGATAACCGATTTCAAAATTACCTCAACTTCCGTTTTCTATTTTGTTGCGGACTCAATACACTGTAACAAGTAAAGATCTAAGCAGCAACAAATTATTATATAGAATTTAATTATCAGAAATCGGAAGTAAAGCTGGCGTGACCGGTTTGAGAGATAACCGATTTTAAAATCACCTCAACTTCCGGTTTCTATTTTGTTGCTGACTCTATACTTTGAACAAATGTAGATATGAGCAGCAACAAATTATTCTATAGAATTTAACTATCAGAAATCGGAAGTTAAGCTGGCGTGACCGGTTAGAGAGATAACCGTTTTCAAACTTACCTCAACTTCCGATTTCTATTTTGTTGCCGACTCTATACTTTGTAACAAATAAAGATATGAGCAGCAACAAATTATTCTATAGAAATTAACCGTTGAAAATCGGAAGTTAAGCTGGCGTGACCGGTTTGAGAGATAACCGATTTCAAAATACCTCAACTTCCGGTTTGTGTTTTGTTGCTGACTCTATACTTTGTAACAAATAAAGATATGAGCAGCAACAAATTATTCTAAAGAAATTAACCGTTGAAAATCGGAAGTTAAGCTGGCGTGACCGGTTTGAGAGATAACCGATTTCAAAATTACCCCAACTTCCGTTTTCTATTTTGTTGCTGACTCAATACACTGTAACAAGTGAAGATCTAAGCAGCAACAAATTATTCTATAGAATTTAATTATCAGAAATCGGAAGTTAAGCTGGCGTGACCGGTTTAAGAGATTACCGATTTCAAAATTACCTCAACTTCCGGTTTTTATTTTGTTGCTGACTCTATACTTTGTAACAAGTAAAGATATGAGCAGCAACAAATTATTCAATAGAATTTAACTATCAGAAATCGGAAGTTAAGCTAGCGAGTCCAGTATTTTTTACGGCACCATAACAAAAATTAGTAATTGCCAGTTCTACGGACCCTATTTATTTAGTTATAGAGAACCATTGTTTCTATATAAGGGCCCAGACCGAAGCAGTTGTTTTTATTTGAAATTTTCATTTAAAAGAACATATTTTCTCGAAAGCAACGACCAAAATATTATAAATGTAAAATTAAATTTATATGTAATTTATATTATTTTATATTATATAATGTGCTGGCTTTCGCCCTGTCCTTTATACGAACGTATTGTAGCTATTTAGTGATATTTACCTTTGGATGATACTCATCAATATCAGTCTCGTAAGGTTTAGCAGAGTCTGCATCTTCATCACAACTTTGGTGGGGTGCTACTGAGATCTTGCATCCAAAAAAAAGCTTATCCTGAGACACTTCGAGCGCTTTTTCTACGTCGGACGGCTTCTTGAAACGCACTACTGCATACCGGTCGGCATTCTGACCGACCACTTTTACCCACATCACCTTTCCGTGCTTTTTGTATTCGTGGTAAAGACCATCTTTGAGTGAGCTATCGGTCGACCTGGTCGGCAGATTTCGGACACATATTGCGAGGGGTCTGCCATTTGCTGTCGACGCCCACTGAAACAATTGGTATAATTATTGTTTGTATCAGAGAATCACACGTGATCGGAATTGAACACCCGACGTCGGTAATTTTAACTGCGTTCTTTCCCAAGCGACTTGCAGTGTCACGAAGTAACTAATATAAATATAAATAAATAAACTAGTTTTTCGGGCGTATCGTGGCGTATAGTGGCGTGGGCGAATAGTGAACTTCATTGACATAGACATACAATGAGGCGAAACGATGACAGCCTGGCAATATTTAAACCTCCTCAAACCCGAGACAGACTCTTGGCTAACGTAGTGGTTCAAATAAAGTGAAGGTTATATCCATGAAGGTCCGTAAAACTGGCAACATAAAATCGGCGAAAATCGAAAAAAAAAACACCAAAATTGGATGCTTTTTAGTTGCTAATTAGTTGCCAAAACGATGATTTTTTTGCTCTAACCGATCGTAAGAAATCGGCAACAGTTCCAGCTTTACATTAAGCTACAGTGACAAAAATCGGAGAAATGTATAATGGGTTGAGTAAATGCAGGTGAATTTGTTGCTAATTTGTTGCTACAAAAAAATTGTAAAAATACTAATTTTTGTTATGGTGCCGTAAAAAATACTGGACTCGCTAGCTTAACTTCCGATTTCTGATAGTTAAATTCTATTGAATAACTTGTTGCTGCTCATATCTTTACTTGTTACAAAGTATAGAGTCAGCAACAAAATAGAAAACGGAAGTTGAGGTAATTTTGAAATTGGTTATCTCTCAAACCGGTCACGCCAGCTTAACTTCCGATTTTTGATTATTAAATTCTATAGAATAATTTGTTGCTGCTTAGATCTTCACTTGTTACAGTGTATTGAGTCAGCAACAAAATAGAAAACGGAAGTTGAGGTAATTTTGAAATCGGTTATTCCTCAAACCGGTCACGCCAGCTTAACTTCCGATTTTCAACGGTTAATTTCTATAGAATAATTTGTTGCTGCTCATATCTTTATTTGTTACAAAGTATATAGTCAGCAACAAAATAGAAACCGGAAGTTGAGGTATTTTTGAAATCGGTTATCTTTCAATCCGGTCACGCCAGCTTAACTTCCGATTTCTGATAATTAAATTCTATAGAATAATTTGTTGCTGCTTAGATCTTCACTTGTTACAGTGTATTGAGTCAGCAACAAAATAGAAAACGGAAGTTGAGGTAATTTTGAAATCGGTTATCTCTCAAACCGGTCACGCCAGCTTAACTTCCGATTTTCAGCGGTTAATTTCTTTAGAATAATTTGTTGCTGCTCATATCTTTATTTGTTACAAAGTATAGAGTAAGCAACAAAATAGAAACCGGAAGTTGAGGTAATTTTGAAATCGGTTATCTTTCAATGCGGTCACGCCAGCTTAACTTCCGATTTCTGATAATTAAATTCTATAGAATAATTTGTTGCTGCTTAGATCTTCACTTGTTACAGTGTATTGAGTCAGCAACAAAATAGAAAACGGAAGTTGAGGTAATTTTGAAATCGGTTATCTCTCAAACCGGTCACGCCAGCTTAACTTCCGATTTTCAGCGGTTAATTTCTTTAGAATAATTTGTTGCTGCTCATATCTTTATTTGTTACAAAGTATAGAGTCAGCAACAAAATAGAAATCGGAAGTTAAGGTAATTTTGAAATCGGTTATCTTTCAAACCGGTCACGCCAGCTTAACTTCCGATTTCTGATAATTAAATTCTATAGAATAATTTGTTGCTGCTTAGATCTTCACTTGTTACAGTGTATTGAGTCAGCATCAAAAAAGAAACCGGAAGTTGAGGTAATTTTGAAATCGGTTATCCCTCAAACCGGTCACGCCAGCTTTACTTCCGATCTTCAACGGCTAAGTTCTATAGAATAATTTGTCAGCAACAAAAATGCGTAATAATGTATAAGTAACTAATTCTGTAACAAAACTTCACAATCGGCAACAGAAGAGAACATTTAGACACCGCTGAGACAGACAGTAGATTTCATTTTCTGAGTTACAATTGAATTGAATTATTTTTTTATTTATTATTTTATGATCAGCATAGTATAATGATTTGTCCAAAATAAATCAATTTAAATTAAACTAGAGATGAATTAATGTTTAACTTAAAATAGCATTATTAAAATATAATTTTCAGATAATAATGCTAATAGAATCCTCTTAAACTTAATCGACTACAAATTTGAAAACCAAAAATTTAAGAAGCTGAAAAATGCGAAAAACTGTTTCAAAATTACATAAAACTTCCGGTTTCTATTTTGTTGCTGACTCTATACACTGTAACACGTGAATTTGTGAGTAGCAACAAATTATTCTATAGAATATAATTATCAGAAATCGGAAGTTAAGCTGGCGTGACCGGTTTGATAGATAACCGATTTCAAAATTACCTCAACTTCCGGTTTCTATTTTGTTGCTGACTTAATACACTGTAACAAGTGAAGATCTAAGCAGCAACAAATTATTCTATAGAATTTAATTATCAGAAATCGGAAGTTAAGCTGGCGTGACCGGTTTGAGAGATAACCGATTTCAAAATTACCTCAACTTCCGGTTTCTATTTTGTTGCTGACTCTATACTTTGAACAAATGAAGATATGAGCAGCAACAAATTATTCTATAGAATTTAATTATCAGAAATCGGAAGTTAAGCTGGCGTGACCGGTTTGAAAGATAACCGATTTCAAAAATACCTCAACTTCCGGTTTCTATTTTGTTGCTGAATCTATACGTGGTAACAAATAAAGATATGAGCAGCAACAAATTATTCTATAGAAATTAACCGTTGAAAATCGGAAGTTAAGCTGGCGTGACCGGTTTGAGGGATAACCGATTTCAAAATTACCTTAACTTCCGTTTTCTATTTTGTTGCTGACTCAATACACTGTAACAAGTGAAGATCTAAGCAGCAACAAATTATTCTATAGAATTTAATTATCAGAAATCGGAAGTTAAGCTGGCGTGACCGGTTTGAGAGATAACCGATTTCAAAATTACCTCAACTTCCGGTTTCTATTTTGTTGCTGGCTATACTTTGTAACAAGTAAAGACATGAGCAGCAACAAATTATTCTATAGAATTTAACTATCAGAAATCGGAAGTTAAGCTAGCAAGTCCAGTATTTTTTACGGCACCATAACAAAAATTAGTATTTTTACAATTTTTTTGTAGCAACAAATTCACTTGCATTTACTCAACCTATTATACATTTCTCCGAATTTTTGTCACGGTAGCTTAATGAAAAAGCTGGAACTGTTGCCGATTTCTCACGATCGGTTAGAGCAAAAAAATCATCGTTTTGTCAACTAATTATCAACTAAAAAGCAACAAATTTTGGTGATTTTTTTTTCGATTTTCGCCGTTTTTATATTGCCAGTTTTACGGACCTTATCCATGATACTATAATCCAAGTACAACCTGACGCGCATAAACTTGGAAAAGTGCAGGAGAAAAAAAAGGCTCCAACGAACTAGACCCGCAAACTGAGTTTTCATGTAGGAACTACCCATTACCAAATCAACCCTCCGGGAATCCTGAAGAAATTAAGTACACAGTACACATTATTTCAGTACCTGGTACTGATGCGCGGGCGGCGTGCGGTGGTTTACGTGTGGCTGTTGCGCGGGCGGCGGCGCGGCAGGAGTTGAAGCACGCGACGTGTCGCTGGGCTCGGGTGAACTGGATTCGGAGCGCGACGAGCCCGAGCCCGAGTGCCGCCGCCGCCGACCGCCACCCTCGGTACCACCGCCCGGCGTACTTGGCGTGCTCTCACCGCCCGTCGCGCCCCCTGCCCCGCCACCGCTCGCTGTCCCGCTTGCGTACCATCTATGGTGAGGAGTTGTTGTCCTGAAACAGAATTAATATTTATTCTGAAATAATGAGTATAATGACCGATCTGAGTCCATATAATTAAATTAATTGACTACGTCACTTAATTTCTTCAGACTAAGTAATAGTAGTAGGTACATACTAAGAATACTAATACGAGGGGGGGTCAAAAAGTTCGCGGAATGGAGGGGATAGCGGGGGGTGGGGGACCTGCCGCAGGTAGTAACTAATGAGCAACTCTTTGTGAGTATATATGCCAAGTTTGAACCTGATTGTGTCAATAACCTTTGACCTGTCGTCGATCAAACAAGTGAATCCGGAAGAAAAACTTGAACATGGAAAAAATCGAGTTTCGTGCCGTCATAAAGTTCCTCACTAAGCAAGGAAAACCACCTCAGAAAATTTTGGAAGAAATGTTATCAGTATACGGGGACTCTTGCCCTGGGAAAACCATGGTGTACAAGTGGAATAGCCTTTTCAAGCAAGGCAGAGAGTCTCTTGAAGACGACCCTCGCTCAGGACGGCCGATTGAGGCCACCACCTCAAACATCGTTGAAAAAGTGGAGAATCTTATACTGGAGGATACTCGTTTGAAGAAGAAACAACTTGCAGAAATGGTTGGAGTATCACCTACAACCATTTTAAATATTGTACACGACAATCTTGGGATGTCAAAAGTCAGCGCAAGATGGGTGCCAAGAATGCTCACACCACCACAGAAACAGCTGCGCGTCGAGTATTCAAAGGAGTTTTTAGACCTCTGTAGCGCCGACAAGGAAGGAATTTTTGCAAGACTTGTTACTGCAGATGAAACTTGGGTTCATCATTATGAGCCTGAGTCGAAGCAAGAGTCTATGCAGTGGCATAAAAAGGGTCAGCCCCCCCCTAAGAAATACAGGGTGTCACAATCGGCTGGAAAAATCATGGCAACTGTTTTTTGGGATACAGAGGGTATTTTATTAATAGATTATAAAGATAAGGGTGTTTCTATAACGGGAGAATACTACGCTAATCTACTAAGACAATTAAAAGAAGCAATCAAGGAGAAAAGGCGGGGAAAGTTGACAAAGGGTGTGCTGCTTTTGCATGACAACGCACCGGTACACAAGAGCCGCGTTGCGATGGCTGCCCTTCATCACTGTGGCTTCGAAATGTTAAACCATCCTCCCTATAGTCCAGACTTAGCCCCCTGTGATTATTTTTTATTTCCCAAATTAAAAAAAGAGCTTCGGGGGAATAAATTTTCCGATGATGAAGAAGTCAAGTCGGCGATTTCGGCCTATTTTGAGGACAAAGACAAATCATTTTTTTTCGACGGTATTAATAAGTTAATAGAGAGATCTGAAAAATGTATTCGACTTAAGGGGGAATATATTGAAAAAGAAAAATAGTACAGTATTTTATTTCACCCCCCTTCCCCTCCGTTCCGCGAACTTTTTGACCCCCCCTCGTAAGTGAGTCGCCAGTTTTAAGAAATTATTTTTTTTGTGGTATAAGATTCTTTTTACCCGACTGCGCCAGAAGGAGGGTTATGTTTTTATTTATTTTCAAAACACATTAAGCAGACACATAACTATATGTCTGCTTAGTGTAGGCCTTTACCCACTGCGCCCGATACGATCCACTGAAACGGTCTAGAACGCATCTTAAGACCGGATCGCTGGATCGGATCGCAACGCAATATCAATGACGAGACGATCGGCGTCTCGACGCCTCGCCATTCCCTGCGGTAGAACGCATGCGTTCCATGGATCGCACGCCGATCGTCTCCGGAGGCAGAGAACGCGTGTCCGCGATGCGGTTATGGACTATATGGCCTATAATGGCATTAACTAGATATTTGAAATTTTCACCAATTATTTATTACTATGACCACAATAACAAAAAATACAATAAAGTTTAAAATTAAAGGGGGTCGTCATACAAGAAACGTGTTTCTTCAGCGTTTTAAAACATTGTACGGTGGTACGGAACCCTTCATGTACGAGTCCGACTCGCACTTGCCCGTTTATTTTTATATTTTTGTGAAAAGGTAAGAATAGAAAAATATTTAAATATTAGTATTTTTAAATAATAAACCAGTAATTACCTTTCTACATTGGAAGGTGGTGTGGCATATGGCGCATTAGAGCTGTTGTTCCTCTGGTAGCGACCGTAACCAGCAGGGGTATTACCACGTCGGCAATAATCAGTCGCACTATCATTGGTACCCCGCCAGTTGGCCGGCGCCGCCGCTGTTGCAGCTATAGGACACGCACTCCCTGTACTTTCTTCGCCACCTCTGTAAACAAAGTGTTCATTCATTAATACTCGTTTACTGTCATTAAAACAAAAACATCAACGGATATAATTTGCAAGCTTTGCCACAGAATACATAAGAGTACAAACAGAATGGAATCTCACAGCGTCTCCCGCAAATTGGCGTCCCCGCACCTCTCCACCGCACTTTGTGCGCCTTATTGCGCTCTAAACCAGGGTTTAGTTACTAGCCGCACGCAATTCGCGACGTGTCTTGTCTTGAGAACTGTCAACCAATAGTAACCATCATGGTGAGAAGATGCACATATAATAATTGTTTATCTACCGAATACAACAAAGAACGTATATTGCATACATTTCCGAGTGATGGAAACAGGTAAGCAAAGCAACAATATATAATTTCACGTTATGTTAAGGTATGGAAAGATATAATCGTAAATATGTCGAACTCGTTAGTGGGTATGTATTAAATTAATTCTGCGGTGCGACCCTAAGTATAAAACTCACACATCGATGTGTACAGATAAATTGTTTCGTTTGTAGTAGTAGTAGCAGGCTTGTCTCCCCGTGTAGGTATCAAAAATATACCTACGCGCGGCGGCCACCGCGGGTTACTAATTCAGTCGGGGCTTACGTGCGAGCAGTGACGCACGCGCGAGCTTTGTTCGTCGCCTATCCGGCCGTTTTAAAAATGGAGAAACATAAAAAGAAGGCTAAAAAATACTGTGCAGATTTTAACTGTTTAAACAAGGATTGCGATCCAAATTTAACTTTTTTTAGACTTCCTAAGGACGCCGAAATTTTTGTTGTCATTTATGATAGGTACACTAAGTAGGTTTAATACCTAGGACATTATATTATTCTTTAGTATATTATTCTTTCGAGAATTTCCGATGTTTGGTTTGAGATTGACGATCTGTATGTACCTACTAAGTACATCCTATAGAATTCGGTATCTAGTTTAAAGACTTTGTTTTAGCTGGTTAGATATTTCGCACATGTTATATTATATTTCATTAATTATAGTTTACTACCAAACGATGATACATAATATCACGTCTTTATCCTTAATTGGGGCAGACAGAGCATTTTAAGTGTTGCTGCTCTAAGCAATCAGAGCCCAGAGCCGCAATACTCAAAGGTAACTTTTAGCGTGATGGTGGGCGGAATAAGGAATCAAGTAGTGATGGGTTGCTAGCCGCATCGCCTATTAACATGATTTGCATTTTCGCCCATTCCTTCGATCGGCTTCTACGATTTGCGCGAGGAGAGAAGCAGCTATAACCTCCGTGGTGTAATGGTCAACACGCTAGTCCGCCAATCTGGAGGTTCTGGCTTCGATCCCCAGCCAGGGCAAGTTCGAAAATGGCCTTTTTCAAATTGTCCTGGGTCTTGGATGTTTATCTATATATGTACGAGTATTTATTATAAAATATAGTATCGTTAAGTTATTATCCCATAACACAAGTTTAAACTTACTTTGGGGCTAGCTCAATCGGTGTGATTTGTCATTACATATTTATATTTAAGTTTTATTCTTGTCTCCTAGACCAGCATCATCATCATCATCATTTTAGCCGCATAACGTCCACTGCTGGACATAGGCCTCTCCCAGGGATTTCCAAAATGACCGATCTAGAGCGGCCCACTGCCACTTAAACGAGCTTATCCGCTGGGCTATATCAGTGGCTTTTGTTCTCCTACGAATTTCCTCATTTCTGATTCGATTACGTAGAGAAACACCGAGCATAGCCCTCTCCATAGCGCGTTGAGCGACCTTGAGCCTTCTTATGAGACCCATAGTAAGGGACCACGTTTCAGAGCCATAAGTCATCACTGGTAACACACATTGATTATACACTTTAGTCTTGAGGCACTGAGGTATTTCGGACGAGAAGACGCTGCGCAGCTTCCCGAACGCTGCCCAACCGAGTCGGATTCGTCGAAAGACCTCTTCCTCGAAGCTGGAACTTCCTGCCTGGATCAATTGACCCAGGTAGATATATTGGTCTACAACTTCGAGGGTGGAGCTCCCACCACAAACAGGTAGGGGCGCGACATGACGACGAAGACTGAACGACAGACCAGCATGGAAGACCGATAATACGGTGCGCTAAATGGCGATAGTAGCTTCTTGTATTAGTCAACCCTAGCGCGTCGCTCGCTAAGTCTATTTTAGTCGGTTTTGTGTGTTTTATAAATCGTTTGTCCAGAGTCATAAGGATAAAATTGGCTTGCAATGGATTTCTGTAGGTGTCTAAACGAAAAGGTGCTGCGTTTTGACGCGAGCTAAATTACACCATATTGCTAAACACTGTGAGTAGATATTTCTTTGAAAACGTTTGCGGAGTGAGACTTCTGTACTACTGGTATTTATTCTGGGGTAGTAGGTATATATGTTACTCTGAATCTATGAAGTGTCATACCAGTGGCTTTGCAATAAAACCGGATTTGTGAGTATGGTTCCAGTTTGGAAGATGAGAGTTCTCAACACTAAATTGACCTGGCCCGCTCTTCCCACGGTTTCGAGCGGAGTGTTGTGATTGGGAGTGTAGACAGGTGTCTTAACCTGGTGTCAGCCCATAATACTCGCAAACCCACCCGCTCCAATGTTCTTTGCAAAATTTTGAGCCTGATCTTGTCAATGGTCAACTTCGAATTGTCAACTTTGAATGACGACGTGATGTTACCATAAATTGAAATAGTAGTTTATTACACTGTCACATAATGAGGGGTTACACACGAGTGTGGGTTTAAAAATATCCGTGTGAACCTGGAACCCGACTTGAAGAAATTAATTATTGTTTAACGCATACGTTTTTACTCGGTATGTACTTGATTGTACTGTAGTGTAGTAAGTAGTTGTAAGTATATACTTAGTCTGGCCAAAAATACTGTTACATTTAAAAATAAACAAAATATTACATTTGAATTTGGAATCCGTTATTTTTATATGATTTTGACGTGACAACGTCTTATAAATTGGTTAGCCGGGTGACACTTCAAGAAACTGCGTTACGCTCCGCTTACGTTATGCGCTCACAATGAGAGCGAGTGAGAGGCACGCGTGCCTTTCACTTTTTATGTCTGTCTCTCTCGCTCTTAGGCGGGCTAACCATGCCCGAGTTTTCATCCTTCTTCCTACTATACGAATGAATATTCACATTAAAATTATTTTACCACTCAGTCGTTGTCACGTAAAACTTTCGCCCGTATACCGACTTTACAGGCAACCAATTTTTTTTCATTGTCTTTTCTTATTTGGCGCCAATACATTGTATTGATATTATAATAGATTGGGGTGATAGAGAACCGAATCGCTGTGATTGCATTACACAGAGTAGGTATGGAGCCAAATGCAATTTTTAAAACTCTCCATATGCTTGGTATTTGTCAAAAGTTTGTGTACCGGGCTATTAATAGGTACAATGAGACCTCTGTTAGTGACAGAAAAAGATCTCGCCGTCCACGTAGTATTCGTACGAAAAAGGTGGTCAAAGCAGTAAGGGAAAGAATTTCGAAGAAATCCTGTCCGAAAGCAAGTTTTCATCACGGGAGATGAAGATAGCACCTAGAACCATGTCGCGTATTTTAAAAGATCACTTAGGACTTGCAGCCTATAGGAGACGTACTGGTCATTTCTTAACTGATAATTTAAAAAAGAATAGAGTGGTAAAATCGAAACAACTACAATTGAGCAACATTTTAATATACAAAATGACCGTATTTATGCTCAAAGCTCCAAGAAAGCTTCCCAATTAGGCGACAGAGTGAAACGTGGGCATTATCCGACTTAAGAAGTCGGATAGCTAACAAGCTATGAAGGAGTGACTGAGCCAAACTTTTGTGAAAAAGGTATCAAAACATCAGCACAAGTGTATCAAGATACCATTCTTGAGAAGGTAGTTAAGCCCCTTAAGGCGAAGATATAGGCAAATGGCCTTGAAGTGTGAAATAAATTGTTAACTCGTAAATATGGTGATAATTTCCATATTTCTCTACGTCATGCACTAGATAGCCCTTTAAATTATTTTATGAACTGCCGTTAAAACTATTATTGGTGATCCGTCTAGCTTTAAAACTTGCCGTGGCCACTTTTGGCGGAGGCAAGTTTTAAAGCTAGACGGACTAATGTAAATACTTTCAACGGTGGTTTATAAAATAATTTAAAGGGCTATCTAGTGCATGACGAAGAGCAATATGGAAATTATCTCCATATTTACGAGTTAACAATTTATTTCAAATGAGGGCGCCACTTCAAGTTCATTTGCCTATATCTTCGCCTTAACAACACTATGTTAAATAACCAAGTATGGTCCTTCCAGCAGGACCTGGCACCGGGTCACAAAGCTCGGTCCACGCAGTCTTAATTGGAATCGAACGTTTCCGACTTCATCAGAGCTGAAAACTGGCCGTCGTCTAGTCCCGATCTCAATCCGCTGGATTATAATTTATGGTCAGTTTTAAAGAGTACGCCTTGCTCTAAACGTCATGATAATTTGGAGTCCCTAAAACAATCCATACGATTGGCACTGAAGAATTTTCCTATGGAAAGAGTGCGTGCTTCTATTGATAACTGGCCTCAACGTTTAAATAGTCCGGTAGCGCTAGGTTTTCAGGATTCAAAAACATTAAAGATTTCGATTTTTCGCATATAGTTTTTAGATCACTTGCCCAACCTAATACATGAGTTTGTGTCATCTGCGTTGTTAGTTTAGTTAGAAATTTAGGTATGTATTTCTCATTTCGAACATTGTAAGACGAAAAGATAATTACATATAAAATTTTCATTTTCATGACAATAATAATGTGGTATCCGATGTACATTTGCTTTTTGTGTCATCTCTGGCCACAGGGTCAGTGTCATTTAACCAATGCCTATTAATAGGTTCAAATAGCTCCAAAAGAATATTACAATGGGTTAAATAGGTGTTGCGCTTTATAACACTATTATCTGTTTTAAAATATTTTGTGTCAAATTTCATTCACAGTATCTTTAAATTTTTTATTTTTTACATTCAACACTGTGTTAAGGCCACAAAAGATAATTACAGTTAATAGAGTTTGCGTCTTTTTTATTATTGGAGTGTGATAAAACACTATTCTTAATTTGTGTCACTTCAATCCACGTTATCTTATTATTTGAAAAAATTCAATATTTACGCGCCAAAAGTCAAATAAAATGCGCGAGAAGACAAGGCGAGCGCGGTGTACGGGTGCGTGAGGACGGGTGTGTGCGGGGCATACCATACCGGCCGCGGCGCGCATCGCTATGATTTTGGATTTGAATTATATATCTTCATTTATCGCTTCTTAACTGACTGCAAAAGAAGGATCATGTTTTTCACGTGTCTTTATGTTAGGTAGGTAGGTAGGTAGGTATAGGAACGTTGTTTGTTTTCCGTATAACGAACATGCTTGCAATTACTGCATGGAATCGAAGACGACCGGAACTACTCTGATGTGTTTCCAAGTACGCATGAATGTTATCATGAAATATTTGAAGAAATGAAATATTTACGCGTTAGAAGACAAGGTGAGCTCGGGGTACGAATAAGAGTGTGCGGGAACGGTCGGGTGTGTGTACCTATATTCATGTCTTTTTTTTTGGGTTTTTAGGCATTTAAGATGCAGTAATAAAGTAGGTACTCAAATTAAATAATGAAATAAGGAATGGTTCAAGTCCTGCAAACGTGGAATTTTTCACCATTTCTTATTTCATTCTTTCATCATCATCATATCAGCCACAGGTAGTCAATTGCTGGACATAGGCCTCCCCCAAGGATCTCCAAAATGATCGATCGATCAGAGAGTATATTCATATCGATACTTACAAGGTATGTTTCTGTTATTGCAAGTGTTTTTTGCCATACAAAAGTATGTTACTATGACCTACATAAAATCTTAAAATACATAAGAAAACCATAATATACAGTGAAAAAAATATCCAAATCCGACAAGAAATGTCAAAGATATACCAATTATACTGTAGAAGTTCAAAAAATGCCGGCGAGTACTAGTCTCGATCGCTGTGACGTCATTCAAATCGTCCTACCTGCCGCGCGCGATAGTTAGGTACCTATATATTCCGTACATACGCGCAGTTTTTGAACCGTGTTTGACCTGTTTTATTTGGTTGTGGATTTATTTTGAGTTGGTGTGTCAACAATAGCGTAAAATATGTCCTATAAATATTGTTTCGTGCCAAAGTACAACAAGTAGTACTCCAAACAAACTATTTTTTCGTATACCAATGGACCAAAAATCTAGAAAAACTCGTTACTGTTGCGAAGATCATTTTGACATAAGTTTTAAATGTTAAAATATTGAGTATTAAGTACCTACCTATTACAGTCAACAGTCAATAGAAGTAGGTTATTTAGGTAGGTACCTACGTATCACTTTTCTCTTTGTTGCTAGATTTACCTAAATCAACCTGGTACCTTTTAAGCCTTTTAAGCCATCGATCAAAATCTAAAAATAAACTAGTGGGTTACCTCAACACCTACTTACGTATATCGCGGGCTTCAAGCCATAGAGACGTATGCACAAAACACCAATTTTTCAGGAGACACAAAAAACTTTTGTTGCAGTGTACCCAATTTCTTGAAAAGTTGCATATGATTATAAAAACACTTTTACTTCTCTTAAAAATCTCTGAAGCAGTGACTTGGTGCTTACGTCTCTTTAGCACGACAATATTGTCAGTAAGCATACATAGTCTTATTTTCTGCAAAAACACTTTCTTTACCACTTACTTTGTGGACGTATAGTAAAGTAGATTGGCAGAGACCTATAGACTGGTGGTACCGTCTTATGACGAAGTGTAGGACAATAAAAATAATACTAATTTATTAGTCTTGAATTATGTAATAAAAAATTTAATCATACCATATATGTTACCTTTTTGATAATTTAATATAGTAGAAGACAAAATAATACAACGTGGAAGGGACATACCCGTAATAAATTGAACCACGGTCTATACTAGATCTTCTTCTTTGTCTAAGCGCGTTCCCGGTTGCATTCTCAGCTGTGCTGCTTCGGATCCCAGGGTGCGCTTTCCCGCTTTTTCTTCTCCAAATATAACATGCATGTCAATGGTCACCCAAGGATGCCAAAGACCTTGCAAAATGGAGAAAAAATAGCCAGAAATATTATGATTTGGCTAGTTTTACGACCGGCCGCCTGCCTGACGTCAACCCCCTTTGGGAATGTATTTGTGCGAAAAGTTTTACAACCGGCCGCCGCCCAAAGTTAACCCTCCTTGGGAATGCAATTGTAGCACGAGATGTTTGTGCTTAATCCTTTAGTCGCCTCTTACGACATCCACAGGAAGAGATGGAGTGGTCCTATTCTAACCCGGAACCACACGGGTAAACGGTCTATACTTTTGGTCTCTGGCTAAGTGCGTTGAAGCTAACTTTTGCCGCTCCTCACTTCCTCCTTTGCAGAAACCTGACGGTACACTGGCACACACGGCTTTAGAAAAAGCTAATTTACTAGCTTCACTGTTTGCCGAAAACTCACGTCTAGATGCTAGCAATCAAACACCGCCCCAGTTACCTCCTTGTGGATGTAAAATGCCTGAAGTCCGCATTCATCAAAAGGAGGTTCTCAAGACTCTACGCAACTTAGATGTGAATAAGGCCAGTGGTCCCGACGGTATTCCTGCTATTGTCTTAAGGAATTGCGCACCCGAGTTGTCTCCTGTTCTGACGCGCCTGTTTCGTCTATCTCTTCGGTCCGGAATCGTCCCAAAAATGTGGAAGCTCGCCAATGTTCAACCCGTACCTAAGAAGGGTAGACGTGCCGACCCTTCAAACTATCGCCCAATTGCAATCACCTCCATTCTGTGTAAGGTAATGGAGCGTGTTATTAACAAGCGCTTACTTGCGTACCTTGAGGACAATGATCTCCTCAGTGACCGGCAATACGGATTTCGCCAGAACCGATCTACTGGGGATCTTCTTGTGTACGCTACACATCTTTGGGGTGAAGCCCTTGAAAAATACGGTGAGGCACTTGCTGTCTCACTTGACATTTCAAAGGCATTTGACAGGGTATGGCATGACGCTCTTATAGCGAAGCTTTCCGCTTACGGTATCCCTCCCAGCCTTTGTGCTTGGATTTCCGATTTCCTGAGGGAACGGTTTATTCGAGTAACTCTTGACGGCTGCTCGTCTGACCTATTGGCAATTAATGCTGGAGTACCTCAGGGATCTGTTCTTTCCGCAACGCTATTCCTGCTTCACATTAACGATCTGCTAAAGCCCGGTATTTTTGGGTATGTAGACGATAGCACCGTTACGGAAAGATATTTTTCTAGTGCAAGGGCAAAAAAACCAGAAATAGGCGAACTAAGAGAGGCAATGGTGCTCCATACCAATCTTACTCTTCAAGCTGTCTCCGATTGGGGTGATGCCAACCTTGTGAGATTCAATGCCTCTAAGACACAGGCGTGTCTCTTCTCTGCTAAAAAGAGCCCTTTCAACTTGGCTCCCACTTTCCGGGGTGTGCCTGTTCCTATCACCCGTCATCTCGAACTTCTCGATATCGATCTCTCATCAAATCTTAACTTCGGTAGCTATATTGAGTCCAGTGCTAAGACGGCTTCTAAAAAACTGGGCATTCTCTCCAAGGTCCAACGGTATTTTACCCCTGACCAACTGTTGAGCCTTTACACAGCTCAAGTCCGCTCATGTATGGAGTATTGCTCCCACCTATGGGATGGATCTGCCCGCTATCAGCTCGAAGCCCTGGAAGCTATCGACAGACGTGCCAGAAGACTCGTTGGTGATGAGTTGCTTACGGCAGGACGGCTCCACAGCCTCGAACATCGCCGACTGGTAGCAAGTCTGTGTGTCTTCTACAGGTTGCACTTCGGGGAGTGTGCGCAGGAATTACATAATTTAATTCCCCCTGCACCATTCCACCATCGGACAACACGACGTGGACAGGGATTCCACCCATTTGTGGTCGATATTCCTCCTCATCGTACCTCTCGATTCGCCTCCTCCTTCATTGTGCGAACCGCTAAGATGTGGAATTCCCTCCCTGCGTCGATGTTTCCCCATACATATAATTTAGGGATTTTCAAGGCAAGAGTGAACAGGCATTTTTTGAGCCTGCGTGATACACCTTAGACCTCATCTTAGATTCCCATCAGGCTAGATAGAGGTCAAACGCACTCAAATTTCTAATAAAAAAAAATAAAAAAATACTAGATCATTAGTGTGATGAAATTAAAATAACAGCCAACGAACGAACAAAAAAATTCGGCATTTTTATACAAAAGTGTGCATCGGTCCGGGCGATTTGTATGGGAATTACGATTTTTTTTTTGGTTTTTTGACTTTTTTGGTTTTAGTTGAAGAAAGAAGTATAAAGCTTTTGTGAGGTTTATTTTTATTCTGGTAGAATAATAAAAATATTTTTTGATGATGATGTTGCGACGATCTATGATGCTAACCTTCGAAGACGCTGTGTCATATCGCCGACTCAACAGAAAAATACAAAAGTACCTTGCGATACGACATTCGCTCCTTTAATACTAAATGTATTAAGAAGACGATAGAACAAAACAAATGTTCTAGTGTTTGCAAGGACCATGTCTACTAGGCAAAGTTGATTGACTAAGCTGTAGACGGGGAGCAGTGGTGTCGATGTTAAATTAAAATACTTTTTCTTGTAAAGAGTCTGTTCTTATTTGGGCCCAGCTTGGTACAGCACTATAATTGTTAATAACATTTTATAAAAATATATTTTACAAAAAAAAAAAAACTACAAAAACCTTACGTTTTCTATACTCGGGTTTTTTATAATTTCCCGTATAATAATCCATTTTTAATACCGCTCACTTTTTATAAATGCATCCAGCCAGTTTTTCGGTTTTTAAGATGTGAAGTTTTTGATTTGTTTTATTATATTGTTATAATGAGATTTTATACCATATACTTTTTATCGTACTGTAAAAAAATATTTTTGAGAGAACAACTGTAATGAACAAAACGCTTGGACATCGTGTTGCCATTGTTGCCAGATAGCGTCACTGCTATTTCCCAATGTAGAAAAAGTAAAATCCTTTTTTATATAGTGTACAAACGTCCATAAAACCTAAAAAAATCTTTTTGTTATCTGAGGATTATTTCCTACAAAATAACGTAAAAATACTTGCTGCGACACGCAGTGCAACAATGAGGGCCCAAAATGTATGAAGCGATCTAACACATCCTTTAATTATATTAAGATAAAGAAAGAATTTCACAAAGCGGAGTACAACTTTCACTTACGGGGTATTTAGCAAAAAAGAAGATGGCGTCAAAGTAGCAGTTTAATTAATAACAATTGATTGTCTTTTGTTTAATAAATTATTAAACAGTCGACAAAGGACGGAAGGAAGTGTTAGGGGAGATCGAGAGGTTGTATGGGCAGTTATATATGTCGCAGTTGGATGGTATAAACCGCTAATTCACTAAACCTTTAGAGCACCTAGAGAGCACATAGCATAAAGAACCGATGGCCGATGGGGCAGAAGGTTTCTCAAATAGCAGCCACGTATCAGCAAGCGCAGCGTAGGACACCCACCTACTAGGTGGTCGGGCGACCTTAGCAGGTTTGGGTCAGGACAACGCTAGAGGAGAGAAAAAGGAAAACTTTTAATCGGTCTTTTTGGAAAACCTGGCTCACAATGGCTTAAATGTTATTTAAATGGTTAGTTGATAAATGTTTCTATGATATTAAAGAATTTTTGACTGTAAGTAATAAATATGACGTCAAATATGTAAATTTTCCCAATAGATTTTAGATAAAAAAATTTGCATGCCTATTTTATAGAGGCGGGTAATTATTGTCCGACCCTTGCAAATAAAACATTTCATTTAATTTGTTTGGCCCGACAAAATTAGGTGATTTAAGGACTGTATGCACAAAGCCATGTGGTCAGATTTGGCTATGAAATATGCAAAATTTTCCCGCTAGGGGGATAAAAATGTCAAGATGAAGTTACATAGAGTTAATAATGTGTAAACGGGACAATAGATGTAGGTAATCATAAATTGTAACGTAGAAGCTTACTTGTTTCTTTTCGTCAAGACTTCCAGTCCGCGATACTTATTAAAATTTTTCAAATCAATCAAATCAAAGAATTATTTTGTTTGAATTATTATTTCTGAATTAAGGCCTTGGTAGATGTCATTATAATGTACTTAACACTTTAGTAGACAGGCTATCAGTAGAAAAAGGCTAAAGTCGAAAATACAGTAGTGTGCGTGAATGCAAGACGTTTATTTAAAAAGCGATTTTAAATATATGTGAAATTCATATAGCACTTTCTAAAAAATCCAAGTTATAGTTATTCGAATCTTGCGTAAAATTTATTACTTTTTCAATTTATTAGTCGACCTCCGTGGCGATTCCTTAACACGCTAGTCCGTCACTCGGAGGTTCGATTCCCAGCCAGGGCAAGTTGGTAAATGGCCTTTTTTAATTTGTCCTGGTTCTTGGGTGTTTATTTTATCCCATCAAAAACATAAATGTAAAAATGCCAAGGTCAAATTCCGACAAAACAATTGAAATTTAAATAGCTGCCAAGTTATGTAGGTAGAGAAAACTGAAATTTATTCATTTGACTTGGACAACATTAAGATTGAAAGCACGGTCACCCATCCTAACTGCGACCAAGCTAGAAATTGCTTAACCTGTAAAAGCACTGTCATTCATCCATCAATTTTTGAATTTATCGTATGCGAAGTGGAGCGAAATATTTGCACAAGTGGTTTCGATTACTCGTATTTTGAAATTTGTTAAAGCGCAAATGACAAAGAACCCTTAGAATAGAGAATCTTTTTAGTTTCACGCAGCTTTTTAGGGTTCCGTAGTTAACAAGAAAACCTTATAGTTTCGTCATGTCTGTCTGTCTATCTGTCCCTAGTTTTACTCATAGACTATTAGTACTAGAAAGCTGTAATTGGGCATGGGCATGGATATGTGGTAATAAAAACTTGAAAAAAAAAATGTGTGGTGTGAGACGTCGTTGAATAGGTCTTTCAAAAATATTGTAAGATTATGAACACCCTCTTTCGTTTTAGCAATCCGTTTGTGAAATATTTGGTTTTTGATTGCAAATTTTTGTTAGAATCATGTGTCTTCCCTCTCTGTCAGTTAAACGGTTGTATATAGACACTTAAAAAAATTCACGGCAGTAGTATATAACGTCTCCCTGTACTAAAACTAATTTAAGGTGGATTTAGTTCATGATACTGAACAACTTTTCCTAAGGAACACATAATTAAATATGAAAAGAAAATGTTTGCTTTCCATTCGACCTCCGTGGCGTAATTTTTAACACGCTACACCGCTAATTCGGAGGTTCTGGGTTCGAGCCCCAGCCAGGGCAAGTTAGAAAATGGTATTTTTCAAATTGTCCTGGGTCTTGGGTGTTTATCTATGTATGTATTTATCATAAAATATAGTATCATTGAGTAAGTATCCCATAATACAAGTTTAAAACTTACTTTGAGGCTAGCTTAATTAGTGTGATTTGTCCTTACATTACCATACATATATTACATAAATATTACATTTTGCCAAATCTTTTGTGTAAGAGATCAAAAATAATTTTTGTATTTCATTTGTTCCTTGGTGAAAGTTGTTCAGTATCATGGACTGAATTCAGACCTAAAGTTAGGCAGTTGTTAGTTACATAAAACAAGTAGGTACTGACTACGGAACCCTACACTGCACGTGGCCCGTCACGGCACGTGGCCGGTTTATTTTGGTTAAGTTGAAATTTTAGGGAACCATAGACAAATTTATGATATTTCTGCGTAAATCAATATTACTTATCGCTGACAGGACGTTCTCAAAAATACAATCAAATAGTATTTTACGCGAGCGGTGACTTGGAAAACTACACGTTTTGTGTTCCACTGACAGAAAATGTACACATTTGAATTTTCTTTGTGAAACAATACGTTTAGCGACCATCTGCAATCGTAACACCTTTCACTTCTATTCACCTTATTATGTAAGTACGGAGGGTAAAAAAGGATTACACGTTGAACAGATCAACAGTCTTGGCGTAGCAGCTGTATGTGCTCAATCAATGACTTGACTGTTTGATTTTGTACAATATTTTTAACGAATCAACAAAGAGCACTAAAAAGAAATCTTTTCCTGAAAACAGCTAAAAAAATTGGTTGATTAATGAAGCAGTAATTAGCATTATTGCACCCTTTTATTTTTTATCTTCTAATAGGTTTTCCTGTAATCTTTAGGTAAAGAACTATTAACTGTATATTTTTCAAAAGATTGGGTTCAGTGGTTTCGGAGATAAGTGTATTTTTATTATTTATTTTCAAATATAACTTCAAAAACACCAACTTAAAAAATATAGAAAAATTTATTTAATATTATCATAAAATGCTCTTTCATTTGATATTTTACGCGATATAGTTCACAAAACCCTTTTTTTAATGTCTCTTTTATCTCCCATAAAGTGGCCCCAATTTTTATTTATTTATTCATTTACCTACATTTTACTTCCGTCTTTGGGTCACAAATTTACATTATGTGCGCCACATTTCAACTGAATCGGTCCAGTAGTTTAGTAGGGGGGGGGGTAAATTTTCGCCCATTTTCTTAAATAACTTAAAAATACCGATCTAAGAAATAATAAAAAATAAATATATTTAAAATTGTCATAAAAAGTTCTTTCATTTGATATGTCACACGATTTTGTTATCAAAACTTTTTTTTAATGTCTAATTTACCCACAATAAGTGGCCCCCTTTTTTAAATTTCATTTATTTACATTATACGTCTATCTTTAGGTCACTAAGTTACATAAGTGTAGGTACTAAATCTCAACTAAATCATTCTAATAGTTTCGTAGCAAATTGGCTGTGACTTACGGACAGACAGACAAGCGAAACCCTAAAAACAGTAAAAACACCGAAAAAATCGGTTCCTATACAAATTTCCCGGGCGGCTGCACACTTTTGTATAAAAATGCAGATTTTTTTTTGTTTTTTGACTGTTGTTTTAATATCATTATACTATACTAGCAGTCCACCCCGGCTTCGCCCTTGGTACACACAAAGCCTATGTCACTCGGGGATAGTGTACCTTTCCAACGGTGAAAGTTTTTTTTAAATCGGTCCAGTAGTTTCGGAGCCATGTAATGCAATGCAACAAACAAACAACCAAATCTTTTCTCTTTATAATATTAGTGTAGATAAATAGCCTATTATAGCCTGCCTGCCAAGCCAAGTATAGATCTAGTATAGCCTGTGGTTCGATATATTACGCATAATGTCAATTCGTATTTTGATATACATTCATGGGGAAAAGTTGTTCAAAATTTCAGACTGAATCACCCCTCAAAATAATTGTAAAACCCTAATTAAACAGCACCTTTTATTACAAAAACAGTTAATATGATTCCGCGACCCGAGAAAGTTCCAATCCGATTTTCACCCTAATCGCCAATTAAAAAATATAGGTAATTAATCAAACCAAATTATTTTTTTCATTGACTTAATTTTCAATAAAATTTAAAAAAAAATGTGCGATGCCGTATCTGCGATAGCATTACATCTTTACTTGAACGTCAACAAAATGTCAAAACTGTACCATAGTGTAGCAAAAGTATGACATAATTTGGCAGTTTGTACATAGTTTTTTATTGAAATATTTTAGACTGTAATGCAATTTTACGTAATTTGAAAATGGATTTTTTTGAAAAATTCGACACGGCCTCCTTCCTGAACGCCCGGCGGGCAACTGAATTTGTATGGAAGAATCATGGCCGCCATTTCAGAGATTTCTGTCAAAAACGTTGCAAAACGTCCAATTTTTAAAATTATTTTTTTTATTATTGCGTGATTGCATTGTAAGCAAATATTAAGAATAATGTTTAAAAATAGCCTTTATTTTTATAAAATATATGCAATCCCTTGTTAGAATATTTCTTTATTCAGAAAAACAAGCCAGTTTGTAGCAAGATTTTCTAAAATATTTCTTTCAGGTTTCTTTACAATTATCTTACTTTTTCTGAATGAAAATTAAAAAAATACGATTTTCGTCTACTGGCTAGTCTATTCACCTATAACTAGGTATGTAATTTTCTTAGTGGTCTTTTCTACTTAAGCCATAACTATTGCCCGCGCAAAGTGCGTTTTGCATGTTTTTGGGTAAATTCAATGCTTGTTTTTAGGAAAACTACAAAAAATTTAAAAAAA
This sequence comes from Acrobasis repandana, assembly GCA_963576875.1. NCBI lineage: Eukaryota > Metazoa > Arthropoda > Insecta > Lepidoptera > Pyralidae > Acrobasis > Acrobasis repandana. The sequence continues at coordinate 8,904,137 of OY756230.1, read as the reverse complement.
TCCTTTTTTTCGTCTGCTGTCCCAACTCTTCCTCTATCTATGTGTATACATTATTTGACTTAAATCAAACGCTTTCTGTACAAACTTGTTGCCCGCGCAAACCCAGTTTACATGGTGCCGACCCTTAACTTAAAAATGTAGGGCCGTAAGCGTATACGTCTATATGGCACGATAAAGTAAATTCTAAATTGGGTGGCTCTTACGGCTGCTGTTTTTTGTGTGTTAGTGAAATGATACGTCAGTATATATTTTAATTTTGTCAAAAACTTAAGTAGGTACCAAAATTTATGAAAAAATAAGAGGGGGTGTTAATATTGGAATCAAGACGTAATAAAAAATCACATTTTGGTGCATACGTCTCTATGGCTTGAAGCCCGCGATATGAATAGTTCAGGAGAAAATTTGAACTTTACTAAAAAGAATAGGTATAATATTATAAAATTGGTCGCATACGTCTCTATGGCTTAAAGCCCGCGATATGAATAGTTCAGGAGAAAATTTAAACTTTACTAAAAAGATATAGGTATAATATTATTATATTGGTCGCTCTAGTATCAATCAACATTATTGTTTAAACTGTTTTTATAGGTTGAAAATGACATAAAAAATTATATAAGATACCGAATAATGGGTGATCCTTTTTCAAACCCATCTTTCAATTTGTTTTTTATTATTACAGTCACAGACACAATGAAAAAAACTAACCGCACCAATGCGATTACGTTGCGAGCGGACGGTTGGCCTACATCATCGCTACTTACGGCCGGCAGGCGAGTGTTTTAAAATCGGTTCCAATAAAATATTGAAATACTTTTGTACTTCGGAACGGATTTCAAAAATTCTAAAAGTACCGTACTTAAAATATCATGATGCATGTGAAATCATACTCAAAATTGGATTTTTCTATTAATTGACTGATCTTTATTGTTCGTCGCAAGTAATAATAATACTAGACGCCGTCAAAGCTGCACGCACTACGAAGTAATAACGACGTTATGTCGAGCGTTTCAGGCACAATTTTGAGTGAATTATTTGTTAGTCTGTACATTGTATTTCTATGGGAATTATTTGTCATTATGTTACGAAGTAACATATTACGTAGGTATCTATTGTTTGCCAAAACCTAGGATATTCCTCCATAGATTGGATCTTTTAGCTAGTGTGTGTCAAAGAAATTATATTCAACATAATGCCTACGAAGTGGCAAAGCCGTTCCCAAAAACGATAGGTAGGACAGGACTTACCTGTAGTTTGTAGGTGTCCCTTTCTATTTTATTGCGTTAATTATTTAAACATAAGTGTTATTGAAATATAAACTTTATGTACTTAGCATTAAGTTTTATTTAAGTACAATGTTGTTTTTTGAGATTATTACTCGTAGTCATTCTAGATTGTATGTATTTAATTTATTTATTTGGTTTGCATCAGCGTAAGCATTACCCCCGCACCGCACGAGACGCCACAGTGCGCGCCGACAAAGCGCTAACACGTTTTTGGTGTTTTATTACATAAACTGTGAGTGAAAATGACACAAATTTCGATTCTTAATCTCTTATGAATTTATGATACTAAATATATAAACTCTAATGATTGTAATATTCTTTTCAAGTGTATTTAGTTTGGAAAATCTTAATATATAAAATTATTAAAAACGCGTCTATTACATTTTACAACTTTAAATCAGTTTTGTATATTTTGTGTTGAATTAAAAATCACAAATCAATAAGTTTCCCGAAAAACAAAGCCCGAAAGTGACACAAAATTTAATAATAAGCTTTATAAGTACAACTCTACACACAGGGAAAAAAATAAGCATCTCTACAATTTTTAAAAGTTATACCCTCAAAATTAGCTAGCGCTACCGGACTATAAAGGACTGTATTGCAGCCTATGGAGACCACTTCGAATAAGCTGTTTATATTTTAAATTGTTTTATATTTATGTATTAAACTAACGCATTGTAAAAGTGATAAATGTTATTTGCAATAGAAAAATATTTTTTTTCTGTTTTACAATATTTATGGCTAGACTAGGTATTATAAGAGTGGCCCAGAACAGACGGTGAAACGCAACTGCAACGAAACCCTTTTAAAATTATTACTTTAAATCCAGTTTCAATCACACACACGCCGCAACGTCCCAATCATTTCGGTGTTCTTTGAGAACACTGAGACGTCAGCAAAATGTCTAGTTTAAGTGAAGAAGTGGTTAGGTATTTGTACCTTCGACAAAGAAAAAGCGTAAATGAAGAACTATGTAGTTACATCCCTACATTTATATGAATCAACTTTCGAATGTTTGTGGCTGCCAAAGAATTACAACAAACTGTTAGAAAATTTGACACTTTGTAGGTAGGTAGGCACTCATACGAAGTTATCAAAATTCATGTCTTGGATCACAAGAGTGTATTCTGTAGAATTTGATGGGGTTCCTGTCGATACTCGGCTAAAGTCCAGAAGATTAGGTATTGGTATTGGCTGAACATATGAAGGACTACCATATTCTGTTACTGCGATATCGGAGAATATATTCTAATGTAATTAATTGACTCGTTGCTGCAATTTCAGGCGTAGTAGGAGGTGGATTCAGTATGTCATCAATAAAGCTTAGTACACGTCTCTTGAACATTTTGAATTATTGCAGATTCATTTCTCATAATTCAGGTGAGAGACTATTTAAAAACGAAATAACAGGGTCCGTGGAAATCTGAGATTTACTTAAGTTAGTATACTGTTTTAAATAATCAATAAAATGCGTGCTGTGCGTACTGTGCATCTCGTGCAATGAAGATTTATTTCGCTTCGGGTTGGAAAAATGTTGATCGGGATTATCATGTCTACTGGGAGGGGCAGATTCTAAATCACAGCTCGCAGTAGATTGCTCGGACTCATTAGGCATATTGTTTGACACATCAGTTGTTAGCATTGTCACTGGTATGACTCTCCATTGATTCAGAGTAACATATATACCTACTATTACTACAAACGAAACAATTTATCTGTACACACGTCGATGTGTGAGTTTTTTACGTAGGGTCGCAACGCAGAATTAATTTAATACTTACCTACTAAGGAGTTCGACATATTTACGATTATATCTTTCTATACCGGGAGATTTGCGAACACTATTACGTAAAAAATATTCTGTTTTATATGTATTAAATGGTACAGAAAAGTCTGAAACAGCTACATAATATTACTTCACAAATATTGCACGCCTTATAAGCGAACCGCATGAGGTAGTGCTCTACTCTCGCCTTACAAAAATCAAATGATTTTTTTAACTAAATGTGTCTCTATTTATTTTCTATCGCACTTGTACAATAATATTTACACATAAATGTCAAGGAAAAACACTAGTTTCAACACTTATGACATTTTTAAAAGACATTTTGCCTTTTAAATAAATAAAAACAATGTTTAATAAAATCATTTTGTGGACGTCCGTGTGTCTGTATGTATGGAAACTGGCGTGGTCACGATAACTCCCGAAAAACTTATCTGATCAATTCCTTTTTTTTTATACGCTTCAGTATCATCCAAAACTAAGTTCTTTCGAAGATCACGGTCTAATTCAATGTAGTTTAATCGTAATTATTATTATAAAAATACAGGTGACATATTAAAAATAATTTTGGATGTGAGGTTTGTTAAAAGAGTTAATACCTATGTATAATGAGTACGAATGTGTAACTGGCAAGTAAGAAAAGAAGTAAAAAGAAATTTGAATAAAGAATGTTGTGATTTTGTTTGTTTTTTTAAATATGAAAGACGAATAAATGTTAAAGAAGCGATAAGTTAGTTAATATTTTATTTAATTTGCATTATTTTTGATTTTTTAGAATAATAAAAATTACTTACCTAAAAAAAAAAAAAATTTGCATTAACTAATTGAGAATGAAAAGAACAATCAGTGGTTTCTTGACATTCGTGACGTAGTCTTGTGTCTTTTTCTTGTTTTTGCTTAGTTTTTTTGAGATTTCTCAAAATCTACCGGTCCGAATCGGTTTAAATTCACAGGAAATCTGAGTTGTATAGAACTCTTTGGAAAGCTACTTGTTTGGTTCCGATCGGTTTAGTTGTTCAAGAGTTATAAGCGGGTCACATACACACCCACACACACATACGGATAGGGAGCATGACACTTGCTCGTGAGTGTTCAGGGAAGATTCCTGAGACCTTAAAACGTCGAGATCTGATGATAACTCGACTTTTAAAAAACGGGGTGAAACTAATAACGTCCCGAATTTTGAAAATTTTCAATTTTCTCAGCGGGAAGTTAAAAATAATCTCCAGTCGTGCGTTAAAGCCGACACATACTTTTCTACGTTTGAAGTTAGCAATAAAACAATCAAAATCAATTTAATTGTGAAAAATGAGATTATGAGGCGTGCACTTTTGGATTATCCAAACTATTTTTTATTATGTCCATTGTGCATTTCACCATTAGTTCACTTTACTGATTATTATTGAGTCATTTATAATGTAACGCACTAAATTCACTAATGCACTATTGTAATATAGTAATTTGCATATTCGGCGCAAAACTATACGGTAATTATTTGAATAAATTCAATAAAAATAAACAAATGTTTATCTTATAACTTTTCTACACACGGCTTGTCAAGTTGACATTGTCATCAATGGCAATTTTTTATGGAAAGTAGTTCAGTATCATGGACTGAACTTACTCCAGAAATTTGGCTGGTGGTTTAAAAGTCAGCCTGTATAGATAAACACCCAAGACCCAGGACAATTTGAAAAAGGCCATTTTCCAACTTGCCCTGGCTGGGGATCGAACCTCCAGATTGGCGTGATGGTGGGCGAGAAGGTGAAAAAGGAATCAAAATAGTGATGGGTTGCTAGCCGCATCGCCTATTAACATGATTTGCATTTTCGCCCATTCCTTCGATTGGCTTCTACGATTTGCGCGGAGAGAAGCAGCTATGACCACCGTGGTGTAATGGTCAACACGCAAGTCCGCCAATCTGGAGCTTCTGGCTTCGATCTCCAGCCAGGGCAAGTTCGAAAATGGCCTTTTTCAAATTGTCCTGGGTCTTGGATGTTTATCTATACATGTATTTATTATGAAATATAGTATCATTGAGTTAGTATCCCATAACACAAGTTTAAACTTACTTTGGGGCAAGCTCAATCGGTGTGATTTGTCCTTACATATTAATATTTAAGTTTTATTCTTGTCTCCCAGATCAGCATGGAAGACCGATAATAGTGCGTCGCTCGCTAAGTCTATTTTAGTCGGGTTTGTGTGTATTATGAATCGTTTGTCCAGAGTCATAAGGATAAAATTGGCTTGCAATGGATTTCTGTAGGTGTCTAAAAGAAAAGGTGCTGCGTTTTGACGCGAGCTAAATTACACCATATTGCTCACCACTGTAAGTAGATATTTCTTTGAAAACGTGTGCGGAGTGAGACTTCTGTACTACTGCCTACGTCTGACGCAGGTAAATTCAGAGTTTCAACTATGAAGCGTCTAATTGAGGAAGATACACTTAATATTCCTGCACCAACTCGTATACCACTTGATGAAAATAACGTCTCATTTCCATTTTACTCGTCGGAGATGAAGCTATTCCATTGAAAAAATATTTAATGAGACCTTTTCCAGGAAGGACTGCCACCAACACCTCACGTATCTTAAATTATAGACCGTCCCGTGCTAGAAAAAGTGTCGAGTGTGCTTTTGGCATGTTAACAGAATGAATACGCATGATGACTGAAAAAATATTTTTGGCCCATCGGTTAGATTATTAAAAAATATTGTACACGTATTTTTTCTTTTCTCTGAGAAATAATAAATAACGAAGATAGCGCATTTAAATTTCGCATGACGTCACGCTTTCGTACGATTTTTACACATCGGTGACGTCACAAGCCCCCACTCTTGAACTTTGATACTCTGTATCTTTGTAAATTTTTCTTTTTTAATAAACTGAAAAATATGGGTACATTATTTTTGGATAATCTAACTAATTAGAATAATACTTTTCTGACCCAGTCATCAATGTCATCATCCCTATTATGTTATTCGAACAATACCAATACATTGCCGAACCCCTGAGGTGGTCAATAATATAATAAAATGCGCTTGTATCTTGCTCAACTTCGTGCGATTCAAGGAAGGAATATCATATCAAACAACGGACATCGGTGAAGGAAGAAGTCAACGACCTACTGATTTAATTCCACATGATGTGTCCCTATGACCCAATCCTTCACCTTTATCTTTAAGAAAACATAGCCTATGACACTCTTGTGATTAGGACAAATCCAACCACGTATAATTTATCAAAATCGGTTTTCCCGTTTAGTAGTTATGAGGAAACATAGAATCAGACATAAAAATCGTTGTTTTTTTAGCATTTCTCATTCCATTCTTTTCTTATACTTCTTTGCTGGTCTGGGAGAAAAGAAAAATCATAGAATGTACCAGCTGCTTCTCTTTCCGTGCAGATCGTAAAAGCCGATTGAGGGAATGGGCGAGAATCTGAATCATATTAATAGGCGATGCGGTTAGCAACCCATCACTATTCCACCTTCATGCCCACCATTACGCTAAAAGTGGCCTGGGCTTTACCGCCCTTGGCTCTGTCTACCCCGTTAGGGATAAAGACGTGATAGTGTATCTGTACCTTCTCATTCCAAATTTCATTTAAACATAAAAGTTGCATATATTTTTGTAATCCTTGAATAAAATCCTTTAATTTAATACCCCACTCGATAAGTTTTGAACAGAAAATATTTTTTATGCCGAACAATTTGGCGCCAAAAATCCGCCATTTTGATTTCCAATAATTTTAATATAGCCTATGTCACTTTGGTGGTTAAGACAAATCTAACCATGTATAATGCATTAAAATCAGTTAAGCCGTTTAGTAGGTACTAGGAAACATAGAATCGGACATAAAAATCGTTGTTTTTTAGCATTTCTCATTCCATTATTTAAACATATAAGTTGCATATATATATTTTTGTAATGTTTAAATAAAATCCTTTTATTTGATACCCTACTCGATAGGTTTTGAACAAAAAATATTTTTTATGCCGCGCAATTTGGCGCCAAAAATCTGCCATTTTGGTTTCCAATAATTTTAATATAGTCTACTATGTCACTCTAGTAGTTAAGACGAATCTAACCATGTATAATTTATTAAAATCGGTTTAGCCGCTTAGTAATTACTATACTAGGGAACATAAAATTATAGGAACAAACATACAGGTCAAATACGGGCAAAAAGACTTTAACTCAGAAAAGACATTCAATCAAAATAATAAATAATATAGTTTGGAAGTCATACATATTTGACGAAAGTGTTAAAACATTTTAATACTAAGTACAAACATATATGAATATTTTTTTTTTTCAACCCATTTAGGTCCCATAGTTGGGCAAAGGTCTCCCCTTGTCGATAATGAATAATTATAAAACTAATAATATTTTACAGAAATTGAAGAGTTTGTGCTATGTACTTTGTTACGAAAACGGAGCGCAGCTTTCGCGCAGTAAACGTATTTGAACGGTACTCCGAAAACGGACCGAATTCAAGCATTCTTCAGTTTGGTATCGAATATTACGTCAGAGTTGTCGTGTTGTCCGGTGTTGTGACAATAAATAGAACTTAAAAATAAATATTACTAACTAGCTGTGCCCGCGACTTCGTTCGCGTGGTTGTCGGAACGTAATGTTATATAGCCTAAAGCCTTCCTCTATAAATGGACTACCCAACAAAAAAAGAATTTTTCAAATCGGACCATTAGTTCCTGAGATTAGCGCGTTTAAACAAACAAACAAACAAACTCTTCCGCTTTATAATATTAGTATAGATACCAGGCCTGTGTCACTCCCCGATTAGGTATCTAAAATGTACCTATATTATTACTGTCAAATCTGTTCTTCCTCTTTTTGTAGTAGAAACTCAAGTTGTTGAGTTTACAGATTTTGATATGCTAGGGAAAGGTTAATCCAGACTTTCTTCAGAGCTATTAGATGGATCTTAAGTTTTCAACGAGCTTGAGATATTTGTGCGTTTCCTTTTTCTCTTCTTCTATCTTTCTCTGAATAACCCTTTTTCTCTAAATCCGCTTATCACATCAGACAATTTAAATCCCTTTTTTAAATTGATTTATTTTAGATATTTATTGTTTGGATAGCATGGGCGTTTGCGATGTTAAATAAATTATCCAAATTATCTTCAAAATCTACTTAGCGTCATTTATGAATATAATATGAATTTAAACCAATTTTTGTAGCTCTAGCCAGATTTGATACAGATCTACCACTTCTACTACCTTCTTTCCACTTTATTCTAGCCTATTCCCACTCAAAATATACAAAAATTATACACTCCGATAACAAGATTTATACTTTCACTAACAGTCAATTTCGCTTCGTGAATATCGATACATATACCTACTGCGAGAACTGGACATTATAGTGATATTTCTAACCAATCAAAGAAATACTTTTATTGCGCTTCTACGTTTCACTGACATTTTCGACATGCAGAACAATACGCATTTAATATACGTAAAACTAGGAGTAACTGGCTGATGCGTGAGCGCGCGAAGCATCTTTTATGTAATTTATAAGGGACATGTTTCGGCTCAAGTCGGCACGGGTTGCAGTACTCCGAAACAGAAATTAAAAACTTTGAAAAATAAGGGACACCCTTAAGGTACTATTCTGCACCCAGCTGCCGACATCACGTTCTGCGGCTGCATGCAGTCGGCCGCAGCTGCATGACTGGTTAGTATGTATTTGTATGAAATGGCTTCCGAGCGCCGCCGCAGCAACCGCCGACTGCACGTGCATTAGCAGACGCACAGTGCCGCTGACTGCGAACCAGTGTTGCAGTGACCGCCAAATGATAAGGACGTGTTTTCAGAAAAATGAGTTTCTCAGAGATTGAAGAGTAACAACTAATAAACCTTGTCATCCAATACCCCATTATGTATGACGCAAGCCATGATAAAAATCTGAATACAGTGGGTTAAGACCACATCTAATAAAAAAAATAGAAGTAGAATTAAATAAAACAAGTAAGTAATTGCAAGCAAGTAAGTATTGGTCTGCATATTTTTTATTTTTTTTTTCATTTGAAGAAGACGCGCGGCTTGTTTTCTCTGTTTTGTAAAAATAACAACAGGTCATCGTCTTCTAATGATAAATATAAAAGCAACTTCTCTTCACCGATATTCCACACGTCCGACATCCTACAAATTATTCGAAGCAACTAGCTGTGGCCAATTGCTAGTGCACCGCCTAGTGTTGGTTGTGCATTGTTGGCTTGTGCCGCCGCTCACGGAATTATTCCGGCTGCAGACTGCAACAGCACGTGCTGCGACCGCATGCAGCCGCTGCACGTGCTGTCGGCATTTGCAGTCGGCAGCTGGGTGCGGAATAGTACCTTATAGGCATGTTTGAGCAGCCATAGGACTTTGGGTCCACAGTGACACCCAAGTTTCTTCTTCTTTCTGCCAACCCCATTCAGATAGACAAGGAATATTTTGCTTCTTTATTACGCACTGCCCTAAACATAAACAGCTTGTAAAATTGTCCATAAGGTAAGTATGTAGTTTGATTAATTTTCTACCTCTATATAAGATTGTAAATCTTGTCAAGAAATTCATTTAGGTACTAATAAGTCATCATCAGGTCTTTTTTAGTCTCCACTGCAGGAGCACGACCCTACTAGAGCCATATATTAGCCAAAACAGTAAGAGGATTTAGTCTACATTTTCCACGATAGCCAGACAGGTTGGAGAGGTCTCATTGATGTTTATAAGCTTTGTTATGCTTATATTTCCTAAGTCGCCTTCTACGAAATCATCGGGAAGACTTGGAGTGGTCTTATTCTACTCTGCCGGGAACCACATGGCAAGTCCGTTACCTAAACATGAACATATAGTGTGATACGCTGGGTATTAATAATATCGTCCTTTTTCGATGTGCAGCCATAGTTCTTGTAGGCCTTCTAGCTTTGGAACACTCTTAACATTACTTTGGAGTGTCCTTTCAGCAGCAGCAGAGCTTCGGAGCCATCAGTTATGATGAATTCTTTACCCATTGGTAAGTTAGCCCAGGCTAGCACACTGCTGTGAAAGCGAAAAGGAATTGGATTTGCGAACGGATGGATAATTTAACTGAAAAATTGATTCAACCGGTGAGAGAAAGGCCATTTTTATATGATATGCGTCACATCACAATGACTATATTATAAACAATTTATTTTTAACAATTTATTTATATAAAAAAATATTTTTAACAATTGATTTATACAGTCCATGATACTTAACTACTTTTCATAAAAACAATTAACGAAAACAAAAAAAAATCATCGATTTTTAATAACTTTTTTTATAGGAAGTCGTTCAGTATCATGGACTGAACTTGCTCCAAAAATTTGGCTGGTGGTTTAAAAGTCAGCCTGAATAAAAAAATCATAGCTCATCAATTCAGTACATAAATTTGATTTTTTTTCTTCTTCTGTATCACAGTCACTTTCTGTGTTTGACAATAAAGATGTAGTATCACTGTCATTGCTCGATAGTTCAAAATCACTATCATGCGCTGTATTAGTCATAATATCAACTTGTCACAACACCGGACAACACAACAACTCGAACGTAATATTCTATACCAAACTGAAGAATGGCTTGAATTCGGTACGTATCCGGAGTACCGTTCAAATACGTTTACTGCGCGAAAGCGATACGAATGCGTTCCGAACACTACGTTCCGTTTTCGCTCCGTTTGCGTATGTCTATGAGCTACAGGCGTTACGCCACAGATTAAAAAATAGTTACTACGTGGTTGTATTAGCGATACGGAACGAAACGTTAGCGAAACCACGAAACGCTGTCTAGTACGATTTTGATTGTTGCTCTCACACCGCAAGCGGATCTAACCCGAAACAAAATCATTTCGCCTTGGATCCGCGACAGGTTCGTACGTGTCGACAGATTTTCGGCGTTCCGGCGCATGATCATTGTAGTTGAGCTAAGTGTGAAATAATGGATAATTTAACTGAAAAATTAATTCAAGCAGTGAGAGAAAGGCCATTTTTATAGTATATGCGTCACAATGACTATAAAAACCATTTATTTTTAACAATTTATGTATATAAAAAATATTTTTAACAATTTATTTATGGGTAATTCCGTGTCAAACGCTACTACGAAATTTTTTTTAAGTAGTTATTTTTGCATAAGTAGCTGCTTAAGTAAGCCTTAAAACATTAAAGCATATGAATTGACTGAAAAATTAACAAAAAAATTTTTTTAACCATTTTTTTCTGTTGAAGTATGAGAAAATATTTGCCAAGTGAGCCAGATTTTTAAGCTTCCCTTTGAAACAGTGTTAACCCAATATGACGTTAACTGTCAAAGTTAACTTAGCGCTATTCCGAGTAATACGTGAACTGCTTGATACGACGTAAAATTTCCTGTAAATTGGTAAATATCCTTTCATTACAGTACTTTTTTATAGGGATTTTATTATTATATATAACATTGCATGTTACGCCCGTTACGAAAATAAGGGAAAAGTTTAATCTGTAGCTTACTTATTGTACTTACATCTTGACGGCTTTGGGAAAGTAAAATAAATAAATTCATTTCATTCATCAAATTTCGTTACGCCCGTTACGCAACGGGTGTAACAACATTTTGGAGAGGCTTTGTGGTGGTAGCTTTATGCAATGTTCAGAGGAAACTGGGTCTTTTTAAAGGCATAATGTTAGTAAACCTGGTTTCAGTAACTTTTATCAACTGGATTTTTTAAAATATTTTGGACCGTTTTTGGCGGCTACGAATTTTAGATGCTATGATTTAACTTTGTTTGCATGTTCTGTTAGTGACGATGAAGGGAAGGTTCACGTTATGTTCTTGAAAATGGTTGATAACAAAGCAGTGTTCATTAGCAACCAGAAAGACGTTTCTGATGTCCCTTTTGAAAATATTATCAAAATTTCACCAGATTCAGTTCTAAACAAGTTATTATTTTTCAAAACAAAAAACCCGATTTCAAATATATAGTTGTATATATTTTTGTAATCCTTGTATGAAATTCTTTAAGGTAAAGATATAGGCAAATGGCCTTGAAGTGGCGCCCTCATTTGAATTAAATTGTTTACTCGTAAATATGGAAATAATTTCCATATTTGCTCTTCGTCATGCACTAGATAGCCCTTTAAATTATTTTATGAACCACCGTTGAAAGTATTTACATTAGTCCGTCTAGCTTTAAAACTTGCCTCCGCCAAAAGTGGCCACGGCAAGTTTTAAAGCTAGACGGATCACCAATAATAGTTTCAACGGCAGTTCATAAAATAATTTAAAGGGCTATCTAGTGCATGACGACGAGCAATATGGAAATTATCACCATATTTACGAGTTAACAATTTATTTCACACTCCAAGGCCATTTGCCTATATATTCACCTTAAGTTGATACCCCAGTCAATATTCTCGCTATTGACTAAAAAAATTTTTCAAAGAAATAATTTTTGCGCAAAAACCCGCTATTTTGGACTTTTAAAATTTTTATATACTCAATGTCAGTCTCAGAGTTAGGAAAAATGTAAGGACACCTCTTAAGCTAAAATCCATCAAGCCGTTTAGACTGTAGAGCGTGCCAAAGAAATTTAGATACAAACATACATACATACACGCGAAAAACATAACCTCCTTCTGGCGTAGTCGGATAAAAATAAGGGTATCTGCCCATACTATAATATTGATCAAAGTATTAATATTTTTTTAAAGTAAACAACAGACAATTTTTTAAAAATATCAAAACTTCTGTAGGTAATGTAATTAAATGTTTAATTTAAAATGTTACATTTAATTACATTACTTGAGTTCCTACATAATTTAAGTTGCGTCTGTACGACATATTATACGGCGTTTCGTGAACCAAAGATTTCCTTTGGCAGGTAGATCCTTAGGGCCCAAGGATCGATTTAAGAAGTAAAGCCACCAAGATTTTTGATGTAAGTTTATTGAGGTTCTGGGACACCAGCTCAATCTTGGTAGATGCATTGGTTAAGCTACTATGCCAAGTTTGGTATCATTGTCGTATGACTTAAGAATTCATATTTAGATTTATATTTGCACGATTCAGATGGTATACTATGTAAAATAAAAAAAAATTAAAAAAAAAATATTTGGTCATTGATTAAAAAAAAATATGTATAAAATACACAAATTGAAACATTTGAAAAAAATATATTTTATTTGATAGAGCTCTATTATTCTATTGCATTTAAAATAATAAAAATAAAATAATAAAAAAACTATAATATTGCTGACAGGCTAATAAAAAAAAAACATTAATATTTAAAAAAATAAAATCGAAACTTGTGAACATGAACTTAAAAATATTGTGTATTCTAAACACTTTAAAATTTATTCCCGTTAGAAATAAATTTAAAAATATTTTATAAATTAGGAAATTCTTGAACTTTTTTGCTGATTGTAAATTTGAAAAAAAATTAATAAATTAGCGTAAAAATATTTCACTTTGTGGAGCCCTATGTGACGTATGTAACAAGATCACGTCATACAAATTTAAAAAACAATTAAACTGCTTATAAATTTTGTTTAAAGTTGATAAAAGAGGTAAAATGTTAGATTGAGAGCTGGCACGAATTTTGGGTAGGTGTTTGAGGCAAGTTGAAAACTTGTCACATTCATGTCCTATTATACCCCAACACGGAACTGCAGACCTGGCTGGTGAGTAGCGGAGCTAAAGCAACCTATAAATTTTTAAGTTTTTTTTTTCAAAAAAGGTAGAGGCAATATGCATTTTTTATATGTTGTAGTTTATTGTTTAAAGAATAAAAAAAATCAATAAGCCAGACGATTTGGTCGGGGCTTTGATATTGCCAAGCGCGTGCTAAAGTATTTTTCAAAAAAAAAATGGTATTTCGGGCAACTTGAAATTTTAATAAAGAAAAATTCTACCTTGAATGGGTCTACCTTTTTTAGCAGAACGTTTTATGTCATAATACTTATAATGTTCTTCGTCTAAGCGCGTTCCCAGTTGCATCCTCAGCTGTTCTGCTTTGGAGCCCGGGGTGCGCTTTCCCGCTTTTTCTTCTCCAAATATAGCATGCCTGTCAATGGTCACTCAAGGATGCCAAAGACCTTGCAAAATGGAGAAGAAATAGCCGGAACAGTGTCTGCCTGCCGGAACCTGCCTGACGTCAACCCTCCTTGGGAATGCAATTGTACGAGCACGAGATGTTTGTGCTTAGTCCTTTAGTCGCCTCTTACGACATCCACATGAAGAGATGGAGTGGTCGGAACCACACGGAATTGTAATAGTTATAAAATATAGTATATGTGTGTATGACTACAACGATCAAAGCAACATCTAGTCTTTATGCCCTAAGGTCATAAGGCCTAGTTTCGCTTGCAACCATTTTGATTTATTTAGATTGACCTGGCAGGTAGAAAGTCCCATCAAAATGACCTGTCTTTTTGAGAACCCTATTTTTTAGTTTTAAAGTAATACCCTATTAAAATTTCAAGTTGCCTCAAATACCTTTTTTATATTTTTTTGAAAAATACTTTTGCACGCGCCTGGCAATATCAAAGCCCCGACCAAATCGTCTGACTTATTGATTTTTTTATTCTTTAAACACTAAACTACAACATATAAAAAATGCATATTGCTTCAAATACCTTTTCTGAAAAAAAAAATTAAAAATTCATAGGTTGCTTTAATCCCGCTACTCACCAGCCAGGTCTGCAGTTCCGTGTTGGGGTATAATAGGAGAAGTATGTGACAAGTTTTCAACTTGCCTCAAACACCTACCCAAAATTCGTGCCAGCTCTCGGACCATGTTGGTCAGCCCCTGTAACTTCTAAAATAAGATAATGATAAAACTAAAAAAAATATATGATGAACGAGATCTAGTAATTAGTTTTTTTTTTAATACGTCATAAATCGTAGAATGTTACTCGCTGCTACGGAACCCTTTATGGGCGAGTCCGACTCGCACTTGGCCGCTTTTTTTTAGTTTACAATGAAGACAAAATTCCAGAAAAATTTATTGATTAAAATTGCCTAACTTTAATAATTAACTAAGATAGTTATTTCCAACGGTATTAAATTCTGTAAGGTATTGACCATTTTTTTTATTTCATTTAATTATGGTTTTTAAATGCCCCGAAGGAAAAGAGGGGTGTTATAAGTTTGACGTGTTTGTGTGTCTGTCTGTAGCTCTTAAACGAATGGACCGATTTTCATGTAGTTTTCTTTAATCAAAAACCTTGTCTGTCCGGATGGTTCTTAACTATGTTTAATGAAAATCGATTTAGCTGTTTAAAAGTTATTAGGGTGAAAGTCAGGGTTTTCTTTTTTAATTTTGTCTGACAAATAAACTTGTTTTAACACACTTTTACCTAAAGAGTTATGTCTAAGTTTACTTATATCTAAACCAGAAAAGTGCTGCTCTCTGAAAACTATTTTTTTATCCATTAAAATTATCACTATTTAAAGTTACAGATAATAAAGAGTACAAATATTAAAAAATTATTTCTCTATATTTTTTATTACTCATGTTTTTACTGTATATTGACCCAAATATTATTCCAGAACTGAAATACATGTATTCGATATATGCGAAAATGATACCAGACTTGGCTTAGTACTTATTAACCTCGAACTACGTTAAGGCGGAATACCCCCCTCCCCCCCATCTGCATAAAAATCCAGGTGACTTTACTTCAAGAACACAGAGATCAATTCTGCCGAAGGAAACCTTTGGTTCATCAAAAGCCGTATTCTTCACTTTTTGTGGTGTACAGACACGACTAATAACAGAGGAATCTGAAATTTAAAAAAATTGTGATTGCAATGTATGAAAAGTAAGAAAACTATATTTACAATATACTTTTCATCTCATCTATTCGAAAAACGATGATTTTATCCCAAATATTTGGGGCTAAAGTCACTGGTAATTCTTTAGACACTGAAAAGTAAATTCCCTAGGCGTTAAAACACATTTGAAAACCGAACACGAATGTAGAATCAAAAATTTTATTGGCAGTCAGCTAAAAAAAGGAAGAATATAGTTTTAAAATTATAAAACATAGGCAAGGGCGTCGTAATTTTTTAAAATTGGAATACAACACCTTTTACGTAGATGACTGTACGTCAAAATGTTTTGGTTCTCTTGCTTCAAAATAATAATTTATTAAAAAAAAAAAAAAACGCGCAATTGTTGTCTTTGATTTAAATAGTAATTTTATTAAGGAACTATAAGGTTGTTTTACAACTATTTTAAATGTGACTAAATTCTTGATGAGGCCGATAGTAAATACGAGGGCTGTTTGATAAGTACCCGTTTTCTAAATATATTAATATCACTGGCCGCAAATAAGTATACCACCTTTTTAAGCCATCTTTCAGGCGGGAAAATTAAAAAAAAATGGCATTCTTTTGTTTTTTTTCTCTTTTGACAACGATTCAGTGAAGGCGTGAACTTAAAATTGTTAAAATGGAGAAAGAACAGTATCGGTCTGTAATTAGATTCTTATTTTTGAAAGGAAAAACATGTGATGAAATAAAAGTAAGAATGCAAGCGGTTTACCATGAATGTGCTCCTTCTATGACAACCGTCAGATATTGGTATAACGAGTTTAAGCGGGGGAGAACAACCGTCTTTGATGAGGATCGCCCAGGCCGGCCAGTTGAGGTGACTACAGACGATATGGTTAAGAAAATTGAAAATATCGTTTTAGCCGACCGCCGAATTAAACTTCGAGAAATCGTTGATGCTGTAAATGTTTCAATCGAGAGGGTACAACACATATTAGAAGAAAAATCGGGTATGAAGAAAGTATCGGCGAGGTGGGTGCCGCGTTTACTCACGGAGGAGCAAAAACGGAACCGACTGACTACTTCGGAGCAGTGTTTGGCCGTGTTCAAACGTAACCCGAAGGAGTTTCTGCGTCGTTTCGTGACCGTGGACAAAACGTGGGTCCACCACTACACCCCGGAAATGAAAGAGCAGTCGAAGCAGTGGATTTTACCGAGTGAATCTGCTCCAAAGAAAGCAAAAACCGTCCCATCGGCTGGAAAGGTCATGGCGACCGTTTTTTGAGATTCGCAGGGTATTATACATATTGACTATTTAGAAAAGGGAAAAACAATAACAGGGCAGTACTATGCCAATTTATTGGATGAATTTGACGCCGTGTTGAAGGACAAACGGCCCCATTTGAAAAAGAAAAAAAGTACTGTTTCATCACGACAACGCCCCGGCTCATTCGTCCAGAGTTGTGACGGCTAAATTAGCACAGTTACGCTACGAACTATTGTCTCACCCCCCGTATTCTCCAGATTTGGCCCCATGCGATTTCTTTTTGTTTCCCAACCTAAAAAAATGGCTCGGTGGCAAGCGATTTGGATCAAATGACGAAGTCATTGCCGCCACAGAGGCCTATTTTAATGACTTTCCAAAATCATACTTTTTGGATGGTTTACTGAAGCTTGAGTATAGGTGGAACAAATGTATAGAGTTAAAAGGTGACTACGTAGAAAAATAAATGCATATATACAAAAAAATATGTTTTTTTTTCCATAAACGGGTACTTATCAAACAGCCCTCGTAAATATAAAGTTTACGTATAATATTTTGTATAATATACATATTTAAATATATAAAGATTTAACACACAAGGAAAAAGTAATGAAACGATTCTAATGACTGGAAAATGTATAAGATGTGGTGATCCTAGAAAATATTTTCATAGTATTTCTTCAGTGAAAACGCCACCAAATAAAGGTTAGTAACTGACTGTTAACTCTGATTAGGTATATGTAGGTATTTTACTGTCGTTATAGGTATACATATGCTTTTTCTCATAGATGGAGATGAAAAGAAGAATGTTCTACACGGTGTACGGTAATCGGGCGATATACTTGAATCCCTCGCTTCACTCAGGATTCCACGTTTCGCTCTGGATTCAATCAAAGTAGCGCCCTCGCATTAAAACTATTACCTTTACGCCTTGTAGCACAATCTACTATTTATCCAGAACTTGGATTTTTTTTATTTGTATTCGTTTTACGGATCATGCCCCCTCATGTGATAATAAATGAGTGTTGCAAGCATTTGTTTACAAAAAAGGACAAGCAAATCAATAATTTGCCTCTTACAGAAACTGCCCTGAAACCACGTACTTTAAGGGCAGTTATACAAGCTATTTTTGTTTGGGGTTAGTGCCTAATGAAGCAAAATATTCCTTGCCCATCTGAATGTGGTTGGCAGAAAGAAGAAGAAGCTTGGGTGCCACTGTTAACTGTGTGATTGTTTACAACTATGAATGAATTAGTATGCGGAGTGAGAAAGAAAAAGAGTTCTAGCCTTAGACAATTTTTTGAAACGATGAAAATTTATATTTTTCGAGTTTTTAAACGTTCGAACATGATCTGCTGGCACTGCGACGTAAGTTCTGGACTCGAATCGAATTCCAGATTGCAGTTTTCATACGCATATTTTTTCGCGTTTTTTTTCGGGTTTCAAATCAAAATTTGCATATGGTTTTCGTCGATCTATAAAAGGCATATGATACCCGCGTGAAGTATTGTAGTGGGCTTTGAAGGTAAAGGGGGTGCCAGATAAGTATTTGCGGCTCATTCAAGCTATGTATAGAGGAGCTTACACTTCCGTCCGGTCCGAAGCTGGCACTACGGACGAGTTCTGTGTGGCGGTAGGCTTGCACCAGGGATCGGCATTAAGCCCATATTTGTTCCTCCTGGTAATTGACGCTCTAACGTCAGACATACAGGAGGTGGCACCCTGGTGTATGCTATTCGCAGATGACATAGTCCTTGTCGGCAAAGAAGGGCTAGCGGTTCAGAGCAGACTGGTATAATGGCAGCAGAGACTAGAGAGCTTTGGTTTTAAAATAAGCAGGACCAAGACACAACAGTTTTATGCGGATTTTGGGGGTCTATCCAGTTTCTTTTCAGTTTCCTTAGATGGTGAACGATTACCAGTCTGCTATGATTTCCGATACCTTGGCTCTACTTTGCAATGTGATAGCAATATAGATCGTGACGTGAGAAGTTGGATTAGTGCTGGTTGGACAAAATGGCGTCAGATTACCGAAGTTATATGTGACCCACGGATGCCCCTGAAACTAAAGGGTAAAGTATATAAAAGCATTATAAGACCAGTAGTACTGTATGGTTCGGAATGTTGGGCTACTAAGGTCACAGAAGAAAGGAAACTGCATGCTGCTGAAATGAGGATGCTGAGATGGATGAGTGGAGTAACTAGAAAGGACAAGATAAGGAATGAGTATGTGAGGGCAAGTGCCAAGGTAGCGCCAATAACTGAAAAAGTAATAGATTAGGATGGTTCCGTTACGTTATGAGGAGACAGGAAAACAACGTAGTGAAGAAAGCGTTAGATATGGAAGTGAATGAGAACAGAAATAGGGGAAGGCCAAAGAAAAGGTGGATGGAATGTGTTAACAACGATATGGCTTGTAAAGATGTAACAGTCGAAATGACAAAAGAATGAACAAAATGGAAACGACTAACATGCTATGCCGACCCCACTTAGAGCGGGATAAAGAAAGGAAGAAGAAGAAGTTCTCATACGAATATGTGAAAAGCGAAGGAGTTCTAGCTTCCTAGAATTGGTTAAAACGATAAAAATAATATCTTTCGAATTTTTAAACGTTCTCACATGATCTGCTGGTACTGGGACGTGAGTTCTGGACTCGAATCGAATTCTAGATTGCAGTTTCCATACGAATATGCGAAAAGCGAAAGAGTTCCCTTTCACAATAATTTGAATAATTCATTTCATTTTTACGATGAAAATTGTATTTATTGACTTTTTCAACGTTCTGACTCGATCTGCTGGCACTTGAACGTCGGTTCAGAATTATCTTTAAAAAGTATCGAGAACTACAGAACTCAGCTGCATGCAAAAAGAACTCACATTTGTTTCCGATCTGCTGCAAAGTGATTTGTTACGGAAAGTTAGCAGATCATTTCGGTAATTGACATTTTTCGAGGTAAAAACACCAGAACTATTTCTAAAAAATATAAGGAACTATAGAACTTAGCTGCATGCGAAAAGAACTTACATTTAATTTTGATCTGCTGCAAAGTGATTTGCTACGGGAAGTTAGCAGATCATTTTGTTAATTGTCATTTTACGAGGAAAAACACCAGAAGTATTTCTAAAAGTTTTCAGGAACTATAGAACTTAGCTGCATGCGAAAAGAACTTACATTTAATTTTGATGTGCTGGACAATGATCGGCTAAGTTCACACACATGCCCTTTGGAAGGTACAAACAAACAAACATACAAGATACGCGCGAAAAACATAACCCTTCCTTGACAGTCGGTTATAAACTGACGTGATGAGCCTTTTGGTCGTCCGAAGAAATGTGATAGAAAAGTTGTTTTGTGACACCGTTTGCGAAAGTGAAGATTTGCAAAAGTGTCAATTTTTGAGTGATAAACATTTAACAAAATTACGAATTGCGTCACACCTCTCACTATTGAATACACACGAAAAAAAACATCCCCACTACGTATAGAAGAGGGGATTACATATTTTTAATATTACAATTAGTTGAAACATGTAAAAAGTTTAATTTTAGACACTGAGGATGATAAATACTAATGCAAGAGGATTTAAATCATATTTGTATTATTTATTAATATTAACATATTAATTTTTATTTAAGGTGACGTGGGTTCACAATTTGCAATACCGTGCATGTTTTTGAAAAATCACTGTTATTAAAATACTACAGTTTATTCCTCAAAAAATTTACATTAAAATCTTAAGGATTTTCAACAGACACCCACAATAGCCAAAACACGATTGAGCATTTTTGGCTCGATAGAAAAAAATCACAAACATACCTCTTAATTGGCCTAAATTTGTACATATTACTATTTTATACAATCACCTTTTTATATGAAAATTATACCAAAAAATGTATTCTCTAAATATCTATCCGTTTTGGCTACACAAAAAAATTATAAATATAATACAAAAAAAATAATAAATAAAACATAGTAAAATAGTCGTCGAAAGGGAAGAAAGGCCCGGAGCCATGCTCGACGATATTTCGCAGTGCTTTTTATTTATTTATATTTTTGTATTATATTTATAATTTTTTTTGTAGCCAAAACGGATAGATATTTAGATAATACATTTTTTGGTATAATTTTCATATAAAAAAGTGATTGTATTAAAAAGTAATATGTATTATAAAGGCAAATTTAGGCAAATTAGAGGTATGTTTGTAATTTTTTCTATCGAGCCAAAAATGCTCAATCGTGTTTTAGCTATTGTGGGTTGTCTGTAGAAAATCCGTAAGATTTTTATGTAATTTTTTTAAAGGAATAAACTGTTGTAGTTTAATAACAGTGATTTTTCAAAAACACGCACGGTATTTTAAATTGTGAACCCACGTCACCTTAACATTCCTTTATTTTAATACTTATTAGTATTTTATACAATCACCTTTTTATATGAAAATTATACCAAAAAATGTATTATGTAAATATCGTTTTGGCTACAAAAAAAAATTAAATATGTATAATAGAAACAAAAAAAAAACAGTGAAATATTCGTCGAAAGACAAGAAAGGCCGTGCTCGACGATACTTCGCAGTGTTTTATTTATTATTTTTGTCAGTCGTCATTTTGTTCGTTACACCATGTCAGCCTGTTTCTCAACCATGTAAGGCAAGTCATTGACATAAACTAAGAAAAGGAACGGTCCCAGAATTGAACCTTGGGGTACGCCCATTTTATTTATTTATTAAAATCTTTATTGACCACAATGGTACAAAAGGTGAACTTAACTAGACATGGGTAATCTCGACTCTGAGGAGTGTTTCGGCTCACTGCATCTTACTCCGCATCCGGTACCGACTCATCTTAATGATTCCTACTCCCTTATCGGCTCTAGCTCCGAGGTCCGCTAAGTTTGGCTATTGAATCTACAGAATACAGACGTCCTTTCTGGTACCGGTTTCAATACAGAATAATATTGACTCCCGACTCCCGATTCCTTCCGAGACGCGGTGGAGCCGAAACGCAGCTCACGGCTCGCGACCTAACAGGCGTCGCCAGTTCCCGGCGGGACCAAGATCGGTGAGGACTCAATAACTCGCGGGAGCCGATAACGATTACCGGAATTCAGTACGGGTATCGGCTCCTGTTGATGAATCGGCTCATTTAAAAATCCGAAGTTACCCATGTCTAGTATTTAGTGACACTAAACAGAACTGAAACTTACTGGCATAACGACAGATAATATTTATGGAGACGATTTTTAAAGCTTGTTTTGTTCTGAGCAGTACGAACTCCAAGAGAAAGAGCATTCCAGAGGTAGACAGCTTGGACTGTAAACGATTTCGAGTAGAATTTGGTCGAATGAGTTGGGGTTTTAAGACGTAGGGCATTAATACTACGCGTGGGTAAATCGTTGTCCTGGTGAAGAAAAGTAAAACGCTCCTTTAAATAAGAAGGAGAAGATGGCATGAACAGTACAGAGTAAAAAAGTAAAAGAACGTGATAATTACGTCGAAGTCGGATTGGGAGCCACTTGAGTTGCGCACGGAAAACGGACACATGATCATATTTGCGTAAACCAAATATGAATATACAGAAGTTTTGAAGGCGCTCAAGCTTATACAATTGCTCCTCTGTGATATTGAGATAGCAAAAGTCGGCGTAATCAAGAATAGGAAGAAGCAATGACTGTGCAAGCGAAGCTTTAGTTGCAATAGGTAGGAAAATACAGTTTAAATGAAGAAGCAGAAATTCTTCATCGTCCTCTTCTTCTTCAAGGATCTGTTGTAACTGTAGTCTCTGCGCGACAACTGAACTGAGCTTTCGAGCTGCACGTGCTGGTGGCAAAGCTAATCGAGCTGTCGCCGTCGCTGCCGGCTCAACTTCAAAATGTACCTTAAATCTGAGCTAAGCTTGTTGCTGAGAGTTTCGACTCTTAAATTACATAGTAATTTACACAATATTTAAGAATGATTAGAGCTCTATCTATATACAACGTGAAAGGGACATACCCGTGATAAATCGAATCACGGTCTATACTAGATCGCTAAAGTATAATGAAATCAAAATAACAGCCAAATAACAAAAAAAATTGGATTTTCCATACAAAAGTGTGCGGCCGCCCGGGCGATTTGTATGGCAATGTCGAAATTTTTTTGAGTTTTATTTTAATTTCATTATACTTCAAAGTGGAGTCATTCATTAATCCATTCAATGTATGGGAACCAATATTTTTCGGATCTAAGCATGAGCCTTGGCACACTTGTTCCTTAGATAGAGTAGTGTGGAAAACGCCCGAGAGTCAGCGTCTTACAGCCCTCTGGGGGGTAGGGGGCGGGAGTAAAGTTTTCTTACTCCGCGCGCACTGTAACTCGTCATAACTGCTAATTTAAAGCTACTAGGGCAAGTTTGGTATCGTTTTCAGCTAAATAACAGATGGCCGATTGATTTCTGAAACAAAAAAAGAGCATTTCCATTCAAAAAACTTAAAAATTATACAAAAATAAAAAATTACATTTAATTTTTTTTTGTTAATGACCATAAATTTTAAACGTGTGCCATTATCTGCTTTAAAAATATATTTTCATCTCATCTATTCGAAAAACGATCGATTTTATCCCAAATATTTGGGGCTAAAGTCACTGGTAATTCTCTAGACACTGAAAAGTAAAAAGCAAATTCCCTAGGCGTTAACATACATTTGAAAACCGAACACGAATGAAGAATCAAAAATAATATTGGCAGTCAGCTAAAAAAAAAGAAATTATTTAATAAAATAATTAAATTTGAAATTATAAAATACTAGCAGTCCACCCCGGCTTCGCCCGTGGTACACACATAGCCTATGTCACTCGGGAATAGTGTAGCTTTCCAACGGTGAAAGAATTTTTTAAATCGGCCCAGTACTTTTTGAGTCTATTCATTACAAACATACAAAAATAGGTACAAATCTTTCCTCTTTATAACATTATTATATTATATTATATATTATAAAATATAGGCAAGGGCGTCGTAATTTTTTAAAATTACAATACAACACGTTTTACGTGGATGACTGTAGGTCAAAATGTTTTGATTATCTTGCTTCAAAATAGTAATTTATTAAAAACCAATAAAAACGCGCAACTGTTGTCTTTGATTTAAATAGTAATTTTATTATGGAACTATTAGGTTATTTTTACAACTATTTTAAATGTGACTAATTTCTTGATGAGGCCGATAGTTAATAAATATGAAGTTTAAGTATAATATACATATTTAAATATATAAAGAATTACCACACAAGGAAAAAGTAATGAAACGCTTCGAATGACTGGAAAATGAATAAGATGAGGTGGTCCTAGAAAAATATTTTCATAGTACTTCTTCAGTGAAAACGCCACCAAATAAAGGTTAGTAACTGAGTGTTAAACTCTGATTAGGTATATGTAGGTATTCTACTTTCGTTATAGGTATATATTTGCTTTTTCTGATAGATGGAGATGAAAAGAAGAATGTGCTAAACGGTGTACGGTAATAGTTTTATCTCGGGCGATATACTTGAATCCCTCGCTTCACTCAGGATTCCACCGTAGAATCCCTCGCTACGCTCGTGATTCTATTGTGGCATCCTTCGTTTCGCTCTGGATTCAAAGGAGCGCCCTCGCTTTAAAACTATTACCTTTACGCCTTGTAGCACAATCTACTATTAAAAGGCCGCATTCATACAGATTTCTAAAATATAAGTTTTATTGAAAATATAATAAAAAAACGTTTCAATAAATATTTAACGCAACGCAACGTAGCATACGAAAATTCTTAGAAAAATACAGGACAAAAAAAAGCGGTCAAGTGCGAGTCGGACTCGCCCATGAAGGGTTCCGTAGCAGCAAGTAACATAATATAAAAGTTCTAAAGGTAAATTGCGGTTTACGATTTATGACGTATTAAAAAACAACTATCTATGATACCGAGACCGCTATAGTTTTAATTGAAAGTACATACTTTGAGGTATATACCATATTTTTTTCAGAATTATTTTAGTAATATTTCAAAAGTTACGGTGGGGGGACACCTCAAACTTTAACTTTGTATTAGATTATCTCAAGACTGGGGGGTTTGATCTACATAGTTTCAAAGCAGTTTTTGTTGCATTTTAAAAGACCTTTTCAACGATACCCCACACGTTGGGGTTAGTCTAATTTAATTTTTTAAATTCACTTATCGTTGTTTGGGAAATGGGCTGAAAAAAAATCATTTTTTCAAAATTTTAAAAACCAACTTTTGAAACTTCAATATCTAAGAGTATCACTCCACCAATTTTCGTGACAATCGGTGCAGTAGAGGCGGAGTACGAGCCCGGACAGACGGACGGACATGACGAAACTATAAGGGTTACTTGTGGACTACGGAACCCTAAAAACGTCTTTTATATGTTGCTAAGGACCTGTAACTAGTAAGAATAGTATATTGTTTATATAGAATATAGCCCAATTTTAATGTATTTTGATAAAAAGATATTGTATAAACCCTGTGTATAGGTATACCGTCATATTTAAAAACTTATAGCTGAACTAGACTTAGTGACAATTTCGAGTGACTTAAAGGTCTGTAATTAATTATTATATTGGGCCTACTGTGCTATACAAATTGTATTTTGTACAATAAAGTTTAAATAAATTAATTAATCGATCAACCAGATATGTGTTTAAAATACCTACATGTAGGTATTTATATTTTGTCTGTTATGTCCATTTGCTTTCGCAACTCAGTGAGTTGCCGTTGCACGCACTCTGTGCTATGGTCGCCGCACTTTTTTTTGCATCTGCACCTGAACATTTCAATACATGCTTCGGCAGCCACTGGCAAGTCTATCCATGTAGGTATCCAGCTGTTGCCGACTTTAGTCCATCCCCAGACAGATGGATCAGGAAGATTTTGGGTCAGCGACATCTGACCCCATACATAGCTCGTCGCGTCGCGTCGGTGGTATATTTTCTAATTGGCGGTCTTTTTTTAGGGGTCCTTACCCAAAGAGTGCAAACGGGACCCTATTACTGAGACTCCGCTGTCTGTCCGTCTGTCACAGGGCTCTATCTCTTGAACCGTAATAGCTAGACACTTAAAATTTTCACCGATTATGTATTACTGTGGCCGCTATAACAACAAATACTAAAAATAAAAATAAAAGTTAAAAATTAAAGGGGGTCGTCATACGAGGGTTGTTTGATAAGTA
Source organism: Acrobasis repandana (assembly GCA_963576875.1). Lineage (NCBI taxonomy): Eukaryota > Metazoa > Arthropoda > Insecta > Lepidoptera > Pyralidae > Acrobasis > Acrobasis repandana. The sequence goes on along the minus strand of OY756230.1, from coordinate 8,877,831 downwards.
CCCGTTTATGGAAAAAAAAAAACATTTTTTTTTGTATATATGCATTTATTTTTCTACGTAGTCACCATTTAACTCTATACATTTGTTTCACCTATACTCAAGCTTCAATAAACCATCCAAAAAGTATGATTTTGGAAAGTCATTAACATAGGCCTCTGTGGCGGCAATGACTTCGTCATTTGATCCAAATCGCTTGCCACCGAGCCATTTTTTTAGGTTGGGAAACAAAAAGAAAACGCATGGGGCCAAATCTGGAGAATACGGGGGGTGAGACAATAGTTCGTAGCGTAACTGTGCTAATTTAGCCGTCACAACTCTGGACGAATGAGCCGGGGCGTTGTCGTGATGAAACAGTACTTTTTTCTTTTTTAAATGGGGTCGTTTGTCCTTCAACACGGCGTCAAATTCATCTAATAAATTGGCATAGTACTGCCCTGTTATTGTTTTCTCTTTTATAAATAGTCAATATGTATAATACCCCAAAAAACGGTCGCCATGACCTTTCCAGCCGATAGGACTGTTTTTGCTTTCTTTGGAGCAGGTTCACCCGGTAAAATCCACTGCTTCGACTGCTCTTTCATTTCCGGGGTGTAGTGGTGGACCCACGTTTTGTCCACGGTCACGAAACGACGCAGAAACTCCTTCGGGTTACGTTTGAACTCCGAAGTAGTCAGTCGGTCCGTTTTTGCTCCTCCGTGAGTAAACGCGGCACCCACCTCGCCGATACTTTCTTCATACCCAATTTTTCTTCTAATATGTGTTGTACCCTCTCGATTGAAACATTTACAGCATCAACGATTTCTCGAAGTTTAATTCGGCGGTCGGCTAAAACGATATTTTCAATTTTCTTAACCATATCGTCTGTAGTCACCTCAACTGGCCGGCCTGGGCGATCCTCATCAAAGACGGTTGTTCTCCCCCGCTTAAACTCGTTATACCAATATCTGACGGTTGTCATAGAAGGAGCACATTCATGGTAAACCGCTTGCATTCTTACTTTTATTTCATCACATGTTTTTCCTTCCAAAAATAAGAATCTAATTACAGACCGATACTGTTCTTTCTCCATTTTAACAATTTTAAGTTCATGCCTTCACTGAATCGTTGTCAAATGAGAAAAAAAAACAAAAGAATGCCATTTTTTTTTTAATTTTCCCGCCTCTGAAAAATGGCTTATTACATGGCTATACTTATTTGCGGCCAGTAATATTAATATATTTAGAAAACGGGTACTTATCAAACAGCCCTCGAACAAGAAACGTGTTTTTTTTCAGCCTTTTTAACTAGATCTTTATAATGGCATTAACTAGATACTTGAAATTTTAACAGATTATGTATTACTATGGCCGCTATAACAACAAATACTAAAAATAAAAAAAGCTAAAAATTAAAGGGAGTCTTCGTACAAAAAACCTGTTTTTTTTAGCGTTTTAAAACATTGTACCGTGGAACGGAACCCTTCATGTACGAGTCCGACTCGCACTTGCCCGTTTATTTGTAAATAAATGTTTCGGACTTCGTTCATCTTAGAAAATAAACTATATCTAAAAGAAAAAGTATTTGCGATTTCAATATTAAGTAGTTGTTTGTTTAATTACCTAGTTTCACAACGTTTATAATATAATACCTACTTGCCATATAGAATGACCACGAACTTTTTAATTACGGAAAAAACATCGCTGTTCCTGCTCTCATAGGCTGTCAAAAAAACCTTCTGTGGCATTAGGAAAAGTGTTCTATGTTTCCATCGCAATTTTTTAGGGTTTCGTACCCGAAGGGTGCAAACGGGACCCTATTACTGAGACTCCGCTGTCTGTCCGTCTGTCTGTCTGTCCGTCAGTCACAGGGCTCTATCTCTTGAACCGTAATAACTAGACACTTGAAATTTTCACCAATTATGTATGACTGTGGCGGATATAACAACAAATACTAAAAATAAAAAATAGTTAAAAATTAAAGGTGGTCGTCATACAAGAAACGTGTTTTTTTTTCAGCGTTTTTAACTTGATCTTCATAATGGCATTAACTAGATACTTGAAATTTTCACCAATTATGTATTACTATGACCACAATAACAACAAATACTAATAATAAAATAAAGTTAAAAATTAAAGGGGGTCCTCATACAAGAAACGTGTTTCTTCAGCGTTTTAAAACATTGTACGGTGGTACGGAACCCTTCATGTACGAATCCGACTCGCACTTGCCCGTTTATTAATTTACCTTACCCATTAAAATTGGAAACAGACCCTGTGAAGGCACGGAAGGACTTTTGCTTTTTGTGGTCCTCTAAAAAGAAAAATATCTTTATTGCCTACCAGGACGTGTTAATTAAGAGGTAAAGGTGATAATCCTAATTTATTTACTAAGAGTATTTACTATCTCATGACAAGGTACTGGTGGTGTTATCCAGTACCTACGTTTACTCATATATATATATATATATATATATATATATATATATATATATATATATAGCTCCTAGCGAGCGAGCGAACTAGCGAGCGACTGCTAGCAAAATGCAAATCATGACTCGTATACAGCCCTGGTTTACTGTACCAGCCATATGTACGATCATCCTTGTGTCTGCCTTTTCATGGTAACATGGAGCTTATCTTTGTGTATTGCGAGTGCGTTTTAGAGAGCAAATTAATAAAATAAAAAAATAATAATTCTTCCTTGTTTGTGTTGTCTTTCTGGAAGTTCGTCCAACCTTTCGGTATTTTCATGGTTGCAGTCACCTGAGTTCAGTGCCTCGTTTTTCTCGAGTACAACTTTTGAGGCTATCACTATTACAAACACAAACGAATCCAATGTACTATCAAAACGTACTCGCAATACGCAAAGATTAGCTTCATGTAATCATGAAGAGGTGGACACAAAAATATTTGCTCATATGGCTGATGCAGTAAAAGGGCTGTACATGAGTCATGATTCGCACTGTTGACACCGACATCGTGGAGCTAGCAGTCGCTAGTGTGCAACAAGTGCCAGCGCTAGAGGAGCTATCGGTACACGTAGGTACTGGAAACCACCAGTACCTACCTTGTCATGAGATAGTAAATATTCTTGGTAAAATTAGGATTATCAACTTTACCTCTTAATTAACTCGTCCTGGTAGGCGACATATATATATTTGTCTTTTTACAGGACCACAAAATTAAAAGTCCTTCCGCTGTTCTATGCCTTCACGGGATGTGATACTGTTTCCAGCTTCAATGGGAAAGGTAAAAAAAGTACTATGGATACATGGAACGCTTTCCCCAATGCCACAGAAGGTTTTTTGGCAGCCTATGAGGGCAGTAACAGCGATACATTTTCCAAATGGCAAAAAACGGAACCCTTATGGATTCGTTCTGTCTGTCTGTCCGTCCGTATGTCACAGCCACTTTTTTCCGAAACTATAAGAACTATACTATTGAAACTTGGTAAGTAGATGTATTCTGTGAACCGCATTAAGATTTTCACACAAAAATAGAAAAAAAAAACAATACATTTTGGGGGTTCCCCATACTTAGAACTGAAACTCAATTTTTTTTATCAAACCCATACGTGTGGTGTCTATGGGGTCTTCAAAAATGATATTGAGGTTTCTAATATCATTTTTTTCTAAATTGAATAGTTTGCGCGAGAGACACTTTCAAAGTGGTAAAATGTTCGTCGGGCCCCCTGTAACTTCTAAAATAAGAGAATGATAAAACTAAAAAAAAAAATGTACATTACCATGCAAACTTCCACCGAAAATTGGTTTGAACGAGATCATATCATAAATCGCAAAATGTTACTTGCTGCTACGGAACCCTTTATGGACGAGTCTAACTCGCACTTGGCCGCTTTTTTAAAAAAATACCTCCTTATCGAGTCTAAATGGTTTTACTGTTGCTTCAATTTCAAATCATCTTTGACCAGTATGTGGCCATGGCGATTCCTCTGTCGTTAGCTTCATTAAGGTCCTCTTTGGTACATCAGTGTACCTCCGACGTGACGAGCTTTCTATGTATGGGGTCAGATGTCGCTGACTCAAAATCTTCTTGATCCATCTGGCTGAGGATGGACCTAAGTCGGCAAAAGCTGGATACCTTCATGGATAGACTTGCCAGTGGCTGCCGAAGCATGTATTGAAATGTTCAGGTGCAGATGCAAAAAGAAGTGCGGCGACCACAGCACAGAGTGCGTGCAGCGGCAACTTAAGTGCACTGAATTGTGCGATTGCGAAAGCAAATGGACATAACAAACAAAATATAATTAAATGTAGGTATTTTAAGCACATATCTATGTTGATCGCTTAATTACAGACCTTTAAGTCACTCGAAATTGTCACTAAGTCTAGTTCAGCTATAAGTTTTTAAATATGACGGTATACCTATATACAGGGTTTATACAATATCTTTTTATCAAAATACATTAAAATTGGGACTTATTGTATAAAAACAATATTCTATTCTTACTAGTTACAGGTCCTTAGCAAAATACAAAAGACGTTATTTTTGTCCTGTATTTTTCTAAGAATTTTCGTCTCTGCCACGTTGCGTTAAATATTTTTTTAAACAATTTTTATTAAATTTTTCAATAAAACTTATATTTTTGGAATCTGTATGAATGCAGCTTTTTAAATATATTATTTTAAAGCAGATACCTACTGGTACACGTTTAAAATTTATGGTCGTTAACAAAAAAAATTAGAATGTAATTTTTGTATAATTTTCAAGTTTTTTTGTATGGAAATGCTCTTTTTTTGTTTCAGAAATCAATCGGCCATCTTTTATTTAGCTGAAAATGATACCAAACTTGCCCTAGTAGCTTTAAATTAGCAGTTATGACGAGTTTCAGTGCGCGCGAAGTAAGAAAACTTTACTCCCTCCTCCTACCCTTGCGACGCTGACTCCCGGGCGTTTTTCACACTAGTCTACCTAAGGAACAAGTGTGCCAAGGCTCATGCTTTAATCCGAAAAATATTGGTGTTGGCGTATAACAACCCGACTATTAGTGATCTGGCATAGCCCATGGTTCGATTTATTACGGGTATGTCCCTTCCACTTGGTATATTGTTTAATCGCAAAGTAAAAATTTCCAAAATTGCTTCCATGACGTTAGATATGAGTATATCACAACTTATTTGGCGTATGTTTTATAAAAAATCATTCAGCCGTTTTCTACCTGCAGGAGCCCAAACTTGGTAAGTTTTGAACATGCTTTTTGTTTTTTCACAAAACAGGTGACTGAAATGTAATGATGTAGTATATTTCTAGAACCAGCTTATAAAGCCCTTCCATTTGATAACCCACAGGACTGGTTTTAGAAAAAAAAACACCTTTATGACGTCATATTACGTCACTCCACCAATTTAGAGAGCGACTACGTCACTTTTCCTGCTCAGGAAACATTACTGAATCCAATAATCCCACTTTTGGTATAGAATACTACTCAGTCCAACGAAAATATATTTTTGAATACTTAGCCACCCTACTAATGAGGGTTCAGTTATTTAACGCTGTTTTACGAAACCAAGCTGTAATGCCAAACAGCTAAGGGTTTAGTGAATTAGCGGATTATACCATTCAAATGCGACATATATATTAGTAACAAGTGTTTATAAATACGACAAAATAATTCAAAAAGCACCAATAACTCATTGTTTTGTTAAAGACAAGGCGTACAGACACACATAATTAATTACAAGGTGCATATTCAAAACAAAGTGGGAGCCGCCGCCAGCCAACGGTAGTAAAACAATCCTTGTAATGAACGCACTGCACTTCTTCACAAACCACTGTCGTTGACGCACTGTCACATGTAATCACTGCACTGTGTCACTTATTAATGCGTATTCCGCACTGCAATCCAGGTAAGATCACTGCAATCCATGACAAATACTCGTGTCGTCGTTTAACGCATTTTATAAATAGCGGCGGCGGCGGCACCACCGGCTCTTGTGTGAGGACTACTAAGGCCAAACATTTTCAGGGAAGGATTTATTATCAAATTAGAAGTACAGTACCACAGCGACACACAGTTAAGCAATTTAAGTCTTGAATTGTGTCATATTTACCATGACCATTATGCACAAAAACGCTACGATACTTAACCGTCGAATGGCAAAATCGTAGCAATATAGCATAAAAAAGCGGTTACATTATATGTAAAGTCGTATTTGTGTTTTAATTGTAAACAATGTGTCCAAGCATTTGACACCTTATAAACCTGCCGGTCAAACTACACTAGTGTAGTGTAGACCATCCTAAAGGCACTAAAATAAATCTAACCTATGGCGAAAAGCATACAGAAGAGACGTGGCGGAGACGTATGGCGGAGGAGGCAATTCTCCTTAAGTCTCCTTACCCTAGACAAAATCCGAGTTTCCCATACAAACGTAGTCTACGTTTTATTTTGAAACGACATATCAGATTTCGGTAAACATTTATAACTTTAAAGAAATTGCATATGTAGGTATATCTAGGGTTATAATTGGTTTTCACAGTCAAAATATAAACTTGAAAGAAAAATATAGTGTATTATAAAGGGTGTTGTTAGGGTTCCGTAGCCAAATGGCAAAAAACGGAACCCTTATGGATTCGTCATGACTGTCTGTCCGTCCGCATGTCACAGCCACTTTATTCCGAAACTATAAGAACTATACTGTTGAAACTTGGTAAGTAGATGTATTCTGTGAACCGCATTAAGATTTAAACACAAAAATAGAAAAAAAAATAAACGGGCAAGTGCGAGTCAGACTCGTACATGAAGGGTTCCACAATGTTTTAAAATGCTAAAAAAACACGTTTTTTGTAGGACTATCCCCTGTAAATTTTTATTTTTTATTTTTAGTATTTTTTGTTATAGCGGCCACAGTAACACATAATCGGTGAAAATTTCAGGTGTCTAGCTATTACGGTTCAAGAGATAGAGCCCTGTGACAGACGGACAGACAGCGGAGTCTCAGTAATAGGGTCCCGTTTGCACCCTTCGGGTACGGAACCCTAAAAACAATAAAGTTTCCCATACTTTGAGCTTAAACTCAAAATTTTTTTTTCATCAAACTCATACGTGTGGGGTATCTATGGATAGGTCTTCAAAAATTATATTGAGGTTTCTTTATCATTTTTTTCTAAACTGAATAGTTTTCGCGAGAGACACTTCCAAAGTGGTATTTTTTTTTTGCATTTGTATGCCTGGAATAAAACAACACTTGTTATCATTTTTGACCATCAGTATGGAAAACTTTTACACCCTTATATTTTCATTCAAGTTCATATTTTGACTGTAAAAACGAATTATAGCCCTATATTTATGCAATTTCTTACAAATTTTTACCGAACTCTGACATTTCGTTTCAAAATAAAACGCAGATTACGTTTGTATGGAAAAGTCATTATTCGTACCAATTAGTAAAAAGAACTACAATATTTAAAGATTTATTAATGATTCATATTTAAAGATTTTCGAAAATTTCTTGCCTAGCACGGTATTTTATTCGTTTTGCATCTAGTTTATTGAATGAGTGCTCTTAAGAGGGGTGTAGATGGAAAAGTCGAAAGCATAGCAAAGCAAAGAAGACACATAGAAGGTCCCGTTTTTTGGTTTGTTTCTGACGATTTTTCGTCATTTAAATCACTAGATTTGTTAAGGGAAATGATAAAATCGCGTTGTTATTTTAACATCTTCCGTCATTTGATCAAATCGCTTAGGGAATTGACGAAATCTCTGTTTACATCATATCCCTGCGACATATATTCAAAATCCTAAATATTTTATCAATGACCCATTGCATAAATCATATTACAGTAAAAAAAGCCAAGACACATTGCATTTATAATAATAATAGAAAAAAAGATATTATAATATCTTTTAACTTTTTAAACAATACCTACATCAAGCTTTTGAATGTATAAAACAACGAATACGACCTTTACAAATACATAATGCGAGAAGTATTTAAGAGAAACTTACGAGAGATGATAACGCGAAACGGAAGCAGGAGCAGGTGCAGAATTCACGGAGGACGAAGAGCCTGAATAGCCCGAGCCAGCAGGTGAAGAGCCGGCCGAGGGCGCGCCCGCAGACGATGGTATCGCCGCCGGCTCGTAGTATTCGGTGGTGAGGGTACGCTCATCAAGCACGTGCTCAGCGTTGTGCGCTTTCGAAGCCGACTTGATGTCCATAAAGGCAACCGTAGCGCACACGCCACTCGATCCACCGCTAAGTGCAGTGATCGTACTGCCACTCTCCGTTCTACCCAGCAACTTGACATTCTGGACTCGGCCATAGCTGTAAAACAATAACAAATGTTTAACAAATGATGAGAAAATTCGTCGGGGTGATTATAAGGATATAAATTATATAATAATACAGTATACCCGTTTTGTTAAAAACCAAGATAAAAGATTTAAATAAAAATAATAATAATAATAATCTTTATTTACTCTTTGCGCACATATTAAATGTTTACATAATATACTTATTTCTAGGCTGACAATTTACAAAAAATTGTTATTAGTATATTAAACAATTTAGGCATAGAGAACAGTTTGTTTACTAAACCATTTTAATCACTAGTTCCTACACTAGGCAAAGCCTGTCTTGTAGGCAACTAGTCTGCAAGTTACACATACTGTCAAATACTGAAGTCTTACTAAGATTGATAATTAGGTAGTGTTAAGACTGCAGTCTTCGACCGTGGGAATTTTTTATTGAACACCCGAATCTATATTTTCTATCTACACAAACGCATTGCGCTGTATGGTCCATGGAGACGAATTTAGACGAATTCAGAAGCGCAGCGAGCGGTCTGCCTTATCAGCGTTTTCGTCCCTATATTTATTTGAGAATTTCGGAGAACTTTAAATTTTTCTATCTTTTTACAAAAGACAAATTATTTTTATTTATTTATTGTACGTGTTTAAGCAAGCATGAATCAATCTTCATATATGCGTAATTTTTATTTTTTTACTCAGTCGTATGCGCAAGAAATTCGACGACGCTTATATTTTCTTCAAAGTTTAACCTTTTTAACTAAGATTTTGAATGAATTAAAATTTTTAAAGTGAAAACTTCTTAAGCGGCGTTGTGCACTTTTTTTGTAATGGGTAAAAAATGTTAAACTCGCGTCAGGACACGTGTCCTAATCGAAAATTCGTAAGACGGATAGAGAGTAGACAGCCGGCGCGGCGTAGGAGAGGAAGTTTCCCCCTCTCTTTCTACGGCGCGGCGAAAATGTATGCCTGCCGCCTGCTGTTTCGTTTAGCTGAGATAAACATTTAATTGTAATATAAATTGTCATGTTTGTGTACGATAGCGCAATAAATAAATATTGTATTCGACCACATAAATGATAGTACTTTTAAACTGATAATTAAAGCAATTCGTGCAAAATTATTCCCTAACCATTCCAAAATATCAAAAATGCACAACGTTAATATTCAAGTTTTCACTTCTGCCGGCACTCCCGGAGTGTGCCCCGTCTTTTTTTTTAAATTAAAATCTTCTCATTCACTTTTTAGGATTTTCCTTTGTTTTTATTTCTCTTTAATTAAAACACAACTTCATGTTTTAAATTCCGTGTAAACAACAATGACATGAACGTCGCACACCGCAAAAAATCGAAACACGTCTCAGGTTATTTGGAATTAAACAAACTACGAGGGCTGTTTGATAAGTACCCGTTTTCTAAATATATTAATATCACTGGCCATTTTTCAGTCGGGAAAATTAAAAAAAAATGGCAATCTTTTGTTTTTTTTTCTCTTTTGACAACGATTCAGTGAAGGCGTGAACTTAAAATTGTTAAAATGGAGAAAGAACAGTATCGGTCTGTAATTGTGTATGTGTATTCTTATTTTTGGAAGGAAAAACGTGATGAAATAAAAGTAAGAATGCAAGCGGTTTACCATGAATGTGCTCCTTCTATGACAACCGTCAGATATTGGTATAACGAGTTTAAGCGGGGAGAACAACCGTCTTTGATGAGGATCGCCCAGGCCGGCCAGTTGAGGTGACTACAAACGATATGGTTAAGAAAATTGAAAATATTGTTTTAGCCGACCGCCGAATTAAACTTCGAGAAATCGTTGATGCTGTAAATGTTTCAATCGAGAGGGTACAACACATATTAGAAGAAAAATTGGGTATGAAGAAAGTATCGGCGAGGTGGGTGCCGCGTTTACTCACGGAGGAGCAAAAACGGAACCGACTGACTACTTCGGAGCAGTGTTTGGCCGTGTTCAAACGTAACCCGAAGGAGTTTCTGCGTCGTTTCGTGACCGTGGACGAAACGTGGGTCCACCACTACACCCCGGAAATGAAAGAGCAGTCGAAGCAGTGGATTTTACCGGGTGAACCTGCTCCGAAGAAAGCAAAAACCGTCCCATCGGCTGGAAAGGTCATGGCGACCGTATTTTGAGATTCGCAGGGTATTATACATATTGACTATTTAGAAAAGGGAAAAACAATAACAGGGCAGTACTATGCCAATTTATTGGATGAATTTGACGCCGTGTTGAAGGACAAACGACCCCATTTTAAAAAAGAAAAAAGTACTGTTTCATCACGACAACGCCCCGGCTCATTCGTCCAGAGTTGTCACGGCTAAATTAGCACAGTTACACTACGAACTATTGTCTCACCCCCCGTATTCTCCAGATTTGACCCCATGCGATTTCTTTTTGTTTCCCAACCTAAAAAAATAGCTCGGTGGCAAGCGGTTTGGATCAAATGACGAAGTCATTGCCGCCACAGAGACCTATTTTAATGACTTTTCAAAATCATACTTTTTGGATGGTTTATTGAAGCTTGAGTATAGGTGGAACAAATGTATAGAGTTAAAAGGTGACTACGTAGAAAAATAAATGCATATATAAAAAGTTTTTTTTTTTCCATAAACAGGTACTTATCAAACAGCCCTCGTATTACAATGAAAATCAATAAATTGTCTAATTCACTTTTTTTATACTTAAGGGTCATTCCATGTCAAACGCTACCACGCCACATTTTTTGAAGTTCTCTTTTTGTTTACTTTGTAGCTGCTTAATCATCTCCATTACATTGATTCATATGAATTGACCGAAAATTTTAACAAAAAATATATTTATACCTACTTTTACGTGTGTTAAAGTATGAAAAAAATGTTCACTTGGTAGTAGAAATTTTAGACCTTAAATGGCAACACTGTACAGCTTATATGGCGTTAGTTGTCAAAGCTAACTTCACGCCATTTTGTGTAATGATACATGAACGACAAGGTACATGTGCTATTTTCTGTAAATTGGTAAGTTTTCCTGTGTTTATAGCACTTTTCAATAATGGAAATCACATGTTACGACCGTTACGAAAATAAGGGAAAAGTTTGATTTGTAGCTTACTTAATGCAGTAACAATTTCACGGCTTTGGGGAAGTAAGGTTATGTTTGCAAACAAATGGTCAGTATCTCAGATTTTATGCTAAACGTTGTACAATAATAATAACGCTTGATTCAAATTGCGTTACGACCGTTACGTAACGGTCGTAACAGTATGTTTGAGAGATTTTGCGGGTGCAGTAAAGTTAGCTTTTAAGTGATATTGTAAGAAAATTGCGTTTCTTAAACACATAAAATGTTAGTGAACCCGGTTTTATTGATTTTTTAAAATTTATTTTAGACCATTAATGCCAAAAATATTTTTTATTCGCTTTTATTTTAACTTTTTTGCATGTCGTGTGCTCATGTTTTATTGTTGGTATTTAAGGTACGCGAAACGATGCCTTCAGCAAAAGAAAGAATGAAGAAGTATCGAGAAAGACTGAAAAATGACCCACAGAAGCAAGCCGAACAACTGCAAAAAGAGAAGGAGAGAAGTCGGAACAGACGAGAGGCTATGAAGTTGAATGCTAATGCTAAGATAATATCAAACGCACAATCAAGGGATAGAATGCGAACTTACAGAGCAAGATTGAAGGCAGCAAATAACTTGAACACACTTGCAGTTACATCTCCTATTGGCAGTTACAAATGTTTGCAAACTTTTGGAAAAGCAGTGCGCAAAATAAAAAAAAAATTGCCCGATTCTCCCATGAAGCGAACTGCTGTGGTCACTAAAATTGCTGTTGAGGTGCTGGGAAACACCGTTCAAATTTCAACACCACATCGTGACGGGAAGAGACTAGATGAAAAGATCAAAAAGGCTGTCATTGATTTTTATTACAGGGACGATATAAGTCGCCAAGCACCTGGAATTAAGGATTATAAATCTGTAAGAGACTCTGTTACTGGAAAAAAGACGAAGAAGCAAAAGAAAACAATGATAATGACTGTACGAGAAGCCTTTAATTTGTTTAAGGATGAATACCCCGACATGAAAATAGGAAAATCTGTTTTTTACAGCTTGCGCCCAACTGAGGTGATTCCAGTGGCATTTACGGAACATGTCGTTTGCGTTTGCGCACTACATTCAAACTTTATTAATGCAGTTGAAAGTATAGGAATGTGTCTGCCAGAGTTCCCTAGATCGCACTCAGAATTGATAAACGCTACAACTTGTAGCCCCGACAGCGAAACATGCATGACTAGCTCTTGCACAGACTGTCCATACAATTATTGGGAAAACTTTGCAGGACATCAGGATTTGAATAAAACTATTTCTTGGAAGGAATGGACCCTTTTAAATAAACGTCCAAAAGTAGTTGTCAGAACTATGTCATGCAAAGATGCCATCAAAGAACTGAAAGGTAAAATACAGAAATTCAAACTACACTACTTCGTAAAAAGAGTGCAATCAAACTTCTTTCAGGAATCAATTACCAGCTTAAAAGATGATGAGGCAGTGGTGCAGGTAGATTTTGCTGAAAACTACAAATTAATAAGTCAAGATGAGACGCAAAGCGCTCACTGGAGCCACGACCAGGTTTCTATATTCACTTGCTGTATTTGGTTATCCAACGGACAAAAAAAACCACTTGTCCTTGTCAGCGACGACACTTCACATACCAAAGAGGCCGTTTGGACTTTCATGAAAAATATATTCGATTACTTACGAGAAGTTAAAGATTCTGTGAAGAGGGTAAAAATATTCAGCGACAACTGCGCGGCGCAATTTAAAAATAGGTACATAATGTCACTTCTCTCGGAAATGAAAATGTATGCTGATCTGGATGACCTGCAATGGATTTTTTTCGCTGCGTCGCATGGGAAGGGTGCGGTGGATGGATTAGGCGGCACAGTCAAACGAATTGCGTGGACAGGGGTGAAATCAAGAAAAGTTATTCTCAATTCTGCCGAAGACTTCTTTTTGTATGTGGAGAAAGAAATCAAAGGCTTACATGTAACATACGTGTCTAAAACTGACATTGATGATGAAAAATCTTTTCTTGACAGCGTCTGGTTACACATCCTTCCAATCCAGAAAATTCAGAGCTATCACCATTTCAGAACTTTAAATGAGAGTGAAATTGCAGTGTCACAAACATCTAATTCAGAAAAAACTGTTGTTAAGGTTAACAGCCATAATGAAAATAGTGACTGGAGTGACGAAGACGTACTTCCTCTTTCTGCCGTTGAAAATAGTGACTGGAGTGATGAAGACGTTGTACTTCCTCTTTCTGCCTTTGCTGTGGATAAGGAAAAAGAAACTGAACTGTTGAAGTATCAACCATCAATATCAGATGCAGCGACCGTCAAAAGAAAATTGCGTTTCAGCGAAGTGTATAGCGATTCTGAAGAAGAGTCACAAGAACCCAATGAAGTCTCTGTAAAAAATATTAAACCCGGAGTGTTTATCCTAGTCAAAATTGTTGCAGAGGGCAAAAAGAAAACGGAATACAAGTATGCTGCGATCTGCCAGAGTACCGTCAGTGACGATGAAGGCGAGGTCCGCGTAATGTTTTTGAAAATGATTGACAAGAAAGCAAAATCATTCATTAGTAACGAAAAAGACGTTTCTGATGTCCCTTTTGAAAATATTATTACAATTTTACCGGATCCAATACTACAAAATAAGGGCATCCGCACTTATTACAATTTTGATTACAGTATTGATATTTTTGAAAAGTAAACCCATAAATTTAACATTTAATAACGTAACGGAAGTTCCTACATAGTTTTAGTCTGTTTCGTGATTTGTAATGTTTAAGAAATTAAAGATTTTTCATATAATTATGTTTTTGATTCGTACTCGTTACGACCGTTACAAAAGCCTGTTAAAACCGTTACAAAAAAAAAAACTCTGTGAATATTAAATTATAGCACGATTTTTTAAAATAAATGGTGTAGGTAGTAGGTTATTAATATGGCTACAGCTTAAGGTTAATTTTTATTCATAAAACCAAGATAATTCGCAGAGTTTTGAAAAAACGTCGCGCCACTCGGAAATGAGAGACAAAATCAAGTTACGACCGTTACGGTACTTGCGGCCAATTATAACAAAAACTATGAAACTTACAGAAAACTTATATGATTATTTACTTAGTATAGGCTAAAATGCCATCATTAAAGTTATAAAATTAATATGCTTGCCTTAAAGAACATGATTTAATTGCCAGTTGAAAGTGTACGACCCGTTACGACCGTTACATGGAATGACCCTTAAATAAACTTCAATTTAACATATCTTAACATATTGTTACAAACATAGTTTGGCTCCAATCAGCTCCGAAAAAGCAGTCAAAATCATTAAAAATAAGGACTGGGCCCTTAAGTATCTATTTCTAAAGGTAATTATTTTTAAGAGGTAATCTGAATTTAATCATTACAATGAGATCAAATAAGATCAAATAGTAGTGGACAAATTATTTGAAGTTGCTATTAAAAATAATAGTTGAAACGTTTAGTAACATTTTGTAGAATTTATGAATTTTGTTTGGAAACTAAAATATGAAATAAATATGTCTTAATGATTTTATTTATTTATTTAATCTTTATTGTCCATCAAATACAAATTGCACAGAACAATAGGCGAATAATGTACTGTCTTATTCATAAAAATTATGCGCGACTTAAATCACACGTGAAAAAGGTTTGTAAAACGAATGTCAAAAAACGCTATTCATAAACGTCAAAAATCGGATAAAACACATTTTAACAGTTTGTTACGCTAAAATGCACCGCCCCCTAGTATAACTCTATAGTAAACCTATTTTAAGTAAATATAACCTCAAACTTTGATGGCAGTGCCTGTGCCTTTCCCGGCCCAAATTTGTTTATTGTGATTTGTGCTTCGTCTTCATTTTACAACAAAATGAATTACTTTAGTGCAATAACTTACTTTATCTTCCGCAAACCAATTTTCTGATTTAGCTTTTGTTTCGTCCATGGCGACAGCACAAATAAACTATCTACATATAATAAATGATATTATCTAGTTTAAAGTAAAACATGGGTAAAACAGCAAAACAAAATAGCGCGTATTCACGAACTCCTTCAATTTTCAATGTCAGTAACAAGTCACGGTGGTGATATTCCACAGATCTGTATATACTAGATAAATAAAATCTTTCAATTTGTATGGGAACCTACGGCGCAAGCCAGATACAAGCGGCGCGGCGGCGGTGCGGCGTGCGGCGCGCCATCAGCGCGCCTCTTCTATCTGTTTTGCACCGCGCCTCTTCTATCTGTTTTGCACCGCGCCTCTTCTATCTGTTTTGCACCGCGCCTCTTTCATACATTTAGTATGAAATAAATTTGGTAAGGCGTCGAGGCGGCGTCGAAGCGGCGTGACGATTGACGCGGCAGGCGCGCCGCGGGGGCAACGAATGCGCGCCGCTTTCGCGCCGCTTACGCACCGCTTGCGCACCGGTTGCGCGCCTCTTCCATCACACTTCTAGGGCTGCCAACTTTTATTAAAAGAAATAGTAAATATCTGATTTCAAACAAAAGAGGGAAATAAAGAGAAGGCACTTACAAAAAGATTACATAGGTACATATGTTAATTAACAATTCTTCATTTTTAGGGTTCCGTAGTATAAGTCCTTAAGCCCTCGTACAGTATTCATTACTTTATAAACAAATCCCTACTTTAAAAAACTTTCTATATTAATTCAAACTGACCTATAGGTAATTATAAATACAATAAATACTGACAATCAACCAGATTGAGCTAGCCCCATGGTAAGTTCGAGACTTGTGTTATGGAATACTAACTCAAAGATACCACTTGTATGACTCTCCATTGATTCAGAGTATCATATATACCTACTACTACTACTAACGAAACAATTTATCTGTACACACGTCGATGTGTGAGTTTTATACTTAGGGGCGCACCGCAGAATTATTTTAATACTTACCTACTCACGAGTTCGACATATTCACGATAAGATTTGCGAACACTATGACGTAAAAAATATTCTGTTTTATATGTATTAAATGTTACAGAAAAGTCGGAAACAGCTACATAATATCACTTCACAAATATTTTTCATTATGTCCATTGTCCATTTCACCATTAGTTCACTTTACTAATTATTATTGAGTCATTTATAATGTAACGCACTAATTTACTATAGTAATTTGCATATTCGGCGCAAAACTATACGGTAATTATATGAATTCAATAAAAATAAACAAATGTTTATCACGCTTATTACACGCACAGCATGTCAAGTTCTCATTGTCAACAATGGCATTTAGCACTATAACCTGCGAAAATCTAGTTGGCATCTGCGTGTATGTGATTACCTGTGAGCGAGGAGCCTATGTAATATTACCGGATTGCTTATTAGCAATCCGGTAATGTTACAATCTTGCTCTTGTGTATCTCCCGCCAATGCGAGAGAGCGAGAAGGGTATATATATCAAGATGGTTGCTGGGTAATAACGTGAAATTATATTGTTGCTTTGCTTACCTGTTTTCATCATTTGGAAATGTATGAAATATACGTTATTTAGAGTATTGGGTGAATAAACAATTATTATACGCGCACCTTCTCACCATGATGGTTACTATTGGTTGACAGTTCTCAAGACAAAACACGTCGCGTATTGCGTGCGGCTAGTAATTAAACCCTGGTTTGGAGCCGTCAAAGCTCACAAAGTGCGGGGGAGAGGTGCGGGGACGCCAATTTGCGGGAGACGCTGTGAGATACCATTCTGTTTGACTCTTATGTATTCTGTGAAGATACTATATTTTATGATTGCCACGCTACCAAGCGGCGCGCCCGCGTCGCGCCCGACGCACGCCGCACCGCACGCCGCGCCGCTTGTATCTGGCTTGCGCCTAAAGTGCCAATTTTGAATTGTCAAATGTAATGTCAGTGGTGACATTTAGTGATGAGAACATTCTGTTCGCGCTAAATCGATTCAAAGACACCGACCAAGTGAATGAAAATGAATTAAAATTCGATTTTCAGTCGATTAAACAATCACGATTATTAGAACCTTCTCGCCGTTTGCCCCTCTGTATGTATGTGCACCTAGAGCTACGCAATGGATTTTCATGCGATTTACATTCAGAGATAGACCGACCGAGCGCACGAATACCAAATTAAAATAGTTTAGGGGCCGTTACATATTTTGTCGCTGTGCTGTGCCTTATACCGGTTGACTGGTAAATTACGTATCACGTATCATACTTATTGACATCATAAATCATGATTATTAAGGCCGTACCTGAATTTTCCGGGGTCCAGTGCTGCCCCCATTTAAAATAAATCATTTCAAAGAAAACGGAGACATCATTTAAAATTTTGCAACTACCAAGTCCTAGATAACCCTTCAAAGTATTCTATGAACTACTGTTTACAATTTAAAGTGAGAACGCTAAGCTTTACTACGCACAATTGCGAAAAACGGCCACTTTCGGCTAATGTGCGTAGTAAAGCTTAACGTTCTCATTATAAACTGTAAACAGTAGTTCATAAAATACTTTAAAGAGTTATCTAGGACTTGGTAGTTGCAAAATTTTAAATAATGTCTCCGTTTTCTTTGAAATTATTTATTTTAAATGAGGGCAGCACTGGACCCCGGAAAATTCAAGTACGGCCTTAAGTAGGAGGACGAAAAATTTTCATGGATTTTTAATAATTTTTTTATAGAAAGTAGTTCAGTATCATGTACTGAACTTGCTCCAAAAATTTGGCTGGTGGTTTAAAAGTCAGCCTGTATACATACATTTGGAACGAAAATCGAGTACTGAGTGCACTGAGGGTACAAAATTAATGAAGAAAGTACAGTGCTCGATTTTTTCAATATAGATATAACTACGTGAGTACTGGTTCTTATTCTGTGGTATAACCTTAGACTTATGAGCAAAATGGGGGTTTAAGTTTCAGCAATTACTTGCGTTCCCTTCGTCCTAGGAGGTCTGGGAATCTGATGACTACGTGTTCGTCTTGTGAAGGCGTAGTTTAATTGGTACATAGTTAAGTTATGAAATATTCTGTCTTCTGTGATTTTGTGAATTTTTAAGAATCTAAATCCGCCCATGTATAACGCTAAAGCAAACTTTTCCCTGTTTTCCCTCCTCAACTCCCCCTTTCTGCAACATTTTGTATAGAATTAAGTCCGTACGCTCGACCACTAATATACGCGACAGCGACGTTGCTGTCGCGTATATTCGTGGCCAAGTGATTAGTTTGCCTCTCAAGACTAAAATCCGTCGATAAATAATGCTATTGCAAACTTCCCCCACTTCTTCCCCTTATTTTCCCCCCAATCAAAAATCGCGATTGACTTAATAATTTAAATAAATCAAGGAACTTGCGTGCCAATTTTCGTCAAAATCGGTTGAAAAATGCGATCTGTAGACGACAACAGATAGACAAAATAATTTTTCGACTAATCTCGAAACTGCGACGCTTCACTCGCTCGGTCAATAAATGTTACGAGGGCCACACCAAAAAGATCGGGAATAGGAAAAAAGTACAAATTTATATAATAATGTTTACTTTTATTGTTTTTCGAAGTATTCTCCGTGACAGTCAATGCACTTTTGCATTCGATCAAATCAATTATTGAAACAGTAATTCCAGTCTGAAGTGGATACAGTCAAAACAGCTGATTTGTAAGCTTCGAACGCTTCTTCTGGGCCGTGAAACCGTTGACTACGTAACATATCTTTAATTCTTGGGAATGTAAAATAATCATTTGGGCTCAGGTCAGGGCTATACGGAGGATGGTCCATCAACTCCACGTTTTCCAGACTTAAAAACGCGCTTGTTTTGCGTGCGGTATGTGAGCTCGCATTATCGTGGTGAAGGATTATGCGATTATTCGGATTAATTTTACGAAGTTCTCTTATGACTTCCGGCAAACAAACTGTTGTGTACCAATCAACAGTAACCGTTCTTCGTTCTCGTAAAGAAATCGTAGCCACATGACCAGTTTTCGATACAAACGAAGCGACCATTTTTTTCGACACGCTGCGTGAGCGAATAACTTTTGTTGGCTTGACCTCACCCTCGAAGACCCTAACTGCCGATTGATGTTTTCTTTCGGGGTCATATGAATAAATCCACGATTCATCCCCAGAGACGATATTGTAAACTGCATTTGAGCTCCCTCTATTGAACCGTTGCAGAGCAGACCGACACCAATTAACACGAACCGACTTTTGTTCCTCGGTCAAACGGTGGGGCACCCAGCGTGAAATCAACTTCTTGACACCCAGTTCATCATGTAAAATGGTCTGAATGGCTGTCATACTAATGCTGAGAGAAACCCGAATCTTCTCGTATGTCACATGTCTATCTTCTTTTATTAATTGGCGTACAGCATCGATGTTATCTTGTGTTACCGCTGTTTTTGGCCGACCAGTAGAAGGGACTGTGGTAAGAGAGGAACGTCCACGACGAAACTCAGAATACCAACGATATATAGTCTACCTAGTTTACTAGGTGCTTCAAGTTCATAAATAGAAACAAGCTCGGCGAGACATTTTTCTTGAGATGAACCTCGACGAAAGTTATGAAAAATGATTGCACGAAAATGTTCCCGCGTAAGCTCCATTTCTCTCACCGACTTGTCAAATTCAAATGGTCAATACTCTTTTCTTTTTTACTTTATTTAAAATTCAAAAATGAAATTGTGTTCGAAATAATACTACATTTCAAATACCGAAAAGGTATTTCTCTAATTTATTCCTAAGTATTCTATTCCCGATCTTTTCGGTGTGGCCCTCGTATTTTTTACAAATATATTACAAATACACTTATGCCAAAATATCTCAAAGCAAACATTAAGTACCTCTCAAACCAATGTTTCCCTAATCGATTTAGAGTCATAACATAACACTGTACAACACTATCGTTAAAATAACGCTTCATTTGAACGACTAATGATAAGTGTATGACAACGAATGAATGAGAAAGTATCTAATCGTTTTATTTTCATTGCGTGTTATAAATACTAAGCCATCAAATTTTGTTACTAATGTAAGCAATGGATTATGAATATGCGATATTTACTCAGTCAGCAGTTTTCAGTATAAAAGTTAAACAAAACATAAAATAATAAATTTTAAAATAAATTGAATACTATTTAATAAAGAAATTTACTTACGGATGAAAGGAAACTTTTTCTTAACGTCCTCCAACATTTTTTGACGTGTTTCTGCAGCTCAAAACTGCACAAATAGGCATTTTTCTGCAGAGCGTTTTAGGTTAGGTGCAATAAGCTGTCATACACGGACTAAAGACAATTTTGAATGAAGTCGATTTTACTTCAGTTGGACACGCAAGTACATTCATAGGCGGTGTCTATCTTGATCCATGGTCTGTGTGATACTTAATAGCCATAATGTAGACAAAATTAGATGTTTTCCTGAGAAACGTCTATGGGTTTTGCTTTACATTAACCTGGTTTTTGCTATACATTAACCTGAGATAAGGGACGGGTTTTCGCAAAAAATACCTGTTATCTATGGAAATTTTTACATAAGTCTATTTTAATGGATTTGTTAGTCAACATTGGATTGATATACACGTTTATACCCGTGTGGTTCCGGGTTAGCATAGGACCACTCCATCTCTTCCTGTGGATGTCGTAAGAGGCGATTAAAGGACTAAGCACAAACATCTCGTGCTACAATTGCATTCCCAAAGAGGGTTAATGTCGGGCGGCGGCCGGTTGTAAAACTTTTCGCACAAATACATTCCCAAAGAGGATTGAAGTCAGGCAGGCGGCCGGTTGTAAAACTATAGCCAAATCATTGAAATGTTCCGGCTATTTCTTCTCCATTTTACAAGGTCTTTGGCATCCTTGGGTGACGATTGACATGCATATTATATTTGGAGAAGAAAAAGCGGGAAAGCGCACCCCGGGCTCCGAAGCAGCACAGCTGAGGATGCAACCGGGAATGCGCTTAGACGAAGAAGAAGAAGAAGGATTGATAATACGTTTATGAATATCAAGTTTTAACGAGTGTTTTAACAGCATTGTAATACTATATTATTAACACGCTAGACCACGAATTCGAAGGTTCTGGGTTCGATCCCCAGCCTGGGCAAGTTGAAAAATGGCCTTTTTCAAATTGTCCTGGGTCTTGGGTGTTTATCTATATATGTATTTATCATAAAATATAGTATCGTTGAGTTAGTATACCATAACACAAGTTTAAAAACACTTACTTTGGGGCTAGCTTAATCAGTGTGATTTGTCTCTATATATATTTATATTTAATACTTAATCGATATTTTACCAAAACGCATTTTAAAGGGAAAACAGCGATTTTTTATGAATAAGACCGATAGAATATTAATTATTTATGCAACTGTGATATAATAAGGGGTATTAAAACACGAATGTGGGTTTATCACACGAGGCGAAGCCGAGTATCACATGAGTGTTTAAGTCCTTATTATGAACAGTTGCATGCAATACTTTATCTACACTCATGATATTAGGTCCTTACATATGAAATTGCCGATTTTCAATACTGGCAACTTTAAAATCAAATATCTTGCGTTTTATTAGGAATTCCAAATTCAAATTTATTTCGAAATAAAGCCAGAAAAATATTGTTTTAAAATTCGTATTTCATTTGTTTTAACATAATTTGTTTGAGTTTCAACATTGCTATAATAACAACTATGGACAAATTGAAAATTCGCTGTATTTACGAATACGAGTTCCACCGTGGCACCAGTGCTGCAGAAACGACTCGAAGAATTAACGACGTGTATGGACCAGGCACCGCTAACGAACGAACGGTGCGTTTTTGGTTTCAACGTTTCCGTTCTGGAAATTTCGATTTACACAATGAGCCTCGTGGACGACCTGATACTCAAGTGAATAACGAAGAATTGAAGGCGATAGTGGAAGCGGATCCATCTCAAACCACTTCCGAATTAGCAGCAGCCTTCGGCGTAAGTGACAAAACGATACTTATCCACTTGCGCCAAATCGGAAAAATTAAAAAACTCGAAAAGTGGGTACCGCACGAATTGACTGAAGCAAACCAACAAACACTCGTTGCTTGCTGCGTTTCTTTGCTTAATCGCCACAATAATGAGGGGATTTCGAACCGTATCGTGACTTGTGATGAGAAATGGATCCTGTACGACCATTGGAAGCGATCATCACAATGGCTTGACCCTGGAGAACCGGCTTTACGGAACTTATAAATAAATAATTTTTAAGTTTTTTTATGTTTTTAGAAGTAATTGGTCTACACAAGATCTTATCTTTTCTCAAATTACTGGTGGACTCTTTGACAAAAGCTACATATACACCAGAATGATCTGAAGGCAATTTGTTGATAACAGATTTATCACAATATTGAATATTACAAAAAAAATTATCAAGACATGTGCCAGATGTAGCTGTAATTCTGGTTGGCTCAAAAAATAAGTTTTCTAATCCATAACACTTAAAAAGATTTAGGAATTGTGTGCTCTTTGGATTATGTACTAAAATATCAACATTAAAATCACCGCAAATAATTAAATTCTTTTTACTAGTTGAACAGGACTTAAGAACCTGGTCCATTGCTTTTAAAAAACTTTTGAAATTACTATCTGGTGGACTGTATACACAAACAATTATATGATGATCAAGCTCGGCACAGGCCACCTCACAACAGCGCTCAACAGAATGTCTGACAATATCCTTCCGCTCTTTGCTACGGAAAGAATCTTTTATAAAAATTAAAGAACCCCCTCGTTGAGCAGACTTTCTGTTAAAGCAGCTAACAATAATTTAGTTGTTTAGGCTGAACATCATCTGACTCTCATGCAGCCAATGTTCAGTCAAACATAAAATGTCCACATCCATTTCTTTTAAAACTAATTCTACTAATAATTCTTTGCCGGAAAGACCTTCTAAATTTTGATGAAGTATTCTTAATTCATGAGGCCTTCCCGTTGTCCGAATGGTCAGTTTAAATCTGTCGTCAAGTCTACAGAATTACCGTTACATAAACTTGGTAAGTCTGTAGGTGTCTTAAAACTAGAATCTTGTTTACAATGTAAACTCGTCCAAAAATTAATATTATTTGCTATCAATGTAGCAATCTTATGTCTAAAATATTTTGAAAGATAAATATTATCTTTTGTCACATGACATTCACTTATAAAATTGTTAGTGTCAAAAAACACTAATTTATCACTATAACGACATGTCATATTATGTATCAAAGTATTGAGATAGTGAATGATTTTGTTAGTTTTTGGAGACTGGCAATGTAGATATGGGAACGCACATAATATTATTTTGCTTACTTCTAGTTCAGACAAATAATCCATACAGCTGATTATTTCTTTCTTTCCTACTTTGTTACTATTGCCTATTAATAATACAACAGTAGATTTACAATTCAGTTTGGTTGACCACTGCTCCTTCAGGATAACGCTAGACCACACACTGCACATCAAACGATCGCCAAGTTAGAGGAGCTGCGACTGGAACCTCTGCGTCACCCACCATACTCTCCAGATCATGCCCTAACCGATTACCACTTTTTTCAAAATTTGGATAACTTTTTACATGGAAAAAATTTCAAATCTGATGAGGCAGTCAAAACCGCCTTCAAACAGTTCATAGACTCTCGCTCCCAGGATTTTTTTTCCAAAGGTATCAATGATCTGCCTATAAAATGGCGGAAGTGTATCGATAACAACGGCGCATACTTCGATTGATTAAATAATAATTTCATTAAAAAAAACTTGTTTCACTTTTTTGATACTGAACGGCAATTTCATATGTAAGGACCTAATATGAATCCTCTATAAAAGGTATAGCCTTCTGCTTTAGGTTTTAGCAAGGCAATTAATTTTGAATATTTTGAGATATCCACGTTGGGATTAATAGTCAGCGTACTTTTGAGCATTGAATAGAAGATGAAGATTTGAATTTTTCGGATAATAGAGAGTATGCATGCATTTTTTTTATATTTTTAATCGATAGTCCTCGTCGAAAAATAAATCAGTGCCCAAAAACATGTATATGGTGTAGAAAATAAATATTAAAAATAGCAAGTAGATTATAACAACTAAAACACGCCATTTTAAAATATGACGTCAACGTCTGCAATATCCGCTAGATACAGAAGCTGTCCGGGTACTTTCGATGTTATCAGCCAGTGATTATCGTTTGTTAAACTTCTATATAAAAGTACATACATTTCGAATGTCATCGATAGTCAAACTACATGGACGGACAGTCCTACCGAACGCACCCGAACTTGTCATTTCCTTTTTATGAACTTTGTCGTCATTTCCCTTTTGTTTGTCAAAAGTTCCCGCGCAATATTTGCATATTTTCAATAATTTATTTCTAATCCAAATAAAAGTCAGTAAGAAAAATAAATAACAAGGCGTGGTAACGTATTAAAAGAAATTGTAAAATAAAAATATGAGCCGGATTGGTATTACGTGCATATTCCTTATTCTTGAAAATATACTAATAATAATAACACATTTTCAGAAAATGATGTAAGTACTACTTCTTTGATATTGTCCAATTAATGAAATCTTGGTACGCCTTTCCATATTGTTTTCTCGACTTTTCTGGTAACAATTGGTTAGAAATGTCCTTTGCTGCATTAGAAATATCTGGTGGTGTAGGTATTATCAATGTATCACTCATTTTTGTAAACAACAAAGTAATAATTTTTTGAAATTCTATTTACGAACAAAATGGCAGGATACGATGTAAATTCAAATAACATGTTTTTTTTTATTTCGAATCTGTGGTAGTGAAACGCGCGTGCAAGACAATGGTGCCATTTTTCAAACGCAGTCACCGAACGTTTTTTTGTAAGGGAAAAAATCATTCGTTAAGTGAATCCGCGTTTCAAAAATGGCACTTATGGTTTTTTTTTAATTCATAAAGATAGAGGCTCGATCCCTCTATCTTTAAAACTGAAAAAAAAAAGATTTGCGTTGCATAATGAAATTTAGTAGGTACAACATTATATCACGCGTTTGGATGATTGATTGATTTTGTACAATACAATACAAAAATCTTTATTATACCAAATATAAAACAATAAAAATTACAAAGTTTACGGAACTTATAAATAAATAAGGTACAAGAGGCGGCCTTATCGCCGAAGCAATCTCTTACATGCAACCATAAAGAGAAGGAGTGCGAAGTATATGAATAAGAAAACAGGTGGCGCAGTTAAAATTAAAATATAAATTATAAATAACTAATATAGAGGATTTATAGCATAGGTGTAGTTAAAACTATTTATAACATCGAGTGTGGTGGAAAAAAATATAAATATACCTACCTATATTCTGAGTTTTTCTTAATCATTATCCGCGGCCATGGCCATAATACTACATTCTGGGTTCGATCCCCAGCCATGGCAAGTTGGAAAATGGCCTTTTTCAAATTGTCCTGGGTCTTGGGCGTTTATCTATATATGTATTTATCATAAAACATAGTATCATTAGAGTTAGTATCCCATAACACAAGTTTAAAACTTACTTTGGGACTAGCTTAATCAGTGTGATTTGTCCTTATATATTTATTTACATATTTTAAAATGAAGTCCGCACGTATATTTATCCGTCTGTACAAATGTTCAGTTCAATTATGCAGCTGAAATAATGATGATGAACATGTGCTTTTTAAAAGAAACCTCAAGTAGTATTGGAACGTGCGTCAGTGTGGTTTTCCGAAAGATTACAGCATGAAGTTTGTCAAAAGACTGTCTGTCTGTCTGTACGCGATTAACACAAAAACGACTTCGCCAATATTGATTCAGTTTTTACTACTATGTAGATCAGTTGTTCCCAACCAGTGGTCAGCGGGAGTCAAAATATTGTTCGCCTGCTGCAAATAATCTAATGATTTTTTCAACGACTTATTAAAGCTTCTTCTTTGTTGGTAATAATTTAAAAACAAGGCCTAAAATCGTTTGAAAGTTAATAAGGTGATGATGATTGATTGTCACTAGCTATTCGGGCAGCTGTTGATTTTACTGAAATCGATAGCTCTAAAAAGCTAGCAGTGTAAGGTGGGCAAAAATTTAAAAAAAATGGTCAAAATTTGTTGCTAATTAGTTGCCAAAAAATCGATTTTTTTACTTTTGCCGATTTCGGAAAATCGTCAACAATGCCAGCTTCATCATAAGCTGGCATGGATAATAAGATAAAAGTCAAACCGAAATTAACAAAATCACTACAAATTTGTTGCTAATTAGTTGCTATAACATCGCACTAAAAATAATGCGCAAAAAAAATTTTTTTTGCAAATAACAATTTCCATTTGCTTTATTTTTAATAGAAAAAATACGAAATAAATTTGTTCGTCACCGAACTAGTAATTGACAACATTTAAAAAATTTTATATGCACATTTAAATTTTTATTTATTTATTTATTTACCAATTTATGTACACGGACAATATATACAGAGAATACATAAACAAAAAGTTGTACAAAGGCACTACTTATCTCAAAAGAGATCTCTTCCAGTAGGCCCGTGAGAGGAGATGTTCATATATGAAAGGCATACAGGCGTGTTCGTTAAATAAAGGAAGAAGAAATTAACATACTATGAAACTACAGATAAACATACATATACATATGTTACATACATACTTATATAAATACATATGTCTATTTAGAAATGAATATACTTAATATATAATATATAAACTACAACTATAATGATTCCGATAAATAATAATCTTTTACTCGTCTTTTAAACACAGAGATCGATTTAGATTCGCGTATAGAAGGTGGTAATGAGTTCCATAGTCTGACCGCATGTACCGAGAAGGAGTAGGAAAAGGTAGTGGTGCTGTGTGAAGGGTATTTAAGGACAGTTTTTAGGTGGGATCTGCAAAGAGAATTTGGAGAATATAAAAAGGAAAAGCGCTCACGTAGATAGGAGGGGAAAGAAGGATAGTGTAGGACGTTGTAAAGGAGACAAAGAATGCGACCGTTTCTACGGAGCCGTATAGGTAACCATTTTAGTTGAGCACGGTACCTGGAAACATGGTCGAACTTCCTCAATCCGAAGATGAAACGGAAGCACAGGTTTTGTAAACGCTCCAGTTTATCTAAAAGGTCTTCTGTTGCATCCAAGTAGCATGCATCCGCGTAATCCAAGATTGGTTGAATAAGGGATTGGGCCAGAGCAATCCTAGTCTCGAAGGGCAAGAAGTATTGGAGGCATCTAAGGGTGTGGAAAGAAAAGTGGATCTTACGACTGACTTCGTTAATTTGAGCTGTCCATTTGAGGTTAGAGTCCATTAAAATTCCCAAGTTCTTGGCAGTGTCAGTTAAGGCAATCACAGAACCCTCAAATATCACAGGCGAAAGTCCGTTAAAGTCAATCCGGTTACGCAAAGCACTAGTGCCAATCACCATAGCCTGGGACTTAATGGGATTTACCTTGAGACCATAACACGAAGCCCATTCTGAAACACGACAAAGGTCATCATTCAACGCTGCAATGGCTGATTCAGTATCATCCACCGGGAAGTGGCGATACAGCTGCAGATCATCCGCGTATAAGTGGAATTTACAGGATAGAACTTTAGTGATGGTATTTATAAAAACAGAAAACAGTAAAGGGGAAAGACAACCTCCTTGAGGTACACCAGTTTGAGTGAGTTTCATCACGGCAGACACGCTGAGAGCGTCCATGCAGATAGGAACTAAACCAATTTAAGTCAGAAGGAGATACATTGATAGAGTGAAGGATCCCTAAAAGGATATCGAAGTCTACTGAGTTGAAGGCGTTACTAAAATCAAGCAAAACTAGTAAAGTTAACGTTTTATTATCTATAGCTTGGCGAATATCATCAGTCACATTCACCAAAGCGGTAGAAGTGCTGTGGCCCGGTCGAAACCCAGACTGAAAGGGACTAATGAGATTGTTTTTGAAGAGGAAAGAAGAAAACTGGTTATGTGCGATTTGCTCCAAAACTTTGGAAAGATAAGGCAAAATAGAAATAGGGCGAAAGCCAGAAAAAGAACAAGGATTGGTGGTTTTTGGTAGTGGTATGACATGTGCTTGCTTCCAAGCTGAAGGAAATGTACCCGACGAGAGTGAAAAATTAAAAATGTGGGTAAGTATAGAGAGAATCACCGGAAGAATTCGAGTGATCATATTAGAGCAAACTAAGTCATTACCAACTGCATTAGAAGAGATATGTTTTATAGCTTTTTTAACATCGTCTTGAGAGACTATACTAAAATCGAAAGGAAGATAGGAAGGATGAGGTAAGTTACGCAATTCAGCTAAAGTATCTAACTTAACAGAAGGATCGAGAGCAACAGGTGGCTTAGAAAAGTGTTTATTAAGTTCCTTTATGTCAATATCAGATTGAGCGACCTCTGAAGTTTTTCCCACACCAACAGATTTTAAAAACTTCCAAGTTTCCGCTGGACTACGGTTGATAAGCGAATCATGAAAATAA
The DNA here is from genome assembly GCA_963576875.1 of Acrobasis repandana. NCBI lineage: Eukaryota > Metazoa > Arthropoda > Insecta > Lepidoptera > Pyralidae > Acrobasis > Acrobasis repandana. Next base: position 8,849,053 of record OY756230.1, on the reverse strand, counting down.
CGCCTCTTTGAATCACGGCACATGCGATTGCAGCGATTGCGAAGCACCTTATAGCATTTTAAATTAGTCTCAGATGAACAACGTTTGAATCTACGATTCGCTCTATCTCTACGCGCCATGAGTGCTTTTATTTCATCCGTAAGCCACGGAGCGGGTTTATGTTTGATCTTGACACGTCGGACAGGAGCATGTTGATCAAATAATCCAAGAACTAAAGAGTTAAATGTGTTAACCTTATCATCTATGTTATCCTTCTCCAGAACTAGATTCCAATTAATGTTACCAGCATCTCTTAGTAATGCATCCGTATTAATGCCTCTGAAGTTACGAAGATGTCGATAATTTGACTTGCGTTTATGAGGACGCACGCAGTATGATAAGTAAATTAAATCATGATACGAGAAGGGTGCGGCAAGTTGGCCATGTGTGGAAACATTATCAGGACCAGATACTATTATTAAGTCTAGGAGAGATGGTCTACAATTAGGAGCGTGATGGGTAGCTGAAAGTGGTAAAATATTAAGATTGTACAAAGAAGAAAGATCTTGAAGCTGAAGTGTACGTGAGTCATTCTTAATAATACATGTGTTTAAATCACCCATGATAATAACATGTTCGTACAAAGGACATAAATCGTTAAGGATAGAATCTAAGGAGCTGAAATAATTTACGTGAAGACTGGGAGAGTAAAAAACTGCCAGAAGTATTTTAGAATGTTGCATGGTCAGTTCTAGAAAAATATATTCAGCCGACGCGGAATAAGAGGGAGGTGAGGCACATAGAATCTTATAGGGTAAGGATTTGCGAAGGTAAATTGCTACGCCACCACATCTGGCACCAATTCTGTCATTCCGTATGAGAACGAAATCAGATAAATCAAACAAAGAAGAGTGGAGAAGGTTTCAAAAACGATTCGGAAATGAGTACTGCATCTAAATGATCGCAGCTGAAAGATGATACTATGTCAGGGAAGTGAGAAGAAACACTTTGCGCATGCAAAACATATGCACAATGTTAAAGTTCCGAGGGTAGTCGGAGAAAATGGAGCTCAAGTTATCATGTAAGGTCGTGGCAGGAGAAGATTCACTATCTACTGCACTGTGAAAACTGCTATGTAAAGACGAGCAAGAGAAAAAGCTGTCATTAAGATCTGGAAGATCATCCATAATTGATAGTAAGACAAATATAACTATGTATATAAATAAATAATAAAATAAATTACAATATGTAGATATATATACGTATACGAAACAAAGATATGTAAATATAATCTGAATCTAAAGCTAATATAAATATACAATTTTAGATGAGCTACCAAACTCACCACAGGCTCGCGAAAACTCACTCTCACTGACCATTGAACTGCAGAGAATTTTATACTAAATTCAAAAGTTTATTACAATGTAAATAATAATTAAATACAAAAAGAACAGAAGAAAGCAACTATTAGATCAATAAGTTACAATCACATAACAAAAATAATTGCATATAAAGGAACGTAATATTATTGTCTATGACTCAATGTCAAGATCTTAACAGCTGTGTGTTTGACAGTGTCACAGTGACATTTGAACCAAAACAAATAAAACTGAGGTGAAATAAAAATGTAGGGTGAAAAAGAATAATTTTTTGGGTTATTAAATGTGTACCCACTACTAGTTAATTTTAGTTCACCGTCAAACACCGAATAAGAAAAACACATACAGAAACGGCATGCATTATCACACGCGACGACGAGATCTCGATGTCTTGGCGGTGGTGCCACTGGTGCCCTTCGATGCCGTAGCCTGGGATGTAGGGCCGGCAATGCTAGCACTGCCGGCGCTGTCAGCATCCTGGCCGGCGACGTCGGGGAACGCCGAAATAAGCGACTGCACTTCCGCCATGGACTCCAGCTTGCGTCTGGACTTATCTGGGAGCACAACCAGTATCTTGCCCTCAACGGTCCAGCAATTTTTGATGCCGAAGTGTCGTCGCGCAGTGGTGAACGCCCCATGTCGAACTTTAGTTAGAAATTCGGACACAGTGATGCCCGAGCCCTTGAGAGACGTTTTGTTGTCCCACACAAGATGTCGATGCTCCATTTTTAAAAATCTAACAAGGACAGGACGCGTCTTGCTCCGAGATGAACCTAGCCTATGACAGGCAATAATATTTTCAGCTGTTACATGAGTAATACTCATCTGCTCGGACAACACTCTGAGAATGCTTTGCAGTGTATTTTCATTCGCCTTCTCAGGAACACCATGCAGCAGTAACACTTTTCTCCGCATAGCGGTTTCGTGTCTATCCTGACCACACAACAGTATGCCTATTTGAGACTTTATCATGGATAAGGCTTGCCAGACAAAGGTCTTGAACTCATTGTACTCACGGGCCAGTGATGTTACATCTGTGTGTGCTGGTGTACCTTCTGTGGCAACCTGTTGAAGCTTCTCCTCATAAGCTTGCATCCGTGTGTGGAATATCTTCTCAAGATCTTCAAGATTGCGTGCTTGGGTGGCATCCATTGTGTAGGGTAGTGTGATGTGAGAAGTGAGGAATTACAAGGATTCTTGATTGAAAAATAAGATGTGACGAGCGCAGGTGAGTTTGGCAGTCAAATTAATTACTTAGTTTCCGAAATTTTAATTGATTTTAAGTATAAATTAATTTTAAATACAGAGCTCGTAGCTTACGCGTATTTGCGCTGCGCCTACCCGCGAAGGAAAAAAAATTTTTTTCCTTAAAGAACTTTTAAAAACAAGACATACGTGTATTTTCTTTCTCATTTCTTTTCATTATTTCCCCTAAAATTAAATTATTTAAAATCTCTCCATTCTAAAAGAGCGTAAGTACAAGAGAGAGGAAATAACAAGTTCACGTCTTTGTCATATTTTATAATTTAAAAAATAAAACTTTTACTGACGTCTATAGAGTTGTGTTTTTTAGCAGTTGGATATCGATATTGATAGTATATCACTTACAAAAGTATGATTGAAGAAGTAGATATGATCTTAGTATTTTTATCTAAACAGTAACTAACAAAAACTAACGTACCTAACCTAATTTTCCTTACTTAATTTTTTTATGGTTTTTTAAAACCTTGATATCAAAATATTTTTTTTATTACCTCAAACGTTAATCATATATTTATGCAATGTACTAGGTAAGTACATCCTTGGAGGAGGCCTATGACAAGCAGTGGACTTCCTGTGGCTGATATGATGAGTCCTAGATTACCAAACTTGTGCAAAAATGCAAGCTCAAAAATAAAATTAATATACTTTCTACAAAATATTGTTTTCTAATAAGTAAAATATTATTGTTAAGACGAAATAGAGGGGTCGTTTTTCCATACAAACGTAGTCCCCTGTCACAGAATACATAAGAGTCAAACAGAATGGTCTCTTACAGCGTCTCCCGCAAATTGGCGTCCCCGCACCTCTCCCCCGCACTTTGTGAGCTTTGACGGCTCCAAACTAGGGTTTAATTACTAGCCGCACGCAATACGCGACGTGTGTTGTCTTGAGAACTGTCAACCAATAGTAACCATCATGGTGAGAAGGTGCGCGTATAATAATTGTTTATCCACCCAATACTCTAAAGAACGTATATTTCATACATTTCCAAATGATGAAAACAGGTAAGCAAAGCAACAATATAATTTCACGTTATTACCCAGCAACCATATTGATTATATACCCTTCTCGCTCTCTCGCATTGGCGGGAGATACACAAGAGCGAGATTGTAACATTACCGGATTGCTAATAAGCAATCCGGTAATGTTACATAGGCTCCTCGCTCACAGGTAATCACATACACGCAGATGCCAACTAGACTTCCGCGGGTAATAGTGCTAAATGCCATTGTTGACAATGACAACTTGACATGCTGTGCGTGTCAATTTGTCATCATCATCAAGCGTGATAAACATTTGTTTATTTTTATTAAATTTATTCATATAATTACCGTATAGTTTTGCGCCGAATATGCAAGTTACTATATTACAATAGTGAATTAGTGAAATTAGTGCGTTACATTATAAATGACTCAATAATAATCAGTAAAGTGAACTAATGGTGAAATGGACAATGGACATAATGAAAAATATTTGTGAAGTGATATTATGTAGCTGTTTCCGACTTCCCTGTAACATTAATTACATATAAAACAGAATATTTTTTACGTCATAGTGTTCGCAAATCTTTCGGTATGGAAAAATATAATCGTAAATATGTCGAACTCGTTAGTAGGTAAGTATTAAAATAATTCTGCGGTGCGACCCTAAGTATAAAACTCACACATCGGCGTGTGTACAGATAAATTGTTTCGTTTGTAGTAGTAGTAGGTATATATGTTACTCTGAATCAATGGAGAGTCATACCAGTGCCCCTGTTACCTTCCTGGATAATGCCGGTAGAGTTATATTTTTTCCCTTAACATCTATAGCCACTATTAGCATTTCCCGATGTTTTCTATTTTTTTTTTTTCATAAATTATTTATTAATAAAAGAGATATGAACGTTAAAAAACCTAAAAAAATGGCCAGATGTTCCGCTGTTTTTAAACATCCAAAAAACAAATTTGAGTAGATTATATAAAAAAATTAAAACATAGGAACACCGACCAAGTCTTTGTTTATTCGTAATGAAAAAAGTACTTATTATATGGTTAAGTTTTGGAGAAGAAATCAGGGGACTACGAATGGTTGATTTTCTGTGCTTTTAATAGGTATTTTCAGTCTAAGCTGCAGTATGTCTCTATCGCACTTGCTCGGTTGCGGTTCGGGCACAGCGCGACAGCACTAGATTTTAAAAATACCTATTTTTCATTTCTCTAGCCCTTGTGGTTTCCTCTTAATGCAAGTTATATCAGGATTTTGATTAAAGTTTATTTTCGGATTGATTCAGTTTATTTTTCTTGTACTGTGCGTGGTCCCTGGACAAGAAAAGGTTGGGGAACACTGATGTAAAGAGAAGGTAGTACATGTTTAATACATATCCATGCGAAGCCAGGGCGGGCCGCTAGTAGCATTTGATATATTATAAAACCAAATTGAAATATAAAAAAAAACATTTAGTGAGACTTTGTACATATTTTATCATAAAATATTGTACATAACATACGTTGGTTGGCATCAGCAACGTTGATGGCTGTAGAGCCATAGTCTATACGGAATTATGCTGTCTTATCGTAAAAAAAAAACTTGAACACGTCTGACCGGACGAGTGGCGCGCGTCGGCACGACTCGTGAGAGCGAGCAACACTAAAAAAATGCGCTGTTGCCGCACCGGTCGCACTCAGTCAGTATCGGACAAACGGCAAACCAGAACAGGCAAGGCGTTGTTGCCGCTCAGTCAACTTGGCTTCAACTGAAACCCACGCATACATAATAATGGGTAGAGTAGTATCTATAAAATGATGTTGCAGGCAGGCCGTTTGGGAATTATACATTGAACGACAAAATTGTTAAGGGAGCGAGGCAGTCGCTTAATTAAGTCGTATCTGTATACGAATTGTTTATACCTTCTATATGTATTAAATTATTTCTGGAAATTTATTTCGTAATACATATTTTGAATTTAACTTGACAAATAGATATAATACATCATAATATGAATGATAGTCGATTTACAATCTGAATATTTCATTCTTCAAGTTGTAGGTAGACGCTTTATTTTTAAATTGTATTATATTTTTTATTTTTTAAGTGCTGTTTAGTCATGAAATATCAATTGATATCATCACAAATACATATATGTAGGTACCTATATAGGAGATGTGGTGTGGAATGGTTAGGGTGGATGTGGGTGCTTAACACATTTTGCTTAATTTATGTTAGTATATGTATAAAAAATTGATATCTATATGTACATACGGTAGGTACATACATTCCGCTAGATGACAACAAGTCACCGCTAGTATACACTTTTTTTAAACGTCAAAAAAACAAACCTTTTCTATGGGATTTGTATGAACTAGTAATTATTAAAAAATCAAAAAACCCGACTGCGTGATACAACAGCAGTACTTATTGTCTTCTGTGGCCTAGGTAAGACGCAACCGGGAATGCGCTTGGCGAAGCGATGTTATACATATGTTGTTTTTTTGCATTTCTCATTTCAAATTTCATTTAAACATAAAAGTTGTATAATCCTTGTATAAAATCCTTTAATTTGAAACCCCACTCGAAGGTTTGAAAAGATTTTTATGCCGTGCAATTTGGCGCCAAAATCCGCCATTTGATTTCCAATAATTTTAATATAGCCTATGTCCCTCTAGTGGTTAAGACGAATCTAACCATGTATAATTTATTAAAATCGGTATGGCCGTTTAGTAGTTACGAGGGAACATAGAATTATAGGGACAAACATACAGGTCAAACACAAGCATCCTTTCCGCTTTGCCGCAGTCTAGTAAAAACACAACCGTCGTCGTGACGCATTTGTTTATTTCAACATAGCCTAATCTATCTATCTATCATTATTATTTGCGAATGGTTTTTAAACTATCATTACAATCATATCATATTTTTTTCGAATCAAATAGCGCTCTCAATATCATTTTGTCTACATTTAATATAAAATCATGTTGAAAATGGATTTGGACACCTTTTTTTTTGACATTTTATTCAAATAATTTATTTTTGACCCAGTCATCTGCCTAATATTATTGTGTTTAATATGGAATTTTACATTGTTTGTTAAATTGCGCGAGAGAAGAGACCAAATTTTTTCATTAAATTAACTTCCAATACTAATATTAAAAACTTTTGTATGTAAAATAAATTTGCTTAGTAAGTCAGTACTATAAAAGCGCAAATAATTAAAACATTTAATAAAAGTGATCCACAAACTAATAAATCAAACCACGGACTGTACTAGATCACTATAGCACTTAAACATAAATTAAAATAACAAGGACAAAAAAAAATATCAGCATTGCAGCATGTGCAGCCGCCCAGGCAATTTGTATGGGAATATAAACTTTTTTTTTCGGTTTTTGACTGTTATTTTAATATTATTATACTATAGTGATCTAATATAGCTCGGACTTTGATTTTTTACGCATAATGTCTTTTACACGTTGTATATTGGTAGGTATATTGTACAATGTTAGGTAGGTTTTATTTAGCAAATAGGTATACATATAAGTACTTAGTTAAATACTACATAATTATTAATAACTTAACTATAAAAGCAATAGTAGATATTATGAACATTGGACAGCATAAAGCAAGAAATTTTAATCAACGGTACCAAAGAGTGATTAAATCGGTCGATGTCTGGCGCGGCGCGGCGTTGCCGCATTTACTCTTACAACATGGCCGCACTCGCTGTACCCGTTTCCGTGTGAAACTCAACGAAACGAACGACTGCGTCTGTGTGTTTGAGGTGGCAGTGGCAGTCAGCGGCTCGCTTCGAGGCGAACGAACAGGCGAGCGAGGCGAGCGGGCTGGGGCTGCAGGGGGAGGGATATACCGGCTCGGTGGGTGACGTCAGTCTACTTTCTGAATAGCCACTTCACGCGTCGAGTTGAATTCTGCCGAGTGCAGAATTTTAGTAAGCACGTTTATTTATCGTCATTTATTTAAAAATGTAGTATGTATACCATTGACATAGAATATATATAGACAAGCTCAAACATTTCCCCCTGTTCTATTTTTTAATATAAGGGCGGCGTGAATTTTATCGTACACGTATTTAATTTTTAAACAATGAAATCTGGCTACGTACCGATGGAAAGTTATTTCTTTACACTTTTCCGTGTTCCTTGAATTATTCTTACAGTATTTTACACACAACAAGACATTTTAAATTATGTTTACTACGATTTACTACAACTACCTACTAAACTCTAGTACTTGTACATATTCTTTGATGTATAGGTACAAAAATTGTTTGTAACCCAAATGTTTATGAGCAGGTAAAGATATATTCTACCATTTCTATCTACCTACCAATTAACAAATAAAGTCATAAAAGGCGATAAAAAAACATTCTCAAAAAGCCTTCTGCAAACATCAATTGTATCGTATAATAATGTTAACAGTGTATTAAAATATTGACTTTCCTTAGAGCAATAACTTTGTTATATTTGTTGAAAATCAAATCATAATATACCTCCTACCTGATTTGTAAATAACAACTACAACTAAAAAAGTAATTTCATACCAGACGCCAGTCTTGTCCAAATATTACCGAATACGCAGTTCACTTGGATTAAAAGCAAGAAGTATCTTTTGCAAGTATAATTTCAAGGCAATCACGTTATCACTGTTAATATTTAAATGTTAAAGTACAATCGTCACGTTGTTCGGTTGTATAGAATAGAAGATAATGAAATATCACATGAGTGAAGCGATGATAGTCTCGGTCTAGTGGTCTGTGGCATAGCCACTAACGAATTTTCGTATACGTTGTACCTACTATGTATTCTGTGGTATACAATACGATACGTGAAGAGGAATCACAGGTACTTATCAAAAATTATACATTGACAATGGTAAAAGGCATAAACGGGAAGCTGATATTTTTTACTATTTTATTAGGTTTCTGTAGTCTCGTACCTTGGAGAAATATTTATAAAAACATGGAGGCCATGTTAGAAAAAGGATATTTTTGTAGCACAGATTTTTGAAAAATAACGTAGAAAACAAACTTCTCAGTGTCAAAACATATTAATTAACACATTCAGGATTAATGGTAATTCGACCTACTACATCCTTCGCGAGACGTTGAATGTCTATGAAACACAGAAGTCAAATTTCATATTTTTATTCACTTCCTCACTGTTTATTCGAAAAATCTTCCTTTTATGATTTCTCTCACCTCTCGTTTGACATCTTTTTTCCTACAAATCATCTACTTTTTACCTGATTATTGTACCATTTTGCATAGCTAAAAAACAGAGATGTTTTTTTTATATTTTGCACAATTAAGTAGTACCTATCATACATTTGTTTAAGAGACACGGGATTAAAGTTGTGGCATTGAAATTTTCTTTAAAATGTTGGTTATTTGGCTGTTTCATCCGTTTTATTGTAGACATTTGTGGTTTTGATGCCTAGATAATTTATTTAGCCTAAGTGTCTTTTACACAAAAACATCAAAATCACTCATTTGAAATGCTTAATTGAAACGTCGAAAATCTCTAAACTATTAACTTTTTAATGAGGCAATAGGGGGTGAAAACGAATTGTTTTTGCCACATCGAACACTTTGCAACAGATGTAGGTCGACTTACTAGTAATTCTGTACATTACATATGTATAACGCCAAAGTTGCACAACCGAACTTCGGCGAAATTACGGCTGCAATGCTATTTATTTGATTCTACCTTCACATATAAATTAATTAGCTGTGCAATTTAGGCAGTGTGTTAAGACACTAAACTAAAATCAGCAGCTTTGTACTACAAAATATGTAAAACTGATTTAAAGAGAATGCAAATTAAATCACACTCTCAACATGGATAAATAAAATACAGGTTTCAAGGCTGCTATTCCAAAACCACAGGCAAAACTGTACCATTTGCAATGTCCATTTTGCTATCCAGATATATACAGGGTTACTGGTATCTAACGCATAACCTTTTTGGTGCAAGTTCAGTCCATGATACTGAATTACTTTCCATAAAAACTATTATAGAAAAACGAAAAAAAATTTCGTCTTCCCATACAAAATCCATTTGACGGTGTATGGGAAGTCAACATTTTTTTCTCGTTTTTCGATATTGGTTTTTACGAGTAGTTCAATATCATGGACTGAACTTGCACCAAAAAGGTTATGTTCGCTCTCGACGATATTTCGCTTTTTTTTTGTATTCATAAATTTATTTGTAGCGAATTTGACTTGTAATTTAAATTATACATTTTTTGGTATAACTTTCATATAAAAGGGTGATTTTATAATATAATTATTATTCGATTAGCCGACGATATAGTTGTCATGGCAGAATCCATGGAGGACTTAAGTACTATGCTCGGAGACCTTAATAGTTTCCCAACAGGTGGGCCTTAAAATGAACATGGACAAAACGAAAGTAATGTCGAATGTCAATGTTGTGCCCATACTTGTTTTTGTTGGGAGCTCCACCCTCGAAGTTGTAGACCAGTATACCTACCTGGGTCAATCGTTCCAGGCAGGAGGTTCCAGCTTCGAGGAAGAGGTCTTTCGACGAATCCGACTCGGCTGGCCAGCGTTCGGGAAGTTACGCAGTGTCTTCTCGTCCAAAATACCTCAGTACCTCAAGACGAAAGTTTATAATCAATGTGTGTTACCAGTGATGACTCATGGCTCCGAAACGTGGACCCTTACTATGGGTCTCATAAGAAGGCTCAAGGTAGCTCAACGCGCTATGGAGAGGGCTATGCTTGGTGTTTCTCTACGTGATCGAATCAAAAATGAGGAAATTCGTAGGAGAACAAAAGTCACGGACATAGCCCAGCGGATTAACTCGTTGAAGTGGCAGTGGGCGGGACACATAGCGCGACGAACCGATGGCCGATGGGGCAAAAAGGTTCTCGAATGGCGACCACGTACTGGCAAGCGAAGCGTAGGACACCCACCCACAAGGTGGTCAGACGACCTGACCAAGGTCGCTGGAAAGCGCTGGATGCAGGCCGCTCTAGATCGGTCATTTTGGAAAACCTTGGGCGAGGCCTATGTCCAGCAGTGGACGTTATGCGGCTAAAATGATGATGAATGATGATAATATAATTATAAGTATTTTAAAGGTAAATTTAGGCAAATTAAGATGTACGATTATGTTTGTGATTTTTTATATCGAACCAAAATCGTGTTTTGGATATTGTGGGAGTCTGTAGAAAAGTCTTAAGATTCCAGTAATTTTTCAAAAACATTCACAGTATGCTGAGTTGTGAGAGTGAGCTGTGAGTTCACAACGCCTTTTAACGTGAAAATCGCTAACCGTACTAATTTGTAAGCATCGAACGCCTATGAGAACCATGAACTAAAATATTAAGAACAAAAGTAGTAATGTTTTATATAATATAGGTCAGGTGAGGTCTCATAGCCAGCGATGAGACCTGCTGATGACTGAGCGGAATTTTAGCCTGGATAAGAAGAAACATCTGAAAAAACTTCAAACAAGCAAACAAATAAAATGAAGTTGCTGCGATAGGCTGGAGGTATGACCCGATTAGACCAAATCCAAAACACTACGCAAGTGGAAGTTCCAAATCCGATTTAAAAAATACGGGAAGTTAGCAAAGGTGTAGTTGTACAGGGGACTGTTTCAGTCAATTTACTCTTATTTATGAACTGGTAGAACAGTACCGTTGTCTATGAAGTTTACAGTAAGCTGTCTTACCGTTACGTTGTACTTACATTGAATTCGATGTTTGGTTGCTCTGAGAGACTGCATGCGGCCATGTTACATGGTTTAATAAGTACTGCTATGTAGACACACTTTATTTATATTCCCCCCTAATTTGTCACCGGGGTGGCCAATGCCACTAATAGGATACGGATTAGATAGTTAAATGAACTAACATTTGAAATCATTAGCATCAATTTAACTTTAAAAAACTCACATAAAGGATATTTTGTACGGTAACAATACTGCAATTAGTGTAGTAATTTAAAAATATTGAAAAGTAAAAAAATAAATTATAACGAAAAGAAAAAAGAATCAAATCATCGTCGTCAAACGATTCCCGTCCCGCACACACGAGTGCTATGACCCCGCTGCTGTCCCGCAGAACCTAGCCTAACCGCCCGCCCGCCCGCACCACTCCACTGACTGGCGCGGGCGGCCCGCTCACAAAAGTGGACTTTAAGTAGCGTGAATAAAGGTTTAAAGCCGAGTAAGGAAGGGCGGTGTCAAGCGACCGCTTGAGGATAATTCCAACTTTCGTTTGAAGTAGGAACGAATGTTTGCGACAATTTAGGTACTACGGAATCTACGTCGACGCTTAATTATAAACGGGATATTATTACTTGCACATCAAATAAATAATCATACCATCAATTTAATCTCATAATTTATATACTTTTTTACATCAAATAAATTAACAATCTCAACATAAATACTGACTGCACATCAAATTTACTAGGTTGCAAACTTATAGGTTAGGTTATGTTAGAACTGCGACCAACACACGCACGAGCCGAGCGAGCGAAACTAGCGTGTCGCGGCAGCGGCCGGCGAGTACTAACTAAGCCACAAATATAAATTGCAGTTTGTTTAGTAATATTTTGTGTTTTGTTGTGCAATCAGTAATTTTGATATGCGTTCAAATACTACCCTTATTCGTTCAGTAAAACCGTTCTGCAAATACCATTAAACAGTACACTTAATTTGATTTATTTAGTGTGCAATTAATTCAGTATTTTTAGTGAAACTAGAATATTTTGTTCGAAAAAAGGGAATATACCATGAATATACAGATATCGATTTAAATACATGCCATTATAAATTAATTTCTACTTCGTGAGTTTTTTGACAATTAGTTTTTTTATTCATAATGCAGAAATGGTGTCTATCAATGAGTCTAACGTATGTTTAGATGTTGTCTTTAATATGAAAATGACGACTTGATTGAAGTTTTATTAGTCTTATATAACTTTGTATCAGAGATATACCGGATAAATAAAAGGATGCCAACGAATTCAAACCCACTCTTCATCCAACAATTTTAAGGACGGACTTTCACACTACTTTTGCTCGTCCATGAGTTCAATGACAAATTCTCAGCGATCAGTTAATCCGAGTTTCTATGAAAAGCAAACCGTGGCCATTGGCCGTGTGGTGAACGCAGAGTAAAATAAGAATTTTTACCACCCATGTACTCTCCCAGGGGGTCAAACTTTTTTGTAAAGAGCGCAACAATTAGTAATATTTTGGCTTTTCATTCATTTTCACAACACAACACTAGTGTATTATTTGTGTAATCATGCATGGCAAGGCAACACAGTTGCTTGTTGGGGCGAATATGACCCATTATGTTATTTTTACGAAACGAGACTCCTTGGTGAAAGTTGAATTTCCTGATGCCTGTGCATTTCTGTTAGTTTGTATATTGGTTAAGTGAATACATATTATTATAATATTGACAAGAGCCACTAAGCTCTTAAATAAGTAGGAAGAATAATATTGTTAGGTAATATTAGGGATTTACAAATGAGATTGGTGATCGCAAAGAGGCCTCTTCCAATAAAGGAAGCATTTTATATTATGGTAAACGTCTTTGCACAGAAAACGCTGCTGCCCGTTCTCTGGTCACAGGTCCCTCGTAAATATCGTTGTCACTATCAAGTGTTTCCAGCAGGGTAATACCTATACCTGATACTCAAAAGTATCCAAAACATATATTCGTTGAAGGTCATATAAAGGTGTATAATATATGCCGACCAGAAAACACACAGATGCCGGTGGTTGAAGTAGTGTACTTACGGGGACTTTAACTAGGCAAGCGAAGCGTTTTTTTTTTCTAAATAAAATTTACAGATTATGTAAATTCAATTACTATATTATTTGGTAACACTAAATTGGTTTTGTTATGATCAATATTAGAAAATAACTCATTTTCCCATTTTGCGTGGGTGGAGTGGAATGTCCCGCCAATAAGAAGTTAGCAGCTTATGTCCATTTCTGATTAATTCATACCTTAATGTTATTTTACTCAGTTTCAAAATACAACAAAATCTGGCTTTCGGGTAAATGATGATCGTATAAAAATATCACTAGTTAGTTACAAATGGCAGGAAACCCGCAACAATAGTCAATAGAGTACGTTTCGTAAACTTAACTTTCCGTTCTCACAGTCATCATTTCTAGAGAAACGTTAGACAAAACAACAGCATATAGCATCATACCGTGTAGGTATTTAAAACACACACTGTCTCAGTTTCTTCAGTAATTTATACTAGGTATAGTGACAAAAAAAAAAGCTCGCCATTCCTCTACAAAAAACTTACTCGTTAGGGTCTTTAAATTGCCTTGTCTTAAACAGTGATAGATCTAGATTTAATCAACCTTAGGGATTCTAATTACTGAATAAACATTTGACTTTTGGTAAATTTTCTGAAATATCAAGCCGTGTTGTAAAGAACAACAACAAATGTAGTGGGCAACATTTTTATTTCCGTATTGAGATAGGGGTAATACGGCGGCGTCTAGGAGTCGAATTGGATGGAACGGGCTAGCATGAAGTGGGGGTTGAATAGGGGTCCAATTCGGTCGGGTCGGACGCAGAGCCCGCGGCGTCCCGGATTGCCCGCGCAGGTCGATAGAGCGAGGGGAGTGGGTGAGGCCAAACTGTGCTGCATGGGGTGGTGCCCTCGCCTCACGCTCACCCCGTGGACCCCGTCAGCACTCGGCAACTTTCGCGTTGCATAATAATGTTACAACACCTAGCGTCCATACCACCGCCTTACCTCAAACCGTCATGACACCCACCACCCGTCGACTGCGCCACAGCCGTACAATACATATGTGCTAGATATACATATCTGCTAAATAGTATGTACTCTTCAATAGCGAATTTTGTATCATAGGCATTTTACCCTGATTCATTCATCAAATTGATCACTGAGTATCTACATAAAGTGATTTTCGATAGTGTTTCAAATATAAGTCATTGAAATTAATTTATTAGTTAAAAAATTAATAGCTTATGGTCCTATCGGTTCTTGAGAACATTTCAAGTTGAAAAATTCATGCACTTAAATGTTTTTCATGAGCTTATTCTCAGATTGGCCACATACATACATACTAATTCATTTTTTTCGCAAGAACCTCGACGCTAGAACCACACAGAGAGCGGAGTTGAGGCAACACTTCCTTTTTAAGTTGTTCCAAGTTTTAGAGATTATACAAACGATCGAATGCAGAGGCGAGGCTATGCACTATACAGGGTCGGGGTAGGTAGTCTGGATTTGGAGACTACAACGGCGCGGCGCGGGGTGCCCGCCAAACTGAACAGAGACGTAGCGGTGCGTTTCAGAGCGAACGCGGCGTGCGCCATGAACATTGTTTTAGAATAGAATAATATAAATTATAGAATTGTACCGACTAGTCAGGAATAAAAATTCACCTTCCCATACAAATCAGCGCTCAGCCAAACGGATTTTATATGGGAGGACGAAAAAATTTTATCGATTTTTACTAACTTCTTTTATAGAAGGTAGTCCAATATCATGGACTGAACTTGCTCCAAAAATTTGGCTGGTGTTTAAAAAGTCACCCTGTATAAATTAGGAATAGAAATGAACGAACATTTGACCCCAGTGGTGGCAAATGGATATTATTTTATTTCGTTCCCAGTTATGTTAAATAGAATAGATTTTAAAAGTGTATATTTTTAGGATAGATGGCTAGGAGCTTTATGTAAAATGAAATAAAAGTTACATGTCAAATCTTTGCCACCACTGGGGTCAAATAGGAATCAAAAAACGAAAATTCCCATTCGTGACCACTGGGAAAATAATGGGAATTTGAATGAGTCTGTTCTATTCGTCCTCAGTGGGGCAGAATGGAACTGTGAAATTATAGTCATTCCCATTCGTCCTCAGTGGGGACAACGCGGTGGTGACAATCGAAACACAAAACAAAATTGTGGGACAATTTTGACATCGCGATTTTTCTGTAATTAGGCGACTCCATCAGGATTTTAATACCTCTTTGGAAAGCTATAAATATGGATTTCTTAATCTGCACAACTTGGTAGTGATTTTTTACAACATTTACAATTTTATCGTATTTTACCTAATATTTTTGTAGAATTTATCATCAGTATCAGGGCTTGAACTTTTTGTAAGGTTTTCAATATTTATTTTATTCAATACATATGAACAAATAAATACCTACTAAAGTTCCTGCTACAAATATTTCCTTGGTAGTAGTAGGTAGTGTAGAAACCGAGAAATATCTACGCAGCACAGACTGCACCAATCCGTAAAATCTGAGATTGAACGCTGTAGTCGTCCAGTAATCTGATACCCGACACGATCCACCGATACATTCTCGAACGTATCTTGAGAACGTCTACCGAGAAATATCTACGCAGCACAGACTACACCAATCCGTAAAATCTGAGATTGAACGCTGTAGTCGTCCAGTAATCTGATACCCGATACGATTCACCGATACGTTCTCGAAAGTATCTTGAGAACGTATCGCAATGCAATATCAATGACGATACGTTCTGCAACACAAGTAATCGTCTATTGTTCTACAACCGCACCGCGGTCAAGCGTTCTCTGCCTCTGGAGACGATCGGCGTGCGATCCTTGGAACGCATGCGTTCTACCGCAGGCAGTGGGGAGGCGTACAATTACGCGGCTATTGGTTACAGCGATCGCATGCGTTCAGATCGTATCGGTAGATCGAATCGGGCGCTGTGGGTAAAGGCTTATTCGTAACGCCTAATCGCTATATACGCGCACTCGGCGGCACTCTTATCGGTGAAGTTGGCTCCTCTATCTTCCGCCAGTCTCTTGACTTGATACAACGTTTATGTCTTAAAGCCGTATAGACGCGGCCAACCCAGCAAACGATGTCACACCTTTTCCGCTGTCCATCATCATCATCCGAGCGTATTCCCGGTTGCATCGTCAGCGGTTGGTTACGCTTCAGATCCCGGGGGTCCGCTACCTAAACCTAGGTGATTTGTCGGGGTTACTGGTTTTTACACAGAGCGACTGCCGTCTGACCTCCGCAACCCAAAAGGGTAGACCAGAACCAATCCTAGGATAGGTACAAACGCTAGATGGCGTTCGGGACCAACGGCTTTACGTGCCTTCCGAAGCACGGAATCATCTCTCTTTTTGGATAATCAGGTGTTTGATAACTTGATATTGACCACTGGACCACGGACACTGGTATGACTCTTCATAGATTCAGAGTAGCATATATACCTACTACTATTACAAACGAAACAATTTATCTGTACACACTTCGATGTGTGAGTTTTATACTAAGGGTCGCACCATAGAATTAATTTAATACTTACCTACTAACGAGTTCGACATATTTACGATTATATCTTTCCATACCGGGAGATTTGCGAACACTATGACGTAAAAAATATTCTGTTTTATATGTATTAAATGTTACAGAAAAGTCGGAAACAGCTGCATAATATAACTTTACAAATAGTTTTTATTATGTCCATATGCATTTCACCATTAGTTCACTTTACTGATGATTATTATTGAGTCATTTTAATGTAACGCACTAAATACACTCTTGTAATATAGTAATTTGCATATTCGGTGCAAAACTATACGGTAATTATATGAATAATTTCAATAAAAATAAACAAATGTTTATCACGCTTCCACGCACGGCTTGTCATTGTCAAGTCGTCATTGTCAACAATAGCATTATAGCACTATAACCTGCGGAAATCTACTCGGCATTTGCGTGTATGTGATTCTGTGTGAGCGAGGTGCCTAGGTAACTTTTTCGGATTAATTGATAACCCCTCTCGCTCTTGTGTATTCGCCCGCCAATGTGAGAGAGCGAGAAGGATATATATATTTGTATCAAGATGGTTGCTGGGTAATAATGTGACATTATATTGTTGCTTGCTTACCTGTTTTCATCATTTGGAAATCTATGAAATATTATGTGTTGTTTGTTGTAATTCGTGGATAAACAATTATTATACGCGCATCTTCTCACCATGATGGTTACTATTGGTTGACAGTTCTCAAGACAAGATACGTCGTGTAATGCGTGCGGCTAGTAACTAAACCCTAGTTTAGAGCACAAAAAGGCTCATAAAGTACGCGGGAGAGGTGTGGGGACGCCAATTTGCGGGAGACACTGTGAAATTCCGTTATGTTTGAACTCTTATGTATTCTGTGCCACGGAGGCAGTCACCTTTTTCGCTGTCCCTTATGACAGTTATGATTATGACCATTCAGTCATTCTAGATCGCAATGTACGCGGATAAATTTGCAAAATTGATGTAGTCGTTTTTCTATCAGGATATGTTAATTGAAGGCCCAGATTAAATTTTATCTACTCTCCCTCCCCCTCCCAGGTGACCGTTACCCCCCCCCCACCCCGCGCTCCCGAAAGAGTCCCGAATTACTGTTTTTACCATGAATTAATACAATCTTAAAAGCAGCATAGGAACGTCAAATGAAAGAGTTTCGAAATCGAAATACCTCCTTTTAAAGAGCATAATTTATTGTTTACTTTAATCAACAACAAACACTTATCTTGGCGGTAAAGCGGTATTTTTTTCAATTTTAGCAAAATTCGACAAATTATAAAAAAAATGTGTATATATCGTGACAGATTGTGCGGAAACTATAAGAGATAATATTGCTTTTGTATGTATAGAAGATTTATTGAATATTAATAAAGGATCATTTCGTTCTTACACACTTTTCATGTAACGTGTACGGTTTCCCTTAAAACTGGTAAAAACTGCAATTTGGGAAGCTTTCGGAGGCGCGGGGGGGTGACGCTCACCCGGAAGGGGGAGGGAGACTAGATAAAAATTTAACTGGCTCTATCATAAACATATTTTTATAGTTCAAAGTACTCCATTAATTTTGCCTTTTTTAATTAATATTATTAAACCAGTAAGAAATATTATTTAAATTCCCAATAAATTATATCTTCAAAATACCATAGCAACGTTAAATAAAAGAGTTTCAAAATAAATAATACCTCTTTTTAAAGAGCATATTCTATTGTTTCCTTTAGTTATCAACAGTCATACTTATCATGGCGGTAAAGTGATTATTTTTATTTATTTTCAGCAAAATATACGACGAATGATAAAATTTTAGTATATATCGTGGCAGATTGCGCGAAAACTGTAAGTGATATTGCTTTTGTATATTTGAAAGGTTGATAGTTAATTTATCAAGGTTTATTTCGTTATTACACACTTTTCATGTATCGCGTACGGTTTTCGTGAAAACTGGTGAAAACCGCAATTCGGGACTCTTTCGGTGACGCTCACCTGGGAGAGGGAGGGAGAGTAGATAAAATTTAATTTGGGCCTTTAATGAGCATATCCTGATAGATAAAACGACTACATAAATTTTGCCATTTTTTAAAGCTAGAATGACTGAACTACTCGTACTAGGTCATTTAATTTTCATTTTATTTATTCAAGTAGGTATACTTAAAAAAAAATGAGGAATACATAGTACTTCTTCGTCTAAGCGCGTTCCCGGTTGCATCCTCGGCTGCGCTGCTTCAAAGCCCGGGGTGCGCTTTCCTGCTTTTTCTTCTCCAAATATAACATGCATGTCAATGGTCAGCCAAGAATGCCAAAGACCTTGCAAAATGGAGAAGAAATAGCCGGAACAGTTTAAATGTCATGTTCGTCTTCAAAATGATGAATTTATGTTATTTCAATAATCTTTACTTTAGGAACACGAATAGTGTTAATTTTTTTTCAAAATCTCATTTACTTTAAATTTGGAAATCTAAATCTTAATTTTATTATCTTCTTTATGTCAGGTGATCGAAAACGTCGACTGCCATAATGTTTTCATAAGTGATGTGAAAATAGCAGAAACAAGTTATAGGTAAACAGTAATTAAGTGATTCACATTTATATGGACTTTAAAGTGGAATTGCATACAATTTATAACAATGGCCGTGATTTATTAAAAGTGGAAAGAAAAATTCTACCTAGAATGGGTCTGCTTTTTTTAGCAGAACGTTTTATGTCATAATACTCATAATTTTCTTCTTCGGCTAAGCGCGTTCCCAGTTGCATCCTCAGCTGTTCTGCTTCGAAGCCCGGGGTGCGCTTTCCTGCTTTTTCTTCTCCAAATATAACATGTAGACATGGGTAATCTCGACTCCAACCAAGGAGTGTTTCGGCTCACTGAATCTTACTCCGCATCCGGTACCGACTCATCTTAATAATTCCTACTCCCTTATCGGCTCCAGCTCCGAGGTCCGCTAAGTTTCGCTATTGAATCTACAGAATACAGATTTCCTTTCTGGTACCGGTTTCAATACAGAATAATATTGACTCTTGACTCCCGATTCTTCCCGAGACGCAGTGGAGCCGCGAACGCGGCTCGCGACCCGACAGGCACCACCACCGGTTCTCGGAGGGACTAAGATCGGTGCGGACTCAATAACTCGCGGGAGCCGATAACGATTACCGGGATTCAGTACGGGTATCGGCTCCTCTTGATGAATCGGCTCATTTAAATATTCGAATCCGGAGTTACCCATGTCTAATAACATGCAAGTCAATGGTCAGCCAAGGATGCCAAAGACCTTGCAAAATGGAGAAGAAATAGCCGGAACAGTCTAAATGATTTGGTTATAGTTTCTCTTTTTTTCTCTTTTCAAATGTATTTGTGCGAAAAGTTTTATAACCGGCCGCCGCCCGACGTTTACCCTCCTTGGGTTCCTCCTCCATTGAACATGATCATCATTTTCGTGCAGGCAGTTAGGCTATGGAATCAGCTACCACCGAACATCCGAGAGTCTAAAACCATAACGACGTTCAAGAATCGTGTAAAAGATCACTATCTGTATTTATCATTCTAATATACCTATCTATACTAATATTATAAAGAGGAAGAGTTTGTTTGTTTGTTTGTTTAAACGCGCTAATCTCAGGAACTAATGGTCCGATTTGAAAAATTCTTTTTTTGATGGGTAGTCCATTTATAGAGGAAGGCTAGGCTATATAACATTACGTTCCGACAACCACGCGAACGAAGTCGCGGAAGTGTTATATTTATTTATGTAAGAATATTTATGTATGTTTATGTAGGTTGTTGTTGTTGTAGATATCTTTATTGTACAAAAAAAAATATTTTATGTATCTTGTCTATTTATTTATTTAGTTTTGTATTGTACGTACACGCCAATTACCATTCTTCCCATTTCCACGCGGGTCTAATGGAAGAAATTTCTTTAGAAATAAGTAGCACCTAAGTACTATGTTTTCCTTACCCGTGTGGTTCCGGGTTAGAATAGGACTGACCACTCTATCTCTTTCTGTGGATGTCGTAAGAGGAGACTAAAGGACTTAGCACAAACATCTCGTGCTAAAATTGCATTCCCAAGGAGAGTTAACGTCGGGCGGCGGCCGGTTGTAAAACTTTTTGCATAAATACATTCCCAAGGTGGGTTGACGTCAGGCAAGCGGCCGGTCGTTAAACTATAGCCAAATCATTTAAACTGTTCCGGCGATTTCTTCTACATTTTGCAAGGTCTTTGGCATCCTTGGCTGACCATTGACATCATCATCATCATCTAAGGCTCTACAGCCGCGGATGGGCCTGGGCCTGGTTAGGTAAATTGTTCCAGATAATCCGGTTTTGGGCTTTCTGTCACCAGCCTTTTACGCCGACGTTATTAAGGTCTTGTTCGACGCCATCCAGCCATCTGAGCTTGGGTCTGCCTCGGCTTCTGCGACTCTCGGGTCGACTCTCCAGTATACGTTTTTGTACTCTGGCCTCGTCCATTCTTGCTACGTGCCCTGCCCATCGTAGGCGTCCAAGCTTAATGGTTTTTATGACGTTCGGCTCATCGTACAACTGGTACAGCTCGTGGTTGTAGCGCGAACGCCATCGCTCTTGCTCACAGACAGCTCCGTAGATGCGCCGAAGCACTTTTCGCTCGAATAGCAACAGGCGGTCCTCATCCTTCTTACCCAAAACCACAGAATACATAATAGTCAAACAGAATGGTATCTTACAGCGTCTCCCGCAAATTGGCGTCCCCGCACCTCTCCCCCGCACTTTGTGAGCTTTGACAGCTCCAAACCAGAGTTTAATTACTAGCCGCACGCAATACGCGACGTGTGTTGTCTTGAGAACTGTCAACCAATAGTAACCATCATGGTGTGAAGGTGCGCGTATAATAATTGTTTATCCACTCAATACTCTAAAGAACGTATATTTCATACATTTCCAAATGATGAAAACAGGTAAGCAAAGCAACAATATAATTTCACGTTATTACCCAGCAACCATCTTGATATATATACCCTTCTCGCTCTCTCGCATTGGCGGGAGATACACAAGAGCGAGAGGGGTATTAGCAATCCGGTAATGTTACATTGACTCCTCGCTCACAGGTAATCACATACACGCAGATGCCAAATAGATTTCCGCGGGTTATAGTGTAAATGCCATTGTTGACAATGACACCTGGACATGCTGTGCGTGAAAATGTGATAAACATTTGTTTATTTTTATTGAATTTATTCATATAATTACCGTATAGTTTTTACCGCCGAATATGCAAATTACTATATTACAATAGTGAATTAGTGCGTTACATTATAAATGACTCAATAATAATCAGTAAAGTGAACTAATGGTGAAATGGACAATGGACATAATGAAAAATATTTGTGAAGTGATATTATGTAGCTGTTTCCGACTTTTCTGTAACATTTGATACATATAAAACAGAATATTTTTTACGTCATAGTGTTCGCAAATCTTCAGGTATGGAAAAATATAATCGTAAATATGTCGAACTCGTTAGTAGGTAAGTATTAAATTAATTCTGCGGTGCGACCCTAAGTATAAAACTCACACATCGACGTGTGTACAGATAAATTGTTTCGTTTGTAGTAGTAGTAGGTATATATGTTACTCTGAATTAATGGAGAGTCATACCAGTGCCAAAACCCAACATTCAGAACCGTAGGTCAATATGGGCCTCAGTAGGGTTTTATACAAGAGAATCTTAGAGTTTCTTCTAGGTATTTTTGAGCGGAAATATCTCGAGACACCAAAAGAGCACTTGTTGTGTGAGCACCGCCATTATTCTACTACCAATCTCCGAAGAAATGTCGTTATCTCTTGTGACCAATGATCCAAGATATACGAAGCCATTTACGTTAGCGAAGGTGTCATTGCCAACGGTGATAGATGACCATTGATATGCATGTTATATTTGGAGAAGAAAAAGCAGGAAAGCGCACCCCGGGCTCCGAAGCAGAACAGCTGAGGATGCAAATGGGAACGCGCTTAGACGAAGAAGAAAATTATGAGTATTATGACATAAAACGTTCTGCTAAAAAAAGCAGACCCATTCTAGGTAGAATTTTTCTTTCCACTTTTAATAAATCACGGCCATTGTTTTAAATTGTATGCAATGCCACTTTAAAGTCCATATAAATGTGAATCACTTAATTACTGTTTACCTATAACTTGTTCCTGCTATTTTCACATCACTTATGAAAACATTATGGCAGTCGACGTTTTCGATCACCTGACATAAAAATAATAAAATTAAGATTTTGATTTCCAAATTTAAAGTAAATGAGATTTTGAAAAACAATTAACACTATTCGTGTTTCTAAGGTAAAGATTATTGAAATAACATAAATTCATAATTAAATTTTGAAGACGAACATGACCTATTATCAAACAAAATTTTACGAGAATCGGCTAAGAAATGCGACCTGAAGACTAGAACAGCCGGAAATCTGGACATCCGGAGTAATCCGGACACACGAAAGGATTTGTGCCGAAGCTGAAACGGTTTGCTCACTCGGTCAATTAAAATTTAATATTTATTGTCGTGCCGGTATTCCATACAAACAAAAACCTCTTATCGTAGAATTACCTAGCTACATGTATTATTACAAAATGTAGTACCGTTGAAATATTAGGTCCTTACATATGAAATTGCCGATTTTCAATACTGGCAACTTTAAAATCAAATATCTTGCGTTTCATTAGGAATTCCAAATTCAAATTTATTTCGAAATAAAGCCAGAAAAATATTGTTTTAAAATTCGTATTTCATTTGTTTTAACATCATTTGTTTGAGTTTCAACATTGCTATAACAACAACTATGGACAAATTGAAAATTCGCGTTATTTACGAATACGAGTTCCACCGTGGCACCAGTGCTGCAGAAACGACTCGAAGAATTAACGACGTGTATGGACCAGGCACCGCTAACGAACGAACGGTGCGTTTTTGGTTTCAACGTTTCCGTTCTGGAAATTTCGATTTACACAATGAGCCTCGTGGACGACCTGATACTCAAGTGAATAACGAAGAATTGAAGGCGATAGTGGAAGCGGATCCATCTCAAACCACTTCTGAATTAGCAGCAGCCTTCGGCGTAAGAGACAAAACGATACTTATCCACTTGCGCCAAATCGGAAAAATTAAAAAACTCGAAAAGTAGGTACCGCACGAATTGACTGAAGCAAACCAACAAACACGCGTTGCTTGCTGCGTTTCTTTGCTTAATCGCCACAATAATGAGGGGATTTTGAACCGTATCGTGACTTGTGATGAGAAATGGATCCTGTACGACAATCGGAAGCGATCATCACAATGGCTTGACCCTGGAGAACCGGCAAAACCTTGCCCTAAGCGAAAACTGACCAAAAAGAAGATTCTGGTTAGTGTTTGGTGGACCAGTGCTGGTGTTATCCACTACAGCTTCTTGAGATCAGGCCAGACGATTACTGCAGACTTGTATTGCCAACAAATGCAAACAATGATGGAAAAGCTCGCCATTAAACCACCGAGACTGATGAATTGCTCTAGCCCACTGCTCCTTCAGGATAACGCTAGACCACACACTGCACATCAAACGATCGCCAAGTTAGAGGAGCTGCGACTGGAACCTCTGCGTCACCCACCATACTCTCCAGATCTTGCCCCAACCGATTACCACTTTTTTCAAAATTTGGATAACATTTTACAAGGAAAAAATTTCAAATCTGATGAGGCAGTCAAAACCGCCTTCAAACAGTTCATAGACTCTCGCTCCCAGGATTTTTTTTCCAAAGGTATCAATGATCTGCCTATAAAATGGCGGAAGTGTATCGATAAAAACGGCGCATACTTCGATTGATTAAATAATAATTTCATTAAAAAAAACTTGTTTCACTTTTTTGATACTGAACGGCAATTTCATATGTAAGGACCTAATATTAGGTCCTTACATATGAAATTGCCGATTTTCAATACTGGCAACTTTAAAATCAAATATCTTGCGTTTCATTAGGAATTCCAAATTCAAATTTATTTCGAAATAAAGCCAGAAAAATATTGTTTTAAAATTCGTATTTCATTTGTTTTAACATCATTTGTTTGAGTTTCAACATTGCTATAACAACAACTATGAACAAATTGAAAATTCGCGGTATTTACGAATACGAGTTCCACCGTGGCACCAGTGCTGCAGAAACAACTCGAAGAATTAACGACGTGTATGGACCAGGCACCGCTAACGAACGAACGATGCGTTTTTGGTTTCAACGTTTCCGTTCTGGAAATTTCGATTTACACAATGAGCCTCGTGGACGACCTGATACTCAAGTGAATAACGAAGAATTGAAGACGATAGTGGAAGCACATCCATCTCAAACCACTTCTAAATTAGCAGCAGTCTTCGGCGTAAGTGACAAAACGATACTTATCCACTTGCGCCAAATCAGAAAAATTAAAAAATTTGAAAAGTGGGTACCGAACGAATTGACTAAAACAAACCAACAAACACGCGTTGCTTGCTGCGTTTCTTTGCTTAATCGCCACAATAATGAGGGGATTTTGAACCGTATCGTGACTTGTGATGAGAAATGGATCCTGTACGACAATCGGAAGCGATCATCACAATGGCTTGACCCTGGAGAATCGGCAAAACCTTGCCCTAAGCGAAAACTGACCAAAAAGAAGATTCTGGTTAGTGTTTGGTGGACCAGCGCTGGTGTTATCCACTACAACTTTTTGAGATCAGGCCAGACGATTACTGCAGACTTATATTGCCAACAATTGCAAACAATGATGGAAAAGCTCGCCATTAAACAACCGAGACTGATGAATTGCTCTAGCCCACTGCTCCTTCAGGATATCGCTAGACCACACACTGCACATCAAACGATCGCCAAGTTAGAGGAGCTGCGACTGGAACCTCTGCGTCACCCACCATACTCTCCAGATCTTGCCCCAACCGATTACCACTTTTTTCAAAATTTGGATAACTTTTTACAAGGAAAATAAAATATTAAATCTGATGAGGCAGTCAAAACCGCCTTCAAACAGTTCATAGACTCTCGCTCCCAGGATTTTTTTTCCAAAGGTATCAATGATCTGCCTATAAAATGGCGGAAGTGTATCGATAACAACGGCGCATACTTCGATTGATTAAATAATAATTTCATTAAAAAAAACTTGTTTCACTTTTTTGATACTGAACGGCAATTTCATATGTAAGGACCTAATAGTATCCATAATAAGTTCGCAACTTTGCAAGTTTAATAAAAGTTTGTAATGTCAGAGATTTACCTAACCTACCAGAGTTCAAATCATGCTTGAACCCCTCTCGTGTAACGATAACGACTCGCATACCTACTTTATCACGTCTCGACATTCAAAGTTCAACAGAATGAAATGTCAAACCTCTCCCTCACTTAATATCACAATTACAGTAAATATTTCACATTTACCTTTACCTATCTCACAATAAACCTTTATTGGCTTTGGTCTTTATTGTATTCGATGACATATAATATATTATATTATTAACTCGATACAGAAACATATAGTCATCTAAAAAATACAGGAACCATCCAAGAATCTTGAAGCTACAAATTCAAAAATGAAGCCACAAGTTTTGAAAAGTCACATTAATTATAATGACAGTGAATGTTTCAAGGCGTATCTTTAAATTATAAAATATTAAGAAGGCCATTTAATAATAGTGATGTATACTTAAAAGGTATAATAAAATAATCGATAACTAATGATAAACTTGTTGAGTACAACAAAACAGCGACAGCTGTGGTAATCGCGACTGTTCTATACGTTATAAGGATAAATATAATGCGATTGGTATAAAAGCCAGTCTGTGCCCGGCTTCGAAAGCTCGGAGCAATAATGCCGGCGCAATGGCGTTCTGCGCATTATTACTCACCCCTGGTGGAGCCAGGGTGGCCGGCTGCCATCGATCGCACTACCGAATGCGCCCTACGACCGAGCGTACTTCGCGGTCCCTCGTAGGTATTCCGGTTGATATGACACCGCATTTCTACATAGTTGTGCTATGGATTATTTTACGTAATAAAAGAATATCGTGTGAATATTTGCTAGATTACTTTGTTTATATGAACTCATATATGGCAGTTTTTTCATGTTGATAAGTACTGATACTGATAAGATTATTTGTTACTGTTTATAAAAATCCGCTAGTTTCCAACAAGTCAAATCAGATAATTTTTCATAACGTCAAACAAACATTTTCTATGGTGTTTGTATGAAATATCAGACTGTGACGTCATAGTTTTTTGTAGTCAAAAAGCTCTCTCATAATAGGCTTTTACCCACTGCGCCCGATACGATCCACCGATACATTCTAGAACGCATCTTGAGAACGGATCGCAACGCAATATCAATGCGACACGTTCTGCGATACAAGTAATCGTCCATTCTTCTTCAACCGCACCGCGGTCACGCGTTCTCTGCTTTCGAAGACAATCGGCGTGCGATCCATGGAACGCATGCGTTCTACCACAGGCAGTGGGGAGGCGTACATACGCGGTTACATTGGTTACAGTGATCGCATGCGTTCAGATCGTATCGGTAGAGGCTTTTACCAACTAAGTCCGATAAGATCCACCGATACGTTCTGGAACGCATCTTCAGTCGCATTCAGGCGACTAAAGGACTAAGCACAAACATCTCGTGCTACAATTGCATTCCCAACGTCAGGCGGCGGCCGGTTGTAAATTTTTTCACACAAATACATTCCCAAAGAGGGTTGACGTCAGGCAGGCGGCTAGTCGTAAAACTATAGCCAAATCATTTAAACTGTTCCAGTTATTTCTTCTTCATTTTGCGAGGTCTTTGGCATCCTTGGGTAACCATTGACATGCATGTTATATTTGAAGAAGAAAAAGCAGGAAAGCGCACCCCGGGCTCCGAAGCAGCACAGCTGAGGATGCAACCGGAACCGCGCTTAGACGAAGAAGACAAAAAATAAGAAAAAGTAAAAAATTTTAGGGTCGTCATACAAGAATCGTGTTTTTTTTCAGCGTTTTCAACTCGATATTTATAATGTGATTAATTATATACATACTTGAATATTTTAACATATATATATTATTACTATGTCCAGCATAACAAATACTAAAAATGAGAAAAAGTTAAAAATTAAAGAGGGTCGTCATACAAGAAACGTGTTTTTTCAGCGTTTTAAACCATTGCACGGAGGTACGGAACCATTACTGTACGCGAGTCCGACTCGCACTTGCCCGGTTTATTTAAATATTTAACTATAAGTGCTGACAACCGATTTTTAATTAAGGTATTTTTTACTAGCCTAATTCAGTGACCCACTATTGCCCTCGACAGGACTCGAAAGGGGAGGCCTTTGCCCAGCAGTGGGACACTGAATTAAGGTATTAATGAAACTAAATTGTAACGAGTTTACGACGACGTTTGACGAATCGCTCTGTCGCTACGTACAAAACACGGCGCCATTACCAGTTCACCTCCCGCCAGCGCCACTGCCTACGCCTAGCGAACAACACGCCGTATGGTTGCTGTTATAATATAACTCACAATCGTATTTAACCATTGCAAACAGTTAGCCTACGCAATTGCTGGAACACGACAAGTTTGAATAACAAATGCGTATGAATTAATTATCTTCATTCTTTGTTCAGTATAAAAAAAAAACTAACAAAATGTAGCTTTTAAAACTGCACAATAAAATTCGATGCGCTGTTGTATTAAATATTAATGTGTAATATGAGAAGAATAGTAGTCATCGACTATTTATTTATTTAAGTTTAATGCACACAATCTTATATTTAATTGATTACGACAGGTCAAATTTAATTACTACGACTAGGGCTTACGCAAGTAACTTACCCCGGTTGTGGTCCGCTCTTGGATAGGTGACCATAAGTGGTAAAAAGTATCACAAACTAC
Organism: Acrobasis repandana; assembly: GCA_963576875.1. Classification (NCBI taxonomy): domain Eukaryota; kingdom Metazoa; phylum Arthropoda; class Insecta; order Lepidoptera; family Pyralidae; genus Acrobasis; species Acrobasis repandana. The sequence continues at coordinate 8,820,183 of OY756230.1, read as the reverse complement.
TTAGTTGCTCAGTGCTTCGGAAAGCAACCCCATGGTATAAGAAAATTTAGTAAGATATAAGTGTTATGCCTGTGTGATGTTTTATCAAAAGAGGTTTCGTTTTGAGCGCTCCGACCGGCCACAATTAGCGTTTTTATTTCATAATAGTTTCGCAATATTACTAGTGTGATTCGTGTTTTTGCAAAAAACCCTATCTTTTTTCAGTTATTCCAGTAAGATTGGGAAATGTTTTTACCATTGTCTAATTAACCGTGTTTTCGCAATATCTCTAATGTTTTCGCGAAAATTCGAATTATCAAATCATCCTACAACATATATAATACCCATGCAAAATAACAGATTTTACAGCAGCACCGCGCGGCACGTGCAGCTCGAAAGCTCTCAGTTCAGTTGCCGCGCAGAGACAGATAAGGGTTGGATCTCACCTATCAGCACGGAACAGCACTTTCTTATTCTGCCATCCTTTTCTGTCGCTCTAGCAAATTACTGTTCTGAGCGACAGAAAAGGATAGCAGCATAGGAAAGTGCTGTTCCGTGCTGATAGATGAGACCCAACCCGAAGTCATCTGCCAGTCACACAATCATTCAATCGAAGCGTAGGTATTGTAAATATGGACGTAGTTACATACAACAGATCCTTGAAGAAGAGGACGACAAAAATTTGCTACTTCTTCATTTATACTATGGAAGAAAAAAATCAGTTGACATAATTTTCCAAAGCAGATTGCTAGAAATTTGTTATGAAATTTTGATAATAAGGCATAATTAAATTTAAATGAGAAGAGATTTAGAAGATATTGTCGTATAAAAAGAAGACAATATGATTTCGTTTTATGTTTAATCAACAACACAGAATACATAAGTGTTAACGATGAGCTATAACTCAAATTAGAGATGTGGGACCTCGACCTGTCCCGGCGCTCTAGGTGAGTTCCCACATAGTAGATAGTAGGAGAATTGAAGACTAAGAGACTCGACAAAAACACAGATTATATATAATTTATTATCTGATACTGACTGTTACATATAAAAGAATAATATTTAATTTATTAAGGTACAGCAGACAGAGAGACGTAAGTGATCAGCGTCAGAAATGATGGTAGAATGAGTAAAAAGTGATCAGTCAATGATTTGAAAATGGAATGAAAGGGAATTTGTAATGAAATGATGAATGAAAAACGGACAGGATGAGATGAAAAAGGTTTGAACATGATGCATGCAGCATCGTTACAGAGACACTGAGAGCGCGGCACTTGTAGCGTGGTTCTACAGTAATTTTACACGAAACCATAGTAACTTCTAGTTGCTATGGTATCGCTTGCCGTTCAACTTCTAATGTACCTTAAGGGTTCTTAGTCAGAACTTCCGAACCCGAAAAATGCAAAATTTTTACTTTCCTTCCAGTGTTTGCAGTTTAATTCAAAAATTATGGTTTTTAGGGTTCCGCACCCAAAGGGTGTCAACGGGATCCTATTACTGCTCCGCTGTCTGTCCTTCTGTGATATCACAGGGCTCTATCTCTTGAACCGTAATAGTAGACACTTGAAATTTTCACCGATTATGTATTACTGTGGCCGCTATAACAACAAATAAACACTATATTTAACTTTGTTTTATTTTATATTTTTGATCCCCTGGTCGTCAAACAAGAAACGTGTTTTTCCAATGTTTCAAAACATTGTACGGAGTTCGGGACCCTTCATGTACGAATCCGATTCGTATATGACCGGTTTTTATAAAATAAGCTTTATCTTTTAAAAAGTGTATTTAATTTGAATAATTGAAGCCCACCAACAGCTCCGTACATCTTAGTCAAATAGCCTTCGAGATGATTATTATGAAGCTATAAACAACATATTTTTTAAATATGTATCGAAATTTTGTTTATGCGAAGTCAAAATTGTGGAAATTAAGGTTTAGTACATTTAATTACCTTTCATTTAGGTGCAAAACGGGGTCAGAATATTATAAAATCAAAACTGAATTTAATATAATATTTATTGTTGTTGGTTTTGGCTGAATAGAAGTAGTAACCGAGTAGGTACTTCCTTCAGAAACCGCAACCTTAAGGATTTAAATTACATCAAAAGCATGCAATATAAAATATAATATACTCAACGATTTACACTTCAGATGGATATTGGCACTATTTAACAAAGTTGTTATTCGTGTATTTTACGTACGTAGTACACGTTTTTGTAGTAAAAGGTTATTTGAAAAAAAAAACAAATTCAATTTTTAGGGTCAAAATGTTTGTTTATTATTAGTGAAGGAGACTTAAGGAGACTAGGAGTTTCAAAAAATTGGTAAGCATTTTTAAATTGTACAAACATTTTTTCAATCTACACTGTTAACTGAACAAAAACCCTTTATAATTTAGCTAAATTTGAAATCAACAACTAATCCCACATATAACAAATACGCATTATCATCACGTCACGATGTTGAAACTACGCCGTACCTTGTCGAATTCACTATAAAATAAAAACAAAAATTTAAATTTGAGAGATAGCTCTTGCTGGTTATTTTTGCTCGTGGCAAGTTCGATGACCTGGCGCTCCCCGCCCGCGCACCCGAGCTGCTTTTGGAGCGCGACATTGCAAAACTGTGGTGGGGCATAGGAAAATGTACGTTGGTGTTACCGCTTGTATGATGGCTCAACCAAGTGTTATTTCGTTTATGAGATACGCACGCAGTTTTCTTACAATTTTTGTAAAAAACTGTGTTCTACTGGATTAACACATGATACTATTTATCCCGAAACAATTTGAGGTTCCTGTGGGATTGTCAAATACCCTTTGACCACGCGCAGAACAGCTAGTTTGTTTAGTTATAATATTAAAGTAGCAAAAAATATATAAATAGTAAATGCAAGCCAAGACATGGACATTGTCGTTATGAAACTTATGAACAGCATTATAATGGAAGTGAAACGAAAACATTATAAAAGGGAATACACAATACACGAAGCAAAAATAGGGGACTAATAGGTGAATGTAATAACAAAGACTAGGCACCAGGCATGATGACGGCGCAGCTGCATTACTCACATGACGAACAGGCTCACACTGGCATTTACCCTGTGACATTACAAGTAGACAACGGTTGAAAAAGCATGGTGTGCATAACATTTCAAAGTAATGTTATTACACATCATATTAATACCTACAAAGTAATGCAAATTATCGATCTAGTCTTAGTTTTAGGACTATTGGGCAGCGGCAGCACTTCGCTGAAGAGGGCCACAGAACTGTGCAGCAGCCCCACTTCCACCGAAAGGTGGAGAGAAATAACAACTTGTAGCGTCGCTGCCTATAGCATAAGGCCGCGTCCACGGACACGCGTCGCGTCGCGCCGCGCGGGCCGCTCAAAACCTACTATGGTAATTTTAAGGCAGCCCGCCTGGAGGACCGCGTCGTGCGACGCGAGCCGCCGCAAATTACCATAGTTTAGCGCCTGGCGGCCCGCGACGCACGACGCGCCGCGTGTCCGGGGACGCAGCCGAATAGTTACAGTCGGTAACGCAATACTTAACTGGCTCAATTGCCTGTAAGCACTATGTTTAAAATTCCGATTGACTAGACCTCACAGAGAGATATGTGTGATCGTTACGAAAATACCAAAATGACGGTTTTAAATAAATTAGGTAATAATAATGCTAATTTGGTTCTGTAATAACTTTGTATTTTTATGTTTTACAAACATTATTTTAATGTTGTTTTCCCGAGCAATCTGGATTCCGAAAAGGCTACAGTACCATGGACTACATCCATACCACAAAATTAATAAGATTATTACATACAGAACGGAATCACAAAGGTCCCGCGCAATATGCCTCCCCGTTTCCCGTCCCCGCATCTCTCCCCCGTTCTCGCCTTATCGAGGGTGTTGAGTGGGCGAACACACACACATCGACGTGTGCACAGATGTATAGTTTTGTTTGTAGTAGGCTGAGTAAATAGGAGGATACTCCGCTTCTATGCCATACTGTGAGGTAGGTTACAGATAAGACGAGGGAGTAGGTATAATAACAGGCCGCTGTGTTTGAGGTTCATGGACCGTAGTCCATCCGTAGTCCGTAGTCGATCGAATCGAAGGCTTTATCGTAATAAAACCTTCGATTCGATCGAAACGTGGGCCGCGCTTCAGACTCTCCACCGATGCCGAATTGACTAGGTAGGTATATCGAGGTGTTGAACTGCTTATGTGACCGTTTGATTGTGAACGCCGAGAGTTTATAAACTATCGATGAATTGTGTACTGTACCGTAGTGCTCACATTATAACGTATTAATTTACGATAGATTATAATCTACCCACGTCAAACCGTCAAATTGTGAGCTAAAATTATACTTGAATTTGACTGAAACCGCCTGGTAGGCACCGTGAGCCCAGACCAGATTGGTTCAAAACTGACTGTCATTCGTTAGTCGCCGAACATCAACAAAAGTGTATTTTATGGCGTTTAATAGTTTTCGTTAAAAAATAACAAGTAAGTAGTTATAAGTGTTCATTCAATAGTAAAATTTAACTACCATAGAATAAACAAGTTAAATTTCAGAGATGAATAACAGTCAGTCGTCGATCATTGCCTAAGACGCCTAAGTTATACTTTTCGTGTGTTTTAGTCATTTTTCAGGGTTCCGTACAAAAAATTAATCAACGGAACCCTTATAGGATCGCTCGTGCGTCTGTCTGTCCGTCCGTCTGTCACAGCCAATTTGCTCCGAATCTACCGGACCGAATAAGGTGAAATTTGGTAGGATGGTGTAATCCTATGACCCAAACACATATGTGCAAAGTAAATAAATATTTTTTTTAAAATAAGGGTCATTTTCGGAGGATAAATTAGGCAATTGAAAAAAAAGTTTTGCAAACCTTACTGTGTCATATATCAAATGAAAGGGCTCGTTATGAGGATCTCAAATATATTTGAGTTATAATTCTAAAATAAATAGTTTTGATTTAATTCATGAAAGAAGACGAAAATTGACCATTCCCTCCCCCTGATCTCCGAAACTACTGAGCCTAAAATTTAAAAAAAAATACAAAATATAGTTAATTGCTTGTAGATTACAGGAAAACCTTTATGAATTTAATCAATTGTACGGAACCCTCTCCACGCGAGTTTAACTCGCACTTGGCCGGTTTCTTTTTCGCTTATTAGGTATTTATAATAAATATTGTTTATTAAAACATTATGTTACTTAATTAACATAACATTAAACGTGCATTTTCTTTTTTTGACTCATATTTAAAGTATGTTTTTTATCTCTATGGACGCAAAACGACCTACCTCTGACCACAACCAATGAGGGGCGACTTACAATTTTACGAGTGTGACAGAATCCTGTCTAAGGTTCATTTACAATTTAACGGTTTGACGTGGATAGATTATAAACTATCGTAAATTAATACGTTACTAGCTTTTCACAACGATGTATGTCTGCGATACAAGTAGTCGTCCATTCTTCTTCAACCGCACCGCGGTAACTCGTTCTATGCCGATGTTCGATCGGCGTGCGATCCATGGAACGCATGCGTTCTACCCTACCGCAGGCAGTGGGGAGGCGTACATACGCGGCCAATGCGGCCATTGGTTACAGTGATCGCATGCGTTCAGATCGTATCGGTAGATCGGATCGGGCGCTGTGGGTAAAGGCCTGACGGTTAAACGATCCAACGTAAATAGGTATAGGTAAATAGTCTAACGTGTTTTGAAAATCCCCAATGCTTGAGGAAACGTTCTGACGAGCAATGAAACGAGCTAACGTGAGTAGGGTATGTAAAATGGTTTTACGTGTTTTAAAACCCTCACAATAGGTACTTAGTGAACCGTACGTAAACAGTAAAACGATCTCACATAAGTACCTAGGCACACTAATGGTCTAACGTGTTTTGAAACACCCCAACGCTTAGTGAAACTTTTTGATGAGCAGTGAAACGAGCTAAACTAGGGTACAGTAAAATGGTCTTACGTGTTTTAAAAAACCCGCAAAACTTAGTGAAAAGAACTTACGACTCTCGAATGGTTCTCGAATGGCGGCCGCCTATTGACAAGCACAGTACGACACCCAACTGCTAGGTGGTCAGAGGTGGATAAACGCCTGTAGACAGTAAAACGCTCTACCGTTAGTAGGCATTGTAAAATGGTCTAACGTGTTTTTAAACACCCTAATGCTTAGTGAAACTTTCTGACGAGCAGTGCAACGAGCTAACGTGGGTAGAGTACAGCATAATGGTCTAACGTGTTTTAACATTCCAACGCTTAGTAAAACCACAGAATAGAAACTAGTACTCTTGTACAGAAGTCTCACTCAGCAAATAAATTCAAAGAAATATCTACGCAATGTGGTTAGCGATATGGTTTAATTTAGCTATGGTTTAATTTTTCATTTAGATACCTAGACATCCATTGCAGGCCAATTTCATCATTGACAACTGAATTTATCACTCCAAGGGGCCGCCGCGAGCTTAGTAATAATGTAGGTATATTTTCGATAGCTAAACGGGGAGTGACACAGGCCTGGTAAAACTAACATAGTACTCGTAAGGGTCAGTTCACACCGAGACGCGATGCGACGCGACGTAGCGCGCACGAGAAAGAAATATAGAACTTGTTTACTAGATAAAAAGAGTGAGAGCCCTCTGCGCCTCGCTATGCATCGCTACGCAGCGCGGCCGCGGCCGTCGCTGAAATCAGTATCTATTTGCCTAGTAAACAAGTTCTATATTTCTTCCAAAGTGCGCGCTAGGTCGCGTCGCGTCTCGGTGGGAACTACAGTACAGTGATATGGTCGATTGTGTTTTGAAACCCTCAAACGCTTAATGAAACTGTCTGACGAGTTTAAAACGAGCTAATGTAGGTATAGAGTGAGAGCAGATTCAAGGTCACACCGTGTAAACTGAATGGTTTATTTTCACAGCCCATAATTCAATTCCACAAGCCACAAGAACGAAATCAAACCTGATGTGGTAGTTTGTGCTAGGAAATAAGGCGTAGTTACGCTGGATGTGGTAATGATAAAGTTATGATAAATACGAGACAACAAATAAGTAAGTACCTACCTACATACTTAGTGGCTGTAGCTGATAATATGCAAACAACTTTTTGACAGCACATGTCGGTAGTAGAAGTTATAAATAGGCGCATTCGGTACCTATGCACATGAAATATGAACGAAATTGATTTTAGTTCGAGGTTGTTTGTATGATTTTAATATAAGGCGTCATGCCACAGAATATGGAACTATTATGAACTGTATGTAATATTACATACAAAGGTATGTTTGGTATGATAAATACGTGACAAGTAGGTAGTTATTAAATGTAGCTGATAAATAGGCAGTCAACTTTAGTGCTGTTTCTACATTTAAATCATGTAGGTAGTTGTAACTAGATGACGTCAATGCAACCTTTGTGATGGTTTATGTGCTATAAATAGACTGAGTTTAATCTTCAAAGTCGCCCCTGCCTGCTTTATCCAGAATGTTTCACAATCATAAAGCCGGTGGGTTTTGTTACAATGGCGGACCTGTCCAGGAATACTATCGTCGACAACAATGGCGGTTTTTGTGCGTAGGTATCTAGGAACTGGAGTTTTTGGCGGGAAGTTAAGGGGTTCGGTTAGGATTTGCTTTAAATTATTTTACAAATTGATTTTAGTGGACTTTATAATATGAAATTGGTGTTGTTTGGTGTTATAAATGCTAATGACATGAACAATGTGTGAAATAGTTAAAGTGGAGAGGCATAGTACGGCTGTAGTGATATTTATTATGCGGACTGTGTGGGCGGCGTCTTCGGGCGTCGTCCGCCACTCAATCGTCTATGTAAACCAGTGGACTCGTATGGATTTGTCGCCAGAAGCTCCCTTGCAGCAGTCAAAGGCCTACACCACCCTTTGATTGTCTTGTTAGGATTAGGAATAAGAACAAAATTAAAGATAGGCTCTAAAGGACTTGTATCCAGAGCCGTAAAATTATTTAATAAAAAAAAAAAATATCTAGGAACTGTTGTGTGACTACAACATTCGATCTTTCAGTTATTTCTACAGCACTTTTAGTCTGTTTTAATAGTAATTCGCTTTAAAATATGAAGTCACTGTAGTGTGGACGTGAACTTCCAGCAGAACAGTATTCAAATGGGCCAACGCTAAGTCGTTGTGTAACCAACCAAGGCTACAAACAACATAGGCAAAGTAACAGAAGCATACCTACGACCAAATACAATATTGCAGATAAAAAACCTTACTACACGAAACAAGGCGCAAACTGAAATGCCTATATACAAAACAACAATGTCCATACCTATTTAGCATAGGTTTCGAGCCACTTCAATTGGAGCTCGGCGGGCGGACGGACTACCCATGCAATGAACTAACAACACAAAGCCAATTCAGTGGAAAGCGCCTCGCGTTCGACTTCGATCTTGCTTGCGACGACGTTGCAACATGTCATTGAAGAGCCGGTTGCCACCGCCGCCCGGCTAGTTAGGTAGGTACCTAGTCGAGGAACCTCGCGCGAGCGGCAAGTCTCCGCTTCTATATTCAATATTACAGACTCCTCTTTTACATCATTGCCGATTTGTTTGGTACTTTTAGCTGGTGTCGAGTATCCAATAATCACGCTATGTTGGTAGATCGTTCAAAATTCGAGACGAACGTCCATGTGGTCAAGTGGTTAGTAAACTTATTTAGACTATTTGAATAATAACTATTAGCTGTGAAATTAGTCGCGTTAGTACAATTATCTTATCAGTGAGCGAATAACTAAAGAAAGCTTTGTAAATTACGGTAAAAAAAACATGCATTACCGTTTGAAGTGATCCCTTATCCGATCTTCACGAATGTTATCGGGTAAATTTCCAACCCAAAGGTGCCGAGTCTCTCTAACCATCTTGCTTCAAACTCCACATTAGGAATCATTACCCGTTCGCGTCACTACGTGGCAAAAATCAATTTTGCACACAACGGTGCTTCACACATTTTGATTTATCACTTTCTAACAACGATAAACATAGTTTAGGACACATTGAGTTACACTTTGTGATAAAACAGCACTATCTTTCACTTCACGACATTCGATAATCTCATCACAAAATCCACTTCACTATAAACACACCACGTAATAGACGCGAGCGTACTCTTGCAGCTCTCGAATTGACAGTGAAGCCAGCCTCGACGCGAGTTTGCCGATAAGCTCCGCCTTCTGACCGCTGCCGCGCAAAGTGGAGTAGGGTGGCCAGCACATAAATCTACATTCCGTTGTGTTTTCTCGTAAGTACTTGAAGAAAATGAAAAATAAAAAAATCTTTTTATTATGTGTTATTGTTAAATATAAATAAGACTTAATTTTAATTAATATAATCGTATCATCGTCGCAAAAATACTGAATTGTAACATTTTGTTACTACCAAATTAATTACTTACATTACTTTTGAGACTGTTGAATTTATTTATAATATGAAATATATACCTAAATTTACCTAATTAACTTGTTTGCATATTCAGGAGTTAGGAATCCTAAATAAAAAATAATGGTGAATGGTTGATATAGCGGTCCGCTGGCCAGCTCTCCCTATAATGTTCTTTCTCTTTCGTATCAGCGTGCCGCTGTCCTACTTCCACTCACGCTATACAATGACAGTGTTGCAGCGCAATAAAATTACCAAAAAATAAAGGTAAACTACCATTTCTTGGATTTATTTTCATTCAATATACAAAACTTTAGAAATATTTTTAGAGAAAATAATTAATGTAAATTTATCGAATAAAATAAACATTTAAGAATATGTCTACAAATAAAAAATGTCGTGTAGGTTGGTCATTGCTATGTATATCACTAAACTATATAGGGAGGGTTACTCGTATGGTATCTAAGGGTTGGATCCAAGGACGATTCAGCCTATGGACAGCGCTGACACATTTCTGAAAGAAACTGAATGCGCGAGATTTGGTGCGGGGGGGAAGCATTTTCCTGTCATTGTTTGATACAATTCGTGACGTATAGCGATGATTTGCGTAGGGTAGTAGAAAACATAAGCGGAGGGAAAAATATCGATATCGATATGTTTTTCATGTTACTCTTATAGTTAGATTTATTTTAGAGTCATTTCGAAAATCATGTTAATAGGTGCAGATCGTAAAAGCCAATTGAGGGAATTGGTGAAAATTCAAACTATGTTAATTGGGCGATGCGGCTAGCAACCCATCACTATGAACTATCGCTTTATTGTTTGTTTTTCATTACCTACCTAATTCAACCGCCTGAAAGTAGGTATCCAGGGTTTTTTGGGGTTGGGGAATTCGAATCTAAACTTTTTTGTTGAATTAAATTCCAAGTCATTCTAAGTCTTTTTGTGGATGTCGTAGAAGGCGACTTAGGAAACACAAGCTAAACAAAGCTTATAAACGTCAGTGGGAACTCTCCAACCCGTCTGGCCAGCGTGGAGAGTGTAGGCCCAATCCTCTGACTGCTCTAGCTAATATATGGTTTTGGTAGTACAGAGAGGGCCGTGCTCCTGCAGTGGAGACTAAATAAACGGGCAAGTGCGAGTCGGACTCGTACATGAAGGGTTCCGTACCACCGTACAATGGTTTAAAACGCTGAAGAAACACGTTTCTTGTATGACGACCCCCTTTAATTACTAACTTTGTCTTATTTTTAGTATTTGTGTTATAGTGGTCATAGTAATACATCATCGGTGAAAATTTCAGGTGTCTAGCTATTACGGTTCCAGAGATAGAGCCTTGTGACAGTCGAACAGACGGACAGACAGCGGAGTCTCAGTAATATGGTCCCGTTTGCACCCTTCGGGTACGGAACCCTAAAAAGACCTGATGATGGATGATGATGATGAATGACAAATATCGCAAAAGTATTAAGCGATACTACGGGCAAAGTTTGGCTTGTGGCCTATGTTCGAAAATATACGTCTTTTATTTTTTGTTTTTTTTTTTCACGTTTTTTTTCTTCAATTTTAAAGCAATTAACAAAATTGCATTCATGGCAACGGAAAACGCGGCTACATTGTCGGTATCCATCTTGATAAAATATGATGTATATATGACCCTAGGTGTAATATAGAACAACACTACAAATATGATCATAGAATTTGACAGATATGAAATCATATAAATATGATGAATATATGATAATGTAATATCAGCCTAAGATCATTACCCATCGTGTTGCCATTGTTGCCAGATAGCGTCACCTCTATTTTCCAATGTAGAAAAAGTAAAATCCTTTTTATATAGTGTACAAACGTCCATAAAATCTAAAAAAAATCTGTTTGTAATATAAGGATTTTTAAAAATAAAGATTAAAAATGCTTACATGTGAAAAGTAATTCTGTTTTTGGTGAACCTTCAATTCGTAGAAATCTTCCCAGACCATTCAATTGAACAAGTAGGCAATTAGGCATTGTTTATAATTATTTGTAATCCGCTAGATGACAATAAGGCGGGAAGTCAAGGGGTTTGGTTGGGGTTTGCTTTAAATTATTTTACACATTGATTTTAGTGGACTTTATAATATGAAATTGGTGTTGTTTGGTGTTATAAATGCTCATGACATGAACAATGTGTGAAATAGTTAAAGTGGACAGTCATAGTACGGCTGTAGTGATATTTATTTTGCGGACTGTGTGGGTGTCTTCGGGCGTCGTCCGCCACTCAATCGTCTATGTAAACCAGTGGACTCGTATAGATTTGTCGCCAGAAGCTCCCTTGAAGCAGTCAAAGGCCTACACCACCCTTTGATTGTTTTGTTAGGTTAGGATTAGGAATAAAGAACAAAATTAAAGATAGGCTCTTAAGGACTTGTATCCAGAGCCGTAAAATTATTTAATAAAAAAAAAATTGGTTGCCTGTAAAGTCGGTATACGGGCGAAAGTTTTACGTGACAACGACTTCACTCCACTTCACTCCAAACTTGACTTCCACTCGGGCATGGTTAGCCCGCCTAAGAGCGAGAGAGACAGACATAAAAAGTGAAAGGCACGCGTGCCTCTCACTCGCTCTCATTGTGAGCGCATAACGTGAGCGGAGCGTAACGCAGTTTCTTGAAGTGTCACCCGGCTAACCAATTTATAAGACGTTGTCACGTCAAAAAACACTTTTTACTAAATGTCAAAACAAACATTTTCTATAGCATTTGTATGAAGTACAAAACCGTGACGTCATAGATATTTAGAGTCAAATATAATATCAGTTTTTCTGCATTCAAAAATCTAAAATCACGTTGAAAATGTATATGATCAATGACAAGTCACACTATTTTGTGACGTTTTATTATCTTATCAGTATCAAATAATTTATTTTTGACCCAGTCATCTACCCAAACAAGGAGCGACATTTGACATGAAACCTAGAAACAGAAGACCTGAACTGTCACCTCAGATCATGAGCCTGTTACGGCAAGCAGGGTCTTTTCGCGCGCAGCCGTCCCCGCTGGTCCCCGCTAGCGCCATCCATAGGCTAAATAAAATACTCCATGGTTGGATCTCATCTATCAGCACTTTTCTGTCGCTCAGAACAGTAAGTTGCTAGTGAGAGAGTGAGCGACGGAACGCTGCAGCACGGCCGGTGCTGAAGCGTTCCGTCGCTCTCTCTCGCTTTAGCAAATGGCGCTTCTGAGCGACAGAAAAGGATAGCAGCATAGAAAAATGCTGTTCCGTGCTGATAGATGAGATCCAACCCTAACGCATAACCTTTTAGGTGCAAGTTCAGTTCATGATACTGAACTACTTTCCATAAAAACCAACATCGAAAAAAAAAATTCGGCTTCCCATACATAACAGCACATAGCCAAATGGATTTGTATGGGAGGATGAATTTTTTTTACGTAAGTACATATAATATCTCAATGGTCCCATCCCATCTGTCCGTCTGTCTGTTCGTCTGTGCTGTAGCATTACATTCATGAATATTGAAATTGTTGGTAATGCAAACGGACAGATGATGCTAACGGGACCCTATCACTGGGACGCCGCTGTCTGTCTGCCTGTCCGTCCGTCACAGACTGTGGTCACAGAGTGTGACAAAGCTCTATCTGTTGAAACGTTAAACGCTAGACCATTAACTTATACAGTGTAAGCTCTATATAGCGTCACTGAAGGGACTGCACATTTTACGGCGTTAAAGAGAGTTGTCGTAATATGGAGTGAAGAAAAAATCAATATAATTTTACTATTATAATATGTTTTTTTTATTTTTTTGAAGCTGCAAAAATTAATATTTATATTAATAATAATGCATATTGCTGTAGTCCATCGACGTATAAGAAAGTCTTTTTCCTATATCCATGGTAAAGTCTATTATCTTCGTGACGTTTTTTGTTGTCTGCCAAAACAACCTAACAGTCTAGCGGCCGACGTAAACACGTGCAAGTAATCACAACAAACAAAAGAACGAAGTTCTTAGAATCTCTAGTACGCATAATGGGGTCACTCGTGGTAAATCCATGCTAGACAATAAAGCAACAAACAAAAAATTTTAACAAAAATCGATCCGCATCTGCAAAGAAAGTGCTCTTTATTGCTTAATGATGACGTATTTTCGACGTTATTTGGAGTGGGTGCGACGCTACATAGAGTGTATCATTGTATGGAAAACAAAGCAAACCAACCAGAGCCAAGGAATTTCGACGTTTTAAGGAGTTGGCCGTTAAATCGAGTGACGTTACATAGAGTTTACACTGTATGTATATTACTTTGAGCTAGACACTTGAAATTTTTACCGATTATGTAGGTACCTACTATTTTAGCCGTTAATACTGGGTGGCGCAAAAGTAAAGACCCTATTTGGTTCAGCTATAACATTTTTTCTAAATTAGAAAACTAGAAATAGGTTTTTTTAAATGTATATTTGTGCCATTAAATTTCGTACCATTAGGATTTAAAGATGATGTCTTTTAAATGGTGACCTCCAGAGTTGATACACATTTGAGCCCTATTTATGACATTTTGCATAACTTGCCGTAACACTTCCTGCGATATGTTCGTTATTTCTTGACGAATGTTTTCTTTTAGAGCTGCGAGAGTCTGTGACTTGTTCACATACACCCGAGATTTCAAAAAACCCCAAAGAAAGAAGTCTGGACTGGTCAGATCGGGTGATCTTGCAGGCCAAGGCAAATCGCCAAAACGAGAGATAACTCGGCCTGGAAAAGCGTCCCTCACTAAGTCCATAGTGTCGCGCGCTGTGTGTGCCGTAGCGCCGTCTTGTTGAAACCAGATGTGCTCCAGCCCCAATTCGTCCAAACTGGGTATCAAAAACTCTCGTAACATGGTTCTGTAGCGTTCTCCAGTGACAGTTATCGCATTGCCTCCAGCGTCTTCGAAAAAATAGGGTCCGATCACTCTGTCAACACAGATGCCACACCATACAGTAACTTTTAGTGGGTGTAGAGGTGTTTCTTGAATAATGCGCGGATTATCAGTGCCCCAGAACCGAGTATTCTGCTTATTGACATGCCCTGAGAGATGGAAATGCGCTTCGTCACTCATAACCAATTTTGAAGGAAAATCATCCTCTTCAAGGTTGAGGTTTATGACGCGCTGGCAGTAATCTAGACGAGCTCGGTGGTCAGCAGGCAGCAGCTGATGAGTCATTTGAGTTTTATACGGGAACATCTTTAAGTCTTTCACCAAAATACGCTGCAGGGTCCGTCTGGAAATGCCCAATTGCGTGGCACGTCGCCTCGTTGATGTTTCTGGACACTCTTCCACATCTTCGCGCACAGCATCGATATTTTCAGCTGAACGGCCTGTTCTTGGTCTCCCAGACTTAGGTCTATCCAATGTTGAGCCAGTTGCTTCAAGGCGTGTGGCAAAGCGTCGAATTGTGCGACCAATCGGTGCCGGACGGTGGTGAAATCGTCGACGAAATTCACGTTGTGTTCTTATCACTGATGAATTATTCCGTAAGAACATTGACACAATTATTCCACGTTCTTGGGGAGTAAAACGGTCCATGTTTATTTTCAGTGTATTTTACATTTGTTCACTACACAATTTTCAACAACAGAATGACAGAAAATGTCATATAAAAAAAATAAAAGTATTTTCTTTAGTGCCAGTACTTTTGCGCCACCCAGTATAATAATAATATATACTTTATTTCGGATATCTCCATAGTTAAAGTTACAAAGCTTAAAATTATAATTAATTAAATGCGACCCCCTATGGCCACCCGCATGCAATTTTTCAGCATGGGGCAGTCGGGACGCAAGGATATCATCCTTAGGATGCTGTTATGGCTGTTCCGCACGCGCTGCAATAAAGAGGCGGCCTTTTTCCGCACTATCGCGTGAAACCCGTCTGTGCGGGCCTCTGCGAACATGCCTGAGGCACTGCATCTAGGTGGCAACCTAAACAACATCCTACAGATGTTATTATACTGGATGCGCAGGTCTCCAATGGTCTGGCGCTTATATTGAACCCATAGACTGCTTGTGTAAAAGCTTTGGCAGAAGGCTTTAAAAATGGTTATTTTAACCGGAGTGGTACAAGAGTTAAATCGACGTGCTACCATATTTCCCCTAACCGCTAGAGCCCTGCGCTCCCTCTCAATGTCAGCATCATCAGATAGAGCTGAATTTACAATATGTCCCAAGTACTTGAAACTAACAACAAACACTAAAAATAAAATAAAGTTGAAAATTAAAGGGTGTCGAAACGTGAAACGTGTTTTTTCAGCGTTAAAACATTGTACGGAGGTACCGAACCCTTCATCTACGAGTCCGGCTCGCACTTGACCAGTTTTTTTTAGTCTTAACATTCTTTAATTTTCTACTTTGAAGTTAGTATTAATACTTTTTATTTAGTCATAATAAAATGTAAATACATATTCATATTTTGTAATTAAAAATAGTACTTACGTAGTAAGTAATAGTTAGTACGTGAGTACTGGTACATAATCTGTGGTATTCATTACACCCGACTCACCCGAGTGTGTGTTTAAAAACAGAGCCGCAGGCGAGATTTTTAAAAGTATCACACGAGTGTGATATAATATGATAATACATGGATAATACCGAGTTATGTGCAGTGCAGTGTCATACACTACGTTATCATTAACTAGAATTCAAGCTTTAAAATAAAAGATCAAAGTTGAAAGAGAAATAATATTTATTTTGAATATTTGTTTTTTTTTTTTTTTTAATTAATGTCTTGACGCTACTGCGTATTTAGCCAGGAACAAGTTAATAAAACGTGGGAAATTCTTTTTTCCTAACAAGTTACAATCAAAGGTTGGTGTAGGCCTTTGATTGCTTTCAGGGAGCTTCTAGTGACAAATCTATACGAGTCCACTGGTTTTCATAGCCGACTGAGTGGCGGACGACGCCCGAAGACGCCCACACAGTCCGCGAAACAAATATCACTACAGCCGTACTATGACTGTCCACTTCAACTATTTCACATATTGTTCATGAGCATGAGCATTTATAACACCAATTTCATATTATAAAGTCCACTAATATCAATTTGCAAAATAATTTAAAGAAAACCCTAACCCCTTGACTTCCCACCAAAACTTCAATATTTGGAGTTGGACTTTGGACACATCGACGTCAAACCAGCGAGTCGCTGAAAAAAAGAGCGGCTAATTCAAAAAATCTTTAGCTGGTGGTAACGCAAAGCATAGTGCAAAAAACGTAATTTGATAGTTAGTAGTAATATTTTTTGATTTTATTATTTCAATTAAGTATATTTTTTAATGTTTAGAAGACTAATATGAATTAGAAAAAGTTATAAGAACAATCGCCAGTGTACTAAATGAACGAATTATGACACTTTTAATCAATATACAAGAAGATTGTAAGAATATTTAATTTTACTTTATTATAGTCTATTTAATAATTCCGTACAGTGCACTGACATTTGGAGGGTTGCCTGTTTTTTACATTCAACAAATAGGCATGTAACCGCGACCGGTTATTACTACTTATTACCGAAATATTTATCGTATTTTCTTAGCATATCATGAAAAAGTGTTTTAAATATAATCTTTGACTTTTTTTAACAGAACAAAACCCAATCAATATATATCTATAAAGATAGCGGAATAAAGTAATTAATTTACTTTTTTACTTGGCGATAAAACGTTTCCGTGTCCGTCACGTTGATGTGACGAAAAAGATAGTTGAGATTGCTGCCGAACTCATCTCGCGATTATCAAGAGTAAATAAAAACTTAACGAAAAAAAACGTAACAATAAACAAAAACTTAACAACAAAAAAATCAAAGAAAAACAAAATCGTAGCCAGCACATTCGGAAACTCCGGAAGGAAAAATGACCAGGGGGGTTACTCCATAAAATAATACGATAGTCGCACGATAGTGAAGTCCCATTTATATGTCAAACCAAATAAGACTTTATCATTATGTATTAACGCTCAATGTTGCTTGACGCTGAAACGCGGACACGCAGTATCGTACGTCTTGCGTACCGCTTTTAAAGTAACCCTACAGATCTCAAACAAAGCCGCAGTATAAACAAAACTTGTACTTTTTGTTCTTGGAGCCACCGTTGCTGATAACAATTGTGTAAAAGAGATAGCACGCATGCCCGCACGTAGTTATACAGCCGACGCTTTGCGCGATTGATTTTTTTTGGTGGTTTGAATTTGGGCACTGGTATGACTCTCCATAGATTCAGAGTAACATATATACCTACTACTACTACGAACGAAACAATTTATCTATACACGTTGATGTGTGAGTTTTATACTTAGGGTCGCACCGCAGAATTAATTTAATACTTACCTACTAACGAGTTCGACATATTTACGATTATATCTTTCTATACCGGGCGATTTGCGAACACTATGACGTAAAAAATATTTTGTTTTATATGTATTAAATGTTACAGAAAAGTCGGAAACAGCTACATAATATCACTTCACAAATATTTTTTATTATGTCCATTGGCCATTTCACCATAAGTTCACTTCACTGATAATTATTGAGTCATTTATAATGTAACGCACTAAATTCACTAATTTACTATTGTATTATAGTAATTTGCATATTCGGCGCAAAACTATACGGTAATTATTTAAATAAATTCAATAAAAATAAACAAATGTTTATCTTATCACGCCTCTACGCACGGCTTGTCAAGTTGTCATTGTCAACAATGGTATTATAGCACTACACTATAACCCGCGGAAATCTACTTGGCATCTGCGTGTATGTGATTAAATGTGAACGAGGAGCCCATGTATTTTTACCGGTTTATACAGCTGTCGATTGATAATCCCTCTCGCTCTTGTGTATCTCCCGCCAATGCGAGAGAGCGAGAAGGGTATATATATCAAGATGGTTGCTGGGTAATAACGTGAAATTATATTGTTGCATTGCTACCTGTTTTTATGATTTGGAAATCTATGAAATATGTATTCTTTGTTGTAATCAGTGGATAAACTATTATTATATGCGCATCTTCTCATAATGATGGTTACTATTGATTGACAGTTATCAAGACAAGATACGTCGTGTATTGCGTGCGGCTAGTAACTAAACCCTAGTTTAGAGCACAGAAAGGTACAGAAAGTGCGGGGGAGAAGTGCGGGGACGCCAATTTGCGGGAGACGCTGTGAGATTCCATTATGTTTGACTCTTATGTATTCTGTGATTTGGGTTAAGAAATAAATACTTTTGGTTAGCAGAAATATGCTACTAATGCCACTCACTGGTTTACTGTCTATGAAATGAACTATGTGTGTCTATAAAATTTAAATCATTTAAGCTAAGTTATTTATTATTAATATGTAAATTAATAATACAATTTACAAAAAACAAACTTCATCACTATTATTTGCAATGCAATTAGTTCTTTGTCTACTTTACAAACTCAAGTAATTTAGAAATTAGATGAATTTCAGTGACACAATCACAATACAACATTCTACATGTCAGTATCAGAAGAGAAATTGTTTTGGATAAAAGTACTTATTGTTAGGAGACTAGCGCCATCTGCGTGTGATCTCCACAAACACGGGCAAGATTATCGATTTAGCGATATTCCGGCTGTGGGTGCCCCGCCGACCGCGGATTGTCTTTGCCCGGCCAGGAAATAATCTTTGTCTATGGGTCGAGTCAGTCTCGACTGACGCCATTATTAATGACAGGTTCGTTGTCCCGTCGCGAAAGAGCCGGAGGCCGGCATTTTGTATTTGATATATTGCGAATATTTCGTGAAGAATTGTCGCTAATTGTTGTTCGTTTGTGTGCCCAATTTGTTTAAAACGGCGTGGAGCCGTGAATTGTTTGTAGTACGTATAAAAACAGTGATTTGTGTCGGGTGTAAAACGCGTGTCATTGCGTCATTGTAAATTGTTGGTTTTTGACTATTGCCCGTGTGAAACGGAAGTATTTGTAAATTGACTATAAAAGGAACTAATTTTGGTGGCGTGAATGCCCATAAATATATAAACAGTGATAAGTGTTTGAGACGGAGCAAGAGACACCGCATGTTACGGTCCGCTGTTAGGTTATACCAACAATAGGTACTTAATCTTGAAGTGTCAAGAAAAAGAAGAAACTTGTTGTGCTGTGGTGAAGTGGTGCTATAAGTGCGACGTGTTCGTTTGAGGCGACATACATGAGCTCATGGGTAGGTTCGCTTAGGGACCCCATTTTCTTCACCACTGACTTGGGACCCATGGTGGGACCTAAGGCCGTCACCAGCCCTGAGGAGGACTTCGGGCTCGACGCAAAGGCCAGGCGAGGCTGCCTGAAGACGGCATGGAAGCGGTAAGTTTTATCTTTAATTGTTTCCCATTTGTAATTAGTTAAATTACTTTTAATTAGATTTAAGTTTAATTTATAATTAGGTTAGGAGGTTCCCTGGACCTTATCTAGGGTGGTAGCAGACTGCGTAGGTTTGTTTGTGAGTTTGTTTGTTGCCGGTGGGATTGCCGGACTCGTACCAAGAGCGTAGTTAGTAACATTTCTTGGTAGCAGAACGTAATCTTAGCTATCTGCGCCAACAGAAATATAATAAAGAAATAAACAATCTGGTTTTATTTATTACATAAATAAATTCATAAACTTATACTCCTTTATGTGTACAATCGATAACATAAATAAAAATAATATGTTCTTACTTATAAAAACATTAACCTCTTTCGGTAGTCGGTAAGAAAATCTTAACGATTCACCCGAAAATCATAATCGCAGATCACTAAAAGTTTTAACATGGTAACATTATTCTTATGTGAATTGTCAAAGCACTGTATCGAATTTCAAAACGTTCTATAATACAGCCCTGGTCAAGTTAGTACAGGCCTTCGTAATATCTAAAAGTTTTCTTTGGGTATTTCAAAAGGCAACTTTTAGCGTGATGGTGGGCGAGAAGGTGGAAAAAGGAATCAAAATAGTGATGGGTTGCTAGCCGCATCGCCTATTAACATGATTTGCATTTTCGCCCATTCCTTCGATCGGCTTCTACGATTTGCGCGGGCAGAGAAGCAGCTATGACCTCCGTGGTGTAATGGTCAACACGCTAGTCCGCCAATCTGGAGGTTCTGGGTTCGATCCCCAGCCAGGGCACGTTCGAAAATTACCTTTTTCAAATTGTCCTGGGTCTTGGATGTTTATCTATATATGTATTTATTATAAAATATAGTATCGTTGAGTTAGTATCCCATAACACAAGTTTAAACTTACTTTGGGGCTAGCTCAATCGGTGTGATTTGTCCTTACATATTCATATTTATTTCTATTTATATTCAAGTTTTATTCTTGTCTCCCAGACCAGCATGGAAGACCGATAATACGGTGCGCTAAATGGCGGTAGTAGCTTCTTGTTGTAGTCAACCCAAGCGCGTCGCTCGCTGAGTCTATTTTAGTCGGTTTTGTGTGTATTATGAATCGTTTGTCCAGAGTCATAAGGATAAAATTGGCTTGCAATGGATTTCTGTAGGTGTCTAAACAAAAAGGTGCTGCGTTTTGACGCGAGCTAAATGACACCATATTGCTAACCACTGTGAGTAGATATTTCTTTGGAAACGTTTGCGGAGTGAGACTTTCTGTACTACTGGTATTTATTCTGTGCCCGAATGATAATGTCCAGTGAGTTTGGAGTTTGCTTTAAATTATTTTACAAATTGATTTTAGTGGACTTTATAATATGAAATTGGTGTTGTTTGGTGTTATAAATGCTCATGACATGAACAATGTGTGAAATAGTTAAAGTGGACAGGCATAGTACGGCTGTAGTGATATTTATTATACGGACTGTGTGGCGTTTTCGGGCGTCGTCCGCCACTCAATCGTCTATGTAAACCAGTGGACTCGTATAGATTTGTCGCCAGAATTTCCCTTCCAGCAGTCAAAGGCCTACACCACCCTTTGATTGTCTTGTTAGGATTAGGTTAGGTTAGGATTAGGAATAAAGAACAAAATTAAAGATAGGCCCTAAATGACTTGTATCCAGAGCCGTAAAATTATTTAATAAAAAAAAATGACCAGTGAACTGCCACTGTGACAATATCAAAATCAGTGACAATGACACTTTACGTACTGACGTACAGTGTCATTGTCATTGATTTTGGCTGCGTTTCGTTTTGCGCCAATAGTACTGTTGGCGCTGTGAGCGCTAAAAGCACAGAGCTATAATGTATAGAGGAAACTTAAAAATGAACGGAAAACACTATAGCCTTTTCTTTTTTACAAATAAGAAATGTTATAAGAGTGACAGAGTTCGATATACTGCAACACTTACTACTTAAAACCCTCATGTCGCCATTTGTGCTATACAAATTTGTTTATATTAATGTATACTATTAGTGATGGGCAGAGCAGGGATGATGGGATTTGCAATTTATCGATAATGACAATTAATGGCAGACAATACTCTTCTCTCACTCGCGAAGTTGGTGTTTGTTATGGGAAACCCAAAGGAAATGGGTCCTAGTTGTTAAAAAAACATCTCGAATTTCTCATACTTGTATTTATTGCCAAAAAAGTGTTTTACAAACACCAACTTCGCGAGTGAGAGAAGAGTATTTATTAAAACTATTACACGCTACTATTTTCTAATACTTACTAAATGCACTTTAAATCAGAATTAAAGTTTCGTAAGTAGTTATGATCTGAAAAAAATAGTCAGAATCTTAATTAAATACGGCGATGAAGATTAATATGTTACCACAGCAGTGTTATCTTACATCCGACGTTTTTATCTGTCACATATAAGACAAAAAAAATAAATAAAAACAGAATATAACAAAAAGACGTTCATAAAAGTATTTTAAACACATAGAAGTAATTATGTAAATATGTATATCACTGTAAACTTTGAATTGCGATTAAATTTGAACGGTCACGCAGAGTAGTCGGGTTTCTTATGAATCATCGGGTAAGTCGGTTGTCATTGTACATATCGTCAGCATGAACTCCAATCGACTCACAAAGCAGCTGTCACGTGACTTCGTTCACAATTTAATCTAATCCAAATAACAAAGGAATGTTTAAATGGTTAAGTAATAATGCCTGCCTATGAAAAAGATCTAAATGTGCGACATATGCATATGAATGTAACAGTTTTTGATCTGATCCTTCACGATAGCAAGTGGGTTCAAAATGCAGTGAACACAATCTTGAATATTTAGAAGGAGTCCATTCTCCACGTCTGATATTCCTGACCCACTTTTCTTTCAAAATTTTATCCTTTGGGAATCTGCAATAAAAACAAAATACAATATACCTAATGTGGTACACCTAAAATAGAATACTTATGTATTATAAAATAGTTATATCGTTCATTAAATTAGTCACAGAATGGGGAAATAAGAACCTATAAACTTATCGATAGCAACCTATTTAGGTGCAGCACTACGATTAAATTTCAAGGGTATTTTAGTTGTCAAAAATGGTACAGTCAATGAATACAAACATAAAAATGAGTTCATTTTACTAATAATGAATTCGAAACTTTGTTACGCCAATTACCAACGAACACAACTACAAGTCAACATGCTGTTTTACTCGAATTAAGCCTTAATATCATTTTCTTCCTCGAATGTATTTAATACGACTTACCGATGGAAGGATATTTTTTGTCCTGTTCCGCTCTAAATACCTTGTTGGCTGAAACAACCGAGAGCAGAACACAGGATAGGCATCTTAGCACTTGTTTCCACACAAACAGTAACGATAAAACAACTTGATTTATAAATTTTTGTTAAAAACTCAATTGACTCGCATACGTCCAGCTGGCAACGTGAGTACTTCAACCGGTCGGCTGACGGCGCGCGGCATTTCAAGATGGCGATGCACTCTAGCGCTATCTCGCTTCGTTCATATGAGCCGGACAAATTAGTGCGAGTAGAGCAGATATAGTTATTCTGCTGCTATTTTTATGAAGCGTCTAGAGATACTATGTTTATGGCTAAAAGCATTTCCGTTAACGGTTAACGCGCTAACAACGCTTTTGACGCGATTTCATTTCGGAACGGGTCGGTCGGTTATTCGCGGGCGATCGTTGTGGATCGTTGTTTGTTTTTGTTTGGTTAGGTAACTCCATGGTAACTCTGAAACAAGAAAGTAAATAGAATCACGTTTTGTCTGGTATGATGATAGTGACAGACTCAGTCATCATAATCATACCCGTCCCGTGTGGTTCCGGGTAAGAATAGGACCACTTCATCTCTTTCTGTGGATGTAAAGGATTCAGCACAAACATGTCGTGCTACAATTGCATTCCTAAGGAGGGTTAACGTCGGGCGGCGGCCGGTTGTAAAACTTTTCGCACAAATACATTCCCAAAGAAGGTTGACGTCAGGCAGGCGGGGCCGGTCGTAAAACACTAGCGAAATCATTTAAACTGTTCCGGCTATTTCTTATCCACTTTTTGAGAAGTAAAGCGGGAAAGCGCACCCCGGGCTCCGAAGCAGCACAGCTGGATGCAACCGGAACCGCGCTCAGACGAAGAAGAACAGTCATTATTGTCATCATCGTCTTCGGAGAAGTTACAGTGTCATCTAAGCACTATCATCTTTAAGTTTATTTTCTGCAAATCAACTTCCTTACTATTTTAAACTACAAACAAAACAACGTCAAACAAATGTCAAAAGTGACAGCACGCTCACAGTGCTAACGCTGGAGTGGAGAACGATATCACCGTGAACGCAAGATGGCGGCGATAGCTGCGGCGATAGTGACTAGTGACGTCATCCGTGACGTGCCTACTGCTATCGTTGGCGCGCTCACACCCAAATCGAAACGGTTTTGAGCGCGATATCAGTGATATTATCGCTGTTGGCGCAAAACGGAACGTAGCCTTTGATTTATTATTGGCACAGGTCGGAATCTCCTAAGGTACGCGCAATATGCGTCCCCGTTCCCCGTCCCGCATCTCTCCCCCGTTTTCGCCTCGATGACTCACACTGGCCGTCAAGAATCAGGGTAGAGGTGCGGGTGCGGGAAACGGGGACGCATATTGCGCGTACCTTAGGAGATTCCGTTCTGTTTACTCTTACTGTATTCTGTGTTATTGGCTTGCCTTGATTTGTGATCTAGCCACAGAATAATTTTGCTCCTATTTGGAGAAGAATGACAACTGTTTACAATGAAAATGTAGACATTTCATTGGTCGGTAAATTATCCCACGCTTCGAGATTGGCTCCCAAGAATTAAAGAAACCAATGAAAACGGGACTTTTGTCTCTGAGTACTGAAACATATGGAGGCGGCATACCTACAGAAATTGCGTGTATACCTAAACTTACTGAAAAATGAAAATGGTGCCTATTCGTAGTGCTGCCCCATTGTATTATGTTATGATATCGACATCTTTACGAGCATTTTAATGAGACTAAGTAATTATTTTTTTACCCGACTGCGGCAAAGCCCAAAAGGAGGGTTATGTGTTTGACCTGTATGTATGTCCGGGCTCTATGTTCCTTCGTAACGTAACTACTAACCGATTTTAATAAATTATACGTAGTTATTCTTCTTTATTAAAATTATTGAAAATCAAAATGCGGATTTTTGTGCGACAAATTGCGAGGCATGAAAAATGTTTTCTTTTCAAAACCTATCGAGTGGGGTATCAAATTAAATGATTTTTTTCAAGGATTACAAAAATATATACAACCTATAAGTTTTAAATGAAATTTTGAATCAGAAATACTAAAAAACAACTTATGACATCGCTTCTAATCCCCAAGCGTATTCCCGGTTGCGTCCTAGACATAGGTTGTTTTTTTTTTAATAATTATTTGTTCGTATCTTGGTTAATCGGTTTCTCTGGCACTTGAAGACCGATTTTGAAAATTCTTTTTTCAAAGGTGGTCCCATATAAATTTTTTAAAATAATTTCTCAGGAAGGACTTTGGAGACAATTATTGGGCTTTTAAACCTTGTAATTATTATTTAGGTAACCACTTGATCTCACCTGATGGTATACATGCACTATCATATTTTTATCCCTAATAGAGAGCATTTTGGGTCATGTGACTCTAAGCAGACAAAGCCCAGGGTAGCGAGACTCAAAGGCCACCTTAGTATGATGAAGATGGGCGAGAAGGTGAAAAAATTAATCAAAAAATCGCGTAGCCAAAGACTGATCGCGACGTGGAGAAAAACTGTTGAAGCCCTTTGCCCCACCTGGGGGCCTTAGTACCTTAAGTCAAGTAAGTCACATATAAAACAAAAGATTCCGAAGAATTGAGAACCTCCTCCTTTTTTTAAAAGGAACCTTTTTTTTGGAACCAATATGAAGATCTTAATAGAATAAAGACCTATTTTAAGACTATATTTTTTTTATAATCACAATAAGTACAAAAGACAGTGTCAGCAAGACCTCTGAAAGGTCACACATACTTTAAATAATAAGCCATAATGTAGTTATAAAAAAATCCGAAATGTATCATCTTTTTTCAACAAAAAACTAGTTATTTTATCATCGACTAAACTAAGACCCCTTGATAGTATGTGACTAAGTACAAAAGTGAGGTCATGGAGAAAACATGTCTAAATATTTCAACAAAAATAAAAAAGCAGCGTGAAACGGAACTGATTCTACAGCATCATCTTGCAATACTATGTTTGTTACTGAGGGTCCTATCCTATTATAACAAGATTCCTCAAAATGCAGGAAGCAAACGAAAATGGACTTCGTATTTAACTTACTGTACTTCGTATGTAACTTCAAATTTTCCACACCTATTGCATCTAGCCATATTTTCTTTTTACGATCAATTTTAGGGAACCTAGAACAAAAGAAAGGTATTAAAATATTTAATCTCTTCAAATCATACTTGAAAACATCGATAGGTCGATATGAAATAATGGCTTGAGGGGCAACTCTATCGACAAAAGAACTGTTAATTTATTTTTTTAAAAACACAAAAACACTAATTAAACCTACAAAAACGTAGTACAAGCTAAATTTAATATGAATAATCCATAAACGATTTATTACAAAGCAAAAACATACAAGATTTACCGTATTGTTTCATATTTTTGCAGAATTATACTCGTAGTACCGGTGTAATGATATGTTTTTCTCGATCTCGATATAAAATACGCGCGCTTGCTCAGCGGTCGCGTAGTACCAGCGTCGCGCACGCGTCACGATCGCACAGCGCACGAGCAAAGCCCGCGTCGCCTCCATATACCCCGAGATATTTTAAACTTTATATTACAATAGTTAATCATTTAATTCCAATGTTACGCAACGTGTGCGCTGTGTTGCGCGGAAAAAAATCGCGCTCGTGTGAACACCTAAAAAAAGCCGGACAAGCCGGACACCGTTTATTTTGGCCGGACACGCAATCAAAAAGCCTATCTATGTCCGGCTTCATCCGGACGCCTGGCAACACTAGCCACAACTAGGCATTTCTGTGACGTCACTGTAAAATGTTACTGGAAATAGTTCAGATAAATACATTGTTGTCTCTTTTTACATGGAGTATGGTAGGTAAGTTAAACTAAGATGGCTACAAGTTTGTGAGTTCAATGTCGATGTACATCGTATTTGTATAATTGATTGTTAGTATAGAACATTATGCCGGCTCCATATGTTTCAGTACTCAGAGACTTTTGTCGTCGTAGTAGGTAGGTACTATACCTATATATTCCGTGGTAGTAGGTTCAATTATTATTATATATGTAGGTACCTAACATAAGAAATAAAACAAGAATTACTGACAAGGATTTATTAATAAAATGTATAAATAATAGGGTATTAAGCCCTATTTCAATAAGTGTTTTAAATGAATCCTACAGGGATGAGGAGCCACAAAAAAAAATATACATTTTTGTGAAACCGAATAGTGCATTAAAACTACTTTTTATTTATTATTTTAAAATTCCGCGCAAAAACGTCGGGTGAAGTTACTCGCCGAGTAAACAATCAACTCTGTGAACGTTCTGTGAAGGAAAAAAGATATTTTGCTAATAAACAATGAGTTATCATTGGTGTCTTGTGCCTGAATTCAAGAATACGAGCATTAAAACTCCCGGAAACTTGTGAATTTAAGTGCCAACTGATTTAAAAATGAGAAATATGTGTTTAAAACTAGCAAGAAGACATTGCCATTGTCCACAAAGAATAAATAATATTTCTGAGAAGACTACTTTGATGTGAGTATATTCGTTATTGAATAACCTAATGATAACTTATTTATACAAAAGTAAACCTCATAATTATCATCATTTATCGCCAAATTTTGAAATTATTTTATAGGTTATGTAATGATTGTGATTAAAAATGATTGCATATTTCAGCTGGGAAATGATATGAAAAATTATACTATATATGATTATACTATTATACTATATACTAATGATAATTCCTCTATTCGGCAAAACATAAATCTGAATTGCATGCAAAGAACTTCGCCACCATCAATGTATTTATCCTTGGAAGATTAGTACTAAGTGGTAGAAGAAGTGGTCACTGCGCCTTCCATAAATGCATTTAAAATAGACTCGACAAGTGGTTAAGGACAAATAAAGTGACGTTAATAAATATATGAACTGTGAAAAGACTTTATGGACTCTCAGCACTGTGTGAAATAGACATATCAGCTCTTAGCTGCTCGTCTATAATAAATAAAATAAAAAAATACTTTTGACTTTAACAAAGCCGTCAAAGTTTCATGATTAGGTAATTATATTTTTATTGCTAAATCGACTGAAAAACGGGATAATACAAACAGAAAATGTGAAATATCAGATAGCGCAACAGAAACTTAGGTTGTTTACTAGGCCAATGACGTCACGTCGGCATCCATTATGGCGTATAGCATTTTTGATATTTAAAGCAAAGATAAAAAAACATGAATTTTAAAATTGAAATTTAAAATTTATATTGCTTTGATATGGATAGAAATCAACATGAATAAATTGCTTTTTGTCAAATCTATCACAAATATATATTTTTTTTTCTTGCATAGTGCAAAATACCCTATTTAAAATACTGTAGACCAATCATGAATAAATTGCTTTTTGTCAAATCTATCTTAAATACATATATATTTTTTCTTGCATAGGGCAAAATACCCTATTTAAAACACTGTAGACCAATCATTACATGACCGGCGACAATAGAGGTTCTATTTTCGCGGCTTCAAAGCACGGAACAGTTTGATGAACTTTGATGCCATCTTCTATAGCCGCACTTAAAACATTTCTGCCTGTTTTCTTTATCTGACATTATTTATGGCACTAATTACGAGTCTTTTCTCACTAACTGAGCGTCACAGTCACACACAGTCTCACAGGAGTATTTTCTCGAAACTTCCAAAAAACGGAGGAACAGCTGGTCAACAACGTTCTTTGACAAGATACCTAATTAATATCTCATCAGCACAGTTCGCAACGCAACACAGTAAATTTAAAGTCGGAGTAGTTTCTTAGAGGAACAAAAACTCAAGTCGACGAAAAACACACGACAAAGTTCAAAACTCCGGTACATTGTTAAAAATCGCCATTGATTAGTGTTGCCAGTACTAATAAAAAAAAAATTACTACAGTATTTGTTTTTTCTACTGCAATAATAATAAGTATAACTTGTATACAGCCACATTGTTGTACATTTTTTATCCCTCGTAGGTAGTTTTCGAAGGCCCTTACTAACTTGACCAGGGCTGGATCTAGTTAAGATCTTTATTGCACCAAAACATAATGATACAGCAGAGTACTTTGTAATAGATTAAAGAAAACAGATGTCAAAAGGCGATCAAAAATCTAGCTCTAGCTAGGTGTTTTTGTGTTTCTGAATTTTGTGATTTTATTTTGATTTGTATTTATGGTCCTTTTACGTCGCAAAATATAATATAACGGTAAACCAAATAAATAACCATGTTAAAATCGCGTAGCACGTTTAAAGCTACAACTAATTTAGTATTATTAAGATATCGCTACTCCACTCAAATAAACACATCCGTCTCTGCACCAGAAGGCATCTCTATTAGCGATAATTGTGTGAATAAACTAAAACAGTTATGTGATGGGAAGGACAGTTTCCTGAGACTTTGTGTAGAAAGCGGCGGCTGCTCAGGTTTCCAGTATAAGTTTGATTTGGACAGCAAGGTAGCAGACGACGACAGGTTCGTAATTCCTAGATAATAAAACTATCTACGAGATACTTCTTGCTGAGAGTCTTACTGCACACGGCTAAGGCCTTGGGGCCATCGTCCGCAAGGCAGAGGCGGATTATCCATAAGGCAAACTAGGCTTAGGGGCGCGAGGTAACAAAGGGGCGCGCGAAATTTTCAAACGGTAATTTAAAACTATCAGCCATGCAAAGTGACAAATAAAAACCTCTACTACACATGTAGTAATGCTAATTATAGTCATCACTATTTACTATTTTTATAGGGTTTTTTAGGCATTCAAGATGCAGTACTAAAGTACTCAAATTAAATAATGAAATAAGATTCCACACTTTGGAGTTGAACATGTGATGGCTCAGATGGTAAGAGTATAGTCGTATTGAGACTTAAGGTCGCAGGTTCAAGTCCTGCTCACATGGTATTTTTTCACCATTTCTTATTTCATTATTTAATTTGAAAGTTTACTATTACCTGTACCTACCTACTTAGTTAAAATTCATAACATAGCCGCTACAGGGGCGCTTATAAATTCAAATTCAAATTCAAAATATCTTTATTATCATAGGATATTTATAATATCTCTTAATAATAGTCACTTTGTTTTGTTTTGCACAAATGTTGACGTGAAATCGTTACTTAAAGCTAAGTTTACTCCGCTTCCTAGGCGCAAGTGCAGAAGAAGCGGCAACAAACTGCACTGCACGTTTTCTCCAAAGACGTCAACTAACAAACTAAAAACTTAAAATTAGTTATATAGATGGACAGAGATTACATTGTTTATTATGTCATAATTAAATTGAATTATAAGAATTACGAAATTTAAAATAATGTCAATTTGTAAATTTAGTGTGTACCAATGTACCTAAATTATGACATGTCTAAGTATACAAACCTTTAAGAGGGACCCGTGCCAAGCTCAAGCCAGACCTTTTTGTCTTTAAGATAGTCATCGGTCCTATAATAAGCCTTCTCACAAAGTACTTTCTTTTTATAAGCTTTGAATTTCCTGTCTGGCATATCAAGGACCGATTCTGACAATTTATTATAAAAAAGTATACACTTCCCCATAAAAGACTTACTGACTGTATTCAGCCTGTAATACGGGCTAACTAAGTCATTCTTATTACGTAAATTTCTATCTGTAAAATCACTTACTTTATTGAACATGGAAATATTTTTCCTTACATACATTATATTTTCAAATATGAATTGTGATGCAAAAGTAAGTATACCTATTTCCTTGAATAATTCCCTCAGTGAGTCTCTCGATCCTAAACCGTAAATGGCACGAATTGCTCTTTTTTGTAAAAGAATAATAGTCTGAATGTCGGCTGGACTCCCCCATAGAAGTATCCCGTAAGACATTAGACTGTGAAAGTAACTAAAGTACACTTGTCTAGCAGTTGCTACATCTGTCAATTGTCTTATTCTCCTAACAGCGTAAGCCGCAGAGCTAAGCCTATTAGAAAGTTTAGTTATATGAGCGCCCCATTAAAGTTTCGAATCAATTGTGATTCCTAAAAAGGTAGTACTTTCAATCAGATCGAGTTTCTGACCATTAATTAGTATGTCAACGCAGGCTTGATTCACATTAGGAAGAGAGAATCGAATGCATTGGGTCTTGTTCGCATTTATCATGAGGTTATTGGCCGAAAACCAATCAGAAATTAAAGATAAGGTGCTGTTTACCGCGCTAGCATCACTGTTATGCCGATCTATTTTAAATATTAGCGAGGTGTCATCAGCAAACAGCACCATGTCAGCCTCTTTCTCAACCATGTAAGGCAAGTCATTGACATAAACTAAGAAAAGGAACGGTCCTAGAATTGAACCTTGGGGTACGCCCATTTTCACATTAGACCCGTGTGATTTTACGCCGTTTATATCAACAGTTTGAAGCCTATCTGTTAAGTAAGATTCTATTAATTTCATTGACTTATCATCAAAACCGTATTGACGAAATTTGAGCATAAGTGTTGGATGATCAACGCAATCAAATGCTATAGAAAGATCGTAAAATGATCCGATAAGAATAAGGTAGTAATATCAAGGGTACTTTAGCCCTAGGGGGCAACTTTGGCCCAGAATGGAAAAAAGATTAAACTTCCCGCAACTAGTAAACTGCGCGAATGTATAATGTGCAAACTTTTTTACAAAACAAATAAAGCAGGTAAGTTGAAGTGTTTGATTGTTAGCAATCGTAACAGATCTGGGATCCTAATGTGATATAAATTAAAGAGATAAAATCACAGTATTCTTTGGTTATCGTTTTTGGGTATCTTTAACCCATGGGTAAAAGTTATTTTAAACCC
The DNA here is from genome assembly GCA_963576875.1 of Acrobasis repandana. NCBI lineage: Eukaryota > Metazoa > Arthropoda > Insecta > Lepidoptera > Pyralidae > Acrobasis > Acrobasis repandana. Next base: position 8,788,294 of record OY756230.1, on the reverse strand, counting down.
AATTTTATTCTGCTTCCAAATTCTTTTTATCAGCCAACTATACTTTTTTTATCTTTTAGACGTGTCAAGATGCCTAAAATTTATAAAAGGAAACCCAGGAAGTCTTCGTTACATTGATTACACAAACAAACATAATCTAACTGATGTCAGGTCTAACATGTTAACTCAACGGGAAGCTTCGATAAAATATAATATTTCACAGCACTATAAAAAATAAACTAAAGAAAAAACACTGAAACAAACCTTTGTTGAAAAGAAACAAGCATTTGTTGCTCATACCACAGCATCATCCGAATTTGGGTTTCCAATAACGGAAAGCGACCTCAAAATTATAACAAAAAAATACTTATCCTATGTAGTAGGCAAATCAAGCAGTTTAAAAATATGTACCTGAAACAAAATGCGTCAGAAGATTTCTTAATAAAATACTTTCTAGACTCTAGACAATTAGCAAATAATATAAAAAAAGCCGAGCTGCAATATCATAACAAATTATTAAAGACTTGATTGAAAATTTGTGAAACAATAGGCATATGTACTGTACCTGAAATTGGTAAGGTTGTTATCAATTTCAGGTACATATAATGTAGTTAAATCCTTGTTGAATTTTATCTAATAGGTCTGATAGCTTACTTAATTATTCTCAATTTTGATTACTGCATTAGTTCTAGTTGACTTTTATGTTACTAACTGTTAACCTAGTAAAATAATTTGATAGAGAACCTACCTTTTTTATGTCAAATATAGTTCCACATATAAACTACTTCTAATGATTATAATGGATAATTTAAGAAGGTTTTGCTGTTTATTTTAGCAAAGTTTTAATAAAAACAAAGGTATGTTTGATAGATTTATTAATTTTTGTTGATTTTTTTGAAATTTTTGAAGTGCAAAAAAAATAATCAAGATATTATGTCTTTCTTTGACATGTGTAATCAATCTAAATGGGTATCTTTGTGCTTTCATTGCAAACCGTTACGTTTTACTAAATAAAAAATCCAGGGCTACAGAAACGCGCTTCAAAATGCAAGTTTGGCCCAAACTTTGCGAAAATAAAAAAATACTTAGGGGTTGTTTTAATAAGTTTTATGTATTTGCATGAATTGATTATATTCACAACTAAACACTTATGCCGATAAAAGAGTCTTAATGCCATTTAAATTAAAGTACTCAAACGAGAAGTAAAAAATATCATGATTTTGAGACAAAGTATGTTACGGTACTTGCCTAGGGCGCTCTCGAAATTAAATCCTTCTCTGCCGTAATTTGTTAAGTAATTTCTATCCTTGGCTCTATACCATTAGCATTTATTCAACTGTAGGTTCATGGTCACACCATGAATCTGCTAGTTTCCAACAAGCCAAATTGGATACCTAGGTACCTACTTTTTTTTAAATGTCAAAACAAAGATTTTCTGTGGGATTTGTATGAAATACCGGTCTGTAATGTAGTTTCTTTGAGTCAAATAGTGCTCATAATATATTTTTTTCTGCATTCAATGTCAAATCACATTTAAAATGGATGTGATCAATGACAAATGACATTATTTTGTTTTTTTTTCTTATCAGTTCAAAATAATTTATTTATTTTTGACCCACTATTAGTAGGGCCCTAAGTTAACAGTATTTGGAAGCATAGCTGCATGTTAATAAAAAATAATTTGCCACTTTGTCAAAAACATATTTTAAAATTATTTGGCTTATATGCAGCTGGCACATTCTATGTTTTTTCTTTTCTCACAGACCAGCATGAAAGAAATAACCCGACAATGTATTAATATTTATTTATTTAATATATATTTATATTTAATTTTAATACTTGTTTCAGAATATTTGAGAAAGATGGTGCAAAGGTAGTAATTGATGAGACATCTCTAGAATACATCAAAGGATCAACAATTGATTACCATACAGAGTTGATAAGATCGGCGTTCCGGGTCGTCCAGAATCCAAATGCAGACCTTGGCTGTTCCTGTGGCGCCAGTTTTTCAATAAAAATAGATTAATGTAAGAAAAATTAATAATGTCACCATTAAAACCAAAAGTAAATAATTTTAGTTAGAAATATATGTCTACTGATGTAGTAAATATTAATGTATTATTTGATTTCGTAGAATGTACATAATTTAATTAATTTAATACACCTTTCATGTGTGATAGCTGTACATGACCAAGGTTTGTAGAGATGCTTTTGAATTATTTAAGAGATGCCTATATTCAGCAGTCAGGGATAGAAAAGCTGGGATAATGATGGTAATGTATATTCCTTTCAAATTTGCAAGAATCCCTTTCTCACACAATATTCTTTTGCCACATAAATAAACCTCATAAATAAACATAGAACAAAGCATATGTATGTATGTATCTTTTATTGATCTAAGCAACAATCATGAAATCGTACAGAGGTGGTCCAATGTCATGAAGCAGTAGATATTCAAGTTTTCCTGAAAGTGTAAGTTTCTCCATGATTTTGGGTTAATACTTAATATGCAGTATATCTGGGGGCAAGGCAGCGTCCCTGCCAAGTCGAGGGAAAGCAAACAAACAAACACCCGCACACAGTATACTTCTCTCAAGGCAATACAAAGCAGTTTTGATACATATGTAACTTCATTGTGGAAGAAGTTACAAGGAAAAAAAAATTGTGACCAAGAGAATGTACCTATTCCCAAAGAGGGTTGACGTTAGGTAGGTGGCTGGTCGTACAACTATAGCCAAATCGTTTAAATTGTTCTGGCTATTTCTTCTCCACTTCGCAAGGTCTTTGGCGTCATTGGTTGACCATTGACATGCATATTATATTTGGAGAAGAAAAAGCAGGAAAGCGCACCCCAGGCTTCGAAGCAGCACAGCTAAGGATGCAACCGGGAAGATGAACGCAGCTGACGCAGCGAAGATTGACTGGACTCCAGTAAGTAGTTGATGCAGACAAAGTGGATGATAAAGTTTCTCTTTTTAATAACATTGTCTTATCTCTCTACGATGTTCATGCACCAACTCGAGCGATTACAGTAAAACGTTTGCCAGCTCCCTGGATTACTAACCTTACTAACTTGTCCGTATCGCCATGAAGTGACGTAACTGTGGTTTCAGGAAGTTTAAACGGGATCGTACTGACGACAACTGGAATGCGTATAAGGTTGCAAGAAATCGCTGTAACCAAATTTATAGAAATGTTAAACGCCATTATTTCACTGAAAATATTGAAAACGTTTCTTCTCCTAATCTTTGGAAATTTCTCAATTCTGTGGGCATTGGCAAGGTTCAGAATGAGATGTCATCCAAGTTACCCTTCACACTTAATGAACTTAACAAACACTTCTCATCTGTTCCGGTACTCAATAATGATGATAAGAGACGAACCATTGCTTCTATAGCTGACTTGCCCGCCCCCAGTGGCGGATTTACAAATTTGCCGTTAGTAGGCTTTTCAATTTTTGCCGCCCCTAATGACCTTTGAAATTCAATACGTTAGTTTAGTTTACAATCATATTAATAACATTAATTCTGAAATTGCAACTTTATGATTTGTGTTCTATCGTCCTCATTACATCGGCTTTTTCCCGCTATTAGTATGATTGTGAACTAGGTGATAGTTCTGTCAGTCACTAGATTATTTTTGCAACCCACTATGTAGTGACGAGTATACTGTTGACCTAAAAACAGCAGCATGTACTAATTATAAGGTGGGAAAAGGCATGCCTTAAAAATACCTACACCATATGAACACAGCTAACACAAAATAATGTGTAGTCGGTAAACGTTGTTTTTGTTAAATATATGTTAACAATCCGGTTAATGGTGACAATGAGATCAAATACATTATCTTTTTGCGAGATTTTAAATTCACAAAATCATTAATTATATCGTCGTATGAAATCTTGTTCATTAGTTCTGACTCTATGCACAAACAAAAGAGATAAAGCGTTAAGCTTTTCTTGACTTATAGTAGATCGTAGATAGTTTTTTACCCGTTTCAAGCAAGAAAAGCTTCTCTCACCTGAAAAATTTGTCACTGGTGTACATAGAGCCATGCGAAATGCTATATCCAAGTTTGGATAAATGTGCTCCAAATTCTGTTTTCGCAGGAACAAAGATAGACTTCTTAATGATCCAGAATCTGGTTTTATCAAAATTCTTTGAGAAGAAAGGTGGCATTGAAAGTGTGCGCATTCCTGAACTAAATCAGTTTCTAAATCATTAGGATACATTTTTTCCAACGAAATGGCTTTTTCCGTCAGGGTCGATGGTAACAAACAACTCACTCATTTTGGTTAGAAATGAAAACTTTTCGTTAAATTCGTGGTAGGCTTTTTGCCGTTTCTCTAACTCGGATACGAGTCTATCTATGAGGACGAGAAACGTGTAACCCTGAAAGTTTCACTTGCAGTCATTGTAATAACTTCTTCAGATGTTTCATCAAATCTTTTTTTTCTTGTCGGTTGTCTTTTTCCAATCTCTGTTGTATATTGCTTCGATACGCTAAATTCCATCGCTTTTTCTTCGAAATACTTAAAATTATCTCGCTATTCGAATATTTTTAAAATTTATGATCGCATAAGTACCTATATTTTACAGTGTGTTTAGTAATCTTTTATATACGGATTTAAGTTTTTTTTTATTTCTGTAAGATAAAAAAAAATATTGGGCTTAATTTGCCGCCCCTCTAAATCTGCCGCCCTAGGCTCCAGCCTACTTAGCCTATTGGTAAATCCGCCACTGCCCGCCCCAAATGGTAGCTCATTTGAATTCACCGCGGTCACTGAGGACGACGTTTGCAGAAAAATAATTTCCATTACTTCTAACGCCGTTGGGCATGATCAAATTAGTCGCGTGGTGATAATCCATATACTCTGCAATGTCCTTCCTATTATCACACATATCATTAATTACAGCCTTTCACAACATTGTTTTCCTTCATTATGGTTAAATGCCTACGTTCGCCCCTTCCAAAAATTTCTAATCCTGTCCGATTAAATGATATCCGTACCATCTCAATTCTCCCTTTTCTATCCAAAGTGTTAGAGGCATTGGCATTCGAACAACTTTCTAAACACATCAATGATAACCATTTAATGAATGATTATCAATCAGGTTTTAGACCTGGCCATAGTACATCCACAGCCCTGCTGAAAGTTACTGATGATATAATGGCTGGAATGGAAAACAAGAAAGTGACTGTTATATCACTGATTGATTTACCAATGCTTTTAACACAGTCGATATTGATATTCTATAAGCTATTCTCTCCCATTACAATGCTGACTCCTCGGTGATCAATTGGTTTTCTAGTTATCTTCGTGGTCGTCGGCAGAAAATTCGCAACGATCAGGATTCGTCCGATTGGTGTGGAACTTAAAGCTGGCGTGCCACAAGGCGGTATATTGTCTCCAATTTTATTTTCTTTGTTTATAAATCTTCTTTCAGACTGTCTCACTTGTTCATACCATCCATATGCAGAAGACTTGCAGCTTTATGCGCAAACCGACGCGGATAATGTGAATACAGCGATTTCCCTATTGAACGAAAATCTTACAAAAGTCATAATCTGGTCCAATGTCAGGCCATAATTGTTAGTAGCAGGAGGCAAATAAATACCATAGACATGAGTACAGTGACGCCTATTACATTTGATGGTTGCAATGTTCCTTTTAGTACCGAGGTTAAGAATTTTGGCCTATGGATTGACCACACTTTGTCTTGGAGCACTCACATCGCAGAAGTTAGCAGAAAGGTGTTTGCCAGTTTTCACTATTTAAATCGTTTAAAAAACTTTCTACCTGAGAAGACAAAAACAAAGCTAGCAAAAACTTTAATTCTCCCCATAATTGATTACGCCGATGTGTGTTACCTGGACTTAACCGAGGAACAACTCAGTAAAATAGAACGTCTTAACTATTGTATTAGGTTTATTTTCTGCTTGCGTAAATTCGACCACGTTTCTCAATTTCGCACTCAACTTAATTGGCTGCCAATCCGTCAACGCAGGAACCAACATATTCTCTGTCAACTATACAATGTTTTAAATAATCCCCAGGCCCCTGAGTATCTCAAAACATGTTTCCAAATTTTAAGTTCTATTCATGAAAGGTCCCTGCGTTCTTCAAATACTCTTAACCTAGTCACTCCTTCTCACCGTACAGGTTTTTTCCATAACTCTTTCTCCGTGACTGCTGTACGACTTTGGAATGCTCTCTCTGAATCCATTAGAAGGGCCCCTAGTCGCGACTCCTTTAAACTTAGAGTTTTTAGGCACTTCCACTTCCAATTAAACATAGGACAGATTGCATAATATTTATTTATGGTCATGTATTTGTATATTTATTTTTGTTGTATATATTTTAATGTAGGTATATATTTTATGAAGTAATATATATGTATGTAAGTAATTATGTATACGTAATATTAATAATAATAGTATGTTTATAGTATGTGTTGTGATTATTATCTTTTAAATTTAGTTTAGTTTAAGTTTTCTTTATATATTCATACCCACATAAAACTCTCCAATCGACTCAAAGGTTTGACTGAAGGGCATTAAGTCAAGTTAAGTCAAGTCTTTAAACATGTATATGTGTGTACAATAAAGTATAAATAAGTAAATTAAGAAGAAGAAGAAAATAATGTACTGTACCTAGCTGTATTCCAAAATAATACGTTTCTTTCACCTATAATTTGTCAATAATCGCCAGTTTTGCAATACTGTGCGTGTTTTGTTAAAAAATTACTGTCATTCAAAATACTACAGTTTATTCCTCAAAAAATTTACATAAAAATATTAAGGATTTTCTACAGACACCCACAATAGCCAAAACACGATTGAGCATTTTTGGTCGATAGAAAAAAATCACAAACATACCTCTAATTTGCCTATACATAATACATATTACTATTTTATACAATCACCTTTTTATATGAAAATTATATCTCCGTTTTGGCTACAAAAAAATCTACACTAATATTATAAAGAGGAAAGATTTGTACCTATTTTTGTATGTTTGTAATGAATAGGCTCAAAAAGTACTGGGCCGATTTAAAAAATTCTTTCACCGTTGGAAAGCTACACTATCCCCGAGTGACATAGGCTATGTGTGTACCACGGGCGAAGCCGGGGTGGACTGCTAGTTATAAATATAATAGTCCGGTCAATCTAGACCAAAAACTGAGAGTGAAGGTACATAAAGTCCCAACAAGCTGAAAATCAGTAAAATTGTTCAAAACATAATTATAAATATGATTTAAAAGGTCCCCATCATTCCCGTGTATGGAATTTTTTTTATTCGAGGTCAAAGGCCATAAACATGAGTTTTTCGCGATTTTCAGCAAAACGGTAAGTTTTATCATAAAAGTACCTAAGACAAAAATTAAAATATCTTATATATTAATAATACTTTTTTCCTACGAGCCACCGTTTCTGAGATAAAACGATTCAAAAAGTTGTAAAAGTTGTTATCGTCATAATATGCATGAGTACGCCACGTATATACATCTCTAGAGTTGTTATATATGTTGAAATATTTTTCTATTGGTTATTGTAACTTATACTTAAAATATAAAATAGAATATTAGGTAAAATTAAACCCACTCCCTTAATTTATACGCCCGTGTAACTTCGAGACATCTGTCTCTTGTTCTATTGTGTGCGTGGCTAGGGTCGGGCCCTGGTCAAGTTCGTACGGGCCTTCGAAAACTACCTACGAGGGATAAAAACAGTGTGGCTGTATATAAGTTATACTTACTACTATTGCGGTTTAAGTTTACTGCTGATAATATATTGCTAAAACAAGCTAATAATGATGCTGATGTATTGATTATTGAAACAGCAATAAACCAATTCAATTTGACAAATACAACTATTGTTGTTGGTGAAGATGTAGACTTACTCGTATTACTCACTGCTCGAACGCCAACTGAAAAAACTATTTTTTTCTTAAAACCAGGAAAAGCTCAACATCAATCGGATATATATTCATCAAAAAGTTTATCTACTTTTGTAAAGTCACAGAATACATAAGAGTCATACAGAATGGTATCTCACAGCGTCTCCCACAAATTGGCGTCCCCGCACCTCTCCCCCGCACTTTGTGAGCTTTGACGGCTCCAAACCAGGGTTTAATTACTAGCCGCACGCAATAAGCGACGTGTGTTGTCTTGAGAACTGTCAACCAATAGTAACCATCATGGTGAGAAGGTGCGCGTATAATAATTGTTTATCCACCCAATACTCTAAAGAACGTATATTTCATACATTTCCAAATGATGAAAACAGGTAAGCAAAGCAACAATATAATTTCACGTTATTACCCAGCAACCATCTTGATATATATACCCTTCTCGCTCTCTCGCATTGGCGGGAGATACACAAGAGCGAGATTGTAACATTACCGGATTGCTAATAAGCAATCCGGTAATGTTACATAGGCTCCTCGCTCACAGGTAATCACATACACGCAAATGCCAACTGGATTTCCGCGGGTTTTAGTGCTAAATGCCATTGTTGACAATGACAACTTGACATGCTAAGTGTAAGCGTGATAAACATTTGTTTTTTTTATTGAATTTATTCATATAATTACCGTATAGTTTTGCGCCGAATATGCAAATTACTATATTACAATAGTGAATTAGTGAAATTAGTGCGTTACAATATAAATGACTCAATAATAATCAGTAAAGTGAACTATAGGTGAAATGGACAATGGACACAATGAAAAATATTTGTAAAGTGATATTACGTAGCTGTTTCCGACTTTTCTGTAACATTTAATACATATAAAACAGAATATTTTTTACGTCATAGTGTTCGCAAATCTTCCGGTATGGAAAAATATAATCGTAAATATGTCGAACTCGTTAGTAGGTAAGTATTAAAATAATTCTGCGGTGCGACCCTAAGTATAAAACTCACACATCGACGTGTGTACAGATAAATTGTTTCATTTGTAGTAGTAGTAGGTATATATGTTACTCTGAATCAATGGAGAGTCCTACCAGTGGTAAAGTGTCAAAATCATGTACTATTTTTACACGCAATAACTGGCTGTGATACGACATCTGCATTTTACAGGACGGGTAAAACAGCAGTTTTCAAAATGTTTAAAAAACGAGATTTAGTTCAATGTGCTGAAGTTTTTAAAAAGAGTAATTCAACTTAACAAGAAGTCATCACCAACCGCATCCGCTTTCTTCTTTCTATGTAGCTCCTAGGAACTCCTAAAAAAAACTACCTGTTAAGATAAGCATCGATATGCATGTTTCGTTAAAAATACTAAAAATAAAAAAACAAGTTTGATTAGCTTGTCTCCTCCAACCTCAGTTGCTGCTCATCAACATCTTTTTCGGGTATATTACCAAGTTCAAGTGTGGCTTGGTTATCAGCTAGACCCTACAGACTGGGGTTGGAAGTTGGTCAACAATATATTAGAGCCAGTTCAAACTTTACTACCACCTCCGCCGGAAAAACTGAACACATTTTTTTGCAACTGCAAAAAGGGATGCAGTGCTAAATGTGGTTGCAAAAAAGTCGGACTGTTTTGTTCTCTGGCATGCACAAATTTTCAAGGCCGGTCGTGCTCTAATGTTAAATCACCAACAGTGGAGGATTCGTGTGATTCCAACGAAGTGTCATGCGATACATCGCTATTGACGCAATTTACTTGCATCCAAAATGAAGATGAAGAAGAAGCAGGAGAAGAAGAAGAACAAGATCAAGAAGAAAAAAAGAATTTGTAAGTTACGAATCAGGTGAATGAACTTCACCACTTTTTTTTTAATTTACATCGCTTTTGTCTTTTCCAATCTTTGAAAATTTCCGTTATTTTGCAATAGTTTCAAATTAAAGAGAATCACAACTGACCCGTGGAGTAGGCCTACTGGGGAAACCACGTTTAAAAAAATGCGCTAAGTACACTAACTCATAAGTGGCGTGGAAACGTGTGCACATTATGACGATAACAACTTTTACAACTTTTTGAATCGTTTTATCTCTCGCTCGTAGGAAAAAAAGTATTGATACATTTTTTATAGATAATTTTATGATCTACAATTTTTGTCTTAGGTACTTTATGATAAAACTTATCGTTTTGCTAAAAATCGCGAAAATCTCATGTTTTTGACCTTTGACCTCGAATAAATTTTTTTTCATACATGGGAATGATGGGGAACTTTTAAATTATATTTATAATTATGTTTTGAACAATTTTACTGATTTTTAGCTTGTTGGGACTTTATGCACCTTCGAATGTCTAAATTGACCGGACTATAATACAAAAAAAATAATAAATAAAACACTGCGAAATATCGTCGAGCACGGCTCCGGGCCTTTCTTTGTTCTCGACGAATATTTTACTGTTTTATTTATTATTTTTTTTGTATTATATTTATATATTTTTTTGTAGATAAAATGATAGAAGTCAACTACGTCAGTAAGAAAACAATATATTCCGAACATGTTAAGTCTGAAAAAAGTTTGAATTCTGTTAGCAGTTTTAGTTGAGTAACAAGAAAGTTTTTAGTTTTTCGGCAACTGGTTGCGAAACTGCAAAGATAAAATATTATAGGTGTGTATCAAGAATAGACATTTGTTTTTGGCAACTGGTTGAGTAACAAGAATATTCAATACTTTTTAGCAACTGGTTGCCAAACTCAGTTGCCATCACGGCCGGAGGGGACTGAACTTGCTCCATAAATTTGGTTAGTGGATAAAAAGTCAGCCTGTATGTATCTATCATTAAATATTGTTTCGTTGAGTTAGTATCCCATGGTACTAGTTTAAGAACTTTGGGGCTAGCCCAATCAGTGTAAGTTGTCCTTATATATTTATTATGTATTTATTTATCTCAGTATAACGTCGCTCATCCGAGCGTGCTGCTATTGTATCACGCAGTCGGTTTTTTATATTTATAATTGTTAATATCGCCATAGTTACGATTTTTTCCTATAAGAGGCCACTGGTGGTTTTCACTAAACATTTCTCAGAAGGGAGTGCCTTGAGTACTGTTTTACATTCCTGATGTCTACAAAGAGAAGGGGATGAGTAAGTAGTTGAATTGAAGTTCGTTGCCTGGCTGTTAGCACCTAAGGTACCTATAGGTATAGACATAGGTAAAGAAAAATATTGATAGATCATACCAAAAATTATTATAAAAATAAACTGTTTTATAAATGAAAAATTGATATTGGAGTATGGTACATACAAGTATATTATATTTTAGAAAAAGATAACTATATACCTCTAATAAAAGTACAAAATATTTTAAATTATATTGAACGCTATTGATTTTTGTTGTGACCCACACGTTGTCTATGGGCGGAGGCAACCTGGTTAAGGACTTGCCCTGTTACTGGAATTGACAGCCGATCTGAAAAAATAGTTAAGTAGGAACTTGTAGTAATATACAATTGTTTATTCAGTGATAGATAAGTAATAATTCATGGCAGTAAGTTTTGCCATGTGGTAGGGCTGAGTAGAATGCATCTTGTTACTACGCCTTTCTCACGGTTGTCGTAAAAGGTGACTAAGGGAAAGAGAAACGTGCAACAGCAGCGTCTTCTGTGTAACGACAATACCTATCTAAATTGCGATTACTAAGGGCTCTTGGGCGGTGATCCCACTGCACCGCGCACCGTCGCGGGGCGACAGATTTTAACATTGTTTGTTTGTAATAACTATATTGTACCAAAAATTTAAGTATAAAAGACAACATAATACGAAAGAGCAAATATACAAAGGCGGACTTATCCTATGTAGGGATCTCTTCCAGTCAACCTGCGATAGATTGAGAGGATATTTACTCTGTTATATATAAGGCAGAAGCCGGTACTTAAATAATGTATGCAAGTATCTCAATTTGTATCGAAAACACGCCTAGTCCAACACTGAAAACGCGTCAAAGCGCGGGTGCGTGTGTTGAACCGCGCTCCGCGACGGGGCGCGGTGCAGTGGGTTCACCGCCTTACAGACAAGAGTTAATGCGCGACAACAGAAGGCGAGGGTCGCGAAATGACGCTCGTCTGTCTGAACTCTAACCCGCCTGCCCAGTGACGTGGTGATTATAAACAAACCTTCCTTGTATTGGGAGAGGCCTTTACTCCAGCAGTGTACGACAAAAAGTGAGAGTAAGTTGAAGGCTGCTTACGTCTGCAATTCCGATGGGAACGCGAAGGCATCGTTGACTTTCTTGACGTTATGCGGCGAGTACCGGTTGTAGAAGCCCCAGATGCTGTTCATCAGCTTGCTATTGTACTTCAGTGGAGATAGCTCCGTAACTGAAAGAAAATTGATAAAACTAGAAATTAAAATTCATTAACGAAGAAAAAATATTCTTTACCTACTTATCCGTAAAAAGAATTAAGTAGGTAGAGCAAATTATTATACTACAGCTTATGGACAAAACTTTGAAAGAAATTGGGCTTAAAATAACAAATAGGTACTTACATAAGACAAAAACAATGATAAGATAACAAAATATTACCAATTAGAGATCTCATACACCTAATGGAACACCAATCATACAGATAGAGAAATTTAAATATTTACAGAAGACTCCAGAACCAATTCCAGATGCCCAGAAGAAATGCAGTCCATGATGCTAAATGGGGAATCATTCGAGCGACTTGAGATAAGATAATAGAATGAATAAAAGGTTCTATAACGTGTACCTTTTTATTGTGGTGGGGGAAGCGTCTACAGGTTTTCAAAAATGTAAATAAGTACATAGAAATACTCAAGCGCGCCTGTCAGAACATTATACAGACGGTTCATACTGATGTCCTAGTCGTGCTTGGCCAAAATTGACTATTTTTTGAAGAGTTATTCTTAATCTGATGGTTTGAAATAAAAACTTTTCAAACCATCGATTAAGAAAATCAATAGGTAGGTCTCAGATTAAAGGTACGAGTAGGTACTTACATTTTTATGTAAAAGCTTTTATCGTGAGACCAAAGTGCTAGACAAGACAAATCTAATGAGCTCAGACATGATTTCGTCGTTTGATTATTGAGTGAGCTACCTCTCGGCTCCAACATAAGATTAACTTTATGATATGGTTATATGTATTGTACTGTCATTCTGATATGACATGTCTGGGGTTTACTACTTGATTTCAAATGCCATAAGTCCGATGGCTGATTCCCCGAAGTCATTAGGTCGAGCCACAGCAGGGTCAGTCGTATCAACCGCTAAAACACATAGCGGAATATCGAGAAGTCAGGCGCATTCTACCGACAAGAGCGTTAAGCTCATAAATGAGAAGAAAAAGAAAGAGACTCCATGGCTAGTATATACTGGCTAACTATCGGCTTGGTGCGTTATTTAGCAGTCTAAAATTCTGCCTACATGGCTAGAAATAAGTAGGTACTTATAGCTATACTAGCCGAAAATGTGTCAGATTGTCGTCGAAAATGTGACAATGATAACATGTGGCTTGGAGTCTATTTACTTGCAGTTGCACCCTCTACTTATTGTGTATATTGAACACTCAACTCAAGCAAGACTATATGAATCATACTTAGGTATACCTTGAGCTCCTTCGTGCTTTGGATGTCACGTCACGTTAAGCCGTTGGTTGGTATCTAAATGGTGAAACTATAGTTTTAAAAATACGTACACGAAACATTGAAGAATTTGGTATCAGTCTTGGACTTGGTTTTGGTGGTCAGTTTCATGTTCCCTTGCTGGGTCTCGCGGATGCGGCCCGCGGAGAACGCGGAGGGGGGGATGGCAGCCATCGTCTTCGCCTGACACGCTGGAAAGGCAATCACACATAGGTACAAACATCAATATTACTCAACCCAACGGTACTCGAATCAGCTGTTCGTTCGTCAGCTGGCTGTATAAAATGAACTAGGTACCTAGACAGCTGAATTGGAACAAAGTGTGAATTTCTATTTCATTTAACTTGGGATACAAGAAATGTGATTTTTTGCCTCAATTTGTGATCGGCAGTCGAATGTTGGCGACGTTGGCGTACAATGTATACCTACGGACTTTTATACTTACACTTATTTCGATTTTTGTCTTATATCTTATAATTTTTGTTTTGGAAATTATAACCATATTTACGAGTTAACAATTTATTTCAAATGAGGGCGCCACTTTAAGGCCAGTTGCTTTTATATTCACCTTAAATCCTAACTTTTATAAGGTACCTACCTACTTAGATTTAAAAAAAAAAATTATTAGTTAGGTACCTATCTAAATGTCCAAAAAATATTAAATATGTATATATAATGAAAATCCGTTATTGGCTGTAAGTTGTAGCTATAATGTAAAATCTTATTGTATATAAAGGGCTGTGGATTTATAAAATAAATAAAATAAAATAAAAAAGAAAAGTCATTTTGTATTACCACTGGTTCCACTTGCATAAGTGTGTTATGTGTAACATCTTTAAAAAAAAAATTAAACATGTAGAACATATGTATATGAAATGTACCTAGTGAGTAGGTAGGTACTTTTAGTATTATATCATCGCGACCTGAACCCAAAAGATTAAAAGATGAATCTTTATAATAATAAGGAAAAGTCACCATTTGATATTTCTACATGCATTAGGCTTGCGTCACGTGACGCAAGCCTAATGCGTGTAGGAATATCAAATGGCGGCGAAATTCAGCGTACGGGCATATGTATTCTGTGGTACGGGGTTGGACACGTGATGGCTCAGTTGGTAAGGGCATAGTCGTATTGAGACTAAGGTCGCGGGTTCAAGTCCTGCTCACGTGGTATTATTTCACTATTTCTTATTTCATTATTTAATTTGAGTAGGTACTTTAGTACTGCATCTTGAATGCCTATAAAACCCTATAAAAATAAGGAAAAGTCGACACAAAATAAGTTCCTACTTACGAGTATCTACGTAAACATAATACGTAAATGATACGTAATGAGTGAGTCTACGTCATGTTTTTTGTTATACAAAACCAAGTATGTAGGACATATTTACCTAAACTTCAAGCTTTAGGTACCAGGTAGGTATAGTAGGGACCTAGTTGTAATAGGTACATATCTTCTAACAATACAATACAAAAATCTTTATTTCACCAAATAAAAAACATTAAAAATTACAAAGTTCATAATAGATAATAAAGAAAATTCACAAAATATAACTTAAATAGGTACCTAATGAAATGTTTAATAGGTGTATGATAACGAGCTGTTAAAATCGTCTTTCCCGTTACGGATAAATACATATGTGATAATGTGTGTGTGTTATTTATTACGTTTGATAAACTGCCCCCAGTTTCTTCAACCGTTCAGACTTTATGTATTATGTATACCTACCTGATATTGTCTGACAAAGCAGTCGTCGTTGCAATAGTTCAGAGGGTATCAACTTGCCTCATTAGGGAGTAGGTACCGTAAAAAGGGGGCAAGGTTGAGAGCTTATTAAAAAGAGTAAACAGGAGTTCAGTACCTTTACACAGATTGAAGAAGATATTCCCAAGCGTCGAGTAGCTTCGAGTTTTGAAGGCGCCGATGACGGGGCCTCTGCAGACGCCGGTTGCGGTAGACAACCTGGTAGTTCCCGACAGCACCATGAAATCTCTATAAGGCGGAGGGCAGGAGGAAGTCACTAGGACTCGCAGACTGCAGCAAGGACACTAGTGTTCCAAATCGGAACTAGTATAGGGTCACTGTTCAAAACTTTCAAAGGCTATCACTTATAAGGCAAACGTCACTTGGACTGTAGAGTGTAGATGCTAAACACGAGCGCATCAAGTCGCGACAAAGATGCCACTGTTCAAACTTCAAAATGGCTGAGTTTGATACGAGGTGCCACGACCCCGTTATCATCCCCGTGGTTGCCGAGGCGGTAGATAGTGGGGTCACTCTTTACAAGATAAGTTTATTAAAATCAAATTAGAACAAAATATAGAATAACAACGGCCCGCTCCGGTACTTCCAACTTCGCACGGGTATGTATTATACAAACAAACCTTCGTCTTGAATCACTCTGTCTATTGATGAAAACCACATTAAAATCCGTTGTACGTACATAGACGGCGGGAAGCAACTTCTTTTTCTACTATGTATTGATATTGATTTATATTTTTATCTCGTCCTGAATACCAATGGTTTCAAAATTCTCATAAAATTTAAAAATCTAAATTCTCCATGTTTACATTACATGTTATGAGTTTGTGAGATATGAGGTCAAGATTCCAAGATACAGTATCTATATATATAGGTATTTCATTTTAAAATTTTCCATAATAGGTATATACCGAATGTAGTTGAAATACACTGAGTGAGCATAACAAAAACAATTGCTACTGATAACGTTTTATAATATGACTAAATAAATAATAAAAAATAATTAAAAAATCATTAAAAAAAAACCGCCCTAGGCGCCATTAGGATACGACAAATGTCATATTTTAGTAATCTTTGCAGACTATTCTGATAATCCTATTCACTATTACTGTTCCCGTTTGCTCCTTGCAATAAATGATAAATGACAGACTAAGTGCGGCTCAGATACATTTATTACCTTTCATTAGACTCCGAAAGGGTTTCTTTTTATATTTTTTCTGTATTGCAATTAGCAACTATGACCGATACTGATGCATTACTTTCTTCAAGTACTTAATTAACTACATGTATTGCAAATAATATTAAAGACAAACTTAACGTGAGTTCCGAAGCACGGACTTATTAATAGTTATTTTTTTTACACGCTTCATTCCACAAATAAAAAAATAAATTTAATTCATAAACTAAACATTACAATGAATAGGAAATGAGAGAAATAAAATAAATTACAATAAAAATATTTACAGCCCACCCCATGTCATTTTTGATGAAAATGTGCCCAAAACACTAGCGGCGTTGCCGCGTTGAATGGCAATGGCCAACCTTTGTACCAGAAATGAGCCAGAGCGGAAGTCTCTTTTTCTTTGGCCTATTTGTTGCCTAACTCCTGGATTAGACCTATAGCGTCGAAATCCTCACAATCCATAGTTTATTTATATAGCTAGGTATATAGGTGTGAAGCTAAAGTGCTGTCACTGCACTGCTGATTGTGCGTCCCAACTAGAGATGGGTATTTGCCTGGGTTTTTATGGACGTATTGAGTAAATGCCCAATAAACGTCCATTTACGCCGAATAAACGCCGAATATACGTCCAAAAACAGGGCATTTATTTCGATCGGAGAATTATACAAATTATTACATCATACTCCGTTAATATTACTCCAAAGGGTTTTTTTATACAGCAAATCTATAATTTCAACTATAAATATCTTGTTTTGTGAACATATATCTATTTTTTAAGTTCGCCGAGACGCGTTTACTTATTTTGTGTATTACTAACTTCCTATTAAAACACATTTTGGTCAGTACCAGCTTTTATTCAGGTAAATATGTAAATAAATGCACACGTGGACACGTCTAGTAAAAAAAAACAAAAGTTTAGAAGATCACTCGTAGCTTTTTATTGATCACTTGCCGATTGACAGTCATTTAGTGATTTGCATACATACTGTTAGTACTTAATTTAAATTAATCACAATTTCGTTCAAAAAGTTTGAGGATTTCACACATCACAAACCGTCTTTTAAAAATGGGAATATTCGATAATTCAAAAGCCACAAATTTGCCAAACATGTCGTCCGCAGACTCATAATTCGATTCTTTGTCTGTTTGTATGCCGGCATGAACCATTACGACATTCGCTTGAGTTTGCACATCGTTTGATAAAGTAACTTGTTCCGTCCACTGTAAATCTTTATTCAACATCTTTTGAGCACTGTACGAGACTGCCAAGAACTGTGTATTTTCTTTGTTGTCTTCGCATTTTCTTTCGTTTTGCATAATAAAACTTGAATTTTTTTTTGATGTTGGTGGGCTATCACATTGTGTCAAATCATCATCACTCTCTTCAATGACCAAAGCTCGCTCTGAAAACAGAGCGAGCACAGTTCAGTGGAAGATGACAACACTGAAGAAGACACCGTTGACACAACTTCAAACGAACCGCAACCATCAACTTCTACATCCAGATCATTTGAATTTGTTCCAATTGTCCCAAATGATCCTCTTTTTTACGATAGTGATAGTGATTAGCAGGCACGGATCTCTATTACCAAGTATAGTAAAAAGGTTATTTCAATAATACCGCTCGATTGCGTATTTGATTGGTGCCTGTAACATGGCAAACGGCTCAATAATTTTTATTCTTTCGTGTTGTTTAGTTTTACTTGATAAACAATAAAGTAATTTTTATGAGATTGATTTTACATTACGATTATATTTATTTCAGATATTTAATTGAGATCCTACCTTATGGTCATAACTATTGTTTCTCATATGTAGTTATACTACTTTTGTAAGGAAGTACACACCACTATTTGATGTAAAAG
The DNA here is from genome assembly GCA_963576875.1 of Acrobasis repandana. Taxonomy (NCBI): domain Eukaryota; kingdom Metazoa; phylum Arthropoda; class Insecta; order Lepidoptera; family Pyralidae; genus Acrobasis; species Acrobasis repandana. The sequence goes on along the minus strand of OY756230.1, from coordinate 8,769,931 downwards.
TCACAATAACTTTGGAATTTAAGCAGTTTTAGTTTTTGCCCTATTTTTGGGCGTTTAAAAGACGTTTATTCGTTTTTGCCCAATTTGCCCTGTATTTGCCTTTTTTGTCCAGCTGGGTTTAAACCCTCTGCCCATCTCTAGTCCCAACACTCCCAACTCCCAAGTGGCTAGCCGTCACTGTGCTAAACATGTATGTTTAAATTGATTAAGTACTGTTAGCTTTATATCTGCGTACGTCCTACCTAATGATGTCATCTGAGTATACGTGTTTTGAAATGATTATAATTTTTTGATGAAATACAAATGATTTAAAAGTTTAAAGACCCCCTGAGTAACTACTGCCACTTTGTGTCATAAATCAGGATGCAATCAGTTGAACCCCTACGACTTTAGATAAGCAACCTACTTATATAAAACTATGTACAAAAGGCATGACATGACCTTTGATATTTTTGAGTGACAGACATTTCAAATAAACAAAAGTAACTAAAAATAGTAGACTATACCAAGTGTCGTGTTTTTTATCACGTAAGCAAATAGGTACGTAAGTATATTTTGTTCATGGTTTAACAACATATAAGCTTGAAAAACTAAAAGAATGTTCCCGTACTCGGTCCTACGGGTAAATTCATACATACATACATACTATCACGCCTGTTTCCCACAGGGGTAGGCAGAGACTATAGACCTCCACTTGCTACGATCTTGACAGACCTCTTTCGCTTCATCTACACTCATCAACCTCTTCATACATGCCCTTCGGTTACGTGTACTTCTTACCTCTCCCTTTTTCAGAACGTCTGCAATCTGATCGCAGAACGTTCGCCGAGGTCGACCCTGTCCCGCTCTTCCTTTCACACTTGCCTTATAAATATTTTTTGTTAATCTATTTTCATCCATCCTTTCTAAATGCCCAAACCATCTTAACATCCCTTGTTCTACTTTTGTCACTACGTCCTCTTTCACTCCACACGGATCCCTTATAACATCATTTCTTATTCGGTCTTTCAAGGTAACACCACACATACTCCAAAATAAATAAAATTAAAAAAAAATTATATAAATTATAAATTGGTGAATTCATACTGAAAAGAATGTTTATTACGTTAATGCAAGAACAGCAGGGAGAACCAGCTGATAATGTATGTATTTTTAATGTACTTACATACTAATTAAGGCCTTTCATTTGATACCCTACACGGTATGATTAGATTTAATTACTTTATGGCTATATAGGTTACCTTGGCTAGTTTAAGCATACTAATTCGGCTAATCAACTTGATATCTTTCGTTATACGCGAGTTATTGTTTTTATAGTCGTATTGTATTGTAAGGTTCTATTCTTCTAAATATGTATCAGATTTGCTGGTAAAAAAACTAGCCAGGTCAAATGTTGAGATTGTTATAAATAAATTCAGGATTCTTTGCGGACTTTGGTTTTCATTTAGATCTCTATTCTTTTATCGGTGAAGTCGACAACCACGCCATAATAATATTGAACTTGGCTCCCATTTTCACGTTAAAGTATGTTTTTGGTGGGATTTGTATTAATGAATTCTATCACTAAATTCTTCCAATCTGAAAATTGTTTCTCTAATCCTATCCTTAAATTTCTAATCAGCTTAGCGAAGCGCGCTTTAGCCTTATTTATTTCCTCTAATAATAAATTGCGGAGGATTTAAGAGTTGGATCTCATCTATCAGCACAGAACAGCACTTTCCTATGCTGCTATCCTTTTCTGTCGCTCAGAACAGTAATTTGCTAGAACGAGAGACTAGAGTGACGGAACGCTGCAGCACGGCCGGTGCTGAAGCGTTCCGTCGCTCTCTCTCACTCTAGCCAATGACGCTTCTGAGCGACAGAAAAGGATAGCAGCATAAGAAAATGCTGTTCCGTGCTTATAGATAAGATCCAACCCTAAGCCTATTAAAGGAGATATAAATTCCATGTAACTGGCTCATTATTTCTTCAATGAAATCTAGAGTGTAGGTGTACAAAATACGGTGTTTTTTAAAGATATCACAAGCATAGCTTTAGGTAAAAGAAGTTATTTTTTATATAAAAAGAACACGACTGCCCTTATACATATAAGCAGTCGTGTCATGTTCTTTTTATATAAAAAGGCTTCATTTTCCTAATGGCTTCTATTTCTAAAAAACATAACCTATATCATTCGGGTTGATTCGAAATACACCCCACACATCGAAATCTGTTCAGGCATTTGCAAGTTATGGCAGAATTAGTAACTCAGCTACATACTCGTACATGAACCCTAAAAACATTACACTCTTATTTTGGGGCATTCTTGTAAAAATAGTACTTTAAATTGCTACATACATTGTCACGATTATCTTAAGAGGAAACTTCAAGGGCTAGAGAAATGTATTTGTAAAATCTATTGCTGTCGCGCTGTGCCCGAACTACAATCGATCAAGTGCAATAGAGACATACTGCAGCTTGGACTGAAAATACCTATTAAAAGAACAGAAAATCAATGATTCGTAGTCCCCTGATTTTATTCAATGGACCAAATTGCGGAAAAGAAGTCCTCGGGAGAAGTAAGAAGTAAGTAAGTCCCCTGATTTCTTCTCCAAAACTTAACCAATATAAGTACTTTTTTCATTACGAATTAACAAAGACTTGACCACACCGGTCAAGTCCTGTTTTAATTTTTTTATATAATCTAGTCAAATTTGTTTTCTGGATGTTTGAACACAGCGGAAAATCTGGCCATTTTTTAGGTTTTTGAACGTTCATATCTCTTTTAATTAATAATTTATGAAAAAAAGAAAACATAGGGACATGCTAATAGTGGCTATTGATATCCAGGAAAAAAAATATAAGTCTACCGGCATTATCCAGGGAGGAAACAGGGGACTACGTTTGTATGGAACGGCCCCTTTGTTACGTCTTAACATCCAGTTTATGTATCGTTTGAAAACATCACATCCCTATAAATGACGTCAATCCAAAGTAGAGTATGCCATACTAACATCGAAGCATACTAATACCAATTTTGATTACTTATTTCTATGAAATTATGTATACAATAACAATAATACAAAAGACGTCACATATTGAACCAATTATTATTGTATTAACTGAGTATGCCAACCAAATAATTGCATCATTTTGTTATTTAAGTAATCAAATGAAACTTAATTGCATGACTGCCTCCGTGGTCCAGTGATCAAGGCGTTTGCCTTGTGATCCGGAAGTCATGGGTTCAAATCCCACTGGAAAGCATACTTTGTGAAAAGTTGTTTCCAGTCTAGTTAGGATATTGCAGGCTTGAATCACCTGATTATCCGAAAAGAAAGATGATTCCGTGCTTCGGAAGGCACGTAAAGCCGTTGGTCCCGAATGCCATCTAGCGTTTGTACCTATCCTAGGATTGGTTCAGGTCTACCCTTATGGGTTGCGGAGGTCAGACGGCAGTCGCTCTGTCTAAAAACCAGTAACCTCGTCAAATCACCTAGGTTAGGTAGCGGACCCCGGGCTCTGAAGCGTAACCAACCGCTGACGATGCAACCGGGAACACGCTCGGATGATGATGATGAAACTTAATTGCATATTATCTTCGATCATCATATTATAATCGTATACCTTGAGTTCTTCATGATTTGTTCTCAATACCTATTTATGACAAGCGTGACCGTTATAATAACATCCTTATACATATTTGTCAAACAGTGATTTAAACTAAAACAGATTTACTTTTGACGATCCGCTTGTAGTCGTCACAGGTTGCAGTAGACGAGATATACAGATCTGTTCAGTAGGTCGACATACAATTACCCCTGTGATTCTCACTTGCTGAATACATATTTAATTATATTACTGAAAATTACAATACTTAACATAAAGTTCAATAGGTGATATTACTGCAATGTTCTGCCGCCATAGTGCAACATTAGCGTAGACCGTAAACAAATGTTTGTTTAGGGTCTACTAGTACGTACGTAATTAAATCAAACTCGCATTAAATTTGTAAAATTTTATGTATAAGTATTAAGTATTTAAATTAGCATAGGAAGCCATGACACCACCGCACAGGTTTTAAATGAGTGAATAATAATAATAAAACTATTAAAATTAAAAACTTTTGTACTTAATAATTTATTTGTTGCGAAAAACTATGAAATGTAGAATGACAGCAGATTGTTTACTGTATGTGCTAACTAGTGCCACCATCTGCGCCAAGTTTTGCGTAATATGTCCTATTGAGTGGGACATTCTCTACACAAGTAAAAATGAATCGTATTGTATTCTGATAAAGGTTTGTTTCCAATATCCTGCAACTAAACAAATCGCTTCCAAGCTGTGTAAACAGACCTGAATGAAGCGTAGCATATTGTACTTTATATGGCCTTTTCAAACGCAATACTTGTGAAGGAGCAAAAACGAAGGAGAGAAAAAAAACAAAGATATTAACATAATTTCATTATATTCACATAAATATTCTTATTCCAAATCTGTATCCTTATCTTCTACTCAATATTGTACCATACCAAGTCAGAGTTTTTAAAACAAATTTTATAATACTGCAATGACTGAGAAAATATGAATTACATACTCGTATATAGAAAATTAAAATACAATTTTGAGTAAAACATTATAGTGTAATAGATTGATGTTATTAGATTAGAATATTAGCAGCTGAGGTAGGTAAATTACGGTCATTGGCTGCCGCCGACTATGTATTTCTGTTAAAAAATGTAGAAAATTAAGGCAGTGAGAAAAAAAAAGCAAAATGTATCAGAATGCAATCGTTATAAAAGCTATGAATACAGTTAGTCTCGTTTTTGTAATTAAAAATTATGTACACTAAAGATATTCCGTCGAGAGATTAGTTGCTCAGAGATCCTTCGGCTACATTTCCTGCTAATTTATTCTTAACAGTCATAACAATTTAAATAGACCTTTGAACAAAATAAAAAATGTCATACATTTAAATGGATACAGAAACGTACACAGCGAAGTAGATACGTGCTTTACTGATTGGCCCATCTTTGATTTATAGTTTCGATTCATAAAAAAGTGTAAATTAACACTATTTAAAAACTTTACCAACTACTAGTGTACGATTGCGTACGTTTTTAGTTCGCACACTTTAAATTCATCGTTTAAGTACCATGGTGCTTCTAACATACATTTAAACCGTAATAAATGCTAACATTCACAAAAATATATTAAAACACCAAAAATATTTATGCTGTAACCACGGCCGGTGCAGCCTGGTCAGGAAAACAAGTGGTAGTTCCGCGTTAATTCTCGTGTTTTTACAACTAATAAAATATTTTTAATCGAGGACAAATGTTGAAATGGTAACGAAGTACGTGGCACTGCGTTTGTACTCGGGATCAAGTTGTTTTCGGAGTATTTACTCAGTTGTGGCAACAGTTTAACTACTTATACTAAATTACATGATATAAATAATCGCGACTTTAATGAACGTCTGACTGAGAATACTGTTCGTCTCGGTCAGCATCGTGTTGGCTACTATTACCTGGAACAAGCAGACGCGGTCAGAGGTTTCTGGAATACGTAAGAAATAAAAGAACAGTTTTACTTACAGTTTGCCAACGATATTTAGCGATACTATTATATAGTGTGATCAACACCGCTTTACCGCGCTAGAGGTATGCGCGGGGAGGGAGGGGTGTGGGCAGGAAATATCATGGACTTACAAGAGATCCATACTGTCGGATAGATGTTAAGATATCGAAGTACAATATTATGACGCTGTATAAATATTATATCCAATTCTTATTATGGTTTAATACGACATTTTTAAGCACAAATAAAAAACCAATATACTTAAGTGAAATAAATGTGTAATTATTGGAAAAATAAAACGTTTCGAAAATCACTTTTATATTCGAAACTATCTTTGTCTGCTTTTCTTTTCCTAAAATATTCGGCCACTTTGAAAACGACAGCCTTGACATCTCGAGATAAAGCACGACCCATTTTTGGATATTCTATCTCATGTGCGTCTGACATAGTGACTGCCTCCGCGGTCATGTGGTCAAGGCGTTTGCCTTGTGATCCGGAGGTGATGGGTTCAAATCCCACTGGGAAGCATAGTTTGTGAAAAGTTGTTTACAGTCTGTTTAGGATATTGCAGGCTTAAATCACCTGATTATCCGAAAAGAACGATGATTCCGTGCTTCGAAAGGCGCATAAAGCCGTTGGTCCCGAACGCCATCTAGCGTTTGTATCTATCCTAGGATTGGTTCAGGTCTACCCTTTGGGTTGCGGAGGTCAGTCGGCAGTCGCTCTGTGTAAAAAACCAGTAACCTCGTCAAATCACCTAGGTTAGGTAGCGGACCCCGGGCTCTGAAGCGTAACCGCTGAGGATGCAACCGGGAATACGCTCGGATGATGATGATGTGCGTCTGACTAGACACCCCCGTCTCGCCGCTCGCATACCTTAGGCGCGGTACAGCGGTCGTGGTCAGACTATAGTCAGTGACCCTCGCGCAACAGTTCACGACACCGGAGTGCTATTTTTGAAATCGGAAGTCACACACCGAATGATTTGCGCGAGTGATTTCAAACGGGCGCATTTCTGAATTGATTGTATGCGAAGGATTTGCACACGTATTTTTTTCATTTGTAACGTACAAATGTCGTCAACATGTATATCAACAATATTTGACAGAATTATTTTGTAAGAAAAATAACAAACACACCTGAAAATATGAAATTGGTTGTTTGGTTTACGTGGAAATCGCGTATGTATGGTCTGGACCACAGATCTGTATATACTACTAGGTAAAGAAAGTCCTTCAATTTGTATGAAAACCTGGCGTGCCAATTTTCAATACAAATATTCAATAAGAAATTCATTTACAAACGGAAGGAAACTTTTTTATTACTTCCTCCAACGTTTTTTGACGAGTTTCTACGGCTTAAAACGACAGATTTAGGTATTTTACAGTAGAGAATGAATGTCCGATCTAATGAATTGACATACACGGACTAAAAGTGACGATCCTAAATGAAGTCAATTTGACGTCAGATTGTCACGCAAATTCATACAGAGGCTGTGTCTATCTTGATCCATGGTCTGTGGTCTGGACGTATATTGTATACGTCCAGTCCATGCATATTTTAATTGTCGCATTACTTAAATTTAAATTTATTATGAAAACCTGTTCTGTCCCAGTCATCACCCTTGGGGCGTAAACTGCGTCAAACGGGATCACTCGACGGATTCAGCTATTTCTTTCGCCCGTAGAATTTGTGAGAGAGATACATAGAGTGAATACATCACGTGATCCCGCTTGACGCAGTCAACGCCATTATTAAATAAATAACCTGGTGCGTCTCACCTAGGTCCCGCTAATACGTCCTGATGACGGGCGGCACGGTCTTGCACTCGTCCTGGTCGAGGGTCTTGTCGATGACGGGCCGGTACGTCAGCTTGGTCTCGCCGGTCTCCGCGTTCGTCTCCGCCAGCGTGTGCTTTCTCCAATGTTTCTCAAATGGCAGCTTAGTCTGGCATATAGAAGGTTTCAATGAGAAACGATGTAAGGTTAACAGGAGATATTTGCCGAAAATAAATTGGCCCACAGCGCCACCACCTATTGCCATCTCTGTTTGTTCAAGTGATAGTTCTAAACAGGAATAGATTGTGCTAAGGCCGTAAGGGTTGGGACACATCTGTCATCACGGAACATGGCCGGTGCTGAAGCGTTCCGTCGCTCTCTCTCGCTCTAGCAAATGACGCTTCTGAGCGACAGAAAAGGATAGCAGCATAGGAAAGTGCTGTTCCGTGCTGACAGATGTGTCCCAACCGAGGCGATTGAATGGCGAGGGCGATACTTTGAATCTAGAGCGAAACGAAGGATTCCACAGTAGAATTACGAGCGTAGCGAGGGATTCTCCGGTTGAATCCTGAGGAACGCGAAGAATTTATGTATATCGCCCGACGTAAAAATGTTACCTTACTCCGAGTAGCACACTACGAGTACATTTATCTCTATGAGAAAAATAAGCAAATATGTTGAGATAAAGAAAAGGAGAACACAAACATAATATACCGTATCAGAGTTTAACAGGCAGCTACTAACCTTTATTTGTGTCGTTTTTACCAAAATAATAGTAAGAAAACATTTTTTGAGGAGGACCAACTTTTTACACATACAATTTCCACTCATTAGAATCGGTTCATGACGTTCTCGACGTGCGAGGTTCTGCATATTCACCCGACTTCGTCAGAAGGAGGGTTATTATTAGTTTTTCGAGTGTATGTATGTATGTATGTTTGTTTGTAAATTTCTTAGGCACGCTCTACAGCCTAAACGGCTTGATGGATTTTAGCTTGAGGGTGTCGTTAGATTCGTCCGAACTCTGAGAGTGAAACTGAAATTTAAATAATCCAAAATGGCGGATTTTCACGCCTAATTATGTCTTCCAAATATTTTTTAATTAAAACCTATCAAATTAAAGGATTTTAAACAAGGATTACAAAAAAATAATATATTGGTAGTCGGATTTTTTTTAAAATATTTACTTGTTATATGCATAAAATTGATATTTACTAACCGCCTAAATTTTCAAGAAATTATTCACATTTACCAATTTAAAATAATCGATGTATAACTTCCAAAAATACTATTTGAATCAGACAACAATTCACATTGCGCGTTTAGATATATTTATATTTTGTTATACAAACAAACAAACGTAACTTAAAAACTACGATATGTATTCCAAATTTGAAAAAATGAGAACATCTGTGCCAAATCTAAATTAAAAAACGTGATGAGAAATTTCGCCACGAGTGAGATTTTTCATCACAATTTTTAATTTAGATATTGCTCCGAGCATTGTTAAATAATGCTGTATAAATCAATAATTAATTTTATTTTTTTGCTGGACTGCTAACATTGAATTTTATACAGTTGCATTCGTGTTCAGTTTTCAGATAGTTTTCATCCCTTGTATTTTTTCACTTATTAGTCCGCGAGATTTACACAAGTTACTTGACTCCCTTCTATTTTGGGATAAAAACATCGTTTTTTAATAGATGTAAAATATTTAATGACACGAAATACATTAACTATTATATACTTATGGATCGTATCCTACCTAGTAGTTGCTTTAGGGTTGGGACACATCTGTCAGCACGAAACAGCAGTTTCCTATGCTGCTACGCAAATGACTGTTCTGAGCGACAGAAAAGGAAAGCAGCATAGGAAAGTGCTGTTGCATGCTGACGGATGTGTCGCAACCCTTAAGCTACAAGTATTTTAAACACGTTACGTTATGAAGATCCCTTCTTTTTATTATACGGTTAAATACTTAAACGATTTTATTTAACGAAATGTTTCAATTTCATGTTATCCTTATCCAGATAATATTTGAGGTAGACTGACCTGTCCCTCGAGAGGCTTGGAGTAGTCGTACTCGTCCCGGCGGGTCTTGAAGTCCTCGCGCGCGTGCGCGCCGCGCGACTCGGGCCGCGCCAGGGCTCCCTCCACGATCTGCACCGCGTTGATCAGCAGGTTCTGCAGCTCCAGGGTCTCCACCAGGTCGCTGTTCCAGATCAGCGAGCGGTCTGACACTTTCACGTCCTTGATCTGTTTGTAGATGTCGTGGATTTGTTTCTGACCTGTCAAAACAAGTACATATACAACGTGGAAGGGACTAACCCGTAATAAATCGAACCACGGTCTCTACTAGATCATTATAACTAGTATAATTAAATTAAAAGCCAAAAACAAAAAAATAATCGGCATTTCCATACAAAAGTGTGCAGCTCGGGCGATTCGTATGGAAATGTCGAATTTTTTTTTATTATTTGACGTACTTATGTTAAGGTGAATATATAAGCAAATGGCCTTGAAGTGGGAAACAAAATGTTAACTCGTAAATATGGTGATAAGTTCCATATTACTCTTCGTCATGCACTAGATAGCCCTTTAAATTATTTTTTTTTATTTTTTTATTAGAAATTTGAGTGCGTTTGACCTCTATCTAGCCTGATGGGAAGCTAAGATGAGGTCTAAGGTGTATCACGCAGACTCAAAAAATGCCTGTTCACTCTTGCCTTGAAAATCCCTAAATTATATGTATGGGGAAACATCGACGCAGGGAGGGAATTCCACACCTTAGCGGTTCGCACAATGAAGGAGGAGGCGAATCGAGAGGTACGATGAGGAGGAATATCGACCACAAATGGGTGGAATCCCTGTCCACGTCGTGTTGTCCGATGGTGGAATGGTGCAGGGGGAATTAAATTATGTAATTCCTGCGCACACTCCCCGAAGTGCAACCTGTAGAAGACACACAGACTTGCTACCAGTCGGCGATGTTCGAGGCTGTGGAGCCGTCCTGCCGTAAGCAACTCATCACCAACGAGTCTTCTGGCACGTCTGTCGATAGCTTCCAGGGCTTCGAGCTGATAGCGGGCAGATCCATCCCATAGGTGGGAGCAATACTCCATACATGAGCGGACTTGAGCTGTGTAAAGGCTCAACAGTTGGTCAGGGGTAAAATACCGTTGGACCTTGGAGAGGATGCCCAGTTTTTTAGAAGCCGTCTTAGCCCTGGACTCAATATAGCTACCGAAGTTAAGATTTGATGAGAGATCGATACCGAGAAGTTCGAGATGACGAACTATTTTATGAACTGCCGTTAAAACTATTATTGGTGATCCGTCTAGCTTTAAAACTTGCCGTGGCCACTTTTGGCGGAGGTAAGTTTTAAAGCTAGACGGACTAATGTAAATACTTTCAACAATGGTTCATAATAGTAGATTGTGCTACAAGGCGTAAAGGTAATAGTTTTAACGCGAGGGCGCTACTTTGAATCCAGAGCGAAACGAAGGATGCCACAATAGAATCACGAGCGTAGCGAGGGATTCTACGGTGGAATCCTAAGTGAAGCAAGGGATTCAAGTATATCGCCCGAGATAAAACTATTACCGTACACCGTGTAGCACATTCTTCTTTTCATCTCCATCTATGAGAAAAAGCAAATATATGCCTATAACGAAAGCAGAATACCTACATATACCTAATCAGAGTTTAACAGTCAGTTACTAACCTTTATTTGGTGGCGTTTTCACTGAAGAAGTACTATGAAAATATTTTTCTAGGACCACCACATCTTATACATTTTCCAGTCATTAGAATCGTTTCATTACTTTTTCCTTGTGTGTTAATTCTTTATATATTGAAATATGTATATTATATGTACGTAAACTTCATATTTATTTACTATCGGCTTCATCAAGAAATTAGTCACATTTAAATAGTTGTAAACATAACCTGATAGTTCCATAATAAAATTACTATTTAAATCAAAGACAACAATTGCGCGTTTTTATTGGTTTTTAATAAATTATTATTTTGAAGCAAGAGAAACAAAACATTTTGACCTACAGTCATCCACGTAAAACGTGTTGTATTCCAATTAAAAAAAAATTTGACGCCCTTGCCTATATTTTACAATTTTAAAACTAAATTCTTCTTTTTTTTTAGCTGACTGCCAATATTATTTTTGATTCTACATTCGTGTTCGGTTTTCAAATGTGTTTTAACGCCTAGGGAATTAACTTTTTACTTTTCAGTGTCTAGAGAATTACCAGTGACTTTAGCCCCAAATATTTGGGATAAAATCATCGTTTTTCGAATAGATGAGATGAAAAATAATTTAAAGGACTATCTAGTGCATGACGAAGAGCAATATGGAAATTATCACTATATTTACGAGTTAACAATTTATTTCAAATGAGGGCGCCACTTCAAGGCCATTTGCTTTTATATTCACCTTAACGAAATGGTAAGTATTTAAAAACTTATTAGATGTAATATTTGATGACTCGTACAATCTTTTCTCGCTCCCACTTTGTAAGGAGAACAAATAATTACATATAATTTAATTCACAGCACTGTTCTGTCACAAATTATAAAATATAGAATAACTTGCTACCCTGTTTGTGTGATCTGGAGGAAGGATGAAGTAGTGTGAATCAAATAATGGAGAAGGAATATGTCATGAATTTGAAAATTAAATTTGGAATGAAATGAAATTTCGAAATGCGGACAGGATGAGATGATAGAGAAGTGAATTAATACACGATCTATGACAAGTTAAATTATATTGTGACGTTTCATTAATTGATACTATGATGTTTAGCACACTACCCAACCAAAAAAAAAATATGTTATATTATATACAGGGTTATTTTTAATTAACCGACAACCTTTTTGGAGCAAGTTCAGTCCGTGATACTGAACCACTTTCCATAAAAACAATTATTGAAAAACGAAAAATAAAATTGGACTTTCCATACTAATCGGCGCTCAACCAAATGGATTTTGTATGGGAGGACGAAATTTTGTTTTCATTTTTCGATAATTATTTTTATGGAAAGTGGTTCAGTATCACGGACTGAACTTGCTCCAAAAAGGTTGCCGGTTAATTAAAAATAACCCTGTATATACTATAGAGGTATAATAGAGCCCAAAAACGAAATGGAATAATAGTTTATTGACACCATACCCTCCTCGAGCGTGCTCTGCTGGCGGAACACGGCGGCGTTCTTCTGCATGCACTTCTGCATGCGCAGGCGCAGGTCCGCCGTCGAGATGCCGCCGTCCGCGAGCCGCACGCGGTCCAGGTTGGCGATGCTGTCTTCTCCGGTCGACTACGGTACAGTATCAATTGTTACATTTGATGCTAATAATAACTAACAATCACAGCGATATTTAGCGTACGGAAGGCACTGGCTAAAATTGAATTGGCATTTTTTAATTATTAAACATTTTGAATTAAATGAAGACCCGAATTGGACTTAAAGTACCCCAAAGTACTGAAACGAGTGTTCAGTACGATTGAGCGTGTGGCGTTGTGTAGGCTCGCCACAGCGCATTCCGTACGGAACGAACCGCGTCGCAGTGAAACGATGTTCTAGTGCCTCATTTGTCTCCGCCCCGTATGGCCGATCCGTACGGATCTCCTGCACAGCTGTGAAATCAGTCTTAATACGCTAGATGACGACAAGTCAAATCAAACACTTTTTTCCAAACGTCAAAACAAACATTTTCTATGGGATTTGTATGAAAATCACAGCTGTGACGTCATAATTTTTTCGAGTCAAATACCGCTTTTAATATCAGTTTTTCTGCCTTATTAATTCTAAAATCATGTTTAAAATGGATATGGTCAATGGCACTATTTTGTGACGTTTCATTTCCTGGCAGTATCAAGTAATTATTATTGACAAAGTCATCTATCCAATTGTATGCAAGAAAGGCAAGAAACTTGCACTGTGTAAATGTGTCTTAATACTAAGTGCTCACGTTTTTGAGTGGAGTCTGCGCGTCGCCCGGCTTGGCGATGTCAGCGATGGTGAGCGCGCAGGCGCGGCCGAACACCACCAGGTCCAGCAGCGAGTTCGCGCCCAGCCGGTTGGCGCCGTGCACCGAGGCGCACGACGCCTCGCCCGCCGCGAACAGCCCCGCCACCACGCGGTCCTGGCCGCCGTGGTGGGTTATCACCTGGACACATTAAAAAATAAATAAATCAAAAATGTTCATTTCGGTAAGTAGCACAGTTACAACAGATAGTAGTTGGAGCCTACTTTTAAGTATGAAAATACTTGTGCCAGTAGGCTCCGATCCTCCATAACGCTAAAACAAAAAAAAAACTAATCAAGACCAGTTACAACTTACAAATATTTCAGTTGTGTGCGTGTGTGTGTGTATACTTTAGTTTTTTTTTCTTTATTCAATCAACATATCATTATTCATCTTCTTTATTTTTGCCAAAAACATAAAAACAGCAAAAATTTTTACAATATTTTAATGTAACTAGGTAGTGTACACATACATATTTTCATAGAGGGTACAGTTTTAAAACAGGAAAATATTCATTTTACTATTTAATTGCACACAATAAAGAAAAGGCAGAATGATAGTAGATGTAAAAAACCGGTCAAGAGTCGGACTCATGAAGGGTTATAGCAATATACAACGAAGAAGGGACATACCCGTAATAAATTGAACCACGGTCTATACTAGATCATTATAGTATAATGAAATTAAAATAACAGCCAAAAAACTAAAAAAAATCGGCATTTCCATACAAAAGTGTGCAGCCGCCCGAGCGAGTTGTATGGGAATGTCAAATTTTTTTTTGGTTTTTTTGACTGATACTTTAAATTCTTTATACTTTAGTGATCTAATATAGCCTATGGTTCGATTTATTACGGGTATGTCCTTTCCACGTTGTATATTCTGTGAATATTTCAAACGACTACCTGTTTCCGTTATTAATATCGAGAAAAAAACGGCGTCTTAGTAATAGCGTCACATTCTGTGCCGACTTTATGTAATAGTGTGAACGTTGTAAATGGTTTTGACTTTGACTTTTTCACTACGCACTCTTCGACATTTTTGGGTAACCATTGACATGCATATTATTTTTATAGAAGAGAAAGCACATCCTGGGCTTTGAAGCTCCCCAACTAAGAATGTATATAAATATATGCTACTTATATGTACTATTTTCTATGCCACAATAACACAGGCACAGGCATTTATTAAGGTGACGTGGGTTCACAATTTGCAATACTGTGCGTGTTTTTGAAAAATCACTGTTATTAAACTAAGTACAGTTTATTCCTCAAAAAATTTACATAAAATCTAAAGGACACTTTTCTACAGACACCCACAATAGCCAAAACACGATTGAGCATTTTTGGCTCGATAAAAAAATATCACAAACATACCTCTAAATTTGCCTAAATTTACCTTTATAATACGTATTACTATTTTATACAATCAACTTTTTTATTTTATTTTAAATGTATTACTTCATTTTTTTTTAATTAAACTTAAAAATGTACTAAAACTAAACTAAAATCTAAATTAAAAAACTAAATTAAAACATAAATTAAAAAATAAAACTGTGTTTAAAAATCTAAATGTTGATCATGTGGCATGGTGCCAAGAAAACAGGCTGCATTCCCGCGCTGAATGGCTACTGCAATTCTCTGCGCGAGATATGAGCCAGCCCTCTTGTCACCAGCGGCGTCGACGAGCCGAGGAGTAATTTTTTTAGTAAATTGTTTTGTGCTTGGACCCCACGGACCAAAAGTTTCGACGCCAAGCGGAACAAAAATATATTCATTAGATAAGGATGAATATTTGCGCCGCTTGGCGTCTTCTGCGGCCGCTGCCGCGGCTCCAGCACTTAACACTGTGGCTCCGAGGCGAGAAGGGGCAACCTTGTCGACGCATGTCACGTCCCACACGAGTGCCCTGCCTCGCTCCCAAGAGATGAGGGTTAATCCATCTGGACGCTTGCCATCATCGCGAGTTATCCCTACAGGTTCTAAACCATTAGGGATGTCGATGGTGGCAAGCGCCCTTTTAACGATATTGTTAATGGAGCCGTGGCGTGAAAATCTGCCGGCACTGCGTTGGCAGTGAAGTCCGTGGAGTCCCTTCTTGTCGACGACACACATGAACAAAGGTGGCTTTCGACAATAGCAGCACCCAGTCTAAGCCCAACTACAATTCGGAAGCTGCCATTGTCGAAAAGTGTTCCGAGGTTGGCGGAGGGGAGTGCGTGTAACCATTGACTAGATTCGTGTTCTAGAGACGGCAAGAAGCCTCGCGCGGTTGAGATCACTGACAGAATTTTGAACCAGATAGTTATAATCTCTCTGTACCAGTGGGACATCCCAGAGTTTTTGACGGTTTGGTGCCTTTTTATATGAAAATTATACCAAAAAATTTATTATCTAAATATCTATCCGTTTTGGCTACAAAAAAAATTATAAATATAATACAAAAAAAAATATAAATAAAACACAGTGAAATATTCGTTGATGGCGAAGGAAGGGCCGGAGCCGTGCTCGACGATGTTTCGCAGTGTTTTATTTATTATTATTTTTTTTGTATTAAATTTATATATTTTTTGTAGCCAAAACGGATAGATATTAAGATAATACATATTTTGGTATAATTTTCATATAAAAAGGTGATTGTATAAACTAGTAATACGTATTATAAAGGCAAATTTAGAGGTATGTTTGTGATTTTTTTCTATCGAGCCAAAAATGCTCAATCGTGTTTTGGCTATTGTGGGTGTCTGTAGAAAATCCTTTAGATTTTTATGTAATTGTTTTGAGGAATAAACTGTAGCCGTCTTATTATAAAAACAGGATTAACTTTGTTACTAGGTTTAAACCATTATCCGCCCAAATCAAGTTGACATCTAGTAACATCACACTATCTCACCTGTCAATGTCAATTTGATTTGGACGGATAAGGGTTTAAACCTAGTATCAAAGTTAGTTCTGTTTTTATAATAATACGACGGTATAATAAGACGGTAGTAGTTTAATAACAGTAATTTTTCAAAAACACGCACAGTATTGCAAATTGTGAACACTCGTCGCCTTAATTGAGCGTATTTTTTTTATTTGTAGCTTTACGATCACATTTACAGTCTACGTGGGAAGAGAAGCAGCTGGTATATTCTAAGCTTTCTTTTTTAATTTTCTTACAGACCAGTATTAATTATATTATTAATAATTTTTCGACGCAGAATCGCACGCAGGCGTGGCGAATGTGGCGATGCTATTTTAAAATAAGGCGAAGCCAGGCCATTGATGTTCATAATTACCATGAGAGGAACTAGATGGCGCTGTTCAAAGTTAAAACTCGCTATGGTTTGTTTTACGCAGCGATATTATATACGTAGGTGGATCCAAATAAAATAGGAAAACATATATCGTGAGGAAACCTAGCGGATATACTCCGCAAATTTATTGACGAGAGTCGTCAACGCGAGTTGATCGACTTTCATATAACTACAAAAAATTATCATGCATTCTGCATTCATTTATCAATATTGCTAATGATGGTTTATACATAGACTTGTATATTATACATAATGTATAATCCCTACCAACTAGTCAACTATTTAAAAAAATTGGTTGTCTGTAAAGTCGGTTTATGGACGGTAGTTTGACGTAACAACGTCAAACATTCCGAACTGAGCCGATCGCTCGAGCCGATCATACCTCTCGGTCGTGCCGCGCTCTCGCTTGCGGAACGCGACAATGAGCGTAACGGGACCAGGTTTCCTCACTATATATGTTTTAGCATTAAGTTCAGCTTTTGTATCATCGTGGTCAAGAAAGATTAAGAGAAATTGCATATGTCTAGGCATATAACTAGTTTTCGACGTCAAAACATAAACTTGAAAGATAATACATATAAGAATGTGGAACTTTTCCGTACTGATGGTCAAATATTATATGATACACTATATTATCTTTCAAATCCATATTTTGACTGTGAAAATTAGCTATATGAAATTTCTTTGAAATTACAAAATTTTGCCTAAATCTGACACTTCATTTCAAAATAAAAGCTAGACAATACGTTTGTATGGGAAAGTCTGATTCTGTCTAGGGTAAGGAGACTCAAAAATACCTCTCCCCTGTAGTTGGTAGGCGTGCCGCCCATGTTGTAGTGCACGGTCGGCAGCACCGGGATGGGCTCCTTGGTGACGTCGACGCCGGCGAAGATCATGGCGGTCTCGGAGATGCCGGGCAGGCGCTGCTTCAGCTGGTCGGGCGGCAGGTGGTGCAGCTGCAGGTGCACGTGGTCCTTCTCGGGCCCGCAGCCGCGACCTGCAGTCACAGCATAGAGATAATAATATAATATATACCTATATAATATAATAGGTAATCGTGTGAAATGTATATGTTACAGTCAATACTGATTTTGTTTAAGGGCTTCGATCAAAACCAATTTTGTCTGATTTTTTAGTCAAAAGTGGATTTGACCGATGCTCTTAGTCAAAAATAGATTTGACTGTTTTTTTTAGTCAAGAGGTTTTGACTAATGCTTTTAGTCAAAAACAGTATTTACTTATTTTTAGTCAAAAGAGGTTTTGACCGATGCTCTTAGTCAATAAGAGTTATGACTGATTTTTTCAGTCAAAAGAGGTTTTGACTGATGCTCTTAGTCAAAAACAGTTTTAACTGATTTTTTTCGGTTAAGGTTCTGCCTGATTTAAAATTCAGACTATAGCATATTAATTTGTTTGATTTTTATGATGCCTATTCTAATACTTACTTAAGTAGTTAGTATGTCATTATAAAACATATAATTCTTTATCTTAAAATTATAACTAGAAATAAACATTATGTCAATTAATATGGTTTTTCCACTTTATATCAATATTTTTATGGCAGTTTTCTCTATAACCAAAGTAGAAAACGCGTAAAAAGTTCAACAGTTCCATACAAAATTCATTAGCTATCAAAAAAAAATGGGGTAAGCATACATTTCATTTTAATAGTTACTGAATTTTGTATGGACCTGCTGATCTTTTTACGCGAGTTCTACTTTGACCACTTTTTTGTCTTCAGGTTTCAGATCTCTATGAGACAGTTTGCAAACTGACCTTCCATGATCTCGACGGTCATGGCCCTCGACACGACGTCCCGGCTGGCCAGGTCCTTAGCCACAGGTGCGTACCGCTCCATGAACCGTTCGCCCTTGGCGTTCACCAGGAACCCTCCCTCGCCGCGGCAGCCCTCCGTTATCAGGCAGCCGGCGCCGTAGATACCTGCCGAAACGAACACTCAAATGTGTTAGATAACAAGATCCAGTATCATCATCAGGTCTTTTTTTTTAGTCTCCACTGCAGGAGCACGACCCTCTCTGTACTACCAGAGCCATATATTAGCCAGAGCAGTCAGAGGATTTGGCCTTCACTATCCACGTTGGCCAGACTGGTTGGAGAGTTCTCTCTGATGTTTATATGCTTTGTTTAGCTTGTGTTTCCTAAGTCGCCTTCTACGACATCTATGGGAAGACTTGGAGTGGTCCTATTCTACTTTGCCGGGAACCAAACGGCTATTATATAAGATTATATTATTATTATATATAAGATTCAGCCATGGGCGCCGGCAGGGGAGTGCCAGGGGGTGCACTTGCACCCCTTGGGAATGTCGAGGAATTATTGAAATAAAAAGCCTTCTGTTGGAAATAATTTTTATATTCACAATTAGTAATTAGTAGGCAGTAATTACACAATTCTCATTTAAAAAGCAACTGCAGCCGGCGGGGTTTTTGACCGAACTTATTAATGACGTTTTCTATAAAGTTAGTTTCAGTTACAGATTCCCGAACGTTCTCGAACGTAGCTCTGTTCCTGTCATCTATAATCTATGTCTCTTTCACATTTATGAACTTTCTAGTTCATTCGCGATTCACTTTGACAAGAGTCGGTCTCTTTCGCCAGTGCGAAAGAGACCGAGAACCTTAACAGAGAAAGCGCAATACAGTTTCTAAGCAGTCTTAGAAACTGTAT
This sequence comes from Acrobasis repandana, assembly GCA_963576875.1. Lineage (NCBI taxonomy): Eukaryota > Metazoa > Arthropoda > Insecta > Lepidoptera > Pyralidae > Acrobasis > Acrobasis repandana. Next base: position 8,750,569 of record OY756230.1, on the reverse strand, counting down.
TGCGCTTTCTCTGTAAGTTCATCCCATTTATGCTGGTGCTATCTGGTGTGGAGTAGCGGTACTTTAAAGGGTGCGTTCACAGAAGTAATGGAAATCGATCAATATCCACCAACTTAGAATTTTTAAACCGATTTCGATCGTCGCGAACAAATAGGTGTGAGCCGTGACGACTGGGGACATATAAAATAAATTCATAATGAATAGTCAGAAACTTGTAAACGTCTCGAACATAAAATAAACCGGGCTACAGATGTTTGCTTCCAAATAAAATTTCAATTTTTTATTAACAATCATATACGGCGAAGATTGTAAGAAAACTAAAATCTGCACCACCTGAAAATTATTTCTGCCGGCGCCCATGGATTCAGCATAGCACAACACAATGCATAAATAAACTTTTAAAAATTAGAAAAAACATAGGTAGTAAGGAATAACTTTTTCTTTTTCTTCCTGTCGATGATTCCATCAAAGTACATAGGTCTAGTCTAGTGTTTTACTATACCATAGCGATAGTTGCTGCCTCTAGCATGTTAGTCATTGCGTAAATTAGCTCTAAACATTAATATAGTGTTACCCCTGATTTACTTTGTTAATCAACTCGTGAACGAGTGCTGGCAGGAGGTGTTTGGGAGTGGTCAACTCGACTAAATAACTTTTACATTATATATGTTTGTTTGTTCGCTCGTTCACAGGCATGATAAGTGTTTGTAAACTGACAGACATTATGACAAAGCCTTTCTGGCGTAGGCGACTAATACTGTGTAAATGAGTTTCTTTTGGCGATTCTTCACAGATGTGGTTGGTGCGAAACGCTAGAATCGGTAGCTTTTCTTTAAATTGATTATTTAATTTTACACGTCATGCATACAAAACTTATTGCCGTTCAAAAGTGCCTGGAAAGGCCTAATTACTAAATAAACTTTTGAATTTGAATTCTGAATACCGACATTACTTTTTATGAAATGTAGAATGTATGTGGAGTGCAATCCGGCGTTCCTATGTATGTTTGTTACACGATAAGTCGAGTATTTATTTATTTATTTATTTACCAATTTATGTACACGGACAATATATACAGAGAATACATAAACAAAAAGTTGTACAAAGGCAGTACTTATCTTAGTAGTTTTGATTAGAGCTTTATGATATTTGGTAAGCGTGTAGATAGATGTGCGAGTAGTTAATAGAATTTTTAAGTTGGAACCAGAGCCAAAGGGATCAAGGGGTTGCCGAGTTATGGGGTTCGCGAGTTCACAGTTCGGGGCGAACTACTTAATTTGTATGTGGAGTATGGTCATACCAGTAGGATGGAACTGCACGAACTCCATGTCTTCGTTCTGGAGCCCCGCGCGCGCCGCCATGGCCGTGCCGTCGCCCGTGCAGGTGTGCGCGGACGTGCAGCTGAAGTACGAGCGCCCGGTGCCGCCCGTCGCTAGGATCGTGTTCTTGGCTTGGAACCTGGACGGGACAAAAAAGAACAGTAGTAATTTAATACCCTGAGAAAAGTATTTACTGAAAACATTATAGGAGCTGATTTATTCCATGATATCAAAGACTATAGACACAGGACCCGTGTGGTTCCGGTACAGAATAGGACATCTCCATCTCTTCATATGGATGTCGTAAGAGGCGACTTAAGCAAAAATAGCAGTTAAAGCTCGTGCTGCAATAGCTCGTAAAAAAAAATTGTTTGTATCACCAAACAATTTTTTTTTACGACGAGTGGGATTCAAACTCACGATATTCAGATATTGTTGCGAGCTTTGTAATGCTGTATAAATCAATTATTAATCTATACTTTATACACATCTTTTAAAAGTCTATATTTACCCAAAGGTTGGCTGGAAGAAATCGCTTTAGTAATAAGCCTGCCATGAGCCCGCCTATGTACCTACTTTATATTAAAGAAGTTTTATCTTATCTTTTATCTTATACTAAAGAGAAAAGATTTAATTGTGTGTTTGTTTGTGATGGATAAACTCAAAAACTACTGATCCAATTTTAAAAATTCTTTTACATACGGAAGGTACGTTATCAGCGAGTAAAATACATATTTTATGTTAAAAAATTAGTTATCCTTACGAAACGCGGACAAAGCCGCGGGTAGCAGCTAGTTCTGAATAAAATTTTCGATTGACACAATACACACGAAAACATGAAGAATATAAAGAGTACCTGTGCAGCGTTCCATCCTCAAGGTTGAGCGCGATGCATCCCTTGCAGACACCGTCCTCCATCAGCAGGTCCATGGCGAAGTACTCGATGAAGTACTCGCAATCGTAGCGCAGGGACTGGCCGTACAGCGTATGGAGGAGAGAATGCCCAGTTCTGTAAATTGATATTACATTGAGTTTACGAAATACAATTGGGTTTACAGATTACAGATGACTGGGTCAAAAATAAATTATTCGGTAGTGTTAAGAGTATAAAACGACACAAAATAGTGTCACTTGTTTTTATTAAATCCATTTTCAACATGATTTTAGATTTTTAATGCTATAAAAATTGTTATTAAGAGCGCTATTTGACTCAAAAAAAAAGCTATGACGTCACGGTTGTGATTTTGAAACAAATCCCATAAAATTTTTGTTTTGACGTTTAGAAAAAAGTGCCTGATTTGACTTGTATAAGGGTTAATATCAGACAGGCGGCCGGTCGTAGGACAGCCAAATCGTTTGAATGGAGGCTTTTTCTGTTCCACTTCGCTCTGTCGATGTTCTTGGGTGATCTAAGAAGATCATTTGCGACGCCGCTAAGTAAGATGAAGAAATCTTAGCAGGGTCGCGGTTGCATCCTCAGCTGTGCTGGTTCAGAGCCCGGGGTGCGCTTTTCCGCTTTTTCTACTCCAAATATAATATGCACGTCAATCTCAATGGTCACCCAAGGACAAGGATGCCGAAAACCATGCGAAATAGAGAAGAGATAGACGTAAGTTGCGATTTGGCTATGAGAAGATTCAGTTAATGCCCCAATTAATACAGGTTAGTCAACAAATGCTTTACGTTTAAGAATTATTTTACGGCACTGGACCCTAGCGGATTGAATGGCGAAGGGTACCTGCCTAAAGACGTCCACCACAGCGATGACTGTCCACTTCAACTATTTCAAATTTTGTTTATGAGTATGAGTAATTACTCGAAACTTTTTACCAATTTCACATTATAAAGTCCACTAGAATTAATTTACAAAATCAATAAAGCAAACCCCAACGGAACTCCTTGACTTCCCGCCAAAAACTCTCAGTTAACAACTAAGTAATCGAATTCTATATGACAAAACGGTAATTTCCCTTAGATTTTGTATGTCAATACTCTGCTGTGGTGTTATTAACATAGGCCGTCCTACGTTTGAATGCAAATACATTATATATTAACTAGCTGTGCCCGCGACTTATTTCGCGTGGTTGTCGGAACGTAATGTTATATAGCCTAAAGCCTTCCTCTATAAATGGACTACCCAACAAAAAAAGAATTTTTCAAATCGGACCATTAGTTCCTGAGATTAGCGCTTTTAAACAAACAAACAAACTCTTCCGCTTTATAATATTAGTATAGATAAATAATCGCGCTATTTACCACCGAGAAGTGTACTAGTAGAAAACTTACTCAACAATTAACCCTTTTTGTAGTTAACACAATAAATATAAATATTGTAAATTAACTATAAGATGTTACATATGAATCTCAAATCTCAATAGAACTACCGGCGCGGCATAAATGCATGGACAAAAAGTCAAGGTGACATGACGGTAAGAAAAACAAAAAAGGCCAAGTGCGAGTCGGACTCGCCCATGAAGGGTTCCGTAGCAGCAAGTAACATAATATAAAAGTTCTAAAGGTAAATTGCGGTTTACGATTTATGACGTATTAAAACAAAACTACTTACTAGATCTCGTTCAAACCAATTTTCGGTGGAAGTTTGCATGGTAATGTACATCATTATTTTTTTTTAGTTTTATCATTCTCTTATTTTAGAAGTTACAGGGGGGGGGGACCACATTTTACCACTTTGGAAGTGTATCTCGCGCAAACTATTCAGTTTAGAAAAAAATTATATTAGAAACCTCAATATCATCATAGCATATATCATAGCTAGCGCACAAGAGTTTGATGAAAAAAAAATATGAGTTTTAGTTCTAAGTATGGGGAACCCCCAAAATTTATTGTTTTTTTTTTTCTATTTTTGTGTGAAAATCTTAATGCGGTTCACAGAATATATCTAAAAGTGACTGTGACATACGGACGGTCAGTCAGACAGACAGTCAGACATGACGAATCCATAAGGGTTCCGTTTTTTGCCATTTGGCTACGGAACCCTAAAAAGCGGTATTGTATCTAAACAAATAATATTATATTGAGCTGCATCATGTGACTATACGTCCGCTAAAATAATTGGAAGAACTCCAAGCGTTTTGGACGATAGCAGAAGTACATACCGAAATGGGCACATGGAAAATCCGTTTCGAGGTACAGAGTTAAGGAATAGTTGTGGGTCATTGTTTTGCCTAAATAATCAATGGTTTTGGATATTTCTACAAACATACGTATGACCTTTGTTTGACCTTACTCCGCGGCTGTATCGGTACTCTTCTTAATAAAATTTATGTCTTGTACAATCTATAATCATCTATTGTATACCGGTCTGGGGTGGTGCCTATAAAACCAGATTTCTGGAGGTTGAAAGATCGCAACGCACGCTTTTGAAAGTTATGTACTTTAAAGAAAGAACCTTTCCTACTACTTCTTTATATCAATTATGTGATTTATTAACAATTAGAAAGTTATATTTACTACAAATGACATTAAAAAAACATAAAAGTTTACCCTATAACCCCCAAATTGCTAGTAGAAGAAGACAAAATGCAGCTTATGTTCCCTTTGCTAAGACTGACTTTGCGAGAATTCAATATAAAATTCGCTCTGCCAATATATATATAATAAATTAAATGAAAAACTAAATATATATAACAAACCATCCTATGAATGTAAACCGCAAATAACATCTTGGCTCAAAGAACTCACCTATGATGATTTGGAGAGTCTTATTGCGATTACTCCTCCATAGTGCCAAAATGCTATTTTGTACTTATACACACAAACATTCAAAAACACCCACAGTACACACACGCATAACTCGCTCTCACAACATACACACTCACGCTCACGCACGCACGCACAACACGCGCGCGCGCACACACACACACACACACACACACACACACACACACACACTTATATAATTTAGTTATATCCATACCGTAATTTAGATTTTTTGTTTTATTTGGACTTTTGTTTCTTCTAGGTAGATTAAAAAAAATGAATAGATAAGGAAGAACGGGACCTACTGGTACAAGTATTTTATTACTTAAAAGTAGGCCCCAACACCTAATGATTGTAATTGTAACACAATTTACCTAAATAAATTATTTTATTTTATTTATTTTTTATTATCGGTTTAAACTGTGAGTCCATTCATTTAAAAATACGAGTAGCCTTTATGGTATTTATATACACTGACAATAACGTCAAATGACATCGTTTTTGCCAAATCATAAGTAAGAAAAGAACTTTCCGCCAATCATGGGCAACTGAATTTACTGAATGACACTGACACTGACAAAGACTTTTTTTTTTTATTAAATAATTTTACGGCCCTGGATACAAGTCCTTTATAGCCTATCTTCAATTTTGTTCTTTATTCCTAATCCTAACAAGTTACAATCAAAGAGTGGTGTAGGCCTTTGACTGCTTCAAGGGAGCTTCTAGCGACAAATCTGTACGAGTCCACTGGTTTTCGTAGACGACTGAGTGGCGGACGACGCCCGAAGACGCCCACACAGTCCGCAAAACAAATATCACTACAGTCGTACTATGACTGTCCACTTCAACTATTTTACACATTGTTCATGAGCATGAGCATTTATAACACCAAACAACACCGATTTCATATTATAAAGTCCACTAAAATCAATTTGCAAAATAATTTAAAGCAAACCCCAACCGAACCCCTTGACTTCCCGCCAAAAACTCCAAAGACTATTATGACAGCGTGTTTTTATTTTTAAATATGTGTAGGCGCGTTCAAAATTAATTCCTTTATTTTTCGTTCATCTTTACACGGTGTGATTATTACGCATTGCAACACATGATACGCGCTCTTCCAATGAGAGCGCAGCCCGATGACAGGAGGTAGCATTTTGTGTACTTTTGATCTTTTCCCGGTTCTTTCTTGAAAGATTAGTATGATGGGTACTAAAAAAACAAAACTGTTGTTTTTTTGTGTTAATAAGTAGATTAATATTCGACTGGGTCCGAAAATTGTATTTTAATTAGTCCGTCAGATTATCAAAAAATATTTTTCGGTTTATCAAAGTACTGTAAATTCACAAAGATACAACGCGTCGAAGTTTCGGGGTGGGGGTGATTAACGTCACCGTCAAGTAAAAATCGTATTTGATCGTGACATCATACGGAATTTAATGCGATGTATAGTTGTAATTATTTGCAAATCAGAAAAAAGAATAAATACGAATACAATATTTTTAATAATCTACCTGATGAGCTTAAAAGATTTTTTTAGTCCACATCCGTACTACTCGTATCAAGATTGCTTATTCCTAATTTACAAAGGATTGCCATGTCTACATATTTCAAATTTAAAAATAAAAACTCAGTATCACGATTCAGTGGCCAAACTCTAAGCCGTAATATGACAAAATATTCAAATTAGTTTTTTTTTAAAATACGCTATATTTTGATATAAAAAATAAAAATTTGGGGTTGAAAAAAAATAAACAATCCCAATTAACTGATATTATGTTGTATATTGACTGGTAAGAGTAATGGAGGCTTCGTCTTCATTCGACAGCATTCCTACATAAGTGTCCTAATGTAGTTAGTCTGTGTTATTAAATTTATTTATTATTTAATATTTATTGCACAATAATCTAACGATTATAATACAAAAGGTAAAACTTAATGCTAAGCATTGTCTACCAGTTCACCTTAGGGACTTAAGAACTTGGATGTTGTTAGTAGTAGCATGTTAAGTCTACCAACACTTTTTCCTCGATCAAAACAATGTTATAATGATTTTTTTTAACCATTACGATACCTGACAGATCAATTATTGTTACGGCATTGGATACATGTCATTTGAGCCACATAAAAATGGAGACACCGTTTATGCGTTCCGAAACCATGTAATTGATGGTGGAAATCCTTGGTGATCAATTTATTTTAATAATGTAACGCTATAGAGTATGATTGCTCAAAAGGATTCGTATTCAAGGCCGTAAAAAAAAAAGAATTAATTTATCTGTGTCCTTATATTTAGGTTACACGCTCGCTCAGTTTGGCATCAGTTCAGTCAGTCCATTAGTCTGGTCAGAATGATCGGAGAACGATCGTGTAACCCACGGAATGACAGACTGATAGTTCGGACTGATGAAAATTATAATTTTGTCAGTCTGTTTTAAAAGTTTTGATTGACTAATTGACGATGTAGTCGATGTCTACACAATATAAAAACATGTCTTAAATATCCACGATATAATTATCTAGGCTATTATGCGAGCGAGACAGCCCAACAGTTTAAAATGCCTCTTAATGCTAAAAGCATGATCTGACAGTCAACCTTTGTGTTGGATAACTTAGTGGGCACAAAAGAGATGTTTATAGGAAGATATAATTCAGATATATATTTTTACACATACATTACTACTTTAGAAAAACTTAATATATAGTTTTATAATATATTAGGTCCTTACATATGAAATTGCCGATTTTCAATACTGGCAACTTTAAAATCAAATATCTTGCGTTTCATTAGGAATTCCAAATTCAAATTTATTTCGAAATAAAGCCAGAAAAATATTGTTTTAAAATTCGTATTTCATTTGTTTTAACATCATTTGTTTGAGTTTCAACATTGCTATAACAACAACTATGGACAAATTGAAAATTCGCGGTATTTACGAATACGAGTTCCACCGTGGCACCAGTGCTGCAGAAACGACTCGAAGAATTAACGACGTGTATGGACCAGGCACCGCTAACGAACGAACGGTGCGTTTTTGGTTTCAACGTTTCCGTTCTGGAAATTTCGATTTACACAATGAGCCTCGTGGACGACCTGATACTCAAGTGAATAACGAAGAATTGAAGGCGATAGTGGAAGCGGATCCATCTCAAACCACTTCTGAATTAGCAGCAACCTTCGGCGTAAGTGACAAAACGATACTTATCCACTTGCGCCAAATCGGAAAAATTAAAAAACTCGTAAAGTGGGTACCGCACGAATTGACTGAAGCAAACCAACAAACACGCGTTGCTTGCTGCGTTTCTTTGCTTAATCGCCACAATAATGAGGGGATTTTGAACCGTATCGTGATCGTGACTTGTGATGAGAAATGGATCCTGTACGACAATCGGAAGCGATCATCACAATGGCTTGACCCTGGAGAACCGACAAAACCTTGCACTAAGCGAAAAATGACCAAAAAGAGGATTCTGGTTAGTGTTTGGTGGACCAGTGCTGGTGTTATCCACTACAGCTTCTTGAGATCAGGCCAGACGATTACTGCAGACTTGTTTTGCCAACAATTGCAAACAATGATGGAAAAGCTCGCCATTAAAAACCGAGACTGATGAATTGCTCTAGCCCACTGCTCCTTCAGGATAACGCTAGACCACACACTGCACATCAAACGATCGCCAAGTTAGAGGACCTGCGACTGGAACCTCTGCGTCACCCACCATACTTTCAGATCTTGTCCCAACCGATTACCTCTTTTTTCAAAATTTGGATAACTTTTTACAAGGAAAAAATATCAAATCTGATGAGGCAGTCAAAACCGCCTTCAAACAGTTCATAGACTCTCGCTCCCAGGATTTTTTTTCCAATGGTATCAATGATCTGCCTATAAAATGGCGGAAGTGTATCGATAACAACGGCGCATACTTCGATTGATTAAATAATAATTTCATTAAAAAAAACTTGTTTCACTTTTTTGATACTGAACAGCAATTCAAATCTAATGAAATTTTGTGAGCATATTGAGTAGGTCTGAGAATCGGCCAACATCTATTTGTCATACCCCGAATCTACGCGGGCGAAGCCGCAGGCAAAAGCTAGTATCTTATATAAAATGCATATCTATACAGGGTGACTTTTAAAACACTAGCCAAATTTTTGGAGCAAGTTCAGTCCATGATACTGAACTAATTTCTATAAAAAAAGTTATTAAAAATCGTCAAAAATTTTTCGTCCTTTCATATAAAATCCGTTTGGCTGAGAGCTGATTTGTATGGGAAGACGAATTTTTATTTTAGTTTTTGGTAATTGTTTTTATGGAAAGTAGTTCAGAATCATGGACTGAACTTGCTCCAAAAATTTGGCATGTGGTTAAAGTCAGCCTGTATGTATATACCCATATGTATGTACACATAATATATATGAATATTAATTTACACTAACAAATAATGTTATCTGATAAGGATAGTATAAATGCAGCAAATTACACACTTGATTGGACTGAGCGAGCATGTGCTTGAACAACAAGGCCTTAAAGCCAAAACTATAGTTTACCTGTCAGCCACAGCACAGCACCTATGAGCCTGTCCGCCTTTGCCGAACTTCAGAGATTGTCCTCCGAAGGCTCTCTGGTAGATTCTGCCCTCTGGTGTGCGGGAGAAAGGCATGCCGTAGTTGTCCAGCTCGATAACGGCGTGGGGTGCTTCCCGTGTCATGTAGTGAATGGCGTCCTATGAACAATGGCTGATTACATTTTTCTTGCATTTTGAACTACAATTATATGATAGTTTATAGAGTGTAGAGAGAGATAGAGAAACATCATTTCATGATTTTCTAACAATTTAATCCTGTTTCGCAATTTATAGTGACAATATAATATAAACCGGCCAAGTGCGAATTAAAGTCGCGTGGAGAGGGTTCCGTACAATTGATTGAATTCTTATAGGTTTTCCTGTTATCTACAAGCAATGAACTATACTTTGTATTTTTTTCAAAATTTTAGGCTCAGTAGTTTCGGAGATCAGGGGGGGGGGGGCATGGTCAATTTTCGTCTTCTTTCATGAATAAAATGAAAAATATTCATTTTACAATAATAACAAAAATATATTTGAGATTCTCATAACGAGCCCTTTCATTTGATATATGACACAGTAAGGTTAGCTAAACTTTTTTTTTTAATTTCCTAATTTGTCCCCCAAAAATTACCCTTATTTAAAAAAAATATTTTTTACTTTGCACATATGTGTTTGGGTCATAGGAATACAACATTCTACCAAATTTCACCTGATTCGGTCCAGTAAATACGGAGCAAATTGGCTGTGACAGACGGACGGACAGACAGACGCACGAGTGATCCTATAAAGGGTTCCCTTTTTTCATTTTTTGTACGAAACCCTAATAAACATAACTTTTTGAGAAAGTTGAGTATATGTGTGATAATGGAACCGAAATCAAAATGCTTATAGTTAAAAATAAATTTTCATAATATATTGTTACAGTTGATAAACATTTGTTTAATCGCATTCCGTGAGTTCTTGTTTGCATTACAAAGAATACGCATAATACGTTATTTTATTCATCTCAAGTCTTATCGTAATAGTTTTCATCATACGGGTGTTCAATTTAGCGTCACAATCCTTAGTAATATTCCTAATTGTAAATAAGAGCCCATTATATGTATTAGGTTGGATATGATATAATATAACATTTTTCATATTTGATAGGTATTTTACTAGTATTTATTAACAAGAATTTTGTGAAAATATAACTCTAGGAAGTGCAGATATTTCTGTATATACACATCAAAATTATGCGCGCTACTTCATTGTTATATTAATGAATTATTAATTATTACATTAAATTAAATAAGTTTAAGAGCGCCGATGTTTTTTAATGAATACGACGCTTCAGTAATAACAATAGTTGTCTCTGATCAGCTAGACTAGACCGTTTATCTGAGACCTGAATACCCAGTTTTGCGGTTAGATACTTAGGATAGCAATAGGGCATTAGCATAGCCATAACAAATTGAATGCGTTATGATAAGGTGGACACAGATGGCAAGGTTATCTGACTGAAACGCGTCATTTAAATATGCATGTTATGCATTACGTTGACATAACATGTAAGTATATTACATGTATGTTGTTTATAAAATATTAAAGTTATACACATATATTTCTAGTATTTAACTCTTTATAGTCTCGCCTAGCTTACTCCACTATATTTTTACCAGATTCTCTGGTATACTTATACCATTAAGGGTGACGCTGACGACAGGGTCAAAAAAGTATTTTATTTACTAGTATTTATTCTGTGGTATTAATCTAATAAGTCCGTCTTGTAGATTATCTAAAAACAAAAAAGGATCCATATTTTTAATTTATCAAAAAAGTAAAAATTCACAAAGATTCTCTGTAGCATCTAGGTTCCAGAGTGGGGGCTTGTGACGTCACCGCTACGTAAAAATGGCACTTAGGCGTGACGTCATGCATAACTTAAATTCGCTGTATCTTCGTCAATTTTTGTTTCTCAGACAAAAGAAAAAATATGTGTTTAACTAACCGACAGTTGTAACGCCTATTGTTTTTAGTTAGCTATTACTTTATGCAAAAATTAACATTGGTAAGTCATTGTTTTACAAATTAAGAAAAAAAAACACATTTGAATGAATGAATGTTTACTATGTAATTATGAAATTTACGAGTATGCATTTACTATATGTAAACGCATACTCGTTAATTACATAATTTATGAGTTCATTAGACTTTCATTTGCATACAATATGTAAATAAAATCTGTATTGAGTAATTCCTTATTGGTAATACATACCTAAATCATCATTTACTAGGCTATTAGAATAACTACAGTTGTATTTAATTGACTTTTTCCCAATAGTGTTAAGAGGGCGCCTGTTATCCCATTCCCAACTAATATTATAAATACATATTATAAATGCGTTTATATATTTGAATGAGTTTGTATATGTTTGTTTGTTACCTCTTCACGCTTTATCTACTGAACCAATCTTCTTGAAAATTCGCATACACATAGTTAGGTTAGGAGTACTGAGAAGGCCACAGGGTACCTTTCGTCCCGGAAAAAAGTAATGTTCCCGTGGGAGTTGGGATATGCGAGCGAAGCCGCGGGCAAAAGCTAGTAAAAAATAAATAAAAGTACAATAATTAATAAAAATAAATTTAGAAGAACTATGCAAATGAAACACCCTAAAGGGCCTGAGCTTAAAACGGCTAAACAAGAATGGGTAAGTTTTATAACATTGACTGGGTTGAATGATGGCAGTAATACTGATAAAGAGTAATGTTTAGTTGTTCAATTGTTTACTCCTTGCATATAGCTCTGCTAATACGACCGAGGGTGGAGATAACAAATTGATTAAAATAAAAAATAAACAAAGATAAAGGTCATCCATACCTGATCTCCAAGCCAATCAGAACCCTTCACAGTGTCGTACATGTGCCAAAGCCAGTTATCTTCCTCCATATTGCCTGAAAATGCATGTTTCTTAGAAACAATTTATCAGTGTAACAAAATAATTCAAATAATAAATTTAATTCGTTAAAATAGAATCATATTAGTTGATACCTTCAAAATACAAAGTTACTAGTGACTACTTAAATATGCATGCCATGGAATTATAGTTATAACTGAATTTTTAAGACAGAAATATAGTAAAAAAATTACATAGAGATCTGTTGAGTATTTTACCACAGATGGTTTTCCCTGGGTAAAAATTAGTAAAAAACAAGGTGTTTGTATGTTTACCTAGAGCAGCATTGATTCCACCCTGAGCTGCTACAGTGTGAGACCTGGTAGGGAACAGCTTTGTGACCACAGCTGTCTTGAAGCCCTCTTGTACCAGGCCAAAAGCTGCTCGAAGCCCAGCACCTCCTGCCCCAATGACCAGGGCATCATGCTTGTGGTCAATGACCGTATAGGCCTTTGTAGTGTTGGTATTGGCTGACGCATCTTTCAGGGGCCTGGCACCTCCAACTGATACATGGAGGTTTCTGTACAAGTATGTGGCCTACAAACAATATTTAGACATTGTTACCAGAAAAAAAATCATATAACATAAACATTGGAATAATTTATATACAGGTAAGATTTGTTAATATTTTGCAATCATAAGAAGTCCACTTATCAGTCATAGGAAGTCCACTGCTGGATATAAGGCTCCTTCAAGAGTTTCCAAAACGACTGATCGTAAGCGGTTGTGCAATAGGTTGGTATAAATATTTGGTCTAGTGTTCATAAAATGGAAGATGAAGAATTATGAAACCCATTACTGGTGTTATTTATCTAGGAATGTAAGTACATACATATTTAACTTTTTTTTACTCATAAGCTTATAGCTACGTTGTGGTAACGCAAAAAACAATGGAAAGCCGATCTGATGTCTAACACTTTCGAGGTGGTTCTTTGAATTTTTTTACCTAAAATTATTACAGGCAAGGAAAAACCTACAGTATATAAAAGGTTGACCGAAGATTGAACCTTATCTTTCTGTATTATAAAGTAAATCTCAATATATGGAATTTTTTCAGGGAATTTCCAAAGAAAGTCGTAAAAATTTCGGTAGTCGGTATACCAAAACATATTACATAACAAATTCCAGAGTAAACTAAAGCATAAAATACTAACCAATGATGCCGGGCTCTTGGAAACGGCGACCCTAATTAATGCACTCATGATGGAACTCTCTGTCCGCACCGGAGCACAATATTTTAGTTATTTTTTTGGAGAAATTCACATTCACGGAGCACAATCAAATTTCGTTGCTGTCAAAATTCGTTTTGTTTGTTCACAGCTCGTGACTTTCAATATCAATTGCACAATTGCGTTTTGTTTTTAACAATGCGACAGCGACTATAGTGTGATTTCTATAAAAAAAATCCGACCGACAGTATTGCCTGTCAATGTCATCCAGAGATGTCAACACGTGAAAATATAAATAAGGAGTTGACAATTTGTTTGATTTTGATTGAATTTATTTTCAACCATCGCACAAAAAAATATTTAAAATATTTTGATTGTAAAAGTAAAAAATTGTAAAATATAAAATAAATAATAATAGCATGATCAATTAATGGTGTGTTAAAAAATAATATTCTCATATCCTCTGTATCAATGGCAGATAATCCGAGCAGTGACGGGCTTTCAGAAGCTGAGAGATTGCGAGGTACCTACAAATACATAATAAATGTTTGGTTTGGTTAGATATATAATAATATATGGTCCTATCATAAGTATTAATATCTAAAAGTGATTATGATTTGTGTTTAGTGTTTAGATATCAGAATCATCATAGATGTTTTGCTCTAGGCCTCCATACTTGAACCCAGTTGTATAAGAGTTGTGAAATCACTGGCTAAGTGTGGTCAAGCCCAGAATCATTGCTTTACTTTGATTTTTTTTTAGAAGACGAACTAGCACAAGAGTTAGATCATAGTGACTCAAATGAAGAGGATTCACAGGAAATATCTCTTGAAGTTGAGGAAAAGTTGCTGAAAGATGAGCCAGAATGTAAGTCATCAGTTTCATTGCTCTATACATGATTTTAAGTACCTACTTTAAAAAAGTTGCTGTTTTATTTAAAACTCGCCCTGCCAATAGGGTCCGCTGGTAGAATCGTGGCAGTCATATATTAGACCTATTTCGACAAGAAGATTATTTTTTTATGCAACTAAGTTGATAAATCAGCTTTAGTATTTAAAAACCGCGTTATAACGAAATGGCATAAAGTGAGGTCGCATAAACCGAGGTATTACTGTATAATTTTTTTAAATTATTATGATTTGTTCACAGACACTACTCTTGTGAATTATGGAGAAAGTGTACAGAATACAAATCTTGAAAGTGAAATTGTTGAAACATACTCAGACAGTTCTCAAAATGTAGAAACAGTCCACCGGGCTGATGAACTAGGAAATATTTACACAGACAATTCTGATAACTTCATAAGTTCACAGCCTGACACACTAACAGATGTCACCGATCAGTATGAAACATACATCAATGAATACTCCTTTGAAAATACTCATCTCATTGACACACCTCCGACAGAAAATACTGAGAAATATGATGCCAATGCCTCCTTGAATAAGGACAGTATTGTGATTCCTGACATTAATGAATTTCAGCAGAGTGAGAATACAACAAACTATGAATCTCAGATGACAGAAGAAATGCTGATGAGTGAAAGGGAAAGAGAAAAAAAGAGTAAAAAGGAACTTGAAGAGGAGGAACGGGAAAAGATGCAGTAAGTTTCTAACTTTGATCCTGATGAAAAGTGATGTATTATACTTCAACCTACAACTTTAACCGTTTGTGCAATGTCTTATTATATTATTATATGACAACCTCCATGGTAACACATCGGTCCACCTCTCCGAAGGTTCTGGGTTTGATCCTCAGCCAGGGCAAGTTGGAAAAAGGTCTATTTAAAATTGTCCTGGGACTTGAGTGGTTATTTTATACCACAAAATGGTACAAAAGGTCTTTCCTCTCCCTTTGACCGCCATGGACACCTTTAGGCGTCCAGCGGAAACTGTCCTGAAACACCAACATTTGTGTCACATAAACTGGTCGCAGAGGAAGTAGGCATGCTTGTAATTTTTTCTTGCGGCGTTCAAAGGGTTAAGCATTTCATATAAAATATAGTATCATTAAGGTAGTATCCCATAATACAAGTTTAAACTTAGTTTCTTGGGGCTAGTTCAATTCAGTAACAATTACATTATATGGTAAACAGAATAGACAGTGACATAATACTGCAGGGAGGCCTTACCCCAACAATTGGCAACAATATCAGGCACAGATCTGTATATCTCTACTCCTTGGTCTGTGATATTAGGTTAATAACAAAAAAAAAAACTTTACTTTGCATTGCAGGTGGGTAGCAGAATCTATAATATAATAAAGACAAATGATAGTAGTGGCAAGTGGCAACTTATACATAGAAGAGTATCAGATCAGACATAATTTAAACCTTTATTTTTCAGAGTGCTAGTGTCAAACTTTACTGAAGAGCAGCTGGATAGGTACGAGATGTACCGACGCGCGGCCTTCCCCAAGGCAGCCGTGAAGCGACTGATGCAGACCATCACCGGGTGCTCTGTAGGACAGAACGTCGTCATAGCCATGTCTGGTATTGCAAAAGTATTTGTTGGAGAAGTTGTTGAGGAAGGCAAGTCTCCAATTTTTGAAACGATGTCCTTCTCGCTATTTGCGGTGTCGTAAATGCTAATTGAAAAAATTGTTAATAGCAAAAGATAATTTCGCCTCAACTTTTAGCTAAGCTTTGGCTCAGTTGTTTTAGTGAGACTATGAACCCGTAGGTTCAAGGTTCGGTAGGTCGATTATTTCTTTTTCCTATTAACTTCAAAATTCACAATGACTGCCAAACAAGGACAATACCCGAGTGTGTATGAAGCAAGCTGCCTTAAGGCATCTGACATATCTTGATAACTGCCATATAATGAAAACAGCCGGGACCAACGGCTTCGTGCTTTCCGAAGCACGGAGCAGCTCCAGAATTTTTCGTGACACTTTTTGGTCACCCATCCAAGTGCGGTCGGACAGCAGGACAGACGGACAGTCGGACGGACAAACGGACAGACAGACAGCGGAGTCTCAATAATAGGGTCCCGTTGGAACCCGTATGGAGACACACTACTGTACATTTGCGATTATCGCGCAAATTTCAATTAGCCTATTCGAATTCAATGTTTGATCGCGCGTTCGTACGAATTAAGTTCGCACGAATAGATTTTCAAGCATGTGTTTCGTCGCGCGACCGCGTCGTGCGATTGTCAGTTAGGACACCTATTCCAGTTCAATATGTTTAATCGCGAGTTCGTACGAGTAAAATTCGCGCGAACTTGCGATGATCGCGTAATCGCGTTCTATTAGGACGATGCCTTATTCAGTCTTGTATGTCATAAAATATCAGGTCCTCCTTTGTTTTTTCAGCACTCGAGGTATTGGAAAAATCTGGCGAAGCAGGTCCATTACAGCCAAAACACCTCAGGGAAGCTTTAAGAAGACTAAGGATGAGAGGGGCAATACCTACAAGAAAAGCGCACCGGAGCTTTTTTAGACTCTAACTTACTATTCTGTAATGTGTGTACATACTAACTTGTGTAAGTCTCAATTAATATTTAATTTTTGTACTAACAAGAATAATATTGGTTATGTTGTGAAGCTTGAACCCTTAGTAGGTACCTACCGCTATATAGCCTTAGAACATTCTTAGTTAGAGCTGATTGACATATTTTTTGTAAACATGAGTAAGTTCAAACCCATGGCACATTCAATTATTAGAAACAGGCGATTAAAATTATTTTGTAAATATATTTTTTGTATAGATGTATCTTTTTTTTAATCTTAATTCTGCAATCTTAAAAAATAAATAGCTTTTCGGGCGCTGCGCGGGCTGCAAATAGCCCGTGGTTTTTTGTGCAGCCATTTCCTTTGGATGAACTCCATGTCACGTTGAGAAAATGGGTAAAAAAACTGCAGTCAGTAAAAGAATTATTATAAGTGGGCGGCCATTTTAGATCCAAAATCTGACTGCAGTTTCGAGTTCCGCGGGATGCTTTACCCCATTATACAAAATTTCAGACCCCCTAGGAGGTTACCGTGAGACGTTATATACAAAATTAGTTAAAACTCTTAAATGCAGACGCCATCTTGGATTCCAAAATCACCCTGGAAGACTATGGAATAAAAAAAAACTTGTTTAATAAAATGTTAATTTATTACATGATAAATTGTTATTTAATTAAAAACAATATACAACAGTAACTAAGGATTATTCGTAGTTCGAAAACTTTGAAAATAAAATCAGTCTTGTTAAATGGCCAACTACATTGTAGACGAGAGACTGGAAATCCTTGGAAAAGTTCAATACATTTATAAAATAAAATGGCTTTCGTTAACAAAAACACGTGTACACAAATTCGATTCAAAACACAAAAATAAAGAATTGGCACTCAATAATTCTTATGAAACCATACAATTTCTAATTACACAAAATTGACACAATTAAATGAGAAGTTTTGACATAGAAATGTTTTTATGATATCACAGTTTTTCATATTTCCAGGATAGCTCTGGCCGGTGTATTTGGCATTTCTTGTATCAGAAACGGAACAAACGCAATTAAAATACATAATAAGTTATAGAGAACTAATTCATTAGCTCTAGCTACCTAAGGAAGGCACTAATTAGTTCGCAATAGCATTTTGGTAACATTTGTAACGTAAAATGTGTATATATTAATATAATATAAGCCATAATCATTGTCAATCAATATGGGAGAACACTCCTCTTATAAAATATAAGCAATGGTTCAACGTTTTCAAATTGTGCGAATTCCAGACTACATTGTGTGCAAAGGTGAAAATATAATAGGAATTCTATAGGCACTAAGTTTCTATATATGTACGTCAATATTTTCGGTAGATTTGATTCTTAAGTAAGCTCTTGTTAAGTAGTTATTGTTCCGTTTAAAAAAGAAGATCAGTAAGTAAATACTTTAACAATTAAAATAAGTGTGTACCCGAAGATAATTTAAAAAGACATATCCTAAAATAACTTTGCTTCTTTTTGCCTATGTAAGACATTTGGGTTGGCGAAAACATATTGTTGCATCATGATTGCATTAAGATCTTTTCAACAAATTCAAATTACAGTAAACCTAATAAGCAAACGCAAAGTATTATAGGCGACCACTAAGCCTGTCCCATTTCCATAAAATAACAAAATGCGAGCACCCTGTACGGTCAATATCAAGTCGATATTTCGTCTTTGACTTTTGAAACGAACAGAAACAGTTCTTACCAAACGTACTACACCGTCACTATAATATAGACTAGAAATCGTCTCACGAGACAGACCGACCGGTTAATATAACTCTTGCGGTAGTTGTTTGGTGTACTACTGATGACGATATGGAACAAACACCATTCACGAGTCTTTTTGAGATTTTCACGCGACAATGCACGTCATCGTGGAAGTTTCCGGATACCTTGTTGCTACTTTCGAGATAACACGCCTTACAACACTGACCTCTATTCTTTATTGACACCACACTACCTCTATACTTTATAACATCTTAAAAAATATACTGAAACTAATTTAAGGGTGTATTCAGACGTTGATACTGAACAACTTTTCCTAAGGAACAATATCGAAATACGAAAAATATATTTTGACTTTGCTTACAAACTGATTAGCTGATCAGCAGAAATTATTTTTCATATTTCGATATATGTTCCACGGGGAAAGTAGTTCAGTATCATGGACTGAATACACCCTTAAAATAGTATCAGTATATTCTGTTCGACCATGTAAACCAGTTCCAGTCAATCGCTCAGCCTATCAATGTGTCACACTGTCAATCTCTTGACTCCGCACTCGATGCAGAACTTAGCGGTGTCGACGGGGAACTTGCTGCCGCAGTCGTGGCAGAAGCGCGACAGGCGGCGCGCGGCGCTCCCTGGCGGGGCGGTGCGGTGCGGCGCGGCGCGGTGCGGCAGCGACGACTCCGAGCCGCTGGAGCTGAGCTGCCCGCCGCGCCGCCACGTCGGGCTGCGCCGCGACGACGCGCGGGAGCTCACGCGTTTCTCTGGAAAACGTAATATCAATTAATTTTTTTATGAATAAGCAATGTTCAATTTGGTATTTGACTCAATTTTTGTACATATTCATATCAAAAAGTAACAATCTGAAAGCGAAAACAAAGAGAATTGTTTTAATCCGCTCAAAAATAAGTTATTTATTTTATAAGCCTTTATAATCTAGTGGAAATTTGGATTTTTTGATTTTGTATTGTACAAAATCAAATAATTATAGTCAAGTACCCAATTTGTATTTTTTTTTAACCAAGAATAATTTGGCTCAAAAAAATAGGTCTAGGAAACTGAACGGTAATAGACTATAACTACGCCTTCCTAACGACGAATATCAAAGGGATCGTCCATTAACCATGTGCGGCCCCAAGGGGGGGTTCGGTTGGGTCATAATGAGATGTCACGTGTATTTATTTTGTCGTTGAGGGTGGATTTCTCTCGCTATTCATAGTTATGTTTTGAATAATGGATGTTTAGGTACATTATAAAATGTAAGGTTGGTAAATGTTTACCACGTTTGTAGCACAATAAACAAATTTATTGATAACCTCTGTTTTAACAACTAAGTACTAAGTAATGTTATTTGCTGTAATAAAGATTTTTGTATTGTATTGTACGCTGATGACAATCATCAAAAAAAGAAATTTAAAGGAGATGTTTCACGAATGTATGGAGCCCCGGCCTGGACCATTGTACATGTATAATTTAGAAACGAAATTATTAAATAAAAGTGTTTTAAGAACCCCCTTACCCTAGACTTTCCCATACAAACGTAGTCTACGTTTTATTTTAAAACAACACGTCAGA
Source organism: Acrobasis repandana (assembly GCA_963576875.1). Lineage (NCBI taxonomy): Eukaryota > Metazoa > Arthropoda > Insecta > Lepidoptera > Pyralidae > Acrobasis > Acrobasis repandana. The sequence continues at coordinate 8,730,071 of OY756230.1, read as the reverse complement.
TTTCGGTAAAAATTTGTAAGTTTAAAGAAATTGCATATATCTAGGGTTGTAATTGGTTTTCACAGTCAAAATATGAACTTGAAAGAAAATATAAGGGTGTAAAACTTTTCCATACTGATGGTCAAAAATGATATAATGCACTATATTTTCTTTCAAGTTCATATGTTGACTGTGAAAACCAATTATAACCCTAGATATATGCAATTTCTTTAAAGTTAAATTTTTTTATCGAAATCTGACATATCGTTTCAAAATAAAACGTAGACTACGTTTGTATGGGAAACTCGGATTTGGTCTAGGGTAAGGAGACTCTTAAGTAACATTTTGGCCCATTTTGGATTAGATAATTGGTAAAAAAAGCGTTAAATACACTTATGACCGGCAACACGAAAGACGCCATGTTGACATTTGACGTTTCAAAGAGCGTGGGTTCAGAAATCACAAGAAAATGTATGATCGACAAAATAAAAAATAGATAAACATATGTAAAGCTGTGATTAAATTGTAAATAAGTTTACTTTCGTGCATAAAATCGTGGCTTAAACATTATTTCAAACAAAACAAATTACCATTATTATAATACAATACATTTCATTTGAGATTGACAGTTGACCAAACTTCGAACTAAGTTTCAGAACGGACTCACAGTGAAACATGGCGGTGAAATACTTATTGCCAGGATAAAATAGAATATAGCTTTTAAAATTAAATTGCAATTAAAATACTGAAAATATTACAATTTTAGCATTTTTTAAATTAGTTTTAGATATTTTCTCGATTTTGTAAAATATGTACTATGTGCAGGTCGGGTTTGAAACGTCTCCTTTGAATCATAATACCTGGTACAGAATGAGTTTCCTCCTTGCACGAGGCGTGCATGTCAACCTTCGGCAGGGGCTGGTCCAGCTCCGCGCAGCGCTCCATGGCCAGGAACTCGTCGCTGGAGAGCGAGCGCACGTCCTCCTTGTGACTGCCGCCCGAGTCCGAACCCGCGGGAATTTGCTCCAACGACGTCAAACCGTTCGGCTCTTTGGAATTGCACAGCGACAACTTCGATGGAGATATTCTATTTAGGCTACAAAAATAACAACATATGTTATTATAAACCACAATCAGATATTAAATGTTATGTTTAAGAAACGCACAATTTTATTTTCAAAACTGCAAACAAGTTTTGATTCCAAGATTTTGCCGCCCACACATTTTTTGATGTTGCCATTACTAACTGAAGTGTTTTACCCATTTTCTCAACTGGACATAGATTCCAATCAACTTCAAGAGATGCACGAAAAACCGCGGGCCGCTTGCAGCCCGCGCAACGCCCGAAAAGCTAGTTAAATGTTATGTTTAAGAAACGCACAATTTTATTTAGTATGCGATAAAAGGGTTTCTCACGTAGATAATCAGCTACTGGCCGACATGTGCGCGCGTCTCAAGTCACATTCGTCCTGAGGAAGACCTCCGGATGAGGTCGAAACATATCGGTCAGCTGACTTTCTACTCGAGTAACCCGTCGATCGCATAGTAACCATGTCTGTGCCTCACGTTAGTTTGAACCAGTTGCATGATAGTCTTTTACGAAATAACATTTTACCTGACTAACCTGCTATAAGCCGAGTCGTTGCTAGCCTTCCCATTTGGCGTATAATTTCCGTTGGATACATTTTCAGCTTTTCTGTTTATTCGATCCGTCTTGACCCTAGGATCTCGTTTTGCGGTACTGTTGTGCGATGTAGTGTTGTAATTAGCCATCTCTTTGCCGGCTTTATTTTCGTGTTTCTCCGACTCGTAAAACTTGTCGAAATCCTTCAGAGACTGCATCAAGTCTTGCTCCAGCTGATCAGCTTTCTTACGACTCTTCGCGCTGTCCACTTTGTGCGTGGGCTTCTTCTGAATGGAATCAAGGAGGGAAGTGGAACGCTTGACGGAGGATGGGAAAAGGCTCTCGTTCACGATATTGTTACTGCTAAAAGTAAGAGACATCGATTTGTTAACTGGGATCATGCCGTTACTACTACTCTTCACTACTTTGGGAGACGAACAAATGCTGTTCATTTCTGAAACTCTATTACTATCAGTCAGTTCAGACTGTTTAACTACTCTAGTTGTAGAACTACATGTTCTTTTTTCCACCCTTTGCTTGTTTACTTCCTCATCAAATGAAGTCATAAATTCCTCGAGATCAAAGTCCTCGCAAAGAGAATCATCATCTCTTATTGAGGTTTTTGAAGCTATTCTTTGCTCTAAAGACGTCATGATTTTATCATATTGTGCACTTAGATCATCTATTGTTGGGGCAGTGGACTTAATATTATTGTTACTTTCTATTTTCTTACTTTTAAACTTAGAATCTATAACATCGTTTGAATCGTTGTTATTGATTTGGTTATTTGTGTTAAACGATTCGAACTTGGCAGGCAAATTTTCTGTCGTAAGTAGAGATTCCATGCTACTAATAATGTCTGGATTGTTTAAAATTGTATTGACATTAATGGGTAAGTTATCATTTTCATTAATTAGTCTAGGGTCTATGTAGTTACTGTCAGTCATGGATGAATTATCATCCGTGAGGATGACATCAAGGTTAACAAAGTTTTTCTTTTCATCATCTCTCTTTATCCTATCAAGTTTTACTGGTTGTTTTATTGTACTTCTTTGGAAGCTGTGGTACATTGATGTAGATATTTTTGGAATTTTATCTTTTGGCTTTGGTGTGCTGTAATTAGAAGCAGTGTAACTCGAAAATGACCTATTGAGACTGCTGTTGCGATTGAAATAGCTTTTGTCCACAGTACTGACATTCTCTTTACTGGATTTTGTAAAAGTAGTGTTTAATTTTGTTTGACTAGATTTTTTGTCATTCCTATTTAATCTAAATGAACTGCATCTACTACCTATGGTGTTGTTTGTGTTTTCATTGTTAGAGCTACCGAAGGATTTCATTCTTTGTAGAGTGGGTGTTTTTTGATAGGTTTTATTTAGAGTGTCTTTCATCATTTTAGTATTATCTGTTCTGAGGTAAGAGGATGGTGTCTTTTCTTTAGCGGGACGTAGGATAGGGAGGGTTCTGTTGGGATCTTTGGATGCATTTTGTATTTTTTTAGGAATGTTTGTGTCTGAGGACATGAGTTCCTTCATTTGTCTAGCTGCTGATACGAAGGGGTCGTAATTATCATCAAGCCTGAAAAATTCAACAAATATGATTAGCAATAAACATCTCATACTCAGTGTATTAGGATTAGTGCTAAATTAACATCTTTAGAAGATTGGGGGATAGGATAAGGAAGGTGGTCTAACCTCTTATTTTCAATACGTGGTAGCTTCAGCGGCGGCGCTTCAGATGTTATTGACTGACCGTCACTATTGTCTTCTTGTTCGTTTTTAACGATGAATGTACTACCCCGAATCTGCTCACCTATCATTTTGAATTTTTTATTTGGCTTGTAAATCCTCTGCATTCTTTTCTTGTTACATTTAAGTTTGTTATCTGGTTTGTTATTTTCGGAAATACTCGGAAGTTTAAATTGAGGTGCCTCATTTTCTGGTATATAATTCAGCTCCGTTGTTTCCTTTTCCACCTGTTCATAGAATTTCAATTCGTATACGGTTATGTGTTCCATGTCGCTAACCTTTCTATTCGCTTCATCAGTATCATTCAAAACGGTTTCAGTTTTACTTTTTTCTGGTTCCTTATTTGTACTTTTTAGTAAATCTTTCAGATTTTTCTTTAGCTCTTCAAAAGTGTCAGAATATACACGCTTTTCATCGGTATCTGCGGTAGATGTACTGTCAAAATTTTCTCGACTATTGATGTTCATAGCTTCTATAGAATTAGTTTTGGGCGTGCAGATAGTTTCCATTTGTCTATCTAGTTCAATTTCGTTATCATGTTTGTCACTTATCATTTTATCTGTTAAATTAAGAAATTCTTCTAAATCATCTGGATTTTCAGTAAACTTTGTATAAGTTTCACCACTTCCATGACGACTAAAATTATTTTCTTCAGTAAATTCGCTTTCAACATTGTGTTCCACGGAATCATCGAACGGCTCTGCACTCTCATCGCGTTCGTAATTTTCTTCTACCTTTTCACTAAGCAGGTATTGGCTTTCATTACAGTACTTCTGTTTAGAACTTGGGTAAGTTTCGTTTTTAGGAAGATTGCTAGATTGTTCTTCAGAAAACATTTCTGTTTTTTCACAGTTGTTATCAGTAGTTTCTGTTTTACTTGTTAAAATATTGGACGTCGACTCAGTGAAATCTGAAATGAACTGATCAGATGTACTTGGTGTAGCGTTATATTCTACCGTTGTATTATCTTCTTTGGAAAAACTCTCTTTTACAGATTCTGTTTTTGCTTCTATATCGCATGAGCTAACGACAGTCAAGTTTTTATATAGTAATTCGATTTTCGGTTCAGGGGCATAGGATTCTGGTTTTGACACATTATTCACATCTTTAGATTTTGTCTTCCGGGATTTACTATGTTTTTTCATTTCTGGATTTTCATAAATGATACACGGAATAGATGGGCATAACAACTCTGTATTTATCCCTATAGATTGGCAATTCTTATCATTTTTTTTCGACGTTGCATCTTCAAGACTGTCCAAACTCATACTACTTTCTTTGGTCAGTTTAACAGGATTTTTTTTTAAATTTGTCTTATTGACCTTTTCGTTGCCCTTTGAATTCTGTACATTTTTTTCATGGGGTTGAGGTTTAGATACTTTATTTTTAGTCACTTTAGATATTTCTTCACTTTTACGTTCGGGCTTATCATTATCACATTTTTTTTCTTGGTTTATTTTTCTTTTTGCGGGATCTTTTTTTCTTGTAACTGGTATTTGAGTTTTATCCGACACTCCAGTTAATTCTTTGACAGCCTTATCTTTATACTTATTTGCAAGCTCTTCGAGCTTTTTTAATTGTTGTTGTTTTTTCACAGTTAGTCTTGTTTTATTTTGGCTTTGCGTCGCGCTTTTCTTTATATTAGGATCGGTGCTACTTGGTTGGACAGAGGACGGATGGGATTCGTGGGGTTTTCTACAATAAGGAAAGGAAGGTCAATTTTTGTAATGTAAATTTGTGATTACAAACAAGGAGACAGGAATATAACAGATTTACTTACGTCATCAATTAATTAATGTAAGAAAAACAAAACAGACAAAAGAGATCAATAACAAAAAGCTCTGAACCTTCCTTTCCCCTTATTTGCTACTTTACAGGTATAAGAAAACCTTTCGACATGTAAAATGTATGATAATAATTTAGTGCTATCACATTACGAAATCAATTTATTCTTAATCAATGCAAAAACGTTACACGTTCATACATACATATCAAGAAGGTTTCGTGTTCTAAACAAAATGCGACAATATCAATTCATTCGCTAAAATTACATATTAGAATTGGAATACATACCTCGAGCTGCTGAGGTCTCGGGCGAGCCTCGCTTGCCGCGCCTTGACGTTGGCGTCGCCTGAACTGTTGTTGGAATTACGCAAATTCCTTATCACTGGCACGTGCGGGGAATCCTCATGATCGTTGCTAGATAGAGATTCTGTAAGTGAAAAAAAATATATGATTGCCAAAAAGTTCAATACGGTAGACATAAGGATTCCCTTCGATTTTAAATCGTAAATCCATTAAATAATCTTACCCTTTAATAACAATATTAATAAACCTGCACATCTTAAATAAGTTATATAAGTTAGTATAATGCTACTTATTTGAGAAGCTTTTTTTTCTGTCAAATGCATAAAGAAGTCCGTATTCCGTAAATTGGTAGCATACTCGATAAACTCCATTTAAGAGCGCAGATTTTTTTACCCTTATGGGTTAGAAAGTAAACACTTTTTCAATTATATTCCGGACACATATTTGCCACTGATCTTCCTAAATACATTACTATAATTCCATCTAACGATTCGATAGTAGGAACAATTGAAAATTCTTCTTAATAATTTGGCAAAAAGTTTGATAGGTCAACTAACCTGAAGCCCTAGTTCTGCCCGTCCGATAGTCGCCGTACTCCCGCGGCGGCGGGGGCGACACGCCACGCGACGAGTCCACCGACGCGGACCTGCTGTTCGAAGACTTGTCACGGGTTTGAGACGACCTGTGAATCATACACACCGGTTTAAGAGCCCATACTACCACAGAATAAATACTAATACTAACGTACAGAAGTCTCACTCAGCAAAGAAATTCAAAGAAATATCTACTCAATGTGGCTAGCGATATGGTTTAATTTAGCTCACGTCAGAACTCAGCACCTTTTCGTTTAGACACCTAGACATCCATTGCAAGCCAATTTCATTCTTATTACTCTGGACAAACGATTCGTATAACTGAATATACCACACCGAGGGGCCGGGCGCGCGCGTAGTAATAATGTAGGTATATTTTCGATACCTACCTGCGCCGAGGTTTTGCAGGACCAAATAGAATCAAAATACCCGTGTGGTTCCGGGTTAGAATAGGACCACTACATCTCTTCCTATGGATGTCGTAAGAGGCGACTAAAGGACTAAGCACAAACATCTCGTGCTACAATTGCATTCCCAAGGAGGGTTAACGTCGGGCGGCGCGGCGGCGGCCGATTGTAAAACTTTCCGCACAAATACATTCCCAAAGAGCCAAATCATTTAAATTGTTCCGGCTATTTCTTCTCCATTTTGCAATGTCTTTGGCGTCCTTGGGTAACCATTGACATGCATTTTATATTTGGAGAAGAAAAAGCGGAAAAGCGCACCCCGGGCTCCAAAGCAGCACAGCTGAGGATGCAACCGGGAACGCGCTTAGACGAAGAAGAGAAATTAAGAATCAAAATACAGTCCTTAAGTTTCCATCAAGTCAAATCAAATCCTTTTTCTCAAAACAATAATTTTCTATGGGATTTGTATAAAATACCGGACTGTAACGTCACAGTTTTTGAGTCAAATAGCGCACTTAATAACAGTTTTTCTGTATTAATAAATCTAAAATCACGTTAACAACCGGGCAAGTACCAGTCGGACTCGTACATAGAGGGTTCCGTACCCCCATACAATGTTTAAAAACGCTTAAAAACACGTTTCATGTACGACGACTCCTTTTAATTTTTTACTTTATCTTATTTTTAGTATTTGTTGTTATAGCGGTCGCAGCAATACATAATCGGTAAAAAATTCAAGTGTCTACCTATTACGGTTCAAGAGATAGAGCCCTGTGAGAGACGGACAGACAGCGGAGTCTCAGTAATAGGGTCCCGTTGGCACCCTTTACGTACGGAACCCTAAAAATGGATATGATCAATGACAAGTGACATTATTTTGTGACTTTTTATCAGTACAAAATAATTTATTGTTTGCCCAGTCCACATCCATATTTTGCTTACCGTCTGCCGCGTACTGGCGGCGCCTTGTACTGTGTGCGCGCGTTGAGCCGCTGCTTGGCGTCGGCGATGTGCGGCGGCGGCTGCGCGGGCGCCGCTGGGAGGATCTTCGCCTTGTCGCCGCACCATTCCACGTGCCGCTCGAACGCGCGCACGCCGAACGCGCGGCTGCAGTGCGGACACTTCTGTAGCTCTGCCATTGGCTGATAAATAAAATGGTTATAGAAGGTAAGTGGAGACGCCGCCACTTATTTTTTTATTCTCTCCAATGCGGTAACCATTATTCATTTTGTTCAATGAACTGAAAAACAATGAAAAATGAACCTCAGTTCGAACCTCACACGTAATTTCATTCATTCGTTCAAGTAATTTGTATTTGTTAACCATGTGTGGTTTTGGGTTAGAATATGACCACTCCATCTCTTCCTGTGGATGTCGTAAGAGGCGACTAAAGGATTAGGCACAAACATCTCGTGCTACAATTGCATTCGCGGCGGGGTATAAAACTTTTCGCCCAAATACATTCCCTAAGAGGGTTGACGTCAGGCAAGCGACCGGTCGTAAAACTATAGGCAAATCTTTTAACTCTTCTGGCTATTTTTTCTCTTTGGCATCTTCGGGTGACCATTGACATGCATGTAATATTTGGAAAAGAAAAAGCGGAAAAGCACACCCCGGGCTTCGAAGCAGCACAGCTTAGGATGCAACCGGAAACTTTGATGAAGAAGAGTTCAAGTAATTTGTGCCTCAAATGTTCAACAGACTTTATGTATAGGTATATAGTCATAGATGTATAAGGTACTTTCGATTCAAATCCTAAACAAAATCTGTCGTAAACAGACTATAAGCTGAAGAAAGATAAGCCCGACATCTGGTTACGTTATTATTATATTTTTTGACTGCAACAAGTTTCTATTTTGCGCTAAGCTATATAATTGTTCCAAGCTGCGTGGCATTGTTTCAATATTGAGCGCAGTTAGTAGTCGATTAGACTAAGTTGAGTATATGACGTAATGCGGCTTTGACTCTATCGTCCTTCATTATTATGTATTAAAATTTACATATGTTATTTCGTTTTGATCATCTGGTACTGTACTGTTTATTTTTTATATTTTTAAATTGGTTAAATAAGTCAATTTCTCGGTGTCTGATTATTCTTAGGATAGCTAAATAATAAATAATACCTTAGTGATAGCTGTCCTCACGGACTGAGGCTTCGGTTTGGGCGTGATCTTGGCAGTGTTGGGCGGGCTCTTCTCCAGGAATGGGCTGTTTTCTGGAAGACCAAAATTCTTTGGCAAATACTGTTCCAGGTCTGTACCTGAAAAATCATTTTCAGTTCATTACACTCTGTAACTTTGTTTGCCATAAGTAATAATATTTTCTAACTTATTAGTACAGTCAGCATCTATGTAAGTACTTATGCTTAGTGGTTTATCGTTCTGGAATTAAAAAATATAAATATAAACATGTTTGTACAGTGAAGTTTTGACTTTATAATTTGTTTTTACTAGGTTATTAATTGAAAGATGCGGACCGTATAGGTACAATGAGTATCGTTTTTACTTACATCATATGTGAAATAAGTTAGTAAAGTACAGGTAGATGCTAAATTGTTTTGAAGACCTATTGAATGTGTTAGCAATTTCCTAGGTATTGTTTGCATTACCTAACCGTTAGGTACTGCAATGCTTGTACAGTATTGTTTAAACGTAGAAGCTGTTTTGCAACCGGCGGTTACTTACATTTATTAATTTGGTCCTTGTTTTAACGAGTTACTTTGTCACACATTGCGTTCAGTGACCTTCGTGCAATCATATGGAAATTGCATGACAAGTGTGTTTGAACAAAACATACATTAGACATTTTTTTCAGCCTTTGTTACCTATCCATGTACGATGTACGTACCTAGTTTGGAACCGGAGCTAGAGGAAATAGCCAGAAAGAGGGATATGTAGGGGGTTGCGGAGATAAGACTGCAGTCGCTCTGTCTAAAAACCAGTAACCTCGTCTAATCACCTAGGTTAGGAAGCGGAGCCCGGGGCTCTGAAGCATTAGGATACAACCTGAAGGAGAGATTTATTGGGTCAGGTTAAGGCTAACTACGGCTGTAGTTTAGTAAGCGATGTTGATGATGATAATACTTTTTTAGACATTTTATAAGCATAGTAGATTTGCTTTAAAAACTTTATGCTCATAATATGTAAGTAAAATTCAATGGTCCGAAAATCAATCACATATTCGTCACTGCTTGGTCGAGAAAAGCCAATCAGACTGCACATTTATTTAACAAATTAAAAATTAATACAGGGTAACATCACCTCTCCCATCTTAATTTTGTTGACAAGACGCATTTCAAACGTCACACGATGCGACAGTCCAAAGCATGCATTTAATTATTTAATTAGTGACAAACGAGTTTCTATGGCCGTCAGTTAGGTCAGTAGGCGTGAGTTGCTAAATATGTAGTACTTAAACAAACATAATTTATGCAAATATGGGCTATGTTTGTTACTATTGAGTTGAGACATGGTCGTGTAGTAGTGTCACAATGATGTATGTAAATAGATATTTAGGTTTACATATTTTAGAGTTGTTATTGCTGCTTTAGATGCGTAATATAATCATTTATTGATATGTTATAAAAAATCTTTAGTTAGTTGTCTTTTTTATAGCATTTAAGACGCAGAAAAACAATACTTTGATTAAAGAGATAAGACAATTTGATAAAAATGTAAACGAGAAGAAACCTTCGACTAGGTACAATAAAATCTCAGTTACTATGGTTATAAGGTTGCACCAATAACAGACAAAGTAAGGAGTAACAGATTGGCTTGGACAACATTTAACACCAAAAACGTTTAATATGAAGGTTAACGGAGATAAAGGTTTTTTTTTACGTTATAGGACGGCAAACAAGCAAGCGGGTCACCTGATGGTAAGTGATCACCGCTGCCCATGGACAATTGCAACACCAGGGGTAGTTAGGGGAAAACTAAAGAATACTCGTAGATGGACGGAGTGCGTAAAGCATTACATGGATATAGTTAGAGACATAGTGGATGAAGGAATTACGAGGGATAGAGTGAAATGGTGGGATACGAGTAAGACATACTGGGCCGATCCCAAATAAAATGGGAAAAGGTAAGGAAGATGATGATGACTATCGATTGGTATGAGCAATATTTTAGACAAAGGTAAACTTCGTACATACATCCCTTATCGTAGGTATTCGTGAAATCATCTTACTTCCTCGTTTAATTAGAGTATTCCACGTTAGCATTAGTAAGTGCAACATTGTGAAACTTAAAATTGAATTAGTTGCGTTAGTTGGAACGTTCACACAGTGTAGACAGCATCGGATGCTAAACGAACTGCAAACAAACAGACCGCCTACTCACCGCCGTTAGCACTAGCGCCATTCGCCGGAGTCAGCCCTTATTACCCACAAAAACAAAATATTCATTTTTAACAACAAAATCATGCTTAAATATTCAAAATAATACTTAAAATACATAAAACTGGTATAAATACCACACATTGTAACGATATTCATAAACTGATATAGGTTATAAAAATAAATTTATTTTAATTAAATACTTGATTCACAAAATTCTAATAATATCTATATGGAATATAAATGAATATATATTAAAATCATTAGTGAACCCGTTCACCACAGCAAAATTCCTCCACCAATAGCAATCTGCCCACTTACCTAACATCGTACTCTATCACAACTTACCTTCGCGCCTCTGCCGCGAGGAGTCGAAGGTCTTCCGCTTTTTGATGGTCATCTTCTCGCAAATCTTCTCGTGCTTGGCGAGAGACTGTGGCAGGAAAGTGCGGCCGCAAACCGTACATGGCAGAAGCGGCAGTGGCCCTGAAAAAAAAAATGAAAATTATGAATGTAAAAGATTGCTATTTTTAACCCCCGGTGAAAATGAGGGTGTTATAAGTTTGATGTGTCTGTGTATCTGTGGCATAATAGTTCCTAAACGAATAGACCGATTTCGATATGGTTTTCGTCTTATCTGTTGAGATGGTTCTTAGCTATGTATGATGAAAACTAATAAAAATCCGTTCAGCCATTCAGTTATTGGGGGTGAACGCTTGAAAGTCGGGGTTTTTTACAAGCTTTTATTTAACTTGCATTGTATGTATGTAATATGTAGTAGTAAATATGTTTGTTCGGGTTGAATTCGCAACTGTGTTTTGAAGCAGATATCTTCAACTGATTGTACTGACATTTTGCACACATATGTATATCGCGTGACAATGCAATATTATGATGACTTGGAGCTGATCTGATGATCGAGCTGGAATATGGCCAGGCCATAGAAACTCAGTATTAAAACGACGGAACCCCATCGAGTTTGGGCTTATTTGTTTTGTGTTGACAAGACCTTTGGCCTTACAATAAAAGCTTGTGCAAAAAATTAAATAATGATAAAACCTTTTTTTTTTCTGGAAAATAAACTTGTTTAAAGTGTCTGGAGCTTACCAGGCCGGAGACAGCACGTATATTGTAGAAGTTCTCCTCCTCTGGTTCATTACTGACATTTGACAAGATTGACATGATTTCAATAAGTTCCGAGTTGTTTCGTAACATGTCGTTCGTGCGCAATGAGAGCTGCAGTTACGTACGGGGGATGGTAACAATAAATACGAACTCATTCAACTTAATCATGAAAGGCAAGATCCAAGGCAAAAAGGTGCGCGGACGGTAGCGAACATTGCAACTGAAAACCCTACACCAATACTAACAAGTATATGCTACCCTACTGTACTAAACGAATACTACTATACTAGCTGTTTAGCTTCGTTGAAGAATGCCCTGGAAGAAAAAGGGGGACGGTAAGGTAAAACATGTGCAAGAAGCAGGACTCTCCACCACGTCCCCTGTTATCTACGGGAGTGTCACCGGCAACCAGAGATACTTTTTCTAAAAAAAAAAATCACAACCTGAAGGTTCAGGCGCTACGGGGGCCACGGGGTGGGTGGGCACGGGCGGCGAGGGCGGCGGGCCGACTCGCGTGGGTGGCGGCGTGCGGGGCAGTGGCCGGAATGTGTCGACGGACGGCGACGCTGGCGCTGGCTCCGGCGACGGCGTCCGCGAAGATTTCGACGATTGCTGTTGGAGATGCCGCTTGCCTGAAAACAAGCAAGAGTTGCGTGAGTTTCCATAGAATTAAAAAAAGGACAAGCATTTATTAATTGAGTCACCTTCACAGTACCACAGAGGACCGTGACAGAGGGATGCAAGTCGAGGTAATTAGTACAAAAATGCAATTCCATTTTGTCCTATCTGAATACTCACATGAGATATACATATGTAAGGTGTTGTGTTGTAACGCATTAACATAACATATTTTTAATCTAGACCTTGGATGAAAAATACAAGAGGACTGACAACCCTATACAGGCTGACTTTTTATCCACCTGCAAAATTTTTGGAGCAAGTTCAGTCCATGATACTGAACTACTATCTATAAAAAAAGTTATTAAAATTCGATAAAAAATTTTCTTCCTCCCATACTAATAATCAGCGCTCAGCCAAACGGATGTTGTATGGGAGGACGAAAATTTTTTTTTCGATTTTTAATAACTTTTTTTCAGGTCGATAAAAAGTCAGCCTGTATACAAAAAAGCATACTCTGCTAGAAAGCCAAAATCCCGATTATTTCTAGATGTCGCTACTACCATCCCCCGCTAGCCATACAAAGGATGCTGGGTGGGTACTGCTGACGGTATCCACGCAAATGAACACTTATACTTTAGTCATGAAAAAGGGGTTACTTTGAGATGTTTTTTATCGAGTGAAGGTTAGTAGGTCGTGTAACTGAATGCGATTTTGACTAGATTAGATCCTTGACTAAGACATATCATTTTTTTCAGATTTTATAACTCTATTTTCTATGTCTCAGATAGTTTTAAAAACTCTAAAACTCGGCCCACCTAGCACTAAGAGATAATCTGATCTGTGCTCGCTGAGTTGCGTAAACTAGAACAATTTATTTACAGTAAAAACAAAGTAAAACATTAGCTTGGTGAGATCCTCCACTACTAGACACTGGGGGAGAGGAGTTATCTTGTAGGAAATGTGGTTCTTCGCCCAAAAGAATTTTCAGAGGTGCGACTTTCTCACTAGGTAGTTTAATATTTATTTATACTTTTTTGTATACACATTTTTTTTTAAATCATTTATTCAATACTAACAACTACATACTTTTGCATATAAAAACCAAACCACGAAAACCTCGCAGGGTTTATCTGGGTTTCGGCGAGTCACTCACTATACGTATTTTTAGGTAAGGAGTGGCTTTCTACTTTAAATTTATTATCATTTCTATGATACACACTTTGAAGTTCTGTAGGCAGCTTTTTAAAATAACTAGGTATTACATAGTTACTAATTCTTGTCCCATACAAATTGTCGTATTTAGGTAGCTCATTTTTGTTTACATGTACCTATATTCTTAACTAGCGGCCCGCCCCGGCTTCGCACGGGTATGTATTATACATATAAACCTTTCTCATGAATCACTTTATCTATTAAAAAAAACCGCATCAAAATCCGTTGCGTAGTTTTAAAGATCTAAGCATACATAGGGACAGACAGCGGGAAGCGACTTTGTTTTATACTATGTAGTGATTTACTAGGTCGTTGTATTTCTATTAAACAATAGGAATTGTTAGATGTTTTTGTAATAAACATATACAAATGTAACAAGTACAACTGGCGGACTAAAGCATTCTCTAACAGTCAAACCTGTGGGTCGATTGGAGAGCTTTATATTTTTAATAATTTATTTATCAACGAAGTTAGTATATTTAATTGCCGTGAATGCTATGTCATGTCTAGCTAGACTCAAGGTCATCATAATACCGACGGAGGAAACAAATTGTAACATGTAGTAACACCTAAAGTTTGTACAGTTGTCGCAAGGACACGCGTAAATATGATGTAATGTGAGCCGGTGGCCACAACCTCCGTATTGATTAGCTTTTTTACGGCCTAACTCACGCAATCCTGGGTAGCAGACTTTCCTGAAAAATATTCATAGCCAGCACTATTGACCTCCATTCTAAGGTTGCTATTAAAAGGTAAATAATTTTGTGTGACCGATTACTCGGACGTCTTGGCTCCAACACAATTCTCGGATCGTTATTTAATTATTACAGATTACAGCCATTTATTTTTTTTACAATTAAGTAGGTAGTCGGATCGTTGTTAATTATAATTAGCTGTAAGTAGGTATATTCTTGTAAGTTTGAGAGTAGAATCAACATCATCAGGTCTTTTTTAGTCTCCACTGTAGGAGCACAACCCTCTCTGTACTAGGTACTACTAGAGTCATAATATAATAATGGTCAGAGCAGTCAGAGACCTGCACTCGCCAAGCTGGCCACACGGGTTGGAGAGGTATCATTGATGCTTATAACTTTTGTTTAGCAAGCTAAACAAAACTTTGGTTGTTGTCTTGTTGTTTATTTCCTAAGTTGCCTTCTATGACATCCACGGGAAGACTTGTAATGGTCCTATTCTACTCTGCTGGAAACCACACGGCTAATACAATTTTCAACTTTAATTTACCACCCCCTTTTCCTCCCACGGGTGTCGTATGAGGCGACTAAAGGAGATATAGGTAACAGGGTATGGACAGCAGTGTCCTTATAAAGATAAGAATAAGATTATTGATAGACAAGAAAGAGCTGAAATTGCCGAAAGACCAGTAGAAAAATATCCTTTACTATTTTGGCGTGAATATGAGTACTTATATCCTGTTTTCGAAACTGCATTACATTATTCATTAACACTTAACACAATTAAAGTAGGTTCGGCTCTGACACAGGTAATATAGTGTCAAGGGGAATCGAAGACAAAGGCTTTAGTGTAAAACGTCGACCATATCATGTGTATTATATGCTCGAATGATGTAACTGTTGATTATGGCGAGTAGGCATGAATGAGCTTAAGGTGCGTGGGCGCCGATTCTCGTGGACAGTTTCGTTTGGAAGATTTTATAGTAATCTACTTGCTAAGCTAAAATATAACAAGCGAATAAATAATCATTCCGAGAATATTATAAACAGATTAGATACCGAGGTACAGGTGAACCTCACTAAGCTTTATGGATGTTTCTTTGTTTTTGTTTATACATCATTTGTAGGGACACGATTAAATACATTTTCGGTAAAATTGAAAAAACTCGCCAGAACAGGCTTGGAAAAATTTTGTGCTTGAGTAAACATATGGTGTTCATGGCCATTGACCATTGTTCATAATTTGAGAAATACGAAAATTAAGGTAAATTAAATAAAAAAATAGGTAACTCCTATGGGATTACAAAATAGTAAGATCAGACCACAAGTACATACTTCGTTCAGAATATTTACCCTTAAAAACATGTAAAATTAACACATGAAAAATGTGAAGATCATAAAATTGATAAATACAAAAACAATATCTATTATGTTATGAAAATTTAGCTATAAATAAGTAGTGGACGAGTATAATGTGTGCGACTGTCGGACAAACCTGTTGATGTCCTGCTAATTATTCTAAGTGGCCGATGAGCAACGCTTCCTTCGCGGCATTCCTCAACGCTATTCCGGTTATCCAAACCAAACGCCTTTAAATCGATTTAATCGTAATTAATAACATAACACACATTATACAAACTATATATTACATCATGACCACATTTGCTATAAAAACAACACGGTGACCTTGAGTTTCCTAGCTATTGAAGATCCAAGGCTACGTGCAACTTTATGGATAGACAAAAACAGGAATCTTCATAATAAACTTACTGCTTATTTAGAAAATTCTTACATTTACGTCAAGTCCAGATTCCTATAATGGCATAAACAATCGGCGTGCAAGAAACATCTGGCCTGACACGTTCAAGTCACTTCAAGCACAAATACGGCCGAGTTAAAATACTGTATAGTTAAGTGTATTGTGCTTCAAGTGTTGTCTTTACTCACAGACGTGATTAAATAAAGCTGGTATACATTTAAAGTTTAACGTTATTTTAAAAGGCTCTTAATACCAAATAACGATAACGAGAGATTAACATTAGTCTGGAAACAGAGAGCGGTGCATCACAAAAGCATCCCGATCGAGAGCATTCGAGTGGGCATGACTGTACTTTTAATTGACTTAGCCAGCCGACTAAACGGTTCTTAGCCCCGTAATAGGGTCATCTTGATACTGGAGAAATGTTATAGAATGAGCTCTGTTAATACTAGTTATCTTGGCCACATCAAGCTATGAAGATAGATAACAGTGATAACGATGAAACAAGAACAAAACTCTTTTGGGATTTGTATAGATAAAAATTATGATGTCACGTTATCACGTAGAAGTAGAAAACCATTTATTTACGCCCCGCCGCCTTTTGCTGTAATTATCAAGTTATGTTTGCATGAATGACAACAGCTTTCAAGCTAAATTGAAATCTACAGAAGAAAAATCAGCACCACACTAAAGTAAAACCAGTTTAAAGATACCGTACTTGTGCAACGTACATACTCGTAAAGTTCATTTACAGCGAATCCATGTCCATATTTTAAAGCAAATAAACAACCCTTGCCGTTTAAAATGCCGAATCCATCAAACGATTTCGCCAATTTAACCTTTCAGAGAAGATCACTGCATGTTCCCAATACTAAAGAGCAGCCATCATGCAGACGGGCACGACACTTCCCGCGTGCAGCGAACACAAATTACTACAGGTTTTATTGTTTGTTTTATTTTACTTGTTAGCAGTCCAGTCGTTGGACTGCTAACAAGCGGATCGTTGTGATTGTCTGCAGAACACGTAGAATCAGGTATATTGCAAGTTATGAGAGGTCTAAGTAAGTACATATACATTATCAGCTCTTCGTCCCTTATAAAGAAGACAGAATTTAAGGTCAGAAGATGAAAAGATGTCGTCAATGTTACCTTTCAGGGAAGATCACCATACGTTCACAGCAGATAGAGCAGCCATCATGCGCACGGGCACAGCACCTCCTGCGAGCCGCGAACACTGACTACATGTTTTCACAACAAACGGATTGCTACATAACACGCGGATCGCTGTCTTCAAGAGAAGAGACATCTAATCATCCAGTGCAAGTTATGAGAGACTAAAATAGTTTAGTCCCACCTCATAAAGGCATTTAAACTATACAGTTTTAATTCCTTTATGAGTGGGCATTATTGAGCAGAATCACAGACAGAGAACAGAGAACATTCGCAACGCTGCTAATGATATTTCCTACCGAATAGACTACTGGTACTCGTATTAAGGTGAAGATATAGGCAAATGGCCTTGAAGTGTTAAATAAATTGTTAAGTCGTAAATATGGTGATAATTTCCATATTGCTATAATGCACTAGATAGCCCTTTAAATTATTTTATGAACTGCCGTTGAAACTATTATTGGTGATCCGTCTAGCTTTAAAACTTGCCATGGCCACTTTTGGCGGAGGCAAGTTTTAAAGCTAGACGGACTAATGTAAATACTTTCAACGGTGGTTCATAAAATAATTTAAAGGGCTATCTAGTGCATGACGTATAGCAATATGGAAATTATCTCCATATTTACGAGTTAACAATTTATTTCAAATGAGGGCGCCACTTCAAGGTCATTTGCCTATACCTTCACCTTAATATAAACTACTAAGTATACTTAACCTAATTATAAAATAAACTGGTGAAATATGTTAATATTATAACAACCACCGCTTACCCATCATGACTTATGCTGCAAATATATTTAATTGCAACCGCAAGCCACGGCCAGCCTAAATGTCTACGATACCATCTGACGAGGAACAGGCTTCATATTTGACGGAATTTTTAGCGTTATTGCTGATAATCTTGGTTTATCTAATATTAAGATGAAAGTTCAATTTGATCACAACAATTATGTGTTTCGTTATATTGGATAAGGACTCATAAAATTTAGCTTGTAATATTAGATTTTTCGTAACGACTGGGGGTTTTAATGATGAAAATTACTAAGCGTCAATTAGAAAAGCTAATAATGTCTACATGCAAGTTTATTGTAGAGAGAAATTGCCAGGCAGTGAGTCAAAATGTGTCGAGGGGCGACACAGTGTAAAGCAGCGACTGGTACGACGTACCATTAGCCAGCGGCGTCGGAAGGTGTTCCAAGAGGGAACAAACTCTTGAAAGGGTCTGTAAATCACCAATCACGTCTTCGCCGAAACTAATATAAGTGAAGATAGAGGGACGATAGTAGTTTTGAATAGTAAAATATGAGAAGAATTATTCGGTGAATCGTAAAAATATTGGTCGTTAACGAAACTAACACGCGACCTCCGTGGCGTAATGGTTAACACGCTAGACCGCTAATCCGGAGGATCTGGGTGCGATCCCCAGCCAGGGCAAGTTGGAAAATGGCCTTTTTCAAATTGTCCTGGGTCTGGGTGTTTATCTATATATGTATTTGTCATAAAATATAGTTGTTGAGTTAGTATCCCATAACACTTACTTTGGGGATAGCTTAATTAGTGTGATTTGTCCAAAAAAAAAAAAACCAGCATCCTTGGTATGTGGTGGGTGACATTCGTTTGGGAAATTGAAAAAAGGATGAATTTATATTTTCATTACAAATAGTCTACTTAAGAGTTAGACGATGGATGTCTACAAGGTGTTCTTGAATATACTATTGTGTAGACGTGAACTGAAGTTAGTAGCTTTAAGTAGCTCACAATCGTTCCCTGCTGCTAGGTCAACAACACGTTACTGGGTACAAAGCCATAAATAAATCAGGTCAGACCGGCATAGAAACCGTCGATGTACATAATATAAACACACATACCTGCAGCTTTATTTGCAAACACTAAGCAGTGAACTCTTGAACTTTTCTGAATTAGCTCAGTGTATATTTTGATTAGGCTCTTCACATTTGTTTGAGGTCGCGAGAGGCAGATTTTACTACTAATCTGCCTAGTTATATTAAAAAGTAAGTAATCCTATGGGATTACTTACTTTTTAATACTTGGTGGCGCAAAAGTAAAGACCCTATTTGGTTCAGCTATAACATTTTTTCTAAATTAGAAAACTAGATTTAGGTTTTTTTAAATGTATATTTGTGCCATTAAATTTCGTACCATTAGGATTTAAAGATGATGTCTTTTAAATGGTGACCTCCAGAGTTGATACACATTTGAGCCCTATTTATGACATTTTGCATAACTTGCCGTAACACTTCCTGCGATATGTTCGTTATTTCTTGACGAATGTTTTCTTTTAGAGCTGCGAGAGTCTGTGGCTGGTTCACATACACCCGAGATTTCAAAAAACCCCAAAGAAAGAAGTCTGGACTGGTCAGATCGGGTGATCTTGCAGGCCAAGGCAAATCGCCAAAACGAGAGATAACTCGGCCTGGAAAAGCGTCCCTCACTAAGTCCATAGTGTCGCGCGCTGTGTGTGCCGTAGCGCCGTCTTGTTGAAACCAGATGTGCTCCAGCCCCAATTCGTCCAAACTGGGTATCAAAAACTCTCGTAACATGGTTCTGTAGCGTTCTCCAGTGACAGTTATCGCATTGCCTCCAGCGTCTTCGAAAAAATAGGGTCCGATCACTCTGTCAACACAGATGCCACACCATACAGTAACTTTTAGTGGGTGTAGAGGTGTTTCTTGAATAATGCGCGGATTATCAGTGCCCCAGAACCGAGTATTCTGCTTATTGACATGCCCTGAGAGATGGAAATGCGCTTCGTCACTCATAACCAATTTTGAAGGAAAATCATCCTCTTCAAGGTTGAGGTTTATGACGCGCTGGCAGTAATCTAGACGAGCTCGGTGGTCAGCAGGCAGCAGCTGATGAGTCATTTGAGTTTTATACGGGAACATCTTTAAGTCTTTCACCAAAATACGCTGCAGGGTCCGTCTGGAAATGCCCAATTGCGTGGCACGTCGCCTCGTTGATGTTTCTGGACACTCTTCCACATCTTCGCGCACAGCATCGATATTTTCAGCTGAACGGCCTGTTCTTGGTCTCCCAGACTTAGGTCTATCCAATGTTGAGCCAGTTGCTTCAAGGCGTGTGGCAAAGCGTCGAATTGTGCGACCAATCGGTGCCGGACGGTGGTGAAATCGTCGACGAAATTCACGTTGTGTTCTTATCACTGATGAATTATTCCGTAAGAACATTGACACAATTATTCCACGTTCTTGGGGAGTAAAACGGTCCATGTTTATTTTCAGTGTATTTTACATTTGTTCACTACACAATTTTCAACAACAGAATGACAGAAAATGTCATATAAAAAAAATAAAAGTATTTTCTTTAGTGCCAGTACTTTTGCGCCACCCAGTATAACTAGAGGAAATATATTAAAACCAAAAACATAAATATCCGAAACCAAAATAGTCATTGTTGCTTTACAAATACGAAGTTCACAAGCAAAACCACTTTGCATCAACTATTGCAAAATATGCTTTTAGATCCCTTTATACGAGTGGTCTTAACCACAAATGGATTAACGATGCTGAGAATGTCACGTTTATAGGCCAATGCGTACAGTTTACACAACAGTTATCCACTGTCTTTCGCTACTAGTTGTCACAGATTTCAATAGATTACATGAGCTGAGAAGCTTCCACCACCTGGCGATCTCCAGTGTGAGGATTTTGATTTTCGTACAATTGAAATAGCAGTCATATGATTATAAGATTAACGTTAGCGTTGTCAACGTGGCTGGTCTTTTTTAAATGAAGGCATTCTCTAAATCGACATGAAGAATAAACGAATTACATAAGAGTTAACATTCTAAATTCTAGTATCGGGTCGGAGCCGTTTATAGGGGAGTTTAATCTATTAATATTCTGTTGGCCCATCGGACCGGAAAGCATAGCAGTCAACGGAAAAGATCCGACTTTAAATCTTTACCGATGTCCTGCCAACACCTTTGGGAATTTGAAATCAATGCTCTCACGTCTTTTAACCTTTAATGCCTCACTTCTGGGCAAAGGTCGCCCTCCATCTCCTTATAAAAGATTTGCTTATTGGAATTAAAACATACGAAAATTCGAAAAGCGATGGTCGGTTTTTGGGTTACACACAAAAGTTAAGGCCGTACCTGAATTTTATGAACTACTGTTTACAGTTTAAAGTGAGAACGTTAAGCTTTACTACGCACATTTGCGAAAAACGGCCACTTTTGGCAAATGTGCGTAGTAAAGCTTAACGTTCTCATTATAAACTGTAAACAGTAGCTTAACGTTCTCATTATAAACTGTAAACAGTAGTTCATAAAATACTTTGAAAGGTTATCTAGGATTTGATATAGTAGCTAAATTATAAATAATGTCTCCGTTTTCTTTGAAATGATTTATTTTAAATGGGGGCAGCACTGGACCCCGGAAAATTCAGGTACGGCCTTAAGACGGAAATCTCATTTCAGTGGCGTGTCAAATAAAATTGTGACGCTGTTATGAAGACAGCCAAAATTACCCGAATTATATGTATAATGATTTGGAATAGAGAAGAAAGCGTATCCGTGCTATATGAACTTTAATTATTACGAATCATAATCCGCGTGAAACACGTAATAAAGCACAAAATTACTTCCTATTTGTTATTTCAGTAAATATTGCCGATAAAGATTTCGAATTTGAATTGATTGTTTTTGGAAACCTTTAGGGGGCGTCCATAAATTACGTGAGGTTTTTATTTAAATTTTCTGTCCTCCCTCCCCCCCTGGTGAGATATCGTGAGATTTTATTCAACCCCCTCCCCCATCCCGCAATCTCACGTAAGATTTTTAAAAATGTGGATTTCTTACGTAAACGCGTTGGATTGTTATTGTAAAAAGAAAAAAAAAATGCTTCGTGCTTTTATTTACGACTAGTTGAGACTAATTATCAATATTGCCTGGAGTTTAATTATAAGTGTAATAAAAATTTAACAATAGAATACTTAAATCGTAACTACTGTGATTAAAAAAACAATATCTAATTCAGTCCATGGAGAATCATGCGCGGTCTTAAGGCTATTGGAACCAACATGATTTCCAGTAAAATTATCTGCTCGTTCAACCCATATGATTTCCAGTAAAATTATCTGCTCGTTCAACTTCGTTCTGATCTAGCCACTCTAAGCCATTGGCGCTCGGGCAGAGTAACTCATTAGCTCGTCTTGTGACAATCCGTGAGGGTCGCACTTTGCGGAACATACGCGTTTGCTTAGCTGGTGCAATGTGGGCTGATTGCCTGTGCTCTGCAGCTCTTGTGATAGATGCAAAGTAAATACCGCATGTATTGCAGCATCTTTTCTCTAAATCATCACGTACACTTGGGCAACAGAGATCATAAGGCGTGCTGATGATGAATCTTGATAACTCATTTTAAATTAGTAAGAGCATGCATTGAGTCGAGTAAAACATTTACAAGAATAAACAAAGCAGGTTGGAACCTGTCCGTGTGTCGCTGCCACTCAGCTCGTACGCTCTCGTTCATCGAGTCGCGCGTTCGGCTGAAAGTGGCGCGAAAACAAAGGACGGGCTACACTGTACCGTAAATTCAGATTAAATTGAGCTATATAGTATAAAACAAATATAGTGGTTTGACAGTCAGTAGATGTATAACGTCGAAGTATGAATGAAATTATTTTCTTTCGAACGAATTAGTGAATGATCTTAATCGTATTACGATAACGCTTAAGATTAAATCTTAAGCATGTACAATCTGGATTAAATGGATCAAAATAGTATAATTTTTTTTTGTTTCAATCAGAAAAAAAATTGCGTGATATTAGCCGAGACCCCCCCTCTCTCCAACGTAAGATTAGATGAGATTAGACTCGACCCCCTCCCCCCCTTAAACATCTCACGTAATTTATGGACGCCCCCTTATCTAGCTAGCTAAATCATTGAAAAGAAAAAAGGGTACCTGCGTAATATGTCTTATAAATAACAATATACCTAGGCGACGGTTCTAAAACTTAATATTTAATTACATCTTATTTATAATTTAATTTATTTACCATATAAAGAAACTTGTACTTTAATAATATATGTATAAACCACGCAGGTTTGTATTTCTGTTATTACGAGTATATTAATCATTTATATCGGTACTTAATAACAATTTTATTTATGTCATACATAAGTCCACAAAACATGAACGTCACAAAACACGATAGATACGTGGTAGATACAAACAAATTGTAATTTTTTTCCTAAGTTGTATTACAACAACGCAGTACTTAAATAGATAATAGATACCGACTTAGGAACCAGATAAACATCAGATATTCTCCATGAAACATTTCTTTAAATTAGTTTTAATATTTTTAAGTTTAATTTGGTCCCGTAATTCGGGAATTGATTGGGCCATTATAATGTGTTGATATACAGGGACTAACAAAATATACTGAAACTATTTTAAGGGTGGACTCAGTCCATGATACTGAACAACTTTCCCCAAGGAACATATATCGAAATATGAAAAATAATTTTTGACCTCCCATACAAGTTGACCGATCAGCTGATCCGAGTCTGTATGGAAAGTCAAAAATTATTTTTCATATTTCAATATATGTTCCTTGAGGAAAGTTGTTCAGTATCATGGACTGAATCCACCCTTAAAATAGTTTCAGTATATTTTGTTAGACGTTATATATGATGATATTGTTGAGTTGATGACATTAAAAAAACCGGTAAATTAGGGTTAGTATCATTTTATATAATGAAGACCGGTTTCACAGTTTCTCACTGCATCCATAGACGATCAATCTTCATTCAGTCTGGTCTGCTCACGACGACTTGCGTGAGAATAGGATTAAAGAAAGTGGTCTAAGGGTTACATAAAAATCACGATCACGACAATGTAGGTATTCGTCAATGTCGCACTTTCATGGTAATGTTAAAAACGTGTCCGTGAGAACTAACGTATGCAAACATTCTGATATAGAGATACCTACGCTGAGTGTACCAGACTCGTTTGCACCTCTTACGTAAATAAAGGTCAAGTTACCTCCTAAAGTTATTTGCTTTTTGTGTCATTGAATAATGGAGCTCATAATAAAACTATCTCAGAAAGGGAATTACCTAAATTAAATTCTTTGTTATGTATGGTGCTATAAAGTTAATAACAAAAGCACGATTACGAACTTGGGAATAAAGAATAGGCAGTGAAAGTAAAATGAATCATATTTCCACCTTGCACCAATAAACAAATAGAAATCAGCTCTATCTTCACGCTCGCCGCCGCTTCGATCTTCGATTCAGTGTGAGGGTCCGTTCACATAGAACAGAATGGAAAAAAGCGTCGCTGTCGCATCGACTGCAGGGCAGTAAATTCGAAGAAATGAAAGCGTTTTTCTATTTAGATAGATTAAGCGCCCATACTGATACTCTTAGTAAAAATGCTCTTCTTGTTTATGTGCTCTTCCGTCCCTAAGTAGTCGAACAGAGTGCGTTTGAACTCTGCTCTAATCAATCTCAAGCAGGTTTTTGGGCCATAATCGAGCTTGTGCATCAGCTGCGTTTGAAATATTGCATGTTCTATTAAGAATTTGAATTCTGATCGGTATCTACCAAAGAAGCACTTACAGAAGCTTATGTGAAAGGACTCTTATAAGAGCATGAAATGAAAACTAATATTCCAATCTCAAATATCTCCTCGGATGTGAACGCGGTTAGAGTGAATATGACGCGACCGGTTTCACAATCAAATTAAGAATACAATATGAATTCTTAAGTTCATTATTGATCCCCTTATTGTGATGGATTATTTTCACTTTTAGCAATTCATTGAATGTTAATTCTTTCTTTGCGCAAGTGTTTCGCGTGTAGGCGGCTCATCTGCGACAATAAAATAATATATTATGCATAAAATATCACTAAAATTGGGATTTGTTAACAAACAATTTTACTCATCGATGTTTAGTGATATAGGTAAGACTTTAGATGTGACTTTTCCGTTGTGTACGAGATAAATTAATTATGACGCAGGTACAATGTGTGACATTTAACCTAAAGGTGGGTTAATTATCTTAAAAACAATAACTACTTATAATCATAATAATAGCTGCGAGCTACTTACTTCGTCTAATACGTCGCATAGTCACGGATTCCTTAATTAAGATTTTATTCGAAGCGTTCGGATTTCTCCACATTCATAATTAACATAGCATAATGTTATCAGATCCCGATTCGAGGAATCTGTAATGAAATTCACACAGCTTTGAGAACATGTATGCAGCTGCAGTTACAGAAACAAGCATGGAATGCGGATAGCATCTAGCAATTACGCTGCTGAATCACGAATTTATGAAGTTCTCACGGAAAGACAGGAGATAGACAATACTTCAGCTGCCACTGCAGTGCAACTGTAGATGTTGAAATTGCTAAATTTGAAACGTATGAAGTATTATTATAGACATTGCAGTAAATAATGATTAAGCTTGACTCGAAAGTGATTAACACATATTTTTTACTTTATACAGAATTTATTTTCTAATAATAGTTGTGAAATTATAATTTAGTTGTGAAGTAGTGTAATATATTTTCCAATAAACGACACTGCAGTGACCTGTGAATAATTTGCTCAATGGTTTTAAATGTTCCATTTATGGATTAATCTGCCAGAAAACCCAAAGAAAATACTTATGGGAAGACTGCACTACTATAATATGTTTTTCTTGGTAAGCAGTTGAAGTCGTAGGTAGTTCTTTTTCAACAAATCTGGCAGTCTAATCCAGGGAAGCAGTACGCTGATTTTCAAAAACAGCTATTAAAATTCAATGCGCTACATTTAACCAATTTACAGATCCTGCATAAAAAAATAAATGTTTATTATTGCAGTTCAGTAGCGAGCGGCTGATAAAATTGATGATGGCACTAACGAAACCGGTTTAACCATAGTCATTTGCGATTCAATAGAATGTCAAGTTTATGTGGCAGTTAGTAGAAACTATTTTTAGATTCTAGCCTTAACATGTCGTTTTATGCAATATTGACCTGAAACATGCAGTTTCTCAGTTTCCTTGTTCAGTCAGAGGTCGGGGACCTAGAATGTTATATTTCAGTTAGGTATAGTGTGTACATACATATAACAGCACAAAACAATTGAGATTTGCATAAATTATATTTTGTTAAGGATGTTTTGCTTTCAAAATTAAACACGGATTTCGTTCTATGGTTAAAGTGAGACGTCGAAAATTGAGGACATCCTCATTTCTTCCTTACCATTAAGAAAAAGATGAATATTCAAATAGTTTCCCTAGAAACCACTATCACCACTATTGTAATATTTCTTGGTATTGAACTAATAAGAGTTTTAATAATAAGACATTCTTTGATATCAATAAGTAACTAGGTAATAACGTTGATTTGTAATTTACGGCATCTACAGGTTCTTTAGAAAATCCCAGGATATACGTCTGAACTGATGGCTATGAAAGCTGATTCTTTAAAGGAAGCAAGTACATATCATGTCAAATCATAAATGGAAGACGGTATGAATGTATACAACGTGGAAGGAACATACCCGTAACAAATCGAACCACGGGCTATACTAGATTACTAAACTATAATGAAATTAAAATAAAAGTCAAAACCCAAAAAAACAAAAAAAAATCGACATTCCCATACAAATCACCCGGCTGCACACTTTTGTATGAAAATGCCGAATTTTTTTTTGTTCTTTGGGTGTTATTTTGATTTCATTATATTATAATGATCTAGTATATACCGTGGTTAGATTTATTACGGGTATGTCCCTTCCACGTTGTATACCTACGTGAACATAATGAAAACTACCTAAGATCGTTTGTGTGACCTTGTAACGAGTATTTAACTTTTCAATTTAAATATTGTCAATTTTCAAGCTTCACAAACTCAAATGAACGATTGTGTTGGCCATGGAAAAATACTCAATAAAAATAAAATCACAGTTCAAATTATAAACAGCGATATTGAAGATGTTGACATTCGCATATCACAAGTGAACGCACGCTTTGACTACAAGTAAACATATTTATTCAAGATTACCCTATCAATGAACCGGTTCAAACACAGAATGAATAATTATACTAAACTAACCTTTTTTGCGACGAAAACTAATGGGAATACCGCAAGGCATATTGACTACTGTAATTCCACAATCACAAATGGAACATGCAACACTAAGAGCGATAACTTGGACACTGAAGCCGAACAATACGCGTCTGTAGTAGGCTTTCTGTCCAGTATTGTATTGTGTTCACACCACGTGCTTATCACTGCCGTTTCTAACTCTGCTTGCGCGTGAGCACTATCTCGGAGCTCGCTTGTTTCTGTTACAACCTCGCCGACAAGTTTGAGTAAATACCTCATAAATAAATGTATATTCTTTTTAACTTCATAAATTATGTATGGTATGGTAAATGTTATTGCTAGAGTTATTATTTTGCATACATTTGGTTGATATTTATCAACTAAGAATATGATTTCGGTAATAAGATTTTCTCAGTCAAGGCCTGAAAGTTGATATAAATTTTTTAACCGACTCGATTACTTTATATATACTTTTATAACATCATGTTTTGGTGCCATTCGATTTATAAATGTCCCTGGACGTGCATAACATGACATGCTAGTTATTAAAATACTTTGTACGTAAGTACAAGTAATCTTTATGATTTACGTGTCCATTGTCAAGACATTCTATACAAAGTTACATACCACGGGGCACCCTTCGACAATTTACGGACCCTTTAAAAATCTCTAAATCAGGATCGTTGTAAAACTCAAGAGCAGCTGTTCATGTTCTCAGCTAGGGATGCATTGAATTCAATAAAAAAATCCCGCTACATCTGCTCGCGTGAAGAAACGCGACTATCGTTGGATATTCTTTGGCATAAAAAAGGCGGACCGTAAGCAATTCGACTGTGCAATTACTATCTAGAAATTTAACGATAGAAAACTGCTGGAACCGCTGTTAAAAATCCGAGAAATAGGAGTGTTTAGAAAATATTATGCGAGATAGTATGTTTTGTAAAATTAGCATCCCTATTTCCTTGAATAATCAGAGATTTATTCAAGGAAATAGGCATACTTACCTTTGCATCACAGTTCATATTTAAAAACATAATGTATGTAAGGAAAAATATTTCCATGTACAATAAAGTTAGTGATTTTGGAGATAGAAATAAGAATGACCTAGTTAACCCGAATTGCAGGCTGAAAACAGTCAGTAGGTAAGTCTTTTATAGGGAAGTGTATACCTTTTCATAATGAATTGCCGAAATCGGTCCTTGATATGCCAGACAGAAAATTCAAAGCTCAAATAAAGAAAGTTCTTTGTAAGAAGGCTTATTAGGACCAATGACCTTCCATACACAGTGTGTATGGAAGGTCATTGATTAGGACCGATGACTATCTTAAAGACAAAAAAGTGTGGCCTAAGCTCGGCGCGACATGTCTAAGTATACAAGCCCTTAAGAGGGACCCTCTTAAGGGCTTGTATACTTAGACATGTCATACATAATTTAGGTACCTACATTGGTACATACTACATTTACAAATTGACATTATTTAAAATTTCGTAATTCAATTTCAATTATGACATAACAAACAATGTATTCTCAGTCCATCCACATAAGTTTGTTAATTGACATCTTTGGAGAAAATGCTCGGCGCGGGTCCCTCTTAAGGGCTTGTATACTTAGACATGTCATATATAATTTAGGTACCTACATTGGTACATACTACATTTACAAATTGACATTATTTAAAATTTCGTAATTCAATTTCAATTATGACATAACAAACAATGTATTCTCAGTCCATCCACATATCTTAGTTTAAGTTGTAACTTTGTTAATTGACATCTTTGGAGAAAATGCTGCCGTGCAGTCTGTTGCCGCTTCTGCCTTCTTCTGCACTAGCGCCTAGGAAGCGGCACAAAACTTTGTACTCTTATGTATTCTGTGACTAAACTGAGCTGTAAGTTACGATTTGACGTCAACATTTGTGCAAACAAAAGAAAGTGACGTTTTACGTAGTAACTATTTATTAATCTGTGCTATTATAAAGAGATATGTATTATAAATATCCCATGATACCTAATACAGATTGTTTTTTATTTTTATTTTAGCAATTTTATCATAATTTTACCGATATTTTAGGATACGCATGGTATAATTTTTGCTATATAGGAATGCTAGAAGGAATAGCTAGGGATTTGCAGGACAATGGCAGAACAGGAAGTTAACAACAATGTAATGATGTTATTATGTCTTGGAAACAATATTTATTTACAATATCCGAGAAATCATATACCTATCTTTATTATTTAGTAGTTGCTAGCTTGTTTTAGCAGGACAATAAGAGACAAAAATAATGTAAGTATTCTGATTCGGTATTACCTAACTCTAACAAACAATACTTATTTGCAAAATAATAGTAAGTTCTCATTTTTAGGGTTCTGTACCCAAAGGGTGCAAACGGGACCCTATTACTGAGACTCCGCTGTCTGTCAGTCTGTCACAGGGCTCTATCTCTTGAACCGTAATAGCTAGACACTTGAAATTTTCACCGATTATGTGGCCGCTATAAAAACATAAAAAAAGTATATATATATATACTGAAAATAAAAAAAGTTAAAAAATAAAGAGGTTCGCCATACAAAAAACGTGTATTTTTAGCGTTTTAAAACATTGTACGGAGGTACGGAACCCTTTATGTACGAGTCCGACTCGCACTGGCCCGTTTATTAGTAAAATGGTTATCTTTGGAATTGGCATGTCGTTAGAACATCAAGATAAAAAGACGTTAACTACATTTTTACTACCAGCTAAATCAAGTATTTGAAAATAAAATTCATAGTAAAAATAAATGGGCAAGTGCGAGTCGGACTCGTAGATGAAGGGTTCCGTACCACCGTACAATGTTTTAAAACGCTGAAGAAACACGTTTCTTGTATGACGACCCCCTTTAATTTTTAACTTTATTTTATTTTTAGTATTTATTGTTATTGTGGTCATAGTAATACATAATTGGTGAAAATTTCAAGTATCTAGTTAATGCCATTATAGAGATCAAGTTAAAAACGCTGAAAAAAACACGTTTCTTGTATGACGACCCCCTTTAATTGTTAACTATTTTTTATTTTTAGTATTTGTTGTTATATCCGCCACAGTAATACATAATCGGTGAAAATTTCAAGTGTCTAGCTATTACGGTTCAAGAGATAGAGCCCTGTGACTGACTGACGGACAGACAGACGGACAGACAGACGGACAGACGGACAGACGGACAGACGGACAGACGGACAGACGGACAGACGGACAGACGGACAGACGGACAGACGGACAGACGGACAGACGGACAGACGGACAGACGGACAGACGGGCAGACGGACAGACGGACAGACGGGCAGACGGACAGACGGACAGACAGCGGAGTCTCAGTAATAGGGTCCCGTTTGCACCCTTCGGGTACGGCACCCTAAAAATATTAGCAAACAATGATTTATTTACCTTTCTTCGACCCAAATAAAGACTTTAATTTGGAGATAATAGGTCCCGTTTGCACACTTTGGGTACGGAACCCTAAAAATATTAGCAAACAATGATTTATTTACCTTTCTTCGACCCAAATAAAGACTTTAATTTGGAGATGGTCCTCTTCTTCATTTTGCCGCCGAGCACACGCACTGATCACAGACTGCACGCATCGGTCCACAACAGACAGAAATACACGCGGCACTGCGTCCTCAAGTTTTTCATGCACTCTCGAGCTTTTTGCTCCTTTTGCCGCTCTTATTTCCGTGATACGAAAATAGGTCCAGCGCAACACTTGCACAGCCGCAGGCGCATCACTCATACGCACACACCCTTCAATGCTCCAATAAACATTCAATTTATCAACACGCGCACGTTAAAAAATGTCACGCACCGCTAACCTATTTTAGAAAATCCATACATTATTTGTTATTATTATTCACCTCGCTTTATCAACTTTTATCATATGCGGGCAAGCTGCTGATAACGATACTATATTATACGAGAACACAAGTCTTATACGCACGACTCTACTGCTATCGCTCGAAAAGAATACTAAGTGGCAAATATTTGCCGTTCTGTAAACGAGTAATACGTTAAACACGACAGGCGTAACAGTATCAAAGGACGTCTCCAGTGAAGATTACACAACTCGCCCTTCGTTTATAATCAGTGATTTACGGACGTAGATAGTAAATATTTCAAGCGGCAACCATCGCATCGACGGCTATTCTTGGTCGTGCTTCGAACGCAACTAAACACGCACGCACCGGCGTCCGGCGTACGCGCAACCTACGATCATAATGGGCAACTGCTGAGCTGACCGCACTGAACCAATATCGTCACAAAAATTGTCAGAACCCTCTTCCGTTAACAGAATCCCGTTTCCGTCGAAACCCAATCAAGCGGCGAAATGGAATCGAGTCATAAAGATCGTTTGAACACTTTCAATGGCCCAGTGGTGACAACACCGGAGACAACGCATCCGCCGTCTGCTTTTAAATATGGAATTTAACGAATGGCACTTTCGGGAAGAGACCGATTGGGAGTATGGGCTGGACCAGGCATAAATCACAAGGGCGAGACGGAGATAATGAACACAATACTCGTAACCTACAAGGGTGAGCAGGACAAATAACAAAAAAGCGAAAGAATTTACGGCCTACTCTAGCCATTGTTGTGCGCTAAAATAATTATAAGAATTATAATACATTGTGAAATTGAAAATATGACGTGGGATATTCCATGGCCGTAAAGTGCATTTCAAATATACACATGGCGATAAACGTTTATTTTCAGTGGGAATGTATCTTTCCACATCGACCACTTTACTCAACGGAAATGTTATGTTATATCCTTTTTAGTCCAGCGACGTGACGAATTTCATCTTAATGATAATGGTTTCCTTCGTTTCTGCTATCGTCACGTTAATACGCTGCTTTTGTAGAGAGATATTCAAAAATACGTAAGTAGACAGAACATTTTAGCTGTGGTAGACATAGACCTTGGGTTAAAAAAAAAAATATATACTTAAGTCACCTTAAGTATAAGCACAAAATAAATAATACTAATGTACAGAAGTCTCACTCAGCAAATAAATTCAAAGAAATATCTACTCAATGTGGCTAGCTATATGGTTAAATTTAGCTCACGTCAGAACTCAGCACTTTTTCGTATAGATACCTACCTAGACATCTATTGCAAGCCAATTTCATTCTTATTACTCTGGACAAACGATTCGTATAACCATAACTGAATTTACCACCCGAAGGGGCCACCTGCGCGCATAGTAATAATTTTTTTATTTTTTATTTTTAAACTTTATTGTTTAACAAGAAATTGTGTTACAATTGGCGGACTTAACGCTAAAAGCGTTCTCTCCCAGTCAACCATAGGGATAAACAGATAATAATGTAGGTACATTTTTGATACCTAAACGGGGAGTGACACAGGTCTAGTATAAGATACTACCACAATTATTGTAAAATAAACTCAACAAGTTCGGCAAAAAAAGTACCGAGATATTCTATGAAAACATGCTAAAATTCACGAGAGAAATACTCATAAAAACATGTCATCATTTATCTTACCAGTAAAGACTAGTAGTGTCGCAAAATTAAACAAAGCAGAAACCGTGAAAATTGTCTTGTGTCATTCTCATTTGTTTAGCTTTGTTTAGAAGTATTCAAGTTTGTTTGGGCTTGCCCCACCGACGGCGGGGGAGTGCCACTTTCAACATATTCTCCGTAATGGCAAACACTTGATGCTTCACGACTCCACACGTGTGAAAAGTTAACGACGAAGATTGATGAGGGAAGCACCTTTTATTGCATTTTTGTTTCTCGAGAAACCACTTGGTGAAAATAACAAAAACTTATTGCTTTGTTTAAGTCACACAGCCTTAAAATACCTATTGTTTAAAATTTTGGAATTTTCAAATTTTCAAAAACCAGTTTTCGAAACTCACTTCCTAGAAAACTTAAAACAGAGAATAACAGATTTAGAACACATGGAGCCTAGAGCATAGTTTGACAAGGTAAAGAAAAAGCTGGTAAAACTGTAAAATCTAGTAATGAAATTAGAATTCATGGAGTAAGCATAGTTGATATGAGCGTTTATTAATATAAATGATCAATTATGATTCAATCGCAGTCGTACTTACGCGAGATGTATCTAATATTTATGCGAGATGTATTACATTTGAAACAGTTTCATTACAGACATTACAGCATAATGAATCCTCAGACTAAAGGTCAGTAAACCCTGATGTGAGAGAGAGTGTGGAGATTGCTGATACCTGATACATAATGTACTCTGTGCCTAATACATGCAGCAGCTTCGGACGCAATGGTGCGAGACCGACCGTTCGGTTGGACAGACCACACTTGGATGCACAGATGTACACCCCGGCAGAATGGCGGGCAATGTATGAACATGTCAGGAAGGAAAGCGATTGGTAATTTGGCACGAAATTTGTGTAGAATTTTTAGGATTATGTCCAGATAGACAATGTCCACTAAGCGGACTTGTTTCATGGGTTCCAAAGTATAAATACATTGAGTTGAGCTATATGTACTATAGTAGACATTAGTTCAATACATAAATCAATATGTCAAGGAACAGGTTAATAAGGTAGTCTAGGAATCAAAGGCATATAAAAATAAACTGTTCAAGTGTGAGTTATACTCACGTGAAGAGGGTTCCGTACTTTTCATAGGTTTTTCTGAAATTTATAGGTAAAGAACTATTTACTATTACTTTTTTTTTAAATTTTAGGCCCTGTAGTTTCGGGGTTACGGAGGTGATAAATTTCACCTATTTTCTTAAATAAATTCAAAAATACTTATCGTAAAATTATAAATGATACATATTTAAGATTCTTATAACAAATCCTTTCATTTGATATATCACACGACACGACATAGTATTCAGATTTTTTTTTTCAATATTCATATTTATCTCCCATATAATTTTTATCTTCTTATCTACTGACGACCTCCGTGGCGTAATGGTTAACACGCTAGACCGCTAATCCGGAGATTCTGGGTTCGATCCCCAGCCAGGCCAAGTTGGAAAATGGCCTTTTTCAAATTGTCCTGGGTCTTGGGTGTTAATCTATATATGTATTTATTTATCATAAAATATAGTATCGTTAAGTTAGTATCCCATAAACACATGTTTCAAAACTTACTTTGGGGCTAGCTTAATCAGTGTGATTTGTCCCTATATATTAATTTATTATCGGTTTTCCTGTAATCTATAGATAAAGATAAGATTTAAAATTCTCATATAAAGCTCTTTTGTTTGATATGTCACACGATATTGTTTACAAATTTTTTTAAAATGTCTAATTTACACCAAATAAGTGGCCCCCTTTTTTAAATTTTTCTATTTATGTTATACGATCATCTTTGGGTCACTGAGTTACATATGTGTACCAAATTTCAACTCAATCGGTCCAGTATTTTTGTAGTAAATTGGCTGTAACCTTAGATCAGGCTGTAACAGACGGACAGACAGAGTTAGTGATCCTATAAGGGTTCCGTTTTGTACGGAACCCGAAAAAGTAGTTTTAGAAAAAAAGAGGTAGGTACCTATGTTAAATAGATATAGCCTAGAGAATAAAGTGCAATCATATAAAAGCATTATTTTTATGCCTTTTCCCCGCAAAAAAAAAAAATACACCGTTTCGAGGCGCTGGCGGCGAACAAAGAACCACAATAGATTACAAAATCTGAAGGTGTAATTCCATACGAGAACTGGTATCATGCTACAGCTTTGAAAGAAAATATTTCCTACTTCTTAATTGACTCTAATTTCATTATCACTTCCGCCATTATAATATTTCAGTCGTTGGAATATCGAATTATATTAATTCGGAATATGTATGTCGCCGATATGTACATTGCTACTGAAATTCTGAGAATAGAGAAACCATGATTATGAAATGCTGCACATAATAAGGCAAATGTTTGTATTGCATTTTAATTGCGCCACAGGCCCCGAATGCCCCGATCACGAAGCACGATGAAGAGTAGGTAGTATTCCTACGTGAATTTGATACGCGTGACAACCCAGACATGAGATCAATACTGATAGTTTGAGGACATAACGGTGGGAATCATTACAGTAATCTTGAGAATGTTTGATCCATTCAACTTCTAAAAGGTTAACTTTCACAAAAATAATGACAAAGCAATGTGTCTAGTCATGACATGGAACCATTGACTTATAATATTACTAGCGTAAATGGAACATATCATTACTATCCGAGATCTTGTTGTCAAAATAAATGGGTCTAATAAGCATTAACATTTCAATTAGACCGTAGAGAACAAGCATGGGCAGTAAGATTGTTTAAAAGTAGTCTGTTAAATACAGTTAATTGATCTTACGCAAGTTCAACAACAAAAAACTGAAGCTGCTACAAACATGAAACCATAACTCACGTATAATTGTCAATTAGGTTCGTACATGTGTACCAGCCAATCACAAGTCAACGATCTTATTATGCTGCAAGTGCTGTAACGGAAGCACGAACCTTGAGCATAACTTACATTTGTTTTGTAGACATCAAGCAAAGCAAACGAAAGCGGACTGACGTGACAACTCAACAAAAGCCTAAAACCAATCGAGTTTATGACCCATTATTATCAAAAACAAGGAACTGACGTAACTGAGTCACACGACCGCCGACCAGAGTCCAGACGATTGAGACAATAGACTGGTTTCACTTCACAATGAACCCGTCGCAGCCAAATCAGGCTCAGATATCGGTCATTATGCAACACGAAACAAAAATACAATGCAAATACAGACGGCGGAAGACGTTACTCATGAGCCGGCATTTAAATTGACTGAAGATTTCTGAAAGCCTATAAAATATTGGATATCAGACTGATGTTGAAACATCAAGACATGATGACATGTACTTTTTTTAGTATTTATAGCATTTGTTAGCTAGCTTTCCTTTCGTGGGCCACACGTTGAACCAATCATTCACATAATAAGACATACATACATCAGAAGTCAGAAGAGCGTGTGTAAGATATAGAATAAAATTGACATTTGTTTTCACCAATGTTGTGGTATGAGCATGTACTAAAAATAGTCTGAAATTACGTAATAGCAGTATCAATTGAGTAAACGATATCAATAATGCATATACCACAGCCTAAGATGTTATTATATGCAAAGCACGCATATAATAACATCTTAGGCTGTGGTATTAATGCTTTCATTATCACAGTTAAGTGATGGCAGTAGTTAAAAGAGGTAATCCTCGGGGCGGTAAATAACTGTCTGTAATTAAACTGTTACGGTGATTGATCAGTGGCGATGTCATGCCTTGCACGTCTTTATTGAACACTCACGATTTATTATAACTAAGCAGATAAAATCACTAGACTCATTCTTCAAGATAACAAAATTAAAATCATAAAAATAAAGTGAACTCTCGTAAGTTTTTGCGTACATATTTTGTAATGAATCATGGTAGGCATCCCATAATCCTTTTCTAAAAGTCTGCCTAGATAGACTTTACGTGTATGAATATTTTAATTATTGTTTATAATATTCAAAAAGTCAAAAGCAAAACACTAACAATAGGTATCTGAAGAATGGTAACCAAAGTATTCACTTTCGTAAAACTAGCAGTATAAGAGGTTGTCAAGTTACAAAACTTGCATTCAGAATTTCTATAAAATTTACTGGATATGAAAGTAATAGGGTATTAATTTATTCTTTTTAAAACTGTACGATATTTATAAGGGTTAAAACTAAAAAATGTAAGGTTCGTGTTCTAACTGTATATTAACCTTCGTTATCGAAAAGCAACAGGTGTAGAGTATTGCCACAGTCACTAGAGGACACATACAGCATAGGGTTACGTGGGTGGTCGATAAACCTTCAAGGTTCGTCTCGTCGTCCGATTGTAAAATTTGACAAAATACGTACTTAACGTAACCAGTTTATTATGGGAACGCTAAAGACATGACAAAAAAATATTCACGGTTGAACTTTTAGTCTGTAAGTCATTATTATAAGAAATATTAAGTTAACAAGAAGGATTCTTTAAACAAGAAGATGGATAGATTTAAGCAATCATTGATTACAATAACGACAAAACTGAAGAAAAATACAAACAAATAGAAATAAGTATGTAATATACTGGCAAAACCAAAATATAATTACTTATGTTGAAATCCACAATTTGCATTGTTTTTATGTAAATGTGATTTCAATATTCTCGAAGTATGTTTCACTGTATACGAGAACCCAGTACATGGGTACCGCTTGACAAAGACTGATATATAGAGTGTGCATAATGATTATCACGATTGTCATGATAACTTTTGTGTTGGGGCAATACAACGTGGAAGGGACATACCCGTAATAAATCGAACCGCGGGCTGAACTAGATCTACATACTTTATATTATATTTTATTTTCATTATACTAATATACTATACAAAAAACCAAAAAAATTTTCGTCGTTCCCATACAAATCGACCGGGCGGCTGCACACTTTTGTATGGAAAACCCATTTTTTTTTGTTTTTTGACTGTTGTTTTAATTTCATTATACTATAATGATCGAGTATAGACCGTGGTTTGATTTATGACACGGGTATGTCCCTTCCACAGAGAAGCATATTCTATATTTCATGGTCCCTTCCACTTTGTATAAGCAACTTTAATCATATTTACTAGATAAGTACCTACTAACTGTTCAATATATTGGCCCAAAACTGTGCATATAGGAAATGGAAACTAAGGCAGGAAGGAAGAAAGAAATCTAAACTGAAGCACTGACTGAAGTGTGTAAAAAGGTGGATGATTAAAGAAACAAACTAAAGTTTCAATTGATCTGACATTTTGAAGACGGTTATTTGAATATTAACATTAAATTGTTGTAACACCGCCTACGATACTCCATTGATAAAAACGGTCATTAAAAAGTGACTATTGCCTTTTCAGTAAAAAACATGTTATGATACAGTTTTTATATCTGAATCTAGTATGATGTTCAATCTTATTGAGAATTTATGGACTTAATCTCATAAACGTCGTGGTGTATACCTACCCATTTTTTTACTTTTTAGATAAGTTTGAGTTCATAATTTTTAAACTTATCGATCCTTAGGTGCTATTTTTTAGGGTTCCGTAGTCCACAAGGAACCCTTATAGTTTCGTCATGTGCGTCCGTCCGTCCGTTATTGTTATTATTTTTAAAATCGCGTTTTTGAGGTTTGATATGAGAATGTATATTAAACGACATTTTACAAAAATTTACAAAGCCGTCTCCTACTTGGAAGAACCCAAACTTGGTATGTTTTGAAAATATTTCTTGGATTGGTAGAAAACAGGTAGCAGAAAGGTCATGGTTTAGTATATTTTTAGAATCGGCTCATAAAGCCCTTTCATTTGATACCACAGAAGATAGGCTTATCAAAAAATGTTTTCAATTCCCATACATAAAATTGATGTCGTCATTACTGCCCTCCCTATGGGAATATTTTTAAGAACTACCGCTCAAAATGATTGTTAAAACCTAAAGTACCCGTGTACCAAATGGCTATCCTGTACATCGATTTGCGGCTTTTTGTCAATTTTTGCTTTGTACACTCCACTATGCCGGAGGACGTCTCAGAAAACAAATACATAAATTGATAGTAATAAAAAAACCGGGATTCGAAGTGCGTGTGCTACAAACTACAAACATTTTCATTAGAAAGCGCACTCGTACAAAGATCGGAAGGCGAATGATTGATGACCCCAATTTCCTATTGATCGCTAATGTTATACCGAGGTTTATTTACGTAAGTAGGGCGACGCATTTTGTGTAATTACGCAATTTTATTACATTTACATTTATGAGATATGTATGACTAATGTATGCATCTGTTTTTCTTTGTGAAAGACCGACGGATTTCGATACAATAAGTTGATTACAATTTTGTTTTAAGTGCGCAATAAATTGGTACCAAATATTTTTAGTAAACTGTTTATCTAATTTCAACTGGAAACCATCCATACTTAATATAAAAAAATAAGTCCCCCGTCTCGAGAGATACATCATACATCAGTCTGTCTGTAGAATTCTGAAAGTACTGCGTCGATTTTTATGCGGAAGAAGTTCTGATTTTGATTGATGTGGAAAAATTTCTCCGAGAAGGTTCACAATTTACATGTATTATTCGTCACAACCAGCCGCGAGTGTTTAAATAAAAATGGCACACGAATCGTCAAATACTGAAGTTTTTGAAAAAGTTTTGAATTTTTCTTTTACATCATTACCACTCATTACCTCAAAGAAGTACTAATCGCTCTTCTGCACTAACAGGCTCTCTACAATTTGTATGTTGCTTTAGGATTTCTTTTTCAATATTTTTTAAAATATCGTCACAACACAACATGCTCATCCTAAACTAGATTTAAAACCTATCTTCATTATGTCGCAGCGTCGGATACAAAGTCCAATATTCTCCATCTTGCTTTCTTTCCAGATTAATTTTGTAAACCCATTCCCTTCGCCTAAAATTATTTATTTAAGCCGTTAAAATAATTGGAAAAAGCAACACTAGGCCAGAAAAAAATTAGGCACCTCTCCTGCAAATCCTCGAAAAGCGCAAACAAAAGCAAAGTTACAAGACGTCTTGTAATGAGTAATTGTACTGCAAGTGATTGATTGTGACATGATAAAGAGTGCAAAGGCAAAGGCATTTCAGTTTTAGGCCGCCACGGTACCCGCATATGTGTGAATAAAAGATCGCGGCCTGAGCCGCTTGCCTATGGCCGCTACTGTGTGGGAAAGGCTTAAGGTGGAGGTATAGGCAAATGACCTTGAAGTGGCGCCCTCACTTGAAATAAATTATTAACTCGTAAATATGGAGATAATTTCCATATTGCTCTTCGTCATGCACTAGATAGCCCTTTAAATTATTTTATGAACTACCGTTGAAAGTATTTACATTAGTCCGTCTAGCTTTAAAACTTGCTTCCGCCAAAAGTGGCCACGGCAAGTTTTAAAGCTAGACGGATCACTAATAATAGTTTCAACGGCAGTTCATAAAATAATTTAAAGGGCTATCTAGTGCATGACGAAGAGCAATATGGAAATTATTACCATATTTACGAGTTAACAATTTATTTCACACTTCAAGGCCATTTGCCTATATCTTCGCCTTAATACATACGCGAAGCTGGGTCCCGCTACTGAATACAATACGTATATAGTAAAGTAACTAGTAATATGATTGGCAAAATTGGCGATGGCTAGGACACAACTACGAAACAATGCAAATACTAACAGAGAAAGAGTCAATGCTCGTTCAATTAGAAAACGAGGACAAATTGCTATCATTAATAAGCAAACGATGCTTCGTCGATTGTATGTATTGCAACGTTGAGTTCAACAAGCACTTGTTCAAGTTCTCATATATGGCCATTTAGAATGTAGTCTTGGTCACTAAAGATACTATGATCAGGAAGCCCTCGCACTTACAGAACACTTAATTTCTGTGCTCGCACTGATACATAAAACTTGTTTTGATTTTATAATTTTATTTGAATTTAATCGAATTTCTGATAAAATTCCTCAAAACATGTAAAAATACAATACCAAGAATGTTGGGACGTCTATTTTCAAAAAGTTAAGTTTTTAGTTGTAGGGTCCAAATCTAAAAAAAATCCTATTATCTTACAACAGGAACCGGATGACACCGATCGGGAACTCATCAAGAGGCTAAATTTTGTGGTTAGAGAAAGACAGTTTGTA
This sequence comes from Acrobasis repandana, assembly GCA_963576875.1. Taxonomy (NCBI): domain Eukaryota; kingdom Metazoa; phylum Arthropoda; class Insecta; order Lepidoptera; family Pyralidae; genus Acrobasis; species Acrobasis repandana. The sequence continues at coordinate 8,688,894 of OY756230.1, read as the reverse complement.
ACCGAACAAAGAAAACAACTCACTGAGGTTAGGTGAAACTACGGGAATAAACCTTAAAATCTTGCGAGAAATCAAGTTTTCAATAATAATGGGAAAACTAATCTCTTTAACCGTCTTCAATAGTTGTAAATATAATAAATATTGGGAGCCTTCAGATTGTTTTATTCCTACTATTGATATTATTTGAGGCCTTTGGGGCAAAGTACCTAGCTAAGTGTTTATGTTTTCGTGATGACCACGATTAAAATAACTTAGCCACGTGTGGGCGATCTGGAGTGCCATTTTTCAACGAGGCAGTCAGTGAAACACAAAACGTGTGGTTTTCCAACTCACCGCTCGTTCCGACGCATTGCATCGTATTTTGAAACTCGTGTCAGCGATAAGTAATATTGTTTTACGAAGAACATATTATAAAATTGTCAATGGTTTTCTAAACATTTCAACATAAATAAAAAAGATTCTCCATGAGAAACATCACGAATGTTTCTTTGATATTTGTACGCTACACGTTAGTAATTATATTATCTTTGACGCTACAAATGTCCAAATTACGAGTGGTCAAGACCACTTTGACACCGATTCAAAAATGCGCCTTTTTAGAAACGCTCGCGCAAACCATTCGTACGTAACGTAATGTGACTGTCGATTTAAAAAATGCGTCCTCTGATCCTACACACGAAATATTTGACGATGACCGTGTATTTCGTTGAATGAGTGTTTTATGAACACGAACGAAATGAGATTCGAATGATATTCATATAGCGTCGAATCCTAATGCGAATGAATATTAAATATTTTAAGGGTAAGAATGATAATCATCATTTTGGTATTAGGTAGCATATCTATTATATCACTATCCTTTTAAAAATTAGTCTAATTTAGTAGTATTTTATAGAATAAACATTTAATTTGGCAGATATAATAATGACGAGTATAAGAAAACTGAAGAAATGTGTTGTATCATTGTATGTATTGAATACCTTATAGTACCTAAGTAGTAGATGATACACGGAGGCCGATAAAAGAAAAGTTTTAGGAATTGGGTAGTTTCCTAAGTAAAAAATAAATTATGTTATTGGACTCTTAAAAGAATAGAACGTCACAAAATAATGTCACTTGTCATTGGTCACATCCATTTTGAACGTGAATTTAAATTTATTAATGCAGAAAAACGGATATTAAGAGCGCTATTTGACTCTAAAAATCTATGACGTCACAGTCCGATATTTCATACAAATCTCATAGAAAATGTTTGTTTTGACGTTTAGAAAAAAGTGTCTGATTTGACTTGTTGGAAACTAGCGGATTAGCCACCCGGTCGAAGGCAAAGTTGTTAAATATATTTATGATTGCGAGGCTTTTGTTATCGTCGCTCAAAATGTGTATAAGTACAATTTTACTTCTACTTCTTCCGCTGGCCAGGAAGTAGCTAAAACCACATTTTATGTAATATGGGGATACGTAAACAATTCTTTTTTGCGTTTCAGAAACCAGACTCGGTGAATAATGGATAAATCTATAAGGCGGCGAATATAAAAAGTTGTAGAATAATTAAGCCTGTTACCTGTACGATGGATTACATTACCAGTAAGTACAATGCGTTGAAAATATACATTAATCGATTATCATGGCTTTCACTACATGACTGATGAATTTTTAATTCGATGAGACCTCTGCTAACCTGGACATGGATCGGATGAGTTTGCTAAAATGTGTATTAATAATTATCAGCATCTTTTAAACCGTGTACCTAATAAAGAGGAGCGACGAACTACAGCGATCAAATCAAAGGCTTTATCTGATACTGTCTATTAAATTGGCGTTGTTTGCAATAGCAAAGCAAGATAGGCTGTACAACATGGTGGAAATAAGAAAGCAAATTGAAAGTCCTCGGCTGCGCTATGACAAGCAAAATATTATCGGTTGCATTACGAAAATAAGTGCGTTAATAAAAACAAGATATTAGATCCGAGATAAACTGAACAATATGGCTAGGAGATTTGTTAGACAAGTGACGGTAATTATGTTGGTAGTGACGAGGAGATTACAAATTGAGATTATTCAATGTGAACAATTGAACAAATATTTTTATTATATACTAGTTACTAGAACAACTTATCAGTACTCCTTACTATGTGTATGCGAATTATTAAGAAGTTTGGTTCAGTAGATAAAGCGTGAAGAGGTAACAAACAAACAAACAAACAAACCAACAAACAAATATACAAACTCACTTTCGCATTTATAATATTAGTTGGGAAGTTGGGATATATATCGATAGAAACAATATTTTTGTATTTTCTACTTAGGTATATTTTCTATGAATTGGTTATTTTACTCAGATATTTCTTGATAGATCCTTGCTTGTCGACTAATCAAATATGTAGCTGTACGAGTATATATATATAAATATATAATAAATAAATATAGGTACTTAATTTATTAAGTACCTATATTTATTTATTATGATTTTTACGAGTGATAAGGACGTCTTCATAATTGTCATTTTTCAGATGTTTATTTCTCATATAGATAATTTTAAAACCGTCGTTTGGTTGGAAAGAGATGCTAAACACATTGCGATTATATCTTTTAGAATCATTAGAATATATTTACATGTTTACTTTGGCCTAGTCCATGTTTGCCGTAAAACCAGATAGACAATCACAAGATTCATGACTTGACTAAAGATCTATGTAACTCATTAGTATCTTCGCTCTGTAATTGCCAATCTTTTGTCAGCGCAAGCAAGGCCAAGAGCGGAACTTTGGTCAGCAAAGAACATAAGAAGAAAAGAAGTTTGACATAAATAATGCTAATCTGAAATGATTGATTCACTGGTAACTAAGTGGGAAGAGATAAGTACACAATATATTTTGCGATCAAATGTTTAAATAATTGCACACCAAAGATATAGTCGAAACGATGGTATAAACATTTAGTGCAATTTATGCCCTTAACGTCTGCTTCTACTACGTTATTGAAGTTTGTAAGAAGTAAAAACTACAATGATTTAATTGGGAAAATTTAAGAAATATGCAATGCTCCAAGTAAAAATTACCTTAGGTAGTATTTTTACAAGACAAGCGAGAAAAGACAACGGATTTTGCGGTCAAGGCAGGATGAATGGTAGACCGCGTTTCGTCGCGTTTGTACGGTAAGTATGATTAGTAAATCTAGCAATTTGAAATATAAAATAAAGTTATTGTAAAAAATACAGAAACACACACTACTCGAGGAATCGAAGGGTGGGACTCGGGGACTAGTCTATTGTAAAGCAAAGAAACATCATTCATTGTCATTTTGACCTTGTCTGTAATTTAAATCCAGAAAAGTGAAGAGTCAAATCAAACGCAAAGCTGCCCAATCTCAATAACAGAAAGTAAACTTATGAAGCTAAATAAGAATTTATACGGTTTAATTTACGTAATCTGTGCAATTAGAACTCCGATTTAATAACGGTTTGGTTAGTCTATCTAATAGAAAAGTTTCTCACGCGACGCTTTATTTGCCTTGTGCAACCATAACAACGATACTAATTGTTACTTTTTAAAATAAATTTAATTTTAGATATAGACAACAGAGAAATGAATCTGTTCATATGCAACCAAGTTTTCATGCATTTATTTGTGTTTAACTACTACCAAGGGAGGAGACTCTAATTTATTTGAACTTGGATTGGATGTAGGTAGGTACTGCATCAGTATATTCAGTATTACCAATGGTTTTTCTATAATTTCCTAGTAATAATGGATAAACCGCATCAGTGACAAAAACTAGCTAACAATCTCGTGGAGCTAATTACCGACCTAGGCTCACTAGCACAACGTGTCTTGGTTTTTGTTGTATTTTCCAGCAGAGCGACGAGTAATAAAGCTTTTAATAAAGTAACGGATCGATCTCTGCGGGTACTATTATTTCATTATTTACCGCTATTATGAGCCATTGAATATGATTAAAAACTTTTTCGTTCGTATAGGCAGAGAACCGCCATGAAAACTTAAAAATAAAAGCAACCCCTAATAATGGGAACAAATAGAGCGATGATGATACCTTGCTATGAGTCAGCCCCGGATCTTCAACTTTTTTTAGGCGGGGCAATAACTGAAAAATGCCGCCCCTACTTATGTTTATTTTCACCTTTATCATCCATATAATTTCAGCTATCAATACGTAGGATTAATTTACAGGGTAGGGTTTAAAATTAAAATAAATATGCATAATAAGAATCAAATAAGTATATTATTGGCTTTGGAATGCATTGCCCGAGGACATCAGACAAATATCTAGTAGACATTTATACAAGAAAAAAGTGCATGATTTACTTTTTGAATCTTTCAACAATTAGGAGAATTCATCGTTTTGTTTCTGATCTTCAAATATATATATGTATATATGTATGTATATGTATCTATATAGTGAGTTGTATGTATAAATATAGTATATTTATTTTATACGATATTTATGTATGATCATTTAAAAGTACTTATTATTTCTGGATTGTTTCTATCTATTTTAGACGCCAACTATTCTATCTGTTTCTCTTCTCCTAAAGGTTGACAGGGAGAGAATGCTTTAGCATTAAGTCTACCTATTGTAGCTTTTGGCTCAATGAAATTAAATAAATAAATAAATAAAATTATTAAATTTGTGAATTGAAATTACAATTTCACTCTTCGAGCTTTGATGATTCATTTCCTTAAATTAAGTTTTGTAACTGTGGCCATTAAAAACCTTTTAAGGCGATTAGAGTCCTCAATGGCCTTGGACGTTTGGGCTCCCCACCCCGCGCCATTACCTCACACCCTGCACGGAAACACCAATCAAAGAATACACGGGCGTAGGTCGGTACAGAAGCGCACTCCATACATTACTGCCTATAACTTGAGCTTGAATTGATAAATAACATCTTCTTCTTCGTCTAAGCGCGTTCCCATTTGCATCCTCAGCTGTGCTGCTTAGGAACCCGGGGTGCGCTTTCCCGCTTTTTCTACCCCAAATATAACATGCATGTCAATGGTCACCCAAGGATGCCAAAGACCTTGCAAAATGGAGAAGAAATAGCCGGAACAGTTTAAATGATTTGGCTATAGTTTAACGACTGGCCGCCTGCCTGACGTCAACCCTCTTTGGGAATGTATTTGTGCGAAAAGTTTACAACCGGCCGCCGCCTGACGTTTCTGCATGCATTTTCAATGCTTTCTTAGCCGCTTCTATCTGCTAAGACTTTCGAGGCATTTTGATCTCAAATTAAGTACATTAAAGTAATTAAATGTCATCAAACGTCCAAATACGCGAAATAATAAAATATTACTTAATCTATACTAATATTATAAAGCGGAAGAGTTTGTTTGTTTAAACGCGCTAATCTCAGGAACTAATGGTCCGATTTGAAAAATTCTTTTTTTGTTGGGTAGCCCATTTATAGAGGAAGGCTTTAGGCTATATAACATTACGTTCCGACAACCACGCGGACGAAGTCGCAGGCACAGCTAGTATATAATATACAAACAAAGTAAATCGTACACTAGTAGATTATACAGTACTGAGTACATAGGACATAGCGTCCATGCGCAAACCAAACTACAACACAATCGTATCGTATAGTCTGACTGCACTACTCTCTGACCTAGTCTAAACACACATACAAAGAGAAAACACGCGTGATCCCTCATAAAAATTTGGTAGCGAGTGACACAGCCTTCCCGTACGAATGCCAGCGAACGACTGCCGCCCGCGCCCGCGCAGGGCACCTCTGCAACTACACATTTGGAATTTCAATGTTTCAATATGTTTTACAAGAAAACATTGTTTGATTAACAAAAGCAATGTTGCATTTAAAGAATAGGGGATTTTTTATTTTTTAATGTAAAAATATTCTCATATATCATAGCGGTTTAGGAGCAGTAGGGAATTCAAATAATAATTCGATGCCCCGTAGTTTTTTTTTTACTTTACCATACAAAGTCATAAAGAAAAAACAAATGTTCCAAATGTAGTCCTGGAACTAATGTTTCATATATATTTTTTTCAAAATTTTCTGGTGGGCAGTAAATGAGGAGTAGGCTTGACAAAATGACCAATTAACGAGAATTGAGGGATCTAATCGCCTTAAAAAAGAATCGTCCGCCCGCGTCGCGGTTAATTTTCGTCGCGCGGCTTCGGTTTTTAACGTTCTTAAGTGATTGTACGTAGGTATTAAATTTAATTTAAGAAATAAATATAGTAACTTAAAAAACATAATAATAGTTATGATAAAATACTTACCTAAATAAGCGATTGATGAGCTGTGATAGATTTATTGATGCGTCGCGTCTTCACTAATTACAATCAGTATTTTACTTTCGGCAGATCGACAAGTACTAAATAGTAAACATAAACGAACAACTCACATTTTTAAAACAAAACACTGTCGTGGAGAGAGATCGACGAGGAAGTTTTCGAATATAGCTTTATCTCTTTCGCACTCACGGTAACCAGACGCGTGCTGCCTCGACCGATCTGCGATTCCTGCAGGCGAGCGGGAGCCGGGCGCGTATTTTGAACTATGTCTACGCGCCTCGCGAATAATAAATGTTCGTGCAGCACGTCTCACTCCGCGCTCAGGGTATCGTTCAAGTTGATATGGCCATGAAATTGCTGTACTTGTGCATTATTTATTCCGTGGTCAAAGTTAAATAAATGATGAGTTGTCCATTGGTCCGTGGGCTCCGTGGCACGTCCGTGGTGTGAATTTGGCCGCCCCCTGAATTTGCCGCCCCTGAGTGTGCCGCCCGGGGCATAGGCCCCGGCTTGCCCCCCTCTAGATCCGGGGCTGCTATGAGTAATATAAACGCTTACAAGGCTCACGACTTTATACACATTAGATGCTCCAAGAAGCCCAGACCAAAATAAAAAACTTAGAATGTTAGCTGTTTGTCTTCCCGTGCAGATCAAGTAAATACGAAAATGCGGATCATATTAAAAGGCGATGCGGCTAGCAACCTATCACTATTTTGATTCCTTTTCCACTTCTCGCCCACCATCGCGATAAAAGTGATCTTTAAGTCTTGCGACCCTGGCTGGGCCAGAGCCCAGCCAGGGTCGCAAGACTTGCAAACAAATTTGCAAGTCCCAAAATGCTCTGTCTGTTCCATTAGAATGCAAAAGGAAAACATTGATAGTGACATGAGTAGATAGCACGAGACATCAGAAATAATCTGTGCTGAAATTAAGGGGGATCATGAATTTTTCGTGGTCCAGTGCTTCAGTGGTCCCATTCTGTTCTGTTCTGAGTCCGCCCAGCCAGCAGTTACGCTGCAAGAGTGTATGAATGAGGTCTACCTTGGAAAGTTCGTCATCACATTACGCTTACACACCAGTCGTTAAAAATATTTCCCGAAGTGCTGCTCCCATATGAAATAAATTTTGAAAGGAAATGGAGATATCATTCAAAATTCTGTTCTAGTAAGCCCTAGATAACCCTTCAAACTATTTTATGAACTACTGTTTACAGTTTAAGGCTGCGCCTGATGCGGATAATCTAAGTTTTGCTCTCGCTTCCACGCACACAAATTTACTCTTGCCGAAGTGAGACAGCGAGGCATGCGGGGTAGGAAGATCGCGGTGGGTCAGTGAGGCCGGTTTACGCGTTTCTGGTTTTTGACCTTTTTTTCGTTTTACAAAGAATATTATTATTATTTAATTATTAGAGTTATTTGAAAAATACGACATATTATATGATGGCTGCTGTTTAATACAATTATAATTCAAAGTTACAAGGGCTAATTTATTGTATTTCTTGAATACTTTCCGTTTTAGTGTAATACTGAGGTGATTTGGAGGCAACATTGCAATTTCTTTCTTTCGAGAAAATTTTAAGCAATCATGTTTTTGTAACATTTACGAGTAGGTAGGTATACCTATAGAGTTAGTCCTAAACTTTGCTGTGTTTTTATTTCAAAGTGAGTATTTCGTTAATATTGTTAATATTTAAGATTGCTCTTTTCGCACAAATACATTCCCAAAGAGGGTTGACGTCAGGCAGGCAGCCGGTTGTAAAACTATAGCCAAATCATTTTTAAAGTGTTCCGGCTATTTCTTCTCCATTTTGCAAGGTCTTTGGCATCCTTGGGCGACTATTGACATGCATGTTATATTTGGAGAAGAAAAAGCGGGAAAGCGCACCTTGGACTCCGAAGCAGCACAGCTAAGGATGCAACCGGGAATGCGCTTAGACGAAGCAGAAGATTTAAGATCGCTCTAAGCATTATCAGGGTCATATGCGTTCTTAAAGTGAGAATGTAAAGCTTTTCTTCGCACATTTTTCAAAAATGGCAGTTTTTCGCAAATGTGCGAAAGAAAAGCTTCACGTTCGCACTTTAAACTGTAAATGTAGTTCATAAAATAGTTTCAGGGTTATGTAGGGCTTACTAGGACAACATTTTAAATGATATCTCCGTTTCCTTTAAAATAATTTATTTCAAATGGGGGCAGCACTGGACCCCGAAAAATTAATGATCTTTTCTTTTCTATTATACAGACATCATCGTCTAAAGATAACGAGGCGCTTGAAGGACAATTTTTCTTCAAGCGCCTCGTAAAGATAAACAAATTACAGATGGCATGTGTGAGGTGAGACACGAGTTCAATCTTCACTAGGCGCGACTTGTACCTTGAGCTTTTACTCATGTACGGTTATTTTTTAATACCTATCACCACTTGCTTCCGGTGATGGAAAACATAGTGAGGAAACCTGCACACTAATTCACTAGTGTGTAAAAGTGACTGTTGCCACTAGATGACAGTCATAGACATGCCTTTATGCAGCTCGAAAAATCTGACATGACACACTCGATAAGACAGGAGAGACAGCTGTTTTGATTGTTTTTTAGGGTTCCGTACAAAAAATGAAAAAACGGAACCCTTATAGGATCAATCGTGCGTCTGTCTCTCCGTCCGTCTGTCACAGCCAATTTGCTCCGAATCTACTGGACCGAATCAGGTAAAATTTGGTAGAATATTGTAAATCCTATGACCCAAACACATATGTGCAAAGTAAATGAATATTTTTTTAAATAAGGGTAATTTTCGGGGGACAAATTAGGAAATAAAAAAAAAAGTTTTGCAAACCTTACTGTGTCATATATCAAATGAAAGGGCTTGATATGAGGATCTCAAATATGTTTGTTATTATTGTTAAATGAATAGTTTTGATTTTATTCATGAAAGAAGACGAAAATTGACCATTCCCCCCTGATCTCTGAAACTACTGAGCCTAAAATTTTTAACAAAATACAAAATGTAGTTCATTGCTTGTAGATTACAGGAAAACCTATAAGAATTCATTCAATTGTACGGATCCCTCTCCACGCGAGCTTAACTCGCACTTGGCCGGTTTATTTATGAATCCATTTTAGAATAGAGGTCTCATCCATCAACCTAAAGCGTCTGACAAGCAAGAGTATGGGCGTTATTCCGGAAACCTATACTAGGCAAGAAATCTGTCACTGATTCTTATTCCAGTTTTGCATCAAAACTTCGTCTTCAGATCTTGCGACATCAACTCTGTCTACCCCGTAAGGAATAAGGATGTAAAAGTATGTATGTACGGAGGGTCCTTTTTAAGGAAACTATTTCAATGAACTTTACGATGTGAGGTGAGATGATTATATTCTTAGGATTGCACAAAGCCTGTCTTGTCTTAACACTTCCACGAAGCAGGAAAATAGCCGGCGGCCGAGACTCGTTACGTGCCAATGAAACCTACTCCACAAAGGCATTACTAGGCGAGAATCGCGTGTTTGTTCTATAATCACGAACCACCTTCAATTCCATGAGGACAAAATACGGAGAACATAGCAGAATAGTCCACCTATTTGATTCACGTTAATGATTTCGCGAGTGCTATGTAACAAGTTTTTGATTGCATTTTGGAAATTTATATATGAAAAGATATTAGCAATATCAGTGGAGGGGCCGTAGTTGCCTATGCAACTGCTGTAATACGTTTATGCGAATTTTAGCACAGTTGCATGTAGTGCTCCGGAGCTCAAGTCTGCTTTTCGGCTGTTTTTTAACCCCCGACGAAAAAGGGGAGGGAGGGAGGGAGTTTGATCTGTCTTTGTCTGTCTGTGTCATTGTAGCTCCTAATCGAATAGACTGATTTCGATGCGGTTTTTTTAAACGAAAGCCTAGTCTGTCGAAATGGTTCTTAGGTATATTTGATGAAAATGGGCTCATCCGTTCAAAAATTATTGGTGAACGTGGTTGTTTATTTGTCTGGAAAATATACTAAATTGTTGATAATGAAGGCAGGTAGGTAACGAGCCACGAAAGTGGTAATTGTTGCCTGCTGACTTCAGCAACTACTTGGCCCATAACCAAAAGCCGCAAAGGTGACAGACCTTGCTTATTTTCTTACTAATCATCTAATAATTTATGTGCGATTAGTACCTACAGTTTTTTTTACAAGATGGTTAGTACAAAAGGTTGTAATGGGTGGTACAAATTAGTTTTTTTAGTTTAGTTAGTTTAGTATTAGGGTTGGGACACATCTGTCAGCACGGAACAGCACTTTCCTATGCTGCTATCCTTTTCTGTCGCTCAGAAGCATCATTTGCTAGAGCGAGAGAGAGAGAGCGACGGAACGCTTCAGCACCGGCCATGCTGAAGAAAAGGATAGCAGCATAGGAAAGTGCTATTCCGTGCTGACAGATGTGTCCCAACTACCAACCCTTATTATGTATCTACTTTCACCTGAGACTTTCACTGTACGCATAAAACTTTCTGTTACTTTTCAAACTAGCAAGTAGTTTGAAAACTGGTACACCCTAAACCACAGATAAACCCTAAACTCACTTCTATTAAATTCTCACGCCCTGAGACTTTGAGATGTTTTCAAATTAGCAATGCGTAAACTGAAAGTAGGTACGCACTAACACCCCTTAATCACACACAAATGATTAGTGAAAAAATAAGTAAGGTGTGGCACCTAAGACTCTTAGTCCACTACCACAGAAGACAGTAAGAGTATTCCATACAGAACAAAAGGCGCAATATGCGTCCCCGTTCCTCGTTCCCGCACCTCTTCCCCGTTCTTGTGCCGCCATGTGCCGCCATGCACACGTCAATGAGTGTGTTCGCCCGCTCTCGCCCCTCGACAAGGCGATAACGAGGGAGAGGTGCGGGGACGGGGAATGGGGACGCATGTTGCGCGGGACCTTAGGAGATTCCGTTCTGTATGTAATATTCTTACTGTCTTCTGTGGTAGTGGACCAAGAGTCTTATGTGCCAGACCTTACTTATTTTTTCACTAATCAGTTCACAAAACTCAAGAAAATCCTAATCCTAACTTCCTAACTAATATTATAAATGCGAAAGTGAGTTTGTATATTTGTTTCTTTGTTGCCTCTTCACGCTTTATCTACTACACCAATCGTCTAGAAAATTCGCATACACATAGTTGGAGTACTGAGAAGGATATAGGGTACCTTTTATCCCGGAAAAAAGAAATGTTCCCGTGGGATTTGGGATACGCGAGCGAATCCGCGGGCAAAAGCTATTAATAATTAATTTAAAGATTTATCCACAGCCAATACCAGACTTTACGCGTACGTAAGTGAGGTGAAGTTAATCTCGAAGCGAAATCCTCGCGACCATCTTGCTTAATTTCAAAGTGTAAGGTTTGAAACTACGTCAAGCGGACGCCTGCGACAGGTCCAGTCTGTACACTGGAACTCATTGGGAGGTTTTTCCCCTTGAGTAACAGTGTTACTCATCAAGGTGTTACTTATCGGGAAGAAACGGTCTCTAGGATGAACATTCCTCATAAAAATATGCACCGTCACTTCTGTGCTTTGTTATTTTGTGCCATGCATGACGTAATCAATTGCGCGCCATTGCATATTTACAACCCATAGACACCGCGATACAACATTGACTAGCAATATGGCCCAATAGCAGCCAGCAAGCACCATATTTGCTTGGCTTGCCTTGCAGAATTACTTACGAGAATTGTCTATTGTTATTCCATTCCATGTCATGAAAAGCTAGATAACAACTTGTAGTGATTGTTTCCATGGGCTTAGAATTACTTACGAGAATTGTCTATTGTTATTCCATTCCATGTCATGAAAAGCTAGATAACAACTTGTAGTGATTGTTTCCATGGGCTTCTATCTATGCATGGATTATAGATAGGTATTAGATAATAAATAATATACTTACCTTACCCTAGAAAACCTATACAATAGATAGAAGCCATTTTAATGTTTAGTTAGGTCAAGTAAGGTTTTGCTACTACATATCTATTAAATAAATAAATAGATAATAAGACATAAAGCTACTACAAAGCAGTATTTGCTGTAGCCATAAGAATACAAGATGAAGACTTAGCTCATCATGATAATAATAAAAAAAAGTATAGTAACATGAGTTGTGTAAAAAAAGTTAAGAAGCTAGGCAGTAACATGTCCTTACCCTTTAGGGCATTTTTTTAGGTAGTATTTGTTATCGTAGCACAATATTGTTTTACTAGGTAGGTATATACACCTAGAACAGACTGCTATGTACCTAGCTGTGGTACCTAGTTACTCATGTTAAAGATATAAATGCCTACACTTAATCAAAATAGAAAATATCCCACTAGAGTATCCTCCAATACAGGTCAAAATAAAAGGCAAAGTAGATCCATAGCTTAGTGCCCCTATATTGGTATATAAGTAGGAAGGTACCTATGTTTAATAGGAAGCCTATCATAATATACTTAAAACTTATACCTATGTAGGGGGGACAAGTTAGACTGATCTGGATGCCTAAGTTAGCTAGGTACCTATGTTACAAGTCCAGTGTCCAACAGGCACTAGACTAGAAAGAGCAGCATGATACATAAACAAATTAAATATCTACACACAGAGCAGCAGAGGTGTTCGAAAGCCAAATCAAAAGATTCGAATATTTGAACATACCAAAACTGAAGGGGTCTAATGAAACCAAATATAATATTTAATTATTATCGCTTTGCCTGTAATAAGTCCTAGGTACGACCCGAATAACCGTAGGTCGAAGTTAGGGAATATCGAGAAGCTGAAAAATGGTCTCAATTTAATCTGGGTGTTAGTTTATGATGATAAGTAGACAGGGAGACGACAGACCGTCGTCAAGTCCTTCTTCAAGGACTTTTTGAGCAAAACCTGTGTGGTTTTCTTAGCCATTTTTAAATAATGGCGCGCTTGATACTGTATTTCAATATTGAAAAAAATCCTAATTAACTAAAATATTAATTTACTAAGCTTACCTTCATATATCTCCATGTCGATTCCGGCCAAAAAATGAAAGAGAAGTTAATCTAAAATAAAAACGTTTCTATGACGACGCATGACAGCAAACTCTAATCAGAATCCTACTATATTATTGGGCCAAAAAAGCTCGCAAGTTTTCAAACGTGCACAGATAACAAAGTTGTATTCAAAAGCAGCAGCAGTCTATACATGTGCTAATGCTAATTGGGTACTTGCTTGACTGTGTTTGATTTTGTACGTACTATTTTATAAACAAACAAACAACAAATAGCACTAAAAGGGATTTTTTTTTAGAAAACAACAAGGAAATCGGTTATTAAATAAAAATTAAGCAGTAAAACAATAATAAGTATTTCAAATAGTAGTATCTGTATAAAGAGTGAGTGAGGGATGGGAGCTCGAAGGTGGGCGGAGATAAGCATATTATACCAGGGTATATTTAACCATGCTTCGGTGGTACCCGTTTGGTAGGTAGATTGAAATATTTATAAATGAATGCGCGTCCTCTAAAAAATTTATGAAAAGGTTATTATTATCACTACATACACATAGTAAACAAAGTCGCTTCCCGCTGTCTGTCTGTCCCTAATTGCAGAGGAAATCTCACACCACCTCGTACTCGCACGCGTACGCAAATAAAATATTTAAAAACTGTTTATAAAGAGATAATACTTACTACGATTAGTTTTAAGTTTTTTTACCATTTCTCCCTGGATTTTACTATTTTGTTTATTGTTGTTGTGTTGTTCATTTCCACTCTACGTCATATCTACGAGTACTATTTATTACTTTAAATGATTCATCTTATCCGGCGCGGTGGCTCCATCTTTAGGTACCGACTACCGTTCTTCACACAATATTTCACTTTTTCACATGTCACATCACTAGCTGATGACGAAAAAAAAATCAGACAGAAAACGAAACGTCGACGTAGGTATGGTCGTCGGAAGTTTATCTTAGCGTATTTCATTGTTAGTTTGCTCCGATATTGGCGTTATTTTGTTAAATTAGTTTTGTGTACCAAATAATACAATGGGTCTTACAATATCGAGTGTCTTTACGAGGCTTTTTGGCAAAAAACAAATGCGTATACTAATGGGTAAGTGTCATGACAGCTCATCGGTGGATTGCGTAGAATTCAGTTTCTTTTGCGATTCCTATACTTGTACAAGCTCCTTTTAGAGTTTCTTTGTTCTAAAATCATTATTTGATTGCAGTTGGGCTCGATGCCGCTGGTAAAACTACTATACTTTATAAGTTAAAACTCGGTGAGATCGTGACCACAATACCAACAATCGGTTTCAACGTCGAGACTGTGGAGTACAAAAACATAAGCTTTACGGTGTGGGACGTTGGTGGCCAGGACAAGATCAGGCCTCTATGGCGCCATTACTACCAGAACACACAAGGACTCATTTTTGTCGTAGACTCCAGTGACACCAAGAGAATAGCAGAAGCAGAAAACGAGCTTGCAAATATGGTATGTATTGTAATTATTGTATTATTGATAGAGTAATGTGGTTTGCATGTTGCCTTACTGCATCAAGTGTGTAACATGTATAGGTTGTAAATTCAGGTTGTGCAATTTTTTATGATGTAAATTCAATAATTCTTTGTCAATATGTCTAGCTTAGTAAGTTTTGTAGGTAGTAATTTAACAGCAAATCGAACAGTGGTTTTTAAATACTATTTCTAAAGATTCCCGAGTTTTATACATATCATTTTAGCTCAAGATTCTGGACTAGAAATGATTACCTTAATTTTCATTTCAGCTGAAAGAAGATGAGCTAAATGAGGCAGTGATTCTGGTGTTTGCCAACAAACAAGACATGCCAAACGCTATGACAGCAGCTGAGCTTACAAATGCGCTCAACCTGAATAATCTGAGGAACCGTCGTGTAAGTAACCCGTCACCATTTTTAGTTTCTGTTTACAATCTACAAAACCATTAACTTGCCGAGGTTGGATTTTGGTGTGTCTTACAACCCTTGAATGACTACACTGAACAACATAAGGGATTCTTCTCTTAGCATGTCTAATGGTACTTTTAAGTTATATTTGGTTGCTCCAGTAAAGGGCATCCAACAAGTAAGGGATAAAGATGAAGAAATTAGTCTTATTAAACACAATTTTCTTTTTCCAGTGGTACATCCAGGCGACATGTGCAACACAAGGGCAAGGCCTGTACGAGGGCCTAGACTGGCTCTCAAATGAACTGGCAAAGAAGTGAAACGCGTCATAGTTGGTAGTAACAGGGAATCCATACAAATCACATTCCCAAAAGAAACAACTTCTCACATCGTGATTGTTGTTCAAGCTACATGAAACCAAGAGACTATGAAAATTTCTATGTAATTTATATTTATTAGGTTGATAGGGTCTATTTTCATCCATATTAAGTGAACTTATATGAAGCTAATCAATGCATAGTATTAAATTTTTGGATCATTCATTTGGAATTTTGTTAATTTAAGGAAACACTTGTTTAATTTCTGTTCATTCCATATTTATTTTTAAAATGCAGACCCATTATGATTATAATTTATATGATTATGTTCAAGAACTTTGAACTTGATTGTCACATTGCGTTTTTACATAGGTTTAATTCACTTACATTTTCTGTGTATTTGTAATACATGTTCATTGTGTGATAGTAAACTAAATACTATTTATATATTTTGTAAATTGAGAATTGATGCATTTCTAAAAGTTATTAAAAGCACAACTATGTAACTGTTAAATACAGCATGTTCTTTTTACTATCTCTCTAAAATCCCAAACCATACAAAGATTTTTAGGTTGGCAATATTCAAACAATATGTAGTTCGAATATTGCCAACCTTATATAAAAATCTTTATAATAACCTTGTTAAAATTTGTAAGGTTTTGATAGTTTCAGAAATCTCCTATTGTAATAGTGACAATAATTATTTCTTTCACGGGAATACTTATTAATCGCTAGAAATTTTTATTCCTCACTGTTTGAAATTTATTTAGTGTATAAGTTAATAACAATTCTGTTGCACATTTCTTTAATAATAAGGATGTCTTTTGACTTAGAATGTAGCCCATTATTAAATTTTTTCCTTACCAAAATTGAATGAGATTTGTGCAACAGAGGGAACCTAAATAATCGAAAAGCCTTTTGTATTCGTGAAAAGTTGTCACTTTCGATATAACCAAATATAACTAAACAAGATTCTGGTAGATGGGCTACGATAGATGGGTATAATAATATGTTTTAACTAAAACAATGATTTGTCTTCCTATTGGACACATTACGACTCGATACAGGTACGAGTAGCCATCTGGTAGATTCTTAGTTATTTACTGTAAGGTTGCAATATAATTAAAATGTATATAATGTAAAATGTTCCATTGGCCAAACATTTTAATATGTAATTCTTTTTATCCTGCTAATTATTTCGCGCTTAGGAGATGCATTGACGGTATGATAGTGGCAAATAAAGGTTAGCTGTAATGATAAAATATTTTATTTCCGATATAATAACACCTTTATAATTTGTTTTCAAGTTAATCAAAACACTTAAAAAGGCACATTATAGATAAGACTATTTATACAGCGGTTTTCTAGATGATTATTTATTATTAAGTATTTAGTATTTAGGTATGAGTATATTTGAGATCCAACTTGTAAACTCGAAGAATAAGGGGTGAAGAGGGGAGCTAGGATATGGGCGACCCAACCACAGTGATGCACAGGCTTTGCCGCGATCAATGGCATTTTACGTACTCTACGCGCACTAAAAATGGCCAGGAAACTACGGTGATAAAGAATCAGACCCATACTAGGTAAAGGGCCCTTTCTTTTGGCTCGGAAGGCTAATACCTACATTCTGAGACGGTATTTGTCACTGGGTAATAGATATTGTCGCGGAGCTGCTAGGAGAATATTCTAAAACAGTCTAGCGAAAGTGACCTCTTCACTCATTTGCCAAAAGTGGCCGTTGTTTCGTTGTTTTATGTGCGATCCCCGTTGGGGATACGTAGATTTTTCCGTGTCCAGTGCTGTCTCCATTTGGAATAAATTATTGGAAAGGAAACGGCGATATCATTTAAAATTTTGTTCTAGTAAGCCCTAGATAACCCTAGATAAAACCTAGATAAATTATTTTATGAACTACTGTTTACAGTTCAAAGTGAGAACGTGAAGCTTTTCTTCGCACATTTGCGAAAAACGGCCACTTTTAGCAAATGTGCAAAGAAAAGCTTCACGTTCTCACTTAAAACTGTAAACAACGTTCATAAACTAGTTTGAAGAGTGATCTAGGGCATACTGGAGCGTACAGGAGCATATCCCCCTAAGAAGAGTGTTGGCGTTTTACTCCAAATTTCGAACCCCAGTTTCGTAACAATTTTCTTTTATTCGTGACTCCAATTTGCTTTTCGTTTTTCAATAAAACTCTTAATACCTTCTTGCCCATCATCAATATTTATATTCTTCACCATAATATCTCCGCCTAACTTATACGCTTCAAGGAGATCTAATTCGATTTGCTTATAATAGAATTGCTTGCCTAAAGCAATGACTCGGCGACTTTTGAGTTTAATTTTGTCGACTATTTTATTGACTTCGCTGTCTAATAGGTCTGCTGGGACCACCTTAGTGACTAGGCCACTTCCGTAAGCCTCTTGCGCAGTGATTGGTTCACCTGTTGGGCAAAAAGTGTCATAAATTAGAAACATCATAAACAAAAGCTGGTCAATTTAGTTATTTGCGGCATAGGGCTGCTAAAGGGTAATTAAAATGGTCACTGGGGCCAACTGTGTCTTGAAATGATTATTTTTATTTCTTGCAAGAACTAAGGTTGGTTTGAACTTTGATAGAAATAATGCTACATGCTGCATAACATTTGTGGTAGGGAGCTTCTTTCAAATCATACTCATGAAACGTATCTTAGTAGCTATTTTCGACTTTTAACACTTCATCAATGGGTCTACTTGGATGAATGGGATAACTGGGATAGGCAGGTTTTTCCTAATGACTTCTATGCTATATAGGGATTCAAAATTAACAAACCTGTGAAAAGCATGTAAGTCGCCCGAGATTTAGGCATACACCGACTTATTGCAATCCCAGGAGTAGAGCAGAATATTCCGAAATTTGCTCTGAAAAAAAAATGTTTACGTAATAAGTATAACGATACCAGTCGGTGTCAAAGTTGCCTATTGAGTAGTTTTTATTTAGTTTGTTTACCCAGGTGTGGAGAATTTACTTATGTCTGAGCACACCAACATATCACAAGTGGCGACTAACTGGCAACCTGCCGCCGCAGCAAAGCCGTTTACCTAAAAAAGAATAAATCTTTCAGGAAATTTAAATAACATGCAGTGGCGGCGCTAATCGGCGACCGCCGACGAATTCGCGATTGAGGGGGCCTAACGCGTAAAGTGGATGAGCTTTTTTTTGCTCCACCACTAATTCATTTTCTCGTTTTAACTGAAAGAGGCCTTGATAACTTGCGTCTATCGAGTAAATAAACTATTTTACTGATCTATACTTTTCAAAGCATAGGGCGTCGGTGGTTCACCATTCCATTATTCATCAACTAGAAATTTCAGAATTTTTCGAGCTTACTTGACCATATAAACTGTTTGCTTTATCCATAGATAAAGCAAACACTAGTATAATAATTCTGGTCATTTCCTGCGCCATACCAGATAAAATATTTAATGCAAGTCTAGAGTAAAAAAAATATTTTTTTTTCTCATAAATTAAAGGTAATTTTTTATATATTTAGTGCAAAAGCTACAAACTATTCGGCGAACGACCACTGCTGGGAAGATTTTTAATTTAGGAGTTTGCTCTTGTCGGTGGAGTTAAGTGGAGATGTATCTATTCCTCTCTTCTCTCTGCTATCTTTTTAATATCTTGGTAGAACCTTACTCCTAACTTTTCCTTAATTTGTTGGAAAAACTTCATCCCTTCTTCGCTGGGAAGATACGTCGAAAAATTTATAAATCATAATGTGGCTTTCTCTGTTGACCTATTCCATCCATCCTTGGCACAAGGATGAAGAAATTGCAATTTTGAAATTAAATACTTACATAAATTAAATAATGAAACAAGAAATGGTGAAAAAATATGCATCTTAAATGCCTAAAAAAACCCTATAAAATAAATACTTACTTGGCATAAAAGTAATTTTAAATAATTACCTTGGCAATAACTGGCACTGGACTTTGTACTATGGACTTCATTAGTTCCGTAGCTTTTTCAAATACCAAATTGTGTTGATCTAAACCTGTTGAAGATTGCTGAAAATGATCACTTACGACATAATAATATAGTATAATCCATCGATAGTTAGGTTTGCATACATATAGTACCTAGTACGTGAATCTGTTACCTACGTGCAGAGGAAAGATAAGATACCAGTACCACCACACGTTGTGCGCGACGCGCGCGGTGGCACAGGTATCTGATTAACCGTCTGTACGATTGCAATAGAACTGCCCCAGAAAACTATCGACAGAGTTTATTCTGGCACTGGAGATGCTTAAAATATGAATTTCCTCTCCAATTTTCTCCCTGAATTCACAATTATCCCATCCCACATCTCAGTATGACGTTGTTAAATTATTATTAAAAAATGTCGCATCTCTATTTCCTACAAAAATACGTATTTAAAACTCTTACTATAATTGCTTAACACACTAAAAGAATGTCATACTTACTAATTCTTTTAAATTATGACCTGCTGAGAACACATTGCCCTTAGCACTCAAAACTATTGCTCTCAACGATATATCATCTTTGTTCGCATTGATGGCTTCTGTGAGGTGGCTCATCATGTCCAAAGAAAGTGAATTCCTATAAATCAAAGAATTACGTTTGGTTGAGAACCCCAGAACAGTTTTACCAACTTTAGGTCGCAACTTTTTCCAAGAAACAAATCGAAATATGAAATAAAGTTTCTAATATAATTAAAGGATATAGAAATTGCATATCTAACTTGTATATGGACGATAGACAGCTAAAATAATTTTCCGTATTTTGCTATAAGTTGAATGGGGAAAATTTAAAAGTAATTAAATCATGGACTACCTTCCTCCCAGCCAGCCCATTTAAAGGCCGGTAACGCTCTTGTTACACCCCTGGTGTTGCAGTTGTCCATCGGCAGCGGAAATCACTTACCATCAGGTGACCCGCTTGTTCGCTTGCCGTCTTTTATCATAAAAAAGAGAAGTCCACAGTTTGACATACCAAACCCAAATATTTTGCCAACGACTTTGCTCAGATCGCCTTGACTGTCAAGTAGATGGGTGTCCTAACTGCTAATTTGTGGCCACCATTAGGTACATGTACTTACTTGGTCTTATCATGGTTCAACGTAATTTCACGAGTACCATTGTTCTCACTTGTGAGAACATATTGGCTGTTTTGTCTAGTCAAAAATGATAATGTTCTTGAACATTTCGTCTGAAACAATTTTTTTTTAATAAATTGTACTAACATACTTGTCAAAAACAAAATAAACTTGAGTATAAAGGTAAAGATAACCTAAAAATTCACATTTAAAGATAGAATTTTATCAAAAATAATATATCTCTGACAAACAAAACTACACATTGATTCTTATTCTTTGCCATGAATTATTTATTAAATAAATTAGTGTTAATGAATAAAACATTGTTTAAAGGAAACATTATAGTTTTCTATTAGTATTTATAAATCGAAGGACTTACCAGCGTTGCAGCAAACATTTTTATTTGTTTTTAAAATGCTTAATAACTATTTAATCGCCTAGTAACAGAGCTTATCATTTCTTATCAAGCAACTCTGTGCCAAAACAAGTGTAAAACTATAGTCCTCAGGGTTACCACTTATGAAAAATCACACTATTTTAGAAATAAAATAAAACCACAGTAAATGAGTAAATCTTGGTTTATATTGAATATGTACTATGGAAAAGCAGCTTGCTTTCAGAAAACGACGCGCACCAATTGGTGAAGTGAAGAATTTTAAGGTAAAATTGCACAAGTTTCTTCCACCCTTTAGCGACACTCATAGTAAGTCATAATATTTATGTAGTTATGTACGCTTAGTTTGTTAATAATTTAATCTCTTCAAGTTAGGTTCACATTCAGATGCGTCAGATTCGGTTGTATCGTCATCGTAGTTGTCCACACCCTCGTCTTCGGCGGTAATGATATCGATAACCGCTCTGAAACAAATAAAACCACTAATTTATTGCGCTGCCATAAATCTTTACTACTGATGATGATTTATTGCCGTTTGAAAGAAACATTAATGTTCCTACATTTTTAAAAAATAATCTTGAATTCTATTAGATTATTTTACACGACTGCCCCAAAAAAGGATTGTAATGTCTTCAGCGTTCATGCATATAGACCTATCTAATAGCTCTCCAACTAAGTTAATGAATCTGAACTGAAATGATGGCGCCACATAATGTTTTTTAAATCTGTGTTATGGGCGATGCCATGTTACATTTAGTTCCGATTTTATCTGCAATATGGCGAGGTACAATAACTAATTTGTTCACCTTTATGTAAATAAATATGTCAGTAGGTGACTTTCTTTCCGCCCTAACTTCGAAATTCCTGATAAATGTATGGAGTATAATTTTTTTAATTTATTGATTTAATGTTATTTAATCATTAATTATGATAACATGCTACAACAATATTGATATTGAAAGTACAATTATGATGAAATTTCTTTCGCTACGAGTGGGATTCGAATAACGCATGCTTCAAATGCGTGAGTAATAATTGACGAGGAAATTCGTCACGTTCGGGGTTACGTTAGAATTCTTACATTGTCCCGTGTTTTTAATTGGGGGCCTGTTAAAATGAAATGTTTGATTCTGCCGCCCCTGGAAACTTTTCGCCCGAATTCTCATAGAAATCGTGTGATGCGATGGCACAACACCCTTGAAACGGCTTAGCACGATTATAATCATTAAAAAAGAAAAACACTTACTTCAAAATGTTTTCTTCGAAGCTGCTATGTGTTGTGGGATAAATACTGTTGGAAGTAATTTTCGCCGTCAAAACTTCGTCCAATAATTTCCGAAGTTCAATGAGCATATCTGCTTGTTCTTTGCTACACTTCACTTTGAATTTTGAGCACATAAAGCATTTTGCTTGCTCCACTAAAAACAAAATACTATCTATGAGTATCATTCAATGGGTTATAGAACAAATGTAACGTAATGTCCAAGCTATCCTAACATTCTCAACTTAAAGTCCATGCACAGTAAAATTCAAAACGATACACAAGTGTAACGCTTGAAATGCTGGCCCATTGTACGAGCGGTTAGATTATATTTATTTAGACCAGAAGCCAGAGGAGATTAGTAGGAAAACAAAAGTCACTGATAAAGCCCAGCCGATAAGCTGCTCCTTGAAATTGCAGTGGGCGGGACATATAGCGCGACAAGTAGATTACGCACTGGCAAGCAATGAGTAGGATACCCACCCACAAGATGGTCGGACGCTCGACCAAGGTAGTTGGAAAACGCTAGATGCAGGCCGCTCTAGATCGGTCAATTTGGAAATCCTTGAGATTTTTTACATTTATGTTATTAATTTAACTTTATTACAAATGTAATAGGCGGAGTGAAAGCCATATCCTTTATCTACCAATCAACCCACTGGTAATGCCGAAAAAAGAAATTCACAAATTCTTTGAGAAATTGATTAAAAAGTATAAAAACAAATAGTGCCTCATTTTTTTTTCGGTTAATAGGTATAAAAAAATGCGGTGAGACGTGATTTTTTAATACTACAACTAGTACGTTTCAGTGGCTACTAGAGAGAAATAGCAGATTTTTTCAAGCAAATTTCTCTCTAGTTTAAAGCCAGTCATCTAGCAGGCCTGTGTCACTCCCCGTTTAGGTATGGAAAATGTACCTACATTATTACTATGCGCGCAGCCGGCCCCTCCGGGTGGTAAATTCAGTTATACGAATTGTTTGTCCAGAGTAATAAGGATGAAATTGGCTTGCAATGGATGTCTAGGTATTTATACGAAAAGATGCTGATTTCTGACGTGAGCTAAATTAAACCATATCGATAGCCACATTGAGTAGATATTTCTTTGAATTTCTTCGCTGAGTGAGACTTCTGTACTTTATTCTGTGCATCTAGTGACAAAACCAGTAGGGTTACTCCAAAAGCGGTACGCAAGACGTTCGTTGCTGCGTATCCGCGTTTCAGTGTCAACCATAATTGACCCTTAATACATAATGATAAAGTTTAATTTGATAAATAGGACGTTACTTATCATACGACTGCCGTATTATTGACGTGACAACGTCTAATAACTCGATACTACGGGCTGCATGCACGAAAAAGATGACGTCATTGTCGCGTTCCGCAAGCGAGAGCGCGGCACGAACGAGAGAGAGGCATGATCGGCTCAGTTCGGAATGTTTGACGTTGGCAAGTCAAACTACCGTCCGTAAACCGACTTTACTTTAATTATTTTTTAACTTTAACTACTTTAATTATTTTATGGAGTAAACCCCCCAGAACATACCGACTATATACTCGTATATAGATACACAACACACTTACTTTCGATAACATTAAGTTCCCCAAAGAACAGCAGCGGCAGCGTGTGTACCAGGGTGACATCAATTAAGAAGAGGTTAGAGGAGCGCTGCTTCAGCCAGTACACCAGCCAGCCCGCGCCGGGGTGGTTGCACACCACCCTCTTACCGCCCGGCTTGAAGTTGGCACACATCACGCTGCTCGGATGGAGGTCAATTTTACCGTCCTCAGGAGTATGGACTTTTATCCTTAAGCCTTTTTTACTTATCTGATTGGAACAACTCTTGAGACCTAGCCACCTGAAAGTAAGTATTAGATGCTGGTTGTTTGTTCGTTTTTCGTGTGTATGGGCAACACTGGTGTTAGATTTTGAAGCTGCCTAAAGGCATCTGACATATTTGACGACTGCCATCTAATGATGATAACTGGGAGCAACGGTTTAACATGCCTTTCGAAGCACGGAGGACTAAGATACTGGTACCTACATTGAATGATTAATAAATTATATAAAATTGAGTTGCCAAACGGGGCGCCTTCACCGAGCGTCAGTTTAAGGAGGCGCCAAAATCGTCCAATATTTCACCACCAAGTCCTTCCGACATGGGACGCCATATTAAGATTTCGCCCTTCGTAAAAAATGTCTTAGACTCCTTTTATGTAAACGCCCCCGTCCCCCCGTCGTCAGAAATAACTAGGGCGCCATATTTAGCCTCTCATAAAAGTTTAGATCCAGTACTGCAAAAGTACCAACAATACCCAAAGTATCAACAATACCAACATACCTCACAGTAGCAACGTTCGGATACAAGGCAGCGGCAACCACAGCTTTAAAAAGGCTCAAGTTATTGGCATTCCTATTCTCCCACGACGCCCTCACATTACCCGACGCCAAGAAGCCCATTTGCTTCAAATTGTCCCCCAATTGCTTCTTCATATCGACCAGGAGCTCTACCGTGTTATGTGAGAGGAAGTTTTTGTATGCGAAGTTGTATCTGTCTCTCTTTGGTGTCCGTTCCCATTGGAGGATGGCTTCCGTCATGGCGACGTGGTCGCTCGGCTCGCCGAGAGCGAAGCTCTGTTTCGCTTCTTCCACTTCTGTCTCGAGGCCTGAAAGGTTGAAATGTGTGAAATAGTGTAGCAATGGGCACTTATATTTTCTCAAGCTACGGCTGTCTAGTCGCGGTTGGCGTTTATACAATCTGTTTACGGTGCTTCGTACAAATATCTACTTTATACATATGGTTTTTTTTCTTGAAAGAAAAGTATAAGATAGTTTTAGCCATAATCTACTGGGTGGCGCAAAAGTACTGGCACTAAAGAAAATACTTTTATTTTTTTTATATGACATTTTCTGTCATTCTGTTGTTGAAAATTGTGTAGTGAACAAATGTAAAATACACTGAAAATAAACATGGACCGTTTTACTCCCCAAGAACGTGGAATAATTGTGTCAATGTTCTTACGGAATAATTCATCAGTGATAAGAACACAACGTGAATTTCGTCGACGATTTCACCACCGTCCGGCACCGATTGGTCGCACAATTCGACGCTTTGCCACACGCCTTGAAGCAACTGGCTCAACATTGGATAGACCTAAGTCTGGGAGACCAAGAACAGGCCGTTCAGCTGAAAATATCGATGCTGTGCGCGAAGATGTGGAAGAGTGTCCAGAAACATCAACGAGGCGACGTGCCACGCAATTGGGCATTTCCAGACGGACCCTGCAGCGTATTTTGGTGAAAGACTTAAAGATGTTCCCGTATAAAACTCAAATGACTCATCAGCTGCTGCCTGCTGACCACCGAGCTCGTCTAGATTACTGCCAGCGCGTCATAAACCTCAACCTTGAAGAGGATGATTTTCCTTCAAAATTGGTTATGAGTGACGAAGCGCATTTCCATCTCTCAGGGCATGTCAATAAGCAGAATACTCGGTTCTGGGGCACTGATAATCCGCGCATTATTCAAGAAACACCTCTACACCCACTAAAAGTTACTGTATGGTGTGGCATCTGTGTTGACAGAGTGATCGGACCCTATTTTTTCGAAGACGCTGGAGGCAATGCGATAACTGTCACTGGAGAACGCTACAGAACCATGTTACGAGAGTTTTTGATACCCAGTTTGGACGAATTGGGGCTGGAGCACATCTGGTTTCAACAAGACGGCGCTACGGCACACACAGCGCGCGACACTATGGACTTAGTGAGGGACGCTTTTCCAGGCCGAGTTATCTCTCGTTTTGGCGATTTGCCTTGGCCTGCAAGATCACCCGATCTGACCAGTCCAGACTTCTTTCTTTGGGGTTTTTTGAAATCTCGGGTGTATGTGAACAAGCCACAGACTCTCGCAGCTCTAAAAGAAAACATTCGTCAAGAAATAACGAACATATCGCAGGAAGTGTTACGGCAAGTTATGCAAAATGTCATAAATAGGGCTCAAATGTGTATCAACTCTGGAGGTCACCATTTAAAAGACATCATCTTTAAATCCTAATGGTACGAAATTTAATGGCACAAATATACATTTAAAAAAACCTAAATCTAGTTTTCTAATTTAGAAAAAATGTTATAGCTGAACCAAATAGGGTCTTTACTTTTGCGCCACCCAGTATAATATAAAAATTAATCACAAAAATGTGTTGGTAAGCGCATAACTCATCAACGCCTGGACCAATTTGGCCAATTCTTTTTTTTAAATGTTCATTGAATATCAAGGATGGTTTTTACGGCCGGAAAAACCCTAAAAACAGCCCTTTTCTTTTTCCCATACAAACGTTTTCTAACTAAAACGAGCTTTATTGCTATTGTATAAAGTTCATATTGAATTACAAGCAGTCACTGTTGTTTAAACAATGTAGGTATGTTCCTAAACAAAAAAATGACACATTACAAATCATTTTGACAGGCTATATTTGGCAGTACGAAGTCTGCCGGGTCAGCTAGTTAAAAAATAAAAATAAGGCTAAAAATGGTCGCCCCTCTATCAATGTGTGGAAATAAATATACTTATTATTTAAATTGACAATTTGACTTTGTATCCACAGTCAATCAGTCACACACAAGTCCTATTGTCTCATCTGCGATCGAATCTATCGACTAGTTTGTGATCAATCTGCGTGCTGTTATTGAAAGGTCCTGTTGTGTAATTTAATTTTGGAGTTTACTATCTAGTTATGCTTGAAACTGCGTTAAGCCAGGCCTGTGTCACTTCCCGTTTAGGTATCGAATATATAAGTACCTACATTATTACTATGCGCGCGGCGACCACTCCGGAGTGGTAAATTCAGTTATACGAATCGTTTGTCCAAGGTAATAAGAATGAAATTGGCCTGCAATGGATTTCTAGGTACCTATCTAAACGAAAAGGTGCTGAGTTCTGACGTGAGTTACATAAACCATATTGCTAACCACATTGAGTAGATATTTCTTTGAATTTCTTTGCTGAGTAAGACTTCTGTATGTGAGTACTAGTACTTATTCTGTGGTTAAGCGGAGACCCGCGACGAATTCAGTCCGTTTCTGCCACAAACGACGTGCGACAGAGACTAGTGACCCGCAACGGTTTTAGCTATGTGTATTATACGTAGGGTTTTTAAAAGAGACGGACTGAACCCGCTACAGAAGATAGTAAGAATATTAGATATAGAACGGAATCTCCTAAGGACCCGCGCAATATGCATCCCCGTTCCCCGTCCCCGCACCTCTCCCCCGCTCTCGCCTTGTCGAGGGGCGAGCGGGCGTGTGCACGGCGGCACAAGGACGGGGGCGAGGTGCGGAGACGAGGAATGGGGACGCATATTGCGCATACCCTAGGAGATTCCGTTCTGCATATAATACTTTTACTGTCTTTTGTGCCGTCGCGGGCGCGCTTGACGTAGTTTCAAGCCTTAATATACCAATGGCCATTTGGAAGGGGTCCTTAAAGCTCCACACGGCGGCGAGGCTGGCGGCGCGGTCGAGGCAGCCCAGCAGGGTGGCCAGCAGCAGCAGCTTGCCCGCCGCGGGGTGCACGGGCAGCCGCGCCAGGTGCCAGCCCAGGGGCGTCAGCGTTTCATTGTCATCTAGTGCTCCGCATCTGACAATAAGGAATATGCATGTCCAATCCGGCTCATATTTTTATTTTACAATTTCTATTAATACGTTACCACGTCTAGTTAATTATTTTTCTTATTGACTCTTATTTGGATTAGAAATAAATTATTGAAAATATGCAAATATTGCGCGGGAACTTTTGACAAACAAAAGGGAAATGACGAAAAAGTTCACAAAAGGGAAATGACAAGTTCGGGTGCGTTAGGTAGGACTGTCCGTCCTGTAGTTTGATTATCGATGACATTCGAAATGTATGTACTTTTATATAGAGGTTTAACAAACATCACTGGCTGATAATATCGAAAGTACCCAAAAAAGAAAAACATGCGTTGACAGTTTCTGTTTCTAGCGGATATTGCAGACTTTGACGTCATATTTTAAAATGGCGTGTTTTAGTTGTTATATTCTACTTGCTATTTTTAATATTAATTTCCTACACCATATACATGTTTTCCGGCACTGATTTATTTTTAGCATGCATGCATACTCTCTATTATAGACACAAAATCATATCTTTATTCCTTGCAAGGTATATAGAGCCTAAGGCCACCTTTAACCGTAAGGCTTGAATGTACGTCAAGCGGACGCCCCGGACGGCTTCAGTCCGTCTTTGTCACAAATTTTAACAAGCCACAGAGACACGTGACCCGCGACGGTTTCAGCTATCTCTATTGCACGTATAAGTATATAAATAGTAGGGTTTATGACAGAGAGGGACTGAACCCATCCGTCGCGTCCGCTTGACGTAGTTTCAAGCCTAAAAAGGGAATCAAAATATGTAGTCGAAGTCAAAATCACATATTTATCTTTAGATGTTTGTATCACTTGATAATTTTAATTTTTTTTTCTTTTAATTTCATAAATTTTGTACAGCTAAGATTAGTCACTTCCTAAGTGCAAGTGGAGAAGAAGCGGCAACAAACTGCACTGCAGAATTTTCACCAGATACGTACGTATCAGTTTAATTGTAAGTTGAAACTTACAATAAAACTGATATTAAAACTAGATATGAGAACTGAGAATATATTGTTATGTCCAGTTATGATATATCTAGGTACTCAAAATTAAGAATTATGTCATATTAGTGAAATAAAAATAATGCCAGTTTGTAAATTTTGTATGTACCAAATATACCCAAATTAGAACATTAGTGTTTGTGTGTGTACAAATCTTAACCCATGCCAAGCTCAAACCAGACTTTTTTGTCTTTAAGGTAATCAGCGGTACCATAAGACTTTTCACAAAGAACTTTCATTATAAAAGCTTTGAATTTACTATCTGGCATATCAATCTTCTCAAGGACCGTTACGGTGAAAAAAGACTGCAGCGGTATCTAAAATTGATTAAGAAGGTTAGAATAACTTTATTTCTCATAAGAATTACATGAAATAATTGATTAAGAAAATACATATAATCAAATTTATACACATAAAGCTTATTTTTGTTTGGCCCAGCTGGGTGGTGGTGTTTTTTTCCTGTACAACTGCTAGCAGTTTGATTCTGTAATCTAATTTACAGGCTATCTATACCTAATAACATTAGGTACTCACTGTTGCAGATGTTTCACAGCCCTCCTGACAGTGGACATATCAGGTAAATCAGGCACCAACTTAAGCGCATTTTCCGCCTGGCCCAGACGCAGCCTTTTAATCGTCAGCACTGGCTCTAGCAAGTTGCTCCTCTGCAGCTCTGGTAGAATCCGATCCGCTAGCTTTTCGGCGCGCAATGACGTCAGCAGGTGGTAGCAGATGCCGGGTTGGACGCGACCCGCGCGACCACGCCTGCAAAGACAATTCTTATTTGCATATCATGTCTTTGTGGCTGTTAACCACCGCGCCATCTATATGGCTTCATGTTTTACTCACTCGAAAACAGCTGACTAGTTTTGATCAGTTTAGACCATCATCAGGGCCCAAGAAATACTGGCTTGACGTCGTCAAGGTTGATATGCGTGCCATTGGGTCTTACAGCCAAGGATGCTCAAGACCGTGCGAAGTAGAGAAGAAAACGCCGGAAAGCGGACCCCGGGCTTTGCAGCATTACAGCTGAGGGTGCAACTGGGAATACGCTGAGATGAGAGAGAGATCATCATCAGGGCGAGTGTTAGGAGCGACGGCTAGTCGGCCGTTTCCGACTACACTAAGTGAATAAGATCGTGTTATAATAGTTATATTAAATTGATCTTGCGTTAGTTTTAATAATATTATGATTAATAATGGTTTGCATTGTATTAAGTACTTAGTAAATTTTGTATTGTTGATGCTATAGAGAAGCATAACTTTTAATGACTAGTTCAAATAGCCGCCACCAGATGTCGTTATCAAATGTACCTATATATAAATATGGAAAATTTAATTTTTGTTTCTTTTCCAACATGCACTATATGTCTAATAAATACGTAGATAGAAATCTCCCGCTTTCTCTTAGAGCACCTATTTTACAGTGGCGTACGAGTTAGCTATAGCTAAGAGTCACAGAACACGAAAGCCACGCTCAGCAAGATAGGTCTGGGTCTATTAAGGATTGCCAGGTAAACGCCCATGCCTTTGATTGAAATTTACAATCTATGTTGGAGTTAATAATCTGGTTCATTAAATTTCACTCCTTAGACTGCCTCCGTGGTCCAGTGGTCAAGGCGTTTGCCTTGTGATCTGGAGGTCGTGGGTTCAAATCCCACTGGGAAGCATACTTAGTAAAAAGTTGTTTCCAGTCCAGTTAGGATATTGCAGGCTTGAATCACCTGATTATACGAAAAGAAAGATGATTCCGTGCTTTGGAAGGCACGTAAAGCCGTTGGTCCCGAATGCCATCTAGCGTTTGTACCTATCCTAGGATTGGTTCTGGTCTACCCTTTGGGTTGTGGAGGTCAGACGGCAGTCGCTCTGTGTAAAAACCAGTAACCTCGTCGAATCACATAGTAGGCAGCGGACCCCGGGCTCTGAAGCGTAACTGCTGACGATGCAACCGGGAATACGCTCGGATCAGACGAATATCCACATTCAGAAACACAGTGAGGTAATGGGTTTGACAAAAGACCTTACCTTTGGCCAGAATCGCATTAGCAGCGCCTTTTGTACTGTTGATTTCCATATACATGATATATTAATCAAGCAATAATGGCTTCGACATCAAGTACTTCTTCTTGTCAGCTGGTTGATTACAACAAAAAAAATTATTGTCATAACTTTTGCAACATACCTTTGTCGCAAATTAGCTTTTGAAATCCATTCGGTTTGTAATGTACTAATGTGCTGCTCAACATTCAGCCCAGTGTATTTCATCTTGCCGCTGTCTATCACATACACTATGTCATCTATAGTTATAGACGTCTCAGCTATATTAGTTGCGACTATTATCTTCCTTATATTGCCCGCAGGCCGTTCAAATATCTTGTGTTGGTCTACTGTAGGTAACCTCGAATGTAAAGGGTAGATGTCGTATTTAAATCTAGGAAAGAAATCACTCTGATTCATCAGTTTAACCAGCTTAGTTATTTCGGAGATTCCTGGCAAAAATACCAATATTGCTCCTGGTGGCCCTTTACATATATGAACCAGTAAGTCAAATATTAGATTTATCTGTATATCTTCGATTCTGGGGTCGATTAAAGTGTGACAAACATCTAGATCTAGTTTTTTTGTCTTCCTTTGAGAATCTACCCAGTCCCCTGAAAACAAATTATTATATTATACAGGGTGACTTTTTATCCACCTGCAAAATTTTTGGAGCAAGTTCAGTCCATGATACTGAACTACTTTCTATAAAAAAAGTTATTAAAAATCGATAAAAATTTTTCGTCCTTCCATACAAAATCCGTTTGGCTGAGCGCTGATTTCATAAAAGGATAAAAAGTCAGCCTGTTTATACATATATTTTATATGCACGCTTGAAAAACAATTTTCCTTTGGAAATCGGGTACAGACATTTATGACTTCATTTTTTACTTGAATAGCAATATACACTAAAGTCAAATATAATTTTGTACTTAATTGGGAGTAAAGTAAAAACAAGAAATCTTTTAAAACTCACCAACTTCAGATCTAAACTGTATTTCCTTTTCTGACATAGTTGTCATGTCTCGGTTCTTTTTCATAAGCTTCTTCTTCCGATTGTTAAAATTACCAAAGTCCCTTTGCTGCTGCTGCGGCGGCAGCTGATACTTTGTCATTTGCAGAATGTCCTCCAAGTAGATATCCTGTACGGGGTAAGCCAACCCTTCTATGTGCATCATAGGGCAGTTGTCAAAGTACACGGATAGTTTGTCAGCGTCGATGGTAGCACTCATCAATATCAGCTTCAAATCTGCTCGCTTCCGGAGGATCTAAAAGTTAATTCAGTAAATTTTATAACTACGATAACATTACTTGGTTTAATAGTAGGTTCAAATCAGTGCTTGCAATCCGCTAGATGACTACAAGTCAAATCAGACAATTTTTTCTAAACCTTCATCCAGCGTCTATCTATTTTATTTAATATTTTATTTAAATTATCGCACAGTAATCTTACGATTATAATACATAAGGTAAAACTTAATGTTAAGCATTGTCTACCAGTTCGGCTGTACTTCCATATCAATATTCAAGTCTTTTGTCATCAGCGGGTCTACCGCCTAACACGATTGCTTTCGCTACGTCTATGGTTTACGACGTCATCGCGCCATTTCACACCGCCTAGCAAAGGTGTAAATTGTGTTTAGGCGGTAGAACCGCAGATCTATGAATATCTGTCACCACCATCTACCACCAACTGCTTTCGTTAGTCTATAAAACATGTCAATAAAACAGACAATTATGTATTTCATCACGGACGAAAAATTCAAGAGGACTCACAAACTACACACTTTGAAGCGTTGTTTGATTTTTTAAATGTTGTAGCTCGATAGAGCTATTAGTTCGAAGAAGCTAGTTTTATAGTAGGATACCCGTGTGGTTCTGGGTTAGAATAGGACTACTCCATCTTTTCCTGTGGATGTCGTAAGAGGCGACTAAAGGACAAACATCTCGTGCTATAATTGCATTTCCAACGAGGTTTAACGTCAGGCGGCGGCCGGTTGTAAAACTTTTCGCACAAATACATTCCCAAAGAGGGTTGACGTCAGGCAGGCCGGTCGTAAAACTATAGCCAAATCATTTAAACTGTTCCGGCTATTTCTTCTCCATTTTGCAAGATCTTTGGCATCCTTGGGTGACCATTGACTGCATGTTATATTTCAAGAAGAAAAAGTGGGAAAGCGCACCCCGGGTTCCGAAGCAGAAGCAGCAGAACACGCTGAGACGAAGAAGAAGAAGACCGTCAGCCGTCAGTACCCAGCCAGCATCCTTTGTATAGCTAACGGGCGAGATAGTGGCGACATCTAGAAATAATACAGGATTTTGGCTTTGTAGCAGAATACGCTTTTTTTGTATGGGGTTGTCAGTTCTCTTGTTTCGTCCATGATTTCATTTACCTTTTTGAGCATGCACATTGCAAAATCGGTATGTGTGTCTCTCTCATGCACTTCATCCAATACAATGTGACTGTATTTAGTAAGAGCCTGGTCAGTTTCCAACTCAACTAGAAGGATGCCTGTTGTACAGAATGTTATACTGCCGCGTTCTCGACAGTCAACCCTAGAAATTGTAAACAAATTCTGTAGACGGCCGAGCAACTTCATCTAACTACGAGTAACCTACTAATATTATATATGTGAAGGTTTGGAAGTTTGTAAGTTTCAATGTTTGATACACTCATGCAAAAAGTGCTTAATAGTGTGATATTAAGTATGTATACAGGGTCTAACTAAATATACTGCAATTATTTTAAGGGTAACTTCAGTTCATGGTATCGAACCACTTTCCTCAAGGAACATATATCGAAATATGAAACACATTTTTTGCCCCCCATACCGTTGACCGATTAACTGATCCAAGTTTTATGGAAAGCATTTTTTTTTTTCATATTTCGATATATGTTCCTTGGAGAAAGTTGTTCAGTATCATGGATAGAATTTCCCCTTAAAATAGTTTTAGTATATTTAGTTAGACCCTGTATACAATACAATACAATACGATACAAAAATCTTTATTGCACCAAATAAAAAACAATAAAAAATTACAAAGTTTACGGAACTTATAAATAAATAAGGTACAAGAGGCGGCCTTATCGCCGAAGAAATCTCTTACAGGCAACCATAAAGAGGAGTGCGAAGTATATGAGTAAGATAACAGGTGGCGCAGTTAAATTTAAAATATAAATTATAAATAACCAATAGATATTAAAATACTTATACAAAATATATATTATAAAAAAAAGATATATTTATATAAATAAATGAATATATATATATATATATTATATAATAATAAGTAATTATTATATTATTTATATATATATATATAATAATAAGTAATTTATTACATACATACAAATAAATAAATATCACAATGATGTAAACAGATCTGTACATGGTGATTTTAAACAGGAAGATAGAAGAAATAGTAGGGGAAAGAGATGAGGAACTAAACAGAAGTAAAAAAGTGATTTTTATACATAATTAATATC
This sequence comes from Acrobasis repandana, assembly GCA_963576875.1. Taxonomy (NCBI): domain Eukaryota; kingdom Metazoa; phylum Arthropoda; class Insecta; order Lepidoptera; family Pyralidae; genus Acrobasis; species Acrobasis repandana. The sequence goes on along the minus strand of OY756230.1, from coordinate 8,654,434 downwards.
ACACTATTAAGCACTTTTTGCATGAGTGTATCAAACACATAGATCTCTAGACATAGATTATTTTTAATATTGGGGGAGCCCCCATGAGATTGTAAAATAACGCACGGCAGGACATGTGGACCATGCTACAAACCAGTTAGTTACTTAAAATATTTAATGCACCAAAACATAATGATACAGAATAATAGATTATAGAAAATAAATGTCAAAAGGCGGCCTGCAATCTCTTCCAGGCAACCAGATCACTGAACAACTTTGATAGCATTCAAGCATTGCAATGTCAGGCGTGAGGCGATCTGTATTGGTGTAAATTTATGGTTTACACTATTTCTACAAGCAAGCATAGTTTTAAAGCCGTACTTCTTTCTATTCTCTACAATCTGGCTAACAAATCTGAAAATAAAGGGCAAAACTAGTCTATGGCAAAAGTGATTATGGCAACAACTTTTTTGTTTCACTTCTCAACTTCTTAGTTTTACTTTTTACTTTCTTCTACCAAGATTTTCAACAAACAACTCCTTTTAGTTAGAATAGAAGTTGGTTCAATTCAACTCACCTTTCAAGTCTCATGCAATATCCCACAGACTTTCCCAATTTTTCACCCCTTTCATGTGCCACTCGCTCAGCTAGAGACAAAGCAGCAATACGTCGTGGTTGGGTGACTAGGATCTTAACATTGCCCCCTGTCTTGTTGGCTATAGCATCATCTAAAATTATTTGGGGTACCTGAAAAATGTTTTATTAGATCAGGGAAAAACAGTTAAGAGGAAACACTAAGGTCGAGAGAATTGAAAAATAAGTAAAAAAGTATTTGCAAAATCTATTGCTGTCGCGCTGTGCCCGAAAATCAACCGAGCGAGTGCGATAGAGACAACTGCAGCTTGGACCGATACCTACTAGAGTACGATAATACCTACGAGAGTATACACAATTAACGTTTCTGTTTCCCTGGTTTCTCCTCCGAAACTGAACCGATTTAATTTATTTTAAACAAAAACCTATGGCTGTGGCCATATATTTTCTTTTTATTAATAACTAGCTGTGCCCGCGACTTCGTTCGCGTGGTTATCGGAACGTAATGTTATATAGCCTAAAGCCTTCCTCTATAAATGGACTACCCAACAAAAAAATAATTTTTCAAATCGGACCATTAGTTCCTGAGATTAGCGCGTTTAAACAAACAAACAAACTCTTCCGCTTTATAATATTAGTATAGATATAATCTCGTCAAATTTGTTTGCTAGATAGATATCTAGCAAACAAATTTGACGAGATTATATTTTTTTAGTTTACAATACAATACCCTTTATTGCACAAAAGTAGAAAACAGAACATAATTATCTTAAAAATTAGGAAATGCGCAAAAGGCGGCTTTATCGCTAAGCAATTTCTTCCAGGCAACCTCGTTTATATAGAAAAAATGATGGGAAATTAGGTAGTGCAGGGTGGTCAATATAATAAACATAGTTATATACAATAATTATAATAAACATAGTTTAGTTGAAAATCTTAAATTTTTTTTGGGTTATCGAGGTTTGTTTCTCTGTTAATAATTAGGTAAATTAAGAAAAAAATAAAACATAGAGACATGTCAATACATCCATAGATTTTGTTGGAAAAAATAGGCTCTATAGCAGTATCCGGCGAGCAATCAGGGGACTACATTTGTATGGAAATACAGCCCATCGATTTCCTCTTAATACATATAAACAAGTTATTCCTCTCAATACAGTGCACTGTGTAGTATATTAACACATATGTTACATACATATGTATTATGTATGTATACTTCATAGTGTCTTTACCTATATAATGCCTATATACCTTTCAGTGATTTAACCCACTATAGTTCTCTAATTAGTCTGTGATTCAATATGAAAAAGATTGTCTCAAAACCTACAAGACACAATAACTTACTGCTTACACCAAAAACATTGTCAAAGCAAAGATAAGTTAAAAAGATGAAGAAATAACAGTGTTCTTTGGTGGTGGAATGTAAGCCGGATTTAAAGATTCCTTTTATTTGTGATTTTATAAAATTACTGTAATCCTACTTTATACTCGTATTATAAAATATATGTTAGTGAAAAAACAGCTAAATGGATTGGAATGAAGTTTAGCATGAATATAACACATAATTATGATCTTATTGCAGTCATAGAAAAAAAAACCCAGTAACCTCGTCAAATCATCTAGGTTAGGTAGCGGACCCCAGACTTTGAAGCGTTATCGCTGAGGATGCAACCGGGAAAACGCTTGGATGATGATTACAGAAACATGTGACGTAAATGGTAGCTAGTAAACAATAAAGTATACCTGTGTTGACTTTCCACATCCGGTTTCCCCGCTTATGACAATTGCTTGGTTGTTTCTGATCACCTCCAACAACTCCAGTGATTTGTTGTAAGTTGGAAGCTTCTTTCTGAACTCCAAACATTTCAAGTACTTTGGCTCTTTTACCATCATGAAATAATCTTCCTGAATCGCCACATTCATATCATTAACTTCAGGAGATTGCTCATTTATTTTGATCCCTCTAGCAAGACATTCGTCAAGTTTTTGATCAAATGTACCAGTAATGATATCTTCATAGCCGTATTTGTAGTCTCCAGCTCCTCGAAGTGATAATTGTCTGGTGTCATCTCCATAATCTGATAGGACCTCATTTTTAATAGGAATAAAGTCGGGAGTTTTTGAGGTAGTTGGTTTGAGTTCTTCTGTTAGATCTTGGGGTAGTTTTGGTTTCTTAAATTGGAAGTCTTTATTATCTTGAGGTTCAGGGTCCTCTTCTTTTTTGATGGGCATTACATCTTCTTTCTCTTCTTTGATTTTTATTGGCCTCTGAGCTAGACTAGATATAAGCTTCAAGTTTGCTGACAGCTTTTGTTCCACTAACTTTGGTATTTTTAGGTTTACCTAGAATTAAACAAGAGCATTTAAATAGTTAAGAGTACTGAGAAGGACATAGGGTACTTTCATCCTGGAAAAAAGTACTGTTCCTGTGGGATTTGCGATAAACAACTCAGCAAAAACTAATGTATTTATACTACCCCAATGGGATAGTCGCCTATCCCGACGCCTGTTAGCACTACCCCGGAGGAATCTACGCCGTATGGTTGACATTATTACTGGTCATATTGCACTAAACAAACACCTTTACACCCTAGGTATCACAGATAGCCCTCTGTGCAGAGCTTGCATGGAGGCTGATGAAACTGCGAGTCATCTCCTCATCGAGTGCGGTGGCGTCGCATACATAAGAAGAGGGTTCCTGGAACATCAAGGAACCGTGGAGGAAGCCGTGAGGGCGCCGGGGAGCGTTCTCGGATTCCTGCAGGAGCTGGGCTGGTTTGAAAACTGATAACGGCGCCGGCTCCACACGCAAAACGGTTCAGTTCCCAATAAAGCTAAGTTTTGCTATTACAATCAACAAAGCGTAAAACAAACATTGCAGTTTGCTGGAGTGCATCTGGAAAAGCCATGCTTTTTCCATGGCCAGCTATATGTAGCATGTTCGCATGTGACCAGTGCTCAGAATTTGTTTGTTTTGGCACCAATAGGAGAACCAACAATAAAGTAAACAACAGTGTCCTAAAATAGTAATAATAAAGAGCTTTTTACCCATAACTCCATAACCCAGTTATCCCGTAAACTAATATCCCATCCCCATAGCCCAAACCAAGTTAATCCCTCTCTGGCAATAGTTCGGCAGCTATGGAGGACTGTCCGTTAGTGCATCTCGATGGTATATTAAGGGATAGACCTCCATAGATGCAGCCATCTAATTTTTTAGATAAAAAAACATATTAAAAGGCCTCTTCATGTTGGCTTTGGCCCCATGAACGCCTCAAAGGACCGGATTCCCGTGGACCCATGGCTGAAAAGCGTACCGACAAAATTCTAATCTCTGTGTGATGATTGACCATGATTCTGAAAAATTGATTTTTTCAGAAAAACACTAAGGCCTTATGTCTTTTCCACTCTCATAATGAATCCACAGGTAAAACAACTGACAATAGGGTTATTCAATAATCAAATGTTAAAACGTTTTCCTTCTCGTTAAAAAGGTGAATATGGCAAGGCAGGAGAAAATCTTTTAGTAAACTATTCCAAAATTGAATGCAAAGGGTACTTTTTATTAATTTATTATTGAACGTACAAGGCATCTCTAGAAAAAATAGAAGATTATTTAAGTATTTTTATTAAACAATCTAAACTTACAACGTAATCATCTGGTTTTGGTGTCTTTTTCTCTCTTCTTCCTTCTGCACTCTTTTGTCTCTGCAATTGTCGATCTCGGTAGTACAGACCGATTTCTCGTCCCCGCAAGTGTCGTGGACGATGCACACGTGCCACAGGTTCCTGTGATTCATTATCTGGCTCATAACTTCTGTCTCCCCATGAGGGTCCTTGGCCATTGTGCCGGTACTGCCCATGGCGGTTTTTAGGTGGCCAGTTGCTACCTCGTCGGGACATAGTTTAATTAACTATACGGTGGAATTATTATTTTCAAATATTATCAATAAATTCACTCACACGATTTAATTTAATTTTATTTTGTTATTTGAAGAATCAATAAAATCAACCACAAATCAAATTAATTTTCAATGTCATCATAACAAAAGTTTTTGTAATGACATTGACATAACCATTTTCTTACTATTTAATGCACTGTAATAAAACGTTATTCGCTCTCTCATCTCTATTCACCCTCATAAGCGTATGAGGGTGAATAGAGATGAATAGAGTTGTTATTTTTTGAGATTGGGGTGAATAGAAACCGTCAACATGCATGTGTCAACGTCAAAGTCAAATCAATATGTCAAAAAAGGAAGATAGGAAGGATTTTAAAATTTAAGAACAAAAAAAAATTTTAGAACTAAACAAAATTAAAATAATTGCCGAGTGTAAAATAGTTTGTTTTAATTTCAATGCTCTATTGAATAGACTATAAGCATTTATTCAATATGATAATAAGACATGTAAGTAGCAGTTAAATGTAATCTCCATCTGTTACCTACATACCAGTCTCATTTCTCTAAATTTATTTTTTCAGGATTTCTGGTCCCTCCTGTGCAGAGGTCGGAAGAAAAAGATAGTATCATTATCCCTTTTATTAATCTTTCTTTTATATGCTATGATTTATGTTGCTACGGAACTGCTCAACATAGTGAAGAAACGAAGTGGCGACGAAGAGTAAGTGATGAAATCGTTTACCTATTGTTTAGAGGCTACACTAGATATTGCCCAAAAGTGTATTCTTCCGTGGCGCGTTGATCGAACGAACAAACAGGCAGTCTATTTGTTGAATTATTCATAAAACTGAATTAATATTAAATAATTATCATAATCACTGGGCAAGGGACACTGAAATAGGCTAATAAAATGTAAATAAATCATTATTAAATTGGTCGAACAAATAAACTGCCTGTTTGTGTAGAATTTGTGTTGTATGTACTGGCACCTGCAAATTATTGGCCAACTACCTGTGCGGAGATAAATTTTTATGCACAACTTATCTGTGGGTGTGCTAATAGGTCTTTATATAAGACCTACTAGCTTTTGCCCGCAGCTTAGCCCGCATAGTCTACATAAATTAGATTTCTTTTATAACAGGGTCTGCAATTTTTTTAAAATATGGATTATTATTTTTTACTCACCACTAATTCAAAAAGGTAATGTGTCGTTTAAAAAATGACGAAGATTCATACAAACTTGCAACCCATATTTCACTCCTATAGAGATGTAATTTTCAAAATCTAATAAATGCATTATTATTTTCTACTAACTACTAAAATACATTAAAAATTTAATGTGTTTCACTTTAAAAATTAAGAAGTTTCATACAAATAGTCAACTCCTATTTTACTCCTTTAGGAATGGAATTTCTCTTTATTTTTAGTAAATGTATCTTATTTTTAGTATTTGTTGTTATAGTGGCCAAAGTAATACATAATCTGTGAAAATTTTAAGTAGTTAATGCCATTATAAGGATCAAGTTAAAAACGCTGAAAAAAACATGTTTCTTGTATGACAACCACCTTTAATTTTTAACATTATCTTATTTTTATAGCGGCCATAGTAATACATAATCAGTGAAAATTTTAAGTATTTAGTTAATATAAAGATCCCCTTTAATTTTTTACTTTTTCTTATTTTTAACCTCTGAAAAGGAATTATAATTACTAATAATATTAGACATTTCAACTTATTGTTGTAGAGTTGGAATTTATACAGGTTTTTAAACATAGAATTAACCCCAATGATATATCTTTTTCAGTTTTCACTATGATAATGATTCTTATGTGGATAAAAATGGAATGAGAGTTATTGTTGGCCACTACATAGGTGGAGGAGATGGTGGCAAGTTGCCTGATGGTAAGTCATAGAAAATAATAAATAAATAGATATTTAAGTATAGCAACCACTAGGGTGCACCACTGAATAGTGGTGAGCTATTGAAACCCAATGGATCTGGATGATCCATCACCGTCTATAGGCCAGGAGTGGCGACGGGATAATGGATGATTTAGTTAGTTAAGATCTTTATTGCACCAAAACATAATGATACAGAGTAATAGATTAAAGAAAATAGATGTCAAAAGGCGGCTTCATCGCAGCTGCAATCTCTTCCAGGCAACCGAGGTACTTGGAGATTTATTATCATAACAACAGGTTTCTATACATCGTGTTAATGAAAGAACGCAAAACCTCTCAGATGGTACCTCAGCCCATGTAAATGAACAACTTTTGTTCATCAACTTTCACAAAACAAAAAATATTTGAAAGTTGTTGAACAAAAGTTGATCAGTTACATTGGCTGAGGTACCATCTGAGAGGTTTTGCGTTCATAAAAATATTTACAATGTTAACCTTAGATCTACACGTCAGTTTAGTATGTGATGTGCTAACGAAACGTAAAATGCTTATTAAGGTGACGTGGGTTCGCAATTTGCAATACTGTGCGTGTTTTTGAAAAATCACTGTTATTAAACTACTACAGTTTATTCCTCAAAAAATTTACATAAAATCTTAAGGATTTTGCCTAAATTTGCCTTTATAATACATATTACTATTTTATACAATCACCTTTTTATATGAAAATTATACCAAAAAAAATGTATTATATTATATATATATATATTTAAAAAAATTATAAATTAATAAAAAAAAAACTGAAATATTTGTCGAAAGAGAAGAAAGGCCCGGAACCGTGCTCGACGATATTTCGCAGTGTTTTAATTATTATAATTTTTTGTATTATATTTATAATATTTTTTGTAGCCAAAACGGATAGATATTTAGATAATACATTTTTTGGTATAATTTTCTTATAAAAATGTGATTGTATAAAAAAGTAATATGTATTATAAAGGCAAATTTAGGCAAATTAGAGGAATGTTTGTGATTTTTTTCTATCAAGCCAAAAATGCTCAATCGTGTTTTGGCTATTGTGGGTGTCTGTAGAAAATATTTAAGATTTTTATGTAATATTTTTGTGGAATAAACTGTAGTAGTTTAATAACAGTGATTTTTTCAAAAACACGCACAGTATTGCAAATTGTGAACCCACGTCGCCATAATTAATTGTATAATTATCCTAGTTCACATCACATACGATTATAAGGATACAGCCATAATAAGCACAAATCACACTAATTGAGCTAGCCCCAAAGTAAGATGGTCTTATAACTTTCTCGTAGTGGTGATCCCCCTGAGTCCACACAGGCATGTAGAAAAACATTTTGGAACAAATCCCCTATCTATACAATAAAGAAGACTGCATCAAAATCTATACATTTTTCATGCTGATCTGGGCGAGATGAAAGAACATAAATGTATCAGCTGCTTTTCTTTCCATGTAGGTTGTAACTGGTAAGGGTTGCTATATACATAAGCGGGCCGGCATTAATCGGCACAGCCGGAATCGGATAAAGGTATGTCTATGAATGTTTGGGGAAAAAGCCAATATAGTTGCTTCAGGCTGGTTTTGATCGTTGACAAATACTGTTGAACCAAAAATGCCGGCCCTCTTATGTGCGTAGTAACCCTAAGGGCGTCCGCCGTGAATCTCTTCCGCACATAGAGTTTGTGACAGAGATAGACTCAACCCGTCCCGTACGCCCGCTTATAACGTAGCGGACGCCCTAACAGGTACGATAGGCAGATATCTCAAAAATCATGACTAAAGGTCCCTTTTCAAATACACATCTCACTAAATATGACCTTTGGGTCTGTTTACTGACTACTAGCAACAAAAATGGTTGACATTTTGTACTTTCAGAAGTGGTAAATGCAAACCGCTATGCACCTGTACCAGGGGCAGGTGAAGGAGGCAGGCCGGTGGAGATAACCCAGAGGGAGTTAATTATGGCAAAGGAGCTATTTAAGCTTCACTCCTACAATATAGTAGTTAGTGACAAGATATCTATTAACAGAAGTCTTCCTGATATGAGGTCGCAAAGGTATTATTATATTACTTTTAGTTTTAGTAAGTTTTTAAGTTGTACAGTAAAAGTAAAAATTGTGAAACATTACTTCCATGCTGAACGCAAAAGAAAAAACATATAATGTACCAGCTGCTTCTCTTCCCGTGCAGATCGTAAAAGTCAATCGAAGGAATGGGCAAGAATCTATCATATCAATAGGCGATGCGGTTAGCAACCCATCACTATTATTATATTCTTTTCAACCTTCATGCCTACGTGATGATGTATCTGTATCTTTAAGACATTTTCAGAATACAATACTTTATAAAAAGCCATGTTAACCTAATTGACTAAGCAAGCACGAATCTTCTCTGTTTCAGCATGGGCTAAAATGCTTTTTTAGGTTTGTCTTGACCGCCGATATTAATATAATTTTATACTTTAAACAATGGTAATACGGTTGTAATTTTAATGGAACTAGTAAATTCCGCGAGCATTTTCCTCTCCGTCTGAACTGACCCTTAAGGCCGAGAAAGAGATGGCGCGACGACCTTGGCGCTTTTCAAGGTGGTTGGTCGGCAATGACAATGGACACAGACACATGGAAGTAAATGGAAGAGACCTTTGACCAGCAGTGGGACGAAATAGGTCAATAAAAAAATAAAAAACATAATATTGAATTTACTTGTACACAAATATATATTATAAATTGTGATATATTCAAAACATATACATGTACACTGTTTTTATTGTTTTATGGCATCAGACCATCACAAAAATCACATCATTTTGGCCACAGGAAGTCCATTGGTAGATTTCCTGTTGATAATGGTGACTGTATTTAGCTGCTTTGTAAACTCTACCCATGTTATTATAAATGCATGTTTTTATAGACATGGATTTGAATTTGTTGGCATCGTTTTAAATATCCACTATACCCATGATACAGAGTAATTTAAGACTAATAAAACGTAAATCAAAAGTCGTCAAAAAACTTACTAAAAAGAAATTATAAAAGTATCAAAGATAAGCGTCGTCGTCATTAAATTATTTTGTAAATTACCTATTATAGTCAAAGGGTCGCTAGACACCGCCCTTCCCCACTCGACTTTAAACCTTATTCACGTTACTGATGAAACTCTACTTTTGTATGCCGGCCACCCGCGCTACAGCTGAGCGAAACAAGTTGTAGGTATCTGCAACCACGGGTACATATCACTCAACGCAGCGGGCGACTTCGATTGACGACGGTGATTTGATACTTTGTTAAGTTTTCTTATTTTCTGATATTTTTTAATTTTAGTCCTGCATAATTGCAGTATTGTTACTGTTCAAAATATCCTTTATGTGGGTATGTTAACAAGTTAAATTAATGCCAATGATTTCAAATGCTCCCTTTAGAAGAAAATTTTCTTCTAAATCATAAATAGATCTTTTCGCATCTCCAATGCTATCCTCGAAGATGTCGAAATGCATCTGAAATAGCTTGACGAGTGCTATCTAATGATGGCTTAATGTGCGTTCCCAAGGACAGAGGAGCTAAAATATCTTATGCTTCTTATGGTCACCTATTCATATAGGACCACGGTGGCTTAAAAATGCGTAAGTGCCTATAATAATAATGTTTTCAATATATTCTTCTATTTTAGCTGTAGAGAAGTAAAGTACGACGTAGAGAACTTGCCGACTGCTACTGTCATCATTGTGTTCCATAATGAGGCATGGTCTACTCTGATGAGAACTGTTATGTCTGTGATACTCAGGTCTCCTGAACGATTAATTAAGCAGGTATGATTATACTGTACTCACAATATGAAATAATTTATGATTACTTAAGAGTTGATGCTAGTTTAAGGCCGTACCTAAATTTTCCGGGGTCCAGTGCTGCCCCCATTTAAAATAAATCATTTCAAAGAAAACGGAGACATTATTTAAAATTTTGCTACTATCAAATCCTATAGATAACCTTTCAAAGTATTTTATGAACTACTGTTTACAGTTTATAATGAGAAAATTAAGCTTTACTACGCACATTTGCCAAAAGTGGCCGTTTTTCGCAAATGTGCGTAGTAAAGCTTAACGTTCTCACTTTAAACTGTAAACATTGGGTCACTTTTAAGGCTAATATAAGTAATAGAATGAGTATATAACATCTAACAAAATATACTAAAAGCGCAGCGGCGACACTCCCTGTACGTGAGAGTTCAAACGCCGGTGACCTTGAGCCGGACAACGTAACGCTAGGGTTGATACCGAATTGAAATGGAATATCGTGCGGTGCGTGAGAGAGACGCGAACTAGGTACCAGCCCTCGGCCAATGCAGTCAGCGATGGGGCGTTCCACGCCCCGCGTGCCTCTTAAGGCCCCCGCGCACACCCAGCCACTCACACGTAGCCGCAAGCGATATTACGTGCACACATGCTTAAGTGTCGTTTCTTTTCCCGATACGAGTAAGGGCTCTTACAGACGAGCGAATGTATACACGACACTAGTCAGCGACGGTCGCCGACCTTCGTTGACCAGCGTCGTGAGGACGTCGGCAGAGGGCTCAGCCCTAACTAGACGATATTTTGTAACAGATACAGATCTTTCATCTTGACTTGAGTGGTGATCGAACTTTGCGTCATGCCTTGCACTGCAACAGCTCTAAACAAATTCAAAATTAATTGGGTAGATGACTGGGTCAAAAATAAATTATTTGGTACTGTTAAGAGAATAAAACGTCACAAAATAGTGTCACTTGTCATTGATCATATCCATTTTCAACATGATTTTAGACTTATTAATGCAGAAAAACTGATATTAAGAGCTCTATTTGACTCGAAAAATCTATGACGTCACGGTTTTGTAATTCATACAAATCCCAAAGTGTCCGATTTGACTTCTTGTCATCTAGCGGATTGTTTCAGATAATCCTAGTGGACGACGCCAGCCAAAGAGCATACTTAGGGAAAGAGCTAGAGGACGCCATAGCCAATCTGAACCAGGTGCACTTGTTGAGGAACCCGAAGAGGACGGGGCTGGTGGGCGCGCGGCTGTTGGGCGCGCGCGCGGCCAGCGGGGACGTGCTGGTGTTCCTTGACGCGCACTGTGAGGTAACTGTTTATACTGAGGGTTGCTACACACTTATAGAGGCAGAATCCAATCATCATCATCCGAGCGTATTCCCGGTTGCATCAGCAGCAGGAATCTCCTAAGGTACGCGCAATATGCGTCCCCGTTCCCCGCCCCCGCACCTCCCCCGTTCTTGTGCGCCCGCGTGCGCCATGCAGTGTCTTTGCCCGCTCTCGCCCGTCGACAAAGCGAAAACGGGGAGAGGCGCGGAACCGGGGACGCATATTGCGCGAGACCTTAGGAGATTCCGTTCTGTATACTCTTACTGTATTCTGTGCCGCTATCTCAACCTAGGATAACCTTTGAATAGGATACTGGTTTTACACAGAGCGACTGCCGTCTGACCTCCGCAACCCAAAGGGTAGTCCAAAATCAATCTTAGGATAGGTTTAACACAATGATAGGTCAAACAAACGCTAGATGGCGTTCGGGACCCACAGCTTTACATGCCTTCCGAAGCTCGGAATCATCTTTCTTTTAGGATAATTAGGTGAATCAAGTGAGAGGAGTGAGTGAGGAGTTGAGGCATTTTTCCAGTAGTGGACTTCCTGTGGCTATAAATAAAGAGCAAGTACAAGTAGACCCCATAGCTGCCCTAAACAAAGTCAGGTCTTGGGGAACCTGAAATGGGGCTGGTGGGCGCCCGGTTGCTGGTGGAACGCTTCATTTAAAAGGAAGACCGTTAAATATACAGTCATCATCATCTTCCTCGTCTTCTCCCTATTTGGGGTCGGCTCTGAATGTCAACTCTCTCCATCGTTTTCTATCATTTATTATATCTGTACTAACCCCCCTGACCATCATGTCCCGCTTAACACATTCCCCCCACGTCTTTCTAGGTCGTCCTCTATCTCTGTGGCCATCCACCTTCAAGTTAACCATTTTGTAAGCCAGATGTTCAGCATCCCGCTTCTTCATATGACCGTACCATGTCAAACGGTGGCTTTTTAACTTCTCTACAATTGGTGCCAACTTTAAACTCCCTCTTATAAAGGGCGGATTGAGGGAACGTATGTTAGGTACTACGGAATCTACGACGACGCAATGAAATTAATACTAATATAATTAATTTACTTTTCATGAGTCTTATGACGATAAGTTTTTATTTATAATTGCAGTAATGGTGCCTATCAAGGAGTCTAACGCATGTTTAGAGGTTTTCTTTAATATGAAAATGACGACTTCTGATTGACGTTTTAATAGACTTACATTACTTTGTATCATGGGTATAGTGGAAATTTAAACGGATGCCAACGATTTCAATTCCACCCTGTATATTCATTCCTGAACTTATCCATTTTCGTCACCCCACACATCCACCTAAGCATCCGCATTTCTTCCATTCATGTTCTTTCTTCTTCGTAGCCCACCCAACATTCCCCTCCATACAGCAAAGCAGGTCTTATTAATGTCTTATATATCTTTCCCTTTAGTTTCAATGGGAGCCGCTTATCGCAAGTTGTTCCAGTAACTTGTTTCCACTTAAGCCATCCAGTATTAATCCTTTTGGTGACATCTCGATCCACGTCTCTGTCGCTCTGTAAGACTGATCCCAGGTACTTGAAATCCGTACAAACTGGCAGCGAGGTGTCACAAATCTTTACAGTAATAGCGCTGGAAGTTCCGCCAAAATCGCAGAACATATATTCCGTCTTCGATCGGCTGATTTTTAATCCGGCCTCTTCCAGCGCCTTTTGCTATTCGTTAAGTTTGATTTGGATTCTTTCCCCTTCCTCTTCAATAAGCACCACGTCGTCTGAACAACATGCATCAGGGAGCGTCATTCTGTATGCGAGATGTTGGGGCACCTATCACCAGCACAAACAGGTATGGACTTAGCGCAGAACCCTGGTGCAATCCAACACCTACCTCGAACCAGTCCGTTATACCTGCTGTGGATCGAACTCGTGTACTCGCTCCCTGGTACATATCTTGGGCGGCAATGAAAACATTAGATCCTATATTTGACACCCTCATTTTCCGTTCGCGCGGCTAATTCCTGCAAGTTGAGATATTTTAACGCCACAATGTATATCTAATGTACATTTTTTAAAGTCAATATTATTTAAAGAATGTTAAATATGAATTAATACTTGTAATTTTCAGGTGACAAAAGGTTGGATTGAGCCCTTATTAGACAGAGCGGGCAGTGACGACGTGTTCATTTGCCCGCACATCGATCTCATCAACGATGACACGCTGGCCTACACCAAAAGCATCGACGACCACTGGGGCGCCTTCAGCTGGAATCTCCACTTCCGGTGGCTGCACCCCAGCAAGGAGGTTGCAGAACAAATGGAAAACGACCGCTCAAAACCGTATCCTACTCCAGCTATGGCAGGAGGCCTTTTTGCTGTCAGAAGAAGCCTATTCTGGCGTCTAGGAGGCTATGACGAAGGTATGCTTATATGGGGATCTGAAAATTTAGAATTGTCTTGGCGCGCCTGGCAGTGTGGTGCCCGCGTTGAGATCACGTCGTGCTCGAGAGTTGGACACATATTTAGAAAGCACAGCCCTTACGATTACCCAGGCGGCGTCTCGAACGTTCTGGCTAATAACTTCGCACGCGCCGCGCTCGTGTGGATGGATGAATGGGCTGAATTCTTCTTTAAGTTCCACCAGGATGTCGCCGCTGTTCGTGACAAACAGCAGGTTGGAGACCGAGTAGAGCTTAGAAAGAATTTAAACTGTAAAAGTTTCAAGTGGTACTTAGAAAATGTTTGGCCTCAGCATTTCTTCCCAAATGAGGAAAGATGGTTTGGGAGAATCAAGAATGATCGCGGCGGATGCTTGGGGTTCTCGGGTGGTTCTCACGGGGTTGGCGTACCTGTTGCGTCAATTGCTTGCGACGCAGACTCGAAACTTGAAGGTTTGGTTGTGTTTTCGCCAGAGGGGAAAATTATGGTGGACGACGGGCGATGTTTAGAGAAAGGAAACGGGCGCGCTCTCTGGCAGTATTGCAGTAATAGCCCTAAACAGATTTGGGAGCAGCAGGGCCCGAGAATAAAGACTAATGCTGGCTTATGTTTGACATTACTAAAGTCTAAAGATAAAGATAAAGACGAGCCCGGCGATCCCGTGACAGCTGTCAAGTGTTCCTCGGACCCTGCACAGATTTGGCATTTCGAACGAGTGCCTTGGCGTTAATTGTGATATAACTATTAACATAGTATAAGTAGCAATGAATTGACTGCATCACATAACCTCGAATATCGTCTAAGATTTAATCTTGACAAACTTAACATTAATTTAGATCGCACGAAAGCGTAATTATTTTTTATCTATTAATTTGAATCTTCATACGAGTATGCATTAGTTCTTATTCTAAAAATATGATTATTTTATAAGCACAAATTCACTTATAACGATTAACAGTGCACAGCAGTTTTAAAACCTAACTTGAATATGTACGTACATACATAGATACTTGTTTACAATTGTTTCTTTTGTTGCAATTATTTTCAAATACTTTGATATAATTTTTAGAACCATTGAACGTACAAATTATATATAATATATACATCGTGTTAATGAAAGAACGCAAAACCTCTCAGATGGTACCTCAGCCCATGTAACTGAACAACTTTTGTTCAACAATTCTCACGAGATCCAAAAAAAAATATTAGAATTTTTATACAAACTGATCAGCTGATCGAGTCAATTTGATGAAAATCCGAATTTTTTTTTTGGATTTCGTGAAAGTTTTTGAACAAAAGTTGTTCAGTTACATGGGCTGAGGTACCATATTTGAGGTTTTGCGGTCTTTCATTAACACGATGTATAAGTAAGGGTTGTTTCACACTTATTAGTGCCGGCATTGGCGGTTTGGTAGTATTTGTCGAACATCAAAGCCGACCCGAATCAATTGAGTATATCGCCTTTTCCCCGATCATTCATCTACATATATTTGATTTTACTGCCCGGCTGTGCCGATTAATGCTAATCCGAATAAGTGTTGTATAGCAACCCTAATACTCGCAATAATTGTTAAACTGTGATTTATTAGAATGTATATTATTCGTACACCGCCAATATGACCATATATGTGATTTTAATGTAGTTTTTTATCGAATTAAATATGTACAATGGATCACCGATCAAACCAAAACATTCCCTTTTTAGCCTATTGCGCCAAGGAGGGTTATGTTTTAAGAGTGTATAGGTCAACAACTAAGTTATTGGGCCTGACCATACCTGAACTAAGAACTATTAAGACCACGCAGTATTACGATAAAAAAGTTGTTTGGGCACAAACTGCGTACTCGCATATTACAAACCCTATCTCGATATTATGTAAACGATTTGTCTCAAGTTCAAACTTAAAATTTCCATTTTTCTCTGCTTGACGTCAACCCTCCTAAGAAATGCATTTGCGCGAAAAGTTTAACAACCGGCAGCCGCCCCACTTCAACCCTCACTGGAATGTAGTTATTCAGTTTGTTACGACATCCACAAGATGTGATGAAAATGTGGTCTTATTCTAGAAAAGAAACCACACGGCAAAGTGGTCCTAACAACTCGTATTGATTTTTGTTCTACGTAAAGAACAGGACCGTTACTCCATAAAATATACACGACAGCCGTCTGATGGTGTCGACCTTTTTCAATGTTAAACCAAATTAGACTATATCATCATTTTGTAGCGCTTAATGTTGCTTGACGCTGCAACGCGGGAACGTAGGTAGCTACGTAACGTTTATTGTGTTTCTTTTGGAGTAAATATCCTGTTCGATTGTTTGCAGCTTGATTTGTGGTCGATTGTATTTAAGGCAGCTTTTACGAATAATGAAGGTGAAGCTGTATCGCTCACACGAAGCTTCTGATTTGTAACATAAGGGACTTAGAGATAATATCTCTAATATAAACTGTTTAGTTAAAAGGCAGCTAAAATAAAATTACTTAGGTACAGTTCTTCTATTTTCTTAATGTCTTTCGCGGAAAACTGCGTGTTTCGTCGGAATGGCCGATTGGAAGTATATAGAGTTGTTATTACTCTTTTTACTAATTCTCTTTTTACAAATAATTATTCACGATAAATCTAACAATTGATGGACATGGTAAATGGCATTCGTTTGAAATCGGAAATGCGATGATTGCCTAAGACAGTAAGAAAATAGACGCACTGTATCTATTTGAATATCTGGTGTTGTGAGTCTCATTTAAGAGAAGTATTATAGTAGTAATTACTCAAAATAAGTATCTGAATTATTATAAATGACTGTAGTCTCCCACAAAAACGACTGCTTATTAATATGTACTTAATACTCAATATTTAAGACTTTTTTGTATTTACTGTTATATTGTCAATAAAAAAAGTACCTACGCATTGTTTATATACTATTTGTAATGAAGGCTTTAGCGCAAATATTTTAAGGGCAAGTCCAGTCAATGATACTGAACCACTTTAATATTAACCAAATCTGCTGATGCAGGTTATATTGATAGGCTAGTAAAATTTTACATGAAAAGTAAAAAACTCGATGTAAAGCCAAATTTTTGGTATGCTACTTGGACTCCAAGTTATGCGCAATATGTGAAAAATTCGTAATTTTACAGTTAATTAAAAACGATAGTATGTTTTTTTATTAGTTGCTTCTGTCTTTTATTAAGTGTATTAACGTATCAACCGCTTTTTTATCCTGTCTTAGTTGTAACTGGACTGTGAATGTGTTAAATTTGAAACAATTTAAGGGTTAGGCTACATCTGACTGCGCGGAACAGCACTTTCCTATGCTGCTATCCTTTTCTGTCGTTCAGAACCGTCATTTGCTAGAGCTTTCTCTTTCTCGCTCCGCCAATGACGGTTCTGAGCGTCAGAAAAAGATAGCAGTATAGGAAAGTGCTGTTCTGTGTGGCCAGATGTAGCCTAACCCTAGTCTACCCAAAGCTCCATACGTCTTAAATTTTTAAAATAGGTATGATGCTTCAAAAATAGAACGTTTTTTCAACAATATTGAAAGTTAGGTCAATTGTTTTGTCGATTTTTTTGTTTATTCGTTATGTGTATGGGATACACAAAAACCTTATTTTGTTGTTCAGTCTGAACTGGCCTTTAAATTTGTACTTTATTTAAAACGACCTTATAGAGTTAGCGTCTGTGTCTCTTATTTTACTTAAATTAAGCCTTCGTTAAGCTACTTTTTTTTGTTCTAGTCTTCAATGAAATATGCGTAATACATTCCATTTCTGCTCCAGTGAGTGTATGTAAATATGATATTCCAATGTAGGTCGCCAACTAAATGAGTAGACTTGGCATATTGCAGAACAATTTGCGCCCTGACATCGGCCAAATGCGAGAGGGAGTATGACCCCCGCTCATGATTGATTTAGAGAATAGGAACATAATATATGTTTACAAAATATTTGATCAAGATTATTTATTTTATTAAGGCTTTGGATATAGAAAATATAGCATATGCCTATATCTACCTCAAATTGACCGTGAAAGTGTGACGTCACAAGTGTATTATGGTTGTGGGCATGCCGATCGTGCCTACAATCATGGTGGACTCGCGCTTGCCGTGAAACAGATAAAAAAATATTTGGTGGTATTCATTTCAGGTCTACTAATTTAGTTGTCAACCTTTAACTATGACAATCTTAGGATTTTTGATTTTTATAATAAATGATAAGATAGCATAACTAACTGCATATTACACATTTTATTTTATTTCTTTGTTTTATTTTTGTTTATCTTCAGACTTGCGTATTAATATTGCTCTAATTTTATTTTAATCTTATTAGGTAGTTCAAGTACGCTCGAAAATTTACAATCAATATATGTAAAAAAAAGGAAAACTAAAGGAATTTCTACCAGTAGACCCGCGAAAGGAAATGGGAAGAAAGAGGTAATTGGCGTGCTCTAAGTCTTATTCATCGCATCTATTCCGAAAACGATGTTGTTTATCCCATAATATTTGGCACCAAAGTCACTCACGGGACTGAAAAGTGAAAAAGAATATCTTACAGGATTAAAACAAATTTGAAAACTGATCTCGAATGTAGTATCAAAAATAATATTTGGAGTATAACAATATATATATATATATATATATTGTTATACTATATATATAAATTAAAAACAAGAAAATTTGTGCCGTCATTTTTAAAATTTTGCATACAACAATTTTAACATGGATTAGTAGGTTCTTTTGCTTCAAAAAAATACATATACATATATTAGTATTGTTTTATGGAAGTTTTAGGTTATTTTAACATTTTATTTTAAATTTTTCAATATATGCGAATAATTTCTTGATAAGACCGACAGTGAATAAGTATGAAGTTTACGTGTATACAATATGTAAAGAAAACCCTGTCCGACCGGAAAAGGGCATATAAGTATATAAATGACAAGTTCAAAAAAATAAGAAAACGAAAATAGTAATAAAAATTAAAAAGTTATCTAATTTCTAAAACAGAAATTTACATTATTTCCCTAAAATCGAGCAAATTTAAAGAAAGCGACAACACCGTCTCAGGAGGCGGCATGTCTAGACCACGGTCTAGACAGAGTCAAGCGCGGCATCGACTGTCGGCTCCTTTGGTCTTGCCGCAAAGTAGCCGCCGCGCCGCGACTCAGGCGCTTCCCGCCCGTCGCCCCGAGTTGCCATGTAAGTTACAATTTAAAATTGAATTTTAATTTAATTTTGTCAGGGGTAATTTTTTGTACTCAATCTCTGGCTAAAACCTGATAAATAGAACCTAGCCAAGCTAGACAAGCTAACCAACATGGCCTTTACGGCTCTGTCAGGGGTTTTGTTACATACTGTATAAAGATATAAAGAATTACGCACAAAAAAACGTTGTGTACCGATTATAATGACTGGAAAATGAAGTGGTGGTCCTCGAAAAATGTTTTCTTAGTATTTCTTTAGTGAAAACGACATCAAATAAAATTAGTACTGCCTTGGGATTGCAATCCCGCAGCATTTCGTTTCCCGCGGGATTGATTTGTGGGATTGGAACATCCCTCGCTGGATCCCGAGAAATTTAAAATAAAATTTATCAAATTTTATTAAACCCACACGTTATGGTCCAAAATCAACTTTTACTAGAAATGTCATATTTTTAACGATCATAAATCCTGTTTTGTAATAAACCAATGTACTTAAAATTTAATAAAAGTAAGCCGTGTGATTTTTGGCAGAGTAGAATAGGACCACTTCCAAGTATTTCCGTGGATATCGTAAAAGGCGACTTAGGAAACACAAGCTAAACAAAGCTTATAAACATCGATGAGACCTCTCCACCCAGTCTGGCCAGTGTGGAGAATGTAGGCCAATTCCTCTGACTGCTGGCTATTATATGGCTCTGGTAGTACATGATGATGATGATGTGATTTAAGTACATTTATAGAAAAGTAATTAGGAACATTTATGAGTAATAACGAATTTTCTTAACATAATCAGTTAAATTAGGTAACAAAAATAAGGTGTATTGCTTAGCTGGAGGTCTTAGGATGCAGGCTTGTATCACCTTATTACCTACGTATTCTTACATAGATAGAATAGCCAACTCCGTGACTCAGTTTGATTCATCGTTATTTGGCTCATGCTGGGGCCACCCTTGAACGGTCAACGTCAATGCCCATTCTTATCCATTTTAAAATTGGCTTAATTGGCGTGTTCTTTTCAATCAGGATGGACGTAATTTCTTTGATTTTGATATTGAAACGGCAGTGTGAATGCGGTTGTAAAATATCGCGATAAGTCGTGGCTACACTAATGTTAAACGTCCATCGTCGCGATAATTATCGGCGTTTCTCGTTAGTGTGGCCCTAGCATCAGCAAAACGGCAACGTTGTGCGCAATCCACAAAGATTTGGTGCTAACTTTCAAATTGCGCGGGATACGCGAATCCCGCATTTGGAGGCGCGGTATCCAACAGGACTAAAATTGACGCGGGATCCTGCGGGACTGCTGGATCCCGTTTTGCGAGACTGCAATCCCTAGTACTGCCTGCTAAACTATGATTAGATATATGTCTATTTTTCTAGTATACGTACCTATATGTATTTGCTATTTTTTCTCGTAGATGGAGATGAAAAGTAGAATGTGCTACTCGATGTATGGTAATATTTTTACCTCGGGCAATATACATGAATCTCTCGCTCCACTCAATATTCAACCGAAGATTTTTTCCTGGATTCAAAGTAGCGCCTTCGCCTTAGTAATAACTTTACACCTTGTAGCACTACCTACTATTACGCAGTTTTGTACTATTGATTATACATAAACACCAACCCGTCCTTTACACTATGTACACTTTCGTCTTTGTCGATGCTATGCTAAGGTGTGGTAAATTAATTTCGTAAGTACCTAATGATGAGACTTAGTGAAATCTTGTACTGATGTATTTAGAAAAAAAGGCTATCTATAAATAGTTATTATAGTTGATTTATTTTTTAAAGAATACGACATTCACAAGACGAAAAAAATTGGTTGCCTGTAAAGTCGGTATACGGGCGAAAGTTTTACGTGACAACGACTTCACTCCACTTCACTCCAAACTTGACTTCCACTCGGGCATGGTTAGCCCGCCTAAGAGCGAGAGAGACAGACATAAAAAGTGAAAGGCACGCGTGCCTCTCACTCGCTCTCATTGTGAGCGCATAACGTGAGCGGAGCGTAACGCAGTTTCTTGAAGTGTCACCCGGCTAACCAATTTATAAGACGTTGTCACGTCAAAATAATTTTGACAAAACTGCGGATAATATCGTTCATCGTCTCACTAATTTATATTAATATTATGAGTATTTTTTTATTTTATAAAAATAGTAATGCCTTTGTTAGGCGTTGCATCCACGCGCAAGAGAATCGCGAGGAGGTGACATAAGTGAATAAATAAAGTCGCCGCGATAATATCGCCGTGTGGAGATTGCTTCAGAGTCAGTATAGAATTAGGCGACGCGAAGCAAATATCGCAGCGATGAACTCGCCCGTGGATGCAACGCCTTAAATGTACTACTTAAATTGGTTCTAGTAGATAGCTATCAAATAAAAAAAAAACTACTACAAAAATTGAGAAAAAAGAGAGAGGATACATAAGCGTTTGAACAAATCTATCAGCACGGAACAGCAGAGAGATAGAGCGACGGAATGCGGCAGTATCGCCGATTCCATGGAGGCGTTCCGTCGCTCTCTCTCGTTCTAGCAAATGACGGTTCTGAGTGACATAAAAGGATAGGAAAATGCTTTTCCTTGCTGACAGATATGTTCTAACCCTAAAGCGCATGAAATCTGCTTATAAGGAACTAAACTAAGGTTATTTCTTAAAGCTAAATCATTAGGCTAGACTCACACTCTCTTAAATTCGTATGCTGATTTTATATAGGTACATTGCCTTTTGTACTTAATCAAATAACAAAACAGGCAATTAAGTATCTGAGAAAGATACGAGCGAAACGTTTAATATTATTAAAGCTTACGTGAAATAAATTCATTATAATATACACGGTTTATTCACGTAGTTTAGTCGGAAGGTTTACAGCGAAATGTTTGTAGATTTTTATGAAAACTCGGGATTGAGTGTAATAAGAGTCGGTTGTGCTAGATTAATTTATGTAGTTTCTGACATTATTTACCTACTGTATGTAACAAGTTTAAGGACAATGAAGTTCAAAGCAATAAAACAATTTTACACGCAAATTGCAGTTTTATTAAAGTGTATAAAATAGCAGATGGACAAATTTTCACTTCGGTACCTATATCTAGTGACTTTAATAAAATTCTTAGGCGTAGGTATGAAAATAAACAGGTAAGTATTTTGTGCTACGACGGGATCATAATTAAGATTTATTTTTATTAAAACAACTACAAAACTGCCTTGGTTTTGTCAAAGTTACAAATTGAATTACCCGTATGAAAAAAATACTATAAAATGACATAATAATAGTTTTGGGTATAAAACTTTAGCCAAACTGATTTTTATTTACTATTGATACTACAAAAAGTCACTAAGCAAGAGCTCAGCGGTACACACATATTTAAATGAAACATATGTGATAAACTAACACAAAATATTTTTTGTATATTTCACCTGAATACATAATACAATATCAAGGCTATGAGAGGTACAGTCATCGTCACATGCAGGTGTCCAGTTGAGTTGCAATTGTTCCGGTTGCAGATGTAGCAGCGGGCGTCGCTGTGGCCCCGGGATCTCTCGACGGACTCGAGGCCGATGCACACTGAATCCGCCTGTTGTCTAGGGACGCAGCCTTTTAGGATGTCCACTGTGTTTCCAACTGAAAAAGCAGGATATTTTTCAATGTTTGTGATGATAATAATAATAAATTCAGGCGGCAAGTACGATGTGTGATATCTCCGAGCGCCTTCTATTTTTAACCCCAAATAAAAAAAAAGGATGTTATAAATTTTACGTGTCTGTGTGTCTATTTGGCTGTGTGACTGTGTTCTGTGTATCTGGGTATCTGTGTGTCTGTCTGTGGCATCGTAGCTCCAAAATAAGTTGATCAATTTCGATGCGGTTTTTTTAAATCGAAAGTTGTCTGTCGAGCGAGATGGTTCTTAGCTTAGACATGACGGATTCCATAAGGGTTTCGTTTTTTGCCATTTGGGTACGGAACCCTCAAAACAAGGTCTTTGGTTACAGTAGTGCACATACAAGAGTTATCCAGCAATGTCGACTATTATCTCGTCGCTTTGGAAATACGCTATTTTGCAACAAGTCAAATCAGATACTTTTTTCTTAACGTCAAAAACAAACATTTTCTATGGGATTTGTATGAAATATCGATTTATGACGTCATAGTTTCTTGGAGTCAAATAGCGCAAGAGCGCTATTTGACTCCAAGGACTAAGAAGCCCTTTCACCGCGGGACTTTATATCAGTTGTCGTGCTCCCAGCGCGAGGAATTGTCAATATCCATAGTTTTTGATCGGATAAATCCGACCAAAAAAAGCTCGCGAAATGGGCACGAAAATCTTTGTCGGAATAATCCGACGTTCGCGGTTAAAGGGTTAATATCCGTTCTTCTGCATTAATAAATCTAAAATCTCGTTCAAAGTGGATGTGAGCAATGACAAGTGGCATTATTTTGTGACGTTTTATTCTATTAACAGTACCAAATATTTTATTTTTTACCCACCAAAATACCCAATTAAAAAACGGTAGGTTTCTATAGCGACACTGCTGGAGCAGTAGCAAGCTAGCAAGATCTTCGGTGTGATTTTGCTATTGCTTTATCATCAGGTTCGCTGTCAATGTAAATTGTAGCCTTTATAAGAAAAATACCCCTGGTTTTCATTTTCTTTTAAGGTAAAAAAATTTCTTTGTCTTTAGATTTTCTAAGTTTTTGTTTTTTCGTACAGTGGCCTACACTGCTGAACGTTTTCGATACTCAGCATCATACGCGAAAAACTTTTTTTTGTACAAGCTTTTATTGTGAGGGCTAAGTACCTACTTATTAAGACAAATCTAATAAGCCCAAACGCCACCTTCCGGCTCCATCATCAGATCAGCTTCTTGTTATAATAATATTGCATTGTCATCTGATTAACATTAGCATACAAAATTTCATCTCAATTTGAAACCGGGTAGTGGCTCAAATACTTGCAAGAGTTGACCCTACAAACAAATAAGAAATAGGGCAAGTTAAATAAAAGCTTGTAAAAAAGCTTAAAATAAAAAGAACATCTGGTTTATATTTTATTTCAGAAGTTAAAGATTTTCTTTTTCTTTGGACGAAATAGTGTGCTATCTTTATCTTTTTTGTATACCTAGTGGCTAACAATCCTGAACGTTTAAGATGTTCAGAACCATACGCGAAGGTTTTTCAACCTAAAAGTACAAATAAAAAAAAAAGTAATAGAAAATACCACGGTTGCATTGCAGCAGGTGTTTCATTAAATGGACATAGAATAGAAATCCGAGTCATCTGGTAGTCGTAGCCCGCTTCATACATCAATCAATGTAAATGAGCCCTTAGGGTACGCGTCCATTGATAACTTTCTAATGGACGTCGATGATGTTGTGCTATCTAGCTCGATTTACTCGCTGAGTGGGACTAATATGCAGGTTTCCATATGATTCATTTTCTTATAGTAAAGTGATGTTGCGCCTACCAGCACTGTAGGTATACCTACTAATTTCTTGGTAGTAATTTAAAGCTCTGACTCTGCTTAGGGCTCATACAGACGAACGGCACGTTGTCGACGGCAGTCTTCGCCACCTGTCGACTGCAGCCGTCGACGCGTCGGCGGCAGCAGTCAATACGTCGACGGCTGCCGCCGACAGGTGGTGACGTTTGCAGTTGTTGCGTGTTTCGTCCGCCATTTTGTCAGTCGACGGCAAATAGACCAAGAGTGCGCAAGCGTCGCGCGTCTACAAAATGAGCTCCGGAGGCGAAATTGATGTCGAATTGTTAATTATGGCAGTAAAAAAAAGGCTTTGTAAAGATAAGGGTCAGAGTACTTCAAACTTTGACGCTCCCTCTCAGACAAATCCACCACCAATAGTTCAATCAACTGAAGCAGAGCCAAAAAGACAACGGAAACGCCAAAGTTATGATGATGATGCTTTGATTGAAAAAATAATTTTCGTTCCTTCGCAAACGTGGATAGAGTGTATAAAAATCTCCCTCTTGTTCTCTATACATTAATATTCCTTAAACCCACACTGAACGTATTGTAACTTTTTCGTTGTTGTCGGCGACGGCGGAATAAAAGCAATAACAGTGTTTCTTCATTGGACGCCATTTTGCAACTGGCTCCTGTACAAGCCGACCACGACTGCTAGTACGCGGCACTCGAACTGCAAGCGTTGTCGCCTGTCAACGGCAGTCGTTGCCGCCTCTCGGCGGCAGCCGTCGACGTATTGACTGATGCCGCCGACGCGTCGACGGATGCAGTCGACAGGTGGCGACGACTGCCGTCGACAACGTGCCGTTCGTCTGTATGAGCCCTTATTGAAAAATGCGGGTCGAAGTGGAGATTGAAAAATGAGGGGAATTTCGTCGATGCTAATCTAGGGTAGAATGTACCCTTTGCGAATGGGTTCCCATCTTGTAGTGATTGGGGAAGGGGGGGTGTCAGTTTTTTTAGTGGGTTTCCTGTAGCTAGATGAATGAAGGTTTAAAAAATGGGAAGAATGTACCAGTTACTTCTCTTTAGAACGAAAATCTCAAAGAAACGGAATATTTCCGAAACTTTGGAATATTTCCGAAACTTTGGAATATTTCCGAAACTTTGGAATATTTCAGGAATACTTCCGGAAGTATTCCTCATAACTTTCAAAATTATCAGCAACTTTGGAAGTTTTCAAAATAGATTATTGACTTAGAAAAACTGAGGATACTATTGATACTCGTAGACAGTGAATATTACAAATTACCTATTTTTTTGTTGTCATTGAGTACCTATTATAAGTAAATTCCTATAACACATACATATTAAAATTAATATTTCAACACAGAAAATCATATTCACTTCAATCGCCTTCTTATAGGTAGACTTAAAAAGTGTTAAGCTTTGTGTTTTCAAGTGCCTACCTATATACCATGTAAGAATCTTATTATTTAACTAAATGTAACGAAATTAACCTATTTTTTCGTAAAAACATATTTTTAAAAACTTTCAAAATTGCCGGAAGTTTTGGAAGTTTTCAGGAATACTTCCTTAGAAGTGGAATGTTTCCTGGAAGTTTTCACCTCTAGTTACAAGGCGATGCGGTCACTCATTTGATTCTGAACTGTGGCCTTTGTGTCTTATAACATTGGTCTCTGTGTGCCCCATACATATAAAGACGTGATTATGTATGGACTGTATGAATACGAGCGCGATGCGAGGAAGGCGTTTATCGAAGTTTCATTAGGTAGCTAGCTACTTACAAGTCTTATCATCCGGAGTAGCAATGAACTTCAAGCAGCGGTATTCTATGGGCACACGGGAGCCGGTTGCGGGCGGCGGATGCCCGTGGTTGTAGATCCATTCGGGACTCACCCAGTTCGTGGGGTGGCATTCTATTGGGGTGCCGGGGGTGTACATTTCTTCAGGCCGGCAGCCCAGGCATTGCTTGAAGAAGCAGCTTTCTGGAGTCACTGGAAAGAGATAAACATTTTTTGTATTAACATGTTTGTGTGTGGGTAAGGCCTGTGGGCCAGTGACAAGCCAGTAGGCAAGGCCTCCCTTTTCTAATTTCATTCGTCTTTATTGAGTGCAACAGTTTGCTAATCGCAAAGTCTGCCTCGTTTTCAGCGTAGTGATGCGTGATGGTGTCTTCCAATATTAGGTACCTAATATTGGAAGACACCATCACTCGCATAAAATATGAAGTGGGTTTCAGAAAAGTCAGCAATGTTGAAATGGGACTAGATGTGGCACTCCTGCCGCATGCGGCTAGGCATGTGGATCTGGCAGGATCGTGTAGGTATAGAGATAATATTAGATAATACAACCAAAAGAAAAATTTAAAAGAAGAAAATTCTTTAAATGCTTGACGAGATTTTTCCGGTGGGCTAAGCTACCAGGATTCCGTCACTTAGGTTTTTATTGTATGCTATTATCTACTGATTTTCATAAGGGAGCCTAGGGCTTTCTATTCTGAAATCTCTAATTATAATATTATGTCCTTACATATGAAATTGCCGATTTTTAATACTGGCAACTTTAAAATCAAATATCTTGCGTTTTATTAGGAATTCCAAATTCAAATTTATTTCGAATTAAAGCCAGAAAAATATTGTTTTAAAATTCGTATTTCATTTGTTTTAACATCATTTGTTTGAGTTTCAACATTGCTATAACAACAACTATGGACAAATTAAAAATTCGCGGTATTTACGAATACGAGTTCCACCGTGGCACCAGTGCTGCAGAAACGACTCGAAGAATTAACGACGTGTATGGACCAGGCACCGCTAACGAACAAACGGTGCGTTTTTGATTTCAACGTTTCCGTTCTGGAAATTTCGATTTACACAATGAGCCTCGTGGACGACCTGATACTCAAGTGAATAACGAAGAATTGAAGGCGATAGTGGAAGCGGATCCATCTCAAACTACTTCTGAATTAGCAGCAGCCTTCAGCGTAAGTGACAAAACGATACTTATCCACTTGCGCCAAATCGGAAAAATTAAAAAACTCGAAAAGTGGGTACCGCACGAATTGACTGAAGCAAACCAATAAACACGCGTTGCTTGCTGCGTTTCTTTGCTTAATCGCCACAATAATTAGGGGATTTTGAACCGTATCGTGACTTGTGATAAGAAATGGATCCTGTACGACAATCGGAAGCGATCATCACAATGGCTTGACCCTGGAGAACCGGCAAAACCTTGCCCTAAGCGAAAACTGACCAAAAAGAAGATTCTGGTTAGTGTTTGGTGGACCAGTGCTGGTGTTATCCACTACAGCTTCTTGAGATCAGGCCAGACGATTACTGCAGACTTGTATTGCCAACAATTGCAAACAATGATGGAAAAGTTCGCCATTAAACAACCGAGACTGATGAATTGCTCTAGCCCACTGCTCCTTCAGGATAACGCTAGACCACACACTGCACATCAAACGATCGCCAAGTTAGAGGAGCTGCGACTGGAACCTCTGCGTCACCCACCATACTCTCCAGATCTTGCCCCAACCGATTACCACTTTTTTCAAAATGGCGGAAGTGTATAACAACGGCGCATACTTCGATTGATTAAATAATAATTTCATTAAAAAAAACTTGTTTCACTTTTTTGATACTGAACGGCAATTTCATATGTAATATAACCTTTTATTTGTTATATGTATTTTGGGATATTATAGATAGTCTTATGTACGTATGTAGGTATATTCTATGAGGTATATTTTATTTATTTGTGTATTATATATTGTATTATATTGTATATTGTTAAGTAGGCATATATTACGAGTATATTATGCACATGTTTTTTGCGCCGCAACATGATTCGTATCTGTTTATCCCTATGGTTGACTGGAAGAGAACGCTTTTAGCGTTAAGTCCGCCAATTGTACCATTTTTTATTGTGGAACAATAAAGTTTTTTAAATAAACCTTTTCTAAGACGTCTTTTGATCGATAGAAGATGCACTATAGGTAGTTATCTGTTATCTTATGCATCATTTAGCTAAGTAGTTAATTTATTATCAGGTATTTATTTAAAACTAGCTGACCCGGCGAACTTCGTTTCGCCCTTTCCCGTTCCCTTTTCCATAATTTCTCACCGTTTAAACCTTCCCTGGACTATCATGAATATTTCAAGACCAAAATTAGCCAAATCGGTTCAGCCGTTCTCGAATTTTAAGCAGACTAACGAACAGCAATTCATTTTTATTTATATAGATACCACTATCGGGATAATTGTGTTAACGTTATCTTTTGTTATTGAATCTTACTGTGGATTTAATTGGCCTGTCCCAAATTGAAATGGCGCCCGAAAAAATCACATGTAAGATCTGTTCCGATTTCTCCTCGTGTGAATTATTCGCTGTGTGGACTCCTTTAATTAAGAGCTTCCTTAATTATACGGAGAGTTCGGGGATACAGATATGTATACTGATAAAGCTACCTACTCATTTTACACACAAACATAGATACCTACACAGATAGGTAACAGTAAGAATACATGCAATTTGCGTACAGTATCCGAGTTGAATTTTTACAATTTACAGGGTAGATACCTACTACCGTAAATTGATAATTGGAACCCTAAGTTGTTGTATATTTAAAGAAAGACGGGTTGTAGCCAATGTAAAAAAAGATTCCGATTTAAATTAGGTATTAGCATAGAATATCAAATAGTTGCCAGAATGCAGTATTTAGGTACTTATTACAATATTTACTTACCTATCTACCTAGTCAGGATTGCGTTAGCGATAAAACTACGTCTTGGAAATATTTGTTTTGTGCTCGTACTTTAAGTAGATATATTGTGAGTAATTGTGTTATTTTTATTGCTTTTATACAACATTAATTCGCGCTGATAGCGTTCCGTTTCACACTGCTTTTTTTAGAAAACCATTGACAAATTTATGATATTTTTTGCGTAAAGACTTTCTCGCTGGCACGACGGTTCAAAAACACGATGCAATAATATGCGTCGGCGGAACACAAACGGTGAGTTGGAAAACTACACACGTTTTGTGTCTCGTAGCACAGGAATTGTAGAAACAAAGAACTTATTACGAACTCTAAGCATTGGCTGATAATAGGACTTAGCATATACCTATATATAGAACTAATAGAACCTCGTTGAGCCAAGATCAACATTAATTTAAAAACCGATTTATATAATCACGGGGTGCGAAGTCTGTAATGCGTAGTCATCCGAATGGCTTGACAAATAACGGCACTTTAAGTAGTACTTAAAATGGAAAGAAAGTATTCTTATGATCGGGTTCAATGCGTGTTGGCATGTCGACGCATCGAGAGCGGATTCTCTCGCTTTCAATAATTGCGCGTACGCATCGTAAACTAAATACGGTACAAAAGGGAGGTGCCGGAAAATGCTCCTAGGCCAACGAAGTGAAAAATAATGTACATATACTTATTTATATAGGTGAGTAAGTATATGTACATTATTTTTCATTTCGTTTTAACACACGTGTGTTTTAGTAGACTTAGAAAGAACGAGTCTTATTTCTCTTTTGCTAACATTTTTTACGATATAACCTACATACTCATTAGTAGCTATGGAGGAATACTCCAACACAAAAAAGCAATGAGCGCTCTAAAGGATTAGAAAAGTATCTAAAGGATTCTGAATATAGGGGGTGAGGAGAGGCTACAAAACAAACTACCTTATTGCGTGTACAGTTCGTGATAAACTATGTGTAAATGACTAATATTCCCTACAATATATCGTATCAGGATGGTAATAAAACAGGAATTGCAGGGTTAGCTCGAGCGGGGATCGCTTTGGTGTTGTCAGAACGGTGTTTAGTTTCCAAAAAGCTATGGCAAGGTGTTTCGGCCTCCTCCTCTCATTCATAACATGCTGAGTTAGCTGCATTTGCTTTTGTTTTGAGCTGTACAAACCCAGTATCAATGTATTTAATCTGATAAGGGTGGATAGACAAATAATACCAAGGATAAGACTTATTAAGAGTTACGAATATAACGTGATGTAAGAGGCCGAGATCTGCTTATCTTACAATGAATTCAATCAGTCTTACAATTATATCTCATTCTGTTTTGTCAATAATTTATGCAGTCGGACGTGGCGGTCTGGTAAAATGGCGCGAAACGCGAGAAAATGACGTATGATTGCGGCGGTTAAAACAAACGTGAAGTGCTTTGGAACGGTCATTACATGAACTCACTGCGAAAGTCCCCTTGCAACTGCACAGCACATCTCAAGCTCTTGGATGCTGTATGCAAATACGTATCTACAACACCTTTACGTGAGATTTTTTTAAATTTTCTATCTTCGTCACAGTTCCTATCAATAAAAAAATGATTTCTTCAAGATATTGAATCACATTAAAAATACATGCGTTTTTTTACAAATTATTATGTTACAAAAGACTGAAGATGAAAATGTGTAAATTGTATGAATGATGGTTACATGTGAAAATTGGTACAAGCAGTAAAAACTTCAATTGTTTATTTGTACAATCCAATTTGGCGATAAAATTCGCGAAATCCATACAACAGATTGAATGAATCGTACATTGTAGATAAAAACTGCACTTTAAATAAATATAAATGTAATAAATAAATAAGGACAAATCACACAATCACACACAAGATTGAGCTAGCCCCAAAGTAAGTTTTAAAATTGTGTTATGGGATACTAATTCAACGACACTATATTTTATAATAAATACATATATAAATAAACACCCAAGACCCAGGACAATTTGAAAAAGGCCATTTTCCAACTTGACCTGGCTGGGCATCGAACCCAGAACCCCGGATTGGCAGACTAGCGTGTTGACCATTATACCACGAGGTCGACTTTAAAGTTCAGAATAGTAAATATGTTTAACAACATATATTGTGAACTTAGGTAAGTATATAGAATTTAAAAATTTACCTACTCTCTAACGTATTATTATGGTTAACATGGTTGGTTGGTTTTTCATGAATCTATTTTGTATGTTTGTATCTATTATTCTGTGTATAATGTAATTTTTTTTGTTGACCCTAATAAATGTAAAAAAATCCACAAAGTCTTTTAGAATATTTGTACACCCACCATTCAGAAGTTACCACATGAACAGGCTAACACGAACATCTCAAAATACCTATGCAAAATTTCGTGCAAGCCTCCGTGGGCACCATTAGACTCTGGGTAATAGCTACTGGTCTGCGTTACGATTTCTCTTCTTCTAACATTCCTATTTTTGAGATTATATAAAAGTGATGAAATCAGGTTTATACGTGTCTGGTGGCTTCTCGAATCGCAATAGCAAAGTCTGGTAGAGTTACTTCGGAGATGCACCGACAACACCAACTATTCACAATTATGTCACCCGCCCATCACGCACTTTCTCGGCGGTCGCTCTGTTTACGCATCGCCGGCTGAGGCTGAGACCCGAGACCACCGCTGTTACCTAAGGCGTTTTGCAAACCAACCCGCTTGATCTTATTCACTTTTTTTTCTTGCTTTCTTCATTAATGAAGCTCGATAGACTAGCGTAGTCCTTGTTAGTCAACATGGCAAGCTAAAACGATCGTGGGCAGGCCCTGGATTAAGTGTTACAAAGATGGGAGTGAAGATATTAAGTTAGAGTATGGGAAGAACTACCTTCTAATTTTGACTTAGGATTGGAGTCAACGATTTTATCTATTCAATTTACAACTTGCGAATCCTCTTAGGCACTCGTACAGGATATATTTTGCGTAAGATGTGGACCGGAACTTAATCTCATGTTCATGAGACCTAGGCCTATCAGCTTTGTATTGTTGCTCGCATTCAGCTGAGAGAAACTGATGACCAAACTTTGTTTGACTTTTGCTGTCTTGTTTTGTTAAATCTTATTGCGTTACAGATATCATCTTTGGTTGTGTTGCTTCGAAGCCTGCACTGCGATCTCCGGCTTAGGCTTTTCTAGAGATGGTTGTATATCTATAATCGGCCACCTGAGGATGCTGAAGATCGCGCAAAGTGATTGTCCATGCCGAAGATGATGTGGTCGCCGCTCGCCGCCGAACTGCTGCCACGTCGACGTATGAAGATAGAGCAGGAACCATTAAAATGATTTGGCTGCGGTTTTACGACCATCATCATTTCAGCCGCATAACGTCCACTGCTGGACATAGGCCTCTTCCAAGGATTTCCAAAATGATCTATCTAGAGCGGCCTGCGTCCAGCGCTTTCCAACGACCTTGGTCAGATCGTCCGACCACCTTGTGGGTGGGTGTCTGGTTTTACGACCAGCCACCAGTTGTTACTCGTCTGTGGTGTCGTCGTAGTAAGCACACAGACCATATAATAAAATCTAGGAAAAGTGTCCACGGGGTTATCGTGTATTACCAACCTTATTAAAGTTATGCAGTTCATTAGATTAGTCTGCTAGTGGAAGTGGTGTGTGACAAATAAGATGACGCTTTCTTGCGGCTTTGTGGGTAACAGGATACACTGTCTAGGTAACGACAAGAATAACACTTTGATAAAAATATATCTTACTTACTACTCTAAAGTTCGATAAAATAAAATTTAAATACAGCAAATGTATAGGAGACGTAAATCAATAGGTAGAGCTCAATTCTGAGAAAATTTATTATATCTTCGTATTTTATAGTTTTATCTCCTATTATAATCCAATTTATAAAGGCCTTTTTCTCAATCTACTTACACGTGTTAAATTCATGGTTATATACATATGTATGCTCGCTCGTGAATTAAAAACATGTAATAAATAGAGATAAGAGAAGGCGACGGTGAACCATAAGTAAATATCTAAAAGTATTTAATTTAAACGTCATATGTGGGGTACATATGACGCGGAAACGATTAAGGCGTGAGGCATCGAATAAATAAAACTAGTTACTTTATCTCGATCGCTGCAGTAGTGAATACAAACATAGGTAAGTGCAGCCAGTTTTATCACCGTATCAACACCAGATAACATCGGCCACAATGGTGACCCAAATTCATAGTGTGATGATCAACATAAAGCCGCGCCTACGCACCATGTCGTGACATACTAGCTGCGCATTGACAATGTAAATACGATTGTCAACAGTGGAATAAATAAATATTTATCCAGAGGCAGCCGAGGCGAGATGAGTCGGGTGCCATTGTGTTAGTTTTAGTTTAGTAGTGCGCGGGCGAGTAGACCAGACCAGTTGCCCATTCATAAGCCGAATTGAATTAAGGATGTGACGTAACCTGCACAGCCAACTTACAAAAAGAACGAGTATAAATTTTTCGCTTTAGGCCTTTTTATACTCACAATAACCAAAGGCGGAATACGAAGAGAATCTGAGGGGATGAGGTGCGGGGCGATCCGCAAAGTACCCATGCGCATGCTTTTACATATTTCGTTTGACTGTGAAGCGGGAGGCGGGGAATGAACACGGAATGACGCGGAATGTAGATTTTATCGGTTTTTATGAATTATTTTAAATACTAATTTTTTGTATCGAAAATGAAGGTACATTCGGAATTACAATACTAACATTTTTGAGTAAAAATATTTTTTCCTCAATTTATATTCTTAAGAGTTTTTCAAGAAAAATAATTTTTAGATATCATAGTATATTGAATTATTTAAAATTTTAAGAAGGCGAGCCACCTTTTGAAATATCTGAACAAATCTACAAAAAATGTTTTCACGCTTAGAATCACTTCAGGTCAAAGTTCTAGTGAACAGAAATACATGAAGTTTCGACAGTTCTCTTCGTATTCTGCCTTAATAGTAAGAAGTCTTTTTAATAACATTACTTTCTTTCTCTAAGATTATTTCAACTACTTTAAAAAAAATCTGAGGCAATAATATGTCCATAAAATTTAGAATGGAGAAGGCAATGTTAAACCAATCCATTATCTGTGCCAAAAATAATCATTGTGTGCGTCTCTTTCCATACAGAGACACCAACAGGATCTTGGCTCTTAAATGTAGGCAGACAAATAGAAATCTCTATCAAATGATTTTGAATATGTACTTAGATCAAGTCATTCGTGCCTTAAATTTGACGGGTCAGCACGAGAATGTGGGAGCAAGTATCTATGTTTTCGAAAGAAATATAAAAAGGAGCTAATAAAGACAGTAAAAGTAAGACAGGTGCTGTGCGGTTTCCGGCAGAGTATAATAGGACCACTCCAAGTCTTCCCGTAGATGTCGTAGAAGGCGACTTAGGAAACACAAGCTGAACAAAGCTTATTAACATCAGTAAGACCCCTCCAACCCGTCTGGCCTGCGTGGAGAGTGTAGGCCAGTCCTCTGGCTATTCTGGCCAAGTACGGCTCTGGTATTACAGAGAGGGTCGTGACATGAAAGACAGTTAACAATAAAGCAGTATGTGTTAAACAAATACAGTTCTACATGACTTTAAATCTTTTTTCTGAAAGTAACAAGCGTTATTTTAATTTTATTACGGAAGGAAAGCTTACCATAGGGTAATAACACGGCAGCACTAAAAATATACACGAACATCGTTCCAGAGTTCCAATAATAACATTTCATACGAGCGCCACGAGCAAATGCTTTTATCATACTAATCTACAATCTAATGAAACCGCCATTATCTTTGTACCAGTTGTTATCATTGGGCAGTAAATTAATATGACGTTTCGTGTGGAAAACGAAACTGTATCTGAAGAATTCGGGGAAAATTCTGCGTTTTGAAATTGATGGAGGGAAATAAACGGAGATTTATACCATACTTACATACTATTACGTCTTTTTTCCTAATGGGGCAGATAGAGCCCAGGGCTGCAAGACTCAAAGGTCACTTTTAGCAATGATGGTGGGCAAGAAGGTGGAATAACTAATCTAAATTAGTGATGGGTTGTGAGCCGCATCGCCTATTACATGATTTCCATTTTCGCCCATTCCCCCGATCGGCTTCTACGATCTGCACGGGAAGAGAAGCAGCTGGTACATTAAGTTTTTATTTTCACCCAGACTAGAATGGAATTCTTTCAATATAATTCTAGTTCCAGATTATACTTTACACGATTTCCATTGGGAGTATAAGCCTTGCTTTACATACGACTGCTGTTGGTTATTTAGTGAAAAGTTTGTTGAAATTATTCATCATCATCATCTTCATAATCATTCCCTTCTACTTCAATATTGGACAAAGGGCTTTCCCATTTTTCTCTACAACTTGCCAGTCACTTTCGTAATATCGTTGAAATTTTTACTAATTTCCTAGTTTCTAAAACAAGAACTGACACGCACATGTTTCAGAAACTAGGAAAAAACAGAAAGAGGGGAAAAAAGTGAAGTGTAAAAATACTGTAGTTTTTATAGAATTAGGTAGTTAGATGCTCCTTTTACGAGTTATGTTTATGCTCTACTATTTGTTCATAAACGTGGGCGGTGACAAATAGGGAATTGCTTCCGTTAATTAAAAGCACCTGCCATTGCTTTGCTTGCGTTATTTATAACGTCAGTTTTTAATATCATAGTGATATTCATCAATTAAAAGTGAGTAAGCGTTTTATAGCGCGACGAACCGATGGCCGATGGGGCAAAAAGGTTCTCGAATGGCGACCACGTAATGGCAAGCGAAGCGTGGGACACCCACCCACAAGGTGGTCAGATGACCTGACCAAGGTCGCTAGAAAGCGCTGGATGCAGGCCGCTCTAGATCGGTCATTTTGGAAAACCTTGGGAGCGGCCTTTGTCCAGCAGTGGACGTTATGCGGATGAAATGATGATGAATGATGAAGCGTTTTATGTGATTTCGGTTTTAATTCTTTTAGAGGCTTTCTATACTATATACCTAAGTAGATACTAGTACAATTAGGAATTCGTACTTATAAGCACCTTACAAGTTATTCCAAGAAAACAAAATTTCTTGATTCACACCTTCCTGAAACTATAACTTACATTACAATACCTAGTGAATTGGTTGTATTATTATATATAATTACAATACCAAATGAATGTCCTTTTGCATTGCATTATTATTATTATTATCATTCAGTTAAAATTTAATCAATAACACTGTCTTATATACATTATTGTAAATAACTTTTTACTTTACAAAATGGCTCTACAATCAGATAGTCGTCAAATAATTAAATTAAGTATATTTTACCTGTGTTATTTACCTATGTGTTATCTAAAATACGATTTGTTTTGATAACGTAAAATCGGTGTAATTTTAGCCTTTTGGTCGGTATCAAAAACACGGACGTTCTTAGATATCTTTTTATGGGCATTTAACGGAAATTAAACATTTAATACGGAAAGAAATTATTTTAGCTTTAACGAATTACTTTGTCAGTATTTTTTTGATCCATTTTTAGAGCTTAAGTTAGAACTTAAGTTTGAGAGCTTCTTGTACCTAAATCCAGATGGCATTACCTACATAACATTAACCTACATACACGGAATACGATGGCAATCCAAACTTAAAGAGATTTATTCAAATAACGGCGCAAGCGCAGGATCTTGAATCGTGCTTGCAGGACAAACGTGCCTGTCTGAATCGCACGCGATCTCGACGCGTCCTTCGCGATGCTATCTGCGGGTCACTGTGTCGGTCATCTCCACGTCGTTTCGCATTCCCTCACCATGTCCCTTATCATCAAACCCATAAAAAAATTAAACCTTTCACGGCATAGATGCGTGAGAATTATCGCGTTATTGACAACGGTGTTCCTTTCTTTGACGACCTCTGTGACTGTGGCCTAGTATAGTGGTCACCATGCCAGGCTGTCACACCGGCAGTCCCAGGTTCGATCCTCGGTCATGTCAAGACGGAAAATGATCTATTTCAGATTGGCCTGGGTCTTGGATGTTTATCTATATATGTATTTGTTATAAAATATAGTATCGTTGAGTTAGTATCCCATAACACAAGTCTTGAACTTACTTTGGGGTTAACTCAATCTGTGTGATTTGTCCGTATATTTGTATATATTTATTTCATCCTTAATTCCTTATCGAAGCATCGTTCACAAAATTCGATCAAAAATTCAACACAAAACTTTGATTTATCACCACTAATGTATTTACTTCGCTTGCGTTATTTATAATTACACTAAAAAAGCGGATTTTATTTTAAAACACTTAAGAGAACATACAAATTAAGCTACTATTTCAATAGGCCCGCTAATCAAAGGACGGTAGCTCGGCCAAATGAGGATAATAAATCTTCGAAAACCAGAAGATTCAATTACACGGCTACCGGAAGGCAAGAAGAGTGGCATTAACAAATTGTCCAAGATAAATAAAACCTTTTTAATCTTCAGAAGAAGTTTCGAACGGGTTCGTCTTATCGAATTCGGCGGCGTTTTTCGTTTATCGAACAGTTAATGTATTGGTCAAGAATTAATTGGTCCATTGAGTGAAAGCCTCACCGCTCCTAAATAAAGCTTGAAACACTTAAAAGCGGTAGATCAGTGTAGATAAAGGCTTGTGTGGCGGCTGTATATCTGATCTTGGTTCAACTGATGAGCTGATTAACGGGACCGCTGTACAATGAACGATTTAGAGAGACTAATCGGCTGTGTCAATGTATTTTGGTCAATAATTCGTCTTCTCTTGTTATCTTGATAATACTTGTACAAATAAATAAATACTTACTTACTTATAATTTTTCAAAACGAAATATCGACTTTAATACCTAAGAAAAACGAAATATTCAACAATTGTACGAGTATACTTAGACGACACATTTTTTCCAAATATTTTGGTTTAAATCCAAACTACTAAATTGATTTAGATAACATTTCTATTTCTAAGAAGAGGCCCTTCCAAACAAAAAAAGGCGTCTTTTTTTGTTTCGTTTAGGCGTCTTCGAGTAATCGGGAGACATACATTAAATATAGAAAAACAAACATTACGACGAATTGATAATCTCCTTTTCGTCGGTTAATAAACTGATGTTTTGATAAGATACACAATCTTTTAAATTTTGATGAACAAATGAGTGTTACTGATGCGTCTTTCGTTTTCAGACTAGCTGTACTGCGTCCAAGACCGGTTTCGCTTTCCGCCTTTTATTTTCACATTGGCATTGCACTATGAAAAATCTGCATTAGATATCAGTAAATGTCCTTAGTTTTTGTGAAAAGAGGAATAAGGCAAGAGCATCCTCCTGACGCGCATGGCGCGAAGTGCAACAGCCGGCATCCATCTGAATCTAAACCCTCTTATCTATCGCGGCATCCGCACTACTGCATGCCGACACGACGTCGTCGCCTCAGCTTGTACCACATTTAGACGAGGGTATATCGACAAAAATTTACTTTAATTTTTTCTTTATCTTGAATTTTCTCTCAGTTGCTCCGAGCATATTGCCGGTTGCATCTTCAGCGGCAAAGCTTCAGAGCCCGAGGTCTACTACCTACCCTAGGTGATTTGACGAGGTTACTGGTTTTTATACAGAGCGACTACGGTCTGACCTCCGCAACCCAAAGGGTAGGCCAGAACCAATACTAGGTTAAGTGAATCCTCAATTGTCTGAGTGATATACAACTTTTTAACGATGCATTACAGGTTTTTAGATATAACCAGGTATAACTGGTGCAACAACATTGGTCTATAAGAACACCTGTGTGTGCCGGAACGTCAAAGGGGGCCTTTGACTACTGAAAGATTAAGTTTTCTAAAGGTTTACAGTGAACAAATATTTAATGTTCAAGTCATGCTCACGTGGTATTTTTTCACCATTTCTTATTTCATTATCTAATTTGAGTACTTTAGTACTGCATCTTGAATGCCTAAAAAAACCCTATAAGAATATTTAATGAACGCCTAAAAATGTGAAATCCGTGTTTAATTTTCCGAGACATTCTGCATCTTTGTCTTTATGATAATTTGTAAAAGATATAAGCTACAAGCCTTTTATGTTTGACGATGGTCTTTCTACGTCATGATCCCAGTCTACATGATAAACGCGATCTCGGACATTATTTTGCACGTATTCGGATCAAAATATATCTACAACAAATTTGGACCCTATTTCCATGGTGTGGAAGGTCAGAATCCGGGATCGCGATCCAGATTTTAATGTTGTCGCCAGCGAGAGCCCTATTTGGCAGAGATTGTCTGAGTTTGGTAGCGACATGACACCTCCTTCGATGAAGCGTGCTGCTATTCTATGTTGTTATCTAAGTATTTTTAAAAGGTAAACTATTGATATAGATAGTACATCATGCGTGTAGGCATGGCTGGGTAAATAAAATAAAGATTATCTCATGTACGAGTAGGAATTAGATGCCTGAGCCAAAGATGAGATTGAAGAATTTGGCGTCGTAAGTAAATGGCAGCTTTGTGTAATTTACAGTCCAGTAAATGATCTGAAAGACTGCAGAATCCAAACATTACTCAAAACAAATGATATAGGCCGCCTCAAGAGTGTCTGGGATGACTAGTGCCTTGCACCTTCAAGTAGACTCTACGCCATCAACTGTTTTTAAAGAGATAATCAATCACCTTTTTTATTGTCATAGGTGTAATAGGAGAGAACTTCGTCGTGCGTTAATGTTTTGGCGAAGTATACTTACTATATGCTGTCCATTTCCCCAATGAACTTCTAGATTTAACAGTGGCATGACGTTCATATAATATTAAAGAGGTACATATATATTATTATAATAAGTATTAAATAAATACGTAAATAAATATTATAAGGTATCTCAATATACGCTACACAGCTTCAGAGAAATAATACATAGCGCCCGTTTTAGAACCTAGTTACTTCATATCTATTTCCTAAAGAGAAAATGTATGTATGTATTAAAAAGAAATCGACTCTTCTAATTTACTTTGTCAATCAGGAGGGGCGTAATAAAGCTCCAATTCATGCGAACGAAGTTGTATGCTTCGACAAACGGCTAGATAAAGTAGTATTTTTGTTAATTTTGTAGGGCAGGTAAGCTTTGGAATCGGCCCTTCTAGTGATACTTTTATACAGTTTTTTTAGCAGGAGATTGGCGTATTTAATCTTTAAATTACGATAACTTTTTTTATCCAATTTTTATGAAACAAAGCCTATATGTTGCTGTGAGTCGAGCTTAATCTATTGTTGAAAACGCGTAAATATTCGGTCCAGAAGTTTCGGAAATTAGCGTGAACATCTGTATGATTAAAATTTTTTGAGTTGTTTTATCTTTTTTGTGTTCAGTTACGCTTTTTATTAAATGTACAGACACGTGATTTTTACTGTTTTATTATATGTATGATATATTTAATGATATAATATGATTAGGTATATAAATGATGATGATATATGATATGACGATGTAGTCATAACACAGACATCGTTTTAGAATATATGCTTCTTCAAAGAGTCTATTATTTAATATTAGATTATATACATATTCTATTATAAATATATTATATTGCGCGCAGATGTGTTTGCAACTTTGCATACCACGGTAAGCATATTTCTTAAATACTTTTTATCCATTCATAACATTAAATCTTTAAAAAAAACATTATGTAGCGTGCCTGATACCAATTTAAAACAATCATCCTGCATTTAAGATACTGCAGAACTGTATCGGCGATCGACACCTCTAACCATCGCGTGACCAATGGTGATGAAAAAAATCCTCTTGTTACTAATAAGAATAAGTACTTATATATTATAGTTCTC
Source organism: Acrobasis repandana (assembly GCA_963576875.1). Taxonomy (NCBI): domain Eukaryota; kingdom Metazoa; phylum Arthropoda; class Insecta; order Lepidoptera; family Pyralidae; genus Acrobasis; species Acrobasis repandana. The sequence goes on along the minus strand of OY756230.1, from coordinate 8,613,190 downwards.
GGTCGTCTGTCAATCACATAATACAGTATGTGCTCAGTTGGTGCGTCTCATTATTATCATAAAATAATAAATAAAAATATTATTATAATAAAATTTATAATCTAAAAACTCCTTTGTTACTAATGACTACTTCTGAATTTTAAAAAAATGTGTAGATCCAAAACAAATTTTTTAATTTATTTTTATTTTTTGATTGTGTTTTAGTTGTGTTGTACATTGTTTTACCCTACTTAATTAATGGCATTCTCTCCTCTGCATTTGGGTTGACTGGAAGAGATCTCTTAAAGGGATAAGTCCGTCTTTGTTTTGTACTTTTGTGTGTATCATTTTATGTACAATAAAGAATTTACATACATACATACTAAATTGGCATATTTTTTTTTTAGATTTTGCACATGTTATAAGAGGACCTTTAATAGAGACGTGATCATACTATCATATATAATATACACTATCATTAAACGAAAGTATAAGAAAGTATATATATGAATATATGTCTTAGGTAAATGTTCAATAATGGTCAAATAGCTATTTTGAATGTACTAATCGTCCAAAATTTGCTGTTATCAGCACCACCTGTAGGTTGACTGGTAGAAAAGGCCTTAGGCCTTACTTCCGCCTGTTACATGTTTTGTAATAAAGTTAAATAAATAAATAAAAATATCACGTCTTTATCACTAATGGTGAAGACAAAGCATTTTGGGTTTTGTGGTTCTACGCAGGCAGAGCCCAGGGCCGCATAACCCATAGGCCATTTTAGCGTAATAGTAGGCGAGTAGATGGAAAAGAGAATCAAAGTCTATCAGATTAAAACTCTCATGAATAAAATTAAGTTTAATAAGATGATGTTGTTACAATATAAAAAACAAAATCTGAGACTAAGATTTTTTGCCAGCAAAGATAATAATAAATAACAAAACATCGGCAAAATAAAAGACGGCCAATTGATTTTAACTGCCGTTATATAAGATGACCAATAAGTCTTTTGATTAAAAAGGACATTGAGGAACTGTTACATTAATTTTCTGCCCACGGTTGATCATATCAAACGCTAAATATATAGCGGTGAGCATTCGTATCTATAGGTAGATTTGATTAAAGACAGGTATGACCAGACGAGATTGCGAGTTTTGAACATGTTAAAATAGTTTAGTTTTATTTATTGAAGCTGAATTGTTGTGAAAGTGGTAAAGTCACACAGAATATGCAGATAATAAGCATTAATCGAGAAAAAATTACAACACGAATGTGCTGTAAGTGCTGTAACTGACTTTTTAATAAGATTTATTTAGATTTTTAAAGAGATATATAAGAAGATAGCTATATTTTTTTACGTCTATAATGGCCATATCGAGAAACGAGCCACAGTTGGTGATTATGCAAAATAAAATGTGACTAGGTAGATAAATATACCTACTTAGTTTAATGATGTAGGTATATCGATTTGTTTTGATGTTTTTTAATAAAAAAAATAGATTAAAATGGCGATTTATTACTGGTAGCCCATCTTGCCCGTTAGAAGAAAAGTTGATGTTTGTTAAAGTGTGCGGTTCTTTTGATGACAACGGATGTGTACACGAGCATCCGTCGTCTAAATACCGGTGACGAGATTGATGGGGGGAGTGGTCAGTATCGGTACCATAAACATTGCTACTATAAACATCAATGGCATTAGTATAGCCTCCATTACCGTGGTACGGCCTGCAATGATTTTCTTGCAATACCACTTTGCACGAGTGATATATGTCTCGTGTAGACAGACCTCATTCAGAAAGATGAAATTATCTTTAAAGAGTATGGTCAATCCGTGATATAGAACGGCACATCTAGGAAAGAATTTTCGAAAAACTTTATCTGCTCTATCAATCTATTAAAGATATAAAAGGCTTACTGGTAGGATTTACTTAATAAGTCCACTGGGACTAGCTAATTTTTGAGCTAGTTTCAGTACTAGTACCAAGTTAGTACTATTAGTAGGTCTAATGGGATTTTTTGTTCCAATAGACCTACCAGTAGTACTACTGGTAATATAATTAGTCCAACCTGTGCTCCTTTTCTTTGCCGACCCGGAGTCCTGAGGTGACGCAGCTTAAGATGCAACCAGAAACGTGTTAAGATGAAAGAAGGCTGCAACCGGGAACGTATTCAGATGTAAGAAGGATGCAACCGGGAACATGTTAAGATGAAAGAAGGATGCAACCGGGAACGTGTTAAGATGAAAAAAGGATGCAACCGGGAACGTGTTAAGATGAAAGAAGGATGCAACTGTGAACGTGTTAAGATGAAAGAAGGATGCAACCGTGAACCCACTAAGATGAGAGAAAGAGATTCAATTTTAAGGCAAGACCAATGTGTCAAAGGAAAAGCAATGATTACTCTTGTTTGGTGCTACAAGATACAATCCTTGCTGCATAAACTACTTTTATTTTATATTGAGCTTCCTACCCGAAGCTTATGCCTCGTACAATATCGTAATGTAGTCACTGCCCGACCAATAACCAATTAATAATTGAACGAGATGCACAATTACATGATGGCGTACTGATAATTTTTAGTTATTTCGCCATTTTTCACCATTATTACATACGGGTCCTCCTATGGCGGTGGTTATTATCGTAATTTACTTTTAAAACACCGCAGTGTTGCTATGTCGACTTTAGAAAGTTCCCCAATCTCCTAAATTCTATAAACTTTTATCATGCTTGCTAATTATTAAAATAAGAAAATCAAAAATGTACCAACTGCTTTTACTTGTACGTCTATTAAAAATTGATCTAAATGAGCGACAACCTAGTGATTTGCCCTACCTTTAGATCAATGGCTTTTTGTAGCTTTTGTCGTAAAATAAATCCACATACTTAATGAAACATAGTTTTTAATGATACATACTCTTTTATCCCTTATCCAATTCTCTTAGCCTTGTCACAAATTTCCTTGACTTTAATAAAGCATAAAATGTCAGTTAACTCCATTTGAACTATACTCTCCTCACTTCTTAAGTTTTTTGTGTGTTGCCTGAAATTGCCTGTACATCCATATCATTAGATATGGATGTACAGGCAATTTCAGGTACATCGTTTTTTTGGCATGTGTGTCGTTTGGGTATTAACCCAAACGAATTTTTCCCAAAAAATGGGAAATATACCCTTCATCGACCAACAACAACAACCGTGAAAAAGCCGATGAGTGTTAATTGAATTCGGGGAGTCGGCAAATGAGAACTGGAGGCGCGAAAATTGGTCGAAGCACCGTTTAAAGTATCGTTAAGGCTTGTTGGGAGAAAATATTGTAATAGCAGTCAGCCTGCTAGTTTATGAGCCGAGGAAAGACGCCTACCTCCCGGAGATTCCTCGTTATTGGTATCCTAATGCGGATTTTACACTCGCGACGTGGCTCGTTGGATTTTATATGTAATTTATTATTCGTGGTTTATAACAGTAGTTCGTAAAGATTTTTTGGAGCTAATGGATATATTTAAATAATAATAGGTAATTACAGTTTTTTGCAAAGTTCCCGGTTTACCTCCTCAGCTGTGCTGCTTCAGAGTCCGGAGTGCGCTTTTCGGCTTTTTCTTCTCTAGAGATGAAATGTATATTGGCAACAAAGGCTGCCAAAGACCCTGTTGCATATGATGTTTTAGTCCTTTAGTTGCCTTTTATTATTTCCATAGATGGACTAGTCATATACTAGAAACCAAGGGGAAACCAGACAGCATAATTTCAGTTATTAAAGTCCTGTTTAAAAAATATATAAAACACATTAGATAGTAATTTAAATAAACTTTAATTTGAGTTCAATTTACGCTCTCTAGGATTATTGGTTACAGTGATACAGCTTGTCATTTTTTTTCCAACAAATTGCAGTGGTAAAGTGTGGAGTGTGAAACTAGCCTGCAGTCAACCTGCAGTTAAAGACCTGTCTCGAAGTCTTGACAGGCAAGTGATGCGAATATTGACGGCCCTCGGCACTCACTCATCCCACTTTACACCGAAAAGTGTTAATAAAAGGCGTTTCAAAAGCCATAAATTTGAATTCTGTTAACAAAATAACCCATTTACACGAACCTTATAAATTGTAATTGATTTCTTGTAAAAGCCGACGTTATAAAAAAATAATGTGTTGGGAACCCGAGCAACGCCTAAATTGACTCAAAAGTTTAGGATTTTAAGGTTTGAGGAAAAGTCAAAATGAAAAATGGGTAGACAAAACTGCAAATAAAGAATAAATAATAAAAAAAAACTGCAAATCTGTTGTTACGACGAAAATTAGTGTAAAGTGGAAATAGACGGGCCGAAATTAAGAAAATATCACATTGGCGGTCAAAAACTGTAGAATGTTTCTTATTAGGTTTATACTTATACATTGAGGTATAGAGCATACGATAAAGATACGTCAGAATTGTACGTACACGAATTACGCAGTTTATGTGTCTATGTAGCTAGTGTGTGTATGTTAGTATATATATTTTTTATTTTCTGTTTTGTATACGCTTACACTCCATTTATCGCTATCTCATAAACGTCCTAAAGGAGTTTTCTGGTAGACAGCGCTTAGTTAAATTTATAAGTGAAATAAATTAAAAAAATTGCCGTAAATCTTATGATGCTACATTAGGTATGAACACTCGTCTCTGATTTAATGTTACATTTACAAATTAAAAGTGTAAACGCACCAAGCATTTCACGTTACAACACAGTATCTAAAGTAAATTTCCATGTAGCAATCAAAGATGTTCTATAAAGCCGCAATAGAGTGGTAGCTCGGAAATGGGAGCAACAATGCTAACTTGAGGCAATTGTAAGGTAGCTCTCGTTTTATTGCGCGGTCCAGATAGGTACCACCAGGTACAACTAGTATTTTACGACTCATTTATGGTTTAAAAGGTTTAATTAGAGAAAAGTCGCTTAACGTGGTCTAGCTTGGCTCTGAGCCAATATCTTAGACATGTTGTAAAAACATTCGGAGTTACTAAGAGCTTTCTAAGGTCAAAATTATATTTTTTTACACTTAAAAAAAGAAAAATATTCGGACTAATACTTATTAAAAAAAAAGTTTGTTAATAGCAAACCATAGGTAAAACCCGGATAGTCGCCCCGGGGGTATAGTTGCCTTGATTGCAATTACTCTAGTTTCGCCTTCGATCATAATATAGTTTCGCAAATGAAACATATACATGTTATTTTATTTATCTATCGAGAGACTGCAACTACAACTAAGTTAACTGTGTTGCATGTCTCTGTGCGATTGCATGGGACGGCGAGGTGCGATCAAAGTTTTTACGGGATAAATGTCCTCTTTCTCGACGGGGCATCTATCCTGAACGTATGGGATAGTTGTCCCAAAGTTTAGAGGTCCGCAAAAACCGCCAATACTCTGGAAATATCAAAGATAATAATTATAAATAATTCTTTTCATAAATTTGAATTAAATAATGAAATAAGAAATGGTGAAAAAATACCACGTGAGCAGGACTTGAACCCGCGACCTAGTCTCAATACGACTATGCTCTTACCATCTGAGCCATCACGTGTTCAACTCCGCACGCCGAATTTCGCCACCATTTGATATTCCTACACGCATTACGAGTAGGCTTGCGTCACCAATACTACTACCCACTATTACAAGTAAGGTATCTGATTTAACCCATGTTACAATGAAGTTCAAAATCAATTAGAGTGTAGCGGGTTCAAGTCCTGCTCACGTGGTATTTTTTCACCATTTCTTATTTCATTATTTAATTTGTAAATTTACCATTTATCTACTCATTTATAAATTTAATAAGTGTAATAGTTTATTGTAGCTTTTGATTTGTGTTTCCTTTTAAGCTTGGCGTTGCTGCGGCCTACTGTTCTAAGGCGCGGCGGCTATGATTTGTATGAAAGATCGTGATATCACGAAAACATTTATTTTATTGTCTTAAAAAAAGCACTTATTTAGGACATGTGTACAAGTTAGTACTAAAAATAAATTAAATAAGTGATACATTTTGTAAATCTAACTATATTCAGAAAAAAAAAATTACAATGGTACAATGCAACTGTTTACTGTTTCATGATCCGCTTCGATGTTTAAAAATGGAATTAAAAGAACATTATTTTGATCGAAAGATTGAAGATTTTTTTGTCAGAGTTATGGGATTGGTTTTATTGTTCTGAGTTTTTTGTAGAAACTTTTGACTATGACGCAATAATTTTCAGTAATAGTGACGTGCAATTAAAGAGAGCCTTGCATGGATAATATCGGTCCCAAATGTCACGGTAACTGGAGCAGGTGGAGACAGCAGCCGATCACGTACGTGTTTACGAAAATACCACAAAGAATCGAGTCTGATTGGTTCCGAGCGATTTCAATCATCGAGAGTCGGACGTGCTCGTGTGGTGTGTCAAGGTTGCCTAGAACTCCAGGCTTGGAATAGATTCAAAACTATTTGTATCGATTCTTTTTTTATAGATTTATTTTTATTTTATTCCTCTTATAGAACGTGTTAATGAACTAACGCAAAACCTCTCAGATGGTACCTCAGCCCATGAAACTGAACAAATTTTGTTCTACAACATTCCAAAAATGCCAAAAAAAATATCGGATTTTCATACAAATTGACTCGATCAGCTGATCACTTTGTATGAAAATTCAAAAATTTTTTTTAAGTTTCGTCACAGGTTTCGTGTAAGTTGTAGAAAAAATGTTGATCAGTTTCATGGGCTGAGGTACCATCTGAGAGGTTTTGCGTTAGTTCATTGATACGTTGTTTAGGTGCACGGGAGTGCCTCTGCTAAGATTTTATTTTTAATTTCTATGGTGGTGTGAGAGAAAAGGAAGAACGTAGCATGTACCGGCTGTTTCTATTCCCGCGCAGATTGTAAAAGCCGATAGAGGGAATGGGCGAGTATCTGAATCAAACCAATAGACGGTGTGGCTAGCGACGCATCACAATTCTGATTCCCATTTTCCATTTTCATGCTCACCATGACGCTTAACGTTTATGTGTAACGGCCCTATGCTCGGTCTACCCCGTTAGTAGTATGTTTTTATTGTCACTACTTAAATAACGAGATTGTTTCTATTCTATGCGAAGTGTGTAAAACCAATGGTAAGATAATTTTTCAGAGCTGTAATACTGGTATGTACAGACAAATTCACGATTAGATACAAATTAGATATAATAAAACAAAGCTACGCTTTAGAATAAGTACCTGGGTTTATGTTGAAATGTTTTCCTGTTCATAATGGGTAGAATAAAACTAATTATTAATACACTACAGTTTCTTGGTGCAAAAACTGATGACTTAATTAAAACACAATTTATTTGCCAGCGGTTATAAATGTAATCTGCAAGTTGGAAAACTCTGCTTGCTTTCATAAAAAACTAATTCGAAAATTACGTCTAATATTTCGCGAAATAATTTGAAGCTTAGAAAGTGGACAATCAAGTATTACGTAAGCACAAAATAGGGGTAAGGGGGTCTTTGATTTGCTTATTTTATTGACAATATAGGGGGCGGGAAGGTCTGGACTTCTATATTTCTTGGCAAATTTCTGTAATTTTAGTTTGAAAATAAACAAGAACTGAAATAATAGCTACGAACAATATACCTACTACTTATTCATAAAAAAAATAAAAAAACTAAGTAGATTTTATAAAAAACATATCAATGCTTATGTAAGCATAAGAGATAGAGATTGCTTACTTTTACTGACAAGGGGGGCGGGGGGGTTAAAAATAGCTTACGTAATACTTGAATGATCCCAAAGTAGAGGTTGTAGACTAGCCCTCATATTAAATAAATCATTTATAAATCGAATTTCTTTATAAGTTTTATAACTGATTCAGAGAGTGCAGATGTGTTATGGATATAGCGTTAGGTCCTCTTATATTAGTATAAAAAGTTTAAGACATAGGTATTTCTTTAGTTAGAATTGAATCAGGAAGTCTTAAAACACTTTTTGTTTACATAGCTCAATCATGTAGGTGTTTAATCTGACATTAATAGCTCAGACATGATCTTAAGTCCAATCGTATACGGAACTTTTCAAGGATTTTAATAAATAAAAAGTAAAATTTCGAATTTTTTTTTAGAATTAGACCCGACCTCTGTCAACGTTCTGCCATCGATTTTTTTCGTATGTTACATAGACTATTACCCACATAGACTTACCCATATTCACACTGACCGCGTGGACCCACCAAAACTACAGACGGCACAACCTAGGTTAGCTCATCCGTCTCTGGCCTAATCACATCGAATGTAGAGCTGAATTTTTGACCGTTTGAGCAATCGACATGCCTGATGGCTACAGATTATCATGTCTTCCATCATCGTCGAAAGAGCCTAGAGCCATTAGACCCACAGGCTGCGTTTAGTGTGCTGGTGGGCGTGAATGCGGAAAAAGGGAATCAGAATAGTGAGGGGTTGCATAGCCGCATCGCCTACTGACATGATTCAGATTTTCGCCTATATCTTTAACGATCTGCTCGGAAAGATAATCCGCTGGTACATTCTTTGTTTTTCTTTCCCCCCAAACCAGTATGGAAGGAAAGAAAAGGAAGAAAAAGTCTGATAGGTACCTAAGTCCGCCAATTGTAATACAATCTGTATTGTGTCGAACAATCAAGTGTAAATAAATAAATCCTTGTTGATAGAAAAAGTTACTTATACCTAGTAGTGAAGCTTTTATATTGTAACTTAATCAGTAACAGCAATTAGTTTCATTGATTACTTTATTAAAATAGGTTACCAGGAAGTCTACCAGCCATTCAGCGTCTCTTGTATTTTTTATGTTACCGAACGATGACATGTAAAAATTCAATCGATTGCTATCGCTTCGCGACGCGGGGGAGTACACCAAATATAAGCGAAAGTATCCATTACCTGTCAATCTGCGAAGATGTGATTGAAACAATAGCTTATTGAAGCAATGTATTGACGGTTTGCGTAATATTGTCATAACAGGCCACCCTGAGACCACCTTGAATGGCTGTCAGTCTCAGATCAAAACTGCAAGCCATTAATGAGTCGGCAGCATTTAAAACATGAATAAATCTTTAGTTCAAATCTTTAGTACATTATTTATTTAATTAAAAGCCTCTATTAAAGTTTATTTTTGAATTGCCAATTAAAATAGGACGCAGTGCTACATTTTTCAGTATTAAAAATGCATTACTTAATGGGTGGCCCCATCATTCATTGCACTTGTGAAAAGTTTCAAACACAGTGACGGATGTGTTTTCGCACAAATACATTCCCAAAGAGGGTTGACGTCAGGCATGCGGCCGGTCGTAAAACTATAGCCAAATCATTTAAACTGTTCCGGCTATTTCTTCTCCATTTTGCAAGGTCTTTGGCATCCTTGGTGACTATTGACATGCATTTATATTTAGAGAAGAAAAAAGCGGGAAAGCGCACCCCGGGCTCCGAAGCAACACAGCTGAGGATGCAACCGGGAACATGCTTAGACGAAGAAGAAGAAAAAGACAGTGACGGATTTGGACGAATCTTTGTGAACAGAAATATTTAATCATATCATTTATTTATTCAAATTTATTATAAAAATTGTAACCGCTCTTTACAATTTTTAGAATAAAGTTGAATAAATAAACGAGATTATTGTATTGACTGCCTCCGTGGTCCAGTGGTCAAGGTGTTTGCCCTATGATCTGGGAGGTCGTGGGTTCAAATCCCACTGGGAAGCATACTTTGTGAAAATTGTTTCTAGTCTGGTTAGGATATTGCAGGCTTGAATGATTATCGCGCATTGCGCACGGACGCAATCGCATCCGTTTTGCTCAGACATTGGCAAGTTTCAAAAACCAGGTAAAGTCGCATTTTCTTTTAACTTTAAAGTTATTTATATTCTATAAATTATCATAACCTTCGTTCTCCTTTACGTTGTGTGTTGTGTATGACATGTGTATTTTTATACAAAGTGGAAGGGACATACTCGTAATAAATAGAACCACGGGCTATACTAGATCACTAAAGTATAATTAAATTAAAATAACAGAAAAAAAACTAAAAAAAAATGACATTCCCATACAAATCGCCCAGGCGGCTACACACTTTTGTATGGAAATGCCGAATTTTTTTTTGTTCTTTGGCTTTTATTTTAATTCCATTATACTATAATGATCTAGTATAGACCGTGGTTCGATTTATTACGGGTATTTCCCTTCCACGTTGTATACATATGTATGTATGTATATATATATATATATATATATGTGTGTGTAATGTTTATATACTTAAGTATATATTTTGTATTTGTATTCAGTAATTATTTATTATTATATTAATATTCAAGGTGTTCCATCTTCTCTTTAATTTTTACTGTTTGATATCACCATATAATAAAGTTATTACTAGTTTCACAATCGCACCACCTATTTATTATTTTCCAGCCAATCCTGTCAGCCAAAGGTAGCCTGTAATAGATAACCTTGGCGATAAGGCCGCGTTTGTTTAAACCTATCCTAAGATTGGTTCTGGTCTACCCTTTGGGTTTCGGTGGTCAGACGACAGTCGCTCTGTGTAAATACCAGTAACCTCGTCAAATCACCTAGGTTAGGTAGCGGATCTGGGCTCTGAAGCGTTACTGCTGAGGATGCAACCGGGAATTTGCTCGATGATGAATGATGATGATAAAATAAACGAGGTTATTCACGATCTTTCATCATATCAGCCACAGGAAGTCCACTGCTGGACATAGGCCTAATTCACGATCTTTAATAAAATACTATTGAAGCATTTTACGGCCCTTCGTTGTGGCAGGTAATATTACAGGTTTTATTCCTCTAGATTGAGTTTTGAATATTGATGAGTATTGGATGGAATACATGTCGGAAACTTATGTAACGTAGCGATAGGGATCAGCGGGCAAAGACAGGCGATTTAAATTGCAGCGCCATGACAGTGCAGCCACAGGCCGGAAACTCCTAAGGTACGCGCAATATGCGTCACCCAGGCGTCCCCGTTCCCCGCCCCCGCACCTCTCCCCCGTTTTCGCCTCGATTTCTCACGTTGGCCGTCAAGAACCGGGGGAGAGGTGCGGGTGCGGGGAACGGGGACGTATATTGCGCAGAGTCCCTTCTGTTTACTCTTACTGTATTCTGTGGTGCAGCTTCGAAAAATTTCTTTTCGCAATAAAGACCTTGGTTTGTTCAGGTTAATAAAGTATTTTAATTAGGTTAAGTTTTAATGTCAAATAAGTTGTAACAAGAAAAGAAAGCCCGGGGAGGAAGGAAACAAGAAGGTCGTTCATGGATTAAATAAAACAAGGCAGAAGTCGTGTCGTATAGGGAGGTCAAATCTATAGCCGTAAATAGGGAGACATGGTAAATAATCCACCGAGTTGAACCTAGTGATAAGTAATGATAAAGAAAAAAAATAATTACAGTTTCACGCTCCACGCAACTGTCATTTGACTTCAACTACATTGAAAATGAAATAAAGAAATAGAACAATGCGCTATATACTCGTAGACTGCCACAACGCGGCCGTACTACAAAACGTACTACAAACCACTCCCAACTTTGGGAACCTCCGAAGCCCACATCCGTTGTCCAATCATCTACCCAATGGGCTTATTTGGTAGCCCAACGCAATTTTAATTAAGGCCTCCGAAAAAAGTTGGCTTGGCCTTGGACTTTAGGTCTTATAGTGTTAGGCTTTGTCTGCCCTGTAAGGAATAAAAATGTATTTGTATAATTAATACACTAGGTACAATCGATATTTCAAAAGAACTATTTTAAGAGAAAGCTGTATAAATAGAGAGTATGCATGCATTTTTTTTATATTTTTAATCGATAGTCCTCGTCGAGAAATAGCCGCAAAAAATAAATCAGTGCCGGAAAACATGTATATGGTGTAGAAAATAAATATTAAAAATAGCAAGTATATTATAACAACTAAAACACGCAATTTTAAAATATGACGTCAATCGCAATATCCGCTAGAGGCAGAAGCTGTCAACGCATGTTTTTCTTTTTTGGGTACTTTCGATATTATCAGCCAGTGATGTTTGTTAAACTTCTATATAAAAGTACATACATTTCGAATGTCATCGATAGTCATACTACACGGACGGACGGACAGTCCTGCCGAACGCAAGTTCAGGACTTGTCATTTCCTTTTTGTGAACTTTGTCGTCATTTCCCTTTTGTTTGTCAAAAGTTACCGCGCAATATTTGCATATTTTCAATAATTTATTTCTAATCCAAATAAGAGTCGGTAAGAAAAATAATTAACTAGGCGTGGTAACGTATTAATAGAAATTGTAAAATAAAAATATGAGCCGGATTGGTATTACATGCATATTCCTTATTGGAATAAGTGATTAAACGATAGATAGAATACTTGAAATTTTCGTAATAAGCCCAAACTCAATGGGGTTACGTCGTTTTATTACAGGGTTCCTAAAGCCACCTTCCGTTATAATAATATTGCATTGTCATCGGATTTACATTAATAAATATACAAAATTTCATGTCAGTCGGAAACCAGGAAGTTGCTCAAATTTAACTTGCAAGATTTCACCAAAAAAACAAATAAACAACAGGGCAAAAAAGATTGTTAAAATACTTGCATCGCGTAAACAACAAGATTTTTGTATTTTGAAATATCTGTATAGGTATTTGGAAAATCTGATGATAGCAATAATTGAAGCTAATTTTTATTATTTAAATAAAATATAATTTAGAAAAAGAAAAAACTAATTCTTTTAAGACTTTTGTAATTTGATAAAAAGATGCAGAATACTCTGGACATCTCAAATTTATTGATCTCAGAATATAAATGATCCCGTCGTCGGCAACAACATAAAATTTTATGTAATTGTTATGTCCATCGCTTTTTGGTCATCATCACAGGTAGCCGAACGAGTAGTGAATAAATAAATAAACTCCGCTTTAATTTATACCTAACTCTTTATTTTTTTTTATTTGACTATAAGCAGTAAGCCAGCCTGTAAAATAATGAATACTCGTAATAATAAAGTATTTACTAACAGCCATATCATATGTAATTTGGTAAGTACCAATAGCGTGTCAACACTTTATTCTCAACTCAAGCAACCTTTACCGAAACAAGATGTTCAATTTTTTTATGCAACTATTTTGTTTCCTGATGAACCCGTACCGTAAGTACCCTCAGTAATTCGACCGCACATCTTTTTAGGGTTTCGTTGTAAACAACGAACCCTTATAGTTTCGCCATGTCTGTCTGTCAGTCAAGAAGTCTGTCTGTCAGTCAAAGTCAGTCAGAAAACTGTAACTTGGCATGGGTATGTATAATAATCACGCCTACAAAGTAGGAAAATAACGTTTTGAAAAAAAAATTTTGGGTAGCTCTCGTACATATAAAAGGTAAATTTCAAATTTTATAGAAGCACGTAAATATGAAGATGAAATATTTATATCAGTAACATATTTTTTTATCATTTGCGATACATTTTAGCTAATTGGTAATCTTTTAATTATTGATCTGGTCGATAAGGCAACGAAGATAAAATATATATTTTATTTAAATAATAAAAATTAGCTTGAATTATTGCTATCATCAGATTTTCCAAATACCTATACAGATATTTCAAAATACAAAAATCTTGTTGTTTACGCGATGCAAGTATTTTAACAATCTTTTTTGCCCTGTTGTTTATTTGTTTTTTTGGTGAAATCTTGCAAGTTAAATTTGAGCAACTTCCTGGTTTCCGACTGACATGAAATTTTGTATATTTATTAATGTAAATCCGATGACAATGCAATATTATTATAACGGAAGGTGGCTTTAGGAACCCTGTAATAAAACGACGTAACCCCATTGAGTTTGGGCTTATTACGAAAATTTCAAGTATTCTAGTTAATGCCATTATTGAGATCTAATTAAAATCGCTGAAAAAACACGTTTTTTGTATGAGGACCCTTTAATTTTTTATTGTTTTTATTTTTAGTATTTTTTGTTATGGCGGCCATAGTAAAACATAATTGGTGAAAATTTCAAGCGTCTAGCTATTACGGTTCAAGAGATAGAGCCCTGTGATAGACGGACAGACGGACAGACAGACAGCGGAGTCTCAGTAATAGGGTCCCGTTTGCACCCTTTTTGTACGGAACCCTAATAAAAAGCCTTGCAGTAAAAGTTTGTACGAAATTTTTTTTTTTCAAAAAATATTCACGCTATTGTATGTTCTTTCAAAAACATGGAAGTGTAGCGTATTTCACTATTCACTGCAAAAAGAAACAACGGAATTAGACATCTACCATTGTGATTTTGTCGTATCTTTATATCAAGGAATAATTACGATGTTATAAAGTTTCGACGGACGGCCAAAAAAGAAAAACGCTCATAGGAAAAACCGCACATAAAAACTAGTTAGCACGTAAATAAATTGCAGTTTTTCAATGAACATTTTTCAACACGGCATCTGGATATATTGTTCGATTAAGCCAGTCCTGTAATTCTGTAATATTTTTGTTACAAACGGGGATGACCCCCGGCGAAAACGATTAAAATGTAAGTCTCTCCACCGATAAAACTTCTTAAGACTTACACTGTTTCGTAATTCACTAAATTGTTCTGGAGATCCATATAGCAAGCAGGCACAAACTTATGTTAATTTTCCATTCCAAAATCTGAAATTATGGAGATTTTTCAGTTTTATAACTTCTCTCTCTCTCATGTCAGCACATTCCCAGTTGCATCCTCAGCTGTCATGCTGTGAAGCCTGGGGTCCGCTTTCCAGCTTTTTCTTCTTCACTTCGCTCGGTCTTGAGCATCCTTAGTTGTAAAACCTTGGCACGCATATCATCCCTGACGAAGTCATGCCAGCATTTCTTGAATCTACCACGTCTATCGGGTATACATTTGTTTCCTACGTAACTTGCCAGTTTTCGCAAGACATGACCGTACCGTATCGATTTTATAACAGGGTGCTAATTAAAAATTAAAAAAAATAACCTTTTAAGGCTGGGCCTTATGTGAATAATCTAAGTTTTGCTCCCGCTTCCATGCACACAAAACTCTAGCCGAAGCTAGACAGCGACACCATGCGGGGTGAAAAGAACATGGTAGGTCAATGAGGCTGGTTTTGGTTTTGAGGTTCTTTTCGTTTTACGAAGAATATTTAGGAGTTATTAAAAAAGTAAGACATATTATGACTGCCTTATGTTTAAATCCAAAGTGACAAGGGCTAATTTATTGTATTTCTTGAATACTTTCCAGTTTAGTATAATTCTGAGGTGATTTAGAGGCAACTTTGCAATTTTTTTCTGTCGAGAAAATTTTAAGCAATCTTCTTTTCTAAACAAATTATGTGTTTTATTTCAAAGTGAGTATTTCGTTAATATTGATAATATTTAAGATCGCTCTAAGAACTTTAGGGTAGTACGGGCTCTTAAATTATATTATTCATGATACGCTTCGGTATAAACGCGGATGCGCAGAAGAGTTATTTAGGGTTGTCAAATTACCGTTGTCGATTACCTTTATCTGGCAATCGTCCCATGCTTTTAACTGCTATTTATCATGTTAAAGACGCATGCCGCCCGTCGTCCATCATGGATCGAGAAAACAAGGATGTTTTACAGCATAGTCATGTTTTATCCATGTAATATCGCTTCGACGGACACGATGCGTCTTATTCGGCTCGTGAAAAAGCTTGTTCTAGCCTTTTTAATCTCATATTGATATGAATTTATATGTTTAGTGGTATGATTTAACATGAAATGGCGGTCTTTTACTTCTAAGAGCTAGCCTTAAGGCCGTACCTAAATTTTCCGTGGTCCAGTGCTGCTCCCATTTATAATGAATCATCAAAAACGGCCACTTTTGGCTAATGTGCATAGTAAAGCTTAACGTTCTAATTATAAACTGTAAGCAGTAGTTCATAAAATACTTTAAAGTGTTATCTAGGACTTGGTAGTAGCAAAATTTTAAATGATGTCTCCGTTTTCTTTGAAATGATTTATTTAAAATGGGGGCAGCACTGGACCCCAGAAAATTTATGTACGGCCTTAAAAGTATTTCTTACTAACTAAACTCATATTTTATTTCGTTTATGATTTAAAATTTATTTTAGACTTGTTTTATACATACAGTATCAACAGGGTGACTGTTTATCCACCAGCCAATTTTTTAAAGCAAGTTCAGTCCATGATACTGAACTAATTTCTATGAAAAAGATTGTTGAAAATCGATAAAAAAAATTCGTCCGTATGGGAAGGTGAATTTTTATTTGCTTTTTTCATTCATTGTTTTGTGGAAAGTATTTCAGTATCATGGACGGTATTTGTTCCAAAAAATTGCTTGGTGGTTGAAAACTCACTCTGTATAAATAGTTATAAAAGTAGGAATTAATTTTAACAACACGTCTAATGGCAATTTACACTAAAAAAGTGTATTAACTCGTATAAGTTACGAGAATTTAAGATGTTTTAGTATTTTTTATTTAGGTACAACTATATTATTAAGATCACGTATAAGATAAATATTCATGGCAGTAAGATAATAATGCTCTGTGTGATACAGATATTAGTGTAATAAATGGTTTCGATTAGGCTTATATTGATTAATAATTAATAATAATTGGATTGCCTGTTATTACATATAATAATTAATAACAGGCAATCCAACAGCTTAACACAAATAATGTTAGTTCCATGTCAAACTAAATCCGTATTAGTACAGTAAGGTACCATTAGGTATTCTCTGATATTAGATTTTCCTGCACAAAATTTATAGCATTAGATATTCGTAATCCAAATAATGCCCAAATGCATTTGAATTATTCACAGTTCACCCCAGACTGCTAAAGGGCAGCGAGTGCGTCTCGATATGCCATAGAGAAGGAGTTGCCGCTTATCTATGGAATTCGACCGGCGCTGACTCACGCGGCTAGCGGCCACACCTGACGCGAGTGCCAACCCTAACGAATACCAAGCGTTCGAATTATAAAACTAAATTTAATTTGATTGGGTATTCGCAAGAATGTTTTAATTGGAAATGATCATCATCACGTTTGATGATCATCCACCAAAGGATTGATTACGAAGTGGGTCCATAAACTTACTGTACTTAATACTACTACCTAAAAATTGTTTAGTTAAACAGATAAAATTGTTACTAAGTTTGCCTTCATATATAATAAAATAAATAATAAACTATACGTGTTTAATAAATCGTACCATGAATGTAAAGAAATATTGAAAAAATTGGATAAAAAAAACTATGACGAAATTAAGACATTCTTAATAAGTGACAAATAATAAATAGTTTAAATATATACATATATAATAAGTATATGTATATGTACAATAATAATAAAAATCGATATATGTATAACAATCTTCATCATAATACACATACCTCATCATAATACGCACATGCACACACACCCTCACCCTCGACGGGTGTATGTGTGTGGGGGGGGGTCCCCCACACACATACACCCATAGGCTATATTAGTTTTCATCAAGACAATCTGTCTTATAAATTGGTATGTACAACTATGTTATGATAAAGTACTAGAGATAAGAAAGGGCGGAGTCTCCTGACACAAGCATACTTTTTGTCTTAAAAGAGGCTCCAGCAACAAAACCTTGTAATTTAATAGTTACCTAATAAACAAATTTTGTTTTTAATTTAATTTTATTTCAGTTTGAATTAAAACAGACAAATATATTAATATACCTAAGTAAGTAGGTACTTATATGAAAGAAAAAGGCTAAATAAGTATTTTGTATTTAGTTAGCAAGACAAACACTTCTAATTTAGTACTTAACGTTCTTTCTAAGTAGGTAAATATGCTACTCAATATACCGGGAATATTTAGGCGTGTTTAATCTGTTTAATTTTACTATGAAGTAAGTACCTACTTAGTTTATTCAGTAGATAATACGTACAATATTTGCTTACATTGCATCAAATTCTGGAATATAATTTGCAACAATGGCACTTTCAGCATTGTTATGTAAAATCGATTTGTGATTTCCGACTCCGACACCAATGTTATTTGCATATCATTATCATTGCATACTGATGCCCTCTATTTCAATTTGTCGGCAACCGAAATTTCACAGTCTGTGTGCACGGGTCCAAATGAGATTTGTGGTCTAACAATTGATTCTATCTAGGTCTATACATTTTCACACTTTCATAAAAGTCTTAAAACGACATAACTGCACAAATGACTATAGCTTCTAAAACATTCCATTAAGATCTGAATTTCTCTGTTACAACTTGTCGCTTAGGTTGTGTAATTTGGGGTATCTAAGGTTAATTTCACACTAGATTTGTATGACACGATAGTTTCCACTCGTATAAAATCAATCAGAGAAATAATTTACGCACCTACTTAACCGTGCGAGCGTGACTTTGTATGTACTTTGTAACACACTTTGATGTTAACCTATTTTAAAATGGAATAAGTACAATATACATCGTGTACAATACCTTAACGGGCCTTTTGTATAGGCCGAGGCTAAAGAAACTTTTAAAAGGACATAACCTACCTTTTTCCTGGGTTGCGTAATACTTAATTAGTAAATATCTTGCTGTCCCTGCTAGCATAATATCTAGACAATTTGGCTAATATTAGGTATTTTATTACTATGAATTCAAGTATTTGGTCGCAAGGTTTACATTTTTCTATTCTCTGGCTTTTTCTATATTCTGGCTATTTCCCGTAGTTGTATATTTATGCATTACTAATTTAAATAAATGGCAATGGCCACAGGCTTCATCCACACTTTGCTTTTTGATTTTGCACTTTCACATGATATTCTATATACATAAACTTGTTACTGTGTATTGTCAGTTTTGTGAACCTAAATAAAAAAAAGAAAATAAACCTGCCCAAATACCGCCTACTTAAGTTTTCATAAAGTAAGCGCAAGTATCACTCAAACAATATAAGACTATACTTTTTGGTGTGAATGATGAACGATCCGTATGTTTTCACTCCCATCTACGGTACTTCAGCAATTTACGGAGTACAAACAGAATAAAAAAACCATTAAAAAGAAGAATCGTACGGGAAGGTACCTAATTATTATTTCCCCTTTAAAATCAACGTAAATGGAAATAAATGCTTCGCAGTACGCAATTTGGGGTAATAATGACAATATTATGCCAAATGAAGACATTCCCCGAATGAGTTTCGAAGTTTATTTGATTTCCGTGCGCAAGGAACCTGGGAACTGCTGCTTTAAAGATGATGATGAAGTAGACATAACTAGTCATTATTAACTACTTACCTGTTTGTACTGTACCTACTTGAAGTGTGAGTTGGGAAGATTTTTATGGATTGATATTTATTTTTTGATTATATCTCAGTAAGATAATTTTTATAGGGTAGATTATTATGTACCCTATTTATTATTTAATATTAAAGAGGGAGAGACAGGGAGAGATATACATACCTTCAAAACATTATTGCACAAAATATAATAGCACGTTCTTTTAGTCTATTTATTCGAAAAAGATGCGATCTTTGTATTCAAATCCAAAAGATTAGCTAATCGCGGGTTTTATCGGTAACTGAAAGAAAATGTTTCGCCAGTACATATTATCCTGATTACATTCTCATTCTAATCTTGACAGAACTTGCTTCAAGAAATTGCATACTAGGAAAAAATATTTTCATATAACTCTGGTTTCAGATATTTTTAATACAATCCGTGTCAATTAGGTAGCTAGTAGTTGGGCTCTTACATTATTTATTTTTTTAATATAATAATGAAAAAATAAGTTCTACAAATGAAAATAAAATTTAATCAGCTGGATGACCGCTTCTTTACAAACCGACGCGAAATCTGATAAACGCGATAGCGATCAATCCATCACGCGTTTTATTAGCGCCATAAATTTCTCAAAATTATCTCCAGGACCTCTCAGCTCTCGGAGGGTTCGTCACCGACTGGATACATATCTGGACACTCGTATGACTAACTGTAAATTATAGACACCGACCTATGTGCTACATGACATGTATGTCCAATTTAAACCAGTCAGCTGTTTTTTACGTAATTAAGTATAATTGTTACTCAATAAGTAACATATGCACTCGATACTTTTATTTTTTACTTTTTTATTATATATTTTTTTTTTCTAGCCTGTTGGGAAGGGGGAGGCCTTTGCCCAGCGGTGGGACATAACACCATTATATATATTATAAGATAAAAAATAAATAAATAATTAAATTAGTACTGTAATGTCAAAATGAAACTGAAAGTTTAATTTAATTTTAGTTTTCCAAAAATGTGATAAATGTAATGTTTTATTGATTATTAGCCTTTACCGGCAGCTTCGCTCGCGTATTCCAATTCCCACGAGAACATTACTTTTTTCCGGAATGAAAGGTACCCTATATCCTTCTCAGTACTCCTAACTATGTGTATGCGACAACCAATTTTCAAGAAAATTGGTTCAGTAGATAAAGGTGAAGAGGTAATAAACAAACAAATATACAAACTCACTTTCGCATTTATAATATTAGTTGGAATGGGGTTATAATCAATAAATATAATATATTTTTTATTGAATCAATACATAACACACACACGTCTAGTTAGCGTTAATCCAGTTATACGAGTATGAACTGGATATTGCGTAAGTCGAGTTGGTGATGAACCCTTCACAAAATTGCCAAACATTATAACTACTAAGTAAATTACAGTTTGTACTTGACGTTAAGTGTAGAGCGCATGTATATTTAGGTATTCATGCAGCTGGTTTGTATAAGGCTGGGTGAGTGACGATTATGATAAAATTGGCGCTCGTTACGGTTTTATAATGAGCCAAAAAGAAGACTCACGAGGAGCATGTTTGTTTTTTGATTTTTAATCAGTATTTTTGTTATAAGTACGCGTTAGATTTAAAAGAGGTAAAGGAAAAAGCATATCTCGTGTAACTACTGCAATTCCGGAAGAAGAAGAAGGGTTGACGTCACGCATAAACGGCTAGTTGTAAAACTATAAAGCCAAGCTTTTTTACTCCACTTCGTTTGGATTTCAGCATCTTTATAAAATATCTTTGAAGAAGAAAATTTTAGAAAGCGTACCCCAAGAATGCGTTAGATGAGAAGGTACTCGTATAGTCCTTGCATAAAAGTTAATTAAATTATGAGTTGGAGGCTTCCACCTGCAATTCGGTTTCTTAGTACTTGTTTTAACCTGGCTGTCACTGTTACAGTTCCTTTTGACATATTATATCATTTTGAAAGCAAGGGAAAGCAACATTCTCTTTTTGACATTGATTTTAAGCAATCACGTAATGTGCGAAATTATTTTTGAGTGGTATTGCGGTAATTTGTCAGGTACATATCCTTTTCTCATTACGATAAAAGGTTTACAATTAGGGTCCTGTAAAGTAACTTAGGTCATTTTATACTATTACGTCTCGAAATTAATAACTTTATTAATTTTAGCTCATTTCTGAAGTAGACGCCTTTTATGTGAAATATTTTTTTAAAAAACACATTACATTTAATTTTTTATTAATTTTATTGTATACATAACATACTACCTTATACTTTTAGTTATTTATATTATACTGGGTGGCGCAAAAGTAAAGACCCTATTTAGTTCAGCTATAACATTTTTTCTAAATTAGAAAACTAGATTTAGGTTTTTTTAAATGTATATTTGTGCCATTAAATTTCGTACCATTAGGATTTAAAGATGATGTCTTTTAAATGGTGACCTCCAGAGTTGATACACATTTGAGCCCTATTTATGACATTTTGCATAACTTGCCGTAACACTTTCTGCGATATGTTCGTTATTTCTTGACGAATGTTTTCTTTTAGAGCTGCGAGAGTCTGTGGCTTGTTCACATACACCCGAGATTTCAAAAAACCCCAAAGAAAGAAGTCTGGACTGGTCAGATCGGGTGATCTTGCAGGCCAAGGCAAATCGCCAAAACGAGAGATAACTCGGCCTGGAAAAGCGTCCCTCACTAAGTCCATAGTGTTTATTCCACGTTCTTGGGGAGTAAAACGGTCCATGTTTATTTTCAGTGTATTTTACATTTGTTCACTACACAATTTTCAACAACAGAATGACAGAAAATGTCATATAAAAAAAATAAAAGTATTTTCTTTAGTGCCAGTACTTTTGCGCCACCCAGTACTATTAGTGGTATACTTTTCTATGTGGCCCACTGTACATGGAAAATTTGTGCCTAGTAGAAATAAAAAAAACATCTTTGAATCATCAACATGGAAGTCTATAAGTTATATATGTAGGCACTTGGGTACCTTAAAAATTCTGACGCGAAAAGAAAGAAAAGTTTTCGTAAGACATTCGAAAAGAGAGAAAATATGTTACCTACACAGTTTACCTATACCTAAATAATTCATAATAGGTATAACTTATAAATTGTGTGGTGTATTTATGCGATATACATTAGCAAATCTACAAAAAACTGCAAAATAAGGATAAGTTAAACGTGAAATACTCTAATAATTCTTAGGTAATTAATCTGGGACTACAATCTTCAAACTATCTCAATCAATGTGATTTGTCCTTAAAAAATAACACAATAAATTAAAAATCAATAACTAACAAGAACCAAATCTAGGTACGATATGAATTCAATTAATATCTACTAAAATCATACAAAACATACAAATTGTAAATGAATTCAGAACCAAGCTTTGTGAACCAAATACCTTTAACCTTTAGCGAGCATTTTAGCTTAACGAGCATAATGAGACGTGTAATAGTTTAATTGGAGGTGTGAAGCCTGGCTGGTTTAACAGCGCTGTTATCGGCGGCTAAATCTGACCACGTTTTGTTTATACTTACCATGTATATGCAAAACAAATTTTCCTGTACTGGGAGAAAAAAAAAAACATAGGTTGTTATTTAATTATTTCTTCTTTTCCCGGGTTCCCAGAGAAGCAATTCAAATGAAATATATTTTTTATAAAGCATATAAAGATAAAATATACGCTGTGTGGTTTCCGGCAGAGAAGAATAGGACCACTCCATGGTTTCCCGTGGATGTCGTAGAATGACTTAGGAAATACAAGCTGTACCAATCAATGAGACCTCTCCAACCCGTCTGGCTAGCGTAGAGTGTTAGCTTAATCCTCTGGCTGCTCTGTCATCCTCCAGCTGAGGAGACTTAATAAGACCTGATGACAGAGAATATTAAGATTTACAATTTACTTTTATTATAAACAAGATTAGTTTTTATCAAAAATATCAGAGTTATTTTTATTGGGCATAAGATAACTGATGTCGATTGTGTCGTGTAGTTGTATTTTAGAGCAGAAAACAGACGGCTCGTTGGTCTAGGGGTATGATTTTCGCTTAGGGTGCGAGAGGTCCCGGGTTCAAATCCCGGACGAGCCCAACATGTTTTTGCTCTACAATAGCTCTATGTTGCTTGCAATATATCATAATTATCAATCAATAAATTTTATTTCAGGCAATAAGTTTACATAGAATAAACATCCAGAAGCCCATATCAATATATACCTTAACCTAAAATACATATAATATAACTTAATATTACGGCACACGTTAAGGCTGCGAAGACGTGGTGCGCAATTATGATATCTATATATATATAATAGAGGTATAATATAATTATAATCCTCTGGCTGATCTGGCCAAATATGGCTCTGGTAGAATAGAGAGGGGCGTGTTCCTGCAGTGGAGACTAAAAATACCTGATGATTACTTTATTATTCGCCAGCCCAAAGCTAAAGTCTGCCTAGAAAACCTTACAAAGTATAAACCTATATAGGTATATCTGCATTTTTACAATCTAAAAAATTCGCTTCCAGTTCTCCTGTCATGTACAAACCCTACAAGATGCAACTGCAGATAGACGCGGCTGTCACGTCTCTGCTAAATTGCATCTGAGTCGCCGCCCGGGGCAGCAGCGATCGATTGTGGTGGTTACCGAGCACTGGGAACACATTTATTGCCTTCCATTTCTGTGCGTCTTCTCTTTTAGGGGCCCGTAAACAATGGGTGCCAAATAAAAAAGAAAATATTATGTCTATTTCTCCACTCACCGCCGGCGCCAAAGGGACTCTACGAGTATTCCTCAGTCTTCCCTGTATGTTTTTCAACAAGCTGTATCTCGTGGAGTACCTTCCAGCTTCATCATGAGATCAGGTCATTGGTACTATAATATTGCATTGTCACCCAACTTACGTAAGTATGTAAAGTTTCAGCTCAATCGAATAATGGAAAGTGGGTCTAAGCTTGTAAGATTTGATTACGGACACACAGACACCGGGACAGGTGAAACTAAATAAGCTTATAATAATAGGAAAATATAATAACAAGACATCTCCAATTCAACTTGATCCTTTAAACAAAAAAAGCGGCTAAGTGCGAGTCGGGCTCGCCCATGAAGGGTTACGTAGCAGCAAGTAACATAATATAAAAGTTCTAAAGGTAAATTGCGGTTTGTAATTTATGCCGTATTAAAAAATAACTATCTATGATACCGAGACCACTATAGTTTTAATTGAAAGTACATACTTTGAGGTATATACCACATTTTTTTCAGAATTATTTTAGTAATATTTCAAAAGTTACGGTGGGGGGACACCTCAAATTTTAACTTTGTATTAGATTATCTCAAGACTGGGGGGTTCGATCTACACAAATTCAAAGCAGCTTTTGTTGCATTTTAAAAGACCTTTTCAACGATACCCCACACGTTGGGGTAAGACCAATTTAATTTTTTAAATTCAGTTTTCGTTGTATGGGAGGGGCTGAAAAAAAATCATTTTTACATAATTTTAAAAACCAACTTTTGGAACTTTAATATCTATCTCTCCACCAATTTTCGTGACAATCGGTGCAATAGCGGCGGAGTACGAGCCGGGATGGACAGACGGACGGACGGACGGACGGACGGACATGACGAAACTATAAGGGTTCCTTGTGGACTACGGAACCCTAAAAACATGGCCAAAGGATGATTAGAAATATTAATTCGCATGACACAAAACAAGTGCTAGCTTGAAATGCTGCTACCACCAGACCACCATGCTATCTGAGTCATCAGAAGATAACAAACAACTTACTATAGCAATTCAAGATATTTAGAATTATACGTTAGCATTAATAATCATAATCCCTAATCGGAATTGGCAGCAGTATTGAAGTCATTGACAGTGAGTGTATTTCGGTTGCGCTTGGAGCCGCGGGCGCGCGTGGCCGCTGATGATTTATCAATAGTGGCTGCGATGGCTCACGACACGACACGGCAACTCTTCCTGACTAGCAACGCATAAGAGATAGCGGGAAACGGTAACATTATTTACTACCTTTTCTGCTACGTCCCTAAGGTGAACTGGTAGACAATGCTTAGCATTAAGATGTACCTTTTGTATCATAATCATCAGATTATTGTGCAATAAATATTAAGTAAATAAAAATATCACAATCAAACACGGCAGCTGCTATAGCAGTTTTTAACTTACGATTTACCAATAGCATGGACGAAAAAATAACTGGACTGACAGCCTTCATTCTTTGAAGCGTTAGGTACGCTTTAGATTTTTTAGTTTAAATTTGTAGCTAGATGGAGCTACTAGTTCGAAAGAAGGTAGTTTCGTAGTAGTGCCGCTCAATTTCGGAAAGATGGCGGTATAAACGTTCATTTTCTACGAACAAACAAGCGCCATCTCTGAATTTTCGTGGATACCGTCAGCCTAAGTACCCAGCATCCATGTATGACTAGCGGGCGAGATAGTAGTGACATTTAGAAATAATACAGGATTTTGGCTTTCTATCAGTCAGAATACATTTTTTTAAATGGAGTTGTCAGTCCTATAGTATTTGTTCGTCCATGTCAATAGTGACCGCGATGGCTGACGACTCGACAATTCTTCCTGACTCACCAAAAAAGCATATGAGACAGTAGGAAACGATATTATCATAATCAAACATGGCAGTTGCTATAGCAGTAATTTTGATATACAGGATGTAACAAAATATACTAAAACTATTTTATTGGTGAAATCAGTCCACGATACTGAACAACTTTCTCCAAGGAACATATATCGAAATATGAAAAATTATTTTTAGCCCCCCATACACGTTGACCTATCAGCTGGTCCGAGTTTGTATGAAAAGCAAAAAAATATTTTTCATATTTCGACATTTGTTCCTTAGGGAAAGTTGTTCAAGATCACGGACTGAATTCACTCTTAAAATATGTTCAGTATATTTTGTTAGACGTTATATAAGATATCTTAGCGCAATTGAATCGAGGGACTAGCTACTAAATAAATATGTACATAAAGATGTCAAAATAAAGTCAACAAACAAAATGCATTAGTTTTCAATTTAGTTAGCCAACAGTATGGAATAAGATTTCTAAAGATATATCAACAAACATATCTATCAAATTGACTTGACATAAATTTATTTTGAATATTGTACCTATGTATAATATTCATTCATATCTACCAATCATTTTATTTATGTAAACTTTTATTGAGCCAAAAGCTCCAATAGGTAGACTTTACAGAACACTTAATAATAAGTATACATAATACTTAATAATACCTATTAAGTGTCCCGTTGGTAGACTTCACAGAGCACTTTCTGTGGTAGACTTAATGCTAAAGCATTTTCACCCTGTCAACCTTTAGGAAAATAAAAACAGATAAGAAAGTTGGTATGAATATTAGAATAGTTATCTCGTAAATAATTTTGTAAATGTATCACATTTAGAAGTCTCCTATGCCCTAGGGCACCGCTGAATACTGTCCCTTGGGCAACTCTCCCCCTCTTAGCCTAGTTGCGCACGCGTCGCGTCGCGTCTCACCACGCCCTGCGCGGTGCCTACCGGCGCAGGATATATCATAGGTCATCTAGTCAGCCGAGAACTGGCGAATTTGCTAAAAGTGCCAACTATTTCGACATTCTTAGAATAAAACGAGTCATTGGAGCTCTGAATATTAGACGGTTACTTGTAGAATATGAAATGTAGAGTGTAGGGATATTTCTTATGGTAGGTATGGTACGGACTGAAAACTAGGAGATAAGACAACAGTTATATCTCATTTCATGTTGGAGAGTTCAAATACTGTGAGTCTGTGACGTTGAACTTTTTAATTACCAGCCAAATTTTTTAAGCAAGTTCATTCAATGAGATTGAGATTATTCAAGGAAATAGGTATACTTACTTTTGCATCACAATTCATATTTGAAAATATAATGTATGTAAGGAAAAATATTTCCATGTTCAATAAAGTAAGTGATTTTACAGATAGAAATTTACGTAATAAGAATGACTTAGTTAGCCCGTATTACAGGCTGAATAAAAAAGTATACACTTCCCCATAAAAGACTTACTGACTGTAAGTCTTTTATGGGGAAGTGTATACTTTTTTATAATAAATTGTCAGAATCGGTCCTTGATATGCCAGACAGAAAATTCAAAGCTTATGTAAAGAAAGTACTTTGTTGTGAGAAGGCTTATTATAGGACCGATGACTATCTTAAAGACAAAAAGGTCTGGCTTGAGCATGGCGCGGGTCCCTCTTAAAGGTTTGTATACTTAGACATGTCATAATTTAGGTACATTGGTACATACTAAATTTACAAATTGACATTATTTTAAATTTCGTAATTTTTATAATTCAATTTAATTATGACATAATAAACAATGTAATCTTTGTCCATCTATATAACTAATTTTAAGTTTTTAGTTTGTTAGTTGACGTCTTTGGAGAAAACGTGCAGTGCAGTTTGTTGCCGCTTCTTCTGCACTTGCGCCTAGGAAGCGGTGTAAACTTAGCTTTAAGTAACGATTTGACGTCAACATTTGTGCAAAACAAAACAAAGTGACAATTATTAAGAGATATTATAGATATCCTATGATAATAAAGATATTTTGAATTTAATTGAATTGACCTAGGTACTTTTCTTAAAAAGTTAAATATTTTGCCTTACCAG
The DNA here is from genome assembly GCA_963576875.1 of Acrobasis repandana. Taxonomy (NCBI): domain Eukaryota; kingdom Metazoa; phylum Arthropoda; class Insecta; order Lepidoptera; family Pyralidae; genus Acrobasis; species Acrobasis repandana. The sequence goes on along the minus strand of OY756230.1, from coordinate 8,585,262 downwards.
CAGCCAAAGTGGTTTTTCAATCTAAATTCAGTACTTTTTATGTAGCAAGTAGTTCAGTAGCATAAACTGAACTTGCTTCAAAAATTTGGCTGGTGGTTAAAATGTCACCCTGTATAACTGAAATGGCGAAGTCAAACAATTAATTATTTAATTAACTATCAGTAACAGTTACAGAAAAGCTCAAAACACGACAATATTGTTTACTTAACTTTTTGGTTTATCAGTAACAGTTACAGAAAAGCTCAAAACACGACAATATTGTTTACTTAACTTTTTGGTTTATAAACTAAACTACTGAACCGATTTTATTAAAATTCTAAAAGTATATCTTTTAAATATGTATAAACATATTTTTTCAAATGGTTCATAAATGACAGAGTTCTGATGTAACAAACATAAAAAAACATGAAATTAGAATTGATAACCTTCTCCCTTTTTTGAAGTCGGTTGAAAAAAAGGCTCATCTCTAGAAAGCTGACGATGATAATAATGTCCAAAAAGTACTTACGTCTAGATCACAGATCTGTATAGGTATAGGTAATACTAGATAAAGAAAGTCATTCAATTTATATGAAAACCTGGCGTGCCTAATTTCAATACAATATTGAATAAGAAATTACACTTACAAACGGAAGGAAGCTTTTTTATTACTTCCGTCAACATTTTTAGACGTGTTTCTACAACTCAACACGGCAGATTTAGGTATTTTACAGTAGAGAACTCAATGTCCGATCTAATGAATTGACATACACGGACTAAAAGTGACGATCCTGAATGAAGTCAATTTGACGTCAGATCGACACGCAAATTCAAACAGATGCTGTCTATCTTGATCCATGGTCTGTGGTCTAGATTCTAGATATGTTAAAGTGACGAAGGTCAAAATCTTGTACTTATGATTCATCACAATCTGTTTCTCATATAAATCCAGATCACACTGTCAAGAAAATAATTTCTAAGATTCCATCCCGAACAAGCGTAAAATCAGGGACGAGCATAAAGACACCGCAGTGATTACATCAAATTAGACATAGTCGATTAATATCCCCGTACAATGTGTTACACAGTAAATTTGTCGCCGGGTTATAGATAGGACGAGAGTGCGAATCCGGACAATGAGCCGCCGCTGAGTTATGGGCTAGATTGCCCATTAGTCTATCTGAAGCTACGGTATAGTGCTTAGGAAATGAGAAGACTTCCTTTGCTAGAAGTGTCTGCGCCTGATTTTATTGGTTTTACCAGATTCATAAAGTTCACATTTATTTATTTATTTAACTTTATGGCAAAAAGTCATAGGCTTTACGAGTGTCTACCAGTCAACCTACTGGTGATGCCGAGAAAAGAAGACTTTAATAGTACTTTTCAATTCTTGTTTGGGCTCTTCCATGCTGGTTTGGGTGAAAAGAAAAAACTTAGAATGTACCAGTTGCTTCTCTTCCCATACTGATCGTAAACGCTGGTCAAGGGAATGTACGAAAATGTGAATCATGTTTATAGGCGGCTAGCAACTCATCACTATTTTGATTACTTTGTCAACATAACGCTAAAAGTGGCCTAATCTTGCAGCTAGGCTCTGTCTGCTTAGAGCCATTGCTCTCTATGCCCTATTAGGGATAAAGACGTGATAGTGTATAGTATAAAGTTCACTGTAATAGCAACGTACAAATAATAAAAAAGTTTTATGTTTCATAAATTTCCAAAAAAAAAAAACAATACCAACAGAAAAACAGATAAAAAAATTACATGGCGAATTTTTTTAAATCCTACGCAAAACAGGATACTAAAAAAGAACATTTTTGATCGTGCCTATTCAGGTTTCTAAGAATCTAACAATAAATAAATAAATATATAGGGACAAATCACACTGATTAAGCTAGCCCCAAAGTAAGTTTTTTTAAAACTTGTGTTATGGGATACTAACTCAACGATACTATATTTTATGATAAATACCGAAAAACATTACTACAAATGAATCTTTAGATACTTATCATCTAATGCAAAATGCATACTTGCCTAATTGGGTAGTTTACTGGGTCAAAAAAAAATTATTTGGTACTGATAAGAGAATAAAACGTCACAAAATAATGCCACTTGTCATTGATCACATCCACTTTGAACGTAATTTTAGATTTATTAATGCAGGAAAAAGGATATTAAGAGCGCTATTTGACTCCAAGAAACTATGACGTCACAGTCCGATATTTCATACAAATCCCATAGAAAATGTTTGTTTTGATGTTAAGAAAAAAGTATCTGATTTGACTTGTTGGAAACTAGCGGATTAGGATTACTAGTGGTTCTGTGAGAACAGTAAACCTCGCGGGCTCTTACCTATAACCATGCAGTAACTGACACTTCCCCTGGCTTAGCAAACCCATTTCAGTAAAATCCGTCCAAACTTCTTCCCCATTTCCTTCCTCCATCCTCCCGTTTGGATTTTTGTTTGCAACATCTTGTGAACAATGACGTCCTTAGTATGTCTCTCAAATTTGATTAAAATAACGTCTTTAAACGCTACAGCAAAGTTTCCCCCCTTTCCTCCCTATTTATCCCCTAATCAAAAATCGCAATAGACTAAAAAATTTAGTAAAATAAATCAATGAACTGGTGTGCCAATTTTCGTCAAAACCGGTTGAAAAATGCGACCTGTAGGCGAGAACAGACAGACGGACAGAAGCATTTTGGCCAATCTGGAAACTGTGACACCTCGCTCGCACGTTCAATAAGAAAAAATAGTTTTTCAAAAAATCTGGTTTTAATCTACCTATGTATTAATACCAACGTTATAAAACAATCCTTATTTGTATATCTCACCCTCGCCATTTGCATTCGACTGTCGTTTCCAACGGCGCCATATCAGTGTTCTGATTCTAAGAAATAATGGCTGACCGTCGGTAATTCACTAAGCGATGGTATCGCCGTCGATATGCCCTTTTTATGACCACTCCGCAGATATAGAAATGAAACAGCCGGACTAGCTCGGTGGTTCATTGCTGGGGTTCCACTTAATTCTAAATAAGTTGTTTTCTTAACTTTATCAACCATTATTTCCACTGCAACTCCAGAACTATTAAGTGGAAATCTCATGGGCTAGAGAAATGAAAAATAGGTATTTGTAAAATCTATTGCTGTCGCGCTGTGCCTGAACTACAAACAAGCAAGTGCGATAGAGACAAACTGCAGCTTGGACTGAAAATACCTATTAAAAGAACAGAAAATCAGCGATTCGTTGTCCCCTGATTTCTTCTCCAAAACATAACCAATATAAGTACTTTTTTCATTATTAATTACCAAAGACTTGAGCGGTGTTCCTATGTTTTAATTTTTTTATATAATCTAGTCAAATTTGTTTTCTGGGTGTTTGAACACAGCGGAAAATCTGGGCATTTTTTTAGGTTTTTGAACGTTCATATCTCTTTGAATAAATAATTTATGAAAAAAAAAGAAAACATAGGGACATGCAATAGTGGCAATAGATATTCAGGAAATTTTTTTTAACTCTTCCGGCATTATCCAGGGAGGAAACAGGGGACTACGTTTGTATGGATAAACGGCCCTGGTGTTTCGTCTTAACGTTGCATTAGTTTTTTTTTTATTTGTAATGTATGTAAATTATCCTTAAGAAACACTTTTACTCGATGTCCGTTATGTTAGTGAAAATGCATCAATTCAACAGCAAATCGTTTGGTAATGAAACGTTAATAGTGGGCGTTTTTTGATAATTGTGGTTTTAATTTTATAATGAGGGAACTGGTGTTAAAGTGAAATGGTAGCATAAGTGGCGCCCTCATTTGAAATAAATTGTTTAAAACTAAATATGGTGATATTTAAAAATTTGATTTGCATCAATGTCTAAAAAGACCTTCAAAATATTTTATGAATAACCTTTGAAATTATTACTAATAGTCCGTCTAGTTTTAAAACGGGTTTTCGCCAAAAGTGGCCACTTTTTTAAGGTCTATAGCTTTTTTGTAGTATTCCTTTTAAGAATTTGATAATAAAAAAATGTGTAATAATTATCTCATATAGGTACGTAATCTACGTGGCCTAAATAGATATAAGCAATTAGTATAAGTATTCTGTTTGAACACTTACACGGTGATTAGTTTAAGCCCGCTAAAAAGTAGAGCATACCATCCGTCACTCAACTATTACTATGTGTTTAATATATTTCCAATTGGACCTGGACAACAAAATGAAGAAAGTATAGAAGTAAAGTTGCAAAAAGTATAGGTATTTACTGAATCTCAAAAGATTTTCACAACTACGGGTTCTTATAACCTCATCCCCGTTTCCCTCATATCCCTCGCGAATGTTGCGTTTGTCTTGAAAGTTGTTTGTTGTTTTCCGTATTTGTAAGTGGCCAACACTGGCCTGATGGCGCAGACAGAAGGAGGCTTATGCCCAGCAGTGGGTCCCTGAAAGGAAAGGTCCCAGAAAGAAAGTTCCGAAGCACGGATGAGCTCGAGAAATTTGTAAGCCACTTGTGGTCACCCATCCAAGTGCGGAACACGCCCAAGGTTGTTTAACTTGCGCAAGCGCTAGCAATGCGTACTTCCTTTGGGCCAACGTCCCAGCTTCTCATCCTCTCATCATTAAAAAATATATATAAATCAAATATAAGCTAAGATCGATAGAAGCTGATAAATGTCTCAGATGTTGCTTATGTGTAGTTTCTTTAGTACCAGCAGCACGTGTAACACAGGTATCTAATTGGCTGCTGAAACTAATTATAAAAAGTGCTACCTACCGCTTTCTTTTGACGGGGTTATGCAACCCAAGCAATTCATATTCAAAAATTAAGAGGCGGACTGCCTCTAGGCAGTGTATGAAAAGTAATTGCAAAATATTAAATGTAGAAGAACGCAACGCCAATAAGTATTTATTTTTGCCAAATTCAATAGTTACCTACATAGGTACAACTAATACGTCAGGAGAGCTAAACGGATTAAAAAAAAATTACTAGCTTTTATGATTGCATGTACCTATGTCGCTGAAATACGTATACCTCTGAAATCTGAAATGGTACCTCTGTGTGTACGTATGTATTAGTAGGTTGTCGGTTTGAAAATTTAAATTTTGGTTTAGTTATAGTTGTAGAGTAAGTAATGTTTGTAAAAAATAATTAAAGAATCGTAATTACTTTCGCTTGTTGTAGCAATATATTACAATTTAGATAGCATAAATTTGCATAGTAGTTTAGTTACATTTTAGAATACGTTTATTAATTCTGGTCGTAATTTTACTGTCGTCTGAATTTAGAATATGGCACAAACGTCATTTTGAGCAGCCCAAGGCCACGAAAGTAATTAGTTGAGTAAGACCACCTCAGCGACCACTCTAAGGCTTCTTTTCAGGGATGACAAAAAGTATTTGGTGGCCAATATGAGTCACAATTTGCGGTCTGTGGGGCAAAAAGTAAAAAGGGTGTTAAGTTTCTCTTCTTAAGGACTCAGATTTGATTAAGTAAGTATGAAAAATGTAAATATTTTACATGTATTTAAAACTAGTTCAAATTGATTTATCCTAGGATCGGTTCTGGTCTACCCTTTGGGTTGCGGAGGTCAGACGGCAGTCGCTCTGTGTAAAAACCAGTAACCTCGTCAAATCACCTAGATAAGGTAGCGGACCCCGGGCTTTGAAGCGTAACCGCTGACGATGCAAACGGGAATACGTTTGGATGATGACGAAAACTAGTTTAAATTGATATGATAATATGGAGAAAAAGAGCAAAAAACGAAGCATTGTAATAACATTCAAAAATAACTCTATCAAAAAGAAACATAATTTGCTGAATCTGACGAAAGGCTGAATGGAAAACCGCGGAGGGAGGCACTTACTCAGCAGTGGGGCAAATTAGATTTGCTACAAAATGCTACTCAAAACCAGTTCATACAAACAGTCAGAACAGACAAAAGTCTTTATCGTTCTTGCCAACCAATAAATTTCAGAAGCCTTACTATTAACCTCTAGGCGTAACAAAATCGAAAGCGCAAGGTGACCGATGTGCGAACGACAAAAACTCGATGAGTAAGGCTCACCACAATGCCCTAGCACAATTAGTCGACAAGGAAATAGTCTCTCTGTCATCATAACAGGCAAAAACGGTCACGGAGTTTATGTTGCGTGAAATTGGCGTTTTTTTAAACACATTACTCGTAGGATCGTGGCTGGCACCAGTAGCACCATTCACGAGGCTTTTGTCATCGACTGCGAGTGGAAAACGTAATTGTACGCAAAAGACTTTAGATCCGTTTCGACTTATTTTTCAATAATATTTCTGTTAGGTTTTTCTTAAGGTGTTTTATCTAGCTATCTATAAAATATCAGTACACATTTAATAAGTTATTTTTGAAAACCGAAACTACAGTGTCAAAGAGATAGTAGCTTCTTTTATTTTTTACAAGCTTTTATTTAGTTTCACCTGTCCCGTTGTCTGTGTGTCCGTGATCAAATCTTGCAAGTTAAATTAGACCCACTTCCCATTATTTGATAGAGTTGAAACTTCACATACTTAAATAAGTTGGATGACATACTTATGTAAGATCTCGCTCCAAAAAAAAAAAAAATATTAAAAAGTATATTTTTAAAAACAAGTTTTTATCTAAAACAATTAACTAAAAAGTTTCAAGACGAATCAATTGGGCCCAAACTCAGTGGGGTTACTTAAGTTGTTTTATCAAAAAGATGCCGTGGCCACCTTCCGCCTTCATCATGATATCAGGTTATTGGTTCCATAATATTGCATTGTCCAACTTACATAAGTATGTGAAGTTTTAGCTCAATTGAGTAATGGGAAGTGGGTGTAATGCTTAGAAAATGGGAGAGAACTAAATAAAAGCTTGTAAAAAGGATGGTATAAAAATGCACAGGGATTCTATTTTTGAACAGGCTTTTACCACGACATAACAACTCGAAAGAGGTGAGAGTTAAGCCTGTTTTTTAAGTATATATTTTTTCAAACGGATTCCACTGCATTGCTTGCCTGTACAAACCTGATTAGGTTGGCGACACCTTTTTACATATTTTTTATTGACAAGTAAGGCTTCATGAAGGCGGCCTTGAGAACACGGAAGGCAAGGTTGAATGAACGCTTTTGTGCCAGAGGCTAGCACTTTCGGAGATTCGTCTTACTGACATCGAAATAATGAATATTAATTAGAATATCTTGAGTCGGCTCGAGTTGAGCAATGTTGAAAGTGGTGTTATTTAGATGAATGGTATTTTTATAAGGAACATTAATATTTCTTTTCTTTCATATCTGACACGCTGTATGTTAGTCTTTGTAGAGATTGTTCAATATGATCGAACAGTTAATAATGATTCCACGTATTTTGGCTTTATACTACAAAGATGAGATTACAAACAGTGTCGAGCTTAGGGATCGTTCAAGTATTACGTAAGCAGAATTTGAACAATTTTAAACCCCTTCGTCCCCCTTGTCAGCAAAAGTTAGCAAATCTTTTATCTGGCGGATAAAAGATTACATAAGGATATATATATATATATATATATATTTTTATAAAATCTGAGTGTTTTTCATGAGCATGTTATTATTCATATTTTACTGTCTGTTTGATGTCAAATGAAAATTACAAAAAAAAAATACAAGAAATATAAAATTAACTAAAATAATTGCTTACATAGGTAAGTTAAAGAACTCCCATTATGTACGGCGCAGGCTTCGATTTTCACCTAGACCTACGCCATACATGAAGAGAACATGAGGTTGTAAGATGTTATGGAGACACAAGACCACGTCACGTAGAAAATGGTTTATTGTAGACAATTCACATGTTGTAGAGCTGGGTGTGACAGGACCTTTCTCGATCGTTGCTCGATATTGTCACCCGCCCCCTATGCCATCAAAAATAAGCAAATCAAATATATAAGGGGGGCTTTGGTGCTAACATCATACTTGAAAGCCCCCTATTATTAATAGATTCAGCTCAATAATCTCTATAAATCGATGTAGGTAATGAAAATTGATCTGTATTATCCTGCGTTGAAAAAAATCGATCATCTGAACGGGCGTGCTGACTAAGTTTACATAAACACTATAGTTAAATGTATTTAGTTTTCTTTTTTGTTAACAAAAGTAAACGTGATGGTCAAAATGTCGACCTCTGTTTCGGATTTGAATAGAATCGTTTAGGACCAATACAAATAAACAAACGCTAGTATGCTGAAAAAGATTTTACTTGAAAATTGATTTAATAAGTTTTTCATTTTTACTGACTTTCTCATCAGCTGTTGCAAACTGAACTGTTGCGTCAATGGTATACAGGGCCTAAAAAAATATACTAAAACAATTTTAGAGGTGGATTCAGTCCATGATACTGAACAACTTTCTCCAAGGAACATATATCGAAATATGAAAAATAATTTTTGACCTGCCATACAAGTTGACCGATCAGCTGACCCGAGTTTGTATGGAAAGCCAACAATTCAATATTTTAACAAAAAATAACACCCGTTTCTTTAAGAAGTTTCTTATGAACCAAATTTTACTACAAACTTTGAAAAGTTCTTCTAACTTGGTAGTAAAAATGGCGAAGATATCGTGTAACATACATACAAAAAATAAAAACATACAGGTCGAATTGATAAGTTCCTCCTTTTTTATGTTTTTTTTTTTAAATTTAAAAGCTTTTATTACCAAGTTGGTTCCGTATTAATTTGGTGAAGACATGATGAAGAACTTTGGAGACATATTATGGAACCTCTCAGGTGGTGGCGTCGTGGGTCGGGTCGCTGGATTCCCTCTAATATGGTTCAGTTTAGCGATAGCTGATCCACGAGTCAACTCGTGAACAGGTGCCGCCAGTAGGGACTGGTCAGCTCGGCTCCGTTTTTTTAAGACTACTTAGTGTAACTTATTTCTGAAAATTGGATGTGGCACTCGTTCGCAAGCTTTACATATTATGTTGTGATACATTGTATTAGGCATAACTTCTTTGTAAACTGACAAAGCCCTTCTGGAGCGTAGCCGACCAATACTGTGTAAATGAGTTTATTTCGGCGTTTCTTCTCAGCAGTGGTCGTTGCGAAACGCTAGTATCGCTAGCTTTTGAACAAAGAAAAAATAATTTAGATATACTCGTAAATAAACATTACACGTAATGTACACTATAATTATATTGACATGTAAAAGGGCCTGCAAAAGTACTGAAAAAATATTTGATTTTGATTTTCTCAAATAAAATAGGGCCGGTTTTTATTTTGTTATAAAAATTAAATTATTTTCATCTGTACCTAAAAGCTGAATGTCATATATGTGTTAAATGGAAAATTTAATTTTCAGTTACACGTTTTAGGTATAATAGTGACGGGTGTCTTGTGCAAAGACGAGGCAAGGTCAGATCTCCTAAAATATTCAGTAATGACATTTTTTATTTGATCGAAATTGGTCACACGCTGGCAAAGCGGAAGAAAAAAGTCTGGTTGGATTCAATTTGTACGTTCCTTCGTTTTCACAAAACATGATGGTCTGACTTCGGCACAGAATGATTAGGTATAAAAAGAAGTAGATAAAAAATATATTTATGTAAACAACCTACTTATCTATGTATCAGATCATTATAGTTGATTGTGTTACGTTAAGTTAAAAGTAATATTTTTAAGGCGAGGGCGCTTTGAATCCAGATTCAAGCAAAACGAAGTACATATTCCATTGTAGAATCCTCGTGATTTGTAGCGAGGAATTCTACGTAGGAGCATGAACTTCTTATACATTCTCCAATCATTAGAATCCTTTCATGCCGTTTCCGTTGTGCGTGGCTCTGCATAATTTTATATTTCTATTTTACTTGATATTCATTATGGGCCTCAACTTATTTACAAGAAATTATTTACGAGTACATTTACACTTGTTGACATGCCAGACTGTCACACCGGAGGGCCCCTGTTCGATCCCCGGTCAGGTCAAGATGGAAAATGATCTTTTTCAGATTGACCTGGGTCTTGGATGTTCCGTATATATTTATTATTTTACTTCTACTATCACGGCTTTATCCCTAATGGGGTAGACGAAGCATTTTAAGTCTTGCGGCTCTAAGCAGATAAAGCCCAGGGCCGCAAGACCCAAATGCCATTTTTAGCGTTACGGTGGGCGAGAGGGTGGAAAAATGCATCAAAATAGTGATGGGTTCTAGCCGCATCGCCTATTAGCATGATTCGCATTTTCGTCCCTTCCCTCGATCGGCTGACTGATTACTTTATTAAGTATGAAAAATAAAGGAAAAAAAATGCTACATAACAGAAAACAGAAAAACCATAAACTAAATCCTTTTGGCGGAAAAGGACAAGCGACTTCTCATATGCTCACGTCCGAGTAATGTAATAAAAACTGCATTTAATTACATAACGGATATGCATCTATAATTGACAGGCACTTAGCCACCCAGTAATTAGTGTCGAATATTGCTATTAATATAGTATAACATGAGTATTAGTGTAAATTGTTATTAATTTGTTTGATTTTATCTGGCGTGTAGCGAGGAGCGCTGACGCGTGTGCACAGATATATTGATCAGATTGTGGGAACGTACTAATGTAGTAAGGTGGGTAATGTAGATTATTTCTAAGATGTAATGTGATAGATCAATTTAAAAGGTGTAAATTATAGTAATTTTGAACAAGATGTCTAAAATTAGAAGTAATTTGAGAGCATTTTTCTTAGGAGCGGGGGACACACACTAACTGAAAAATATACAATTTCATACACGTTACGTACTCGTACATTTTTTTTTTTTTTTTCTTTTAATCGTAAATGTATTTTTATTTATTTAAAACTACATCAAACTAAACTAAAATCTAAATTAAAAAACTAAATTAAAACCTAAATTAAAAAATAAAACTGTGTTTAAAAATCTAAAAGTTGATCATGTGGCATGGTGCCAAGAACACTGGCTGTATTCCCGCGCTGAATGGCTATTGCAATTCTCTGCGCGAGATATGAGCCAGCCCTCTTGTCACCAGCGGCGTCGACGAGACGAGGAGTAATTTTTTTAATAAATTTTTTTGTGCTTGGACCCCACGGACCAAAAGTTTCGACGCCAAGCGGAACAAAAATATATTCATTAGATAAGGATGAATATTTGCGCCGCTTGGCGTCTTCTGCGGCTGCTGCCGCGGCTCCAGCCCTTAACACTGTGGCTTGGAGGCGAGAAGGGGCAACCGTGTCGACGCATGTCGCGTCCCACACGAGTGCCCTCCCTCGCTCCCAAGGGATGAGGGTTAATCCATCTGGACGCTTGCCATCATCGCGAGTTATTCCAACAGGTTCTAACAAATTAGGGATGTCGATGGTGGCAAGCGCCCTTTTAACGATATTGTTAATGGAGCCGTGGCGTGAAAATCTGCCGGCACTGCGTTGGCAGTGCAGTCCATGAAGTCCCTTCTTGTCGACGACGCTACCACATGAACAAAGGTGGTTTTCGACAATAGCAGCACCCAGTCTAAGCCCAACTACAATTCGGAAGCTGTCATTGTCGAAAAGCGTTCCGAGGTTGGCGGAGGGGAGTGCGTGTAACCATTGACCAGATTCATGTTCTGAGACGGCAAGAAGCCTCGCGCGATCGAGATCACTGACAGAATTTTGAACCAGATAGTTATAATCTCTCTGTACCAGTGGGACATCCCAGAGTTTTTGACGGTTTGGTGCCTCTGGGATGTTTTCATTGGGACAGAGAGTCCTCCAGGCATCGATTAAATCCGTTGCACAGTGTATGTCAGCTGAAGGCATTTTAAGTATTTTTGCACACAAAAGTGATACACTATGAACGGACGAAAGGAAAGCCGGAAGGGCTATGCTAGAAATTTTTCTAATACCGATGCCACCAGATCGAATAGGTAAAGAGGCTTGAATCCAGACGCGGTCATCGAGTTTTAAATTTAGAATTTTTTCTAACGCGTTTTTGAGTGTGGCATCTAGGTTTTCCAAAAGAACTGAGTGTTTCCAGATTGGGCAAGCTCTTAATATATATGTAAATTTTGGAACAAAAAGGCAATATTTGAGAATGGTAAACGCGATATGAGAATTTAGAAGGCCCAATCTGCTGATATTTTTCGAAAGTGTTTCACATTTTTTTTCTAGGATAGGCCTAACGCTTTCCTCGAGTAGTGGAGCACCTAGGAGGCAAAGTGAATTATTTTCTAAAACTTTGATATCCGGTGCTATATTTTTAAAATTTTGAATGATAGATTGCCTATCATTGTCATCAAACTTTGGTGAAACATAAAGCTCACACTTACCTAAATTTAGGTCTAAACCTATTTTATTTAAATTCTTAATTATTTTAGTTAAATCATCTTTAACGGAGTCTACTTTGCCCCCTAAATTCCCGTCATCTAGGAACCAGACGTTTAATTTAGAATTTAGATTCGCTATTATGGGATGCATGCCTAAGCTAAAAAGTGCTGGTCCCAAGGGATCTCCCTGCTGAACGCCTACTTCGGAGGAAATTTCTTTGTCGTTGAAAAATAATTTTGAAGGGGTGCTATAACATTGCCAAATATAATTATAAATGTTTGGTGTGTGTATATTAGCTTCATTCAGCAGAGTAGACCTATCAATACTGTTGAAGGCATTTTTCACGTCAATTTTGAGTAGTACATCCGCTTCGTTGTCGTTACATAAAAAAGTACGAACCGAATGTACTGCTGCTTCACAACCTCCACGACTGCCAAATCCTAACTGAATTGGTTCAAATAAAGATCGTAAATTTGCAGAATTCTTTCTGCACGCTAGCTTAGAAGCTAGCCTGCTGAGAGTGCATCCAATAGCAATAGGGCGCACGCCTCCATCTTTTTTATTGAATGCGCAGAGGCGTGCACCAAAAAGTATTTTTCTAAAATTTTGTTCAACATTACCTGAAAATAAAAAATTACAAAATTTTGTAATGTCGCTCAACAATGTCCCGCCAGCGTCACCGGCGGATACGCTGATCAGGTCTTTGAGATGCTGAGGCGTGAGTCCGTCGATGCCACCAGCAGACCCATTGGGGAACGACATAATAGCCTCCAAAGTGTCTTCGATATTAATTTCGAGTGCCAACTGCGTTGAATTTGGAGGATTTGGAGGTGGAGAGGTTGTGATGGCCGAGGGGTGCTTGTCGAGTAGGCTTTTCAGCGTCTCTGCACTGTTGGGAGCAAGTGTGTCATCTGAAAAAAGAATTTTAGCAGCATTTCTTAAGTCACCATCCATTGCCTTGTTTTCTACAATTTTTTTAAAGTTATGAGGTTTCTTAGGGCTATTGATGGGTAGGTTATTACGTTGGAGGATGGAGTTACAATTAGCTTTTAGGAGGGTAGTGAGTGATTTATTGCTATTTGATGGAACATTGAAATGGTGGTAACTAAATGTCAATAGATTTTGCCATGATTGGACATCTTTATCTTGGTTTTCTATACAGTTTTTCAAGGCAATAGATAGCGACTTGGCTAGACATATTCTTGCTCCCCTAGGGATTCTTTTGATAATTCGAACGTTAGAATTTAGACTGCTGAGGTGATGTTCGAAAGGGAATTTCGAAATAATGGGTGGAGAAGTAATGGAGGGATAGTCTGTAATAGGAGCAACAGGGGCTGATAAACGATGAAATTTGCCTATATGTATATTTAGGCCACGACGCCCCTTGAAACGGCGACCATCGGAACACTGATTGCATGTTATAAAATTACTTTCTTGGGTAACAATGGGCCGACTATTATAAAACACATCTTGGGGAACCGGCTGTTGGGAATCATATATTTTTGACGACGGCGGCTGCGTACTACACTGATCCGTTTGTGTTTGTGGTGGTACCGACTGCGGTATTCCTTCTGCATTCTTCTGGGGACTTCCTTCAGGGGTCGCGTAATAGTCCTCTTGTGAAGGAGATATCATACGAGTATGGTTCACTTTATAGATCTAACTTTACTACCTTTGTGTATATATATTGTTAATGTTTTGCATTTTTGACACAATCATTTGTCAATCTGCTCTGCATTGTTTGTCTTTGATTTTGATATATTTTGATTTTATATATTTCATGCGAATTAATGTTTCTGATTCTGAATTGCCCCAACACATATGTCTTTAATATTATTTTAGCGCAGATGCCTCAAATACTTGTATAAATACGTATTAATTTTAAAATTGGCAACTTTGACGTTGCACGTCAAGGACATTGCCTGTAATATATATTCTTTTTACTTGAGGTAAAAAAGTAACGTGCACAGACGTAGATATTGATGATATTTATAGCATATTTTAAGGGTTCCGTACCTCAAAAGGGAAAAACAGAACGCTTGTAGGATCACTAACTTGTCTGTCTGTCCGCCTGCTGCAAAGCCAATTAGCTACGAAACTACTGGAACGACTGAGTTGAAATTTGGTACATATACCTATATGTAAGTTAGTGACCCAAAAACGGACGTATAACGTAAATAATTAAATTTCTAAATTAAAAAAATAATGTTTTGTGTCATACAATGTTAATACATATGAAATGAAAGAGCTTTTTAAGAGAATTTTAAATATATTTCTTTTAAGTATATATATTTTCTATATTATATATAGGGACAAATCACACAGATTATATATAGATAGACACCTAGCCCCAAAGTCAGATTTTCAACATGTGTTATGGGATACTATATTTTATAATAATAAACACCCAAGACCCAGGATAATTTGAAAAACGTAATTTTCTTACTTGCCCTTGCTGAGGATCGAACCCACAACCTCCAGAGTGGCGGACTGGCGTGTTATATAACCACTACGCCATGGAGGTTTATACATAGTAATGCAAAATGTGCTTATTTGTTAGATGTAAAAGATAATTCTAAAACAACAACAAGTCAACAAAAACATTAAAATAACATAATAATGATAACAAGTCGTGGAGCGCGTGTCCAGATTTCGATAAAATGAAAAGATTGTGAAATGGCTTATGTAGTGAGGTTGGAGATAATCCCTAAACCTAAAGTGGCTTAGGTATTACGCGAAGACAAAGAGGGTATTTATACAAATCTCAATGATGACTGAGTATAATCTGTTTATCGCGATCACGTTCGGTCAAGCACGAGTGCGCAGGCCTTGGCGACTGATCCTGTGCCGCGAGATGTGACTTGCACAACTCAGCTCCGCTATTTTACACCCGGTCACTCGATCCACTTTTTATGACAGTGCGAATATTCTTTGCTTTGGGAAGGTCGTTTGAAAATTCTTCCTAGTTTGGCTATTACGATTTAGTTTAGGTAAGTTTTAAGTATTTTCGCTGTCAATCTATCTATGCATGCAGGGTGTAATAAAATATACTGTTTTTTTTCAGTATAGTTTTCTCCTTCTTCGTTGTACGACACGACGTTTACCTTCTCCTTTATCTCTTTCATGTAGCTATGTATCGGTCATACTGTTCCTATTTAAACATAAAAGTTTCTAACTGCAGCATGTTCTATGACATCATATAGCAGACGGTATCCTTCAGCTTACGATGATGAGCAAAGTCGCGGGAAAAAGAATGATTCGAAGGAGAAAGAAATCACAATTTCGCCAAGCTAACTTGACTTGAACTGCACCAAGTTGATCGCAATCCTTCACTACTTAGAGAGGTACCTTTAAAACAAGAAGCGGAACTAGTGATATAAATTATAGAAGTAGCGTGCCTTGTCGAATGATCCTAGAACACAAGATGTTACTTAAATAAGGCTTAAAAGACATTTCATTATGGTTTCATTTCATTTAACTTTGTAGCTACTTATGTAGGTAGCTAAGATTTGGATTTGGCATTGTCAGTCACATAAGATGTAGACGAGGGTTCCTATGATCCAAATAATAAATTATTACAAAATTAACTTACAATCACATAAATATCAATGATATATACTGAAATTCGTGCGTATATTTTAAAATATATGATATAAATGTGCTTTGCACGTTTGCACGTAATTTAGTATAACACTCCCAATTAGAAAAGCCTCAACATTGCTCAAGCTCCAGGGCAAGTTATCAAACTCACCGCCGTTTTTAATCAGGTATGCATCTTTTATTGCCGCCAATTTGCATTAATCACAATTAATATCGCGAGAAACACCGTCTACATCAGGAATTCGCAAAGAACGATGCACCAATGACATAATTTGCCGAAGCAAATAAGGTTCTGCCACCGTTACTGATAAATCATGCAATTTTATGACGACAGTAGCCAATAAACCTATTTGTTCGCGTATAGCCTCACATAATCGAGCTGTACTTGACAGATATGGGTCCCTAAATCATCTAAGATTATTTTCTTTGATATTTATACCAGTCGAAGTCGAACCTTAAATTGAATGCAGGAGATTTCAGTTTCTTAACCCTTCGATGCATTACATAATGTCCTTTGGTGGTTTATAGTGGATACGTGGCAGTAATTTTACGAGAGTCATCTCCGTGTGTGACTGATAGACCATAAATATCGATATATAGATATATAGATAAAATTTACCGGTTTGTGATGCGGTATGCTAAATATGTGCAATCGAACAGTGGTAGTCCTGTTACTGCTACCAAAGATAATCTAATTACCTACTAACGTAATGGATACCTAACGTCACACAAAGTTTTAGAGGGTACGTAAATAGCAGAAACTTGTCGACACCTTATTAGTTATACCAGTTAAGTAAGAAATAAAAAAATATTTGTGCTCCTACTTTGGTCTCTCTTGTCTTTACACCACCTATCGGTGGACCGTTTACGATTTTTATAACAAAGTTAAATAAATAAAATAAGTAAAATTGCCATCTAGTGACCTATTTAAAAACATTTAGGGAACTGAAAATCGTTTTCTCTAAATAAACATTTAGAGAAAATAATTTTCTGGATCTATTTTTTTGATCGAGTCATAGTTGAATACTATACTCCACTAGCTTTTTTAAACATAATTATATTTTTATTTTTATCAATAATAAGTTAGGTACTACCTCTAGAAACAAGTTGCCATCTAGTAATATCTCACTCTTTCAATTGCCTGTGTCTATTTATTTTGTATGAAAAATGAGTAAAATGGGTTTGAGTAGGACATACATTCGTAGCTCCGTGGCGGCGGGCTGGTCACGCGCGCGCCTGATCTCTGACAAATCGAGATGAATTGCCTAGTTCTTTCTTCCCTGCTGCAGCTGACATGTCGCCAATTCCGCGCCCGTAATGCCACAAGCCGCAATTCAAAACGTCCTAGCGAAGGGTTTATGCACACTGCTAGTTCAGTTTAAAGTGCATCTTCTTTTTAACTTTTAACCCATCAACCCTATACCATACATATTTATGACAACAAATCGACAACTTCTGTGGCGTATTGCTAACCATGCTACTCCGTCCCTGGCCGTCCTGGGTTCGATCCCCAGCCAGGGCAAGTTAGAAAATGGCCTTTTTCAAATTGTCTTGGATCTTGGGTGTATATTTTATTTTTATTTTATTTATTCAGGTACGTAAAACAGGATACAGTCATTACAGTGCAACACAATAAATACATAGGTACCATATTCTAATACTGGACTGTAGCCCAAAACTTACGCACACAACAAGATCACAAAAAACATCACCTAACGTAAACACAATTGAGTAAAATTACATGAAATAGTAAAATTATTACTATATACATATACTAAATATAAAATACGAATGAAACTACACTAACTACTTACAAAACTAATAAAATAAAACTTTAATAAAATTAAAATCTATAATATTATTATAAAATATAGTAACGTTTATTTATTATTATAAAATAAAGTAACGTTGAGTTAGTATCCCATAACACAAGTTTAAAACTTACTTTAGGGCTAGCTCAACCAGAGTAATTAGTCCTTTTATAAAAAAAAAAACAAGAAATCCGGCCACTAGTACCTGGTGAGTCAGAGCCTTGGTATTATCGGTAGACAGGCGAGTTCTGGAGTGAGGGGTGCGAAGAATCATCAGGTAGAGTTACCGTCGAACGACCAAACTGGAAAAAAGCGTTGAGGTCTATGTGCACCGAAATAGGACATGATGCTTACATGATTGCAAAAAAAAACAAATATAATTATTTTATTGCTTATTTAAAGACGGCTAATAAATAAAAAAAACATTTAAATAAATAAATATATGATTTACAAACAGATATTTGCTTGTTTTCTTTGAGATTTTTACCGCCGAAAGGCCTGCTCTGCCCAAATGTGCCAAATGCCCGTCCCATAACCAATGTGAACAACCCTTTTGAAGCTTGCAAAACTCCTGCTGGGTGATCCGACCGAATCATTCCGTGATACAGCATTAGCAGAATTTGCATTTATTTGCCTGTCATACGAAATACCATTACGACTCGTATTGATTTATCGAAACACTCTTAGACAATTTTACGTATTAGGCTTCATAGATAAATACGTAAAATTGGTAAATACTCAGGTCGCATAAAGGACTATGGCATGCGAATAATATATAACTCAATGTACGAACTTATAGAGGACATCCAATATAATAATAAACATAAAGAAAACTCGCCTGATAATGAATCAATGTTTTTTCGAAACTAAATGTTTACACATAATTCACCAAAACATTGCAGGATTGTTAGATAAATCAGACACATTTCTAGTACATTTACAAGAGCTTGCTGATCGAAATATAAATATTGATATCTTGTGTATAACGGAACATTTCATGATGACAGGATATGAACAATTTCTAAACTTACCTAATTTTACATTAGCGGCTTGTTTTGGTAGGCCTGATATGAAAAGAGGAGGAGCATGTATCCTTGTAAATAAGCAATACAGATGGAGAGAATTGGAAGACATAAAAAAATTCTCCGTTTTCAATATTTTTGAATGTTGTGCTGTAGAATTAATTGATTATAAAATTCTTATTATTTGTGTGTATAGAGTTCCAAAAAAGGCAAATCTTAATACATTTTTTTATAAATTAGAACAAGTTTTGAAATATATTCCAAAATATAAATTTAACAATGTAGTAATTGCTGGTGACTTTAACATTGACATATTAATAGATAGTAATGATAAAATTGAATTTGAAGGCCTATTGTCAAATTATAATTTCAAATTAGCTGTAAGAGAAGTTACCAGACCTGCTAGTACTACTTGTCTTGATAATTTTGCTCACAATTTCAAAAACAAATGTGCGACGGAAGTGGTAGAATTCGGATTATCACATCATTCTTTGATATTGATTAAATTGCTAGTTAAAAAAACAGTAAAAATAAAATCATGGCGTAAAACAGTGCGAGATTACAGCGCAGAAACTATAATAAAGTTTAAAAATTGTATAAAAAACCTAAGTTTCACAGAAATATATGATACGGAAGACCCGAACATTGCATATAGAAGTTTTATAGACACTTTTAAAATGTTTTATGATCTGTGCTTCCCACTAAAACAAATCACTATACATACTAATCGTAAAGTAAAATGGATATCTAAAGGATTAAAAAAATGCAGTCAAAAGAAAAGAAACCTTTTATGGAATTTTAGATTAAGACCCACTAAAGTTAATAAAATAAACTATAAATGCTATGCAAAGTTATTCAAAAGAATCATTAAATTAACAAAACTGAGTCAAAATAATTACAAAATAAGCACATCTAAAAATAAATCAAAAACGGCATGGCAAATAATCAATGATTCGAAATTTAGCTTACCAAATGAACCAGTAACGCGACTGAAGATTGATGATAAGCTTATTTCAGACCCAGATGAAATAGCAAATGCTTTTAATAACTATTTCATTGATAAAATTAAACCTGTAAAGAGTTGTGGGTCTAATGTTAAGTCGGGTATTAGACATCCATTAAATTCTATGTTCATGGCGCCAAGCTCACCACAAGATATCTATGAAATTATTAAAAATCTTAAAAATACAAACAGTGTTGGTTATGATGGTATTAAAACGAAAATAATTAAAGCTGTGAATGAACATATTTGTCATCATCTAAGTCATATTATTAATCTAAGCATTCAAAAGGGAATTTTTCCTGAAGATTTAAAATTGACTACAGTTAAACCTTTATTTAAAAAAACAGACAGGGAACGTATGGAATATTTTAGACCTATTGCCCTAAATTCAATATTTTCAAAGATTTTTGAAAAGTACTATTCTAACGAATTAAACTCGTACTTTGAAGAAAAACAAATATTTTGTCAAGAACAAAAAGGGTTCCGGCGAAATAAGACAATTAATATGGCAATTTTTGACTTTTTGACGAATGTTATTACTGAAATTGACAAAAGAAATCCCGTTTGTTCTATCAATTGCGATATGACACAAGCTTTTGATTATATGCATCATAAAATATTATTAGATAAACTTGAAGCATACGGAATTAGAGGAAATGTCTTACAATTAATTAAGTCCTATTTATCGGATCGTCGTCAAGTAACAGAAGTATCCAAACTTGATTTTAAATCTAAAGAAGAAAAACATTACACATCAAATGAACGACGTGTATCATATGGAGTTCCACAGGGTAGTGTTCTTGGGCCTCTCCTTTTCATTATCTATATAAACGATCTTCGTAATAACATTAAACATAACGTAACATTATTTGCTGATGATAGTACAGTAACAATTAAATGCATGGACAAAGAAACATATAAATTTGACCTTAATTCAACATTAACCTCAATAATTACATGGCTTGACAATAATAATTTAAAAATAAATCTTGATAAAACCAATATAATGCATTTTAGTCAAAGACCGAAAAAGACGGACAATTTTAATTTAGAGTATCAGGGCAACATTGTAGGTAATGTTCCTTCTACTAGATTTCTTGGATTAATAATAGATTCTAAGTTAAAATGGAAAGAACAAATTGAAAGTCTTTGTAAAAGAATTACTAGTTCATCGTATGCACTGTAAAGACTATCAAATGAATTAAATACCGAGGTACTAATAACGGCATACTATGGTCTAGTCGAATCAGTACTTAGATACGGTATAATTTTTTGGGGAAATTCGACCAATAAAGATTTAGCATTCAAAATGCAAAAGCGCTGTATTCGAGCAATGTTTGGACTACAAAGTACAGATAGTTGTGTGCCACTATTTAAAAAACATAATATTCTAACACTCCCGTCACTATATATACTGGAAGTAGCAATATTTGTGAAAACTAATTCTCATTTGTTTCCTAGTTTATCCGATGTAGTAATAAGAAACCGACGTAAGATATATTGTGATAACTTGTGTCTGCATTCATCTAAAACTGCTTTATTGCATGACAGTGTAGTATGTATGGCACCGAAGATATATAATAAAATACCAAAAGAATATAAAGATTTAAATTTAACTTTGTTTAAGAAAAAATTTAAGCTCTTTTTGACAGGTAAGTGTTATTATAGTATTAGGGATTTTTTATTTGATAAATTGTAAAATTTTAGGAGAAAATAGATAAATATGTATGTAAAAATTTTGCTATACCCGAAAGGGTTAATAAGAAGGACTATATTTTTAATTATAAGACAACACTGTACTCTTATTAAGCAAATAAAGAATTTGATTTGATTTGATTTGATTTGGATAATAGATAGTATTACCCACATTCAGTTAACGCTAGGTATCCGAAGTGTTTATTATTTAAGTATATGAGTATTAGTACCGATATATTAAAAGAATTTCAAATAATAAAAGTAAATAACTATTCTTTAATTTAACAAAAACAAATGTGATCTTCAAAATCTGTTTACGTGAACAGGTAAAACTTCATTTCCTGGTGACCGCTCTGGAATAGGTGAATGATTTCACAATATTTAATAATCACAACACTCTTAATGTTATTATATCTCAAAAGCAATTATGATAACAATGTAAAAACACTGTTAATTTAACCCAATATTGACACTTCAATAGCTTTTCGCAGTAACCCTTTCAATGCAGCTCGTGTATAACAGGTCACCGTCAGTGAAGGTTCACATTGTGGTATCAGTATCTTTGAATATGCGAGTCGATCAAGTGTAGTAGAGTTGTGAGTTTGAGTGGATAGGCAGTCGTGAAGAGAAGACATTAAACTCATGCATTGGTGTTTTTTTGTTTCTATGTAATCTCTTTATTGCACAAAAACAAAACATAGGTACAGAGCATGCTTCTCTCGAGAATATATGCTCCTTCTTATGAGTTTTTTTTCGAACGCCACTAATTTCAGAATTTTTTTCATATTTTAAGAAAAACAATTGCTTTTTTGTTACTGTATTTGTGCAATTAGTGTCAGTCTCTAGGAACTTACACTAAAAGTGCCAATAGTTTATAAATTTAGAACTTATATTTACTCTTCCAAAAGATGATTGATGAAGTCAGCCGACAAAACAAGCGTTGCCTACAACATTACTTGAATAACATGTCTATTGCACTACTGGTATGTCTATTAGGTTAGAACTACTGGTAGGATTCACTAAGAAGTTCTTCTATGACAACCCTGATTATGCGAGATACCATATCACCAATTGCCTCGCTCTGTCAACTAGCCCAATGTGAACTAGGTAACTCTGCTAATACGTGCAAACATGTTTTACAAGTTCGACCGACGTCCTTAATTAAGGTAAAACGTCGTCCGTCCACTGGATTAAAACATCCGATTTGATTTTGATTGATATGGAGGTGAAACGGTGCACTTGCCCGCAAACTTCTTGCATTTAATCTCTTGCTAAAGTCTGTTTACATACACAGATAAGTATTATAAAAAAGTTTTATCGTTGACTGAAAAATATTATGCTTTTCATTGTAAGTAGTCGATCTCATGACGGATGTGCCCGAATATTGGTCGGGAGTTAACTATGTAAAAAGTGCAGCATATTAATAGAATAATGTGATTGAGGAGATGCCTTCTGAAGGTTGATAAATAAATCAATTATGAAAATATACTTTTTTCAAAATATTTTTTGGCGGGTGTGTGAGATTTCATGGTATGATTCGATTTATTTTATTGTTTAGTTCATTACTTAATGGCCTATAGAGGGCGCCACAGTGGATTTACTATGACGTCATATAGCCTATATCCAGCGATGAGCCAAGACGATTCTGAGAATACCTCATTTGTTAAGGTACCATGGAAATATATTTAATAAGTATATACCGGTACGATATAACCCTTCTTTTGACTTTACCGTAGTCGGCTAAGAATTTTGACTTTTGTCAAACGTTAAAATTATTAGAATCTAAATCGTTAACTAAATAAATTCTGTAATTAAATAAAATTAAAACATCTTCGGGTATAAATGACCTGACAGGAGCTGCGCCTGTCGACGTTGCATGTTCAGCGCTACGTGGAATTAAATCCGACAAACATGGCTGTACTTCGGAACTTTTAGTATTTTGCTGCGCGATTGGATAACTCGTGATATAAGTTTAATGGGAATAACACTGGTGTCAGACTTTTCGAACTGCCTTATGGCATCTGACGTAGCTCAAAGACTGTCTTCTTTCTGACCAAGAGTTAGATTGTGCTAGAAACTCAAAGGTACATGTCGGGCCGGGCAGGACCGAACCAGTGACCTTTCGGTTATAGGTAGCGCTTCTAAACCACTACACTACCGTTTTAGTCTCAGAGGAAAAGGTTTGTAGGTAAAGGAGTGAAAAGAAGTTGTGGAGAAAGATGTCAAACATAGACTTACATTGAATGTACGCTTCGAAAAACACGTTGAAAGCTTGGTTTAGTCGTGTTTTTACCGTCTCAAAATGTTATATTGTATGCGGCATTTTCTGAGCAAGAAAAATCAAATGATGCTCTGTAAATCGTGATTCTCTCTCGTTTGAATTGTGCAGATCTAATCTATGGACTTCGTCTGTTGTCTAAAACGAGCCGTCTCGTCCAAAGGGTTCAAAATGTGTGCTGTCGTTTTTGTTACGTTAAACCTCATAGGAGTCGGATCATCCCATACTTAAACGCCTCAGCTCTAAAAATTACTCGAAGACACCTACATCTGGCATCTCTTCTTTTTGATCTAATTAAATTTAAAACTCCTTTTTATCTTTACCCTTAACTTAATTTTTCTTTTTTCACAACAGGTATGGTACTAGATCCACGCGTAGTATTTTAGCAGATCACTCACACAAATACAGCAGTTTTTGCCGGCAGTTTCCGGTATTTATCAACAAATATTCTTTCAAGCGAAAATTTGAACAATTTCTTTTGAATAAAAAACTGCAGGTCTACCACGAGGATGGTCGGTAGCGGATTTTGCTGTGTAAAATACTAGCTGTTCTGATAAAACATACCCAACATAACACACATATACTGTCCACTACAAATCAATCACACATTAACCACACATCACTCATCTCGACACCATTTCTACAGCAACACGTAATATTTGTGTTTTTATGAAATTTAACATAGTTTTTATTTTTAATGAACTTAATGTATTGGCTACAAAGTTCTGTAATTTTAATTAGAATAATATTTTTTTGTTCCAAAATAGTCTCGTCAGTCACTTCATTCAGGTCATAGCAGAAAACCACTGCTTTACTTACTACTCGTAAGTTTACGATAAGCTAATGACCTTTTTGAATACTATTATGTATGTTTTTATTATTATTATAATTTCTGTATTTTTATGTGTTTTTATTTAGTTGTGATAGGTTGTGTGTGTTTATGTTTCAATTCAAATAAAGATTATTCTATTCTATGTAGGTACCTATATACATATTATGTACTTATATGAAGTACGTTAACATTTATTAATAATCAAAGTGCATCCGGCTGTCATAATACTGGTACCATTGTGTAAATGACTGGTACAAGGCGTTTTAAAGATCATCCAGTCGATTCCGCCGAGATGGCACTCGTCAATTGTTCTTCTCAATAATTTATTTTTGCTTCGAGACAGTTGACACGCTCTCGGGCCGGTTATCGCGCTTTGTATTGTCTTGTTCCTTGTAATGATGGTGTGAGTAAAATAAATCTTTATTTGCGTATTGTTTATACGGAATGAAACTTTACGGCAGAGGTGGCGGCTCAGCCCATCAATATTGGTTAATATATATCTATAGGAACTATATATTAACCAAAATTGATACTATTTCAATATATGCCATTTCTACGTGTCCGATGATGAAATTTCTATAAAAAGTTTCAACTTTTTTAATTTTATTCTTTTTAACTTAAACATAAATTGAGGCGTAATTAGAATTTTTACATAGGTACATACAAAATTATACTATTAAGTCTTTATCCCTAATGGGCGAGATAGAGCATTTTAGGTTTGGTGGCTCTGAGCAGACAGAGCCAAGGGCCGCAAGATACAAAGGCCACTTTAAGCGTGATGATAGGCGAGAAGGTGGAAGAAATCAAATAGTGATGGGTTGTTAGCCGCATCGCCTATTAACACAATCCACATTTTCCCCCATTCCCTCGATCTGGTTTTACGATCACCGTGGGAAGAGAAGCAGCTGGCACATTATTTATGTTTTCTTTTCTCCCAGACCAGCATGGAAGTATTTTTAGTATTTTTACGTAGCGTAGTGGTTAACACGCCAGTCCGCCACTCTGGGTTCTGGCACAGAATAGATACTAATACTCCGTACAGAAGTCTCACTCAACAAAGAAATTCAAAGAAATATCTACTCAATGTTGTTAGTGATACGGTTTAATTTAGCTCACGTCAGAACTCAGCACCTTTTTGTTTATATACCTAGACTTTAATTAGAATTTAATTCTTATTACTCTAGACAAACGATTCGTATAACTGAATTTACCACCCGGAGGGGCAGCCTGCGCGCATAGTAATAATGTAGGTACATTTTAGATACCTGAACGGGGAGTGACACAGGCCTGGTTCTGGGTTCGGTCCCCAGGCATGTCGTTGTTGAAAATGACCTTTTTTAAATTGTCCTGGGTCTTGGGTACTTATCTCGTATGAATGTATTCTAAAATATAGTGTCGTTGAGTTAATATCCGGTATAACAAGTTTAAACTTAGTTTGGGGCTAGACCAATCATTGTGATTTGTCCTTATCTATCTCTCTATTGTTCTCTCCCTCTATATTAACGGAATGAACAATAGCTAATGCAATAAATTAGGTAAACTTAGCTCATTTTGATACCAAATATGTAATTTTTTATATATGTATTTGTAGGCATAAGATTGCTATCTAATCTAATCGCGATAAAATTTTGCGAATGTTTCCCAGCGCTGGGTATCTTAATTGCTTGTAATGGCAACTCGGCGATGCCATCCAAATGAGCATAGTTTGGGATCCTCGAATCACTCTCATGACGCCCGAATTCACTTGATTCGCTCACCGTGGGAGTCGACTAAAAGAGGTGGTTTCCTTCTAGCCTTTTTACTTGGTAGCTCCAGTTTATTTCATTTTATTATGTACTCATTTTTAGCCGTGTGATTCCTGGCAGAGTAGACTAGTATCACTCCAAGTCTTCCCGTGGATATTGTAGAAGGCGACTTAGGAAACACAAGCTAAACAAAGCTTACCTAAATATCAATGAGATCTCTCCAACCAAATCTTCCGCCAAATCCTTTGGCCGCTCTGGCTAATATATGGCTCTGGTAGTACAGTGAGGGTCGTGCCCCTGCAGTGGAGACTAAAAAAGACCTGATGATGATAATGCACAACTCTAGGTACATAATTTTACTACAGGTTTTTTTTGCGTGATTTATAATTATCCTCTGTCAACTGTGTTAAAAGTTGGTTTTGCTAATCTTTCAGAGAGAGTATATAACTATAGGAATATACCTAATAGAAGCTGTCAAAGTCAAAGTATTTTTTTTTTCAACAAAGGATAAATATATCGCTTATTAACTATAACTAATGACCTTCAATAAGCGTTATCTTGGCAGGTAAACAACACAAAAGTCTCTCGGAATAGTTGCAAAAACCATTGACTGACTGGTCGATTTATGAAACCAACACAATGTGTTAAAGGGAGCACAACAAAACGTATTTATTTGCACAAACATAGCTTGGGGGGCCCACAATTAATTATCATGAACCACTGACATTAACTGCCGCGACATTTTTTCACTTTTGCGAAAAAATTACAAAACTTAATTTCTTTGCGATAAATTGGAGCAAGGCGTCGGCGGACTTGTGTGCCGATGAATTATTTGGTTACACAACCAGGCCCCAGTTTGGAACGCAATTATTAGAGCAGCCGGCAGCTCACTTGTTTCTCGCGACGAGAGCGAATAATCGAAGTATAAGTTTGTAAAATTTCGGCCTTTTACGTAACAATGCCGCCCTCTCAATGCCGTTCTCTGGGACGTTACGCGCAAGTAATTATTTTTGGACATACAAAAATATATCATGGTGTAAATGACAATCCGCTAGATCATCATCATCAGGTCTTTTTAAGTCTCCACTGCAGGAACACGACCTTCTCTGCGCTACCAGAGCCATACTTAGCCAGAGTAGCAAGAGGATTTGGTCTACACTGTCCACGCTGGCCAAACGGGTTGAAGACGTCTCACTGATATTCATAAGCTTTGTTTAGCTTGTATTTCCTAAGTCGCCTTCTATGACATCCACAACAAGTCAAATTAGACACTTTTTTCTAAACGTCAAAGACAAACATTTTCTATGGGATTTGTAAGTAAATCACAACCGTGATTTACCGTCATAATTTTTTCGAGTTAAATATCACTCTTAATATCAGTTTTTCTGCATAAATAAATGTAAAATCATGTTGAAAATTAATATGATCAATGACAAGTTACACTATTTTGTAACTTTTATTCTCATAATACTTAGAACCAAATAATTTATTTTTGACCCAGTCATCTACCCAATCCGCTAGTTTCCAACAAGTCAAATCAGACACTTTTTTCTAAACGTCAAAACAATCATTTTTTATGGGATTTGTATAAAATATCGGACTGTGACGTCATAGTTTAGTCAAAAAGCGCTCTTAATATCCGTTTTTCTGCATGAATAAATCTAAAATCACGTTAAAATGGATGTGATCATTGACAAGTCACATTATTTTGTGACGTTTTATTCTCTTAACAGTACCAAATAATTTATTTTTGACCTAGGAAACTACCCAATTTATATACTATATAATCACGATCGCTAGACGCGCGTTGTTTGACTAACTGTTTTAAATCATAATTTAAAGATTTAGACCCTTATATCTTTAAGATACCTTAATCTATAAGTACCTCAAATTAAAATAAAACCGGTTTTCGATCTTGAAGAGATGTAAGGCTTCAATCACATATCACGTGGGGCAGTGGACGGCCTCGTCTTAAAAGCCATTGTTACGGATGAACAGTTGTGTATAAATCAAAACTAGTGTTATTTATGATGGAAAGATCAACAGAGTGATTAAAAACAAGCGTATTAATTGATAAGTATTACATTAATTTTTCTCTCATTATCATGCACGGTGAATATTCTGTGTGAATATGTACTTAGATACTAATTAATTATACGAAAGCTTCAATTAAGGGGTAAATAACCATTATTAACTCTCAAAGAAGTTAATCTCAAGAAAGTTGTTTATTTTCTACAAACATACGAGTAGATCTTCGTTTTTCCGTAAATTATTTTATGCTTTTGAGTTTCTTCCATCATTTGACCAATCTTATCCATGCAAAAGTTTTATTACATGAGAACTATATATTTTAATATCATAGAATAAAAAAGTTCCTTACAGATATACACATTATTTTTATTTAAATTGTTTTGATATACCAATACATATGTACACTATCAAAATTTTATTAATTTGAATTGCGTTACATTTTAAAGAACTTTTCATAATAATGCAATACTAAAACTGTAAATTATAATGATATACAAAAAGTTATTTAAATAGTCGACTGCTTACGTTTAGTCACAGAATACATAAGAGTCAAACAGAATGGTAACTCACAGCGTCTCCCGCAAATTGGCGTCCCCGCACCTCTCCCCCGCACTTTGTGAGCTTTGACAGCTCCAAACCAGGGTTTAGTTACTAGCCGTACGCAATACGCGACGTGTGTTGCCTTGAGAACTGTCAACCAATAGTAACCATTGAATTTATTCATATCATTACCGTATAGTTTTGCGCCGAATATGCAAATTACTATATTACAATAGTGAATAAGTGAAATTAGTGCGTTACATTATAAATGACTCAGTAATAATCAGTTAAGTGAACTAATGGTGAAATAGACAATGGACATAATGAAAAATATTTGTGAAGTGATATTATGTAGCTGTTTCCGGCTTTTCTGTAACATTTAATACATATAAAACAGAATATTTTTTACGTCATCGTGTTCGCAAATCTTCCGGTATGGAAAGATATAATCGTAAATATGTCGAACTCGTTAGTAGGTAAGTATTAAATTAATTCTGCGGTGCGACCCTAAGTATAAAACTCACACATCGACGTGTGTACAGATAAATTGTTTCGTTTGTAGTAGTAGTAGGTATATATGTTACTCTGAATCAATGGAGAGTCCTACCAGTGGTTTAGTGGCAGACTTACATTAATTCTGTGGTAGTAGTCAACAAGCCCAATTTGATAAATATTCAAACTCTCTTGAGTAGGTCTGTCTACTGTCGATGCTTTCAACGAAAACTTATGGTAGATATTCTCAACGAACGTTATATGATTAGGCATGGATTTTTTGTTGTTTTTTACTATTGATAAAATACTTAATTATTAAAATAACTAGTTTCAAATTATTGAAACCTATTAAATGAGCTACCCATAACGACGGTTAGCTGCTAACTATTTAATAAAAAAAAAAATGGAAACGAGTGATTACTTGCAGTCAAATCATTATTTTAATTAGAAAAATATTGTGTGGTGACGCGACGACCGTGATACCGTCAATACGCTTCTATATTTACTGCGTTTAATTAAATCGTTTGGTGCTTAAAAATGTTCATATAAATACAAACTGTATATCAAAACATTCCTTGAAAAACACTCTTTCGATTGGTGTATTTGAAGATTGTGATCAACAAAGAATTTGACTAGTAAACTCAATTGTAAATTCAGTTCAAAACTGCTTCGTAATTATTGTGTCCTGTGTTGGTGCACGTACATGTTATGAGTCATCGACCGCTCGCTACTCCGTGCAGTAAAGCTTTCCGCCTGACAAGGATTGCATAGTTTCGCGTGAGACGTAACCGTAGAGGTGGCGCGCTGTGTTGAGAGCTTGAATGTCGTCTGAGCGTCGCAAGTTCGAGTCCCACAGCTGATGCGACTTTTTTAGGCTTTTTATTATTGTTGCTGGTTTTTATTTATTTATAATGGCCAACAATGACGAGATTTGTGCTGGGTGCCATATGTTAATTACCGACCGAGAATTTTTGACCTGTGGCTTATGCAGAAAGTCATATGATTTGATCTGTGCTAATGTAACGCAACAACGTTTCTACAACACCCTGGTGGGCGAACATAGGCAAGCGTGGAGATGTATATGCTGCATCAGCAAAATGCCTAAGACAGACAAAACCAACACGCCGGTCCGGGACGCTTTTGATGGAGTCAATCGCAATAGGGGTGCAGCAACGTGCGATCTCACTCAACATATGGATGATAGTACCGTGCTGAACGACACTGTGGAGATGAATGACATGCAGTCCTTCATGATTGAAGCGCGACAATGGCGGGAGGAAATGAAAGCTACGCGTGTGCAACTTCAAATCTTCAACACAGTGGTCACAAAACTTTCAGAAAAGCTTGAAGAGAGTGAACAGAAACGGAACCAATTGCAAGGGCGGGTCGACAGCTTGGAGAGTCAAGTGGCAGAGTTAAAGGCTAATAGTGATACAACATTGCAACAGACCATTGAGCAGCTTAAGGCGGATTTAAATGACCGCGACCAAGATCTTCTGGGTAATGATATAGAAATTTCAAATATACCTGAAGAAAAAGGAGAAAATCTGGTGCACATTATTACTACAATTGCGGACAAATTGTCTGTTGACTTAGTGGATCAAGAAATAGTATGTGCCACGCGGGTTGGCCGTTCTTCTGAGGGTGAAAGCGCTGCGCCGCGGTCGCGACCCATTGTTGTACGCGTCGTCCGGCGCGCGCTTCGAGACCAGCTCCTGCACTCAGCGCGAGTTCGTCGTGGTGCCACTACAGAGGGCATAGGCCTCCCTGCACCGTACCGCCGGTTTTACGTGAATGAGAGGTTGACCAAAATCAATCGGTTGCTGTTCAAACGAGCCCGAGAATTGGGTAAATCTCACAACTGGCGGTACGTCTGGACAAAGGACGGCAAAATATTTGTGCGACAGCATCCGGGATCGGACTCACCGCGACATCGCATCCGTGGTGAATGCGATTTAGTTAGAATTTTTGGGCTTGCTGACGTTAGTTCTTAGTGTTCAAATGTCAACAATTGGCTGTTACTTTGTTTGCTTTCTTCATGATGTTTTAGAATATGATAATTTTGTTGTTTAAATTTTAAATAATAGTATATTCCCTTGTTTATTTACTTTGCATATCGAGAACGAGAAATGGTGCAGTTTCACATATTTGATGGAGCTTAAGAAGCAGTGTTCCCCTAATTCTAATTTATCTGTTTATCATACTTCTAATTTTGTATATCTTTTTTGTAATGGTTAGAAAGTCAAAGTTTTTCAAATTAGGTCTATTTAATGCGGGTTCACTGAATACCGGTCAAGACGATTTTCTCGTCGCTATGGACCGCTATAGCGCCGACATTGTAGCTATTAACGAGACTTGGCTCAATGATCAGCAGTTAGAACGCGCGCCCGTTGTGCCTGGCTACAGGTTTCACGCCGCCCCACGGCCATCGCATATGCGTGGGGGGCGCGGAGGTGGGCTCGGCTTCTACATTAAAAGAGACGTTCACGTGCGATATTTACCGCGACCTAATGACCACATTGAACAGCTATGGCTCTCGACACGTGTGAATGGTTTCAAGCTGGCTGTTGGAACAGCCTATAGACCTCAGTGGGTAAACGAAGATTTATTTATAGATGCTCTTACTGACTCAATTAACTCCTTTTCTTGTTGCGACTTCGTTATACTTTTGGGTGACATTAACATAGACTTGCTAGAAACTTCTGATAGTAGCACTGCTAAATTTAAAGAGTTCCTTGAAGATATGAGTCTCAAACAGGTAGTCACTGAACCTACACATTTTACCTCACATTCGGCTAAACTTATTGATGTGATTT
Organism: Acrobasis repandana; assembly: GCA_963576875.1. Classification (NCBI taxonomy): domain Eukaryota; kingdom Metazoa; phylum Arthropoda; class Insecta; order Lepidoptera; family Pyralidae; genus Acrobasis; species Acrobasis repandana. Next base: position 8,553,144 of record OY756230.1, on the reverse strand, counting down.
GCACTAACGCACCTTTTCGTGACGTTATAGTTAAAAATATTACTGGACGCTATGGGCATGCAATGATAAATGTCACTTTGTCATTAAAAAAGAATAAAGCATTGCCAAGGCACTTTTATTACAGGCCATTGAATAAAATAAATATGGATGAATTTAATTACGACCTGGATTCAATTGACTGGAAAGTTGTTACTGAATTACCCACGGTAGATCAGATGGTAGATAAATTTAATGACATCATACAGACACTGTTTAATAAACATGCTCCAGTAAAGAGAGTCTCCGACAGGGAAGGTTCTTTACCTTGGATTACGGATATTTGCAAGGGTATGATTGATGAACGTAACAAAGCTCATGAAAGGTATCGTAGAACTAAATCGGAAAATGATAGGCAATATTATAAGGACTTAAAAAGAATGGTGGAGATAGGAATAGCTGGAGAAAAACGTGCTTATATTGATAGATTAATTAATTCACAGGTCAATGATAATAAGAAATTTTGGAAAAACCTTAAAAGTAAAGTTCTCCCCAATGTTAACAAGGATCGATTGCTACCAGATCATTTAATTGATGCAAATAAAATTAATGAATACTTTCTTCAGCTTCCCGGCGGCAATGGTAACACTTTGGCAGAAATTTCTGCTTTCAAGAACGAAAGGTTCTCTCCTGCGACATTCACACTAAGTCCCGTGAGTAGCGCGGATATTGCAAAATATATTCTATCCATAAAATCGAACTCAACTGGTAGTGATAATATTAGCAAAGATATGATCATTTTGACTCTGCCTTGTACGTTGGATGTTATAACGGCAATTATCAACAAATCTATTACTACAGGCACTGTGCCAAGATGCTGGAAAGACGCCATCGTGAATCCATTACCTAAAGTTAATAATCCCTCTGATTATAAGGACCTTAGACCAATAAGCATACTACCGTTCCTTTCTAAAATACTAGAGAAAGCAGTTTCATCCCAGCTTTCTAAATTTGTAGAGGATCAGAATATTCTTCCTACTCTGCAGTCTGGCTTTAGAAAGGGACGGGGGACTATAACAGCTCTGATTGATGTGGTTGACAACGTGTTGGCGGAGCAGGACAGGGGTAACGGTACGATTCTTTCACTTTTAGATTACTCGCGTGCATTTGATTGTTTGAATATCCCTCTTTTGCTTGCCAAACTAGCCTACTATGGATTAGATTCAGATTCGCTTGCTTGGTTTAAAAGCTACCTTACCGGTCGCTCACAATCTGTTCAACTTCAAAAAAGTGATGGCAGTTTCATAGCCTCAGACCCGAAACCAATAGAACGTGGGGTGCCGCAAGGTTCAATACTGGGGCCTCTGCTCTTTATTATTTATTGCGCAGATTTACCCTCAGTTATAAAAAATAGTAAGTTCCATTGCTACGCTGACGATGTGCAATTATATATCAGTACAGAGCCTAATAACATTTCACAAGCTGTCCAGCAAGTGAATGAAGATCTATCTAGTATTGCCGACTGGTCTCAGCGCAATGCGCTAGCTCTGAATCCGGAGAAGTCGAAATATTTGGTACTTGGCAGTAAATGGCAAATTACTCAAATAGTGAACGCGAATCCGAATATTGCTATCAATGGCCAAGCTCTTGCAAGGGTTGAAGAGGCCAGAAACTTGGGTTTGATTATTGATGGTCAGCTTAGGTTTGAGACTCATCTGTTAAGCCTAGTGAAGAACTGCTTCTATCGCCTTAGCCTTCTCTACAAAATTCGTGATCAGCTTACTGTAACGTCGCGACAGATAATTTGTGAATCTCTGGTTCTATCCAAGCTTAACTACGGTGACCTTGTTTATGGGCCGCGTCTGTTGTGTAAGACACAACGTCTGGTACAAAGAGTACAGAATGCGTGTCTGCGTTTTTGCTACAATATACCTCCTCGAAGCCACGTTACACCATTTTTAAACAAAGCATCGGCACTTAATATGGAGGCTCGTAGGAAATTACATTTCGCAAGCTTATTGTTCGGATTAATTAAGTTTAAAAAACCTGAATATTTGTTTAGTAAGTTACTTTTTATGTCTCAGCGTCATGCCAGATTAGCTCGTCCTATTCTATGCATTCCGAGACATAGGACAGAGGCTTTTAAGGGAAGCTTTACGTATGCGGCAACAAAGTGTTGGAACAATATACCCCCGCCTTTGAGAAGTATAAATTCTAAATTTACATTTAAGATTAGATTAAAAGTGCATTTGCTAGAAAAACAAAAAGTAGATTTTTCCCATCACTTTGCTTGCCGTGTACGTAAATCACCATCCAGACTATAACTAGCTGCTCAGATTGTAATTTTAAATATAATGCTTTTACTTTTTTTTGGATGATCATTGGTTCGGTCGTGCTTTGTTTTTGTTTATACATTTTTTAAGTACCTACCAATTGATTCTTAGATTTCATAGAAGCTGCGTTGTTTCGAATTCATTTCATGTGTGTATGTTTTTGCTCATTATGTTATTGTTAATAATCTAGTTTTTTTTATTGTACTTATTCGGGTCATCTCACAATAGGAGACAGCTGAAAATCAGCGGTTGCTCCCTGCAAGCAACGTTGTGCTGAGCTGTAGCCTATTTGTGCTGCTGTGGCATACATTTGCTTGTAGTTAGGCTAAGAATGTATTTAATTTTAATTGTTATTTCTTTTGTAATGTATAATGTGTGTGACAGCTGTACAAAATAAATGTTTTATCTATCTATCTATCTATCTATCTATATTAGTAAATACCTTTCTACAATGGTGCTCCTGCTGTTAAAGAATGTTTACAAATATTAGTAAACATTTTCAAAATCTAAATATAATATGTAATATAATTATGGTTCTTTAATTATTTTACTAATACTTGTATGTATTTAGCAGCCCAGAATACTACTATTTCATGATAAACGTTGTGGGCTACGTTATTCTTCTTCTTCTAGTGCCATCTTCAACGAAGGTCGGCAATCATCATTGCGATTGAGACGGCTGCTTGTAATAGGGATCGCGTACTCTTGTTGTACCATTGGCATAGATTTTTCAGCCACGACGTTCTTCTTCGCCCAGCGCCTCCTCTGCCTTGGATCTTCCCTTGTATGATAATTTGAAATAGTTCATATTTGTTATTACGCATTATGTGACCTAGGTCACAGAATACATAAGAGTCAAACAGAATGGTCTCTCACAGCGTCTCCCGCAAATTGGCGTCCCCGCACCTCTTCCCCGCACTTTGTGAGCTTTGACGGCTCCAAACCAGGGTTTAATTACTAGCCGCACGCAATACGCGACGTGTGTTGTCTTGAGAACTGTCAACCAATAGTAACCATCATGGTGAGAAACAAACAAATGATGAAAACAGGTAAGCAAAGCAACAATATAATTTCAAGTTATTACCCAGCAACCATCTTGATATATATACCCTTCTCGCTCTCTCGCATTGGCGGGAGATACACAAGAGCGAGAAGGCCTCGCTCACAGGTAATCACATAGGTACACGCAGATGCCAATTAGACATGCTGTTCGTATAAGCGTGATAATTTTTTTTATTGAATTTATTCATATAATTACCGTATAGTTTTGCGCCGAATATGCAAATTACTATATTACAATAGTGAATTAGTGAAATAAGTGCGTTACATTATAAATGACTCAATAATAATCAGTAAAGTGAACTAATGGTGAAATGGACAATGGACATAATGAAAAATATTTGTGAAGTGATATTATGTAGATAGCTGTTTCCGACTTTCCTGTAACATTTAATATATATAAAACAGAATATTTTTTACGTCATAGTGTTCGCAAATCTTCCGGTATGGAAAAATATAATCGTAAATATGTCGAACTCGTTAGTAGGTGAGTATTAAAATAATTCTGCGGTGCGACCCTAAGTATAAAACTCACACATCGACGTGTGTACAGATAAATTGTTTCGTTTGTAGTAGTAGTAGGTATATATGTTACTCTGAATCAATGGAGAGTCATACCAGTGCCTAGGTATTGAAGTTTCCTAATCTTGATGATTTTGATAGTAACTCTTTTTTTATATACAAATTGTATATTGTATCGGTACTTATAATGTAGCTGTTTGTTATTCCCATTAAATGAAATAAAATATGTATTTTTATTTATAATTATAATAATTAACAGTACTTTTTTTATTTTTTTCATTTTTATTTTGTTAGAAAATGTTCGTAAACATTTTTTAACAGCAGTGTGGGAGCACCATAAGGTATTTTATTACTATTAATATAAAGTAAATTTTCTTGTAGTTAAAGCTTATATATTCAAATGTACATAAGATATTAATATTAGTATCTACGAATGTCATTTGACACTTATATTTCCTGCATGTCCATACTAAGCCAATGCAATACAAGCCAGGGCTTACCCAATGATTTACAGCGGCGCGTCTTCGTCGACTTGTTTTGAATTAAATAAAAATAAACAAAAGCCTGTTTTGTATGTCATTTTGCCGCGACAGCAGTGTTCTCGTGTTTCACGCCACTAAATTAAAGCTTTAAATATTAAATCAATATTATAAGTATCTGTGTCTTTAGAGGAAGCTCTAATACAAGTGTCCATTAACACGTGTAAATAATGGTAGTATGTACTTAACATATTCTTCACGAAAAATTATTGACTTAAAAAAGAGAATAAAATACAGTTTCGAGAACGCTTCAAAAGCTACATTGTAAACCATCTTTCCGCCAAAGGCAGCAATTTATATATTTAAACACACTTAATTTTGCCACATTATTGGCCGATCCGAGTTCGCTGTATTGTTTGCCGATGAGTCGATTGCCCCACAGATAACCGCCCGACCCATCCAATAAATAACCAACCAGCAGATTAAGTGATTATTAAGCACAAAAACCGTGTAAAAATTACGACAAAAATTGATAAGAATTTCTTTTGTTGCCAAGTCGAAAGTAAATTGCGTCGTGTTGCATTAAAAACCGCTTTAAAAGAAGGGCGATCTTGCCAAACCTTGGAGAAAGGTAGCCTCCTTTAATAAAGGCGATTGGCGAATGGACTTATTTAAAGTTCGCAATAAAAGGAATTCCTTAATGATGCTGACGCCGATATTAATATTGGACGGAGCGGTTTGGCAGGCTCTTCTTAAAATGTAGTTATAAATTACGTTTTTGGAATCCACTGGTTTTGGCGCGCAGTATTCTTGTGTCCTTACCTGGTATTGAGAGCAGTTTTGCTTGAAACAGTGCGATACGTAATTCTTTATTTGTGGTTTAAGGTAATACTTTTTTTTATCATTAATGTAGACAGGTTATATGCAATCGGAAGAGATTATAAAAAAAATACAGTAGAAATGTATAGTCATTGAACACCACTAATACAAAGAAATATGGAAATTTTAAAACTTTTCGTAAAACCTAGATTCCTACTAAAATATAATAAAGGATACAATTAAACTATTTTGTCTCCGGTCCTCACGGGATCGACAGAGAGTAAATTCTGAAATCCCAAGGGTTATAAAGATGTAATGTTACAGTCACAGGAATTAAGATATTATATATAGGTTGCTAGCCCATGCACCACCTATAAGAAATTTCCCTTGATCGTCTTCTGCGATCTGTGGAGGACGAGGGAAAGTTGGAAATTTTTGTGTTTCATTGAATTAATAGTTACAAAAATTTAGTTATCCCCAAAATAAGTTTAAACATCTATAACGGGTTTACTAACTCAACGATACTATATTTTTTAGATAATAAATACACCAAAGAGCCAGAAACATTTGAATCAGGTTAATTTCCAACTTGCGCTGGCTGGGCATCGAAACCAGAATCTCTGAAGTGGCGGACTAGCTTGTTAACCATTACGCCACGGTCGTTTTGAATTGAAGACTAAGAACTAGTTTGACTTTGAGTACTTATTAAATTAGTTTTATTACTTTCAGGTGTTTGTGTTTTAGATCCACTGTACTGATTTTCTGATTTACTAAGGTCTGTTAAATTTAAATCACGTTACTAGTTAATCTGTAGGCACGTTTAACTGCTTTTAATTACTATTGTTAAATTAGCGATCTAAAATAATATTTTATTTTTACTTTTTGGGTAGTGAGTACGTTTATTTACTTATTTAGGTCACATTTTTCTTCTAAGTTTGAAGTATTTTTTAATAGTTCTAAAATTAAGAACATACGAGTATATTAATAATTTAATTTTCTCTTTTTATTTAGGTACTTACTATACATCGGTATAGGTATTACAATTATATACGTGTAGAAGTATGAGATTTGCATCACCATGGTTAACTTGTTCTGCAGATTTCTATCGATAAAACGATAACAATCGAGTATTTGCTCGATTACGGTAATCGTTTAAGCCATAAAGATTCCGAACATCTCTATTTGACTGCCAGAGTGCCAGAAGCAATAGGAAAGTTATAAGATAAACAATAAAACGTATATCATCTTTATCTCACATAAACCTTTCCTTTATCGATATCGATCTATTTACAATTAGGGCTGAAATCGATATTATTTATATATCTTAGCAAATACGAGTACTTAAGAGTCCCCTTTCCCTAGACAGAATAAGACTTTCCCATACAAACGTAGTCTAGCTTTTATTTTGAAACGACATGACAGATTTCATCTTTTTTTTATTTCAAAGAAATTGCATATATTTAGGCATAAGTATACCAAATTTTTACAGTCAAAATATAAACTTGAAACAGAGTATAGTATATATTTGACCATCAGTATGGAAAACTTCTCCAACCTTATATTTTCTTTCAAGTTCAGTTCAGACTGTCGAAAACTAGTTATATGCCTAGATATATGCAATTTCTTTCAAATTATTAAATACTGCTGACATGTCATTTCAAAATAATAACATTAATAAAATAAAAATAATATCAGAACTAAATAGAAAAAAAATATGCTTCTTGAGAGACTTAATGCAAAAAGAATTAAAAACACATGGCTGTGTAATCAATTGCCTTCCGGGTGATGATGGTTTTGTTCAAAGATAGACAACTATCTAATTATTAGTGATGTGACGACACAACACCGATAAACTTATCTCGACAACAATGTACCGTTTGCTGCAACCCTATTACAATATCGGCATTATGAGAATACCATCGCAGTGTAGTTTCTCCGAAAACGTATCGGGCATCGGTTTTATTGCCGGATGATTACGGAGATTGTAAGTGGTACAATTTAATGTAATTTTTTCGAAAATGTCGAATAAAGTGATCGAGATTAAAACATAATCGGACGCTGTTATTATGCATCGGCCTCGCAACGATCTCCTGTGGACATCCATGACGGTTTGTAATATTAAAAATACTTGTTCGTGCCTGTCTGAAAATATAAGTCTGTCTATATTTAAGAGCCAAGCTCCTGTCGGTTTCATTGTATGGAAAGAGTCGCATGCAATTACTATTTTTGGCACAGATAATAAATTATAATATGCAGTTAGAACTCTAGAATTACTATCATATTGTGATGTGCGGAGTTAGACCTTCAATATGTTTTCAGGAGGACGTAAGAGTTTTATTTAGGGATGCCACAGATGCGTTGCCGACCAACATTACATAATAGGTGAAGAATCTTCATCATCATCATTTTTAGTCCCTAAGAACCCATTATTGGGTAACCCTTTCTTGCATGATTCTGTGTCAGTGTATTCTGTGAAAATTCTAATTATCTATTCAATAATACTTAATAATAATAAATAACGGTTAATAAATAAATAGATAGGGACAAATCACACTCATTGAGCTAGCCCCAAAGTAAGTTTGAACTTGTGTTATGGGATACTAACTCAACGATACTATATTTTATAAAACATAAATACCCAAGAACCAGGACAATTTGAAAAAGCCATTTTTCAACTTGCCCTGGCTGGAGATCGAACCCAGAACCTCTGAGTGACGGACTAGCGTGTTAATCAATACACCACGAAGGTCGTTTATTTATTCATTTATTCAATCGTATCGCTATTGTTACAGTCGTTCAAACAACAAATCAACGGCTATAATAAATATTTAATAAATAAAAAAAAATCCTATAGTTCTCTAGAGTTGACTCTTTAACCAGAATTGGATTCTACACACAATTCAGAATTATCAATTATTCTATTATGGCACGACAGAACGATATCGTGAACTGAACTGTTATTTTAATCCCGAGTGACAATTTATTAGACGGAGGAACATACACGATTCTATTCAGCGCTGCATCTAGCCATTGTACTGTCAGGAATTCAGGATATAATACCGAAATAAAATAAAATGTATTTATATACTATAAAAGGAAGATGCCTAATACAGTATAGTGAGATTTAAATAATAATAATAATAACGGCGTCGGGACGTGACGACCCCATCGCCCACTGGATTTCCAGTGCAGTCAGTCAACGCAGGGCAGCTTGTGGCGAGCTGGTGGTGAGTGCCGACACCACGGACCCTACCTCCAGGGGGACCATACACACATGCGCTTACACACACACATACACACAGTTACACACCCCCGCCTCTGTCATGCCTTAACCAGCCGGCCAGAGTGGAGTCGCAAGAGCAGAACATAAGCTCCAGGGTGAAAGTGTATTGCACGTAATGGCGTAATAACGGGGAAACCCGCTCTCGGGGGTAAGCCCCGTGATGGTGAAACCGGAGCCGCACCTCTCGACACCCTCAGCTGCTCACACACATTGTGTTGCGCCCTGGCTGCATCTTCGTGGCTAATTAGGGTGCCCACAGGCAGTGTAGCCAACGAGCAGCAAGTCACCATCTACCAGGCTAAAATTATTGTGAGAGATTTTTAGGTAGATGTCCGTATCTCCCTCCATAACCCAGTTATCCGGTCCACTATCATCCCATCCACATAGCCCAAACCAAGTTATTCCCTCCCTGGCAATAGTTCGGCAGCTATGGAGGACTGTCCGTTAGTGCATCTCAATGGTACGTGCAGCCATCTCACTTTTTAGATAAAATGGTACTAAAAGGCCTCTTCATGTTGGCTTCGGCCCCATGAACGCCTCAAAGGACCGGGTCCCCATGGACCTGTGGCTGAAAAGCGTACCGACATAATAATAATAATAAAATTCTTTATTCAAGAAATTAAAACTCATAAATGTTTGTAAAATGCTTATACACTATGTTAGTAATAAAATTAATTCCACACAATTAATTAATTTTGTCCCTATCATCACTTATTGTATAAAAGTCCCCCGGCACGTATCTATTTAGGTATATATGTCTGTCTCTAAGCTAACCTACAGATTTAAACGCGGTTTTCAGTAACATGTAGAGCATTTCTCCGGGAAGAATACAAATGTGATGTAAAACATACCCGTCCAAAACCAAGGCGTGCCATCAGTAATAAGAAACATTTTAGGTGTAACATGACTAAATGTTTTCATTTTGAAAATCATGGTAAATCAATAAAACATTAAAAAATCGTCTCAACTCCTGATTTTATATTTACAATATTTCTTGAAAACTATAAGAATCACAAGAATTATTATAATCTATACCATTGCGTAGGTACTCTAGTTATTCAAAAAGGCTGAATGGAGGCGGCAAGCGGCAATTGATTCTGCGCGCGCCGGACCACTGCCATACCTTATAATTAGCCGATATCAATTCGATGCGATAGCGTGGCGGTCCCTTGCGAAACTCGTCCAGTTTCTAAGGGACCATATCGATCCTTACTCCATACCACATACATATGTACCACCCAAATTACGTGCCAAATTGACACTTGATGCGTTTGAGATAAAACGTAATTTTGAGTGTGCTCCCTTATACATTAAGACATTTCTACTCTATTACTACCATTGAACTATTGATAAAGTTACTAAGAAAAGTATCCTTACATATCCATACAACTTTAACCCTACAACATTGCCAATAAAGTCTAGACTTGCAAAAGAAATTTAATGCGTTATTTCGTTTTGATTTTGACGCGAATCACGCGTTAGAATCAGGATGCTGTAACTGCCCGGACGCGACTCTAATTACCACCGCCACTCAATATTGCAAAATGAAGCCTATTCTAGTACCCTTCGGCTATTACACCCGGTCTATTGTTACACAAAACACATTAAGGCCGCTCGGCCGGTCGCTTCGACCTGGGTGTGACCGCTACCGACCACGCCACGATACACAATTTACGTTATCAGCAATCGCCCGAAACAATTTCTAATTAATCGAAACACAATCCGTTAATTGCTGTTATGAAAGTTTAATTGCTCGATTACAACTATTAAATTATGCCAGTGCGAGAGAAGATTGGTCGAGTGCACGGCGAGTTGAGAAGGAAAGTGAATTAGTAGGCAATATTTACTGTCTGTGACTATTTTATACAAGCTTTTATTTAGTTTCACCCGTCGCGTTGTCTGTGTTTCCGTAATCAAATCTTGCAAGCTAAATTAGACCCACTTCCCATTATTCGATTGAGCTGAAACTTCAAATACTAATCTAGGTTGGGTGACAATGCAATATTACGGTCCCAATATAAGTAGGTACCTGGTCTAATGATGAAGTCAAAAGGTGGCCATGGCATCTCTGTGATAAAACAACAAAAACCTACCGAGTTTGGGCTTGATTGATTTATCTTGACGACCACTTTTTATTGTTTTAGATAAAAGTTTCTTTAAAAAAAATTAAAGTAGTACCTGTTTTCCTGTGCTTTATTTATCTAAATGTATAAAAGCAAAAATCACTCACTCATCACGAAATCTCGAAACTACTTAGCCAATTAAGATGAAATTTGGCAGGAAGGTAGATTGTGACTAGGAGACGTCAGCTAAGAAAGGATATTTGGAAATTCCATCCCTAAGGGAGTGAAATAAGGGTTGGCGGTTTGTATGAAACTTCGTAATTTTTAAAGTGAGACACATGACATTTTTAATGTATTTTAGTAGTTAGTAGAAAATTATAATGCATTTATTAGATTTTGAAAATTACATCCCTATAGGGGTGAAATAGGGGTTGCAAGTTTGTATGAATCTTCGTCATTTTTGAAGCGCGACATAACATTTTTGAATTAGTAAAAAATAATAATCCATTAATTGGATTATCTAATTTGTGTAGTCTACGCGGGCGAAGCCGCTTGCAAAAGCTGGTTATAGTATAAAGACATTTAAGTCGGATAAGTATTTTAAGATGGATTTTTGAAACGTCAGAGATGGACCTGAAGATTCCTGAATTCCTTGAAAAGGATCTGTCATAGAGCCTTTATTGCCCAATGTTTTTTAAACTGGGTACGGTTCAATGTCATCATTCATAATTTTACTAAACTGCAGGACATTGTTTTATATGTATGTGAGATATTTTCGTAAATGCGTCCAAAAAAATACTCGTATCTGATAGAAAAAAATTAAAGCTATGAAAAGCATATCGAACATGCACAACAAGCATGGCTCTGGATATTATTCTTTTAGAGAACTAACACAAAATACTCGTATACTAAGCTTGATTCATATTTTTCAACTAGCCCAATCTGAACTCGAATTTAAGCAGATGATTTAATTTGAATAAAAACACAATTATACGCAGTCGAACTATGGACACCAATGAATTCTAATTTAACTAATAGAGATGGAAATCAATATTTAATACAGTTTCATACATTTTAATGTCTATGTTACTTCGTGTTAAAGATTTGATAGACTGTAATAAAATAAATTGGCACTTAGCAGAAGTACATTATTAACACTTTTTGTTTGGTAATAATCATGATTTATTGCAAACAGTACCTACCTGTTAATACTGTCTCGTACTTTATGTCTCAGTTGTAAATTGTGTGTGTTTATGACTCCATTATATCTTCGAACGTCATGTACTTTCAACATAAACTATTAATTGAGTAATAATTTAAAAATATTAATAATTATTTTGGTTCTACCTATCCCGTTGTCCGTGTGTCCGTAATCAAATCTTGCAAGCTAAATTAGACCCACTTCCCATTATTCGATCGAGTTGAAACTTCACATATGTAAGTTTTTTTGACTTAAAACTTGAAATCATAAAAAAGGTACATAAACTAAAGCTAAATACCTAAATATTATTTAATAAAACTAAAGTTATATATTAGGATATATAGATTATTAAAACTTTAATAAAACTAAAGCTATAATTAGAATTATATAAAGCTATAAGAAAAAGAAACAGAAAACAAATCATATCGCTTCAGTACTTGTAGTTGTTCTCTTGTATGAAATCACCCTTATAATTGAATTCTCAAAACACGAAACACCCCATTCCGCTCATTATAATTCTGACCGGTATAAAGTGATATTGTTTACAATTCCTGTTACGTCTGCCAAAAATTACCAGGAACGGATTCAGCAGTGCCTTAATGATGTCAAAAGGCAACATAATGTGTATACCATAAACGGCGCCCGCAGTTCGTTACTGTCGCAACGTCGCCTCTCTTCCCTGACATCTCACTGCCTACACCCAGCCGCATTAACTTGGCCATTATGTAAAACACTGCAACCACTCGTTAAAAAAAGAAATACGACCAATCCAATTTACAACTGCAATGAAAAAACCCGACTCGTCACAAAGTTTTGGCATTATAAAAATGATGACGTTATGCTCAATAAAAAAACAGTAAAGAGCCGTGTGCATAATTCACTTTGTCCTCTCGCAACAATCGTAATAAAAGAGGTTTTTTTTAATATCGATTGAGGATCGAGCGAGAGGGGTGACCTCGGCGTAGCCTCGTGCCTCGTCATTTGCCTCGTCAAGAGTCCGCGCCCAAATTAATTCGCCCGTATTTAGAAATGCGGCAGATTGAAACGTGTTAGGTATTTCAGATATAGAAAACAGTCAGATAGTAAAATATAAGCAGAAGCTAATCTTTACAGGTAGTACCTATTCAATAATAAATGTGTATATTGTATTGCATAGCAACACTTACGATAATATGCAGTATTGAGAAAAAAGAATTGGTCTATAATACTGTAGATTCGTCAAACGTTTATTTCTTTGTTATCCAGGATATTAGTTTTAATTGGTTCAGGTTTTTTAGTTTTTTTTTGTTTTATTGGCCGAAGCGTTATATTTTCTCGGTTCAAACGGTAGGTATTTGGCATTCTTCACGTCCTTCAAAGCTAAGGATGATAGGATGCTACTGAGAAAGCGCTAAGGAGAAACTGTTTTTTTTTGTGCATGTTCTAAAGTTAACCTTCTCATTAAAACTATTGCACATATAACATTTGTTTGACGTGACTGTATATCAGGAATTATTAAGTCCAAAGGCTACCTCCCTTATAACGAACGACTGGCCTCGATCGATCGTTATCTTAAGACTAGGAAATCTTTTTGAATTATCTGCTCGAGTATACAACTTTAATGTTTTATAAAAATAAATCTAGTTGATTGACACATCGACATATTTTGTTTGTGATATTATACAAGATAAAGACAAGTATGATATTGACCTCTCATACTGCGCATAAACACCTATTTCTATTTTTTTATTATTTTTTTGTTACGAGTACTACTTTTATCATAATGCTGGATAAATATCCTTTTCATCTACTTTTAGTTGACCCTTTGAAATGTCAGTCTTGTCAACACTTCTTTAGCCGGCGGGAACAATGATGATCATAATAAGGCAACCAGTCACTGGTAATTAAGGCCTATATTTATTCCATTCTGCCGACATGAACTGCTTAGTTCCAATTAAGAATAAATTATGAAAATACATGACATACATAAAATATAATGACTCTGAAATTAATGAAAGATTGAAAACAAAACCAAATATTTTACAAACGGTCTGAAAATGGAGTTCACAAACTCACAATATTTTTGAAACATCTATTCAACGACACTACATGAGTAAGTCGAGAAAAGAATTGATTCCCACATTTAAATTTTTTTGATGATTTTATTTTATAACATTGTTGGCGTGACTAAAGCTATATTAAAGCTTTCTGGTACTAATAGCCTCTGAATAAAACTGCGGACAGACAGAACATGACATGGCGAAACTATAGGGGTACCTTGCTTACTACGAAACCCTATGAACGTGTCATTCTCTTAACGATTTACGCATTAGAAAAACCGGCTTGTACCGTGGTACCATGACTGATGATGACGAGAGTCTTAGATTATATAGGATGACGTGTTTTTAATTTTAAAATATCTTGGACTTGTTTACATATCTCATGTGTGTACTCAATTTGTAAAAGAGGAAATAAACCTATGACCTTACGATTGCATACGTCCCTATACCCACTAATCAATTTTGCGTGAATCACTCCGCTTCCTGTCATTATTTCATCAGGTCTCTTCTAGTGTAGAATTAAGTTTGATTAGCCGTATCCATGATCTACATAGTATGTTCTAATTTTAATGTATGAGATTTATTAGCCCTGAACGTAATAATGAGCCGTGATTGCAATGCAGCTGAGGGTTAAAAGAACGTAAAAAGAAAATTAACACAGCAAACTAAGTTAAATTAAGGGAACTATGCAGGCGTATTCTTTTGTTTTGTATATTCTTGAAAACTATGGACGCTGGATATATGGCTATGCTAGGTGTTTCTCTACGTCATCGAATCAGAAATGAGGAAATTCGTAGGAGAATAAAAGTCACTGATATAGCTCGTTGAAGAGGTGGTGGGCGGGACACATAGCGCGACGAACTAATGGCCGATGGGGCAAAAAGTTTATCGAATGGCGACCACGTACTGACAAGCGAAGAGTAGGATACCCACAAGGTGGTCAGACGACCGGACCAACGTCGCTGGAAAGCACTGGATGCAGGCAGCTCTGGATCGGTCATTTTGGAAATTTTTGGGAGAGACCTATGTCCCGTAGTGGATATTATGCGACTGAAAATGATGATGATGGCTCCTGAAACATAAATAATATATTAATTCCAACACCAAAACTCCAAATCAAATACAGTGAGTTATAAGTATATTGTTGTGCCCCTGATCATTAATTTAGAATAAAGGATTATTTTTGTTTCACTAATTATACCTTCAAGTTTCTTGTTAGTTGATAGTTACATTTTAAAGGCAAACCAGGGCAGCAGAGGTTGAAAGCCTTTGCTTGTAGCGTTTACACTAGAGATTGATGAGATGAAATGTTCAGTGACAACAACCGGCTAATAATGTCTAAGAAGATCACAGACTTTCAAAGCAAATAGACTACGAATTCTCGTTCTCAGATGATATTCTGACCGGAGTTCAGTATGGAAGTTGCTATGTTCAATATGATGGTGTTATACTCGTGAAACAGTCTATATTTATGGTTTTTATATTTATGGTTTTTAACCTGTAAGTACAATCTTACAACGATACAGTTCGTTCGTTCATAGCCGTTGAGCTACCTTGAGCCTTCTTATGATATGATCCATAATAAGGGACTACGTCTGGTAATACACATTGATCAAACACTTTCGTCTTGAGGCACTGATATTTTGGACGAGAAGACGCTGCGTTACTTCCAGCAGCCGATTCGGATTCTTTTTATTAAATACCAAGATTTTATTAATACTTTTAGAAGTAATATTTTTTAAGCTTTGAGTATATTGGAGTTTGGAGCAGTTATGAACAATATTCTTATTCTTATTTAAGAGCTTAGTGGCTCTTGTCGGTGGAGTATGCGCCAAACTTCTTGGTTCTCTGCCTTACTTTTTAGTGCTTGATACGACATAACCCCTGCTTTTTCTTTCAGTTGGTCTACATAGCTCATTCTAGGTCGTCCTGGGCCTCTTCTACCTTTTATCTTTTCTTCTAGTATGTTTTTAAATAAGGAGTCATGTCGTATCAAGTGACCAATCATTTTCCCTCTCCTATTTTCTATTTCGCTCAGAGTTTATTATTAAGTTATTTCTATGAACAATATATGACACTTATTTTTATTGTTTGTTTTTTTTTGTATGTGTATGTGGCCAACACTGATGTCAGATTTTTCAAGTTCCATAAAGGGATCTGATTTAGCTTGACGATTATCATACAATGATGGCAGCCAGGACCAACGGCTTGAAGTGCCTTCCAAAGCACGGAGAAGCTAGGGAAATTTTCATGCCACTTATGGTCACCCATCCAAGTGCTGACCACACCCGGTGTCGCTTTATTTGCGAAAGCGCTAGTAATGCACCGGGCCACCGAGCTCGTCACTGTTTCTTAACATTATAGATATCTCTATTTTTAACTTTGTCAGTGGCTAAAGCTGATCCATCCATTATAAATTTACATAGCAATCACGTTTGGTTTGCGATGAGAGCTTTGAAAACGACATTGGAAAGTAGAGTAAGGCAGTTGCTATATGGCAATTTCAAATAGTTTAGTATTTTGGTAAGTGGCGAATCAGAATTTATTTGATTAGACGATATTATTTAAAAAAATAAGTACTACCATTCTTTAGGGTTCCATCCCCAAAGGGTGCCAACGGGGCCCTATTTCTAAGACGGAGTCTTAGTAATAGGGTCACAGGGCTTTTTATCGGTTATGTATTACTGTAGCCGCTATAAGAACAAATACTAAAAATAAGATAGAGTAAGATAGTAAGAGTTAAAAATTAAAGGAGTCGTTATACAGAAACATGTTTTTTTTTTCAGCGTTTTAAAACATTGTACGGAGGTACGGTACCCTTTATGTACAAGTCTGACTCGCACCTGACCGATTTATTTATTGTTTAGAAGTACACAATTTAAAATTTGTGCAGAATACTAAAATAAAAATGAAATTGTAAAGCTGGTGAATTAATTAGAATGTTTCATGTATGAATAATACGAATTTTATCACAATTTATTATTTTTAGATTCTAAGATTTGTGATTTAGAATAGGTAACTTTTTACTCAGATTGTATCTACGATATATTTACGGTAAAATGCAAATTTTTGTCTATAATGTACAAATTATTCCAACAAAAGAAAATAAATGCCATCTCTCAGAACTCTGTCCTTTTTGCTTCTACTAATGGCTCCATGGTATCATTGCGCTGTGCCATTCAATCTTGGTAACCCATCTACTATTCTTCTACGCAATGTCCACCATTTCTTCCACAGAATAAAAGACCTTATGATTGAGCAAATAATATAGATTTTTGAATGAAAGATTCAGATTGATAAGACTTTTTAGATGGTAAAAAGAGCGCGTGGCTAGCTCGTGCCAATTTGTGAATAGCGCCGGACGCTCCAGGCAGCTTTCTTTCCTCCATTGCTAAACTTGTTAGGTGAATATCACTGCGCTGTTAAATAGGGCTTATAGCTTCTACTATCGATATCGACTATTTGCATCATTGAGTGAGTGAGTCATTTATGTAAATCGATATAAAATTGGCAACTAACACATTCGAAAGTAAGAAGGATTAAGTCATAATGTGCGTGTGATTGTTACTTTAAGATGTATGTATTAAAAATTTTTATGTAAATTAAGTAAGTATTTATGGATATGTCAACCTCCGTGGCTGAATGGTTAACACGCTAGTCCACCACTCCAAAGGTTCTGGGTTCAATCCTCAGCCAGGGCAAGATGGAAAATGGTTTTTTTCAAATTGTCGTGGGTCTTTGGTGCTTATCTATATATGTATTTATTATAAAATACTGTATCGTTGAATTAGTATCCCATAATACTCCAACTTCATTCTTACTTTAGGACTAGCTCTATCAGTGTGATTTGTCCTTATATATTTATTTATAAAAGAAATATATATACTGTAGGTACCTAATCTTTGGCAAAGTGGAAGTTTTAAAACTCAATTACTTTCTACGATTGTGCTTCTTTATCGTACGCCTTTGTAGGTAAATGTATAAGCGGAGTTTCCACTTACCAATTCGATAGGCAGGCACATCACTAGCTCACATGCGCCTGAGGCATTACACCCGTATCTCCTACCGGCTGCCTCATTATGATGATTGATGCTGTGTGTGCATCAATATGTACGAAGCATCTCCCGGTCGCATATAGTCAAAATCTATGATCCAACGAGCGAGGGAAGTTCTTGACTTCTACTTCGATGTCTACTGAGATTCTGGGATAATGTGTTTTTATGTTTGTTTGACGATATCTCGGGTATCTTTGACCGGGTATCAAAAAATTTACAGTATGTGCAAGTTCAAACATAATCCAATCGATCAATGTGTTGCCGATATATAGGTAGTGTTCGCGAGTTCTGTTCGGAACGATCTACTATTTTTGTACTAGATATAATGATGTCTTTGGATTTTTGAGGCTATAAATCCAACGGGAAATTAACATTTTCATTGAGTAACTAAAAAAACTTAAATTCTTTGTACTTTAAACCAGCTGCAAAAAAATATGCTGAAAATATCTACATAAAAGCTTTACCTACAAAAACACCTAAATCTGGAAAACAAATGGCCAAATCCAAAGCAAGTATATTGGACGGCCAAAATAAAGTTACATAGGTAATTACTTATGTTCTGAAGAAATCTACGATCTACATTGTGAAGTATATTTTGCTGACTGGCCTCCCGGTCACGAGCGTGGACTGGTATAATGAAACGGTGAGGATGACTTCAGTAGATTTATTGCCGACGAAATGTATTGTGATTCAGTTGCAAGATTAATTTGGAAGTTATGTAAGGTTTATTGTATACTATTTATGAGTAATTGTTGATAATATATAGCCTACTCGTAATATAAGATGAGGACCGTGAAGAAAAAAGTATTAAAGTAACATTTTTCATTATTAACATTAATTCAATTTCTTTAGTTTGAGGTCATAAATGGTATAATTTATTCTTATAGGTACAATTAAATATTTACATAAAATTGAATCAAAGAAGAGGTTTGTTATTACAATCATGACTTAGATTCTTAAGGTTTGTAACATTAGAGAGTACTTTTTGTAAGTACGAGTATTACTACACATAACCATACATACATATACTGTATGTAAAAAAGTTGTTCAACACGATGGGACAGCTAAAAGAACGCTGTACCACTAAACACGTATTTTTTCTTTTAGCCAGACGTTGGAATATAATGTTGAATAATTCGGCATTAAATTATGATTCTAGTTATGAATAATACGCGGTGAATTATGAATGAGCGGCTTTAGATAGTCGTGTGTTGATAACAGCTGAATTAAGATGTGTGTCGTCTTCGTGGCAACGCCGCATGTGTCACTCCTTACAGCCTCATTAGAATTAACCTACGTACTACGGTATCTTATGTGAGTCATTCATTTCATAAGAATAGATTGTGAAAGTTAGCTGGTGACTTGTTTTTATCCCTTGGGATTTACTTGCGTGTGTGTTAGCGGTCAATATTTATGTGGAATTTTGCAGACTACCTAAAAGTATGTGGTAAAATAGCGACGGTATTTAAAAGAAAGCATAAAATATTGAATAAAGGTTCCAGATTTTTTTTAACAAAGTGTCAAGTTTCTTTTATAATTGTGTAAATAGACAAATTGGACAGCTTTAGATAGTCCTTCTATGCTGGTTTGGAAGAAAAGAAAAAAACTTAGAATATTTTGATTCCTAGCATTGTTACCAAAGGATAAGTAGCTTATACATAAAGCTGAGTCATCCCCTAAGTATAAGTCGGCGGTACACTCGGTATATTTTTAGTGACCAACAATTAACAATATTTAACAAACTAACAAATGTGATTGTACCTTCAATTCTTTAAATCAAACCAAGGCCTTCCCTAGTGACAAAGATGAGTGATAATCAATACGCTTGCCATGTGGTTCCCGGCAGAGCAGAATAGGACCACTCCAAGTCTTCCCGTGGATTTCGTAGAAGGCGACTTAAGAAACACAAGCTAAACAATGCCTATAAACATTAATGAGACCTCTCCAAACCGTCTGGTCAGCGTGGAGAGTGTAGGCCAAATCCTCTCACTGCTCCGGCTAATGTATGGCTCTGGTAGTACAGAGAGGGTCGTGCTCCTACAGTAGATACTAAAAAAATACCTAATTATGACGAATCAATACGCTACAGAGTCAGTGAAAATAAATAAAATCAGATCATATGACATTCCATGTTTTGCACAAAGATGTGAACCTTGTGTATTTTAAGCTCATCTGATGCAAGCGACCCTGACAACGATGTAGCCTCGATTATGTCAATCATTTTGATCCCTTTTATTGGCGTGAGAAACGTCATAAAATGCCTTATAAGTCTTTAAATATATAGTCAATCGTCGAATCAAAACTCATACAATCTTAAGGGCCCAGTCCTTAATTTTAATGATTTTGACTGCTTTTTCGGAGCTGATTGGAGCCAAACTATCTTAGTAACAATATGTTAAGATATGTTAAATTGAAGTTTATTTAAGTAATAAAAAAGTGAATTAAAAAATTTATTGATTTTCATTGTAATAGTTTGTTTAATTCCAAATAACCTGAGACGTGTTTTGATTTTTTGCGGTGCGCGACGTTCATGTTATTGTTGTTTACACGGAATTTAAAACATGAAGTTGTGTATAAATTACAGAGAAATAAAGACAAAGGAAAATGCTAAAAAGTGAATGAGAAGATTTTAATATTTTTTCTTTTTAATTCATTCAAAAACTTAGTTAAAAAGGGTTAACTTTGAAGAAAATATAAGCGATTACGTCGTCAGATTTCTTGCGCATACGACTGAGTTCAAAAATAAAAAATACACATAAATAAAAATAATTTGTCTTTTGTAAAAAGATAGAAAAATTTAAAGTTCTCCGAAATTCTCAAATAAATATGGGGACGAAAAGGCAGACCGCTCACTGCGCTTCTGAATTCGTCTAAATTCGTCTCCAGGGTGCATGTACAATAAAGCGCAATGCGTATGTGTAGATAGAAAATATAGATTCGGGTGTTTAATCAAAAATTCCCACGGTCGCCGACTGCAGTCTTAAGTTTTTTTAGGTCAAACATTTTGTCAAAACTTTGACTAAGCAACCAACGCAAAAGGCGTTCAACATGCTAATCTATGGTGATGTAATTAGTCTTTAAGCTAGGTTTGTGACCAAGTAAGCCTATTTATTTCCCCTACAATGGTATATTATTGTAGGGAAAATAAGTATTAGCTGCTAAATTCATACCGACTTCATAACTTAGACGGTATACCGTCAGATCAGAACTTGTCGAGTCTGGGAAATATCTGAGACGTGGGTTCGTCCCAGTTGTTATGACGAAAATACTTATTCTTCTAAGTTTGATGTTTTTAGGGAACTTGAAATTTGATACAAGTATTTGCTGCCAAAAAAGGAGAAAAGGATTGTACATCAACTCCTTTTTGCTGTAAAAAGAAAAGCATGAAATTTTGGCCCATAATTTTTATGTATAAGCAATTACTTCTTTTTAAATGTTTTACCTTAATATGATTAAATTAATAAAAAAACTAAAAAAAACTCCAATCGTCAGTGAATTGCCAATTTTTTGGCAGAAGCGATATAGATGATATAATTGTTCACAGAACACTTTATAGGAATCAAGTTTCCTAATAGTTATACTGTTTCTGATATCTACCATCAAATAGTCCGGGATCTCTCGTCAATAGCACGCATTGCGACCGTTTACTGGCTCGAATGCTTGATACGAGTGAGCAAAAACCGCAACGTTTGCGACATCAAAACTGCAAGTCGTCAGATGAATAATACATCGATATGATGTATTATCACCTTGTTGGAGCCTGTTAGACGTTTATCTGGTTTGATAACGAGTCGTTAGTTTAGTCCTAGAGAGAGAGGGAATATTTTAATAAGGAATAAAATTTAGCATTTCAGACAGAAAGCAAATTCATTCCGTTCTAATACGGCGGCATATCTGAAATTAATAAAAATTATTTCATTACTCTGACTTTTAATTTTCATAACGTTTTCAACTCAAAGTATTGTAAGTTATTTATAACTCTTAATTTAATTTAATCTAGTTGTTTTATAAACCAACAGTAAGTAAAATAGATTTCTAAATTATAATGAATGGTCTAAAAAGCACAGACTTTTTACTATTTTGCATTTTTGGAATTGAAGTGCGTCATGCACATCTTAGCGCGTTCCCGGTTTCTGCTTCGGAGCCAAGAGTGCGCTTTTGTTTTATGTATGTTAGTGCACTCACCAGCGTTGACTATCTCAAAGATGATATTATGTCAATGGTTACTCAAGAATGCTGAAGAAAAAAAAAAGAATCACGAAAACTGGTTGTGTTGAGCTTCTTGAGGTCGCAAATAAAATTTATAGATCTGTCTCTTGGACTATTTGATAACAAGTGTTTATTTATAAACAGAGGCGCGGGAACCGCTCAGCCTGCGCTACGTGTCACCATTTCAAATGGCCGTAATGTGACATGACAGTAAATGTACAAAATGTCAAGAGGACAGAAGCTCTTCACAACTTTACTACTTACAATAGATACTGTAAGATCACGTTATTTTACGTGATCCGATCCGAAAGTCGCAGCGTATAGAGTTATTAGAACTGTCTAAAATTGCCTACAGATTAAGTGTTACAGGTGTGACTATCTATATATGACGAGGTGAATTACTGACGTTTTATACAACGTGTTACAAAAAGGGGGTATCAACCCGAAAGGGAGTTAACGTACTAACCAATGTGAACGACTTTTACTATGGGACCATCTCTGAAGTAGCGAAAAAATAATCTGCAGTTCCATACAGTTTGGCACGGCAGGTATTTAATTTTGTATGGAGATGCAGATTATTTTTTTTGCGGTTTCTGGGATCGTCCCATAGTAAAAGTTGTTCACATTGATTAGTACTTTTACTCCCCATCGGTTTGTACCCCCTTTTTGTTACACGTTGTATAAGGAGCTGTCGTTATCCTTTCGGACTTCTTTGACTGTGAGATTCCATGAACAGTGTATGTATTTATATGTTTCTTGTTGCTTTTATATGAACTTACACGTATCAAAAAAAGAGCTAAATAAGAATCTACTTAAACTATCATCTAATCTAATCATCCCATTCAAATCATCCCTAACGGGTTAAACAGTGCCTGGGAATTCGTTCGTAAGACTCAAATGCTCCTTTTGGCGTATGGGTTTCTAGCCTCAGCGCCTATTATTATAATTCAAATTTTTGTCGTGATGATAAGAAAATCATGACAACGAGGTGTCTATTTCATCTACACTAATATTATAAAGAGGAAAGATTTGTACCTATTTTTGTATGTTTGTAATGAATAGGCTCAAAAAGTACTGGGCCGATTTAAAAAATTCTTTCACCGTTGGAAAGCTACACTATTCCCGAGTGACATAGGCTATGTGTGTACCACGGGCGAAGCCGGGGTGGACTGCTAGTAAGGTATAAAGAAACACTAGTAGTACGTATGCTCTATTATCTGCTCTATTAACTGACTGTGAATGAATGAATGACACACACACACATCACATCTATACTTTACATATTTTGTGGTGAATATAAGTGAAAATGCGACATTGATGCGCCTCATTCAAAAACATTATGCGATGTTAAGATCCCGCGATAGCAACTCATACCCGTCGGAAGAAAGAAAATAACATGACAAGGGCTTCTTTATCACATATGAATTATTTATGGCCAATAAAAATAAAAATTTCACATTTTGTTGACTCGCGTACAACTAGGTAAAAGTAATTGTAAATATTTATAGCTACCGATACAAATAATGGTAAACTTCTTAATTTTCTAAGATAAATAAATGCCATTGGTTTTTTTGTGAGCTTGTATTTTGGTGCCTAGTTCAGAGTGCTTTGTGTCGTCTCAAATTTTCAACATGTCATCAGGTCGATTTCAAGACTGATGGATTCATATCTGATATTGCTGATTTTTTTGATCAAGTAAATGAAAAATTTAATGTGAAAAATTATAAGGAGGTTAAGAACTTAGCGGAGGAAAATCAGACATGGAAAGTCCCGACCAAGAAGAAGATTATTGAGGACGATTGACGATGACACAATTTCCGTGACGTATATCTTATGCAGTCTATCTACTTATTGTTTTAAAAGCAATATAGACTTCCTTCCTGTTTCAACAAAGATGAACTTTTAATATAATGCCAGTGAAGGTACAATTTTAGAGCCAAACGGAAATTAAATCAAGCAACACTTTTACAAGCGATAACGAATCTGCCTCAGCAAATGGCTTTCTCATCTCACCACACAATAGAAGAGTAGAAACCAATCAGTGCGGTCGGCGACCACCACAAACCGCACTTGAGATCTTGTACCGTCTTTCTCCTAGTTACGCTATAGTACAAATCAGAACAGAAGGGTAACTAGTTCGCCTCAAATTGCGATCTTAATAATTCCATGAAGTTATAATTAAAGCACTGGATTGGAATGTATAACAAGAATAGGAGAAATTTGCTTTGAAAGTACGTCTGACTAAGTGTACCTACCGAATAATGATAATATTGGCGTAAATATTTAGAAGGCGGACTACCACAATGCTGCTGGATACGCTATGGTGGATCTCATTGTAAACAAGTGTGTAGGGCCTGACTCTGTACCAGCTTAATTTAACATTTTTACACTACAGGACGAAGTAATACCAAACTGTCTGTAATAATGAGATTGAATCGATAGGGATAATCTACATCGAAGTAAATACTAAACATAAATTTGTCGTTTGAGCTTATGGTGGTCGATAATAGAGAAAACTCACAAAAGGAAAAAGTGACTTTTCTTAAAATTTAAAAATAAACCAGTTCATAGCAAAACAATATTTTTATTTATAAAAAAAGTTTTATAGTGTTTATATTGTCTGATGTTACTATTCGATTAGGAAATGTTTCTAGCTTACTGCTCTTTGTATACTATGGTGTCTCCGTTAAGTTCGTGATGTAAAATAAATCATACGGCAATTTATCCGACATTGTAATTGTAGGTCTGTCATTTGGCCAGAGTATTTAGCATTTCCCGTCGGGTGTTCCTCGTATCAGGGGGGCGACGCGTGGTAACTTGATAGATAAATGCGCAAGCGCATGTGAGCTTGCTGGTGTCTACGGGGTAATTGCTGATAATTTATAATGGTTATTGTGTAAGGACAAAATGACTTTGGTGATATTTTATGTGAACGTAGGTGTGTTATTACGAATTTAAGTACATGTTAATTGGACGGCTGATATATAACTTTTTATAGGAAATTAATTTTTCCATGATATATGTTCTCGTAAACTGTTTTAATGGAAATTTAATCATTTCTTCTAATACAATGTGAAGTATAAAAGTTACTGTGCTTTTCTCATTCATAACACTTGGTAACACCTGAAAATAACTTCAAAAATATCTATTTAATTTAGGAGCGTAGCGTGTAGAGTAGGCAGATGTATAAATACATACAATGTACATAAGTCTAATTAAAACACTAATGTATGTGTATAAAAGCTTACAAAATTAAATAATTTCATTTTGAAATAATATCATTTACAAGAACATAGTTGAATTTTAGTTTTATCGGGATCCATAAGTATAAATGGAAATATCTTCTATAAAGGTTGGTAGTTATCTTCAGGTTAGAGCCATGCTATGAATAATGTTAGAATTGGTATCACCTAATTAGCAAACAAACCTGATCCTCGACAATTTGACTTTCCTTAACAATATTAAGATAGCGATTGCGCAAAACACCTTACAATGATTAATTTCCATTAGAGCTAGGAGCCAGAAGTAAATTGGTTCAATTTCATTGTTTATTTATGAGTTACGGATCACGAATGCCTTCGCGAAGTATGGAGTAATACAGATTACGGCTACATAGTTATGTCTATCTTATTTTTTGTATGTAATGCTTCGGTCAGGGAATGGTAGCAATGTGTAAAATGTTAATTGTGATGGTTGAGCGCATGACATACTTCATTTATAGGCAAGTGACAAGCCTGTGCTCAAATTTGTAGCATATCTAGTAGAACATGTCAGTTTCTGGTGATAAAGGATAGGTGTTTCAAAACTGTTAAGGGACCGGTCAAGTATTTCTTAAGCAGAATTTTAGCTATTTTTAACCCCCCCCCCCCGTCCCCCTTGTCAGCAAAAGGAAGCAAATGTCTTATCCTTACGTAAAGCATTGATATCTTATTTACAATATTTGCTATTTAAGGTTATTTTTTTTAATGTTTGTATTATATCGCTATTATTTTACTGTCTGTAGTATTATTCCAAATCAAAATTAAAAAAAAAATGCAAAGATGTCTAAAAAGAAATTGCTGACGTAATGGAAGTCCAGAATCCCCACAACCCCCATGTCAATAAAAATAAGCAAATAAAATACTTCCCCACCCCCTTTAGTGCTTATGTATTTGAACGGTCCCCAAGACTGTGGTGCTTCAACGACAATGGTTTTTTTGCTAGTTGGCAATTTATCTAAATTAACTCGACTGGTTAGATGTCCAATTTATAAAAATCTAAAATAAAATAATTACATTACATAAAATTCAACTCACACACTACCTTGCCTATCAAGTATCATAACACTACGTGAGAATGAGCCATGAATTTTTATACCAGCAGTTAGAGACGACAAAAAGCACCCGGTCCATATCCAGAGAGGCCAACTTACGGTGGTCGATCTTGTTTTATTTTTGCACTGTTAACAAGTTTTTTGCCACAAGAAAAACGCACGCACTCATCTTGCGAGAAAGTAGAACCACTCGTGCGAGACACGAATGTAGAATAACATTGTGCTGAGACATTTTTCGAAGAAAGTGAAAACTGAAAGTGAAAAATAAAAAAAACTCATAGAGATGATTTATAGTACATATACAACGGGACTTAGCACGAACCTTTTTTTATTATTTTGTCTAACGTTTCGAATAAGAGTTACATCTTTCGTGGTATTTCTCCAGCCAGACAGTCTGCGACTACGAAAGATGTAACTCTTGCTGTACCCGTTATACTTTATAATATAAATCAAGTGTTCAAAGCGCGATAGTTTAAAAACCAATATCATAGAATTGAGTTGTTTATTTTCTAAAATCTAAATATATATAACTCAAAGGTGACTGACTGACTGACATAGTGATCTATCAACGCACAGCCCAAACCACTGGACGGAGCGGGCTGAAATTTGGCATGCAGGTAGATGTTATGACGTAGGCATCAGTCAAGAAAGGACGTAAGCGAAACCGCGGGCAAAAGCTAGTAAACTATAAAACTAAACATATGAACAGGTGGTAGGCACCGTAAAAAGTTACGCACAAAAACGATATCTAATTTTAAGTTGTAAGTTTGTTAGTTGACGTCTTTGGAGAAGATGCTGCAGTGCAGTTTATTGCCGCTTATTCTGCACTAGGAAGTGGCACTAAATTAGTTGACGGCGAATCAGCTATGAGGCTCGTGGCATTCGAAATCAAGTAGTAAACCCGCTGTAAGTAACGATTTGACGTCAACATTTGTGCAGACCAAAACAAAGTGACTATTATTAAAAGACATTATAAATATCCTATGATAATAAAGATATTTTGAATTGAATTGAATCGAGTACTTATTTTAAAGTATTTTGAAAAACAAGCTTTTATCTAATACAATGAGTACCTATGCTCCTCATGAAAAATCAATTGAGTCCAAACTCGTTGGGGTTATGTTGTTTTATCACAGAGATGTCGTGGCTACCTTCCAGCTTCATCATGAGATCAAGTCATTATAACTCCACTTCAAGGCCATTTGCTTCTATTATTCACCTTAAAAGCGAAGGTTAGTTTCTGGAGTCAAGGGAACTTTTTTGGTGTGTCTGAATTACTATATTATTTACCTATTTTAGTTACCAGGCCTATATATAACCTATTTTAGTTATCAGGCCTTCTTATCGAGTGTTACTACTGGTGTCAGACTTTTCGAGCTGCCTAAAGGCATCTGACTTATCTTAGCTTAGCTTATTATGGAAATATTTAGTGCAATTAGGTACTTATATGATTATTATGATGGATGATGCTTATCTGATTGGTGCTTCATAAGTTTATTTTTTGGGTCATTTTATGAAATGTTATTTAAAATAAGTTATTTTATTTTTATTTTGCAGGTATCCCCTGTGTCTACTTTATGTGCCGCCTCTACAAACTAAAACATTATACATTGTTGTCTACAATCGGTGAAACCTGTCACCGGTCAAATGAAAAACTGTATCAGGGCAGCCTAGCGGGATGCTATCGAGAGTGAAACGCAAGCGCCTCGGGCAAATAGAACCAACAGAATTAGATCTCCATGAATAGAGAATACCTTAAAATTTATATTAAAATAATGCCATTGGAAGGTCAAGTTATTTTGGACATAGACGTTTTCAATACCTCTTTGGAACGGTCATAGAAGCCTCGGGGTATCGAAGGGTGTTATTGCGCCTACTTAAACTGGTTTCGTTATATTGATATGTAATTGGCATTTCTCATTGTTGATGTGTTACGTCAATTTAAACTGTTTCAGCATTGATTTAACTTTTCTTTTCGTTTTAAAGTACATTAATAATTTTGACACACGGATGGTAAAATACGCTAAATAATTCTTCTTCTTCTTTAATTTAAGCGATTGCTCTTGTCGGTGGAGTAAAGTGGAGATGCCTCCATTGCTCTCTTCTCTCTGCCATGTTTTAAATGTCTTGGTAGGACCTTACTCCTAACCCTTCCTTAATTTGTTGGAAAAACTTCATCCTTGGTCTTCCCCTTCCTCTTCTCCCTTTTATTTTTCCTTCTACTATTATTCTGAATAGATTGTCATGTTTTATTAAATGTCCAATCTTCTTCCCTTTTCTATTTTCAATAGTTTTTAGGGTTCCGTACCCGAAGGGTGCAAACGGGACCCTATTACTGAGACTCCGCTGTCTGTCCGTCTGTCCGTCTGTCTGTCCGTCTGTCTGTCTGTCCGTCAGTCACAGGGCTCTATCTCTTGAACCGTAATAGCTAGACACTTGAAATTTTCACCGATTATGTATTACTGTGGCGGATATAACAGCAATTACTAAAAATAAAAAATAGTAAAGAATTAAAAGGGGTCGTCAAACAAGAAACGTGTTTTTTCAGCGTTTTTAACTTGATCTTCATAATGGCATAACTAGATACTTCACCTTCTTCACAGAAATTTTTACCAATTATGTATTACTATGACCACAATACAACAAATACTAAAAATAAAATAAAGTTAAAAACTAAAGGGGGTCGTCATACGAGAAACGTGTTTCTTTAGCGTTTTAAAACATTGTACGGTGGTACGGAACCCTTAATGTACGAGTCCAACTCGCACTTGCCCGTTTTTGTTAAAATATTTCTTCTCTCTCCCACTCTTTCTAGCACCTTCTCATTGCTTATTCTGTCCATTCAGCTTATTTTCCCATTCTCCTCCAGCACCACATCTCGAATGTTTCTATTCCTTTTCTGTCCTTCTTCCTCATTGTCCACGTTTTACATCCATATAAAGCTATACTCCAAATAAATGTCTTTATAAATTGTATTTTTACTTTTTTACTAATATTGGAGCAAAATATATCTTTTTTTTAACCTTTATTTATTATAGAGGGTTTTATTTACAAAGACTATGCCACCCATGAGGGTGGCATAGTCTATCATATATCATCTATGAAGATGCATCTAAAGAAAAAAAAAAAACATCTCTGGCTAATTAATGTTTTAATGATTTTATAAATTACCCTTGCTGCCTCTGACGAGGGAGTGGCAAGTATGCTATTAAAAACTCCTACATCTATGAGGTTTACATTAAATTCAGTTATAAAATCTTTTCTTTCATTTTCGATTCGGACGCACTCATTCAAGACGTAGTACACGTCTTCTATTTGACCACATTTGACCGAAACCCCTTACTGTGGTAAGGGGTTTCGGTTTTACCCATCAGATAGGCAAAACTGTTAAATGGTATGTGTCCGGAACGATCGAAAACCATACAGATTTCAGACGTACTCATATCAGCCCCAACGAACCATGGGCCCCGAGAGAGACTGGGCTGAATAGTCCTGAACCATATGCCCTTAGTGAGATCTTTTCTAATTTTGAAAGTATTTTTAGCTATACTGATTCCTTGTTTTATATCCTAAATAATTATGGGCATCAAAATAAAAAAGACGTACCAGACAACCAGTGCGGTTCGGGACGTTTTAGTGTACGCGTAGCGAGTTACTCCGGATGAGTTCAAAACATGTCGGCCAGTACCTAGTTGACTTTCTCGTGAGTTACCCGTTTATAGCACATTAATACATATATACATACCATCACGTCTATATCTCTATTGGGGCAGACAGAGCACTTTGGGTATTGCAGCTCTAAGCAGCCAGAGCCCAGGGCCGCGAGACTCAAAAGCCACTTGTAGCGTGATGGTGGGTGAGAAGGTGGAAAAAGGAATCAAAATAGTGATCGGTTGCTTGCCGCATCACCTATTAATATCATTTTATTTTCGCCCATTCCCTCGATCGGCTTTTATATACGATACGATACGATCTACGCGGGTAGAAAAGTACATGAATAATATATAAAAATAGTATTGTTTTATAAGAGAAATTATTTAGCTCGCTTTATACAATCTGTTTTTTTTTTCAATAAAAATTTCCTGTAGCTGACCGGTTCCGAATGTTCCGATACGTCAACAAAAAAAAGCTACCTACTTTTGGACCACTGGAAGTCATCTTCATCATCATCAACAGGTCTTTCTAGTGACTCACAGAATACGGAGCAGATACTTTACTAGTATCCCAACTGCAAGAGCACGATCTTCTTTGTACTACCAGAGTCATACTTGGCCAGAGCAGGCCAGAGGATTTAACCTACACTCTTCACGCTGGCTAGACAGGTTGGAGAGGTCTTATTGTTGTTTATTAGCTTTGTTTAGCTTGTATTTCCTAAGTCGCCTTCTACGACATCTACGAGAAGACTTGGAGTGGTCCTATTCTACACTGTCACCACTGCTAACCACTGGAAATATCAAGTCCTAAACTCAAACAAGTAACGAAAAGTTACTCTTTTTATACCTTTTCCTTGAACAGCGACAAATACTTAACATAGGTATACTACGTTAGGGAGAACTATTCATCCACATGTCGGTACGTGTAAGGTCTAAATCAATTACTTTTCTTATGAGTTATAATGACATACACACGGTGCTTGGGAAAATTAACAGTTTAATTAGAATCTGATATCTGGCATTTTAATGAACATAAATAAGCGAACTTCCTCTGTAAATATAGTCATAGACATTTTTCGCATTCATCTGTAAATCTCTATCCTGCCGGGCTTCATTAAAATTAAGTGATAGAATATTTAATGATGCCCTAATAGGTCGACGGCATATATATGTATGTTTGTATGATTACTTGCATTGAATGCGTTTAGGTGACAGAACAGCATTGTTGGATAGCGTTTGAATCTGTCATCTACAGTTACAATTTAACTTTCATGAATAATTTTTTCCCTGTAGGTGCTCATTTATTAAAATAAATTAATTTCATAATTCAAAAAACAGATTTCATAATTTTGAAATGGTTGAGCTGATGTTCCTGGGTTATGTGTGTAGACTTAGAGGTAATATGTATAATAGGTGCTCTGGATAGGTATACTATACATATACAACGTGGAAGGGACATACCCGTAATAAATCGAACCACGGGCTATACTAGATCACCATATTATAATGAAATTAAAATAACAGCCAAAGAACAAAACCAATTTTTGGCATTTCCATAGAAAAGTGTGCAGCCGGCCGGACGATTTGTATGGAAACGCCAAATTTTTTTTTTGTTTTTTGGCTGTTATTTTAATTTCATTATACTATAGTGATGATGATTTATTACGGGTATGTCCCTTCCACTTTGTATAATTTATTGAAATAAATTTACAAAATTGCAAAAATTAACAATGTATGATGAATAATGGTCAATGGTATTTGGTAAGTATAGTGATATCGGTTCCAGCCCGCTCCGCACCGCTTCGCACCGCGCCGCATCGCTCGTGTTGCCAGTGGTCGTAACAGAAACGTCTTTAAAGAAATCAGAAATCTATCCTTTAGATTTTAGAGATACATTTTTCTGTGAATTTTTTATTAGGCTTGAATTTATTTTCATTTCTTCTGACAAAAAATGATTTCGACAAAAGCTTTGGAATATTTATAACGTAAGTACCTTCTTATAATATATGTGCACCACTGTAAAATTAAGGAAAAAAAAAAACTCTTTTATAAATACATTCTTGCACATTAACAGGACTGAGAGGGCTCGGTTATCAAACTCTTATAATTGGTCGTGGTGGGTCCGAAAGACCCCGAAATATGCGCGTCCTCCGCTTCGTTACTCAGGAATCCGCTCTTATTTGCGAGCCTGTAATGAGATAAAACAGCTTTTTTTTTGCAAAAGGATGGACCGTTTCATTACGCATGCAGTGCTTTAACGGTTTTGTCACAAAATGTCGTTTTAAATTATTGCCAAGATTAGGTACATTTATAAAAGTAAGATATTGAAAAAAATTAAGATAATCTTAAATAAAGCGGTGGCAGCCCAGCGAATTATGCACTGGACTTGTGTTTGTAAAGTACAAGTTCGATCCTTACTAGGCGTGACGTTTGCCTCGTAATTGGCAACGCATATTCTACGGTAATTTCTTGTTTCCAGTGAAAGTAAACATCTTAAGTTATTCTACTTAGTGTAGAATGAAGAAGGATATAGCGAAGGGCTCTGTTATCTCTGTCAAAATCGTGTACGTTTCTTTCCATGAAATGATACCGACAACCGACAACTACATGGCAAAGAAAATCTCATATATATGAGACAGATCTAAAAGATAAAGGCATGATCTTACAATGAAGGTTCAGGACAAAGAACCTCATTTCAATTTGAAAATACCTAATTGGAAACACAAATTACGTTAAATTAACGTTAAAATACAAATTAAACTAAACGAGAGTAAAATAAACTCATAAAGCTCCCCGATACATATCGAGTACGCTACTTCAATTCGAAATGATGCTAATTTATTCTATGGGCATTAACTCTGATGACTACACGTTAGGACCTCAAATGGCTATGTTAATTTTATATCGAGAGATGGTCGTTAGACATTTTCTCGGGAAAAAACTAATCTAGAATTCGGACCCCGGTTTACGCGCAGTTATTTCGTTTTTTCGCACTAATCGTATATAGCTATAGAATGCTCAAACGCTCATATTGGCATAACTTTACAGCGACAGGTTAATACACAAGTAGGTTTCTTGCAAGCGTAGAATCTCAGAGATTCTGGCCAGTTAAAAAAATATATCCTAATAGGTTTAGCTTGAGATGCAATCGGCCTACATTTTTTTTATTCTTCCTGTACAGTTCGCGAGAAGCGACCGCGTTTCGTTCAAAAAGGTATAATTCTCACGGATGCACTTGACGGGCTGCGCCTGCGCCAAAATCTTAAGTGACGCGCAACATTTTATGACAGGGCATGCAGATCGTGTGTTGCGGGATCGCGGGCTTTTGAAAAGCACGGATAATTAAGAAGAGCTTAAAAGACTTCGTCTCATTTTTTAATTAAAGTGTTAAAACGGTATTTTTTTGATCATCAATATTTCATTGCCCTATTTTTGATAAAACTAAATAAGATAATTTTTGATTAATAAAATTAATTAGTAAGATGAATTTGTAAGGATAATTTAATATCATTCGTTTGCAATCTAGGTTTTTTGTTTATGCGTGTTTTTTATTTAAATTTAGGTTAAAGGTACTAATTTAGTTATGTTTTATATAAATACAAATAAATTTTGACGTCTTTGTCGCTAACGGGGCACACAGAGCCTAGGGTTGTAAGGCCCAGGCCACTTTTAGCATGATGTTGGGTATGAATGTGGAAAAAGGAAATCATAATAGTGATATGCTTCAGATTCTCGCCCATTCATTCGATCGGCTTTTACGATCTGCGCGGGAAGACAAGCCGCTGGTACATTCTATGTTTTTTCTCTTAAAGAAAATTTTATATGTCCAGCTGAGAGCTCATTAGTATAGAGAACTAACATTGTTTTCATATTTCTCTACAATTTTATGGAACCTTCAGCTGGTATCATGGGCTAAATTTAAATAAAAAGAGTGTCAGCTCAGCTAATGAACATTAGCAGCACCAATAGAAAAGCTGCGTGCCTAGTGACGTAGAGTCTTACGTCACATTTACCAGTAGTTTAAATTAAAGTGAACCTTCAAGAGTTCTTGTAAGTCGATAATATTATTTATTGCTTTATATTCGTAGTGTTATCAATTACTGGATCAGAAGCCTAAATGGGGCTGGTCCACACCGTGTAATTTTGCAACTGAACGACATTACGCAGAGTGTCGACGTTATCGACCTCTACCCTACAATTAACATACATTACTGCACCACCACGTTTTAAGATTTGTTCCAATTATTTAACAAACTTAGTAGATTCACGAGATTTAGCTTTTTTAATGCGAGCAAAATACCTGACAGACATTTTTAATATAAAATAACTTTTCTGTTTCCTTAAGGTTGACTAGTAGAGATTGCATTAGCGTGTGTTTAAGAAATATTTATTAAATAAATAAAATACCTTTCGGTATTCCATATATCAATAAAACTAAAACTTCACGCTAGAAATGTAAAAAGAATACAGTACATTAAAAAAAAAAAAAACAAAAAAATATAATATTTTTCTTTTAATAATTAGATAAATGTAAGCCACTTTTCGCAATCTCTACTTAGCCTAGGTACTATATTATATAGAGAATATACGTAATTTATTTTCAAGTTCAAGTGTACTTAGATACTTTTAATAAATCATTAAATATAATTTTTAGTAGTAAAAGCGCCCTTAGTCGTCATTGTAATCATTACGGCGCATGCATTACTATTGATTGGTCGTTTAGTGACTGCAATTGATCGACATTTCCTTTACGTACTCGCATGACAGCCGTCTTCGTCGGTTATGGCCGTCCAGCTTTAGTAAGGGCGTTACTGACGAGCCACTAAACAGAAAGCTGCATGATCTTGCGTCGAGTACGGGGTGCCTTCCAAAGCATGTACCACTAACATTGAGCCATCGTCGCTTCTTTGGGCGAGAATATTGCGGCGAGTTGGCATAAGTCAATCATCGTATCGCTGCGATGATAACGATACCTTGCGGCTCAAAGGCTGTAACCACCAAAACACGACATTTCAGGAGAGCCAAAAAACTAAAATTAAAATTTTATATTCGTCACAATTTGGTTGTTATTTATGCTATAAACATGATTCTTACACCAAAAGCCGTTAATTTTCGTTGTTCATAATATTCAAACACAACGTTTTAAGAAATATTTATAGTTTAGAATTTAGCTGGTGGATACGCCTCACAAAATTAAACTTGTATATGTTCTACGCCCCATAAAATGACTGCTGCGTTAGTAAGGCAGGGTGTATTCACCACTTTCAAATTTAAAAATGTATTTTTTAACGTTTTTTTATTTTATTCCATTTTTTGCGTTTATATTACAATACTTACAACAATTTTTAGTAGAATAGATCAATTTGGCATCCTCTAGTCCATCAAAGTCTTGTATTCTATACTAAGATTTATAACTAGAGAAGAAATTACAAATTAGTTATTGACAAATGCTAGAAATATATTGTTCCTACGTTACTTAATCTTTACATTAATATCAAAACAAAAATATATTTGAAAACATAAATTTATATACCTTACATGATACGCATATACGCCCTACAATTTTATTTGGTAGTGTCGTTTACGCCCAACATTTTGATGATGCCAAATAAAGATTGCTTTTATGCCCAAAAATACAAGAAAATCTCCATTAAAAGCATTGAAATTCTGG
Source organism: Acrobasis repandana (assembly GCA_963576875.1). Lineage (NCBI taxonomy): Eukaryota > Metazoa > Arthropoda > Insecta > Lepidoptera > Pyralidae > Acrobasis > Acrobasis repandana. Next base: position 8,517,470 of record OY756230.1, on the reverse strand, counting down.
GTCTGGCATTGTTTTCAGAATTTAAAAACTTTTAATATACAGTTCGATAGCGGAGCAAAAACTGAATAAGATGTCATTCAAAACTTATTTTGGCCAAAATGGTGGTTACGCCCTTTGAGCCGCAAGGTATCGATAATATCGCCGTGTAGAGACGTTCATATAGTTAGTATAGAATAAAGGATACGATGATTATATCGACGTGATGAGCTCGCTCGTGAAGACAACGCCTAGAGTTACAACCCAAATTACTCACACGAAGAAGTTGCATTTAAATCATTAATTTTTTTTACTATTCCAGAAAAAACATGAAAGCTGAAACTTAGTTCGCATCGGCCTGGCTGAATTCTCTATTTCTTTTCGTGATTCTTGAAATGATTTGTAATAATATAGCACGAATAGTTATGCAGCAAATTTTATTTTTTTAATACTATGAATAATAAAAATTTTATTTATGCGTATTGTACTCGTATTTATTACATATAAATCAAAGGGACTCTATCTCTTGGTTCCGTGTGCCCTGTGGTTCCCGGCAGAGTAGAATAGGACCACTCCAAGTCTTCTCGTGAATGTCGTAGAAGGCGACTTACGAAACACAAGCTAAACAAAGCTTATAAACATCAATGACACCTCTCCAACCCGTCTGGCCATCGTGGAGAGTGTAGGCGAAATCCTCTGTCTAATATGGCTCCGGTAGTACATCGTGCTCCTGCAGTGGAGTCTAAAAAGATCTGATGATGAAATCTCTTGGATAGTACCAGAATTACATAAATCTCGAAAACATAATTTTCTTATCGAGTATCTTAATGTTCACTGTTCTCAGGTGTTTCGAGCTGCCTAAAGGCATCTGACGTGGCCCAATGACCGTCATCTTACGACAACAGTAAATTTTACATACTAGAGAACTAGTGTACGGGTTTCCTCATATCTAAGTTTTTGTTCACCAGAAGCAAGGAGCGGTCGATAAAAATTACCGTAGATAAGTCAAATTGTACTTAAGTAATATATTTTATTTATTAGTCCTTATATATATATGGACTAATCACACGATTGAGCTAGCCCCAAAGTAAGTTCGAGACTTGTTATGGGATACTAACTCAACGATATTATATTTCATTACAAATATATATACAGATAAACATCCACACACTCAAAGGTACAAGTCGAGCTGGGTAAGGATCAAACCCGGGATATTTCATTTATAGGTGGCGCTTTCAAACCACTAGACTACTACTGCTTTCTAATATCACTTTAAAACACAAATTTTGTAAAAAAGTGACTTGACCGGCAAGTTATTTTTTACAAACTTTGAACTTTCGTACGGTCGATCGTCGGAAAAAGTAGCTCGTCTGTCCAAACCTACGGCCAGGTCGGCTTTGGCAAGGACCTCATGCCTCGCGGAGATATTTTGATGAGGACGCGATAAATTAATTATAGGCAGAGTGTGCACTGCTAAACTGTAAACCTTATCGCTTTAGATACAGCCGCGTACATAAAGGTAATGGCGGGCGATTTGTTTAATGTGGACCTGTGGAGTAAGTAATTATCGCGTTTATCAATATATTTCGATTAAATAACACGTTAGTTTTAATGGGTGCTCAAAGTGATTATTTGGTGTTTTACTGATTTTTTTCCAGGTTTTATCATCAATAATCTACTATGGTTTTGTCGGCGCATGGAGTATCTTATTTATTTTTTAAGAAGACAAATGCTACACATTAGAAAAGCTTACCTCCGGATGAGGTCGAAACATGTCGGCCAGTAGCAGATATTTCACGTGAGTGACCCGTGCTATCTTATAATAATATCTGTGTCTCACGTTAGTTTTAACCAAAAAACCATTAGAAAAGATCGTAACTATTTGGAACAACTTTATCATCATCGTCATTTCAGCCGCAAGAAGCCCACTGATAGAACAACTTTATTGTACATATATCTCAATGACTTTACTTACTTCTAATTTATTTAGAATATTACACCTTTCGATTTTGATATCCCAAGATAGATCGAAATGGAGAGTTTTGTGGATAGAGGGCTGCCTCAGATATAGGATCTTTAGTCAAGTAAGACAGGCTGATCTTGATTTTATGGTCCAAGGTTATAATTTAGATAATTAAATATAGGTACCATCTATAAATCTAATCGAGCCTACATCTAAATCCACTTTTACTTTTCAATTAACTATGACAAATTCATAGTTATTATACTGTTAGCTCACAAATTATGTGTTAACACCTACGCTGTAAGTTATTAAATTATTTTATATCCACAACATAAATTAAAGAGCTACAGATATATAATTCCCAAAAATATCATACATGAACAGTTTTCTGTTGTCTGTCTGTATGTCTGATAAAAATGAGCGCATCAGAAAAAAAAACTAACATTAAATATAAGGTGTAAGAAAATACAAGATCTGAGTTGACATCAAACAGTTGAGTTTTGAGTCAGCAGTTCAAATGGGAGAAAACGAGATGACCGATATGACCTGCACTTTTATTAGTAAGTAAAGGTACAAGTTGGGGGCTGATTGTAGACAGGAGCAGCAGACGACGTGTCGCGGCGATACTAATGGTCTCTGTGTATTTCTATGAAATAGCCTTCACAGTAGCAACATGTCGCTCGATTACACGTCGCTCGACCACAGATGACGTGTCTGCTGTCTGCAGTCAGCTACGAACTTGTACCTTTATACTTAACTTGCTTTTGCCCGCGGCTTCGCTCGCGTCCTTTCTTAGCGGGTGCCGTCACGTGACGTCATAACATCTACCTGCATGCCAAATTTCAGCCCAATCCGTCCAGTGATTTGGGCTGTGCGGTGATAGATCACTATGTCAGTCAGTCAGTCACCTTTGAGTTATATATATTTAGATAGTAGCACAGAATAAGAACCAGTACTTAACTTACGTACAGAAGTCTCACTCGGCAAAGAAATTCAAAGAAATATCTACTTAATGTGGATAGCGATATGGTTCAATTTAGCGCACGTTAGAACTCAGAACCTTTTCGTTTACATACCTAGCATCCATTGCAAGTCAATTTCATTCTTATTACTCTGGACAATCGATTCCTATTACTGAATTTACCACTCCGAGGGGCCGCTGCGCCCATAATAATAATAAACGTATATGTATTTTTGATACATAAAAGGGGAGTGACACAGGCCTGATAGTAGCGCGGATTAAGTTCATAATTTATTTCCCACTGCACACGATACGCTAGTCTCACAGACTCCAAAACCCGATCTCTCCCATTTTTGCAAAAAAATCTGTCCTACCTTGCGTAGGTACTTTGAATCATAGAAGTGCCAAAGAAGAGTTGATGACGGTACCTATTAAAACTGAGGCTGTGACTGAGGTGTCAAGCAGTTTTCTTGACTCCTCAGTTTTAATCAAAGAAATCATATACAATCTAGAGTTCCTAGGAAGTGGCAAAGCCGTTCCCCAAAAAGATACCTAAAGATATAGGTGTCCCTTTCTATTTTATTGCTCTGGTAGTTTGCGGGAAAGGGATGCCTATAACTTTTTTGGGAACGTTCAGTATTTAAACATAAAGTTTATATTTTCATAATACTTAAGTACGTGGCATTAAGTTTAATGTTCAATGATATTTTTTGAGAGTATTAGTCGTAGTCATTCTAGAATTCTAGATCGTATAATTTCTTTGGTTTTAATCCATGCCTTTGAGACGTTCGATATTTAGAGAATTCGATGATATACACTGTCTACATATCTGTTGTTCTAAATATTTTGTTTCATAAATTTAATAAACAAATTAGGTGGCTGTAGCCCGCGGCCGATGCCCCGTAATTATTGGTATGTCTCAAACCAATTCACTTCGGTTAAGCGGGATATTCAATGGCAATCTCTTCACTTAGGTACCTAATTTTTTGTAAATATAACTAATTAAGACGGCGCCTGATGTCGATAATCTAAATTTTGCTCCCGCTTCCACGCACACAAATTTACTCTAGCCGAAGTGAGACAGTGAGCCATGCAGGGTGAAAAGATCACGGGAGGTCAATGAGGCTGGTTTACGCGATTCTGGTTTTTGAGGTTTTTTTCGTTTTACAAAGAATATTTAAGAGTTATTAAAAAAATAACACATATGATCTCTGCTTATGTTTAATAAAATTATAATCCAAAGATATAAGGGCTAATTTATTGTATTTCTTAAATACTTTCCGTTTTAGTATAATTTTGAGTTGGTTTAGAGACAACTTCGCATTTTTTATCTATCGAGAAAATTTTAAGCAATTGTGTTATGAAGTGAGTATCTCGTTAATATTGATAATATTTAAGATCGCTCTAAGTACTATCAGGGTCATACGGTCTCTTCATATGACTTCAATCATAAGAAGAATGCAATAATAATTGAAGTTGACTTGTATAGAAGATTATTTTTATCGAATCTTATTTCTTGTCTGTAAAGGTTTAGGTACTAGTGGTTCTCCCTAGTATTGAGAATATTAACTCGATACCTAATTAGATCTAACGTAAAAAGGTAAACTACATACGAGTACATGTGTCGGAGTGTCGGACTACTCGTTGCCAATGACTTTAAATTCAGAATGATAACATGGTAACATGCCAAAAGAAGTAAAATTAATGAGGATTTAAAACGAGCGAATCGCTTTAATGACACAGTATATACAGCAAAATGCAGGGAAACTTGAAATCATCTTACATGTACATACTTTATATAATCAGGCGAGGGAAATTGTATCAAAACTTCGGGGTGAGATCACTCGTATCTTTGATCCAAGATCATTTATGAGTGGCGGCTCACGATTCTGTTGTTGTTTCATAATGACTCGATTTGTGAAAAATATAGTAAGTATCTAATTAATTCTTAATCCTAAACAAACAAGTTGTGGTACTAACAAAGAAGTCTTGGTTATATATTATATTTTGCATCGGTACAGATAATTATTTATTAATGAAATTGGGTATATTTTTGTAGTGTAATAATAATATTATTTGTTTTAATATTATTATAACACTTTTTATAACAATATTTCATGCTAGTCTGGGAGAATAGAAAAACTTAGAATATACCAGCTGCTTCTCTTCCCGTGCAGATGGTCAAACCCGAACGAGGGAATGGGCTAAAATTAGGCTAGCAACCAATTGTAGGATGGATGGATTGTTGATCAAAAAACTTTTGGCAATATGATCCGTTTTTGTCTAGATCACTGTATCCGAGTGGAAACACTCGTCGGTATAAGGCCTGAAGACTTACATTATACAATCGAGTGGTCATGTCGGTAAGTGTAAGTACAGGGTTCAGAAACATACCTGCTTTTAATGGGCAACAGAGTTTTTCGAATGAAATACGAACTTTAAATTCGATCAAATATACAGGTTGATGCAATATGTTTAGATTTTTATGCGAAAATTATAAAATGACCTTCCGAAGTTATGACATTCCAACTATTCGTGTATTGAGCTTTTTTGGAGTAAATACTTGTTTTGTATAAATACCATATTTTTCCACCTTCACACCTACTAATACGCTAAACGTTGCTACCCCTTTAGGGACAAAGACGTGATACTGTAGTGTGTAGTACATTAGTACTAACATATTTATTAAGCGATAACTTAAAAAAAAATATAGGACATTTTTCATTTTATTTCTAACCATTTTTAAGAGTTACCATGTCAATGTTTAGATTAAATCTTTTCGAATTGATATTGCACAATATTTTATAGATTCTATTGCATTAAGAATTTTATATATGTTTATATTGATTTAAGTACATTTAAATTAATAAGCATCTAACTACAAATTATATTTGCGTCGAATCAATAAATCTTGTAACAAGCCTACCGGCCGTAAAAATGTAATTGCAGACGCTGTGAATATAGCAGCCCATCATGGCGACACGTGTAACTAGTGTAATAAACTATTTTAAAATTATTATGTTTGCAGCTCTTGGCGTCAACTTGTAATTGGTTGTCTTCCGTCCTGAGAGCCTGAGACTTTATACGTGTAAATTCTAATTGACGATGGTCGTCAGAAGAAAATGTTCTCATATCTATAAAGAACTTATAGTAATATTCATACTTTGCAAAATATCTACTATACATTATATAACGTAGAAAAAAATATATACTGAAACTATTTTAGGGGTAGATTCAGTTCATGGTACTGAATAATTTCCCCTAAGGGAGATATAACGAAATATGATTTTTTTTTGTTTTCCATATAAACTTAGATCTACTGATCAGACAAGTTGTATGGGAGGCTAATAAATATTTTTTTTTTATATTTCGATATATGTTCATTGGAGAGAGTTTTTCAGTATCATAGATTGAATGCAGCCTTAGAATAGTTTCAGTATATTTTGTTTCAGACCCTGCAGGGTCTGTGTTATATAATATTATATTATATTACGGAATTGCCCAGGCGTTCTCTATCATTTTATTATACTTACGAGGCATTTTTTTAAAAGTTTCATATTGAATTATTATCTGATGAGATTATAATACTGCCTCTCACTTAATATTCATATCAAGGCCGTACCTAAATTTTCCGGGGTCCAGTGCTGCCCCCATTTAAAATAAATTATTTATAAGGAAACAGAGATATCATTTAAAATTTTGAGCTAGTAAAACCTAGATAACCCTTCAAACTATTTTATGAACCACTCATCATCATCCGAGCGTATTCCCGGTTGCATCCTCAGCGGTAACGCTTCAGAGCCCGGGGTCTGCTACCTTACCTAGGTGATTTGACAAGGTTACTGGTTTTTTACACAGAGCGACTGCCGTCTGACCTCCGCAACCCAGAGGGTAGACCAGAACCAATCCTAGGATAGGTACAAACGCTAGATGGCGATCGGGACCAACAGCTTTACGTGCCTTCCGAAGCACGTAATCATCTTTCTTTTCGGATAGTCAGGTGATTCAAGCCTGCAATATCATAACCAGACTGAAAACAACTTTTCACAAAGTATGCTTCCCAGTGGGATTTGAACCCATGACCTCCGGATCACAAGGCAGACGCCTTGACCACTGGACCACGGAGGCAGTCTATTTTATGAACCACTGTTTACAGTTTAAAGTAAGAACGTTAAGCTTTAGTTTGCATTTTTGCGAAAAACGGCCACTTTTTTCAAATGGGGGCAGTACTGGACTCCGTGTATCATCTTAAGAAAAAAAATACTTTAAAAGTAGATAAAAATCATATTTTCGAAACACCCTGTATCACTTGTGCGTCTTGTTAGTGAGTTGGTCACTTCCACGGATTACTTACATTGCGAAACTACTTTTGTTGTCACAAGTCTTACCTGACTTTACTTTCTACAATTATCCAGAGCAAAAGGTACTGCTCACCGGGAGATTACATTAATACCAATTTCCTTCTGAGACTGGTTTCAGTGTGGTTTATTTTAATACGTAAGTATACACTATCATCATGAAAACCTAAGTACTATGCTTGGAGACCCAAATCGATTTTCCCAACAGATGGGCCTCAAAATGAATACGGACAAAACGAAGGTAATGTCGAATGTCCACGTCGCGCCCCTACATATTTCTCTTGGGAGCTCCACCCTCAACCTTCGAGGAAGAGGTCTTTCGACGAATCCGACTCGACTGAGCAGTGTTCGGGAAGTTATGCACTGTCTTCTCGTCCAAAATACCTCAGTGCCTCAAGACGTAAGTTTATAATCAATGTGTATTACTAGTGATAATTTATGGCTCGGAAACGTGGTCCGCTACTGTGGGTCTCATAATAAGGCTCAAGGTAGCTTAACGCGATAGAGAGGGCTATGTTCGGTTTTTCTCTACGTGATCGAATCAGAAATGAGGAAATTCGTAGGAGAAGAGAACAAAAGTCACTCACATAGACCAGCAGATTAGCTCGTTGAAGTGGTCTAGGCAGCACACAGCGCGACGAACCGATGGCCGATGGGGCAAAAAGGTTCTCTAATGGCCACCACGCACTGCCAAGGTAAACGTAGCAGGACACCCAAACTCCTATTTAGATGTATACTTTATAATGTTGGCTCATTTCCTTTTATTCTCCCGGACCACCAAAGGAAATTAACTTTATTATTAAACAAGTATTCATATTTAACATTCAAAATTCTCTGTCTTCTAATATTTGTCTAGACATGCCATTGAGGCATTACGAAACAAGAATACATTGCAGGACGTGTAGTAAGAAGTAGTAAATACAACATAATTTATGTGAAAGGTCGTCTGGTAGGCACAATCGAAGCAGATAAGATGAACGAAATCAGACTGCGGTCAGTTGCGTGATTTGAGAGCACTTTGTGGTGACATGTTGCCACGGATGTAAAAATATGGAACTGACAAAGCTACGTGTATTAAGTGTAACGAAATCTATACAATACTGGAATTACCTCTTTATTATGGCAAGTTGAAAAGAAAAACAGACAGAGACGAGTGAAAAACTAAGGACCTTTGTTCAATAACGAGATTTAATGACATAACACCACAATCCTCTTGCAGGAAAGATTTCATCAGCAGTTATCATTTAAGTACATAAAAGTGAGAACGAGACTATTTAACAATGTTTACCCCATCTTAGAATTCTAAAAGTGATTATACTCATAACATTGTATAAATTTTACATGTTATAACTACTTTAGAATAGAGAGTATTTATAAAAAAGGTTATCAAACAAAAAAATATTATAAACAATTTTTTCAGTTCTCAACAATTGGCAATTCTAGACGAAATATCAGACATCAATGACCCCGAAACAAGTGTCCGATCCATCACCCGTGCTCAGCGAGGTGGCTAATTAACGGAAAGCAAGGTTGCCTGATGAAACAGGCCTAGGCGACAAAAAGTTGATGAGAGTTGCGCAACCACGAAACGTCCTTTGTCAATCTTCTAATCGGGGCGAAGAGAGCCCCATGTTGTTCCACAAACCTAAAATTTATATGGCATATTTTACGAATACTTTTGGCGTTTTTTTCAGAAGTAATCATTCCAAAACTCTATCATAATTTTTTTGTTAACTTGAGATACATATATTATTAAAAAGTCAGTTGATTTTTTACGTGAGTTATACCCGTTTATCGCAAATTAATAATTATCATAATCAGGAGCTTTTTCTATAAAAAAATATTTATATTATTTTTTAGGGTTCCTTACCCAAAGGGTGCAAACGGGACCTTATTACTGAGACTCCGCTGTCTGTCCGTCTGTCTGTCTGTCCATCTGTCACAGGGCTCTATCTTTTGAACCGTAATAGCTAGACACTTGAAATTTTCATTGATTATGTATTACTGTGGCCGCTATAACAACAAGTACTAAAAATAAAAAATAGTAAAAATTAAAGGGGGTCGTCATACAAGAAACGTGTTTTTTTCAGCGTTTTTAACTCGATCTTTATAATGGCATCAACAAGATACTTGAAATTTTCACCAATTATGTATTACTATGACCACTTTAACAACAAAGACTAAAAATAAGATAAAGTTAAAAATTAAAGGGGGTCGTCATACAATAAACGTGTTTCTTCAGCGTTTTAAAACATTGTACGGTGGTACGGAACCCTTCATGAATGAGTCCGACTCGCACTTATTCTACTTACTGCTTGTATCAGGATTAAAGGAGTAAAGGGGTTGGTGATCGCAGGATATTTTAGGTATAAAGTCTTTGCATAAAGGACGCTGCTGCCCATTTTCTGTTACCTATACCTCCTGCAGTCGCTGCTAACGACACATGTGGGAAAGAGAAGGGAGATGGAGACAATTCATATTCTACTCTACAGTCACCACACGTCACGTACTTGATATCAAAATATTACTTATGTAAATTGGCCTTAAATGTGACTGCGAGAGCCTAATTTCCAAAATTAATCACAACTAATATTATAAATGCGAAAGTGAGTTTGTATATTTGTTTATTTGTTACCTCTTCACGCTTTAACTACTGAACCAATCTTCTTGAAAAGAAAGACATAGGGTACCTTTCATCCCGGAAAAATGTTCTGTTCCCGTAGGACTTGGGATACGCGAGCGTAGCCGCGGGTAAACGCTAGTTCATAGATAAAATTGCAACGTATCTTTAAAAAATATGGCAATCTACAGCCAGCGTGACGCAAAATTAAGTGTAACCCAAATTTTCATATTCATCAACTGAATAATGACAGCCTCCAAAGATGAATCACCAAACCGGCTGTTTTATTATTTGCAATACGGCGAAAAATGAAAAAAATATTTTGATATCATTATTATTTTAAACCTATCAGTAATGGTATCGCATTTGCGTAACAGATTGCCAAACGAAAATTGTTTCGCACAAAAACGCGGCATCGAAATTGACCACAAAAGTTCTGATTCCGAAAGCTATCGGTAGTTTTTCAAGCAATAAATAATGCAACGCAATGGTGGCACGCGCACGCGCCGCTAACAAGCGCCGAGCCATCGTTGTGCAACCTGCCCCACCCTGCTTTGGCATTTTAGCAGTGGCACAAGTTGTAAGAAACCAGCGGAAATAAATATTTAGTACCTATAAAAGAGCTAGGACAAAACTGTTTTGTCTTAGTATTTTAGACAAGAGAGGACTGCACAATGCCGGACGAGCCACCATAACAAATGTATAACAATGCTGCCTCCGCCAGATCCCGGCGGACGTAGTAGACCCAAGAAATGTTGGCTTGATGTGGTCAAGAATGATATGCGCGCCAGTCGTCGTCTTACAAGTAATTATGCTCAAGACCGAGCGAAGTGGAGAAGAAAAAGTCGGAAAGCGGACCCCAGGCTTCACAGCATTACAGCTGAGGATGCAACTAGGAATGCGCTGAGATAAGAGAGGACTGTACAATGCAGTTTTGACACCTTATTAGAGACGTCGTTGTCCAAACTGTTCGATTATTATTTGACCGAACATTCGTGACATGTATACTACTAATGTCAATATGACTTTTGCTTTTATATAAGTACTTCTACTTAGTACGATTAACAGTGCCGGATTAACCACGTAGCAAAAGTAGCAATTGCTAAAGGCCACGCGCAAAAGGACCCCGCATTTCCTTAATCTCTCTCATCTTGGTAGAATTTGCTACGAGCCCCGCCCTTGCTTAATCCAGTACTGCTTAGACCTTAATAAAAAAAAATATGTTTCCATTCTTTGCTGAATATAAATTAGTTACTGTTTTACTGTCGCTCTCCGAGTGCAGTTCAATAACGCATTTAGGGCGGTGTTGGGACTGCCTCGCTTCTGTAGCGCATCAGGGATGTTCGCGTACGCGCAAACAGATTGCTTCCACGCGACCATGCGCAAGCGTGCCGCGTCCCTGGTAAGCAGGGTGCGAGCCAGCTCCAATACCGTCCTGGCGATGTTTGCCAGAAGACTGGATTGCCCCTACATCCGTCACTGCTGTGACAGGCATGTCCAATGTCGCCAATTTGAAAGGCAATTTTAATATTTACGTAATATTTAATTTAATAAAAATAATCATTTATTTTTTGACATATTGTTTAATAAATGTTATAATTGTAATTTTTAGGTATATAAATATATAAATTGTAATTGTAGACTGTAACAGCGACTGACATGTAAACATTTTAAATATGGGTCATATGGTAACCTGAAATAAATTGATTTTATTTATTTATTTTATTACTGCTACCATGCTTCTTACTTTAAATTTTTTATTGTAGAGACAAACTTTGTTGTGTGACCTTATTTACAAAAGAATGTCAAAAGTGTATCTCTAAATCTCACGTGCTTGGGCCAGCTCCTAACTGATTCCGTTCGTGTCCAGTCTATGTTCACAATAGTACCTAAGTGCATACATTCGCTGGATCTAGACCAGGTCTGCTTGCCGACGCCTTGAATTTACATAAATACGTATCTTCATAGTATGTGTTCGTGTTTAGAAAAACAGCTGTATATTATACTTACTTACTGTATTCGATTAAGATTGAGACTTCAATAAACCTTCTTTTTGCATTTAGAAGCAAGTTGTTTTTGTGATTTAAAGTACTTAATTCCTTTTAAAAGGAATTGAGAAGAAAGAAAAAGAAGGAAGGAAGAAAAATTGTCGAGAAATCATTTTATTGTTTTATGGCTAGAACTAGGATTTGAGAAATTGACAAACTAAGGGTTTGATCCCCGCTCCGGATGGTATTTGGTTCAAAAAAAATCCATCGCTGTACAGAGAGGAAACGCAGTAAGTGTGATGGGCACCTTTGAACCAAGTACCTACTATCCTAGGCGGAATTTTTGATTCTTTTTATAAAAATAAAATTCATTTATTTCGGACTGCTAGGATACTTTTAGATGAATCAGTTAAGTTTAGTTTACTTTTTTATCTATAGCATTTTTATCAATATCTTTTAGTATCTACTGTATTATTCAATGTTTTCATTATGAATAAATGAGATGATTTGAGAAATGATCAGACATTAAATACACATAATACTTGTGTTGCATGCATACTATACGAACTGTATAGTTCCATAGTTAGGTACTGGGTCCATCTAAGAGATATTCTTGTTTTTTTCGATTTTTTTTAATCGAAATTGCATATTATGTATCTCTTTTTCATCAAATGTTAAGCATGCTAATAATGGATCTTACATAAGTGAAAGTATCGATCCGTCTGTACAGTGATACATTTTAATTGATAAAAAATCCAATTGGCTGTCCATTGTCAGACTACATAGAAGAAATGCCAGTTACAATCCTGTCCTTCAAATATGTCTACCTTTCTAATACGGGTGTTTCGAATCAGGTAGTTGAGTACGAGATTTATTATTTGCTAAGCTGTAATATCTAATAGTTATCAAGCATGCAAATTACTGTTACCTATGTGTCCGTGTGTTCGTAAAAATAGGAAAAAAAATTCCACTTAGGTGCAGACCAGCTATCTCAAACATGGCTAATGTTTGAGATAGCTGGTACCTGTTCGATTTTTGAATATACAGGTTGACTTTTTAAACACCAGCTAAATTTTTGGAGCAAGTTCAGTCCATGATACTGAACTACTTTCTATAAAAAAGTTATTAAAAATCGATAAAAAGTTTTCGTCCTCCCATACAAAATCCGTTTGACTGACCGCTGATTTGTATAGGAGGGCAATTTTTTTTTAGTTTTTCGTTAATTATTTTTATGGAAAATAGTTCAGTATCATGGACTGAACTTGTTCCAAAAATTTGGCTGATGGTTAAAAAGTCGGACTGTATGGCGGCGTGAATTTTATCATACGTATTTAATTTTCAAATAATAAAATCTGGTTACTTACCGGTGGAAAGTTGTTTCTTTACACTTTGCCGTGTTCCTTAAATTATTATTGAAAAAAATAGCGCTAACCTCTTTCATTTGAAAGAGGCTAATGTTTTTACGTAATTACTCGTAAGTCAATAAATCCAACGATTTGCCAATACGGCGGGCTCGATGTTTCTGGGCGGTTCGTTTGTCGCAAATTAATGGTCATAAAGCATAATCATATCGTAAACGCTCGTGCGCTGCGCAAGCGACGCGCCTGCGGCGCCCTTCGGAACCAAGATGGCGACGACGATTTAAATTGTATTAGCTGGGCGGGTGATCTTAGAACTACATGGAGTTAGAATTTGCCTGAGTTTTTATTACCTTCTCCTGATAAATAGGAAGCTGGACCTAGGAAACGTTGAAGTGATGACATCAGATATTTTAAGAGTAATTGGTCGTGATAAATCGGTATTACTAGAAATATATGGGAGTGACCTTTGCCCAGCTGTGGGACTGATGAGGTTATTAAAAAAATCCTATTCGATCATTACCTATAAACCGGTGACTTGTAAAATTACCATCTGGACATAAAACTGTGTGAATCCAAGCCTATACAGAGCCATGAGGAAAGTTTCTGCCGCTTATAAATAAAATTTTATTGGGTAACAACATTTTAATAATTAGAGTATGCTGAAACTTCTTATTAAGCAAAAAATGCTAGTAACAGGAGCCTCCGCTCTTCTTAACTTCTTAGTCCCAAGGGCTTCCATGAGTCTCCAGACTTTAAGTTAGAACTCCTCTTGCATGTTGCTTTGATTTTCTAACTAGAATGAAAGATACGGCAAGCCAAGTGGTTGGTACAGTGCAAGTAGTATGTCAGGTCAGACATGTAGTGTTCATTTTAGGGTTTGTTTTATCTAATGATTATACCAACTGGCTTGACAGATGTATACTTACTCGCTTACTTATATAATAGGTACATAGTTTTAAATTCGATATTAATTTCTTCGTGCTGTAAACTCTATTCGTTTCCATACTCTTGACTGTGCCATACCATATCAGTATTCAGTAGTTTCTCTTTGAAACGAGGGTAGATAACTAAAATAACAACCTATTTATTGGCTTTAGCAAAATATTGTGCTTATTTATAGGAAAACTAATGGTTGCTGGTAGCTATGTTCGTATCAGTATAATGGTGCTAGCCATCACGAGTATTTCCAAGTTTACAGCATTTCGAGTGAGGATCTCATAAAATTTATTTTATCATCTTCACCTTCCCTTTTACATGCGTTGTCGGTACAGTATGTCAGTATTTTCTACTTTATCATGTAATCTCTTTATTAACATCAAAGGTCACATTAGGTTTACCCATATACTTTACGCTCTCTTTGAATTAGATTCTTCTTCTGTAATATTTGGTAGATATATTTTTATATTTCTTTCTTACTGTACTCAACAGATTGTATAATTGTTTCAAAAATTTCATTCTAAAACTATGGTCGGTTACAACCTATCTATCTATATAATGTGATTATATGAGACACATCAAGTCTTCGTCGTCGTCGTCAGGTCCTTTTTAGTCTCCATTGCAGTCATTAAATCATAAGTGTAGAGGGTAAGGGATGTAAATTGAAAATACAAAATTCAATTTATTGTTATTTAATTCATTTTGACAAGGTAAATCGGTGACCTTTGAACGACTAAAAGGTATCAAAAGTACAAAAGATAAAGGTAATAATCTCTATGACTTATCCATTCTATGATAAGTGAAGTAGCATCTCATGTCAGCATTTGGTACGAGTAAAGTATGAAAAACAAGCGAAATGGTCAAAATAATTGATAAAAAACAACATTAAATTTAGTTGTCATTAACAGAACAAGAGTAAAATACCGGTTGACTACAAACTCAACATTGGGTGTTTTTAGAACCAGTTAAGGAATATTTAAAAATAGGTATTTATAAAACATATCTTGATATTTTAAAAATCATATGTCTATTGAAATATTGACATAGATGCCTTTGAACGCCATCATTGCAGACAACAGATTTATGATTGTTCGGGGATCGTGTTGTGTTTAGTAATAATGTGATACTTATACTCGTAACAACAATAGAGATCTATCTATACTTAAAGGAACGTTGGAACAAACACAAAACTTCGAAGATAATACATATTATCAAATTAATGCGAGACTCATTGAGGATTCCAAAGTAATAAATAATAAAATCACAGATTTAAAATTATCCTTAATTTAGTAATTTGGAAAGCATGATTACATCACTTGTACAATTAATTAATTTTTGTATAACCCCTAGTTATTGATTTAATTTCTAGTTTAAAAATCTCAAAGTATGATAAAAATATATCTAATTTGCGTAATATTCTGAAACTTAACAATTGTGTCGTCACATTTTGCGAACACAGTATATTTGTGACAGCAACTCGACGCCAAAACGAAATAATTTACGCAACATTCAGCATACACATAGAATTCAGAGCATTTAGCAAACTTCTCTAACAATTTATAAAAATATTTATAATATCTTCAATATGCAACAAGTTATATTTTTATTGGTAACCGGCGTTTCCTTTCAGACTAATAATACTAATATATAACAATAGATAAAGCAAATGTACACAAATAATACAGAGAAATTACTTACATTCGTACAACAGTGCCATATCAATAGTCAAATACTAAACTTAAATTTAATTTGACATATGAAATATTCATAAGTTTTCCTTAGTGCTAGGTACATTCAAAATCTAGATTCAGATGTTCATGAGTGAAACAAGACTTTATAAGTCAAATTAAATTTTAGTTTCATTTTTATCGAAATTGGCACAATTTCAATTATCATTAGGTTGTAATTCTATTACATCGAACACTCTCGGAACACTAAAATTATTACTTATTTTATGTCTTCAGACAAGGAATACGTCTATAAATTCTAGTAGCATATCCTATCGGTATTGGAAATTCGGTATTCACTCTAACTACACTAGTCTACTTTGAACAAAGGCTTTTATTTACATGAGATACATTATCACGTTATTATATGTTACATCGTAATTTGCGTATACTATTTGACTGGTGATCCATCGATAAATCACAAATCACTTCCTCTTATTTGTCTGCTATAAGTATAAACTAAGGGCAATAGGTACAACAATTACTTTCTGTAGTAAATCTACATTCTGTCTCAGCATAGTTTCAGCGCTGTAAAAGCGTTTTGGTTTCAGTAAATTACAGGTGTCTTATTCACCTTATTCATAGGAATATATCTCAATATGTAACTTTATCTCAACCACAAATATTCCAAGTCCCGTAAAATACACAAGAGTCATTTGGATGCTTCGACCAGATTATTGTAACTGCGCATGTTTTGCCACTATCAGGTATGGTCCGCGGCCGTGGCGGCGGCGGCGGCGGCGCGGCGAGCCGCTGGCGCCACCCGCCCCATAAATGACCTGATCTCCTCGAAATACGTCTCATCAGGAGACCTCCGGCGACCATCGTCCCCGTTCTCCGCTTCGTGCTTCTTCAAATGTCGGTCGAGGTTCGTCTGCTGACCGAAGCAACGGTCGCAGTGACGACACCGAAACGGCCTCTCTTTGTTGTGTATATTCCGCACGTGCCGCTGTAAATTCGAAGATATCGAGAACGACCGCTCGCAGTACTTGCATCGATATGGTTGTTCACCGGTGTGAGTCCGTAAGTGTCGCGTCAGGTTGGCACTACGAGGGAACGCTTTACCGCAGTACGAGCATGTATATCGGTCTCTTGGTCTAGGAGCTCCAGGGTTTGGAGGTAAAGGCGCTCTGGGCGCGCCGGGAGCGAGTAACGTCGCTGCCGCCGCGGGGAGGAACGGATATCGGCCGAACGAGGCCGGTAAAGCTAATGGGAGTCTTCGGCAAAACTGCAGCAGAGCTGGATGCGCCGGGTGGGCAGGGTGCGTTGGGTGCGGCGGCGGAGATGGTACGATGAGGTTGCAGTTTTCATCTTCGTGTAGTCGTTGTGGGCGTTTGTGGGTGACTCTGAGGTCGAGAGGCTCGTCAGCCCGCGGAGACCCGAGGGGGCTGGAGTGGTGGTCGAGCGGCGAGGGCGGGGGAGAGGCTAGGCGGCGCGGCGCCGCGTGCTTTTCGCGCATGGCGGCCGCCGCGCACGCGCTCATCGGGCTCGTGCGCCACCGACCTGCAACAACGAAAGGAAAGTGTTACTATTGAGCTGATCACTATCTATCTTTTTGTAGCGAAGACGATATACGTTTTTTTTTGAGTTTATTAAAACGGTCATGAACTGCACATCTTTGATGAACTTATTTATATGGCTAAGTGTTGGTCGCATATTTTGGCTGGCACTTGGGATAAAAGTAGGTTAGGTGTATGAAACCAACATTCAACTGATAAATGTGAGGAAACTCAAACTTAAACTGTCAACTTACTACTTTGTCAACTTCTTTAACTAATTATATGTAGGTGAGTATCACAGAAAGTATAATCTCTCTATAAATTTAAACAAGTAAATATTAAAAAAATATTTTTAAAAACAAGCTTTTATCCAAAACAATGAACCAAAAACTTTAAAGTACTCCTCAAGACGAAACAATTTACCCTAAACTCGGCGGGGTGATGTTGTTTTATCACAGATACCGTGGCCACCTCCCAGCTTCATCATGAGATCAGGTCATCCATAATATTGCATTGTCACCCAACTTCCATAAGTATGTGAAGTTTCAACTCTATCCAATAATGGGAAGTGGGTCTATTTTAGTTTGCAAGATTTGATTACGGACACACAGACAACGGGACAGGTAAAGCTAAATAAAATCTTTTAAAATCTGTATTTTTTTAAACCAAGTAAATCAATCGCCCTATCCATCAATCCACCCTCAGCCTTGACAGCATCCTAGTATGCTAAACCGTTGCGAAAGACGACGGGGGAGCTGATCGATGCCACCGTCGCACCTACGCACGGGGCACACCCACGGCATTTCGACACAACTGGAGCACGCTACCGAAACGATCCTCAATTTAATCATTAACGTTACTTTATTGGCCGTTCATGTAACCGTAACTATCGGGTACGAATGCAGCTGACGTGTTATTGCATATGCTAGTTTGCATAAGGTGGATCGTAATAGCTGATATAGAGTGTCGCTTTGAAGAAAGTGAAATAAATCCTACGAGTACTTGCTGTATAGCTTACCGGAATGTTCTCATTTTGTTTCTCATAGATACGTTACATCTGAGGAAATAAATATCTTTCCACTAATAACCAATTAATGAAACGAAACTGCAAGGAAGTGAATAAAATCGTCTTCTTCTTCTTTCGAGTCGATTGGCTATACTATTACTATTATATTAACTTTTTTTTTATAATAGGTTTGACCAGTGCTTGGCTACAGTAACTAAATTGGGTAGTTTCCTGGATCAAAAATAAATTATTTAATACTGTTATGAGAATAAAATGTCACAAAGTAATGTCACTTGTTATTGATCACATCCACTTTGAACGTGATTTTAGATTTATTCCTAATGCAGAAAAACGGATATTAAAAGCGCTATTTGACTTCAAGAAACTATGACGTCAAAGTCCGATATTTCATACAAATCTCATAGAAAATGTTTGTTTTGACGTTTAGAAAAAAGTGTCTTATTTGACTTACTGGAAACTAGCGGATTGTTTAAAAAAATATATACAATAAAAAAAAATTGTAAAATAATAAAAAGTAAAGACCTGTCTTTTTTCTTCTTATCGAGTGTTATTGCGAATAAATATTTCAGACTGCCTAAAGGCATCTGACGTAGCTCAACAACAATAAATATAAAAAAAACAATGACTGCCGTCTAATGACAACTGAAATTTTGGCAACACTAGTAAAGTAGTGAGCAGGTTTCCTCACGATGTTTTCTTACGCCGGAAACACGTGATGTGTTATGGAAAATGATCGTACTTGTGTACAAACTCACAGGTACAACAAGTCGAGTACCCGTACCCGTGTGATTCCGGGTTATAATAGGACCACTTCATCTCTTCCTGTGGATGTCGTAAGAGGCGACTAAAGGACTAAGCACAAACATCTAGTGCTACAATTGCATTCCCAAGGAGGGTTAACGTTGGGCGGCGACCGGTTGTTAAACTTTTCGCACAAATACATTCCCAAAGAGGGTTGACGTCAGGCAGGCGGCCGGTCGTAAAACTATAGCCAAATCATTGAAAGTGTTCCGGCTATTTCTTCTCCATTTTGCAAGGTCTTTGGCATCCTTGGGTGACCATTGACATGCATGTTATATTTGGAGAAGAAAAAGCGGGAAAGCGCACCCCGGGCTCCGAAGCAGCACAGCTAAGGATGCAACCAGGAATGCGCTAAGATGTAGAAGGTACAACAAGTCACGTCTAGTGAGGATCGAACTCAAGACGCAGGCAGCCAGCCCAAATAGCTTGGACACCACCGCTTTAAACCTATACGTAACTATGGTATATTATTAAATTTTTACTATCAAAAATCAAAACGCAATGTGTAAATCTACACTTTGACTTTTTGCTTTGAGAGAGAGTTTTTCGCTTCACCAAAAGGCGATTGGCCAATCGTATCCACAAATCATAAGCATGAGTTCGCCTCACGAGTTTACCAAATACGGCATCGGGAGATCTCCCGACCCTGGTTCCTTGGATTTATGTCTGTGCTTTTGGCGCGAGCTGCAAATTAGCCGCGTGACATAGGCGTGAGTCAACAAATATGTACTAGCTTTCTTTTAGCTCGAAAGTTTGTCTTTAATTTACCGTAAAATATAGTATTATTGAGTTAATATCACATAACACAAGTCACTGTGTGATTTGTCCGTATATTTAATATATTTATAAAATACATTTTTAAATATTTTATACCTACTTATATCTATAGGTTTTTCATACTATGTCCAAAGGAATATTTAAAGAACATTGACATGGATGACGTTGGTCTTGGATGTTTATCTATATATGTATATTTATTATAAAAGATAGTATCGTTGAGTTAGTATTCCATAATACTTACTTTGGGGCTAGCTCAATCTGTGTGACTTGTCTTTATCTATTTATATTTATTGACATTCAAATAAAAAGAAGGGTTTTTATGCATTCAAGACGCGGGACTAAAGTACTTCTTTTATAATTTAGTATTATATGAGCAATTTTTTAAAGTTTCATTGTTTTGACTGAGCTTTACGAACTAGAATACAATTGTGGAAAATTGCTTGCAACAGTATAACTTTCAAAAAGATTTATATAAGTACAGTCGCCAAAACAAGTATTACCTAATTCTAGTTTACTGTCGTCAAAACAACAGAGTTACCTAATTCTAATTTACTGTCGTCAAAACAACAGTGTTACCTAATTTCTAACAGAAAAAGAAGGTGTACAATGTCACCAAAATCGTGACTAACCACAATAACAATCGATCAGCCTAATAAGTAGTAATGAAACTAATGCAGTGTACACTAACATATCACCTGACTCCATCTTACCTCAAAATAACGAGAAACAGATACTTGTACTTTTTTATGTGTCCTCACAACAGCGTTATTTACTTGCACTTTTTGGTTTTTTATAATTCGATAAAAACAAGAAAGAAAATGAATGTGAGACAATGATGATCACATAATTAACAAGTTCATTGTTCCATGTATCGTATATGAACAAATCAATTCTTTTGCTATTGTTCTTAATTAACGGCCAGGGAAAAGGTTAATCTAAAACACATTTAATTTATGAAAATTTGAAACATTATTTTTCTTGTAGTCTAGAAGATATATTGGCTTTTCTCCAAATTGCGAGACAAAATAAAGTAAAGAATACAAAAAGTAACACTTTCACTTCAAACCAAACTTAATTATGAGCGATTTTTGAGCAATAGTACACTTTAAAGCTTCAAAATATGCATGTAATGCATTTTGTAGCCTAGCGCAATCTTGAATACCTACGAACAGAACGATCTGCATTGTCAACTACACTCATTGTATCTTAATAGCGGCGTCAGAAATTTCCCTACTAGACATAGGCTTACATTTGTATGTTGCACATCTGATACCTCTTTAATGTGTAACGTAGCGCCCGCCACTCACAGTCGTGACGACACGTGGGATGCTCAGTCCAGATCAATCATTACAATGAAGTTGTCCAATTTATGGAACGTATTATTTTTGTAATGGCCAATATGCGGTGTGGGCGGAATGGAAAGGAACGTGGGGCGACACTGACTGGTGACACTTGCATTCGTTTTATATTTGCACTTCTAATAATATATGATATTGCAATAAAATTTAGAACAGTGGTTGTATTATTTTGATAAATGTTTGCTTAAAGTAATTTATTGCATTATTTCTCTGTCATCACACTCGAAAAACATAACCCTCCTTCTGGCGCAGTCGGGTAAAAATTGATTATTTGAAATCTAGTCGCGTTGAAGTCTTTTGTACGCAGGACGGTTATTTTGTTTACACACGTGTCAAAGTTGCGCGGTTGAAGTGCTGTAGGTTATATTTCTTCGTAAAAAATTCAGCATAGTGTGTTTCAAAAGCATGGGGAAATTTTGCCCACTTGATATTATAATATTTAGTACAGTTTAAATTAAATTAAAGCTAAATAATATTTTTTTTTTATAAATTAAAACTTATACCTCTAAGAACTAAAACTAAAAAAATTACAAATTATGTAATCCCTCTAAGATATTACCCCTCGGCAGCGTGGCCAAAAGGCTGGCAGCATTGCCACGTTGTATGGCAATGCTGATTCTTTGTGCCAGATAATTTCCAGCCCTTAGGTCATGGGCGTCACGGGATACCTCAGATAATCTTGTGGATAAGTATTTAAATAAATTATGGGCTGAAGGACCACACGGACCATAAGTTTCTACCTCAAAAGGTTCAAATATGTAGTTTACTCCGATGTCTGGCAGCTGTGGCAGCTGCTGCCTTTGACATGGTGACCTGAAGATGGGACGGTGCGAGGGTATTCACACAAGTGGCATCCCATACTAAGGGCCGCCTCAATCTCCAAGGCACCAAGGTAATCCCGTCCAAATATATAGCACTATATTATATCATAGTATATTAATATACTATATAATAGTACCGCTTAGTGTCAAAACATACGTTTTCATACTAAGTGTCCCGGAAAGTAATTATATTTATATTTCACTATTACTCAAAAATAAAATGTATGTAATCAGTGTAATGCAAATGAGGATAGTTAGTACATATCCTTATATACTAGGTTTCTGACCTCAACTTGACCTTTATTCCCTATTTCATCCACAACACGACGAAACAATACAAACGATGCAAACAAGTAGATAACACACCCAACGAAGCGAGATCTGAATTAATTACCTCAACGTCATTATAACTTACACTTCGTGGCTATTAGCAGTCCGATAATTGCCGCACATGAAGATAGCATCAGATGACTATCCTCATATGGTATATCTGAGGGTATAATCCATATCAGACACGCGTTAAAGTGCAGTAAAAGTCACTACTTGCACGTTTTGCAAGTAGCTGTAGGTTAACGTAAACTAATATGTATACAAAACTTCACGCGATTTGTGCTTTGGAATTTTAAGGTATTAGAAAGGTGGCGATATGGCTGATTTATCTCCGTTGCATTTCATATTTACATAGACTCTTAATTATGGTAAAGATATGGCTGATTTATCTGCCTTGCATCTTATATTTACCTATTATGGTCAAACAAGGTAAATGTCGACAAGAGTAATAGTGAAATTTGAATTTTCTTGGTCAATTTTACACTACTGATACTCGTAAATAAATTCGATAAAATAAATTATGTAAGTGTTAACTCCAGTTTAAATTTTGACATACTAGCAATATTCTGATATATAACGTCTAACAAAATATACTGAAACTATTTTAAGGGTGTATTCAGTCCATGATAATGAACAACTTTCCCCAAAGAACATATATCAAAATATGAAAAATAATTTTTAGGTTTCCATAGAAACTCAGATCAGCTGATCGGTCAACTTGTATGGGAGGCCAGAAATTATTTTTCATATTTCGATATATGTTCCTTGGGGAAAGTTGTTCAGTATTATGGGCTGAATACACTGTTAAAATAGTTTCAGTATATTTTGTTAGTCCCTGTATAGTAGGAGTACTGACTTTTAAAATGTCTCAAATTGACATATGAATTGGATGAAATATGTACCTATACGGATGATTGCAACTTAAACGTAAATAAATTTAAGAATAAGGGAAAAAATAGTTAAAGATTTATTGCCGTGTGTTTCTTGGCAGAGTAGAATAAGACCACCCCAAGTCTTCCCGTGGACGTCGTAGAAGGCGATTTAGGAAATACAAGCTAGACAAGGCTTATAAGCATCAATAAGACCTCTCCAACCAGTCTAGTTAGATTTAAGTTAAATCAATACTATTATCAAACAGTTGAAAAAACACATCAGCAGTGACCGAATACAGAAGATATATAACATATCTCCTATATTCTATTACCTGATCTAACCCTAGAGTTGCCAGCGGTCCTCTGGCTGCAGTCACGATATTCACGACACGCTAATTACGGGTAATTAACGACGTTCGGAAGTGGCGTGACGCGGGAGGCGGGGCGAACACGACGTTAATGCAAACAGCCGCATCACCGGCCAATGAGCGGCATCTCCCCGCGCCGCCTCGTGATATATTAGCATTTGAATCGCTTATTCGTTCTACACTCGCTCACTTTTGTACCATTTCATGCGTAAACTACTCGTCTCACTGGTTTCTTATGTAAACCAAATAAATTATCACCGTTTTACTATGTACGCAGTCGATTATCAAATTCAAATGTTATGTGGCTGGCACTCGATAAATTGCACGTCTGACGATAAATTGCTTTATTTATCAGTGAATAATAATGTAGGTATTTTCGAAGCAATGTGCATAGAAATGAGACATCGTTATTTTACACTGAACTATTCTTGTGGTTCATAGATTACAAACATGTAAATAGTTGTATATGGACTAAGTACGTGCCATAGGTATATATTTTGTATAATTTTAACCAATGTTGTGCAGAATATGATATAAAATAATTATATTGGACTAGTACCGACTTTCAGTAGCAGATCGTTGCACATTTATAACAAGATTAAAAGTCCATAGTCGTGTCAAGTCGCGTGCCACGTATGCGCTTAAACGCGATTATGTGAGTGCCCTTAGAGTCGTGCGCTGTAAATCACACCTACCTACTACAACATAAATCATTATTACTTCTAGGCAAAGGTAAGCTTTAAGCGACCAATGAGGTAAGTCCCGGAAGGTTGGCAGCCGTGGCGTAAATGGGTGGCATCTGGCATCTAACAAACTGCATCTAGCTGATAATATCTACTTTTAACGCCCCGCAGATGTTGATGTAATTTAAAAACAAACATACATAATATACTTACGATATTCAATGCAAAGAATCAACCAATAGAGTGCGTTCCGCTTCATGCGCGCGTGCGCAATATGATTGCTCTACATACCTGCTCGTGAAATATGAACTGGCTGGCACAGAGACTATTTCAAAACGAGGTAAGAACATCGGAGTTTTATTTAAAAAAAAAACTTGACGCCGACAACAATAGGTCTAGAGATTGCAGATTGCACCACACTACGATTGCCACTGCGTATCGATAAAAAACTGCATTGCTGAGAATCGACGCTGCCTCATTTCATTGAATGAACTCTTAATTAAGTTACGGTCGCACGATCCTTACGAAAACTAAAAAAGACATTGAATGGACAGCAGAGGAAACGGACATTTAAAAAGATTTCATATCCACAGATATGGCATTGATATTGCTCAGTAATTGCACATCCGGACGTCAATAGCATTTGTATCGATACATATTTAGTCAAAAAGTTATATCGAGTTACTTGTTAGTATTAAAAACTATGCGCGCAAAAGCATTACTAAATTCAACGTCAGCTATCTCATAAGTCAAATAGTCCATACATTCCATCTTATATTCTCTCATACGACCGGACTAGTAGCAGATTCACACGCAGCCGCTTTTTTAGACTGCGTCGTATCGACAAGCACAATCTATGATTTATTTCACATCACTATTTTAGGAAACATGTCGCGCCGATCGCCTTATGGCGAGATATGAAATTACTATGATCTACGGACCAAGAACGTTAATGTTCCGATGGATCAATTTTGTTCGGTTCAGACGGTTGAAATTGACGATTATCGGTTTGTTTGTGTTTAATTTAATCAATAATTTAGTTAAACAGAATTTGTTTGTAAGTCACGTACAGTTTCAGTAGCAGAATTTACATTAACGGTCATTTTAAAACGTTTTGCATCAGTTTGCTGATATCCGAATTGGCGTCGAAATAATTAAGAATCGATATCGCGCCGCGTTTATGGGCCAATCAGAGTGGAATTCTATGTATTTTAGAGTGAACATAAATCTGAGCAGTGATTCTGACCAATGGCTGGCTCATTTGACACGCATGCGCACTTACGACTGTAAAAATGTTTCGCATGGGAACCGGGGCGGAGCGGCGTGAGAACCGCCGGAAATCTCCTTTTTTTGAAGCTTGAGCATGCAATTCTGCTGATTAGTTATGTGCACTGCGTCTGAAGTTGGCTGATGTTCATTCTTAGCGCATTTGATGGTGCTAGGAGCGTTATAATCTTATATGGAGCGGGAATTACTATGACATCGACGTAAACATAATCTCAGCATAATCGGAATTCCGAATGGGCTCAAAATTACCCTCAATAGTTTAAATTAATATAAATTATTAATTAAAACTAGTTATTGTTGTACAAAACAATATCTGTTAATGCAAAAGTTTGATTTTTTTAGTATATTATACTACTAAAAGTATATTAGTAGTAATAGTATTTATCGAAATCTCTCTGAGCTAATTTGAAAGTTTCATCTTGGCGTACCTACAACTAATATTTAGACCATGCTCTTGGTTTTATTCTGAGAATTATGAAAAGTTTATTTCGCATAAATATCGTAAATATAGGTGGAATATATTGAGAAAAGATTGCCTACTTAGGATGCACATTGCACGCCCAAAGGCCAGTTATTTAAAATAATTCCCACTACTTCGATTTCCGATAGGAACAACGTACCAGAATAACGCACCCTATTATGTATTCAGAATATAATCTGTATGAAATGCTGTACAGAACGCAGCGAGATAACAAAACTAGCTGTCTTATAATTTATTGTTCTCCATTAGCAGATGAATATAACATGCGGCCAGAAGGTCAACTCTACTTATTTGTAAATTTTTTGTTCTATTCTTTTTTAAATAGGTGTTTAGCCATTTAAAAAAATACACATTTCTTAATTTACACATTGATAAGTAAATGGTGGCTCATTGATCTCAGGCAACCAGAGCTTTTACTAAAACAATAATGGTCAAATCTAAATATTTCAATCACAATTTATACCAAACAAATAACAAACAAATACTTTAAGAGGTGATTATTTCCATCATTTTGAACAACTTTTCCCCATAAATATATATCGATATTCGAAAATAAAATGTTCACTTCCCATAGTAACTAGATCACGTAACTACTTCGATTTGTATTGGAAGTAAAATTTGTTTTTCGTGATTCGATATACATTTATAGGGAAAAGTTGTTCAAAATGATGAAATATTTGTACTTAATTAAAAATAAACTTGTATGTGTGTGCTGCGTACACTCAGTGACTGATTGCTTCATACAATGCGATTCTATAAGTAGATAACTAGGAACGTAATAGTAAGTTGCACGAGTACCATGTAACATAGATTTTGTTTGTAAAAAAAAAAATAACGAAAAAGAGCAATCAAGCAAGGCTCTGGTTTTATACTACTCGTAGCTACGAGTATATGCAGATAACATTCTGGTATATTTATCTATGGCATTGCAGCGTTTGGAACAACTGCATTTCATTTGCATTGGATATTCGGATTTACGTGACATGTTCAGTATTAAAATGATGTATCGTGGTTGATTGCGGTTTGGATTTGAACCCTACCACCTAGAAGTACCCACACAATTTCACTCTTGTTCTAAAAAGATATCTACTTCTAAATAGTAGTAATATATTCTACTACTGTTAATAATTTGATATTCAGCGATAGTATTAATCAAATCACGAGTAGAGTCCTAAAAATATAGTGTGCCATTCCTGAAGGTTTTTATTCCGGAAAGGCTAAGTACTGGAGCGGGGTTCACTACTAGTGCCGTCATACATTTCACACATTTATAACAAGTTCATCAAAAAGAAATATTATGCAAGTGAGTTTACTTCTTCATATAGATATAATAGAGATACAAAAATGAAAACTTTGGATAATAATCACGAAGAACAAATAATCATCATATCAGCCAGAGAAAATCCACTGCTGGACATAGGCCTCCCCTAAGAATTTCCATAACCACCGATTGGAAGCGGCCTGAATCCAGCGTTTTGTAGAGCACATAAGTTTTTTTAACAAGATTCACAACAAGACATTATTATTATGTGATAAACGGGTAACTAATGTTAAAAGTCAGCTACTGGCCGACATGTTTCAACCTCACCCTTCCTCTTTCTTCCTTCCTCAGGGCGAATGTGACTCGCGACGCACACACGAAGTGGTCGCGAGCCGGTGCGGCTCGGCCGGCGTCTTCGGACTCACGTTATTTTTAACTAATAAATTCACAACAAGATTTAAATGTCAGCATCAAGGTATTTTTAATAAAAGGGAACGAGCTCTTAAAACGTTAGCTGTATTTGGCATGAAAACACCGTGATTTGCTACAGTCATCAACTTTCTAATGTGGCCGTCGTCACTACATGACATCTCGTATGCATTTATTACATAAGATTCTAAACAAGTTCAAGCGTTGATTACGTTAATTTGGGATAATTAATTTAAATATTGATCCAACAAAGAATTTATAAATGATTATTACTGATCGCTACTTTGACTTTCTATCTAAAATATAGGTAATATGCCATACTTATAAGAGTATTTATATATATCATTATTTCGTTTGACATAGACATAGACATAGACATAGACAGATTTTTATTTCCAGAAAAACACAACACATACAATACACTAAAGGTAACACATAGAAGAAGACAACATAGGATTTTGAGTACTTTAGTATTGCATCTTGAATGCCTAAAAGCCTATAAAAATAATATGAAGGTTGTTGTCGAGTATTGAATGGCGGAATAACATACCAAAGCTGTAATAATATTGAATGGTACTATTTAGACATGGATCACTGACGACCTCTTGCCGTACTAAACGCGCCATACTTATTGACCAAGCGAACAAAGCGTCTTAGTATCAAGATTAGCCAAAAATGCTTTCCTCCGTCTGTCTGTTCTCGCCTACAGGTCACAGTTTTCAACCGATTTTGTCAAATTTTTTTACACAAGTTCTTTGATTTATTCAATTTTTTTATTCGATCGCTATTTTCAATTGGGGGAGAAATAGCGGGAAAAGGGGGGGACTTTGCTGTGGCGTTTTAAATTTAAAACATAGTCAACTAGTAGCAGAAAATGTTTTATTTCTTAAAACCTTAAAGATTATTTAAAAGAAAAATTCATAAAATAATAAAAAGAAAAATAAAGAGAACCACACTTTAACGTTTTGTTTAATCTGGGCAATTTCTTCATAGATTTTAAAACAAAATTCGGTATAGCGAGCTATAATAGGCCCACTTTGAAAATAATTATGTTTCTCCGAGAACGGCATCAATGAAAATGATGATTTTTTATATTGTAACTAATTGTAATCTTTGTTGTTGAAAAAATTAAATTAAAAGAGTTGAGAAGTAAATAACATGATATGGAGGACTATACCAGTCCCTTGTTTTCGCAGAGCGAAAACTTGCGACACAGTCTAGTCACGTTACAGGTCGTTGTTGGTCGCCAACGCGGTTTACGTAGGTGGTCACACCTTTATCAAGGCACAATACCGAGCATCCCGTTGGATTTTATTAGACGTCCCTCTCATAAATAAGGGAACTGTCGCGCCACAAGCAGGACAACAGATACTCCGGACATCAGATGTTAATGCTATTTAACGACCTCTGAGATTTGATTCACAATCGCGGAATAAGTCTACCTCTAAATATTTTAAAGAGACATTTATTACCCCATTGCGCTAGAAGGAAAGTTATGTTTTTCGAGTGTATGTAGGTATCATCATCATCAGGTCTTACTAGTCTCCACTGCACGAGCACGACCCTCTCTGTTCTACCAAAAGCCATACTTGGCCAGAGCAGCCAGAGGATTTGGCCTACACTATCCACGCTGATTCGGTATATATTACCACAGAATAGGATACTAGTACTCCGTACAGAAGTCTCACTCAGCAAAGAAATTCAAAGAAATATCTACTCAATGTGGTTAGCGATGTGGTTTATTTAGCCCACGTCAGAACTCAGCACCTTGTCGTTTAGATACCTAGAAATCCATTGCAGGCCAATTTCATTCTTATTACTCTGGACAAACGATTCGTATAACTGAATTTACCACTTGGAGAGGCCGCCGCGCTCTTAGTAATAATGTTGGTATATTTTCGATACCTAAACGGGGAGTGACACAGGCCTGGTATTACTAATCAGTAATAAAAATATTATATTTTAGAATAAAATTACTTACATTCATATAATGATACTTACCTAAGTATCTTTAGACAAGTCTCTTGATTAGGGATGTCAATACAAAAAACAAAAACAAAACCTAACCCAGTCCATATAAATTATAACCAGATTTATGACATAATAAGGCTAGTTAACACTGAACTAATTATGATACATAATTAATGAATGCACTGTAAATAATTACGACAAGTCTTGTTCGGTTAATATAATGATAGCTTCAGATATATATACCTACTTATTAATTTTGATGCAAGTGGTGTGCAAATTATACATTTGCCTGATATCAAGAATGGGAATGTATCTAGGTTGTATTGGACTGTCATTATGGGCTCATAAAACTTTAAAAAGCTACTCTAGCTATCTATCTACATAATATACAAGTATTTAGGACAATACCTAAGTACTAAGTAGCAATTACTATAGTAGGTAGTGGTGGCACTATGGACCTTTATCGATTTTTTTAAGAGAATATAACCCAGCTCTATTTTTTTCTCTTTCGTCAGTCAGTCACTCGCGTAGTTTAGATGAAACAATGTAGAGTCCAACTTGCCATCTTCCACCCTTAAAAAATATTATAAATGGAATCATTTAACGATATAATGCTGTGGGAGTTATGATCCTAGGGGATGATAAATAAAAGTGGACTGTAAATTCAAGGGGCTGTTTTTTAATCTTGCGTGCTTAATACAATATTTAACGCGCCTACGTCCGCGGTGATCTCGCGATTTGGAAGAGTCCACGGTGGTCTCGTAGGCCGCTCGGTGACGCGCGTCCGGTACGTCTTTGGCCCCAAACCCCGCGCTGCTCCTCTGGTGGGGCGAAATCGCCTCGACAATGCCACGGAGAAGACATGGCAAATTATATATATTATGGCTTATGTGTTGTATGTACAGGGTTACTTTTAATTAACTGGCAACATTTATGGAGCAAGTTCAGTCCATGATCAGTCCTGAACTACTTTCTATAAAAAAAGTTAATAAAAATCGATAAAAAATGTTCGTCCCCCCATACAAATCAGCGCTGAGCCAAACGGATTTTGTATGGAAGGACGAAAATTTTATATATATTTAATTTTATGTATATTATAAATATGTATACAACACACAAGGGCTATTGGCTTAGAATATTGGCAGGTCTAAAGTTGGGAAATGGGTATCAGAAATAGTAACTAGTCAGATTTACGCAAAATATTTTGGTTGAATTCTACACCTGCAAAGCATTCTTCTTAGACATTTATACAGGGTCTAACAAAGTATACTGAAACTATTTGAAGGGTGGATTCAGTCCATGATACTGCAATAAACTTTCTCCGAGGAACATATATCGAAATGTGAAAAATATTTTTTTGCTTTCCATACAAACTTAGATCAGCTTATCGGTCAACCTGTATGTGTAATATGTTCCTTGGGAAAAGATGTTTAGTATCCTGGACTAAATTCACCCATAAAATGTTTCAATATATTTTATTACACGTTATATAAAAATTTTAAGAGCGCTGTTTTTTTTTGGCAAATTTATAAAAAGTCTGCATCTGATTAAGGAGGGCATTTTTTAATAAATATTACGGTTAGTAAATGTACATGTACATATAAGCGATATACGCGTTTGTTGTATCATTGCTACAGTTGTCCTCAACCTGCATGTCATACCTTGTCGACGTCTGAGGCCACCGGATGCTCCAACCGAGACGATCACTACATAACAGTGTCATACTGCTCATACATGACTAAATTTAACCAATAAACTAACACCTACAATAATTACATTGACGCTTGACGAGCGAAAGTTAAACTGTCAGAATCTTGTCTATCCTTTTCTGTCGTATTTGTATTTCAACGAATTTCAAAATGTCTGACAGCTTTTTGAGATACAATCGTGTTCAGTGATGTAACATTTTGGATTTGTTCGCTGTTTATTTTTAAGAAGCTTGATTTTTCAAACACGATTACTGTATGCTTTATAATACCTAGTTTGTATTTGAAAGACTTTGATGTGTTAATTTTGTTTTGCCGAAACAAAAATAAATATGTATGCAAAAGAAAGCAAGATACACACAAATATTATGTCCGTTTTAGATTGAAAAAAAAAGTTGTTTCTTCGCCGGCATGGCTCCACTGTATATTTTGGTCATTGTTGTGTATACATTTTTTTTTATTATATATATTTGTATTTTGTAAGGTTGTTGCATTATGACGATACCTTTTAATATTTTGATATGTAAGCTCAAGTCTAACTTGATCCCAATCAGCGCAAGTAAATTTTAACGATCGCCTAGAAATAAGTTGAGTGGACGTTAAAATGATTAATGATGCCTACGTATGGTCCGCAGGCTGTGTTATCTTCCTAGATCTAGGTGTAAGTGTTGCAATTGGAGTGTATTAATTATTCGTAAACACATTCCGACGCGGAGGAGTATCCAATTTAGCCATTTTTGTAAGCGAGTGTACCATTAAAACCATTGCTCGGATACCATCGACTTTTTACTGAATATTATATTCATACGTTCGTAGGTACTAGACTAACTAGATGAATTTTATTTTAGGTATACTTTGAAAATATATTTAGAGATATTACTTTTTTTGAAGTGAAAACTTCTTTAGGCGCGTTGGGGATTTTTTGAGATGGGAAAAAAACCATTGAACTCGCGACACTGTTACCGTAACCGACACCACCATGTTAAAGTTTTCACCTTTGTCGGCACTCTCGGAGTGCCACTGTTTTATTTTTAGTTAAGGTAATGAAAACGGCTTAGAAATATTTTTAAATAATGTCTAAATGTAGTATTATTCTATTATCCACTACCTATTTTATTTTCATGAATATGGATTTATATCCCCAAGGAACATCGAAAAATGAAAAAGACTTTTTGGCCCATACAAGTTGGCTGATCAGCTAATCCGAATTTGTATAGAAAGTAAAAAATAATGATAAAATTTAAAAAATAGTTTCAGTATATTTTGTTAAATCCTGTATTACTTCTAAAAAATCTCCAGGGCAATGAATATATTTTTGAGCATCTGTGTGTTATTTTCTTAGCCAGGTAGGACAGATATGCTTGCTTAGTTCACGCTTAGTTAACTTATAACTCATTTCTCATATAAATTAGCTGATCCAGTTTTAATGGAATTTGATTCCATTTCAATATCATAGACTTGACCATGCCCTTCACGAATTAATGGATCTTTCTATAACGTCCTGTATATATAAATCATCGTTTATGTCGTAACGTTTGTTTATTACATCAAGGGGCGTAGATAATCCTAGGAGCATAAACATCTTGACCTTCTTTGTTCTACTAACGTGTGTTATGGTAATAAACCAGTTAGCATTGTTAGAGGATCGACTCTGACCCCGCCGTTATTGCTCCAAGTATGTGTCACATGACGTCATAAAATAGAGTAAAGTATTAAAAACTTAGATTAGGTACATATAAACGTGGTGTTTATAGATTTTATTTAAATGATTGATTAAAAAACCGCTTTTCTTTTTCGTATAAAAGGAATGAATTTGAAAATTGTCTCCATTAACAAATAAATAGATAGGGACAAATCACAAAACCACCGCCCAAAACCTCCGGTTTGGCGGACTAGCGTGTTGAATATTACGCTACGGAGGTCGAAAACTTATTTTATAAAATTTTGTACTAGTATAAGATTTAAAACTCAACATACTTAATGATATTAAAATTCTAATCATCAGCTTTTGCTATTTTAACCTCCCGCAGTAAATCCTATGCCTAAATAGTAAGTTACCAATATTATAGAAGGTGTCATGGTAAATGTGGTCGACCATAGGTACCGTGTAAATTACTCAATTGGTGATGGGCATTTTATTAGCAGAACCTAAGTGCTGTGGACAGTCTTAAAAGTTCTCTCTCTCTCTTTTGCTTTAAAAAGAAAATAATCTATAAAATAAATCTCACTACAATAATTGCAACTATGTAGTGAGTTTGGACATCAAAGTCCAAGCTCTTCACGAAAATGTTTAATGCTAATACAATGAAACAGCATGCAACCGCGGCCATAAATAGATATTATCTCTGTTTCTCCGCGATTCAAGTGTAAAGCCCACGCAGCTGTCAAGCCACGTCGGGGGACAGCCCTAAGTTTGTAACCCTGTCATCAGATCGTCAGAACATGGCCATGATCAGTCAAGCTTCTTGCGAAATAATACTATCCTTAGGTGGCGCTACTTTGCATATTATCTTTATTTTAAAAACTAGACTAGACACCAACAGGCGGCTTTTGTTTTTATACCCTAATTGTTACAAATAAAAACGAATGTTGTTCGAGAAAAGATATTCGATATATAAAATTTAATTTAGTACGCAGACACTGACGCAAGCACTACGACTACCCTCCATTTTAAAATGACTTTGGGCAGTTTAAGTAATCTGTTAAGTAATCCAAAATTTGCTCTTATCAGCCCCACCTGTAGAAGAAGAAGAAAAGTCCCTGCGCCGTAAGTCCGCCTATTATATGTTTTTTAATTAAGTTAAATAAATGAAAATAAGCAAAAAAAAAAACTGACTGGCCACTTACACACCTGAAAAACAAAAACAATAATTGCATATTTTTATTCAGACGGTCGTAGAAAAAGGGATATGGATTCCCGTGCAAAGATCTACCTCTAATAAAAATCTTGAATGCTTCTCACATCTTGAACGGTATTTGTCTATCCATAATGTTCCTTCTGGCTTTTTTCTCTCCAGTGAAAAGTGTAAAAGAAAATTCCAGAACCAATAAATTTATTTAGCTGAACGATTGGTCTCAATTCCCAACTCTCTGTCTTGGTCTCTGGCCCTTATATAAATATTTTTTGTAGTTAATAAGCATTAAACTTCGAAGGCCTTCCAGTAAATTAATGGCAGTTATGTGGGCGCCGGACATCGATCGGTGACGAGATACCGCGATAAAAACTGGACTGATGTCTCTATTGATATTAAACGTAATGCGCATGTTTGTTAATTACATAAATATTTCGTAGTCATAATTTAAAAGATATGATAGTAAGAATTTAAGTAAAACATAGGTTTATAAAACAAAAAAAAGTATAAGTTTACACCAAAACCACAGACGAACGGGGACGGGGACGCATATTGCGCGTACCTTAGGAGATTCCGTTCTGTTTACTCTTACTATATTCTGTGCCAAAACTGAGTGAGAAGAAGGCAGTATATATAGTAGATAGCGAAGCTATCATTGTATGGCAGTCGTCAAGCTATGTGAACCCAGTGGCGGCCATACGAGTACACACACGAAAAACAAAGAACACAAAAGTGAAAATTAGGTTCCGAGACGATCATTGAGAGTCATTAATAATTTTATAAAATAAAGTAGATTTTAGCGTTTGTTTTTCTATCTGTGTTCCAAACACTAAACAGATTCTAATGAGTTTTTTACTTTCATGTAGGTACATCATTTCATTCGGAAGATTTTTGAACCTAAAACGAGCAAATGTGGGCCGGCCTTTAATCTAAATAAGAATGTTTAATAAATGGTTGAAAAAAAGCTATTTAAAACAAACATGAAACACATTCAATTAGCAATTATGATAAATCAATTTTGCTATCCAATCAATAGTCAATCATAACCCGATCTAATATATCAACAAATAAACCATATATCTATCAAGCAAGTGAAATCACGGGCATTAGTAGTAGCCGTATCACCTCGAGGTATTTCATCGTTAATCTGTATGTATATTGTATGTTATAGTAGCAAGAACTCGGGCAAGGTTGGTCTCCTCCCTTGCAACTGTTATGTGGTCATAGTATGTTGTATGTCTGTCATATGTTGGCGGCGTGTGACTTTCTTAGCGTTTTAAAGTGCTATCAATCATAGATAAGTAATATACACCTAGTTTTATTGCAAAAAACATACTAATTGTCTAGTTAAAGATATTAAAGAAACGAAGTCTATTAGTAGTAATAGAACTAATGAAAACAATTCATATTTCCAGTATCCATACAATCATCATAATTTTATTTTTTCTTGCAATTTTATGACTAATTTTGTTAAGACGATACACGGAGTTCAGTGCTGCCCCCATTTGAAATAAATTATTTGTAAGGAAACGGAGATATCATTTAAAATTTTGAGCTAGTAAAACCTAGATGGCCCTCCAAACTAGTTTATGAACCACTGTTTACAGTTTAAAGTGAGAACGTTAAGCTTTAGTTTGCATTTTTGCGAAAAACGGCCACTTTTGGAAAAAATGCAAACTCAAGCTTAACGTTCTCACTTTTAAACTGTAAACAGTGGTTCATAAAATAGTTTAAAAGGTTATCTAGGTTTTTCTAGATCAAAATTTTAAATGATATCTCCGTTTCCTTACAAATAATTTGTTTCAAATGGACTCCGTGTATCGTCTAAAATACCAATTAATAGACAGCTTGTACTGGATAAGTACAAGCTGTTAATATAATCCTTTATATTAATTTCTTGATAATAGAATATCTCGATTTCTCGATATTCGCATCTTCCGCGATTCGTATTCCGCAATCTATAAACTTGCTCATGGAAATAGAGCGATAAGCCCAACGCTGTTACATCGAGTTTTATCTGGCCCACTACTTATATCCTCATAACCAGTGGCTGCAAATGGGTCGTGTATGTAAATGTCTCAATAGCTTATCAGGGCTTGTGGCCGTCATATCTGCATGTATTAGAGCATCTGTGCTTTAAAGCTGGCTGTGCACGCGATTTATAACAGCTATTCAATGTGCAATTGGTTTTGAAAAAACTTTGATTGTTAAACTACAGCCAATTTTGATTATTGGATCTTTTTCTATTCTACTTCGGTGTTTGGCATCTTTGAGTGATCATTGACTTATACAGGGTCTTACAAAATATACTGAAACGATTTTATGAGTGGATTCAGTCCATGATACTGAACAAATCTCCCCAAGGAACATATATCGAATTATGAAAAATAATTTTTGGCCTCGCATACAAGTTGACCGATCAGCTGATCCGTGTTTACATGGAAAGCTCGTTGGATTACGATACAAAATAAATAAAAAAACTTTAATGTAATTTTTTTAGTACCTACAGCCAAATAAGACAATTTATTCTTAAAACACTTGAGGCAGAATGCCTTAGCTGGTGTTACCTCGGACCAGAGAGCGAGGTAACGCGGTTATTAGGCACCCCTTGTCCTAGGGGTCGAATGCGGAAGTTATAGTAAACAA
Source organism: Acrobasis repandana (assembly GCA_963576875.1). Lineage (NCBI taxonomy): Eukaryota > Metazoa > Arthropoda > Insecta > Lepidoptera > Pyralidae > Acrobasis > Acrobasis repandana. Next base: position 8,480,408 of record OY756230.1, on the reverse strand, counting down.
GGGGCCTAAAGATTTATTTTAATTATTAACATGAAAAAAAAATATTACTAAAAACCCTATCCAAATAATTACTGTCAGTAGCTAGATGCTTGTGATGACCTGGCAATGATCAGCCCTGGCCCATTTGAAAAACTTGAAACAAACTAAGAACGCAGGTGGGCCGTTGTAAAGATAGTTTGGTCAGATGGAAGATGATAGACAGATCGCAATACATTTGTCAGTGTGGTTTCTCTCCACAAACTATTAAGCACGTACTTACGTGTCCCAGGTGCCCAAACATCGGCACTTGGGAAGACCTGATGGCTGCAAAAGATAAAGTTATCGAAGTAGCCCGATACTGAAGTACAGTGGGCCACGTAGTAAAGTATCTATGTGACCCACTGTACCATCGACACGAAAAGAAGAAGTAGCTTGATAGCTTTTTTATGAAGTAGCTTTACAAACATACTGCTCAGTTAACAGCTATTATGTATGTTGCATGTAACATTGTCATACTCGTAATAAAGTTTATGTTGAATAACTGGATGCTCTGATTATGGTATGCAGTTGTATGAAGGCGACACGTGGACTCGTTCCATGTTATAGCTCATATTTAACCCATGCCGCGTTTATTATGGCGCAAAAAGTGAAGATACTTTGTAGCATTTATTACCTACATGTTTGTTTGTAATATCTTTATTGTACCAAATAAATTTAAGTATAAAAGAAAACATAATACGAAAAAGCAAATATACAAAGGCGGACTAATCTCATGTAGGGATCTCTTCCAGTCACCTTGCGATAGATTGAGAGGATATATTTACTCTGTTATAAGGTAGAAGCAGGTACGAACTAAAACTATGTATAAAATTATACTTACATAGCTACACACATACATATATAAATACATATAACATTACACATATACTAACTACTTTTTAATGAATTTTACACTTACTATCGCATTACTGTTCAGTTCCTAATTATAAAATAAATAACTACGATCTCCGTGGCATAATGATTTAACACTCTAGTCTGCCACTCCCAGAGGTGCTGGATTCGATCCCTGCAAGCAAAGCAGGGCAAGTTGAAAAATAGCCTTTTTCAAATAGTCCTGGGTGTTTATCAACATATGTATTTATCATAAAATATAGTATCGTCGAGTCAGTATCCCATAACAAAAGTTTAAAATACTTACCTTCAGTAATCACACAGAAAATATGTGTGATTTGTCCCTATATGTTAATTTATTTTTATTTATTTAATAATTACTTATACATTAGTTATACCCGATCCATGTGTGTTGAGAAAAAGTTAAAAGACATCTATATATACCTACTTGTACGAGTAAAATAACCATAATAAAATCTACCTAGTATAGAGTATAGAATATATACAATTTATATCGGAACCACCATCCTATTTTTTCTGTTAGATGTACAATCTATTATTTTTTGTTCTAATAAATGTAACACTGTTTACATTTTAGAATTCTTAATTGATGTCCGTATGTGGGATTTCTAGATAAAATAATATTGATTGTTAGCCCAATTTAATGAGATTGATAAGCGCTTTGTGTGTAGACATTCTGAGAAGGTCTAGCTTAGACCAGACACGGTGACACAGAAATAACTCGTTTTTGATCATAATAGCATGAGAATAGCATTATAAATTAGATACATTTTTCCAGAACATTGAATTGGTCTTTGTTTGTTAGCATTGTGTATATATTTAACATATAATTATGTGACGGGTTGCGCATAATATATTGAGTGAATATAGTAAAATATTGTTGTAGTATGTAATGAAATATCCATCGAAGGGACCATTACCTATCTGAAGACTTCTGAGTATTAACAGAAACTTATTATCAAAATTTAGTTTGCGATTGGGTTAGCTTTAAGAGGAGCTAGATTGATATATCAATTATATATAAAGATCATAAGGTATATTATTTTTTATTAGCCCTTATTGTCCCACCGCTGGGCAAAGGCCTTCCTTCTATTCCGCTTATTACTTACATATCTCTGGTACTCATACGAGTTGTTTATAATCCAAACTATACAACGTGGAAGGGACTTATGCTTAACAGATCTAACCACGGGTTATAACTTGGTTATAACATCAAAAATCGGCATTTCCATACAGAATTGTGCAGCCGCCCGGGCAATTTGTATAGGAATGTCAATTTTTTTGTTTTTTGTCTGTTATTTTAACTTTATTATACTAAAGTGATTTACGATAGCCCATGGTTCGATCTATAATGAATATGTCCCTTCCACGTTGTATAGTTTGGATTATAAACAACTCGTATGAGTGTCAGGGATATGTATATAAGTAATGTACTAAGTAATAAACGGACTTGTAGGGAGGCCTTTGCCCAGCAGTGGGACAAAAAAGGCTAATAAAAATAATATACCACGTTGTATATAATAGTCAGAGTGTGTGATTTATGCTCTAACTTTGTAGATGCAATTTTCGTAGAGATAGATCATCCATCACACTTTTCATTAATCTACAAATAGGAGTATCCAAAAACAATCAACTGTAGCGGTACCCTGATGCAGCGTGAAGATCTTGACCCCGGCGATTATAGCCCGTTGGGCGATTAAGCCCTCACAATGGCTGTAGGTGGCTATAATGCAGCCCTATTGTAGCTCAGATTGATCAAATATAGTGGAAAGGCGAGTATTCGAAATTTGCATGAGATAGCAATGTTTTTATATATCTCTTTATTTGTTCATATTCATCATCAGGCGAATGAAATAATAAATCATAACAACAAGACCAGAAGCCAATATTTGCGGATACCCGTAGTTATCGTTTCGAATCGAGCAGACGGGCGGCAGCGGGGGCGGCGACACGCGAGGCAATGCTCAGTGCTTAGCGGACAGCGACATCGTCGCCATTCGTGGCACTCGCCCTGAAGATGATTGTGTAAATCGATCGAAACCAGGTCACCCTTTTTCGACTATATTACGCGATACAACCGTTTTAAATGAATTACTTACACGTTAGTTTTATTAAAATAAGACCAAGAAGATCTGGCAAGTCCAGTGACCGAGCTACGCATCGTTGATCTTAATCGATGAGATACATATGAAAGACCTATTAGAGTTGTTCAGCTTTACAATCGATTAAATTTGGGACTATTAACGTTGATAAACGTCACTAGTACCTTTCTATACGATATATTATACAGGATTACCGGATCGAGTCTAAAGTTGGAAGTCATCGAAATTTTCTTTATTAAAATGTTGATTGTAAGGCTGTATCATCCGTTTTATGGTAGAAAATTGTGGTTTTGATGCCTAAAAAAGTGTTTTTAACACAAAACTATCTAAATTAAAGAGCTCTAATGCTGAGAATTAAAATTACAGCCTAAAAACTTCGTCACAGTGGATTTTTCTGAAAAATACTATAATGTCAAATATCTCTAAAACTACCAACTTTTTGTTAAGGCAGTTAAAACAAATTGTTTTGGCCACCTCCAACACTACGCAACGGATGTAGGTCGTCTTACCAGTAATCCTGGGGTCAGTTAGAGCGTTTTTTCGAATATTTGTGTAGCTGATAAATTGGTTGGTTTTAAATCATGAAATAAATCTACACAACCCTACAGACAATTTTTGACATTACTTTTGGTATGTTATACAGACGTAAAGAACTACTTGATGTATTAAAGAGTCTACAATTGATGAAATCATCAAAGTAACTAGGCCTAGTCGCTCACCCAATGTGAAGCTTAAACTGGCTCTCGCCCTAATGGCTGGTGGCAGACTAGAAACGCATTGAAGGTCGAATGCAGCACTGATTAGGCGGGAAAATAATTGTTGATTCTGCGCCTATTGTCGGCCAATGGGCCATTTCAGTAATGATACATTGTGTCGTTCAGTGTGTAATGTTTCCTACCAATCCTACCATTTAGACTGACAACAATTTTCTCTCTTTACTTTGTTACTGAGCTTTGTGTTTGGGAAACTATTATAAAGCAACTAAATTCTACCTTCTTCTTCTTATCGAGTCAAAAATTTAAATTTGTTTCGACCAAAATTTGGACACGGTGACCTTAATTCTTCCTGTACGCACAAAACGAGAACTAAGTGTTTTTATTTTATTCCTTCTATCGGTAAAAATAAATATTTTCAGATGATTTCAAAAAGGATTCTTACTAAAACTTTTCTTTAATACCTTGAGAAAATTGAGCATATTTATCGTAATCATTTTTATTGAGCCTTATTTTAATATATTGTACACAGTTGTATGTATCATTTTAAAAAAAGAACCGAAGAGATTTTGATTTAGATCGAAACACGTAATACAACTATGCCTAATATATTCTAGGATCAATAAAAATTATCACCACAAATATACCGGTTTTTTCTCGCAAGGTATATCATAAAAATATTATCATATACTTTTATTTATTTTAATTTACAACATAATAAATAATTATAACTATGTAGGCATATAACAATAAAATTAGGATAACTAAACAAAAACTATACTAAATATAATAAGTATAAAAGACATTAAATTATAAAAGATGGACCCCAAATCGCTGCGCTCGCAGGGTAAGGTGCCCAAAAGGCTGGCGGCATTGCCGCGTTAAATGGCCAGGCTTAAACTTCACTATCATATACTATAGGAGTATGTTTTATCTTATCATAACTTTATTCAATTATGTTTAAGTATTTCCGATGAGTGAAAAAGGCAGGCCATTACTTATAACCTCGTAGTAAAATTATTCAGTAATGCGATTGAAGTGATACCACATCGTGTTCGGTCAAAATTACATAAACAGGAGGTAATAAAGAATATTGCAAGTCTAAACAGTAGTAGAATGTAAGTGGCGTCATAAAATCACACCTTATTTACCGGTAAAACTATAAAACACATGATTGTGATATTTCCGATACTATTATTATGGCAGTAGGATATTATTAAAATATTTTTTGTTGAATTTACAACATCTTAAGATACTATAAAAATAAATTGAGGTCATGGCGACATTTATATTTTTGAAATGGAATCTTTGTCTTCCAAGGTACTTAGGTGTTGTCTTAATTTTTTTTACTTTCTTTTTTCTTTACATCGTATTTAGTGCACTGCAGGACCAAAGGCCTCTTCCAATAACTTCCTTTATTTTAGTCCTCTTAAAGGGACTTATTGGGAGAGGCCTTTAATCCTGCAGTGAACTTTTGCCTATAATCACCACGCTGGGCAGACGGGTGGTGATCGCAGTAGTTGGTGTAAAGTTTTTGCACAGAGGAGCTGCTGCCCGTTCTGGTACCTGTACCTACTTTTGTCGCCTCAAAGGACACCCCCGGAAGAGGAAAGGGGTGGTGACAAATCGTATTCTACTCTGCCGTCACCAAACGGAAAAAACCGGCCAAGTGCGAGTCGGACTCGCGCACCGAGGGTTCCGTACAAACCTGCAAGGTTTACAAAGTTCGTTCATTACGACAAGTAAGTTTAAAATTATTAAAAAAAAATATAATATGTGATGAAACTAAAAATTTATGGTTTTCGTAATTTTTCCTTTATCTTTGCTATAAGACGTTGCTTCGTACCAAATTTCAAGATTCTGAGTTCACGGGAAGCACCCTGTAGGTTTTGATTCCCTTGCAAGTGTCGAAAATTTGCGGCATAAACGGCTGTATCTTTTGATTGCGTTGGCTTAGAAGTTTGATTTTTTCACAGCTTCAAGGGACAGTAGACTTGAGTAATTGATATTAATTTCAGCTTCATACCTCCACGCGTTCCTGAGAAAAAGGGTCTTGACAGACGGACGGACGGACGGACAGACGGACAACAAAGTGATCCTATAAGGGTTCCGTTTTTTCCTTTTGAGGTACGGAACCCTAAAAAATGTCTTCATTATTATATAAAAATAAAATCTTACTATCATAGCCTGCGGATGCCTATTTTGAAATATATTTATTTATTATATTTTATTTTAAGTTTTTATTTAGTTTCATTTGTCCCGTTGTCTGTGTCCGTTATCAAATCTTGCAAGATAAAGTAGACCCACTTCCAATTGTTCGATCGAGTTGAAACTTCTAATTATGTAAGTTGGGTGACAATGCAATATTATGGTACCAATGAACTGTCTCATGATGAAGCCGGAAGGTGGCTCTGACATCTCTGGGATAAAACAACATGAAGCCACCGAGTTGGGGCTCAACTGTTTCGTTTTAAAGAGCACTTTAAACTTTTTAGTTCATTGTTTTAGATTAAATTAGTTTCTAATAACAAAATATTTTTTTACATATTTAAAATTAATATTAAATAATCACTTGTTTTTTACATATTTGTGCTGTGCCTTTCACTGGTAGAGGTAAAGTTTTCACTTACTAATATTTCCTTTATGCCGTGGTTCATACAGCACACTGGTTTGGAAATCAGCGATTTATGAATGAGTTAGAACATGAATATGGCCATTTCATTGCGTACTCATCATATAAATTCTATTGAATTCATTTCCCTAAAGATATTGCTCGACGTCAAATATTGACGACGTCTATTTGCTATCAATATACAACAAAGCGAGGCAATATAATAAGAACATTATGGATCGTAACTTATTTATTTAAACAGTCTGCAATATTTTACTAAAATTTCATATACTTAGTGCAGCTATACTCAACCTTTTTCTTAAAACTGCCATAAATAGAATAGTTTTATAGACCTGCTTTGGTGGCCTCTAATTTGCCTTACAATCGGACACTGTAGGCTTGTAAAATGACATATTCAATCCTGCTTTACCACAGCAGTACTATATATCAACCGAAAAATAAATAGAAAATATGATGTCTACGTTGAGTAATTTCCGATATAGTTAGCTTTACTTTGGTATCTGTAATATTTGAAGATCAAACGAACTTACAAAGTGAGGTTCGATCGAAATTATGTGGGCAGCATCATTTGAAGAACTTTTTATTTTGTAGCATAAGTTTTAAATCTCGCGATTTATATTAAAAACATGTAGTAGTGGATCACACAGCTGCTGATAATCCTGCGAAACATAATTTAATATTTTAAGCTAATGCTATTAGAGGGGAGGCCTATATCCAGCAATGAACGTTATGCGGCTGAAATGATGATGATGATGCTATAAAGTAAAAAATCTTCATGGTCCTCATGGAACCACAGGCCACAGGTTGACAATCCCTGACAAAGCGCTATGAATTAAACAAATATTGCGCCAGTGATATCTGGTGTTAAGGACATTATTCATACATCGGTTCCTCATTTCGACACAACTGGTTCCTCTTCGGTGACACAATAAAGGCTGGTATACACGGTGCGGGTGTGAAATGAGTGGGTGAATACACGCAGCGGGCGACACGCTGAATGAAATGATGCAAAATATATCTGGTCATCGAACTGTTGAACTTTTGTTCATAAATATTTGTGATAGATGCTTTATGTTTTTTTTTTTATAAAATGCAAAAGTATACAACTACTTGTACCTATGCATAAACGAAAGAATAATTTCGTTGTTTTTTTTTTTCTAAAATTAAAAGTATTGGTGCTATTTCAAGACAAACTTATTTGGTTCCAATTGACGTTATTTAAACAAACAACGTAGAATAAAGTAGTACTTACAATTGATATAAATTAATTTTTACCGATCACATTATCAACTTTAAGATTTTTTTTTGGTTTAACGTTGGATGATGAAGTATATACTTACAAGTTCCTACTTGTTGCTATCAGTTCTTGGTGACACCATCAAATGTTAGTGATAAAAAATGTCCACAATAGCAGAGGTGGTATAGATTGCACATTACTCCTATACCCAGCCTTAACAAGCAATATTGGCTACAAATTAACAATAGCATACAATGCTGCCCACATAAGCCTTGGCATTACAGACATCTGGCAGATTCCTGGCGACGATACCAATTGTCATGTGTTAATGTCGAATAGATGAGCAAACACATTGTTAGACGGGAACCATTAGTTACACGCGCCATTCATGTGTATAAAATAACTATGTTATCTAGATTTAGTTATGCAACACTGTTTTTAAAATTGGGAAAGCGATATATACCTTCTCGTATTTCTTACGGGCCTATGGTGTCTGCTTGAGCAAAGGCTTCTCGTTCATTATTCCACACATCTTTATATTCAACGTGGAAAATATATTAATGAAATAAATGATTTCACAGGCTATAATAGACCACTAAATTTATATAAAATTATAAAAAGAGTAAAATAAGTAAAGTTTTAAAAAACGTGATTTTCAAATATCGTTTTTCATTATTTTCGAAGCAGTTAAAATTTCAAAAGCTGCTGAATTTTCTTGCTTTCTCTTGGGTGGATTTCAATGATTCTTTGGATACCGCCACTAAATATTGGTACAAGTATGTGTTTTCATTTATTACACTTATTTTTCAAGTTGTATGTATAAATACGAGTATATTAGAGTAAAAAATATATTATATTTGAATATTTTCAAAAAAAATCAAGACAAAGAAAAGATTTTCAATAAAGATCAAGTTTTTTATATTTGTTACTAGGTAATTTTAATCATAGTACCTACATATTTTTTATATTTTGTTAAAACTATTCGCTAAGCAATATTTTTGTCTTCACAGAAACCTCCAAGTCAACGCCAACAATGCAAAAAATGCATAAAACTGCAAAAATCTGCCAAATTAATAGTACCGCGTGTCGCAGGGATTTATTTGTTTTTTTTTTAAATAATTTTCCTGCTCTATATACAAGTCCTTTAGAGCCTATCTTTAATTTTGTTCTTTATTCCTAATCCTAACCTAAACTGATCCTAACAAGTTACAATCAAAGGGTGGTGTAGGCCTTTGACTGTATCAAGGGAGCTTCTGGAGACAAATCTTTACGAGTCCACTGGTTTTTATAGACGATTGAGTGGCGGAAGACGCCCGAAGACGCCCACACAGTCCTCAAAACAAATATAACTACAGCCGTACTATGACTGTCCACTTTTACTATTTCACACATTGTTCACGACCATGAGCATTTATAATACGAAACAACACCATAATTTCACATTATAAAGTCCACTAAAATCAATTTGCAAAATAATTTAAAGCAAACCCCGACCGAACCCCTTGAATTCCCGCCAAAAACCGATTTCATTGGTTCAAAATTCTTTTTTTTTAATAGGTATAACCGATACCTAGTATAGGTATCAACGTGGTGTGGTTTACCATTTTTTTCTTTATCAGTTCCTATTCAATAATCCCGAAGGCCATTGTTATTTTCAAATTAATGACTTGTCAAACTATTTTGACAAACGGATACTCGCTTTAGTTAATCAGCGATATAGAGATAGTATTTATCAATATTTTAAATATTTGTCTTTTAACTATTCAATATTATTACTCAAGGCAGGCGGGATGTCAATGTTTGGATCTGGATTGGGTAGTGTTTCTATTTAATTAAGTATACGTGACCTTATTTTAGCTTAGACTTTCAAATAGGTAAGCTAATTAAGGTACCTTGATTTACTGAAACTTAAATTTTGTTGACTTTAATAATGGCTGTGTTAATTTGTCATTTGTCATTAGTCTAAAACACATATATTTTATTAATTAAGTAATAAAATTTGCCAACATCGGATGATACTTAAGTAAGTTTATCTCAAGAATGCCACTTATTTTAAAAGCCTTACATTTGTCGTTATTTTAATTTATATTCATAATTTTCATCGGCGACCAATTAAACAAAAAGTCTTGAAATCATCGATAACATTCAGTCTATGATCTTTTAAGTCATTCTCTAACCGGTCATGTATGAATCTTTTTAAATGAAGGAACTTTAAGTCCAGAATAAACAACATTCACTGAATTTAAAGCATCAATATAATATTCTTTGCTAAGTAATTGCTACGTAGTTAGTACTCGTAGATATCATTGGCTCTTGGAAGTAAGCATAGACATAACGTTTTATACAATCTGTTTTCAAGTTTATCGAGCAATTACCATCAATCGACTTTAAGAACCGAGTTTCTATTCAAATCAGCTATCCTTTTTCAGTAATTGAAGTAAATTATTTGATTTGAAGATCTGTGACTTTACTGACTACTCATTTTTCAAGTAGTATGTTGAAAATGTTTGTTCAAATAACACTCATTATTAAATAGTTTAAAGGTATTTCACTCGAACAAAAATTAGCAAACATACTGACTAAATCTAAATCGGTTTATTATATTGGGTTTTCTAAAGTGTCAGTTATACAATACAATACAATACAATACCGTTTATTGCACAAAAGTAAAAAACAGGACATAATTATCTTAAAAACTAGGAAATGCGCAAAAGGCGGCCTTATCGCTAAGCTATTTCTTCCAGGCAACCTCGTTTAAATAGAAAAAAATGATGGGAAATTAGGTATATTATATATATTGAAATAAAGTGCTGATCTATTAAAATACATATTTTAATTAAGTTCTAATGTTTATTTAAGACTGCAATTCAACCAAAACTTATAATTCCGTAGAAACCCATGGGCATTCAGCGTCTTGATTGATAACTTAGAATTGAACTGAAGAATTCGCGCAATTTTTCAATGTCGGGATGGATCTGAATAATTTCACCTCAAACCATCTAGCATTTATAGTAAAACGGTCCGAGTGATCCACGGGGTTCAGGTTGAATGGGTCATGAATTCCTCAATGTTGTCTCGTCAACTGGCTCACTGATATCAGCATTAGAGGCAATTTCCTATAAGTGCAATTACCGTTCTTGCCGTCCAAGCTCGTTGGAAATGCGTGTGTGTATGGAAATTACACAAGAAATTATGCGTGTAGAATTACGCGCAGGAATACGGGGTCAATATATACGAGTATTTTAAAATAAAATCCTTTTTCACCCTGCGCCAGAAGGAGGGTTATGTTTTTTGAGTGTATGTATGTATGTTAGTTCCAAAATGGCGGATTTTTGGCGTTGATACGTCTTCCATTTTTTATGCGCTTAAAACGTCATCAACGTAAAGTTAGGTAGTTTTTAACCTTATAAAGTAGACAAAATCTTGGGCCAGAAGAGTCAAAGGTTATATTTAGCAGAGTAGGTGGAATTGGGTTGCTATCCCATTGTCTATCTTGAAGAATCTTCAATTTTGCTCGTTATTTATCATACTAACTACTACTACTATATAATACGGCGTCGTATTGCCACAATAACTGACACATGATATGTTTTTGTTTTCTCTCAGAACTACCAGTATGAAAGAAATAATAAGCGCTACAAAAAAGGTCAGTGGTATCGGCGCATCAGTGCAAATTCTGGAGTGAAAGGTTTCACCTTATAAGGGCTTCATTAATGCGAAAAAATGGCAATGATGTTACCTCACCGACGTTTATAAAGGAACTCGTTAATTAATAAATCGCTCGAAGGATCATTGTAGATTGTGGACCTGTATGCAGTGGTGTATCGTGGGATTCATGGAGTTTGTTGCCACGGGCCTAGAGATTTTGTCGCCCCTTCTTTTGTATTTTACGAAAGTAAATGTGCTTTAATTAATGTAATTAAATAAAATATAATTCTTTCAAAGTTTTGAATGTTTTCGTTCGAAAATATTTGTAATTAGTTCGTTAAAATTATTACTTGCCTTACATGGTAGATAATAGGACTTCAGACTATACTGTACGTTTTTTTCGCTCTGAGATTTGGTCCGCATTTTTTATGAAGATAAAGCTAAGCTTCGCGCTTTATATCATTCAAATAAAAAAAAAAATATGTAACGACAAATCGCAGATTGAGCTAGCCCCGAAGCTGTATAGTTGTATAGAAGTGTATCTGTAATAATTGTTTATTTCAGATTACGAGATCCATACATTAATTAAGAAGCTCAAAACAATAAAATAAAAATACAAGTTATTGGATGTAATAACTTGTATTTTGATTTTATTGTTTTGAGCTTCTTAATTAATGTATGGATCTCGTTATCTGAAATAAACAATTATTACAGATACACTATCACGTCTTTATCCCTAACGGGGTAGACAGAGCCAAGGGCGGTAAAGCCCAGGCCACTTTTAGCGTAATGGTGGGCATGAAGGTGAAAAAGGGAAATCATAATAGTGATGGGTTGCTAACCGCATCGCCTATTCATATGATTCAGATTCTCGCCCATTCCCTCAATCGGCTTTTACGATCTGCACGGGAAGAGAAGCAGCTGGTACATTCTATGTTTTTTCTTTTCTCCCAGACCAGCAAAGAAGAAAATAAAACAATTATTATTATTATAATAACCAAGACGATTTTATAACGATCGTTTTCATCTTGACCTGACGCATCGAACCTGGCACATAATTAAAATAAAAACTAACATATAGAACAGAAACTCGCAGCGTCATCCGCGATATGGCGTTCCCACACCTCTCTCCCGTTCTCGGCAGTGTTTGATGGTTTTGAACACTGAAACTTACGCATTGACGTGCACATGGGTGTGTACGGATGTATAGTTTCGTTTGTAGTAGTAATAGGCTTAATGTTATACTCAGCTTGTATCAAGCGCCATATCTGTGCCCTTGGTTAAGAAGTAAGCACGTTACCGCTGCGTCAAATAGGTCAACAGCGGTTTCTTGCTATCTCTTCGTCCTGGGCCTGTCATAATGTAAATACGCTACTGCCTGTATGCACTTGATGGACACAGTTTCGCCATACCTCCAATAATCCTTATAAAATTGCAGTATTATTGTGCAACAGTCGTTCGGTGTCGGTATAATTGAGCCAGCATGACTCGCAGAATATTTTTCCCCAAATTTCTTAATGCCGATTCAAGGAACGAAATGTAATGTTCAAACAGAATAATTGATTTAATGTAGGCTGTAAAATTGCGGTGTCATGACAGGACGAGTTTGTAACATTGTAGTAAATGTTTTTGTTTGTAAATATAAAAGATATGCGTAAACATTGAAAGTTTTTGCTTTACATTTTGTATATCTACTAGGAGCTTGCCCTGGTTTTGCATAGGTATGTAAACCATATAATTACTAAGTATAATTATACAATAGGTTTGCGTTACCTCTAGGTTAAATCTCTAATGTAATTTAAATGTAATTAAAATCAAGAATAATATTTGCATTATTCAATTTTAAGCACTACAAATGTAGTCAATAAAGTCAGTTAGTTCCTAATATTAGGGCTTTCTTTTAAGGGGATACATGAATTTTTGGAGTCCAGTGCTGCCCCCATTTAAAATTAATTATTTGAAAGGAAATGAAAATATCGTTTAAAATTTGTCTCCAGATTGCCCTAGATGATCTTCCAAACTATTTTATTAACAGCTGTTTACAGTCTAAAGTGAGAACGTAAAGCTTTGAAACGGTGACTTTTGGCAAATGGGCGAAGAAAAGCTTCACGTTCTCACTTTAAATAGTTTGAAGGGCACACTGGAGACAAAACTTTAAATAATATCTCCGTTTCCTTTCAAAAAAATTCTTTATACCTAATAGGGCAGCACTGGACCCCGAAAAATACATGTACGCCTTAAGGCCTGTAGGTATATAAAAAAACTCGATGACAAATTCATCGCTTTTACTTACTGGTCGACTTTGTTAATAGGCACTTATTGAAAGTATTCCTGTGTTTTAAGTTAAGAATAAAATAGACCCAGTAGTTTTCATTACATTGTCAAGGATAATAAACAATAAATTAACATTAAACTCAATACAGATAGGGCATGATTTCGTTTCGAAATGATAGTCGTTTCGAACTCAAAATGAAACAAATATCCAAGCCGCTGAAGCACTAAAATAAAGAGTCATTAAAATCAATCATCAGTATCTATAAACTAAAGAGACTTACGATATTTAAGTAGTTGCAATAGTGATGGAACGATTTTTACTCGAGTTCACAAATATAAGAGAATAAAATCCTATCCTACTTTACGACAGCCATTAAATAAGGGATAAAATGGATTGCCGTACTTTGATCATGATGATGAAACAAAATATTATTTTTCATTAAAAATTTAAAAAGACCTCCCCAAGGATTTCCGAAACGATCGATCAAAAGCGGCTTTTTCCTGCTATCTTGCTCAGGTCGTCCGACCACCTAGCAGGTGGGTGTCCTACGCTGCGCTTGCCGATACGGTAAAATTGTAATTATCCACTTTTATCGATGCTTATTTTATGTTTTGTATTAGCAACATCACTAGTAAAATAACGTAAAGCATTGCCAATGGCTATGCGCTTGCGCACAATGGCGCGGGGGCGTTTGCTTCTGATGTGCCGCTGCTGTCTATTGCTGCTAACTGCTGGTAAAGGCTAAGCAACAAGAATTAGTAGTGAATTTATAGGGCCTAACAAAATCTATTGAAACTATAGTAATATTCAGACCTTGTTACTGAACAACTTTTTCCCAGGGAACGCAAATATTTATTTTGAATAGTCCCAATTTTTTTAACAGTATATTATTCTTTTTTATGTATGTTTGTCCCTCCAAGGAAAATCCGTTCATTATATTAACTATATCACAAAAAAAAAAAACAATTTATCAATAAAAAAAAATCTGATAGTAGAATTTATCGGCGAATTGCGTGTTTGTTAGAAGAGCAGATTATTTTTCTATTTTAGAATACATTTATTTGGGGCTATAATAAGTATCAAAAACGGTCACAAACATATTGTTAACTCAATGTATAATTTTTTTTGTATATACTAATATAATATAATACTAATATATTCTGGGTTCGATCTCCAGCCAGGGCAAGTTCGAAAAACGGCCTTTTTCCTTAATTCTACTTTTTTATAGGAGGTTTAACTGTACACATTGGTATAGTAATATTAGTAAATACTACTGTGTACGTATATTGGTAGTAATGTAAGCTTGATTCTCATATTTTGTTATACGTATAGATTTTGATAGAGATTATCGGGGCTATGTTCAGTGTTTCTCTGCGTGATTAAATCAGAAATGAAGAAATTCATTAAAGAACAAATGTCACTGACATAGCCCAGCAGATTAGCTTGTTAAATTGGCAGTGGGTGGGACACAAAGCACAACGAACCGATGGCCGATGGGGCAAAAAGGTTCCGTGGCAAGCGAAGCGTAGGACACCCACACAAGGCTGATCAAGGTCACTGGAAAGCGCTGGATGCAGGCCGTTCAAGATCGGGGTCGGATTTTTGAAATCGTTTGGAGAGGCCTATGACCAGCAGTAGACGTTATGCAGCTAAAATGTTGATCAATTTTGATGAAGTTTTCTCTGTTAGTCAACAGATAGTCCAAGGATGAAATCTTTTCATGTGCTTTTTGATGAATCTTATTTTGTACTCATCGTACACATTAATTTTATATTACCGATACTAAATACCGTTTATATGTTCATCTATAATGCTAGCTCGTTTCTTGTCTTAGAATTTTTGATCAAAATATCACGTGCTTTTTTTAAGATTGTTTGAGGTTCATGTACGTAGCCGATGTCTGTTTGTGCATTAATAAGCGCACATCAAAAACGTGCATATTAGGTAATGTGTACACTCGTCGACTCGATAAGAAGAAGAAGAAGAGATTGTGTACACTACGAGTATCTATTTTATGCTTTTATCTTTTTATTTATAAATTTTACTACACTGTATAACTATACGTAAAAAGTAGATCGTAATGTATTTAATTAATAAAGTGCTGATAGCTGCACCTTCCTGTTCTAAAAAAAAAGTGACCAAGTGCGAGTAAAATGAGTATACGAGTAGGGAGATACCGTACCTTTCTTACATTATGACTTTTACGGCATTGGACTGCTTCCACTGAATCCTAGTCTTTATCTGTGGCCTATGTCTATTTTGTTTTGATAAGAGAATATAATGGTTGTTCACAAACATCGAATTATATTGGTTATTAATTTCACTGAGCATAAGATACTTAAACACAGATATTTTGTGACAAAAATAAAGAAATAATTTAGAATTAAAATGTTAGGAGAATCTATAGATTCAATTTATTTCAAACTTTCGCATCTACAATATTATAATGGGTTTCACATTTTCGACTGATCCTTAAAAATAAGCAGCAAAACTGGTTACGAAATAAATCTACTGCTACGCATTAGGCAGCTAAACGGAAATCGTCAGATCATCGATCAAGTTTGTGATAAAAGTGTAACAACATCTGCATTCCTTCAATTTATTAACTTTTATTTATGGACGGCAAATCCCTCAAAAGCACATTTTTCTACAAAATCTAATCAATATATATTTTATTGTGTCTAATATATTGGCATATTTGCGTTTTTATTAGAAAAATAAAAAAATATAGATGCTGTAAAACTCTAAATGCGCAAAAGGAAAAACAAACTTTAAAAAAAAAAAAAATTTGTCCTGCCCTTTTTTTTCTTCCATTGATCGGCATAGAAGAAAGGAATGGAGAAAAATATATGGAGAAAAAATACATATTCCTAATCTGACAAACTATTAATTCGTAAAGAAAAGCAAACGCAAACCTAGGTCACATTACGAAACATGATACAAGGTATCATCATAAAAAATGGAATCACTTAGCGTTCCGCGAAGTGCTCCAGATAGGCACATCACTACAAACGTCACGTAATCCGATACCATAATAGGTGAGTTTAATCAAGAAGCGCCAAAAGACTTTCTCTCGGCTAAGGAAGCAGTCCTGGAAAGCCTTCAAGCGACACCATTATGCCTTACTCGGCTCGCTCGCACCTGTTTTACATACTCATCTGGTCCATCCGGCGTGCACTAATTCCGAGGGATGGGACGGTGTCGATGTATTTATTTATCGGCTGATACTTTTTTAAAGATTTAGTTTTTTAATTATGAATGAAATAATTCTTTTAGTTCTAAAATGCATGCTTATAGTATTAATATAATTTTCTTATATGTTAAATGTCTTGAAGAATTATGGCGTTCCAATTAAAAGGGTACCACAGGTACCCGTGCCAGTGGTACCCTTTTATTTGGAACGCCATAATTAATTAATTTTATATGGCCAAAATCTGCTCGATGAAACTAACATAATATAATTATCTCAGTGTAGTTTATGTAGTAAGTAAGTATATAATTATAAAAGTTTTCTATGTCTTATAAAAATAGATACTATAAGTTGCTTTGAACAGTCTTATCAATATAATAGGAGTTATAAGTCAATAGTGATCCTAATGAAGTAATTTATGACGTGTTTTGACAGTTGTTGTTAGTTCATGACATATATTTATTTGTAACTAAGTCATAAGCAACCTAAATTGAGTTGTCCAAATCTAATGTTTATATAAAGACAAATGTCACCTAAATCAACTTCAAAGTCCATAATATAAGCTACAACAAAAAAGTGACACGTGGCCCTTGAATGATCGATAGAAATTGTTCAGTACTATGACAACTAATTAATTATAAGATCGTAGTCATCGACTCTCCTCTAAAGGCCAGGAATCCCTTATGATCTTTATATACGATGCACAGAAGATGTCGGCGTCCATTCACGGTGAAACTGCTCTTTATTTAGTCACAATCTCGCACATTTATAGACTTTTACGAGCAACCTAGAACACCGCGATCAGAGATAAGCTTGCTTAGCTTTTTGCATCATTTAATAAACAACTAAATTGTACCTTACTTTATCGATATCGATATTTAAACTTGATTATATTATAGTACAAAATTTGATTTACTTTAATTGGTAGCTCATTAAAAATGTCGTTCATAATTTTAATGAGATCGCTGAATATTAGATTAATAATTAAGTCGCAAATTTCAATAATGATACATTATATTTAATAAAAATTATATGCGAACATTTTACTGGGAAGTTTCGACCACACGCAATACCATCATTATTACCACCCATTTTACATAAAGCTCTTGTGGAAATACTATGTCATTGAGATGAAAGGTGAGGAGTAAGGGGTCCAGTTGAGCTGGGCGACATGTTTCAGAGGGTGGGCACAATACTCTAATTTATGCAAAAAAAAAACTTTTCTCTCTTAATAATAAGGAGCGAACTTTCCCTTCTTTTATGATGGACTGGAGACCTACCGCGTCACGAAGTACTTTTATTTTTTGTTTCATATTGTGTTTCTTGTAAGATTGATGGGTAAATTGTCGATCATGGAGCTTGATAGCGTCTGGCAAAAAGTTTATATGAGTAAGTTAGTAGGTATAAATCAGATATTATTTGTAATATAAAGATCAATTTGACAGGTTGTGGAAATTTCACAGCATACTCAATACACATTTTTATTATTACATGCTTTGTGGTTAGTTTCACCTGTCTCGTTGTCTGTGTAACCGTAATCAAATCTTGCAAGCTAGACCCACTTCCCATTATTTGATTGAGCCGAAACTTCACAAACTTATGTAAGTTAGGTGACAATGCAATGTTATGGTACCAATGACCTGATCTCATGACGAAGCCAGCAGGTATCACGGCATCACTGTGATAAAACAACATAACCCCACCGCATTAAGGTAACTATTGATTTGTCTTGAGGAGCATTTTAAAGGATTAGTTCTTTGTTTTACATAAAAGCTTGTTTTTAAAAATATTTTATATTACTTTTTACTTGTTGTATGAACACAGAAAATAAAACCTGCTGCTTCGGCAACTAACCTTTATCGTATAACGTATAGTCTACAATCAGACATTGACTAATAACCAAAACGCCGAAGAGCAACCTCATAATAGAAAGTTAATTGTCGCTCGATAATTTATACAAGGATTTAATCTTTTAGCAAATTAATGGTACTTTCTTTCTAGGCTTCATAAATTTAAGTCCTGCCTAATAAGGTACAGTTTTGAGCGATGTTTGCGCAACCATTTGTCGACATAATTCGATTTCACGGAGTCATGTCGTTAATTACGATTAGTAGAATCGATGCATCGAGCTGGCCGACTGGTTCTTGCGGTGAAATTTTGCAGGCGTGCGCAACCATTTGGAGCATCCTATTATTTATTTAGTTTATTGAACTTACAATTTAAACAATCATACCGGTACAACTTAGCCATATCTACCATATTATACTTTTGGCATTTTCTAATTAGAATATTGTTTATATAAAAAAAGGCTCACAATTTGACGAACATATCGAGGAACACACATAAAAATATAACAACTAAAAATTTTTGACACATTTTTTTTTAAATCGGTTAATTAATCATTGTTTGTTACAGTTTCGGGTGGGTTATAGATATGGGCAGGTTATGATTATTAACTTTATAGTTAGACCAAGTTTCCCGAAGTATATTGACTTGGGTAAATTGTTATCAATTTACTTAAAATTGTTAAATATAGAAATTCTATAATGTAAGGTACCTATACAACGTATATTAGGAAAACTCGGTCATTTATCGCTTGTATGAACTTCTTAAATACTTACCTCATCATTGCCATTCTAAGTCATTTTTTTAACACGTTACTATTAGAATTACCTGAAACAAAAAAAATAATTTATATAAAATAAATTTGAAATTATTAAAATTGTTTCCAAACAATGCATACCTACAATGAATGTACCTCATACATATAACAGTTTTGACATGGTTGATACATATTCTAGACGTAGTATGATAAAAAAATTATAATACATAACATATTTTTTTATATTTTAATAAAAAATGTTGAGAATGAGTGAGAATTTCTCTGGCGCATGGCACGTCGCGCGTTGAATTTAGATGCCGCTTCGACACTCTTGTTAGGGACATCTGCACTGCAGACTGTTTTCACTGCGCACTGTAGACACGTCATAACTTTTCATAAATTAACTTTCTTCTTATTAATTAAGGCTTGAGTTGTAAGTCGTGTCAAGAGGTTTTTTTTTATACCAAACACATATTTGACACGGGTGGTTATAGAATGAAAATAACAGGGTTTAAAGAAATATATATATATAAGTGTTATTTAATAACTTCCACCAAGAAAAAGCAATGTAATGCAAAAAGGTTTTTATAAAATCTAGGTTAGCTGATTGCTTAATTTGTATGAAAGATTAAAGTAAAAGTTATACAAGCCCATTTAGTCTGCTCAGCATTAAAAAAATATATTTCTGACGTTTCCTCACGATATCGGATGCAGAAAATGCACATTCACTGCGATAATAACCTTAATTGAAAAAAAGCTCTCACGCTTTTGCAAAATACACTCAAATCGATACAATTCTGTCACATGAGTTTTCTTACGTCCGAGTTCCCACAGTTAAATGAGCAATCGATTCGACATCAATATTACAATATTACTTAATTTTTATCGATACGACTGACTTTAAGAAAAGTATGACAGATTATGCCATTATTGAGAATGAATTTAGGAAAACGAAGCCGAGAATTTAGAAGCGCGTTGCTAAATGGATAGCTTTGAAACGAGTAGGAATTTATCATCCTCTTAAAAGTGAAATCAAAGTCAAAGACAATTTTTTTTTATTCAATGTAGGCTAAATATATAATTTATTGTGGACCTTAAAATGAACATGGATAAAACGAAGTAATGTCGAATATCAATGTTGTGCCCATACCTGTTTCTGTTGGGAGCTCCACCCTCGAAGTTGTAGACCAGTATACCTACCTGGGTCAATCGATCCAGGCAGGAAGTTCCAGCTTCGAGAAAGAGGTCTTTCGACGAATCCTACTCGGCTGGGCAGCGTTTAGAAAGTTACGCAGTGTCTTCTCGTCCAAAATACCTCAGTGCCTTCAAGACGAAAGTTTATAATCAATGTGTGTTACCAGTGATGACTTATGGCTCCGAAACGTGGTCCCTTACTATGGGTCTCATAAGAAGGCTCAAGGTAGCTCAACGCGCTATGGAGAGGGCTATGCTTGGTGTTTATCTACGTGATCGAATCAGATGTGAGAAAATTCGTAGGAGAACAAAAGTCACTGACATAGCCCAGCAGATTAGCTCGTTGAAGTGGCAGTGGGCGGGACACATAGCGCGACGAACTGATGGCATATGGGGCAAAAAGGTTCTCGAATGGCGACCACGTACTGGCAAGCGAAGCGTAGGACACCCACCCACAAAGTGGTCAGACGACCTGACCAAGGTCGCTGGAAAGCGCTGGATGCAGGCCGCTCTAGATCGGTCATTTTGGAAAACCTTGGGAGAGGCCTATGTCCAGCAGTGGACGTTATGCGGCTGAAATGATGATTTATTGAAGGTCATTATTTTAAAAATTATTTTCGTGCAAAAGCTACAAAGAACTAGTGTTTCGGAACCACAACTACTGGGAAAGTACGCCGAAAGAAACCCAAGTTCAAAAATAGATTTAAATGACCATTTTGGTAAAATGGAAGAGCGTTTTTATTTTGGGAAAAACGTAATTATTTAAATTTCTTCATA
Source organism: Acrobasis repandana (assembly GCA_963576875.1). NCBI lineage: Eukaryota > Metazoa > Arthropoda > Insecta > Lepidoptera > Pyralidae > Acrobasis > Acrobasis repandana. Next base: position 8,459,147 of record OY756230.1, on the reverse strand, counting down.
AAATTCGTGAACATTAATCCTTATAAAAGTTAAAAAACATTATCACATTGTGTTTAAACAGATATAAATGACGAAAGCTCCTGTGTGTGACATTGACTCATTTATTTCTACAATCTCGTAGCAAGTTTTTATATAAAATTTCTAAGTATATACTAGTATATATATATATATACTGGGTGGCGCAAAAGTAAAGACCCTATTTGGTTCAGCTATAACATTTTTTCTAAATTAGAAAACTAGATTTAGGTTTTTTTAAATGTATATTTGTGCCATTAAATTTCGTACCATTAGGATTTAAAGATGATGTCTTTTAAATGGTGACCTCCAGAGTTGATACACATTTGAGCCCTATTTATGACATTTTGCATAACTTGCCGTAACACTTCCTGCGATATGTTCGTTATTTCTTGACGAATGTTTTCTTTTAGAGCTGCGAGAGTCTGTGGCTTGTTCACATACACCCGAGATTTCAAAAAACCCCAAAGAAAGAAGTCTGGACTGGTCAGATCGGGTGATCTTGCAGGCCAAGGCAAATCGCCAAAACGAGAGATAACTCGGCCTGGAAAAGCGTCCCTCACTAAGTCCATAGTGTCGCGCGCTGTGTGTGCCGTAGCGCCGTCTTGTTGAAACCAGATGTGCTCCAGCCCCAATTCGTCCAAACTGGGTATCAAAAACTCTCGTAACATGGTTCTGTAGCGTTCTCCAGTGACAGTTATCGCATTGCCTCCAGCGTCTTCGAAAAAATAGGGTCCGATCACTCTGTCAACACAGATGCCACACCATACAGTAACTTTTAGTGGGTGTAGAGGTGTTTCTTGAATAATGCGCGGATTATCAGTGCCCCAGAACCGAGTATTCTGCTTATTGACATGCCCTGAGAGATGGAAATGCGCTTCGTCACTCATAACCAATTTTGAAGGAAAATCATCCTCTTCAAGGTTGAGGTTTATGACGCGCTGGCAGTAATCTAGACGAGCTCGGTGGTCAGCAGGCAGCAGCTGATGAGTCATTTGAGTTTTATACGGGAACATCTTTAAGTCTTTCACCAAAATACGCTGCAGGGTCCGTCTGGAAATGCCCAATTGCGTGGCACGTCGCCTCGTTGATGTTTCTGGACACTCTTCCACATCTTCGCGCACAGCATCGATATTTTCAGCTGAACGGCCTGTTCTTGGTCTCCCAGACTTAGGTCTATCCAATGTTGAGCCAGTTGCTTCAAGGCGTGTGGCAAAGCGTCGAATTGTGCGACCAATCGGTGCCGGACGGTGGTGAAATCGACGACGAAATTCACGTTGTGTTCTTATCACTGATGAATTATTCCGTAAGAACATTGACACAATTATTCCACGTTCTTGGGGAGTAAAACGGTCCATGTTTATTTTCAGTGTATTTTACATTTGTTCACTACACAATTTTCAACAACAGAATGACAGAAAATGTCATATAAAAAAAATAAAAGTATTTTCTTTAGTGCCAGTACTTTTGCGCCACCCATTATATAAGACTTTCGATAAAAGTACTAATCGTGAACTTATAAATAACTCCAGTGAAGTGAAACCTCATCCTTAACTCTAACTGGACGCTATTTATACTGACCGTTAATGCCTTTCGGATTACTATGTTTAACATATCATTTTATAGCCCTCGTAGCCTGTTAAAACATCATTAGGTATTATCCGCTTTAATGGTTATTGATTTTATATTAAACTTTATGAAGTACACTTTTAAAGTTATTGGGACCGTTAGAGTGGTCTTGTAAATTAATTTGTGGGGTTACAACTTGTTTATAGTTTGTTTTTATTAGAATTGATTATTAAATAATGAGATGGTTGTTTATTAAGTCTAACAAATTGTACCAAAACGTATTTTTGACATTTTTTTCTTTGAAATGATATTAATGATGTAAAAGAGCGATACTCACCAGATACAGGTTTATAAAAACTTAATTGGCAAACCCCTGCTACCTCTGTTAGATAAACAAAAAAATTTAATCAATATGTTTTTTTTAATTTTAAGGGTATATTCAGTCTATGATACTGAACAACTTTCCCCAGTTTAAAATAAATATCGAAATATGATTTTTTTTGCTTTCTATAGAAACTCCGATCAGCTGTTCGGTCAATTTGTATGGAAGGACTAAAATTATTTTTCATATTCCGATATATGTTCCTTGGGGAAAGTTGTTGAGTATCATGGACTGCATATTTTAGCCTTAAAATTGTTTCAGTATATTCTGCTAGACCCTCTATATGGGACAAAGACTTGATCAGAGTAGGTTACATATGTATGTAATGGCTATGCAATCATGAAATATAGACGTGAAAAAAGTCTCTAAACCATTTTGACAGTTGTAAGTATAATGTAATTGTTTATTTAGATATTAACCATACTAGTAAGAATATTTAATACCTTAAATAAGGTTCGCAAAATGTGAAGATTTAAAAATGAGTAATTAGTAATTGATTAATTTAAAACGGTTGATTCACGTGATATAGTCGGAAAAGGTGAGTGCTGAGCGGACAGCGACATCGTCGGGTCGCCACTGACACTCGCCCTGAAGATGATCGTCTAAATCGATCGAAACCTGGTCGGCCTTTTCCGACTATATCACGTGAGTTCAGTTTTAAATTAATCATTATGGATTTATCTCACGTTAGTTTTAATAAAATAATGAGTAATTATTTTTTAAAATAAAACGTAAGTAAATTTATCGCTCTAGATGCAATTGGCAAAATTAAATTAGCAATGTTATGAAACAGTCAGAGTGCCTACATATTAATTAAGGCTGAATAAAGCTTTTTACTAAGTGATTTTGATTAATTAATATTGGTATAAGGTCTCAATAAAAGTTTTACGTAATAATAAATTACTGATTAATACCGTCGTATTTTGGCAATCGTAATTACGATGCAATTTTTACGTTTATCTGTTTGCGCAAGAATTCTGATAATGTTAAATATCAGAAACAGTGGCCACCTATAATTTATTCGAAGGTTGTTAAGCATGTAGAAAAACAGAGTTCCGTACAATTTATGTATATCATTAAGACTTTTCTCGCACCATCGTGGTATTTTAACGAATGCTTAATTTCAGTTAAATCGCTCCGATTGTTACAGAAAAGGCTTCCGCCCGAAATACGTAGGCGTTTATTAATTGCCTCATTACGATACTTGGTTTTTACTCTAATTTAATTGGTGGTTAATCGCCTTTAATCCGTTATTATTGGGATTGATGTGTTTAATCCTCTTCATTTAATTCTAGTTTCTTGTAAAATACTTTATTATACAATTCGTATTAAAATTTTTTAGGAATTATTATTATATAGGAATAGTAAATAAAAATCTATGTTTGATGTTTGTTAAGAGGTCGTATTACCATACAAGCGTAGTCCCTTGATTCCACACCGGATAGTGCCAGTAGAGCAATGATTTTTTCCCAAAACAATCTATGGATATATTGGCATGTCCCTATGTTTTTATTTTTTTATTAATTTAATTATTAAAAGAGCTACGAACCGTCATAAACCTGGTAAGATTTTCCACTGTGTTCAAACATCTAGCATACTATTTTGACGAGATTCTATTATAAAATAAAAACGTAGAAACATGGCCAAATCTTTTTTTTTTTTTTGAAAAAAGATATTAAACCGGATACGTTTTGGAGGAGAAATCCGGGACTATGAAACATTTATTTTGTGTACTTTTCATAGGTAGTTTCGGTCCAAGCTACAGTACTATCGCACTCGCTCGGATTTGTTCTCTCGGCCTTAGTGTTATTTTTTTCTATACTATCTTCTTTTTTTTATTTCACTATACTTACTACTGAATATGATTCAAATTTATTATATTCTATTACAATTAACATAAGTTAATAATCCCTTTCATTGCATATAACTTGTGATTGTCCAATTTATTTTCGAAAATCCATTTGTATGGACCGCGTGAATTGCCCCAATCTCTTTAATCTCTTGAAATGTCACCGTTGAAAGATTAAACATGGACGCAATTAAAACACACAAAACGTTAAAATTGCAGGTCAATTGGTCTCAATGTAAATTAATGTACGAGCGACATCAAGCTACCGAAATTTATTGTAATTTCGCTCCTATTACCGCTACGTTAAGGTGTGTGTACCAGACTTGACCTGCAGTTTTCTGTGCCAGCAACTGGTGTAAAAGGTAACATACAAGCGGATACGATTGAAAACTAATGTATCTCAGCAGCCAATAAAGTACAGTGCACACTTGCGTAAAGAGAGCATGCCTCGTTACAGTTGCCTTCATAAATAAGGTTTCTGTGGTGTGCATGGAACATGCGTGTGAAATTGTTGCATGCGTGAGGAAAATTATTTTTATTGGGGTCCTGGCGAGTCGCGTAGTGGTGAGATTGATGTTTCATGTAATAGCAACATGCAGAAGCAGAGTTATCGTAATAATAATGTGTATATTTATTTTTGTAGCATAATGAGCGATTGTACAAGCATGATTTACACAGTTAAGTTTTTGATTAATATGAAAACTATTTATCTCTGACGTCACTTTTATATCATTAACGTTCTATTTAAATCATTTTTAGGGTTTCATGAAGGTAAAAACAGAACCCTTATAGAACCACTCACTTGTCTGTCTGTCCGTCTGTCACACACAGCTAATATGCTATGAAACTACTAGACCGATAGAGTTGACACATACCAATGTAAGATATATTAGTAACCCAAACACGGCAGTAAAACGTAAATGAATAAAAATTTCAATAAAGGGGCCATTCATGGGGATAAGCAGACATTAAAAAATTTAAAACTAAATTTAAAAAACTGAATAAAATCTAAATATTTTTCATGTTGTATGGTGCCAAGAATACTGGCGGCATTCCCGCACTGAATGGCTACTGCAATTTTCTGCGCGAGATATGAGCCAGCCCTCTTAAAATTAATTTAAGAAAAACTTAGATAGTTCCGTGACAGCTTAATTTTAAAATAGAAAATGACCTACAAATAGGGTTGGCTGAAAGGACCTACATCAAAATCAGTCGACTTCACGACTAGTAGTCTTTTTTCGCTTTCTTTTAATTTATAGACGTTTTTACATAAAATTTGTTTATGTATAAACATAAACCAAAAACCTCAGAGAAATATTTAACAAACGTCATAACGACACGTAATTTAATTCAAAATGACAGTAATCGCAGCGGCATCGCAAAAACTTATTCCAATTAAAACACAATATTGTGAAAACCACCGGGATGCCTCGACTTATGATTATTATCATTCGTTACCCTTCACAGGGTTATTCATTAACTGGACACACGTGTGTCCAGATGGTGAAATTTAAAATAAAATATTTTAGCTTTGATGCGGTCGTCACAAGACTTATGTTTAATTACTATAAGTATTTTTTTTTATCTGCATCAATGACATCCAATACCAAGGTATTACATTTCATTTTATTATTATTATTATTAGGTACTTGAATTTGATAATATCTCTTTACAATTTTTTTTTAGTTACCCAAACATACATTCTACTCGTATCACGCCTGTTTCCCATAGGGGTAGGCAGAGACTATGGGCCTCCACTTGCTTCGATCCTGGCAGACCTTTTTTCATACACCTACACCCATCAATCCCTTTGTTTGCATTCTTACCTTACCTTTGTTTTAGAACGTCTGCAATCTGATCGCAGAATGTTCTCAGAGGCCGATACTGTCCTACTCTTCCCTTTACACTTGCCTTATAAATATTTTTGGTAATCTCCTTCATCCATCCTTTCTACATGCCCAAACCATCTCAATCCCTTTTTTTTTTTTGCATTACGTTCTGTTTAGCTCCAACAGCGACCCAGTTACCTAAACAGTAAAAAATGCACGTTTTTTGTTGACTGTAATAATGTGTATAAATAGAAGTTTCATCAATTGGCCGTACGTGTGTCCAAATTCATATGTCCACTGTCCGAATAACCCTTTAACTTATCATTATTACCATTCGTTTTAATAAATGCTTGGAATGAGAATAGCTTTGTAATAACGTCGTTTATTTTTATATGTCTTTTATCACTTGTGACTTGAAAGTTATGTTTTTTGTTAAATAATTTAAGATCCTGGGTCATGCACGAGATATGAGGTTTAATTAATCGTCATTTCTGAAATACACTTTTACTACCTTATTGTTTTTAAAACATACATACATACTATCACGTCTTTATCCCTAATGGGACAGACAGAGCATTTTAGCTTACAGAGCGGCTCTAACCAGACAGAGCCCAGGGCCACAAGATTCAAAGGCCCTTTTAGCGTCATGGTGGGTGAGAAGTTGGAAAAAACAAAATAGTGATGCGTTGCTAGCCACATCGCCTATTAACATGATTTACATTTTCGCTCATTCCCTAGATCGGCTTCTACGATCTGCGCGGGAATAAAGAAACTGATACGTTCTAAGTTTTTTCTTTTCTCCCAGACCAGCATGGAAAGATAGTTTTGGAATCTTAGAAAATAAAATAAAATTGTAAGCAATTTATAAAATATAGTTTGCTATGAGTAAGGCGAAGTAAGATATGTTGTACCTATAGAAAACTTATATTTGCTTATGCTTCAATAAATAAATAAAAATAAAAATATAGGGACAAATCAAACTGATTGAGCTAGCCCCAAAGTAAGTTATAAACTTGTGTTATGGGATACTAACTCAACGATACTATATTTTATGATAATTACATATATAGATAAGCACCCAAGACCCAGGACAATTTGGAAAAGGTCATTTTCCAACTTGCCCTGGCTGGGGATCGAACCCAGAACCTCCGGATTAGCGGTCTCGCGTGTTAACCATTACGCCACGGAGGTCGTCAACTATCAAACAATATTCAATGTTGCTTGATACAATAAAAAAAAAAGGCTTTCGCTGCAATTAAATTTATATAAGTGTAATCATTAATTAATTAGTGTTCTTGTATATTAATTAAGAGCAGAAGTAATAAATCGAAATGTACTTGAGTTAAAAAGAGTACTTATATAAAATTAATGAGTGTGTGCAACAGTAACCAAATAAACTGATGCAGTTTTTATAGCTATTGGTTTTAGGAAACAAGCGATAAAGGTGGCCGTAAACAGTCGTAAAACTTCGATTTTGGCTTTACAATGTTACTATAGACCCTGGCTATATACGCCCGACCATGATGTACGCAAGCCTTCCGGAAGAAATACCAAATATAATTCTGAAATTAAAACCTCTGACTGCCTCCGTGGTCCAGTGGTCAAGGCGTTTGCCTTGTGATCCAGAAGCATACTTTGTGAAAAGTTGTTTCCAGTCTGTTTAGGATATTGCAGGCTTGAATCACCTGATTATCCGAAAAGAAAGATGATTCCGTGCTTCCGAAGGCACGTAAAGCCGTTGGTCCCGAACGCCATCTAGCGTTTGTACCTATCCTAGGATTGGTTCTGGTCTACCCTTTGGGTTGCGGAGGTCAGACGGCAGTCGCTCTGTGTAAAAACCAGTAACCTCGTCAAATCGCCTAGGTTAGGTAGCGGACCCCGGGCTCTGAAGCGTAACCGCTGATGATGCAACAGGGAATAGGCTCGGATGATGATGATAATTCTGAAATTAAAACGATTTTAAGAAAAAACGAGGTCTTATATTACAATACACAGAAATGTCACTTTAATTTTTTTTTGTAAATATGATAGTTTTCAGATGATTTCTATGGAAGGGATTTCTATAACGTTTTGGTTCAGGTCCCCAGCAAGGTCATAATGTTAAATGGTATTATTCAGACAACAAAATATACTGCAACTAATTTAAGGGTAGATTCAGTCATGGTACTAAACAACTTTCTCTAAGGAACGTAAACCGAACTATGAAAAATATTTTTCAGCTTTCCATAGAAACTGGGACCAGACTGATCAGTCAACTTTTATGGGAGGCCAAAAATTATACATATTTAAAATATAGAAAAGTAACAACTGTTTGACTAGCCTATTCCGTATCATCTGTCGCTACGAGTATACATATAATATTTACAGGTATTTAAAAAAAAGGCTAAATGCATTCTGAATCCCCTTGTATATTTCAGCTCGTCTCTTGGCATAATATACAAAATTAAACGTAGTTTCAACAAATCCTTGACAGATTGCAACATGTATTAAAACGACGCGTACAGCCTATAATTATTTGATAAAATTGCTCCAATTTACTGAGGATTGAATAATTTGCATTTAATCGAGGGTCTGATGGCTGAGAGACAACATCACTTCAATAACTAGAACCTATTTAGCATTAAATTCTAATTATTATCTATAGATGTTACAAATCATATACTAATTACGCATGCATGTTTTTATCAATGAGTTACCTATAATTTGAGATTTTTTTACAAAAAGTAGATTTTACATTACAGATACATTATCATGTCTTTATCTCTAAAGGGCAGACAAAGCATTTTAGGTTTTGCGGCTTTCAGCAGTCAGAGCCCGTGACGCAAGATCCAAAGGCCACTTTTAACGTTATGGTGGGCGAGAAGATTAAAAAGAAAACACAATAGTAATGACTCGCTAGCCGCATCGCCTATTAACACGATTAGCATTTTCACCCATTCCCTCGATCGGCTTTCACGATCTGTGTGGTAAAAGAAGTCTCCTAAAATAATGGTAATTTGACATGCAGATCGTGATCATCAGGATAGGCCATACTCTCAAGAGAGAGTCCACACACATACCAAGGCAAGCCCTCGAGTGGACTCCCCAGGGAAAGCGGAAAGAAAGCCGTCCCAGACCAGGCGACGCACTGTGGCCGCGGAGATGAAGACAATCAGGCTAACTTAGCCCAAAGTAAAGCGCGTAGCCAAAGACCGACCGCGATGACGGAAGACTGTTGAAGCCCTTTAGACCTTGGGCCTTAGGACCTTAAGTCAAGTAAGAAAGTCATTTTGCTAATACATAGCCTATAAACAGCCAATAAACAGAGCCCAATGTACTAAATAAATAAATATGAATTTTTTTACAGATCTGACTTATTCATCATATTCATGAAATATCAAAATATCCCATAACACAAGTTCAAAACTTAATTTAGGGCTAGCTTAATCTCTTTATATTATTATTCGTTTATCTTGTTTAATTTTATTTCTGCAACTAACTCAATAAACCAAACTGATAACTTACACGTTCTCATACGATTTTAATTACACATTCACTTAAGAGCTGGCCAGACAGATGGCTGAAATATTGAGAGAATATTAAGAGATCTCACAATATCGCATGAAGATCTCAGACTGACAGATAACAGTAATTAAGAGATGTGGGCCAAGGCAGTGATTTGTTTTGGGCATGGGTGGAATTGGATACTTTTTCTCAATTGAAGTTATATTTGGCAAAACAAGTAATAAAAAAAATCAACGTTCAGGAACGTTCAGGATGGAACCTGATCCAAAATATCCATTGCTATTCAGAGAGGCAACGCAGTAATGGGTACCTTTGAACCAGGTATAATCCGGGGCGGAATTTTTGAGTAAGACTTTTTTATTTAATTTTTATTGTTATTTTCAAATGTTGAGTATTTTTTATTTAAAATGGTCTTTATTTACCAAGGATAGGTAAACACCAAAAATTTAAAATAAAACTTTTGAAATATAAATTCGTATAGAAGCAAATGAAATCAAAATGTAAATACTCGTACCTATTTAATGTAATAATTTATCTTTTACGATTCGCGATCTGTGCGAAAAGCAAATGAAATATAAGTTTTTTTTTGTCTAAGAGTGATTACGGTATTAGATGATTTAAAAAAAATCTTCATTTTTATTGCTCTTGTGGACCTAGGCACTGTCTACACTGGGAGAGATAAAAAATACCTATAGTTATGACACATAGTAATTACATAGGAGAGACATTGTGTTTAATAAACATACAGATACGAGTATTTAATTCAATTTTATAGAATCGAAAATGCATGCTGCCGCTCTGTCATGTGGCGATATTAAAATAAACCGGTCAAGTGCGAGTTACACTCACGTGAAGTAGGTTCCGTACTTCTTATAGGTGTTCCTGTAATCTATAGGTAAAGAACTGTTGTCTGTATTTTTTTATGTTTAGGCCCAATTAGCGGAGATGGTCAATTATCACCTATTTTCATAAAAAAAACATAAAAAACCCGTATTAAAAATATATTTAAAATTCTTATAAAAGCTCTTTCATTTGATATTTCATACGAAATAGTTCACAAAGCTTTAACTTTTTTTTTTAAATGTCTAATTTACCCCCATAAGTGGCCCCCATATTTGAATACGTCTTTGGGTCACTGACTTATATATGTGTACCAAATTTCAACTAAATCGGTCCAGTAACGTAGTTTCATAGCAATTTGGCTGTAACAGGCGGGTGGACACTTGGACAGACAAGTGATCATACAAGGGTTCCGTTTTTGCATTTTGAGGTACGGAACCCTAAAGAAAGTCGAAAATAAACATAGCCGCGAAAGTAAATGTTACTGGGAGTTTACGTGGAAAGGTCCATGCAGATAAGACTGTAAGGTAATGTATTGATGTAATTAAAAGCGGTGCTGTTTGAGTGTACTAATTATTTTAGTAAGTTAAGAATATAGGTACTGTTATATACTGTTAAGAAATATTCCTCAATTAGATAAAAATTTTCTATATTTTATAAAAATATCGTTCAAGTATGTATTTTTTTCACTACTGCAACATTGACATAGAATATACAGGCTGACTTTTTAACCACCAGCTAAAGTTTTAGAGCAAGTTCAGTCTATGGTACTGAACTATTTTCCATAAATACAATTAACGAAAAACGCTAAATAAATTTCGCCTTCTCATACAGATTGGCGATCAGGCCAACTAATTTTGTATGGGAGGACGAAAATTTTTAATCTATTTTCAATTAATTTTTTTATAGAAAGTAGTTTAGTATCATGGACTGAACTTGCTCCAAAAATGTGACTGGTGGATAAAAAGTCACCCTGTATAGATTGGCCACTTTTTGAATATAAATAGATAAGACGTTTATTTATAGCTATAGTCACCACACACATACAGAATATACACAACATAAGAACATAATACAAAACGTAAGAAGACAGGGAAACATATATCAATATATTTATATCTGTGTGCTACAGCAATCCAAAAAGGTCATAGTTCAGCGCTTAGTTCTGCTCAGAGACCAGCTTTACTGATTTCCAGCTACGGCCTGTCTGGTGCGCATCAAAAAATTCCTGTCACAAAAAGGCAAAGAAGCTCGAAATTTTTAATGTGAAATTAGTAGAAGTTTATCTAGGGACCTTACTCATAATATAAACTTAAACATAATACCTATAAGGATCAGTGTCATATACTACAAACACTATGTATACATATTTCATAGATCAATATATGGCGGCGTGAATTTTATGTACTTATCTTCTTCTTCGTGTAAGCGCATTCCAAGCGCAAGTTAAGAGCCCATACTACCCTAAAGTTCTTAGAGCGATCTTAAATATTATCAATATTAACGAAATACTTAATTTGAAATAAAAACCCAGCAAAGTTCAGGATTAACTCTAAACATAACAAGTCTCAAAAACACGATTGCTTAAAATTTTCTCGATAGAAAAACATTGCGAAGTTGCCTCCAAATCAGAATTATACTAAAACAGAAAGTATTTAAGAAATACAATAAATTAGCACTTGTAACTTTGGATTATAATTGTATTAAACATAAGGCAGTCATCATACTCGTATGTCTTACTTTTAAAATAACTCTTAAATATTCTTTGTCAAACAAAAAAATATCAAAACCAGAACCAGCCTCATTAGCCCAACGCGATTCCCGACGCCCCGCATGGCTCGCGGGAGCAAAATTTAGAATATTGACATCAGGCGCCCTCTTAAGAGACCAATATTTTGCCACGTGAATAAGTTTCTTAAATAATTTAACTCCACTGTAATTTAAAAAATGTTATGATATAACATCCCTTATGAAATAAAATTTTGATTGTCATTTTACGGAACTCAACTAGTGACGTCATTTAAACGGCTGCCTTCGGTTTATCAGGCTATAAAGATGGAAAGTGTATTTTAAAAGAGAATCGCGTTAAGTGGGCGGTTTACGGGTTGCAAGGGGAATCATTTTGGCTTTTTACTGCTTTCTGTTGTTGTCTTTAAAGGTGCGTGTCTATATTGAGGAACATATTTTTGACAGTTCCAATAAAGACTAGAAAACTAGAATCTACATGGTTCTATTGTAAAACTTATTAAAGATAAATTGATTACGAAAATGCCCACTTTCATCTCTACATTTCTGCTACTATTGGATGCTGCATCCCATTTTGGTGTAACTGAATAGATCAAAAAGGACATTCGTATAATCTGTCGTATGACAGTTGACATGTTAAAAGAGCGAATGCTTTTGATAAAAGTGCTCCTTTAGGGGCTGATTGCGTAAACCCTGACTGATTGCATCGCTTTATTGCCCCCGAATTTACATTAGGTATAAAAATATGAAATAAAATTACTACAGTGTTATTGCTAATAGTTACTAATTAAAATTGTAAAAAAAGGTTAGTTGTTTTTGTAATTTTTGTCATTTACACTATCCCATTTTTTTGTATAAATTATTTTTTAAGTTACTTTTTTTTCATAAATCGTTTTATTATTTTATCTACTTATTTGGAATATAATGAGGGTAAATACAAAATAACAACTAATAATAAATAATAACTAAACTAAACTAAGTAACTAAAAAAAACTCAATACAACTAAAATACTAAAAATAAATTACTTATAAATATATACTATTATAAATAAAAAATATCCCGCAAATTCTGCCCCTAGGGAAGAGTGCCCAAAAGGCTGGCAGCATTGCCACGTTGGATGGCAATGCTTATTCTTTGTGCTAATTGCCAGTCCTCTGGTCACTTCTTACTTATTTTATTCTTAAATATTGTTAACCGTTTTGTCTCAACGAAAGCAAAAGGAAATCAATGAAAATTATCATACCCTAAGATCTTGTATAACTCATATCAAGTCGTACTTAAATGCTAGTAAGTATAAAATTAAAAAGTTAAAAATATACTGTCAATAGACATTCATACATCGAATATTTTTTTAACATTAGGTTTAAAGCTGAAAACCATTTCATCACACGTTGCGATGGCTAATCAATACAGATTAACAATCCCTCCGTGGCGCAAAAGTACTGGCACTAAAGAAAATACTTTTATTTTTTTTATATGACATTTTCTGTCATTCTGTTGTTGAAAATTGTGTAGTGAACAAATGTAAAATACACTGAAAATAAACATGGACCGTTTTACTCCCCAAGAACGTGGAATAATTGTGTCAATGTTCTTACGGAATAATTCATCAGTGATAAGAACACAACGTGAATTTCGTTTTGGCGATTTGCCTTGGCCTGCAAGATCACCCGATCTGACCAGTCCAGACTTCTTTCTTTGGGGTTTTTTGAAATCTCGGGTGTATGTGAACAAGCCACAGACTCTCGCAGCTCTAAAAGAAAACATTCGTCAAGAAATAACGAACATATCGCAGGAAGTGTTACGGCAAGTTATGCAAAATGTCATAAATAGGGCTCAAATGTGTATCAACTCTGGAGGTCACCATTTAAAAGACATCATCTTTAAATCCTAATGGTACGAAATTTAATGGCACAAATATACATTTAAAAAAACCTAAATCTAGTTTTCTAATTTAGAAAAAATGTTATAGCTGAACCAAATAGGGTCTTTACTTTTGCGCCACCCAGTATAATAATATACTAGAATATATTTATTTAGTAAATGATCCACTCCATTGATTTAGCTACTCGACCAGTCCAAACGGTCCTTATCGATGAATCGGGAAGCGAGTGGTGAAAGTATGCAAGCGGGGCAGAACAAGGCACAACGGTGCATTCTGCGACACTGCCCCCTGTCCACTACACTTAGGGCCACGCTCCAGAGCTGAGCGAGGCTAGGCTATGTTAACAACCAAGTCGGCCATGTGGTGACTATTGTTTTTTTTAAAGTAAACTGCGATTTATTTCTACCCCTCTCCAACGGGTTTTGTACGAGGCGACTAAGAGAGGTAGAGGAGAACGGCCAGCCGCGTCTTTGTAGACTATATACGAGTAGATACCGCATATAATGGGAAAATCCTGCATTTATTACGTTCACTTTATTTTAGAATCCTATTTGTTTTCAAAACAATCCTATTTGTTTCACAGATACTGCATTTTGCGTCTTTATGCCTGACTGTATGAGATGGGATAGATTTTTTCCCCGTAGTGGGAGACGATACTTAATTTTTTCGTTGATTTGGTTGTGGCTCCGACCCCCAAACCGACGTTACTAAGACAAAATAAGGCATGAGAAAATTTCTTCTCAGAAACCAATTTTTCTAGTTGAAATATAGTAAAATAATTTTAATGTACGTTTATGTACCAGCACACTTTTATGTATTTACCTTTGTGTACCTTTCTATTGGAATATAGTTAGTACAGCCTCTATTGACAGAAAGTCAATTTCTTTCTTGGGTTCAAATCATTTCATTTACAAAATCATTTATTTACCGAATAGTCAATACATACTCGTTTAATGAGCTTAACAAACGACTCCCGCACTAGGCAAAAGCCTGTATCGGTTCATCACATGAATGTCAAAAGATAATTTAGAAATTAATTAAATTTAAAAAATGATTGATTCTTATTCTTCTTAATTGTTTTTTTATTAAATGCAGCTATCTTCTGGTGGACAGCGGGCTTTATCGATAACCCGATACACTACTTCCTAGTCGGCCATTGTTTAGCGTAGGAATGGCTATTTGATAAGGCGAATATATCAATACAGTTACAGGATTTCGAGCGATGTTTTAATGCAATAATGACTTAGATTGGGATGTGGATCTGGGTAACTATCCAAAGGCACGATTCTACTATAACTACTTTAGTATTAAATTTGTGTGATGTATGTAGGTTTATCTGCTTGTACAATATAGTATGTATGTATGTAGAGAACGCTATTAGCATTAAGTCCGCCTTTTGTACCATTTTGTTTCGGTAAATAAAGTTTTAAATAAATAAAAATAAATACAATATGGCTGAATAATCGGCCTTCTCTGAAGTTGAAAATAAAATACCTTTTCTTTGGGTTGACATAGCTACTTTAAGTATATTGGTGTTGTTGCCTCTTTGCCTGTGCAGATTGTATGCGTTTATCTGGACATGGTATAATAGAACACACTCTTCCCGTTACAGATGGGTCAAGTGATTGGCCAAAAAATACCTCATCAGTTGGGAGTGTTGCCACTTTGAGTGTGCAAAATAATTATGAACTAATAATTCAATATATCAATTTATAAAAATTAAACAGATGAATCACACGATATACGAAATAGTTACATTAAGGAGTTAGGAAAGTCCTTAAATTTGGGGGAAAAAAACCGCCTAAGTGCGAGTTAAACTCGCGTGGAGAAGGTTCCGTACAATTGATTGAATTAGTAAGTTTTAGTTGTTGTAGTTAAGTTTAGTTTCGGAGATCGGAGGGGGGGGGGGGGGGGGGGGAGGAAATGGTCAACTTTCGTCCTCTTTCATGAATAAAATCAAAACTATTTATTTTAAACTATTTATATTCTTGTGCCATGAATCTGGAGAGGTTTTGAAGGTAGTATATGTACTATCTTGGCTCTGTTTCCCTGTATAGAAAAAGATTTGATACAGTAACAATTACGATAATATACCAAGCATTTTATAGCACTTAGTAATTTAGGATTAGCCTGCAGGCCACCCCCTTCCCGAGACCCCTTTTTAGATTTAAAAGAAACGCCTCCTTCGCGGGACCCCTTCTAGATGTCAAAAGAAAGACCTCCTAACCTAACGAACATGAGTAGGCTTGAATTTTATTATTTCCACTTAGAACCTATTTATTGATATTTGAAACATTTACGTTACGACACGCACATCTCTCATTATTATATAATATTTACTTTATAAATAGCTGTGTAGCGGAAATTAGTATTATTACCCACTTTAGGTGGTCCACTCGATAATGGTTCTTAACTGACAATGAAACGACCACATAATTGAATTGATCGCACCTATTAAGTTGTTCAACTAGTTGAAGCGTCATCCGACCTTTCACTCTCATTAAAGTTAAGTACCAATAAATAACCACATTACAACAACCTGAGATTAACTCATAAATTCTTTATCTGCTTCAGTTTTTAGGGTCCTGGAGTAAAATGGCAAAACTCGAAAATGTACCCAAAGTAAGTTTTTGTAAACTTGTGTAATGGGATACGATACTAACTCAATGATACTATATTTTATGTTAAAGTGTAAAGCGCTTAAAGTCCCGTGGATATGACCACCATTCTGGATGGTACCTGGGCCAAAGGCTATCCATAGCAATTCCAAGAGGAAATGCGGCAAGCATAATGGGTACCTTTGAGCCGGGTACAATTCGGGGTGGTATTTTTGTTGACAAATTTATTTGTTATTGACGAAACTGTTCTGAATGTTGTATTGATTTTGATCTGATCATTGCTTCAGTAAGTTGTGACTTGAATATATTTGTCAAAAAATATTTACGAGTATTACAATACTTGTTACTTCACGCAAAATATCTTGATGGCTACCTAACTAGTATTATTTGTCACCGTGGTAGGTTAGTCAAGAGAGTCTATTTTATACAAGTAGCTGTTAAAAAAATTACCAGTTCACGATTATCATTCATTTCATGCTGCTTCTCTTCCCGCACAGATCGTAGAAGCAGATCGAGGAAATGGGTGAAAATGCAAATTATGTTAATAGGCGATGTGGTTAGCAACCCACCACTATTTTGATTCCTTTTTCCACCTTCTCGCCTATCGTCACGCTAAAAGATACCTTTGAATCTTGGGGCAACTTTATTGGTTCAGGATTATATTTTATTTAATAAAATACAATTTTAATCCGGTAAGCAGACGAGAATGTCGACCACTCTTCGGATCTTAGACTATTAGGTACATTTTTAGGTTAGTTAGTCATGGTCATTAGTAAGTAACTAAACAAGGAGTGAATATATCTGACTGAACACATACACTCGCAAAGCTTTTCGTCATAAAGCTTTGCGAGTTTAAAGTTTCCACCGGAGTAGAAACGAAATCTGTTCCGATGCGAAAAAGAGTTTAACGTGACAATGAAGTTATGTTATCAGTAAACAATATTTCGTACTCTGCCTACTCCTTCGCATACCTTTAGTCGAAACGAAGTCCAAGTTGACATTCCCATAAAGTTTGGAGACTAGTCCTCATAATCTAGAGATAAGAAACCAAGAACCATCAATAGCCGTTAAGGCTTATCATTTACTACATTAGTAAGAATGGCCGGCTTAGAGCATCTATAAACATTGTAAAGCCTCTCAAGAACATAACTTGAAATTCGATAGGCCCTAACTAAAGTTATGTTATAGCTGCGCCTTTGAGAACAAACGGTTTTCTGAGCTAATGAAGCTAAATTCTCCTTTTCTCTAAGACACTTTAAATGTAATACAATTTGATACTGATTGTTATCGTCAATGAACTGTTTAAAGGTATTAGAAAGCAATTAGACTGTCCACAAAGTTTAGCAGATTATATTGTTGTCTTAAATAGACCAGATTTTTAAGCAAAATAAGTATTCGGACAAATTAATGCGATTTAATATTAAGAGCAAGGTTGCAGGAAAACGTTGGATGCAGGCCGCTTCCGATTGGTTGTTTTGGAAGTCCTTGAGGGAGGCCTATGTCTAGTGGAATTCCTGTAGCTGATATGATGACGATGATGAATATTCAGAATGTAAAAAAGAAATAAAGGTTTAGACTACTTCAGTATAAATTTTTCAAACCATTAAAAATTATTAAATATTTTTAGCTATTCAACAAGCCTTAATTTTTCCATATAAGCCTTTATACTCCCATGCTTTTAAGCTTTTATAAATCTTCATTTTCGTCTAAGTGCGTTCCCGGTTGCATCCTCAGCTGTGCAGCTTTGAAGCCCAGGATGCGCTTTCCCGCTTTTTCTTCTCCAAATATAACATGCATGTCAATGGTCACCCAAGGATGCCAAAGACCTTGCAAAATCGAGAAGAAATAGCCGGAACAGTGTAAATGTTTTGGTTATAGTTTTATAACCGGCCGATTGCCGGACGTCAACCCTTTTGGGAATGTATTTGTGCGAAAAGTTTTACAAGCGGCCGCCGCCCGACGTTAACCTTGGGAGTCCTTTAGTCGCCTCTTCCACAGGAAGAGATGGAGTGGTCCTATTCTAACCCGGAACCACACGGGTAAGCTTTTATAAACCTACCTACTGTTAAAAAAGGATGTTAACACAATAATTTTTTTTATATAACACAATACATATTTTTTATTAATTTATGTTTTAGTATTTATTATGTTAGTATCCCATAACTCAAGTTTAAACTTACTTTGGGGCTAGCTCAATCAGTGTGATTTGTCCCTATATATTTATTTATTTATTTTTGACATTATGATCCATTAATAATATGATTAATGCATATTAATTGAACTGCGAGTCATTAATGTCACTATTCATTTTCAACGCATCGTTCTGTCGCTGAAGAATTACATTTAATTTTATTAATGACATCATTGGTGTATTATATTATATCACAAACTTAATCCATCTTCCACAGGCCCTGTAGGTGTTTGATTCATGAGGAGTTTTTAATTAACTTATGTACTGTATACCTATACACACATCAAATATTCAGATACATACCTATGTATGAATATCTGAATATTTGATGTTCAATTTTTATAGTAATGTTTATGAAAAACTTTTTGCATATATAAACATAAGCAAAATAATGAAGTAGTATTAAAAGTCCTTATAGAAATTGTAAAAATTTCTCTGAAGTTTTAAGGACCTCCTTGTAAATTGAAATGATAACCATGTGACATTTATAAACGTATCAAAGTGTAGGTTTTGCTTCGCTTAAGGAAAAAGATAAGAATAAAAAAGCTGCACAAAAAGCAAGAGTTTTTGAAGATTTGTGATGACTAATTAATATATTTTTTATCTCATAAGAGTAGTTAAACTAAATTTTATCAGTTTGTTCTTTTTTCTTACAATTTAAATAAGATCTTTAAATCATATCAAAACGGGCGACACACAGGTTCGGATAACAATATACTGTAATTTTCGAAAATTTTCAAAATCTCTGAAAAAAGTTATTTATTTTTTAAACTTTATTGTTCCACAATACAAATTGTCTTCCAATTGCAGGACTTAACGCTAAAAGTCAAATTGTGTTTTCCTTAAACACATTACGTCTTTGAAATGACAAAGAAATGACTTGTTACAAGACAAACCTCTTGAGTCGTCTCGTAAGTCCAAGTCTGTAAAATTAAAGACCACAATGTAGCAAATTTTTTTCAATGAAGAAATTCCGTAACTATAATTAGGACATTGTTATTAATAATAAGCATCATTAAAAAGACTTTAAACCTTGCATCAAACACCTCATTGAGAGCATCGTAACCGCAAGGTGCTTGTGATTTCGATGATAAATGTCCCACGAGTCCACGGCCGGCCGGCCGGCGCACAAAAGGTGTATTAAGTTACGCACAAAGAGTATGATTTATTACTTCATCGGGCACCCTTTGAATAAGTTTTCGAGTGTGTTTTCGGGTCATCCGACACACTCCCACTCACGACCTGCCTCCAGCTACTCCTCAATAAAGACATTGCAATGAATATGCCATAAATCAATATTTCTTTCTAGTTGAAATATTGTTTTCATATTTCGTGTAGGTCAGCATTGTATACCAATTTTTAAAGGCAAATATCTTTCGTTTAGATTGCTGCAGTTATCTAAAGTATTGTTAAAAAAATAAACGTGCTTTGGAATCAACTTGGAATACTAAAAACAAGGACAAGGACTGTCCGTGTATTTTATTTAGTGCGTTAGTGAGATTATTCAAAAATAATGGACCCATATTTTCGGTTTATCAAAGTAGTAAAAATTCAAAATGTTACAGGGCGTCAAAGTTTCGGAGTGGGGATGATTTACGTCACCGTCAGGTGAAAATCGTACTTGATCGTGACAGTCATGCGGAATTTAAATGCACTGTATCTTCGTAATTATTTCCTAATCAGAAAAAGAAAAAATACGTACTATACGAGTACAATATTTTTTGGTAATCTACCTGATGAGCTAAAAATATTTTTTTTTTCATAACCGTAAAGGTTTTTAAATACATTACACAGAATGAAATTCAAGTATAACTGTTTGTATTTTTTTATATTTTGTGCAAATTAGAATTGAAAGCTTAACACGTAATATTTCCCATAAACGTTTGAACATATTTTAAATTATCAACCTTGGCACGAAATTCCTATATCCTATAAACATACAAATTAAATTGTTACTCATACTCATCCAAGATGTGGCACCCACACAACTCCATTCCAGCATACTACAGTAATGGCGAGCAATTTGAGACCATTTTTCACCGTATTTGTACAATCGGTGTGTCAGTTTTTGAAATGTCAAGGGAACAAAAGGGAAATGACCATGACTCAATGAATTCTTCGATTTTATGCAACTTTCCTTAAAACGGGGGTTTTAATCTATAGGATTGCAAAGTTATTTGTTATGATATTAAGAAATTCTAAAATGTTTGTTTTGGCTTAATTTAAGAAAAAAGCATGGTCAAAATTTTTTTTTAAATTTTACTTAAATTTTACAAGAGTTTTGGCATATGTTTTTTGATTGTGATAAGTTGATAAGAAAAAAACACAAAAACTATTAATCCTACTTGCTAAGTTAAAATATTAGATAGTAATAATATTAATAAATAATAAATATTTATTAGGAACAAATACAAGGCCATTTAAAAACCTCATGTACGATGATACCTGCAGTAGTTTACAAAGAAAAACTGTGTCGCAGGCATCAACGCCCACCTCCGACTTAAGCACTTAAGGATGTTCCTGTACATTTTATCTTAATATAATTGCATGAAGTTACTTATAAGTGACTACTATAATACTTGTTATAGTATTAAGTAGTATTTTGAAAATCAAAATCAAAATCAAATATTTATTCAGTAATTAGGCTTTAGCAGGCACTTTTACACGTCAATAATTATAATGTACATTACGTGTAATGTTTATTTATATTTAAATTATTATTTTTTTGTTCAAAAGCTACCGATACTAGCGTTTAAGGACTTAAATATACAATTTACTACGAAGAATTTGTAAAAACATCTGTAACATACGATACTAAGGCTGCGTTTCTACTGAAGTGGAGTGAAGCGGAGAAGAGTTTAGTGGTGCATGCATGCATGCATCTTAATGCTAATGAAATCTACACTTCGCTTCAATGGAAACAGTACAAGCGGAGCAGAGCTGATCGGAAATTCATATAAAATACAAATTCCAAGCGGGATTGAAAGGATTCGAGTGGAGAGCGGCGGGGCGATACCACCGATTTATACACACCTTAAGCTGGAACAAGTCCTAACATTTCCTAGCGACCAATTTGCTCAGCTTTAGTAATAAGTGTCAAGTTACAATTTCAAAGCGCAGACATGAAATAAGCCGTGGAGCCTTTGACACTTTATGAGAGTTCGATGAGGACTTATTAGACTCCACTCACCACATAAAATAATATTGGTTACCATTACGAATATTAAATTGAACGACTGCAACTATCGATAATGTTTATGAGGATAGCCGCCGCTGATATTTATATGATTTTGACAAGGAATTAATATGATCGTGTTGTTTATTAGCAGGTTTTAATAGTTTCTAAATATAGAAATGTGCGGGAGACACGTATGCTGAGCTATTCAGTTACTAGGCGCTGGACGTGTAGCTAGTTAAAACTCAAAATAAATTAGCTTTTTACCCGACTGCGCCAGAAGAAGGATTATGTTTTTCGAGTGTATGTATGTATGTATGTTTGTGTGTATGTAAATTTAGGCACGCTCTACAGCCTAAACGGCTTGATGTCACTGGGTATATCAAAAATGTTAATAATCCAAAATGGCGGACTTTCGTGCCAAATTATGTCTTCGAAATAGTTTTTTATTCAAAACGATTAAATTAAAGGAGGATTACAAAAATATATACAACTTATACGTTGGCAATCGGGCTTTTCGCTTTTTTTAAATAATTACTTGTTGACGTTACTAACTTGATGTACGCAACGAACAAAAGCGCTTGACACATATTGGTTTAGTGTTTTCATTAAAACTTTTTTTTTCAAGGCATTTGTTTTTATAAACATATTAAAGATTCTGTTGCGCAGCCGCTATTAGTTTATATACCGCAATTGCTCCATCCGAAGATAGAAAAAAAACATTAAAAGTAAAAAAAAAAAACAGTAAAACTCAAAACGCTTTATTTATACCTAAAAATAAATATTTTTTTACTTTAAGTTACTGGGAAGTACTGGTTTATAACAATTAGGTCCAAAATAATAACAACGCTATAAACCAACCAGCCCATAAGTACATTAATTCGATACCCGTTACCCGATACTGTTTAAATACTAGAATAAACTACACTTCAACAATCTCGATCTTCGTCCAGACCTGTTGAAGCAGACCACATTTACTTTCTACGATCTCGGAGCGGATTCCTCGAGAATTGATTGCATTTTAAGCGGATCTACTTGCATTCTGTAGATATCTCATACTTCACAATCAGCTAAATAATCATTACTGTACTTATCTTCTCGAGTTTATTGGTAGTGCTGTAGTAAAATACTGTAGGGTGAATATAAATATAAATATATAAGGACAAATCACACTGATTAAGCTAGCCCCAAAGTAAGTTTTAAACTTGTGTTATGGGATAATAACTCAACGATTCTATATTTTATGATAAATACATAAATAGATAAACACCCAAGACCTAGGACAATTTGGAAAAGGCCATTTTCCATCTTGCCCTGGCTTGGAATCGAACCTAGAATCTCCTGATTATCGGTCTAGCGCGTTAACCATTACGCTCGGAGGTCGTCATTTAGTGTTATTTAGTCATTTAGTTTTAGTGAAGTATCGTGCATTTGAAATAAAGCTGATTTTTACTAACTTTAAAGGTCTTCCACGCTGGTTTGGGAGAAAGGAAAACGCGTGAAGATTGTACCAGCTGTTCCTTTTTTGTGCAAATTGTAAAAGGCAATCAAGGGAATAGGCATTAATCTAGGAGAAATGACAATAGACGATACGGCTAGCACCGCGTCACTTAAAGTCACTTTTCAAGTTTGGCTGTCTGTTGTACGTACGTAGTAAACGGATTTTAATGCGGTTACTATGTACTATCGTACAGAACATTGTTAGGCTTTTGTTGTGCTCTGCCCCCGCTGCGACTGTTCTAAAGAAAAAATCGATGGGCCGTATTTATTTC
This sequence comes from Acrobasis repandana, assembly GCA_963576875.1. Classification (NCBI taxonomy): domain Eukaryota; kingdom Metazoa; phylum Arthropoda; class Insecta; order Lepidoptera; family Pyralidae; genus Acrobasis; species Acrobasis repandana. The sequence continues at coordinate 8,435,771 of OY756230.1, read as the reverse complement.
CATACAAGCATACTCCCCTAATTCCTCGCCGGATAGCGCCAGAAGAGCACCGATTTAACAAAAAATCTCAAAAGATCAAAAAAATAATTATTATTATGAGATATGAACCTTCATAAACTTGAAAAATTGGTAAGATTTTCCACTCTATTCAATCATCTAGTAAAAAAATTTGACGAGATTTTTTTATAAAAAGAAAACATAGGAACACAGCTTTAGCTTTTCTTCTTTGTTTAATTAATGGAAAAAGAAATTTAAACGTTTTGGAAAAGAAATCAGGGGATTACGAAACGTTCATTTTGTTTACATTTCTTAGGTATTTTCGGTCCGAGCTGCAGTTGTCTCTATTGCACTCGCTCGGCTGTTGTTCGGGCACAGTGCGACAGCAATAGATTTTAAAATACCTATTTTTTAATTTTCTCGACCTTAGTGTTTCCTCTTAATAAGTGCATCAAGAAATCAAATATAAAAATTTCCAAACAGTAGCTCCGCGTTGATTTACCTGAAACAATAAATAAAGTCTTATTAATTAATCCAATAATTTGAATATTACTCTGGATACGTCCGTCAATTACGTAAAGAGTCTTGATGAAATATTTAATCGCTCCGAATTGCATGTATTCCGATATTGCAATAAATATACTGGTCTAGGCTTAAATTTCGTAATTACAATCGTAGATTGTCGCTGATCAGAACTGTCACTACACTACTGCGTTTTAATTAATATGAAAAGGGACCCTAAGACCGGAATAGTAAGCCTGCTACTGCTACCGAATAGGTATGATGACCTGTGAAAAAATATTTTTGCCCCATCAGTAAAAATCATCACTAAAAATACAATACACGTATATAAGTAAATACAGATAAATAATCACGTCTTTATCCCTAATGGGGTAGATAGAGCCCAGGGCTGCAAGATCCAAAGGCCACTTTTAGCGTGATGGTGGGTATTAAAATGAAGGAATCGATTGTCTTTTACGATCTGCGTGGCAAGAGAAGCAGCTGGTACATTACAATTTTTTCTATTTTCGCAGACGAGCATAGATTTTTTATTTTATCTGACTAACAAAGATTGAAATTTTGCATAACGTCACGGCTTTATACGATTTTACGGGTTGGCATCGTAATTCGTCACAAAATCCTAAATTTAGAAGATGTTCTCTATTATTGTGAATATTTCTGTTTTCATAATTTTACTGAAGGACAAAATAGAATAATACTTTTCTGACCCAATCATCATATTACTACAGAAACGTCATACAAATCATTGTTGTTTGTTTTTTGTATGTGTTACTGGCCAACACTGGTGTCAGATTTTTTAAAGCTGCATAAAGACATCTGACGTAGCTTGACGACTGCATACAACGATGATAGCCGGAACCAACGGCTTAAGGCCATGCCTGAATTTTCCGGGGTCCAGTGCTGCCCCCATTTAAAATAAATCATATAAAAAAAACGGAGACATCATTTAAAATTTTGCTACTACCAAGTCCTAGATAACTTTTCAAAGTATTTTATGAACTACTGTTTACAGTTCAGTAAAAACCGCCAAGTGCGTGTCAGGCCTCGCGCAGTATAGGGTTCTGTAGTTGCGACCACTTTTGGCAAAAATGCAAACTAAAGTTTAACGTTCTTACTTTAAACTGTAAACAGTAGTTCACAAAATAGTTTGAAGAGTTATCTAGGATTTGGTAGTAGCAAAATTTTAAATGATGTCTCCGTTTTCTTTAAAATGATTTATTTTAAATGGGGGCAGCACTGGACCCCGGAAATTCAGGTACGGCCTTAATTATAATTCCGAAGCACGAAGGAGGTCATAAATTTTTTTATGCCACTTGTGGTCATATGCCGAGTACGAACCACGCCCGGGAATCATTAACCAAACGCATGCCCTCTTCTGTGTTCCATCCACCGTAAGTTAATTCACTGATTACATAAAGTCGAAGGGATAACTTAGTAAGTCAGTATCTCTAAGGTCCAATCCTGGGATCTCAATTTTTTTTTCTACATTCTTATACAAACTGTCCTGTCAGCTGAAATCTTTTTTAGGGGAATGACGAAATAAACGCGCTCCATTGAGTGCGTTGATGTCTTTTGTTTGAAATATCTACTTTTTTATTCCGTGGTGATTTACAATCCAAATAGGTACATTAAGAATAGAAAATAAGTAATTACAAAAAAAACTGAATGCATGAAAAATTGTAAACTTAATAAATAAACTGAAGAGATACAACAGCAACATGCCTAAGTTGCAACTGGAAAAGCCCTCGGATGAGCGAGCATATATGTTGATTTAAAACATTTCTCGTTCCAAATTACATTTAACATACGTTGTATATATTTTTGGAATATTTTATAAAATTCTTTATTTTGATACCCCACTCAATAGGTTTTGAATAAACAATATTAAAGACATATGTATAATTTAGCGCCAAAAAACCACTATTTTGATTTTTGATAACACGAAACTTAAGACGAATCTAATGACAAATCTCAAGCTAAAATCTATCAACTCGTTTCGGTTGCAGAGCCATAAATATACATACACTAGAAAAACATAACCATCTTTCTGGCGCCGTCGGGTAAAAATATCCTACTTATGCAAACATACTACCACGTCTTTCTCCCTTATGCTTTATTAATGTGGTAAACGCCAAAATAAGATACCATTTTATAAACAAATGAGTAGTCATTTGTTTATAAAAATGGTATCTTATTTTAGCATCAAAATCTAAGTAAGCACAATGTAACCCAAAGGTTCGACCTGCTTCCCAATGGGGACCCCAATTGCAAGATAGCATCAAAATACTAACAATACCCGTAAAGAAACCTTGTCTACTTGATGTTGGTCAGTAACAGTAAATCTTGTGGTTTAGTGCTAAGCTGAAACTTATACGATACTCTATCAATGAGCAAACGACTTACTGTCAAAGTGTAACCCTCGTTTTATCGGATTACAGGCATTTCCTGACTTGGTTCACTTTGTGGTCGTTATCGTTATAATAAAAATAGGCTAATATTTATTTACGTAACAGATGACAAACTTATTGGAAAGCACGTAAATAGCAAACTTGTAGACTGAATGCTTCATCATCATCCGAGCATATTTCAGGTTGCATCATCAGCGGTTACGCTTCAGAGCCCGAGGTCCGCTACCTTACCTAGGCGATTTGACGAGGTTACTAGTTTTTACACAGAGCCACACAGAGCGACTGCCGTCTGATCTCCGCAACCCAAAGGGTAGACCAGAACCAATCCTAGGATAGGTACAAACGCTAGATGGCGTTCAGGACCAACGGCTTTACGTGCCTTCCGAAGCACGGAATCATCTTTCTTTTCGGATAATCAGGTGATTCAAGCCTGCAATATCCTGAACAGACTGGAAACAACTTTTCACAAAGTATGCTTCCCAGTGGGATTTGAACCCATGACCTCCGGATCACAAGGCAAACGCCTTGACCACTGGACCGCGGAGGCAGTTGTAGACTAAATGCATATTAGTACCAATTGCTTACATAGATGGCAGCACACAAATTACTAGTACACCTGCAAAAGGTAACATAGGTTCAAATACTAGGTTAGGAAGTATTAAAAAAAATTCTCCTACTTTGTTCTTACTTGTCTCTACAATTTCTGCAATAAAGATGAATAAATAAAATAAATAAAGCCGTGTAGTTCCCGGCAGAGTAGAATAGGACCACTCCAAGTCTTCCCGTAGATGTCGTAGAAGGCGACTTAGGAAACACAAGCTAAACAAAGCTTATAAAAATCAATGAGACCAATCCAACCCGTCTGGCCAGCGTGGAGAGTGTAGGCGAATCAGCTGACTGCTCTGGCTAATATATGGCTCTGGCAGTATAGAGGTGGTCGTGCTCCTGAAGTGGAGACTAAAAAAGACCTGATCATGGAACAAAATGAATAAAAAACGCCATCAAATCAAATAGTAACCGATCAACTGAAAGGTGATGCAGAGACAAGTCAAACCAAAGTAGAAGCAAAAACTGCTTATGTCAAATGGTTACTTTACATGTGTCAATGTAATACTAATACAGATACATTATCACTTCCTCATCCCTAAAGGGGTAGACAGAGCCCGGGGAGTGACCGTACTAGGGAACGTATCAACAGTAGCTAGTATCTGTCAAACCCCAAAGGCCACTATTAGTAGAATTGTTGGCGTAAAATGCAAAAAGAAGAGAAATATAATATAATATTATGACAATAACAAGTATATTGTACTTTGCTTCGAACGCTGAAATCACGATGTAAATTGGTACTATTTATCAATAGTAAATTTATTTCTGCAACTCCTTGACAGATTTGGCTCATGTCCAAACTTAAAAAATTATTAATCTTATCTACTCGTCTAGGAAATTGTATTTTTATGTTTTGAAATAAAAACGTAATACGATTGATAGCGAAATAAAGTAATAAATATAAAAATGTTTAAAAAAAAAGTCAGTATAAATGTACCCTTACTAACTGCGAGGCTGTCAAAGCAGATGGACAGCTTTCGATTGGGTATTTATTGCCTTTAATTGATAGAAAATGTATGCGACCGGCAGTAATGGTGACTAATGGCCACACCGGCCTCGGTCCTTCGAGCTATCGAAAGTAAGAAAATAAAGAGCAGGTTCCCAATAGGGATGTGGATTTTATTTAGTCCGTCAGATTATCCAAAAATAATGGATGGATGGAATGGAAATTCACAAAGATACAGCGCTTCGATGTTTCGGAGTGGGAGCGATGAGAAATTTATTATGACAAAGCCCTTCTGACGGGTAGGCGACCAATACTGACTTATTAGGTTTTTTATGGCATTTCTTCTCATCATAACATTTAGTATTTTAAATATTAATAAACATTATACGTTTATTGAAATTATGAAAGGCCTTATTACGGAACATTTGTTTGTTTTTCGCGTTTTACGCAAGCAATACTTCTAGGGTGATAATAAAGAAAGCTTCAATTTAAATACTTTTAAACTATCGCGTTGCATTATTATTAAATTAATGCATACGGGAATTAACGCGAAACGTACCTTTTATTTATTTATTTTGCTGACGTTTCATTCGGGTTTCACCGAACGTGGTCCCAGCTTGACTGAAGCAGCGATGACGCCTACGCCTCCCCCTGCCCGGTGTGATCTTCGTCCACCGTCATATTGTTCATTTTCCAAGTACCGTCACACACTACACTCACAGTGTCCCTATTCCGTAACGCAACCGTATTCTGGTGGTTAACCGATTGTGCACCAAACTGGGGTTGTGTTTTGTTAATCACTGGATTCCACACTGCTGACAATTTAAGGCCATCTTCTCGGTTGAAATTGTTAGGATGTTTCTTAATTTCAATCGCCTCACGTACCATCCTAGTGCGATAGTGGCAAAAGGTACGTTTCGCGTTAATTCCCGTATGCATTAATTTAATAAGCTTCAATTTACATATTAAGCATTTTATTTGCCTAATTTCTGTGATCGAAGACATTCCTTGTTTTACTCCCCTTGATGTACAATCCTCTACTGCATATATGTAATTGGCTGTCATTGGTTTGAAGAAGCATTATAACACTGATGAGCATCGCCTTGGGCCATGTTAGTTATACCACGCAATTTATTACAAGTTTATTGTAAGTAACAACAACCAATAACTTACAACTATTTGCGCACTTAGAATTCAAACGTTTGGTATTTGTTTATACCTATCTGTCTAGGAATATGTAAGGGTGATTGAACCCACATTATGTTTTATCGTAACTTTGAAACCATATTAAAACGGTATTTCCAGCTGCAGCCTACATTAACTTAAATAAAAAAAAGTTTTAATAGACTATATACTCGTACCTACTTGCTTTTTAAACTTGTCCTTTTTTGAAACACATATTTATATTGTTGTACTAGCTAGTATTAGTTGGTACGCCATTTTTTTTTCCTGAACCATCCCTGAACTATAACAAAAAAAACTATTTTTTTTTATCGAAATCGGTCAAGTCGTTTACGATTTTATAAAGGACATACAGACAAACATTCATTTTTATATATAGTAGTTTTTGAGATTAAGTTATGGTGATAGACTTTTGTCTGGGCCCAGTTGAACTATCATTTAAATACGTAGGTAAGTATTAATTTTTAACCTTGGATTTAATAAAATATTTATAAAATTTTTGAATATAAAATAAGGTACTAAATATAAATATATTATAAAAACCGAACTTAGAACTGGCAACGGACCAAGGCCCAATCGACAATCAATTTATTATTATGATTTATTTATAACAAAATAATATGACGTACGAACGTACTTCAAAATATGATTATGATAACGAATGACATTATCAGTTTTAGGTGATAACAAAATAAAAAACCAAATAGATACGACTTTATAATTTATTCAATTAATACTAACAAGTTTTTATTCACAAAAAATGATGTATGAACTGAAAGAATGCAATCTTATTGTTTTCGCTTGAGATAATACTAAATAGAATGAATAGTTAATAAAAATGATTTGAGAGATGGATCGACGAGCAAGAAACATCGAAAAGTCATTAGTAAGCGGTCGATTCTGCAATGAGGTCAACGGTTATCTAACCATTTTTTATTTACGTACTAATTTTGTTCTTGTGTTAGACAGACGGTCAATTTTCTTTACTATCATCATCTTTTTCAGCCCACATTAACCCACTGAGGCTAACTTTAGGCCTACATTTTTTCCTATAATAGTTAAAATTTAATTTGTGTGACTATAAATTATAGTCACACATTGTGACAGTGCTTTATTTAAATTTTTGTGAATTACTAAATAATAAATTAGTGATTTACAAAAATTTAAATAAAGCAAATATGTTAACATTTAAAATCAGTTTTACAACTGCAATGCTATGTTTTAAATTTTTATTACAGTAAGTTAAGTCTATGATCCTGATAACAGTCTCCATGTAGCAGTATGGCAAAATACGAAATAAACTGGAGCTTATCAAATTAGGTATGATATGTCAATTTATTATCGTATTCCTCTATATGTTTTTGTACAATGTTATCACTTTCATTGACTGCCATTGCTGTAAAAAATCTTACTCTTCTTTACATTTAAGTACCCTATGTTCTTATGGGTGTAATTGTGTGTATGGAAAGAGACGCACACAATGGCGATTCTTGGCAGATGTAATGGAGTGGTTTACCATTGCCTTCTCTATAAAAAAAAAACACTTACTTGGAAAAATAAAACATATTCTGTAAAAATGAAAATTAACTTTTAAGCTAAAAAAATGAAAATACTTCAGTAAACTTACGTTCACCAGTATCTTTAAGCAATAGAATCACCCTTCACATCATTAGCGGCGCGTGCGGTGCGCGTGCGCCGATGCGCTATTAAATTCGAAACTCGGTATATTCGCCGCTTGGTATTCTATCTTACAGAAGCTTATTTATTTGCGGTTAAGTAAAAGATGGTGTCAGTGATCTTCTAAATTAGATTGAGATTTTACGAAATGATCCCCTATTTTATAACAACTTTTTTATATTACGAGTATAAATAACGCCCTGAAGTGTTCACTTCACTCATTTACATTATCGACATGTAATTTTAGTTTGCTTGTATAAAATGCATTGTTGTTTTAATATGTAATAATATTTCGTATTATGTAAGACTTTTTTCTTGCATAATTTTTGAATATTCAGTGATTTAGTTTTGATTTAAAATTAAAATTTACAATTTTATTATCTCGTTTTAATATAATATAAATTTTAATTGAACAAATACATATACGTACTTTTAGTAATTTAATGTTTTAAAACAAAGTATTTACTATTTACAAGCATTCTTATGAGTAAAGATAAAATATTTTCATGGAATTTTAAAATCAATCTTCATCATAGTCAAAAGCTTATTTCCAAGATTCAATAATGGCCGCAGTTTCAAAGCAAATCTTCAGTAGATATTCGCCTTGAGGTGATATAGAGCAGCGACGTAATTTGGCTGGCTATCCAGTACGCCCACACAGTAAGCCATCAATCATAGCTTCTTGACATTGCTTTCGCAAAGGTTAACATTTGACCAAGCGCCTGGACGAGAAGCTATTAGTTTTTAATCTGTGAGGAATGAGGTCTGGCCAGAATTAATGGTGAATAAGTTCAATGTTGCAATTTGGCATTGGTACAGAATTTTACGTGTTCATATATGTAAAAAATATGAATAAATTGATAGAAAATGTTGAAGATTATGTCAATAGAATAAGCATAAAAAATACAGTTACAGTTTTAAACAGTCTTATATACAACGTGTAAGGGAAAAACCCGTAATAAATCGAACCACCGTCTATATTAGATAACTAGCTGTGCCCGCGACTTCGTTCGCGTGGTTGTCGGAACGTAATGTTATATAGCCTCAAGCCTTCCTCTATAAATGTACTACCCAACAAAAAAAGAATTTTTCAAATCGGACCATTAGTTCCTGAGATTAGCGCCTTTAAACAAACAAACAAACAAACAAACTCTTCCGCTTTATAATATATTAGATTAGATATTAGATAATTATAGTATGAAATTAAAATAACAGTCAAAGAACAAAAAAAGAATTCGGAATTTCCATACAAAAGTGTGTAGCGTAAAAATGGGCGATTTGTATGGGAATGTCGAATTTTTTTTGTTTTTTGACATTTATTTTAATTTCATTATGGTTAAGTGATCTAGAATACACCGTGTTTCGATTTATTACGGGTATGTACCTTTCACGTTGTATATTGTTGTAATACTTACTTAATCTCGTATACCAATGCTAATGTCGCTAATTAGGTCCTTACATATGAAATTGCCGTTCAGTATCAAAAAAGTGAAACAAGTTTTTTTTAATGAAATTATTATTTAATCAATCGAAGTATGCGCCGTTGTTATCGATACACTTCCGCCATTTTATAGGCAGATCATTGATACCTTTGGAAAAAAAATCCTGGGAGCGAGAGTCTATGAACTGTTTGAAGGCGGTTTTGACTGCCTCATCAGATTTGAAATTTTTTCCTTGTAAAAAGTTATCCAAATTTTGAAAAAAGTGGTAATCGGTTGGGGCAAGATCTGAAGAGTATGGTGGGTGACGCAGAGGTTCCAGTCGCAGCTCTTCTAACTTGATGTGCAGTGTGTGGTCTAGCGTTATCCTGAAGGAGCAGTGGGCTGGAGCAATTCATCAGTCTCGGTTGTTTAATGGCGAGCTTTTCCATCATTGTTTGCAATTGTTGGCAATACAAGTCTGCAGTAATCGTCTGGCCTGATCTCAAGAAGCTGTAGTGGATAACACCAGCACTGGTCCACCAAACACTAACCAGAATCTTCTTTTTGGTCAGTTTTCGCTTAGGGCAAGGTTTTGCCGGTTCTCCAGGGTCAAGCAATTGTGATGATCGCTTCCGATTGTCGTACAGGATCCATTTCTCATCACAAGTCACGATACGGTTCAAAATCCCCTCATTATTGTGGCGATTAAGCAAAGAACCGCAGCAAGCAACGCGTGTTTGTTGGTTTGCTTCAGTCAATTCGTGCGGTACCCACTTTTCGAGTTTTAAAATTTTTCCGATTTGGCGCAAGTGGATAAGTATCGTTTTGTCACTTACGCCGAAGGCTGCTGCTAATTCAGGAGTGGTTTGAGATGGATCCGCTTCCACTATCGCCTTCAATTCTTCGTTATTCACTTGAGTATCAGGTCGTCCACGAGGCTCATTGTGTAAATCGAAATTTCCAGAACGGAAACGTTGAAACCAAAAACGCACCGTTCGTTCGTTAGCGGTGCATACACGGTCCATACACGTCGTTAATTCTTCGAGTCGTTTCTGCAGCACTGCTGCCACGGTGGAACTCGTATTCGTAAATACCGCGAATTTTCAATTTGTCCATAGTTGTTGTTATAGCAATGTTGAAACTCAAACAAATGATGTTAAATCAAATGAAATACGAATTTTAAAACAATATTTTTCTGGCTTTATTTCGAAATAAATTTGAATTTGGAATTGGAATTCTTAATGAAACGCAAGATATTTGATTTTAAAGTTGCCAGTATTGAAAATCGGCAATTTCATATGTAAGGACCTAATTATATTCAGCTAATTTAATAATTATCAAAGTTTACTACGTGTGTGGAAGATGAATCATCTGTCTTCTAAGTTTCTATAAACGTCCCCACAGAAAATCCATGTTTAATTAGTTCAATTAAAGACATCTTCCAATTATTAAGCCACAATTGCAAGATAATAGCAAATTAACTGACTTTATATTCCTTATTTAACGCTGACGACGTCCTACAACAATTTTGTCTACAACATTGTCTCTGTATAGAAAATACGTCAAATTGCTGTGCCTTATATGGCGACAGCCCACTGTAGCAGTTGTCTTCGTCCAATAAATAATGATTATAATGCAACCAACTAAAATGTACTTAAAATGCATTTGTAATTGTACGATATTGAGTAAAATGAAGCTCGAAAGACGGAACGGTATTTGAAATACTTATGTGGTGTACTGGAGGATATTTCTATGAATTATAGATTGTTTGATCCCCAAGTAAATCAAGTTAGAAACGTAAAAAATATTTGTTAGATTATGCGAGTCCTGGAAGTTTAAATTAAGTATCCATTTTTATAGTCGAGTTAGGTTATGCAACGGGACATACAAATATCGATTAGTCGTCATTACTGCTATTTACGAAATTTTATTTATTAAAACTATCGTGAGATAATTCCATAATTAATAATTTAAAACGATTGACTCATGTTATATAGTCGTAAAAGGCCGACCAGGTTTCGATCGATTTAGACGATTTATACACTCCCCCTGAAGATGATCGTCTAAGTCGATCGAATCCTGGTCGGCCTTTTCCAACTTTTATTATGTGTGTTAACCGTGTATAGTATATATGTATATAATGTAACCATGTATAGAATTTGATAAACAGTAGTTAAAAAAAAGAGAAAAAAAAATTAAACATTACAAGTTGTACATAGATTATTATCATATAGTACTTACCTACTTATTATCAAAGGAATTTATACGAGCTTCGTTTTAATATTTATACATATTTGATTTATCATTAATATGACTATCATATTGGAAGCTTATTTGAAAGTCATCCCGCAGGCCTCTCCAGGTCCTTAATTTTCTATCTGTATCATTAGTCCAATATTCCTAGTCATCTTGCTGAGCGTCTATATCAGTGTCATTTATAAATCATTCCTCGACATAACACAGTGCTGTTTATAATTCTGATCGATAAGAAGAGTGGTATTACGAGGCAAAATCGCAGAAACTAAATAACTACTGAATATATTAAAATATCTAAAAGCAATACGATAAAACGTGATAATTAGTGCTTTTTATTAAGGCTTTGAATAATAACTTACAATTTGTGTTTAACTTATACAAAGAAAGTTAAAATTGCTTAAAGAATAAAGTACTTACTAAAACGAGTAATTAATTGAAAATATTTTTAAAAACAAGTTTTTATCTAAGACAATAATCTAAAAAGTTCAAAGTGCTCCTCAAGACAAATCAATAACCAAAGCCCAAACTCGGTGGTTATATGTTGTTTCATCACAGAGATGTCGTGGCCACCTTATGGCTTCATCATGAGATCAGGTCATTGGTACCATCATATCGCATTGTCACCCAATTTACTGTATGTAAAGTTTCAGCTAAATCGAATAATGGGAAGTGGGTCTAATTTAGCTAGCAAGATTTGATTACGGACACACATACAACGGGTCAGGTAAAACTAAATAAAAACTTGTAAAATATTGTACATTTTCCTTATATCCATTTACACATAACCACACCATGAGCACAGCCATTTGTGATCTTTACTATTAAAAAGGAGAATTGAAGTGGTCTTTTGACTTTAACAGTTTAGTGTAAGTGGTACAATATCCTCATATATTCAGCCGTTTTCAGCACACGTAGGTGATACTCTCTAAGCAATGAGCATTGCAAAATGTAGCTTTTCGTAACACCGGGCCAATTCATCATGAATGTGGACGGATCGCCCACGCGTGGCTCTGCGTCGCTAATGTATCATAGCTTAGCGACGATGCCACAAATAAAGATAGTCAGATCCGACATAAAGTTTTTTTATAAGCCATTTATGTCCCACTGCTGGGCAAAGGCCTCCCCTCTTTCCTTCCACAATTAAAGAGTAAATCGTTGTTAAAAAGAGTGTTAAGTTATTGTCACTCCTAACAAACAGATCGAAGTGGTGGTTGCGACAGGGTCTAACAAAATATACTGAAGCTATTTTAAGGCTGAATTCAGTCCATGATACTAAACTACTTTCCCAAAGGATCATATATATATCGAAATATGAAAAAAAATTTTACCTCCCATACTAATTGAGAAAAGTTGATCAGTAGGTACCTATTATAAACTGAATTTAGCCTGAAAATAGTCTCAGTGTATTTTGTTAGCCCCTCTACCTATAGGTATACTTGTACCATAAATGAGCTGTCCTTTTGTTCCTCTATATTTTGTGACGATGCTCTGTGAAATAGGCTGTAGTTCACTCGGACTACAGATAAAGTACTGCCATAGATTGTGTACTTGGACGTTGGAATTTAGCGCAATAATGCAATGTTCAAATGGATTGTTCGCTTTAATTTTGTAAAGAACATCGGTATTTTCAAAACCACTTAACTGTACAGAGATTTATACACCTTTACAATAAAGGTAATAAAAATCTGCCAAGAGTATGGGAAGAAAGTAAATGTTTTCTCTCTCAAACTTTTCAATTTAATAAGCTGTTCAACCTTTTATAAATAAAATTTTGAACTATTTGTAACAGTAATAACGGTACGTATATAATTTATAAATATTTCCGAAATAATATCTAACGCAGTGGGAAATAACTCACAACAATTGCAACTTCGTAGATAAAACTTCTTTATTGCATCAACTATAAGAACAACTTATAAATACAGGGTCTAACTAAATATACTGAAACTATTTTAATGGTGAAATCAGTCCATGATATTGAACAACTTTCTCCAAGGAACATATATCGAAATATGATAAATATTTTTTGGCCTCCCATACTAGTTGACCGATCAGCTGATCCGAGTTTCTATGGAGAGAAAAAAATTGATATTTCGATATTCCTTGGGAAAGATGTTCAGTACCATGGACTGAATTTTCAGTATATATTGTTAGACGTTATATATAAGTAGGTAGATACAAAGGCGGGCTTATCACCAAAGTGATTTCTTCCAGCTAGCCTTTGGGTATGTAGAAATTTGAGTAAATGTGGTGGACGTAGTGTAAATTGTTCGTGTTAACGTATAACATACACATACCCCACAAATGAATAAAGCAGTGATAATATGCATAAAATAAAAGTACATTTAAAATAAACACTTAATACAGCATAGGTACAAAAAAATAATTTGAAAAACGATTACAGTGAGAAAGAATTTTACAGCCTGATATGAAGAGAAGCAAAAAATGTATAAACTGAAAATTTCGTACAAATTCATTTTTATATCAATTTCATAGATTAAGGCCTTCAAATAAAATACAGTACATTTTTTTAGGCCCTAGTTATATGTCCCAAATGAATGCACTTAGTATTCAATATGAAATCCACCTGTGTTTATATCCACCAGTATTTAGTAGTGTCAAACACTGAATGCGGCTTCATTCAGGCATGGTTCCATTAAATATTCATAGGCGCGATGATCTTGATAAATGTTTTGCGACCAACCTACTCATCGATGATATTATTGAAGTATAAGGTATAGAAATGACGTTAAGAAAAATATGTAAGAAAGTAACTGTATCGTAATTTACCCATTTTCTATAAAAAGTTTAAAGATAAAAACCAATGTAAATTCTTTAAAAAAGTTGAAAACTTGAAGTAACTGATTTAATAAATTCTTGGTTTCCCAGTGGTCTATGGAGCGAAGCATACTGGGTGTCTAACTGACGAACCTTGTACGTAATACCACATTTCGCTCCAAAAGTCAAAATAGTTGACGTGGGAAGGAAAGCCAGAATTGCCATGGCTAAAGGAGCATACAATAGTAAAAATAAACTTTTCACAGCAAATATATCCAGAAAAATACGCTAACGCCTTATAAAAACGTATATCTGGAGCATAGCACTTTACGGATGCGAAACATGGATATTTAATAAAAAAGATAGTGACAGGCTGGCAGCTTTCGAGATGTTGCGCTGGAGGAGAATGGAAAAGATACGGAAAGGAAAACCAATGAGGAAGTATTAGAAATAGTAGGAGAGAAAAGAAGACTGCTGGGCGAAATAGAAAATAGGAGAGGGAAAATGATTGGTCACTTAAAACGACATGACTCTCTATTTAAAAACATACTAGAAGAAAAGATAAAAGGTAGACTAGGTCCAGGACGACCAAGAAAGAGCTATGTAGACAAACTGAAAGAAAAAGCAGGGGTCGTGTCGTATCAAGCACTAAAAAGTAAGGCAGAGAACCGAGAAGTTTGGCGCATACTCCACCGGCAAGAGCCACTAAGCTCTTAAATAAGAAGAAGAAGAAGGGAAGGAAAGCAGCCAGGCTCAAGTGGGACTGGTCTCATGGGTTTGTTTGTTTGTTTGTAGTAACTTTATTGTACCTTGAAAACACATAATCAAAGACAAAAACAACATATAGCGTCAATTGACATAATTGTCTGCAGGATGCACCCGTACTCATTCCGTGGTTATTTTGACCTAGGTAGGCCAAAATAACCACGGAATGAGTACTGACAATTATACCCTGAAGACTGGCGAAGAAAGAAAGATCGTTCTAGAATGCGATGGTCAGACGATCTTTCAGGATATGACAAAAATGGCAAACTACTACTACGGATAGAAGATAGGTGGGCATATGCCCACCTCTAGACTTTAATGTTTAAATAATATAGTAATATAGGACACCATGGGCTAAACAAGAAATGCTTACCATGACTTTCCACCAAAAAAGTTTCTACAAGCAAGAATACAATGTAATGTATAGATTTGTTTAGCCGAATTCGTCGTTTTGTCATTCAAGAAGAAACGAGAAAATACATCTTTTTTTACGAAATCTATGTCATCTCTTTGCATGTATTCTCATTGATTACGATTAGTTTAATGTGGTAGCAGGTATGATCTATTTGAATAAAATATTTGTAAACAAGTGCTCTGCAGCATAATGTATCGATTAAATTCGGATTGTATCGAGTAGATCGTTAACTATTCGGAAACATTCGAGACGTACTTTTGTTGTTGACAATAATATTTCCTATCCAAGATATTTTCCCTGATTCACACCACAGTGTTATTATCATTCAAATCCCAATGACTTGGGGATGTGAATGATAATAACACTATCCTTATAAGACCACACGAGACTGAATCGAGTAGTTGAAACACGCTTATTTTACCTAAACTAAATTTTCTTCCTCCGGCCTATCCCACGTCTACTTGGGGTCGGCTCTCCTAATCCTTATCGAAAAACATATCTTTTGGGTTGTCACTGGTTTTGACATTTTACTTAAATGAGTCAGAATAATAGATTTTGACATGTTACATTTAAGCATTATCAGTGAAAGTGTATTTTAGAAGACAATACAAAAGGAATTTATTGTCAAAATAAAAGAGCTTCAATAGGAAGAGTAGTGACGCTGTGTAGGTTCTTGTAATGAATCTTGAGGTTTCTATATCAATAGAAGTTGGTCATCGAATTCCCAGTGTAAGAATGTAGGCGAAACATTATTCAAATATGCGCTTACAAACTATAAATATGTTTGGATAGCAAATAGCTTGTTGTCACTCATTATTTCTTGGTTGGCTAAACAAAACAGAGTTATATTATACTGGTTTGGTTATACAATTGGAAATACTGAACTTTGGACACTTATTTTTATGAAACATATTACATGACACGTCTATGATGTTGGAAAACATCCACAGAGAAAAAAGGACATGCGAAAAAAAAAACTAGAGCGAGATAATAATGTAAATTAGTATCTATTGCCGGGAAGTCAAGGGGTTCAGTTGTATTTTACTTTAATTTATTTTGCAAGTTGATTCTAGTGGACTTATATAAAATTGGTGTAGTTGAAGCAGTTATATATTTTTCTATGTGTTTTGTTAGCATAAAACTTGCAATGAGCTTTCTAAAAACTGTGTTTGTTACCCATACTAATTTTTTTTTTACAAATTACCTTTATACGAGTACCTACAATTATTTTCGCCATATTAGTAAATCTATCACCATACTTCCTAAAGCATAATTGCTTGCAAAACCAAGTTGGTGAGTGATAATGTTAGGGCTGTCCCGACGCGCAACGAAGTACGGAATGACAACCGCCGGCGGCGCCCGGCGGCTGGCTTTGTGCAAATATGTTGTCTGTACTAGCGGTGTGCTAGCGAAGCTGCGTGAAAAGAACCATTTGGATTATAAGGGCTGACTCTTGTGTGTATAACATGACTGACTAATTTTTCATAGATATATTCATACATATACAGGGTGACTTTTAAAACACCAGCCAAATTTTTGGAGCAAGTTAAGTCCATGATGCTGAACTACTTTCTATAAAAAAAGTTATTAAAAATTAATAAAAAAATTTCGTCCTCCCATACAAAATCCATTTGGCTGAGAGCTGATTTGCATGGGAATACGAATTTTTATTTTAGTTTTTCGTTAATTGTTTTTATGGAAAGTAGTTCAGTATCATGGACTGAACTTGCTCCAAAATTTTGGCTGGTGGTTAAAAAGTCAGCCTGTATATACTATCAAGTCCTAATACTAATGGGGCACACAGAGCATTTTGGGTCTTACTTGCGACTATAAGTAGACAGATCGCTGGGCCGCAAGACCCAAAGGCCAATTTTATTTTAGCGTGATGGTGGGCGAGAAGGTGGAAAAAGTAAATAGTGATGGGTTGCTAGCCGAAGCGCGTAATAACATGATTCCCATTTTCGCCCATTCCCTCTATGGGCTTTTACCATCTGCGCAGAAAGAGAAGCAGCTGGTACATTCTAAGTTTTTAGGGTTTCGTACCTGAAGGGCGCAAACGGGACCCTATTACTGAGACTCCGCTGTCTGTCCGTCTGTCTGTCCGTCTATCTGTCAGTCACAGGGCTCTATCTCTTGAACCGTAATAGCTTAAAATTTTCACCGATTATGTATTACTGTGGCGGATATAACAACAAATACTAAAAATAAAATTAAGTTAAAAATCAAAGGGGGTCGTCATACAAGAAACGTGTTTCTTCAGAGTTTTAAAACATTGTACGGTGGTATGGAACCCTTCATGTATGACTCCGACTCGCACTTGCCCGTTTATTTCTTTTATCCCAGACCAGCATGAACCACATATATCACAAAAAAACCAGCAATAGACATATAGATTTTAAATAATGACTTTTCAACTACTCAGATCATCGCTCTGAAGATTTCTTAAATAGAATAAGTATTTTCCATATTTATTTTCACTTGTTATTAGTATTCCATGTTTGTCCAAAATTTTTTTTAAGTCATTACATAATATGTGTACCTACATACGTTTCTCTACCCATTATAACTATTTGAGTATATAACCTCAAGTGGGTGCCGCTGCTTTTGATATATTGAGTGCTATAATAAACATAATCCAAAAAAGCTAGTCGTTTGCACCCCTGCGGTAAAGCTGCGCGTGCGCCGCGGGGTGCGGCGTCACTTCCTCAGTCGATCGCCGGCCGCCGCCGCCGGCAGTCGTGCCCTTCTGTAATGGGTTCACTAGTCCCGTTCCACACCGCTGTCATTACATCCCGAACCCATAATAAAACTTATCGCATCGAGTAATGCCTTTTACTGCAATGCAACATGCCCGGTGTTATATAACAGTTTGTTTTATTAGGCTCAAATATCAAGAGCTGTTCAAAGATGTAACCAAGCATCATCGCAGCTAACAATCAGACTTGATTTTTTTATATAAATGCATAGCGTATAATCATCATATCCTATTTAATGATGAGATTATCTTAAGAGTCCTCCTTACTCTAGGCTTTTCCGTAGTCAATACAAACGCAGTCAACGTAAACTTAACATTGCTAAACATAATGCGAAAGCGACTTGAATATATAAAGCATAGTAAAATTCACAAAATAAAAACATCAGACAATTTTTGATCTAATTAAAGTTAACAAATACCTGAATTAGTTGACCTCACCATAAAGGTGGAATACAAAGAGAATTGCCGAAACTTCATGTATTTCTGTTAACTAGAACTCTAACCTGAAGTAATTCTAAGCGTTAAAACATTTTTGTACGTTTATTCGGATACTTCACAAGCGACTTCTTTTTTAAAATAAATCAATACACTATTTCATTAAAAAATTAAGAAATGATATCTAAAAATTATTTTTCTTTCAAAAGTCTGAATATAAATTGAGTAAAAATTATTTTACTCAAAAATATTTGTATTTGTGGAAGAAGGCTCACCTTCTTTATTTTCGATACAAAAAATGAGTCATTAAAATAATTCATAAAAACCGATAAAATTTACATTCCGCGTCATTCCGCGTTCATTCCCCGCGTCCCGCTTCACAGTCAAACGAAATATGTAAAAGCATGCGGGGTGCTTTGCCCGCACCTCAGAGTTTGGGACGACAGGGCCTTAAACAAGACATAGATTACTAAAAACGTTCGGTGGCGCCATCCTTTTAGGTCCACTAACTTAGTTGTTGACCTATCTGCATCTTAGCCCATTCGCAGCTGTGCTGCTTCGGAGCCCGGGGTGCGCTTTCCCGCTTTTTCTTCTAGGATGCCAAAGAACTTGCGAAGTGTAAAAGAAATCTCAGAAACAATTTAAATGATTTTGCTATAGTTTTCTGACTGGCCGCCTGTCTGGCGTAAACCCTCTTTGGATTGCAGCAGTAGCATGTTTGTGCCTATTCCCTAAGTCGCTTCTTACGACATCCACAGGAAGAAATGCAGTGGGTCTATTCTAGGCCGGAAGCCACACGGCTCTAATTGTTGACTTATACAGGGTGACTTTTTAAACACTAGCCAAATTTTTGGAGCAAGTTCAGTCCATGATACTGAACAACTTTCTATAAAAAAAGTTATTAAAAATCGATAAAATTTTTCATCCACGCCCAGCCAAACGGATTTTGTATGGGCTACAAAATCCGTTTGGCTGAGCGCTGATTTGTATTGGAAGGCGAATTTTTATTTTAGTTTTTCGTTTGGAATTGTTTTTATGGAAAGTAGTTCAGGATCATGGGCTGAACCTGCTCCAAAAATTTGGCTGGTGGTTAAAAAGTCAGCCTGTATAAACGTACAATGTGATGTAGGGCAGGTGGCTCGCCTTCAATTAGAAATTTACTACATAATGATTTCAGCACAGTATACAATACAAAAACCGCAATCACAAATACAATAGGCTTAGCAAATAAAGGGATGTAATGAAAACCGATGTAACAAAAGGGAATGTTGTGTAATCGATAAAGATATCGATTTAGTGTTGTAAAAGACTTGCGTGAGTCTTTTGGTGCTATTGAGACTCAAGTCGAACTCCGTTTTTTGTTAGTTTAGGATTTTCTATGATTCTTGGGTTTTAACCTGGTAATATCCGTGTGCACTTGTGTACTTATATTGAGTTAGTCGACTTAATTTTTCTTCATATTCCTTATTCTTGCTACACGTATCTATATTTTTTATTTTATGTTGTATGATGTGACCCGAGTCTTAATTAAGATGCATTACTTTTTAGATAGACGCCGTGTTTTCCCGATGATGTCGTAAAAGGCGACTCAGGAAACACAAGCTAAACAAAGCTTATAAACATCAATGAGACCTCTCCAACTCGCCTGGCCAGCGTGGAGAGTGTAGGCCAAATCCTCTGACAGCTCTTGCTAATATATGGCTCTGTAGTACAGATAGACAGAATCCTATCTTTAGTATAGATAGGGTCGTGCTTCTGCAGTGGAGACTAAAAAAAAGACCTAATCATAATGATGACTATTTAAGATGTCTTTATGCATTCTAAAACATAAAAAGCTTCTAGGGAAGCATTAGAATTCAGACTATAAGTCTTGATTTGAGAACCTAAAGACTGAAACGCATCGATACTTTTACAACACTAAATCGATTCGCGAGACTGAATCAGCTCGGTGACAAGACGCAGAGCACAGCGCAGCGGGTCGCCCGGCAACTAAGGCATAGTTTGTCACGCCACCAGGCGCCTAGTATAGTAATAGTCTCACGTTGTGTAATTATTTCAAAAAAATTATATTTATGTAACGAAATTATGGCGCCATAATTCACAGCAATACTTTCACTTTATTATATTACTTTTTCGTCTTTGGTGATATAAGAATGCGATTGAATTTTAGAAAAATGTTCTTTTTTTAATATAAAAGTTAATTGAAAGAAAAGTAATCTATAATACTTGGGTAAATAATAATATAATGGCTAAAAAAATATACTGAAACTATTTTAAGGGAGAATTTTATCCATGATACTGAATAACTTTCCACAAGGAATATATATATATATATATTTATATATATATCGAAATAGAAATATATTTTTTGCTTTCCAAACGAATTCGGATCAGCTGATCGGTCAATTTGTATGGGAGGCCAAAAATTATTTTTCATATTTCGATTTATGTTTCTCGGGGAAAATTGTTTAGTATCATGGACTGAATTCTTGCTTAAAATAATTTCAGTATATTTTATTAGACGCAATATACTAAGAATTTCTTCGAAATAAAGGAATTGTAGTATATCTACTACTACATAAGTACGAGTACTTACAGGGGGTATTTAGACTATTTATTTGGGATTTTGTTTATATTACTAGACATAGATGGGATAAATATGTAATAGTAGTATATATGTATCTCTAAATAAGAAACAGTGAACACAATCATAATTTTTAATACAAATCAGTAGGTATAGGGTAATTATTAGCTTTCATTTGCATGTCATAAATTCATTTCAGGGTCGGTACACTGCGTGGCAAGAAACTCGACGCAATCTAGAGCAATGGCGCGTAACGGGCAGTGAAAACTCAAACAGCCAGCTATTAGAAGCCTGCAGCCACAACCAACAATTTGAGCTGATCTATATCATCTAGGATCGCCGGCGGATAATGTGGGAAATTTTCACTATCCGACAGAACCCGCAATTTGATAAGGAAGATCTTGGTGTAGTATCGTTAGATCTAGAAGAAAAGTTACCCTTAAAATCCGAACAAACACACTTGTAGAAAAAAAATACAATTTAATCTGTTATTTTGTTGTTGTGTCTTTGTTGTTATATACAATTTGAAATCATATAAATTTATTTACGGTCTAGACTCTATCTACCTTATTAGGGATATAGACGTGATAGTGTATCTGTATTTGCTATATATAGATAGATAGATAATACATTTATTTTGTTCAACTGTTACACACTATATATTATCTAATTATTACATGATCTATGTGATAATAAGTAAGTGTGTCACAGTAGCACAAATAAGTTGCAGCTAAACACAATGTTGCTCAAGAGAAACAACCGCCGATTTTCAGCTATCACCCAACCCAAGATGATACGAACTAGTTATTTTCTTCAGCAAAACTAATGACGAGTAAAAGGACATGCAAAGTTGAATTAGGCATACCCCCCTTTTTCTGTAAGTATGTGTAGTAGATAGAATAGAATATTTAATGTAACATATTTAGACTCTAAGTTGGCTTCTTGTTCTTTGGATAGACATCCAGATTTTTTATCCACCTGCAAAATTTTTGGAGCAAGTTCAGTCCATGATACTGAACAAATTTCTATAAAAAGAGTTATTAAAAATCGATAAAATTTTTCGACCTCCCATACGAATCAACGCTCAGCCAAACGGATTTTGTTTGGGAGGACGAAAAATTTTTATTGATTTTTAATAACTTTTTTTTATTGATTTTTAATAACTTTTTTATATAAAGTAGTTCAGTATAATGGACTAAACTTGCTGCAAAAATTTAGCGGGTGGATAAAAAGTCAGCCTGTATAGGAATAAGCTGATAGTAGAAATGTGTTGACAATGTGTTATTTAAAAATCGTAAGCCGTTAAATATTTAAGCTAATTTGTTTTCCTAAATAAAATAAAAATAAAAAACTCCACTAATGTTTTCGTTATAAATAACTGACCGCAAAAGAGTGTAGCTTTACACAGCTTATGTTTTAATGATGATAATGTTTCCATGGGTTTAAAAAATAGAAATTAAATCTATATTTCTGATGTGGTCATAGCACAAGGGGGAATACACCACTCATCATTACTATTGAAACCAACAGTATCAGCCGTAGAAAACTAGTAGGAAAAGTAGTGTAACTGCCTTTTTAATTCGCAATTACCGAGTGCCTATCAGTCCGATCGAATTAAGACCTAGCTTTATGCAAATAAGGCGCTAAAATGGATCACTGCGCGCTAGCCGCGCTTGGACTTTCATGTATTTGAATTAAAGTGTTAATTATGCCGGCTCTTTCTTATTCGATAACTACTTAATCGTGGTAAATAAGGATTGGCGATTGATGTAATTAATACAATTTAGACCATTACCTTTAAGGTTAGTGAGATTTTTACTAGAATAATTTGACTTGTGATTAACAAGAAGTAGTAAGTAGGTATTTATATAAAATTATTTTTAAAAACAAGTTTCTATCTAAAACAATAAAAAGTGCTCGTCAAGAGGAATCAATTGAGCCCAAATTCGGCAGTGTTATATTGTTTTATCGCAGAGATGCCATGGCTATGGATTCGTCATGAGATCAGGTCATTGGTACTATAGTATTGCATTAATAAATAATAAATAAATAGTCATTGTCACACAACTTACATAAGTATGTGCAGTTTCAGCTCAATCGAAGATTGGAAGTGGGTCTAATTTAGTTTGCAAGATTTGATTTTAAACACACAGACAATGGGACAGATGAAACTAAATAAAAGCTTGTAATAAAAGAAAAACTATAAACTAAAAGTAACTAAATAAGCTAAACTATGACTAAATGATCTATGGCTTCAATCACCCTAAAAATATGACAAACCTAAAATTAAACTTTTACAATAAAATTAAAATAGCCTAATAAAAAAGATGCGTACAATAAAACATAAAGATTAACATCTTTCTATAATAAACTAAAACTAAAAAAAGGTCGACTTAATTTACAGCTCTGCATAATCTAATAATTTAAAACTTGTCAAAATATTATGTTACTACTAGTGTTATGAAGTAAAGATGAGTCACATCACACCAACGTTGGTAGACTCGAAACAGCAGATACAGTTATAATGGTGTGAACACACGTTGCGACATTCGGTGGACATGGAAAAGGCCTCTTTAATTATGTGTACTTTTCCCGGGTCGGAGGTGTATGAGCTTCTAAGAAAATATGGAGACATCGTTGGTGGAATCACGAACAAAGTAACTGTGAGTTCACACAATAAAAAACTGTAATTCATACGTGCCAAACTGGACGTCATTGCTGAAGACGATTTCGAGAAATTATTTCCGTTTTTAATGTTTAAAACTTGATTTTCGACTAAAAACAGTAAAAAATAAACCGGCCAAGTGCGAGTTAAACTCGCGTGGAGAGGGTTCCGTTCAATTGATTGAATTCTTATTGGTTTCCCTGTAATCTACAAGTAATGACCTATATTTTGTATTTCTTCAAAATTTTAAGCTCAGTAGTTTCGGAGATCAGGGGGGGAATGGTCAATTTTCGTCTTCTTTCATGAATAAAATCAAAACTATTCATATTACAAAAATAAAAAAAATATTTTGAGATTCTCATAACGAGCCATTTCATTTGACACAGTAAGGTTTGCAAATCTTTTTTTTTTAATTTCCTAATTTGTACCCGAAAATGACCCTTATTTAAAAAAAAAAATATTTATTTACTTTGCACATATGTGTTTGGGTCATAGGATTACACCATCCTACCAATTTCACCTGATTCGGTCCAGTAGAATCGGAGCAAATTGGCTGTGACAGACGGACGGCCAGACAGACGCACGAGTGATCCTATAAGGGTTCCGTTTTTTAATTTTTTGTACGGAAGCCTAAAAAGTATTTAATGTAGTAATATCGGTGATTTATTATAGGTGTAAACTATTTCATACAAATTCTCTACATGTTAGTGAAATCTGAAAACAAAATAGTCGCAGTAGTAGCTAGTATCAACAACCAGATAGACAGATACCCGCGGAGGACTTAATTTATAAAAAAATTAGATTGTTTGAAAACAAAAAAATATAAAGAAAGAAAAAAAATTATCGATATCTTTCTTAGGTATGACTAAATGACTATAAATTTCTTCCAATTAGCAGTTTAATTGATGAATGAGTATTATAGAAACTATACTTTAGAAAACCAGAAGCCTGAAAAGGATTTTACGCAAAATTGGATAATGTCAATAACCTCGTCGGAGCGTCGGAAGCGGCGGTTTCTTTGAGAGAACATTAATTTCTTAATCCTAATTGAATTTGTTTGTTCCGAGGCGCGACCCGATAACGAAATACATTTAGGGCTGCTACATAACCTGTAGATGGTGTAATTGATTGTGATAAACGATTATAACTTCTTTCATGCTGATCTGGGAGATAAGAAAAAACTTTTAATGTACCTATCAGCTGCTTCTCTTTCCGCGCAGATCCTAAAAGCCGATTGAGGGAATATGCGAAAATCTGAATCATGTTAATAGGCGATGCGGCTCAATCCATCACTATTTCGATTCAGTTTTTCCATCTCGCCCACCATCTCTCACGATAAAAGTGGCCTTTGGGTCTTACAGCCCTGTGCTCTGTCTACCCCGTTAGTTATAAAGACGTAGTAATGTATTGTATCAGTATTGTATTGTAACTGAAAAGCTCAATGGCCCGGCGTTAGCATTATTAGCACTTCCGCATGTTGAGCAACCCCGGGTTTGTTCCCTTTTTGGATTGTTGACCAATCATTACATTAAATATCTTAAGCTCATCCGTGCTTCAGGAGGTAAGTTAGGCTGTTGGTCCAAGCTGTCATCATTAAATTGCAGTCATGATACTATGTCAGATACTTTAAAGTAGCTTGCAAAATCTGACGACAGTTTTGGCTACACTCACGAAAAAATAAAACAACAAGCAATAGTTGCTTTAATTGTTGACTGTAACTGATTTATCATATTACATCGAGATAAAATCATGGAAAAACACATATCTCCACAACTCTTTGACTGACTTCTTCGACGCAACGTTCGAAATTAGAAATTTAAATATATAGTTATATTTGAATATAGAATTAATAGTTCATGCCTTGTAAAAAGGATTTTTGTCGATCATCTAATGTTGACAGCCCTGGCTCAATCTTCGGCAATCTCTCGCTGACCGATTGTTCGGGTTGAGCCAGCTTATAACCTATGAAGGTTGCAATACTTCTATTTATTGATTAGCCATCTCTTTATGCTTAAAGGTGAAGTTTGGCTGATAAATATTAAATTAATGGTTGTTTTGACGGGATGAGTAAGCTAGCTGGAATTTCATTTATGAAAAAAACAAGTTTTATTTTCTAGGCAATGGATATGTATTTAATGTTTTACGCACTACGCAAACTAATCCTGAAATTACTATTAACGATAAAAATAATAATTGGTTTACATATAAAATAATTAATTTACTTCTAAAGTGGCAGTGGCCGGAACACAAAGCATAAATGGACCGATGGCCGATGGGGCAAAAGGGTTCTAGAACCATGCGCTAGCAAGCGAAGCGTAGGACACCCACAATGTGGTCAGACGACCTAACCAAGGCTGGAAAGCGCTGGAAGCAGGTCGCTGTAGATTCGGTTATTTTGGAAATCCTTGGGAGAGGCCTACCGGTGGACGTGATGCGGCTAAAATTATGAAAATTAAAATGTACCTATGTTTAAATTTTTATTTAGTATATCTAGTATGAATTTATAAAGGGTGTTTCAGAAAGACGAAATAATATTTTAAGGGCATGCTTAATCCGTGACATTAAACAGGTTATACAGGTATAAATTGAGCAATCGGTCGATCGAGTTTCTACGTAAAATTTAATAAAAATATATTTTGATTTTATTTTTTTCGCGTAAGTTTTCAATATCTTGGACGAGCATGCATTTAAAATATTATTTTACCCTTCTGAAACATCCTGTATTTTATGTTAATTTACGTAATCCAATATAGAACTATCCCATCATACTGTCTGTGGAACTGATACTTTTAATGAACACGTATATTTTATTCAAAGTTGAACAACACAAAAAAGTGACAAATCACTTTATGAACAGATATATCTAACAAATCAATTAAATAAATGCATCATATAATATAAATAAAACATAATTTGCAAGGATTTGAATATGTTAAAATTTAAATTAAGTATGTTAACAAGGTGTGAATTAGTTTCAAACATCGATATGAATCATCACTAAAATAAATTAATACTATAGATAGAAAATCTATATTTTGATTATATAGATAAAGTCACGAATTATGTAAATTATGTTAAAAAGTGCAAATAAGAAGAACAGATGTGATTTTATACCGAAATGATATTAATTATACCTGTACTAAAGCAGTAAATATGAATATTTGTATTTTTAGTTTTTCGAGTAATAAATAGGTCAGATATTTAAAATATATAAACCTATCTAATCATAATTTTTGTTCTCTTTTAGGCAATTCTATTACCTGCGTACCTAATTATTTTGTAATGATATGAGAATAAAATATATAATATGTGAAATTTTTTCATCAAACGCAAAAGATACGTTAAAAAAACCTATATGTAATATTATCAAAATGAGTGCAAATTAAAACAGCAAGTTATTCTACTTTGTCCACTTAACTTGACGATATGAAGCCATTTAGCCGAGAAGCCATCTTTTTTCACACGGTAACAAAATGCTGTCTCCATTTCACCGCTATAACAAGCAAAGGCGGCACATTAACAGAACATTTGACATTTCACAGCTTAAAATAATGTGGAATGAAACTAAAGACGTTAACAGATGTGCCGTTTTATACAAAGTGCATTGAGTGCTTTATTTCTGCATATAACCTAGCTAAAAAGTTTAGAAATGAAACTAAATGTATCGCAAAATCAATATATTACTGTACAACAATCAAAAAGTTTGTCGTAATAGTTTTAGCGTAGATATGCCTCTATAGTTATTCTCATAGTTGTTTATCTACATCGACCTATTGGTCTATATTGACCACAGTTCAGTATGTACTGTACTTCTAACTACTTCTTTAATCATAATACTTGTATTTTTTTAGATCAATACGATAAAAACCGTCTGAGATTTGAAGTGATGTCACTTAGTTGCAAAATGTAATAATAGTAACTTCACACCTTCGCTTTCTGTAGATCCGTAGTATTATCTATTCCAATCCTTACCCAACACAACTTTTATGGCTTATGAGTGTTAGGAAGTAACACCATATTTCTCGAATTTACTTTATTCGGTCATGCTTTTTTCTTCGAATCAAAATTCTGGAATGACGTGTCCATCGGGCAGATCTCCGACGATGATACAAGTTGTCCTCCTCTTACTATTAATATTTTGCAATCCAAAACTCCGATGAAGAATAACAAAACAACATTTTTACATCCAAAAACTTTTAAAATAAAGCAGAATGTTTCGAAATTTTATGTTTCCTCGCAGTTATGAAATTAAAAGTCTTATTGAAAGCAAACGACGCGAATATCACAATAAATCTGGTACTACTTAATTACGCAAGCCATTTAAAACTAATCGCGGTGGGTTTCTGCTTAACTAAGTGTTAAGGAAGGTTGGATTTCATTTGGAGAAAATAATTTGGTTCTTAAGATTGAGTAATTGCGCGGAATAACTATTAAATCTTCAATTCTTGTGTAATAATTGTATTGCTTTGGTTTTGTTTAATTAATGCAAAGGAATGTAGGCACAATTAAATGTTTTTGTGGGATATCATTCTAATTCGGAATGTTAAAAAAAAAAATTATTTCAGACTATACAATTCATCAAAGTCTTGTTTATCTGTACAAATTCTTTTTACTAACAGAAGGCTTTGTACTGAAGTGACTCACTTTATCCATAGTACAATAATTATGTTGTTTTATATTATAAACATATAAATAATTTTGTGATTCAAACAGGATATGTATACGTAATAATGAATATAAAAACTTTGAATCTACATTTAAATAGATGAAGAAAATTATGTATACCTGATTGTAAAACACGTTAAGTTTTGTTGTGGCAGGCGTTTAGAAAATCTAAGTAGATCAAGTAAGTAGTCAATCTAAGAGTATCTGATTTTTCAGCATTATTTGTACAGTGTTCGCATTAAGACAATTGTTTGGGAAGAAAAATATTTAAACTTCATCTCGGAAAAACTTTTTTGTCCATACAAAATTAGGTCAAAGTGGTCAAACCATCGAGGTTAATTTCACAGATCAGACCGCAAAGGGACGAACGTGTCGTCACTGAGGAAGCGAAAGCGAATCAATCGCCTTATCGATAGTGTGCGTGACCGAGGCCATTGTTAGGAAAGGGAAAATGGGACGAATGCACCACGAAAATAAAAGAATGGGCCGGCAGCGCGCTCCGCTGATTGTTTTTCTACTTTTTGCCGCAATCTTCGCCGTGACGCATCGACTGTCGCGTGCCACTTCTATGCTTCAGAGCTCGGTGTTATGATCGCTAAAGTTTACAAGTAAATTATTACACCCACATTCTCCTATGCTGGTTTGGGAGAAAATAAACACTTAGAATGTACCAGCTGCTTCTCTTCCTCCTCAGATCGTAAAAGCCGATCGAGGGAGTAGGCGATGTGGCTAGGAACCCATCTTATTATAAAAACAGAACTAACTTTGTTACTAGGTTTAAACCATTATTCGCCCAAATCAAGTTGACATTGACAGGTGAGATAGTGTGATATTACTAGATGTTTTTATAATAAGACGGAAAATGTTCTGTCTGCCCATTAGGTTGTGATTAAGCTTACATAGAAAATGTTATTATGACTTTTTTTAAATAAAAGACTGTCTAGTTTTACCTCTAGTTTAAATTATTTAAAAAAGAGGGACCTCCGTCGTGTAGTGGTTAACATACCAGTCCTCCACTCCGGAGGTTCAGGGTTCGATCCCCAGCCAAGGCTAGTTGGAAAATGGCCTTTTAAAAAATGTCCCGGGTCTTAGGTGTTTATCGATATATGTATTTATCATAAAATATATTATCGTTGAGTTAGTACCTATCCCATAACATAACACAAGTTTAAAATCACTTTGGGGCTAACTCAATCAATGTGATTTGTCCTTATATACTTATTTGGAACGTTCTCGTATTCGCATATACGTACGTAATAATTGTACGTAATAAAACTGCTCTACACGTACTTGTTTATAGAGGTTCATCATTTTCTAATTACCTTTTTTATGCCACTGTAACTCGCACGTTATTAATATAAAAAATGTAGCTACCAATCAAGTAATCATTAATTGATTAGCGAGGTGTGGTAGAATCTTTTAGCGCAAATCGTTCAGAAATTATCCAATTATGTATTAATTGGCAAATTGTCCAGTTCAAACGGTAAAGTGTTTATCTGGTAGTTAATAATAATTAAAATTTAGAGATATGGATTTCACACTTGGTTGTTATAACGGGACTAGGTATTAAGTACTATTATATTATATAGAAAAATTAAGAAAATTTTTGACACATTTGTTAAAACTAATTCTCAAAAACCATCGAGTGGTATGAAGTATTTAAGGGACAGTTAGTAAAGTGCCTTCTAATTTATTATCGATACAAATTTGAAGCCAAAGTTACTTAAGTACTTCAAATAACTGAAAATAATAAATACATGAAATGTGTATGAAAAGACTGACCGCAAAATTTTTGCAGATATACTTAAGGCGACGTGGGTTTACAATTTGCAATACTGTGCGTGTTTTTGAAAAATCACTGTTATTAAACTACTACAGTTTATTCCTCAAGAAATTTACATAAAAATCTTAAGGAATTCCTACAATAGCCAAAACACGATTAAGCATTTTTGGCTCGATAGAAAAAAATCACAAACATACCTCTAAATTGCCTAAATAAGCCTTTATAATACGTATTACTATTTTATACAATCACCTTTTTATATGAAAATTATACCAAAAAATGTATAATCAATAAACAAATAAAAAAATAATAAATAAAACACTGCGAAATATCGTTGAGCACGGCTCCGGCCCTTCCTTCGCTCTCGAAGAATATTTCTTTGTGTTTTATTTATTATTTTTTTAGCCGTTTTGGCTACAAAAAAAATATATATAATATATTTATTATTTTTTTTTGTAGCCAAAACGGATAGATATTAAGATTATACATTTTTTGGTATAATTTTCATATGAAAAGGTGATTGTATAAACTGGTAATACGTATTATAAAGGCTAGGCAATTTAGAGGTATGTTTGTGATTTTTTTCTATAGAGCCAAAAATGCTTAATCGTGTTTTGGCTATTGTAGGTGTCTGTAGAAAATCCTTAAGATTTTTATGTGAATTTTTTGAGGAATAAACTATAGTAGTTTAATAACAGTGATTTTTCAAAAACACGCACAGTATTGCAAATTGTGAACCCACGTCACCTTAATCATCTTATGTATATATTTTCATTAATTTCAAATAGTATATCGCGTTACTTCGTGTTGCACTTATAACGGCTTTAGAATCTCAGATCGCAGGAAAAGCAGATATGGCAAATATATAAGCCCTCAAGGTGAAACAGTAGTTTTAAAATAGGTAAGATGAAGAGATACGTAAAGTTTTTTCAGCACCTATATAATAATGTAGTTGCTGGTGCTTAACATCTGGCTTAGATTACAGAAGTAAGGAGACTGAGCATGTCTCTTATATTATAATCTTAAAATTTACATAACTTCATTGGCAAAAATAAAATAAAAAACTATGCTTGCTAATTTTCAAACTTCCTATTCTTAATGAATTACGTCTCCTAATTTCTGCGATTCACGCCCGAGGTGAGGCGGCGGCAGCGAGGCAAGGCGGCGAGGCAGGCACGCGCTCTCCGAGCATCAATTACGAGGTCGTGATCGCTCCCGCACTCGACCAATATAAATAAAACTGGTCAGCGCACGCCATGCCGCTACCACCATTTCACAGTGGCGCAATTGTAAAATGCTAGATCGGAAAGGTCTTGGGTTCAAGCAGCTTATCTGTGCGTCAAGTATAACGTTAGAATGGGTAGTTATGGGCACGTGCGCGGTTAACTAAGGCAGTGATGTATGTAGGCATCGATTCATAAGTGCGGTGGATGCTCTATCGAAGCTAAGTCTATTTTATCATCTATGCTTCTCTGTACACATATAACTTGAAAACTGATTCACTAAAGTGGGCATAAGTATGGTCCAATCTATCGCTATTATGGTTTCTTCTAAGTACAGATTGACAGGTTTATCTTTAGTAAATTGGATAATAAAAACAGAGTTCTTTATGTCTGTTAGTCTCAAAATTGAAGGTTTTGCTGGATTTCTTTATTGTTTGTGTATTGTCTTTATTCATTCTCCAAAAAACTTCTTACTTAATTAGATATAAATAAATAAATATACAAGGACAAATTACACTGATTGAGCTAGCCCCAAAGTAAGTTTTAAACTTGTGTTTTGAAATACTAACTCAACGATACTATATTTTATAATAAATACATATATAGATAAACACCCAAGACCCAGGACAATTTGAAAAAGGCCATTTTCCAACTTGCCCTGGCTTGGGATCGAACCCAGAACCTCCATCGTCATAGATGTGGAGTGTCATACATGATTGGGAAATACATAGTTGATCGAAGGGAAATACACAACTGCTATACACGTAAATGCTACTACTCGTTACTGCTCTGAACCACCACTACTTTATACCGCTACTCCGACTACCGCCAATGCGACATCTCGTACAGCTTTTCTTCGCACATTTGCCAAAAGTGGCCGTTTTTCGCAAATGTGTGAAGAAAAGCTTTACGCAGAAGATGATAAAATAGTTTGAAGGGTTATCTAGAACTTGGTAGAGACAAAATTTTTAAATGATATCTCCGTTTCCTTTCAAATAATTTATTTCAAATGGGGGCAGCACTGGATCCCGGAAAATTCAAGTTTGGCTTTAACATTAACGTTAACCTTTAAGTTTGTTTTTTAACCAAAACTTCAAATCACTTCAGTCAGAACGGGTTCAAAGAGAGCAGTAGATAATTTTATTTATTTATCATAGAGAAATTAACTTGCATTCCGTAACATCTTTACGAGTAGGTACTATTCCAATTAAAACATAATATTTACCACTAACGACCGCCATCATATGTCCAAATATACAGTTTTATACCATTCTAATCACATGTAATTCGGTAAGTAGATTTACGATGCCGAAACAAGACATATCAAGGTTTTAACTGTTTATTAGATGATACAGTTTTCTACTTTATTACACGTAGTGACATAAAAAAGCTCTTAATGACTATATAAATATTTGAAATTGACAAAAGTGTGGTGCCAATCATGTTACGAGCTTTTCAAATGATCGACGCTTGTGGCCTAAAAATTGTCTGAGTAGGTACTACCTACTTCGTTTTAAAATTTCGATTATAAAGTATGATTATATTGGCCTTAAAAACATATGAGCACATACCTAAAACATAATCAATGTAAACTGTTTTTTGTTTTTGAATGATCTTTACATACAGTTTTGATGATGTTGAAGATAATTTAACTTTATTATACTAATAGGTTGGGGCACCGATAGTAACTTTTATTTAGCTCTATCGTCAGTTAGAATGGTTACCAAAATATCTTCTTGTAAAATAATTATATTGTCGTTTCGACTAGGCTTTCGGTAAATTGTATAGTCGATAAAACGTAAATTGATATCGAAAGTTACGCGTGAGTGGTTCGTGAGTACTTCCAAATGGCTTTTTTGAGAATCAATTTTTGGATTACCGTTGAATGGACCTCACGTGTAACCAACATTTTCATTATTTGCTCACTTTACGTGACGTTTTTGATTATTTTTAAGAGTTCCGTTGATTTTATAATTTGTTTACTGATATTTTAGGTAGGTTAGTAAGTACATTGAAAAACTAACATTTATTTTTATAAAAAAAAACACCTTTGTAGATTTTTCATTGGATATTATTTGAAATATTATTATTTAAGTAAAAAAAAATTCCACATAAAATCTGATATACCTTTGTTTCAAAATGAAAAGTCCCAATCTAAAACAAATTTAATAAAGTCCTATAAGTCTCAGTTCCTAAAAATGTATTGTTCTGAGCTTATGATCACTTAAGAATCCCCTTACCCTAGACTTTTCCATACAAACGTAGTCTACGTTTTATTTTGAAACCACCTTAAAGAAATTGCCTATATCTAGGGTTGTAATGGGTTTTCAAAGTCAAAATATGAACTTGAAAGAAAACATAAGGGTGTAAAACTTTTCCATACTGATGGTCAAAAATGATAAAATACATTATACTTTCTTTAATTCCATATTTTAACTTTGAACAATTATAACCCTAGATATATGCAATTTCTTTAAAGCTACAAATTTTTACCGAAATCTGACATGTCGTTTCAAATTAAAACGTAGACTACGTTTGTATGGGAAACTCTGATTTTGTCTAGGGTAAGGAGACTTTTAATACTTCAAACCTAGTCATTGCAGGCGGTTACCCAGAAATCCAGCCAAGAAGTATACACATAACGATACAGAACACTAGGTATACTTATTCTAATACATTACTCTTAAGACAGGAAAAAAATGAACGACATTTGAAATTCTACACTTCCACTCGACAGCACCTAGAAAGCTTTGTCTTAAAAGCTAAACCGGCTCCACTGACACTTGTATTTATTAAGGAAATAGGCTATTTACTTGAAATATGCGCGGATAGCGTCCGTCCTTCACGGATGTTATCTAGATTCATAGTTATCGACTTTCTTCGCGATTCTAGAAACATAAACGGAAAAACTACGCAATAAAGAATATTTATCCGGCTCGAAGGACCAAAAACTAAAAATGTGTGAGCTTTATACACTTTTTATGATACGATAATAATATTGATATGATATAAGTGAAACAACTGTTCGATGTACACTGAATTTATTTGAATAGGTAAAATGGGATGATTAAAAGCATACATTAAAAAGCATATTGTCCATATCAATAAGTATTATTCTTATTCTTCATTATTCGGTTAAGATTTGATCATTGCGTCTTCCGTAAGCACCTTCTACAATATTCCGTATTTATGATGTTAATTAATTAAAATAATAGAAAGTTTAATAACATTAACATCAAAACTATCATCAACATCAACAAAATATGAATGAAGTTATTGAAAGCAAAAGCAATATTAATTTATAACGAATGTTCATTGATGAAATTTACATACGAGATGCGTTAGCGTCCAATGGCTACCATACAAATCTCATTTTAATAATAACCCGACAAAATTGATACAACACTCATTTTAGCCTATTTCTCTGACGTTTATTGTTTTATGTATTTATTACAATTGCCATCTGAATGCCCGTTCGAAACTCATCAGTTATAATGGTGTGATGATATCACGAGTCATTTCATTGGTGTTTTATTATTCTATTTGATTTATGGTTATTTAAATGTCGGATCAAAATAGATATAATTGAGCCCATGAATTACAGACTTTTGAAATTGCAAAAAAAGTGATAAGCTGAATTAATACTTACTGAATCCTGTGATGTTACCTTCGAGTATGTGATTTTATGGCCGAGTGGTTCCCGGCAGAGAAGAATAGGACCACTTCAAGTCTTCCCGTAAATGTCGTAGAAGGCGACTTAGGAACAAAGCTTATGGGAGGAATGAGTAAGGAATGCATTTGGGTTGAATTAAGAAAATATATTAAAATAATGTAATAGGTTGAGTTAGGAATACTAGATTGAGATGAGTAAAGAAATGGGATGAGACGTCATAGGATGAATACGAAACAACCCTTTATTTAGTTTCACCTGTCCCGTTGTCTGTGTCCGTAATCAAATCTTGTAAGCTAAATAAGACCCACTTCCCATACTTATGTAAGTTGGATGACAACGCAATATTATAGTACTTATCAATAATCTGAACTAATGATGAAGCCGGAAGGTGGCCACGGCATCTTTGTGATAAAACATCATAACCTCACCGAGTTTGGGCTCAACTGATTCGTGTTGAGAGATTACTAAAAATCAGACTTTAAAAAAATATTTTGTATAGTGGCAAAAAACATCACGTGTAAATAAATTCAGATTTTTAGTAATGGTCCACTTGACAAGTTTGTTTTCATCATCCTCATATCAGCCACTGGAGTCTACTGCTACACATATGCCTAAACTTTGGTAAATTTGTTATTAAATTATAAAAAATAAGGTACTAAAGAAGTATCTACCTATGTAAGAAAAAACTTACAATAATTTCGACGAATTTTTACTATTACACTATTCAATTCGTAACTCATTTCCATGTCACCGTTATACATGTAACCGACACCACACGAGAGCAGAATAAGTACGCAATGGTAGCGGCGCACCGCGCAATATTCAATTGTAGGAAACCGCAAATGGTGGATCCGTTGCTTTCGCGGTGTATCGACACAGCTTCAATGAAAGTGGGCTAGTGATTCACAGAGCTGTTCGAGCTATACCTTGGCTAATAGCACATTTCAGAGGCGCTTTACTTGCTGGTTCATCGCCTATTTCATCGACCTCCGTGGCGTAATGGTAAACACGCTAGTCCGCCACTCCGAAGGTTCTGGGTTCGATCCCCAGACAGGGCAAGATGGAAAATGGTCTTTTTCAAACTGTCCTGGTTCTTGGATGTTTATCTAGTTTATACTTGTATGAAATTAGTATAAAATATTTTGTCGTTGAGTTAGTATCCCATAATTAAAGTTTAAAAAACTTACTTTGGGGCTAGCTCAATCAGTATAATTTGTCCTTATAGAGTTACTTTTTAAACACCGGCAACGTTTTTGGAGCAAGATAAGTCCGTGATACTGAAGTACTTTCCAAAAAAACAATTATAGAAAATTGATTTCAAAAATCCTCCCATACAAAATCCATTTAGCTGAGCGCCGATTTGTATGGGAAGTCGAAATTTGTTGTTCGTTTTTCGTTAATTGTTTTTATGGAAAGTACTTCAGTATCATGGACTGAACTTGCTCCAAAAATGATTTATTTATTTATTTAAAATAATTTAGTTTTAGAAATCCATGAAATTGTAAATTGTGTCATGTAGATCCTGAAATAACGAGCTTTGTGTTCCTTGCAAGGGATAATAAGTAGGTATGTAAGTATATTTAAAAAAAAGGGAAAGCTAATACAGTAAATGTACTAACTGCCGACTGTCCACTCTTTGTATCACCGAGTAGCCCTATCTTCTCGCCGCGATTTCTCTTATTAAATAGTCTACTTCCCGGTGATAATTTATATTCTATTAACGGTTTCGCTCGAGGTGAGCTTTCGTTATGTACCGAAAGATGTATAGTATCATGACCACCCCTCTGGCAAGCCGATACGGGTCTCAGGTTCGATTTCAGCTTAAGATAAATTTTGCTGGCGATAAGTGAGAGTTATTTGCTCTAGTTTGGTCGAACGGGTTCTATTAAGCATCAAGTTTAAGTTTGAGATATACAAAGAAAAGTGGCGCCTGATTATGCTAAATGTTTTATTTCGTTCGCTGATTAATTTTACACTAATGTAAAGTTTGATCTGAAATGTAGTTTAGCAGTCAATCAAATATGGCTGAATCTACTGAGAGTAAAATATTGCTGCATACCATGATTTTGTCATTTGATGCAAAAAGAAATAATAATAATGTAAGTATGATAGAAGTAGATGCTTTATTATGTTTGATTTTAATTATCACAATGTAAATATGTGATAACGATAAATTAACATCAAATGCATTTTATTCTCATTATTACATGTACACATAATTTTGTTACAATCACAAATATCTACTATTTTGTGTACATTATAAATATTTTGTAGGCATTTCGTATTAATTTCTAAATAACAAATGTTAAAGTTTTACGCAATTTCACCGAGTAAGAGCCAAGTTAATTTTGCGATTTTAAACTGTAAATTTTCCTAATACAAGTACAGTTTTTTATAACGATCAATAAATTGTAAAATAAGTCAAAAATAACATTAACCGAAGCTACAACTTCACTGGTTTTGACAAAGCAATTATGAACATTTTATAGTCGATCATAATTGGTCATTTTACTAGTCAGTTCTGTTTAATGAAAATTCCTTTGCAATTAAATTACTTCCTGTGTTGGCAATATTGAATGAGAATTCATAAATGTATGAGTTTGACTCGAAATATTTGCCTTCAAGATATCTTGTCTTTAGGGTTATGCACACCGGGCACACCACACCACATCATATTATTAAAATTGTTTCTTTCGTTCCATCAATACGTTTCTTTTTTTATATAAGCGAGGTACTCTGGGAGAAATTGCTTAGCGGTAAGGCCACCTTTTCTGCATATCTTGTCTATTTAATTTTTTGTGCAATAAAGACCCATGGCACATACAAGGGTGTATTTTAAGATTTATTTTTATTTTATGATTTATTTATACTTTATTGTACACACATATACATGTATAAAGTACAACAGGCGCGGACTTAATGCTAAAAGCATTCTCTAACAGTCAAACCTTTGGGTCGATTGAAAAGTTTTATGTGGGTGTGAATAAAACGTATAGGTAACGTATAATTTATATAAAAAAAAACTTAAACTTAACTAAATTCAAAAGATAATAATCACAACACATACTATAAACATACTATTATTATTATTACATATACACAATTACTTACATACATATATATTAATTTCATAAAATATATACCTACATTAAAATATATCCAACAAAAATAAATATACAAATACATAACCATAAATAAATATTGTGCAATCAAGTCTGTCCTATGTTTAATTGGAAGTGCCTAAAAACTCTAAGTTTAAAGGAGTCGCGACTAGGGTAATAGAAATCATATTAATTTACAAAATATTGTACTTGTAGATCTTGTTCTTTCCATACTTGTTCTGTTTAATCTCTCTGCTTTTCAATATTTTTTCCGTCCTGGTACATAATAAACATCATAAAACGCATACACCACAATATAATGGCAAAGCAGAACAGAACAATTATGGAAAGAACAAGATCTTGCCTCACATATTTGTTACTCAATGAATTTATCAATAGATATTTCTCCTTAGTACAAGTACAATATTTTGTAAATGAAAATGATTACTATTAATAGATTTTTATATCAGTTTATTATTTTAAAGCCTTTTTTTTAAACAAATATATGTGAGCTAGTAGTAGAAATACGAAGACCTTTATAAATAAAAGATATTGCATGAAGATTGTATTGCTTATGTTTATCTACAGATAATAATACGCATGTATTATAGTTCCAATTTGCTCCAAAATTGCCATCGTAAATTGAATTTAATTATATATTTTACTCTGACAATAACCATCTCAGTAGGTACTTAAAGTTTCGAGCGGTAAAACATAATAACAGTAGTAAATAATTTTATATAGGTGAACCATTATTATTATAGTTCATTTACAAATTGAGGAAGATATTACTTTATAATAATTTGTTTTGATGATCGTTACATAATTAAAAAAAATATTTACATAAAAATAAGCATGATGTTTTGTACTATTTTTCAATTCTCTTTTGATTAAAAATATATACAGAGGATACTTACAATAACAATTGTACATGTCACCAAGGTTAGGTAGCGGACCCCGGGTTTTGAAGCGGATGCTACCAGGAATACCCTCGGATGATGATGAACACTTGTTCATATTAAAGGCACTACATATGTATGTTTTATAGGAGTATATTATTATCATAAACTTTCGTCCACATATTATTTTTCTTTACTAAAAACAAAGAAATAAATACAATTGAGATTAAACTACAAACTAAACCTAAAAGTAAAACCTAATCTAAATTATTTATTTAAAAATCTAAAAGATTATGACCGTGCGGCATGGTGCCAAGAACGCTGGCTGCGTTTCCTCTCTGGAGAGCTTCTTTACTAACTTCATAATTAAGTAGCGCACTTGGCCTTTTCTAAACTTCCGCATTATAGAACAGGTAATTCAATTTAGAAAATAAATGAGGCAAGAATTCAGTAGAACCCTATTATAATAAACGTGTCGTGCGCGATGCTACATGGCTTGA
Organism: Acrobasis repandana; assembly: GCA_963576875.1. Classification (NCBI taxonomy): domain Eukaryota; kingdom Metazoa; phylum Arthropoda; class Insecta; order Lepidoptera; family Pyralidae; genus Acrobasis; species Acrobasis repandana. Next base: position 8,396,515 of record OY756230.1, on the reverse strand, counting down.
CCCCGGTGCGATTAGTCGCAAGTCGCTACCAGGACCTTATGTACTCTGGTGCCATGAACATGTACCGCACACACTGGAAGAGATACAGCTTGTGTTCAGTTACACGCCGTAAAGATTTATTAGTCATTGGATACGAAAATTTTATTTTATATATACCTATATCAATTTTAAAAAAATTGAAAATTCTCTTTTTTTTCTATCATGATTAGCCTCACTGGTTATTTTTCATCACTCTAAGTTTTTTTTTGTTTTTACTAGGTTTCGTATGCAGAAGGTATATTCTGCAGAAAAGTATTGTTACAATAAGAACATTGTTAGCTTGTGATCGTAAAAGAGAATTACTAAGAAGTATACTAATACCACTAATACCATTCATAGATCAAAGAATTACGCGTTTTTTTATAAAGAATATTTGAACAATTTCTCAACATTTATTTATCAGATAAACGCCGTATCTGGTCAGTGTTTGTGCACACTTGTAATCAAGATCATATTTAAGGCAACTAGAAAACCCAACTTGGCCATAATCAAATGTGGCTAAGTCTTATCATACTACTTTCACAATCAACATTAATTGTGACAAGTGAGTCTAAAATAGTCAAGATGTCAAGCCTAAAATATGGAGGCATCATAAGAGCTAGATTGAGTTATAAATCTGTACTTTCTAAAAATGTAGGAAATAAATTCTAGAAGTGTGTACCGCTGTACGATATTCTAATTCTGTATTAAGTATGGTTGCTGGGTTTCCTTTGTCACTTTATATTTTATCAGGAATTTCCAAAATTGTTAAAAATATTTGTTCCATGCTGGTCTGAAAAAAAAAATGGAATGTACCAGCTGCTTCTTTTCCCGGGCAGATCGTAAAAGTCGATCGAGGTAATGGGTGAAAGTGCAAATCATGTTATTAGGTTGTATATAGGATCGTAGAAGCCGATGCGGCTAGCACGTTTTTATACATACTAACGCATTTTGGGTCTTGCGGCTCTAAGCAGACAGAGACCAGAGCCGAAAGACTTAAAGACTCTTTGCGTGATGTTGAGCAAGAAGGTGGAAAAGGAATCAAAATAGTTGTATTTAAAAAATATCAATAGTCATCATTTTAGGAACATTCAAATTAATAAGATAGATTACCAACTAAGTACATAAGTACGTTAGTTTTGAACCTGAGACAACGTTAAAAAAAGATATCAAGAAGAAATTGAAACTACGTAGTGCTTCTTAAAAATTGCTGAGTCGCAAAAATAAAAATAAAAATATAAAGGGTCAAAACGTGTAAATTAAAAATGTTTCCGCAATCGTTCTCGATGGCCAGTTCTCAAAATATGTAGGTGATTACTTTTTGATAATATCCGTATTATTCAAAATGTGTCTTCACTGGGTCTTTATTTGGGTACCAAGGGGAAAGGACCGATGGTCTCACTCGGTGCTGGCAACTGCTTGCACGCATTACATGCGCCGATATAATCGCCGGCAATTGACCACCGTAGAGAAATTTCCCGAGGAATTCCACACATTTTCCGCAGTGGATCTGTGCAAATTGGAGCCATTTTACATAACACGCCACTTTACTATGGCACGATACTTATATGGCAACCGTAAACACGGGACGGATTTCATGTCAACGATGCTTTCTTTTAATGTTTTCTGTTCTTCTCAAGTGAGTTTCCTGAGCCTGGTTATCGCATGGTTTGGTGACTAAAAGTTTTATAAAGAACTTCGTACATCCCCTTAGAGTAGTACTTGAAGCCTGTACGAGTAACTACTAACAGTCTTTAGGGACTTGAAAATCTAATTTCAATTTCGATTGAGCTATAGAAATATATTAAAATTTAATATTTTCAGAGTTGTACAGATAGATAGGACAAATCACATTGATCGAGCTAGTCCCAAAGTAAGTTTGAACTAAACCCAAAGTGTTATGGGATACTAACTCAACGATACTATATTTTATAATAAATACATAATAAACAACCAAGACCGAGAAAAGTTTGATAAAGGTCATTTTCCAATTTGCCTTGGCTGGGGATCGAACCCAGAATCTCTGAGTGACGATGACAACTAGCATGTCAACCAATATGCCACGAAGGTCGTCAAGTGTTGTTCATTTTGTCCATCCAATTTAAAACCATCTTGAATTACAAGTTCATATTTATAATTCAAGATGGTACTATGAACTAGTTCATCTAAATATAACAAACCTATAAAATTACATATTCTGTACTCGTACTAATCTCACGTCGTAGTCGTCTGCATATTTGCCATCAAAGCTAAGATATAATCTAATAATTTAGAATCTAGGCCCGCGGTTCCTATGCGATGAAAAAACTACTTAATGGATTATTAAAGTCTCGTTATAGGTAATAAAAGTTAATTTATGAAGATCTATAGTTAAATGTGACACGAATAAGTCCAATTTTATAGAAAAAAGTAATATTATACTTTTCTTTTTATCCGACTACGCCCAAGCCAAAAGGAGGGTTATGTGTTTCGCCGTTACGTATGTATGTATGTTCATCTGTTCCCTCGTTTCTTCAGAGATATCCAAATGAGGTATCGTTGAAATTGTCTTGGCTGTCCGTTGGTTGTTGTTGTTTGTTTTTCGTATGTGTAAGTGGCCAACAATGGGGTCAGATATTTCAAGCTGCCTAAAGGCATCTGACATAGTTTAATGACTGCCATATAATGATGACAGCCGGGACCAACGGCTTTACGTGCCTTTCGAAGCACGGAGGAGCTCAAGTATTTTTGTGCCACTTGGTCCCATCCAGGTGCGGACCACACCCGGCGTTGCTTCACTTGCGAAAGCACTGGCGATGCGTACTCCCACGGAGCCACTGAGCTCCGCTGGTTATAGGCTATGTGATGTTACAATAAATCTGCTGTGGCGCCCTCTATCCTAACTATCCTAATCCTAACTAATATTATAAATGCGAAAGTGAGTTTGTATATTTGTTTGTTTGTTAACTCTTCACGCTTTATCTAGTAAACCAATCTTCTTGAAAATTCGTGTATGCGAATTTTAATAGGAGTACAGAGAAGGACATAGGGTACCTTTCATCCCGAAAAAAATGTAATGTTCCCGTGGGTTACGCGAGCGAAGCTGCGGACGAAAGCTAGTAGGCTATAAAGTAATAAAATATAAAATAAAATAAATTAAATCATACCTACCGTGTGGGTATCAAATGCGGCTTCCGGCTCTCTGCGGTGTACACTCCACTCTTTTGAATGTAATGTCATTTAAATAACATTACAAAAGCATTTATACATTCTAAACTAAATTACCTACTAAATCCTAATCTCGATAGAAACAAATAACATCACGGTGCAAAGCGGGCCATAATGACTACCTTTAAACATCAAGAGCACTTAAATAGCCCGAATTCCGATATGTGCGAACATTCCAACTAATATAGCCAGTTGTAGCTGTCAATTTGAAGCCCAAATTGTTGCACTCCTAAGTAGAGTTGAACCGTATCATTTAAATTCCTTCACTAGAGGTCACGTGGTTTGACGTTGCAATGAAGATGGTTTTGTGTTGAATAAATAACTAAGGCCGATTTAAGCATGTGACGCTTTTACACCTTTTATTACAAGCTATTATTTAATTTCACCTGTTCCGTTGTGTGTGTGTCTTTAGTCAAATCTTGCAAGCTAAATTAGATCCACTTCCCATAATTTAATTGAGCTGGAACTTCATATATTTATGTAAGTTAAATGACAATGCAATATTATGGTACCAATGACCTATTCTTATGATGAAGCTAGAAGGCGGCCATAGCATTGTGATAAAACAACATAACCCCATCGAGTTTGGGCTCAATTGATTCGTCTTGAACAGCACTTTTAACTTTTTAGTTCATCGTTTTATATAAAAGCTTGTTTTTAAATATATTGTTTAAAATAACTACTTGTTTAAGAATATTTTAAAGGGTTTCTAGGCATTCAAGATGCAGTACTAAAGAACTCAAATTAATGTAATGACTTTCTTATTTCATTATTTAATTTGATTAGGAATGTCTTTTTTACGAATTTTTATTTACAGAGACACAATTATCAAGAAATTATATTGACTTACCTATTAGCGCTTGGACGTGGTAACTGGGTATAATCTCATTTGCGGTAGACAGCTTGGCGGCGGTTTTTTCACACTGTAAAGAAAAGAATACACTTTAAATTGTGTGTATGCGAGTAACATTCGTAAATATGTGCGTTTTACTTTTTGTGTAAGACGTCGTCTTTTCGAATAGCTAAACTTTACTTGAATCAGGCTTCTCAGGTCAAAAACGGACCACAATTTGTTTTTTTCTGCTACAACAGTCCGAAATAAAGAACAATCATGTGTTTCAAAGAGTCACACAACTTCTTTGAAAGGGTTTCAACAATTTCAATCATAAGCCAATTTTATTATTGTTTGTTTGTAGTTGACCTTAATAAGTGCAAGTGAAATTTGTAGGCTTTGATGGCAAATAAAGCGGCTTGTTGGTATAATAACGGTGATTGACGAAAGAGGTAATAATGGTTAATAATAAGATGTTGCAAGATTCATCAGGTTGCGCAAGCATCGCTCCCGAAGTCGCCAAATATTGTTGAATTACAAAAGTTGAAGCCAATTATTTCATGGTAGTATTGCGGAATCGTCGGCGATTTAGTCGCATCGTGACGCGGTCCTGCCGATCCGATACTAGAAATCGGCCATCGAGAATTAATTGCGTGATCTCTGAACCGTTGCCAAATGTTTGCGAAGTCTGCTTTGTGGCTCTTGTCTTGTCTTTAAATAGATGATTCATGGAAGGTATACCCTTCTGTTTGCATAAGCGCAATAAAGAGTTCATTGGAATTAAAAATATATCAACATGAGTCTGCTGCTCCTTTTGTAAGTAGTTCTTATTATGAAATAAAGAAGCCTTCGCGCATCAAAAGAAGTCGTAACACTTATAAAGAAGGTAGTTGGTGCAATAAAGAAGATTTATCTTATTTGCTGACTTACTTTTTTATTGTAATTTTTATTAAGTCATCTTGACTATGAGCTTATTTTTCTCATAACTAATATAACAAGTCATGTTTTAAATAGGTACTTACATTTTTTTGTTATAAAAAAAAACTTAAAAATAAATTACGAAATACAAAACATGTAAGAATAACAACGACATATTAATTTTACATTTGTAGTTTTCTTTCTATATTCAAATTTTTTAAACAAAACGAAGAAATATTTTGAGTCCTGTACATTTTATGGGGATGAATCCTCTTGCTTTTAAAAGTCGCCAATAAAAAAATATTATATTTACATTTTGTGTAAGAAAGCATGTTACGCGACAGTAACGATTCAAAAAAATAATGGCGCTGTATTTTTTTTAACGACCACATTTATACCGTCGTAAATTAGGACAGTTAATTTTCAAATTGATATTGTGGCTCATTGTTAGTCCGTAATTTATGACTACAAATAAAATATAATCCTTTTAAGTATTTATTACGCCATGATGCAATATTTTAAAATTACAAAATATGTCCATTTTAATTAATGACCAACACTTCATTCAAATTTTATGCAAAAATGCTCTACTGCGTAAGTAAACCTCCATCAAAATCAGCTACGTGGATATAGGTGAGACATATATTTCAGTTTCATATTCAGTTATGCCTCTGAACACGGGCGCATTATATATTTCGATAAATTTTATTGTTTTGGGTGATAACTGTTTTCACCCCCGAACCTTAATCAAATAAAGCAATTTTAGATCATTCAACTCTTGATAGAACAAACGTAGTTCGTAATTTAAAAAAAAATTGAGAGTCGTGAAAATCGAAGTTAATTCGAATTAGGGCGATAACCGTTATCGCTTTATGTATAAAAAAATTTGGTATACAAAAGTCTTAGATTATTTAAGAGAACAAGACAAATTCTCCTTAAAATAGTAGGTAGAAACCTAGTTTCTGCCACATTGATTGTAGTTTATCTGTGTAATGTAACTATAAAAGAAGTTTCATTTTATAAGTGTGGAATTGATAAAGGTGATTGGTTGATATTTTGAATTATTAGGTGTCAATTAGGTCTTACAACTAAATAAAAACTACTCATTAACCAACAGTTACGTAAAGATCTCGTGGGCACATACATTTTTTTGCAATAATTGTCAATTAATAAAAATAACATAAAATGTGTTATTATATGTATTAACATGATATAGGTACTAATTAGTGAAATGACGTTTATGTAACGAATATAATTTTATCCCATTTTGATGACAGAGATAAAAAAACGAGTATAAACTGGTCCATCCCGATAATTACAGATACAAAATCTGATGAAATGACATTAAACGCCAAATATATTGAAGATACAGAACTTGATCTTAAGAGATTATAAAAGTAACAGTGCCGGCTTAAATTTAGTATTACTTCTGCCTATTAACGGGAATTTTACGAGGGTTATGTAAACATAAAATGTGCGTTTGTGTGCCGTCGTATAAAACCTACAACATTAAATTGTGATGCCTTCCAATGACTATAAGAACTAAATGTACATGATATTTTGCAGTTTTTGAAGAACCAAGTATATAATCCTACTACCATTTATACATTTTAATGTTTAGATGTATTTTATTTATGATTATTAGCCATTAAGGTCCCATAGTTGTGCATAAGCCTCCCCTTTTTGATTCCAATAACTTCTATCTTCGGCTGTTTCCCTCCATTCCTCATCGAAAGCAGACAATTAGATCATGCAGAAAATGGCTAAATAAATTAAAATGAAATCGGACCACGCCCGCAGCGCTGTCGCTGCGTAACAGATAACCAATAATAATTAATAATTTTCACTAAACAAAAAAACTGTGAAACATGGTATTTTTACATTCACAATGTTGCTAAAACTGAATATTACTTAGGTTTAATATATAACTATTGCAAGTAAGTAAAATAATTTTGTACAAACCGAGATTGCAAATCGTCAATTGAAAAATACAGAATTGTAGAGTCAAGCTAGATTTATTAAAATATGCGTAAACCAGTCGATTTTCACACCTCTTAAGATTTATCTACTCATCAGTGTGCGAAATCTAAGATCGAATGAAGTTGTAGCCGCGGCCTTATACGGTGTCTGTGGGGACTGGGGACCATCAAATCTATCGGCCGGCTACAGTGATGAAATTATAGGCTCACTTTGTGTATTTATGCGCATACGAGGCCTGGTGCGTTCTCCTTGGCTCCAACTATTAATATTAATACCTGTTTGCTAGTTTTATTAATTTAATTTATTGCACTTATGTTTCAGCTCGGTGGTCTACCGGGTGTTTGTATTACTAGAATTTTTCCTGGCCTCAAATTGGATGTTAAACGTGTATGTATACATAAAATAGGTATCTCGAGTTTCTTAGTGCTTTGGAAGGCATATTAAACCTGTTGTTGTCTTCATGTCTTCTTAGATGGAAGACGTCAAGCTATGATATAAGATGCCTTAACCTTAACCCCTCCTTTCAAGGTATTTTTTTTTGTCAAGGAACCAATATTTTTATGTCAATGTGATGAGGTTGAGACTCGTCTGTGTTCGAGCGGCCAAATCTGGCCACTTCAGAGGTGAAAGTTTAGGCAGCTAGAAAACTATAACATTAATTTCAGCTGTTAGTTTCTTTTTGTGTCTTGACACACGAAAAAAAATGCACACAAAATTTTAAAAGGTTTCGATATCTACCATTACGCGAGGGGCTATGCAAAGACAAACTAGCGATATCTACAGCTCACAGAGTCACTAAGGGAATAATTTATCAAATTTTTTATTGTAATTTCCTTAAATTATCGGTATATTATGTCCGGACACATTGTATAAGTGTTGACTTCAAAGTAGCAACGGGAGTGTACCTAAGAAAATAATTCCTCTATAGGCATGGAATCGATTCTCGGTTTATGATGCGCGCGCGCCGGTTTATGGCCCATAGACATTGCGTGTACTTTGATTCACAGCATTTTGTGCATATTATTTAGAGCTGACAAATTGGAAACTGTATATTATGATGCGTAATGATATGTCAGTTTTATATGTATTCAGATGAAATTCAATAGGTATGTCTTTCACTGCAGTGATTAATGATTTAATTATAAATAACGATTGTTTCATGTTATTTTAAGAAAGGCCATTTCCTTAATTCCGGCTAATATCTGCTGAGATCCTCAAAATCCAAAATTCTTTATCAGCTTCATTAGGGATAAAGACGTGATAGTGGTGCCTGCATTTCATCAGTAATTTTCCCACTGCTATGCAAAGTTCACCAAATAATGCAAAGTTCACCAAATGTTGCAAAGTCCACAAAATGACCTACAGTAACGTAGAAAAAACCTGTGTGATAAGGTTTAAAACAGAACATTTGCTGACACTTTAATTAAGCTGAATTATATCGATATCATAAGGCTACAGTTATAACTTAAAAATAATAAGACGTGGTTTTACAACAGGTACACCTATAAAATATAACAACACTCATGTCAAACAAATCGGTCCAATATGAAATTTCATAACAAATGATGATGCTGCGTTGCCTAACAAGATGGATGCCATTGATGGCGTGTGCCTCAATGAACTAAGAAACAAAGGCACAAACAATCGCGGGCTCCATTAGAGATTTGGACTGACACTGACACACTGCCAAGTAGAACTCGTACACACGGCACGTGCTATGATTTTACCCGACTTTAAAGTTGGGTAAAAGGAGGAGGTTATCAATTAGACCTACGGGTTGGGTGTTTTTTTTAATTTAAGTTTTGTTTGTACGTTACGCGATTTCTTCGCTACTTGTAAACCGATTTAATGACTCTTATCATATTTTAAAGCTTTTACTGAGAATTTGGTCCCATAAAATTAATTTTGTGAAAATGTAATATAGAAATTTGGAGATGGAAATGGAAAGATGGAGGAGAGAGAAGAAAATCCTCAAAGAAAATGAAGTCAATTGTTTTTTTGTTAAAAACATAATTATTATTATTTAAAGGAATCAACCTTTAAATAATAATAATAATTTGCCCTTGCCTAGCAGTAGTACACCAATACAGGCTAAAAAAAGGAATCAATCTGCTTGATCACTAGTTTGGGCCTCATTTATGTAATTTAAATGACACAATACACTTTTTAAAATGAATAAATAATACCAGATTGATCTGACTAGTTCCGATCATATCTATAGACTATGGTTCTATGAGAACAATCCGTCCATATATAACGCTAGATTAAACTTCACTCCTATTTTTTCCCCTCTACTCCCCCTTTTTGTTTTTTTTTAAACATCTTGTGAAGGATGAAGTCTTTAGTGTGCCTCTCAAATTAATTTGATTGAAATCAGCAACGTTCCTCCCCTTTCCCCCCTATTTCTTCCCCAATCTGGATGAGAGAGATTTGGATGACCACTGATATACTGTCCATTATAACCGTACTCGGCATGTGCCAGAATATTCTTTCCTTTCTCCTACCAAAAAGGTTTTGTTCTCCATAATAAAAGATAGGTATTCATTCGTCGCTATTATTCGAATTTCATAATACCTATGAATCATTATATTTTTAAGTAATTATTATTTCTAAATAGCTAAAATTATTTAAAACATTGTAAAACGCCGATGTAAAATAAGGTAAAATAAAACACAAATACATTAGACATCAACGCGCTCGTCTTGCATGTTGAAACTGTTTTTATTTGGGGAATTTATGTTTTTTTATGAAATCTTAGAAGCTAAGTCTTATTAGAATAGTGCAGACAATAAGGTTTAGTAGATTTACAAATAATAAAAAGTAAGAAACATGGAAGAACGATCTTCAAGCCTGTGTGTATCATACGTTATACATCTGATACAATAGCCGATGATTCTGATTCATAAAACGTAGAAGCTATTAATCGCCACTGAAGATTGATTTGACAACCTGATGCATTATATATATATGTCAAGGTACCCTATGAGGTAATCGGAACCTTTTCGACAAATGCCCAATACAAAGGTTAATAGATAAACGAATTTCGAACCTATTGTGATGAAGTTCAATAAAACTAGTTCGTATTTTGAAAAAAAAAATGTGATTAAAATGTGTAAGAGTAAAAAAAATTCTAATAATAAATAAATGGGTATATAATGTCTAACAAAATATACTGAAAATATTTTAAGGGTGGATTCCGTCCATGATACTGAACAACTATCCCCAAGGAATATATTTCGAAATATAAAAAATATAGTCATACACGTCAATGTGTGAGTTTTAGTGTTTAAAGCCATCAAACGCACAGGAAATTGAGAGAAGCTTCTGTTCTGTATGTTAATACCGTACTTTTATTAATTCTGTGACATAATACCTGTGATTAACATCCAAAACTTAATAAAATGCCGTGTGGTTTCCAGAGTAGAATAGTTGTCGTAGAAGGTGACTTAGGAAACACAAGCTAAACAAAGCTTTTAAACAGCAATGGGACTTCTCCAACCCGTCTGGCCAGCGTGGAGAGAGTAGGCCAAATTCTCTGACTGCTCCGGCTAATATAGTACAGTGAGGGTCGTGCTCCTGCAGTGGAGTCTAAAATAGACCTGATGATGATAAGTAAACTTTTTTGTTGTAATTATTTTATGTCGTTGAATTTGCCTTGGACAACCAAATAATAATGTAATATCTACGTATCGATGAGCCTTGAAATCAGAGATGCCAAAACATTTCAATACAGAAAGCTAACAATAAGCTGCTTAACATCTGCCCCTAATAACTACCTTGTAAACGTGACTCTAACTTTGATTACACGTGTGGAGTCCAATAAGACATAACGTTACGCAATATCCTCCGGTGATGCTTGAGACGTCAATGTTAAGTAACGATCGCAAGGCCGATCGATAATTGTTCGAGTTGGAACCAATTTGAGATGATTTTGGTTCAGTTCCATTTTAGGTTCGAAATGTTTGTGTTGTTTTCGGCGTAGAATAGAATAGCACTCTATCTCATTCTGTTGATGTCGTAAGAGGCGAATAGAGGACTGAGCACACACATGCATCAATTATATGATTTCACAAGGAGGTTTGGCGTTCCTTGGGCGGCTGGTCGTAAAACCGCAGCCATTTAAGCTTTTGTTTCAGTATTTTTATATTAGAACAATATGTTTGTTATTTTATATATATGAACGTTTATGTATGTATATATTTTGTAGTTACTATGCATGCATAGACACACTTCTACACTTCTTGTGAGTAATTGACCTATCTACTTATTCGCCGGTTGACTGGAAGAGATTCCATTAAGGCCATACTTGAATTTTCCGGGGTCCAGTGCTGCCCCCATTTAAGCTTTACTACGCACATTTGCAAAAATCGGCTACTTTTGGCAAATGTGCGTAGTAAAGCTTAACATTCTCATTATAAACTGTAAACAGTAGTTCATAAAATACTTTGAAGGGTTATCTAAAACTTGGTGGTAGCAAAATTTTAAATGATATCTCAGTTTTCTTTGAAATGATTCATTTTAAATGGGGGCAGCACTGGGCCCCGGAAAATTCAGGTACGGCCTTAATAAGTCCGTAAATTTACTCTTTATGTTGTTATTGTATCTAATTGTGATTTTCCATAGTACAATAAAGTACAAACATAAAAACTTACATCAGCCAAATAGTTTTAGTTTTTTCCTAGTAGGCATTGACATACCTACCACATCATATTTAAAAAAAGTTCAACAATGTAACCCAGAATGGGTTAAAATGAAAAGGATATTTTAGGGGACACACAATTTGTTGACTGGATACTGGTTCCTGCAAACAGAATTTATCAGTTTTTACGGGACTCTAAAAATTGGATTGGCTTGTTTAATCAAAATATTTGTGCTTGGATAAGATTATATAGATGCAATTATGAACGTACGGTGGTCGTCAAATTGTAATCTACTACAGTACTTGTTCCAATTCGTAGGTAGCTTGTTTGCTCAATATTATACCTACATCTATGTGAATAGAACACATTTTTAAACCTGGCAGAAATGTGGGGTGTTATTAGTTTGATGTGTATGTATGTCTGTGTGCCTGTCTGTGGCATCGTAGCTCCTAAACAAATAAACCGAGTTCGTGTTGTTTTTTTAATATAATGCCCTGTCTTTAGAGATAGTTCTTAGCTATGTTTGATGAAAATCGGTACAGTCGTTCAAAATTTATAGGGGTAGTACCTACGCTTGAAAATCGGGGGCTTTTTTTAATTTGTCTTGCAGAAAATTTTTTTTTATTTAGTCAATTTTTTTACTTTTTATCGTCTACATAATTATTGTGTTAATACTATTATACAAGAGTGATTTTATTACGAATTACAGTAAATTAACACAAATAGGTATTTCATGAATTTGATAAAAAAGTTCATAGCTCCAAAGCATGGATCGTAGTTACAAGTAAGTATAGCTTTTTTCTTTTTCGTGTTCCATCAATATAACATGACAAAAAATTATGTAATTTTTTGACTTCAAATGAATTATAAATCCGCGAGAGTTCCGATTTGATGTGGCAGTCCCAATTATTTTTAAACATCACAATAAAGCAAACAGTTATACCTTCGTACCTTCTGCCATCAACCGTGATTGAATACAAGCGAAATAAATAAAATATTTATGTCAATGTTTCGTGGGTCATTACCTTATTGCCGTATCCTGAACGTTTACGAGTGATGTACTAAAGAGAAGGGTCCTTATGCGGGTCTTTTTTATAACTTTCGAAAGTGAAGTTATGTAATTGATCGCTTTTACGACGCAGGTTTATGTAGGACTGCTGTTTGGTTTTTATCTTTCTTCGATCAACTATTCAACTAGATATCGGGTTGGCGCAAAAAATACGGCTCGCCAATTAAGAGTGCACTCCTGGCAGTAAGATCTTATTTTGTTTAGTTCAGTCAAGAAGAAACCTTTTATACGTAGAGTAATGAGGTTGACATAACATTTTATGTTATTTGATACGTATTCAAGCGGACATAATTTTGCTTTGATTTTGTAGGTAATTCGTTATATAATTGTATCGTTGAAAAAAAAATCGTTGATCGAAGTTATTTTTAGTAATAAATTGATACATATTGGGTGTTTTGATGGTGAAAATTTTAAGTATCTATTACGATTCAAGGATAGAGCATGGACGGAGAGACTGACAGACAGCGTCCGTCTTTTCAATGTTATTTTTAGGGTACGGAACCCTAAAAAGAAATTGTGAAAAAACTTTTGTATATTTTTGTAAAAGACAATCGAGGGAATGTGCAAATCATATTAATAGGCGATACGGCTAGCAACCAACCTTTTTTAATTCCTTTTTCCATCTTGCCCACCATCATGCTTTGGGTATACGGGTCTTGCGGCCGTGGACTCCGTTTACTTAGAGCTGTAAGAGCCAATTTTCTCTGTTGGCCCCATTAGATATAAAGAAGTGACAGTGTTGTAAAAGTTAAAATGTTAGTTATGTACTCATTGCCTAATACATGAAGCGAGGATAAATTTATCAAAATTAAGCAAGTGTTCATTTAATAAGGATATCCCCTTTTGGTCTGACTCATTCGGATGCACTTTGACAGCAAACATTAGCGGATTTCCGCCGATACGTGGCTGTGCAAGAGCTGTGCAAGGTCGAGAGAAGCATGTTGCAGTGTCTCACTAATTAGGTGTTTGGTTACGTGATTTTTTTTATAAATACATAAATAAATATTATTACCATCTATTTATATGTAAACATGATAACAATAAATAAATGAATATGAATTGGATAAACACTCAAAACCAACACAAATAACAAGGAATAATAGACTGACATCTTATTCATATTACATTTTTTTTCTTTTCTGTTGCTATTCAGGCGAGAATTTCGCGGAAAATGCATTAGTCACAGCTATTAAGGCGGTTTTTTCCTCGCAGTTATAAGGAAGTGAGACTGTCGCTATATGACGTCGAGCATCATCGCAATTTTATTACTAATGTCTACAGAGGTACTGTCGGCAACACCACTGATAATTTGTTGCTTATTTTTCATCTAGTAAAAAGCATATTTGTCTAAAGGCCATAGTTACATATATATATATTTACGACATATATATTTACGACAATAAACTCATGTCGACATAAATTTAATATACAGTGTCAAATACAAAATTGCTCACTGAAATATTTTCATATTTTATGTGAGTGTAGGACTCGCAAAAAATAAATAAAAAAAGTATTTATTTCTCCACAAAAGTAGTCAATACATCATGGGTATGTTTTCAAAGAGTTTTTTGGATGTATTATTTGTATTATATTTTCGGATATTTTTTAAGATTTAAAGAAATGGTAAAAAAATCCTTCATTTTACTTACATTTTGTACTTCCGTTTCTGTACAAACAAACATAAAGAATTAAGTGAATATATGAGTATTGTTACGGAAGTACGAAAATATTGTAGGCATATAGAAGCTACTTAATCTTGCATCACAGGAAATAAACGTTAAGATTATTTGGTGACTTAATAAATGTAAAAAAGAAAAAAAAGTTTAAGTGATAAATTAAGGTAAGATAAACTCATTTTAAGAACACTGACTACGTAGTCGTAAATAAAACGACTGAAAACATTGAAAAAAATGCCACTAAAAGCTGCAACTTAGCAACATTTTGCCATATCACAATATAATATTAAACCCTTTTAATGCTGCATCTTTGCTGATAACAATCACTTAACACTTTACTTTATTTACTGTAATTAAGCCTCGGGTACTGCAAGCCTCTCGAATAAAATGTATTTTTATTTTGCTGTCGCTACGATCTGACATTCTGACACGATGCGGCACTGCAAATGTTTTTGGTTACTGTCCAGTAGCATTACACAGCTTGTAAAAATATCCAGTTGACTATACTTGAAGGTTTATTCTGAATTAAAATTGTAGTTCTAATTTTTGTGTGTTACGTATGAAGTTTTAAAAAAGTTTCCACCTATAATTATTATAGAAGTTAGTTGGTACCTACTTAAAAACAGATCACCAAACGATTACACGATATTGTTATATCTTAACATTTTTTTAAAATTAATTAAGATATTGTTTTCAATCAATATAATTGATACTGTTTTATTTTTGAAATTCTATAACAGAATATTTATTTTTCATTATAATTAGTAATAATTATCCATCCATTTTTGTGATTTAAATAAAACATTGCATTTAAGGGATATCTGCCTTTATTTTATATAAACATGGTAGAGTTGGACCTGGTCTTCAATAGACTATTGTTCAACGTGTAATATTTCCATGGATCTTCCGCCTCGTTTCAGAATGGACCCTCTGAACCAGTTTTGTTCTGCTACCGCGTTGACAAACTTAATTGTCATTGTCATTGTGTAACGCGGTGAGCTGTCAGCGATATACAAGTAAAAAATGAAATATTAATGCGGGCTGTAAAATACGAACTTAGTCTTTTGTCTCTATAAGTATTTATTTGGTGGTTAAAGTTTGGTATTCTTTGTTTTACTTTCGTACTTTATTAAACTAATAAGAGAAGGTAAACGTTATTAGTAAACGTTTAATGAACTAACTATATATGTCTGGAGAAGCAAATAATAGTGGACCAAATAGAGGATTGTATAAAGAAAGCTGTTGGAGGTTTCATGCATAAGGCTCAATTTACATTGCAGCAGAGTCGCAGCGATTCGCCATAATCGTACATAATGAACTTTATGTCAATCTTATAATGCTCAAACAAAACTTCCGGAGCCTTCGCGAGAATTCGCCGCTTGACGTGCGACGACGTTTTGAGCTCAAATTTAGTTTGAACATTATACGATTGACATAGAGTTCATTATGCAATGTACGATTTTGGCGAATCGCTGCGACTCTGCGCAATGTAAATTGAGCCTAAGGCGAGAGCCATAGTACTGACGATCGAACAAATAAATGGTCATGATTCTCAGCATTGAGGGACCGACGAAGAAGAATGAAACAAAATGGAATTTGTCAAGTACTTAACCGACAACGTCGAATCCTTTTATACGCAAAAGGCGCGTATTTTATCGTATGATATATATCAGTTGTATTGAATTTAGTAACCTACCTTTAGTTACCTACACTTGTTTTAGTATTTTAATACAAAATATAATATATTTTCGATATCGTGCAAACTCAGTGATACTTTATCATAGCCACAAATCATAAAGGAAAACAAATTATTCATGCACATAATAAAGAGGCGAGAGTCGTGAGCCCAGCATTTCTTCAGCTCCTCGTTACTGGTATTATTATGTGGAATATCGATAGCAATGTTATGAAATCGATTACATTTCATATTAAATATATTCACCGACTCAACACATTAATTTAATATCGTGCTACTAAAATATAGTTTTAAGATGTAATATGCAAGAAAATCTTGACGTTACAATTAAACTGTAATTTAGAGTTGTCTTTCTATCTTGAGTACCTTCTACTTCTTCTTCATCTAAGCGCGTTCCCAGTTGCATCCTCAGCTATGCTGCTTCGAAGCCCGGGGTGCGCTTTCCCGCTTTTTCTTCTCCAAATATAACATGCATGTCAATGGTCACCCAAGGATGCCAAAGACCTTGACAAGTGGAGAAGAAAATGCCGGAACAGTTAAAATGATTTGGCTGTAATTTTACGACCGGCCGCCTGCCTGACGTCAACCCTCTTTGGGAATGTATTTGTGCGAAAAGTATTACAACCGGCCGCAGCCCGACGTTAACCCTCCTTGGGAATGCAATTGTAGCACGAGATGTTTGTCCTTAGTCCTTAAGTCGCCTCTTACTACTTGAGTACCTTTTACATTGCGTTTAATTTATGTTTATTTGCTCTTACATCTATATGTTATGTATTTTATTTGTAATATAAAATATTCACTTAATAATTAATACTTAATAAAATGTAATATCAAATTATTTTTGGACAAAGCTCAGTAAATAACATTTTAGGTGTAAAAACCCGACAAAACTGATTTAAAAGAAATCTGATTCATCAATGACTATAGGTATATACTTTTATATTGTTGAAACAATTTTAATTTGGACCAAGCATAGTCATAAAAATGTAAGAGCTACTTTTTCAGTCTTGTTCTGCTAAAAATATCATTGAATTATGTTAGTAATTTTATTTAAATCATCCAGAATTACATAAGCTAGTCATACAGATAAGACGAACAAGATTCAATGTCTACATAAATAAATATGTATATGATATGTGTACTCTAATTTTTACATTGCATACTATGATTGCTTCGGTGCGCCGTCTTACTCAATAGGGTTGTGACATTCTCCAAAGCAATAAAACATAGAACAAATTATCGTCGCGTGCCCAGGGGTGTGCTAATTATTGCGCGCACATATTTTATGGTTCCACACGTAATAAGTGAAATTTAATGTTCTTAAAGATGTCAGAGATAAAATTATGTAACTAGATACGCATCTGTTGGTTTAGATTTAAGGTGATACATGAGGTCCAGTGCTGCCCCCATTGAAAAAAAATATCTGAAAGGAAACGGAAATATCATTTAAAATTTCGTATTAGTAAACCCTAGGTAATCCTTCAAACTATTTTATGAACTACTGTTTACAGTTTAAAGTGAGAACGTGAAGCTTTTTTCGCACATTTGCCAAAAGTGGCCATTTTTCGCAAATGTGCAAAGAAAAGCATCACGTTCCCGCTTTAAACTATAAACAGTAGTTCATAAAATAGTTTAAAGGGTTATCTAGGGTTTACTTATACAAAATTTTAAATGATATCTCCGTTTCCTTTCAAATATTTTTTTTCAAATGGGGGCAGCACTGGAATCCATGTTTCATGTTATAGGTAATAGATAAAAAGTTATTTTATCCATTTATATCTTATAATGTAATTCTGATAGGCATGCTAACACTTTTGGATAGTAACACTAAGATTGCAAACTATTTTGGATAAACGGTGTAAGATCAAAATAAATATTGAGAAAAATAAGTAAATATAAGCACTTATATGACAATAATAACAATATGTAAGAAATAATCCTTATACAGGGTCTAAAAAAATATACTGAAACTATTTTAAGGGTGGATTCAGTTCATGACACTGAACAACTTTCCCCAAGAAACAAGTTGGCCAATCAGCTGATCAGAGTTTGTCAAGTATGAAAAACCTTTTTTTTTCATATTTCGATATATGTTCCTTTGGGGAAAGTTGTTCAGTATCATGGACTGAATTAATCCTTAAAACAGTTTCAGTATATTTTATTAGACATTATATTTAATAACAAATAAATATCTTGTTAATTTCTTTCTCTAGTCTTCTATTTCGTATAATGTACGTTTGTGTAGGTAAGTATGCTAGACTCATCTCCGCACCTATATTACTCGGAGTGGACTGGTTGGGCTTCCTATACACACAGGATATTGCTCCATATTCACCATTCATTAACTTAATGGCTTTCGGCTGATGATTTCTCTTACGAAACTGTATTTGCTAGAAAAAAACGTTGATCGATTCGCGATTGTAGCAAGTAACATTTTCTAGACTCAATTATTTATAAAAATGCCAAATATGTCAGCGAACACAATGGACGTCCATTTGAAAAATTAAAATAAAATCAGAAGCATTAATCATAAAGCATTATTTATTTTAAAATGTCAATAGTAACAGCTCGACATACCTATTTAACATACTAATCTCTGATTGTTAACATGAGATGCTTCAAAAGTACCGACGGATTAAGAAATTCATTACAAATTCGACTTTAATTCGTAAATAATAAGACGTAATTTTAAGGATTGTGTTCAGTTAAAAATCGTGCTTACGGTAGCCGAAATCAAGGGTCATAGAGATCAAACGTGATCGAAAACTGATATTAAAGATTGTAGAACTGATTGAAGAAGAGTGACGCATGCGTGAATAAGATATTACGGTACGGTGGCGCAAGAAGCATCACTCTGAAATTTTAGTACACTGCTGGACAAGGATATTTTGTTATAATATACTTTGAAAAAGTTTATGTTTTTAATTTTAAACTTAGTATTTATCTAAAGAAATATTCCTAAATAATATTGAATGTATATGTATGTTCTTATAAGATGTTCAATATAAGGATTTTTTTGTAATCAAAATTTTTAATGTCACAATTTATTTCAAATAAAATATAAAAATTAAAGCTAGATAATATTTTTTTTATCAATTTATTTAATACAACAATATAAGTTAGTTAATATTAAACATCTTATATGAATGTAAGATATTCAATAATGTTAGGAATATTTCTTTAAATGAATACTAAGTTTAAACTTAAAATCGTTAAGTCCTTGACGTATAAAAATCTATGCTTTTTTATTTATAAATAAATACATGATAAATTTGGCAGCAACTTTATTATTTATCTACATCTAGACGTCCTTAGCCAAATTACACTTGCTTAAGTAGAGCTTTTTAGCTAATCATTGTAATCGTACTAGTTTGAAGGCATGGCAATCGTTCCAGCAAATCAATATAAAATGCATTTTGATTTTTTCAGCTTAATAATGTGTTCAATCAAATATTTTAATTGATATGTTGTTTTGTAACTAAGGTTAATACGCTAAAGTGCAAATCATGTTAATATAGGCGATGCGGTTAACAACCCACCACTATTTTGATTTCTTTTCCACCTTCTCACCCACCATCATGCTAAAAGTGGCACCTGGGACTTGCGGCCCTGGGCTCTGTCTGCTTAGAGGAGCAAGACCCAAAATGGTCTGTCTGCCCCACTAGTGAGAAAGACGCGATAGTGTATGTATGTAACTAAGGTAAAATGATGAAATTGTATAGGTACACATATCAAGGAGCTATAATTAAACTTGAAATTTTGGGTACACATCTTACAAACATTATATCAGTAAGTACTTATACTTTTACCGAAAAAAGTGAAAGCCCATTATCAGCAAATTTCCGCTTGATGTGACGTCAAACGAGCCATTAAAGTAATCTGGTAATGTCAAGTCTAATCTTTAAAACCACAGTATAAGTTTAAACAGTGTACAATAAATAAAAGCGGTTCTTTGATGTTGCCGCCGAGAATTCGAGATACTCTACACAGTCGAATCCAATTAAGCGCGAAAAGTATCGTGGTCTCCAGAAATGCGTATTTGGGTTCATCAACATTTTTCGTTCATTGTCATAATTTTTGCTTTTTTGATGCTATGACATGGTTGTTAATTTTTTTGTTTTATTGCAATTATCAGTTGTTTGACGCACGAGTGTGACCAAATGTTGTTGGTTTTTTAGGGTTCTATATAGAAAACAAGAAACCCTTACATTCTGTTCGTGGTTTTACTCAGAGAATATTAGTACTAGAAAGCAGAAATTTGGCATGGGTAATATGGGTATGACTATTATTAAACATGCCGACAAAGAGGTAAAATAAATCGTAAAATAATTTTTTTTTAGGTTAGCTCTATACTTACACTTAAATTGGAAATCAATTATTTTTCTCGACTAACCCATGGCGTGGTGTGTTATTGAAGAGGTCTTTCAAAAATATTGTGAGTTTGTGAACAGCATTTTTTGATTTAGGAATCCGTTTGTGAAATATTTGATGTGCAATTTTTTGTTAGAGTCAAGTGTTCTCTCTGTGACGTTTTTAGTCGATAAGACAATGCACGGAGTCCAGTGCTGCCCCCATTTAAAATTAATTATTTGATAGGAAAATATCATTAAAAATTGTGATCTAGTAAAACCTAGATAACCCTTCAAACTATTTTATAAACCACTGTTTACAGTTTAAAGTAAGAACGTTAAACTTTAGTTTGCATTTTTACCAAAAGTGGTCGCAACTACAGAACCCTATACTGCGCGAGGCCTGATACGCACTTGGCGGTTTTTATTTACATTTAAAATAGCAATGGTTATTTTTTTACATTTCATGAGAGTAATAATTGTAATAATATCTTACTTAAAATTTTTTATTTGTACTCGTATTTAGGAAAACTTATTTACATATCTTATCTTATAATAACTTAATAAACAGAGCTGTATTAAAAAAATCTTGCAATGGAAACATTTTACGTATCTGTGCTTCCACTCAGTAACTCCTTAAGTGATTTGATTTGATTACTTCAGTTTAAGCTAGGCATTCTTCTATCCCCTTTTTTATTTAAGAGTGCCTTTAATGTGTTTCAGTGTTCACGAAATCGGTCGCTAACCATTTGAAATGTTAAAAGCTTTTGCGACTTTTTTGCCGCGCAGAAAGGAGAAAACGTCGACATACTTATTCAAAACAATTTATGTTTCGTGTTAAAATCACGAAGCATCGTTTGCTCTTCCTTATTTTTCATTATACAATCATTTATAATTAAACACCCACGAGATTAATCCCATCTTTGAGCATTTAAAAACACAAGTACTATATTTCTTGGAATATCTCTGCAAAGTTGGCAACATGACGACGGGGAGTAGGTGGTGTTGCCCTATAAAGAATTTAAAATAAGTAATATGACCGCGTAGGTCAGGATTATAGGCTTTTTTATCAGTTTGACCTTTAAAATGATCATTTACTTTTTTGATGTCTACGTCCTTAGTAAAAATAACAGATGCGTGAGCTGAACTTAAAACAAGTAAACAAATTATTTTAAATTAATTTTACTGAACATGAAACATTAAAGAATGTACACTTAATTATGAAAAAAAAAACATTATTTGGCAGATAATGCATGTTGATTAAAATAAAAATATAGTTTTATAAAGGAAGCAATCACTTCAATTTAATTTCAACCTTGTTTAACTAATTACCATATATTTCACTTCAATATTAAATAAGATAAAAACAAGTAGTACTCATAAAATTGCATAAATAAACTATTTATTGTTCATTACTTTCGGGAAGCTTTTAAGATAAATTTTAAAAGAACAATAAGTTTCAAATGCGTCTCTGAATTATATAAAGAAATCAAATATTTATAAAACTATTTTTACTAAAAATTATAGTATAGATCAAGGAACAAGCCAAACTCTGAGAGGGCGAGAGGAAAATAGGTATAACTTTATTTATTACTCAAACATTAGATATAATTTTATTGGTGAGTATTAAATTCATATCCTAATCTTGCCATGTATTCGCTGACCAGGTCAAAATGGCATTTTAATCGCTTATTGAAAATGGAGCATTCAACAAGATAACTGCTCGAGATGATGTAATGCAGTACCTTATTGCCTCAATGTCAGTCAGTGCCCCTTTTCGCATTTTGTGTATTTTACATAGCATTGAAAACATTCTTCGTCAGCATCAAACAATCAAGCGATTGGTCTAAACTTATTGATAATACGTACGTACAGGTACATTAACTTGCTATCTGTTAAGGATAAAATAAATAAAGATATTTACTTGTGACAGTTTTATTTTGAAGAACCATTTCCTTTTTATTACAAAAAGTCAGAAAAACCAAGTAGTTTTTACAAAAATCCCCCTTTAACCCCAACATTTCTCCCTGCTTTCGGACCTTATAAAACTATTTTTACTAAAAATTATAGTATAGATCAAGGAACAAGCCAAACTCTGAGAGGGCGAGAGGAAAATAGGTATAACTTTATTTATTACTCAAACATTAGATATAATTTTATTGGTGAGTATTAAATTCATATCCTAATCTTGCCATGTATTCGCTGACCAGGTCAAAATGGCATTTTAATCGCTTATTGAAAATGGAGCATTCAACAAGATAACTGCTCGAGATGATGTAATGCAGTACCTTATTGCCTCAATGTCAGTCAGTGCCCCTTTTCGCATTTTGTGTATTTTACATAGCATTGAAAACATTCTTCGTCAGCATCAAACAATCAAGCGATTGGTCTAAACTTATTGATAATACGTACGTACAGGTACATTAACTTGCTATCTGTTAAGGATAAAATAAATAAAGATATTTACTTGTGACAGTTTTATTTTGAAGAACCATTTCCTTTTTATTACAAAAAGTCAGAAAAACCAAGTAGTTTTTACAAAAATCCCCCTTTAACCCCAACATTTCTCCCTGCTTTCGGACCTTATACGCGTCATTGTTTTTATATTTATAGTGTGTGTGTTCTCATGTAAGTGAAATGTAAATTTCTTTATGATAATAAAATATTTTTAACATACCTAATGAAAAGAATCGAATACAATTAAGTATGTAGAACCAAACGTAATAATTTAAATGTTGTGTTGTTGTCTTTTAGTAATATAAAAGAAAATGGTAGGTACTTACTTTAAAATAACTTTTCCAAGAGTAAATATGTACATACATGTTTATTAATTTAATCCAACAGTATCTTTGACTTTTCTTTCATCTGTGCGAGTGAGAATTCGTTCATTAGACGATTTATGCTGGACAGAAGCCTACCCTAGGCTTGTCCTCTATCATACAACAGATTAATAAATAGACATCATACGTCTCTATCTCCTTTGTTTCTTTAACAAAACATACAAATGTGTACTTAGTCTATGATATCTAATTTAGCAGATGATAATTAACAAATAGGATTCTGGTTTTAAAAGGATATCAAGGGTTCGATAATAAAGCCGAAACAAACATAATTATCTTTACACAGCAGTTATGCATGAGTTTAAAGCCCGAATTGCTATCACTCCTGTCACCTAATTCTACAAAAAGTCACATTAAGTAGGTATTAACATCTCCATATACCGTTTTTATAATCAGACAAGCCGGAGACATCGGACGCTCCAAAGCCCCGTGCGAAGTGACAGTTGCTTCGACGCACCAGATTTACCTGTCTATATTATACAACCTTATTTTGAAAACAATAAGGTTTAAGATCTAAATGTTGAGGTGTAAAGATAAGATGGCCGAAAACATGTCTCATCTCAAATGGATCAGAGCATCTCGGCCCGTGAGAATTAATTTCGTGGAGTAACGACCTTCATTTTACTACGAGTATTAGCTGGTGTTATGGTGGGAAAATTAGTCAAATGTAACACAATCTGGCTCTGTTTTGTTTACTACATCTTGATTATGATACTAACTTTGTTATTTATTCTCTTCTCATTCTATCGCGTTCATGCACGGTTACATCATAAGCTTTATGCTATGAATATGTAAATATTCGGCCTCATAGTACCTTTTTTACGATTTCTCATTTCATGCCAGGGTCTAACAAAATATACATAAACTATTTTTAGGCTGAATTCAGTCCATTATATTGTAAAACTTTCCCTAAGGAACATGTAGCAAAATATGAAAAATAATTTTCGGCCACTCATACAAGTTGGCCGATCAGCTAATCCAAGTTTCTATGGACAGCAATTTTTGTTTTACATATTTACTCGTATATGTTCTTTGGAAAAAGTTGTTCAGTATCATTGACTGAATCTACATTTAAAATAGTTTCAGTATATTTTGTAACACGTTTTATAATTTGGCATCCTTATAAAAATTATGTTATGTTATGGGAATATGGAGCAATGACGAGGAGACGGATATGGCAGAACTATAACAGTTAATTTTTTTACAATTTGCTTCAGGAAGCAAGTGGTCTCATAACCAAGGATACCGAAATCTGTCCGAAATGGCTCCGAAGCAACAAATCTATAAGATAATGTACACCCAGAAACACGCTAAGATGAAGATAAACTAATAAGTATAGATTATTTTTAACTGACGTAAAAACAGATAGATAACTATTAGCCATTAGAACATTGAATTAAATCTGTGAAGATGATTCTCATTCAAGCTAATAAAAATTTATAGCCGTGCGAAAATATGCGTTTTGCGAGTGTATTTAATTGGGACTATTTTTAAAACTGGAGCAATCTATTGTTTAATTCTGAGCTGTGAGGATCTTGCTCATCATCACCTTGACAGAAGCTTTGTTTGTATTTTACTTACACACGTCTTTTAATATCGTGTATAAAAGTGTGAAAAATTTACATTATTTGAATTACTAACTACTAATTAAATTCCTAAGTTAAAAGTAAATTTCACTAGAAATGTTTATCATCGAATGTACTTATCAAAGGAGTACGGATTGGAAAAAAAAGTAGCACATTTGTTCCAAACAAAATACTAATAGGTAGTTTTTTAACGAAATGTTCTTTTTTGCTTTTCAAAACCTATCGAGTGGGATATCAATTTAAAGTATTTTATTCAAGGATTACAAACATATATGCAACCTATATGTTTAAATGAAATTTGAAATGAGAAATGCTAAAAATCAACGATTTTTATGTCCGGTTCTATGTTTCCTTGTAACTACAAAATGGCGAAACCGATTTTAATAAATTATACATGGTTAGATTTGTCTTAACCACTAGAGTACGAGTAACATGGTATATTAAAATTATTGGAAATCAAAATTTTTGGCGCTAAATTGCACGGCATAAAAAATCTTTTCAAACCTATTGAATGGAGTTTCAAACTAAAGGATTTTATTTAAGAATTATAAAAATATTTTATCACGCAGTCGGGTATTCTGCTTTTTTTTTTTAAATTATTACTTGTTAACATGATTATTTAAAATTAGAATATTAGATCATGGTTTAAATTCAAATTTCATATTCTTTTCTTACATCAGAATTAATATACTTTTATCATTATTCCTCGTTTCTTTTGTAAGTGCAGTTTTCATGCCTTTTTGAACTATAAGAATTAATGAATAAATCAACCAGACAGAACTTTATTTATTTCCTTTAGTTTCCTCAATCGATCTAGATTAAAGATCAAAATAAGCTGTACCGTTTTTTAGTCGGAAGTATCATGTAACGTGACACTGGTAAGAAACGGCTCGCGGGTGGTCCCGTCTGATGTCTTCCCGTAATTAAACCGACTGATTATGTATGTAGCAAGATAGTTTATGGTCGACGTATGTTTGCTATAAGAACAAAGGTTTAAATAGACAAGTTTATAAAAAAAGATGCAAAGGAAAAAGCATATGCATATTGGTAAATTTATCAAAAAAAACAACAGAATAATGAAAGGTTTAACAATTGTTTCTTTTTAGGGTTCCATATAAAAAGGGTGACAACGGGGCCCTAATACTAAGACTCTGCTGTCTGCCTGTCTGTCCATCCGTCTGTCACAGGGCTTTATCTCTTGAACCGTCTTAAAATTTTCACCGATTTATTATTGTGGATAAAGTTAAAAATGAAAGGGGGACGTCATACAAAAACGTATTTTTTCACCTCGGTACAATGGAATACAATAAAACGGTACCCTTCATCTACGAATCTGACTCGCACTTGCCAGGTTTATTTACATAAATTTTAACTTTTTTAACTTTTTGTAATTACTTGCAAATAAGAAAATGAGCACCTATTGAGTTAGATTTAAAAAGAAATGGTGGGGTACTTTGGCAAATCGTATCTTGTCTTACCATAACTCAAACATTTATCACGGTACCCTATATAATCGATTAAATTAATTTAATGCCAACATAAACATAGCAAAAGGACACTATATTCACATTTTAATGTGAATATATAATTGTGGTAGTACATCTGGCAGACCACGCCCTGCGAACTGGGCTGGTGAAGGCACGCGACGCACGCGCAGCTCGCGTTTATACTGAAGCAACAAGGACAAGAGAAAAACACATACAATAAATATATACCTCTAACGTCTAACAAAATATACAAAAACTATTTTCAGGGTGAATTTAATCCAAAAAAAAATATAAAACATGGAAGAGTGACTAACAAAGGCTGAATTTTTGCTGAATTAGGTACAAAGTACCACCTAAAAGATGATAATATACATACATGTATAATGTATAAAGAATATGATTTTAAAGTATTCGTGTAGTAAATAAGTAATTAAAAAGATTTTTTTACATAAACCCACACGTATCAATGTAAAAGCCTCCTTACGAACAGCAAGAAAGCCGAGACTCCGTCATCCAGTTATGGCATCTGTCTATGATATTATTAATACAAAAAGCTGCCTGTCTGCTTTTCACTGCGCCTTATACAGCGTCACAATGTGGCATCGGCGGGAAATGTACTTATTGGTATCTACACTCCTCTTAATGGCATCGAAAAAGTCACCTCACCCTCAGTTAAATCCAGTAGTGATATCAGTTTCAGGAGAAAAGAAACTGGTCAACTTATTTATTTCTCTGCCATAAAAAAATAAGCACATTTGTTCCAAACCAAATAAGGTAGTTTTTTAGACAATTGAGTAAATTAGGATTTTTAGATCATGGTATCAACTTCAATTTTAGTTTGTTTGTTAAACAGAATGACTTTTTATTTATCTGCAACTTATTTATTTCTCTGCACGGTATAAAAGTTAAGTTTTTTTTACTTGCTTCTACTCTACACTTGTATGTAGTATTGATTTCTTCTAAAAACAAATCTAAAAGTAAAATTGGGAAGCGCGTGTTACTTGAAAATATCTTGGATCTTCACGTTGTCTAGACATAAATCACATGGTTTTGACTTGATTAGTGTCAATGGATTTCTGGTATTCCTTTTTCCATTAAGAGGGCGCCTGATGTGGATAATCTAAGTTTTGCTCCTGCTTTCACGCAAATAATTTTACTCTTGCCGAAGCGAGACAGCGAGCCATGCGGGATAGGAAGACCGCGGTAGGTCAATAAGGCTGGTTTTGGTTCTGAGGTTTTTTTCGTTTTACAAAGAATATTTAAGAGTTGTTTAAAAAGTAAGACATATGATGACTGCCTTATATTTAACACAATTATAATCCAAAGTTACAAGTGCTAATTTATTGTATTTCTTGAATACTTTCCGTTTTAGTATAATAATTCTGAGGTAATTTGGAGGCAACTTCGCAATGTTTTTCTATCAAGAAAATTTTTAGTAATCGTGTTTTCGAAACACATAATGTATATAGTTAGTCCAGAACTTTGCTGTGTTTTAATTTCAAAGTGAGTATTTCGTAACTATTGATAATATTTAAGATCGCTCTAAGTACTATTAGGGTCATACGGGCTCTTAATTCTTGGTACCACGGAAGACCAGCGGCGTGATGTACGTTACTTACATCATCCCATTTTGTGTATAACTTTTTAAATTTAGATTTTAGTTTAGTTTTAATTAAATAAATTGTTGAATTACTTAGTTTAAGTAATTTAAATAACTATTGTAAAATATAGCACCAAATAAATTATTTATCTTTCTTTCTATCTTGTGCTAACGTTCACTTATACTCTTCAAAAGTCAAAAATGATTCTCTAAATATGTACTAGTTCGATGACTGATTTATGAGCGTTCAATCATCTTCAAACGAGTCGACCAAAGCCCATTGTTCCTTCCTAATAAATGAACCGTACGTTAGCTAATATTTGAACGCTAAAAATAATATGCAAAATTTTTTCTGCGAAAGTTGATAGATAGATCAAGGCATGGACATCGACCGTAACACCACGGAGGTTAATATCGTGCTTATACCCAGCGCTCAAAGAACGTCATTACGAGGAAATGTTACGCTTGATTTCTATTCGGCTGTAAATTGACAGTAAATAATTAAAGTCTGTGCTAAAATATGACGATACAAAGATAAGTTATCAGGTGTTTGGTAATCGCAAACAATTGCAAAGCCAAGGTCGCGCGAAAGAATTTTCGGCTGAGATGCGTAGCTTTACGAAACTACTTCTATGATCAGATAACGTTTGTAAGGCTTCACCACACAACAGAGGTATTAACGGTGGATAAGATCATATACGTTATTGCAATAGGTATCAGTTTTTTAGTAAAGGTATTTTGTTTAAAGGACTGATCTTCTAGGCATTTGTTTTTGTTGTAAGATGCTTGCATTTTTTGTTATATGACGAAATCAGGTATGAGGTCAAAAGGATGGCTCAAGAGAAGGAGACATGGAAACTACTCTACCGACAAGAACGTAGTTCTTAAATCATAGATGGACAGATAGACGACATTAGTTCTTAGTAATTATATCACCGTCAATCGTAACGCCTACGTTAGTGCGGGTAATAGAACTTTTGGTAGGTACTGTACCTACCTATGAGCATTCCATATTGAAAATAATGGATGAGAAAAGATCTTAAGATCCTCTCTTCACCATTAACATAACATAACTACCTTAAAGTTCTCCTGAAAGGGATTGCTGTGCGGAGGCCATCTTTTGTATTCTTATTTACATTTATCTCTTTTATCTGTGTAACTTTGTTAAGGACTGTATGCACAAAGCCATGTGGTCAGATTTGGCTCTGAAATATGCAAAATTTTCCCGCTAGGGGGATAAAAATGTCAAGATGAAGTTACATAGAGTTAATAATGTGTAAACGGGACAATAGATGTAGGTAATCATAAATTGTAACGTAGAAGCTTACTTGTTTCTTTTCGTCAAGACTTCCAGTCCGCGATACTTATTAAAATTTTCAAATCAATCAAATCAAAGAATTATTTTGTTTGAATTATTATTTCTGAATTAAGGCCTTGGCAGATGTCATTATAATGTACTTAACACTTTAGTAGACAGGCTATCAGTAGAAAAAGGCTAAAGTCGAAAATACAGTAGTGTGCGTGAATGCAAGACGTTTATTTAAAAAGCGATTTTAAATATATGTGAAATTCAAATAGCACTTTCTAAAAAATCCAAGTTATAGTTATTGAATCTTGCGTAAAATTTATTACTTTTTCAATTTATTAGTCGACCTCCGTGGCGATTCCTTAACACGCTAGTTCATCACTCGGAGGTTCTGGGTTCGATTCCCAGCCAGGGCAAGTTGGTAAATGGCCTTTTTTAATTTTTCCTGGTTCTTGGGTGTTTATTTTATCCCATCAAAAACATAAATGTAAAAATGCCAAGTTCAAATTCCGACAAAACAATTGAAATTTAAATAGCTGCCAATTTATGTAGGTAGTGAAAACTGAAATTTATTCATAAGAATCTCAACATTTGACTTGGACAACATTAAGATTGAAAGCACGGTCACCCATCCTAACTGTGACCAAGCTAGAAATTGCTTAACCTGTAAAAGCACGGTCATTCATCCATCAATTTTTGAATTTATCGTATGCAAAGTGGAGCGAAATATTTGCACAAGTGGTTTTGATTACTCATATTTTGAAATTTGTTAAAGCGCAAATGACAAAGAACCCTTAGAATAGAGAATCTTTTTAGTTTCACGCAGCTTTTTAGGGTTCCGTAGTTAACAAGAAATGAATTCGTCATGTCTGTCTGTCTATCTGTCCCCAGTTTTACTCATAGACTATTAGTACTAGAAAGCTGTAATTGGGCATGGGCATGGATATGTGGTAATAAAAACTTGAAAAAAAAATGTGTGGTGTGAGACGTCGTTGAATAGGTCTTTAAAAAATATTGTAAGATTATGAACACCCTCTTTCGTTTTAGCAATCCGTTTGTGAAATATTTGGTTTTTGATTGCAAATTTTTGTTAGAATCATGTGTCTTCCCTCTCTGTCAGTTAAACGGTTGTATATGGACACTTAAAAAAATTCACGGCAGTAGTACAAAACGTCTCCCTGTACTAAAACTAATTTAAGGTGGATTTAGTTCATGATACTGAACAACTTTTCCTAAGGAACACATAATTAAATATGAAAAGAAAATGTTTGCTTTCCATTCGACCTCCGTGGCGTAATTTTTAACACGCTAGACCGCTAATTCGGAGGTTCTGGGTTCGAGCCCCAGCCAGGGCAAGTTAGAAAATGGTATTTTTCAAATTGTCCTGGGTCTTGGGTGTTTATCTATGTATGTATTTATCATAAAATATAGTATCATTGAGTAAGTATCCCATAATACAAGTTTAAAACTTACTTTGGGGCTAGCTTAATTAGTGTTATTTGTCCTTACATTACCATACATATAATACATAAATATTACATTTTGCCAAATCTTGTGAGTAAGAGATCAAAAATAATTTTTGTATTTCGTTTGTTCCTTGGTGAAAGTTGTTCAGTATCATGGACTGAATTCAGACCTAAAGTTAGGCAGTTGTTAGTTACATAAAACAAGTAGGTACTGACTACGGAACCCTACACTGCACGTGGCCCGTCACGGCACGTGGCCGGTTTATTTTGGTTAAGTTGAAATTTTAGGGAACCATAGACAAATTTATGATATTTCTGTGTAAATCAATATTACTTACCGCTGACATGACGTTCTCAAAAATACAATCAAATAGTATTTTACGCGAGCGGTGACTTGGAAAACTACACGTTTTGTGTTCCACTGATAGAAAATGTACACATTTGAATTTTCTTTGTGAAACAATACGTTTAGCGACCATCTGCAATCGTAACACCTTTCACTTCTATTCACCTTATTATGTAAGTACGGAGGGTAAAAAAGGATTGCACGTTGAACAGATCAACAGTCTTGGCGTAGCAGCTGTATGTGCTCAATCAATGACTTGACTGTTTGATTTTGTGCAATATTTTTAACGAATCAACAAAGAGCACTAAAAAGAAATCGTTTCCTGAAAACAGCTAAAAAAATTGATTGATTAATGAAGCAGTAATTAGCATTATTGCACCCTTTTATTTTTTATCTTCTAATAGGTTTTCCTGTAATCTATAGGTAAAGAACTATTAACTGTATATTTTTCAAAAGATTGGGTTCAGTGGTTTCGGAGATAAGTGTATTTTTATTATTTATTTTCAAAAATTACTTCAAAAACACCAACTTAAAAAATATAGAAAAATATATTTAATATTATCATAAAATGCTCTTTCATTTGATATTTTACGCGATATAGTTCACAAAACCCTTTTTTTAATGTCTCATTTATCTCCCATAAAGTGGCCCCAATTTTTATTTATTTATTCATTTACCTACATTTTACTTCCGTCTTTGGGTCACAAATTTACATTATGTGCGCCACATTTCAACTGAATCGGTCCAGTAGTTTAGTAGGGGGGGGGTAAATAACTTAAAAATACCGATCTAAGAAATAAATATATTTAAAATTGTCATAAAAAGTTCTTTCATTTGATATGTCACACGATTTTGTTATCAAAACTTTTTTTTAATGTCTAATTTACCCACAATAAGTGGCCCCCTTTTTTAAATTTCATTTATTTACATTATACGTCTATCTTTAGGTCACTAAGTTACATAAGTGTAGGTACTAAATCTCAACTAAATCATTCTAATAGTTTCGTAGCAAATTGGCTGTGACTTACGGACAGACAGACAAGCGAAACCCTAAAAACAGTAAAAACACCGAAAAAATCGGTTCCAATACAAATTTCCCGGGCGGCTGCACACTTTTGTATAAAAATGCAGATTTTTTTTGTTTTTTGACTGTTGTTTTAATATCATTATACTATACTAGCAGTCCACCCCGGCTTCGCCCTTGGTACACACAAAGCCTATGTCACTCGGGGATAGTGTACCTTTCCAACGGTGAAAGTTTTTTTAAATCGGTCCAGTAGTTTCGGAGCCATGTAATGCAAACAAACAAACAACCAAATCTTTTCTCTTTATAATATTAGTGTAGATAAATAGCCTACTATAGCCTGCCTGCCAAGCCAAGTATAGATCTAGTATAGCCTGTGGTTCGATATATTACGCATAATGTCAATTCGTATTTTGATATACATTCATGGGGAAAAGTTGTTCAAAATTTCAGACTGAATCACCCCTCAAAATAATTGTAAAACCCTAATAAAACAGCACCTTTTATTACAAAAACAGTTAATATGATTCGCGACCCGAGAAAGTTCCAATCCGATTTTCACCCTAATCGCCAATTAAAAAATATAGGTAATAAATCAAACCAAATTATTTTTTTCATTGACTTAATTTTCAATAAAATTTAAAAAAAAAATGTGCGGTGCCGTATCTGCGATAGCATTACATCTTTACTTGAACGTCAACAAAATGTCAAAACTGTGCCATAGTGTAGCAAAAGTATGACATAATTTGGCAGTTTGTACATAGTTTTTTATTGAAATATTTTAGACTGTAATGCAATTTTACGTAATTTGAAAATGGATTTTTTTGAAAAATTCGACACGGCCTCCTTCCTGAACGCCCGGCGGGCAACTGAATTTGTATGGAAGAATCATGGCCGCCATTTCAGAGATTTCTGTCAAAAACGTTGCAAAACATCCAATTTTTAAAATTATTTTTTTTATTATTGCGTGATTGCATTGTAAGCAAATATAAGAATAATGTTTCAAAATAGCCTTTATTTTTATAAAATATATGCAATCCCTTGTTAGAATATTTCTTTACTCAGAAAAACAAGCCAGTTTGTAGCAAGATTTTCTAAAATATTTCTTTCAGGTTTCTTTACAATTATCTTACTTTTTCTGAATGAAAATTAAAAAAATACGATTTTCGTCTACTGGCTAGTCTATTCACCTATAACTAGGTATGTAATTTTCTTAGTGGTCTTTTCTACTTAAGCCATAACTATTGCCCGCGCAAAGTGCGTTTTGCATGTTTTTGGGTAAATTCAATGCTTGTTTTTAGGAAAACTACAAAATATTAAAAAAAATCCTTTTTTTCGTCTACTGTCCCAACTCTTCCTCTATCTATGTGTATACATTATTTGACTTAAATCAAACGCTTTCTGTACAAACTTGTTGCCCGCGCAAACCCAGTTTACATGGTGCCGACCCTTAATTTGTGTGCAATAGAGTAAAATAAATAAATAAATAAGTACTAATATTGTGAGGTAGCCTTTAATCATTGAAAGTGATACTGCTCCTGCCAAAAGTCATCCGTTAAGCAACAGTAATAATTACTAAAGAATGTTGCAACTTCGTGTCGTTAGGATCAATATCAGTAACAAAGAGATCGATTTTTGTGACTCATCAAGGCCCGAGGTGAAGGCGCTCCGCTATCCCTTGACCGCTCCCTGCAACCTTGCTTTCGACGTGATCAAGAGATAATGTCCAAACGTGATTGGTGCGATGAAATCTACGCATATACTTCTTCAATTGAGGTATCCAGCTGTAAGCTTTAAAGGTAAGATATAAATACTACGTATAGGATACGCAGATGGGTTTGAAAACGGTAATAGTTTATTGAAAAAAAGAAAGATAAAATAATTTACATATTTACAGATGTACAAAAGTTAAATGCCTACTTACTACAAATGTAATCTGAAAAATCGTGTCCATGTGGCATAGTGCCAAGAACGCTGGCCGCATTTCCGCGTTGAATCGCCATACTAATACGAGTGCGAAAAACCAGCCAGCCCTCTTGTCACCAGCGGCATAGATCAGTCTTGGAGAGATCTCTTTAAGGAAACCCCTAGAATCGGAGCCCCACAGCCCAAAAGTCTCCACGCCAGACGGTACAAAAATATAGTCATCACTTAAAGAACTATATTTTGATGGTTTGTGAGCACATGTGGTGTAATATCATGAAATTTTACACTGGAGTACACTTTGGCTATAGTTTTTATCTCAAGATACTCTAGAGATCAGTGCAGTTGTTGCCGCTTCTTCTGCTGCACTAGCGCCTATACTTAGCTATAAGCATTGTAAGTAACGATTTGACGTTCAAATTTGTGCAAAACAAAACAAAGTGATTATTATTTAGACATATTATAAATATCTTTGTAATGTATCTTTGAATTGTAAAAATCTGATGCAAGAGGAATGAGTGCGGAAAGAAAATGAACTCTTGAAGTCATTTATCAATCTAAAATAACTCTTAAATATATTTAAAAATTGTGTGTTTCAAAATCGCTATTTATATTATAAAGCTTATAATAAATAACTGATGTCCACTAACTAGTAATAGAGTACTACCCGCAATTAGGTAGTAAGATTTTTTGTGGATAACATAAACCAAACAATGCACGTTTAAAGGTTAACTTTTACTTCTATATTAAACTTGCAAGTACTCGTAGTTGCAAGATGATCTCATTTCAGACTCCTAGTAGAGCATTAAATTAAACGTATTATGAAACAACCTCGATCTTTTATTCGCCTGTCAAAGCCGACACAATCGATTGAAACGATTGAATCGAAAGTATCGAGTGATATTATCACATGTCGCTCCAAGGTCAAGTCCTGTAGGGATTGAGGTGAACAGCTGATATATCGATAATATCGATCCATTAGGATGATTTGTCGCATCTCTTATGTATATTTCTAATGGGTTAAGCCTCTTAATCTAAACAGTGATCTCCCAGATGTTTTAGATTGAAGTTTGAAAAATATAGAGGTCAAGTGTTATTTAAATTGGACCTTATAGTATAAGAATTAAAAGTTTTGTACTGTAAAAACGTCTATATTGTTAGACGTAGACACACGCTCGGATGGGCAAGCTATGTAGTCTAGGAGTCCATCGCAGAATTTATAAGTTAATTTGATTCGCTGTTAATTTAATTCTAGTTGTTTTATGTCACTTTGGCTGCTGAAAAATGCACCGTGTGTGTCTTTTTTAAATAAAAATACATACGGTGCGTTTTAAGCAGGCGGAGTGTTAACCCGTCGAATGTCCCAGTCCCTAACGAACTGAACTGAAGGAGTGCAACTTCAAAATGTGCTGCAGCAAGTGTTTATAGTTATATACAGTAAGTACCTAATATAACATGTTTTATTTTATTTCATACCTGTTTCTTTCTTATTCTAAGACGTGAATCCAGGAAATAATGATAACTATTAATTAACATAAGGTCGCGGTCAGTTTGGACTGTTTAGGACCCGAGAAGTTTAAATCATTATCACAGGTCTTTCTAGTCTCCACTGCAGGAGCACGACCCTCTGTAGTGCCAGAGCCAAACTTGGCCAGAAAAGCTAGAGGATTTGGCCTGCACTCTCCACGCTGGCCAGACGGGTTGGAGAGGTGTCACTGATGTCTAAGTTTTGTTTAGCTTGTATTTGCTAAGTTGCCTTATACGACACCCATGGATGACTTGGAGTGATACTATTTTACTCTACCGGAACCACACAGCAAAATATATTAATTTATATTTTTATTAGCTTTTCTTGAGGTTTTTAGACAAATGTTCGTAAAGTTCTTCAGAACAAATATGAACATAAAGAAGGACCCCAGACTATGCTTCGCACGTGAAGATGATATCTGAATCGCCTGGGGGCGTTACGAAAACCACTTACGTATCAGTTGGCATCGCAGCACACGTATTATTTTGGCTACTCAATATCACAATTATAATTTCGAGTCATATTTCTTTTTGCTCGTAACATCTGATCATTCACTTCCTGTAGCTTGGTTGAACTTCTAATAGCTCCTCTGATGATGGACCACCACTGCAAAGATTTCTTGTCCATTGCTGCGTTGCATGATAAACTCTAAAAAGCTTTTGTGAGTTAAACAGCAATGTACAGTGAATTGGCGCAATGCAATGATGGCCCAACGTGTGAAGAAGCCAAAGATTCACAGATAAATAATACTCTTAGTCGCTAAAACGATATCTGAATTTAAAGCTATTATAACTATATATTTAATATTATGTAAGCTGTAGAACTCGCAAAAATACGTGTCTTCAATAAAAAAAATGAGTTAAATACCCAATTAGGGTATAGTACTAGATTATAAGAGGGAGGAGTTAGTACTGAGATAATGAAAGAGGAAATTATATTAAGGAAGGCGTTGACGAAATAGAGCCGATCAAATAGTAAAAAAGCGATAAAGAGATAATTTGCAACTGTAAAAGGAATACGGTAAAGAAAGTAACTTACGGAGTAAAGAACGGTGGCCTGATAGAATTAAGATGCAAAAATCAAACAATTTTAAATTAATATTATGCAAAAATACAGTACAATAAGTACCTAGTTTTATGATAATTCTGGTCCACGAACGAATGCCATTCTTCGCTTGTAATATAACAGTCTATTGAACGTTTATTTTCGTATTAGCGTCACTTCTCCTTTAGAACAGACATAGTGCTTGTCTATTCTAAATGATATACATCCTAGAACTACAATAACTCTAAGCACAACGCCATATTGTCAGTAAGATCTAAGTTAAAGGGTGCCTTGTCTCATTCACAGATTGATATGAAAAGCTCTCTCACAAAAGCTCATATATTACTAAAATAGCTTTCAGAGGTTGATGTTTAGTACGGACCTTTATTATTGTCTTTGGTCTTTAGTTTTCCTAATAAGGCAATAAATTTTATATTTGTATATATTTGTAGTGTTAGGCCCAGTAACATAGAGGAGGAGCGAACATAATTACGTAAGTATGTTCTATGTAAATCTTAAAGGACTTTACAATGCAGTGATTTAATGCATATGAAATTATCTTTAGGCAATTGTCCATGTCGCATAATGGTGAGGCTTTTCAGCAAATATGACATACATTTGGCAAAAGAAAAAAATCGAGACACAATGTAGGTTAATATTTTACAAAATGAGGAATAGAATGTTATATAACTTTTTTAATATCATATTTTCAAGAGAAAATCTACAAATACGACATTATTTAATTAAAAAAACACAGGTTCTAAAAAAATATACTGAAACTATTTTAATGCTGAAATCAGTTCATGATACTGAAAACCTTTCCCCAAGGAACTTATATGGAAATATGAAAAAAAAAACAATAGGCCAAGTTAACCGAACAGCTGATTCGAGTTTTTATAGAAAACAAAAAAAAATAAACATACTATGATATAAGTATGTTGCTGGACGCTCTATCCCTAGATGTTTCTATACGAGTACAAACGTAATCTAGCTTTTATTTTAAAACAACCAGTCAGATTTCAGCAAAATTTTGTAAGTTTGACGAAATTGCATATATCTAGGATTTAAACTGGTTTTTTGAAATATATGAATTTGAAAGAAAATATAGTGTCATTAATTTTGACCACCAATAGGTATTGAAATATTCTACACACTGTAAGCTCTTTCAAGTTCATAAAACCAGTAAAATTTTTGTCGAAATCTGATATGTCAATTCAAAATAAAAGCTAGAGTACGTTTGTAGAGAAAGTCTAGGGCTGAATCTAACCTAAAATAGTTTCAGTATATTTTGTAACACTTTATATAAGTTACAATAACAGTATAGCAAAATCTTTGAAAACTACTGTGATATCGGCACACATTCCTACTTGCGGTCTAAAACACCGCTTATTACATAACGGATTATTGTAAAATTGCATTCCATAGATTTGCTCATCAATAGCTACTATAATACATGTACTAAGACAAATCACTACCTATCAGTTTCTTGAAAGACAATCGAGGACAAAAACTTATATAATAAGATGTAAGTACAAAGTTGAATACTGCTGTTTTCTACGTCTCCTTTCTCTATGAGACAAAATTGACGAACCAAATTGAATAAAAAAGTTGTCATTAATCGTTCTTATAAGTGGTGCCATGTGGTTCCCGGCAGAGTAGAATAGGACCATCTTCCCGTGGATGTCGTAGAAGGTGACTTAGGAAACACAAGCTAAACCTAAACAAAGCTTATAAACATCAATGAGACCTCTTCAACCTGTCTGGCCAGTGTGGAGAGTGTAGGCCAAATCCTCTGGCTGCTTTGGTTAATACGAGTATATGGTAGTACAGAGACGGTCGTGCTCCTGCAGTGGAGACTAAAATAAAAAGACCTGATGATGATAAACAGGCTTAGTTTTTCAACATTTTAGCGCATTCCCGGTTTCATCCTCAGCTGTGCTGTTTCGAAACCCGTGGTGCGCTTTTCTGTTCTTCCTTATCCAAATATACTAACATGAGCACAGAAGACGATAAGAGTATACAAAATAGAATCTCCTAAGGCACTCGCTATATGCGTCCCCGTTCCTCGTCCCCGAACCTCTCCCCCGTTCTTGTGCGGCCGCGTGCACCATGCAGTGTGTGTTTGCCCGTTCTCGCCTTGTCCCCGTTCCCCGGAACGGGGACGTATATTGCGCGGGACCTTAGGACACCGTTCTGTATACTCTTACTGTCTTCTGTGATATGAGGTCACCCAAAGATGCTGAAGACCATAAGAAATCGAGGAGAAATAGCCGGAACAGTTAATGCCTGTTTACATGCAGTGGTATAAAACCTATATCAAGACAAATCACTACCCATCAGTATGTTGAAAGGCTCGAGGACAGAAACAGTTGAGAAACAGTTTAAAGCGTACAATTAATACAAAGGTACTGTTTTGGTTTCCCACTGCTATCAGCGCCATCTATATCGTTATGTGTAACAATAAGACCATTATTGTTAGTAGTGATGATTGTGTTTTCTTTATTTCAAGTTTCAAGGTGATGTTTTGATGGTTTAATTGGTTTGAGAGCACCCATCGTTAATCTTTCGCTCTACAACTGTAATTAATTTTAGTTCAGGTTTATTTTTAAACAGTTGCTAAAGAGTAAAGAGTAATTGCTTCTTAATAATGTAAGCGCTTTAAATGGTTATTAAGATATTCGTATTTTATTTGTTAAAAGCTTTTGTCTTAATAATAGAATATTAGTTTATTTTTTACTATGACGGTTTGTTTTTTTTTTGTATATTGATATTGTGGATATGTTTTTATTTATTTTGTAATGTAATAGAAGCCATACAATTACTGTTTGAACTTCATAAAGAGATATGAACTTTTACCTTTGACGACTTCCGTGGCGTATTGGTAACCAAGCTAATCCACCACCCGAAAGTTCTGAGTTCGATCCCCAGGGAAAGTTGGAAAATGGCCTTTTACAAATTGTCCTTGGTCTTGCGTGTTTATCTATGTATGTTTTTATTATAAAATATATTATCGTTGAGTTAGTATCCCATAACCCAAGTTAAAACTTACTTTAGTTCAATCAGTGTAATTTGTCCATATATTTTATTATTATTTATTAGCTTTCCGAGGGATAGCACTAGTGGAGTCGCAGACATATCTTATCTTTTTTTAGCAACAAAAATGTCTATGTCATTGGTTTTAATACTCTTTGTTCAAGTAAAATAATAAGTATATAGACGTAAAACCTTTCAATGTGATTGTATGTTAGTTACCCTATCAATGGACACGGCGTTTTACTGGATTTCATAACTAGATCTAATAAAAAAGCTTAATTCCACTCGAAGCTGAAGCTGGACACTACATAACCACAACCCATATTTTCTCATTATAAGAAGTTCAAATAGTTATTAATTGTAGGTAATATTCTTAAACGGCCGATACTAGAACCGTTTACATAGCAGGGCGCCATTATGTTGCACCTAACTGCACCCACAATTATAGGCCGTTATTTGGTACAGGGGACACACCCAGACTCGTTAGTGACTAGTCTTGTGCCTCGTTTGAACACCCATTTAAATATTGGTTTGAGGGGCATTGTCATCACGTGATGACATAAAAGTAGTCGCAAGTTGGTAAATCTTAGTTGGTAAAATTTGTGTAAACGTAACCTTGACACATACTTAACTTAGTTTGCCAATATGATTAACTTCTTCAAAAAGGTCTACTATCTGGCAAAATTGTCTGGTCAGATGAAATAGTTTGTATGGGAAAGTCCATATTTGTTTTTCAAAATTCTTGTATTGTTTTATTCCTATGAGAAAATTATTTAGGTTGACGAGCTATTGAAGGGGTTCAAGTACTCGTATGTATCGAAATACAACTTCACCATGTAGGCTCGATTTGATCTGGACAAATTTGTCATATTTTTAAATTAGTTTGGTTTGAAGTTTCCAGTACTAGCTCAAGCACTAAACCGTGTGTAAACACTTATGTCACTAACTCCAATACTGTCCTAAGCTTAGCATTACGACAGAGTACCAACTCATTGTATGTAAAGCGAGCACTTCATCTTTCACAGCCCGCGTGTTGGATTTATTAGCCTCCTCCCCGGCGACTAGATACTGCTATCTATGTCTGATTGAATTAAAGCCTGCTAGTTGTGTCACGGACTTACTTACATTTTGTCCCATGAAATTTGGCCCGAATTCTTGGTCTGACATTGCCTACTCCCGATGTCAAAACGTTTTGTCTTGGCCGAAATATTATTTGAGCGCTCGATAAATGTATATTAATTATATTATATTTGGATTGCAATACAAATTCACGCAAACCTGAAGATTACATAACATTTAGGCTGAGACTCCATTCAAGCTGACAGTAGATGTGCTATGTTTTGACAATCAATAGGTTTTGAACGTCATTAGACAGTTATACAATCTCTATCACTTTCAATGTGTCCATAACAAAATATCGATGGTTGTTAAAAAATGGTACATTCTTACCTAGCTTGAACAGAGTCTTAGCTTGAAAGTGACACTTAGATAGGTGAATTGTGTGACTAGAATGGAAAAAGCATATATTTTTTACTTATAAATGGCACTAAACCTAGCTATAGGTAACTTTAAGCTGTACGATGATGATCAGATGATAACATAACAAAATTAACAATTATTATGTTATTGTAGTATTCAAAGATAAACAATGTTTTTCGAGTCATCCTCAAACAACCAATGCATTTTTGTTATCGGGCCAGGGTATTAATAAACCAAGCCGGACTTGTGATTGTGATAACCGAATATGTGATGTCAAGAAATAGATACGCTTTCAACAGACGCGTGTCACGAAACTTATATTAATTGACGCGGAATTTGTGGAGATTTGAGGTTATCTCAAGTATTTCAGATCGTTAACACTAGTTTGTTAGGATGGCACATAAGAGTATAGGTACAAAGGTCCGTTCAAATCAAAGTTAATCGTTAAAACTTATTCATTATCATCAAGAACTTTTTTTAGTCTCCACTACAGGAGCACAACCCTCTCTGTACTACTAGAGCTATACTTAGTCAGAACAGCCAGAGGATTTGGCCTACACTCTCCACGCTGGCCAGACGGGTTGGAGAGATCTCATTGATGTTTATAAACTTTGTTTAATTTGTATTCCCTAAGTCGCCTTCTATGACATCCACGGGAAGATGGAGTGGTCCTATTCTATTCTGCCGGATCTTGTGGGTACAAGGCAAATAATAAAACATTCATTACATTATTAGGGTAGATTTTTTTTATTTAATACATAAGTCACATTACAAATTAAAAAAATAAAATGAAAATTACAAATAAAAAAGAGACTCCAACGCCTCGCCGCGAGGCAGGGTACCCAGAAGGCTGGCAGCATTACCCCTCTGCACCGCGATAGAAATCCTTTGTACAAAGTAGTTGCCCGCCCTTGGATTATGTCCCATAAATTTCATTATTTCAATATACTGACATGTTTTTGAAAGATTAATGTCACTTTCTGCAATGTAGTTTTATTTTTTAACTTACACATAGAATATGTATTATTATGTACAACAAATAATAAAAATTCACCAATTTGAGCTTCAGCATATTTGCCATATGTGTTATCGTGGGGCTCAGCAAAGCTAAACTTACCAGCACAGTAATAAAATAAACCAAAAGGTTTTTAAAACATATTATGCTGCAATAGCAATTTTCTTTTGTTAAACAATCACTAGGTATATACCATTTTTTAATGTCAAAGTTCTCGAAGACCTTTGGTTTACTAGATGCGATCACCAGGAGCGTGTATAAATGAATTTATTGTTAAAAAGTTACCTCGTTTCATCGCGTCTGGTAACTATCTCGAATGTTATAACCAAATGGAGTCATGCCGAAGAAATATATGATTATTGACATTTTGTTATTTATTATGTTTTTTTGTCGCTGTAAATAATTAATAATGATTAAAAATGATATCATTTTCCTACCCAAGTCGAAACGTCAACAAGAAGAATAGAATAGGTAACGTTAACAAGAATAAGAAGAGAATAGATTAAAAAATAATAGAATAGAACAGGTACGTATATCATTCATTATTCGATCTATGAAAGTATTAAATCGGTTCAAGCAAGAAAGAAAACAATAAAAAAATAAACTGTACTTTTATCTCTTCCACGGGTCAAGCTTTTATAAGTTAAAAAAACCTAAAGCTTATTTTATAATTATCATTAAATATAGAAATATTTATGACACGTCCTACATAATCCATTCAATTTCATGTTCTTATTTACTAACTTTCGTAAATGACGCAACCGCCATTCGCATCTAAGCTCTAAGAGTACAATAGATGAGCACGCGCTTAAAGCGGCTCCCCAAGGCGCGAGGCCACCTCTGACCTCTGCCTCGACGCGTGCCTCGCCTCTGATTGGTGAGCGTTTTGTAACAGTCAATCTTCTATTATGGTATCACTTTTAAACAATGGTGTTGTGACGGCACTGTTTTTTGTCAAGAATCTGTTTGTGTATAGTTTTTGTGATTAACTTCATAACCAGCACCGTTATCTTATTGTTAGCAATTATGTAACAAAAAATACTGAAAATATTCTAAGTACTGAGTAACTAAGTGAATAGGTAACTATGTCTTCATTAAACATATAGTGAAATGCATACAACGTTAAGGCCGTACCTGAATTTTCCGGGGTCTAGTGCTGCCCCCAAATGCCCCTAAATGCCCCTAAATTAAGTTCCTATGAAAAAAAAATTGTTTTCATAGGTTGATACAATCTTTAGTATCATTGACTAAATCTGTCCTTAAAATATTATAAGTGAATTTTTAAAAAAATATTTACTTTTCTGCGTGACAAAGAATAAGAAATAAGAACGAACAGCATAAAAAGTAAATTATATTTCACTAAATTGTTTGCAAGCTTTTTATACTAAATCATTGAAAATCGAAAGCATCACGGCACGGTTACTTTTTCATTCAATTACATGGTTTCCGTATCAAATTACAATATTACTAGAATTGTATAAGGACATAAAAGGTCTATTTTATATCAACCAGAAGTGAATATATCTATTTATAGTTACATTTCTACGAATAGGTCAGTTGGTAATGTCGGCGTGCGTTTGCCGAAACATTTTAATAATATCAAGACATTTATTGAATAGAGTGCATTATGTTTGCTGTTGCGTGACTAACTAAAGCCAAGCCTAGACTGGGCTAGGAAATGGATTGTTTTCTTTGACATGATAAATAAGGGCGTGGATAAATCTAAGTAATTGCTCAGAAATATCATGTAAAATTAATTACCATACCATTTTGTCATAACTCACTTGTTAAAAGAAGTGACCTTCAGAAGCTTTCTGTTTTTGACTGAGTAAGAGCGAACCAAGGTCTCCGTTTCAGCTTTGGCAAAAATTATTTCATGTGTCCGAATTCCAGTTTTCTGGTTGTTC
This sequence comes from Acrobasis repandana, assembly GCA_963576875.1. NCBI lineage: Eukaryota > Metazoa > Arthropoda > Insecta > Lepidoptera > Pyralidae > Acrobasis > Acrobasis repandana. Next base: position 8,352,546 of record OY756230.1, on the reverse strand, counting down.
TTGCCTACATGAGCCTTTCTCAACCGATTTTCGTGAAATTTTATGAGCAGGTTCGATAGTTATGTAGTTTTTAGGGTTCCGTAGCCAAATGGCAAAAAATGGAACCCTTATGGATTCGTCATGTCTGTTTGTCTGTCTGTCCGTCCGTATGTGACAGCCACTTTTTTCCGAAACTATAAGAACTGTACTGTTGGTACTTCTGAAACTTGGTAAGTAGATGTATTCTGTGAACCGCATTAAGATTATTACACAAAAATAGAAAAAAAAAACAGTGACTTTTGAGGGTTCTCCACACTTAGAACTAAAACTCAATTTTTTTTTTCTTCAAGCCCATACGTGTGGGATATCTATGAATAGGTCTTCAAAAATGATATTGAGGTTTCTAATCTGAATTTTTTGCGCGAGAGACACTTCCAAAGTGGTAAAATGTACCCCCCCTGGAACTTCTAAAATAAGATAATGATGAAATAAAATATATGATGACATTACCATGCAAACTTCTACCGGAAATTGGTTTGAACAGATCTAGGAAGTAGTTTTTTTTTAATACGTCAGAAATCGTAAACCGCAGTTTACCTTTAGAACTTTTATATTATGTTACTTGCTGCTACGGAACCCTTCATGGGCGAGTCCAACTCGCACTTGGCCGCTTTTTTTCGAGCTCGTTTTTTGAAAATTTTCATAATGGCGGAAATAAGGGCTTTAAAAACGTAAAAAATATCATTCAGCCGTTTCGAAAAATATTCAAAAATGTCATTAAACCATTTTGTGACCCATATTTATTTGTTATTTATTTGTAATGTTGTAAATTAGATGTGCAAGAACACTATCTCCTTTAGAACTTTCAAATTTAAATTACATACGAGTATGTAATTAGACTGGAGAATGAAAAAGTATTTAATATATTAAAATCGTATTCAGTGCATTTACTTTTTAATATGTTTCAGTACCTTGAGACAAATATTTAGATCAAAACAAACCTTGGTATTGATGAATTTTGTTATGTACTGCATTGAAATGCTATCAACATGTCAAATAACGGTATATTAAACTGTAATATCATAAGTAATGTATAATTTATGTTTCAAATATGTTTGTTCTATTGAACAATTTCAGGATTATGAATCATAAGTCATATTCGAAGAGACTGCAATGAGTCTAATGTTATTTTATTAAATATGAAATATTGTAATTAGGTTTTGAAATATTCAGATTTTTGTTTTTATGGTTATTTTTATACTTATTTTTTATACTTGTTTTTGCCGGCCATGGCGTATTGGTAACTACGCTAGTCCACCACTCGGAGGTTCTGGGTTCAATCCCCAGCCAGGGCAAGTTGGAAAATGGCCTTTTTCAAACTAGTCCTCAGTTTGTGTAATTTGTCTTTGCCTATTTATTTTCATAATCCTCAAAGTATCTACATATCTACATATACCTTTATGCACACAAATTTAAAAAAATCTTAAATTGTAATTAGAAAATCATAATTATTTTAATATTTTTTAATTCATGACATTTTCATAAATAGCGAACTATTCAACTAATTTGTCTATTTACGTTTTTGCAGTGTGTTTCAGGCTTTACTCAAAGGAAATGCGATCACGTACGGCCTTCGACCAACGGCGACAATACAGCCTGCATTGTTCAGTGACATTTTAGCCTTGCTAATGACAAGCAATTTTGATTTTGAAACAACACATTAGACGAATTTATGATTTGAACTAAATAACTGTATTGAATAGTTTACTTAAACAGAGCAGTGTTGCGAAATTTAAATGACTATTTAATTTATCTTTTGCTTGACGTATTGTTTTTTATAAAGGTATTATGACGATGAGCATATAACATATGATAGTTTAAGGTAAATATAGAAGCAAATGGCCTTGAAGTGTGAAATAAATTGTTAACTCGTAAATATGGTAATAATTTCCATATTGCGAATCTTCAGGCACTAGATAGCCCTTTAAATTATTTTATGAACTGCTGTTGAAACTATTTTTGGTGATCCGTCTAGCTTGCCGTGGCCAATTTTGGCGGAGGCAAGTTTTAAAGCTAGACGGACTAATGTAAATACTTTCAACGGTGGTTCATAAAATAATTTAAAGGGCTATCTAGTGCCTGACGATTAGCAATATGGAAATTATCTCCATATTTACGAGTTAACAATTTATTTCAAATGAGGGCGCCACTTCATTTGCTTCTATATTCACCTTAAATAATTGGTGTTAAAAGTACACAAAGTAATTAAAATAAAATTGCTTGAACTCGCTGCTACCTACGTGTAAAATTTCAATAAAGATGTGGCAAAATTATTTACTAACGCTGTTACGCAAACTGAGACTATCAAAACGTTGAATCTTGTCCAAGGGTAACGGCATCGTAAGCTCATCTTATCTCTTGTGGGCTTAGACTGTCAAACCAGCTGTCAAACTGGCTGTCACGCAGCCCGTCTGCCGACACGACAATGACAGGAACAGTGAAAGATGTCAACAGCCGTGGGACAAGGCATGCCTCTTAATTCTGTAGACGACACGTGGAAAGCGTAGAGTTTCTTAAAACAAGAACGCTAGATGATATCTGAATTTGCAATAGAATACTACTATGTTCATTTTATATTACAAAACCAAGTCAATTGTAAATTTTAAATTCGAAAAATTGGGAGTTTACATTCTGCCTTAAATAAATAGAAAATTAGGACCTATGTAAACTTCATTTTTTCTTCGAACATTTACTATATTTGTCGCCCAAATAAGTAAAATTAAAACCAATGCGTAATTTTAAATAAAAAAAAATACTAACGAATGATAAAAGTTTAACACTTCCAACGGATGAATACAATAAACACAAGCGAATGAATAAACTAAAAAAAAAAAGAAAGTTGCAGTTGTTATTGTCATTTTCAAAATGCAATTTTAAGAAATCAAAAGCCACAAGATTTATTGTTTCTGACATTGAACATTGAAAAATAAAAAAAAAAATGGTTGCCTGTAAAGTCGGTTTTACGGGCGAAGATTTTACGTGACAACGGCGGCAGACCGATCATAGTTGAGTGGGAGAGAGACGCAAGGCATTCGGCGGGCCTCTCTCTCGTTCGGTGACTCATCGTAACGTTACCGAGCGTTACACTTTTTCATAAGTGACTCCCAGCCGCAACCTAATTTAAGACGTTGTCACGTCAAAACGACTAATTAAATCAGGAACTTAAATAAAGCCGCCCTGTCCATCATTTTAAATGAAAACGGAGTTAAGCGGAATGTAATCACTTTTATGAAAAAAAAAACTTTCCAATGTGTTGTTTGACAAACGGAACTGAAAGTCTGATAGAGATTAAACTAGGCGTTACTGGGCCGAAATCAGTTCGTGTCATCTATTCAACTGCAAGTCAGTATTTACTTTGCAAAATCAATTACGCTATAATTATAATAGCCATAAAGTTCAAAATGTATTGTTTTTTTATTATATTTGCGGATGTGACTGCATATCAAACTGACAGATTCAATGCACACAGGAGTCATCAGAAAAGTTTTTGGCGGGAAGTCAAGGGGTTCGGTTGGGGTTTGCTTTAAATTATTTTACTAATTGATTTTATTAGGCTTTATAATATGAAATTGGTGTTTTTTGGTGTTATAAATGCTCATGACATGAACAATGTGTGAAATAGTTAAAGTGGACCGTCATAGTACGGCTGTAGTGATATTTATTTTGCGGACTGTGTGGGCTTCTTCGGGCGTCGTCCGCCACTCAATCGTCTATGTAAACCAGTGCACTCGTATAGATTTGTCGCCAGAAACTCCCTTGCAGCAGTCAAAGGCCTACACCACCCTTTGATTGTCTTGTTAGGGTTAGGTTAGGATTAGGAATAAAGAACAAAATTAAAGAGGCACTAAAGGACTTGTATCCAGAGCCGTAAAATTATTTAATAACTAACTGTGCCCGCGACTTCGTTCGCGTGGTTGTCGGAACGTAATGTTATATAGCCTAAAGCCTTCCTCTATAAATGGACTACCCAACAAAAAAAGAATTTTTCAAATCGGACCATTAGTTCCTAAAATTAGCGCGTTTAAACAAACAAACAAACAAACAAACGAACAAACTCTTCCGCTTTATAATATTAGTATAGATGAAGTACTCTTAACCAACAACATATTTATTTGAATAAAGATTAATATTATTATGTTGATACAACTTAAACAAATTATTTCGACCAAATTAGGTACCATAAAAACAGTTTTTGTGAGTTAATCTTAAAAGATAGACATATACTATCGCGGACTGTTTTTTAGATCATTAAAAGAGCTATTATTCTTTAATACATATTTTTTGTGTATCTTGAACCGTTTTCACGGCGCAAGCAACGGAAGGCTTCAAAGATGAAATAATTTCTCCCGTTTTATTCACATTTACCACTATATCTTTGCTCTTATTGGTCGTAGCGTGATGTTATATAGCCTATAGCCTTCCTCGATAACTGGACTATCCAACACAAAAAGAATTATTCAATTCGAACCAGTAGTTTCGGAGATTAGCGCGTTCAAACAAACAAACAAACAAACAAACTCTTCAGCTTTATAATATTAGTATAGATAAAAATAAAGAGTCATCATATTATGCTAACGAGTTTTTGAAGGATTGAATCTTACGTAACAAGCTGAAACATTCATTTTTTATACTCGTACTAGATGAAGTAGGTTTAAAAATGAAAACTTCAATGTAACTAGTGCAAGAAAACGTTTTGGACTGTTATTGACTGCTTGGCTACAAAATCCGAGCACATATTAATATATGTTTTTATTATTATTTTTTCATGTATGTATATTACAGGGTCTAACAAAATAAAGTGAAACTATTTTAAGGCTGAATTCAGTCCATATTACTGAACAACTTTCCCAAAGGAACATGTATCGAAATATAATTTATATTAGTTACACGTTATGTATTCAGCAATATGATACAATAAAAATAATTATTCTTTTATAGATGGCAAATAGAACAATAATAGATTTAATTGAAATTAAACTTTGACCCTCATATTCATAAAATCAGTAATCAGCCCTCCTAAACCAGTCAAGTGAGTATGCTAACAATTTAAGGAGTGCGACTTTATTATGAAATTGACAGAAAAAGCAATGCTTCTTAAATTAGTACCGTTATACCTATTATATGACTGATTTAAAGAGTGCAGTTTTTAGGGTTCCGTAGTCCACAAGGAACCCTTCTAGTTTCGTCATGTCCGTATCCGTCCGTCTGTCTGTCCGGGCTCGTACTCCGCCGCTACTGCACCGATGGTCACGAAATGGTGGAGAGATAGATATTGAAGTTCCAAAAGTTGGTTTTTAAAATTATAAAGAAATGTTTTTTTTTCAGCCCATACAACGAAAAGTGAATTTAAAAAATTAAATTGGATTAACCCCAACGTGCGGAGTATCGTTGAAAAGGTCTTTTAAAATGCAACAAAAACTGCTTTAAAACTATGTAGATCAAACCCCCCAGTCTTGAGATAATCTAATAGAAAGTAAAAATTTGAGGTGTCCCCCCACCGTAACTTTTGAAATATTACTAAATTAATTCTAAAAGAAATGTGGTATATACCTCAAAATATGTGCTTTCAATTAAAACTATAGCGGTCTCGGTATCATAGATAGTTATTTTTTAATACGTCATAAATCGTAAACCGCAATTTACCTTTAGAACTTTTATATTATGTTACTTGCTGCTACGGAACCCTTCATGGGCGAGTCCGACTCGCACTTGGCCGCTTTTTTATTTTAATACAGCAGTTAAAATTATTTTTAAAACTATGACAAATAAGTGTTTATACATAATAGTTTTGCATGAATCGTTAAATTTAAAATGCAAACAAGCAACCCGATTCACGGAAAAATTATATTACCATTCATTATTTTCGTTACCACATGAGTAAAAAAAACTATTAAAATCTCTTCAATAACTAAAGTATTTGTGGTGATCAACATAACTAGTTCTAACAGAATAACGAGTTTAGGCATTGATTTATTGGTCTCAAAATGAACATCCTCTATATCCATTCACAGGCGGTTGTAAATCTTTTATAGGGCTATTACGCTGGTGATAAAGATAGCTTTTACACAAATGCTCTTTTGAGCTTTAATTTCTGGTACTAATATAAACCGTAAGTCTATGTGGTAGGAACATCCGCGAGCTTTCTTGTAAAGTTATATTCACAGAATCATGGCAAGTGTTAAATAAATATTAGGTATCAAGTAGGTATATAAAATTTAATAAATTATATTGAATACCTATTCTTATCGCGATGCTTAGTGTTTCTTTACGTGATCGAATCAGAAATGAGGAAATCCGTAGGAGAACAAAAATCACTGTCATAGACCAGCGCATTCATTCGTTGAAGTGGCAGTGGGCGCGACACATAGCGCGATGAACTGATGGCTGATGGGGCAGAAAGGTTCTCGAATGGCGTCCACGTACTGGCATGCAAAGCACCACAAGTTGGTCAAACGATCTGACCAAGATTGCTGAAAAGCGCTGGATGTAGGTCGCTCTAGATTGGTCATTTTGGAAATCCTTGAGAGAGGACTATGCCCAGAAGTAGACGATTTGCGGCTGAAATGATGATGAATGATGATGATTGCACTTCGCAAAACAAAATATGACAGAGCCTAGGGCAACCCATCACTATTTTGATTAACATCATTCGATTTCTCGCCCATCCCCGCGTATCTGCGTAGGTAAAGAAAGCAACTGGTACAATCTAGACCCAAACTGAATGAATAAAAATAAATACTCTTACATATTTTGACTACTACTTACTTACTTTGATCATATATGATCGAAGACTACTTATTACATTACCAGTCTAAACGTGAAGCAGATTTCATAAGCGTTATTACCTGCAAAAGAAATAGAAAAGGATTACGTATAAACACATTGAAAAAAGCATCAGATTACAAAAAGTGTAAAGTATAGTATGCTCTACGATTTGAAACTCTTTTGTGAAATAAAAAGTACCTATGTTCAATGCAAGTTACTTAATCAGGTAATTAGAGTAAAAAGCCTTTTTACTTAAGTTTTTATTTAGGTAGCCCTGTTTGTTATTTTTTGTGTCAAATCTTGCAAGTTAAAGGGGTCATTGCACAAATGTATGGAGAGCCGGCTAGGTCACTGAACACCTACCTGGAATTTGCATGGGTCGGTGTCAATGCCTAATAAGTAAATCCGATAAATTGGTTGCCGTATGGTACATTAGGATCAAAATATCGTTATTAAGGTTAGATGAGTTCCGCCAAAATGGCCGACACACGTCATGTTAACTGACCTGACATTGACAGCAACTGCGAGTGACGTTTAAATCAGGTTATGTACGTATAGGTGCCATGTCAGTATCGCTATTATACGATAAAAAGCGATTTTAAACGTATTTTTGTACAGTATTAAGATCACGAAAAATATCAAATATATGATGTTCTTAATCGGTTTTTGATATTTTTTCTGATTTTTGGGGAAGTGTTCATGACCTAGCCTGTTGTGCAACATCCCCTTTGAGCCACTTCCCAGATTCTGATTGAGATGAATTTTTGTATGCCAATGCAATTATTTAAGGCCGTACCTAAATTTTCCGGGGTCCAGTGCTGCCCCCATTTAAAATAAATCATTTCAAAGAAAACGGAGACATTATTTAAAATTTTGCAACAACCAAGTCCTAGATAACCCTTCAAAGTATTTTATGAACTACTGTTTACAGTTTATAATTAGAACGTTAACCTTTACTACGCACATTTGCTAAAAGTGGCCGTTTTTCGCAAATGTGCGTAGTAAAGCTTAACGTTCTCACTTTAAACTGTAAACAGTAGTTCATAAAATACTTTGAAGGGTTATCTAGGACTTGGTTGTTGCAAAATTTTAAATAATGTCTCCGTTTTCTTTGAAATTATTTATTTTAAATGGGGGCAGCACTGGACCCCGGAAAATTCAGGTACGGTCTTAACAAAAAGCTGAACTGTTGATGAAGCCGAAAGATGGCTTTAGGAACCCTGTAATAAACCCCATCGAGTTCGGGCTTATTACATTCATCTTGACAAGTGTTTAGGCTTCAAAATAAAAGCTTGTACGATTTTTTTTGTCCAAAACATGTTTGTTATTCAGTTTTATTTACTGATCATTCAAATATCTCTTTTGCATGCAGCTTTAATTACGTTAATTCCCTTTAGAATTTTGCATCTCAATCAAAACCATTAGAGGAGAGGAAGTAGCTAATAGACTCCGGTAGCTTCTCGGATGGTGTTAAGAAATAATTACTATTGGTCACGCCTCCCCTGATTGCTTTTCGTAAGCCCTCATAAATTATAAAATATACACTTCAATTCCTGAACATGTGTTTCTCATTAGAAATAATCGTTGGCGTAGCTAAAATTATTAGTAGGGAGGGAACAGCCATCCAGCTGAGGTATTGATACACTATCACATCTTTGTCCCTAATGGGGCAGACTAGGTATGTTGGGTTTTGCGGCTCTGAGCAAACAGCTCAGGGCCGCAAGACCCAAAGGCCATTTTTAGCGTGATAATGGGCGGGAAGATGGAAAAATAAATCGAAATAGTAATGGGTTGCTAGCCTCATCACCTATGACCACCTGATATGATTCGCATTTTCGCCCATTACCTCGATCGGCTTATACGGTCTGCGCGAGAAGAGAAGAAGGTGGTAAATTCTAACATTTTTCATTTCTCCAACTCCAGTAGGGTTCACATAGATAAATAAGATAAAAAGATCAATTTATTTGTATAACGATATTACATTCTTAGAAAATAGATATGTAGTAATAGAGTTACAGGAATAGATATCAAAAGAAATGATAAATGGTAGAAACTTACACACTCTGCCAGGGTAAGAGCGAGCTTTAAATTTATTTAGGGTGGGAAAATACCCGACTTAACTACGCCCATTGAAATAGTATGGGCGTAGTTGCTCAATCCGCTTTACAATTCAAATGAACCAATGAGGATATTACATTGTAATTGTTAATAAGATGTGCCTAAATTAATGATTCGGTGATTAGAGGTTTTGGTTATAATAACGTGTGAGGCGCCGGTGGTCATAAAATGCTAATCGTCTCTATTGGCATGAAGTGGTTTTAAATAATTGGCATTTGAACATGAGGATAAAACAATTTACTTAGTTAATTTTTAATACACGTGAATGTTTTTGTTACAAAATTTCTACTAAATTTAAAGAACGAGAAGTATATTAATATTACTAATACATATTTTGTTTATAGTGATGCGTCATTTAAATATCCGTGTGGTTCCGGGTTAGAATAGGACCACTCAATCTCTTCCTGTGGATGTCGTAAGAGGCGACTAAAGGACTAAGCACAAACATCTTGTGCTACAATTGCATTCCCAAGGAAGGTTGACGTCAGGCAGGCGGCCGGTCGTAAAACTATAGCCAAATCATTTAAACTGTTCCGGCTATTTCTTCACAATTTTGCGAGGTTTTTGGCATCCTTGGGTGACCATTGACATGCATGTTATATTTGGAGAAGAAAAAAGCGGGAAAACGCACGCAAACGAAAAACAAACGCACGGGCTCCAAAGCAGCACAGCTGAGGATGCAACCGGGAACGCGCTTAGACGAAGAAGAAGTAATGCGTCATTTAAAAGGATAGTTTAAGTACTATTGAACAATATATGGCAGGAGAAAAACTACACGTCAATTTAGCAAAAACTATTTTGTAAAACTAGAGCAGACAACACATATCACTGTTTTGTCTCATTCAATTGTAGCTATTTTTATAAACCTAACTTTGTCGCTTGCTAGCTGTTATACACGTATTACTTTCGACAGTTTATAAGCAAAAACCATACAAAAATATGGTTAACATAATAAAAATTGCCTTGGTATGTTTTAAAATGCTGTAAGAATAATTCAAGGAACACGGCAGAGTGTAAATAAATTACTTTACATCGGTAAGTAACCAGCTTTCAGTCTTTGAAAATTAAATACTATAATAAATTTTTACGCTAAATATTCAAAAATAGAACAGGAGCCAATGTTTGATATAGCTTATATATTCTATGTCAATGTAATTAAGCTACTATCTCCAAGTACAAAAAAAAACTTAGTGCTTAAATACTTTATTCTGATGCGTTGTAGCTGCCTGTGACACAGGATGTGTTGGTTAATAAATAATGGACTTAGGACGTATAGTGAGCAAAACAGAGCAAGTCGCAACGGATGTAGTTTTGCCAGATTGCCTAGTCCGTGTGAAGTGGCCCAAAGCGCATTATTTTACATTCGTAATAGCTTACAGGATTGGTAGGCTCTTTGATTCCAGTTTTTTTTATATCAAACGAGTTTAATTAGATTTATGCAATTTATGACAAATGAACACGCTGCAACGGTTATTTACTAATTAATTTAACCTGTATTAATCACGGAAGGTAGGTTAGATTATGCAGTGACCATAACAGGAGCGAGCGAGCATCAAAAAAGTGACGGAAGCGACCATTTTGGCGGAATTTAATACATTTCCTGAAATTATATAAAATTCCTGAATTGAACATATTTCCGGTAACATATGCTTTTAACCACAGCGATCGAATAACTAAACTATTTATTAGTTTAAATTTGGTTTGAAAGAAAAAATACATCAATAAAATCATATTTATTAGTTTACATAATAATACATCAATAAAATCATATCATTAGTTGAGTTTGTTTTGACGATTTATTTTAATGGAGAATTGCACCAAAAGCTGTCAAATCCAAATTTTTTGCAGCAATTATTTTTTAATTTAAAAGTAATTATAAGTAGCTTAATTTATTTATGAAGTAGACCACCTATCAAGTCAGTTAGTAACAAATATAATGGCTTATAAATAGAGTGTAAGTAAGCCATGCAAGATAAATGACTTTAAAAAAATGTTGACGATGCTTTAATTAATGATGTATAGCTTCAATGGCTACCGAGACGCAATAAATGAAATATAATGAAAATAAATAGTTAGGCAATAAACCTATTGGAAGTAGATCCTTTTTTATACCTATAGGAATAGTGTCTAAAAAAGACATAAGTGGTTTAATATGTTTAACTTTGCTCACTAAAATGTCCAGACTGGTGGTGGCGTCGTGGGTCGGGTCGCAGGATTCCCTCTAATATGGTTAAGTTCAGCGATAGCTGATACACGCGTCAACTCATGAACGGGTGCCGCCAGTAGGGACTGGTCAGATCGGCTCCGTTTTTTTAAGACTACTCAGTGTAACTTATTCCTGTGAATTGGATTTGGCACTCGTTCGCAAGCTTTACATATTATGTTGTGATAATATTGTATTAGGCATATCTTTGTAAACTGACAAAGCCCTTCTAGCGCGTAGGCGACCAATACTGTGTAAATGAGTTTCTTACGGCGTTTCTTCTCAGCAGTGGTCGTTGCGAAACGCTAGTATCGGTAGATTTTGAACAAAGAAAAGAAAATAATAATTAAGATATAAATAAACATTACACGTAATGTACACTATAATTATTGACGTGTAAAAGTGCCTGCAAAGGCCTAATTATTGAATAAATATTTGACTTTGATTTTGATTTTGGAAGCGTAGCCAAGGTGCAAAATTCGGAGGTTCCATCAACTAGTGCGGGGTGACGCAAAAGATTGAAAGATGAACGATGAACGAACGTGATCCCTTACCATGGGTCTCATAAGAAGGCTCAACATCGCTCAACGGGCCATGGAGGGCTATACTAGGTGTTTCTCTTCGCTATCGAATCAAAAATGAGGAGATTCGAAGAACCGATGGCTGATGGGGCAGAAAGGTTCTCGAATGGCGGCCACTTACTGGCAAGCGCAGCGTATTTTCGCAGCGTATTTTGGAAATCCTTGGCTTCCACTCACGCTCAGCAGTGGATTTCCTCTGGCTGATATGAGTGGCATTACACTCTTTTATAACATACTCGTATCACAAGAGGAGCTTGGTTGCGAGTTGGAAGTACGCATTACCTACTAGCGCTTTCGCAAGTTTAGCACTCGGGCGTGTTCTGCACTTGGATGGGTGACCATAAGTAGCGTTAAAATTTCTAGAGCTCCTCCATGCATAGAAAGGTACGTTCAGCTGTTCCAGCTGTCATTATTTTAAGTCGTCTATGTCAGATGCCTTTAGGCAGCTTGAGAAATTTGTCACCAGTTTTTTTTTATTTGACAAATACAGGTTGCCCCAGACAGAAAATCCGATTACACCGGACAAGAAATTTGACTCTAGTGTTGGCTACTAACACGAAAAACAAATCAAGCATACCATTTCTACTACACTTCTAAATGAGATAGCAAGATATACCTAGTGTGTATGTCAGGTTAATCGTTCTTTATCTTAAAACAACGTTTAGCCGGATCGCTGAGCTATCTGCCATCGCCTGGGAGTTGTTCACACGGACACTCGCCAGACGAATTGTTAACAAAATGTAATGTCAAGATGCTTTTGTGTAACCTACTGTATGACATTCGGATTTGCATTGAATCTTCGCGTGCATTTTTCTAAGGTCCTCTATTGTTTCGCGTACGTAGGAATTGTAGTAGCTTTACGTATTTTTTGTTTTAATTTGCGTTTTTGTATACTTGAAAATACAATCTGAAACAATCAATATTTTTTTTATCAAATGAAAAACTAAAAATCAAATTAATCACGAGGTCTTACGTAAGTATCAATTTTATTGTATTTAATTGATAAATCTTTATTAACTCATACCAAAAGGCGCTTCTCAAACTTAAGCTATTCACATATTTCTATAGCGTTCCTTATTTAATAACGTTTCTTATATATTTTTAAGGCAGCGTATTTTAAATCGAAAATATATCTATTTATAATAAGAGAATCGTATTAGATATCGCTGTAATAAGCTATTTTAATTTACGTTACCTATAATTGAAGTAAGAAACTATAATATAGCAGTCTCTAAACACTTAATATTGGTTAAATTAATATACGTACCTATAAGTAGTTATCAACATTACTTTTAATATATCTATTATATATCCGTCTTTGTTTCTTCAATGATTTTAATGATTTGGGCGTTTCGATAATAAATAATAACATATTAGGCTTCTGATTGGCCGCTGACCTTTAAAATGACCTTTTTAAGTATTTCATTATAACAGTGCGTAATTAAAGTAGAACATTATTACCATACTCCAAATCAGAGGCCTTGTGGGCGGTTGATTTTTAATTATGTGTATAATTGTATATGTCCTCCTCTATATAGACGTATAATGTAAGTTTTCATCGGTTGACCTGTATGTATACCTACCTATTTAATACATAAAGTAAGTATTCAATAATAATTATATAAATATCTTTATAACCAATCGATACTATTGCGCTTGCTGGGTTCGTGGAGAGAGAAAATAATTAATATTTACGCATATGATCTTTACTGTCCAAACAGCCATGACACACTCAAAAACAAAAAAAGAATATCAAAAAATAATTTAAAATTTCGCAACAATCTTTGATATTTTATTAAAAATATTACCTAGAATTAAATTTAATCATTTAGTAAGAGCAACTCAATAAGCAAATGTATTCAAGATATTCTTAAAGTTCGAAACAAAAAGTTTGCAATATTTTTTATTCTAATCTATTTATACACAGCTTTCAAAACATTGCAACTGCAACAACAACAGCCAAATTGCTCATGTCAAATTACAAAAACTCGACTCGCAGCGATTGTCGAACTATAATAATATTCATTATGATACACTACCATGTAATTTGACAGAACACGAACACGGCACGCGTCCCCGACGACGCAAAATCTGTTTTAGATTACACTAATTTGTCTGTACTCCATTCATAGTTCATGTGTGGGAAATGTTATGAAATTGAAAATGATCATATTTCTTTTAAAAGACACTAGGCTATTGCACAAAGATTCACCTAGTTTTCGTCGTTAGCTATTCATTATGTGCCGTGGGAGATTTTTTGTAAAGCCATTGTTATGGTTTTGATTGGCGCATTCCTCTAACTTGGACGATGTGTTCAATTTTATTACGAACATATGAGTGTAATTTGCTTGGTTTGGACTATCGTGACAGTTTTTTTATTGTAAAAATTGACCTAGAACTACTGGATGCTTTAGGACAGCTTTTACCAATATGAAAGTAATTTACCTAAAAACTTAAAATTTTTAAAGTACAATAAAATAGGTACACCGTTTTGTTGTTCATCTTACCTAAGAACATAACTAACTAAAACAAAAGATGCGCAGTCAGAGAAAACCTACGTTAGTTACCAAGTTCCTCACGCCTTTTTTTTCAAAAATGTTACAATTTTTACTTGTCTAGTTCTACAGCTTGTTCAAGAAATTCGTTCAAAAACGTCAGGTAATGCATTTCAGGTTCACAAACTTATTCGTTGACCATCGTAACTGAGCATTGATATAATTTGCTAAAAGTTTACAAAACAGTTATCGGAAGATAATAAAACATGGGGATTTTTTTGTTTTATAAATCGTAATATTTTTGACAACTAAGTCATACCCCAGATTTAAATTCGACGTGAGACATAAACAAACGCAGTGCACAATATTTGTTCCAGTTCGACCTGGCTGTTGAAGGCTGTATGATAATTTTGGCTGGCTTCCATACCGTCTACACGTGCAGTATATCAGAACAGAATAAGAAGAGCATAGAAATAAAGCTCATATTCATGTTATTTTAATTATTGTATCCGCCCACTGAGTTATCTTGTTTACCTAGACTACCTTTCTTCCTCGTGGTGAGTTATAAGTATAATGTTTATGGCTAAAATATATTAGAAGTATATTTTGCTTCACTATAATCCGTATGACCTTTGCCAAGGAATGAGACTGAACTACTACAGCTAGAAGAAAAAACGATATTAGTGCCTTATGATAAGAAATAGATGTGTTTCAACGTTTAAGGAATCTAGTTTAGTATTAGTATTTAAATTCGTATGTCTTTCCTATCTATTGCTTTTAAGTAGTTTTCCTTTATTATATTCCTATCTTACAAATTTGTCTTTCTACTGTGGCTTTGTGTGTTGCAAATAATTGATATTGATGAGTTTATGGATAGTCTTACTTCCGCAATGTTTTGATTTTGTGACATGCGCTATTATACGTAGTAATCAAGACTGCATAAATGAATCTCAACGTGGAATAGTTATCTGTGCTTCAGTGAATAATAATGCTTTATTAAAACTGTCGAATATATATTTATATACTACCTACTATGAACTAAATAATTCATTAAAATTAACATGAATACATACATACATATAATCACGCCTGTTTCCGACATGGATAGACAGAGACTGTGGACCTCCACTTGCTACGATCCTGACAGACCTCTTTCGCTCATCAACCTCTTCATACATGCATTAAAATAAACGTTTGTAAATTTTTCGATAAGCAACTATTTCTTATTAATTTTGCACTAACTAGAACTGTCCAAAAACGTCATATTATTTTATTATGCGTAGTCCTGCGACTCTCTATATTTTATTTTATTTTATACGTAAACTTAAAATTTAATAAAGGCCTAAGTAAACTTTAAAAAAAAGTTCACATTTACGAATGCAGAATATTTGAATCAAAAACAGCAAAGCGTTTTTATTTATATTTTTTTCCGCAGTAAAAACTTTACGACTGTGCCATTAGGTATTTTATTGATTTTGAAATATTTTTTTTTTTTTTGCTGGACTGCCAGCATTATTTTGGATTCTATCTAAATAGATTACATTAGTGCTCAGTTTGCAAATGATTTTGTTCCTTGTGTTTTTTTTTTACTTTTTAATCCTGCGGGATTTTAAGAAGTGGCTTGAGTCCTACCATTTAGGAATAAAAACGTCGGTTTTAGATTAAATGAGATGAAAAATATTTTTTTGTTCTCTCGCGTCTGCATGTCAACATACCATTAGTGCGTTCTCGTACATAGTGGCCATAAATCAGAAATATTAATTCAAATGCGTCGTTAGCCATCGATACAAATGCACAAACAGACATTCACAAGATTTTAATATCTGCAATTCTGCAATACAATATTGCAACCAATTAAGTTACGTTGAAATCTGCAATTGACATGAACAAAATCTGTACGTAATGAAATAAGCTAGGTAGGTACATTAATTTACATTTACTTCAATTTAAGGAGTTTTTTAATTATAATTCTTAAAAAAGCTTTTTTATATAATTAATATTATATAAAAGTAACGTAGGTTCTGTTGACAGCAAATTTTGGTCACAATTTCAACCTTTTTCCTATTGCAATATAAACTTAAAAAGTTTTTTACTTTCCTTGGTAAGAAAAAAAATTGATAGTGCATGATGATTATTATATTATATTTATAAAGTCATTTACATTACATTTAATAATATTTTTATAAAGTAATAACTTTGTTTTCTTAATAATCCATCACAGTCACTAAATACATATTATTAAATTTAATTTGTTATTAGTATTAAATAACGTAACGTTTTCTACAACATTATCATTTTATTGTGCACTAAATCATAAATTCCTATCATTTATAGTGTCATATAACCAACCAATTATGCATGATTTTTATGATTTAATCAAAATGTTTATAATGTTCATAAAAGGGTGTATCACAGTAGTTATGGACTTAAAGACAACTATAAGGGTTTTGATTTGAATCATCTACCAGTGCTAATTATGTTGATATATCTATCATATAATAATTAAATCTAAATAAAGTTAATTAAATAAATAATTCACTTACGTTGAATTAAGGTTTATTTTAGTTACTTCTAGTTTTGTTTAGTATATTTGTTAGTAAAATTGTTTAAAATTATATTCAATCGGACTCTTAATAAAGTAATTTTTTACATAAAGGGAAGGTATTAACAAAAAATGTCATTAAAATATTAATTTTTAAGAATTAATTAGAATTTCTGAGAAAACTTATAACAAAAAAATATAACAAAAATCTCAAAAAAAGTTTCTATGGAATATTATTAAACATTTTAACAATTATTTTGCTATATTAATTCAGTAAGAAAGAATGTACGAGGCTATACACCAAGAAAACGAACGTTTATAAGCCTACAACTAAAAATAAAATAAAAACAGTATTTTTTTATTTATTTTTCACAAAATAAATTGTTATGTAGCTGCTAATAATAACCTGTTAGTTACAGATTGAAATAGTTTACCTTAAAAGATGTCACTTCACTCCTCATCTCAATAATAATAAACATAGGCCATTATCTGAAATACTGCCCATTGATAGGGTAGTATGTCAATGAAGTGATCTAGATTTGGGCAGTTTCCAAATCCGTAACCGGTGATTTCATATTCAGTTACGCCAATTAACCGATATTACGCAATAACAATTTTTCGCGATTTCTTACGTCGCGGGAACAGTTGTTATTCGTTAAGCTCTGTTCAGACTACGCTTTATTGCTTAATAGCACGGTTAAAGTACCTGTCGTATAACTATTTATTTTCCTATCGATTTTCTTTTTGGTTCAATGAGAGAGTACACGGAGCGTAGTCCTTTTTATGAGGCTTTTTGTATGTATTTACCTCATTTGCAAGCTTGTGTCATAAGTACTCCTTTAGTAGACACAAAGTTGTTCGCTTGTCTCACATACCTAAATAAATAAATAAATAGGGACAAAACACACTAATTGAAAACAGTAATAAAAAGTCTATAAGCTTCTAACCGGCCATTGCAATGAAACACTAAGTTTTCCGAGAGTCGATAAAAAAATTACGTTACTGTTTAGGCCATTTAGTGTGCGTTGCAAAAAAATCTGTCAAGCGACGAGATATCAAGTAGCGAGTACACTCGCCTCTTTAGTACATCGGACATTGTGGAAGACTAGACATTGTCAGCCAAAACGACGATTCGGTACAATAAAAGGTTGAACATCAACATAATGTTGCTTGTAATTCTTAGCTGCAAATAAATAAACTTGAAGATTGTAATCATGTTATTAGGCGATGCGACTAGCAACTCATCACTTTTTTGATTTCTTTTGTCACCTTCTCGCGCACCATCACGCTAAAAGTGACCTTTGGGTGTTGTGGCCGTGGGATCTGTCTGCTTAGAGCCACAAGACCCAAAATGCTCTGTCTGCCCCATTAGGGATAAAGACGTGATGTATGTATGTTGTAATTTGTAAAAGATTAAATCAAAATCAAATATTTATTCATAATTAGGCCTTTGCAGGCACTTTTAAACGTCAATAATTTTAGTGTACATTACGTGTAATGTTTATTTATATCAAAATTATTTTTTTCTTTGTTTAAAAGCTACCGATATTTCTTGAGTCGCTTTTTCCATTTCGCAACGACCACTGATGAGAAGAAACGCCGAAAGAAACTCATTTACACAGTATTGGTCGCCTCCGCGCCAGAAGGGCTTTGTCAGTTTACAAAGATATTACCTATGCCTGATACAATGTTATCACAACATAATATGTAAAGCTTGCAAACAAGTGCCAAATTCAATTTACAGAAATAAGTTACACTGACTAGTCTTAAAAAAACGGAGCCGAGCTGACCAGTCCCTACTGGCGGCACCCGTTCACGAGTTGAGCGTCGTTATTAGCCTCACCATGCTATAATATACCGTGGCATAGCGTAGCGTGTCTGAACGGCTATTGTCGACTCGCACGATAGCTCCCATTGAAACGGTCGAAAAACGAAACCGCGAGTGATCGTTATTATTTTGGTTTTTAGACGACTTTGGGAACTGTACTGCTTTTTGTCAGAATTCGATTTCGATATGCTTCCCTCCATTCAATAAAGAGCGTGTTGAGCTGTAATCATTTTTAAAAAGTATTTTGTTTCGACATTTTATAAATTTAGATTTTACAATAAATGTGTATCTAACAGGTACATATGTTTTGTCATGTTACCTTAGATTTACTTCTACTGTTATTTTCTTATAACTTGTATTATGTGTGGCTTTTATTCTATATGGGATGTTTTGTTAATTCTCACTTCTGTATTTGAGAGCTAGGCCCTATTCGGTGTCATAGTATGAAAATAGACGAGACAGAGTAGTATATATAGGACCACTCCAAGTCTTCCCGTGGATGTCGTAGAAGGCGACTTAGGAAACACAAGCTAAACAAACTTTTAAACATCAATTAGACTTCTCCAACGCGAAGAGTGTAGGCCAAATCTTCTGGTTGCTCTGGCCAATTATGGCTCTGGTAGTACAGAGAGGGTCGTGCTCCTGCAGTAAAGACTAAAAAAAGTTGTTGAGTTGGACTCGCCCATGAAGGGTTTCGTAGCAACAAGTAACATAATATAAAAGTTCTAAAGGCAAATTGCGGTTTACAATTTATGACGTATTAAAAAAAAACTACTTACTAGATCTCGTTCAAACCAATTTTCGGTGGAAGTTTGCATGGTAATGTACATCATATATTTTTCTTAGTTTTATTATTCTCTTATTTTAGAAATTACAGGGACACACACACACACATTTTACCACTTTGGAAGTGTCTCTCGCGCAAACTATTCAGTTGTAAAAAAATTATATTAGTAACCTTAATATCATTTTTAAAGACCTATCCATAGACACCCCACACGTATGGGTTTGATGAAAAAAAAATGTTGAGTTTCAGTTCTAAGTATGGGGAACCCCCCAAATTTATTGCTTTTTTTTTCTATTATTGTGTAAAAATCTTAATGCGATTCACAGAATACATCTACTTACCAAGTTTCAACTGTATAGTTCTTATAGTTTCAGAAAAAAATCGCGCCTAGTGAAGGTCGAACTTATGCCTTACAACTGGACGTTATGCGGCTGAAATGATGATGGTGATGGTGAACAGTAAAAAATAATCACCGCTTCAATCACAATTATACATTAGTTAGCCCTTGGTTGTTGTTAATTAAATTACTCATAAATTTTTACTTATTATTAAAAAATATTATTCGACAAAATTTTACTTCCCAATGATTGCTTAATGCTCGGAACAATATCTTAATAAAAAATTTGTGATAAAAAATTTCGCTACCAGTGAGATTCGAACTCACGTCCCTCACATCTGTACTGTGAATGCACTTCCAATTGTGCTACCATGTCTTCGAATCACCCAGATGAATTTCATTTACGACTGACAACTAGATTTAGCATTTAAAGCATGCGTATTTCTTCATTATATTTTTTAATTTACTTCTCAAGGACAGAAATAATTACTCTAATTTCATGGTCCATTTCAAAGCTGTTACTAATAATCTGTCGAATTTTTCCCCCGAGATGAACAATAAAGCTATTATCAACCAATAACTGCTGAGAATTAACCTCAGAAATAGCCATGAATTCTGTAACGTTTCCCTTCACACCTTCATTAGCTTCTTCAAGGCATGTCAAATTAACTCTGATCACAACGAGTGTAAGGCTTCAGCTTTACTTACAGGTTCAATTATGTAAGTTTTCTATGATATGATGATTTAAGCTTTTTAAACGTTTTCAGGTTTTTTCATGATCTCATATCCCAAACAACTAATCTACAGCACCTCATCGCTAAAGAGTCAAATTATAAGTATATGTAGTTTTTTCATTGCCATAAATATTTGTTGCAAGAAATCCTAGAAAAGTCTTTTACAAAAATATTACCTTCCCAATATACCTTCTCACCCCATCGGTCATCGCTTCGTCGCGCTATGTGTCGTTTTTGTTGTCGTGGTCGTTGTCGTTCGTTAAAGTGGCGGTGGGTGGCCACTGCCACTTCAACGATTTATATTTGGATTTATATAGTCGCTTTTATCAAGCACCTACCCGTACAGAGCCCTAATGTTGGCATTCACGTGTGTGAATTCGTATTAACAATAAGTTCTCACACTCCCGATTGTCATCAGCTAAACTTGCATTTACGCAACAGAAGACGTATGCCGTGTACTAGTCCTAGATAACGAAAGTGAGGTTTTTGCCACCACGTGTGAGACAATATGGCTCCTAAAGTAGGTTTGTAGGTATTAGATCGCTGTGATAATAACCTAAAGCGTCGTCTAGACTAGGAGATAAACTAATAAAAGGCATATTCAGTAAAACAGACTTCTGTCGCGTAGTTTTTTTTGGCTTGGCATGCATTGAGAGAGGCCTATTCCCAGCAGTGAGATGTGGACGGATGACAATGATATTGATGGGTTTTTTTGGCATAAAATTACTTTCGGAAGACAAAACTATTACTTTTTACCTAAATTTTAAGTAGTGCAAAAGGTTCTTGCGATTTCAGAGGCTTTGCAATTTGTCAATTTTAGATTTTGAAAATCGGCAATGGTATCGGCATTCGGCATCGTATCTACTATTGCACGGAAAATAAGGAGCTACTAGCAGGCAGCGTTTCAATCCAGATCTCGAACGCATTTTATTACCATAGAACTTCCGTGTTACTGAGATCTCTTGACTACATATTGTAATATAAAAGAGTTAAAAAATTATAACCCACTTTACCCCAAATACTATTGGTATTATAGTAATTACTTAAGTTTTTATTAATCTAAAACTTCGATAAACAAGTCTTTAGAGTGCGTGTGAACTAATTTAAAATAGTTTTTAAAACATGCGATTTGATAGCTTAGAGGTATTTTAATTAAATTATGTGTGAGAATATAAAATTCCTTTAAAAGCCACTTCTCAGACTTTTTGTCACATTAGAATGCTTATTTATGCAAATTGGTGTTAGATGTCACGATTAATAAATAATGTGACTTAATTAATTTCTTTTGGAACAAATGACTGGCTTCAACTAAAATTCTAGTATTTTATTTATTTATTTATTAAATCTTTATTGACCACAATGGTACAAAAGGTGAAGTTAATGCTAATGCATTCTATACCAGTCAGCCTTTAGGAAAAATATTTTAGACTTTAGGCCATACATTATTTAAAATTTATATTGCACTCGTGCTTTTTAGAGGCCTCGCTAGCGCTCGGGCTCCAAATAAGCACTCGGTGCAATAATAACTTACTTTCTGCTCGGTGCAACAACCTACAACTGCTACTTAATCATAAAAGAGACTTAGAAGCATTACAATTAAAATATAAAATGACACCTGGAAGTCATAGAACTAGGGGACATGAAATGACAACTAGTTAGTTTAATGTGGTTTGAGGCACATAAAACTGCGCTTATTGCGCTGTACTCACTGATTTTATTTTATTAAATGACACTTTACTGAGCTTGTTAGCATTTTATGGTTTTTATTTGCATTGAGTTTAAATAAGATTAAATTTCGTAAGTGACGTTCTGATAGATACTCGTATTTTTACTAGCTTTAAGTACATACATGTAAGAGTATTATTCCTGGCCTTTCTTTGCATGGTTGCAGGAAAATGCTGGATGCAGGCCGCTTCCGATCGATATCATCTTTCTTTTCGGATAATCAGGTGTTTCAAGCCTGCAATATTCTAACTAGACAGGAAACAACTTTCACAAAGTATGGTTCCTGGTGGGATTTGCTTGGCCACTGGACCACGCAGCAAATGATAAAAATAAATAAATAGCAATTCGAAACCAGCTACACTTACTACGTTTCTATCATCAATTCGTATTAGAAACACTAAGCAAACTTGGTTATCAGAATATAGATCGAAGGCTCTACAACAGGTATATACGAGTATTTGGCTCGAGGCTACGACATCTTGCGTCCGTCGGCGTGTATGCGGATTTCCGGTACAGGAGAAAGCATTTTAATTGTTTTATTGAACAAATAGTGATGTACGCAATTAGCGGTAACGGTAAGGAATAAATAGTTTTTGGTTTTAAAACGATGGCTTGTTTTATGACCAGTAGTTTGGTCTGAATATATTATAACAATATTAAAGCGAGCTTATTTTCCAAACTTGTGTATCTACTAATTTTATTATTGAGAAGCCCCGGTAGAAGTACGTATTGGTTGCGCTTTCGGAAGTTAAGTGACGGCGGGCGTAGTCTGCACTTTGATTGGTGACCACAAATGGCACAAAAAATATTGCGAGCTCCTCCGTGCTTGCCGTTGGTCCCGGCTGTCATAATTGTATGAGTCGTCCCTCAAGCTATGTTAGATGCCTGTTGGCAGCTTGAAAATTTTGACCCCAGAGTGTTGGCCACCTACACACTCAAAAAACAAACAAACATTATTACTTATATTTGAACTAACAGTTTTAATTATTTATTAATTTTAATATTTTAAGATTATTATTAGAAGACTCAATACCTAGTTACATTACTAGAGATACTCATATAATATACACTCTTCGAAGGTGGATGTCATTTATCACACAAGGGATGCAACTACATGCAAGAACAATGAACACTCCTGCTTAGCAAAGTATTGTCCCATAATATATATTGACATTTGCAATATTAATGATATCGTATAATGGCTCCACGTTCCGCTCATATGATGTCGCAAGTACAAAACCAGAGCCAGTATGGAAATAAAGTCTATCGATTATTTGTACTTTATATTGCATTCGTTTCATTTTAAACCTATAATGATCATTATATGGAGTACTGTGATAAAGGCCCTGCCTTCATCAGGCTCCAGTCTCATCCAATCTGCACTCCAAAAACACTTTTATCTTTTTATTTTTTATTTTTGTTTATATGTCATATAGGTCGCGTCATGTAAAAAGAACGCTGGAAGAAAGTAAAGGGGTGTGTTTAGCGCATAGATACTACTCGCACTCGAAGGTACTAGGCCAATTGTATTATTTTCGCTCGCGACTTGTTTTAATTGGTTATTGGTAGGTACATAGAAAAATATTAGGTTGGGGAAAAATTCTTTTCGCATATAGTATGTATGAACTTTTTTTTAAAAAGTGGAGTAAGATCGGCATATCAGTAGTTACGACGTAGCTGAAGAACTGGGAATTGACCACAAAATAGTTTTGGCGCATTTGAAAAAAAATGGGTACACAAAAAAGCTCGATATTTGGGTACCTCACGAGCTCTCTGGAAGAAGCCTAATGAATTGTGTACTCATTTGTGATTCTTTATTACGACGTAATGAGACCGAACCATTTTTGAAGAAATTGATAACTGGTGATAAAAAGTGGATCACGTACGACAAGAACGTGCGAAAAAGGTCATGGTCAAAGGCCGGTCAGGCTTCACAGACTGTGGCGAAACCCGGGTTAACTCGCAACAAGGTGATGCTGTGTGTGTGGTGGGATTGGAAGGGCATTATTCATTATGAGCTGTTACCATCAGGCAGGATCATCGATTCAGAACTCTACTGCGAACAACTGATAAGATTAAAGCAAGAAGTTGAGAGAAAGCGGCCGGAATTAATCAACAGAAGAGGTGTGGTTTTTCATCATGATAACGCTAGACCTCACACATCTTTAACCACTCAACAAAAATTAAGAGTTTGGCTGGGAGGTGTTAATGCATCCGCCGTATAGTCCTGACCTGGCATCTTCAGATTTCCACCTGTTTCGGTCTATTCAGAATTCTTTAGGCAGTGTCAGTTTAACATCACGAGAGGGCTGCCAAAACTACTTGACGCAGTTTTTTCATCAGAAGCCCCAAAATTTTTATAGCAATGGGATCATGTCCCTACCTATAAGATGGCAAAAAGTTATCGAACAAAATGGTACCTACATACTTTAGTTAAATGTAAATAAACTATATTAAAAAATGTTTTGAATTTTCATATAAAATGTGAAAAGACTTTTTCCGCAACCTATTATATTAGTTATAATATTCATTAAATAGATCGATAAATCGCCTAATGCACAGCTTGACGCCAGCGTTCTTTTTAAATGACGCGACCTGTACCTACATAATATTGTCGGACAAAATAAATAAACTACTTTTTAGTTTAAAAAAAAAGTAAGTCGCAGTCTCTAATCTCTCAATGCGTAGATAGGTATCTCTCAAAGTTATTTAGTATTTTTATCACCAGCTGTATTTTTTTTTCATCGAACGCCTGTTGAACTTTTTATTTTTTTATACTTAATAAAATAATTACACTTACTGTGCTGTAACCGTATTTCAATCGCAAGTAGTAAAAATGTACTTGTATGAGTATATGGAACAAACACTTTCAAGCTTATTT
The DNA here is from genome assembly GCA_963576875.1 of Acrobasis repandana. Classification (NCBI taxonomy): domain Eukaryota; kingdom Metazoa; phylum Arthropoda; class Insecta; order Lepidoptera; family Pyralidae; genus Acrobasis; species Acrobasis repandana. The sequence continues at coordinate 8,327,511 of OY756230.1, read as the reverse complement.
GAATGCAGACTTTATAAAGCTTTATTTCTATCGTCTTTCTGTTTTGTGTGTAAAGTAAACGATGCCTCCTATTATCCTAACAAACTGTGAAGCACGTCTCTTTTTTTTAGTGTAATTATGGCTGCCAATCGTGCTAATGTCTAGGCTATTTATCAGTGTTATGACATTATCCAGTTCTGTCCATGACTCGTGTTTCAAACTAAACGTAGTGTCTCAGTTAGGAAATAATGCTGACTTTTCCTTTGTACCTTTGTTTTGTCGCCGGCTGCAGCAAGTAATTTTTACTCGTCTTCGGAAAACTAAAAGGAGGGTTATGTGTTTCGTCGCTATGAATGTATGTTCAAGACTGTCAGCTTTTATTCACAGCTAAATGTGTTTTTCGAGGCACGGATTTCCTTATGATGTTTTATCTACGGGAAGCAGTGTTCGATAAAATTTACCTATAAGACTATCCTATAAAGTATTGGAATAAAATTTAAAACGTCCAGTGCCACCTTTTGCTTATGGATTACGTACTGTATCTAGCTTTAGATGAAGTAGTGTAATGATTTTTAAGAGTCGTTATATCAATTTCCCTGTATAACACACGCTAAATTATTCTCTGTTTTAATCAAATCCTTTTAGAGTTCAACAGAAGAAAGTGCAGTTGCGATCAGCTTTTGATATCTGTTTTCTATGATCTACTTCTTGTATCTCTGCTGTAGTACAATAATAATTTTCAGTATCTAAATGCATCTATACAAACGCATATTGCCTATAGTTGCTTAGATACAAATTGACCTCACGTTTGGCTGCACATTATGAAAATGAATCTAAAAATTATGCGAGGTGTCTATAACGTCTGTGCATTTTTTACAATCTGAATTTCATGGAGTGATGTACTTGAATGCAGACTATTTCGAATTTCCTTGAATTTTTATCAGTCTGTGTCTGAATGCTCTTTTAAGCATGGTTACTGACCCAGCCAGTCGAAATTTCAGCTCTTTTCTGAAGGTTCTAGAGTTGAAAATTGCGTACAGTCTATCAATATTGTTATAAATATTGGCCTAGGTTTTGTGGTATTCACTTGTGGGACCGAATTTGGTTAGTGTCTGCAGTGTGATTCATGTGTCTAGTATGTAGACTAATAAAATTTGTAGCATGGAAATTTATAAAGGATCAAAGCACATTTGTCTTGTCATCGCCTTTAATAGCAGTGGCTTACAATGTTTTTCAGGCTCATTGTAATTTTTTTCATAATTTTTACAAGAATAAAAACAAACTCTTTGCCACAGCAAAGAAAAAATGCAATGAAGCGGAGATTGTCCCTTTAAAAACTACATTATTACAGCATACGTTCTTTACTTCTCCAGCATTTCTAGTTTTGTAATGTACTTAATTTTTTTATATATTGTATCTTGCTATTCTCACTTCAAGAAATATCACTTTATGAACACACTCGTATAATCGGAAAAATGGTTGGCATGCAGCGCATTCATCAGATGCGATATATTATTTTGTGACTCAAGAGTCTATCATGATGTCAAAGAATTTTCTCTTGGTGATCTCTGAACTTAAACTGGAAAAACTAGTAACATTATTTAGGTACTCAGTACATATAGCTCTTTAAAACAACAACGTTTACTATATTTTCGTAAAAATCGTGTTCACTAATTTATCTACAATTATGCTACTGTTTTTAATATAAAACTAACTAATTTGATGGCTATCAAGACTAGTTTTCCAATGATATCAATCGCTACTTTGATTTTATATCGAAAATGGTGTAATTATGCGATCTAAGCTGTATGTTAGATCACAGATTCAGATAAAACTAATTATTGCAGGCTTCATTAAACTTTATAGTAGGTATGTAGTAGCTGCTTAGATATATATTTTCATTATTACTAATTAAACCATAACCATTAAGTTAATTTTACTGAAAGGCTGTATAATTTTTATTGAGAGGTTTAATATGTTAATGATTTTTAAATACCTACCTTACTTCTAACGCAGCTGTAACTTTTAATGATAGTTTTATTACCTCAACATTATCGTTACATAAAAATTTAAGATGTCTACGTAGGTATGTGTTACTTATTTATTATTGATACTTATTATATTTCTTACTACGGCTACCCCTTTCAAGCTCAAAAAACCTTTAGAACAGTAAAAATTGTATCAAAATCTGTTTAATATTTTACAAGTAGTAAGCGAACAAACAGACGGACAGATGTGCCTGAATTTTTTTTCTCTAAATAAATTAACTGATTTATTTAATTTTTTATTTTCCTATTAACTGCTTTTATCTTTACAGATTTGTACCTACGACTCCTATGAGTACAATATAACAGCAATTGTTAATAAATTTTAAACACCATAACTTATTATATACTCGGCAACCTTTATGAATTCACACAGAGTGCATTTGAAGATGTCTATCCTGTAAGATAGGCTACAATTATATAAATATACTCTTAAAATATTTCAGTTATGTCATCAAGTTGAAAAAATTACTTTGGGGCTAGCTTAATCAGTGTCGTGTACGTCCAGTTATTATGAGTTAATCTTGTTAGTTTTTACATAAAAATAAACTAGTACTACAAAGTACTTTTCCTTTGTACAATAAAATAAATTGTATTGTATTGTAAGATTTTTAATTGCGTTTGCAGAGTACTATAAAAGTGGTCTTACCATACTCAACAAGTACTTCCAGAAGATGACTCAAAACTAGGTCATTAGTAGATTGCCATTTACAAAGCAGCTCATCTAACACTAGGAAGACAATACGCCTGCGCCTGCGCCGGCCCGATAATTAGAATAAGCAATTATATGCAAATGCTAAGCGACAAATAGCTCGTTTTGTAACCGCCACTCCTACTCGAGACAGTCGGGGATGTAGGTTGTCAACAGACATATTTTTTAATTCCAATTTATAGTGCGGGAATGAGTGGGAACCTAAATAACGTCAGTAGGCGCTACGGCTAGTATGTAAGGCTAGTACCTATAGTGATGGGTGAACCATATATAACATATAACAAAATGTAACAAAACTATTTTAAGGGTAAATTCAGTCCATGATCCTGAACATCTTTTCCCTAGGAACATTATATCAAAATAAAAAAACTTTTGCTTTCCATATAAACTTGGGTCAACTGATCGGTCAGTATATTTCGATATTTGTTCCTTGGGGTTGTTAAGTATTAAAAGAGTCTCAGTATATTTTGTTAGACCCTGTAATAAGTGAAAAAAGGAATCATTAAAGATTCCCTTTTCTCACCTCCATTCCTACTGTCACGCTAAACGTTTTTGTTATATCCACAGCCCTTTGTATCCAGTAATATAATATCTTACAGCTACAATATAGTGACAATCAAAGTTTGTGAAAGTTAAAAAAAAAAACATACTAGAAAATTTTGTGCAACTATATTCGGAATATTCTCTCTTATTAATATACGATAAACGGGTAACTCTCATAAAAATCAGCTACTGGCGGCATATTTCTACCTCATCTGGAGGCCTCCCACAGGGCGATGGTGACTTGTGACGCGTACACGAAGACGTCACGAGCCGCACTGATGTTAGCGATGCGTAGCGCGAGCGGCGCGGGCTTTTGCCCGCTGCGCTCGCAGTGACAGTGCGGCTCGAAATATTTTCAACAAAAGATAATTTTATAGTCATAAATTCAACATACTACAAAATTAGTGTGTTCATAAAGACCGGCTTAAATTTATATACAGGAACGATACCGTGTTTCGGCTTGTTAAGCACAAGACGAGTTCTAAATAAGTAAAACAACACACGCTATTTAACATGTGTCGGTCGATTGCAGTTTTTGTCTCATCCACGTAACTACTCTCAATTAAGGAGTATATCAGAAACAAGATCCATTACGATTAGATTGGCATGTCGGAAATGTACCGGATGGGAAAACATCCTTTATAGCCATACATACTTGGACCTAAATTTCTAGATCTGCTAAATAGTCATACATAACATAGGCAGTGAAATAAATAGGGAGACTACTATTTGACCTATTGTTATCGTTGAGTTAGTATTCCATAACAAGTCTCGAACTTACTTTGTGGCTAGCTGAATCTGTGTGATTTGTCCGTATATACATATTTATTAATTAATAAATACTTGCATTAGGTAAATGAGCTTTGCGAAGTGTGATTTCCAGCCTAGAATTGAACCGACCAGCCGACCACACTATCTCTTCTTGTGGATTCGTAAGAGGCAACTAAAGAACTAAGCACACATTCATTTATTTAACTAAATTATAAATGTTATATAGACTTAAAGTATAGGCTTTATATACCAGTCAACCAATCCACTGGTGGTGCCGAGAAAAAAAGGTGCAATATGTAACTTACATGAATAAGAAAAAGATATTTATCTATAAGCATATTTATCAATAAACATATGTATGTTTTTAACACTATCTATGCATATTTTGAATGTTCAAAATATGCATAGATAAGCATATACTGTACATATATGTACTGGACAAATATATCATCTATATTCTATCTGACAGTAATCGAAGATAATGTGCACGCACGCACTGACGATGCCATCCTTTGTTATAATTTAATTTGTTTATTTATTAGAAAACAGTCTTATCTGAACACATTTTTATTACTAGTTAGTCAATTAAATTATATAAATTGAATACAATGTTTACTTATTTATTAATAATATTACCTATTCCATTTAATAACACTCAAAAGGTTGTATAATAGTTTAAAAAAAATAATGAATAAGTAATGATCCAATTCTGTGCACTACATCGATATTTTATAGAAATTTCTACTTTTAAGAACTCGTGTAGTTTGCAGTGACAAGTTTTACTACTCATCTGTTACTTTCGTTTCTGATTTATATAGGTTCCATAAATTTACTATAGATTTTTATATTGTTTTTTTTTTTCAGAACTCTCTCTCTTATGTTAGCACGAAATGCATATATAAATGTATATCCATAACTTTAGAGCACGGGGTAACGTTGGAAAATATTTTTTCATCTCGGACATATGGTTTAAATTTCGCAAGGTATTGTCTCCAAAACAGAATTTAAAAATCCATAATATTTAGAACCACACCAGATCAAAAAACCTGGAATATACCAGCTGCTTCTGTTCCTGCGCAGATTGTAAAAGCTAGTCGAGCGGCAAGCAACCCGTCATATTTTGATGAGATACTATATCTTCACGCCTATCCATCACGCTAAATGTGGTCTTTGGGTCTTATGGCCGTAGGCTCTGTCTACCCCGTTAAGGATAAAGAAGTGATATCGTATCGTTTTTCGTATGAAGTTTTTCATTCCAAACGGAAATATTGAAACTGTGGGGCAGTTCCTAAAGACGGAGCTTTATGACCACTTAATAAGGAGGATATTAAAAAAAAAATTATACTGTAGCGGATTGTATGAATCGACCCTACGTTACTTGAACGCTTCGGAAGAACTATAAAAATAGTTAGGCTATTTAGAATCGTGTAGATCTTCTAAGGATCCTAAGATCTTATCGGATGTAAGTAGCTAGAACCAGTTGCAAATGACAGCTTGCTCGAACATGTAAAGAGGCATTGTGGCGCAGAAAATAATATTCTTTCATAAGACCTAGTTTCTATATGTCAAGTAAGATAGGCGATCTATGTAGTTTACGCTTTTATTTTATTTAGTCTACGCTGCTTCGGAGCCCGGTCTTGAATTTGCAAAGGATATTCCTTGTATATAAATGGACTGCCTCCGTGGTCTAGTGGTCAAGGCGTTTACCTTGTGATCTGGAGGTCATGGGTTCAAATCCCACTGAGAAGCATACTTTGTGAAAAGTTGTTTCCAGTCTGGTTAGGATATTGCAGGCTTGAATCATCTGATTAAGAAAGATGATTTAATGCTTCGGAAGGTACGTAAAACTGTGGGTCCCGAACGCCATTGGATTTGGATTGGATAGGATTGGTTCTGGTTTACTCTTTGGGTTGCGAAAGTCAGACGGCAGTCGCTCTGTATAAAAACCTAAACTTGTCAACTCACCTAGGTTAGGTAGCGGACCCCGGGCTCTGAAGCGTTATCGCTGAGGATGCAACCGGGAATACGCTCGGATGATGATGATGATGATGATATCCTTGTATATAAATAGTAAAGGTACATAGCAAAATGGCAGATTATGCCGTGTGGCTTCCGGCTTAAAATAGGAAAACTCCATCTCTTCCTGTACACGTCGTTAGAGGACTAAAGGACTAAGCACAAACAACTCGTGCTACAATTGCATTCCCAAGGAGGGTTAACGTCAGGCAGGCGGCTGGTCGTTAAACTATAGCTAACTCATTTAAACTGTTCCGGCTATATCTTCTCCACTTCGCAAGGTCTTTGGCATCCTTGGGTGACCATTGACATGAATATTATATATTGGAGAACAAAAAGCGGGAAAGCACACCCCGGGGTCTGAAGAAGCACAGCTGAGGATGCAACCGGGAACGCGCTAAGATTAAGAAGAAGAGAGAAAAATGGCTAAAACTTCCCCGCTTTGAGTGGGATACGGAAAGGAAGAAGTGTTAACAAGGAGACATTATTTTTGATATAAATAACAGATGTTCACAATTACCCCACGCAATGTCCGGCTGTTTGTATAACAACAGTAGATTCCACTGACCACTATCAATCAGCCCGAAGGTATGTTGGACCACTAACGAGAATGGGTGGATGTGGCAAGTTTTTTTTATTAGTTATAAGTATGCTTAAAGGGAAAATTCGGAAGTATATATATTTTTGGTTAGTTTGAGTTAATATTAAGAATAATAGATTTGCATATTTGTATTCAAATTGAACATATTTGACGTCCCCCGTAGCGTATTGGTTACCAGTGATGCTGGTCTGTCACTCCAGAGATTCTGGGTTCTATACCCATCCAGGACAAATTGAAAAAAGGCCTTTTGCCAATTATCTTGGGTCTTGGGAGTTTATCTATATTATGTATTTATAGTAAAATATAGTATCGTTGAGTTGGTATCCCGTTATATAAGTTTAAACTTAGTATGAGGCTAGCTCAGTCATTGTGATATGTCCTTATTTATAGGAATTGACGTAGGTAGACAGAGTACTTTAGACTAGATATTTTAGTAGCTTAGTGGCTCTTGTCGGTGGAGTATGCGCCAAACTTCGCGGTTCTTTGCCTTTCTTTTTAGTGCTTGATGCGACATTTTTTTTCAATTGGTCTACTAATTTATACCTATCAGAATTATATTTATTTATTAAATAACAACATTGAACTTGTAGTACTACCTTGAAGTACACCAAATTCAGTCCAATCGTAGACAATTGTTAATTAATTATATAAAAAAATTAATTAAATTATCTAAAAAGTTAAATAAAGAAAGGAAGAACATAAAAAACTACTCGTAAACTAGTAAATTAAATTTTGAAACTTTAAAGTTAAATTAAAAATAAACACGCTGATAAAAAAATTGTGCGAAAATGCCTATTAACAGCATTTTCTGCCTATTTATTTATTATTTGACTCAATTAGTCTTTACTTTTAAGTCTTAGTCGCTATCATTTGCAATAGAAAATGTTTCGGCAAAAATAATGATGTTTTCAATTCAATTCAATTCAAAAATATCTTTATTATCATAGGATATTTATAATATCTCTTAATAATAGTCACTTTGTTTTGTCTTGCACAAATGTTGACGTCAAATCGTTACTTAAAGCTAAGTTTACGCCGCTTCCTAGGCGCAAGTGCAGAAGAAGCGGCAACAAACTGCACTGCACGTTTTCTCCAAAGACGTCAACTAACAAATTAAAAACTTAAAATTAGTTATATAGATGGACAGAGATTACATTGTTTATTATGTCATAATTAAATTGAATTATAAGAATTACGAAATTTAAAATAATGTCAATTTGTAAATTTAGTATGTACCAATGTACCTAAATTATGACATGTCTAAGTATACAAACCTTTAAGAGGGACCCGCGCCAAGCTCAAGCCAGACCTTTTTGTCTTTAAGATAGTCATCGGTCCTATAATAAGCCTTCTCACAAAGTACTTTCTTTACATAAGTTTTGAATTTTCTGTCTGGCATATCAAGGACCGATTCTGACAATTTATTATAAAAAAGTATACACTTCCCCATAAAAGACTTACTGACTGTATTCAGCCTGTAATACGGGCTAACTAAGTCATTCTTATTACGTAAATTTCTATCTGTAAAATCACTTACTTTATTGAACATGGAAATATTTTTCCTTACATACATTATATTTTCAAATATGAATTGTGATGCAAAAGTAAGTATACCTATTTCCTTGAATAATTCCCTCAGTGAGTCTCTCGATCCTAAACCGTAAATAGCACGAATTGCTCTTTTTTGTTTTCCATTGGCTTCCCTATTTAAATTATATTTAGGGTACAGTCGGTTACATTACGGTTTTCTTATCACTGGACCACTACAGCTGGTTACAGGCCGTAGGTGTCAAGTATTAGAGTATGTAAATCTTTATACAGAGTATGTTAATCTATAAACCGGTACTCGATACAACTCTATTTCTTACTTATCTCTATGCAGTGAAAGCGAAAAGTTTAATTATTACTGTTTTCATAAGATGATACAGCATTTATTTTTTCAAACGCAATCTTCATTGGTGTGAAATGGATATTGAGTAACAAGAAAACGAACGTGATTGACTTTCGAGTACCGTGCCGCCTCGATTAGATTCTATTGACAAAAGAATAAGACTACGTACTGTTTATTATTATTGGAACTATTATATTAATGTGTTTTGATTTTCTTTACTTATCTGTCTCAACTTCACGTGTTACTAATATAAAATGGAATTTGAGTACAAAGGTATACAATTAAAAATATTTTTGTTTATTTTTTATTATGAACTCTAAGCAACAATAATTTTATGAGAGGTAACATTGTGTTCTTGAGGATGACTGAAATATGCTTATATATTAAATAACTTAGTGATAAGACCACCTTTGCACAAAGACTTGGTTATATCTTTGTTAATCTATGTGGTTTATAAATGACGCAAAAAAGTGTATTCTGATTTATGTGATTTCGCTTCATACACATTTTAAGGGGACAAAATTTGTATACTAAAATCAAGTAAAGTATGTGAATTGATTGTAAAGGCAGTTGTACAAATGCGTTTTTAATGTAAAATTCTGCTACTGTCTTGTACATACAGTTTCCTTTTTATCTACTAAAGCACCGCCGCATTGGCCAAAGTATTTGTGTCATCAAAGACGATAAGTTAAAGAAAAAAGTACTTTTCACAGTTCTCATAGCGTCTCACATAAACATTCAATTTAATACCTTTTAGTGATGTAAGAGTCAGATAAGAGCAATTATGCGTACAGTTGCCGCCATTTTGTTTTTTTTGGAAACCGAACAAATTAAAAAGGGTAACAGAAAGGATACTTCACGTAATGTGCGGTTTCAACAAACGTAGGTACAATATCCTAAAGGCTACATACAATGCGCCTCATAAGGAATAACCCGAGAATGTTTATCTTATAACATTTAAAAGGCACATGAAACACGACAGTTTCATGACATGAGAGGATCAGTGGAAAAAGAAAAGGCCTTTGCCTAGTAGTAGGACACAAAAACAGGCTACAAAAATATCTTATATTAGAGTAAATTACTCATGTGTAGAATGGCTTTAGATTTTTTATTATTATTTTTACTACTAAAGCTTGATATTTGCAGTTACTATTAATTTCGCTGCGTTAACCTTCGCACGCCGTTTAGCTTTTACATAAAACCTACATTAGAATCTCTCTGTACCAAATATAGTTGTGATATTTTATACATTTGCCTGTTTTTGGCGTTACAGAAGTTAATGATAACATTATACTTCTGTGTTGTTTCTTTTTTTCTGGTAGCCGTGTGATGTAGGTTGTCTTTTAAGGAGCTGATACATGTGGGTATTGGACTTTAAGGTCGGTTGCACATTACGAACGATAATGGACCAGTTTCTCGGCTCGGATTCAGTCCGTAATATTCGGTCGGATTACAACATGTTAAGTAAATAATGATTGAATTTCATTTTATGTACTAGCTGTTACCCGCGGTGTTGCCCGTCATGATGCTAGTTTGTTATTAAACAATCGCACGGAAACCCCACATTTTTCTAGTATAAAATTCATTTATAAGCTACCTATACATTATTTCATACCAAACCTTATGAATTCGAACAAAAAATATGAATTAATTACAAATACATCTATGTAAACACAAATTGAATAAATATTAGTATCAGTAAAAAGTCCGAAAGGTATTATTTTGAACTACTAGAAACTAGAGCCACTAGAAAAGCAAGCTTAAGTGAAATTATTTCTACTGTAATATGTACCTACTTATTTCTCTTTCCTTATTTAGTGTTTTAAAATACTCTAAGTTCCTAAGCAGCTCAACTTAGTATACAACTAGAAACGCGTTATGATAAAAATAGGTATTTTAAATTATTTAAGCAATTTTTTTTTATAAAATAAATTTTGTGTCAAAAAAACCCATAAAACCTATCACATTCCCAATATTAGTAAATAGTTTGCACGTAATTCAAAAATTTATTTTGCAACTAAAATGTTAATGTTATACTAACCTATTTCCTATTAGTAATAAAACCCCTTATTAGGTAAAATACAAATATGGGTAATTGTAATACAAATCAACACTAGTGGAACAATGGTACTTATTAAACATAAATAAAACTTATCTCACTTCAAGTGTCGCAGCACTGATTGTTATCTAATACGACTAGTTTATAGCTTACTTATATATGTATAAAGCCTTATACAGAAAGATCTTTTAAAGTTTCAGATAAATGGTTTTACTTTGACAGTTTGAGGGTGAATGTCGGGCAGCGGCCAGTGTAAAACTTTTCGCACAAATACATTCCCAAAGAGGGTTGACGTCAGGCAGGCGGCCGGTCGAAAAATTATAACCAAATCATTTAAACTGTGCTGGCTATTTTTTCTACATTTTGCAAGGTCTTTAGTATCCTTGGGTGACCATTGACATGCATGTTATATTTTGAAAAGAAAAAGCGGGAAAGCGCACCCCGGGCTCCGAAGCAGCACAGCTGAGGATGCAACCGGGAACGCGCTTAGACGAGGAATAAGGTTTTACTTTGCCATATTTTTTATTAGATATTGTGTAGGAATTGTAAAAGTGTTGTGTCATAATACATTTCAAATTGAGTTAATAAGAAATAACTTAAAAAGTTCAACTTGATAATATTATCTAAAAGTCTCAAATTTTAGCTAAAGTATTATTATGTATAAAGTATAAAGAATGTTTTTGGATCATAAAAATATCGCAATGCCTGCTATTTCTTGCGTGAAATTCAATCACATTTATGATTTAATATTTCTGCACAAAAACTACTATTATACAACTTCAAAAATAACAGCACTGAAATGTAATAATCCCAAATGCCTTTAACTTTAAAGTCAATGGAGTAAGTACTTACAATAGGAGTACAAAAAACAGCCGACGGCGGGCGGCCACTATCTCACTTTCTGGTTTACTAGGTCGGATAATCTCGTTTATTTTTTATCTTTTTTGAACTTTTTGTCGTATAATGAGTGAAAATGCTAGTGAAACGATGCCCTTCACTTTTATTTGGTATTTTTAGGGTTCAAGGTGGCCCTATGCCGTCGGAAAAGTTTGCGTTTGCGCGCGTGCTTTGTTTACTACAACTACACTTTACTTTTTTTATTTAGTTCTTTAAATTAAATTGTAAATTGTTCCAGTTTTATTCTTTTAAGGACTGAATGTTAAACTTCGTTACTTGCATTTAATACTTGTAATGCATGCGCGAAGTGCGTGAAGCGTGTTCCGCTTATCAAGCAGTGTGTTCAGTTGAAAATAATTTTCCAATCAATTATCAAAAAATCAATGTATATTTATAAAAATATTTAGTGAAGTTCGTAACATCAGTTATTTTTAAAAATTATGGGTATAGTTAGTTAATGGTTAGGTATATCTTTTTATTTTTAGAATAAAACAAAATAATAATAAAATATATATTGTCGTAATTTTGTACATACATACGAAATTAAAGTTAAGAAGAATAATGCTATTACTTTATGTGTTTGCAATAGTTTTTTTATCAAATATTTATTTGTGCATTTTAGCCGTATAATATAATTTAAGCAACGCTTCCCATCACAATCTTAATTTTAAGAAACTTTGACAAATCGGGAGGATATTACAAAATGTAATTAGACATTAAATATTTAAATAGATGCATCATGCGACAAAAAACGAATACAAAGTTCCCGGTTTCGGAGTTTTGGAGCTAATAAATAGATAAACTTATGAATTATATTTCCGCTGATCAAAAAAAAAACATAGCATGCTTTAGAAACAGCGACATCACACTTTTATTGCTCAATTTAATATGACTTGTCTTAATTTTGACAATGTCAAGTAAAGGATATATTTTAAGTTTCGTCATAAATTATGTTAGTTTTAATTATTTAAGTAAACTGTACACCCTGGGTCTTAATTTTGTTAATTGACTTGTTAAACGAAATCAAACCTGTAAGACTGTTAAATCATCGTTAAATAAGACATATAGTTCTATATGTCGTAAATTATACCTTTGAAAAGTAATTGACCTGAAATTATCACAGTAATTAATTCAAATTTGTTATTTTGCTAATATATTACGCGCTCTTTGAATTTAAGTGCAGCGCGTGTTAAAGTTTTTATGACTTTTGGAGTTTCCTTTTAGAAAACCTTTATAAGATTCAATGTTTTAAAATTGATTACCTATATTTTTATTAGGGTTGATTAATACAAAATGTCTTTTGGTAAAACTTAATTTGTTGGCCTGTTAATTATAATGTACATGAAGAATTGTTTTTTTATATGCATTATGCATTTAAATAAGAGTTAATTTTAAAGACATTTTGTTAAGTTTACTTAATTATGTGCGTGCATATATGTTTTAATTATTATAGCAATTAATATTACATTGAAAGTTACTTGAAATGTTATTAGAAAAAAAATAATTGAAAAAAGAAGTTTGTTAATATCTGTAAACATAACTGAAAAGCACCTTTATAAATTAAAAAAGTGTATCATTACAAATAATAAAATTAATTCAGTTGATTTTGAATGTATTTTTCATTAAAAAGTCATAAACTTTTTACTTCTTTATACCTACATATTAAAATTCTCTTACTTGAAACTTTGTTGTTAAACGCAGTACCTCGTAAATCTTGTTATACAATATCCATTAAAATATAAGATGAGATTTTTATGTTGAAAACTTTAACTTCAGATTTTAATTAATCAGCTTGAAGTTATTAATTTTAGTTAATATTTTAGTGTACCTGTAATACCTGCATACATTAAGCGCAATTGCTATTAAATTCATTATAACTTGCGCATTTGAAACTTTTATAACTTTATGTTTCCCTTTCGGAAAATTTATATGTTTGATAATTTTAATCAGACAAGTCCTACCCAGTTATTTTTTATTAAACTTGACTGTCTATTACTTCTGAAAAAAAGAAATACACACAAATTTTCACGTTTTATTCCAAATAAACCTTTTAAATCCACCCTTCACACAAGAAACCAACCTGCTAAAGCCGAAGAAAAGCCTGAAGAAAACTCTTTCACCCACAGTTTTAAAAATCCTAAACTGCAAGCACAAACACACACAATTGTTTCCAAAAAAAAATCGGCACTAAGTTCACCGTCACTGGTCCATCACTCCGAGCTTTAAGCTTGCGCGTGCGCAGTCCGCCAGCGTCGCGTTATCAGAGCGACCGCGCAACAACAACAGAGCCTGCGAGTACTCAATAATAACAAGAAAAGAAAACGGTCCAGTTTCAGCGGGGCTTCCGGATGGCGCGGGCGTCGTGCCGTCCCCCTCTGACGTAAGGCGGTGTTTCGCTCTCCCTTTCTAACGGGATCGAGGTGAGTTTGAACGATAGCGCGCAGTCGCAAGCGCGACGCCGCCCTATGAGGCTGTGGCGGTAGGCTTTGCGAGACGCTGCGTGTATGAGATCGATGACGAATGGTCATGGAAAAAATACCTTTTTGAACAAGCGAGATGATGGAAATAACTCAAGTACCTTTAATTAGAATTGCATGAAATTTGGTACGCAAGTAGATAAGTCTAAAAAAAAGTATAGTTTCGAACATGAGTCGAATTGGCCAAAGGATTACCGAGATATACGGGGTTATAACAGAAGTCGCAAACTAACCAGAGAGGACCCATTGCCATCTTTGAAGAAATGTTTTAATGCTCTTTTTATACTTGTATTGGTTCAAAGCTTACTATATATACATATATATAAATTTAACTCACCGTTGAATATTTGATAGAAAGTAACTTTATCAAAAGCTCTGCAAGTCTTATCATTTGTGTAGGAAAAAGGTCAAAGCAAGAAAATTGTATGAAAATTGACGACATAAAAATAATTATTACGAGCTTTTCTTCTTTAAATACCTTACTCTGAACATATAATAGATACCATTTAGACATAGTATATTATGCAATAGTAACGCCATTTCAGTTAATAGTTACGTCGCGCGTTCGTTTACGTTTTACCAAAGCTCTGCGTTGATGTCTTTTGTATGGACGTGAATATACGATATGCTTTCGTTCGGTGTGTAAGCTCGGATTCTTAATTTAATACATTTGTATTTTTAGGATTTATTTTTATTGAATAATCTGGGAAAGCCTAGAATTTATTTGAACATTTTAAGTTGAATAATAAAATAACATTATACCCATGTGATTAAGGGTTAGAATAAAACCACTCCATCTCTTCCTATGGATGGATGTCGTAAAATTATAGCCGAATCATTTAAACTGTTCCGGCTATTTCTTCTCCATTTTGCAAGGTCTTTGGCATCCTTGGGTGACCATTGACATGCATGTTATATTTGGAGACGAAAAAGCGGGAAACCGCACCCCGGGCTCCGAAGCAGCACAGCTGAGGATGCAACCGGGAATGCATTTAGAAGAAGAAGAATAATATAATATAATAATATAAAAAATAATATTCGGTTTATTATACGTAAAGGTTTAGACCTTAATTATACTAATATAGTACTTTTTGTTAACTTGTCTTTGTAACCTAGCGTTAAAAAGAGCGGAGGCTCCTGTCGCAAGTTTTTTTTTTGCTTAAAAGAAGGCTCCAGCAACTCCTTTTGTTAAAATGTTATTTAAATTTAACGCCAGTCATCATCATCCGAGCGTATTCCTGGTTTCATCCTCAGTGGTAACGCTTTAAAGCCCGGGGTCCGCTGCCTAACCTAGGTGATTTGTCGAGGTTACTGGTTTTTACACAGAGCGATTGCCATCTGACTTCCGCAATCCAAAGGGTAGACCAGAAACAATCCTAGGATAGGTTTAAACAAACGCTAGATGGTGTTCGGGACCCACATCTTTACGTGCTTTCCGAAGCACGGAATCATCTTTCTTTTCGGATAATTAAGTGATTCAAGCCTAACTATATCCTAACCAGACTGGAAACAACTTTTCACAAAGTATGCTTCCCTGGTGGGATTTGAATCCACTACCTCCGGATTACAAGGCAAACGCCCTGACCGCTGGATCACGGAGGCAGTCGACAGTAATTTGACACCAGTGTGGTCCACTTACATACATGAAAAAAAAGATCCAAAACATTGAGCTCTAGTTTTGCATTAGAATAAACTTTTGTTAATCGTAAATATTAAAGTTTAAGTATTAAGCTACCTAACATAAAAGCTACGGAGTTTTTATAAAAAATAAATTAAATACTGCTATTAAGGCCGTACCTGAATTTTCCGGGGTCAGGATTAGAGATAAGTGGTCGTTTTCCACAAATGTGTGTAGTAAAGCTTAACGTTCTCAGTTTAAACTGTAAACAGTAGTTCATAAAATACTTTGAAGGGTTATCTAGGATTTGGTAGTAGCAAAATTTGAAATAATGTCTCCGTTTTCTTTGAAATGATTTATTTTAAATGGGGGCAGCACTGGACCCCGGAAAATTCAGGTACGGCCTTAATAATGATCGCCATTTCCTTTACCATGGTTAACGGGTTCATTTTTTAGCCTTAGATTTGTACGTGAATTTAAATTTACCTAATTTAAATACTTGAAACAAATTTTATTTTAAACTAATTAATTATTATTTCTGTTTTGAATAAATATTAAAATCTATCATTTTTTATAAAATAATTATTTTTAATGTGTGTATCAATTTGTGATATATTTTTAATTAAATCAAAGCAAATTGAAAAGTCTAGACATCGTTTGATGTTGAAGTACAAAAGCGTTATTTAAATTTAAAGGTCAAGACTTATACTTTAGTAAATATTCGGGAGGATAACCTTAGGATTCTACAAATGGTGCGAAAAGGTTTTCTCAGAGTAAGTTATTTATATATGGCAGCTACAGTGTAGTGATGGCAGAGTAGAATAGGACTGTGTAAATATTTAATCGCTACGTTTAGTTCTTATTCGTAGTTTAGTCGTGAGTTAATGAAAAATCAGATTCATTATCATCAGGTCTTTTTTTTAGTCTCCACTGCAGGATCACGACCCTCTCTTTACTACCAGAGTTATATATTAGCCAGAACAGGCAGAGGATTTAGCCTACACTCTCCACGCTGGCCAGACGGGTTGGAGAGGTCTCATTAATGTTTATAACCTTTGTTTAGCTTGTGTTTCCTAAGTCGCCTTTTACGACATCCACGGAAAGCCTTGAAGTGGTCCTATTTTACTTTGCCGGCAACCACACGGCGTAAAATCAGCTTACTCTAGATTTAAAAATAGTTAACTGTAGCGTAAAAACTTACTCCAGCTTGGTCAAATTTGTCCTGAATCTATTGAAATATTCTTGTATTTGTAATTGCAACTTCGCTATTAATGACAATGTTGGGATAAATTTATTTCAAGGTTTTTTTTTTTAACTTGCAGAAAAATTACCCAATATAACGCACGTTCACCATATTTATTAAAATTGAACTAGCGTATATTTAAAAATTTATAAAGCTTATAATAAACTGCGAGCGTAAAATATTCTTATTAAATAATATCTCGCCCGCCATAAATTAAGCCAAGGTACACATTAAGGTTGGCGTTCTTTTAATAAAAGCAAATAAAAGATCTTTTGGCCAAATACTGAATGCGAACAAACGGTTTGCCGCCCGCGGCTTACACATAGAATAAAAATCATCCAGAACTGACGCAATTTTGTCCAGAATTTTCAAACAAAACTTCGATTGTTTTAGAATAAGTTCTTACTATATCATCTTTGAAATAAAAAGTCTAGGGAACCTTGTAAGATAGGGAGACCTGGGAGGGCACGTTCTTTGCTGTTTAGCACGAGGAATTTAAAAAGATTTCAATATATGCTATAGGCATACGAGATGTACACGGGATATTATTTTTATTGTAAGAGTTATGGTATGGGAGTAGACTATAATAAGATTTTGCGTTGGTTATTTTGGGTTATTTTACGCCCGCATGCTACTGGAATCTATTAAAACCCATGGCCTACCATACACTGTGCCTTTATCATGTGCGTCAACATGACGTCCAATAGGTACATACATGTGTTATTTATCTGTGGTAACATTATTTTACTCACAAATATATCGAAGCCTTATTAAAATGCAATAAAACCGTGGTAATCTGTTTACAAGAATTGCCCAAAATTTTGTACAAAATATATTACAATACATACAGCTATTTGTTAAGTTAATGTTACATATGCATTGCATATGTTTTAGTTTCGGCTCTTTCAAAATATTTATAACTGGTAGTTCACCCCAAACTGTGATCATGTAAACTTCATATTTCAGGAACCCGTTAACTAAAAGAAATAAAGAAATGCTTTATTCAGCAACCAAAATAAATATGACTTAGAATGCTATTACAATATCTCATTTTAATATTAACAATTAGATAACTGTTATATAAACAACAACTGCTAATTACTGAAAAGCTGCTGATGGCGAGGAGCCACAGATCTCATTTTCAGTTGGTACCAAAATAAGTGGGTTAGATAGGTCATTAATATAAATAAAAAAGTAAATAAGCTCAAGTTACAACTTAACAATTACACTGAATAACTTTCCCCAAGGTACATAATGTATCGAAGTATGAAAATAATTGTTTTGCCTTCTATACAAACTTGGATCAGCTGATCGGTCAACAAGTATGGGAGGCCAACAACATTTTTCAAATTTCGATATAATATGTTCCATAAAGAAGTGGTTCAGTATCATGGACTGTATATTCACCCTTTAAATACACTCATATTTAAAGGGTAAATTCATTTCATAATATTGAACCACTTTCCCCAAGGAACATATACATATATAGTTTTAGTATATTTTATTAGACCCTGTATACTTAATATACTTAGAATAATCTTATATTAGATCAAACAAAATATTTAAGTGTTACTTGGCATACAAACTTCATGCGGCGCTACAACTCTTTGTGGGACTTTGCCTCCTCTTCAATCTTCCATTTTGCTCTGTTACTGGCTAGAAGGGAGCTTCTTCGAGTGTTTTCCTGCCTATTGTCCTTAAACCTTCCTCGACGCAATCCCTTAACCGCTTTCTGGATTATACTTACTTATCGTACTTGACATAGGAGATCTGAAATCAGGGTCCCAAGGCCCCCATGTGGGGCAGAGTGCTTCAACCGTGCTTGTTCATCGATCGATCTTACCCAAAGAAATGAACAGACAGGTTAGTCCGATTGTTTTCATTTTCTGTCGCAATAGTGCGCCGCCAGGTCTGCAACACATTAAGTATTTAAATTTTCAATTGTATACAGCCGTGTGTCTCGTAAATTTTAACCTGCCGTTTGGGAATTACCGAGATTATTATGTTAACATTAACACTGGCAGTCCGTCTACCACGCTGGAATACTTTAAAAATAAAACGGGAACATTATTGACGAATTGACGAAGTATGTTGCGGATTACAAATTGAATTCTTTTTTACGAGGAACGATGCAGGTATATTTTTACAGAGCTAATTCTTTTTTTGTCTTTCTTTCTTCTGTACAGTGTATAGCGGTCTACTGCTGGACTAAAAAACCTTAAGGCTGACTAGAGAATGCATTAGCATTAAGTCCACCTTTTAGACTATTGTGGACAGTAAAGATTTAAAAAATAAATAAAATCCTCTTGTAATAAAGGGCGTATGTTTCCATAATCACCACGCTGGACAGGTGGGTTGATGATCACAAAAGATGGTACGAAGTCGTTGCACAGAGGAAACTGCTGCCTGTTCGCTATTACCTATGCCTCCCTTTAGTCACCCCTTACGCACCCGTGGTACAGAAAGGGGTGACCATTGTATTTTACCTTGCCGTCACCTCACGGGTCATATGAGTGGGTAGTCTAAAAATATATATAAAATGTATTCATAGAACTTAGAGAAGAGCTACAGAAAGCTCGCGATACCTGTCGGTGACCATCGGTGACCTATGTCGCGACGCGACACGCGATTTTCTGCGACCGTTGCCGAATGTTACTTTTGACACGAGCTGTCACAAACTGGACGGTCGCGCCACGTCGCACTACCCATGTTTGCGACAGTTTACTGTCGTAGTCTGTAAGAGCCCTTATTACCACTGCATCAAATTTTGAGTTTTATAGAAAAAACAGCGGTGGAGTGTAAAACTCCACCAACAATGGAAACTGGAATTATGCATTTTGAATTTCTCACATAAAAGTACGTCTTATATTATAGTCGTATATTTTTTCATTTATTTAACTTTATTACACGGAACAGGTTTCCTACCGTTAAGCTACAGGTGGTGCTGATAAAAACAAATTTTGGACGACATGGCACATTAACTATAATGAATGCATTAGCGTTAAGTTCACCTTTTGTACCATTTTGGTCAATAAAGATTTGAATAAATAAATAAATAAATAAAATTGTCAATTACTCGGTGTAAGAATATACCTAAATATATATATTTATAGATATTTTTATTTTATATACACACGTACATTTATAGACCTAAATACAAAGCAATACACAAATATTTTATATATTCATAAAAACTACGTAAATATATTTATCATTAAGTTGATGTTATACATACAGATGATGAATTAAATTTGTGGCAAATGTACAACAACCCGTTATACGGCTGGTTACGTTGTATTTTTAAATCGATTCCATGAGAACTTCGAAAAACTACTAATTAGTCATTTCTGATAAACTACAGCAATAACAAATAATCACATTTATAAGAAAGAGCCATGAAATTAGCCGTAAAAGAGCCAACATTTTGAGTGAAAGTGTAGCCCCTGATTGAGGCTATTTACAGTAATGTAACTCACGTACGAAATTTATTGATGCAATGAGTATATGTGGTTACAATGTTATGAATGAGAAGATTCTGAGAAGGAGTTTTATAAATGAAGGTGCAATATTTAGTGTATATATAAAAAATATATAAAAAATTAAAATAAAAAGTTTTAGAATTTTATAAAATAAGTGATATTGATGTAGCATATGAATACTTCAGTGATTTAAATGAACAATATGGATAGAATTAAAAGTAGCTTTAAGTTTATTTTAAGATGTCATGTAAAGATTTTCTTATACATTCCTTATTTTTTGATTATTGGAAAATAAAAAAAAATACTTAATTTTAGATATTTTATAACAATAAAATATTTTTTTTTTTAAAATATTATCAAGCCCAGTTTAAGCATATGAAAACTACCTACGTCGATTAAAAAAATAGGCATTGGAATATTTTACATAGACTTATAAAACTTATTAATATTTTATTCTAACATTGTTAAGCCTATCAAGTTACCACATACTCGTACAGATAACATCGCTCATTTACTGCATTCTAATTAGCCTTCCAAATACAAAAGCACTTAACCACCCCTAACTCCATTTAGTTTTACCTTCATGTCAATTTGGTCAGATAATATCATTCGGGCCGAGTTGATTGACAGACATAGTTCGATGCGTTAATGAATCCAGACAAAGAAAAAAAAGTCTTACATCCGTCATCTCTGTTGCTAACTGCCAGCGCAAAATTTTCGAAAGCACAGAACTATAACAAATGAACCAATACAATTTTTTTTTCTTACGCTAGCTTCCATTTGTACCCAGAGGGTTCCAAAAATATTTATTTATTTATTACTGAGACTCCGCGGTCTGGCCGTCTGTCCGTTTGTCGGTCCGTTATTCACAGGGCTCTAGATAGAGCCCTGTAGAGGATATCGCTTCTATGGTTCAAGAGATCTTGAACCATAGAAGCGATATCCTTGAAACTTTCACAGATCATGTATTACTGTGGCTGCTATAACAAAAATACTAAAAATAAGATAAAGTTGAAAATTAAAGGGGGTCGTCATACAACAAACGTGTTTCTTTCAGCGTTTTTAAACATCGTGTGGAGGTACGGAACCCTTCACGTACAAGTCCGACTCGCAACTGACCGGTTTTGCATTTAGTCACTTTACTATTGTTAATTTATTATCAGCTAACTTTTTTACTATGGAAATATTCAAATAATGCGGCAAATAAAACGGCCCCACGAACATGGTTGTCGCATGATGTAGCGTCAACTGTCAGCCAATGTCTACTATGACGTAGCGTCATAAGCAGACGCTGATTGGTCCAGCAATTATCGTTTTTTTAACATTTCTAGTTAATTGATAAGAAAAAAAGTACAGTGCATATTAGTACCCAAAGGGTGCAAACGGGACCCTATTACTGAGACTTCGCTGTCTGTCCATCTGTCTGTCCGTCTCTCTGTCCGTCTGTCACAGGGCTCTATCTTTTGAACCATAATAGCTAGACACTTGAAATTTTCACCGATTATGTATTACTGTGGCCGCTATAACAAAAATACTAAAAATAAAAATAATTAAAAATTAAAGGGGGTCGTCATACATAAAACGTGTTTTTTCTGCGTTTTTAACTAGATCTTTTTAATGGCATTAACTAGATACTTGACATTTTCACAGATTATGTATTACTATGGCCACTATAACAACAAATACTAAAAATAAGATAAAGTTAAAAATTAAAGGGGTCGTCATACAAGAAACGTGTTTCTTCAGCGTTTTAAAACATTGTACGGTGGTACGGAACCCTTCATGTACGAGTCCGACTCGCACTTGCCCGTTTATTTTATTCTGCCATCACTTTGAAATCTATAGAAACTATATTTTTTGGACGTATGTAATTTTTTTATTATTTATCAATAAGTACTTCCTGATTGCATCCTAATTGCATGTGTGATCAACTACGTCGCGTCGTTTGTATCACGTCATATTGTACAAGAGAATCATAGTGTATGTAAGCAACATTTATGTCATTTGTTATTATCAATCTATAAAGTGTTAATTCTGTACTCACTATATTTTGCAGCTTGATAAATTTTTGTTTGCGTAACTGACAATGAACTGTAAAATTGGAATTTGGTTTCACTTTTGTGGGTTGCGTTCTTTGAAAATTGAATACGTGACGTGTAAACGTGCATTTTTTATCTGCAATTGTAATGTATGCTTCAATCAGACTTTAAGACTGATTTAGTGAAACATACGACGCAATATCGAAAAGTTAATAAAAAACCGGCCAAGTGCGTGTCGGGCGCACAGTCACACGCACCCGTTAAAAACAGAATTCTTTATACCACATAAGTTGTACAATTAAACATACACTTAATTATTTTATTAAAACTAACGTGTGATAACTCCATGATTTATTAATTTATTTATTGATTCACATGATATAGTCGGAAAAGGCTGACCAAGTTTCGACTGATTTAGACGATCATCTTCAGGGCGAATGTTAGAAACGCTCAGCACCTTTTCCGACTATATTACGTGAGTCAACTGGTTCAAGTTAATCAAATACATTAAATTAATTAAAAACAATAATAAATAAAAAAAGACTGCCTACTAATACACAAAAAAATTATGTGCAATACAGATAATCAATAAAAGTTGACACGTTTGTTGAATCTGTGTTATTAGCACGGTTCCTCAGAACAACAAATCCCATATCTCTGCACGGTTCATTACATAGCACGGGCCTTTACGTCAGAAATACGTCAAACTCTAAATTATCCGGTAAACTTATTTCGTGTAACAAATTGATTCCCATTACAGGCGGCAGATGAAGATCATAATCTATTTTCCGCGCCGATTTGCGCTTGCCCAATAATTATCAATCATAACAGAATTGATTCAATGCAATTAAGATAAATTAAGTTTTGACGCGGCATTTTCTGTTTAGTGGTCTACGTTGGGCTGTGTTGGGTGTTTAAGGAAATCGATTAAATATTTTTATCGGATCGGTGACTTTTCCAGCAGAGATAGATCTATTTTCCATCTTTACCATTGGTCTTATCATGTTTTCATTACTTTTGGGGTTGACTCTCCTTATCTCTATACAGGGTGGCTTTTTATTAACCGGCAACATTTTTGGAGCAAGTTCAGTCCATAGTACTGAACTATTTTCTATAAAAAAAGTTATTAAAATCGATAAAAAAATTTCACCCTTCCATACAAAATCCGTTTGGCTGAGCGCTGACTTGTATGGGAGGACAAAATTTTTTTATGATTTTTAATAACTTTTTTTATAGAAAGTAGTTCAGTATCATGGACTGAACTTTCTCCAAAAATGTTGCCAGTTAACAAAAAGTCACCCTGTATAGACGACCTCTATAGCGTAGTGGTTAACACGCCAGTCCGCCACTCCGAAGGTTCTTGGTTCGATCCACAGGGCAAGTTGGAAAATGTCTTTTTTCCAATTGTCCTGGGTCTTGGGTGTTTATCGATATATGGATTTATTGTAAAATATAGTATCGTTAAGTTAGTATCTACTTTAGTAGCAGTAGTTTGGAGCTAGCTCAATCAGTATGATTTGTCTTTACATTTAATTATCTTTCGCTATTCTTCCCTATCAAGTATTGTAATGTAACACGCGTATCTTCATATATTTTGTAATGATATTGGGCACTGGTTCAAGTGGCGAGGTAGCGTCCTCTGGTATTGGGCCTTTAAAAAAATTACATATCAGCATCCTTATTAATCGCTTCCTTGTTTTTTTAATTACTCGTAACATAATAGATTGATTGAATACCAAGTAGATCTGAAAAAAAATATAAATGATGTTGTTTTGAGTCTAATTTAATTTAATGCGTTTGTTTGCAGATTTTTACTATAGAAGTTATATAAAAAAAGTCGTTTAATAAATTAAAAAAGAAAGGTATAAACGTTCACAGTGTTATGTTCGTGAGAAACGAAAAGGCACTTAAAAAAATAATGTATTTATTGGAGTAATTACGATCTCAATTTGCAGCGGTAATATATAAAATGTAACAATACCCAATTTATAATTAGTACTTAATTATTATTTGATCGGTAAAAGAGTTGGAGATATCATTAAAAAGATTAATTATGTACGCAAACATTGATACACAAATCTGAAGATGAAGCACCGTGTGGACAAAAAAGCGCATTCACTATGCGTGGCATTGCCTCCCCGAGCTTAAGAATCCGGTTGAGCAAAAATTTTGCATATTCAATATAATGGTGCTTTGTTCCTTCCATGCTGATCTGAAAGAAAACAAAAACTTAGAATGTACCCGCTGCTTCTCTTCTCGCGTAGATCGTAGGAGCCGATCGAGGGAGTGGGTGAAAATGCTAATAATGTTAATAGGCGATGCAGCTAGCAACCCATCGCTATTTTCACTCGTTTTCCATCTTCTTCTAAAGGCCACTTTTAACGTTATAGTGGGCCATAACGTCAAAAGTGGCCTTTGGATCTTTTGTCTTTGGGCTCTGTGTGTTTAGAGCCGCAAAATCAAAAATGCTCTGTCTGCCCCGTTAGGGACAAAGACGTGATAATGTATCTGTATGGGAAAGGTGATCTGATGATGTGGCCGAAGTATGGCCACGAAAACGAAACGATGCAATCCTATCGAGTTTGGGCTTGTTACATTTGTTATGGCAAATATCCTACTTTTAGATAATGTGTAAGGTACTCGTATATTGTGTATAATTATGGTATTAAAAGCTATTACATAAATGATGTAAAAAAAACCGTTTATTTCAAAAATTGTATGTAACGCAATATCTTTAAAATATATAACATCGTTGACCTTAACGGGTAATTATGACGCCCGATTGGGCTAAATATTCCCTTCAATACTAAAGTTTGATAAACGATCATTCAACTTATAATGCACTTAATTTTTTTTTATTTTCACTTGTATAAATTATATTAAAAGGAGTCTGTTCTTCAATGGGGTCAAAGATTACGGGTGTTTTAGCCAAATGATAGAATGTACTGTGACAATTTGCTTTTGCCCGTGATTCAATGGTATGCATATCTCAGGTACCTTATCCCAGACAAACTAGCCTGTGCCAATTACTTTTTCACGATCTTTGAATTAAAAAAAAATATAAACATGGTTAAAGAAGATTTTTTTGCAATTCCAAAGTTAGTGTTACATTTTACCGTCAGCCTGTAGAATTACTTCAACATCATCATCTTATCAGTCGCAGGAAGTCCACTGCTGGACATAGGCCTCCTCTAAGGATTAGTCAGCATCGAATTAGTAAACATAAACACAAGAGTACCAATCATTTGTACTATACACTTCACGTCTTTATCTCTAATGCGGCAGACAGAGCATTTAGGGTATTGCGGCTCTAAGCAGACAGAGCCCAGGTCCGCAAGATCTAAAGTCCACTTTTAGCGTAACGGTGGTGGAGAAGGTGGAAAAAGAAATACAAATATAAGTAGCGATGGGTCGCATCGTCATTTGAAATGATTAGCATTTTCACCTATTCCCTCGATCTACGCAGGAAGAGAAGCAGCAGGTACATAACTTTTATTTGCTCTCACAGACCAGCATGGAAGTATTTGTGAACATAATAAAATGACGAAAGGCGGTAGAGTAGTACCAATGTGTCTTTCCGATACATATTCAGCAGGCACTAACGAACTTGATTTTAAAGATCTATGGCTTCCTCTCAGCACGTCGATGGCTAGAGTCAACTCACGATTGACTGAAGCGATTAAATTCCTTAAAATAATTTATGGAGGTGGATTTGACAATATTTGAACGAAAATAAAACAGAGAAAGAATGAGATACATTTTTTGCATTAATTTAAATATATTTCTGATTTACATTCTTGCATAACATAAGCCTCTAGGCTACCTCATCCTTGGTTCTCCAAAATATTGTTTTTCTTCCTTTAACAACATCTACAACGACATCTCTATATTTTCTGGTTAGTATTGCTGATATCCAAAGAAGAATAACCATAGAGCACAGCTGATATCTATCTATCGATTTATTAAAAATTTTTAGTTGATCGCCATTTTTGATTGGGGTGAAATAAAAGGAAAAGGGGACAACTTTTTACTTTTTTTTTTAAATAACTGCTACAGCGAATCCGATCCATCTATATTATTTATAGATGCCTGAAGCTTTATTTGTATAGCCGGATTTTTATCAAATTTGAGAGGCACACTAAGGAATGTTGCAAGTTTGCTGTATATATGGTCAGATTTCAGTGAAACGGCTTTGCTACTCGTAAGCCAGGGAAATGTGTCAGTTTCTGTATGGTTATAAGAGCTCGCGAGGTCTAATATAAATACTCATCTTTTAGAACATTAATTAAAACGTATTAATCGTGTATTCTTCCATGCCGGTCTGGGAGTAAAGAAAAACATAAAATGTACCAGCTGCTTCTCTTCCCGCGCAGATCGTAAAAGCTGATCGAGGGAATGGGAAAGAATCTGAATCATATCAATAGGTGATGCGGCTAGCAACCCATCACTATTATGATTTCCTTTTTCCACCTTCATGCCCACCATCACGCTAAAAGTGGCCTGGGCCTTACCGCCCTAGGTTCTGTCTGCCCCGTTAGGGATAAAGATGTGATAGTATATCTGTATAGTTGTGTATGTTTAAAATACTAAATTTCAAGTAAGTACTACAAATTAATGCACTAAGTACTAGTGCATAATTTTGCAAGAATAATGAGGGACAAAACTTTATTTATAGCAATTAATAATAATCAAATACCCAAACAATTATAGGAATCTGACCTTATTAGCATCGAAACGTTTAAAGCCCGAGACAGAAATAAAAAACAACGGTTTAAGGTTATTGTTATTAATATCCAAGCTACATTTGAGCATATTAACTACTAATATAATGTGCGTGCAAGTCGGTAGGAGGTCGTGGCTTATAATTTACTATCGCCAGTAGTGCGTACTATATCATAGTTATAGTCATCGCTGGGCTAGGCGTGGTTGTACTGGACATAGAGTAAGACAGTACAGAAAGTACAACCCTAAGGGTTCTCCTTAGCCGCGATGGGCGGAAATGTGTGAAGCGGGCCGACAAAAATGTTTTTACGAGCTTTTTTCAAATGAAATCAAATAAAATGTGAGTGTTCGTTATTAAATCTTGTAAGCTATTAGACCCACTTTCCATTATTCGATGGAGTTGAAACTTCACATACTTATGTAAGTTGGATGACAATGCAATATTATGGTACCAATAACCTAATTTTCCGAGTTTGGGCTTAATTGATTCGCCTTTCGCCAAAGTGCTCCACTTTAAACTTTTTAGTTAATTATTTTAGATAAAAGCTTGTTTTAATTTTTTTTAAATAATTACTTGACTATAGCACAGAATAAATAATACTAACGTACAGAAGTCTTACTTAGCAAAGAAATTCAAAGAAATATCATCTCAATGTGGCTAGCGATACTCTGGACAAACTATTCGTATAACTAAATTTACCACCCGGAGGGGCCGCCTGCGCGCATCGTAATAATGTAGGTACATTTTTGATACCTAAACTCTCACTCCACAGTGACACAGGCCTGACTGTAGTCTAAGTTGACTATACTGAAGCGTTGCAAAGTTGTGTGCTGTGTTAAGTTGACTCAAGCCGAGTAGAGCTTGCACTGGGTGTTGAAACAACAATAAATTGCTACCAAATTTTTTAAAAAGTCGGAACTCCAGAGTTATAAAGTATTGGAAATTTTAGTCGTATTATTTAGTCAAATTTCAGTCTTAAGCTTCTCCATAGATCCTGTTAGTTCCAGTTGTTATTGCTAGACGCAGATTAAAAAAACCCTCAAAAGAGCACTATAAAATTTAATTACCTATGTCATCATACAAATATGAAACGGACTTTCTATACTGAATTTCTTATTTTGTGTATCAGAACGGATGTAGCAGCCTCGACGCCGCAGATCGACGTTTGACGATAACCGAATCTGAAATAAAAATCCTGAGTGAAAAGGTCATCGCTACACCGATATTTACGTCAAAAATAATATTATCAATACCGCAACATAATAAGCTGTTTGGCACTATAAAATTAAGATAAACTTTTTTTTGTGATAGTTTTCGATAAGTTAATAAACAAGCTTTTACGTACGTAAGCTTTTACGTAGATGTACGTAATACATTGCAAGTTAAATAAAAGCTTGTCTATGTATGTTTAAATTTTTACATATAATTAAATTGTCCGATTTGAAAACTCTAATCATTTTTAAAACACTTGCTGATATCTCATCAAGATAAAACGCATACTTATACACACACACACATTATTTTTATTTATTTATTTAACTTTATTACAAACGTAATAGGCGGACTTAAAGCCAAAGGCTTTATCTACCAGTCAACCTACTGGTGATGCCGAGAAAAAGAAAACTAAAAGGAGGTGCAAGTTATGTTAGGTATTGTAACATTTACCTTAAGAGGATAGCAATAACAAAATGACTGCCTCCATGGTCTAGTGGTCAAGGCGTTTGCCTTGTGATCCGGAGGTTGTGGGTTCAAATCCCACTGGGAAGCCTACTTTTTGAAAAGTTTTTTCCAGTTTTTTAGGATATTGCAGGCTTGAATTACCTGATTATAAAAAATAAACATGGTTCCGTACTTCGGAAGGCACGTAAAGCTGTTGGTCCCGAACGCCATCTAGCGTTTGTACCCTATCCCTAGAATTGGTTTTGGTCTACCCTTTGAGTTGCGGAGGTTAGACGGCAGTCGCTCTGTGTAGAAACCAGTAACCTTGTCAAATCACCTAGGTAAAGGTAGCGGACCCCGGGCTCTAAAGCGTAACCGCTGACGATGCAACGATCTTTCAAGTTCATATTTTGACTGTGAAAACCAATTATAACCCTAGATATATGCAATTTCTTTAAAGTTACAAATTTTTACCGAAATCTGATATGTCGTTTCGAAATAAAACGTAGACTACGTTTGTATGGGAAAGTCTAGGGTAAGGCGATTCTTAAATACTTACGTATATAAAGTATGCGTATTTTTTATTACTACCCACTATCTAAAGGTGTACTATTCAACTTTATTCATTAGATTAATTGAAAGTCAATTAAAGTTTTTAAGAACATATTTTAATTTAGATATTGTTCCGAGCATTGCAATGCTGTACAAATCAATAACTGAAGTAAGTATTCAAAATAAAAGCTTGAGCATAATTTGAAAGTTTTGAAGAAACAAGTTATTTTGTGGCTGTATTATTTTTAAGGCCCCGTCACAATATATAATAGTAGATTGTGCTACAAGGCGTAAAGGTAATAGTTTTAACGCGAGGGTGCTACTTTGAATCCAGAGCGAAACGAAGGATGCCACAATAGAATCCTGAGTGAAGCGAGGGATTCAAGTATATCGCCCGAGATAAAACTATTACCGTACACCGTGTAACACATTCTTCTTTTCATCTGCATCTATGAGAAAAAGCAAATATATACCTATAACGAAAGTAGAATACCTACATATACCTAATCAGAGTTTAACAGTCAGTAACTTTTCGTTTGTTTTGTTCGTTTACTGTTCAAGCGGTAAAGCTTTGGAACGCCCTACCAATTAATGTCCGGAAGGCTCGTACTCGTGTAGCGTTCAAGGGTGCAGTGCGTGCTCATTATCTTCGTGAACTTTCAGATAGAATATAGATATTATGATATAATATGTAGTTTACGTATAGTTTATTATATTATATATTATAACCATGTATATTTTGAATGTAGGTGTATTCATGTGTATATATATATATATATATATTTATATATATATTATATTGTTACTGCTTTCCTCATAAGGTAAATGTGACAATATCTACATAACTTGCACCTCCTTCTAAAATTTTCTTTTTCTCGGCATCACCAGTGGGTTGACTGGTAGATAAAGCCTATGGCTTTAAGTCCGCCTATTACGTTTGTAATAAAGTTAAATAAATAAATAAATAACTAACCTTTATTTGGTGGCGTTTTTACTGAAGAAGTACTATGAAAATATTTTTCTAGGACCACTACATCTTATACATTTTTCAGTCATTAGAATCGTTTCATTACTTTTCCTTGTGTGTCAATTCTTTATATATTTAAATATGTATATTATATTATACGTAAACTTCATATTTATTTACTATCGGCCTCATCAAGAAATTTTTACATTTTAACATTTAAAATAGTTGTAAAAATAACCTAATAGTTCCATAATAAAATTACTATTTTTTATTATTTATTATAAATCAAAGACAACAATTGCGCGTTTTTATTGGTTTTTAATAAATTATTATTTTGAAGCAAGAGAACCAAAACATTTTGACCTACTAGGTATTACATATATACCTAATAGTCATTCACGTAAAACGTGTTGTATTCCAATTTAAAAAAATTACGACGCCCTTGCCTGTCTATACTAATATTATAAAGAGGAAAGATTTGTACCTATTTTTGTATGTTTGTAATGAATAGGCTCAAAAAGTACTGGGCCGATTTAAAAAATTCTTTCATCGTTGGAAAGCTACACTATCCCCGAGTGACATAGGCTATGTATGTATCACGGGCGAAGCCGGGGTGAACTCTAGCAGTTTATATTAAATATATAATATTATAATAATAATAATTTTATAATTTTAAAACTAAATTCTTCTTTTTTTTAGCTGACTGCCAATATTATTTTTGATTCTACATTCGTGTTCGGTTTTCAAATGTATTTTAACGCCTAGGGAATTTACTTTTCACTTTTCAGTGTCTAAAGAATTACCAGTGACTTTAACCCCAAATATTTAGGATAAAATCATCGTTTTTCGAATAGATAAGATGAAAAATAAATAAAACACAGCGAAATATCGTCGAGCTCGGGTCCGGGCCTTTGTTCGCTCTCGACGAAAATTTACTATGTGTTATTTATTATTATTTTTGTAAAATGTTTTTAAAAAAATTGTGTAGGGAAATTAACTAGTAATTTAGATTATGCATTTTTTGGTATAATTATCATATAAAAAAGTATACGTTTAAAGTAGTAATATCTTTTTTAAAATTTAAATTTTGGTAAATTTAGAGGTATGTTTGTGATTTTTTTCTATCAGGCCAAAAATGCTTAATCGTGTTTTGGATATTGTGAGTGTCTGTAGAAACGCCTTAAGATTCCTATGTAATTATTTATGAGAAATAAACTATGGTAGTAGTTGATTTACAGTGATTTTTCAAAAAACACACAGTATTGCGGGCTGTGAACCCATCTCGCCTTAAATTATTTCCTTCTAGTTCTGAATCTTGATCGTGTCGTGATAAAGTTCCTATAATTTGATCTAACTGGTCAAAATATTATTAATTTAAAGAATTAGTACTTACACATTTTTTTGATAAGACCTGCTCGTTTAGATTATATTATCTTAAAGAATTATATTACCTACTTATTTATATATAAGTAGCCATTAAATTAACAACACAGGTCCCTGGTCATTAAGGTTTATAGCTCAATCAGCCAGTAGGGTACAGCCTACTTGTGTTTCTTCATTTATTGACAACGATGAAAACGATCTTTTTCACCTTGAACAAATAAGGCTCTTTGAGTCACTTTAATATGCCCACTATTATGGTTTAATTACGACTGTGTTTTACCAAAATTGGAAACAATGCCATTATCAGCCTCTCATCATAGTTTTATGTACGTTTTAAGAGAGGTGTTTAAGTATAGTGGACTTCAAAAATGGATGATGTTTTCATTTCAAGGCGAATGGTTGTTTATTTGCTAACTTTTTAATTGTACAAGTTAAAACAGAATATAAAATAATAATTAATAAATCACACTAATTGAGCTATCCCCAAAGTAAGTTTAAACTTGTGTAATGGGATACAACGACACAATATTTTATAATAAATAAGTACAAATATAGATAAACACTCAGTTAAAACAGAAATAATATAGTATATCTAGCTCAAAATAGAAGACAGTTTGGTAATGGCAGGCTTATTCCGTAAAGGGATCTTTTCTAACTCATCAGGTATAAAAACCTACACTATAAAACATAACTGTACAGCAGATATAAGAACACCAACTGCACTTTGGTCTTTTGACGTAAGAAGTTTCATATTGTATTATTTACGAGTATGCTATCAAAAAAATTTACTATCTGCCTATTTTCACTCTTGACCGAAACACGACCATGCAAAAGTAGTTGAGAATCACGTTTATGCGCAAAAAACTTTTCTATAATCTCTGGAATAAATATTCGACTATACTCGTATTTCCCGGTATAAGTCAAAAGGATACGGTCTAAGGTGTAAATTATGACGTAATAAATTACAGGTAATTAATGTTGTCAAGTCCGCTTGTTCGTAAAGTACCTACCATATCCGTAAGTACTGATTTAATAATTAATTTAACAAGAAACAGTAGCGGATATTTGTCACGCCATCTTTATGTAGTGATCATTTATCAAAGGTGATTATTTATGAACGATAACTTGGAAAGACTGCTGCTGATACTTCGCACGCAAATGAATGAGGATTTTTAACTTAGTTAACTGGCAGTTGCAAGACAATCGGGCGCTGTTTTGGCCGAAAGTGAAGCACATTGCTCAAGCAAGTCAGAACGAGATGGAGAAGCAGCAATGTAGCAGCCCTCTGGATTTGTTCCCTTGACGTCGAGTCGCTGCCACGTCTTACTTCGAAAACTCCCGCTTTTATCCCCGCCTCGCCGAATCGTTGAAAAAGTCTCTTTTATTGCCGCCTCGTCGAATTGTTAAAAAATCTTTTTTATGTAAATATGATATGTCAATAAATCTTGAGGGTGAGGTCAAAGTGAATAAGTCAAAGTTAAATTATTTATTTGCATTTATGTAAGTAGTATTTAGATGTCATACAATTTTAATATTTTTATTTTTTTTACAATAAGTGTCAAGTTTACATATAACAATATAAATACGTAGGTATATGCAGAATCACGCACAAAGAAAGACCATGAAACGATTCTAATGTCTGAAAAATGTATAAGAAATGGTGTTCCTCAAAAACATTTTTCTTAGTATTTTAATAGTAAAAAAGACACTAAAATAAGGTTTGTAGCTGCTTGTTATACTCCGATTGGGTAGGAATATGTACCTAAGTGTCCTACTTTTCTTTATAGGTATATATTTGCAAATTTTTTCTCATAGATGGAGACGAACAGTAGAATGTGTTACTCGGTGTACGGTAGTATTTTTGCTCGGGCGATATACATGAATCCCTTGCTTCACTCACAATTCAACCGTGGAATCTTTCATTTTGCTCTGGAATCAAAGGTGCGCCCTCGTCATAAAATATTACCTTTTCGCCTTGTAGCAAAATCTACTGTTTACTTATATGGAAAAAACTCTACATATAAAAAAAAAAAAAGAAATAATCCCGCTATGCAACCTTTAAAAATATGTCAATAAATTATAGATGACAAATCATTCAATTGTGTGCTAGGCTAGACCTGAGAATAGTACAAAAAATTATACACTTAAAAAAAGGACATCGTCTAGTCTTAAAACTTCTATTGTCTGGATGTTTAGGTCTGTAGAGATGATGTCAGAAGTTTTTGAAATGTCAGAAAAATTAATATATTTCTTATTATTTTCGAACATCATATTTAATAATATAATAGCCGATACGAGATGAAATATTATTAGAGAGGTAGATTAGTTATCTACCTCTCTAATAATATTTCATCTCAGAATCAGTCAGAATCCTACTCGAAGCACAATATACATTGTTGTCATCATAATCAAAATTTAAGAGCGGCGCTCTTGTCGATGGAGTTTCTTCCATTCTTTTCTTTTTTCCGCTTACCTCTTGGCATCTTGATACGAAACTGCTATCACTTTTTCCTTGATTCGCTTCATATAGCTGTGCCTTAACTTTGCTCTTACTCTCCTTTCTTCTATTTTGCCTTTTATAAGTCGCATAAAATTGACATGCCGTTTCAAGTGTTCCAATACATTGCCTCGCCTATTTCTAACCTCGAGTATGTGTCTTGACTCTTGTTACTTTGTCCTTCCAAAAAATCCTTTCTTACCTTCACCAGCACCACATCTCGAATTCAACCTTTTAGTTTCCTTCTTCGTTAGTTTACATTGTTTTACAAGATAAAATATAATTCATCTTAAAGTTTCCAAGTTATCAACAAATCCGTAAAGGACAAAAATTATTAATAATTAAATATTTAGATTTTCAATGACTAACGAATATTTTCTAGTTACACTCAGAGAACAGAGGCATTCCCAATCACAGTTTTGATTTAACTAGATATCTTTATCAGAAACCACGTCTCTAATGACGTCGTCCTTCGCAGCATAACATTAGGAGCAGGATCTGTAATGGCCAACAATTGGACCGATGTACTGCGAGGTGAAGGCGAGGGGGGAAGGCGTGGTCGGCGCCGGTCGCTCTCCTTGACTCCAGCGTCAAACATCGCATGATCTCTGCTGTGTTTAGCGATCATACAGTTTTCATACTTGCTATTAGGACAAGTTAGAATAATTGCATTTTTTTATTGAAAGGGGCCTTAAGTCTTTGTATTCTATTTATTAGAAAATATACTATTGTTGCATTGATATTCTATAATGCAAGTTTATTTCATTAACACTTACCAATCAAACTACCTACGCAGTCATCTCCGCCTTTACAAGATGAACCCGTAGACGTTAGATTCGATCTCCTAGCACAGAGGGAACGCGAGTAATCGCTTAAACTGTCTCAAAACTAAAACTATTGGAAAATTCAAGCACAAGTGCTTCAATTTCAAGAAATTAAATTTTCTTTGTTAATTTTGTGGCGCAAATTACTTTTTGGATTTGCATTATCATAAAGAATAAATAGCTTTACTAAGCTAGGGAAAGGGGAAAATGTCGGTTATTGCATGGTTATAAAGGCTCGCGAGGTCTACTGTTCTCACAGAACCACTGGTCTGTTTACTTATATTAGATCTCTAAATGCTCTATCATATTTTCCGCATATTTGCGTAAGATTTTGTAAAAACAATCTCAGTCCCGGAACCTCAGGAATTCCGAATCTTTAGTTTTGAAATCGCAAACTGAACCTGTAATCCTACTAATATTATAAATGCAAAAGTTTGTATGGATATTTGTTCCGCTTTTACACATAAACGGCTAAACGGATTGGAATGATTTTATTCTGCAGATAGCCTATTAGATGAACCCATAGTATACTTTTAATCCCGAAAAAATGTGATGTCCCGTGGGATTGTCCAATAACCTTCGATTACGCGAGCAACGCTGCGAGAAACAGCTAGTAAAATATAATAAGTATCAAGAATGTGTGGTCGCAGTTGGCCGCGGTGAATGTGGCGAGCGCAGTGACACGGGCTCTGATAACGCGACGTTATCACGCTAGGTTTGTGCTATTGCTAACTCTATTTTTACCCGACTACGGCAAAGCCAAAAGGAAGGGTAATGATTTTAGCACTCTATGTATGTATGTATGTATGTATGTGGATATGTATGTCCGTTCCATCGTAGCATCCGAACTGCTTTTCCAATTTTCACAAATGAGACGACAATCGATTTTTTATTATCGTCCGGGTGACAAAGGCTATATTTTGTATGCAAAATTTGTATATATACATATATAACAATAATATTTCCTACTAATATATAACAAAAATATGTACAATGTTAGCTGCGTAAATGGCTGCTGAGCTTACATTAATTGGATAATTCATACTTTTCAGTAACAATTCCCGTAGTCGGGTTTTTGTTTTATAACGTTTATTTTGTTGTTGGTACTTTCCTATCCTAGAATCTTCTTCTTCCCGGTCGCATCCTCAGCTGTGCTGCTTTGGAACCCGGGGTGCGCTATCCCACTTTTTATTCTCCAAATATAACATGCAAGTCTATGGTCACCCAAGGATGCCAAAGACCTTGAAAAATGGAGAAGAAATAGCCGGAACAGTTTAAATGATTTGGCTATAGTTTTACGACCGGTCGCCTGCCTGACATCAACCTTCTTTGGGAATGCAATTGTAGCAAGAGATGTTTGTGTTTAGTCCTTTAGTCGCCTCTTACGACATTCACAGGAAGAGATGGAGTGGTCCTATTCTAACGCGCAACCACACGGGTAAACTTTACTATCCTTAAATGTTCCCGGTTAAATCCTTAGCTGTGCTGCTTTGGAGCCAGGAGTGCGCTTTCTGGCTATTTTTTCTCCAAATGGTCACTCACGGATGTAAAAGACTGGGCAAAGTAGAAAAGAAAAAACAAATTAGCTGTTGTACTCGTACATGTACCCTGTGCTTACTTAATTCAACGTTGCTTTAGACCTTATTGATGATAGAGCCGGAGTGACACTACTAACAGTCCATTTTATAACATTTGGCGAGAAACTCTCGTTGTCAAAAAGGAAACTATACAATGCCTTTTTTTATTTTATTCACTATTTAAGAAAAAGGAAAAATCTTTTTCATAAAAAAATGACAATGCAGATTTTTTTTTAAACCGACTATTGCCTAAATGACATGTAAGGTAAATATTAACTGTTATTTTATTTATTTTATTAACCCTTTGATTTTGTTTCTCCTATTAAGTAGATTATATACTTATTTTGATGTATTTATGTAAACTTATGCATATTTTCAGATGACGATGGTATGATTTTATAATTAACTTTGTAATATCAGCTCATTATAACATAGTATTGCAAAATAATGATCTAGAGCATACCTAAGCGTCAATTCTAATCAATGTATGATGATATAATTTTATTGCAGTGTCTATTTGCTTGTAAATATTTTTTTTATTGCTGTCAATGAACCGTAGAAAATAAATATCTAGATAACATAATTCGATTAAACTTCGCTTTGTAAGTTCATCTAATATTAAACTTTAAAAACATTGATGTATACACAAAAAAAAAATCTTAGTTAAGTTATGAAATAAATTTGTATTATAAGGCATTTGTAATCTTGTGCTTGTAGTTTCATTTATTAAATTGTTTAATAAAAACAATTCAATCAGCCTCATTATTCATCACCTTTTCAACCGCATAACGTCCACTGCTGGACATAAGCCTGTCCAAAGGATTTCCAAAATGACCAATCAAGAGCAGCCTGCATCCAGCGCTTTCCAGTGACCATCTGACCATCTTGTGGGTGGGTGTACCTTTTTATAATAAATTTCCAGAATCCTTGATATGCCAGACAGAAAATTGAAAGCTTATGTAAAGAAAGTACTTTGTGAGAAGGCTTATTATAGGACCGATGACTATCTTAAAGACAATAAAGTCTGGCTTGAGCTTGGCGCGGGTCCCTCTTAAAGGTTTGTATACTTAGACATGTCATAATTTAGGTACATTGGTACATACTAAATTTACAAATTTACAAATTGACATTATTTTAAATTTCGTAATTCTTAAAATTCAATTTAATTATGACATAACCAACAATGTAATCTCAGTCCATCCATATAACTAATTTTTAGTTTTTAGTTTGTTATTTGACGTCTTTGGAGAAAACGTGCAGTGCAGTTTGTTGCCGCTTCTTCTGCACTTGCGCCTAGGAAGCGGCGTAAACTTAGCTGTAAGTAACGATTTGACGTCAACATTTGTGCAAAACAAAACAAAGTGACTATTATTAGGAGATATTATAAATATCCTATGATAATAAAGATATTTTGAATTGAAAAAAAAATTGAATTGGTGTCCTACGCCTCGCTTACCAGTACTTAGTCGCCATTCAAGAAGCCTTTTGCCCCATCGGTCATGGGTTCGTCGCGTTGTAGCAGCCTAAAATAAACCAATAAGATATGAGAGTAAATTGTAACATTATAAATAAGTATTTCGTTGAAATTATGCAGAAATACAGACAAAAAGGCTTCGTAAAAAAAAACTTTGAAAATTAAAATAATAATGTTATTATGTTTACATTTTATACGTTACATTTAACCATACTTTTATAATGGAAGGCTTTTCACTCTAAAAACTCTTTTGTAAAGATTAAACTTAGACTTTTGTATATAAGTAAGTAAACTTAAACACTACTTAATTAGCAATTAGAAGTTGTTTTTATAATAGTTATTAATACTTAGTAAAATAAGTTAGTATAATAGTAAGTTGTTAATATATAATAGCTTTGTACGAATAAGTTATAATACTTTTGGTTGCCGAAAAAAGCTTTTCTTTCTTTTCTTTACTCCATAAATATTTTTAGTATATTTTTTGGTACTTTAAAATACAAGTAAAACCGCGGCCTGCTCTAGTTGTAAATATACGCTGAAGAAATAGGCAGCAATAAAATAATTATCTCCATAAGTGTACACGCTGTTATTTTATAATGATCTAATTACAGAAGCTGTGTGAGACAGGCAGACAGGCCGACGACTGCCGTGCGTGGATACCATACAATAGTGAATTTAAATACATACATAATCGTATATGCTCTTATCACTAGCATTGAAAAACGAGGCTTAACTTAGCACCTAGTCATGGCATAATCTCACCAGAGGGTTCCCTTTTTGACTGCCAAGGAAGGATTATGTTTTAAGTTTATTTAGTTTGTTAAGTTTGTTTGTACGAGTACATTTCTTTATGAGCTCATAACAAACTTGATGGATTTCGACAATAGGGTAGTATCCGGGGTCAAAAATAAATTATTTGTAATGATGAGTAAATAAAACGTAATTAAATAGTGTAATTTATATTATTAATGCCCAAAAACTGGTATTAGGAGCGCTATTTGACTTCTTAAGAAACTATGACGTCACGCCGTGCGTTTTTCATAGAAATCCAATAGAAAATATTTGTTTAGACGTTTAGAAAATAAACGGGCAAGTGCGAGTCGGACTCGTACATGAAGGGTTCCGTACCACCGTACAATGTTTTAAAACGCTGAAGAAACACGTTTCTTGTATGACGACCCCCTTTAATTTTTTTACTTTATTTTATTTTTAGTATTTGTTGTTACTTTGGTCATAGTAATACATAATTGGTGAAAATGTCAAGTATCTAGTTAATGCCATTATAAAGATCAAGTTAAAAACGCTGAAAAAACCACGTTTCTTGTATGACGACCCCCTTTAATTTTTAACTATTTTTTATTTTTAGTATTTGTTGTTATAGCGGCCACAGTAATACATAATAAAATTTCAAGTGTCTAGCTATTACGCTTCAAGAGATAGAGCCCTGTGACAGACGGACAGACAGACAGATGGACAGACAGCGGAGTCACAGTAATAGGGTCCCGTTTGCACCCTTTGGGTACGGAACCCACTGCACTTTATACATAGAAATATTCTGACAAAAAAAAAGTTTTACCTAATATGTGGCTGGGATAAACCTTATTATCATATAATTTAACATTTTAATCTTTTAGTGAACAATCTTAATGTAAACTAACTGCTGAAGAGCGATCGGACAAAACAATGTTATCAGATTGATAGAACACCTCAGATACCCCGAGATAATGACATATCATATTCCTAAGCCTTGTTCTGCGACCTTCCGCATTGTTACCTGATCAATTAGAGTCTGATATTGATACTCTGACGATACGACACTGTTGCAACGGTAATGGAATTAATGCTTTTGTCATAGTGTTGCACTTAAAAACATGAAAGTAAACTAACATCAGCCTTTGTAAAAGATAATGGATAAATCTCAAAAAATCATGGCAATGGCTCGTAAAAATAAGTAATTAATTGAAGTACAGTTTGACACGTTACAAAGATCTAGCTGCACTAGCTGCACTTACATTGTATTGTAGTCTTTGCGTACGAGTATACGCTGCGTGCTATGACGTCAGCGCATCCAACGGCGACGAAAGATGGTTCAATTATGAGGATTCATATTTATTATATTACAGCTATTGAGATTAAGGCTGAGTGCACATAATACATAATAGCTTGCCCTTTTTGTTTTTTTAAGTCAAATCTTGCAAGTTAAATTTGAGCCGCTTCCCGGTTTCTGATTAAGATGAAATTTTTCATGCGAATATAAATTAGATGACATTGAAATATTATTATGACAAGAAGCTGATCTTATTTTGGAGCCGAAAGGTGGCTTTATTAACCCTGTAATAAAACGATGAAATCCCATCGAGTTAAAATTGATATCTGCTACTATTTGTAATCAAAGTTTTATAAAGTAAGAGTACACCAGTAAATAAGGAAACTACAGATTATGCAGAGCAACGCCACTCCTATACCTACGGAACACTGAATCTGTTATGATTGTTTAATTATATGTGATTAAAATGTATTTAAAATATTACAAACAGGTAATATTAGAGTATAGCGAGTATGCAAGAATTTATAAATTTACATGAAGGAAGATATTTGCCATTTGAATTTAGCTTAGTTATACATACTCGTGTATAGGATAGGAGAGAACTTTGCTTATTACAAAATGGGTTAAATAAAATAACATTTATTACCAAAATAAGAACTTTAAAACATATGTTTTTGTAAGTTATCATTAATGACACATATTTGTTTGTCTGACTGCCTCCGTGGTCCAGTGGTTAAGGCGTCTGCCTTGTGATCCGGAAGTCATGGGTTTAAATCCCACTGGGAAGCATACTTTGTGAAAAGTTGT
Organism: Acrobasis repandana; assembly: GCA_963576875.1. Taxonomy (NCBI): domain Eukaryota; kingdom Metazoa; phylum Arthropoda; class Insecta; order Lepidoptera; family Pyralidae; genus Acrobasis; species Acrobasis repandana. Next base: position 8,286,631 of record OY756230.1, on the reverse strand, counting down.
TTTCAGTCTGGTTAGGATATTGCAGGCTTGAATCACCTGATTATCTGGGTTGCGAAGGTCAGACGGCAGTCGCTCTGTGTAAAAAACCAGTAACCTTATCAAATCACCTAGGTAAGGTAGCTGAGGATGCAACCGGGAATACGCTCGGATGATGATGATTTGTTTGCATGAGCTTTTATTTAGAAATCTGAATTATGTACATAATAAATCATAAAATATATGCAGAATTTAATTTCAGTACTGTATTTATTCTTGTTGACGTGTGTAAGTGTTAATACTAATAGTCAAAATTTTCAAACTGAATAAAGTCTCTGACATTGGGGTTATTTGCCACTCGTGGTCATCAGTTCAGTGTGAGCCATGCCCAGGAGTGCTATTTTTCATTAAGGGAGTCAGTGAAACACACGGTGTGGTTCCGGGTTAGAATAGGACCACTCCATCTCTTCCTGTGGATGTCATAAGAGGCGACTAAAGGACTAAGCACAAACATCTCGTGCTACAATTGCATACCCAAGGAGGGTTAACGTCGGGCGGCGGCCGGTTGTAAAAATTTTTACACAAATACAGTCCTTCTTATTCTTCTTATCGAGTAGAAATGGTTACACACAGTTAATACAGTTCCAAAGAGGGTTGACGTCAGGCAGGCGGCCGGTTTTAAAACTATAGCCAAATTATTCAAACTGTTCCGGGTATTTCTTCTCCATTTGGTCATCCTTGGGTGACCATTGACATGCATGTAATATTTGAAGAAGAAAAAAGCGGAAAACGCAACACGGGCTCCGAAGCAACACCTGAGGATGCAACCGAGAACACGCATAGACGAAGAAGAGGAGTCAGTGAAAAACAAAACATGTAGTTTTCCAACTCACCTTTCGCGTTCCACGACGCATTGCATCGTATTTTTGAAACCATCGTGTCAGCAAAAACTAATATTGTGTTCCGCAGAAAATATCATAAATTTGTCAATGTTTTACTAAACATTTCAACAAAAATAAAAAAAAAGCAGCGTGAAACGAAACGGATTCTCCATGGAAGGTTTCTTTGACATTTTTTACTCTACAAATGTCAAAATTAAAAAATGCGCCCGTTTGGAAATACTCACGCAAATCATTGGTAATGTGAGTCCCTGAATTAAAAATAGCACTCAAGTATTTGCTGGTTCTCTCGGCAAAGAGTTAATATACTCGTAAGTAAGAGCTTGTGCATGCCCACTGGGCCATATTTAAAATAAACGGACAATAAGAGTACTTAGTATGTTTCAAGGACTCGTTTATTTTTTTAATGATCATTTGTATACTCAAATAGTTTGCTAAAAAATGTTTGAGTGATCTGCAAAATGCCAAATGTCTGACCGAGCTTGACTCATACAATATATTTGTAGAAATTAAATGCTAGCTGTCCAACTAGATGCGTGGATAAGGTTTACTAAATCACTTCCTTAAATACCCAGCCTGTTTGGGACAAGAGTAATTGTGGCTCTAGATGTGATGTAGATAATGATAAAATGACATTTCAAGTGCCTATATCACGCTTGAGTAATAAGATTTCAAAACATATAATAATTGGTAAAAGATAACAAATATTTTTTTTTTATTATATATAAATAAAACATATCAGTTTATTTTTATTAAAGTTTAATTAGAGAATTTGTAAACCGGCAAACAAAGTATGTAGGGTATAAAAATTAAACACCCGTAGTTTGGCATCGACAGTGTTCATATGAATGTCCGGGAAATCTTTGAAAGTAAGTATTTAGAAGTCTAAATATCTACTCCAAAGGTAAATAAGTTTTTAAATACCTGCTAGTCTAGAATGATTTATAAAAAAAATATATTCAAATAACTGCATTTTGTGTGACCCTATCACACTTTCTTATACCAGTTCTACACAATACTTCAGTTTCTTTCATTTTGCATCACCACTGTCTTTTAATTATATTTTCCTATTTTTAATACTTAAATATTCAAAGAATTAAATTAAACTTTGTTTAATAAAATAAAAAAAGATATTTTTGACAGACACCTAAGTGTATAATAGTATTAAGGATTTTTTATTTGATAAATGGTAAAATGACTTTTTCTTATAGTAACTATAGAAGATTCGTAGATTCAGTATATTTTTACAGTATTATGAATAATAGATATTAAACTTTCTGCCTAAATTTGCACACCGGTGATAGTAAAAATAATTGGATAAAAAGGAATGTGAATATCTTGTAACATGTTTGGCAAATCTATTTATCTTTATTATTTGAAAACACTATAACTAAGTTGTCATCTATTACCGCTGATGCAACTAAAATATAACTTTTTTACACCATATCGCGGCTATAATAACAACGCCACGATATTAAATTCAAAACAGCCCACACCTAATTAACATATTAAGTTATTCAGATCTCCGTATCATCGATATCCAAGCCTTATTTGTAATTGCTCGTATTACTCCACTTAACCATTCAACTATAAATGCCAATAAATTATCCAGTTTCCTATGTAATAAAACTGGTGCGAAGATAATAATTATTGATGGAAAAATTCTATTAACTAAATTTGTCGTAAGTTATTTTGAATTTACGATTTGTGATAAGCAATTCTATAATGTATGATTGGATTTTATAATGTCTGATTTACATAAGATATGTGTGCGTAGTTATAAATCTTAAAGTTATTTGTCAACGTCTATATTTGTTCTCGCAAAATATTTCGTATTAAATCTTGCTAACTTATTTTCAAAGATGATCCTAAACTTATGTGCCATGTGGCTTCCGGCCTAGAATAGGACCACTCCATCTCTACCTGTGGATGTCATAAAAGATGACTAAAGGAATAAGCACAAACATATTGTGCCAACTGCATTCCCAAGGAGGATTAACGTCGGGTGGCGGCCGGTTGTCAAACTTTTCGCACAAATCATTAACTGTTTCGGTTATTTCTTCTCCATTTCGCAAGATATTTGGCATCCTTGGGTGTCCATTGCCATGCATATTATATTTAGAGAAGCCGAAAAGCGCACTCCAGGCTCCAAAGTAGCACAGCTGAGGATGCAACCGGGAACGCGCTAAGATAAGAAGATGATCCTGAACCTATGTAATATATGGCAATTAATAAATCCTTTATATAACATTTGATGATAAACTCTCGTTGTCCAAAAATGTAACATAACTAAACGTTTTTATATTAAATTCACTATTTAGAAATAATCATAGTAGTACATAAGCGGTGAAAATTTCAGGTGTCTAGCTATTACGGTTCAAGAGATAGAGCCCTGTGACAGATCGAGAAAAAACAATCTGAAAAAAACACGTTTTTTGTATGACGACCCCCTTTAATTTTTTACTTTTTTTATTTTCAGTATTTGTTGTTGTAGAGGCCACAGTAATACATAATCGGTGAAAATGTCAGGTGTCTAACTATTACGGTTCAAGAGATAGAGCCCTGTGACAGATCGAGAAAAAAACACGTTTTTTGTATGACGACCCTCTTCAATTTTTTACTTTTTTTATTTTTAGTATTTGTTGTTATAGAGGCCACAGTAATACATAATCGGTGAAAGTTTCAGGTGTCTCGCTATTACGGTTCAAGAGATAGAGCCCTGTGACAGACGGACAGACGGACAGACGGACAAACAGACAGACGGACAAACAGACAGACGGACAAACGGACAGATGGAAAGACAGCGAAGTCTCAGTAATAGGGTCCCGTTTGCACGGTACGGAATCCTAAAAAGGAAAAAACTTAATCGCTACATTCAGGTACAAAAAGTGAGAATGAAAATTTTTCTCTTTAACCGACAATGGTCTAAAGACGTTTAAAGTACTTTTATGATTCCCGTTTACACCTAGCTGATTATTTTGTATACTTTGCCTTTACCTTGTCTCTATTTTGTATATAAACCTTTAAAAAAATTGTTTATCAATATTTGCCAAGAAAAATAATAAAACAGGAGCTTGTTTCCGTAGACCTACCAAGTTGTTTATCCAGCCTTTTAAATATGTCGACTATCATAAAAACATACACATCCTTGCATTGCATACATAGATTCTTCACGTGTTTTATTTATTATTCTATGCTAATACTCTGCACCTACTTTATAAGTATAGGTACGGTTGGATTATCTTATATATATGGTCATATACTATATTGTCTCGTGAAACGGCGTATTATTCATTGAAATGAGCATTTATATGCAGTGTAACTTGCAATGGATGCAATTTGTCGTTTTATTATATCAACTATAAGTATTTCTAACTATAATTTATAAATTAAATTTATTAAATGAAAAAATATATGTATTTACATAAATTGACAATCAAAATGGAAACATCTTACTTATAGAGCGATTAACATAATTATATTGCTTTTTAGAGATATTGCTGTTTAATATATTCCATTTCTAAGTATAATTGATGTTTGATTGGATATGGCTTCTTTATTTTTCAATAAAATTATAAAATACCATTTTAAGTACTTATTCAAGAATCATGTTTTCGAAACATTCGTAGTTCTATTTTTGTACAGGTATTTTATTTCCATGAATATATTAACAAATGGAGGATTTTTCTTAATTTTCAGACCTAAATGGCTAATTTAAATAAAAACAAAATTTAATGTTATGGTCATTCTGCACTTTTCTCCGCCTAATCAACGCGTCCCTTTTTTTAATTTGCTTTTTAACAAAATTGACACCAAATGAAAAAAAAACTATAGACTATACAGTCTCTTGTTTTATTCTCCGCCTTAACAACGCGTCACTTTTTTTAGGTGGAAAATAAGCGACGCTTTTATTAGGCGGAGCAATAAAAAAAGTATAGCCACTTTATGATTGGCTAAAGGTTATAGCTTAAACCGTATTTTTGTATCAAAAGAATCAAGTAGATATTTTTCAGTTCACATACCTAATTTTACATATATCATTATACGTTTTTATTCTTGCCCTGTTTATCGTTTTTTTGTTTTTTGGGTCAAATATTGCACGATAAATTTGAGCCTTTTCCTGGTTTCTGATTGAGATGATTTTTTTTTTACCTACGAGGTGTGAACTATTTCGCTACACGCATGAAAGAAACAAACCTTCTTAGTTCTGCAGCTTGACATCCGACACTCGTGCTAAGCCGATGGGTAAGCTGATCGTCTTGACACCCAACACCGTTCACCATCCGCGACGATACAGCACAAGTTAAGGTGCAATTCCGAAGAGAGCTGCGTAACTTTTAATTGGGTAGTATTCTGGGTTAATATAAATTGTTTTGTACTGTTATGATTTTCTCTCCTTTCAATTCTCTTAACAGACATTATGTTTTCTTGGAGTCAAATAGCGCTCTTAAGAGCGTCACAAAATAATGTATTTTGTGACGTATGATTGATAGTATCCATTTCGAACGTAATTTAAGATTTATTAATGCAGGAAAACTAATTTTATATTAATATCTTTTTGATATTAGAGCATTTATATCAAGTGAAGGAGAAAGTTGACGCCGTGTCGCTCAAGAGAGGGAGACATGGAAACTACTCCACCGACAAGAACGTAGTTCTTAAATTATAGATAGATAGATCTTTTTGATCTAAAATCTAGGGAAAACCACGTTCAAAATGGATAAGATCAATCACAAGTGACATTATTTTGTGATTTGACTCCAAGAAACCATGATGTCACATTTTGGTGTGAAATACCAAACTGTGACAAATCCAATAGAAATGTTTTGGTTTATTTTTACGTTAAGTAAAAAAGGTATTTGACTTGTTGGAAACTAGCGGATACAGCAGTTCACTACTGTCAAAAGTGCAACTGCAAAGACAGCTGCGTAAGTGTTGCTTCTGTAGTCTGCTGAGTAGTGCTGACGTTAGTATCGAGCTGAGCCCATGGGTAAGTTGATCGGACACTGGTCGCAATCTGCTATACAAGATGAAATTTAAAGATAGCTGCACCACTTCATCATGCCGATGGTTGATGATTGTCTTGTTACCTGAATGTTGCTAGGCAAATCATCATCTCTTCGGTTTCAAATCTCAGCTAGAAAAATACAATTGTTGGTGCTTCTACGGTTGCACCCTGTACTTGTGGTTATTTTCAGAATCACTCCTTATAGGTGCAGAGCACACGTCTCATGCATATCAGGTTTTAGAACATTCTTCAGAAATCTGAAAAGTATTATATTTTATCCTAAAATATACTAGTAAGATAGATGAAATAGATCATAAAAAGAGGAAAGAATATTAAACTACGACTATTTTGGAGGTTTATTTATACAACATGATTCCAACTATAAACTAAATCATTGATATTATGTAAGGTACAGTTAAATTATTTTTTACAGATATTAGAACTTCAATATTAGAATTTTAGCTTTATCAGTACTCCATTACACGTGTAGCCATTATATTGTTAGGAACAAAACCTTTACTCTCATTCAATCTTTAAATCAATTCTCGATGCGTGTGAAAATGGAATTATCTAATTAGATCGAATTGATGCAATGCTCTTCGCATGTCGCCTCGCATTTAGCAAAAACTAGTCAAGTGCGAGTTGAATTTGTAAGCTAAAGATTCTGTACCATTTGTCAGAAATCGAATACATTTTTCTTATACCTAATTTTTTTTTACGACCTCTGTAGTGTAATGGTCTACACGCTAGTCCGCCAATCCAGATGTTCTGCGTTCGATCCCCAGCCAGGGCAAGTTGGGAAATGGTCTTTTTCAAATTGTCCTAGGTCTCAGCTGTTTATCTACGTATACTCTTATATGTATTTATTATAAAATATCGTATCGTTGAGTTAGTATCCCATAATACAAGTTTCAACTTACTTTGGGGGTAGCTCAATCAGTGCTATTAGTCCTTATCTCTTTATTATTATTTAATTAAAAATAATAATTAATGTTTCATTATAAAATAAACAATTTAATCTTATCCGACAGCAGTTTTAAAAAAAAGTGTACCTAGTAATAAAAAATTTGGAATGTGTGATTCGGTAATTAAGTGAAAATTAAATGTTGTATTTGTTACGTATCCTCAGTAAGTATATTTTATACATCTCAAGAAAGTTTCAGATCACATAATTAGCTCCCTCGCCTTTGGTTTCTATCGTTTCAGATTTTTGTACTTTCACCTCCTTCGGTCCATCTTCCATGCTGGTTTGGCTAACAAGAAAAAACGTAGAATGTACCGGTTGTTCCTCTTGCCACGCAGATCATAAAAACCGTTGAAGGGACTGATAGAGAATTGAATCATGTCAGGCAATGGCCGACCCATCACTATTTTGATTCCCTTTTTAATCTTCACACCCACCACCACGCTAAAAATGGCCTTTGGGTCGAGCGGCCCAAGGATGTGTGTAGCCCGTTAGGTAAAAAGACGTAATAGTGTGTACATACTATCTACTAATTCCTCAGAAACACAATTTTCAATAATAATACCTACATTTGTTTAATTTTTAATATTTTTGCTAAGAAAATAAAAGTATATTGATATTTTACGAAAACCGACATACAAGTACATTCAGACGGATAGCTGGACGGACCAGTTTTAAATTTTCCTACTAAGGGTTCACATCTGTCAGCACGGAACAGTATTTTCTGTGCTGCTATCCTTTTCTGTCGCTCAGAACCAGTATGTGCTAGAGCGATCGGTGATACCGCGGCGTTTCGACAGAAAAGGATAGAAGCATAGGAAAATGCGGTTCCGTGCTGATAGATGTGTCCCAACCCTAATGGAACCCTATAAGTTTTTACGCGCGTGTAGAAATGCATTGTGCTAGGTTACACAGTTTAACGTAATTCCGATACGTCGTACGATTGCACAGTATTGCACAGAGTGGGCGGCGACACGCAAACCTCGTTGGCTGCATGCAAATGTGTGCAGGACTTTGTCCGATAGTGTACAAGATCAGCAACTCTGTTGATTTGTGAGGGCATTGTCACTTTGTAAGGGATTTACTCTTTGGTAATTGTACAACGTCCCTATTATTAACTAAGTAGTCATATACTGTAACTATATGGTTACTATAGCCTATATTTCTCTACATGCTAGCTAGTAGTTTAAAGGCATGTTCAGTCCATCAATAGAAACAACTTTCAGTACTGCATCTATTTCTTAAACTTCATCAATCATCAACAACAGGTCCTTTTCTATATCCATTGCAGGAGCACGACCCTCTCAGTCCTACATACCAGAGCCAAACTTGGCCAGAGCAGCCAGAGGATTTGGCTTACACTCTCGCTGGCTAGACGGGCTGGAGAGGTCTCATTGATGTTTATAAGCTTTGTTTAGCTTACATTTCCAAAGTCGCCTTCTACGACATCCACAGGAAGACTTGGAGTAGTCCCACTCTACTCTGCCAGGAACCACATGACAAGTTCCATCAACTTATTATCTCAAAAAAATCTATTTATCATGCTGCACTATTTTTTTGTTTTTTTAATTTTGTATGAAAATGGACGTCGATGAAATGAACACGTCTTTAAAACACATGATTTATGAAAATAAAAAAAAAGGTTTCTGAATAAAACTGAGCTCATATTTCACGATCTATAAAATAAGATGTTTTATTTGCTTAAAAACATGGTAAACGATATGATGTTACTTAAAAATAATAGAGATGTTTTGCTAGCAAAGATTGTATGGAAATATTTTAAAACTCTTTGACATATATATTTTTTTCTTAAATAACTCTATATACTCAATCAGTCAATAATAAAACATGTTTAATCTTATTGTTACGCTTCGGTCATTTTATTTTTACATATTATATTTTGAAGTATCATACTTCATAACCGTTTGGCTGTCAACCAAGAGAACAGTCGTAATGTTCTTATAACTCATATTTAAAAGCGCTATAGCTTTCCTTGCATCAGAAAATGACTAGGTGCAGCATCACAGCCCGGGGACATGGTTGACATTAGCTCGGAACATTGACGATTCGTTTCCATGTTTGACTGCAAACGAGCCTTGTTGTAACTTGTATAATAGGGTAGTTTCCTGGGTCAAATATAAAATATTTTGTATTGATAAAAGAATAAAACGTCGCAAAACAATGTCACTTGCCATTGATTAAATATCCATTTTGAACGTGATTTTAGAGTTTCAAGCAGAACTGAAAGGAGCGTTATTGACTCCAATAAACTATGACGTCACGGTTTGTTAATTCATACAAATCACATAGAAAATGTTTGTTTGGTAAACAAATAAAAATACAATAAGTACAAATTCATACTATACATTCAAAAGTTTTCAGAAGCCTTCATTATCTTAAAAGTTTTATTACTTTGCGCATATATCTAAATGTATAATATAACAACTAACAGGTTTAAAATAAACTGAAAGCAGTACGTAACGTAAATGAGTTTAATACGAGTAGTTCAGGATACATAAATGTAATGGTAAGCGTAAACTACCAATTAATCTAATTGAAATTACTGCGTGAACAACGAATAAATATTCCCTATAGAAGCAACAGCATCAACGTTATTAATTAATAAATGCATAAAAATAAGTACCTATTAATTGTTATAAGTACATTTTATTTATCTTTATTTATAATGACCAAGCCTCATCGTATGTAACTTTAACAACAGTAGTTGTAAAATATATCTTTAAATTATAAAAAAAATTGTGCTTGGTATTTTAATAACCAATACCCACCACTGTTTTTACATAATGTTGTTTAGTATTATATATTAATTATTTTACAATTGTGCTTGTAAACACACACTTTTTTATGTTATAGGACGGCAAACGAACAAGCGGGTCACCTGATGGTAAGTGATCACCGCTGCCCATGGACAACTGCAACACCAGGGCGAGGGGGCTCCGGCTCTCTCACTCATTCAACGAAGCATTGAAGCGGTGATGCTAGTAGTAGCAGTTGTCGATTTTCTATGTGAGTATGGTACTTCCCCGGACGAGCCGGCCCATTCATACTACTAGCAAAACTGAGTTTTGCCGGTAGCGTGATTCTACCATACTTAATGAAAGTAAAATTAGATTTTACTTCATTTGGTAAAATACCCTGTTTCCTATTTATTTTTCTTTATTATTAATCAAATTTCAATAACAACAAAAAAAGAACACAAAATTGATTCAATTTAGTAACATAAACTTCTGAGTTTTAGCTTACAAGTCGCCATACGACCCGACCGACAGACCAGAAGTCTTCAGGCTATGATAATTAAGTCAATGCAAATGACCGCAGTGCCTCGTTGCCGCCGTATCTTCACGCCCGCGGCGACGGTTCACCCCGCATTAGTCTCACAGTACAAAGGAAAAGGTCTAAGTACATCGTGAGTTAGCAAGCGATCGGGGAATAAGTTAAGATGTTCTATGGAAGCGTATAAACATCCCAACGGCTAAAAACTCTTTAGGTTTCGATTAAAAAGTCATTCCATGCTGGTCTGGGAAATAAGAAAAAACGTAGAATTCACCAGCTGCTTTATTCCCGCGCAGATCGTAAAAGCCGATTGCGGTATGGACAAAAATGGCGATGCGGCTAGTAACCTATCATTATTTTGATTCCTTTTTCCACCTTCTCGCCCACCGTCAACGTAAATAAAAATAGCCTTTGGGTCTTGCGGTCCTGGGCTCGGCTTAGAGCCACAAAACCCAAAATGCTCTGTCTGCCCCTGTCAGGATAAAGACGTGATTTTGTGTGTGTAATATGGTCAATGTAAATGACCGCAGTGCCTCGTTGCCGCCTTATCCTCACGCCCGCAGCGACGGTCCACCCCGCATTAGTCTTACAGTACAAAGGAAAAGGTCTAAGTACATTGTGAGTTAGCAAGCGATCGGGAAATTAGTTTAAGATGCTCTATTGAAGCGTATAAACATCACAGCAGCTATAAACTCTTTAGGTTACGATAATAAAGTCAATCCATGCTGGTCTGGGAAAAAAGAAAAACGTAGAATTCACCAGCTGCTTTCTTCCCGCGGAGATCGTAAAAGCCGATTGGCTTTCACATTCTCACACACCGTCACGCTAAAAGTGGTTTTTGGGTCTTGCGGTCCTGGACTCTGTCTGCTTAGAACCACAAAACCCAAAATGCTCTGTCTGTCTCTGTCAGGATAAAAACGTGATAGTGTGTATGCGCGCGTGTGTGTGTGTAATAAGAAGGTCAATGCAAATATGACCGTGATGACTCGTTGCCTAGCCGGCAGTGACGGCTCACCCCGAATTAGTCTCACAGTACAAAGGAAAAGGTCTAAGTACATAACAAGTGAAGCATCGAGGTCTAAGGAATACGTACGGTAGTTAAAACTAACGACAAACAAAATCATTGTGAAAATATTTTGCAGTATATTTTAACAAGTATTCAAATAAGATAAAATATTATTTATAGTATTACTTTCACTGTGAAAATGTCCATCAGATGCTGCGCATTTTAATTTGTACTCCACTTCCCGCCATTAACCGTCGAACAGGGATACTTGAACACAAAACGGTTTAAACGTTATTGAATATTTTATGGTTATAGGTTGTGGGTAATCATAGGTATATAATTGATATTTCAAACAATAATGGTCAATTTTATCGGTTGTAATATGCCTAAGAACTAAATTAACTAACGACTTGCTTTAAAATATATAATGATTTTGCAAATTAGAGAGATATTATGTCAGTTTTATATTAATAAGTCTAATTAAATATGTCTAGAAAATAGACGGTATAAAATGAAGCATGTGAGTAGCTATTTTATATTACTTCAAGGCACAAAAACCAATTTTTGAAGACTCAGTATATACTTACGAGTATATAGTCATTGCCCATTTGGATATACATAGGTATCAAGATTTGAAAAAAGTCTTTTTGTAGATACTACGAGTATTATAGGCTAATGAATTATTTTTTTATTTGCTACACCTATGTTCAAATGGGAAAATATTTTCCGAGTCTTTCAACGTATTTATATAGGGTTTCAGGCATTCAAGTGCAGAACTAAAGTACTAAAGTTATGCTCACGTGGTATTTTTTCACCATTTCTTATTTTATTATTCAATTTGAGTACTTCTACTACCTACGTATTTCTAATTGAGTAGCCATGCTCTTTTATGAAATTTTTAAAGCTGAAGAGACAAACCGTCAAGAGCTTGCTATGATATGGAATTTTAAGGTTCGCGAGCAACAGCCTGTCGGCCAAAGTCCGCTATGACGTAGCATATTATCATTATCACGCCTGTTTTCCTGATACTGACAGTCCTCTTTCGCTTCATCTACACCATTGACTTATAAATCAACACTGAAAAATCTCTTCATACAAGCCGTTCGGTTACGGGTACTTCTTACCTCTCTTTTTTTCAAAACATTGGCAATCCCTGACGCCGACCCTGCCCAGCTCTTTGATGGTAACTTTTGTGCTTGATTATATTTCCATAGTAGCACTGGGTTTGCTGGTATTAATAGAAACGTTAACTACTTGTGTGCTCGCTAGTACGGCACCTGTCGATCGCGGCACTCCCGTTACAGCGTCCCAGCTTCCTGCGTCTTGATATACGCGCGTATAAACAAACCTAGGGAAATCTAACGAGCCAGCTGACATAATGGGACAGGGTATAAAGATGTCGCAATGGTTGTATGCCTGTTAGTGTGATGGTAGCTTATGAGGGATCTATTTATATTATAGGCCAATTAGGATGCGTTTTATGATTGAGAGAGGCACTAGGTTGATTTGATCATTTATTAAGACAGGTATACTACGATTACCAGGCGATGGCAAAAACAACACCGCAAATAAATTTAATTAATTAATTTATATAAATTTTTATTATGTCAAAAGCTACAATAGGTAGACTTAATGCAATATAAATAAATGTACCTAGTAAAATGCAATGAACCTACTTCCGTCTCAAACAAAACAAAGCTGCCCGAGAAACATCTCTCTCTCACCTTAGCGTATTCCCAGTTGCATTCCCAGCTGTAATGCTGTGAAGCCCGGGGTCCGCTTTTCGGTTTTTCCTTCTCCACTTCGCACGGTCTTGAGCATCCTTGGTTGTAAGACCATTGGCACGCATATCATCCTTGACGACGTCAAGCCAGCATTTCTTGGGTCTACCACGTCTGCCGGGCCCCGGCGGAGGCGGCATGGATACATTTGTTTCCCACGTAACTTGCTGGTTACCACAAGACATGACCGTACCAGCGTAGACAAAACTGCCTAACAGACAAAAGCCTGCTATGTTATAGCCGAGAGCCGGCCGAGAAACATATACTTACCTAGTAAAATACTGTAGTTTTAGCCTCCCTTACAAGTTGACCGAGTAACACATAAACAAAATTTGAGGATTTTCAGTACACCTCAATATCAAAAATTTTAAAGCGCAAGTTTTAGTTGAGAGTATAGGGTAAATCCTCTGGCGGCTTTGGCTAATATAATATATGGCTCTGGTAGTACAGAGAGGGTCGTGATCTTGCAGTGGAGACTAAAAAAGATCTGATGATGATGATGAAAGGAATTAGTATCTATTGCAGTGTATTCACATATATTTTTAATTACAAATCATAGGTACTATATCTATTATTAATATTTTTATTGTTTTAATTTTGCTTTTATTTCTTTTTTAATAAAAAACAAACACACTTACTGCTTTTTTCGTTTATCTCCACATCGTTTGAGCTTCCGTTTGTGAGATGCAATGCACCTGCCGCGGGCTGCATACTCCTGCATTAATAACTTCATCTCCTACGAGTAACTGTTGTATGGTTGTCTGTCTGTCGGTACTCTTGATTTAGATATCCTCCAACTATTTCCTTTTAAAGAGGTTTTGTGTAAGATTTTTTTTCTACATAATACACTTTCAAATTGAAATTTAGTTTGTGAGGTCCCAAATTATTTGTGTTGATTTATATTTCTTTCTTTAGAAAAAAAATGATGAAAAATGTTTACTCTGAAAAAATATTTTAAAGGTTTTTCCACTGTTTGACTTAATAAGTGATTATTATTTCTACTATAATATAAAGAATTTTGCGATTGTTATACAAATCGTATGATAAATAGATGTCGCGATAACGAATGCATCGGTAATTAATTATCAGGGACCGATATCCAACTCCGATTCATATGTATACGAACGGATTTTGTTCGAGAGATTTTTTTTGCAAACTACTGTAATCCGAACGGATGTAGTATCAGTCGATGAGATCGCTCCTATGCACAACAGGCTTTATTCTCAATCTGACTTTGAAATGGCACGCCAGTCTCAAAGTGAACAGCGGTACCAACACAATCGTAACGACGCATCAGGCACATTAGCACCAGAGGTGTCGCCGGCTCTGACCCGCTCCTAATGAAGCGATGAAACGGGCTAAATGCAGCTCATCACGTGTCACCATCTACGGTGTTTGTTACACGAAATTAGAATTGCTTTGCTATAAGATGGCGGGAAGGACACGAGCTTAGAAAGATGATCGCAGACAAGACATATATATATATATATTTATATGAAAATCTCGATGGATTGGTGGGAGTATTCATCTTTAGCATTTGTTTTGTTGTTTATGATATTTCAGCAACCTGAAGCGTGGTCCGCGCATAGCCAAAAACATATTTTGAGCTCCTCCTTGCTTCAGAAGGTACATAAAGCCATTGAGCCGGTCTTCCATAATTAGACGGAAATCGTCAAACTATGAATTTGGGCAGCTTGATGAATCTGACACCAGTGTTACCCACTTACACACACGAAAAACAAACAAACCTGATTAGCTTTGAAATGACACGCCAGTCTCGAAGAGTACAGCAAGTGGTACCAACATAATTGTAACAACGCATCGGGCACATTGGCACCAGAGGTGTCGCCGGCTCTGACCCGCTCCTAATGAAGCGATGAAACGGGCTAAATGCAGCTCATCGCGTGTCACCATCTACGGTGTTTGTTACATTAAATTAGAATTGCTTTGCTGTCAAAAAGACACGAGTTTAAAATTACGACCGTCAGCCAAATATATATACTCGTAAGCACACACGGATACATATCAAAAATAAACTCGTTACATCGTTGGAACTTCTCATTTAGTAAGTAGTTACTTGCTACTAAATGAGGAGTTCGTTGAGGTGGACGTAGTACGCATAGAACTTTCGCATGTAGAGCAACCCTTAACGTGTTTTACTATTTGATTAGTGGCCATAAATGGCATAAATTATCAAGACTCTACCGTAACGTGCTTTAGAAGTTATATATCTTTAGGCGGTTTGAAAAATCTGACTCTTACACGCTCCAAAAACAAAAATTTACTGTGACATAAAAGATTTAAGTACTGTGACGTCACACGGACAGCCAAGACAAATCCGAAAATACCTCATTTGTCAAGGTATCATAAATACCTTTGAAGATACCTTTAGATATAGCGGCAAAACACAGAACCCTCCTTATGGCTTCGCTGTAGTCGGGTAAAAATTAATGTTATTCCCTATACAAATAATTTTAACTAACTAAGAAAAATTCCGCTCAGATTGTAAAATAGAGGTAGCTTGCTTAGCATCGTATAAAGCCGGCCTCGCCGCCTCGAGGTGCATACGGTAGCTTCGTGTGTGGCATCCCGATACTCAAATAATGTACGAGTTGGATAGCGGCGGCCGTAGAGCGCCCAGGAGCGCCAGACAAAAAGGGCATCAATAGATACATAGTATAAATGTTTATTAAAAATTGTAGTCGTATTCAAACTTATTGAATTAACAATATGTATCTTTTTTTTTTATACTTCCATGCTGGTCTGGGAGGTCTACCATCTTTTCGCCCACCATCACGGTAAAAGTGGCCTTTGGGTCTTACGGCCCTGGGCTCTGTCTTCTTAGAGCCGTAAGACCCAAAATACTCTGTCTGCACCATTAGGGATAAAGACGTGATAGTGAATTTGTATATAACAATATACAGGGTCTAAAAAGTATACTGAATCTTTTTTAATAGTGGATTCCGTCCATTATAACTATTATTAACTATAATTTTTAGTTTCTCATACAAGTTGACCGAAAAGCTGCTCCGAGTTTGTATGGAAAGCAAAAAAATATTTTTCATATTTTAATATATGTTATTTGGGTAAAGTTGTTCAGTATCAAGGACTGAATTCACCATTACAATAGTTTCAGTTTATTTTGTTAGATCCTGTATACCTACTTATACTACCCAAGTGTTGGAGAGGAAATTGAAGTGGGGTGCCGTTTCAATGTCAGCCAGGGATGCGAGTAGTGCTACATTAGGCACTGGCTGGACGCTCTTCATATCTCAACGGGAAGTAGTTTGCATGCAGCAAACACCTATCTTTTCAAATAATCTGTAAACGGGAGCACTGTCCCCTAAGCTGTCCCATCTCTACATAAACTCCTAAGAGAAATTCAACTTTATTCCTTTACCTTTAAAGTTACATTTTCATTGAATAGGAAAAGTTCTTGATATCTTTCGTAACTAGACATGTCATGCCGAACACATTATTATTTATCGTAAATTCGTAATTACAGATATTTTACAAGAGCTGCATCGAATATTCTAATGTTATATATTAAAAAGTGTTTTGTTACATACGTAAATACATTAACATGTCTTAATCCCTAATGGGGCAGACATTTTGGGTTTGGCGGCTCTAAGCAGACAGAGCCCAAGGCCGCAAGGCTTAAAGGCCAGTTTTAGCTTAATAGTGGGCGAGAAGATGGAAAAAGGAATCAAAATAGTGATAAGTTGCTTGCTAGCCGCATCGCTTAAGGCCGTACCTGAATTTTCCGGGGTCCAGTGCTGCCCCCATTTAAAATAAATCATTTCAAAGATAACGGCCACTTTTGGCTAATGTGCGTAGTAAAGCTTAACTTTCTCATTATAAACTGTAAACAGTAGTTCATAAAATACTTTAAATGGTTATCTAGGAATTGGTAGTTGCAAAATTTTAAATAATGTCTCCGTTATCTTTGAAATGATTTATTTTAAATGGGGGCAGCACTGGACCCCGGAAAATTCAGGTACGGCCTTAATAACAACATTCGCATTTTCACCCATTCCCTCGATCAACTTCTACGATTTGCGCGGGGAAAAAGCAGCTGGTAATTTTTTTCTTTTCCTACAGACCAGCATGGAAGATTTCTTGATACAAATAAATATTAGTATTACCTTATTGCTCCGAAACTCTACTTTGACACGAAAGAAGAAGTACCAAAGACAATTAAGGTGACGTGGGTTCATAATTAGCAATACCGTGCGTGTTTTTGAAAAATCACTGTTATTAAACTACAACAGTTTATTCCTCAAAAAATTTACATAAAAATATTAAGGATTTTCTACAGATACCCACAATAGCCGAAACACGATTGAGCATTTTTGGCTCGATAGAAAAAATCACAAACATACCTCTAAATTTGCCTTTATAATGCATATTATTATTATACTATTTTATACAATCACCTTTTTATATGAAAATTATCCGCACGGCTCCGGGCCTTTCTTCTCTTTCGACGAATATTTCACTGTGTTTTATTTATTATTTTTTTCGTATTATATTTATATTTTTTTCTGTAGCCAAAACGGATAGATATTTAGATAATACATTTTTTGGTATAATTTTCATATAAAAAAGTAATTGTATATAAAGTAATACGTATTATAAAGGCAAATTTCGGCAAATTAGAGGTATGTTTGTGATTTTTTTCTATCAAGCCAAAAATGCTTAATCGTGTTTTGGCTATTGTGGGTGTCTGTAGAAAATCCTTAAGATTGTTATGTAATTTTTTTGTGGAATAAACTGTAGTAGTTTAATAACAGTGATTTTTCAAAAACACGCACAGTAATGAAAATTGTGAATCCACGCCGCCTTAAATAACAGTTTATTTGTAGTTTAGTACAGTTATTTTGCAGTGGAATGCATTTCATTTATTTTTTTCATTCTTTATACAGACTGTAAAGGTACGATCATATTAGAAGTGGTGACGCAGCACCTCTATAATTGTATTTAAAAAGTTTATCACATAAGTGCTCCATTTTTTTTCTAATTTTAATATCGCTCACTTATCACACCACAGACAGTCTAGATCAAATGCGATAACGTCAAGGAAATATCATTATACTCTTACGAGTAAGCTGATAATTACTATGCTTTGAAAGTAATCCTTTGCTGTTACTTGTAAACCGACGAAACATGATTGTTGTACTTATTCATTAATAATATCCAAAGATATAGGAGGTATAATCCTTTCTTGCTCTTTGATAATATCTAAGTTAGTTACTGGAGTGTCAGTTTTATTATTTTTTTATTATTATTCACTTTATTTCTCTTATTTCTTAAGTTAGGTTTTATATTATATCTATAAAAAGTAAAATATATAAAATAATACAAAATATAAACACATTCTAAAAACCTAACCTAGCTGCTGCCCGCTGGCAGCAGGGCAAGGCCCAAGCTACCAACGGTTAGGGTCGCAGAGAGAGAAACCTCCTAAATTTTTAGGAGGTTTCTCTCTCTGCGACCCTTACCATTGGTAGCGTGTCGTGTCAAGAAGTACTGCCTTCTGAATTATTATTAATAGCCATAGCCATCAATGTCCACATATTGGGCAAAGGCCTTTCTCTCATTTCTCCATGACTCTCGATTCGATGCTATTAAGTGCCCACCTTTGTTGAATTCGTTAAGGTCATCATCATCACCAACGTGTCCGAGGACGGCCACGCTGCCCTTGCCATCAAGGATCCATTTGGTAATTAGTTATCCAATTGGTAGTTAGTTTGTTAGTTGACGTCTTTGGAGAAAACGTGCAGTGCAGTTTGTTGCCGCTTCTTCTGCACTTGCGCCTAGGAAGCGGCGTAAACTTAGCTTTAAGTAACGATTTGACGTCAACATTTGTGCAAAACAAAACAAAGTGACTATTATTAAGAGATATTATAAATATCCTTTGATAATAAAGATATTTTGAATTTGAATTTGAATTTGCATTTAATATTTTTTGCCTAATGGTCTTGACAAATCCTGACTACATGTTCCACCTAGTCCCATTTTGATTTGGTCACCTTCTCAGCAACATTTACAATTGGGTAGATGACTGGGTCAAAAATATGACTTCATACTGTTATGAAAATAAAACGTCACAAAATAGTGTCACTTGTCATTGATCATATCCATTTTCAACATGATTTTAGATTTTTAATGCAGAAAATCTGATATTAAGAGCGCTATTTGACTCCAAATATCGATGACGTCACGATTTTTTATTTCATACAAATCCCATAGAAAATGTTTGTTTTGACATTTAGAAGTAAATGGGCAAGTGCGAGTCGGACTCGTACATGAAGGGTTTCGTACCACCGTACAATGTTTTAAAACGCTGAAGAAACACGTTTCTTGTATGACGACCCCCTTTAATTTTTAACTTTATTTTATTTTTAGTATTTGTTGTTATTGTGGTCATAGTAATACATAATTGGTGAAAATTTCAAGTATCTAGTTAATGCTATTATGAAGATCAAGTTAAAAACTCTGAAAAAAACACGTTTCTTGTATGACAACCCCCTTTAATTTTAAACTATTTTTTATTTTTAGTATTTGTTGTTATATCCGCCACAATACTACATAATCGTTGAAAATTTCAAGTGTCTAGCTATTACGGTTCAAGAGATAGAGCCCTGTGATTGATGGACAGACAGACGGACAGACAGACAGACAGCGGAGTCTCAGTAATAGGGTCCCGTTTGCACCCTTCGGGTACGGAACCCTAAAGAGTGTCTGATTTGACTTATTGTTATCTAGCGGATTAGGTAGACTGCATAGAGTATTTAGCCTATGGAGGGCGCTTGCGGCGCCAGCCGCGCGCGCCAAGAGCCTGCTTGCCAAAGCAGGGTCATGATCTGAGGTGACAGTTCACGTCTTCTGCTTCTAAGTTACATATCAAATGTCACTCCTTGTAATAATTACAAATAATTATAAAAAATGCTTACTTGATCAATTAAATGGTCTGGGAAGTATTCTACTAATTCAAGGTTCACAAAAAACGGAATTACTTTTCATATGTAAGCATTTTTAATATTTATTTTTAAGTTTTAAAATCAGTAAAAAAAACCCCGTAGTAAACGGTGCCGCCATATTGATGTTATTTACATCTCTTTCACTCGCACTAGATTGTCAATGTAGGATGTCTCTTTCATTTTATATAATAAATTCAAGAACGGCGATAATGAAATATATCGATAAAAATAATGACGAAAACATTTTTCGTTCATTATTCAGTTATTTGAATTGTTCAACGAGCCATAGAGGGAGGTGACAGACGCTTATTTTTTTTTTAATTTTCAAAATTTTATTAGTCGTATGCAGCCAATCCTCGATGCATGAAATTTGCTTATCCAGGGTCTCATTATCAGGGTCCCAAATGACGTGAAGTGGAATGTATAGGGGATGAGATGTCAAGTAAATTTTAAAGATATGAAAGGTAATTTCCTTCCCTTGTTTCCATTTAGTTTCTTCATTTTGTCTTGTTATGTTTTCTTTGTGTAAGTTGTATGTATGTATTTAAGTATTAGATGTATGTATTTTTATTATAATTATTGTATATAAGTATGTTTATTATATTGACCACCCCGCACTACCTAATTTCCCATCATTTTTTTCTATATAAACGAGGTTGCCTGGAAGAAATTGCTTAGCGATAAGGCCGCCTTTTGCGCATTTCCTAATTTTTAAGATAATTATGTTCTGTTTTTTACTTTTGTGCAATAAAGGGTATTGTATTGTATTGTATTGTAAATTTTAAAGATGTCGAAAACGGTAAGAGATGAAGATTTGACCCCAAAGAAAAAAGAAAAGGGTTCATGAATTTCATGATCATATACTAGACTACTTTTTACATTTTTTTTCCGATTTGGATATCCATGCAAGATGGTCCCGATTGATAGATTTGGATAAAACTGTATGTGTGTGTGAGTAAATAACAAGGGTGTGGGTCTCGTGGTACACCTGGTTAGAGCGAAGTTCCTTACTGCAAAATCGAAAGGTTTATGGACACTTAAAATTTAATAAATGTGTTGTAAAAAAATAATTTCCAGACACCATTTTGGATTTCACAAAAAGTTTAGATTCGGACTCCCCAACCAAAAAAAAACCCTGGATACCGACTTTCATGCAGTTGAGAATTGGCGGCTATCTTGGATTAATGAAAAACAAACAAAAAAGCGGTAGTTCATAGTGATTTGCATTTTCACGCTTGACCTCGATCATTTTAGGGTCTGCACAGGAAGAAAAGTAACTAGAATAGTGATGGATTGCTAGGCGCATCGCCCAATTAACATAATTTGCATTTTCACCAATTTGCTCGATTGGCTTTTACGATCTGCACAGGAAGAAAAGCAGCTAAAAAAGGAAAATCAAAATATTGATGGGTTGCTAGCCTCATCGCCCAATTAACGTCAATTCAATTCAATTCAATTGTATTTTCACCCATTCCTCGATTGGCTTTTAGGATCTGCACGGGAAGAAAAGCAGCTGAAAAAGGAAAACAAAATAGTGATGTGTTGCTAGCCACATCGCCTAATTAACATAATCTGTATTTTAACCTGATTTCTTTCTGTGCAGATCGTAAAAACCAATCGAGGTAATGACCTCGATTGGTTTTTACGATCTGCACAGAAAGAAAAGCAGCAGAAAAATTAATACAAAATAGTAATGGGTTGCTAGCCGCATCGCCTATTAACATGAATTACATGAAAAAAAATATCGATATCGATATTTTTCACTCCGCGTGTGTTTCTTACTACCCTACGCAAATCATCGCTATACGTCAGCTGTAGTGATATTTATTTTCCGGACTGTGTGGGCGTCTTCGGGCGTCGTCAGCCACTCAATCGTCTATTTAAGGTGAAGGTACAGGCAAATGGCCTTGAAGTGGCGCCCTCCTTTGAAATAAATTGTTAACTCGTAAATATGGGGATAATTTCCATATTGCTCTTCGTCATGCACTAGATAGCCCTTTAATTTTTTTTTATGAACCACGTTGAAAGTATTTACATTAGTCCGTCTAGCTTTAAAACTTGCCTCCGCCAAAAGTGGCCACGGCAAGTTTTAAAGCTAGACGGATCACCAATAATAGTTTCAACGGCAGTTCATAAAATAATTTAAAGGGCTATGTAGTGCATGACGAAAAGAAATATGGAAATTATCATCATACTTACGAGTTAACAATTTATTTCACACTTCAAGGTCATTTGCCTATATCTTCACCTTAAACCAGTGCACTCGTATAGATTTGTCGCCAGAAGCTCCCTCCCTACACCACCATTTGATTGTCTTGTTAGGGTTAGGTTAGGATTAGGAATAAAGAACAAAATTAAAGATAGGCTCTAAAGGACTTGTATCCAGAGCCGTAAAATTATTTAATAAAAAAAATCGTTATACGTCACGAATTGTATAACTGACACTAATGACAGCGGTGAAAATGCTTCGCCCCCGCATCAAATCTCGTGGGTTCAGTTTCTGAAATCTTTGCGCTGTCCATAGGCTGAATCGTCCTTGGTAGACTAGGGTCAAAAATAAACTATTTGGTACAATCGTCACAATAGTTTCACTTGTAATTGATCATATCCATTTTCAATAGCTCTTCCAGGTAGTGTCAAGTAGATACTCGTGGGTACCATCAAAAAAAATATTAATTAAAAAAAAAAGTTGTGATATATTTTTGAACGTTAAAATATAATTTCCACCATATCAAATACAAAAAGTTCACTAATGGAGAAAAGGCCTCTCCCCAATAAAGGGAGGATTGCCTCGTTAAATCACCTAGGTAGGTTAGGTACCGGATCCCGGGCTCTGAAGTGTTACCGCTGAGGATGTAACCGGGAATACGCTCGGATGATGATGATGATAAATGTCTGTAGTTAATTGACATCATAGACTTATATCGAGTGACTATTTAACTACAAGCCATTTTTATAAGTTCTGTGGACTGATATAGAGTGAGAAGATTCTATCACTTAACTGTACCTTACTCCAAAACAACACACTCTTATCATAAATTAATTCTTTTCCACTGCGCGTCAGTAGCATACCAAAAGTGGGCAAAGTGGGACCACCCATGACCTCGGAAGCGGAACCACCCACACCACATCACGACCTTCCTATCACCAGGATCTTAATTATGAACGTGCCTATCATCATCTTAAATTTTCTACCTTAAAAGGTCTATAAAGTCACTAAGTATACGCAATTTATACAAGATTACGGACAAAGTTATGTCACGACATCTCCGGACACTTCTGTTAGGTCTAGCGCGTGCCGTACTTTTTAAGTCGTGATTCCTTTTAGTCCACGAAAGCGATGTCCATTAACAAAAATAGTTTGACGAAATTCTAGACCGTTTATCGGGAATTACGGAAAAACGCGATGTGAACGTATAGCGAATTTATTGAAATGTATGACATGAGAGAAAGCTACAAAAATCTCTACGACATTTTGAAATAATATTGTAAATTACACTTCGAGTAAGTACGTTACGGTAACCTATTCTCGAATTTACAATTTAACACTTAAACGTGTTAAACCTTCAAGTGATTTAATCTTGCGAAATAGGCTATAATTACACAGATTTTAATCGATAACATTAAAATGCCAGTTGCGGTATTAATCTGTAATATTCGAATGACAAAAACAAATGACAATCACGATCGAATTTGCAAGAAATCTGGCTTAATTGGTGAGGCGGAAAGGGCGCGTTGCACAGGTATCGAGAACGTAAAAGTATCGACTAATTCTGCAAAGAGTATCGAATAAGTCTCAAGACGTCGACGGCGGGTATCGCTGTGCCCGCTATGGTCACATCACGCGGACTATCACTGTTATAACGCAGTTACCTGCGGGTGTACGCTCCTACACTCGCCGATACTACCCTCTACTGCATCTGTAAATTTTGATACTTGGCGACCCAGCGAGCGTGCTATAACTATTATACAAATGGACCCAAAGACCACATTTAGCAAGACTTTATTACTGAACGGAATCCAAATAAGTAACAGGTAGTCCATCGCCTACCAGTATTTAAAAGGATCTCTAAGTTTATGATGATTGATCAACAAGCAATATTCTGATCAAAAATAATTATTTGAATAAAATAAGATTTTGTATTCGGTATTTGTACAACAGGAAGATGGTGTGTGCTGAGAGTGACAATAATGATAATACTTATATACCTAGGCTGTTTGATAAGTACCTGTTTATGGAAAAAAAAAAATTTTTTGTATATAACGTCTAACAAAATATACTGAAACTATTTTAAGGGTGGATTCAGTCCATGATACTGAACAACTTTTCCCAAGGAACGCATATCGAAATATCAAAAATATTTTTTTGCTTTCCATATAAACTCGGATCAGCTGATCGGTCAACTTGTATGGGAGGCCAAAAAATATTTTTCATATTTCGATTTATGTTCCTTGGGGAAAGTTGTTCAATATCATGGACTGAATTCACCATTAAAATAGTTTCAGTATATTTTGTTAGTCCCTGTATATGCATTTGTTTTTCTACGTAGTCACCTTTTAACTCTATACATTTGTTCCACCTATACTCAAGCTTCAATAAACCATCCAAAAAGTATGATTTTGGAAAGTCATTAAAATAGGCCTCTGTGGCGGCAATGACTTCGTCATTTGATCCAAATCGCTTGCCACCGAGCCATTTTTTTAGGTTGGGAAACAAAAAGAAATCGCATGGGGCCAAATCTGGAGAATACGGGGGGTGAGACAATAGTTCGTAGCGTAACTGTGCTAATTTTGCCGACACAACTCTAGACGAATAAGCCGGGGCGTTGTCGTGATGAAACATTACTTTTTTAAATGGGGTCGTTTGTCCTTCAACACGGCATCAAATTCATCCAATAAATTGGCATAGTACTGCCCTGTTATTGTTTTTCCCTTTTCTAGATAGTCAATATGCATAATACCCAGCGAATCCCAAAAAACGGTCGCCATGACCTTTCCAGCCGATGGGACGGTTTTTGCTTTCTTTGGAGCAGGTTCACCCGGTAAAATCCACTGCTTCGACTGCTCTTTCATTTCCGGGGTGGACCCACGTTTCGTCCACGGTCACGAAACGACGCAGAAACTCCTTCGGGTTACGTTTGAACACGGCCAAACACTGCTCCGAAGTAGTCAGTCGGTTCCGTTTTTGCTCCTCCGTGAGTAAACGCGGCACCCACCTCGCCGATACTTTCTTCATACCCAATTTTTCTTCTAATATGTGTTGTAGTCCCTCTCGATTGAAACATTTACAGCATCAACGATTTCTCGAAGTTTAATTCGGCGGTCGGCTAAAACAATATTTTCAATTTTCTTAACCATATCGTCTGTAGTCACCTCAACTGGCCGGCCTGGGCGATCCTCATCAAAGACGGTTGTTCTCCCCCGCTTAAACTCGTTATACCAATATCTGACGGTTTTCATAGAAGGAGCACATTCATGGTAAACCGCTTGCATTCTTACTTTTATTTCATCACATGTTTTTCCTTCCAAAAATAAGAATACACATACACAATTACAGACCGATACTGTTCTTTCTCCATTTTATCAATTTTAAGTTCACGCCTTCACTGAATCGTTGTCAAATGATAAAAAAACAAAAGAATGCCATTTTTTTTTTAATTTTCCCGCCTCTTAAAAATGGTTTAAAAAAGGTGGTATACTTATTTGCGGCCAGTGATATTAATATATTTAGAAAACGGGTACTTATCAAACAGCCCTCGTAAGTAATACATACGCGATATGATTAAGATGGTGTGGCGATACAGTAGTAAGTCGCGCGCCTATTTAGCAATGAATACCAGCATGTAAACAGATCGTAGAAAGCAATGTATCCTCATACAAATAAAACAATCATTTTTTTAAAGAAATTAGTATCAAAATCGCTAAGTCACGTTTCACACAGCGGTAAGTCTGATTGCCCTCCCTACAGATAAGGTAAATAGCTCATACAATTGTACTAGGAGTCTCTAAGCTTTTGTTAAGGAAGTGGCCTAATGGCATCAGAGTAGCCACTGGGCCAACCAACATGGTGCCAATTGGCGTATGTTTGTACCAAAATGGCGTGCCAATTGCCCACTCTAAGATACTGCATTCAGTCTAATTTGAATTCTGTAAAGGCTAAACGGTTATTCTATTTCATAGTAATTCAATGTTTTGTTATGCTAAAATCGCTGGCTGATTTACGGTGTTTGGGAGTAAAATGTATATTGGATTTAGGCTTACAATAACTACTTTAATTTATATCTTTTCGGATTTCCTTTTATATCCCTTTGATGATATTTTTTATGAAGATTCTTTTAAGTCAGAAATCTGATTGTTTTCGGCTAACTAGAATTTAATAGTAAGTGTTCATCGATACTTTCACGACACGTTTCTGTCACCACAGAGTAATAATATACTGCGTACCGTCACAAAGCAACTAAGATTTTGACAACAAACTATACAATACATATCATAAAGAGTCATCTGCCTATGGATGGGCCGGCCGAGACCATCAATGCATAATCAATGTTATATGTTTATGAGGGAAAGATATCTTGCGCAGGTGAAGCCGTGGTTAAGACTTCGTGTATCGACACGGAGTCCAGTGCTGCCCCCATTTTAAATAAATTATTTGTAAGGAAACGGAGATATCATTTAAAATTTTGAGCTAGAAAACCTAGATAAACCTTCAAACTATTTTATGAACCACTGTTTACAGTTTAAAGTGAGAACGTTAAGCTTTAGTTTGCATTTTTGCGAAAAACGGCCACTTTTAAGCTCAAAATTTTAAATGATGTCTCCGTTTCCTTACAAATAATTTTCTTTCTTTCTTTCAATAATTTATTTCAAATGGGGGCAGCACTGGACACCGTGTATCGTCTTAATCGCCGCTATACATTTGAATAAGCGTATATAAAAAATACGTTGTGACTAAAAAAAAACTTTTTACTTATTTGGAACTTTAATTTAACATGGTATGGTTTTTATCATTGACTAAATAATAATTATTAATGATGAAATTTGTAAAAATAGAAATGATAAAACCCATACCATGAGTACGACTGATAAGTGCAACTTTACGATGGTAACGTGACAACCGTGAGCAAATACCTCGTCGAAATGAATACCTACGTGTATCTATCTAATGGTTCGTTAGAGGTTTCATGCAGTAACTGCTGTAATTAAATTTGCATAGAAATCCCCCTAAATTAGTCTGGCTGATTGGCTTGGTGTGGTGTCGTCATAGACTGAAGTGTGCAGAATAGCCATTGTCTTTATATTTTCTAGCAAAAAAAATTACTGTCCAACTCTTCTTCTTCTACGTCTAAGCGCATTCCCGGTTGCATCCTCAGCTGTGCTGCTTCGAAGCCCGGGGTGCGCTTTCCCGCTTTTTCTTCTCCAAATATAATATGCATGTCAATGGTCACCCAAGGATGCCAAAGACCTTGTAAAATGGAGAAGAAATAGCTGGAATACTTTCAATGATTTGGTTATAGTTTTACAACCAGCCGCCTGCCTGACGTCAACCTTCTTTGGAAATGTATTTGTGCGAAAAGTTTTACAACCGGCCGCCGCCCAACGTTAACCCTCCTTGGGAATGCAATTGTAGCATGAGATGTTTGTGCTTAGTCCTTTAGTCGCCTCTTACGAATTCCACAGGAAGAGATGGAGTAGTCCTATACTAACCCGGAACCACACGGGTATGGTACAAAAAAATTACTATCTAACATTTGGGTTAAAAAAATGGTGTGACATTTTTATATGATGCCTGTTGATTCTGTATGTTTTCAGTCTATCTAAGTTCAAAAGCTATAGGCTCTAGACGATGTCAATGTATGGAAAATACACAATGTTGTTTATTTATCAAATTACTTATATGTGGCGTTCCAAGCAAAAGGGTATCACTGGTACCCGTGCCAGTGGTACCCTTTTGCTTGGAATGCCACATATATCTTCTTAGTAACTGTATTTTTACATAAGTTCCAATTTATATTTAAAAATTTTAATTAGGTAAGTATTCAGTTATTAACCTAAGCTATTCTAAATACTTGAAAAATCATTCTCCGTTTAACAAGAATAAAATATTATTAATATAATTATTAAAAACTAGCTGACCCGGCGAACTTCGTTCCGCCCGATTTATCTCACCATATAAACCTACCCTGGACATCTACAAATATTTTAAAACCATAATCAGCTAAATCGGCCCAGCCGTTCTCGAGTTTTAGCGAGACAAACGAACAGTAATTAATTTTTATATATAAAGATAATTATTATAAATAATTATAATTAAACCTATTTTTTTTCTTTACCTAGAATATATCTTTATTTTTAAAAAAGTCAATATATAATTAAACCTAAATGCCATTATAAAGTAACAATTGTTCCTTTGACTACCTACCTTTCTTTTTCCCCAAAATTCTACGAATTTGAGCCTATTGTCTGTCTGTCGGATAACATTTAGTATTTTTTTTAAATAGTTAATTTTTATCGTCTCTAATTTTGGAAAAAAATTCTATGTCGTAAATAAAATAAAAATATTTTTTGTTCTTAAATAATACCAATATTTACTCAACTTTGAAATCTAAATAGTATTAAAACGACAGCTAAAATATTATACATAAAAATATCCTAATATGTTTCACCTCATCTTTGGCCACTATTGGGCATAAATGGACATTAAAATATAGAAAAGGGTCGAGTACAGTCACGACGCGCATTCTAGACCATTTTGGATGCATTCTGCATTGTCAATAAATATTGTCGATAGCTAAAACAATGTGCTAATCTGCAGTTCACTTTATATTTATCAGTACTGCAGAGTTAAGAGTTTGGTTTTATACGAAGATGAAACCAATATAGTACGTAGGTAGTTAAAGAGGGTTGGCTGCTTCTATGCTGGCTCAACGAATTAGCATAGCTATTCAGAGAGGAAACGCAGCCAGCGTTCTTGGTACCATACTGCACGGTCAAAACCCTTTAGGTCTTTTACTCTACTACGAAAAAGCCAAACGGAAGAGTTTTCTCTACGTGATCGAATCAGAAATATGGAGAGAACAAAAGCCACTGACAAAGCCCAGCGGATTAGCTCGTTGAAGTGGCAGTAGGCTCGACAAATAGCGCGACAAACCGATGACCGATGGGGAAAAAAGGTTCTCGAATGGCTACCACTTACTGGCAAGCAAAGCGTAGGTCACCCACCCATAAGGTGGTCAGGCGACCTAACCAAGGTTCCTGGAAAGCGCTGATGATGATGATGAAATAGAAGGGTAATCATTTTAGCAGTCTATTTATGAATGTGGTATATCAGTCTATATAGGTATGTCTGTTCCGCCGTACCCGTAGCATCCAGACCGCTTACCCAATTTTCACCAATGAGATGTCAAACGATACGTTTAATAAGTCCTGGTGACATAGGCTTTACAATGTAACAAATAAAAAGTGCGAGTAATATTTTTTTAGAATATTTATTATATTTAATTAGATTGCAATGTTTTTTTTTCTTTCAACAAAGTATTTTATGTGATCACCGGTAAATCACAAAGTTTCCTTTCAAAAAAGATTTAGATTTTATTTTACCTGGATTGTTAATTATATTTTTAGTATCTTATAACAAACAAATAACTGAATTTCTCGAACACTTGTGCCCAAAAAGTGAAAGAAAAGGTAATACAAAATAAAGATTTTTTTATAAAAAAGTTCTCAAACTGTTCGATTTCTCAAGTCCAACTTTTTTATTTATGTTTTCATTACCTATTTCACTGGTTTTGACATTACTACGGGAGTTACAGTACACCGAACAAATACCCTGTCATCGCTACATATGCACTCACGATTGTCGTCGACGCTTGCCGATAAGAAACATTAGGTACGCTCTAAAATAACGACAACTATCGAGATCCACGAAAGCAATAATTTCTGTTCCGCAATAAACTTTATCGATTCTCTTATTAAATTTAATATTTTGTGCCACACACGACTTCTTTGTTTACATTTTGTCGCGCGCGATTCGATATCGTTTCTAGATTCCGACTAAATTGTGGACGTTCGTTAGGGAACAGTGCGCTAGATAAAATTTCACTTAGAAGTTTATGGTACTGCTTCGTTATTTATAAACTCAGATAATTTATTTGTCTTATTTTTGTGACTCGAAGTTTTAAACGTAGATAAAATAAAAGAAAAGACGATAAATACCTAGTATGTATTCTCTGGTGCCATTACCAGTATAAAAGTTATATAAAATAAAGTGTTTAGGTATATTGTAAAAGATATTTATCTGATTATTATTATGACTTTCTACACAAACTAAGCAACAATGTGACATAAAACTTGCGCATTTTCGAAATGTTATTTCTCCGTCATTCTATACCTACTTCTATCAAATAGATGTAAGTATACACAGAATTTAAAAAAATCCACTGAAAATTTGACAGGTGGGGCGATTCCCAGAGGAAGCTTCAGCGGTACATATAACACCTACTTAATACATTCGAAGAATCAACGGCGTCGCATGTGGCGGACTATCATTAAATAACTAAAACAAATCTACAACTAATTATCGAAAAATGTGTGATTAACTATTTCAAACTTTAATTAAGACTTGTACAATCTAATTATTTAAATCTTGGACATGAAAATCTATGCATTTTTCATTTGTTTTAATTACATTAATGTTAACGCACGAGACTTTATTCTATCAGGTAAAGGAAAAGGTAAAAAATTCAATATACTTTTTAACACTTACATTAAAAACAATATTTATAACATAAAATAAAGTTATAGGCAGATTTAAATACAGCTATAACTTCAAATGTTGCAAGAAACCTTGAAAAAATCGTATTATTGCATTTTTATATGGAAAGTATTTTACATGATTAAAAGCTACTTTTACGATTATGACAAAAACCATGCAAATATACAGACATATAGTAACTAGATTTTTTTTAATGCAAATAATAAGTAGATAATACCTGCTTATCACTTCTGGCAAGTGTTCTCCTCAGCTTTTGAGGACCTATAGATGTTTACAACTTCAAGGGTGCAATGCATTCTTCGCCCACTGTATACAGGTTGATTTTGCACCTCTAGCTACATTAAAATCTTCAGAATCATTAATAGAACACAAAACCGTAAGAAAACAATACTTATTTTTTGTAATTGTCACCTTTTAAATTTCTAATATATGGCTAACCTACTGACTTTATTATATGCGCGGCCATTGCCCTCGCCGCTAGTGGGTGGTGACATTCAAATGGGATATTTTTGGTATATACTTGTCGGCTGATATCTTTTGTTTTTATTATGAAACAAGATACATAATATGACAGAATATGTATTTTTTTCCTTGAATATAGCTACGAGGTTTAAAATCGTCCTGTATAATTTATTATGATGCTTATATTATTTTTTACAGAGGTATAAAAGACATTTAATGTAAAGTTGATTTCATTTTCAGTCCCTCACTCGATGAACAAACTAAATGCCGAGCAGATTGTTAAAGCCTACAAAACTCGTAAGTTTTATCCATCGATAACTTTGCTCTATTATTATGAATGCTGGCGGTGTAGTGAGATAACTAATACTTTTTTTTTTATTTCCGTTGACAAAGGTGCTGCTCATCAAAAAGGTGAATATTAAAAAATAAAGCAATACAACAACACCACTCAATTAAACAAGATATATTTTTAAAAACTAAAACTCAACTATGGACAGATTCTTGCTGAAAAGTACGTTTATCCAGTTAATGCGAGCACAGCAGGTAGAAACAACAACAATATTTATGTAGATATCTGTCTGCTTTCGACAAATAGTGGAAGGGGAAAGGAGATAAGGCTTATCTGTGCTTTTGTCCAACTATGGGACTTACATATGTAGGTAAATAAGAAAACAAGAAAATCTTCATCTCTATAGAACACCGTGGGTCGAAAGAATTTTCACTGACTTTTTACTGAAAATCTGAACATAACATGACGGGCAAGTTGTGACTCTAAAATGGCGCAATCAAATGCAGTTTCATTTTCCAAAAATCCAAAACATAAACTTAGGCGATTCTCACACTGCTCCGCGCTCCGTCGCGGAGCGCGGCGCGGCAGATTTTTAACATTGTACGCAAGTAGCTCAGTTTGTATAGAAAACACGCCTACTCTCACCCACTGAAAACGCGACACCGCGCGGGAGCGTCTGTATGTAGAAACCGCGCTCCGCGACGGCGCGCGTTGCAGTGGGATAACCGCCTTATTGTATGAGGAATAGAATTGTATGCAACAATTGTAAGTAAAAGTTTTATGTGTCTTCAAAGGATACAGCAACGATGCAAAAGATTTTAAAATTGTACAAGCTTTTATTCTTAGGCCTAAGTACTAATCAAATCAAATATATGTAATAAGCCCAAACGGATTGCGTTGTTTTATAGCCAACTTCAAGCTTCATCAGATATGCTTCGTGTTATAATAATATTGCATTGTCATCTGATTTACATTAGCGTACAAAATTTCATCTCAGTCGAAAATTTAACTTGCAAGATTTGTCCCAAACAAGTAAACAACAAAAAAGGGAAATCTAAATAAAGCTTGTTTAACATCTCTAAAAAAGCATTCATCAGATCAAATATCGATAGTTCAAGCTATCGAAGTTTGATCTTGAACCTGTGTAATGATTTTATTTCAGGAAATATCTTAACAGGACTTCTTGATGAGTATATGAAACCAATTCAAGCTTTGAAAGGTAAAATCTTCAAGATACATATTATGTATATGTATTTTTAATATAACAATTTTATTTCGACAAGCATGTAAAGAAATTACCTTGACTTAAAAGCCTACAAAAAATTATTTTTCAGAACAATTTCCAAATCATCAGCTAGAAATTCAACTTGAAATCGAGAGAGAGGTTATTCCTAAAGTTAAAGCCATGCCCTCATCCAAACAGAGCAGACGAGCGAACCTTTTGACTAAGAAAACTGACAAAGAAGGTAAGTTTGTTTATCGTGTGTAAGTGTAAAAAAGCTTTCCATACAAACTCGGATCAGCTGATCGTTTAACTTGTACGTGAGGCCAAAAATTATTAAATATTATTTATTTATTAATATTTAAGTATTGTACCTATACGTATTTTTATTAGTAAAAGGTGTCCGTTTATTTATTTAACAGAACCACCTTCTACAACCACCAAAGCACCTCCTGCAACACAAACAGTTGAGAAGAAGCCGATCTACGCGGAAGACCTCCAAAAGGCCATGGAAAGTATACTGCAGAAACTGACGACTACTACTAGTCGTGGACCTGTGTATCCGCCCATTCCTAAAGGTACCTAGATACGAGTATTTTTAAAGTTAGAAAAAATTGTAGTAGAGTTAGAAACCATACTAAAAATATCTTTAGAAAAGTTTAGGAAATAAGAAAACTAATATAAAATAGACTATGATTTTACTACCACCGTTTAAAATATTAAATATATTTATGATTTCCAAAATTAAAGTTGAGTTGAGGACGACCCTCAACCTGTTACGTGTCGAACATGACCAAAATAAAAATTTTACAGATAAAAAAGTATTAAGTAAGTATTTGACTATTATTTATATGCAGATACAATATATATGAAGGCCACTTAATATGAAAATATAATATCAATTAGTAAAGTCACCTAATCTCTTTTAGGAACGTTTTACCGGGTGTGTGTTGACTGTAGTGCTTTAGGGTCGGACCATACGCAGAGCAAGATACGCGACGCAACTTGCGTTGCGTTACGCACCTACTCGTATATGGCGTTTCACCGCCACCACGCGCAAGTTGCGCTGGTGGACAATGTATGAACGACGGCGCTGGCGCTGGGTGTCATCGAACTTAGAGTCCCGGCTATTTCTCCATTTTTCACAGTCTTAATAATCCATAGTTGTACCTCCAAGTTACTTTCTTTTTTTTTTCAAGTTTTGGTTTTTGTTTTAGCATACCAAGATCGTTTGCGTCAAGCGGCCAGAAAACCTCCAATTAATATCCAACCAATAATCGATTTGTTGGGAAAAGGTAAATCTTCTTTAAACATTTGTATGGATTTAGTTAGATTCAAGGCCTGCACAGACGGAGGTCTGTCCGCGGGTACTTCTTTGTCCCTCAATATATGTAGATCCCTTACAAACCGTATCGATTAACGCATACGAAGGACTTAAAGTACCGCGGACAAAACGTTCCTTGAATAACTGCAGACACCGAGGGACCGGAGCGGAAAAAGTACGTGGGTATGTAACGTAAGTTCCCGAAAAAAATTAACTGGCATGACTATGGTGGAGCAGGGCATACAGTGGTCTTTAGTCCGCTGTAAATTTCTAATTTTCCGGGGACAAACGTTCGAGCGCCGTGTGCGCACTCGCAAAATTGTCCGCTGAGGACTTGCCGCGCGGCAAGTCCTCAGCGGACAATTTTTTGACGATTCAGGGATTTAGTTTTTGCGGACTTTATAGTTTCATTATCCAATCAAAAATATATTTATCCATATTTGTAACAAAATATCCTTCATTTTTAAACTTATAGTTTGAAAATTTTCTTTAGTCTAATTCATAAAGTCTTTCTGTTCCAGGCGTGAAAATCCAACATCAAATTCCACAGCCGACAGATAGCAATTTAAATTGGATTCAAATAAAAGTGCCCAAACCATGATAAAGTTATCGTTTTTATTGTTAATATTACACTTAGTACATGTTTAACAACTTAGATTTGCAGCAGATAAATTACGAAAAAAATGAGGTGCTGAAGTATAGACACTCATCATCATTAAGCACAGATTTCAGATACCGTTGGGTATAAGCATCTTTCTATCTGTGCCCGTCTGTCTTTCTGTAAAAAAAAAACAGCTGTTTCTCTTCCCACGCAGATTGTAGAAGCCGATTGGCAAAAATGAGATTGATATTAATATGCGGCTATGGGTTGCCCATGACTATTTTGATTCCTTTTTCTACTTTCTCGCCCACCATCACGCTAAAAGTGGCCTTTGTGTCTTGCGGCTCTGGCTTGGGCTCTGTCTGCTTAGCAGACCGAGCCCAAGGCTCTCAGAGCCGCAAGACCCAAAATACTATGTCTGCCTCGTTGGGGATATTTCTTTATTGTGTATAGTGTGTATACCAGCACCATCTTGTTTTTTCTTGGCCATCGCAATCCTGTTCTTTCCAGCAACTTACCTGATATCGTCGATCCACCTATCCGCTGGACATCGTACACCAAAACGAACGCCATTCCACCTTCGAATTTCAGTCTGTCGTGTCGCTATCAAAAATATTTATTCAAACACCACAAGAATTATTTTCAAAATTACATCTCCTAATTTTTTTGTCGAGATAATTGATTATTGTTGATTGTTGTTACATCTAAACAAACTTATTTTATTGTACATAACAATTAGAATTGTTATGTACAATAAAATAAGTTCAACACGACACGGTACTAAGCTAAATGTACTCAGTGCGGCTAAACTATAACTTAAAAATAATCGTTTTAAGTCTTGGTCATTATTATTATAGTAAATTACATGACCACAGCAGTTGTAATTAGTTTTACTATCAACACAATCAATCTAAAAATCCGTAATATTCATTTCAAGGACGCGTATGACCAAAATACATAGCTTGTCGAAACTCTGTCACGCAGTACGTTATCAAACAAAGAACGAGACCAATCAATTACTTGCACATGAACAATTATTTAAAACCTACTTGACCTCAGACCGCGGAGGCACTTCAAAATTAACCGGAATGTTATTTATGAGCCTCGTTCAAAGTAATTCTATGTAATATTATTAACTCATCGACGTATTATGTTAAGACTGACGTTTTATGCATGTTGTATTCATAGTGTTACAAGTTTTATTAAAGGTTTCATTAAGATATTGAAACCTATTTTAAAGTTATATCACACTTTATACAGGATCTAACAAAATATACTGAAACTATTTTAAGGGTGTATTCAGTTCATTATACTGACAAGGAACATATTTTAAAATATAAAAATTGATTTTTGGCCTCCCATATAAGTTGACCGATCAGCTGATCTGAGTTTGTATGGAAAGCCAAAAATTATTTTTCATATTTCGATATATGTTCCTTGGGGAAAGTTGTTCAGTAACATTGACTGAAATCACCCTTGAAATAGTTTCAGTATGTTTTTTTAGACGTTATACCACATTTTAACTACTTGGATTTCAACCGATGCCCATAGGAAGAGATGAAGGCTTAGAACAAGATGGTCAGACGAATTAAAAAAGTTACGACAGAGATTGGAGGGAAAAGACCCAGAATAGAGCAGTGTGGAAGAAGGGAGGGTAGACTTTTGCCCAGCAGTGGAACACACTGTTTGTGTAATAAAAATAATTTCACTATGCAATTACGTCATCACAATATCATAAGCAGTGTATTTGTTTATATAGGTATCAAGTATAAAAAGGTTTTTAATCAACATCATCATTAGGTCTTTTTTAGTCTCCACTACAAGAGCAGTTTTTACGCCGTGTGGTTCCTGACTGAGTAGAATAGGACCACTTCATTTCTTCCTGTGGGTGTCGTAAGAGGTGACTAAAGGACTTAGCACAAACATCTCGTGCTACAATTGCATTTCCAAGGAGGGTTAACGTCGGGCGGCGGCCGGTCGTAAAACTATAGCCAAACCATTCAGATCAAATTGAAATTGAGATCTTAGGCATCCTTGGGTGACCATTGACATGCATGTTATATTTAGAGAAGAAAAAGCAGGAAAGCGCACCCCGGGCTCCGAAGCAGCACAGCTGAGGATGCAACCGGAAACGCGTTTACACGAAGAAGAAGAAGAAGACTGCAAGAGCAGTTTTTAATATAAAACTATAAACCGTTTAAAAAAAGCTAGTACCAAATTTGACGGTTATTTTCTCTCTTATTTTTTGCTTATACTTGTAATACTATCTAAGTGGAATTAATGTTACATTACTTATTCTGTTATCATTTTAAATTACGATAAGGACCTATTTGCTATATTAGATAACTATTAACTACTAAAAATCACAAAATATCAAGCCAAGTATAAAAAAACACAGCATTGATTTCCTTAAATTTACAGGGTTTAAAAAAATATACTGAACTATTTTAACTATTTTAATCGTGAATTTAGTCCATGATATTGAACAACTTTCCCTAAGGAACATAAACAAAAAACGAAAAAAAAATTTGGCTCTCCATGCAAGTTGACCGATCCGTGTTTCTATGGTAAGCAAAAAAAAAATTTACATGTTTCAATATAAATGTTCCTTGGTGAAAGTTGTTGAGAATATACCATTTAAAATAGTTTTAGTATACTTGGTATACAGGTATGTTATTAGACGTTATACAGGGTCTAAAAAAATATACTGAAACTATTTTAAGGGTGAATTTAGAATATGAATAGAATAGAATAAACGGAATAAAAGGAACATATATAGAAATATAAAAAACAATTTTTGGTTTCCCATACAAGTTGCCCGAACAGCTGATCCGATTTGTACGGAAAGCAAAAAATTTTTTTCATATTTCGATATTATACAGGCTGACTGTTTAAACAGTGACCAAATTTTTGGAGCAAG
Source organism: Acrobasis repandana (assembly GCA_963576875.1). NCBI lineage: Eukaryota > Metazoa > Arthropoda > Insecta > Lepidoptera > Pyralidae > Acrobasis > Acrobasis repandana. Next base: position 8,249,128 of record OY756230.1, on the reverse strand, counting down.
TTCAGTCAATGATACTTTCTATAAAAAAAGTTATTAAAAATCGATAAACATTTTTCGTCCTCCCACACAAATCAGCGCTCAGACAGACGGACTTTGTATTGGAAATTTTTATCGATTTTTAATAACTTTTTTTGTAGAAAGTAGTTCAGTATCATGGACTGAACTTGCTCCAAAAATTTAGACAGTGTTTAAAAAGTAACCCTGTATACATATGTTCCTTGGGAAAAGTTGTTCAGTATCATGGACTGAATTCACCCTTAAAAATAATTTCAGTATATTTAGACGTTATATAATAAGCTGATCAGTTAACTTCTCTATAATGAGTCATAGTTACTACTTTATATTATAAATGAGAATGATTACATTACGAGTATTGCTAATATAACCGGGCGTTCAGGTGACTAATATACTATGAAATATTTGAGAGAGACAAATAAATTACGGCTTACACAAAGAACATCTACTGGCATCGGGAACGCATTCACTTACTCACCAGATTATTAACGCAACGAACAATCGTACAACCTAACAAGTCTTGACTATGAATAGAACTCTAGTATGCACAGGGCTGTCACAAATTAAGGCATCGACTTTTTTATTCGATTTTTTTTACATCAGCTGACATACTGATCATAGAAAATACATATTTTAAACAATTAAAAGTTACCTGCGACGTTGTCCGTGTGGTCAAAGTGTAGTAGCCTCGAGGTTTGTGTTATTTACGCGGGAACTACAAGTTTTGCCAAAAAAAGTATCCCATATAAGCTATCTTCATGTCATATTCTTTTCGTTTTTCAATAATAAACAATTATTATTTTTATTCTCGTAGTTTAGATATGTTGTATATCTAAACTTACATATTTATAATATTATTAAGATAAAAACCAAATTTTCATTCTTTTCAAAATGTGATGTTTCCGTCAAATTATTGCCCTTTTGACCAACATTGCAGGTCTCCTTCTTCATCCCGTACCCAAAGGGTGTTAACGGGACCCTAATACTGAGACTCCGCTGTCCGTCCGTCTCTCACAGGGCTCTATTTCTTGAACCGTCATAACAAGGCACTTGAAATTTTTACCGATTATGTATTACTGTAGCCGCTAAAACAAAAAATACTAAAAACAAGATAAATTTAAAAATTGAAGGGGGTGGTCATACAAAAACGTGTTTTTTCAGCGTTTTAATACATTGTTTGGAGGTACGGAACCCTTCATGTACGAATCCGACTCGCACTTGACCGATTTATTAAAAACTGCGCGTAGCCATCCCTAATAGTTATGCAAGCTTGACCTCCCGTGCGCAGATCTTTATCTAATCTGGGGCTCGAATAGCGAGCAACGCAATTAAACTATTAGAGGGCATTGCGATGAATACGCGCCTCTTTGTTCTGAATTAAAGTCCAGTGACATGACCTATTAGGACTTAAAGGAATTTCTGCGCTTATTTTGAAATGGAAAGATACAAATGTTATTAGCACGATATTGCAACACAGTAGTTCCTACTAGCATGTTATAGGTCCTGATTTTACTATGTAATTTGTTATATCACCCATATTTATCAGATATCGACAGATATACAGGCTGACTTTTAAACCACCAGCCAAATTTCTGGAGCAAGTTCAGTCCATGATACTGAACTACTTTCCATAAAAACAATTAACGAAAAACTAAAATAAAAATTCGCCTTTTCATACAAATCAGCGCTCAGTCAAACAGATTTTCTATGGGAGGACGAAAAATTTTCATCGGTTTTTAATAACTTTTTTTATAGAAAGTAGTTCAGTATCATGGACTGAACTTGCTCCAAAAATTTGGCTGGTGTAAAGTCAGCCTGTATATAGAGAGTATATCAATTTAAACTAAACTATCTAAGTAAACTATTTTTGATACGGTGCTTTTGTATTACTGTTATTCCAATTTGACCCATTACCCTGATTAGTATTTTTTTTAAATATAAAAAATAAATATAATAAAACTAAAACACACGCTTTTCCGTGTCCGCTACGTAACCTATAGGTAATATGACGAGGTTACTGGTTTTTTACACAAAGCGACTGCTATCTGGCCTTCGCAACCCAAAGGATAGACCAGAACCAATCCTAGAATAGGTTTAAACAAACGCTAGATAGGGTTCGAAACCCACAGCTTCACGTGCCTGCCAAAGCACGGAGTTATCTTACTTTTCGGATAATCAAGTGATTCAAGCCTGCAATATCCTAACCAGACTGGAAACAATTTTTCACAAAGTATACTTCCCAGTGGTATTTGAACCTACGACCTCTGGATCACAAGGTAAACGCCTTGACCATTGGACCACAGAGGCAGTCGCTTTAAACTTACTCGTACATACGAAAAACAACAACAACCATCCCAAATATTATAGAGTTGAGTACTTGTTTTTTGTTTTTTTTTTAGTTTGATCTTTTAATACACCTTAACGTCAAAACTAATAGTAATTAATAGCTACAGACGTAATTTGTGACATAATTTTGGTAACTTCTAAGTGTTACTTGTGCAATAACATTAGCATTAAAATCAAGAACTGGCGACATTTTTATTTGACAATTAATCACAAATGTAATAGGTTTAATTAATCTGAGTAATAAATGTACCAAAAATATTCGATGTGCTCACAGCAAAGAGTTTATATTGTTCGAGTTGTTAGGACGACTGGCAAGTGCACTTAGTCTTAATCATTGTTATGGTACTAAATCTCTACTAAGTATTTATCGCAAATAAACGCTATTTATTATTATATGTGGCCTAGGCGAAGCTGCATACTGCCGGACCTAAGTCTACTGATAGGGTTAAATGATGGCGATGATAATGATGGTTACCCCGGGTTTAGCAGCATCACAGCTGAGGATGCAACTGAGAATACGCTGAGATGAGAGAGAGAGAGAGATAATAGTGAAAAAGAGATAATGATAATGACAGACTAATCAGATCTTTATCCCTTAACAAATTTTCAACGTGATCGTGGTCATGTACGTGAAAAAATGGATCAAATAGTTGCTAACCGCTTAGGCTATTAACACAATAGGGTTGTGAACTGGGTCCGAGAAATAGATTTTTTTATTTAGACCGTTAGTTAGATTCTACAGAAATAATGGATCCATATTTTTCAAAGTAGTGAAAATTCACAAAGTTACAGCGTATCGAAGTTTCAGAGACAGGGTGATTGAAGTCACCGTCAAGTGAAAATCGTACAGAGGAAAGTTAAGATACATGTGCCACCTCACGTAGTGCGCGACGCGCGCGGTGGCACAGGTATCTGATTAACCGTCTGTACTTGTTCGTGACGTCATGCGGAATTTAAATGCGCTGCTATATCTTTGTAATTATTTGCTAATTAGAAAAAAAAATACGTATAGAATATTTTTTAATAATCTATTTGATGAGCCAAAAATATATTTTTTAATTCCACATCCGTATTCAAGATATACAGACTCCTTGCCTCACGTGAATAACGTGAAAAAAAAACAATGTATTTCTAGTATTTGTGTAATAAATCGATGCCTTGCCTTACGTTAAAATAAAATCAGTGTATTTGTCGTACTTGCCACCAGTCAACTGTTCAAATGTGAACTTAGCTTTATAATTATTCATGTTACAAGTGATATAATTCACAGTTGTTATAATTATTATTGTAGAATCTAATAATTAATCGCAATAAGTAATGCTTCAATTAAAATCTAATTTGAACGACGGTATATTGTGTTGAAAAAATGGCCGCTGGTTAGACAATAAAAAATGCAATGTTAATTGATCGCACTGTGAGGTCTAGTAATTTTATTCTCATTTAATATGTAACATACTTACTTTAATGATAGAGTAGCTTCTTCGAGTTTAAGAGTTCTACCAGACTTGACTAAACTAGGCAATACAGGGCTATGTCACAGAATACATAAGAATACAAAGCTATGCAACGCTTGGTTAGTAAAGCTACCTGCTTTTTGTTTTAGTTATTTTTTACAGATATATGAAAAAAGTATATCAAATAAAAAGTAGAACAAATTAAAAAAAAACTGACTTTCGAGCGTTCACCCTCAATGACTTTTGAACGGCTGAACCAACCACGCGTCAACTCGTGAACAGCCGCCAGTAGGGACTGGTCAGCTCAGCTCCGTTTTATTAAGACTACTCAATGTAACTTATTTCTGTAAATTGAATTTGGCACTCGTTCGCAAGCTTTACATATTATGTTGTGATAACATTGTATTAGGCATAATATCTTTGTAAACTGACAAAGCCCTTCTAGCGCGTAGGCGACCAATACTGTGTAAATGAGTTTCTTTCGGTGTTTCTTCTCAGCAGTGGTCGTTGCGAAACGCTAGTATCGGTAGCTTTAGAAAAAAGAAAAAAAAAATAGATATAAATAAACATTACACGTAATGTACACTATAATTATTGACGTGTAAAAGTGCCTGCAAAGGCCTTATTACTAATTAAATATTTAATTTTTAAAACTTTTCAAATTTTTATCAAACATAGCTATGAACTATCTCAATAGACAATAGATACTAAGAGGCGACTAAGGGACTAAGCACAAACATCTAGTGCCACTGCACTCCCAAAATAAAATAAAAAACTTTCGATTTTAAAAAAGCCGCATTGAAATCGGTCTATTCGTTTAGAAGCAGATAGACACACAGGCAAACAAACACACAAACACACAGACTCGTCAAACATATAACACCCGTCTTTTTAGGGGTTAAAAAGTAGAAGCGTCAAAAAAGATATGACGTCTGGATAGACATTACCTACATATTATGACTTAAAAATCTTTATACTCGTAGTAAAGATTATGTAACCTTTATTTTTTCTTTTTCTTTTACCACATAACATAACATAAGTTAGATGAATATAATCTGACACCATCAATGCTACTTCTTCCGCATAATTCTTCCATGCTGGTCTAGGCGAAAAGAAAAAAGATATAATGTACCAGCTGCTTCTCTTCCTGCGCAGATCGTAAAAGCCGATATCAATAGGCGATGCGGTTAGCAACCCATCACTATTATGATTTCCTTTTTCCTTCATTCCCACCGTCACGCTAAAAGTGGCTTAGGCCTTGCCGCCCTAGGTTCTGTAGGCCCCGTTAGGGATAAAGACGTGATAGTGTATTTACCATCATTGCTAATGGCTGCACGACATGGTAAATTGAAGAAAAGGCTTTTAACCCTTTAACCACGAACGTCGGATTAATCCGACAAACATTTTCGTGGCCTTTTCGCGAGCATAGGACTTATCCGACCAAAAACTATGGATATTCACAATTCCTCGCGCTGGGAGCACGACAACTGATATAAAGTCTCGCGGTAAAAGGGTTAAAGAACTTCTTTCCTGATGTAGGCTCGCTTATCGCACAATTTTTTTAATCAACTTCTGTTTCCAAAACTCCCCTGAGGCTCTGATTATAAGTATGCTGCCATTTATAATTATTAGTATGAGGAGCCAACCTTGACATTCATTATTTTTAAACAAAGGTCTTTATAATTAACAATAGATGCATGATTTGATTAAGTGATAATCATTCTTTAGCTTGGTTATTGTAGTCTAGAACTTTCGATTACTTCCCGTTTGCTTTTCCAGAAATTCAGTACCTAGATGTTGTTCTTGTAACTAGTAAAATTTTAATGAAATTTCTATGGGATATTCTTTTAACCAAAAAAATAATTTTCTAAATCTGAGCAGGCGTCTTTAAGTGATCGGGGAACATACATAAAAAAAAGATTCCGATGAATTGATAAGCTCCCCCTTTTTTTGAAGTCGGTTAAAAAGCCAGGTAGTGCCCTGCGCTTCCATTATCTTGTCTTGGCGGGGATACTATGTCCCAGATAGATGTTTAGATACAAATTTTGAAATAGAGCAATTTGTTACAACAGTAATTTCTATTGTAACTGTTCGTTCGGACAAATGTTATTTTAATCATAAAGCCCCAGTGTCAGAATCCCAGAATGTGCATTCCTAAAAAGGCTAGCATAATATACTAGGCGAGTCGGCTTCAGCCTAGGACACAGCGCGCGTAAATCAGATTACATGGACACTGCACCATTTTGAACAGTTCTCGGTATTGAGTTACCTTAGTTATGGTTGTTGTATTAGATACAATATATTTGTGTCAACCGTTGACCGTTTTAAATACGTGATTGATTTGGCAAAAAAATGCCCTGTAGCTTCCGGCCTGTCTGTTTCTCTTGATGTCGTAAGAGGCGACTAAAGGACTAATCACAAACATCTAATGCTACATCTGCATTCCCAGAATAAAATAAAATAACTTTTTAAGATATAAATAATAAATTAACTTTTCGTATCCACGTGCCAAAAACGCTGTGCGAAAAGGCAGTCTGCAAGTGATAAGTCTTGGAGAGATATCTTTAGGGAGAGGGATCTCCTAATAGAGAGATCTCTCCAAGACTGATCAATTTATTTTAATATGGCCTCAGTGCAAGGGGCAATTTAATATGGTATTAAAATGAATTATTCATCTAATCTCATTTCTTATAGGCTGTCCTATGCCTAAAATATATTATCATATATCTGTCGAGATGCATTTGTCAAATTGCATTCAGTAGTCTAATGGCGTGTTGAAATCAAAGTCTATTAAATGATGTCCTAGCTGATTACATTACTCATTGAGATGAAGCTAAGAAGAAAAATATAGTTGACCTTAGCGCAATCTTGATAGGCCCCCGCGGCGACGTCTCATTAGATTAGGCCCAACGAAAGGAAATAATACCGGGTGGATATTACCACCGACTGATGACTCACCTCATTAATATGAAAAACTTTTGATTTGTGCATTATTATGCTTTTAATTGAAGAAAAATACTTAATTTTTTCGGTTTTCGCATCCTAGGTTCTGAGTTGTGAGACTATATACCTCATATTTAATTGGGTTGTAATTTCTTACCGGATGGTTTGCGGCTTGCAAAAGGACCACTTTATATTTTTGTGTCTACATCTATGACTAAGCGCAAACATCTCGTGCAACAACTGCATTCTCGTTATAAATGAGCTGTCATAAAGAGCTCGTCATAAATGTGTTTGTATTTGGCATATTTTGCTGTAATACTAATGACAGCATTGGATATTATTATTAGAAAAGAAAAAATTGGAATGCATACCACGGTTTCCGAAGCAGCGCAGCTAAAAATAACATCGTGAAATCGCTGAGAGAAATATGCTATGTCCTTTTCGAGATGCGCAGCCTTTGGTTTCTTTTGCTGTGAACACGATTACATTATTGGACATCACTCTTGAAAAAAAATCTGGGAAAGCGAAACTCGAGCTCCGAAGCAGAATACACAGACGAGACAGATATGCGATTGTTGTGACCGGGAACGCGTTTCGACGAGAGAGATATGCGATTGTTGTGACGGAACACGCTTGAGAGAGATATGCGATTTTTGTGACGGAACGTGCTTAGACGAGAGAGATATGCGATTTTTGTGACCGGGATCGCGCTTAGACGACAGAGATATGCGATTGTTGTGACCGGGAACGCGCTTAGACGAGAGAGATATGCGATTGTTGTGACCGGGAACGCGCTTAGACGAGAGAGATATGCGATTGTTCCGACCGAAAAGGTCCTTAGACGAGAGAGACATACGATGGTTGCCACCAAGAACGCGCTTGGACGAGAGAGATGGTTGCGACCGAGAACGTGCTTAGACGAGATATATATGCGATAGTTACGTCCAGAAACGTGCTTAAAAAAGGGAGGGGTCTATATTGGCTCACATAAAATTCTGAATCCTATTCTTTATCTTACTACCGATTGGGTTCATATAATATTCACTCTTTAAATTTTATTTTTTATACTTTTTTTATTCATACATATTTATTACTACCAACGGAGCTCATAACAGTTAGTGATCATATTTTTTTATTAATATACTGTTACTACCAAGAACAACTTTAAATTTATAATTTGTTTTTTAGAATCTTTTCTTCATAACATTCAATGATCATATTGTTTTAATTAATAATGTTGTTACTAAGAACATAATTTAATTCATAACGTCGTTGTTCAGAATAGTTTACTTTATAACAGACAATTATCATATTTTTTGAATTAATAAAGGCAATACTAATAAAATAACTGACCTAGCACCCACCGGCACACTTGCCTCGCTTGTTTTGCTCGTGCGTGTCTTGGTCGCAGTTCTAACGTAACCTAACCTATTGGTTTGCCATAATCTAGTCAAATAATATATAGAAAATAATGATTGTTACCCCTCCTGTTTCATTTACACTTATGATTAAAAATTATATGGAAATGAATAGGCATATTAGTATAAAACAAATGTATGATTATAGACATTATGATTTTCAATAATATGGATAAAAACACTTATAATTAAGAAATTCATAAAAACAAATATTAGATAAAACAAATTTATGAATATTATAGTTATTTATTCAAATGATTAGGAATTTCGATCATTAGTATAAAAAATATATGAAAACAAATATTAGTAAAAACTAAGTGTATTTTAGTGATATTATGAATTTCAATGATTATGATTTTTAATCTAGTTAATTTAATTTTTTATGGAGAATGATCATTATGATTTTAAATGGCATGAAAAATACTTTCGGACCTCTGATGATAGAAGTTGAAAAGTTATATGTAAGACAATGCGCACCCATAAGAGAGATATGCGGTGGTTGCGACCGAGAACGCACTTAGACAAGAGACATATGCGATGGTTGCTACCAGGAACGTGCTTAGACGAGAGAGATATGCGATGTCCTTTTCGAGAGTTCAGTAAGTTCGCGCGCGCCCCGAAGCTACGCCATAACATGACTTCAATATCGGGAGCTGCAATGAACTTCGACATTTCCACATAGGGCTCCAATGGTCGACTTTCACCATAATCGGCCAATTTACGGGTGTCAGCCGTCCGGCCAGTGCCTGCTAAACTGTCTCAATTAGAGCCCGGATAGATGACCCTGCAATTTCGTCAGGTAACACCGGCAAAATTGCTACTCGTACTAGGCTAAGTGCAATAGGGCGTTCACATAAAATGTTATGGATGCCGGCGGAATGGTATCGTCTTAGGGTTCACATACGTCAAAAGGTTATTGTTGTTGGTGATGCTTCATTCGGATATGGAATTATTATGTCTTTATTTTGGTACGAATTTTGTTTAAAAGCTGATGTACGAGTAAATATTGTTAAAGTCCTTTTTTTGCCTAAGCCTCTAGTTAGTATTAACAGTGGTTGCTTATAAAACGCCAAAATTACGTCTTTTAAGTAAATAACATGTAAAACTTAATAATTCAATGGTAAAGTGGCTACAAAATTAGTAAAAAATTAATTGAATAAATACTCAATTGCTAAACTAGTGATTGACCGCATATTAGGTTTTTAAGTTAATTTAAACATATAAATATCTAAGCAACGCCATCGTAAATATCAAAACTGGACTAGATGTACAATCCGATTCAAGCAACTGCGACCGAACGCGTACTCAACATAAATGGACTTTTTTGGTCACAAAGTCTTTTTTTAACTCAATTACTCTAAAAACAAACGAAGACACGTAAAATGTTACACCTGTTTTTTCTTTCGCGCAGATCAAATCATCCTCCTTTCAACCTATAAGTCAACTCACTACCTAAGCCTTAGTTCAACAAGTAATTTAAATTAAAAACAACACAATACTTAAATCTGTCTACCCCGCAATAATATAATTATCGTAAATATTTGACACTTTCCGGGATACTAACTTACGGCTATGCCCGCGTACTTAAATCAATTACTTTTTTATTGTATGTTACTGTCTCGTAAGGTGTAAAAAAGATCGTAATAATAATTAAGTACAATCATAATAATACATAAAGTTGATAAATTCTAAATAATATGATGAGCATCAAAACCGTTCGGGCGGCGTATACTATCGGATCCGAGCGACCGCGCCCAGGCGCACGCGCAGCGGCGCACTAGAGTGATCTATTTTTTATGATTTTTTAAACAGGCAGTACGCGGTGACCAGAAAGGTGAGCGCGGTCGAGAATCAGGTTCTGATTGCATTGATTCATTGCGAAAATTCCACGCAGAAGTTATTCTTGGTGGAAGGTTTCTCAACTTTATGACAGCTCTCATATTGCACTACTTGTTTGATTCGGACAATCTGATATGACATTATTGGTAGGTCATACTTTTTCTTTTTAATGTTTGCGCTCGCGCTGGACCGGACGTAAGTATTTGATGCTTTGTATGTTCTATTAAATTGATGAGTTCATTAAATTGCTTCCGAAATGCACAATCAATTTTATTTCTAAAAGTCTTTTTCTGAACAAATTCATTGTAGATAATTTTTTATTATTGATTATTTAGGGTTCACCAAGCATATCAATTGATCGAAACGTCACATGTACTCGTAGTAGAGGTTTTTTACTTGCAATTTTATAAACAAAAAGTGAATATTATATTCTAAAACTCTGCCTAAGGATTCATAAAAGTCATACAACATTCTATGAAATATACATTTTCATTGTAGGTACAATATTTTGTTAAGATACAATACCCTTTATTGCACAAAAAAAAATACGGGACATAACATAATTATCTCAAAAACTAAGAAATTCGCAAAAGGCGGCATTATCGCTAAGCAATTTCTTCCAGGCATCCTCGTTTAAATAGAAAAAGTGATGGGAAGAATGCAGATATCATTTATTACCGCGCTAACTATGACATTGTTCAAATGACTACAAAAAAGAACACTTTTACACAAAGTCACGTATAAATTGGAAGTCAGCGGATGCAAGCTTCCAATATTAAAGATAGTCATTATAAAATAATAAATAAATAAATCAACGTAGACTACGTGCCACAGATGCAATAATCATGCAGAGGCGTGTCCGAGCGTGCGATGAAGCAGATACCGCGACCTTCGGGGCCCGACCTCGCTCCCGCGGGTGATGTCCATTCTTGCCGTATCTAATTACGTTCATCTATCTGTGTATTGTTTTAGGAAATTTTCATTGATGTAATGTTGAACGGTATTATATTACTTTGAATGTGTAGCCTTGTCTGCTTGGTGTGGTATAACGTAAGGTAAGGTAAATAAAAGATAAATAATGTGACTACCTCAAAAATACTACTAAAATAGTTCCTTCTCCTGCCAAAAACAATTCAATAATACACCTTACATTGGTACAACTCGGTCGAGTTAAGTTTGCCGGTCCGTGGAATCAACTTCTCTAAAGGGCCTCTAAGTGTTGGATTTGTCCAAGGCCCCAAAGGACCGGGGTGAAAGAGTCCGTGATTAAAACAAAAATATTTTGCTAAAGTAAATGGACGTTACTTATTTCATTTATCATACTTTAGTGTTCGAAAGTAAAAATATACTTTTAACAAATGGCAGACTAAGCTCTTAAAAGTAAATTACTTACCTATTTTGACATGTTTTTACTTTCTCTCTCATTCTTGCTCGGGAGGTTTGGTACACCAAAAAATATCATGGACGTAAGTATTAAAATCACGAAAATGTAATGTTATGAACAATATCTTAAACCCGACTTGATACTTCTATTTAATATCAATAACTACGTAATCTTTCAGTTTTATCTTCGACAATAAGCTAATTGTATTGTAACATTTTGATATATCCAATGTCCGACTTCATTCATTAAATAATAGGCTTTATCTCCGGAAAATCGCAGAATTACTTAGACAATGAGCCGGATTTGTACAATATAACTAAATGCATTTGTTCTAAAAACATAGAGCACGTAGCAAGTAGAGAGCAAATGACCTTATTTTTTGATAGTACTTATGTTCAGTACAGTACAGATAGTACAGTAATTATTAAAGAAAAGGCTTTTAATTATTGATTTATACCGCATTACAATGTTTGGAAAAATATCTAAAGGCTGATTTACATTGATACAGTAGCTGGCACCAGCATCACTGGATACCGGCGCTGGATCAGCACTGTATCAATATAAACATGTTTCAATCCAGTCCAGCATCCAGTAAAACATGTTTACATCTGATCCAGCGCCGGAATCCAGTGATACTGGCGCCACTTACTGTGTCAATGTAAATCAGCCTTAAATTTAAAAAAATGTGAAACTCTAATCGACTTTCAATTCATCTAATAAGAATTAAGTTCGGTCAGGGGTGCCATTCCTTAACTACCTGTCCGGTAGTTTAATGGATATGTCATACGGGTACGCGGACGCGGCCTCCCGAGCTGCTATGGACTCACTGCTTAACATATACTCCTTAACCTCTTGTCCTATCCCAATCCTAATCAATCCTGTCCTTATCTATTTATATATCTCTCTATATGTTAATTTCTCCCTCCCTTCTTTTTCTTTGCCAATCCAAGGTCTGCTGTGCCGAGGGATGCGTGGCTAGGGGCAAGCCTAGTCTCAAGCGTGCCGATTTGCCCTGAGGTTGGGCGCCCTCAGAACAAGGCTAGCCTTCGCCTGACAAGGGGCTCTGTCAGGTGCGACCGTCTAAATCCCCATTACTCGTGGGAACGCAATGATTCCAAAAAAATTAAGAAATCAGTATGGCGGCGACGCGGTTCGCAATCCGTCACGTCCCGTTTCCCGCAGGTACGAAAAGCGGTCTTTGGACAGCCGCTTGGCTACTTTGAATATTAGAGGAGGATTGAATGGTAAAATAGATGAGGTGTATCAGATGATAAGTGAAAGAAAGATTGATGTTCTGTGTGTGAATGAGACGAAGCGGAAAGGATGCGGGACCACTAAGTGTGGTTCTTTCACGGCATATTGGTCAGGAGTACCAGAAACTGCTAAAGGCTGTCAAGGAGTTGGCCTCATTCTTTCTAAAAGAATGGCAGAGTGTGTAAATGAGTACGAATTTGTAAGTTCAAGACTTGTCTGGATTAGAATGAAAGTTGGGTTGAATCGGATTTTTATATTGGGAGTGTATGCACCTATAGAAGGTAAATCTAAAAGAAATAAAGAAGAAAGAAAGGAATTTTGGGATAGTGTGAATGATGTTTTGAGTGGTTGCAAAGGCAATGAGAAGATAATTATGCTAGGTGATTTTAATGGATGGGTTGGTATTAAGCGAGATGGTTATGAAAAGGTATTGGGTTTGTTTGGCGATGAAAGGGAGAATGAAAATGGAAAAAGTTTGCTTGAGGTATGTCTGGAGAAGAATCTTTGTGTGACAAACACTATGTTTGATCACAAAAAGATTCACATGTACACAAGGGAGGAAAACGGAGTGAAGAGTATGATTGATTTTATAATAGTGGATGAAAGAATGAAAAAGAATGTGTTTGATACAAGGTCTTTTCGTGGAGTAGGGATTTCTACAGACCATTATTTGGTAATCTGTAAATTAAGAAACCTTTTTAGAAAGTGGCGAAACCATAAATTTAAACTCTCCAATCGGCTGGAAAGGATAAAAGTTGAGAAGTTACAAGATGAAGATGCAAGAAAGGAATATAAATCATTACTAACAGAAAAATTTAAAGAAGTAGAGGATCAATGTGTGGTAGAAAACGTGTGGACAGTATTAAAAGAAGGAATGATTGACGCTGCTGTTGAAGTATGTGGTTCAACCAAAAGAAGAAAAGGCAACGATGTGGTAAATGTATGGTGGGATAAGGAAGTACAAGACGCAGTACAAAGAAAGCATGGAAGGATTGGTTGTCAGTACGAGCTGATCAGAGTAAACAAAATGCGAGGGATAAAAATGTTTTTGCAGCGAAACAAGAATATAAGAGGATGAATGTAGTTGTGAAAGAGATAGTAAAAAAGAAGAAAGAAGATCAAAATGATGATTTTGATGTAAGATTGGCTCGAGATTTCCAAAGTAATATTAAATACTTTTGGAAGAGCGTTAAAACAGCTAGAGGGAAAAATACGACTTCTACGCTAAATAATATCAGAGACAAGAATGGAAGATTATTAGTCGGGTTACAGAATGTAGTAGATGGATGGAAGGAATATTTTGAAGGACTGTTTGAAAAAAATAAAATGAGAGTGCCAGAGCCGGAAAATGAAGTACAGGGGAGTGATGTGCAAAATTATGATGAAGAAATAAGTATGGAGGAAGTAGTGACCGCATTAAATGGTATGAAAATGGGAAAAGCGGGAGGGTATGATAGGATTACTGTCGAAATGCTAAAGGCTGGACTAGTCGTATATACATAATTGTAGCTAGTCAGTTGTGTGACCTTTTCAATCTGTGTTTTAAAAAATGTGTGGTACCAAAGGATTGGTACAAGGCGGTAATTGTACCACTGTATAAAGGAAAGGATTCACAGCAAGACTGTAAAAACTACCGAGGCATTAGTCTTCTTAGCGTGGTTGGCAAATTGTATGCAAAGGTCTTGATAGAAAGGGTTGTGAAAGATACCAACGAGAAGATATGGGATGTACAAGCGGGATTTAGAAAGGGTATGGCATGCACGGATCAGGTCTTTTCTTTAAGATGCATTTTAGAGAAACTTTTGGCCAAAGATCGAAAAGTCTATTGCATCTTCGTAGATTTAGAAAAGGCCTATGATAGAGTGGTAAGGAATGAATTGTGGTTAACACTGTCTACGTATGGGTTGAGCAGCCATCTGATCCAGGCACTGAAATCTTTTTATAAGGATTCTAGTGCTTGTGACAGAATTGACGGCGAATACCTGTGTATTCGCCGTTTTGACTGGTTTAACATCGAAAAAGGTGTTAGACAGGGATGTGTAGCGTCGCCTTGGCTGTTTAACGTATTCATGGATAGTTGTTTGACAGATTTGAAAAAAGATGAATGTGGTGTTAGAATGGATGAGTTATTTATCAAATGCCTTCTCTATGCCGATGACCAAGTTATACTTGCGGACTCAGAGGAGGACTTACAGAGGATTCTAACTGTTATGAATAATGCATTAGAAAAAAAGGGTATGAAAGTTAATGTAAGTAAGACTAAAGTTATGGTTTTTGAAAGGGATGATAGTTCAACAGAATGCAATATTTTAATAAATGGGGTGAGAGTGGAGCAAGTGAAAGAGTTTGTATATTTAGGATGTAAGTTTACAAAAGATGGCAAGCACGAGGGTGATGTGGACAGAAGAGTGAATGCGGGTAACCAAGTGAATGGAGCGTTGCATTCCTTTATGACCAGCAGGAAGGTATCAGATAAGGAACGTCTTGCTGTTCATAAAGAAGTACCAATACCTACTTTAATGTACGGTAATGAGAGTTGGGTATGGCAGAGAAAGCATGAAAGCAGAATAAATGCAGTTGAAATGCGAGCGCTAAGAAGTATGTGTGGTGTTACCTTGAAAGACCGAATAAGAAATGATGTTATAAGGGATCGGTGTGGAGTGAAAGAGGACGTAGTGACAAAAGTAGAACAAGGGATGTTAAGATGGTTTGGGCATTTAGAAAGGATGGATGAATAGATTAACAAAAAATATTTATAAGGTAAGTGTGAAAGGAAGAGCGGGACAGGGTCGACCTCGGCGAACGTTCTGCGATCAGATTGCAGACGTTCTGAAAAGGGAGAGGTAAGAAGTACACGTAACCGAAGGGCATTTATGAAGAGGTTGATGAGTGTAGAGGAAGCGAAAGAGGTCTGTCAAGATCGTAGCAAGTGGAGGTCCATAGTCTCTGCCTACCCCTGTGGGAAACAGGCGTGATAGTATGTATGTGTGTAATAAGAATTAAGTTAAATACCACACTTCTTAATAGTGGGAAGTAATGAAGAAAAACGCATGTTTTCAATGCTTAGGTAATATTTATTGAGGAAATTCGTCAGGGTGATTTGAAGATACGGTAACACAATTGGAAGTGCACTCACAGTACAGATGTGAGGGGCGTGAATTCGAATCTCACTCGTGGCGAAATTTTTGACGTGAAAACTTCTTTAGGCATGTTGGGCATTTTTTGAGATGGGGAAAAACCATTGAACTTGCGACACTGTTACCGACACCACCTTGGTCAAGTTTTCACTTCTGTCGGCACTCCCGGAGTGCTACTGTTTTTTTTAATTTAGATAATTCAACCCTAAATTGTTTACAGTTGGGCTCTAATTGTTATTTAGTTTGCTTTAACAATTAAAAGACCTGTCATAATATCATGAAGAAAATTTTTCATACCTACACCTTTTAAATAGCATATAATCAAGTAGGTAATAAACTGATCAAAAATACTATGTGTTTTACGGCTGTGCAACATAAAATTGCTCTAACTAGATAAGGTTTAGTTCAGTTAGTGTCAAATCGTTAAACTTATAGCTTCTTACTAAGTTGCAAGTGGTCATGAGCTTCTAGTTGTTTCTTTGTGGAGCAATCTTTGCCGCCACTCTGATTACACACAATTACTACCGGCCGGAACAAACGAGGCTATTTCTTGATATTTATGACATATTAGCGTTTTACTGCGTCTTCTTCTACTGCTTTTTAGGTAAATCTTATGACGGGATAATATGCAACCTTTGTGACTTTCCAGACTAATATTTCAAGTATCTGGTGGCAAATTATTTATTTAAACTTTATTGTACAAAATACAATTTGTATAGCACAATAGGCAGACTTAATGCTAATGCTAAGCATTATCTGACAGCCAACCTTTGGGTTGTTAGAAAACTCAAAATGGGTACAAAAGATATTCATTTAATTTCAGAGCATTCAGATATATATTTAATTTCTACATAAACTACTTTATTAATACTTACTATAATACATCTATAAAATACACTACTAATAAATAATAGTTTCTCATAACGATATTACAAATGCAGCAATAAGGTACGTAAGTAGGTATTACAATTGATTGGACTGAGCGAGCATATGCTTGATCTACAAGGCCTTAAAGCCAGCACGACTAGTGGCAGTCCTAACAGTGTCAGGAAGCGCGTTCCAAAGCCTTACTACCGTAACGGCGAAAGAATTAGAGAAAAAACCAGTACGGTGGGAAGGAATAACTAGGGTCAATTTATTTGAAGAACGCAGGACTCTGTCATGAGTGGAACTTAGAAGTTTAAAGTAATTTTTAAGATAGTCTGGGGAAAGAGGATCGTTAAGCACATTATAAAGCTGACACAGTAAACGTAGATTCCTGCGTTGGTGGATGGTGAGCCATTTAAGCTGAGAACTCATACTTACGCCGACAGAAAATAAATCTAATGCAGTTATTAAGCAGTCGATCCAGCTTGTTAAGCTGTTCCTCAGTTATGTCCAGAAAACACACATCAGCATAATCAATAATGGGCAGTACAAGTGCTTGAGCCAACATAGTTTTAGTTTTGATTGGTAAGAAGTTCTTTAGACGTTGCAAATAATGAAGCGTCGCAAACACTTAGTGTAGATTCATTTTGACGACAAGATATTTTTTAACATAATCTCATCATTACTTTAAAATCATCATCATCGTCATTATCAGGTCTTTTTTAGTCTCCACTGCAGGAGCATGACCCTTTATGTACTACCAGAGCCATATATTACATCACTCTTCACGCTGGTCAGACGGGTTGGAGAGGTCTCATTGACGTTTATAAGCTTTATTAGCTTGTGTTTCCTAAGTCGCCTTCTTCGAAAACCACAGAAAAACTTGGAGTGGTCTTATTCTACTCTGCCGGGAACCACACGGATCAACTTATTTAAAAATGTACATGCTTATTCTATAGATTAAAAAAAATATAGACAAGACAAACCATTTACATGTTGAATACAAAGCCGAGTAAGAATTTCGATACATTTTTAAACAGCGATTATAATAATTAAGTTATTTCATTAGTATCCTATCAATCACTATGTCCTTAAATGCCCATTTCAAGTTTCTAGATTAAGTGATCTAAGGGAACATAGAATGCAGACAGACAGACATTGCTCACGATCACGATCAATCTATTTTGTAAACAATTGTTTGTCAGGTTGTAATTTAGGATAAGAATTATTTATTTTTCTAACAACAAATAGTCGATCACAATCTTATGTTGTTTATTTTGTATGTGTGAAGTAAGAAATATATAATATAGTTTTTAATACAGAATATTATTTATTTTTCTATTAAACATTTCTAACATCGTTATCAAACAGATGGAGCGTTTATAAAATAAATAATATCAAGCATATACACAGTAAAACTTACGTTTATTGATAATTTCTAACGTGATATATATTTTTTTATTAAATTTAGTTAGTAATATCTATTTGTTATTGACGTCATCCGTGGCGTAATGGTTAACTTGCTAGTCCACCACTTCAGAGGCCCTGACTGTGGATCAAACCCAGAAGGGTTCGATCCACAGCCAGGGCCAGTTGGAAAGTTGGCCTTTTTCAAATTGTCTTGGGTCTTGGGTGTTTATATTTATATGTATTTATCGTAAAATATTGTATCGTTTAGTTAGTATCCCATAACACAAGTTTAAAACTTACTTGGGACTAGATCAAATGCCCTTTTCTTTTTATTTGATAAGTAAATATTTTCTTATAGATTGTAATTAAACTGAAATGTTACAAATTATTAACAAATATTCTTGTTTATTTTTTCTTTTTCAAGGAGCCTAGTACATGTGGACAGTTAACCATAATTCGCAGCCAAGCATTGATACGGCCCTCAATATTGCAAATCGTGACATTTAACTCAAATTAAAATTAATTATTTATATTACTTAACAAATTCGGTTTTATGATCTACATACTCGTAATTCGTTGGGCCTGAATGTTGCCAAACTGCATTAACTTGAAGTTTCTTAAAATAAAGTCTCTTAAATTATTTAAAGTGAGAGATTACTAAGAGCAAAGGTCGGCCATTCTCCGATTTTTACTATCCTGAAGCACAAAATAGAGATAATGGAGAAGGATACTAAAATAATTATAATACAATTTATAATATACAAAACAATAATTCAAATATTAAACCTTTCCTTTTTCTTGCAATAGATCCTTCTCCTGCCGAAACCTATTTAAGATATACCCAAGAATGGGTTTTGGCGGGAGCGTCACATTTCATCAACTTCTCCAAAAGGCCTTTACTGTCGGATCTGTAACGTAAGCCTCCTAAAGAAACGGGTTGAAAAGACCCGTGATTCCAAAAGGAGATAATAGTAATAAATATTTAAGGTCAAAAAAAGCCGCCATTAATAATAATTCATTCATAATAAGCCCGCCACTGTCAATTTTTTTTTTGTAATGCATATTATTTGAAATTATTTTTCTTTTGTGCAATAAAGGGTATTGTATAGTATTGTATACAGGGTCTAACAAAATATACTGAAACTATTTTAAGGGTGGATTCAGTCCATGATACTGAACAACTTTCCCCAAGGAACATAGGTCGAAATATGAAAAATAATTTTTGATCTCCCATACAAGTTGACCGATCAGCTGATCCGAGTTTGTAGGGAAAGCCAAAAAATATTTTTCATATTTTGACCTATGTTCCTTGGGGAAAGTTGTTCAGTATCATGGACTGAATCCACCCTTAAAATAGTTTCAGTATATTTTGTTAGACGTTATATAGATAAACATATAATAATGACAGTCTGACCTAATCTTTAAATAAGAATCGGTACTGTTAAGAAACGCAAAATTTTTGGAAATTGAAGACAGGAGAAATTTCAAGCAACTTGGATAGTGTTTCATTTGTTCACCTCTCTAATCCCAACGCATCAGTTCTCCTAGGATCGTCCAAGATTACATACACGAAAGTGTTGCGTGAAAACGCAACGTAGCATATAATATTCTGGGGACATTAATTAAACTGTCAATTTTGTACTTTCTCCATTTTGAGCTACAAGCCAAGTTTATGAACACGGCTGAAGTAATTTGCTCTTGTTTAAGCTTCGACCTTGTGCAGTAATTTAAAAAGCGATGTCATTGCAAATCTCCCCTTTTTATTGAGTCACATGTTTAATTTATCACTCAACTGTCTCCACCTGACTGTTGCTACTCGAGCGTGCAAAGTAAGGACGGTCGTTCGCTTATCGGAAGCGGTGCCGGGTTTGGGTAGGTGACCTGGGCATTGGGCGCTGAGGTTTGGGGGCCATAAAGTGGTATTGCTTCGGGGCTGTCCGGAGACGCTTAGTTCGTTCTGACATGAAAGCAACTATCCATATTTTGTTGGGAGCGATTCATTAAACTGTTCATAAAAGAGATTTTTGATTATCTATATAGATTTTAGAAACCATATTATTGTATTTGTATTTTGTTTGTTTGCTTTTTTAATTATTCTTTGCATTTAGTTTTTCACAATTTTGTAAAGGTTAGCGGGCTGAACATGTACCGTATAGATTCATGGTTCGAATCTTATTCTGGCTTTTAAATTCTTGTGTTTAAAGTAATCTAATTCATAAACGTAATTTTTCTTGGTCACTTTTCACAGTCAGTAAAGAAAAACATCATGAGAAAACCCGTGCACTGAAAGTCCTTCACTCTAATTTTTTGCTATACTGAAAGACAAGATAGTCCAGACAATATTGTTACCAATACGATGCCACATCTTCTCGGCTGTCCCTTATGTCCTGCTTCATGCTGAATGACCGACTTAATGCAGTGCACTGGCAATGCTGCAGCTGTGGCCTCTTACTGGTCAGGAGTAATTTAACCTAATAGACGTATATATTTAGAAAGATAGATAAATAAGACGTACATATAAAAACATAAGAAAACATATATCAATTGTATGTGTGCTACAGTAATCCAAAAAGGTCATAGCTCATCGTTTATATATTTTATATTATTACATAGCTCACTGATTTTCAGCTACGGCCTTTCAATCAAGTGCGAGTGCGCATCTGCGAATAATATTAGTCATCGACTCAATGACGAACAAGACTGTTCAATCAAATATGTTCGTTGATATGTTACCAATAGGAGAAGCAATACTATCATGCCTAAAAAAAACTAGTCTTATATTACATAAAATTTTATCTATAATGAGTACATAAAATGTAAAGTTAAATGTATGACTTGAATTCAAATATAAAGTTATTACTGTTTATTGGAGATAAAACATTTTATAGGAAGCTTTACTAGTTCAAATCGTAATAAGCCTCTGTAATCAGATACTAAAACACTTTTAATTTTGCCTGACCTTCAGAAGTCGCCGTTCACGAACAGTGAAAATGAGAGGCAGATAAACAATCTAGTGATCGTGCTCCACCTACCTGCAATTGAAGAGTTTGCGAGGGTACAGGCAGCTGCAAAAGTGGTTAGACAGATTCTGATAAAGTTACATCGTTATGTTCCATCGAGATTATTCGGTGATGTCGTGATTCAGATGACCAAGGCTTTAGAAATTCTTTAGGCTGCGTCCACGAAACGCCTCAAAATTTTGCGCGTGGCGGCCTGCGTTGTACGCCGCGCCTTGTGTCCGTGGACACGGCTTTACTCTAACAAATCTTTCTTGTTGTAAAAGATTGTGGTCACACTTTAAAAAATGAAATAATAGGTGGCCAGTTTATTTCCTTCATAAAAAAGTGTTGTTTGGACTGACGACGATTGGATTTTAATTTATTTAGTTCAATCAATATAATAGATTATAATATATCGTGTTTTATTTTGCACGCCTCATAAGCGAAGCGCATGAGGTAGTGCTCTACTCTCGCCTTACAAAAATCAAGTGATTTTTTATTGGATTCGACTCTATGCGAAGAAGAAGATTGGATGATCATATTATATTCTTAATAGGTATCATAAATGTATACTAAAAATATTTTTTAAGCAGGAGCTACCAAATCGTATACACCTACAGGGTCTAACAAAATATACTGATTTTTTTTCAATAAATATAACATATAATTTTTTGTAAAACTTATCCAACATTTTTGTACCCGGTTGTAATGACTCCGCTATCGATACCGAGTAGACGGGCCGCGAAGGCTGCCGTGCGCCCGCGCCCCGCCGTCAAAGGCACGTGCGCCTTTATTCGGCTATTAATATTAATATAGCAAATATGGAAATACGGCCATTTTTTATACACTTCACTTTTAAATTCAAACCAATGAATCATGTGCTAGGGAAATGATATGTAGAAGATATGATTAATTGATGTCTGATTTGTATGTTGATAGTTTGGAATTTTATGTTGCGTCTAGGAGTAGTATCAATTACTACTTTGATAGTTTTTGATTTGAATATAAATACCTACATATTAAGTTTTTGACAATGAGGACGCGAATATTAGAAAAAACCTTTATAAGTAGAAAAAATAGATAAAAGAAAAGGTCTACTCATATTATTAATTTTTAGGGTTTCGTACCCAAAGGGTGCAAACGGGACCCTATTACTGAGACTCCGCTGTCTGTTCGTCTGTCTGTCTGTCCGTCTGTCACAGGGCTCTATCTCTTGAACCGTAATAGCTAGACACTTTAAATTTTCCCCGATTGTGTATTACTGTAGCCGCTATAACAACAAATACTGAAAATAAAAAAAAGTTAAAAATTAAAGGGGGTCGCCAAAAAATGTGTTTTTTTAGCGTTTTTAACTAGATCTTTATAATGGCATTAACTAGATACTTGAAATGTTCACAGATTTTGTATTACTATGGCTGCTATAACAACAAATACTAAAAATAAAAAAGTTAAAAATTAAAGGGGGTCGTCATACAAAAAACGTGCTTTTTTAGCGTTTTAAAACATTGTACGGAGGTACGGAACCCTTCATGTACGAGTCTGACTCGCACTTGCCCTTTTATTTAATGTTGAAGATGCTCATGTAACTTTAGTTAGAACTAGTAGTAAATTCTTCCAGCGCAAACTATTATTATTATTCTGTTGCAAATTAAATATACCTTATGTTATATATAAATAATATATTGAAGTAATTATTTTTTTTTTTAATTAAACTGCCATTGCCCTGCAGTAAATTTTTTATCAACCTTTGCCCTGCAGTAAATTTTTTTATAACTCTCTGTAACATTAATTTAAAAATTGTAAAACTGTGAAATCTTGGCGCTCCATAGTAAACGAAACACGCAAAAAGTAAAAATAAATTAAAACGAACGAATACGAGAGGCTGTGTTTTAAAATTCGGCGCGTAATGTACATCTTTTCTCATTTCGCTTTAGAGAGATTCAATTAAATTAGGCAGTGGAGTCGGCACAGCTTTAATATAAGGCCAATATTAACTGATTCTCCCATTGACCCAAAAGTTTACATAATTTGATAATTTTATTAAGTATAGTATCGTTTTTTTTAAGCTAACATCTAAATCGTCAAGACCTGTTCTTGCGATTAATGATAATACTGTTTCAATTGAAGCTAGATGACAATCTTTCACTGTATGAAACTGTCCCTGATGTAATTTCTATTGGATAAATTATTAAAATTCTTTGTTTCTCTCCATTGTTACCGCGAAAAGTGCCGCAACCTCGCTTTTGCAAGTTCAGTAATTGAGGCCTACGTCTTTCAAATTCGCTGCACAATCTTTAAAAAATGAATCTATCGTGCCTGAAATAATCGGCGATGGACAAAAACTGTCGCGCTTGACCGCTTTCAATATCGTTAACAATTTTCGAGTTTTTATAGATGACATACTTGACATTTTTGTACTAATAAGAATAAGACTTCACTTTCCCACTAAAATATAAATATAAAGGATGTTCCAAATGAAGACATCGAAAAAAAAGTTGAAAATCGTTAGGTCTTCTTACTTCACTGTTAAAAATTATGTAATTTTACATGGAAAAAAATTATGTAATTTTACATAAACCTGTAAAATTCCTGAAAAATCTGGGAAATTTACGGAAATATGAAATTTTACATAATTTTTGTCATTTTTACATGTTTTTCCGTGAATTTCCCAGATGTTTCGGGAATTTTACAGGTATATGTAATTTTTTGTATGTAAAATTACATAATTTTTAACAGTGTTTGTAGGGACATGCTCGATACTTTTTGCAAATTACGTTGTTTGTTTATGTTGCAAATGACAATGTTTATAAATTAATTCCAATCACATATTATTTCTTCATCGCTCTTGTCTAGGAGAAAAGAAGTAGAATGAAATCAAATCAAATGAAATTCTTTATTTGCTTAATGAGAGTACATTGTCGTCTTATAATGAAAATATAGTCCTTCTTATTGACCCTTTCGGGTATAGCAAAATTTTAACAATATCTATTTTCTCCTATAAATATTAACAATATTATTTATTTATTATATGTATTGATTGTAATATTAATTACATTTTTACTTCTTTTTATTTCTGTGGAATATTATACATTTATTTTGGTCCATTTAGAATACTACTTATACGGCGACAACTTTTAATATATTATTTTTAACTATTTAATTTAAACTAAATGCTATATAATATATCAATAATTTGTAACTTAATATACTATTACTTATATATTTTTACTAATATACTATAATAGCTATATTTTAATATTCAGATGAGATCATTTATAACAAATATGTAGGTATTTACGTTTAGGGCAGGCGGCAATAATATCAACATACTCGTACATTGTCTCCTTATGATGTTAACATTTTCTGTGACTTATTACTAAATTCTATGTATATTTTGAGGATGTACCAGCTACTTCACATCCCGCGGAAATCGTAAAAGCCGATGAAGGGAAAGGCAAAAATGAGAATCATGTTCAAAGTCGATGCGGCCAGCATCTGATCACTATTTTGACTCCTTTTTCCACCTTCTCGCCCAACATCACGATAAAAGTGGCATTGGGATCTTACGGCCCTGGGCTCTATCCCTACTTAGAGCCACAAGATCCGAAATGCTATGTCAGTCCCATTAGGGATAAAGACGCGACGTATGTATGTATGGATAGTAATGACGAATAGTCTTGATGTTTTGGTGATGATTGACCAAACGAGCGAAGCGAGCGAGGGCTATAATTCAAGTTAGGGCGAAAACACATTGTTTGTATGTATGTATGTTTGTTCCGCGATAACTGCCCAACCGATGATCTGATTTTGATGAAATTTGGTAGGCATGTAGAAAATATTAATAGAATTTTCAAGTTTGTTGGGCATCAAAATCGATTTAGTAGTTTTTGAAATATTAATAAAAAATCGCGAGGTCTACGTTCAGGGTAAACTACTAGTATAACAAAAACGTCTTCAAGCAACAACGATAAGAATAACTTGTCTAAAAATATGCAATCTAATGCAATCAGATGTTTTCAATCAATTTAGTGTAATTTTTTCAGACCACATTATTTGAAGCTTTCAATAGAATTACTGTCTAATTCCTTATTTATTTTGAAACCGAATCAAAATCGGTCTAGTAATTTCAGAGTTTTTTGACAACAGACAGACAGATATACCTACGCGCTGGAGAACTTAAATTTAAAATGAGCAAATATAAAGTGACATGTGTTATTTTGATGGGAGTGCCCATTGATGTCTTTAGTATGGACCGAGTATAACAATAGAAAATTAGGTAACAAATACCTAGTTTGTATTAGTAAGATAAGTAAATTTTGACTATAATCAAATGTTTTATTATTAATTACATAATTATAACTAGCTTAATTTTTTTTATTCAGGTTATATGTTAAATTGTTTTTATTTCACCCAATGTCATAATAATTTTACTGTTGCTTTTCATGTATCGTGTATTTAATAACCTTTTTATTATTACAATATAATAATAAAAATTTACAATACGTATTTACTAATCAATTATATAATATAAGCGAACCCCGGGCTTTACAGCAATACAGAATACGCTGCGATGAGAGAGATATACAAATCACATGTTTATAATGATAATGAAAGTTACAAATTTATTAACACTGAATGACAAAAGTTACGTGCTACTATTTCAGAACAACCTGTACACAACACACTTTGCCTATCAAAAGGAACTCACAAAAAACTATTTATGTAACGTATCTACTGCGTCTACATTTTGCAAGCTGAAATATTTTAAACAAAACGTTTGGTTATTGCGATGCGATGGGTTTCACGAAAATCGATCACGCGAATCGAGATTACGAAAAAATCTATTATTTGACAGGCCGTGGAATATTATAACGCGCCTCTCACCTCGATTTTGTCGTTTTTGAAAGATTTCGATTATATCTTCGCTTTGTGTACTGCAATGGATTCAATAGTACAGATTCTGACAGGTAGTTTCAAGATAAGAATGAAAGAGACCGCTCCACATAGATTTATAAATGTAGTTTGAATTTGAATTAAATAATAGAGTTCTTTAAAATGAAATAATAATTACATAATATTGATCATATTATATAAATAATTAATACTAATATTAAAATGTGTTCCAATTGACATACCAATGTCTATTGCATGTCAGTGATGACAAAATGTGTGAGAATCTACATGATTTTTGTACTATCAAAATTGGGTAGATGACTGGGTCAAAAATAAATTTATTTGATACTGTTATGAAAATAAAACGTCACAAAATAGTGTTATTAAACATATCCATTTTCAACTTCAGTTTTCAACAACGAGATCTATGTACTTACGTACTAGAGAAGACGCCACATACCACAGTTGTGTTCTGTTCATGATATGCTATCACTGTTAACCTCACATTAGTCACTCGCTAGCAATAAGCGTATAAAACACTCCACAATTCATTAAAGAAAACACTGTCAACTTAGTCAAAAATGTCTTGGTGTGTGTTGAGATACTGCACTAGTAATTCAAAGAACAAAGCAAAATATGAAGGAATAACTTTCCATCGGTAAGTAACTAGATTTCATTGATTGAAAATTGAATACGGATTGCAAATTTTCGGCTGCTATAATGAACGAAATGAGTGAATGATCTGTCAAACAATGGAATGATTCGTCATAGACTAACAAAACAGAAGTGAATGTAGACATCATAAATATGCCTACATTTCACTTTCTTCATGGAAGCATCGAAAAACTATTTGTTTGCTACTCAGTTATTAATGTTTGTAAAACGTTTAAAAATGTTTAGGTAAGTCTTATAATTTTTATCTACATATGCTATAAATGCTTTGCAAAAGTTTCCTAAAATCCTATAAATCCTTTATAAAATTAAGTCATATCTCGTAACGTCTCACTAGGACCTCCGAAGGCTCAAAAATTTTGTATGTGGGGGCTGTACCCCTACAAGTGCCCCGCGCAACTTGAAACTGCTATCAGATTTTGGATCTAAGATGGCCGCTTACTCATTTTTGATGTTTTACTATGCTTGTCCCTCGTAACTACTACGCGGCTAAATCGATTTTGATAAATTATTATATAACTATAAGCCGATTACAAATCTTCATATATAATCGCAACCTGTATGCGAAAATGGCTTGATGACTTGCCTGGTACGACAGTCAGGCAAATCCGCCATGAGCGAGAAGGTCGGACGCGGACGAACGCGGAAGCATACATTGCACTGGTGTACTATTTTTCGCACATTTCATATATGTAATCTAAATAAACATATGTAATTTAGACTCAATACCTACGTATATGATTATATAATACATTAAATACAAAGATAACTAACAAAGAAAAAAAAAAAAGGTATACAAGTACAAGAAATCACTTTCTTCTAGTGCAAAACATTATGTAAAGAAATTAAGTAAGAATAATAAAAGGTTACCAAAGAAACAGATATGTGCAGTTTAACTTTTACCTTTATAAATATGATAGTTGTGAGTCTACAATCTAAAAATCTATACAACCATACAACCATCCATACACCCATCCGTACATCCAACCATACTTATCAACATTTGCATTTATTAAAATATATGTAGGATTTAATTTGAACCACGTATATCAATATATTAATATTCAATATATTTTTACATACCTACGAGAGGTATGTAAAAATATATTGACCTTTCTGTACTACTCTCGTGTTTAGTCTATATTACCAAAAAGGACATGGCCGTGTTTGAAGACGCCGAGTCTATATATTCATGTCAATGGTTTTCAACATGATTTTAGGAAAAACTGATATAAGGAGCGCTATTTAACTTCAAATATATATGACGTCACGGTTTTGTATTTCATACAAATCCCATAGAAAATGTTTGTTTTGACATTTAGAAAAAAGTGTCTAATTTGACTTATTGTCAACTTACGGATTTTAACGTTGAATATGGATACATATTTTAAGTAAGGGAGTCGCTGATTCTTATGTTTTCTTAGATAGGGGAGGCGGGTGTCAAAAAGTGGCAAATCATACTTATCGGGTCTGAATTTGTACCTGTACACCTGTACCTCCGAGCATTCAAAGTCAAAAGTGACAGTAGTATAGCAACACAATATGAAAGCTTGAAAGCACAGGTAATTTGTTTACTCACTGAGGCATGACGGCACACAATGAAATTAATCTGCGGTACGGTTTTCACTTCTTTGTTCCCGATATTTTAATATGTTCTGTGGTGATTGAACGAATTACGAAATTCGTACGCAAAAGTTTGGCGGAACTACCGATTACATATAACGTCTAACAAAAAATACTAAAACTATTTTAATGGTTGATTCAGTCCATGATACTGAACAACTTTTCCGAAGCAATACATACCGAAATAGAGAAAATATTTTTCTGCTTTCGATAGAAATTTGGATCAACTGATCGCATCGGTCAACTTGTATGGGAGGCCAAATAATATTTTTCATATTTCGATATATGTTTCTTGGGGAAAGTTGTTCAGTATCACGGACTGAAGTCAGCCTTAAAATAGTTTCAGTATATTTTGTTAGAATTTATTTTTCTTGTAATTTAAGAGCTTGCTCTTGTCGGTAGAGTTAAGTGGAGATGCCTCCATTCCTCTTCTCTTTGCTATCTTTTTAATGTCCTGGTAGTTATTTATTTATTTAGGTACTTAGAACAGTAACAAATTACTAAGTGTATGTATAAAATAGTTTTAGGTGCAACTGCAGTAATTTGCGTTTTACTGTTACTATTTCCTCCAATCAAGGCACAATTTTTCTTTTTTTTTCTTTTGTTGTCAACTTTTATTAATAAGGCCTACCTTTACGAAGACATTTTTATTCAAAAAGTTAGGAAGGAACCCGTTACTAATTCTTGAGCGAAAGTGTAATCTATCCTATTATGAAGAACTAAATTATCCTAAGAACCAAAAACAATTGGTTATTCTGCACTCCATATTGCACAATGTGTAAAACGGATTACAACTTTTCGTAATGAGCCTTCCTGTACGAATCATTAATTACGAAATATTAAATATAATATAAAAACAGCACAATACAGCATAGTTATAATTTCTTCAATATTAGACGACTTTTTCAAACTTTACACGAATAACCATGATTTCGGTATAGTTTATAATGCGGAAGACTCGTTATGTAAAGCTGCACGTGCCTGCATAGGTGCGGCGCATCGTGACGTGACGATTGCCTCCGCGCCTGCGCACTAAACATTTACCACAGTAAATTAAACATACAGATTTAATGAACTGCATCTACCATACTTTTATCATTTACATAACCTTCCAAGCTGGTCTGAGAGAAAAAAAAGGAGAATGTCGGGATGAAATGGGGCCTAAGGGGTGCTTACGAGTATCTTGCTTTGTTGAGTGTCGTCGTCCACTGCGTCCTCATCTACCAATGATCTAACGGAAGAGAAATCAAAACTAGCGAACAACAGGGAAAATAGTTGTTACATTAAATTTCTTTGTTTCTTTTTTTTTTATAATATGAAAAAAAATCACGCAGATTAAACTAGTCTCAAAATAAGTTTAAACTTTTTAACGACACTATATTTTAATCTCTATCGATGAATACCCAAACTTAGGACAATTTGAAAAAAGTAATTTTCCAACTTGTCCTAGCTGGAGGTCGAACCCAGAATCTCCGGGGTGATAGACAGTGTATTAACCAATACGCCACGGAGGTCGTCATTAGATTGGACTTTTAAAACTTTTTTTATAGAAAGAGTGATAAATCATTTTATTTGTTCTAGCTCATCATAATGGTTTACATTTCATAAACTTTAAACTTGATTAACAATTTAATTCAGTTGATAAAAGCTATTCTTTAAGAAATGTAACCCAGCCCTATCTATGCCGATGTGGATCTGGGCGCGGGCTTACAATTTGTGTAGCTCGTGCCGAGATAACGCTGAATACATTCGCTTTGTGCCCCAGTTCTGTATGGGACAGACACAACATAAGTTGAAACAGAAGGTCTATTTAGACTACTTGCATTTCACGAATTGATGTTTAGACCATTGTAGCAGTAGACTAAATAACATCTTGACTAATTGAGACTTACAACTTAGACGAGTTGCAACTCCTATTTACACGAGTTTCGAGTTGCCACTGTAGACTATTTAAGTTTGCAACTATTCAAAACTCTTATACTTTTTTACGTGTTGTACTGTAAAAATACATGAAATGGTAAACATAAAGTGTTTGGTGTTATAAAACATTGGGTGAATAGTGCGAAACCCGAAATCCAAGAAGATATTGCATGGTGCAATTAATAAATAATCGATCGGGGTAAAGGAAGTGCCAGGTTGGGTGTTAAGGAATGTTCTGTGAACAACTGTCAAGGCGGCGTGAGTCCAAGGTGGGCGAAACTGCCCTTCGCCTGACAGGCGAGTTAAATGGCGAGCTACGGAATCACATGTAAATGAAATGTAAACAAAATTAATTATATTTCACACGTTCGAAGTTCACTTAATAGATTTTAATTATATTTCTATGTTTATTTGCCCGTACCAATTCTGGTACATTCTCAGAGTGTAGTTAAGTAGTGTTAATTATAGGTTAGTTTTAATGGTTTCCGAAAACCTACATTTCAGGGTACCAGACTGCGTATAATGTAAGTTTTTTTGTCTGTGCCGATTCGGGTACAACTGGTTTAAAATAAAATAGTTTTAGTATATTTTGTTACACTTTATATAGCTATACATTAGTTTCGTGCCCCAGTTTTACATGAGACAGATACAACGTTGAAACAAAAGGTCTACTGATACATCAGTATCTAGTCTATTTTTGTGTACTTAGTTCAAGTATAACATCGTTTTAGATAAATTGTAATAGAACAATAGTTTTTATTTTTGTATTGTGAAATAATCAAATAAATTAATCACAAACCAGTGACGGTAAAGAGGTAAGAGGCAACTAAACACATACTGAGTACATACAAATACATTTTCATGGATGATTGCATACTTGAGTGACCGTGAATGCATCTTTTAGAAAAATAAATCTAAAAACTATCAAAGAATGCAACCGGAAAACGGCAAGATGCAGAAGAAATTAACAGCAATCAATACTATACATAGCAAATAGAATGCCACAAATTCTTCTAACACCTAGTAACAAAACGGGTTATCTGATCTTACTTATGTTATGTCACAGAGAGACACAAAAGGCGTGCTTTTGTAACATCGTTATCGACATTTCACTATGTTCCAATTGATAGCTAATTTATGATAGGATATTATATTCACGTATTCAAGATTCTGAAATTATTAATTAAAATTGATGGACAGGTTTTGAAAATCTTTAAGTCTTATTAGCATTCCTAGTATTCTTAATATACAATAGATTGAGGTATATATTATAGGTAAGAGTCAGTAAAGGGAATGAATGGTAACATAGGGATTATTTAAAACAAATAATGGAATTATACAAATAATTGTATTCGTTTCATTTTCTGCCTACGCAAATATGATCATATTTCAGCTTTTCGTTCTGAGCTTAAATGGCTTTCAATCCATGAACGCAGACAACTGCGAATTCTTTGCACTCTCTTATAATTTCTTTCGAACCCAAATTCTCCTGAATACATAAAATGCAAATTAAAATTTCTTTCTGACACTCATGATCGGCAGCTTCGTTCTGCCGATACTCATCTTCTCGCTATTCCTTCCACAAATTTTATGGCAAACTCTTTTACCTTACAAGCTTCACGGCTCTGGAATACTTTGCCCGTTTACATTAAAGAAATTTCAACTAAATTTTCCTTCAAGAGAAGATTTCTTTTTCTCTAATAGGTTCTTTATTCATCATCATCTTTGTAAATAAGTGTATATGTATGTATGTGTATAATAGGTATATTATGTATGTATGTTTAGGGTTACGGGTATATTATATTGTTTCTTAAGTTTATATTAAGTATGTAGTGATTGTAGGTATATTATTTATGTTATATCGTATAAGTATATTCATAAATTAACTGTAATACTTTATAATATTTATTTTTGCGCCGAAACTGATTTTATCTGTTTGTCCCTATGGTTGACTGGGAGAGAACGCTATTAGCGTTAAGTACGCCAATTGTAAACAATTATTATTGTGGATCAATAAAGATTTAATAAATAAATAAATAATCTTAAACGGTCTATTAGGCGTTTCTCACATTTCCCCGCACTACGTAGCGTAGCGCGTGAATGCGTGTTCTAACGTTGCTTGTAAGTATCTCCGTTTGTATAGAAAACACACGCACACAACACAACAACACACAGAAAATGCATCCAGAAAACGCAACATGCAGCGTGATGCGTGGCAGTGTGATAATCGCCTTAATGACGGAATTCTAAGGTACCGAACATGTGAACAGAATTAAACTTCTTTTATGAAGTTGGTCATCCAAGTTAACATTACTATTACGTATTTTGCCTCCATATAGTTTTTTATTAGCGTTTACAGTCAGTAGAATAAAAGATTATTTTTCGTAAAAAATAATAATCGTAAGATTAGACGAACTAAAATTTGTACTCTCAGAGCATGCTCGAAGTTATATACAGTAATAGGTACTAAAATTCTTACTGTAGTCAAGGTTTGGAAATTTAATTAAGTAATTAACATTTCGATACCAAACCAAAATGGCTTCCGTGCCACCATTGAAACGCCTATCATCGAAACATATTGTGTTCAAACGTCAATAACTCTTCATCCATACAGAACAATACTTACATTATAGCAGAAATTAAGACTACAACCGCTATACAACTAATTAGCATTATATTGGCGACAAGTTATCCATAGAAATGCAATTTTACGGCGCCCTGCCATACTTAGCCACATAATGATATTGAATCTATCGGACTATCTGACAATTACGTTTCGATTAAGCTATTCTGAGGCTTATCTGCTTGTTACAAAGTTGATAATGCTCCATAAATGTCGTATAACTTATCGATAAAAGATGCGAAGATTCGCACTGCCTTATCTAACGTCGTTTAAATGTTATGCTACATAGCAAACATGCAATGTTTTGCTAATATTATTCCTTTTCTGGACCAGTGTCTTGTTTTTGCAGTATTTCTTTGCGAAATGGTTTGTATTTGAATGTTACTGTCGCAACTTCCAGCTATTGCAGTTCTAGATTAAAAACGTTTTTTAGTGTTTAAAAAATATAATTACCTAAATATCCATATAATTCATAGGTTAATAAATATATTTTTTTTAATGGTAAAATATCGGCCTATTAGTTAAATTTACCGCATTGTATCTTCGGCATTGAGATATATAATTCTCTACAACAGTAGCTGCTTCATAATTCTTCAATAAATTAAGTTCTTAACTTTTACCATTACTCAAATATATTATATACGTACTCGTATCATCCGACAAAGTATATATAACACACAAAAAGTAGTGATTTAATGATATACTTGACGTTTAAATGCTTTTCTAACTTCTTTTAGTTTAATTTTTTTATAATTTTAACTAAAAGACCACAATATACATCGTTATCACTTATTTTATTTTAAATCGTTCGGCACTTACTGTTTATTTTAAGTTTAATTTCAAACTGTGACAAAGTTAAGTTTTCGGCCAGTACGTTAAAATGTGTGAATTCTGTTATTGTCAAAAACTATTCGAATAGGAAATCTCTGAGAATCGATAAGGTTTTTATCAAGTTCTTGTCATAATGGGTTGGGAGTGACTGACAAAAAGTAGCTTTGTCAATATTAGGAAGTAATTAAGTCGCCTTTGACAGTCCAATTAAATGTCTGATGCTTTGTATGCGGTAGTCGATGCATCAATTTTGATTGCTAACAAAGGTGTGTATTATATTTATATTAATATATATAAACTAAAATATATTTTATTTTTTGGAAGGAAAAAGGGCAGGCCTTATCCTAGCTGTGGGACACCAATATAGGCTAAAAAAATTACGAGATATCCGAAATGCAAAATAATACTACAAATAAGCCCATTCCCAATGAGTCTGAAGACACTCGAACGATTTTGCTGTATACGTGAGTAACCGCTAAACAATAGGATAGTATTCAGGGCCAATAATAAATTATTTTATAATACGCTATTTGACTACTAGAAAATATGTCGTCACGCATGACGGTATTTCATACAAATTCCATAAAAAATGTTTGTTTTGAAGTTGAGAATAAAGTATCTGATTTGACTCATTGCAAATTAGCGGATTATAATTAAAACTTAGGCTGTCAAATGCAGGTAGGATCTTTGTTTTGTATAGGTAGGTGATATAATTTACTTATAAAAGCAAAAATCACGTCCCTATAGTCTCTGACAAACTATTATGACCGTAGAAAGTGTCATGTTAATGCCAATATATTGATAAAGCTCAAGAAATTATGTATAATTAAATTTCGAAAATGTATGAAGAGTTGCTATGAAGTAGTAGATGTAATAATTATATGAGAAAGTAAGAATTTTTTCTGCCCTAGAATATTATATCACAGTTTTTTTTTTATTTTATTGCTTGATTATACATTTTTGTGATCGCCGTTCGTCACCACAAAATAACTTAGGCTTTTTCGCATTACACAATATAGTTACGTGCAAAACGGTAATTACCCGCCCAATCTCCTTCCGTATACGTCGCGAACAATGAAATCTTTATCGATTCGAAAACGATTTCGATATCGAATTAGATCGCGGTCAGTTTTTTTATTACACAAACACGCAATGTGACTGTGGTTTAATTAATTTTCGTAATAGGATCTCGTGTCTTACTGATAGGTTTGTTACGTCATAGTTCATCAATCGGTCCACGATGATAACAGTTATATAACTTTTGATTTTGATGAACAGCGAGACCATGAAATTGAATCAAAATGACGTTTCTATTTGAGTGAATGAAAGCACATGCAACAGTTCGAAGATACAGCTCGGATTTATGAATGAGAGAACCGGTTTCTCTCAATCTCTCATTAATATTCCGTTAAGGCGTAATAAAAGTCCTGTAATAACTTTATTTTTGTAAAATTTAATTACTTTGGGATATTTTTAATATTAATAAATAATAGCCAAATAGCAAAAAGCGGAACTCTTATGGATTCGAAACTATAAAGGTCTAGATAACCCTTCAAACTATTTTATGAACCACTGTTTACAGTTTAAAGTGAGAACGTTAGGCTTTAGTTTGCGTTCTTGCCAAAAGTGGCCGTTTTTCGCAAAAATGCAAACTAAAGCTCAACGTTCTCACTTTAAACTGTAAACAGTGGTTCATATAATAGTTTGAAGGGTTATCTAGGTTTTAGTAGCTTAAAATTTTAAATGATATCTCCGTTTCCTTACAAATAATTTATTTCAAATGGGGGCAGCACTGGTCTCCGTGTATCGTCTTAAGTTATTTCCTTAGCCATGATTTTTATTCTACCAAACTTTTCATTAACCTCTTTGGCGCATACGGTCAACACGCTAGTCCGCCAATTCGGAGGTTCTGGTTCGATCCCCAGCCAGGGCAAGTTGGAAAATGGCCTTTTTCAAATTGTTTTGGGTCTTGGGTATTTATCTATATGTGTTTTTTTTATAAAATATAGTATCGTTGAATAAGTATCCCATTATACAAGCTTAAACTTACTTTGGGGCTAACGCAATTAATGTTATTTGTCCTATTTCTATCGAAAACATAACTAACCGTCTTATTAATGAACAAAATTTTTCTTTTGGAACAGTAACCCAATATTTTATCAGAGAAATAAACAGTTACACACATGATTGGACAAATATGTATTTTAAAACACCTACAAGTATTGAACACTGATACACAGGTCGATATATCTATACTTTAATAATCGTAATTGCAATAATAACACTCTCATTACAATAATAGATAAAATCACAATTTGTCACGAACTCTAATATGCAATTACAATGGGTATAAAATGTTAAGTAATACTGCATTGATCTCGATATTGCAGTGTCAACGTGCGTCGGATATTGGAGAAATAAAACGAGTACGTTGATATATTTATTCATTAATAGAACATTATGTAAAATATAACCTGGTAAAGACTTCATAGATGAAGTTCACTTCTGATTCGACAAAGCAGAATTTCTTATAATACAAAATATATCTTCCTAACCTGTAAACATTACTCGTTAGTACTCGCCGCTTACGGATGCTGTAACAAAGTTATATTTTTAACTCAATTTAAGTTTAATGTGGTTTCCGGCAGAGTAGAATAAAACCACTTCGAGTCTTTCCGTCAAGGCGACTAGCTAAACCAATCTTGATCTCTCAAAAATCAATGAGACCTCTCCAACCCGTCTGCCCAGCGTGAAGCATGTGAGCTAAATCCTTTGACTGCTCTGGCGGAGTATGGCTCTGTAGTACAGAGAGAGTCGTGTCCTTGCAGTACCTAGAGACAAAAACAGGACTTTAATTTTAGTGCAAAAGCTACAAACTACTTACTAGCGTTTCGTAATGACCACGTCTAAGAAGCTCTGCCGGAAATAACTCGGTTGATAACATACACTCTACTTTCTCTCTCTTCTTCTTC
Source organism: Acrobasis repandana (assembly GCA_963576875.1). NCBI lineage: Eukaryota > Metazoa > Arthropoda > Insecta > Lepidoptera > Pyralidae > Acrobasis > Acrobasis repandana. The sequence continues at coordinate 8,212,528 of OY756230.1, read as the reverse complement.
TCTACTATAGTGTTTTTTAACTCAAATCCTTCGTTTTTAGGATTTAGAACGCGTAATCTATTTGTGTCACTAATATGGCAAAAGCTTACAGCCTACCGACTGCTTTTTGCCTATTGTTGTTATCAATTGGTATCTTCACATTCTATTGTTACGGGCTTTACACTGGATTGTACTTAAAATTAATTCCACACTTGCTGCCTGCAGCGCTTACTCAACCTCCTACCAATTATAGTCAGTTACCCATTCCAACCATGAAAATACGTTTTATCAGACTTATCTCACTTCAAAGTCGAAATCGACCGATGGGGCATAAAGTTAATTAGACCAAGCGTCACCTAACCAGTTTAAAAAGGCCTATCGCGGTATTTTAATTCAAATGAGAGGTCGAGAAGATGTATGTTTTGAAGAGGTCATTGTTATTCGGTCATGTTGCATGTCAAGCTATGGGCGTAGCATGAATGATCGCGCGTGTAGTATCGAGGTATCCGTTGCACAACTAAGTAATAGTAATTACAACAGATGGCTATTGTTCAAAGTGACCGATCGGCCTCAGCGTCGCCCGACCTTCAGACGACGCGAGAGCACGATTTTTGACCATTGTTACGGATTTTATAGAGCTGTTAATACCACCACTAAGAAGAAACGTAGACACATATCATGTTATTTTTTAAATTAGTCTATAGGTAGAGCATTTTCTTTATTCCTCTTTCGTAACCTTATGCGGTTTTTATGAAGTATAAAAGTTAATTTACTTTTATATATTTTGTTCTATATCTCCATCTATTTTGATATATTCGTTAATTCCTTCATGGTTAAAAGCTGTCTTGTAAATAATGTAACCTTATCCATAAACGTTGTGACACGTAATTTTCTTTTAAGATGGATAAGTATTCCAAATAAATGAAGAATAATATTCATGTACTGGACTGTTTCGCTCTTTCAACAGTTATTTGTATCACATTATGAATGAAAAAGTGTGAGTAATTTATTATTTCTAGCAAAACAAATAGTTTATTTTTTTACAATTAACAATTTATGTGACTGAGTGTAGTAAAACACATTTTTAATTGTTTTTGTTTCAGATACCTGAAATATTGTTTTGTACTTTTTTTTCCATTACAGTCCAGAAGAATTTAATATTCATTTGTTTGTGCCGAAATTCCGCCTTTAAGTCAAAAGGGCTAAAAAGATTGCAATGAAATTTGGCATGTGCATCTTTTTATTACCTGAATTAACACATAAGATTTTTATCCGCAACAAATGTAAGATGGGACTGTAAAATAACGAACTACCTTTAGCAACGCGGAAAACGCTGCAAACAGCACTTTTCTTTCATTCAAAAGTTTCTAACGTATATCAATGCATATATGAGCGGTATAATCATCTCTATACGCATGTAACGGCAGAATCGATTGTTCGCCTCGATATTGACACTCATTAGTCTATTTATTACGATTATAGATTAGTTATCTTAAATATTGCCTCCTGCTAATGACGCGGAGTACGTTTGGCAAACGTTGCGGAAGCGAGGTGCGGTTGGAGTGACCACGAGCGTTTCAAAATGATATCGAATGTTGGGACAAGTAGTAAGTATACCTAGTCTGCCTTTGCAATCATTGATATTTATTAAGCCCAAATACTTCTTTTCTTTTTTGTTTACACAAGTGGCCAACACGAGTTTTTTTTTTGTCTTACGCATGGAAAAGTTCGTAATATTTTTATGCCTTTTTTTTCACCAATCTAAACCCAAGTATGCGTAAAGGATCGGATAATATGATCAGTTCACCAATAATTTTAATGTAAAATTAGATAATCTTTTCGAAAAAAAAATTGGACACCTAGAATTGTTATGCATGTAGTAATTAAAAACATGGTCATATTGACGCCAGTTTTTCATTTTTAGCCTTCAAAGGTGTTACAAATTATGTAACGTGCATACATAAATGACTGTAAAAAGTGTAGGTAATTTACTTTAAGATAATTTCTTAATTTGCTCCAATTAATGTTGATATTTGTTTCCTGACAACCAATTTTAATTTTCAAATGTAATTCACTAACAAAAATATATTTGAGATCCTTATAACGAGCCCTTACATTTGATATATGACACAGTAAGGTTTGCAAAACTTTTTTTAAATTTCGTAATTTGTCCCCCGAAAATGACCCTTATTTTTAAAAAGTATTAGTATTCACTAAAGTATACAGACAGTGTTAATAAATATTCTAATATAATCTGGATCCAATTATGGAGTTAAACAATTTTAGGCTTAACTTAGTTCAAGATTTTAATAAACCTAATTCCTTACAGCCAACATTAGTCTTTTTTAACCAAAATAGCTAGCCCGTATTATTCATTCAATTCAATTCATTCAATAAAAATGTGTTACTAATTTTATATTTTTAAAATATATTTACCATTCATTCGGGATTTCCAAAACACACAGGAAGCGATCATTAAAATTCCCCTATTATTTCACCTAGGAAATACCTAAATAGCGTATGACGTCCTTGAACGAAAGCAAGTCCAAAATAAAACCCAGGAAAAGTACAGAAAGGATATTATAGCGGATACGGACCTTTCTAGGAAATCACATATCCTTGTAAAGATAAAAACTTTTTAAGCGACCAAATGAAGGACGTCAATAATGACCAATGTGTTGATACTGTTGATGTATCGACATCATTGTTGTCATACCGGTTCCACAAATAAACTCATTTTAGTTTGTTTGTTTGTTTGTAACAACTTTATTGTACCAACAATTTAAGTATAAAAGACAACAGAATACGGAAGAGCAAATATACAAATTACAAAGAAAATATACATTTTTATTCCGCATCTGCAGTTTTTTAGGTTTTGTTAATATCAATTTTAAACAAGCCATGTGAGCGAGCGAGCATTATCGAAGTATTCACAAAAATTTGTTGTTTATTTGAAAGTCAAATATATTGTTATAAAAAATAATTCTCAAGATTTGTTACTAAATAATCTTGAACTCAGAAGAAGAATTAGACACATACTTTAAAAATTTTCATTCACTCATTCTTTCAATAACGCGACCATTGTTTTTAAATGAGCCCACACATTTTTACCTCTTAACTTACGAGCCCAATTAATTAATCTTTCCAAAAACATTGTTGATATGACTTGATTTCCTTGATTTAATATTGTCAATATTTCCACAATTATATTTCGTAATTGATAATTATAATCGTGCTCATTATTGAATAGTATTTATAGCGATTATTGAACAATAAACGCATTTTCACACAATATTTCTTGCAATTTATACGTATTTTTATCGCTTTCGAAATAATTTTAGTGCAGGTCGTAAAACTGCGTGTTTATTGCGTCGTGTGGTACTTTTTGTTGGATGTTGCGAAAAATCTGCAATTGAAATAAATATGTGCAAATAAAATTAAATCAGAATTTTCATTTCACTTTATTAGATGTTAAAATAAATCAAGTAGCTTAACTTACATTTATTAGCATAAATAATATTATTATGCAATAGCATCTATATTTTTAGTATTTTTAACTTAACGTCAATATTTTATTTTTTTATTTTATTTTATTTATAATGTTAAATACAACTTGAGCTTATAGTTACATATAAATTGCCCAGCATTATTATATCAAATCTCTACACACATCAGTAATTTTAGCACTGCCAAGACATTCACCATCCTTGTACAAAACCCCAAATTGCCCTTCAGTAATGGCTCTTAATTTATTTTCCAAGTAAATGGTTAATCCTTCTGAATTATTGACTACTCTACAATGGACTAGTGGTTTGGTGTGTTGAAATCTGAATGAGCAGTGAAGTACATCTCCTCGGGACAGTTCATTGGGTTCACTGTTAATCCAATGAGGTTTCTTTGTAAAACAGATATCATTCCAAATCCATTTAATGTTTCAATAATATTATAATAAATGGTCAGATTTGTATTAGATTTATAACAGATATAAATATCTGTTATAAGCCACATAAAAAAGCAAAAATAAAGTGACATTAAACATATCTGCAAAGTTACTTTTCGTGTAATGATTGATTTTATTTACGTATCACACATCATATACTCGTAGGTACCTAATGCATAACTTTTAATTATAAACCAGTTATTTAACATGATCAGATATGTATATTTTTAATTTTACCAAGCCACTGACTTCAATCAATTTACAAATAAATTATAGCACGAAATGATAACAAAGGTAATTTTTATTCCAGTAATTTCATACGAATTGCACTGCGCATAACGAAAAAATAATGGCATATCCTCGTCCGCGCGTGCGCATTAACTTTGGAGACCCCAGTGATCTAAGGGCGATTACACACAGTGCCGTTTATAAGCGTTTTTTTTTTGTTTAGTATTTTGTTGCTAACAATGCAGCAGCATATTTGTTCTTGAAAACTCTGTTATCTTTGTAAGCCAAATAATAATAAAACTCTATAAATTAAGTAGTTTTGGGACTTCCTGAAAATTATTTATTTATTCCTTATTGATTATTTAAGTGATTTTCTTAGGCATGATATCTCTTCCTCTACTAAATAGTTATACAATTAATATTCAAAATAAATGTAATTGTAGAACTGTCAAATAATTTAAAGCTTTACTAGGTATTTATGTGATACAATTGCGCTGAATCCACATAACTAATTTGACGATTGCATTATGTTATTAGCCATTGACAACGATACGCCTTGCGTATATGTACTGCATGCAAGATTATCTTGCTTGCAGTACGTATACAACGAGTTAGTGTAACGCAAAACCTCTCAGGTTGTAACTCAGTCCATTTCATACAAATTGACTCGATCAGCTGATTTGTTTGTATAAAATTCAAATTTTTGTGAAAGTTGTAGAACAAAAGTTGTTCAGTTTCATGGGCTGAGGTACCATTTGAGAGGTTTTGCGTTATTTCATTAACACATTGTATACCTTCTCTATACGTTCTTTAGTTAGTTATTTAAAATATTATTGCACCAAAACTTAGTGTTACAGATAATTAGATTATAGTAAACAGATGACATAAGCGGCCTTATCGCAACTGCAATCTCTTCCAAGCTACATTATTAATACATCGATACGAATTGAAGTCTGAACCGCTCCGCAAAAAATCACCGTGCGTGAACGCCCTATTACCTTTGGACACCCGAGCAATCTTGCTTAAGAGAAAAGCGGCCGACGGCAGCCTCGCTCCACATATCTTAAATAATTTGGCGACCTTCAAGCGACCTAAGTATACCTCTTTTAATTATGATCATAAAGGATTGGTTGACATCGGCTCGTCAGACCGAGGTCGTTACGAGAAAATAATTATTAGGTGCGATCACTATCATCAGCTATCCTTGAATGTATTCAATCACTGTTTTGACTAGAGGTGCTTATTAATAGTCGTACTCGTCTATTGCACATATTTATACCTTAATAAGCATCTAACTTGGAAATGATTATCTTTATTCCAATAAATAGAACTTTCGTGTATTTAAACACAACTGGTCACGTGCCAGTCACACTCGCTCACTGATGGTTCCGCACAAAAATAAAAGCTTACTGTATTACTTTCAAGTAAATTATATTTTAATTAAGAATTTATAATTTTTATTAGGAACAAACATAGTTAAATGAAAAAACAAACAACACTAATCTATCTAAAATTTAAAACTTAACTTAAAATTAGAAAAACTTATAAATAGAATAGGTATTTAATCTAAACAAGCGGACCCCGGGCTTCGCAGCGTTCCAGCTGCGAATGCAACTGGGAATATATCGAAATAGAGAGAATATTTCATCTAAAGTGCCACATCGAGGCTACGTGTCCAAAATGCTGACAGCATTGCCCCGCTGGATAGCTTAGCAAATCCGCTGGGCGAAAAAACTGCCAGCTCTTGGGTCTTCAGTTGTCTCGATGAGGCGCGTTGTGAATATAGACCGTCTTATTATAAAAACAGGACTTACTTTGTTACTAGTTTTAAACCATTACCCGCCCATATCAAGTTGACATCTAGTAATATCACACTATCTCACCTGTCAATTTGGGCGCATAATGGTTTAAACCTAGTAACAAAGTTAGTCCTGTTTTTATAATAAGTCGGATAGTATTAATAATTTATATTTATTTATAGCAGCCAAAAACTTGAGTTATAAGGATATCAATATTACCCTAAAACTGAAGTTTTTAGCTGTGATATGTATGGTACAAACCTTTTAAAGACAGATGGATGAGCAGACTTCATCATCATCATAATTTAAGAGCGACGATTTAAGAGTCTTACTAATCGCATAATATAGGAACAGACTTAGTAATCGCATAATAGGATCCCGAATGCATCACAGTAAAACATCATCCTCCTTTATAAATACTTGGATAAAAGAGAAAGTAGCGCCCTAGAAATTTTACAAATAAATAATTAGTAAACGTGTCTGGAGCAAGGTACGGCTGACATTTCGGATTTTGACCGTTTTCACTTGGTCCAATTTTAATAGGCGGCTATCAGAGAACCAGATTTTATTTCTTCGGTCAAATTAACCTGCCGACGCGAATTGGAAATGTGATGAATCGAATAAAACTTCATTCGTAATTTTAATACGTTTCTCTCTTATAACCTCTGACATGGTATACACAGCAAATTAATAATTAATTCGATTTCCACCCTATTTATTTGTGTGCGTGACGCCCGAGCACACCAACTTAATATCTATCTATGACACACTATGTTTACCGTGTTATCGCCCTATCAAAACAATGTTTCAGATGTATTGGTAAATGTAACTCATAATGAAAGACTAAGAAATGTTATGAATATTCATATAGTATAACATGATCATTTATTTCATAAAATCGTAGTAAGCATTCGCAGTGCAGTGGTTAAGGCTGGCCGTTATACAAATAGTGCTCTTAAGGCACCGGGTTCAAATCTACAGCTTGAATTCTTTTTTACTTTTTTTCCTTTAAGCTGTTTGTTTTCATATCATAATTGGAAAGTAACATATTATAATAAAAAATAGGAAAAATATAAAAACACCTCATTCATATAAAAATAATTTATTATTTGGAGTTCACACTTTTTGTGAAGATTATACAAACAAAAATATACTTAACAAAGAAGTCATATTGAAACTGTAATCATTATTAAATTAGGTGTATTTCATGTTAATTTTTTTATTATCAGCCAACCAAAATCTTTAATATTCTGATAAAAATGGACGTAATTTTATAACTAAATATATGCGTCTGTTTTAGTGAGGTTACAATGAGGATCACTCCCGTTTATTGTTAAGTATGTAGATTGATAAAATGAAGAAAACCATAACATACAGTGAAAAAAATATCCAAATCCGACCAAAAATGACGAAGATACAGCGATTATACTGCAGCAGTTCAAAAAACGCCCGAGAGTACGAGTCTGTATCGCTGTGACATCATTAAACCCATTCCGTACTGCCCGCCGCGCGCGCTCACCTGTTTTGTGGGTAATATTCCGTACTTACCCACATTTTTGAGTCGTGTTTGGCCTCTTTTGTTTTGTTGTGGATTTATTATTGAGTTGTGGTGTCAACAATAGCGTAAAATAAGTGGATCAGTGTTATAAAGAGACATCCGCTAGCAAGTAAGAGTTGGTAATTTTTAGGGTTCCGTAGCCAAATGGCAAAAAACGGAACCCTTATAGATTCGGCATGTCTATCTGTCTGTCCGTATGTCACAGCCACTTTTTTCTGAAACTATAAAAACTATACTATTGAAACTTGGTAAGTAGATGTATTTTGTGAACCGCAGTAGGATTTTCACACAAAAGTAGAAAAAAAAACAGTAAATTATTTTTTTGTCACAAACTTCCATTTTTATCAGACTTTAAACACTTTTTACATTAAAATAAACAAAATCAAATAATAAATATATTTTGAAGTAACTGTTAATATTATTCAATTTTTTTATTGGTCCTTTTAGCCAGCTTCTAACATTTGATAGCAGTATATACTCGTAGATCCACTATGTGAGAGAAACATTTAAAATGTTTGTTATTAGGCCTGGTCTTCAAAAAGACCTCAATGAATCCAAGATTTTTACATATTTCTGATAAGATAGTCTGTAGTTCTTTATTATCTGGTTTTCTTGACGAGATCAATAGGTCCAAGTTTGCATTACAATATCTCTTGAATTTAACAGTTCGTCTCTGTAAATAAAATAACAAATGTTTTATTACAATTTAAGCGAATGATATTGTAACCATTTTTTTGAACAAAATACAAAAGTATTATACCCTTACCGATAATTAACCACGTCACAATTTCACTGATCACAGTATAATTAATACAATAAAATCATAATTAATATCCATTCACATAATTAGATTAACATCCATCACAATTAACTTAGTGAAACAAAATAATTGTAGAAACATGTTCTTCAAACAAAGTGATATTATTCTTTAAACTGAGGCAACGCCAGTGCAATGAAACAATGCACGCCCACAATCACCAAGTATCATATCATTAATTAAAAGAGGGTAGTATAGATATTATTACTAATAATTTAAAGAACTGAGTGAGGTAATGAAGGATGGTGTACAATGAGAGCTGATTTTATAATTTTTGTATTTTGCTAAATGTGTTGTAGCTTTTGGTTTTTGTGAACCTTGACTTTGTCTACCCCGTAATGGATAAACATGCTCTTTATTGTAATAATATCGCAACATTTTAAGTTTAACTCAAATAAAAACATTGCACAAAACATTCACATCTCAATCGGTGAGATTCGATCTTGAAACTCCCAGATAAGAGTTGAATGCCTTATCCACTGGACTACGATTGCTGTTGTAGTGACGGCTAAAATAATGGTTTGTATTGTAATAGATTACGCGTTTACGATATTATTGACACAAAATGTATATGTGTGTTACGTATAATAAGCTCAACACAGATAAAAGTGTATGCTGTATGTATGGACAGCAATCATTTGTCTACACAGTGTTGCAGCGCACACAGGGAAATGTAGTTGTGTGATCTGGAAACCGAACTATTTGGTCGTGTGTACCTAAAGGATCAGATTCAATTGATAATAATATTATAAAATAATATTTTTAAATATTTTTAGGTTAGTTTTAATTAATCTTATATTTTAGTTTGTTTAGTTTAACTCCGCTAAGTTGTATGCTGTATTATTAGTTTTTAAAATAAAGAAAAAAAAATAATTAAAATATAAATTCATTTTTACAGGTTTATTTACAACATAAATATTGACATATAATTATACCTTCTTCTTCGTCTAAGCGCATTCCCGGTTGCATCCTCAGCTGTACTGCTTCGGAGCCCGGGGTGCGCTTTCCCGCTTTTTCTTCTCCAAATATAACATGCATGTCAATGGTCACCCAAGGATGCCAAAGACCTTGCAAAATGGAGAAGAAATAGCCGGAACAGTTTAAATGATATGGCTATAGTTTAACGACCGGCCGCCTGCCTGACGTCAACCCTCTTTGGGGATGTATTTGTACGAACATATAATTCTAACTAAATAACAAAATTTAATAACTTATACTTTCATTCTGATCTGGCAGGAAAGAAAAAACTTAGAATGTACCAGCTGTTTTTCTTCCCGCACAGAGCATAAAAGCCGATCGAGGGAATGGGTGAAAATGCTAATTATGTAAATAGGCGATGCGGCTAGCAACCCATCACTGTTTTGATTCATTTTTATCTTCTCGCCCACCATAACGCTAAAAGTGGCCTTTGGATCTCGCATCTCCTCTTAAATCTGCTGCAAAATCTTAAATCCTCTGTCTGTCCTGTTAGGAAAAAAATGTTATAATGTATATGTATACTAACTAAAAACTAGACCTTAAAAAAACTACAAAAAAACTAACTACATTAAATAAAAAAAAATTAAGTATATATCTTCAAATAAAAAATGTCGTGTAGTGTAGGTCATTGCCCTGCAGTAGCCTAAACGCTGGCAGCATTGCCACGTTGGATGGTAATGCTTACTTACACGTCAATGTTAAATCTTTTGTTCACAACCTTTTCAAAACTGACGTATTAAGTTAGTCCTTATATCCTTACGCAAATTAGTAAGTAGATACTGTTTGTCTTAGGGTTGCTACACACAAAAGGGCCGGCATATCGGTTCGGTATGTATATGTATGCATGTTCGGCAACATATATATGCGATTTTACCTCCCAGCTTTGCCGAGTAATACCGGCCCGATTATGTGTGTAGCAACCCTTAAACAGCAAGAAATATTAAAACAAATATTTGTAATATTATGTGTTTTTAAACTAGACTTTATTAAAAGGAAAATAATACATAAGTTCTTCATAATTCTTTAAAGCACAAAAAAGTTTGCTAACCTTTGATAAACCGCTAATTTCCACGACATATTCTAAGAACAACCACAGCATTGCTTCCTTCATTCATATTATCTGCATTTAATATCTTCATATCTTTTTTTTAATTCTTAGAACATGTGTCCTTGCGTTCCTTGCATATTTTTTCCTTCATGCCTGATGCTTAGTTTGACAGCAGGAATGTCTAGGGTCGTGGCTTGGTGCGACATGCTGCGTGATTTCAAGCTTGAGCTCTCGAGGCGTAAAAATCTGTTTGTATTTGTGTGAGTACTTCACAGACAGTGTACTTATAGTAAGATTCGGCTAGGAGTGGTTGTACCTATACTTAGTATATATGTAACGTTTGATTCTATTTATAGCAATTGACTGCCTTTGTAGTTCAGTGGCCAAGGCGTTTGCCTTGTGATCCAGAGGTCGTGGGTTCAGACTTCAGATCCCACTAGGAATGTGAAATGTTGTTTCCAGTCTGGTTAGGATATTGCAGGCTTGAATCATCTCATCTTTCTTACATTTTTGGATTACTTACAATCAAATCAAACTTTTAATAAAAATCAAGGTTTACCTTTGTAGAATTTTTTTTTTATATTATCACTAAGTAGCTTTTCAAAAGAAGCTGCAAATTACCAGGACTCACACAAATAATAATGATGATGATGTACTCTTGACTTACTTGCCGTCAACGGTAATTTGTCAAATGACGTCTTTTTGGCAAGCAAAGTCAAACTTGGTTTTGCAAGGGTCGATTTTATGGTGCGCAATATGACTGACTTGAAAAATTATTTATGTAGGTATGTGCTCTCACAAATGTAAAACTATTGTTACGCCTTGAGGGCTGTACTCAAACCACTTAACTTTGACCTCTGAACTCCCGTTTTTCTATTATTTTCTCAGCCAATCGGACATAGAAGACAGGTCTACTTACTCTGGTCACGACATAATCCTAGCCGCTGTCGTCTCAATGCCGTCTCGGCCACGAAGATCCGAAATTTTTTCATTGTGTACTTTAACGATAATTAATTGCTCGTTGTTAATATGTGGGTTTGTCAATCGGAACGTATTAGCGTCAATTTGCGATTAAATATTTATTAGGTTACCTTGTGACCTTTTCGTGTCAATATTCAGATGGAATCTTGCCCAGTGTATGATAAATAGTTGTTTTGAGAACAAAAGAGAAACATTTCATTTATAAAAATACCAAATATGTAGTTCAAAGTCATTGAAAAAAAACAAACATTTTACATGCCTAAATAGGTATGTGCCTAACTAAACGTCTAAAGGCAAGTAGATAGGTAGGTACTTATAGGTAGGTAAATTTATATTTTTGAAAACTTTTTACTTCATCTGTCGCAATTTTATTTTCTACTAAATCTAAACATTGTTTTCACTACCACATTTATAAACAAGTAATTATTTAAAAATATTTTTAAAAACAAGTTTTTATCTAAAACGATCAACTAAAAAGTTTCAAGACGAAACAATTGAGCCCAAACTCGGTGGGGTTATGTTACTTTATCACAGAGATGCCGTGGCCACCTTCCGGCTTCATCATGAGATCAGGCAATTAGTACCATAATATTGCATTATCACCCAATGGACTTACATAAGTATGTGTAATGAAGTTTCAACTCGATCGAATATTGGGAAGTGGGTCTAATTTAGCTTGCAAGATCTGATTACGGACACACAGACAACGGGACAGGTGAAACTAAATAAAAGCTTGTAGAAATGCTAAATAAACCTAATTAAAACTTATTTTCCGTTACGAGCCTGAAAGTACTCAAGGCATAAATTCAACTATTATTTTCAGATAAGTCGCATAAAGTAAGATAATCCTGAAATCTAGAGTTGTACCGGATAAAACTTGGAGTTAATATAGGAAGGTCGTAAAATGCTATACAATTATAACTGATCCAAGTAACGGTAAGTATCATAGTAACACAACAACACTAGATGCGCAACTGCATACAATAATTTATAATATTTTATAGTACAGTCGCCGACACTAATAGACGATATTTTGCCATATTCATTTATGTAGAGCGTTATTCACTATCAAGGTATTGGTGCGGTATATTTAGAAAATTTTGAGCACACGCTGATAATCTAGACCTTAAAAAAAAAAGAAATAGGGTAATCTTTTATTTTTGACAACGGGACATACGAGGAAACTAAAAATTTTATGTATGGAAACCTTTTAAAGTGTAATGTCTTTTTATCTCAAGCATAAATATTCATTAAACTAATTACGCGTATATATATAATGTGTAACAAAATATACTTTAACTATTTAAAGGGTGTAATCACTCCATGATACTGAACAACTATCAAATATTTATTTCTTGATTTTTCATACAAACTTGGATCAGCTGATCGGTCAACTTGTATGCGAGGCCAAACCTTATTTTTCATATTTCGATATATGTTTCTTGGGGAAAGTTGTTCAGTGTTATGAACTGAATTCACCCTTAAAATAGTTTTGTGAGACCCTGTAAAATAACGTCAAGAAACAAAGATAAAATAATCTCTTAACACAGACCCATAATTTTTTAAAGAAATTTACTAGGTATTTAAAATACAAAGTTGATAAAGGTTTGATCAGCACCATCCCTCCCCAAATTGGGCATATTGAATAAAAAGAACTCATCAGCAACGAAGCAAAATCACCTCATCTTGCTTCAACTCCATGGTTAACTCAATGAATATAATAAAGGAAATAGCGTTCTACTCTAATCTGCTGCTGATTTATTATTCTGAGTGCGAGAGGTCTTATTATAAGGGATTGATTAAAGGTAGATCTGAAATCGCGACTGACTGAAGAATATATGCAAATAATTATGATTGATGTGTGTTTATCTTTTGCCGAAATGTGATTTGAAATGTCCTTCGGTGCGTCCACCTGTAGATTTCTTTGACAAACTATAATGGATTTATGATTGGTAATACAACTGTAATATGAAACTGTAAATAATTAATGGTTATTTATGCAACTGTGGTAAATAAGGGGTATTAAAACACGAATGTTGTGATAATAGTATCACATGAGTGTTTTAATAGCTAATTATGAATAGTTGCATACAATACTTTATCTACACCCATGATATGAATCCTCTATAAAAGGTATACCCTTCTGCTTTACGTTTGAGCAAGGCAATCAATTTTGAATATTTTGAGATATCCACGTTGTGATTAATACTCAGCGTACTTTTGAGCATTGAATTAAGATTTGAATTTCTCTGATAATTCTTGAAAAATCACTAATCAAACATCTTCAGAAAGTTATGTACTACTTCTTTGATATTTTCCAATTAATGAAATCCTTTTCATATTGTTTTCTCGACTTTTCTGGTAATAATTGGTTAGAAATGTCCTTTGCTGCATTAGAAATATTTGGTAGTGTCGGGAAGGAAAAATCATTCGTTTACGTGAATCCGCGTTTCAAAAATGGCACTTATGGTTCTTTTTTTAAATTCATAAAGATAGAGGGATCGAGTTTGCGTTGCATAATGAAATTTAGTACAACATTATATCACGCGTTTGAATGATATTATGGTTACTATGACACTGGTTGTTATAATGTTGGCAATAAGCTAACGGTTTCAGAAACTTTTATAGAGGATTTATAGCATGGGTGTAGATAAATACCTTTTAGATGATCAGTATAGATACATTTGAACAAATACGAATTGACGACCACCGTGGTGTAATGGTCAACACGCTAGTTCGCCAATCCGGAGGTTCTGGGTTCAACCTCCAGCTAGGGCTAATTAGAAAATGGCCTTTTTCAAATTGTCCTGAGTCTTGGGTTACTAGCTTTGGTTTACCTAGCTATGTATTTAATATTAAATATAGTATCGTTAAGTTAGTATCCCAGATAGTAACAGCTGATCGAGAGAATGGCCGAAAACCTTAAGGAATTCCTCATTCCATGGTATGAATGAAATAATATCAGTAGCTAATGCCGCTAATTTGATTCTGTCTTCTGCTTATAATTTTTAAAGCATATTTTTATCGCAATTATTTTTTTTAAGAACCTATATCTAGTTCTTAAATGTATAGTATCGTTAAGTTAGTATCCCAGATAGTAACAGCTGATCGAGAGAATGGCCGAAAACCTTAAGGAATTCCTCATTCCATGGTATGAATGAAATAATATCAGTAGCTAATGCCGCTAATTTGATTCTTTCTTCTGCTTATAATTTTTAAAGCATATTTTTATCGCAATTATTTTTTTTAAGAACCTATATCTAGTTCTAAAATGTATATTTATCAATAAGCAAATAAAAATCTTTTATTATCTTTCTTATATTCTGTGTAATATTTCTATAATCATTCAAGTAACAATTCAATAAAAAGACCAAGTCCGGAAATGTTTTAGCATTGGGGTTTTTACTGCACCACCGCGAATAATTAGCTGCCGACCTTCAACGAAAGTAAGTACTAATATAGGAAAAGTGCAGCAGGATATTTTACCGGATTTATTGCATTCTAGGAAACCCTTTGGTGGAATGTAAGCGATAACTCTTCTGAAATGCAATTCGTACAATTTACACAACCAAGTGACCCTTTCACTCGACCGCCAATGCAAATGGTACGAAAAATATTTTAATTAAGTCACTGAACGACGGACCTCCGTCCATTTTGTGCGCTATAAAAATATATTTCGCGACTTTTTGCCTCGTATTGCGAAATTTATGTGCGTTTCGGGTACTTGGGTGGTTGGTGTCAGTGATTTTAGGTTAATTGTGTAGATTTAGTGTGAGGATATTTTAAAATTTGGCTTTTCAATTGTTACACAAGTTTTGAAAAATAACTGTCATTTTAGACAAAGCGAAAAAGAAAACTATACGTCAATAGTGCCATTACCGTTTCTTATTCGGCGAACAGTTGCAATCCTTACTTTATGACCTTCTGGGGACTATATCAACGACTACAAGACATAGAGCTAGAATCTGAATCATGTTAATAGGCAATGTTGGAGATGAAAAGGCCAACTCCTTGTTGAGATAAACAGTTTTATTCTTATTTCCAAAAATTTCTGCGCTGTGCTTGAGATGATGAGGTAGTGAGTTGTAGAAATCGATGCGTCCGCGCACTTCCCCGTTCGCCCGCACCTCCGCCCGTTATACTTATTTATTAAAATCTTTTTTAAACACAATGGTAAAAAAGATGAACTGAACTCCAATGCATTCTGTAACAGCCAACTTTAGAAAAAATCGAAATTAATTTAATGGCAATAGGCGATTAAATATGCCTATAAATACTTAAAAATACACTAAATACAAGTCTACTTAAATACCTTAGACGAACAAGAAAAAGAAACTTTAAAAGAAAAACGAATCCTTAACAGGCGATGAGTCTATAAAAACCATTATTTTTGATTCACTTTTCTACCAACACACGCTGAACGTGGCCTTTGGGTCTTAGAGCCTTAGACCTGGTTTACGAGTCAGACAATATGGCGAAGACGCTGAAGCCGGTGCGGCTGGCGGTAAAATTGACAGCTTGGGTTTCAGTCTTTCCGCTGTATTCATAAAAAAATTGCATCTTTATTTATCAGTAATATAGCGAAAGACTTTAAGGTGAATATATAAGCAAATGGCCTTGAAGTGTAAAATAAATTGTTAACTCGTAAATGTGGTGATATATATATATATATATATATATATATATATATATATATATATATATATATATATATATATATCACCACATTTACGAGTTAACAATTTATTTTACACTTCAAGGCCATTTGCTTATATATTCACCTTAAAGTCTTATATATATATATATATATATATATATATATATATATATATATATATACATATTGCTCTTCGTCATGCTCTAGATAGCTCTTTAAATTATTTTATGAACCACCGTTGAAAGTATGTATTTACATTAGTCCGTCAAGCTTGAAAACTTGCCTTTGCCAAAAGTCGCCACGGCAAGTTTTAAAGCTAGACGGATCACCAATACTCGTAATAGTTTCAACGGCAGTTCGTAAAATAATTTAAAAGGATATCTAGTGCATGACGAAGAGCAATATGGAAATTATCACCATATTTACGAGTTAACAATTTACTTCAGACTTCAAGGCCATTTGCTTATATATTCACCTTAAGGAGTTTTCAGACTACATTAACATTATATAAGGCATTAGGTCCACCACTTGTATGTTTATTTTATTGTGCAATAAAGATTAAATAAATAAATAAATTAACACTTTTCGATATACCTAATTTGGTATGCCAGGTTGAATTTTTAGGGAAACTGATTTTCTCGGTGTTTTTTATCGAGCAAAGCTTGGTCGCCCAGGTACTTAACACATTCACTGCCATCTTATTTTTTTAATCAGAGAATATTTGTAGGTAAAGTTCAAAAGACGTTCTTAACGAAAAACCAATGTAATTAGGAATTTTTGCTAAAAAAATATACTTGAATGCGAAATATTTACGACGTCGCGATAAATCCTGAGATCACATAATACTAAAGCACAGTACAGTACCTAGAGCATATAAAGTACAATTAAAGTATGATGGATGGCCACTAACAAGAGCAATGATGGCCATTGGCCATATGCCAGCATTCAATGTAACAGCGGTTGATCTTTGACACCGATCAGCATGGAAGCGATTAGGATGGACTCTGAGGTAACGACTAGGTAGTAAGGTATGTTCTATTGATCTAAGCAGCTCTTAGGTCACGTACGTAACCCTTAACTACCGAATCCTTTTTTTTACAACGGATTGTTTTTAGATTTTGAAAACCCATGCCAAATTACAGCTTTCTAGTACTAATAGTCTCTGAGTAAAACCGAGGACGGACAGACAGACATGGCAAAACTATAGGGGTTCCTTGTTTACTAAGGAACGCTAAAAAAGGAGTTAAACATTAGGCTAGCATTCTTTTATTATCTTTATACGAATTTTAGAGTTGAAATTTATATATCTGTTCCAAATTGTATGCTTGCTTAAAAGCAGTTTTTAACACGCAAAAAAAAAAATGCATCAAAGAATCAAATATTTATTCAGTTATTTAATTTTAATTTGTAGGCACTTTTACATATATTTAGTATACATTACGAGTAATGTTTATTAAAGAAATTTTTTTAGAAATTTTCTGGAAACGCACGAAATGCGCCTAATTTACTTATTTTCAAAAAATCAACGACGCACGAAACGCGTACAGACCTAAGTTTTTTTAAAAGCTATCGATACTAGTGTTTCGCATTTTCGCAACGATTACTGCTGAGAAGGAACGCTGAAAGAAACTCAGTTACTACACAGTATTATTCGCCTAATCAAAGTTAAAAATAATGATGCGATGATGCCAGTTTTAGGTTCACAATCACAGTACATGCATACAGCCTGGTTTTTTAAATCCTCTAGGCACCTCACGTACCAGACCAACTAAATAAATAAGATGCGGCCAAGTACGTGACGTTTCATATGGTTGCCTTATTGTATAACACTCTTCTTTCTTTATTTTAAGTAGTTAAACTTGCACCCCATTTACTACCTTTTCTGCTACGTCCCTAAGGTGAACTGGTAGACAATGCTTAGCATTAAGTTTTACCTTTTGTATTATAATCGTTAGATTATTGTGCAATAAATAATAAATAAATAAAAAATAAAAAAAATTCAAAGTTGGACATTTGTTTGTCAACAACTATTAGGCCATACGACCTACTTGGTTGTACTTAATGGTTGATGCCTAACACCCGGTTGTGATAAAAATATATTTTCAAGCATAAAACACCTTTCATTTGATATTTCACCAGATGGACGCAAAACATACATGTAAGTATGTATGCAAATGAGTAACCTTCGTCCGCAGATCTTATCTCCTAATGTTTTAACTTATGTTTAGTAGGAAGAAACGCAACTGAAGGATTTCCTATATCTCGTGCTATCAAACTTGTCATTATTCATATTTTGTGACATATTTTAATGGACTTTTGGAGTCTCGTGAATTATTGTTTTATTACTTTATATTTTTTTAACTTAAAGTCCTAGGTCCTAGGTTACCCGTTAGAAATAAATACGTGTATAGCTATAAATATTTAAATTTGTAAATTATTTCTTTATCTATCTATTTTTTGAGCGCTTATAGCTTATATCATAGGAAAACGTTAATAGATTGATATAAGTTTTAGTCTCTTCAGTATTTTATTGAATATATGTTTTCTTTTTTCATTGAATTTGTAAATTTTATGTGTATGCTCGTTTCTTATAGGTGACTGTGTATTAACAACTTTTATAGTTTTCTACATTACTATGCTGTAATATGTTTCCTTTCTTAAGGCGAGATGAGTTCACAGCTCACAACAATGTGCACGTTTTTGAAAAATCACTGTAATTAAACTACTACAGTTTATTTCTCAAAAATTTCACATAGGAATCTGCAGGCTTTTCTACAGACACCCACTGTAGAAAATCTTTAAGATACCTATGTAATTTTTTTTTTAAATAAACTGTAGGTGATTTTTTAAAAACACGCATGCGAGCTTTGAATTTACCTCGCCTTCAGAAAAAACTAATTTGAAAATGTCAGCATGCAGGAAATGACACACATGAACAATGCAACAAGTCTCTTGTATCGGATGGAGCTAGTTATCTTTAGATAACTCAGCATAGGTCATGGATCATGGTCATCCCATGGGACCCATTTTAGGAATTAGTCTCTTCACAAAGTCTATTATGTTATAACTAAAGTTGTGAAATAGTGACAAGTGGTTAGTTACTTAGTAAGATTATGTGGCGAAGAGAAAAAATAAACGTTTTTATAATTATTTTATTATTAGCGGAAAAAAATTACAAAAAATAGAAAAGCCTTATATTATTTTTTAAACAGTTTTAAAATACACAAAAAATGTAATAATATTATTAAAATATATTAAAGATCCATTGTTTGTCTTAACAACTCAATAACCATTCAATCCATTCGTTGCCCATTCAAGGGCACAATAATTCACGAGGATAAACCAAGATAGCACACAAAGGTAACATTGTTAGCACTAATTACCGCACCCGGGCCCGCCCGGCGCATTGCCTCTGGCTGCCCATTGTCTGCGCTGAGTCAACTATGAAAATACTCGGCAAGCGGATATTATGAGTAAACTTGATACTTATGAGTAAACTTTTCAGAAAAATGTTCAGATGGCTCCCCCGGTCCATAAAATATACTTTTCCTTCCAAAGTAAACTCAGATTCTAAATAATGTGTCTAAAAAAACCAGTCAAGAAGCAGTCAAGCATTTGTACATATTTTTGGGTTGCTGTAAAGAAATTACACATAAACTCATAAAGGATAATCATCATCATCATCATATCAGCCACAGGAAGTCCACTGCTGGACATAGGCCTCCCACAAGGATTTCCAAAACGACCGATCGGAAGCGGCCTGCATCCAGCGTTTTCCTGGAAAATGTTACTAATTAATTCTCAAACTTTCGCGTCATGAACACATAAATAGCCATAAAAGGGAACTTTCGAAAATTTGCTTCTCTCCCCGCGCAGATCTAAAAGCCAATTTAGTGTATAGCTGAGAATCTGAATCATCTCAATTAGCGATGTGGATAGCAACCCATCACTTTTTTTTTGTTAGAGATTTGAGTGTGTTTGACCTCTATCTAGCCCGATGGGAAGCTAAGATGAGGTATAAGGTGTAACACGCAGACTCAAAAAATGCCTATTCACACTTGCCTTGAAAATCCTTTTTTCCACCTTCATGCCAAACATCACGCTAAACGTGTTTAAGTCTAACGGACCCAGGTTTTGTCTACCCCGTTAGGGATTAAGACGTGATAGTGTATATGTATCTTTTAAATAATTTTGCTGACCCTAAAGTTTCTTTATATTTATGCTTAGTATTTTTGCGGGGTTTATATTTTTTGTAAGGCACTACATGGTATTCTTGAAAAAATAATCAAAGGCGAATATACATTTCAAAGCTGCTGCGTTTCTCAATTTTTTATTGTAGGTATAAATATAGTATGACACAAATTTTAGTATACTTTGTGGTAATGATACAACAAAATTATAAGGCACGACTCCAAGGTAAAAGATAAAAAAGTTTATATTAATTAAAGGAAATAAAACAATTTAAGCAAGGTCACGGAGAGTAAAAGTGTGTATTTCCCTTACACAGTAAGGTAGATCAAGTTATTAAAAAATATTTAAATGATAAGTAGTTTTAATTAAATGGTTTTAGTTAGTTTTTTTTTAAATTAATTTGTTAATGTCCTCCTAATAATAAAAATAATTATAATTTAAAAAAATATAAACATTCGAACAACAAGTGTCGAAAAAATATCTCTTCCTCATCCGAGCTTCGGACCGTTGGTCCTCGTTTCATTATTATATGGCAGTCGTCAACCTAAATCAAATTCTATGTTACCTGTACCTCCCTTAGTCGCCTCTTACGACACCCGTAGGAGAGGCAAGGGGCAGTGACAATTGTATTCCACTCTACCATCACGACACGGCCAATAAATATAATTATCAAAAAACTAAATTGTTATAAATACCTGCATATTAAATCTATTCTGTTTTTTATTCAAAACCGATATCAAAACGAACCAACATGTTTATGCAAACATAATCACCGCAGATTATTCAATTTAAAGTGATTGCGGCAACTATTTATCGTTTACTATTACCGCACGTGCGCGTCGCTGTCGCAAGTGTGCACCCGGGCTTATTATTATGGTTGTTTCATGAATCACCTGACGATTTGGGAATAGTAGTGTTGGGAAAAGCTTGTTTAGTTAGAGCAGTAATAGATATTACGGTTTTTTAAAGTTTTTTTTGCAAAGGCATTGAAGCCCAAGAATTTTGAAGACACGCAAAGAAGGAGATGTAATTATGACTGAAATTCTATTTAGTTACATGTATACGATACATACATGTCACGGCTTTATCCCTAATGAGGCAGACCGAGCATTTTAGTTCTTACAGCTGTAAGCAGACAGAACCCAGAGTCGGAAGACTCAAAGGCCACTTTTAGCGTGATGTTGAGCGAGAAGGTGGAAAAAGGAATCAAAAAAGTGATGGGTTGCTAGCTGCATCGCCTATTACCATGATTTGCATTTTCGCCCATTCCCATCTTCTTTTACCAACTGCGCGGGTAGAGAAGCAGCTGGTACATTCTAAGTTTTTTCTTTTTTCCCATATCAGCATGAAAGAAATTACGAGAAGTTATTTTTAACTGTTTATTGATGTAAAACAGAATATACGTGTTTCATATTTTAAAAGTTAATTGTATAAAACTGTAAATCATGCAATTGATTGAAAAGGTTTAGTGTAAGGTGATATTAGAAATTGTATTTTTCACAGGAGTGTCATAGTATAAATTAAGGCTATAAATACACAGTCAATTTTATAATGATAGTTTATAGTTAGAAACAGCACGTGCAAATTGCTGATGCAAGTGCCTGAGCAGCAATACTTATGAATATGGTTATTTCATGAATCACCTGACGATTTTGGACACAGGTGAATCAGCTAAAGATTGTATTGTTAAAAGTACAGGTGTGACACCAAAAGCAAATTTATAGACTATTGCTGCACCGCCACAAAATTGTTAATGTAGGAAGATAAAAGACTAGAAAAATGTCTAGGAGTTAAAATCACAGAGAAACGTGCTGTAAAAATTGTAACCTAATAGAGGCTACAATTTTTACAGTATTAAGAAAAACGCCATCAGAAAATCGAATTGAGTAAGGTTGGGTTTCTTTTCTTTTTCATATTTAGCAAAATATGAAGAAGAAATTCTTATAGTGCTATGATAGTAATATAGCGATATAACTGGGGCAATAATGGCAATATAATTAACATTGTTTGTTAAATTAGCTGTAAAAAGTGCATGGGAAAAAATAACCTTTATTTTTACAAAGGGTAAAGAGCATTATTTTTTTGTTTCCTAAGTACTCAATTTTATTTTTCTCAGGAGTATGTAACTATAGCATTTAATTTGAACAATAGACACGGAACAAAGTAGACTCAAGAAGTAAGTAATACCTAAATACTTTCGAAGACAGCAAATTTCCCGAAAGACATACGATGGGGAGCAAATTCATTGATTAGGTCGATGGGTAAGATTACACGAGAAAAATACAAATAAAAGAAAATTTGTTGATTACCCCTCAAGGCTGCTTTCAATAGGCGTGCCTAACGAAATTAACTTGCGCAAAGCAATGATTATTGTCTTGCTCAGTGAATTTGTGACACCTCTTTTACAAAATAACATTGATTCGACTGAGCGGCCGCAGAATTTCTTAATTTTCACAATGATTGTATAGAATTTTTTATCTATAGATAACAAAATATTAATTGTGACACGTTATTAAAATATTTTTACATAAATATGTATACAATTAAACTGTACTGACTCCAGTGCCTAAATTATCAACAGCGGTTGTTAGAATGGCTGAAAAATCTTAAATCAGCTTACAAAAATTCCTTCAGTGATTTTTCCTCGCGCTTACCAGGTCAGATAACTTTAAAACCCTGGATTCGCTTTTTGGGTTTTTCTTCTCTGATTCGCACGATTGTCGATATTCTTGGTAATGATTTTGAGACCGTTACCAGGTACCTCATCCTTGGCAATTATTACGTCATTAAACTATATACATATAAACACTTAATAGATGTATCACCAAAACTGACTGCCTCCGTGGTCCAGTGGTCAAGGCGTTTGCCTTGTGATCTGAAGGTTGTGGGTTCAAATCCCACTGGGAAGCATACTTTGTGAAAAGTTGTTTCCAGTCTGGTTAGGATATTGCAGGCTTGAATCACCTAATTATCCGAAAAGAAAGATGATTCCGTGCTTCCGACGGCACGTAAAACTGTTGGTCCCGAACGCCATCTAGCGTTTGTACCTGTCCTAGGAATGTTTTTGGTCTACCCTTTGGGTTGCGGAGGTCTGACGGCAGTCGCTCTGTGTAAAAACCAGTAACCTCGTCAAATCACCTAGGTAAGGTAGCGGACCCCGGGCTCTGAAGCGTAACCGCTGACGATGCAACCGGGAATACGCTTGGATGATGATCACCAAAACTGTTTGTATCCGTCTACCTAAACCTAAAAATCGTGCGTTAAAAAAAGTAAACTCATCGTTACGCACAAAAATTGGTTCCGCACATAATAATCAATTAGCGAATTTTCACGCACAATCGGCTCTGCTCCGCTCTACTTCCTTATTACGTCACTGCTAGATTACGCACTGTGAACAGCAACCTTTGTAGCCCAACTTCAGACGTGATCCTGCGAAATCAATCTATTGCGTACAGCTTAGGGTGTCGCCTTCCTGCAGAACTGTGGCCATTGAAAAGGTTTTAGTGCTGGCTGTTAATTCAGTGCTAAATCACGTCACGCTTTTTTATCATGAATTTCCAAAAGTGATAGCGTAGATGTACGTAGGCGTTATGTTTCGTTTCGTCTGATGTGGCGCTGTACGTCTGTGTGCAAAAAAAAAGTTTTAAATAACCGAATGAAAGACTTCACTACAAGTTTTTAGAAAATATTTTCTTATTTATTAGGTGATGTAAGAAAAGAGCAAAGTCCACTTACTTTAACCTGTCATTAAACAAGCTTTGTAGTAATGCCACAAGACAAGGCAAATGACAAAAAAGGTTAACTTTGATGAAACACAATAATTACTACACTGTCTACTATTAATACTGAATCAACAGTTGTAAAGCTTTATGCTCTCAAATGAGAGGAAAGCGTACAATACGCTATTATGATCGCGTAACCGCTGGCAATGAGAGCTAAGCACAGCATTGTTCTATTAAGATAACCCATGGCTTGTCTAATGCGTAATCAAATACAATTACCCACAATAAACACCTGTGCTCACCGGCCCGAGCTAAAAATATTGACGGAATAGAAAACCTTCTCAAACTTGTTTGTTATAGTCTTTTGTTCATCTAAGCGCGTTCCCAGTTGCATCCCCAACTATGCTGCTTCGGAGCCTGGGGTGCGCTTTTCTGCAATTTCTTCTCCAAATATAACATGCATGTCAATGGTCACCCAAGGATGCTAAATACCTTGCCAAGTGGAGAAGAAAATGCCGAAGATACGACCGGCCGCCTGCCCGACGTCAACCCTCTTCGGGAACGTATTTGTGCGAAAAGTTTTACAACCGGCTGCCGCCCGACGTTAACCCTCCTTGGGAATGAAATGGTAGTACGAGATGTTTGTGCTTAAGTCGCCTCTTACGATATCCAGAGGAAGAGATGGAGTGGTCCTATTCTAACCAGGAACCACAAGAAACTTGTTCTTAGATAAAAACTTGTTTGTGAAGAACTGGGCTAAGCGTATTATTGCTCTATAAGATAACCAATGGCTTGTCTAATTCATAATCAAATACAATTATCCACAATAAACACCTGTACTCACCGGCATAAGCTCAAGATATCGAAGGCATAGAAATAACGCTTCACTGTATAGAACTTTCTATCAGCTACCACAACATTTCTTTCTCCTGCCACCTTCTCAGTTTATCTGGAGTCAGGCCTCCGCGCATATGTTTTTGTATTTTGCAAATACAAATACTATAATACAATATCTATCTGGAATATTATAATACAAATCCAAACATGTTAGAATGTAACCTCTCGTATATTCAATTACCCGTAAAAGGGTGGATTTGTAACTACAACAAAATTTTCAATATCAGTAAACCTAATTATGATACACCAACGTCACGTCGTAGACATTATTCCTGCCGCAATAAACTATCATTTAAGTATGATATGACCAAGTATCGTGGAATAAAAAAAGAGGTATTTAGTTGCTAATTTACAATACTAATAAAAATTCCAAAGTACTCGTATAAAGCCAAATCAACTATGACGGTTACTTCTTCTCTACTTCGCAAAGTCTTTGGCATCCTTGGCTGACCGTTGTCATCATCATCTTCCTCACCTTATCCCACTTTACGTGGGGTCAGGACAGCTTGTGAGTCTTTTCCATTTTCCTCTATCTTTTATCAAGGTACTTGTTACATTCTTTTTATCCATATTGTCCTTAATGCACTCCATCTACCTTTTCTTAGGCCTTCCTTTGTTCCTATTTCCTGTAACCTTCAAGTTAAGCACCTTTCTGGTAACGCGGCTCTCCTCCATCCTCATTACATGGCCATACCATCTTAGTCTATTGCTTCTCAACTTTTCCATTATTGGGGCTACCTTTGTACTTCCACTTACATACTCGTTTTTAATTCTATCCTTTCTTGTCACTCTACTCATGCATCTTAACATTCTCATCTCCGCTGCATGCAGTCGTCTTTCATCCGTCACCTTGGTAGCCCAACACTCTGAACCGTATAGAACAACTGGTCTTACTACGCTTTTATAAATTTTTCCTTTAAGTTTAAGGGGAATTCGCGCATTGACATGCATGTTATATTTAGAGAAAAAAGCGGGACAGTGCACCCCAGGCTCCGAAGCAGCACAGCTGGGGATGCAACCGGAAACGGGCTTAGATGAATATGAAGATAAATACTAATAAAAATGCATTAAAAAAATACACTTTTTTTCAGTATTTGAGTCACAGAAGTAGTTCTAAGGGAAGATAAAAAAGATCTTGCTTTTTTAAAATTATACACATGTATACTCGTACACCTATACACATAGTCTTATAATACACTTAGATTTTGAAATTGTACTGTATCACTGTCTCCTTGCGGTTTGCGAGACAGTCGTAGTCTGAAGGCGGATTACACTGAATTCCATGTCAGTGCAGCTCGCTCGCTAATTAATATTTGACAGATATCTGGTCTAACAACAAGTCTGTTAAGTTCTCATATTTCTAGTTTAGTCATAGAGCAAGTTGTCTTTACTATTTCGTTACAACCTGTGGTTGTAACTATTCGTATTATTTACTTTAATAGTAATTGATTATTAAATGTAAAACTCTTAACAGCATTATAGATATGTAGACTGCCTCCGTGGCCCAGTAGTCAAGGCGTTCCTTGTGATCCGGAGGTCGTGGGTTCAAATCACACGGGAAAGCATACTTTGTGAAAAGTTGTTAATAGTCTGGTTAGGGTATTGCAGGCTTGAATCACCTGAATATCCTAATAGAAAGATGATTCCGTGCTTCGGAAGGCACGAAAAGCTGTGGGTCCTGAACGCCATCTAGCGTTTGTATATACCTATCATAGGATTGGCTCTTTTTTCCCTTTGGGTTGCGGAGGTCAGACGGCAGTCGCTCTGTGTAAAACCAGTAACCTCGTCAAATCACCTAGGTAGCGGACCCCGGGCTCTAAAGCATAACCGCTGAGGATGCAACCAGGAATACGCTCGGATGATGATAATAACCCTTAACAGCATTATACTCTTATAAGTCAGTTTTGTTAAGCAAGTTTTTATTCTAAAACCTTCTTTAAATTATGCTTACATAGGTACGCTAGATTATGATAGCAATTTTGCGCCCAAGAATACACACACAGAATACATACATTGAATATAGATTTTTATTAAATTAAAACGCAATAATTCAAACTTACTTACAATAGTAATTCGCCGCGAACTTAGACCTCGCGATTTTTTATTAATATTTCAAAAACTACTGAACCGATTTTGATGCCCAACGAAATTGAAAATTCTATTGATATTTCCTATATGCCTACCAAATTTCATCAAATTTTGAGCATCGGTTCGGCAGTTATCGCGGAACAAACATACATACATACAAACAATGTTTTTTCGCCCCAACTTAAATTATAGCCCTCGCTCGCTTCGCTCGGTCGGTCAACAAGATAAAGTTTACAAAATTAAAACGCGACTACGGAAAAATTCATACTTAAAAGTTCGTTTATCCAGTTAATGTTTGCATTAACTGGATAAACGAACTTTTGTGTGAATAACGAACAGCTGTGAATAACAGCTAATAATGCCGCACGGTATTTATTTTATTAGTTCATTTCTTTATGGCCTATATAGGGAGCCACAGTGGATGACTGCCTGCATATAGCCTATAGCCTAACCAGCGAACACCCAAGACTTTTCCGACGATACCTTGTTTGTCAAGGTACCATGGATATCTTTGAAGATACGAAGGAACAGGTGAACATACATACATACATAGCGGCGAAACACATACCCTCCTTCTGATTCGCCGTAGTCGAGTAAAAATATCCACTTTCATTCCTTAATGAAGACACTGTAATTTGGCAGCTGTCATGAGTTTATCTTTTTCAGTTTAATTTATACTTGCAGTGCAGTACAGACCATTAATTTTAAGAGGAATTATATTGCATACAATCAAAGAATTTATAATACAATCTAGAATAACTACGAGTAATAATCTCAAAAAAACAACATTGAAAATTAAACTTAATGCCACGCACATAAAGCTCATATTTTCATAATAACGTTCCCAAAAAATATACATAAAGTTGTAAGCGTCCCTTTCCCACAAAATGTCAGTGCAATAAAGTAAAAGGGGAGAGCTATAACTTAAGGTATATTCTTTAGGAACGGCTTTGCCACTTCGTTAGCATTCTAGATTGTATACACAATTTCTACATACAATCCTTCGCCGAATACTAAAACTGATGGCCGGTCGTCACTTTTACATGTAATTTATTTTGTTAAGTATTATTTTGTGTTATGATGATAATAAGAAAATTATACTTAGACGATATACTTATAAGTCAAATTAAAATTGCCTATCAATGTATGAATCTGTGGATTTAGAAGATGTACTAGTGATGTTTGTAGGTTTCAAAAGATACAAAACAGCATACAAACGTAGAATACTAATTTTTTTACCAGATTTTTCTCGTTGGATGAATAAAGTAATGGAATACATTCATGAAACATGTACGCGTATAGTTACTGTATGGTAAATGATCTAATATACTTTATTGTTCCAAAGTAGAAATTTACTTTTAACAAATTGTGGACTTACTACTAAGAATATTTACCATGTAATATCATCATCATTTGAGCGTATTCTCGGTTGCATCCTCAGCGGTAAAGCTTCAAAGCCAGTCCGCTACCTAACCGAAGTGACTGACTATATAATATGTATTTATTTATTTATTTACACTTTATTGTACACACACACAAATGTAATAGTACAACAGGCGGACTTAATGCTAAAAGCATTCTCTAACAGTCAAACCTTTGGGTTGATTGGGAGAGTTTATGTGGGTGTAACACATAATAAAAAATAACAATAAAAAACTAAATAAAATTTTAAACTTAAAAATAAAATAAAAAGAAACATACTAAATATAAATATTATAATAATACTATACCTACATATTAAATACATACAAACGAGCAATAAATATACATACATATCTCTAAATACATATTATACAATCAAGTCTGTCTCATATTTAATTAAAAATTGAGGTGTCTAAAAATTCTAATTTTAAAGGAGTCGCGGCTAGGAGCCCTTCTGATGGACTCAGAGAGAGCATTCCAGAGTCGTACAGCAGTGACAGAGAAAGAGTTATCGATAAAACCTGTACGGTGAGAAGGAATAGCTAGGGTAAGAGTATTTGAAGAACGCAGGGACCTCTCATGAGTAGAACTTAAAAGTTGGAAACATGATTTGAGATACTCAGGGGCCTGGGGATTATTAAGGATATTGTACAGCTGACAGAGAATATGTTGGTTCCTGCGTTGACGAATTGGCAGCCAATTGAGCTGAGAACGAGATTGGGAAACGTGATCGTATTTGCGCAAGCAGAAGATAAACCTAATACAGTAGTTAAGAAGACGTTCTAATTTATTTAGTTGTTCCTCGGTTAAGTCCAGATAACACACAAATTGTATGTATCTGGTAAAGTATTATTAAGATACTTAGTTAAAGCTCTCTTATTATATCTACAACGTTTTCAGCCTAATGTTTATTTTAGAAATCTATTAGTCCTTTTACGCTTAATTTATGAAGAGACAAATATGTACATACTTAGAATAGTCATATATTTATAAAATAAGTGTAGTTTTGATTTAGATACCTACGAGTACTTAGAATTGTTTGTTTGTTTTTCGTGTATGTAAGAGGCCAACACTGGTGACAGATTTTTCAAGCTGCCTAAAGGCATCTGACATAGCTTGACGACTGCCATACAATGACAGCCGGGACCAACGGCTTACTTAGAATTATTAATTATACATTAACCATCGACATATGTGGACATTAACGTATAAAATATAGGGACTAAATAGAAAAGATATCTAAAATATACGTAAATAACGATACTTTGCCGTTACTATATAGATTATATCATTTTAGTAAAAGGCCCTTTTAAAATGTTACCGTCTGGAGCCCAGCCTCACATGGATAAAGATATTTATTAACGAGGACTATTAGAGACAGTATATCTTGCACAACGGGCAGATAATAGTCCTTATTAAGTTGCCGTTCTTGATATTATAAATCATAATACTTGTATAACAAACTATGGAGAGATCAGGAAAGGGGCGTCAAAAATGTGCAATACGGCAAAAATGTGCCTTTTGCTATTGCACATTTTTCAAAATATTTCCAATACAAAAAAATTACAGCAACTTTAATCTGTGACACATTTTAATCACATGCGTCAAAGTCTGGGGTCCGCTACCTAACTTAGGTGATTTGACGAGGTTACTAGTTTTTACACAGAGTGACTGCCGTCTAACCTCCGCAACCTAAAGGGTAGACGTTTAAACAAACGCTAGATTGCATTCGGGACCCACAGCTTTACGTGCCTTCCAAAGCACGGAATCATTATTTTCTTCGGATAATCAGGTGATTTAAACAATATCCTTACCGACTGGAAACAACTTTGCACAAAGTATGCTTCCAGTGGAATTTGAACCCACGACCTCCAGATCACAAGGCGAACGCCTTGAACACTGGACCACGGAAGCAGAGACCTAAAGAACATTGAGTATTTACTCGTAATACTCATTTAGCAAAGGTACCTACTTAGTGGCAGTCAAAACTGCATACTTATTTAAAAAGTTTAATCTACCTGAGATCATTCTGTATGGTCCTTATTTTGTGGCCATATTAAAACATTCGACAGTTTCTGCTTCCGAGTTCAAACGAAAGAGGTGAGGTCAATTTAGTATATTAGATGTTGATTAATCTTTATTGGCTCATTTTGTCGAACATAGAATCATGTTGCTGTGTGTACAAGACTAGTTACGTCTAACAAAATATTCTGACTCTATTTTAAAAGTGGATTCAGTCTATGATAATAAACAATTTTTTCCAAGGAACATTATCGAAATATGAAAAATAATTTCTGGCCCCCCATACCACTTTACCGATCAGCTGATCCGGGTCTGTATGGAAAGTAAAAAAATATTTCTCATATTTGGATGTATGTTCTTGGAGAAAGTTGTTCAATTTACCCTTAAAATAGTTTTAGTATATGTGGTTAGATATATAATATAATTTTATATACCTAAGTAAAAGTTTTAAATACTTTTCAAGATTACATGATGCTAATAATTTAGAGAAAATAGAATGTATATGTACAAACAAAAATCCGAAGTACAGTTGTTTAGCTTTGTCCCATACGTAGGTACCAAATATGAAAAAGCTCATACGTAAAACTATTGCTCACTACTATCGTTAGTTACTCACACTAAGAAGTTACGACCCTGAGTTATGTTTGTGCAAAAATCTTCTTAGTTAAACAGTATCAGGTATTTTTACCCAATATCAAATATAACTGATTAAATAGGAAAGACACTTGTCGAACGAGTTTCGCTGATAAGAAATAATTACATAATAGTTGCAAAAACAAGATATATTCGCTGTATAGAAGTGCAGGCTACAGAAGGCTTAATAAAGTATACTAGCAGATGTAAATGGAACGACCAGGCCCCGAGGCTAGGGCGGGGTCCGGCAACACTTTCATATTATTACGGCCGCATTGCCCGCACACATACAAAACACCCACACACACAAATCTGAGATTAGATCGCAAATAAATAGGGTAGAAGAAGGATAACTCATATTTGCTCTTCAACTCTATATTTAAAATAACGAAACAGTTTCATATTATTACGGCCGCATTGCCCACATACTAAACACGCACACAGGCACATCTGAGGTTAGTTCAATAAAGAGATGGCAGAAGAATAACTTATATATTTGGCATTTAGGCTGGACTCACATTGTCTGAAAGTAAGATTAGAGTTCAGTGGCAGATCGTTTATATTTGAGTAATTAATTCACGTGCATATTAATGTATACTATAATTCATTACTAAAAAAACTGTTTAATTTGTTTTTAATTCAAGCTTTAAGGTAAAGGTATAGGCAAATGGCCTAGAAGTGGTGCCCGAATTTGAAATAAATTGTTAACTCGTAAATGTGGAGATAATTTCCATATTGCTCTTCGTCAGGCACTAGATAGCCCTTTAAATTATTTTATGAACCACCGTTGAAAGTTTTTACATTAGTCCGTCTAGCTTTAAAACTTGGCTCCGCCAAAAGTGGCCACGGCAAGTTTTAAAGCTAGACGGATCACCAATAATAGTTTCAACGGTTCATAAAATAATTTAAAGGGCTATCTAGTGCATGACGAAGAGCAATATGGAAATTATCACAATATTAACGAGTAACAATTTATTTCACACTTCAAGGCCATTTGCCTATATCTTCACCTTAAAGTTCTAACCAAAATTTCTTGTAAAAAAAAATTCTAAAAAAAGTCGATAAAAACGTCTACTAATGCAAAATATGCAGGGTCAAAAAAAATATACTGAACCTATTTTAAGGGTGAATTAATTCAGTCCATGATACTGAACAACTTTCCCCAAGAAACATATGTATATCAAATTATGAATAAAAATTATTGGCCTTTATGCAACTTGACCGATCAGCTGATCCGAGTTTGTATGGAAAGCAGAAAAATATTTTTTATATATGCTTCTTGGGGAAAGTTGTTCAGTATTATGGACTGACTGAATTCACCTTTAAAATAGTTCAGTATATTTTATTGGAAGTTACAAAAGTCAAATCAGCGCATTTATTTACATGCATAACTGACATCATAACATCCATCAACATGGCGTCCGCTGCTCCAACGTTTTTAGCAAATTACGCGTGAATTTTGATAATATAAAATTTAATTGCATTTCATGGCACTTATCGATTTAATAAAAAATCTTTTTTTTTTATGTTATAGGGCGGCAAAGTCGTTTTTATCTTTTTCTGTTATATATAAGAACCATGTAATCTAATTGAGACACTTTTTAAAAACGGGTGCAATGCAATACCCTGTTGTATGAGATGTCGCATCCGTCACATTTCTAATTTGCGATCAGATCTAGGCGCGCACGCGATCCAACCACTTTCAATGATTCGTTAGCAAAATCATTAGATGTAATACTGGCGCATTGTAATACGTGTTTATGGTTATTTAAATGATTTATTTTTATTGATTGTTTTTGCCTTGTTGCGAGACAGAAAATAATGATGGTTGCTCGAAATAAGGCTACTATTGCGAAGGTGATCGCTACTATGTTATTTGTTTGGTAATGGAAGTTCGAGAAAATGAGTTGTCTGGTAGGTTAAGCTGGGGTATTCATCATCTGTACTTGGACAGTATGTTGACTGCTGGCGGCAATAGTTTGAGTGATGAGAGTTGGCAAAGAATTTCAAGAGTAGCTATTAGACGGATAACATGCAAATGATATAATGGTAGTCAAGAATGTATATTAAATGGCGCAGTGCAGTTTGTTGCGGATTCTTTTGCACTTACTAATTGAAACGACAGAAACTTGTTTTAATTTAAATAATCGATTTCACATCTAATTAATTAGTTGTGAATAAT
Organism: Acrobasis repandana; assembly: GCA_963576875.1. Classification (NCBI taxonomy): domain Eukaryota; kingdom Metazoa; phylum Arthropoda; class Insecta; order Lepidoptera; family Pyralidae; genus Acrobasis; species Acrobasis repandana. The sequence goes on along the minus strand of OY756230.1, from coordinate 8,179,386 downwards.
TATAAATATTTTTATTTATTTAATTTATTGCACTATAAAATTAATGTACAATAGGTTTTATCTTAACGCTAAGCGCTGTCTACCAGAGAATACCTTTAAGATTATCACTAAGTAATTAGAAATGTTAATCTTCTTTCTGAATAAATAATCATAAGAAATGTTAAATTAAAGTTTATTTTAACCGGCTTCAAAAAAGGAGGAGTTAATCAATTCACGTTTTTGTATATTTGCACTGTTGCACCATAATATATCTAACAAAATTATTTTTCATATTTCGATATATGTTCCTAGGGGAAAGTTGTTCCGTATCATTGACTGATCCACCCTTCAAATAGTTTCAGTATATTTTCATAGACCCTGTATAAAGACCGATTTGAAAAATTCTCCCGACATACACCTATTTCTTTGATAAGCTCCTGCGTTGGTAGCTCATAGAATGTCATATAAGACATATATAATTTATTTGTATGAAATCTTTATTTTTTGGTCGGACGATGTTGTGAAGTCAGTGGGAAGGCAGTGGATTGGACTGGCACAGGACCGTATAGAATAGCGCAAAAAAAGGGAGGCCTATGCCCAAAAGTGGGTTGATGTGGGCTGAAAGTAGTAGAGCTGCTTCAGACCAATCACGCTGGAAAGCATCAAGGCCATCATTTATAAAATTTGCCTTGTTTTAAATTATTTTAAGCGGAAGTATTACTTTAACAGTTTGCAGTAGTGCCTAACGTTCACAATTTGCGCCACCGCGAAACTTTAAATTTATGTAATTTATTTTATGACTTAATGTAAATAATATTTCTTCTCTCTTCTGCTTCTCTTCCCGTGCAGATCGTAAAAGCCGATCGAAGGAATGGGCGAGAATCTGAATCATATGAATAGGCGATGCGGTTAGCAACCCATCACTATTATGATTTCCCTTTTCCACCTTCATGCCCACCATTACGCTAAAAGTGGCTTGGGCTTTACCGCCCTTGGCTCTGTCTACCCCGTTAGGGATAAATACGTGATAGTGTATTGTATTGTATTGTAAATAATATCTCTTATTTATACAGCTTTAACACTAATTCAGAAAATATAGTGCATTTACACTATATCACATGAATGAATTCGCTTAGTAACATATTTAAATGGGCTACATACCAACCCTCATATTCATAATAAACAAGCAAGTGCAAGTCGGCCTCGTACATGAAGGGTTCCGTACCCCCATACAATATTTTAAAACTCTAAAGAAACACGTTTCTTGTATGACAAACCCCTTTAATTTTTTAATTTTTTTGCAAGAATCGTTTATGTTGTTTACATAAACGATTCTTGCAAAAAAATTAACTATACTATTAAAATATTAACATGTTTGGCTAACATACAAGCTGAATTAAAAATTTAAGCTAAAATTATGTAATTAAAAATAAAATAAAAAGACTATATTAAAATTTGCATTATCTTATTTACTTAAACTTAAAGGCTATGCTACCTACTTTTATATTGTTATATTCGGTCTATACTAAAGACATCAACGAGCACTTCCATCAAAATACCACAAGCCATTTTATCTTTAAGTATCTGTCTGTCTGTTGTCCATAAACTCTGAAACTACTATGCTGGTTTCAAAATAAATAAGGGATAAAAAACCTATGAAAGAAACTTCAAAAAATTTTGTCTGAAAAAATTACACTGAATTTTTTGAAATCATCAGATTGCAAGAGATCGCATATATTTAGCCAAGTTGTTCTTATTTTTGTTTGAATGGAGACGTTTTATTATACATATCTGCACCAAAACCTTACGACCAATCATCATTCCTATCCATACATATATAAACATAAGTATACTATCCCTTATGGGGCAGACAGAGCCCAGGACAGTAAGATCCAAAGGGCACTTTTATCGTTATGATGAGCGAAAAAAGGAATCAAAATAATGATGGGTTGCTAGCCACATTGCCTATTAGCATGATAATCTGTTTTTTTATTTTATTCTCCAATTAACTTATTTTATTTATTCTAGGTATTGTCTTTTATTTCAGAACAGCATTGATGAGATATTATTATTGAGAATAATTATTGTCCATCTCACTAATAAACCATTTCCCAACATTAAATGCTTCATTACAACCAGTAATACGAAGTAATTGAGAGAAAATACCGAAAACAGGCAGGATCAAATTACATTCAAGACACAATCGTCATGCGATAGTGGTAAATTCTGGGTAATAAAATTTTACAGTGGTAAATGTACAGTTGTGTACAATTACCAGTGGGAATGTGCATCTCAATTGCTTTATTATGAGATCACCTACTTTTATTTCTGCGCTTTTGTATTCATTTAAATTAACAGGTATTTATTATAAAAAAAAACCATGTGTGAATCTACAATAATATACGCTATAAATCATCGATCGTGCCCGCAAAATAAAAGGTTTCCTCTCATTTTGAAAATTAACTACATAATAATAAATAAAAATAACAACTCTATATACTTTTAATTAATATAATTTAGAACAAATAAAAACATTTATATATTTAGAAAGTTTAATAACACCTGATGGTCGTTCTACACAAGATATAGTTGCAAGAATTGCAATGGCAAAACAAGCGGTCAAACAAAAAAACATCTTCTAACAGCAAAGATATTAAAATCACGAAAACAGCTCTCAAAAATATATATCTGGACTATTGCGTTATATAGCTCTGAGGCATGGACTTTGACTCAAAAAGAAAAGAAACACATAGAAGCATTTGAAATGTGGTGATGGAACGGATAAGCTGGGTTGAAAAAATTACAAATGAGGAGATCCGAAAAGAGTAGGAGAGAAAAGGTGCATTCTGGATATATAGAGAATAGACGAGGAAAGATGTTGGGTCATCTGCTACGACATGAGGACTTCATAAAGATCATTATGGAAGGAAAGATAGATGGGAAAAGAGGAAGGCCGAGGCTACATGAATGAATACAAATAGAGGAAAAGGTGAACGTCGTGTCGTACAGAGAAGTAAAACAACTGGCAGATAAGAGAGACAAATGGAAGAGAATTCATACTCCACCGAAAAGAGCATAGCTCTTAGATATACTTCTAAGCAGCCATTCCGATGAAACACAAAGTTTTCTGAGTGGAATTATGATATATACCTACAAATGAACGCATTTTGTAAATTGAATAAAAGCTTGATAAGTTGGTAGACTTATTAAAAATCACAAAGCAGGTAAGCATTGTTAACATAGGTAATTTTTTCTTTTAGCTCTTTATTTTAACGAATATTTTACTGAGCAAATACATTGACACAGACTTGTATTGCTTTAATAAGTTTCAATGTAGTGTAATTAGACGACCTCTGTGGCCTAGAGGTCACCATGCCATTCTGTCACACCGGGGGTCCCGGGTTCGATCTTCGGTCAGATCAAAATGGAAAATGATCTTTTTCAGATTGACCTGGGTGTTTATCTATTTATGTATTTGTTATAAAATATAGCATCGTTAAGTTAACATCCCATAACGTACATAACTTGAACTTACTTTGGGGCGAGCTCAATCTGTGTGATTTGTCCGTATATAAAAAAAAATGTGGAACATACATCTCAAAAGTCCATTTACTTTAGAATTGTCGAAAAAAAGATTACACAACGCTATACAAATAAAGCCATTATAAATAACAATAAAAAGTCACGACTGCTTATTATATCTGGTATGGGTTATTTAATCTTATACAAGTGTACATTATCTGATATTTTTATGATCATTTTCCGTTTTGTAATTATTTTTTGAGAAGAAAAAGTAAAAAGTTAATTCTCAACAAAAAAGTGTGCCATCCTCGGGCACCTATCAAACACTCAGTTTTCGAGTACAGTCGCCCGCGCCGCCGGGAGCATTAACGCACTTTCGGTGCCGACTGTCTTCTTCTGCCAACCATTCATTAAGTTCGCATGCAGCGAACGCTCGATTATTGCAATTATTTAAATTCACACCTTCGAAACGCGAAAAAGCCTCTTTTTGCATTAAATGTTTCGTAAGCGCGAGGAAATGACGTCTCATTCGAAAGGTATAATTAGGGACAACCTTGGTCATTTGGGTTTGTTCTTATTTGGACCTGTTACTTGGGGCGAAACCCTACGCAAAAGTAAAGCAAAATCAGTTTTGCAAAACATTTCAGAGTTTTATTCAATTTGGTGAAGGCAGACTGATGACTTTCTTTCAATATAAGTCAAAAAGTAATTGTAGGCTCGTCGTGTTATTATGGTAGCGACAATTCACATGGATTGAACAGCACGCAAGATTTAATCCACCAAACTCAACGCACCGTAACAAAAAAGAAAGCAAAGCCCTTAGGACATGTAGGCGACCTATGATGAGTAATTCAGTTTCTTTTGGCATTTCTTTTCAGCAGTAGTCGTTGCGAAACTAGTATCGGTAACTTTTCTTTAAAAGAATTAATTTATTAATCGCCTTCAAAGGCCTAATTACTGAATTAACATTTAGATTTTGAAGAAACCAACTTAACTATCAAATGTTAATATTAAACAACTAGCCAGAGTCCTTTTGGATTCCCCAATAACTAGTAAACATATATTTGGTTAAAATAATAAAAACTTTTTCAAGCCCAGTTTTCCAAATATGGGGTTACATTCGTAACTAAAGGGCCAATGGATGGTCGTAAGTGGAGTAAACTATCACTGGACCGGATTTATACTCTCCTGACATTGTGATGTTGACGCGGTAATTGTGAGATGTTTCGACATGTGACGCGGCTGTTGTATGACTTGTATGAGCTTTATTGACAGCGATAATCTGGCTGAAAGTTTGACACTCATCAGGATCCTTTGAGGCGAAACGTCTCGAATTTCTTCTGAAGCAGTGTTCCGAATATGGAAATTATCTTATGTAATAAGGGTTCTTTTGCTTATCTACTGTTTCGACATGTGACGTTGCTGTTTTTTCACTTGTATGGATTTTTAACAGCGATAATCTAACGGCTGAAAGTTTTGACACTCCATTCAGAATCAATTGATGAATGAGAATTTTCGAATTACTTTTGAAACAATGAGTTGAATGTGTAAAGATACCTTTTTGTTTTGTTACCTTCGTAGACCATTAGATAAGCAAGGCTCTGTATTTAGTTGAATATCTATTCACATATTTAAACAGAGATGGAAGCAATGTATTTGTGCCAATAGAGTCAACGTATTATTAAGAAAAAAGATAGAAAACTATGCCGACCCCAAATCATAGAACAAGGTAAAAAAGATCTTTCTTCATGCCTGTTATTGCTGGCAATATTTAAAAAAAAATGTGTTCGCAAAATTCCTATGTGCCACGTTCTATAATTATGCGGTGTTTGAATTCAAGCTTGAATGAATACATACTAATTAATTACTGATTTGGAACACGAGGCTTTAACACAAATTAAAAGCTTACAGAATTGATAAGCAATGACCACTTTAGCTTAATTTTAAGCATGTCTGAAGAATTCGAAAGCTTCGGTCACCTTATTGACGTATTTATTTATGTATGGTTTAATTTACCACCAAATGAAAACTAGAATTCAGATGTAAAGTATTTAATTTTTATTTTTATATCTACTATCATTTTTTTTTATTTTTTTTTATTCTGGTAACATACAGTCTTGAACTTATAAATTTTATGACATAAGTGTCATCAATATCATCCGAGCGTATTCCCGGTTGCATCCTCAGTGCAACCTAGTTGATCTGACGAGGTTACTGGTTTACACACAATAGAGTAATTTTATGACACCATTGTCTCTAGTTGAAAAGCACATAGGTACCTAGTCTTAGTTCCTAAAAACAAAACTAGCAAGCGAATCAGTGAAACTGAGCAAAAGTTTAGCTAATTTACGCAATTCAAAAAAATATATCTTTCTTGATTCTTGATTATCCTTTTGTACTATATTTGTTTTGTGATTCGAATCACCCGATTGACACATTACAAGGAGTCAATTATAAAATATTTTTCAACACTCCTCAATTTTGGTATGTCAAGCGTCGCAATGTTGTAGGCAAGGCGACAGTATACTAATGTCTGTGCACATATTTATTTAAATGACATTCTTATGTTTCTAACTATTTTCTTTCTTAACCATATTTTCTTCATAGAAGAAAAACTTAAGAGCCGTACTACCCTAAAGTTCTTAGAGCGATCTTAAATATTATCAATATTAACGAAATACTCACTTTGAAATAAAAATACAGCAAAGTTCAGGACTAACTCTAAACATAATAAGTTTCGAAAACACGATTGCTTAAAATTTTCTCGATAGAAAAACATTGCGAAGTTGCCTCTAAATCACCTCAGAATTATACTGAAACAGGAAGTATTCAAGAAATACAATAAAATAGCACCTGTATCTTTGGATTATAATTGTATTAAACATAAGGCAGAGATCATATATCATACTTTTTAAATAACTCTTCAATATTTTTTGTAAAACGAAAAAAACCTCAAAGCCAGAACCAGCCTCATTGATCCACCGCGATTCCCGACGCCCCGCATGGCTCGCTGTCTCGCTTCGGGTACAGTAAATTTGTGTGTGTGGAGCAAAATTTAGATTATTTACATCAGGCGCCCTCTTAACCCCAGATTTTTTAATTAAGTTCTAAAGGTATGTTATGTGCGTAAAGTATAGGCGTTAAAATGCATCAAGTCAAGGCGGCGTTCTTTTACGACAGATAGCGCCTCTGATGCGAAAGTGCGCGAAATTTGATTCAGGAACAGGACTCAGTTTGTCAGCAATGTTAGCATAGAAGACATATCGTACACTCGTATAAACTGTCTATGTCTAGGGTCCAAATTTGAAAAGAAAGTAACCATTTCTCCAGGCTTTCAAAAAAATTTATTTAAATAAGTTATGTTTTATGTTACTATTTTCTTTCTTAACCTTTTATTTACATATAAAATAAAACTTAAAACCCATAGTTTTTTTTTAATTGTTTGAAGGTATCGAATGACAGTATGAAGCTTTTTATTAATACTTACTTTTGCCTATTACCTAGCCTACTTATTTCTATATTCTAAGGGTTTTGATTTTAATGCCACTAATAAATTTTCATAATCATATTTCAAATCACAAGTGAATGAATCACGAAATATTATATGACTTATCTATATTATAAGTTTAATTGAAAGTTTTCATTTGTGTTACAGATAATTAATATGTCTTATGCACTTACTGTGTTTATTAAAATAAAAAAACATGTTTTCTAGTAACTACTCAACTCTTACTGACATGCATTCTTATTACCAATTTCGTCAATATTTTCATCGCCTTGCGATAATTCTGATTGATAACCTGCAGTGGCCACTAACTCAGGTGAAAGGTCCAAGCGACCTCGATCTCTCACAAATCTCCTTTTGGCTCTTAATTGCTGAAAATAAAACTGGTTCGCCACTTCACAACTTGAGAATTTTCTGTATCCAACTACATAATATTTTTTAATATTACACCTTTCATAGGAGTAATGAAAAAGACGTAGAATATTTCTCAGCTGTTTCTCGGGCAGATTGTAAAAGGATGGGGCGAGAATCTGAATTATGTCAATGGGCGATGTGGCTTGCAACCTGATCATGGTGCACTGGCACCTCTGGAAAGAAAATACTTACATTAAATAAAGAGTTTTTTCTCCTCCTCGAGACTACCTCCATGGTGTAATGGTCAATACGTTAGTCCGCCAATCCGGAGGTTCTGTGTTCAATCCCCAGTCAGAGCAAGTTGGAAAATGGCCTTTTTCAAATTGTCCTGGGTCTTGGGCGTTGAATATGTCTTTATTATAAAATATACAATACAATACAAAAATCTTTATTGCACCAAATAAGATTTACAAATATAGAACAATGTCTATAATAAAAGGTACAAGAGCCGAAGCAATCTTTTACAGGCAAGTAACCCTAAAGAGAAGGAGTGCGAAGTATATAAGTAAGACAACAGGTAGCGCAGCTAAAATTCATAGGTTTATAAATAAATATAGTATCGTTGAGTTAGTATCTCATTATACAAGTTTAAAACTTACTTTCTGGGGGCTATTTCAAGGGGCTATGAGGCGCCATATCGAAAGGTTACTTAAATCCCTGTACCACCTACTTACCCATTGTCAAGCTAAACGAAACCTTTGGGTCTTATTGCCCTAGACTCTAGTAGTAGTCTAGTATATGTTGACTTTGACTTTGACATGACTTGATAATCTTCAAATAGCATATAAAGTATTTTTTCAATGTTGGTAACCATACCGGACAAAAGTACGCGGGATTCCCCGAACAAAATTAAAATTGAGATGACTATGTGGAGCGACGCACAAGGTAGACTTTGGTCCGCTGTAATTTTTATATGGACAAATGTCTACGCCACCGTATGCATTGCATAGGCCTCGGAGGACTTTTTTTGACGGTTTAGAGATTTTTTTATATCCTCCGCGAACAAAAGTCCTTCGTTTACGAAGATCTTTAGTTGTATACAAAATAACCGTAAAAACTAGGCAAGTGCGAGTCGGATTCGTACATTAAGGGTTCCATTCCTCCGTACAATGTTTTAAAACGTTTTAAAAAACCTCATTTCTTGTATGATTTAATTTATCTATTTAGGTAGGTATTATTTAAAACTTGTGTATTACATATTCGATGACTAGAGTAGAGTACCTATTTAGTTTATCTTATTTTTAGCTTTAACTTTATTGTATTTGTTGTTATTTATAGCGACCACAGTAATCGGTGAAAATTTCTAGTCTAGCTATTACGAAGAGATAGAGCCATGTGAGTGACAGACGGATAGACAGCGGAGTCCCAGTAATAGGGTCCCGTTGGCACGTTTCGGGTACGGAACCCTAAAAAAGAAACGATATTCAACCAAATGATGCATATTAAATCAATAATTAATTAAAGGTGGGAACATTAATCACCTTATTAGACATGGCTTGGTTATATTTTTAATTAACGAACATCAAAGTTATCAGTTTCATTATTTGTAGCAGAAAGTGAGTATTAAATGTTAATTGATACGTAATTATTGATTTTTGCCGTTAAATTTTATTGATTCCCACCGAATTTGTTACGTTATCAGCTAAAGAGAAAGAACTTCGATTAAAATTACTTCGATAATAGCTAATACGAAAACAATGAATTATAAACATAATATTAACTTTCCTATTTTATTATTTGCTTCTATAGTGATTTGGGAGAAAAAAACCTATATCGTATTGCATTTCCTCTACATTTATTGGAAAAAGTTGTTCATAATGATGGAATAAAGTATTTGTACTTACCTAATTAAAAATAATCTTGTAATTAATTGACTTTGATTTTTTTATAAAAAACTGTATACAAAGTTTGTATACATTTTTTGAATGGGTTTTTTAACCCTTTATTTTGATATCCTTTTTGAAAAGTAAGGAAAATTAATTTAAAAAATGGTCCACTTGTTATAGCGTCGTCTTAAATCTACAGTTTAATGTTTTGTTACAAACGCGCTTAGTAAACAATATAAGATACATGCAAACATAATTAGATACGCGCGACAAATATAACCCTCTTTTTGTAGTCGGATAAAAATAGTCTAGTTATCAACGCGTTCGAAATTCAAATTGGTCAGATCTGCGGCACGGGCGCAGGCGCAGCACGGCGCGCGCCGCTCGCTCCAATTTCGCAACCGTGTAGACGTCGCGAGCGTCGCAGGCGCAGTATATCACGTCGGATATATTTAGTGGCCGGCCGCCGCCCCGTCAGTGACAGCCTTATCTGTTATCAGTATAAGGATAGATACCTTATTGGAGACTGCCCGTATCTATAGTTCGGTGGGTGGCCTTGCAGGTAGAATGGGCTTTTGTTGCCTTTAATTGCTGCAGTTAATCTTTTGTTCATGATTATTAAAGTTGGGTTCAAAAATAGACTTGGCATAAACCTACCTAGATGATTTACGATAAGACGGCTACAGCACGCTTCAAGTAGGTACTACTGGCAATAGTTAAAAATAGATATTAGACGATTGAAAGAAGTATAACTTACTTCAATTTATTTATTGGATGATAATTTCATGGGGCCTTGGGGTGCGGAAGCTCGTCAGTTATAGAAGGAAATTTCCCCATGTCTTATCGATGCCTCAGGGGATCCAAGGGCTGGCGCGCATCTCTAGGCTAAAGCACAGGCTAAAGGCTGAGCCTGGCCATTCAACGTAGGAATGCCGCCAGCCTCTTGGGTACCCTACCCTGTGAGCGCAGCGATTTGGGGTCCATACCCGTACCCGAAGGGTGCAAACGGGACCCTATGACTGTCTGTCCGTCTGTCCGTCTGTGAATGCTTAAATTTTAAAATAAAATAAAAATATAACTTATTATTTTACTTTATCTTTATTTTATTTATCTATTTCTACTTGTCATCGCTAGACATACATCGTTTTATAATCGTGTAGGTAGACTATTACTTCCTAAAGTTTTTTTTTTAAATACTACATATATTACAGGCGTCAGTTTTGTAGTTACTAACAAAATAAAACAATGCCGGAAAACCGCGCAAATGGTTGTAAATATTTAACAAGTAAAACCACAAGGTGATTAGCTTTGTAGTTAGAACCTACTCTTAATGATGAAGTGGCTGACGAATGAATGATATATTCCGGTTAAGAAAATTGAAAGGGTTGATGGTAACTTATCGGTGTGTATTCTAGTTTCTTTAATTGCTTGCAGACTTGAACAAATAGTTCAATTTGTAGAGTCAGTTAAGTGATGTTTCTGATATATTATATTAGCCTTTATGTATCTATACACATATACATTCATTAAAATGCTTAATTATTAGAGCTAGTTCTGGCTATGATACAGACTCCTTCAAGATACACATGGCGAAATAATGAGCTTTTTTTCTGATTCCCACGTACGATCAGCTTCTTGTCAAGTCGAAAGGGTTCTAATATAGTTTAAATGATTTTTGACCAGTATGTAGCTACGGACCTCTCTGTAGTAAGCCTCATTAAGGTTCTCTAATAGTAGTCGCAAAGGCGGTGCATCGACTATAAAGTGCGATCAGCTGTTCAAATAGTACGTATATTGTACGAGAGATTGGCTTTTTTACATATTTTGACATAATTATGTTCTTCTGCATCTTGCTCTTTGACTATTTATTAGGTATTCGTTTTTTTTTTGTTTGTAAATTCCTACCTAAAATTTACACTTTAATTACATACAGATTATACTTATTTTTATAACCTTACATAAATAATTAGTTATTATCAATTTATAATTTTATTAAATCAGATATAGATATACTATCCCTTAAGGGGCAGATATAACCCGAGGCCGAAAAATACAAAGGCCAAGTTTTATGTCATATCCCAAAAGTAATGTTGACTAATTATTTCTTGCGATTTAATTAAAATATGATACAGTTTTAAGTTGATTGCCGACTATGAGTGCGGCACTGTTACGCCAGTGAAAGGGAGGGTAGCCATCTATTTTATAGACGGACCAACACACTTACACATTTTATCAGTACTGGTGTGCACCTACTCTGGGTGCATAATAGTTGGCCGCAGACATAAGAATCTTAAAGAAATGATACTTGTCCAAACTCCGTGGCTTAAAAAGTTTATTATATATTCTATAATTTGATTCATATACTCAATATAGGTAGATACAGATGCCAGGGAAAGGGAGGGTGGCCACCTATTTAATAGACAGACACACACATCTTCCTAGTCCTGGTGCATACCTAATAGTTGGTAACAGGCATAAGAATCTCGAAGAAGTGTTACTTGACAACACTCGGGAGTTTGAAGAGTTTAGTCTACTCGTATTATTTCATTCTTCTTTTACTTTGCGTTTCCTGATAATTCTACCCAAGTTAAGTTTTTTTTTAAAGCTTTACGTAGTAATGTAATAGGTTGAATGTAATACAAAGTCATAGAATCAGAAGCATACAAAATATTTTAACACTATCTAGACGAAGATCAATTATAAAATCGGTTTAAAATTAAATTTTTAAAACCCATTCAAGGAATAAACGAGAATGGGTATAGTCGCACTGTGGTGACGGTCAGGGCAACAAGTGGATTTTAAAAAAGCTGTCACAACCGCCTTTATGAGATTTATAAGTCTGCGATGCATATTGCGACAAGGGTTAGTGCCCTGGGCGTGTCCAAGGCAACGGCGGGAATTGATATCGGCAACTGGACTACATCACGAGGCGGGAGATAGTCACGGAAGCTGTATTGTTAATTTATTATAATCTGTGAAGTCTTGTGGGAGGTCTTCTATTATAAATTTTTAAGTAATATAATGCAATTATATATAAACGAGCGAGCTAAGCGAGCATATACAATGCATCGTTTGTATGTAACGTATAAAGTTTGTTTATGTATCTATATAAATAAATGTATGTTTGGTATAACTCGAGTGAAGCTCCGATCAAATAATCGAAGCTTTCTGAAATTTTAATGAGGCGTATAGATTTTTTTTGGTCAATCATGAGCCAAATCAATCAAGGGGTTGCCGAGATATAGGGTTCACGAGGTCACAGTTTGGGGTGAACTATAATATAATAGTATAATCACCCATTATCAAATTTCAAAGATACTATTTTTGTAAAATAACACATACAAACGCCAAACCGTTCAAGTAGACTTAACACTAATTATATGTTTATGTTTCAGAGGGTAAATCAGTCTATTCTCTGAACAACTTTCCCTAATTAATATATAAAATATCTAAAAACATCAAAACATTTTACTGTCAAACTGTTAACTATGAACAAGGTTTCTTTTTTAAACTACCGAATTGAATGACGGAAATTTCAAAGTACTTTCGAAAAAATTGATTTCCCATCAGCAATCAGCTGATCAAGAGTCTGAAAACGTTGTTTGAATTCGTATTTCGATATTTTTTACCACAAACCATAACAATACCCAAAGATTTTTATTTTTTTTATTAGAGATTTGAGTGCGTTTGACCTCTATCTAGCCTGCTGGGAAGCTAAGATGAGGTCTAAGGTGTAACACGCAGACTCAAAAAATGTCTATTCACTCTCTAATACGTAGAAAATACATTAGGTAGCGTAACAAATGAAAGGACGTACTTGTACTAATATTTAATGACGGTGTGCGAATAATCATTGAAATACACGCAGTTGTTTTTAAAAAATCTATTTAAAAATTTCAGCTGCTTCTAGCCCTGTAATAAAACGGAACAACCCCATCTCTCTTCCTCTCATCTTCATGTTAGCATGTTCTCGGTTGCATTATCAGCTGTGCTGCTTCGGAGCTCAGGGCACTCTTATCTTTTTTTTCTTCTCAAATTTAATATGCATGTCCAATGGTCGGTCACCCAAGGATGCCAAAGACCAGAAGTAAAGAAGAAATAGTCAAAACAATATAATTAAACGATTTTGCTATAGTTTTACTACCGGCTGCCTGCCTGCCTGACGTCAACCCCTTTGGAGAATGCATTTGTGCGAAAAGTTTTACAACCGGTCGCCGCGCGCCACCCGACGCCTCTCGCCTCTTAAGAAATCTACAGGAAGAGTTGGAGTAGTCCTATTCTAGGCCGGAAGCCACATGGTACACCCAAAACCCCATCGAATTTTAAATTTTATTTGTTATACTATTTATAGAAAAAAAAAACATTCTATTAGGTACATAATTCTTGTCAAAGCAGATATAGGTGATTTATGTTGCATGGTAAATATAAATAAATATAAGTAAAACATTAAAGCTATTTTTTGCGATTAGACCATAGAAAAAAATCTAGGTCGGTGCTCTAACATTCTTTATTACATCAGCTTAAATTGGCAAGCAGATTATAGCACAGAGGATTACAATAGATACTACGAACAACTCAATAACTACTTATGAACAATGCGGAAATATTTTCAATGCGTTTGACCTTGCGGAAAAAAATTGGGTCCCGCCGTTAGGCCCTCGTTCCACGACGCACTCGTCCGGGACGCTCACGAATTTCAAAATTTGTTTTTCCGCTACGCCCTCGGCCGTGACGCTCCCGTTTCAATTTTTTTATTTGCAAAAATCCCGAATAAGTACTCTTGAGTGCAGAAATGTTAAAAGGAAATAAATATTATCAAAATCACACGTGTTACGTGTGTTAGGTACTCGTAGTTAATGTAAACATTTAGTTTGCTATATTGTAATTTTAAACTGTTCAGAAAAATAATGAACGAGGGGTGGCTGATATAAAATCTACTTTGTTAAAGAAAGTTTTGAAAATCGAACTGGCCACTGCAAAATCATATTCTATATTTATTCCTTTTTCAAAATTATGACGCTTATTTTTTTTCGCTTGCTTTTGTTTTTTTGGCGCGGCTTTGATTTCACCATGTCGAAAGGAAATTGAAAAATTATGAAATTTGAGCATCGAGCAGTGATTAAATTCCTAAGTAAAGAAGGAAATACGCCTACGCAGATCAGAGAGCGCATGTTAAAGGTGTTTGGTGATTCAAGTCCTTCTGAATTCGTCATAAAGTTTTGGTCGAAGCAATTTAAACATGGCCGTGAGAGCCTGGAAGACGACCCACGTAGTGGAAGGCCAATTTCTGCTGTTACCGCAGATAATGTTGAAAAGGTGAAGAACCTGATTCTTGCAGATCGGCGAATCAAGCAGTGGGAGATAGCCAGAGATGTGGGCATTAGCAAGGAACGAGTTCATGAAATTATTCACGAACATTTGGGCATGTCCAAGATGAGCGCGCGTTGGGTCCCTAGAATGTTGACCCCCTTTGACAAACAAAGGCGAGTAGAATGTTGTCAGGCATTTCTAGACCTGGTCAAAGGTAAAGAAGAAGAGACTATCTCTCGAATTGTGACCTGTAATGAAACTTGGATTCGCCAGTGGGATCCGGAAAGCAAACAAGAGTCAATGCAATGGAAATTTAAAGGAGAAAAGCCGCCAAGGAAGTTCAAGGTTCGGCCGTCGGCTGGAAAACTAATGGCCACCGTATTTTGGTATGTCGAAGGGATTTTGATGATAGATTATTTGCCTAAAAATACAACAATGAATGCTGAATATTATGCAAACTTGCTTGACCAGCTTCGTGAACAAATCAAAGAAAAGCGGAGAGGCAAACTCAGCAAAGGTGTTCTGATTTTACAAGACAATGCTCCTGTACACACAGCCTTAACGGCGAGGTCAGCCCTGAGCAAAAACGGCTTCACAGAAATTAACCATCCACCTTATAGTCCAGATCTGGCTCCCTGTGACTATTTCTTATTCAAAGATTTAAAGAAAAAATTGAGGGGTCGCAGATTTTCGACGGACGAAGAAATGAAGGAGGCTGTGACTGACCATTTTGACGAGCAAAATAAAAATTACTATTATAACGGCATGATGTCACTTATTTGCAAATGTCATAAGTGTATTTCACTTGCAGGAGACTATATAGAAAAATAAAAAAAAAACTAGACATCAAAGTCTTTTCTTTCATAGTTAGGTAGATTACTTATCAGCCTCCCTCGTAATTATAAAACTGTTCAAAAAATTAAGTAAAAATCAGTAGGTAATTTCTGTTCGCGTAACATTTATTTATTATTTGGTGTTATAAGCATCTAAAATATAAACATCAACAAATTAAATATAAGCTTCTCTAATATACGTTAGTTATAAAATTTTATGGTTGGTAAATATTTGTATGTAAATAGCTCTATGTATGGTGAATATTTTCTTGAAATGCGTGGGGCAGTAATCAAGGATACCATCGCAGAAAAAGTTTCGTATTTTTTTTTGTTTCAATGCCTTTATAAAATCAAAAACAATAATCCTGTTGTAATTAGGGTTCCGTACAAAAAATGAGAAAACGGAACCCCTATAGGATCACTCGTGCGTCTGTCTGTCACAGCCAAGTTTCTCCGAATTTATCAGACCGAATCAGGTAAAATTTAGTAGGATGGTGTAATTCTATGACCCAAACACATATGTGCAAAGTAAATTAATATTATTTTAAAATAAGGGTCATTTTCGGGGGGAAAATTATGAAATTAAAAAAAAGTTTTGCAGGGCTTGTTATAAGGATCTCAAATATATTTTTGTTATTATTGTAAAATAAATAGTTCTGATTTTATTCAAGAATGAAGACGAAAATTGACCATTCCACCCCCCCTTATCTCCGAAAGTACAGAGCCTAAAATTTTGAAAAAAATACAAAATATCGTTCATTGCTTGTAGATTACAGGAAAACCTATAAGAATTCAATCAATTGTACGGAACCCTCTCCACGCGAGTTTAACTCGCATTTGGCCGGTTTATTTTTATTAAAATCACTTAGAATGTGTGTTCGAAATTTTTCGGGGATGATAACATCGCAAGGCTCCTTAAACTTTGTTGTAAGCACTTTTAATGCTCTGTTCCTATGATTGTACAATGTTCTCTTGACGTCTGTGTACAGTTGATTTTTTGCATCAAAACCTTTATTTATCAGCTGCGCAGTCTGAGACTTAAACATTTTCTTTAAAATAAAAATTTGTAGTGACTTCTTTTTTTATTTTGTCACTTTAATTCACAAATTTTACTAAACCAGTAAATTTCTGGCGTCTTTTATTAGTTCACGCCCATTCACATGACAATTTATTATTTTATAGCCATATCCCGCGTAATATAATTTCACTTTTCCCGTGTGGTATTTATTTCAGTAACCTATATATTTTTTGTTCAGAATATGTATTTCATTTTCTTTCTGTTCTGTTTTTTTATGTTATGGTACTAACCACTTATTATTAATAAGATTAGGCATGGCAGTGTAAAATTTATAATCAACACGGCACACGTTTAAATAAAAAATAAAATAATTAAATCAAAAACACTTCTATTTTCAGCGGTACTTACTCAAGATTTCATTTAAAAAATCTTATTATACAACCGGGAGCGTCGCGGCCAAGGGCGTAGCGGACAAACAAATTTTGAAATTCGTGAGAGTCGCGGCACGAGGGCCTAACGGCCGGACCCAAAAAATTGCTCATTAGATAAATACCACGAATGCTTACTTAAATATTTAAAAACGGTTAAGCTTTATTCTCGTTTCTAATTCCACAAACACAAAAAACGACTCAAAGCCTAATAAGTGACTAAACCAGTGTCGTAGCGTAGTGGGGGCAGAGGTCCAACCCAAACGACACTTTTGAGGGGCGGCAAAATTTCACACTAAATAATAATATCTTGTAAATATTTAATATGGTTAGACATCGATAGAAAAAAACAATACGTTGCTAATAAAAAAGTAGATAAATAAAGATAGATGTTTTTGTCCCAAAATATATGGAACTAAAGTCACTGATAATTCTCACGGGACTGAAAAGTGAAAAAGAAAATCTGATGGGATTTAAAAAAATGAAAAACTGAACACGAATGTAATTTAAGCATACAAATATCTAAAAAAATGTTCGCATTTCTTAAAAAATAAACGGGCAAGTGCGAGTCGGACTCGTACATGAAGGGTTCCGTACCACCGTACAATGTTTTAAAACGCTGAAGAAACACGTTTCGTGTATGACGACGCCCTCTAATTTTTAACTTTATCCTATTTTTAGATTTTTTTGTTATAGCGGTCATAGTAATACATAATCTGTGAAATTTTCAAGTATCTAGTTAATGCCATTATAAAGATCTAGTTAAAACGCTGAAAAACATTTTTTGTACGACGACCCCCTTTAATTTTCAACTTTTTTTTTATTTTTAGTATTTGTTATTATAGCGGCTACAGTAATACATAATCGCTGAAAATTTCAAGTGTCTAGCTATTACGGTTCAAGAGATAGAGCCCTGTGACAGACGGACAGACGGACAGACGGACAGACGGACAGACGGACAGACGGACAGACGGACAGACGGACAGACGGACAGACGGACAGACGGACAGACGGACTGACAGTGGAGTCTCAGTAATAGGGTCCCGTTTGCACCCTTCGGGTACGGAACCCTGAAAAGGAGAATTTAGTTTTAAAAAACAATAAAATGTTGGCTCAGGCATATCAATTATCAAATTTGGCATACGTTACTCTTAATGTATAAGTATTTTTTTAGTGAAAGCGACACTAAATTATGGTTAATAACTACTTGTTAACTCTGATAAGGTAAGTATATGTAGGTTTTCTACTTTTCTTGATAGATATATATGTATTTGCATTTTTTTCTCATAGATGGAGATGAAAAGTAATAAATAAGAGTAGAGTGTGCTACTCGATGTACGTTAATATTTTTACTCCAGCGATATAAATTAATCCCTCGCTTCATTCAGAATTCAATCTACTGTGGAGTCCTTCGTTTCGCTTTGGCCTTAAAAATAATACCTTTACGCCTTGTAGCACAATCTACTATAATAAGAGGGCAGCAAAATTTTCTTCCGCCCCGGGCGGCTGAAATTCACGCTACGCTACTGGACTAAACACATTGATTATTCATAATAAAATGTAAATGAAGGTATAATGAGCTTAAAATAAGCAAAACCAGACTAGAAATCGATCTAAATTGATTCAATCGGTACCTATTCGTATCGATAGTATCGCCGATTCAGCGTCTTTATAATCGCATTTACGTCTTTATTTAGGTACGTACCTACTATTTGCTTTAGTGGTATTACTCAATTGGAATCTATGTAAAAAGATTTTATCTTGTTTACGTTTTTAGGGTTCCGTACAAAAAATTAAAAAACGGAACCCTTATAGGATCACTCATGCGTCTGTCTGTCCGTCCGTCTGTCACAGCCAATTTGCTCAGAATCTACTGGACCGAATCAGGTGAAATTTGGTAGAATATTGTAATCCTATGACTCAAACACATATGTGCAAATTTAATATTTTTTTTTTAAATAAGGGTCATTTTCGGGGGACAAATTAGGAAATTAAAAAAAAAAGTTTTGCAAATCTTACTGTGTCATATATCAAATGAAAGGGCTCATTATGAGGATCTCAAATATATTTTTGTTATTATAGAAAAATGAATAGTTTTGATTTTATTCATGAAAGAAGACAAATATTGATCATTCCACCCCTGATCTCCAAAACTACTGAGCCTAAAATTTTGAAAAAATATACAAAATATAGTTCATTGCTTGTAGATTACAGAAAAACTTATAAGAATTCAATCAATGGTACGGAACCCTCTCCACGCGAGTTTAACTCGCACTTGGCCGGTTTATTTGTATTAAGTACGGATATAAAAGTGCCTAGAGGCCTATACCAATAACGTAGGTATTTAGACAAAAAAGGATATTAAAATTATTTATCTATTTAAAACTTTTATTGAGCCAAAAGCTACAATAGGTAGACTTTATGCTAAAGCATTTTCTCCCTGTCAACCCTTAGGAAAAGAAAAACAGAAAGGATAGTTGGCGTCTAAAATAGATAGATACAATATCCAGATATAATAAGTACTTTTAAATGGTCATACATAAATATCGTATAAAATAAATACTTACTATAATATATTTATACATACTTACAACATATTATATACGTATACATATGTGAAAATTAGTAAGAATCGATGAATTCTAATAAAGTAAATCATGCACTTTTTCCTGTAATTATATCTACAAGAGATTTGTCTGATGTCCTCGGGAAATGCATTCCAAAGTCGTATACATTTCCAACCTTCTCGCCCACCAACACGCTAAAATTAACAATTTGCAACTTATGATTTATTTACCTCTACTCGAACGTTGGTTGTATTTTATTTAATTCTTTTTTTTAATTGAGTCATAATAGTAATATTTATGTCTTCATATAATTTATTTGTTATGATTTATATTCAAACGAATATCTAGTTAAACATTGATCATTGAACATATTCTAATTAATGTTTGATGCTTTGAATTCATAAAGATTTAGTTGATAACAAACTGCCTACCTATATCGTTTCGAATAGGTTTAATCGAAAATATTTTGGTCAATTTCCATATTGCTAGCTGTCAAGATTATCTTGTTATGCTTTTAAATATTGCATAGTTAAGTACGTTAGGTAGTAGGTAGGCATAATAAAATAGTTGCGCCATCATCAGCACCTTTCAATATCCCACTGCTGAGCATAAGATCATAGGTCTTCATAGGGTCGTCAAAACATACTGGAACTACACTTATTGTAGTCCATGAAAAATATGTTTTCGCTTTCCAAACACACTGGGATAAGCTGATCGGTCAAGTTGTATGGAAGGGCAAACATTATTTTTCATATTTCGATATATGTTCCTTGGGGAAAGTTGTTCAGTATCACGGACTAAATTCACCCTTTAAATAGTTTCAGTAGGTATATTTTGTTAGACGTTATATTATAGAGTTTCACATTTAACAGGGTTGCAACCCTATACCGCATATAGTTTGAACAGCAGAGTAAGAATATTTCGGCTTGAGTTGTGTGTTTTTCGGCCTTCATAAAGCTCCAGCTCTTCTCATCGATGTCCTAAGAGGCCACTGAAGGACTAAACGCAAGCAAGGTGCTGCTAACCAAGGCAGACCATGCCACACCTTCTTCGCTGCCATCATTTTTCTTCTTCTTTTAGTGCCTCTCCATTACTAGATGTTGGCCGTCAGCTTCACAAACTCCTCTCTATCCATTGCCATTATTTTTAACTGACTTCAAAAAAGGAGGTCGTTTACAATTCGAGTGCACTTTTTTATGTATGTTTATTACGCGATATCTTCGCCAATTGTGAATCGATTTTGATGATCCTTTTTTTATTTAAGACCAAATTCTCTCAGACCAAGGTCTCATAAAGAACTTTGGAGATATGGAAGAAACTCCTAAAAAATATTATTTTGGTTGTTTTGTTAGTTAAAAAATTGAATTTTTATTTTAACTTTATACACGAATACAAGTGTAATGGCGGACATAAAGACTAAAACCCTTACTACAAGCATGTCCTGCTTAAGGTGACGTGGGTTCACAATTTGCAATACCGTGCGTGTTTTTGAAAAATCACTGTTATTAAACTGCTACAGTTTATGTCTCAAAAAATTTATATAAAAATTTTAAGGATTTTCTACAGACAACCACAAAAGCCAAAACACAATTGAGCATTTTTGGCTTGATAGAAAAAAAACCCAAACATATCTCTAAATTTGCCTAAATTTGCTTTTATAATACATGTTACTATTTTATACAATCACCTTTTTTACATGAAAATTATACCAAAAAATGTATCATCTAAATGTCTATCCGTTTTGGCTACAAAAAAATTATAAATATGATACAAAAAAAATAATACATAAAACACAGCGAAATATCGTCGAGCACGGCTCCGGGCCTTTCTTCTCTCTCGACGAATATTTCACTGTGTTTTATTTTATTATTATTTTTTGCATTATATTTATTATTTTTTTTGTAGCCAAAACGGATAGATATTTAGATAATACATATTTTGGTGTAATTTTCATGTAAAAAAGTGCTTGTTTAAAAAAGTTATATGTTATATAAAGGCAAATTTAGGCAAATTAGAGGTATGGTTGTGATCTTTTTTCTATCGAGCCAAAAATGCTTAATCGAGTTTTGACTATTGTGGGTGTCTGTGGAAAATCCTTAAGATTTTTATGTAATTTTTTTGTGGAATAAACTGTAGTAGTTTAATAACAGTAATTTTTCAAAAACACGCACAGTAGTGCAAATTGTGAACCCACGTCGCCTTAATGCTCTATGGCCAACTTAATGCAGTGCGCAGACAATGTTGTTGTTGTGACCTCTGGTCGGGAATAATGTTATCTAAATACAAGATGATTTTAAACCTCGCTGCTATATTCAATGAAAGTACTATTAAAGCGAAAAAAATACCTGTAAAAATGACTGTCATATGTATCTTGTTTCATAATAAAAACCAAAGATATCAGCCGACAAATGCATACCAAAATGGTTCAAAAATATTTTTTCAGTCATCATGCCAATTCTAAGCTGTCTTTATACAAACTCCACTGCAGAGTCAGACGAACGACCTTGCCAAACTCGTAGGACGTCGACGGATGTAGGTGGAACAGTTTATTGAGCGTTCCAAGCCTATTGATTTTTGATTGATAGTCAATGTTCGTAGATCAATCGATAAAGATGCATTACTGCTGCAATATTACATCACAAAGTGCATGCCTTTCCTGATGACAGGTTTGGTGAATTTATTTATTAACTCAGTGTAACAAAACCTACAACATTCCTACCTATGTAACACACTCAAATTGTCCTGGGTCTTGGGTGGTATATAGTATCATTGAGTTAGTATCCCATAACACAAGTTTAAACTCACTTTGGGGCTAGCTCAAACAAGATATCTACGGCGTGGTTAAAATTGGAAAAACCTAGGTAGTCAGGGATTTATATAAGTTAACAATAATAAGCGAGGAGATACGAGTAGCTTATATAACAAAGGCAATTTTATCATGTTTTAAGGGCATTTTATTTTTTTAAATCTCTGGCTGATTAAGACAGTAACACACCACCCAGCGACTATAGTTGTAACTAATACTAACGTACATCACTCACTGTTATCAATCATTCCACAGCGGAAATCCGCTACAAGTTCACAAATGGACTTGTCTTAATATTGACTAATACGTTGTCTTTCTTTTCGTGGCACGTCACGTGATATATATACGGAAAGGTACGCTGATGGATAGCATTATTTTATTTTATTTATTTAGGCTCACCATTGTGTACTACATTAATAAAAGTATTTACTAAAAGGGTGAACATTTTTGTTAAATGTGCACACCACTCGCTTTGTTTATACTTGTCCAAGTAATACAAAAATTGGTACTCATCTTAATAATAATAGTAGGTATCCTCTTTATTTATTTATAACAGAGGTAGATATTGTATTGTAACTAATAATTACTAAGCGCCAAGTCTATTCTCTATCCGGGAGTCCATCCTCGAACTAGACGTTGGTCTGTATCTCGGGTGATGAATAATCGCGCGGTACATTTTGCACGCCTCATAAGCGAAGCGCATGAGGTATTGCTCTACTCTCGCCTTACAAAAATCAAGTGATTTTTTTTACTAAATGTGTGTCTATTTATTTTCTATCGCACTTGTACAATAATATTTACACATAAATGTCAAGGAAAACCACTAGTTTCAACACTTATGACATTTTTAAAAGACATTTTGCCTTTTAAATAAATAAAAACAATGTTTAATAAAATCATTTTGTGGACGTCCGTGTGTCTGTATGTATGGAAACTGGCGTGGTCACGATAACTCCCGAAAAACTTATCTGATCAAGTCCATTTTCTTTTTATACGCTTCAGTATTATCCAAAACTAAGTCCTTTCGAAGATCACGGTCTAATTCAATGTAGTTTAATCGTAATTATTATCATAAAAATACAGGTGACATTTCGTGAGGCGTGCACTTTTGGATTTTCCAAACTATTTATAAATCGAATAACCTAAATTACACTTACGACGTAATGCTACTCAAACTAACATATGAGGTTACTTAGGCTCAGCTAATCTTATTTGTGATTGGGCCTAAGTGAACTGTATCTGTAAATACAAAAACAGATTTCATAATATTTAATAGCATAGTCAACCAAGGTCGTATGCATAGATAAGTTTAGTATGCATAGATATTTTTTTATATTAGTTGGGCAATAACTTATCTGTGTGCATGTGACGTTAGGATGAGATGCCAGTGGCACAGAAGGCAGTAAGAGCATACAGAACGGTATCTCCTAAGGTCCCGCGCAATATGTGTCCCCGTTCCCCGTACTACACCTCAAGAGCGGGCGAACACCCACCTAACGTAAAATTAGATAAGTAGATTAGTTTTTAGTTAGTAGTAATTAGTGTATTATGTTTTATGTATTACGTTCCCTCTAACGCTTTAGAAGTCGTCCTGTAAAGTTAGTTGTGTGTATAAAAATAATAAATAAATGTGTATTTACTTAATGTAATGTAATATGTATTTTATAAATTAATGTGTACTATTTTGAATTCTTATTTCATCTTCTCGCCCACCGTCCCGCTATAAGTGCCTTGGGGTCTTGTGGCCCTGGGCTCTGTCTGCTTAGAGCAGCAAGACCCAAAATTCTCTGTCTACCCCATTAGGGATAAAGACGTGATAATTTATATGAGACTTAAATGGTCAGAAAAAAAATGTATAGTATAGTATAGTATACATGTGTTATTGAATAAGATGTATGTTTGTTTGATAGCTTCTTTCTTTTAACTTAGCATGTTCCAGGTTACGTCCCTTAGCTGTGCTGCTTCGGAGCGGGGAGTCCGCCTCCCGGCTTTTTCTTCTCCACTTCGCATGATTATGATACTTGCTTTTTTGCTTACAACCATATAAAAACATGATTTAAGAAACGATAAGGGGAGCTTTGATAGAGATTGTAATATTATTGTAAGTCAGTATCATTTTAGTAGTACAGAGTAAAGATAAGATACCTGTGCCACCTCACGTAGTGCGCGACGCGCGCGGTGGCACAGGTATCTGATTAACCGTCTGTATATAATCCTTCTTAAATACCTAGCTATATTAACTTTATTATAACTTAACCATAGACTGCTAAATAAATAAAAAAATCTATAAAACTATTTTTTTATATATCATTCCCAATTCATACAAATATTTAAAGCGAACTTACAATGAAATTAAAATTTAAATAACTAAATTAAAAATCTTAAAAACATAAGAGAGAACGGTACAAAGAAAAATGCCGCCATCTATTAAGACCTGATTAATATGTGATAATTTAACTCGATAATTAAAACTAAATTAGTAAATGCATAATGAAATCCTCAATGAATTGGCCCACACAATCAGTTGATAAATCTCCAAGCAGATTCGCTTAGAGGTAATAAATTCCTCGATGGGCCGTGATTAATAAAGGTGGGTAACTCAAAAATGAAGAGAATCGATCCATCATGTGGGTGTTTAATTTGTGCACTCGCTCATTTATCTTGGACATACAATAAAGGGATTATAGATACTACACTTCCTCATAATAGGACTCATCATGTATGATGTAAGTACTGACGACGATACTCTAGGATCTTTGTCGTTCTCATCTTACCCCGTTTTCGGTTGTTACCGTAGCATGTGCTGCTACACGTGCAGGGCGCGCTTCCCTTTTAACTCCAAAGGTGATATACTCACATGTCAATGAAATGGCATTTTTCAAATTGTCCTAGGTCCTGAGTTTTTTCGTTATCGTTGAGTTAGTATACAAGTTTAAATTTACTTTGGGGCTATCTCAATCAGTGTGGATTGTCATTATTTATTTATATTATTAATAGTTAAGTAAGGATGCCGCACACAGTGCAAAGTGAAGAAGTTGGAACTGCTAAAATGATATGGCTATGATTTTATATCCAGCAGCCGTCTGACGTCACTCCTTCTACGAAATGCAGTTGTTTGTACACGAGATGTCTATGTTTAGTCCTTTAGCTCTTCTTCTATAATTTATGTATTTTGTGTCTCGAGCCACGGTAATGATTCCGGTCAATAGGTCCGTTTTATAGTCGTTGGTGGAATTATTGATTGCTCTATAGAGATCTGTGGTAGGTTGTTAGAAAATAGATGAATTGCTTGAAAACTCTAGCGTAATAATTAGTGAATGATGTTTTGGCTCGATTTCTTCGTGAATGCATTGACTATTTGATTTATTTTTGATAAAAAAAATTCTGCAGTAGTTATTTAGGTTTTTCATTAATAAGGTACCAAAAATATTCGTATCCGTTTATATTATATTACGTGGGTATCTTTTTAAACAGTCACAAACTTGTTACTATTTGAGATTTTTGTGCTTATTTTCTTCTAATTAGGTAAACGATAATAGTGCTCTATTTTTCAACAATGTAGTGGTTAATACGCCAGTCCGCCACTCAAGAGGTTTTGGGTTCGATCCCAAGCCAGAGCAAATTGGAAAATGGTCTTTTTCCAATTTTTCTGGGTATTGGGTTGTTATCTTTATATGTATTTATTATAAAATATATTATCGTTAAGATATATCCCTTAACACAAGTTTAAACTTGCTTTGGGGCTATCTCAATTAGTGTGACATTTATAAGATTTTTTTTTAACAAATTACATGTTCTACCAGTAGTAAAAATAAAAATCATTTTTAGCGTACTAGGTAGGTATATACTTAAATATCACAGTCGGACTTTTATTTTCTTGAATAGTACGTCTCCCTAGAAAACATACAAAAGAATACCACTGCCTCCCTCAAGTTCAATGGGCCCAAAAGAAGTACCTAAGTATGAAAATCGCCAACAGAATCAGGTGAACGAGGTTGTATACATAAGTATGCGTTGATATAGCGTCCACGTGATATAGTCGCCCTGAAGATGATCGTCTAAATCGATCGTAACCTGGTCGGCCTTTTCCGACTATATCACGTGAGTCAACAGTTTTAAATTAATCAATTATGGATTTATCTCACGTTAGTTTTAATAAAATAAGTATGCATTCATAAAATAATATGCCACAAAGCGTTGCCGACAAAAGACCTATGAAGAAAATTTGCAACGTGGTGTAGGATGATGTCGGGGCGTGTTACTATGGAAAATATTAAATGCAGTCAACCGAACATTCGCCAACTTGTCATAATAAGATGACTGCTCAATTAGCCTACGCACGTTAATTACGCTTCGAGCTGGTCCTCGGTCCACTTTCTAATAAAGTGGAGCTGATATGCGTGATTATTATCTTGATAGGTTTATAGGCAACTTATTACTTTTATACATTTCTAAAGTTATTGCCTCCTTCCTATGAAATTATTCTTAAAATCCTCCTTACTAGGCGTTACAGATACAGATACACTATCACGTCTTTATCCCTAACGGGGTAGACAGAGCCAAGGGCGGTAAAGCCCAGGCCACTTTTAGCGTAATGGTGGGCATGAAGGTGGAAAAGGGAAATCATAATAGTGATGGATTGCTAGCCGCATCGCCTATTCATATGATTCAGATTCTCGCCCATTCCCTCGATCGGCTTTTACGATCTGCACGGGAAGAGAAGCAGCTGGTACATTCTATGTTTTTTCTTTTCTCCCAGACCAGCAAAGAAGAAACTAGGCGTTACTCCTCTTTAATTCGTTTTTTTTTACGGCTGCATGCATTTTTTTTAGTTTAAACTTTATAAGACTAATTAAAATACATTTATCTAAAACGACATCACACAAAGCAAATTTAAAGCTATATATCAAAATTATGATATGTTTCTTTAGTTTCCCTATGTAAATGCTACAATCCAAAAAATTCATCCCATCAGTATTCCTGACTCAATCTATTGTAAAAATACCAAAAATATGTAAGAATTGTGTGTATGGTCTGAACGAAAATATCAGTCATAGAAATATTTTTAAGCTCCGTTAACTTTAGCTTTTATGTTGTTCTATTAAATAAAACGGCAGGAAATCTGATGAAATCATGGGTTTATATCGTATACATAATAATATTTAGAAAAAATATTAAGCGTTGTTATACTATCCATACCAATTTGATAATATTTGCTTTGGGATGAGTAAGGAATGCATATGGTTTGAATTACGAAAATATAATAAAATAATGTTATAGGTTGAGTTAGGAATACTAGTTTGGGATGAGTAAAGAAATGGGATGAGACGTCGTACTAACTACCCGCACAAACGGCTGAACGGATTGAAGTAAAATTTATATATATTTACATGAAAAATATTTTGTTTTTTCGACTTATTTACATAAAAACCTACTTTTCATATATAAAAAGCATAAGGTTCCCGTGGCTTTGCCAAATAACGAACCGCCTTTGCGTTTGGCCACGCGGATAAGACCGCGCGTAACAGCTACTCATAAATAAAACTACCTATAATAAGTTATCATAAACCGTACATAGATCCAGGCTGGCATAGCGCACGTCTCAATCGCATAACGGTGCTTGGAATCGAACCTGCTACCTTATTGGACGGCCCCACACCGCGTTGATAAACAACGGCCCTAAAGAGATCCCAAATCACTAGGGTTTGCACCGAACAATAGACTTCATTCCCGATAGAGCTGTAAGGTTTTAGATTTTATAGGTCAAGTCAGGTCGGGTTGTAAAGATGCATGAAATGACCTTTATACGTAGGGTTGCCAATCTCCAAAAACTAAAATATACCTAAGCCAGGAAAATATCGGCCATACATTATTTCTGTTTTTTTGTGATCCCATACAAACATACATATTATCACACCTGTTTCCCACAGGGGTAGACATAGATTGAGGTCTCCATAGATGAGCAAAAATCTCTATCTCCGGGTAAAAAGTCAGCTACTGCCCGACATGTTTCGTCCTCATCCGGGGGCCTTCCTCAGGGCGAAAGTGGCTCCTGACGTTTACACGAAGACGTACCGAGCCGCACTGACAGTCAGGCCTCTGGATGAGGTCGAAACATGTCGCCCAGAAGCTGACTTTTATACGTGAGTTTCCCGTTTATCGCATATCAATAATGTCGTGTCTCACGTTAGGTTTAAGAGCCTGTACTACCCTTAGGTTCTTAGACCGATCTTAAATATTATCAAAAATAATGAAATACTCACTTTGAAATAAAAACACAGCAAATTTGAGGTCTAACTCTATACATTTATATGTTTCGAAAACACGATTGCTTAAAATTTTCTCGATAGAAAAACCAACTCTCCAAATCTCCTCAGAATTATACTAAAACGGAAAGTATTCAAGAAAAACAGTAAATTAGCCCTTGTAACTTTGGATTATAATTGTATTAAACATAAGGCAGCGATTATATGTCTTGCTTTTTGAATAACTCTTAAATATTCTTTGCAGAATATAGATACAAAACCAGCCTCATTGACCTACGGTGACCTTTTCACCTCGCAATGGCTCTCTGTCTCGCTTTGGCTAGAGTAAATTTGAGTGCGTGTAAGCTGGAGCAAAACTTAGATTTTTCATTAGACCCAGCCTTAACCAAAAATCTTTATCGTCTATCTTCATTTGTCGCTTTGTGAGCCGTGAGTGGATTATAAACCTTTCTAAATAAAAGGAGGTTTTACGCATAATCACTAAGCCAAGCAATCGAGTTGGTTTACCCCATTAGATAGTATAAAGTCGTAACACAGAAGACTACCTATTTTGTGTTATCTGAATATTCTTCCATTAGTCGCCTCTTATAATTTATAATATCTGCGATGAGCTATGACAGCCAGACTTAGGAAATACAACTAATATATAATTACGCAAATTGCGATCAGGAAGCTCTAGACATTCCGCATACTATATTCACTAGCCTATCCCTTGTGACCCCCAGGCATGAACAGAACGGTAATATGTAATACCACTGGCCACCGCATTTCTAGGAATATTGCATTATGAGTATCATTATAATGTACTTATTTACATAACTCTTCACTGCGATGTATTGGTACAAAAACGTCGCAATTCAAACATTATTTTTTGACCCGAAATATATAACTGATACTAATTGGTAATAAGAACTGTTATACCTTTTTAATTTAAGACGCGAGTAGGTATATTTCTCGTAATAAATAGTTAGCTTTTGTATTTTTGTTCAGAAGCAGACATAGCGGAAAATCATTAATACTTTCTAACACCAACCAAAAGACGAAATTCTCTTTTTCTTATATTAATTGGTGACTGTAATAAGTATCATAGACTGAAATTACTGTAAACATTAGAAATTGCCATAAAACCTTTTTTCAAATAGTAGTGAAGAGCACAAAATTTGAGCAGCAGCGGTGAAAGTACGCATAAATAGCGCTTGCGCAAGTTAAGCAACCACAGGCATGGTCTGCACTTGGGTGCAGCTTCTCTGTGCTTCAAAAGGCACGTTAAGCCGTTAGTTCCGGCTGTCATCTTTGCATGGCAGTCGTTAAGCTATGTCGGATACCTTATAAGGCTTAAGGTAGCTTAAAAATCTGACACCAGTGTAGGTCATAGTTACAAACGGAAAACAAAAACAACAAAAACGTTTCCATTTTTTTTTTTCTAAACCTTAAAATATATTGACTAACAATGGAAAAGAATAGGTTAACATAAAATTGGTTTATGAAGTTCTTACAATTTGGACAGGAATAATTTATTGTTTTACTGACAACACTTGTAGCAACCCCGATCATGCCCTGCTATCACGAATCAAGAATCAGCTCACATTGTTTAAAGGCTCGTTTATTTAACATTATTGTTCTGATCATCTCCCGCCAGTAGCATCCGATATGGCGTCATCTGATAGCCATGTGCAGCAGCCGGCCTTATCCAGGCCTCTTATATTGTATAATATTATCGTAAAAGACGGGCCTGTGATGTTTTGTGTTCATTTGTTGTAAACAATTTTAAGTTCCTCATAACTTATAAATATATAGAGTGATATTGAACCTCGTAGCCATATTGAAGGAAAGTACTCTTTAAGTGGAATAAAAAATACGTATTCTGTAATTTGTATCTTGTTTCCTAATAAAAACTAAAGATATCAGCCGACAAATGCATACCAAAAATGACCTAATTGAATGTCACCGCTCGCTAGGCTCGCTAGCGGCCTATGAGCGGTGAGGGCAATGGCTGCCCGGATTATTAAGTAGGTTAGCCATATAATGAAAAATTGGGACAAAAAAAAATCTTTTCTTACGGTTGTGTGTTCTATTAACGATTCGGGGTGCAGGTTGTTGAACAACATTTAAAATAAACCATAATTTGTTGTCATCCTATCAGATGAGGGCGTATAGAAATATATTTCACTTAATTATAATATAAATAATACATGGTGTTTGCGAAATATACGAATAAAACTACAATATTTTTTATCTATGCCGAAAACGCCCTGTAAATGGCGTCTTCCCCGATGACGTCACACAATAGTAAACGTCGTATTTTGACGTACTTTTTGTATGCGCGTATTATTTGTGTTGCGTCACCTATGTGTGACGTCATCTAACAAATAAAG
The DNA here is from genome assembly GCA_963576875.1 of Acrobasis repandana. Classification (NCBI taxonomy): domain Eukaryota; kingdom Metazoa; phylum Arthropoda; class Insecta; order Lepidoptera; family Pyralidae; genus Acrobasis; species Acrobasis repandana. The sequence continues at coordinate 8,148,537 of OY756230.1, read as the reverse complement.
ACAGAAATTAGCGTTTTTGGTGCAGTTGTGGAAATTTAAACTTCAACATTGATTGCTTTAAGCGATAAGACCGCCCATTGTACTAATGTTATTTTAAGTTATTTGTTTATATTGTTTTTTCTTTTGGTGTACAATAAAGAGTTTGTCAAAATTTGTCAAATTCCGTTTTAAAAAAAAAACTACATCTTTTTGTAGTGCGTGTTACCAGTTACTGTTAATTTTATAAGCTTTAATTTTAATTGCATCATTCGTGTGTATGTAGGTATTTTTATTTGCATGTAACTAAGACCATGGTAAAATGGCCTTAGGGGATCTAATCTAACACAGGAAACGGTAATTAGGAAGTGAAGGGTTTTTATTACTAACGCCTATTTGGAAGGACTCCCAAACTTCCATCCTACCTACCTACAGGCTGAAACTGAAAACCAGTGTGCCGCCTTTAGGCTAACCACGCTGAGATTGAGCTGAGTACGAGACCCGGGGAACAAGGCCCCAAACGTGTGTATGCAAAATTCGTTTTTATTCTATTTTATATTATTTCTATTTTATTCTGAGCGTTCGTCAGAATCGGACGAGGGGGGAGGGGGCTTTAAAATCAACCATACCTTGTGTTCTTCTGTTTGTGTCTGTCCAACCCCTTTTATTTTCCTCTATCGCCCTAATTTATTTTGATTATGTTATAAAATAACGCACAGTTAATTAATTCGAATCATCCACATACCATAATAATCAAGTATATACTTAACGATGTTATTAAATGAAGCAATAATGGTTCAGTTTCCATCTGACACAAATAGATTCATCTAAAGTTAGTTATTTAATCAAAACAAGTCCGCGTGGGCTTTCGGCGGCGGTGTCCAGCGGCGCACATCTGTTTAACTAAAGACGAGGACAGACTGATGCACAGGGCAAAAACATACATTTGTTCCTATAGGCCCGCAATACCTACCAGATTAATTTAGTGATATAACTTGATTTAAGGGTTTGAAGCCCTTAAAATAATCCCAACTAATATTATAAATCCGAAAGTGAGTTTGTATATTTGTTTGTTTGTTTGTTACCTCTTCACGCTTTGTCTACTGAACCAATCTTCTTGAAAATTCGCATACACATAGTTAGGAGTACTGAGAAGGACATAGGGTACCTTTCATCCCGGAAAAAAAGTAATGTTTCCGTGGGAATTGGGATACGCGAGCGAAGCCGCGGGCAAAAGCTAGGGTGTAAATAAATAGACAGATAAACAAAAAAAAATATTTAAAAAATCTTAGTCCAAGTACTAGGTGTATTATGCTAGTCCAGGTGAAAAAAAATGTACATGTGCAGATCGTATAAAGTATAGTACCAAAATATTAGGATGATAGGTACTTTTCCACCTACATGCCACTCTGAAAGTCACCATGGGTCTTATGGTAAGTATGTACTTTTGTGTAAGTTAGAGAAAATTGTAAAAAATAGGCGCTAGTGTAGAGCAGCATAGAAAAGTCAGCGGCCCTCTGGCCTCTGGCCGTGTCCGCACCGACAGAAATGTATTATGCCCTCTGCTCGTTCATTATAGTGTTATTAAGGCGAAGATATAGGCAAATGGCCTTGAAGTGTGAAATAAATTGTTAACTCGTAAATATGGTAATAATTTCCATATTGCTCTTCGTCATGCACTAGATAGCCCTTTAAATTATTTTATGAACTGCCGTTGAAACTGTTATTGGTGATCCGTCTAGCTTTAAAACTTTCCGTGGCCACTTTTGGCGGAAGCAAGTTTTAAAGCTAGACGGACTAATGTAAATACTTTCAACGGTGGTTCATAAAATAATTTAAAGGGCTATCTAGTGCATGACGAAGAGCAATATGGAAATTATCTCCATATTTACGAGTTAATAATTTATTTCAAATGAGGGCGCCACTTCAAGGTCATTTGCCTATACCTCCACCTTAAAATAAAAGATTAACAGGTAAACACTTAAGAATTAAGCATCAGTGTAGCTGCAGCCTAGTGAAGTCAGCAAGTCCGCGGCTCCCTTAGATAAATCCCTCAGCGCTGGCCGTGTCCGCGCAGACAGAAATGTATTGTGCTTTCTGCTCCTCCGTTAATAAAGCATTAAAGCCCGTTAGTTTGAGTTGAGTTTTTATATGAAAGATCACGAGTAGTAGCAATCCTTTTCAAGTTTTATCTTATTTATAAAGCCGTTTTTAAATATGTTAACACAAAACATACAGTTTGAGCTAGCCCCAAAATAGATTTTAACCATCACGAAATACTAACTCAGGGGCCACGAAATGGTGGACCGCGGTCCGGACCACCGCCGACCCCTTTTATGCGGACCCCGAGAACACAGTAACTTAGGTACACTTTTTTTTCGAAGATAAACTTTATTTAGAATCAATTTTGATCTCGACTTACTGATGAACATCTCCAGGATTTAATGTCAATAGCTTGCTCTAATTTTACTCCAAACTTCAGACAGATAGTCCGCAACAAAAATCTTAAGTAAATGTGTATTTGTGTCATTTCTTTTTTTAGAAGTTACAGGGGGGCCTGTAGCTTCTAAAAAAAGAAATGATAAAACTAAAAAAATATATGTTATGTACATTACCATGCAAACTTCCACCGAAAATTGGTTTGAACGAGATTTAGTAAGTAGTTTTTTTTTATATGTCATAAATCGTAAATTTAATTTTATGTTACTTGCTGCTACGGAACTAGTCATGGGTAACTCCGGATTCGAATATTTAAATGAGCCCATTCATCAACAGGAGCCGATACCTGTACTGAATCCCGGTAACCGTTATCGGCTCCCGCGAGTTATTGAGTCCGCACCGATCTTGGTTCCGCCGGGAACCGGCGGCGCCTGTCGCGTCTCGGATCCACCAAGTCTCGGGAGGAATCGGGAGTTGGGAGTCAATATTATTCTGTATTGAAACCGGTACCAGAAAGGACATCTGTATTCTGTAGATTAAATAGCGAAACTTAGCACCGGGCCTCGGAGCTGGAGCCGATAAGGGAGTAGGAATCATTAAGATGAGTCAGTACCGGATGCGGAGTGAGATTCAGTGAGCCAAAACACTCCTCGGAGTCGAGATTACCCATGTCTATACGGAACCCTTCATGGGCGAGTGCGAGGGCGACTCGCACTTGGCTGCTTTATTTGTATGTAACATTCGTTATATGATTTTTTTAATTCGTAATGTAGCCTATGTCACCCAGACGATAATGACGAATCTATTTACATCTCTTTTGTAAAAATTAGATAAGTAGTTTGGATGCTACAATGGAACACAAAGATATCCACATACATACATAGACTGCTAAAATCATTACCCTTCCGTTTGGCGTTGCCGTAGTCGGGTAATAAAAAGAGTTTCAAATGATTAGGTTTATATAACTAAAATAATGATATCCACATCTACTTGTCTTCATAACAAGCGTGAAAACACTTAGCCCCTGGCAACCTTTTATCTGGAAAGTTAATAGAAATAACGAGACCGGAGAAAATAGCCCAATTTTATTTGAAATTAGCCACTTATTTGTTGTACCATAACTAGACCGCAATTGGGTTTTATGGTTTTGAGTAACACGTTTGACGTTATTTAGAAATAATTTTGAGAATTGTAAAAATCTAAAATAAAAATAGCCGTGTGGTTTCCGGCAGAGCGGAATAGGACCACTCTAAGTCTTCCCGTGGATGTCATAAAAGGCGACGAATACAAGCTAGACAAAGCTTAGCAATGTTAAAGTAATTTTTTTTATCAATTTCTCCCATCCCTCTCGGTATCGAAAACTGTTAGAAATTCATGATTACCTATGTGAAAAATCTTTTAGGAAAGTGTTCAAATGGTAAGAAAAAAGTTTGGGGAATAAAGCAAAAAAAATCTGGCCAGCGTGGAGAGTGTAGGCTAAATCCTCTGGCTGCTCTGGCTAAGTATTGTAGTATGGTAGTACTCTAGTAGTACAGAGAGAGTCGAGCTCCTGCAGTGGAAACAAAAAAACCTGATGATAATGACGATGATAAAAATAAAAATGTTCATAAAAATGTACAAAGGAATAAACTTTAATATTTGGAATTTATATTGACTAAAGCTAATTCTGGAAATCCAAGAAGATGGTAGTATATATGATACCTATAACTTTGGTGCTCATCATGAAGAAATCCTAAAAATTAATATGTTAGTGTCAATTGTTGAATCAGTTTAAAGTAAGTGTAACTAATAACATAGATCTGCAGCTTAAGGTGCTATCCGAAGGACGGATCAGTTCTAGATAAAATACCTCTAGCAGCTTATATTCAGATTCAAGCTCGTCCTGCAAATAAAACGCAACTTTGTTTTTCCGTATGTGTAAGAGGCCAACACTGGTATTAATTTTTAAAGCTGCGTTATGACTTTAGATGTCATGACAGCTAAAGGCATCTGAATGCAACGGAAAGAACTAAACTTTTAATCAAAAACAAGACCTACTTACATACGCACTTTTCATGTCAAGTTTAAAAATCATAATTTCCTTAATAAGATTATTAGTTTTTATAATAAAATCTAAAAAAAATCGTAGTACAATTATTTATAAATGATATAATAAACAAGAGCAAACACTACCTTGTGAGAACTTTTACGTGCAATTACGAACCACCATTCAATTCTCTCACACTGTCCAAATTTGTATAACAGAAAATACAGGTGTCCTATAATTTATACCCAGATAAGTTCCGGATAGCATTATACCCAGTGTTCGGGACGGCCGGGCCATAGCGGGCAACACTAACTACAATGCCATAAGGAAAGGCTGGCTCCTTACCCGTCCTGCCCAATATGGCAGTTAAATTTAAGGGTATACCGTGATACTGTTGTTGAATTGAATACTTGATTTTTTTGGGCTCTGTATAAACGCCTAGTAACCCATTACTATTTTGATTCCTTTTTCCACCTTCTCGCCGACCATCACGCTAAAAGTGTCCTTTAAGTCTTACGGCCCTGGGCTCTGCCTGCAAGCAAGACCCAAAATGCTCTGTCTGTCCATAGTACGTATCTGCTGCATAGTATGTATACAACGGTGCCATCGGTACTACTTCTACTAATTCTCCGTCCGTCCCGTTTGTTGACCTGTTTGTCAGCGGACTCTATCTCTTATTATATCAACAGTATAGGAACTTTCTATATTTCCTTTTTTCTTTTCTTCTAGTTGCAATAAAAAAATATTTAAATGAAATTAAAAGATAATAGAAGCCCTTACTCAAGGGACTTAAATTTCTGCTTGATCATTTAATAACGACATTCATCATTATTTTGTACCTACAATTGCACTGAACCTCTTATTGTCCAGGTCCGATTCGCACTTGGCCGATTTTTATTTGCGATACTACGATTTGCGCAGGAGATAGAACTAGTATTTTGTATATTTACTTTGCCCCAAAACAACCATGAAAGACACTTTAACATTTTCAGTTGATAACTTTCTAATAAAACAGACATTGATACAATTTGGGGTGGGCAAAGAAAAAAATACAAATATAAAACTTTTTTTTTCTAAATATACAAACTGCTTCATTTACATACTACAACATCTCTAGCAATAATTAGCTCTATCTATAGTTCAAGCTCTATGCTCTCAAAACAAAGCCACCTTGATTATATAACTTAAGTAGTATTAAGTGGCATCGGGAATGGTAACAAGGCACCATACACAACACATAGCATTCTTGCATATAAGGCTCTCAGGCCATTCTTAGCCCATTGAGATGTTAGGTCGTCTGACAGCATGCTATAAAGTAAAGAGGCTACATATGACACTCTTCATAGATTTATGACTATTAGGCACTATGCTACTGAGTAAAGACTTTAGTCCAACAGTGAAGTGATATAGGCTGGTAAACGCAAAGATATGTTTACGGAACGTCAGAGTAACTCATGTACTCGTTCATAAGTTGCAATTGTATGGATAAAGAACGATCGATCATACATGTTTAGCAAACATTGATAATAATTTATATGTTACGGTAAATCTGATAAATTGAAAATTATGATTAATTTCACAACATTAATAATAATAAATAACCTCTTGTTTTGTTAAATATGAATAATTAATAGAAATTACTTATTTTTAGTAGTAATTATTAATAATTCACTATATATAGTAAAATGAATAGAACATTCCTAGCACTCGCCGGCCGCTGCCGCGGCACGCTTGCTACGCTCGCTCGGCTCGTGCGTGTGTTGGTCGCAGTTCTAACCTAACCTAACCTATAGGTTTGTGCTAACCTAGTAAAATGAATAGAACATTCCTAGCACTCGCCGGCCGCTGCCGCGGCACGCTTGCTACGCTCGCTCGGCTCGTGCGTGTGTTGGTCGCAGTTCTAACCTAACCTAACCTATAGGTTTGTGCTAACCTAGTAAAATGAATAGAACATTCCCAGCACTCGCCGGCCGCTGCCGCGGCACGCTTGCTACGCTCGCTCGGCTCGTGCGTGTGTTGGTCGCAGTTCTAACCTAACCTAACCTATAGGTTTGTGCTAACCTAGTAAAATGAATAGAACATTCCTAGCCCTCGCCGGCCGCTGCCGTGCACGTGAAGTCTGATGCTCGATTCAGAAATCATCAAAAATTATTACATTTATCGGTACTAACGTTAAATTATTAATTATCTCCGACAAATGTGATTAATTTATCACTTTTACCTCTATTTTCGGTAATTATTAATAATGATACACAATTATTAATAATTTTCAATTAATCACTCTTACCGTAACATATACCTATATATCGGCTAACAAAATATACATAAACTATTTTAAGGGTAGATTCAGTCCATGATATTGAACAACTTTCCCCAAGGAACAATATATATAAGTTTCCGGAATGAATATGAAAAAATACTATTAAAGGTACAAAATTAATTTATTGTTTTTCAAAATAATCTCCCTTGGCGTCTATGCACTTTTTCATTCGATGAAACCAGTTTTGAAAACTTTTGTGCCACTCCTCTGTGGTGACCTCTGAAACGTGTTTTTCATACTCCTCGACAGCCTCTTCTGGTGATGAAAATCGTTGACCGCGTAATTGGTTCTTAATTTTTGGGAACAGAAAAAAGTCACAAGGTGCCAGGTCGGGACTGTATGCAGGATGACTCATGAGTTCTACATTTTTCGCCTTCAAAAAGTCGTTTGTCTGTCTGGCCGTGTGAGAACTAGCATTGTCGTGGTGCAGGATGATACGGCGTTTACGGTTATTTTTACGGAGTTCGTCAATAACTTCCGGCAAACAAATGGTCGTGTACCAGTCACTATTCACTGTACGACGATTCTCTAAAGCAACAGTAGCCACTTGTCCAGTTTTATTAAAAAAAGAAGCAATCATCCGCTTAGATGCACTTTTCACGCGCGCCACTTTGGTTGGTTTAGGCTCATCTTGAAAGACCCATACGCTCGATTGCTGCTTTGTTTTGGGATCGTAGCAATAAATCCATGTTTCGTCACCTGTTACTATGTCCCACACCAAATTTGACGCACCTTTGTTGAATCTGGTAAGCATAGCACTGCACCAAGTGACGCGGTCCGTTTTTTGAGCCTCGGTCAAGTTGTGTGGGATCCACCGCGAGCACAGCTTTCTCACACCCAAATGTTTGTGTTGGATTAATTGTATTTGACTCATGCCTATTTCTAAGGATGCGCGAATTTCATGGTAGGTCACATGCCTGTCTGTTTCAATCATACGGCGCACAGCATTGATGTTTTTGTTGGTCACAGCGGCGGACGGCCGACCATCGCAAGATTCGTCACTGAGATTGATACGACCACGCTTGAATTCTGCAAACCAGCTATAAACAGTTGTCTTGCATGGTGCTTCATTGCCAAAAGCTGTTTCAAGCCGAGCGATGCTCTGTTGAGCTGTCAAATTACACTTAAAATCGTAGAAAATCATACTACAAAAATTTTCCCGAGTTAAATCCATGTTGATGCAGACACACAATTTTTTAAATGGCGCCACAAGGTAAAAACAAAAGACAGTCAGATGAAACAAACTGCATTCTACAGCCAAAGAGTTCTATTTTCAAATGTTGCAATAAATTTTTAAATATTGTTTATGTAAGTGGCCAGTTCCGGAAACTTACAGTGCGCCCTATGTATATCGCAATCTATTATCGCAAAATATTTTACTTTCCATGCAATCTTGGATATATCATGATAACTTGTATGGGAGGCATTTTTTTTCATATTTCGATATATGTTCCTTGGGGAAAGTTGGTCTGTATCATAGACTGAATTCACCCTTAAAATAATATCAGTATTTTTTTAGACCTTGTTTAAATTGAAAAAAAAATAACCATAATGAAACACATTTACTATTCTATATTCTTTTTATTTGACGATGTGGTGTTTTGCGGTATTTCAATAGAATGTTACCGATGCTCTGCGGAAACCAGTCAGCCTTAATGAGGTATGTATTATACATATTTATACTGTTTAAATAACCATTGTAAAAACTTGCGCACACTTTAAGGTTTTAGGATAAATAGTTAGAATCCAAAAGTAAATATGTCTACACAAGTATGTCAGTATATTTTATCCAAGGAAAACTTAACAAGAATTACTTGTTACATCACATTTATTTTTATCTAGTTAAAAAAAAGGTTTGTGACCTTATTTATGTGTAGCTAAAATAAACTGTGAAGAGATTAATTTTTGTGATCTTACTTTACAATTCAGTCTCTTTACAATCTATCGATTTCCCTAACCATATTATGCTGCTTTTCTCTGGATATGGCCCATTTATTTAGAACTAAGTAGATAGCCGTATTATTCCGTATTATTTTTAACAAGATATAGTTTTAAAAACTAAAACCCGACTACCGAAAAATCATACTGAATAGTACATTTATCCAGTGAATGTAAGCGCAGCAGGGAGTAACATCTAATAATGTATATATTTTTGAAATGTGCTTTTAAGCTGTTTCATTTGATACCCCACACGGTATCATTAGATTTATTTTAGTTTTAAGTTCATTACTTTATGGCCTATAGAGGGCACCACAATGGATTAACTGTGACGTCACATATCCTATAACTAGCGAACAGCCAAGACAATTCCGACGATACCTCATTTATCAAGGTATCATGGATATCTTTGAAGATACGTGGAATAGATGAACATACATACATAGCAGCGAAACACACAACCAACGTTTTTTGGCTTCGCCGTAGCCGTAGTCGGGTAATAACTAAAAGAAGGACAAAGTGTCGTTTATTTATTTATACTTTATTGTACACACATATACATGTTTAAAGTACAACAGGCGGACTTAATGCTAAAAGCATTCTCTAACAGTCAAACCTTTGGGTCGATTGGAGATTTTTATGTGGGTGTGAATATATAAAGAAAACTTAAACTAAACTAAATTTAAAAGATAATAATCGCTACACATATTATAAACATACTATTATTATTATTACATATACACAATTACTTACATACATATATATTACTTCATAAAATATATACAAAGATAAATATACAAATACATAACCATAAATAAATATTATGCAATCAAGTCTGTCCTATGTTTAATTGGAAGTGCCTAAAAACTCTAAGTTTAAAGGAGTCGCGACTAAGGGCCCTTCTAATGGATTCAGGGAGAGCATTCCAAAGTCGTACAGCAGTCACGGAGAAAGAGTTATGGAAAAAACTTGTACGGTGAGAAGGAGTCTCTAGGGTAAGAGTATTTGAAGAATGCAGGGATCTTTCATGAATAGAACTTAAAAGTTGGAAACATGTTTTGAGATACTCAGGGGCCTGGGGATTATTTAAAACATTGTATAGTTGACAGAGAATATGTTGGTCGTTCCCTGGCTGCTGAGAATTCAATTCCCCGCGCTGGTTTTGTATGTACCGGACCCAAACTACGAGTTTTTCTTTGAGCAAATATTGATTAAAATCTGTCATTTTCTACATTATATATTTCTAAAGTCTTCCCTTGGATGTCGTCGAAGGCGACTTAGGAAATACAAGCTAAACAAAGCTTATACACATCAATGACACCTCTCCAACCCGTCTGGCCAGCGTGGAGAGTGTGGACCAAATCCTTTTGCTGCTCTGGCCAAGTATAGCTTTCGTAGTGCAGAGAGGGTCGTGCTCCTGTATTGGAGACTGACAACGACCTGTAAACCTGTTTTGATGATGATGATGATATATTTCGAAACCACAGAACAGACTTAGATAAAGCTACTTAAATTATAAAAATAAACAGAAAATATATTCTTCAATACAATACAAAAAAACTTTATTGCACCAAATAACATTTAAAATCACAAAATTTACAGAACCGTTATAATTAATTACGGTACAAGAAAATAATACCTTAGTAATAAGAAAAAGATGGAAAAGGTCTTCCATGATAATCTCGGAGAAAAGAAAAAACTTAGAATGTCCCAGTTGCTTCTCGTCCCGCGCAGATCGTATAATCCGATCGAGGGGATAAGCCAATGCGAAGCATGTTAATACGCGATACGGCCAGCAAATCAATTCTATGACGAATTGGAGACATGTATTAATAATCCCCTTATTTAAAAGCAAGTATTGTTACCAGAAATCTGGCTCCATTTCAAGTTGTATGGCTACTGCAACAAATAGGTAAGTTAGAATAAGGTATTGCTCGCCTTAGGTTTCATGGCTATCTTTTGTTCTACGATTATAATGAGGCTGTTTAACGGATCTAGATAAAGACGCCTACTAAATGTTAGGTTGGGGTCAGAATTTCAGATTATCGGGTTTCGGATCTCACGAATGGCCCCTGTGCCGCCGTTAAATTCATTTATTTGCTATGCAAATATTGTTATATTTAATATTGTTCGAGTGTCAATGCTTATATTATGTATTCAGCATATTAACAAGTACCAACACCTTTCACGAAGTTAGCAATTTCTTTTTTAAGTTTTCATAAATAATCATACAGATACACTATCACGTCTCTATCCCTAACGAGGAAGATAGAGCTTGTTAGATCCTGCGGATCAGCGGACAGAGCCCAGGGTCGTAAGACCCAAAGGCCGCCTTGACACAATACAATAAAATACAAAACCCTTTATTGGACAAACGAAAAATACAGCACATAATTATCTTAAAAACTAGGAAATGCTCCAAAGGGCGGCCTTTTCGCTTAGCAATTTCTTTCAGGCAACCTCGCTCAAATAGAAAAACTGATGACTTTAGCGTGATGTTATTTATTTAACTTTATTACAAAACATGTAATAGGCGAACTTAAGGCTCAGGGCCTTTTCTACCAGTCAACCTACAGGTGGTGCTGATAAAAGCAAATTTTGGACGCTATGACACATTATTACGGTATTCAAAATGTGCCTAAAACATATATTTAAGTGACTTTCATTTTATATACATACATAATACATATAGTGTAATTTGTCAAAAAAAAACATACATATAGGTATTCATACATAGACCTACATACAACAATACACAAATATTTTATAAATTGATAAACCCTACATAGACTACATAAATATTTATAATACTCTATGAGAATCTGTGAAGATAATGAGCGCGCACGGCGACTTTGGACTAGATGTTGGGCTAGATGATTCGCAGTTTCGCCCATTCCTTCGATCGGCTTCTACGACCTGCGTGGGAAGAGAAGCAGCTGGTACATTTTAAGATTTGTCATTTCTCCCAGGCCAGCATGGAAGAGAGAAAAAATAAACGTACAAACAAATATTTTAAAAATTGTGTTTTGGTCAGATACGTATAGACTTTCATATGCATTTAGAAAAAAAACTGTTATTATGAAAACCAACGGACACTTTTTGTTTATTTATTCGTATGAATTGATTTGCAATTTAGTAACAAATAATTCAACTTAACAATTTTCTCACATGATGCAATCATACAAGAAACAACGGGAAGCCATATAAGTACAGCGAAATTAATTTCTGTCACTACCACTGTCGACGTTACGATATGTCATTCAATTCTCACATTTTATGAATTGTCAACAGCAATAAAACACATCGTTAAATTGTGCATTATGAGATAACTGTCAATAATATTATTTATGAGTGATTATGGTATGCGCATGCAAGCAAAAAACTCATTATTTTTCCGATAATCGTGTGCGTGACTCGATAAAAATACCTAACTAAAACAAGTCACTAAGAGCGATTCGAGCTTGAATGCAAATGGGTTCCGGACATCTTTCTTGAAGTTTGTCCTTGAGAAGACTTCGCTTCATTTTCGCGTAAAAAGTGTTATTGAGTGTTAATGAATAATAAGACGTACTCGTAAGTGTAAAAAAATTACACTTACGAGTACGTCACTGTTATTTAAGGTAAGAATGTCCCATTTTTCGTAACGTATTTTTTTAGTATCATGTAAATTTTGCATTTTAAACACATTAAAACATAATATTGCACGGATTTATGTAAATATTACTCGTACGTAGTCTTGTTGATATTAAACGCTGAATTACTGGCAACTAAGTAGTAGTTACAATTTAGTGAACCGTTTTCATGACCGTCATGAACTGTGAAAATTTTAAAGGCATATCCTTTGCTTGATATCAGGGAAGGTTCCGTTTTTACTAGTGAGGTGAGAACCCTAAACATAATATGTTTGACATGAGTGTCTCAATGAAACTGTAGAATGACGTCACCAACTGTTAGAAATCTTGACCTTGACATAACGAGACAGATCCGAGCGCGTGTCAAATCAACGCGTGATCCTAATATCCATACAGTCACCTTTCACACCGACGATGTGACCGATACATCCCTACATAGTGTAAAATACTTATAAGCAGAAAGTCAACTTTGAAAAACTCACAGTGTTAGCTAATGATTAACTTTGTCTAGCAGTTTTCGGCGAACCATGTTGTTAGTTGTATCTTATAATTTTTTATTTACCTACCGTTCAATGGTAAACCGTGCTTTCTGTTTACAGTTATTTTTTAAAAGAGGTACTCATCTCCAGCCTGTCTTCGTACCTCCTGTCAGGGTGATGGGCTTAACATAACGCTATCTTGACTAGTCGACGCTTTTCTGATCTTGCTCCATTTAAGATTCCGTTAACAATGATAACTTACCTTAATGCAGAGTCTTCAACATCACCACTATTGTTGGCATTCATTTTCAGTATTTTTGGGGTTACTATCTATACTAATATTATAAAGCGGAAGAGTTTGTTTGTTTGTTTAAACGCGCTAATCTCAGGAACTAATGGTCCGATTTGAAAAATTCTTTTTTTGTTGGGGAGTCCATTTATAGAGGAAGGCTTTAGGCTATATAACATTACGTTCCGACAGCCACGCGAACGAAGTCGCGGGCACAGCTAGTCATATTATAATTCTGTTTATCCTTGTCTTAAATAGCTTCTTCATTTTTATTCCAATTGACTCTAAACAAATTACCATTAGGTTTTGGGAGCGTAACTAAAGTGCGAAAAAAAGGGATGCAAAATACATTGTCGCGAGAGTTGCAAAGTGTAAAAATTCCGTGGCTAAACGTCTCTGTTTTCTTTACACGATCTAGATTGAAAAGCCAGGCGAAGTTTACCTTCGGGTTCATTTGCTTGATAACTTTAACTATGCGTTTCATCATTCTACAATATCATCAATCAAACACTACAAGGGCCGTATGCAGATTTTATTTAAATCTTAAGATTACTGAGGCCTACCCACATGACAATCGTAGACCATACTTCCTTTCACTTCAAAAAGAAAACCAAATCAACACCGCATGCTTAAGGTTGCTATTTGAACCTCAGGAGATTAAAGTGACACTAGTCAAATGCGTAACTGGTTTTGCATACAAAGCATTATAAATATTTCCTATGGCTAAGTCCTACCCTCGGGTTTTGAAAGCTTGGATGACACACGTTGATGCGTCTGACTATATTTTATACGTCAAATTAGATGTAAATGTATGTAAAATAGAATCTTCTGGTTATGAAATACGATTCTTGGGAGAAATGCAAAAGGATTGTGACATTATCTACCAGTTCGGTAGTTTGTTTATTGAGAAGAGACAAGTTGACGTCTTGTTTGTATTAGCTTACTACATTGTCTCTACTGCGATCTACAATCACTATTTTGACTTTATTCCATATTTTGCAGATTTTATTTCATTTATTTATTCCCAGAACAATTTATTTTATTTCGCCTGATGATAAAATATCTGGATTTTTTGCATTCTAGTTGTATATGCGACCACAATGAAATTTTGTTTAGCTGTACCTATTTTCAAAATGTAGGCATTTACTACGATGTCTTTTACCGATGATGTCCATATACTATGTAGGAAATATAAGAAGTTGGCTCTGGCCGACAAAGTTTTTACTTTGTAGGTATTGACCGACAGGTTAAAAGTACGGGATATTTGTTGGTTGTCTATTCGAGTAACTAGCTTCACCTAGTTTGGTGACGTCACGCTTATAACGACCTATGCGACTGCGGTGCCATTCAGTCGATGGACCACCTTCTGTCATGTCCGAACTGCCCTACGTCATATACCATAAATGACCTTAATGAGGCTAACGACTAACGACACGATCGCTATGGCTACATACTGGTCAAAGATGATTTGAAATTTTACCATTTCTACTACAGTGAAATCATTTCGACTCGATAAGAAGAAGACTAGCTTCACCCGTATTACTAGAGCTAGTTTCCAAAACATTTTATTTCCGTCAGACTAGATTTAGTAGATCGCTCAGATACAGATGTACCGGCAAACATCCACCAGTTAGTTTCCTCCATCGACAGCGAACAAGTAGTTGTTAAGTCTAAAACAGTTAATATTGAAATGGGCCGGGCGGAACACTTGTTCGATTTGACAGGTGATAGGAACGCGCCGGTGAAATATGGCGGCCGGCGTGCGTCGATAGCGCGCAGCTGCTGATCGCGGCCGCTGACGTGCTGGAAATAGTGGTGTAAGTGCTCTTAGAATGGCCACGAACGACAGTGCAAGTTGACACAGTTGTTATACAGGCTCACTAGTTAGATGACTGGGTCAAAATTAATTTTTTTGGTACTGTTAAGAGAATAAAACGTCACAAAATAATGTCACTTTTCATTTTCAACATGATTTTGGATTTATTATTCTGGCGCGTAGGCGACCAATACTCTGTAAATGAGTTTCTTTTGGTCATGCGAAATTTAAATGCGCTGTATCTTCCTTATTTATTGTTTCTCAGAGAAAAGGAAAAACACGTATTGTACAAGTATTTTTCCTCTTCTCTGAGATTTTTTTTTTTAATTTTTTAATATCCTAACCGATGGGCAAAAAATATGTTTTCCGTCATCATGCGTATTCTTGGGCTAGGTTTTAGTAAAATACATTTATAAAAAGTAAAATATAAAACATACAGGTGATTTTGAACCTTGTAGCATATACCACATATATTTCAAACTTTTATTTGAAACTTTCTGTCTAGTATGAAAGTATGAGTGGTTACTTTAGCTACTCCGTAATCAGAAGCCAGTAATAACACGTCTCTTCTAGTCGCACCTTCAGAAGGTATGTAGTGAGGAGCTGTAGTTATTCTTTACTGTAATAACGCGTTACACCTGGTTATTGACGACGCTTTTAAATCAATTTAAACTTCATCATCATCTTTGTGTCAGGTACGTACCATATGGTTGCGTCGTTATGGTATCCACTATTGTTCCTTATTCCATGTAACATCTTCTTCTTCATCCAAGCGCGTTCCCGGTTCCATCCTCAGCTGTGCGTTATACAGGCTCATTGGTTAGATGACTGGGTCAAAATTATTTTTTTTACTGTTACTGGTACTGTTAAGAGAATAAAACGTCACAAAATAATGTCACTTGTCGTTGCTTATATCCATTTTCAACATGATTTTGGATTTATTATTCTGGCGCGTAGGCGACCAATACTCTGTAAATGAGTTTCTTCTGACGTTTCTTCTCAGCTGTGGTCGATAGTATCGGTAGCTTTTACACTAAAAATAATTTCGTTGCGAAACGATAGTATCGGTAGCTTTTACACTAAAAATAATTAAAAATAATGAACTTCAATAAGTGATATATTTATCCTACATTGAATAAAAAATTTTGACTTTGACTTTGACATTAATGCAGAAAAACTTATATTAAGAGTGCTATTTTACAAGAAAAAAATATTACGTCACGGAACTGAATTTCATTCAATCCAATAGCAATTTTAGTGATAGACCAACAAAAAAACAATTTTTTTTCGAAATGTCAAGATTTTACTCTAGAGCACAGAATTGATATATGTAATTACTAACGTACAAAACGGAAGCTTCCGATAAATAACTTGTACTTATTACATTCATTTCTGAATTTCTATAAATATGTATACATAAACATAATTTTGATTTATTATATGATTAAGCTTCGAAAAGTAATTGAACTAATTTTGCACTATATTTAGAAGCAATTATTTTTTAACCGCCGTTGTCTATTTACTCTATATGTTGTTTTGGTCTTTAATTATGTGTTTTCAAAGTACAATAAAGTTATTACAAACAAACAAACAAATACAAACATATTTCATTTAAATATACATAATAATACATAAAATAAAATACATAACAAATTTAAGTATGTATTTATATATAATGTCTAACAAAATATACCGAAACTATTTAAGGGGTGAATTCAGTCCATGATACTAAACAACTTTCTCAAGGAACATATATCGAAATATGATAAATATTTTTTAGGTGATCGATCAACTGATCCGAGTTTGTATGGAAAACCATCCTTTAAAATAGTTTCAGTATATTTTATTAGACGTTATTTTAATAAGAAAATGTTGTTATTTGTTATATAAATATATGTACACGTAACTTACTTAGATACTTACATAGTGACACTGAACAAAACTGATATTGCTTACTTATCAAATCTGAAAATAAACTGTATAAGAGAATATTAAAATAATTATCATTCCCAAGTAAGGATATCTCATTAGGTATAATAAGCATAAACACTAGTCTTGTTGTCTTCTCTAGACAAATACATGCATAATATTGTAATTGAGTAATGAGGGTTTTAGTGAAAGCACCATCCTACACGCGTGCGCTCGCGCACATGACAGTGTAGGGATGTGACGAGATGTTTGGATATAGGTACTACATATTTGTTAGTCGATTGCACAAAAACAGCTGAAGGGATTACAATTAAATTTGGCATGTAGATACGAGTAGTTTATTACCTGGATCAATACAAAAACCTTTTTATCTTGAATTTTTACGAAAAAATGACAGATCCGTAACAATGTACTAAACTTATAATAGTCGGACGATGCCGCGGGGAATGGCTAGTAAAAAGATATAATTTTACCTCAAATAACCTTATTAAAATTAATTTATGCTTATTAGTTTCGATCTAGACCACATAACAACCATTTATATATATTATTTAGTCTAATATACCATTCCTTTCTTTGTAGGGTTTGTGAAATAAAATCTTGTGTTGCTATGTCAATAGAGTTTATTTTATTATAAAGACATTTCATATTTTTCATTGGATTTGAAGGATAATTAAAACTTAACTTTAAAACATTCAATGCTATGTATACTATTTAAAAAAAAATTACTTAACTTATAACAACTTTACTTTTATTACTCCTTTTCCGTGCAGGCAGTTAGGCTATGGAATCAGCTACCACCGAGCATTCGAGAGTCTAAAACCATAACGACGTTCAAGAAACGAGTAAAAGATCACCATCTGTATTTATCATCCTAATATATTTAGAAATATTAACATATGTATTTATTTTATATATGCTTAATGAATATATATTTATTTATGTATTTATGTAAGTATATTTATGTAAGTATGTATCTTGTCTATTTATTTATTTAGTTTTGTATTGTAGGTACACGCCAATTACCTCTTTTTTTCCCATTTTCTCTCGCGGGTCTATTGGAAGAAATTTCTTTAGAAATAAGTAGCACCTAAGTACTATGTTTTCCTTATTTTTTTTATGTGTATGTTTGTAAATTTCCAAGTGTACTTGAATAAATAAAATAAATAAAGAAATAAACTTTGTGTGTGTCAAATGACATTTTTACAACAAACTCTATAATTATCTGTAAATACTTTATAAAGCACCAAAGAGCATGCACACTGCACAGCAAAATTAAATGAAGCATCATAGGCATAGGCTTTGTTTACATAATATATAAACGATAATATCTAATCTAAGTTATGAAAATATTTAAATTAAAGTAATAATGTGCCAAACAAACAACAGCACACCATTTTATAGCATTTTGAAGACCTGCCTACGTAAATTCCTAGTACACTATTTCTATCAGCTTATTGTATAAAACAGAGACTGCTTTATCTTGATTCCAGCCCGATTGGCCGTCTATTACGTTTTCCGGTATGAGCAACATACCATTGAGTGCCTTTCTTCCCTTAGATTGTCGTTATATATCGCCATTTACATAGAGCTGTAAGATTTAATGTTTAATTTAATTGAATTTGAGCACATAATATGATTTGAACTGATTTTAATAATTGTGGAATTTCGTGGACTGATCTAGAATATAAACTTTTTCTGTGTAAAAATGTGGATATTGGTACAACTTTGGGCCTCATCTAGCTTACTTTAACCCTGGTTTGTTAAATTCCCCTAAGATTTACTGGCAGAATTTACTTTACGGTAAGTCTATTGACAAGCTTATTTGTGTATTTTCAAAGAAGTTTTAATAGCAAATTGATTTAATATTTTACACTATACAAGTTCGGGCCTCGGTCAAACCCTAGTCTTGTCTAGCTAATCTCCTCAGAACCGACGACGCAATTACACTGATTTGAATATTCTGAGCCGAATTTGAATTTGAAATCGTGACTCATACAATGAAGACATTGTGCTGGCAGAATGCGAGCCATGCAGATCTGACCTGGTTGTCAACGAGTCCGGGACAGGAAAGAAATAAATAGAGATAATTTCTAGGCTCTTTTTTTTATAGGGATGATGACTAGGTCAGAAAAGTATTATTCTAATTAGTCCGTTAGTTAGATTATCACGAAATAATGTACCCATATTTTTCAGTTTATCAAAAAAGTAAAAAATCACAAAGATACAGAATATCAAAGTTCCAGAGTGGGGGCTTGTGACGTCACCGATGTGTAAAAATCGTACGAAAGCGTGACGTCATGCGAAATCTAAATGCGCTGTATCTTCCTTATTTATTGTTTCTCAGAGAAAAGGAAAAATACGTGTACAATATTTTTTAATAATCTAACAGATGGGCCAAAAATATTTTTTCAGTCATCATGCGTATTCTTGGGCTAGGTTTTAGTATAATACATTTATAAAAAGTAAAATATAAAGCAGGTGATTTTGAATCTTGTAGCATATACCACATATATCTCAAACTTTCATTTGAAACTTTCTGTCTAGTATGAAAGTATGAGTGGTTACTATAGCTACTCCGTAATCAGAAGCCAGTAATAACACGTCTCTTCTAGTCGCACCTTCAGAAGGTATGTAGTGAGGAGCTGTAGTTTATCCTTTACTGTAATAACGTGTTACACCTGGTTATTGACGACGCTTTTAAATCAATTTGCTGTTCAAACTGTTATGTTTGTGTCAGGTATGTACCATATTGTTGCATAATATACTGTAATCAAACGTTTTTTAGATTTTTTAAGCTAACAGTTAAGCTTTTAGAGGGGAGGGAGTGCTATACTCGAACATGAATAAGTTTAATATTTCGAAAACGGGTCACTAAATTAAAAAAATGGTCTTTGCAAACCAGCCATGGTTTTTAAAGACTTATGTGTATGTAATTTTAATGATAAATAAATAAATATATATTGTATAATATGTAATTATATAGGCAGATATTATTTATGATAAATAAATATGTATTTTGATTGACACTATTATTGCTCGACATCAATTTTGTTCGACCAATGCTTGACCGACATGTAGCTAATACAGCGGGTATATGAAAAAAGTAATCCTAGAAATACGAAAGTTTGTGAATTTTGTACCTAGTATGGTCCGGTGTGCATGTCAAATCGAGGTGAGTTTATTTGAGACATAAGTTTACCAGCTAGGAAATCGATCGGCAAACTACAAAAGCGATCTAGATAGCAAACGAGATGCCTACAGCAATGTACGCAACTGTGGCGATGTGTCCCAACTCCTAACCGACCTCAAAGCCGACCCTTATACCGCAGTATGGACTGGTTAGGCAAAGGACATTATGCAATTCATGAGATGATGATTTTCCAAAATTAATTAATTTTTAATCGCTTAGTTAGAATTAAAATATATATTATATTGAATGGATAAGAAATAAATATATAAGGAGTTTAGATTGTAGAAAAGTTAAAAATCCACCATTTAACATGGTACGGTCATGTCAAAAAGCGGAATGCCGTCATCTGGCTAATTAGCCATTTTAACTTACTCCACCTTCAAGTTAGCCATTTTAACTTGAAGGTGGATGGCCACAGAGATAGAGGACGACCTAGAAAGACACACAGACACATAAATCGAAAGAGTATAAAGATGATATATGTTTAGTGACGTCAGAATCGTATTCTTCCAATGGAGTGGCTTCAGAATTTCAAATTCCTAATTTATGTTTTTGTCGCTAACAGTGTACCTACACAGAATTTGCATTCTTAGTAAAAAAAGTTTCAATAAAAAAAGCGGCCAAGTGCGAGTCGGACTCGCCCATGAAGGGTTCCGTAGCAGCAAGTATCATAATATAAAAGTTCTAAAGGTAAATTGCTGTTTACGATTTATGACGTATTAAAAAATAACTATCTATGATACCGAGACCGCTATAGTTTTAATTGAAAGTACATACTTTGAGATATATACCACATTTTTTTTCAGAATTCTTTTAGTAATATTTCAAAAGTTACGGTGTGGGACCTTAAATTTTGACTTTGTATTAGATTATCTCAAGACTGAGGGGTTTGATCTACATAGTTTCAAAGCAGTTTTTGTTGCATTTTAAAAGACCTTTTCAACGATACCCCACACGTTGGGGTTAGTCCAATTTAATTTTTTAAATTCACTTTTCGTTGTAAGGGAGGGGAGCTGAAAAAAAAACATTTTTTCATAATTTTAAAAAGCAACTTTTGGAACTTCAATATCTATCTCTCCACCAATTTTCGTGACAATCGGTGCAGTAGCGGCGGAGTACGAGCCCGGACGGACAGACAGACGGACGGACGGACGGACGGACAGACATGACGATACTATAAGGGTTAATTATGGACTACGGAACCCTAATAAAAACCGGCCAAGTGCGAGCTAAACTCGCATGCAGAGTGTTCCGTACAATTAATATCAACAAGTAATGAACTATATTTTGTATTTTTTTCAAAGTTTTAGGCTCAGTAGTTTCTGAGATCAGGGGGGATGGTAAATTTTCGTCTTTTTTCAAGAATAAAATCAAAACTATTTATTTTACTATAATAAAAAAATATATATTTGAAATTCTCTTAACAAGCCCTTTCATTTGATGTATGACAATTAGCTGAGCCCATTCCTCCATCACCGGACGTGGTGGCTGGCACGTCGCATAAGACAAGCGTGCCGCCCGCCAGCGACGCCAGCATGCCCGGCACCAGCGCCGGACACTCGCGTAGAGACAAGACTGACGCCGACGCGGAAGAGCTGAGAAGACGTCGACTGCAGAAATTCACGCAGGACAAATGAGCTTGTTGATGTACGGACTGTTTCTTTCCTAACTTACCATTATTTAATGTACAAAGTGTTTCGGTACGCTAAGCATTGGGTATTCTAATCAGAATAAGTGTATTTATGTTCTTGTAAATATAATGGGATAAACACATGAATACATTACATAATACTTTCTCATAATGACACAGTAAGGTTTGCAAAACTTTTTTTTTAATTTCCTAATTTGGCCCCGAAAATTACCCTTATTTAAAAAAAAATACTTTGTACATATGTGTTTGGGTCACAGAATTACACTATCCTACCAAATTTCACCTGATTTGGTCCAGTAGATTCGGAGAAAATTGGCTGTGACAGACAGACGGACAGACGTACGAGTGATCTTTTATGGGATCTGTTTTTTAATTTTTTGTACAAATCATGCAATAATATCGTTCGAAAAAAATACCAAGAACACCTATTTCAAATAATGAGACAAACACATACCTCTATTCCACGACCAGCAATATTTATTGGCAACAAAGGTGATACTTACAGTTCAGTGTCGCAATTAGTCTCCGAGAATCTTACGACAACTCTTCAATCGCACAATGGATGCTGGCGAAACGAGCCTACCACCTTAACAAGAAAGTACAATCCGGACGACGGCAAGAAAATAATAAATTCAACTTTATCGGGCTAAGTGGCCTATTCAATAGAAACATTGCGAAAATCCAGTTACGATACAAATTGTGTCGGAATAGGAAAGGAGAAAGAGGTTGTACGATTTTAGATGTCGATACCTAATACATAGATAATGAAAAGCATTGTGTAAGTTTTTTCTGCTTTCCCTACGATTGACTGGGAGAAATAAGTCCGCCATTTGCAAAAATAATTTCGTTACTTTGGAACAATAATTAAATAAGTTTTAACTTTAATACAAATTTTTGGTGAAACAGCTAAGTAGTCTTCGCTAGTGGGCTACATAGAGACAAAGGAAGATAATTCGTGACGTTGGATGACGGACGACGGTAACGCTAAAAGACGAGGTAAATAAAGACGTCGAGAAAAAGGAAATAGGCAAGAGCATCCCTTAGCTTATTAAAAAAGTACTTACTTTATTTTATTATGAAATCTATAAAAAAGATTTTTTGTACATAAAAAAATACATTTATAGACTGAGCGAGCAAAGCATCTCACTTTGGAGATTATCCAAAAATACTTTTGTCCGTCTGTCTGTTGTTCTCGCCCAGAGGTCGCATTTTCAATCCATTTTGACGAAAATTAGTACACAAGTTACTTGATTTATTTAAATTTTTTTATGGATGCGATTTTTGGTTGGAGTATAAATAACCCCCTATTTAAAGGGGGGAACTTTGCTGTAGCGTTATTTATTGACGGATTCCAATCCCAAATTTGAAAGGCACACTAATGACTTCGTTCTACACAAGATGTTGCAAAAAAAAACCAAAAGGTTAAAAAAGGGGGAAGTTTGATTTAGCGTTATATACATATAGACGGTTTTCACTGAAATGACTTAGCCAGTAAAAAAGGGGAAAGATTCGGTTATTTCATGGTTTTATGCGAGCTCGCGAGGTCTACCGTTCTCAGAGAACCACTATAGTGTACTATTTCTGGTTTAACTCAGTGTTTTGTATTCATATGAATCATTGAAAGTAACCTTTTGTAAGTTTGTAAGGAAACCTAAAATAATAGGTATTTTACATCAATATTGAAGATTTAATGTAGATACATTACGATCTAGTTTGCATGGTGTGATCGAAAAGTAATATTGTCCACTAGAATCACACTTGGGCTCGGTATGTCAAGCTTATTTTATAGGCACCTAGCTTAAGTCTAGCCCGAACAAAATCTCCTGTTAGAGGACTGACATTCAGACATGTGAACAAGCAATTATCGCATTCAGATATATTGTACACGTCGTTTATACGCAGCCGACGTATATTTCAAATTGACGCATGATTAATGCAATATTAATGCAAGCTTATCCTTATCTGGATCGAGCAAATTTCCTTATGAGTAACAACCAGATTTTTTTTTTACTATAAAGTCCTGGTCATTTCGTTACATTGAGCCAATTTGCAATTTTTAATTACTATCTAAGTAACTTTTCAGTTTATATCCATGTTGGTTGATAGCTTATTCCTGTATAGATTTTTTGTCATATTTCCCATACTTCATCGTTTTGTGTTTGATTGGTACTCGTAATAACCTCAATCAGTCAATGTATAAACTATAAAAAGAAATTTAAGGTGCGTAATCGTAAACATAATGTCTCATGTTTATTATATACCTACCAATCACTTAATTCTTTGTTAGTTGTTAGGTATTGCAATAGTGATTATGACTTACTTGACTTATTTTCCTATGTCCCCTACAGTGCGTCTCCATGTCGTTCTGTCTTTGGGCCAAGACAGCCCGACTGTCTTCATCGATCACGCTTTTTCTTTCCTTAAGGAATCCATTCCAATGCCTGCCTTGGAATTTGAGTAGGCTCCCTCCTGAGCGTGTGGCCGACCCATGTCTATTTATATACTAGACAATAGTGATTATACATAATTACTAAAAGGATAAATGATGGGTTCTGCACGGCAGTGCAGCCACGCCAAAGAACTCTCAATGAACCCCCCGTATAAAGAATCACTAATCATTCATCACCTTAAGAAATAAACCAATTACAAGGTAGCTAAGAATTTAAATTTATTACCATTTAACGACTGATGCGCATCAAGAATAAATTCTAAAATGGCAAACCTTGTACGGCAACCTAAACCACCCGATAATTACTCTAAATCTGCTTACTAAACGTTTATTTCCTTACAAACTTTACAATCCATCACTTCACGAGTACTCGTAAACATCCAGTGAGTAACGCATTCCGAAAATCCATTAACCGATTTAAATCGATTAAATCGATCCTTGTATATCGTTTACATCGATCGTAGACCGAGCATGGTCGCCTGCAGTAATGTTGTGACATCTTCAACATTCTGAGCATAGCGACGCGTACGAGTGGACTAGTCGCGTTATTTTAGAGGTATGTTCCCATTTGTGCCTTTAGAGTCAGGAGTATGTATCTACCTTAATCATGCCAAGGGATAATGCTTTGTCACAAAACAAAAGCTGTAACTGATTCCCAACGGGATCATGAGAGTAAGAACACCAGGTTTGTTTAGGCGCGCTCTATCCTCTTTTTTAGGGTTCCGTACCCGAAGGGTGCAAATGGGACCCTATTACTGAGACTCCGCTGTCTGTCCGTCTGTCCATCTGGCACTGAGCTCTATCTCTTGAACCGTAATAGCTAGACACCTGAAATTTTCGCCGATTATGTATTACTATGACCACTAGAACAACTGGTTTCGCCACACATGTATTTCATAATTTAAATTTGTACTAGTGTTGACCTGAACAAAATGGTCACGTACTATATTGTTTTTTATTGCTGGCAATTTTGTGTTCCGCTTGTCAGTGTCAAGCTTCAGGTTGACATTTGCCTATTTTATCCATGTTTTCTTCCTTCCCTCTAACAACCGCGTCGCAGCAACACATACGCTCTCCATATGTCGTGAATCTTCCTAAATATTGGTGCTTCAAAACCCCGGCCGGGTGTCAAGACAGTGTTAAGACCGTCCTCTTCATCAAGGACGATCCAGATCAAGAAAGCCAGAGCAGATTGCTGTAATAGAACCAGTAAGTACTTACCACGAGAATGTTCTTAGGTTAAACACATGTGCATTTTTTTAAAACAGCAACAGGCCTTAAATAGCATTGAAACAGCGACCGCGCGAGGTATTCCTTTCGAACAATTTCGAAAGGGCGCCTCCAACAACAAATACTAAAAATAAGATAAAGTTAATAAATAATTAAAGGGGGTCGTCATACAAGAAACGTGTTTCTTCAGCGTTTTATAACATTGTACGGTGGTACGGGACCCTTTATGTACGAGCCCGGCTCGCACTTGCCCGTTTATTATATCAAACTTGATGGCCAAGTTACATGATCACTGTTCCTCAAATGTTTTACTTTTTTACTTATTAAGACTATAACAATAGCTAGCAAATTACTAAAGATAGTGTCTATTATAAAATGGTTTTGTTTAAAGTCTAAAATATATAATAATTTTGTGAATTTATTCGTTCCACCAAATAGTCAAAAAGTGAAGAAGTCCCTATAATATCGGAATGAACCGATTTCGTTAGGACGTTCCTATGTTGATTAAAACATTTATGGATCGCAATTATGGCTGAAAATGGTTCGTTTTCTCGATGTCACCGCCATCTGGCCTTATGCGATGCTGCTGGGAGCGTCTTGATGTGATGTGCTTTCGAAAAAAGGTGCTAATTCTTGTTATTTAATAAATTTCTTATAGACTCGCCTATTTTTTATATAAGTCAAAAAAATGTGGTCGAAAAATGTCGGCCAGTTGTTGCCTTTTGTTCACGAGTTACCCGTTTATTGCATATTAGTAATATTATTGCATTGTTATATACTTATTTGCACTATTTAATTTGTATTACACTATGCAGTAATATTATTTGTTAGTTGACTAAATATTGGCTCAAATGTTCTTCAGAAGTAAACATATTTGCTTTGATTGCTTCCATCTTGTTCCTAAGGTACCTTCGGAACAAGATCTGGATGTTACACTTAATTATGTAAAAGATGCTTCCTAATTATATCGAGCAATCCTTTTTTGGATGCAGATGCTTCAGACGACCAAGTAGGTTACTTTTTATGGTCATAAACTACTCGTAGAATGCTACTGATCTGTATAATGTTCTTATGAATACTAACAATAACAAGCTTTTCCTAAACATAAAGTCACTCAACCTATATATAGATTACGAAGAATTGTGAAACAACCCTTAGAATCTGGTAACGTTTTATTGACATTGGCAAAAAAAGAATTCAGCAAATAGGGGTACAAAAGTACAGTTCAAAGCTTCATACAATTACAACCATACATTACATACATACAACGTCGTACACCAGGTCCGCGTATGGGCGCCAGTCCATTTGCTAAAATTCAGATTTTACAATCATTGCTGGTTTTGTAATGTAATGATACAATATTGTATATGAAATCAGCATCTTAAATTCAGCATAGTTAGCTAGGGCCCTGTGAGTAAAACATAGATTTTTTTTTTTAATTCTGGATCTATGGAGTGAAATGTCAACTCAATTTAGGTAACCATCTTTCTTAATCTGTCTATCATTAATGTAGGTATTGTAGGTTAGTGGCGTCTATGTTAGATTCATAGCGACAAACCTTATTTCATATTTCTATCCACATTATACAGTGCTCTCGCGAGAGGAGTTGAGCTTCCGTTCTGTACGTATCTACTATATTATTTCTGTGACTAAAATATTTATCGCTTTCCAGACGAGATGCTTGCAGAGATAGAAATCCTAGTTATTTTTATAGGTATAACACGGAAACGTGCACATAACTTTTACTATTTAAGTACACCATATTTAATCCTACATGATTCCGTCATTTCATATGTAATAAGAAGTAAAACTTGCGGTAAGTTTTTCCTACAAAATTTACGCAAACGAAACGCAGATAAAATCTAACTTTTTATCTATAAATTCCATCAGTTAACAGAGGAAATGTCACCTAAATTCTTATAAAGATGCTTCGTATCGTATACGTATTTCCAACAAGCGTGTTGAAATATAACACAGAATGTGCGTAGGGAATCTAGGGGCAAAAAATACGGTCCCATCCACACCGGGACGGTTTTTTATTCGTGTAATTGCTTGTGTGTCCTTATAAAGTGTTGATGGCTGATTAAATAGTGCTAGTGTAGCTTAATACCTCGTAATTAAACATTCAGTTGCACTAATTGATGCTATATTGTAGGGCTGGCAGTTAAATAAAAAATAAATAAAAAATAAATAAATTTATTGACTAGTTTCATACGTATACAATATATGTATTACAATGTTTAAATAACAGTTTTGTAGCAATCCTGCCCATCATCTGTGAGTGGGGTCATCACTCCGCGGAAAACCATGAACTGTGTTTTTATTTTTATAGTAACTATAAGCATAGGCTTTATTTAATACACGAATAATTTAATATTAGCCGTGCATTTCCCGGCAGACTAGAATAGGACCACTCTAAGTCTTCCCGTGAATGTCATAGAAGGCGACTTAGGAAACACAAGCTAACCAAAGCTTATAAACATCAATGAGACCTCTCCAACCCGTCTGGCCAGCATGGAGAGTGTAGGCCAAATCCTCTGACTGCTCTGGAATATGGCTCTGGTAGTACCGAGAGGGTCGTGCTCCTGCAGTGGAGACTAAAAAAGACCTGATGACGACTATAAGGCTTTCATAATTAAATATTAATTAAAGATTTATTTTTACAAGTCACGCTGATTGAGCTAGCCCTAAAGTAAGTTGAAACTTGTATTATAGGATATTAACTCAACGATACTATATTTCATAATAAATACATATATAAATAAACAACCAAGAACTAGGACAATTTGAAAAAGGCCATTTTTCTAATTGCCCTGGCTAAGGATCAAACCCAGAACTTCCGGATTGGCGGACTAGCGTGTTAACCATTACACCACGGAGGTCGTCAAAAAATATGTGATGAAAAACTTCGACACTAGTGAGATTCGATATGGTGATTAAAAGTCACGGTAGCATAATTGGAAGTGCAATCACTGTACAGATGTGAGACGTTAGTTCGAATAACCCGTGGCGAAATTTTCATCATACTGTATAATCAATAAATAAATATTAATTTTTAATTGAATAAAAAGTTATTGAAAGCGGACAACTCGTCTCTCCATCTCATCCTAGGCCTTCCTCTCGACCTGTTTCTGTCTGTAGGAACCCATGTAGTTGTTGTGTGGGTCCATTTGTCCGCTTTCGATACAGAGTGGAGGGAGTCAGATAGTCAGCTAAAGATAGAAGTGATTGGAAAAAAAAGGGGTGGCTTTTGCCCAACTATGGGACATAAATGGCTAAAAAATAAAAGTTATCACGGGGATTGAAAGTAGTTACGTACATTTAGGGTGCCCACAGGCAGTGTAGCCAACGAGCAGCAAGTCACCATCTACCAGGCTTAAATTGTTGTGAGAGATTTTTAGGTAGATGTCCGTATCTCACTTCATAACCCAGTTGTTCGGTCCATTAACATCCCATCCACATAGCTCAAACCAAGTAAATCCCTCCCTGGCAATAGTTCAGCAGCTATGGTGGACTGTCCGTTAGTCCATCTCAATAGTATATTAAGGGATAGACCTCCATAGATGCAGCCATCTCACTTTTTAGATAAAAAGGTACTAAAAGGCCTCTTCATGTTGGCTTTGGCCCCATAAACGCCTCAAAGGACCGGGTCCCCATGGATCCGTGGCTGAAAAGCGTACTAACATAAATAATAATAATAATATATTTATTTGCTGTAAAAGTGGTTACAATAGTTGTTACCTGTCTAGGCATGCAAATGTCAATTATATTATCATTAATTTAATTCTTTATTGTATTCATATCTTTCTATTCTATCATTATATTAGTATTGGGTCTAATTTATTATTACTAATGTTTAAAAAGTCAAATTAGTAATAAGTATTTTATAAGTAACAATTCTGTGATTAAACAATGCATTCATTATATTTCTATCATAATCATACATTCAGATATGCCTGTATCGAGTAGAAACCTTTCTCCAACAGGAAACTACGTAGCCTGTTCTTAAAGACTGGCAACGGCAATACTGTGATATCCTCCGGCAGCCTGTTGTAGATACGAACAGCCATCCGACAGCTATTTTGGTCACATAAAGCTGTGGATACATTAGATAACACAAGCCTGTTGGGGTATCTGCCACGATAATTAGAAATTACCTCACAATTTCTTTTAAATAAATATGAGTGTACCTTTACAAAGTGACACATCTAAATATTCGAATTTGTCCCAAAAAACGTTTTATATAATCTACCCACAACATCTACTTCGTTATTTACCTACACTACACATATGAAGTTTATATAATGTCTACTATTATTAGAAAATCTTGTAGAGTATCAACCCTATTCCTATAATGTTAAGCAAAGGTTTTTGCTCGTGTAAACGATATCTTTCAAAAAACAGTTTATTAAGTTTAACTGTGTTCTGTACAAATTTTAAATATAAAAAGTTTTTTGGATTATGTAAAGTTTTTTTTATATTAAATACTGAAATGGCTCCATTTTCCATTATGTCAATACTAATTAATATTAATAATATGACATAAAATCTACTCATCCATGCATCAACTCGTGAACGTTTACCGTCAAGGGGGCTGGTCAGCTCGGCTCCGCTTTTTGACTACTCTATAAGTATTGATCTTATGTTGCTTATTTTTCACTTGTTTACAAGCATTAGGTACAATACGCATGATGACTGAAAAAATATTTTTGGCCCAACGCTTAGATTATTAAAAAATATTGAACACGTATTTTTTCTTTTCTCTCAGAAACAATAAATAACGAAGATACAGCGCATTTAAATTTCGCATGACGTCACGCTTTCGTACGACTTTTACACATCGGTGACGTCACAATCCCCCCCAATCCAAGTTATTTTTGGATAATCTAACTAACGGACTAAATAGAATAAATAAAATACTTTTCAGACCCAGTCATCATCCCTATTACGAGTATATGCTAATTATTCAAATATGTTTGTAAACTGATCCAGATGTGTATCATCATCAGGTCTTTTTTAGTCTTCAATGCTCGACCCTCTGTACTACCAGAGTCTTATATTAGCCAGAGCAGCCAGAGGATTTGGCCTACACTCTCCACGCTGGCCAGACGGGTTGGAGAGGTCTCATTGATGTTTAAAAGCTTTGTTTCGCTTGTGTTTCTTAAGTCGACTTCTACTTGGAGTGGTCCTATTCTACACTACCGGGAACCACACGGCCAGACCTATAAGAAAGTAAACAATATATTCCAAATCGTATTTTGTAGCCCATTTCTTTACAATGATTTATTTCTGAATAAATATTTCATTCTTTAATTCCCTTTATTCATCAGACGGAGCTCTAAAAATCCACAAACGTTACACATAACTTAAGATTAATTAAATCTAATTAAACTTCTTATCTTGGATCGTTAGTGTGAACATTTTGTAACATTTCCAATAACATACAAAAACTTCACATGTTTTATCTAATATGTGTATGCTCGAATATTTAGATTGAACCTTTTTTGATAACTTTTTTACATAAGTTTTTGATATTATTAAATTGACATGCATGTCTAGATAAAGATACGAATAAGACTCCTACGACATCCACGGGAAGACTTGGAGTGGTCCTATTCTACTCTGCCCGGAACCACACAGCAGAGTAATTATTTATATCATTCGTTACCAATTCCCAAACGTCGTTATGCTCACATGACCCCAACGCTCAGGCTTGTAGTCGTTGGTTTTGTCTGCCCCGTGAGATATATTATACAAAATACCTAACAGCGTAATATTGTTGTTTACATATTCACTATACAGGGTCTTAAAAATATACTGAAACTATTTTAAGGGCACATTCGGTCCATGATTCTGAACAACTTTCCCCAGTGAACACATATTGAAATATGAAAAAGCATGATTCCCATACAAACTCTGATCAGCTGATCGGTCAACTTGTATGGAAACCCTAAAATTATTATTATTATATATAATATATAGATGTTCCTTGTGAAAAGTAGTTGATAATGATGGACTGAATGTACCCTTAAAATAGTTTCAGTATATTTTGTTAGAACTTATATACTTGTATTATTGCCATTTTGCAATGACATTTAGAACATGTTCAAATAGAACGTGTATTTTTCGGGCTCGTACTCCGCCGCTACTGCACCGATTGTCACGAAAATTGGTGGAGAGATAGATATTGAAGTTCCAAAAGTTGCTTTTTAAAATTATGAAAAAATGTTTTTTTTCCCATACAACGAAAAGTGAATTTATAAAATTAAGTTGGACTAATCCCAACGTGTAGGGTATCGCTGAAAAGGTCTTTTAAAATGCAACAAAAACTGCTTTGAAACTATGTAGATCAAACCCTGTCTTGAGATAATCTAATACAAAGTTAAAATTTGAGGTGTGCCCACCGTAACTTTTGAAATATTACTAAAAAAATTCTAAAAAAAATGTGGTATATACGTCAAAGTATGTAGTTTTAATTAAAACTATAGCGGTCTCGGTATCATAGATAGTAATTTTTTAATACGTCATAAATCGTAAACCGCAATTTACCTTTAAAACTTTTATATTATGTTACTTGCTGCTACGGAACCCTTCATGGGCGAGTCCGACTCGCACTTGGCCGCTTTTTTTAATATGTCTTAAACCAATATTGCAAAATCATTCTCAAGTCAAGCTCCAAACGAATAAGTCAATTCAACTTTTTATGCCTCAGTGGGCAATCCAGTAAATAAAGAAATCACGTCTTTTGAATAAGTTTAACGACGCGCGCAAACCATTATTTATCGATTAAAGCTCAAAATCGGCTGAATCACTCGGCCTCCGTCCTAAGCGAAGGTTATGACATCGATTGATACAGGACATCGTAAATTGGATCATAAAACAATGTCTTTCCGCCTCACGGTAGCGTTCTTGGTAATATGATTCATTTGTTAATTAGTTAGTGTTGTACGGTCAACAAAGTAAAACTTTCAAGACCCCAGACTGTAACATCCTACTGAGTATTTTTCAAACTAAAATAATTATGTGTATAATCTATTTAATTTAACAAAATTAAATATTGGCGTGCATCTAACGTGTCAAAAAGTCTGCTGAGATTCGGAAATACATTTTTTTTACAAAGCTGTAGAATAACTAGTTGGTCTCTCATATTTCTTAGTTTTACGCATAATTGAACAAATTAGTCAGCATATCTCTAATAACGATAACTTTTTAGACATCAGACTTCGATGAAACAAAGCCTAAATGTTGCATATTGAAAACCGCATAAATATCGAAGATTAGCTTGTAATTACATACATACCTACTCGTACTTTACACACAGATAAAAAAAATATTTTTTGTGTTCTATTACTCTTTTTTATCACCTACACAACTTTTTCGAAATATTTATTGACATGTGAACTAAAGACATGTGATTTTGACTGCTTTATTTATTGATATGATGCTTTCAGTCCATACTTTCATTCATTTCAAAAGTTTTTTAAAAGCAATGGACCAGGTTCTTAAGTCCTGTTCAACTAGTAAAAAGAATTTAATTATTTGCGGTGATTTTAATGTTGATATTTTAGTACATAATCCAAAGAGCACACAATTCCTAAATCTTTTTAAGTGTTATGGATTAGAAAACTTATTTTTTGAGCCAACCAGAATTACAGCTACATCTGGCACATGTCTTGATAATTTTTTTAGTAATATTCAATATTGTGATAAATCTGTTATTAATAAATTGCCTTCAGATCATTCTGGTGTATATGTAGCTTTTGTCAAAGAGTCCACCAGTAATTTGAGAAAAGATAAGATCTTGTGTAGACCGATTACTTCTAAAAACATAAAAAAACTTAAAAATAATTTATATAGCAAATTATTATCAGTGGTATATACAGGAAATAATCCTGACGACCATTATAATAAACTATTTAGTACTGTTTCCTCTGAGTATTCTAAAACATTGAAACAAAAAAGAGTAGTAGTTCATAGTAAATCACAGTTTAGTGAATGGGCTACTACCGGCATCTACATAAGTAGAAACAGGTTATATGATCTATATGCCCAAAAACAATATAACTTTAATCCTTCTTTTATAGAATATGTTAGAAATTATTCTAAAATATTTAAAAAAGTTTGTAGACGAGCCAAGTCGAATAGTATTAGCAAAAAAATAAATAATGCTCCTAATAAAATTAAAGAAACATGGAGTGTCATAAATAAGGAAACAGGTAAAAATAAAACCAAAAAAAATATTTGCCGAATCAAATGTAGTGGTAAAAATACTTCAAAAACTGAAGAAATAGTAAATATATTTGATGATTATTTTACTAACATTCCTTTGGAACTCACTTCTAATGTGAGTTCTAGCGCCCAGCGTGCTGAGGCTTTGCTTAAGAGTAATGTTAGCCCTTGTGATTCTAAATTTAATTTTAAGCATGTTAGCCCTAGCGATATAATAGATGCTTTTAAACAGTTAAATTTAAAAAAATCAGAAGATCACTGGGGCATGTCAGTAGCCGTAGTAAGTCATATTATACACATAATTGCTGCCGATTTAGCTTTTATATTTAACGAATGTATTGATGAAGGCATATTCCCTAACTTAATGAAATGTAGTAAACTAATTCCCTTATTCAAAAAAGGAGAAAAAACAGACCCTGGCAACTACAGACCTATCTCTATTCTGCCAGTTTTGAGTAAGGTGTTCGAAAAGATAATGCTCAATCAAATGCTACTTCACTTTAAGACCAATAATCTTTTCCATAGCCAACAATACGGCTTTACTGCTGGAAAATCGACCACTGATGCAGGAGTAGCACTTATTACTAATATCTACGACGCGTGGGAAAACAGAAATGATGCAATTGGATCATTTTGCGATCTTTCTAAAGCATTTGATTGCGTTGATCATCCAACACTTTTGCTCAAATTTCGTCAATACGGTTTTGATGATAATTCAATTAAATTAATAGAATCTTACTTAACAGATAGGCTTCAAACTGTTGATATAAACGGCATAAAATCACACGGGTCTAATGTGAAAATGGGCGTACCCCAAGGTTCAATTCTAGGACCGTTCCTTTTCTTAGTTTATGTCAATGACTTGCCTTACATGGTTGAGAAAGAGGCTGACATGGTGCTGTTTGCTGATGACACCTCGCTAATATTTAAAATAGATCGACATAACAGTGATGCTAGCGCGGTGAACAGCACCTTATCTTTAATTTCTGATTGGTTTTCGGCCAACAACCTCATGTTAAATGCAAACAAGACCCAATGCATTCGATTCTCTCTTCCTAATGTGAATCAAGCCTGCGTTGACATACTAATTAATGGTCAGAAACTCGATCTGGTTGAAAGTACTACCTTTTTAGGAATCACAATTGATTCGAAACTTCAATGGGGCGCTCATATAACTAAACTTTCTAATAGGCTTAGCTCTGCGGCTTACGCTGTTAGGAGAATAAGACAATTGACAGATGTAGCAACTGCTAGACAAGTGTACTTTAGTTACTTTCACAGTCTAATGTCTTACGGGATACTTCTATGGGGGAGTGCAGCCGACATTCAGACTATTTTTCTTTTACAAAAAAGAGCAATTCGTGCTATTTACGGTTTAGGATCGAGAGACTCACTGAGGGAATTATTCAAGGAAATAGGTATACTTACTTTTGCATCACAATTCATATTTGAAAATATAATGTATGTAAGGAAAAATATTTCCATGTTCAATAAAGTAAGTGATTTTACAGATAGAAATTTACGTAATAAGAATGACTTAGTTAGCCCGTATTACAGGCTGAATACAGTCAGTAAGTCTTTTATGGGGAAGTGTATACTTTTTTATAATAAATTGTCAGAATCGGTCCTTGATATGCCAGACAGAAAATTCAAAGCGTATGTAAAGAAAGTACTTTGTGAGAAGGCTTATTATAGGACCGATGACTATCTTAAAGACAAAAAGGTCTGGCTTGAGCTTGGCGCGGGTCCCTCTTAAAGGTTTGTATACTTAGACATGTCATAATTTAGGTACATTGGTACATACTAAATTTACAAATTGACATTATTTTAAATTTCGTAATTCTTATAATTCAATTTAATTATGACATAATAAACAATGTAATCTCTGTCCATCTATATAACTAATTTTAAGTTTTTAGTTTGTTAGTTGACGTCTTTGGAGAAAACGTGCAGTGCAGTTTGTTGCCGCTTCTTCTGCACTTGCGCCTAGGAAGCGGCGTAAACTTAGCTTTAAGTAACGATTTGACGTCAACATTTGTGCAAAACAAAACAAAGTGACTATTATTAAGAGATATTATAAATATCCTATGATAATAAAGATATTTTGAATTTGAATTTTTTTAAAAACTGCTGGACTTAAGTCATCTCCCAATAAAAGGAGGATTCGCCTATAATTACCACGCTGGGCTGGCTCTCTTAGTCGCCTCATACAACACTCATTGGAGAGGAATCGCGGCGGGTGGTGACGAATCATTTTCCACTCTGCCGTTACACACGGCCAATTCACTACAAATTCCAAAAAGTATCTCATTCAATAGATTTTGTATAAAAGCGGGTAAAGCCTGTAGAACTAAGAGTATAGAACTCTCGAAGCTGAGCCGAGCTACAAATAAGATCGCGAGCGACACGTCATGCGGATTGTGGAGATTAGGTCAGTCCGCGGAGACACGGTGATGACACTGCATTCGACGCCAGCATATGGCCATTGGCCTGTAACTATTATAATGAGAAATTATATATGAAAATTGATAATTACTATATTTGGATAAAAATTCTCATGTCTCATTTTATATTTATCAAGTATTTTACTATGTCATGATGTAAACATGATGAGCCGTGTGGTTTCAGGCAGAGTAGAATAAGACCACTCCAAGTCATCCCCAAGATTTTGTAGAAGGCAACTTAGGAAATACATGCTTAACAAAGCTTACAAACATCAACGAGACCTCTCTAACACGTCTGGCCAGCGTAGAGAGTGTAGGCCAAATTATCTGGCTGCTCTGGCCAAGTATGGCTCTGGTAGCACAGAGAGGGTCGTGCTCCTGCAGTGGAGACTTAAAAAAAAGACCTGATTATGAATAATGGTATTAGTGTAAAGTAAACGCAAGTTGCAATTATTAAACTTGAATGTGTAAGAAAATGGTTTAAATGGTCCTAAAGGTAGTTAGTTACTACACATTGCTGGGCACGTAACGTCTCGCGTAGTATATTTTTCAACATATGGTTTTCTCATCCATAAATTAACATTGTCCAAATGCACAGGCAATAACGAGAATAAACTGCGGAACACACGAGCTCGCGTGCCGGGGTTGCGACACCGCCGCGCCCAGCCAGTGATGTGCGTGGCGCCACTCGATATCGATTTATCGACACACTTCCGTGTTCTATCGTGCTCTCATTTGTGGTTTGATACTGTTATAAGGTCGTCTTTACGTCGAGTGTCGATGTAGTTAACACAATTTTACAAACACTTCCCATTTTATATTAAAAAAATGAACAAATGAATATAGCCTTTGATATACTTAATCCCTTCCGAGACAATTGGGCACGGTTCTAGAGATTAATTTTATTGTGTCTAGTTGGGTGTCCCGCTTTTTCCATCCGTTCCGTCGTCCCCGTTTTTTTTTTGTACTAATGTTACACGATATCTTGGCTAATTATGGACCGATTTGAGTGATTAGAAAGCCTTTACTATCTACTCGTAGTTAATCCCATATTAATTGGTAAAGATAATATGATGAAGAACTTTGAAGATGGAAGAATCTCCTCAAAGCAAGACAGTTGCGTTTTTTTTGTTAAAAATTTAGTTAAGTATTATATCATCTACCTAAGAAAGTATTTTTTTAGATTGTATTTTTACTAAATTAAACAACAAATAAAAGACTTAGTTAATGTAATTAACACAAGCTAAAGCACATCACTATTCCTAAGAGATAGTACAATAAGATGTTTGTATTTTAAGCTCTGGTAGCACGCGCTGAGCAGCCTTCCTTTGTAAAGATTTCCACTTATTTCATTGTTACACATTTGGAGTATTCAAATGGTGCATGCATCACAATGTATGTGCTTTTTTTTTTAGATCGGAAATGAATTCCTATATGTACTTGTATATTACCTACGTAATAAATCTAACCACGGGCTATACTAGATCACTAAAAGACATTCCTGTACAAATTGCTCGGGCGACTGCACACTTTTGTATGGAAATGCCGAATTTTCTTTTTGTTTTAAGGTGAATATATAAGCAAATGGCCTTTAAATGTGTAATAAATTGTTAACTCGTAAATATGGTGATAATTTCCATATTGCTTTAACTATTATTGGTGATCCGTCTAGCTTTAAAACTTGCCGTGGCCACTTTTGGCGGAGGCAAGTTTTAAAGCTAGTCGGACTAATGTAAATACTTTCTACGGTGGTTCATAAAATAATTTAAAGGGCTATCTAGTGCATGACGAAGAGCAATATTGAAATTATCACCATATTTACGAGTTAACAATTTATTTCAAATGAGGGCGCCACTTCAAGGCCATTTGCCATGTTCACCTTAAGCCTTTTATTTTAATTTCAATAAAGCTGATCTAGTAAAGCCTATTTCAATTTATGTCCCTTACACGTTGTAGGTATACAGGATTAAATTTTTATAGTTAGATAACAATAAATGGGTATTAAGCAAGTGAGCAAGCAAGTAAAGTTGTGAGTTTTTTAAAAAAACAGTGTCTTAGTAATCATATTCACGTGTGTCGTAGTTAGCCGGCTGAGTAATATGTGTATGTGTAGAGAAGGGCTTAGGCTTTTCAAGAGAAAAGCCTAAGCCCTTATAACTAAGAAGTTATAATCTGAACAAATCTAAATCAATTCTTTTATTTTCAGAGGTTGCCGTCATAGAAAATGATACGGAGAAAAATCTAACACAATATACATAATAAAACTATTTTAAGAGTGAATTCGTTAAATGATACTAAGCAACTTTTCCAAAGGAACATACGAGTATATCGAAATATGAAAAATAATCACAGAACCTTGGATCAGCTGATCAGTCAACTTGTATGGGGGACCAAAAATAGTTTTTTTCGTATTTCGATATTTAGTCCTTGGGGAAAGTTAATCAGTATCATGGACTGAATTCGACCTTAAAAAAGATTTCAGTAGATTTTGTTAAATGTTTTATACATTATAGCTAGATTTTTTTATGCTATGTTCAATTTTTCTTAGAAATTTGACTTCTACTACATAATTATTTATCATTTCAGCCACATAACGACCACAGCTGGCCATAGGCCACTCCCAAGGATTTCATCCAGTGACTAGTGCACATATGGTACGTGGTATAATTTTAACAAATATACAGGGTCTGACAAAATATACTGAAACTATTTTAAGGGTGGTATCAGTCCATGATACTGAACAACTTTTCCCAAAGAACATATATCGAAATATGAAAAATCATTTTTGGCCTCCTATACAAGTTGGTCAATCAGCTGATCCGAGTTTGTATGAAAACACAAAAATTATTTTTCATATTTCGATATATGTTCCCTCAGATAAGTTGTTCAGTATCATGGAATGAATTCACCCTTAAAATAGTTTCAGTATATTTTGTGAGACGTTATATAACCTTCAATGCATAACAAAGTTCAATCACTTCATGTGAAAAAAATAATGACCCCCATATACATCTTCGTGAACTTTTAAACGGTGTGCTAACTACAGACTGGTTACAGTGTAACTAAGCGATTGTAGTGTAATAAGAGATTAGGGCGGTCACGAATTACATCTCATTGTTTTATTAATTGTGTTGGCACTACTGCCGCTGAAGATTTCTTGTACCGATATCATGTCTCGTTTAGCCGGTGTTCACAGCACCAGCAAATCCGAATTTAAATATATTTTAAATCGGGTACATACATAAAATATCAATCACGTCTTTACGTCCACGTTTAGCATGATGGCGGTCGTGAAGATAAATAGATATATAAGGACAAATCACACTGATTGAGCAACACGCTAGTCTGTCAATCCGGAAGTTCTGGGTTCGATCCTCAGCAAGGGCAAGTTGGAAATTGGCCTTTTTCAAATAGTCCTGGGTCTTGGGTGTTCATCGATATAGCATCGTTAAGTTAGTATCCATAACACAAGTTTAAACTTATTGGGGCTAGTTAATCAGTGTAATTTTTCCTACCTATTTTTTTATATATTGTAAATAAAACTTCGAGAATGAAGCTTAAAATGTAAACTGATCTTACAGGTTGGTACTACAGACCAGAGTTTGCGCAATAAACACAAATGCAACAATCTTAAAAGCTTATATTATCTGATTGACTCGAATGATATGAATGAACCCTTAATAATGATATAATCGGCACAGCACGATCCATCATGAACTGTCAAAAGTACTTAATCAAGTGTACCTTGTGTGTTACAAGTATTTTGAAACTTCACACGAAATGATGCTAATTAGTTAATTAATGTCCGGCTATCGATATACCACCTGTGGATAGGAAAATATAGATCAGTCAAGTGCGGGTTTGATTGACAGAAGGGTTTTCCATTTTTATCTACAAGCTGCAATCAAGAAAAAGCTTAGAGTGTACCAGCTTTGGGTAATTTAAGGAAAAACTTAGAATGTCCCAGAGAAAAGCTTAGAATGTACTAGCTGCTCTTCCCACGCAGATTGTCAAAGCCGAATGGACGTAAATGCGAAGGATTTTAATAGGCGATGATGCGGCTAGCAACCCATCACTATTTTGATTCCTTTTTCCACCCTCTCGCTCACCACTACGCTAAAAGAGGTCTTTGAATCTTATGGCCGTAGACTATGTCTGCTTCGAACGGTAGAGCCGCGAAACCCAAAACTTTATGTCTTCATTAGGGCTAAAGACGTAAAAATAATAGTTTCACCTGAACCGGTGTCTGTCAACTCATCAAATCTTGCAAGTAAGTAAAATTAGAATCACTTTCCCGATTGTAATTTTTACGTAATAATTCAGATATTGTTACAATATAATAATGAATGTAACAGAGTTGGTCTGATTGGCGCCGGAATGTTCGTACAAAAGGTAATTTCTTGAAAAAAAATATGTAACCCGAATACTGACATCACAAAGCTTAGTATCGAGCAGCGTATAGGTATTGACGACTCGATATAAATGTTCTAGTTTTCGATAGTAGTTCTAGAAGTACTTCTAGACTCGATATAACTCTGTTAATAAGTATCTGTACTCGTATAAGAGAGAAAATTACTATCTATTAGATAGTCAACTCTATCTAATAGATAGTAAACTCTTTTCTCTCTTTCTCATCTCAAGTATATTAATAGCTGGTGTCAGATTTTTCTAGCTGCCTTAAGGCATCTGAGCTAGATCAATGGCTAGTCTACTTTTTAACGAGTTGGAAAAGCCGTTTTTTTATTGCCATTCCGTAGCTAAAAGATCAGCCAATCTGCTTTACCGACTGTCCACGCAGACTGCCCAGGGTGCGCCGGAAATACAGGGGGCTCAGTTTGTCTGTCATTATAGTGACTACAGTCATTATCACACTAGTGTGCAGGTTTCCTCAAGATGTTTACCTTAACCAAAATCAAGTAGGGGTAGTTGAAAATGACCGTAGATAAGTACAAACTCAGAGTATAGTACTCAATTATCATAAAACCAAGTTCGCAATGACAATAAAATAACAAAACATAAAGTAGTTCTATTTATATAAATCACTCATAATAAGTAGATACCACATGAACTGACAGCATATCATATTTTTTCCATCCATCCGCGTTTATCCCATACATCCGCAATGTCATACAAGTCATATAACGCGTCACGTCGAGTAATTAAAACGGATGTGGCTCAAATATTATCATTTCTGATTTATAAGAACAGGTGGGAGTGTGTCGGTAGTCAATAAATAGTAATAAATAGTTTACTAATAATTGTACGTAGTATATTATTACTCTGTGCTAATAAATACCAACCTCATTCTGGTCTGGAAGAAAATAAAAAAACCTAGAATGTAGCTACTTCTCTTCCCGCGCAGATCGTAAAAGCTGATCGAGAGAGAAATGGGTCAAAATGCTAATAGCCGCAACGCATCACCAATTTAATTAATTTTCACCAATACCCAAAGGGTACAAATGGGACCCTACTCGTATTACTGAGACTCCGCTGTCTATCCGTCTGTCCGTCTGTCCGTTTTTCATATTCAACAA
Organism: Acrobasis repandana; assembly: GCA_963576875.1. Classification (NCBI taxonomy): domain Eukaryota; kingdom Metazoa; phylum Arthropoda; class Insecta; order Lepidoptera; family Pyralidae; genus Acrobasis; species Acrobasis repandana. Next base: position 8,106,963 of record OY756230.1, on the reverse strand, counting down.
TTTTCGTCTTCTTTCTTAATTGAAATATAAACCATTAATTTTAGAATTATAACAAAAATATATTTGAGATCCTCATAACAAGCCCTTTCATTTGATATATGACATAGTAAGGTTTGCAAAACTTTTTTTTTCAATTTCTTAATTTGTCCCCCAAAAATGACCCTTATTTAAAATAATAAAATAAAAAAAATGAAAAAATATTTATTTACTTTGCACATGCGTGTTTGGGTCATAAGATTACACCATCCTACCAAATTTCACCTGATTCGGTCCAGTAGATTCGGAGCAAGTTGGCTGTGACAGACGGACGGACAGACAGACGCACGAGTGATCCTATAAGGTTTCCGTTTTTTTCATTTTTTGTACGGAACTCTAAAAATGAGTTCAAATTATTTTCCTGAACTTGATATCCTATATTTTTTTTAATGTTTTGCATTAACACAATAAATAAAGTAAGCAGTATTTAACTTTAGTTATTGGTGTATGCCATTACACGACTTGTGTGGAACCCGCTCGCAGCAATTAAATACGATTCTACAATAAGTATGTATACATTTTTTCGAACAACCACCAGTCATTATACCGGCAATAAATCTCTTTCTGTCGGTCCGTCGTCGTTAAGAACTTCATTAACTTTTCACTGATGTACGGTTTTTCAATTGAAATCTTGAGAATGGGAACGCGAAGCATTTTAATATTGCGATCGAGATGTGACAAAATGTCCGGATATTGATTCAACTTTAGTATCATTAAGTGTACCAGTTCTTATTCAGTGGATCCTTAAAATGAATTTTCTCTCTTTGCAGTAAGATTCAAAATTAAAGCGCAACTTGTAAAAGTTTTGTTCTAGAGTGAAGTAAATGAGTGGTTTTTGTTGTTCCAAATTATTTTATTGTTCAATTCTTTACTGTCGAGACGGGTATGGGTTTCATGACAGCTTTTTCATGGGAACACTGGTTCCTTGACGCCATAAATCCGCCTTCATTAATTACTGTCAAGTTTTTATTTCTTTGTAATAAAGATGTACGCAATTTTAATGATTCCATAAATAAATTACATATGTATACCTATAGAGCGACTTAACTACGGTTTACCGATATCACTTCGGTTTGTATGAACTAGTTTTTAGTCCGAGGTTGTTACAGATACATTCTTCTTCTTCTTTTTCGTCTAAGCGCATTCCCGATTGCATCCTCAGCTGTGCTGCTTCGGAGCCCGGGGTGCGCTTTCCTGCTTTTTCTTCTCCAAATATAATATGCATGTCAATGGTCACCCAAGGATGCCAAAGACCTTGCGAAATGGAGAAGAAATATCCGGAACACTTTAAATGATTTGGCTATCGTTTTACAACCGTCCGCCTGCCTGACGTCAACCCTTTTTGGGAATATATTTGTGCGAAACATTTTACAACCGGCCGCCGCCCGACGTTAGCCCTCCTTGGGAATGCAATTGTAGCACGAGATGTTTGTGCTTAGTCCTTTAGTCGCCTCTTACGACATCCACATGAAGAGATGGAGTGGTCCTATTCTAACCCGGAACCACACGGGTAAAAATTTGATACAGAAACATTATCGTATCTTTATGTGTAGAGCATTTTAGATTATGCGGCTCTTGGTGGACAGAGCCCAGAGACGCAAGATTTAAATGTCACTTTTAGCGTGATGATGGGTGGGAAGATGGAAATAATGAATCAAAATAGTGATGGTTGCTAGCTGCAACGCCTATTGATATGATTCGCATTTTTGCCCATTCCCTCAATCGACTTCTACGATTTGCGCGGGAAAAGAAGCAGCTGGTATATTCAAAGTTTTTTTTTTCTCCCAGACCAGAAATGGAACCTAAATGGAAATAAATACATACTTACTGATTAATGAAACACATTGACTAAATCCCTATGGTTGACTGGGAGAGAACGCTTTTAGCGTTAAGTCCGCCAATTGTAAGACAATTTGTATTGATTGTGGAAGGATAAAGTTTAAAAATAAATAAAATAAATTATTACAGTCATCTTCCAGTTTTCGAAATACCCTTTTAATTGCCTAAACACCTAGCTCATAGTTAAATCTAGATTAACCGCAAGGCGTGCCGCTCTCGATCAGCCGCTATTATAGGGTCTGCCATCGAGCGGTCAGTAATCAGCGTAATTACCCTGGCTGCGTCCTTGTCCAGTCCTTGCTTTCACTGATAACGGTTCGAGGTTATCTCTTATATAATAAGGTTCTAAAGGTTACTCTTTGATCCTCATAACGTAGGTTACCAATAAGGATTCGTTGCGGGTCTCCGTGGAATTTTTGTTTGACGCGCTATCTCTCGGGAGGTCCTGTGTTCGATTATCAACGCGGATCTGTGATTCTGCATGAAGATATTGCACTATTAATATCTGTCCGTGTCCATCTGACCTACCTACCATATGCTGCAGTAAACTTAGCTGTAAGTAAATGATTTGACGTCAAGAACTTTTCTTAAGTATACCGTGTTTTTGATTATATTTATTTTATTTATATTAAGTTTGCTTATTTTTGTGAATTTTATTACGCCAGCCACACATATTTTCTGCTTCGTCTAATGGTTGACCGGGAGAGAATGCCATATGGCATTAGGTCCGCCACTTGTACGTTTATTTTATTGTGCAATAAATAATAAATAAAAATAAAAAAAAGAAAGAAAACTTTCATGAAGTCGAAAGATAAAATTGACAATTATTATGTGATACATACATCCAAAGATAAATAAATGATTTTGACTTTGACGTGACTTATATGTATAAAGGGACAAATCACACAGATTGAGCTAGTCCCAAAGTTAAAACTTGTGTTTTCGAATACGACACTATATTTTATGATAAATACATATATATAAATAAACACCCGACACGTAGAAAAAAAGTTTCAAATTGAATTTTTCAATATAACTACATATAGTTAACAGGATATATGGGCCGTGTTGTTCCCGGCAGAGTAGAATAGGACCACTCCAAGTCTTCCTGTGGATGTCGTAGAAGGCGACTTAGGAAACATCAATGAGACCTCTCCATATCGTCTGACCAGCGTTGAGAGTGTAGGCCAAATCCTTTAACTGCTCTGGCTAATATATGACTCTGGTAGTACAGACACGGTAATGATATTACCGTGGTACAGAGAGGTTCGTGCTCCTGCAGTGAAGACTAAAAAATACCTAATGATGGCTTTAATTTTGATATATATCTCAAGAAATAAGTGTTTTAATTTTTTTAACTGCATATCACTGCACGTCTGTTAAAGCGCTCTTAACGCTACTGTACAACTTAAGTAGGTTAATAAACCCTTTGAACGGCTGTTATACAACGTTCAGGTGGTATAGAAGCCATTTAAGCAGCTTGAGTGTTCGTTGGGTAGTGAATTTCATAGCAGTAACACATTTGGTATTTGTTATCGCATTAGTGCGTATTAACATTTCAGTGCACGCCTAAAAGGCCGCCTCCGCTGGCCGGAGATAGAACGGGAATGCTCTTTGAGTTGACGACACACCAAATACTACTTGAAGGAATAATCATTACTTTATTCAGGCTGGAACTTCATGTAAATTTGGCGAAGATTTGCTGTTTTTCAATAAGTCAATAGGATTATGATATCACTAGACGGTTATACTATTTCTTTCATTTTGTCAATAACGAAATGTCATTGGTTGCTAAAATATAGCACATTATTCACGATATATCATACTACTTGTATGTATCTCACCCTACATGTTAGCATCCACTTCATTTTTCCATCTCATCTTGTCCACGGGTTTTAGTAACTACATTTCAAATTTCATCTCCTAACTCCATATTCAAATTCTTCGAATATCCCTTCATCATTTCATTCCACCTCCATTTATCATCCTGATGATAACTTTTATATTTAGTGATTTAAAAAGTAAATTGAAATATAATAGTTACTACGCGGAGTTCATGTTTATTCTACTGAGGCACTGATCCTACACATCTTCCTTCCTATGCTGGGACAGGTGAGACCCTACATCCCTAATTAAGGCCGAGTTTGGAGCCTGGAATGTACAGAGAGAAGTAGAAGGTAGAAGAGACCTTTCGCAGCAATGAGATGGTATAGGTTAGATAAACAAAAAATCAGACAGGAAATCACGTACGCAAACGCCGCGCCGTCTATTTCCCAACTCTCTGTACATTACTGAAGAACCGCTAACAGTAAAATTCATTTGCAAATTACATTCCCATAAGATAATTTATATTACTATAAATTATATTTAATATGTGTTAACAAAACGTAAGTTATATGCAATAAATTAGCCCACTATGCTTCCACCTTTGGGCGCCCACGCTTTCCATAAAATGGTCCACAAGTGACACGGGGTCCATTGTGCATCCTACAAGTGCTAGCTGTGGACCGGGTATACAAGAAACGTCCTATTAGTTGCTTTGAATTTCTGCGTATTATTTATTAAGGTCCGAAATGCTATTTTTAGCCGACTTTAAAAACGGCTAACGGAGGAGGTTACTAATTCGTTGGAATCTTCTTTCTTTATGTATTCATAAATAAAAAAGGGAAAGAAAAGGATTTCTCGGAGACGCCTAGACCGATTTGGCAGATTCTTTTTTTGTTAGAAAGCGCATACTTTCCAAGTGGTCCCATAAAAATTTTATTAAAATAGGTTAAGTATGTGGTTTGCTTTTTTAACGAAAATAAATATGAAAAATATGGCGTCTATAGGAAAACACAATTGTTTGAAGCTTTTCTGGTTTTGAAGTCTTTTTCTTTGTTTTGATAAAATATCAATAATTTTGTTAACATACTGGGTAGGTGGTCTCATCGAGCAGCACAAAGCATGTTGCGGAAACATTTCTGTGATCATTTTGACGAATCGATCAACCTATATAGAAACCATATTTTAATATAGATTGAGTACATATTCCAAAAATAAATGTAAATGGCTGTACAATAAAAAATACCGGCCAAGTGCGAGTCGGACTCGCGCACCGAGGGTTCCGTACAAACCTGCAAGGTTTAGTATTTGGTATGAATTTCAATTTAATACCTCTACGCGTTTATGAGGAAATGGGTAGTAAGTTTAAAATTATTTAAAAAAAATATATTATGTGATGTAACTAAAAATTTATGGTTTTCGTAATTTTTCCTTTATCTATGCTATAAGACGTTGCTTCGTACCAAATTTCAAGATTCTGAGTTCACGGGAAGCACCCTGTAGGTTTTGATTCCCTTGCAAGTGTCGAAAATTTGCGGCATAAACGGCTGTATCTTTTGATTGCGTTGGCTTAGAAGTTTGATTTTTTCACAGCTTCGAGGGACAGTAGACCTGAGTAATTGATATAAATTTCAGCTTCATACCTCCACGCGTTCCTGAGAAAAAGGGTCTTGACAGACGGACGGACGGACGGACAGACGGACAACAAAGTGATCCTATAAGGGTTCCGTTTTTTCCTTTTGAGGTACGGAACCCTAAAAATTAAAAACATAGAACGACACTGGCCTTAAATGCAACCAATTGTAAAGACCAAATCTTTGTTGCCAACCTATTTCATTTATGATTTGAATGTTGTTATAGAGAAACAAAGAAACACCTAGATGCTTAGGCTACAACTTCTTCTTTCTCCTTGTATTTAAGAGCCGTGCTCTTGTTCGTGGGGTCCCTTCAATGTCTCTCTTTCCTTCGGTAAGTTCTTTACCTTCTTTTGTTTTCACATTATTTATTTATTTTATATGATCAAATAATCTTCTTCTGGGCTTCCCTACTCCTCTTTTACCTTCTATGTTTCTTTCAATTATTGTTTAAGGGGAAATCAAAGGTTACAACAAATTTCCTAAATAGGTGCCTGTAATGTATATAGGCACTAGACAGTGCAATTATTTTAAGTCTTAGTTTTAATGTCTATTTAGTATTCATTAATTTGATCAATCATTTAGTAGATAACACAGATCAGTTCCAAGGATTGTCGGTTAAATCCGGGTTGAAGTTGTGCTTGATAACATTAACTATAATAACTGTTATTATCACCCACTAATAAACATTACTAGTTTAAACTGAGTATGTAAATACAGAAGGCAATCGCTCTGTGTAAAAACCAGTAACCTCGTCAAATCACCTAGGTTAGGTAGCGAACCTAGGAAGGGCTCTGAAGCGTTACGTTGAGGATACAACCGGAATACGCTCGGACAGGGCATGTACCACGTTACAACCTACCTTTTACTCTGCCATTTAATTACTTAAATGGCAACATTTTCTTTAAAACATAATTGTGTAATTTGAAGCTGCTTAAACAATAGATCTGCGACTATCGATAGCATGAAACAGCTACATAAATTTAGGAATTTCAAAACATTTATTTATCGGAATCGCTTTAATGAATTAAATTTTATTAAAAGAAGAACCTACTTCAATTTTTGACAAAGCATGTTGTGGAAACTTCTGTGTTTGGGTACAAAGTGTGCTAAATTTGTTTTTTTTTATTTTTATTATTCAATAAATTTTTATTCAGAAAGAAGATTAACAAATGAAAAATTTGTTTTGCATTCAGCAAAACAACTTTGTTTTCTTTTATTGAAGTCTGATGCGGATAAATCCTAGTATTTTTTTTTATACAACGTTTAACATAATATACTGAAACTATTTAAGGGAGAATTCAGTCTACGATACTAAACAACTATCCCCAAGAAACAAATATCTAAATGTGAAAAATAATTTTTGACTATCCTTCAAAACTCCGATCAGCTGATCAGTGAACTGGTATGAGAGGCCAAAAAAGTTTTTTCATATTTTGCAATATGTTCCTTGGGGAAAGTTGTTCAGTATCATGGACTGAATCTACCCCTAAAATAGATTCAGTATATTTTTTTAGACCCTGTATACTTGCAGGCTGATAAAATTGACAATGATAACAAGCATGTAAATAGAGTTAGGATTTTATTTAGTTTGGTATTGCCAATAAATTATAAAACTGCAGTTTCTTTTTACAGTAGATATCATGATATTTACTGTAAAAAGAAAGAGATTCTTAATTCGGTTTTACAAGCTTTTATTACAAGCTTTTATTTAGCTTGCCTTGCTTGTTTTTCGGGTCAAATCTTGCAAGTTAAATTTGAGCCACTTCTCGGTTTCTGATTGGGATGTAATTTTGTATGCTTATATGTCAGATGACAATGCAATATTATTATTGCAATAAGTTTATCTGATCGTGGAGCCTGAAGGCTATAGGTGGCCTGTAATAAAACGACGCAACCCCACTGAGTTTGGGCTTATTACATTTGCTTTTATTAGTTCTTAGGACTCAAAAAATGATTGTACGAAAAAATTAATTAAAAAAAATTTTTTACAAAAGTTAAAGTTAAATTTTATCATACTGAGAAATAATGTTGATAAAAATAAAAGAAATTAATAAGTTGTACCGTTTTATTTCCAATGCATTACAATGAAGATATCTTGCGATTGAATTTAAAATTAAATTACAAGTGTAGTTTCGCTTGTGCGATTAAACGACTTAAATTATACTATCTAGTGCCAAGTGATATCGTACGTTACAAATGGATTTAATATTGCATTTAAGTAAATTACAAGAAGAATTAAGTACAATAAGTTCAAAATCTATATTACAATCTTTCTAAACAACTATACAGTGTTAATTATGATAGCTACCTATATAAATCACTTACTAATGAAAATAATAAGTTATTTGATAGTAGAGAGCCTCCTCATGGCAGTATAATAAGTGGTTAGGTAACATATTTTATTGTCCAAAAAGTATTTTTTAACCAAAGAAAGGAATACATTTTGCAAATCACTGAAAATGATTTGGACAATTAAAAACAACTCTCGAGGCAAAGAACTAAAAAAAATACAAAAACATTAAACTCATTTTTATTTTTATTAGTAAGTTATTTAAGATGCATTGTTGATGAAAATGGAAAAATTTTATCACTTACAGCTAAATTCTTTATATTACTGACTCATAAACAATGTCTAAACATTTGAGCTTTCATTTCTAAATACATGATATGCTTCTGTTAATTTTGTAATTAATATTTACAATAATAACTGTATAAATAACAAATTTAACAAAAATATCTTTATCTACAGACGTGCTTACCTAAGAAATTTCTTTAAAGCCGAATATTTTGTTGTACATAAATAGCAATTTTATAAAAGAAATATTTAGTTTATTTTTAAAGTATAAAAGACAAGCTTTGGTAGGTTTCGACTAAAAGATAAAAATTCATTTCCATCAATTTAAAATAAATAATTTTAGAATTCCACCAAAAAGTTTACAAGAAGAATTTCTTATATTTAAAGCACTTCTAAACAAACTTATGGGTTGTGGAAATATTAATAGATATGTACAATTTTATTTACTTAGACATACATTAATCTTACATGTAAACTAGGAACAAATCATGATTAACGTTATTAACAATAATTAACTTACTAGTACGTTTTTGTCATGAAAATTGTAAAGATAGTGGAACCGATTAATTTAATTAACTTTTATATTCAATATAGCCACTCTTTTGTCTAAGAGTTGGTTTTTCTTTCTTAAAATCTAAATTATTAAGCAACTGATTAGGGATGCGAAAACTACGCTTATGATGTGATTTCAATTTGTTGTTTAGAATAATTGGATTGGTTGGTTTGTAAATTTTTAAAGGTATATTTACTTAGTGTGCTTACAATGTTACAATACAGCCGCCTGTGCTATATAGTATAAGTATGTAAACAATGTAATTAAAAAACTGTTTATTTGTCCCTAAATTCTTAAGACATCTTTTTTACATGTACTGCACACACCTACAGATTTTATCTTTACACAGTACCAATTATTTTACTCGATACATAACATTAATTTTATGGGAGGGCTGTATCGAGTCGTTGTTATTCAAAAGGCTGTTGCCACAGCGGCAGCGGTGGTGGCAGCGAGAACAGCGGGGGCTATGTGGAGATGGCCAGCGAAGGGCGAGGCGGCGGGTGCGGGGCGGAGTGTGGTGTGTGCTGAGCTCCATGAGGAGATGATGAAGGAGGAGTTGCTGCACCAGGAGAACACGTAACTTTCCCCATAAAAGCCCTAATATCGTCAAAGCAGGTATCTTCACGCTCGGTGTCCGCTGAACTCGGCGAATCGCCACCCTCTGCCTCATGCTTCTTCAAGTGCCGATCGAGATTTGTCTGCTGACCGAAACACCTGTCACACAACGGACATCTAAACGGTCTCTCTTTGTTGTGAATATTCCTGACATGTCGCTGGAGATTAGATGAAATGGAAAACGAACGTTCGCAGTACTTACATTTGTAGGGCTGTTCACCAGTATGTGTCCTTAGATGGCGTGTGAGGTTAGCGCTGCGTGGGAATACCTTTCCGCAGAATTTGCATGCGTATCTGTCTCGCAGCTTCCCAGAACCAGCGCTCAGTTCTCGAAACTTTGCATATGCACTTGGTTGCCGCTCTGGGCCATCAGTACCGAGAAGTGGGGATAAAAAATTGAATGGACTTGGGACGTAGGGCGAGTGAGTCGAGCTCAAAAGCGAATCAGCTGAATGAAAGGGAGGAAACCTTGGTCGATACATGGCATCGATTATATTGTTATGCTGCGGGTGGACGGGCATAGGGAACGCTAAAGGTTGGGACACCATTGCCGGCAAATCCTCTCGCTTTGTCTCTACTCCTTCTACGTCTACATCTGTTGTATCATTTTCAGGAGTTTTGCTTCTCTCTATAGGACTTTCTGGTGGAGAATAAGATTTTACCGACGAATTACGAAAGGAACGATCATCATTTTCTACTTCAGAATCATGCTTGTCATTTTGTTTCCGTGATACAGATAAATCCAAAGGTTGATCACCTTGGTCTTTCTTTGTATCTTCTTCTATGTCAGAATATTCCGAATTCTTGTCTTCACTATTAACACTTTTAGATAAATCTTTAGGAGACGGGGAAACCGATTTCTGTCTTTTAATATCATTGTTGTTGAGTTTCAGTGAAAAATTAAATGGAGACTTTCGCTTTAGATCTTCTCTTGCGAAATTGTATGGTACCAAGGGAGATGTCATTGTCATAATTGGAGAAGGGCGCTGTTGAGAAATGTCTTCTGATGATGGTGGAGACTGCTTCGAATATAAACTTTGTGACTTGTTTGGAGTAGCCCTTTCTGAACTGTCGTTGTTTCTTCTGTTACTGTCGAAGTCCTCCTTATTTCTCTTATCATCTAAAGAAGTTGAGCTATCAATGCTTTTAACAGACATCCGTCCTTCTTGTTGTTTGGATGCCAAGTTTGCATTTGATAAAGCGATGTCATGTTCCATTGCCAGTCTTGCTCCTTGAACATTGAACAGTAGTGGGTTCAAAAATTCTGGCTGACAGGCAGCTGCAGCGGCGGAGAATAGTGCTGGATAGTAAGTGTTGTATGGTAGAGGCAATGCAGGTCCTCTGTATAAGGGGAATGGGTTAGGGTTGTTTGGGTTGTTCATCCCGACGTTTGGTAGTGGCGGTATCTGTGGTAGTCCTTGGGGCATTTGCCCGCGGAGGTTGACGCTGGCAGACGCAGTGTCACAGAACCGCTTGTGTTTAGTGAGCGAGGCGTAGGACGTAAAGGACTGACCGCATTTGCCACACTCTACGAGGGCTCTGCAGGCGATGTGCATTCGCTTGTGACGGCACAGGTTGGAGAACTGGGTGTAAGCCTGGAAAACACAAATACGAAACTGTAAATTTATCTTGCTTATTTTTTTGCATTTGAAAAATGAAATAAATACTTGCAACATATATTAACGAATGTAGAATTGAATATTGAAATGTTATTTCTTTAAGACTTGAAATTTTCAGAATGTGTAGGTATTGCTGTTTTGGATAAAACAAGATGGAATAAAATGGTGGCTCACCTTAAAGCAGACCTTGCACTGGAACGGCTTGACGCTGGAGTGGATATGTGTGTGCTGCTTGAGGCCAGAGGAGGTCGCGAAGGTCTTGCCACACTCGGGGCACGCGTGGCTCCGGGCGCCCACGTGCTGCGCGCGGATGTGGCGCTGGAGGTTGGAAGGATCGGTAAATACCTGCAATAACGTCAGGTTTCGGCTACCATATATACTTTGTCTCAGATAAATAGAGCAAAAATTTAAGGACAAAGAAGAAATTATTTTTAAAATTTTAAAATTCGACTTGAGACAAGAGTAAGAAAATAAGTTTTGACACTAACGTATAATCATTAATTCTGAGAAACTAAATGTAAAATAATGGAAAGGATTATTCAACATCTAAAATTAGTGAGAATTTTTATAAAATATTGATGAACAAACCTTAGGACAGTTCTCGCAGGGGTATTTCCTGATGTCGGTGTGGGCGAGAGCTCGATGGCGTAGCAGCAACGCTCGGGAACTGTACGCGCGGTTGCAGAGCTCGCAGTGGAAGGCACCAGGCGTCTGTCCGTGGGCCTGAATCAGGTGACGGTCGAGACTAGAAAGAAAAAGGTCAGTTTTTAATAAAATGTATTTTTAAAGGTAAACAACACAATTTACCTAGATATTGAGAATTATATTATATATCTAAATATTGTGGTTTCGTTGGTTTACCCTAATAAATAGTAAAATAAAATATCAATATATCTGTCTATTTCTCTCATCTTAGGTCGTCCCCAGTTGCATGTTGCATCGTTAGTATTCGGCTTCGTAGCCCGGAGTCCGTTCAAGCTTTTTTTTACCCCACTTCACTGTGTTAGGTCAAAATTCAATATCAATACATCTCGTTTGGGAAAACTCGGATAAGATAATGGAAACTTGTTATATATGTCTTAATATTTGTTAGTTGAAGTGTTAGATCGTGTAAGTTCGTATAACGTCTAACAAATATACGGAAACTATTTTAAGGGTGAATGCAGTTTATGATACTGAATAACTTTCCCCAAGGAACATAAAAATCTAAATATGTAAAATATTTTTGGCCTCTCATACAACGTGACCGGTCAGCTGATCCGAGTTTGTATGGAAAGCAAACTTTTTCATGATCACGGACTGAATTCACCCTTAAAATAGTTTTATTTTATTTTGTTTGGCCCTGTATAGAGATACATTATCGTAATTGTGAAAGCAACACACTACAATCGAGCTCAAGACATATTCCCGCTAGTGGAAGCTTGTCTCAATGATATGCCTGTGCTTGCCATTAAAAAAATGTAGAAGTCATAAAATCTGCATCTCGTAACGCACCTGATAAAGTATTCAAAGTAAACGCAATTTAGCGGACACCTGTCGAGTACGGAAAACAGACCGTCGCCCGCGCCGGCTCTTACAATAATTATCACGAGACATCGCTGAATGCCACATTTATTCCATACTGAGCCGGATGAGGTAGAACAACGGGATTTCCTAACGTAAGCTTTCTGTCATGTACTCTGCACTATTTTAATTTGTGGGTGAATTTTTTTTTATTACGTATTTGTGTCATTTACATTTTTTTTAACCATAAGTAGAAGAGGAAATCCCCGGTGTAGGTAGTCATTATATTAAACAAAGGAAGGAAAAAGTCGGAGTAGCTTCGTAACAAGATGGCAAAAGGTTATTAGTAGAGAATAGGTATAGAATAGGGAAAAAACATTTTTATTACATTTCACCTGTCCCGTTGTCTACCTGTGTGTCCGTAATCAAATCTTGCTAGCTAAATCAGACCCACTTCCCATTATTCAATCGAGTTGAAACTTTACATACTTACTTATGTAATTTTATGGTTACTAATGTATGAATGAAGGAATCTCATGATGAAACCGAGAGATGGCCACGGCATTTCTGTGATAAAGCAACATAACCCCATCGAGATGGTAAACTTTTAAGTTCATTGATTTAGATAAAAGTTTGTTTTTCAAAATATTTTTTAAATAAATACTTGTGTTGTTTTAAAATAATAAATAATTGATCTATAACAATAACTAAGGAGCATCGCTTTCAATCAAAGTAATCTTTTTTTTAATACAACGATGATAAAATATATGCTTATTCTTCCATTAAAATTATTTACTACTTAACTTTACATTTGGTAATCTTCAGCGAACATCCAATTTTTTGAGTATTAACTAAATAATTATACCTCATACCTGGAACTGGCTAATTGGTACCTACATCAGCCCCTTGCTTTACATGATTTGCATATTAATCTCAAAGCTGTTTTCGGTAATGGCCGCTACCGACTTGTAAAGTAAATTAAGCTTTATCATGTTATAAACGATCCAATGAGTCCAATTAAAAATGAATTACTTTTTTGATTATATAATCCACAAAACTGTAAATAAGAACAACCTACATCCATTAACGAGAAATTATTCAAGTGCGGTCACTTTTTAAAATATTTATCGACCTCGACTCTAATATAGATCATATTGCTATGGTAATAAGAGTCATTAAATTTGTGTTTTTAAACACAAACTTACATATTACGAACCGTGCTTTAGGCGGATTCGGTGGCTTGTCTGTCATATGAAATGCCCTTTGCTTTGTTGCGCTAAATAACTTTGTAATAAGTATAAATATGTGCAAAAATTACCATGAAGTGTAAAGATATATATTAATGTGCAATTAGTGAGGAAGAAATTAGAATGATAGATGCAATTATGTTCAGCTATTTACTTTTTAATATTACGTAGGTACATGAAGTAACGTCATACACGTACATACGTCGTTAACGTCGTACATACTTATTACAAAATACACAAAGATACAAGAATATAGACCAACTTTTTTGAAAATTACTTAATATAAAATAACGCATTTTGTAAACTTTATGACAAGGGAAAATCAAAAAGAAGGAAAAGCAGTTTAATTTCAGAAAACAGATGTAGCCTAGAAGTAAGATTAGTTGCTCCGCAAATAAGACAAAAGAAGAAGGACGTAGAGTATTCGTCTTTTATTTAAATATAAATTTGTAGAGACTGACTCAAAGAAGATCTAACTACTCGTATTTGATTTGTAAATCACTGAAGAATCACTTATCTCTTGGAGTTAGGAAGAGTATATCTACATTTGCAATATCCTACATCATATTTGAAATAATGTAAATAAACGATAAATTGTGAAACATGTGTCAATAGCTCATGATAAGCCTTCCGTTTATAAGTATTCAAATATCCTAGAAAATGTATAGACTAAACAGCTTCCAGGAAAACTTAACTTACGAGGACCTCCATAGATATAAAATCTTCCTTTGAGATCTATGTTAATTTGCAATCGATCGTTGATAAAATCAATGCCATCAACAACTTCATTAGAAAGTGAGAGGGTACTAACGAACTGGACTAAGCGACAGTGCTCCTGGTGGGTGGCCGCAAAATGACCAATTCGTATAATGTACAAAAGTCGCAAGTTAGGAGACATCGAAATAGGGGGAGCCAAAGAAAACGGTGGAGAATAAGGGAAGATATGGGTAAAAAGTGAGTAACGGAAAATTTAACAAAGGATAGAATGAGATGGAAAAAGCTGACATGCTGTTCCGACCCCACATAATAGTGAGATAAGGACAAGGGAGAAGAAGAAGACAAAAGTCGCAAATTGAATCATTCGTGTTGTCTCAAATACGAGTTTACTGTAGTTTGGTACAAGTTTAAAAATTGCTAAGAACCGCAGAGAGTTGTAAACGAATAAAGTGTAAGTGTAACAATATGCCATTTTTGTAAGATATGTTTCTGTAGGTTTCTGTTAGTGCTAGATAATATTTAAATGCATCTGATGACTTATGAGTAGTCACACAAGAATAAACTAATCGTTTTTTTTGTTAACCGGTTTTGTCTCATTGTTGAGCAATTAAAGTCTCTCATATCTTCTTCCACTTATCTCTTTCCCGTGTAAGTCTCGACATCCTTTTTGAAATGCGTCGATATCATCATGCCAGCACTTGGGGTTACCTTAAACTAATTTCGAATTATCTACACATTTTACGAATTGAACTTATTGCGTCAAACCTTTTCCGGCCAAGTTACTGGAAAGACAAAATCAACATCTATATGTACGGAGATCTCCAACGCAATAACTTACGATCTCGTCCCATACATAATTTAAATTTGTTGTCTATAGAAATTGTATGAATCCGTTTTTGATATATTCAAAGCCATCTTCATGAATATGACTTATTAAAATCAAATCACAAGTAGTTTTACTAGACTTATCTAGTGAAACTACTTGTGAAAATTTATCGACATTTCAATCAATTGATTTGAAAACTAAGTAATTTAACTTGTTTAATCGATTTCAGATTGATTCAATAAATACTGATGAAGAACTTAGATTGAAGAACGTAGGTTTGACCAAAGCCGTAATATTTCGTGAGAATCATTTATATACTTAGGCGCCATCGTGCTGCCCTGTTACAAGATGCATTTCCAGGAATTTTCCATAAGCTGAAAAATTTTACATTACGTCTTAAAAAAAAGAATTTATAACACATTCCAACTTCGGACTTGTTACGGAATAGCTCATGCTTTACATCCATCATTTTACTATCGAAAATTTAAGTAAACGATGTCGACAGAACAATTTATTCAGACGTCCGATGGAAAACGTATATCATTTGCAAAAACGGTCTCAGTGACTCTCCTTGGCATAACTGGTCTACCACACGCAACCCTAGGTGCCTGCGGCAGTTTTCTAGCGTTGCACCTGCTGTATTTCAACTCACGACTTTAACTATTACTATTGATTTCATTGCTGCTTCGACTCGCTGTATAGCTTTGTTACATGGAACGTTTGGAGGAATGCTTGGTAAGTCTTTCAAAATTATTGTAGGTGTCAAGTTATTCAGATGACGCGTTTTCACTGTTGCGGACGGGCGGCCCGTCGCCGTATCTTTTAATTAATCTGGGAGTAAAATCTACCGTCAGTAATAGTTCCGTCGCGTACATGCTGTTAGTTCGTCCATTGCGTGGTGGTACTGGTTTTACAATCGGATATCGAAATACGGAGATTAATCCATACTCACCCCAAGTACCTACGTAAGAGCAACAAGCAAAAAATATGCCTTATTATTTGAGCATATTACCCGTTTTTAGCTAGTCGCAAAATAATTTGCATTGGTATATTACCTAATATCATAAACCATGATACATGAGTAGAAATAAGACAAGCCCAAACAAGGTCTAAGTATTCCTCATACTTACATCGTGGACTAAAACCCGACCACGTAAAAAATCCAGTTAATGCACAGCAGGGAGCAAAAGCTAATTATATATTTTTGAAATGTGCTTTTTAAGCCCTTTAATTTGATACCCCTAGATTCGATTTAGTTTAGTTTATTTTTTGCCACAATGAAATGGATGTTTATATATATTTATTTGTGATATAATATAGTATCGTTGAGTCAGTATCCCGTAACATAAGTCTCGAACTTACTTTGGTGCTAGCTCAATCTGAGTGATTTGTCAAAAAAAGGTGGATTAACTGTGACGTCACATAGCCTATAACTAGCGGATAGCTAAGATAATTCCGAGGATACCTCATCTGTCAAGGTATCATGGATATCTTTAAAGATACGACGGAACAGATGAAAATACCTAGCGGCGAAACATAAAGGTATAACCCTCCTTTTGGCTTCGCCGTACTCGGGTAAAAAGGCTCTTGAAGACAGGAGTTGCAATAGGGATGATGACAACTGGGTCAGAAAAGTATAAATCTAATTAGTCCATTAGTTAGATTATTTAAAAATAATGTACCATATTTTTCAGTTTATCAAAAAAGTAAAAATTCACAAAGATACAGAGTATCTAAGTTTCAGAGTTGGGGCTTGTGACGTCACCGATGAGTAAAAATCTTAAAAAAAAACGTGACGTCATGCTAATTTTAAAAACGCTGTATCGTCGTCATTTATTGTTTCTCAGAGAAAGGAAAAAAATATGTGTACAATATTGTTTCATAATTTAACCGATGGGCCAAAAATAATTTTTCAGTCATCATGCCTATTCTGACCGGAACGACGCATTAAGGGTAGGAGGACTAACCCTCAAAGATACGGCAGAGTTTTTGGCGGGAAGTCAAGGTGTTTGGTTGGGGTTTTCTTTAAATTATTTTGCAAATTGATTTTAGTGGACCTTATAATATGAAATTGGTGTTGTTTGGTGTTATAAATGCTCATGCTCATGAACAATATGTGAAATAGTTAAAGTGGACAGTCATAGTACGGCTGTAGTGATATTTGTTTCGCGGTCTGTATGGGCGTCTTCGGGCGTCGTCCGCCACTCAATCGGCTATGAAAACCAGTGGACTCGTATAGATTTGTCGCCAGAAGCTCCCTTAAAGCAATCAAAGGCCTACACAAACCTTTGATTGTAACTTGTTAGGAAAAAAGAATTTCCCACGTTTTATTAACTTGTTCCTGGCTAAATACGCAGTAGCGTCAAGCCATAAATAAAAAAAAAAGATACGGCAAAATCAAGAGAAGGTATCTTATGTAAAAAGTAAGTTCGAAATAAATGTGCAAGCTCGTTGGCGACATTTAATAAATAATATAAATAAAAGAGAAATTTTGTCGCTTTGCCTTAAAACAACAAATGAAAGTAAGAAATATACCAATTAACTTATCAAATGACATGTTTTGAAGAAAATTATAGACAGTTCTACACATCTGTTGTGCTGGTATCTACTAGTAGCACACACGCAACGACACGAGTCTCTCAACGAAATAGGGCCCGCGGGCCACCACGCAACAGGCTACTATCGTGCGTACGGATCTTCTGTAGGCTTGCTTAGGGTTCCGTAGCAATTTTTGTTTTCTTTGATAAAAATTCGTAAACTGCTGTATTCTTATCAAGCGTATTTATTCTTCTTGTATGCAAGTAATGTAATAAGATAGATAACTCTGATATTTTTTAATTAATTATCATCATCAGGTCTTTTATAGTCTACGACAACCCTCTCTGTACTACCAGAGCCATATATTTGCAGGAGTAGTCAGAAGATTTAGCCTACTACTAGATTTAGACTAGCGTGGAGAGTTCCACGCTGGCCAAACGAGTTGGAGAGGTCAGATTTTTGATTATTTAGAGCGATTTCTTCCAGGTAACAAGCTGCAGCCAACTCTCTATCCAGGAGAGGAATATAATAAAGCCTGGAGAATGGAGATTTGTAATAGACAAAACTATAGTGACTGTCTGCCCGCGTAATCAAAGATTAGTTAAAAGCTATCTATTCTCAATCTATTTTGGCGTAAAAGCGGAACAAACATCCATACGCATTTTTAGTTTTAATAGGAAAGTAGGAATTAGGTACCTACGTAAGTATTAAAAAAGTAAAGGTAGAACGACAATGCACTGAAATGACCATATCAGTTTTTATAATTTCACGGCTGTTCAGGTACACGTACTAATAATGCTTCTGAAACTTGGACGTGGAAACCTAACATCAAATATAGGATAGATGCATTTGAGACATCTCACATTTACGCCAGCACCACATGGTGCTGGCGTAAATGTCAAGAATTCCCAGGACAGCACACCGCACAAATATGTCTATTTTGCAAGAACTAGGCATTCGGAGCCGATCTATCTACAATGTGCTTACAAAGATTCCTTAATTTCTTCGGCCACGTAGCGCGACGCGCACCTTACAGTTTCGAAAAGACGATACTGTTGGACCATGTCCCAGGGTGTGCCCTGGGACATGGTCCAACAGTAGAAGTCAAGGAAAACCGCTCACAAGATGGACTGATATCGTCCGCAGGGTGGCGCGTACAAACACTCAACGGGCCATACACGTGGCGCCGTGACAAACCATAGCAAGGAGAGCTGTTCACGATGATTCCGACCCTCAGCCATGAGGATACGATTATGAAGAAGACTTGAAAGTCGCAGTTAATTCACTAGTAAAATTACTGGTTAAGATTTATTGAATCTTAAAATTGACATCTCTAAAATTTTAATTAATAAAATATACTGAACCCTCTTTACCAAAAGCGATTCTTACACAATTGTCCATTATTACAGTGCACAACATCTAAGTAAACGTCTGTACAAAGATCGATTGTGTACCTCTTAATTGCATATTACGTAATTTTTATCTATTGAAAGCAGGTACCATTGACAGTGCAATGTTACAATTTTAAGCCACATGCCCACTTATGAACTATTGTTTTTGTTAATGGGAGTTTGCTAAATGAGTCAAGAGAACAAGGGATTTGTTTTTGATTACAAACTCATGTAGTAAGTTTTCTCAATACAAAATTAACTTTTATCGGAGTTTCAATCTTAATTTTTCACATGCAAGCACTAAATTGAAATAAAAAATTTTACTTTCTCAAAAATAAAAATGAGAATAGCTTCAGAACAGGATGAAAATTCTTAATATTTTTTTCATTCAAATACTTGCAAGATGTGCACGCTTCTTTATGCTGACAAATTTCAACAAAAAGTCTGAAAATATATATATAATATTTTTTTTACTTCTTCAAAGATATTTTTCTAAACAAAAGTAAGTACTCAGTTAAAAAATTTAAGAACAATACATGCACCTCAATCTCCAAGATCTTGTTCACGAATTCATAACATCTAATGAACAACTTTCGTTCGCAGTCTATCTATTAGCCACACCCACACCAGCCACCGATACCAAACAGGCCGCTAAAATTGTGCACAAGTGCACAAATATTATTTTTTTATAAGTTCCCTACTTCAATATTTCAGTCAGTTATATTCCTGCTTGCAATGCGTAACACACCACCTCGATAATGTGGTATTCGAATCTAGTGAACCGTGGTTCTGTCTATCCTAAAAAGGTGACGTAAAAGTCTTTTTCCTTCACAATAATTTTCTTCAACAATCCTTCTGACGCTGCTGTTGAACATGCATATATAATATGTACCTAAAAGAAAATACAGTAATTTTGAACACGAAGTATAAAATTGCAAAATAATTTCAATTAAAAGAGACTGAGACATTAATTTCACTTTCAATTTACTTAATATTCACGTAATATTTAACATTTAGTTGCTAAGTAACTTTCTGTATCAAAATCCGGTAAAAACCGAATGCTCTCGTTCCACATAGTACGAGGCAATAAATCACTAAAAACAAGTTGTTAAAGAATAAAACAACCATTTAAATTAAATCGTGACCTTTACGCCCAATTGAACTTGTGAAACGGTGGTACATATTGTGAACTTTAACATATATTAAGGTGATCATAAGTAGATCGCTTTTGGCGGTAAATATATTTCGTGTTATGTAAAACTGTAGCAGTTGATGTCAATTACATGAAGGGCATTTTAATGAACAATTTTGAAGTTTTCTTTTATGAATATTAAATACTACACTTATACTTTATCTTGCAACCCACATTTAGACTCTTTTTATAACCCAAAGGTTGACTGGTAGACAACGCTTTTAGCGTTAAGTTCGCCTATGGTTCTGTACAGTTTGTATTGAATGGACTGTAAATATTTAATTAATTAATTAGTTAAAATAAATTTTATCAAACTCGAAATTGATGTTACTCCAGAAATGAAACTATTGAGACGCAAAATAATAAGTAGATCGAAGTAACATTTTAGTGGCCACTGCACTAATGATGTACTAGTACTACCTCGGATAGTAGACATTTCAATAATCGAATGTAGATCCGTGGCTACAATCGGTTGAGAAATTCCAAACTCGCTCGTTGTCGAGATATAGATAACAAAACAATATAACATATAAATGAAAGCAGTTCTTCTCTTCATAAGCTTATGACTGTTGTTATTGAAGAGCCGGATATCTGAACACAGGTAATTATTTACTTAAATGGATATCCCGATAACAAATATGTTAATTTAATAACATGGTACAGAGATATAGATTCTTTATTTTTTCTATGCTATTTAAATGTAAGTATATTTTATGTATACACGGTCTAATATAATATACAAAAAATATTTTAAGGGTGAGTTCAGTCCATGGTACTGAACAACTTTTGCCAAAGAATATATCGAAATACAAAAAATAATTTTTGGACTTCCATACAAGTAAAAATATTTTCACATTTTGGTATATGTTTTCCTATGGAAAGTTGTTCAGTATCATGGACTGAATTCACCCATATAATAGTTTCAGTATATTTTGTTAGACGTTATATAATGGTACGTATTAGGTAAGTAGATATTCATTCTGATGTATTTGTAGTATTTCTGATTAGATACTCGTATAGTAGCTATGTAATTGCATATTATATAGTAATATTTTATGATGTATATTGTATTGCTTTTTTGTGTCGCATATTTTCTTCTGTTTATACCTACGGTTGACTAGGAGAAAATGCTCTTAGCATGAAGTCTTCCATTTGTTAAAAGTATATTTTTACTTTGGAACAATAAAGTTTTGGTAAATAAAATAATATTATTTGTAATATTTTAAGTCAATTGATCTTCTAAACTAAATAAATAACACTAAACTAAACACTAAAGAAAATAGATTTGTTTTTTTAATATAAACAACCTTATTAATACGCATTACAACACAGGGCGTCAATATTATAGTATCATAACCTAGATCAACAAAAACCGTGCAAGGAGCAAGCAGCCATCATTAATAAAGTAACGCATAAAAACTAGAAAAGAATATGACCTTTATCGCGCTTAGAATATGGTCACAAATATAAATCCAACCTAATAAAGTGCTGATCACGATACTGCTTTGACTTTGCAACTTCCGATTGATCTGATATCGATTCGAGGTGTGACAGAAATGATCATTCCATTGACAATCGGATTGTGACGAAAGTAAAAGTATCGATAAGGGATCACAATAGTTTCGTAATGATACAACCAAACAGGTATTGAGAGCATTCGTGACGGTATAATTTGTGGTATCGATATTAGTATCGGCTGGTGAATTTTATCTGTGATTGGTTGCAAGTGCAGGCAACGCTGTCTTAACGTCGTCGTTAGGGATGATATAAGGAATGCTACACATCTAATCGAGCCGGAATATATTAGATAAAAATTCAGGGAATTGGGCTAGGGTATTGTGGTTCGTCAAATACTGCCTAACAGATAATGCTAGATTATGTGTGTTGAAACCCTAAGTACCAATGGTCTTACAACGTAGGACGTCTTAGACTCCGCAAACTTTAGAAGAAAATGTAGAAAAGCCGATCGCAGGCTCCAAAGCAGTACATGTAAGGACGCGCTACGATTAAAAAGAGAAGTTACAAGTGCTCACTTGTACCAGTAAAATAGTTGTAGGACTTTTGTGACCAATACTTTATAAATTTACACGAAATATTTTGAAGGAATCCAAATACATTTGATCACTATGTTTCTTAAGTAGTCACAAAATACAGGGTGATTTTGTACCTCGTAACTATATTGGAGGAAAGTATATACATACTCTGTCATATGTATCTTGTTCCATTATAAAAATTAAAGATATCAGCTGACAAATGCATACAAAATCTCGCCACGGGGCTTGTTACTGCACCATTTATTAGAAATTTGAGAGAAAAAAAAATTACGTCATTATTTTATTACAAAAAATAAGTCATTTTGCTTATGTTTTGTGTTGTATAAATGAAGATTTCAATAATAAAATAATTTCAACATGTATATGCTTTTAAAAAGCTTTCGTGATTTCAACACTTGACATTAAAACAAAACTGAAAAACTAGTAATTACCGACCGATGTCCCACAAACGTTGGAAACGTTTAAAACAATAGTGATGGCGCGATAAGCGACGATACGTGTGTGCATGTCGATAATGTCGATAGTGCATTATTGATGAGAGCGATGCCGCTTTGATAGAATTTGATGACACACCATTGCGGCCTTCTGCCGGTTGTCAGCCGATAAAACATTATTTGTCAATATGTACTTAACCTAATCTGTATTTTAAGTATTTTTAGGAAAATAACAACTCGTTTGCAGGATAAATCAAAACAGTTTTGTAGTATCTACATTCCGACTCATCTGCCTGATCTTCCAACCCTTATTTCAGCTGTGGTCAGCTGCCCATACCATTTTGGTTAACTTCATTACTATTATATTTGAACTATACATACATACTAAAACGTCTTTATCCCTAACGGAGCAGACAGAGAATTTTAGGTTTTGCGCCTCTAAGCACACAGAATCCAAGGCCTCAAATCGCAAAGGCCGCTTTTAGCGTGATGGTGGGCGAGAAGAATTCCCGAACGGACATAAGAGTTTTGACCCGAGTTTAAAACCACACATGATTGCATATATTTATTAGTTATAAAAGTAGAGTATTTTTATTAAAACACAGAAATTAGTAAAGAATCAAAAAGAAATTGCTATTGAAGGATATTCGCAATTCCTTACGCTACAGAAGTCGATTAATTCAACCGTCTTGAAACTATTAACCTCCTGCCATTAATATTATTTGGTTGGAGTCCACTGCCGATTTATTTAGAGATGTGTCCATTCGATAAGATGATTTGTTGTCGAGCGCGGCATGACTCGGGCACGCGACGGGCCATCTTAACGTTACGTCACAGTTAGACAATGTTGATGGAAAAATGTAATTAGTAGATGTTAAATCATATGACCATTGTTAAATTTTTCCCTTCCATGCTAGTCTGGAAGAAACGAAATAGAATATACTGCTTCTTTTCCCGCACAGACCGTAAAAGTCGATCAGGAGAATAAAAGAGAATCTGAATCATGTCAAAAGGCGATGCGACTAGAAAACCGTCACTATTTTGATTACCTTTTTTGACCTTCAGGTCCTCAATGACACTAAGGCCTTTAGGTCACTGAGTTCTGTCTACCCCATTACAGAAAACCTGATAATGTTACAGTGTTTGGTCGGAATCCATCGCTGATTCAATTAGAGATGTGCCCGGTCGATAAGATGATTTGTTGTCGATCGCGGCTTGGCACGGGCACGCGACGAGCCATCTTAACGTTACGTCACAGTTAGACAATGTTGATGGAAAAGTTTTATTAGTAGGCATAGTGGTCTGGTTAGTATTTTTTGCTAGCGCTTTCGCAAGTTAAGCAACCCGGAGCGTGGTTTGCACTTGGATGTAGACTTGACCATGGCATATAAAATCTTCTTAAAACTCCTCTGAGTATTGGAAGGCACATAAGGCACCGGTTGTCATCATTGGCATTCGTCAAGCTATTTCAGATGCTTTAAAGCAACTTGAAAAATCTGGCAACTGTGCTGGCCAATACGCACGAAAAACGAAACTATTGTTTCTTTGAAGGTGCCGAATTATTAAAAGATAAATTAATGTTTCCGCCATCTTAACGTGACGTCACAGTTACACGATGCTGATAAAAAGTGTAGTTAGTAGATATCGGTTAATGAAATATTGCAAATAATTAGTATACGAATATCTATTTACTGAGAAATAAATCATATCATCTGCATATGGAAATGAAAAAGTCGGTAAAAGCACCCCGGCCTCCGCAGCTAACTATGCAACCGGGAATGCGCTGCTGAATTAAATTTTCATTATCATTGCATTGCGATACGTGCCACTTCGGAGACTGAGGTAGGTACACTTTCCGGTTTTTTCATCTTCAAAGTTGATATGCATGTCAATGATCCCACAAGGACCATGCGGAGTGAAAATTAAATAAATACATACGCGTCTATATTAGGGAAGGGTGCGTCACAGAAGGAACACCTCGGCTCCGAGTCCTCCCGATCTTCCTCCTCAGATTGCGAGAACTTGTTGCTGGAACTCTGGTGCTCTGGAAATAAAGAAATACAAATTAAACCGGAATGATCAAACTTAAAAGAGATATTTAACCTCGGACGGCGGCTGTTCGTAAAAACTTATTTACACACACATTCACATTTCCAAGGAGGGTTGCCACGTCAGACAGATAGCCACTGCAACCAGTCATAAATACATAGATACGCCACGCCTGTTTCCCACAGAGGTAGGCAGAGGACTCTAGTCTAGTCTCTGCCTACCTCTCTGCCTCTCTGCCTGGTTTTTAAAATGTGCAGCAAAGTTAGAGGGTGAATTTTAATTTAATATTAATTTTAAAAAAAATCGACTCGACGAGAAGAAGAGGGTGAATGGAAGGCCGTCAATCTACTCAATAACGTCGCCATCGGCTTCGTGTATTTTTCTTATGCCACCCTCATTGGACAAAATTGGACATCGGATTTATTGTTTTCTACTTTTCTTGGAGAAGAAAACGCCGGAAATCAAATCTCTGAAGACCGCAGGCTGCCATGAACGCCGGGTAAGCGCTAAGGTGAGAAGGACCTAATCTCTAAAATAATCATCAATTTCATGACATTTGAAGCCCTTCGTAACTTGATTATATAATGTACCCTTTAGCGCCACAGTATAACTATAGCAGATGAACAAGCCACAACACACAGAGCGGCATGTAAATCAATAGAAAGCGCAATTAAACGCGAGCGCTTTCCTAACAGGACGCATAAGTTTGTGTCGGCGATGGCAGCATCGCAGCATATTGACACCAGTTAATTTGTTATTTATTGCCAACTGGAAAGGTTACTCTGTGCACTATACATTGTAGTATCTAGATATTTTTAATGTCATGAGTGTAGGCTGTACCCCTGGGCTTTATGTTATTTATTCATTCCTAATTTGCGAGAAAGCGATAATGTTCTTAGGAACTTACTAATATTTTTATATTGTATTGTTAATAATTTAAGAAAATTGCCATAAAAAATTACAATCAAAATAGAAAAGAATCTAAATAACACTAAACTTGTGACTAGTAATTACTTCAATTAAATAGTAAAGTAGGAACTTTAAAGACTTGTACGATCTCTTTACCAACAAGACGTGATTCAACTTTAACCCTTCAAATACCTATAATCTGACATCACAAACAATGTATTCAAACAAAATAGTATACAATAAACAAGCTGTACAATATTTCTCGAGCCGTCGGAAGTATTGCATTGACACATGCAAAATTAATTCGAGTCACGAGAAGAACCACGCCCCGTGCATTGTCTAGCACGTGGCATCTGGTATCAAGGATGTCTGTATAAAGATGGCGTCTTTTAGTCTTATTTTATCTGTGGAAGTTATTAGCTATTGTTGAAGATAAGTGGGTGACGCTGAATGTGACTGAGACCGTTAAGTTCGCGCCCATTTTCTTCTCTTGAATTGCAGAGTTACGGGAAAAAAATGTAACGTAGTTGTAGATATAGGACCTCATGATACGGGCCCAAAAGGTAACATTTCTACTATAAGTGAGCTCACGTTTAAAAATATATAAATTTTTTTACAAGTTGCTACTACAAAAAATCAAAATCTTTTATCTTTGGATGTTTGTATCTCTTGTTATTTGTCAATTTTATCTTTTGATTTCATAAAAGTTGTTGACGTCAGATCATTTACTTACAGCTAAGTTTAGTGCCGCTTCCTAAGCGCAAGTGCAGAAGAAGCGGCAACAAACTGCACTGCAGCATTTTCTCCAAATACGTCAACGTTTAATTAAACTGGTATTAAAATTAGATGTGGACTGAAATTAAGAATAATGCCATCATACATTATATTATGATACATTATTAAGTTGATAAAAAGATTAAAATTATAATTAATTCAAAACCAATATTTAGGGTTTTGATATGAAAAATAACTCAATAGGCAGGTAGGTACCTTATTTGTCAATAACTTGTCTTTTTGCAAATTGTAACAGAAAATTGTAAAGGAGCCCAAGATTGCGAGTTTGTACGGGAAGTTTTCTTTGTGGTATTTAGTCCTAGGTGTCCTTGTTCAATAGGCTAAATAAAGAAAGATTATAAACTTTATTTGTTAGGAATATTACTTGCTCTACTTGAATTTGAAACAGTTAAATAAATTCCAATCACGATCGACGCAACACCCGGTGTAACAAGTGTCAGTGGCATCCGAGTGGTATCTAGATGATGTCATCATGATGTCAGGAGTCAGGATAGTCTGGTCTACAACTAGAAACACGTTAGAAAGCAGGGTCGTGACCCTGGTGAAGAAGTCGTATTGTTTTATCAGTTTGAATTACTTTGTATTGTAAGCCTTATATAATAACAACCTTATGAAAAAAACTTTTCTTAAACGTTTTTGAGGGTTCCGTACACAAAGGGTGCCAACGAGATCCTATTACTGAGACTCCGCTGTCTGTCCGTCTATCACAGGACTATCTCTTGAACCGTAATAGCTAGAAACTTCACCAATTATTTATTTCTGTGGACGCTATAACAACAAATACTAAAAACGATAAAGTTAAAAATTAAAGGGTTCGTCATACAAGACCCGTGTTTTCAGCGTTTAAAAACATTGTACGGAGAAGGTACGAAACCCTCCGGCTTGCACTTGCCAGGTTTATTTTTATATTTAGATATTAGCGCTTGTTTGTATGTTCACCCAAAATTGACTGAATTTTAAAGAAAATAAGCACATCTTTTCTCTTTACCTATAACTTGACAAAAATAAGATAAATCACAAGAAATTTAAAGCCAATATTAAAGTTTTTAACTAACTATTTAGCGAATGGAAATATTTAATTATTACTGACTATAATGCAGCTCATTATAGCAGAAAAATTCTACTTTATTTACCTATTTTACAATAAATAAAAAATAGGGTAAAATCACAAGTAAGTTTAAATTTGTGTTATGGGATACTAACTCGACGATACTATATTTTATAATAAAAACGTATATAGATAAGCATCCAAGCCAGGACCCATTATATTTTAAATAAACATTAGGACTCTACACCTAATATGTACTTATTAGATACATCTGATCACATACCTCCAAATACTTCGTTGCCACAATAAAACCAAACCGAAACAAAAAACAAAAGACGACACTACACAGACAGTTCAGAGGTCACTCTATTTGCCGCTGGTACAGCACTGAAGTGTTGGTTACAAATTATCAGGGGCAGCAACCCCCACCCCCACCTGTCCACGAGGGTTAATATGCTCACTTGACTCGGGGAAAGTCATCAAGCGTGCTATAATATTTGTGGTTAACGACAATTGATTTGGCATTTTTGGGTTGTGAAAAAAAAACAGGAGCATTTTTTTCAGTACCTAATATAAAATGAATATTACGTAGTAGAGAGAGATTATGTTTAGTCGATAGAAACGATCAGAAATTTTAAAAAAGTACATACAGTAGCAACAAATGACTGTATAACAACCCCGCCTTAAAAAAATTACAGACAGTCGTAAGGATGAAAGTGCATTGTAAGACGAATCTTTCATTAAACAGGCTGACGTTTTAACCACCAGCCAAATTTTTGGAGCAAGTTCGGTCCATGATACTGAACTGCTTTCCATAACAACAATTAACGAAAAACTAAAATAAAAATTCGCCTTCCCATACAAATCAGCGCTCAGCCAAACGGATTTTGTATGGAAGGACAAAATTTTTTTATCGATTTTTAATAACTTTTTTTATAGAAAGTAGTTCAGTATCATGGACTGAACTTGCTTCAAAAATTTGGCTGGTGTTTAGCAGGATGACTTTTTCCTGTATATTTACTAAGTATTCACTCACCTTAGGATCTATATGTTATAAGTTAAGACCAAATTCTTCTGGAAGAAAAAAAAATACTTAGAATGTACCACCTGCTTCTCTTCCCGCACACATCATAAATGCTGATCGAGGAAATGGGTGAACATTTTAATCATTTAAATAGGCGATGCGGCTAGCAACCCATCACTATTTTGATTCCTTTTCCATCTTCTCTCCCAACAATGACGCTAAAAGTGGCCTTTGGATCTTGCGTCTCTAGACTCTCTCTGCTTAGACCCGCGAAATCCTAAAATGCTCTCTCTGCTCCGTTAAGGATAAAGACGTGATAATATATCTGTATCTGTAAATACCAAAACATATGAAAGCCAAAGAAAATGGCTGAAAACTAGTTATAACTATAGCTAAATATCTATCTCAGAGTACAAATTAATGAAGCTATTAAGTCTTAACATCAAACCTGTCAGCAGTGTGAAGAGCTGCATTAAAAGGCCATTTGAAAATAATAAAGCTGAGTAGATGGCACGCACGCCAACAATTAGTGGACTATCGGGGTCGGGTTTTATCAATCAATGGTAGGTGACATCCAACACATCGATTTAGTGTTTACTATCAGGTCGGGGCATCAATGAACTGGTGGTATTCTCGTAAACTTTTTTGTATGAGGAGTAACAAGGTATACCTACCCGATATTTCCTTTGATATGTGTTTAGAAAAAAGTCTATTCCTAAATCCGCGTAACGGACTGGAATGAAATTTGGCATGAAAATAGCTTATTACCTGCATTAACACTACAAAAATTTAGGATGCTGAGGAATTGTCAAAAATTCGACCACGCGAGCAACGCCGCAGGCATCAGCTAGAGTATATCTCTTAGATATTTCCTCCTTACGTATCATTTTTATTTTACACATCTATGTTTTCGTGGTTTACCACCCAACATCTATGCCGACGCCCAAATTAATTGATTCACAATTCGCAGGGTGTACGAGCGTTAAGTTTTCCCACGACGTCGACAGATGGCGGCGGCGCGCGCGCACCGTGACGGTGCCTTACCGATCTTACCCTACGTCCCTACCAAATGGACTAACCGACGACACCTGTTATTTCTCGCAATGGGACCGTTTGCTTCAATTTGAATCGCTATTGTTTTATAATGGCTAGGGAAGTAAATAAACTAGAATTAATATCTATAATTTTTTGCAAGTGCAGACCACGATAATTATTTTCCATCAGAGCCGTTATCGTTTTGAGAGCCGTTTTGACAGTGTATTAAATCCATGATACTGAAAAACTATCCCTAAGGAACATATATCGAAATATGAAAAATAGAATTTGGCTTTCCATACAAACTCGGATCTGCTGATCGGTCAACTTGTATGGGAGGCCAAAAATTATTACTCAGATTTCGATATACATTTCTTGAAGATTAGTTCATCAGTATCATGGACTAAATTTACTCTTAAAATAGTTTCAGTATATATTGTAAGACTTTGTTTAAGATTTTGCATATTTCGATACATTATACCATCCCTATCAGTGGTCAGAGGCGCCATGCATCTCATTCGCGTCAGGTGCGTGTTCCCGTTATAGCCCGCGGTGTGAATAACGCACAACGTGATTGTACTGGAAATTATAATGCTCTTTTAACACTTTAATTTGCAATAGCAATTTTTATATCCGTTCCTTTTCATGTTGAAAGTTTTAAAATTTATTAAACCTAGTAATTTTCATTTTAATTACTTATGTTAAATCTTACTTAACACCTTGATTGCCAGCATTGCAGAAACAATAGATTTTTTATTTTTGTCGGCCACCAGGTGACCGCCATGCCGTTTAAAGTAAAGACTTAATATACATATTTTTTAGTATTTGCCCTGAATGATGATTTTTTTTATTCATCAAGCTTTCATTTTTACAGCCGCACTAACCCTATTATCTCATCACATCGATATACTAGATAAGCCACTGCATGACTAAGATTAATTTACTGGAAGCATATTCAAAGCAGATTATCGAGCAATCCGTAATAACATTTGAGAGTCACGAAAAAGCATATCCATTGTGGCCAAAAATTATTTAATTTCGCGTGACATCAAGATAGGCGATCTGATCGTTGCGCGAAAATGGGATGAATTGAATAGCTCCCGGTCTAAGTCAACCCTTTACTGGGGGTGGAGTTATTAAATTGAAATATTTTTATTTTATTGTCCGTAATATTTATTTGATTGTCAAATAAATAGGCGATGTGGAACGCCGAGCGATTGTAGTCGCTTAATGGGGGACACGACTATTGTTGTTGGTTAATTTTTTGATTAATCATCCTGTTTCGTGGGGAATCGTCGCGACTATGACGTTTCAATTTTTGCGCCGCTTTTGTTGTGCAATGGCGCGTGGCTTGAACAATATGTAAGGTGGTTTTGAGTTTGGGTTTCTCGCTAATATACTTACTACCTATATTACGATGCCATAAATATTTCTTTTGAATTTTGAAATTCAGCTTATACTGTGTATTATACGATCACTTGACAACATTATTTTCATAAAAAGTTAGATGGAACAATAATTAATTAAAATCATTATTTGAAAAATGCATAGTTAAGTTAATATACCCTATTTACTTCTAAAATAATAAAGTGTAAATTCAATATACACAAATTGATTAATCACTATGCCAAAACATAGGATTATATTTTGCCCTCGTAATCATAATCATACAAGATTTAATCGTGCGTTGTGATAAGACTTCTGCATGCAACAATAGTGCATGCGCCCGCGTCGGACAAAGCTATGTCATCAATTTTAATCTGCGCGACAATTGCGCGATGACAAATGTCAACTGTGTCAACGCTCACTCATTCATTACGCGCACGCGTCCACGAAAAAAGCCACGGCTAATAAAGGGTTAGATTTTATTATTATTGCGTAAGAGTGACAGACGGATTATAATTTTTGAATTTTATTTAATTTTGGTTTGTCATATTTAGGGTTCATATTAGCTACTGAATTAGCCAAAAATTTAAATTTATGCACAATTTTATATCAATAAATTAACTTAGCGAAAGTAAAATTGGGTGTTGGTAAAGTAAAAATAGTGCTTTACTGACTTTTATGAAGGATTACAAATAGATGTCAAGGCACCCCATAGTTTTGAACTTCCCCTATGAATGAAAAAATAAGAATAAAGCAGATGAAACAAAAGTTTAAAGATTTTCTTACTAACAACGCTTGCAAATGGAGGCGCAGGCAAAAGCTACTACAATTACAAATTATTAAAGTCACGTAGAGAAAGCGATTGTAATCATAATACAAGCTTGTCATCGCTATTATCATATACATTAACGCCATTAACAAATAAGCTGCCTCTCCATTTGTCATTACTGAGCACCGTCGTACCGATAGTGATCGTCTTAAACAATGCGAGACTGGAGAAATCCTTGCTGAATCCATAAGTCATGCGAAGATAAAGTTTGCGGCAATCAATCTTATAAGTACTTTCTAGGACTGTATCTACCTATTGGCTAGAATAGTCTTCAGCCTTCTGTTGCGGTGTCATTGAACGGCCTGCTTTGTGGAAGACAAGTAGCTAAGGTGAATTAAAAGCAACGAAACAAAAGAAAGTCTGATACACGTGTATACTCGTAATACGACATAAATACGATAATAGGTTCACTGAAAATGTATAAAATAAGATTATGCGAAAAACGCTTAATATGCAAACTGAATTCAAACTACCATTAAGGATCATGAGTTTTTCGGGGTCCAGTTCTGCCCCCATTTTAAATAAATTATTTGAAAGGAAACTGAGATGTTATTCAAAATTAGGTTCTAGTAAGCCCTAGATAACCCTTCAAACTATCTAATGAACTACTATTTACAGTTTAAAGTCAGAACGTAAAGCTTTTCTTCGCATATTTGCCAAAAGTGGGCATTTTTCGCAAATGTGCGAAGAAAAGCTTCACGTAATCTGTTATCTGGGGCTTACAAGAACAAAATTTTAAATGATATCTCCGTTTCCTTCTAAATAATTTATTTCAAATGAGGGCTGCACTGGATCCTGAAAAATTCATGATCCCCTTAAGTAGATCTATGGAATTTTTGTGGATGATTTGATCAATTATACCTACTTACTAAATAAATAAAATAAAATAACCCGATAGACTGTCTGAAGTAATTGAGAAAAAATTATACATAAAACCTTTTTTAAGTACTTGTGATTTCACGAAACGTAATACTGAAAAATTAAAACCAGACAGCCTGTTCACATTAGGTGAAAGTACGTACATATATATATATATATATATATATATATATATATATATATATATATATATATATATATATATATATATCTACATATAAATCGCTTGCAAAAGATGTATCCTTTGATTGATTACAAAGATGTCATTACCATCGAAAGCATCGAAAATCGAAACGAACCCTTCCAGAGACTGGAATGTGTGAACTTGCCAATAATCCTGCTCATCAATCATGTTGCGCAACCGGGCATCATGACGAATGTGAGCAAATCGATCCTAATTATCGATATTTAGAGTCATTGTGAGAGTGAGAGCGATGAGGGTAAAAGTGGCTTTGCTAAATGACCGTTACCACTAGATATCTCGTAGATCCTAAAATACTTAGTCTTTTTACATCATAATACGTAATAACTAAGACTATTATTAAACTCTTAAAAGTATGACGACTAATGTGAGCAAATCGATCCTAATTATCGATATTAAGAGTCATTGTGAGATCAAGAGCAATGAGGGTAAAAATGTTTTTGCTAATGACCGTTACCGCTATATATCTCGTAGACCATAAAATTGTATTTTTACATAAAATGCGTTATAACTAAAAATATTATTAAATCCTAAAAGGCATGACGACGAAAGTGAGCAAATCGATCCTTATCATACGAGCACTTTTGCATTTCTCGAGCATTTTAAAACGAGCACTTTTGAGATATGTCGAATCGGAACTCAGTTCTACAATAAGTATAATATCGAGTCCAAAAATAGCACTGAGTTTCGATTAGACATATCTTCTGTAGGTGTGCG
This sequence comes from Acrobasis repandana, assembly GCA_963576875.1. Lineage (NCBI taxonomy): Eukaryota > Metazoa > Arthropoda > Insecta > Lepidoptera > Pyralidae > Acrobasis > Acrobasis repandana. The sequence goes on along the minus strand of OY756230.1, from coordinate 8,073,487 downwards.
TACTTGTTAGAATCTTCCAGAGCTGAGAGAGGTTTACTGGTAGCTGCAATTTAGTTAAATCAATATGCATTGGCGAAGCTGCTTTAATTTAGCATTTTATTATATACTTATACTTTGTATACATAGTTAATACTGCAACTGTATTTAGTACTTGCATATTAATGTTCAATTAGTCTATCGATTCTGGCTATCCCTGCAGCGGCGTAAAGTTATTAAACAACTCATAATTACGGACAATTGGAATCGCGTAAATCATGACTCCAACGCCCGCACCCGCCGGAAGCGCGCGCAGGAAGTCTGAAGACCCTTGCTTTGCGTTACTTTCATATTAGTCTGCTTACTAGATGCGTCTAAACCATATTTACTATTAATACAGTATATGTTAAAGAATAACGCCTGCATCCTGCATCCACTGGAAGCGCGTCTAAAGGCCCTTGTTCTACACTACTTTCATATTAGTTTGTTTAGTGACTAAATGAGTTCTTAAGACCTATCTGCCTATATGGTATTTTTCGTTGGATTTACGCGCAAAGTTCAAAAATAATAACTCTTCTAATGAGGTATAAGTATGTACTTATTTCAAGAGTTTTATATATATATATATATATATATATATATATATATATATATATATATATATATATATATATATATATACACACTTTATATATATATATATACACTTTTTTGACTATAGTATTTTGAAATCAGTGTACAAAAAAAATCTATATATACTTAATCTGTTAACCTTCATAGCTTTTGTTTTATTAAAAAGATAAATTACTCTGTAAATGTAGTGATATAGATGTCTTTTTTGAGAACATCTTAATGCAAAACAAAAGATCACTTAAATTAAACTTGCAAGGTTTCTTGAAATCAACTCCCTTTATTTCAATTTATTTTTTGCGATGAAATACGCAACTATATTTTCTAGAATTTGTTCGTTGACACAAAATAGGTACCTACCTACTTACAAAAGTCTTAATTAATATTTTTTTGATTCTATTTTTCGTAATTGGACACTCTATCATTTCTATATGCTATAAACGGGTAACTCACGTCAAAATTCAGCTACTGGTCAACGTGTTTCGACCTCATCCGGAGGCCTTCCTCAGGGCGAATATGATTCATTTGGTAATGTCTGTGTTTCACGTTAGTTTTAACCAAAAAGCTCTGTCATTTCCAGATTTCTATAAAGCGACATACGACAACCCCCACGGTAATATAAGCATATGCGTGATTTTTCACAGGGCCACACGGCGCATACGTCGCACGTCGCGATTTATCTAAATTAAACATCGCATGCGCGTGGCACCGGTGTGACCAAACGGATTTTTGTTTTATACAGCGTGTCAAGGGTTAAGATTGAGTATGGATTTAATAAGCTTTTTAAAGATTGTAAGATGTTGGTTTTGACGTATTTTTGGCACTTACATGGTTCACGAGTTAATCTTAATTAATTGTGACTGAACACAACTTATACATTTTATTCAAGATTAAAACATTTTTAAAAGTAAATAAAGCCACTCGTCTCTACCTATGGATATATGTACTAGACAATTGCCTATTAGTTTTATCTTGTTATTTCTTTTCTTTCAGAAGTACCCATAACCGGCGGGCATGCATGAAGAGAGTAATTACTGTAGATGAAGCAAAAGAAGTCTGTCAGGCAGAAATGGTTGGTAAAGATTCGTGCTGTTCTCATGCTGCAATCTGTAGTGTATGTGTTTTATGTATAATAGTCGATACTATACTTTTAAAATAGCACTTACAGCTCCTGCTACAATAGCATTCCTAAGGAGAGAATTTATATGCGTATTATATTTGGAAAAGAAAAAGCGGGAAAGCGCACCCCCGGCTCCGAAGCAGCATAGCTGAGGATGCAACCGGTAAGGCATTCAAATAAAAATAAAAAAAGTATTTTCTTTTAAAATCTGATCATCTTGTTTGACTTTAAAATCTGATCAAATTAGAACTACCTGTATAGATAGGCTGGTAGGGCCAAGGGTCAACATGTCAGGGCAGGGTGCACGAAGGCAGGTGACTCCAATTAACTGCAAATCACCGGGGCGTGAAGCCCGTGATTCAACTGATGCGAAACTACCATGGACGGGACATTATGACTTTTTTATCGGGACATCTAGATTTTTTTAGATTATTAACTAACTAAGTAGGTAATTTTATTATAAAACAAAAATGATGAGAAATAGTAAAAAATATTTTTGTTTGTCTTTGAATCTTAATTGATAGACCTGTTTTTGATAAGATAATGCAGAGCTCTTATTTTGTTATATCCAACCTATTTTTTTACGCTGGTCTGTTAGAATAGAAATAACTTTTAAACGTACCAGCTTCCATAAACGCCAAACGAGGGAATGGACGAAAATGCGAATCATGTTTATATGCGATGTGGCTATAATAGCATGGCTCTTTGATTTCTTTTACCGCATTTTCGCCCAACGCTAAAAATGGCCTTTGGGTCTGGGCGCAAGACCCAAAGGCCATTTTTAGCGTTGGCTCTATCTGCTAAAAACTGTAAGAACCAAAATTCTCTCCTTGCCCTATAAAGACGTGACAGCTACGAACAATAATTCTCTAGAATCGTAAATAATCCCGAAAAATCATTCCACGCGATATGAACCGCAGCGGGCGGGGCTTAAAATATGAACAGCGCGGCGCGACAGTTCGCGTGCGGTTGCGTCGCAAGATGTTTCCTTTGAGAATATTGCTGTGTGTTTGCGATAATCGATTCATTAAAAATGCCGTCATGTGCCGTGAAGTGGTGTAAAAGCTATACAGACATGAAAAACACAGGAATATTGTACGTTGACCGCAGCCGTGTCGGTTAAGCAGCCAGCTTCGGGGAGCTAGCTGCTTGACCGACATGACGCGTACGTGACCTTGTCGCGACCAATCGCATGCATCTTTGTCTATGTCTGCGTTCGAGTGTTTCGTTGTAATTACTGTTCGTTTGTTTGCGTACTCGTAAATGGACTCAGAATCGAAGCGGTGAATGTAGGAGCGTTTGGTATCTAGAGAATTATATGTCGATGCGTGACAGTGTGTAGTATGTCAAAATATAACAAGTGCCTTTTTTTTAAGTAAAGAATTATTTATGAACATTTAAAATTATTTTATATTTTAACGCTTTCTAGGACTTGAAATTCAATAAAAAGTAAAACAAAGTTCGCAATTTGTATTGATCTTTTGAAGCCAAATAAAAACAAAAAAATATGAGTAAACTTACCAGTATTGGGCAATACATCTTGCAACGGCAGCGGGGTCCTGGGTCCCAGCAAGAGCTCCTGCCCCGACGGGATCTCTCGTATCACCTTGTACCAAACCTGGAACATACAATGCAGCACATATTAGAAAAAAACAGCAATTTCTTAAAAGTAAACTAATGACTATCGTATTCCAGTTTGTGTCTCTCTGCCAGTTTTTCAAAACCACAGATTTGATGGTAATTTTATCAATCAAATAATAGAAAATCCTAGCTTTCAGAAAAAAACTGTTGTAGTTATTCAATAAATAAAAATGATCATTATAAAAGTAGTCAACATTAAATGTAGTCACAGATTCGAATCACGGGGGGCGGGAGTGAATCTAATCGCGCATCTGTCTCCCCTGACCGGAAGCGGGCCGCAGTTGGTACCGCCGATTTTCAGCTACCGGAAGTAACGTACTGTTCCACATTCAAATTTTATTGGGGTCACACAATGCCGTGTTGTAAATGGGGTCGTAATGACTCGTTGTCATTGTTGAGATATTTGGAGGTTAATTAGTAAAGTTTTGGAATTTGTAATATTTGCAATATTTAAAGTTAGTCTAGGGGGAGGAATAGGGGGAGAAAGGTGGAAACTTTGCTGTAGCGATAAATTATTGACGGATTTCAATCAAATTTAAGAGGCACACTAAGGACTCTATTCTATACAAGCTGTTTAATAAAAATCCAAAAGGGGAGGGGGGGAGTACAGAGGGGAAAAGAAGGAAATTTTTCTACTAGAACAGTTTCCGGCTTCTTATCGAAATACAAAAAAAACGATATCCCAAAAGATCAGTAGTTCGGGCGTTTGTATAGAAATAATGAGGTAAATATTGGGTAAGTACGAGTAGTCTTGGCCGCGTAGACAGTAGAGTTGTGTACAATTTATCACCACCCCGTTCCTCTTTCAAAAGTATCATTAGAGGCTACTAAAGAAGGTACCTGTAACAGATTTTTTTTATCAGTCTAGCAGTGAATAAGAAGTGCGAGTAGGACTCGTACATGAAGGGTTTCTTGTATGACGACCCCCTTAAAATTTTACCTTTATCTTTTAGTTTTTTTTTTTGAAAATTTTCAAGTGTGTATTACGGTTCAAGAGATAAAGCCCTGTGACAGACGAACAGATAGCGGAGTCTCAGAAATAGGGTCCAGTTGTTACCCTCCAAAGGGTACGTACAAAGGTACAAGAAGAGAGTTATGTAATTAGAGGACGATCATACTTCGCCAGCGTGTAGTAAGTGTTGTACGTTGACGTCATGGTTGTAGTTCTTGGAGCGGACGAACTTTAGCCAGTTCGCTTTCTCGGTGGTGCCGTCCAGCCAGCCCCGGATGCCGTTCTTGCCGACAACCTGAAATAAAATGTATGATTATTTAAAATAATTTATTGTATTTATATGTGTTTTTATAAAAGTTGTAAATGGAGCTGGTACCTAAGTATAAGTAAGTACTATACCTACAAGTCGAACATAGGAATTACCTCATTCTGGGAAGTCGGTTGAAGAAGTATTTTATTTAGCTTATATTTTTATAAATTTCTGTGATATATTATATATATTAAAAATAAGTAAACGTTGATATAAAAAGGAAAATTGTTTTACAGCTCCATATTTAACAGCTCTATATTTAAAACTAAAACAAAACAGCAATAAAGTACTACGTTCTGAATTAAAATTTATTATGATAAATTTAATAATTGATGGACATTGGTAAATGCGATGATTGGCGAGGCACATTAAGAAATAAGAAAAAAGACGCACTGTACTTATTTTGAAATACTTTTTCAATGCGGAAAATACGTTAGGTAAGTATACTAAAATCTCTCATAATACCTAATTACATAAGTAAACCACGAGCTATATTCAGGAAAAAATATTTACCATTTTTTTAGAACAGTCGAATAATTCGAGAACTATATTTTCTAAAAAGCGACATCTAGGTTTTTATTCTCGAACTTCTACAAGTACGTAAAAGCAATGTGTTAAGTAGCATTGCACGCTACAACACGGTGCTTTATGTTACGAAATAATTATTATTAAACAGTTAAAATTTTCATTCTGTATGATCATATCATTGCAAGATTACTTATAAAATCTATATATTATGTAAATAGCTATAAAATTTTCCATTTTATAGCTATTTACATAAGTAGTTTTACAAAATCTTAATCTAAGAAAATAAATGGAAGTAATAAAACAAAATAATTGTTTTCATAAACTTAACAATATTCATAATCAAACAAAAAAGAAAATATTAATTTTATATTATGTCATCACTAGCGCCACCTAGCCACACCTGTCGACATCGCTAATTTGACCGTGCGGCGTCCACGATAGATGGCGCCATTAGTCCCTGTCGAGATGCACCGGCCCTTCGCCATTTGTCAATGGACACCCCAGACCCCACTCAATGCATGATGATTCAATTTTCATAGGTGTCAAGATATTAATCACATTTCATAGGGAAGCGACTGTTTGATAAATTGTACAATTCTTATAAGGTTTAGGATTACGTTAGCCAGGGTTTATGAAAATGCCAGCAGAAAATTATGTATGAAAATTTTAAGAACTGAGGTATATTTTGTTTTGCATATAGTTAATTATTTTGATGTATTAGTGCCGCGATGAAAATATATAGACGATAAATAAAAAGAGAAGACTATCTATTTATCTATCACATATAACTTAAGATACAGATACACTGTCACGTCTTTATCCCTAATGGGACAGACAGAGCATGTTGGGTCTTGCAGCTCTAAGCATACAGAGCCCAGGGCCGCAAGAACCAAAGGCTACTTGAAGGAGATGAGGGGCGCGAAGATGGAAAAATGAATCAAAATATTGATGGGTTGCTAGCCGCATCGCCTATTGATATGATTCGCATTTTTGACCCTTCCCTCGATCGGCTTCTACGATGTGCGTGGGATGAGAAGCAGCTGGTACATTTTTTTTTTCTCCCACACTAGCTTGGAAGTGTTAGCATGTAAATATAAAAAACTTAAACGGTAGATAGGTACTCTAAAACATGAAAATAATTATATGCAAAATCTATTATACCTAAGTACGTATACTTCAGATTTTAATCCATTATTTCTCTGTTGGTATTTTCACCAACCCTGGATTATTCAGGTACCTAGATAAATGCATAGATGCTTTTATGTAAGTAAGTAAGAATAAAAGCGTTTCTTGAAATCGATTTCCCAAAACATAATCCCGGTCCATTACCAACAAATAGCCGACTGTGAATCATACAAATTATGAAAATTATCCGACTCATCAGTCGCAACAAGCCGTGCGCCATATTTCAAGTGGGGCGGTGCGGCGGTCTCCGGTAACAAGTGTCCAGCGATTCGCATCCTTGACTGGGCGCCGTTCATCGATGACTGATGGGCTACATGTGCCGTCGGCACCCGCCAACTCATCGCCTGTAGTTTAGGGCTGACAAATTTACATTAATTTTGAGGAATATTCTTCAGTGTAGGTGTAGCCTATTGAAAGTGTAAGGCCCGGTATTGTAAAGTGCACATGTATCCAGCGATTTGCATTCTTGACCCGGCGTTAATAAATGACTGATGGGCTACATATGCCGCCGGCATCCGCCAACTCATGATATTTTCTGAGACATCGACTGAGATATTTTCATAGCTTTCCATATCATTTTAAGCGAATATGTTAGTCTAACTATATCAACTACTGTGCCCGTCTTGGTAGACTGTTGATCGATGAATGATGGGATACTTGAGCCGCCAGTTCACGCAATGCCGCCCACACCTTACTCATCAGCTGTAATTACATCGTTTTCTTAAGATTAAACTGCCTTTGAGATTAAGCATCACATTTTTAAATTTGGATATTTATCAAATATTTATTTCAATATTGTACCTAGATAATTCACGCCAGCCCTAGCTCAAGATAAGGGTTTCCTTACCCTAAGATAATTATCTTTTTTACAGCACCCGAGTTTTAATACCGTGATAAATGCCGCGGAACGCTTGCCTGTGACGCGTACCAAGGGTTGCCGAACTCCACTTTTGATTAATACCTCACTTGTAACGTTTTGCGCAACAGATGCTTTTTATTTCCTTTTTTTATCTTGTTTTAATTTTACGCCGATTACATTGCCTGTAAACGGCGTAATGCAATAAGATAAGTGCAATATACAAAATGGGCGGATAACGTCAAATGATCAAGTCGGTCCTTTATATTTTTGCTCAGTTTGATGCTGTAACGAACTTTATATTCGTATATGATGTATTTTTTTATCAATATAACTACTTATCATATAGGTATACATATTTCTGCTAGCTGCTACTCTTCCCTCACAGATCGTAAAAGCCGATCGAGGGAATGCACGAGAATTTGGTAGCCAGTAACCCATTACTATTTTAATTTAGTTTTTCCAACTTAACGCCCACCATCACACTTAAAGTAGCCTTTGGAACTTACAGCCCAGGATTATGTCTACCTCGTTAGGGATAAAGACGTGTACCTAATGTTACTTATCATCTTTAAACATAAGAGTGGTTTCTTTTTCCCTTTTCTTATTTAATCAATTTACAGTACTTACATCAATTGTTTGATGATTTTGCGTTATTTAACATTTTAGACATTTTGTGACAAGTTTTTCTTAGGTTTCTCAAGATGCATTGCTATCCTATTAAATGGGCAATTTGCTCGGTTATTAATTTCCTGTTTTTCTTATCAATTGTCCTTGCGCGATAATATCCGTACGCGATTTTAGTGATCATTATGATTGCTTTGTTATTGCCATGTAATTGGTTTTCGTCTGGTGCTGCGTCTTATCATACAAACCAATGCTTCTAAGTACAATCTTTATGTCTTATGTGATTTGATTACAAGTTAGTATTTTAGTAGGCAAAGAATGAAAAGTTTTTGTCAATTAAGATTACATTATATGTACCGCAAAATGTACACGTCAATGTTTAGCTCCCTTATTGGCTAGTGCTTTTATTACACTAAAAATTATATACTATTTTAACTTGTAATAATGTCAAAGTACTATATGTATGTCGCAGCTCGGTGCTGTGTATGTAAAAAATATTAACCATTGAAATGTTCGGCTTTGTCTGAACAACATATGTATGTGACATTTGTTGAATGGAATCACTTTAACTAAACTTTCTATTGGTAAAAGATTGTGTATTTAAAAATATATTTTAAAAAGATACTCTTAAATTTATTACCGAATAGTGTTGCTTGTTCGTACACACATGTTTTGAATCAAAGCGTTAAAACTAAAACAAATACCTCCCAAGCCACAAAATTGGTACTATAAAAGTGCTGAAAACATTTAAGAACGTACTAATTAGTGTTCATAATAAGCCCTTTGATGGTGTTGTAAACGTTTATAGAACCCCAATGAGGCCCTAGTTTTATTACTGATTTATTCTATAAAGGCTCTTACTATAAAAAATACCAGGAGTGCCATTTTTTAAATCGATAGGTACATTACGAATGGGATGCGCTAGTGTTTGCAAACGGGCGCATCGCATTTTTGAATTGAACGTATGCGAAGGATAAGCACGAGTGGTTTTGACCACTCGTAATTTTGACATTTGAAGCGCACAAATGTCAAAGACACCATAAAGACACTTTCATGGAGAATCCGTTCCGTGTTATGCTGCTTTTTTTTGTTTATGGTGAAATGTTTAGAAAACCATAGACAAATTTATGATATTTTTTGCGTATTACGACCGTACGACCCTTGCATTACCTAATACAAACATATACACAAGCAATTGGCTCATCAAGTACCTATCATACCGCCGATCAATAGAGCCACCCACTATTTACAAGCAATAGATCAAGTTAAAAAGCCCTAATTTCCAGTTAAGCAAACACGAAACCCTCTATCAGGAAGGCACACATCTTCGTATAACACGGCCAATTACGGTATTATGACTCAATCGATGTATGCAGATGGAATAAAGTGTCTACCGAAAATTGCCGGTTGCAACCCTCGGTAAGTGATGCATCCTCACTGCCCTTTGTTTTTTATATTTGAATATTAAGTGTTTGCTCGGTGTTGTAAGTATAATAATGACATTATGGAGTCTTTTATTAGTATGTGGTTTTAAAAAGTAATCTTGTTATGAAATAACATACAGAGACTTCGTGACTGTGTGAGAATTAATGCTAACAGCAAAACACATGTTTTGCTGTTAGCAATAATTATTATACTCGTAGCTATCTTTAACTGAAATTTATTTATTTATTTATTTAACTTTATTACAAAAAAATTTACAGGCGGACTTAAGGCTCCAGGGACTTTTCTACCAGTCAGCTACAGGTGGTGCTGATGGAAGCAAATTTTGGACCATATGGCACATTTTAATTACCTAAGTATAAAGACAATTACTAAAAATGTTAACATATATTCATAGATATTTTCTTTATAAACATTATATCCTACATTAGACGATACATAGACCTACATACAATAATACACAAAATGTATGTATTTCAATTTTACTTTAATTTATTCACACACTCATGTCACATTAAATGCCCACTTTTTGGATACCTACATATCACTAAATATACTCATCTCTAAGCGCTTATCACAATACAGTTCTCTGTTCTTCCTCAAGCAGGACTGATAGAATAGAAACTATTAGTGTGAAGTCTACTATTTGAATCAATATGGTCAATAAATTGAAAATAAAAAGTAAGTAAGTACATAGCACTTAATACATCATCATCATCATGTCTATTTTAATCTCCACTGCAAAAGCACCACCCTCTCAGTATTATATTTTATTATATTAGCCAGATCAGTCAGAGAATTTAGCCTACACTCTCCACGCTGGCCAGATGGTTTAAAAAGATGTCTCATTGATGTTTATGAGCTTTGTTTAGCTTGTGTCTCCTAAGTTGCCTTCTACGACACCCACGGGAAGATTTGGAGTGGACCTATTCTACTCTGCCGGGAATTACACGGAACACACACAGAATACATAAATTAGTTGGTAATAGCTTCGAGTTACGTAGACATTCGTAGTAACACAAGGCACGTCATCAACATAAGACACGTCTGATGAGTCCATTTACTATATGTACAGTTATATTTATGTCTGCTCTGAACTTCAGTAGTCTTTCAACAGTACAAGTTCAAGGATAAGTAGATGTGATGTAATGCGTCCTAGACAAGTCGTAGACGGCTTGTCTCCACTTGAAAAATGACGTTTTGCTTCAAAGGGTAAAATACTTAGCTGAGTACTATATAGTAAGATGTTTACATTGAACGCACGTTCAATTAATAAGTGTTAAGTGATGTATGTAATACCTGTATTTATATTTATTGCGACATAAAATCACCAAGAAATTTTTTTTCGACTTCAGATGTTTCTTAAGTACACTTACTATTTTGATTCCTTTTTCCACCTACTCACGCACCATCACGCTAAAAGTGGTATTCGGGTTTTGCGCCCCTGGGCGCTGTCTACTTAGAGCCACTAGACCCAAAATGCTCTAGCTGCCCCTTTAGGGACAAAGACGTGATATGGTATCAGTATCAGTTTACAGTTTTCTACACACTCTAATTTCAATGAAAATTTAAAAAAACGTTCAGAAACCAACTGGTTAACTTTAAACGGAATCAAAAAAATCTCGTCTTGAATTTATTGCAACTGGCCGCCAAATAATTTTTGTGCATCTATGAGACCAAACATTAAACTAGTTGGTACTGAACTATATGTTCTGTACGTACCACTAAACGACGAACTATGTAGGTAAATAAATTTCAATGCAAATTTTAATTTAGAACTGCACCTAGCTTACTAAATCGCGTACATGGACTACCTATGTACAACATAGACGATCCAATTTGGCGCAGGCGTGGTAAATAAGCGCGCACACAAATTGTTATCTTGTGAAACGAGTCGTGTGATGCGGGAAACGACGCGTGATCACCGCAAGCCGAGCTCTTCAGCAGTAGGGATGGGGTAATATTTGGGCAATGTCGATGAAATTTATTTTTATTTCGTGTGAGAAAAAATTATGACATTACTACAATTTCATGTATGGGTGATGAATAATCACCTGTACATAAGTTGTTATCTTATGAAACAAGTTATGTATTTTAAGCAATGAGACGTAAACACTGCAAGCTGAAATCTTCAGCTCTTCAGTTGTAGATAAGGGGCAATTCAAAGGCAATTATTATATCGCTCGAAAACGATCATCGATATTGCCTTTGCTTCACTAAGTGTCGAACTTAATAAATGTAAAAAAAAATTATGTGACTAACCTACATATATCAAAGAAAAACCTTCAAAGTCGTAATATAGACATAAATAACAAAAAATCGCAAACTAAATATTACCTAAGATGCAACTATTCTGTAACAGTTTACCCTAAGTCCTAACGTATCAGAAACACGCTGCTACATGAAATGGTTATTTGGTGTAGGATGGAACAAGAATAAAATGGTTATTTTTTAATGTTAGTTAGTTAATACTGAATGGTTTATTTAAAATGGTAAGAATTAGTTATTGCGTAGGTACTACTAAAATACTTTTTGCCTAACTATCGGCATAATGGTAGATAGAAAAAAAGAGATTCTATATAATTCATTTTTAACTCAAGTGCATCTGGCAGGTACATAACCTCGACGACGCCAGCACATCACTACAATTTATGAAATGTAATTTTCTGACGCGAGCGAGTCGCGAACATTTGTAGCTTTCCCGAGTGTAGCGGGGAAATTGCGATCTCCTTGTCGTGAGCAAAACGTGAGATCTATGAGCAGGTCGGGTAAATTGCATTTTTTATAGTGCTCGCCCTATTTTCACTGCGCTTTTAGACATAAACTTTAGTAAATTGTATACAAGATTACAAGTTTCTTAATTTGATTGACTGACTAAGTCATGATGGTAGATCAAGATGGAAAAATGATCCTTTTCAGATTGACCTTGGTCTTGGATGTTTATCTATATATGTATTGGTTATAAAATATAGAATCGTTGAGTTGGTATTTCATAACACAAGTTTCAATCTGTGTGATTTGTCCGTATACCTATATTTATTTATTTTAATCTCAACTTGGGTGTTTAGCAATATATGCATTTATTATAAAATATAGTATCGTTGAATAAGTATCCTACAATACAAGTTCAAAGTTACTTTGAGGCTAGCTCAATTGGTGTGATTGGTCCTTATCTATTTATTTATTTACACAATACTGAGGTGTAAAAGTACATGCTAGGTCAAAAAGCAAGCTTTAAAATAAATATTTGATTCTTTGCTTTAGCTTATTTAATAGACTACTTACTACAAATCAAAACTGCCTTACACTAAGAAGGACAAGTTTATTTGCCAGAGAAATTTAAAAAAAACTGTCTTTCAAGTGTTCGCCCCTAATAACTTGAACGGCTGGACCGATTTTCATATATAGACCGATTTCTTAATCTAAAAATTTATCTATTTCATTTAAAAACCCACCCAGGCAAATTTGCATACTTTGAGTGGCTCACCCGCACTTTGAGCCCCATAACTTTTAAACCACGTATCCAATTTCTATTAAACATAGCTAAAAATCATCTCGAGAGAAAAGGCTTTTGAAATTAGTCTATTCGTTTATGAGCGACGATGCCACAGAGAGATACCCCTCTTTTTCGTCGAAGGTTAAAAATGTGTGAAGTGCAAATTCACTAATAGTACCTACCAACCTTAATTAATATTTAGTTAGCCCCTAAATTAAACATCATCATACCAAAATATTCAAAGACTACTTTTAAATAAGATTAATGACACTCACAACAGGATTCTTCACAACCCCATCTAATTACACTAACAAATGGCTTAACGAAACGTTTCCGGGCGGAAAATTTTCCGTTTGTCCGGAAAAAATGTTAAAAAGACCCTCTTTCTTGTTTTTTCGCATCTTGATCACATTTCAGCTGTGTTTCCTCTCCTGTCCGTTTATCGGACAGGAAAAGCATGGCTTCCTGTGAGGAAAGCCGACCACACTTTTATTTAGTGTTTTTTGTAAGCCGTTTTTTTGTCTTGTCAGATTAGATGTAAGATAGTGACGTATTGCAAATAGCGTTTATGTCTAAAGCCTTCCCAATGAGTGAAGATAAAGTTGATGGATGGTTTACTTGTCTAATAAATCGGATTCATTTCAAGAAATGCTTGCGAAATATTGTAAGTTTAGCAACAATTTGGAATCAGGTTTAGGTAAGTTAATTTTGCATATAAGAATAACTGGTTACAATTTTTAGTCAAAGGAATACCTATCTCTACAGTTTTAGAATAAGTAGTCGCTATACAACAAACTAGGTAAGTATATACTCGTAAGATGATGAAGATTAGCTTTGCGTCAAATGGGCATTGTTGTTAAAATTTATTTGTATGTCGGCAATCGTCGGTATGTACTAAGACATTTCTTTATTCATCTGAACTAAAAAATCCCCTGCATCTTGACAGTTAGTCACGGATTTGAAATCATTAACGCATTCGCATATCCTCCACCGTTTGTCACACGTCGCCATAAATAACCTGCGGATCTGCATCCGACGGCATTGTCACAGGATCCCAGCAAATTATGAAGAAATTACCAACTCCTTTTTCGGTCACGTTTCGACCATTAAACTGGAGACAAAACCTAATTCCTGACACGACAAAATATCCACGAAAAGCTATCATTGCGCAAAAAAGTCAAAAAAACAAATTTACACTTGCAGCCAAAATTTTGTGCACACATTAAAATTTCAACTCTATTTCGTGAACAATAAGAGTTTGATATGTAACTATGGTTATAGTGTTGTGGCAGTGGGTGTTATGAATACGATAGTCTATTGATGTAGCATCGCTCCCCATTGATGAACACAAAAGGTCCTATCGATTGTGCAGTGATCGGTGAACAATCGCTGCTCCCAATTGTGGATTCTTGTTTTGTTATATCAACACCGACACAAAGGTGTGAGGCTGATGGATATATTAGACTATTTAGACTGCTGTTACTAAAGCTTAGTAAGACAGTTATTCTATTTGCAAGTTTGTGAATCAATATAGGAACAAAACATATGTTGTGAGCGTGTAGTTAATTTTAAACAAATGGATATTTGTTAGTACCTGAATTTTTAAAGATAGATTTAATTGTTTATTGATACTCACAAATCTTAAAACACTAGTTTATTTTTATATCGTAATATCAATATAAAACAAGTTATTTAGCTAGTCCATAGTTTTTATCTGTCTAATATTATGATGTTCAGCAACATTAGTATCTATTATATGTATAACGTCTAACAAAATATACTGAAACTATAATAAGGGTGAAATCAGTTTATTATACTGAACAACTTTCCCCAAGAAAAAGATATCGAAATATAAAAAAAATTTTTGCTTTTCATACAAACTCAGATCAGCTGATCACAGAACACATCTTATGTGTTCTGTGCATGGTTCAACTTGTATCGGAAGCCAAAAATTATTTTTCATATTTCGATATATGTTCCTTGGGAAAAGTTTTTCAGTATCATAGACTGAATTCGCCATTAAAATATTTAAGTATATTTTATTAGACCCTGTATAATAAAATGTAAGATACGTTAACTTTATTGACGCATGACGTTTCCAATTCATATCGCTATAATAAGGTGAACTCGTGGTGTAATACAAATATTTCTACAACTGCTACATGAAACCAAACATCTATCCTTTGGGAACTATCAGATCTTTGGTAGCGTAGCGACACATCTGTACGTGTTAAAACGGATTAACGAGAAGATTACACGAAAAAAACGCGCACCGACAAAGACACCGACATTTCGTCACGGTGACAATTGGTGGGATCCGGAATTATTCGGCTATTTGTTGCCTTTTTTTTAGTTGCTGCCGTTTTTACGTTTCGAATGTAGAGCAGTGTAGTGCAATTACAATAATTACCTACGTCATTGGATGTAAAAATATTAAAATATTTACGTTTTTAGTGTTCAACGTGTAATGTGCTACATTCATAAAAAAACTGAATTCTTGATAAAAAATCTTTGTAATACATCTGCATCAAATTATTTGCATCTTTGTGCTATACTTTTACGCTTTATCTCTCGCTTTTTAGAACCGCAGATAAAGTGTATAATTTCATGAAATTTATATAGGCTGTGATGTAATATAATTATTATATTATACTAAGTTTAGCTATTAAATATATATTATGTAGAGTTTATACAAGTATGTACAGTTTTACACTAATATGTATATTAGTGTAAAACTCTACATAATCTATTTAATGACTAGACTTAAGTATAATATTATAATTATGTTACATCACAGCCTATATTAAGTTCGTGAAAACTAACGCTATCTTAAATTAGCAGCACCAATGACAAAAAAATCTTTTGACCCAATACAAACACAAAAGAAAAATGTCCCTTTTGTTGAGTTCGCTCCACTTCGTTCATCAAACATTGAGGTGCGAATTCAGAAATAGCATCTACGCCAACCAAGTTGGCATCAAACGCATCAACAACGAACCTAACCCAATAACCAGCGAATATCGCATTGCTTTCTGCGTATTCCATATTTTGTCTACAACTCTGGCGATGGCATGCAACTGACCAATGGAGAAAGATCCTTCCAGATCCCACTTCTGATGTCGAAGAGGGGTCAATGTGAAATGGAGGGTTGTAACATTGTGGTAAGAACGTGCCGTGGCTTCAACTCCGCAAGCTATTATTGTTCTGACCAGCACATATGAAATATTGCTTCACAGTGTACCGCTCTGTTTTTGCGAATGCGGATTTTGTTGGGAAAAATATTGGCGCAAATAAGAAGCCGCGGGTCGATTCGTGAGCGAACTTTGCAATGAGAAATTACTGTAGTTATGTTTCTGGGACGTGTTTTGAAGCACTTATTTTCCGTGTGAACAAATGTGAGAAAATGCGGTACAATCGAAAAAAAATATTGCGACAGCTATATCATCATCACAAAGGTGAATCGATATTTTTTCATAACTTTAGAAGATTTAATAGGTAGTGATTGATACAAAACTCTACCTCCTTCTGATTATTACAAATACAAGTAGGTATTTGTTTATACTTTATGAACATAATGGTCTGGTATGATATTGGTATTTTAATTAAGTAGATGACCTAATGTATAAAAGCTATTTTAATTACCTAAGGTTAAAACTTATCTATTTACCTACTCGTAGGACAAATAACTTATTTTTCTACGAGCTCATGTGAATTACACCCACTATTATTATCAGAATATGTACTTGTATCAATCAATATGAAGCATGAAAAATATTTCGACTGGGTAAGAACGGAAAATATTTCTTATTTAACAAAATATGGTTTTGTATGGTTATAATCCCAGGTAAGGTAGAATTGTTAAATAAAGGGATCTTTATAATATTTAAAATTAAATAAGATACCTACTTTAAAATTGCCTAAGCAAAACTTATTTCATAAAAACATCATCGACTCAAACAGAAGTCATCAAATATTATCTGCCTCAACTCTACTTCAATAAATTCATTGCTAGAGTTGCATTGCACCCCAAGTAAGGAGCATCAAAACATATCTGTTATTATTACACTTATCAGCTAATCTTCCGTACAATAGGCTAATCCCAGGCGTGGTAGGAATTTATCTTACACCGTGTCATTGTCACTTGCTGCGCCGGCAACCCCGGTCGATTGCAGGACTTATTGGGGTGTGACATTTTTGGTACAAAAACGATGAGTAAGTTTTATTCGCGATTTTTCTAGGGCGGTTTGATGAGAAACTAATAAAATAAAATAGAGTTCTAAAACAACGACTAGGGCCCCTAGTCGCGACTAGGGCCCCTAGTCGCGACTCCTTTAAACTTAGAGTTTTTCGGCACTTCCACTTCCAATTAAACATAGGACAGACTTGATTGCATAATATTTATTTATTTGGTTATGTATTTGTATATTTATTTTTGTATATATTTTAATGTATAATGTATGTATATAATGTATGTATTTTAATGTATATATGTTAGTAATTGTGTATATGTAATAATAATAATAGTATGTTTGTAGTATGTGTTGTGATTATTATCTTTTAAATTTAGTTTAGTTTAAGTTTTCTTCATATATTCACACCCACATAAAACTCTCCAATCGACCAAAAAGTTTGACTGTTAGAGAATGATTTTAGCATCAAGTCCGCCTGTTGCACTTTAAACATGTATATGTGTGTACAATAAAGCATAAATAAATAAATAAAACGAATAATCATCATCTAAAACTGCTTTATTGCATGACAGTGTAGTATGTATGGCACCGAAGATATATAATCAAATACCAAAAGAATATAAAGATTTAAATGTAACTTTGTTAAAAAAAAATTTAAGCTCTTTTTGACAGGTAAGTGTTATTATAGTATTAGGGATTTTTTATTTGATAAATTGTAAAATTTTAGGAGAAAATAGATAAATATGTATGTAAAATTTTGCTATACTTACCCGAAACGGTTAATAAGAAGGACTTTATTTTTAATTATAAGACAACACTGTACTCTTATTAAGCAAATAAAGAATTTGATTTGATTTGAATAATAAATCTTTCATCTTTCTATAAGTTTTGTGTATCATAGTCAACTTATTGTTTATGATTCGCAACTCTATGGGGCCATGCTTGGTTGTTCCACAGACAAGAGCTTAGCTCTTTAATAAGAAGAAGAACAAGAAGTCAACTTATATAACACTAGCAATGCCATATTAGCACAGAGATGTCTTATACAAGCAGGGCTTTAAATAAATGTTTTATAAATGAAGTACACAGTATTACAATATTTTACAAGTTTTAAATTAATTTTATAGAGTGGGTCCCACTGATCTAAATAATGTGTTTTTTGAGAGCTAATATAATAATAATAATAATAATAATGTCACTATTGTTCTAACATACAAAATTAGAAATTTAAAAAACAACATTGTATTATTGATATTGTCTTTTTTTAAATTTTATCGTGATATTGTATCATAGTAATTTTTAATAACAATAAAAAGATGATATTGTATGTACTTTTTGACAAAAATATGGAGTTATTGAAACTAGATACACAACACGTTTCGTTTATCTCTTCTCTTGGACACAAAAACTATCAGTATTGAGTATTGACACCCATCTGCCCGCTCAGCAAGCCGAGATCACGAATCAAATAGAGCTTGAGATGTGTTCTCTTTGTCACCTTACGAAAAATCACATGTGCTGATAGTAGCATAAGTACCTGCATGATTTTTTTATTGGACTTAATTGGACATCTGCCACCAATATTCAGAAAATTGGGTTCCGGTTTATAAAAAAATAGAAAAACTGATGTGGTTTTAAAGTGAGTTGTGACTTTAGTTGATTAATTAAATAAGGTAATGATAAATCATAGAAAACGATGGGGAGAGTTAGCATCATTCTCCCTATTTGGGGAGAAGGCGAGGAAGATGATGATGCTTATCCTGCAATTATTTTTAGCACTACTATTGATGTCCTATCTAATTTGTGTTTAGCTCGATAAGCTTGACCAAATGACATAATTATAAAATTTTCAAGAGTTATCTACGTAGGCGATTTTTATGTTCCTATAATCTAAGTTCTTAGTACCAAAGTTATAGATTACTTGATCTGCACGCATAAATTAATTCAAAGAAAAGGTCCACCAATTTATTTCGCTATATATTTTACGTTTATCATTATCATGATATTAATGATTCACAATCAGCAGACTCAAAGGGAATACACCAACAGTAGCAATGTGCACAATAACAATATTTCATAGTTATTATTCCGAATATGACAATAGTACAACGCCTACCGTAATGAAGATGTAATGGGGCTGTAATCCTTTCCCGAAGGGGGTGGCCAGTCGGATGTCACGATATGACAGATATTGTGACAGATCTCCTGACACTAATGCAACGGTTTCAGTCAGCTAATAACGCTTTTTAAATTTTAATTCTCGCAATTAATAGAGATGGATTTGTAGGTTACATCTGCGAATCGATCAATCTTTGCGTTGAATTTTTTTTTTTGTAAATATGTACGCTTATCCTAAAAAATATTAATGTTTACACATATGTAGATAATATGCTCAAATTTTGGCTCGAACTAGTGAGACTAAACGACAATCATTGTGTGGTGTTTCCAAATGTTGTTTAGTTTTTGAAGTTAATTTTGATATATAAAAAAAAATTGTAAGATCTCCACCAATTTAATTAAATATAAGGTTCTTTTTAAGACCTGAAGTAATAAATCTTATTAGGTGTCTGTAATAAACGCTTTAAAAAATTTTAGATGGTGCAAGCAATTTTTACTGTTAAACAAAAAACACATTAAATTCAAAAGGTGGAATACAAATATACGTCCATTTAACCATCGTACATTGTTATCCTTTTCCAAATTAAATATACTATTGACGTATTACAAGCACCGACGCTTCGGAACGAAAAATCAACAGAAAAGCATGATTTATTCACGACCAATTCTCTCCGTCAAACCAAATATAACTGGTACAATCCAGTTTTTAATTCAGACGATATTGGTTTTTGCAATCATAATTAGCGGTACCCATTACTTGCCAATTTCTCATCAATTTTGACAGTTAATCCTAGAGGGATACAAATTATACAGATCAGCAAAATGATTGACACTTTTGAGATCTTTGTTACAAACAAGTTTATCAAATATTGAATCCTCCGCTAGATATGAGTATACTTTTAAATAAATATTTTTTTATCGATTTGAATAAATCATATTTGCATGTGGTTACTTAGGGGTTCATAATTTAACAGATAACTGCACCATTTTTTACGATGCTTGATTGGAGATGTCGATAAAATATGAATAATTTTTAAAAAGACGTCACGTTTTTTATCTTGTGAGAAAATATTTGCAGATTTACGAAGCGTAGTATCTACTTAATTGAATAAAAGATTTATTACCAAATTGTACAAAAGAGGAGATGCGTTTCAAGAGATTTGGCGACGTTTTTATTTGTAAAAAAACTTGCCAATCAAGTTTCCATTTTTAAGTGACATCTTTGAGATTTTACCGTTATCGTCTTTTTGATGAAAAAAGTGTAAATTGGATAAAAAACTGTTGACGGGGGTCACGCCTAAACCAAAATTAGGGTTTCTTCATTCGCAACCTTTTCATTGCACTTTGACATGGCGTGTTCAATTCTTTGATTACCCGGATTGCTTTTTTTATATTTTGAAGATTTTTATTGAGATATCGATTTAGGTAACGGTGGTTAGATAAATGTTACCATAGCGGATTCACAATAGAACCCTTTAAGTTTACTTAGACATGTGAAATTTTAGAATTGTTAACTTAATCCAGCAAGGGTTTATACGGGTAGACGATTGAAGATTCAGCAGCTGTAGTTCGGATTTTTAAATAAAATATAACTAAAAAGAATTGGAATGCAATACACTTATGAAGATAATGAGACTCTTTCTACGTTTTAACTAACTTTCCCATTAAGAACTTTTAAGAGTTACCTGGAATTTAAAGGGTGTAAGTTTGGAGCCTCTTATGTAACGAGTCAAAACGGTGACTAGTCAAACGCAGCATACTTTACAGTTTAATCTAAATCAGAAATGAGTTTACTTAATAACGAAGTACTCCGGTTTATAGCTGCTTTCTTTTTATATAGTGAAATTTGGCTTTAAAAGTTCTTTCAACTAATACTATAAATTACATCTTTGTAGTTATGAGATTCAACCACTACTTGCTCCAGCGTTGGTAATGGTTCAATCATTGGACGTAACACTTTTCAACGCAAAAGGGAGGAAGCTATATCTATGCTAAAAGATATAATGGATACCTACACATAAAAAAATACAAGTAGCATACCTAATTCTTTGTTAAATTGATCTCGAAAATGCGGATCATGTTAATAGGCGATGCAGTTAGCAACCCATCACTGTTTTGATACCTTTTTCCACCTTTTCGCACGCCATCTCGCTACAAGTGGCTTTTGAGTCTTGCGGCCCTGGACTCTGTCTGCTTAGAGCCGTAAGACCCAAAATGCTCTGTCTGCCTCGTTAGGGATAAAGACGTGAAGTATGTATGTAGGTTTTTAAAATTGATCTCTCAAACGTGAAAAAACATATTTGTCTAAAGTATTTTTGATCTATCACGCAACCTCCAATATCGGAATGTCACTAACAGGGTGTAACAGCTAAGCCACACGGCATCAAAGGCTCTTTGCCCAGTGGTTCGGAAGCCGCGCCGTGGTCAGCGCTTACGACTAATGACGTGCGCCTTGTATGGACGTGCCGCAATTGGCACTTTTACCAACTGTCACGTACGATCAAGTGTCGATACAGCAATTTGAGGAGGAATGTCTTGATAAATAAACATCAGGGCTTTTGTTATACTTTCTCCGACAATCTGTAGGTATACAAATTTTATTGAATTTAATTACTGATCCATTTTTATATAGTATACTCGTAATGTAGTAAAACTAAGTAAGCAAACAAGCATATAGTAAGCGGTTCCCATAGCTCATGGATGCTTTTAACACCAGGGGTGCCATTGTAGAGGTAGAAAGTGAAAACATGGGCCAATACACAAAACCTTAAGAAATATTATTGTGCCCTTTTTGAAAAATCTAACGCATCAGTCGTAAAACACGGTGTGTTGATGGTGATATCATCATCATGTTCTTTTTTTTAGTCTCCACTGTAGAAGCACGACCCTCTCTGTCCAGAGATACCAGAGCCATACTTGGCCAGAGCAGCCAGAGGATTTGACTACGCTCTCCACCCTGGCCAGACGGGTCTCATAAGCTTTGGTTAGCTGTGTGCGTGTTTCCTAAGTCGCCTTCTACGACATCCTCGGGAAGACTTTGAGTGGTCAAAGACGTGTGAAAAGTGTGGAAACCACACGGTAAATTGATGGTGATATACGATATAGTTATGTGATGTCATATCCAACTTACTACTTTGAATTGACAAAGTAGGTAATGCATGTAATCACGGGCGAATACTTAGCTTACTAAGCAGCAGACAGAAATCTTTGCATAGCAGAACTTGGAAGGCGGTGCTCCAAGGTGGGCGTTTATGCTATCTGCAATTGTCATAATAGACCGGACGTGCAAATCGGGATGCGCATACGCATATCGAGTGTCTGACACCCGAGACACCGCTCGCGTGGGTGTCGAGTTGCAGTGAAACCACTATTGTTTACAGACGGACATTTAGTTCCGGTCTACAAAGGTCCCTTGTGTTGACATCGCTGTCTGTACGGACAGACGGATAGACATTGATAATGGTTTTATGAGTAATGAATGATGGGTGTAATATTATGTAACATGATGGGTTTGCCAATGTATTTTGAAGTGTCTTCTTTTTTACAAGCTTTATATAACTTGCAATGTTTTTTAGGTTAAATACTCGTAGTACACCTGAATTGGGCATTTGAAATTATTATAAAAATAGTTTGTTATGTATAAATGTTATACAACGTGAAAGGAACATACCCGTAATAAATCAAACCACGGTCTAGACCATTAAAGTATAATAAATTAAAAATAAAAGCCAAAAGAAAAAAATTCGGCATTTCTATACAAAAGTGTGCGGCCGGCCGGGCGATTTGTATGGGAATGTCAATTTTGTTTTGTTTGACTGTTATTTTAATTTCATTATACTTTAGTCATCTAGTATAGCCCGTGGTTCGATTTATTGCGGGTATGGCCCTCCCACTTTGTATTAAAGATCAAATAGTACTTACTTAAATGAGCCATACAATATAATACCTAACATAAGAGTATTTTCATCAAATTCGGGAAATAGCCAAGGAAAACCACAAACTTTCAAAAATTAGATTTATAATTTTATTTTCCTTGTACGAGTATGTTTCTGAAAAAAGACTATTACTTGCTCATCTTAAATTGCAAGTAGGTAACTTTATACTTTTGGATGTGCGTAATTCGGGAATCGCCAACAATTGATTTCCGTTTCCTTAACAGATAACCGCGGTTCGCGCCACACCCCAGGCCCTTGTCAAGTTAAAGCATTCAATTCAGGTAACTATAGGCAGATTCGCAGGATGTAGGAACGTAATATTCCGTGATCAAAATCATTTTAAAATACTTATAAAAAAGTGTAATAGTATATTATATTAATCTTAAGTAAAACTTATCTAACTTTATTCCATGAATAAATACTCAAAAAATATTAGAATATAAGTGTATTTTTATTTACTTTAATATATATTTTTCTATAAAAAAGGGTATTTTTTAGAAAATAATTACAAAAGTTTACTACAACTTAAGTACATATAAATTTATATTCTTATTAATTTTCTAGAATATGTAGGTAAATACGAGTATGTACTCGTAGATATAAATATTTGCCTCATGACAGAACATTTTTAAAAGTATAAAACCCTATATTTCATAACCTTATTTTCGAGTTTATGAATATTTACTCGTATCTCTCATAAAACAAGATTCTGTTATCTTGATTTCTCAAAAACATTTAACCTAACGCTTTCTCATCAACACAAAAATTCATCTCACACTAATTAGACCCAAAAAAAACTTGACGAAGCGTGTAACTCATCACTCAAACCACCAAAAACGACAAGTAAAAAAGCCACAGCTACTTGGAGAGATCAATAAAATCGACACTTTATTACGTTCATGTTTGACGTTCCTCAATTTCGACTTAATTTATAACAAGCGAACGTTTCTGACACTTAATTTTCACACTCGGATACAAGTGGTTCATTCACAAGTTAGCTTAACAAGTAAGAAAGAGCGCTTTGTCATCACGATTTAAAAAAACTTACCTCCCAGGCGAATTTGGAGTCCAAAGGTTGCGTCCCCCACTTGCCGATGAATGGGCCGTATTTTGTTCCAACCAGAATATTAGATCTCGCAAATACACCTCCATTTTTTAGTATCAATTCACTTGGTATATTTAAATGTTCTTTTTCATCTTCTGGTGGATCTTTAATATCTTTTGGACTTTTGTCTGGGTCTAAGTACCTCTGGCTCTCTAGGTTTAGAGGTCTTTGTAAGAAGCCAGGCCCGTACTCAGGGTAGTTTGAGGGGAGATAGGTGTCTGAGAGACCGAAGTCTAGAGAGCCGTAATATTCTTTTATATCCGCTCCTGGAGGCATGTTCTCTTGTTTGATGTGGACTAGGGTTGGGGCTGATTCTGAGACTGCAGAGTCTGTGGGGCTCGGTGGTGGACTGCCAGACTCCTGGCTGTCTGCTGCTGTGGAAGAAAAAATATAGTTAGCATCATAATAGCAAAATATTCTCGGATTTTGAAAGTTTTTTTTGGGAATAGTAATAAGTTATAGTAAAAACTTATAGTAGGTAGATATAATTAGTAATAACAGTCACAGTTTCTATACTTCAATTATGTAGAAACATTTTTTTATTGTAAAGTTGTTTCATAGTATTTTTTTCGACTATGAATAACTTCGTTGCACAGATCGAATACCATTAACTAATTTTATTAAACATATTATGCATTCAAATATAATTATTTCAAACAGCTTAGCAACCGGGCACTTGAATCTCCGGTAAAAAAGTAAAGACGGATTAAAAAACCACATAAATTGAAGACGTGCAAGACGCTCATTGTGTCTGTTTCCGCTCCGCACAAAGCATTTCCGCTTGTCTCTTGTGTCTCGGAGCATCCCTATGAAATGCAAATCCAGACAGCACTTGTTTTCAGTTTTTTTTGTAATAATTGTTTGTTATTGTCTTTTGGTTGTGATATCTATCTCCATACTAGACAATATAATTTTTTTAATTTTTTAATGATTTATTAAAAATAAACCAAAAAGTCAAATAATTTACAATTGAATGGGACTCTATTAAAAGTTCACCTTATTATAAAAAAGTGATATATGTATTTATAAAAAGTGACACAGATATTACATACCATCACGTATTTAGTAATGGAACCAATACTTGGAAGTATTGGTTTTTAACAATGTTAAACGAAGGAAGCAAATTCGTAACACGCGTGTCGTCAATAAAATAGCTCCCCAAGCAAATACAGCTGAAAGAGACATACCATAAATCATAACGCACCCTATTACTGCTAATATACTTGTTAAAACAACCCCTATCTCGTCCATACGTCTTCCTAGCACGTGGCACTAAAAAAACGCCATAAAATTAGTCGCATGATAAACGCTCTTTGAAAGAGAATGATAACTGCTTAACATTACAAAAGCAGCCAACTATAATGCACAGGATAAGTCTTGTAGAAAGGACGAGTTGCTATGCGAATTCACCTGTCGATGTAAGTATAGATAAATAAAAGGAGCAATAATATGAAAAGTATTGAAGCATCTTAATTTGTTTTATCAATTTGATGTTTTTATTTACAAGTACATATGTATCTAAATGATGAAGGTATGTTCGACGATAACTTGAGTAGCTTGAATCGGAAGTTTTTAAAAGTTTGCAGGCGATATTGAGACCCATTAAAGACGCGTATTAGCCCGGAAAATATTAGAAACGTAAGTTTTGACAGTCGAAAGCGACGGACAAACAGAAATGGAAGCGAGAAAAAGAGACCTTTGGCCATTAAGACAGAAATGGCTCTTACAAATATAAAGGCGAACAAAATCAGTCATAGGTTGGGTCGCGAGTTCCAACGTAAGTTATGACAGTCGAAAGCGTGGAACAGACAGAAGTGGAAGCGATAAAAAGAGGCATTTGCCCAAAATTGATATAGAACAAAACATACAACAAACAATCATGTAACAAAAATAAAGTAAAAGCGAACCTTGATAGATCAGTCAAAGTAAAAAAATCAAAATTTAACTTAATTAAATTATGGCTATAAAAATAAATTTTAGACATGATCAAAACCGATCAAGGGATTGACATATATACATACATGGGTTGTAAGATCGCGAGTTCACAGTTCGGGCCTAACTATTAGTTGTTTTCTTTTTTAAGTGTTTCTGGCGACACAGATGGGTTGTCGTAAAAAGGAATTTCAAATTCAAATTAGCTGTAGTGAATCGCGTTTGTCGCGAACGCTGCGTGTGCGGACAATGCGGACGAGCCGTCGTTAAATCTTCGGTTTCCGTAGAACCCACCCGATTTAAAATAAGAACATAGTTTGAACAAAAATTTGCGTGGAGACGACGATATTTTGAATATTTTATGTGCCTATGTTAGAAGTATTAGGTCGAGTCATTGATAAATGCGGACGGTCCAAATTAGAGAAGCGCGTGTTGCTTTTTAATTGTGTAAAATATATTAGTCATTTTGTATCTAACAGGTCAGATAGGCAAAAGGCATTAGGTAGATGTAACGCCTGTAAAAACGAGTTGTAGTGTCTTGTCTGAAAAGGAACTACATCATATTATAAATACCTATAACATCAAAAACAGAACACTTAGAGTTATCCTCAAAATACTAGGACCACGATCGCCTTAGTAAAATAATTTTATAACACAAAGCTTATAGGTAGGTACATCTGTATACAAAACCCAGTGTACCAGAAAAACCAAGATTAGTGGCGATAAAGAATAGGCGATAAAAGCTGAGTTGGTGATGATGGAGTTCTTATAAAGAAATAGTTATTTTGTAACTAACAAATGGCTTCGTCTCCAGGACTCTGTGCGTCAGACCTCACTGCAAGCCGATTTCACGAGTTAGCCATGCGACTGACAATAACCAGGGTTTACGCCGTTGTCACCGAGTTCACGGTCCTCGTAAACGGCCGCTAACGAGCTATAAATCATAACACAAATGACACAAGGTTTAAAATTGTTTGGTAAGTATTTTTAACTGGCCGAAGGAAGGCCAGCTGCATGTTTGAAGAACTATCTTGTCTGTTTAAGAAAAAAATATGTCATAAAAATTAAAAAAATGTGTCGGTGGATATAAGTTAAGTAGGTACTTAATATTATACCTACGAGTATCATTCGATTTTTAAATAATTTGGAATTATTTATCCGGTTGTCCAATTAAATAAATAACTTCTAAAAATATGTTTTAATAATAATTAAGTATAGTTTGTATCTGGATTTGTACCGCTACATATAACATCAAATAATACCAGCAGTAATATTATAGCAAACTACCATTTTTGTTTCGTTATTACTAATATTAATATGCAAGACATTGATTCTACAAAGTATTATATTATAATTTACTATTAACACAGGTAGGTAGGTAGTAATTCACTATTAACATATTAATAATATCCAAAATTAATATTTAAGAATTTAAAAAAAATATACATGATGAATTTTTATTATCCGGCAAAATTTATGGAGCAAGTTCAGTCCATGATATTGAACTATTAAAAAGTACGTTCTATAAAAAAAAAAGTTATTGAAAATCGATAAATTTTCGTCCTTCCATACAAAATCCGTTTAGCTAAGCGCTGATTTGTATGGGAGGACGAAACATTTTTATCGATTTTAATAACTTTTTTAATAGAAAGTAGTTCAGTATCATGGACTGAACTTGCTCCAAAAATTTTTCCGGTTAATAAAAAGTCACTCTGTATAAACATTATCATGTCATAATTCAAATTATTTAATTATGACATATGACCGTATTTAAGTTGTTTACGAGTTAACCGGTTCTGTCGTTCGCGCTCGGTGCACGGGCAATCAAAGAGATCATAATGGCATCGTAGATAGATTCAATATTAATGTATTTAATGTATTGTGTGTAAATATATTACTTTAATTTAAAAAAATTAAAGAGTTGAATGGTGACAATAAAATCTATACTATGGTCGTACATATATTAAAAGACACAACTGTCTTAAAAGACACAAGATGTTGTCTGGCATTGTGTGCGACCAAATGTTGTCTGAAGGTGGAAGGCGTGAAATGCCTCATCCGAATTCATCGGAGAACAATGGGGAACAATTTCGAAGAAACCTAGACTTTCTAACATTTCTGCAAAAGTAATTATGGGTCAAATTTTTTTGCATTGATTTTGGTTTGCAAAATCATTGCATCAATTTATTTATTTTTTCAAATTTTACGTTGTACTTTAGTCACAAAAGATTCACTCTAATTGAATGTGATAAATTATCTTTATGTATAAGTACATACATATTTATATACCTATACATAATGATTTCAAATCTTTATCTATATAAGTACATATTTTTAATAATATCTAGTTACGTTCATATTGCTTAAAGAAATATAGCTTGACTTTTTCACACTCTTAGTGTTTTAAGAGATCTCTACACTATTATGAATTACCTAATGAGCAAAGAAACCTCTTTGAAATGTATTTTTATTTACGCATAAAAAATATTTACAAAAAGTCTTCTCAAAACGTTATCAAAATTAAATAAACCTACTTATTTATATATTAACTTATTTTTAAAATGTTCATAACTCTACCATCTACTAAACTCTACCAACAACAATTCAAACATATACAAAACACAACCAAACGACATTTTATAATATTTAATTATATCTCTTAACACTACAGTATTATAAACAATTAAGTTGCGTTAACAACTTAAACAAACAAACTTTTCAACCCGGCGGCGCCCGCCAAAAGATGGCACCAATTTGTGGTATAGAAAAAAATGGTTTTGGTTTTCGCACACCCTTAACAGAATCGGAGACAACACTTGAAACTAAAAAAACGGTTAGCAGAGTGTTTGTTTGTCGTTGAAACTAGCGATGGTATATTTTTTTTTAGATTTCCAAGATAAGATATTTTTTCTAACAATTGGGAACTTGACTGTGGTTTATACGGAACAACAATCAACACTAAAAAGAAATCTTTTTCTGAAAACAAGAAAATTGGTTATTAAGAGGGCGCCTGACGCTGATAATCTGAATTTTGCTCCCGCTTCCACGCACACAAATTTACTTTAGCCGAAGCTAGCTATGCGGCGGGTCAATGCGGCTAGTTTACGCGTATCTGGTTTTTTAGGTTTTTTTTTTTTACAAAAAATATTTAAGAGTTATATAAAAATACGACATATGATAACTGCCTTATATTTAATACAATTATAATCCAAAGTTACAACAGCTAATTTATTGTATTTCATGAATACTATTACCATTTTAGTATAATTCGGAGGTGATTTGGAAGCAACTTCGCAATTTTTTTCTATCGAGAAATTTTTTGGCAATCGTGTTTTTGAAACATTGACTAGAAGTTTAGTCCTGAACTTTGCTGTGTTTTTATTTCAAAGTGAGTATTTCGTTAATATTGATAATACTGAAGATCGCTCTAAAAACTTTCAGGGTAGTACGCGCTCTTAAATGAAACAGTAATCAAATATTAGTATGAAGAAAAGTGAGTGGGAGCGTGGTGGGGACATCTCGCTATCTCTTGCGTACGGGCGAAACCTAATGGCAGCGACGTCACATTGTATAATTGCATCCCTTTTACAGTACTTAACAGTTTCCCTTCCCACCAGATTTTAAAGGCTGGCTTATACCATTTTTGTTTTCAGTTTTAAATTATGTTACTTTTTGATATAAATAATAAGAAAATTAAGTCAAGTACCGAATTATAAGATATCTAGAAAAAGCTAGCAGTGGGTCTAGCAGTAGGTAGATATCTTTTTTTTCCACATTTTTAGGTTTCCGTGATCCACAAGGAACCCTTATAGTTTCGTCATGTCCGTCCATCCGTCCGTCCGTCCGTCTGTCCCTCCGGGCTCGTACTCCGCCGCTACTGCACCGATTGTCACGAAAATTGGTGGAGAGATAGATATTTAAGTTCCAAAAGTTGATTTTTAAAATTAGTCTTGAGATAATCTAGAACAAAGTTACAATTTGAGGTGTCCCCCCCACCGTAACTTTTGAAATATTACTAAAATAATTCTGAAAAAAATGTGGTATATACCTCAAAGTATGTACTTTCAACTAAAACTATAGCGGTCTCGGTATCATGGATAGTTATTTTTTAATACGTCATAAATCGTAAACCGCAATTTACCTTTAGAACTTTTATATTATGTTACTTGCTGCTACGGAACCCTTCATGGGCGAGTCCGACTCGCACTTGGCCGCTTTTTTATTTATTTGTAAGCTCATACAGTTCTTATGTTACTTGGCATTAAAAAAAAAAACAATAATATCTATTTTTAAGTAACAGTTACAAAAAAGAATTATAAAGAAAATTATGGAATAAAAATTTAATAAGATTCTAATAAATAAATGAGTGAACAGTAGATAGAGTTCCGACGATTTTCAACGTAATATTACTTCAAAAAGATGATTGATTGATAGCATCACTTCTCTTAGTTTAACTTTAATTGTGAGTACCTAATTAGTAATTACATTACAACAATTACATAACTAAATATACATTTTCTTTAGTATTGAAATATTTTTAGTATTTATTTTATGCATATACTTACCTATATATATTTAAGAATAAAATATATATAAGAAATAAATAATCCCTTGATTAAAAGTCTTACATGAAAATATTCTACAAACAATGCTTGCTATGTATGCAAAGTAAATTACACAAAACAGTAGAACGTTGGGTAGTTAGGTAAAGAGAAAATAGTGATCCACTTACGAGATATCTTCATTTTCGGGCTGGTATCAAAATTTAACATTCGGCGAAATTGTAGCATGTTTTGTCATGGTCCATTATCACTTACAGTCAATTTCATATCATCTATGAGTCTGTATAATATTAACAAAATCACTCCTTTATTTCAGTATACTTATTTATTTTTAATTTACAGAATTTAAATATAACGTAACAATTATTTTTTTAAACACTAATAATCTAAAGTACTTTTGTCCACAGAATTCTGCACTCATTCAAAATTAGAACACCATCGCGTTCAAAATTCAAATTGTTTAGTGATGGACGGGTGTCGAATAGTCGCGTGCTAATCGAGTATATCAGTCAGGCACCGCGCGGCGCGGCGAACGGTGCCAGAATAACGGGAGGAAGCGAGAGCAAGCTCATCCCTAGAATCCCGAATCATACCCTCGCCCGGGTTTGATTCCCCCGCTCCGCGCTCCCCCGCCCCGCCCCGTCCGTATCTTTGTTACCCCTCTCTCTCTTTCGGCTTCTACTAAGTTGCCTGAAAATTATTCCCCAGTCTTTCAGTGGACAAAGCAAACTTGCGAATCAGAACGTGGACTGTTACACCAATCTGATTTTGGTTTTGAAGTTACATTTTTAAATCTGCTTACAGAAACATTCGAATGTTAAACACAGTAAATAAATGAATATAAACTTTTATAACTAAGCTTTTTCAAAGTAAATAAGCTATATAAAATTATTATTTCTACGTCAGCGTTAACTAGCTACATAAATTTCAGTTCCCTGAAACGAACGTTAAAGTACCAAAAAGTCCAATTGAATCAAATGTAATTATTTCAGGCTACAAATTTTTACATTGTAGGTATGTATGTAAAAGATCTAACAATAAAATGTAATAATAAAAATTATTAGATAGGTACATCAGTATACAAGTACGTACCATACATGCGTACTAACTGATACTGTGTAGATAGCTACTTACTTATCCATGGAACCGATAAGCGTTGAAATATTTAATTAGCATACAAAAATTTATTGACGTCATAAATTATAACAATGAATTCAACTAACGCAACATGAAACTTACAAAGAATTAGATTAAACAGTAGCTTTATTGATGCCCAGGCTATAACTGCAATATTTTACAACGAAATCGACCTACAAACAGTAGTCCTTCAGTTATCGGGAGAGCCTATAACAAATCACTTGTACGACTCAACCAGAATTGGTAGAGCTCAGCAATTTCACCTGATTACCCCTTGGTATGAAGCTTTGTTAAAGAACTGAGAGGCAAGGAGTTTCAGTATTAAAAAGTCGGTGATATGAGACAAGGCATATCGGTTAAGAAAACAAAGCAGATTTAATGGATATTGTAATTTCTTTGGCTTGACAACGTAGCGTAGTTAGTAGGGTAAAAGCCGGATAGTTGCCTAAGAAGGATACTTGCCGCGTTTATGAATACACTATGTTAAAGATGTCATGTCATTAGCGATCTTTAATAATAGCAAGAGCTTCTCTGGCAGGCGTCAGAATCATATAAATTGTAGGTGGGAACACATGCATTTCATATGTATGAATAAAAATCGGCCGTGGCAAGATCTTTGCAGCGTCAAAATTATATTTGTGCGAAATATCTTTTGAATATTTCTTCTTATGGTTGTAGATTCAGTATTTTTTTTTTATTCTTTCTTTTTATTGTTGGTGACATTCTTTTATTAGATAAATATTTATATAAATATAAATACTATATACAACTTAAATACTTAACTACCTACCTAAAAATAAAATTAAAATGTATTCTTTATACTCTCTATAACATTTTATAGTATAATGACTTTTATGTATTTTTCAAATAAAAAGGACAAGTATCCATATCGAAAACTATCTATTTACTATAAATAATTTCCATTATGATAGTTCTACTCCAATGCATCAACGAATATGTATTTGAATTGACTTACATCCAATTGTGTTAGATGAATACAAGTCTTATTATAAAAGTTTTTTGATTGGAGCCGACGGCGTCAATTCTTTCACAAAATTTCCACAGCTGAAAATATCAAGGCAAGTGAGACGGCAGATAACTAGATAATGCTCAAGATCTGTGCGGGTCGCTGTGATTGGTCGACGACGGGGGTGGGCGTGGCTGCGCACGGATGCGCCAATGGGATGACCCTTATTATCTGCTCCGCGGAGTCTGCTCTAGTGATGTACAGGTGGCCAGTGGCCTGAATCGAGAGCGCCATCACTCTATACGTAACATACAGGTATAGACTCACGTTCTAATTTTAAATTCCTGAAACGCTGCTTGTCGTTTCATATAAAAAGTTTATTCTATTTACTCATCTATTTAGAAAAAAAATATTTGCGTTTATATGCGTTAACCTACATATGTTGGATTTTTAAAACAAATTTGTACTTACATCTCAACGAAGTTTTTTTTTATAAAACTAATCTTGATTGAAATAAGCTCATGGGCTGTGTCATGGGTAAAATATATGTACCTAATTTTAATGCATCAATAAAGGAAATATGTATTTACTAGTCAGCCAATAAAGGTAAGTATGTCCGCAATTCATGGTCAGACATTAAGTCGTATAAACTTACATAAGTAAGTAAGCTCCTTAGCAGACATAGTACGTATTCAGTAATTCATGAATCAATAACTTAAGACGCAAAACGATAAAATCATAACTTCAATAGGCAACAGGAATTTAATTAAATCTTGACACATGGATAGTTAGCTAGACATTAGCAATCCGATATCAAATCAAAGGCGACAACTAGAATCGATTTGTGACAGACACGACGGCTGATAATCGATTATAATCCATTTCCGTGCAATGCAGATGTCATAATCGATTGAACACACCTCGCCTTTATCGGAGAGCCCAGCTCTATGAGATCAGTTTCGTGATAAGAATAAATTCTTATACACAATTGTAACTAATTCATGTATAAACTGATATATAAATTTATAACTTCTTTGTGATATTAGATTGGTATAAAAAATAATGCTTTTTTCATCTCATTTTAGGGCTCTATCAAAAATACTTTGTTTAATTTTTAATTGATAAAATAATCGCGTACGTAACGTGATTATTTTATCAATTAAAAGTTTGCAGCAAAGTCTTAAATACATTGAATATATAAAAAAAAATTGTTCTCTGTATTTTGTATGTAAATATGTTGTAATATTTTGTTATGTATATTTTCAGTAAGTAAGTATTCATACTATTTCAAATGAAGTACTTATAATATCTACCAGTATATAGTGATTAGGTAGATTTTTTTTCTTTTTTCTGCGCCGCACAATTTTCTCTGCTTATCCCTATGGTTGACTGGGAGAAAATGCTCTTAGCATCAAGTCTGCCATTTGTCAAAAGTATTTTTTTTTACTTTCGAACAATAAAGTGTGTTAAATAAATTAAATAAATATTATTACCTCTTTTCTACATAACAATATCTTTGACAATATCATGAGGAAAATGCATGTAAGTAGATAATATAAAAATTACCATGACCCAAATAGTCTGGACTTTAGCCATAGGTACCAATTAACTCGACATACATTTTAATTAAAACTAACGTCAAATAAATTCATTATAACATTATATATAATTTTATATATGGAAACGCCTCCCTATTAATACGTTCACAAGTTACCTTTGTTATGTATAGATTGTCCAGCCTAAAAATGAACTTGCTCTGTCGTTTATTCGTGTCACTTATGTCCGTTCCGTAGCCGGCCGTGTGACAGTTCAGCATTTTGACAAGCAGTCAATAAATGACTTCTCGTCAAAATGCCGAATGACCAACAAGTGCTAAAGGACTCAACCAAGCCACAGAGCCAGTTCATTTTTAGACTGGACAAACTAAACTTATCCACTTTATCGCACAATTTTATATTAGAACGAGCCTATTCAGTCAAAAAAAAGTTTTATTGTATGTAGGGTTGTAAGAGTCTACAAGCCGATACGAACTAAACTAACTAGGTAGTTTTTTAGTTGTGTTAAAAATTCGTCCTCCCATACAAAATCCGTTTGGCTAAGCGCTGATTTGTATAGGCGATTTTTTATTTTTATTTTTTTTTGGTTAATTGAATTGTTTTTATGGAAAGAAGTTCAGTATGCATGGACGGAACTTGCTTTAAAAATTTGGCTGGTGCTTAAAAAGTCACCTTAAACATAGATTATATATCATATTCATAAAAAGTATGGCAAAGTAAGTACCTAGAGAGAAAAATTTGTTGAATACGATACGCGTTATTTATTCATATTGCACTGTCTGCCCCGTAACCGTGATAAATGTTATTATAACTCACCTGATACCGCGGCGTGTCGCCGTCGCCGTCCTAATATATTCATGAAGTATATTAAAAGATATAAATTTTCATACAGTATGAATTTTTAGCGTTGGTTTATGCGGAAAAGATACTGCGAAAGTATAAAATAAGAATAGCTCTATTATGGCATGTTTTAACCTACAAAAAATTGTGCAATTAGGTTTAATTACCACTATTTACTTATAATTCTTATAATCTAGTTTTAATGATGAATTAAACAGGTATCATGGAATTAAAGGTTGGTGTGTTACAATACAATAAATTCTATTATTTAGGTATATACCTAAATAATAGACAGATTAACATCTAAATTATAATTAAATAAGTACCTAACCTACCTGCCAACTGTGCACAGACTTTTACAAAACAGTAAAGTTTTAAACAAATTTATAGGACGACTTGATAGGAGTCATGATTAGGTACTTAAGAACATCTGAAAATGATGGAAAGCAAAGACCTAAAACAGAGAGTTGTGGAAGGAAAGAGGGGAGGACTTTGCCCAGCAGTGAGACTTAAATATTCTTCCTACTAATATATGATATAAGTAAATACAAAAGTTTGTATGTATGTATGGATGTTTGTTTCGCTTTCAGGCCAAACGGTTAAACGGATTGGAATGAAATTTGGATTGTAGATAGTTAATGCATGGATTAACACATATGATACTTTCTATCTCAAAAATGTAATATTGAAGCACCTTAATAAATGTGAAATTTCTCAAATTCATAATTAACTGCAGCTTTATACGCATGCAATAAGTATTCTTCAAACTCATCCGGCCCAACTTTTTAAATGGCTGGCAGAGCATAAACACGCTGCCAATGCAGCCTAAATGCTGCATCATTATAGTTCAGTTATTCTATACAGGGTCTAACAACATATACTGAAGCTATTTCAAGGGTGGATTCAGACCATGATGCTGAACAACTTTCCCCAAGGAACATATATCGAAATACAAAAAAAAAAACTGGCCTCCCATTCAAGTTGACCGATCAGCTGAACTGAGTTTGATGGAAAGCAAAATTTAATTTTTAATAAGTATTTCGATATACCTATGTTGGGAAAAGTTGTTCTACGTAATTTATAAAGTTTAAACCGACTAGAGTTAGATATGTACTGGTAGTTTTTTTTTAAGATTGGCTGGTTAATTTACCATTCAGTAAAACAATACTCGTATATCCAACTTTGCGGAATTTGACGAGGCTTGGTTTTTATTGTAGTATATTTTCTAAAGTTTTTGGAATTTTGCAGTTGTCCTGGCCAGGGAGCTCACTTACCATCGGTCGACGCTTGTTCGTTTGCCGTCCTATGGCAAAAAAAAAGTAGATGTGTAGTCATAAACTTGAAAACGGATAAGAAGTATTTGGTTTGTCCATCCTTCAAGGCCAAAACAAAACAATGTATCAATATGGTTTTTATTATTGATATATTAAAGACACCAGTAACCACTACATTTTATCCCGGAAGGAAGTCATCGATATTTTTCATAGAAAATCTTATTTCTGAATGTTTAAGAAATAAGTAAAACAACTTTCTATAATAAGAAATCTAACTAAAATTAAACTAAATCTTATTAGTTGCATATTGATTTGGTAAGTACTGCGTAGATACCATGAATTCTCGATTCATGCATGACTCAATCGATGTGTGGTAAATTTTAAGACTGATAAGGGAATAGGCATTGCGTTGAGTGACTAACACATGTACAGTTAACAACAAAAGTCAAAAGAGCCTCAAGATGGCCCCCACTTCGAAACTTCGACGCGCTGCGCTGTCTTTGTAAATTTTCACTACTAATAAACCTTAAAATATGGGTCCATTTGGATAATGTAACTGATGGACAAAAAATAATTTTTCGGCCCCAGTCAACATCCCTATTATTTGACAATAACGTAACAATATAAAAGTCTGTTGTTGACTGTACGTAATGAACGTGTTTGGTAGCTTTAATAATTCTACTTTTATTAAACTGATTAACTGAGCAGCTAAGTTATCGTCTACAACATAGATGCACTCGTACCTACATTTGCGTAACCTACTCGTACGGTTTGTGAATAAACAAATGTTATTCTTTAAAAGAGTTCGCACAAGAGCAACAAAGTAATCTTTTTTACATTACATATTTATATTTATACCAAAAATAAGCAATTAAAAATCTCACTGACAAACGCTCATGTTGTGACAAATTTTTAAACGAAGAAAAGAGGCGCAAAACGCCTATCTATGCCACAACTTTAGACACGATTTACATATTTTTACTCGTAATTACATAATAGTATCAATCTTTATCTGTGATGACAGCGGACAGTGCGAAGGGTGGCTTGAGGCCGTACCTGAATTTTCCGGGGTCCAGTGCTGCTTCCATTTTAAATAAATCATTTCAAAGAAAACGGAGACATTATTTAAAATTTTGCAACTACCAAGTACTTAAGTCAAAGGGTTAAATGGAAAACTTTAATCAAAAATAGAAACAGGCTGCTAGCCCACCGCCTGATAACGGCCGAGAGGAGAACCAGCAGATAAATGTACCAACAGATTGTTTTCTTATCAACAATTTTTTACTTATTATGAATATTTTAAACGCTCACGTAATATTCCGAAAGACCGACCAGGTGTTTTGTTTTTCAGTGCAGGACAGCGATACCGTCGAGTTACCGCTCCTAACACGGTGAGTGTTGATGATTATGATTGTCTAAGTCGATTGGACAGCCTCCCCGACTATATTACGTCAGTAGAGAGTCAAATATATTTATAATGAAGTTATCTTAGTTAGTTTTAATAAAATAATATTTTTCACTTGTTTATAGATCGTTCTGTAAGATACTCGTGGGTATTTAACTTGGTTATACTTACTAAATCAAATAAAACGACATATTACATCGCAACTCTGCAACTCGCAGCTGTAGTCAGCTCTGTATTGAATACGAATCACAGTTCACATGAGACTGTGGCCAAATAGGGTCACCTCCGGGACTTTTGTATATATTCTGATCCATACAGACCTGCAGTTTTGTATGGATCAGAATGTTAGACAACTAATAAACAACACATAACAATATTACACACAACAGAAATGCGCATGTTACGCTGGTCAGCGGGTGTCACCTTACTAGACAAAATCCGAAAAAAGTACGTAAGAGAGAGTTTTAAATTGCCAATATATCGGAGAAATTTCTTGAAAAACACCTCAGATGGTATGAAGACGTGCAGAGACGTCCAGACGACCATATAGTTAGGCTTGCCCTAAATTTACCAACGATGAAGCGGGGACCTGGAAGACCACCTTCCACCTGGATGACGACGGTCAAAAATGACCTGAAACAAGCTCAGTTGGACGCCGCCACAGCTCAGGACCTTACAAAGTGGAAAAGAAGGACAAGGAAGGCCGACCCCAAGTAGATGGGATAAGGTCTAGAGAAAAAAGAAGAAGAACGGTTTTGGGCTTACTGTCTCCAGTTTTTGGCGCCGACGTTATAAAGATCTTGTTCGTCGCCATCCAACCATCTGAGCTTGGGTCTGCCTCGGCTTCTACGACCCTCGGGTCGACTCTCCAGTATTCGTTTTGGAATACTTGGCTTATTTCAACCAACATACATGTAATCTGTGCCAGCCCTGTCGGTCGGTGTTTGTGAACTGCCTAAATACCTCCCTTTGTCCGTCCGCCTTCCCCCGGCCGAATGCCAAGCACAAGTTTTGTTCGTAAGTGGCTACACGGACATATTTTTATGTCGTTTTATTAGAATCTCCGAATATCCATCAAAGGAGGGTAGGAACGCGAGCCCAGACGTGCTAACTGAAATCGCTTTTAGAATTGGGAAAATATTTTGGATTAAAACAGGATCGTTTTTAGGGTTCCGTAGTAAACTACGTATCTATCAGAGCTAATTAGGGATTATAAATTAAAGAATTATAGCTGACCAACTTACTGGACGTTTTTAGTCGTGTATACAGTGAGGCGTGAACTAGAAACCGGCATTCGCAGCAACGAAACCCTACACTGCGCGTGGCCCGACACGCACTTGGTCGGATTTTATTATTTATGTAAATATGTAAAATGAAAAGTCAAAAAATGATCAGAAAGATTATTTTATAATTTCTATTCATCTAGCAACATCTGCAATGAGGTCCAAAAGTTAATTGTACCCAGTAATTCTTACCTTCTTCTCCTTCGGCGTCTACCTAATCCTGTGCATGTATTTAAATATGTACCTAATAGTCTAATAAGTAGAAAAAAGCTGCCAAGTTATTGGCTTCTTCTTTTTCTTTTGTGTGTGACAGTCATCATTATCAAGTCTTTTTTTGTCTCTACTGCAGGAGCACGACACGACCCTCTCTGTACTACCAGAGTCATATATTAGCCAGAGCAGCCAGAGGATTTGGCCTACACTCTCTACGCCGGCCAGACGGGTTGGAAAGGTCTCATTAATGTTTTCGTATAAGCTTTGTTTAGCTAGTGTTTCCTAAGTCGCCTTCTACGACATCCACGGGAAGCCTTGAAGTGGTCCTATTCTACTCTACCGGGTACCACACGGCTATTTATTTATTTATAATGTGAACATATACAATTGCTGGTATTAAATCTGTAGATTTCTTTCCCTAAATAACGCCCACACTAACCAATTCAGAAGGTAGAAGGGATTGCATTGTGTCCGTATCGCTTCGAAAAAGCACTTTATATTCGCTAAAGTGCCTCACTGTCCATTGCTTTCGAGATAAGAGAACTTTAAAATGTCTCCGTAGAGCCGTAATCGATCTATTTTTCAATTCGATTGCACTGACAAAGAATGCGATAGTGGGTGGCAGAAACTTTTTAATGTTAAGGTTTTATAGATGGAACTTCTTTTCAACTAGAATTTCATACACAAAAAAAAACTTATACCTAATGGCAAGAAAGATACAGATAAAGATACTTTATCACGTCTTTATCTCTGACGGGGTAGGCAGAGCCTAAGGTCGTAAGACCCAAAGGCCACGTTTATCGTGATGGTGTGCATTAGATCATTATCCTCAATCATCAGGGGTTTTTTTGAGTCTCCCTCTCTGTCTGTGGAAAGACTTGGAGTAGTCCTATTCTACACTGCCGGGAACCACACGGCAATAACTAATAGATAAGATTTCTGAAATGTGCGTTTAGATGGAAAAAGGGAATCAAAATAGTAATGGGTTGCTAGTCGAATCGCCTATTGATATGATTCAGATTCTCGCCCATTCCCTCGACTTTTACGATCTGCGCGAGAATAGAAGCAGCTGGTACATTTTAAGTTTTTCCTTTTCTTATAGACCAGCATGGAAGAAATCAAGAAAGTTTCTTTACATGAATTGATTACTATACTTTTTTTTAGGTACATAAATAGTGAAGCCAAAAATATTGAGTTTACATTATGAAGTACTTATATTTTAGCTTTGGATGTACATATAATTTTTCCCGTAAGCCTTCATTATCATTATCAAGTCTATTTCTCCACTGCAGGAGCACAACCCTGTCTGTACTACCAGAACAATACTTAGCTAGAGCAGTCAGAGGATTTGGCCTACACTCTCCTCGCTTCATAAGGCAAAATTAAATTCGTTATTTAAAAGCTAAAAAACAACCAATGTTCCAACACATTTGCTGTGCTGACCAAAGTTTTTATGAAAAAAAGGAGAAAAGCCCGTCACCCTCCGTCCTTGATAGGCTTTTATGATCTACACGACAACAGAAGTAGCTAATCATTTTCTATTGCAGAGCTCTCAAAATCTACAATCTCGCGTCCAAACAACTCGGCACATACAATCTTCACACCATTCGAATCACCGCGCAAACCGGTGAATTTAAATCGACGGTACAAAGGGGCGACCATTTCAATTTTGAGTGAGGCGAGCTCTAAATCGAACGATAGCCACTCCAAGCCTCCTGGGGCGGCTGGATAGAATTTATAGGCGCAATAAAATAGCATTAAAAACTCCTATTTAACGTCCGAATGGAGACATGTTTGCGACTAGACGTTTTCTGAAAAGATTGCTTAGTCAATTCTTTAAATTTACTTAAAATAATCTTTGTCTTTGGTTTGATACCCACTAATTTTAAAACAATACTAAAATAACTATCTGCTTGCATTAAAATTACAAGTTGTGACGTAATTGGGTTGTAGTGTTATCTTGTTTGTATATTTTCGACATGTCGTCATAAAATTGACTTTATTTTATTTATTTTTTTTCAAAGATGCCTTAGTATCCAGTAAGTAAAGTCATTACATTTGCTATATTACAAATAACTCATAAAAATTGAAATTGAAGTTAAAAATAAAATACTTAAGGTATGCTGCCGCCGTGTTCTTTCCATGCACAACATTCATGTTGAAAATAAAAAAAAGTTTTTTACCCGACTGCGGCAAAGCCTACGGAAGGGTAATAATTCTAGCTGTCTATATACATATGTATGTATGTGAATATGTATGTCTGTTCCACCGTTGCATCTAAATTACTTATCCAATTTTTACAAATCAATGCCAAACGTGAAAATGCCAATCATGAAACATAAAAAAGCGTGGTTAAATCAAATGAAAGGTAAAACTTGCCATATGTAAAAAATATATACATTGTTAGCTGTGAATGGCAGCCGAGCTTGCATAATTTTTTTAAACTTTAAACTTGAATTTGAATTTTTATATCTTGTTATTTACATACATAACTGTTTCTAAAAACTATTATACTTACAAGTACGTATAGTATAATTGAGTAAGTATGTACCAGTATCATTATGCCACCATCCTCAAAAACATTCGACAACAAATACTTCCGTGACTCGCGCCATTCCCACTTGTTTAAAAAAAATTCAATTGATTAGTAAGTAAAACAATATTATAGCAGGGCGTCGGGCCGTCGGAACACAGTATCATGTCAAATTAAGTAATCGTGGTGTAATTGGGCCGACGATCAGAGTACAAGGGCTCATCAATCAACGCTCCCCTACTACAGTTGAACTCTGCTTTTAAGGGCGCAAGGGATAGAATTTAGCGGGAGAATGAACTTAGTTTCCTAATGCTGAAACTTTAAGCCGTAAAGCCGAATATAAAAACAAATCACACTGATTGAGCTAGCCCTAAAGTAAGTTTAAATTTGTATTATGGGATACTAACTTAACAATACGATATTTAATTATATAAACATATATAGATAAACACCGAAGACCCAGGGCAATTTGAAAAAAGCCATTTTTCAACTTGCACTGGCTGAGGATCGAACCCGGAACCTCCGAATTGGCGGACTAGGTCGTGAAATAGTATATATGTGAAGTGCTACGCTAGCACTGACAAAGGCAATAAAAATATTTACGTCAGGTATATTCAATAAGTAAAATCATATAAACAATTTTTTAAACAAAACATGCTTAAGATTTTTAAAGAGATTTCTTTATTTGTAGAGGAGCGTTTGCTCGTGGTTCACGAAAAATCTCTCATCATCAGTAGTTACTACTTAGGTTAGTACTAGTATCACATTTTCATTAAATTAAATTCATTTCATTAAAACTTTTTTACTTTCATTTATAAAACGTTTATAAAAGATTTATTTGGATGATTTTCTATTTTTGGGATATAGATCCTAGAGTTAAATAAATATATAAAAACAAATCACACTCATTGATCTAGCCCCAAAGTAAGTTCTGGTGTTATGGAAGTTGGTAAACTAAGGTTATAGTCAAATGAACTGAATGAGTTTATAACTTGTACCACACACCCAATGTAGAGTCAGAGTTATCCTCACTTAAGTTTCAGTAGTCATTAGATGAAATCTGGCTAATGCGTCTTGCGGTTGCTGACGCTCCAAACAGAGGGAGGTTGATTATGTCTTGCCGACTACAAACAGCCATAAATCACGTTGCAGTAGTGGGCTGAATTTTTATAATTTTATTTGCACGAAAACGAACTGATTTTTTTATCTCTTGTTGGTTTGGGAGCAAATAATATACGTAGCCTTTTCGTGTCTCATCATCATCATAAGTAGCTTTTAGGTACGGCTTTTATGACCTGCGCGGGAAGAGAAGCAGCTGGTATATTCTTTGTTTTTTCTTTTCTACCAGAACAACAAGAAAGAATACGAGATATATATATATGCAATGTCATACATATAGTAATTATATTAATACGTATATAGATACATACGAACTCGTACATACTCGTATGTCTACATACAATATAATATGATCCTTGTATAAGGCCGTAGCCTAACCTGTCTTGGTTCTTATTTTTATTTGTTGCATGTATGTATTACTACATTATTAGTACTTTCGCATTGAATAGTTTTGCCGCTTTTGGAAGTACGAATAGGTATAAAATCACATCACCAAAGAGAACAAAAGTGATAAAATAGCAACACCCCAATCCATAGACTTGGCCGAGAAACTGACTCTACGGGTTC
This sequence comes from Acrobasis repandana, assembly GCA_963576875.1. Lineage (NCBI taxonomy): Eukaryota > Metazoa > Arthropoda > Insecta > Lepidoptera > Pyralidae > Acrobasis > Acrobasis repandana. The sequence goes on along the minus strand of OY756230.1, from coordinate 8,029,987 downwards.
GGCCCTCTAGCACAAAGGGCTTTCGCAAATTATAGGCTGGCCCAGCAATTACGGGCCCTAACAACTGATACATTAGTATGACAATGATGTTTTTCTGCGAAATCTGATACTACCGGCTGCTGCGCGCAATTTTGATAGCGACGCATTCTCATGATGTGGAAAGTCAGATTAATTTCTCTTTTTTATTCTTTTTCCTAACTTTTACTTTACTCCTTTACCTCTTCGTCTAAGTATGTTTCTGGATGCATCCATCCGTACCTAGCCTGAGTCGAAATCACTTTCCCGCTTTTTTTACAGATTCCGAATTTTTGCTTCACGTTTTATTATTCTTAAGTGGAGAAGAAAAATGAAATCTTTCTTATTATGTTAGTCTAAAGATACCTATTGTGCTTACAAGTCAAAATCAACTTACATTTTATAGGTATACTCTTACTTACAAACAACAGACAAAAACTAGTGAAAGCCCTGGAGTGGAAGTGCAGGTAGGATATTATAGTATCATTTATTATTCTATAGTACCAGTAATTAGGACAAGAGATTTTATCATCTTAAAACACCCCAGCCGGTAAAACCAGGACAACGGTTAAATTCCTTTTTAAATACCCTAACAAGGGGTAAAGGTAATATTTTTAAGGCGAGGCAATATTTTATTCTATCACGTCTTTATCCCTAACGGGGCAGACAGAACCTAGTGCGGTAAGGTCCAAGCCACTTTTAGCGTGATGGTGGGCCAATTTTTATTGTTTTAAAACGAAATCCTTATTTTTTTGCTGCACTGCCAACATTATTTTTAAATTTATTTATTTTAGGGATTTTTGAAGGCAAGAGTGAATAGGCTTTTTTTGAGTCTGCCTGTTACACTTTAGACCTCATCTTAGCTTCCCATCAGGCTAGATAGAGGTTAAACGCACTCAAATCTCCAATAAAAATAAAAATAAATATATAGATTACATTCGTGTTTAGGTTAAATTCGTGTTTAGTTTTCAAATGTGTTTTAATCCCTAGAGAAATTCTATTTTACTTTACAGTCTCTAGAGTATTACCAGTGACTTTAGCTCTAAATATTTGGGATGAAAATATCGTTTTGAGAGATGAGATGAAAATGAATTTAAGTCAAAAGTCAAAAACATGTATACTTTACCTACCTACGTATATACTTCAGTAATTTGTTGATGGATAAATACCACGTAAAAACCTATAACTACGTTTGTGTTGTCCTATGATATCTCCACTGGCCTAATTTTTCTTCAGTAGGTACATATTGTATCCAATATAAAAACAAGGAAAAGTACATATGATATATGTCGAAATCCTATACTTATCAATTGTAGGCAATGATCAAAGAGCTTAACAAACTTGATATCACATTTGAAATAATTAAAATTTCGACACAAATTCATTTTAATATTATCCAGTTCTATGAAGGGACGTCCATAATTATTGTAAAAAGAGAAGTACAGCTCTTACAGTTCATCGTATTCTTATTCATTCCTTTTAGTTATGTTCTTCCATTCGGTACGGAAGTAAATAAGATCGTTTTTACTAGTGATATAATTTTGGTAATGAGCGTTGTATACTTTTATTACTTACTAGCTGTGCCCGCGACTTCGTTCGCGTGGTCGTCGGAACGTAATGTTATATAGCCTAAAGCCTTCCTCTATAAATGGACTACCCAACAAAAAAAGAATTTTTCAAATCGGACCATTAGTTCCTGAGATTAGCGCGTTTAATCAAACAAACAAACTCTTCCGCTTTATAATATTAGTATAGATTTAATCTTTGTTGAACACAATGGTATTATGGTACCTACATAATAAAAAAGAATAACATAAAAAACAAACGTCTTCATTTTCTTTGAGGAGTTTCTTCCATATCTCCAAAGTTCTTCATCATGTCTTCACCAAATTAATATGGGCCAGACTTGGTAGTAAAGGCTTTCAAATAAAAAAAGAATCATCAAAATCGGTTAACAATTAGCGAAGATATCGCGTCACATACATACAAAAAAATAAAGATATGCGTTAAATTGATAACCTCTTCCTTTTTTGAAGTCGGTTAAATTCCTTTTTAAATACCCTAACAAGGGGTAAAGGTAATATTTTTAAGGCGAGGCAATATTTTATTCTATCACGTCTTTATCCCTAACGGGGCAGACAGAACCTAGTGCGGTAAGGTCCAAGCCACTTTTAGCGTGATGGTGGGCCAATTTTTATTGTTTTAAAACGAAATCCTTATTTTTTTGCTGCACTGCCAACATTATTTTTAAATTTATTTATTTTAGGGATTTTTGAAGGCAAAAGTGAATAGGCTTTTTTTGAGTCTGCCTGTTACACTTTAGACCTCATCTTAGCTTCCCATCAGGCAAGATAGAGGTAAAACGCACTCAAATCTCCAATAAAAATAAAAAAAAATATATAGATTACATTCGTGTTTAGGTTAAATTCGTGTTTAGTTTTCAAATGTGTTTTAATCCCTAGAGAAATTCTATTTTACTTTACAGTCTCTAGAGTATTACCAGTGACTTTAGCTCTAAATATTTGGGATGAAAATATCGTTTTGAGAGATGAGATGAAAATGAATTTAAGTCAAAAGTCAAAAACATGTATACTTTACCTACCTACGTATATACTTCAGTAATTTGTTAATGGATAAATACCACGTAAAAACCTATAACTACGTTTGTGTTGTCCTATGATATCTCCACTGGCCTAATTTTTCTTCAGTAGGTACATATTGTATCCAATATAAAAACAAGGAAAAGTACATATGATATATGTCGAAATCCTATACTTATCAATTGTAGGCAATGATCAAAGAGCTTAACAAACTTGATATCACATTTGAAATAATTAAAATTTCGACACAAATTCATTTTAATATTATCCAGTTCTGTGAAGGGACGTCCATAATTATTGTAAAAAGAGAAGTACAGCTCTTACAGTTCATCGTATTCTTATTCATTCCTTTTAGTTATGTTCTTCCATTCGGTACGGAAGTAAATAAGATCGTTTTTACTAGTGATATAATTTTGGTAATGAGCGTTGTATACTTTTATTACTTACTAGCTGTGCCCGCGACTTCGTTCGCGTGGTCGTCGGAACGTAATGTTATATAGCCTAAAGCCTTCCTCTATAAATGGACTACCCAACAAAAAAAGAATTTTTCAAATCGGACCATTAGTTCCTGAGATTAGCGCGTTTAATCAAACAAACAAACTCTTCCGCTTTATAATATTAGTATAGATTTAATCTTTGTTGAACACAATGGTATTATGGTACCTACATAATAAAAAAGAATAACATAAAAAACAAACGTCTTCATTTTCTTTGAGGAGTTTCTTCCATATCTCCAAAGTTCTTCATCATGTCTTCACCAAATTAATATGGGCCAGACTTGGTAGTAAAGGCTTTCAAATAAAAAAAGAATCATCAAAATCGGTTAACAATTAGCGAAGATATCGCGTCACATACATACAAAAAAATAAAGATATGCGTTAAATTGATAACCTCTTCCTTTTTTGAAGTCGGTTAAATTCCTTTTTAAATACCCTAACAAGGGGTAAAGGTAATATTTTTAAGGCGAGGCAATATTTTATTCTATCACGTCTTTATCCCTAACGGGGCAGACAGAACCTAGTGCGGTAAGGTCCAAGCCACTTTTAGCGTGATGGTGGGCCAATTTTTATTGTTTTAAAACGAAATCCTTATTTTTTTGCTGCACTGCCAACATTATTTTTAAATTTATTTATTTTAGGGATTTTTGAAGGCAAAAGTGAATAGGCTTTTTTTGAGTCTGCCTGTTACACTTTAGACCTCATCTTAGCTTCCCATCAGGCAAGATAGAGGTAAAACGCACTCAAATCTCCAATAAAAATAAAAAAAAATATATAGATTACATTCGTGTTTAGGTTAAATTCGTGTTTAGTTTTCAAATGTGTTTTAATCCCTAGAGAAATTCTATTTTACTTTACAGTCTCTAGAGTATTACCAGTGACTTTAGCTCTAAATATTTGGGATGAAAATATCGTTTTGAGAGATGAGATGAAAATGAATTTAAGTCAAAAGTCAAAAACATGTATACTTTACCTACCTACGTATATACTTCAGTAATTTGTTAATGGATAAATACCACGTAAAAACCTATAACTACGTTTGTGTTGTCCTATGATATCTCCACTGGCCTAATTTTTCTTCAGTAGGTACATATTGTATCCAATATAAAAACAAGGAAAAGTACATATGATATATGTCGAAATCCTATACTTATCAATTGTAGGCAATGATCAAAGAGCTTAACAAACTTGATATCACATTTGAAATAATTAAAATTTCGACACAAATTCATTTTAATATTATCCAGTTCTGTGAAGGGACGTCCATAATTATTGTAAAAAGAGAAGTACAGCTCTTACAGTTCATCGTATTCTTATTCATTCCTTTTAGTTATGTTCTTCCATTCGGTACGGAAGTAAATAAGATCGTTTTTACTAGTGATATAATTTTGGTAATGAGCGTTGTATACTTTTATTACTTACTAGCTGTGCCCGCGACTTCGTTCGCGTGGTCGTCGGAACGTAATGTTATATAGCCTAAAGCCTTCCTCTATAAATGGACTACCCAACAAAAAAAGAATTTTTCAAATCGGACCATTAGTTCCTGAGATTAGCGCGTTTAATCAAACAAACAAACTCTTCCGCTTTATAATATTAGTATAGATTTAATCTTTGTTGAACACAATGGTATTATGGTACCTACATAATAAAAAAGAATAACATAAAAAACAAACGTCTTCATTTTCTTTGAGGAGTTTCTTCCATATCTCCAAAGTTCTTCATCATGTCTTCACCAAATTAATATGGGCCAGACTTGGTAGTAAAGGCTTTCAAATAAAAAAAGAATCATCAAAATCGGTTAACAATTAGCGAAGATATCGCGTCACATACATACAAAAAAATAAAGATATGCGTTAAATTGATAACCTCTTCCTTTTTTGAAGTCGGTTAAATTCCTTTTTAAATACCCTAACAAGGGGTAAAGGTAATATTTTTAAGGCGAGGCAATATTTTATTCTATCACGTCTTTATCCCTAACGGGGCAGACAGAACCTAGTGCGGTAAGGTCCAAGCCACTTTTAGCGTGATGGTGGGCCAATTTTTATTGTTTTAAAACGAAATCCTTATTTTTTTGCTGCACTGCCAACATTATTTTTAAATTTATTTATTTTAGGGATTTTTGAAGGCAAAAGTGAATAGGCTTTTTTTGAGTCTGCCTGTTACACTTTAGACCTCATCTTAGCTTCCCATCAGGCAAGATAGAGGTAAAACGCACTCAAATCTCCAATAAAAAAAAAAAAAATATATAGATTACATTCGTGTTTAGGTTAAATTCGTGTTTAGTTTTCAAATGTGTTTTAATCCCTAGAGAAATTCTATTTTACTTTACAGTCTCTAGAGTATTACCAGTGACTTTAGCTCTAAATATTTGGGATGAAAATATCGTTTTGAGAGATGAGATGAAAATGAATTTAAGTCAAAAGTCAAAAACATGTATACTTTACCTACCTACGTATATACTTCAGTAATTTGTTAATGGATAAATACCACGTAAAAACCTATAACTACGTTTGTGTTGTCCTATGATATCTCCACTGGCCTAATTTTTCTTCAGTAGGTACATATTGTATCCAATATAAAAACAAGGAAAAGTACATACTCGTATGATATATGTCGAAATCCTATACTTATCAATTGTAGGCAATGATCAAAGAGCTTAACAAACTTGATATCACATTTGAAATAATTAAAATTTCGACACAAATTCATTTTAATATTATCCAGTTCTATGAAGGGACGTCCATAATTATTGTAAAAAGAGAAGTACAGCTCTTACAGTTCATCGTATTCTTATTCATTCCTTTTAGTTATGTTCTTCCATTCGGTACGGAAGTAAATAAGATCGTTTTTACTAGTGATATAATTTTGTAATTGTAATGAGCGTTGTATACTTTTATTTACTTACTAGTTGTGCCCGCGACTTCGTTCGCGTGGTTGTCGGAACGTAATGTTATATAGCCTAAAGCCTTCCTCTATAAATGGACTACCCAACAAAAAAAGAATTTTTCAAATCGGACCATTAGTTCCTGAGATTAGCGCGTTTAAACAAACAAACAAACAAACTCTTCCGCTTTATAATATTAGTATAGATTTAATCTTTGTTGAACACAATGGTATTATGGTACCTACATAATAAAAAAGAATAACATAAAAAACAAACGTCTTCATTTTCTTTGAGGAGTTTCTTCCATATCTCCAAAGTTCTTCATCATGTCTTCACCAAATTAATATGGGCCAGACTTGGTAGTTAAGGCTTTCAAATAAAAAAAGAATCATCAAAATCGGTTAACAATTAGCGAAGATATCGCGTCACATACATACAAAAAAATAAAGATATGCGTTAAATTGATAACCTCTTCCTTTTTTGAAGTCGGTTAAAGAGGTGGACTTAACCTAATGCATTCTTTACCAGTCAACCTTAAGGTAAACAGAAAAAATAATTTAAATTTAAACATTATTTCTGATTAATTATGTTTTACTTTAACATAAATGAGACAGTCTGTTAAGGCCGTACCTGAATTTTACCGGGGTCTAGTGCTGCCCCCATTTAAAATAAATCATTTCAAAGAAAACGGAGACATCATTTAAAATTTTGCTACTACCAAGTCCTAGATAACCCTTCAAAGTATTTTATGAACTACTGTTTACAGTTTAAAGTGAAAACGTTAAGCTTTACTAAGCACATTTTCCGAAAAACGGCCACTTTTGGCAAATGTGCGTAGTAAAGCTTAACTTCCTCATTATAAACTGTAAACAGTAGTTTATAAAATACTTTGAAGGTTTATCTAGGACTTGGTAGTAGCAAAATTTTGAATAATGTCTTAGTTTTCTTTGAAATGATTTATTTTAAATGGGGGCAGCACTGGACCCCGGAAAATTCAGGTACGGCCTTAACGTTACATAAACGTACGTACGTACGATACGTGGACGAAAAGTGCTTGTAAGGTTAATTCTTTAAAGATGATATTGTTGCATGAAACCACTATCTGTAATGTCTCTTTTTTGTGTAAGCGTGAATAGTATTCCCTGAAGCAATCTTAAGATGCCGGCGGAAGGTCTAAGGTCACAGGCCAGATGTCACTGTCGATTTCAACGTAAGGCCACTACGTCGCGACATTAGAGATTTAATTACCAGAATTATTACTATCTTTACTCATTTCTGTGACATGATAATGGGACATTCATTTGTGATAACACACATAAGTCATAATCGCTCTCACTTCCTCGATAATGTCAGACATAGAGCAGTAATAATATACAAAATAAACTCAGTTCTGACATGATACGATCGGTTGTTGGGATTATTTATGACGCGGTTTTAGGTAGTTTACCCTTATCTGTAATTCGTATTTTTTTTTTTAAATGTCAAAATACATACCTATATCACCGTATGTTCTTACAAGCTTAACTGACGTCATAACCACAGAGCAATAAACGAATCCCCTGCTCCAATGTTTTCGGCAAAATACGCGCGAAATTTGAAAATGTAAAATTTTACATTTGTATTGAACTTATAGATGAAATTAAATTTTTGTGTTTTTAGGTAGTTTATTAGCACCATGGAATCTAATTAAAATACTTTTCATAAATGGGTGTAATACAATATTATAAATTTCAAGACTTAGACAGAATTTACTGTTAAAATATAAGTACCTAGGTACTAAATAAGTATTTTATTTCTTTTTGGCAGTATACCGTTTCGCCAGATAATAGGTTTGTCAGGGTGCGAGTCTCCCACTGCGAGCTGTCAACGTTCAATACGTCAAAGGGTTCAGCCGAGGCGCGAATTAAAGCGGCCAGCGGGAGGCAACGATTGATCTCCGACTGGTATACGTCGTTCAAGAATGAGGATACTCCGAACTCAGTAACGGTTTGTGTGTAATTTTCTTTATCGATTTAAGTGTAAACTGCAATAATTAAGAGTCCTATTAACCTAGACATAATCAGATTTTCCCAGTCTGGCTCTTATTTTGAAACGATATGTCAGATTTCAGCATTTTCTTTTATTTCATAGAAATTGCATATGTCTATATGGAACTGGTTTTCACAGTAAAAATATGAACCTGGAAGAGAATATAGTGTAGGTATCATATCATATTTGACCATCAGTATGAAAAACTTCTACACCCTTATATTTTATTTCAAGTTCATATTTTGACAGTCTAAAACTAGATATATGCAATTTCTTTGAAATACTGCTAAAATTTTTTATTTTTATTTATTGCACCATAATAATTCATTAAATAAAAATAAACACAATTTTAAAAATCTAGGGTAAGGGGACTCAAGTTCTAGCATATTTTACTCTAGCTTATTAGTTACACATTTTTGTGAATTCCATGCCTTTTCAGTTGAAATACCTACCTATATTAATCGACAAGGCTTGGAGTAACGGCCAGTGGGAGTACCTACGTAATCGACTCTGAAGTGGTTACTGTGCTGAATGTGTATGTTTTATATACAACTGAGTAGGGAAACATAAATATGGCCGACCTAACTTGATTAGTGATTTTTTATAGTCCAGACACGTCTTTGACACTAGGGTTGTTATACGTACATTGTCATATGCTAAAGAAAAAAAAATCCCGCTTCCTTAAAGGGCAATTTTTTTTTAAGACGTCCGTGTAGATTAGTTCAACACGCTAGTCCGCTAAACCGGAGGTTCTGGGTTCGATCCGCAGCTATAATAGGGAAAGTTGAAAAATGGCCTTTTTCAAATTGTGTTTATTGTTGTATTTATTATTATAAAATATAGTATTGTTGAGTTAGTGTCCCATAATACAAGTTTAAACCTTACTTTGTATGTAAAGTAATGTAAAGAAATATTGACAAATTGGATAAAAGAAAAAAAACTATGACGAAATTGAAACATTATTAATAAGTGAAAAATAATAAATACCTATATAAAAAATTAAATAAAAATAATAATATATATACATATATAATAAGTATATATCTTATATCTTATTCTATCTTCATCATCATACACATTGACGCGCGCACACACACACACACACACATCAAGACAAACTGTCTTATAAATTGGTCAACTATGTTATAAAGTACTAGAGATAAGAAAGAGCGGAGTCTCCTAACACAAGCATACTTTTTGCTTAAAAGGAGGCTCCTGCAACAAAAGCTTTTAATTTAAATAGTCACCTAATAAACAAATTTTATTTATTTATTTTTATTTTATTACTTTAGGGCTAGCTCAATTAGTGTGATTTGTCCTTAACTATTTATTTATATTTTATTTACCTCATGTCTCTCAAAAAGTTTCCTCACATGTCCTCATTCTATGAAGTCTTTCAGAATTGAATTGTACAATATTATACGCAACCAGTTTGTGAACATTTTCCTTTGAAGGTAGTCTTTTGTATTAGTCCAAGTTTATCTGAAAATTACCAAGGTCAGGTATGATTTAGAGTTTCCAATAGAGTTACGTAATCATTCAAGTAATAGGTAACCTTAAGATATCAGTATTCAATCTTTATAGGATAAACGCCTGTGGAACATTTCCAGAAAAATTTCTTCCCGCGTGACCTAAATTATGGAACGAAAGGGCCTGCCTGACTGCCTCTCGGGACAACCATCCGGAGAGACTGCAGCATGAGGTAATGTCATTTGCCACGTGGTTTTTGGTCATAAATAAGAACACTTCATGTCTTTCCGTAGTTATCATAAGAAGCAACAAAAAGACTTAGCACAAACATATTGTGTAACCATTGCATTCCCAAGCAGGGTAGACGTCAGGCAGACAGCCCGTAAAACCACAACTGAATCGTTTAATTTTGCTGTTATATTTTTTTTTACTTTGCATGATCTTCGGGAGCCTTGTTTGACCATTGACTTGCATAAGTATAATCTTTGCAGAAAAAACCGGAAATCGCACCTCAGGCTGGGAAGCAGCACAGCTATGAGCAACCGGCAACGCGTTAAAATGAAGTGGAGACCTTCAGTATGATGTTTTTTAAAAAGAGTGTTTAAACAGATACATTATCACGTATTAATCCCATTAACTCGATCGACTTTTACGATCTGCGCAGGAAGACAAGCAGCTGGTACCTTTTTTTTCTCCCATACCAGCATGGAAGAAAAAAAATTCTATAGAACTGATTCTTTTAGATAAAAGAACGACCTGTTAGGATTATTACGCATTTTGGAACACATTGTTCAAATAATATTTAAAAATATACAATTAAAAGTTATTTGTGGTCATCCGTATATAAAATTCCAGATAAATAGCGGTCATGTAAGCACAATACATAATGAACATTGCGTAGATTATTAATTAAAATACTATCTGGTGTCAAAGGCCAGGAGGAAACCATGTTTTTAAATTGTACTGAGGCCGTAAACACCATCGTTAAAATATCCGTAATCATCAGCTTTATCATACATACAAACATTTAATTACGGGAAACAGTGTTAGTGTCCCCTATTAAAATAAAACTTATCAATAAGTTAATTCATTTTTAGGGTTCTGTACCCAAAGGGTACAAACGGAACCCTATTACTGAGACTCAGCTGTCTGTCTGTCAGTCCGTCTATCTGTCTGTCCGTCTGTCCGTCTGTCACAGGGCTCTATCTCTTGAACTGTAATAGCTAGACACCTAAACTTTTCACCGATTATGTATTACTGTGGCCGCTATAACAACAAATACAAAAAATAAAAAAAGTTAAAAATTAAAGGGGGTCGTGATACAAAAAACGTGTTTTTAGCGTTTGTTGTCAAAACATTGTCCGTACAATGTACCTCCGTAGGTACGGAACCCTTCATGTACGAGTCCGACTCGCATTTGCCCGTTTATTATCTCATTTGTGATCATTAACTGAAATAATTCTGCTCATACAGTTATCTGTCATGATAAAAAAAAGATTGTTTTCGTTTCTATACAGACAAGTTTTATACCAGTCACTTTAAAATTTCGAATCGTTAAAGTTTGAATTTTATTCTTACATCTTTCTCCTGAAAATCTTATTTCCATCAATCGAATCGAGATATTGTTAATCAATTTTCGACTCAAACATGCTATTAATAAAGTTGAGAATAGTATTATGGGTTGATAAGGTTGGAAGATGTAAAATTTATAATTGAAGCTCGTAAATTAAGGTGACATCGACAGTTGTGGCTCGCTGGAGGGGAGCGTCGCGACGCGAAGCCATGCCAATATTTTATCGAAAAGGTAATTATTTTATCGGCACTAGGGTAACAGATGAAACTCAAATGTATTTCCTATTCTTTGTATTAGGGAATTCATGATTAATGACAATTATCGTGTCGGTTTGGGATTGGAGTGGAAAATGACAAAGCTTAAGCTTTTTTTAGTTTATTTTGATTATTTTTGGTATAAGAGTTAAAACGACAGATCGTATTTTTTTTCATTAATTATTGTTTAATTATTGATTTTTTTTCCCTAGAAGTAGAATACTAATAATAAAAATATCGCGTAAACGTAAAGAAAAGTCACTCCATATTGAGAGCAAATAAAGCCAGAACATGTAAATATATAAATTAACTGTGTTAAATGGTTTTTGGCAAAGAAATACCAAAAATAACATAAATAAGCGGGCAAGAGCGAGTCGGACTCGTACAATGTTTTAAAACGCTGAAGAAACACGTTTCTTGTATGACGACCCCCTTTAATTTTTAACTTTATTTTATTTTTAGTATTTGTTGTTATTGTGGTCATAGTAATACATAATTGGTGAAAATTTCAAGTATCTAGTTAATGCCCTTATGAAGATCAAGTTAAAAACGCTGAAAAAAACACGTTTCTTGTATGACGACCCCCTTTAATTTTTAACTATTTTTTATTTTTAGTATTTGTTGTTATATCCGCTACAGTAATACATAATCGGTGAAAATTTCAAGTGTCTAGCTATTACGGTTCAAGAGATAGAGCCCTGTGACTGACGGACAGACAGACAGACAGACAGACGGACAGACAGCGGAGTCTTAGTAATAGAGTCCCGTTTGCACCCTACGGGTACGGAACTCTAAAAATAGAAATAATTTCTTATATGATAGACAATAAGGTGATATATGGAAGACAACAAAATTACTTGTAATATATAAATGTTTTTTTGCATGTCGATGTATAAAAGAAAAATATATTTGAATATATGTTTTCAGTAAATTTAAATAATTATCAAATTTATAGATAATTAGAATGTGCTTATCGTCCGAAATTTGCTTTTATCAGCACTACCTTTAGGTTGACTGGTAGAAAAGGCCTTGGGCCTTAAGTCCGCCTGTTACATTTTTTGTAATAAAGTTAAATAATATAATAAATAAATCAGCCTAAACAGTTTTAAATAAATAAAAACAATTAAAAATTGCAAATCCAGCCAGTCATGACAAATCACCCAGACTAGACGCACTCAAACAAAGATATGATTAAACTGCCAACGGCCACAACTTTATTTTATAAAATAAAAATCTTTTGACGAGGGTGCCCCATTAATTTCGGCGACAATGTGATAAATAATGAGCGAGGTGTAATGTGGGGGCGGCATCCCTTGCTCGACTTTGCTTCCTGACGGACTGGTTTTGAAGTTTTGACAGCTCACATCCTAATTTTCCTTCTGTGGAGTGTCGGTGGGCACTTTTCAATAAGAGTTTTCTTTGTGGCAATATTTCAATTTTAACTTTTTATAAACGTTTGCTCTTTGGTAGGGGCCGAGGGAGGTTTTCCTTGATAAATTAACGCTGGAAGTTTGCCCCCGTAAGATTTACATTAGATACCTACTTGTAATTTTAACAGTCACTTTCATTAATTTTAAATTTTAAAGGTATGTACTTCATTTTGTAGATATGTACCTAGTACATTATTGTTATAACAGATGCGTTAGATGATAAATTAAAAAATTCTGCAAGCTGACATCATAAAAACCAAGAAATTTTGGCTTTGTTGTTCTTAGCTGTCATCTGGTTTCCCACAAGTTGACCGATCAACTGATCAAAGTTTCTATGGAAAGCTATTTTTTTTATATTTCGATTTAAGCTCCTTGACAAAAGTTGTTCTGTATCATCATGGTATTATATAATTCAGTCCTTAAATAGTTTCAGAATATTTTGTTGGATCCTGTATATAGGGACAAATCACACTTATTAAGCTAGCAACAAAGTAAGTTCAGACTTTTGTTATGTGATACGTTAATATCAACGATAAACATAATAAACCAGGACAATTTGGTAAAAAGACCAACTTTCCAACTGGCCCTGGCTGTGGATCGAACCTAGAACCTCCGGAGTGGCGGACTGTCATGTTAACCACTACGACACGGAAGTTCTATTGAGCAATAACCTCCCCTTTTTGTTTACAACCACTTTTGAAAATTCTGAATCTTTTTAAATATTTGATTCGTACATCGTTGTAGTGAAGTAATAAGTCAGCAGATATCGGCTGCATTCGGCGGCAGTAAATCAACTCTTCGCGTGATCCGTGAAAAATCGCTTATTCCAAAATCCGCCATTTTTACACATCTCTATGCTCCATGCACGTGTCAGAGAGTATAATGGGGTTCAGAAATTAATTTAATCGTGCTGCAAACATAACTCTACTAGGTATTTTACTTCGTAACTTGTATGTAATCTGTGAAATGCTTTTGTCCGTCTCTCTAATCATGATACATATGATGTACATTAGGGCTTTAATACATTTCCGAATTTCGATCACTATTACATACATTTCCGGCTGCGCATTAGGTATTGTATAGCATAGCTAGGCTAAGTATAACATAAATAATATTTCATACATTGCCTACACGTTTTAGGCATTCTATATATTGCCTAGGTGTTGCATAGAATGCCGGATTATACAGACTGCCAGTAAAACATACATAAAAAAACATAGCACTTACGTGCTATCAGAGAATAGGAGGAATGTATTCCGTACAGAAGTCTCACTCAGCAAAGAAATTCAAAGAAATATCTACTCAATGGGTCTAGCAATTTGGTTTAATTTAGCTCACGTCAGAACTCGGCACCTATACCACCCTATACGTAAAGATGCCTAGACATCCATTGCAAGCCAATTTCATTCTTATTACTCTGGATAAACGATTCGTATATCTGAATTTACCATCCGGAGGGGCCGCCTGCGCGCATAGTAATAATGTACGAGGGTAGTTTGATAAATCAGTGACTTTTTAATTAATTTTTTTTTTTTGCAAAAAAAGAGGTTTTATTCCGCATCTTAATCTCCTGTTTACTCGATTCATTTAGTCCAGAGCTTTTCAATTTTTTTATTTCTTGCAAATATTAGGTTTTTTCAATGCTCTCAAAATAGGCGTCAGTGATGACTTCTTCATTCTACCCAAATCTCCATATACCCAGCCATTAGAATTCTTCAGGTTTGGAAACAGGAAATAGTCACAGGGGGCTCATTCTGAAAAATATGCTGGATGGAACACTTGTTCGGATTACAGCTGAACATCGCCAAACAATGCTTTGAAGTGGTCACCCGGTTACGCTTAAGGTCAAATGTAAGCAATCGCGGCACCCATTGCGCGGACAGCTTTTTCATATCCAAATATTCATGTAAAATATGATGTTTCTGCTCCATTGAGGTGCCTACAGCCTCAGCAGTGGCGTAGCGTGAAAAAAATGACAAGTGAACCCGGACCAAAAAACGGACATAAGTAAAATATAGACAATCGTTCTTCTTTGGCTCGCTCTTACAGCCGCCATCAAAGTAACCTTTTTTAATAATGTAGTTACCTAAAACAATAAACAGACCTGCCTCATCGCGCGCCCATCGCCGGTCGCCGCGCCGACCGCAGTTACGACAAAACAAAACAAATCACTTATCACATAAACATCCATTGATTAAGAAGATCACTACATACACACCTTAATTAACTAAAACACGGCATTTCTCAAGTTAATTCACTCACCTTCACTGTTTTTAGTAACATCTATCATATTATTTTGCAATAAACACAACGTGTAAACAAAACACTGCAGCCATGATACACCGCGACACAGTAAGACTATTTTAATTGGCCGCGGTGGCGATGTTGATAAGTGATTTTCATTAGATATTTAAAAAACGACACACTAGCGCCAGAGACGTCATTGTAAAAATGACTTTAGGTACGTGTACATTAAGTTTAATTTTTAAAATGACATAAGCCGCAAAAGAACCGAGTTATCTGAGTACTATTTTGCTGTATATATGCACAAATTGTCTCTAGGTAAGAAGTGCGTCTGTGTGCGTGTGTTCATAGAAAAATGACATTGTGTGAGCGTGATAGAATTCCTGATAGATCGGCCGAGTTGTTTGCAGGTTTTATCTGTAGGAGTGCGAGTTAAAGTGATAAATGTGTGTGTGTATGTTTATTATGTCTATTTGTTAATAGTTTGTGTGCGATTAACTAAAGCCGTAAATTAGTCGGCTTATGAGATGGAGAAAAAATTTAAAGCGCAGTACGAAGATGAACTAGTGAGGGTGAGATATAATTTTTTATAATAAAAAAAATTGTATATATTAGGATTCGCCAAGGCAACTCGAAAGGAATCGTCTTATATGGAGACGACGCTCCTGAGCCTCAGTTACCTCACGCACTTTCACTCTTCGATCGTCCAATATCATTCCATGAATTTTATCGACTATTTCTTGCTTGCCGACCACTTTTAGGCGACCTGGACGTTCGGCGTTACTTGTGCTGATACGACCACAATGGAACTCAGAGAACCACTTGTTAACCATTGAAACTAATGATGCAGATTGCCATAGTTTTTATCAAGCCTTTGCTTGGTTTCGATAATGGTTTTTTTACGCAAAAAATTACGCTTAATCAACACACTAAGTTTACTGTTTTCCATTTTTGTTAAAATTCAAGAGGTTGTCTGCTTTATAGGGTTGTCAAACACAAAGTAAATGACACAGCTTGCTTAAAACTTTACAGTAGCCTATTAAGAGATGGCAATTGAGGATAGCAGTGATGAATTTAAAGTTACTGCACGGGAAATTCAAAAAGTCACTGATTTATCAAACTGCCCTCGTAGGTACATTTTCGATACCTAAACGGGGAGTGACACAGGCCTGGTGCCATATATTTCTGAAGAAATTTCTTCCAGTAGACTGGCGAGAGGAAATGTGGTTGCGCAATTTGTGTGCCGCGTCATGCCTCGTGTCCATATATCATGCAGGGCTCATCACGTTTTTAATAAAATCCGGCAGGCGGGTTGTTTGCGCCCGTGTTTTATTGCACCGATATGAATACTTACTTGTGTAGGTAGTTGGCTTAATTAATAGGGCTTAATGAATTTCTGGAAAAATATTCACCCAAGTATAACCCATGGGGTCGAAGAAACTAAGACAAGCCAAAAAATAAGAAGATAAAATGTGTAAACGTCCAATACATTCTGTTACATTACATCTGTATTCATTATCCAGCTCTCGACAACAAGGATATTGTACGGAGACATAAAAGAACTAAACCGTTCGAACTAGTGTAGCAGTGACATGTATTCAGGGTCTAACAAAATATACTGAAACTATTTTAAGGCTGAATTCAGTCCATGATATAGAACAACTTTTCCCAAGAAAGATATATCAAAATATGAGAAATAATTTTAGGCCTCCCATACAAGTTAACCTATCAGCTGATCCGATTTTCTATGGAAAGCAAAATATTTCTTTTCATATTTCGATGTCTTTTCCTTGGGTAAAGTTGTTCATTATCATGGAATGAATTCACTCTTAAAATAGTTTCAGTACATTTTGTTAGACGTTATATATCGCCTTCTTCGTCTAAGCGCGTTCCCGGTTGCATCCTCAGCTGTGCTGCTTCAGAGCCCGGGTTGCGCTTTTCCGCTTTTACTTCTCCAAATATAACATGAATTTCAATGATCACCCAAGGATGCCAAAGACCTTGCAAAATGTAGAAGAAATAACCGGAACAGTTCAAATGATTTGGCTATAGTTTTACGAATGGCCGCCTGCCTGACGTCAACCCTCTTTGGGAATGTATCTGTGCGAAAAGTTTTACAACCGGCCGCCTCCCAACGTTAGCCTCCTTGGGAATGCAATTGTAGCACGAGGTGTTGGTGCTAAGTCCTTTAGTCGCCTCTTCTATTCTAAACCGGAACCACACGGGTAAGACGTTATAAGTATATAATAGTGAAAAATAGGTGACGGATGCCGTGTGGTGACGGCATAGTATAATACAATGTGACCACCCTTTTCCTCTCCCACGGGCGTCGTGAGAGGCCAGAGTCAACTAAAGGAGGCATAGACACGGGCAGCAGCGTACTTTGTGCAACCACCTTATACTCGAGTTCCATCTACCTACAGCGATCACGATCCAACACAAGTTTAAAACTTACTTTGGGGCTAGCTTAATCAGTGTGATTTGTCCTTATATATTTATTTATTTATATTTAATTCTCATATTTCCAAATGGCAAATGCCCCAGCAGACTGAACTCGTCTTATTATTATTTCCAACATGTACCAATTTAGATTTCTTCATCTGCCGCCAAATTATAGTAATTATAAACCATGGGAGCACTCCAAACCTCTCAGGTTCCTGTCCAAATATACGTTAGGGGCCGTTATGGGTTCCACAATCAAAAGAATTCTATCGACCAACCTGGACCCCATATCTATTCTTCATAGCCCCTACCTTGAGACACCTACCTTTAAAGGAAATTGAACTCTATTATAAAAGTGTAAGATTGGATTATGAGGAAAGTTTAAAGTGGAATACGAGTAGTATGAAAGTTGAGTGTCTACCAAAGAAATCGTCAATAAACAAAAGTTTAAGTTAAATTAATGCTCCACATTTCTGTTCTGATTGAGGTACGGGGTGTTCATTATTTTTGAAAATGTACACTACGATTTTATCAAAAAGGGATTTCAAAACAATGAGTATGAGTATGAGTATTTTATTAAAATATATCACATTTTTAACTTTGAAATATTTTTATTTTCATTGAAAAACCTTTTAATACTGTTTTTGGAAAGATCCATTATCTGTCAGAATATAATTCACCATCATCAATAATTTTCCAGTTAAATTTATTTCTAAGGGAATTATATTTTTTTAATATTACTTTTGTATTGTAAGAACCAGTAATGTAAGAACCTAGACTGTTATTCCTCTGTAATGTAAAATAATAAACTTAAATTACTACGCTTTATCCAGTTAATACCTATCCTGATTTCAAGAATATCTATCGTCATTGAATCCATAATCAACAAATTATGAACAACATGTATAACCCCCAAAGAACAAAACGAAACTCACTTGATAAAGCCCTTGAAATAATAAAGGCATCCGCACACAGAAGTCAGTCGGGATTCAAACCCACGACGTGATTGTTTTCGACCCCGACCGTTTGCAGGACAAAAGATGGCCTGATAAAATCAATCCCGGTATTATACAACTCATTTGTACTGATTCTTTGATTTCACGGACTAAGGTAATTTAGTAAATTATAATTTGCTGTAGGTAATGTTGGATATTTTTTTTTTTTTACAATTTACGATAAAATATTACTACAAAATAAAAAGTACAAAAATAAACTCTATGTATACATGTAAAGGTTTACATTTAGAGACGCAATAAAATTGTATATTTATAAATGAACAATATCCGATATCTTACACTAAGCCAAATGGTAAACGTTAAATAAGTTTATGATAACCTAATAAAAGGACGTCCTATATTATCTTTAATCTAAAATCTTAAGGCCGTACCTGAATTTTCCGGGGTCCAGTGCTGCCCCCATTTAAAATAAATCATTTCAAAGAAAACGGAGACATTATTTAAAATTTTGCTACTATCAAATCCTAGATAACCTTCAAAGTATTTTATGAACTACTGTTTACAGTTTATAATGAGAACGTTAAGCTTTACTACGCACATTTGCCAAAAGTGGCCGTTTTTCGCAAATGTGCATAGTAAAGCTTAACGTTTTCACTTTAAACTGTAAACAGTAGTTCATAAAATACTTTGAAGGGTTATCTAGGATTTGAAAGTAGCAAAATTTTAAATAATGTCTCCGTTTTCTTTGAAATGATTTATTTTAAATGGGGGCAGCACTGGACCCCGGAAAATTCAGGTACGGCCTTAATGAATTATCTTTATGTACTGTATGTACAATTGTACAGTGTAAAATTCTTGTTAAAATTATTTTGTAATATGTCAAAATGAATAAAACAAAAATTGAGATTCTCTATCAAAGTTCACAATACATTAAAAGCTCATATTGGCTCATATCCATATCTTAACTTGCTATTTGTTATCCTTGCTATTTTTAAAGCTGACTCAAAATAAAAAAAATCGCTTGAGTATACCAACCCTTTTTCTTTCATTTCCAAATTCCCGTATCACACCGTTGCATCCTATCGTACATTAAAAAAATCTCGTTTTGCAATCAAAATATGACACAGGGGATCACGCCACGGCATTACCCTTTCGTTAAAGCATTTTTTCTGCGATTTTTTTATTTTTTCCTACTTTTTTCGACGCTTTGTGTGAAATTTCGCACGGTTGGTTGTGACAATCGGGTTGTCACGGCAATTTGAATGTGTCACTAATTTCGGTTTCAAAAACCCTTTGAAGCTGACAATAATATTATTAGAAACTATCTTGGGATGTCTTTATCTTCTACCTGTCTGAGTCTCAAAAGGGTTGATACTTCGCTGACCTTTTGACATAGATTTGGGGTTATTTTTTGCGAAATGTGTGAATCTGAGGAAAGATAACCCAATCAAGGTCGATTGTTATATCTTATCTCTTTAGCTGTGAATTATTAGATTTCTATTTTTGTGTTATTTTTATTACATTTATATTTGATGAAAGATACCATTATGATATTATGTATCCAATAGGTAAGTTTCTCGTAAAAATAAAGTACTATGAACTATAAAAATATTTTGGTTTAAACTTACGTGAGACAAGACACGGCTTACACGACGGCGTCCCGAACTACACGGTATGGCACATTTGGCCTGAGGAAGGCCTCCGGTCGAAACATGTCGGGTAGTAGATGACTTTTTACGTGAGTTACTCGTTTACTTTTTATATTTTATTTTTATTTAATTTATTGCACTATAACACGAATGTACAATAAGTATAATCTTAACGCTAAGCGCTGTCCACCATAAAATACTTAATTTATCGCATTTTAGTAATAAAAAATATTTTTGACCAAAATAATACTCGTAATGTAAAAGAAACAAATACCAGGTCTACTAGGTACTTACAATTTACTAAGTTTGAATTTTGGTTATGTAAGTACATATATTGTTTAATATTTATTACTCCTTTCTCCACACCTTCTCCTTGGGAATTTATAATAATACAATTTAGATAACATTACCCACTAAACCCAATATACTTAGCATTCAAATGCATCATACAAATCGGAAATAACACGGACATTACAACTCAAATTGTATTATATCATGGACACCCACTGAGATGCATAGGTGTGCTTTTAAAAAACTAGTCGTCAAGCTGTTCTTTACAACTGAAAATAAACCTAGACTTAATAAGTTTAAGATTGAAAATGGGTTGGCAAGAAGTTATAAAGGCATAGCCACAGGGCGTATCTGTTTTGTCAAGGTAGTGATGTGAATAATTTCGCTGAATCCTTTCAGCGATTATCATTTGAATGACAATAAAAGTCATGTTATGAGGGGAAGGACAATAGGAACGAAATAATAAGGAACGTATAGTTCGCCAAACATTTATAAGAAACATGTTAATAAGTCAACCACTAGAGCGTTGAGAGCTGTTTCTTTGAAAATTGAAATATGGATGACCGATTGCTTCTTTTTCTACGTTAAATTATATTTACATAATGATTATGTATATTATTTATTATAGTTATTTTATTATATTACTTATTATAGTCTTTTTATACACTTGTAGGTATTTATACTTTTTAATTTTGTTTAAGCATTCTGTCGCACCATTCGAATTTATTTCTGTACTTGCTCCAATGGTTGACTGGCAGAGAACGCCATATGGCGTTAAGTACGCCATTTGAACACTTTTTATGTGATAAAGATTAAATAAATACATAAATATTAGCTCTATAGGTACTTCCACTGTTAACTCTACTTACATTAAATTAAAGAAATCATAATATCGATAAGTGTCTACAGACTACTAAACACCTACGAGCCTACGAACCGCTACGACACGCCTACGCCGTAGACACAGATCGATCTGCGGCTACAAGTGACAAAGTTTTTCAAGATGGCGCCGGGCGAGGGGGATGCGGGATGCTCATATTTTTTACTGTCGGTCGGGGTGAGCAGTGGAGCCGATCGGTACAGCGCTCTCCACTCTGTGCCTAAAAGGTTTCATCTAAAGACGTTGATCTACGTATGAGTACGTATGTACACGTGTCGGTGAGCACTCTGACTTGCGTTTTATGCTTTGTTTGTGGGGAGAAAAATACTGTGGTGTTGCTAATGACAATTTAAGAATAGTTATGACTGGTCAAGAGAGATTAGAAAACTGTAACCGCGGTATTCCTAAAATATCCTAGATATATTGACCAATTATGACTAGTAGATCACACGATTAAGAGTGGTTAAAAAGAATAATACATTTCCAAATTATACCAAAAAAAATATCTTAAGTAATGAAACCGGCGGCTGGGTGGGTTGATGACATTAGGCAAGTTGCTGGGAAGAACTGGATTTTGTGTGATGGCCAGTGACAGAGCAAGTTGGTACAGTTAAAAAGAGGCTTATGTCTAACAGTACCACCTGAAAAATGTTAAGCATGATGAGGTAATCATTGATACTCATGTATATCATATAATATGTATGTATATATCAGGGTAGTCCTGCAGATCACCAGCAACACCTTAGTCAGAAACTCCATCTAAGGATATGATGATAAGATTAAAAAACTCCCATTATTCATCTCGTTTTTGTACCTTATTGTAGTTCCGCAAGGGTAATCCTGTCTGTATATATATATATACATATATATATATGCATGCATACATGCTCCAGGGGAATAAAGGAGTGGAGAGAGAGAAAGGAATAAGACCTTTGTGAATCTTGGCATTTTTCACTATAAAACTTAACATAGACACTAATTAAAATCGATTATGAAGACTCCTAAATCAAGTTTCCTTGCAACGTTTTTTCAAAAGTTTGACAAATGGTAACGACCTCTAAAATTGGTCCAAATATTGATTCAAATTTTAGAGGGACTTTTTTATTTTATTGTAGTTCTTACATAGTTTTATTTATCTAAATTAAATTCATATTTCATTGTAGATATTGAAATTAAAACATGCCCTATAACATTAAAAAGTCGAAAAATAACTAATAAATAACTACCTTAATACTTACTCAACTAAGAACATTACAAAATTGATATTAATGCATTTTCTGACCGACTGAACATGTAATTTACCTGACAGCTTAATTGTTACGTTAATCCAATCTATATCTAAATAATTGAGCTAATCAAGTCGTTTATATCTTACAAGGTTATATTATGCATCGTAATGAAATAATGTGATAAGATAAAAATATCGCTCAATTATCGCAGAAAATACAGACTGATTTTGATATATTATTATAATAAAATTGTCGATACTTTTAAAATTCACTAGACTTAAATAAAAAATCATAAATCATTTGTTTCTGTTGTCATTTTTTTCATTAAAATGAGATATTTTTTTAAGAATAACAACAAATATTGACGGATTTAAGCGCAGATTTAAATGGACACAGCGCATTTAAATTTCGTAAGACGTCGACGAAGTTTTAGTAGAATTGCTCGCTCATTAAAAACATAAAGGTATTTTGAAAAGCATTTACCAAAATGAAATAATCATCTCTTGCCTAATTATTTAAACAAATGAAAACCACATTTGTACATACTGATAACTTATTCACATTTACTAATATTGAATATCAAAAGTTTGTAAATTTCATTATGTTTCAATATTATTTCATTAATTCACGCTAATGAATCACGGGTCACATCCCACCAGATCATGGTTACCTACAATATATTTTTGTGATATAGAATATTTTGTTCAATGTTGTTAGAATTGACTCCACGGCTTCGCAAGACCACAATACTAATAGATAAGATTTCTAAAGTATATGTGCTTTTGAAATTCAACATGAACTGACAACTTCATGTAATGTAATTCGGAACTGACCACTTCATGGAATTTGGAACTGAAAACTTCATGAAATTCGGAACTGACAACTCCATGAAATTCGGAACTGAACAACTTAACAAATAGACTTACATGGTTTAAACATGTAGGGCTTTGATCATATATTCTATAGAAGCACAGTTGCCGCCAAAAAAATGGCACCGGAAAAACAAGGCATAAGACAGTATTATGCCTTGTATCGCTCTCATTCGCTCGGTGGCCGCGTACGTGACGTTACGTCAAAGATGCCGAAGTGCGTGGTGAAAATACGGATTTATTTCCACGCTTATTTCAGTTAACTGTATGACACTTTTGAACTTTTTTCGCAATACTTGAAATGGTATACATCTACCTATGTACGTATTGACACGGGGGCAATATTTGTTTGTTTTGCAAGGAACTGTGCATCTATAGAATATATGATCGAAGATGAAGGGCATTGTTGGGTATTTCAGAAAGGCGAAACAATATTGCCATGCTCAATCCACGATATTGAACAGATTACACGGAAAAAAATAAATAAATAGGAAAGCAAATGTTTCCTCATACAAATTGAGAAAACGGTCGACCGAATAAATTGTACTTGTAAATTTATTGTATTACCTGTTCAGGACTAAGCATGCCCTAAAATATTACTTCACCTTTCTAAAACACCATGTATATTGTATGGAAGCGATGACTTAACAACTTTAAGGTTAGATACACAGTGAGTAACTAGATAAACTGATAGAAGCCGACCGCCGCCGCAAACATCCTGTAGCTATTTACTAGGACGGCCTACGTGCAAACGGTTGTAAATGGAAAATAATTTTCATGATACCAGTACAAATAATATATAAATAATTTCGTATGTGCAAAAATGTTTCGTATTTAGACATTGATGTGTACGTGCAATGCGTTAAGGCATTATGTTAGTGTTTTAAATACAATAATAAAACGTTATGATAAATCTTAAGAAAAATATAAGTATATTTTTTATATATTTTCAGTTTAATAATACTCTATTAGTCTGAAAAGAAATATTAATATATTACCTAACATATATAGGTAGGTATACATTACCCAGAAAGTAACTATGGTTTAGTAAACATTTACAATTGAAAATATGAAAGTCAAATAAATAAAGCTATTGGTAGGTATAAAAATTAAGGGTATAAGTAACTTTCTAATCATTCAGAATTCATAAGCGACTGCATAAACGAGCTTAGCTACACAAATGTACTTAGAGAATGATTTTGTAAGATATATATCTTAAGTTAATAACATAATAATCAGTTACCCCGTTCTAACTGTAATACCTGGCTTCAAGCAATGTACACAAATCCGAGAGTAGCTTGAAATTAATTTCATATAGCCCGGGGCAGGCGCGCGGCGTGGGGTAGGGCGCGGGGGCAGGAGACACGTGCGGCGGCGGATAATCATGTGTATCCACAGCTTTAGGCCAACGCTAATCAACTCATGAATTAGATATTATAGTGCAATTTGGTAATCTATAGTTTGTGGTTTGGAGAGTCAATTGCACCTTGTGCAATTGTGCAATTGCACCTTGTGCCATTGTGGTTTTGAATTTGACCGCTACTTTTAATTCTGGATTCTCTCTGAACGTGTCTTCACACGGCGATATCATTCCGGCTAATTGATAAATTGACTTATGTCAACTTTCAACTCGCCACGATAAAACTGGTAGCTATAGGAAACATGCCGAAATTAAGTTTCATAAAAAAAAATATCGAATATCTTTCGCATGTGTCGATGGCGAAGGGTTTTGGTGATTTATCAAGTAGGCGTGTGACTAGCATTAATAAGACGTGCGTGTTGCCGTACCTTCTAATTAATACAACTTGATTTATATTGATAACTTCTTTGAAAACGATTAATACTACTTATCTTCATCATCAGGTCTTGTTTTTGTCTTCACTGCAAGAGCACGACTCTGTCTGTACTAACAGAGCCACAACAGAGCAATACTTGACCACAGCAGCCAGTGGATTTGGCCTATACTCTCCACGCTGGCTGGAATCGAGAGGTCTCATTGAGTTTTATAAGCTTGGTTTAGCTTGTATTTCCAAGTCACCTTCTACGACATCCACGGGAAGACTTGGAGTGGTTCTATTTTACTCTGCCGGAAACCACACGGCACTACTACTTGTAAATACATACACTTATCATAATTGCGTAATTTTACACATAAGACACGTTTTCCACTTTATGTAGAATCCATCTAGCGATTCACCGCATCGGTGCGCAACAAAGGAGGGTTAAAACAAAAAAAAAGAACAAAGGCAAAACAATGGGCACGGTAATGTGCGAGTTTGGCCCATTATATGGGAATTGTATGGGAAGAAGTCGGCGTTTAATTCGAGAGGATTTTGTTTGACCGCTCGTTGTGGGATTTATTTATTTATAAAAACTTTATTGTTCCAAAGTATAAATATACTTTTAACAAATGGCGGACTTAATGCTAAGAGCATTTTTTCCCAGTCAACCATAGGGATAAACGGAAAAATTTTGCGGCGCAAAAAAGTAATACAAAATACATAATAAAATATTACTATATAATATACAATACATATGTACCACATAATATCAAAAAGAATATCTACTTACACACTACATACATACCATTATAAATATAAATATACATACATATAACTAGCTTATAAAGAGTAGAACTGAATGATGACGTCTTTATGAAGAAAGGGAGTTCAAAAGGTGGGTATGAACTTTCCTTTTAAAAGAGAATTTGGTCGAAATTTCTCAGATGTCAACGGGTTAAGCATTCCAGAGCCGTGATGCTTGAAGGGAAAATGAATCAGACATAAAATTTGTCCGGAAAAGTGGGATAAAGAGCTGACGTGTTTCATTATTATAAGGTTGGTAGCAATTTGATTGCTAACGTATTATCCGATACTATGACGATCTATTTTTCAGCAATTTTTGCCTTATTTCTTTGAGAAGTCGAAGTGCCGTATACCTACAAACTGTGACATAAAACACGTGTGAAAGAGATTATAGATTATATAAACAGATACACATTTGGCAGTACATTATACTAACTAAGTACAATTTAAAAGGTAATTTCCTAATAATACATTTGAAATATCGTTTTATGTCTTACATAGGTATATATTAGATATTTAAAAATTATATAATGAGTAAAACCATTTTCCGCATTCGTGAATCTGCGTTAGGGTTGTCAAAACTCCCCTCGAATTGATAAAATAGCTCGACGCACAAATATCCGCCAAAACGATAGAGACCCTACAAAAGGCACTCGACGACTCTCAGCCTAAACGCTTTAACTATGTCCCAACCCCGTACTTCAGGATTGCTCACTCCACTTGTCTCCAAAAACCCGTGAATTTATCACACAATTTTAAGCCTAATTGCGAGGGGGGAAGAGCTGATATGGCGTGCGGTTGCCGAGATAATGATGGCACTTGAGCCGATGGGTTGGTATTGCTTCTAATTGGTGGTGGTCCTCATGCAAAACTGTTGCACGCACCACCCCTATGTATATGATATCAATAGGGACAGAATGTAGGAAATACCTAAACTTTCATATACTGCAGGAGTGAAATGTCAACTTTATTTATACGACTAACATCAACTTCAGTAGTTTTGGCTCTTGGACTATGAATCACCAATCGCGATACCCGACAGGGTTCATAGTAAGTATGTTATTATGTATTAACGCCCGAATACCCAAATGCTTCTTAAATATTTGATCTCTTTTTAACAGTTAATCAACTCTCAATTTATATTCACACGTATTTGACAGTGACTTTCAGTAGTTAGAACTGATGAAATTCAATAAATAAATTGAATCAGAAGACTACTCTCCTTACAATATTACTAGAACGTTTTCTTAGGAACCACACATTTTTTCGGGAAAAAATATTTAAGTGTTAAGTAATAAGCATGTCAAATTGAAATTCAAAAATTTTCAGTCTTAAATTATATTTAGTACAAAAGTTTTGGAACGACCACTGCAAGGACGCCAACAAGTCAAGACTGCACGGAAAGCGAAACAAATATCACTTAAAGTTTACTTCCTTATAAACTTTCGCATTTGTAATATAATATATAATTAGTACTTAGGATATTATTCGTAATTATTGCAAAGTCATGGCAAATAGCTGGTAGCGATGTTAATCTACATGATTTAGATACCATATCATGTAAGTCATAGAAACTGATCACCAAGCAGTGTCATGTTTACAATTTCCAAAATGATAAAGTTTATCAATTTTACAAACTTTTATTTAGTTTGACCTGCCCTGTTGTGTGTGTCTGTAATTAAATATTGCAAGCTAAATTAGACCCACTTTCTATAATTCGAAACACAATAATATATGGTTCCAATGACCTAATCTCATGATGAAGCCGGAAGGTGGCATCTATGTAATGAAACAACATAACCCCACCGAATTTGGGCTCGATTGATTTTAATTTAGGAGCACTTTAAACTTTTTAGTTCATGGTTTTAGATAGAAGTTTTTTTTTTTTAAATATATATTTGATGAAATGGTTTCATTTGACTTGCAATGTGTGTTTACTTAATTGAACCTACTTTACGGTCACATAGACATAGGATGACAATACAATGTAATGATATCATAGGAATACCGTCTTTTTATAAAACGCGGGCAAACTTTAGTAGGTAGTGGTCGTTGCCGGCCGCCGCCGTCCACCTCGAGCCCGGTAGCGGGTGGTTGCATTAAAATGGATGATTTTTGGTATGCATTTGTGTGTAATTGATATACAACTATTTGATTCTTATTATGGTTCTGTGAGAACAGTAGACCTCGCGAGCTCTTATGACCATGCATTAACCGACACTTTCCACTTTCCACTGAATTAGTAAAGCCAGTTTCATTTTTAGAGAACCTCCTTTTCTCGGTGTATCCTATGATGAAGATCGGTCTCCCAGGTACTAGGAACTTGTATTCTTACGTCTTAATTGTGTATGGTAGTATTTCTGGAGAAAGACTGAATAAGGCTGCCTTCTAATTGGCGACCGCGACTAATCGCAGATGAAACAGAGTATGAGTATTGGCCATAAGTGCGACTCAAGTCAAATAAAGGCCTTTTCTCACTCACTGTGTGTTTGATAAAGTTACTTTAGTGTTTCTATATATTTTACTCTCAACACCTCATAGACGAATGACTCAACACTCTCAGCCAGCACCAGGTAGGTTTATTTTAAGAAGGAAATTGTTTATTATAGAAAATAAAAGGGTGGGTAGCGGCATTTATGCTCCGTATGACGCAAAAAAAAATGTTTGTTTAAATAAATGAATTTTTTGGGGTCCACTGCTGTTCTCATTTGAAATAAATTATTTGAAAGGAATTTCTATTTTTCGCAAATGTGCGAAGAAAAACTTCACGTTCTCACCCTGAGCTTCCTGCCGAAGCTTGGCTGGTTCGAGAACTGAGGCCGGCGCCGGCTTACCATGCGAAATGGGTCCAGTATACAAGGGCATTTGGCCCTTGGAAAACTGTCCTCGAGGAAATTTGTTTGCTTCCTTCTCTGTCTGCACATAGTCAAATTTGATGTTTACATAAGCATGACGTCAGACCCGTCGCCATCCATGATACTACGAGCTGTTTTCGCGGCACTGTTGAAAGTAGTGTGTGAGGGCGCTTATCAACGATCGTGCTCGGCAGCGCATTCCTGCGGACGCGACCCGCGACTTTTTACGACCGCCGTTAATGACATACGACCACTACGACTTCGTTTTAATGACATGCGACCAGGAAGAGATTCGATCCAGACCGTTTTATAGCGTTCCGATGGAATGAATAGTAGCGGGGCAGAAATGAATGTTTGTTTTTGTTATCTCACGCCACAAGTGTAGATTACAGAAAAGAGAAACATTGCCATACTGGCCATACTATTTATTGCCAGTAAACTGTACAGTGCCTGCCCAGAATATCACGACGTGACGATTGCTCGGTAAGAAATAAGTTATCTACCTAGTTTCTCTTCTGGCCTATTCATCATCATCATTATCAGGTCTTTGTAGTCTCCACTGCAGGAGTACGACCCTCTCTGTACTACCAGAGTCGTTTTTAGCTCTACTTTGGCATATTCAATTAAAACCCTCTTTTTTATTAAAAACAACGATAAAAAAAGAAATTCAAACATCATTTTGTTGTAATTGATGTCAATTACCGGCGAAAACTGGCCCTGGTAACACACAACGTCTGCACTTTGAGGACAGACGAGAAACTGACTGAGGTGGAAGAGGAGATGAGTAGGTTACGGTGGGACATAGTGGGGTTGTCTGAAGTCCGAAGAGAGGGCGAGGGCACGACAACCTTAAAGTCCGGTAACCTACTCTATCACCGGGAGGGAGACGAAAAGAAGTCCCAGCATGGTGTCGGGTTTCTCGTTCACAGGTCCCTCATAAATAACGTAGTGACCATCGACAGTGTTTCCAGCAGGGTAATATATCTGATACTCAGAGTATCCAAAAGATACTCGTTGAAGGTCATACAGGTATACATGCCGACCGGAACACACTCAGATGCGGAGGTTGAGGTAGTGTATGAGGACATTAGTAGAGCCATACACGCCTCCAAAACCCATTTCACGGTTATTATGGGGGACTTTAACGCAAAACTGGGGAAGGGACGCGATGGAGAGATCAGGGTGGGGCAATTTGGATATGGTAAGCGCAATGACAGGGGGCACAGGCTGGCTGATTTTCTGGAGGAAGGGGGACTCTTTGCGATGAACTCTTTCTTCAAGAAGCCGCCACAGAGGAAGTGGACCTGGATGGGTCCTAGTAAGAATAACCAGCCCCCAGTCAAGAACGAGATAGACTTCTTCCTGACAGCGAAGAGGCAGATATTCAATGATGTCTCCGTGATCAATATGATTAAAACCGGCAGCGATCACCGAATTGTAAGAGGCATCTTGAATATCGACCTCCGACTTGAAAGGTCAAGGCTTATGAAGTCTACGCTCCGACCATCGCTGAGCCAGATCCAAAACCCCGAAAGCTTTCAAGTTGAACTCTCCAATCGCTTTGAACTCCTCCAGGATTGCGTTTCAGTGGACGAGATAAGCAACGGGTTTATAGAAACTGTCCAAGCAGTGGGATCTAAGTTTTTTAAGTCCCGCCCTAAAAGTAAACCTCAAAAAATCTCTGTTCGGACCCTAGACCTTATGACACAGCGACGATCCATGCCGCTGCAAACCTCCGAAGACGCTAAGTCATATCGAAAGCTTAACCGACAAATTCAAAAGTCCTTGCGACACGACATTCGCTCCTTTAATACTAAATGTATTAAGGAGACGATAGAACAAAACAAAGGTTCCAAAGTGTTTGCAAGGGCTATGTCTACTGGGCAGAGCCGATTGACTAAGCTGAAGACGGAGGGCGGAAACGTTGTGTCGACGGGGGAGGGGGTTCTGGGAGAGATCGAGAGGTTCTATGGGCAGTTATATACATCCGTTGCAAAACCTAACATAAATACGGCAAAAGATCCAAGAGCCAAGTTAACCCGACACCATACCGAAGATATCCCGGACATCAGTCTGTACGAGATTAGGATGGCTCTCAAACAGCTTAAAAACAACAAGGCGCCGGGCGAGGACGGAATCACAGCAGAGCTTTTGAAAGCGGGCGGAACGCCGGTACTGAAAGTCCTTCAAAGGCTCTTTAATTCCGTTCTACTCGAGGGAGTGACGCCAGAGGCGTGGAACGGGGGTGTGGTGGTTCTGTTCTTCAAAAAGGGTGACAACACTCTCTTGAAGAACTATAGGCCCATCACACTTCTGAGTCATGTCTATAAGTTGTTTTCGAGAGTCATCACGAACCGTCTCGCTAACAGATTTGATGCCTTCCAACCTCCCGAACAAGCCGGGTTCCGAAAAGGCTATAGTACCATGGACCACATCCATACGCTGCGGCAGGTTATAGAGAAGACGAGGGAGTATAACCAGCCGTTATGCTTGGGGTTCGTGGACTATGAGAAAGCCTTCGATTCGATCGAAACATGGGCCGTGCTTCAGTCTCTCCAGCGGTGCCGTATTGACTATCGGTATATCGAGGTGTTGAAGTGTTTATACAACAAAGCCACTATGTCGGTCCGAGTACAGGAGCTCAGTACGAAGGCTATTCCATTGCAAAGAGGCGTGAGACAGGGAGATGTCATATCTCCAAAACTGTTCACCGCTGCTCTGGAAGATGCCTTCAAGCTTCTAGAATGGAAAGGACTGGGCATTAACATCAATGGCGAGTATATCACTCACCTTCGATTTGCCGACGATATCGTTGTCATGGCAGAATCGATGGAGGACTTAAGTACGATGCTTGAAGACCTAAATCGAGTTTCCCAACAGGTCGGCCTGAAAATGAACATTGACAAGACGAAGGTCATGTCGAATATGCACGTAACGCCTTTACCTGTTTCTGTTGGGAGCTCCACCCTCGAAGTTGTAGACCAGTATATCTACCTGGGTCAATTGATCCAGGCAGGAAGTTCCTTCGAGGAAGAGGTCTTTCGACGAATCCGACTCGGCTGGGCAGCGTTCGGGAAGTTACGCGGTGTCTTCTCGTCCAAAATACCTCAGTGCCTCAAGACGAAAGTGCTTAATCAATGTGTGTTACCAGTGATGACTTATGGCTCTGAAACGTGGTCCCTTACTATGGGTCTTATAAGAAGGCTCAAGGTCGCTCAGCGGGCTATGGAGAGGGCTATGCTAGGTGTTTCTTTACGTGATCGAATCAGAAATGAGGAGATTCGTAGAAGAACTAAGGTCACAGACATAGCCCAGCGGATTAGCTCATTGAAGTGGCAGTGGGCGGGGCACATAGCGCGAAGAACCGATGGCCGATGGGGCAGAAAGGTTCTCGAATGGCGACCACGTACCGGCAGGCGCAGCGTAGGACACCCACCTAGGTGGTCAGACGACCTGAGCAAGGTTGCAGGAAAACGCTGGATGCAGGCCGCTTCCGATCGGTCGTTTTGGAAATCCTTGGGGGAGGCCTATGTCCAGCAGTGGACTTCCTGTGGCTGATATGATGATGATGATGTCAATTAGTTTCGAAAAGAAAAGAAAAAAGTGAATTTCTGTAACTAAATAATAATATGCCCTATGCTTACTCATATTACATTGATAAAAAATGTATTCGTATTGAATAGTATTTTTTATTTAGAGTAACTTTATCTCTTAAGAAAAATAATACATTATGAAGTCACAAGTATCAATACTTCTAATCAGAGATAAAAAGTAACGTGAATCCTTATCAGGTATCAGGAAATGGATACAGATACTAGCCGTGCCTAGCATTCTGCCATTCCGATAAACTAGTGCGTGTCGAATCTTTCGTTTTAATGACTTGATAACAAACACAATAAGAATATTTTTCTTAATTTTATTTTCTAAACGCTTCAGTATTTTCTTGAGGATTTTTTTTACCAATTCCCTCAAATAAGGAAGGACGTCTCCGTGGTGTAATAGTTTACACGCTAGTCCGCTAATCTGGAGGATCTGGGTTCAATCCCCAGCCAGTGCAAGTTGTAAAATTGTCTTTTACAAATTGTCCTCGGTATTGGGTGTTTATCTATATATAATACGTATTTATTATGAAATATAGTGTCGTTGAGTTAGTATCCCATAATACAAGTTTAAACTTACTTTGGAGCTAGCTCAATCAGTGTGATTTTCCTTATCTATTTCGTTGTATGAATGACTTCATTCCTACTCGTTACAATTAAATGAAAATTAATGCTTAGTTATTAGCTTTTTAATCGACCCTTCGACTTGTATTAAAAATATATTTAAATTAAGATACCGCGACAAAATCTTTCATTATTTTCGGAGATTAGTGTGAACATACATACAGACAAAAATGTTTTATCAATCTTTTTTGTTTTCAGTTTGTGGGACCTCGACCTGTCCCGGCGCTCTAGGTGAGTTCCCACATAGAATATAGAAGGAGAAGTAGAGAATAGAGACTCGATTATGATGGATTATATTAAATTTATTATCTGATACTGACGACTGTTACATAATAATATAAAAGAGTAATATTTTTTTTATTAAGGTACAGCAGATAGGATCAAGCAAGTGATCAGTTTAAGAGATGATGGTGAAATGAGTGAAAAAAGATCAGTAAATGATTTGAAAATGGAATGAAAAGGGAATTTGAAATGAAATCAAGAATGAAAAAAAACGGACAGGATGAAGAAAGGAGGTTTGAACAGGATGCATGAAGCATCGTTACAAGTTACTCTTTTCGGCTTATCGTCCATACTAATTTTTTTGATAAATTTGTTAAATGTACAGACACGCGATTTTTACTGTTTTATTATATGTTTGATGATGATATGATATCGATAAGCTGATTTATTTATCTAAGGATTTTACATATTTATTATCGATGTCAATGTATATAAGATTATTCCGAGATAGAATTGCGCAGTTCATAATATCAAGCTAAAGTAAAAAATCATACATATTTTTCAACTAGTTATCACTTATACAAACGGATGTCCGCTGGTACCACATCACACCTACCAGAAATTTCTTATAATATGCGTCCAGCCTTAAGGGCTTAGGTTTAGGGGAGCAATTTGTAGACAACGCCCACGATAAAAAATGTAAATAATAAGTCTCATCAACCTGGTATGCTGAAAGACCTGAAGTAGGAACGTACATTTTTGTCTTATTTTTTAAGATTAGGTTCTGTAGACGTCGGCCGACACTTTCTCTTTAAAAAAAATCGTAGCTGATGTTACACTTAAAAATTTAAAAATAGAAGAAGAGTAGGTATTACTTTTCATCTTTGGCCTTATTGTGATTTGAATACCTAAATTTTAATTAAGTTATTTATAGTTTCAAAAAGGGTGAAAACACTCTCTTGAAGAACTATAGGCCCATCACACTTCTGAGTCATGTCTATAAGTTGTTTTCGAGAGTCATCACGAACCGTCTCGCTAATAGATTTGATGCCTTCCAACCTCCCGAACAAGCCGGGTTCCGAAAAGGCTATAAGTACCATGGACCACATCCATACGCTGCAGCAGGTTATAGAGAAGACGAGGGAGTATAACCAGCCGTTATGCTTGGGGTTCGTGGACTATGAGAAAGCCTTCGATTCGACCGAAACATGGGCCGTGCTTCAGTCTCTCCAGCGGTGCCGTATTGACTATCGGTATATCGAGGTGTTGAAGTGTTTATACAACCAAGCCACTATGTCGGTCCGAGTACAGGAGCTCAGTACGAAGGCTATTCCATTGCAAAGAGGCGTGAGACAGGGAGATGTCATATCTCCAAAACTGTTCACCGCTGCTCTGGTAGATGTCTTTAAGCTTCTAGAATGGAAAGGACTGGGCATTAACATCAATGGCGAGTATATCACTCACCTTCGATTTGTCGACGATATCGTTGTCATGGCAGAATCGATGGAGGACTTAAGTACGATGCTTAAAGACCTAAATCGAGTTTCCCAACTGGTCGCCCTAAAAATAAACATTGACAAGACGGAGGTCATGTCGAATATGCACGTAACGCCTTTACCTGTTTCTGTTGGGAGCTCCACCCTCGAAGTTGTAGACCAGTATATCTACCTGGGTCAATTGATCCAGGCAGGAAGTTTCAGCTTCGAGGAAGAGGTCTTTTGACGAATCCGACTCGGCTGGGCAGCGTTCGGGAAGTACGCAGTGTCTTCTCGTCCAAAATACCCCAGTGCCTCAAGACGAAAGTGTTTAATCAATGTGTGTTACCAGTGATGACATATGGCTCTGAAACGTGGTCCCTTACTATGAGTCTCATAAGAAGGCTCAAGGTCGCTCAACGGGCTATGGAGAGGGCTATGCTAGGTGTTTCTTTACATGATCGAATCAGAAATGAGGAGATTCGTACAAGAACTAAGGTCACAGACATAGCCCAGCGGATTAGCTCATTGAAGTGGCAGTGGGCGGGGCGCATAGCGCGAAGAACCGATGGCGGATGGGGCAGAAAGATTCTCGAATGGCGATCACGTACCGGCAGGCGCAGCGTAGGACACCCACCTGCTAGGTGGTCAGAGGACCTGAGCAAGGTTGCAGGAAAACGCTGGATGCAGGCCGTTTCCG
This sequence comes from Acrobasis repandana, assembly GCA_963576875.1. Classification (NCBI taxonomy): domain Eukaryota; kingdom Metazoa; phylum Arthropoda; class Insecta; order Lepidoptera; family Pyralidae; genus Acrobasis; species Acrobasis repandana. The sequence goes on along the minus strand of OY756230.1, from coordinate 7,994,616 downwards.
ATCGGTCGTTTTGGAAATCCTTGGGGGAGGCCTATGTCCAGCAGTGGACTTCCTGTGGCTGATATGATGATGATGATGATGAAATTAAGTTATAAAGAAACCCTATAGTATACAAAGTGGAAGGGACATACCCGTAATAAATTGAACCACGGGCTATACTAGATCACTAATATAGTATAATGAAATTAAAATAAGAGTCAAAAAACCAAAAAATATTTTGACATTCCAATACAAATTGCCAGGGCGGCGCGCACTTTTGTATGGAAATGCCGAATTTTTTTTTTTTCTTTGGTTGTTATTTTAATTTCATTATACTATAATGATCTAGTATAGACCGTGGTTCGATTTATTACGGGTATGTCCCTCCCACGTTGTATACGTAAAGTAATTAATAAAAGGTCTGATAAATATATGAAGACTGAAATCAGACGAAGTACGTGATCAAAGTAGACCTGTGTTTTTTTTTTATCAGGGCATTCGATGTCGTACTAGGATATGAAGATATTTGATATGATAACCTATAAGTACATTCACGAGTATACACGTAATCACAAAGTTAATAATGTTTGATTATAAATAGCCTAGCGATGCCTCCCGACTTCACATACATATACAGGGCATAAAAAAATATACTGAAACTATTAAAAGGCTGAATTCAGTGCATCTTTTCCCAAGGAACATATATCGAGATATGAAAAATAATTTTTTGCCTCCCATACAAGTTAACCGATCAGCTGACCCGAGATTCTTTAGAAAGCAAAAAAAAAATACACATTTCAATATATATTCCTTAGGGAAAGTTGTTCAGTATTATGGACTGAATTCAGCCTTAATAAAGTTTTAGTATATTTTGTTAGACATTATATATTGTCACGCCTGTTTTTCAAATTTACCCATTGTACAATCAAGTAGTATACTTACAAGGATATTTAAAATATTAAATGAAAAACATCAAAATTCAAAACCCCAAATAAAATATCAAACTAACAGTAGAAAACATGAACCAAACTTGTAAAGAGCTTTATTTTCAGTATATACAAAGTTGTAGGTCCTCTTGGATAAAATAATACAGCAATATATAATTTTCAATTCAAAAATGTGCGTAGTAAAGCTTAACGTTCTCACTTTAAACTGTAAACAGTAGTTCATAAAATACTTTGAAGGGTTATCTAGGACTTAGTAGTTGGAAAATTTTAAATGGTATCTCCGTTTTCTTTGAAATGATTTATTTAAAATGGGGGCAGCACTGGACCCCGGAAAATTTAGGTACGGCCTTAAAGGAAACGGTGTATTTGTAAAGGGAGAAGAATGCCTAAATTTCCATTTTCGCCTTTGCGAGCAAACACACAAGTTAACACGTTTTTGCCCTTTTTATTCGTTTCTACAGTTTTAGCCAAGGGGCTACAATTAACTTTAGCCGGGTAGAGATAGAAAAAACTAACATTAGCCTCTCCTGAAAGATAAACCTATGTAAGTATAGCCGGATAATGTTAAGTTTACGTTCACACCCATATTTAGCCGTAACATATAGAGATATATTATAAATCTAAAGTAAATTACGTAGAAATCTCTATACGTCAATGTGACGTCAAATCAAAGTGCGGGAGGGGTAGCCTCCCGCACCGCTACCACACCATAACCAGTTAAGGACTGTATGCACTAAGCCACGTGGTCGGATTTGGCTCTGAAATATGCAAAATTTTCCCGCTAGGGGGATAAAAATGTCAAGATGAAGTTACATAGAGTTAATAATGTGTAAACGGGACAATAGATGTAGGTAATCATAAATTGTAACGTAGAATTAGTATACAGCTTACTTGTTTCTTTTCGTCAAGACTTCCATTCCGCGATACTTATTAAAATTTTCAAATCAATCAAATCAAAGAATTATTTTGTTTGAATTATTATTTCTGAATTAAGGCCTTTGGCAGACGTCATTATAATGTACTTAACACTTTAGTAGACAGGCTATCAGTAGAAAAAGTAAAGTCGAAAATACAGTAGTGTGCGTGAATGCAAGACGTTTATTTAAAAAGCGAGTTTAAATATATGTGAAATTCATATAGCACTTTCTAAAAAATCCAAGTTATAGTTATTCGAATCTTGCGTAAAATTTATTACTTTTTAAATTTATTAGTCGACCTCCGTGGCGATTCCTTAACACGCTAGTCCGTCACTCGGAGGTTCTGGGTTCGATTCCTAGCCAGGGCAAGTTGGTAAATGGCCTTTTTTAAGTTGTCCTGGTTCTTGGATGTTTATCCCATCAAAAACATAAATGTAAAAATGCCAAGTTCAAATTCCGACAAAACAATTGAAATTTAAATAGCTGCCAAGTTTTGTAGGTAGAGAAAACTGAAATTTATTCATAAGAATCTAAACATTTGACTTGGACAACATTAAGATTGAAAGCACGGTCATCCATCCTAACTGTGACCAAGCTAGAAGTTGCTTAACCTGTAAAAGCACGGTCATTCATCCATCAATTTTTGAATTTATCGTATGCGAAGTGGAGCGAAATATTTGCACAAGTGGTTTTGATTACTCGTATTTTGAAATTTGTTAAAGCGCAAATGACAAAGAACCCTTAGAATAGAGAATCTGTATCGTTTCACGCAGCTTTTTAGGGTTCCGTAGTAAACAAGAAAACCTTATAGTTTCGTCATGTCTGTCTGTCTATCTGTCCCCAGTTTTACTCATAGGCTATTAGTACTAGAAAGCTGTAATTGGGCATGGGAATGGATATGTGGTAATAAAAACTTGTAAAAAAAATGTGTGGTGTGAGACGTCGTTGAATAGGTCTTTCAAAAATATTGTAAGATTATGAACACCCTTTTTCGTTTTAGCAATCCGTTTGTGAAATATTTGGTTTTTGTTTGCAAATTTTTGTTAGAATTATGTGTCTTCCCTTTCTGTCAGTTAAACGGTTATATATGGATACTTAAAAAAATTAACGGCAGTAGTATATAACGTCTCCCTGTACTAAAACTAATTTAAGGTGGATTCAGTTCATGATACTGAACAACTTTTCCTAAGGAACACATAATTAAATATGAAAAGAAAATGTTTGCTTTCCATTCGACCTCCGTGGCGTAATTGTTAACACGCTAGACCGCTAATCCGGAGGTTCTGGGTTCGAGCCCCAGCCAGGGCAAGTTAGAAAATGGTCTTTTTCAAATTGTCCTGGGTCTTGGGTGTTTATCTATGTATGTATTTATCATAAAATATAGTATCATTGAGTTAGTATCCCATAATACAAGTTTAAAACTTACTTTGGGGCTAGCTTAATTAGTGTGATTTGTCCTTACATTACCATACATATATTACATAAATATTACATTTTGCCAAATCTTGTGTGTAAGAGATCAAAAATAATTTTTGTATTTCGTTTGTTCCTTGGTGTAAGTTGTTCAGTATCATGGACTGAATTCAGATCTAAAGTTAGGCAGTTGTTAGTTACATAAAACAAGTAGGTACTGACTACGGAACCCTACACTGCACGTGGCCTGTCACGGCACGTGGGCGGTTTATTTTGGTTAAGTTTAAATTTTAGGGAACCATAGACAAATTTATGATATTTCTGTGTAAATCAATATTACTTATCGCTGACATGACGTTCTCAAAAATACAATCAAATAGTATTTTACGCGAGCGGTGACTTGGAAAACTAAATGTTTTGTGTTCCACTGACAGGAAATGTACACATTTGAATTTTCTTTGTGAAACAATACGTTTAGCGACCATCTGCAATCGTAACACCTTTCACTTCTATTCACCTTATTATGTAAGTACGGAGGGTAAAAAAGATTGCACGTTGAACAGATCAACAGTCTCGGCTTAGCAGCTGTATGTGCTCAATCAATGACTTGACTGTTTGATTTTGTACAATATTTTTAACGAATCAACAAAAAGCACTAAAAAGAAATCTTTTCCTGAAAACAGCTAAAAAAATTGGTTGATTAATGAAGCAGTAATTAGCATTATTGTACCCTTATATTTTTTATCTTCTAATAGGTTTTCCTGTAATCTATAGGTAAAGAACTATTAACTGTATATTTTTCAAAAGATTGGGTTCAGTGGTTTCGGAGATAAGTGTATTTTTATTATTTATTTTCAAAAATAACTTCAAAAACACCAACTTAAAAAATATAGAAAAATATATTTAATATTATCATAAAATGCTCTTTCATTTGATATTTTACGCGATATAGTTCACAAAACCCTTTTTTTAATGTCTCATTTATCTCCCATAAAGTGGCCCCATTTTTTATTTATTTATTCATTTACCTACATTTTACTTCCGTCTTTGGGTCACAAATTTACATTATGTGCACCACATTTCAACTGAATCGGTCCAGTAGTTTAGTAGGGCCCCCCCTAAATTTAATTTACCCCCCGGTAAATTTTCGCCCATTTTCTTAAATAACTTAAAAATACCGATCTAAGAAATAATAAAAAATAAATATATTTAAAATTGTCATAAAAAGTTCTTTCATTTGATATGTCACACGATTTTGTTATCAAAACTTTTTTTTAATGTCTAATTTACCCACAATAAGTGGCCCCCTTTTTTAAATTTCATTTGTTACATTATACGTCTATCTTTAGGTCACTAAATTACATATGTGTAGGTACTAGATCTCAACTAAATCATTCTAATAGTTTCGTAGCAAATTGGCTGTGACTTACGGACAGACAGACAAGCGAAACCCTAAAAACAGTAAAAACACCGAAAAAATCGGTTCCTATACAAATTTCCCAGGCGGCTGCCCACTTTTGTATAAAAATGCAGATTTTTTTTTGTTTTTTGACTGTTGTTTTAATATCATTATACTATACTAGCAGTCCACCCCGGCTTCGCCCTTGGTACACACAAAGCCTATGTCACTCGGGAATAGTGTACCATTCCAACGGTGAAAGTTTTTTTTAAATCGGTCCAGTAGTTTCGGAGCCATGTAATGCAAACAAACAAACAACCAAATCTTTTCTCTTTATAATATAAGTGTAGATAAATAGCCTACTATAGCCTGCCTGCCAAGCCAAGTATAGATCTAGTATAGCCTGTGGTTCGATATATTACGCATAATGTCAATTCGTATTTTGATATACATTCATGGGGAAAAGTTGTTCAAAATTTCAGACTGAATCACCCCTCAAAATAATTGTAAAACCCTAATTAAACAGCACCTTTTATTACAAAAACAGTTAATATGATTCCGCGACCCGAGAAAGTTCCAATCCGATTTTCGAAAAATATAGGTAATAAATCAAACAAATTATTTTTTTCATTGACTTAATTTTCAATAAAATTAAAAAAAAAAATGTGCGATGCCGTATCTGCGATAGCATTACATCTTTAATTGAACGTCAACAAAATGTCAAAACTGTACCATAGTGTAGCAAAAGTATGACATAATTTGGCAGTTTGTACATAGATTTTTATTGAAATATTTTAGACTGTAATGCAATTTTACGTAATTTGAAAATGGATTTTTTTGAAAAATTCGACACGGCCTCCTTCCTGAACGCCCGGCGGGCAACTGAATTTGTATGGAAGAATCATGGCCGCCATTTCAGAGATTTATGTCAAAAACGTTGCAAAACATCCAATTTTTAAAATTATTTTTTTTATTATTGCGTGATTGCATTGTAAGCAAATATTAAGAATAATGTTTCAAAATAGCCTTTATTTTTATAAAATATATGCAATCCCTTGTTAGAATATTTCTTTACGCAGAAAAACAAGCCAGTTTGTAGCAAGATTTTCTAAAATATTTCTTTCAGGTTTCTTTACAATTATCTTACTTTTTCTGAATGAAAATTAAAAAAATACGGTTTTCGTCTACTGGCTAGTCTATTCACCTATAACTAGGTATGTAATTTTCTTAGTGGTCTTTTCTACTTAAGCCATAACTATTGCCCGCGCAAAGTGCGTTCTGCATGTTTTTGGGTAAATTCAATGCTTGTTTTTAGGAAAACTACAAAATATTTTAAAAAATCCTTTTTTTCGTCTACTGTCCCAACTCTTCCTCTATCTATGTGTATACATTATTTGACTTAAATCAAACGCTTTCTGTACAAACTTGTTGCCCGCGCAAACCTAGTTTACATGGTGCCGACCCTTAATCTCTATTAGATATCAAACTCACCGGTACAGAAGTAAACGTTGTCCGAATAGATGTCCTATCTTTCAGGATTCTTTCACTTATATTCACGACACTAACAATCTCTTACCGGGGATCAATAACTAAATATGCAACAATCTTTGAGAGCAACAAAAACAACCTCTGCCACGGACTGTCGTACTCATCACTGCCAAATATATCTTTACTCATCTATCTATCAGATAAGTTTTAGATTAGACAAATCAATTGGTCTTGATAAAAGTAATCGTCAAATCGTATTTCTGTGTCCAAGCAAGATATTTTCATCATTTAGAGCTTTACAGATGAGCGACAGTTCACGACAGAGATATGGGATATAATATTTTTCTGAGGTTCGCGACATCAGTAGACGACGCTCGGCGACCAGTGCCGCGACTCGGGAACTGTCGCGTGACCAGTATCGCGGTCGGCGGCGACAGTCGTAGACCGTCGTGCGACATTTCGCGACCGTTAGTGACATTCGACAACCATTGCATGATAGTCACCTACCATCATGCGACAATTGGCGATAATAGGGATGATGACTAGGTCAGAAAAGTATTATCTAATTAGTCCGTTAGTTAGATTATCCAAAAATAATACAGTACACGACAGTTCGCGATACTAGTCGCCAACGAAGGTCGCGAGCTATCGCTAACACGCTGTCACTAGTCTGTCTAAGCCCATAAATGAAATAAAAAAGCGGCCAAGTGCGAGTCGGACTCGCCCATGAAGGGTTCCGTAGCAGCAAGTAACATAATATAAAAGTTCTATTGGCGGTTTACGATTTATGACGTATTAAAAAAAAACTACTCACTAGATCTCGTTCAAACACATTTTACCACTTTGGAAGTGTCTTTCTAACTATTCAGTTTATAAAACAAATATATTAAAAACCTCAATATCATTTTTGAAGACCTATCCATAGATCCCCACACGTACGGTTTTAAAGAAAAAAAAATTTTTTGAGTTTCAGTTCTAAGTTTTTTGTTTTTTTTTGTGTTTTTGTGTGAATATCTTAATGCGGTTCACAGAATACATCTACTTACCAAGTAACAGTATTATTCTTACAGTTTCGGAAAAAAGTAGCTGTGTCATACGGACGGACAGACATACAGACAGACATGACGAATCCATAAGGGTTCCGTTTTTTTCCATTTGGCTACGGAACTCTAAAAATGGAGTATTTAAGTAAAAGACCCCATAGATAAATGTTATCGAGTTCAATTAGATAAAATTGAATGATAACTGGTTTACTTTATTTAACGTAATATTTTTTGTGATCTATTGTCTAGATAGTGTCTACATATTTGTGCTAAAAACTGAAGAAGATTTGATTGTTATAAAGAATGTAAGAATAAAGTTGTACATATACGTCAGCAATGATTCAAAAGTTTAATACCTGCATTTTCGTCGTTGGCAGCCGTTGGATCCAGGTCTTCTTCTGTTCCTGAAAGATAAAAATAAAATTATATTACCATAATGTTTGTAAAGTAAATAACATTAGGCATTCCGCCTTGACCTAGTCAGAAAACCGGACAAGTCGAACTCGCTCACCGAGGTTCTGTACCATTCATATGTATATGAATTAATATTAATTTGATGTAAAATAAAATTTCCTATGTTACTTTAAATACTATTGACTTCTTATAGGTTTTCCTATAATCTACTCGTATAGGTAAAGAACTTTTTTGACTTTAAAACTATTCATTTAAAAATTATGAAAAAAGTTAATCCAAATAAACTTTGATATGTCGCACTTGGTCACACAAAATAGTTTGTAAAACTTTTTTTAAATCTTCTTTCTTACTTACCCCCAAAGTGTTTAAAATTCTATTTACGTTACACGTCCGTCTTTGGGTTACCAACTTACATATCTGTACCAAATTTTAACTCAATCGGACCAGTATAGTGTCGGAGCAAAGTAACAGACGGACATCCAGACACGCGTGTGATCCTAAGGGACCCTTTTAGGTTTTTCCTTTCGAGGCACGGAACCCTAAAAAGTCTGAAAATGGAACCCAGGCACCGAAGTATAAAGAGCACAATAGCTAAAAAGATGCCACCGGGAAATAGGTAACTAAGATGAGACGTTTTTTAAGTTATTTTTTATCACGATCACAAGGATGAGATATGACATATCTTGCGGCATAAAATAAATCTGATCCGGTGTAAATCTTAATGATAAGACATCTGTCCGTGTTTACAAGTGTATATCATCACTTGGATAGCTTCACTTTATCTAGAAATACAAAGTTCGCAATGTGTGATGCGAACTTTGTATTTCTAGATAACATCATATGTCTTTGCAGACACTGTCGTTTAAACGTCGTAGTATGTTTGATTAAGGTCTAGATAAGACTTCAATAGTTCTGTGAGAACAGCAGACCTCGCGAGGTCTTATAATATAACCATGAAATAACTGAGACTTTCCCCTTTCCCCTGGCTTAGTAAAGCCATATCAGTGAAATCCGTCTATATATGACGCTACAGCAAACTTCCCTCCTTTCCCCCCTCCACTTTTGCTTTAAATCTTGGCGACTCTTGCTGTTCCTATGGCAACTTCCTAGAGGACGTTATCTAGGTTTAGAAGGTTTTAGTCCTATCTGCGGAACACTATAATCTTAATCTTAGTGTTCATCTAGACATGGACCGATAACCCCTTCCCCCTCTACCCCCCCCCCCCCCCACAACAAAATCCGTTTGGTTGAGTACTGATTGGAAGCAATTTTTTTTTCATTGTTCTTTACCTTGTTTTTATGAAAAGTAGTTCAGTATCATGGACTGAACTTGCTCCAAAATTTGGCTGGTGGTTTAAGTCACTCTGTATATTCCTTGAAATTCATATACTTAATTAAACTTACAGCTGCTCATTTCGAAACCAGACAAAGGATCTAATCATATCTAAATAGCGTCCTTCAGCTTACCAAACATCTTGAGCCGCAACGGTAACGGTAATACAGCCGAACACCTTTCCACCTCCTCAGACAATACGGCACGCGACGACATACAAAGCGAATGCACTCAAACCATCATTACGGAAGAACAAGACGTCACAGCTGCCTTCCTACTTCCTCTGCATACAAACGTAATTCAAGATGGTTGCTTTTGTCTGGTTTATTCATTATGGTACTCAATTTGGCGCGTGTTATCTTTGTATGAGGATGTAGACGCGTGCCGTAGACATGCTATTATGTTGTGATAGAGGGAACTTTAATAATATTAAGTTGCTATGGAATAACAAAAGAGTTGAGGGCACGGAATTAAAAAGGTAAACGGACTAGAGGATATGACGTAGTCAATATGGTATTCGTGGTTTATTTTTCTTCTATGTTTGTTACTAGTCTCAAACTTACAAACCTTCGTGTCACCCGTTGTAATACCCATATTTTTCGTAGGTGTACAACACACGTGCCATAGTCGTAGCAATTCAAAGCATTTTGACTCTACCCTCCAAGAGAAGTTTGTAAGTAAAGCAACGCATCTCTTGCCATAAATAGGAACAGGGAAGCTCTCACACCACAATAGAAACCGAGCTTATTTCATGTTTGCAGCTCCGTTTGGTTGGAATTTTTGAACTGAAAACTTCTTTACGAGTAGACGCGATGGGCATTTTTTGAGATGGGAAAAAACCGTTGAACTCGCGACCAGACCACCTTGTAAGTTTTAACTTCTGTCGGCACTCCCGGAGCGCCACTGTTTTATTTTCTAATGGATGGATGGAAGTAAGTATGTAGGTACTCTATTTAAATATGTATACACTACCACTATGTCGGTCGCACATTGACGTGTCCGCACTGTGCACGTACATTCACCTCAAAAATAGGGTATGTCAGCCACATCAGGGCACATGAACGACGCCAACAATGAATTTTTGTTTGTTATTAAACGAAGACAGACACCATAGCCAAAAACGGCGAAGGAAGATATATATATATATATATTTAAATATGACAACTACAAAAAATGGAAAGAAAGGAATCAGGATCTAAAGAAACAAAAAGTAATTTTATTTATTTATTTATTTAATTTTTATTAAGCCAAAAGCTACAATAGGTAGACTTAATGATAAAGCATTCTCTCCCTGTCAACCTTTAGGAAAAGAGAAACAGATAGAATAATTGGCGTCTAAAATAGATAGAAACAATCCAGAAATAATAAGTTCTTTCAAATGATCATACATAAATATCGTATAAAATAAATACTATATTTATACATACAACATATTTTATACATACAGTAATCATAATCTATGATCACTTTCCATTCGACGGATCAAATGCCAATTACTTCTTCATTTCTTCAGTTGAAGTAATCACACCCTACCATAATTTTTTTGCAAACCGCTACATTAAATCGCGTCGCGTTACAAAAAGTATTCCCTTACAGCAGTTTACATTATAACCCTCAAAAGCTAAGGTCGAAAAATCGCATTTATTAAAAACCAGTTCCAAGATGCCGATTGCAAGACGCCATCTGTCGGGGGCGGTGCGCGACGTCTTCCGTTGCATTGTGTGCGCACCGGTCTGCGGCTCTGCGCACGCGCCAGTATGCAACACTACTTTGGGGTTTATTTTAAAAATATTAGTTTATAACTGAATAAATCGTTTATTGGGCTCATTGTGGGATGAGTAAGCATAATGAGACTCAGTATACTTATAGCGGATTTTCCGACGCTTTTCGTTGCCTTTAGGATGCAGTATTCGAAACTGCAGAGTGAGTTTTTTTTTAATTATGTAAAATCTTTATTTGCAAGGGTCATGCAAAAAATTACATCTAAATCTATAAAGTAAATTTACATGTTTTAGTAAGTATTACTTTTGGTATTACACAAATTACTTATTTAAGTATTATTGTCAGTAATAAAATCGGTTTTGACAATGAAGTTCTAATAATGTTGTTAAAAAGTCTATCTTTTGAAATAACATATCTCTCGAGAACACAGAAAATCTTCATACCTAGTACCTACTGTTATTTTTAACAACAACGTTAATAATGATTAATGAAAACCATTTTTGCCCTACATACGATATTAGTACAAAGGGAAAAAAATATTAACCCACAAGCGCTGGTGGGTGTCATTTCGACCGGCACCCTTGTTTGCTCGGAAGCTAAGCCGGTGTAACGGTGTTGTCAAATTTATGTGTCGTTCTGGACTGTCACAAATCTACTTATCTACCAGAACCACGCCTGTGTAATACTGCTTTAGCTGTGGACATCTGTGATATTTGTGCTAAACCCTGCATATTTGGGGCATAACTATTAATATCCTAATTGAAATAACCATTCCGTATCTAAGAGCAAGATTCATAATATGTGTGTGTGTCAATCAATACAAACTAATGTACATCACCTAAAGTTTTAAATAATTGGTTTTGGTTTTTTAGGGTTTAAAATGTGTGTGAAAAATACGCGATTGCAATTATCCTTATAATTTGCTATTGAATGTTTTCAGGATTTATGTATACAACGAGTTAATGAAATAACGCAAAACCTCTTAGGTTGTAACTCAGTCCATGAAACTGAATAACTTTTGTTCTACAACATTCCCAAAATGCCAAAAATAAAATTCGGATTTTCAAAAAAATTTACTCGATCAGCTGATCAGTTTGTATGAAAATTCAGATTTTTTTTTTTGGGTTTCGTGAAAGTTGTAGAACAAAAGTTGTTCAGTTTCAAGGGCTGAGGGTATCTGAGAGGTTTTGCGTTATTTCATTAACACGCTGTATATATAGGTATGTATGTGCATTTCTTTATGGCACCATAACTTCTACATGCTTCAACAGATTTGGTTGTATGAGATATCGTTAAAACCGTTACATTATCCCACGTGACAAAGGCTACTATTTATTTGTTTTTTTATTAAAGAGATTTTCTTGATTTTAGTTTTTTTTTATATAAAAATTATTTAATTGCATCATATATTGACACTTTATTTATAACACATGTGTACTTACATATGTTAGATCTGACTAATGCGATACCTTTCTCTTCGTCAATAATTCTTAGCACTCTGTCTTAAGAATACTTAACATTAATATGAGGGTTTAACTGGCGACTTACCAGGAATCTAGAAGCCACACAAGAATTTCAGAATCTAGAAATCTTAACTAACACACCTTGTTATGTTCAAGTTACATAACATGAAAACCTACGCACACAGACTCCAGATGAGTGTATTTATCGTATTGGAGGTACGGGCATTGTCCATTGTATAGACGCCTTGGCCATTGTTCGAGTTATGTACACACCCATGCCCGGCCACATCGATCCACTTACATATACACTGTTATGATTTCCAATATACTGATACAATTCGAGCTACGCAGAGAAATCTCTTTGTGTAAATGACCGCTCTCTAAAATAGATTTTGTATTACGAGTAGCTTTGCCGGTTTGGAAGGGTGTTAGAGGCTTCTTGTTTAGTGTATAGTTGTATACCTAATATTGTTGTAGTTTATGTAACTGGTCTGAAAAAAAAGAAAAAAAATAATGTCCCAGCTGCTTTTCTTCCCGCGCAGATCGTAAAAGCCGATCGAGCGAATGGGCGAAAATGCGAATCATGTTAATAGGCGATGCGGCTAGCAACCCATCACTATTTTAATTTCTTTTTCCACCTTGTCGTCTACGATCACACTAAAAGTGGACTTTTGTTTGAGTAGTGTTTTATCTTTATTTTAGTTTTTAAGAAATTTCATATGTATATTTTTATTTTTAATTGCTGTAAATAAACCAATATTATTGTTAAAAAATTGTTAAATATACTCGTAAATTGACACAACAAAATGTTCTGCTAGATTTAACACTATGTAATTCGCAAAACAAAAACCCAATAGTTTGTAAATACTTATTGCAGTAAAACCATGTAAATTTATTTAAAACTATCGATTTAGGAATTCTCTAAGATGAGAGCCTTAGAAGATTATACCCGGTTCCTAAAACTAACATTATTCTTTTTCTAAACATATATCAAATAATTGGAGTTTGGAGAAAAACGATGAATATGTTTACCTTGGACATATTTTATCCTTAAAAAAGTTAGCAAGCAAGAAGAAAAGGAAAGGAAACAACAAAAACAAGATGGATGGGTTGCATTCAATAGACTGCATGACGTATTAAAATCGGCCGACACTCCACAATGCCTGAAGACCCGCCTATACAACCAGTGTGTCCTGCCCACTATGACGTACGGTACTGAGACATGGACGATCACGAAGGAGGCTGTGCACAAACTGAGAGTCGCACAGAGAGCCATGGAGCGCGCTATGCTTGGTATCAGGTTGCTGGATCGAGTTCCTAACACCGTAATCCGACAACGTACTAAAGTACAAGACGTTGGTATAACGGTGATGAACTTAAAGTGGAACTGGGCAGGACACCTGGCCCGACGGAGTGATGGCAGGTGGAGCAAGGCTCTGACCGAATGGTGGCCCAGAACGGGTGAGAGAAGCGTCGGGCGTCCGCCTATGCGATGGGTTGACGATATAACCAAAGTCGCGGGTCGCACCTGGATGAGAGCAGCACAGGACCGAGATGGGTGGCGTCGACGAAGAGAGGCCTATGCTCAGCAGTGGGCGGAAGAAGGGCTGGGATGATGATGATATCAAATAATATAGGTAAGACGCCACAGTTACAAATATTACATACATGAACATGACAAATCCGTCCCCTAAACGGAGAGATTTACAGATTATCCTACAATTTAATATACTTCCGAGTATAAATTGTCAGATTCCTTCTTGTAATAACAGCGTGGCGCTGTCAGCTAAACAGCGAAATCCACCCATACACAAATTAAAGATAGTAACAGATGTGGCATATTTTATATCATAAATACAACGTAATCTTGTAACTGCGTATACAATAGCAGACTAAACAATCGGCCAATAGTTAGAAAGGATAGGATGTGAGCTGCTCAAGAAATCAGCCATTACCATTTTTATACATAAATACTGAGGATTTTCAATAACATTGATACAAAATTCTACTATAATTTATCAAAAATAAATTAAGACGATACACGGAGTCCAGTGCTGCCACCATTTGAAATTAATTATTTGTAAGGAAACGGAGATATCATTTAAAAATTTTAGCTAGTAAAACCTAGATAACCCTTCAAACTATTTTATGAACCACTGTTTACAGTTTAAAGTGAGAACGATAAGCTTTAGTTTGCATTTTTGCGAAAAACGGCTACATCTAGGTTTTACTAGCTCAAAATTTTAAATGATATCTCCGTTTCCTTACAAATAATTTATTTCAAATGGGGGCAGCACTGGACACCGTGTATCTTCTTAAGAAATGTTACAGGTTTTTTTATGTTTTTATTCAATCTCACACAATACTTAATAAATATACAGGTCTTCTTAAGATAACTGCTTTCACTACTAGATATACACTATCACGTCTTTATCACTAATGGTTTAGACAGAGCATTTTAGGTCATACGGCTCTAAGCAGATAGAGCCCAGGGCCGCAAGACCCAAAGGCCACTTTTAGCATCACGGTGAGCGAGATGGAAAAAGGAGTCAAAATAGTAATGGGTTGCTAGCCCCATCGCCTATTAACGTGATTTGCATTTTCGTCCATTCCTCGATCGTCTTTTACGATCTGCGTGGGAAGAGAAGCAGCTGGTACATTCTAAGTTTTTTCTTATCCCTCAGACCAGCATGGAAGGACTTCTTTCACGAAAGAAAATTTTTATTTAAGAAAAGAACATAGGATTAAAATCAAGCTTTTAGTACATTTGTCTGCTGCTACCTATATAGCACTTCACAAGTTATCCTTCCCTTATTCTCCCTATTTTGTGGCCCATATCTGTGCCGTATGAATCTGCACGATATTCGCTTTTCGTCGCCAAATTACATGATTTATTGTCATCTCGGATCAAGCGACAATTTGGTTTGGGTGGATGATCCACACGGGTGTAATTTTTGGGTTAAGATTTCATCGTTTGGATAATGCAATACGATTATTACTAAACACATATTTTATTTATAATATTGTATGATGACATTTTAATGCTATTCTAGATCATAAACACGACAAACTTTCACGGTGAAAAAAATGAATATAAACAGTATTAGGTATTAGAATAAACGAATCGCTTCAAAACTTTATGTAGATACTGTTATATGCCTACTTAAACGTTGAAATGTCGGTATCAGTTCAGTGTACTCGTAATCAGTATTCTAGATAGATAGTCTAAAATCATGTATACTAGAATAAAAAATACTCAAGATTTTACCACATGGATGGATGGATGGCGCCACTGCGCCCTGTACATCGCCTCCATGTTAAATAAATTATTAAAAATATTTTGGCAAGCAGTAATCACTTTATCTTGTGCCAGATAAGTAAAATACGCGTTCCCGCTTCTGGAAGTAATATTTGTTTTCCAAAAAGAAGATTGGACTCAACACAATAACTGGATTCATACTCTTAGTGGAAGCTGCTGTCGGTTTGGCTAATCATAGAATTAAGTACCTATGGGTTTTGCCGATGCTTTCGAGATAAGACTTGATTCGGCAACGCAAGAAGTGTAAATAAGTGTGCAGTGCTTGTGTTATTGTGAAGTTGTAATAATTTAATATCAATTACCTATTTAATTGATAATATGTAAGAAGGTGGATTGATGTGAATACGTATTTGTTATGTTATCCCACCCGCCTGTTTCGTTTTTGTAATGGTCGTCGTTCAGTTAACAACTACAAAATTCGACAAGTGCACTGTATCCTTCATAGCTCAGTGGATACAGAGGCTGACTGCAGTCTGAACGTTTAGTATGAAGATGAAGTCGGTGACGCGGGTTCGATTCTTGGACTGGCACGAACTGTAAGACTGTTCTTTTATTTTACTTATTATTTATGCTTTGTGTATTGTTTTGTATTTTTTTATTGTTTTTATTTTTGTGTATATGTATGCTTTTTTTTTTTTTTTGTTTTTCTTTACGTTATTGATTTTATTTGACAAATTTCGGTTAATGTTGGATTTGTTTTGTTTTTCCTTTTTGTTGTTGTTTTTTTTTTTTTTTAAATTAAGTTAGTAGACACTATTTGACGTACCTACATACATATTTTTTATGACATTGCCTAGACTGATGATGAGTAAGAATTTTAATTTTGACATTTTAATTAATTAGTTTACAATTTGTTTTTAATAATTTCGATTTAGATGCTTTTGATATATGTGCAGGTATGTCATTTTATATAATTAATTTTTATTTTGTTTTATAATGAGTGGATCGCAAAGATCTACGTGTCCACATTGCCCCAATTCTTCGCGTCTTTTCATAGCTCCCCGTGGTCTTAATGTTCATATTGGTCGCGTACACAGGACACAATCTCAGTCTCAGCAACCGATTCCAGTCGTCTCTGATCAAACGCAGTCACCAAGAGCTGCGCCTAATTTTGAAAACCTTGCACATTTTAAGAAAAATGTGCGGGTTCTTAAGCATATCCCTAAAGGGACTAGATGTTTGGCGGCTGGAAAGTTATGCGAAATTGTTGAACAATGTCTAGTTTCAAACGGAAAAGATGACTGGTATAACTTTTTAACTTTTGCCTATCTTTCTTTAAGGGTACCAGACGGAAACGACAAAAAGTGCCTCACCACAAAGGTGAAACAAAATATTTCCGAGCCCTCAATTGGAGTAGATTGTAAACATGTTTTTGATCAAAATAAGATTGGCTCACGTCGTAAGCGCATTGAGGCAAAGGTGTATGATGGGGATTTAAGGAGCGCAGTTAGGATACTAACATCAGACCTTGGCTTGGCCCCGAATGATACGGATAGTTTGAATGCGTTAAAAAATAAACATCCTGCGCCGTCACGTCCCTTGTCTTTGCCACCAGAGCCTAATAATGCATGTCCAGCGCTAGTAGTTACAAGCAACGATGTGCTAGAAGCAATAGGTTCTTTTCACAATGGTTCAGCGGCCGGATTAGATGGAATTCGACCTATTCATCTAAAGGAACTAACTTCTCCATCAGCAGGAGATAATGGAGTGCGCCTACTAGAAACTTTAACAAAGTTGTGCAATTTTTTGCTTAAGGGTCACCTTAATGTTGAGGTTTGTCCTTTTTTCTACGGTGCGTCATTATGTGCACTTGCAAAAAAAAGATGGGGGATTGAGACCAATCGCGGTGGGTAGCGCTATCCGTCGGCTGGTGGCCAAGCTTGGTTGTCGTGCTGTGAAAACGGATGCGTCTAATTTATTGCAACCTTGCCAATTAGGTTTTGGAACACAGCTAGGTTGCGAAGCAGCTATCCATGCAACTAGAACATTTGTTATGTCCATAATGGGTTCTGATGGCGTCATTTTGAAGCTCGATTTAAAAAATGCTTTCAATTGTGTAGAAAGAGATGTCATACTGTCCGAGGTACGTGAAAATTTTCCCAGTTTATATCCATTTTTGCATCAGTGCTATGTGTCACCTAGTCAGCTATTCTTCGGTACCACTTCTATAAATTCGCAAGTAGGAGTGCAACAGGGAGACCCATTAGGTCCATTGCTCTTTAGCTTGGCAATACAAAAGGTAGTTTCCTCACTTACATCTCCATTGAATGTTTGGTATCTCGATGATGGTACGATTGGGGGAAGTCCTGTAGCAATAGAAAATGATCTTCAGATAGTTATATCTAAATTTAGAGAAATGGGCCTCGAGGTAAATACAAGCAAATGTGAGCTGTTTTCGTATAATACCAATCCTTCGCATATTGGCAACCTTTTGTCACTGCTTCCAGGAATTAAGATAGTGAGTAGGACGGATTTAAATTTACTTGGTGCTCCCATATTTTCAGAAGCAGTACCATCCGCTATTCTTCTTAAAAACGAAATATTGAAGAAGTCTGAGCCTACTTTGAAGGAACTCCCTGCTCATGTCGCTTTGACTCTTTTTAAAAGCTGTTTGTCAATGCCAAAGTTGACATATACACTAAGGACTGCTCCAGTTTGGCTTTTTCCTAACGAAGTATCTACTATTGATACTACAATAAAGGAAATACTCGAGAGTATTTTAAATGTGAGCTTGAATGAAGGTCAGTGGCGACAAGCTTCGCTTCCAGTCAGGCATGGGGGTCTAGGTATCCGACGAGTACAGGACTCTGGTTTGCCAGCTTTCTTGGCCTCATCGCACGGGGTTGTTGAGCTCGTCACTCGTATTTTGCCTTCACACGGTGATGACTCTTCTTTGCCCTTTGTAGATGGAGCCCTTGATGAATGGCAAGTCCGGAACCCTCGTCATAATCTGCCTGACCAGCCACAGATTCAAAGAAAGTGGGATGATATTCTGGCTAAAAATAGTATTGACGATCTTTTAAACAGCAACTCTGGTGTTGACTTGGCAAGGTTAAAATCAGTAATATCTCCAGAATCAGGAGCCTGGCTACATGCGTTGCCGTCGCCACAACTAGGCACACTTCTTGACGACAACACTATACGTATAGCGGCAGCTCTCAGGATAGGGTGTAACATTTGTGAGCAGCATCAATGTACCTGTGGTGCCCTTGTAGATGCCAAAGGTCTTCACGGTTTGAGTTGCATTAGATGTGCTGGCAGGTTTGCTAGACATCATGCTCTTAATGATGTCATTCGTAGGGCTATGGTAAGCGCCAACATCCCATGTGTATTGGAACCTCCTGGGTTAAGTCGTACAGATGGCAAAAGACCTGATGGGTTGACTTTAATACCATGGAAGAGAGGTCGCTGCTTATTGTGGGATGCAACGTGTGTCAGTACCTTTGCCGCTTCCCACCTTAAGGACACTGTCAGAAATGCACGATCAGCTGCCGAAAATGCTGCTAAACTTAAACACACAAAATATGCTCCCCTTGAATCAGCCTATATTTTTGTGCCTGTAGCTTTTGAGACCACGGGTGCTTGGGGGACTGAGGCTCAGGCATTTATTCGGGAGCTGGGCCAACGCGTCTATGAAAAGACGAAGGATAATCGCTCCGTGTCGTTTCTCGCTCAAAGGATTTCTATCGCTATACAACGCGGAAATGCTGCTAGCATTATGGGAACCTTTGGGCCAGGGACGGTTCGGGGCGGATTATTAGATTGAATATTTTGACGAAGCATGTTGCGGATATTTATTTGTAACTAGGTAAGTACAACTTTTGACGAAGCATGTTGTGGATACCTTTTGTACACTTTTTGACGAAGCTTGTTGCTGATTTATTTTTGTATGTAACTATTAATTTATCTAATAATTATAATTTTTTTTTTGGAAATAAATTGATGGAAGAATAGTCTTTTACCACAGCAAAACTTTAAATTAAATGATTGTTAAATGATGTTCATACTTTCCTGTAGTGTGAATAGCCTAAAACTACGGAGGGAATACGAGTAGAGGCAATATTGTTCGAAAATATTATAATAAACTATGAAGCGATATTATGAATGTGACAGACCGCGTGTCGCTGCGACCCCACAACGCCATTTAAGGGTTAACAGAGGGTCCTCTTTGTAAACTGAAAGGATTACTCAAACAATAAGTCAGAACATTCATCACTTTTGTTCACGCCCAATGTACTAATAAAGATTAATAAAAGATATGATAAAGTCTGCTATTCAGTTGACGGACTAATTTATTTTACGTTTTCAAATGTTATCACGATTTTTCATATATTTTTGTGATAAAAATAATCTTAATTGCATTTCTACCAGGCTAGTCAAGTTAGGAGCAAAAATATAGAATTATATACCAAAGAGGTGATAATAATTTGACCATGAAAACTAGAAACGCTGACAAACTTGCATCAGTTCCGTGTACACTTGAAAAGTCTGGTAAAGTAACGCCAACGCATGTCATGGGTCCGACAGTGTCGGACCCATGACATGCGTTAATTTACCAGACTATATATAATCGGTTGCCGCAGGAGATCAGCGCAGCTGATAACATTAAAATCTTTAAAAATAAAATTTAACACACAAAAAATATACAAACAAACGAACTTACACTATGTTTTTACCGAATTTTATTTATAATTTGGCTTCGTTTTTTTCAAAACTACTCAGTGTTACTTATTTCTGTTTGTTGGATTTAGCACTCGTTCGCAAGCTTTGCAATTATGTTGTGATAACATTGTATTTAGGCATAAGATCTTTGTAAACTGACAAAGCTCTTCTGGCGCATAGGCGACCAATACTGTGTAAATGAGTTTCTTTCAGCGTTTCTTCTCAGCAGTGTTCATTGCGAAACGCAAGTATCGGTAGCTTTTAAACAAAGAAAATAAAAAATTTAGATATAAATAAACATTACATAATGTACACTATACTTATTGACGTGTAAAAGTGCCTGCAAAGGCCTAGTTACTGAATAAATATTAAATTTAATTGATTTTTTTTTCGTTGCAGCAACAGCTCTGTCAGAGTCAGCTAGTCATAATTGCGTTTACTTTATCAGTGATATCGAATCGTCATATTCCGAATCAATCTTCCACGTCTCCTGCAGTCGCCCCTGCATTTCCCGACAAGCAATAACGCGACTCCACTGACATCAAACACGAATTAACTTTCAGCGTCAACCCTCCCACTATCCTAAGACACGGACACGATCAGTTAAGTGGTCGATCGGACCCCGCGGCGATTTAATTCACTTCTCACGCGACGGAGGGTTAGCGGATTAACTGACACGCGACTACAGATATTGTCGATTTGGGGATCAGATGAGATATGCTAGAGTAATGATTCTAACGTAATTGTTCAGAGGATTTGCCAACTTACTTATACGTCCATTTGAGTAATTAATATTGTCTTTAGATATAATATGACCAAGGGGAAACGTACATGCTGCCCGAGAAGAATTTTTAAGCAGGTAAGTTATATTAAAGTCACTTTTGGTGGTTATTACTTATCACCGGCTGTGGCAGCTAGTACGGTAAGCTGTATTTTTAAGAAGCATGGATCAAAACGTACTTAATAACTAAGCATATGTGGGTTTTTTTTCGTACATCTATGTAATATAAAAAAACACTTCACATTTTCTCGATTTGTGGTTTGAAATACTTGCCATGATTTTAAATAAATAAATTCCGTTAATACCTATTGTCAATAACTTTTTCTTTACTTTCAACAAAAAGCCTATAAATAAATGTACCGTGGTAGATTGTACGAGTATAATGTACAGTTCATAGCCGTCAAAAATAAAAATACAGAATTATCATTCGTAGACGTCAGATAGAATATATTCTAAAAATGATGCAGTTTACGCAAAAAAAATAATTTTGTGTCTGTAGTAAAAATATAGATAGGTGCGAGCATCAGCTACCTACCGGGTCCACAGGTGGCGGATAGTGGAACATCCTGTATATGCAGGATAGTTGCGAATGAGGTTCTGCCAAATAAGCAATCCCGGACCAGATGCGGTAGAGTTATCAGGACGCGGTGGGATGTCTAATGGCATAGGCATCTCCAGAAAATACCGCAAGGTCCCAGGACGGCTCTAAGATATGGCGAGCAAATACCGCTATTAAATAAGTGTTTGCCCTGGCAGAGAGAAGCAGCCTGCCAGCTGTCTTCAAGCGGATCTCATGGGGAGAAGAACGGTTGAGGGAAAGATTACTCGGAGAGAGTAGGATACAACCAAAATCTCGGCCACTGCGATCATCGACCCATCGTGGCTGGCGTAATGATTATAGCTAAAACCCCCTCCAAAGAAAACATGATAAAAAATATCCCTCAAATAGAGTCGTCACGTTTTTTTGCACGGAATGGGGCTCCCGGGTCCCGGACTCCCTATGCGCGGTGAATTAGCGAAACATTATGGATTTAAAACGATATCATAACACGGAGAGCGTATTGTCTGAGCTCGGTGATGATTTAGTGGTGGGCGGGAGCAGATATTAATTTGAATATCTTTTTTATACTAGTGTGTACATGTTAAGATACAATATAAATAATATATAGATATCTTAAGATTGAAATGTAATTATTGATTTACATATACAC
Organism: Acrobasis repandana; assembly: GCA_963576875.1. Taxonomy (NCBI): domain Eukaryota; kingdom Metazoa; phylum Arthropoda; class Insecta; order Lepidoptera; family Pyralidae; genus Acrobasis; species Acrobasis repandana. Next base: position 7,972,525 of record OY756230.1, on the reverse strand, counting down.
TATCACAATGCCCGGAACAATATCGAAATTAAAAATATGTAATGATAAATTTCACTCGTGGCGAAATTTTTTATCACATATTTTTAATTTAGATGTTGCAAATTTTGTTTGTAGACCTGGCTTTATTAACGTTCTGGTGTTAAATTGAATGTCTTCGCCTGTAACACAAGTAAAAAAAATCCACAAAACTATAATTACAATTTTACAAACATAATAACCTTTACTTACAATAATTGGCCTCTAGATTATGGTGATTACTCTCTATTTACTTATCTAATTCACTATTACCTTAATCTTACCATTATGATGGTATTGATCTTACCAAACAATCAGTCTAATTTCTTTTCTATACAGGGTCTAACAAAATATACTTAAACTATTTTAGGGCTGAATTCAGTTCATGATACCGAACAACTTTCCCCAAGGAACATATATAGAAATAAGAAAAAAAAAGTTGGATCAGCTGATTGGTCAACTTGTCCCATACAAGGCCAAAAAATATTTTACATATTTTGATATATGTTTCTTGAAAAAAGTTGTTCAGTATCATAGACTGAATCCACCCTTAAAATAGTTTCAGTATATTTTGTTAGACGTTATATTTAAACATTAGTAGAAAATTCGTAGCAAAATAGCCATAGATATCTAAATTCGTAGCATACGAGTATCATAGTTCGGCACGCACCGTGACTAACCGAAGTGCGAATAGGGTTCCGCGACACATGTCTCCCATAGACAATAATTCACGCAATTGATCCAAATCCCAACACAATGGACTTATGGATCACACATGTCCTACGCGGTCTGCGCAAACACAGATATGAAATAAATGGCCTATTGCCATTATCAGTAATGACCCCATTACGAACTGTTTTTTGGGGATAATTTGTAGCTTTATTTGCTAAAATAATATCTGGGGGTCACGTCTCTGTTGAAATACGACACATAAGACACATTAGATTACTTACTAGTGTTTTCAATTTCTGAAAATTCGTATTAAGAAGTCTCGAAAAAACTTTAAAGAAGCTGCCAAACTTAGAAGGGACTAGGCTAGCTAGCATGTGTGTAGGATGCACTCAGATAGATAAACTAAGATGGATAAGCACAGAATAGGTGCCTGTAGGCTGGCGTTGCAAGAAGGCCCAAGGACAAACAAGGTGGTGTGATAATCTAGTGTCTTTCGATAAGACCTGGAAGTCCATCGCGCAAGATAGAGATCGGTGGCATACAAGAGGGGAGGCTTTTGCCCAGCAGTGGGACAGTATAGGCTAATAAAAAATAAGGTAGGAATTAAAAAAAGCTTAGCTTTTGATGAGTAAACTTTTATGGAGACACATTTTTCGAATTTCAATATAGGTTCATCTCACGTTGAAACAGTTACAGTACATTCTTTTTGATTTAATTTATGTCGAGTACACATATGTGCCGTTCCACGGGTAAAGGTACCTTATGGACGGTGGCGCTTAGGACGATTAGAAAAACAATTCGTACAATTAACTTAGCTTAAATAAACACAATGTCGTAAGTGCCACAGTCCATAATGTACCTTTACCCGTGGAACGTCACATATACAGATTAACATAATATTTTTTTTTTACTGAAAAGTGCGTACAAAGTCACGTTTTGGCAAACTATTGCTGTAGTTCGTAAAGAGTATTCTTACAGCATTGATTTATTTGGTCGAAAACTTTTCCTAATTAAAACTCCTCACATTTATAAATTCTTTTAATTTGTCTAAAGTTCGATATGAATGACGTGGTATTGCACCAATCATAATACACGCAGCAGCTGCCGCAAGCGAGGGGTTATGAACGTCGGTGTCAGAAACAACTTTATGTTGCACTAATCTTGTTGGTTTATTCAAACAACTCTATATTCTTATTAACGAAACTTATTGTTTTACACAATACTGTAAAAAATATTTTTCCCGGCATAATTTGAACCAAGTAAACAAAAGTTTATGAAGTAACTAAATTACCTAATACATTTTTAATATGTATATTGATTTAATTGCCGCTCTTTTACAGCAGACACACGAATATAAAATCGAAGATGAAAATCTGCGTACCTTTGTGAATATTTTTATATAAACTTTTTAAAATATATATATATATTTAAAAATATATAGGTAGTTTACTCCCTAAAATGCGAAAAATTACAATAATTACACATACACATTTATTTGCTAGCAGATACTATAAAAGCATTATTATATACTTACAGTACCTACATATAAATATAATCCATTAAATCCTCAAAATGAATAATTTTAAATCCCTAAAATTATTATTTTTTTGTGGATTTGAGGTTGTTGTATTTATTCTTGCGATGGTATAACATAGATACAAAACTATTTGAACACTAATGTTTTCGCTATGACGTAATACATTTGCTTAACAAGGTGTTTTCACTTTTTGTTTGTTTTACGTTTGCATCCATTCGATATATGTCTCTTTTACTTGTCAAAACAAACATTAACTTAAATAAAACGACTCTACAAATAATTAATTATTCCTAAGCCCGCAAGCCGCGACATCTCGGAGATATAAAACAATAGACTGTTTGAGAACTGTCGCCCGTGCCAGTTATATGGCCTCATACAATTTGTTTGAGACGAGTTGACGCCTTTTTGCTAGTTTTCAGCATGTCAAAACAAACACTAAAGTAAATTATCAACATGACTTTAAATTAATAAATCATTTCGAAGCCCGCAAGCCGCGACATCGCGGAGATATAAAACAATAGGCTGTTTGAACACTGTCGCCCTTGCCAGTTGTACGGCCTCATACAATTTGCTTGAGACGAGTTGGCGCTTTGTGCTCGTAATTACGACGCGACGGCTTCCGTCTGCGAATTACGCAATGTTTTGATTTCAGAACCGTTATTGTGTCAAAATATACCTAGTCCATTTTAACGACTCATTGTGTTCAAATATAGTCTATTTTGACAACCATTTATTTAAAATATACTCTATTTTGCCTACAATTTATGTAAGAACTTGTCTATTTTGAAGTACTGAGGTTGAGTACGCTTTATATAATATAATTGTGTACTTATATGGAATTAAATTATCTGAAATAAAAATTATTTTATTTTTATTTTATTTAGATACTATTTTAGCAGTTGGTCTTCGTGCTTCTGAAATGATGATTCATTACATTACCGTTTTTTCTTATACGCTACTTTTATCGAATCATCGACATATTCATATCTTTACACTCTAAGTACACTGGTTGGTAACTAATTAAACAGAAATGTTCTTTTGTCGAATCATCGACAAATACATATCTTTAGACTTAGGTACACTGGTTGGTAACTAATTAAACAGAAATGTTCTTTTGTCCAATCATCGACAAATACATATCTTTAGACTTAGGTACACTGGTTGGTAACTAATTAAGCAGAAATGTTTTTGGCTTTTGATCTCATAGCAAGTAGAGTATATTTTCCAATTTGTCGAAAATATTTTCTGATACCTACAACGTCTGACAAAGATTTATAACTCAAATATTACATACTATGTGCCATGTACTATTCTTATTTATTTATCATTATATTTAAAATTGCAAATATTGTGTAGATTTATAACATTTACTTATGTTATACGAGTATATATTCAATTGACTGCATGTTCTCGAAAGTTCTCGATCTATTATTAGAATTGTACCAGGGTTTCCTAGTTAACTTTAAATATAAAGAAAATTATAGCATTGAAAATTAATTACTCTTTAATACACCTTTTCAATTATAAGACTTCACACGTTTCATACTCGGAATCTGATTAGATTTTGATATTCTCGAACGTTCTCATTGGAATGGGGTCACGATTTCCCGAAGTTTCTTTAGGAATAATTACAGTTTATTTGAGGATTCATTGTCGGGTGTTGTGACGTCATCTGGCGACACGACAGGCATTATTGTTATTAATTAGCGGGCCTGCAATGAAGTAGGACGCCAATCACTTCACCATCGTTTGCCCGACTTCAGCCGTCTTGAGAACGTCTTTGTTTAAGATCTCGCACGTAGAGTTACGAATTGTAAGACTTTTTTATAAGTAATATATGTCGGTCGACAGTAAATTAATAAAATAAGAGCAATACACCTTGAAAGGTGTTTATGCATCTTATTTGTAACTATCTCTACTTTTTTTAATATTATTTGTGGTTTCGTATAAAATATGTCCGCAAAAACAAACAGTGAAATACCCTATTATGATTTTTAAAAAAAAACATTATTTACTTACTAAAAATAAATTCCTAACATCGGAAAATTCTATTAAAACTATCTTATAAGAATTGATAATTTATCAGAAGATGTTTTCCTAACGTTCCTAGTTAAAACGACGGTTATTCAGGGTATGTTAGCTGAATTTCTAAACTGCAAATATATGCAAGTGATCAAGTAGAAAAGATCAAAGCATAATTGAACGTCAAATTTTCATTCATATTAACTACTATACTCGTATATCTAATGGATATTTAAGATGGCTCACTAATCTATTATACTAAATATGCAAGTGATCAAGTAGAAAAGATCAAAGCATAATTGAACGTCAAATTTTCATTCATATTAACTACTATACTCGTATATCTAATGGATATTTAAGATGGCTCACTAATCTATTATACTTATTTAGCCCTTCTGGCGAGTAGACGACCAATATGGTCTATGAGTTTCTTTCGGCGTTCCTTCTCATCAGTGGTTGTTCCGAAACGCTAATAGCGGTAACTTTTTTTTTAATAATAATATTTAAACGATATACGTAATTCATACACTTCCTAACGTAAAAAAGTACCTGCAAAAGCCTAATTTATTAATAGGTATTTGATTCTATGATTATTTAATTCTTCTTTGTCCTGTCTAAACCCTCATAATTCTGGACTCGTCACTCCCTTAGCGATAATGGAGTGGGATAATTTTAATCGTACGCGAATTGCTAAGCGTAATGTCCCGAGCACGCGGCGCCTGAACTTGGTTAACGGCCTTAAAGGCGCGATCTTCCAAGTTCATCAGTTAATTATCGTAAATCTGTGAGATGTGTGCCTTAATGAAATGTGGGTGAGAAGTATTGACGTCTTGAGCCGAGTGCAACGCATTGCGTATTATGGGATTTAATTAAGTTAGGCTTATGTAGTAATGCTAGTAGGGTTGCGTTGCGATAGAGAAAAGTTTAGGTACTTACATATTATTATTTTCATTTTGTCAGGCCGAAAATTTCTTCATTCTAATTACCATTGACTATTTGGCCACGCTTTTTAGTAAGCCACTACTTCTGTTTCTTGGTATAATTGTAGTTACAAAGGGTTAGGTTACGATAAAAGTTAGGCTCGTATTCTAAATCTTATTAGATTGAATAAGTTGAAATATTTAGTCATTCTTGGTAACTTTTACCAGTTGAAAAGTGGATTTTTTCGTACATAACTGAATATGTCAAACGCAAAAAAAATGTGTTGATAAAATATTGTACCCTAGAAACACACAGCTTTTATATCCTTATCTAAAAATTACGACCCTGATTCATGTCTTTTCATTTTTATATTCCCATCAGAGTTAACAAGAAAATACCTGCGTGCGAGCCCCCTCTGTCCCATTAAATCAGAAGGAAATTCTTTAATTTCTGTGCAATTAAGAGACGGGCCAGAGGCGCGCAACGCCAAGTGTCATCGTAAGTTTCAGAAGTCATTAAAGGCATCTGCAGCGCGGTAAATGACGAAAAAAGGCCGTTGGGGGGGAGAAAAAAGGGGGGTTGAGATGAGAGATTTTATTTAACAAAGTCTATATTAACCCGATGCAATTAGAGAGAGTTAACGAGCAAGCGGTAATGACTGGTGGGTGACTATTCTCGGATTACTGACATTACGTGCCGCTCGACAATTTTAGAACGCACCATTTGACTTTTCTTCTATTGCAACTTATGGATTTAATTTGTTGTATTTTTAGATAGGTCCTCTTATATTGCAGCTGATTATAAAGTAAATGTTATGATGGACTCAAAAAGGCGTTTTAAAAATACATAGTTATAATAATAATAAACTTAATTAGCCATGGTCTTACAGGTAGTTCTTTTATTTTATATGTCACACGATATAATTTACAAAACTTTTTTTAAATGTCTAATCAACCCCCAATAAGTTGCCACCATATTTTAAATTCATTTAAATACGTTATACGTCCGTCTTTGCGTCACTAACTTACATACATATGTGTACCAAATTTCAATTCAACCAGTCCAGTAGTTTCGTAGCAAATTGGCTGTGACAGACAGACAGTAAGTGATCTTATAAGGGTTCCGTTTTTACTATTGAATACACAAGAAATGAAAAAAAAAAACATTCGCATATTTTCCTTTACTTCAAGAATAGCCGCCTCGGCCCCGTTGACACATTACCAGAGAGTGATGCGAATTCAAAACTGCTTCGAAATAAGTATAATAACAGTTACGAGTATTTATTGTTTAATTACCCGACGTCCGGCTCACACCATTAGCTTAAACACCCTGTATTCTTTATGCAGCAGTCAGCTTGGCCTTAAAAATTACAGCTCCTATTCAGTCCTTTCATATTATCAAGAGAAATTCGATTTAAACTTAAGTACTAGTATGATCTGCGTTTTTGTTTTCCTTTTTATTTTAGAACTGATAACTATTTAGTTACACCTGTACGGGTATGATGTAAGCATTGAAGGGAGCTAATAGTTTGTTTATACACTTATAATGATCTTTGTAAACTGACAAAGCGCGCGGCGCGTAGGCGACCAATACTGTGTAAATTAGTTTCTTTTGCGTTTCTTCTCAGCAGTGGTCGTTGCGAAACGCTAGTATCGGTAGCTTATGCACTAAAAATAATGACCTTGAATAAGTGATATATTTATCCTACATTGAATAAAAAAATTGATTTTGACTTTGACTTTGTTGAAATAAGTAGGTAATCAGAATTCAAGAACAACTAGCACGATTATAGATTTGTTCTGTGTCAGCAACGCGCACCCATATTTTTGCAAGCTTTTATTTACTTTTACCAGTCCCGTTGTCTGTGTCTGTAATCAAATCTTGCAAGCTAAATTAGACCCACTTCCCATTATTCGATTAAGCTAAAACTTCACATACTTATATAAGTTAGGTGACAATGCAAATATTAGGATACCAATGACCTGATATCATGATGAAGCCAGAAGGTGGCCATGGCAACTTTGTGATAAAACAACATAACCCCACCGAGTTTGGACTCAACTGATTCGACATGAAGAGCACTTTAGATTTTTTAGTTCATTGTTTTAGATAAAAATAAAAGCTTTTTTTAAACATATTTTTAAATAATTACTTGTTTTACAGTTATTTACATAAGACATTAACTCTACCTGTGCTGCCTGATAGCCAGCCTGTCCCAAGCCTGGATTAAAGAGGAGGGTTCATCGGTTACCATCTGGTTAGCCTATCATGGTAAAAAGGATCTGGCTGTGAAGTTCGCAATGAAAAGAACAATATCGGCAAAGACAAACTTCGAAGTTCAGTAGGACAGTCGGCTACAAATCTATGTGAAGGCCATGACCCACAAAAGGTTTTTAGCGTCAAAGAAAGTAATCAATGATTAAATTCGTTTATTTGATGTAAGTAGAGCAAAAGCTTGATAATTTTTATGCCACTTATGGTCACCTATCCAAGTGCGGCCCACGCCCAGGGTTTCTTAACTTGCGAAAGCGCTAACAATGCGTTCTCCCAAAAGGCCAATGAGCTTCTCTATTAGTCATATAAAATATTCAGTTTTCTTCAAAAGCTACTGAAAACAAAGGGAAAGGGTTCATTTCTAGTCAAGCTAACGGGTATTTCTTAAGGAAGCGCTACGATATTGGTATCATTAGGCAAATTGGCCTAGCGTGATGCCCGTGCACTCCACTGTTTATTGCACCCAATTTGAAACATCGTTAATTTAAGCCTCTATTGACTTAATCACTTTGTAATTGTGGTGGGGTTAAGGAAAATTGTATTCAAAATGCGAAAAATTTGCAAATCTGTTTATGTTATGTTAAGATTATAGTACAAACTAATGTACATAAACAACGTCTGTTGTTTACCATGTGTTATTTTGACAATGAAAGTGTTTTTTGTCACAAATACCTGCTTAATAAAAGCTATACAAGATTTTTGTTAATTAAGTACAAATATTTTAAGGGATGATTTACTCCATCATTTTAAACAACTTTTCCTATTAAATGAACGAAAATGAACGAAATATGAAAAAAAAAGTGAATTGTACTCAATTAAAAATAAGCTTGTACATAGGGCGCACTGTAAGTTTCCGGAACTGGCCACTTACATAAACAATATTTAAAAATTTATTGCAACATTTGGAAATAGAACTCTTTGGCTGTAGAATGCAGTTTGTTTCATCTGACTGTCTTTTGTTTTTACCTTGTGGCGCCATTTAAAAAATTGTGTGTCTGCATCAACATGGATTTAACTCGGGAAAATTTTCGTAGTATGATTTTCTACGATTTTAAGTGTAATTTGACAGCTCAACAGAGCATCGCTCGGCTTGAAACAGCTTTTGGCAATGAAGCACCATGCAAGACAACTGTTTATAGCTGGTTTGCAGAATTCAAGCGGTCGTGGTCGTATCAATCTCAGTGACGAATCTCGCGATGGTCGGCCGCCCACCGCTGTGACCAACAAAAACATCAATGCTGTGCGCCGTATGATTGAAACAGACAGGCATGTGACCTACCATGAAATTCGCGCATCCTTAGAAATAGGCATGAGTCAAATACAATTAATCCTACACAAACATTTGGGTGTGAGAAAGCTGTGCTCGCGGTGGATCCCACACAACTTGACCGAGGCTCAAAAAATGGACCGCGTCACTTGGTGCAGTGCCATGCTTACCAGATTCAACGAAGGTGCGTCAAATTTGGTGTGGGACATAGTAACAGGTGACGAAACATGGATTTATTGCTACGATCCCAAAACAAAGCAGCAATCGAGCGTATGGGTCTTTCAAGATGAGCCTAAACCAACCAAAGTGGCGCGCGTGAAAAGTGCATCTAAGCGGATGATTGCTTTTTTTTAAATAAAACTGGACACGTGGCTACTGTTGCTTTGACTGCAGTGACTGGTACACGACCATTTGTTTGCCGGAAGTTATTGACGAACTCCGTAAAAATAACCGTAAACGCCGTATCATCCTGCACCATGACAATGCTAGTTCTCACACGGCCAGACAGACAAACGAAGGCGAAAAATGTAGAACTCATGAGTCATCCTGCATACAGTCCCGACCTGGCACCTTGTGACTTTTTTCTGTTCCCAAAAATTAAGAACCAATTACGCGGTCAACGATTTTCATCACCAGAAGAGGCTGTCGAGGAGTATGAAAAACACGTTTCAGAGGTCACCACAGAGGAGTGGCACAAAAGTTTTCAAAACTGGTTTCATCGAATGAAAAAGTGCATAGACGCCAAGGGAGATTATTTTGAAAAACAATAAATTAATTTTGTACCTTTAATAGTATTTTTTCATATTCATTCCGGAAACTTATAGTGCGCCCCACGTATTTATGTACTTACTTATATTTTAAGTTTCATTGTAAGGTGTTTTAAAAGACGTTACAATAAAGAAGTTGTATCTTATCTTATACTCGTAGAAGTTAATCAAAGAAGCAATATGGGTTCCACAACTTTTTCGTAGCATTTCGTAGCAATTACTTTTGACGCTACAAAAGTCGTAGCCGTAGCTACGAGTGTCTTACTTACGGAATGAAATTACTTACGGGGGGACAAATATTTATAAAAACTCGGATTTATAATTTATTTTTACAGTTAAACATTTTAACTTGTTGGTATTCGTATAGGTTGTAACATAAATAGTTATTATTACAAGCTATTTTATTTAGTTTCTCCTGTCCCGTTGTCTGTGTGTCCTAAATCAAATCTTGCAAGCTAATTTAGACTCACTTCCCATTATTCGATTGAGCTAAAACTTCACATACTTATGTAAGTTGGATGACAATGTAATATAATGGTACCAATGACCTGATCTCAAGATAAAGCCGGAAGGTGGCCACGGCATCTCTGTGATAAAACGACATAACTCAACCGAGTTTGGGCTCAATTGATTCGTCTTGAGGAGCACTTTAATCGTTTTAGTGCATTGTTTTAGATACAAACTTTAAAAATACTTACAAAATAACAAGTATATTAAGTATGTACTGAATGTAAATAATTATACTCATTCTTTAAAACACAAGGCTGTATTTGGTCCATGGCCCTGGACAACGTTTTCCAATATACAATTGAAAAATACGAAAAAAAAATTTTGACCTTCCATTGAAGTTGAACGATCAGGTGACCCGCGGTCCTATGGGAAACAATTTTTTTTTACATTTCTATGTCATGGACCTAATCAATTAGGTCCATGACTTTCCACGTGGAACATATATAGAACTAATAATACGAAAATAGTGGAAATGGTCCATGATACAGAAAAACTTTCCCCAAGGAGCATATAAAACAAACTTGGATCAGCTGATTGGTCAACTTGTATGGGAGGTAAAAAATATTTTTTCATATTTCGATATATGTCGATTAGGGTATGTTGTTCAGTATCACGGACTGAATTACCTCTTAAAATAGTTTGTATATATTTTGTTAGACCCTATATATTTAGTATGTGCACCCGATTCTTCAATTAACTATCTTGAAAGAAATAAAAAGGCACCATTGTAATAAATTCTTTCTCGTTAAAAAGTATTCTAACTGAAAAGCAATTTTCCTATTACAAAATGTCGAAATCAATATTATTAATCAATCACAACAACTTGAATTATGATATTGTTATGCCCTACAATCAATTACTTGGGAAATATTGATGTTATGGCGTAACGGATCCGTTTGACTCCTAACCTCCTTGAAGGCATCACCAGTTTATCTTGACCTTTATAGTTTTATACATTTTACGGAAAATTATATAAAACGAGGGGTCAAGTAGGATTGGACGAAATGCGGGTGCAGTAAATGACATGCGGCATCTGGCGGGCGTTATAAAAACTGCCCTCTTGTCGGCCAATATTCGTGTAGTTGTGATAGTTTCTTGTAAGGGTTCCGTTTGTCTGGGGTTCGCTTCCCCTTAAGCGCGACTTCTGTTTTGATTTAGGATGTGAATTAGATTATTAAGTCATGATCGAGACTTGTTATTTCGTTCAGTTGGGGCTTCTTTTTCCTCACTGCTCAAAATAAAGGCTAATATTAATTGGTAGAGGTAGTAATGTTATGGATCGTAGCAAGTGGAAGTCCATAGTCTCTGCCTACCCCTGTGGGAAACATGAGTGATAGTATGTATTATGTATGTGTAGGTAGTTAATAAAGAATAATATTAATTGGTACCTTTATGACATTTTACATGCATTAATATGGACAATGATTCATCCCAGAAGCGTTTAGCTAATTAAATAAAAATATGTACATTAAAATTTTAAGAAATTAATTTTTTTTTTATTCCTCCATGCTGGTCTGGTAGAAAAGAAAAAACTAAGAATGTACCAGCTGCTTCTTTTCCCGCGCATATTGTAAAAGCCGATTGAGGGAATGGGCGAGAATCTCAATCATGTTAATAGGCGATGCGGCTAGCAACCCATCACCATTTTGATTCTGTTTTTTTTTTATCTTAACGCCCACCATCATGCTAAAAGTGGCCTTTGGGACTAACAGCCCTGGGCTCTGTCTACCCCGTTAGGGATTAGGACGTGATAATGTATCTGTAATATTTTTTATTCAGTGATAAATCGTATAAGTAGCTATAATAAATTGAGAATTGAGAAATGTCATAATTACGCGTTTTGTAAAAGACTTCAGATCTGTAGGAAGTATCACTAATAAAGTACTGAGTGGAAAGTTTTCTGATTAGAATTCCGCCTATAAGAATTGTTTGTAACCATTAACATTAAAGTAAAAAAAAACTTAAATAAAATTGTATCATTTCTAAATACCTGGGCTTTTATTTATGGATTTCATGAAGATAATCCATAACTAAAAGCGCAACTATCTAACAATCCCATCAAACAAAACACTTACCATGTTGACTTTCCAATCACGACCCCAAACTCAGAAAATAATTAAAAGCCAATATTTAACATCGCGTGATACCTATCTCTAAGTCAATTAAGAGGTTCCGAATTTTACGTAAAATTGCTGTCTTGTTTTCCGCCGTTCCTATCTTCATATTTAATCTGACTGCGTGGTCAGAAATTACCCTCTTTTATGAATATTTCACCCCCCAGGGAGACACTTGACCTCCCTATCTGGATACATCATCTACCCCTAAAATATGAACTAATGGGCATAACAAAGATGTAGCGCGGAACAGGATGTGACATATTGTGATTTGACTCACTTCAGGCTTCACGTAGGAAAAATAAAAAGGTACAAGTGATTAGATAATTATGTCTATTAACTAGCTGTAGCTGGTGCCCGCGACTACGTCCGCGTGTAATTCAGTACTGTTTTACAAATTTAAAAAAAATTACAGCTTAGTGTTTAATTTACAGTGAATTGTTTTTTTTTTCGATGCGGCACATAAATTACTCGTTTGTTAAATATTTATACACGCCACAAAATTATAAGACATTAATAGTTTTATTTCTATAAATAATATTTAGGATAGAACAAAGTGTAAGTTGCTCATTTTGCGCTTTCCTTCGTCATCTCAACAGTTAGTGTCACATCATTACCAGCCATTTCATGATTTAAACATTCCATCCAGTTTTTCTTAATCCTCCATCTATTTTTGTATTAGAAGTTTTGTCAGATCACTTCAGGTGAACTTAAACTTAAGGACTTCCACCTTTTGTACCATTGTGTTTGAAACTATGTGTAATTGTTGTGTGTTATATGTACAATAAAGTTTTATAAATAAATAAAACTTCTTGGATAATCAAGAATTTTTATTATCAAGCAACAGTCATTGTTGTCACTTCCAGTGGCTATATAACAAGAACAACAGAAACTTTGTTTACACCCACACAATGCACTTGATTCGCATGAAGTGTTACTTTCTAACAATTACGCGATATTTCTAAATGACAACATAAAGTGTTTTCCCATCATGACTTATGGGGTATGAAAACGTCGTTAATTTTATAGCTGATTTTGCGGTAATCATTGTGACACTTGTTGCTTTTAAATGCAATCTCATAATGGAACGCAAGCATCAAATACTACTGTAACAAAATTTTGCTATTCTATAAACTAAGGTATATATTTTGTAATGTATAAGTATATTTCATATACATGTATGTATAATGTGTATATTTTATAAACATTAGCAATCAATTACAGTAGGAGTATTCATAGATTTGTAATTCAAATACGAGTAGGACCCTAAATGATTTACAGTTACTCTATTCTTGGATTTCAATGATATTTTCATATATTATAAATATCATTGAAAATCAATGATATTTATCCATATTTTCCATTAAAGAATATCTATTACCTAATATATTAACTCCATAAGAAGAAACATTATACAGATTAGAAATTGTTTTATTCTGAATCCCTTAATTTTTACAAGCCGTTATTAACCAGACATTTCAATTCAATTCAATTCTTTATTTGCTTAATAAGACATTTTAAAGACGTCTTCATTTTTTGTGCCTATAATCGTAATCTCCTAAAAATACAATTTAAAAAAAGCTTAATTTTGTAGGCGGTTCTTTTTATTCTAACAAACTGTCCTGACCTAAATATTGCTATGGAAAATATGAAAATGAGATTCATTAATGCCTTAGTCAGCTTGTCCCCTAATGATGTCTGTCCGGTCAAAGACCTTGTCTTGAATCATAACTAACTACCCCCTGGAGGTGGATAGTGACTTGCTACTTCGGGGTAGGAGGGTGTTGTCTTTGCCACTCGCCTTGGATAAAATCTTTATTGTGTTATGTTTAATAACACAAAATGGGGTAAAGTTGTTACTTTGTAACACTAGTGGTTCGGAGAGCTGTAGACTTCGTTCGGAATACTAAATTAACATTTCGTATACATGTGTTTGTACCTTTTTATTAATTATGGAAAAATCATGCCCTCTGGAAGCTTTCATTGAAAACGCTGCCTAATCCATGTTAGATATGCAACAATGTATGGTGGAAATATTTTTTTTTATACCTTTACATACTTAGTATATGTTACTACCTATACTTAAGATTTTTTTTAATCCCCATATTTCCGCCATATTGAAAAAACTTGAAAAACTGGCTCGGAAAAATAATATCGAACCTGCTCACAAAATTTCACGAGAATCAGTTTAAAAATGCGACCTATGGGTGAGAACCACCGGAAAATAAGAATTCAGACAAACGAAAGAATTTTTGCCGCTGCTGAAATGGGGACTTTCGTTCGATTCTTATTTTTTTAATCTTTTGTATTTACTTTACCAAGTTCGGCATTTTTGATCTTTTGGTAAAAATACTTTGTCAGTATTTTTACCAATAGCTTATTTCATAATACAAAACTTACAAAATTTCAAGATAATAAGCAAGCACTTTATTGAGTATTCAAATGTTCCTATTGACTTTTGAATCGTACAAGAGAGATTTTAATAAATAAAAGGCCAAATCATGATGTCAATGATATCAAACGGATTTCAACGGATGATAGGATTTAATGGAGGCTTATGCCCAGCAGTGATGATGAAGGCCAAGTCACACAGATTGACTTAGCCGCAAAGTAAGTTTAAATTTTGTGGAATGCTATACTGACTCAACGATACCATATTATGAAAATTAAGACGGGCACTCGGAAAAGTATTGATGCAGTCAAATAAGATTTTAAGTTGTTAGTAAAGCAAAAAGTATGAGCAAAGAGCAAGAAAAGACATGTAGTCACGGCTTTTCACATATCATTATGAGTAATTCTAACTTGAATACCTATACCACGTCTCATACGTATAATTGAAAACCGGCCAACAGCGTCGCATAAAGCCTATGTACTAGCATGTAACCATGTAATCTGGGCCTATAAAGCGGCCGTGATAACTCGTCCGATAGTGAAGCAATTTCTGAACACAGTAATGACACCTATTAGGCCGAGCGGCCGACATCCTGTCGCATAATAGCCTGAGGGCGGGACAACCTACTTCGGAATACTTCATTTGTTAGCTGCTTCAGCTTTAAAATACATTTCCTTACATAGGTTTTGACTAATCATAAATTGAGTAATTTTTCGCACGAAAACGCTGGTGTATGTAGCGTGTCCTCTACATTTCGGTTGTTTATACAACCACTTCTTTATTTTTAGGGTTCCGTACCTCAAAAGGAAAAAACGGAACCCTTATAGGATCACTTTGTTGTCCGTCTGTCCGTCCGTCCGTCCGTCTGTCAAGACCCTTTTTCTCAGGAATGCGTGGAGGTATGAAGCTGAAATTTATATCAATTACTCAGGTCTACTGTCCCTTGAAGCTGTGAAAAAATCAAACTTCTAAGCCAACGCAATCAAAAGATACAGCCGTTTATGCCGCAAATTTTCGACACTTGCAAGGGAATCAAAACCTACAGGGTACTTGAAATTTGGTACGAAGCAACGTCTTATAGCATAGATAAAGGAAAAATTACGAAAACCATAAATTTTTAGTTACATCACATAATATATTTTTTTTTAATAATTTTAAACTTACTACCCATTTCCTCATAAACGCGTAGAGGTATTAAATTGAAATTCATACCAAATACTAAACCTTGCAGGTTTGTACGGAACCCTCGGTGCGCGAGTCCGACTCGCACTTGGCCGGTTTTTTTTCTTTAAATGGTCTGTGATTATTTTTCAACTAGACTTAGACTAGTAAGCAATATGATGAGCCGTGTAGACAATAAACGGGAACCACGAATTGTCAGCGATGTGATGGACCGTGTAGACAATTTATAACTAAACGTCGTTTGTCTATAAAGAAAATCCATTTACCAACAAAGCCTGGTCCAATAAAGATAGCATATAAACCACGAAACAGTCAGAATTGTATAATGTATGCAATACTTCCTTCCAGCTATGATAATGAGCGAGAAATAATTACGGCGGGCGGTGTGAGTCGGATATCCTTGCATGATATTGTAAGGGCATTTTCGGTATCTGTGTTTGGTGTATTATTTTCAGTAGGAAAGGTGCTTAAGAGTCCCGCTAGACTTTTCCATACAAACGTAGTCTAATCTTTATTTGAAAGTTAGATTTGGGCAGTATTTTGTAATTTCAAAGAAATTGCACATATCTAGTTACTAGTCATTATATAACTAGTTTTCGACGGTCAAAATATGAACTTTAAAGAAAATTTAAGGGAGTAGAAGGTTTCCATACTTCAGAAAGTCTGATTCTGTCTAGTGTAGGTACTTACTATTAGACTGTATTCCTAACAGAGATGAGCTGAGCTGATGTCAACCAAAAGTGATATCAATGATTTTTTTGTCACTGATTTCTGCCCAGTGAGCGTTATCATTAGCCACAAGTAAACCTTTACGATTTATTGAATTGTCCTAATTGTTGTAGTTGATAATTATAACAATAAATTAAACTTTAAAAAAATGCAAGGTTTTTTATAACTAGGAATCTTAAAAGTTTTTAACTAACTTCAAAAAAGTAGGCGGCTATCAATTCGACCCATTTGTTTATTTTAATTATTTTTTTTGTATATATGTTACGCAATATCCTCGCCAATGAAATTTGAACTGATTGTACTTCCAAATAGATCCCATATTAATTTTAGGAAGACATGATGAAGAACTTTGGAGATATGGAAAAAACTCCTCAAAGAAAATAAATTCGGTTGCTTTTTTGTTAAAAAATTGAATTATTTACTAATGAGAGATGGGACATCATTGGAGAGCTCGATTGTTTATTTCGAGCTACGTCAGATGCTTTTAGGCAGTCCGACGCCAGTGTTAGCTATTACGATTAACAGACTAGATTAAATTGTAACCTAGCTCACTTCCAGAATATAAAATATCTATGCCCATGCAAGATTATCACTAAACAATATTTGTTTACACCAATTAATGAGTAAGTATTTACTTTGAATAACTGTGCTGTGCTGGTATTAACTGAAACACTGTGGTTAGCGGTCAACAACCTATAATTTATAGAACCACAAAAGTAATAGATGTGACATCGTGAAAACAAACGAAAGTCGTAAACCATTAATAAAGGTGGAATGAGTTCAAATACCTACGTAAAAGCGTACGCCGTACACAAATACACAACACGCTAAATACGAAATTAAATCAATTTCTCTAAAGGCCCAATATAATAACAGACCATTTAGGCCCTAGGTTCTGGCTTGTTCAGACGGGTCCGATTCCAAGTCCGATTTACATGTCCATTCGAATAATGGATTTTGTTCGAGAGATTTTATTTGTGAACCACTGTAATCCTAACTGATGTAGCATTTACACAAAGTGGCTAGGAAAAACGTCAAAACAATCTCTTCATCATAATATTTTCTAATACTAGTAATGAAAATATGCATAAGAATAGGCCAGCAACATTGGTGGCGCCTTGAGTGTTCCTGAGTTCATGGGCTATAATGGCATTTACCATTATCTGCGTGCATACTTCTCATATAATTGAAATGAACCAGTTAAGAGAACCAGATAAGCTGCAAGACTTTTATCACACATCAGAGCTTGCAAAAAGACTGCTCTTTAGAAAGATGTCAAAGTTTTTTTTTTAATCTTTATTGTCCATCAAATACAAATTGTTCAGAACAATAGGCGAACTTAACGCTAAAAGCGTTTTGTCTACCAGTCAACCTTTGGGTTATACAGAAAGTCTAAATGTGGGTTACAAGATAAAGTGTAGAATACATAAAATACACAATGTACATTGTTACATAAAGCTAAACTAATATTATAAAGCGGAAGAGTTTGTTTGTTTGTTTAAACGCGCTAATCTCAGGAACTAATGGTCCGATTTTAAAAATTCTTTTTTTTGGGTAGTCCATTTATAGAGGAAGACTTTAGGCTATATAACATTACGTTCCGACAACCACGCGAACGAAGTCGCGGGCACAGCTAGTAAATTAATATATAAATAAATAAAATTTTCTTAGGTAGAATATATATAAAAATATATGCCAATCTGACATAAAGCAACACGATAATCCTGAAAATTAAAGTCCTGACATTGAGAAATCTATTGTACTTAACTATAGGCTCAGTTAGACACGGCACGGCTATCAAAAAACATATTCATCTACTTTATATTACCCAATTACAATTAATCTCTCACGAATGGAACCGCCCAACGTTAAGTCTAGACGCCCAATCTCAGGTAAGATCTTATACGAAATAGTTCCATAATTAGAGCGGGGACAATAAAAGCAGGATCCGTATGTCGTGTGAGGCGTTCGCGCGACATGCGACACGTCGCGTGACGACGTTGTCGTGTCGCTGCGACAATAAAATTATAAGTCGGCCGCAGTGACAATCCAGTGATTTACGTCGGCACACACGCGAATATTCTAATATGAAAAGTCTTCAAGCATTTTTCTGGGTATAGATAGGGCTAGAAGGTCATGTTAGTCAGAATTGGATCACACAATGAGTGAGATAGCAAAATGAAAGTATTATCTCTGAAGGAGTTCAAAATGAAGTTAGGGAGTGGCTGGAGGAAGAGGAATACGGAATAGAAACATTCCGTTGATGAATATTTTAATTATTTTAAGCAGCAGCTCATCAGCTCATCATTATATTTGATCACTTTATTACATACGTTTTTAATAGTATTAAATTGACGAATATGAAATTAATTGATTTTAGTATTGTAATATTGTCATATTTAGTGTAATTCTAGTATGGACCAAAATTATTAGATACTTATTTAATTTAATTTGTTTTGTTGTTTTTTGGACAAATCACACAGATTGAGCTAGCCCCAAAGTAAGTTCGAGACTTGTGTTATGGGATAATAACATAACGAACGATTCTATATTTAATAACAAATACATATATAGAAAAATATTCAAGACGCAGGTCAATCTGAAAAAGATCATTTTCCATTTCCTGACCGGAGATCGAATCCCGGACCTCCGGTGTGACAGCTTGGCATGATGACCACTAGACCACGGAGGTCGTCAAATTTTAATAACCCTTGTCGTACTACTTTTCTTGTAAATTTTATATGATTTGTTCTTTTTATATCTCAAACAACGCAGGCATATATGAATAAAAATCAAGATTATTATTGCACGCCTCATAAGCGAAGCGCATGAGGTAGTGCCTCTACTCTCGCCTTACAAAAATCAAGTGATTTTTTTAACTAAATGTGTCTCTATTTATTTTCTATCGCACTTGTACAATTATATTTACACATAAATGTCAAGGAAAAACACTAGTTTCATGACTTATGACATTTTTAAAAGACATTTTGCCTTTTAAATAAATAAAAACAATGTTTAATAAAATCATTTTGTGGACGTCCGTGTGTCGGTTTGTATGGAAACTGGCGTGGTCACGATAACTCCCGAAAAACTTATCTGATCAAGTCCGTTTTTTTTTATACGCTTCAGTATTATCCAAAACTAAGTCCTTTCGAAGATCACGGTCTAATTCAATGTAGTTTAATCGTAATTATTATTATAAAAATACAGGTGACATATTAAAAATAATTTTGGATGTGAGGTTTGTTGAAAGAGTTAATACCTATGTATGATGAGTACGAATGTGTAACTGGCAAGGAAGAAAAGAAGTGAAAAGAAACTTGAATAAAGAATGTTGTGATTTTGTTTGTTTTATTAAATATGAAAGACGAATAAATGTAAAAGAAGCGATAAGTTAGTTAATATTTTTTATTTAATTTGCATTAACTAATTGAGAATAAAAAGAACAATCAGTGGTAACACTTTTCTTGACATTCGTGACGTAGTCTTGTGTCTTTTTCTTGTTTTTGCTTAGTTTTTTTGAGATTTCTCAAAATCTACCGGTCCGAATCGGTTTAAATTTACAGAAAATCTGAGTTGTATAAAACTCTTTGGAAAGCTACTTGTTTGGTTCCGATCGGTTTAGTTGTTCAAGAGTTATAAGCGGGTCACATACACACCCACACACACATACGGATAGGGTGCATGACACTTTCTCGTGAGTGGTCAGGGAAGATTCCTGAGACCTTTAAACGTCGAGATCTAATGAAAACTCGACTTTTCAAAAACGGGGTGAAACTAATAACGTCCCGAATTTTGAAAATTTTCAATTTTCTCAGCGGGAAGTTAAAAATAATCTCCAGTCGTGCGTTAAAGCCGACACATACTTTTCTTCGTTTTAAGTTAGCAATAAAACAATCAAAATCAATTTAATTGTGAAAAATGAGATTATGTGGCGTGCACTTTTGGATTTTACAAACTATTTTGATTTTTATTCATATGTAATATTAAGACGTATTTATATCCAGTGTGATATTAAAAATTATGCAATATGCCAGCCAAAACTTACGTGTAGGTAGTATTTTAATGTTTTTTTAACGAAAATGCAATATTCATCATCATATCAGCCTCAGCCAGCCAGTCCAGCAGTGGACCTACCACTGCTGGACATAGGCATCCCCCAAGGATTTCCAAAACGACCGATCGGAAGCGGCCTGCATCCAGCGTTTTCCTGCAACCTTGCTCAGGACATCACTCGTCGTGGTCGTCAGGTCGATGTCCTACGCTGCGCTTGCACGGTACGTGTGGCCGCCATTCGAGAACCTTTCTGCCCCATCTGCCACCGGTTCCTCGGGCTATGTGCCCCGCCCACTGCCCTTCATTGAGCTAATCCGCTGGGCTATCTCTGTGACATACGAATCTCCTCATTTCTGATTCGATCGCGTAGAAAAACACCGAGCCTTCTTATTAGACCCATAGTAAAGGTCCACGTTTCAGAGCCATATGTCACCACTGGTAACACACATTGATTTAACACTTTCGTCTTGAGGCACTAAGGGATTTTGGATGAAAAGACACTGTGTAACTTCCCGAACGCTGCCCAGCCGAGTCAGATTCGTCGAAAGACCTATTCCTTAAAGCTGGCACTTTCTGCCTGGATCAATTGACCCAGGAAAATATACCTACTAGTCTTCAACTTCAAGGGTGAAGCTCCCAACAGAAACAGGTAAAGGCGTACCGTCATATTCGACATGACCTTCGTCTGGTCGATTTTCATTTT
Organism: Acrobasis repandana; assembly: GCA_963576875.1. Classification (NCBI taxonomy): domain Eukaryota; kingdom Metazoa; phylum Arthropoda; class Insecta; order Lepidoptera; family Pyralidae; genus Acrobasis; species Acrobasis repandana. The sequence goes on along the minus strand of OY756230.1, from coordinate 7,951,364 downwards.
CAGGCAATATTCATCAATGCTAATAAAAGCGTAATAGTTTCTTTATAATAGGTTTAATCGTAAAATTTCAGTTACAAAAATCAAGGAGGTAAATCATTGCTCATTTAAGTGGCGCAATAAAAAGTATCTAAGTACCAAATGCACCAATGTATATGTGCCATAACTACATAAGTTTACCTTCTGCCTTCACAATACTTCCGTTATTTTACTGCGACACAAAAACATAGAGGCGGACAGGTTAATGAAGAAAATGTGTTTCCAGCGAGATAGAAGGCGACGTCGACACGCGCGCGGGCAATTATAAGGTTTTTACTGGCTTGCCGGCGGTCTAGCTTAGATCTAGTGATAAATATTAAGTAGGCCTTCAGCCATAGTCACCTGAGCTTTTCAAATAGGGCTGGACAGGAAGATTGTATGTTGTAGTGAGAGATGTCAAAAAGTTTACCTATTTTGCAAAATAGTAGCTTTTTTGCACAGAAGAAAAATTAGAAGATAATATCTGTATTTTTATTTGGTATTGTATCTCACGCGTTTACGATCTGCGCGGGAAGAGAAGCAGCTGGTATATTCTCCCAAACCATCATAGAAGAATCTAAATATATTTATTTATTATTACCACAAACTTTTACATTGTCATAACAGTTTTCCATGTATGTATATATATATATATATATTATGTGGGTATATTTTATGAGTATACATATATATATACATATATATATATATATATATATATATATATATATATATATATATATATATATATATATATATATATATATGTATACTCATAAAATATACCCACCCCTTTTCCACCTCCCTTCTCTTCCTCTTTATACTTTCTATCATTTCTGGCAGCCCTATTTTATGTCGTGACCAACCAGATTCACGTTTAAGGCGGTAATGATAATGGAATAACAAAAATATGAAGTTGCTGCTTTTTGTGGGCTAATTATTTTTTTACTAACACTAAAAAGCCCAAGTCTGTTACATTATCAAATGGAGTGATCGTTTTTTTTATCACCGGAGTTATTTTACTATAATCATATTTTATTTTTGTTGTAAATAGATGGTTTGTTTTGGCATTTTAAAGTAAATTTTTAAAAAGCCGTTAGAAAAAAGCTTTAATATGATAAACTTATTTCAAAACAATCATAACTACCCGTGATATTTTATAATTTCTTAGTTTTATAATTAAAATTAATCTTTTTTATATTAAGAATTAAATTGATAAAAAAAATTGAAATTAAAACGTATAAGAACTAAAATTAAAACTTTAAAAAGTACAAATTGTATAGTCCCACTAAGATATTACCCCTCGGCAGCGTGGCCAAAAAGCTGGCAGCATTGCCACGTTGTTGGGAAATGCTGATTCTTTGTGCCAGATAATTTCCAGCCCTTTGATTTAAAAAAATAATAATTTAAAAATTGTTTTATTGACTTTTAGCTTTTAAAATTAAAAAGCTAAATTATATATTCAGACAGAGTATGAAAATGTTATTAAAAGTACTCTAGTATGTACCCAATTAACAATCCATCAGAACACATTATCCTAGCTCCGAGTAACTAGCGAGACATAACCCCGCATAAAACGAGAAAGTGCTGGGACACGGAAAGATATATTCAGTCTCTAGCTTTTTTTCGTCCATCAGGCATTGGCTGGTCAAATTTCTTTTAGTTACAATTTTCCTCTTTGTTACGCGTAAAAACACATCTTCGAAATTTTTACTAGAGTCTTCAAAACTGTATTAGAAAACGTTTCCTTCGAACCGCTATAACACTTGTGTAAACAATTCCACCACAATCCTCGTAGATTACCGTAATACCGCATTTGCCCTCATAATTTGAATACGCTACAGCAAAAAGGCAGTCTTCCGTTCATTACCGTAGTCGTTTCAGAAGCCACGAATTCCCGCACGGAAGGAAAATAGAATGACTCGGAAGAGATAACACGTAATGGCCGCTGTCCGCTGCAGCCTTAATAACACCACTCTATTACTTTTGAATTATCCTTTATTGTTCTATGACTACTGTAATATAAAAAGCACAAAATAAATATTAAGAAATTTTACCCTAATGTAAGTACTTACATTAGCCGTGTGGTTCCCGGCAGAGTAGATAAAGACCAAGTATTACTGTGGATGTCGTAGAAGGTAACTTAGAAACACAAGCTTTCTTATCAATGAGACATCTTCAACCCGTCCGCGCAGCGTGGAAAGTTTAGGCCAAATCCTCTGACTACTCTGGCTAAGTATAGCTGTCGTAGTACAGAGAGGGTCGTGCTCCTGCAGTGAAGAATAAAAAAGACGGATGATGGATGGATGTAACTTATTCATTATTTCAGTCGCATAACTTCTACTGAAAAGCCAACTTCCCACAGAAATCAAAAGCCACCAATGATAATGCGATGCTATTAATGACCGGTATCTACATCTAAATGGAGGTTAATTGTCGGAGGGGCGGCCCTCATGTAAATCAGGCCTATCTGATGCCACTTTCTTTGTTTGTACTATTCATGTGTGCAAATTGAAACTTAATTGTTGTGTTCTACTAAAACGAGAATATAAGGTTTTTGGGAATGTTAACTTCTAAGGTTTTATGGGTCTAGAGTACACCTCAGCCGTCACTTATTTTAGTAAAGTTACGGCTAGTATTATAGTATATGTGGTAAAGTTTTTAAATTAAAAATCATTATAAATTTCTCTTAAAGAATTAAGAATTAAATTAAAGAATCAAATATTTATTGAGTAAATAGACATTTTCAGGCACTTTTACTCGTCAATAAGTTTCGTCGTAGTATACATAATTCCATGTAATATTTATTTAAATTATTAATTATTTAAAAAAATCTACCGGTACTAGCGTTTCGTAACGACCATCGCTGAGAAGAAACTGTGAAATAAACTCAATAACACTGTATTGGTCGCCTACTCACCAAAAGGGCTTTCACAATTTACAAAGATAATATGTATTATACAATGTTATCACTTGCGAACGAAAATATTCAATGTTTTAAGTTCAATACAATAAAGATGTTAAATAAATAGGTATACTTTTTCTTATTGGCTCGTGTCCTAAATGATCAAATGATATATCATTTGATTAAAAGAAAATTGTAATGTAACATTAAATCCATTCCATTACATCATCCATTCCAACGTCACTTCAAAATCTGGCTGATATAATGCAATCACAGCATGAGATGTTAGATGTTTGTTCTTAATCCTTTAGTCGCCTCTTACGACATCCACAGGAAGAGATGGAGTAGTCCTATTCTAGCCCGGAACCACACGGGTACCCATTTATCGCATATTAATAATATATTACAGTTTAAAAAAATACTAGTTTTCGCTAAGCTTGAGTTCATTACAAGAGCTTTCCGTTTCCTATTGCTAAGAAATTTAAATAGTGCTGATAATCTTATCACAGTCGTTGATCAACATTAAACGGAAGCAACTACAGTCGTACAGAAATAAATGACGATTTATTTGCTAATAAAAAAGTTGCTGTCAGACATTTGGCTTCGGTGTTTCATGTTTGAAACTGGTTAGTGAAAAATCAAAGATTATCCACAAAAGTAATTTCGTAATTTTCATAATTTTTATTAAGTTTTTGTTGGCATGAAGGAAAATTTCTGAACTCGTTTTAGCCAGTCTTTTCATCATATCAGCCACAGAAAGATAGACATGGCCTTCTCCATGGATTTTCAAAACGACTGATCGGAAGCGGCCTGCATCCAGAGCTTTCCTGCAACGCTGCTCAGGTCGACCGAGGTGGTCGATCGACCCACATCGCAGGTGGGTGTCCTACGCTGCGCTTGGCAGGTGTACGTGGCCGCAATTCGAGAACACTTCTGCCCCATTGGCCATCGGTTTTTCGCGCTATGTATTTTATTGGCTAGCAAAACAATAACGTATTTAAAAAATTGACCATAAGCCGTAACTTTTTTAGATTTCTTTCAAGTAAATATATTCCCTGCATGTATATGTATTTTTTGGTATGTTATATGTACTTATTTATTTATTTTGTGCCGCAACGAATTATATGTGTATCCCTATGGTTGACTGAGAGAGAACGCTTTTAGCGTTAAGTCCGCCAATTGTAAGACAATTTGATTGTGGAACAATAAAGTTTAAAAATAAATAAATAAAGATATTCCCTTTTACGAACTGAACAAGAAGTCCCTTCAAAAATGATTTCGCCATTTTGTAGTTAATCACAAATAAAGCACTTGCACCAAATCCCGATTAGTAGCATACATTCCATATTCTTATTTATGCCTGCGCACACAGTTAGCGATAATATTCAAGATTGGACGCCACGCGCCGCCACGCATCGCATCGCGGAGCCATAAGTCACCGGTCACGAATCAGATTACTGCTAATTGACGTGAGTACCACTGCCCAGCCTTAATAAGCATTTATAACGATATAACGGCTATTATCAAAAATACTTAACCTATTTATTATGTAGTGTCGGCTGTTAAAGTGGCACTAAAATGTTTTGTGTTTTCTGAAGAAGTTACAAACGAATCGGCCTGGTTATTGAAGCGTGTAACTGAAAAACTCATCAACTCATCTTATTCTCATCTTTATCACGATCCCGGTTGCATACTTATCTATGCTGCTTTAGAATCCGAGGGCGCCTTCCAGCTTTTTCTCTCCAAAAATTCATGTTTTGAGATCGCCTAAGGCCGCAAACAGCGTGCCTGAATCTTGTGTACGAGTAGACTAACGTATCAGCCGCCGCAATCAACTCTTTTTGAAAATTTATTTAAAATTTATGTGGAAATTCCCATCTTACAATTTACAAGGTCATACAAGTATTTAAATATACAAGCCTCAAAATAAAAATTAGACATTTCAACACAAATAGCCCGGTTAGCTAAACTTTTTTATAAAGAAGACATTAAGTTGAAGGAAGATCTTTGAAATGGCTAAACATTTTTATAAAGAAGTTATAAGTTAAAGGAAGCTCTTTGGAATAAGAATACATTCCTTAAAGCCAAGGCATAAAATTTATGGACTCATATTATTTGTTACAATTTCATTTATTTTTGGCCAAAAATGCTTTTGTTCGTCTGTCTGTTCTCGCCTTCAGTTCGCATTTTTAACCGATTCTGACACAGACGTTCCTTGGCTTATTTAATATTTTTTTTCGATTGCGATTTTTGATTCTCCTCTCTTCTTCATCTGAGCGCGTTCCCGGTTGCATCCTCAGATGTGCTGCTTCGGAGCCCGGGGTGCGCTTTCCCACTTTTTCTTCTCCAAATATAACATGCATGTCAATGGTCACCCAAGGATGCCAAAGACGCATATGGAGTATTGCAATATGGAGAAGATAAAGCCGGAACAGTTCATGATTTGGCTATAGTTTTACGACCGGCCGCCTGCCTGATGTTAATCCTCCTTGGGAATGTAATTGTAGCACGAGATGTTTGTGCTTAGTCCTTTAGTCGCCTCTTACGACATTTACTGGAATAGATGAAGTGATCCTATTCTAACCCGGAACCACACGGGTCATTGATTTTTGATTTGCGATTTTTAATTGAGGTAGAAATAAGGGAAAAAGGGGCCAAGTTGCTGTTGCGTTACATGGACGGATTTCACTGAAATGGCTTTGCTAAGCCAGGGGAAAGGGGACAGTGTCGGTTATACATGGTTATAAGAAACTCTAGTCATTAATGCATGTATAAAAACGTACTTACTTACCCCTAAATAAAAGAATCATTATGAGCAGTAAAATCAGTCTGCATTGGAAAATGGCTCATAATTTTGATACAGCAATTATAGTTTTATTATGCTCATAAGTGCTTTCATGATATTATGAAGATTTTGATATTATAGCATACGGTTCACTTAATTACGTACTTACTTATTTATTATGATCAACGAATAATCTAGCCTAATAGATGGACGCATAAAAAGAATTACCCAGTGTTTTTGTATTTTTATCCCACTAAAAAAGAGGAGGTTATTAATTCGTCAAAATCTTTTTTTTTTGTATGTTCCCCGATTAGTACAAAGACGCCTGGACCGATTTGGAAAATTCTTGTTTTGTTTGAAAGGGTGTACTTCCCATAGAACTTTTTTCAAAATCAGTTGTGTAGTTTGGTGTTGAAGTTGGTTTTTAGTTTTGAAAAATTATTGTATGGCAATTCTGACACAGTGGAATGTAATCCATCTTGACATAAAAAAGGATTAGATTTTCACTACACCTAACAAAATATTAAAACTGTTTTTGGTAATACATTTATTCTCATACATGTCAATTCAATAGGCGATGCAGTTAGCAACCCATCACTATTTTGATTTCCTTTTTTCATCTTCACGCCCACCATCACGGAAAGTATGGCTTTGGGTCTTGCTACCCAAGGTTCTGTCTGGAGATAAAGACCTGATAGTGTATCTGTATGTATACCTCATGTTTATCATAATGGCGCTGAAAAATATAATTTGTATGGCACAAAATTAAAATAAGTATTAACATACAGAAAAAGCGGGAAGCGGCGCATCCCGGGCTCCGAAGCAGCACAACTGAGGATTTAACCGGGAACGCGCTTGAAGAAGAAGAAGAAGATATCGAAAGTGATAGAGATGTCTAGTGACCTATGAATCCTATTTTTATCTTGCTAAAATTCAATGGATTCTAACTTTGCTGTTATATAACATCTGTGTAACAAATAAAAAGTTTGCTGCAAAACGACATTGAACTTAACATTAATTTACGTCACAATCTCGGAAATTCCAGAAGCACTGTGCAGTGACATTGAAGTTAGCAATGTGAAACCTGAGAAACCTCACGTTACCTGCACGTCAATGTTACATGGCACTAATTATGGAGATGTCGTCGGGTTGAGCAAATAACATGAGCATACTCGTAAATCAAAGCAAAATTACATTGTTGTTCTTTTAATATTTTACCTTCTTACCTGCCTTTGTTTGTCCTCTTAACAATGAGTCGATTGGATGTTGATACGGTTGCTAATTGGACAGAGTGACATAAAAAACCTCCTTCTTGCCCGCTACCCCCCAATGCTAAGTGTAGGACCCTAACCAGAAACCAAGGACTTATTTATTTGATTTATTTATAAAAACTTTATTGTTCCATAATTAAAAAATATATAATAATTGGCGGACTTCTCCCAGTCAACCATACCTAGTGAAAAAACAGATCAGTATTATGTTGCGGTGCAAAAAATGAAAGTATTAAAATATGTGCATAATATAATATATGCCTACTCAAAATGGATGGATCTAACATCTGCCTCAAACAAAGCACGTCCTTGCGCTTTCACCAACGTTTTGTAATTCATTTCATTCCATCGAGTTATTGTTTTAACTACGCTTCCGAAACCAGTATCGGGATTCTAGTATCCAGTCTGTAACCATTTTCTTCAAAAATCTTAGGCATAAATACAGAAGACAGTAAGAGTAACATACAGAACGGAATCTCCTAAGGTACGCGCAATATGCGTCCCCGTTGTGTGCCGCCACGTGCGCCGTGCTGTGTGTGTTCACACTGTTCGCCCGCTCTCGCCCGTAAACAAGGCGAGAACGGGGGAGAGGTGCGGGGACGGGGAACGGAGACGGATATTTGCGCGGGACCTTAGGAGATTCCGTTCTGTATGTTACTCTTACTGTCTTTTGTGCCATAAGGTACCAAACATATGTAGGAAAAAAGGTAGCAAACCTTTATAGCTTATCCTACCACCTCATCTGAGAATTCCGTGCCCGTTGATACCTAATTAGGTACTTCCTACGCCAAGTAGGCCACATGTCTACTGCCCTTCAGCACGAATGGCCGAAAATCTGTTAATTGCTGCGTGTTTCTGTTTCTTTTCGATTGTTCAGTTCCAATCGTCACGCTAGACGTGCGTGACGCGTGTAGATAAACGAATCATATGAAATATATTGGAATCATAAGTAAATGGCAGTGAATAGAGTTTTAGGAACTACATGTCTTTCTGGGTCATCTTTAGCATTTTTCTACTTTTTTATACTCCATGGAGTGAATCCTGGGCTTCAAATCAGCACGGCTTTTGATGCAACCAGAACTTGGTAGGATAAGAAAAACGCAAACCGATTTTTTTTTATTCAATGTAGGATAAATTTATCTCTTATTGAAGGTATTTTTTTGATTATTTTTAGTGCTGAAGCATCAAACTACGAGCAGTGGCGAAATGCGTATATTTTTTTATCTTCCATACAGGCATGGAAAGAAAAGACAAAAAGAACCTTAGACACCTACACAAGATCTAGTTTACTCTAACACAAGTAGGAAACTTCAGCTAAAACACGTCATGGCTTCGCTTGCTTTTGGTAAAAGGATTCACGGCAAAATGCGAGTAGGAAGGGCTTCCAGGCTTCTGTCTCAATTTCAATTCTTTTGTCTTAGGTTATGAAGTCATGTAATAATCAAAGACTGAGGTTTATACAGAGTGATTTTGAACCTCGTAACTATATTCAAGGAAAGTACTCTATAAGCGAAATAAAAAATACATATTCTGTCATATGTACCTCGTGTCAAAATAAAAACTAAAGATATCAGTCAAATGCATACCGAAAATCTCAGAGATATGGGATTGGTTTTATTATTCTGAGGTAGCCTATATGTAATATGAAAATCTCCCATTTGAATGTCACCGCCCGCCACTTGGGTCGTAGCGGGTGGCGGCTGGCGAGCGGGGAGGGCAACGGCCACGCGTATAGTAAAGTCAAGATTAGCCATTTATTAAAAATTTTGGAGAAAAAAATTGACCGAAAATAAGCCCTCGTTATGGTTCCGTACCCGTAGGGTGCAAACGGGACCCTATCACTGAGACTCCGCTGTCTGTCCGTCTGTCTGTCTGTCCGTCTGTCCGTCTGTCACAGGGCTCTATCTCTTGAACCGTTATAGCTGTAGCCGCTATAACAAAAAATACAAAAAATAAAATAAGTTGAAAATTAAAGGGGGTCTAACTAACTAACTAATTTCCATAAAAACAATTTTCGAAAATCGATCACAAAATTTCGTCCTCCCATACAAAATCCAATTGGCTAAGCGCCGATTTTTTTTCGTTTTTCGATAATAGTTTTAATGGAAAGTGGTTCAGTATCACGGACTGAACTTGCAACAAAAATGTTGCCGGTGTTTTAAAAGTAAGCCTGTAGATATAATCCAAAGAATAATAGACTGGTCGAGCAAACAATAACTTGTGTACTAAGAATGCAGATACGGCGTCGTTACTGCAGTCATTGGCTTCTGCGGGTTCATTAGTGCCGAATTGCCGATACCGCCAATTAACGGAGTCAAGCAATTAAATGTTTACGATGCTCGCGATCAAGTATCGATTATTATGTAAATCGTAAATCTACGTGAGGCAGACTTAAACCCTAATTGGTTTCAGGGTTTGCCGCTGCCTAGAAAATGTAGCCAAACCTGTGACTAAGACACGATCCCTATCACCACGATCAGAAATCCTTATCACACTGGTTTCTTTTTTCTTTTCTTTTTAATAATAATTAAGTCATTATTTTCGCTTTTGCTTACAAAATTATAAACATATGCTCTTTAAAAAACCGGTCAATTGCGAGTCGGTCTCGTACATAAAGTGTTCCTCCGTTACATTTTTTTTTTTTCTTATTTTCAGTTTTTGTTGTTATAGCGGGCCACAGGAATATTTCAAGTATCTATTACGGTTCAAGAGATAGAGCCTGTGACAGACGGATGGACCGAGAGCGGAGTCTCAGTAATAGGGCCCGTTGGCACCCTTTGGGTACAGAAACAAAAAATACTTAACAACAAGAAGAATATAAAAAAATAAATGTTTTACAAAACGAGGGATTTCCAATAAGGCAATGAGAGCTAAAAAGGTTAAAATACCTACTTAGCTTTTACAAGTCCTACACTAGGCTAGGCCTGTACCTACTGTAAGCAGCCAGTATGTCGACCGAGTTACCACAAAAACTTTAAAACGAAAACAAGGAAAGGTAAACAAAGACGAGGACGGACATAAGATTTTGATTGTGCTCTAGACTTTACAGTAGACGTCTTCATGTAGGCGTCGCGAATCACATTCGCCCTGAGGAAGGACTCCAGGTGAGGTCGAAACATGTTGGCCAGTAGCTAACATTTTACATGAGTTACCCGTTTATTGCATATTACTAAAACTCCTTTATTGATAAACCAACCAACCAGCTAAATCATTACTGTTTCAACGTTAGACATATTAATATCACATTTCTTGAGCATAGCATATCTTGATATATAAAACAAAGATCAGATTCAGCCATCGAATGCGGCTGTAAATTATTTGAAACAATGGCTCTTCCGAGCGTGGTGCGTGCCAATCTTATAAACAGAAAATGTTTTGTCCCGTGTCCACGAGTTATGTCTGCCAACCAACAGGGATAAAGCTACTATTTGATATGAGAAGTGATGACCTTTCGTAAAAGTATTGAGCGAGAGCAAATACACGCTGAATCTTAACTTTGGGTTAATTTGCAATAATAAATAAAGAAATAAATATATAGGGACAAATCACACTGATTAAGCTAGCCCCAAAGTAAGTTTTTGACGTGACAACGTCTAATATCTCGATACTACAGGCTGCATGCATGAAAAAGATGACGTCATTGTCCCGTTACGCTCATTGTCGCGTTCCGCAAGCGAGAGCGCGGCAGGAACGAGAGAGAGAATGTTTGACGTTGTCACGTCAAACTACCGTCCGTAAACCGACTTTACAGACAACCAATTTTTATTTTTAAACTTGTGTTATAGGATACTAACTCAACGATACTATATTTTATGATAAATACATATATAGATAAACACCCAAGACCCAGGACAATTTGAAAAAGGCCATTTTCCAACTTGCCCTGGCTGGGGATCGAACCCAGGACCTCCAGATTAGCGGTCGACCGTTTTAACCATTACGCCACTGAGGTCGTCAAAAATAAGACTAACGTTGAACCACAAACAAGATCTAACAATCAATAAGTATATTCACTGTTTTTGGGGGTATAAATCTGCCGTGTGGATCCCGGCAGAGTAGAATAGGAATCCAAGTCTTCCCGTGGATGTCTTAGAAGGCAACTTAGGAAATACAAGCTAAACAAAGCTCAATGAGACCTCTCCAACCCGTCTGGCCAGCGTGGAGAGTGTAGGCCAAACCCTCGGGCTGCTCTGGCCAAGTATGTCTCTGATATTACAGAGAGGGTCATGCTCCTGCAGTGGAAACTGAAAAGGACCTGTTGATAATGATGATAAGTGGATATATAGGTATAGGTAAATAAGTTTACCCGCGTTCCTTAAAGAGCCTGTATAAAGTCTACTTTTTGCCTAAAAGCACCACCTAGCCAATGCCTTCTTAGGCTTTGGCTAGAGTGTTTACTGAAAAATGGTTTGCAATTTTGTCCATAGATTTTTTCTAAAAACAAGCGAAGGTAAAAATTAATCACCCGTTTTCCTGAGATGGCGCATATCAAATTATCCCATGTCAAGATGCACGATAACATTTAGCAAATAAAACCATACTTTATTTGCCTCTGAATGACCATCGCTGTCAAAGATAAAATTACTCAAACATGTAGCTATAACAGGAAAAAAAAAGAAAGATAAAGCAACAGGAAAACCAGGATTCCTTTACGAAAACGAGATAAACCAGGAAATCCTTTTCGAGGTTACAGTTAGAACTGGTATCATTTCCGTTGGGGAAAATGTTTTCTGAGAACTGAATGGTAATCTGTATATAAGGTCTAAAATAAAATATACTTACTGAAGTGCATGATACCGAATAATTCAATGATTAAAAAAAAGATTTCTCTATGTAAAACGCTATTGTTTTCTTATTACAGAGTTATTATACACTATAAACTCCGATCAGCAGATCAGAGCCCGAAAACTTCTAAATTACACATTTTCCTACTTTTGTACATATTTATTTGTAAAATTTGTTAAATATATTGTGGACTGAAACGCCTCTACTCTTACAATATTACTATAAAAGTATTTTTCAATAGACCTTATATAGTTATTAGACATTGGTAGTTATCTACCTGTATACTGGTAATTCCAACAATGTTATTAAATATCTCATTATAAAAACTACTTTTACATAAAAGTACGTAATACTTATTATTCTAAGCTTATATTGTTCGCAAGCATAGGTATATATCTTATTTATCTTGTTAATATGCAACTCGTTTGATGTAAATTGTTTACTTTAAACAAGATAAGTATACGTTTAAAAAACTAAAACCCGACTATGAGAAAATTCTTACTCCAAAGTATGAATCGGCAGCCATTTACGGCTAACACATATTTTTGTACAATATGTAGCCGGATAATATGTCACCTGGACGATAATTACCAATCGATGGACATCTTATTTGTTAAATTGTATAAGCAGTTCGGATGCTACGGTGGAACAGACATCCACATACATAGATTCCTATATAGACTCCTAAAATTATCACCCTTGCGCAGGCTTGTCCGTAGTCGAGTAAAAACTACCCTTGGCATAGAAAAACTTGGAAACTTTGACTTTCATAATGCGTCTTTACACAAACCTAACTATACCTACTTAACGATTTGTAGTAAGATTAATAATTCACATAGATCATCCTTATAAATTAACAAACGTTATCAAATTAAGGAAAATATTTTGTTGAAATATTTTAATTAAATTAAGTGGATATTGTTTCTTTTGGCGCCAGAAGTCGCGATAAGGATATGTTGTAGACGATAATTAATTTTAAGAAACTATCCTAACCTAACCTAGGTTAGGATAGTTTCTTAAAATTAATTGGATTAATTTTAAGAAATAATTAATTTAACCGATGCGTCTGATTCAGAATATATGTTAGTTCAACTTATTTTTTTTTATTTACGGACAAATCACACAGATTAAGCTAAGTAAGTTCGAAACTTGTTTTATGGGATACTAACTCAACGATACTATCATCAACATCAACAGACTTCAAGTACCCACTGCTGGGCATAAGCCTAACGATACTATATTTTATAACAAATACATATATAAATAAACATCCAAGACCCAGGTCAATTTGAAAAAGATCATTTTCCATCTTGACCTGACCGGATTGAACCGGAAAACTCCGGTGTGTCAGCCTAATGATGACCGCTAGACCACAGAGATCATCAGTATCATTTATTTATCTTTGTATACTTTCATCACTACATATTATGTACATCACACTTAAACTGGATTGCGGTGGTGCGGTGGCACTACGTATTGGTTCTTTATGAAGTGATGAATTTACATCACATCGGTGTGTTATGGTTTATAAAATAGTATACAAATCACACAGATTGTGCTAGCCCCTAAGTTCGAAACTTGTATTATGGGATACTAACTCAACGATACTATATTTTATAACAGAAATAAATATATAGATAAACATCCAAGACCCAGTTCCATCTTGGCCTGATCGGGGATCGAACCCGGGTTTTTTTAGTTTATTTTTCAGGATACTTACAGGCTTATTCCGGTGGCAGTTCTTATCAGATCCCTAAAGTAGTTTAACCAAAAATGAATTTTCACAAGTCCATCCATCCTAGATGAGATAATGAACAATATCCGAAGAAGGAAATTCGATTTCTCACACTTATCTCTAGAGTATTCGATTCGGACTATTTCGGACACAATAGGAGCGGCTCCCTCGTGCGACGTCACATCTATCATTGTGACGGTGTGATAGAGCGATAGTCTGGCGTTAGTTGGATTTTCACTTAGATTTTCTCAAAATGAGTTATATTTTCAATGAAATTTTTGAAACTATATAAGTAGATATTTAAATGATAAGTAGATTCGACAATGCATTTCTGCACTCTGCCTAGAAATAGATGTATTTTCACGAGATTTTTGAAAAAACTTTGTAGGTACCTACCTACTTACAATCTAGTCTGGGGATAAAGATTAAGTTATTCTATTATATTTTAGTTTTTGGACTCTAATGTCTGAATAAGTTTAGCAGTAAATAATTTATTTATTATATGCAATAACAAATAGCTTCCTTTACTTTTATTACCTACATGCACAAAAAAAAGGCGCGTGAGTAAAATAGTTGTGTTTTCTTTTTCCCCAGACAGATTAAGATGAATTAATCCATCCAAAACCATGATTACTTTTACAGCTCATTTATAAATGAAACATCGCTTACGTCAGATCCTACAAGACATAATGAAGTAAGCTGATTGATCACAACTGACCCGCACAGTTCGTGTCTCAAAGCTATTATCATAATAACGGCGGCGCGACGCTCGGAAGGCAGATAGCATCGCATCGCGCGCACTGGACAATAACCCTTACCAGCATTCATTTATAATAATTAGCATAAACCACTACACTGATATGAATTTTGATATTTTCTATGGTTTACGCGCGCGTACGTTTCTATAAGCAAGGGTCAGATTGTTCAAGTCGGGAGACGAGTGGTAAGACAATTTATGTGCGTAATATATCTTGGTATTGTCTCATGGTAATACCAAGATACACCTATGTCACTCAAGTACATACTCTCGTTAATGTATCATTATGTCTATAAATAAATAAATAAATATATATATATGTATATATAAGGACAAATCACACTGATGTAGCTAGCCCCAAAGTAAGTTTTAAACTTCTATGGGTTCATTATGTGCGTATTAACTTAAGTAACTAAAAATATATAAACAATATTAGAAAAAAAATGTTAGTCGAAGAGGCGAAAAGGGGTTCAATATATATGAATAGCCTTTATTTGAGTTTATTCTATGATCATAATATTTTTTTCAGATACTCATTATCCAACGCACCATGAGCAACAATGCGACTACTACCTGCATAATATTATGTCCTCCTTGACGTATCCGTCAACGACGAACAAAGTCTCACAAAACAAGAAGTTAATAATTTCTTATAAGTGATGATTAATTACATTAATACTGATTAGTTTTTTTTCCAAATTTAAGTTTGTTCGCTGTTACAAAATTTGCGTTCGAGCTGACTCGCGCCATCCACTCGAGCAATATATATATAACAATCTTAGTCACTAAGCTGAAGTGTGCGTTTGCAGGCGAAGACGTAATTTGCTTATAATTACGCACTATAAGTCAGTTTGCTTTAAGTCCTGTTTCCGCGATATTTCGTGTTAGTATCGTGGCATTGATAAACGTAGCCTTTGGTCAAAATAATAACTGATTTTAAAAATAACAGACCAAATAAATAAATTTCCGAACGAAAATTTTTTTTTCGGAATTTTTATTTTGACGCCTAATTACTTATCAAGACAAATGTAATTAGCCCAAACTCGGTTGGGTTGCGTCGTTGTATTACAGGTTTCCTATAGCCACCTTCCGGCTCCATCATCAGATCAGCTTCTTGTTAAAATAATATTGCATTGTCATCTGATTTACATTAGTATATAAAATTTCCTCTCAATCGGAAATCGAAAATCGGCTCAAATTTAACTTGCAAGATTTGACCCAAAAACAAATAAAACAAACAGGGCAAGCTAATAAGCTTGTAAACATTGTACTTACCCATGTCGAACCTTAACCTGTAGGATCAATATATTAGTTCGATGAGACTTTTATAATACTTAGATTAGTCTTTTATATAAAAGGGAGACGAGGAAGGGGAAGACCAAGGATGAAGATTTTCTCCAAGACATTAAAAAGATGGCAGAGAGAAGAGAGGAATGGAGGCATCTCCACTTAACTCCACCGACAGGAGCAAGCTCTTAAGTTAAAGAAGAAGAGTCTTTTATTAATGTAAATTGGAAGTGTATATGCTGAAAAGCTTAGGTACCTATAGAATTCAAACTTCTTTATTTGTGGAAACAAGTTACATAAGATAACATTTTAAATATAAGGGTTCAGTACTCTGCTTCCTGCCCACAGGCATACAAAACTACGTAACTTGAAAACTACATTAACATTAAAACATTATTTTAATTGCTTGTCATTCAAAAAATCATCCAATTTGTAGTTACATTTCTTCTGAGCTAGTAGGTCCTGGAGGGTCTTTTTAGAGTGTCTAGATCGAGTATCTTACTCCTGACCCTCCTTACCCTACTCCAAAGGGTTTGATCAAACACGAAATCATCACTAACTACATACCTAATTTATAATAATTAATATTCATTGTAAGTATTCGCCATCAACAAATCCTTGACCTCTTCTCAAGAAATATCCTCCGAGCCTTGACAATTTTCCTCAATCAGCGCTGGTCACATTACGGTGACCTTTAGAAGCCAATCTGAGCTTTACCAATAAACAGAAACCAATCGATGACCGAGCTTTCAGGGTAACATTATATAACTACATCAATATCTTATAGTTACTTATAGGTCATGTTAAGGTCTTGGGATGAATTGTGTCTTGAATATTAGTTTGAAAGAAATATCATTATGGAAATGCTTTTCTTCCTACAATGTCAGTTCACGTATTATTTATTTGTAATAGCACGAACTGCAAATAAACGCAGTCGAAAGATTTGATTTAGGTTGGTTTGACAGCTGTACGGGTGATCCGTACGGATCGCCCGTACTCCCGGAGCGGAGACACGCGTGAGGCGCCAGAACATCGTTTCAGAGCAACGCGGATCGTTCCATACAGGCGCATACGGTACGGGTCACCTGCAACACAGCCAAACCGTACGGATCTCCCGTACAGGTGTAAAACCAACCTTAGTCAAGTTGTCAGTATAAAAAATAGCAAACCATTTCCACTTACTGTTGATTGCCCTATCCTAGGATTGGTTCTGGTCTACCCTTTGGGTTGCGGAGTTCAGACGGCAGTCGATCTGTGTAAAAACCAGTAACCTCGTCAATTCAACTAGGGTAGATAGCGGACCCCGGGCTCTGAAGCGTTACTGCTGAGGATGATACGCTCGGATGATGTTGATTACTGTTTTCGGATTCGGCCAGAATTTAAAAAGAAAATATTTTTAAGAATATAACCCTGTCGGGTAAAAATATAGCAAAACAGCACAACTAGTTATTTCTAGTCGAGAATTGCTATCATTTGAATGTGTGGAGTGAGCGGAGCGTAACGTGAGTCACAGATAACGTATCACCAAACACCCTGCATCGGATTGAGATCATCAGCACGAAAGAAATATACTATAGAACCTACACTATATGCAACCACTTGTATATCTATTACTCATAGTAGTTACACTCGAATACCTATACTAGAATAAAATAAATATTTATTGCCATTTAACTAGGTACATGTAACACACAAAAACATTAGATTTATAATTTTAAGTTAGTATTAGGATTTTCAAAATTTCTTTGTATTTATATTGACACTCCACCCATTCCAAAAATATGTAACCTTTGAAGACTGGGTTGACTGGAAGAGATCCCTTCTTGGGATAAGTCCGCCTTTGTACAAGTTATTTCTTTTTCCCTTTGTATTAAATAATGTATATTTAAATGTAATTTTTGTGCAATAAAGAAATTAAACAAACAAACAAACAAAAACATACAAGATAATTAAATCTTAGTAAAGAGAAAATCTTAAAGGAATGCCTCAGCTTGTGTTATCTAGCTAACGCTTTTTTTCAGGCAACTTTCTTACATGCAACTAGGTATAGTGAGTTTGTGAACCCCATTTTTCGATTTAGGGATCCGTTTGAGAAATATTTGCAAATTTTTGTGTGTTAGTGTACCTTCTGTTAGCTAAACCACAGAATAAATAATACTAACGTACAGAAGTCTCACTCAGCGAAGAAATTCAAAGAAATATCTACTCAATGTGGCTAGCGATATGGTTTAATTTACCTCACGACAGAACTCAGCACCTCTTCGTATAAATACCTAGACATCCATTACAAGCCAATTTCATTCTTACTAATCTGAACAAACAATTCGTATAACTGAATTTACCACCCGGAGGGGCCGCCTGCGCGCGTAGTAATAATGGGGATATTATTAATTGCAATTCTAATAAATAACCACCCATCAATTTAATCTCATCATTTATATACTTTTTTACATCAAATAAATCAACAATCTTATCATAAGTACTGATTGCACAGCAAATAAATACTGACTGCACATCAAATTTATTAGGTTAGGGCAAACCTATAGGTTAGGTTATGTTAGAACTGCGACCAACACACGCACGAGCCGAGCGAGCGAAGCGAGCGTGCCGCGGCAGCGGCCGGCGAGTGCTAGGAAAGTTCTATCCATTTTACTGCGCCACAAATATAAATTGCAGTTTGTTTAGTAATATTTTCAGTTGAGTATTTTGCTGTGCAATCAGTAATTTTGATTTGCGTTTAAATACTACCCGTAATAATGTAGGTATATTTTCAATAACTAAACGGGGAGTGACACAAGCCTGGCTAAACGGTTGTATATGGACACGTGATAAAATTCACGGCAGTAGTATATTTATCGAAGTTAAAAGTTTAGTAGGGTTTACAAATTAAAGAGTTATAGTCGACCAACTTATTAGACTTTTAAGTCGTTATACCGTGAGGCGTGAACTCTAAGTCGGCAATAGCAACTACGGAACCCCACACGGCGCGCGCGTTTGGCCAGTTTTTTTTTCTTATAATTTTTCTATTTTTCTATTGGACTGATTGGAAAATTAATTGAGGTATTTTTACACCCATGTAAATTACACAGCAACCGTAACTAACTTCTTATTGGTTCTTTACGAAGTGATGAGTTTCCATCACAACGGTGTTTTATTATTTATAAAATAGTATTCTTTGCTGGCTTAAAAGCAGCAAAATCCCCATCTAGTGTGAGTCGGACTCGTACATGGAGGGTTCCGTACCTCCGTACAATGTTTTAAAAAGCTGAAAAAAACACGTTTCTTCTATGACGACCCGCTTTAATTTTTAACTTTATCTTATTTTTAATATTTTTATAGCAGCTACAATAATGCATAGTCGGTGAAAATTTTAAGTGTCTAGCTGTTACAGTTCAAGAGATAGAGCCCTGTGACGGACGGACGGACAGACGGACAGACAGCGGAGTCTCAGTAATAGAGTCCCGTTGGCACCCTTTGGATACGGAACCCTAAAAACCTTTAGGTGCACAAGATCTCCGGAGTCAAATGGTGATGAAAATCACGCGACACAAATATAGGTAAAGTTCACAAACATATTGAGCTACCCTTCTACACTCTAGCATTGTGTCAGTTGTTGTGTTCTTGAGTCAGTGAGTCATTGGGTTAATATCTTTTAGGTATATCTTATTCTATAGAAAGCGGTTTTGATGAAATTTAATATATTTGCTATTGTTCTGTGCTGGTCTGGGAGAAAATAAAAATCTTAGAATGTACCAGCTGCTTCTCTTCCCGTGAGTTCTTAAAAGCCAATCGAAAAAATGGGCGAAATTGTTCGGCGCAAAAAGCAAAATTAGACACGAGAGAAAAACGGGAAGCATACTTTGTGAAAAGTTGTTTCCAGCTGGTTAGGATATTGCAGGCTCAATCACTTGATTATTCGAAAAGAAAGCACGCAGCAGAAAGCAGGCACGCAAATCTGTTGGCCCCAAACGCCATCCATCGTTTGTTTAAACCTATCCTAGGATCGGTTCTGGTAATCGGTCTACCCTTTGGGTTGCAGAGGTCAAACGGCAGTTGCTCTGTGTAATACCAGTAGCCTCGTCAAGTCACCTAGGTTTAGGTAGCGGACCCCGGGCTCTGAAGCGTTACCGCTGAGAGATGACGATGATAATGACACGAGAGAAAAAGGCATTTACCCAACATTAGGACGCAAATGGCCCATAATAAATAAATATACCTATAGTATAATATAGTTCCACAGTTTTCCCCAGCGTCCCGTTCCGTTGCACGCTGCAGGTTAGTAATTTCAGGCTCAAAGAGAAGCCCCTGCGACCTCGTTTCATTTTCCAGCTATTTGCGTTGAACTTACGATAATAGGTACCTAGTTGTCTGCAACTCGAAGTTTGTGTGGGCTTGTTGATTGAAATACAGTTTACATAAACAATACGTATGTTTCATCAACGTGATTTCCATGGAAATTCAGCTTTGCGTAGGTATCACTCTGGATGTATTTTATTTGCCTTTAGCAAAACGCATAGTACTCATATAATAAAACATGGTATTTTCATCCCGTGACAGCTGAGTCACGTGATTGGCCCAAGAATGATAGTGTTTAATAGGTAGTTGTCTGCAACTCGAAGTTTGTGTGGGCTTGTAGATTGTAATACAGTTTATATAAACAATACGAATGTTTCATCAACGTGTTTTCCATGGAAATTCAGCGTTGCGTATCAATCCAGATTTACTTTATTTGGCTTTATAAAAACGCGTGGTATGATAAAACATGGTATTCTCTTTCCGTGACAGCTGGGTTACGTGATTGGCCTAAGAATACGACATCGATTGGAAGTGTTTCCGCTGTGATTGAATTACCCGAGCCAAATGCACAAATTCTGAACTAATAATTCAATATATACATTTATTAATAAACAAACAAGGTAAATTGATATTCTTCCACTAAAAGTCTATTATAAAAAAGACAGGTGGTCTTTGCCCAGCAGTGCAGCAACACAGATAGCTCTTAAAAAAAGTTATATCCGTTACATTGGCACGTGTAACACTTCTTTTTACAAGCTTTTATTTACGTAGTTTTACCTGTCTGTTGAGTGATAATCAAATCTTGCAAGCTTAATTAGACTCACTTCCCATTATTTGATTGAGCTAAAACTTCACATACTTATGTAAGTTGGATGACAATGCAATATTATGGCACCAATGACCTGATCTTATGATGAAGCCGGAAGGCCACCCATAGCATCTCTGTAATAAAACAACATGACCCCACCGAGTTTGAGCTCAATTGATTGGTCTTGAGGAGCATTTTGCATTGTTTTAGATAAAAGCTTGTTTTTAAAAATATTTATAAATAAGTACTTGTTTCTTAAGATTCTCGCCCATTCCCTCGATTGGCTTTAACGATCCGCGCGGGAAGAGAAACAGCTGGTGCATTCTAAGATTTTTCTTTTCTCCCAGACCAACATGGAAAAAAAAAGAAAAAGATGGGCGAGAATCTAACTAAATCATAGGCATAGTTAGGCATAAAGACGTGATAATGTTGTTTCTTAAAATTTTCGCTTTTATTCCTCCATTTTCCTTTGTAGAAGACTATTAAACACGTAAGCTGTCTGTAGCCCCGTATGTTTTCAAACAGCCGCCGCACAATGAGGGCATGTTATGGAAATGCTCACTCGGAACACAAGCACATTTCTAAACATCTGTCAATATACGCTCAGGCTTACTGCCTAGGAAATGAGAAGGTTCTAGATAAGGAATTACGTCATATTATCCCATTACACTAACTTGACGTGGACACTCTGTCGTTCACCATTTCGCACGGTCTAGGGCATGGTATAAGAAAATAGGGTATTCTCTTTAAGGTGGAGGTATAGGCAAATGACCTTGAAGTGGCGCCCTCACTATAAAATAAATTATTAACTCGTAAATATGGAGATAATTTCCATATTGCTCTTCGTCATGCACTAGATAGCCCTCTAAATTATTTTATGAACCACCGTTGAAAGTATTTACATTAGTCCGTCTAGCTTTAAAATTTGCTTCCGCCAAAAGTGGCCACGGCAAGTTTTAAAGCTAGACGGATCACCAATAATAGTTTCAACGGCAGTTCATAAAATAATTTAAAGGGCTATATAGTGAATGACGAAGAGCAATATGGAAATTATTACCATATTTACGAGTTAACAATTTATTTCACACTTCAAGGCCATTTGCCTATATCTTCGCTTTAAGTGAAGGCCCAAGAAAGGCTACCTCGCGAATGTCACGGTAAGTCATCATCATCAGGTCATTTTTAGTCTCCACTGTAGTAGCACAACCTTCTCTCTTCTACCAGAACCATATTTGACCAGAGCAGCCAGAGGATTTGGCCTACACTCTTCACGAGGTCTCATTGATGTTTATAAGCTTTGTTTAGCTTGTATTTCCTAAGTCGCCTTCTACGACATTCACGGGTAGACTTGAGAGTAATCCTATTCTACTCTGCCGGGAACCACACGGCTAACGATAAGTATTAGGTACTACTTATTGTTCTTTTCAGTAAATTTAAGGCAATAAAATAAAATACCTACTAACTATTCACTATTTTGTAGATAGTGTGATTCTTCCAGTCACGGGAAGAAATACCGTGTTTTTTCATTTGGGTAGCCAACACTGCTGCAGGTGTCAGATTTTTTCAAGCTGCCTGAAGGCATCTAACATAGCTTGACGACTGTCATACAATAATAACATCCCGTGAAGGATAAACCTTGAGAGAACATAATAATAATAACAGATTATAAACACAGGCATGACCAAATTGCAACAATCATAAATCAATACCTAGCGTTTAAATATCAATTAATTTCAGAAAAAACTGCTTACCACAAATATATCCCACAGAGAATTCTAGAGAACGTACAATTTAAAATTTACTGGGACAGAACAATAATTACTGACAAAACCATTCATCACAACAGACCTGACATACCTCTACATGGCAAACACAATAAAATAGTTTACCTTATTGATAGAGCCGTACCAAATACACATAATCTTTCAACCACAGACACCGAGAAACTTAGCAAATACTATCTTTCCATTGAGCTGAAAACTCAATGGCGGGTAGAGACAGGCAAAACTATCCCAGTCATTTTATCATCCACTGGCGTTATCCCCAAAACACTTCACAATAGTCTAGAGAGCCCAAAAATACATCCGTTAACTTATCTTCTTCTACAAAAGGCAGCAATCCTTAATACCTGCAGGATCGTCAGAAAATTTCTGTCTCTTGAATAAGTTTCCTTTCCCTACTTAACAATATTTTTGCTTGGCCAAAAGCCCGTTAAAAATATTTAATTCCCCTGAAAAGGGTGTGCAAAAGCATATTAAAACATTTATTTTGTCTCCAGTATAGGTACATAGACAATACATTTGATGAATTTTATACATAATTTATGACCTGAAACGTGGAGAGAACTGGTGCCTGAGCTAGGTAGATACTACCAGTTTTGGTTGTATGAACTAAGGTCCCGGTTGTCATCAACCGGGACCAGGATGACAACCGGGACCTTAGTTCGTACAACCAAAACTGAACTTCTCAAATGGT
This sequence comes from Acrobasis repandana, assembly GCA_963576875.1. Taxonomy (NCBI): domain Eukaryota; kingdom Metazoa; phylum Arthropoda; class Insecta; order Lepidoptera; family Pyralidae; genus Acrobasis; species Acrobasis repandana. The sequence continues at coordinate 7,928,245 of OY756230.1, read as the reverse complement.
GGTAGCACTAGCCTAGGCTATGAAAACCGGCCAAGTGCAAGTCGGTTGGACTCACGTCTTAAAGGTTTCGTTACATTAACAATTTACAAACTTACTTTTTATTTTATTTTTAGCCTTTTTTTAGCCCAGCGGAGTAGCTCATTGATGTGGCAGTGGGCGGGCCACATAGCGCGAAGAACCGATGGGGCAAAAGGGTTCTCGAATGGCGGCCGCATACCGGCAAGCACAGCGTAGGACACCCACTTGCTAGGTGGTCGGACGACCTGAGCAAGGTTGCATGAAATCGCTGGATGCAGGTCGCTTCCAATCGGTCGTTTGGAAATCCTTGGTATGTTCAGCAGTGGACTTCCTGCGACTGATATAATGACGATGATGATCATTATATACCTAGTATGAGCTTGGCTAGTACACATTTATTTGACAAGTTTGTCGTTTAATGACAGACCGTCAGACAGACACACAACCAGTGATCCTATTAGATTTTAATTTAAGAAAAAAAAATAAGGCCTTATTGCGACTTGCGAATGGCCTTCTGGATCAATAACTGACGACAAATTTCTACTTTGCCTCCCGAACTAGTTGCGTTTCCTTTGCCAATCTTCCTTTAATTCCCCATTTCTGTTGGTCGGTCAAGAATCACCATCATTCAGTTATAAGATGATTCTGACTTTTAATGTATTTGCTTGGAGTCATTGACCACTGGTGACATTTATTAAACATGGCTTAGTAAAGACCATTGTGTAGAAACTTAAAGCTTTATAGCCGAGCCCTGGCTCTATAGGCTATTGAAACTCAATCTTAATGGTGCCGGAAAACAATTTTCAGGTGAACGAGGCTTTATCGAGCTTTATCATGGCGTTAACGGGCGCTTTGTGTAAACATCTGTCAATTGAACTGAAAGCTACCACCGTGTACGACATACTTACAAAGGAATTAACGTGAAACCTTTTTATTTATTTATTTGCTGACGTTTCAGTCGGATTGCACCGATCGTGGTCTCAGCATGTCTAATGCAGCGATGTCAGATCAGACCTCCTAGCTCGGTAAAATCTTCAACCACTGGCTTGTTATTTTTTTCTCCACGTTCCGTCAGACACTACATTCACTTTCACAGTGTCCCTATTCTGTAGGTAATGCAACCGATATGTCCTTATTCTGGCGAATAGGGGTTGTGTTTCGCGTTAAAATTCCCGCGTATATACTTTTTTTTGTAACCGCGATATTTAAAAGTAATTACTTAATAATATTACATTATTACTAGTCAGTAATAATATAAGTATTACTAATTACTTTTAAACTATCGCGGTTAGATACTACAAAACATACATTTTATCCCTTTCGGGTAAATGGGGCCAGAGCGCGACAGCACGAAAGCTAGAATGTAGGTAGGATACTAATCCTGTGATGATCCTGTGATGTGTAATGGCATCACTAGATCACATCAGTAATTAACCCAGAATTCCCAGAGTTATGCCTTCTTTGCATTTAGCTTGCTCTTGTCGGTGGAGTGGTGAAGAATCCTCCATTGTTCTTTTCTCTCTAGGTACTATCTTTTTAATGTCCTGGTAGGACTTTACTCCTAGCTATACCTTAATTTACTTCTACAATGTATAGCACATTGTAGAAGTAAATTGTAAAAAATGACTTCACCTTCTTTGCTTTTTTTTAAATTTTTAAGGCTTTTGTTTTAATATTCTTTGCTTTTGTTGGAGAGATATAATGCAAATACCTACAATATACCTGTTCTCTCATACTTTCAAACCATCTCAATCTGTCTTTCTACGCAGGAAGCGTTGACGACTACCAGGATCAACCAACAGCTAAGACAACGCCCGTCTAGCGGCAGGCATATTTTTAAGAGTTATATGACAAGTAATATGTCTAGTCGCTGGTAGTTAGTGGGTGCACTGCCCGTATTGTAAGCTTGTAGTTAATTTTCTTTCAAGGCACGGAAAGTATCATTATTAATATCACACAGACGTTCGGTTAAAGTGAACAGCTTTCCTGTGAGTCAAGCGAACGCAAGCATACCGTCATAATTTCTCCAATGAACAAAACAAAAGCTTAAAAGAACACGGAGCAAGACGTCGTTTCTTAATTTACGAGGGTGTTGTGTGGCGACTGGCTCGTCATATCCGCGACGCCATCTGCAGAGTACCGCAGGTAAGTTACGAGCCTCCGCCAGGCACGCACGACGCACACTTGCGCGCGCGCACGCACACTACGCCTCGCCGACTGTCCACCGGCCGAACAATCGATCGTAAATCAGCTTCGATAAAATTATAGGAGGGAACACAATGGATGTCGCCCGACATCTCCACGCCAATACGCACCCTCCTCCCAGGGAAGAGAGTCCTCTTTCACGCGTTACTCGCTCGCTCCCGGCGTACCCGCGCTGCGCTCCGTCTCCGAGATAAAGTCGACATTCGCACGTGTACCAGACAAGAAGTGTTTATTTTGAGAAAGCTACCGCACGCGATACTTGCCTCTCTTCCACTCGTCTTTAGAATTACAATCGTATGGGAAAGTGTCAGCTCTCATAATTGCGAAATTCACGCTTGGTGGTGCGGTACAAAAATAAGATTATGGATTCTGGTGAGCTCAGTATTGTGATTCGAGGATCCGTCCATAGGTATGTCTGAGGTTTACGACTACTATTCCTGGAGGAATAAACCGTCGTGGTTATTGAATATTACCGGTTATTTATGGAAGACAGCGGTATTGTCCGCGGCGAGCTGGCTATTCAGCGCGTTTCGTAGCCGCGCCGGCCGGCAAACCGAAATAATGCCCCTCCGGCAGATAATGCCCATGCTAAGTAAATTCTATTACGTATGCAAAACGCGTCATTATTTTATCAATAGAACCGTTCCCACGGCTTAACATTAGTTAGCCTTTGATCTTAATGAGCATAGATGTACCTATCCAAACGTGCACGAATCACAAGCTAAAATAAACAAAGAAATTAAGTAGGTGCCATTCATAACTTCTACAATGCCAGCAACACATAACTGCTAAGAGTGCGAGGGTAACCGCAACGGAGGATTAGGTGGGTAACTGTATTTCCTTCTTAATTTTCTCATGCAGTGAAAGCCTGAAACAATAAAGCATAGTAGATACCTATCTACCCATAGTAACAAGCAGGTGCAATTATTTACTAACTTAGTCACCTTACAATGGAAAAAAAATAGCGAACATCACATTTATCACTAGTGGCTCTGTGAGCTGTAAACCTCGCGACTCACCCCCATCTGTTGACGTTTTTCGGATAAAAAAGTTGTTCAAACAAAAAAATTGTTCAGACAAAAATGTTACGTCTTAGTAAGGGTAACAAATAAGTTTTATGACATATTTGAAACATTTATCGAAATGGCTAAAATATTATATTATTTTAAAGTTTTAAACCCCCATATCTCCGACAATAACATTCTATGACGACCTCCGTGGCGTAATGGTTAACACGCTAGACCGCTAATCCGGAGGTTCTGGGTTCGATCCCCAGCCAAGGCAAGTTGGAAAATGGCCTTTTTCAAATTGTCCTGGTTCTTGGGTGTTTATCTATATATGTAATTTGTCCCTATATATTTATATATATATATATAATATATATATATATATATATATATATATATATTTTTATATATATATATATATATATATATATATATAAATATATAGGGACAAATTACACTGATAAAGGTAGCCCCAAAGTAAGTTCTAAACTTGTGTTATGGAATACTAACTTAACGATACTATATTTTATAATAAATACATATATAGATAAACACCCAAGAACCAGGACAATTTGAAAAAGGCCATTTTCCAACTTGCCTTGGCTTGGCTTTATATATATATATATATATATATCCTATATATATATATATCAAATCTGCTTTTAAAATTTCACGAGAATCGGTTGAGAAATGTGACCTGTAGGCGAGAACAAACCGACAATATTTTGGCCAATCTCTAAACTTAGACGCTACGCTCGCTCAAGAATACTCTGATGTTGAAAACCATTTGTAAAAAACTTGGTGCCATATTAAAAAAAAGGAGTCTCTATCTCGGGCAGCAAGTAAAGAGGAGGGGCGTCAACAAGGTCCGATGCGGCTATGATATGATACTAAATTTAATATAACGACATGACCATACTCTGACTTTACCAAACTCAAAAGATCATTACTTACTAATGTTCACATCTGTTTCTTCAGATATTTTTAAGCCATAAAGCCAAAAGTCCTGTCATTATGAGACCCATCATCAGCCACAGAAAGACCACTGCTGGACATAAGCCTCCCCCAAGGATTTCCAAAACGCCCGATCGAAAGCGGCCTGCTTTCAGCGTCTTCAGGTCGCCCGACCACCTAACAGGTAGGTGTCCTACGCTGCGCTTGCCGGTACGTAGCCGCCATTCAAGAACCCTTCTGCCCTAGCGGCCATCGGTTCTTCGTGCTATTAGGTATTCCCCGCCCATTGCCACATCAAAGAGCTACTCGTAATCTGCTGGGCTATGCCAGTGACCCTTGTTCTTCTACGATACTGTTACACTATCACGTCTTTATCCCTAACGGGGCAGACAGAGCATTTTTGTTTTGCGGCTCTAAGCAGACAGATCCCAGATCAGCGTGATGGTGGGCGAGAAAGTGGAAAAAGAAATCAAAATAGTGATGAGTTGCTAACTGCATCGCCTTTAACACGATTCGCATCGCCCATTCCCTTGATCGGCTTCTACGATCTGCGCGGGAGAGAAGCAGCTGATACATTCTAAGTGTTTTCTTTTCTCCCAGACCAGCTCGGAAGCAATTCTTCTACGAATCCTTTCATTCCAAACTACACATGAGACCACCCATATATCTTTTATTCTAGAGCGTGGAAGGAGTATCTAGAGTCGGTTACGGTAAATAAAACTGTGATAAAACATGGCGGTGGCATTTCGAAACGCATTCGTGCTACAGTTTAATGACGAGCGATAAAATCTACAGATATGGACGTGGACTGTATCAATTTCTGTGTTCTGGGGCATTTCAAACAAAACAGCTAGTGCATCTACGCCAAGATTATTACGTTGGACACTGACTGTTGTGTTGATGAAGAAATTGCATTTTTTAAGTTGTTACCAAAGTACAATGCTAAGAAGTCATAGAACCTTTTTAAAAAAAATATAACAAAATTGCTCTCCTGATTTTTTAGAAGATATCATACCTATCCATTTTAAGAACATAAGATCTCTCTCTCTATTAAACTTATTTTCATTATCAAAATTTAATATAAGTTTGTTCTATTTTTAAATATTTTTAGTTTAGGTTTAGGTTATATTTCAGTTTGTTTAGTTTTAAGTTAGTGACTTGTTAGTTTTACTTTGTATTTTTAGTTTTCCAATAAATAAATTTATAATCTCAGTTTCAAATCGCATTACTTTTCCCAATAAATGATTATCAAAATCAGCGTTACATATTGTGATAAAGTACTTATGAAATTGTCGAGTTGGATTACAAATACATTCATCATTGTACAATATCTAGCAGAAGCAAAAAAACAGGCACTTTGATAAGTTTCATGCTGGTCGAGAAACAAAAAAAATGTATATCAGATCCCGATCAGTGAAATTAGCAAAAACCTGCTTCTAAATAAGGATGGACTTCTAATTATCGAGTGTCTTCTTCTTCGTCTAAGTGCATTCCCGGTTGCATTCTCAGCTGTGCTGCTTCAGACCCTGGCGTGCGCTTTCCCGCTTTTTCTTCTCCAAATATAATATGCATGTCAATGGTCACCCAAGGATGCCAAAGACCTTGCAAAATGGAGAAGAAATAGCCGGAACACTTTAAATGATTTAGCTATACATAGTTTTACAACCGGCCGCCTGCTTGACGTCAACCCTCTTTGGGAATGTATTTGTGCGAAAAGTTTTACAACCGGCCGCCGCCCGACGTTAACCCTCCTTGTGAATGCAATTGTAGCACGAGATGTTTGTGCTTAAGCCTTTAATCGCCTCTAACGATATCCACAGGAAGAATTGGAATGGTCCTATTCTAACCCGGAACCACAAGCGTATGTATTATAATTATCGAGTGTGTTAGTAGCTAACACTAGTGTCAGATTTTTTGAGCTGCCTACAAGTCGACCGATCAGCTGATGCGAGTTTGTATGGCAAGCCAAAATTTTTCATATTTCGACATACGTTCCTTGGGAAAAGTTGTTCAGTATCATGGACTGACTCTACCCTTAAAATAGTTTCACTATATTTTGTTAGACCCTATCTGTCTTATTATAAAAACGGGACTAACTTTGTAACTAGGTTTAAACCATTACCCACCTAAATCAAGTTGACATCTAGTAATATCACACTACCTCACCTGTCAATGTCAACTTGATTTGTGCGGATAATGGTTTAAACCTAGTAACAAAGTTAGTCCTGTTTTTATAATAAGACGGTATATATTTTGATCTAAATGCATATAAAAATAAGCTATAAAAATGAAGAAACATGCAAATCGAATCTTTATCGAGAAAATAAAACGGCAACTCGTCCATATATTTCCCTGTCAAACTATAATGCGAGTGAAACGAAAATAATAAAATGGCGACATAAAACTACTTCAAATAAGTGTCTACGTTGCATGCTATAAATCCGCTCGTAAAACAGATGATTGCGTTGTGCAACCGTCGTCGGTGTCCTGATAACGTATTGTTTAGAAATATTCTGCGATGGAACGAAAAAGTTTGTAAACTAATTCACCACAGACTTATTAGGCTCACTATCGATTGTTCAACTCTACCTAAAATGTCTATGAATTACTTTCACGATATGAAAACTTCTAGTAATTAAATTTTTTCTAAGTGACGCCAATTTTTAATACCTTCTTTCCTTCCATGCTGGTCTGGGAGAAAAGAAAACAACTTAGAATATACCAGCTGCTTCTTCCCGCGCAGATCGTTAGAAGCCAATCGAAGGACGGGCGAAAATGCAAATCATGTTTTTATAGGCGATGCATCGCTATTTTGAGTCATTTTTCTACCTTCTCACCCACCATCACGCTAGTGGCCCTGGACTCTATCTCCTTAGCAAGCCCCAAAATGCTCAGTCTGCCCCATAAAGATACGTGATAGTATGTATATGTATGTCTTTCTTTGCGTACCTTCTTCATTTATTTAGTTTATTAATTTATTGTTTTATTTATTTATTTAGTTTCTTTATTCATTGACAAGTACACTTACCTACAATTTTTTTTTAGTTAACCAATGTTTTATTTGATATAAATGATTAGGTAGTTACTGTGGTATCCTTGATATGAGTAAGGCATAATATATAATAGAAATATGTACTTTTCGATAGAGCTGTAACAACCCCACATAATAATGGGATAATGATAGAAGATAGAAAGCTTATCTTTGATTAAAGGAAATTGAAGACTTTAAAAACAAATTAAACCCACCAATTTTTCTACTTTATCTAAAATTTTATATATTATAGTTTAAGTACTAGATTTCTTTCCACTTAGGTATCTGAATAATCATCATATTATCACTTAAAAACGAGCCAAAAATTATTAAACTTATTTAAGTATAACCAGAATATCTACTCGTACCTTAGATGTTAAATTACTTAAAATCTTTTTTACAAAAAGGGAATCTGAATGAATAAACGTTCAAATAATGACATAAAACTATTAACAAAGGTTTAAGGAAGGTGGTTCACCTTTCAAGGAATGAGCTCCATCGATTCGGGAGTAACTCTAATTTAGATCAGGATTTCCCCCGCGCCGCAAATAGAAATTACCATGAACTTTGTATTCCTTTCTACCACTCATCTCTTACGTACTTACTGGACTAAATATACACTTAGATTCTATTTTATACATGTAAAGTAAAGTAAAGTTGAAACTGTCAGTAACGCATATTGACCAAAGTATACTTTATTTATTTATGATATTCACATTTGAATGATCTCGGACAATTAATAAAACTTGATGCTACCTACATACAACGTGTTAATAAACTAACGCAAAACCTCTCAGATGATACCTCAGCCCATGAAACTGAACAACTTTTGTGCTACAACTTTCACGAAACCCAAAAAAAAATTGAATTTTCATACAAACTGATCAACTGATCCAGTCAATTTGTATGAAAATCCGAATTTTATTTTTGACATTTTGGGAATGTTGTATAACAAAATTTGTTCAGTTTCATGGGCTGAAGTACCATCTGAGAGGTTTTTCGTTTGTTAATTAACACGTTGTATAGGTTTATTGTTGTGTACCAATTTATTTTAGAGTATACTTTTTGAGTCGTTTATACGCTTCGAAAAGTTATTTGTATAACAGGAAATAAACAAAAGTATTAAAGTCATGGTTATGGCCTTACTTGAATTTTCCGGGATCCAGTGCTGCCTAGTTACTCTAGATAATTCTTCAAACTATCTTATGAACTACTGTTTACAGTTTAAAGTGAGAACGTGAAGCTTTTCTTCGCACATTTGCGAAAAACGGCCACTTTTGGCAAATGTGCGAAGAAAAGCTTCACGTTCTCACTTTAAACTGTAAACAGTAGTTCATAATATAGTTTAAAGTGTCATCTAGGGCTTGGTAGAGACAAAATTCAAGTATGACCTTAACACGATGAAATACAAAAAATCCAAATTACGAATCTATCCAGTCAGCGTCGGCTTAGACATTTTTTTACAGTCCAGTGTTCTGAAATAATTAACGTCTTTGGTTTCTCGTCCATACTTAACTGTTTAGTTAAAAATAATACTTGGCCCCTTTGTTTATAGCTTTGTCCTTCGTTTATAAGGGTCAATATGCGAATTGAATTTATCTCCCGGTGTTTTTTAGTATTGAAAACTATTAAATACCTAGGTATTAACAATTGCCAAGCTATCTAGTTCTACATGAACTGGTAGGTACCTACTAGACAATTAGATACCAACACAAAATTTAATTCCGCAACATTCTAAAACATACTTGATTTAAAAGTTTACAGAAAATATAGATAAAAAGTCAAATCAAATAACTTTAAGTAACTTTTACCTAACTAAACAAAGTCCGAAACGACTTAACTATAGAAAATAAGAACAAAAAAAATACAATTAAGATATGTTAAGATAAATTTAAGCGTCAATGTAGAGTTAAGTATGTCAACACAAAATCTAAGTACTTACTAAGAAACTTTGTATCAATATAACTCATCTAAATAGATATACCTAGCAAGGGACGGTGACGCAAAACAAAAGCTCGCGTCACTCTACATAGTAAATACTTGAAAGTAAATAATGAAAAGCCTTCGTGCTCATCCAATGACAAATGACAGAAGAGGGAACATCCCTCTGTAACATCATTCAAAAGAAAATAACCTGTAAGTGCATGAAGTAGAGTACATTTTGTTGTGAATGAATGCAGAGGATGGCCCTTGCTATCTTGTCAGGCGGGGGAGGCGCCGACCAATGGCGGCGCGGGCCGAGCGCATCACACTGTCCTTATCTTGTGTGCCTATTGCGCATCTTTGCTTACTTTCAGTTTGAATTTGTAACGCTTTCCTCGGAAAATTCAAGTGTTTATTTGTTCGAAAATAAAATCTTTTTGGTTTTGCTTGAACTTTTTCTTGAGGAAGTTCTCGTTGGCCAGTATTTTATTCAAGTAGTTGCTAGGTGTTGTTTTTGTTAAGTCTAAGTTTTCTTCTTTGTTTTGAGCGTAATATAAAGTGTAATCTCAGAAACAACGTCATGTAATGCTTATTGTTTACGGTTTAAAAGACTCACCTTGCGCCTGCAGCCGCCTCGCAACCGCCTTGGAACGCATCGCCTCCACGACGCGACGGTAAACAAGACAGTCCTCAATTATTAACCTCGATCGATGACACGACGGACAACGGACCTATTTCGAAAAGTTTTTAAAATTGGAACTTATGTTTTTTCTGCGCGCGCTGGAAGGAGGAAGGCGGGCGCAGTGTGGCGCGGGCGGGCGTCGGGACGGACGTCTCCCGTAGGATGAGGGGTAGACGTGTGGTCGCCGAGGAGCGCGGCGTGTCACGCGAGCGGTCGGCAGGACACTGCGTTCACGTGTTACCGCGACGCGGGGAAAGCGATTTTCACGCGGGAAACGATAGTGACCGGCGACCGCGCTGTCTCACCCACGGTCGCTCAACAACTGTCAGATTGACAGGGTGCCTTAAAGCCACCACCCGCCGCCGTACTAACGAGCGGTATCGAGCCACACGACCGTGTTCCACGAACGCGATTATGAATAGGAAAAATGCGACATAGCTACTTTTCTTTATAGCACAGCCCTACGTCGTAAATTCCTGCACGGAGGTGTAGCTGTCAAATACGCTATGGAGTTCCACCTAACCTCTGAAAATGCTCTAACATAGTTTGAGAAAACTTTTACAGAAATAACCTACCTTGAATATAGAGTCAAAACTTAAAACTTACACTTTAGGATACTTACTTCTATTCTACCTACGCAACCTACCTACCTACTATCAAATAGTAGATACTTACCACCACCATATCATACATACAGGCACCTTTCGTACAAAGTTAGCTTTGATGAGATTCATGGCTTATGGGCGGGCGTAAAACTTTATATGGGCTTGTTTGTTTACCTACACTCTTTACTGAACTCGTATGAAAAACTCACGCATAAACATATACCTACTACTTACTTGTAGGGCTAACTTTGAAGAGGTAGCACGCAGTCAGAAGCAAACCTTAAGAATCTTGTGATAATTTAAGAAGATATGCGTGGCCAGACTTGTATTGGTAAGACTAAAGGATTTTGCCCTGAGCTCTCCGCTGGTTATCGGCACACTGACTTCAATAAAGCGCGCTTATAAAAAAACTCCCAGGTTGGGCATCAAATGAATTGGTATATTTCAAAAGGTATATACGAGCCCGTAGAAGTCAATTTTAATTTTTTAAAACTTATATCTATATTCTATGATTTGTTCGCAGGATATGGTCAGCCTTTTTAACCGACTTCAAAAAAAGGAGGAGGTTATCAATTCGTCGGAATCTTTTATGTTTTAGGGTTCCGTACAAAAAATGAAAAACGGAACCCTTATAGGATCACTCGTGCGTCTGTCTGTCCGTCCGTCCGTCTGTCACAGCCAATTAGCTCCGAATTTACTGGACGGAATCAGGTGAAATTTGGTAGGATGGTGTAATCCTGTGATCCAAACACGTATGTGCAAAGTAAATAATTTTTTTTTTAAATAAGGGTCTTTTTCGGGGTATAAATTAGGAAATTGAAAAAAAATTTTGCAAACCTTACTGTGTCATATATCAAATGAAAGGGCTTGTTATGAGGTTCTAAAATATATATTTGTTATAATTATAAAATAAATAGTTTTGATTTTGTTCATGAAAGAAGACGATAATTGACCATTCCCCCCCCTGATCTCCGAAACTACTGAGCCTAAAATTTTGAAACAAATACGAAGTATAGTTCATTGCTTGTATACCTTGTATGTAGGAAAACCTATAAGAATTCAATCGATTGTACGGAACCCTCTCCACGCGAGTTTTACTCGCACTTGCCGGTTTTTTTTATGTATGTTCCCCGATTACTCGAGGACGCCTGGACCGGTTTAGAAATTTCTTTTTTAGGGTTCCGTACCCAAAGGGTGCAAACGGGACCCTATTACTGTGACTCCGCTGTCTGTCCGTCTGTCTGTCCGTCTGTCTGACTGTCCGTCTGTCACATGGCTCTATCTCTTGAACCGTAATAGCTAGACACTTGAAATTTTCACCGATTATGTATTACTGTGGCGGCTATAACAACAAATACTAAAAATAAAAAATAGTTAAAAATTAATAGGGGTCGTCATACAAGAAACGTGTTTCTTCAGCGTTTTAAAACATTGTACGGTGGTACGGAACCCTTCATGTACGAGTCCGACTCGCACTTGCCCGTTTATTGTTTAAAAGGGTATACTTTACAGGTTTGTCCTTTGTCCCATAGAAATTTTGTTAAAATCGGTTTTGTGGTTTGTTTTCTAAACGAAAATAACAAGAAAAAATATGTCGTCAAGTATACAATTGTATCAATATTTAGCTTTTCTGGTATTGAAGTCGGTTTTTTGTTTTGAAAAAATATCAATAATTATAGCAAGTTAAATGCTACACCTTGGGACCTATGTTGCGGTCATTTTGGACGTGTTGCGTAAACGCACGTAAAGCACCACTGAGTGTGGGCATAATATGATGGATAAACTGGACGGATAGGTTTAAGACGGCACATAAATTCGTGGGTCTTATTGCTACATGACAGTTACTAAGCTTAGGATAGTTGTCTTGTGGATCTTGATAGGTAACCTTCACGACTGCACTTAAAAGTAGTGTATAACAGCGTACAGGTGCAACGGCCGAGGGCATTGTAACTCTATAAAAAGAGTACTTACATTCCAACTCTTTGGTTTAAACCAAGTCCAAATGTCTGCGTTCTATATTCAGACGGAAAATTTTGATAAGACCGTCAGGCTGCAGGCAGCAGCAACGCATTGTTTTATCGCGTATCGGATCTGCGTGCCCTCTCGATACCTGTTCACTAGGTATATAAGCATACATTCTACGTATCCCGGAGTAGCTCGGTGGCCCAGTGGGGAAACGCATTACTAGCGCTTTCGCAGGTTAAGTGACCCCGAGCGTCGTCCGCGCTTGGATGGGGTGACCACAAGTTGCATAAAAAATTATATAGTTCCACCGTTCGAAATGCACGTTAAGACAATACACGGAGTCCAGTGCTGCCCCCATTTTAAATAAATTATTTGTAAGGAACGGAATGAGTGCGAAAAACGGCTACTTTTGGCAAAAATGCAAACTAAAGCTCACTTTAAACTGTAAACAGTGGTTCATAAAATAGTTTGAAGGGTTATCTAGGTTTTACTAGCTCAAAATTTTAAATGATATCTCCGTTTCCTTAAAAATAATTTATTTCAAATGGGGGCATTGGTCCTGGCTGTCTATCATCATTGTATGGCAGTCGTCAAGCTATGTAAGATGCCTTAAGGCAGCTTAAAAAATCTAACACCAGTGATGGCCACTTACACACATGAAAAACAAAAATAAAATTCTAAGTATATAATTAAGGTCCTCGAGGAACTTACCTAATTTTTTCATGCCAATGGACTGTTGAATTCGTTGTAATCTGACTTTAGACTTGGGCATAGCACTGTATCTGATTTATTTAAAGTAACCGACGATATTAGAGCCGTGTGTACGTACGCGCATATCTTCGAAACGTGGTTTGGTAAACAGGTATCAGAGTGAAGAACCTTAAGCACGAAAGGCTCAGGGTGGGGTGGTAGGGGGCAGAAGCCGTAAATATGATTATCAACGGGGGAGGCGACGCGGACTAATCATATTCTCTGCAATTTACATAAATATTAGCGTGCGCCGTGACGTGACATACTATAGATGTAGTTCGCTGCCTTCATAGAGGAACAATCAACTTTCAAAATTAGTAATTCGGATATACAAATACATACTTATATAATTAGTAGTAGTATAGTCACGTTGAACGTATGCATCCGGAAAGATGGGCCCATAATTGCCACAAACTGGGTTCCAACAGATGGATACAGAAAAAAGATAGACCGAAGACGAGATGGGCAGACAATTTGCGTGTATTTGCGAAGACTGGAAAGTAAAGGGTAGAGAATTGTGGAGGGAAAGAAGGGAGGCCTTTGCCCAGCAGTGGAAGCAGTGGAAAGCAGCTTTTATTCGACTTTTTTTAGATACGGTCTACCACGTAAGGTAAAAAGACAAAATTTTTAACCGACTTAAAAAAAAGAGGAGGTTATCATTTCGACTGTTCTAGTGTGTAAAGTGTACAGACTAAATCAGGTTGGCCTGAAAATGAACATTGACAAGACGAAGGTCGTGTCGAACATGCACGTAACGCCTTTGCCTGTTTCTGTTAGGAGCTCCACCCTCAAAGTTGTAGACCAGTATATCTATCAGTATCTACCTGGGTCAATTGATCCAGGCAGGAAGTTCCAGCTTCGAGGAAGAGGTCTTTCGATGAATCGACTCGGCTGGGCAGCGTTCGGGAAGTTACGCAGTGTCTTCTCGTCCAAACTACCCCAGTGCCTCAAGACGAAAGTGCAGCTTAATCAATGTGTGTTACCAGTGATGACTTACGGTGGTGTGGTCCCTTACTATGGGTCTCATAAGAAGGCTCTAGGTCGCTCAACGGGCTATGGCTCTCTATAGCCCGTTGAGCGACCTTGAGCCTTCTTTACGTGATCTATGCTAGGAGTTTCTTTACGTGATCGAATCAGAAATGAGGAGATTCCAGCCCAGCGGATTAGCTCATTAAAGTAGCAGTGGGTGGGGCACATAGCGCGAAGAACCGATGGCCGATGAGGAAGAAAGGTTCTCGAATGGCGGCCACGTACCGGCAAGCGCAGCGTAGGACACCCACCTGCTAGGTGGTCAGACGACCTGAGCAAGGTTGCAGGAAAACGCTGGATGTAGGCCGCTTCCAATCGGTCGTTTTGGAAATCCTTGAGGGCCTATGTCCAGCAGGGAACTTCCTGTGGCTGATATGATGACGATAATCATTTCGACTGTATGTTTTTATTTTTTTATGTAGGTATGTTTGTTACGCGATATCTTCGCTAATTGTGGACCGATTTTGATGATTTTTAGGGTTCCGTACAAAAAATTAAAAAACGGTACCCTTATAAGATCACTCGTGCGTGCGTCTATCTGTCCGTCCGTCTGTCACAGCCAATTTTCTATATTTTTTTAAATAAGGTCATTTTCGTGGGACAAATTAGGAAATTAAAAAAAAAAGTTTTGCAAACCTTACCGTGTCATATATCAAATGAAAGGGCTCATTATGCGGATCTCAAATATATTTTTGTTATTATTGTAAAATAAAAAGTTTTGATTTTATTCATGAAAGAAGACCAAAATTGATCATCCCCCTGATCTTCGCAACTACTGAGCCAAAAATTAAAAAAAAAATACAAAATATAGTCAATTGCTTGTAGATTTCCTTTGTGCTTGGATTTCCGATTTCCTGAGGGAACGGTTTATTCGAGTAACTCTTGACGGCTGCTCGTCTGACCTATTGGCAATTAATGCTGGAGTACCTCAGGGATCTGTTCTTTCCGCAACGCTATTTCTGCTTCACATTAACGATCTGCTAAAGCCCGGTATTTTTGGGTATGCAGACGATAGCACCGTTACGGAAAGATATTTTTCTATAAAGGGCAAAAAAACCGGAAATAGGCGAACTAAGAGAGGCAATGGTGCTCCATACCAATCTTACTCTGCAAGCTGTCTCCGATTGGGGTGATGCCAACCTTGTGAGATTCAATGCCTCTAAGACACAGGCGTGTCTCTTCTCTGCTAAAAAGAGCCCTTTCAACTTGGCTCCCACTTTCCGGGGTGTGCCTGTTCCTATCACCAGTCATCTCGAACTTCTCGGTATCGATCTCTCATCAAATCTTAACTTCGGTAGCTATATTGAGTCCAGGGCTAAGACGGCTTCTAAAAAACTGGGCATCCTCTCCAAGGTCCAACGGTATTTTACCCCTGACCAACTGTTGAGCCTTTACACAGCTCAAGTCCGCTCATGTATGGAGTATTGCTCCCACCTATGGGATGGATCTGCCCGCTATCAGCTCGAAGCCCTGGAAGCTATCGACAGACATGCCAGAAGACTCGTTGGTGATGAGTTGCTTACGGCAGGACGGCTCCACAGCCTCGAACATCGCCGACTGGTAGCAAGTCTGTGTGTCTTCTACAGGTTGCACTTCGGGGAGTGTGCGCAGGAATTACATAATTTAATTCCCCCTGCACCATTCCACCATCGGACAACACGACGTGGACTGGGATTCCACCCATTTGTGGTCGATATTCCTCCTCATCGTACCACTCGATTCGCCTCCTCCTTCATTGTGCGAACCGCTAAGGTGTGGAATTCCCTCCCTGCGTCGATGTTTCCATATATTTAGGAATATTCAAGGCAAGAGTGAACAGGCATTTTTTGAGTCTGCGTGATACACCTTAGACCTCATCTTAGCTTCCCATCAGGCTAGATAGAGGTCAAACGCACTCAAATTTCTAATAAAAAAAATAAAATAAAAAAAGATTACAGGTAAACCTATAAGAATTCAATTAATTGTACGGAACCCTCTCCACGTGAGTTTAACTCGCACTTGGCTGGTTTATTTTTTATTTGATAGCCTTTACTACTAAGTTGGTTCCATTTTAATTTGGTGAAGATATCATGACGAACTTTGGAGATATAGAAGAAACTCCTAAAAAAAATAAAGTCGGTTTTTTTTTTATTTAAAATTGAACTATATTGGTTTTCTTCTTCTACGCCAAGGTTCAAACTCTATGTCGGCAGTACACAGGCCGAGCGGTCATTAGGAGAGTCCACTTCGACTTGGTTTTAATGAAGCCGAGGCCGATGGTAGATACGACTTAGACTTTGTCTTTTTTATGAGTGATTAATGTTCGCGGTGGACGCCCTGTTTACTATGCATATAAAACAGGGTTGTCGATTTTCGTTTGGATAAGGGTTCAAGCCGGCTAATTGACGCTTTTATTCGTTTTCCTTATTACTTTTGATGGATATTGGGATCAAGTATGGTGGTTTGTGTAGGTATTTTGTCGCAGGCATCTGCTTAAATGAACTAGCTAATAGGACGCCTAGGCCGTTCATTAAACGCCGGCATTAAATAGCTGAATGATAGGTAACTAGCAAAGCCATTGACCGCAACGTTTAATCAGATATGGCTGAACGTTCTGTAATCAATTGGATATTGATTAAATATGTGCTAGAGTTCACAAATTATGTTCGACTATATTTACTAATACTTAGGTACAACTAAGTAAAATACTAAACTTTATTTCAATCACATGGTTGAGTTGTAAATCAACTGCAAAAGGCTGACTATCAATACGCCAAGTTGTAAACGTTGAGCGATTCTAGTTGAAATAACTATCGGCCTAGGCATTCAATTGGATGCCGGCGTTTAACTAGATGGCTGTGACATAAACATACATAGTAGGTAAGTAATATTTATTGCAATTTAAGCCGTTAACCCCCCCCCCCCCCCCTTTCTAAATCCGCTACTGGTAAAATGGGTACATTTCACGTATTCCTTTGATTCCTGACCAGAATGGAAGAATTCATTCATTTTAAACATAACCTCACATTAATTACAAAATCCATTCAATCCCTCATGACTTGATAATTACATTTCAAAAACAGTTTGCAATCCGCAAAACACAATACAACCCCAGCTTCCTTCAGCTGTAATAAATTATTAATTACAACACCTTAAACGAAGGCTACACTTACCCTTCCCATAAATTAAGGGGACAGATGTTAACAGACTCTAAACAAGCCCCAAATAACCCCAACCCACCCACAGCCTCCTATCTGTGTAACCACAACTGCAGGTGAACAACACATAGATAAATCAAACAATGCGATAATGCACTTTAAGACAAGCTGGAGAAAATTCATTTTCTTTTACAACGCGGTTTGTCTATACCGTAGCGCAACTGTTTCTTCCTTATATTATATCGTACGAAGACGTTTTCCGAATTCAAATAACCACATCCCTTATTCAAAATCAAACGAATTTCAACTCTATTGCAGCTAGGTATTTAGTGCGAATTTGTTTGCAGTACTAGTGATATAAGACAGTTTAGTAATAAGAGACATGTGATATGATATCAAGGCGAGACAGAAAGGGACAGTAGAGCGCAGGCTCCTCGGCAGACGTCGCGGTTGCCATGGCAACACATCGATTCGCCCGACCCCTCCCGACCCCCGCCCGTATTCAGGTCATCTGAAGGCAGCATCTGAAAGACGGTGGAATGAGATCTAATTAGATTCGTCAATGTTTTGAGAGCACTGCACGCAAACTACCACACACGCACTACGCACACTACTATATAGCTATTTTAGGTATATTAAGTACTGGGTGGCGCAAAAGTACTGGCACTAAAGAAAATACTTTTATTTTTTTTATATGACATTTTCTGTCATTCTGTTGTTGAAAATTGTGTAGTGAACAAATGTAAAATACACTGAAAATAAACATGGACCGTTTTACTCCCCAAGAACGTGGAATAATTAGTAGTCATAAACCTCAACCTTGAAGAGGATGATTTTCCTTCAAAATTGGTTATGAGTGACGAAGCGCATTTCCATCTCTCAGGGCATGTCAATAAGCAGAATACTCGGTTCTGGGGCACTGATAATCCGCGCATTATTCAAGAAACACCTCTACACCCACTAAAAGTAACTGTATGGTGTGGCATCTGTGTTGACAGAGTGATCGGACCCTATTTTTTCGAAGACGCTGGAGGCAATGCGATAACTGTCACTGGAGAACGCTACAGAACCATGTTACGAGAGTTTTTGATACCCAGTTTGGACGAATTGGGGCTGGAGCACATCTGGTTTCAACAAGACGGCGCTACGGCACACACAGCGCGCGACACTATGGACTTAGTGAGGGACGCTTTTCCAGGCCGAGTTATCTCTCGTTTTGGCGATTTGCCTTGGCCTGCAAGATCACCCGATCTGACCAGTCCAGACTTCTTTCTTTGGGGTTTTTTGAAATCTCGGGTGTATGTGAACAAGCCACAGACTCTCGCAGCTCTAAAAGAAAACATTCGTCAAGAAATAACGAACATATCGCAGGAAGTGTTACGGCAAGTTATGCAAAATGTCATAAATAGGGCTCAAATGTGTATCAACTCTGGAGGTCACCATTTAAAAGACATCATCTTTAAATCCTAATGGTACGAAATTTAATGGCACAAATATACATTTAAAAAAACCTAAATCTAGTTTTCTAATTTAGAAAAAATGTTATAGCTGAACCAAATAGGGTCTTTACTTTTGCGCCACCCAGTATAATCTGTTAATCTACATCGGCAAACGAACATGTAACGTAAATGATGGTAAGTACAAAGTAAAGTTCGATCTAAATTATGAGAGCAGCATCATTCAATGAGATTTACATTACCAACATGTAGCTGTGTGTTATGTACTACATCATCTACTTAGGGCTTAGAGGATATGACAGTCCATTTTTATTCAGGTTCGAGATTTTGTATGTCCTGGTATATAGCGATCCGATAGTCAAAACAATTTTTTTTAAGTAGGTACGGTAATGAACTAAAACAGTTACTTGTTAGAACTAAAACAGTTACTTATTACGTCGTTGTAGTGACATATATGTGATGTAACTACAACGACATATCAAGCTACGATTGGGAATGCTACGATTATGATAACCCTTCAAAGTATTTTATAAACTACTGTTTACAGTTTAAAGTGAGAACGTTAAGCTTTACTACGCACATTTGCGAAAAACGGCCACTTTTAGCTTATATGCGTAGTAAAGCTTAATGTTTTCATTATAAACTGTAAACAGTAGTTCATAAAATACTTTGAAGGGTTATCAAGGCTTGGTAGTAGCAAAATTTTAAATGATGTCTCCGTTTTCTTTGAAATTATTTATTTAAAATGGGGGCAGCACTGGACCCCGGAAAATTTAGGTACGGCCTTAAGAGCGTAGCCACGCCCCGTCGTAGCAATGTCGTAGCCATATCGTACCCGCTTTGTAGACGACTAATCTTAGCGTAAAATCGTAGCCACGCCGCGTCGTAGCAATATACATCGTACCCGCTTCGTAGATGAATGACTAATCTTATCGTAAGATCGTAGTAGCCACGCCGCGTCATAGGAATGTCTTAGCCATATCGTACCCGCTTCCTAGAAGACTAATCGTAAGATCGTAGCCACGCCGTATCGTAGCCATTTCGTACTCGCTTCGTAGAGGACTAATCTTAGGCGATGAACCTACTGCACCGCGCTCTGTCGCGTAGCGCGGGGCCGCAGATTTTAACATTGTATGCAAGTATCTTAATTTGTATAGAAAACATGCCTAGTCCAACACACTGACAACGCGTCAAAGCGCGGAAGCGTCCCGCACGCAGATTCTGCCAATCCGCGCGGGGGCGCGATCTGGCCGCAGGATATAAGACACTGCCCCGCAGTACCGCGCGAGTTTTTATCTATAAAGGACAAAAAAAAAAGAACTCTACCGCACTCACTCAAGAAAGCATCTTGAATGAGTTAGGTATCCATTCTCCACGACGTGAATATTTGGCGGGGGTCCGTCCTATAATGCCGCTCCGCGCGGGAAAGCAGATCGAACCGCTAGGTGACGTGGATCTGCGCCTCCGTCGCCATGCGCAGAATTTACCAATCTGCGCACTTCGGCGGGGCGCGTTTCCAGTGGGGGAATCGCCTTATCGTAAAATCGTAGCCACGCCGCGTCGTAGCAATGTCGTAACCATATCGTACTCACTTCGGAAACAAAGCGGCGTCAGCTTTTTCAAAGACGCGGCTTTAGTAGCGCGCCGACGGCATTTACGCCATTTCAATCAATCGTTTTTTTTTATAAGTAGTCTGGTAATTGTAGTGTCGTAGCCGCGCCGCGTCGTAGCAATGTCGTAGGTCTATCGAAACCGTGTCACCAAAATTATAGCTGCCTACACACGACACAATTTGGCATACAATCTGGTGCTGTACTGCAGATTGTAATGTGTGTACACGTGTTGTAGGCTACAATACGTCTAAACACATTACAATCTGCAGTACAGCTGTGCAAGTAGCTTATATATCTACCACCGGTATCATAGCTAGTAGATAACAGTTATTATAATTAATATGTAGTAATTACTACAGTATTTGTTCAGTAGTATGTAGTAGTAATTACATACAATAAGTTTTTATTGTGAGGCCAAAGTACTTACAAATGTAATAAGCCTAAACTCGATGGGATTGCGTCGTTTTATTACAGGATTCATAGCCACCTTCCAGCTCCATCATCAGATCAGCCTCTTGCTATAAGAATATAGCATGCATTGATTTACATTAGCGTATAAAATTTCGTCTCAGTCGGAAATCGGGAAGCGGCCCAAATTAAACTTGCAAGATTTGACCTAAAAGGAAAACAAACAGGGCACTCGGTTTTCGGGCAAGCTTTATTAAGCCCTGCCCTGTTGTTTTTTTTTTGGGCTTGTAAAAACACTTTTGCAGTGTCCATCCATACACTCGTAAACTTTGTAATGTAACTTTACAGTATATGTATCCGCAATACAGTAATACCGGAGTTGAGATATTTCGAACTAAACTATTGTCGAAATTAAGTCATATCGCAGTTACATATTGTCAATATACAATGTCGTCTTAATACGGTTTGTCGAAGTTCAGTTTTGTAGTAATAACCATACTCACTCATGGCGCTGAAGCATGGACGCTCACAAAGCAGCACATGCACATGATCAAAGTTACACAAAGAGCACAGGCTCGGCATCAAGCTGCTGGATCGTGTTCCAAACGCAGAAATTCGCCGCAATTCTGTAGTAGAAGACGTAGGTAAACGAATCACGCGGCTAAGGTGGGAATGGGCGGGACACTTGGCTACAAGATAAGATGGTCGATGGACCAAAGCAGTTATAGAGTGGTGGCCAAGACAAGGGAACAGACCAGTAGGGACACCACCGACGCGTGTTGGTCAGATGACATTGTAAGGGTGACGGGAAAGCAGTGGATGAGACTGGCACAGGACCGTGGAAAATGGCGCGAAAAAACGGAGGCCTATGCCCAACAGTGGGTTGATGTGGGCTGAGAGAAGAAGAAGAAGAAAATAACAAGCTATAAACTTTTTTTTTTGTTGCAGAGGTACCTACTATCTAAAAGCTCAAAGCTAGGAATACTTACATGTAAGTTAAACATCAAAACTTCTTCAAACAGCTTATAAAAATCGATTAGGCATTATCAACAATCGTAACATTTAATTTCATTAATTTGATCGATTCGATTTAGCGACATCGCGTGCCCAGTGCCTGCGTGAGGCCCTTAATTGCCACGCCACATAAATATGCCCAATTATGGCTTTAATCCCTAATTCAATAAGCAGCCCTTAACACTAGACTAGCTTTGGATAAATACTTAGTTGACTTTTATTTTAAAATCAAAGTACAAAGACCTTCCTGATAGTGTTTAATTCTGTACTCTGATAAATAGTCGTTGATGAGAAAGAGGTTTGCAAGGATCTTAGCAAGTGGAGATCCAAAGTGTCTACCTACCCCCCATAGGAGCTCGGTGGTCCAGCGGGAATACTATCAATTCGTATTCCCACTGCGCTTTCGCAAGTTAAGCAACCCAAGGTGTGGTCCATACTTGGATGGGGGAACACAAGTGGCATAAAAAATCTCGAGCTCCTTGGTTCTTTGGAAGGCAGGTAAAGCCGGTGGTCCCGGTTGTCCACATTGTATGGCAGTCGCCAAGCTTCGTCAGATGCCTTAAGGCAGCTTGAAAAATCTGCCACCAGGTTGGACAAAGAACAAAGAAACTTGTACGTAGACTTATTTCTCCACTAAGCATTATTTATATTATAGTGGGGCCAGTTTATGATTTTTTTTAGCTATATACCTATTGGTGTCCCATAGCCTACAGCTACAGTCCGCAAATCAGTACCTAATGTATGCATCTAAGTCATCCCGCCCTCTCCGCCTAGCTCTGCCTCGCTTTCGGCGATAATCTGATACCCACAATGTGGTCAGTTTGGCCCACCTAAACTGTCTGATGCGGCAGACGTGCCCCGCCTAGTCCCATTTCAGCTGTGCTGACTTTACACCCATGTCCAGTTACGTCTACGTACAGGTCATGATCATCATCGTCATCCGAGCGTATCCCCTGTTGCATCCTCAGCGGTAACGCTTCAGAGCCCGGCGTCCGCTACCTAACCTAGGTGATTTGACCAGATTCCTGGTTTTACACGTACCGACTGCCGTCTGACCTCCGCAATCCGCAACCCAAAGTGTAGACCAGAACCAATCATAGTATAGGAAACTAAACTTAAACAAACGCTCGATAGCGTTCGGGTATCACAGCTTTACATGCCTTCTGATTTCTGAAGCACGAAATCATCTTTCTTTTCGGATTATTAGGTGATTCAAACCTACAATACTAGACTAACCAGATTGGAAACAACTTTTCACCTCCGAATCACAAAGGCAAACGCCTCGACCACTGGACCACGGAGTCAGTCAAATTTCATGATAGTTGGGTTAAATCCATTGACCTTAAATACGAAGAAGCCGTGTTTCCATAACATTACCATCAATCCGCCTGTAGGTAAGTATAAAAATATAATTTTGGCATTTCGTGTAATAACGGTAAATGGTAAATTGCCTCTTCGATTCCACTTTGATGTTCAGCGAAATGTCGACCCAATTCATGTCTCAAAGACACGTCAGGGCCCCGGCGCTTGACAAAGGCAAGAGGCTGGACCTAATAGGGCCTCTTAAGGAAACGGGCCATAGAATAGAGATTGTAGAAATGTGAAACGGTGTAGCGGGAGTCGGAAAGAAAGGAAATATGTACTTACACGCTTATTTATTTTTTTAAGTACCTAAAAGGTACAGAAGGAACATTCTTGGATCGTAATTTTCAAAATTATATCCAGATACAGCGTTCTAAAGTACCATTCAGTTTGCACGCCGCGTAAATGACTTTCGACTTATTATTAGCCTAGCGTGCGCCGAACGAGCCAAAATGTAGGTAACTTACGTCTGCGAAGCGACGGTCCGTATCCCTTTAACTCTACCGTAAAATTTTTCACCAATTTCAATCTTATGTTTGTGATAAGCCGCGTTTGTGCGGCGGCCTAGATTCATACCTTAACTGCGGAGTGCGCCAAGCACTGATGCCAGTTTTTCAAGCTTGTCAAAGAGGCTAAAGGTAGTTATATCAAATAGCTTGCCGGAGATGACCTCCATGGAATAGATTTTTTGGAAGTAAATAGCTACATGGTTTAACCTATATGTAAGTAGTAGGGTCACTTCTACTATTCCGTTGTTGTGTAAAACAAGGCCGACTCCTCGCGCCCTTTCGGCGCTCGGCTCCTTTGACGTGCCCGACTGAATGAAGGCAATTTAAAAAGGCAAGGTGACGTCATCCGTTTACCTATGTAAAGGTAAATATTTTATTGGAGTTTTTAAATACTCAAAGTACTTTAATGCGGCTAGCAACCCATCACGATTATGATTCCTTGTCCATCTCGCCCACCATCACGCTAAAAGTGGTATTTAGGTCTTGCGGACTAGCTGTTTTAAGCCGCAAGAACCAAAATGCTCTGTCTGCCTCATTAGGGCTAAAGACGTGATATTGTTTATGTAGTAAAAGTAGTATAGTGACCCCACCAGCAGTACCATGCATGACCTATACATCGTGTTAATCAAAGAACGCAAAACCTCTCAGATGGTACCTCAGCCCATGTAACTGAACAACTATTGTTCAGCAACTTTCACGAAACAAAAAAAAAATTTGAATTTTCATACAAACTGATCAGCTATTCGAGTCAATTTGTATGAAAATCCGATATTTTTTTAATTAACACGATGTATAAGACTCTGCCTCGGAGGGAGCCGTTGGCAACGTTTTGGAAGAATAATATTTAAAGTTTGAGCCAACGACACGATAAAATGAAGAAGTAGTGTAGTAAGTATACCTACTTAAATTCCTATGATTGGTTCCCTCTCTCATTTGTCATACATACATATATTAACGAATCATTTTTCCTTTCTTCTCATCTTTTTACCAGCATTAATATCAGTCCACAGGAAATCGTTGGCGGAGGCAGTATAGTAGTAGAGATAGGTACCGCCTCCCCCCCAACGATTTCCAAAAGGACCGATTTGGATGCGGACAGCATCCAACTTGTCCTGCAACCTTGCTAGGGTCGTTCGACCTCCTAGAACTAGGGACGACCCGAACAAGGCTTATGTAGGTATACTTAGTAGCACTCATTTAATTATCATAAGTACTAGCCTAGGTACTAGCACATATTCACAGTACTCGATCGACGTAGAGTTACTTGTACTAATATGTATTCTGTGGTAGTCAATTATTTTACCAAATATTTTGGAAATCTTTAAAAAGTTTTTATAGGTAGTTAATTATATGTTATACATAGGCCTTAATCCGCGGAGCATATAGTATAGGTAGGTACTTAATTACCAAGGGCTAAGACAGCATCGAAGCTTTGCATGGGTATATAATAATATAAGTACCTATATTTTCTTTCGTCTTTGTTATTTTTGTTTTTTATGTGTTATTATGGTGCAATAAAGTGAATTTGTGTTGTTTTGTATTGTATTGTACCTAAAGGCTACGTTATACAAGGTAGTTATCCAGTAAGTAGGACTGATTATGTATCTAAACACACAAATGTACAATAAAATATTTGTATCATTAAAAAAAATATTCATATCTACGCAATGGAGTTTATGAGTATGGATTATATTTTGATAGCCGTTTAATATCTGAGTTGTGACAGAACTGAAACTTGAATAGCGGTTTCTTACAAAAACATGGACATGGACTGCTAAACACATAACCGTCCTTTTGTAGTCGGAAAAAGGACACCTCTCTAAGTTAACTAAGCATGAAATTGAGCGCACTGCATGAACTCCGGCAAAACATAACTCTAACGTTAGTGACGCTCGTAAAATTAATATTGGAAACACATGGGTATGTCTTCAGTTTATGCTAAATTGTGTGATACTTTCAAGCTTACTTCCCATTCACATTTGGCTAAGCTTTAAGTTTTTACTGCTATAAAAGTCCTTTAAAGGTACAAGTGACAAATACCAACCAAAGTGAAGTCGTGTCTTTTACTAATACTTATAATAATAATAATAAGGAAAGGTAGTAAATTCAACAAATTTACAACTTTCTGAGACAATGACTATCAAGTCTCTTTCGGAGTCTGAAACCTACAAATACCTTGGTATGTCACAGTCATTGGGTATTATGGATGGGGACATAAAACAGGCAGTGAAGGAACGCTTCTTTGGCAGACTGACAAAAGTATTTAAAAGTCTTTTGTCAGGTGGCAATAAAACCCGTGCCTTCAACGCTTGGGTGATGCCCCTACTCATTTACTCCTTTGGCATACTAAGGTGGACTCAAACTGAGCTAGATGCCCTAGATAGGAAGGTCCGCCTACTGCTCACAACACATCGTATGCTACACCCACGCCCATCTGTTATGAGACTGTACATCCCGCGGAAATGTGGAGGTCGTGGCTTTTTAAACGCCAAGAATCTTCACAACGGTGAGGTGTGCAGCCTTAGGGAATATTTCCTTAGCAATGAGTGTGGGTGGCATCGTGATGTTATAGCAGTAGACAAAGGCCACACGCCGCTATCCTTGGCAAAAGAGAACTGGCGCAAACCAACGGTGGTAAGTACCGAGGATCGCAAGAACGTATGGAAGAGCAAGAAGCTCCACGGGCGGTTCTATCGGGCCTTAACAGGGCCTGATGTGGATCAGCTCGCATCGTTGAACTGGTTACGTTTCGGCGACCTCTTTGGAGAAACCGAAGGTTTTGCCTGTGCAATTGCAGACGAAGTCATGATGACAAACAACTATCGGAGATATATCCTGAAAGACGGTACGGTTGATGTCTGTCGAGCATGTCGACGTCCCGGAGAGTCGATCAGGCATATAATCTCCGGTTGTTATCATCTGGCTAACGGCGAGTACTTGCACAGACATAACCTCGTAGCCAGAATTATTCACCAGCAGCTTGCTCTTCGATACGGGCTTGTAGAATCGGAGGTACCGTACTATAAGTATTCACCGGCGTCAGTTCTCGAAAATGGTCGTGCCACGCTCTATTGGGATCGGTCTGTCATCACGGACAGGACTATTGTCGCCAATAAGCCTGATATCGTGCTGACAGATCGATTGATGTGCCAGGCAGTGCTCGTCGACATTACCGTCCCGCATGACGAGAACCTCGTGAAGGCCGAGAAGGACAAACTTAGCAAGTACCTTGACTTGTCCCTCGAGGTGACTGCTATGTGGGATGTGGATTCGACGATCATTGTCCCGATAGTGGTATCGGCGAACGGTCTTATAGCGAAGAGTCTTGACCAACATCTTAAGACTCTCTCGCTAGATGGCTGGATCAAGGGTCAGATTTAGAAGGCAGTACTCCTGGACACGGCACGTATTGTCAGGAGGTTTCTCTCTCTGCGGCCCTAACCGCCGGTAGCTTGGGCCTTGCCCCGCTGCCAGTGGGCAGCTAGGTTAGGTTTTTGTAAATGTTTATATTTTGTAGTATGTTTTATATTTTACTTTTTATAAATGTATACCAAAACCTAGCTTAAGTTTTAAATTAAATAAAGAGAATAATAATGAGGTATGTGGATGCGGCGATCATGGATCCGATAGTCTTATCGGCGATTGGTCATACGTATGGCGAAGAGTCTTCACCAACATCTTAGGGTCAGATACAAAAGGCAGTACTCCTGAACACACGCAACATTAATACGAATTGATCACATTTCTGAGGTTCGCTCGCGCCTTCTTCCAACCCGCGGCAGCGAGGCATCAACCACCGAGCAGTCTGATGGCGGTAAGCTCGCTGACAGTGAGCTGTCTGCTAATTTATGTTGCCAATGTAAAATATATCTAAAGAGCACTACCTAAAGCTAAATTGATTCGAAACTTCAATGGGGCGCTCATATAACTAAACTTTCTAATAGGCTTAGCTCTGCGGCTTACGCTGTTAGGAGAATAAGACAATTGACAGATGTAGCAACTGCTAGACAAGTGTACTTTAGTTACTTTCACAGTCTAATGTCTTACGGGATACTTCTATGGGGGAGTGCAGCCGACATTCAGACTATTTTTCTTTTACAAAAAAGAGCAATTCGTGCTATTTACGGTTTAGGATCGAGAGACTCACTGAGGGAATTATTCAAGGAAATAGGTATACTTACTTTTGCATCACAATTCATATTTGAAAATATAATGTATGTAAGGAAAAATATTTCCATGTTCAATAAAGTAAGTGATTTTACAGATAGAAATTTACGTAATAAGAATGACTTAGTTAGCCCGTATTACAGGCTGAATACAGTCAGTAAGTCTTTTATGGGGAAGTATATACTTTTTTATAATAAATTGTCAGAATCGGTCCTTGATATGCCAGACAGAAAATTCAAAGCTTATGTAAAGAAAGTACTTTGTGAGAAGGCTTATTATAGGACCGATGACTATCTTAAAGACAAAAAGGTCTGGCTTGAGCTTGGCGCGGGTCCCTCTTAAAGGTTTGTATACTTAGACATGTCATAATTTAGGTACATTGGTACATACTAAATTTACAAATTGACATTATTTTAAATTTCGTAATTCTTATAATTCAATTTAATTATGACATAATAAACAATGTAATCTCTGTCCATCTATATAACTAATTTTAAGTTTTTAGTTTGTTAGTTGACGTCTTTGGAGAAAACGTGCAGTGCAGTTTGTTGCCGCTTCTTCTGCACTTGCGCCTAAGAAGCGGCGTAAACTTAGCTTTAAGTAACGATTTGACGTCAACATTTGTGCAAAACAAAACAAAGTGACTATTATTAAGAGATATTATAAATATCCTACGATAATAAAGATATTTTGAATTGAATTGAATTGAATAAATATCTAGTAGACATTTATACAAGAAAAAAGTGCATGATTTACTTTTTGAATCTTTCAACAATTAGGAGAATTCATCGTTTCTTTCTGATCTTCAAATATATATATTTATATATGTATGTATATAATATGTTGTATGTATAAATATAGTATTTATTTTATACGATATTTATGTATGATCATTTAAAAGTACGTATTATTTCTGGATTGGTTCTATCTATTCTAGACGCCAACTATTCTATTTGTGTCTCTTCTCCTAAAGGTTGACAGGGAGATAATGCTTTAGCATTAAGTCTACCTACTGTAGATTTTGGCTCAATAAAAATTAAATAAATAAAATGAAGCCCATATTTCAATAATATTTTATTTGTTGGGTGGGAGCAGAGGCAGAGTCGTGTAAGTGGGCCTTAAAAACCCGTTGCTTCAGATACCCACTCACTCCGCTCAGTGCTATTAAGGTGACGTGGGTTAACACTTTGCAAAACTGTGCGTGTTTTTGAAAAATCACTGTTATTAAACTACTACATTTTATTCCTCAAAAAATTCACATAAAAAACTTAAGAATTTTCTACAGGCACCCACAATAGCCAAAACACGATTGTGCCTTTTTGGCTCGATAGAAAAAAATCACAAACATACCTCTAAATTTGCCTTTATAATACGTATTACTATTTTATACAATCACTTTTTTATACGAAAATTATACCAAAAAATGTATTATCTAAATATCTATCCGTTTTGGCTACAGAAAAAATTATAAATATAATACAAAAAAAAATATAAATAAAACACTGCGATATACCGTCGAACACGGTTCCGACTCTTCCTTCGCTCTCGACGAATATTTCACTGTGTTTTGTCTATTATTTTTTTTATATTATATTTATAATTTTTTCTGTAGCCAAAACGGATAGATATTGTCTGTAGAAAATCCTTAAGATTTTTATGTAAATTTTTGAGGGATAAACTGTAGTAGTTTAATAACAGTGATTTTTCAAAAACACGCACAGTATTGCAAATTGTGAACCCACGTCCGGGGTCAAATTTTCCGGGGTCCAGTGCTGCCCCCATTTAAAATAAATCGTTTCAAAGAAAACAGAGACATTATTTAAAATTTTGCTACTATCAAATCCTAGATGGGTTATCTAGGATTTGATAGTAGCAAAATTTTAAATATTAATTTAAAAGAATGCAAAGACGAGGACATTTTAATATCTAACTAAAGGCAGTTTGTTACAAAGCCTTGCTGCTAAAATCGAGAATGCTTTAA
Organism: Acrobasis repandana; assembly: GCA_963576875.1. NCBI lineage: Eukaryota > Metazoa > Arthropoda > Insecta > Lepidoptera > Pyralidae > Acrobasis > Acrobasis repandana. The sequence continues at coordinate 7,898,428 of OY756230.1, read as the reverse complement.
GGCCGTACCTAAATTTTCCGGGGTCCAGTGCTGCCCCCATTTAAAATAAATCATTTCAAAGAAAACGGGGACATTATTTAAAATTTTGCTACTATCAAATCTAGTTGTCGTAGTAGTTTCAAGTTTAAAGTGAGAACGTTAAGCTTTACTACGCACAATTGCGAAAAACGGCCACTTTTGGCTAATGTGCGTAGTAAAGCTTAACGTTCTCATTATAAACTGTAAACAGTACTTCATAAAATACTTTAAAGGGTTATCTAGGACTTGGTAGTTGCAAAATTTTAAATAATGTCTCCGTTTTCTTTGAAATGATTTATTTTAAATGGGGGCAGCACTGGACCCCGGAAAATTTAGGTACGGCCTTAATTGCTTATATTTGGACATTTCCCTCAAAATATTTAAAATTGCTTGGCGATATTCTTTTCTGAGTGTCATCTATGTATCACTTAAATACCATTTAGTAAAGTACAGTGACATCTATTGGAACTATCACCAACTAGCTCTACAGCGATTCCTGCTGCAAACTGTTATAGTGCTAGAAATTTCTGCTAGATGGCGTTATAAGATGAAACTGTTTTATCATATAGTGCTGTACTCATATCTTTATTTAAAATCAAGCGACTACCATAACAAACAATCGTTTTAAATATTATGAATTATACATACATACATACATACATACTATCACGCCTGTTTCCCACAGGGGTAGGCAGAGACTATGGACCTCCACTTGCTACGATCTTGACAGACCTCTTTCGCTTCATCTACACTCATCAACCTCTTCATACATGCCCTTCGGTTACGTGTACTTCTTACCTCTCCCTTTTTCAGAGAATGAAAATATATGAATTATATATTTTTTATTTTATTTTACAAATATAGAAAAAGTTTATTTTGTATTTAACATTATACTTAAGTTTCATTTTAATGCACCCTTAACTAAACTTTCTTTAGGTCAAACCACGAAACCACCGAAGTATAAAATTACCTTATAATAATGTTATGTTATGTATGATGTACGAAGTCAACATATGACATTATTATTTTTAATACAAAACTTAAGCAGGTCAGGGCAAAAGAAAATTACGACGACATCCGTAAAGACATAAGTGTTACGTGATTGAGATTAATTAATTTTTATACATAATTGACTGAACAGAAAAATCCGATATTTTTTCTAGTCTGTTGACTAGAAAAAAAATATCGGAAAACAGGAATGTCATGTTATTACTAACAGTAAAAAAATATTCAAGCGTTTTAAAATTTTTCATCCCTTCCCTATTATCAGAAAATAGAAAAATCGTATGATCCCTATTCATGAATGAACACTTCATAATTTCAAAATCCATCAAACAGTTTTGGCTGCAGGGCTAGTAGACGAGTATCTTTCAGTAGTCGAACTAGTCGACTAAATGCTCTCGCTTGACAGGGAATGCTATTTTTCATTCAGGGACTTACATTACGAATGATTTGCGCGAGTGTTTCCAAATGGGCGCATTTTTTAATTGTTCGTAATGCGAAGGATTTGCAACGAGTGGTTATGGTAATTTTGACATTTGTAGCGTACAAATGTCAAAGAAACGTTCCATCGAGAATCGTTCTGATTCACGCTGCTTTTTTTATTTATGTTGAAATATTTGTATAAGATTTTTTAGCATAGACTAAGGTCGCGGGTTCAAGTCCTGTTCACGTGGAATTCTTTTCACCATTTCTTATTTCATTATTTAATTTTGTTGAAATGTTTAGAAAACCATTGACAAAATGATATTTTCTGCGTAACACAATATTCCCGCTGATACGACGGTTTCAATAATACGATGCAATGCGTCGGAATGCGAGTGATGGGTTAGAAAACTACACGTTTTGTGTTTTGCTGAACTGAGTCCCTAAATAAAAAATAGCACTCAGGGTTTGGCCAACGAAAGCTGTCCATGAAAAACGATGACGAGCTTGGCACGGGTCCCTCTTAAAGGTTTGTATACTTAGATATGTCATAATTTAGGTACATTGGTACATACTAAATTTACAAATTGACATTATTTTAAATTTCGTAATTCTTATAATTCAATTTAATTATGACATAATAAACAATGTAATCTCTGTCCATCTATATACCAACTAATTTTAAGTTTTTAGTTTGTTAGTTGACGTCTTTGGAGAAAACGTGCAGTGCAGTTTGTTGCCGCTTCTTCTGCACTTGCGCCTAGGAAGCGGCGTAAACTTAGCTTTAAGTAACGATTTGACGTCAACATTTGTGCAAAACAAAACAAAGTGACTATTATTAAGAGATATTATAAATATCCTATGATAATAAAGATATTTTGAATTTGAGTTTGATGGCAAATTAAAAAATCTAGACAACGATTTTTTATTTGTTTTCACTTTTTATAAACAGATTTAATACTTTTTAATTTGTTATTTTTTTTTTAATTATATTTATTAGGTAATTTTTAATATTAAACAGAATTCAAATGAAATATAAATCTATAGTGAAAAAACGGTGTCAAATAAAAAAATACATATTTTTATTTGACACCGTTTTTTCATGGACAGCCAATGATCTTTGTGAGCAGCTTTCGTTGGCCAGAGCCAGACTCTATTTAACAATAATTATTATCTCAGTAAATTCAATCTATTGATTTAGATTTCCAGATTTATTAATCGTATTCATACTCGCAACACTATTATTGATGAAAAATAATAATACAGCTACTTTACCGACGTAACAGAGTATTGAACGCATGCGCGTCACGCATTTCATTTCTCTTTTTCTATTGGTTTGTTTTGTGATTTGTGTCATGTCCAGAACCCTTGCTTGTATTATCCCGCTTGTGTATTTTATGTTCGTAAATTAATTACCAGAATAATAAACTTTTCATGGTAGATCTTGTAAATAAACTATTTATAGTATTGTGATGATAAGTGCTGTGTGTAACTGTAATCTGTCCTGGGAAACTAAAGCGGCACCGTGGAGTCACGAAAACGAAGGTAAAAAAACTGTTTTCATTGTTTCTGCAGCCGCTTACACTTAGTATAACAATTGGAAATCGATAAAGAATACAAGTTTAACAATTAGGTATACTTTCCTCGTCATGTTCCTCGAGTTGAATTCGCGATTTTTGGTTACTTTATAAATGAGAGAGTAACAAAAAGTTAGCGCTGCGCACATGGGTCGATAACGTATTATAATTAGATGGGAGTTTTGGGGTGCTTTGACTTCATTTAAATACACTGCTATACAGTATTTCAGCGTTCAAACTCATATACACAGTTGTAGTTGTCTCCATAGTAACATATTTGTGGGAGGATGAAAATAGTACGAAGTAAACAAGTACCCCACGCCATTGCCTTTTATAAACACAGCTTGCAGTAAATATTCTACTATGATGGCACTTGCATTCCTTGTAGTAAGTACACTTCATTTTTATATAATAAATAAGCTACCTAATTGTTTAAGATTAAAAAATATGTATTTGTTGTATTTAAATTTTCTTATCTGCTACCATATTTACCCGCATAGTATGGATACTTACTTATAATCATGCTAAAATAATTATATTTAACCGCTGGAGGAAGGCATCCCATATCGGTCGTAAGGTAATCTTTCATGATGGGTCAATTCACTTTCTAAAGTAAAAATGCAACAGAAAATAAAATCAACATATAGGTATGTATGAAGTACTCAAATCCTTAAATCTCAGGCAGAAATAATTTTGTCTTTTCTGTAGATTTAATTACATAAAGTATGTATGAGTATTGGGTTGTTCGAGAAAACTAAAATGAAATAAACAATTTTTGAATAAAATTGATCAATTGGTGGCTGAAATGTCCCTAAAATTACATAGGTACTAATTAATTTTATGAAGTAAAAGTGTTTTGGAAGATACACTAATAGACTAGCAAACTATAATATAACCACAAAGGTTACAAACAGGATCTCTCAGCTCCTGTTTGGCTACTTACTACTGCTCACTGGTTGGGGTCTCTGATTGTATGGTTGAAATCACATTCAATGATTGAACTCCCAATAATACATAATAAAAGTTTTGTTCCTGGGACTACATATGCTTATTTTGCGCCATGTGGCTTTCGGCCCTAGAATAGGACCACTCCATCTCTTTTTGTAGATGTTGTAAAAGGAGACTAAAGGATTAAACACAAACATCTTGTCCTACAACTGCATTCACAAGAAGGGTTGACGTCGGATGGCAGCCGGTTATAAAACTGTTCTCACAAATGCATTTCTGAAGTGGGTTGACGTCAGGCAGGCGGGCGGTCGTTAAACTATAGCCAAATTGTTTAAACTATTCTGGAAACTTTTTCTCTACTTCGCAACGTCTTCCCCATCCATCCATTGACATGCATGTTATATTTGGAGAAGAAAATGCAAGAAAGTGCACCCCGGGCTCCGAAGCAACATAGCTGAGGTTGCAACTAGGAACACACTAAGAAGACATCTATGCTTATTTTATGAATAATAGAGCCTATTATTCTTATTTAAATCATCAAAACATATATTTTTGAGTGGAAGACATCAGAGCCATTAACAGTCAGGTAACCAGGTTATTGTAATTTCAACATTCAATGGATGATCTTAACACAACAAACCACAGTACACATATCTCAATGTTAAAGCGTTGATGGTGTTCGTAAATGGTGAAGCCACTGTGCCCAGTCTTATTTCTCGAATCACAAACTTAGTTTGGTACCGCAATATTGCTCCAAAAACTTTTATCCACCTGTCCAGAATCTTTCCTGTTGATTATCAACTGAATTGTATTATTTTTCCAAATAGTGTATCAATTCGCACACCATAATTTCTTAGAGAAAGCTGTCAAACGTCATCAAGCATTTAAGTAAAGGAATCTAGGTTTATTCAGCCTAATCAATATAACGCTCCCACATATTTTTGAAAAATTTAACCAAAGATGGTGCCACCCAAAAAAGAATGCATCTGCAAATAAATGTCTTGGATTCAGCTCTGAATTAATTATATTAAGGGGATACATGAATTTTTCGGGGCACAGTGCTGCCCCCATTTGAAATACTACTTTCAAATAATTTATTTGAAATGGGGGCAGCACTGGACCCCAAGAAATTTACTTTTAGTCCACTGCAGGAGCACAACCCTCTTTGTACTATAGAAAAAAACTACTGTACTACTGAAAAATTCATGTATCCCCTTAATAATTTTGTTTGTAAAATTAAAAAATATTTTACAAAGAAATTATTAATATAATACCTACTTCACAAGGAAATAACATGATGATAATATTTATTCAATTAAACTGAATTAATACAGTAAAATAATGATTGTGAGTCAATAATTTCTGGGATTTCAAGTCATTTTATACTGAAAAACTCAGCCTACTTTGCAGTAATACAGTTAGTAATACCTATGTATTTTCTCTATTAAAATTAGGACAGAAGGAAATAGTGTCATTCTTTTCCAAAAGCTTATATGTAATTGTATAATGGTAGATGTACAAATATGATGCTATAGTTCAATATTATAAAATGTTGTTTTCCATTTTCAGGTACTTCATAAATTATAATGTTAGCTGTATACCTGTCTTAAGACAAGGAGAAAAGGTATGTATGTCACTGCCAAAAATTTTAACATTTCTCACCAGTAACAAATAAACTAGCAATGCATATTACTAGTTGCTCATGAATAACAAAGACTCGTATTATATGTTACCCTTCATGTAATGTATGAAATCCGTCAATTGTATACAATTCCTAAAAGTATACAATAGGGATGATGACTGGGTCACAAAATATTATTTTAATTAGTCCGTTAGTTAGATTATCCAAAAATAATGTACTTACCCATATTTTTCAGTTTATCAAAAAAGTAAAAATTTACAAAGCTACCTACAGAGCATCTAAGTTCCAGATGGGGGCTTGTGCCGACACCGATGTCTAAAAACCGGCCAAGTGCGTGTCGGACCCCGCATAAAGTAGGGTTCCGTAGTCATATTTGGCACCGCGCTGTTTTGCATTTCTTGCATTTCAAGCTTCATTCAGTCCTAACAGTAAAATATGTAAAAAAACTTTTTAAGTTTATACTGTTCTTTTGGAAAAAAGTATATATTTTTATTTTATTTATAATTTCAAAAGTATTCATCACAGGATACCCGAAACAATTTTAAATAAGAGTTTCCGCGCCCTTTTCTTTACGTGAGTGATTTGAAGTTTATAGGTCCAAGACTTTAGAAATTAAAGGGGGGGGGGGGGGGGGGGACACCGTGTAAACGACTTTGGCGGGCTATATCTCGCAAATGGTAAAGCTGATAAAAAGTGTTGTATGGAAACCCTACCTTATTTTCATAATCCTTTTCAACGATACCCCACACAAGGGGGTGCACTCAAAAAAATAATCCTTTTTTAATTTTAATTTTTTGTATTTTTAAGAATGAGATCTATATGTGAAGTGTCCTCGAACCAAGTTACATGCAAATCAGTCTATAAACGTAGAAGATATTCTGCTGTGACAGACTAGGACGGACGGACGGACTGAACGATCTTATAAGGGTTCCTTGTCGGACTACGAAACCCTAAAAATTGTACGATAGTGTGACGTCATGCGAAATTTAAATGCGCTGTATCTTCGTCATTTATTGTTTCTCAGAGAAAAGAAAAATATGTAAACAATATTTTTTATTAATCTAGCCGATGGGCCCAAAACAATTTTTCAGTCATGCCTATTCCTAAAATCGATGGGAAATGTATGAAATATTTTTTAATACACACTTTTCCTAGGAAATCTAAACATATGGGGAATGTATAGATTTCCTTAATTAGGGTTCCATACCCGAAGGGTGCAAATGGGACCCTATTACTGAGACTCCGCTGTCTGTCCGTCTGTCCGTCTGTCACAGGGCTCTATCTCTTGAACCGTAATAGCTAGACACTTGAAATTTTTACCGATTATGTATAACTGTGGCCGCTATAACAACAAATACAGAAAATAAAAAAAAATTAAAGGGGGTCGTCATACAAAAAACATGATTTTTTAGCGTTTTAAAACATTGTACGAAGGTACGGAACCCTTCATGTACGAGTCCGACTCGCACTTGCCCGTTTATTTTTTTATACACAATACAATTTCGCATACAATCTGATGCTGTACTGCAGAATTTAATGTGTGTAGATGTGTTGTGTTATGTTGTGGATCAAAAAAAGTCGACACATACTTAATACAATTAGTACTACACGTCACTAATGGACTGACTACTTATGGTCGGAATAGGTGAAAATAGATGTGGGGCTATATTTTTACCAGACTTTGCCAAAGGAGGGTTATGTATGTATGTATGTACGTCGAAGTCCCGCATACATTTGACTTTGTAGTTTGCGTCTCGTGTCCTCAGCAAACGTTCTCAGCAAAAGTGGCGTGGATAGCCGCCTCACATCCCAGTCGTCTTCCAAATGGACATTGGCGTACATACGAGTATCTTCCTTTACGGCTCGGCACGCGTTTTTAATAATTTACTCGTATCATGTAGGAATGGTATAGAATTCCTAGGAAATGCATACAATGGTTTTTATTAAAGAATTTTTATAATACTATACAAACACATTTCTTATTCTTAAGTTTTACATATTTCCGGTAACATATATGAATACCTACTGTAATTCCAACGAGATCTATGTACTTACGTATATTAATGTCAATGTGTAATTCCATGTCTGGACCGGAAAAATTTGTGAAGTGAGCAGCAGCGCCTCGGGTAACGACTACCCCCTTATTCATCAAAAATATCAAACGTTTGCTAATCCTACTTTAGTTAAATAGGTTTGTTCTCTCTCTCTCTCTAATATTTCACATATAAGTATCTAGAAGGAGACAAAGCATATTCTTACTAAAATAGGTACCTATATTTAATGTTTGTTATTTTTTTATAAATAAGAGGGTAGCTAGAGTTTAATAAGAGAATTTTCCAATATTTGTAGTTGCGAAATTAATTATCTTAATTACTTATCTAATAAATAAATTTTATAATAAAAATGCCTGCAATAAATAAATGTAACTTCACTCTCAAAATATGGTCTGCTACATGAACCGTTCAAAAAGTTATAAACGCAAAACTCGGGCCAACAACTCTTAAAAATGCCTATGTGTGTGAATGTTATTATATTCAGCAGTCTACCTGCTCTGCTCGGTCGGTCGCCCGGGAGCGACTCAGCAAAAAAGCAAAAAGATAATTTTTCGTGGAGTCGGGCTTCGGACGAGAAAGAACAAAGGATTTACGCTCTTACCTAGTTATAGCTAGTTATTCGGGCTCCCTGCAGGTGTAACCTGTTATCTTTTACCGAGAATTTCTTTCTTTATTTTTCGTGAAGATCACGCCAGAAAAATTCTATGGCGTGAAAGTATAGTCGTTAAGCGTTTTGTGTAGAGATAGCTATTGCCGAGTTATCATTGTACTTACCAAGCTTACGACACGACAGACATTTTCTGTTAATTTCGTAACGTTTTGTTTCCTCACCTCTTTATCTGAGGAATAAAGCGGATTAACTATTTAAAGCGTCTCGAGCGCTTAGAATGGTAAATCGCGGTATAACGGCGCTTCGTTTATCAAATGGATTATTAAGGCGAAGATATAGGCAAATGGCCTTGAAGTGTGAAATAAATTGTTAACTCGTAAATATGGTAATAATTTCCATATTGCTCTTCGTCATTCACTAGATAGCCCTTTAAATTATTTTATGAACTGCCGTTGAAACTATTATTGGTGATCCGTCTAGCTTTAAAACTTGCCGTGGCCACTTTTGGCGGAAGCAAATTTTAAAACTAGACGGACTAATGTAAATACTTTCAACGGTGGTTCATAAAATAATTTAAAGGGCTATCTAGTGCATGACGAAGAGCAATATGGAAATTATCTCCATATTTACGAGTTAATAATTTATTTCAAGTGAGGGCGCCACTTCAAGGTCATTTGCCTATACCTCCACCTTAAATCAAAAAATTATTTTCAGTAGGTATTGTTTTTAATTATATTCTGTAACTGGCAAACGGCACTGACTTGGAGTTATTAGCTATAACTTTAGAAGTGAATGTCAGTGTTCATCCGGCTTCGATAAGACCAGTCATCACGTAAGCGAATGGTAAAAAAACTTGCCTGGTGGCATTCACCTGATGCCCTTGAACTGTCCGACGGTCACCAGCGGAGACTCGGAGGACCAGCTGTTCTAGGCCTTGAATCTTCTAGTACATTCAACTTAGGCCTCTAAGGATTTCTACCACAGTCAATTTCAAAAGAATTAAATTAACACGAAGTGCGGTGACAATAATCCTATTCCACAGAGGATATTTCGTTTTGTATTGTACGAGTATATGTGACGGTCATTAATCTTTATTGTTTAAATCTCAAGATGCTGCTCGTTAGAACATTTGATGGTGTTTACTGCTCTTAATTTATTCCTGTATCTAGGAAAACCATATTCTATAAAATGTTGTTTTTGCAATCTTTATTGAATCCGGTTCTCCGGAACATTATTTAAAATTCGTGTAATGCGTAAGTCGTCTTTGTAATATAGTTTTTGTAATTAATTCTTATTTGAACGTTTATACGGAGGCCAGGCTTCACACTAATCATTTGAAATGCTTTTTATTTTCTCATACCTTTCATATATTTAAAAAACCTCCACTCTATTGAACCAATACTTATGTGTAAAGCGAACAGTAAAAGAAAAGGACGTCAGGCAGGCGGCCGGTTGTAAAATCAATCATTTAAAGTGTTCCGGTTTCTTCTCCATTTTGCAAGGTCTTTGGCATCCTTGGGTGACCATTGACATGCATGTTATATTTGGAGAAGAAAAAGCAGGAAAGCGCACCCCGGGCTCCGAAGCAGCACAGCTGAGGATGCAACCGGAAATGCACTTAGACGAAGAAAAAGAAAGCAAACAGTAAAAGAAAATATTTTTAAAGAAACTAAAAGATACTATGGAACTTCCATTTTTATGGTTCCGTACCCAAAGGGTGCAAACGGGACCCTTTTACTGTGACTCCGCTGTCTGTCCGTCTGTCTGTCTGTCCGTCTGTCACAGACAGGGCTCTATCTCTTGAACCGTAATAGCTAGACACTTGAAATTTTCACCGATTATGTATTACTGTGGCCGCTATAACAAATACTAACAATAAAAAATTGTTAAAAATTAAAGGGGGTCGTCATACAAGAAAATTGTTTTTTTCAGCGTTTTTAACTTGATCTTTATAATGGCTTTAACTAGATACTTGAAATTTTCACCAATTATGTATTACTATGACCACAATAACAGCAAATAAGTACTAAAAATAAAATAAAGTTAAAAATTAAAGGGGGTCGTCATACAAGAAACGGGTTTCTTCAGCGTTTTAAAACATTGTACGGTGGTACGGAACCCTTCATGTACGAGTCCGACTCGCACTTGCCCGTTTATTTTAAATGATTGATAGAATGGTTTGATTGAATTGACAAATAAGGCGACTTACAAATCAACACAAATAGTAGTTTAATTAACATAATCAAGTACACAATTTCTTAGACCAATCATACTCAACTGACAGAACAGATTATTAATGAATGATTATAACAATGACTACAAACAATAATAGCGAGGTATAGATATTTAATAAGATTCCGCAACACGATTCCTGTGGGCATTGGACCTATCAAGTTGCCGTTTTGACGATGATTAATTGAGTTAGCGAATGAATTGTGCTACCAGAGCCTGATACTTGTTACTCGGCTCCATTGTTGGTGTTGTTTGTTACCCGGCCGGTTTCCTTGATTTAAGAATTCGTGTCTTGTTCAAGGATCTTATTGTGAAAGCCCATTGGATTTATAAATTCTCAGATATTTGTTCCATTTTCAAATTTTGTTTCCGTTTAGGTAAATTCAACGATGTCACCAATATTTAGTGTTGGCGCTGTTGTAGATATGTAAACACATACTGTACAGTTATTTAGTATTACGCCATCTGAAACCTCGGGTGTTAGCGCTCGTTTGTTTGTGCACGGAGTTATGGACATAATTCGCCATTTGTGTAGGTTCCCGAGTGGGTCGTAATATCGCATTGTTACCGCCGAACCCATTAACAAACGCCGAGAACCCAAAAGGGACTGTAATTATAATCTGTACACAATTGTTTCTTATATGATGTCATCGGCGGAACCTACCATTTGAAAGAGCCTCCATTCGTATTCCGAAGGTTACATTTCCTATCGAATACGATACAAACTAGTTAAAGTTATGAATAATAGTGCTTCTTCCGTGGCTAGACTTTGCATAAATATTAATAAAAAGTTCGCCCCGCAGTTTGTATGTGCATTTCCATTGCCCTACTCGCTCGAAAAGATTTGGCTACGTAACTCCGTTGTATTAAGTCTCAGTTGCTATTTCTTGAAACACTTTTACCCATTCAAGTTGCTTTTTCTGATTGCTGCTCGGTAAGTGGCGGTTTTGGATCCGTTGCAATTTTCGAAATTGGATCTCTTCCAACTCAGCATTGACATAGTAATTAGCTTATTCCATAAAGTTCCGTCTCCATCCCTTATCCCTTGCCTTAACCTTGTGAATATCTCAAAGTAACAGAGTGTCTCAAGTTTCACATAGAAATATGACATGGGTGTAAATTATACCTAAATCAAAAGCAACAGTTTCATGTCAGAGGAAACTGAAATGCAAAACGAAGATACAGTAAGAACCCCTTTGCAATCCGATCACGTACGGTGTTGTCAACTTTCGCAATGTTACCTCGTGTCACTCGCGCAGTAAGTACATACGAAGGCTACGACACCCGAGGTTGTAAAGATGTGTACCGTACCTTACCTACTACTGAATTATCCACTATACAATTAGCAGCACTTGCCAACCAAGTCCTTATTATTATAGTCGTAAACTCTATAACAGCTTGTTCTCTATAGCAGTTCCAGAGCTCGCGTGGCAATGGTTTTATAATTGTACTATATTTACGTCTTATTAAAGTACTTAATTAAATTTATTTATTAAGATTGTAGTAGCCTAAACTATTTTATAGACATTACTTACAATATTTTTACTAGCTACATGTCTTTAAAGACATGCTAATATATTAGTTAGAAATTTCAAATATCGACGTTTGATTTCATATGCTGATATTGCAGTTGTAATCGGGACCGTCGTGTTGGCTACTGTTTACAAAATTGAGCAAAAGTAAGACGGGGACAGCACCAAGGTCCCACACCGGTCGCATGTCCTCTATCATCCTTATTTTGCTGAACCATTCACTCGCTCGCACCAAATTTCACCTTGTGGTGTCGCTTTGTATGTAGCACTGAGGTCGCATCTCCTGTAAGTAATGCAAAAAATATATATTTAAAAGTTATGCTATTATTACCAATGTAGTAAAATTACTGAAGTTTAATGCATATATAAATTCACAATTTGCATTCAAATGCAGAAACCGCGCACGTATCTTCATTGAATAAAATGCGATGAGTATGTGAATGACACTGATAGATGTGATGTGACAGCATACATAAGCGATGGTGTTAGAGCGTTGAGACGGCACGATTGTGAAAGAATTGCATTTGCGAATTCAAATCCACAATGTATTCCGATTTTCCAATGTAAATCGTGCATCCATTAAATTTCACTCGCTATCGCTGAGGGAAAACACATCCATCGGTATTCAAGTGATTATAGATTATTAAGTGATTTAGGCGGTACGAAATCAAAAAGGCATGAACAGCAAGTCGTTTTGTATTTTTGTCACACACTGTCACAAGACAGATAACAATCACGATCTTGGTATTATGGAATATGACGCAGAAGGATAGGTAACGTTTCAGAGCCCGGGGTCCGGGAGGTTACTGATTTTTACACAGTGCAACTGCCGTCTGACCTACGCAATCCAAAGAGTAGACCAGAACCAATCCTAGGATAGGTTTAAACAAACGTGTAGCAAACTTAAACAAGCGTTTGGGACCCACAGCTTTACGTGTCTTCCGAAACACGGAATCCTCTTTCTCTTCGGATTATCAGGTGATTCAATATACTAACCAGACTTGATACAACTTTTCACAAAGTATGCTTCCCAGTGGGATTTGAACCCACGACCACAGGATCACAAGGCAAACGCCTTGACCACTAGACCACGGACGTAGTAAAATTTTTAAACTTGTGTTATGGGAAAGTAACTCAACGATGCTATATTTTATGATAAATACATATATATTATAGATTAGAAACACCTAAGACTCTGGACAATTTGAATAAACGGGCAAGTGCAAGTCGGACTCGTACATGAAGGGTTCCGTGCCTCCGTACAATGTTTTAAAACGCTAAAAAACACGTTTTTTGTGTGACGACCCCCTTTAATTTTTAACTTTTTTTATTTTTAGTATTTGTTGTTATAGCGGCCATATTTATACATAATCTGTGAAAATTTCAAGTATCTTGTTAATGCCATTATAAAGATCTAGTTAAAAACGCTGAAAAAAAACACGTTTTTTGTATGGCGACCCCCTTTAATGTTTAACTTTTTTTATTTTCAGTATTTGTTGTTATAGCGGCCACAGTAATACATAATCGGTAAAAAATTCTAGTGTCTAGCTATTACGGTTCAAGAGATAGAGCCCTGTGACAGACGGACAGACAGCGGAGTCTCAGTAATAGGGTCCCGTTTGCCCCTTCGGGTACGGAACCCTAAAAAGGCTATTTTCCAATTTTACCTGGCTGGCGATCGAGCCCAGAACCTCCGAGTGGCGGACTAGCGTGGTTACTGGTTACGAATAAGCCACGGAGGTCGTCAATTTATTGAATAATTAAATCTTTTGACGGCACAAATAGTACAATCTACCTCAGCTTAAATATAACTATGGAACTAATCATAATGACAGTCAAATGTAGCTGACTATGATAATTAGTGCTACCACATCCTTGGAATACAGAGCAATATTCCATTACAGTAAATTACATGCATAGGTAATTGCTATTTTTTTTTCTTTTTTTTTTATATACGGACAAATCACACTGATTAAGCTAGCCCCAAAGTAAGTTCTAAACTTGTGTTATGGGATACTAACTTAACGATACTATATTTTATGATAAATACATATATAGATAAACACCCAAGACCCAGGACAATTTGAAAAAGGCCATTTTCCAACTTGCCCTGGCTGGGGATCGAACCCAGAAACTCCGGATTAGCGGTCTAGCGTGTTAACCATTACGCCAACGCGGAGGTCGTCAAACTTTATTATGTCGTTTAAACTAACTAAAAAGTTGATAATATTGAAAATTATAAAATTGATTATATTATCCCACCAAATAAAGTTGGGTTACAATATAAGACTTCAATTATGCTTATCGATTATTACTTAATTACAAATTAGAGTGGATTTAATGGTTACCTATGGTGAGCTTCTAAAAAATTTCATCTGAAAATGTAACCATTTTACATTTACATGGCAAAGGCGTAATCGCGCGGAAAGTTCATTACCTATCTTCATCTACGTAAGGTGGTATATTCTCTCTATCACTCGATTGTTTCGTTGATCTCGCCTCGTATGAAATAAAGAACATTTTATGAGAACACTGCATTTTTTTTTAATTATATTCTACTTACCTGTAAACATTTGCAATTTCTGAAAGACCACTTTATACTAACTATATGTTTTTTTAAATTCCGTTCTGGTAAAAGATTCAGAATCTTGGACTATAATTATCTCTAATATCTTGTATTAAGGCTTCTGAAATGCGTTTTGATAGTACGTTTGTTTAGACTCCAGAAATTAAGCCGTTCTGTAGCTCTTTCAGTTGTAAAAATTCAATTCAGTATCTAACAATAATCTTTATTCCTGATTAAGCCAGATCTTTCCTATCAATCAATCGAACCTGTCATCTTAAAACGAGTCCTACTTTCTGATAATTTTATAATCAAGACCTAGTGCTTACCGTGTAGCACGATAAGTTTAGCATCTTATCAATAAGAACCTTGACTTACTCTACAGGGCGGTTCCCGCGACAGTTTACTCATAATTGTCTCAGATTAGCACGGGTGACGACGATTAACAAACCTTATTCTACTTTGCGAGAAAAACACCATACCCAACAAAGTTGTAAACGGTTAAAAAATGTATCCAGTCTCAGTCACTAAATCGATAAAGGAATTATTTTAACATCGAGGCGATTGAAGAAAATGTTTTTGTTTTTCTTGAATTATACAATGGATTGTTATTTGAAATTGAATGCTCTCCATAAAATGTTAGTAATAAATTTATTTGTAATTTTTATCGGCAATTGAGTTGTAAAGTGTTTTCCGAAGATGCGTTATGTAATATTTATTTATACATATACCTGGTACGTCTTCATTCAAATTATAGTATAGGTACCTACAATATGAATAAAACATTCAATAAAACAATATGTATACTATTTGATTGAATAGTACGGCCAACTAGTGTACTCTGATTAAGTTAGATATATCAAGGTTACTTTTCGTCTTGGGAAAAAGCGTACATCAGTCGTAATTTCCTCCGTCTTTCTACGAGGGGGATTCGTCAGATTTTTTTTCCGGATACAGACCGAAATAGAGCAATTTGTCGGTCCCTCGATCCCCGAACGTAGGCAGGGACAGCTCTGAAGGGCTTTCCATAGAATTTGGAGTAATATCCGTTAAGCCTAGCCCAAAAGAATCGATCAATTAACATAAACTTATCGTCATCAATCTTCAAAAGATTTATAAATCTTTTGTTTTTAAGTTTTATTGTCACGATTTCTTCAATCGCTATTTTTTTGTCACGTACTTTGCCTATAGGTCGTTGGATGATGCTTTTGTTTTAATGACTAACTTCTATTCTTTTTCTATCTCTAAGAAACCAACACCTCGATAGGAATGTGTTTTATGGGCTATATACGAGTAGTACGTACGTGCTAGGGGTGTCGAATTGCTCTTCGTTTTAGGATTGGCAACAACGTGCACAAATGAAGAAAAGATTTACCTAGTACATTTATTTCAACATAATAGGTAGTTTCGTCCCTTTTCTACATTTGTTTACCATAGAAATCATACGAACTTCATCAGAATTAAGATTAGTTCAGTCCTCAATGAACTTCGTATGATTCCTAAATTTTCGTATCTTAAACACATAATCCAGCAAAAACTATTTGATTGATGATTCTGTGATTTCTTATCACAAAGCTTATTAATTGTACTTATTTCTTCTTATGTTCAGTCAGATGTCAGAAGCCATTATTTACTCTTAAGAAAAATATTCGAACAGGATCGCGGAAACCTTTCATGTCGTTATGAATTTCGTCAGATTATGTCGTTTCGGCAGTGGGTTCCCGATAGCAGGGTTCGTTATCATAGGGTGGCTCTGGCACATGGCACAGAGGAGCGCGGGGGCGGGCGCAGGCGGCACCGCGGCGCGGTGCGAGCGGAACGCGAATCGCGATTGTCAGACGTCAGTCCCACACCGAGCGACTAACAGACCGAGCGCCTTGCGCCGTCACGCGCCCGCGAACATTCAATCGCATGTCCGCCACCCTCCACACCGAGAGACTATTTTAGTTTTCGACTACCCTTCGCGACTTAGTCGCTCAGTACGCAAAACGAAACGACCTCAGCGAGAAATATTTGGCCCTAAATAAAAAGTTTATCGACCCTAACGCTGCCGCCATAACAACCCTTATTCACTTCAGTCGCAGTCGCTCCCTCTAATTATTGACTCCCCTAAAGTTTGTTGAAAAATCTGACTCGATTCGGCTCTTTTATTGCTTTAATATTTTTATTGCTCTAGGTTTAGTTAGACATATTTATATCCTGAAATAGAATTGCTATGTTACTCTGTTTTTGAAACAACCGGCAATCTTCGTTTCCTAGATCGTTTAATTAGTTTATTGAGTTGTCAATTATTATTTTTTACACCATTTGACCGGAAAGCTGCCTGTCGGCTGCGAGTGGACCAAGTTGCTAAACGACTTTGCGTCACCGTTATCTGTAATCAGGTCAATCAAGGCGCTGAACCATGACTCTGCGTTGACATTGGCGCCTTGGTTTTCTCTGTGTGAGTGAATGTGACACTGGTTTTTGGACTTGCCGAAGAGACCGAAGTGAGGTGCATGATAGCCTGTGGTTGCCGCTGCAGCGGATGTGCACACCGCTGCCGCCCTGGTGGTTGGTGCCGGCTGGAATGCCAGCAGCTCTTGACCTAACTAGGTAATAAATAATTAGCTTTATTCTTAAGTCCCTTAATAGTTGATTTTATTACTTCTAGACACTTGCATGCAGTTAAGCAAGTGTTACTTTTTATGTTCAAGTGACATAATAAGAACAGAGCTTTTCACAAAATTTAATTTAATTTCTTTATTGCTTTTCATATTGTACATGTATTATATTTCACTACATAGTGGCTGCTTAAGATAGTAGTTAAGTACAACAAGAACCCTAATTGCAACATAAAACAATGGAACGGCATGCGGATTTTTATATTGTTAAAATTCTTGTGTACATATCGAATAGGTATATGCGGCAGTTAACATTATTGCTTCTATAAATACTTACCAATGTATATATTTTAATACTCATAATGAGAATCCCTAACCTCTAAAGTAATTATATCTCCAGTGGACCACCCACGCAGAGTTAAAAAAGCAAAAAATGAGATTTATACAGGGCCACACCGAAGTTATTAGATGTTAAAGCTTTGGAACCCAAACTGTACAAAAAAGATGAAAGTCAACAAAAGCACAGATAAAGCTCCGACGAAAAGTTCTGTTGATTACATAAAAATATTTTGTACAAATGCGAGTATGGTACGAAAACTTTGAAAGTATAGACAATCAAAATGATATATTCGATCGAAGCTACGGATGCTTACTTAGAATGGGGTCATCCACTTTGAATATAATATTTTCCTTATCTCTTGCCGCTTATATCTCTCGAGTTTAGAGATGTCACCTAAAACTGTCTGCTGATAGACCTTTTCTCAACGCTAAAAGTAATATTATCACAAGGAAAAATCAGGAAACGAGAATAACCTAGTAGGGTAAAATCATCATTCATAGAAGCTTAAACCTTGGATTCCGGTAAATCTTTAACTTTTTCGGAAATCCAAACTGTGAATAGTATATAATTATCAAGTTCTTCTAAACAGCAGATATAATATTAAAAGAGTTTCCTTTGTGATCTGGGAAATAATTATTAGATGATGTGGCTGTACATCCAATTTTTGAATTTACCTTGCATGGAGTGGAGACGAATATGTATTTATTTATTAATGCACACTTATCTGTATAATTACGTTTTCTCATTAATATACGAATCTTCCTCATTTGTGAACTTTGAAAATTTATGTATTTACGTCAACATGTAAATAAGAACATTAAGTGTGCTATTAAAATTACTCAAGTTAAAAGTGTTTTGAACTTCCTTATGTTATAAAAAAAGAACATAAATGCTGGAATTCAAACACACAACTTCTATTTTCTTTATATTCTTAAGTTTGGGTATTAGAAGTAATATTTGTTTTACGATGATGATTGATGATAAATCGAAAATACTGTAAAAGAATACTTATTTAATTCACAATCTCAAAGGAATGATCAACATTTTTAGTTTAATCATGTTGTAAGGTTATACTCTCATAAATAAGTTATGTCGCTCTGAAAGTATCATTTATACTTTCTACGTACTTACTTTATGTATTCCAGTAGCCTCCCCCATCTCCATATTTGAATCAATTTACTATGCATGTGCATGCTCCGCTAGACATTTCATAAACATGCATTTAAGTTACTACATATATCGTCTTCTCCCAGTCTTTGCAGCGTTGACTACAAATTTATGAAAATATTGGCTATTACGTGCTGAGTTCATAATGACTACGTCGTTCATAAACATTGAATGATCGATATGATAACAAAAACAAATCTGATATCATGCTCCAGCATAATACTCGAACAAGAAAACGAAAATAAACGATCGTTTATTAAACAACACTGATTGAATAACGAAGTGTATTCCGTATCTGCTTGTCCTTGGCAATAATTATACCACATTTTTTTAAACACTTCCTCGTACTATTTTATTCTACAAGAGCGAGTGTATTAAGCACTTATGTCCATGCACTTAGTTTTCCTTAATAATTGTGGTCAGTTTTGTCTAAATGATTAAACTGTTTGTTTTCATGGATGGAGCATACACGTTCAATTCTACACTTTAACTTTGGCACGTACAATGTACATGCATAAAACTGTTTTATCGTGTATAGGGGTAAAACACGTCCATTTTAGTTATCTAGCAAGCTAATCCATGAAATACACGTTCTTATTAGTAGCAGTACCTTATGTTTGCCAGGAATTTATTATACTTATATGTTATACCACCCGCGTCGTTAACGTACACTAAGAAATCGGAGATTCTATGCTGGTGGTAATCCGTCCAAGAATTACGTACGTTACAATGAGCACGACCATTGTTCCAGCTAAACTCTCGTATGACAATTTTTATCTTCCTGCAGTTTGAAGACAAATAGTTCTGGCTTTAACTTGTCTCTGCGGAGGACCGTTATACAACGGCAATCTATATGCCCTCCCCTTGGAGTTTGTAGCGTCTAGCCGACGTCCCCAGTTACCAGTGTAGGTAACGAAAATATACCATTTTCTCAACGCTCCGAGCTCATTTTATTGGTGTACCTTTTGTTCGCTTTTAGATTATTTTTGTTATTGCTTTTCTTAGCAGTGTTGTTTGTTCTTTTACCGACGACAAAGCTTCAAAAGCGATGTGATGTACTTAATTGATCTTCAATACGCTAGTTTACAACAAGTAAAATCAGATACTTTTTTCTGAACGTCAAAAACAATGTAATTTTTGCCGTAGTGTAATTTTTATTGATTTTGCGTTTTGTTTTTCTTTTCTGGCAGCCGGCAGGACATTCAGATATTGAATAGATTTTATTATAGTATAATATTAATTATTCATAGGTAATTTGTATTTGTATATATTTATGTATAATGTCTGATGATGATTCATTTCACTCTTGTGTTTCTAGTACCGATTCTTTTCATGAAATTGAAACTTTAGAAACTACTCTGATAAACTCTATGTCTGGAACATCTCATAATTTTAATGTTTGCCACTTGAATACTCAAAGTATACCAGCTCACCACATTGACTTATTGGACACTTTTTCTTCGGCAATTTTTGATGCGATACTGGTTTCGGAGAGTTTTCTTAAACCTAATTTATCTTCAACGCTTTACTCAATTCCTGGGTATATTTTGATCCGAAATGATCGCACAGGTGCGCGTTGTGGTGGTGTTGCAGTTTATCTCCGAAGTCATATCTCTTATAAAATCTTAAAGACCTCACCTCCTGAGTATTCAAGTGCAGCTGAATTTATGTTTTTGGAAATTTCTGTCAACGGAACTAAAGTTCTTCTAGGAGTCGTATACAGTCCTCCTGATATTGATTATTTTGCTCAAATTGAGCCAGTTTTTGATTCCCTTTGTTCGGATTACACGCATCACGTAATCATGGGTGATTTTAATACTGACCTTGTTCATAGCGATGACTCGCGTTCTCAAAAGCTTCTTAATATTCTCAAGTCAGTCAATCTCTCTGTTTTGCCTTTAGAGCCTACTCATTTTAATCCACATTCTAATGACACATGGCTTGATTTGATTCTGACTTCTTCCCCTAACCTTGTTTTAAAGCACGGTCAAGTTTCAGCACCTGCTTTTTCGAAACATGACCTTATCTACATGTCTTATAGGTTAAGAACACCAAAGGCTAAGCCGACAACAGTTTGGATGCGTAATATGGCTGCCATAAATCGTGACAAACTTCTGAGTGATGCAGCTAAGTTAGATTTTTCTCCTGTACTTGAGGCAGAAACGCTGGATGACAAAATTAATAAGTTTAACTCAGCAGTGATTTCGTTGTACGATGTTCATGCTCCTCTCAAAGCAGTTAAATTGAAGCGACCACCATCTCCTTGGATCACGAGGGGCGTTAGGATGGCCATGTCGAAAAGGGATCGTGCCTTTCGTATTTTCAAACGTGACAGGTGCGATGATAACTGGGCGGCGTACAAAAAAGCGCGGAATAGGTGCAATAGTATGGTAAGAGCCGCCAAGCGCAAGTACTTCTGTGACAATTTGTCTGGCTCTTCTTCGGCTAACATGTGGAAGTTTCTTCGTTCTCGTAATCTTGGTAAAAATCCTTCTAATTCTTATTCTACTTCCTTTTCTCCTAGTGATTTTAATAAACACTTTTCTTCTACTAGCACTCTTGATCCTTCTGTTAAATTAGCTACTATTTCTAGAATATCTTCTATGGCCAAACCTTCTATTGATCCTTTTACTTTTTCTCCGGCTACTGAGGACGACATTCGTGACATAATTTACACTCTTAAATCTAAAGCTGTTGGTTGTGATGATGTGAGTCGAGAAATGATAACCAATATATTAGCAATCATTCTCCCAATCCTGACTCATATCATTAATTTCTCATTGGTTACTGGAACCTTCCCATCACTTTGGAAAAAAGCCTTTGTTATACCTCTCCCTAAAGTCCCGACTCCTGCTGTCTTAAATAACTTTAGGCCAATATCTATACTTCCCTTTCTTTCCAAAATACTTGAAGCTGTAGTCCACGCTCAAGTATCTTCCTATATCTTTTCCAACTCCCTCCTTACTCCTTTTCAATCTGGTTTTCGTCCTGGCCACAGTACCGCTACTGCTCTTCTTAAAGTCACCGAGGATATTCGGTTGGGCATGGAGAATACGTTGGTCACCATTTTAGTTCTTATTGACTTCTCAAACGCTTTCAATATGTTGGATCATGATATCCTCCTTGCTATTCTTGAGCATCTTCAATTCTCGTCTTCAGTAGTTGGATGGTTTTCTCAGTATCTCCGTAATCGGCAACAAGCAGTTCGTATGGACCGCCTGTTGTCGGACTGGAATAATTTGTCTAATGGTGTACCTCAAGGAGGTATCTTGTCGCCTTTGCTTTTTTCCCTTTTTATAAACCTTCTTTCTACTTCCATTGGCTGCTCTTACCATTTTTATGCGGACGACCTGCAAATTTATACTCAATCGTCAATCGATGAAATTGATTCGGGAATAGCGCGCGTTAACTCGGCTTTGTCAACTATCCTGACTTGGTCCAATGAATTTGGTATACAAGTCAATCCGTCAAAGTGCCAAGCGATAATAGTAGGTAGTTCAAGACAAATCTGTCAGATCGACTTTGAGGTTATCGCACCTGTCACATTTAACAATTGTAGTATCCCGTACTGTAAAGCTGTAAAGGACCTTGGCTTCCATATCGATTCTACACTTAGTTGGATCACTCAAGTGGCTGAAGTTAGTCGTTCTGTCACTGTTGCCCTTCAACAGCTTAACCGCCTTCGGAACTTCCTGCCAATTAAAACGAAGATACTGTTAGTCCAAACATTAATATTACCTATTATTGATTACGCTGATGTGTGTTACCCTGATCTCAATGCAGATCTTCTCAATAAGCTTGATCGTCTCGTTAATAATTGCATTCGATTTATTTTCTGTCTTCGCAAATATGATCATATAACTCCATTTCGCTCGGAGCTTAAATGGCTTCCCATCCGTGAACGCAGACAAATGCGAATTCTGTGCACTCTCTTTTCTATTTTTTCTAATCCTAAATCTCCTGAATATCTTAAATGCAAATTTCAATTTCTTTCCGACACTCATGATCGGCAGCTTCGTTCTTCTGATACC
Organism: Acrobasis repandana; assembly: GCA_963576875.1. Taxonomy (NCBI): domain Eukaryota; kingdom Metazoa; phylum Arthropoda; class Insecta; order Lepidoptera; family Pyralidae; genus Acrobasis; species Acrobasis repandana. Next base: position 7,875,686 of record OY756230.1, on the reverse strand, counting down.
CGTCTCCTTAGTATTCCTCTTCATCGCACAAATTTTATGGCAAACTCTTTTACTGTTCAAGCTTCACGACTCTGGAATGCTTTGCCCGTTGACATCAAAGAAATTTCCACAAAATTTTCCTTCAAGAGAAGAGTACACTGTCTTCTTCTAAATTAGTCTCATTTTCTTATCTACATCATCATTCATTGTAGGTATGTATGTATTTGTATTTATTTAATCATGTATATATATATAAATGTATATATATTTTATATGTATGCGTATATATGTCTTTATTATGAGTATATATGCATGAATGTGTATTATTAGGTATAAGTATGTAATTATTTAATTATTTTGCGCCGCAACGAATTATCTGTTTATCCCTATGGTTGACTGGGAGAGAACGCTTTTAGCGTTAAGTCCGCCAATTGTAAGACAATTTTTTTGTTAATCAATAAAGTTTAAAAAAAAAAAAAAAAAAAAACAAACATTTTCTATGGGATTTGTACAAAATATCAGACTATAACGTCATAATTCCTTGGAGTCAAATAGCGCTCTTAATATCTGTTTTATGCATTAATAAATCTAAAATCACGTTCAAAGTGGATGTGATCAATGACAAGTGGTATTATTTTGTGTCATTTTATTCTATCAACAGTACCAAATAATTAATTTTTGACCCAGTAAAATACCCAATTATGGTAATTTTGTTTTTGGTATTGATTTTACTTTAACACAAACCGACTGGTGACACTTGATGATGTGATAGCCTAAGGACACAAAAAGCCCAAAATACATAACCCAATAAATTCACAGCCCATACTCACCATTCTAACTGTAATAAACCTATATAAAATAAAAAGTAGCAAGTTACTTCAGGAATATTATTTCAAGCAAATCCTTTGTCGGTGTAATGAAAAAGTTTCTCTCTTAAGCAACCTTGACATTTATCGCTTTATGTGGAAAATTACTTTGATCAGAGTATTCTCACTCAACTGACCCCGATAAGATTTATTTCTGATTTTCTGATAGCTGTTTATTCTATTACTTGCGTAGAAAGTGGAATATGCAATATAATTTTCGATATTACGAAGTGGCTATCAGTTCGTTTCCTATCAGTGCTTTGTTACATGCTTAATTACTTAGAATAACAGTGTGCAATTTACCATGGAACAGTGTCGCAACTACAAGTAGAACACGCAACTTTCCATCGGACCCAGTGTTCAGTCTATCCGAGTAATTCATTTTTCGACCGGCCAATCAATCGGAACATTCAATATTGCGTTACTCTAATTCCATTATTTCTCTTTTGAGCTGTGCTACATCGTGAAGAGGAATTGATGTGGATAAGTTTTCTTAATTTCGCAATCCATCGCTCCCGATAACTTAATTTCTGTTTCATATTCTGGAATTAGTTGAATGAGTGATTTTGTTTCGCTAGTCTATTAAAGACGGGTCTTTCAAAATTACGGTCATGTTTTCTAATGACGAGTAATTTGTGTATAAATAGCATTAAACAGTAATTTACTCAATTAACTGGTTTGAAAAAATGCTAATGTGTGCCTTTGGTCACATTAAACGTTCACCTAAGGGATCGGCGTCCGCTCTCGTCCCGTTTCCTCGAACCGCGTACATTTTAACCGAGTTCAGTGTACCGGTGTGAGCGTATAAACATGTGTGGGGAGTGCCAGAGAATGTCTGAGAGGCACTCGACTCGTTGCCTGACCAGAGCACTCGCGCTTCTCTGTGTGTTTGTACACCACACGCCTCCCGCTTGCGCATCAGCCCATCACACAATGCACCGTCGTCTTTGATGTGCGTCTTTTTGGTGCCTGTGGTGAGCTCGTGAGTCGACGCCGCACCGACCGATGGCGACGTCAACCGTTATTATAGATAAAACAAACATTATAATCGTAATTAACATTTTCAGAAAACGGAAACCGGAATAGATGTGATGTGACCACAAAATTCGAGGTTGTAGACGACACTTGGAATATTTCCTAGCTATTCATATTCAAGGTTTAGGTTGTTTGGACATTTTTTTGTACAAATGTTCCAGTAAGATCTTAATTAACTTTGTTGACTCAGCGACCAGAAGTGTAACGTGGTGTAACTAGGCTTCCGAAACAAGAAAAAGCTGTAAGGATCCCGTGTTTTACAACAACTTGATGGAAACGTATGCGTTTGAACGATATGTAAATGAATTAATAAAATTCAGTAGAATTTTCCGTACACATTGTTATATGATGGACAGATTTAAACTAAATTGTACCTATTTCAAAAGATCACATAAAGAGATATTATGAAAAGTTGAAAGAAATATTATACTGAATATGTAGTGAGCTCGTATACAGCTCTTTCAGGATAAGATCTATTGAAGTATGATACAGAAAACATACAAAATGCTCTCTGTGTAAAACATTAGAATAAAACTTATCTCAGATAAAATCGTGAAATCGTCCTGGTGGTATTACTGAAGCCACTTGCCTTGTAAGCCCTATCGGCATTTAGAATCGGACACAGGGAGAAGGACCGTTGCAATTGATCACCGATGTGTAAAACCCTACAAAGTATCCCTTCACATTCTCTACTGTCACTGTACTGTGTACAATATTTGTCGAAGATAAATGAAACGGTTAAGATATTGGTACCTATTTGTAATGTTTGCTGCAGAGTTTGTACACAGAAACAGCACAGCTGACCTGTTTTTGTTATATAAAAAAAAGTATTAAGATCGCTGTATTACTACTAACTATGCATTAAATCGAAGGTACTTGTATTGAATAAATAGGAGATGTATCTATTTATTGGAATATTCATATGTAAAACTATAAGGTTAGTTGTACTACATATATTGAGTTTGTGGACTTCCGTGCTCAGCAATATGCAGCGGTTTGATTCTACCTCTCTCCGGACTTCGATCATATATTCTATAGATGCACAGTTCCTTGCAAAATCAAACAAAATATTGTCCCCGTGTCAATACGTACATAGGTAGATGTATACCTTTTCAAGTATTGCGAAAAAAGTTCTAAAGTCTCATACAGTTTAATCTAATTTAAACCTTAAGTAACTGAGATAAGCGTGGAAATAAATCCGTATTTTCACAACGCACTTTGGCATCGTTGACGTAAAGTCACACGCGTGGCCACCGAGCGAATGAGAGCAAAACAAGGCATAATACTGTTTTATGCCTTGTTTTACCGGCGGCAAGTGTGCATCTATAGAATATATGATCGAAGCCTCCGGATTATCAATACTCCATGAGTAACATAAAATACTTATATACGATAACGACGTTGAGCCATATGTTCTCCAACGTTAACTAATAAAGAAGGTTTTGTGCCCTTTATTTAACGATTTTCATTTCGTCATAATTTCCATCACCAACATAAAAACGACGCTTCTTTCACTTTATTACACAGCTCTTGGGCTCCAGCCGAAACGTTTGCACTACCACGCACGACTCACACAATATATGTATGTTCAAATGACTGAGTACAAAGATTACCTTAAATATTTTTAAGATCTCCGGACGTTACTTGTTGTTTATTAATTTAAATTGTATTTATAACATTTAAGATTATCTGTGACGATTGTAACAGGAATTAAAAGGTTTATTATCGTACTTACCATTATGCAAATATATTAATGAGGAAGACACGCTTCGATAATAAATGGACAGCCATATATTTTAAAGATTACGATTAGTATTGTATCATATAAAAGTTGTATTTTATGCAATATCGTCTACAAGGCGCCAATTCGTAAATATTTAAAACTGTACTATTAGCAAAGTACAAGTATGCACTTAAAAATAAACGGGCAAGTGCGAGTCGGACTCGTACATGAAGGGTTCCGTACCTCCAAAAAACACGTTTTTTGAATGACGACCCCCTTTAATTTTAAACTTTTTTTTATTTTCAGTATTTGTTGTTATAGCGGCCACAGTAATACATAACTAGCTATTAGGTCCTTACATATGAAATTGCCGTTCAGTATCAAAAAAGTGAAACAAGTTTTTTTTAATGAAATTATTATTTAATCAATCGAAGTATGCGCCGTTGTTATCGATACACTTCCGCCATTTTATAGGCAGATCATTGATACCTTTGGAAAAAAAATCCTGGGAGCGAGAGTCTATGAACTGTTTGAAGGCGGTTTTGACTGCCTCATCAGATTTGAAATTTTTTCCTTGTAAAGAATTATCCAAATTTTGAAAAAAGTGGTAATCGGTTGGGGCAAGATCTGGAGAGTATGGTGGGTGACGCAGAGGTTCCAGTCGCAGCTCCTCTAACTTGGCGATCGTTTGATGTGCAGTGTGTGGTCTAGCGTTATCCTGAAGGAGCAGTGGGCTGGAGCAATTCATCAGTCTCGGTTGTTTAATGGCGAGCTTTTCCATCATTGTTTGCAATTGTTGGCAATACAAGTCTGCAGTAATCGTCTGGCCTGATCTCAAGAAGCTGTAGTGGATAACACCAGCACTGGTCCACCAAACACTAACCAGAATCTTCTTTTTGGTCAGTTTTCGCTTAGGGCAAGGTTTTACCGGTTCTCCAGGGTCAAGCCATTGTGATGATCGCTTCCGATTGTCGTACAGGATCCATTTCTCATCACAAGTCACGATACGGTTCAAAATCCCCTCATTATTGTGGCGATTAAGCAAAGAAACGCAGCAAGCAACGCGTGTTTGTTGGTTTGCTTCAGTCAATTCGTGCGGTATCGTTTTGTCACTTACGCCGAAGGCTGCTGCTAATTCAGAAGTGGTTTGAGATGGATCCGCTTCCAATATCGCCTTCAATTCTTCGTTATTCACTTGAGTATCAGGTCGTCCACGAGGCTCATTGTGTAAATCGAAATTTCCAGAACGGAAACGTTGAAACCAAAAACGCACCGTTCGTTCGTTAGCGGTGCCTGGTCCATACACGTCGTTAATTCTTCGAGTCGTTTCTGCAGCACTGGTGCCACGGTGGAACTCGTATTCGTAAATACCGCGAATTTTCAATTTGGCCATAGTTGTTGTTATAGCAATGTTGAAACTCAAACAAATGATGTTAAAACAAATTAAATACGAATTTTAAAACAATATTTTTCTGGCTTTATTTCGAAATAAATTTGAATTTGGAATTCCTAATGAAACGCAAGATATTTGATTTTAAAGTTGCCAGTATTGAAAATCGGCAATTTCATATGTAAGGACCTAATATTACGGTTCAAGAGATTGAGCCCTGTGACAGACGGACAGACAGCGGAGTCTCAGTAATAGGGTCCCGTTTGCACCCTTCGGGTACGGAACCCTAAAAAGAAACTTAAAGGTTTACAAAATCAGTAAATGACCAGTACGAACAAACAGGAGCCTTGTATCCTTTTTTGTACTTTCATTTATCCCGCTGCCATCTTGTTACTTTACGAGTTTTACACGATAGACCTAAAACTTTATGATAGACTGGCCTATGTCGGGCTACAAGCCAAATTGACGTGCCCGAGTTTGAACGTCGACGCCGCTCACTTTTACATGCTTTTACTAAGCGAAACACATTTTCACGCCCTGAATGCCAGCCAATTTCATTTGAAGTTACTTTTATTTTTCAGCTAAAATTGAATCTTGACATTACGTAGAATAGAAAATGTTCTTATTTAGTAATTGAAGTAAACTTAGGATGTTCTAAACAGACAATATTGACGACCTCCTTGGTGTAATGGTCAACACGCTAGTCCGTCAATCTGGAGGTTACGGGTTGCCAGGGCAAGTTGGAAAATGGCCTTTTTCAAATTGTCTTGGGTCTTGGGTGTTTATCTATATATGTATTTGTTATAAAATATAGTATCGTTGAGTTAGTATCCCATAATACAAGCTTAAACTTACTTTGGGGCTAGCTCAATCAGTGTGATTTGTCCTTATATATTTATACAGGCTGACTTTTTATCCACCTGCTAAATTTTTGGAGAAATCGATAAAAATTTTTCGCCCTCCCATACAAAATCCGTTTGGCTGAGCGCTGATTACTATGGGAGGACGAAACATTTTTAACGATTTCTAATAACTTTTTTAATAGAAAGTAGTTCAGTATCATGGACTGAACTTGCTCCAAAAATTTTGCAGGTGGATAAAAAGTCAGCCAGTATAATAGGATTATCTTTTTTACAGCCTATGGCAGTCCACTGTTGGACTAAAGGCTTTCCCAATAATGGGAGTATTAGCCCATAATCACCACACTTTGGCGTCAGGTGGGTTGGTGTTCGCAAGAGATGACTTTGCACAGAGGACGCTGTAGCCCGTTCTCTGTTAACCTCCCTAAGGCTGCTTGTCCACCGGAGCGGGGCGAGGGAGAAGAGCGGACCGGAGTTGCGTACTGTATCTTTCCACCGAAATGGAGCGAGACGTACACGTACGACGTACGTATGCTTCAACGCTCAGCTTCCCGGTTTTGTAGAATTTTTAAACTAGTTCGTAAACTCCCTGTCCACTGAAGCGGAGCGGAGATTTTGTGCAATTCTATTGGTTAATATTTCTCCGCTCTGCAGCCTCGCTTCGCTTCGGTGGACCGGCAGCCTTAGACGTCTCTTACATCCGTGGGAGAGGGAAGAGATGGTGATGATTGATTTCTACTCTGCCGTCACCACACGGCCAATAATAAATGCAACCTATTATTATTTCTAAATTCTGTTAGGTATATCTGAACTTGAAAGACAATCGAAACCATGCAATGTCATCTTAGCGCTAAGGGATAAAACCACAATATATTTAGCATCTATTCCACTACGCACAAATTGTTATGGTTAATTCAATACAGTGACGTTAATAGCTTTATCTACCGTTACAATAAATATTGTGCTATCGGTTGATAATTTATTGCGGTTATAATAGCAGTTAATTGAGATAAAATGATTTAACTGTTTTCATTATATTATTCTGCAATTTGTATGAACTCAACGTTGACAACTATTATTCGTCAGTTATCTGTGGATGCTTTGTACGGACCAAAATATTCATTGTGTTAATAAAAAGTGATGGTTATATTTCAAAAAGTAAAGATAAATATTTTTATGATCATGAGAAACTACCGCTGTTATGATTATTATTATTATTCATTCCAGTCAGCCGTTTTTTAAATTCTTGAGGAAACCTATGTCCAGCTGTTAACTGCGGTTGATGGGATGTAATCATTAGTATCTAAGTACTTAAGAGTCTCCTTACCTTAGAATTTTCCATACAAACGTAGTCTAGCTTTTATTTTGAAATTACATGTCAGATTTCGGCAGAATTTTATAACTTAAAAAAAAAATATATGTATACATATGGGTATAGGGTGATTTTTTTTTTATCCACCAGCCAAATTTTTGGAGCAAGTTCAGTCCATGATACTGAACTACTTTCTTAAAAAAATGTATTGAAAATAGATAAAAATTATCGTCCTCCCATACAATATCAGTTGGCCTGAGCGCCAATCTATATGGGAAGGCGAACTTTTTTATCGTCTTTCGTTAATTGATTTTATGGAAAGTAGTTCAGTATCATGGACTAAACTTGCTCCAAAACTTTGGCTGGTGATTAAAAAGTCAGCCTGTATATGCATTTAACTAGTTCTCGACAGTCAAAATATAAACTTGAAGGTAAATAAATATAAGGGTGTAGAAGTTTTCCATACTGATAGTCAAATATAATATGGCACACTATATTCTCTTTCAAGTTCATACTTTGACTGTGAAAACCAGTTTATATGCAATTTTTTTTTAAATTAAATTTTCCCAAAGCTGACATGTTAAAATAAGAGCTAGACTACGTTTGTATGAGAAAGCCTGATTAATTATGTCTAGGGTCAGGGGACTCTTAATATGAAATCTCAAGGAATTCCCACTTCTAAGCAACGAAAAATATATTTCAGTGGTTGAATTTTTGATTAAATTCTTATATTTTTGAATAAAGAATAAGGAATGCCGGCTGGTTGTTTATCACCGGAATTAGAAGCCGGCCCATTATCCGGGGATATCGCGCTTGACACGGGTCGGGAAATTCTCCAAATCCGCCTCACTAAAATGCTATCCGGCAAAAGTTAAAAACTTTCACGAGGATCATTACGCCTCGCAATACGGATGCGAACGATGTAAAATCTGATTTATTTGGCGGCCATCGACTTAAGGTTACCGCTGTTTGCTACCTAAATATTAATACATGGAAGGTTTCGTAACTAAGCTCAAATCAAATAGGACTAACGCGACCTCTGCCTCGATACACCTTAATCATAATTTCAAATATGTACTCTATTGTTATTAGTTATGAACCTTCACAAACATTATTCCAGACATACAGAATAGATTTACATCAAGGAAAAAGACATGCTTATTCTCTGCGGGTTTCCTTTGCATTAGCACTCTTAAATTTTAACTATCAAATTTTGGGCAGTCTTAGAGCACAGACATAAATATTTAGCAATCTAGATAGGCACACAAAAAGTAATGAACGTCTGAATATTTATAAAAAGCGGCCAAGTGCGAGTCGGACTCGCCCATTAAGGGTTCCGTAGCAGCAAGTAACATTTTACGATTTATGACGTATTATGTTCTCATTACGTAAAGGGTATATTTTTGCCATCGTTAGAGTCAATAATTAAGACATTAACACGATTAGATAGTAAAATATTGTAACATTTATATATTTAATCACTGACATGACTTGACATAAACACATTGTAAAATTTGTATATTCTCACACAAGTACGATTTAACATAAATTAAATGTGAACTTTTGTCATTTTGTCACTATAAAATTTTAAATATTTATTTTGTACATTTTGACGTTTACACAACAGTCAAGTAAACAGCCCAATCCCGGAAGGAAAACTACTTACTTGATCTCGTTCAAACCAATTTTCGGTGGAAGTTTGCATGGTAATGTACATCATATATATTTTTTAGTGTGGGAACATTTTACCACTTTGGAAGTGTCTCTCGCGTAAACTACTCAGTTAAGAAAAAAATGATTAGAAACCTTAATATCATTTTTGAAGACCTATCCATAGATACCCCACACGTATGGGATTGATAAAAAAAATATTTTTGTGTGAAAATCTTAATGCGGTTCACAGAATACATCTACTTACCAAGGTTTAACAGTATAGTTTTTATAGTTTCGGAAAAAAGTGGCTGTGACATAAGGACGGACAGAAAGACAGACATGACGAATCTATAAGGGTTCCGTTTTTTGCCATTTGGCTACGGAACCCTAAAAAGTAGACCTGTCTTGGAGCATTATTGTCGGAATTGGCTGTACAATCAACTCGGCGGCATCGTGTTAATTCGTACTCGTAGGCGGCAGTCGGCGATCGGCTAGGCGTTTCCGCGTTCGTCAGCCTTCTGTCAGCGGCACACGCTGCAAGGTCGTGCGAACCGCGGAGCTCTTTGTCTCTGTGGACGTGGGCAACCACAAAAAACCTCCCGCGGTTGTTCACACATGCCGGGTATGACCGCTCAAGTCCGGTGATCTCTAGTAACTGAAACTCAAAAACACATAATATTTAGTATAAATTGTTTAAGATTATAAATCAGCGTCACCACGAAAATAACATGTTCGGACGATTTCAGTTTCTATAATAGTTAAAGCATAATGAAAAAACCCGAAATAATAAATAGTGGTCAGTAATATCACGATGAAACTACAATCGTGTCAACTCACCGATATTGTCGATAGGATTCACTATGAGCTACACAATTCAACATTAATAAATAAAACGAGAGTTACATTCGCGGTAATCTAAGACATTCTTCAGCCATACAATTTATTTTTTTATAAAAAAAAGTCCCATAATTTCGTTGGATTTTTACAATTTTAGACATACAACCATTTGTACTAATATTAATTTGATTTTGATTGAGTTACATCAGTATCATCTTTATATGTGCATACAATTTGTCAGATACTTGTATGATACCTCCACAGCACCTACTCGTTTCAGAAATGGTACGTTACGTAACAGGATCTTGATTCGTTTGTCGCCTTCAGGCAAACGATAACAACATGACAGTCTTTGTTCGCAATCAAACACGTGTGCAACACAATACATACTTTCTCGATTTCTATGAGTAACTTTACTTGAAATATCTGCCATAGCTATCACGTTGAGCTATCAATAATGCAGTCACCATCAAGTCTTAGGAAAAGAAAAGATTTGAAGACTTAATTTTCATCTTCATGACAAGTGACCATTTATTTGTGTAAGTTTTTGGTGTTTCGTGTGTAAAACCGGCCAAAACTATTGTCAGATTTTTCAAGCTGCCTATATTATACAGGGTACTGGTATCTAACGCATAACCTTTTTGGTGCAAGTTCAGTCTATGATACTGAACTACTTTCCATTAAAACCAATATCGAAAATAGAAAACAAAATTTCGGCTTCCCATACATATCAGCACTCAGCCAAATGGATTTTGTATCTTTTTCTTATAGTTAATGGATTTTGTATGAGAAGACGAAATTTTTTTTTCGTTTTTATAATGGTTTTATAGAAAGTAGTTCAGTATCATGGACTGAAGTTGCACCAAAAAGGTTATGCGTTAGATACCAATAACCCTGTATAGCGGCATTTTATGTAGCTTGACGGCTGCCATACAATGATTGTCGTCATGCCAGGACCAACGACAAAAAAGCAGCTCGAGATATTTGTATGCCACTTTAGGTCACCCAGGCAAGTGCGGACCACGCCCGAGGATGCTTGACTTACCAAAGCGCAAGTATGTGAACTGGACCCACTTGGTCGGATGGGCGGCCTACCGAGCTCACATGTACATCTATCATTCCTTTCAAAACTAAACTTTCAAGACATCGCAACTTTTAAGTTTTATAACTAAATTAAAGTTTAAGGCCAGAGGGCCAGCATCAAGTTTATCATAGTCATAATGTCGGAAGTTTTTTACTTATGTCATGTATGAATTTACGCACCTATTTTCGGTCTGTTTTTATGGTCGCAAGTTCGCAACGCAACTCAAAGCGAACAATTTTTTTTATTTGGCTATCGAATGGAAAATATTCAATGGTTCAGTTGGTCTGTATTATATTACATCATAATCAGAAATTCAATCTTCTTCTTATATTTAAGAGGCTCTTGTTGGTGGAGTGCTTTCCATGACACTCTTTCTTCCGCTAAATTCTTAACCTCCTTAAATGTTTTCACGTTTAATTCAAAAATTCAATATGTGTTTTATATGAAACTCAACTAACATAACAAAACCAACCTGGTTGCCTGTCTCTACTAAGCAGATTTCATTGCATGCCATTATATTGTCGTTTAACCGCTAACCTCTGCTCAGCCGGCAGATTATGTCATAAATTAACAATGCATATTTATACCATATCATGTAAGCCAAAGACAACAATTGCACATAATACCTACGTGGATAACACAATGCGATAAACTCATATTCATGTTTATAAACTGCATTTTTATCTCGTAACGCAAGAAGTAAGTTGATATCACAGTTAATAAAAACATTGATATGTGGGATATGTTATTGAATAGTAAGTTTATTTCCAACAGTTAGCAAAATAGTTGTTGCAATGAAATAGTTGTAGGTTACCCGGACGCAGCACGGCAGCGCGCCCCCCTCGTGCGTTGAACCGCCGGTGGTTATATTTAACTACGACAACACGTGTGCACCGGCAACACGACACACCGAGCTCTCCAACTTGGACACCATTTTAAACCACCAAATTATTCATGAATTCAGGAAACCTTGCACTATAATATAATACTATACAATGAACATAAACAAATCGCTTTGCGAGGCTCATTCACTCTCGTACGTCCGAGTTTCAAAAGAGTGCAGGAAACGATGCTTTTCAAATTGCATTCACATTGTCGATAGGCCTGCAAAGATCCTTTTCCGCTGCACATTGTGGGGAACAAGATGATGGTATTCTTGGCAAGTTAGTACCTGAGGATCTACAATAGCGTTCAATGAACCCACTGTGACGCCCACCCAGCCCGTCATTGTGACGCTTGGCGTACACTATTGTCACTTCCTGAGTCGCGTGGAGCGCGTACAATGCCTGCGTCTATCTAGTGCTACGAGAAAATTTAGACATGTATACCAAAAGCCATTAGAAGTTTAACTAATTCTTCTACGGTTGTCCTTGCGTGCTGCTATTCATTTAACTCAACAGTCTTATTTTTAAGACTAGTAAATCATTTCGTGAGTAATTTCAGCCCACATTTACTTCACATGTTTTTCATGAATGTACAAAAATATTATTTTCCTGTTTCTCTATTTTAAGCGACAAAATTTATTAAAAACGACGCAAACTTACCAAAACAGTAATTTATTTAAAAAATTATCTTCATCCAAAGTTTTCTTATTTTACCAAAATAAATATTTTGACAAATTTTTCAACATTATATTTACCCCTTTTCGGGACATTTACGTTTATATTATACATAAACGCTCATGGTTATAGTATAATCGTTAAACCATTGTAATATTTTATGTACATACAGTAGTTACCATGTGAAACCATTGAAACTCTTTGCTGCAAAGAAAAAACTTAGATATGAGCAAATTAACAGACTAGAAACTAACTGTATGTACTTTAAAACAAATACAATTCAGTAGTAACTATGTAGGTAGATTATTACTCCACATACTTATTCAAAGAAAATCAATATTGCGTTATCAGGATCGCCATTCAACATGCAAATGCTTTAACCCGCTCAGTACAAAAGTTGGATAATCGCGATTGTATACAGCGCCAGCAAATGAGTATTTTGCACGAGTTTTGTTGCTGATATTCACGGTTATAAAGAAAAGGAACTATACTAAAACTACGATAATAATAATAGAACTATTCTGCTCTAATGGTAAGAGCATAGTCGTATTGAGACTTAGGTCGGGGGTTTAAGTCCTGCTCACGTCGTATTTTTTCACCATTTCTTATTTCATTATTTAATTTGAGTACTTTAGTACTGCATCTTGAACGCCTAAAAAAACCCTATAAAAATAATAGAACTACCTACATATTTTCAGTAAAAGAGTTAAAACCTTCGTTGACAGAAATTCTACTATTAAGTTTTAAATTAAATTCGTAAACAAAAATTGTTTGCAAAACTATTTTTATTTTATTTTGTAATCTCAGCCTGATTCGAAAATTGCGATTTTCATTATTGCTTATAAGATCGAACAGATTGCACCCTAATCCTTAATGGCCGCTACTGATGGTCAATGAGGCGTTCAGTACAGACAGGGGATTAGGTCAGACTCCATTGACCTATTGCTGAATGTCTTAGGTTTAAGTTATTACACTACCACAAAACTAATATACACACTCGTAGTTCAGTAGACATTGGTTATAGTTTTCATCTTTTCTAATTATTCTTCATTACATGTTTAAATTTATACGAATTTCCCAACGCTCCAGAGATAGACTTCATGCGGCTTAAATGATGACAATAAATATAGCAATTGGACTGCATACTAAAAATCTGAAATCTTTAGTTTACAACCACGTCCAACTCACTAAAAACAAACAATTAACGCATCCTAATCCGCATCACAGAATACAGTAAGAGTAAATCCACATACAACTATGTATCTACATAGACATCGAGTTTGGTAATATTTTAGTGGCAGGCAGAAACGAATGGAAACAAAATAGTGTATTCGTTACAGACTATTATACAATTATGCGGTCATAAATTTATTTGAAAAAGCGTTAAACTGAATATTTATGCGAAACTGCCTTTATAAGTTTTCTGAATTTTGAAACATCATTTATTGGCGCTTTGTTCATTAATCGATGCAAATTTTCAATTTAAATACGCGAATATTATCGGGTCGTGGATCGGAAATTCGGAATTTCGATTAAATTTCCTTGTTTGTACTAAATTCGTCCTAAATTTCATTGTACTAAAAGGGTTCGCTGATGCGCTATTAACAAAAATCTAAATCCTTAAAAGCCTATAGACGACACACGCCTATTGACATTCTAGGATATTATTATTTGACGACTTTACCAAAGGGATGACATCGCTATGAAAACTGAAACGTCATTGCCGCACAATGAGACTAAATTACCTCATAATCCGCTATTTGTGTCATTTGTATAAAACTATCTAACAAATGAACGTTTCATTTGTGGTTAATTCTAATAAAGTGATGTCACGCACGGGGCAGATTTTACAATATTGTTTAGTAAACTGAGAATTTTAATTATGTATTTGCGACCTGTACTCGCAGGTGCTAACAAGAGTTTTTATGCTGAGTACGCACGTCACTACTTGTACTATTATGTATTCTGTGACGACACATGGCTGTAAACATAAGCACGGCTTATTTTATTTAATTTCCAATATTTACAGCGACGTTAACTATAATAATATGCAGTTTGTTGCTTATGCCAATCTAACATATATTTTCTGGCGATTTTAAAAGCAAGTTACTTTTATCAAACTTTTAACTTCGCGACGGCCTTCGTGGTGTAATGGTCAGCACGCTAGTCCGCCAATCCGGAGGTTTTGGGGTTGATCCCCAGCCAGGGCAAGTTGAAAAAATGGCCTTTTTCAAATTGTCCTGGGTCTTGGGTGTTTATCGTTGTATCGTTGAGTTATTATCCCATAACACAAGTTTAAAACTTACTTTGGGGCTAGCTCAATTAGTGTGATTTGTCCTTATAAATTTATTTATTTATTACTTAACAAAAAATCATTATCTAAATATATTTGGTATAACGTAATTAACTCGGTAGTTAATTCCGTTATACCAAATATATTTTAGGAGATACTGATTTTTTGTTCGTAGATAGTGCTACCGAGCACTATCGACGAATTCGGATGTCAAGCAAACTGTTTCAAAATTCTAAGCCCCGCAATAAGCTTCAACGTCTAAATGAGCTACTTAAAACTATAGCCCAAACCGATGCAGTGTGATAGATAACCAGAGAACTAAGTGAAGCTATCGATTTGGGCGTCGTAACTGCTTAAACCATAAAACCACTAACTTCGCATACTATGCATTAAGACACGTTAAGGACAGTGTCACACGATCGCCAATCTTTTTCGCATAAAATTAGTTTCATGTCCATCTTTTAATTTTCTGGCTATTGAGGATAACTTTAGATGCATTGATTTGAATTAAGAATCATGTAATTGAATTTTAATTTAAATCTTTCAATTGTTGCATAGCAAAAAATAGGCTCACGAATTTAGAGAACCCGCGGTGCGAAGTCCGCTCCTGGGTATTGATCGGTGTGCGCGCGCAGCGTCTGCCCAAGTGTACACAGACGGTCGCTGAAGCGATCCGCTGGCGTGCCACAACTGAAGAGAACACTTAGTCACATCGGAGTGCCATCGACGGATGAGATCCTACCGTAATAGCCACCTTGATTATATCAGATACAGTGGATTACGATTTCGTTCCATCCGTATAAATGTAACAAGCTACTTCCATTTATTGTTGAAACCTGAGGTGGCTTACCATATTACGTAGCTTAGTTATCCTGAAAAGTGATGGATAAAGTTAATGTTATTTCAATATTTTACTATACTTCGATATCTTTCATCATCTTGCAACATTTGATGACGATGACGTTATTCTGAGACTTCTACTATTTTGAACTGTCTGCCTCCAGTTTTTGCGGATTTTTTCATTGTTTCACAATATTGTGATATTTAGGTACAAAATATTGTTATATTTAGCAAAATAAGCTCATTCTTTTCTGTCTGTTTCAAAATTGTAGTGTTGCAAATTATTGTCGTTCTTCCGTCTCTTACCTTTCTTAATTCCGAATTACCGAGTAATATGTCTTAATTTAAGATTCCTCGTCTTAATAAGCTGTGAGGGTTATAGTAGAAATGTACCGATCAGCTGTGAGGGCCGGCCCTCCCCACGAGGCGCCGCTTATCTGGCGCCCTCCCGTGTGATTAATCACCCCGTTTCTTTAGACCCTCGCGCCTCGCCGCGCCCCGACAGATGAAGCCAGCCGTGGCTACATTTGTCTTGAAAACCTCTGACCACTTCGCTACAGTGTGGTTTTCTCTTATTGGAACTGTCTAATCTTATAAGTAATTGTTTTTAAATCATCGCTTCGTTAGCTCGTACACGTTTGGTTAATGTTAGGTGTGTTTGTTATATTCTTATGTAGTTAATACAAACATGCTGCATTAGTCTTGATATCCTTGAACACTTAGCTACATGTAATGCTGTCGGTGGAACTATTCTCATTTGGAGTTATTTAAAAACCTCGCTTAGTTAAGCCACGTCATACCAACTAAGTACTCGTAGTTTGATAGGTTTAAGATAAGTTATTGAGGTAACTAACTGAATACTTATATTTCTAGACTTCAAAACAAGAAAAGTGGCACGTATTTTACGTTTAACGTAAAAGAAGGGTTGCCTCCTGGACAGGATCTGCCCTGGCCTGCTTGGAAGTCACTCAATAGACTGCGAACCCAAGTAGGTCGTTGTGGGGAGCTTTTATCAAGGTGGTATATGATTGATAGCTCACGGAACTCTTCTGTATTGTGACGGAACGTGTGCGAGTGTGGTTTCGCTCCACAGACTATGCCGCACCTGCTTTTATTGTCCCGGTGCCCTACCATCTGCACCCTGGAAGATTTCCTTGCGGCTAAGTCGAAGTGGCTCTCTACTGGGCTGACAAAATATAGAGACAAAAATCGACACGCAAAGAAGAAGAAGATTTACGTTTTTATTTAGTATTGCTAAAAACAGTAATATATTTTACT
Organism: Acrobasis repandana; assembly: GCA_963576875.1. Lineage (NCBI taxonomy): Eukaryota > Metazoa > Arthropoda > Insecta > Lepidoptera > Pyralidae > Acrobasis > Acrobasis repandana. The sequence continues at coordinate 7,858,977 of OY756230.1, read as the reverse complement.
ATCTTCGTCAATTACTTTGAAGATTTAATCAAAGGTAATTTCTTAGTTTAAGTAAGACCTAAAGAACATCTCAATATTATTTTTCAAAGAAAATATATTTAGAAGCCCCTTTAATCTCATACTTGTTGCTAATGGTGGAGCTGCGTTGATTAAATCGGCCGCTATTTAATTAAACAATATTTAATATGAAACAGAGATCAAAACCCGCCCATAGCCCACAGAGTATAAAGATATGGGATTTGCCAAATATCACTGCGAACGCCCAAAGGGTCTCGGAAGCTCGACCTCGAGTAAACTGGGTAAGGTTTTTGCGAACAGACACAACGAAGACCTTTTGGGATTAATCTCCTGAAATTGAGCTCATTTCTTTGCTTTGTTTTTTATTTTTAATCCTACTGTTCAACCTTTGTGTTTAGAGATCCCGTTTGTTCTACTTCGTCCTGTTCCTGTAGTTTATGAAAATGTAAATTAGTTTACTGCGTCTGGTTTCTGTTGGAATTACTTGTGATTCTTTGTAATGTAAACTGAATCTAATAAATGACTACGTATTATTCAAAACAGGAGCATGTTTTTTTCTTTGTGATCTTTATGAACGATCGCAAGTGTTTTAACGAAAAATAAACTGGACAAGTGCGAGTTAAACTCGCGTGAAGATTGAAGAACTATTTTCTGTATTTTTTCAAAATTTTAGGCCCAGTAGTCTGAGATAAGGGGTTGGGCCAAATAACGCCTATTTTCTTAAATAACTTAAAATATCTTCTTTTAAAATTATAAAAATAAAAATTGAGATTCTTACAACTAGCTACCATTTGATATGTCAAACGAATAGTTTGCAGGTCTGTTTTTTTTTATTTATCCCCCATAAGTGGCCCCATATTATTTTTGTTTATGTCTGAAAACAGTTGGAAATCTTAGTTTCCTAAAATAAAGCAGCAAAAAATACAAATAAAAACAACTGAGTAGAAAATTGGTGGTCACAGACTCACAATATTCTTGAAAGATATATTCAACGATACCCCACACCGTGGGGTGGTCAAGAAAAAAAATTTGATTCCTACTTTTTTACATGTATGGAAGACACCCTAAAAATTATTTTCTAGATTTTATTTTACTATGTTGTCATCGTGACTAATATACATAACTAAGCCAATTCACAGCTTTGAGTAAAGCCGCGGACAGACAGACAGACGGACAGACATGGCGAAACTATAAAGGTTCCTGGTTCACTACAGAACCATAAATTAACAAACCTTGGGTAATATAAATCTAGTCATATCAGTACGAGTAATATTGGCCATTATTTAATATATAATCTGCCTTAACCCACTTACCACGGATAATTTGACCGTTTAAACTATAACTTTGGTCCGATGATAACGCGCCACTTGCGCCTCCATAAAAGTACGTAATGGCGTTACTATGCTGCTGCAAAATTTGATGTTCGCAATATCGTCGAGGGCAGGACCATCGATGATCCATTAATATGGACGCGCTTTATTTTAAAGTATGAAATATTAGAAGTGATGCGACCAATATATTGCCGTTAATTGATGTCACGACAATGACCGTGTTATTAGTCCATCAGTGGCAAATTGACAATGTGACCGACCGTAAATGGGCTTATACGTATTTTGTAGCTCGAATGAGTGCAGTTGTAAAATCGACATTAAGGCAAAGATTATTTTCGTGTCATGAGTTTAAAATTTCAAATCGTGTCTGTAGTATTCAGTCGAAAATTGAGGAGTAAAATGGGTACCGCACTACCGTAGCTGTTAAAAATGTTTTGACTATGCCGATGACATGGTAATCGTACGAGTTTAAGGATAACGCCATACTATACCTTGATCGCTAAACATATTGTTATATCGTCCATCTATTTCTCAGCAGAGGCGAAAGAAAGTAAATTGATGTCCATTACTTTTTCATGGTATTTCCAGTGACATTATGACAGTGGTTAATTGTTAACGCATAATTTTGGCGTGATATTTTCGACTAAACCGATGACATGTTAATCGTTGTTAATTTGATGGTAAACATAAAAGGGCCAATGATTCCTCGAAAGGGATAATAGAGAGGTAAATGATCGTCGATGACGTTCGATACTTTGTCATGATACTTACGATGGACCTCGGTAATACACGGGGCGCCTAACCTTGCCGTTTGCCAGTGGCAAACGTTACCGGCTATTGGTGTTAGCTTATGCCTCATCTACTCGTTGCTAACCACACGAGGTCGCCACTACAGGTTTTGGCTGGTATTATTGATTTACAACCTGACTAGATTATTGACTCTATTTTATAATACTGAATTTTGACACGATTATTCGACTTAAAATAACATTACATTATTTATTTTCTCATTCCTGTTTTGTATACGCTTACATCCCATTTATCGCCTTATACGTCCTAAAGGTATTTTCTGGTAGACAGCGCTTAGCGTTAAGATTATACCTATTGTACATTAATTTCATAGTGCAATAAATTAAATAAATAAAAAATTAAAATAAATACAGATAAAAATTACAACTTGGTCTTAACGTATTGCATATAGCAACTGATGTCTTTAATCATAATATAAATATCGAGAAGAACAATATTTATGTAAAAAAAACAAATAGTGGACATATTGTATATGTACCTACTCGTAATAAACAAGCTAATGATTAGCGATAGCGATCTCAATTTATGAATGACTACTCGACTAATCCAATGTACGGACTTGGCCTCTTCAAATATTCTTATGCAATGTTTATGCGGATACGTAAATATTTAAGCAACAGCGTCCAACCTACAGCCCTCTTGCACAAGGTCTAGGTCACGATTATGATGATTATATAATCATACGTAATTATAAGACAGACTAAATAAACCGAGTATGTTATTATATTCGTTTATTTCTTAAATGCTTTATTCTATACAATACTAATTGATTATAGAGATAATATTTTCTAAAATATTTAGTGTATCATATATAGAAAAGGAATATATTCATATTATTAAAATACAATAAATCGTTTTCGACACTTGTCGATGATATTCATTCAGTAATAATCGGTTCATTATTTCCAAGAATTACAACTTCATATTAAATCACCATACATTTTACTAATCAAATAACTATTTTGAGTGATTACTTTAGCCCAATTCTTTGCCCAAATTGTTCTAAAAATTCTATAGAAGTCAAAAGATCTAAGTGAAACCGTATGCTTATACAAGTGTTAAAACTATTTTCGCACTAAAGTTGGCGCTTCTATTGTAATTTGTGACAATCGATGAATATTCTAAGATAAGGATAACACGTAGTGTCTAGTATGCGACATTTCTATTCATCACTATCATCACGCAGCACTTTGATCCAAACTCGCGTTCTCGCCGTAAAACGTGCCGGCAGAGAGGCAGCCGGTTTGTCAAAAATATTCACTTCCTCCTCATTTCAGTCACGTAAAAGAAGCAGATGAAGATAAAATATAGAAATAAGGAATGAGAATTTTATTCATTTCTCCGCATCTGAATACATTTGACCTTCTTAGCAAATAGCTAGTGTGACGTCGATGAGAATACACATTTTAAGTATAAATGGTTTTATTGTTATTCATGCTATGTATTCATCATAACACAGGTAAATGAACTTGTGTCAAGTCATTTGTTGTCTTGTCCTATATTTATCATCTCACAAATTCTATATGTGAAAAATTCGATAAGAAAGCACAAGACTAACTATGTATTTACATCTATTGTACGTAGGGGACAGGTCTCTGAATAGGATGCTCTTTTGAATTGTTATTTATGTGACTAACTTTTTGCATTCCTTTTTTGTTCCAGGTAATTAATGCTTTAACAGGCAGAAATGATACATATTCCAATGGTTCTGTGTGAGTATGGTTATTGTCGCCTGTCTTATTAAAAAGTGAATAGAAGACTTCTAGGCGTTAAGTGGCAACGTTCAATTAAATATGTACCCCTCGCTAGCTTATCAAATTTTACAGTTCGTACAAGAAAGAAACTCGAGAACTCGACCTTACCATACTGATGACGCCACTAGTCGCAAACTTATAAATTCTATTATACGGGCGTCGAGGCTAATGCGCAAGGTTTTTGTGTACATTAAAAGAAAAAACCTTTTAAACAGCGACCGAAAATGGAAGGTCCTCGAAATGGTCGGCCTACATAAACTTGTATGATTCTTGACGAAACTACTTTTAGTAGGTACAGTTCAGTTTGCGACGACGGTTAAACTGAAGGAGTAATAAGGTGATAAAAGTTGCATGATGATTAAAATATTCAATATTCCTTTCCATCATATACACACATATCATATATCCATGTAATAGGAAAGTAGCGTTCGGAAACTCAAGATTGGAACGCTCGGGAGAGAACGTGACGATAACTGCGACACCTGTCTCCACGGGGCGGTGAATAACGGCCTTGCATATATGGAAAAAGTTGAACATAGCGGTGCATCTATTTCCACTACAACTCGATCTCTAATACCGTTTAACATACATACGTATGTACGCCAGTATGATTTACAACGATGGAACGAATACACTGCAAGCGATTCAGTATGTATTAGGTAGATACTGTAGACACATGAGAAAAAATAGAAAAGTCGTCCAGAAAATAAAACTGTAGATGCATGATAGATAATATATGTATATAATATATATTGATATATAAACTGTAGATATGAGCAGATCATGCCAAAAAAAAACTTCAAAAGGAAGTTCCATTTTAACATGTAATAAATATTTTACTTAACAATTGATCATTACATATTATCATACAAGTAAAAAAGTTACATGTTCCTTTTCTAGCATACAGCGTAAAAAATAAAAAAACGGGCAAGTGCGAGTCGGACTCGTACATGAAGGGTTCCGTACCACCGTACAATGTTTTAAAACGCTAAAAAACACGTTTTTTGTATGACGACCCCCTTTAATTTTTAACTTTATTTTATTTTTAGTATTTGTTGTTATTGTGGTCATAGTAATACATAATTGGTGAAAATTTCAAGTATCTAGTTAATGCCATTATGAAGATCAAGATTACGCTGAAAAAAACACGTTTCTTGTATGACGACCCCCTTTAATTTTAAACTATTGCACGCCTCATAAGCGAAGCGCATGAGGTAGTGCTCTACTCTTGCCTTACAAAAAGACATTTTGCCTTTTAAATAAATAAAAACAATGTTTAATAAAATCATTTTGTGGACGTCCGTGTGTCGGTATGTATGGAAACTGGCGTGGTCACGATAACTCCCGAAAAACTTATCTGATCAAGTCCATTTTTTTTTATACGCTTCAGTATTATCCAAAACTAAGTCCTTTCGAAGATCACGGTCTAATTCAATGTAGTTTAATCGTAATTATTATTATAAAAATACAGGTGACATTAAAAATAATTTTGGATGTGAGGTTTGTTAAAAGAGTTAATACCTATGTATGATGAGTACGAATTTGTAACTGGCAAGTAAGAAAAGAAGTAAAAAGAAATTTGAATAAAGAATGTTGTGATTTTGTTTGTTTTATTAAATATGAAAGACGAATAAATGTAAAAGAAGCGATAAGTTAGTTAATATTTTATTTAATTTGCATTAACTAATTGAGAATGAACAGAACAATCAGTGGTAACACTTTTCTTGACGTTCGTGACGTAGTCTTGTGTCTTTTTCTTGTTTTTGCTTAGTTTTTTTGAGATTTCTCAAAATCCATCGGTCCGAATCGGTTTAAATTCACAGGAAATCTGAGTTGTATAAAACTCTTTGGAAAGCTACTTGTTTGGTTCCGATCGGTTTAGTTGTTCAAGAGTTATAAGCGGGTCACATACACACCCACACACACATACGGATAGGGTGCATGACACTTGCTCGTGAGTGGTCAGGGAAGATTCCTGAGACCTTTAAACGTCGAGATCTGATGAAAACTCGACTTTTCAAAAACGGGGTGAAACTAATAACGTCCCGAATTTTGAAAATTTTCAATTTTCTCAGCGGGAAGTTAAAAATAAAAGTTAAAAATAATCTCCAGTCGTGCGTTAAAGCCGACACATACTTTTCTTCGTTTTAAGTTAGCAATAAAACAATCAAAATCAATTTAATTGTGAAAAATGAGATTATGAGGCGTGCACTTTTGGATTTTCCAAACTATTTTTTATTTTTAGTATCTGTTGTTATATCTGCCACAGTAATACATAATCGGTGAAAATTTCAAGTGACTAGCTATTACGGTTCAAGAGATAGAGCCCTGTGACTGACGGACGGACAGACAGACGGACAGACAGACAGACAGACGGACAGACAGCGGAGTCTCAGTAATAGGGTCCCGTTTGCACCCTTTGGGTACGGAACCCTAAAAAGGGCTTTTCGAGCCATTGCTTTGCCTTAGATTTATAGTTACTTTTGCAATAAATAGTACTAATGTTTTCAGCCAGGATTTACATTTTACTAAGTAATAAACATATGATAAGCAAATTAAATATTTTCATAGATACTTAAAATTTAATAGCAAGTCCCGAACATTCCGTTATTATTCAAGTGCCCATTACAAGTACCTTTATCGTAATTGATTTTTGACGTTCCTGATAAAAATAACCACAGACCAATTACATTTGATGTTTGTTATCACTTGTTATTAACGTTTGATATTTTTCCAAGATTTCTTTCTAGTAACTCTAAACCAGTTTGACTTTCCGTTATGAAGTTAATTTTATGATGGGGAATTTGGTTCCGTGTAAAAATGTACCTAACCTAACCTGTTGATGATCGATACGACAAAATATCTAACGGGTCGAGCCGCGTGGGGGAAATGGACCGAGAGCCTGTGCACGCGCACCGCTATAATAGATAGTCATACGTCCCAGTTGGATTCGGCGCGTTGCACTGAGCACGTGTATTTACGATATTTTGGTGTCGCAACACTCAAACAACTGTATCGCGGCTAATTCAATTTGTGAATTGGATGTTGTCATATGTTTGGAGTGTAAAACAAGTGAGACGCTGTCAGTTTTTGTGACCATTAGTGTTAACTATGATTGGAACTATGCACGTTTTATTGCTATTTTGTCCCATTTGAGGTATGTTTGTTGTTTTCACAACCCAGATTTTTATTTACACTTCAATCTTATCTAGCCGTGCATTTGCATTTATATCTTTGTTTGCTGATAATGCTTCGGGAATATTACACGTTTTAGGTATGTATGATGTTACTAGGCTTTCCTGACACAGTTCATTAGAATTAGTGCTTAGTTAATTTTATTAATTGTTCCATCCGCCACGATCTTGATTAATTTTCCCGTTTTTTTTTTGTTTGATTTTGATAGCATACTGAATACTTAGTTGCTTCCTCAATTAATTTTTTGAAGGTAGACCCATCTTTTTTTTGTGATTAAATATTATTTCTGTATCATTTACATTAGTAGTAATTAAAATTTCAAGTATATTTTACAAATTTAAGTATTATTTGCGATTTTGATTTCAATGGCGGTGCGGAGTAGATATGAAATTGAATCGAATTACCTATAAGCCTCCACAACTACATTACCGAATAAAGCCTGATCGCAACCTAGCATTGACCTGGAAAATCTAAGCGGTAATAGCCAGGCAATGCGAACCAGAGATCGCATTCATATTAAATTTGAATTTTAAGTGTTTGGAAATCAAATGGCTACCTATTGAGAATCCTCCCTAACCTATATGTATATGATAAGGTTCGAGATTATTATGATACGTTTCAAGATTATTTGCACAAAATAGGACCCTAAAGGCATAAAGAGTCTCGTAGGGGACAAGACTTAATTTGTCTTAAAATTCGTTCATTGAAGCTATATTATGTATAGGGTTAAAGATCTTTTATTGACTCATAAAGAATACACTAATTTACTTGTAATGAGCCTTAAATGATTTATAAAAATATGTATATAACAATTCGAATTATGTTAGTGTCTGTTGCAGTGTCTACGGACGCGTACGCTTTAACATCTAGTTGTTAATGTGGAAGTTAAAGACATTTTTCGGTTATTGTGACCATACACATAGTCACATACCCAATTAAATTCCGTAATAGAAACGTGTTGATGTTTGTATCACTGTTTCCGATCCAATTATATGACACCATATACAAGAACTAGATCTTCTGACACGGCGTTATCTCTGACCTCTGCCCATAAGTTCTACTAATAACAGACGGCATACGATACCCTTCCACAAATACACACGCATGAGTAGCTTGTTTCGCTTATCTGTTATCAGCGCGGATGTAATATGTCGCCTGTGACCCTACTTGGGGTCGCACTGACGTCTCTTGCGATTTTGTGTCGTAGCTTACAATTGACTTTTTAAAGATACATATTAACTTTACCCGTTGTACTTTCGACATGTTCTTTTAACAGAAACAGCGCAATATCATGTTGACATTTAAACGAATTCCTTTCTCGTCAGTCACGTCTGGCCTTGCCATTACGAATAAATTTCACAAACAATTAATTCCTTGTATGCAATCATCATTGAAAATAGATTTTCACCTTGTTTGTTTACGTAGACACTATATCAATTATACTTTCCTCTGTCATTCATCCGGTCTGTTGCAATATTAAGTGGACGCAGCATAAAATTTGGTTTTTAATACGACATGAATTTGCGTGTGGCTGTTCGCGAGGTAAACATAGTTACTGAAAGTGGAAAGCCTTGGTATTATCGGGTAGGGAGCACGAACGTTATGTGTGCTTATTTAGCTACACAAGCTCCGCTGTACGTGATTGTGCAAATGTTTATGCTGCCGTTCATTTTTAGCTTTCGAGCATTCCGTTTTCGTTCACCATAGCGTAATCTTTAATCTGTCTTCATTTGTGTAGACAGTTACTTAGTTTAGTGTCAGCGAGCGTCACATAAGATGTTTGGTGTAATGAGGGCACGTACGGCGGCTTGACAAGCAACAAATACCAAGGGCGCGCACACGACTGGTGGTTTTGTATAACCGAACGTGTATTATTTTGCTACGCGTTGTTGCTTCAATATTGTTCTCAAAAAAATTTGTGCCATTTCTTTAGACATCATCAGTCTATAACAAGAACAAGGGAGTTCATTGCATTCCAAAGAAGAGATGCAGTGTGTTACTTTCACGATAGCTACTTATTAACTCAGATAAGATTAACATATGAAAGAGTTGATTTTGAGTTGACGTTGAGAAACTTATCTCTACCTCTACTAACTTATCTCGTCCTCTCTTCCTTTGTGTATGACATGTGTTTCGTTGATGAGTATATTAATATATACATAAATTAAGTATATGTATTTATATATTAATATATATATATCATTAAAACTCTTAAGGTATTTTATTAATTTTTACTTCATCTCCGTGTTTTACTGTTTAACACTAAATTATTGTTTCACATTAGTCTCTTCATCGCACCACCTTTTAATTATCAGCACAATCACCTAAACAAGGTAGCCTGTAAGAAGCCTTGGCAATAAGGCCGCCTATTGTATACCTATACCGTACATATTTTTGAATATTTTTTATGTGTTTTTGGTGCAATCAAGTGTTACTTACTTACTAAGTTGGTACCTATTTATTCCTATTAATTGTTACCTAGTGGCATTCTGCCTGCGATCTGTGCCGCACATCAACATTCTGAAAATTTCATGTTTGTACCTCCAATATCAAGTTTGTCGGCTATCATTATCACTTTATGCGAGTTTACCAAAGTTCTAATGAGAATTTGTAGCAACATGCAAGTTTGCTTCTAGGATCTCGTTGAAAATTACAGTGACGTCATTTATGATCCCAAGGCGAAATGCTTATAGCTACGGATATTTGATCTCAGTATCAAGGTAACAAAACACGCACATCAATAGATTGATAAATAAATTGCGTACAATCTTCGTAATAAAGATGCATAACTACCTAGTACGATCTATAGATAAATCATACCAAAGAAAAGTTTATTTCCTTTTAACAAGTTTCTTTATTATTTAAGGCCGTACCTGAATTTTCCGGGGTCCAGTGCTGCCCCCATTTAAAATAAATCATTTCAAGGAAAACGGAGACATTATTTAAAATTTTGCTACTACCAAGTCCTAGATAACCCTTGAAAGTCTTTTATGAACACTGTTTACAGTTTATAATGAGAACGTAAACGCAAATGTGCGTAGTAAAGCTTAACGTTCTCACTTTAAACTGTAAACAGTAGTTCATAAAATACTTTGAAGGGTTATCTAAGACTTGGTAGTAGCAAAACTTTAAATTATGTCTCCGCTTTCTTTGAAATGATTAAATGGGGGCAGCACTGGACCCCGGAAAATTCAGGTACGGCCTTAAGATTTCTTTCTGTATTTTGGGTGAATTATGCTGATTCTAGTGACCTAAAAATAAAAAAGTTAATTGTTTTGTTGTTAGATAGTTATAAAAAGTAATATATTTCTGGGTTTCCCTTGGCAAACTCGAAATCTCATTTATTTTTTCCTTCGTCAAAAGCTGCTAAATAATTCTGCTCGTGCCCTGTATTAGAGCGCCAAAAGGGCTACACACGCTATATTTCGTGTTAGTTTAATTCTATTTTAAAAGCTTTGACGGCTGATAAAATCTCGTTGGTGCTTGGATACCGGGCACACGTCCGCTCAAACAAGCATCGACTCTTTAATAAAGCCGGCTTTTCATTTCAAAAACCCTCTACGGACGTTTGTGATGTTCATTTAAAGCATTGAAAAATACTAGTCTTGCAAATTGCTATAATCTAGCAAAACAACATCTGAAATCACTGGAATTTTAAAAAGTTAACAGAATAACTAGTGCGTATAATGACATCTATAAATTTGTGATTTTGCCAGATAACATGCAATAAGATCCAGCTCTTTATTTTAATTGCGCGTAGAATGTTTATTTTTTATTCCTTTAATATCTGACGTGACTTCCACTGATGAATAATTAAATTTTTAAGGAAAAAAACAACCGACTTCAATTTTTTTTAGGAGTTTCTTCCATATCTCCAAGGTTCTTCATCATATCTTCACCAAATTAAACATGGGACTAACTTGGTAGTGAAGGCTACCAAATAAAAAAAGAATCATCAAAATCGGTTCACAGTTGGCCAAGATATCGCGTAACAAACATACAAAAAAAAAACATACAGTGGAATTGATAACCTCCTCCTTCTTTGAAGTCGGTTAGAAAGGAAAATCATTGTAAAATAAAACGCTTACTTTTTATTATCGAAAGTTAAGTATGAATTGATAATACAGACAAGCTGAATCTTTAACCACCAGCCAAATTTTTGGAGCAAATTCAGTCCTTGATACTGATGTACTTTGATTTCCATAAAACAAATAACGAAAAACTAAAATAAAAATTCGCCTTTCCGTACAGATCAAACGGATTTTGTATAGGAAGACGAAAATTTTTTATCGATATTTAAAGGTAATAATTTCAAGGGGAGGGCGAGTTCCTGAGAGGAATTCATGTATACCGCCCGAGGTACTCGTAAAAATATTCCACCGAGTACATTCTACTTTTCGTCTCCATCTATGGGAAGAAATTGCAAATATAAATAAATACCTTTAACAAATATATTTTTTACAGGTATTTATATGTAGGTGCTCTCCTGTATGCTCTCCTATAGGAAAGCACCTACATATACCTAATCAGGGTTACCTAATTTTATAAAAACATTTTTCGAGGACTATTACTTGTACATTTTCCAGTAATTAGAATCGTTTTATAACGTTTTCTTTGTGCGTGATTCTGCATATCTTTATAAATATATAGGTATGAAAACTTGATAATTATTCACTCTCGGCCTTATCGAGAAATGAATTATTAACACATTTAAAGAACCATAAAAATAACCTAAAACTTCCATAGGTAATTACTGTTTGAATCAAAGACAACAATAGAGCGCTTTTATTTATATATTTTTATAAGCAAAAGAACCAAAATTAACCTACATTTGTCCTTGTAAACGTGTTGTATTCCAAAATTTAAAAATGACGAAGCGTGTGTGAAAAAAATCTCTTTTTTAAAAACTCTAAATCTTAAAAACATTTTGGATTCTATATACCTCTAAATTATATTGGTGTTCAGTATTCAAATATTTTTAATCCCAATATATTTCCTTTTTACTTTTCTATCCCGGGAGAAATACCCGTGACTTTTAGTTCCAAATATTTAGGTTTCACTAAACCTCTAGCTGTTTGGCATTACAGCTCGGTTTTGTAAAACAGGTTACCCAAATACGCGGGATGGAATAAACGACTTGTATTCATCCATGCGGCTAGAGAAGTTGTATAACAATTCTATTTAAAGAAATTATGTACAATGTAGAATGCCTACGAAGTGGCAATGGCGAGCGAGCGAAGCGAGCGTGCACTGCAGCGGCCGGCGAGTGCTAGGAATGTTCTATTCATTTTACTAGGTTAGCACAAACCTATAGGTTAGGTTAGAACTGCGACCAACACAAGCACGAGCCGAGCGAGCGAAGCGAGCGCGTGCCGCGGCAGCGGCCGGCGAGTGTTAGAAAAGTTCTATCCATTTTACTAGGTTAGGGCAAACCTATAGCAATAAAAATCGTAGAATACTCGTAGTTGTCTGGGAAATGAAATTCGATGTCGAAAAAATCTGTATTCTAATAGACACCCAGTTATATTTAATTATGGTAACCCTACACCAAAAATGCTCGATAAGATACGCGAGGCGGTAGACGCTAAGGAGGTGTGGATCCGCGTAGAACGTGTGCGTAAGGCGAGGGATCAGAAGGTCATCGTCAGCTGCGCGACAGAGGCCGATAGAACCAATTTCCGGCAAAGGATCCAGGGGGCAGGCAAGAACCTCGCTGTCGAGGAAGTGAGGAACAGGGATCCTCTCCTTATCCTCTGGGGCGTCGGAGTCAGATATACTGACGACGATGTCATCGGAGCGGTGAGGAGACAGAACCCCGAGGTTTTTCACGGCCTCGAGAGTGAGTAACGCCGCCTGCAAATGAAATATAGAAAGCGACCGCGGAACCCGCAGGTTTGTCACATTGTGGTCAGCACATCTCCAGCCGTATGGAGGGGGGCAACCCAAGCCGGAAGCCTCCGTGTGGACCTCCAGCACATTAGGGTGGCTGATCAGTCCCCTCTCGTTAAGTGTTCGCGCTGCTTGGCTTACGGCCATAGTAGGCGGTACTGCAACGAGTCCGGGGACGTGTGGAGCCACTGCGGAGGTCCACACTTAAGGACGGAATGTGCTGGCTACAAAGCGGGGGTGACACCGACGTGCTGTAATTGTTCAAAAGCAGGGAAAAAGCAGACAGATCACAACGCCTTCAGTGGAGAGTGTGAGTTGAGGAAGAGACGGGATGCGATTGCAAGATCAGCAACTGCGTATTGCTGACCCTGCAATCGCTATGATACCTTAGAGTGTTGCGGGGCCGCTGAAGCCGCAAAACACAAGTGTCATAACAATTTGCTTTGTAAAAGTTAAATAGTTATGGAAATAAGTGGAAAAACAATGTAAGGTACCACGGTCTGGCCACACATGGGGTACAGATAGGAAAAAGGGGCGCTGTGTGAATGTGAACTGCGAGTGGGGTTTTCCTTAAATATGAAAGCAAACAACAAAATATGAACGTTATTTTTAAAATAAAATTCATATTTAGTAAAAATCATAGGAAGGAAAGCAGGGAAATACCCCACCCATTGATAAAGATGGTTTTTTGTAAACCTTTAGGAGCAAGGACTATGAAATGTTATATATATTATGTGTTATATTATATTATTATGTATGTACTGCTTTATTACACAAATTATCTATTATATGTTATCTTATTATATATCAATTTTATTATAAACAAATAAATCTCAGAAGACAAAATGGGTAGTGATCGTGTAGTTCTTACTTGAGTATATACTTATATATGCAGAGATAATGTACTATAAGATTATAAGTGTATCCATTAACCAAGCGGAAACTCTTAGTATTATGTAAAATAAATTATCTGTAACAAAAAGTTAATATATTTTATGTATTATTGTCTCTTCGTTAAAAAAGACTAAATAAAAAGTTTTAAAATTAAATTTATATATAAATGCACTAGCATCAATATTGCCTTCAGTGGAATTATCTTCGTAAGAACAAATTGAAATTATTAATAAAATGCATATCGTTTATTTTATTGCATAAAATGTAATTAGCAAGTTAGAAAATTGTAAAAATTATAGTTATATTTATATATATTTATGCCATAACTTATACTTTTTTTTTTTACTAGCCTGTAGGTATTGTGTCCCATAACTGGGCAAAGGCCTCCCCCTTATCCTTCCACTCGTCTCCGGCCCCAGCTAATTCCTGCCATTCTGGTAAGAACCTATCGAGGTCATCTCGCCATCTGGTTCTTGGTCTGCCTCTATTGCGACGTCCTACTGGTGCCCAGAAGGTCGCTATTTTTGCCCATCTGTCAACCCGCAATCTACACACATGTCCCGCCCAGCCCCACTTCAGTTTTGCTGTCTTAGCGCCCACGTCTGCAATCTTTGTCCGGAAGCGCAGCTCAGTATTTCGTACTTTATCTATGAGGCGAAGGCCCAGAATGTTGCGCTCCATAGCACGTTGGCAAACCTTGAGTTTGGACTTTCGAGTTTCAGTCAAAGACCAAGTTTGTGCGCCATAGCTCGAATAGGCAGAATGCATATATCAAAAAGCTTCCGTTACAGGGTGAGTTAAAGGTTGCCCTTCATCAGTTCTTTCATGGACCAGTAGCTCTTCCAGGCATTGTTGATACGGCGGTCAACTTCTCTCTCTTGCCTGTTTTCGAAGGATGCTACTTGGCCCAGGTAGGTATACTCTTCGACGTATTGCAATGCCTGCCCATCCACTTGGATTTCGGCTTTTGTGCTGTTAGTCATTACTTTGGTCCTTGTCTGATTGATTGCCAATCCAACCTCAAGGCTTGCCGTGCTCAGATCTTGTAGCATTTTTTCCAGATCGGATGCTGAGTGGGCGAACAGAATTATGTCATCAGCGTAGCGAAGGTTGGTCAGCGTTTTGCCACCGACGACAATTGCCATGCTCTCCCAGGCAACTGCCAGTTTTTAAAAGATCTCCAGACAGCATGTGAAAAGTTGCGGAGATAGTGGGTCGCCCTGCTTCACACCCCTCTCTACACTGAAAGCAATACCTGGTTTTTGTGTCTGAGTGGTCTGAACAGAAGCTGTGCTATTGTAATAGATAATTTGGAGAAGTTGAATATATGTTTCATTGATATTTTGGTTTTGAAGAGCTGTAAATAATGCTGAATGTTTGACACTGTCGATAGCTTTAGAATAGTCTATGAATATTGGGGTTTTTTAAATTCAATGTATTTTTTCAGATTTGATTAAGCGTGTGAAGATGGTCAGTGGTGGAGTAATTGGGACGAAAACCTGCCTGTTCGGGTGGCTGGCATTCATTAAGTTGTGAGGCTATTCGATTTTAAATAACCATAACAAATAATTTACATATATGAGATACCAGGCTTATTGGCCTGTAATTATTTATATCGGATCTGTCGCCTTTTTTTGAATAAAAGGATTAAAATTTAATGACAGAAGTTATGGGGTAATTTACCAGTAAATTACCCCATAACTGGTGTTAAATAATTCGGTTAATTTAGGAATTAATGTAGTTTTACCAAGCTTTAATGTCTCGGAACTTATACCATCTGGTCCCGGGCTTTTGTTGTATTGCATAGACTTAAGAGCAATGAGGACTTCGCTGGTTGTTATGGGGGGCACAGAATTGTCGTATGAGTATGTATTAGAAAATCCTGGACGTGATGAGTCGGAGTATAATGATTTATAGAAATTAGTGCAGATTTGTAATATTTTATGTTGATTACTTTGTTTGTTGCTGTCGTCATCTTTTAGATTGGCAATCCAGGTCCGCTGCCTCGTAAAACTATTCCTGGCGGATTTTAGTCCCGTGCCTTGTATTAGAGCTTACTCTACTAATTCTTTGTTGTGCTTCCGGATGTCTTGGCGGATACTGCGTTTGACTTGCTTATCAAAGATTCTGTATTGGTTATTGTCAAGATTTTTGCTGTTTTCCCTAGTTTGTATCAGTTCTTAGTGTTATGACTTAATTTTGATGTCTTTTTATTGTTTTGTGATACTTTTTGGCTTGCTGATTTGATTAATTTCAGGATATTATTATATTGGGTATCGACGTGTGTTACTCTATTTTTATTTTCATCTTCTAAAATGTCAAAACTTTTACTAAGTGCAATATTAAATTCATTGAAATTATCAATAATGGTTTCTTCATTTAATGCTTTTATTTTATTTTGAAAAAGTTTACAACGTTCAATTTTGGAGTTCAGTTTTATCGTTGTTCGAAGTGGTCTGCGATCAGAGGTATATCTAATTTTATTTAACATTAACATTTTTAATTATATCTTTGTGGGAAGATAAGACAAAGTCAATTTCATTTTTAAAATTTGCCGGTGAAACCCACGTCCAGCGACGGTGCAATTTCTTTTTAAAATAGCTATTGCCGATGTACATGTTTTGTCCAAAAGCGAACTGGATAAGACGTTTCCCTCGTTCATTCCGTTCTCCTAGCCCGTATGAACCGAGAATATGGCGATTATCCAGCGCGTCTCCCGTGCCTCTCTTAGCGTTGAAATCACCGAGGACGATGTATCACGTACCTCGATGTTCGTCGCATGCTTTGTTTAGGGCATCGTAAAACGTTTCTACTTCGGCGTACGAGTGCGTTGTTGTAGGCACATAGGCTTGAACTATTGTTAAGGTGTGTTGTTTTGAAATTTGGAATCTGAGTACCGCTACTCGTTCTGAATACCCAGCAAATTCCACTATATGATTCTTCCACTTTTTACCCACCAGAAAACCAACACCATGCATTCCTCCCGGTATGCCAAAATGGTAGAATATATGATTATCCCTTTCTATAATTTCTTCTCCGTCTCTGCGTACCTCACACAAGTCATTGACATCGTGATTTATAAACTTCAGTGCATTTCCCAATTCAAGCAAGCGCTCCTCACTGAGAAGCGTGCGAACATTATAACCTATTACTCTTAGTTGATCAGAGTCCTGTTTCATAGCTTTGGTCGTTTGACGGGGAGTCGATCCCACCCGGTGATTCTTAGCACCCCTCGCTCCAGAGCTGGTCCGACATCCGTCAATGCCGGGGCCGCTGGAGCCGCCGGGCACTAGGGGCCGAGGATTTTTGTTCGTTGTCATAAGGGGGGGTTTGGACCATAATACCACCACGCTGGTCCAGTGCGTGTTGGTGGATTTGTGTTTCGCCAGAGCCTCGTCCGTTTATCAGCAGAGCGCACCGCGGGCAGGTGAGGTTGGCTTGGACTCCGTTAGGTGTTGTGTAGAGTCCCTTGCACCCTAAACTTATACTATACTTATTATACTGAAAAGCAAACAAAAATCTTGGTCAACATAGTCTCTGATCATGTTAGAGGTCGTAGAATTAAACGAAAAAAAAAAACCCTACACCAAATCTTTATCATGCATGTGTCGCAGTTGGATTGTTTAACGGTTTCGTCAAACAGCGGATTACCGCTACTGTTTCACAAAACCGCTAGCCGTTTGGAAACTTGGTTAGTGGTTTAAATGAACGTAACATGTTGCGCAATCTTAGACAATCCAGCTGAACGATATTCGGCTGTTTAACAAAACCGAACTGTAATGCCAAACAACTAAAGGTTTCGTGAATTAGCGGTTTATATCATCCAACTACGATATACAAACTTTATCCACCTGCTAAATTATTAGAGCAAGTTCAGTCCATGGTACTGAACTACTATCTATAAAAGTTATTAAAAATCGATAAAAATTTTTCGTACTCCCATACAAATTAGGGCTAAGCCAAACGGATTTTGTATGGGAGGTCGGAAAAATTTTATCTATTTTTAATAACTTTATTTATAGAAAGTAGTTCAGTATCATGGACTGAACTTGCTCCAAAAATTTTGCAGGTGGATAAAAAGTCAGCCTGTATAGGGTTTTTCGAATAGACGAGATGAAAAATTCTTATTGTAACTGGTATTATGTAAGGATGTAAGCTACTCATAAGTCTACTCATTTACAAAATTTATTTTGTTTACGTGGTACTTTCATAACGTAGTATAGTTTACAGTCGCCTGTGGCCTGTAGACTGAAATGTGTTATATTTTATGTTATTACGTCTGCACTACAAATCGTTTTTAGAATTTAGGGTGGATATCAACAGAATAAAATTATGAGTGAAAGATATATCTAATTTTAGCGTTCAGTACCCATATTATTAAGACTCCGCTGTCTGTCTTCTTGCTATATGCTTTTATCTGTCTGTCACAGGGCTCTATCTCTTGAACCGTAATATTGAGACACTTTAAATTTTCACCGATTGTTTATTGCTGTGGCCGCTATAACAAAAAATACTAAAATAAGATAAAGTTTAAAATTTAAGGAGGTCGTCATACAAGAAACGTGTCTTTTTCCGACTCGCACTTCACCGGATTTTAATATTCAGAAGTATTTCTTTGAGAAAGGACATTCTAACCCGGAACCACCGGAACAAACGGTTCCCCCGTTTGTTCCGGTGGTTCCGGGTTAGAATAGGACCACTCCATGTCTTCCTGTGGATGTCGTAAGAGGCGACTAAAGGACTAAGCACTAATATCTCGTGCTACAATTGCATTCCAAAGGAGGGTTAACGTCGGGCGGCGGCCGGTTGTAAAACTTTTCGCACAAATACATTCCCGAAGAAGGTTTACGTCAGGCAGGCGGCCGGTTGTAAAACTATAGCCAAATCATTGAAAGTGTTTCGGCTATTTCTTCTCCATTTTACAAGATCTTTGGCATCCTTGGGTGACCATTGACATGCATATCATATTTGGAGAAGAAAAAGCAGGAAAGCGCACCCCGGGCTCCGAAGCAGCACAGCTGAGCTGAGGGTGCAACCAGGAATGCGCTTAGACGAAGAAGAAGATTGGGAACCGTTTGTTCATTTATGCCTAGTTTTGGCGATGTGATGTGGCAAATTGGGCAACGCACTTTTATACATATAGTACCAAAAATTTTAAGTTTGGCTGCAATGAGGGCGACGCTGAACCCCTGTCTTTAACTTTTAAACAATTAATTTTGTGCCTTTATAATAATTTAGTAATGATTTAAATACACTTTTATTTAAACCGTTATAATCGTTAATAATATGTATTATATTAAAATGTATGTAACGCATGCTTGTATCCAGCATTCAATGAATAACTCATTATAATTTTGCCATAACATAATTTATTATACACCCTTATTTTTAAATTAGTACACAAACTTTAAGGGGTGATTCAGTCCATCATTATGAACAACTTTTCTCAGAAAAGGTATATCGAAATACGAAAAAAAAATTTTACTTCCCATAGTAACTAGATCACGTGACTACTTCGATTTTTATGGTGTCATTTTTTTTCGTATTTCGATATACATTTATTGGGAAAAGTTGTTCATAATGATGGACTGAATCACCCCTTAAAATTTGTGTACTAATTTAAAAATAAGGGTGTATAATGCATCATCTGGTTTCATTCCGATCGCTTCTCGCGCAGCGGCGCTTACAACGAGATCTATGTTGTCAATGGGCGCTTATGAATCGGATGAAAGCCTGGCAATGAATATCGAACAATCTTATGCAATTTTATAACAACATTAATAAAAACCCAAAAAAGGACTTAGTTCTAATTTATTGGCAACGATTTCAAAACAACTGATGTTCCTGATTGATGCCTAAAACTGTCCAATCTACTTTGATAACTTATGTTATGCTGAACCACCCTATACTCCATAAATATAATATTTTACTAAGAATTACTAATTAGTAATGCTTAGTAAAATATTCACTAGTAGTTTCAGCTGATAAATGAATTCATTATCAGCTGAAACTACTGGTGTACCTAACAAATATGTGTTTACGCCATAGCCCATACCATAACCGATTTAACACACCCAACCCCTTATTGATTTATGAACAAACGTTAAAAGTACTACTTGTAATCCATCTACGTTTCACAGAATAAGACAGAATTTTAAAGATCACCTTTAATTATAATTGAATAATTTATTAAAAATAAGGATAGCACTGGATCGGTTTTCAAGCACCAAGCATTATTCCATTCTGACTTGAATTTGGACCAAGTCTGAATCATCGCGTCTCGGTCCTCAGTGGCACGGAGATCGAGAATGTTTACGCGAATTTCGTCACCTAAATAATTTTTTGCGTGTTTCTAGTGACCTCCATTGCGTAACACATCGGTTCCTCTTCCTAGTCGTATCCAGTTCTTTGTGATCTGCCCTACTTCCGCCGGTCAACTGTTTGCCCGCTCTCGTTTGGGTAAAAAGTTTCCATGATGCTAATGACTTCAGCGTTATCTAGCTTAATGTTTTGGATGGTAAATTTAACTCCTATTAATTGAACTTGATTACTGCAATCATTATAATAGTATTCAGTTTACGAATAATTAGACGGAAATATTCCGATATGAATGGACATTTTAATAATGTAATTTCATTATACATATGTCAAAATAATTAACTAATCATGAATAGACTATTTTTTAATCTCTTCGTGTTACCAATGCGTAAACACGACACAACTATACAATCTAATCAAGACCTTATGTTTCTTATTTTAATATTCTAGTTTTAGTATAACATGTACTGAAACTTAGTAGATATGAAATTTAATTTCTGTACAATGAAATATGGAAGAACATATTTTATTCCAAGATTCCAACCACAAAGAATATTACGAAATTGATATTAACTTAAAAAGCGACGGTTTAATTTGGGTATGTCCAGGATTTATGGAGGCTCGTGAATGCATATAAATATATCAAAGGAGAGACGGGCCGAAAATGTATATTATCTTTTTTTTATCTAGCGGGAATTCTGCAACGGTAGCGAGCTTTCATTTCGCTGAAAAGCGCAATTTTCCCCATTCAGTACGGCTGCCTAGTGAAATCGTTATCGTTTGTTCGTTGCGGCAGGCAGGGCCCATTTCCTAATAGCGGCTTCGCGTGCATTTAGCTTTTTTATTACTTACCCACCATAACAAATACCTATTGCATTTAACTGCTATTCAATCTTATTAATAATATTAATTGTAGCCCGCACAGTATTGTGGAAAGTAGTAATTGAAGTGTAACGTTACAAACTGCTATTAACAAATACATGTGGCCACAATGAAACTTGTCAGTTATTGTAGGGATACATATGTGGTGAATCTGGTTAACCAATACATGTTTTGGCCTATTATGACCACAAAGATCTTCTAGCCATATTCAGGTACTGTGGCGCTGGTCGTTTTGATCTGCACCTGCTAAACCGCATTTTCAATTGGGTAGATAACTGGGTCAAAATAAATTATTGCACGCCTCATAAGCGAAGCGCATGAGGTAGTGCTCTACTCTCGCCTTACAAAAATCAAGTGATTTTTTTAACTAAATATGTCTCTATTTATTTTCTATCGCACTTGTACAATAATATTTACACATAAATGTCAAGGAAAAACACTAGTTTCAACACTTATGACATTTTTAAAAGACATTTTGCCTTTTAAATAAATAAAAACAATGTTTAATAAAATCATTTTGTGGACGTCCGTGTGTCTGTATGTATGAAAACTGGCGTGGTCACGATAACTCCCGAAAAACTTATCTGATCAAGTCCATTTTTTTTATACGCTTCAGTATTATCCAAAACTAAGTCCTTTCGAAGATCACGGTCTAATTCAATGTAGTTTAGTTATAGCGAGCAGCAAAAAAATTCAAATCTTCGCGCGTGAGCTCGCCATTTTGTTACAAACCAAAATCTTACTGTCAAAAACAAATCAGGGTGACAGAACTTGAGCTGCTCTTCGCGCACGCATAGATCGTCGGGGTGTAGGCAAAGAGGTTTGCAATGGGTCCTCCTTCACAGTGCCCGCTATATCTTTCTCAGCGGGAAGTGAAAAATAAAAGTTAAAAATAACTCCAGTCGTGCGTTAAAGCCGACACATACTTTTCTTCGTTTTAAGTTAGCAATAAAGCAATCAAAATCAATTTAATTGTGAAAAATGAGATTATGAGGCGTGCACTTTTGGATTTTCCAAACTATTTGGTACTGTTACGAGAATAAAATGTCACAAAATAGTGACACTTGTCATTGGTCATACATATCCATTTTTTAACATGATTTTAGAATTATTAATGCAGAAAATCGAATATTAAGAGCGCTATTTGACTCGAAAAAATTATGACGTCACGGTTCTGATTTTGATACAAATTCCATAGAAAATGTTTGTTTTGACGTTTAAAGGTAGAAAAAAAAGTTTGTGATTTGACTTGTCAACTAGCGGATTAAGTAATATCTACTAGCGGAGTAAGCAATCAATCGAAACACCTATTCAGATGAACTTAACAAAGAATAAAAAAAGGAAAGAAAACACAATACACACACGAATGTGTTGGCTTACCAGCATGTCGCACGCCAAGAAAATCCTATCCTAACTTCCTAACTAATATTATAAATGCGGAAGTGAGTTTGTATATTTGTTTGTTTGTTTGTTACCTCTTCACGCTTTATCTACTGAACCAATCGTCTTGAAAATTCGTATACATTTAGGAGTACTGAGAAGGATATAGGGTACTTTCCCATCCCCGAAAAAAAGCAATGTTCCCGTGGGATCTGGGATACGCGAGCGAAGCCGCGGGCAAAAGCTAGTAATTTATAAACTTGTCCTTATTTTAGTGCAGCTTAGTTTACAATAATTAACATTTGATTACAGCTAGTTCATCAACAAAGAAGAATGTTTACAATAACAACTTATACTGGATTTACAACGTAACATAATGCCCATCTTAGTCGTCAAAGAACCGCTAGATCAAGTTTTCCACAATAACATAACATCTAAGCGAGTGGAAGTAGCAGTTACCCCATTATGTAAATATCTATTGCGTCGTATACCTTGTTCCGTCAAGTTACGTCGCTACATGCAATTAATAATTACAAGAGCAATTTAAAATATTCCTAGAAATGCAGTTTATTATCATCTGGCATGAGACAAAATATAATTTTCCACAAATAGACTTCATTTATAAGCGTTGCAGTGCTCCGTGGCAATGGTCCTTCACCAAAGCGTCACATGAATTTATTCTCAACTATTCAGTTCATTATCCGAATAATTTTACAAAAAGAGATCAAACCGTCTTCAACTCTGGGCGGTTACTCCATAAAATAAAACGATAGTCGTCCGATAATAACGTCTTATTTCTATGTCAAACCAAATTAAACTTTATCATTGTGTATTAACGCTCAATGTTGCTTGACACCGAAATGCGGACACGCAGTTACGTACGTCTTGCGTACCGCTTTTGGAGTAACCCTACCTGTTACCACTGAAAAGTCACTGAAAAACAACATACGCAACATGTATGTTTACTTGGATGAGATATTTTTTCCAGTTATTTTGATTTATAAATGCAATGTCCTGAACCGATTTTGATAAAAAAATTGTAGGATCAATCTAAAAATATATTCGTTTAATTAATAATAATCAATAAATCATTGATTTGCCAAAATTCAGTAAGCCCGTACTACCCTAACGTTACTTAGAGCTATCTTCAGTATTATCAATGATAACGAAATATTCACTTTGAAATAAAAATACAGCAAATTTCAGGACAGGAAAAACACGATAACTTAAAATTTTCTTTATAGGAAAAAAATTGCGAAGTTGCCTCCAAATCACCTCCGACATGCAAATACATATATTACAATAAAAAATATCTATTTATATCTACTTATAAGAGATACACAGTTACAGGTCGCGTCACGTAAAAAGAACGCTGGCTGTCAAGCTGCGCATTAGGCTATTTTTCAATGTACCTACCGATAGCCAATTATACCAAGCCGCGAGTGAAAATAATACAATAGGCCTAGTACCTTCGTGCGCGAGTGTATCCATGCGCAAACACACCCCCTCTATTTTTTCCAGCGTTCTTTTAACATGACTTGACCTATACCACAGAATACATAAGAGTCAAACAGAATGGTATCTCACAGCGTCTCCCGCAAATTGGCGTCCCCGCACCTCTCCCCCGCACTTTGTGAGCTTTGACAGCTCCAAACCAGGGTTTAATTACTAGCCGCACGCAATACGTGACGTGTGTTGTCTTGAGAACTGTCAACCAATAGTAACCATCATGGTGAGAAGCTGCGCGTATAATAATTGTTTATCCACCCAATACTCTAAAGAACGTATATTTCATACATTTCCAAATGATGAAAACAGGTAAGCAAAGCAACAATATAATTTCACGTTATTACCCAGCAACCATCTGGATATATATACCCTTCTCGCTCTCTCGCATTAGACTCCTCGCTCACAGGTAATCACATACACGCAGATGCCAACTAGATTTCCGCGGGTTATAGTGCTAAATGCCATTGTTGACAATGAAAACTTGACATGCTGTGCGTGTAAGCGTGATAAACATTTGTTTATTTTTATTGAATTTATTCATATAATTACCGTATAGTTTTGCGCCGAATATGCAAATTACTATATTACAATAGTGAATTAGTGAAATTAGTGCGTTACATTATAAATGACTCAATAATAATCAGTAAAGTGAACTAATGGTGAAATGGACAATGGACATAATGAAAAATATTTGTGAAGTGATATTATGTAGCTGTTTCTGACTTTCCTGTAACATTTAATACATATAAAACGGAATATTTTTTACGTCATAGTATTCGCAAATCTTCCGGTATGGAAAAATATAATCGTAAATATGTCGAACTCGTTAGTTGGTAAGTATTAAAATAATTCTGCGGTGCGACCCTAAGTATAAAACTCACACATCGACGTGTGTACAGATAAATTGTTTCGTTTGTAGTAGTAGTAGGTATATATGTTACTCTGAATCAATGGAGAGTCATACCAGTGCCTATACATTACATATAGTAGTTGCTAGTTGCACGCAAGGAAATAAAAATTATAAATTTTTATTTTTTAGTAAGTATGTTATATTATACAATGTTTTATATCAGAAAGAACCTGTAAAAGACTGTATAGTTTTGTATGTAAATTAGAATAGTTGTTAGTCTTTTAAATAAAATATTTATGTTAATCACAAATTAACTTGAGGACTATGTTAAAAATAAAAATGTGCTCTTTATCTTTAAACCGTAGTGAAATTGTCGAAATGCCTCGATTTTACTTTTTTTTTTTTTTAATTCGATAAATATCAGTCGGATGGCATAATATTGATTGTATTAATTTTTGTTGATCAATTTCCAAATGATAATACTGGGTGGCGCAAAAGTAAAGACCCTATTTGGTTCAGCTATAACATTTTTTCTAAATTAGAAAACTAGATTTAGGTTTTTTTAAATGTATATTTGTGCCATTAAATTTCGTACCATTAGGATTTAAAGATGATGTCTTTTAAATGGTGACCTCCAGAGTTGATACACATTTGAGCCCTATTTATGACATTTTGCATAACTTGCCGTAACACTTCCTGCGATATGTTCGTTATTTCTTGACGAATGTTTTCTTTTAGAGCTGCGAGAGTCTGTGGCTTGTTCACATACACCCGAGATTTCAAAAAACCCCAAAGAAAGAAGTCTGGACTGGTCAGATCGGGTGATCTTGCAGGCCAAGGCAAATCGCCAAAACGAGAGATAACTCGGCCTGGAAAAGCGTCCCTCACTAAGTCCATAGTGTCGCGCGCTGTGTGTGCCGTAGCGCCGTCTTGTTGAAACCAGATGTGCTCCAGCCCCAATTCGTCCAAACTGGGTATCAAAAACTCTCGTAACATGGTTCTGTAGCGTTCTCCAGTGACAGTTATCGCATTGCCTCCAGCGTCTTCGAAAAAATAGGGTCCGATCACTCTGTCAACACAGATGCCACACCATACAGTAACTTTTAGTGGGTGTAGAGGTGTTTCTTGAATAATGCGCGGATTATCAGTGCCCCAGAACCGAGTATTCTGCTTATTGACATGCCCTGAGAGATGGAAATGCGCTTCGTCACTCATAACCAATTTTGAAGGAAAATCATCCTCTTCAAGGTTGAGGTTTATGACGCGCTGGCAGTAATCTAGACGAGCTCGGTGGTCAGCAGGCAGCAGCTGATGAGTCATTTGAGTTTTATACGGGAACATCTTTAAGTCTTTCACCAAAATACGCTGCAGGGTCCGTCTGGAAATGCCCAATTGCGTGGCACGTCGCCTCGTTGATGTTTCTGGACACTCTTCCACATCTTCGCGCACAGCATCGATATTTTCAGCTGAACGGCCTGTTCTTGGTCTCCCAGACTTAGGTCTATCCAATGTTGAGCCAGTTGCTTCAAGGCGTGTGGCAAAGCGTCGAATTGTGCGACCAATCGGTGCCGGACGGTGGTGAAATCGTCGACGAAATTCACGTTGTGTTCTTATCACTGATGAATTATTCCGTAAGAACATTGACACAATTATTCCACGTTCTTGGGGAGTAAAACGGTCCATGTTTATTTTCAGTGTATTTTACATTTGTTCACTACACAATTTTCAACAACAGAATGACAGAAAATGTCATATAAA
The DNA here is from genome assembly GCA_963576875.1 of Acrobasis repandana. Lineage (NCBI taxonomy): Eukaryota > Metazoa > Arthropoda > Insecta > Lepidoptera > Pyralidae > Acrobasis > Acrobasis repandana. The sequence continues at coordinate 7,832,389 of OY756230.1, read as the reverse complement.
AAAAATAAAAGTATTTTCTTTAGTGCCAGTACTTTTGCGCCACCCAGTATATGTGGAAACATTTATTTAACAAGAATGGCGTTATTCAATAATTATCCGTGCAATAACATAGATGAATAAATTATTTGAAATGGCAACACAAATGCTAGCTGTCAAAAACTAATCAAAATTACATAATCGCTACGGTAAAAAACTTACGTTCCTGTCATTTATAGGATCTTATTCTTGACGTGATATTAATCAAATCATAGGTATATCACAGGAAATAAAACCAATTAAATTTAAAATTGAATATATCTGGATTTGCAATGAGTCATTTATTATTTACATTTTCTACACTATATACATTATACCAGCCCTGATTTATTTTTTGCGGCTATTTCTCGACGAGAACTATCGATTAAAAATATTTAAAAAATGCACGCGTACCTCCATTGGCAATCAATAAACATATACTTTTCTAATAATGATAAGCTCTATATTTTGGTCATTAATTTCATTTTGAACTACATCAAATTAAATCCAGATCATGTTCATACCTACTTATGGATGAACAAGTGACTGCATTGTCCTTTGAGTTCCGATTGCGAAAAATATTAATATTTAAATGATTGGTGGTGAACAACTATGCAGATGTGGCTGACAATCACAAAGTATGACGTAGCAGCTGACGTTATTATTAATTTATATTATCCTCTAGTCAGGCCTGCAAACTATATTTTTCCTAATAAATTAATTACTTAGTAGTACTAAATTACTTGTGGCAAGTAAATAAATGGTATTTGTATAAATATTTTGGTTAGCAAGAAAAAACAAGCTCAATAAGTTATGTTTATTTATTCTCCCCTAGGACCATTTGTAGTCAGTACATTGGCGAATTTAGTACTATAACTCGACGCGAATTTAGAAAAACACTTGTTGATGCAGAAATATCAATTAGCAAATAAAATACATTTTAAAGCTTACCAAAATTCGATAAAATTCAGATCATGATTGGCTACTCAATTATTGATGTTGCTGGTATTTTTTTTTTATTTTGCTATAAGATAAAATTTAAAGCTGCCTAAAATCATGTTTCTTGCACGTTTAGTTATTTTTGCCAACCACTTGAAGCAGCGCAACTTATTTAATTTGCTGAGAAAATACATTTTTGAGCTAAACAAAACCTCTTTATTTAGCTGACCTTTTAAATGATAGCTATTACTTATTGTAATGTATACCATCTAAGACGTCAAGTCTGTGATGTGATGTCATGAGAATGTGTTCAATATAAATGTGAAAAAAGGTCATAGGTAGTATAGAGGTTGATGAGTGTAGATGAAGCGAAAGAGGTCTGTCAAGATCGTAGCAAGTGGAGGTCTATAGTCTCTGCCTACCCCTGTGGGAAACAGGCGTGATAGTATGTATGTATGTATGTATAAGAGTATATTTATTACCAATTACTCATAATTCTCTAACAAACAGCAACGGTCTCATATCAAACAGAAATGCTTCATTTTATAATTTTCATTTCTTATGCCTACTAATAACCTTAGCCATTAAGAACAATGAAGTTAGAAACAGCGTACATAATGTGTTTCTACCTCTAAGTTAAGCCAGCAAGTTAAACACAACAGCATCAAACGTATCAGCTACATTTTTTCTAAGTGCAATGTGCATTTTGTCTAGAATGTGTGTGTACAAAATATAGCTGTTATTTTAAAACAGCATTTTCAATATCCATAAATATCGTATTCATAATGGAGTATCGATTCATCCACAACTGGACTGGAAGCTATTTAGAAATCCGCCGGCTGTTTAATCGATTCAAATCAGGGCGGCTTTATGTAATATATTTTTAGATACTATGTATTTAACCAAAAATTAAACAAATAAAAGCATACATACTATTAAGGGTTAAGGCATAGATGCCTTATAATTTATTGGGCATATATTGCTTGTGTTAATTTTTTATTAAAATGTCATTATGGCACAAAATTAACGTGTTTTTATATGATACTAGCTGATGCCCGCGACTTCGTCCCCGTGGAAATTTCTTTTATATGCTTAACATTCTTATATATTGTATATTAATAGTTTCTTCTTCCAAGAGCGTTTTCTGTGTACCAAGGTAAAATATCGAGAAACAGTGGTTTCTCATCAACAGAGTTTACGGCTATAAGTGCTATCTACGAACAGAATTCTATCAACATTCTGCTGCTTCCTATGAACAAAGATATCTACGAACGATGTTTTTTACAATATTTCCTACGTATGGGAAGTACCGAGTACCATAAGGAAAATATTACATAGCCTCTAGGCTAAAATTCTAATGACAATGACTAATGCAATTTATATAAACAGGATGTACGTGTTTTGATTGGATTTTTTTTTGTTGGAAAGAGCACGACTTGTTTTAAAAATCAATAAGCTCACTTTACAGAAATCTTTACAAAAGCTCTTTATAGCGCAATGAATAGAGCAAGTGCAATTCATGCTATGGATGGTTACTGTATGTATAGTTTTAGTAGGAATTATTTGTAATCAGTGTCATGGACTTTTCCCTGTGTGGTTTCGGCACAGAATACAGTAAGAGTAAGGTTTCGGGTTAGAATAAGATCACTCAATCTCTTCATGTGGATGTCGTGCTACTATTGCATTCCCAAGGAGGGTTAACGTTAGGCGGCGGCCGGTTATAAAATATTTAGCCCAAATACATTTCCAAAGAGGGTTGACATCAGGCAGGCTGCCGGTCGTAAAACAATAGCCAAACCTTTAAACTCTTCCGGCTATTTCTTCTCCAACGCAAGGTCTTTGGCATCCTTGGGTGACCCTTGACATGCATTTAATATTTGGAGAAGAAAAAGCGGGAAAGGGTACTTCGGGCTCCGAAGCAGCACAGCTGAGGATGTAATCGGGACCGCGCTTGGATGAAGAAGAAGAGTGTCATGGACTGAAAAATGTTCGCAATGAAAAAATGTCTTACTGTAGAGAGTGGTAGAGATGAAATAATTTAATGAATATCCGTATTTAAATATCCAAAGCTCATGCACGGCCACCCCCGGCTCAGTTCCTGACTTTTGGACAATAAACTAAATTACTCGGTAACAACAGAGAGAGGCTACAATGATATTTCGGTAGCTTGGAAAAAACAAAAGGGTCGTTTTGAGATCCGGCGGGAATTCTTTGTGTGCGTCCGCCGTTCCGGAGAAAAGAGGATGAGGAGACAGGGCACAGAAAATGCTCTGGATACATTCTATTTTATGCTATTTACACCGTCACGCTATTGTAAATGCCCGCGTCGTTGAGTTTGGTTTGCTAACAATGTATATTTGATGGTAATATCATATGATAAAATAAAATATAATGACCTAAGAGCTGGTGCGCATTTTGGCCAAAGATTAAGTCTGGCCATGCAATTCAGTCAGTCTCCACCCTGCCCTGCAATGCGACCGTACCGTAGTGATCTGGAGTCATTTTTAGGGTTCCGTACCCAAAGGGTACAAACGGAACCCTATTACTGAGACTCCGCTGTCTGTCTGTCCGTCTGTCACAGGGCTCTATCTCTTGAACCGTAATAGCAAGACCCTTGAAATTTTCACCGATTATGTATTACTGCGGCCGCTATAACAACAAATAATTATAATAAAAAAAAGTTAAAAATAAAGGGGGTCGTCATACAAAAAACGTGTTTTTTTAGCGTTTTAACTAGATCTTTATAATGGCATTAACTAGATGCTTAAAATTTTCACCGATTATGTATTACTATGGCCCCTATAATAACAAATACTAAAAATAACATAAAGTTAAAAATAAAAGGGGGGTTGTCATACAAGAAACGTGTTTTTTCAGCGTTTGAAAACACTATGTTTTCACAAACGGAGGTACGGAACCCTTCATGTACGGACCAACTCGCACTTGCTCGTTTATTTTTATTTAATATAATGTTTTACTTTAATAAGTTATCATTTTAGCCTATAATTTTCTATTTATTTAATTTGTATTTTATGTTTTACTTTTATTTATGTATTATTATGAGATTGTCCAATAATAAATTAAAACTCAGTAAAAAAAATATATTACTCAGTGAAGGGTATGCGCCACGAATGCGACTATGACATAGCTTCACACCAGACAGGTGAAGGAACTTTCTGACGTCACACGCTCGCAGGTGTAAGCTTTGTTCGTGGCCAATCTCAAAGCCCGCATGATATACCTGCAGACGGCAAGACAAACTGTTTTGCCCAAAGAATTCAACGTTGAATGGATTTTATGACAACCATTTCAGAATTTATACGCAACTGTTGCACAAAGAATTCTATAATTTGTGAATAATACTCGTATAGCTACATGAAACAGATAAAGGAAAAGGTGAACGATGTGTCGTACAGCGAAGTAAAACAACTGGCAGATGAGAGAGACAAATGGAAGAGAATTCTTACTCCACCGCCAAGAGCATAGCTCTTAAATATAGATTAATAGACATTACCATACATGGCTTACATAACATAATATCATGCACGCCTATGTTATCCATGGCGGTAGGCACTGAGGCAGAGACTATGGATCTTAATTTTCTACGATCTTTTTATACCTATTTCGCTTTGTGACACTCAGTATTCTTTTCATACACGCTCTCCGGTACATATGTACGTAGGCAATATATTTTTTTTATGTTTCTTTCGAGTGCGCTCTCAGCTAAGGCTTTCAAGAACAAGTACTTTTGATCATGGATTGATCTTTAAAATAAAAAATAAATTTACTTTTTCGTCAATTATTACACCTGCTCTTGTTTTTATTGTACCAACTTGTAAATTGACCGACCGAGCGAAGCGTCTCCGTTTCAGCTTCGGCAAAAATTCTTTAATATGTCCGAATTCCGGATGTCCATGTTTCCGGCTGTTCTCGCCTACAGGTCGCAATTCTCAACGAGTCTCGTGAAATTTTGTGAGCTGGTTCGATAATGATATGTCATAAGTCTTTTTTTACCCTTATCCAAGACACAAAACACTTTGCCTGAACAACTTTTTCATTCGATAAACTATGCAAAGTCAGACTCGCGAGGTCTACACCTCACAGAGCCACTAGTTAACTAAGTAAATATTTTTTATCCTTAAGATCCTTATATTTAGTTTATGGGAAAATGTTCTCTTTCATGCTCAGGGGCGTATTTACGATAGGGCCAAAGGGGCCATGGTCTGGGACGGCTTCTCTGGGCGCCTTTTATTGTCAAGCTTACCTACAGTATTTTTTAATTGAAATATAAATTAAAAAGGCAGTTGTAAATAGCAGTTTTGGTAAGTTAAAAATTATAAATGGCATGTTTAATAACTAGTTCAGCAATTACAACTAAGCAGTAAAGTAAACAAAAATGCGTGATAAAAAATAATGAACTGGATCAGTGAATATATAATTGAGCAGGAAAATAAAAATAAAAAATAAATGAGCGGTAAAAAAATTGAACGAGCGGTTCCTAACCTAGTAAAATGGATAAAACCGACCTAGCACTCGCCGGCCGCTGCCGCGTTACGCTCGGTTCGCTCGCTCGGCTCGTGCGTGTGTTGGTCGCAGTTCTAACCTAACCTAACCTAAAAATAACCGACTAATTGATTTTTTATTACTGTTCATGTTTTACTGTCACAATAATTAATCAACCGCCATTAAATTAAAAATAACTGCTCACTATGTTTTCCAACTGATTACAATAACATCTCGAATATTTAAATAACTGCTCAAAAAATCAGTTCCCAATTAAAATACTTATGGATGAATACTAATGGAGATCAGGGCCCCCCCTGATCTCCAAAACTAATGAGCCTAAAATTTTGAAAAAAAAATCTCAAATATATTTTTGTTATTATTGTAAAAAAAATTACTTTTATCTTATTCATAAAAGAAGACGAAAATTTAGCATTCGAATGGTCAATTTTCGTCTTCTTTCATGAATAAAATAAAAGTATTTTTTTTTACAATAATAACAAAAATATATTTGAGATCCTCATAACAAGCCCTTTCATTTGATATATGACACAGTAACCTTACTGTGTGTGCATTTTTTTATTTGATTTCCTAATTTGTCCCCCGAAAATGACCCTTATTTAAAAAAAAAATATTTATTTACTTTGCATTTACATTACAACATCCTACCAAATTTCACCTGATTTAGTCCAGTAGATTCGGAGCAAATTGGCTGTGATAGACGGACGGACAGACAGACAGACAGACGCACGAGTGATCCTATAAAGGTTCCTTCCGTTTTTCATTATTTATACGGAACCCTAAAAAATATTTACTTAGTTAATAAATGGTTCATTTTAGGATTTTTTCTTCAAACCAAAGAGGTACCTTACCTATTGCAGGTTTGTTTTCTATAATGAAATACTTTATCGCCACTTAATTGGGCGGCAAAGCTAACTGGCCCGGGGCGCCAAATCTTTAAATACGAGGTGTATGCTCATGCTCGCTAGTCGAAACTTACTGAACAAAAGGTCGTTCGGTCCAGACTAAAGAGTAACATTGAAGTGGTTAATTGTTAAAGCACGAGTATTGGTGAAAGTTGACCAAGTCTTCGGAAATGAGTCATATTTGAACGAACAATATTCACATGTAAATTAGGTTGAATGCATAACTCTACCTTTACAGTTTCTTTTCAATTTTGTAAACAGCACTTTCTAATTAGAATAATTAGGTATGCGTTAGGATGTGCTGATGAAATTATGAGTTTTGTGAGTTCACTCACAAGGATAAATTGCTATAAATTACATATATAATTTATTATGTATTGAAAATGCCTGGCTATCGGTCGGTGTCTTTAAGTTACAGCAATGTATTTTTAAAGTCCGTATCCTCCAATTAATACATGACGAAACTAGACGTTGCTAAAAAGTTCAAAAAATAATTTTACCGTTCGTTCGTGTAGTAGTTCGCCTTCAATGAATACATGTTACTTGAGTAACTTGTAAAGATGTGTAGCATTTGGTGAACTTTCTATTGCAATAAATAAAAACAATATTATTCAGTTCTTTGTTATCAAAATGTCATAACCATAACATAAACTAACGTAATAGTGTAACATGGCTTAGAAGTAAAGGGTTTGTTTGGGTCAATTTCAAATAGGACTTCTAAGGCATAAGCATATTAAGGTCTAAGGCATATTGTGGTTTAGCGAGGAGAATGAGTCCCTCCGGTCGCTCTGCCGGCGCGTACCTACCTGCGCGTGCGCCACGATGCGCACCTCCGCTTCGCCGCTCCGCGGAAACGGCAGGTAGCTCGCGCGCCGCCCGCCGACCGTCGCTCAGTGCGCGCGTTCTCTCGCCGCTGGTGGTAGTGTACGTAGTGCGCGGGCGCATGCGCGGTCCGCAAGCATGGTGCTGTCTAGCTGGTGAACGTGAAGTGGTTAATGCAGTGCAATTTTTTTGACGAAATGTCCTGTGACAGGAGAACCAGGGCCGCGCGTTTCCTCGATCTGCGGTGAGTTCGCATCGCCTCACCATGCTTCCTGTCACGGACGCCGATCCTTTGTTGAATCCTCGCTTGAAGTGACGTGCATCCGTCTCTTTTTATCGCGTCCTACCTGCCGCTGCAATGCTGACAGATGTTCTCAGTGTTTGTGTTGTGTTCAAGTATTTGAGTTTCTTACAAGATACTAAGATTCATGTTAAAAAAAAATAAGCACGCGAATAAATAAAAAACCTATGAGATTGGATGTTGCAATTTTGATGGCGGTATGAAATGTAGTCTAGCCATAATTTTAGTAAATCAAAATTTTATGTTATATTTCAAGTACAAAGTCATTAGTGTTACGACCTTGACAGACTAAGTTACGAAACCACCGACCCGTGCACACGTAATCTTGACGAAATTGACGGTCACGATTTTCTCTCCAAGCCTTCATATGGCCCTAAACATTCGGATACACATATTTATCTAACTTTTAATTTTAAATACAAAATCTCCCTTTATACTATCTAGTATGAAATAATTGTGTTTCACAAGCTGTACTGGCACTAACAAACATCAAGAATTTTCTACTTCGCGAACGCCTTCTTTCTGGTGGGATTGTGGAATGCAGGCGTTATTGTGGTAGTAGCACAAGCCAGACGCAGAATCGCAAATGTGGGGCGCAGGCGCACTCCCCGCCTCGCCTCCCGGCCTTGAAAGGCTCTTGACCAGGCCAGCGTCGCCGATGCCGTATTTATTGCAACCTCCACGATCCGTACCGACGAGGTTATTGACGCCTGGTTGCTTACCCTCATACGACAACTATTATTTTTCATGGGAAGTCTACTACGAACAACGACTGGCCGGGCTAATGCTCGCCTTCTCCTTGAAGCGTTGTTCTCACGACGATCTTGTAATGAACAACTACAATGCTCGTTACGTCATTGCTAAGCGAGTTTCCGCCTTCAATGTTTGGTAGTTAACGATGTGAGTCACGCAACTGCCACGCTTCAAAATAAATATACGTTGTTTAGTTTAGGTTGCAGAGTTTAGTGTTGCTTTAGGTGCATTGTCCTTGTTGGCCTAAACCTGTGCCAAAACTGACATTAGAGCTACATATCCAGCGAAGGCATGTACTGTTCAGACTTACACAGGGCTTGACTCACAGCCACAAGCACGGTCTATAAATATACTCGTCAAGCGAGCACCTACTCAGGATCGATGCCCAGTCAGTCCTAGGTGAAGGACGATTGTCCAGTTCTTCGCTCTCTGTGAACGGATCATTGACAAAGCTTTACATTTTAATAATGTTTTCTTTTAATCATAAGTTAACTTGCAATCGCGATTATTTAGCTTTTTTTTTCAAAAGCCGTGATTAGTAATCGAATCATTTTATAAAAGTGTGTGTATTCCAAATATTAAATGGAATGTTTAATTGACATACTTTCGATTCAAGTAATTCAATATTTTCGTATCTTTGTACAAAAAGAGTTGAATCAGCTGTCTGGGTGCCATATGGCAACGAGATCTACACTTCATAAAGCGAATGAGGCCGGCATATGTTGCCGCTTTCACTCCCTGTATCACAATCGCTGTTACGTACTGCACAATATGAAGTCTTGACAAAAAATATTCATTCGTTTTTCTTACAAGGATTTTTACTTGCAAAGAATATCACAAAAGACATAGATTGACATAATAGGCAGTAGGCGTGCGTGTTTATACAACATAAATCAGAATTCTTGATAGGAACAAGTTCACAAATTTTGTTTTATTCTCGCAGAAACAGTTTACATAATTTTTTGTTAGCAGAGATATACTATTTACTACATCGTTTGTGTTTTAATCGAACTCTACGTTCATATGTATAACAAACGAAATGTTTATCAAATCCCTTATCTGATTGATCTACATGTATAATGGTTTATCTAACAAAAAGTTCAGTTAATTAGAATTTAGAATAAAGAGTGGCACACGCAGCCACACGCGCTGCGGCCCTGGTGCGGCGAGGGTAGTTTTTGCCGGCAGCAGCTGGTAACCCCATGAGTGACTCACGTCCTGTGTCTGTGCCCCACTCTAGGGCGGGGTGCATGTCATTGACCCCACTCGCAGCCCCAAGCTCGACACATATGAACGCCACACCACATACAATCCATTGCCCTTTGTTGCTCTCTATTATTTATAGCATTTTTGCTAGCACAATGCGATGGTGCTTTTTCATCTTTACAGATTATCCATTTTGTATGGACAAATAATGTTGTTTTGGCTGCAATGCCAGCCAAACATAACAACATTTTTTAAATGCAGACAGCATGTTGAGTAGAATTTGCATATCAAATTTCAAGAAGCTCTTTACCCTTTGAGAAACCCTTTAGCACAGCCTTTTATTGGTATTAGTTTATTGTTACAAAAACTAAAAGTCGAAAAATTTCTAGTGTAGATATTAAAACCATGGTCGATAAGGCGTTGCTTCGACTACCACTATATAATACCACATACCGGTTTCTTACAAGTCTCCCCGCATTGTTGATCCTTCCATAGAAAAACAAATGTATCTTTCCTTTATCGCTTCACAGGCGCATTCCATGTAATTCTCGTACCAAGAATATAATTATAATATTCCGACACCAATATTATTATTTTATTTAGAAAAATTATAGTCAAGAGTATAATTAAAAAAAAAAACTCAATGTATTTTGAACAAGATGATGCCGTACCTATCGCAATCTGTACTCACGGAAGTGCCTGAACCTCGTCATCAACGTAGGTCACGCCTCACCGACGTGATTTGCTGAGCAAATAGCACCATTTCCTGTCATTCCTTGTATCCAACTTATGTGTTTAGCAGCATTCACAGCTGTCAAGTCACAAGGTCTGACCTGCCTTTTCTCAGTTAAACTGTGCGAATTTGTCGCCCGCACTGTCATCCATCATAAAATAATTTTCTGAAATAATTTGTATCACATAATAAATGTTACATGAATAAACGGTATAACATTTATTGCAATCAATTGCCACTGAACTCTACAAATTACACACCCAGTAATAAATTCCAAATATTTTCAGACAGCCGATTTATTTTGCATTTAATTTAAGTAATTTGTATGCAAAACACTAAAATCGTGCCGCTAAATACTTATATATCTATGTTTTTAAACTAAAGGCTACTTTCCTTGATGGAGGTACCTTCGTAGTCGCACATTACGACGAGCTGACGGCTGAGGTACGAGGCCATGAATTATTCAGATCGCCGGCACCCTTCGTTGGTTTAACTCGCCATGAAGCACACAGATACCCGAGGTTTAGAGAGGATCTGACATCAAAGATGATTAAAAATCGAAGAGAAATAAGTTTTCAGTTGTTTCAATTAAAATTCAAGTTCTTCATTTATATAGGTAAATTTACATCATTAAACTATTGAATATATAAGTTACTGTTGGCAAAATAAAAACTTGTATTGAGAGAGTGGCTTGACTCTGTAAAGACAGCTGCCTCTTCGCGTTAAACGCTCGGAAAGCTTTTCTACAGAGTTTATGTATGTGCCAAAAATGCTCTTAAACTTTTAGTGGGTAATACACAGCAGCACTGTCGGAGGAAAGTAGGATTCTTTCAAACATTTAGTATTGTGGGATATTGTTAACTTATGTAGGTTTAACTGTGAATTGTGTTTTCTGGTACTGAACGTATTATGATATTTTTATGCTCCAAAGGAGATAACCTCATATTCTGTACAAACAAACGTTAAGTATTACATGTGAGGAAACATGATAATCTTGGCTATGATTTCACGAGTTTATGCATAACTGAATTGTAAAAAAATATAACATCTGTCACTAACACTCCATCGATAAACAAAATTGTTGGTTTTGCTAATATGGGCAATATGGTTATATGTGAAATGGTAGCTATTCGGGTGGTTGAGGATGGTGTCATCCTCTTATTCGTCTTTTTCTTATCCAGGTGTAACTAAAACTCCTCTTGGGAATTCTAGTTACTAAAGTGCATTCATCGTCATACCAAGACAAACTCAAACAATTTATGTTTTGATTCCGCCAATTTTAAGGTTCTCTTATTTTATTAAGTTACGAGTCGATCAATTAGCGCTATCGGAGCAAAATGGCCTACTCGCTTGTCCATACCGCATTAATTTGTTTGGTTATTTTTTACATTAAAGCTAAGCAGTTAAAGCACAGATAAACCTCTATTATAACCACTGCCAGCCTGTTCTTATTCTGCTTTTTTCCTTTTTTAAACTTGAATATAAATTTTTAAGTAGTAAAAAATCATAATTCAATTCTCCTTTACACTGGTACCGTGGCCTGTGGTAACCGTTTGTTTATAAGAGAGCTTTTATTGATTTTTGTGTATGTATGCTCGTTAGATGATAAACATAATACATAGAATGTAGGTATATTTTCTACTTTCGCGCTCCAAGGCGTATTCAGATTACTTTGTTTCCCAAACATGAATAAATTTTAACTCTATATTAAGTTATTCATTTCTCATTAGATATACATTAGAGATGTTCCCAAAGAAGATATTGCTAAGTTTCCCATTCTGCCCCGCAGACGGGAGCTCATTCAGTGGCGCTAAAGGCATTTAGATGCGGCGGAGGTCGTGCTTATCTGGCGGGCGAGTGGGGTCTGGGGGTGGCTTTGTTCTCGCACCGGCCTCTCCAACCACTTAGAAGATTGCTCCGCTTTGTCTTCGCGCTATACTTCGTAGTCAGTCTTGCGCTTCGCTCAATACCAATTTTGGTTTTCCGATTTGGCAATTCCTTCCTTGATACGAAATATTTATTTATGTGTCTTTTGATGTTCTTCATGATACCCTTGAGGTTGTTCCAAATTTTCAGTTATTAATTTTAGTATGTCTTAGCAGCTTAGCATATTGCACGTGCAGCAAACAAGGTAGAACCTCATTTAATCACTTCACATTTCTTGCTATGTAACTATTAATAACTAGCGATGCACAAACGTATAGGTAATACATATGGCACGTTTAAGGCCTACACAACTCCTGGCACCAAGGCCGTACTTAAATTGTTTTTGCCTTCGCCTGTTGTTATAAGCTATTGTGTACCAATGTTAAGACAACTTCAACGACCTAGTTTCTCCTTGATATAACTTCCTCGTCATAATATCTAGTTGTCATTTTATTGACATACAAATAAGCAAAAATTTTGCAAATCTTGGGATACACGTTGGAAAGGGTAAGGTAGTGATTGCATGGTTGAGATCCGTCAAATCTGAGCTGTCTATGCTTGGCGCAGGAGTGGCGGCGAAAGCAGCGCTCCCTTGACATGCTACGGCGCGCGCGCATTGCAGTCAAGGCCCTCGACTACCGGTGCATGCCCGACCCGCTTGAACCAGGCTATGCACCGCACTAATGAACAAACAATATCGCCATCGCCACATAAACACTACCTACCATTACTTGTCTAGTTGTGTCTAATCTATACTATTGATCAATACTCACGCCTGTGGTGGGACCACGTATTACAAAATTAATTACGTTTTTTACAATTTATTGTATTATCATTTGAATGTTGAATGGATTTTCCAGTGGACTATGATTCATAATGTTAGTTTTAATCGTAGTATTAATATTCGTTCTATTTCTTGGTATTGATTAAGAAAACTCCTATTGGGATTGGGATTTTATCCTTCACAATTTAAGATAAAGCTACGTTTATTGATACTTTACATAAGGTAAACTTTTTTGTCAGTGATACTTTACATAAGGTAAACTTTTTTGTCAGTGATACTTTACATATGGTAAACTTTTTTGTCAGTGATAGAGTCAACAAACCTTTCGATCGAGTTATTGATATATCATTATAATATATCAATAACTCGATCGATATATTATTATTTATTATACAATTCTGTTTAGGTTATAAATTCACCGGTTTTATAGAAATCGCTTTTGATTCGCACTCGTTCTGATCTTAGGTAATATAATTAACCTACATTAGGCACTCAAGGTCTATTATATAAGATAGTTTTTAAGTACTATATACATAGTACATGACTGTATGTTGCCAGAATAAAATTAAAAAAAAGTCTGATATCATACGTAGAACATTCAGAAAATTGTGAGAAATTAAATAAATGGGCTAGTGCGAGTCGGACTCGTACATGAAGGGCTCCGTGCACCTCTGCACAATGTTTTAAAACGCTGAAAAAACACGTTTCTTGTATCACGACATTCACGACCCCCTTTTATTTTAGTATAATTGTTGTTATAGCGGCCACAGTAATACATAATCAATGAAAACATGTGTCTAGCTATTACGGTTCAAGAGATAGGGCCCTGTGACAGAAGGACAGACAGCGGAGTCTCAGTAATAGGGTCCCGTTTGCCCCCTTGGAGTACAGAACCCTAAAAACTAACTCATATGGATAAAATATTTTTATTAAATCTTTTCATAGAATTCTCCGCCCACCTCTAGGTATACAAAGTTTCATGAGTCTGATCCAATCTTCGAAGCACTTTTTTGTCTGCCGCAGACATCTAAGGCCTTCTAGAATGCAGTTAACGCGTCTTTCGGCGTATCCCTTTCAGTATTTTTTTTTTAGGGAATAAAAAGAGAGTCACTCGGTGCAGGATCAGGTCTGTAAGGAGGCGACCCAAGACTTTGACCGGTGTGGTGTTCAGAAAGTTCCTCGTTTTAAGCGTTGAGTGTGCAGGTGTGTTGCCATGAAGAAGCAGTACCCCGTGGAGCCCTGTGTCCGGTCGCTTGTTGCTCATTATCATTACAGTATATTCGGCGTTGTTGCTGCTTTGATTTCGTAATGAAATTGACACCAGACACCCCATCAAAGTGAAGAAACTAGCGATCAAAATGTTTCCTGCACTTCTCAATCGCTTCCCTTTGATAAGCGTTGGTTCGTTTTGAAACAGCCAAATGTCGACTGGCGCTTTGTTTCTGGATCGTATTGATAAATCTAGGTTTCGTCACCTGTCACAATGTCGTAAATGCGCCGAGACGAGCCTTGCTTGAAAACTAATCATGTCACCATTCCAAACGGGCCTGCTTCTGAGCTTCGGTAAGGTTGTGCGGCACGCAGCGCGAAACTACCCTCTTCACACGAAGGTGCTCGTGTAGAATCTTGTGAACGCTTTCCGAAACAATTTTCAGTGTATGCTGAATCTCTTCGTATGTAATTCGCCTGTTTTCTTGAATTAAATTTGTCACTGACAGTGCCAGCACACTTTCTTCGGCAACAGCCGTCGAAGGACGACCACTTCTTTTTTCATCCCCCAAAGTTAAGACGACGGCGCTTGAATTCGTTATGCCAACGGTAGATGGTTGCTTTTGAAGGTTCTGAATCCATAAATGCCATTTGAAGTCGATCAAACGACTAGTCCAGTTTTAGGCCACATTTTAAATTGTAATTAATCATCACACGAAAAATATTATGTTCGTAAAAAAGTGGCGGGTAATTCGAATTTGGAATATTGTATCTTTTGCAATAAATATTCAGTTTTAATTGACTTCAAAACCAGCCAGTGTCCCATAGACAAAAACTTTTAATCGCAAAACTTTAAGAGTGCCCTGATATAAGATTATTTTCTTACAAATACATTATTATAAATAATCTTATATTTTGCGACATTTTAAAATGATCCTTCGACGCTATTTCCTAATCCTCTTTCTGAGTGCATGTCAACTTGTCAAGCTGCCTGCTCTTATCTTCGTCTTTCCATTCCCTTTTCTTCGTCAATGCAGATGTAGTTGTAACAATCGACTGATGTGAAGATGTCATCTTCTCTCATGGCGTCTGGCAAAGTTGCTTAATGTAATTCAGATACATTTACCAGACTAACTTAAAGTGAATTTTTCTGTCTGAATACGAATGACCGTGGCATCGTTGAAGTAGTGTGCATCATTCATCCTTGACATGACGAATGCAACGGCGCAACATGAGCGGCCGCTTGTTATGTAATCATAATCACCAACCACTGGTATCACCGGCTCTTGTATTATTCTGCACAACAAATCAAGACAAAAGGTGAATTCCACGAGAATTCAAATTCATACTCCTATAGAAAAACGAGTCATCGAATTATAACTAGTAGTTTCGATTTGCTTGGTAATCAGTAGAAAATGACGTACCTTTTAGTCGAGTGTTTCATATTTGAATTAGATGTTTCAGAAATAACATAGACACCACTGTTTACAAAATGGGGACTTGTAAGGCAACACCATTTTTTTGAGGTTATCTTTATTTTAGGCACGTATTGTCGGAATTTCTAGAAACAACACAAATCCGGAGTTAGAGGTAGTAGTTTTTTTTTAAACATACATATCCACTCATTACTTTTAAAAACACCTTTTGTAAAAACCACATTTTTGAAAAAAAATATAGCTCCTGATTTTTAAGATATTTTAATGATGTTTATATTTTCAGAGTACAGTAAGGTAGAATTTTTTATATTTTTTTGAATATATTAAAACAATACAAACAGTTTTTTGTTTCTCCTGAAAACTTAGGGTCAAATGATATGTGTGGTTTCCGAAATATCTGATTCATTATCAAAGTGGGTTGCAAAAGTTACCGTAAAATCACAGAATGCAATGAAAAATTATTAGTTTTTAAGCTGGCTGAAACAATTACAGCCAATGTTATCATAAACCTGTAATAAATTATACTTATGTTACTAACCTGACCAAATATGTAATCATGATTAGTAAATATGTAATCTCAATAGCCAAGTAGCTATATCTTGACTTTTAAGATTAGAGGCAGGAAGGCGTTTGACAGACGCGTGCGAAGTTCTTACAACCGCAAGTCTATGCCGGGGAAACTGCAAAGTAGGTTTTTCCTTGACACGAGTTGCAACACGGCAACAGATACAAGGCTGCTGAGACACGCCCTGGCGATTATTTAATTGTTATTTAAACCAGAGATAGTGCATCGCTGCCATGTCGAGGTCTGCGCGCAAGAAATCTGAGCTAACTGGGTAATTAAGACGCAATTAAGATAAGGGCGAACGCAAACAGAATCGTCGAAGAGCCTTTATGTGTATTTACCTGTGCTTTGAAATAATTTGTATTATTCTACTCGTGCAAGTAGATACTCACTGCGAATTATACGTTGCAGCATTTGTCTTGTTTCGTGCATTAGTAATCAGTTATATTAATTAAAATATATATATGCGCAGTTAAAAATATAGAAAAACTCTAACTCGTTTTCTTTATGTTTTACGACTCTGGAATGTTTTACCCGTGGACATTAGGGAAATTTCTACCAAATTCTCTTTCAAGGGGAAAGTCCACGCCCACCTTTCAAGCTACCTTTGTTTATAAAGTCATCATCATTTAGTTCTTCTTTTTATTAGCTATTTCTTTGTTAGTATATTGCACGCCTCATAAGCGGAGCGTTGAGGTAGTGCTCTACTCTCGCCTTACAAAAATCAAGTGATTTTTCGAACTAAAAATGTCGGTATTTATTTCTTATCGTATTTGTAGAATAATATTTACACACAAATGTCAAGAAAAAACACAAGTTTCAACAGTCATGATATTTTTAAAGGACATTTTGTTCTTTAAAATAATAAAACAAGTGTTTAAGAAAATTATTTCGTGGATGTCCGTGTGTCGGTACGTATGGAAACTGGCGTGGTCACGATAACGCCCGAAAAACTTAACAAATCGAACCCTTCTTTTTTTCATACGCTTAAGTATTATCTAAAACTAAGTCCTTTCGAAAATCACGGTCTTATTAAAAGTAGTTTAATTATAATTAGCAATAAACTGAAATCCACCTATCGTTGGTATATCTAAATCTATGTAAATAAGGTTCGTGGACATTGACAATTTTTTTGTAATTTTTTTTACGGCGTTTAGCATCTGCCTTTTAGCCATTCTTAATTTCCATTCTTTTTCTGGATACAATGTTAATCTTTTAATTTTTCTTTTCTTCTTGACATTGACAATACATGCGCAGTACCTTTCTTTTGTGTGGGCAATGGCGCGAAGATTTAAAAGTAATTTTTTTATTTTGTTCATAATACACCGATAAATATGCAATATTCAAGTTCTGTTTTTTTTGTGAAAATTGAGTGACCGCTATGAGGCGTGCACTTTTGGATTTTCCAAACTTATTTATTATTGTACTAGCTGACCCGGCAAACGTTGTTTTGCCATATAAAGACTACCCCTAACATTTAGGGGGATGAAAAATAGATGTTGGCCGATTCTCATAGATACCGGATAAGCACAAAAAATTTCATCAAAATCGGTCAAGCCGTTTCGGAGGAGTATGGCAACGAAAACTGTGACACGAGAATTTTATATATTAGATGTATTATGTAAGTAGGTATTTATTCTAATATATTTATATTATATATGAAATTCTGATATATATATATAATATAGTGTGTATGAAGTATTTAGTATTTTTGATATAAGTATATTTATAGCATTTTTGGCCGCACAATTTACTCTGCTTATCCCTATAGTTGACTGGGAGAAAATGCTCTTAGCATTAAGTCCGCCATTTGTTAAAAGAATATTTTTAACCGACTTCAAAAAAGGAGAAGGTTATCAATTCGACTGTATGTTTTCGTTTTTTTTTTTATGTATGTTACGCGATATGTTCGCAAATTATGAACCGATTTTGATGATTCTTTTTTTATTTGAAAGCATTTACTACCAAGTTGGTCCCATTTTAATTTGGTGAAGACATGATGAAGAATTTTGGAGATATGAAAGAAACTCATAAAAAATTGAAGTATACTTTTTTTTTTTGTGAGTTTAATTTTTACTTTGGTACAAAGTTTGATAAATAAAAAACATGTTGAAATTTAAATTTACCAAGCCTTTTACTAAACGGCATGCTTGTGCATGACACAGATCTTTAGGGTGCCTCAGGTCAGTCTACTCATAATGGATGTGTAAATACCTATGTACGATAAATATATTCGAGTAACGCTTTGCCTTGTCTCTATACACGGTCAGTACGTGCATTAATTTATAACCCATATCTTACAGGGAAATTTTTAGTAAATTAGTAAAATAATGTTAATAATTTAATACGTAACTACTACTACAAAGCTTACATCCTTCCATACAAACTCAATTTGCATGTTAAAACTACATTTATTCGAAGTATTGGTGTTGTTCGAATCCCATGAACTTTGAGTTTTTAATGCTACCAGTTCAGTAGGTACAAGTATGCTCAATTTTTAATATGTCCCTAGATGGCTCGGTCGTCCGGTTGCTGAGCGTTTCGCAAGATGACCCTTATCGTAGCCCCACTTTCTACATTCGACCCGCGATATATTAAAATGCAACATGCACTTCTTCTGATTTCTCGTTTTTGTTTTGATTGCTGGCTGCCAGATCGTGTAATTTATTAAGTTGAAATGAGAGAATCTCATTTGCAGAATGATATTATTAACCCAATTAAGCGCTGTTTGACATTGTAACGTTTTAAATTCGGGTAAATAATAAATGTACGTGCTTGTGATCCAATTAACAATTAATCCGCCCTCCACAGACTCGTTCAGTATTCAATTCAGTTTCGGGACAACGTTTCAATTTCGCCCGTAGATGTTGTTTTTGTTGGTATACTAAATTAAACGATGCCCAATCAGTATTCTGTTTAAATTAATGCTTTGATCATGTCTTGTTTTTTATTGATCTTATCATCTGCAAAAATCTGCATTGCAATTTAGTGTTTCAAAACAAACTGGAATGTTACTTTTCTTATCATACTGAATGGTCATACCTATTCAAGAAGCGTATACCTATGTGAATCCTTCCCATTGTGGCGTCCCGAGCGTGGTATACATCGTATGTAAAGCTCTGCGGAGCGAGGCGATAAAACAATTGAGTCGAACCAACGAACCAGTTCTCCGAGTAGCCGGACGTACTCTGGATCTACATTTATCATCTGCCTACTCGAATGAATCGCATTAGACAGTGGAGAAAGACGAGTCGTTGACTTTTGTGACACGAATGTTCAGTGCAAAGGATTCGATATTTACAAAAGTGACGACCATATGTAGTGCGCGTCATTCGGCTAGTTCATTGTTCGGGCGCGTTGGCACACGCTAATGTTGTCGGCCTAGCAACGTCCGCCTGTTCCATTCACCTCTCACCGAGCGTGAACGTTGCTGCGCACAGCTTATATTTCCATCAGATCCTAAAACACAGTATTTGATAGATAACTCAATCAGGGCCAGCAAAGTATTTACGTAAAAGTTTCCGGTACACTTATTTCTAGGCCATTTGTTACATACAATCAGCAAGCTTTACGATAGTGAATATTAGCCGATCACAAACAATGAACTCTATTTTTCACAAACGGATAATCCACGTGTGTGGCTATTCCTGGTTCGCTATGACGTCATATCATAACGCTAATGGCAGTCACGTGTGCTGTTTGTTTACTGCCGTATATGCACGCACGTGAACTAGCCACTCCAGTTTTATGATATAGGTCAAAATATTCCCGTACTGTCCAAATTACTCACATAGTAGATGTCACTTAATTCGCTACCCACGGTTGTAAGCATACATTAGTCATATTCATGAAACTGAGCTCATGGAGCGCAAGTTTCAATCTGCTTTGGTTTGGTTTTTCGAATCTGCTGTATAAGGTCTGTAATCTGCTGTAAAAGACATGAATCGAGTTTAGAATTTGCAAGTATTGCAAATGCATAATGCAATACTTACAAACTCCTACGAGTTATGTATGGCGAAAAAGCGACGCGGTCCAAGTTCACAGTTTATTAACAGCACTCGGCGCTCTAGGAGCATAAAGTTGTTAAACAGCGATGCCGGCGTGGAGCGCGGTACGGGCCGGGAGGGGACACATTCACTGCCTTTCACTTCCCACTTTTGTCATGCAGTCGCTCTAGGCAACGGAAAGGCAGACGGCCTTGTGGTTTGCGTGCCTCCTAGGCGTCCCTTCCCATATTAGACATATAGCATCCTTCATAGATGACGTCATGACAAAGCCAAAGCTCACTACATTTCGTCACGAATGATAATATTGTTGTGATTCGATACTTTGAAACCGAAACCTACAAACTACCGACAAGCAGCACGGCATGTGTATAATCAAGGATTTGCCGTACAATTACATGACATCATGGTCAAGGATAAAATAAATGGCAATTAAATCGTCAGCAATAGAACATTCGCATGTGTTGTCAAAGCGAGGCTCCAGGGCCGTGTTAACCTTGGCTTTTGAGCGGTGACTTTCACGGTTAGACGGCCGCCGAGTTACATAAGATGCGCGAGCTATCCGCAGCCGACGCCCCGGCATCTGCTATGACGACATAGATGCCACTCACTAGCACACAAACCGGTTTCTCGTACTCCGGTAATAGAATTAAGTAATAATTACAATACAAATTGAATACAGAATACTCAATCAAGACACATTCATGACTCCTCCTTCGCTAGAGGTTCTAAATATTAAAGCGTCAATACAATTTGATAGGCAATTAGGTTTATATTTAGTGGCGTAATCAGTTAATGAATAATTGCCCTTGTCTTTGGTTTATTCAACAATTTTGCAGATCAAGGCTAATTTAGAAACCTGGCCTTAAAAAAATTATAAACTCTAAATTTCAATGTTAACTTAATTTTTTAAACATTTTATTGACATTAAGAAATAATGGTGATATTCTATTGTTTTCAGGTACAAGAGCGGGGTGCGCTCAGTGAGGGGCGGGGGCGGCGGCGGCGGCGCGGAGGAGGCGCGGCGCGGCGGCCTCAAGGCGCTGCCCAAGCGCGCCCGCACTCGCTGCAGGGGCATGAACATGGGGCAAAAGCTGTCCGGCGGTGTGAAGTCGGTGTCGCGCGAGTGCACGGCGCCTTTCAAAGCTGTGGTGGCCCGGGAGCTGGCGCCGGAGTCGCCTCGACCAGCGCGACTCGATGCGTTGCTAGACGCGCCGCCAGCGCATGCTGACCTACAGCTCAAACACGCATGGAATCCAGAAGACAGGTGAATATTATGTGATTTAGATACGTCTTCTTTGAAAGTCGATATTTAGTATGTATACTCGTATCGCTGTCCATGAGGAGGTCGTCCAGAAAGCAAGCCTCGAAACTTGCACATTATTTGAAATAATATATAGAAATCGTATTTTCTCCTTTATTTGCCTGTAAATATCAATGTTCAAACCACTTTGCAGAACTTAGTGTAGAACTGTAGATAATGAAATAGTTGAAATTCATTTTCCGGAAGTCGACCCGTAATCTGCATTTGCTATTGTGCAGCGATCATCATATTTTTATAATCAATCACTACCGCGTAGAATAGATTATTTTAGTTTTGCTTTAATGCAGTTTGACAATACTAATGATTACACTGTCTTTCATTCAGGTTAATCTTAAAGCAAATAAATCTTCAGTGCTTTTCAAGTTATAACTAAAATTTTCCGTGAAACCCAGAAAAGATAAACCTAGAATAAATTAATTTATTCTAGGCTTCAATGAAGTTCTCTAAGTCGATACAATAGGAATAAATCTTAATTGCACAAATAATTCCCACTGTTCATTTCGCCATAGAAATACAACTAGTAATTAGACAAATTTCTTCCTCTGTTACTTCATGGAAACAATAGTTAGTTTCTGTCGTATCGCAACGGTCATCAATGACGCCAATGGATGCAAACACTTCCTACATTGCAGCTAGATTTCAAGACAGATTTAGTTTTACTGCAGACGTCAACTTGATTTCCGCAACACTTCAATTGTAAGAAGTTTTGGAATGAATCCTACTTTTTGCACGAGTTTTGAAGTTTTACGTCTAAGTAATCTCATCGCTTTGTTTTTGGCACGTGTCTCCCTTCGGTCGATGGTGTAGACACTCTCCTAGTAAATGTGGTATGATAGTTAGGTTGTCTTTTCTTTTGAAAGCCATGTTTACTTGAAGTTTTCAATAATCTTCTATAGTTCTCTTTCGTTTCGTTTGTTATATTTTAGGTATGTATAGACAATTTGTCTTGTCTACATGTTATAGTAATGACGATCATCTAAGCCAAGTCCGTGCTTTGGTACCGTGATCAGTCTTTTCGGTAAAAAGTTGAAGTATCATTATTTTTACTGTAACCATTGTTTTCTATTTTCCAGATCATTAAATATATTTGTAAAAGAAGAAGACGCATTAACGTTCCATCGGCACCCGGTGGCGCAAAGCACAGACTGTATCAGAGGGCGGGTGGGTTACTCCCGCGGGCTCCACTGTTGGGAAGTAGTGTGGCCAGCGCGGCAACGCGGCACACATGCGGTGGTCGGGGTGGCAACAGCGCACGCGCCGCTGCACTCCGTCGGGTACCAGAGCCTAGTCGGCGCGACGGATCAGAGTTGGGGGTGGGATTTGGGAAGAAATAAAGTAAGTTCATTGTTCTTTCGTAAACGAAGAGGTATTATTGTCATTTCGCGTATTGTCTTTTCATACGCTAGTTGATTTTAACGCAGATCTTTTGAAATGGTATTTACTGTATGTATATGGAACTAATTCTACGGTCAAGTTAGTCCTTAATTTTTATATTTTTTGTTACTTCGATGTTTGTTACCATTTTTTAAATATTTATTTACTTAATTTGTGCAATATAATAATGAAATGAGCAATCATTGTGCATTTCACTTGTAATCTAATAAACTGAAAGTCTTCTCTCAGCATTGTATCTTTAATTTCTATCCATTTGCTAACTGGAATTTCATTTGTACTAGTTGGTAGTCAATTGTTGGGTTACAGATCGTGTGAAATCTAGCCCATCTTTATTTGTTGGAAAATAAATAAACTTCTATCATGAGCATATTTGTTCTTAGTCTCTTTCTTTATTCTTCACCATGCAAATTTATTTTTTGTCTTGTAGTTAATTTATCATCGTTTTAAGGGTATCCTTTGCTCAATTACAGGTGTATCACAATGCGAAAGGCACAGGAGGTAGCGGTACGACGTACCCTGCGCTACTACGGCCCAACGAGCAGTTCCTAGTGCCCGACAGACTACTGGTGGTCTTGGACATGGACGAAGGCACGTTAGCGTTCTGCGCGGACGGCCGGTACCTGGGTGTGGCGGCGCGGGGGCTGCGCGGCAAGACGCTCTACCCCATCGTGTCCGCGGTATGGGGACACGCAGAAATCACAATGAAATATATTGGCGGGCTTGATCGTGAGTATTTTGACAAATTTTTATTTTTAACTTCATCGATGACATCCTCTAGGTTAAGGACAATAGTGGTAACCTATTGGTTAATCGGTTACGATGCTCTTCAGTTACGTGGAGGTTCGATTACTAGCACAGCTACTCATTTTCTCAGGGATTTCCTTACGTTCTGGGTATGTTGTGCCCATCGGATCCACGTTACAGAGGTAGTGCTTTTTAGTTCAAATCTTACGTCTAATTTTTGATATCGCACCGTATATTACCACCGATGTCAATATTAGTATTTGAGGAATATAAAAAGAGTGCGCTGTGCCACTTTTGGGAGTATTTCTTATTCATAATTGAATCCGTCTCTGGCTTAAGGCACAACTTAAAAATCCTTTGTTCTACATTGATTCCAAATACTCACATACTCATTTTGAAAAACCTTGTTGGAGGCCTTTGTTCAGGAGTGGACTTCCTGTGGCTGATATGATTACTCTTATCATAAAAATCTACTATTATTTTAATGTTTATTATTTTATTAAATTATAAAAGTGACATTAAATCCTAAGAACAGACGCAGACGGAAGATCCTTTGTGAGTCATTGCGAGAGCACATGTCCTAATTCTGATTCATTGCGCATGTGTCTCGTGATTTACATGATTGTTTTTTTTTCTGTGGCAATTCATTAATGCTATAATGAGAATTTAGTATTTTTTCCTTTATTATAGCTTGACATGCTGAAATTGAGTATCCTGGTAACTAACATGTCATGAACTAAGGAAATCGTTTATAGCTTGCTTTAACTTTGATGACACTAGAAAAGATTTGGTTCGCTGGAAATTTCGATGTAATAATAATGCCCTCCTTGAAATCAGGCAATATTGTAATTCTCCTTTTTGGGGCGTACCACAATTACTGTGGGTCTTGACCTTATAATTCCGGCTTTACGATGGTCCTTTAATTATATCAATCTGAAGCGTAACATAACCATTGTGGACACTGGACTTTAGAGTGGTGCCAATCCGATTCATCTATCGTGTCAGACACCTGCCTCTTAAATCATTGTTGTATATTGTGATACTCGTATTAAACGAGTTATAGTTTTTCTTTACTTGGGTAAATGCCGTAGTTGGCTAGGGCAAAACTAAAAGTCGTGTTTCGCCGCTATGTATAGTTCATCTGCTCCCTTGTCTTCTTCTTCGTCTAAACGTGTTCCCGGTTGCATTCTCAGCTGTGCTGCTTCGGAGCCCAGGGTGCGCTTTCTCACTTTTTCTTCTCCAAATATAACGTGCTTGTCAATGGTCACCCAAGGATGCCAAAGACCTTGCAAAATGGAGTAGAGAAGAAATAGCCGGAACAGTTTAAATGATTTGGCTATAGTTTTACGTTCATCTGTTCCCTTGTATCTTCCATGATATCCGTGGTACATTGATAAATGAGGTATCATTGGGCAGTCCGCTGGTTATGTAATGTTAAATAACTCCATCTATAGGCCATAAAATAATGAACTAAAAATAAAATCATTCGAATCATACCTTGTAGGGTATGAAATTAAAGAGCGCTTAATAAGCACATTTCAAAAATATATACATTTTTTATTGTTACTTCCTGCTGTGCTTACATTAACTGAATAAACGTACTTTTCAATAAGATTTTTCCCGTAGTCGGGTTTTAGTTTAAACTTATATCTCTTTGACAATCCAGTCAACAATGTTGCGATCGCGACGGTGGTTGCAGTTTTAAAATTCGGTACTTGTCAATTTTATTTAATAGTCATATCAAATAGTAACATAAACTGATACCGAAAATATTTTTTTTTTTGTAATCCGTTAAAAAATAAGTAAATTAAGGCCGTACCTGAATTTTCCGGGGTCCAGTGAGTTGAAGAGAATGAGAACGTTAAGCTTTACTACGCACATTTGCCAAAAGTGGCCGTTTTTCGCAAATGTGCGTAGTAAAGCTTAACATTCTCACTTTAAACTGTAAACAGTAGTTCATAAAATACTTTGAAGGGTTATCTAGGACTTGGTAGTAGCAAAATTTTAAATGATGTCTCCATTTTCTTTGAAATGAATTATTTTAAATGGGGGCAGCACTGGACCCCGGAAAATTCAGGTACGGCCTTAAAACCTGGTGGAAAGGGAAACCGTCAAGTAACACGAAAAGGAAGTACATATAGAAATGTGGACGTATAGAAATTCACTGTCATAAGGTTTCTCGCGTACGAAAGAGACAGTGAGATGTCTCCACCTCGCTCCCATTTTACTTAACCAATTTTCTTGTTTTCAGAAAAAGATTTATTTTTAGTATTGTTGTTTCGTAAAATATATTGTACTAAATCAAACACAGTCAAGTACCCAAATGTGCGATTATCTGATTTCGAATATTAATTTGCAGCGGAGCCGCTGCCGCTGATGGAGCTGTGCCGGCGCGTGATCCGGCAGCGCGTGGGGCGCGCGCGGCTGGCCGCGGCGGCCGAGCGCCTGGCGCTGCCGCCCGCGCTCACGGCCTACCTGCTGTACCGCGCGCCCTAGCCCGCCCGCGCCGCCAGTCGCGCGCACAGCCCACCCGCAGACCCCACCACCTGACACCGTTTCCCCAGACACCGCAATATTCGCTAGCTGAATTTTTCCTCTTAACACATTTAATTCTTGGTGTGGTTTTACAGTGCCGCTTTCGCACGCGCGTTTGCATCAGCGCCGCGCACAACAAGCTTTGAGTGTCTTGGATCGTTACATAGTAAACTGCAGATTTTTTTGTACCTTTGGCTTTTGTGCCGCGCTAACCACCCGCGCGGGCGGTAAGCGTCACTGTATAACCAGCCTAAATTATGAATGAGACATCTTGCAAACTGTAACACCAGCGTAAATTATGAATAAGTCGTCGTCTCTGAAAAACTCGCAACGATAAATCGTAGCGATTTACTAAGCGATTTGAACTGCATTTTTTATTTGGATTTATTTACTATAGAGTTGGCAAATTAAATTTGTGTGGTTCGATCTGCACAAATTGATCGCTATGATTTTTCGTTGTGTTAAGAAACATACTCAGCAATAATATTTTGTTACGAATATGTTTTAGTCAGCCGCTTTCGACGTCATTTCACTTTTGTTCCTGTACAAGAGTAATTTCTATTTTACAATTATTCAAATTATAAACAAATGTTCAGTTACACAAATCGGAAACATCACAAAGAAACAATTGACGACCCCTATATTGCCCCTAATATATTTTCATATTATCTTTTATTCCAAAAGTACTACCTGTTCTTACCTAACGAAATCTAATTTAAACTTTAATAGGTACTTGCTAATTAGGGACAATTAAAGTAAAATGATTGAGTGCGACTGCTAAAGTATTAATTGTAATTCTGTTTCACGCGTTCTAATAATAATTTGTCTAGAGGGTCTGGATAGTCGAGATTGCGCTTGCTCCCTTACCACGGTGTTGTGAGTTTACAAGAGACAATTGACGATACATACGCCAAAGGTATGTTACACATATTGCCTGGATTAATGATTGTCGATTGGTCTCGTATAAATTGTTAGGGTTACAGCTTATCCAGGGCTCTGTAGGCTAAGCGGACGGGTTGAAAGGTTTTTCTATGACAGGCCTCTCTCCATCCGATATTTACAATGTAACTTAAGTTTTTCATGACTACATTTCTTGTTTTCTTCTGATATGTAAGTGGTAAGGGACCGTTGTAACATTTCCACAATCCGTCCGTCAGCCTCGTCTGCCTATCACGATAGGAAGTTCGAGCAGCCAACATTATACTTAAAATCTAAGAATTTATCTTAATTTATATTATCATAGTTATTCTTTAGCTTCTTATCGGTAGGCAGAACGTTAATGGCCAAAAATACTATGACTGATCTTGAATAGCAAGATGACGCGGTCAATCCGTAATTATTACTGAAATTGCGGTCCAGGAAAACGTATAAATTGCTAATTTTAGATGTATAAACAGGCCTCGGTCGATAACGGTTCTGGGCTAATAGCGAGATACAAGGCTCGGGCCACGAGACATGCGTGCCGCGATAATCGGTAGCCATTTTTAGGTGTAATATTTTTGACACACACTGCAACGATGCCGTTATATAAATAAATTGACCCTTATTTTTATTTAAATGTTATCTGTGATAATTATACTTTAATAACAAATTGAAATCAGCCCGTTTGCACTGAATTCAATGCAGTCTTTTGTTTCGTTTGAGTGTTGCATTGATGTCGAAATTATTCGAGCCTCGTCGCCGTGACTATCCGACTCGATGGTGGGCGAATATGGTACTACTCTGTTACCGATATACAGTTTATGAACGTTTTATATACGACACTATTATATAAGTTGGGGCTTTTATGCACTAACAGTTCAAGTCTACGACCATTGGACGCAAATAATTCGATAAATACGTTATAGAATAAAAGACCTGGACTGTTAGTGTGCGAGATTCCTTTGATGTGGCAGTCGATTGCTAAATTTATGTTAACACTGATCAACTGTAATGCAAGCCATATTGATCTCTTAGAAATTACGATCTCTGGGTTGACGCCGGTTATCGCAGAGAAGCGTATTTTACTTGTTAAGAAATATTTTAGAAGATCGACAAGTAACTCACGAGCCTCGGCAAGTGCTAATGTAACTAGATGTCATCGTTGTTATACAATAGCGTTGCGATCCGCTGCTATGCGCGTATCGTTCACTAGGCCAGTGTATCGTTGGCAATCTTACATACTATTTTATAGCTCATTAAGTGACTGGATTATTTTTAGTTTAGTATGTTTAATTCCTAATGTAAAAATGTGTGCGTGTGTAATGTATATATCTACGACTATACGCATTGTATCCAAATGAATGTGTCACCCAGGGGTTATGTTAGCTGTACATTCTGAGACTAGCGTGTTTAGATTGATATATTGCGGAATAATATCTCCTCGTTATGTCTTCTTTTGCGACTTTTAGACTAATAGGTTTAAATGCAATAAATTAATGAAAATAGTATTTTCAAAGCACTGTACTAATCGAGTCGTCAGCCATTTTGACCCAAATTAGTTATAATATCTTAACCTTATAAAGATGTGTAAGTACTTCCATTTTAATAAGATTTTTCATATGTAGATCGTACGGCAAGGTAGACATCCCTCGAGGGCTCACTTTTGTACAATGTTGCTATTCACGTTTCATCTCGCGTCTCATTATTGTAAATTAATCTCGAATATCGTAGTTTTGACGGGGTCGCACGTTGGAACGAAACGCATTTTGTACCATGAGGAGTTTAACGTGAATACCAACATCCTGTGAGAATGACTATTGATAAACTGCCAAACGTGTGCGAGTGAGAGAGATGGCACGCCTGGCGACGAATGCAAGCGCGTGTTTGTGATACGTGTCGACGTGCGGTAGACGGATATTTACGTTGTGTAAGAGATATAATCATGATAATATTACACCAAGCTCGATGTATTGTTGACAAGGTCCTTTGCGCTAAACCCCTTGAGGACCAACCGTCTCGTTTCGAAACACCGCTTATTTCTCTTTTGTATTGTAAAGCTTCCTTTCCCGTTCTCGCTCTATATCCTAGAAACGGGGGTTTACCGCAAAGGGTCAGTATATAAAATAGCGAAAATAACTGTTCGAATTCAATAAACCGTCAAATATAAATATCCTGTATATATAAAAATTATCATTTTTGCCGTGTTGTAATGACTTTATTTTAAGTGGAAATGCATTTTAGTTTAATAAGTTGTAGGAAATATTTTTAAATGGTCATTTCTAACGGATCACTGCGATCGACAGTCGAATCTCTTAGACACAATGATTTAAAAAAAAAATAGGAAAAACGATTGGAATAAATATTACTGGTTAAGAAAATAATAAATGATATGAATTAAAAATTTGCTTTTATTGCTACTCTCAATTAATTTATCATAATGTGCTGTTTTTATTTTACACATGGACGGATAACGCGAATAACCTTTGAATGAAATATAAATACTATTTAAATCAGAAGCGAGTATGCCCAGCACTTTAAGAAATAATAAATACCTTAATTTGATAAATTAATTAGGACGAACGGTTTTTGTCATTATGATAAAATTCTATATAAATGGTACAGTATTCCAGGTCAGTATTCCATTACATATACATAAAAGTATCAAAAATACAAAATTCATATAATTAGAAAGGCCCAAACTACCTACTATTACTCAACTAATCTACCAGTACAAAATCTAGCAACTACTAATACTTATCCTAATACAATATTCTGGTGGGTTTGCATCCAGGGCGACTTCAGAAATATTCTCAAGTTTAGCTAACCTCTAACATGTATCGAAATAAAAATCATACGCAAATGTAAAAGGCACTACTATTTTTTCGAAATAAACTTCAGTTTAATTATTTATTATAGTAGCCCTGGATACTTTATACATAGTAGAATAGACAATGACAAAAATATGATAGAAACAATAAATCGCTTTGAGAGCATACGAAATCGCACTTTAAAAAGTACAACTGAAAAATCTAGAGAAATGAAGGTATTTTGGTAAAAATTTATTATATTTTTGGAATCATCGTGTATTCTATAGACGCAATCATAACTAAACAGCATTTTAAATGCAAAGAATAACTGTCCAGCAGTATATTCTACGCCTGACTGACCTTATTGACAGTACCTGTTTTTACAAAGCGTACGAGTACATATTCCATACATCCATTCAGAATGTTTGTATCTACCTCTGGATGACAGTTCAATCTCTCATTTTAAAAAGTAACAACTTCATCAAATATAAACTAAGTATTACAACTGTCATAGAGTCGGTTTTTTTAGGATCGATTTGTCAGGTGAAAATAAACTTTTTAATAGAGAGTAGGTACTAAAGGTTGATGGGAATAGCGTTTTTTATTGTATTTTTCACGCACTGTATTATTGTTACATACTGATCAGTTTATGGCGAATTAGGATCTGGGAGTATAGTCTTCGTCTCGATAAAATTACGACAACAGTGGCATTATACCATTAGCACTCGAATGGAAATGACCGAAGCTACTGAGGCGATTGTAATTCAATTTTACTGAGCCAGGGTTCAAGACCACTTTTCCAGCAATACGCGTGACATATATTAGCACAGCCATTCACTTACTAAACCAACTATGTACTACATAACTTCGATATAGAATAAGCGGACTATTTTTAGACCTTTCAATTTTAACAAAATAAATAAAACCCACTAAATAAAACTTTGTTTCTTTACTATCAAAATTACCTCTATTCTTAGTACTGCAAATCTTATTAGGTCGTCCGCAAATTCTATTGAATCAATACAGCGTTAGCAGACACAAACATCGTATTCTTTAGCTTGTAATATCGCTAAAAAAACATTGAAAAGCAATCAGGATACATTAAACTCCTTGCTAATGAGGGTGTAACCGTGAAATGCTGTTTGCATTCGCTAGATACCTAGATACCTACTTACGTTTTCGTGAATAGATTACTACTGACTACTTACACAACTAATCAAGAAGCGTGTGATGCTCCACGACAGTGTCATCGCAGATTATGATGGTGTTTTCATCAGCGAAGTCTTGCGGAAGGTCTATTTGAGCCTTCAACTCGTGCAAACCGCCCAGGAGTTCATTTAGCGACGACTGGAATAGGTCAAAGAGGATTATATTTTAAAAGATTTGATTACTATCATATGTGCCCTTTACTTTCTACCCTATCATGTAGACTATGAGCGGGGTCACTAAGTAGCGTTACATAATCGATAATTTCGTTTAGTGTCTGTGTTTTTATTTCATACAAACTTTTGCCCCTTTGAAATTTTAAATGGACTGCAATGCTGGCCTCTTAATAAACAACAAACTGGCAAGATGCAAGTGGCAGCAATGCAAATGTTGACATGGTCGTCGACACTCTTCTCGACAAAGTGTCCAATCGATATATCCAAGGAAATTTTAAAGTAAGACCACAGCTTAAAAAGCTAGTAGAGGTCTTCGATGGTACGGACATGATGAGGAGGAGCCGGAGGGTTAACATGGATGTCTGTCTGACAAGAAGAACTTAGAAGAGCCCACCCCAATAAGAAATACGATAAAGCCAGAGGAAGAAGAAGTGAGTCAACATCTCTTTTTTATTATCAAACATTGTCACTAGGATAGAAAACATACCTTAGTTTCGTTGAAATCAGCTAACTGCTCGTCCATACTGGGGTCCTCTCCTTCATACTGGTCCGTGAGCACTCTCAAGTGTTCAGGCAGTAGGCTAGCGTCCAGTTCACCGGCTCCATTCCGAAGCACTCTGCAATTTAAATAAGATATTTTTATTTGCTTTGCATTTAAAATATTATGCAGTACAGTTCATTGCGTATTGTTTTTACCTAGCTGCATTTGGCACTGCTTACTTATACTGTTTATTTTTTTAGGAATTTATAATTCATTCATTTATAGGAATGTTATAGTGGGCACTCCTTCGGGCCCATTCGTTAAGTTTTTCCTGCATCTCAAATTAAAAAACGTCTTCGCAGGAGTTGCCGTAGTAACGGGAAGCGTTGCCAAGATTTTTGAAAGAACGCAGTTACTTAATTTCAGGGGGGAATGCGATGATTATTGCAGAAAACGACATTTGACTCCAAGAAACTATGACGTCACCGGTATGTCATACAAATCCAAAAGAAAATTTTTGTTTATGACGTTAAGAAAAAAGTATTTGATTTGACTTGTTGGAACCTAGCGGATTGAGAATTTGCATGCACACCTGAGTATCCTCCGCCGGGTGAGCTCGGCGCCCGAGAGCACGGTGACGGTGGCGAGCGCGGCCTCGCTGCAGTCGCGCGCGCGCCGCTCCACGCGCGGCCAGTCCAGCTGCAGCCGCAGCTCGTGCTTGCTGCGCGCGCACACCACGCGGCGCGCGCCCTCCAGGCGGGACGAGGAGGACGCGAACAGGAATTGGACTGAGAATTAAAGCTCAGAGGTCAGGGCCGGATTAAGCATGTCGGGGCCCTGAGCAATACATGGCTGGAGGTCCTAGGGCCTGATTAACCATGTTCGGTGGCCTAGCCCTTAGAGTAGAGCTGGAGAGACAGAATGCTTGGTTCGGACCTTTAACTAGCTGAAATACCTAGATTGGGAGTCATCTGGGCCGTAGATAGTTGCCTACTACGGTTTCTTCTTCATCTAAGCGCGTTCCCGGTTGCATCCTCAGCTGTGCTGCTTTGGAGCCCGGGGTGCGCTTTCCAGCTTTTTATTCTCCAAATATAACATGCATGTCAATGGTCACCCAAGGATGCCAAAGACCTTGCAAAATGGAGAAGAAATAGCCGGAACAGTTTAAATGATATGGCTATAGTTTTACGACCGGCCGCCTGCCTGACGTCAACCTTTCTTGGGAATGCAATTGTAGCACGAGATGTTTGTGCTTAGTCCTTTAGTCGCCTCTTACGACATCCACAGGAAGAGATGGAGTGGTCCAATTCTAACCCGGAACCACACGGGTAGTTGCCTACTACGGTTTGTACATGCCTATATTTTACGTAAAAGAATTGTTTGGAAATGGTTACCCACAGACCCCGAAAAGTGTTAAAATGAAAACCTAAAAAGTCACTCGTAGTTTTTCAAAATCTACAGTATATTAAAAATCGGAACAGATTTAAAATGGCAAATATCAAAGCTATATTTCGTATAAAATTTTTAAAGTAAAAAAAAGGGTCATTGGCTCGTTCCATTGGCATTTTGAATGAAAACCGGTCAAGTGCGAGTCGGACTCGTACATGAAGGGTTGTTATAGCCGCAGTAATACATAATTAATGAAAATTTAAAGTGTCTCGCTATTACGGTTCAAGAGATAGAGCCCTGTGGCAGACGGGGGGACAGGACAGCGAAGTCTCAGTGATAGGGTCCTGTTGGCACCTGTGGGTACAGAACCTTAAAAATTTTATAAAAAGAAAGGATACTAACGGTGGAAATGCAGTGTCGCGCACACAAAGGCGGGCGCAGAGGACTTGTTGAACAGCCGCAGCTCCACGGGCCGCCGCGCCGCCGCGCGCACCAGCGCCATGTTCCCGTACGTCACCAGTCCGTTCCAGCGCACCGGCTCGCCGCTCGCGCACCCGTACAGACGGACCTGCCATTCAATTCATTTTACCTATTTCAGGCAATAATAGTTTACGTAAAATAAACATTCAGAGGACCATATCAATATATATCCTTCACTTAAAATCTACGACACACGATGAGGCTGCGACGTTTTGTGCGTTATCGGTGAGTCCGGTATCGTTCCCCGAAAGTGACGATACATTGTTATGTACGAAGGGTGTATCCTTCGAAAAAATGTTTGCCTCCATGAAGGTCGCCAATATGTAATTATCATCATCATAAGGTCTTTTTGAGTCCCCACTGCAGGAACACGACCCTCTCTGTTCTACCAGAGCCAGTGGCCAGAATAGCCAGAGGATTTGACCTACTCTCCACGCTCATTGATGTTTATAAGCTTTGTTTAGCTCACGAAGTTGCATTCTTAGACATCCACGGGAAGACCTGGAGTGATCCTATTCTACTCTACCGGAAACCACACGGCAAACCTACAATATGTAATACAACATTATTTATCCGCAGTTCTATAGCAAATATAATTATATAATTAGAAATCTCAAGGTAACATAGTGACGATTTAACCCTTTAGCCGCGAACGTCACGTATATGTGACAAACATTTTCGAGCCCATTCCGCGAGCGTCACATATACGTGACATAAAACCAGTCCTTGTAAAATCCAAATTTTCTGTTTCATTTTGTTGTATTCGGATAAAAAAATATTCATATTAGATATATAAGTAGTCTAGTAATCATTTACAATAACATTCACAATAATCGTATAATTAGAAGACTCAAAAATAATTTCAAAAGTTTGACGAATTATCAGATATATTTTTCATAACTTTGTATTAATGTCTACCGCGAACGTCGCATATACGTGACACGCGGGATGGGACATTTACGATTTATTTACTGATAAAAATTAAACGTAAATTGAAATATTCTTTCTTATACCGACTATATCACCATAAAAAGATCTAAAATTATCACATATATTATTAATAAATAATTTTGATACTAATATTTGTGTATATTTTATTTAATGTCCTTGAAACTTAGTAAATGAACTATCGAAATGTCAGCAATGGATTTGATTTTCCCATCCCTAAGCCTAGATGTTTAGAACATAATGTTGGTAGTTCCCCAGCGCGAACGTCTCATATACGCGACAGCTTGTGACGTCACAGGCGAGCGCCGTCTTCTTTAGTGTTGGGCATGCGTTCGTGTGGTTAAATTCTCTTTGGTGGTGATGACTACTGCGGAGGAATTGATAAGAATTCTTGAAGGCGACGATAATGAAGAATTCAATACAGATGATGAATTTGATATTGATAATGAGGTAAGTTTTTTAATACATCGTTTTTTTTTACCTATTTCAATTGCGAGAGTAGTAAATACCTACGGACTCGTCAATATGGAGAACTTCTTGATGTCAATTTTCTTTTTCGAGTTGCCATCATCAGTTCCATGCAAAAAGTTTTTCATCTTGATGATCTGATTTGCACCTTTGGCAAGTTTACTAAGTTCTTTCAGCAGTAGAAAGCTTCGTCATTTATTAGTGAGTCATGATTATGATACGATTAAATGTGATTGTAAGTACCTAAGTCAAGTACAAATTAATAAATCATTTTAAACCTTTAAACGCTTTTTGTTTTAATAGCTTACGAAAAATGCCTCATAATTATAGTATGGGTAAGGGTATTTAAAGTAAGTACACCATCAATCAGCTTCTGGACAATTCATTTATTTGTATAAAAATTATGGTGAATGAACCTAGGTGAAGTGTACAAACAAGAAAAATTAAAACATAACACAAATCTTTCACAAACTTTGGACTGCGGAGGTCACTCGGCAGTTGCTCTGTGTACCTAAATACCACTGAACTGAATATCTAAATACTAATAACTTCATCAAAAAGTGAGGTAGCCGACCCCGACCTCCGGAGTGCGAATCGGGAGTGCGCTATGATGATATATTATCATCGTTTTCCATTCACGCCTTGATAGATTTTCATTTTTGCCAGTTAAAAGTTGCCTACATTGATTGTTTGTCATATGTTTAGGTAGTATCGTTGGGATGGAAACACTCGCACATACTTAGATATTATAATTTACAACCTATAATATCGCAGCTATACCAGGGAGCTGCGACCGCGGATTATTATGTATTATAAGTACTTAAATAAAACGTATCCGGATAAATGTTCTTAATAGTAAAAACGTCATCAAGATCGC
This sequence comes from Acrobasis repandana, assembly GCA_963576875.1. NCBI lineage: Eukaryota > Metazoa > Arthropoda > Insecta > Lepidoptera > Pyralidae > Acrobasis > Acrobasis repandana. The sequence goes on along the minus strand of OY756230.1, from coordinate 7,796,516 downwards.
CCCAGTCATTTCTAAGCCTATATAGACAGCCAGATAAATGGATATACGCGCGGAGACTTAAGTTTATGCTATACTTATACCTATTGTAATCATTATCGATATCTTAATACGTAAGTATTGCACATCCCTATTTTTTGTAGGTACTTATTTTCGATTCACTACGCTTCGCGCTGGGGGCACGACAACTGACATAACGTCTCGCGGTGAAAAGGTTAATAACCAATTCCTTAAAATGTCGAAATTCCTTGGCTCTGGTCGGTTTGCCTTATTTTATAAAAATGTTTATAGAAATTGTTTTTCCACAACAGTCAAAAACTGGGTTATGAACGTAATACGAATACGAAACTGGCATTTCTTTTTGAGTAAAGTTTTTGAATAAATTGTTTTTCCTTACACAATAAAATTATTAAATATAGAAAAAGCACTTACAGATCTTGAAAACTCGCTGTTCTTATCATGTGTCAAATGCAAAGTGGCGAAGTGAGGCGCGCACGAACTCGGGTTGAATATCACAGGCAGGAGTCTGGTTTCGTTCGGGGTGAACGGGACCATGTACGGCCCTCGCGTCTCACCTCCCGGCAAGTCGAGGGAGAAACCTTCCCCTCTGATAAAGCACTTAACGTGAATCTTCTTATCCACAGCGTTCCTCAGACTTAGCTCTTTTCTCCCTGGGCGAACATAGGAGAGGACGTTATAACTACACTTTACAGGGAATTTCTTTAGCTTCTCGGAACCACCGACTATTTCTATCTTCGTTTTGTAACCGCTCGCAACGTCTTCAAAGTTCAGAATGCTGCAAAAAGTGAATTATATAAGTTGCACGATATCAAATAAGTCACCATATCAGAGATGTCAGATTGAGAAATAATATTATTCCAGTTACAGATATGTTTGTGGATATAAAATTATTAAAATTTCTGATCTAGAAACCAGACCATTGAAACGATGTGGCTGTTGTTTTACGACCTGCCGTTTGCCTGACGTTCATCAACCAGCCTTTAGCAGTTACGAATGCTGTTATAGCACGAGATATTTGCACTCAACAGGAAGAGATGAGGGTGGTCTCCCAATTACACACAGTACAATTCATACACAGGACAATCCACTTCACAGATAATCAATCCACAGAGAGAATTTTAGTGGATTGGCTTGGTGGATTGTCCTTTGTGGAAATGAGCCATTATTCTAAACCGGAAAACACATAATCTCAAACCCATAGAACATGCCGACCCTGCCTAGGCAAAATATTATCTAGACAGCAAATACACTAAAGAACAAAGGGAAAAGAATTACTTACGCATCAGTAACGCAGTCATCTGGCCCCGTGTACACCACAGCTAGAGTCTTACTCTCTCCAGGGCGTAGGTCGAACTTAGACGGGGACACTTTGAACGGGATCTTGCTACTGCCCGATGCAGTTACTGCTCCAAATCTTGAGAACCACATGCCTTGAATAGTGCCCGTGTTGCGGACGGTTATATTAGTTGGTTCTGAAAAGGAAAATCAATACATTTTATTGATAAAAGTCTGTTTTCATGTTTGTTCTTTTTATTTGAATTATTGAGAGCTCTTGATGTGGATTTCACTATAATGCGTTTTACTATCAATGTTTTCGTAAAAAAGAATATCTCAGTTTGGATCCAAGATGTTAGGGGGGGGGGGGGGGGGATTCTGATTGGTCAAGGGTAAAGCAAGCTGGACAAGTTCACCTGCGGAATCACACGCAGCCAAGTCTGACAGCTTGCTTTAATTAGGTAATAAATTTTGAAAAAAAAAATTACTAACCTTTTATTAGTAAACCACTTACCGTTACTTAGTTCCAATTTAGTACCCGGCGATACTTCAGGTACCACTAGATTGACAGATCCGACCGTACCTATAAGGTCTACCTTCCTCAATGTCGTTGTCAATCCATACAGGTTCACATTCAATGCTCCATTGAAAGTAACTAAATCATCCGCTGCAAAAAGTTGTAACAATTAATAGGATATGATCTTTCTTCTTATTATTGTGTCTTAATAGCTCTAACACCAGTGTTCCCGTGTGGTTCCGGGTCAGAATAGGACCACACCATCTCTTCCTGTGGATGTCGTAAGAGGCGACTAAAGGACTTAAGCACAAACATCTCGTGCTACAATTGCATTCCCAAGGAAGGTTAACGTCGGTCGGGCGGCGGCCGGTTGTTAACCTTTCGCACAAATACATTCCCAGAGGGTTGACGTCAGGCAGGTGGCCGGTCGTAAAATTACAGCTAAATTGTTTCAACTGTTCCGGCAACTACTTCTCCACTTCGCAATGTCTTTGGCATCCTTGGGTGACCATTGAAGTGCATACGTTATATTTGGAGAAGAAAAAGCGGGAAAGCGACAGGGAGTTTCGCCGCTGTGCCGGAGTGGTGGTAGTTGTAAATGACCGTTCATAAGTTCAAGTATTGCCTAGTGAGGATCGAACTCGTGCATCACAGACGCACAGCCTGTGCACTGTTTGGCCACCACCGATACAGGATAAGATGATAAATATAGAAGAAAAAATTAAGTTTATTTGCTAGGCTACAAATAAACCCCCCCCCCCCCCCCCCGACTGTCAAGAACCTAGTGATGTGAACCGGAAATATTGATACGACTTGATACGGACATCAAGTCCCGCTACATGCGCGCTACGGATAGCGCCATCTATATATTTGCTAGAGAAAGCCCTGATTTTCAAGCGTTTATCCTCAATATTTTTTTAACGGCTGGACCGATTCTCATCAAACATAGCTAAGAACCACCGCAAGGGAACTTGCTATCACGTAAAGAAAACCGCATCGAAATCAGTCCATCCGTTCAAGCGTTACGATGCCACAGACAGACAGACAGAACGACATTAGCGTCAAACTTATAACACCCCTCTTTTTTTCGGGGGTTAAAATAGCAAGTACTGATAGACTTACGGAGTTGTATGTCTGATAACTTTGGTGCTTTGAACGTTATGGTAACTCTGATTGCATTTCCGGTCGTCAGTCTACATAACTGCTTATTCCCTTTGCTCTTCCCTTTCCCTTGTATCTCCTCCATAAAGCCTTGATGTTCCATCAACACTTTGTTCACATCGGTCTTCTTTATCTCCTGCACGTTTTTAATCGCAAACAAACTGTCCCCTTCCACCACAGACAAGTCCAACTGAAGATCTACATCGCAATCACTTATAAGAACAAAAGCTTTATTTAACACAGTTTTCTCTTGAATTGGTGGGAAAGTCACTTTATTGATCCCATTGCTGGACATAGCTTGTACAACTGGCATTTTGACATCAATAGATATATTTCCTCTTTGCATTTTTTCTAGATCGATAGATGCGTCTCTGAGTAACATAGTGAAAGGTAGTGTTGTGCTCATTTCGACGTTAGAAGTGATGTGAATAGTGAACTGTTCTGATTTCCCTGGGGCTAGGAGTAAGGGAAATCGAGGGAGTTCGATGGTGAGGTCTTTGCCGTCGTTCGGGAGCTCGTCGAACTGAAATTTGGCAGTCAGCCAGGTGTCCGTTTGAAGTGTGGTTGTTACAGTTACAGGACAGCTTACACCTTTAATTAAAATGAAAATTGTTATAAATAGTTCGCAAGTTTTTTTCTATTGATATTAGTATTAAGTCCAAAAAATATCTAAACTTAAACAAATTCCCCTCGTCATCCCGGGTCTAAAACGCGAATAGGCTGTATACATTTTCAATGTTATACTGGTACTAGTAAAGAGGAAAGTTAAGATATGTGCCACCGCGCGCGTCGCGCACTACGTGAGGTGACGCTGGTATCTTAACTTTCCTATGTACTAGGCTCTTGTTTAACTCAGAATTATCTCCTCTTAGGAAAATCTAAATTTTTCGATTTACTTTGTCAGGGCAGGGCTTTTATATTTAAATAACATTATTTTCACTTACCTACATATCCTCTAGCTGCCGTGACAGATATATCGCACCATATTTCTGAAAACAAATTCAAACATCTATATATTTTATATAATATATTATACTTACCTAAACTGATTTGTAATTTAATAAATAACATTATTTCCGAAATTTCATGTTAGTATGTTAATTTGTATGCCAATTTGTTGCGTGTTAGTTGCGTTTAGATGTTGTAAGGGTAGCACCACGCCAGCCGAAATTACGCCGCCGAACATACGACGGCTGATTATTTCACGTATTCAGTTGCTAGACAGCTAAAAATTGAGGCGTGGGCAATGGGCATTGTTATTTAACGGCAAAATGTACATTATAATAAGAACTAGTCCTAGAATCCTACTTTAGCCTCACTTGTCTCTGCACTACCTGTCGGTTGACTGGTAGAGAAAGCCTAAGGCTTTAAGTCCGCCGTTTACAATTTTTGTAATAAAGTTGAATAAATAAAAAAATAGACCATGGAAATAAAATTTACGCGAGGTAAGTAATATCAGCCGCCGAACTTCGGTCGCGTATATTCCGAGCTAAATAAACCACAAACCTTTAGCCAAAGACTTATTCAAGTGCTTATGACGCAACAAGTCGTGCCAATTTACAGACTTATCTAACTCTTTATATTCGTTATTTGGGGATAGCTTTTGTACCTCGCCTGAAAATTACAACTACGTATATACCTAATGCAATAATAGATATAATAAAGATAGATAGGCATTTATACATTACAAATAAAAAAACTATATTAAGTTCATAGTTCCAAATAGTGTGACGATTTTACCTCTGCTAGAATGTGAAGGACTGTCACTATATTTAAAACTGGCAAAGTTGTCCTGTACAGTACTCAAAGTCGACTGGCTGTTACTCGACGGAGACCTCGACCGCACAGATGTAACCTCCTTCACATCTTCCGAAGCAATTTTCTGGACTTTATTAAAGTTAAGCGTATCTTCTGTGAGTAAAACCGTCGGTAATACCTTCGTTTCTTTACCCTTGTCTTTACCGAATGAAATTACAGTATTGACGCTTCCAGCGGTGCTAGAAGTGGCCGTGTTTTTGGTATCTTTCAACTGTGTCACGAAGTCTGTGGTGTTTGGCGGTCGTACTCCTGGTATGTTCATTTGCACTTCGGTGAGCGGTTGCTTATTCTTGTTGTTGGAAAGTTTTATGATGTCTGATACACTGACTTCAGTAATAGATTGTTTTTCTGTAAATAGAGGACCAATAAATTGTTGCATCAGCATATTTTTTTTACAAACGATCACTTCTGTTTTTTAAAGAAACTATTATTTCAGCCGCATATCGTCCACTGCTAGACATAGGCCTCTCTGTAGGATTTCAAAAACGACTGATCTAGAGCGACCAGAATCTAGCTTTTTCCAGCGACAGGTCGTCTGACCACCTTGTGGGAGGTGTCCTACGCTTCGTTTGCCAGTGCGTGGATGCTATTCGATAACCTTTTTGCCCCATCGACCATCCATTCGTCGGGCTATGTGTCCCGCCCACTGCCACTTTAACGAGCTAATCGCTTCAGTTCATCAGTCACACACAGTGCTTGCGACAGAGACGGGAAAAAGCTATCTAATAAACAAAAAGTTTATCTAAGAAGTTAACTCACCTAAGAACTCTTGAATCCTAGAAATACTGAAAGAACATTCCTCTTTTGTGTCCTCGTGTGTTAGTTTCGAACAGTTTTCTAATGTCAACATCTGAATTGCTTTTGGCAGCGGCTTCGGTTTGTCCAGTACTTTATTTGCGGTTCTATTATCCTGCTTCTCCATCCCACTGAATATATTCTGAATGTCTTTCCTAGCACCAAAGTTACTTTTCTTTTCCAAAGTTTTGGTATTGTTCAAAGAGTTGATAACTTTTTTTTCTGGCATTTTTTTAGGGTTTCGTGGCTGTTTCACGGGCACACTATCCAATTGATCCATTTTATAGAGGGATGGATTGGTTTGATCCATTTGGAAGCTGGATGATACTGGAAAAATAAAAACATGTTTCAGAAAACCAACACATTAAAATTTCATGCTAAGATTATTCCATGCTGGTCTGGGAGAAAAGTAAAAACTTAGAATTTACCAGCTGCTTCACTTCCCGCGCAGATCGAGGGAATGGGCGAAAAATGCGAATGATGTTAATAGGCGATGTGACTAGCAACCTGTCCTATCTTAATTCCTTTTTCCATCTTTTCGCCCACCATCACGCTAAAAGTGGCCTTTAGGACTTGCGGCCTTGGGTTCTGTCTGCTTAGAGCCGCAAGACCTAAAATGCTCTGTCTGTCCCATTAGGAGATAAAGACGTGACAGAACACTAAAATTTAAGTACATATATGTACAGATCTGAGGCGAGGGGCAGAAAGCTACGCTCCACGAATACACGCTCATAGCCAATAAAGAGTGGAATATAAAGAAGATAAGACTATACGTACTAGTAATATTCAAACAATATTTAAGTACTCAAATTAAATAATGAAATAAGAAGGGTGAAAAATACCAAGTGAGCAGGACTTAAACCCGCGACCTTAGTCTCAATACAACTATGCTCTAACCAACTGAGCCATCATGTGTTCAACCCCACCACTTCTTCAACCATTTCTTATTTCATTACTTAATTTGAGTACTTTAGTACTGCATCTTGAATGCCTAAAAAACCCTATAAAAATGATATTTAAGTACTTGCCTTCTGTAATACTTGGTTGGTAAGATCTATCAGGACTTTCAGTTTTTCCAAGGATTGCACCAAAATCTGGACACCTATTTAGAAAATATGTTCCCATTGACATATTGGTATTGCTTACCCTAAAATCAAAATATAACAAATTTTAAAAAATTTTATTATGAGATAGGCATGACTGGAAAAATAAAATTTTGGCCCATTCGTTAGATAATTAAAAAATATTCTACACAAATTACTAAGATACAGCGCATTTAAATTCCGCATGACTGCTTCGTACAATTTTTACATGCGGTGATGTCATAAGCCCCTACTTTGGAACTTAAATGCTCTATATCTTTGTGAATTTTTATTTTTTTGTTATACTGAAATAATATGTGCCCATTATTTTTAGATAATCTAAAAGACGGAATGCCCTGTTATCACCCCTATAATTGTGAGCCTAGCCGTAAATCTGAGTATTGACCATTTATTTTAAATATGCAATAAAATAATGATATATATACAGGCTGACTTTTAAACCACCAGCCAAATTTTTGGATCAAGTTCAGTCCATGATACTGAACTCTATAAAAAAAGTTATTAAAAATCGATGAAAATTTTTTGTCCTCCCATAGAAAATCCGTTTGACTGAGCGCTGATTTGTATGAAAAGGCTAATTTTTATTTTAGTTTTTCGTTAATTGTTTTTATGGAAAGTAGTTCAGTATCATGGACTGAACTTACTCCAGAAATTTGGCTGGTGGTTTAAAAGTCAGCCTGTATATGACGGAGTAATCACGTGACACAAGGCGCCACCTGCGTATTTTTTCCATAGCGATACAAGTAAACAACAGCAGCGTGTCATAAACCCTACTACTAACTTCTTTTGAACGGCGTATAAAAGGGGTACATGGTCGATAAGTCGTCAGTCTTGTTCGGGCAGCCACAGAACGCTCGGAATTGTACTGTGCTGCGGGCTTGGCCATGACTTATTTAATTACTATTATTATAAGGAATGTGGATCATACTATCGATTCGTTAAATGCCTGTTTACTCCACCTGGACGGTAAGCCCTGTGGGCACAGGATAACAGTGCGGGCTAGAGAGTTAGTTTAAGCTGGGATGTGGTTTCCGTAGGTCAGCCGAAAAGAGGAGCTGACCTTACCGTCTTATTTTTAATTATTGTCCATCTAGTGTCACTCTGTTATATATACAGGTTGATTTTGAAACACTGAGCTATATTAAAATCTTGGAATCAGAATCACTAATAGAACACAAAATAGGAAGAAAAATAATTGTTTATTCATTAGGAAAAATCCCCACATTTGCAATACATGCCTTACGTATTATTATTAGTGTCAATGATCTCGCTATCGCTCGATTCCTCCGTATGACCGCCCCGCACCCCTCCCGCCGGAGGCGCGCGGGGCGCGAGCGATCATATGGTGGTCAGTATCAATGCGATTGGGAATTTGCCGTATAACTTTGAGGGCTTTTATCTTTGGTTTTTTATTATGAAACAAGGGAATTATAAGAGAGCATGTATATTTTATTTAGCGCATAGAGTACTTTCCTTGAATTAGCTTAGAGGGTCAAAATCATCCTGTATATATTTTTTACATGATATTAGATATTTGGATCCTTTGAATTAATTTATGAAATATTGTTAGAAAATTTTGTCTAGTTCTTAAATCTATTTCTACTTTAGGCTAAATTTATATGTAAATTGTGGTTCAAGTGGAATTGGATTTAGCTAAACTTCATAAGCTAGATTCTATAATTCATAAAATAATTTGAAGGGTTACCTAAATATTCTCAAAAGGTTTTTCATTTTAATTTTGCAAAAATAATTTATTTTATAATAGGGCAGCACTTGTATTCACGCACAGACTCAGCATTATAAACTATGAGGGTTAATTATTATTAGGTCCTTACATATGAAATTGCCGATTTTCAATACTGGCAACTTTAAAATCAAATATCTTGCGTTTCATTAGGAATTCCAAATTCAAATTTATTTCGAAATAAAGCCAGAAAAATATTGTTTTAAAATTCGTATTTCATTTGATTTAACATCATTTGTTTGAGTTTCAACATTGCTATAACAACAACTATGGACAAATTGAAAATTCGCGGTATTTACGAATACGAGTTCCACCATGGCACCAGTGCTGCAAAAACGACTCGAAGAATTAACGACGTGTATGGACCAGGCACCGCTAACGAACGAACGGTGCGTTTTTGGTTTCAACGTTTCCGTTCTGGAAATTTCGATTTACACAATGAGCCTCGTGGACGACCTGATACTCAAGTGAATAACGAAGAATTGAAGGCGATAGTGGAAGCGGATCCATCTCAAACCACTTCTGAATTAGCAGCAGCCTTCGGCGTAAGTGACAAAACGATACTTATCCACTTGCGCCAAATCGGAAAAATTAAAAAACTCGAAAAGTGGGTACCGCACGAATTGACTGAAGCAAACCAACAAACACGCGTTGCTTGCTGCGTTTCTTTGCTTAATCGCCACAATAATGAGGGGATTTTGAACCGTATCGTGACTTGTGATGAGAAATGGATCCTGTACGACAATCGGAAGCGATCATCACAATGGCTTGACCCTGGAGAACCGGCAAAACCTTGCCCTAAGCGAAAACTGACCAAAAAGAAGATTCTGGTTAGTGTTTGGTGGACCAGTGCTGGTGTTATCCACTACAGCTTCTTGAGATCAGGCGAGACGATTACTGCAGACTTGTATTGCCAACAATTGCAAACAATGATGGAAAAGCTCGCCATTAAACAACCGAGACTGATGAATTGCTCTAGCCCACTGCTCCTTCAGGATAACGCTAGACCACACACTGCACATCAAACTATCGCCAAGTTAGAGGAGCTGCGACTGGAACCTCTGCGTCACCCACCATACTCTCCAGATCTTGCCCCAACCGATTACCACTTTTTTCAAAATTTGGATAACTTTTTACAAGGAAAAAAATTCAAATCTGATGAGGCAGTCAAAACCGCCTTTAAACAGTTCATAGACTCTCGCTCCCAGGATTTTTTTTCCAAAGGTATCAATGATCTGCCTATAAAATGGCGGAAGTGTATCGATAACAACGGCGCATACTTCGATTGATTAAATAATAATTTCATAAAAAAAAACTTGTTTCACTTTTTTAATACTGAACGGCAATTTCATATGTAAGGACCTAATATTAATATTACGAAACGGTTTTCTCACGTATTATAGTCGGTAAGTCGGATCAGGTTTCGATCGATTTAAGATGATCATCATCAGGGCAAGTATTTGGAGCGGTGACCCGACGGTATCGCTGCCGGCTCTACACTACAATATAAAGCAGGCAGCGATACCGTCGAGTATGAATTTATCTCAAATTACTTTTAATAATTAAATTTTTAACAAAAAAAACTACCGCCTTTAATTTTTTTAAGGAGTTTTTCCATATCTCCAAAGTTCTGTATCATATCTTCACCAAATTAAAGTCGGTAGTAAAGGCTTTCAAATTAAAAAAGAATCATCAAAATCGGTTCACAATTGTCGAAGATATCGCGTAACAAACATACATAATTAAAAAAAAAAAAAGTCGAATTAATGACCTCGTTCTTTTTTGAAATCGGTTAATAAAATAATAATGAGTTAACATTTCATCACAAGACATCATTGTAAAACTAAGAAAAATACTTACATGCTGTCTATTGTTTTATGCTGGTTAGCATGGACTGGTAGAGGGGCTTCCCTTTTGATGAAAGAGGATTCGTCAGCTGTGAGATTCTAAAAATTTAATCAATAGTAAAATAAATGTATGGCATGTATTATGTACTTTCTTTTAATGATCTTTTATATTATGGAGTTTACATTATTGAATCATGCAGCAACGGCCATACGGATGTGAACTAAAAAAATATTTTTAGCTTATCAGGTAGATTATTAAAAAATAATGTATACGTATTTTTTTCTTATTTTCTGATTAGCAAATAATTAGCAAAATACAGCGCATTTAAATTCCGCATGACGTGACGATCGAGTACGATTTTCACTTGACGGTGACGTCAATCACCCCCACTCCGAAACTTCGACGCGTGTATCTCTGTGAATTTTCACTACTTTGATAAACCGAAAAATATGGGTCCATTATTTTTGGATAATCTAACTGACGGACTAAATAAAATACAATTTATCGGACCCGATCCACATCCCTATTGAGTGTGTCTCTCTCTCTCACTCTCTCTCTCTAATAGAGTGAGTTAAAACTATTGTTAGATTATTCAAGCTACCTAAAGGCAACTGACGTAGCTTAACGACTGTCAACTATTGACGACAGTGATTATTACACACTAGTGAACTGGTGTGCATGTTTCTCACGATGTTTTTCTTCACTGGAAGCATCGAAATATAATGCTCTAGAAATCTAACGCTCCTACATTCACCGCTTTAATTCTGATTCCATTTTCGCAAACAAACTAACAGTAATTACAACGAAACACTCAAACACACACATAGACAAAGATGCATGCGATTGGTCGCGATAAGGTCACGCATGCGTTATCATCGCGTCGGTCGGGCAACCGGCTCCCCCGAGCCGGCTATCCGACCGACGCGTTCAACGCAACGAGCTGTGGGGTGTCAACAGATTTCAAGTATGGATTAGTAAAATGTTTATTTACTTACATATGAAAGGCGAGTCCTGTGTTTTTCATGTCTGTATGGCTTCTGCACCACTTCACGGCACATAACGGCATTTTTAATGAATCGATTATCGCAAAAACAGCAATATTCTCAAAGGAAACTTTTTGCGACGCAACCGCACGACTTGAGTGTCACGGCGAACTGTCGCGCCGCGCGGTTCATATTTTAAGCCCCGCCCGTCGCGGTACATATCGCGTGGAATGATTTTTCGGGATTAGTTAGGCTTCTAGAGAATTATATTTCGATGACTGGAAGCAAGTTGTGGTAGTTGAATTGACTGTACACGAGTTCAAACACAAGGAAGTACAAGTCACGCCTAGTAAGGATCGAACAACCAGTGCCTAAACTACAGGGTTGGATCTCATCTATCAGCACGGAACAGCACTTTTCTATGCTGCTGTCCTTTTCTGTTGCTCAGAACAGTAATTTGCTAGAGCAAGAGCGAGCGACGGAACGCTTCAGCACCGGCCGTGCTGGCAGCACGTGCTGATCCAACCCTTAGCGACCACCGCTTCATAGCTTTTGGGTCATGTGAGTCTTTTTGAAGTTAGTTAAAAACATCTTCACAGAAAACGTCTTATTATATGTACATATAAATACTATTAATGATAATAACAGATGCATTACAATCTACTTTTTACCCGACTAAGGCGAAGCCAAAAGTTTTAGTTTTTTAAACTACCTATTTTTTGTATCTATTCATCATCATCATTTGCAGCCCTGAACCTTTCACTGCTGGGAATAGGCCTCTCTCAATGAATACCATTTACCACGGTCCTGAGCTAGTCCCATCCACGTGATCCACGTTCGTCCGAATCCAAACGTGAATGAGAACGTGGAGTAAAATATCTTGTATCTTTCCAAAAATATGTTACCTTTGAGTGCATAGAAAAATCAGTAGCAATGGAATGTCTCAAGATATCATTAACTTCAGTTGTTTGTTTGTCCATGTCATTAAGCAAACTGTCGATGGCTATGGAATGACGTCCATCTAATGACTGGGTAGTACCCCAACTTGCTTGGTGTCCATCTAGCACCTGGGTGCGAGCCAGACCTGCCTTGTGATTTATATCATCTGCTCCTGTGGACCTTCCAGTCAACTCGCCTGGATTAAATGCATTCTGGGGAAAAGTTAGAAGTTTTTATTATATCAATTTCCATCTTATGCTTGAAACTGTGTTCAGCTTGACATCCGTGACAGATGCAGTCTAGACATGGGTAATCTCGACTCCGAGGAGTGTTTCGGCTCACTGAATCTTACTCCACATCCGGTACCGACTCATTTTAATGAATCCTACTCCCTTATCGGCTCCAGCTCCGACGTCCGCTAATCTACAGAATACAGACGTCCTTTCTGGTACCGGTTTCAATACAGAATAATATTTATTCCCGACTCCCGATTCCTCCCGAGACGCGGTGGAGCCGAAACGCGGCTCACGGCTCGATACCCGACAGGCGCCGCCTGTTCCTGGCGGGACCAAGATCGGTGTGGACTCAATAACTCGCGGGAGCCGATAACGATTTCCGGGATTCAGTACGGGTATCGGCTCCTGTTGATGAATCGGCTCATCTAAATATTCGAATCCGGAGTTACCCTTGTCTAATGCAGTCCCTCTTTGTCACAAATTCTACGTGCGATAGGGATAGCCGTATCCGCCGTGGATCACCTGTCTCTGTTGCACATACATAGAATCCTGTGACAAAGACAAACTGAACCCGTTGCGGGTTCCCCCTTAACACAGTTTAGACCCTTATATCTATTGGAGGCCGAAAGCAGAGGATTTAGAACAATAACAATTCCATGCTTATTAAAATTTTCTGTTTTTCCTAAAGGCTGACTGGTAGAGAATGCATGCTTTTAATTATACTGGTCTGAGAGAAAACAAAAAGCTTAAAATGTACCAGGTGCTTCTCTTCTCGCGCAGATCGTAAAAGCCGATCGAGGGAATGGACGAAAATGTGAATAGACGAAGCGGCTAACAACCCATCACTTTTTTAAATCCTTTTTCATAATCTCCATCACCATCACGTTAAAAGTGGTCTATAGGTTTTGTGGCCCTGGGTTTTGTCTGCCTAGAGCTGCAAGACCCAAAAGACGCTTCTTTAGGTTTTGCGGCCCTGGGTTTTGTCTGCCTAGAGCTGCAAGACCCAAAAACGCTTCTTTAGGTTTTGCGGCCCTGGGTTTTGTCTGCCTAGAGCTGCAAGACCCAAAAGACGCTTCTATATGTTTTGCAGCCCTGGGTTTTGTCTGCCTAGAGCTGCAAGACCCAAAAGACGCTTCTTTAGGTTTTGCGGCCCTGGGTTTTGTCTGCCTAGAGCTGCAAGACCCAAAATACGCTTTTTTAGGTTTTGCGGCCCTGGGTTTTGTCTGCCTAGAGCTGCAAGACCCAAAAGACGCTTTTTTAGGTTTTGCGGCCCTGGGTTTTGTCTGTCTAGAGCTGCAAGACCCAAAAGACGCTTTTTTAGGTTTTGCGGCCCTGGGTTTTGTCTGCCTAGAGCTGCAAGACCCAAAAGACGCTTTTTTAGGTTTTGCGGCCCTGGGTTTTGTCTGCCTAGAGCTGCAATTACCCAAAAGACGCTTTTTTAGGTTTTGCGGCCCTGGGTTTTGTCTGCCTAGAGCTGCAAGACCCAAAAGACGCTTCTTTAGGTTTTGCGGCCCTGGGTTTTGTCTGCCTAGAGCTGCAAGACCCAAAAGACGCTTCTTTAGGTTTTGCGGCCCTGGGTTTTGTTTGCCTAGAGCTGCAAGACCTAAAAGACGCTTTTTTAGGTTTTGCGGCCCTGGGTTGTCTGCCTAGAGCTGCAAGACCCAAAAGACGCTGTCTTCCCCATTAGGAATATGTATAAGTGTCCACACATATAGTATGGAAACGATATATTATGTAAACTGAAATAATACTTACAGATTTACTCAAAGACATTCCAAGGACAGAATCACCAAAACCTGAAATCAACAAAATAATCTTATAAAATTTTGTTTGTCAAACTATTGCAGGAAAGTCGTCACAGTATTCTAAGAATGTGTGTCTCCCGATTGAGTCCTCAGCGGCAACGCTTCAGAACCCAGGGTCCGCTACCTACCCTAGGTGATTTGACGAGGTTACTGGTTTTTACACAGAACGCCGTCTGATATCCGCAACCCGAAGGGTACACCAGAACCAATCCTAGGATAGGTTTAATTAAACAAACGCTAGATGGCGTTCGGAACCCACAGCTTTGCGTGCCTTCCGTCCGAAGCACGGAATCATCTTTCTTTTCGGCAAATCAGGTGATTCATGCCTGCAATATCCTAACCAGACTGAAAACAAATTTTCACAAAGAATGCTTCCCGGAGGGATTTGAACGCACGACCTCCGGATCACAAGGCAAACCCTGGACCATGGAGTCAATTATCTTCTAAGAATGTGTGTTACCCTTCTAAACATAACTGAAAGAGGTTTAGAGTTTACTTTATAAATGTGTCTATAATGTTCTGCTTGTGGCACTTTATCTGGTGTTTCTCTATGCTGACAGCTACGAAGGCTGTATCCAGTTTAAGAGGGCGCCGCCTGATGCAGATAATCAAAATTTTTCTCCCGCTTTCACACACACAAATTTACTCTGGCCGAAGCAAGACAGCGAGCCATGCGGGGGCGGAAGAAACGCGGCGGGTCAATGAGGCTGGTTTACGCGTTTCTGGTTTTTGAGGTTTTTTCGTTTTACAATGAATATTTAAGACATATTATGATGACTGCCTTATTTTTAATACAATTATAATACAATGTCTTCTATTCAATGTTTAAAGGTCTTCCATGCTGGTCTGGGAGAAAAGAAAAAACAAAGAATGTACCAGCTGCTTCTCTTCCCGAGCAGATCGTAAAAGCCGATGGAGGGAATGGGCAAGAATTTGAATTATATCATCAATAGGCGATGCGGTTAGCAACCAATTACTATTATGATTTCCTTTTTCCACCTTTATATTTACCCACCATCACGCTAAAAGTGGCCTGGGCCTTGCCGCCCTAGGCTCCGTCTGCCCCGTTAGGGATAAAGACGTGATAGTGTATGTATGTATGTATTATAATCCCAAGTTACAAGGGCTAATTTATTGTACCTACTTATTTCTTGAATACTAGCCGTTTTAGTATAATTCGGAGGTGATTTGGCTGTAGGCAACGTTGCTATTTTTTTATATCGAAAAAATTTTCAGCAATCGTGTTTTTGAAACATTTAATGACTACAGTTAGTCCTGAACTTTGCTGTGTTTTTATTTCAAAGTGATTATTTCGTTAATATTGATAATATTTAAGATCGTTCTAAGTACTATCAGGGTCATAAGCGGTCTTAACTTGTTATGTGTAATGTTATGTATGTGTTAACCTTACTGTGTGTAAGCTTCACACTGTGTAAGTATAAAATAAAGCAGCGTGCTACAGCAGTCCGTGATTTCACTTCTCGCCATAATACAAGAACCCAACAGCTAGTGACCTGGCTAAATACATTGGAAATATCCTAACATCTTGTTGTAAGGCGTTGACTCACGCAATTTAGGCAGCTTAGTCATCAAGGTACAGTAATGACCCAAGTAACTTACCAGACACAGGATGATCACTCAATAACTTTTACACAAATGGTAAAGAATCTATGTACATACCTTCAACTTTCTCTAGATCCAGAATCCCAGATGATGTGTTTGTGTTTATAGTAGTTGATTCTGTTGTTGCAGGATGGGAAGCCAACCTGCAATGTAGATTATATTTTTTTAAATAAGATTTATATAGATTTAAACAGGTCACCAACTTCCACTTAGATATTATTACTTATCAGACCTAAAACTGGTATCATTTTGATATAAATATCCAGACATATTATAATATTAGGTCCTTACATATGAAATTGCCGATTTTCAATACTGGCAACTTTAAAATCAAATATCTTGCGTTTCATTCGGAATTCCAAATTCAAATTTATTTCGAAATAAAGCCAGAAAAATATTGTTTTAAAATTCGTATTTCATTTGTTTTAACATCATTTGTTTGAGTTTCAACATTGCTATAACAACAACTATGGACAAATTGAAAATTCGCGGTATTTACGAATACGAGTTCCACCGTGGCACCAGTGCTGCAGAAACGACTCGAAGAATTAACGGCGTGTATGGACCAGGCACCGCTAACGAACGAACGATGCGTTTTTGGTTTCAACGTTTCCGTTCTGGAAATTTCGATTCACACAATGAGCCTCGTGGACGACCTGATACTCAAGTGAATAACGAAGAATTGAAGGCGATAGTGGAAGCGGATCCATCTCAAACCACTTCTAAAATAGCAGCAGCCTTCGGCGTAAGTGACAAAACGATACTTATCCTTGCGCCAAATCGGAAAAATTAAAAAATTCGAAAAGTGGGTACCGCACGAATTGACTGAAGCAAACCAACAAACACGCGTTGCTTGCTGCGTTTCTTTGCTTAATCGCCACAATAATGAGGGGATTTTGAACCGTATCGTGACTTGTGATGAGAAATGGATCCTGTACGACAATCGGAAGCGATCATCACAATGGCTTTACCCTGGAGAACCGCCAAAACCTTGCCCTAAGCGAAAACTGACCAAAAAGAAGATTCTGGTTAGTGTTTGGTGGACCAGTGCTGGTGTTATCCACTACAGCTTCTTGAGATCAGGCGAGACGATTACTGCAGACTTGTATTGCCAACAATTGCAAACTTAGAGGAGGATCGCCAAGTTAGAGGAGCTGCGACTGGAACCTCTGCGTCACCCACCATACTCTCCAGATCTTGCCCCAACCGATTACCACTTTTTTCAAAATTTGGATAACTTTTTAGAAGGAAAAAATTTCAAATCTGATGAGGCAGTCAACACCGCCTTCTAACAGTTCATAGACTCTCGCTCCCAGGATTTTTTTTCCAAAGGTATCAATGATCTACCTATAAAATGGCGGAAGTGTATCGATAACAACGGCGCATACTTCGATTGATTAAATAATAATTTCATTAAAAAAAACTTGTTTCACTTTTTTAATACTGAACGGCAATTTCATATGTAAGGACCTAATATAATAGTCAAGGACTGATCGCAGATACAAACAGAAAAAAAATTGTTATTATCAATAAAAACTGTCATAAATCGTGTTTTTTTTAAACCAAAAAATAATCAATGACCTGAATTTTTGTTAGGTAATATTTTTTATAATCATTTTGCCTTTAATTTTACTGATCTCTGCATCTGCGTCGCGACGGTCGAGCGCCGAGTTGAGAACAAGACCTGTTTAAAAAGTATTATAATTTGAAAACTATCCCAATATTATGAAATATTTTTAAACTAAAAAGTAGACTATGAAAATGTGCGTATCATGATGTTAATATATTTTATGAAAACTAAAATTTTCACTGTTTTATCTTCAGCTGGAAATCGTAAGTTTTGACGCAAGCGCGCATTGTAACGGATGAACGGCCTTAAGAGCCCGCCCGTATGACCCTGATAGTACTTAGAGCGATCTTAAATATTATCAATTTTAATGAAATACTCACTCACTTTGAAATAAAAACACAGCAAAGTTCAGGACTATCTCTATACATAATATGTTTCGAAAACACGAATGCTTAAAATTTTCTCGATAGAAAAACATTGCGAAGTTGCCTCTACCTCTAAATCACCTCAGAATTATACTAAAACGGAAAGTATTCAAGAAATACCATAAATTTGCCCTTGTAACTTTGGATCATAAATGTAAATAATATATTCTTTATAAAACGAAAAAACCTCAAAAACCAGAAACGCTTAAACCAGTCTAATTGACCTCCCGTGATCTTTTCACCCTACATGGCTTGCTGTCTCGCTTCAGCTAGAGTAATTTGTGTGCGTGGATGCAGGAGCAAATTTTAGATTATCCACATCAGGCGCAGCCGTAAGTTATGTAACCACTATATCACGGTGTAAACCATATATATATCACGATACTTAAACATTCACTTTTCATACGATGGCTATTGAAAAATGCTATTCAAGTCATTTAACACATTGACGGACAGAGCGGGCATAGTTTAGTGTCAGAGCTATCATAGCTTTCCAAGTTCGTAGCTATCTTGTAGGCAGAGCTGCTGTCATAGTCATTTAATTCATACAAAATAAGGAAGAGTATTTTATTCTGTCACTATTCAACTTTTTCGAATCTTCTTAGTGTAAATTTGAGAAGATTTTGCAAATTTCATATGTTGACTGTGAAAACCATATACAGGCTGACTTTTAAACCACCAGCCAAATTTTTGGAGCAAGTTCAGTCCATGATACCGAACTACTTTCCATAAAAACAATTAACGAAAAACTAAAATAAAAAATCGCCTCTTCATACAAATCAGCGCTCAGTCAAACGGATTTTCTATGGGAGGACGAAAAATTTTCATGGATTTTTAATAACTTTTTTTATAGAAAGTAGTTCAGTATCATGGACTGAACTTGCTCCAAAAATTTTGCTGGTGGTTTAAAAGTCAGCCTGTATAAAATTTCTTTAGTTACAAATTTTAAAATAAAACGTAGACTAAGTTTGTATGGTAATGTCCGTCAACGTGTTAATTGCCAAAAATTACACAAAGGAAATTAAAGATTTCCAACAATGACATACTGTCCTGGGTTTGAATTCATTTGAAAGTAAAAAATAATGTTGGACTGGTGCTCGTCTTTGTATTTACATCTAAATGATACAAGCATTCTCAATTACAGGTTATTTGACTGCATAGAGGTAGGATTGTGAACTTTCAGATAGAATATAGATATTATGATATAATATGTAGTTTACGTATAGTTTATTATATTATATATTATAACCATGAATATTTTGAATGTAGGTTTATTCATATGTATATATATATATATTTATATATATATATATTTATATATATATATTATATTGTTACTGCTATCCTCATAAGGTAAATGTAACAATATCTACATAACTTGCACCTCCTTCTAAAATTTCTTTTTCTCGGCATCACCAGTGGGTTGACTGGTAGATAAAGCCTATGGCTTTAAGTCCGCCTATTACGTTTGTAATAAAGTTAAATAAATAAATAAATAAATTGTACTTGACTATAGGTACCTACATACATCGTGTTAATGAAAGAATGCAAAACCTCTCAGATGGTACCTCAGCCCATGTAACTGAACAACTTTTGTTTAACAACTTTCATGAAATCCAAAAAAAAATCAGATTATCATACAAATTGACTCGATCAGCTGATCAGTTTGTTTGAAAATTCAAATAGTTTTTTTAGTTTCATGAAAGTTGTTGAATAAAAGTTGTTCAGTTACATGTGCTGAGGTACCATCTGAGAGGTTTTGCGTTCTTTCATTAACACGATGTAGAGGGTAAACTCCTATTGAAACAGCAAAAAAATGAGACCAATGATTTGAAAGTAATGTTTTCCATAGACATGGTATAGACAACACACTCTGTATGGAAAAAAATGTAACTCATCCCCTGTGCAGGGTCAACACATGCATATAATTTTTCATGTTTAGAAATAAGTAGATGTTATAAATAATGCAACTGGAAACACATATAGGGTCGTTGCACCGGTTGGCGGCCTTTTTTTTTTTATATGGTTCACTAAACTGACAATACACAGTAACAAGTACATTCTGTGTACTAAGTATCGGGAATTTGTCAATAAAACAAAAAATACAAATTATTCATCTAAATTTATTTTATCGCCTTCAAAGTAGGCCCCATCGCTTGCAATACAACATCTCCAACGCTTCACCCAGTCTTCCATACATTTTTCATAGGCTATTTGCAGTATGGCCTTTAGCTCATTCAGCGAATTTTCTTTTATGGCTTCTATCGACTCAAAACGTTTTCCTCGAAGTGGTAATTTTAACTTGGGAAATAAAAAAAAGTCAGACGGAGCCATATCAGGTGAATACGGTGCTTGGTCGAGAACTTTTGTTGAATTTTTTGCTAAAAACTCTTTCACTATAATGGCTGTGTGTGATGGTGCATGGTGCAGCATCCATGAGTTGTGTTGCCACAAATCTGGACGTTTTCGGCGGATACTCTCACGCAATCGCTTCATGACGCCTAAATAATATTCTTTATTCACTGTTTCTCCCTCAGGAAGGAATTCGGAGTGAACCACACCACGGTAGTAAAAAAAAACTGTCAGCATCACCTTGATTTTGGAGCGACTTTGCCGCGGTTTTTTGGGTTTCGGCTCGTTTTCGAGACGCCATTCTGAAGACTGTTGGCTTGTTTGCATGTCGTACTCATAAACCCATGTCTCGTCGCCAGTTATTATACGTTTCATAAAGGTCGGATCCGTAGAATCTCGGGAAACCATGTCTTCAGCGACATGCTTTCGCTGCGCTTTTTGAACGAAATTGAGCTCTTTCGGAACTAGTCGAGCGGCGACGCGTTTCATGCCTAAACTGTCAATGAGAATGTTGTGGACGGACTTAAAAGATATGTTTACCTCACTAGCCAACTCTCTCAGACTCATAATTCGATTTTCGAGTACTAGCTTCTTGATTCTGTCGATGTTTTCTTTGGTCGTAGCGGTTGAAGGTCTACCAGAACGAGGCAAGTCTACTACTACTTCTCGGCCTTCTTTAAAAGCCTTATACCATTCATAAGCCCTTGTTTTCGATATACACGATTCGCCGTAGGTATTTCGCAACATTTTTAGTGATTCACCACATGAAATATCATTCGAAACACAAAATTTAAGGCACACTCTTTGTTCAACAATATTTTCCATTGTAAAAATCGCCGAGAACTCAAAACTATGACCAACAAAAAGTGTAGTTTAAAACAAATTAAATGACAGATCCCGCTCAAATTTTGCGCGCTAAATCAGTACAGTGCTACCAACATGCAGTAAAAAAATTAGAACGACGACCTCTTTTACGCAGGTCTTTTTATTGACATATTCCCGATACTTTTTACACAGAGTAGTATATGTAGGGAATAGAGTATTCAGTAACATGTAAAAGTGTTAAATCTTCTCGATGTGAACACAGCATGCACATATAATAACTGCTATAGAGAAGTACATATAACTACACTGAACAATACTATTAGGTACTACAATATAAAAGTAAATTAACTAAATATTCACGGAAGCATATTTTTTTTATAGAATTGGCCGATGCACTGAATATATCAAATTTTGACGATACATCATTATATGCGGAACACATGCGAACAATCGGTGAATTCTCCAGATACAAAGTACGAGTCAAGGGAGTGCTAAAGGTCTTCCTGGTATGGAGTCGACTGTTTTGACGTGGAACCGATATGGTTATCCTACCTAGCAATGCGGGGTTTAGTCGCCTTCGCAACTTTGCTCCTTGAAATTAGTATGATATATCCATTACTCAGGTTCCGATTGTTTCTGTGGGCGTAGCAGATATCATCAAGTTATTTTTTGAAATAAGTATTGGAGGACTACTGTAACAGTTTTTTTTATTAGGTCCTTACATATGAAATTGCCGATTTTCAATACTGGCAACTTTAAAATCAAATATCTTGCGTTTCATTAGGAATTCCAAATTCAAATTTATTCGATTATAATTTCGATTTATACGATGAGCCTCGTGGACGACCTGATACTCAAGTGAATAACGAAGAATTGAAGGCGATAGTGGAAGCGGATCCATCTCAAACCACTTCTGAATTAGCAGCAGCCTTCGGCGTAAGTGACAAAACGATACTTATCCACTTGCGCCAAATCGGAAAAATTAAAAAACTCGAGAAGTGGGTACCGCACGAATTGACTGAAGCAAACCAACAAACACGCGTTGCTTGCTGCGTTTCTTTGCTTAATCGCCACAATAATGAGGGGATTTTGAACCGTATCGTGACTTGTGATGAGAAATGGATCCTGTACGACAATCGGAAGCGATCATCACAATGGCTTGACCCTGGAGAACCGGCAAAACCTTGCCCTAAGCGAAAACTGACCAAAAAGAAGATTCTGGTTAGTGTTTGGTGGACCAGTGCTGGTGTTATCCACTACAGCTTCTTGAGATCAGGCGAGACGATTACTGCAGACTTGTATTGCCAACAATTGCAAACAATGATGGAAAAGCTCGCCATTAAACAACCGAGACTGATGAATTGCTCTAGCCCACTGCTCCTTCAGGATAACGCTAGACCACACACTGCACATCAAACGATCGCCAAGTTAGAGGAGCTGCGACTGGAACCTCTGCGTTATCCACCATTCTCTCCAGATCTTGCCCCAACCGATTACCACTTTTTTCAAAATTTGGATAACTTCTTACAAGGAAAAAATTTCAAATCTGATGAGGCAGTCAAAACCGCCTTCAAACAGTTCATAGACTCTCGCTCCCAGGATTTTTTTTCCAAAGGTATCAATGATCTGCCTATAAAATGGCGGAAGTGTATCGATAACAACGGCGTATACTTCGATTGATTAAATAATAATTTCATTAAAAAAAAACTTGTTTCACTTTTTTGATACTGAACGGCAATTTCATATGTAAGGACCTAATAAATAAATAATTACCTAAAATTTACTCAAAATGCCGGTTGACGGCCACTTTTTTCAGTTCGCGGCCATCCTAGAGTTAGTACGCGGCCGCCAGTTTTACATACAATATTGACTTACTTTTTTTTGCGTTTTCGTATACTTTTCACCATATAATGGTCCTATCATAAATTTCCACATAGAGCATAATTATTGCAATATTTGCCATTGTCACTCAAATACCTTTACTCTTAAAAAAGACGTTCTCTTCAGTGTTCTTCCCTTTCTTGTGCTCTAACTTAACCTTAACTTACACTATTCTTACATCTCTTATTTCCACAGGATTTGTTCATCTAATCTGGGGTCACCACAACAATCTCGTCATTTAGGCATTCTAATCTCTACAGCATTTTACCTTCTCCTCCCAAGTCACCTTCATAATTTCTGGAACAATTCTTCCCTCTGTCCTTTCTTCTTTCCTTTCTCTATTTTCCCTCCTTTCTTTCCTTACTCGAAACTCCTAACCACTAGGTAATGCATTTATTCTTTTTCCATACTTCTAACATACTACACTTTCATTCATCTATACTGCAGTTATTTTTCTCTCGTAGCTAAACACATTACATTGCTATCTCTACAAATAATGAAATAATACAACGTTTTATAATCATTTTATATTGCAACAAATTAAATTTGGTTAACATCAACATGTTTAAACGTATAAGACTAGTATTTTAAATAGTCAACATTTATATGTATTAATCAACTTTTTCACAGTAACTATTAGTAATCAGTCTTCAACAATTGCTATAACGAGTAATCAGTCAGTGTCTAACTAGGTGTCTACCTGACTTATCAAAAACATATAAAGTATAAAACAGTCTGTAATTAAGTAACTTGTTGGTACGAGATCAAAATAATCAACTGAAACAACAGTTATAAGAATAAAAAAAAACTATTCCTTATCAATAATGCACATGTTACACTTGAACGGTTTATCTTTTACATCATCATAAGTCAGTCCTATAAAATCAGTGCACTTCAAATGAAACCATTTTGTACAAAAATCACAGCCAACATTTTTGTTTTCATCGTCCTCAGTGTCACTGTTTAAGATATTTGCGCATTGGCCACAATTTTGTTTAATATTTTGTTTTGATGTTAACTCTTTAGTCTTTAAAAGTTTTCCCTTTTTAAGTTTCTTGGCTTAGTGTATTTCTTTTTTTGTCTTTGCTTCCTCTTGCCTACGCTTCACGGCTTGCTTTTTAGCTTCTTTAGCTTTTTTTTTCTCGTCAGTCTTTTCTTGTTTAGCTTTTTCTTTTAGTAGATGGTATTCTCGCCATTTTCTCCCTGATATCGCCGACGGAATACGACACGTAAAACAAGAATCTACTGTAAAACTACAGGTTTTTTCTTTACTTCGCACTTTCTTTCGCCATCATTGTCAATGACAAAGAAAAAGCCGCAATACTAATCCTTGGATCCGAAGCAACCACACTAAGGGTCAAATGGATAAGATTTTAATGTTGCATACTATTTTCAGCTTTGTCTGAATAGAATAAGGTTGATATTTAATTACCACTTTAAAAGTCCTCAAGCATTTTTCTTTCTGATGTGAATTGAACCTTAGAGTTCTGCTTCGGATTTCGCCGGATGTGAATTTACCCTAACGATGCAACCGATACGCGTTAAAATGTGGAGGACTAGCCAAAGTTCTAATGTACTCGAAAATAACTGCAAATAGATTTTGAAACATACTCAAATGTACTAAAATGTTGTTATAGTTATGCAATTTATATTGATTTCTCAAGATGGTTTCTTTTTCCAGCGCGAGATAAAAATGAGAGAAAATTATTCGGATTTTCGTTCGCACGGCTGATGGAGCCCAGCGGTGCGACTTTGAGCGATGGCGCGCATGAACTATACGTATACAAATGCGACGATCCTACCAAGTAAGTGCATATGTGACGTTCCACGGGTAAAGGTACCTTATGGCGGCTGGCACTTACAACATTGTGTTTATTTAAGATAAGTTTATCATACGAATTGTTTTTATAAACGTCTTAAGCGCCAGCCTCCACGAGGTGCCTTTACCCGTGGAACGTCACATATAGTTTTGTTGGTTAGGTTAGGGGTACGAGTATATTTAGTGCGTTAAACCCGATCATCGGCCCAGGGGTGCGATTTTTGAAATCGGAAGTCATACAACGAATGATTTGCGCGAGTGTTTTAAAACAGATTTGCACGAGTAGTCTGGAACACTCCTATTTTGACATTTGTAGCGTACAATTGTTAACAGTTCAACTGCCCACACAGAAACCAACATTAATCTGCACCATGCCCGTGATAAACCGACTCATAGAACTTTTACATCGAGCCAACACGCCCAGAGGCGTGATGGGCACCCGCCATGCAACCACATTTAGAAGAGAAACCTTTCATGGAGAACCTTTCTTTTCATTTCACGCTACTTATTTAAGTTGAAATGTTTAGAAAATAATTGACAAATTTATTATATTTTCTGCGTAAAACAATGTAAAAAAAAACATATAAGGAGGTTAAGAACATGGCGGAAGAAAGAGAGACATTGAAGGCACTCCACCGACAAGAGCCCAGCTCTTAAATATAAGAAGAAGAAGAAAACAATGTTACGTTTCACTGATCCGACTGTTTCAAAAATATGTCATCGATGCAATGTGTCGAAACGCGAGCGATGGGTTCGAAAACTACACGTTTTGTGTTTTGCTGACCCCTCGTTGCAAAATAGCAGTCATAACATTATTAAAATCATTATGAAACATCATGACATTATTAAAAAGATAACAATGTCTTTGCAGATTGACTACAGCCAGTTATTTATCGTTGCCTTCCCATGCTAATGATGCAGCCAGGCCAGCGTCCGTTAACGGCGCGGTAGCTTCTTTCCAGCGCAGCTCCAAAGAAAATTGTGTTATCAGTACATTGCTGTGCTCCACCAAGCTTACACAGAATGGTAAGTTGACGACCTACATGGCGTAGTGGTAGCTAGTCCGCCACTCCGAAGGATTAGGGAATGCATTTTTGAAAGCGGGAGTCATACAACGAAAGCTTCTTGCAATGGTTCTGAGCTATGTTTGATAAAATTGGTCCAGCCGTTTAAAAGTTATTGAGGATAAATGCTTGATAATCAGGACTTTCTCTAGCAAATGGCGCTATCCGTAGCGCGCATGTAGCGCGACTCGATGTCCGTATCAAGTCGTATCAATAGTTCCGGTTCACATCACTAGATGGCGTTCTTGACAGTCGGAGGTTTTTTAATTTGCCTAGCAAATAAACTTGTCTTTACATTTGTAGCGTACCTACAAATTTCAAAGAAACCTTCGTGTTATTTTCATGGAGAATACATTCCGTTCTGGGCTGGTTTTTTTTATGTTAAAATTTTTAGACATTCATTGACACATTTTCTAAATTTTCTGCGTAAAGGAATATTACTTATAACTAGTGGTTTCAAAAATACCATGCAATGCGTCAGAACGCAGCGTCTTAGAAAACTACACATTTTGTGTTTTGTTGATTCTCTCGTTGAAATATACGTCTCCTGGATCATATGTATGTCAATGGTCACCCAAGGGTATGAAGAAGAAAAATACGGGCTTTACGGGTCGACTTTTCCAGAGGTTGGGGTATAAACAGATGTCTTTCGAATACTGTGTTTGGATGCGGATGTAATTGTGGAAGATGATGATCTCTTTGACAGAATGTCATGAGAATCTGAATATTCTAATATATTTGGAATAACTGTATCATCATCCGATTTTTCTGTGGTAGTAACGGTACATAATGGCAAGTTGTCTTTTAAAGTTGGCACTTGAGATAATTTTACCGAGTCGGTGTCACAATTTTCAGATCCCAGTTGCTCTTTCGGTCTACTATATGGAATTACTTCGGTGCAAGTTTCCAAACTTCTAGGTTTATCTGTAATCTGGATCGAGTCCGGTTTTGAAGATGGAGAGATTTTATTAGGAACTAGAGATTTGGGGGTTAGGTTTCGGGTCTTGGGTGTGCTGGTTTGGAACGGTATGACCACAATATCGTCCAGTGAAACCACTGTTCCCAACTCAAGGCCGCTAAAATCAGATGTAACTAAATTCGACAAGCTATGATTTGGAACACTCTCAGTGACCTATTTCCTTGAATAATTCCCTCAGTGAGTCTCTCGATCCTAAACCGTAAATGGCACGAATTGCTCTTTTTTGTAAATGAAAAATAGTCTGAATGTCGGCTGCACTCCCCCATAGAAGTATCCCGTAAGACATTAGACTGTGAAAGTAACTAAAGTACACTTGTCTAGCAGTTGCTACATCTGTCAGTTGTCTTATTTGTCGCAATAACAAAAGTCAGTGGGGCAGGATCATGTATATGCGATGGAACGAGATCCGTAAACTGACACCTTTATTTTCAAATAGTCAGATAACGGCCGTCTATTTTTCATATGATTTTCAGATGACCGCGAAGCAGATTTGTTTTGTTAGCATGTATTAGTTTGCGGCCACATTAAAGCTTTAAATCCGTATACAATTCTATTTTGGCGGCCGCGAACTAACCATTTCATTTAAACCAACCCCAACAATAAAAAAATGTTGCACAAAGCGAAGCCTTATTTACATTAATAATAGGAAAGAAAGCAAACTTATTTCATCCAGTGAGCTAGTGCCGCGGCCACCCGGCCATATACCAACTTTATTAAAAAATATTGTGTTGGTTGGCGGCCACCAAATAAAACTGGTATTAATGTAATTTATTTCCAAAATAAATGCAGAATAACATGAAACAATCAACTATGATGACTCAAAAACAATCACACTAGTAATAAGTAATCATAGACTTGAAATACTTACTTTGGAAGCGGGACCTGTTCGCTATTCTTTGCGCAGCTTAACGTACGTGTATACGCTGACAGCGCGGCTGGCAAAATGGACGGTTTATTTCGGGCACATGGATTAGGTTCACCGATCAACTTGAATAGGCATTACATTCTGCAACTATCCTACTTTTTAAAGTGCCACAACGCGTCGGTAAGAGTTAGATGGAATTCTTATTATTGCAATATTTATACGGTTGGCCCTCAAAGAGGCCGCGAAACAACGCAGGGCCGCGATCCAGCGTAATGACCCTAATTGGAATGCATTCTAGAAGAAATAAGTAGAACTGTGTTAAGTACTTGACACATGTATTGACTGTATTCTGTTTATGTTTCTGAGAAATAAAATATAAAAATAAAAATATTCATTTTTTTCCCCCTGATTTCCAGGCTTGTCTGGTTGACTGGAAGAGATCCCTATACAGGATAAGACCATCATTGTATGTTTACTTTTCTGTTTTTATATATGTTTCTCTCTTGTGAATAATAAAGCTTTATAAAAAAAAACCAGCTTACTCCAGCGCTTACTTACATCTATCTATTTGAATTTAAAAAGTAATCTTAAAAATTTTATGATAAGGTAAAATGGGAGATTAAGGTCGTTTTTACAATTAATGCTTCCTATAATCCCTGCTTGTATATATATATATAGGGCATAAATACATGCGAACTAATCACAAGTCTATCCCTTACGGGTACAGCCATAACACCCAAAGGCTTCTTACAGCGTGATAGTACATAGGGTTTACTAAGCATGTAGAATGATTGGTCTAGACTTTATAACGAATAAATGTCTGGGCATTCATACTGTTCATAGAATAGGGTAGGGTTTAGTAAAGTTAGGTACTGACCTTTTCAAGTCTTCATCATCAAGCACCAAACGCCGAGGCACATTATTGAGAGATCTATCTTCTGCTAAATTTATAAGTCTTTCTATTCTATTAGGAGTGAGAGGGTCGTTATCCATTTTAAACCAAATCGTTTATTTGCTTCAGAAAAATATTATTTATCTTCACGGCCAGTCAGTTCAGTAATTCGTTGAATTTCAATTTTGAAATCAAATACTTTACATGACATGATTGATTGACATTGACATGACCATATTTTTTTTTATTAAATAATTTTACGGCTTTGGATACAAGTCCTTTAGACCCTATCTTTAATTTTGTTCTTTATTCCTATTTAAGGCGAAGATATAGGCAAATGGCCTTGAAGTGTGAAATAAATTGTTAACTCGTAAATATGGTAATAATTTCCATATTGCTCTTCGTCATGCACTAGATAGCCCTTTAAATTATTTTATGAACTGCCGTTGAAACTATTATTGGTGATCCGTCTAGCTTTAAAACTTGCCGTGGCCACTTTTGGCGGAAGCAAGTTTTAAAGCTAGACGGAGTAATGTAAATACTTTCAACGGTGGTTCATAAAATAATTTAAAGGGCTATCTAGTGCATGACGAAGAGCAATATGGAAATTATCTCCATATTTACGAGTTAATAATTTATTTCAAGTGAGGGCGCCACTTCAAGGTCATTTGCCTATACCTCCACCTTAACCTAATCTAATCCTAACAAGTTACAATCAAAGGATGGTGTAGGCATTTGACTGTTTCAAGGGAGCTTCTGGTGACAAATTTATACGAGTCCACTGGTTTTCATAGACAGAGACGATTGAGTGGCGGACGACACCCGAAAACGCCCACACAGTCCGCAAAACAAATATCAATACAGCCGTACTATGACTGTCCACTTTAACTATTTCACACATTGTTCATGAGCATAAACATTTATAAACAACACCAATTTCATATTATAAAGTCCACTAAAACAGACAAAAAAAACGTTATTTTATTTACACCTTTATTCATCTCATTATAGGTGAGAAACAAATTTAGAGTGAGGAAGATGATTAAACTTTAAAATATTTCCATGCGGACAATATTATGTCTTGCTTGAGCAAATGAAAAAATGGCGATGTGTGCTAATTTGCTAAAATATAATTAAATTTTTAACAAAAAAAACCACCGACTCCAATTTGTTTGGGAGTTTCTTCCATATCTCCAAAGTTCTTCATCATATCTTAACCAAATTAAAATGGGACCAATTTGGTAGTAAAGGCTTTTAAATCAAAAAATAATCTTCAAAATCAATTCACAATTGGCGAAGATAATCGCGTAAAAAACATATTAAAATAAAAGCGGCCAAGTGTGAGTCAGACTCTCCCATGAAGGATTCCGTAGCAGCAAGTAACATAATATAAAAGTTTTAAAGGTAAATTGCGGTTTATGATGTATTAAAAAATAACTATCTACGAGGGCTGTTTGATAAGTGCCCGTTTTCTAAATATATTAATATCACTGGCCGCAAATAAGTATACCACCTTTTTAAGCCATTCATCAGAGGCGGGAAAATTAAAAAAAAAATGGCATTCTTTTGTTTTTTTTTCTCATTTGACAACGATTCAGTGAAGGCGTGAACTTAAAATTGTTAAAATGGAGAAAGAACAGTATCTGTCTGTAATTAGATTCTTATTTTTGGAAGGAAAAACATGTGATAAAATAATAGTAAGAATGCAAGCGGTTTACCATGAATGTGCTCCTTCTATGACAACCGTCAGATATTGGTATAACGAGTTTAAGCGGGGGAGAACAACCGTCTTTGATGAGGATCGCCCAGGCCGGCCAGTTGAGGTGACTACAGACGATATGGTTAAGAAAATTGAAAATATCGTTTTAGCCGACCGCCGAATTAAACTTCGAGAAATCGTTGATGCTGTAAATGTTTCAATCGAAAGGGTACAACACATATTAGAAGAAAAATTGGGTATGAAGAAAGTATCGGCGAGGTGGGTGCCGCGTTTACTCACGGAGGAGCAAAAACGGAACCGACTGACTACTTCGGAGCTGTGTTTGGCCGTGTTCAAACGTAACCCGAAGGAGTTTCTGCGTCGTTTCGTGACCGTGGACGAAACGTGGGTCCACCACTACACCCCGGAAATGAAAGAGCAGTCGAAGCAGTGGATTTTACCGGGTGAACCTGCTCCAAAGAAAGCAAAAACCGTCCCATCGGCTGGAAAGGTCATGGCGACCGTTTTTTGCGATTCGCAGGGTATTATGCATATTGACTATTTAGAAAAGGGAAAAACAATAACAGGGCAGTACTATGCCAATTTATTGGATGAATTTGACGCCGTGTTGAAGGACAAACGACCCCATTTAAAAAAGAAAAAAGTACTGTTTCATCACGACAACGCCCCGGCTCATTCGTCCAGAGTTGTGACGGCTAAATTAGCACAGTTACGCTACGAACTATTGTCTCACCCCCCGTATTCTCCAGATTTGTCCCCATGCGATTTCTTTTTGTTTCCCAACCTAAAAAAATGGCAAGCGATTTGGATCAAATGACGAAGTCATTGCCGCCACAGAGGCCTTGTTAGGAACGGCCGCGCTACCGACCTCCTTGATTTAAGAATGTTTTTTTTTATTGAGCATTTGTTTTTTTTGTATTTTGACTGCTGTCAGAGAATAAAAAGGGAAAAAGATAAAACTGTTTTTTTTTTGGGATAAATCTTGAATTAAAAACCCGAGCCAGCGCCTCTCATCGTTTATATTGTGGTCCTTCGAGCCGGATCTGAGGCGGGTTTGGTAGTACCATGTTTCGCACGCCGCCTACATCGCGCAAAGGAAAGTTACGCGGTGCCGTGGAGGGCCCTGCCCGAGACATGGAGCACGAAGAATACGAGGGTGAGATGTCTTCCCATATTAAACAGGAAGCTGTCGCTTCAGATAAGCAGTCTAGATCCGCACCTAAGAGAACAGGTTCACATTGTTCGTCCCTGTCACGACGGAGAAATATTGTACTAGAAGCAGCTAGAACTAAGGCCTTGCTTCAGATAGAGGCTACTCGAGCACAAGCCGAAGCTACCGCTAAAATTAAGGTGAAGACATAAGAGAAACAGTGTAATCGAAGTGATTTTGGGCAAATATTTTGGCTTAAATATAGAACGTGAAGTTTTGAAATATTTATATACTGTATAGGATATCCTAAAGTGTTGCTTTACGATTGAAAATGCTTGCTTTTAGTTTCTATTCACATCCAGAAATAATTTGAAAAGCGTCGATCTGTTATTTTTTGGGCAAATTTTTTATCATTATTACAAATCCATTTTAAACCTATACTGGATATATTTGTGACTTTAGTTTGTGTCTATTATTCAACATTCCAATAGTTGGAAAAAGTAATCAAACAATTGAATAATTTAGAAAAAAGAATTTACGCCTACTGAAATCATGAAAACGTCAAAACTATATTTGCTTGCAAAAACTATCAGGCGCAAAAGCATTCGGCGGCGCTGCGTTGCCGATCTGTGCAGCGTTTGTAAACGCGGCGTTGTTGCCAGCTCGTGCACGTTTCGCTACCTAACCTACGAGTATTGTGATATATTTGATGGAAAAAGTCATAATGTGATAATTTCGAGCTGTTGTATATTTGATTTTTAAAAAATGGGTAATGTTTATTTTTCGTGTATGTAAGTGGCCAACACTGGTGTCAGATGTTTCAAGCTGCCTTAAGGCATCAGACATAGCTTGACGACTGCCATACAATGACAACCGAGACCAACGGCTTTTAGGTGCTTTCCGAAGCACGGAGGAGCTCGAGAAATTTTTGTATCACTTGTGGTCACCCATCCAAGTACGGACCACACCCGGGGTTGCTTAACTTGCAGTAGCGGCGTTAGGGTAGGGCGCGGTTGGGTGACCGCCCAGGGCACCAGATACAAAGGGGTGACAGGGGGCGTTTTTGGGCAAGGGGGGTAATAATAAATATATAAATAGCGGCTGGTTAATGGCGGCAACTCCTAAACTCTTATTTGTATGCATATTGTAAACGAAGGGAGGAAGGGGGTGGGCCCTTCCTCCCTTCGTTCACAATGGAGTGGCAAATTTTAAGAATTCTATATCGTACTTGCACCCCTCCCCCCCGTCGGCAGAAATAAATCCTATAAGATTGAAGCCTAACTCAGAGTCTAAATTGCAGTTTGAGGGGGGAGGGGGGGGGGGGAACTCGCCCGGGCCGCTGGTAGAGCTAAAACCGGCACTGTTAAGAGAAGAAATAGGCGGAACAGTTTAAATTATTTGACTTTAGTTTTACGACCGGCCGGGCGGCCGCCTGACGTCAAACCTCTTTGAGAATGTATTTGTTCCAAAAGTTTTACAACCGGCCGCTGCTCGACGTTAACCCTGCTTAGGAATACAATTGTACCACGAGATGTCCTTTAGTTGCCTCTTACGACATCCACGGAAGAGACATGGAGTAGTCCTATTCTAACCCGTTCCGGGTTGGAATAGGACTGGACCACACTGGAAAGTTGAACAAATAGAATAAGTATAATAGGTAGGTACTCATGTTCATTTTGTAAGTACTAATCTGATATGCATTCATCTGAATTGCAATGTTTTAGATTTTCTATGATTTTAACCGCGCGGCACACAAAGGATTTGACTCAGTACCTACATTGCGTGAATGTATAGAGTTATATCGATTCAGAGACGTCATTGTTTAAATTATACCTACTGAAGTTGTTACAACAAATAATCCAAATAATTAAATTCGTTTTGTTTTTACCCGACTACGTCGAACGAAAAAAGAGGTTCATGCATGTGTTTCGCCGCTATGCATGTATGGTACGTGTTCATCTGTTCCCTCGGCATAATGATGATATCCATGGAAAAAAAATACACGTGTATATTAAATACACGTGTATATGTATCCAAGTTTTTCAAAATTTCTGAAGGCCGTACCTAATTTTTTGGGGGTCCAGTGCTGCCCCCATTTAAAATAAATCATTTCAAAGTAAACGGAGATATCATTTAAAATTTGAGAACGGTTTGTGTTGGTATGTATTAGTAGTTATTGGTATGTATTAGTAGTTATTGGTATGTGTTGATAAGTATTGGTATGTGTTGGAGTTAAAATATGAAGCATTGTAAGATCTAAAACCTTTCCTAATTTCATAGGAAAAGTTAAGCCTATATGATATATCCATATACAAAGTAAAGAGGAGTAAACTTGTCTAGTTTTATTTACCCTATACTACTTACATTTTACCTCTTTACTACTTACATTTTTAACTTTGGTTCAATTATGGAAATTTACAGATTTAATGTTATGTAAATACTAAAGTTAATTTGTATGAGTACAATAGCCTCTCGGCTTATCTATCAGACAACACCGTCACACTCACGTTCTTTTCTTTCTCTTTAACATTCTATTTAATCCTCGCTCACACGTATATCTTCATGAAAAATTCTCCTTTAAAGTTTTTGATAGCCGTCGTCGTTCGTAGTGAACCACTTCTACAGATCCCAGATCACATTCCTCACAGACCTACGCGAAGTCCTTCGCTGTGCTCGCTGCGCGTTTATGGAACGCTTTACCAGTGGAGATAAAATGTCTCAATTATTAGGCTCCTTTAAATCTAGACTTGAGTAATATAAAATGTTTATTTATATATTATATGTAGCATATTCATTAGGTATGTATGTAGTGTATTTGTAGCGTTTAAGCTTTATCATTATACTTGTTTTTTTTTTCATTGCTCTGTACGTACTTCTGCCTTCCTACTAAATTTGTAACTATCCTCTGCCCTACCTACTGGTTGACTGGAAGAGATCCCTTCTGGGATAAGTCCACCATTTGTAATATCAATTATTTTATTATGTGTAACTATCGCTGATGTACAATAAAGGTTTTTAAATGAATTGTAAAATTATTACCATCATAGAAAGCCTTATACGTCGTATAAGATAATAATGTTTATGTGAAACCATTTTTTATCTATTTTGTTTCGTACAAATTCTTTAGATAGTAAGAGAAAAGTTGAATTATGTTTTAATTTCTATTTTGAAAAATTGTTTCGAAAAGTATTTACTGTGTTTCATTTAACATCAACTATCAACATACCCTGTATTAATTATTTATAAAAATACAATAGGGGTCATCCCTATTGTATTTTTATAAAGATAGTTGATGTAAAATGAAACAAAGTGAGTACTTTTGCAACATGTAAATACTCAACGCTTGTGCAAAGCATGTACTGGTCTTAATTGATTGATATTTAATGCACAAGACTATTTAATTGTAGCGAAAAGTAACAGAAATGGTTGTTTTTTTTACTGGTGTGACTTTCGTGGTCAGATTTTTTCAGCATTTTATATCTTTATCAATGAGAATCAATAAATTAACAGAAAACGGATTTTGACTAGTGTTTCGCATGCATCATGTTTTTTTTAGTACGGTACTTTTTGAATTTTTGAAATCCGTTCATAAATGCAGAAGATATTCAATATTTTATTGGACCCGATTTAAAAACACGCGTCTGCCAGCCAAGTAGTGATGACGTCACTCCGGACCATACGGCACGCCACCGCCGCGCGCCGTCCGCCCGCAAATATCGTGGTTAGTGGTCAACACTGTTGGTTTTTTGCATTGTTTCGGTAACTGTAATAATAAGTAACAAATTGAAAGATGGATTTGAAAAAGGACTATCCATAAATCAGTATTTTATATATTTATGGGTACGGAACCCTGAAAATTAGTTAATCGTAACATTTATTGCAGGTTAAAATACAGTTGTCTCCTGAACTATGCATGTACCTACGTAGGTAGATAGGCGTTCAGATAACCCAAACGTTTACTTTTAGATTTTAAGCAATGGCCGATGGGTTATTAAAAGGCTGTACCAGGTTGAATTAGATAAATCTAGCAATAATGAGAAAAAGAGATAGATAGGTACCTATAATATAACCTATTTCTATTGATCGTTTAGGTAGGTAGGTACATACTTAATTAATACTAAATAAGTACTATAATATGTCAAAATGATCTTCGCAACAGTAAAAAGTACCTACTCTTGCTTGCTAGTGGATCTCTCTTCATAACAATGATCCACTTTTTTATAGTTTTTTGGTCCGTTGGAACACGAAAAAAAACGGCCAAGTGAAAGTCAGACTCACCCATGAAGGTTCCGTAGCAGCAAGTAACATAATATAAAAGTTCATGTAGTTCGTTGTAACTTTGATCGATGTTTTAATGATAGTGTATTTTTTTTAAGTTATTTGCGGTTTACGATTTATGACGTATAAAAAAAAACTACTTACCAGATCTCGTTCAAACCAATTTTTGGTGGAAGTTTGCATGGTTATGTACATCATATATTTTTTTAGTTTTATCATTCTTTTATTTTAGAAGTTACAGGGGCGGGGGGGATACACACACATTTTACCACTTTGGAAGTGTCTCTCGCGCAAACTATTCAGTTTAGAAAAAAATGATATTAAAAACCTCAATATCAATTTTGAAGAGCTATCCATAGATACTCCACACGTAAGGGTTTGATAAAGAAATTTTTGAGTTTCAGTTCTAAGTATGGGTTCCCCCCAAAATTTATTGTTTTTTTTTCTATTTTTGTGTAAAAATCTTAATGCGGTTTACAGAATACATCTACTTATCAAGTTTCAACAGTATAGATCTTATAGTTTTGGAAAAAAGTGGCTGTGACATACGGACGGACAGACAGACAGACAGACAGACATGACGAATCCATAAGGGTTCCGTTTTTTGCCATTTGGCTACGGATCCCTAAAAATTGTTTGTTTGGAGTAGGTACCTACTATTAGAATTAGAATTTCATTGTTCCGGATTTTTTTGTTTAAAGCAATATATTTCTGGTAACAAATAAGTTGTTTGAATTTAATAGCAAATAATGTTTTTACGTCAAAACATGGGTATATACATTTGTATTAAATTCTCGTAAAAAGAGACTAAAATAGTCAATCTTATAATCTCTGTAAAATATTTTGGGCGAATCTATAACGTGAATAAGTCTGTGTGTAACAACTAACGACGCGCAAAAAACTTTTTGAAAAGTGATATCTGCTTGCCGTCCATTGTATGTAATTCCGGTTTTTTGATAGATGGCGCTGGCCATGTTTCTATGTGTGCACACTCACTGTGCGTATTAGGTTGTGCATGTGTGAGTGAAAACAAGCGAGGTCATTTGCCTATCTCTTCGCCTTAAAGCTATTCAAGCTGACTTAGTCGATAAACAGTTGGCCGCCGATATAGAGGAGTTGGAAAGAGAAAGACGATCGAGATCATCACGGTCTGTCGCCGATAGTAGGACTATGTCGTTGGTCAGCAGAGTTGAGGAATGGATCAACGAAAGTGCATTGTCACAGCAGTGTCAGCCCTCACCAGAGCCAGAAGTGCAGCAAAGTAGCTCTAGTGATAATGGCTGTAAAAAGAAGACTGACATAGAAAAATTAGCAGACGTGCTACAAAAAACTATTATTGCTTCTACTATGCCAAAAGATCGTGACGACAAGCTTCTTACCAGGTTAGCAACTTCGAAAGACCTGCCCTATTTTCAAGGCGAACCACTTAAATGGCTGCAATTCAAACAGGCTTTTTATGAGTCGTCAAAGCTATGCGACTATAGTGACACGGAAAACTTATGGCGTCTTCGTAAATGCCTTCGCGGTGACGCGAAAGATGCAGTTTCATCTCTACTCATTGGAGGTACGTCACCAGAGCAAATTATCGAAACACTAGAGCTGCAATTTGGACAACCTGACACCATAATAAATAAACTGGTTACTCAATTAAAAAAGCTTCAATCTTTACCTTCAGCTTATCACCATGAAATAGTAAGTTTTGCGATTAAAGTTAAGAATTATGTGACTGCCACAAAAGCTATCAAGGAAAATGACTATTTAAGAAGCCCAGAAATGGCAGCAATCATTATTTCTAAATTTCCAAGCACTTTAGTTTGCAAATGGACGGAGTATGCGTTTGAACATCAGCAGAGTGATATATCCAGGCTTGAAAAATTGTCGGATTTCTTGTACAAGGAAGCTAATAAAACTGCAATATCTGGCGTTAGCCACATTCACTATCAGACCACAGACAAACGAAAACCAGATGAGCGAAAGAATACTCACGCTGTGCTTGTGTCTGCTGCTAATAGTGAAGCCGGCGAAATCCCTAAATGCAGATTTTGTCATGTGGATCGTCACGCTTTGCCCTATTGCCCAAGATTTAAAAGAGCTTTGCGTAGAGATCGTTGGCGGTTTGCTCGAACGCAACGCCTATGTTTTAAATGTCTGTCTTGTCGTCATCGTGAACCAGAGACGTGCCAAGGCGACAACTGCGATGTAAATGATTGTGGTCAGCCACACCACCGCCTCCTGCACTGGGTCGCACCCAAAAATAAGACTGAAGAGTCTCACGCAAGCGATAAGCCTTCAGGAAACAGTGACGAGACAGTAACACAGACGAACGCCGAGCGAAGCTGTAAAGTATTATTAAAGATTGTGCCTTTGACAATACACGGACCTAAGGGAAGTAAACATGTGCATGCTCTACTTGACGGAGGCGCGACAGTGACGTTATTATCAGCAGATGTCGCAGATCAATTAGGCCTTCATGGTGAAAAACTCACGATGAGAGCACGTGGAGCATGGGACGTAGAATTAGTATGTCAAATGGAATTGATTGATTTTGAGATTTCCAATAATAACGGAGAAAAATATCTTTTGAAGGGACGGAAAATAAAAGAATTGAATCTACCGACGCAGCATTTAAGCGATATTGATTTTAGTATATACAACGGACAGATACCGGAAGATTTTGAGTTATGTGGTTGCGGAGTACAGCCGAAATTGTTGATTGGCCAAGATCATCACGAACTTATCGCGACGGAAAAGTGTGTAAGAGGTAAGCAGCGTGCGCCGTACCTGACGAAGACTGCCTTGGGATGGTGTGTCCATGGAAATAACGCGATAAGTGATTCTACATGTATGTTAGCCGATCGGTTCTCAGAGCCCGCTCTCAACTTTAATGTCTGTCCGAAAGAGGGGGGAAGTTTAGTACCTATTTTTCATTTAATTTCGGTAGAAGACATAAAATCTCTCTCACAGCCGTCACCCTATCAGTACGATGAAGATCGTGACGCAAAACTATATGACGAAGTGCGTCAAGCATTTACGTTAGAGTCTATAGGGGTTTGTTTAAAACCACGACAGAATCCTGAGGAGGTAAGAGCCGTGGCTATTTTGGACGAAACGTCACAATTGATTGATGGTCAGTGGACTGTCGGCCTACCATGGAAACACGACGATGTTGTGCTGCCAGACTCTTATCCTCAGGCTTTTAATAGGCTTAGAACTGTAGAGAAAAAGATGCTTGGTAATAAGGATTATGCTTCTCGATATCGTGAGCGAGTACAACATTTATTTACTAATGATTTTGCCAGAGAATTGCGCGGTGATGATGAACGTTATAAAGATCGCATATGGTACCTACCACATTTCGGCGTTGACAACCCAAATAAAGCTAAGCTCAGACTTGTATACGACGCGGCTGCGAAAAGTAAGGGTGTGTGTATTAACGATTTTCTTTTGCAGGGACCCGACTTATTGCAATCTCTCTTGGGAATTATGTTACGCTTTCTTCGGGAGCATCCAGTCGGAGTCATAGGTGACATTAAAGATATGTTTTTGCGTATTAAAATAAGAAAAGAGGACATGAATGCTTTTAGATTTTTGTGGAGAGAGCAGACGGCTGAACCAGTCAAAAAATATGTAATGACTTCGCTTATATTCGGTGCGAACTGTTCTCCTTTTATAGCGCAATATGTCAATCAGATTAAAAATACTGAGCGATTTCAAGAAGCCTTTCCGGAAGCTGTGCAAGCTATAAGAAAAAACCAATATATGGACGACTATATTGACAGTTTGCCCGACAGCTTGACCGCAGTTAAAATGGTCAACGATATTTCGTTCATAAATCAGCAGGGAGGTTTTCTCATGCGTAATTGGTTTAGTAACAGTGTTGACGTTTTGAGAGGTACGCCAAAAGAAACCTTAAATGAAAAAGCTGTTAGGTTTAATATTGAAAATCAATCTGAGCGTACTCTTGGTCTTCTTTGGTATCCAGCTACTGACAAACTAGGCTTTGATTTATCGTTTAAACGCATACCTAAAGAAGTATTTGACAAGGAAAGAAAGCCTACTAAGCGTGAGATGTTACGTATAATTATGTCCATTTACGATATCCACGAATTTCTTGGCCCATTTACAATACAAGGTAAAATCATTATGCAAGAGGCTTGGAAAAGTGACATAAAATGGGACCAAGCAGACGAGTTATTTCTTTCATTTCGCGGCTGGTTAGAACAACTTCAGTTGTTAAATTCTATTTTGATTCCAAGATGGTACTTCCATACTGAAGATGAACGAATGAATTCATATAACACTGCTTCAAAACACACACGAGCTGACACCACGAGTGGTAAGGATTTAAGTGTATTAGAACTTCATGTGTTTTGTGATGCTTCGCCGTCCGCGTATGCTGCAGTTGCTTACTGGCGAAAACAAAATAGCGATGGATCAGTGCAAGTGTCATCTATTGCCAGTAAAAGCCGTGTCGCGTCAGTCAAAGGGGTCAGTGTAGCTAGACTTGAATTGCAAGGTGGGTTATTGGGTAGCCGTTTAGCAGAGACAATCAAGACAGAGCATCGCTTTAAACCTGATCAAACGTTTTATTGGACTGATTCAACCACAGTTTTACATTGGATCAGAAATGAAAATAAAAAGTACAAGCCATTTATTGAGAACAGACTAGGAGAAATATGCAACACATCCACGATATCCGAATGGTACTATGTGCCATCCAAATGTAACCCAGCTGATCTTGCTTCGAAAAAACACGAACTCATTCTGAGCAGTGACTCTATGTGGTTCTCCGGGCCTGCCTTTTTGCGTGACGAACGTGATCATTGGCCACAAGATCCTGTGAAAAAAGAAGTCATTAGTGATGATGTTCTAAAGAAAATACAAGCAATTTCAAGTGAAGATGGCGAAATAAATAGCTTACCTGTACCTGATTATCGACGGTTCTCAAGTTGGTTACGGTTATTACGTAGTTCTGCTGCTGTGTTGTCGTTCATAGAGAAATGTAGAAAGAAGAAAAAAGAAATTAATGGAGAACTACTAAAAAGGCAGAAATATTACTTTTACGTAATGCACAAATGCAATCGTTTAGTGACGAAATACATTTATTGAAACAGAATAAACCGTTAAAACGAGATAGTCGTTTGTGTGAGCTTACACCGTACTTAGATAATGAAGGTCTTCTTCGAGTTGGCGGGCGCATAGGCGCTGCAAAAGGAGTTGAAGAGTGTGTGAAAAATCCTTATATCTTAGATGGTCGCAATCATATGTCAAGGTTAATAGTAAAGGACTACCATGTACGCGCGCAACATTCGTACAATGAATTAGTAGTGAATGAGTTACGGCAAAAGTACTGGCTTTTGAATCTTAGGCCTACTGTACGCACTGTCGCTTCTCAATGCCTTATCTGCAGAATTAGAAAAGCTGCACCGATACCTCCACGACTTGGTGATCTACCCGAAGAACGTTTGACGCATCACGAACGTCCGTTCACTGTCTGTGGGGTAGATTTGTTTGGACCAATTGAGATCACTGTTGGTCGGCAGAGGCCCAAAAGATACGGTGTGCTTTTTACGTGCTTAACAGTGCGCGCAGTGCATATTGAAATTGTAGCCTTATTAACTACTGACTCTCTTATAATGGCTTTGCGACGAATGGCCGCTAGACGCGGATGGCCTCATACAATATTTTCCGACAATGGGACTAATTTGAGAGGAGCGGATGTAGAATTAAGGAAGAATTTTCAGGAAATTGATCAGCAGGAACTTGAACAGGAAGCTCTTAACAGGAACGTAATCTGGCGTTTCATACCGCCAGCCAGCCCGCATATGGGTGGCGCTTGGGAACGCTTAATACGCAGCGTAAAAACTTCCTTGAAGATCGTCCTTAAAGAAAGAGCACCTCGTGAAGAAGTCTTGTCTACTTTTCTTGCTGAAATCGAAAATATTATTAACAGTAGGCCCTTAACGCATGTGTCAGTGGAT
The DNA here is from genome assembly GCA_963576875.1 of Acrobasis repandana. Lineage (NCBI taxonomy): Eukaryota > Metazoa > Arthropoda > Insecta > Lepidoptera > Pyralidae > Acrobasis > Acrobasis repandana. Next base: position 7,754,850 of record OY756230.1, on the reverse strand, counting down.
CCTAAGAGTGACGTGGCTCTTACTCCTAATCATTTTTTATTAGGAAGCTCTTCAAACTTACCTCTACCAGGTGTATTCAGCGATGGAGATTTGTGCCTTGGAAAACAGTGGCGTATGGCACAACGTCTAACAGATTTATACTGGAACCGCTGGGTAAAGGAAGTGCTACCTGAACTAATCCCAAGGCGAAAGTGGAACCAAGAGGGATTGCAATTAAAAATAGGTGATTTAGTAATAGTCGCCGATCCATCATCACCGCGTAACACTTGGCCGAAAGGCATAATCACAAAAGTGTATCCCGGACCAGACGGTCGAGTTAGGGTGGTCGACATTAGGACGAGAGCGGGAGTGCTGAAGCGACCGGCTGCACGCGTGGCCTCACTTACGCGACGTTTTGAGTGTCCTGACGACCACTAGGGGGGAAAATGTTAGGAACGGCCGCGCTACCGACCTCCTTGATTTAAGAATGTTTTTTTTTATTGAGCATTTGTTTTTTTTGTATTTTGACTGCTGTCAGAGAATAAAAAGGGAAAAAGATAAAACTGTTTTTTTTTTTTGGGATAAATCTTGAATTAAAAACCCGAGCCAGCGCCTCTCATCGTTTATAGGCCTATTTTAATGACTTTCCAAAATCATACTTTTTGGATGGTTTATTGAAGCTTGAGTATAGGTGGAACAAATGTATAGAGTTAAAAGGTGACTACGTAGAAAAATAAATGCATATATACAAAAAAAAGTTTTTTTTTTCCATAAACGGGTACTTATCAAACAGCCTAGGTATGATACCGAGACCGCTATAGTTTTAATTGAACGTACATACTTTGAGATATATACCACATTTTTTTTAGAATTATTTTAGTAATATTTCAAAAGTTACTGTGGGGGGGACATCTCAAATAATCTGTTCTCATTTGGGCCCTCTTTGTTGCAGTGTCATGTCGCAAAATGTGTACAGTGGCCTAAAATTAATTTAAACAAGCATAGCACATTTAATAAAAACATATTTTACGATTAAAAAACTACAAAAACCTTACGTTTTCTATACTTGGGTTTTTTATAATTTCCCATATTATGATAATCCATTTTTAATACCGCCATACTTACTGAACGAACGAGATGGCATTAATCATTCCGTGCCTATGAAACTTAGAACATTGCAGAATTTTGATAATTTTTTTTTTATAAAACGCTGTCTAGTCGACAAGTTCTGACCTAACTCTTAATGCGTGTTATAGAATAGGAATATCAAATGCTGGAGACATTCGACATGCGAGGCTAATCACATAATAGCTCAGTTGTTCAGAACGTCGTATTTAAACCGAGATCGCGAGTTCAAGTCCAAGTTTTTTTATTCCTTTGGTGTTGCGAAACCTTGCTACCAGATGGCGCCACTGGTTTGAACTTATGTTAAAGCTACCGTTTCATAAACAACATGAATCATTCGTGTTCGTTCATTTCATTTGTCAATCGCGTTTTGTTTTACTGTCTGTCACCAATCCTCTTGACAGCAAATCACTTTAAATAAATGCATGATGCAAGATATGAAGTTGTTGATTTGTTTTTATTATATTTTATACCATACACTTTTTATCGTATTGTAAAAAAATATATTTCAGTGAATAACTATAGTGAACAAAACGCTCCGTCAAAGATGCATTACCCATCGTGTTGCCTTTGTTGCCAGATAGCGTCACTGCTATTTCCCAATGTAGAAAATGTAAAATACTTTTTTATATAGTGTACAAACGTCCATAAAATAAAAATAAAATCTTTTATAATCTAGGGATTTTTTCCTACAAAATGACGTAAAAATACTTGCTGCGACACGTAGTGCAACAATGAGGGCCCAAAATGTATGAAGCGATCTAACACATTATTTAACTTTGTATTAGATTATCTCAAGACTGGGGGATTAGATCTACATAGTTTCAAAGCAGTTTTGTTGCATTTTAAAAGACCTTTTCAACGATATCCCACACGTTGGGGTTAGTCCAATTTAATTTTTTAAATTTACTTTTCGTTGTATGGGAGGGCTATGGGCTATGGTAGTATGGGGGGCTGAAAAAAAACATTTTTCATAATTTTAAAAATCAACTTTTGGAACTTCAATATCTATCTCTCCTCCAATTTTCGTGACAATCGGTGCAGTAGCGGCGGAGTACGAGCCCGGACGGACAGACAGACGGACGGACGGACATGACGAAACTATAAGGGTTCCTAGTGGACTACGAACCCTAAAAAAACATACAGTCGAATTGATAGACCACCAGCCAGGGCACCGACAACAAACTTGTGTATTTTTGCTCGATATTAATAAAGACAACAGGTAGACGGTTGAAATATTCACAGAATATTAAGTTTTACGAGTATGTATGTTACGTATGGTACGGTACGGAACCTTACGCTTACGTACGCTAGTCTGACTCGCTTTTGGCCTATATTTTTTTGTACTTAACTATAGTTGTTCGCCGCGAACTTAAGACTTCGCGATTATAGTTCCCTAAGTAACACCTAGATGGCGCTATCCAAAGTTAGAACGCGCTATGGTTTCGTTTACTACATAATCGCGGTCATTTTTATTAATATTTCAAAAACTACTGAACCGATTTTGATGCCCAACGAACTTAAAAATTCTATTGATATTTCCTACATGCTTACCTTTCATAAAATCGGATCATCGGTTCGGCAGTTATTGCGGTACAAACATACATACAAACAATGTGTTTTCGCCCCCAACTCTATATAGAGACCTCGTTCGCTTTGCTCGCTCAGTCAAATATGTAACTTTTCCTAATACCTACTTATTTTCTTTCTAATTTGTGCTTTCTATTGAATTTGAGTTCTAGAATAAATAGATAGAATAGAGAAAAAACGTACAATGTACCAGCTGCTCTCTTCCCGCGTAGCGCATTAGTATCGTATAAGCCAATTGCGGGAATGGGCGAGATTCTGAATACTAGTAGTTCGCCGCAAACTTAGACCTCGCTATTATAGTTCCCTAAGTAACACCTAGATGGCGCTATCCAAATTTAGAATGAGCTATGGTTTCGTTTGCTACATAATCGCGGACATTTTTATTAATATTTCAAAACCTACTGAACCGATTTGGATGCCCAACGAACTTGAAAATTCTATTGATATTTCCTACATGCCTAGCAAATTCTATCAAAATCAGACCATCGGTTCGGCAGTTATTGCGGTTGAAGTAGGTCAATAAATTAATTTATTTGTGTTACCTACATAATTTGTTTGGTGTACATTAGAGAGTTATCTTTGATCTATCATGTCAATAGGTGATGTGTGTAGCGTAGCGTAGCATGTGATGTGTTCATGTGTGTGACCAGTCAATCTATTTCGATTTGCTTCCTTCGTTCTTCACGCATAACGATGCCTTCGTGTCTTACAAGCACGTGAGCTCTCCTCTGTCTCAGGCATGTAAAGCTCAATTTACATTGCGGCAGAGTCGCAGCGATTCGCCGAAATCGTACATAGCATAATGAACTTTATATCAATCGTATAATGTTCAAACGTCTTCCGGCGACTTCACGAGAATTCGCCGCTTGACGCGCGACTACTTTTTGAGCTCAAATTTAGTTTGAACCTTTAACTATTGACATAAAAGTTCATTATGCTATGTACGATTTCGGCGAATCGCTGCGACTCTACCGCAATGTAAATTGAGCCTAATAGGAAATGGCTCTTCAAAATAAGAAAATATATATTTATTTAGAACATTTATTTTATATTTAATGAAATAATACACTCAATGTTCTAGGTTTGTGTATGGTACTTACTACTACTAGCATAGGTACTTGGAACTAGAAACTTTATATACAATACCAATACCAGGAATAAAACTAAGGATCTTTTAAATAATTATTTAGGGGTAAAATCACTTCTTTTACTTAGCTAGCAACTGTTGGATCTATACATATTCACATGCACTGCATGTGACATGACATTTATTCTATACATGCTACCAGAAGATTTTAGGATATTAAAAATAAAAACTTTAGTCCCAAAACAAAAATGGTAGGTATATGTGGAACTAGATGTACCCTGTATATAAAACAAAATATACATTTTCAATTTCAATTGTCACAATAGGTACCCGTCTACCCGTACATGCGTGTGGCTTTCACTTCATAGCTCATTTACATTTGCATATGAGTTGCGAGGTGAGTCACGAAACAGGAGTGTGAATAGAATAGAGGTTTTTTGGTCATGAGTCAAAGGATCTCGTAATACTACATTTACACTCTCAGCTCGTACCTTGCCTCGCCTCATGCTTCGTCCTTTGCTCGCAACTCGTACATGAGTGTAAATGTAGTAGGTATCATACATTATATTATCCCCTCAAAGGCTGGACTCCATTGATGCTGATTGATGATGCACTGTTTTAACAACCAATGATATTTAATTTTGACACATCAAAAGAGATAGACATATCTGTCATAGATATGACAGATATGTCTCTCTCTTTATTCTTTCTCTTTATTTAGATCTATAAAGGTACAAGAGGATTATTTACTTTGGTTGTATCACAATGGGTAATTTAGCACAATATATTAACTATGTTATTAATTAAGACAGTTTACAATTCGAAAAATCAAACTATTTGTGAGACTCGATATAAACCCGGCTAATAACAGCTGATTATAAAGACTTGCCACATGTCACTTTAATCACTATCACTTTTGCTTATGTAGGGGTGACCTTTATCATATTGTTTGTCGCTATGGCGGCCTGGCCTGGTACTATGTAGAAAATACAGTAAAAAAAATCTAGGTCTATATCTGTACACAGCACATCCTCATTTGACTTCAATGGAGTCACAACTTTACATAGGTAATATTTTACATTAAACTTATTCAATGCTTTCTGTGCATGGGCACAATTCTCTGCAGTGTACAATCCAACTGGTGATCCAATAAAAACCGTTTTAAATCTTACATTAAATAATCATTATTACTATAAATGCTTACTAAGCTTAGCTAGAATTTGGTCCTGTCAAAGGTAAAGCATTAATTTCTTTGTTGAGTCTGATCTGTTCATTGATGACTTTCCAAGCATCCTCTTTCTCTTTCTTCGTGATGGGACGTTTCTTTTGTTTGGCTGCTACCATCTTCTTATACACTTCAATACATTCTACATCAACTTGATCCAGTTGTTTTTTTAAATTCAGTCTAATCATTTCCTGCTTACAAAGCCCAATGAGATTCTTTAAATTTTTACAGTTGTCCTTTCTCACAGCCGCCAGTTCTGTCTGGCATTTCTTGATTTCAGCCAAGATTTCATCATCTGCTGGGTTTGTGAGAGGAGGTAAGTCTTCAGGATCCAGTATGCCTTGTTCCACTAACTCCTTTCTTAAGCACTTTTCCAAAGTCAAGGAGTTTTTGTAGCTATTTTTTGTAGTGGCAGACTGCTGCTTTATTTTAATGTCAGGTACTTCATATGACATAACATTTTCTTCCATTAATGCTGAGACGAGTCTCTGTGTCAAGGGGCCTGTGATTATGTTGTCATTTGATTTTTCTAATTTCTTGAGAATACTTGATGCATCCGGTGACAGGCCAGTTTTTTGTTTATGGGCATTGGATGCATTTTGATCCTCAGCAAGATGTTCATCAGCCCATACTTCAGAATAATGTTTTCCAAGAGGAGGAATCGGCGGCAGAGTGGTGTTGCTGCTCGTAGCTAACAGGGACTCTAGAAACTTTATATCATCCAGCGTTATAGGGGCACAGTAAGGATCTACGGAATTCCAAAATTTATACGGAATATTATTCTTTGGCAAAGCAAATTGAGTTATATCCAACTTAACTGAATTATCTGAATTCATATTATGATCATTAGCATAATTAATATGGGAAGCACTTGATGCATTTGAATAGTTTTTGAATTTAGGCACTTTTGGTTGGTTTGAGAGCTTTGTGTGTTCTTTAGTTTTGAGGGTTTCCAAGAATTTCCGTTTGACAGGGTATTGCAGTTGTTTGCCTGCTGCTTTGCCTTTCTTTTCTCGCTTAGATTCGTTGGTATCAATACTTTCTATTTCAGATTGAAAGTACCTAACTCGAAGAGCTGTGTTGCAGAGAAGTGATTCTAGTTCCAATTGTAGAGAATCAAGTTCGTCCATTCCGATGGGTTCATCAGCAGATCTCGCCGCTATCGCTGTAAATCGGGGTAAACTAACAGCATTGTCCTGGATTTTGATGTATGGGATAGGACACATATCCACTTTCGTTTTACCCACAGAAACCGATCCTGGTATCTTCGCTGGTTTGTTGTATGGTGATATTCCTGGACTAGAAGGTTTTCCATTATCATGGCTCTTACTAGCCAGTCGCCCCTTGCTGTTATGGTGCATCCTTTTCCCTAACATCTTTTTCTAATAATTAAATTTACCCGCGAAACCACTATAGATATGCATAAATACACATAAAATGGACTTCCGCCGTCACGTCTGTGTGAACTTCTGGTTTCTACTTTAAACACCTCTTGATCAGGGCGAAAGTTTACAGCTAAAACTGTAGTTATTCAATATGAAAACCGTAAACTGTACAGAGATTACTTGTAATTACAACGATACATTCTAAAAATAACACGACAAAATGGCGTCACTCACTCACTCATCACTTTGACATTGACAGCACAAACTATATACGGATCACGGATCAGACGGACGTGTCGGTACTGGCTTTTTGTATCGTAGCGTTCTCGTCGCTGATTCGTTCTCGTAGCTTGTATTACAACCAATCCAGTGACTGATCTCAGAAATTCCCTTTTGACAATTCAACTTTTTAAACTAAAATTTTTGATTAAGGAAAATCTTGGCAAAGAAATCGTTATACCAATCAGCCTTTAAGCAAAAAAAAAAGTGGGTGGGGGAGGGGGCCCAAAATAGCGTGCTGGTGGGCACTGTGCAGCTTCCTTTATTACTGATACTGATACACTATCACGACTTTATCCCTAACGGGGCAGACAGAGCCTAGGGCGGCAAGGCCCAGGCCACTTTTAGCGTGATGGTGGGCATGAAGGTGGAAAAAAGAAATCATAATAATGATGTGTTGCTAACCGCATCGCCTATTGATATGATTCAGATTCTTGCCCATTCCCTCGATCGGCTTTTACGATTTGCGCGGGAAGAGAAGCAGCTGGTACATTCTATGTTTTTTCTTTTCTCCCAGACCAGCATGGAAGACTTCCTTTATTGATATTTATAATTATAATTAGTTATCTATTTCTAAAATAGGCTCCCTATTTTACTGAAATGTATGAAAGAATAAACAAATAAAATAAGGTTAGTTCATTTATTACATATACAAAATACGTGTCAAAGAGATTCGGAATGCAAACACCATTGTTTTTGTTATGTACATTAATCACTTCACGTAATTATTCTTCGCGGTAGATGAGCACCAACCAACAGAATGTTCTAGGTAAGAAAAGAAGTAGGCAAAGGCTTCGTAAGGTCTTGGGGCAATGTTTTGTGATAAAACAGGTACAGTCCGCGCGGTTCAGTCTAACTGAAGACACACCTGGAACAAAACAAATAACTCATAAAACTTCTGAACAATATCTAGTTACACAATTGAAGTGGTCATAAACGCAGCATTTGTTATATCTGGACGTAGTGTATGCCAAATCCTCTGGCTACTCTGGCTAAGTATGGCTCTGGTAGTACAGAGAGGGTCGTGCTCCTGCAGTGGAGACTAAAAAAGACCTGAGGATGACATTTTTAACAATTTTTTTTTTCCCAAAAATCCCAAAGATATTTTCTGGTAGGCATGAAATTTATTTTGCATAAGTGTCGTACAATAGATGGAATACATTAAATCAGGATCGTACACTTAGCTGTTTCCAGCATGCAGAAAATAGGTAGGTACTAACATTTTTTGTACAATTTAACAGAGTATTTATTAAACAAATGCCAAAAAATACAGTACAACAGTAGACAGCACTTAGCGCTAAGATTATACCTATTATGCATAAATCTTGTAGATTAAGTACAATAAATTAAATAAATACAAATTCCTGTAATATTCATAATACACATAGATTTTATTTCCAACATTATTGCTTACTTCCAAGGGACGCCTTCAAGTTAATTTATTTAATTTTTATATGCCAACAATATCAACATTTGAGTTTCATTGACATTTATACAGGGCTACATAAGTTTAGTTGTTGATTGTCAGCATGTCTTTCTGTGACACAAAACCCTCTTCTAAGCGAGCAAGCGCCTCAATTCGAGGCATGAATAAATACAACAGAAATAAAAATGATTACCTAATAACACATAGAGCTCCGGTGAAACAATTTAACTTCTGCAATTTTGGGGGTTAATGATTTGTGATCCCAGTGCCTTTTACGTGAAGTATGATCAAAGGTGTCTTTTTTCTGAAAAATAATAATAATAAACATCAACTTCTCCAAAGGGAGACTTCAAAAGGTCCAGGGTTAAAATACCCGTTAGCGTGAATCCAAAGGATATAAAAATATAAGTTGGTATTACTTATCATTTGAACATGCAAACTTGTTTATCGCACTAAATTGGCAAATGAATAGTTTTGCGTTATCATTGTATGAACAGAGTACCTAATATTATTTTACTGAATGGATGGATGCTCAAGACCGTGCGAAGTAGAGAAGGAAAAGCCAGAAAGCGGACCCCGGGCTTCACAGCATTACAGCTGAGGATGCAACTGGGAATACGCTGAAGTGAGAGAGTAATATTATTTTACATACCTTCCTTCCTCATATAAGTTCTGTAAAGTACTGTACTGAATATTTTTCGAAGTAAAAAGAGTGTCTCTTATGTCTGACGAGACTAGCAACTCAACTTGCGCTACTAAAACCGATTAATTGCATCTATCCACTTATTTCGCAGCTCAGTTCTATATTGAATGGAAATCAATGAAGATAGTGTTTCCTTTTACTCCCACAAAGGATCACATGGCACCAAGATATACCACCAGAGGCACCAGAGCACACACGAACTTGAGATGAGAGCTGAGCGATTAATTTAAAAACAGAATAAACAAACAAGATGGAGGATGGGCGAAATTCGGCGAAAACCACTGACCTCCTATATACAAGTAGGTGTACTTGTATATAATTATGGAGGTGACAGGCGAAAACGGTGAAGCGGAAAGGGGATGGAGGGGTAGTGAAACGTCAAAAGCCAATTGCTAATACATAACTACAGTATATTCTTACGATCACAGACCACAGTAGGCGACATTTCGGGCCGTGATTGACAGCGACAGCCACAAACTAACTAAACCAGAGATAGGTGGGGGTGGGACTAATAAGCGACAGCGGCCAATAGGCCGCAGACCAGGTACATTTTAATACTGTCAGAGACGGAATAATAGAAAGATTTTAAAATTGTAATTTAGTTTATTTCTTTGATTTTGTTTTAAGTAAAAGTATATATTTTTTGATTAAAATAAACAAAAAAAGTAGTAAAATTAAAATAAGATTTATTTAAGTTATGTTTTATATTTTCCGATTTTATAATTATGAAACCTTCAAAAAACGAGTCTTCCTGAAAGGCCGGTAACGCTCTTGTTACCAGTGGCAGTAATCTCAGTACAAGAAACCGGGAAATTCATAAGTTTTATGATACCAAATAGCGAAGTAATATATTTTCATATAGTGTTAATGTAAACTATGACTTTTTTGTCTTATCGTATAATACATTCTTCAACTAAAGATTAAAGATGGCATAACTAGTAAAATGTATTAAATATTTCAATAAAAATCTGTAAGATGGCACAAGTAGAGCAGTGTTTAGAAATACCACAAAAAATCTTGTAACATTGGTAGATTATAATAAACAACAAAAAAATATTTATGCAGTAATAAAAATATTTAAAACGATTAATACATATGAAAAGCGATTTATAATAAAATTATACAATCAGACACGACAAGAAGAAATCGCAGGGTAAAAATTTATAGTTTATTGAAAAGGGTATGTATATTTCGCGAAATCATAAATGGCAACACCGTAGTAGTTTTGGTATTTTGGTATGGCGGACCAGGACCATAGAGTAATATTGTATATACTGAAATAAATAAGAAACTGAAGCTTTAACATTAAATCAAACCAGTGGCGCCATCTGGTAGCAAGATTTCACAACACCAAAGGAATAAAATTAAAAATACTACTACTACAAACGAAACAATTTATCTGTACACACGTCGATGTGTGAGTTTTATACTTAGGGTCGCACCGCAGAATTATTTTAATACTTACCTACTACCGAGTTCGACATATTAACGATTATATTATTCCATACCGGAAGATTTACGAACACTATGACGTAAAAATATTCTGTTTTATATGTATTAAATGTTACAGGAAAGTCGGAAACAGCTATATAATATCACTTCACAAATATTTTTCATTATGTCCATTGTCCATTTCACCATTAGTTCACTTTACTGATTATTATTGAGTCCTTTATAATGTAACGCACTAATTTCACTAATTCACTATTGTAATATAGTAATTTGCATATTCGGCGCAAAACTATACGGTAATTATATGAATAAATTAAATAAAAATAAACAAATGATTATCACGCTTGATGATGATGACAAATTGACACGCACAGCATGTCAAGTTATCATTGTCAACAATGGCATTTAGCACTATAACCCGCGGAAATCTAGTTGGCATCTGCGTGTATGTGATTACCTGTGAGCGAGGAGCCTATGTAACATTACCGGATTGCTTATTAGCAATCCGGTAATGTTACAATCTCGCTCTTGTGTATCTCCCGCCAATGCGAGAGAGCGAGAAGGGTATATAATCAAGATGGTTGCTGGGTAATAACGTGAAATTATATTGTTGCTTTGCTTACCTGTTTTCATCATTTGGAAATGTATGAAATATACGTTCTTTAGAGTATTGGGTGGATAAACAATTATTATACGCGCACCTTCTCACTATAATGGTTACTATTGGTTGACAGTTCTCAAGACAACACACGTCGCGTATTGCGTGCGGCTAGTAATTAAACCTTGGTTTGGAGCTGTCAAAGCTCACAAAGTGCGGGGGAGAGGTGCGGGGACGCCAATTTGCAGGAGACGATGGGAGAGACCATTCTGTTTGACTCTTATGTATTCTGTGACATCGTATGGCGAATTTCTCTACCATTTGATATTCCTAGTCTATAACACGCATTAGGAATTAGGTTAGAACTTATTGGCTAGATGGCGTTTTATTGAATTTTTTTATCAAAATTCTGCAACGTTCTAAGTTTCATAGGCATGACCAAGACTCCGCTAGGAGTAATATAGTTCTGTGTGGCGGACTGGGCGGACACAAAACAATTTGATTTCTTTTTAAGTCAAGAGTGCCGGTATTCGGTGTCTTTTTGCGCTGGCGCAGTTATCTTGTGGTGTTTTTGACTATTCCTTGAATTTCCGTAAAACAAATAATAAATGCAATAACATAACTACAGAAAGCAGGTCTCATCTCACCATCGTTGCTACAATATGCGACCAAGAAGCGAATAACAGAAATGCAATGAAAATATGAGGAAAATATATTAAATAAACGAATCCAAAGCAGCTTGGCTCAAAGAAGAAAACGTTGTTCGTTTTCTAAAGAAAGTATAATGATCATAAACAAGCAAGAAGTTATACCATTATATGACCCACCGCACCTATTGGCCTTCCAAGAATCTCGAATTCCGAATGCCCTTGCATTCGGAATAATTTCCTTACAAAAAATGTAAAATATCTAAGAGGGACAGCAGCGATTGGCTAAATGGGGTCATATAAAAATACTGCACCTAGAAAACTCCGAGTACCTACAGAGGCGTTTGCCTTTTACTCATATGTACCAAAATTAACGTCGAATCATGTCCACGCAGACAAAATAAATAAAATGAAGGTGAAATATGCCTCACAACACAAATTTTCAGTCTAATATGGGATATTTAGCAGGTAATAAAATACCCGAAATGTTATCAATGTGTTATCATTTTGATTTGATAACATTTTTAAATACTTTATTTAGTTATCTTTGCTATTATTTCTATTTATAAACCTGACTATTCATATTTCTCTTTCAGATAAAGGCATCTTGCCAAGCGAGTGCAAGGAATCAGCAGACTTTCTTCTTTTCATGGACAATTTATTTGACTGTCAATGGCAGCTTCGACAAAAAGAAGCATTACAGGCCCTCGTCATCGAAAACAATACAGAGCTATCGTCGACCTGTGGTGATTACAGATGTGAAGCCGGTTGTTATCGTAGCCAGCCAGCCGGTAACCAGCCGCTTTTTTTCGCTGACTATGGTGATCACCTATAAACAGCGGCTGTCTACGGATGACATGTCATTATGTTTATTATTGAATCTGTTTTATGTCCTAAGTGATTATTTATGTTTATTTACTTTCACGTAAATTCAGAATTAATAACTCAGGTAAGCGCTCTGTCCTATTTCATAGTTGTGACGATGTTATTTTAAAATATTTAATTTAAATTTTAAGGTTTCATCTTACTTGGGTTAATCACATAATACTAAATACACGAAACACAAAACGGACGTCGTAGTAGTAGTTTCACATGTGTACCTATGACGTCCGTTTTGATGAGATGTGACATTATTATATTGGCTGGTTTTTAGGGTTCTATTACTGAGACTCCGCTGTCTGTCCGTCTGTCACAGGGCTTTATCTTTTGAACCGTAATAGCTAGACACTTGAAATTTTCACCGATTATGTATTACTGTGGCCACTATAACAAAAAATACTAAAAATAAAAAGAAATTGAAAATTAAAGAGAGTCGTCATACAAAAAAATTGTTTTGTCAGCGTTTTTAACTAGATCTTTATAATATAAATAACTAGATACTTATAAATTTTACAGATTATGTATAACTATGACCGCTATAACAGCAAATACTAAAAATAAGAAAAAGTTAAAAACGTAAGGGTCATCATACAAAAAACGTGTTTTTTTCAGCGTTTTTAACTTAATCTTTATAATGGCATTAACTAGATACTTGAAAATGTCACAGATTATGTATAGCTATGACCGCTATAACAAAAATACTAAAAATAAGAAAAAGTTAATAATTTAGTGGGTTCGTCATACAAGAAACGTGTTTATTCAGCGTTTTAAAACATTGTACGGTTGTACGGAACCCTTCATGTACGAGTTCGACTCGCACTTGCCTGTTTATTTATTGGGATTTATTGAATACTTAACATGACTGTATTTAATGTTTTGTGATTATCTGATTTACAAAACTTATAACATATTTGAATTTTAATATATGTATGTATAAACAAGCCTATTATTTTATTTTTTGGCTTATTTCGCAATGTCTGGTAAAGGTACGGTACCAACAAAGTAGATAAGTCAATGATTTACGCTAGTAATACGTAGGTAAGTCCATGAGATAAGTTTAAAATTAATATTTTTAAATTTCAGTAGCGCTAATTTTGAAATAGTTCATCACATTGTGAAGTAAGGCCAAACTTCCTTTAAAACCTAACAAACCTACCTTTCTACTATACATAAGCATAGTATATACGTACCTACCTACTAAGTACCTACCTATATACATTAATGCCTACTAGAAATAACAGATGGCGTTGTCTATGCATCGAAAATTTTATTTCCGGTTTTATGCATCAAGTTAGGTCTCTATTTCAGTATATACAAAAGTACTCTGTGCTTGTTACACCCCTGGTGTTGCAGTTGTCCATGGAATGGACAGTGGTGATCACTTACCATCAGGTGACCCGCTTGTTAGATTGCCGCCATATAACATAAAAAAAAAAAACTAAATGAAATCACTAAAACGAACAGACAATATTTACAAATACTGTTTATGTAATATATTGATTTTGCAAGGATAAATAACTTTTGTTTGTGTAAATGTGAAATGAGTGTTATGTTAAATAATAAAATAATATGTATTATCATAAATAACGATTATATTATAAACAAGTAACAAATCAATCATTAATGAAGTCTTTGAACTCAGAAAAAGTAATAGTAATATACTTCGTTAATCTGGTCTGGGTGTCATTTTGAATTTTTGACATTTATGTATGACAATTTGACAAATGACAAAATGGTGTGTTTCGTAATTTTTTTCGGTGTTCTCTTCACGATCTTATATTAGTGTGAAGTTCTTCTGATTTAAAATGGTCTTTTACTGAGAGGGAATTTAGATACAAACTGAAGGTAGCACATGAGGACCGAAGTGATTAAGTTAGATTATGTTTTCAAAATAAACAAACAACAGATCACAGATGATGCCCTTGGTTTCTGATACGAATACCAATATTCTAAAATGGGAGAAGTAATTAAATGTCCTCTCTGTTGTAATCAGACTTTCGAGTCTAAAATTGCACTTATTGAGCATTTAGCAGGTGTGCTGTCCAACATAAGATGTCCTATATGTGATAATAAATGGTCTTCCATAGCTCACCTCATTGAGCATCTTAACCTTGATAACTGCTCAGCTCAAATGTTTGATGCTCACACTTTGGAAAGCCATCAAGAGGATATGATGGATGTTAAGCCATGTACTTCTGGAGAGCAAATGAATGGTGATTTATTTACTTTAATTATTTTTCAATGTGGAAATTTTTGAAGGAGGTGTACGTCAAGCCAGTCTATGGCCCATGACGCCCATGACAATGTCATTATAATATCAGCCATATAGATTCTGGAATTGCTTCTCAATAGGTATTTATTGTTGCTTACCAACTGTGAGATGAGAGGCAAAGGTCATATTCTTTATGAAATGGTCACTGCATTCATAAAACTAAGCCGACAATAATTATTTGAAATGCCCGATTGAAGAACTGTTGGACCGATTTGGCAAATTTTTCTGTTGTTCTGTTCCTTCTTGTCAAACATTAATCAAAGTGGCAATATTAAAAAAGTTTAATAAACACAACCGGGAATGGAATGAAGTTCACCGAGGTCAGTTAGTATTAATATCTATGTATAAAACAATTTATGGTTAGCCTGTATTTGTGTTCCAATGTAGGGCAGAGGCCTTCCCTTTCTTTTTTTCATTTATCCATATCTAATATTATGACATAATATTTTTTTCCAGAAAACGAAATTCAAGATGAAGGACTTCCTCAAATAAGTGATAAAGACACAAATGAAAGTTTAGATATAACAGATAACAAAATGTATGCAGAACTGATAAGCAAGAACATGATGAAGTCATGTCTTCAGACTCAAGAGTTAAAGTTTGTAGAGGAGAATGGTCAGAGCCGATACGTGTTTATGGAAGAGATGGAGTCGGACTTGGACACTGGCAGCAAAGTGGTCACGAAAGTGAATCATGATGGGACTATATCAATGACTACTGTTACAGGTAAAGTTATAATTAAATGCTTTTGAACTTCTCCTATCATCATCAATTGCATCTTCAGCGGTCATGCTTCTGAACCCGGGGTCCGCTACCTAAACCTAAATGATTAGACGAGGTTACTGGTTTTTACACAGAGTGACTGCCGTCTGATCCCTACAACCCTAAGGGTAGACCAGAACCAATTCTAGGATAGGTTTAAACAAACACTAGATGGTGTTCGGGACCCACAGCTTTACGTGCCTTCTAAAGCACAGAATCATCTTTCTTTTTGGATAATCAAGAGGTGGGAGGTGACTCAAGCCTGAAATATCCTAACCAGACTGGAAACAACTTTTCACAAAGTACCTATGCTTTCCAGTGGGATTTGAACCAATGACCCTGTGTCCGAGTGGGAACTTCTATCACGCAGGTATAAAGTTATGCCCTTAAGAGAATATTACACTTTAAAGGAATCCTAACTAGGCAATCGGAAGATGTAATCACAGTTAGAACTGATTGGATCCGATTTAGAGTAAAGACATTCCGACTGCTCTACTTCCTTGTAATCTGTGAATTCATTCCGAAAAGCAATAGTTGTGATCACTAGCTAACAATTTAGGAACCTAATTGTTCATAGAAAGTTCTTACAAATTGGTATTTTAATCAACTCTTATGATCTAGGTAGGAGGAGAAGCAGCTGCTAGTTGTCATATTTTTACATTTTTGATTCAGATCTGTATGGAAGAAATATGCCTCAGATACAAATGCATGTATGTGGCTCAATAACATTTTATAATAAACTTTGTTACCTTCTTCTTATTTAAGAGCTTAGTGGCTCTTGTCGGTGGAGTATGTGCCATACTTCTCGGTTCTCTGCCTTAGTTTTTAGTGCTTGATATGACATGACCCCTACTTTTTCTTTCAGTTGGTCTACATAGCTCTTTCTTGGTCATCCTGGACCTCTTCTACCTTTTATCTTTCCTTCTAGTATGTTTTTAAATAAGGAGTCATGTCCTATTAAGTAACCAATCTTGTTACCTATTTGATGTAAATTCAATTGTATTGTATTTTTATGTAACTATATTTTTCAGATATGAAACTGGACACAGGCAGCGTGATAACTCCTTCAGAGAATGAATCAGAGGAAAATCAAGAAGAGATTTATAGCTGCAACTCATGTGGAGTGTCATTCTCTTCTGTGATTGAACATATACAGAACTATCACAATGACCAAGATGTGGTGGTCGAGGTAACATCCTCTAGTTAAAGTGAAGGTTTTTAAGATTTTTTTTAAAATGCCTCACGTAATTGATGGATTGATGATGCCCCCTTACGTAATACTTGAAGTAAAAAATAAACTAAATATTTTTTGTATTTTGCTTGTATTTAAATGTGCAATAAAAAGTTAAAACAAACAAACCAATAAAATTACAGATTGTCTGAAAAGTTTTGAAAGATAAAAGTTTTTTTTAGTTTGTATGTTTATTATGACGTAGAGCTTAAAGAATTAAAAAAGAAGAATCAGAATCATAAGGATGTTTGTTGTAAAATAGAAGTATTGGTATTGCTAAAATTAAAAAAAATGTGTCACTATATAATTACATAATTGTCAGTTTGGGATGACCACCAGCAGCCGGTAATGGCATAAAATGAAGAAGAATAAGAACAATTGGCATGCCAACGACATTTAAATTTTTCCCATAGAGATGTAGTGTAGTGAGTACCTCAAATGTAGTTTTTTACACATTTTTTATTTGATGTTTCAGGAGCCTTTAGATTCAGATGATGTCTCAGTACTTCAGCAAACCCATAGTGCTGAAGTTGAATATGACCCGTTGATGACAGAAGGCAGTATAAACAACAGTAATTTCACGTCGCGACGCATGATCACGGATACCGGCGATATAGTGGAGGCTCCCATGGCAATGAAGGCTACGGGTAAGAACGTAGACAGTCCTGTATTTCCCAGCGTGCATGCTATACTACACCATCGGATTCTGCTTTAGGTCCAACACTGCGCTGCATTAAAATTATTAATAATCCATTTAATAAAATTCTTTCCAAGTAGAAAAGAAAAAATGTTGAATGCTTCTCGTGAAGTTCGAATCATGTAGGCAACACAGCTAGCAACCCATCACTTTTTTGGCCTTTTTCCACCTTCTGATACACCATCCCGCCAAAAGTGGCCATTGGGCCCACGGCTCTGTCTCATTAGAGCCGCAGACCCTTAAATGTTTTATCTGCCCCATTATATATATATACATATATATATATATATATATATATATATATATATATGTATTTAATAAAATAACTATTCTTTGTTTATGTAGATAATTTTTTTATGTAAAAAAGAGAATTCAAAAAAGCGTCGAACGAGTACACGCAACGGATTTCTGTCGCAGGTCTCCCGTCTCTGTCACATGCATTTTATAGCAATGGTCTCATTTTATTTTACTCTCAGTGAAGGATTATGTTAACTTGATATTGTTCCAATGAATTCACAGCAAAGAGTCCTTTAATCATTAATTTCATCGAAATATAATTCTCTAGAAATCTAACGCTCCTACATTCACCGCTTTGATTTTGATTCCATTTACGCAAACAAACTAACAGTAATAACAACGAAACAGTCTAACACACACATAGACAAAGATGCATGCGATTGGTCGCGCCAAGGTCACGCACTTGTCATCGTCGTGTCGCGACGCGGTCAACGCAACGAGCGGTGAGTTGTCAACAGATGTTAAGTATGGATTATTAAAACGTTTATTTACTTAAATATGAAAGGCGAGTCCTGTGTTTTTCATTTCTGTATGGCTTCTACACCACTTCACGGCACATGACGGCATTTTTAATAAATCGACTATCGCAAAAACAGCAATATTCTCAAAGGAAACTTTTTGCGACGCAACCGCTCGACTCGAGTGTCACGGCGAACTGACGCGCCGCGCGGTTCATATTTTAAGCCCCGCCCGCCGCGGTACATATCGCGTGGAATGATTTTTCGGGATTAGTTAGGTTCTAGAGAATTATATTTCGATGGGGATTT
This sequence comes from Acrobasis repandana, assembly GCA_963576875.1. Classification (NCBI taxonomy): domain Eukaryota; kingdom Metazoa; phylum Arthropoda; class Insecta; order Lepidoptera; family Pyralidae; genus Acrobasis; species Acrobasis repandana. Next base: position 7,736,449 of record OY756230.1, on the reverse strand, counting down.
GTATAAAAACGTGACGTCATACTTTCTTGGAGTCAAATAGCGTAAGAGCGCTATTTGACTCATATTAGTTTTTCTGAATGAAATTTAAACCCACGTTCAAAATAAATATGATGAATACACATATGTATATATAATAATAATAAAGTTTTTGAACAACCTGCAACAATATATAATAATAATAATAAAATTTATTTAATCAGACAATTGTCCATTTATTGTTAGTAACATAGATATCCTTAACCTAATGTTAGTACCTATAACCTAAGAAAAACTACAAATCTAATCTAATCACTGCCGTACAATTCCGTGTGAAACTGCACAGCAGCGATTAATGTATGCGCAGTCCAGTCTGCTGGCCACTATTTTTAGAATGCTGTTGGGGCTGGCCCGTACTCTGCGTACCAGGGAAGCGCACCTCTTACGCATAGTAGCGTAAAAGCAATCTACTCTCTCTCTAATATATGACAAGTAACATTATTTTGTGACTTATTCTCTTATCATTATAAAATAATTTATTTTTGACCCTGGATGGACCCAGTAACCTTGTCAAATCACCTAGATTAGGCAGCGGACCCCGTGCTCTGAAGCGGTGTTGCTGAGGATGCAACGGGGAAGACGCTCGGATGATGATGACTACTCTAGTTATTCAAATACAGCAATTTTAAACAAATTACCGTGTTTTTTTGTGCAGATGATGGCGATACATACCACAAGGTGGTGGTGAAGCAAGTGCAAACCCAGACCGGAGACAAAATGAAGATGTACCACTGTATAACTTGCAATGTTTACTTCTCCTCGCTGTCAGACTTTAAAGTACACCCGTGTACTCGTAAGTATTTCATACATTATTTTAATCACATTTTATTATTATAGAAGGGTTCTGGGTTCGATCCCCAGTCTGCCACCGTTGGCAAATCCATATAAAGTTTATATCGCGCGACGGACTAGTGCCATCCCGCTCGTTATTATTACTTAAAGCGAGATACTGATAGATGATAACGCTTGGTAAATGTTATCGCCGGTGTCATGCTACGAGGGCAGGGCAAGTTGGAAAATGGCCTTTTGCAAATTGTCCTGGGTCATGAGTGTTTATCTTTATTCTATATATGTATTAGTATCGTTGAGTTAGTATAACACAAGTTTAAACTTACTTGGGGTTTTTTTTTAATAGAAATATCTAAAAATCTACTGTAATAATACTTTACACGTAAGATCCAAAGGAAATAATGCCAGTTGGTCCTTGTCTATTGCCTATTTAAGTTATCCCTTAATCGACTTTTATGGTTTTACGATCTGCGCAGTAGTATCTTGTCCAGTGTACATCAAACAAGCTGTTTGGAAGCGGATATTTCAAATCAAAATATATGTAATTAAAAAAAAATTACATCATCTACCATATCAATTTTGATTATCTTATAAAGATTATATATTTTTTTAAATAGCTATGTAGGTCCCATTGTTGGGCAAAAGTGGCAAAAGCCTTCCTTTTTGTTTCCATCGTTCATGGTCTATAGACGTGATCTGTCAAGAATACATGATTGTATAAAATCTTCATTATGTTTGGTTACTGTTTCAGTTGAATCAGAGAAGGCAAAAGAACCTGAGAAAACAGCCAGAGGTCCGGCGAGGCGGTACGTCCAAATAGACAAGTTTTGTGACAGTCACATCAAAGACATTAAGCCAAGTAATGGTAAGTAATAAAGTTGACTCATTAATGTGCCCTGCAGTTTCCGGCCTTCATGATAAGAATATTTATTTGGTGAATTTGCGTACCACACTTTTTTTTTTCCAAAAAAAAAAGTGTGGGGAAAAGTGTGGCTCCGAAGCAAAATAGATTGAACCAAGAATGCGGTAAGATGTGAAGACCGCATTTGCGCACCTTAGTGGCCCATTTTAAAAATACCTTTTCTACATTTAATAATCTGTAAGTACGATAGGGTCAGTCGTGGTAAATCCATGCTAGACAATGAAGCAGCAAACAAAAAAAATTATCAAAAAACGGTCCGCAAATCTGCAAAGAAAGTGCTTTTTATTGCTTAATGATGACGTATTTTCGATGTTATTTAGAGTGGGTGCGACGCTACATAGAGTGTATCATTGTATGGAAAACAAAGCAAACCAACCAGTGCCTGAGAATTTCGACGTTTTAAGGAATTGGCAGTTAAATCGAATTTACACTGTATATGGAAATATATATAAGCACACAGTGACGATTATTGGCAGAAATATGAGTGGTTGATCATTAATAGTCATTAGTGTGCACTTGTGCAGGTTGCATCACGATGTTTTCCATGTCCAGAAGCAAGTGGTGGCAGCTGAAAATGACCGTAAATGAGCACAAAGAGTTGTCGCGCCTAGTGAGAATCGAACTCGTGCCTCACAAACCTAAAGCCTAAACTACTACATTTATTCTTTCCACTTTGATTTGTATTCTCTATTGTCTAGTAAAAGATGGCCCGTTCCACAAAGCAGTAGTGAAAGAGATCGAATCGAGTGGAGGCGAAAAAGTGAAAATGTATCAGTGCATTGTGTGTCATATCTGCGTCACGGATCTCGCGGACATGAAGACCGCGCCGTGTAAATCTTGTAAGTGTCCACTTTGTCCTACAATATTTGTACTAAAACTACACTGTGCTGTTCCGTGCAGCCAGATGTAGCTCAACTCTTACAGTAAAAAACGGCTTTAGCTCATTAGATATAGATTTAAAGCAGATTTTTAATATTGTATTCTTTCTAATATAAGTTCTATTGACATAGCCATTAGGTGTATATTAGATTAAAGATTTTAGTTGTCCAAGGTGAAATAAGTCTGAATCATATACCTAGAATTTTTCTACTGTGTAAAAAGATCACCATAGCCGAGTGCGACAAACAATACGATAACTGTCATCCTCACAAGAGCAAAAGAAACAGCGATCAAAATGACAATGTGACAAGTTTTGGTACAACGCTTTGGCGGCCCGGCGCAAACATCGTCACATGAAAATTGGATTTTTCAAGTTTTAAACTGCGTTAATTTATAAGTGATCTTGCCTTGGAAATATGGTGTCGTGCTGCATTACCGATTGTTCGTGTCCTACTGCCGTCGACTTGCAGTCGAGCAGTGTCGACGGCAGCCGGCGACTCTGCTCGACTGCAAGCCGACGGCAGCCGGCGACTCTGCTCGACTGCAAGCCGACGGCAGCCGGCGACTCTGCTCGACTGCAAGCCGACGGCAGCCGGTGACACTGCTCGACTGCATGTCGACGGTAGCCGGCGACCGGCCGTTGACAACGTGCCGTTTGTCTGTATGAGCTCTATCTGCTAGCGCCTGTAGACGGAACTAACAGCGGGATTTTATTTACCCATAGCGTGTATGATGGTTTGTATACAAATTAGTTGGATTAAAAGAAGTAGCTCTGAATTTTATCCTGCACAAATTAAATTGAAATTGACTTTGACATATGTACTCGTACAAGCGAGACACCGTCCTCTTTGCTACTAAATGAAGTATAATTTTATACTGTATTTTTGATCATTTATGGTTTAATCTAGTGTAACATCATTAATTTTTTTTTAAATTAAAATAATAGAAAGCTCAACATAGTAAATAGATACCTAGAATCAATAAACAGCAACTCTTTACATGTTTCAGTGAAATATTCTTGCCCACATTGTCCAGTGGCGTATGAAAATGCCAAGTCCTTGTGTGCTCATATGAAAATACACAAAGTACATAAAGGTAAGCAATATGTTACTCATTGTTTTTCAGGGTGAACTCCCGGTGAAGGAAACCATCGTGAGGAAACCTGCACACTAGTGAACTAGTGTGTGATAATGACTATAGTCACTAGATAAGTCATTGAGCTTCGTTAAATGCCGGCAGCTCGAAAAAATTGATTTCAGTGTTAGCACAGAATAAGTACCAGTACTCACGTACAGAAGTCTCACTCAGCAAAGAAATTCAAAGAAATATTTACTCAGTGTGGTTAGCAATATGGTTTAATTTAGCTTACGTCAGAATTTAGCACCTTTTCGTTTAGATACCTAGACATCCACTGCAGGCCATTACATCCTTATTACTCTGGACAAACGATTCGTATAACTGAATTTACCACTCCGAAGGGCCGCTGCGCGCATAGTAATAATTTAGGTATATTTTCGATACCTAAACGGGGAGTGACACAGGCCTGGTATTAGGTAGTATTTCCTATAAACACATTTGATAAGAAGACGCGGTAAACGATAACAGAGTCTAATTAAATTGATTACTATGGCATTGAATCAAAGTTCAAAACCTATAGAAAAATTATACCAAACTTGTTTGGTACAGGCACTACAGGCTCATGGTAGTGACTTAAATGTTGACTTGCCCGTTTATTTAAATTGTCCTGGGTCTTGGGTGTTTATCTATATATGTATTTATCATAAAATATAGTATCGTTGAGTTAGTATCCCATAACACAAGTTTAAAACTTACTTTGGGGCTAGCTTAATTAGTGTGATTTGTCCTTACATATTTATTTATTTATTTTATTTATTTATTTATTGCTACTGAAACAACAGTCGTCAAGAAACGCTGTACTGACAGTCTGCGACTTGAGTTCACGTTATCATTTAAGGCTTATGAAAATTCTACGTTTCAGAACCTAACGCAGAACCAACGACGTACAACTGTGAGATCTGCTGCACAATGTTCCTAACAAACAAATCGTTAAAATTGCACAAAAGAATGCACGACCCCATCAAGTGAGTATACAGTCACAATACTAGTAATTCGCATCGAACTGTGAACCCGCGAACCCCATATTTCGGCAATCCCTTCACTGATAAATCTTACAAATTTTATGAAACTCCGATCAGATATACTCGAGTTATCGTAGAACAAACATACATTCAAACGCCGGATTGTTCAAGTAGACTAAGAACTTCGCTTGCTCGTTTAATTACTCTAGTAAAACCCGACAATTATATAGTAAATTATATATTTTTGCTTACTAAGCTCCTGCGCGCACTGTACCGTTTCGGTTAGTAAAGCCTAGATTTAGGATCTAGGAAGATAGATGAGATAAAAGAAAGACCAGATATCGGCAAATGAGATAGGTATAATGAACAACTATTACATTACATTAGTTACAAAGATTTACAAGAACGTAGAAGAACTACTTAGCTTCAGATGCTGCCGAAGACGAAGAGCACGAGCGCCGGCCGCCGCGCCTTATACTGGGTGGCGCAAAAGTACTGGCACTAAAGAAAATACTTTTATTTTTTTTATATGACATTTTCTGTCATTCTGTTGTTGAAAATTGTGTAGTGAACAAATGTAAAATACACTGAAAATAAACATGGACCGTTTTACTCCCCAAGAACGTGGAATAATTGTGTCAATGTTCTTACGGAATAATTCATCAGTGATAAGAACACAACGTGAATTTCGTCGACGATTTCACCACCGTCCGGCACCGATTGGTCGCACAATTCGACGCTTTGCCACACGCCTTGAAGCAACTGGCTCAACATTGGATAGACCTAAGTCTGGGAGACCAAGAACAGGCCGTTCAGCTGAAAATATCGATGCTGTGCGCGAAGATGTGGAAGAGTGTCCAGAAACATCAACGAGGCGACGTGCCACGCAATTGGGCATTTCCAGACGGACCCTGCAGCGTATTTTGGTGAAAGACTTAAAGATGTTCCCGTATAAAACTCAAATGACTCATCAGCTGCTGCCTGCTGACCACCGAGCTCGTCTAGATTACTGCCAGCGCGTCATAAACCTCAACCTTGAAGAGGATGATTTTCCTTCAAAATTGGTTATGAGTGACGAAGCGCATTTCCATCTCTCAGGGCATGTCAATAAGCAGAATACTCGGTTCTGGGGCACTGATAATCCGCGCATTATTCAAGAAACACCTCTACACCCACTAAAAGTTACTGTATGGTGTGGCATCTGTGTTGACAGAGTGATCGGACCCTATTTTTTCGAAGACGCTGGAGGCAATGCGATAACTGTCACTGGAGAACGCTACAGAACCATGTTACGAGAGTTTTTGATACCCAGTTTGGACGAATTGGGGCTGGAGCACATCTGGTTTCAACAAGACGGCGCTACGGCACACACAGCGCGCGACACTATGGACTTAGTGAGGGACGCTTTTCCAGGCCGAGTTATCTCTCGTTTTGGCGATTTGCCTTGGCCTGCAAGATCACCCGATCTGACCAGTCCAGACTTCTTTCTTTGGGGTTTTTTGAAATCTCGGGTGTATGTGAACAAGCCACAGACTCTCGCAGCTCTAAAAGAAAACATTCGTCAAGAAATAACGAACATATCGCAGGAAGTGTTACGGCAAGTTATGCAAAATGTCATAAATAGGGCTCAAATGTGTATCAACTCTGGAGGTCACCATTTAAAAGACATCATCTTTAAATCCTAATGGTACGAAATTTAATGGCACAAATATACATTTAAAAAAACCTAAATCTAGTTTTCTAATTTAGAAAAAATGTTATAGCTGAACCAAATAGGGTCTTTACTTTTGCGCCACCCAGTATATGGGCATGGGCCCCCCCGCTGCGCCTAAGAGGGGCGGAGGAGTGCTGGAGCCCGCGCGATGTCACAGCACCTTACATTATTTGACATACAAGAAGACAGTGAAATAAACGCTTTCAAGACAATCACATCGTTTACTTGTACTCGCCTACATTCAAAATACATAGTTTAAATTTCTTAGTGTTCTGAAAACATCCCTAACACAGTCTTATTAAAAAAGTTTAGAATATGACAAGATATATTGTAATTTAACTTTTGCCGTTAGCTGTAAATAGCAGGCGAAATTTGTCGTGAATTTTATATCGATACAGAATAATCCCACAGATCCCGTCCGATAGATCCCCCAGTCCGAACAATAGACGGCAACACAGAAGTAACCGACGAGGCTCGGTACTTGTGCAACATTTGCAACAAGTTAATACCCGAAGACTACCGTACTATACATCAACATTCACACAAGTCGAGCAATAAAATGAACTGCACTATATGTAATAAGAAGTTTACTTCCAACGAATACTTGGAGATGCATATGAAGGCGCATAATATGAACAAGGTTAGTTGATTTTTATTAATATTATCATGGACGAGGACTGACCTTCGTACTTTGAAGCGTAAATTCGATTTTCAGTTTAAATGTTGTAGCTAGATGGAGCTACTAGTTCCAAAGAAGGTAGTTTGGTAGTGGTGCAGCTTCATTTCGGAAAGATGGCGGTATAAGCGTTCCTTTTCTACGAATAAACAAGCGCCATCTCTGATTTTTCGTGGATACGGTCAGCCTAAGTATCCAGCATCCTTTTTATGGCAAGCGGGCGAGATAGTAGTGACATCTAGAAATAATACAGGATTTTGGCTTTCTAGCAGAGTACGCTATATATATTAACAATTTTATACTATACATATGTAGATCCTCTTGAAATGTATTTCATATTATTCCATTGCTAGAATGCAACCAGAGTAACTGGACTAGAATTTGGTCATTCACATGCACACTTTGTTTAGACTATATTCTTTCATCCTAGATTTTACAAGGATGTGCGTCTTCATTTTCCATACCGTATCGTATAAGTAGCTTGCCTAGACGCTAGCATAGCTTTCATCATAAGCCCCAGGGCTTGGAATACCGTTATAAATCTGGTAACGGTAATTCTGTCAAACGGCGTTAACGTTATCAGCAAAGATAACGTTATGATGGGTAACGGTATTTTTACAACCATTTACCGATAAATTCCAATGATATTAACGGTATAAGGTATTGTTAAGACTGTATTTCTTTTCGAAAAATGATGATGATTAAATTGATGAGAGTTTGTCTAGTAGGCTACTAGAGCTACACGGATGTCGTGATAGTCTGTGCTACCTCGAGTTCGATTCCCAGCGCGATTTAATACACTTGTATAATATTTATATAATATTTTACAAGTATTGAAAAAAGTATCGTTACTTATATCGTTATTGATAACGATAAATATTATCGATACCCCTTATAACGTTACCAGTAATACCTTTACGAAAATAACGTTATTTAACGTTACTTTTAGTGTGAATTTGGTATCGTTAACAAGTCCTGATCAAAAGTATTATTTCAGATTCCTGAAAACAAGACTGGCAAGGCTCTTCCATACAGCTGCGTGTTCTGTCCGCGTCAATTCGCAAGACCGCATGAAAAGGTTAAGCACGAAAGAATTCACACAGGTATTTGAAATGGTATTTTTTAGTTCTTCACCTGATTCTTCCATGCTGCAAAGAAAAAACTTAGAATGTACCAGCTGCTTCTCTTCCCGCGCAAATCGTATAAGCCCATTGGGGGAATGGTCGATAATGCAAATCATGTTAATAGGCGATGGGCTATCACCACAGATCTGTAAATACTACTAGATAAAGAAAGTCATTCAATTTGTATGAAAACCTTCAATACAATATTTAATAAGAAATTTACGTACAAACGGAAGGAATTTTTTTATTACTTCCTCCAACGTTTTTCGGCGAGTTTCTGCGGGTCAAAACGGCAGATTTATTTAGGTAATTTACAGGAGAGAGCTCAATGTCCGATCTAATCAATCCGCTAGATGACAACAAGTCAAATGAGACACTTTTTTCTAAACGTCAAAACAAACATTTTCTATGGGATTTGTATGAAATACAAAACCGTGACGTCATAGATTTTTCGAGTCAAATAGCGCTCTTAATATCAGTTTTTCTACATTAAAAAATCTAAAATCATGTTGAAAAATGGTATGATCAATGACAAGTGACACTATTTTGTGACGTTTTATTCATTTAACAGTACCAAATAATTTATTTCTGACCCAGTCATCTACCCAAAAATGAAGTCAATTTGACGTCAGATCGACACGCAAATTCATACAGAGGCTGTGTCTATCTTGATCCATGGTATGTGGCTATCATCCATCGCTATTTTGATTGAAAAATCATTTTTATATTAACAGGATTTGAATCTGGATCGCAAACTAGCGATCTTACGAATCGCAATTTTTCATGTTAGTTTAATTTTTCTATGCCTCCGCGGTCCAGTGGTCAAATCCCACTGGGAAGCATACTTTGTGAAAAGTTGTTTCCAGTCTGTTTAGGATATTACAAGCTTGAATCACCTGATTATCCGAAAAGAAAGATGATTCCGTGCTTCGGAAGGCACGTAAAGCCGTTGGTCCCGAACGCCATCAAGCGTTTGTATCTATCCTAGGATTGGTAGGTAAAGGGTAGACCGGAGTCTACCCTTTGGGTTGCGGAGGTCAGACGGCAGTCGCTCTGTGTAAAAAACCAGTAACTTCGTCAAATCGCCTAGGTTAGGTAGCTGACCCCTGGCTCTGAAGCGTAACCGCTGACGATGCAACCGGGAATACGCTCGGATGATGATGATGAGTTTAATTGTTCTATGAATCGGTGATATCGATAAGCTTAGAAAACTTTGTTACTGCATATTGTGACAATTCACTAAATGTTTGTATTCTATACAGGAGAGAAACCGCATAGCTGTGAAATATGCGGCAAAAGTTTCCGCGTGTCGTACTGCCTGACTCTCCACATGCGGACGCATACCGGCGCGCGGCCCTACGAGTGTCCACACTGCGGCAAGCGGTGAGTGATGCTTTACTATCAACGTGTTATGTAGGAGAGAAATCACACAGCTGTAAGATATGCGGCAAGAGTTTCCGCGTGTCGTACTGCATAACTCTCCTTAATGCGGACGCACACGATGGCGTGCAATCAACTTGTTGTATGATAGAGAAACCACACAGCTGTAAGATACGTTGCATGCTTTATTGGAAAAGTGTGATATTCTGGTTTAGTGCTGTTACGTAAAAAAATAATTTTAGAAAATACGTACGATTTTTTCATCAACCCGATTTGAAAAAAAAAAACATTTTATGACAAAATTTTTATTTCATTTTTATGGTATTTTTTCGCTTACAATTATACAATTTGTTTTTTATGAATAAATTTAAATTGTTTAGACCAAGAAAAAAGTTATTACAAATTTGTTATTTATTTTCTTCCAGACTATTAGAAATATCAATGGCTGTCTAATGGCTATACAGTTTCATTCAGTTCTTGTAAAATACATTTCAAGTATGCGTTTCTCTTTTTCAAACGTCTTACCTTTTGTCTAAGTGTTTTCATTTTCCGCGTTTGAGTCTGTAGACGCTTTTCATACATTGTAGCTTGTTGGCGTAGTTTATTTTTCTTAGGGGATTCAAGTATTGACTCAAGATCTGAATCATAGCATCCAAGTCAAGTCAGGTGTATTGTTATTCTCTTGTGTTGAGACCTCTTCTGATGTGTTAGGTTCCAGAACATTGTTAGGTTCTTTGATTTCAGAACTCTTGACCTGTAATAGTACAATGTTATCATAAAATTTTTACATAAATATTTGATACACGAATCCTATTTCATAACACCTTCGATGTTTATCAGCTAGAAAAAAAAAATTACCAGCTGCTTCTCTTCCCACGCAGATCGCAAAAGCCCATCGAGGGGTGTAAATCTCGAGGGATCATGTCACTAGGCGATGCAAGTAGAAACCCGTTACTATTTTAATTTAGTAGTCTACCTCACTCCCATCATATTGAAAGTTGCCTTTATTATGGACCTTGTATGCCCCGTATCCCTGCCCATTCACATTTCCTATATAACGTTACAGTGATGGGGGAGGTGGGATTATGCTAAATGTTAGTACGTGTTTAGAGCGCGTGTGACCCTTACAGTACTTAGAGCGATCTTAAATATTATCAATATTAACGAAATACTCACTTTGAAATAAAAACACAGCAAAGTTGAGGAGTAACTCTAGTCATTAAATGTTTCAAAACGATTATCCGCATTATATTACGATTGTCCGCATGGCTCGCTGTCTCGCTGTCTCGCTTCGGCTTAGAGTAAATTTGTGTGCGTGGAAGCGGGAGCAAAAATTAGATTATCAGCATCAGGCGCCCTCTCAAAGAGATCGGAAAAAAGTGTGACAATATTGGGGGGAGGGTGGTCTAAAAGCTAAAACTGCGAAACGTAATTTTTTTATATAGTTTATATATTTATAACGTTTTTATATAGTTTTAAAAATTGTAAAATATTTTTCCTGAGTGTACAATGTAACGAATATTTGAATATTTACAAACTGAATTCTGAACTTAAATTAATTGTTAAAAACTACAAAAATTGTACATTTATAGACCTTGACAATCTTTTGAATAATTATAAATTTGACTCTGACTGCTTGTTCAGCACTATTTTAAGTTTTAAACTAAACATAGAAATAGATTATTTAAAATATCAAAATGACTTTATACAGAATTATCCGAAAATGAGAAACTCTCTAACTACAAAACATTATGGGAAAAATGAATCCTGCTCTAAGAAAGTAAATAAAAACTCGATTTTGTACTATTTTCCTGTTGTTAGTAAGCAATCAAAAAATACAGAACATACGGACCAAAACACAACATTTTTTCGTCCCAGCAGCAGCAAATAACTTCTCAATTTTCCACCAAAATATCCAAAGTCTAAATTCTAAAAGAGAAGCTTTCGAGATAACATTGTCTGAACTTGAATCGTATCCTGATGTGCTCTGCTTCTCAGAGACTTTTGTGAAACGTGGCGAAGAAAGAAACATAAATTTAACAAACTATGAACTAGCGGCTAGCTATTCTAGAAATAATAAACATGGAGGTACATGTATCTTAGTCAGGAAAGGACTACCCTATACAAAAATAGATACTTTAAGTAATAGCGCAATAAACTTTCACTTTGAAATGTGTGCTATCTCCATACCAATACACAATATTATAATTGTATGTATATACAGGTCTTCATCCGCAAACAATAAAAGGCACTATGAGTACTTTTTTGAAAGACTTGAGCTACTACTTGATACATATTTGCATAAATACGGTAAACAAAAAATTATCATAGCAGGTGATCTCAATGTTAATACACTTAAAAATGATAATTATACTAAACAGTTTAGGGATATTCTCAAAAATTATAATCTTATACAGTACATAACTGAACCGACTAGAGATAAATCATGTATAGACCATATACTAAGTAATATCAAGAATGCAACTGGAACTATTCTCCCTCTTTTTTTGTCTGATCACAACACAGCCCAAACTTTAAATTTTCATTCAAAAGTAAAAACAGAACCTCCAAAATTTTTGTACATTTATAAAGGGTGCTACTCAGAGGAGAATATAATGAAATTTAAAAAATATCTGAGTGGCCTTTCTTTTATAGAAGTATTTAAAGAAACTGATGCGAACATAGCTTTCGAAAAATTTCACGACTGGTTTTGTCTGCTATACAAACTTTGCTTTCCAGTAGTAAAGGTAAAAATAAACACTAAACCTAACTTGAACTGGATTTCATCGGGCATTAGAAAAAGTTGTGCCAAAAATAGAGCTTTAAGACGAACTTATTATGCGAGTAAAAAGAGATCAGATAAAAATAATTACAAAAACTACTCTAGACTTCTGAAAAAGTGTATCTTTCAAGCGAAAAAATGTTCAAACAAAAAGTTTGTATTAAAGAGTAAAAACATTTGCAAAGCCACTTGGAACGTTATACAAAATGAAACTGACCATAATAAACATAATTCGAATTTTATTGACAAAATGGAATTTAATAATGACATTATTGAAGACCCTGTAACAATAGCTAATAATTTCAATGAATATTTTATAAATTCTACTAATAAATTAAATAATAATAAAAACAGCAATAATAAGCAAACCTCTGACACCAAAAATAATTCAATATATCTATCCCCAATTGATGAACACGATGTAAGAAAGATTATCGACTCTCTTAACAACACTAACTCTGAAGGGTACGATGATATTTGTACACGTGTAATTAAAGCCTGCAAAGAGGAAATTAGTCCAATTCTTGCACACTTAATAAATATGTCACTTGAAACTGGTATATTTCCAGATAAACTCAAGCTTTCCGTAGTTAAACCCTTGTTTAAGAAAGGTAAAAGGACACTTCCTAGTAACTACCGACCAATAACTTTAATCCCCATCATATCAAAAATATATGAAAAGGTTATGCATGATAAGATCACATCATTTTTTATGAAATATAATGTGCTGAAAGGCAATCAATATGGTTTTCAAAAAATGAAATCAACAACACTCGCGGCCTTTGATCTTGTTAACACATTGAATAGCTTAAATGAAAAAAATCATACAACAGTACTTTGCTTTGATATGACTAAAGCATTCGACCTTGTTTATCATCCCTTACTTCTTTTGAAATTAGAAAGAAATGGTATAAGAGGTAATGCATTAAATTGGATAAAATCGTATCTCACGGACAGGTCGCAAGCAGTAGAAATATCACAATTGGAGCATAATAAAGTGGTAAAAAAGCATAGATCTTCCTATAAGGAAAATAAATTTGGTGTACCTCAAGGGAGCGTACTTGGCCCTCTGCTTTTCTTAGTGTATATCAATGACCTGCCGAATGTTATTCAACACAAGAGCATATTATTTGCTGACGATATATCAGTTATTGTAACAACAGATAGTAAACATACCCTACAAGATCATAAACATGACATAAATTATACAATAAAAACTATAATTGACTGGCTTACTAATAATAATTTAAAAATAAATATTGACAAAACATTTTATATAAATTTTAATAACTCAACCCCATCATTAAATATATCCCATGATCGACATTTATTAAAAGGCGTAGACATTGGAACATTTCTAGGAATAACTATTGATCATAAATTAAACTGGAATAAACAAATAGAAAGTGTATGCAGTAAACTTAATAGCTTTTCTTATGCCCTGTATAAACTTGCAAGAACTGCAACAAGAAGCACGGCCCTTACAGCATACTTTGCTTATGTGGAATCCGTCTTGAGATATGGGCTTGTTATTTGGGGAAATAGCACGAACATACAAGATGCCTTCCTTGTACAAAAAAAATGCGTACGAGCTATATGCGGAGTGTCATCAGACACTTCATGTAGACCCCTTTTTAAATCTTTAAATATACTACCTCTCCCTTGCCTTTATATTTTTGAAATTGCCAAATTTGTGAAACTTAATTATAAATTATTCCATGAAGCTAGAGAAGTGTTTCCGAGAAATACTAGAAATGGGAGCAGGCTAGCTTTGAAGGCTAATATTATGCCCAGAAATAAAAGATTTAAAAAGAATTGTTATTATATGTGTATGTTAATTTACAATAAGATACCAGACTCCATCAAAACTGCGACATTTAATTCTTTTAAAACAAAACTATTTAATTGGCGTAGTGAGCAAGGCTTCTACACAGTGAAAGAGTTTCTCAATTTCAAGAAATAATCATTAATACAAATTGCTTATACTTAATATTATTGACATTATTCATTCCTAATTTTATTTGTGACATAATTTGTAGGTAATTTATAAACTTTTAGATTTGCATGCTATTGGTAATGGCTGATTAGGTGTTACTTTATGATTTAAGACCTTGTATGTATATCGTACCCTTTTCAAGTGCAAATATATTCTATTCTATTCTATTCTAATATGTGGATGGTTGCCTCCGGGGTAAACTATGATTTTTGCCTTTTTTCTAAGCCCTTGCTGTCCCATTGTTGGGCAAAGGAATGTCCTCTATACTTCCATATGTCTTTATCCGTATAATTAGCAGAGTTTGGAATTAGGTAGAGTTATTTATGTACTAAACTGATTTCATACAGCGAAAGAATAAAGTGGATATGCCTTAAATCCCGAGATTTTTTTTAAAGAGCAGAAAAATCCAGCGGTTTATTAAATAAGAAAGTTGTTATTTATTTGTAATATTGTTGGCCATACGGGATTGTCCATTAGAAGTCCCGGGTAGATCAATATTAATATCATCATTTCGATGCAAGTACATAAATAACTCTACCTCTAATAACGTGAATAGAATGTGTTTATGTATTTCATAACATAAAGAACTATGCCATAATCGAACTAACCTTTATTGGTACTGCATTCTTCTTGACACGACGAAGTCCATATTTAGTGAAGTATATATCAGATTCTTTAAAATGTGTAGAACACATAACACTGTATTTGGAGGGGTACCAATTTTCTTCTTTTCTCTTATCCCTTATAGCCTTTATCCATGATTCTTTCGTAAGAATGTCACACGGCAACCTGAGAGTAAAATGAATATATTATACGAGCCATTATGTGTCCCACTGCTGAGAAAAGGCCTCCCTCCATTTCCATTCAGTCCGGTCTATGTAAAATATGTACTTATAATATAATTACTAATAATATACCTACTTACTTACTTATACATAGTATAGGAACTATAGGATAACAACTAAGTTATTTATCTTTATTTATATTAAATTTTCAGGTCACATAATACCAAACATACATACTATTATAGGTACTAAGTTAGTAGTCCCGAAATGATGGCGCCACCGAATATTTGTTTATCTGTGTTATGGGCGGTGCTATGATAAATTTAGTTCCGATTTTTTCCGCAAATTGGCGAGGTTCATAAACTTATTATTGTCAACTTTTAACATAAACTATAAAACTATCTATCTCCCTGTCTTGCGGAAAATTAATTAACTCTTAAATGCATAGCATATAGGTATAATGCATGTTGCCCATTGGCAGCACACTAAAATATTTTTTTTATGATCAATAAATATCGTCCTTTTATAACGAAAATAATTTTGTTTAAAACAAATAAAATAAAGAACATATTAAATTACTTACTTGTGAAAAGTAATCCCGTTATTCTTTTTTTGAAATTCTGAGTTGTTTTTGCAGCACTTCTTTACACAAAAAGGCATATTGAGGTTATTTTCCTTTTTTTTTAAATCACAAATTTTCCTCTACTCTGCCAGCGACAAACTGCCGAGTGCCGATTTGCCGGCTTCCTATTCCTATGGTCAAGCAGTGATGTTCGTTATAACAATAACAGGCAATATAATGCATTATTTGGACGCAACTCAATAAACAACACTGTTATTGAACAATAACCTGTCTTGTTATCATTATAAACTGTTGTCTATTGTTCAAACTTCAAAGTTACCCATTATCCGCCCGCGCACCATGCAGTTGCCTGCCTGCTGCATGCTGCCATGCCGCAGGAGTGAGGCATAGGCGGTGAACCCAACCCACTGCACCGCGTGCCGTTGCGGAGCGCGGTTCAACACACCGACGCTCCCGCGCGTTGACGCGTTTTCAGTGTGTTGGACTAGGCGTGTTTTCTATACAAATTGAGATACTTGCATACAATGTTAAAATGTGCCTCCCCGCGCTCCGCGACGGTGCGCGGTGCAGTGGGATCACTGCCATATTGAGATTATTTTCCTTTGTTTAAAAACACAACGTGCGCTCAACCCTGCTAGCGACAATTATGGTTAACTTGGCTTACTGGCGTCACCTCAGAACAGAAAAAACTAGTTTTTTCTGTTCAGTGGGCCGTGTGGGCGTCACTTACGACTCTGTCTCATCTTTTACTTGACTACGGTCAAACCAAAAAAAAGGGTAACGATATTCGCTCCCTCGTATCTTTAATGTTACCCATAAATAACTTGACAATTAGGTATCGTTCTAGAAGAATCTTGGATAAGGCTTCAATATGGCACCCCTCTATAAGCCATAAACTAAAAAATATTTTAAAAAGGGTATCAAATGAAAAGGAACATTTTAGAAATAAATATATTTTAGTTGTCACTGGCTGCTGTGCTTGCATTAACTGGATAATCTTAGTAAGTTCAGTAAGAATTTTCTCGTAGTCTGGTTTTAGTTTAATAAACTTTAGGGCTAGCTCAATCAGTGTGATTTGTCCCTATATATTTATTTATTTAAACTTAAGTATACAATATACTTAAGTTTAAATAAAATAAATAAATTAAAACATGATCTGAGGATGATTGTTCGCGTTTCGCGTGTTTTGAAAACGTAATAAATCTTTAATCAAATACATATCGTCTTATTATAAAACCCAGACTAACTTTGTCACTAGGTTTAAACTTGATTTGGGCGGATAATGCCGCTCAAATCAAGTTAACATCTAGTAATATCACACTATCTTACTTGTCAATGTCAACTTGATTTAGGTGTATAATGGTCTTAGTAACAAAGTTAATCCTGTTTTTTTAATAAGACGGATAATGTTTATGTCCGTAAATTAACACAAAAAATTGGCTACGAAGACCTAGTTTATGTTTACTTTATTCTACGTGGATTGGTTTGTAAACACCTACCTATACAAATTGGTAATAGTATAAAAAATTTGCTCATAATTTATTACAGGTATTGTATTTTATTTTCTGACAGACAGTAACTAAATTACAAATACTAACCATGAGCACTGGTATGACTCTCCATATATTCAGAGTAACATATATACCTATTACTACTACAAACGAAACAATTTATCTGTACACACGTCGATGTGTAAGTTTTATACTTAGGGTCGCACAACAGAATTAATTTAATACTTACCTACTAACGAGGTCGACATATTTACGATTATATCTTTATATACCGGGAGATTTGCGAACACTATGACGTAAAAAATATTCTGTTTTATACGAGTATGTATTAAATGTTACAGAAAAGTCGGAAACACCTACATAATATCACTTCACAAATATTTTTTATTATGTCCATTGTCCATTTCACCATTAGTTCACTTTACTGATTATTATTGAGTCATTTATAATGTAACGCACTAAATTCACTATTGTAATATAGTAATTTCCATATTCGGCAAAAAACTATACGGTAATTATTTGAATAAATTCAATAAAAATAAACAAATGTTTATCTTATCACCCTTCCACGCACGGCTTGTCAAGTTGTCATTAGTATACACTTAGTGTATGCTATGATGCCATTGTTGACAATGCAGATGCGCGGGTTATAGTGTAGTACACTATAACCCGCGAAAATCTACTTGGCATCTGCGTGTATGTGATTAACTGTGAGCGAGGAGCCTATGTATTTTTACCGGTTTATACTGCTGTCGATTGATAAACCCTCTCGCTCTTTTGTATTTCCCGCCAATGCGAGAGAGCGAGAAGGGTATATATATCAAGATGGTTGCTGGGTAATAACGTGAAATTATATTGTTGCTTTGCTACCTGTTTTCATCATTTGGAAATCTATGAAATATGTGTTCTTTGTTGTAATCGGTGGATAAACAATTATTATATGCGCATCTTTTCGCCATGATGGTTACTATTGATTGACAGTTCTCAAGACAAGATACGTCGTGTATTGCGTGCGGCTAGTAAATAAACCCTAGTTTAGAGTACAGAAAGGTACAGAAAGTGCGGGGGAGAAGTGCGGGGACGCCAGTTTGCGGGAGACACTGTGGGATTCCATTCTGTTTGACTCTCATGTATTCTGTGCCATGAGGTCCCTACAAACACTAAGCCAATGGATGTCCTCGTAAAATTATTTCACAACACACATGTGTGTCATTTGAGTATCCTAATAGTCTCGCTGACGTTTTACGTGGCATCGTTATGCAGTCCCGACAGTCGACCGGAAATAAGAAATGTTGCTTCTCGATACTCTCATAAAATTTTGCAATATACACAATAGGGTATCCAGGGTCAAAAATAAATTATGGTGTAATGATAAGAGAATAAATGTCACAAAATAATGTCACTTGTCATATCCATTTTGAAAGTGATTACCCGACTGCGCCAGAAAGAGGGTTATGTTTTTCGAGTGTAGGTATGTAAAACATTAATAATTACTTTTAACTTACGTTTTAGATTTATTAATGCAGGAAAACTGATATTAAGTGCGATTTATGATGTTAAGAAACTATGACGTCATGACGTGGTATTTCATGGAAATCTCATAGAAAATTATAGTTTTAACGTTTTAAAAAAAGTAACTCATTTGACGTATTATTGGAAACTAGTAGATTGCACATGTAATACTGCCGAAATATCACACGTATGTTAACACGATACTCATTTAATTTCACATAAAATGCATTACGCGTTACGCACCTTGATTTACTCGTATTACGAGTAATTTTAATTGTTTTGCTTATAAGATAATACTCGTATAATATGATGATATCCAGCGGCTCAAGATAAAGGTCCCGGGTTCGTTCCCCGGTCAGGTCAAGATGGAAAATGATCTTTTTCAGATTGGCCTCGGTCTTGGATGTTTATCTATATATGTATTTGTTATAAAATATAGTATCGTTTAGTTAGTATCCCATAACACAAGTTTTGAACTTGCTTTGGGGTTAGCCCCATTAGTGTGATTTGTTCCTATATAAAAAAAAGTCAGAATATACCTCTGTACAGGAAAGCTAGTACCTACATAAATTATTTATGGAAAAACATACTCTTAAGGTGAATACCAAGCAGAAGTGGCGCCCTCGCGTCTTTTCATTCTATACAAGGCCAGAACTCAGGCGGTTGAAACTAATCGAGTATAGATCGGAAACCACTTTTTACTAATGCCTTCCAATTTATACAAGGCTAGTACGCAAATACTCGCGTATACTTCGTAGTGACCTAACTCCATTAGCTTGATCCATAATATACAGTGCCAGTACGCATAGGTACGGGCTAATCGTGTATAGATCGGAGTAAGCGCGCTAAATTTTAGATTCCGCATTATACGCGAGCAGTTGCGTGGCCACATACTGGTCAAAGATGATTTGAAGTTAAAGCTACAGTGTAACCATTTCGACTCGATAAGAAGAAGAAGAAGAAATTGCGCACTTGCTGCAATGAAAGAAAGTTTCAACAAATTAACAAGAATTTTTGAAAACCATCCATCATCGTCAAATTTAAAAGCAATTAATATGTTTAACAATTCTCTTAAAAATGTGGCTACGGACCAACAAGCTCAAAATTTAATATTCAACAACTTTAAAAAAGCACTGACTCGTAAGATACACGTACAGCCAACATCTGTAGCAAGAAGAAACATAAAGAAGGGTACTAAAAACAGAATACAAGCAGGCCGACCCTTAGCTTCGGCAGCTACAACTGCAAAAAATAACAGAAAAAGAATGCACGACCTAGCATTAAATGTTTCTTATTATAAGCCATTTACTTATATATTACTAGCATACATTGTTATAAGCAGTATTTTGTTCTCTCTGTGCAATTACATTTTATTAAATAAAAATATCATTTAATAGCCACATTTATTTATTAAATCCTATGAGTAAAGTTCTTATAATAATTTCATTAATGAATTACATATTTCACTAAACTATAAAAAATTAAAAGATAAACTCTTTTAATTTTTCTTGTGTTTTTGTAACATGCACTTCTTCTTGCGTGACGTAAGTGATGTAGTATAGTCCGGAACCGAGACGCACGTATTCACGTTACGAATTATACACTAGCAGTACCTATGCAAAATTCGTGTATACATTGTAATCACAAATTTGAAAATTACATTACAAAATATACTCGATCAGTTTACTATGGCTGCGTTCTTGCCTTGTATAGAACGGAAAGACGCGGCGCCCTCATTTGAAATATTTTAAATCGTAAATATATTGAAAATTTCCATATTGCTAAATGTTAGGCACTAGATAGCCCTATAATTTTTTTTATGAACCACCGTTAAAAGTATTACATTAGTGTGTCTAGCTTTGTCTAGCTTTGTCTAGCTCCTGCTTGGTATTTACCATAAAGGAATCTAGTAGATTTCTGATTCTTACATCTGAATGGTGGCTAAACTTAGTATTGTTTGCTTGTTCCATATTTTTATTGTACAAAATGCACACACGTACAAATTAATACTAGATAAAAATATTATACAAAGGTGAAAGCGACTACTTTTGAAAACTGTAAAGTAAACAGAGTCCGGTTCAAATGTAGGGATAAAGGCAAAAAATTCCTTCACAATTGAAAATAAACTGCATCTTCTTCGTCTAAGCGCGTTCCCGGTTGCATCCTCAGCTGTGTTGCTTGGAGCCCGGGGTGGGCTTTCCCGCTTTTTCTTATCCAAATACATATAACGTGCATGTCAATGGTCACCCAAGGAGCCAAAGACCTTGCAAAATGGAGAAGAAATAGTCGTAACAGTTTTGGAAATGATTTGGCTATAGTTTTACGACCGGTCGCCTGCCTGACGTCAACCCTCTTTGGGAATGTATTTGTGCGAAAAGTTTAACAACCGGCCGCCGCTCGACGTTAACCCTCTTTGGGAATTCTTTCGGCGTTTCTTCTTAGCAGTGGTCGTTGCGAAACGCTAGTATCGGTAGCTTCTGAACAAGAAAAAAAATAATTTAGATATAAATAAACATTACACGTAATGTACACTATAATTATTGACGTGTAAAAGTGCCTGCAAAGGCCTAATTACTGAATAAATATTTGATTTTGATATTAAATGCAATTGTAGCACGAGATGTTTGTGCTTAGTCTTTTAGTCGCCTCTTACGACATCCACAGGAAGAGATGGAGCGGTCCTATTCTAACTTGGAACCACACGGGTATCCATCCATCCATATATACTGCATATTGTTATACAAATACAGGCTGACATTTTAACCACCAGCCAAATTTTTGGAGCAAGTTCAGTCCATGATACTGAATTACTTTCCATAAAAACAATTAACTAAAATAAAAATTCGCCTTCCCATACAAATCAGCGCTCAGCCAAACGGGTTTTGTATGGTAGAACGAAAAATTTTTATTGATTTTTAATAACTTTTTTTATAGAAAGTAGTTAAGTATCATGGACTGAACTTGCTCCAAAAATTTGGCTGGTGTTTAAAAAGTCACCCTGTATTTGTGTTGTAAACAAAAGGCTCAATAAATTTAAAAAAAAAATTGCAGTTGTTACTTTCCAAAATAAATAAACATAATAAGACCAGGCAAACCAATTTCGCAACGCACAAACGCCAATGCTGAAACCATTAATATTCTAATAGTTCCGATGGCGTCGCGTCCGCCATTGCAGAGTTAAAGATGGAGTAACGACCCTGTTCTTAGAGGTGATCTCAATATTGAGGAGCATTCTCGGCAACTCCGGTAAACTGCATATAAAATGGCTTGACGA
Organism: Acrobasis repandana; assembly: GCA_963576875.1. Taxonomy (NCBI): domain Eukaryota; kingdom Metazoa; phylum Arthropoda; class Insecta; order Lepidoptera; family Pyralidae; genus Acrobasis; species Acrobasis repandana. The sequence continues at coordinate 7,714,387 of OY756230.1, read as the reverse complement.
CCACTTTGGCCAGTAATGTGCAGTTTATGGCGGGAACAAAATATGGCTGCTAATGCTGCTATCGCGTAGCAGTGGTTTATGAAGATATTGTGCTAATAAGTCTTCCTACTGACAACCATAATATTATACAAGTCAGTCTATAGCTTTAGGCGGATACGAAGAGAACTGTCGAAACTTCATGTACATATATCTACTCATTAGAACTTTGAACTGAAGTGATTCTTAGCGTTAAAATATTGTTTGTAGGTTTGTTCGATTACTTCACAGTCGCCTTCTTAATTAAAAAAAAAATGTTAAGAAATGATATCTAAAAATTATTTTTCTTCCAAAACTCAAGAATATAAATTGAGGAAAAGTTTTTTTTTTCACTCAAAAATATTCGTATTATGATTCCGAAGGTGCCATCTTCATTTTCGATACATAACATTAGTAAAATAATTCATAAAAACCGATATAATTTACATTCCGCGTCATTCCGCGTCATTCCGCGTTTATTCCCCGCCTCCCGCTTCACAGGCAAACGAAATATGTAAAAGCGACTGCACGCGACGGGGTGCTTAGCGGATCGCCCCGCACCTCATTCCCTTAGAGTATCTTCGTATTCCGCCTTAAGCATTCTGCACATATGATGGCCGGACTCTGGCTCAATAACTTTATGGTGAAATAGATTAGCTGCATGTTGGACCATGCTGTTTTGGGAGAAAAGAAAAAACACAAACAAAGAATATAAGTACCAGCTGCTTCTCTTATCTTATTATTTTCATTTTATTTATTTCCAATACAGCTTGTTTTTACAGGCTTTCTCTAATGCAACATAGCTATAGACCATATAACAAAGAAGGTATATGTTTATATGCCTCATTTGTAAATTTCCCCAGCGAACAGTCAAGCACGTCAATGTCAACACACTTCTGACCAAGAGAATTGAGCACACTCAAGGCTCTGGGCACAGGAGCGAACTTATATAAATTCGTGCGTGAAGATTATTATTATTGACGCGTAAAAGTGCCTGTAAAGGCCTAATTACTGAATAAATATTTGATTTTGATTTTATCGCGCAAATCGTAAAAGCCGATCGAGGGAAATGGCGGCAATGTAAATCATGTTAATAATGCGGCTAGCACCCTACCACTATTTTAACTCCTTTTTCCACCATCACGCTAAAAGTGGCTTTTGAGTCTTGCGGCCCTGGGGTCTGTCTGCTTAGAGCCGCAAGACCCAAAATGCTCTGTCTGCCCTTCTTCTTCGTCTAAGCGCGTTCCCGGTTGCATCCTCAGCTGTGCTGCTTCGGAGCCCGGGGTGCGCTTTCTTGCTTTTTCTTCCCCAAATATAACATGCATGTCAATGGTCACCCAAGGATGCCAAAGACCTTGCAAAATGGAGAAGAAATAGCAGGAACAGTTTAAATGATTTGGCTATAGTTTTACGACCGGCCGCCTGCCTGACGTCAACCCTCTTTGGAAATATATTTGTGCGAAAAGTTTTTCAACCGATCGCCGCCCGACGTTAACCCTTCTTGGGAATGCAATTGTAGCACGAGATATTTGTGCAAGTCCTTTAGTCGCCTCTTACGACATCCACAGGAAGAGATGGAGTGGTCCTATTCTACTCTGCCGGTAACCACACGGCCAATGCTCTGTCTGCCCTATTAGGGATAAAGACGTAATAGTGAATGTATGTATGTATAGACTGATTTTTTATCCGCCTGCATATTTTTTGGAGCAAGTTCAGTCCATAATCCTAAACTACTTTCTTTAAAAAAAGATATGAAAAATCGATAAAAAATTTTCGTCCTCCCATAAAAAATTCGTTTGGCTGAACGCTGATTTGTATGGGAAGACGAACTTTTATTTTAGTTTTAATACAGTGTTAATTTGTAGATATTTATATGTGTTACACATAATCAATGTCGATGTAAAACGTTGCGTCATTTCCAATTTCCATCTAATCAGTCATTTTAGTCAGATTTATTTCGGCAGAGTTCGATCATGACGATGAAACTAATGTCAATTTTTGTCAACAGGTTCAAAGCACACAGCGTGTATAATCACCACCTTTTAACGCATTCAGAAAAGAGAGCGTACAAGTGCCCGATCTGCCCAAAAGCGTTCAAGACGTCCGTACAGCTCGCGGGGCATAAGAAATGCCATACCAAACCGTTTTCATGCCAGCACTGTAACAGGTAAGAAATTTGTAAGTAACTTCAAGAGTTGAAAGGGAAATTAAGAAATTTTGTTCCCTGACTTTTGTATAGTAAACGAATAAACACGACTAATGAAATTAGTCTTGTTTATTCTTCTACTTTAAGAGACAAGTTAGCGTGATTACACTATGATCTAAAAATATTTGAAGTGCAAAACACGATGTAAATCTCCATTTTCTGGTATGTTATTTGGAATTTAGGACACCTTAGGAGTACGTTTTGCAAATGTTTTGCAACCAAAAAAACTTTTTTCAGTTATTGCAGTTCAATTTAAACATAAATCTTTTTTGGGCACTAGTTGCTATGGCATTTTGAAAGTGTATTTTTGAACAATCTAAGCCCACCCACAGCTCCAATTATGAGGGAGTCATCTCCTCCTCGGAGGTGTGCTGCTATCTGTCTGTGGCGCAACGTAGCGCCGGAACGGATGGATCGATTTCAATGCGGTTTTTTCCCTTGCCGTGGTTTTTAGCTATGTTTGATGAAAATCGGTTTAGTTGTTTAAAAGTTATTGGGAGTTAACGCTTTAAAGTCAGAGAAATCCCTGACTGGCCCTGACTTTTGACGCTAAAGTTATCAAATCGTATCGGTACTTCCGCTACTCATCACTAGATGGCGTTCTTGACAGTCGGGGTTTTTTTTTATTTTGTCTAGCAAATAAACTTGTTCTTTCTATAGATGGTATGCATTGACAGTCACCCGATGATGCCGAAGTCCGCTTCCTTTCAGGTCGATATAAGCTACGTTTGTATCTTTCTCAGGCCCTTCGCATCACTATACGCGGTTCGTGTACACATGGAAACGCACGCGCGACAAAACAACCTGAAGTTCACGTGTCCTTTATGCGGTGCGCGGTACGCCCGAGCGTTCGCCCTCAAAGACCATATGAAACAACAACACCAGCTGGAGGCTGACGCCATAGAGAAATTGGTGAGAGAAATTGTGGGCGCCCAAGCAAAAAGGGTCCAGTTGCCGGCATTTAGTTTCCGATATATAATTACGCAGTTTTGTAAAGTAGGGTGAAAAAATTGCATTTCGCGATTTTAATTGATTATTATGTAAATAAATATATGCATGTAAATGTAATGTATGTATGTATTACTGTATGCATGTATTTTAGCAATAGATACCAACTACCATTATAAATCGCATTAGGAACTCTGCCCTGAGTTCCACAACAAAAGTGTAAAGTCAGCAAAGCACAAATGAAACTGGGTGGGGCACATACATATGCCACACAAATGCGACAGTATAGATCTTTGATTAAAACAAAATAGCGAGTATAGATAGACGAAACTGGCCACTGGATGGTGGATAGTACTGGATGATCGTCGAAAGCGAGGCAAACCTAAGCGGAGATAACGTAATGACTTAATGGTAATATGAACGACTAGCGGACTTATACTGAAAATACAGAACTAAAATACAGCTGTACAACAGTCATCATTTTCATTTGTTTAAGTTACTAACATAACTGTTAAATGGCAGATACATACCTCCATTGATCCAACGAGATCTCACAATGATGCTTTTATTGTGGGATCGAAACCAAAATATTATATTAGTCTCTTTGATACCGCAAATTAGAATTATAATTTGGTAAAATAACTATTGTTATTGTTTCCAGCAGCCTGGAGTGGAAAAAGACTGGGTAATTGCCGATAATGCGGGATCGGAATTAATCGAGACGCAGAATATAAAGCACGACATCCAAGAGGCGGACATACCTTCGTCTAAAGAGAATTCCCTGGTGAGTTAATTCAATTAAAAGAACGCAAAGATCTCCCGTATTCATAAGAAATATGTATGTATGTCATATACATATGTGCGTCTAAACAAAAAGTGTCCAGTCGTTCCACAACTAGATTACTGAGCTAAGACTAGATTCGCTATCACCAAAAGTCAAGGATTAAAAAAAGAAACTTCCAAAAACTGGAACATATTTTTTATTAGACATTTGAAGTTGAAACTGAAAAAACTTGATTCCAGTAAAAACATTTTTAAAGTTTAAAATTATACCAAAATTAAATTAAATAAAAAAATTACTACTTAAAAGCATCATATAAAGTCATTTACATGCTTATATCACGTTATATGCGTATATATTATGCGGGGCCGAAAAATAGATCTAGCTAGGTTTAATTTTTATTTATGCGACTTCAAAAAAGGAGAAGCTGCTCTTATGTATGGTCTTTTCTTATGTATGGTCTTTCTTTATTCGAAAGAAAGGGTTTACATGCAAGTTGTCCCATTGTCCCAAATACTCTGTGCACACATATAGTGATTTTGATGTTTTTGTCAATAAATCAAGCAATAGGGAATACCCTTAAAATATCATTGAGTTGTTTTTGGGGGATATTTTATACGAAACCACAAATAATACTAAAAAGAAATCTTTTTTGAAAACAGCATGAAAATTGGTTATTTAATGAAGCAGGAATTAGCATTTCGAATACAAATTGGTATGAGGAAAAGTGGGAGCGTGGTGGGGACATCATCATCTCGCTATCTCTTTCGCACGCGCGATACCTCATGGTAATGACGTCTCAAGCGCAGTATTTGCATTATTGTGTATCCTTTTTCTGTTAGTCGATTTGAAAGGCTTTTTTTGGATTATTTTACTGGTTGATATAATTATTAAAAAATAAATGAGTAAAACACCGTATTGTATTCAAAAAGTGTTTCGGTGAACTAATGGAGAAGACCAGAAATCGAAGTCGCTTTTTTTTGAGAGAGCCTCGTTTTCATTGAGCGAAGTTCAGTCACCTAGGTGCTTAACGTTAAACTACCATTAAAAAGATAATTCACAGAGGTAAATAAATTTAAAATTTGTTTTCCAGATAACTATCCTCGACATGAACGAAGAGATGATTGTGCCGTGATAGTTCCGTGCGATACACCAGCGGTTGTATAGTTATGTATAAATCTTAAGGACATTCACATGTATGTACTACACTGAATTTTTAAAAGTACAGGATAAATTTCATACAGTGCGCAAATTTGAACAGCATATTCATACTCCACCGACAAGAGCATAGCTCTTAAATATAGATAGATACATTCAGTGCACATTAAGAAATATATGGCAAAATATGAAAGTGAAGTTCTACATATACCTACTATTTTTTTTCAAATGATAGCGAGTTTTTGTAGGAAGTATGTTGTTTGCAGTTGGCACATATTAAAAAAAAACCGGCCAAGTGCGAGTTAAACTCGCGTGAAGAGGGTTCCGTACAATTGCTTGAATTCTTATAGGTTTTCCTGTAATCTACAAGCAATGAACTATATTTTGTATTTTTTTCAAAATTTTAGGCTCAGTAGTTTCGGAGATCAGGGGGGGGGAATGGTCAATTTTCGTCTTCTTTCATGAATAAAATCAAAACTATTCATTTTACAATAATAGCAAAAATAGATTTGAGATCCTCATAACGAGCCCTTTCATTTGATATATGACACAGTAAGGTTTGCAAAACTTTTTTTTCAAATTTCTAATTTGTCCCAAAAAAATATTTATTTACTTTGCATATATCTGTTTGGGTCATAGGATTACAACATTCTACTAAATTTCACCTGATTCGGACCAGTAGATTCGGAGCAAATTGGCTGTGACAGACGGACGGACAGACAGACGCACGAGTGATCCTATAAGGGTTCCGTTTTTTCATTTTTTGTACGGAACCCTAAAAATGCATTTATACCATAATTTTAAATTCTTAGAAAACATAATAATATGACAGTGTTTGCTTACAGACTATGTTTTATACTAAACAACAAGGCTAAAAAAAAGCTGGAAACAGCAAGAATATTGGTTATTAAAATGAAGCTCAGCAATTAGTATTTCAAATATTGGTATGAATAAAACTGGGAGTGTGGTGGGGACATCTCTTTCGTACTAGCAAAACCCAATGGCAGTGACGTCACGAACGTTGTATGCATCCTTTTTCTGTTATGACAGTTAAAACTGACACTTAATTATTTTTTTACGGATTAAAAAATATTATGATTTCGGTTTCAGATTATGTTACTTTTAAATATAAATAATAAAAAAATTAGTCAAATAACGTATTAGGATCATAACTGAATTTGCTTTAAAAATTTGCGTACCGGGGAAAAACGATTCCTGTGTATTGATTCATACATATAGAATGAAATTGATAATAGTGGGTTGGTTAAATTGTGAGCTACGGAACTCTATGTACATTTTTATTGTACATCATATTTTCTTTTTTCTTTTATTAGAATATACAATCAACAGCATATAAAGACTCACCAAATTACCGAAATCCGTTGCAATTTTGCCTTTGTTATCGCTTTATGAGTATAGAGATTCTTAAAAGGTAACTGACATATATTGACTTTTGATTTTTATGAGCTAAAATGCATTTGTCCTAATTCAACTACTTAGAATTTTTTATTGAGTTTTTCGGCATCTCGTTATAAAATTAAAACATCTTGGTCTTATCGTAGGTACTTACCTAAGTATGTAAATATTTAAGTGTATTATTGCAATGAGGTGTTAGGTTTTTTTAATGATTTTTAGACTTTTTACTCGTTAATTAAGACTTCTATCGAACTTTTTGAAAAGGCAAATTACAATTATGTAATATAATAACATTTTATATAAACAATTTCAAATGTGTGAAATAAGTTCCTAAACAATCTTTGCCTACAATATAAATATGATAAGATTTAGAAACTATTTTACCCTAGTCGCAAAATAAATACGAATTACAAAAAAAAATACCTAATTAAAAAGCATTTGTTACAAACTCATTAAATACTGAGTCATTAAGGCGAGATGAGTTCACAGCTAGCAAAGATGGGCGTGTTTTTGAAAAATCACTGTAATTAAACTACTACCAATTTATTTTCCAAAAATTTTACATAGGAATCTAAAGGCTTTTCTACAGACACCCACAATATCCAAAACACGATTGAGCATTTTTGGGTCGATAGAAAAAAAAACACAAACTTACCTCTAAATTTGCCTAAATTTACCTTTAAAATACATTTAATTATTTTATATAATCACCTTTTTATATGAAAATTATACCAAAAAATGTATTATCTAAATTACTTACTAGTCAAATTCGCTACAAAAAAGTTATTAAGTAGGTAAGTATTTTAAGGTTTAGGCAAATTAAGAGGTAGGTATGTTTGTGATTTTTTTTCTATCGAGCCAAAAATTATCAATCGTGTTTTGAATATTGTTGGTGTCTGTAGAAAAAGCCTTAAGATTCCTATGTATGTAATTTTTTTGAGAAATAAACTGTAGTGGTTTAATTACAATAACTTTTCAAAAACACGCACCGTATTGCGAGCTGTTACTTATCTCGCCGGTAATTTGTAAATATAATCGAGAAATTGACGACCAAATACTAAAACGCATTAAGTAATTAATTATAAGTATATCTCATTTTGTTTGCATTTTTGTGAGAGAGGGATATGCATGAGATTTATGAATTTAATTACTAAAATGCTTTTAAGTATTTGCCCGTTTTGGTAGGTACCTACCTACTTTGAGCTTTGTGCACGTGTGGCCAAAACAGAACACCAATTTTGTACTTGTTACATTAGTGACTACAATTTGTATATGTCTGCTTTCATATAAGCTCATTCATACCGAATAGAATATTCACTTTAAAACATTATCTGATATTCTTTAAAAAAAGTGTTTTTTTTTAAATATTGTATTGATAATTGCAAAAGTCGACGTCGACGGCTCATGGGTAATCACAATTACTGAAGACAATACTGTACTGTTTTTCAAATACAATGTCAGATAACACAATATAGTTATTAAAAGTGATTTTTATTTATAAGGTAAAGAATATCTTATTTAAATAAATTGATTTATATCGATTTTACATTTATTTTTATTATTAATATTGTGTTGATAATAAATATAAGCTTAAATTCTTTAAGGACTTACTGTAAATAGGGAATCTGAAATTTATTATAAATAAAAGTTGGAAATAAATTCATAAGGTAATTTTATTATATTTATAGGAAAATTTAAACAATATAACAGTTTAATACTTACATATAATATGTAATTAGAATGTCACATATTTTTGGTATACAGCTGTATTCAACTCCATGTCATTGCAGAAACAAATCTTTCAAACAACGGTGGATTTCTCCGGAATATCTACAATAACTATACAATCTCTAATTAAATCTACTTAATCAACTATCACATTTATTTTTATCATCATAATTCTCTAAGTTTAAAATTAATAATGGAATAAAATAAGCGTCTTTTCGTTTTGAGAACATTGTTCACATATCACGTTTGTCCATTAGTCCACTCGCCTTCCATCCTCCACACGGAAAAAGCGTAGCTTAGCTTGTCCTGCGCCAAGTACTTGCCGTGCTCGCCGCCGGCGTCGGTACTATTCTCGTTATTGGACGCCGACTCACTGTTAGATAGGATTTGGTATAAAAACTCGATGTACTGTGTCGCGAGCTGCAGCGTTTGTATTTTGGACAGCTTGTCGCTGGGCAGCGATGGAATGATTTCTCTCAGGCTCGCGAACGCCTCGTTCAAGCTCTGCGTGCGCTGCCGCTCCCGAACGTTCGCCATCACTCGCTGAACCTGCATCTCCTCGAACGACTGCGTCTTCTTCCGCGCCGATTTCGAACGCTTCCTCGCTCGCCTCTGTTCTCCACTCTCAGAACTTCGCTCGTCCGAAGTTGTCTGATACGCTTCTACTAGTTTCGGAATTTCGCTGTTTTCGTAGTAGCTTCTTACTCGGTCCTGGGAGTTGGAGTCGTCAAAATAGAAACTTCGCGCTTGTCGCTGGCACTGTTGCTCGTATGGCGAATAAAGCTGTGGTTGATAATCCCGGTCGTCACCCACAAAAGAGATGTTGGCGGGCCAATGTTGTTGGATGGGTCGGTCGTGTCCGTTGCTCAGGTCCATCAGATGCGTCGGTGAAGATGGCGCGAAAGTCGGCGCTTCGTGGTGCCGCTCGACCTCAATCGGCGCGTACTTGAAGTATTCTTCATCTTCGTGGTACTCGAGATCCTGTTCGAGTTTGATGGGTATACAAGTTTCGTAATTCATTTTCCGTGAGAGTGCGAGGTGCGCGACATGAGACTCGCAGGCGGACTGCAGCCCCCGACTGCGGAGTCCTGCCCTGCGCCGCCTCCGCCCCGAGCCGTCCCTTCCCTTCGTTGACAAGACACAAAAAATACCATCTCTACCGCGCCGCCTCCCAGGGCGCCGCCTCCGCCGCGCAAGCGAGACAGAGACAGAAATAACAAAGCCGCGATCGTTTCTGTTTATCTTGTCCATCATCTCTGAAAACGTATTTACCGATACATAGGTAGATGTGGTGCTCGTCGCCATAGCCGATCGCATCGCATCGGTGAACTCGCATCCTGTGAGACTTCGCCGAAGCGGCGTTCATAGATGGACAAAGAAAATATACGAATTCATTTTTGACGTGTTTTGTAAATGCGAAACCATAAATAGAATATTTTCGTCTTCCTGTTCTGACTGATGTAGTCGGAAATATTTTTATATGATTTTTAAAATTCAAAAAGCAATTTTGTGCTCAAAAGTCTCAATAAAACCGACTTTAATGGCCATTATAATATTTCACGTGACATAAAGTTCGGCGCCACCCTTGCTCGTTTTTTGTGAGCCGCGTCGTCCTGCCGAGGCGGTTATCCTAAAAATATCCCTGACGCAATGTGACCAAGGAGCTTCGATGCGATCCCACGGGCGCCCGACCAGCCTACGTTATAAATATTTAATTTATTTATCTTGCTCCCAATAACAAAGATAGGTATGACAGCGCCTGCGCAGTGTTAGCCGGGCTACGGCTGACAATCTGTGTTGTATCATAGATCATTAACAAGTCATTATACCGCTTATATTTTTTTTATAAAAAGTTTTGGCATCTTTTGAATATCACCATCATCATGATACAGCACAAGATTATTATTAAAAATCAATAAAATGTTCACTTTCTCTAGTTCTCTATCTAAACAAATTAAATTATAGTGCCGTTTCCGCAAAATGATTACAATTTATATGGGATTTTTTTATTTATACATAAACTTGTATAGGTACCTAAATAAGGTCAGATTTTATCATATCTTTGGTGGTATGTATATTGATGTAAAAAACGTAGGTTACTAATGTAGGTACTTGATTTACAATTTTAATTAACGCGTTCGTGGACACTTGCCATCTACGAACATTGCATGTGACTAATGTCTACGAATGTGTTGGATTTCAAGTCTAAAAATTATTTTAGCTAGAGAACTTCTATTCAGAAAATAAACAACGAGGAACAAAAATAAAACAATTGACGCGATGGTAATTCAAACAAATACGTACACATCTTGCCTATTTCGGGGCAGTTACCACACCGTGACGAAGACATGTTATTATTAGCTTCATTATCCATAATTCTAAAAATACTGGCCATTTCATCTACTTACAAATTATGGCAAGAAACAAAAGGAAACATTTCTTTTCCTTATTGATTGATAGCGATTTTTTTTTAATGGAAAAGTACATTTGAGTTGGAGTTTGGAGAATAGGTAACATTTTTACAATGTTGATATGATTTAAGCAAATATCTTTTAACTCAGTTAGGTCACAGATACTATAATACTTAGGTACCAACTACCTACCTACTTATCTTAATTTTAGATAAGTTAATAGGTAGATAACGACATAGGTACTAATTCATATGGTATACAACGTGGAAGGGTCATACCCGTAATAAATCGAACCACGGCCTATACTAGATCTAGTATAATGAAATTAAAATAACAGCCAAAAAACAAAAATACATTTCGGCATTTTCATACAAACGTGTGCGGCCGCCCGGGCGATTTGTATGGTAATGTCGAATTTTTTTTGTTTTTTTACTGTTATTTTAATTTCATTATACTTTAGTGATCTAGTTTAGCCCGTGGTTCAATTTATTACGGGTATGTCCCTTCCACTTTGTACCTATAAGGTTGGGTGAACTTTTTTGATTAAGTAGATAATGTAGGTACCTATTTATTTATCTTAATTTTAGATAAGCTCATAGATAGATATATTCTCTCGTTCATATGGTAAAAGAGGTGAACTTTTTTTATTATGTGTGTTATAATGTAGATACGAACTAACCGCTAATTCATAAAAAAACCGCCCTCTTAAATCAGTCATATAGTAAGTACTCTACCAATGTAACTTTAAATTTGCCAAAAAATCAGATCAAAGATTTAAGAATTGCAGATTTTTTATGAATATGCGTGTTTTATTATTAAATTTAATTAATTTATGATTTTTTTTTATTATATAGAGGCGCTCTGCTTCCAATTATTGTTTTTATAAGTACAATAAACTTCTTAATTCTCCTTTTGCTCTATGATAACACTTAATTGGATAGGTACCTGCACGAAAACATATATTATGTACTCGTACGTATCGGTAAAGGTTGTGGTATTAGCCACCCGAAAATCGGCCAAGTGCAAGTCGGAGCATGAACTAAAATACCTTTCATCCCGGAAAAATGTAATGTTCCCGTGGTATGCGCGAGCGAAGCCGCGGGCAAAAGCTAGTAAGACTATAATGTGATGCTCACTTATTATGCCCATAGTGCCCAAAACGGTGGATCCGCGCTAACTTACGTAAAGTACTTGTTTATCTTTACATCACTTAGCAAAGTGTCAAAATTGCAGTCGGTGAGTTCAAATGAGTCAACATCTGGTCTCAATGATAGAGATCCCCTAAATACAATTTCATTGAGCTGAACTACTCTCACCGTTATCTGTTATTGCGCTTCGGTTCTCACGTTAAAAACCTGAGATTATGAATGGCGTTTATGTCAGAAAGTTGTAGGTTTACCAGGTGTGTTGTTGTGTAACTGGTTTTATGATTATTCTTTAAGGTTTATGACCTACAGGCTATCGTAGAACCTTTCGAGGCTGATCATACCTTATGTGACTTTTTTGCAAAGGTCGAACTGACGCTGCAATGTAACAGGTATTTTTTTACGAATAAAGAACCTCGTTTAACAGATATCGCCAAGTAGAGAGACTTGACAGGAAATGGAGGACACCTATGCAAGGACAACATAAGTAAGATCGTGTCTTTCGAACTTGTTGCTTGAATACCCAGATGGTATTTATGCCTGATTGTCTGTATATGTTAAGTACCTTTTCAAATGTTAAAAAAATGTTATATTATAAATACCTAAGTAGGTTTTTACGTTTATCTTTAAATGCAAATATTGGGTACATGTCTAAGCAAGGTTTAATTTTCTGGAGACCACCTCACAGAATACCAAACCCGTTTTTAAAGATGGCGGATATAGTCGCACGCAACGCAAATAAATAAAATTAGGGGCACATGCCCCTATGTAACCTACCTAACCTTTTATATAACTACGTCCATAAATTGCATTCTAACTAATATTAAGTATAAATGCGAAAGTGAGTTTGTATATTTGTTTGTTTGTTACCTCTTCACGCTCTATCTACTGAACCAATCTTAAAATTTCGCATACATATAGCTAGGAGTCCTGAGAAGGTCCGGAAAAATTTACTGTTCCCGTAGGATTGAGATACGCGAGCGAAGCCGCGGGTAAAAGCTAGTAGGATATAAAAAAGGTTAGGTAGGTTACATAGGTTTTAATGGAAAAATAAGGTAAGTACCTACAATTTTTCCTTATTCGTGGGTTTTACCAAAGGATTTCTCTTATACCTGCCTATTCATCACATCAAAGTACAATAACCCATAGAGGCATCAAATCATCGGTGGATTATCTCTCTACCTACATAAGTAGGTCCCATTATATATATTTAATTATAGTCGTTATGTAGCAAGGTGTCATAGTTAATCCCTTAACGTAGGTGGCAGATAAAACACCATCCCCTTGTTAGGGGAGCTGCAGCTGCTTTAACTTTCAACGAGATTATCGCTTCGGTTTATTTTCTTAAGAGTTTTACGGCTCTGTGGTTTATTCTCGGTTTTTTGTTATGTAAGTGACACCTGCAAGATAACCAGTGAGTACTGAAGATGACGACACTTGGTGATTGTGATTAGGTAAATACTTACCTACTTGTGTTTATATCATACTAATTTTCTCAATTTTTAAGTTAGGAGATATAGGTTACTTGTAAAACAACATCACATAGGCAGAGTAGGTAGAAAATAGGTGTCTTTACAATGTCTAATGTATAATAATTACCTACCTATTTTTCCTGACCCAAGTTCATAGCTATCCTATAGATTTTTATCCTTTACTAGCTTTTGCCCGCGGCTTCGCCTGCGTAGATTCGGGGTATGAAAAATAGATGTTGGCCGATTCTCAGACCTACTCAATATGCTCACAAAATTTCATGAGAATCGGTCAAGCCGTTTCGGAGGAGTACGGGAACGAACATTGTGACACGAGAATTTTATATATAAGATTTGGTAAATCGATTGTTAACTAAATATATTTTTCTTCCTTTTTTCGAGCTGATCATGACGGTATCTATCTAATCACTTAAGTAAATATTATGCAACGAGGAAGGGACATACCCGTAATAAATCAAACCACAGGCTATTATAATAGATCACTAAAGCATAATGAAATTAGAATAATAGTCAAAAACAAAAAAAAAAATCGACATTCCCATACAAATCGCCCGGGCGGCTGCACACTTTTGTATGGAAATGTCGATTTTTATTTTTGGCTGGTATTTTAATTTCATTATACTATAATGGTGTAGTATAGTCCGTGGTTCGATTTATTACGGGTATGTCCCTTTCCACGCTGTATAGTAACATAATATATTACAGAAAATTCTTATAGAAAACTCTTCTTCTCTTCTTTTTATAGAAGATTCTTGACATTAAAGGTATTTTTATTCGACTACTGCAAAGCCAAAAGGAGTGTTATGGTTATGAGTTTCGCCGCTATGTAGGTATTTATTTATGTAGTATGTATTGTACCTATGTATGTTCATCTGTCCCCCTCGTATCCTCTATGATTTCCATGAGGAAGCGCCTTGGCTGTCAGCTGGTTATTATGTTACGTCACACTAAATTAAATATAGCACCATCTACCTATATATACTACCTATAGGCCATAAAGTAATAAATTGAATCATTCCATGTAGAGTATTTAATGAAAATGCTCATTTAGCACATTTCAACAATATATACTTACATTATTACCGGTTACTCCCTGCTTTGCTCGCAATAACTGGATACGTGCTTTTTCTCGTAATTGGGTTTTTAGTTTTTTAAATTATTTCTTATAAGTAAATAATAATAAATATATAGGGACAAATCACACAAATTGAGCTGGCCCCAAAGTAAGGTAACAGTATTATATTTTATAATAAATACATGTATAGATAAACACCCAAGACCAGGACAATTTGAAAAAGTCCATTTTTCAACTTGCCCTGGCTGGGGATCGAGCCCAGACAGGACCTTCGGATTGACGGACTAGCGTGTTAACCATTACGCCACTGAGGTCGTCGATAGATAGGGATGAGAGATAGAGTAGATGGAGATGGGAAAATTTGTTTATTCGATTCACTTACATCTACGTAGGTACGTACTACTAATATGTAGTTTCTTCAATTTTTTGTAGGCACACATAAACCTACCAACAACGAAAATATAACATACCTTCTTCTATTATTTTCTAAATAGTAAGTTATATAGAAGTAGTTTAAGTAACTAAGTATTTTCTAGATAATCTTACAATTTATTGTCATAATATTTATTGAATTTCTGCATGGCCGCTCTAGATCCCGCGGACAATTCCGCCGTAGACTCCGCCCTCCTTTATTGCACCTGCCAAGTGCAGCGAATCACGATCTCACGGAAGGTACGCCTTCCCATCTCGAATTCAGGTAGAATGCACGGCGGAATAAATTGTCACGGAGGTATTTATTTGTATTAAGTAAGTACATATGTACATATGTCGCACGGGTATGTAAGTGATGTAAGTACAAGTATTATACCATGTAAACTTTTCTCTCGAATCGCTCTATCTACTGATGATGGAAACCGTATTAATATCCATTTACATACAGAGGGAGGGACAGGCGGCGGGAAGCGTATATTTATTAATAAGAATAAAACATACTGACATACTACGTACCTACTTCGGCTTATGCACTTAAGCTGTGCTGCCATGCAGTTAGAATTGCTATGTAGAACATGTAAATAATACCTAGTGTCAGGTATATTGTCCTGAGACGAAAAAAAAGTTCATAGCAAAAGCAGACCAAGGGAAGTTTTAGCGAAAACCAGGGTGTTTGTCTTTTTAACCACCAGCCAAATTTTTGGAGCAAGCTCACAACTATACTTTAATATACTATACTATTGCGAACTATCAAGTTCGTAGGTATCTACCTACCTACTTTTAATAAAAAAATTAAAATCGATAAAAAACTTCGTCCCCGCCATACAAAATCGGTTTGGCTGAACGGTTTTTTTTTCGTTTTTCATCAAATGTTTTAATGGAAGGTAGTAGGTAGGTAGTTCAGTACTTATAACACGAAATAAGTACCTAAGTACCTACATGAGATTTATTGAGATTGTCAGTTATTTTTTATGCAGATACATATTCGGACAGGAAGTAATCATGGGATGACGGGACGCAATACTTCTATTTTTTTTCAGACGGTCAAGCAATATAGCAAAGCTTGGAAACGCTTTCCCACGCGTAACCCCACATCTGCGCGCCGTATGCCAAAAATACCCTCTGCCCAGCAATGACCATTGTTTCACTGGATAATAAAAACGAAGATTAGGTTCTAAACGGCAATATAGTAATAAATAATAAGTCTTGGAAATGTTCAGTGCCATAAAACATCTGTGGAGGCCTCCGCAGCTGCGCTCCAAGGAAAATACGTCACACGTGTGCCCGATCCATAGTCTTGCCTGCCCGGGATCGCTACCTGCGCGCCCGCCCTACTGATAACGACCCTTTGTTGCACTAATGCGAAATCCTAATTTGTAGGTCATGAATGAATATTTTGAACACCTGCACCGAGAATAATAGGCAAGTATCAACTTGTTCTAACACCTGGTGTGTTTTTTGTGTGAAAAACAATGCAATTTCTGGGTAGGTAATTTAACGAGGCGGTTTATTCGTCAACATTTATTGTTAATCCCAAGTTTCGTGATAGCTAAATACTTAATCCGATAACCGACAGTGATATTCTAATAGATTCACTATTTTCAGTAAGTAGATAACCGAGTAAAGCACTGCTTCTATTTGAATAAATATGGTAATGTCCCCTTTTTTTTGTAAGTTTTGTTAGCAAGTAATTTAAGTACCTAATAGTATAATTTTTAATGAAAATGGTACCTAAAGGAAACTGCGCACTAAATAAAAAATAGTACTCATCATACTGTACTAATATTATAAAGAGAAAATATTTGATTGTTTTTTTGTTTAATTGGAATAGATAAACTTAAAAATTACTGATTCGATTTAAAAAATTCTTACACCTATATAAGCTACATTATCAGCGAGTAACATAGGTTATAAGTATTTTTTCTTTCAAAACGCTGGTTACGCTGCGGGAAGCAGCTAGTCTGTATAATAAAAAACATATAAAAGTACCTAGGGTACTGTAAATCACTCACTGTATCTAGGTCAATGTGTGTGGTTTGTATTAATATTATTTTTATTTTTTTTATTGACTTGCTGCATGACTTGTTGTAAACATTTGCGCACTACTTAGATAAAAAAAAATTGGTTGTTTGTAAAGTCGGTTTACGGCTCAGAACAATAAACAGGTTAACGGACGGTAGTTTGACGTGACAACGTCAAACATTCTCTCTCTCGTTCGTGTCGCGTTCCGCAAGCGAGAGCGCGAGCGAGAATGAGCGTAACGGGACAATGACGTCATCTTTTTCGTGCATGCAGCCCATAGCACCGAGTTATTAGACGTTGTCACGTCAAAAACACTGGCAATATAAATAAAAAAAATCAAGTTCAAATATTTATTTGGATGTGTACAATTTCTCGGCCATACTATAGCTTCGGGCTTTGGGTACACCTCCGGCGAGCGCGCACAGATGCGGCCCATGTGTGGCGTTTTCTCCGCGCTAGCGACGCCGCCGCCCTTGCCAGGGCCACCATGGACCACCCGCCGTAGGGGACATTGCTGAAAATGTACAACTTGGTGGGTAGTAAACTTAGTAAGTACCGATAATTCCTTTCTATCCTAGTGCAGCTAAGACTGCTAAAAAAGTAAAAAAGTAGGGATATACCTAAACCAATCACCTAACCAAAACATATGGCTTATCTCCGAATAACTACTTAGCTATATCTAGGTATTATCTCTACCCTGAATGTTAGGGGGAACTTATCTTGTTTCTTTATTTTTAGGCATTTGCTTTTGACATTTGCCTGCCTGCTTCAGTCATACTTATAAATTGAATTTGATATACGATAATTGGCTGGGGCAATTTTGTTGGAGTTTTGAATAACATGTAGATACTGCATTTAAAACAATCCTTCGGTACGATATAGGTATAGAGGAAAGTTAAGATACCTGTACAACATCACGTAAGTAGACAGTGCGCAACGCGCGCGGTGGCACTGATTAGTATCTGATTAACCGTCTGTATGTATATATCAGAGTTCAATTTACTTACTTATAGTTAATTAATGTTTCAATTTATAGCTAAATACGGATGATTTTTTTATAATCTTTTTCAAATTGACCCGGGTTTTGGATGTTTATTTATACATAACTACATATATGTAAGTATTTGTTATAAAATACATACATACAATATAGTTGAGTTAGTACTTATCCCATAGGTAACACAAGTTTTGAACTTACTTTGGGGCTAGCTCAATCTGTGTGATTTGTCCGTATATGTATATCGCTTCATAGATAAATAGGTAGGTGTCCTAACGAGGAGGTGCAGCGTGGCCACAGCGTCACCCGGCATTGTCCGGCGTTCACACGAATTGTTTTGTTTCAGCCGCAGATGCCCGGTAACGCAACCCCAGCATTCCTACCTACTCGGAACCGTGCCAACTAATTACACGAATTAATCTAAATCTCGCATCATCTTATCCACCAAATGCCTAAGTTAATTTACGAGCCTAGCAACGGAGTGATTGAAAGTTTGAGGTGAGTTTGGACGCAGTTCAGCGCTATTTTATAATGGACTGCATAGCGTTTATGACAAAAATTTACCCGACTACGGCGAAGCCAAAAGGAGGGTTATGTGTTTCGCGGCTATGTATGTATGTATGTTCATCTGTTCCCTCGTATCTTCAAAGATATTTACGATACCTTGACATGAGGTATTATTGAAAGCGTCTTGGCTGTCCGCTGGTATAGGCTATGTGACGTAAATCCACGGTAGCGCCTCTTTATAGGCCATAAAGTGATTCACTGAAAATAAAATAAATCTAATCATAACGTAAAGCGTGTTGTATCAAATGAAAGGGCTTAAAAACACACATATATATAAATATATAAGGACAAATCACACCGATTGAGCCAGCCCCAAAGTAAGTTTTAAACTTGTGTTATGGGATAATGGGATACTAACTCAACGATAGGTACTATATTTTATAATAAATACATATATGGATAAACACCCAAGACCCAGGACAATTTGAAAAAGGCCATTTTCCAATTTGCCCTGGCTGGGGATCGAACCCAGAACCTCCGGATTGGCGGACTAGCGATCATGGAGGTCGTCATTTCTTTCACATTTCTTCCTGCTGTGCTTGCATACTGGATCACAGAACTGAATAAACGTGCTTTTCAGTAAGAATACGTAGGTATAATATCCGTGATTGGGTT
Source organism: Acrobasis repandana (assembly GCA_963576875.1). Lineage (NCBI taxonomy): Eukaryota > Metazoa > Arthropoda > Insecta > Lepidoptera > Pyralidae > Acrobasis > Acrobasis repandana. Next base: position 7,695,381 of record OY756230.1, on the reverse strand, counting down.
TTAGTTTTTAAAACTATTATAAGTACATTATTGTGATTTCCACGTGAGAAAACAATCGACGTAGGTAGGTTTTGTTATGTTCGTAAAAGCCGACCACGAAACGTAATCTTGACTAGCAAGTAGGTAACACTAGCAACCCGTCAATATTTCTATTTCTTGTGCCCATTTTTCCAAACACTGCGTTTCAAATGCGCAGGGTTCTTGCGCCCTGAGGTTCAATCAACCCACAGTTATAATTAAATTATTAAAAACACCTTATTAAAAGATTGTTTAACTTGTTCTTTTGATATAGTATTGCTAACAAACGCGAAAGGCTGGCTTGCTTTATGCTAACTAGTATTTTATCCATCTCATCCGCCTTGCTCAAACATTGTTAAGTTTTACAAATCAGGTAAAGTCGCATTTTTTTTATGACATGTGTATGTATCACTGTTGTTCTTATCCTGTTTACCGTTATTTATATACGTATGTATATATGTATATACGTAGTCTTTACGTTTAGAGGCATTCGAAATGTGGTGCTGGAGACGTATGGAAGGTAGGTATACCTACCTAAGTTGGATAGAGAAAAAGACAAATGAAGAAGTACTTAATTTAGTTAATGAGAAAAGAAACTTATTGAAAACAATCGATATTAGAAGAGGAAAGATGTTTGGTCATCTTATACGCCACGATCAATTTATTAAAAACATAATAGAAGGAAAAATAGAAGCAAGAAGAGGAAAGGGAAGACCAAGACGAGCATTTATACTCGTAGATCAAGTAAAGGAGAAAGTTGACGCCGTGTCGTATAGGGAGGTCAAAAGGATGGCTCCAGAGAGGGAGACATGGAAACTACTCCGACAAGAGCGTAGTTCTTAAATTATAGATAGATATGTACATCTTATATATAAAATTCTTGTGTCACAATGTTAGTTACCATACTCCTCCGAAACGGCTTGACCGATTTTTATCAAATTTTGTTATGCATATTCGGTAAGTCTAAGAATCGGCTACTATCTATTTTTCATACCCCTTACGCGGGCGAAGCCGCGGGCAAAAGCGTAGTGTATTCATATATTCGTATATTATTTAAAGTCTAAGTTATTTTAAAAATTTGCAGGAACTTCATCTCTGTATTTATCACTAAATTATTGTTTCACATTAGGTACTCTCTTCATCGCACCACTATATTATTTTTAGCACAATTCCTGTCACCCAAAGGTACCCTGTAAGAAATTGCCTTGGCGATAAGGCCGCCTATTGTATACCTAAACTGTACATATTTTTGAATATTATTTGTCAGATCACATCTTTTTGGTGCAATAAAGTGTTACTTACTTATTTCCGTAAGGAACTTTAATCATGCAGGTTGAAGTCTCACTGTTTCGTCTTTTTAACTTACGTACGAGGTTAGAAGAGTCCACAGTCAAAAACCCCAAATGCTTTTTTAAAATGTTTCTCGGATACACGTTTCCGATTTAAAGTTTCCGTTTCTAATCTCATCCATGATTACTACTATATGTACCTACTTAAGTAGAACATGCAAACAAACAATAAGTATTATGACAATAATATTAGCTCATGAACTGTATTTACGAGCTGTCGAGCCGTTACTTTGCCGTGCCGTCGAAGCCGGCAGATGTGGCTTGCTAATTCTGGCTATTGCAGTGCTGCACCGTTTCCTGTATCGATCCCTTGCGATATTTTCTTTGTATTGTGTCGATTCATCGATTGTTATAAAAACATACATCATCCTCATCATCAACAGGTCTTTTTAGGGTTCCGTACCCAAAGGGTGCAAACGGGACCCTATTACTGAGACCCCGCTGTATGTCTGTCTGTCTGTCCGTCTGTCACAGAGCTATATCTCTTGAACCGTAATAGCTAAACACTTGAAATTTTCACCGATTATGTTTTACTGTGGCCGCTATAACAACAAATACTAAAAAAAAAAATTATAATTAAAGGGGGTCATCAATCATCATACAAAAAATGTGTTTTTATAGCGTTTTTAACTAGATCTTTATAATGGCATTAACTAGATACTTGAAATTTTCACAGATTATGTACTTATTACTATGGCTGCTATAACAACAAATCCTAAAAATAAGAAAAAGTTAAAAATTAAAGGTGGTCGCCATACAACAAATGTGATTTTTTCAGCGTTTTAACTCGATCTTTATAATGGCATTATTTAGATACTTGAATTTTTCACCGGTTATGTATTACTATGAACACTTTAACAGCAAATACTGAAAATAAGGTAAAGTTAAAAATTAAAGGGGGTCGTCATACAAGAAACGTGTTTCTTCAGCGTTTTAAAACATTGTACTGTGGGTACGGAACCCTTCATGTACGAGTTTATTTACTCTTCACTGCAGAGCAAGACCCTCTGTATTTATTTATTTATTAAAATCTTTATTGACAAAAATGGTACAAAAGGTGAACTTAACGCTAATGCATTCTCTACCAGTCAACCTTTACAACCTGTACTACCAGAGCCACACTTGGCCAGATTAGCCAGAGGATTTGGCCTACACGCTCCATGCTGGCTAGACGGGCCTCTCTATCTCATCGATGTTTAGGTACCTATAAGCTTTGTTTAGCTTGTGTTTCCTAAGTCGCCTACTTCTACGATATCCACGGAAGATTTGAAGTGGTCCTATTCTACTCTGCCGGGAACCACACGGCAATACGAGTAATAATAACATACATTTAAAAGTAAATACCTACCAGCCTTCGTGCTCAACACAGCACAGTTGGAACAATTTTAAGATGTCTACTTTTACAACGAGTTAATCTAATAGTGGGTACCTATAGCCACAGAATAAATACCAGGTATAGCTTATAGGGCGTGCACTTTGGCAACTATGTAATAACTAGCTTCCTTTCTTAGCGGATGCCTACGTCATAACATCTACCTGCATGCCAAATTTCAGCCCGATTTGTCCAGTGGTTTGGGCTGTGCGTTGATACATCACTATGTGATGTCAGTCAGTCAGTCAGTCACCTTTGAGTTATATATATTTAGATATCAGAAGTGGATCTACTATATAATAGTGGACAAGATGGGCATGCTCACAACCCTTACGGACAAGTGACGTCACACCTCAGAACAACGTCACACTTACACGATTTCGCGAGGGGGGTGCAAATAGGAGTCTGAAGTCCAACTTTTTTACGAGTGACAGCAAAATCTAAAATGTAAATAAACATGCTGCCATGATTTGTGCCCACGGGGCATGAATGAATGCGCAGGTCGAAGATGAGTAGGTAGGTATATAGGTAGGTAGGTATATTCTCTTAACTAAGAATCAAAGAAAGCAATTACGTATTTTGGAAATGGCTGTAAAAGTTGTAGGTAGGTACCTAGTTGTGGTCCCTTTGAACTGTCTCTTAAATTTATCTTAGTGCGTTCTAGGTTGCTGTGCTGCTTTGGAGCCCGGAGTGCGCCTTCCCGCTTTTTCTTCAAAATTATAATATGCATGTCAATGGTCACCCAAAGATGCCGAATGCCATGCGAAATCGAGTAGATTAGCCGGACGGGAACAGTTAAAATGATTTAGCTATACCTAGTTTTACGACCGACCAGCTGCCTGACGTCAACCCTTTTTAGGAAAAAGTTCATAATGGGTTGCTATTTCCTAAAAACCAAGAATACTTAACCAAGAGCCACAATAGAGACCCCTAAGCTATGCTATTTCTAGCAAGATGGAGAAGTTATACTGACAGGAACAGGAGTTTGGGAATAAATAAAAACAAATTTAGATACAGACACAGACTAATAAACATACCTAGATACACATACAAGTACAGGACTCCTCCCGTTGTCCATATTTATGCCCATAGTTTTAATAGAAAAAGAAAATCTTTATTTGGAGCATAAAAATAACAAATGACATTGAACATGAAAGAAAAAACAAATAATGCCACCCAAATGGTTACTCTCAGCATTATGTCGAGGCTTTTTGCGGTCAAGACGCTGATTTTGAGAGGAACCAGTTGAGAAGGAATGGCTGTGCCTTACATTAACAACTTGAAGTACTTATAAGTAATTTACAATGCACTGTAAATAATAACGCACAGCAATAAGATAAAAAAAATAATAAATAGTTATGTTGACCAGTCTTTTCAAGCAATATCAATTATAGCAAGAGTTGCGTAGGTATTAAGTAAATAAATACGCATGGTTGTTGTGGTTATAGTAGTATAGTACAGCTTATTATGTATTACCACGTATTACATTGCTCATTAAGTAAATACCTCTTGAGATTACGTTTAAAGGAGTTAACGGATGTACATCCGATTCGCAGTAATCGACTTCTGATCGAAGGCTTACTAAATCGGAAGCAGTATTTTCTTGATATTCAGAAGGTAGGTACGATACCTACGACATAGTTACATACCTACGCCTCTTCGACCTGAAAAATATTTCCGATTATTACAAGTAGGTACTCGTATCAAAGTAGGTATCTAAAATGACGTTTATTGACTGTAGAAGATTTAGGTAGTATAAATAAGAATCTGTAAGAATTTGATATGCATACATACGAATTGGGATTATTTCCTTAGATGTTATGGGTTTTGAAATGATCGCGAAAATAAGTGTATTTTCTTTGAACGCGTGCGGCGTTGATACATTTAGTGGCTGCTTCCGTTGGCACTGAAGATTCGCTCCAGGCGAACGGAGACGTCGATACCAATAAAGTTTATATTTACTTGCAGACTTTAGAAATAATAATATTTCCAGCTACTGATGGATTTAAGGATAAAATTAGCTAAAATTAATTACAAACTGAATGGATCCCAACGTAAAAGTCTAATTCTCTACAATGTAGAGCATTAATATGGCCAAGAAGTTTCTTAATTTTGAAGCGGTGATATGGTAGTAGATAATTATAGCCATACATACAAAGACCAAGAGCCGTAGAGGTGTCAGAGCTTACTTAATTTATTTTCGCACTAATCATTTGGGTGCGATTTATGTATTATAGTGTGTATTACTTTCAGTTTACGCATCCTACTTACGAGCGCTAGTTTGAATACAGGGCTGATTTACTGGTTTCAAACTAGCGACTATGCGTAATATGAAAGTACACACTAACGCCATTGAGCTTACATGTAAGTATAGGATCTACTATCGCACACAAATGATTAGTGAGAAAAAAAGAATGGTCCGGTACCTCTACCGCTCTTGGTCCATCATTGAGCTACGTCATGAATTTGGGCAGCTCAAAAAATCTGACACAGCTCGATAGATGAAAGGTATAGACAGACAGACAGCCAGAAAGAGTTTATTTTATTTTTAAGTTTAAATTTTTATTTCGCTTTTTATTGTTTTTTTTATTATGTGTTACACCTACATAAACTCTCCCAACCAACCCAAAGGTTTGACTGTTAGAGAATGCTTTTAGCATTTAGTCCGCCTGTTTTACTATTACATTTGTATGTGTGTACAATAAAGTGTAAATAAATAAATAAATACACGCCTAGGGACTTAAATTTGTAATAGGTACCTACTTAAGTTCCCCGTGTGGTTCCGGGTTAGAATAGTACCACTCCATCTCTATCTGTGAATGTCGTAAGAGAGGACTAAGCACAAACATCTCGTGCTATAATTGCATTCCCAAGGAGGATGAGGATGTCAATCAGGCAGGCGGCTGGTCGTAAAACTATAGCCAAACTGTTTTAACTGTTCCGGCTGTTTCTTCTCCACTTCGCAAGGTCTTTGGCATCCTTGGGTAACCATTGACGTGCATGATAAATTTGGTGAAGACAAAGCGGGAAAGCGCACCCCGGGCTCCGAAGCAGCACAGCTGAGGATGCAATCGGGAACGCGCTTAGATGAAGAAGAAAGTACCTACCTAACTAAGTGTGGATAGATTCTTTTTTGTAATACACGAACTCTCGACTCGGGAGGTTTTCGTGTATGCATCGCGAGTCACATTCGCCCCTAGGAAGGCCTCCGGATGAGGTCGAAACATATCGGCCAGGAGCTGACTTTTTACGTGAGGTACTATACCTAAATAAATACATATGATAAAATGCTACCAATTTATTGAGGAGCGCTGATTTTTCTTTCAAATTCGTATCACTTGCTGTACGAGATGAACATTGTATTTTTATGAACGTACCAAGTGGCGACTGGCTAGTAAAATAAGTAGGTACCTACTGTATTTACACAATTTTAAAACAAATCAAAACAATCCGTAAAATGAAAATATTATTGTGCTAGACTAGATTTCAATGCAAATTAAGGATTGAGTGATAGATGACTGATGATCTCACTTATCATTTAGCATCGGGGATTTATCGGGGAATGTTTTTTGTCACGTCGTATTAATATGCGTCTGGCATGGATGTGGACTATGTGGTTCAATCCTATTACGTCATCAGATCCTGTGCAGGGCAGACTTACAAACGGGCCCTTGTTGTATCGGGTTACCGGTTACTTGCTAAACGTTATCATTTTATTAGCGTAAATGATATGCAGCGGGAAACTCCATCTCCCAGAGGACTACTACTGGATCTTCTTCGATCGTCAAGCGGATTATTATAAAAGCCATAGTAGGTACATAGGAATGAGCGTAAACTACTTTAAATATAATAAATAAAGTAAATAAATAAATAAATATAAATAAATATAATATGTAATTGGCAATTATTTTTGCAAAACGTACTGGTTTTAACTATTATCATTCACCCATCTAAAGATGTTGTCATCGACTTTACGAGTATATGGATGACTCTACTGACTAAAGAGAAGGTGACAATAGATTGAAGTGATGATGATGGTTTATACCTATTCACTAAGTTCATTATACGTTTTTGCCGAATAAAACTATGAAACTTGATCATACTTCTAATAGTCTAAAAAGTCTGTCTGTCTATCTGTAACAAAAAACTTAGAAACTGCGGGTCTATTTTGATGCGGTTTGCATGTAGAGCATTTCTCTGGAAAGGTTCAAATTGATACTACCCGTGCGAAGCTAGGGCGGGTGTCTACGTATTTATAAAATATACCTTTCATGTCTATGATAAGTAGTGACCTAAGTGAAGGACACAGGATGTCTGTAAGGACCAGATAGGTACCTACCTACTACACATACAATACTAAACGTTCCATATCATAGAACTTGCTGTATTAGATCTACATTCAATGCAAGGTACTAACTACAAAAATATATAAATAAAGGTAACACGAACCTATTCTTTTAAAATATTCCCCCCCACCGGCCGCTAAAAAGTGTTTTGAAACGCATAATGGTCTTATTTCTGTTTAGTTCTGACAGTTTGTTTATCTTTAGCCGCATTTACGATCGCGCGATGAATTATTAGCCGTCCAGTAAGTGACAGCCTGTCTCCGGCAACCAAATAAAATTATATGAAGCTAAATACGTTATTTGTACTATTTCCTCGTTAACTGCCTGCTGATTTATGATTATGATAGATATTTATAATTTAAGTAGGTATATACTCACAGCCTAGGTTACACTAGGAGGACAGGACATATACTTACTTAGCACAGGTAGGTACCTACCTATACATAAAGGCAAATAACAATGTATATCAGGGTAAACATTGAGATACTAGTAAAGGAATCGATACTAACCTTAAATGTAAGTGTTTATTTGTCCGTCCTTTAAGTCCCAAGATATAAGTAGTATTAAAAACTAAAACCTAACTACGCAGTACCGCAGTCGGGTAAAAACGTAGCAAATTCGCAAGCCATCTAGCTATACTTATTTAGGTACACGCAAGCAGATACATAAAATATTGATCCCGATTCCCGACATTCCCGACCCGGAGGTCGTGCGTTCAGATCCCACTGGGAACATGCTCATGAACAATATGTGGAATGGAATAGATAAAGTGATAGGTATTTGTTTAGCAGACTGTGTGGGGCGCCTGGGCGCCTTCAGGCGCCGTCCGCCACTCAATACTAAGGTATGAAAACCAGTAGACTAGTATCAAATTTGTCTCTGAAAGCTCCTTTAAAGCACCCAAAGGCCGCCAATATTTGATTATAAGACGCGACATCACAAAACTAAAGATTTCTACTCTAAGGTCTCTACTAAGCTCCAAAGGACTAAAGGACTTTTATCCAGGGCCGTGAAATAATTCTTTAAAAAAAGACGTGCTGAACTGCTGACATGACGATGACAGTAACAGTGACGTGACGTGACAGATGCCTTTAAAAATGTCAGTTCGGTTCCCGTTTGATGCGCTTGCGCATTTTTTTGGCGCGTCTACTTCATGTTTTCATAATTTTTCAATATTCTCGTATATTATGAATTAACCCGTTCATGCTAAAGAACCATGGCTGCCGGAGAATCCTTTTTATCATGTGCTGCGACCGTGGAGTGGACAACGCCACAAGGATCAATACTGAGAAAAGTTGCTTTTAAAACAGCATCACTGCGGCTAATCCGCAATGAATTTAGAGAAATGTATATGGAAATATCTAGTGATAAAAGCACCGACATTCGTTTAGCATTAAAAGGTATAAATGTGTTCAAAAAGTTCATGGCAGAAGGAAAAGCCAGCGTGAAATTTCAAGAGGTTGGATGTACACTTTTCATATCGAACGCTCCGCCTACGAATCTCGTAACATTCCTGAGAACAATATTTGTGAAGATGACAGGTGATAAAGAAAAGAGTACTGATACGACGCCTTCTAAGCAAAGCATGAGAGCCAAGTTGTTGAGTGGCAAAGCTCAGAGTTTCGAAGAGATTAGCCCAGTTTCAGTGGGGGATTTACAGACTGCGAAGAGTAAAATACCAAAATCTACATTGACTACACCATCGCCTCCTTCAAAAAAACGGAAATCTGAGGATCAAGCCCGAGGGCCAGCGCCTAAGAAATTATACTCTCCTTCGCCTCTGACTACAACAAGTTCATTAAACCCTGAACAGCAAAGAGTTCTAGAGGCATGTGTGAGCGGGAAGAATATATTCTTCACAGGCTCTGCTGGAACTGGCAAGAGTTTCCTGTTAAAGAGGATTGTGGCAGCTCTACCACCTGATGTGACAATGCCTACAGCATCAACTGGAGTTGCTGCTTGTCATATTGGTAAAAATATTTTTATTGTTTAATTCACCAAAATATTTACTTCCTATAATAATCTACAATCTTTAATTTGGTGAGAAGTGAAGATAATATTTTCATAATACATATTACAGGTGGAACAACTCTTCATGCTTTTGCTGGTATCGGAGATGGAAGTGGCTCCTTACAAGTGCTATGCGAGAGAGCTATGAAACTTTCCATGGTTGCACAAAAATGGAGAAAATGCAAACATCTCATTATTGATGAGATCTCAATGGTGGATGGAACCTTCTTTGAGGTAAAATAATATTTTACTGTTACAGATTCACTTGTTCCAACTTATTGAAGTGAATGGCTTAGAATCAACAATATTAAATTAGCAAGAAACTGCTTTTATAGGTAAAATGGAATTAAAAATTCTAAATCCGGGTGTATAACAGGAATTAAGACTAGTTATCCCATCAAGCATCCAGTTAAAGTACTCCGTCTAATATAGAACATACTGTAGATGGAGCCCTTCAACTGGATGCCGAGTGGGTTAATAGGAACTGCTGACCTGTGATTTACACCAAAACCCATCACCTACATAGGAAAGAAAGCAACTGACGCAAGTTTCTAGAGTAGCTTTCAACAGTTTATTTTTATTTTCAGAAATTAGAAGCTGTTGCAAGACATGTGAGGAAGAATGAGAAGCCTTTTGGTGGTATACAACTTATTCTTTGTGGCGATTTTCTGCAGCTACCCCCAGTAGTGGATAAAGGGAACTCTAAGAGGTTCTGTTTCCAAACTCCTTGCTGGGAAAGATGTATTGATATGTGCTTCGAATTGAAAGAAGTACACCGACAGACAGATAAGGATTTCGTTTCTATACTAAATAGTATAAGAATTGGAAGAGTTACTAAAGAAATAAGTGACACTCTTGTAGGAACCGCTAGACAGAAAATTGAAAGTGATGGTATATTAGCTACAAGATTATGTTCACACACAAATGACTCTAAGATGATAAATGACTCAAAATTGGACAATTTAAAGGGAGAAGCGAAAGTCTTTTCCTCCCAAGACAGTGAAAACTCAACAAAATTGCTTGACATGCAGACTATTGCTCCTTCCAAATTGATATTAAAAGTTGGAGCTCAAGTAATGTTACTCAAGAACATCAATGTAAATGCTGGTCTAGTGAATGGAGCAAGAGGAGTAGTAGTTAGATTCGAAGAAGGGTTGCCAGTTGTAAGATTTAAAAATAAAAAAGAATACACAGCAAGATCTGAACGGTGGTATGTTAAGAATTCAAATGGATCTTTACTCTGTCGTCGACAAGTTCCATTGAATTTAGCTTGGGCATTTTCTATACACAAGTCACAAGGTCTTACGCTAGACTGTGTAGAGATGTCTCTGTCAAAAATATTTGAAGCTGGTCAAGCATATGTCGCCTTAAGTAGAGCACAGAGTTTAGAAACATTAAGAGTTTTAGATTTCGACTCTCGACATGTCTGGGCTGATCCTAATGTCCTGGAATTTTACCAGAAGTTTAGGCGGCGCCTTCAACAAATGGAATTCATTCCACTTGGTAGACCACTAGCAGATAAAACCAATTCCAAAAAGGGAAAATTAAGAGAAATTCTAGAGAAGCAAATGCGGAAGAAATAGGAAGATATTTTCTCAATTTTTCTTCAAATTTAATCTGGTATATAGGTGACTAGAGCAATTAGGTACTTTTATTTTTAAGACTGAATCTTATAATATTATAATTTAATGACTGTGAAATAAATTATTAACATAAAACATAATTATTAAAATTGTCTATTTATCCTTCTAATGCCTTTTATTGCAAAATCTTATCAGTCAATCACATTAGAGATTAATTAATTATAAAGAAAACAGGAAAGTTTGTAAGTTATCTGGATTCAACAGCAGTGAGGATTTCTATCTGCTCTTCAAGAGAAGCATGCTTTTCTTGCAGACATTTGACAATATACTTCATGCCGTCAATATTGTGCTCCATCTCCTTCTTGCTACTTCTTGTTTGTTCCAAGTTTTTCTGAAGAGTGTCAATGTGCCTCTTATGTTGCGATATTTGCTCTGTAAGTCTAGCATTAAGATGCTCCTGTTTTTTTATCTCCAGCCATAGTTTAACCTCTAATGGGGTGTCAGTTCTGTACTTCAAGTAATCGGAGACAAACATGTCTACGTTTGGCTCTTTTAGCCGGCTCCTGCAGTTCCTGATGTCAGCATTGATCTCTGACTGAGTCATTCTGCTTAGAATTCTATCCAGTTTAGATTTTGACTTAGCCGCTGATGGAGTATTCTGAAACAGAATAATAATTTTGATAGCTGGTAAATTATTTTTTTTCTTTTTTAAGGGATCAAGTTAACACAGGCCTATTTGATCTCTTAGAATAATGGTCAGGGTACTTGTGAATGCAGATCTTTCTAGCCAGAAATATAGAATGTTACTAATGTTAGTGTATATGTTTTATCATTTCATCAATCACCATTCTTTTCATTACTTATTCAGTAAAAAGAAAAGTTTTGTAAACTTTCATAAATCGTGTGTAGAATGGAAAAAGATAATGGCAAAATTCAAGTGTGTAATTCCAAGTTTTATTTAATTATATTTAGGTTTTTAGCTTTAGTTTATGTACCTATTTTATTGAATAAATTCCAAACAATAACCAAAATATAAAAAAAAATATTCTGAAACAAAAATCACATTGTAAAGAAAATGATTATTTACCATGCCCACTTTGGATGATGTAAAAGTGTTGAAAATGGTTGGGACAGCATTCTCTTTCAGTTTCCTTTGGGAGTCAAAATATTTGTTTTCAAAATGCCTGGAACATATCTTGCTTTTGGACCAATCCAACATGCTGCATTTATTCTTCAATGCCTGTAGCCATTTGTTCCTCATGTCACTGTTTTGTGGACATCTGCAATGAAATAAGTTCCTATAAATTTTCTTCTCTGCTAAGAGCCTCCAATTATTATCCCATTAGTGAACGCGAGTATGCAAAAGTGTGGCATTAACTACTGACTTGATGGCCAAGTTTGCCAGTGATACTGGCTATGGTGGATTGGCATAGTTGATGCCATCTAACATCCAGTCTTACAAATAAAATGTACAGAAGTATCTCGCTTCGCATTTGTGGCGGTACTCGGTAGATAAGTAGGTAGTGACCTACAGGAGAAGGTAGCCACAATCACAAATAATTAATTATCACTTACGAATAAAATATTACATTCGGAGGCTTATTGTAAAGAGTCATTTTGCAATTAGTTATAGCACAGTGCATATTCGACATTATGTTTGCTATAAATAAATTCCTTTTGTATTTATTAACACTTATTTTAATTAGAGACGAGAGGATGCCGCTCGCGTTCACAACAGAAATGTCAACTGTCAAAGTCAAAATTTGATTGTCAATGTCAAAAAGAAAATTTTCATAAGACGTAGAGATTAAATTCTGGTAAAAAAAAACAGCTTTATTTATCTTAATTAATTTTAGCTTTTCTTCCAATGATTCTATCGTGTTCCATCAGAATCGGAAAAAGCGTGCTTCGAACTAGCCAGATTCTCCATCCTTTACTTTCCCAGCTCTCTTTATGCAAGCTTTTAGGTTTTGGTTATTCAATAAAACATCTCTTTCACAACCACATATTTACAAAGCTAAGTTTTCTTTCATCCATATTAATTTGTATGTCGGATGCCTTTAGGCAGTATGAAAAATTAAAAATATGTAAACTTTAGTTAGGACTCCACCTGCGTCAAGTCAGGTACTCGGGTAGCGTTATATTCATCATCATCATCCGAGCGAATTCCCGGTTGCATCCTCAGCGGTACCGATAACGCTTCAGAGCCCGGGGTCCGCTACCTATCTATCCCAGGTGATTTGACGAGGTTACAGGTATTTACACAGAACGACTGCCGTCTGACCTCCGCAACCCAAAGGCCCAGACCAGAACCAATCCTAGGATAGGTTTACAAACGCTAGATGGCGTTCGAATCATCTGTCATTTCGGATAATCAGGTGTTTCAAGCCTGCAATATCCTAACCAGACTGGAAACAACTTTTCACAAAGTATGCTTCCTTGTGGGATTTGAACCCACGACTCCGATCACAAGGCAAACGCCTTGACCATTGGACCACAGAGGCACTCTGGTAACGTCATATTATTATTAGCAAATGATACTCGGGAAGAATACTTATGCTACAGGGAGTCAACTCTATACATACCCGACTCAGGTAATAAAAATCAAGTTCAATCATAAATATAATTTATTTCAAATTTCCATATAACATTTAAAATAATTAGATAATACTATAATATAGATTTCAATCAGTGACGCTTATAGCTACGGGCGGTATGAACCGCCAGACGTGGGCGCGCTCGTCGCCGGGCGCGGCGTGGTCCGCGAGCGCGAGCTGCGAGCTCGAGCACTGGATGTCCACCTTGTACTCGCCGGGCGTCAGGAACACCACCGTGCACTCGTGGTACGCCTTGGCGGACTCCGCGAGACTTGATAGCACCACTCTGAAACGAGATGCGCTATCAGTATAATCTATGCTTTTATTTATTTTTATTATTATTCACTTATTCATAGGCTGTGTTGTATTGTTATGGTTTCCTACCGGCCATTTACCCTTTAACCGCGAACGTCGGATTAATCCGACCAAAAGCTATGGATATTCACAATTCCTGGCGCTGGGAGCATGACAACTGATATAAAGTCTCGCGGTGAAAGGGTTAAATACCTAATACTAATATAAATACAAATTTATTGCGTCACTGTCAAACATTTGTATACGGTCTGCGTTAATGCTGCACTCTCGTGGCAGATCATATCAGTAATAAATAACGCAGGAAAAAAAAAAAGATTATTAAGAACATTCATCATCATTGTTTCAGGCTTGAAACTGCGTTAAGCGGACACGCGCGACGGGTTCAGTCCGTCTCTGTCATAAACTACGTGTGACAGAGACACGTGACCTGCAACGGTTTCAGCTATCTCTATCGCGTACGATTTGAGATAGAGATGGACTAAACCCGTCGCGGGCGTCCACTTGACGTAGTTTCAAGCCTCAGCCGCATAACGTTTACTCATCATTATCATATCAGCCACAGGAAGTCCACTGCTGGACATAGGCCTCCCCTAAGGATTTCTAAACCGATCGGAAGTGGCCTGCTGCATCCAGCGTTTTCCTGCAACCTTGCTCAGGTGATCAGGTCGTCCGACCACCTTACAGGTGGGTGTCCTACGCTGCGCTTGCCAGTACGTGGCCGCCATTCGAGAACCTTTCTGCCCTATCGGCCATTGGTTCGTCGCGCTATGTGTACCGCCCACTGCCACTTCACTATGTCTATGACCTTAGTTCTTCTACGAATCTAATTTCTGATTCGATCACGTAGAGAAACACCTAGCATAGCCCTCTCCATAGCCCGTTGAGCGACCTTGAGCCTTCTTATTAGGCCCATAGCACAGAAGACAGTAAGAGTACTACATACAGAACGGAATCTCCTGCGGTGCCTTGCAATATGCGTCCCCGTTCCCCGTCCCCGCACCTCTCCCCCGTTCTCGCCTTGTCTCAGGGCGAGAGCGGGCGAACACACACACATTGACGTGTGCACGGCGGCACAAGAAATTATATAATTAATATATTTTGATATTGCGTGTACCTGATATTTCGTTCTGTATGAAATACTCTTACTGTTTTCTGTAAAGTCAACAAAGGGCACAGAATACAGTAAGAGTAAACAGAACGGAATCTCCTAAGATACGCGCAATATGCGTCCCCGTTCCCCGTCCCTATCCCCCGTGTTCGCCTTGACGACGGGCGAGAGCGGGCGAACACACACTGCATGGCACAAGTCCCACAAGAACCGGGGGAGAGGTGCGGGGAACGGGGACGCATATTGCGCGTACCTTAGGAGATTCCGTTCTGTTTACTCTTACTGTATTCTGTGGTAAGGCCGTTTTAGAGCCATAAGCCATCACTGATATAAACCAACTCACTTGTTGTTGCCAGCGGTCGCGAGCCGGCTGTCCAGCTTGTAGCAGAGCTCGCCGTTGTTGTAGTCCTGGTAGAACTGCACGGAGATGCACAGCTGGTGCAGCGGCCGGGGCAGGTGGTTGCTCACGGCCACGCCTAGGGAGAGGCACTCGCCCGCCGAGCACGTGTACTCTTCTTGAGGCTTTATCTGCTGCTGGTTGAGGCTCACTTCTGCACGATATTCATTAAATACATAGAGGTGATGGTAAATATTTAATTCCAAAGCATGATGTATTCATTTTCATTTAAGCGTGAGTCTGGACTACGTGTCCCCATTTCCATCGAATTTCATGTTGGAGTATATGTTTATTTTCCTTAATATTGGAACTTTATTTTTTAGGCCATCTGTAAAAATATTCCTTGAGAATCAATGAGGCGTTTTTCAGTGAAAAAAATTGAGGTTAAAAACATTTTCAATAGATGGCATTTCATAGTTTGAAATCGTTCTGTCAAAACATTTAAAACAATAATCCAGGACTAGGCCGTTTGGTGCAATTTCTTTTGCCTTTATAATAGTGTGTTAATAATCGCATTCGTCACATCAGTTTGGGATCGTTTAAGTATTACGTAGGCAGAATTTGAGCCATTTTAACCCCCCCCCCCCCCGGCCCCTTTTCAGCAAAAGTAAGCAATCTTTTCTCCACCCCCCTCCTCCTAAATGCTTAAGTAAGCATTGATATATTATATAAAAAATCTAATGTTTATCTATGTATGTATTTGTTACAAAATATAGCATCGTTGAGTTGGTATGCCATAACGCAAGTCTCGAACTTACTTTGGGGCTAGCTCAATCTGTGTGATTTGTCCATATATATATATATTTATTTAATTATTTTTTATTGAGTAACTTACTCAAAAAAACAATAAAAAAGTTGTTGTTTGTAGCTATTATTTCACTGTCTGTTTAATTTTAAATCAAAATTATAGAAATCTGCCAAGTAATATAAAAAATAACTAAAAAACTTTGCTTACGTAATGGAAGTCCAGATCCTCGCCCCCTATGTCATCAAAAATAAGCAATTTAAAGACCCCCCACCCCCCCTTGGCGCTTACGTAATACTTGAACGGCCCCTTTTGTGTTCAGTAGGAAAACTATGCACTTCTTTATTTTTGCATGTCACGAAGGCGCAGGCCCGCATTTTTCTTTAAACAAGAGCCTAGTCTCTACTCTAGGTTCTAGTTTAAGTTAGAGGTTTAGACGTCGCGGCGCGTCTTGGTGTGAACAGAACAGACTGACCCTTATTGACAATTCCGTGGCAGTTACAGCGAGATATCATCATCATCATCAGCCTTTCTTCCGCCCACTGCTGAGCATAGGCCTCTTCGTCGACGCCACCCATCTCGGTCACAGAATACATAAGAGACAAACAGAATGGAATCTCACAGCGTCTCCCGCAAATTGGCGTCCCCGCACCTCTCCCCCGCACTTTGTGAGCTTTGACAGCTCCAAACCAGGGTTTAATTACTAGCCGCACGCAATACGCGACGTGTGTTGTCTTGAGAACTGTCACCCAAAAGTAACCATCTTGGTGAGAAGGTGCGCGTATAATAATTGTTTAACCACCCAATACTCTAAAGAACGTATATTTCATAGATTTCCAAATGATGAAAACAGGTAAGCAAAGCAACAATATAATTTTACGTTATTACCCAGCAACCATCTTGATATATATACCCTTCTCGCTCTCTCGCATTGGCTGGGTTATAGTGCTAAATGCCATTGTTGACAATGACAACTTGACATGCTGTGCGTGGAAGCGTGATAAGCATTAGTTTATTTTTATTGAATTTATTCATATAATTACCATATAGTTTTGCGCCGAATATGCAAATTACTATATTACAATAGTGAATTTAGTGCGTTACATTATAAATGACTCAATAATAATCAGTAAAGTGGTGAAATGGACAATGGACATAATGAAAAATATTTGTGAAGTGATATTATGTAGCTGTTTCCGTCTTTTCTGTCACATTTAATACATATAAAACAGAATATTTTTTACGTCATAGTGTTCGCAAATCTTCCAGTATGGAAAGATATAATCGTAAATATGTCGAACTCGTTAGTAGGTAAGTATTAAATTAATTCTGCGGTGCGACCCTAAGTATAAAACTCACACATCGACGTGTGTACAGATAAATTGTTTTAGAAGTAGTAGAAGTAGGTATATATGTTACTCTGAATCAATGGAGAGTCATACCAGTGTCTCGGTCCTGTGCTGCTCTAATCCAGGTGCGACCCGCGACTTCGATTATATCGTCAACCCATCTGTAATAAACCATATCTGAATGCACTGACCCCAGTTGAGCGGCGACATCCGGACGATGTCGAGCATGGCCTGCGACAGCGTGATGCCCCTGACGGAGGCCCGCCCGCGCGCGCCGCCGGGCAGCAGCTGCCACGCCAGCCGCACGCTGTCCGTCACGTGCTCCGAGCACAGCAGCTCCAGGCTGTTGCTCGACGCGCCGGTGCTTATTGATTTCAACTCCACATCTACAAGTCATAAGGGTGAATCCAAAAATTTCGTTGTGAAAGGTAATGACGATGTAAAAATGGTAATGATTGCACGTCCTATGGTAATGATATTATTATTAATAATCCTATATTACATCATTACCATTTGTCTGTTGTCATTACCATACGACGTGCAATCATTACCATTTTTACATCGTCATTTTCATTCACTCGGATTCACCCATCATCATCATTATCATCAGGTCTTTTTTTTTTGTCTCCACTGTAGGAGCACTCTCTGTACTATCGGAGCCATACTATACAGCCAAAGGACCTAGCCCGCACGTTCCACGTTGACCATGCAGACGGGTTGGAGAAGTCTCAATGTTGTTTATAGGCTTGGTTTAGCTTGTATTTCCTCAGTCACCTTCTATGACATTCACGGGAAGACTCTATTCTTTCTAGTGGTTCTATTCTATTCTGCCGGACCCCACACGGTTAAACACTACTCTAACATCTAGAAGTAAAAGGGAGTATTTTGAGTATTCTACGGGCTGGCTGCGAAATATCTTAAATTGAACTTTTATAAAGAGTAACAACGACAGCAAAGTTGGAAAGGGGATCCCGGGTTCTGAAGCTGGACAGCTAAAAATGTAAAAAAGAAGACTAATGCTTCATTAATCATGTTTGTCCCACTACTGGGCAAAGACCTCTCCCTTATTTCCTTTCACGACTTTCCATCCCTGGTCTTTACTTTCGGATTTTCATCAAATGTACGCATCTCTTGCAGGAATCTCTTCAGAAGTACGTAAAACAATCACAGCAAGGATGTTGGAGATCGTGCGAAGTGAAGAATATAAACTATAAAGACTGCTTTCCTAAACTTAAATCCGCTTATTAATAAAAATCTTTGCTAAACCTATTTTAGTTATAGTATGTTTTGTCTTGTTCTCATAATGTCAAATATTAAAAAGAGTGATAGGGACAAGACATATTTTAAAATAGGTTAAGCAAACTTTTGTATTTTTTATGATTAAGGGGTTTAATGTTGTGATCATTTACGATCAAGTGGTTTTGTAGGGACATCGGTCATTATTCTTCTTCTTATCGAGTCGAAATGGTTACACTGTAGCTTCAATTTCAAATCACCTGTGACCAGTATGTGGCCACGGCGATCCCTCTGTCGTTAGCTTTATTAAGGTCCTCTATCGTACATGATGTAGGGCAGTCCGGACATGACAAAAGGTGGTCCATCGACTGAATGGCACCGCAGTCGCAAAGGTTTTTATCAGCGTGACGCCACCTAACTCGGTTTTCCCGACACCTCCCAACACCAGCCCGGAGTCTATTGAGAGACTTCCAGACTGACCAGGGGAGGTCTCTACCCGGTGGGAGTTTTTCAGCATGAGGGATATTTGACTCGTAAGGTGGATACTTATTTATCCACCTCACAACTTTTGCATTAGAAGCCTCTATTGCTGGTATGCTTGGCTGCCTGAGAAAGGGGATTATATAACATGAGGAGAGTGATGACGCCCTTTTTAATCCTTCTTCTCCTGACTACCTTCACTGCAAATTTAATTTTCGAAATGTGGATAGTCGATTGCGTTCAGCTGGCAGCCTCGTTCTTGACATTGCACAGCATTCGTCGCAGTCATACTCCAAGTCTTTTACAGTGATGGCGGCAAGGCTTTGGAACTCACTTTCTGCTGATGTAAGAATGGTACCATCGCTTGATTCATTTAAAGTAAGATTGTATAAATCTTCTCTAGTTGCGTCACACTTGAGCTGAATTAAGTAATAAAGTATCTATTTTTGTATGTATACAGTAGTATATGTACCTATATGTAAGTTTATGAGCATTAAGTATTTGTGTATGTTTATGATGATGTAGGTACTTGCTTCTACCTGTTAATTGAGTAAATGTTCTCTCAATATATCGCAGGTTGACTGGAAGAGATCCCTATATGGGATAATACGATAATACCGCCATTGTATATTTGCTCTTTCGAATTTTGTATTTTATATGCATGTTTTTAGTACAATAAAGTTATTGCAAACAAACAAACAAAAGAGAGTGATGAGTGTAGATGATGTGAAAGAGGTCTGGAGGTCCATAGGCTCTGCCTGGTGGGAAACAGACGTGATAAAATGTGTGTGTACTTACCATCGTCGGGTAGTTTAGAAGGCGCCGCGTTGAAGGGACAGCGGTCCAGCGGCACGGGCACGCGGCAGCACTCCTTGCTCTCTATCAGGATGTGCTTGCCCGCCGCGTACTGGAAGTCCATCTCTTCTGAAGTCAGGTTCGTGACGTCCAGGACTAGGTACAGTTGGGATGGGCTGCAATGTTATTTTTATAGTAGTCTTTCATTTTGGACAAAGCTCGATAGAACATGTAATAGTCTTTCATTTTGGACAAAGCTCGATAGAACATGTAATACGGATCAAAATATCGATGCTATATTGTATAATACACAGATCTATATCTTCATGTATAATGAATTATTAAACTTAACATGAATTTACATAGAGTTCTTACAACACTGTACAACACCCTATGGTTTCAGAACCTTTTAAGGAGGATTCATATCATGGGTGTATCAATACAAACAAACTATGTACAGGAAATAAAATAATTATTTATTGTAATAATGATTTACATTTAAATTACGGAGCTGTGGTAGTGACGCTCATGTGTATGACAATGTTCTTTTTTTTTTCAAATTCATAGAGATACCATAAAATAATGAGAATGTGGCTGTTTGATGAGTAAGGAAGGGATCGAGTTCGTGTTGCATAATGAATTTAGTACAACATTCATTCGTTTGTATGATATTAAGGTTACTATGACACTGGTTATTTTAATGTTGGCAATAAGCTAACTATTGTAGAAACTTAGCGAATTTATAGCATGAGTGTAGGTAAAAGTATAACTTAAATGTCCTTACATTTCAGCCGGAAGCACATCCCAATGCGTGATGGAAACGCTGGGCAGCAGCTCCAAGTTGACCTGCACTGTGGATTGCCGGCAGTGCATCTCTTTGCCCACACCTCCAGAGTATCTGATTATAACCTGAAAACCGAATTTTAGCTAAAAGTTCAACGTTTAATAATTTCTCTAGAGTTTCCCGTTTTCGATCTTTGATGGCTTGAAAATATCCGTGGAGTTCGATTTTATCTTTTGAAATGTAATGTTGTACCTGGGCTTCAATTTGTCTTCCCCTGGATGGCGGCATCACGGAAATAGGAGTCGACCAACTAGTAGTATGAGAATTTGTTGATCTGAAATAAAATAAAAATAACTAGGTAAATCAATCCACTGCTCAGCGACATAATGCAGATTAGAACTCTAGGTAAGCAGTGACATTTGGTCATTGTTAGTAAATTTTTTTTTATGTTATGGACGGCAAACGAAAAAGCGGGTCACCTGATGGTAAGTGATCACCGCTGCCCATGGACAACTGCAACTGAGTAGTTCGACACTTTTGACCAATTGTGAGTAGAGGATTCATCTTTCTAACGACCATTCGACGACCTCTAGCCAGGGCAAGTTGGAAAACGGCCTTTTTCAAATTGTCCTGGGTCTTAGGTGTTTATTCATATACGTATTTATCATAAAATATAGTATCGTTAAGTCAGTATCCCATAACACAAGTTAAAAAACTTACTTTGGGGTAGCCTAATCAGTGTGATTTGTCCCTATATTTATTTATTTATCAAAGTAAATAAAATATAGTTACCTGTAGCCGTGTGGCTTCCAGCCTAGAATAGGACCGCTCCATCTCTTCCTGTTGATGTCGTAAGAGGCGACTAAAGGAATTTGTACATCTCGTGCTACAACTTCATTCCCAAGGGTTAACGTCGGGCGGCGGCCAGTTATAAAAATTATCGCACTACTGCATGCCCAGAGGGTTGACGTCACGGCCGGTCATTAAACTATACTTAGACTAATCTCTTAAACTGTTTTGGCTATTCTCCACTTCGCAAGGTCTTTGGCATCCTTGAGTGACCATTGACATGCATATTATATTTGGAGAAGAAAAAGCAGCACAGCTGAGGATGAAACGGGGAACGCGCTGAGATGAAGAAGAAACTATAGTTACCTAAAACTTCCAGAAGTCCTGTTTGGCAAAAGTCCACTGCTGAGCGACGTGTGTGGATTGGAACTCTGAGTGGGCAGCGACGTCTGGGCATTGGGCACTGGGGAGCCCACTCTCGAAGGGTAGTTCGAAGTCAAGCTGTTGGGGAAAAGGTTATCGCCCCCGGTCCCGCCCAGGTCCAGGAAATCTGCCTCTCCGTATAGCTTCATGATGATGGTCGCTGTCTCGTTTGGGGGGATGGGGAGTTGGGACTGGATGTCTTCGTTGGAGTATTGGAATACTTTTGATTGTAATTGGGCGTCCATGTTTGACTGAAATAAATAAATATATAAGAACAAATCACACAGATTGAGCTAGACCCAAAGTAAGTTCGAGACTTGTGTTGGGATACTAACTCGACGATACTATATTTTCTAACAAATACATATTAGTTATTTATGCAACTGTGATATAAGCCGAGTCTGATAATAGTATCACATGAGTGTTTTAATACCTAATTATGAACAGTTTCATACAATACTTTATCTACACCCATGATATGAATCCTCTATAAAAGGTATAATCTTCTGCTTTACGTTTTAGCAAGGCAATTAATTTTAAATATTTTGAGATATCCACGTTGTGATTAATATTCAGCGTACTTTTGAGCATTGAATAGAAGGTCCATAGGGATGAAGATTTGAATTTTTCGGATAATTCTTGATAATATACTATTAACACATCTTCAGAAAATGATGTAATTGTACTACTTCTTTGATATTGTCCAATTAATGAAATCTTGGTACGCCTTTTCATATTGTTTTCTTGACTTTTCTAGTAATAATTGGTTAGAAATGTTCTTTGCTGCATTAGAAATATCTGATGGTGTAGCATTTTCAGCAGTTATCAAAGCTTTTACCACTCATTTTTGTAGTAATATTTTTTTAAAAAGTTATATTTTTTTTTATATGCTATTTACGAACAAAAATGGCAGGAAACGACGTAAATTCAAATATTTTTTTTTAAATTTTGAATGTGTGGTAGTGAAACGCGCGTGCAAGACAATGGTGCCATTTTTCAAACGCGGAGTCATCGAACGTTTTTTTGTAAGGCAAAAATCATTCGTTTACGGGAATCCGCGTTTTAAAAATGGCGCTTATGGTTTTTTTTTTTAATTCATAAATATAAAGGCTCGATCCCTCTATCTTTATGAATTAAAAAAAAAAAAATGCGTTGCATAATGAAATTTAGTACGACATTATATCACGCGTTTGGATGATATTATGGTTACTATGACACTGGTTGTTATAATGTTGGCAATAAGCTAACTGTTTCAGAAACTTTTATAGAGGATTTATAGTATGGGTGTAGATAAACCTACTTATAGATAAACATTCAAGACTCAGGTCAACCTGAAAAATATCATTTTCCATCTTGACCTGACCAGGAATAGAACCCGACCTCCGGTGTGACATGATGATCACTAGGCCACAGATGTCATCATAAATAGATTATAGGGTTTAAGACAAGGCAGCTCAAAATATGCAATGCATAAGCAAAGAGCTATTATGTAAAACTAGAGGACACAACACTATCATTGTTTTGTCCCGTTGAGGGCGTCCGGTACGTTAAGCGGTCGTACGCGGTCGCACACGACGGGTTTAGTCTATCTCTGTCACAAACTCTACGTGCGAAAGAGATAGCGGAATCCGTCGCGTGATGCCGTGTCTCTGTTGCACTTAAAGTTTGTGACAGAGATAGACGGAACGCGTCGCGTGCGCCCGCTTAACGTAGCGGACGCCCTGAAAGAAATAACTTTTCATTTGTAAGTAATCTATGTCAATGGTCGGGATCTGGATAGCCCCTTGCCGTTTATTAACCATGTATTTTTTTTTATTATATCATCCAATTTTGATGACACTTTTGTAATCAACCTGTTATTAAATTAATTTATAGATTAGACAACAGAAATAAAATACGAGGAAATGCTGCCAGCATTCTTGTCTGATATTCTTGCCATCACACCTCACGGCCATTCTTTGTTTTCTTCTAGTATTTAAAAAAAAAATAATGTTATGATTTTATATAATAAATAGAAATTACCTGAATAGCAATATCCAAATACTCAATAGGCACATTACTCGTGTTAGTAATCCTCAGAGTGCACTCGGTGCCCTCTCCATTATGCAGCGATATGTTCGTGGCACTGCTCACGTTCTCCAAACTCGACAGACTTATACTTCCCGAGGGCGATACCACGGTCTCGATAGTGATGGTGGGTAGGCTCGGTATGACCTCGATGGTGAACGAAGCGGGGAATTTGTTCGGCATTGGCATGTTTTTCAGCCGGCAGTTTGATTTTACTCCAAGGGTGTGCGTGGAGTAACCTAAGATTTGTAGTTCGCCGATCTCTTTTGGAGTTCCGTGGAGGTTGACTGTAAAAAAAACGAACGTGCCTTACAGTAGTCGCATATGATGTGTAACTTCTGACATCTCACCTTGGTAATAAGCATCATTAACACTATGTTTCACTCTTACACCGCGCGCTCAATGTTCAAGTCAAATAACGCGCGCTACCTGTAACACATTTCCGTCGCATTTAACAAAGTAACTCCCTCAAAGCGAGAGGAAAGATGTTACACATCAAAAATAATATGTTCAGTTTTCTCATGAGGATCGGGACAGATTGACACAGAAGTTCTGTGCATGCAGTTATGCACGCTGAGAGAAGATTTAGAGACAAGAGACAGACAGACACTGGATCAGGCGAAACGAAATAATAGTTTGTGATAAAAACAAATATTTCAAATGATCATGTTAGACAAGGAAGGAAAGTGCAGGGCGACTTTCTTATCTAGTTTTTTAATATAGTGTATCTAAGATAACAATATAAGAACCTGTGTGACCGATGAAAAACACGGAGAAAAAGAGGTTCTATAAAAATGAAACCCAGCTAGATCGACTTTTACCCCCGCAACCTCTACATACCAATTTTCATCTATCATCAATTATATACTTACATACAAGAATTCACAATTTAAAGTAATAGGGGATACACACTGTTTGTATGAACCCTTACCTGTAGTAGGGGTGTCCGGTGATAGTATGATCGTCTCTGGGATAGACTCGAACACCACGCCGGACGTGAGCAGCCTCATGTTGGACACCTTCAGCTCGAACGGTAACGGGTTCGTGAGCTTCATTTGCACCTCGCATATGTCATCTTCTACCCAAAGGTATTCTGTAAGAAATAACAGGAGTAAACGCTTATTTCTTGTTATTGAGCAGCGGGCTACATGGCACTGACAAGTTTTATCTTGTCATCATCTAGTTTTTTCTCAGCGGTTACGTCACACAAGCCCACATTCTGGAACTTAGATACTAACTTCTTTTCTACTTTTGCTAAACCTATTTTAGTTAAAATATGTTTTGTCTAGTTCTTACTAAGACAAATATTTAAAAAAAAGATAAGGACAAAACATATTTCAAGTAAAATAGGTTTAGCAAACGTTTCATATTTTTTATGAATAAGAGGGTCTGTATCTTTATGAATTTAAATTTTTTGATAAACTGAAAAGAGTACATTATTTTTGGATAATATAACTAACGAATTAATTAGAATAATACTTTTCTGACCCAGTCATCATCCCTAATTATTGCCGTAGTCTTTGTGAACGAATATGACTAACTATTAACTGCGCCACCTGTTTATCTTGCTCATATACTTCGCACTCCTTCTCTTTATGGTTGCCTGTAAGAGATTGCTTCGGCGATAAGGCCGCCTCTTGTACCTATTTATTTATAAATTCCGTAAACTCTGTAATTTTTAATGTTTTTTATTTGGTGCAATAAAGATTTTTGTATTGTATTGTATGTTCAGTCTATAGAGCAAGAGGATCTATCCCGTCTATTAATAAAAAGCAGGCTCGCACATGTGTACATTTCGACAGCCTTAATGACTTAATTGCCGCAAGCATACAGGACAAAATAGTAAACTTTACATGGTTAGTACGCATTCCAAACGAGATAGTATTGATCCGTTGTGTCATATACAGGGTGACTTTTTATACACCAGCCAAATTTTTGGAGTAAGGTCAGTCCGTGATACTGAACTACTTTCTATAAAAAAATGTATTGAAAATAGATAAAAACTTTTCGTCCTCCTATACAAAATCACTTGGGCTGAGCGCCAATCTGTATGGGAAGGCGAATTTTTTTTATCGTTTTTCGTCATTTGTTTTTATGGAAAGTAGTTCAGTATCATGGACTGAACTTGCTCCAAAACTTTGGCTGGTGGTTAAAAAACCACCCTGTATGTATGTGAACACAAGGGTCTCTTTCTTCTCACTCTTAGGGCAATTACTATAAATTGAAGAAATGAAGATAGTCACTTTAAGACCTGCACTCTTTAAAAGTAAATATGCCGATGGAATCGCTCCACAAAGCCGTTGCATGAGGGGTTGTATCCTGTCGTGTTTTTGTGTTTGATAACTGAAGGCCCTAAATTATGCAAGTGATTTGATGTCGTTAAATCGACGAGTTCTAAAACTTCACACATAGATACAAATTTAAACTCACCCATTTTCCCTTCATCCTTCTTAGCTTTCCTTTCTAAACTGCCGAAGTGAATAGGCGTGAAAATAAACGGTCCCAGTTGTGGTTTCAGTTTGACCAGGTGCGGGGCGCGCGGCGCGGGCGGGGCGCGCGGGCTGAAGGCGCGGCACTGCGGCACGTGCGACAGGTTGGCGGGCGGGATCACCGCGCCCGTCTCCAGCACCAGCGGCACGGGCCCGCCCTCGCATTGTGCTGACAGAGCCTGTGTTCAAATTCACTCTCTCTTCGTCTAAGCGCGTTCCCGGTTGCATCCTAAGCTGTGGTGTTTCGGACCCCGGGGTGCGCTTTCCGGCTTTTTCTTCTCCAAATATAACATGCATGTCAATGGTCACCCAAGGATGCCAAAGACCTTGCAAAATGGAGAAGAAATAGCGGGGACAGTTTTAATGATTTGGCTATAGTTATATAGCCATATATAACTATAGCCAAATCTATAGCTATAGTTTTCCGACCGGCCGCCTGCCTGACGTCAACCCTCTTTGGGAATGTATTTGTGCGAAAGTTTTACAACCGGCCCCCGCACGACGTTAACCCTCCTTGGGAATGCAATTGTAGTACGAGATGTTTGTGCTGAGTCCTTTATACGCCTCTTACGACATCCACAGGAAAAGATGGAGTGGTGTTCAAATTCACATAAACACTTTATGAATATGTATTTATTTATGTACTTTACTCTTTAGATCTTTTTAGGGTTCCGTACCCGAAGGGTGCAAACGGGACCCTATTACTGAGACTCCGCTGTCTGTCCGTCTGTCTATCTGTCCGTCAGTCACAGGGCTCTATCTCTTGAACCGTAATAGCTAGACACTTGAAATTTTCACCGATTATGTATTACTATGACCACAATAACAACAAATACTAAAAATAAAATAAAGTTAAAAATTAAAGGGGGTCGTTATACAAGAAACGTGTTTCTTCAGCGTTTTAAAACATTGTACGGTGGTACGGAACTTTACGGAACGGTGGTGGTTTATTTATCGTAAATTTCCGTAAATTTTGTAATTTTTTATTGTTTTTTATTTGGTGCAATAAAGATTTTTGTATTGTATTGTATTGTACGGAACCCTTCATGTACGAGTCCGACTCGCACTTGCCCGTTTATTTAATGTCCACTGCAGGAGCACGACCCTCTATGTACTACCAGAGACATATATTAGCCAGAGCAGTCAGAAGATTTGGCCTATACTCTCCACGCTGGCCAGACGGGTTGGAGAGATCTCATTGATGTTTAAAAGCTTTGTTTAGCTTGAGATTCTTAATTCGCCTTCTACGACATTTACGGGAAGATTTGGAGTTGTCCTATTCTACTCTGCCGGGAACCACACGGCGAAGAGAGCGACGGAATGCTTCAGCACCGGCTATGCTGTCCTATTCTAGGCCGGGAGCCACACGACCGATCCTGTAATTACATACCTGCAGTTGTATAGCGTTGTCGCGTTGTTCCTGCCGCGACAGATGCGGCCACATGGTCTGCAGCAGGAAGGTCATGTGGCGGGTGGCCAGCGCGGGGTGGCCCATCCTGCGCGCCGCCACCACCAGCTCGTGAAGCAGTTGGATTTGTAGGGCGGGCCAACCTGAGTATTAAGAAGTCAGAGCGTCAGCAATTCCAGCTTCTATGCTCTACTCATAACAGGGTACTGCGCTCTTCCGACAAATTAACTCTTAATATTCCTTCCCACCGCACTGGATTTCTCTCAAATTCTTTTGCCGTCACGGCTGTATGACTTTGGAATGCCCTTCCCGATAACATCATGAGAGCACAGACGCGGGATCACTTCAAAATGCTGGTAATTCGACACTATCGCGAAAAAGCTTTGCTGCAATAATTTAAGTAAGTAAATAATCTGTTCTCATTTGGGCCCTCTTTGTTGCAGTGTCATGTCGCAAAATGTGTACAGCGGCCTAAAATTAATTTAAACAAGCAATTGGTAATAACATTTTATAAAAACATATTTTACAATTAAAAACTACAAAATCCTTACGTTTTCTATACTAATAATCCATTTTTTATACCGCCATACTTACTGAACAAACTTGATGTCATTAATCATTCCATGCCTATGAAACTTAGAACATAGCAGAATTTTGATAAACAAATTCAATAAAACGCCATCTAGTCAACAAGTTCTGACCTAACTCTTAATGCGTGTTATAGAATAGGAATATCAAATGGTGGAGAAATTCGACATGCGAGGCTAATCACTTAATAGCTCAGTTGTTTAGAACGTGGTCGTTTTTGAACCGAGTTCAAGTCCATGTTCTTTTATTCTTTTGATGTTGCGAAACCTTGCTACAAGATGGCGCCACTGGTTTGAACTTATGTTAAAGCTACAGTTTCTTATACAATATGAATCATTCATGTTCGTTCATTTCATTTCTCAATCGCGTTTTGTTATACTGTCTGTAACCAAACCTCTTGACAGCCAATCACTTTAAATAAATGCATGATGCAAGATGTGAAGTTGTTGATTTGTTTTTATTATATTTTTAAGAGATTTTATACCAAACACTTTTTATCGTATTGTAAAAAAATATATTTCAGTAAACAGATGTAGTGAACAAAACGCTCCGTCAAAGATGCATTACCCATCGTGTTGCAATTGTTGCCAGATAGCGTCACTGCTATTTCCCAATGTAGAAAAAGTAAAATACTTTTTTATATAGTGTACAAACGTCCATAAAATCTAAAAAAAATATTTTTGTAATCTAAGCATTTTTTCCTACAAAATGACGTAAAAATACTTGCTGCGACACGCAGTGCAACAATGAGGGCCCAAAATGTATGAAGCGATCTAACACATTATTTATTTTATGCTTATGTATTCATATCTATGTAAGTTTATTTTAAGTATGTAAATATGTATATATGGATTAATGGAAATTAAATATGAATATATGTTTAGTGTATCTTATGTCTAATTACACGAATTATATATGTTTTATTATTTGTATATAACACTCTTCTTTCTTTATTTTAAGTAGTTAATCTTGTACCCCATTTACTACCTTTTCTGCTACGTCCCTAAGGTGAACTGGTAGACAATGCTTAGCATTAAGTTTAACCTTTTGTATTATAATTGTTAGATTATTGTGCAATAAATATTAAGTAAATAAATACAAAAACAACCAGATAGACGAAAAATACAGAAGACGAAATGTTTCATTTATTCATCATTCCATCATATGAGCTGCTACTTATTCGGTCCAACATTGTCGGTTCGGTAGTATTTGTCGAACAAAAAAGCCGACCCTTCATTATCTCGAACATTCATCTACATATATTTGATTTTACTGCCCAGCTGTGTCGATTAATGCTGGCCCGAATAAGTGTATAGCAACCTTTACATTCACAGTTTTGACACACTCACGATACAGATGTGAGTTGGCAATTGGGCATGGGCAGGGCGTGAGTTCGAATCTCACTCGTGACGAATTTTTTCATCACATATTTTTAATTTAGATATTGTTATACATAATTCTGTATGCTATTTAAGTATCTCTGTTATTTGTGTCTCATACATTTGTTTAATTGTGTGCAATAAAAAGTTAAATAAATAAATAAATAATATGAGAAAAACAGGATTATTCTATTCAATTATCAATTTTTTTCAAATTCTAGTATCATTCAATTAATGTCACGTATTTATTGTAAGTTATGTTCTGAATATGTCTTATTTACTATGACTATGACTTATTTACTACTACTGTAAGTGAATTCACACGGGTATCATTAATGATAATTTGTAACGAAACGTTTAACCTGCACTGTCGCATTACGTTAATAACCTGTCACGATCGTATGTAAGAAATTAAAAAAAAATGTCACAGTTGCTGTTTCGAATTCCGCCAATATACAATGGAATGTCTCAGGACACTGCGATTAGTGACTTAGTAGATTAAATCCATTAGTTGGGGCGAACTAAATTAATAATTACACTGAAAAACTATTTTTGTGTGTGATTTATCTTTCATTATCTAAATTAAATATGTACGTTGTACATAAATAAATTGCCAGCTAGAATTCAATACAAGATCATCATCAAAATACTCACCGACTTGATGTTGGATCACGTAGTTGGGGTCCAAACTGAGCTTGTGTCCCGGGAAGCTGTGCAGCATGAGGTAGTAGCATCTCTGCCAGTCCGGGTTAGGATTATGCGCGCTCACTTGCCGCGTTGCCGCTAGACGCTGGCAGAATGCTGCTTTGCGCAGGAAACCTAAAAAATTGTTTTATTTTTGAAGTGAAAACTTCTTCAGGCGCGTTGGGCATTTTTTGAGATGTGATAAAACTATTGAACTCGCGACACTGTCAAATCAAATCAAATATTTATTCAGTAATTAGGCCTTTGCAGGCACTTTTACACGTCAATAATTATAGTGTACATTACGTGTAATGTTTATTTATATTTAAATTATTATTTTTTTGTTCAAAAGCTACCGATACTAGCGTTTCGCAACGACCACTGCTGAAAAGAAACGCCGAAAAACTAATTTACACAGTATTGGTCGCCTACGCGCCAAAAGGGCTTTGTCAGTTTACAAAGATATTAGGTCCTTACATATGAAATTGCCGTTCAGTATCAAAAAAGTGAAACAAGTTTTTTTTAATGAAATTATTATTTAATCAATAGAAGTATGCGCCGTTGTTATCGATACACTTCCGCCATTTTATAGGCAGATCATTGATACCTTTGGAAAAAAAATCCTGGGAGCGAGAGTCTATGAACTGTTTGAAGGCGGTTTTGACTGCCTCATCAGATTTGAAATTTTTTCCTTGTAAAAAGTTATCCAAATTTTGAAAAAAGTGGTAATCGGTTGGGGCAAGATCTGGAGAGTATGGTGGGTGACGCAGAGGTTTCAGTCGCAGCTCCTCTAACTTGGCGATCGTTTGATGTGCAATGTGTGGTCTAGCGTTATCCTGAAGGAGCAGTGGGCTAGAGCAATTCATCAGTCTCGGTTGTTTAATGGCGAGCTTTTCCATCATTGTTTGCAATTGTTGGCAATACAAGTCTGCAGTAATCGTCTGACCTGATCTCAAGAAGCTGTAGTGGATAACACCAGCACTGGTCCACCAAACACTAACCAGAATCTACTTTTTGGTCAGTTTTCGCTTAGGGCAAGGTTTTGCTGGTTCTCCAGGGTCAAGCCATTGTGATGATCGCTTCCGATTGTCGTACAGGATCCATTTCTCATCACAAGTCACGATACGGTTCAAAATCCCCTCATTATTGTGGCGATTAAGCAAAGAAACGCAGCAAGCAACGCGTGTTTGTTGGTTTGCTTCAGTCAATTCGTGCGGTACCCACTTTTCGAGTTTTTTAATTTTTCCGATTTGGCGCAAGTGGATAAGTACCGTTTTGTCACTTACGCCGAAGGCTGCTAATTCAGAAGTGGTTTGAGATGGATCCGCTTCCGCTATCGCCTTCAATTCTTCGTTATTCACTTGAGTATCAGGTCGTCCACGAGGCTCATTGTGTAAATCGAAATTTCCATAACGGAAACGTTGAAACCAAAAACGCACCGTTCGTTCGTTAGCGGTGCCTGGTCCATACACGTCGTTAATTCTTCGAGTCGTTTCTGCAGCACTGGTGCCACGGTGGAACTCGTATTCGTAAATACCGCGAATTTTCAATTTGTCCATAGTTGTTGTTATAGCAATGTTGAAACTCAAACAAATAATGTTAAAACAAATGAAATACGAATTTTAAAACAATATTTTTCGGGCTTTATTTTGAAATAAATTTGAATTTGGAATTCCTAATGAAACGCAAGATATTTG
Source organism: Acrobasis repandana (assembly GCA_963576875.1). Lineage (NCBI taxonomy): Eukaryota > Metazoa > Arthropoda > Insecta > Lepidoptera > Pyralidae > Acrobasis > Acrobasis repandana. The sequence goes on along the minus strand of OY756230.1, from coordinate 7,663,373 downwards.
ATTTTAAAGTTGCCAGTATTGAAAATCGGCAATTTCATATGTAAGGACCTAATATTATGCCTAATAGGTTATCACAACATAATATGAAAAGCTTGTGAACGAGTGCCAAATCCAATTTACAGAAATAAGGTACACTGAGTAGTCTTAAAAACGGTCCCGATCTGACCAGTCCCTACTGGCGTCACCTGTTCACGAGTTGACGCGTGGATCAGCCATCGCTGAACTCAACCATATTAGAGGGAATCCAGCGACCCGACCCACGACGCCACTACTGTCTGAACATTTTGGTGAGGTACTGTAATTGCAAATAAGCCGTGTGGTTCTTGGCAGAGTAGATTAGGACCACTCTAAGTTCTTCTTCGAGTGGATGTCGTAGAAGGCGACTTAGGAAACAAGCTACACGAAGCATAAAAACATCAATGAGACCTCTTCAATCCGTCTGGCCAGCGTGGAGAGTGTAGGCCAGATCGTCTGACTGCTCTGGCCAAGTATAGCTCAGGTAGTACCAAGAGGTTCGTGCTCCTGCAGTGAATTTCAAATAAAAGTGATGTACCTTTCCGATCCATATTAAATAAATGAATAAATAAATATATATACGGACAAATCACACAGATTGAGCTAGCCCCAAAGTTTGCGACTTGTGTTACGGGATACTAACTCAACTACTATATTTTATATTAGTATTCAAAGATAGTTATCTAAATAGTTTGTAATCTTATTCTTCCATGCTGGTCTGGGAGAAAAGCAAAACTTAGAATGTACCAGCTGCATCTCTTCCCGCGCAGATCATAGAAGCCGTAACGTGTTAATAGGCAATGCGGCTGGCATTCACTAATTTGATTCCTCTTCTGCCTTCTCGCCCACCATCACGCTAAAAGTGGCCTTGCAGCCCTAGGCTCCCTCGTCTGCTTAGAACTGCAAGACGAAAAATGCTCTGTCTGCTCCATTAGGGATAAAGACGTCATATTATGTATGTATGTCTGTCTGTGTGACAAAATGTGCTTTTTAAAGTATGTTAATTCTTCCTTATTCAAAGGTTGTTTAGAAGAGATTTTTATGCTATGTATAATATAGAGCCTTTGATTTACTTATGTATCTATTATTGAATAATGTGATAATGTTTGTCTATGATGCAATATAGAGCAAAAGTTGTATAACTACATAATTACTTACCAATGTCCTTGTAAAGTTCCGCGAGCGTATCAAATCTCTGAATCTTCTCCTGCTCGCTTAGAGTCAAATTAATAAATATCACGTTCTGAAGAAAACTCGACGCGTGAAGACTATTATTCTGTTCCACGGCTATCCGCGCCGCCTTGAAACACGCCTCAGTCTCCACTATACCCGCATTCTGATATTTACTGTAATGTATTATAGCTTTACGATACTTTTCAGCTATTTCTTCACCGTTTAGAAGATACTGGTTATTGATTTGAGAAGGCTGTCGAGGCATTGACAGCTCTGTCCCAAGGAAGGACTTTTGACTTTGGTACTCGATATCACTTGAAGAAGCTAATGATTCCGAATCTGCGTTATCAGTTTCTGATTGTCTCGATGAAGATTCCACACTATCAGAAGATGAAGGAGTCAATTCACTGGGAGGATTCACAGGACTAGAGGTTTTAGAGGAGCGTAGAGGTGATGACGTCATTTTGTATTTCCGGAACGGGTCGGCGGGTGACTGGTAAAGAGATAAAGGCTTGGTCTTGCTTGGTGAGCTCTCTTGTAAACTCGCGTTTCTCTGTAGTGGCATAGGGTTACGGAGGTTTGGATACAGAAGTATTGCTGATGCAGCGCATAGACCTGTAATAAACCGAAATATTAATTTCTACAGTTTTATTCAGCGGGATTGTCGATAAGTTTGGACATCTGTAAGACCTCTCCGAACCCGTCTGGCCAGCGTGGAGAGTGTAGACCAAAGAATGAATGAAAAATATTTATAGAGTTTTATAAGCGTTAAAGATGCAGTACTAAAACTTTTTCAACATTCCTTATTTTATTAGTAGTGTCACTAAATTATTGTTTCACATTACTCTCTTTTTTATTTTATTTAAACTTTATTGTACAAAATACAATTTGTATAGCACAATAGGCGGACTTAATGCTAAAAGCATTATCTGACAGCCAACCTTTGGGTGGGTAGTTAAGGTGGGTTCAAAAGGGATATCGATGAGAATTCAGATATATATTTACTTTCTACATCATTCTGTTCATTGCACCACCTTATATATGTTTTTCCTGTCACCCAAAGATGTATTATGTGCCCAAAGGTAGTCTATAAGAGTGTCCAGCAATGTGTTAAGAATATTGTATTCAATTCAAGAACATATACTTATGCAATAAAATTTTACCTTCTTTCGCTGCGGCTAGCCAGAGCCAGTCATTGACGGACTTGAGTATTTCTGCCGCATTGTGGTACAAGCTCAAGCTGTCAGCCACGAGCCCAGTCTGCAGCGTCAGATCAGCCAGGTTCTTCGTCACGCGGCCCATGCAGCGCTTCTTGTTGTTACGGGACTCCATATCTAGACCTAGGGTGAAAACACCAACATTGTAAAAATACAGTGGTTAAAGAATTTATAGACAAACATATAGATCAATAGATGCTAAATGTGCTTTTAAACTTATGTTATGGGATACTAACTCAACGATACTATATTTTATAATAAATACATATAACGATAAACACCCAAGACCAGGGACAATTTCCAGAAATCGAATCCAGAACCTCCAGATTGGCGGATGCTGGTCTGAGAGTAAAGAAAAAACGTAGAATTTACTTCCTCACTTCCCTATCTATCACAAACTTCTACCTTTTGTTATATGTTTCGAACGATCTTCAATGTTGATCAGATTCACCAGGTTCTAATCAGACTGTTTTAGATAAGATGTTTGGACTTTAGAGGTACCACAAAATACAGGGTGACTTTTATCCACTGCCTTAATTTTTGGAGCAAGTTCAGTCTATGATACTGAACTACTTTCTATTAAAAACAAGTTATTTAAAAAAACAATAAAAATGTTTCGTCCTCCCATACAAACTCAAACAAAACCAATTTTTTTATTCCAGATTCTTCCTCTCATCTTTATTTTGGCTTTTCAATATCTACACTGTTAGTTGTTATCTACTCACCAACAAAATCTTTCTTCTCAAATGGAGCTAAAAGAAGTGATACTTTCTCAAGTTTTTCCTTTGCACGATCAACTCTCTTAGACTCCACCAACCAATAGAGGGAGTTAATCAAATCCGCCACATTTTGCTCCAGATCTGGCACCGGGTCATTCTCCCCATAGAACATGGCCTGAGTTTTGAAATTGGAAGGAGTTGTGAAGTTTTCCTCTTGCACTGGGTATGAGGCTGTCGAGGAAGCTGACTGCGGGAAGCTTTCTGATGATGAGAGGCTGTCAGCTTGTTCACTAGGTATTGAAGTCCTAAAATAGAAAATGTTATATTAGGTCCTTACATATGAAATTGCCGTTCAGTATCAAAAAAGTGAAACAAGTTTTTTTTAATGAAATTATTATTTAATCAATCGAAGTATGCGCCGTTGTTATCGATACACTTCCGCCATTTTATAGATCATTGATACCTTTGGAAAAAAAATCCTGAAGGCGAGAGTCTATGAACTGTTTGAAGGCGGTTTTGACTGCCTCATCAGATTTGAAATTTTTTCCTTGTAAAAAGTTATCCAAATTTTGAAAAAAGTGACGGGTGACGCAGAGGTTCCAGTCGCAGATCCTCTAACTTGGCGATCGTTTGATGTGCAGTGTGTGGTCTAGCGTTATCCTGAAGGAGCAGTGGGCTAGAGCAATTCATCAGTCACGGTTGTTTAATGGCGAGCTTTTCCATCATTGTTTGCAATTGTTGGCAATACAAGTCTGCAGTAATCGTCTAGCCTGATCTCAAGAAGCTGTAGTGGATAACACCAGCACTGATCCACCAAACACTAACCAGAATCTTCTTTTTGGTCAGTTTTCGCTTAGGGCAAGGTTTTGCCGGTTCTCCAGGGTCAAGCCATTGTGATGATCGCTTCCGATTGTCGTACAGGATCCATTTCTCATCACAAGTCACGATACGGTTCAAAATCCCCTCATTATTGTGGCGATTAAACAAAGAAACGCAGCAAGCAACGCGTGTTTGTTGGTTTGCTTCAGTCAATTCGTGCGGTACCCACTTTTCGAGTTTTTTAATTTTTCCGATTTGGCGCAAGTGGATAAGTATCGTTTTGTCACTTACGCCGAAGGCTGCTGCTAATTCAGATGTGGTTTGAGATGGATCCGCTTCCACTATCGCCTTCAATTCTTCGTTATTCACTTGAGTATCAGGTCGTCCACGAGGCTCAGTGTATATCGAAATTTCCAGAACGGAAACGTTGAAACCAAAAACGCACTGTTCGTTCGTTAGCGGTGCCTGGTCCATACACGTCGTTAATTCTTCGAGTCGTTTCTGCAGCACTGGTGCCACGGTGGAACTCGTATTCGTAAATACCGCGAATTTTCATATTGTCCATAATTGTTGTTATAGCAATGTTGAAACTCAAACAAATGATGTTAAAACAAATGAAATACGAATTTTAAAACAATATTTTTCTGGCTTTATTTCGAAATAAATTTGAATTTGGAATTCCTAATGAAACGCAAGATATTTGATTTTAAAGTTGCCAGTATTGAAAATCGGCAATTTCATATGTAAGGACCTAATATTTCATTGACCAATATTCAAAGATAATATATTTATATGTACTGTTCTGTGTTGTGCAGCCCCGGATCTAAGGGTGGGGGGAGGGCAAACCGGGGCACTTGCCCTGTGCGGCATTTTCATGGGGGCGGCAAATCCAAGAATTTGAAATATGGAACAAATGAAGCCTCTTTTCTACTTTCATAGGTTTTTATCAAATAATCGAATCTTAAATATGTTTCAAAAACAAACTTTTCTATTTCCATACGCCCAGTTAGTTTTTGAACACATACTAAGTGATTTATGAATGCATCTTAACAGATAATAGTGCGGCAAAATGATAGGAATTCACAATGGGGTGGCTGGTTAGGCTGGTTGAGGGAGACAAATTTAATGACTCCTATTTGCAATACTTGTGTAATTTTTTTTTGTATTGTATTGTATTGGAAGTATGTCATGTTTTTTAACTCTGAAAAGGACAAGATTCCAAGCCAGGATATACCTATAATGATTTGATAGTAATTTATTATCACCATCAAAATTGTTGTAAGGACTGTCGTGACTTGTTTAAAGGAAGTGTTTGATCGCTTCATACATTTTGGGCCCTCATTGTTGCATTACGTGTCGCAGCAAGTATTTTTATGTCATTGTGTAGGAAATAATACTTAGATTACAAAACGATTTTTTAGATTTTATGGATGTTTGTACACTATATAAAAAAGGATTTATGTTTTTCTACATTGGGAAATAGCAGTGACGCTATCTGGCAACACGATGAGTGCATCTTGGTTGGAGCGTTTTGTTCATTACAGTTGTTCACTCAAAAAGATTTTTTTTTACAATACGATAAAAAGTGTTTGGTATAAATTTAAACAATATAATAAAATCAATTCAATAACTTTACATCTTATAAACCGAAAAACTGGATGAATTTATATAAGTTGATTTGCTGTCAAGAGGTTTTGGGACAGTAGAACAAAACGCAATTGACAAATGAACATGAATGATTAATGACATCTCGTTCGTTCAATAAGTATGGCGGTATAAAAAATGGATTATCATATGGGGAATTATAAAAAGCCCAAGTATAGAAAACGTAAGGTTTTTGTAGATTTTTCAGTGTAAAATATTTTTTTAACAATTATAAATTTTAGGCCGCTGTACACATTTTGCAACATGATACTGCAACAAACAGGGCCCAAATGAGAACAGACCCTTTGAATGATGCCTAAAAAGAGTAAAAACAAAGTTTAGTTGCATCTTTAAAACTGACTAGAGCTATTTAATAAACTCATTACTGGGCACATAGCTGTAATGTTGCATAAAAGCTAGAAATTATTTAATCAAAATCCCTCATGAGGCTGGCATAGTCACACCAAGTGAACAGAAGCCTTGGGAAAAAAAAAGATTAAATAAAATAATTACTGGGCACAAGAAAATCAATATTTACTCATAAGACTTACTTGTCACTAGTACTTCCATCTCTAAACACTTTGTCATTTTCGAATATGCTATATGTCTCTGGTTCCTGCTCCGGCTTCTTCATATTGCTGTTGGGGCCAAACATGAAAGCTCGAGAGTCAAACAATGTGTTGGTGTACTTGACTTTCAAAGACTCGTGAACTCTGCACACTTCATTCAGTTCTACTTGATTTGTGAACTTACTTAATGTTATCAGGCCTAAGAGACGTCTGGAAGTAGAAATATTCAAAGATTGAAGTTAAGTCTACTTTGTACAATATTGTGCATAGATGTTCATTTTTTTAAAAATTACTCTAAAAAATCTAACACTAATATTTTTGACCAAGAGATCTTTGCCCAACATTGGGCATATAAATGGCTCATATCATAATATTTAAAATAGTAAATGATTACATACTATTTTTGATTATTTTAATTAATTAAAACAGCAGATGCAGCTAAATATTGCAAGTAAAAATGTTATAAATTTCTCTCTTAGTTTGTCTATATAATAATATTACCTACATATCTTTATAACATTGATTTTACTATTCAGTAAGAAAAAAAGCATATTGGTGTAAATTGTATTAAGTTTCAAAAAACATGGTTTGTCTCAAAAATTACTAAGATATACATATAAATAGATGTAATGTGATAATACCTATGAGTTTGAAAGTCTCCCCAATCATTGTTCTCCACGGGGTAATCTCGGACATAGCGCACCCAAATATCTCTAACTTGACCACTAGGATCTATAAAATAAAAGCGATTTTGAGTAAATTCACAATCATAAAGCATGCACACAAATTTTACTGTCATGTATCTAATTAGAATCATCAAGAGATTTTACTTCTTCAAATATAAACAAAGAATCACAAATAAACAACAATGTAGCATGATATGAAATAGACCAATTACAGAAAAGAATTGCAATACTAATTAATACTGGAATAGGATACAGCTTAAAGTAGCTGCAGTAGAAAAACAGTCACATACCAGTAACTTTGATGTTATTGACCTTTTGTATCCGCTCCCACAGTTTATTGAAGTTTTTCAACATTCCACCTATGCCTTTTACCAGCACCAGCAGGCAGGCGTGGTGCTGGGCGTGCTGCGAGTAGTCAGGGTGCGACATCACCGACTCTCCAGGTGCGTGAGATAGAATGTAGCTCACAGAGGAGCGCATTGATATCTCATTTGATGGTAACTGGGTTAAAGACACGTAACTATGTTTGTTTGCAAGCCATTTGCAAGGCTAGTAATGTCATTCAATGTTATCTAATAAAATCAATTGGCACACTTAAAAAATAAAAACTAAGTTTATTTACGAAAATATTCAGTTTTTGATTTTTTATTTACAGAACAAACAACAAAATTGGCTGGGCGTATTTTAACATTGACACTCTGCTGACTGACAGTGACCCGTGACAGTGACAACAATGCTAGCTGACAGCTGTATTTAATTACTGACAGTTAAAATTTTGTTCAGAACTCCTATAAAATACATACTTTATTTTGAGTGTTTCAGTTTTGGCTGTGGTTTTGGTTTATCTAATAGTATAATTATTTATTCTGTGGTTTGGGCAATGTTATACTAATCCATGATACTAATTTTTGAACGATACACCGGCTGTCATTGTCATCATATTAAAATAACCTCAAACAAGGCGTTCTTTTTTGTTTTGTTTGAGAAAAACCTGAGGTATACTTAAATTACCTATCTATTGGATGGAACATAATGGCTTCAAAAGAAGGAACTGATAAGGGCAAGGTATTTTACAAGTTATAATCCATTGCACGCCTGTAAGCACCTACTTAGCTGTAAGCGCGAAACCAAATAACAAAATGATTAATCTGTTTCCTGAGAATAATATTTTTCTAACATTTTAGGGTGGCCAAGGAGCAGGAGACAACAAAGAAAAGCGCAGGAAGGAATCTATCCTTGATCTAAGCAAATATTTGGAGAAGAGCATACGAGTCAAATTTGCTGGAGGGCGGGAAGCGGCGGGTATCCTGAAAGGTTATGATCCTCTACTGAATCTTGTTTTGGACAATACTACAGAGTTTCTCCGAGGTGAGTACTTGCAGTGGAACTAGTTGCTTTTACCTCCCTATCTCTTACAGTAAGTATAGAGCTAGATCCTTGTTGGTGTGATTGTGTGAAAATGCACACAATAACAACTATTAACACTAACTGCTGCCATAATTCCAGAAAATAGAAAATCTATTGATTTTAAGAACAGTGCTGTGTAATTTATTTGTTGACAGAGTTTTTTAGGAGAAAGACCTGAAAGGAAATGGGGGAGACTTTTGCCCAGCTTTTGGACAACATAGGATTAAATAAGCAAAAGAGAAGAAATAAACGGGCAAGTGCGAGTCGGACTCGTACATGAAGGGTACAATGTTTTAAAACGCTGAAGAAACACGTTTCTTGTATGACGACCCCCTTTAATTATTAACTTTTTCTTATTATTAGTATTTGTTGTTATAGTGGTCATAGTTATACATAATTGGTGAAAATTTCAGGTGTCTAACTATTACGGTTCAAGAGTTAGAGCCCTGTGACAGACGGACAGACAGCGTAGTCTCAGTAATAGGGTCCTGTTTGAAACCCATCGGGTACGGAACCCTAAAAAAATTGAGCACATGTATTTTTCTGGTAAAAAAAATATCTATTTCTATAAATAAATTTTAATTATATTTGTTTTGTTTTTCAGATCCTGACGATCCATACAAACTATTAGAAGACACTAGAGCCCTAGGTCTTGTAGTATGTCGCGGCACATCAGTAGTACTAATATGTCCGATGGATGGCATGGAAGCTATACCTAACCCTTTCATCACGCAAGAAGGATAGGTTTATTATTTTTGTATTCCTTATAAAATTAAGCTTTTAAGTAAATATAAGATTTCTTTACATATTTTTTACAGACTGTTTTTGTTCAATGTTCCACATCTTAGTTTCTAGTGATATTTCAGAAGGTGCGGTTTCATTCTTGCGGCCCTGGGCTCTGTCTGCTTAGAGCGGCAAGGCCCAAAATTCTCTGCCCCATAAGGAATAACGATGTGATGAGTATGTATGTATGTATTTTGTAGACAAAAGTTAACTTTTATTAAAGTAATATTTTATAGGTTTTTAAGTACAATTGAGTTACATTACAAGTTTTTTTTTGGTCATAATATTGCATTAAATCTGTAATGTGGCTTGTTTTTTGGATCAATACTTTCAAATACATAATAAAAAACGGTATAAATTTCGTAATTATTTCTATTTAATAAATTATTGCACACTTTACCACAAACAACATTAACAACAATAAAATAATATATCAATACTGTTAGAAATATAATATATAGAATTAAATAATACTTGTCAAAGTAGCTTCCTTGGGGGAGGCCTATGTCCAGCCGTGGACGATGAAGACGATACAATGTAGCTGTTGATCCTGTGTGTATATTACTTTTATACATTAAATTTAAATTGAGTATTTCTTTTTTGTTAGTTCTAGCAGATCAACTAATTACATATAAATTAGATGTAACATTGCTTAAGCTTGTAAAATGAAATGTAAAAGCTTTGTGTAGTAATTAATGCCTTGTCAGTCTTCTGTACACAATCAGTCACTGTTGTGTAACTACAGTCAGCAACAAAAATATGTCACCTAATAAAAGCGTTTACACATTAGTAAACGCTTTTTGCTGCTGACTGTACTATGTGAAATATTTACATACAGCATAGCAAAGATTACAAAATGTATAATTATTTTTTTCTTCAGTCATGCATAATATTATGTACCTATGATGTCATGTTATAATTCTTAACCTAATCTTGGTAACTAACATTTCTTCACATACACTATCTACAAATCATTCGAAACCGAATTCATTTCGTAGCCAAGGATAAGTCCTAGGACAGGAGTTACAAGTGATCATGTACTTGTCGTGCTGTAGCACTTTGGAGGGTAGTTTGCAAGTGTTAGGTTTCGCGCAAGCGATTTCAATTTCTTCGAAGCGGCGGTCCCTGCACTGCCAAGGCTCAAATTTCCTCAGCTGCAGTACGGGAGTCGGTCGTCGTATCCAGTCGATCACTTCACGATACGTGACGAAGTAAACATCTGGCAGCTTCAGTAGTTCGTCTATGAATCTCTGAAAAGAGAAAGAGATTGCAAAAATCCATATTTAGTAATTTCTAACTTTCAGAACTTTCCAGTCCACAAATAATTTTAAATGTAAAATGAATCTAGATTCAGTCATACTAAGTAATGAATAGGCGTGATGACTGGAAAAATAATTTGGCCCATTGGTTAAATTATTAAAAAATATTGTTAGTACATGTATTTTTTCTTTTCTCTGAGAAACAAAAAATGCTAAGATACAGCGCATTAAATTTCGCATGACGTCACGGCTTACTACGATTTTATTTTCCATAGCGTGACGTCACAAGCCCCCACTCTGGAACTGAAATGCCCCATACCTTTCAGAATTTTTACTTTTTTGATAAACTAAAAAATTTGGGTCCATTATTTTTGGATAATGTAAAAGACGGACTAGTTAGAAAAATACTTCTAATCCTGCCATCACCCCTATTATTGAAAAATTGCTTGCGTTTCAGATGAATTCCTGAATCTATACTTTTCCTTTGTTCGGGTCAGTATAGTAAAGTAATCAAGTTGTTCTTCCATGCTGGTCTGGTAGAAAAGAAAAAACTTAGATGTACCAGCTGCTTCTCTTCCCGCGCAGATCGTAAGAGCCAATCGAGGGAATGGCTCTTACGATCAAAAATTGTTAGTCATCTTAATAGGTGCTGCCATCACTATTTTGATTAAGTACTTTTTCCACTTTCTCGCCCACCATCACCCTAAAAGTGGCCTTGCGGCCCTGGGCTCTATCTGCTTAAAGCTGCAAGACCTATAATGCTCTGTTTGCTGTTAGGGACAATTAATTATTAAAAACAAAAACTCGACTGCCAACATATAAGTTGTATATATTTTTGTAATCTATACTAATATTATAAAGCGGAAGAGTTTGTTTGTTTGTTTGTTTGTTTGTTTGTTTGTTTGTTTGTTTGTTTGTTTGTTTGTTTGTTTGTTTGTTTGTTTGTTTGTTTGTTTGTTTGTTTGTTTGTTTGTTTAAACGCGCTAATCTCAGGAACTAATAGTCCGATTTGAAAAATTCTTTTTTTTTGGGTAGTCCATTTATAGAGGAAGGCTTTAGGCTATATAACATAACGTTCCGACAACCACGCGAACGAAGTCGCGGGCACAGCTAGTCCTTGTATAAAATCCTTTAATTTGATACCCCAAGCGATACATTTCGGATAAAAAAATTTTTCGAAGACACATAATTTGGCGCGAAAATCTGCCATCTGCCATTTTGGATTATTTCAATTTTTGATATACCCAGTGTCACTCTCAGGTTTAGGAAAAATCTAACGACACCTCTCAAACTAAAATCTACCAAGACTTTTAGACTGTAGAGCGTGCCAAAGAAATTTACATACAAACATACATACACTCGAAAAACATAACCCTCCTTCTGGCGCAGTCGGGTAATAAAGCCATGATAGTGTATACCAAGTAGTCAATCATAAGAAATATTTTAGACACATACCTTTATCGCCTGTAAATAATCATTATTCTTCAGCCACGCCGAGTTGAGGTGTATCCCGAAAGGCGCCCTATTCTTCAAATAGTGTCGCTTGAAGTTGTTTAGAAGAACGTTGTACACGTCATCCCGGGTGAAGTTGGACGGACAGAACTCCAGCGTCGCGCAGTTATGGTTGCCGTGCTTCAGCGGATTGATCACCATCTCCCACAGGCCGGCGTAGCTGCGCGTCGGGCAGTACTGGTTGTTTCCTGAATGAAACGTGTACTTATATGAATCTTTCCCCGACACTAGGACTCAATAGGCTAATTAAAAAAAAAGAATTTTAGTAAGACGTTATAGGGATTTTTATATGCAACAAAAATAATAAAACAACAACAAATTCTAAAAATAAGATAAAGTTAAAAATTAAAAGGGTCATCATACAAGAAACGGGTTTTTTTAGCGTTTTTAACTCGATCTTTACAATGGCATCAACTAGATACTTGAAATTTACACCAATTATGTATTATTATGGCCGCTATAAGAATAAATACTAAAAATAAGATAAAGTTGAAAATTAAAAGGGGTCGTCATACAAGAAACGTGTTTTTTCAGCGTTTTCAAACATTGCACGGAGGTACGGAACTCTTCATGTACATACGAATCCGACTCGCACTTGCCCTGTTTATTTTTTCTTATTTTTAGTGTTTGCTGTTATAGCGGCAACAGTAATACAAAATCGCTGAAAATTTCAAGTGTCTAGCTATTACGGCTCAAGAGATAGAGCCCTGTGACTTCCCTGTGACTGTGACAGACGTGACTTTCTCTACATCGTAAATGATATATGATAAGACTATAATTATAGTCTTATCATAGGTACCGGTAGGAATTATTGTTTTGGCCCCTTTAACCGCGAACGTCGGATTATGCCGACAAACATTTTCGTACCCATTTCGCGAGCGTCGGATTTATCCGACCAAAATCTATGGATATTCACAATTCCTCGCGCTGGGAGCATGACAACTGATATAAAGTCTCGCGGTGAAAGGGTTAATTGTAAGTCGACTGAACCACTATCCCGGTAAACAATTAACGTAACAAACAATGCAGTAATGCACTACCAGTGACAACAAGTGAAGATGGAATCGCGATTTATATCTCTAGGTATATGCGGTTTCCGCATTCCTTGTGCTAACGAAAGAGCATCCCGCAGAATGCAATCACTAGATGCGTAGACTTGGTTTTCTCGTACTTGATACGGTAGGTAGGTAGATTATTTAAAAATATTGTATAAGTTTTTTTTTTCTCTGATTAACAAATAATGACGAAGTTACGTTAGTCACGATCTAGAACGATTTTCACTAGACGGTGACGTTTATCGCCCCAACTACGAAAATTTCAATGCGCTGTATCTTTGTGAATTTTTATTACAACTTTGATAATCCGAAAAATATGGGTCCATTATTTATGGATAATCTAACTAAAGGACTAAATAAAATAATATTTTTCGGACCCAGTCCACATCCCTATTGTTACTTAACTGCCATTCACACGTTCTAGTTGTATTGTAAGATGAATGACATATTGAAGACGTCCTAACAAAAAATAAATGACTGACATCTTTAGTTCTTACTTTCCATCTTGCGTAGTTCGTAATAATAACCTGGAAGATAGGTAGTACCTAGTCTAGTCGATCTTTCCTGTAGTTTCCACTTCATGACTTTTTATTTATTTATTCATCACAGAATCAACAACACTTTTGCAATATTATTATTTTATCTTGATCATAATGTCAATCTGTGCCGTGTGGTTTCTGGCAGAGTAGAATAGAACCACTTCAACTCATCCCGTGTATGTCGTAATACGCGACTTAGGAAATACAAGCTAAACAAAGCTTGGACATCAGTGTGACCTTTCAACCCGTCTGGCCAACGTGGAAAGTGTAGGCCAAATCCTCTGGCTGTTCTGGCCAAGTATGGCTCTGGCAGTACAGAGAGGGTCGTGCTCCTGCAGTGGAGACTAGAAAGACCTGATGATGATAATGTCAATTTAATTTTTAAACTTTCTGATGAGACCATCGCGGCCATTGGTCAATTTGGTCATGAGTAAGAGAATGCAGTCATGACATATCATGACTGCATTCTCGTCAAGTCCCAAACGTGTCAAGCATGGTGCGTTGCGGGCCCAGGCGTCGTACACGAAGCCGAAATCTTGCATCAAGTGTGAAGTAGGTCTTACCAGTGCATCTATGTGGCATCTTATAGTCCAGAGTGTAAGGCCAGTAGGGCGGGTCGGCGTACGGTGCGACAACCGTGGCGTCGTACACGAAGCCGAACTCTTGCATCATCAGAAATTGCCGGTTCCAGCCCACCGACAAGTACGGAACCCGCATGCCTCTGTAAAAACAAGTTTTGGAGATGGGTAATATATTATTTGCTAAAATATCTTAACTGCAAACAACTTTTCAGAAAGTATGCTTCCCAGTAGGATTTGAACCCCACGACCTCCGGATCACAAGGCAGACGCCTTGACCACTGAACCACGGAGACTGTAAATCTTTCGTTCTCTTATATATATTTTTTCCTATCAGTTTGTTTTTCGTGTGTGCATAGAAGTTGTTTCATACTTTTTAACCAACTTGACCCACCATAATACCACCCAATTCGACTGTATGTTTTTTTAAATTCAATTTAATTTTATGTACGTTACGCGATATCTTCGCCAATTGATTTTTTATTTGAAAGCCTTTACTACCAAGTTGGTTCCATTTTAATTTGGTGAAGATATGATGAAGAACTTGGAGATATGGAAGAAACTCTAAAAAAATATATTTTTTTTGGTTAAAAAATTAAGTTATTTAGTGATTTAGGTAGTAATATAAAACAGGAAATAAACTTACATCATAACTTTAGAGTGAAGTTTATTAAAGTATCAGCCAATTCAGTGATGTGTCCAACCAACCAAATGAATGTAAAGTAATTACGGTAGTTTTTGCGTTACTAAAGGAAATAGTTTGCACAAGCGCAAAAGTCGTGTTATATATTGGTCATAATTTTTTTTCAAACTGTGCTATAAACGACGTTACGGTATAAATTTAATTGCAAGTAATCTTACAACAAGTAATTATTTAAAAAAAACAACAACCCGACTGCGTGTGCATATGATGCAACTAGAAACACGCTCAGATGAGCAACGTTATAAGTATGTTCTTTTTTAGCATTTATTCTCATACATACATACACACTTAATTCTAAAAACATAACCCTCCTTTCGGCGAAAATATATTAAACTAAAAACACTTTCTACCGTCCGCACTTCTCAACGTGGGCCGGTCGCGCACATCGATGGTTTTAGCAAATACTCGTAATGAGCCATCTACTGATGGGCACTGCGCAGTCATACCACACATAATATTACTGCTCGGGAACCCCCACCTCTAACAAGTTTCCAGAATCTCTGCTGCTGGAATATCAGGTCAGGTTTTTTAATATATGTTTCCTACATACAGCTTACAAAAATCTACAGCACTGAGACTGGAACATACAGTGTTTTTATTAAACTACTTAAGTATATCCACAATAATAAACATGAAAAGCTAATAAAATATTTATATTACCTGAAGTCTTCCATACGCACACTCGCAAATCGGTTGATGACGTTCGCTTGTCCGACCATCTCATCAAACCAGTCCTCCACCGTCGCGTTTTTTGACCACCATTCTTCTGGACCACGGAGGCTGCAATGTAATTTTCAATATAAAACTATGGTTATTGAAAATGCGAAATGAAAAGCAAATAGTTGTCTTTTTGTTGGTTTCCGCGCGCTCCTTGGCACGTGCCTACTCTACTTAGTCTAGGCTGCAGCCTTAGGGTTGGATCTCATCTATCAGCACGGAACAGCAGCACTTTCCTATACTGCTATCCTTTTATGTTGCTCAGAACAGTAATTTGTTAGAGCGAGAGAGCGACGGAACGAAGCAGCACGGCCAGTGCTGAAGCGTTCCGTCGCTCTCTCTCGCTCTAGCAAATGATGCTTCTGAACGACAGAAAAGGATAGCAGCATAGGAAAATGCTGTTCCGTGCTGATAGATGAGATCCAACCCTTATTAGCCTGAGGGTTAATCAAGCGCTGAGAATAAGTCGCGCAAATTCATTCCCAAGGCATGGAAAGGTCATACATATAACACAGCTAAATCCTTTATATGATTACAGCTTTTTATACTCCACTTAATTGCACGGTCTTCGGCATCGAAGCAACATAGCCAAGGTAAGGATGTAGGTAACCGGGAACGTTTAGAATCCTAGTGCTGATCAAAAGCTACTCGTATGTCGGTCAAACATTGGTCGAATAAAATTGATGTCAAGTAATAGTCATCATCATTATCAGGTCTTTTTTAGTCTCCACTGCAGGAGCACGACCTTCTCTGTACTACCAGAGCCATATATGTATTAGCCAGTGCAGTCAGAGAATTTGGCCTAGACTCCACGCTGACTTTGTTTAGCTTGTGATTCCTAAGTCGCCTTCTTGAAGACTTGGAGTGGTCCTATTCTACTCTGCCGGGAACCACACGGCTGTATACGAGCAATAGTAGTGCTGATCAAAGGTTATCTCGGTCATAAGTCTGCCGGGCAACGATTTGTCGCAGAACTGTAGTACAATCAGGTGAGGAATACTTACGTGATAGAATTAACAGCTATCTCATGGCCATCGTTCCACAGTTTCTGGACGTGTCTGTAGTTGGTGTAGAGGTGGGACACAAAGAACGTAGCCTTTAATGGGCAGCCGTTCGGATTCCTCCGCTCTGGCGTGAACAGCTGATTGGTGTACGCGTCCCAGTTCTCGTGGTTCACGGGCCCGTCGAACGTTAATGTTATCATTTGAGGGGTCTGTTGGGATAGGATTGTGATGACTGCTTTTTCAGCATAATTTAACAATAGCAATACGATAGAATCATTTTCCTATTCATTCAAATCACTAAACAAAGCTATTGTCAATTATATAATTCAATGAATTGCTGCATAAAATTTGAATCGAGAGATGGTTCAAGGTTTGTGATATCATTTCCTTGAAATCGATCGTAAACCAAAAGGTAGCACAGGATACTTAAATTAAGAATTTTATTCTTGATCAGGGACAGAATAACCCAAAAAATACGATATCTTTCAATTGCGGTATGACGTCATATCCAAAAATAGCGATTACCGCTTTATTTCGATACACAAATTTATTTCAGTACCCTAAGTTTTTGTGTACAGATAGAAAAAGGTATATTTCGGTACCGGTACTTGAACGTTAATAAATAAAGGTATGAAAGTGATAGATAGAAGAGAAGAACTGGCGACACGCGACGAAAACAGGTTCTATCAGGTTCGCCGACGCACGCGCTCGTGTTTTACCTACCCTGGATCGCACCCGCACCCCTCGCCCCACGCCCCGCAACGGTCGATGCTTTGTTTTTCGGTACCAAAATCGGATAAAGGTTAAATAACGGTATAGCCCTACCTTTATTTTATTAATGTACACTTATTTTATACCGGTACCGTAACGTTATACCGTAACCACTTTCAGTCCCTGTTCTCGATGGACGATTGGGACCGTAATCACTGAAATTGAAACGTGGATTTTCCTATTACTTTTTACCCATGCTTTTTACTGACCTGACTAGGAACAAGGTTTCCAGGTGTTTCAGTACCATTATTGGTGCAGAAGCAGTCTGGTAACTGGCACATCTTTGGATCGCAACGCTCAGCCGCGTTCGGATCGTAGTTGACATCGCACCAGCCCTGGCAATGTCAAATTTTCGTTATTTCTCATCATTATTATATTTTCTCATATAACAAAAGAAAGTGAAACTTTTGAAAGTCATATTTACGAGTATTATGACCGATGAAAACCTTTTACATATTTGAGTTATAAAGTTTTAATTGTATTTGATGACTATGCTAATACCAAACTTTCTGAATTGATTCAAAATCATGTTTGTATTAGATATAGTGAAATAAATTATATCTCACTCAATTGTTGTGAAAGTTAATGGACGCTTGCGGTTCTTATTATTCAAAGAAACGAGCTTACGTTGCATATTAACTCGAAGGCATTATGCTACAGTTTACCAGTGAAAAGCATGACGTGGCTTGGTTGTCACACATGCATGTGTCCGGGGCTTATGTAATGCGCTTATTAGATAACCGCAAAAGGAGTGTGAAGGTTTGCTTTTGTGTTCAAATATCTATCAAAGTTGATGTTTTTAAAGATTAGCTTGTCTTGTGATGAAATGGTTAAAAAATATTTTAGTCTGTCACCTGGAAGCGGGTGTAAAATTATTTTAGCAACTTGAAATGCTGGATGGATAAACCTGTTCATTATTCGATTAAATAGATAGGTAGGTACCTAATAGATTGAGGAGTTACGTTGACAAAGTTACATTCTCATCATCTTTCTCGCCTTCTCCCTATTTGGGGTCGGCTCTGTATGTCAACTTCCTCCATCGTTTTCTATCATTAAGTATATCTGTACTAACCCCCCTCTCCATCATGTCCCGCTTAACACATTCCCCCCACGTCTTTTTAGGTCGTTCTCTATCTCTGTGGCTATCAACCTTCAAGTTAACAATTTTATTAGTCACATGTTCGGCATCCCGCCTCTTGATATGACCGTACCATGTTAAACGGTGGCTTTTTAACTTCTCTACAATCGGTACCACCTTTAAACTCCCCCTTATATATTAATTCCTGATCTTATCCATCTTCGTCACCTCACACATCCATCTAAGCATCCACATTTCTGCTACTTGTAACTTATGTTCTTCTTTCTTCTTCGTAGCTCAATATTCGATACAGCAAAGAATGTTTTATTACTGTCTTATATACCTTTCCCTTTAGTTTCAATGGGAGCCGCTTATCGCAAGTTGTTCCATTCTCCTTGATCTACCTATTACTTTCTGTGCTTACTGTAGTAGTTGGGCGCCGGCTGGATATAAAAGCATGAAATAAATGGTAGCGGAAGCACAAAATCAAAGAGAATATCCGATTAAAACAGTTCTTATTTGAGCTTTTTCTTCAAATAGGTACGGTACCTCATCTGACGAGTCCTCACAGTCGAGAGAGCCATCGCAAAAGTAATCTGCCGGCAAACAGGTTCCATCTGCACAACCCAGATGGGTATCGTTGGCGCAAGTCGCCATGTCCAGTAACGGCTTGGGTACAAGGGTTTCTGAAATAGCCAAACGTCGATCAAGTTAAAGTGCCTTTATAGTTGTCACACAATTACATAATATCACGCCTGTTTCTCGCAGGAGTAGGCAAGGAACTATGGTGTCTATCGATATCTACTTGATACGTCCTGACCTGACAGACCTCTTTGGCTTTGCCTGCAATCGTATTGTTAAGTTGGTGGTGAGTTACGGTGAGATAATAATAGTGGGTGAGAGATTGTGGTAGTTCAAAAATGTATGCATAAAGGCTTGACATCCTTTTAGTTCTCTTGCCCATCGTCTAAATCTTTGACGCACCTGTTAGATTTTGAGGAATTCAATGTGGAAAGGCTTTTTTATTGTAAGTAGTCAGTACTTACCTACTTCTGCATTTTCCCCTTTTTACTGTACCTTACCTGTAGTAAGATCACAATTGTGGACATTCTGTCGTTTGTCACACAATTGTCTGTTGACATCAAACAGCAAGTCTTGCGAGCAGTGGAACTCGAACACGTCCCCGTCGAGGCACAAGTAGTATTTCGCACATTCGTCGCTTGTCCATGTCAGTTCTTCAGGGCGGTCTGG
Source organism: Acrobasis repandana (assembly GCA_963576875.1). Lineage (NCBI taxonomy): Eukaryota > Metazoa > Arthropoda > Insecta > Lepidoptera > Pyralidae > Acrobasis > Acrobasis repandana. The sequence goes on along the minus strand of OY756230.1, from coordinate 7,643,874 downwards.
ATTTCTGAAAAGAGATTGCTTTAGTAGCCTACAATCCTCTTCCCTAGGCCAAATTGAGTGTACTTTTTTGTAAGTACAAAGAATTTAAAATTTTCAGGATAAAATCTCTAAAGACATACTTAATCTAATTTAATAAAATAAATAGGTACACGTAATATCCCCCTTGTGATATTTCGTGCGTGATATTTACTAAACTAAATATCCCCTCAATCCCTTATCAGAGGTCATGCTAGGCGTGAGCGGCTTTAAGGCGAAGGTATAGGCAAATGGCCTTGAAGTGTGAAATAAATTGTTAACTCGTAAATATGGTGATAATTTCCATATTTCTCTACGTCATGCACTAGATAGCCCTTTAAATTATTTTATGAACTGCCGTTAAAACTATTATTGGTGATCCATCTAGCTTTAAAACTTGCCGTGGCCACTTTTGGCGGAGGCAAGTTTTAAAGCTAGACGGACTAATGTAAATACTTTCAACGGTGGTTTATAAAATAATTTAAAGGGCTATTTAGTGCATGACGAAGAGTAATATGGAAATGAGGGCGCCACTTCAAGGTCATTTGCCTATATCTTCACCTTAAGGCGACGTGGGTTCACAATTTGCAATACTGTGCGTGTTTTTGAAAAATCACTGTTATTAAACTACTACAGTTTATTTCTCAAAAAAATTACATAAAAATCTTAAGGATTTTCTACAGACACCCACAATAGCCAAAACACGATTGAGCATTTTTGGCTCGATAGAAAAAAATCACAAACATACCTCTAAATTAAGAATAAACTGTAGTAGTTTAATAACAGTGATTTTTCAAAAACACGCACAGTTTTGCAAATTGTGAACCCACGTCACCTTAATAATCTTTTCTTATCCTATACGTAAATGTTATGTTTAAGAGGCTATTTGGATTTTCAATGATGATGATTTTACTATGGTCGTCAATAAAGCGTCTGGTAGGCATGTGAAAATTCTAAGTAAATGCATAGGTTAAGCAAGGTGTAATTGACATGTTTCCTCGGCAAGCAAAATGTAATGGTTCCTCGGCCCTCGACTATCAATAGGTGATACTGAGAAGTGATACTAAAGACTGGTCTGCCTTTGCACTATATTACATTTCACACTATAAAAGAAAGCGAGGTAAAAGCCAATGTTTAACAGGTCTTTACTGTAGAATTCGCGAAACTAATGGCGCATTATAATGATAATGTCACGATTTTAATCTACATAATGAAATGGAAAAGCATTAATTAGAAGAAAGTCGGAACCGCTGCCTGTATGGTCTTTGATCTCATACAGATTCGTCAGATCAAGATCAAAATAACCTTTGTCGGCAAATATTGCGTACGAGCGTTTCCACAAAACCAGCGAAAGTGAATTTCTCAGACGCAATAGGAAATTGTGTGAAGTATCAGCGTGGTGGCGCTGAGTCAAGGTTGAGGCGAAAGTCGTGCGGGTTCGACGTCCTCGAGCTGGCGGGAAACGAATCCTCTATGCCTTCACACACTGCCGCATCACGTCATCCGTCATGCTGCAGTTCTTTGCGTGCATTTTTGCGCGGTGCGGAAGCTATTTAATGCAGGGTTAGCTGGTAATTTATTGACTGAAACATTGAAACCTACTTATTTGACACGTTTCTGTAAGGCGTTGGGAGACAAGTTTTCGAGAGGTTTTGGTAAACTGGTTGAAGAGTTCGACTCGCCAGTCAATGTGTAGATAGGTATAATTATGTAATCAGTGCATAAGTGTTACTTAATTACAATTCAAAAACAACTTCAATACTTGCTGCATCGAGGAAAGAGGAAGTAACAAGAAGGTAAAACTTGATTGGTTTAAAATGTGGAATCATTTAATAGGTAACCTATATAGTTTCCATTATTAGGCTAATAGTGTCCATCGACTTCAAAGCTCCAACTTTAATTAGGTACTCCACATGTTACCTCTATAATAAGACCGCATGTATGACCTTTCCGTTAGGTAGATACCTAGAATAGATAAGGACGAAATATAGTCAAAGTAGGTGTGGTGAAGAATCTAGGTACCTACCTAACTCAGGACTAGACACGGCATAATTTTGTGGTTAGCTGACTTCACACATTAGGTACTTAAATATCCACCTATCTAGTAGGTACTATGTGTGATGTTATGTAAAAGCGGACTTTTGTGGTAGGTATTGAGCTTTCAGATTTGGCAAATTAATTTGTCTTGTCCGTGTTGTAGGTAGTTATTTATGTATTAGATTACATGTTGAGTCGCATGATATCGTGATGTAGAATCTAGTTTCACACGTAAAACACGAATGGAAGCAGTGGTAGACTAGGTTTAGGTAAGTAATCGTCGTTTGAGTAGGTAACAACTAACAAGTCGATAACTAATAGGTAACACAACACCCAACTGCAGGCGTTAGTCGCGCTTGACTGGAGCTTTTCAAGATTTCACTTTTTTAAACACATGGTAGGTTCGAAATCATACCTACCATACTACCATAGGCTCGTATAATTGTCATCCTCAATACAACATAGGTACGTACACTACGTGAACCTACGTGGGATTGGTCAAATAGGATTGCAGGGGTCCTGGCTTGGTTCCTCTCTCTCTCTCTAGGGCTCTGTAGGAGCAGATGCTAAGAGCAATCAAAAAGTTTTTTCAGGATTTGGATCTCTTTGTTGTGAACTCGGTCTTGCAGTTTGAAGCCGAGCATGACTTGTCACTTGCTCCATATAGCTCTCACCGCAATCTTGTACATGGTGTACCTACCATGTTTCTATCTATTGTGTTAAAGAAAAGCTGACTTTGGTTGTGAAATTAATATAAAAAAGAAAGCAGACATTGAGTAAGAGTAGCCGAATTAGTGAATTATGCATGAAATCGAATTAATAATCATTGAATCATAGAAAGAAAAATATAGGTACTTATGGCCTTTTTCAAATTGTCCTGGGTCTTGGGTGTTTATATATGTATATGTATTTATCATAAAATATAGTATCGTTGAGTTAGTATCCTATAACACAAGTTTAAAACTTACTTTGGGGCTAGCTTAATCAGTGTGATTTGTCCGTATATATTTATTTATTTATTTATAAAGCTATTCTATGGATTTATTTAACTAAGTTTTTTATACCTAAGTAGGTACCTATGCTAAAAACAACAATTGCTTGCAACCGATTTTCGAAAGGGCGGCCGGCTTAGCTATGCGTGCCATTCGAAATTTTACGTAAGTAGGTATTTATAGCTGTTATTCACGACTTTTTTTATTTGATAACCCTTCAATTTGATTTGCTTTGGGGTGCGTGAATTAAGTATGTGAGCGTAGCGAGGACTGGGCTAGACATGTACCTAAGAAATGGTGAGGTAGTCAATGCCATTGTGTTAAATGAATGAAAAAGTCTTCGTAGTGTATTTAACAAAACAAATGACTTATTCCTTGAATTTCATAGAGAATATCTGAAATAAGGAAACGAGAAAAAGTAAGAAGCAGTGTGATAAAGAAAATAACAAAAGTAGTTGATATTCTTGCTCGTACAAACCAACTGAAATGGAAGTGGTCCGGCTATATGGTTAGAGACAAGACAAGCAAGACAAATGAAGTACATGATGGAAAACAGAGGACGTCAACAACGAGGTGGACAGACGACCTGAAACTCACAACGGGACATCACTGGAGAAGGGTAGCGCGCGACTGAAGCTAATGGAAAATGCTAGAAGTAGGAGGCCTATGCCAAAAGGAACACTGAATTACTCGACATACCTAATTTAGAAAACCTATGTACAACAATGCACAACACAATTCTTATTCACTGAATAATAAAGTGTATATCTATACTCGTATCTGCTATAATAACTCATTCAATTAAAGAAACGGGAAAAAATGCCACTGGTATCAGGAGCTGGTCCTCGACCTGAGACCAGAGGGACTACTTGTATAGTCGAATGACACTAGGTACTCCAACGTTTTTCGGCGAGTTTCTATACACGGACTAAAAGTGACGATCCTAAATGAAGTCAATTTGACTTCAGATCGACACGCAAATTCACACAGAGGCTGTGTCTATCTTGAAGCTCAATTACTGTCATCTAGTGACAATGACAAGACACCAGACACTAGTAAACAAGGTTTCCTCATGATGTTTTCCTTCACCAGAAGGTTTTCGATATAAGTAATCAGAGAGTTAGCTAAGCCAAAGGACTATGGCTACGACTAGGCTGTGAGGGTTCCGTTTGGTTTTTTCGGCTAAATTGATATCCATTACATTAGATAACGCATCAGTAGGTACAACTGCTGATGAAAAATATGATAACGAGCTGCATTGTGTGTCATTAATTCCACATAAACAAACCTGTAAAATCTCCCATCAGTGTGACATTTAATATTATCCAGGCTCCTCCTCGAAACATGTTTACTGCGTACTCCTGCAAACCACAAAGCATTTAAACTTCACTCACAAGTATCCTAAACTATGGTAACATATTTTCTAAATTTACTTTACGGGTTTAGTTACCTAAAACTAAGAAAATAACGATCGAAAGAACGACCAAGCGCGGCTCGTGTCGAGCCATGTCGCGGGCCCGGTTTCCGCAGCACCACTGAATTATCAGTAGCGCTCATTCATCGTCCACCTTTCCACCACTATACCTACTTTCTTTCGCGGACTGACTGCCGCGAATATGGGGGAAAGCAAACATGCGGTCATGGTACTGCTTAGCCAACTTGTAATCTTGTATACGTAGTTACTTAAATGAATTTTAAATTCGAAATTTTGTACAGGTCAATTGTGTACCAGACTTGCACTGGCTGAAGTAAGTTTCGCACCGGGCGCGTAAAAGACTAGTAATTCTGGTGCCTTCCATCCCAAGACGTGATGCCCTAAGCAATTACTTACGTACAGCGGCTTCTCTGTCGATGTTAACAAGTGAGATGCTAAGGTTCTGTCTACCCCGTAAGGAATTAAAGACGAGATAATATGTATGTTGGTACGTGTACATGACGAGTAGGTAGGTACTTACTATCGCTGCGTAAGAGCAATTCAAAGGGACTCAGGAAGTCAGGACTGGACAGTCTGGCTAGCTGGACCCACAAATTAGAAAGCTAAGGCTGAACCGAAATACCTACCTTGTGAAGTTGTAACTGCGATGAAGACCGTTCCATAATGAAGCACGGATAATCGCATCGCTTTCGAGGTCCTTCAAACTCAAGCGAGTGCTTGTATTTTTATGATTTCGCTCTATTGCACAAATTAGAAAGACTATCCCTCTTGCAGCTTGCTTGTTTCATACAAAAGCACAATACAACCACAAAACAACACACTACATACACAAGGCGTTTCAGATATCTTACTAGTGCCTATTTTTACCTGTCAGAAGTGACATAACAAAAAAAAAAAAATTGACATTGACAAACCGCCGGTGATTTGGTCAATAATTGAATGCATTTCGTGAATGTAGTTTTTCTTATTTGTTAGAATTAGAATTGTGGAAGTGTATTGTGATAGTCAATTAATATCTGAAAAATGAGATGTATAAATTCGGTCCTTCAAATATTATTTTTGTTGAACGTTTGTTTCGCTACGTTGTCGCCGCCCACCGACAAGAAGACACAGAAGTCGGTGAAAACTCAGGAAGGGCCGAGGAAAAACAACGTTTTAGAACGGAAGCTCGTTTCTGAAACTCCTTTGGCGAAGGATATTATAAAGTACCATGGCACGTACCACCAAGACCTCTCTACTCGTAATTTTAAGGGATCTGTACTGGGATACGTTACCCCTGTAAGTATTGTTTACATCCTCGGCATTCTCCATGCATTTATCGATTTTTCTTCTACTGTCGTAAACAATCAATGTGACTAATTCCTTTTCGATTTTAAGTTTTTCAGTTTGACTGATTTGCATTTATCAGTGATACCTATGTGTGTTATTACCATGTTTTATACTGATAACAAACTCTCGGTAACTAATTAGTTAGAAAAAAAAGTTTAGGTTTTTTATGTCACAACCTGCCGAATTACTTTAATCCCATATAGACAGGATTTTAGCTTTGGTATACCACATATGTTATTAACTATTTATTACATTATGTAAATCTAAATTTACTCAGTTTTATTTAAATTTTCACACTGTCTACATCAGTATTATTTTGTTACTTATTGTTATGATTATGTTAATTTTTGGTACTGTATCTATTTATTATAGTGGAACAACAAAGGCTATGACGTAGCCAAGATCTGGGCGGGCAAGTTCAAGTACATCTCACCTGTGTGGCTGCAAGTGAAGCGCCAGGCTCCCAATGTCTACATCATCACGGGGCTGCATGATGTAGACCATGCCTGGATGAAGTCTGTCAGGCAGAAAGGAGCAAGTAATAATTTAAAAAGTATGTTTTTACATATTTAGTAGGTACTTGTTGAACCATTGACATAAATATAGTACATAGATCTCGCTGTGTTGAACCTTAAATAGTGTGATTTTTTTTTATTTATTATGGTAATCTTATAAATTTTTTCAAAGGTGTTTGTCAAAAATATTAGAGTGAGATATTTTTCTGTTCCTTTTGAAATATTGCATTTCATTTTCATCACTCTTCTCTCATGAATTTTGTTGTATATAAAACATACTTTCAGTATTTATATTCATTGTGCAGTTTTACCAAGAATTATCTTTGAGAACTGGCAGACGTCTGACTTGAAGGCTCTCTTCTTGGAGCCCACCTCCCACTCAGAACAGAAGGCACTAGTGGACGAGATTAAGAAGGCCTGCAAGCAATGGAAGTTTGACGGGATTGTGTTGGAGATGCTCTCGCAGATTGGAAAGTATGCTGAGAGATCTGTGAAGTTTATCCAGCAATTTGGTGAGTAGCAATATTTTCTATTCTAACATAACTTTTATATGAATGTTTTTTGTAAAATGTAACAGGAATAATTTTAATTCAACAACAAAATACAATGTAGTTCTAAAGTAAGTCTATAAGAACTTATTTGCTATGGCAATTCCAAAGGAGTAAGAGTAAGAGGTAGGTACTAAATGTCAAGAGTTGCCACAGAACAAAATATTCATAATGATCCTTTTTAAGTCTCCTTAATCAAATGAAACAAAGTCAATTCAAAGTCAAAGTCAAAATCATTTATTTATCTTTGGTTGCTTGAATCACTTAATAATTGCCAATTTTATCTTTTGATTTCATAAAAGCTGTTGACATCAGATCATTTACTTACTTAGTTTTAGCTAAGTTTAGTGCCGCTTCCTTTAGCATCCAAGCTTATTTTTTAAATTATAAAACGTCATTTCTAGTTCGGATTTTCATAATTTTCATTTTCATTTTCATTCCTTCACTTTGCAGGCATGGAGATGACTGAGGATGATTACCTATTGATTCTTGTGTATCCGCCATTCCGTGGCTATCCAGCTGATGAGTTCTATGTCCAAGCTTACAATGATATTTATCCATATGTCGAAGCTGTATCAGTGATGACATATGACTTTTCTAGTCCTCAAAAACCAGGTAAAATGCTTCTTATGTTTATCATCAATAAATTTTCGCTGATGTCAAATATGTCTGCATTATACACGCCGCATTTGTTGCAGTCTGTCCCCCTTATACATAAAAAAAAATGTCTTCTAAACCCAGCTAAACCTCTTTGAGTCAAAGTATGTTTTGTCTTGTTCTTGCAATGTCAAATACTGATAAAAGTGATAGGGACAAAACATATTTTAATTAAAATAGGGTAAGCATATGTTTGTGTTTTTTTATGAATATTATTTACATTTGTACATAAACCCCTAAGGGGTGTATGTACAAATGTAAATTAAGGTAGGTAAGGCATATTACTTGGAAACTTATTCCACACATATGCCACTTTTTACACAGATTTTAAAATTGCACTAAGATTCTAATTCCTGACATATGCATTCAGTTTAAGTATGTGAAGGACAAATAAACGCCTAAGAGATCGTTATAAGTATTACGTAAGCAAAATATGAGAAATTTAAAACTGGTCTGTTTATGTAACCATTTATATATTTTTTTATAAAATCGACTTAAGCTTTTTATTGTTCTAAAAATTACAAAAATTTGCCAAGAAATACAAAAAGTAATTAAAAGGATTGCTTACGTAATGGAAGTCCAGATAGCCTTTGGTGCTTATGTAATACTTGATCGACCTCTTAGGTGAATACCAAGCAGAAGTGGCGCCCTCATTTGAAATAAATTGTTAACTCGTAAATATGGTGAAAATGTCCATATTGCTCAATGTTAGGCACTAGATAGCCCTTTAAATTATTTTATGAACTGCCGTTGAAACTATTATTGGTGTCTATCCATCTAGCTTAAAACTTGCCTCCAACAAAAGTGGCCACTTGTGGTGGACTAATGTAAATAATTTATTAGTAGCAATATATTTTCTTACAGGACCTAATGCCCCATTGTACTGGATGAGGTTGTGTCTCGACAAACTAGTCGACAGTGACGACAGTTCTTTAAGGCGCTCCAAAATTCTACTTGGCTTGAATTTCTATGGCAATTCTTACACTGCAAATGGAGGCGGGCCAATAGTTGGCACAGAATACATTGAGTTGCTAAAGAATGCCAAGAATAATCAAGTTCTCTCCTATAACAACAATACAGCAGAAAATTACATTGAAATAAGGTAAGTTTTTATTTTTTAGTTGGCAATACATAAAATTTTATTTAAAAATTTTTTTTAAATATTTTTTACATATCGGCTGCTTTCTGGCTTCATAAAATGTAAGTCGCGTTGCGTGTCAGCTGTTGTCACCTGGGCCACGCCATACATGAAGAGATGATGATATTGGTATGTTGATAATGCTAGGGTGTGGGGACACATAACCACTTCACATAGAAATTGATTTGTTGTCGATAAGTTACATGCAGAGTTGAGTGGTGCTTTCTTGATCTCTCGATACTGTCTCATTTGATTGTTAATATTAGATTTAAAATGTTAAGGTAAAAACAGGCACTGACACGCGAAAATAATAGTTGACAACAGGTTATCTGTTGTCAACTGTTATTTTTTTTCAATAGTTTAACAATAGGTCGCGTGCGGTTTAATCAATGGGTAAAAATGTTTTTGTTCTCTCCCTTAGGACATCTCAAGGTGCCAAGAAGATTTTCTTCCCCACACTGCACTCCATACAAAAGAGGCTGGACTTAGCGCGGGAGTTCGGTACAGGGGTGGCCATATGGGAGCTAGGACAGGGTTTAGACTACTTCTACGATTTGTTTTGATCTCTTGTGATATTATTTTTAAGTTAATAAATCGTGTTTAGTGTACAGGTTTTTTTAATATTTGTTACTTCTTGAATCTCAGTATCAAAAGCTATTATCAGAATAGCTTTTTGGTGGTCATGCCAGTGTAGTATTACATATATTTATATTTTTATAGCCGCAGATTCTTTAGGATAGGTCTCATTATCTGGTCTTCCTATAATGTTTTTATAGATGTTTCTATATTATTTTTTTCCATTAACTTCTCTAGAAAGTGACAGCCTATAATGATAACTCAAATACCAATGAGGTAAGAGTATACACCGATGGCTTGAAGACGAGCACAGGAGTAGGAGCCGGTGTCTTCTCGCACGACCTCAATATCTACTACGCCACGGCCTTGGGTAAGGAAAATTCCATTTACCAGGCTGAATGTGTAGCCATATCCCACGCCGCGGCGAAGATCAACAGGTTAAAGGTAACGGACATGTCTATTCGTATCCTAACCGACAGCGCAGCAGTCCTTCATGCTCTGAGGAACCCGATGATCGACCTCTAACTCTAGAATGCCACAAGGCACTGGAACAAAGCTGTAAGTATAACAACAAGGTCACAATCCAATGGATCAAAGGCCACAGCGGCTCACTGGGCAATAATGCAGCGGACGAACTGGCAAGGAGGGGCTCGGGCATGGTACCTATAGGACCATCACCGCGTGCCCCCATCCCCTTCAACCAAATTCGCTCCTGGATCAAAATTAACACTAACAATGAAAAACAACAAGCCTAGAACACCCTAGGAACATGTCGGCAAGCAAGGGAAGCCGAAGCAGAGTGGAATCCACGTTACTCACGCCGACTACTCACACTTCCAAGATTAAAGCTCAAAAAAATGATAGGCTTACTAACAGGGCATTGTACTCTAAACAAACATCATTCCCAAAGAGGGTTGACGTCGGGCAGGCGGCCTGTCGTTAAACTAAATAGCCAAATCGTTTAAACTGTTCTGGCTATTTCTACTCCACTTTGCTAGGTCTTTGGCACTCTTGGTGACTATTGACATGCATATAATATTTGGAGAAGATAAAGCGGGAAAGCGCACCCCGGGCTTTGAAGCAGCACAGCATGTAACTGGGAACGCGCTAAGTTGAAGAAGAGATTTATGTAAAAAAATACACTTTGTTTTAAATGAATAAATACTTTATTCAATTATCTAATCTCATGTATCAGTCATTACAATATTTTACAACAGTTAGTTATTCAACATTTCAAAAGCAGTCTTTTAAAGATCTTAGAAAATGTTGTCTATACTTACTAAGTACCTACCTTGTTATTGTCTATGCTAATAATATCATTACATTTGCCGATATATTTTGCCGTTCTATCTATCCGACTGACAACAAAAAACAAACCCTGAAACTATTAAGTTATTTACACATGTATGTAAAATCTACAAGTAATAACAACAGCTCTATCCTACTCCGATGGATATAGTAAATTATTCTAATATAATGTTACCCTGTAAATATATATTTTTAACTATTTTCTTTAGCCACCTTTATCTTCTGTTATTATTCTTTATCTTTAGCCACCGACTGCCTCCGTGGTCCAGTGGTCAAGGCGTCTGCCTTGTGATCCGGAGGTCATGGGTTCAAATCCCAGTGGGAAGCATACTTAGCGGAAAATTGTTTTCAGTCTGGTTAGGATATTGCAGGCTTGAATCACCTGATTATCCGAAAAGAAAGATGATTCCGTGCTTCGGAAGGCACGTAAAGCTGTTGGTCCCAAAACGCCATCTAGCGTTTGAGCCTATCCTAGAATTGGTTCTGGTCTACCCTCTGGGTTGCGGAGGTCAGACGGCAGTCGCTCTGTGTAAAAACCAGTAACCTCGTCAAGTCACCTAGGTTAGGTAGCGGACCCCGGGCTCTGAAGCGTTACCGCTGAGGATGCAACCGGGAATACGCTCGGATGATGATGATCTTCTTTAGCCACCAGCCACCTTGGTTTTTCCTTTGAACTCCATCATGGATTGAGGCCCCTTCATGACTCTGTGCATGAGGTCCCAACACATTTTGGCGGGCAGGAGACTGGAACAGTAAAAAAAAATATGAAAACCTCGCTTCATCCGTTTGGTAAGAATTATGGCACATACACACGTCAACTTACGCTTCGAACCTTTTGAATTGTAGGATTAGACTCGAACCAATACCACTGGTTGCAGTAATTTTGACTTCTCTTAAGAACCCTAAAACTCTAAAATTTTAAAATCCATGGCTCAAGTTCGCCTCATCTGCTCGCCTAGCTACTACTTTCATTAAGATCCAGCAAAGATACTTAAATAACTCAAGAGTTATTTTCGTACATACATACAAACGCGTGTAAAAGTTTTCCGAGTCTTTCTATTGCAGTACCTACACGGATTGACCTACTTGGACCATTCTGAGACAGTAATTCACACTTGCTTCACTCTCTGGAAATTGAATCGGCAAACAAGCAGGAGACATCGTGTGAAACCGAGGCCCCCAAGTTTGCCTCCTAACCAACTGCGGCTCCATTTTGGAGCGCGGAGTGGTAGGAAGGAGGATGGGGTGCAACATTCCACGATTCTCCCCCAGCTTTGCCCTAGGGCCTTTGGTTACCTAGTTCACAGATTAGGTAATAGGTTAATATAGGAATTCTGTAGACCGAGCTAAGCCTCTGCATAAGTAAATTCTCACCATTTAAGAGGCAGCAGGTACCGCACGGAGCCGGGCATGATGCAGTTGACCTCATTCTTGCGGATGGAGTCGATCATGGTGTCGGCCACGTACGCGGGCTCCAGCATGGGCATCAGCCGCGGCGTCACCCCGTGGAACATGCCCGTGTTGATATAGTAAGGGCATACGAGGGTCGCGTGGATAGTGTTGTGTCCATGGGCCTGTGAAAATTAACATATTTTTATTTAGTTACATTTTCTATACAACTTGAAACTGTAAAATTGATTGAAGGCCATACATGAATTTTCCGGGGTCCAGTGCTGCCCCCCATTTAAAATAAATAATTTGAAAGGAAACGGAGATATTTAAAATTTTGTCTTTGCAAAGACAAATTATTTCAAATGGGGGGGGGGGGGGGGAGCACTGGCCCGCGGAAAACGGCCACTTTTGGCAAAAATGCTAAAAAAAAGCTTATCGTTCTCACTTTAAACTGTAAACAGTAGTTCACAAAATAGTTCTAAGGGTTATCTAGGGCTTCAAAAAGATAAAATTTTAAATGATATCCCCGTTTCCTTTGAAATAATTTTTTCAAATGGAGGCAGCACTTGACCCCGAAAAAATCATGTAGGTATGCTTCAGAGGTCTCGGCCAGAGATCCCAACCCAACTGGTAACGGATAGGGACAGGATTATATGGTTATCCCAATCGGGCCTTTTTGTACCTCGTGAGTTTTGACGCTGGCCTGGGAGTAAAGAAAACACTTAGAATGTACCAGCTGCTTCTCTTCCCGTGCAGATCGTGAAAGCCTAGCTTTCAGCAGCCTAGACTTTTCCATACAAACGTAATCTAGCTTTTATTTTGAAACGAAATGTCAGACTGGTTTCCGGCAAAATTTTAAAGAAATTGCAGCAATAGAGTAGGTAGAACAATAAGGAATACCTATGCATGTAATACCAATCCGGCTCATATTTTTATTTTACAATTTCTATTAATACGTTACCACGCCTAGTTAATTATTTTTCTTACTCACTTTTATTTGGATTAGAAATAAATTATCAAAAATATGGAAATATTGCGCGGGAACTTGACAAACAAAAGGGAAATGACGACAAAGTTTACAAAAGGGAAATGACAAGTTCGGGTGCGTTCGGTAGGACTGTCCGTCCATGTAGTTTGACTATCGATGACATTCGAAATGTACGTTTTTATAGAGGTTTAACAAACATCACTGGCTGATAATATCGACCGACCTATTTTGTGCGGACCACGAGAACACAGCAACTTGCACTTTTTTTGCAAAGATGAACTTCATTATGAATAAATTTCGATCTCGACCTACTGATAACCATCTCCAGGATTTAATGTCAATAACTTGCAGCAATTTTACTCCACACTTCAGACAAATATTCCGCAACAAAAAACTTAATTTTTCTCTTTGATACTCGTATGTAAAAAAATACTTTTGTTATTTCCGTAATTACATTTGTTTAATAATTATATTTTTTCTATAAAATGTTGTGCGGACCGCGATGGTCATTTCATTTCTTAAAACGGACCCCGAGCGAAACTAGTTGGTGACCCCTGGTCTTGAGTAACTACACTCTTGTCAACTCTTTATTAAATTGTGCTCTTGTGGACGTTGTCGTACATAAGCTGCAGTAATACTTAACTTACGCACTCAATTTCTTTGAATATCCCCGGATACTGACTTTCACAATTATATTGGTGAATATCTAAGTTACTCCGAGCTTCTGAAATTAACCCGTTATAATTATGTCATCATTAGATGGCTGTCGTCAAACATGTTCCCTAGTTATCTCTACGCAGCTTAAAAAAATCACATGACAGCAGTGTTAGCTAACTTTACACACACAGAAATTAAAGAATTAGTTAACAGTTAAAGTTTTGGGAGTAAAATAGCGGTAAGAGTAGGTACTAACCTACTGGTTGAAAAATAGGCTTTTTAAGGTTCGGTACAAAAAATTAAAAAACGGAACCCTTATAGGATCACTCGTGCGTCTGTTTGCCCGTCCGTCTGTCACAGCCAATTTGCTCCGAATCTACTGGACCGAATCAAGTGATATTTGGTAGGATGGTGTAATCCTATGACCTAAACACATATGTGCAAAGTAAATAAATATATATAAATAAATAAATATTTTTTTTAATATAAGGGTCATTTTTGCGGGTTAAATTATGATATTGAAAAAAAAAGTTTTGCAAACCTTACTGTGATATATATCAAATGAAAGGGCTCGTTATGAGGATCTCAAATATATTTTTGTTATAATTATAAAATAAAAAGTTTTGATTTTATTCATAAAAGAAGAAGAAAATTGACCATTCCCCCCCCCTGATCTCCGAAACTACTGAGCCTTAAATTTTGAAAAAAAAAACGAATTATCGTTCAATGTTTGTAGATTACAGGAAAACCTATAAGAATTCAATCAATTGTACGGAACCCTCTCCACGCGAGTTTAACTCGCACTGGCCGGTTTTATTTTAAACGCATTTTAAATTCACATACTGATTTTATATACCAACCTACATTGTCTGTTTTGTAATAGACAACAAAATTTTATTGTATCAAAACGGGCAATGCATATTAAATCACTATCTTAAAGAGAGTGGCAGCCCAGACATCATGTTGGTAACGTACCCTCAGTTCTGTGAACAGGCTTTCGTGAAAGCCCACCGTGGCGAACTTCGTGCCACTGTAGTCGGTGCAGCGGTAGGTGCCCAGCAGGCCCGCCACGGAGCCCACGGTCACGATGTGGCCTTTGCCGGTCTTTATCATGTCAGGAAGGAAGGACTTCACCGTCTGGAATGGAAACAAATATATGTAACGAAAATGTTTATTTCATGGTTGCATCACTTCACCTTCATTGTTGTAGTAACCTACAATAAATAGGAAGTTATAAGAATATAATTAAATTTTTAACAAAAAAAAACAACCGACTTTTTTTTGGAGTTTCTTCCATATCTCCATCTCTTCATCATATCTTCACCAAATTAAAATGGGACCAACTTGGTAGTAAAGGTTTCAAATAAAAAAAGAATTATCAAAATCGGTTCACAATTGGCGAAGATATCGCGTAACAAACATACATAAAAAAAGAAAAAAAAACACAGTCGAATTGATAACCTCCTCCTTTTTTGAAGTAGATTAAAAATAGATATAATTAATATTTATGTCGACCTTTGTACCTAAAAAAGTGTTTCAGAAATACGTGAGCCTAAATAAATAAAATACTTTACATAAAAATAAAAATCAAATAAAAGCAAGCAAAGGCAATTGTCAAAAATTAAGTAGGTATATCTTCTTCATTTTTCTTATAAGTACTTAGACATTTTTGTCACGAGCAATCGGCAGGTGAGTAATTTGTATTTTTTTACAAATTCCTCATCTATGTTATACAATGTGGAAGGGACATACCCGTAATTAATTGAACCACGGTCTATACTAGATCATTATAGTGTAATGAAGTAATGAAATTAAAATAACAGCCAAAAAACAAAAAAAAACATTCAGCATTTCCATACAGAAGTGTGCAGCCGCCCGGGCGATTTGAATGGGAAAGTCAATTTTTTTTTGTTTTTTGACTGTTATTTCAATTTCATTATACTTTACTCGTAGTGATCTAGTATAGCCCGTGGTTCGATTTATTACAGATGTCCCTTCCACGTTGAGGTGAGAGATTACTTCTTCCCTAACTCGAAATGCTGGCGTAGGTAAGTATATCAAGATCAGTCCAGATTCACGATTAGTCGTTTTTAAAATTGGATACATACAATTTAAACTTACCCAATAATGCGATAAGATGTTGACTTTGTAAGTGGTCTCGATTGCGTTGTCCGAGGATTCCAACAGAGTATCGCCGAAGACCGTGCCGGCATTGTTGATCAACAAGTCAACTTTACCAACCTAAAACAGAGATTGATATGTAGGAATTCTCGAAAATTTATTGTAACATTTCAACCTACGTGATGTCGTGTGGTTCCTGGCAGAGTAGAATAGGACCACTCCAAGTCTTCCCGTGGATGTCGTAGAAGGCGACTTAGGAAACAGAAGCTAAACAAAGCTTATAAACATTAATGAGACCTCTTCAATCCGTCTGGCCAGCGTGGAGAGTTTAGGCCTAATCCTCTGGCCACTCTGGCTAAGTATGGCTCTGGTAGTACAGAGAGGGTCGTGCTCCTGCAGTGGAGACTAAAAAAACCTGATGATGATGATGATGAACCTACTTGACAAAGTAGTTAATCCATATAAAAGCATTTATATCGACTAAGTAGATACCGGTTCTTTTTGAAATCCTGCACGTTGTTCAACGCTTTAGCTTGTTTGCTTTGTTAATTACAAAAGTAATTTTAAGCTTGAAGACCTTTGTGGCCTAGTGGTCATCATGCCAAGCTGTCACACTGGAGGTCCCGGGTTCGATCCCCGGTCAGGTCAAGATGGAAAATGATCTTTTTCGGATTGACCTGTGTTTTGGATGTTTATCTATAGATGTATTTGTTATAAAATATAGTATCGTTGAGTAAGTATCCCATAACACAAGTCTCGAACTTAGGGGCTAGCACATTCTGTGTGATTTGTCCATATATATTTATATTTATTTAAGCTAAAGTTTTAAGCTCAGGCGATTCTCACATTGCCCCGCACTAAGCAGCGTAGCGCGTGAATGCGTGTTCCAACGTTGCTTGTAAGTATATCCGTTTGTATAGAAAACAGGCACAGTCCAACACACAGAAATTGCATCCAGAAAACGCAACATGCAGCGTGATGCGTGGCAGTGTGATAATCGCCGTTGCAAACTCTTTTGCGGTCACTCTCTGAGTAGTTGCGAGAGAATTTAGGAAATCTTCGCTTGAAAGTATTTTTATATGTTCGGGTGTTACATTGATGTTAGCCAGGACAAAAGATTTTGTAACTAAGTTTATTTAACCGCGAACGTCGGATTAATCAGACAAACATTTTTGTGCCCATTTCGCGAGCGTCGGATTTGTCCGACCAAAAACTATGGATATTCACAATTCCTCGCGCTGGGAGCACGACAACTGATATAAAGTCTCGCAGTGAAAGGGTAAAAGGATGTAAGATCGCAGGAATAAGGTCAAGCGGGGCTACTCCGTCACAAAAATGTAAGGGTAAAAGTTAAAACATTAATAGATCTTTGGAATTAAACACTACAATAAAATTGACTTCTACATATAAAAGAATGTAGGTACTTTCAGTTTTAATTTCCGATATTCTTTTATTCATAAAACCTTTTCCTACCCTGTGAAAAATATCGAATAGCTACCCTGTGAAATAATCGATACGAATTGACTTAATAATCCCGCTGCAGGGTTGGATATCAGTTATCACAGTTGGATATACATTAAATATTTTATTTAATTTAAACGATGATAAAGTATTAAAGAAGAAGGGCCCTGGTGGAAGTGAAAAAAATCCTTAATAACTTCCAAACATATTTTAATCTGCCAAATTTCCGCCAATGTTATCTTAGATACTTACCTCTTTTTTAACTTTTTCAGCCGCAGCATACACTGCGGCTCTATCAGCAAGGTCGACCACGTAACTGGCGATATCGTAGCCCTCCTGCGTCACATCTGTCACCGTCTTCTGCAAGCCTGGTAATTCAATTACATACTATTATAATAATGACGTCTTTTGCAATTTTCTTGTTAGGTAGGTAGGTAATTGAATAGTCACCGAATAGCGTTGATTACGGCAATTCAGGGAATCGTATACAATTAACGCTCAATTAAGTATTTTAATTCATTACAACAAGAGTTATTATAACGATATTTTTCGCACGTTAGATAAAATAATTATAGTTATCTAATACAATACAATACAATACAATACAAATTATCTTTATTGCACCATAATAATTAATAAAATAAAAATAACAAACACAAAGAAAATATTGGTACAAAGGCGGACTTATCGCTAGATGCGATCTCTTTCAGTCAACCTTTGGGTAGAGGAAAATTAATAGTACGGAATAAGGTGGGTGCAGTATCTATACCTAATTATATACTTACATATTAATACTTGTATATATACATACATAAGCTTATTCTATAATATATATATATATATATATATATAATACATATACAATGCTAAAATATTTAAATGTATTTAGTGACACTAACAGAACTGAGACCTACTGTCATAACGACAGATAATATTTATGGAGACGATTTTTAAAGCTTGTTTCAGTCTGAGCAGTACGAACTCTACGAGGAAGAGCATTCCAGAGGTAGACAGCTTGGACTGTAAAGGATCTAATGTTTCTATATACCTATTACTGAAGTGTTTTAAATCCCTTTTGTCAGGTATGTCTGCACTATTACCTTCATATTGAAAATTACCGGAATACTTACAGTGGATTTTAATATTAAACCTTGAAATTTGAATAACTAGTGCGAGTGCGCACCTACCCTATACAAATCATTAGAAGGGCTCGAGGTCATAAATCAAGGTGGGATATAAATAACACGAGACTACATTTTTGTGGCTAGCTTTCGGTTTATAAAATATACCTCGTGTAGCCCAGTTTGACGAATCAAACGATATAACCTCATATCGTCAAGGTCTGCCTGGTTGTTTAGGCTTTAAAGCTGAATACCTACAGCAAAAAATACTGTATTTAGATAGCTCTTTTAAAACGGGTTGTTTGTTTAATTTTTCGTTAGTGCAAGTGACCACAGTTTCACGGTCAGTTTTTTTTAAGTTGCCAGTATTTTATATATCATGATGACTACAATGTTATAATGACAACTGGGACAAAATGCTCAACGTGCGTTTTGAAGCACGTTGAAATCATTACCCGTATTTCTTCTAGTAATATTTTAGTAACCTTCGACAATAGGGAATAATTAGGTACATTTTTGATATAATTTATCTCACCTTCTAAACTGATATCCCAAATCACGACCGTGGCTCCAAGCCTTGCCAGCTTGATCGCCAGCTCCCTCCCCACTCCGCCCGCACCGCCTGTCACCAACACTATATCTCCTTTCAAACTCTTCATTGGCCTGATGGCGTTAGGCACGAGTGTCCAGAATAGAGATTCCAGGATGTAATAGCATGATAAAACGAGGAAAAGAACGGTGTCCTTTGCGATGTCGAACACCCTCGTCATTTGTGGAGGTGGGTTTATCCTTGTTCCTTCTAACATTGTTGGTCTCTGTAACAAAAACAAGACAAATAAATAAATATAAATATATATATGGACAATATATACACAGATTGAGCTAGCCCCAAAGTAAGTTTTTAAACTTGTGTGTGTTTTTAAACGCAACGATACCTACTATATTTTGTGATAAATACATATACAAAGTGTTATTGACATAAACGTTATAAATCGAACCAAGGGCTTGAACAAAGTAATAAAAATGCCCAGTGCCCATATTTTTTTTCCTTAACATACTTGCTAAAAATCATTCGATTGAATAAGTACGATAATATCATTAAAATCTAGCCTTAACTTTAGACTAATTAGTAATTTAATATTGACCTAGTTTTATAGCATAAGAATGTGTCCATCGGCACTTTTCTTACTGTCTCTATTAAGGGGAAGGCACTTTGTTCGTGTCTTTAATTATTGCACTATAACTGCACTATTATATTATTTTTGTCACTACAATACACTAGTTCGAACGGTTTAGTTCGTGTAAGTCGTCTCACTATGTCCGTGTTAACGAGGAGCTGGATCGCCTCAACGTTCACGTGATGAAGCAATCGATACTCGTGTGCTTCTGCATATCTTTTTATAACTTTATTGACGAACTGCATGTAAAGGTCTCGGTGCAGGTCAGCGTTTCTAATGTACCAGGGTGCATTGACAATAGTCCGGAGTACTTTGTTCTGGAATGTTTGGATCATATCGATATTGCTCGGTCTGGTACAGCCCCACAGCTGTATACCATAAGTCCATACTGGCATTAGGACTTAATTGTTTATACAAAAGTATTTGTTGTGTACATATATGTATACAATACATGTTTTGGAACCGAATTTCGAGCTCTTGTCTTTTCTTTTTGACATGCGCTTTCCAGCGCAGCTTCGCGTCCAGAGTCATGCCTAAGTATTTGGCTGTATTGTCGTATGGAACTTGCTGTCCATTTATACAAGGCAAAATTGTTATTGCTTATTCGTAAAGTTAACATTAATAACGACTGCCCAGTGCCCATAAATTAAAAATAAACGGGCAAGTGCGAGTCGGACTCGTACATGAAGGGTTCCGTACCACCGTACAATGTTTTAAAACGCTGAAGAAACTCGTTTCTTGTATGACAACCCCCTTTAATTATTAACTTTATCTTATTTTTAGTATTTGTTGTTATGGTGGTCATAGTCATACATAATCGGTGAAAATTTCAGTTGTCAAGCTATTACGGTTCAAGAGATAGAGCCCTGTGTCAGACGGACAGACAGACGGACAGCGGAGTCTCAGTAATAGGGTCCCGTTTGCCCCCTTCGGGTACGGAACCCTAAAAAACTTAAGCCTTTCTCACTCGGGATGATGTAAGAATTGCCGCGCCTGACTGGTGTACCTATGTATTATTTCACCTTCATGACAATGTAGTTTTAATTATATAATTATCCTTTATGCATGGTACTCATAAAATGAGATAACATGTATATGGTAAAATATAAATTGCAGAGTAGTTTAATGCCTTTAGTGTCTAAATTGTATACAAAATGATACACCTATACAGAAGTAGAGATAGAACTTTTATATTTCATCAGCTACAGTACTTTTACTTTTACCACAGAATAACAACCAGTACTCACGTACAGAAATCTCACTCAGCAAAGGAATTCAAAGAAATATGTACTCAATGTGGTTAGCGATATGGTTTAATTTGTTCACGTCAGAACTCAGCACCTTTTCGTTTAGATACCTAGACATCCATTTGCAGGCGAATTTCATTCTTATTACTCTGGACAAACGATTCGAATAACTGAATTTATCACTGCG
Organism: Acrobasis repandana; assembly: GCA_963576875.1. Lineage (NCBI taxonomy): Eukaryota > Metazoa > Arthropoda > Insecta > Lepidoptera > Pyralidae > Acrobasis > Acrobasis repandana. Next base: position 7,622,972 of record OY756230.1, on the reverse strand, counting down.
AGGGGCCGCTGCGCGCATAGTAATAATGTAGGTATATTTTCGATACCTAAACGGACCGTGTAAACGGGGAGTGACGGGCCTGCTTTTACTGACTAAAATACGAGTTTGAGACTTACGAAAATTGTTCTGGATATTTTTTTGCTGAAAGAGCCTAGTAATGTACATTTTGCTACATAGTGCAATTTTTACTATTTTTCCGCATTAAATTTTACTATTTTAAATTTTTACTATTTTCCCGTAGTAAATTTATTCAAGAAACATTATTTTATATAAGTAGGTACTTAAAATAACTTTCCATAATAAAAATCTATCTAAAAGTAAACTAAAATCAATTTTTTTTAATGTGGAATGGTACCGAGTGGCTGCATTCCCAGCACCGAATGGCTACAGCAATTCTCTGCTCGAGATATGAGCCAGCTCTCTTGTCACCAGTTGCGACAACGATCCGAGAAGTATTTATATTAATGACAGAACAACATCGTCCTCACAGGCAAAAAACTATGACATGGTACTACCATGAGCTACCATGATGGTAACTCCATGTGCTCTCTACAAGTACAAGCATGTGAATCATACACCTCAAGCTGTAGATTTTAATACTGCGGTCTGCAATTTTAACTGATACTTGTACAAAATATCGAGGGTATAGAGGAATATATTTTGGAGTGTTCAGTGTGTCTGTACGGTTAGTTTTTTTAGATATAAAAAATAAAAAACACACTCGTAGTTACAACACATTTAAATAAGTGTAAATATATATAATACAATATACAATACATTATACGAGTTATATGTATTAGTAATATTATTCTAATGTACGTATATCTAAATACAATAGATACAATATTGTACCTTCTTGAGTAGTTGTTGGAAAAACCTCACATTAGCTTGTTTTCTTGTCATATTCTGATACAGACTGACACTATCCTTAAGTTAGGGCCTCGAAACAAATTTGGGTCTTTTGTATTTTGTGCTACCTGTATAATGCAAGCACTATAATAATCCGTCACGACGACTGGCGTCCAACCAAGTAGTTTGGTACTTGGTCACTGCCTCTGTTTCGTAACTCTGTTGCATTCATTTTCCTAATGCCTTGGGAGCAGTTTCAATTGACATGTCTCTATTGCGTAGGTACTTATAACTTAAATTATCTACGACATCATGATTATATCTTACTATATATACTTTTTATCGATTGTTTGGCATTCTTGTAGCGAAATGAGCATAAATCCATAAATTATATTCCAGCGTCGAAACGTTAGAATCCTATGCATGCTTTATGCTATCCTCAATAATCCTTACTCCCCTGCTAATCTCAAATCTCAATTTCCTCTTCTCAGCTTTACGCATTCGCGAAATCTTCGCTCTTCTAATCTTCTAACATTATCCATCCCTCATCATCGCACTGAATTTATGAATAAATCTTCTCAAATTCAAGCTATCCTTCTCTGGAATTCTCTTCTTGATTCTATTAGACGAGCGCCTAGTCGTTACGCTTTTAAACGGGCGGTTCATAAACGGTTTCTCCAAGAAGTCTCTTCTTCTCGTGGTGTCCCTGCGCAGTAATTAGTAGTCATCCATATATGTATTTATTTATCCTTATACATATACAATTAGTTCTATATGTATTATATTTACATAATTGTATATTTTGTATATTTATTTTATCGATAGTTATTGTATTGGTATATATTTATTTAAAATTAATACTTATGTATATTCTTGATTTATTCTTGTAGGTATTTATATATACTTTTTAATTTTGTTTAGACACTGTCGCACAACCCAAATCTCTACTTGGTCCAATGGTTGACTGGCAGAGAAAGCCATAAGGCGTTAAGTCTGTGCAATAAAGTTTAAATAAATAAATTATAAAACTAAGCTGGAGACTTTTTAAAAAAAATAACATGCTGTTGTTTTAATACTAAACATTATAAAAATAAACTGAAAAGCTCCAGTACAAACAAACGTTTGTTTTCTCTTCCACTTTCAAAAAATCTTTTAGGACCTGTAGTGAAATGTTAGCTAATGTGGACCGTCTTAATAATTGAATCTAACCTACCTAAAATTTTATTTTATAATTTACCTACTATTTTACAAATATTGACAAGTCATAGAGAAACAAACTTGTATATAAAATTAAGTAAAAAGAGATTGCAAAAGATAGACCAGATTATCTTTAAATAAACATAATCTAAAATTGTATATTTATTGCCTGTGCTACGTTTTTTTCATGATCGAATAGCGAACGAGAGCAATAATAATTATTGTAAATTATAATTTACAACATGTTCTTTCCTGACAAACATGCGAGCGTAGAAAGTGGATGAAAGAAAGCTGTTATCCGATAGACTCGTGTTTAGGACATATTTGCACAGATAGATGCGTCAGCTACAAGTGTATGTGGGCCATTGTAAGCTTCGATTGGTGCCAAACGAATTGAATTAATATATTACTGCATATCTTGAAAGCGTCTAAAGAATTAGTAATGAAGCAGTTTTTCAATTGTTCTTTGCCGCAAAAGTGTTCGTGTATTCTATAGCTATTTAACAGATTAATACGAGTACTAGAGACCTTTAGGGCGAAATAGGCTAGGCTCTAAATAGGGTCTCAGCTCAGGTTCGATCTTCGGTCAAGAAAAGTTACCTAAGTATCTACTTCGGGACTAACGAAATACATGTATGTATTTGAGTTCAAAGTCATGTCATGAATATCGAAAATCATAAATATTATAACAAAGATGTTATGAACAATACATATGAAACTATATGTCGTCGGTTCGGCGAGACATACATGGAATCAATAATACACAAGTAATACAATCATACACCTCGTCGCATAATAACAAAGACTACCAAATTAATTAACATACGTAATGCGATAAGTAACATCGGAGGTAACTAGTCTTTCCACCCATTAGCATTTCCGGCATGTAAAAACAATACAATTAGTAAAATAAATGATTTTTTTACTGTCCGAATGGTTGTATTTTTTTAAAGATTTGTTACCTCATACTCGTATAACTCCGTCATTTATTAACTTATTCATTAAACTATTATTTTTGTTTAAGGATATAGTAATTACGATCGGTTTTAGGAGAGTTTTGAAACAACTGGAAATAACATGTTACCTAAGTAAACAATTGTTGCGTATTTTGCTATTTGCTTTTTAGGGTTCCGTAGTCCACAAGGAACCCTTATAGTTTCGTCATGTCCGTCCGTCCGTCCGTCCGTCTGTCTGTCCGTCCGGGCTCCGCCGCTACTACACCGATTGTCCAAAAGTTGATTTTTAAATTTATGAAAAAATGTTTATTTTTCAGCCCCTCCCATACAACGAAAAGTGAATTTAAAAAATTAAATTGGACTAACCCCAACGTGTGGGGTATCGTTGAATAGGGCTTTTAAAATGCAACAAAAACTGCTTTGAAACTATGTAGATCAAACCCCCCAGTCTTGAGATAATCTAATACAAAGTTAAAATTTGAGGTGTCCACCGTAACTTTTGAAATATTACTAAAATAATTCTGAAAAAAATGTGGTATATACCTCAAAGTATGTACTTTCAATTAAAACTATAGCGATCTCGGTATCATAGATAGTTATTTTTTAATACGTCATAAATCGTAAACCGCAATTTACCTTTAGAACTTTTATATTATGTTACTTGCTGCTACGGAACCCTTCATGGGCGAGTCCGAATCGCACTTGGTCGCTTTTTTAATTCTCTTAGTGGAATTGAAGTCGGTTTTTTGTTTGGAAAAATTATCATACTTGGTCATTTGTATTTCTGATGTTCATTCATTTCTTTCTTCCTCACCTCACATGAGATGAAGAAAAACAACATGCAGCATGAAGGTGTTACCTGAATTCCTGAAATAAGAATTTATATGCAGAGTCTATTGAATTATTTAGGTAATTCAGTTACTGTTTTTAGGAATATTTAGGTATATTAATAAAAACTGATCCGCTACCGACGGCGGCGACCTAGTTTAGGTACTTTTTATACTTATTAATTTTTATAATATTTATTATACAACAAAATAACTTAAAGAGCTAAAAGTAAATTATACTCGTAATATTCGACTGTTATCATTTACGCGATAAAAGTTTTTTTTAACTCATATTCTGAGATTTAGATTAGATTAATAAACACAACATCAAACTAAAATATTCTAAATTTCTAGTACCTAGTAGGTTACATCTTGTAACAACAAATTAACATTATTGGACTTCTGTGACCACTAGGACTATAGATATAAGTTTATTAGAATAAAGCTCTCTTTATATCAACTAACCTACTACGCACAATGCACATTCATCAGGTCTTTTTTTTTACTTACTCATACCTATAATCAAATCTTAAGTTATACAAATAATGTATTGTTAGTAAATATGATTTAACATTTACAATCGATCTACAATACTTTTCGGCTATTGTTTTCTATTTTTAACCGACTTCAAAAAAGGAGGAGGTTATCAATTCGACTGTATGTTTTTTTGACGTGACAACGTCTTAAATTAGGTTGCGGCTGGGAGTCACTTATGAAAAAGTGTAACGCTCGGTAACGTTACGATGAGTCACCGAACGAGAGAGAGGCCCGCCGAATGCCTTGCGTCTCTCTCCCACTCAACTATGATCGGTCTGCCGCGCGCGTTGTCACGTAAAATCTTCGCCCGTAAAACCGACTTTACAGGCAACCATTTTTTTTTAATGTATGTTTGTTACGCGAGATCTTCGCTAATTGTGAACCGATTTGGATGATTCTTTTTTTATTTGAAAGCCTTTACTACCAAGTTGGTCCCATTTCAATTTGGTGAAGATATGATGAAGAACTTTGGAGATATGGAAGAAACTAATTAAAAAAATTGAAGTCGGTTGTTTTTTTTGTTAAAAATTTAATTATTTAATGAAAACTTGTGACAGAGTACTAAATAAGTACCATGACACTGAAATGAAAAAATACAGAAAAACACAAATACAAACCACAAAAATCTGTCCCTCCTCACTAACAAAATATTATAATAAGTATCAAAGCACCACACGCAACAAAGTAACTTTATTTATTTCTGATGCACGTCGATACGCGTACGCTGGCCGCAACACGACTGCGCTCCACGCTTTCTCTGTTAACGGTACATCTACCTCTTTTCTTAGCGGCCTTGCCTTAGAAACCAGTGCATATTTGTTTTTATTTTATCTACTTTATTGGTAGCCTGGTTATATTTTTATTTATTTATCTACATTGAAAGTACATTTACCTTCATCATTCGGAACTAGGATGCACGGCAGGCTGGATGTAGTACCTACGTTATACATTTCTAGAGTAAAACAAAGCTTTGTCCTATTAACCTAGTTATTTACAAAGTTATGAGGTTTCCGTCTCTTCCGAAAATGATATGCTCAGAAAGCGATTTATTTATCGAAATGTTTGTCAAGAACCTTTTTTAGGGTTCCGTACCCCAAGGGGTGCAAACGGGACCCTATTATTGAGACTCCGCTGTCTCTCCGTCTGTCCGTCTGTCTGTCTGTCCGTCTGTCACAGGGATCTATCTCTTGAACCGTAATAGCTAGACACTTGAAATTTTCACCGATTATGTATTACTGTGACCGCTATAACAACAAATACTGAAAATAAAAATAATAAAAAATGAAAGGGGGTCGCCATACAAAAAACGTGTTTTTTCAGCGTTTTTAACTAAATCTTTATAATGGCATTAACTAGATACTTGAAATTTTCACAGATTATGTATTACTATGGCCGCTATAACAACAAATACTAAAAATTATAAAAAGTAAAAAATTAAAGGGGGTCGTCATACAATAAACGTGCTTTTTTAGCGTTTTAAAACATTGTACGGAGGTACGGAACCCTTCATGTACGAGTACGACTCGCACTTGCCCGTTTATTCCTTCTTGCTAGAGTTTGTTCTGCCTCATTTCACTGGTGGTAACAATAACCATAGCATAGACCTTTATGGTGTCATTCATCGAGGTTTTATTTCATTGCTCTTGCAAATTTTGGGTGGTGTACAAATAAAAAAAAGTTACAGAAAGAGAACTCGTGTCATATCTTTGATAGATTTAAAGTCCCGAAGCCAGTAGCGGTAATGTATAGTGGCATCTCTGGTGTTGTTGTCCTTGGGCTATGATTAATACATAGCAGTATCAGGTGACGAGATGGGCATACGATTTGCGTGCATTTGACAAAGAATGGAAAGTGAAGACCAAGGATAGAGAATTGTGGAAGGAAAGTGGGGAAGCCTTTGCCCAGCAGTAAGACATAGAAGGCTAGTAAAAAAAAAAGTATCAGCTGTGTTACATTGATTAAAACGGCACGCCGACTACGGTAATTTGAGGGTATGCGCGCGCTAGCGTTGCTCTTTGGGTTGCTGTACCATCGTTCATCGGGCTCAAAAAAATACGAACAATGAAAACACTTTCTATTGATTTGTAGTATGTTCTTATTTTCATAAAAACGTGCTAAGAGTATCAAAAAGTGCTAATGATATTAGTGCTATTTATTCCACCAAATTAGAACTAAAACCTTCACCATAGAAATGATCTTGAAAACTTCCTATTTTTTTAGTACATAACATATATATGTATACGTTACAACACTAAAATGTAGCAAAGATAAGATTTCTTTAGCCGTAATTTAGTCCCTATTTCTCTAGGCCATCTTTGCTTATTTAGTAACATTACGAGTATATGTCGCTCAATTATACTCATAGCGAATAAAACAAATAGAATCTGTGCGGAAATAGAACCATCGTAGGATTTAGGGGCGCTGCTGTTTTTCTCGTAGAACTGCATAAGGTTTTTACCCTTTTTCGACATAATTTTGAGCAAAAATCACAAGATAACAACACGATACTTGAAGAGATTCAACACGAAAAAGTAATTAATCAAAAAAAAAACGCCACAATCGGGTGGCAATGTAAAAATCGTAGTGTTAGTTATTCTGTGGTGTTAGTTACATTATACGCCACGACGGTTCTCTTTTCGCACATACTCTATCCATCGATTACTGTGTCACATTTTTACTATTTTCAATTTGTTTTAAGGCGACAAGCAGCAAGGATCGTTCTTACATGCCTCACGTAACGTGCCGGCCCGGCACTCACTATGCGCTTGCGACGGCCGCAAACAATTACTGCGATTTGTATGCGGCTCATGTGCTTGTAATCGTCATTATCGGAGGCCGCACGAGACCATGGTTTATATCTACATGTTGTAGGACTTAGGTGACTGATAGTTAATGAATTTACTTTATACGCAAATAAAATGTTCGGGATGAATGAAAGAAGGAAGATCAAGTTCGAGCCGTGATAGGTAGATTTGTATAGGATTAAATTTGCAGATTTATAATAAAATTCTCTTTGAATCCACTTTTGTAGAAAACATTCCTTTTTTTCCATTTTAGCGCGTTACCGGTTGCATCCAACGCTGTTCTGCTTCGGAGCCTGGGGTGCGCTTTCCCGCATTTTCTCCTCCATATACAATGTAGAAAGGTCATACCCGTAATAAATCGAACCACGGTCTATACTAGATCATTACCTCTATAGTATAATAAAATTAAAATAAAAGCAAAAACAAAAAAAATCGGCATTTCCATACAAAAGTGTGCAGCCGCCCGGGCGATTTGTTTGGGAATGTCGAAATTAATTTCATCATACTTTAGTGGTCTAGTATAGACCACTAAATGGATATAGATTACGGGTATGTCCATTTCACGTTATATACTATGAAAGAAGAAAATCTTTTGGTATATTTTTCTTCTTGTCGAGTCGAAGAATATTAAAAGAAGAATATATAAAGAATATTTTTATTAAGATTTTGAGTCAATTTTTATTTTTATTTTTTGACTGTTATTTAAATGTCATTATACTTTAATGATCTAGTATAGCCGTGGTTCGATTTATTACGGGTATGTCCCTTCCACGTTGTATATGTATGTCAATGGACAACTAACGATGCCGAAGACCTTGCAAAGTGGAGAAGAAATACTTTTGGCTATAGTTTTTTCTTTTTTAATCTTTATTTATTTAGGAGCTTTTGTCTTAAGACATGTCAGCTCCATCGAAACAAAACTTAAATTTACTTACACCTTACATTTACCTATAAATACCTTACTGTAAGTTAAAAATCTAACATCTGTGTACTTTACTGGCGATCCTTCACTAAACTACACAAGTGCCGGGCTGCATCAGAGGTGGGGTTGCCCAGAATGCTCTGAACATACCCCATATCCAATCTATTTACATTAAATTTGCTTAAAAATTTTTCTCTGATTTTGGTTCCGTTGGGCTATAGTTTTACGACCGGCCGTCTGCCTGACGTCAACTCTCTTCGGAGATGCATTTGTTGCGAAAAGTATTTCAACCGGCCACTGCCCGACGTCAACCTTTCCTTCCTTCCAAATCTTTGGGAATGCAATTGTAGCACGAGATTTTTGTGCTTAGTCCCTAAGTCACCTCTTACGAAATCCACAGGAAGAGATGGAGTGGTCTTATTCTAGACGGCACAGATTTTATAGAAAACATTATCTTCATTTATACGATTACATTTCTAGTTAAGAAATAATCCATTATATAATCGTAAATAAGTAAATTGTGTTTAAGTTAACATACGAATAAAAATTTACCGATTGCATGCAGTTTTTATATGTTGCAATTTTTTGGTGCATGTACTTACACGGGCAACTTTCGTAATTGTTTTCGTAAATCGAACCACGACACAATTTACGTAATTTTTATACGAGTCTTAATTTGTGAAAAACTGCAATAAGTTCTAACATAATATATAAGCAAATATAAGTATACTGATAATAAGGCTCAAGGTAGCTTAACGCGCTATGGAGAGGGCTATGCTTGGTGCTTCTTTACGTGATCGAATCAGAAATGAGGAAATTAGTAGGAGATTAAAAGTCACTGACAAGCCCAGCGGATTAGCTCGTAGAAGTGGCAGTGGGAGGCATAGCGCGGCGAACCTATGGTTGATGGATCAAAAAGGTTCTCGAATGGCGACCACGTACTGGCAAGCGAAGCGTGTGACACCCATCCACAAGGTGGTCAGACGACCTACAATATACATCTATAAGTCGAAATTAAAATGCATTGATGTGAATGAAGCGTTTTGTAACACTAGGTTATTATTTGAAAGTAACGCTATTTTATCCAAGGTCTTCTAAATATAGTATATATAAGGTTCTATTCAGTGATCTAAATCTCTCATTAGGTATATACAGGGTCAACCTGTCCTAGGATTGGTTCTGGTTTACCCTTTGGGTTGTGGAGGTCAGCCGACAGTCGCTCAGTGTTAAAAACAGTAACCTCGTCAAATCATCTAGGGTAGGCAGCGGACCCCGGGCTCTGAAGCGTTACCGCTGAGGATGCAAACCGATGAGGGTCTAACAAAATATACAATACACTGAAACTATTTTAAGAGTGGATTCAGTCCATGATACTGAAAAACTTCGCCCAAGGAACATAAGTACCTATATCGAAACATGAAAAAATATTTTTGGGCCTCCATGATACATTATCATGTCTTCATCCTTGACTAAGATATCCTGAGAGATACGATATGACTTGGTAGAACCAAAGGTCGCAAGACCCCAGTGAGACGGAAGAAGAAAGATTAAACAGGGTATTCAGAAGTAATGACAGGTTACAAGTCTATCGCATATTTAGAAGAATCTTCAGGGCCCCTAGACTCTAGACAATTGGCATGGTTACATATCCTCAGGGCCCCTAGACTCTAGACGATCGGCATGGTCACATATTTAGAAGAACCCTCAGGTCCCCTAGATTCTAGACGATCGGCATGGTCACATAGAGGCTGACTTTTTAACTACCAGCCAAATTTTTGGAGCAAGTTCAGTCCATGATACTGAACTACTTTCCATAAAAACAATTAACGAGAAACTAAAATTAAAATTTGCCTTCCCATACAAATCAGCGCTCAGCCAAACGGATTTTTTATGGAAGGTCGAAAATCTTTTATCGATTTTTAATAACTTTTTTATGGAAAGTAGTTCAGTATCATGGACTGAACATGCTCCAAAAATTTGGCTGGTGTTTAAAAAGTCACCCTGTATTTAGAATTCTCAGGTCCCCTAAACTAGATGATCGGCATGGTCACATATCCTCAAGTCCCCTAGACGATTGGCATGGACGATGGCATTCAGCACTAAAGCACTATTATATTCAGATGCGTTGATGTCTTTTGTATGTAGAGAGCACAATTTATTAAAAGACAATTATTAAGTACTTATTCCTGTAATTTTATGTTTACTTATAGAGTATTGCAAATAAAACAAGAACTCGTTTTCCATAGGATATTTGACATAATTAAACCATCTTTGCTATATTTTTACTGAAGAACCTACTCGTAGCGCCCTCTGTCGGAAAATCTTAACACCGGCTAAACAAATGAAGGTTGCTGATTTGAGGTTTATGTCTTGTACTGCTGCTGTTGTTGGTTGCTTGTATGTAGTCATAGATGTAGTGTTACAAGCAGAGATATGGGGACAAGCAGAGATATGGGATATTGTTCTGAGGTTACAAGTGTGAGTTTGAATGTGCAGGTGGCATGACACTCCCGATTGAGAGATGACTGTTTCTCAAATAGGTAGGTAGGTACTTATGTATGTTTCTTTTTAGTTTTCTTTACGCGATAACAGACACGGGCCATATCGCAGCTATTCTAAGATTGTGAGTAAAATTGATAATGAAAATTATGCACAAAATAAAATAGTGGCTGTGGAGTTTCTACTTGCTCGTTCTTCTAGTTCACCAGATTTCTTCATCGGTTTTAAAGATCTGCGCAGAAATAAGACATTGACTTTAAATTTAAATTGGTAAAACCTACGATGGTCCTGAATGTTACCAGAAAATAATCTACACAAAGTTTGTTTCCATCTGGTAAAATAGAAAAGAAAAAACGTAGATCTTCCAAGTGTTTCTCTTCCTGTGCAGGTAAGATCGTGAAACCTGATTCAGGAAAAAGACGATCTCAAAGAATCCTTGCAAAGAATCAAACATAAGCAAAGCGGCTAGAAATCCGTCATTTGACCCCTTTTACACTCAGTATCACTCTGAATATGGCCTTGGATTCTGTCTACCCGTAAGTTATAAAAACATGATTAGTACCTATGTATGTACAAAGTTTCTTAACGTGGTGTGCCATTGCTGGTGTTACTTTTCCCTGGGTGGTGGCAGGTGTCAAAAAAGAAACACTAGGTACCAAAAATGGCCCCATTTGAATCTAGGATACAAAGAATAAGAACTTGCTTCAATTCTCATTCCTACGGTTTTAGATTATTCCTTCGTAGAAGATAAAAAAAACGATGCCTTTTGTGTGCCGTATAACAAGACGATCGACAAGTAACTCCACCTAGTAGTTTGTGATTATCTCTAAATTAATTCAACCAACAGCTGGCCTTACAATCAGCTGTTCTAAAACTTTTCTAAATCTATTATTCGAGAAGTTATTGTTGCTGTAGGACGAAGTCACCCCAGCTCGTTCGTCCGTGAAGGTCGTCTTCAGACGAGGGTCCGAGGGTCGCTGGCGCATGCGCGCTGCTTGCCGCTGTCACCGTTCAGTCGATCTGCAGCCGCGCTCCGACACTGGCCTACTCCATAGCCAAAACACAAAACCGGCTCGCGCCTAAAATAAAAAAAATAAAAACAAAAAAGTAAAAGCTACACCGGCCAGTGACATCCGATTAAAAAGTGAAGTGTGAGTGATCAGCTGATCACCGAATTGCATGGTACTGCATTTCCCGAACACATTTAGGTGAGTTTTAATCGAGTATACAGCCGGTAATTTAGTGTCGAATCACATTAGTTTTCGCATAGTTGGGACAAGATTGAAAGTATTTCAAGGATTTCGTCGCTCATTGGACTTATGTCGAAATAAATTTTACAGTTTGATTAAAAAGTATCCATGTACAATATACCTAGGTATGCTAGGTACTATTTGCAACATTGTTCGCTTTCAATATCTAATTAAAGCAAAACCGATATGGTATTTTTTTAAAGTAATATTTCGTGAATAATGTTTCGTGAATAAAATTATACAATCTAATTTGATTGTAGTAATACACTGAAGGTCTAACTATAAAATATGAATCAATATACTATTAAGTATTGTAACTATGTATAAGAATTAGGAATACTACGAAGTTCTCACATTCATGTATTCAACAAAATAAGCAGAAACTGAATAAATATTGCTTACAGAGTACAAAGCATGAAACTGTACCTGTAATGAAAAGTTACAGGTTCAATTTCAAGTTGAACTCATGAAACTGTACTTATAACTTTTCATTAGAAATTTTCTTCGTCGAGCTTATAGCTTAATATGTAGAAATTTATATTATATATCTTTCCCTACCCTTCACCTACATACTCGTAAAGCCCCAAGGAAATTATTATAATTACCTATTCTTTTATTTAGTATCTATTTAATCTGTACTAATATTATAAAGCGGAAGAGTTTGTTTGTTTGTTTGTTTAAACGCGCTAATCTCAGGAACTAATGGTCCGATTTGAAAAGTTCTTTTTTTGTTGGGTAGTCTATTTATAGAGGAAGGCTTTAGGCTATATAACATAACGTTCCGACAACCACGCAAACGAAGTCGCGGGCACAGCTAGTAAGCTTATAATAGGCGTATCAAGATTTGGTCAATGTTGCAAAATAAATTTTAGAAGAAATGTTCATTCGAAACGTTTATGAAAAACATATCAAATTCACTACAGTAGTTTCTAAGTACAGACAGACAGACATCGGACACACGGGGAAGTTCAATTCATAATAGGGTTGGGGAAAATATGGATACAACCATTCCATAAAAGCAATAAAAAGTCACATTGCTTCTCATTGCACTAAAAACAGCTTTCCATTTTTGCGAAATTCAAATAAAATTTTCTATGAAACTGCTTAATTGGTAATTAAGACAACGTCTTTGTTCTTATTCCATGGTTAATAACGATCATTATCCTTCACCAATTGAACGCTCGCCGCGTCGACTTTGTTTGTGGAATGGCATTATACACACAAACCGGTACAATTTGATAAACAAAGGTCGTTTGAACATACTACCTACCTTAACTAACAAAGGTAGTTCATTCCAGCCATTTTCGATAGTGACCAAATATCACAAAGGCCACAGACAACCTAGTAAAGAAAAATCTTAGAATGCTGCTTTTATAGCAGATTTTCTTCATGCTCAGATCGTAAAAGGCGATCGAGGAAATGGGCAACAGTGAGAATCATGGTAATAGGCAGCTAGCGACCCATCACTATTTTGATTTCTTTTTCAACCTTCTCGCCCACCATCATGCTAAAAGTTGCCTTGGGCTCTTGTGGCCGCTCTGCCTGCCTAGAGCCGCAAAACTCAAAATGCTCTGTCTGCCCCATTGGGGATTGGGGTGACTGTGTGTGTGTGTGTGAGTCTAACTTAGTCCAGTACATAATATATAGCCTGTGCTTCCCTCTTACTGACGGAAAATTAACATAGCCCGTTATTTCCATTATTTTCATACGGTGACGGCTTTCAGTGAAGGAAGACATACATCGTGAGGAAACTTGTATTTAATTTCACCATTGTGTAAAAATTACTGTTGTCACTAGATGACAGTCTCGTGCGCCTATTACATGTTTTGTCATAAAGTTAAATAAATAAAAAAAATACAGTCATTGAGCTATGTCAGATACCTTTGGACAGCTCGACTCTAGAAAATCTGACACTAAAATCGGTCGGATAAGTAGAAAAAGGCCGAAGGGTAAATTATGTTTGCCATTACTTCAGTTGACTTTTTTTTCAGCTGACATTACATCAGTTACTATGCCATAGGTATATTCACAGGGCCGTCTTTAACCTATTGGAGGCCCTGGGCATATTAGGATAATGGGGCCCCTATGACTTTGACAGAACACTATTTTGTTAGAATAGACAAAGAAAGTAGATAAACGTGGTAAGATGATTATTTTTATTAACAATATCAATAGTTTTTAATATGTTAGAGAAGTTTTACTCCAAAATACGTATTTTCCATCATACCACACATATTTGTTTAGTACGAAAAGAATCGTCATGTTGCGAAAGCCTTCTCTGTTTATGTTGGGAATGGATATTTGACAAATTATTGTTTTTATATAAAATATGCGGAAGTAATAATATAAAAGTCTTCATTTATAGTAAAACAACCTCAATGTGAACCGAAGTTCTCAAAAAAATATCTATCAGATCACAAATTCCAAAAAGTAAATAAATAAAATATGTACCTATTATTAGCATTTATATACCTAACTAATGTGGCATAAATTATTCTTGGACATCTATATTCAAACCAGGACCGAACTTGTATGGGATCCCATTCCACCATCTCCTTAAATATAAAGTCAAACACATTTTGTTTGAATTTTTACTATAATATCTATGTAATTTCTCAATTAAATTAATTGGTTAATTCAAACTTGGAGCCTCATGCTTCGCTTCGTTTGCTTAATTTAAATGGAGCGAGTCACACTGATGATTTCTTTAAAATGTGTATGTTCTTAGTATACTATTATATATTTAAACTATCTAAGCATACTGAAGTCGGAAAGCCTAATTTTTGGGCGAGAGTAGAATAGCTTCGCGCATGTAAAAGCTAGTAAGTTGGTATTGTAGTCAGTAATTTAGGTTCGATTTCTTTGAATTATATAAGTTTTTTGGTAATAAATATCTATTGGTTATCATTTGGTGATCTGACAGAAACTAGGGACTTTGTATTTGATCTGAGGGGCCCTATCGATCGCGGGGCCCTGGGCACTTGCCCAAAGTGCCCACTGGTAAAGAGGGGTCTGATATTAATCCCTCTATTTAACGTGTTCCCAGTTGTATCCTTTGCTGTAATGCTTGTAAGCACAGTGTCAATTTCATACCATTTTAAACGATCCATTTGCAATTGAAGATATAGCAGAAGTTATGGTTTACTCAAATACTAAGAAAGTAGTCAAATAGTTTACTCAAACTTTCTTATGATATCATATTACAACTAGGTTCTGGAAACGTGTAGTTCTCCAACGCACCGCTCGCGTTCCGACGACCCGCATTTGCATCGTATTTTTAAAACCATCGTGCCAGCGATGCCGATAAGTAATATTGTAACGTTTTACGCAGAAAATATCATAAATTTCAACATAAATAAAAAAAGCGCGTGAAACGGAACGGATTCTCCATAAGAAACGTTTCTATCACATGCAAATACAAAACACAAATGTCAAAATCCTTCGCTCGCTTCCAATCAATTCAAAAATGCACCCGTGAAACACTCGCGCAAATAATTGAATGTGTGACTCCCGATTTCAAAAATAGCATTTCTGCGCTGCGGGTTCTGTTTGTATTTTATTTACATATGTAGCTCATAGGTTACGTAGTAACTATTTATTAATCTGTGTCGCAGGTAAGGGGCACAAGTGATAAAATAAATAAGGTAAGCTTCAAACTGAAAACTAAATGCTTTCAGTCTGAAGAAAATTTTAAAGATACATATAACGTCTAACGAAATATACTGAAACTATTTTAAGAGTGAATTCAGTCCGTGATATTGAACAACTTTCCCTAAGGAACATAATGTCGAAATATGAAAAATAATTTTGGGCCTCCCATACAAGTTGCCTGATCACCTGATCCATTGTGTGAAAAACTAAATATATTTTTCATTTTTCGACATGTTTCTTGGAGACAGTTGTTCAGTATCATGAACTGAATCCACCCTTAAAATAGTATCAGCACATTTTGTTAGACCCTGTATAACTAGCTTAGATCAGAAGTGGGATAATGTATTCTTTTTCATCTCAGGGAAATTCCAGTTGCTGTAAACATGTTATCTACTGAAAATAACTTTTAATGTACCTAACTTTTTTTTTTAAACTTGGGTTCTCATCAAGAAAATTAGGTTCCACTCCAACGGATAAGTAAAAAAGAAGAGGAACATCGGGGCATATTTCTTCCAAATTGCGAGGATTTTCAAAATTTTGAGACCTAATCTAGAGAATAAGGAATATGCATGTAATACCAATCCGGCTCATATTTTTATTTTTTATTTATTTAATCCATTATTGGCTATAAGTTGTAGCTATAATGTAAAATCTTATTGTATATAAAGGGCTGTGGATTTATTAAATAAATAAAATAAAATATAAAATTTACAATTTCTATTAATACGTTACCACGCCTAGTTAATTATTTGTCTTACCGAGTCTTATTTGGATTATAAATAAATTATTGAAAATATGCAAATATTGCGCGGGAACTTTTGACAAACAAAAGGGAAATGACGACAAAGTTCACAAAAGGGAAATGACAAGTTCGGGTGCGTTCGGTAGGACTGTCCGTCCATGTAGTTCGACTATCGATGACATTCGAAATGTATGTACTTTTATATAAAGATTTAACAAACATCACTGGCTGATAATATCGAAAGTACCCAAAAAAGAGAAACATGCGTTGACAGCCTTTGTTTCTAGCGGATATTGCACACTTTGACGTCATATTTAAAAATGGCGTGTTTTAGTTGTTATAGTCTACTTGCTATTTTTAATATTTATTTTCTATAACATATACATGTTTTTCGGCACTAATTTATTTTTTGCGTCTATTTCTCGACGAGGACTATCTATTAAAAATATTAAAAAAATGCATGCATACATAATATTATGCATTAAAAAATGCATATTGAGGAAATAAATTGTGAGATACGAATGGCTAACTAAAAAAGTTTATAAACCTGTTTATAAACCCGGCAATGTAGGATATCAGACACTCAATTTTTAAAATTTTACAGTTTCCGGTACTGTTATGCTCATTCAGCCTTAACTTAATAAATTACTACTCGATTTGCCAGGCAGGACAGGTCAAACATCTTCATTGATTCAGTGCGGTTCCAAAAGTTCCAAAATAATAATAAAATTAAACATTTAGTTTTGAATTAGATACCTACGTGTGTTTGTCTCTTATCTCTTGCTGTGTTTGGAAATGGTTGATTAGCTAATTACGGTTCGTTCCATTGGCTTCTGATAGGAGGCTGCTTTGACTTATTTGTTTATTTTTATTAATTGATGTCACTGTATTCATAAAATAATAATTACTGTGCATTTTAAAGGGTACAAATTATCTAAAAGGGTACATTAAAGGAGCGACTGCGGTAACAAATTTATTAGTACCAGGCTCACAGAGATATTATGGCAGCTAACGAATTACAAGCAAACCTCGTACGTAGCTATATTAAAGAAAAGTATCTAATTTTTAATAAAAATAAATATTCTGTAATATGTTATATGTATTTTGTATCTTGACTCATAATAAAAATCAAAGATATCGGCAGACAAATGCACACCAAAAATCTTCCATTTGAATGTTACCACCACCACCCTCTACCGGGCTCATGGCAGGCGTCGGCCGGTGAGCAGGGAAGGAACGGCCGCGCGTATAGTAAAGTCAGTAGGTTAGTCATTTATTATAAATGAGGGAAAAAAGTTGACAATAAAAATTACTTTTTTATCTTACGGTTTTGTGTTCTATTAATGTTTCTGATTACTTAAGTTCTATACAGCTACCCGTAGGTTCAAATACCTAAGTAAATATAAAATTTTTTTTGCTTCTACTTTGGTGTTTTCGGTCTCACTTGTCTCTGCACGACCTTTCGGCTGACCGTTTATTATTTTTGTAATGAAGTTGAATAAATAAAATAAGTAAATAAAAACTGCCATCAAGTAAACTATTTAAAAATTAAAAATATCTAGAAAGTACTCATACATACTCCTCAGTCATCCGTCTAGTCTAGAGTAATGACCACGCCCTGACCAACGTCTCAAATTAAAAAAAAAGCGTATCTACCAGCAAGTGTCTATATTCACTCGTTGTAGGTGTATTGTAAGTAGGTCATGTCAATATTTTGACGTTACTGCATATCAAATTACACTTTGATTGCATTATTGTCTTATTTATATAATACTGCAAATATCTGTATCAGATGACCTTTGAAATGCATTTAAAAGATATATATGATAAGACCTTGTTTAATTTTGGGTTGATGTTATACTAGAGCGAGTTTTGAAGGTTAACCTTCAAGTTACGTTTCGTCATATTCGTTTCTTGGTCTGATAATTATATATTACGAGATGTCTAGTATATGCGAGTTGTATGATATTTGCGTACCCGCGTCCTTCCGTCGGCACGCCGCGCCGCAAAGGCGCGTGGTCGCGTGGCGGTGCGCGGACGCAGGCTTGCTAGGTTTTGAAACAACTGGGAAGGTCGCCCGGTCTGGTGCCGGTGGCGTGTCGGTCTGTCCACTGTGGTCATCTCGAGGAGATAACTAATAAATTCTTGTAAGTATATGTACAGTCTTCAGCGTGCTTTTTGCGATATTTTTTTTAATTATACAGATACTAATACACTAATCACGTCTTTATCCCTAACGGGGCAGACAGAACCTAGGGTGGCAAGGCCAATGCCACTTTTAGCGTGATGGTGGTCATGAAGGTGTAAAAAGGAAATCATAATAGTGACGGGTTGCAAACTCTAAATTAAAAATTAAATTATAGCTTTCGTAAAAAATCTTATAACTATATAACGTCTAACATAATATACTGAAACTATAATAAGGGTTAATTTAGTCCATGATACTGAAAATTTTTGAACAAGGAACATATACCTATCGAAATATGAAAAATATTTTTTGCTTTCCATACAAACTCGGATCTGCTGATCGGTCAATTTATATGGATGGGATTTTTTTTTATACTTCCATATTTGTTCCTTGGGTTGTTTTTATTATGGACTGAATTCACACTTAAAATCGTTTCAGTACATTTCGTTAGTAGTGTAAAGACTTTTTTAAAATAAGCGCACAGGCAAACTGGAAGTGTGAATGTAACGGTAAATAAGTTTAAAATTTTGCACTTGTGCGCAAAACTTCCTATATATGAGAACGCTTCAGTATTACCTAGTTAGACTCTGAAATAAACTTGAGAATGTCATGAACGTTAACTAAGATATCTATGCAAAGTGAATTCATAATAACCTAACCAATTGCAGTTCTTACGCAGTATCTGACAATACCTAGGTGATAATAATAAAATATCTATTATATTTTATTAGCAATTCCATAAGCGTAAAACAATAACCAGCAACAGTAGCCGCAGTAAACTTACTTTAATTGTAGAAACCATGCTCATTTTTATGATTATTAATACCAACAATGACCCAACAGTACATGTAGTGAAAGTGGAGAAAGTCGTCGCAAAAAATGTACAGAGATATATCGAAAATGCTGACCCATCGCGTTTTTGGGCCAAGCTCAAGACGCTTGTCCGCACAACTGAACCTGTTTCGAAAAAAAATGTTTTGTGACATTTAATCAGAAGTAAATTTATTGCCGTATCGTTTCGAAATGTAAATGAAAGTTTAAACATTAATGGAAACACAATTTACCCAAATTAATAATTTTAATATGATTGATTTAGTATCAGATGCATAAATTAAGTAAATGACGTCTTCAATTTTTTTTTATTTTACCTCTCGTAATAGTTGTAGATTATGTTGCCATTTTCTGGTATGTTATTTGTTTCAGCATGGTGACTGTTCAAATTTTTTACATACATTTTTAGCGTTAATCGTATCACCTTAGTTATCCACTGCACTTTCGATCTTGTTACAGTTATGCATACGGTTGTGCCTTCGCCGAGTCAAGCAAAAGCAAACAAACAAACAAACGCACAGCCGTAGCGTCATACTTTTCTAGAAGCAATTAGACTTTTGAAAACCCCTCTAACTTCATTGTCGAAGAAGCTAGAAATTTTTAGTAACTAAGAGGACACTATACGTAGCTATATTCCAAAATTACACGTTCTTTATATCTATAGTTTGCAAACAATCAATGGCCAAAGTACTATGATTTTATTACTTAGAAAGAAAGAAAGAAAGAAAGAAAATTCGTTTATTTGGTAAACATATATCACATACACTTTAGACACTAAACTTAAATCTATCTACCAAAATGGTCTCCGCTCAGCATATGTCGGGCGTGAGTACTTATGGTAGTACTTATGTGGGTAGCATACTTTTCTCGAATTAATTTGACTTTTGAAACCCCCTGTTACTTCACTATCGTAGAAGCTAGAAGCCGAAATTTTCAGTGACCAAGAGAACGTACCTTACTATACCTAGCTAGTTTTAAGTATTCCAAATTAACACATTATTTATATATTATATGTATCTAGAGGTATAATTTGCTTGCAAACAATCAATTGCCAAAGTACCTACGATGATTTTATTAGTTACTTATTAATGTAACCTAAAAGCAGTGTTTAATTGTAGGCCACACGAAAATACACTTTAAATGATGCTGCTAGTTTCCCAATGTGAAGTAAGATAAACACGCATGACTTATTTCTCGCAGCTCGCAGCATTGCGGTTAGATTACATGCATCGAGTTGCAATCTGCAGTTCGCCTCTCTTTGTACGGAAGATAAAACATAAGGTCTCACGATATATACTTAAACATTTGAATCCAGTTTATGCTACTCAGCTCAGCCAAGGATTAAAAAATGCCTGTTTGGATTAAGCTTCTTTTTAAGAAAAGGTAATATACATAAACTATAATTCAATGTTTCCAAACTTCTGCCATAGAATAGTATAATCATCATCATTAGGACTTTTTTAGTCTCCACTGCAGAAGCACGACTCTCTCTGTACTACTAGAACAGTCAGAGGATTTAGCTTACACTCTCCACACTGACCAGACGGGTTGGAGAGGATATAGGAATAACACTCGTATATAATCTCTCAGTCCCTGAAAGCTGACGATGACGATGATGATGATATGATCTCTCTATTCATCATCATCATCATCTTCACGTATTCCCGGTTGCGACGTCAGCGGTTACGCTTCAGAGCCCGGGGTCCGCTACCTAACCTAGGCGATTTGACGAAGTTACTGGTTTTTACACAGAGCGACTGCCGTCTGACCTCCGCAACCCAAAGGGTAGACCAGAACCAATCCTGGGATAGGTACAAACGCTAGATGGCGTTCGGGACCAACGGCTTTACGTGCCTTCCGAAGCACGGGATCATCTTTCTTTTCGGATAATCAGGTGATTCAAGCCTGCAATATCATAACCAGACTGAAAACAACTTTTCACAAAGTGTGCTTCCCAGTGGGATTTGAACCCATGACCTCCGGATCACAAGGCAGACGCCTTGACCACTGGACCACGGAGGCAGTCAGATATGATCTCTCTATTACTATGTTCTATTAATCTATCTTCTATATCTATTACTATACAATGTGGAAGGGACATGCCCGTAATAAACCGAACCACGGTCTATATATAGATCATTATAGTGTATTGAAATTAATATATCAGCGTAAAAACAATAAAAATCGGCATTTCCATACAAAAGTGTGCAGCCGCCCGGGCTTTTTGTATGGGAATGGCAAATTATTTTTGGTTTTTTGAAATGAAATGAAATGAAATGAAATGTAGTTTATTGCTTAAAATGTGGTACAATTTTGGTGGTACAAAAGTCATGTAGAGTCTCACACATTTAGTCATCACTGACATGCAACAGATATTGGTATATCAATTCAAATTGACTATTATTTTAATTTCATTATACTTTAGTGATCTAGTATAGCCCGTGGTTTTATTTATTACGGGTATGTCCCTTCTACGTTGTAAACAAATGTTCTTATACAACAGCAAAAATAAGTTTTTCAAAAAAATTAAATCATTTTTTCGTACAAGCTTTTATTGTGAGGCCTAAGAACTTATTAAAACAATACAAATTATCTTTATTGCACCATAATAATTCATAAAATAAAAATAACAAACACAAAGAAAATATTGGTACAAAGGCGGACTTATCGCTAGATGCGATCTCTTCCAGTCAACCTTTGGGGAAAGGAAAAATTCAAATGGTATAAGGGGTTGCGCTGTTTTTTTACAGGGTTCCTATAGCCACCTTCCGGCTCTGATGACAAGATTGTCATAATACGAGTAATACGACCTCTGTGGCGTAGTGGTTAACACGCCAGTCCGCTACTCCGGAGGTTCTGGGTTTGATCCCCAGCCAGGGCAAGTTGGGAATATAGCCTTTTTTAAATTGTCCTAGGTCTTGGGTGTTTATGTATTTATTTTTTATAAAATATAGTATCGTTGAGTTAGTATCCCATAACACAAGTTTAAAAAACTTACTTTGGGGCTAGCTCAATCAATGTGATTTGTCCCTATATATTTATATTTATTTATTTAAAACTGCATTGTCATTTGATTTACATTTGCACATAAAATTTAATCTCAATCAGAAACAGCAGGAAGTGGCTCAAATTTAACTTGCAAGGTTTGGCCCAAACAACAACAAACAGGGAAAGCTATATAAAAGCTTGTAAAAATGCTAGTATTTACCGCCCGCCATCATGCAACCGACACAATAAATGTTGTTTATTGTATTCTTTGTCTGTTTACAATAAACTAGACCGTAATTTAATCCTGCACTTACTTTCTAAATTTAGTTCTAAAAAGAAAGTCACATAACTACATACTTAAATGGTGTAGTCGACTTTACACTGGCGGCTTTATTTTGGTAACTGGCTCAACTTGAAACTAAAAAGTAATTATCAAAGTTTCAGTTCTTATCCTGCAATGTACAGTACATACGTAGTTTTATATAATAAAAAAAGTCATCCAATTTGGCCAAAATTACATTTCCGATCTCTCTTTAGGAAATTTAATTCTTTTAACTGATTTTTTTTATGTCATAGGGCGGCATACGAACAAGCGGGTCATGTGATGGTAACTGATCACCGCTGTCCATGGACAACTGCAACACCAGGGGTGTTACCGGTCGTTCAGGTCCTCCCCAGAGAGGATAGGGCACCGGCTCTCTCACTCACCGAACGCTATACTATATATGCTATAAGCGATGAAGCTACTACTCAAACTTCGATTTTCTGTGAGAGTGTGGTACTTCCTCGGACGAGCCGGCCCATTCATGCTACTAGCAAAACTAAGTTTTGCCGGTAGCGTGGCTCTACCACAACTAAATTAACACACTTAACACATTTCCGTAGTAAAATAAAACGTTGAAAAAATATATCTTTTTAGGGTAGCTCCCCTATACATAAAGTGATGATATTTTTCCGCGTGTACCCCACTTAACTCCACCGACAATAGCAAGCTCTTCAGAATCCCTAATATCCTAGACTTTCCTATACAAACGTAGTCTACGTTTTATTTTGAAACGACATGTCATATTTCGGTAAAAAATTGTAACTTTAAAGAAATTGTATATATCTATAACCATGTCAAATTATGGAAATAATTATTTGTAAAGTTTTTTAAACGTGTAACTTCGAACTCTACTCTTAAGCGTGGTCCGACACGCACTTGGCCAGCTAATTTACTCTTTTATGTATTAGCACAAAATCACAATCAACTCGTATAAAAATCACAAGGTGTCTTTGAAAGTGCACTTAAAATATTTATTGTGCCTTTATGCAAAGTAATGCTACTTAACATGATTCCTACATGGCATCGACTGACAACAAAGACGCAGGTACCATTGTCTATCATACATAACATGATACAATTTTCATATGTCAGAATAATTTGTGGGTTCATGCATGCGTCTCTTCTTGTTCTTTAAACGAACTTGGACCATGACACACCTATATCAGATCTTTTCAAATAAAATACTTGTATATTCTACCTAAACTTATTTTGAAAAATCACGTAAAATGAAAGAAATTAGGTATGGCAACAAATTTACTTGCAAATTTGTTGCCATACCTTACAAATTACATACTTGCAAATTTCTGTGGAATTACACTCCGTTTGGCATTTTCCAGTTTCCAAATTTCAAGTTATCAACATATTGGACTATTATTTGCGTATTGTCAAATCGTTGTGGAACTAATGACATAGTGCGGGCCAACCTCCAGCCTGTTGAAATGCTTCTAACGCGGAGCTATACTTAAATTAATGAAGTTTTATAGCTGTCATAGTTCTTTAACTTTTTGCTATCATTAATTAAAGGCAAATAAAAGTAATTAGTAAAGTGAACTGTTGCCGCTGTAATATACAGATTGACAGACTTACGTCTTTAACCCTCGGGGCAGACCGAGACATGGGCCGCAAAACCTAAAAGCCACGTATAGCGCATTGGTGGGCGTGAAAAGAAGGGAATCAAAATCTTTAAAAGATTTGCTAGCCGTATTGATTTGATTCAGATTCTTACCCATTCCCTCGATTAGCTTTTACAATCAGTTCAAAGTTGCTGCAATTGATTGATGTGTAGATTATTTTTATTATATTACAATCCATTGCAAAATATGGAATATTAATATATGCATATGCATGTCGTACATACATACCCTTAGATAGGTATATATTTTCAACCTTCCACACTATAAGTAGCAGTGTCGTAGTGGGTACACTTTAATAATATTATAGGATCAAAATAATAGCAATGTCGTTAATTGTTATATCATTTTATATATTATTGGCTTTTCATGTAAAAATATTTAAACTACATAAAAATCAACATGTTTCAAGGTTAATCCATGAATATAAAATAAAATTATAGAGTAGCCGTGACCTCTCAAACAAAACAAATCCGAATCGCGACGAAAGGCGATTGATTGCCTCATCACATATTGACGCTTCTTCGTGTTAGTCGTGAACGTTATAAAGAAAAATTTTAAGGTCAAATGAAATATTCTCATATCGTGAGTAATTTTGAAGGTTACGGTGTTCACATAAGTGGCGACTTACTGCAATTGTTTTATGAAACTCATTGTTAAATTAAGTGGCTGACAACATTGTATTGTGGCTGTATATTATTTCTCTTTCATAAAGACAATTGATAATGATAAACTTTACTCATCAAGTGTAAATAAAAAATGTCTTTAGTGATCACCATAATGTAATAGTAAATTCTCACCTATAAAATAAAGAATATTATGTAGGTGATAATTTACTAAGTAAATGCTTTTAACTTTGTAGATCTTATAGTGTGAAAAGACAGACACTAACTACCGAACTGACTGACCGTAGAAAAAAAATCTGTTAGGTATAAAGATTGTCAGAGCGATTCAGGAATCAGGACTGTTGCGGACAGGGGATGAGGGCTCTAATGAATATATGATTAATTAAAAAGTAATTTTGGAAAACTCGTCTTCTATTATTTTAATTATGTTTTTGGAGTGAAAAATAAATGTCAAACATTTACTTATAAAAAATACAGAAAGAACGGTGTTAAAAGAGGTCGGTTTTGCAATTATAATTTGTGCAGTCAATATGTACATCCACAATATAATAACAATCGTCTTCTCTGTAGTCATTCATTTTAATTCTAGCCTTTAAATTCATTCTGAAAAGTCCGTCAATGTCTAGTTTTTATTTCTCACCAGTGAAGGCCTTGATTTAGATAGAACTCATTATAAATAATTGCAGTATTAGCCTAGCATTAATAGATTACGCAATTGTAATGCTACCTACTGTAATCACCTCGCTATTATGTTGCCCCGTGATGATTAGAGCCATCAAGTCATGTGGCACTAGTCAATTTAAGATGAATTTATCGATGTCATTAAAGGTTAGTCTCAATTAATAGGTATAGAAGGCCACTCATGCGGTATAAGGTACCAGGGCTGCAGGCATGCAGTGAAGTTTGTGCAATTCGTTGCATTCACCGCCCGGCGCTGAGCATTGCGACACCGCTGGATGTATGAAGGAGAAGGAGCCAACTGCATCCATTCGCTTACTATGTCATCGATTTGATAAAATTTCCGCTGTATTGGGCTGCGACCGGCAGTATTATGTTGCCCAATGTGTAGGAACCGCTCTAATAATGCATCTATTAACCATATCCTGCGCACTCTACATATAGTCTCCCAACAAAGTATTTGAGTAAAACATTGGAGAATCAAGGTTTCGGTATGGAAATGCAAAATTAATAAAGGAATATACTCAATGGAGTAGAAATGCAAAGTTAGATATACCTACCAAATCATGGCATTTCACATCGTAGGCTAATCCAACGTAAGTTAGTATGCTGCCATTAGGTAGGTATCGGCACCTAAACCTGTGGCGAGCGTTGAAAGCAGAAAATTCTCAGATTAGAAAAAATCTCTCCTTATCACCGTTGTGTATACTATTTTACGTTTTCCCTTGCTCAGATCGTAAAAAGTCACGTTAAAGTAATTTAAAAATCAAAATTTAGTTTTAAAGTGTTATCCATACTAATATTATAAAGCGGAAGAGTTTGTTTGTTTGTTTGTTTGTTTAAACGCGCTAATCTCAGGAACTAATGGTCCGATTTGAAAATTCTTTTTTTGTTGGGTAGTCCATTTATAGAGGAAGGCTTTAGGCTATACATATAACATTGCGTTCCGACAACCACGCGAAAGAAGTCGCGGGCACAGCTAGTTTCTTATAAAATTTGGTAGGTAGTTAAATGCTTACATATTTATGTAGATTAATGTATAACAAAAATATTCTGGATGCATCCATTTCCGAAGTGATTTGGCAATATTTTAACAGTAATATAATATATACTTAGACTCAGATCTAATATTCACAAGGTTAAAAAATGCAAATAGTAGTAGTGGTTTCATTGAATTCATAAATATCTATTACTTATGCAATCGCATTGACTCTTAAGCAGACGCGGTTGGTCGTTTAAAAAAAAAACTTACCTTACTCAGAGCAAGTCTATCTCATGCATGATGCCATACTAAAATCTATAGTATTTAAGGACATTTTTTCATTAAAAAAAGGTTTCTTTTTGAATAAAATTAAGTCATTTTGAAAAGAAAACTCGAATAATAATTTATTGCTGAATTCTAAATAAGTTATCAAAAGGGTAAAATAAGCATTATCATTTCCATTTAGTTTTTTTTTACCTAACAATTATAGGAAGGAAAACGATTCAGGCCGTTTAGGAATATTAATTGTTGGATTAACTTGTACTAATGGGACAAGCTCAAATCTTTAATGGTGACATTTCCAATTGTCCAATCCATTACCTATACTAGGTCTGTGTCACTCCCCGTGTAGGTATCAAAAATATACCTACGCGCGGCGGCCTTCTCGGGTGGCTAATCCAGTCGGGTCTCGCGTGCGAGCAGTGACGCAAGGATTGCGATCCAAATTTAACTTTTTTTAGACTTCCTAAGGACGCTGAAAGGTAAGATCTACTTTAAAGTAGTTATTATTATTATGTTGTCATTCATGATAGGTACACTAAGTAGATTTAATACCTAAGACCTAGGTACCTTCTTAGGTTACGAAAATAAGTAGGAAAGTAGGTATAAGTATACATATTATTCTTTCGAATTTCTGATGTTTGGTTTGAGATTGAATCAATCTGTTTCGTTATACGAGGTACCTAACCCACCCACTTAGGAACTTTTCTGTTCGCTGGCAAAATAATTATGAAAGTTACAGAAATGGTATGTACCTACTAAGTACATCCTATAGAATTCGGTATCTTTTATTTCGCTCATGTTATATTATATTTCATTCATTATAGTTTACTACCAAACGATGATACATACATACATACTATCACGTCTTTATCCCTAATGGGGCAGACAGAGCATTTTAAGTGTTGCGGCTCTAAACAATCAGAGCCCAGGGCCGCAATACCCAAAGGTGGGCGAGAAGGTGGAAAAAGGAATCAAAATAGTGATGGGTTGCTAGCCGCATCGCCTATTAACATGATTTGCATTTTCGCCCATTCCTTCGATCGGCTTCTACGATTTGCGCGGGAAGAGAAGCAGCTATGACCTCCGTGGTGTAATGGTCAACACGCTAGTCCGCCAATCTGGAGGTTCTGGGTTCGATCCCCAGCCAGGGCAAGTTCGAAAATGGCCTTTTTCAAATTGTCCTGGGTCTTGGATGTTTATCTAGTATCGTTGAGTTAGTATCCCATAACACAAGTTTAAACAACTTACTTTGGGGCTAGCTCAATCGGTGTGATTTGTCCTTACATATTTATATTTATCCAAGTTTTATTCTTGTCTCCCAGACCAGCATGGAAGATACGGTGCGCTAATGGCGATAGTAGCTTCTTGTAGTAGTCAACCCTAGCGCGTCGCTCGCTGAGTCTATTTTAGTCGGTTTTGTGTGTATTATGAATCGTATGTCTAGAGTCATAAGTATAAAATTGACTTGCAATGGATTTTTGTAGGTGTCTAAAAAAACGGTGCTGCGTTTTGACGCGAGCTAAATTACACCATATTGCTAACCACTGTGAGTAGATATTTCTTTGAAAACGTTTGCGGAGTGAGACTTCTGTACTACTGGTATTTATTCTGTGCCTATACTTATACCTCTAGATTAAATTAGTTTAATTTTAGTTTACTTTCTTATCTATAGTTAAGTTTCATTTTTCATTATTTTTTTAGCATCTAATGTATGATTTAATTTTTTTTTATTATGAATTAATGATGTTTGTTCTTCTACTTCTTCTCTTCTTCAGCCTATTGTCACCCAATGCTGAGTGTAGGCCTCTAACAAGCACGCCGATGTTTGTTATTATCCATTATTACATTCGATTGGATTGGTAATCCGGTTACCAAAGAGTATTGTTCATTGCCGGCTTGTTGTCAACACTTCGTCTTCATTCAAAATAAATATTTTGGTTTATCATTATTAATTCCCATATTTTTTTCAATACATATTTGGAGTAAGCGCGTCCGTCCGATATGATTGCCATTTGAAAAATTGAAATTTCCATTCAAACTAACCTGTATTTTCGATGCGGAGGGGAGTACACTAGATAAGTAGATGGTTTATCGTATTTATAATGTATGTAATTCCGGAAACATTTTACTAACTGCGTACCGCAGTAAGTAGGTATATCAAAGATGTTGATATAGGTTTATAGTTATTTTACTTTTTGGTTTATGAGTAATATGCTTCTACTTGTCTTCCCTTTTGCCGTATTTTCGTCGATTGTTATTTGCTTACCTACTTATTTCCAACCTATGCTTTGAATGAATAGTTTCTGATACTGCTCAACTAGATATTATACTCGTAACCGTGATTATGGATTCCGACTATGACCAAAAGCTAACTATATGCACTTCAATGATTTTATGAATAGATTTAAAATATTTTTAAGAATTGATTGATATTACAACGAGTACGAAATCGTCTTATTCTGAACTATTTTTTTATTATTTTATTTGTCATTAGATATTATTAGTCAGTAGGTAAGAAGGTAGTAGACTGCTAAATAAATTTGGTCCACTCATTTCCTTGCGATGCCGGAAGTTGACCTCGAGTTTCTTTGAGGGAACTTTGCCAGTTTCTTAATTCATACAAGTCTACAGGAAGATCTTGTGAAACGAACTCCTACTGTATACCAATACCTATAACTCTGCTATTTATATGGGGAGTTATTAAATGTTGCAATAAAATACCTTTAACTGTACAACTGGATAAAACCCTATGAAGTATGAAATATCATAATGTTATAAGTCACGCAACTTGGTTCGATTGCATATTATGATTCACGCGATTATTTTGCTGATAAAGTTTAAATGCATTCGACTTTGTATGTACTGCTGCTGATGTGTGTACGTAGTTAGAAGAGTCACGTGCTTTTAGTGTAGGTTATGGTTATAACATTATAAATCAGGTTTTATTTTTATTATAATAGAAAAACTATATTTTTTGCTCTCTAAAAACTCTCCTTAAAATCTGAAAGTTTTGAATAAGATCTGATTAAAATACTTACTTAGTTTTGAAATAGCTAAAGATAGAAGTAACTGCAAACAGCAAGGGGAGGCCTTTGCCCAACTGTAGGATCAAATGACTAGAAAAAAAATAAAATAAAAAAAATACCTGGTCAGTTAGACAAGTTAGGTCACTTTTAGAAATATTTTTTTTATCTTAGCATTTAATATATATATGTAAGTGATTAGAATGTCATTTTTCCTCGTAGTTAGCGGTCATATACTACTTATTTAAATTTATTTTTGAGGTAAGTGGCCGTATAAATTGTTAACAAGATTTTTTGTTTTTGTTACAGGTAGCAAATGAACTGCTCAATGCCAGTGGAGAGTGTCAAGTGATGATTAGTGCCACAGTAATCTCATAACAATCCACAATCTACCCAAAATGTCTACGGAAACGCAGGAGTACATGAACGGGCTGAGGCCCGGGCCTCTCACCAGAGAAATTCCAGAGTGTATGCGCGGAAAATACACCGTGCTGCAATCTCTTTTCGACGTGATAGTGTTTGTTATAATCGGCATAGGGAACATAATCAAGGCGATATACCGGAGTATAGCGGGGCAACGCAAGCGGGACCTGAAAGGAGGGATCGCGCTGGTGACGGGCGGCGGCGGAGGCCTGGGCAGCCTCGTCGCCCTGCGCCTGTCCAGACTCGGATGCACAATAGTGTTATGGGACATCAATGAGCAAGGTCAGTGTTATTATACATCCTCACGCAGCATGCAAATCGTTGTATAAATTTATGATGCATTCGTATGTAGGTAATCTGTACATTTTTGATGTTGATTGGGTATGATGTTGTTCTAAGGTATAATTTGTTTGTCGGTTTCATAAGAAATTTTGTTATGGATAATAAAGCATCGTTGAAATCACAAACATCATAACCCTAAACATTTAAGTACCTACGTAGATGTGCATAAATAAATTCCAATATGAACGTCGGCTGCTTCTAAAATTCACTTGTTTTGCAACTTCGAAATAAAGATAAACCGTCTAAAAAAAGACAATAATGATACCAAAAATAACACACAAAGTGCTACTCGTTTTAGCACTTTGTGTATTATTTTTTGGTATCATTTTTGATCATTATTATCTTTTTTGTAGTAAGACGGAAAGACTTCAAATAAATTGGTGCTGGTCGATCGTGTCTGATTTTAGAGGGTAGAACGTTTCAGAGTAATTAATTGCAGTATATTGAAAGTTAATGATTTTTCCATCCGGTTTGCTTACCTCAAAAAAACACACAGAGCTACACTTGTTATCACTTCCGATTCTGTAAATTTGACATGCCGCGGCGGGTACATACATTCCGGGGACTTGTAATAGTTGGAGCCTATTATATTTTTTTTGTTATTTAAATAAATAAATTTATAAGGACAAATCACACAGATTGAGCTAGCCCCAAAGCAAGTTTTAACTTGTATCAAGGGATACTAACTCAGCGATACTATATTTTTATAATAAATACTTATATAGATAAACACCCAAGACCCAGGACAATTTGAAAAAGGCCATTTTCCAACGTGCCCTGGCTGGGGATTGATCCCAGAACCTCCGGCTTGGCGGACTAGCGTGTTGACCATTACACCATAGAGGTCGTCAATATAAAAGTATACCTAGGGATAAAGCTAAAACCTGAATGTTTGTGCATCAATAACCGAGTGCGCAACGAAGTCAAGTATGAGACGATTTCTCAACACCAAAACCTCACGCACTAATGTTATCTATAAGCAAATCTCCCATTCATATGTATATTGTTGCGAAATTACCTCAGAAGCAGAAACCACAAAGAGTAAATACAAAATAATTTGCAATTAAATTTTGAACAAATGCGTTGTGTGACAGACAGTATTGTTGAATACGAGTACTTCCGACAGCACCTCTTGCTCATAAAATTGATTGGAGAACCTTATGACATGACCTCACGGTTCTTTTCGTATTACCTCACCAGTGTTAGAATTTAAGTTAGGGTGCGTTTCCATATAATATGTTAGACTCGTTTGAAGTGAGGTAACAATGCCATGAAGGGGTAGTTTTTCTAACTTAAACAGTCTTTCCAGAAAGTGCACAATGCAAAGATACCTAGACAAAACAAACTTTACATAATCCAATTAGATCATTTAAATATAAACCAATTTCAAAATTAAATTAAAAGTAATAAAATATAAAATAAAATACAATGTAAATGTAATTTTCTAGTTAAAACACAATTTGTTTGAAGGAGGAAAGCGATACCGCGACTTAGTTATGTAAAACAACTATTTTGCTAGCATCTAACGATCCATTTACAGTGCAAGTTTCTTGCCGAATGAATACAATTTAATTGAAGCAAGCAATAAATGATTTGTATGGTTGACGTTTTGTTAAGACTTTATATGCAAGTCATATATTTCTTCAATTTAATTGTATGACTGTTGCATACAATTAAATTGAAGAAGTGCACTGTTAAATAGGCTTTAAATCTGACCAAGACGAGACAACGGAAGCGCAGGGCACTGGCCGTTCCTTTACTGAAGGGCCTATTGAAAAAAAATAACGCCTAGTTAATGTATTCATTTCTGTTCATAAGCCTATAGAAGTGTCTACGTCACTTACAAAACGGCTGGGCCCCGAATTTTGGACTAAGGTGTAGGGTTTGTAGAGAACTTAAGAGTCACCTTACCTTAGACAGAATCAGAGTTTCCCATACAAACGTAGTCTACGTTTTATTTTGAAACGACATGTCAGATTTCGTGAAAAATTTGTAACTTTTAAGAAATTGCATATAGAGTTATAATTGGTTTTCACAGTCAAAATATGAACTTAAAAGAGAATATAGTGTATTATATCATTTTCGACCATCAGTATGGAAAACATTTACACCCTTATATTTTCTTTCAAGTTCATATTTTGACTGTGAAAACCAATTATAACTCCATATGCAATTTCTTTAAAGTTAAATTTTTTTATAGAAATCTGACATGTCGTTTCAAAATAAAACGTAGACTACGTTTGTATGGGAAAGTCTAGGGTAAGGGGATTCTTAAGACTTGGATTCATTCATGCAGAACTCTAATGCTATTATGAAAGTTAGTGAGTGTTAGGTTAGAGCGTGTAGAATTAGGAGCTCAGTGCTCCATGAGATCTGTACCTTTTCAGAATGCAAGAAATATGTATTTACTCGTCTTGGCATTACTTTACATGAAAAATGTTTTTGGAGAGATCTTTATTTACTTTTAACCAGTAGAGGCACGCTTTTAATCTATGATGCATACAACTGTCAGGTGTTTGTTACACGATAATGCTTTTATCGTCTCTCGTCGTGTAACGCTGTATTTATTTACTACCGTAATTACAGAAACAAATCAGTAGGTATTCCCTCCCAACACCCAACCTCGATATCTTGCGGAAAGTTGTTCAGTATCATGGACTGAATTCAGACTTAATTTTAGTATATTTTGTTAGACGTTATACATATATTCAGTTGATATCAATATGGCAATGAAACAATAAGAAGCATAAAGTACTCTTAATTAACATATTTAAATAATTCAATTGTTATGTTACGACTGATTCGTGATGACATACAATAGACTTCAACGGGCCATTGCAGTAGCCCTATACAACATACCCATATATCACTGTTATTTCCATAAATATTCGCAGTGTACGCAATTTTATACGTAAGTAGATTTAATTTTTTAACTTATTTCAGTTATGAAGGGTCTGAAGTATTTGGTTTATATGATATGTTTTGTTTGAGAGATTTAAGCAGACCCCTCAATAGACAAAATCCTTGTGGAATATGCTCTAAAGCGCTCAAACTTCTCCACTTTGCAAGGTCTTTGGCATCCTTGGGTGACCCAATGACACACATATATATATACATATATATATGTTAAAGAAAAAGAGGGGTAAGCGCACTCCGGGCTCCGGCACAGCTGAGGATAAAACCGGGAACGTGTTAAGATGAATAATTAATTTTTTAACAAAAAACCCCCGACGCAAAAAGAGGGATGCTATAACTTTGATGTGTCTGTGTGTCTATCTGTGGCATCGTAGCTCCTGAACGATTGGACCGATTAAGACGCTGTTTTTTTTGTTCATATAAAAGCTGACGTTGTTTTTCTACAGTTGTGTCGGAGGTTACTTAATTTTAATACTTGTTTACTTTGTTTTACGTTATAACATCAATCTATTTTAATATATTAAAGAAACTTGTTTAAAAACAAAACAACAAAAATACGAAACATGCAAATAAACAAATCAGCAAATTATTATGTACAACGCTGTTAAATTTTAAAATCACAAAAAATAATGAGTATTCAACGCGAAGGTCAAGCTCCAAATGAATTTTTTGGGTTCTCTATCTCAAATGTTAAAATCGGAAACCTTATAGGTACACTCACTGTCTGTTTGTATGGCTACCGCAGACAAAACTACTGGACCGATTGAGTTGAAAATTGGTACACATATGTAAGTCAGATCCAAAGATGGACGTGTAACGTAAATAGATGAATTTCAAATATGGCGGTTGCTTATGGGGGTAAATTAGGCATTAACAAAAAAAAAGATTTGCGAACTATATCGTGTGATATATCAAATGAAAGAACTTGTCATGAGATATGTGAAATTGATTTTTTTATGTTTTTTAGATCAATGTTTTTAAGTTAGATAATAAAGTACGGAACCTTCTCACGCGAGTGTAACTCGCACTTGTCCGGTTTTATTTGTAATAATGAGCATGTATACATGATACACAAGTAGTCAATATTGACTTTGGACTAGGAGTTGTCGTAAGAGGCCTCGTGTTTGCTCTGCCACTTGGAACTAAGGCCAAAGTCGTTGCAACAGCTGATCCGCCCGTCCCTGCCTACATTCCGAGCCCAGCTACGCCCTTTGCATTGTCACCAACAAACATTGATTTAGTGGCCCAACTGGTAGTTGCTGGTTACGTAAAACGATTTCTATTATGACCACTTGTCCGTAATATCTTCATTGGACATTTAAAAGTAGGCCGAGCTCTATTTTTCTTATCATATATATTTAACCGATTTTTTATAAAAAAATTATAGGAATTAGTTCAGTATGATAGACCAAACTTGCCCCAAACATTTGGCTGGTGGGTAAAAAGTTATTCTGTATATGAATCTACAGTTAGTGTACCTCTATAGATGACTCTGGCTTGTTTTGTAAGTGTGTACCTTTGTAGATAATTGGTTCAAAAAGTTTTCTTATATTGTAGCCAAGATATCGACGTCAACTTTTGATTTCTTGTCTTTTCTTTTGTGTGTTTTATATTTCAAATTGTAAGGCAATCGTAAGAAATTTGCGTAAACAAAACATGAACTAATATACCTACCTATTTTAAAAATATGTACAAATGTAAATAATGTGCAAGTGCAACGTCCTTGCTGAATTTCTCAAATTCTGACGTGATTTTATGTACGTTAACATTTTTTATGATAAATCACGCTGGCTGAGCAAATTGTACAGCAATGGCCTCCACCACGATAGTTATCTGCCCAAAGGCTTGGAGCAATACTAATTAATTTTCTTTCAAGTTCTTTACCCGACTTATCAGAGCGAGACTACGTTCTCAGGTGACGGCCCGCTATCTCAGCACGAGCTCCCGCCCTAAACACGTAAATGACTTTCTCATATTCATATCTCGCTAATTCCCTCAACATGTTTGAATAACTTTATTAGTGTTATTTCGTAATCGTAGAAAACCTTCAATGCAAATTTCACAACATTACATACCTATTACGCAAAACAGGCGTCTAGAGTTCAAAAGTATATATATATCCGTTTTTTGAAGTATAAGATGTATACTGACCCTTTTTAGTGTATTGTAACATTATGAATTTCAAAATCAATTTCAAGTCTTCCCGTGAATGTCGTATAAGGCGATTTAGGAAATACAAGCTAAATAAACAAAGCTTATAGACATCAATAAGACCTCTCCAACCCGTCTGGCTATCGTGGAGAGTGTAGGCCAAATCCCCTGGATGCTCAGGCCAAGTATGGCTCTGGTAATACAGAGAGGGTCGAGCTCCTGCAGTGGAGACAAAAAAGATCTGATGATGATTATGAATTTAAAATGCATCTAGATGCATTAACCATTAGATATTATATTAATTAGCATTAGATGATAATTAACCTAGGTTAATCTTTGTTGTGCTTATGGTTTAGGTAAACTTAGTATAAAATGGTCCTTAACCTGCCCTCTCGATGAGATATGATATTTAGTAAATCTTTTGTACTTAGTAGTAAATCAAGCAAGCAACGAGTCTTTACATAATTCGCTGATTGCCTTTGACAATGAAAATAATTAAAAACTTTATAAGCACACTCGCACATCATGTTTTCAAATGTCAAGATTTCGCACAATGTTATTCCTCGACATTGACTAACATTGAAGTATTACCTCTCCCTCTGAAGTAGGTATTTACCTTTGGCTCTTTAAAGGAAACATTAAGGTCGAGAGAATTTAAAAATAAGTATTTGAAAATCTATTCCATTCGCGCTGTGCCCAAACAACAACCGAACGAGGGTGACAGAGACAACTGCAGCTCGGACCGAAAAAACCTATGAAAAGTACACAAAATCAACGTTTCTTATTCCTCTGATTTCTAGCTTAACCGATTTAATTTCTTTTTTCATTAAAAATTGAAGAAAAGCTATGGCTGTGTTCCTATGTTTTCTTTTTACAAAATAATCTCGTCTTTGTCTCCATGTTTGAACAGAGTGGAAAGACTTACAAATTTTTCAGGTTTATGAAGATTTGTATTTTTTTTAAATAATTAAATTATGTGTCCCACATAATTTAATTATTTTGGCTTAGATGGCTAGTAAAAAATCATTGCTCTATTGGCACTATCCGGCGAGGGATCAGAGGACAACGTTTGTATGAATATTAGTCCCGTCGATTTCTTCTCAACCCAATCGATTAATTGACATGCGTGACGCCAAATAAAAAAAAAAGTCAAATCTCAGGTCTTCAACAAAAAATCAGTCTAGCTATTCAAAGGGGGAACGCTGCCAGTATCTTCGGAACCTTGCCTAAAGGGACTCCTTTTAATAATATATTTTAGTTATTATATTATATTTTTTAAGGTTTTTAGTTTTAAGTTGTTTCTAGTTTTAGCTAACTTTAGGTATTATATATTATGAGATTTTCTATGACTTCTAATCTTAAAACTAAATAAATACTTCTAATCTTCATAAAAGACTCAAAGAGAACATGACGAGTACCATCAGTAGTAAACCCTTTCGGGGTTTATTACAACCAAAGGACAATAGCTAAACATAAAATCCTTTTCTACTTGTCTGAAACTTTTTACGTTAGGTATTTAAATAATAATTACTGTACAATCAGATGTAACATCCAAATTATCAAATCATCTATGGCTAAGATAAGAAAACCTTGGAGGTGATCCGCCAATTTTGTCAAGATTACTTTCAACCGCTCTCTACAACTGCAACCACCAGAGCGAGGCGCGAGACCTTGCATTTTGTTTTGTTTTGCGTCTGTTCCGCTGGCAACTAACAAGAGTTTTAAATCGAAAAACTTAAATTAGTTTGTGCTTAGTTCGTCTCGAACTATGCTTGCATCCCATTTACAACCGCGTATCTCGGTAAATGGGTTTGGTTCATATTCAAAATTAACAATTATGTTGTTCTCATATAATTTTCCACCAATTTCATGAAGTTGCGGACGTTAATAGATCTTCCATGCTGGTTGTAGAATGTACCAGCTGCTTCTCTCCCCACGCTGATTATAAAAGCCAAGCCAATCGAAGGAATGGGTGAGAATCTAAATCATGGTCGCAGTAGTACCATGGGACAAATTTCAATGGTAATAGTAAGAACTTGCATTTTGACCTAGTTGTATTAGTACCATCAATAGATCTAATGGTAATGGAGGTAATAATAATACTTGACTTGTGAGAATGAACGATCAATACGGCTAGCAAACCATCACTGTTTTGATTCAATTTTTCCATGTTCACGCTCACCATCTCGCTAAACGGGTCTTATGGCCCTAGGCTCATTCTTCCCCGTTAGGGGTAAAGACGTGGTGAAGTATCTGTATCTGCCGTAGAAGATACTTTGTATCATCATAAACAGAAACGTCGGATTGTCTAACCAGACTCGGAGAAGTTCACTCCGTCGTTCAAAAACTAACAAACGAGCCACAGAGTGACCATTGACAGTCAACATCTTTTGATTGGTCGAAACCAAAGATATTGGAGGACATAAGTTTGGAATGCATTGCCCGAGGACATCAGACAAATATCTAGTAGACATTTATACAAGAAAAAAGTGAATGATTTACTTTTTGAATCTTTCAACAATTAGGAGAATTCATCGTTTCATTCTGATCTTCAAATATATATATGTATGTATATAATATGTTGTATGTATAAATATAGTATATTTATTTTATACGATATTTATGTATGATCATTTAAAAGTACTTATTATTTCTGGATTGTTTCTATCTATTTTAGACGCCAACTATTCTATCTGTTTCTCTTCTCCTAAAGGTTGACAGGGAGATAATGCTTTAGCATTAAGTCTACCTATTGTAGCTTTTGGCTCAATAAAATTAAATAAATAAATAAGTTACATTATTGCGGTACATGAGGTACATTATTGCGGTACATAAGGTACATTATTGCGGTACATGAGGTACATTATTGCGGTACATAAGGTACATTATTGCGGTACATAAGGTACATTATTGCAGTACATAAGGTACATTATTGCGGTACATGAGGTACATTATTGCGGTACATAAGGTACATTATTGCGGTACATAAGGTACATTATTGCGGTACATGAGGTACATTATTGCGGTACATAAGGTACATTATTGTGGTACATAAGGTACATTATTGCGGTACATGAGGTACATTATTGCGGTACATGAGGTACATTATTGCTCTTTGGGCGAAACATGTCGGCCAGTAGCTAACTTTTGACGTGAGTTACCCGCTTAAATTAATTAGTAATGACAGTCAACATCATTTGTCAAGAATTCGTTATATAATCAGTAACTTGTTGTGTTTTGGAATGTTTACTGTTATTCCTATTTACTGTTGTGATTAATTTGAATACAATACTTAACTTATATTTAATGTCATTCATATTAACTGACGGGATAAATTTGAATTCAATATTTAGTGACCTCTGTGATAGCGTTGTCTCCTTAACTTTATACCTACCAGCAGTTTACAAATTTTAACCAAAGGTTAAGGAAAGGTTAACGAACCTCCGCTATGCCGACGATATTATTAAATAAATAATAAATATATACAGGGTATATATTAAGAACTAAAGGCAAAGTGTACAAAACAGCCGTAAGACCTGCGATGCTATATGGTGCAGAATGCTGGACGGTACAACGAACTCATGAACAAAAGCTCCATACTAATGAGATGAAGATGTTAAGATGGTCGGGTGGCGTTACTAGATTGGATAGGATTAAAAATGAGTTCATAAGAGGCAGTTTTAAAGTATACCCTGTAACTGAAAAACTAACAGAGACCCGTCTAAGATGGTACGGGCATGTAATGCGAAGGGACCGCGACTATGTCGTTCACAAGGCGCTGGAGCTGCCGGAGCAAAAGCGTGGTAAAGGGCGCCCCCCGGACACGTGGTGGACGAGCATGGCCCGAGCAATGAAAAAGGAAAATCTTGATGCACCGACAACCCAGAATAGAACAACCTGGTGAAGAAGGATTAGGAGAACCGACCCCACCTAAAGTGGGAAAAGGGAAAGACGAAGAAGAATAAATATATACAGGGTCTAACAAAATATACTAAAACTATTTTAAGGGTAAATTCAGTCCATGATACTGAACAACTTTCCCCAAGGAACATATATTGACATATGAAAAATAATTTTTTGCTTCCCAATACAAGTTGACAGATCAGCTGATCTGAGTTTGTATGGAAAGCCAAAAAATATTTTTCATACATATATTCCTTGGGGAAACACGTTTAAAATAGTTTCAGTATATTTTGTTAGACCTTATATAAATACGGACAAATCACCCAGATTGAGCTAGCCCCAAAGTAAGTTCGAGACTTGTGTTATGGGATACCAATTTAACGATACTATATTTTATAGCAAATATATATATATAGATAAACATCCAAGACCTAGGCACACCCAGGTCAATAACATTGTTCTGTTATCGCACTCAGCTCCTGATTTGGAACAAAATGCTCGAAGATCTGAGCGCAGCAAGCCTTGAGGTTGGACTCGCTATGAATTAGTCAAAGACTATGATCATCTAGAGGCGCATAAAAGAGTATTTCCTTGATTGGTTAGAAATATCACCTATAATGTCCAGTTCTCGCAGTATATGTATCAATACTGACGAAGTGAAATTGACTGTTAGTAAAAATGCAAGTCTTGTTATTGGAATGTGTGGTTTTCAAGGAAAATGCTAGTATAAAGAAGGTGGTTGAGTGGTAGATCTGTATCAAGTCTAGCTAGAGCTACAAAAAACGGTATAGATACAGCCTGTATTCATAAATGATGCGAAGTAGATTTATTTGACATTTCACACGCCCATGCTCTGCAATGCAGATAATAAAAATCAATTAATAAAAGGGATTCAAGTCGTCTGATGTCAATAGCGGATTTAGAAAAAAGAGGTTAGGTTCAGAGAAAAATATAAGAAGAGAAAAAGACACACATACCACATCACCTAAAGAACTTTAGATCCGTTTATTCGTTCTGAAGAAAGTCTAGATTAACCTTTCCTTAGGACATTGAAATCTGTTAGCTCGGCAACTTTAGTTTCTACTACAAAAAGAGAAAGAAAAGATTTAAATGAATGATAAGAATGACGCATAAGATATAGATTTTTTTTTTATTAATTTTTTAATAGACTAATGAGCAGGTGTTGAAATCCCTCACGGACATCTGAGAATGGAGGACTCAGATAGTGCCGGGGTTGCACCGGCTAAAAACACTGCTCACTGCGACTTTACAAACTTCAAATTTTTCAAATTACAATATTTCAAATTTCCAATTTCCATTTTTACATTATTATTACTTGATCCTGCTATAGATATTGCAGGTTAAGAGAAATATCAATTGAACATTAGCAACATTTTGGTTACCAGAAGGCCGCCAGGGTAGAGGTAGACCCAGAACCAGGTGGCGAGATGATCTGGACAAGTTTTTGTCTGAATGGGAAAAACTTTCAGTGGACAGAGATGACTGGAGAATGAGGGGGAGGCCTTTGCCCAGTGGGCAAAAAAACTGGTCACAATGACAATGGTCTACAACAAAGAATGCTCAAGACCGTGCGAAGTGGAGAAGGAAAAGCCGGAAAGCGGACCCTGGGCTTCGCAGCGTTGCAGTTGTGGATGCAACTGGGAATGAAAAACTGATATCATATCCAATTCGTAATAATATTTAATAATATATTTTGATAACGAAGTAATTTAATATGCTTTGACAGAAATAACAACAAAATGTTCACTCTTACAAATACCTACTTTACAACAGGTGTTATAACTAAACAAACGTTTCATAATGTCTTATAAATAAGTAATATCAAAATCGATGACACATTGAGTCTACTTCCCTGACCTACTTTGCTTACCACATAAACTCATAATCTTCCTGCCTACGAGTATACGTCACTCGCACAAAATTTACTATTATAACTCTACAGTAAGCATTTTTGGGGTCTCACAATACTACTCCAAGTCGAAGTTTACTCTTACGTGACTTTAACGACTACTTTATGTGTCTTGTTGCGTTCACTTGAGGAGATAAGAAGATCAAAACATATCCAAAAGAAAGTAAGGATTTTGAATCAGGTGGCATAAGAAGATAAAGACATTTAAGTCATAAATGTTTTGGCTGACAATTACTAGAAAATAATTGTCGGGCCGATCATTTCCAAACAAGCTTAAACTTATGAGTTGACCACGGCTATTAAAACCTATATTTGAATTGTTTCTTCTTCAGTAATATATATATATATCTTGCCTATTTCCCAGAGGGGTAGGTAGAGATAGTCTCTCCTCCTCCAGAGATAGGCCTCCACTTTTTACGATCCTGAC
Organism: Acrobasis repandana; assembly: GCA_963576875.1. Lineage (NCBI taxonomy): Eukaryota > Metazoa > Arthropoda > Insecta > Lepidoptera > Pyralidae > Acrobasis > Acrobasis repandana. The sequence continues at coordinate 7,581,092 of OY756230.1, read as the reverse complement.
AGACTACTCTCGCTTCATCTTCTTCAGTATATTATTGATACTTTTTCATAACAAAAAACCGACTTCAATACTAGAAAAGCTAAATATTGAAACAATTGTATACCTAGACGACATATATTTTTTTTTGTTATTTTCGTTTAAAAAACCACACAACGGATTTTAAGATTATTTCTATGAAACCATTAGGAAAGTATTCCCTTTCAAACAAAAAAAAATATTTTCCAAATCGGTCCAGGCCTTCTTCTAGGAAAAAAAGATTTCGACGAATTGATGACCTCCTCCTTTTTTTTGAAGTCGGTTAAAAACCAAATGACAAAAGACAATGACCATTTTGTATGGTTGAATGGTGCCTTTTTTTTTTAGCGCGGTGGTTAACCGTTTTTTGTATGCTTCTACAAAAAAATACAAGAAGCAATATTCATTAAGGAATGATATTTGTAAACTCAGTCGCGATGGAGTTATATCGGCTCAAAGCTGAAGAAAAAAATATTTTTAATTAATTGAATTATGGACTTACCAGATATTTTCCTGAGCTATTGATGCTATACTTGCTATTATATTAGATGATTATTGTAATGATACATGATTAAGTCACGATTACAAATATTTTTTTCCTATGTATAGTTATGTATACCTAGAATGAAGTTTTTTTTCAAGTTTGAAGTCATATAAGTCGATTTTGGACTGTTAATACACTGTTATAATATATATTACATTTTTTGTTTGCAATAACTTTTTCCGCTTTATTTTCGACCGCGCTTCAAAAAAGAAAGGCACCAATCATCACACTATACAATACATAACTATAGATAGGAAAAAATATTTGTAACCATGACTTAATCATGTATCATCACAAAAATCATCTAATATAATAGCTAGTATAGCATCAATAGCTCAGGAAAATATATGGTAAGACCATTAATTAAAAATATTTTTTTCTTCATCTTTGAGCCGATATAACTCCGTCCCGACTGAGTTTACAAATATAATTTCTTAATGAATATTGCTTCTTGTATTTTTTTGTAGAAGCATACAAAAAACGGTTGACCGCCGCGCTAAAAAAAAGGCACCAATTTTTGGCAATGGCTTTTATGTAGAATAAGTAATCCTTGGGGATTTCATACCGAGATAAAATGTGACCCGCGTCACTCTCGGTGTTTAAAATATGCAACCACGTCATTTGTTGCTTAAAGTCAATACAAACTAAGGAACATTAACACAAATCCATTATTCGAATTATTATAGTCGTTAACGGCGTCTCTTTAAAATTAACGTCTCTTATTCATTTGAAGTATAATATTATTTATTTGTACATAGGCGTACCTAGGATTTTTTCTAGGTAGGTAATGGAAGTGGCAAGCATTAAAACTAACATAATTACTAATTTATCCTTACTTTTTTTACTAGCCTGTAAGTATTGTGTCCCACGGCTGGGCAAAGGCCTCCTCCTTATTTTTCCAAACGTTTTATCCTTACTTATTAAATAATAAAGTCCACCGGCGCAAATGTCTGCCTTTTTATCTGTGTGACTGACTCTACCGCATCAAAATCAGCCAGTAGTTGGCTAATTTTGATTTCGGTGATCAATAAAGATGATATAAAAAAATTATTAAATATATTGAGTAAACTCATATAAATCTCTACAACTATTTTATATCTTGATACCTACATTAGTTGTAAAGATTATTTGAGTCTCTTCTATCTATTAGAATTACTCGAAGATGATCCAATTTTGCCGTTTCGCATATCGCAAAACAAAAATTGTTGTTTTGCGATACCCGACAAGGTTCGTAGTGTGCTATTAGACAGTGTCTTTTAGTAGTGAAGTGATGTACATCATAAAATACAATAAATGAATTGAATCAAAATCAGTCAGTAGTTCTCTGATTTTTATTCAATGATGTGGTCACTAATATGTTAAGCATTTCTCCAAGGAGGTTTACATTTATCTAGTAAAATTGATAACATGACACATACGGTAAAAAAATCTTCCTTTTTATAGGGTTTTTTAGGCATTCAAGATGCAGTACTAAAGTACTCAAATTAAATAATGAATTAAGAAATGGCGAAAAAATACCACGTGGGCAAGACTTGAACCCTCCTTTGAAGTGTAGGAATATCAAATGGTGGCGAAATTCGGCGTGCGGAGTTGAACACGTCATGGCTCAGATGGTAAGAGCATAGTCGTATTGAGACTAAGGTCGCGGGTTCAAGTCCTGCTCACGTGGTATTTTTTCACCGTTTCTTATTTCATTATTTAATCTTTTTTATTTCAAATATGTTTATTAGTGGCCAGTTCTGGGATACTTCAACATTAATTGGGATAGGCAAAGAAGTTTGTATTCATAAAGTTGTAATTTAGAGAAAATATTCAATCACCTACTCGTAAGTTGGGTCTCTATCCCTTACAGCTAGTAATTTGTTACTATTACATAAGTCTCCCAAATCGCTTAAAGTGACTTTAAGCACACCTTGGCTCTATATCCCCAGAAAAGGATAAAAACGTTTTAATGCGTATTGCCCACCCTTGCGCCACTCTAGCTACGTTCGTGTTCGTGCAGTATGGTCTTTTCAAATTAGACCTATTGTCAGTATAGTAATAAAGTTGTGTAACGCGACACATCTTCCACACGCATGCGGTTGTGTCAATTACTATTGTGACAACCATTGTTGCATCGGCAGTTCATTTCAGAATCCATTCTGGAGTTAGTAATAACTTTCAAGTTCTGATTGAACTATTGCGCCACGCCATCACGCGACCTTCCTCATAGAGTGACAATGAAATTAATACCTTACCTATTACTATTGTAAACCGAGTTTTTGAATAAAGTATGAAGGTTGTATTATAAATAGAGAACATAGAAATACAATATAATTAGAACTACATTTAACAGCAATAAATTAAATCTAAAACAACAAACATTAATTTATATAAAAGATTGAACCCAAATCGCCACCGTCAGCAGGCAAGGTCCCCAAGAGGCTGGCGGCATTTCCACGTTGTATGGCCAGGCTAAGCCTTTGGCCGAAATGCGCACCAGCTAAAGTGACTTATACTTACCAACCTAATAGATTTTGAAATGTATCAACAAGTTTATTAGCCAGACAAATTGAAAAACCCCCGACCTTTAAGCATTCAACCCCAATTACTTTTGAACGGCATGTGAACTAATGATACTGGATACTCATCCACCTCTTCCAATCGCTTTCATCTATTTATTTTTATAGACAGTTAGACATAAGTAGTTACTGATGTCGATGATTTTATATTATTAATTAAGAAAATTATTACTTATTATTTAATTTAATTATAGTAATTGCTCGTACTCAGATTTTATAGCACTAATGATTAATACATTATTATTAGTTAGGTAATTCAATTAAGTATGACACAATTGCAAGCTGTTTTATAGAATGTTAGAACATTCCGTATTAACTTAAGTGTATTGTTAGGAACTGTTTCTACCGATAGAAAATATTATATAAGATAAGAAACTTGTTAACTGAGCAGGTACGAATTAGGCTATGCGAATCATTAATCCTATCGCGACTTAACTACGGTGATATAGTCTATGGGCCTCGACTTTTAGAGCGCACTCAGCGTCTAATACAACGTGTTCAAAACGCGTGCTGTAGATTTTGCTACAATGTCCCGCCGCGAAGCCATATCACGCCATATCTCAACGATGGTTCGATGCTGAATATGGTCTCCCGTAGACAGCTTCATTTGGCAACCCTGCTGTTTGGAGTGATAAAATATAGAACTCCAGAATATCTTTATTCAAGAATTAAGTATTCTAATCGTAATGCAAGATCTTGTCGTCCACCACTTCAAGTACATCGTCACAAAACAGTTTCTTTCAGGGGCAGCTTCCGGTATCAGGCGACAAAATGTTGGAACAACATACCTATTAGACTTCACACATCTTTTTCATCTTTTAAAAAAAGGTTTCGTACCCATCTATTAGATTTTCAAAAACTTTCAAATCCAACATCTTTACACAAATATCAGTGCAATATATATGTATTTCAACTTCTCTAGACAATTACACTATTTATTTATATAAACAAACACACAGCCCTATTTATTTCTCTTTAATTATTTATTTATTTTCACATTGGTACTATTAAATCCGCACCACGCATCTTCAGGACACAGCTGAAAATCAGTGTATTGCTCCCGGGCAATATTACCACTGAGCTGTGTCCTTTTTGTATTTCTGTAGCACACACATTTAAATTTATTATGTTTTTGTGTAATTTTTGTACTATGTTTGTCTGTTTTTTGTAAGTATGTATGTTATAGCAACAAATAAATGTCTTTCAATTCAATTCAATTCAAAATGCATTAAAATAAGACTCACGTTTCATAAATAACAGATGACACTGAGTTCGCAGGTATATAAGATATACAAGTAGATATTTACAGAATAAGAAATAGGATTTATCGTGGTAATATACCCATTTACGGAGATCATACAATAACGTGATTATACCTATTGGTGCAAAAATGCTGTTGGTTTTTTAACAAACATTTTCTGATAAAATAAAAATAAATAAAATAAAAATAAAATACTTACTGTTATAAAAAAATAAATTATTATTTTTATAAATTATAAATAATAATACATTTAATAACCAAAAATAAATTATTTGGTCCTGTTATTAGAATAAAACGTCACAAAATAATGCCACTTAACATAGATCACATCCACTTTGAACGTGATTTTAGAATTATTAATGCAGAAAAACGGATATTAAGAGCGCTATTTGACTCCAAGGAACTATGACGTCGTCATATTTCATACTAATCCCATAGAAAATGTTTGAATTTGACTTGTTGTAAACTAGCGTACCTATTGGTAGTTCACTCACGGCGATAACGTGAGGGTCGTGGGTTCAAGTCCCACTCGTGGCGGATTTTTTAATTACATATTTTCAATTTGGATAAATTTCCGAGCATTGTAATGCTATTTAAAATAATAATGTTTACTAATGTTTGTTTACCAATGCTACAGACACATTACCATATCTCTATAACATTTGGTTTGATACTTACCTATCTAATAATATAAGTAATTTCAAATAGTTTCCATTATAGAGTAGATAGGTACTTACATATTAGTTTTTTCAAAACTGCATAAAAATAATATTAAGATACATTTATCAGTGCTAGAGTTGATTACGTTGTGTAATATGATATATCATGATATATACATACTATCACGTCTTTATCCCTAATAAGCCAGGTCTTCCGGCTCTAACAGATCCCAAGGCCGCAAGACTCGGAGGCAACTTTTAGCAAAATAAATAAATACGGACAAATCACACAGAAATGGTGGGCGAGAAGGTGGATAAAGGTTTTAAAACATTGATGGGTTGCTAGCCGCAGTGCCGATTTACATGATTTGCATTTTCGTCCATTCCTTCGATCGTCTTTTACGATCTGCACAGAAAGAGAAGCAGCTGGTACATTCTAAGTTTTTTCTTTTCTCCCAGGCCAGCATGGAAGATTAATATATACTTAAATTTGTTGAAAAATGTGTTTGAGTTTGCTTAATCTCCTCACATGTCATTTTTATTGTTCACCGAAATATGGTTTGGGATGGTCTGAAAAACATAACCCTCCTTCTAGCGCAGTCGGGGAAAAAAGAAAACACGGACTACTAAATCTGTCGTTTTACTGTTAAAAAAACAAACCCACTTTTTCTCTCCACTGCCACACTCTAATAACAGTAACTATCTTGAGTAGAATCAGAATTGCATGAACCTTAACCTTATAATTGCGGGCAAGGATTATTACTTTAGCACACGCGATCCAATACATGCATGCAATGCCAGCCGCAGTCGACTATGTGCCCCAGGCAAAAAAAAATTGTGCACCCTTTGTGCAATGAAGTAGCCAAGTTTAGGCAAATAAATCTGCGTCTGTGAGGCACGAGTTCGATCCTTACTAGGCGCGACTTGTACCTTTGAGTTTGAACTAAATTACGGACACTTTGAACTACCACCACATGCTTCCGGGGAAGGAAAACATCGCGAGGAGACTGGCACACTAGTTCACTGGTATGTAAAAATTTACTCTATCTAAGTGATGTTTTACAACTTTGACACGTGTGCTTTAAACTTAGTAAAAAGTGTGTAAAGCTTATAATGTTAGCTTAACACCTGAGTCGATGAAATAATATCGAGTCGGAAGCAAAGTTGATGACTATGCTATCTGAAGTTCTCTTTACCACCGCCCGTTGTGTATGAACAATTTTACTGCTCCCTTGTAAATAAATAAATCATTGTAAGATTATCAAGTAAATTTTTTAAAATTTTGAAAAGTGATGATGTAAAAAAAAATCTTGAGCTTCTCCGTGTTTCTGTTGGCTGTTGGTCCCGGCTCTTATCATTTTATGACAATCGTCAAACTATGTTAAATAGGCCTTTTACACACACGAAAACATATACATAATGAAGCTGTATTATTGGATTGAGTATTTTTTTTCTCGATCTGGATGCGACGGGTTTGAGATACTTCATGCTCACCTGCTCATGTTAAACGCCCCCAAAGCCTGAGAGCCCTAGCCCGACTTAGTCCTAAAACCAGCACCACATGCACGCCTACTGCAATTACTGCATCATATAACTCTTAGTATCTTTGCAATAACGCCTTGCTAGTAATTAGAACTTAATTACTTTTATCGCATAATTCGTTGTTATCTCGCCGACTATAAAACAATGAGAAGGTAATGTTGTATGAAACACGTGCGCGGTGCACCCACTTTAATTCATCCGGTTGTATTGAAGACCTCCGACTGAGCTTGATTACGAGTGCGATAGTACCTAACAATGATCTTATCTCTTTAAATTGTTTTATATCCCGCGACAATAGCTTATAATCCATATCTACTCGTACATAGAGTACATCTCCACGCAACATGTCTCTACTCTGTGTTGCAAATTTTCCTTTTTTTTAATTTTTAAGGTACTCTGGAAAATATCCCTGTCTAGGATTACTTGTCGCGGTGTATTTTCAGATTATATTTTTATGAGGTACGTTGAAAGTACATTGCTCTGGTAAATATAAGGTAACCATAAGACATCTGTATATTACATTTATTATCAGTATTCACCCGTCATTCTGACCTTCAGGACTGCGTTGCACTTTATTATTTTAATTCCTGTTTCATGGAGGTACATTGAATTTAATTAAAGGTACATTCACGTCCATTGCAGGAACGTTGCTTTCATATATAACATTTCATCATAACATTTCATTTCTGCAACAATACACCCGTCATTCAGACCCACACAAGATCATCTTTGTGTTATTCTCGTAATGTAATCTGGTTTGTTACCCCATAAAATAACACGATAGTCATCCGAAAGTGTCATCCTATTTCTATGTCAAACCAAATTAGACTTCATTCATTTCGTAACGCTCAATATTGCTTGATACTGAAACGTAGCTACGTATGTACGTCTGTAGTGCCGCGTTTGGGTGTGGTTTCCGGCAGAGTAGAGTAGGACCACTCTAAGTCTTCCCGTGGATATCGTAGAAGGCTACTTTAGGAATCACAAGCTCGACAAAGCTCAATAAGTCTCCTCCAACCCGTCTAGCCAGCGTGGAGAGTGTAAGCTTAATACTCTGACTGCTCTGGCAGTACAGAGAGGGTCGTGCTCTTGCAGTGGAGACTAAACAAGATCTAGAGGATGATGATGATGCATTATCTATTTACTTAGTTCGATGTTCGTTGTGATGTATAAAGCAACACAATTCATCATAATTAAATATAATCATTTCCAAGTGAGTGACGCGAAGGTCACGGTTTTTGCAATTTATTTCTTATCATGATTTCAATTACGTAACTTGCGGTGAGACTATATATATAGTAACTTACATACTGTATATGCAGACGATAGTTTTAAAATATTTGAAAATTGAATTTCATCGATTGATATTTTATTAAAAAATTGTACCTACAGGCAGTTTTAATATCATCACAATTCCATATATCTATATAATCACGATCAGTTGATCAAAAATGTCAGTTCGAAAATAATAGACATTTAGATTGCTTACTAAATGTTTTCTTTATAGCATACTCGTATATCGGTTCACTGCTGGGCTAAGGGCCTCTTCCAATAAAGGGCGGATTTGCCCATAATCACCACACTGGGCAGGCATAATAACTCATTGCACAAAGGAAACTGCTGCCCGTGCTCTGTTACCTATACCGCCTTAGAGCTCTGTTAACTATACCTCCTTAGAGCTCTGTTACCTATACCCCCTTAGAGCGCTGTTAACTATACCTCCTTAGAGCTCTGTTACCTATACCCCCTTAGAGCTCTGTTACCTATACCTTCTTAGAGCTCTGTTAACTATACCTCCTTAGAGCTCTGTTACCTATACCTCCTTAGAGCTCTGTTACCTATACCCCCTTAGAGCTCTGTTACCTATACCCCCTTAGAGCTCTGTTACCTATACCCCCTTAGAGCTCTGTTACCTATACCTCCTTAGAGCTCTGTTAACTATACCTCCTTAGAGCTCTGTTACCTATACCCCCTTAGAGCTCTGTTAACTATACCTCCTTAGAGCTCTGTTACCTATACCCCCTTAGAGCTCTGTTACCTATACCTCCTTAGAGCTCTGTTAACTATACCTCCTTAGAGCTCTGTTACCTATACCTCCTTAGAGCTCTGTTACCTATACCCCCTTAGAGCTCTGTTACCTATACCCCCTTAGAGCTCTGTTACCTATACCCCCTTAGAGCTCTGTTACCTATACCCCCTTAGAGCTCTGTTACCTATACCCCCTTAGAGCTCTGTTACCTATACCCGCTTAGAGCTCTGTTACCTATACCCCCTTAGAGCTCTGTTACCTATACCCCCTTAGAGCTCTGTTAACTATACCTCCTTAGAGCTCTGTTACCTATACCCCCTTAGAGCTCTGTTAACTATACCTCCTTAGAGCTCTGTTACCTATACCCCCTTAGAGCTCTGTTAACTATACCTCCTTAGAGCTCTGTTAACTATACCTCCTAAGAGCTCTGTTACCTATACCCCCTTAGAGCTCTGTTACCTATACCCCCTTAGAGCTCTGTTACCTATACCCCCTTAGAGCTCTGTTACCTATACCCCCTTAGAGCTCTGTTACCTATACCCCCTTAGAGCTCTGTTACCTATACCCCCTTAGAGCACTGTTAACTATACCTCCTTAGAGCTCTGTTACCTATACCCCCTTAGAGCTCTGTTAACTATACCTCCTTAGAGCTCTGTTACCTATACCCCCTTAGAGCTCTGTTAACTATACCTCCTTAGAGCTCTGTTACCTATACCCCCTTAGAGTTCTGTTAACTATACCTCCTTAGAGCTCTGTTACCTATACCCCCTTAGAGCTTTGTTAACTATACCCCCTTAGAGCTCTGTTACCTATACCTCCTTAGAGCTCTGTTACCTATACCCCCTTAGAGCTCTGTTACCTATACCTCCTTAGAGCTCTGTTACCTATACCCCCTTAGAGCTCTGTTACCTATACCCCCTTAGAGCTCTGTTACCTATACCTCCTTAGAGCTCTGTTAACTATACCTCCTTAGAGCTCTGTTACCTATACCCCCTTAGAGCTCTGTTACCTATACCCCCTTAGAGCTCTGTTACCTATACCCCATTAGAGCTCTGTTAACTATACCTCCTTAGAGCTCTGTTAGCTAAATGATATGACCTTATACGTAAATATGTTTAAAAGCATACTAAAGCCGAGGTTTTCTCTACAAACAAGGATGTTGTGTGAAGATGCCGAGATTTGCTAGTAAAGACGCGTCTTCCGGCTTTTTTGTGGCGACTTATGAGTATGAGCCATCGTCGTTGTTGAACTATATGAATATTTATGACATTTAATTTATTAAGTACACTTGTTTTGTGTATTTACTTTTAAAACCTTGAAAATGTAAATTCAGTTTAATATTACGCAACATTATATTGGTACTTCTATAGAATATACAGTACTGTCAATAGTTTGTTTATTTTATTTGAAATATAATACAGTTTAAATTAAATTAAAGCTAAATAATATATATTTCTTTATAAATTAAAACTTATAAGTATCTCTAAGAACTAAAACTAAAAAAAATACAAATTATGTAATCCCACTAAAATATTACCCCTCGGCTTACAGTACTTAATTTATTAACGACGGAAATGTAGAGTCTTTTTTCACATTTATATATTTTGGTTTTGATAGGTTTCGATACAGAGAGGGTACCGGTGCCTCAAGAACCATATCCTAAAAAATAACAGGGTCGGTTCTTGTTTTTACGAGTATAATTAAATGTTTTTGGAAATAGATCAGTTCAGAGTCAGCTTAAGGCCCCGTCCGTTCAGAGCTAAGAACACTGTGAGTGTTTTTGAAAAATCACTGTAATAAACTACTACAGTTTATTTCCCAAAAAAATTACATACGAATCTTAAGGCTTTTATACAGACACCCACAATATCTAAAACACGATTATACTTTTTTGCTCAATAGAAAATAATCGCAAACATACCTCTAAATTTGCCAAAATTTACCTTTAAAAAAGATATAAATACTTTATGCAATCACTTTTTATATGAAAATTATACAAAAAAATGTATATTCTAAATTACTAGTTAATTTCGCTACTAAATATCGTCGAGCTCGGGATCGGGCCTTTGTTCGCTCTCGACAAATATTTCACTGTGTTTTATTTATTACTATTTTTGTATAATATTTAAAAAAAATGTGTAGCGAAATTAACTAGTAATATAGATTATACATTTTTTGGAATAATTTTCGTATAAAAAAGTGATTGTGCTCGTATAAAGTAGTAATATCTTTTTTAAAGGTAAATTTTGGCAAATTTAGAGGTATGTTTGTGATTTTTTTCTATCGAGTCAAAAATGCTTAATCATGTTTTAGATATTGTGGGTGTCTGTAGAAAAGCCCTAAAATTTATATGTATTTTTTTTGATAAATAAACTGTTGTAGTTTGATTACAGTGATTTATCGAAAACACGCACAGTAATGCGGTTCAGGTACACAAAACAGAATAATTTTCTTTTATTTTTGCTAGAGCAAAACTATGCAGGAATACAAAAAAAAAACTGGAGCAAATTTTGTAACAAATTATGTAAGCCTTGTTAGTAGAGGACAATAGCACGTACGATAATTTTCCTATTTCTTTCTGACTCAAACACGTGTGTGGTCGCCGTTGAATAAATGCTTAGTCTTGTTATTGTTGAAAACCTGCAGTGTTGTTTAACCGTGAATATATTTGGTTATTGTCCCAAGTTTTCACACCGACGTTTAGAAATTCTAGTCGCTACTTTGAGTCTGTTTGTCATGTTTGTTAGCACTGTTTGCGTAGTCAATAGCCTTAAGCTCGTCTCTTCACGCCATTTTCTCTAAGTTCAGGACGACGTTTGAGTTTTCTATGAGTGCAGTTTCAACGACAGTCCTAGTTTTTACCCAAAGGTCGTCAATGGAGCCCATTACTGAGACTCCACTGTCTATCCGTCTGTCCGAAGGTCTATCACAGGGCTCTATTTCTTTACCCGTAATAGCAAGACACTTGAAATTTTAACCGATTATGTACTACTGTAGCTGCTATAACAACAAAACTTAGAATAAAGTAAAGTTAAAAATTAAAGGGGGTCGTCATACAAGACACGTGTTTTTTTTACTTTATATCTATGATTTCAACACTGTTGCAACATATAAGTACCTATGTAGGTACATATATTTTTCGTTGTTATCAAAAAAACCACAGACTTTTTTTATTTAGGTTTCTTGCAATATATTTCTCAACGTGATGACTACAAAAATATATCTATATATATACTATTAGTCTGAAAATAAACAAAAAGGTGGTACTTAATAGTAGACATATACTATTGTGTACCTATTTTTAATGAATGATTTTATGAGTGTTGATGGACTTTTTCTGATTGCCGAATTCACTATTACAAAGTTCTTACTCAGTTACAAATTGATTAATTGGCACGCATTTTACTCTAGGGGTAAACTACAAAGCCCATTTTTACATAGAATAAATAATGTATAATACCTAAGTTGAAGTAGGTAGATACTAAAATGAACGACCTTTAATATATAATGGAGAAGGTCGCCAATTGCAAAATGAACACTCCTTGTTTATTTATTATGCAGTTTGTCTAAAATGTCAGGTCCACGCTCACCGCCGTCAGTTGCGTGGTTTTGATAACTACTATTAGTAAGATAGAAATATTTTTCAATCGTACTTACTTTGAAATTGTATTGTATTGTATTTATTTATGTCGCATTGGATCATGAGGCCTGTAAAGACAATTGCTTGAAATAAATAAATACAATACAATACAATACAAAAAATATTGTACCAAAGAGCAATAACCATAGGTTTGCACTAGGAAATAATTGACAACAAAAAGATTTTCAAAATGAAAAACTACTTTTACTAAAAGTTTTTGAATAGGTAATGATTCCAGATTCCCGTTTCTACCTGTTAGTTTTCTGCTACATTTAGTGATGACATATTGTAAGCTCATCGTCTATTTAGGAGATTCTTGAATTTCGTTCAACTTGTACGATCTTTTATTAAATAAGTGCTTCGGAAGGCACGTAAATCCGTTGGTCCCGGCTGTCATCATTTTATGGCAGTCGTCAAGCTATGTCAGATGCCTTTACGCAGCTTGAAAATCTAACACCAGTGTTGGCCTACACACCAGTGTTGACTTACACACACGAAAAAAAAAAAAAAAAAAAAAATTATCAAATATATCTTAATAATTGTAAGATATTTATTATATCTCTTAATAATAATCTTTGTTTTGATTTTACACTACTGTTGACATCAAATCGTTACTTACAGCTAAGTTTAGTGCCACTTCCTAGGCGCTAGTGCATAAGTAACGGCAACAAACTGCACTGCAGCATTTTCTCCAAGTAAATTCATGTGTAGTCAAAGACTTATCAATTTTATAAGTAAGTGCTAACTTATCAGATATCTCATTTAATTTATCCATCAATTTACTTGCTTGTTTTTCTTGTTTTTTATATACATATATACATACATATAAGTGGCTAACATTGGTGTCAATTTTTTCTAAACTGTCTAAAAGCATCTAACATGGCGTAATTAGCTTTATCAACTTACTGAAAATAATAGTTTAAAGTATAGTTCCTGATCATCACACATGAGAAGAAAGATACTCACCAACTTATGTGAAATAATTTAATCAGATATAATTATACTCTCTCAAAAGTCTATCTACTCGGAGCCTCAACAGAATCATTACAAAAATGACTAGAATCAAGCAGCTAATACGCTTCAATGATAGCAATGAAGCCGCTGCGCTGCATTCGCTCTCAATATCACCTTGATTGGATAGTCTCTGGCTTGATCCTGTTTTATTGGTGCATAATGCTGTCGGCACTGATGGAACGGAATGAAAATAATTTCTATTCATCATTGCCTTGCAGATATAAAAATGATAATGAAAATTGTAAATGCATCTGTTAGGTACTAAACATTTTATTGCCTACTTTCAGCAATTCATATTTACATTATTATAATAAATCTTGCTTGATTATACAATTAATCATTAAAATTTATGCACTGAGAAGATTCGAGGTAAAGGTCTCTTTAAGGGTAGATTTGTATTTGCTTTAAAGTCTTAGTTTACACTGACTAAGTCTAGAAATTGTCCAAACATCCTTCCATTTCTTGGAGAAGGATGATAACAATATTCTCGAAACTATTGAACTTATGTGCGACAAGTTCATTACTTTCATTCGATAATTTTGTTAGCACCCACTATCCCAAAACCACCGCTACACCCTCTCACTACTATAACTAATAATAATTCTTCTTCTCTACGATTCTTAAGTCACCATTCAATTCCTTGGTAAATAATGAAAATACCAAAGGAATCAGGAAAAAGCAAGCTTTAGACATTAGGCTATTGTTTGTATCTAATTTCATACATATTGTACATTTATACATCTTGTTGTTATTTTATCTTTTCTTTAGAAAAAGGGAGATGTCATAGTATTTATGGTCTTTAAGAAATATAAAATAAAGTTTTAGTCTATGATATAGTCTATTATAAATAACTTTACAATCATAGGAAGGTTTCGGAAGATGTTATTTTGTTTAATTAAACATTGCAGTAGTTTCATTTACCTGCTTATGTAGGTAGGTCCTATTCTATTACACACCTTTATAACTTATTTTCATTTTATTTAACACACTCTGGTTTCCAATGTACCCTTTACCCTTAGATTTACTGGCACATTCGATTTATGCGCAATAAACTTTGAATAAATAATAAGCGTGCTTTTCACAAAAGCACTATTATGTATTATTTTATGGTTATCAAAACATGCTGTTCATAAAGTTTCTACTTCCTACGCTATTTAGTATAACTTTCTATGTCATTAGATACTTTGTTCGTAAATGCGGCAATCGTCTCAATAATGGTGTCAATAAATTCTTATCGTGGTTCGTACCTACATGCTACATTCAACAACCTGATTGATGCAGCTTTTTGGGACCTGTCACTTTCTTTTGGTACTTTTCACCTTTCTCCTCAAGAGATCGTGCATCTCGTACGTCAAAATCAGACAATGATGCTCATTAACTAAATGATTATAAATATCTACTATTTTAGCACCTATTGAAATGTGCCATAACCTTTATCTATTCTCAGTTTCGTTTTTCTTAAATTAAAAACTGAACTGAGAATCAATCAGTCTTAGGGGATTATTTAACTCAGATTTTTCCAAGCGGTCTTGGTACTTATTTTGTATAGCATAGTTATCTCAGTCACTCACATCAAGTTTGAGACATTATTTTATTCACAAAGTCATCGTTTTTAATAGAACACACTATTTGCGCCAGCCGATCACTGGGTAGCCTATTTATGGAGATTAGAAATTCTGATCACAATAGCGTTATGTTAACCGTATACTTACTTACATATAGTACCTTTACAGGCTGACTTTTATCCACCGGCAAAATTTTTTGGAGCAAGTTCAGTCCATGATACTAAACTACTTTCTATAAAAAAAAGATATTAGAAATTGACTAACATTTTTCGTCCTCCCATACAAATAAGCGCTCAGCCAAACGGTTTTTGTATGGGATGATGAAATTTTTTTATCGAATTTTAATACATAAATTTAAAAAAGTAGTTCAGTATTATGGACTAAAACTGCTCCAAAAATTTTGTCGGTGGATTAAAAGTCACCCTGTATATCATTTGCATATATTGTTGTCATAACAGGTCATATGATACTATTTTATTCATTCTCTTAAGCACAGGAACCGATTAATGGATAATTAGAGGAGCAAAAACTAGAATATAGAAGATGAAACGAAAGATTCTTTTGGAGAAAAGAAAAAACTTAGAATGTACCATCTGCTTCTCTTCCCGCGCAGATCGTAAAAGCCAATCGAGGGAATGGGCGAAAATGCAAATCATGTTATTGGGTAATGCAGCTTCATCACTATTTTGATTCCTTTTTCCACCATCACGCTAAAAGTGGCCTTCGAGTCTTGCGGCCCTGGGCTCTGTCTGCCCCATTAGAGATAAAGACGTGATAGTATGTATGTAAGATGAAACGGTATAGTTTTGTGATAATAACAATTAACAATATAAATCCATCATCAGGCATTCTGGGATTTTCACCTTCACCATACTTATGCAAAGCTTAGGTAGAGTATACTCGTGATAAAGTATACGTGCCATAGCATGGAGTAAATAGATTATTCCTAAGCTTGAGCTATTCAGACACCACACACTGCCCTAGATTGAAGCTAAGTGCGAACATTATAGGCATTTAATGTGTTCAGATTAAAGAATCTAAGTTAATGTGATTATAATTCAATCTTTCATTATAAGCGGTCGTGTTGTTCTAAAAAATCTTACAATATTTCGTGCGGGTTATTAAAAATTAGACAGCTGCAATGTGCCGGACAAGTTGTGAGGATGGACGGAAAGTAGGAGAGTATAGGAGGAAGCTAGAAATACACGGAATTCGAGGCAAGGCATTCATATTTAGATATTTCAAATACCATCAGCCTCATGCAGTAGTAACAAATTGCTCAGGATACTCGTTTTGGTAAATTTTAATCAATTTATTATCTGATTCTTTCTTCATTCTCTCTCCGCGTAGGTTATTATTAATTAAAGGAATGAAAACCTGAGAATATTTTTTTCTATACAGGCGATTGGCTAGGCTTATCACTATATTTTATGATTTGATACCCGTTTAAGCTCAATAGGGTATACTAAGAGTTCAAGGTTACTACTGAATTTCAGTAAGACGACGCAGTGACGGCTGCGGCACATGTTGTTTCGTATCTCTTTGAACTTATCGTTTACTTATAAGAAACTATACAGAAAGTTCATAATTAATGAACGAACAGAATGACGTGAAAGCAAATTAAGTCTAGAACAAAATCGCGCAACAAACATCATTATTCACATAATAAATGTATAATAATATGACAGATCTGCTCGTAAAGTCGACCGGCTAACATTGACCTAGTGGCCACTATGCAAACAGGGCAACGCTGTCAAGACTATTTTGATAAAAATGTTAAAGACAACTTTATTTTTATATAAATAGCGAACTAAAAGGCAATAAGCGAAAGCCCTCATTCGTTTTCAGGCGCGTTTCACTTTCTGAAAATGTGAAATTCGGCAGTTTTTATTAGTAATAACACCCAAATAAAAATAAACGATAACCGAATTATATAGCAAACTGTCAAGGTGAACCGGATTCCGGCGGTTTGCGCAACTTGAACGAATGTCGTGTTCGATGAATTGAATCAGGTGCAACCGATTTCAAGAGTATTGGGCCAAGAGCGCCGTATATTATAGACGTCACGCTGCTGCGCCTCGCTTTGCACGCAGCCTCATCAATGGACGAGCTGGTTGGTCAATGAAAAGCTAAATTAGGAGTTTTAATCGTGGCTAATGAGCAAATTATCCCGTTAACTTACTTACCTTCTTTTAGACTTTTTTTAAGTCTGTTGTTGATAGATACTTGAATCGTCCTGTATTTTCGTCCAAATTCATTATTGTCTAAAAAAATCCTCCTTATTTACCATCTGCCAATGGTCAATTCAATGCGGAGAGAACAGTGGTAATAGGGTTCAAGCCCATTATAAGTAAATCCTAATTAACTAAACCAAACCTAACCTGACTTTTAAAATAAATCACAAACACAAATATGCAGTGCGGTTTTGCCGTGTGGTTCCCGGCAGGGTACCTCTAAAGATGACCACTCCTTCTGGTGGATGTTGTAGAAGGCGACTTAGGAAACACAAGCTAACCAAAGCTTAAACAACATGAGACCTCTCCAACCCGTCTGGCCAGCGTCGAGAGTGTAGGTCAATTCTTTAACTGCTCTGGCTAATATATGGCTCTGGTAGTACAGTACAAAGAGGGTCGTGCTTCTGCAGTGGAGACGAAAAAAGACCTGATGATGATGATTATGCAGTGCGGTGCTGCAAATCTCTGAAATAATCAAGTACAAGTGGTGGTGTACGAGAAGCTTTTCTCTAAAATGACATGAAAATGACGCACGTATCTCATACCATTAGAAACTTAATTTAGAACGTGTGACTTTTTGATGAGTTAGTGAGCATTTTAGCAAATCGCAAGGTCACAACCGCGACCTCGTGCGAAAACGCGAAATAATAATCTCATGGGTGAAAGACGCATGCGATTGCAAAATAGTTACATGCGGAAATGTTTCCCGTGCAGCGGAGCGGTGCGCGGGCGCACGCTCGCGGCATTGACATACTTAGCTATGTCGTGGACTGTACACTTAGCGAAATATAAGTTCGATAAATAAAAGACCTAAAGTACTTTCGACTACCATCATTAATTTTGAAATGGAGCATTTATTTGAACGAACGCTTTTTGTTATTTTGGTTTAGAGCTGAAACTAAACCAAAATAACAAAAACCTAATAAAATGTCAATAAATAATTTTGTTTTTAGTTTTTAAATCAATCCAATCCAATAAATTAAATTAAATCAAAACCAATCCAATCCATCCAACAGCATAAAAATCAACGGCACATCCGGTTACCCAAATCAATAACAATTGTGATGTTGATGTTTATGTACACTACGAATGGAAAAGAACGTATTTTTCGACATGAACGTTAAAAAAAATTAAAAAGTCACGTACTAAAGTAGTAACTAAAGTCTTCATCAAAAAATGACGAGGTTTCAAAATGTCCACAGATAATTTAAAAAGAAAGAAAATTCACATTGTAAAGATAAAAAAGTTTTAAAAAAATGTTGCAAAAATTTAACTCCATTGCAAAATTATATGTCGTCGACTATACCTACTCGTAAATCTCTAGTCTCTACCAACCAACCACACACTCGTCCGTCCAATGAAGAAAAGCAACGGCATTTTTTGTCGTTTAGAGCAAATTGAAATACTTAATCTTTTATCCACCGTGACGTTGTCGTGACAATGAATATCAGCCACTCATATATTATTGGTTACGTGGGAACGTGTAGCTGTTTAGGTGCTCACGTTGGACTTTATTTG
Organism: Acrobasis repandana; assembly: GCA_963576875.1. Classification (NCBI taxonomy): domain Eukaryota; kingdom Metazoa; phylum Arthropoda; class Insecta; order Lepidoptera; family Pyralidae; genus Acrobasis; species Acrobasis repandana. Next base: position 7,562,510 of record OY756230.1, on the reverse strand, counting down.
CTTAGAAATACCGCGAAAAACGTATACTATAAATGAAGATTGTCAAGGTATTGCAAAAGAGGCGTTGCACAGATATAGGATGCATTCTTCGCTATACATTTAATCGAAATAGACTTGCTATTATCAGTTTTTATGTGGCACATTATTTTCTACGTTTTGTAGCGAGATAAACACCCAAGATATGACGATTAGGTATAAAGGCAATTCTCTAATTTTTCCTGACTAGTGGAGTAACTTATTAGCATATATAATAACCATTACTCCATGGAGGTCATCAAAAAAGTAGAGAAGTACAGGTCTATAAAAACTCGTTTCTGACAAACAAAATAGAGCATTAAGTGTCGTCACTTTTTGTTTTTTTTTGTAGTTGTTACGGAAAATCACCAGCATATCTACATGTGACGCATTAAGTTACACGTCATACTCAAAAATAATTACTTGTTTGTTTTTGAAATATTTTTAACAAGTCGACATAATGTCTGTATAATTACAGAGGCAGAGCTAAAGATAACAAATGCCCAAACATAAGCGTTCAGCGTGTTTTATATGGGCATGGCCTTTTGCGTACTACTACGAGTAATACCAGTTGACACTACTCGTATCTAACAAAAAAAATATACTGAAACTATTTTAAGGGTGAATTCAGTCTATAATACTGAACAACTTTACCCAATGAACATATATTGAAACATGAAAAATAACATACTATACATAACATTGACATATCACCTGATCTGACTTGATCTGAGTTTTTATGGAAAAAAATAATTTTGTATTTCGATACATGTTCCTTCTTCATAGACTGAATTCACCTTTAAAATAGTTTCAGTATATTTTGATAGAGTTGTTAGACGTTATATATTCGGGTCTTCCTTTTTTATACTAGGTACTTATAGGTACCTATCTATGTAGTAACATGTCGAAGAACTTTCTGCAAACAATTGGACAGCCGCGGTCGACGGCCCACTCCATTACTTTTGGCATTGTCCACACTTTCTACACGGTGTGATGCTCGGCCAAAATCTTACAAAAACTAACGGCTAATGGTTAAAGCCAGTGCCGGTTGATGCAGTGCTGGTGTCCGGGGCAAGATTTAGACTACTTTGAAGCAAAAATAATAATAATATAGGTACTTGAATTAAAGTAACACTTAGAATTTAAAGATGAAACAAGAACGATATTTTTAAAGTGAAAACTTCTTTAGCGGCGTTGTGCATTTTTTTTGTAATGGGTAAAAAATGTTAATCTCGCGTTGTTTATAAAGAGATCAGAACGACTTGAGCGTCTAGAGTTCGAATACCACCGGGAGGTGTTCACTTTTTAGTTCAATGAATTTATTTTTATTTTACGACCGGTATTTTGAAGTTTTATTTTACAAGTTTTTGAAGTGAAAACTTCAACTTTAGCGGCGTTGTGCACTTTTTTTTGTAATGGGTAAAAAATTTTAATCTCGCGTCAGGACACGTGTCCTGATCGAAAATTCGTAAGACGGATGGAGAGTAGACAGCCGGCGCGGCGTAGGAGAGGAAGTATCCCCCTCTCTTTCTACGGCGCGGCGAGATAAACTTTTTAATATAATATAAATTGTCATGTTTGTGTATTCTACCACATAAATGATAGTACTTTTATACTGATAATTAAAGCAATTCGTGCAAAATTATTCCATTCCAAAATATCAAAAATACACAACGTTAATATTCAAGTTTTCACTTCTGCCGGCACTCCCGGAGTGCAACCCGTCGTTTTTTTTCTCATGTTGATTAACAGGGGTAAAAAACATAGAATCTTTACAAGGATCTCTCAGTAAATTTCTTATCTGCCTACTAGTAATTCCATAGATATAAAGTAAAGGTACAAGATACACATAGCATAATGAAAATTGTGATCAAAAATGAAATGTTAATGAACCTGTGAAAAGTGTATTACTTATTACCTTTTGTTATATAATTACATTCGACAATGCAGCACCATGCTATCTTTTCATCGTATTTCGATATATATTAATTGGGAAAAGTTGATCAAAATAATGGAGTAAATCACCCCTAAAATATAAGCTTGTATATTTGTATAAGTCCGGTACATAACGGCTAATAGTTGTCCTCAAAACTAGCGACATCTCACTTTGATCGCTATCTCTTTTGCTCTTGTGAGGGTGACCGTAATCATTTTGTTTGTCACACTCGGCTATGTTGATCCTTTTACACATTCAAAAAATCTAGATCTATGATTAGTTCAAAAGTTAAAATTAATCGACATAAAATAGTAAAGAGTTAGCTAAAAATGTATTTCCTTGAAAGTTAGCAACAACCACGCTACTATTGTGCACACTCCCGACACCTGAGACGCCCTCTGTATTCCTCGTTGCTGCCCCGTTTTGTCTGGCTTCCCTGGGCGATTGCCAACAGCGCCACACCCCAACGCCGCTTCTGTTCAAAGCTACCGACTTCATTATAGAAAGTAAGTATGTGTTCTTTCCACTCACTGTCTCTGAAGTTCAAGAGCGGCCAGGGTCGGCGACCCTCAGCTGTCGTTACTGTCGTAAACAATATTTCATTTCAATTCAATGTACCTGTTACTTGCGTTATTGTGCAGAGACAAGTGGGCTGTCGTATTGTTTAAACTTTTGACGGTGCGTTGGTTTAGTAAACAATTTATCTCCCCGAAGTTAAGTTGAACTTACGGTCGAACCATGAACCATGGTCTTCAAAGGCCAATCATCTCGTGACTACTTAGACTAATGTTTTTTGATTCTTGTACTTTTATAATATTGAGTTAGCTACGTATATTCTTCTTAACATTTTTATCGTCACAAAACAATATAATAAGTCGGAGTTTTTGCTAGTACCTATTCTGCGGTTCTAGTATCGTTTCTGTTCCGGCACTCTTGCCCTTGACATTTATTACAATAATATAAGTATTTTCTATTATTTGTCATTCATACTTAACATAACACTTGAATTATATTAACTTTGATTTATTATAGCAATACTGCTTAAAATTAACTCTATCACCTTTATACAGAGCTCAAAGTAGTGACAAGACTGACAAGTAGTATGAGTAGCTATAATGTAATTCTGTATTTCCGCATTTTCCGCTAAACGATTAAATCCGTGATTTATTGTATCATTTGGCGATCCTACCTAATTATCCTAGATGTTGAGTTGATCGAACCACTCACGATTACTTACTCATTTAATTTACCTATTTTTTTCGTGCAGTTAGATGCTGATCTTTTAAGTATGTTAAGATGTATTTTTATGTCTTTCTATATCACCACACCACCATCATTACAATAATAAATTTTTTTTTAAGATATAAAAAAGCTTCATATTTTGCTTTTTTCTTACTTGCTGGTCTGGGAGAAAAGAGAAAAGAAAAAACATAGAATGTACCAGCTGCTTCTCTTCCCGCGCAGATCGTAAAAGGCGATCGAGGGAATGGGCGAGAATCTGGATCATATCAATAGGCGATGCGGTTAGCAACCCATCACTATTATAATTTCCTTTTTCCACCTTCGTGCCCACCATCATGCTTAAAGTGGCCTGGGCCTAACCACCTTAGGCTCTGTCAGCCCCGTTAGTGATAAAGACGTGATAGTGTATTGTATCTTTATATTTTGTAGATTTGTGGCCTTGGCCAAATGGCCTTTTTCAAATTGTCTTAGGTCTTGGGTGTTTATCTATATATGTATTTATTATAAAATATATATAGTATCGCTGAGTTGGTATAACAAGTGTAAAACTTACTTTGGGGCTCGCTCGATCAGTGTGATTTGTCCTTATATATTTATATATATTTGTTAGCTATAGACAAATATTTAGGTTTGATTATTAAACATTCATTTCATTTGTTCCAGGATTGGAAGACACGGTGAAGCTGGTAAAGGGTATCGGTGGCAAATGTCATGGATACGTGGTGAACCTGGCCAACCGGGAGGACATCTACAGGGTGGCGAAGCGGGTGGAACAAGAAGTGGGCAGAGTGAGTGAATTCCACCTACTCATTTAACCATTTAACCCAGGGCGATTTTTTAACCACTAACCAAATTTTTGGAGCAAGTTCTGTCCATGTACTGAACTTCTTTCCATGTAAATAATTAACGAAAAATAAATATTTAGTTTACAAATCAGCGATCGGCTAAACGGGTTTATTATGGGAGGGCGTAAGTTTTTTTATGATTTTTAATAACTTTTCTATAGGAAGTAGTTAAGTGACTGGATTAAACTTGTTCCAAAAATTTGGCTAGTGGGTAAAAAGTTACCATGTATCAGCTAGTTCAAAGTTGCATAAAAAATGTAGCAACGTAGGAGCTTGCGCTTTGGAGCTTGGGTGTGCTTTCTGACTTTTTCTTCTCAAAATAAGGTATGGCCTTGCGAAGTGGAGAAGAAACAGCCGGCACGTTGGAATGCCGGAAAACCAATTTGGACCAGGTTTATTACCGACCACCTTAGGAATATATTTCTACATAAAAAATTACAACCAGCCTACAGTATCCGCGCGATTATAAAGATGTAAATGTTTGTGTTGAAGATCTATTTATTGATTAATCACTACTTAATATGTCTTCAAAGTTCGGAGCCGTACTGGTGAAAGGCTTGGCAGACTACTGCATAGTAAAAATAATAGTGATTTTAAAGTTGCATATAAAGATCGAGTCAATATACAACAGGAAAAACATGTTATACTCAAACAGAAGATGACCTTACAATTAATTACAAATCATCGGATGATCGTTAAATCGTCATTACGGGACGTTTTATCATTAGAAAATATTATTGTGCATCAGCCTCCATATTCATACAAAAGGACCGACAGTGTCAATGTACGCTTCCATAAATATTTAAAAGTATTCATATGAAAAGAGACTGTGGTTAATAACTCGGGGCAAACAATATAAAATAAGTACTTACTCTGAGGCATTGTTTGCGGGTCAAGCATACAGATTTATTTTTCACACTTGAATTAGTCATGCGCAAAGTTAAACATACTTTTTTGTCGTTTGTAAAAATGTGCACGCTGCGTCCTCGCGAAAAAGCAAGTAATTAGAAATCATTATTTAGAACAAAAGACAGCAACGAGCCGATTTAAAAATGATGGCACGTTTCCAAAATGAAAAACTTGATACTTTATTTTTTTACGTGCTGCTCTGGGAGCAAAGTAAACATTGAATATTTTCTCACCCGCGTAGACTGTAGAAATTAATCAAGGGAATGGGCATTGACCGAGGAATGATGACCTAAATTGGCGACAGACAAGAAACCTACCACTATACATATTTCTTATTCTCGTTTTCCATCTTAGGTCTGGCACAGATATACGGTTTCCTTCAGGGCCTAATTAGCCCTTAGGCACAGCTTAGGCTAATTAGGCAGCAGACTACGGCGCGAATTCAGATTTGGAAACCTGCAAATGCTCTTCTTACATACAAAATGTTCAGGAAGGTGCACAGGTTCTTATTTATACCAAACGGGAATAAACCTCATGTTCAGTAAAATCAAAAACAAATATTTTACAATCTAGCAGAAAAGGCACAAAAGAAGCCTTCAAAGTGTATGTATGTTTGCTTCCTGACGCGCACGCGCATGGTGAATATGCATCACTGAAACTCAAACCGCGAACTTGGTAAATCAACATTGCTCAGGCACTCTACCGCATTCTCAGGTTTTATTTGTTTGTACAGAAATGATTGATAGATACTTTATACTCAGAAATAAATACATTATATGTGTGTAAATTCTTTATAGCACATAAAAAGTTAATGTTTAATCTAAGGTTGATTGGGAGAGAACGCTGACCGTTTGTATTTTTGATTGTAGAACGATAATTACAGATAGTGTATATTATACCTACTCAAACAAGAAGATTAATTCAATAGTCTTTATAGCTTTATAGCATGTATTTTTCGCAAGTACAAAAAAAATATAAGGAAAGAGAATGTTAGAAATATAGCAAACAAAAAGGCGGATTTTGTGCGCATGCTAAAAAAATGCAACTTGACTTCGTAGTTTTTTTATAACACCATAAACAAATAACAACTAACATAAAAAAACCGGTCAAGTGCCAGTTGGACTCAAACATGAAGGGTTCCGTACATCCGTACAATATTTCTTGTATGACGACCCTTTAATTTTTAACTTTATCTAATTTTAGTACCTATTTGTTGTTATAGCGGCCATAGTCATACATAATCGGTACAAATTTCTAGTGTCTATTACGGTTCAAGAGATAGACTCCTTTTAGTTTTTAGACTAGGGTTTTATCCTCCTCCTTTCTTAGGTCCTTGTTAGGGTTCCGTACCCAAAGAGAACGGAACCCTAAAAAGGATTTAAATAGAGTACCTGACTGTTTGTTGTTAGTTGTTATACTTTTGACTCGCTCTATCTGTCCGATCAGAAATTAAAACGTGGATCATCTATTTGTCATTCAGGTGTCGCTGCTGATAAACAATGCAGGTGTGGTGTCGGGGCAGTATCTGCTGGACACCCCTGACCACCTCATCCAGAGGACATTCGACGTGAACGTACTTGCTCACTTTTGGGTAAGAAACCATATCTATATACAAGTAGAAGACAGCAAGAGTATTACATACAGAACGGAATCTCCTAAGGTGCACTTATCCCATTGACGTGTGCATGGTGGCACACGGCGGCACAAGAACGGGGGAGAGGTGCAGGGACGGGGAACGGGGACACATATTGCGCGTACCTTAGGAGATACCGTTCTGTATGTAATACTCTTACTGTCTTCTGTGATACGTCTTTAAAAATCGGGATTCAGTCAATATATGGATGACATACTTTCATTATTTGAATAAATAAATTTTTGTGACGATTTACAGATTACAGGGTCTTACAAAATATAATGAAACTATCTCATGGGTGAATTCAGTCCATGATACATAACAACTTTCCCCAAGGAACAAATATCGAAATATGAAAAATAAGTATTTGTTGAATCTAATAGTTCTAATATGAAGAGTAATAGTAGAATAGTTGAGTTTCAAATACAAGTTGACCGAGTTGCTGATCCGAGTTTGTATGGAAAGCAAAAAAATATTTTTCATATGTCGATACATGTTCCTTGGGGAAAGTTGTTCAGTATCATGGACTGAATTCGATTGTCAAACTGAAATTCGACGGTTAATTATTTCGACACAGTCCCAATTTCGAAAACAATAGCTCGACTACTCATTGCTTCGACAGAACATTACATTCGACTATATATAATACTAGCTGTGCCCGCGACTTCGTTCGCGTGGTTGTCGGAACGTAATGTTATATAGCCTAAAGCCTTCCTCTATAAATGGACTACCCAACAAAAAAAGAATTTTTCAAATCGGACCATTAGTTCCTGAGATTAGCGCGTTTAAACAAACAAACAAACTCTTCCGCTTTATAATATTAGTATAGATGAAGTACTCTTAACCAACAACATATTTATTTGAATAAAGATTAATATTATTATGTTGATACAACTTAAACAAATTATTTCGACCAAATTAGGTACCATAAAAACGGTTTTTGTGAGTTAATCTTAAAAGATAGACATATACTATCGCTGACTGTTTTTTAGATCATTAAAAGAGCTATTATTCTTTAATACATATTTTTTGTGTATCTTGAACCGTTTTCACGGCGCACGCAACGGAAGGCTTCAAAGATGAAATAATTTCTCCCGTTTTTTACACATTTACCACTATATCTTTGCTCCTATTGGTCGTAGCGTGATGTTATATAGCCTATAGCCTTCCTCGATAACTGGACTATCCAACACAAAAAGAATTATTCAATTCGAACCAGTAGTTTCGGAGATTAGCGCGTTCAAACAAACAAACAAAGAAACAAACAAACAAACTCTTCAGCTTTATAATATTAGTATAGATATTACTTATTTTTGTTTGTTTGTTTATAAAGCTTTATTGTACACAAAAAGAATCAGATACAATAATAGAAAAGTAAACATACAACGGCGGACTTATCCCGTATAGGGATCTCTTCCAGTCAACCGGCCAGTAATTGAGAGGAATGTTAATATTCGTTTGGGGTAGAAGTGGTTGGTACCAAAATAGTAAAATAATATTTTTAGTGCAAAAGCTACAAACTACTAGCGTAGTTCAGTATAGGTCCCCACCCAAAATCAAAAGCGGACAACTCGTCTCTCCATCTTATCCTATGTTTTCCTCTGGACCTCTTTTCATTTCTACCATTACCTCATTTTTTTTGCTGTTTCCAGACTGTCAAAGCCTTCCTACCAGCCATGATGGAGCACAACGACGGTCACATAGTGACCATAGCGTCTATGGCCGGCCACATTGGAGTCTCCAAGCTCGTCGACTACTGCTCCTCCAAAGCCGCCGCCTGCGGCTTTGACGATTCCTTGAGGATGGAGCTGAATGAGAAAGGCATCACAGGGGTCTCCACTTCGCTCATTTGCCCCTTCTTTATAAGATCCACGGGCATGTTCGAAGATGTTAATGCAAGGTGAGTATGCAACTTTATTTTATGGTCACGTTCGTTTTCAGAGTTTCGATTGCAACGGTCCATAAGTTGACCAATCAGAAAAGCGGAGTGAAGATTTCGAACATTGTAGTTGGTCAATCCACGCGCCGCTAAGCTTTGTTTCAAAACGCGGCAGCACAGACTATAAAGTAATAATTACAGTAGGTATAATTTTCAGGAATATTGAAGGATAATTTTTGACTTTTAAGTGAGTAATATTAGTTTGGCAAACTATGTCACAATTTGCCGAACTACACATATACTTGCTTAGAAGCTTTTCGCCAAATAAATTTTATTTAACTGAATCCAAAATCGATTTCTTTACTATTTCAATAAATGATATCAATAAAAATGTAACTGTTCACTGCCTATTGGTCGACTGGAAGAGATCTCTTCTGAGATAAGTCCACCATTTGTAAAATTACCTTTGTTATTTTATTATGTGTAAGTATCGCTGATGTACAATTATAAAAATAAAAACAATAAAGATCAATCAATGAGCTAATCGTAGCGTAGATCGTTTTCAGAAGTACTATTCAAAATTAATCGGGTCTATTTAAACGCCTTAACCCAAATAACGACACTTATCTAATAAATACCCAATATTCTACTGGATCACCTGTCACCTGGTGAGCCCTACACAGCCATCCAGTCTGAATTAATTTCGAACTTAACATAAAAAAAATACAAATTGTGTAACCCCTCAGCAGCGTGGCCAAAAAGCTGGCAACATTGCCGATCCTGTGTTGTGCGTTGTGCGGATGCTAGACATGGTATCTTACTCAGTAGAAAATTATATATCTAGAACAGACCGTAATAAGTTCATTAATAATAATGTCAATCTAAACTACCAGTCTTAATAATCGATTTGATTTAGGACGGCCCTAATTGCTTGTTCATTTGTTTTTAACGAGTTTCTGCCTACTCGTAAGACACGTGACATGTACTAATGATTGCTTTAATTGGGCACGTGTTAATAAATGATATCCTTTCTTTTTATAGCTAGATCTAAATAATATTAATAAATGATGATAACTTCGTGATTAATACTCGTAATTTACAACGGCAACGTCAAGTTAGCACTTATTATCTTAAAATACTTAAATCTTCTTTTTCATTCGTTTATTGTACTGTGTTTTCCAACCAATACGCTACTTGACTCTTTTTTAAAGTAGGTCTTAAATTATTAATTATTGTCCGATGAGAGAAAAAAATAATAACATATTTCTTAGGACCTAGAAAACCGCAAAACTTTATTTTATGGAGAAAATGCATCCTCTTTGCGGTCTACTAAAATACTGGCCATTAAGTTTTATTTTACTTTTACACTTCCACGAATCTTTTATTTCTACAACCCGGCGGAACTGCGTGTACAAAGTCTGAACACCCCTGGAAGAACCATTTTCCCTTTAGTGGCGTTCTTACGACGTATTATAACTGAATAATTGATAAGTAGGTATGTTGATTAGATTCATCATTAAATAATTAAATAAGAAATATTGAAAAAAATCCACGTGAGCAGGACTTGAACCCGCGACCTTGTTTATTTATAGTTTGATTATTTTATGATTTGATTTGAGTACTTTAGTACTGCATCTTAAATGCCTAAAAAACGCTATAAAAATATAGATTCATCATCATTAGGTCTTTTTTTAGTCTTCACTGCAGGAGAACGACCCTCTCTGTACTATCAGAGTCATATATTGGCCATATTAGTCAGAGGATTTGGCCTGCACTCTCCATGTTGGCCAGACGGATTGAAGAGGTCTCATTGTTAGCTTATAAACATAAGCTTCGTTTAGCTTGTGTTTGCTAAGTCATCTTCTACGACATCCACGGGAAGACTTGGAGTGGTCTTATTATAATCTGCCGGGAACCACACAGCGAGTGATTATTAAAAATAAATCTACCTACCTAGATTTTTAGGCATATATCCGTATCTCACTCCATAATCCAGTTATCCGGTCCACTAACATCCTATCCACATAGCCTAAACCAAGTTAATCCTTCACTCGCAATAGTTAGCGGCAGCTATGGAGAACTGTCCGTTTGTGCATCTCAATGGTACATTAAGGGATAGACCTCCATAGACGCAGCCATCCCACTTCATAGATAAAAAGGTAAAAAAGGCCTCTTTATGTTGGCTGAAAGCGGACCCGTGGCTGAAAAGCGTACCTACAATCAATAGAAAGATTTCTGAAGTTTTTAATAATTTCCAGATTGGTGCCGCAGCTGAACTCTAACGACGTAGCAGATCGTGTGGTGTCCGCCATCCGTACCAACGAGGCCATTGTTCTTATTCCAGGCATCTTCAGGATCCTCTTGCCCATGAGATGGTAAGTATTTAATCAAAAGCACTAAACATTTCCTGTCCTCAAAACATCGTATGCTCTTCTATGAAAAGTTTGTTAATGCACCTAGGATTACGCACTTGGACGCATCAGATATAATCCGCTAGTCTCCAACAAGTCAAATCAGATACTTTTTTCTTAACGTCAAAATAAACATTTTCTATGGGATTTGTAAGAACTGTGACGTCATAGTTTATTGGAGTCAAATAGCGCTCCTAATATCAGTATTTCTGCATTAATATATCTAAAATCTCGTTCAAGATGGATGTGATCAATGACAAGTGATTTTTTTGTGACCGTTTTATTTGCTTATCTGTACAAAATAATTTATTTTTAATCCAGTCTACATTTTAAGTTTATGAAAATGTTAGTACGTACAATTAAGGGGATACATGAAGTCCAGTGCTGCCCCCATTTAAATAAAATAGTTCATAAAATAGTTTGAAGGGCTTCACAAAGAAAAAAAATTACATAATATCTCCGTTTCCTTTAAAATTATTTATTTAAAAAGGAGGGCAGCGCTGAACTTCATGTATCCCCTTAACACGGATGCATGGAAAGATCTTACTGGTGGTTCATTCCTAGACTCAGTAAAATTTAATTAACTATTTAATTCTTCCCTTAATATAAATGTGTACAAGTGGGATAAGCTAGGTATTTATTTGATGGTATAATAAGGGTAAGTAATTCCTAAGTAAGTGGATGTCTATCTACTTTACGCACTTATCAATAAATAAGGAATTACAAGAAGAAACTAAAGCCTATAAGAAGACTTAAGCCGTAGGTCATGACTAATAAGGATTATTACGACCGGATAGTTCGAGAAAAAAATCGATGTTCTGCTTTGAGGCCACACGCAACAAAATATTATAGACTATTATGACATTTTACTGCATGTTGTATTCCAATGCGGCTGACCTTAACATGATTCAACTATTTAACTTGTCTATATTTATGTAAGTACCTATTATGTGATACATTTATATAACGTCTAACAAAATATACTGAAACTATTTCAAGGGTGGATTCAGTCCACGATACTGAACATCTTTCCCTAAGGAACATATTATATGGAAATATGAAAAAAAAAATTGACTTTTCATACAAACTCGGATTAACTGATCGGTCAACTTTTACCGGTCAAAAAATATTTTTCATATTTCGATATATGTTCTTTGGGGAAAGTTGTTAAGTATCATGGACTGTATTCACCCTAAAATAGTTTCAGTATATTTTGTTAGACCATGTAGGTATATTCATTAATATATACAGGGTTAACAAAATATACTGAAACTATTTTAAGGGTGAATTCGGTCTATGATACCAGTGGCGGATTTACCAGCAGGCTGAATAGGCTGAAGCCTAGGGCGGCCAATTTGAGGCTAATTTGTCGTCATCCTCTTCCGTGTCCCACCCGCAGCGAACTCGCAGTTACTTGTCTGAACGCAGGGGTAGCAAAACAGGGTCGCCGCTGACTGTTTAGATGCCCGCGTGCAACACCGATTAAGCCGCCCCACATACAACTTTACGCTGTGTGAAGCGGATAAGCTTTTGTTTTTGCACTCATTGACACGCATGAAGCGAATGGGCAGGGCCTCGCGCGAGATGCAGACGAGCCTTTTTTGGCTTCAATTATGAAAAGCGTACTGTGTAAATCCGCCACTGATGAACAACTTTCACCAAGGAACATATATCGATATATGAAGAAAAATGCTGCAATTTTGTTTGACTATATTAACGCAATAATTTTCCAGGATTTTCCCGTGGAAGGTCATAGCGGATTTCGTCCGCGTGATCGTACCTGACGCAATGCCTACCGCCCCACACGGCCCCGCGTGCCCCGCCGACGATGTGCCAAAACTTCCCTCTCTCCCCCTGAAGGGAGAGTCTCGCCCCATGTCGCTCATCCCGCCCGAGCGACACGACCGACAAGTCTGATTATCTTTAATTATTATATCAAATAGACTCAAGTGAAAAATTCGCCACTCTAAGCTATACGGTCGTATAGCCGTGAGTGACTTCTTCAATGCAGTTTTCATATACTTGAATATGCTGTGGTTGTGGTTAGTTGATAACAATTTCGGATGTGTTTAAGGGTGACTGTATGTCACCGTGTTATTGTGATCTGCCAGATAAGTATGCGTAAGAGATTGGTATAAATTACAAAGTGGCCTTAATTTACGATAAGTCGCCTTGCTTATTTAAACGTTCTTATACTTAGTCAGTCACTAACCAAAATGATACAAAAATAGATAGATCCATACGTCACATTTAAAGAGAGATTTAAAGAAATTACAAAATTATGTGTATTTAATTATAAGGTAGATTAATGTCATATTATATGTGACAATTTGTCTGTGGTATTTAGTCAATATTAAGGTAAAAAAATCTATACCTACGTATATAGGTATTGTGGTGTGATTATAGATTATTGTACTTATACTCGTAAATTGGAAATGGCCTTAAAATATGAAATATGCAAAATAAGTATATTAATGTATACATAACAATTAAAGTAAGTATGGTGATTGACATTATAAATACCTATGTGGTGACATTTAAAATATACTTGCATCCAGATTGATTTTACTTCAGGCTTATGGTAGTGAAAAAAAGACGAAAATATAAGGAGGCCTTAAACTAGGCAGTTAAGCTGAACACACACGTATTCTACACGGCACAGAAATTATTTTATAGTTTTTCTTAATTTTAGCTCGCGTTTCTAATAAAAGTGCTGTGCGTGCGCCGAAGTGAAATATAATATATCAAAAAAATTACAAGGCAGAAATATAATCATTTTCAGCTCAATGTCTAGTTTTATCTTATATTGGAAGACTTCAAGTTAATTTAGAAAATAAAATGGCAAGACCATTTGCCAGTTAAGTATTTGCTCAATTTGCTGGAAATAACATGTAAATATAGATCGACAAAATGTTCAATAGATATAGGATAGGGATGTATCTTGTGTATATATGTTATAAAATTATAACGGTTTGTTATTTTCTTCCCAACCTCATTTGACTATAATTAATAATCGAAATTATATATTTAATATTTGAATTTAGTTACGAGGGAAAAAAATTGTATAAACTTATTAAGAAGTTACCAATTGTTAAAATATTAGATTAATATTAAATGTAACCTCGGCGTGATCATAAATTATAAAATAATTACGTATTTATGATTGAGCTCGAGGTTAATAAATACTAATATACTTATAATTTGTAATACAAACATTGTATAAAGGTCGGTACTTACCGTTTCATAATTAATTTATATTACTTCATGTTTATTTTTTTTTCAAATATTACGTAATATTATATAGTTACGTTATTATCTACCTAATACAAAGTAAATTATACACTGAGGGCAGTGAAATAATAAATGTCTTAGATTGCAGGGATTTTAGTCACCCGAGCCGGTGGTGAAGGTATTAAATGTGCGATCTGAAGGTTTCCGTATCACAGCCCGAAGTGTATTATTTTCCACCATTTTTTATATAATGTCTCCACTGGAAATAGTACATGTTAGAAAGGCGAGGTTGTAACTGCCGCCTGGAAGGTAAGACACACAATGTTTATTCATCACATTACCATGGAGTCTATTGCATGCATCTAAATGCTACTTTTACTTACTATTATAACAATATGACCTAGTCTCATGTACCTATTTCCAGTAAGAGAAATAATTTTATGCATTTACATTTACATTGATAATTGTTGTTATTTTTAATTCAGACATTTTATTTTGGTAGTTTACTTTTCACATCATTGAATTACCTGTACTTAGGAACTCTTGAAAAGGTGAAAATATATTATACATCAATCACATCACACATATCAAATATACTTTTCGTGAATTTATAAAATTTATATGTGTCTGAAGTCATAGTCGAAAGAATTGGCCTCCCAAGCTGAGAGAAAAGGTAATATATTTGATCTGAGGCTTTCTTTGTCACCCACCAGGGCAAAAAGACGCATTGTTCGCGCATGTTGTTGGTTTTGAATACGATCGAACGATAAGCGATCGTACCTACGTAAAAGGTTTTTTTTTAGTACGTACATAGTTATTTTGTAACAAGTTTGGTACTGAAAGAATTTCCTCAATCACATATGGCAAAATACGAGGAACGTAGGTATCTACTGGCTGGAATTAATCCTTATTCCTAGACTTTTCATACAAACGTAGTATAGCTTTTATTTTGAAATGACTTGCCTTTTGTAATTTCAAAGAAATTGCATATAAGTATATGAGCCTTATAGGCACATAACTAGATTTCGACAGTCAAACAAAATACGAACTTGAAAGACTACATCTGTATGGGAATGTTATGTACTTCTAAACCTGATAAGACGATAAAAACGCAGGTATTTTTATTTGTCATCCATTTCTTTATATGTATTTTACTTTTTGAGTTTTGTTGGTACTTATTCAAGATGTGTAAAAAAAGTACCAGAAAATATACTTCCAAAGCAGAGTAATTATACTCGTATTTCAGAAAAAATAAATAAAACAAGACCATTTGAAACGTGTTTTAATTTAATAACACATTTATAAAAATCTTATATAGTTACTAATAAAAAAATATATTAGGAACTAATTTAACAGATAAAATACCTACTGAGTTAGATTGTATTTGTGTCAGTACAATGTAGAGTTGTTATGCAAAAATGCAAAAGACTAGTGAATTCTACAACGTTTTATTTAATATTTATATTAAAATTCAAATATATGTACCTAGCTGATAAGATAAAACACGTACGGAGTGTTACAAGAACCCGAATCGCCTAGGTGTGTTTTTGCTACAAAATTAGTAATGGAGTTTCTTCAATCTTTTGCAAGTGCATATACAGTATTATACACTCCTAATAAACATTTTTTTATTAAAAAATAGTTACAAAAAAATTTACTTTATTATATAAGTACATAACTTATTCTTTGGACTAAGGCACCACTTAGAATATGGGTAATTCGTAACAATTTAAGCATTTAAATAACTTACCTACTTTTTATTTTATTATTATGTGCTGTTTCTATAAATTGGTAACAATAAATAACTGACATTAAATTGAAAATAAGTAAACAAAAACATTTTTGTGGGAATATTAAATAACATACAGCAGTGACTTTCCGTATATTGAATGTACAGCTAGGTACAATAAAAAACGTCAATTTACACTGCATTAGAATCAGACTGGAATGCTTAAATATGATAAGGATTAAGTGATTAGGAATCCATCCAACATCATTTATCGATTGAATAACGTATCATAGGTACTCTGGGTTTGTAATGATTAGGCTGGCTATATTTCCATATAGTAGTCAAATGCATGGTATTTTATAGACGTGCACAACACTAGTAATAGTAATCTGGATCAGTTCACTTAATTTTGTAAGTACCTATTTTATTTATCAACGTTTGGTATAAAAGAGTGATAATTTAAATTATACCAAACATTAACAGTCATGTCGTGTCTCTTATTATTTATTAATCCATCTTATCTCTAGGGTAACCTTCAGGCATCGTGAACTGAGAAATTGGTGACTTATAAATCGGATTTAGCTCCTGATGATCCAACCTGCTCATTTCCGCTTCCTGAATAAACTTAGCGTACGCTCTCCTATCAGACATGATTTGAGCAGACTTGACGAAGAGAATGACGATGATTCCCGCCGCTATCACGCAAAACATGATGATCAGACCGATGTTCATGAACCTGGCGCTGCTGACTTCGGAGCACTCTTTACTGCGGATGATGATTTCCATATCGATGGACTTCATCGTGGCAGCAGCGTAAGTGTATCGGTATTCACAGTCGTTGATTCGGAAAATACAGCTGATGGCGTCGACATTTGCCGTTTCTGGAATAAACATTATCATGTTGTTCAGAAAAAATCACAGTACCTGGATGGCCGAGCTCCGCTCGATGAAAAACACAAAGAAACAGAGATTCTATGAAAATGAAACCTAGCTAGATCAATCTTTTATTCCCAAAACCCAAATTTTATCAAAATCGTTGGAGCCGTTTCTGAGATCGTCATCAAGTAGGTATATGTATATATACAACAATTGCTGGTTTAGCTTTGATTTTCTCATTAAAATCCTATCCTAGATCTGGCTCTGTCAAACGTGTGAACATGAAAAATGGAATGTGATTAAATGAATTTGCAAATCGTCGTTTTTGTAGTTCGAAATACCTACGATAACCCATTTAAAACAAAATGAGCAAAGAAATCTTGAAATCGACTTGCTTATCTTCTATTTCCTAAGCACCTACTGAATAAGAAAAAAATCTTGATGAGTGAAAGATTATAAAGGAAGGTTTACGATATTTACATAATGTTTCTTGTAATTTCTTCGCAATGTTGCAAAGGTTTTTTTCTGTCTTTATGCGTAAAATTTATAATAGATAGCTACCTACATACTATCCATATAAGTACATTTCTTGTAAAACAGCTGCAATTGCAGTTTTGTGTTATTATCTTGCCACAGACCGCAGTCTTAAACCACACTATCGTTTGTTTAACTGCTCTTGTACACTCAGAGGCGACTGGTGGTTAGCTAAGCGTCGTAATTAGCCCACATGGACCCAATCACTCCAAATGACACTTTCTTTGGTTTCATCTAACCACTCACAATTTCAATCTTGATGACGTCGTTAATGTACCTCGTTTACGCCATTTTCAATCGAAAGATAATTGCGGCAATAAAATTTTACTTTCTCGAAGGTGCTTACCTATTTTATTGATCGACGAGCCTACGGAACTTTAAACGGAAATGATTTGCGGTATTTACTAGTTTGTGTAAGAAAGTAGTAGTAGGTATATATGTATCAAGATTCACGCATAGACCGTTTTGTATCCACTATAAGCTAATAAATATATAGGGACAAACACACAAATTGAGTTAGGTCTAAAAAAAGTAAGCTATCTTTACGAAGGATTAATGAGAGCTAGTGCAGTTTAAAGCTGCAAGAATAACGTAAGTGTTGCCTGTGACTACTGTTAATAAAATAAAGGACTAAGCACCAACATCTCGTGCTATAATTGCTTTCCCAAGGAGGGTTAACGTCGGGCGGCGGCCGGTTATAAAACTTTTCGCACAAATACATTCCCAAAGAGGGTTGACGTCAGGCAGGTGGCCAGTCGTTAAACTATAGCCAAATCATTTAAACTGTTCCGGCTATTTCTTTCCATTTCGCAAAGTCTTTGGCATCCTTGGGTGACCATTAACATGCATGTTATATTTGGAGAAGAAAAAGCGGGAAAGCCGACCCTGGGCTCCAAAATAGCCCAGCAGAATACAACTGTGCTCACATCATAGGAAGGAGAAATTCAGATTTAAGTACCTGTACTGTTCATGTTCTCGATGACGGTATAGTTAGCACTGGCGATGGTGCAGGTGTCAGTACATGTCTCATTGAGATGACACGCCACACACGGCTGGGCAGTAGCGCATAGAGGGTTCTGGCAAGTTGAACAGGTCTCACAGTACTGGCCCTTGTACCTCGTTGGCGTTTCGTCGTCAGTGAAGGAACATTGGCATTTTCCTGAAAATTAAAGAGTTTTGTAAACTCAAAGCGCATAAATTTAGTGAGTAGTAACATTTTTTTAAGTGATTAGATATAGTCACCGGTCTATTGATAAGATCTTTGGTAAGCCCTACGACAAATAAGTAAGAGCGGTTAGGATAAACTTCGGTTTTTCTCAATTTCATCAGCGGAAATTTACGTAGGTTTTTTTTTAACTTAAGAGCTTACTTTCGTCGGTGGAGTATTAAGTGCTCTCTTCTCTCTGCCATCTTTTTAATGTCTTGGTCATCTTTTTAACTCCTAACCCTTCCTTAACTTGTTGGAAAAACTTCATCCTTGGTCTTCCCCTTCCTCGCCTCCCTTTTTTTTTCTTCCCATATTATTCTGAAGAGATTGTCATGTCTAATCTAATAGATGTCCATGTAAATTACGTAGTTACTCTTTAAATAATATTTTTACCTCCTAGGGCGGCCAACATGCTCTTCGCAATATACTCGTATGTGCACCACCGCCACGACATCAAAGACGTCGACATCTAAAGACAAGTTCGCCACTGCAGCTATTTTGTCTTTCTTTATCAGCCTATTACAGTGCACTGCTAGACTATTTCCCGCTTCCAGTAAAGGGAGGATATGCCCATAATCACCACGCTGGGCAGACGGGTTGGTGATCGCAGTAGATGTTATAGTCGTTGCAAAAAACGGTAGCCCAAATCCTGTTACCTATACAGCCATGAGAAGTAGCTACTCACCGCACTCGCACGAGCCGTGCCCCGAGCACACTTCCTTCCCGCCAGGCGCTATACAAGTCTCATTGCTCTGTGCGCAGTCGCAGGCGAGGCCGCCCCAGTCATCCACGCAGAGGCATTGTCCGCACACACAGGTTCCGCGTCCTACGCCACCGCACTCTAAACCATTTTCACTAAAACACGAAATGTATTGTTGAATATTTTTATACTTCGATTTTGTATTCGATGGATCTGGCTTTTCGGAGTCGTTTAAATTCCAACGGCTAATGCAGATAAAATTAGCAGTGGCAAGTCCCGTAGTTGTAATATTTGGATGTTCAGCAATATTTATAACTATACCAAATGACAAAGCGATTACCGAATATAACATTGTGACAAACCTACCACAGTTACTTAAGGGTTAGTTTATTACCGTTTTGAAAAAAGTACTAGTTATATTACAAATTGGAAAAGGAATTTTCTATGCCACATTCATATTGAGCAAGGTTCCGGATCTTCTCGGATCGGCCTCTTCACACGGTAGTTGGCTAATCGTTGACATGTATATTATCTTTGCAAAAGAAAAAGCAAGAAAGCGCACCCTGGACTCCGAAGCTGCACAGATTAAGCTGAAACTGAACAGCCAGAAGATTTAGAGAGCTCTATTTCTACACGAGTCTAACATCTTCGATTTGCAACTTACATGCTGACTTCGCATGTCTGGCACTGGCAATATCGGCCTTCGAATCCTGGATCGCAGAGGCACTTCCCACACAGACAGTCGCCAGCCCCAGAACAGGTCCGAGTGCCGTTTGGGGCCCGGCACTGCATCATCAGCTCCGTAGACGCGGCTTCGTCTGTTATAGAACAGGTGCAGGTTGGACCTGACCTGAAATTGATAGATTTTACTGATCAATTTCTTCGCTAAATCACTAATCACAACCACTGGTGTAAACTGTCAGTATGCACGGTCAATAATATCGATTTCCATGACTATACTACAGTACAGCATTTCTCTCTGCATTTGAGACTAACTGTGAGTGAGTATCTAACTAAATGTGTAGATACATCGCAGTTTACATATGAATATCTATTAGTCTAGGACTTCTAAAATGCTAAGTACCACCTAGGTGAGGTCTTAGACCTCTCTAAAAACTATAATAACTCAGGGAGCTTTGGCCAATAAAAAAAAACACTCTTCATGACTCCGCCTACTAAAAATGATGTAGCCTATTTTTTTCTTACCAGCCTTTATCACACTGACAGACCCCGCACACCCGATGCGAGTTTTTGGGGCAAGTTAAGGAGATATCCTTGAGCTGGTCTCCAGTACAGTTGCAGCCGCACTGGATCTGGACTTCCAAAGTGAGGGTGTCCTGGCCCAATTGACTCTCTAAGATACGGATTTCATCGTAATACTAAAACATAAACAAAAGACAAAATATAATCCTACTCGTATAATTCGGTCACAGGCACGGGTATGTTTTTATGGCACGGGTTGAACTTATACTTTATACTATGTATTGAAGTATGTTGAAATAATTTGTGAACTATGTACCTGCTGTACAAGTAAATATGTTTTAAAGGAATTGGTGCTATTGACCGCTCCTGGCCTTTACGGATCTGCCGAACCGAAAGATTTGTTACCGTCCTGTTCAATTGAATCATAGGAATTTTATAGCCCATTCAATGCTCAATAGAGTATAGATTCTTATCCGAGTAGATGCTATTAACATTATCTAGATAAACATTTAGGTATTTTTTCTAGTAGGAGGTACATTTTTTACAGTTCAATATGACATTAATAAAATTCCTTAATATGAATAAAACATATGACGACAATTTCGACATCCCATGAGTTTTGATCATCTTCGCGCTAGTTGAAACTTTTTATCGTATGTGTAAAAGGATAGTTATTCAGTATCATGAACAGACTAATTAGAAAAAGTACAAGAAAGTACGGATAAAAAGGTATACCCACTGTACAAGTTACCTACCGTTTTAAAATCAGAACAGGATTCCAACGTGATGTGAGCTTCATAATTCAATGTCATCCCATATCCGACGCCCGTACACCGCGTCGTTTCTATTAGAGGCCCACCAGGCAGACCGCAATCGCTAAAGTACTTGATCTTCATCGGTCCCAAATTGGAATTGTCTTCGAAATCGACAACACTGACGATATCTTCGTACCCCATTTTGACTAGTTTTAAAATATTGGAACTGTCACTCTCGAGCTTGGCAACGTATGTGAAGTCTTCGAGCAGCTCGTGGAGCTGGTCATAGTGCCTCTTGACGTCATCGGTCACGGCGAAGATGACGTTCACCTGAAAATCGGCAAACATTTGGAGCATGAAAATTCTAGCGAAATGCTGCATTAGTTGCGGTAGATTTGTCTTGTTAGTGAGGTCGTTTGTAAGCGAAACAATAATTAGTGAGGTAAAACCTACGAAAATAAATTTGGTGTGTTCTGAACATGAGTGAGTCATTTACTTCACACTGAAGGTACCTAATATTTCACACTATAGAAAATTATGAGAAAATACTATAAATAATGGCAAAATTCACAAACAGATAAAATTCTAAAGCGCACAGAGGATGGTATAACTAACACGTTCGTGGATCATCATCATCAGGTATTTTTAGTCTCCACTGCAGGAGCATGACCCTCGTACTACCAATGCCATACTTAACCTGAGCAGTCAGAGGATTCGGCCTACACTCTACACGCTGTCCAGACGAGTTGGAGAGGTCTCACTGATGTTTAAAAGCTTTGTTTAACTTGTATTCCTTAAGTCGCCTTCTACGACATCAACGGGAAGACTTGTAGTGGTCCTATTCTACTCTGCTGAAAACCATACGGCGATAATAGGAATATAGTCAATTAACATTATCCGACTTACTATAGATGTCCACGAAAAAGTTTATATCCTAAAAAAGATACATAGGTATATGTATCAAATGTATATAATAGTACATATGTATCAAATATATGTAAATTTATTTCTAGGAGATTACGTGGCAGATTAACTACGTGTTTCATTGTTTATTAGCAGAAAAGTAAGATAAAATACTGCATTGTGGGTTTTTCTAAAGAAATATCTTCCTTACTGAATCCATTCGAACTACTCCTAGTTTCGCGTAGTGTATATGTTACGGTAAGAGAGGCTAATTTTTTTTTTTTTTTTTCATTTATTTATATCCAAAAATAACAATAATTACAATTATATGCACCCATAAACCACGAAGGTTTGTCTGGAAGCATATTGTCTACATTCAATCTTAAAATTGTGTATCATTATTAATAATTTATAATTGTATTCTTAATTTATAATTCTTAAAATTGTGTATCATTATTAATAATTATAATTTGTAATTTATATAACAAATGTAAATTTTGTATTTTATGTACACTTTATCTTGCAGCTTGCAACCCACATTTAGACTTTCTGTATAAGCCAAAGGTTGACTGGTAGACAACGCTTTTAGCGTTAAGTTCGCCTATTGTTCTGTACAATTTGTATTTGATGGACAATAAAGATTAAATAAAGATAAATAAATAAATATATCACGGCCAATAACAGATAACACAATAAGTAATCTACATCTTGTATTTACCTTAGATTCATCTAACATTCGGTACACCTGCGCTATGGACGGGTAGTCGTATGTCAAGGCTTCGGAGTAGTAGCCTTTCTCGTCCAAATGGCACGCCTCGTCGTTTCTCCTCACTGTACCGCCTACGAAACATTTTAGATCTCAATTGCCGGATCTACCGGTTACAAATGTATTATAAATATTCTTCCAAGCTGGTCTGAGAGAAAATAAAAAACGACGAATGTACCAGATGCTTCTCTTCCCGCGCAGATCTAGGGAATGGGCGAGAATCTGAAGCAAGTTAGCAACGCGTCACTATTTTGATGCCCTTTTTTATCATCACCCCCACTATCACGCTAAATGTGGCCTTTGGATCTTATGACCCTGGGATCTGGTCGTAATAATGTATCTGCGTGAAAGTTGTTGAACAAAAGTTGTTCAGTTACATGGGCTGAAGTACCATCTGAGAGGTTTTGTGTTCTTTCATTATCATGATGTATAATATTTCATACCTGAAGGGGCAATTTAGCCCGTTAATATGACTTTGCCTACTAATGCAGGAAATTCAAAAAAAATGCCCTTCTCATACTAGTGTTCAGCTGACGGGAATTTGTATGGGAATGTTGATATTTCTCTTTAACTCTCTCTCTTTGATATCTAAGTGCGTTAAGTTGCATCCTTAGCTGCGGTAATGCGTAGCCAGTCTGCATGTTTGCACTACATAGCAACGCTGTCTTGTTGCTTCATCAAGTATACTCACTGATCTTGCCATCCCCTGCCGTGTGCATCAACCCATCAGATAACAAGATGACGATCTTCCTCGCCCGTGGCGCCCAGCCGATAACGTCAGCACACGCCACCGTCTGCACTAGGGCCTCCAGCTGCGCCTCAGCATTATCCAGGTTTGCGGTCACTGAACTCTTGTTTACCTTCTCTATGAAATCGTTCACCTGAAGATTAAGGTAATGTTCTTATTTGATAACGAGTCATTTAATTTAAATTCAAGCAGTAACACCTACAGTAAATGTTTTAGAAGCTCTATGTATAGTCAGCCAAAGAGATACCTTACCAGGCCCTCTACTATATCTTGAATTGCCAAACACCTTGTCATGACTGATTGGAAGTAGGAAGGGGACGGTTTTTCCCGCAGTGGGACACTGAAATAGGCTGATAAAAAAATGTACCAGAATCACCTAAAGTGAAAAAAATATATTGTATTGTCGTTGGTACCTAACCTACCTTTATACTTATTAGGTACCTATGTCTTATAAAGTGGGTTGGAATTTCTACGTTCTATCCCTTCGGATCTAAAACTAATTATTAATTTGGAAGTTTATAATTAATTCCCTTCTAATAGGTAGGGAGGTGAAAAAGTACAAATAGTGAGGAAAAACACACTGGTAATAATTAATTTGTACCTATTCAAAAGTTTACAATGGACGTTTCCGATAAATTGCCAATACAAATTTAGGTTTAAAGCAACTGTTTAGTTTACAAATGGCAAATAGCAAAACCCTAAGTACATTTTCATGTAAGCAGTTAAATACTATGCAGAGACCATCTATACCTATTTCGACAGACAGTGCGGTACAAATGATGTCGTTATCCATATAATTATAGGTAATTTTACAGCTTTTTTCAACCTTGGAATTCTTATAGGCGTATGTATAGTCTAAAAGTAGTAGTTCCTACAGTAGCAATAGGTACCTACTTACGACACCTAATTAGCAGAAAGTTATGTTGATTACTGTAGGTTATATCATCGATCATCATCATCCAATCGTATTCCCAGGTGCATCGTCAGCGGTAACGCTTGAGAGCCCAGAGTCCGCTTCCTAACCTAGGTGATTTGACGAGGTTACTGGTTTTTACACAGAGCGACTGCCGTCTGACCTCCGCAACCCAATATACCCATACCAGAACCAATCCTAGGATACGTTTAAACAAACGCTAGATGGCGTTTGGGACCCACAGCTTTACGTGCCTTCCGAAGCACGGAATCATCTTTCTTTTCAGATAATCAGGTGATTCTAGCCTGCAATATCCTAATCAGAATTGAAATAAATTTTCACAAAGTATGCTCCCCAATGGGATTTGAACCCACGACTTCCGGATCACAAGACAAAAGCCTTAACCACTGGACGGAGGCAGTCTACTGTAGGTTATATCGTGTATTGCATCGAAATATAATTCTCTAGAAACCTAACGCTCCTACATTCACCGCTTCGATTCTGATTCCATTTACGCAAACAAACGAACAGCAATTACAACGAAACACTCGAACGCACACATAGACAAAGATGCATGCGATTGGTCGCGACAAGGTCACGCGGCGTCATCGGTCGGGTGGGGCAGTCAACGCAATGAGCGGTGAGATACAACGCGCGGATGGTACCTATTATGCAGTACGCTACGCTAAAATAAATTACCTTGTTTACGTGTTACTTTTTTTTTAATAACTAGTTTTCATGTCTGTATGGCTTCTACACCACTTCACGGCACATGACGGCATTTTTAATGAATCGATTATCGCAAAATCACAGCAATATTTATTCTATTCTATTAAGGAAACTTCTTGCGACGCAACCGCAGGACTCGAGTTACACGGCGAACTGTCGC
This sequence comes from Acrobasis repandana, assembly GCA_963576875.1. Taxonomy (NCBI): domain Eukaryota; kingdom Metazoa; phylum Arthropoda; class Insecta; order Lepidoptera; family Pyralidae; genus Acrobasis; species Acrobasis repandana. The sequence continues at coordinate 7,537,186 of OY756230.1, read as the reverse complement.
GCCGCGCTGTTCATGAGCCCCGCCCGCCGCGGTACATATCGCGTGGAATGATTTTTCGGGATTACTTACGATTCTAGAGAATTATTATTCGTCGGTGTATTGATAACTCGAAAATTACAGCTTTCTTCCTCGTGTACAAAGTTTTGTGTAAAAACCTAGTCTGGATAATAACTAGGAAGTAAAATTACTTCAGCAGTGAAGGACATAAATGTCGATAACTGTAGGTCATGAATTTACAGATGACCTATAGTTATCCACATTTATATTAAGTCTTCTGTAAATTCGATAATTGTAGCTCTAGTCCTCCAGCATCAGAATTTTATCCAAAAACCTAATTATGCCGATAGTGTGCATCTCGTCTCATAACTGCAGATCTCGTCCATCGTTTCAATGTTACTCGTCAATTATTCTGGAAACATATTTACCTCAGCAGTGAGGGACAAATGATGTCGATAACTGTAGGTCATTTCACAACTTTCGCCCTCCAGCGCGCAAGGGTTCTTCAGCCGATTGGGGTCCATGTAGGCGTAGGGCATCATTGGCTTGTCGGCAAAGCTGCCGAAACCTAACCTGGAAATTAAGAGGTTTTAGAATTGGAACTTATTGTATGTAGATTTACAAATACTTGAGCTAAGACACCGGAGAGTGGCATAGGATATTATCCCGGAATCAGATTGTGTTTACGCGTCCAAAACAAGTCACAGGGACAAAAGCTAGTGCATAAATTAAAATATATATATATCATATATACTAAATATAATCGTCTACTCTCATATATATATATATATATATATATATATATATATGAGAGTAGACGATTTTATTACAAAAATATTCTACATATACAATTTTTACTGCGTAAAATTCATAAAAATTAACAAGCGTTTGCTAAACCTGTATTAGTTGAAATATGTTTTGTCCATAATCACTCTTTACAAAATTTGACATTGCAAGAACAAGACAAACATATTTTAACTAAAATAGGTTTAGCAAACGTTCGGTTTTTTTTTTATGAATAAGGGGGTGAATCAATGGCGCAGATAGAGCATTTTGGGTCTTGTTTTTCTTTTTTCTTTCTCTTCATTCTATCTACAAAAATATTCTACTAAGTTTAGTTAATACATGAGTAGAATATATTTATTAAGATAGGTACTCTTATGGCATCTTACATAGAATTAGAAGGGAAAATAGGTACTAGGAATGTCTTTACTTCGTTGGAGGTAGACGCATCATAATCATAATAAATCATGTTCTAATGTCGTTATAATGAAGGATACTTGCGCAAAGATACTGTACACAAATACTTAATTGTTACAACTTCCAATACCTCAAGTCATTTAAATAAAATACATAACCTCTTGCGTAAGATGCCGATTACTAAGGATTTACCTTAGTTAAAAATACGCTGTAGACTTATGCCTGTAGGTACTAACTACACTACGTAATTACAGTAAAAACAAAAATGTACACAACACTACAGGCAAGAATTTTTGTTTTTTTTTGGCTGACCTGTATGTGAGTGCCCCACAGCTGACAAAGGCCTCCCCCTTATTCTTCCACACGTCACAGAAGATAGTTCTTTCGTCATTCGTACATACATTTATCAAGGTCGTCCCGCCATCTTGTCTTCGGTCTACCCCTACCCAGAGGTAAGGGTCCATCCGTCCATCTAACCGTCCATCTGGAAGCCAAAATGTAGACAACCTGGCCCAAGACAAGAATACCAACCTAAAATTATCCGTCAGATTCTTCAACATGGCGAGCAGATCGTCTCCCAACGAGACGAGAGTCTTCTTGTCATCCTTCATGGACCAGGTGAGGTCCATCAGGTAATACAGATCTAGTGGATAGTTCTTCGCAGGTCTGAATTTGAATTGTATTTTTTTCGTCTCTCCTGCAAAATAATACATTTTACTTCAATTTTATTATCGTTTTTATTTTTATTTTGACGAACACCATTTTTGATACTCTACGGTATGATTTGAATTTTTTTTATTCATGGCTTTATAGCCCATAGAAGGCGCCATATTGAATTTACTGTGACATCAGCCTAATAACCTATAACGTATGTAGCCTACAACCAGCGGCGGACAGCCAAGACGCTTCCAACGACACCTCATTTGTTAAGGTACCGTGGATATCATAAAAGATATGAGGGAACAGACACACATAGCAGCGAAACAACATAATCCTCATTTTGGCATTGCCGTAGTCGGGTAAAAACCATTTGAAGAAATCACTCACTGGGCTTGAGAGACAGGCGCAGCTTCTGCGGCTGTATTTGCACCACGTCTTCCACGCTATTAGGCTGCACATCCTGGAGAGTGCGGTTTTCCTCCGTTTCCCACAGCGAAGTCAGCGGCCTCTGGATCATGCCCTGTCCGCACCCGGCTGCCACCAGACTGAAAGGGATTAATAACTTTAAAGCATGTTTTTTTACATATCCATTCATATATTTGTCTAATTATATAATTATGTCCATTTGTTGGACTGGCGACAGTTGGTTGGAGCGTAGGTAAGTACATTATAATCTAAAAAAAATATTTCATTGTAATATTACCATTTCTTAGGGAAAGCTCATAACGAATTAAAATTTCTCCACTTTGTAGGTTGGTACAGGGCTTGTTAACGATACCAAATTCACACTAAAAGTAACCTTAAATAACGTTATTTTCATACGGGTAGTAGTGGTAACGTTATAAGAGGTATCGATAATACAGTTTATAACGTTATCAATAAACGATTTAAGTAACGATACTTTTTTCAATACTTCTAAAATATTATATAAATAGCTCTAGTAGCCTACTAGACAAACTCTCATGTATTTATTCTGTCAAATATCAAAAAGAAATACAGTGTTAACAATACATTTTACCGTTAATATCATTGGTAACGTTATCTGATTTATCGGTAAATAGTGGAAAAAATACCGTTACCAGCTTAACGTTATCTTTGCTGGTAACGTTAACGCCGTTTGACAGAATTAACGTTACCAGATTTTTAACGGTATTCCAAGCCCTGGGTTGGTACTTACGTTACTGTACACAAGTTTAAAAACTTATATCCCTATGTATTGATTTATTTACCTATACAAAATTTGATTACTCACTGTGTGTGTATATTAAGTATTTAATATAAATATTATATCAGCTACGTAATTGTAATAAATTAAATTATTTATTGAATAGCTAACTAATTTAATTAATTATGCAAACAATTATGTCATTACAAAATCTTTGATCCATATCCTTGTAGTACTTATCTTAATCCTCAATCAGGAATTAACGATGGGAAACATTTTTCTAGGCTTCGTCGGCTACAGTAAAATAACAAGTCATCGTAATGAAAACAGCCGCTCTCTCATGATGAACCGTCAATATCCCTCGCGTATGATGTAGGATTAGCTTTATGATCTGCTTTATCCTTTCAAGTTACAAAAATAACGCTACACGTGCCAGAGCGGCTTAAAAACAACGTCTAAATGAAGAAGGTTCCCAATTCAAATAAATACAGGATGGTTTTTGTACCACCAAAAGTATTAATATAATAGTACCAATATTATAGAGGTATAATAATGTCAAGCTGGGACCACGTTCGGTGAAACCCGAACGAAACGTCAGCAAAATAAATAAAAAAAGGTACGTTTCGCGTTAATTCCCGTATGCATTAATTTAATTATAGAGGTAGTGTACTTTTATATGTGGCCCACTACATTACTAGTGGTTCTGTGAGAACAGTAGACCTCGCGAGCCCATATAACCATGCATGCATTAATCGACACTTTTCCCTTTTCCTTGTCTTAGCAAAGCCGTTAAATAGGTGCCAAAACACGCCTAACAACTGATCGGAGAAGAATTGATAATAAACTTTTTTTAAAAATATTTAAAAATTCCAGAAACTTACATAAATATTAAAGCCCCTCACATGCTGACCCCTTTAAGTTTATTGGATGAAAAAGTTGTTAGGACAAAAAAGTTGCGTCTTAATAGAAATGATGCGGCAACAATGAATGCATAAACTTTGTTTCTTAGTTTTACGTGAGAATTTGTGAGTAATATAGCTCTTCTTTAAAAGAATAAAGAACAATAGATCCAATAGCAATTAAGTGTATGTTAGGTAGTTAACTACGAACAACAACAATAACATTGATCTATCTCCATCGCCATCAATTTCAAATTACATTTATCTCGTCGATTACGGCATTGAACAAAATTGAACAAATAACATTTGGAACACCCACTGTTTCACCACGCGTCGTCGACCACGACAGCCCACGAAACTGCAGGCGATGATTGTACTTTTTTGTTTTCGTTTGGTCAGATTATTCGGTCTTTGTGGTGCGCAGAGCCGCATAAATCATAAAGTTCTATTATTCGATTCAGTACACAGGGCCTATACATATAATATTTACTTTAGAAAATATAAAGACATGTTTATACTTATGGACCGTATTATCTCTACAGCAGCGGTTTAGAAGAATTCCCTTTGAAAGAAGTAGCCAATAGCGCCACATATACATTATAGGTTGGTATCGTATAATGTGACAATTGACTTGAGAAAGTACCTGCAAAGGCCTATTTCTTTCTAAAGATATTTTGTTTATGATTTATCCGACCCGTGTCCCTACTTATTACTAGTAGTTCCGTGAGAACAGTAGACCGCGCAAGCTCTTATAATCATGTAATAACCGACACTTTTAACATTCTCCGGGATCTTAGCAAAGCCATTTAATTTCGGTGACATCCTTCCATACATAACGCTACAACAAATAACCCTTTTGCCCCTCCACTCCCCCTTTTAATTTTTTTTTCTGGAATATCTCGTATAGAATGAAGTCCTTGTGTGCCTCTCAAATTTGATTGAAATCCGTCAACAAATAACGCTACAGCAAAGTTGGGGGAGAAATAGGGAGGAAAAGGGGGCACCCTTTTACGTTGTATTCTTAGTTTTAAGAATATAGATTACTCCTTTATAAATAAATTAAAAAAATAAATACTAATCAAGTCATTATTTATTTATTTACCAATTTATGTACCCGGACAAGTACGGTGCAGCAAAGCTATAAAATAAAAACGCGAAAATAAACATGTGATGCTGTTCTAAGTCTAAAAAGTGCAGTGCGTATAAAGGCAACATTAGGCACAATTAGGCAACAACGTAACATTCATTGAGACCCATTGTGCAGCGGTGGTCACAGGCGTGGTCCCGTGGTGCAACCTTCACAATCAATAATCAATCAAACGACGATCTCTTGATTAGTAGGTAGGGCCGGGCCAGCACCGTTGCAGTACAAAATATCGAACATCCAGAAGATATTAAATTCAATAAAGTCAAAAGTCTATTTATAGCAACGCTAAGATCTGCAATGACACTACATGCAATGATACAACTTTCTCAAGCTCGAAAGTAGCCAGCGACATCCAAGTGCTTTAAACGTCATACGTCTGTCTCTTGAGACTTCACTGTACCGCAACGACTCCCTTTGTTTGTTGAGACCAATCTAGCTTTAGAAATAACATTCCACACATTTGTGTCATGGTGTGAGGCAAGACGGTTAGCTAGTGACATAGAAGCCCATTCGCACTTGTAATGTGTACCTTGCCGATTGCACAATAGAAAATTCAACATACACTAACACATACATAGAGTCTAGAAAAGATTCATTGAACTGATCTTGATGAACCGAACGAAATAATATTGATTCCCGTTAAATGCATTGCCGAGATTCGAGATTATGGTGCAATGGTAAATAAATTAAAAAGCATAGTACCGTCATGATTTTTACTTCTGTACACTCTACATATTGTGTTAGCGCCGTGGGAATCTCAAGACTTGAAGAGTGTCATCAAAAGCGTGGCTCGTGACTCAATACCGATTATAAGGGGAAATACTTAACCGCAGTAGTTTTACTTCTGTAGACTTTATACGTTGTGTTTGTAGGCTGAACGTGGGAATCTCGAGCCCATCAAATACAAGCCCATGGCTCGTGATGCGACGCCAAATATAATGTCATGCGCATAGATTGCGCTTTTTCAGTACTACGGCTTTTTTATTAAGATATTTATCAGTTCCTCATTATCCTCTGTGAATTTCTTAAAATTCCGCGGCAATGTTAATTGAGCCTAACATTACGGTCACAGCGTGTATGAGGATCAGTACAAATGCAAACAAAATCCAAGCTTATAGCGGCGCCGCATTTAAGCGGTGTGCGTGAAAACGCTCTAACAGAAGTTAGCTATAATGTGGAATTCGATACCTTTCGTCATCATTGCACCTCGGAACCCTAGTGTCGAAGTAAGGGTCGGCGCACCAGCGGCAGTGCGAGGCCGCAGTGAGGCACGCCCCACATTCCTCCTTCTCTATGCATGCTAATTTGTTGTTCAGTAACTGCTGTTGACCTAAAACAGAGACAAATTACATAAATTAATCGTTTATTTTGGAAATAAGATACAGAATTTGAAATTACAAAACACTGGTATCAAGCTGCCTAAAGGCATCTTTTAACTTTTTCAACAACAACGCATAATTCCTGTCGTCTGCGCACATCATTGGGATCGGAATCCTAATTTGGGCATAAAAATTATTCTATGAATCAAAGTGAAAATGAGATCTGCATAGTGTACAAATTTTCATTAAAGTTTTTACAGCGGTTAAAATGTGATTAATAGCAAATAATTCTAGCAAATAAGTTAAAATAATAACAAATAAATAATATATATTTTTTATATTCGCTATATCTTAGCTACCTTGGTTGATTGGCAGACTTGGAGATCTATTCTAGATAGGTTTTTTTTAGGTTGTATAAGCAAACAGAAATCACAATATATGCTTGTTCAATATTTCTGATTCCATAACTTGCTAAACTTAAGTTTAGTCTATACACCACGTAAGGAATAAAATGTGTAAGTATAACTTATTTAGTAATATAATTTGTAATTTAGCTTCTATCATTTTCCGGAGAAAAAAGTAATAAAGCTTTCCCTATACGCATTGAGTATACTTCCGAGTGTAAGTTTTTGTTAAAGTGTGTTAAGCCTAATCTAACTAAAAGTTATGTTTAAACTTAATATGTAAAACTCTACAATGGAAAGCTCTCACTACTAGCTTGTAACCGGTAAGCTATCACAAATCACAATAAAAACAACGAAAGTTCAACAAAAAAAGCATCCAATGCCGAAAATAGAGTCAAGTATAAGCTGGTATTTATTCTGTGGTATAAGCAGTATAAGTCTATATATACGTGTTAGCTTGTTGACACAATTTGTGTGGGCGACGCCGTGTGATTATGGGAGTCGGGGTAGATTAACGCGGCCTAGCGACATAACACTTGTAATATACACCGGTATTACTATACTTAAAACTTTGACCCATTAATCTAAGTCATGATGAATGGGTGCTTACTTTGCTACGTGTAAAACGCGACGTAACTTCGGCATAATGTGTTGCAATACTTGCAAAGCTATTCAAATTGCATTTAACTAGGGATGTGCTGTTCCCGGGATATTATTCCCTTATGTTACGTAATATTGGATATATGTATTTGTATTATAACCAAATCAAGTGATGCATTTACGTAAGTAAAATATACTCGTATTTACCGTAATAAAAAATATGTCTGATAAATAAAATTACAACATTCCCTGACATTTCCATTTTTTGGAAACATTCCTGGGAATGTTCCCGGAAATCTGGAGAACGGAAACGGCACATCACTACATTTAACGCGTAATTTCTCCAAAGTTCGAACGCGCAACTTCGGCATAGTATATTTGACAATTAGGTTACACTTCCACTGCAGAAAAATGCACCGTGTGTGTTTTTCCAAAAAGGAAAACACATACGGTGCGTTTTCAGCAGGGGAAGTGTTTCGGAATTCGCAATCATTCCAGGATAAAAAATACTTGGTGGTTTTTGTTTACAAATATCTTTTTATACAGCGTGGATTAAGGATAAGATGTGAGGATGAAGACAAGAATACTCTAGTCGGTTATGGAGAAGAAACAGCAGAATAGTATTGAAACATCTCGCCGGTGGATGCTAACAATACCAGCCGTAACAGGAAAGCCGAGGATGTTACGAGATACGGCTGCAGACATGGCCAAGTACATTCGTTGTTGACATTATCCTTCTTAATGCGACTGCGGTGCTGTCCAGTCAATGACCCACTTATAGCACAGTGCAAGACCTCAATGAGGCAAATGATCGAGTAGTAGCCGTGACCAAAGACTGGTCAGGTTTATTATAATCAGTATAGCCAATTCGACTCATTCGAAAGAAGAAGAAGAATTAGGAAAGTATAATTTCGCCTTAAATATTAATTTTCCTTTAAAATAAGTCTCTTATCGACGGTTACTTCCAAATTAGTCTTAATCATACCTAATTATAATCGTAAATCATAACTTTATGACTCTTCGTTTCTCTTAAAATAAACTGACATATCCATGAAGAGCCAGGTCGCCATCATAATACTTATTATGTATTAGAGACTCTGCACATTAGACGATCGTTACGTCATCTGACAAATGAGGCACATTCGAACAAGCCACTAGTATATGTTTCAGGCTCTCCTTCTGCGATTTTATTGTACGATATTATACTAATTCACAAGTTCCATATACTCAAATACGTTTAACAATATGTAATTACTAACTAATTAAAATATTTTAAAAGGGTAGATTAAAGTCATGGTACTGCTCACTATACAATACACTATCACATCCTTTTTCCTAACGGGGTAGAAAAAGGCTAGGGCTGGAAAAAGTGAATCAAAATAGTAATGGGTTGCCAACTGCATCATACTAATTGGGATAGTTGTTGCGTCTTGCCCGGCGACTAATAGTTGCAATACTTGCAATTGCAATGCAAGGCGATAGCCGCCTAATGTGCGGAGGCCTTTACCCGGCACGTGTCCAATATAAGGGCGTAACTTATTAATAGATACCGCGATAACGCCACTGTGTACCACAGCCTAATCACGCTTCCGACGATTAACCTATTATTTTTATATTAGGCTAAGTTATGGTCGTTGCATGCTAATTAAATAACTGTTTATGCTTAGGAAAGTACTTCCGTTCTTGCCCAGGTAAAGACCCTATATCCTTCATTTGTACTTACAGATCGTAAATTTTGTAGAGGTATAATTTAATTTACTAAAAATCATTTTATTTCAAAGATACCAAGTAGGTATATATTAATATCATACGATGCTCTACAAACCAAAAAGTGAATCTGAATAAAGTAAGATAGGTATGACTAAAAGTAGACTAGTGAAGATGTGCAAATTAAAATTGCCAAAATGGGTATGTACCTAATTAATATTTGGCATAGAACAAGCGAACAAAGAAACAAGAATATCTTGAAACATTTTTTGTATGTTGTGTTAAATAATATAAAAGTCTGCGTTATGAACAAAATAATGTAGCGGTGTAAAATGCCATGTGTCGATATCACAGAATAAGTATTAGTAGTTTACTATATCTACTACTCCGGCTATACATACCGTCAGGAAATTATGCGTGCGTATGTCTCCTTCAAATTAAACAGTTTGTTTTACCTTTAATACATAGGTACATACTATCACGCTTGACGCCTGTTTCCAACAGGGGTAGGCAGAGACACTAAATCTATGTCGAGTTTGGGTTTGACAAATCTGCAGAAAGCACATCAGATCACTTTATCAGTGATGTGGAGCACCTAAACGCATTTCCTTGTTTTATTTCGAGATCTGGATGCAGGAATGTTTGGGAATGAATGAGTTTACAACTGACTGAACTGATGCGGAAGTCCTAGATACGAGCACGTCGTAAGTTTGTTCTTACAACGTTGGGAAACTTCATTTTTAACCGACTTCAAAAAAGGAGGAGGTTATCAATTCGACTGTATGTTTTTTTTTTTTTTTTATGTTTGTTACGCGATATCTTTGCCAATTGTAAACCGATTACTACCAAGGTGTTACCATTTTAATTTGATGATGATATTATGAGCTTCGGAGATATGGAAGAAACTCCTAAAAAAAATTGAAGTCAGTTGCTTTTTTTTGTAAAAAATTTACTTATTAGCATCAGCAGTTAATAGGGCACAGGTAAATGTTTATTAAAATTCAAATATAATCGTGATTAATTGCCTGCGTAGAGAGGTATAATTACTAAATAAATACATAAGAACCTAATTCATTTTTTGATTCTAATATAGATATAAGTACCTACCTAATTTATTTCTTGATTCTTTATTAACTAATTACACTTCTTGATTCTGTAATTCTTGAAAGGCAAAGTTTCAAAGTACTACCTAAGACTATACTTACTACAATACACACGTACAATTCGCATTAATCTATAATAGTAGGTATACTTATAAGCTCACCCCGGATCCCCACAAACTCTAGAAAGCCCGGTAATCCAAGGACACGATGGCGTGATGAGCTTGACTGTGATAAACAATGGAAGAAATATATGACCTACCTACTTCTGCTTACATGGCGTTTGATAATACTTACTGCAGGAATAGGGCGACTATATAGACATCGTGTAATTTTCTTCCAAGCGATGATACAGGGCAAACGCATTTCCGTGGTTTATTTACAGATTTCTGTGTAATAATTATAGATAGAGATTTGGAATCAGACACGTTTTCCATTCTGAATGAGTTTACATCATACAACTGATATGAACTTTTCAAAACAACTGTCTTTGAATTTTTATAGATTGGTAGAGTCTTCCTCTTTACGTTTATTTACAACTAACTTTTAACCGCGGCTTCGCTTGCGTATCCCAGTTCCTACGGGAACAGTACATTTATCCGGGATGAAAGGTACCCTATGTCCTTCTCAGGACTCCTTACTATGTGTATGCGAAATTTTAAGAAAAGAGTTAGAGAAGAGAATTAACCAACATTAGATAAAGCGTGAAGAGGTAACAAACAAACAAACTCACTTTCATATTATAATATTAGTTGGGATTGGGATTATTTATATGACTTTGCAACCACACACTGTCAAGCAAAATAAAAATAGTAATGGTTTTACTAATATGCGATAAAGGAGTAACATCACGTAAAAGTCAGCTACTGGCTGACATGTTTCGACCTCATCCAGGGGCCTTCCTCCGGGTGGTTGTGATTCGCGACGCCTACACGAAGACTTTTTACGTGAGTTAGCCGCGTTTATCGCATATTAGAAATGTCTGTGTCTTACGTTAGTTTTAACCAAAAATACAATGGTTTATTTGTAAAAATGTAACATACAGATACACTATCACGTCTTTATCCCTAACGGGGTAGACAGAGCCTAGGGCGGTAAAGCCCAGGCCACTTTTAGCGTAATGGTGGGCATGAAGGTGGAAAAGGGAAATCATAATAGTGATGGGTTGCTAACCGCATCGCCTATTCATATGATTCAGATTCTCGCCCATTCCCTCGATCGGCTTTTACGATCTGCACGGGAAGAGAAGCAGCTTGTACATTCTATGTTTTTTCTTTTCTCTCAGACCAGCAATGAAGAAAAAAAAATTTTAAAATGGAAGTATCCCGGAAAGGCGAATTAAAAGTAATTTTCCAAGCTCTGTTTTTAAAACGACTATTCATAAAAATCTGCCCTCCGAAGCTGAATCAGTTATAAATGAGTTTGCTATCAATTTAGGGAATGCAGACTTCATCTTGTATGCATTAGACAGAAAAAATGTCAGAAAGTGAATCTAAATAAAGTAATATAGGTATGTCTAAAAGTAGACAAGTGAAGATGTGTAAATTAAAATTGCAAAAATGGGTTTTACAACAACATGTAGGGTAGGTACCTATGTACCTCATTAATATTTGGCATAGAACAAACGAACAAAGAACATAGGGAATGCAGACTTCATCTTGTATGCATTTAACAGAAAAAATGCGATAAAAAATGTCAGAATGTACTAGCGGCTTCTCTTCCGGCACAGATCGTAGAAGCCGATTAAGGGAATGGGTGAAATGAAAATACGAATCATGTTTATAGGTGAAGCCGCTAGCAACTCGTCACTATTTTGATTTCTTTTTACACCTTCTCGCCCATCGTCACGTTAAAAGTAGTCTTTGAGTCCGCAAGACTCAAAATGCTCTGTCTGCCCCATTAAGGAAAAAGACGTGATAGTTTATAAAACTTGTATATACGGAAGTCATGGACAACTTGTAAATTTATTGTAACGATTGTGAGAGAAATGTAATTTTTATGGTAGAAAGTAGGGCTTGCCTATTTTGAGTGCAAGTGTGAAATTTGTAGAAAGACTTTAATGATGTCATTAGTAGAGTCATAGCAGCCGCAGCCCAACAACCGCCCACTACGTAACTACTTGTGTTTATTCGTTTACCTATTTATTACATACTAGCTTTTGCCCGCGGCTTCGCTCGCGTATCCCTCGGGAACATTACACTTTTTTCCGGGATGAAAGGTACGCTATGTCCTTCTCAGTACTCCTAACTATGTGTATGCGAATTTTCAAAAAGATTGGTTCAGTAGATAAAGCATGAAGAGGTAACAAACAAACAAACAAATATACAAAATCACTTTCGCATTTATAATATTAGTTAGGATTGATTACATTTTATTTTATTATTGTTACACTTTCATTTAATTTTCAGCACTTAGGTACAGCTTTTAATTCATTATAGGACGTACCTATAGTAGATACAATACCTTAACTAAGTATATTTTTCTCTCCTTCTCAGATCATATACAGATCTGTGCCCTCCTTTTAAATTTGTTACGAATGTAATTTGTTACAGATGTACTTAATAAATAGCCTATGCCTCTACAAAGATTGTTTCCAAATTATACAAAAACTCTACAAACAAGTAATTATTAACAAGTAATTATTAAAAAAACAAAAAACTCGACTGCCAACAATTAAGTTGTATACATATATTTTTGTAATCTATACTAATACTAATATTATAAAGCTGAAGAGTTTGTTTGTTTGTTTGTTTGTTTGTTTGTTTGTTTGTTTGTTTGTTTGTTTGTTTGTTTGTTTGTTTGTTTGTTTGTTTGTTTGTTTGTTTGTTTGTTTGTTTGAACGCGCTAATCTCCGAACCTACTGGTTCGAATTGAATAATTCTTTTTGTGTTGGATAGTCCAGTTATCGAGGAAGGCTATAGGCTATATAACATTACGCTACGACCAATAGGAGCAAAGATATAGTGGTAAATGTGTAAAAAACGGGAGAAATTATTTCATCTTTGAAGCCTTCCGTTGCGTGCGCCGTGAGAACGGTTCAAGATACACAAAAAATATGTATTAAAGAATAATAGCTCTTTTAATGATTTAAAAAACAGTCCGCGATAGTATATGTCTATCTTTTAAGATTAACTCACAAAAACCGTTTTTATGGTACCTAATTTGGTCGAAATAATTTGTTTAAGTTGTATCAACATAATAATATTATGAATGAATAAAGATTATTCAAATAAATATGTTGTTGGTTAAGAGTACTTCATCTATACTAATATTATAAAGCGGAAGAGTTTGTTTGTTTGTTTAAACGCGCTAATCTCAGGAACTAATGGTCCGATTTGAAATTTTTTTTTTTTGTTGGGTAGTCCGTTTATAGAGGAAGGCTTTAGGCTATATAACATTTCGACAACCACGCGAACGAAGTCGCGGGCACAGCTAGTCCTTGTATAAAATCCTTTAATTTGATACCCCACTTAATAAGTTTTAAATAAAAAAAATCTTTGAAGACAATTTGATGCGGAAATCCGCTATTTCGGATTATTTGAAATTTTGATATACCTAGTCAAATATATAGGTGTGTATTCTTGCTCTTTGTACCCAGTGTCACTCTCAAAGTTAGGACAAATCCAACGACACGTCTGAAGCTAAAATACATCTTATCTATCTATTTTACTTCTTGATTGTTTAAAACCTCAAACTTGTTTGTTTTTGTTCGTAAAAACTTACTTCTAATGCTTACTTCTCTCGCCTTCGTAAGCACGTGTGATGTCAAGGGATTCCTTGAAAGTTTAAAATACCTTCCTCTCACTTTCCTCCCAAACTGCATTTATAAATAACTCTGTCAATCCCATTTAGTTTTCCTAATTTAGTAAACTAATGTAACAGGTGGGTTTCGACGCCCGCGTCTGTTTTAGCTATTTCGGTTGCTCGCATAAAACAAATCACCGCTTTTGAAGTCGGCTAAGTCGCCGGCTCGGAATCGGTTTTATTTTGTTTTAATTACGAGTACACAACAAATATATACAGCGTCTGTTAGATTCAGTCATAAAACTCTGTGACTACAAACAAGAATAATAAAATAAATGCTGAAAGTAATTAAATGTTTCCTTCAATCACACAAACTAAAACAGGTTTGAAAATAAAAACTTTGAAAGAAATCCTGACGTTTAGAATATTTAAACAATTCCTGACCTAAAACAGAACATTCCTCAGAAACAAAGTACTTTATGTTCCTGAGGGATGCATGCTTGCACGTGGGTGGAGTCCGCGACACCAGCCACGTGCATACCATGATTAAATGTGTGTTTGTTTGTCCATCCTTTACGTTAAAACGAATTAGATAGCTAATGAATCGATGTTATTTATTTCATGCAGATACTAAAGATATCGGGGAACGGGAATAGTGCCAAAAAAAAAGTAAGAAAACCTCCAGTAGTCATGCCAAGTAGTACAACAAGTTATTCTCCCCATATATTATACTCTGAGATAGGATTCCCGTGCTAGTAACTTTATACTTAATGAAATGTTAAATTTTAAGATTTTTTATCTTGACACGATCTATAAAAAATATTTTAAAAATACTGAATTAAATTTTCAGGCGTTTCAGCAGACCGGAATGTTTTCTTATCAGCACACAATCGAGTGTATCAGAAACAACGTCGATATCAAACATATGGGCCAATAGCTCACCTTGACCGCTCACATCCAAAACGAAAAGAACCACAATGAAAACACACAATTTTCCGAAACACAATGCAGTCATGATCAACGGTAATGGTAGGTAATCACAATAATCACATCTGGTAATCGTAATCGCATGCGTGAAAATCAACTGGCGGCCTGCGATCGGTTTCGCGATGAGTAAGTGATAAGGGCTGATAAGGAGATAAGGGGGAGCGCGGGCGCGCGGCCACGCTCCGCCGCGACGGCCGCGTCTCTTCGCAACGGCATCTGACACACCTCTGGCCTGGTGTGTGGTGTGCCCGTGTCTCCGTGGCAGGGCAGCCGCTGGAAAGCGAACGGTGATAGTTTTCCTAACTTTTCAGTTCCAAAACTCACCCGAAAATTACCCTCCAGATCAGTTGTACCATTTACTAGTACAATGTAGCGTGACAGATAATTGTTTAAGATATTGGCAGAGAAAATAAGTAGGAAGAGCATTGTGAATCTTTTGAAATCATGCTTACTTACCTGAATGTTTTTATGCGAAGGCCAGTTGGTTTCAGGTTTCAGTTAGTATGTACAAAATTATTAAAGACGATACACGGAGTCCAGTGCTGCCCCCATTTGAAATAAATTATTTGTAAGGAAACGGAGATATTAAAAATTTTGAGCTAGTAAAACCTAGATAACCCTTCAAACTATTTTATAAACCACTGTTTACAGTTTAAAGAGAGAACATTAAGCTTTAGTTTGCGTTTTTGCCAAAAGTGACCGTTTTTCGCAAAAATGCAAACTAAATAATAAATAAATATGTTTCTGAAATTTATTTCTTTGCGTTTTAGAGTAAATTGCTTGGAACTAATTCTACTTCTTACTACTACTACTACTTCTTATTACTTCTTGAACTACTCTACTTATTTTTTATTTCATTGGTCATTTCTATCAGTCAACCAAACAACAGGTGGTGCGAAGATAACACCGGGCCCTGGAAGTCTGTAAGTTTTCTTAGAAAAACTTGTTCAGCCAAACTTGTCGTAAATCAAATCAAATCAAATCATTTATTTCCCAAAAATGTTACTACATTTTATAAGTAAATATGTAGAAACTCATTAACACGATTTGTCTAATTCTATATCCGGTATAGGTACCTAGTTTACTCGAAAAGAATGGTGGTTCTGACGGATGCAATCACTTCTCAGTTCAATCATGAACATTTATCTATGGTGATTTCCATAAATAGGTAGAGTATCGACATTTACGATCTGCGCGGGAGGAGAAGCAGCTGGTAACTACATTACATTCATTTCTAAAAATCGCAATAAAAATGGTCTGAGCTAGATAATGGGAGAATGATAAAATCTGTGTCATCCATCATATGGATCATATGATCCAGATGGAGTCATCCATCATAAATGTATTTGTTATAAAAATATAGTATCGTTTGACACAAGTCTCGAACTTACTTTGTGGCTAGATCAATCTGTGTGATTTGTCCGTATATATTTATTTATTTATCATTCCTCACTCATCTCTATGTGAACATACTAAGAGTATCTAATCTCTTTTTTGTCTTTTTTGGTTTCAATTGGGTAGTTTCCTGGGTCTAAAATAAATTATTTGGTACTGTTAAGAGAATAAAACGTCACAAAATAATGTCACTTGTTGTTGTTTGCTCACATCCATTTTGAATATGATTTTACATTTATTAATGCAGAAAAACGGATATTAAGAGCGCTATTTGACTCCAAAAAACTATGACGTCCCAGTCCGATATTTCATAAAAATCTCATAAAAAATTTTTTTTTCGACGTTTGGAAAAAAGTATCTGATTTGACTTGTTGGAAACTAGCGGATTGCTATTATTTTGCATCTAGTGGCACAAAGTCCCAACTCATAAAAGGAATAAAAGCGCGGTAAAGTATGGTAACTTTAGTTTTTTGAAATAACTTCTAAAACTAAAGTAACCACTTTACCGCGTTCCACCATACGTACCTACCTACTACTCGTATAAGCGATTTTATTCCATAAGAGTAAAACTTTGGGCCACTAGATGTAAAAAAAAATAGAAACTGAAACCAATAGGGATGAAAATGTTATGCAAAAATCTATAAAAAACGCTTCAGACCAGAAATCAGGCGCCTAAACCGTTGTCCTTCAGCACTGTCCTTCCTAATTACTAATTACAGCAGTCAGCGTCACTTGCAAGACACACGGCGCCCAGTCACGCATCAAACCGCTCCTTAATCCACCAACTATGTAGCCCACAACTCTATGCAGTGATAATAGCGGCGAGATTGCAATGACTGGTTAAGCTGTTGTTGGCACGCCAGGATAACCTGGCCTTCACCTCTCCACGAAATCCTAACGCGCGTGAGAATCCATGGCTCATGTTCCAGTGGATAGTCAGTGGGTGTACACTCGAGGTCAAAACGCTAGAACGCAATAAACAACAGCTCATTGATATTTTTGATAGTGATTTTTTAGATTCAACAGCAGTGGAGTTCAATAGGAGTTTGTTTATTTGAAGTTGCAGTATAGATAGTTACTTTTAGGAGGTAACTAGCTAAAACTGTTTGACAATAAAATATTCTGATTCATGACACACATGAAACACATAACATTTTCACGAGGAGACATTTCTATATACGAGAAAAAATATTGATTTCGTTTTTCTATGAAGATTGAAAACATTTCTTTTTCATAATTGAAACCACAGATCTAGACATTTTGAAACCTAAGTAAATAAATACATATTTTAAATATTTTTAGTTTAGTTAGTTTTAATTTAGGTTATATTTAAGTTTTTTTAGTTTTAATTTAGTTACTTGTTAGTTTTTACGTTGTATTTTTAGTTTGCCTTCTTATTAAATACTTTTTGTAATAATAAATGTATTGTAATTATGTAATATTTATTAATAATAAAAACAAATGAAAATAAATAATGCATATTTATTTTTGTCGTAGGCGTGCAATGCATTTGAATATTTAAATAAATAATCGAGTAAATAAATTTATTTAGGATGGATAGGATTTTAAGGATGATTTTTGGTACATAAGTAGCTCCATCTTAAAAATATATAACATCAGTGTTTGAAATAAAGTTCGGCAGTCACATATTTGGTGTTGTATGTAGGCGGCAAGCAGTCTACTTCTGTATATGACAATGTAAATGTCTCCATGCTAAATAGAGGCCGCAAAGAATAGATACTTACGCAAACGTTTTATTAATTCAATTAATAAAAACGCAAACATTGTTTTTAACAAGTGACTTCAGTTTTACTAGTATTTTATGAATAGTTTGCCTTTTGAGTCATCTCATGATAGTGCATTACCTACTTTTATGTACTTACTTACTGCCTCACTAGTAGCGCGCGTGGACTTAGGTAGAAATATATGAGGGTAAAGTATACCATACCATGAGATAATAAACAATAAAAAAACAGGTCGGTTAGAGTCTTTTTCCAGACTCTCTCTCGTCTATCGGGAACTTGCAATAAATTGCTACGTTCTTAAAAGTTTCAACTTATTTGTTTACCTACAACATCAACTTTCCTCAGGAAATCAAATATTTTTTCTTATCTAAAGTAAAATATCCGATGAAAAATTTCGCCATGAGTGCGATTCGAACTCACGCCTCTCACATTTGTTCTGTGAGGGCAATTTTAATTTTTCATCACATATTTGTAATTTAGATATTGTTTCGAGCATTGTAATGCTGTAAAATCGATAGTAATATTATTGTTTCCTATTACGCTATTCGCTATATTTCTATTATTTATATTCTATTATTATATAATTTATTTATTATCATATATAAATTTATTACATAAATAAAGATATATATATTATAAGTATCTATGCTACATGCTATAAGTGTATTTATATTTCTGAGGAAATTTTTATTCGTATGGTTAGTAAGGAGAGTTATTTTTATTACCTACATATTGTTTTGACAGAGGTAGTTCTGGAATTATTAGGTAGGCTATTGTCACCGACTGTATCGTATCGAAGGTGTTCACTTAACTTCACCCGCAAGTGGGTTCAAATGTTGAGTGTCACAGAGTGTATTTTAAGTAGAAGAGTAACTAACTGTACTTAGCAGGTTAAAGCCTGTTTTAACATTACGTTCACAGCTAGCCCTTTCCAGCGTGTTTACTGTGGTGATTTATATCTTTGCTAAGTAATCACACGCCCACTTTAAAATAACTGGAAGGACATCGTGACTTTGTGGATTACTTATTTTTAAAAAACATTGAAATAATAAAAATCTTGAACAAGCTTTGCTACATATGACTATGAGTCACGTAGATATACCTACAAAATTATTATCGCAGTCGCACAATTCCTATCGTAGTTACCTACGCACATAATACCTAATACATAATTATCTTAAAAAAATACCCAATTAATAAGCATATTCCTAGCCTAGTGTATGTGAAAAACAGATATGTATATTTTTTAATTATTTGTTCTTTAATTTATTGTATATTATTTTAGAAACGTTTAGTTGTTTTGGTGGATTTGGTGGTTATTATATTTAACGGAAGACCAACGTCGCGGCTCACGCCCGACATATATGCTGAGCGGAGACCATTTTGGTAAAGTTTAATTTGTGTCTAGTGTATACTTAATGTCTACCAAATAAACAAATGTTCATTCTATTTTCCTTGTATGCGAGTTGGATACCTCTACTCTCTTTATTTTTTGGGTTTAGTTACTTTAGTCGGCGACTCAGGTATTGGTAATAGCGCTTTCGACGTTTCTTTCAATTCTGGATTTGCCTTCTTTTTATTCCGTTTCTTCAAGCCAGCGAAGTCGCGAGTTTTCTCAAGCAGTTCATAATAGTGGTTTACGGGAGCAAACCACCCGAACCCTTGCTCGGCTTTTCCTAACCAGGTATGATCGTTTGGATCAGTCAGAACTAAGTCTCCGACCGGACAGTTCTCGATAAAGTTACACGCCAACGCACTGGCATCAGGGTAGATGTATTTCCCTTTGCCGCTGTAGCTCCAGTCTTTGATGTAACCTTCGTATCTAGCACCATCTTTATAGGCGATAGAAGCCTCTTCATTAATGTTAAATTTATCTGCGTCCCAAATTCCTGAGTAGACGTCTCCCTCTGCTGTCTTGTACACACCAGGGCCTGTAAAGATGATCAGGTAAAAACGTGTGAATTTGTTCACCAAATTTCATATTGTAGTAACTTAAAAAGACGAGTTAGAATTTTCTTTTAAATACATACATATATTAATTAAGAACCTATTTAGTTGTTAGTAAAAGTATGAATTATAAGTATTTTCCTTTCATTTTAATTTTTATGTGAACTACTGCAACTGTAAAGTTACAAAAGTTCGGTGATATGTACCAACCGAACTATTGTTACCCATAAGCTGCCCTAGTTCGGTCAACCGGACTGATGATCGGACTACTGCAACTTTAGAGTTTCAAAAGTTCGATGATTATCAACCGAACTATTGCTACTCAAGATTGCCCTAGTTCGGTTAACCAGACTTACGACCGAACAACTGCTACTAAACGTGACCAGAAGTAGCAAATTTTTGGTGGTTATGGTTTTCGTCCATTTTTGTTAATTTAAGCGGGGAAATGGGCGTCTGTTAAGTAGTAGGACTATACCTTTCTAGTTACGGTAAAGATTGCAACATCTCTGTAACCAATTCCACTAACTAATGGGTAAATAAACTTAACCTTAATTTGGGTCGAGCCGACTGTACCTAAAATTCTAGTGAACATTACAGTTAAATCGGTACATATACTACTTACATAGGTATACATTTCTTGCTGTATGGGGTCTGGTCGTAAGACGTAAGAACCCTAGCATAGTAAACACCTAACATGGGCACCTGCTCGTTCGTTTACCTTCGAATGTAAAAGTTTGCCACTAGTAGGTATACTTTAATCTTGTATAATATAATAATATGTCTTCTGTGCAAAAGGTACTATAATAGAACAACATATATGTATATGATTAAGTATAGGTATAATAACTAGGTGTTTATCTATACAGGGTTATTTTTAATTAACCGGCATCCTTTTTGGAGCAAATTCAGTCCGTGATACTGAACCACTTTCCATAAAAATAATTATCGAAAAACGAAACAAAATTTCGTCCTCCCATACAAAATCCATTTGGTTGAGCGCCAATTTGTATGGAAAGACGAATTTTTTTTTTGTTTTTCAATAAAAAAAATTATGGAAAGTGGTTCAGTATCACGGACTGAACTTGCTCCAAAAAGGTTGCCGGTTAATTAAAAATAACCCTGTATATGTATTTATCATAAAATATAGTATCGTTGAGTTAGTATCCCATAACACAGGTTCAAAAAACTTACTTTGGGGCTAGCTTATTCAGTGTGATTTGTCCCTATATATTTTAATAACTATATTAAGGTTATTAATATATTTAAATATTATCACATATCAAATCTATCAAAAATACCTACCTTTTGTTTATATGTTTCAAACGATCTTCAATGTTGATATTTTGCATCAAATTCTAATCAAACTGTTTGAGAAAATAATGCTCGGACTTTTTCCACTTTCTTGCCCATCATAACGCAAAAGTGGCCTTTGGGTCTTGCGGCCCTGGGCTCTGTCTGCCTGCATAGAGCCACAAGACTCGAAATAATCTGTCTGTCCCATTAGGATAAATATGTGATAGTGTGTGTTAATTTCCTAAGTACTAAAGTTTCTGAGAACCGAAAACTCATATCAAAAACCGCTTCGCTTCTAAGCTTCTAGAACAGTAAAATATAAACAGCTACTTTTAAAATTATTCCTGTGAAAAACATTGGTATTCTTAGCGGTCAAACAATGTTGTAACTTGTATCATTATTGAATTATTTACTCGTATCAACTGTTGTTTTTTTTATTAAAGTTGTTTACGAGTAGAAGCCCCGTGAGTAATAACGTAGAGAGAATATAAACAAGATCTAGCCACTGTCTACTTAGAAAAACACGGCAATGCATACAAATGCATCAATTGTAGTAATCAGGGCGTGACGATGGGGATATGGAGTGGAATGGATCGCGATACGGTACATTAGACAAAGCAATGGCTGATAAAATTAAATTTCCAAAGAGAGCCTGAAATTTGGTTTTGACGAATTTTGTTTTTAATAATAATAATAATAAATCTTTATTTGCCAAAAACGTTTAACAACAAAAAGTATTACAGTGTAGCAATGTAGGTAACTAATACGTACATATTTTTAAAGAGGCTACAAAAATAAATCGTAGTAGGTAGGTACTAAAGGCGCCCAGTCCATCCCCGAACTAGACGTTGGTCTGTATCTCGGGTAATGCACAACCGGTCGGTTGATGAAAAGAGCGCGGTACATTTTTAAGAATCGAGCATACCCACATTACACCATCGACGCAAGGCTACTCAAATTAAAATGAGGTTATACTTAGGCCCAGCTAGTCATTACTGTGATTGGGCCTAAGTGTACATTTATTGTTTTATGCGATGCCAATGGCATTGCATATAAAGATTATCTCCAAATAAAGATTTTCTATTTCTACATTAGCTCTATGGCCAGATTGGCAAGTCCTACACTGCGTTGAGGCCATACTTGAATTTTCCGGGGTCCAGTGCTGCCCCCCATTTGAAATAAATTATTTGAAAGGAAACGGAGATATCATATTTTAAAATGTAAATGTCTCTACCAAGCCCTAGAGAACCCTTCAAACTATTTTATGAACTACTGTTTACACTTCAAAGTGAGAACGTGAAGCTTTTCTTCGCACATTTCCCAAAAGAGGCCGTTTTTCGCAAAATTCAAGTAGGTATGGCCTTAAGGCCATACTTGAATTTTCCGGGGTCCAGTGCTGCCCCAATTTGAAATAAATCATTTAAAAGAAAACGGAGATATCATTTAAAACTTTGTTTCTACCAAGCCCTAGATAACCCTTCAAACTATTTTATGAACTACTATTTACAGTTTAAAGTGAAAACGTAAAGCTTTTCTTCGCACATTTGCGAAAAACGGCTACTTAAACTGTAAACAGTAGTTCATAAATTATTTTGAATGGTCATCTAGGGCTTCACAAAGACAATTTTTTTAATTATATCTCCGTTTCCTTTGAAATAATTTATTTCAAATGAGGACAGAAATGGACCCCGGAAAATTCATGCAGCCCCTTAAACACTCACCATTCATTTTGAGACTCTTATCCTTCTTCTTAGCCTCGAAGAAGCCATCGTAGACATCGCCCGTGTGGTGCTGGAAGAATCCCTGGTCCTGCACCACGGTCACTTCCTTCTGAGGTTTCTTGGTTTCCACCGTGTCGGAGTATTCCTCCATGCTTGTGTCTGTCATCGCGGTCGCTAAAGCAGAAGAGGTACTCTGAACAAAAATGTTCTGTCGTGTACCGATTTAAGCTAATAATTCTTTTTAACCCCCGACGTAAAAGATGGGTGTTATAAGTTTGACGTGTCTTTGTATCTGTGTGTGTCTGTGGTATCGTAGCTCCTAAACGAATAGACCAATTTCAATGTGGGCTTTTTTAGACCACGACAACACTCCTCTTTTTCGTTGGGGAATAAACAAACATTTCCTTTGTAGAAATGCACTAAGTAGGTATGAGCGGGTTCATACTCCCTTTTTTGAGGACAGAATCCGCGCCTCACTATCTCTTTATCATCAGCAAGTACCTAAGTAATTAACAATGCTTTATGAACTGTGAAATTTCA
Organism: Acrobasis repandana; assembly: GCA_963576875.1. Classification (NCBI taxonomy): domain Eukaryota; kingdom Metazoa; phylum Arthropoda; class Insecta; order Lepidoptera; family Pyralidae; genus Acrobasis; species Acrobasis repandana. The sequence continues at coordinate 7,513,616 of OY756230.1, read as the reverse complement.
GACGAAAGACCACAAAACTCGAATCAATACCTCAGCGCCTCAAGACGAAAGTGTATAATCAATATGTGTACCAGTGATAACTTGGCTCTGAAACGTGGTCATGATCATCGCGCTATGGAGAGAGCTATGCTTGGTGTTTCTCTACGTGATCGAATCAGAAATGAGGAAATTTGTAGGAGAACAAAAGTCATTGACATAGCCCAGCGGATTAGCTCGTTGAGAGTGGCAGCGTTCGGGACACATAGCGCGACGGACGCAGATGCAGGCCGCTCTAGATCGGTCATTTTGGAAATCCAGTCCAGCAGTGGACGTTATGCGGTTGAAATGATAATGATAACCACACCTTTTGCAGATTAAGTAGGTAGTTAAAGTAAATACTTATATAATAGAGGTCATATAAGTAGAGATAGAATCTAGATTGGAACATATTCCAGAGAGAAAATGATTACGGTAAATACCTTGTGCTAAGGACTTCACTAATCTAATAAATTATTTCGCAGCGGACACGTGACACGTAACATTATATGTCCGTGACATGGACATAAACACTGTGCTAATTTTTTTGCACGCAATGTCTTTCCAGCCATGACCTAATAAGAAACTCGTAGGATCGATGCGAGGTGAAATAATTAAATTTTCAACAAAAAAACAACCGGCTTCAATTTTTTTTAGGACTTTCTTCTTTTTCTCCAAAGTTCTTCATCATATCTTCACCAAATTAAAATGGTACCAACTTGGTAATAAAGGCTTTCAAATAAAAAAAGAATCATCAAAATCGGCTCACAATTGGCGAAGATATCGCGTAACAAACATACAAAAAAAAAACATAGTCGAATTGATAACTTATTATGATTAAATAAAAATATTTTATTAGGTATATACAACCTTTTTTTAACCCCCGTCAAAAAAGAGGGGTGTTATAAGTTTGGCACTAATGTCTGTCTGTCTGTGGCATCGTAGTGCCAAGTTCCCTTGCGGTGGTTCTTAGCTAGGTACCTAGGTATGTTTGATGAAAATCGGTTCAGCCGTTTAAAAGTTAACGCTTGAAAGTCAGGGCTTTCTCTAGCGAACAATAGATGGCGCTACGGATACGAAGTCGTATCTGTAGTTCCGCTACTTATCACTAGATGGCGTTCTTGACAGTCGGGGTTTTTTTATTTGCCTAGCAAATAAACTTGTTAGTTTCACCTGTCCGTTGCGTGTTTGAAGACAGATCTTACAAGCTAATTAGACCCACTTCCCATTATTCGATTGAGCTGAAAATTTATATAAGTATCTACTTATGTAGGTTGGGTGACAATGCAATATTATGGTACCAATAACCTGATCTTATGATGAAGCCGGAAGGTGGCCACGGCATCTCTGTGATAAAACAACGTAACACCACCGAATTTGGGCTCGATAGATTCGTCGTGAGGAGCACTTAAACTTTTTAGTTCATTGTTTTAGATAAAAGCTTGTTTTAAAATATTTTTTTAATATTACATACTTGTTTTTTATTAGGTACTAGACAACCTTCCACGTTACGGCTTTGCACGGGGATAGGAAATACATGGGAAACCTTCCCCAGTAATTCTGTACGAGCCATGTTCGCACATTTCGGCGTCACGCGGCGTGATTCGTAGAGTTTATTCTATAAAAGACTGATACACACAAAATTCATTTTAAAATATATTATATATATTTTAAAATATAGTATATAGGTACCAATGTACTTAAATGTGATCTTATTGGAATATGGAATAGACTCTTCGTAATTGAACTATACATACATATGTATACATAGGTAGGTTAGATATAGTGACATCTAAGATTTTTAAAAGCACTGATTCACACTGGAATGACCGCGGACGACTGCACACTTTTACTGTCTAGCCATATTCACCTTTATTTATATCTGCGAAATGCATAGGTACCTAATATCTACCTTGAATAAAACAAGTCGCGCGGCCGCCCAAGGCCCAGGGTCCAGACGCGTGGCTTGGTACAAAAGCGACCAAGTTTTTCTGACGCTATTCTATGCATTTCGCAGATAGAAATGTCTTGACAGTGAAAGTGCGCTGCCGGCCTCTGTCGTTCTAGTGTGAATCGTTGCTTAAAAAACTCCATTTCAGGATAGAAAAAAATTACTCTTGACGAGCATTCCAGTCAGAATCGGCGCTTAGTCTTCCGGATAAAGGAACTAGGCAACTCAAGCTAGCTTTAAAGTGCAAAGTACGTAAATTGAGAAATACATCGGGTCATTGTACCTTGTTGGTATGAAGATGCTTACTAGGTTCAGGTATTTTCTAGGTTTTACCTTCACATGATTCGGGAGACGGCGCGGCGGCGTAGTGAACGGAAGGCCAGTCCTCTCACACGGCCGGCCCACCAGCGGCCTTGTCGTATCTAATTAAATTGATAGTTACAAGATGGGATTTAAATTAAGCTTTAGCTTCGGCTCGGCATACTTACCTAACCAGTGGCGGATCCAGGAGTTTGGTTTGGGGGGGCTTGAAGTCTTAAACCCAATGAGGTGTAGGATTCATCAAGATAAAGTAAACACATAGCTACATCATGGCATAGATAAATTATTATTTATCTATGATCATGGTAATGATAAGAGATCCATATTTTAGTTTTTACTAAACTACACGATTATGGGAATCGCACTTTCTCCCAAGTGTTAGTTATATATTAGCTTTTTTCATGGAGGGTCTGAGATACTTTTGACCCCTTAGCCTCCCTGCTGTACCTAAATAATAAATATATAAGGACAAATTACACTGATTGAGCAAGCCCCAAAGTAAGTTTAAACTTGTGTTATGGGATACTATACAAATGAAACTGTGTGGCCTGCGCTGATGACATTTTTTTTAGTTACTTTGGTTTGTTGCGCATTGAGCCTTTCTGTGTCTGTGACTAACACTGACATTGAAGACAATTTTGTTTTTTTTCTAATCTTTATAAAAAATTATCTAATCTACTTTCAGTTCCGAAAACACTCGATGAGTGTCGCGCGGGTTATGTTTGCTCACTGTGGTGTGCTCACTTTTGTCCTCACACAACAGGTATCTCTTCAGGAAATAAAATATACATTTAGTTATAAATAAAATTAGTTTATTCCGCTAAGTTCATTTTATCTGGCAGCGTAATGCGTCGGTAACCAAAATCAACGCTATTCTCTTACTTGCGCCAAACAATCCATGTTATGTACACTACCTACGTCTATACCGGTATACTTACACAGGCAAATAAATAAAGGAATAACAAGTAGATCTTAGCTCCAATAATCAATCTATACCCAGACTAACACAATGCCATGATTTACAAAAAAAAATGTGATTGATGACATTTTGTACAATAAGTTCGAAAAGTGTAAAAAGAAATATGAAAAAAAACTGTTTCAAAGCTTTAGCTATACATTATGATCATTCCTTATCACTAAATAAATAACTAGTAATAATATCGTAACTGCTAGTCCTTCGCATAAAGAAAGCTAATTTAAATCTATTGCTGCATTATGAAGTAAGTACTGAATATAAAACAGTAAAAACACAATTCGATCAGATCGACATGTGATTTAAAATCTAAAATCGACTTAATCTTAATCGATAAAGATTCACGGCACTTTAGTATAGCTATAAAACATATCGAATGTCAAAAGTATGCGAATTGCAAAGTTTAAGATACGACGGTAACTTTTGACGGAACAGTTCTTTTTTGTCAGTTACACTTTAAGGAATGCGAAAAGCAAAAACATTTTACTTTGTTTTTGTGCGTACTATTTTTCAACCTTGTAGGATAAAATTCTCTAAATCTTGGAAGGACACGCTGTCACAAGTATAAAATCTCATAACAATTTGCTAAATGAATATTCTAGATGAGATAAAAAATCTAAAAACATTACTATAATAAATAAATAATATCCAACAGTATTTGATTTAGTATAAAATATACTTTATCTTATCACGGACTATGGGTACAGAAATAAATGCAGACAGCCTATTCATAGAGCGACGAATTTTTTAAATCCATTTCTAGTCTAATACTAGTACATATTTAGCGCAATATTAAACATAAAGTCCATAGGTTTTATGTCAATGCACGAATTAATGCTATTATTTCTCTAATAGCCCCGAAGGCAACATTTGTCCAACGCAAACAACTAGCTCATTTACTCTACATATAGTATATATAAAATAAAATAAAAAATACATGGTAAACGAGTGAGAAAGCACTAGTTTTCAATGCAATGGAAACGTACCAACGGGGCTGAACACAGAAAAAAATCACAAAACAGACCAGCTGGAAACGTATTTAGTATTATAGTCTTTATTTCAAAGGTATAAGATTCAACTAAATTACAAGCGGACCGAATAAAAGCGAGCAAGTAAAAATGAACCTAATGCCATTGAAATAAAAACTGTTTTCATTAGTGTGGAACGAAAATATTTACTTTCTGCTGGTCCGAGTTAAACATCCAAAACAAACCAACCCTTCAAAACGTCACACTATGAATACACGTGTACATTTATCCTTGTAAGTATATCCACTAAGCAAATTGTACAAGTAATCTAGTCAACCGCTCAGTCGCGCGTTCACATGATGATATTCGCGGGGTCTTCGAGGTTTTCTTTGAGCGCCTTCATCCATTGCGCGCCCACCGCGCCGTCGATCACTCTGTGGTCAGCCGATGCCGTCACTGTAATGAACTTTGCCGTTCGGAACCTGAAAAAATGTTTTGAAATGTAAATATACTCGTAGATCAGAAAAAAGACGGCAAATATTTACTGTAAAATTTATTTCTTTAATTAAAAGGTAGCTTTCACTTTATAAAAAGTCAGTTTTCATAGTCTCTTTTGCTCTAATCTCATGTGAGATGTAAATACGTGGAGTTTTTTGTCGTCAAACTACAGGATATATTTATGTTAGGATTTATCAAAAATAAATAGATAAGATTTTTGTAAAATCTATCCCGAATATTTATAAGTAGACGTTTCAGAAACAACAAATTCATTAATTTCATACGCGTGATATTTTACGAAAAATACTTATCATTATATGACTAATCACCAATCACCAGACGATAATAGATAAGGTTTGAACTACCGCGTAAAAATCTGCTAATCGATTACGTAAAGTGATGATACGAGTAAGTGTTTAAGTACAACTACACAATACGCGTGTTTTACACATTTATACAGATATATCCTTGGCCTGATCATTTATACTACACGTTTTTATATCATAATGACCACATGAAACAATACAATTTTTTGTGTACATTTTGACTCTCTACGCATTTCAAAAGTAGGTCTCCTATCTCCTAGGGTTCTTGAATCGTTTGGATTCAGACAAGTAGGTGATTCCACTGTGTCCTATGTCGTTTGCAAACTATTTGATACTGGTTCATTTTGTATAAATATGTGAAGTGGGGGACAGAGGGGACGAGGAGATAGGACAGAAAACGATACAGAAAGTTTACATACTAAGTCATCCCCAAAACAGCGAAATGGCGAGGACACAGATTCGACATAGATTTTTAAACTACTGCAGGTGACATCTTACATGATGTTTTAACTTTTTAACTAACTGTTCCTTATAAAGATATTTTTCATACAATACAAGCAATTCTATGTAGATGGTCTATTAGTCTTAACTTAAATAACAAAGTATGTATAAAAAAGTGCTATCCTTACCCTTTTTCTGAGTTTTTATCTTCGATGACAAGCTCCTGCAGGCCTCCGCACGCCAATATTAACGACTGGGGCGGATTGATGATTGCGTTGAACATAGTGATACCTGAAAAATAAATACAAATTTCAATTTGAATGGATCATAATGAAAAATTGTAAGGAAATAATTTCATGGGAGTGACTGGTCATATCATTCACAGCAGTAGTATGTATGACCGAGTGTGGTCCACATTAGGATGGGTGACCAGGACCACAAGTGGAATTAAAAATCTCGAGTTCCTCCGTGCTTCGAAAGGTACGTAATGCCGTTGTTCCCGGCTGTTATCATTGTATATGTCAGATGCCTTTTGACAGCTTGAGAAAACTGACAACAGTGTTGGTCGTTAAACTGTCAGATTCTTTTGGCAGCTTGAAGAATCTGACACGAGTGTTGGCCACTTACACGAAAAACAACAACAACCAACTTACCAAACATTCCCAGATTGGACAAGGTGACGGTGCCGCCCTGGTACTCCTGCGGCTGCAGCTTCCCGTCCTTAGCCTTCGCGGCGAGCTCCTTCATGTTCCTCGATATCTGGATGACGCCGATGGAGTCTGCATTGAAAACTATGGGCGTGATGAGGCCGGTAGGGGTCGCCACTGCTACACTTACGTCTACGTTCGAGAATCTAAAAAAAATTATTTTAGTTAAAAAAAATTCGCAAAAATCTGATCAAACATACACGTACATAAGTACGTCATCGAGAATCGAAAGAATAGATAGATAAGTGTCCATCTATTCAATTAATGAAACCTTTATTTAGGTTGGAGTTATGGCTCTGGTAGTTCAGAGGGTGGTGCTTCTGCATTGGAGACTAAAAAAGACCTGATGATGATGTTGATCATTGTGTTTTCTATTTTTTTATTGGCATATTCATAAAAAATAGGAATTTTATGAGACACTTGCCGAGTGGTTCCCGGCAGAGTAGAATTAGACGAAGTCTTTCCATGGATATCATTGAAGGCGACTTAGGAAACACAAGCTGAAAAAAAGCTTATAAACATCAACGAGACCTCTCCAACCCGTGGAAAGCGTATATTCCAAATCTTCTAACTGCTCTGGCTAATATATGGCACTGGTAGTATAGAGAGGGATGTGCTCCTGCAGTGGAGACTAAAAAAGACCTGATGATGACACCTCAGTAAAGGTTTCATTAATTGAAAATATGTTACTATATTATTCAGACAGGCCTGTAGTCCAGCAGTGGACTGATATAGGCTTGTAGAGTGAAGAGATGAATGTTATAAGTAATTTCTAATGTCTGAGGGACTGCCTCTAATGACTCAGGGTCATCTACCATGATCTACAATAACTTACTGTCTTATGAAAGAGTCCATCCAATAGGAGTTGACAGCTGGTACTCTCTTGCATGCCGATGCGACGGCTTTCACGATGAAATCGTTTACGGAAACCTGTAAACAGTCAACAATTTTTAAATATAAATATATTTGCTTGTAGTTTAATATACCTAACCTTTTATTTTAGGTATATCGTTTGTGTAACGCATACTCAGTCATGAACAATTACTAGTGAGTAAGGCATAGACTATTTGCTGGCCGACTATCCCATTTCACATTCAAGGATTTCTTAAGCCGTATGGTTTCCAGCCTAGAATAGGACCACTCCATTTCTTTCTGTGGTTGTCGTAAGAGGCGACTAAAAGACAAAGCACTTTCGTGTGCAACAACTGCATTCCCAAGGAATGACGTCGGACGGCGGCCAGCTGTAAAACTTTCAGCCAAATCTTTATTCAGCATGGAGAGTAATAACAGACTCACATGCTGTCCCGACTCCACGTAAAGTAGGATAAGGTGAAGAAGAAGAAGATTTCTTAAGCCAATGTCCTCTCAATGTGCACAGTCTTGTCTGGTGATGATTACGATGGCTGTGCTGATGTCTCTAGGCGCATGATGAACAGCGCAATGTCGAAAAAGAAATAGAAACCAACCTTAACACCAGCCTTTTCTGCATCCAATTTCTCGTTGATCGACTTCCTCAATGCCAATGTCTTCTCAATATTGATAGTCATAGACAACTGGTAGTGAGGGATGGACTGCTTGGCTGCCGATAGTCTCTTGGCGATGGTTTCTCGCATGCCAGACAGCGGGATGTCCACATACGCCGCGCCGGGGGCCGGCGCCGGCGGCGGCGGCAGGCCGGCGGCCGCACCGCCTGCTGCGAGCCCTGACAGATCACCACTCTTCAGTGAACCGTACAGGCCAGACCCTTGCCCTATAGTTGGCATGAGATAACATTATTCGCAATTTTGTGCTTAGAAATCATTTCTAATTAATAGACAGATAAAGTGAAAAATATCTAAGAGAAGTAATATATATCTTACCAAGAACAGATATCAACAGTGTGCTCAATATATCATACCATCTAAATAAGGCTAGGGTGCTCATTACACTTTTTATTTTCATGCGATTTATTTGACCGGATTGGCCAATATTTTTCTTATAGTTAAGCACAAATCACACTGATTGAACTAGCCCCAAAGTAAGTATAAACTTGACGTATGGGACACTTAACTCAACGATACTATATTCTATAATAAATACATATATAGATAAATATACAATACCCAGGACCCAATACGCCACAGAGGTCGAAATATTATAAATAATATCTTAATCAAACTGTAACTGCATCTTCCGACCGCATTTTGTTCAAACAGTGCGTCTAGAACTCTAAACATGTCTTGATTGACAATGCCGATACGTATTTATTTATTTATTTTACTCTTTATTGCACACAATTTAACAAATTATACATAAATAATAGATACGTAAGCGCAGATCGCACCATATTGTGGTCACGGAATAAAGAGGAAACTAGTAGTAGTTTCCTACTATACTGACAAGGATAATGATTTACATATAAACGCTTTAGTGTCAATATTTATGTGCAAGTATGTTCGATAACATGTACTTTGATAATATTGAAGAGAAGAGACAAGGAGGTTAATATAATAACAAGGAACTATATATATAACAATTTTATGGATTCAGCATACATAGCACTGTTTATTACTTTTGTTCAAAAGCTTGAGTGGTAAGTATATATAAATAAATAACTAAAAATATATACAAAATTTTCCAAAGGTTTTTTTTTTTATGTTATAGGGCGGCAAACGAACAAGCGGGTCACCTGATTGTAAGTGATCACCACTGTCCATGGACAACTGCAACACCAGGGGTGTAACAAGAGCGTTACCGGCCTTTCAGGAAGATATAGACTCGTTTTTTGAAGGTTTCAATGTCGTATAGTAAAGATACGATATAAATTTGAAGGTTACTTCGTGACCAAAAATTACATAGTATAATGTGGAAGTAGTTACACAACATAAAACTTTTAATGGCCAAAAAAAATATATGTATTTAAAAAACCGGGCAAGTTCGAGTCGGACTCGTACATGAAGGGTTCCGTACCTTCATATAATGTTTTGAAACGCTGAAAAAACACAATTCCTGTATAAAGACCCCTTTAATTTTCAACTTTATCTTATTTTCAGTATTTGTTGTTATAGCAGCCACAGTAATACATAATCGGTGAAAATTTCAAGTGTCTAGCTATTACGGTTCTAGTGATAGAGCCCTGTGACAAGACGGATAGACAGCCGAGTCTCCGTAATAGGGTCCCGTTGGCAACCTTCGGGTACGGAACCCTAAAAAAAAGAAAAAAAATAGTAGCACACCGGGAGTGCCGACAGAAGTTAAAACTTAAACAAGGTGGTGTCGGTCACGGTAACAGTGTCGCGATTTCAATGGTTTTTTCCTATCTCAAAAAATGCCCAACGCACCTAAAAATTGTATAAAAGCTCACCTCCAAGCCTGATGTTCTTGATCTCGGCCAGCCTCTTAGCCATGGGGCTAGCGTAGACTCTACCACCGGCCGGGGCGGAGGGGGCGGCCGGCGCCGCGGCAGCTCTCGACGCGGATGGCGCCGCGGCAGGAGCGGCGGGCGCGGCTGGGGCTACACCAACATTGATCAATCAATCAAATAAAATCAATCAATCATATATCAAGTCAATCATTTATATTTATTTATTTCAAACATTACCCTAGCAAGAGCTAGCAATTTAGTGGTGCGCTGTGAATTTATTCTGTTGTCTATCATATTTAAAAACTAAGTTGCGTTTGGCAACTCTAAAACTTTTACCAAAGAATAAGGATCAAGATTATCAAATGTAGAGAGTAGGAGAATATTGAGTATACTATAAAAAATACTGTGACATTTATTTTCTAAGTTTTTATTCGTGTTAGTACCTACATTTGTGTTTGTTACTTGAAATTATATTGCAGTTTTTCATTTTGGTATTTGTAAGAAACGATAATTAAAACGAAGCCATGCAATTTGTCACGAGCTGTTGACATTGTTTCACATCCAGTATTTTATACGTGAAAATGACTCCGTATTGCACTACATGACTGCTAAATTATGTGTTTAAGAAATATATTTTATACTGTCAGTTAAATACTTTTAGGAGTAGATATAAATATCTATAATTATGTCAAATAATTTACGAGCCACATGTTACGAGAGAATCAAAACTTATCATATATCACCACTGTATTGTATAAGCCCTTTATCCTGAACTCTTGGGTTATATTGGTGCTTCTTATAGGATGTCTCTGAGTTCAGTGTGCCTCTTGGCAAGGCCTTCTCCAACCATTTCCACTGCTTTCTATCTCTTGCAACCCTTCTTCAATTAGCCACCCATCTTTATATTACATTATATATTGTCTTCCCCTGTTTCTCTTTCCGTCTCTCCGATACCAGTGAGTTAAGGTTATGCTCCACTTCTCTTGGTTAGTACGGAACATATAGCTAGTCCATCTCTATTTATCACCACTAATCAAGTTATAATAAGCAAATGAAAAAATATACTATAAAATAATAAAACTAAATTAGATAGACTCCATCTCTTCCTGTGGATGTCGTAAGAGGCGACTTAAGAAAAAAATAGCACTTAAAGCTCGTGCTACAATAGCAATACCAAGGAGGGTTGACGTCAGGCAGGCGGCCGATCATAAAACTATAGCCAAATCGTTTAAATTATTCCAGCTATTTCTTCTCCAATTCGCTAGATTTTTGGCATCCTTGGGAGACTTGATATGCATGTTATATTTGAAAAAAAAAAAAGCGGGAAAGCGCACCTCGAGCTCCAAAGCAGCAAAGCTGAGGATGCAACCAGGAACGCGTTCACATGAAGAAGAAGAATAAAACTAAATTAGGTAAAATACAAATATAAATAATTACCCTCCTCCTTCGGTGCTGCTGGTTTCGCTGACGCATCCGTTGCTGTGGAAGCAATATACTGAATTTATTCTAACTACTTATAGCTACTCTAAGATAAGTTTAGTAAACTAGTGACATTTTATAAAGAATATACAACTTAGGTACTACAGAATTCTTCGAATTTTCTTTACTTGAGAATCTTTTAAAAGTTTTATCACCTATCTACAAATTCTAAAATACATGTAAAATAAGTACATATGTAGGTAAGTCTCATGATAAGACATCACATCTTTTTATACAATAGCAATAAATATAAAAGTCACAAAGTGTTGTATATTATTAGGCGAAAAACATACAGAAGAGACGTGTGGCGGAGGCGGATGGTCAACGCAACACAATATAAACCTTAATAGTTTAGCATAAAGTCGTTTTTGTCGGAAGGGGAAATGCGCCCGCGCCTTCAGGCGACGTCCAGCCGCTTAGTGGCGCGCCGCATTTCTCCTTAATTCTCCTATATAATAATAATTAATACTTAAATTTAAATTTATTAAAATAATATTATATTTTGTTTCTCTTTTTTATGTTTATATTTATAAATAAAAGTTTAATGATATGAGTCTAACTATAAATTGTAGACTTCAAACATAATACTACACTTGCATATAAGGTAAAGCAATCGAACTTACAATCTTCCTTAAAGTCTTTGAAGGCAGCAACATCGGCTTGGTTCTCTACAATTATGCACAAGAGCTTGCCAACAGGCACCCCCTTGGTGCCAGCAGGAATCAGGATCTTAGCTAAGTAACCCTCTTCTGGTGTCTCGAAACCCATGGTGGCCTTGTCTGTCTCAATTTCACATAAAAGGTCACCTAAAAAAATATAAAAGTTAAATCAAAATATAAACAATTTCAAGTGAATTTGATCTCAAAGATTTATACTACTAATCCGTTAGTTTCCTACAAGTCAAATCAGATACTTTTTTCTTAATGTCAAAACAAACTTTTTCTTTGGGATTTTTTTGGATAAAATACCAAACTGTGACGTCAAGTTTCTTGGGGTCAAGTAACACTCTTATTATCAGTTTTTCTGCATTAATAAATCCGAAATCACGTTCAAAATAGATATGATCAAATTGTGATCAGTGGTAAACTACACACTAATTTATTTTTAAGTACTAAGTAAATGATGTATTAGATTAACTACAGGAATATGCGGACAGAGTCGCAGGCGAAATTCCTAAATGTGTGAGTTGAGAACTTTATAATCAGTACCCATGTATTGTGGTATTTTTGTTGAGGAGTAGCCGATGTAAAATACTGCAGTGACCCGGGGGCTATAAACAATACATAAGCTTGTGCTGTCAATAGCATTACATATTCATATACATATAAAGAACATAGCTATAGCTTACTCTAAGAAGTATACATTTTTCCTCTTTAGATCATTATGACATTCTTAAAGAAGGAAAATAGATTGAGGGAAGTCCAGCTCACAATATAATAAGTCGGAAATTTTATAAATTGCACAAGAAACTATTTAAGAGATTTTTCTAATAATGTTCTGCAACATATGTAGATACATATAAAAAGACATATTTTACAAATGATGCAAAACCCCCTGACTTCCGGCCTAGTATAGGACCACTCCATCTCTTCCTGAGGATGCCGTAAGAGGCAACTAAAGGACTAAGCAAAAACATGTCGTGCTACAAATATATTTCCAAAGAGGGTTGATGTGAGGCAGGTGGCCGGTCATAAAAGTATAGCCAAAAAAAATAAAATAAATAGCTGGGACGATTTTGCTATAGCTTAAACAGCTTATAAGCTTAAACAGCTTATAAGCTTAAACAGCTTATAAGCTTAAACAGCTTATAGCAAAATCATAAAAATATTTCTTCTTGATTTTGCATGGTCTACGGCATCCTTTAATGACCATTGATATGCATTTAATATTCGGAGAAGAAAAAGCAGGAAAGTGCACCCTGAGTTCTTTGAGGATGCAACCGAGAGCGCAATAGGATGAAGAAGAAAAAAGGTACAAAACTCTACTACGTTACTTCTATACAATTAGTTCTTTAGAAAACTGAAAATTGAGAAACAGATTTTTTGATAATCTACATTTTTGTTCAATCATAATATTCGAAAGACAGATCTTTTGGATTAAAGTGCCAGATTTGAAACACCAAAAGATAAATTTAGACTATGAATTAACATTTATCTCTCCAAGACTGATATGAGATAAGGTTTAGACAGTGACGATAAGAAGTTAACAATAGGTACTTGCCTTCATTAAGCTTGTCCCCCTCTTTCTTCTCCCAGCTGACAATGGAACCACTCTCCATGGTGGGGGACAGTGCGGGTAGGTTCACTTTGTTGTGGGAGGGTAGGCTCGAGTAGTGTCTCACTTGAACTGTCCATTTTGGAGTAGTCAACACTGTTTTGCATTGGGCTGGTGACAGCAATCTGTATGACAACAATTTTTTTTTACAATCTCAGCGTTGGTACTATAATAGAGTGAACTATATCTGTAATATGAAATAATGTTTAAAAATGTATACAATGTGTCAATGAACTAACGCAAACCCTCTCAGATGGTACATCAGCCCATAAAACTGAACCACTTTTGTTTTACAACAACGAAACACAAAAAATAATTTGAATTTTCATACACTGATCAGCTGATCTAGTCAATTTGTATTAAAATCCGAATTTTATTTTTGGCATTTTGGGAATGTATGATAATATATGTATTTATGAATTTAAACTACTCCACTAACAAGAACGCTTAGTTCTTAAATTATAGATAGAGAATAAAAGTTGTATAGTTTCATGGGTTGAGGTACCATCTGGCAAATATTCATCATAGCAAATAGATTAATTTTATAAAATTTGTCAGGAAGATAACAAGTTGCATAATCAACTGAGACTGTCAGACATCTAAACACTTTGACTGTGGAAAAACGCATCATATGGTGCATTTTTAAAATATAGTATTGTTGAGTTAGTATCCCAAAATACAACTTTGGGGCTATCTCAAACACTGTGATTTGTCCTTATATATTTATTTATTTTTCTGCACTCAGTGTTAATCAAATATTTATAAAATAGTATATATAAGAGTGAAAGTTACTTAGATCAGTATTTAGCTATTCTTTTTTTATATCAAATTTCTTTAACACTGCCTGCTGAAAACGTATGTGTTTCATTTTCGCAAAACACACACGGTGCATTTTTCAACAGGCAAAGTGTTAATACCTTACTGAACCTACTATTGAAGGCTATCAACTAAGTATATACTTATCATTACTTGTCACTATTTCTTAGCTGGCTGGAAATAGTACAAAGTATAAAAAGCTTTAGGATACTGCCTGCCTAAGGCAATGAGTGTGGAAGAGTATATTATATCTTAGGATTTAGGTGCACAAAGTGTATATAGTCCAAGTTTTGTTTTAGACCATATAGTGCTCCTATTGGGAAACCATGACCCTAGAATGTTAACATTTTAAAGCAAAGACATTGTTTACAGTTAAAATGACACGAGGGGTTACCGGCAGCTTCGGCATGTTTAGCTCATGACAGTCCCCAAGGTGAAGAGCGTTGACGTTTTGGTTATGCAACTGGCATTGCGAATCTTCTTGCAAGTAATTACAATACAGTTATGAACTTAACTACAGATTTTGCACCGGAATTCAAAAAAGAACACTATGTAGCAAAAATAATAACAATAAACCAAGTATTTATTAGTCAAAACTCACTTATTCGACTGTTTCCTCCTAGCCAACTCTGTGCTTATGCATCTTGTTACGTTTAACCGGACAGCTTTTCTTAGGCCACCACTAAGGGCTTGGGTCTGAAGAATCGTTCGCAGCATATTTATTTAGTACTAATTTTACTAAATCTAATCCGTCCAGGTGATCGGGACGGCTTATTATCCGTGCCGTGCGATAGACGATCGACCTTTTCCAACTTGTAGGTCGTTGAAACTGTCAATGTCACGTATAAAACACGTGATGACAGTTTACTTTTTTATTTGCAGTTTTAGCACAGAATACATAAGAGTCAAACAGAATGGTCTCTCACAGCGTCTCCCGCAAATTGACGTCCCCGCACCTCTCCCCCGCACTTTGTGAGCTTTGACGGCTCCAAACCAGGGTTTAATTGGTGCGACCCTAAGTATAAAACTCACACATCGACGTGTGTACAGATAAATAGTTTCGTTAGTAGTAGTAGTAGGTATATATGTTACTCTGAATCAATGGAGAGTCATACCAGTGGTTTTAGCACAGGCCGGAAACTCCTAAGGTACGCGCAATATGCGTCACCCAGGCGTCACCGTTCCCCGTCCCCGCACCTCTCCCCCGTTTTCGCCTCGATTTCTCACGTTGGCCGTCAAGAACCGGGGGAGAGGTGCGGGTGCGGGGAACGGGGACGTATATTGCGCGTACCTTAGAAGAGTCCCTTCTGTTTACTCTTACTGTATTCTGTGGTTTTAGGTAAGGTAAATAAGTATGTAATACAATACAGACAATACAGTACAACCTGGAATGCCATTTTTGAAACGCTGAGTCAAAACAAAACTATCAACTCTTTAATATTTTGTATTTAATTGCTCGCATTCGCATTGCACGAGAAATTAATGAAGTGTTGATTAATTGAAAATTCAAAGGCTTTTCAACATGGGGATAGGGGGAGAGGAGAGAAACCCCCCAAAGCCCCCAATAAATATCCCTCCGCGTGGAGACGCGTAGGTTTTTTGAAAATAAATAAAAACAATGATGTCATCAACCTATACATAGGTTAGGTTTAATTAGGTTAGTGTGCCGCGGCAGCGGCCGGCGAGGGCTAGGTCACTTCTATCTATTTTACTAGGTTAGGGAAAACCTATAGGTTAGATTATGTTAGAACTGCGACCAACACACGAACGAGCCGAGCGAGCAAAGCGAGGGAGTCGAAGTAAAGAATACATTAGATTACCTAAAGAAAAATGCGGACAGTCGCAGGCGAAATTCCTAAATATGTGAGTTAAGAATTTTAAAAACAGTGCCCATATACTGTGTGGTATTTTTTGGATGTGTATGTAGCTGATGTAAAATTATGCTTGCGGCCCAGGGGATGTAAACAATACATACATAAGCTTTTATGTGCTGTATATATCATTAGGTACATATTTATATATGTCGCAGTTGGATAGTATAAAACCTCTAGCTGTTTGGCATTACATACAGCTCGCGGAATGAAATGAACGACTTGTATTCATCCATGCGGCTAGAGAAGAAGTTGAACAATTCTGTCAAATTAAAAAGTGGCAATGTGGCAAGCGAGCGAAGCGAGCGGGCCGCGGCAGTGACCGGCAAGTGCTAGGAAAGTTCTATCCATTTTACTAGGTTAGGGCAAACCTGTAGATAAGGTTATGTTTAGAAATGCGACCAACATATCCATGATCCACTTCCTCAAAAATTTATAAAAAAAATCGTGTCTCCGTGCGGGGGGAGGGGTATAGGGGGGTCTCGCCCTCTCCCCCTCCCATATTGAATATCCTAGAATATCCTAGATTAGAGCGGCTAGATTCTATACCTTTCCTGCCCTGTAAAAGGTGGCATGGCTATACATTTGTTTCTCACGTAACTTGAAGGTTTCCGCAAGACATGAGATACGGTATGGCATACGGCATAGCACACACGTGCATTATTGATGAAAAGTTTACAATCTAGCATTTTTTCAGCGGCTGCCGTTTCGGTGCGACTGGTGCGAGCATCGAAATATAATTCTCTAGAAGCCTAACTAATCCCGAAAAATCATTCCACGCGATATGTACCGCGGCGGGCGGGGCTTAAAATATGAACTGCGCGGCGCGACAGTTCGCCGTGACCCTCGAGTTGTGCAGTTGCGTTGCGTCAAAAGTTTCCTTTGAGAATATTGCTGTGTTTTTGCGATAATCGATTCATTTTAAATGCCGTCATGTGCCGTGAAGTGATATAGAAGCCATACAGACATGAAAAACTCCGAACCCGCTTTTCATATGTAAGTAAATAACATTTCATCCATACTTGACATCTGTTGACACCTCACCGCTCGTTGCGTCGGTCGAGTAGCCGATGGCAGCTCAACCAACGCGAAGATGACGCGTGCGTGCGTGACCTTGTCACGACCAATCGCATGCATGCATCTTTGTTTATGTGTGTGTTTGAGTGTTTCGTTGTAATACTGTTAGTTTGTTTGCGTAAATAGAATCAGAATCGAAGCGGTGAATGTAGGAGTATTAGATTTCTAGAGAATTATTGTTAGTAGAGTGCGAGTATGTTATGCGTAATTTTGAATTTTTTTTAGCATTTAGCTTTATTATTTTAAGAAAATAAAAATACCAGTTGACTTAAAATAACATTACGAAAAGAACCTAATATAATAGATTTAGAAAAATCATAAAATTGCCTGTTATGCATTTGCAAGCACTTTACACGTCACTAAGTTTTTATACCTACATTACTTGTATTGTTTATTTATATTTAAAAATATTAAAGATAAGCTACCGATTTCGCAAAGACCATTACAGAGAAGAAACGCCGGAAGAAACTCATTCACACTATATTGGTCGCCTAATCGCCAGAAAGGCTTTGTCACTCACTCACTACACTACTCACTCACTCCACTCTACACTCACGGTCTGTCAATTTTACTTATAATAAATAATATAATACAATTTTGACATATTATTGATGGTACCAAAAACGTTTATAAAGCCCTGCCCCTAACGGTTTTTTGCTTAGAATAGCCATTCTTTAGTGACTCAGTGTTTCAAAAATTGCACTCGGTTCGGGTTTTATTTGACAATAAAAAGACTTTGTATGGTTGTATCCACGTCACGTATCCACGGTAATTAAAAAAATATCAACTTTTTTTTTGTTGTCAGTGGATATCTGTCAATGTCAAAATTGTTTTCTTGTCTCTTTCTTTTCTTACAACTGTGTTGTGGAGATAGGTTATTTTTAAAATGGTGAGAAATTAATTTATAACTATCTAAGCAATCTGAATCGATAAATGTAATCTAGAAAGTTCAAAAGTTGATGTGTGAAGTGATACGTATAATGTGATGTGTATTTTATGAATATTCTTCGTTAATTTTATGTAAAGTTGTGCATACATACATTGAAATTAAAATCTCACTCACCAACAAACAATAATTATTTTCAGGCCAAGCGCACGAAAAAGGTTGGAATTACCGGCAAATATGGTACCCGTTATGGTGCCTCCCTGCGTAAAATGGTCAAGAAAATGGAAGTGACTCAACACGCCAAATACACTTGTTCTTTCTGTGGAAAGGTTAGTATTTTTATGCATGTTTACTACATAAGTATAGATTTTGCGGAAATAACTAAGTACATTCGTTGCAACTATGACCTCAAGTTATTAGGAATTCACTTAGTTTCGATAACTAGGAGTAATGTAAACAATGTGCCAAATGCCGCCAAGAATCACTTATACACTGGCACTGGACTATTAAGGCGAAGATATAGGCAAATGGCCTTGAAGTGTGAAGTAAATTGTTAACTCGTAAATATGGTGATAATTTTCATATTTCTCTACGTCATGCACTAGATAGCCCTTTAAATTATTTTATGAACTGCCGTTAAAACTATTATTGGTGATCCGTCTAGCTTTAAAACTTGCCGTGGCCACTTTTGGCGGAGGCAAGTTTTAAAGCTAGACGGACTAATGTAAATACTTTCAACGGTGGATTATAAGATAATTTAAAGGGCTATCTAGTGCATGACGAAGAGTAATATGGAAATTAACTCCATATTTACGAGTTAACAATTTATTTCAAATGAGGGCGCCACTTCAAGGTCATTTGCCTATATCTTCACCTTAAACACCCCAGACTGAGTTGTGGCCTCTTTTATTTTATTTAAATAATATCAAAAATTAGGTGTAAATATATATAACAATGCTTGTAGTTAAAAAAGGTTAAAATTTCCAATATGATCAGTCGATTTAAAGGGGGGGAAGGGGTGTTACCCGCCTGTGCCTTCCCACCCCGCGGAGCCCCATGGTAACGGAGATATTCATGGTTAGTTTTGTGGTTAGCATTTAAATTCCCTCCCCTTCAAACCCCACCTGCCGGAGTTGCATAGTTTTCGAATTATGAGTAATAGAAGGGCCTCGATAGGGTTTTTTGTAGGGGGGTGGGGGAGAGGCAGGAGGGATTCATGCCAAATTTTCTCGACAGATATTTCGAAACGTAACATCTCCGGCGCGGGAAGTGCAGCCCGTCCGCCCTTGAGTAAGAAAACGCAAACGCATTTCGTTCATTGCGTTTTCTTAAAGGGGGCGGGGGCTGCCCTCCCTCCGCGCCTCCGGCTATAAAAAAACACTCGAGTATAGGGCAGATAAGACTATGTGAAGTCGGGGTTGGCCAGTTCGGATTTGCCCATCACTTAAACATAAATAAAGTGTCGTTAATAAATATATGAACTGTGAAAAGACTTAATGGACTTCAGCACTGTGGCCACATACTGGTCACATGTGATTTGAAATTGAAGCTACAGTGTAACCATTTCGACTCGATAAGAAGAAAAAGAAGCACTGTGTGAAATAGACATATCAGCTCTTAGCTGCTCGTCTATAATAAATAAAATAAATAACTCTCTGTGGCAACCCGACTATATAATTGTTATAGACTCATTACCGGCAGCTAAATTTACTTTAAAACTAACAGGATATTATAATGTACCCAATCGACAAGACATGTTCCAATTATCTGACAATAAACGATTGAGAGGACATCAGCTGAAATTGTTTCACATGAGAGCTAAAAGGAAACCATTTCAAAATTTCCTGTCCAATCGAGTTGTAACAGACTGGAATAAGCTACCAGAGAATGTTGTTACTGCACCTTCAGTGAACAGCTTCAAAAATAGACTGGACAAAAACAAAATCTCCAAACATTAAGACGCACATGCATCAGCATAATAAGCTGCTAGTGTGTTTAATAATAATAAAACATTTCAGGCGAAAGTCAAAGACACCTCCACAACCTCAATTAATCTCAAAGAAGGCGACTTGGCAATTTCTTGTTTGCATATTATGTCGATGACATCGTTGTATATATTAATTTTCAAAAATTCATAAAAATGAAAACTACGTTTCCGCGCGTGTGGATGTTTATTAGGGGGTTTCTCCCCTCCCCCCTACCGCCCCACCCCCTCTTTCACCTCAAAAATAGGGACTCGTTTTAAGATCCAACCCTATCTCCGTAACCGTGGGCCTCCGCGGGGTGGGGGTAGCACCTCTCCCCTTCCCGCCCCATCGACGGTCCATATTGCAAATTTTAGCCGAAAAAAAAGTAAAGGTACCTATCTAGACTTCCATCCAATGATATAGAGCCTTATAGAGTTTAGTCGCTTGCATTTTACTTATTTAGATAAACCTTATTGTGCATTTAGTTAATGTCTCATTGAGCATGAATTAATATTTGCTCAGGTGTTGATTTTATACATCATTTAAGCCCACCAGTTTCACTCAAGGGTACGTTTTTTATTTACAAAATATTTCTGAAACTTAATATCTCAGGACTCTGATAGTGTGATCAGTATATTTTTTGTTATTTAGAGTAAATGCAGATAAGTTATTGGTTTTATATGCAGTCTCAACTCTGTCACTTCCATTTTATCACTGTGACTGTAAAAAACGCACTGTGTATTTCGCAAAAATTAAAACACATGGTGCATTTTTCCACAGTCAAAGTGTGTATGATCGGATACACGGTGTAGTAGCCCTTTGGGGAAGTATAAGTTTCCTGCCAAAATTATTGTTATTACTTTCAGTAATAAATATATGAACTGTGAAAAGACTGCACTGTGTGAAATAGACATATCAGCTCTTAGCTGCTTGTAATAAATAAAATAATCATGTTTGTTACTTTCAGGATGCCATGAAGCGCTCCTGTGTTGGTATCTGGGCATGCAAGCGTTGCAAGAGGACGGTAGCTGGAGGCGCATGGGTGTTCTCTACAACCGCTGCCTCTTCCTGCAGATCAGCCGTGAGGAGGTTACGTGAAGTCAAGTAAACATCAGACACTAGAATAAGGCAATAAACGTAAAACTAAATTTAGCTAGTTTTATTTCTTGTCTCATTGCTTGCACTAGTTCCATTTTTAGGGTTCCGTACAAAAAATTAAAAGACGGAACCCTTATAGGATCACTTGTGCGTCTGTCTGTCTGTCCGTCTCTCACAGCCAATGTGCTCCAAATCTACGAATCAGGTGAAATTTGGTAGGATGTTGTAATGTAATTCTATGACCCATACACATATGTATGTGCAAAGTAAATAAATATTTTTATAAGGGTCATTTTCGGGGCACAAATTAGGAAATTGAAAAAAAACTTGCAAACCTTCCTGTGTCATATATCAAATGAAAGGGCTCATTATGAGGATCTCAAAATTATTTTTGTCATAATTGTAAAATAGTTTTGATTTTATTCATGAAAGAAGATGAAAATTGACCCCTGATCTCCGAAACTACTGAGCCTAAAATTTTGAAAAAAATACAAATTATAGTTTAGTCAAAGTAGATTACAGGAAAACCTATAAGAATTCAATCAATTGTACACGGAACCCTTTCCACGCGAGTTTAACTCTCACTTGGCTGGTTTTTTTTTATAAGCCTGTAGTGTCCCATAGTTGAGCAAAGGCCTCCATTTTTGTTGTTAATTATAAAATTCTCGGCCTATTTGTTTACTTTCAACATTAAGCAGCTTGAAAAGGCTGACACCAGTGTTGGCCACTTACCTACACATACAAAAAACATATTTGAATTCAGCACCTGAAATTAATTTGATTTCTACCTGAATCGTCATTGAAATTATTTGAAAGGAAACGGTTTAAAATTTTTCGGTCTTTGGTCATCAATATAAAATAACTAAAAGATCAAATCCTCAGACCAAGGATAAACAGATCTACGATCAAATCCATGTTTCTACTATTAGTATCGTACCTATGTACTCAGTAGCGGCGTTAGGGTAGGGCGCGGTTGGGCGAACGCCCAAGGCGCCAGATACAAAGGGGCGACAGGGGGCGTTTTTGGGCAAGGGGGGTCACAGGTAATAATAAATATATTTTATTTAATAAGGAATTTTCTGGGGTCCAGTGCTGCCGCGATTTGAAATTGATAATTTGAAAGGAAACGACGATATCATTTAAAATTTTGTTTCTACCAAGCCAGAGATAACCCTTCAAACATTACAGTTTAAAGTGAGAATTATTTAATATTTTGTTTCTACCAAGCCCTAGATAACCCTTCAAACATTACAGTTTAAAGTGAGAATCATTTAATATTTTGTTTCTACCAAGCCCTAGATAACCCTTCAAACATTACAGTTTAAAGTGAGAATCATTTAAAATTTTGTTTCTACCAAGCCCTAGATAACCCTTCAAACATTACAGTTTAAAGTGAGAACGTGAAGCTTTCGCACATTTGCCAAAAGTGGACGTTGTCCCCATTTGACCCGACTGCTAAAGGAGGGTGTTGTTATGCTTATTTCATGCATCAGCAACAACTACCAACCATCGAGTTAGTTCAAAAACATGTAGAGCTTAAGGCGCCGTGCATCAGAGGAATACCGTAAAACGTCAATTTTTTCGTCGCGCAGTTAGCCGTATTTTTCATGGAATTCTAGCATGAAAAAAAATATGAAGTACAGTTCAAAGATCAAAATAAATGATTACATCAAAATATATCTAGAAAGAGTTTCGTCGCGAATTACTTAATATTTTCATCGACAACTACCAACTTTTTTACGTCTATAAAAAGTATAACTTAATGAGCAAGAGGGATACCTAAGAAAATACAATATTTAGTTATAATTATTGAATTAAAACTAAAAAATAACAACCGAAATGGCAGACACGGGTTTGAACTGAGACAGGTGACGGTATCGCCACTTTCAACCTTATTTCATTACGAGTACGTACTATATCGCATTGCACCCCTCAAATACCGAAAGGTTGAGGGATACAGCGCCTTAAGGCCATACAATTTTCGTTATAACAACATTCGTAATAAATTTACGTTTCCTTTGAAATAATTATTTCAAATGAAAATAACGATACATGATTTTTTCGGGGCCCAGTGCTACCCGACCCCGAAAAATTCATGTATCGTTAAGTCCACACTCAACAGTTGCAGGCAACAACTCACAAAATGTTTACTCCTAGCGGAGCAACAACTAGTCTTAAATATCACAAAATCATTGTTATCCAATAATTTGTTTTCCAGATTTCATAAAGCGTCATTCAATCAAAACAAAGATAGGTCCAACTTTCTTATCAAATTTTAATAATAGAAATGACTACCTCCGTAGCGTAATGTCCGCCACTCCGGAAGGTTCTAGGTTCGATCCCCAGCCATGGCAAGTTGGAAAATGGCCTTTTTCAAATCGTCCTGGGTCTTGGGTGTTTTTATTTAAACATGTATTTATTATAAACTAGAGTATCGTTGAGTTAGTATTCCATAACACAGTTTAGAACTTACTTTGGGGCTAGCTCAATCTGTGTGTTTTGTCCCTATATATCTATTTATTTAATGCCATCTGGTTCCAATTCCAACTTTTACATTTCTTTGGGAATGTTCACTAAATCCTATGCACATTTTCAAAGAATTTAAACAAATGGGCCCTCACACCATACGCACATATTCAATCAAGCCAAAGATAGTCAATGCACATAGTCTTCTTAGCAAATTTTAATAATAACATAACAGAAATGTGTTATCAACTTATCACTTATCAGAAAGAAAAGTAAAATCTTGTTTGAAATAATTTATTGAAAGGACAATTATTTATATTGCAACACAATTTGTAAATATATAAAAATAGATGTTACATAGTGTATAAGTGTAGCACCAACATTAATTATTACTTAATTTTACACATAGTTAAGTACATAAATATACAAAGTGATGACCATGAAACCAAATAAATAAATATGTAAGTACTTAAATTATTTGTCATTAGCAATAAAACTAAAATAGTCTAACTTTGCCACATTCTTATCACATTAATGCTATTTACAGTTAAGTAAATCTTTAGTAATTTGGTACTTATACCTATCATTAAAATTTCATCAAAATGGCAGTCATAAAATATGCTTTTCAACTTTATAACAATAAATAAATAAAATAAAATGTCTTTTTGAAAATAAACTATAGATCTTAAAACTAATAACAACAAGTACAATATTAAGTAAAAGACTAAGGCCCGTATTAATAAATCGAGCTCAAGACTGCACTCAAGTGCGATCTCAGCTGAGTTTCACTCAAGTTGTGATCACGCACTTAAGATGGTCGCTAATTAATAAACGTATATCAACAGAGTATCACTCAAGATCGATCTTGAGAGCGCGATCTCAGATTTTTGTTTTTTTTTTTATGTGTAACCGACACTGTGGTATCAGATTTTTCAAGGTATCTGACGGCTTAACGTGCCTGCCAAAGCACGGAGGGCGTATGATATTTTTTGGTATTTGTGGTCACCGATCCAAGTGCGGACCACGCCTTAGGTTGCTTAACATGCGAGAGCGCTAGTTACTCATAGGTATGGCTTAACGTGCCTTCCGAAGCACGGAGGGCTTGAGATATTTTTTGGTACTTGTGGTCACCCATCCAACTGCGGACCACGCCAAGGTTGCTTAACATGCGAGAGCGGTAGTAATACAAAGGTATGGCTTAACGTGCCTTCCGAAGCACGGAGGGCTTGAGATATTTTTTGGTACTTGTGGTCACCCATCCAACTGCGGACCACGCCAAGGTTGCTTAACATGCGAGAGCGGTAGTAATACAAAGGTATGGCTTAACGTGCCTTCCGAAGCACGGAGGGCTCGAGATATTTTTTGGTACTTTTGGTCACCCATCCAACTGCGGACCACGCCCAAGGTTGCTTAACATGCGAGAGCGCTAGTTACACGTAGGTATGGCTTAACGGGCCTTCCAAAGCACGGAGGGCTCGAGATATTGTTTGGTACTTGTGGTCACCGATCCAAGTGCGGACCACGCCCAAGGTTGCTTAACATGCGAGAGCGCTAGTTACACATAGGTATGGCTTAAAGTGCCTTCCGAAGCACGGAAGGCTTGAGATATTTTTTGGTACTTGTGGTCACCCATCCAAGTGCGGACCACGCCCAGGGTTGCTTAACATGCAAGAGTGTTAGTAATGCATAGGTAAGGCTTGACGTGCCTTCCGAAGCACGGAGGACTCGAGATATTTAATGGTACTTGTGGTCACCCATCCAAGTGCTGACCACGCCCATGGTTGCTTAACACGTGAAATCGTTAGGAAGAGCTCGTGACATTTCATGCTACTTCAGGTCACCCATCCAAATGCAGACCTCGCCCAGAGTTGCTTGACATTAGAAATCGTTAGTAATGCATAGGTACGGGTTAACGTACCTTCCGAAACATGGAGGATCACGAGACATTTTATGCTACTTATGGTCACCCATCCAAGTCCATCCAACGCCCGGGTTTGTTTAACATGCGCATCCATCAAAGTGCGTAAGTACATACTTTCATAATACTCCACAATGGTGATTATTTTTATTGATAATATTTTCAAAATTCATTACTAAGTCAAAAACTTCCATATAAAATTCATCTAATCGCGCACTCAAGTCATGGTCCGACTACACTCAGGAAAAACGTGTTTGAGTAGCATCTTGAGTGCGCGCTTAAGTTCTGATACTTGTTTATTAATACGTCGCTCACTCAGGTGATACACGGAACTCAAGCGTTAACTCAAGTAAGGTTTATTAATTAGCACAGCAACTCAAGCTCGCACTTAAGACCGAACTCAAAGTTGAGTGCGATTTATTAATACGGGCCTAAAAGTGCATTCATTATACAATGAATTCCTTCAGATGTAGCCAATTCTAAGATGTACACCCTTCAGTATACAATGGGCTTACTAAATCAATTCATACAACAAATTTCCATGGCACAGTTTTAAAAAATCTATAGATAAAATTCATATCTTAACATTTAATGATATTAGAAAATATTTAAAAATCAAGTAGTCTTCTATAACCAATAACAACATTCAGTCACCAACATCAGCATCTTTATCACCTATGAAATCAAGAACAACAAACGCTACACCCAACAGAGCTGTCCCTAGTAAGTCACCAAGTGCAGTCAAATATGGTATGGCTGAGTTGTCAGGGTCCATACCTAGTTTCCACATCCACATAACCATGTAGTAACTAATAGTTAGCAGCAAGAATACCTGCAGCAGAGCAGCAGCCATGTAAGTGAGGATAAATACTGCTGTCAATGATGTGTGACCAGCCCTCAAGAAACCTATAGTATACAGGAATATAAGCTGCCCTGGTATCACCATTACTAATAACAATTTAGTTGTTTTACCTAAAACTGAGCTCTCTTTCTGCCCTGTATGTAATGATGTGGACAACCTTGACGCATGAACAGCAACCATGTTGCCACCTATGCCATTTATAACTAGCTGAAATACTGCTACCCCTTTATATTTAGATACTGTATAATCTAATATTAAGCCTCCAGCGCTACTTATTACCATTGCAGATACAACTGGCACCCAACCTTCATCTAAGGCTTGCCTTGTAAATTGATTTTTCCAAGCAATATACCCACACATTGGGACAAGTGTTGCGCCAATAATGACAATTATAGCTGACAATACAATACTTGTGCCAAGTGGAATGTACAACAGGGATGCTATCCAAGATAACAATGCCAAGGTTGTCAAATCACCCAAACTAGCAGCTATAGGTGTGGCAATATTGTCTGGATTTATATTTATCTTTCTCGAGATGACAATTACACCAATCATGATCAGACCTAACACAAAACTTGCTAATGATGCTGTGAGAACACTTGAGGCACACAGTAACATTGCATGATGGATGTCAAACTCTCCATAAGGTATCCATCCCATTGCAACAGCGGCCATTGCAGCTAGAAAGCCCACCAAAACTGCTTGGCACTGAATCAGACACAAGTTGCCAAAAACCAATGAACCCAAGTGAGTGTCGAGATGTCCCAAATGTGCATGAGTAGATAAGCGTGATGCTAATGTCATTTCCAAGTTACCCTTTAGTCCCAAAAGAGCTGGCACCAGTATGTAGACTTCTGATACTGCCTTGAAGACTGGCCAATGCTGCACATAGTCGAGTAGGAGACTGGCGGCGACCATACCAAAACCGGCGACCAGAAATGATATGAACATTTGTACTCCAGCAACCCATGCATTTTCTTTGCTATACTTAATGTCAGGTGGTTTATTCAAATTATTTATAAGCCGATATCCATCTTCGTCCATGTCTGCTTCAGTAGGACACTCGGTAGACTTCGGCATTTTAGTGTTACTGTTCTTGCTTCTGTTCATAATTACAAATAAATGTATCAGTTGGGGATAAACTGATGTTTACCTAAGTAATACTAAAACTAGTCAGTAATGAACTTGACACGTACTTTTTTCTGTCCAACTCCATCTAAATCATAATATTCCTCTGTTAAATGACTGATAACGATATGACTTGTTTATTAAAATGTTAGGTTAATAACTTTGGATTTGAGCCGGTTTTAGAGCACTTCTTTCGACACTTTTATTTTAAATACAGACAAGGCGCCGTGATTAATATGGAATAAAATAATAAATAAAGAACCAACATCAAATTATTAAGGCGAATCTCAAATCATCTCTGTCACTGTCAGTCAGATTCAGATTGTCAGAATCAGACGTTTGACAATGTTATAACCTGAGGTTATAACCTCTGAGTACTGAAACATATGGAGCCGCCATATTGTTCTATACGAACAATCAATTATACAAATATGATGTATATCGACAATGTCTTGCGGGTCCAGTACAATAACTCTTTCAGAACGCTGATGAAATTGCCTCGTTTCTGTAGCGCGTCCGGGATGTTTGCTACCGCACGTGTAGACAGCTTTGCGGCCATTATAAGAAAAAGAACTGCGTCCTTGATGCGGCGTATCAGGGGCAGTCTCAACAGCTATATGAAACTCATAGCAGATAGGATGGATTTTGACGGTGTATTGATGGGGCATTGGACTCAGATTCATACAAATGGATCCGTCTCCCATGTCTGATCAAACATAATAAATTGTGTAAAGAATGTACACTTATATGGACCTATGTCTGAAATAAAGTTATTATTATTATAAACATTAGCCATCTCAGTTTAACTTACCTACCATCCTCCATGTAAAAAAAGACAACAATACATTTATCTGAACTATTTCCAGAAAAATTCGAAAGTGACGTCACAGAAATGCCTAGTTGCGGCCGTTTTGCCATTTTGGTATCTCGCTTTAACAAGTACATTGATTGTCAGTGCCATTTGTTTTTGCAGTGTTTTGTTTATTTTGTGATTTAATCTTGTTTATAGTGCTATACAAAGAGAAATAAAACAACAAGGAACATGCCCAACTGCAGTGTTGTAGGTTGCGGCATCAAAAAGAGCAAAAATCGACCAATATCATTACACTGGTACGTATTATAATTCTGCAAAAAATATCAAATAATACGGTAAATCTTGTATGTTTTTGCTTTTTAATAAATTCTTTATGGATTATTCATACTAAATTCAGCTTGTACTTTTTTGTAGGATTTATTAGTGTATTTTTCTAAAGTTTACAAAATAAAAATAAACAGTTCTTTTGTCGATAGAGTTACCCTCAAGCCATTTTTTCATATCGACCTATCGATGTTTTCAAGTATGATTTAATTCCTTTCTTTCGTTCTAGGTTACCTAAAAATAATCAAAAAAAGAAAATGTGGTTGGATGCAATAGGTGTGGAAAATTTAAAGTCATATAAGAAGTCCATTTTCGTTTGCTCCCTGCATTATGAGGAATCTTGTTTTAATTTTCTCATTCCAAATTTCATTTCAACATATATTATATATATATATTTGTAATCCTTGAATAAAATCCTTTAATTTGATACCCCACTCGACAGGTTTTGAAGAAAAAAGATTTTTTGCCGCGCAATTTGGCGCCAAAAATCCTCCATTTTGATTTCCAATGATTTTAATAAATCCTATGACTTCTTCTTAACCATTAGTGAGTGGTTAATAGTTAAGACGAATCTAACTACGTATAATTTATTAAAATCGGTTAGTAGTTACGTTGAGGTATCATAGGTCCACTTCACCGGACATACATACATTTCAAAAATTTTTCAAATTTGTCAAATCTTTTTTGTTACTTTTATTAAGAGGCAACTTTTTTGTTTGAACAACTTTTTTATCCAATAAACTTCAACGGATGAGGGTGAGTCGCGAGGTTTACAGCTCACAGATACACTGGTAAGTATTAGGCTAAGCATAGACATTTTAATACAATAATCTTTTGTTGTGAAATAAATGAAAATGAAAGGTCAATCAAATACATAACCCTCCTTTTGGGCTTTGCCGCAGCCGGGTAAAAAAATAATCAGTTTCCTTAAAATGCTCGCAAAGTTATCGACAATATATCGATATCTTAACACAAAACAGTGGAGCAGCACTACGTATAGGCGCCATTTTTGTTACTCAGCAAGTTTAGGTATACACGCTATTTTTGTAGGTATGCCGCCTCCATATGTTTCAGTACTCAGAGGGTTATAACATTGACATATTTGACAATGTGATGTTACGAGATGGCGAGAGCAACTGGTGTGCCTGGCACGGCCGATTCACTTGCCTTTTAAAAATTAAGATATAGCAAAAAAAAAAATTAATTCTTAGTGGCGAGGCCTTGAATGACCTGCCAACTCGCGCACCGCACCTCACCCCCGCGGTCGCCCATCACTTACCCAAAAAGGTTGGCAGTACTGCACAACAATATCACTGAACTCTTTGTTTAGTTTCGAAATAATTTGAATTCTACTTTTTCATCTTGGCGCCATTTTGTGAAAATTATGTCAACTATTGAAAAAATTAAAACAAGTAATTATAATTTTGTTTTCTAAGATAAACAAGTGACAGTTCATCTTATTTTGTGCTGATGTTATGTAGATTGGAGTTTTCGCTCGTCATGGAATGAGGAACATTGAAAGAAGTAGGTAGGTACCGATTAGGTACCTCTATATATTTAAGTAGGTACTAAAATGGTTTATTTTAGTGTAGGTAGTAGGTACATATATTTTATAACTTGTATTTTATTGTTTTAGCGCAAATAAATTCAAGCAGTCAACCATGGAAAAAACAAATCGATTCACCCCATTGTAAAAGTTTAAACATTCAATACCTTACCTATCTTCCATATAAAAGGTACCTACCCTAAGAAAATCCGAAGTGAAGTCCAATTGTAAGTACATATAATACCTAAGTTATTATCGTAATTGTCATACTATTGTAATCTTCCATTCCATTTTTTGGAAAAAAAGAACCCACGCCAGTCGTAAAAGCCGAGTCAGAACTCACTTCATTCCAAAAGTGCACATATAAGTTTGCTTTGTCACAAACTATTTAGCGATATCTTTGTTTGTTTACCTCTCGCTCAAACTCGGCTTTTACGACTTTAACGGGAGAGGCAGCTACATCCAACGTAAGTTTATATTATTTGATAGGTACAGAATTAAAGTAATTAGTACTTAGGTATGTAAGTACATATTTTAAAGTAAAATGTCTTACTTAAAGCTAAAAATAGTAGGCCAAATTGACCGTAAGATCATCGGCAGTAGTTTGTAGTTTTTTTGAAGTAACTGCTGCGGCTATGCTAGCCCATGTGCGAAAGCTCTAAACTTGTGTCTGACATTTTGAATTCCTGATAAAGACTTAATTTTTTGCTGACGACGTAAAAATGGTATATATCCTAGCCTAGGGCCGCGTGACCCGAACACCTCTTTTAGCGTTATCGTGGAGATAGGAATCAAAATAGTGGTGGGTTGCTAGTTGCGCGTATTAAAATGATTCGTTTTTTCGCCCATTCCCTCGATCGGACTTTATACGATCTGCGCGTGAAAATAAGTTATGGAATATACCAGTCCAATATTTTCTTTTCTCCCTGACTAACATGTAAAAATGTCGTATACCTCTACCTGTGCCTCTACATAAACAAGTAAATAAAGATATTTTCTTTTGTTTCAGATAAGAAAAATCACACAAAAATCAAATTTGCTTCTCCCTGCCTAAAAGGACTACTTTAAATTTTATATAAAAATGAATAAGTATTATATCGATGTACCTGCCTTTTATATTTCACGTACGACGTAATATTATACATAAATAAAAATATAGACAATTTCTTTGCTTCAAATGTCATGGGACAGAAAAAAAGTCAAATGTCAAATTCAATTAAGGCCCCGCCCATAGACACTATCCACAAAAAAATATGTATGGCAGTCGGTCGTCTGATACTAGTATAGTATCTGCTCCGTAGTCTGTGGTGCCTGGCTCAAAGAACAATATTACCTGGCCTGGCTAAATAGGTAGGTACGCAGTTGTTTGTGTCGAGCCATTAAAAAAAACAACCTTATCGCCCGGCCACAAATATACGCGTGTGCGCACAGACCTACCACTACTAGACCTGCACTGCATAGTGCGTGGCCACTTTAATGCATCTCTTCCTATCTTTGATTGTTGCCTCCAATCCACCCATATTTTGCACACGTCACAGAACACACTATGGTTACTAACTTAATTAATAAGCACAAATAAAACCCTAAATCACCTTTTAAATTATAAAATCCCTAAAATTAATAACTTTCTTCGATCGTTTTGTGGTTTGTTTGGCTTATAGCAGCCACGCCGATAGAGACAAAAAAACATATCAGCGTTTCTTTAAGGTCCCGGTCCTTATTTTTAGTGATTTTGACTCCTTTTTCGGAGCTGATTGGAGCCAAACTAACTTAGTACCTAACAATATGTTAAGATATGTTAAATTGAAGTTTATTTAGGTATTAAAAAAGTAAATGATTTTCATTGTAATAGTTTGTTTAACTCCAAATAACCTGAGACGTGTTTAAATTTTTTGCGGTGCGCGACGTTCATGACTTTGTTGTTTACACGTAATTTAAAACATGAAGTTGTGTATAAATTAGAAATAAAGTCAATCCTAGTATAGTCCTCCTTATCGCTTTCAATAACGGCGACCTCGGGCAAGAAAAATCAAAGGTTGGTGGTATCCATTAGGCGATTGCCGAGGTCATCTGCGCGTGAAATTATTTAAAGTGTATAAGAAAAGGAAAATCCTAAAAAGTGAATAAAAAGATTTTACTAATTTTTTTTTTAATTGATTCAAAAACTTAGTTAAAAAGGTTAAACTTTAAAGAAAATATAAGCGAATACGGCGTCGGATTTCTTGCGCATACGACGAAATAAAAAATAAAAAATACACATGTATGAAGATTGATTCATGCTTAAACACGTACAATAAATAAATAAAAATAATTTGTCTTTTGTAAAAAGATAGAAAAATTTAAAGTTCTCCGAAATTCTCAAATAAATATGGGGCCGAAAACGCTAATATGGCAGACCGCTCGCTGCGCTTTTGAATTCATCTTAATTCGTCTTCAGGGTGCATGTACAATAGCAGCGCAAGGCGTATGTGTAGATAGAAAATATAGATTCGGGTGTTCAATTAAAAATTCCCAGAGTCGAAGACTGCAGTATTAACACTCACGTTGTACTGTATTTGACAGTCTCTTTCTAGCAATATCGTTGCAAGGGGTGTACTTTCTTTTACAGACAAAAGTTTAACAGAATTTCATTATTTAGAAAATTTTTATAAGATTATCATATCATAGAATAATCAATATGTAGGTTACTCAGTATAAAGAATTTTTAATATAATATTATAATAGATTTTCGTTGCACAGAAAATCAATAATTAGAATGTTTGTTATGAATAATTTGAAATCATAGAATCTTATTACAAATAACATTTACTTTTGCGATGTTTCTAATATCAGAATATCAAATTAAATATTATTTTTATATTTTTAATAAGTTTAGTTAATATAATATTTATAACCTATAAGTTTGCCCTATTCTAGTAAAATGGATAAAACTTTCCCAGCGTGTGTTGGTCGCAGTTCTAACCTAACCTAACCTATAAGTTTGCCCTAACCTATATTGTGATAGCGATTTATAATGTATTCTAACTTATTATATGGTATTTAATTTGATTAAACAATGTTTTCACTTAATACTTCCTTAAATAATAATTTTCAGTAAAATAAAATTCCATGACAGATTATACTGAACAAACAATATTCTTTAAAGAAATAATTCTACTGTTTGATTAGTTTGTTAAATGAAAATATGAGATTCTAAAATTCATTAAACTGTGTTTCTATAAATTGTGTTTCATTCAAGTAAATAGTCTTTGAAACAATAATATTTGAAATAAAAATATAAGAATTAAATATTCTATGAAAAATTTTCTGTGAATCGAAATTCTATGAAATTTCAGTCTGTTAAACAAGGGGCAACCCGTTGGAAGTCTAGTAGTGGTAGATCTGTGCGTGTGCGTGTTCTGCGGGCGCTGCTGGCTGGCGGCCTTGCATTGCTTGGCATGGCGCTGCTGCGCTGTGCTGTGTCAGCTCTTAGGTGTCAGCTGTGTTTGTGCGCGCTTAGCCTCCCGCCAGGCCACCACGGCCGCCGCGTCGCCCACGTCGCAGTCGCGTCGTGTCGCGACTCGCGTATATTTGTGACTTGTGGCCGAGCGGTTAGATCAACAAACAGCTGGCAGGTCATTTATTTAAAAAAAAAACTTGACAGTTCTTTTTGTTTGTGGTTGACATTGACGTTTATTGTACAACGTTTGGTTTGGAGATTGTCGAATCGAACGAATCGAATGTCGCCTGCTCGCATCTTTCGTAAAGTGGCGTCGGTGTACATACATTTGCATACTATTTAGCACAGAAATATACACCAAATTTCAGTGTAATTTTAAATTCCATTAGTGGTGTTTTGTAAAACGTAAGTGTATTGCGTGTCTTGGAAGATACTGATCTTCGTATAAGAAATGCACCAATGGGATGTTCAGTTTTGAGATCCGGAAACCTACTTTGTGGGATTGTGAATAGAATATTCATTTCTTTTTGTTACATTTGTGAACCAGATACCCAGTGTTTAAAATTTGAATGCAGGTTGTGTTATAATTTGAGTGAAATATCTACCCTGCAGTTGAGTGGATCTACATGTTCCAACGTTGCAGGTCAGCGGCGGGGATATCGAGGAGTTCACTTTGACATGTGGCAGTGAGGATAGCATCAGTGAAAATGTTCAGAAGTAAGATAAGGATACATACTTGTCGGATAATTTTACTGACATCTTTGGCATGGCTTTTGATTGATGTTGTCCTACTGGCCATGTACTCAGACTGCTTCGGCGATGGTTGCAATAAGAAACCCGCTTCTGGACACGATTCGTGGGTAAGTCTTGTTTATTTTCTTTTAAAATGTGTAACATATTAATTACCTACCTACTCTGTTAAAGAAATTTTTATTACCTACTAGTTAGGTACCTACATTTTTTTTCATTTTATTAGATAAAGTCCTTATTCATCAATTAATTCATGTGTTGATTAGATTAAAAATACATAGAATCTTTCAAAATAGTATCGATACTATATTTTTTAAGCAAATAATTGTTGGTTATTGAAAGCAATTTAAGCTCCTTTATAACCACCAGGCCACTTGAGAGGAACACACATTGACCTAAATTTTTTTAATTTAACTATCAAAATATATAATCATTAAATAATTAATGTGTTGATTAGATAAAAAAGACATTTAATCTTTCAAAATAGTATCGAAACTATATTTTTTTAGTAAATAATTGTTGGTTATTCAAAACATAAATGCTCTTCTTGGTCTTCCTTTCCTCTTCTTGCTTCTATTTTTCCTTCTATTATGTTTTTAATAAATAATATTAATATTATTAATAATATTCGTGTAGGGAGGTAAAATGGATGGCTCAAGAGAGGGAGACATGGAAACTACTCCACCAACAAGAACATAGTTCCTTAATTATAGATACATTCAAAACATTTTGTGCCCCTTTATAACCACCAGGCCACTTGAGAGGAACACACATTGCTCAATATCATAATTTGGCATAGCTCAGTGCTAGTCATAGGGGAGCTATTTATATCTACCAATATGCAGAAGTTAGAAATTAGAAAAATGTTGAAAGCTAAACAGTAAAAGCAGTGGAAAATAATGTGTTAATTTGATTTGACAATAGGTGATAAAATATTAAATTACCGTTTTATAACTTCAGTGGTTGGTAAATGTAATATTAAGATGTGTTTTGTGAAATTTAAAATGTATTTAACCTATTTATTTCCCCAGACAGGGCAAGTTGAAAAATTTCCTTTTTCAAATTGTCCTGGGTCTTGGGTGTTTATCTACACATGTGTTTATTATAAAATATAGTATAGTTGAGTTAGTATCCCATATTACAAGTTGAAACTTACTTTGGGGCTAGCTCATCAGTGTGATTTATCTTTATCTATTTATTTATTGTGTGCTACTACTTAACTGGCAATCTCAAACATAAGATAAATTAATTGAAAAATATAATAGATTACTCTGCTAATAACACTTACTATTATACTATTCCATTTATTGATCCACATGTTATTACTAATGTTGTATACCAGGGAATGTCAAGCATGTCTAATGATGTGCCGTTGCCGGGATGTGATAAAGATTTGATAGTAGGTATGTATTTATGATGGAGGATGGGAAATATAAAAAGTCATTATTTCATACACAGTTATTGACATAAAATCTCTAAATGTACTTGTTGTTTTAATTGACGAAGGTAAATCAGCACAGTCATTTATGAGCTCACCATCTTTCTACACATGACATGCATATTTAGTACCTCCCTATTTAGTAAGTTTGTTTTCTTCCTCTATGGTGTTATGTGGGTTAAGCCTGGACTCTCTACCCTGTAATGGAAAATTTTGCGGTGATGTGTCTGTAGATTAGTTATTTTTAACCTCAAAAAGGGGGGTTAAACAGATGACCAAATTTTGATAAGGATTTTTTTTGTTTGAAAGTTGATGACTACATCGAGAGTGTTCTTAGCTATATACCAAGTTTTATTTTATAGTTGGGAGTTTAAAAAAACACATGTTGACTGCTTAAAAAACAAAAACTGCTAAAACACACACATTCGTTTTCTTCATAGCAAAACACACACACAGTGTGTTTTTTATCAGTCAACATGTTAAGTGTTTTATAAATTATCAGAGTCATGAAGCCTACAGAGGAAAGAAAGCGGCGATAGCTGCAGTACATCACATAGATGATGATGACACAAACATTGAGGAGAATGAGCTGCAGGAAGTTGGCGACCAGGGCCTGATGTTGCTTCCATATTCAAAGTCCAAACTCAAGAGGTGGGCGCCTGTGCCTCCAATCAAACCACAAGGAGATGGCCTACCTGGGGAGATGGGTAAGCTTCATACTTAATTCTTTTATGATTTAGTATCTAGTATTCATGGGCTACACCCACCCACAAGGTGGTCAGACGATCTGACTAAGATCGCTGGAAAGCGCTGGACGCAGGTCGCTTTAGATCGGTCATTTTGGAAATCCCTGGGAGAGGCTTATGTCCAGCAGTGGACGTTATGCGGCTGAAATGATGATTCATGGGCTAGGCCTTTGTTGTCTAAAAAATATAATATACTTATTTACACCAATAAAATAAGGTCTAACAAAATATTCTATTTTATACACATTCTATGTCTAGATTCAGTCCATATTATTGATAAAAGACATCCGGTTTTCATACATTTTTGGTCCAAAATTGAAAGTGCCGGCCAAAACAACTAAAGAGGGTTATTCTGATAGAAATTGTTCGTCTAATCTTTTCTTATTATGGCACCAAAGCTGTATAAGCATTGTACTTGATTTTATTTGAGTTCAAAAATTCTATAACTTCATACATTTCCGAAAAAAATAATTAATTATAACCAGTGAAATAGCTTGACAGAACATGACATTTTATGTGCAGATTTCCTTCAAATACGAGTAGGAATGTGTCAAGTACATCAAGTATACCAGTTTTTTTGAGACGTAATAGTGATGTGGGCTGAAAAAGAAAACCGACCCCACCTACGTAAAGTGGGAAAAGGGAAAGACGAAGAAGAATAATAGTGATGTGGGTTGGGTCTGAATTTTTTTTATTTATTCCTTCAGTTAGATTATCCAAAAATAATATTTTTATAATATATATATATATAATAAAATAATTTTTACAAACATTTGCTAATCAGAGAAAAAATACGTGTACAAAATTTTTTTTTTACATAATGTGTAAAAATATTTTTTAGTTTACATCCGCATGATATGTAAATAAATAAATGTTCTCACGCGTTTTAAAAACCATGGGAGTACCTAAGACCATAGACATAGATTTATTGATCTGGAAAAACACACACATACACATTAAGGAACACACAATATTATGACACACAAAGAAGAACAACATAGAAGAAACAACAAACACAGTTTTTTTTTATATGTGCGTTTCAGCAGAACAAACGGGCTCTGGCTCAGTGTATAACTTACTCATACAACATATGAGTAAGACACCGATATTCTGCCACACCACTTGACGGATCTAACTTAAATGAATATAAACCATTCATGCTGGTTTCGAGCGTTTCAGCATGGATTTCAATATCTGGGTCACTTTCAACGGCGTTTACTTTTTTAATGCAGTTTACTCACAACAATGACTTTCTTTTCATAATGTCAGTACTCAGTTCAGATTCTATCTCTTTGTATATGTTCTATTGTTATTCTCACTGCCTTGACTAAATTGAGTACATAAAAAGATCTAGCAATATCTTAACAAAATATTCATCATCATTAAATTTTGAGCATGCGATTATAAATAATAAGATTGCTTACGCACGCAAGTAGTTAGAGCTAAAGACTCAACCTGACTTAGAATACAGTAGCCTAATTACCCACTTAAGTAGTTACCTTAAAACTATTTTCAACATCTATACTAATATTATAAAGCTGAAGAGTTTGTTTGTTTGTTTGTTTGTTTGTTTGTTTGTTTGTTTGTTTGTTTGTTTGTTTGTTTGTTTGTTTGTTTGTTTGTTTGTTTGTTTGTTTGTTTGTTTGTTTGTTTGTTTGTTTGTTTGTTTGTTTGTTTGTTTGTTTGTTTGTTTGAATGCGCTAATCTCCGAAACTCCTGGTTCGAATTGAATAATTCTTTTTGTGTTGGATAGTCCAGTTATCGAGGAAGGCTATAGGCTATATAACATCACGCTACGACCAATAGAAGCAAAGATATAGTGGTAAATGTGTAAAAAACGGGAGAAATTATTTCATCTTTGAAGCCTTCCGTTGCGTGCGCCGTGAAAACGGTTCAAGATACACAAAAAATATGTATTAAAGAATAATAGCTCTTTTAATGATCTAAAAAACAGTCCGCGATAGTGTATGTCTATCTTTTAAGATTAACTCACAAAAACCGTTTTTATGGTACCTAATTTGGTCGAAATAATTTGTTTAAGTTGTATCAACATAATAATATTAATCTTTATTCAAATAAATATGTTGTTGGTTAAGAGTACTTCATCTATACTAATATTATAAAGCGGAAGAGTTTGTTTGTTTGTATGTTTGTTTGTTTGTTTAAACGCGCTAATCTCAGGAACTAATGGTCCGATTTGAAAAATTCTTTTTTTGTTGGGTAGTCCATTTATAGAGGAAGGCTTTAGGCTATATAACAATACGTTTCGACAACCACGCGAACGAAGTCGCGGGCACAGCTAGTTTAATTATATATCACCTACTGGTGTAGTGGTCGTTGCGAAAGCTAGTGTAGTTAATTTGCTGAATTGATGTGTCCGTCAGCGCGCCACAAAGGCCGCGTCTTAGTAAAAGCCGAAGCGGCTTTTGAAGCGCGCCGCCCCAGCATGCCAACTAATTGAAGAAATAGAGGTAGGTTTTTATTTAAATAATTAATTAATTTTACACATAATGTGTACAAAACTTATTGACGTGTAAAAGAAACCGGAACTAGTGCCTGCATAGGCCTAATTACTAAATATACATTTGAATTTTACTATCGATATTCTTCCTTCCCATCTAGTGTTTCATCCAGTCTAGTGTATTGCCGATTGCATAAGAAGCTGTGCTGTTTAGGCGAGCGGGCTAGGCTTTCCGGACTATCGACATTGACTACCATAAACATAGACTACATGCCGTAATATTTGTTTTAGGTCAAGCTGTAAAAATTCCAATAGAGCAAGAGAAGTTGATGCTGGACAAATTCCAGGAGAATCAGTTCAATCTGTTGGCTAGTGATATGATATCGCTCAACAGGTCGCTCACTGACGTCAGATTTGAAAAGTAAGTAATTTACAATGTTGTTATTTTCTTTTTATGTGTAATTGCTTATCGGCGCCGTCCACATTTGTAGTACGAGTATAATGACCACAGATCTGTATGTAATGGTCTGTGATAATGACACTTAAGTCTTACAATGGCCGTGTGGTGACGGCAGAGTAAAATACGATTTGTCACCACCCTTTTCCTCTCCCATGGGTGTCGTAAGAGACGACTAAGGGAATACAACGGGTGGCACAGCGTACTCTGTGTACATACTAGACCATCTATACTGCATTCACCACCACATCTTCCCAGCGTCAAATCCTTTCTTTATTCTTTATTAAATGATTGAATAGTTAATTATTTTAACTTAAGGTAACATGGCATTTTGTTAGTATTTTTTTATTATGCCATTGGAAGAGATCCCTGACAGGGATAAGTCCGACATTGTACTCAATGTTTTGTATTTTTAACTGTCTTTTTACATTAACAATAATAATTTTTCTTACGTACTTAATTAACTGTCTAAAATCTGTTTCATGGCAGTTATACGAACACATAATATGAACTTAATTAGCACTAGTAGATGCAAGATTTAATAGGTTTTCGGGGAAGGGGAAGGGATTTTTTCACCCAGAGGGACGATTGACCGGTGCGCGGTGTCATTATAAGAACTACGAAAGCACACCAAGCAAAGAAAACAAAAAAAGAGGTTGTGTTGTAGGAGAGCTATGTTTATCTCTCACAGCTAGTTATAAAATTAAAGTAAAGGAGAAAAGGCACGGGTTAGGTTACTTTTTGACTAATAATAACTTTTTAACCAATAGCACAGAATAAATACCAGTAGTACAGAAGTCTCAATCCGCAAACGTTTTCAAAGAAATATCTACTCACAGTGGTCATATGGTCTAATTTAGCTCGCGTCAAAATGCAGCACCTTTTCGTTTAGATACCTACAGAAATCCATTGCAAGCCAATTTTATCCTTATGACTCTGGACAAACGATTCATAATACACACAAAACCGACTAAAATAGACTCAGCGAGCGACGTGCTAGGGTTGACTACTACAAGAAGCTACTATCGCCATTTAGCGCACCGTATTATCGGTCTTCCATGCTGGTCTGGGAGACAAGAATAAAACTTAAATATAAATAAATATAAATATGTAAGGACAAATCACACCGATTGAGCTAGCCCCAAAGTAAGTTTAAACTTGCGTTTTGGGATACTAACTCAACGATACTATATTTTATAATAAATAGATATATAAATAAACATCCAAGACCCAGGACAATTTGAAAAAGGCCATTTTCGAACTTGCCTTGGCTGGGGGATCGAACCCAGAACCTCCAGATTGGCGGGCTAGCGTGTTGACCATTACACCACGGAGGTCATAGCTGCTTCTCTCCCCGCGCAAATCGTAGAAGCCGATTCAAGGAATGGGCGAAAATGCAAATCATGTTGATAGGCGATGCGGCTAGCAACCCATCACTATTTTGATTCCTTTTTCCACCTTCCAAACATCAAAAATTCGAAAGAATATTATACTTATACGTACGTTTCTACTTATTTTCGTAACCTAAGTAGGTTTAATACCTAGGTCCTAGGTATTAAACCTACTTAGTGTACCTATCATGATGAATGACAACATAATAATAATAACCACTTTAAAGTAGATCTTACCTTTCAGCGTCCTTAGGAAGTCTAAAAAAAGTTAAATTTGGGTCGCAATCCTTGTTTTAACAGTTAAAAACTGCGCAGTATTTTTTAGCCTTTTTATATTTCTCCATTTTTAAAGCGGCCGGATCGGTGAAGTACCTAAGCGACGAACAAAGCTGCTCGCACGTGAGCCCCGACTGAATTAGCCACCCGCGGTGGCCACCGCGCGTAGGTATATTTTTGATACCTACACGGGGAGTGACACAGGCCTGCCAATAGGTAATAATAACAATCAGTGATGCAATCCTCGAAATAGTTAATGGACCCTAATGTTATGAGTGACACTCATTATTACAAAGAAAATAATTGTCACTTTTGCACTTGACCAACTTTTTGAGTCGTGATAACACGCTCCATTAATTGACCCAGTCTGTGGGTGTCAATCGGATGAGGTAACTAAGACTAACGTTAAAGATTACTACATTATTCACATAAATTAGAAAGTTCATTCATATCAGAGTATCGACAGTGAACTTGTGATAAAATGCAGCAAATTCACTTTCAGTAGGAACGAGAAATGCTTATAAATATTGAAATAAGAAGTTGAGCGATAACTTTTATTTATTGTTATGGTTTTCATAATGCTCGACGTGGAGTTTCCTTAGCATCTGGTATTCTGTGCACTTCCACGAATGTGTTAGGGATATTTAGAAAGCCATCTGAAAATAGACTTCCGAAGAGACTTCCAAGAGTCTCGAAATAATTATAACACTAAAACTGGCATTCAAGTCACGTGGTTGATGTTTTGACTTTTGTCGCACGTATAGCGGGCGTAACACGCCAATTTTGCCGTGGGAAGTTCGGATCCTCTGGGAATTTAATGTTTTTTAAATAACACAAAGTATTGGGTGCAAAGTAGACAATTTCTATAAAATTTACACGCCAGGATAAATGTGTACATTAGCAAATGAATTTCACTCCGTTGTTCATCCACATTTGTTAAGCAAATCAAGTGACCGCCGTTAAATCTGCACTCAAACGTGGCATTAATAACTCGATGCTCTAGTTATATCGCTCTCTTACTCGTTCACCACATGTTTTCGCATCTTACTGCCTTGAAGTGCCCATGCCATGCCTACTCGCTTTTTTACGCGGTCCTTTTTGATAATTGAAGAGATAATTTCCCACTGTCTTTTCCTTTGTCATATATACCTGTTTAAAAAAACTCGACCTCCTTCGTGAACTTGACCCTCTTGGTAGGCAATTTGACTTTTCAGCTGATCGGAGTTCTTTGATACTGTATTTTGATTAAAGCTTTATTATTAAAATCTGATAAGGGACAAAAGAACACCTTTAACTTTCATCGACACCTGAACCACTGGTAGGACTCTCCATTGATTCAGAGTAACATCTATACCTACTACTACTACAAACTAAACAATTTATCTGTACACACGTCGATGTGTGAGTTTTATACTTAGGGTCGCACCGCAGAATTAATTTAATACTTACCTACTAACGAGTTCGACATATTTACGATTATATTTTTCCATACCTGAAGATTTGCGAACACTATGACGTAAAAAATATTCTGTTTTATATGTATCAAATGTTACAGAAAAGTCGGAAACAGCTACATAATATCACTTCACAAATATTTTTCATTATGTCCATTGTCCATTTCACCATTAGTTCACTTTACTGATTATTATTGAGTCATTTATAATGTAACGCACTAATTCACTATTGTAATATAGTAATTTGCATATTCGGCGCAAAACTATACGGTAATTATAAGAATAAATTCAATAAAAATAAACAAATGTTTATCACATCTTCACGCACAGCATGTCAAGTTGTCATTGTCAACAATGGCATTTACACTATAACCCGCGGAAATCTATTTGGCATTTGCGTGTATGTGATTACCTGTGAGCGAGGAGCCAATGTAACATTACCGGATTGCTAATACCCCTCTCGCTCTTGTGTATCTCCCGCCAATGCGAGAGAGCGAGAAGGGTATATATATCAAAATGGTTGCTGGGTAATAATAACGTGAAATTATATTGTTGCTTTGCTTACCTGTTTTCATCATTTGGAAATGTATGAAATATACGTTCTTTAGAGTATTGGGTGGATAAACAATTATTATACGCGCACCTTCTCACCATGATGGTTACTATTGGTTGACAGTTCTCAAGACAACACACGTCGCGTATTGCGTGCGGCTAGTAATTAAACCCTGGTTTGGAGCCGTCAAAGCTCACAAAGTGCGGGGGAGAGGTGCGGGGACGCCAATTTGCGGGAGACGCTGTGAGAGACCATTCTGTTTGACTCTTATGTATTCTGTGCCTGAACGCACTACTCAGCGTTTAGATCATTACATCATTAGGAACGAAGTATGAAAGTCAAAAGAGTGCGAGACTGTTATATCGAATCCGAATCCGGCCACCGGTTTTGAAGTGCACTGTGATTGTTTTATCTATTACTGTGGTGGGGCCGATTGCTTGTGTTCGACCAAGTATTATTAAGTTTTACTTATATTTATGTTATGCCTGCCTACATAGAGAATAATATATAGTTAAAAATTTTAAAAATTATATTATAATGTATAATCTTATATAATTATACTCTTGCATAATAGGTGTACTTGTATACCAATATATATACTTATATTACCTTCAGAGATGTTGACTTTGTTCTTTTTTATTTTAAATATTTTATGTCTTTGGCGAGCTCTATAGGTTCGATGGATTTTGATATGAGGCCTTCTGTTCATTTGAATTCTGAATATACGGTAAGATTTATAGTTTATAGGTCAAGAGTAAGAGTTTTATTAAAAATTATGGAATATAAAAAACAGATCAACTTTCTAGCTAAGTTGTATCAGGTAAACGGTTGGTACCGACTGCAAGTATTGCTGAAAAGAAAATCCACTATATCTAACTTAATATCGGCTCGTTGAGTTTTGTATTAGTCAGTTTTATTAGTCATTTTGTATTTTATATAATTAATTTATTATGAATAATTGAATTTAC
This sequence comes from Acrobasis repandana, assembly GCA_963576875.1. Lineage (NCBI taxonomy): Eukaryota > Metazoa > Arthropoda > Insecta > Lepidoptera > Pyralidae > Acrobasis > Acrobasis repandana. The sequence continues at coordinate 7,469,614 of OY756230.1, read as the reverse complement.
ATTTACGAGTGTTTCTTTAACATTTTTCTAGAAAACCGTTGATCGATCGTAAATAATTTACCCTTTAGGAAAATATTTATGACCCAAATAAAGTGACAGTGTTTTTATTGTAAATAGTTCTCAGAATATAGTATTGATTGAAAAATATTGTTTGAATTGAAGCTATTTACTCGTTTTATTTGTAAAGATGGTGAATGAAACAATTGGCTTATGTGCGATGGGCAAGTATGATTAGTCGCGTTGCCGAAGGAGATTAGCTTAACAGGTTAACAGTACTTTTCCATCTTCTAATGCAATATTTTCTTTCACATTCCTACCTATTTTTGTTATATAAATACATCTTATTTATCAATATATAAAAGAAGAAACTGACTGGCTGACATAGATAGATAGTAACTGATCGATCAACGCACAGCTAAAACCGCAGGGTCTAGAAGCATGAAATTTTGCACAAACGTTCTTTAAATGCCGTAGGTGTGCACTAAGAAGAGATTTTTGGAAATTCATCCCCTACGGGCAACCTAAGGGGTTGAAATGAGGATTGAAAGTTTGTATGAAACTAGTTCATTTTTTGAAGTTAAAAATGTAAAAATTGACATGTAAAAATAGTCTAGAAGCATGAAGTTTTGCACAAACGTTCCTGGAATGCCGTAGGTGTGGACTACGGATTTTTGGAAATTCATTCCCTAAGGGGACGAAATGAGGGTTAAAGATTTCTATCAAAGTAGGTCAATTTTGAAGTTAGAAATGTAAAAATTGACATGTGAGCTCACGGTAAAAAAAAAGGTAACTGTATCACTATTTTCAACAAAATTGTTTTCTAAGGGGCTAAAATAGGGGGTGAAAGTTTGTATGAAAATAAGTCATTTTTAAAGTTAGATATGTAGAAATCTATATTAATATGCTTATAGTTTAAGATAAAAGTTTACCGTGTCATTTTGTAAAGTTGTGAAATAAATAAATTTTACATATAGAAAAAATAATAAATTAGTTTTTTATTCTTTTGAGTGATTTTTTATTTCAAAATTATTTTTTTGTAAGTAGAGATCTTGATGATTGGTTCACAACAATGTATGTCTGACCGACATCAGACATTGTGAAGAACACGTTCACGCGGACGAAGTCGCGGGAAAAAGCTAGTTCTTGTATATATATTTACACATTTTTTATGTAATATTCATTCTGCCATTTAAGTTTTTAGTCAACCAATCAGAGATGAATTTTTCCGAAAAAAAATTACTGTTGTAGGTACCTATACATCGTGTTAATTAAATAACGCAAAACCTCTCAGATGGTACCTCAGCCCATGAAACTGAACAACTTTTGTTCAACAACGTTCTCGAAACTAAAAAATTGAATTTTCATACAAACTGATCAGCTGATCGAGTCAATTTGTATGAAAATCCGAATGTTTTTTTGGGTTTCGTGAAAGTTGTTGAGCAAAAGTTGTTCAGTTTCATGGACTGAGGTACCATCTGAGAGGTTTTGCGGTATTTAATTAACACGATGTATATGAACTTTGTTGTTTAAATAGACCCAAAAACTGCTAAACGGATGTGAATGAAATTTTGCTAAAAGATTTTAACATCTTTCATAGTTTTTTTTTTAAATCGGGAATAGTTAGAGGCCTTATATTATTTGCATGAGCACACAGTTTAAGGTTGTAATTATTTTTAATTTTATAGCATTCGAAAGCCGATAACGATGCTTACTATTATAGCATATACTAACTATACTTTAACAGTTATAGCTAGTTACTGCGATAAAATCATCGAGTTTAGATTAAACATTGTTGTCTTTAATTCTTATAAAAATGTCCCTGTCGTATGCCTCGTTAACTATCTTTTAATTTAACACTTTCGGTTGCACTGACTTAGAAAAATGGTTTTCGTATGTTATTTCGAATATACTCACTAGAGACCGGATTTTCGTGCATACACGCATTTGTATATTTAGCCCATTTTCATCGGTTATTGCATACTTGCATAAGTACCTAATTATTTTACCTAAAATCTTCCTTACCGTTGTGCTAGCCGGCTATATCGATTAACCGCACGGCCAGAAAAGAAGTGTCATTTTATGGATAGCTGACTATCAGAAAATATTTACGTAGTCCCGTTTAAATTGACTTGGGTTAGTAATCGACATGGATACATTAATTCTGATAGACTTTATACTAAATTTATTTATACTTCTTATACAGAATGTGTTGTCATATTCTCATTCTTCATTGGTCCCAAAATTTGTTACAAAAAGAACTACAATAAGTATATTTTTTTTAACACTCTCACCGCCATGTGGTCCGCCGGCAGCCCACAAAAATTCGAGCGCAGCAGGCTGAGGTCAATTTTTGATTTTATCCTAGCGGGCCATGTGGGCGGCGGGCATACCACAAATTTCGCGCCTGTTTTGCTGTCATATTTTTCCGTTAATGCATGTAAAAATACAAACCGGCACGCCACTAGTGTAATTAGGTCAGTTGGCCGCGCGCCGCCCACGTAGCCTGCCGGTAAAGGATTTTCGCGCGCTTTTGCTCACGCGCTGTCAACATGTCGGATTCCGAAAGCGATCCAGATTATCAACCATCGTCATCAACGGGTTCATCGCAATCTGAATCAAGTTACGACGAAAGTTTGCTATTATGTGATGATGATATACCATCAAATGACCTGCAAGAACAATCGCCGACATCGGAATGGTATCTTCCTGATGGATCACGTCAAAAGCAGTTTCCACTGAATATACAACCAGGTATAAATGTTCCTCAAAATTGTAAGACGGAATTCGATTGTTTTCGATTGTTCCTCAACGACGAAATTATTGATCTTATGGTGCAAATGACCAATTCTTATGCCAACAAATCAAAATTGCTCAAAGTCGTTACACGTAACATGAGACTCGCTAAATGGACAGACTGTACTCCTGAAGAAATGTGGAAATTCTTAGGCTTATTAGTATACATGGGACTAAAAAAAGTACCTAGAATTAGTGACTATTGGAGTAAGAATATTTTGTATGAAAATAAAGTAGCTGGCCGGGTTATGAGCAGGAACAGGTTTGAGTTAATGCTGAGATGTTGGCATTTTGAAGACACCGTATTTTTGGGACCAAATCATGCTGATCGTCTGATCAGAGTAAGACGTTTAGTGGAGTTACTCACAAAACAATTTCAGAATTTAAAAACGCCTGGTGAATATATTACTGTAGACGAAAGCATGGTTGCTTTTCGAGGACGCATTATATTCATGCAATATATTCCTGGTAAACGCCACAAATATGGCATAAAAATTTTTAAGATGTGCGATGATGATGGTTACACACATGACCTCATCATTTACGAAGGAAAACAAGCAACGAAGCAGGAGAATGTGGCCACCAATATAGTTATGAAGCTGTGTCAACCATACCTAGGAGTGGGTAGGAGTGTGGTTACGGATAATTTTTACACTAGCGTGGAGTTGGCTGAAAAATTATTGGAAAACAACACACATTTAATAGGAACTCTGAGAAAAAATAGAAAGGGGTTGCCGAAGAAAATTATTAAAGAAAAACTAAAAAAAGGCGAAGTTTGCGCATTGGAAAATAATAACGGGGTTCTTATTTTTAAATGGAAAGATAAACGTGACGTCTTGGCTTTGTCCACAAAACACTCCAATGGTTTTGTGACTGTGAAGAGCAAAAGGAACCCAAACAAGAAAGTAATGAAACCTATTATAATATCGGAATACAATAAACACAAGTGTTCCATTGATTTGTCGGATCAATTAGCAAGTTATGCTAGTCCTGCTCGAAGAAGTATCCGTTGGTTTCAGAAATTAGCCTCGGACCTGATATTTTCTACTGGCGTTACAAATGCCTATATAATTTATAAAATGCACAAACAGCTGAGAAGCAAAAAATACACTATAACGAATTTCCGGGAAAATCTCTGCCTACAGATGTTAGGAATTACTTCAAATCAAGACTCAGCAGGGAGCTCACAAAAACAGTCAGATCATCAGTTCAGCAAAACTTCATTGAATGACCATAGAGGACGACTTGTTCGCCGAAGATGTATTCATTGTTATGAAAGATACCGTACTGCAGGTCTGTCAGCCGTTGAAGCCAGAAACAGCACGAAAAAAGTGAACACGGTCTGCCTAAAGTGCCCCTCTAAGCCAAGTGTATGTGCGGAGTGCTACGCTGAAATTCATTTGAACAAATAATTCTTCATTTTCAAATAATTTTTTTTGTCATTTTTTTTTAATTTTGTACGTAACACCCAATAAATGTGTGATTTCAATCAATTTTTCTTAATTTATTTTCAACCCAATGTAGTCATGTAAATAAAGTCCGATTTTCGTCAATTTTTTTTTCACTGGTAGGTTTTTGTCTATACTAATCGAAATAGTGGATTTTGACTCCTTATCAGGCACGCCAAAGGCAAGAAATCTATATGAATTTTTCGGGTCACAGCGGACCACACGGCCTGCTGATATAGTTTTCGACGTGTCCCGCCGGCATACCACATGGCCTGCCACAAAAGTTTTATAAAATCGACGGTGGCGTGCTGCGAAACGAATCGTTTGGGCCGCGCGCCGCCCACACGGCCTGCTGTTCTGGAAAATCGTTATATATGGGTGGCGTTGAGAGTGTTAATTAAACAATATTGTATAAACCAGGTTTGGTTTTTCCGAACATCGGATATCGTTATTGATCGCTTATATATTTATTATATCTATTGAAACAACAAGAGAAAAAGATTTTAAGAAGGTACTCAGTGTATACTGTGTGATCATATAATTAAATGCATAAGAGTTGTTGTTACACCTCAGATAAAAAAATAATAATCTGAGTGATACACATTTCCTCAGAATCACCATTTCACACCAAAAAGAGCGACGACGAAAGTTTAGGATTTACATTATTTCTGCCTAAATTCGTCATTGTGTGCGTTTCTTTCCATACAATGACACCAACAAAGCTCAGCTCCCAAATATGTAGGATTATTATAGTTATAGGTTATTAGATTATTATAGGGATGTTAAGATGGTTTGGGCATATAGAAAGGATGGATGAAAAGAGATTAACAAAAAATATTTATAAGGCAATTGTAAAAGGAAGAGCGGGACAGACCTACTCACGTGTTAATTTAGTAGTATCCATTAATTTTGAGCTGGACTACATAAATTATGTATTATCATTTTGCATACATACACATATACTATCACGCTTGTTTTCCCACAGGGGTAGGCAGAGACTATGGACCTCCACTTGCTACGATCCTGACAGACCTCTTTCGCTTCATCTACAGTCATCAATCTCTTTATACATGCCTATCAGTTACGGGTCCTTCTAATCCTGAGGAGTTTGGTGGCCCGAGAGTACGCATTGCTAACGCTTTTACGTTACAAGTTAAGCAACCCCGGGCGTGGTCCATTGTTTGATGAGACCACAAGTGGTATAAAAATTTCTTGAGCTCCTCCGTGCTTCTAAAGGCACGTAAAGCAGTTGGTCCCGGCTGTCATCATTGTATGGCAGTCGTTAAGCTATGTCAGATGCCGCTTGAAAAATCTGTCACCAGTGTTGGCCACTTACACACACGAAAAACAAACAGTCGGGTACTCCTATAATTTACAACCGCTCAGTTTTCCTCAGAATATATTTCGTGTGCGATAACACCGTACGCAACGTAGGTACACCTAATTACTAATTACATGGCGTCGCGTGGCTCATTCAACATTATAGGCCTTGACCGCAGAATAATAATATACTATTCTATTGTATACTTATACTGTATACAACAGTAGAGTGCTAGTACGTTTTGACCTTTACCAGCGTGTCATTGTTATTTGACAGAAAAAGTTATGTTTTCATTTAATTGTTGCGCTATTAAATATTTTCATTATGTGTGATGCCATTTACATTTATAGAAATAAGTCTCCGCCATGAATAAGCGATGTGTGAAAGAATGTAAAATTAACTTTTTTTTTATGCAAATTCATCTTATGAGAATCAATTTAGGCATACAATTTGTAGGTATGTAGACTGCCACGCCAAGCACGCTTAAATTTTTTCCAAAAAAGTATTTATTTTGCTGCAAACAGTAGAAAATAGAAGGATTCTTTTATCGCGAGTCTGTTGAAAATTATTATATAGTACCTATGTTCTATGATTATTACATTCTACACATTAGGTACATTTATTTGAATATTCAAGAGTACATAAATAAAACAAATAAATAATAAAGTCTTATCACAATAGGGATGTAGACTGCGTCGAAAAATATTATTTTATTTAGTCCGTCAGTTAGATTATGCAAAAAAATAGACCCATATTTCTCGGTTTATCAAAGTACTTAGTAAACATTCACAAATGTGCAGCGCATCGATGTCACAGAATACGTACAATGTCGATGTTTCGGAGTGTCACCGTCACCGTCTAGTGAAAATCTTACTACATCGTGACGTCATGCGAAATATAAATGCGCTGTATCTTCGTCATTATTTGCTTATCAGCGAAAAAAAAAAATACGTATACAATCTACCTGATGAGCTAAAAATATTTTTTTGTAACATCCGTATTGGCGTAGTAACTCTCACACTAGCATGTTATTATATATTTATATGTAATCTATATTTATATATATTTGTATGTAATATTCACAATAGCATGTTATTGTTAAAAAATATGCATGCACATTTTATAAGCGTTGCATACATCATGCGTTTGAATTGAATGGATCGGGCGTGAAAGTGGAACGAATAAAAAATTATTTAAAGGGAAATATATACTAGTCACGGGCCGCTATTTGATCTTTCTTTTTACGGAAATTGTGCAGATAGAAGCCTGTGGATAGAATAAGAGGAAATTTTAACACTTCTTTAGAGTAGGTAGTACATTACCATCGCAACCCGATTGCAACTTTACGACTAATTTTACTCCACATGTCCTGACAAATCCGTCGTCCTACAAGAATATGTGAACAGTACAAATATTGGGTTTGGATAAATGCTGATGAAGACGCCTTTAATTGTCTTACTACCTTCTGTCTCTTCAACATACAACATAACACGAAAAAGGAAAAGGAATCAATGTAGAGCAACCATAAATTCTCGATAAAAAGCTGTTAAGCTAGGTGTTCTAAATTATCTCTATAATACAATTAATTATTGTTGTTAAAATTAATTGTATCATAGAAGATCTAAGATGAATAAGTTTGACCCCTTTATACCTTAACTTCAGAACTGCCAGCGTGATTCTGAATCTATACATTCCTTCTCAGGTGCAAAGACAAGCCGTACCCAGACTTGCTGCCGACGACCAGCGTGGTCATAGTGTTTCACAACGAGGCCTGGACGACGCTCATCCGAACCATATGGAGTACTATCAATCGTTCTCCGAGGCCGTTGCTCAAGGAGATCATACTTGTGGACGACGCCAGTGAAAAGGGTAAGGAAAGCCTTATAATTTCTTCCTACTTGTCCCGGTTTAGTTGTTTGGGCAAGTGAGAAAAAGTTTGTATCCTTGCTATTAAACAAGGTATTCGCTTCCCGTGACAGCTAAACACGTGATTAGCCCAAGAAAACATCATCAGTAGAGCAAAGTGCATTTAACAAAACAATTATGAACTAATAATTCAATATATAAATTTATTAAAAATTACACGTTATACGAAATAGTTCAGTTATTTAGTATTTTATATTTATTAACTAATTGAAAAAGTCCTTAAATTTACTGAAAAGAACACTCAGAGTAACACTTATCGTGACGTTTGTGACGTAGTCTTAGACATCCCGGGAAGAGAATACCTTGTTTAATAAAACAAGGTATTCTCTTCTTTCAAGGTATTCTTGGTATAATAATACCAAGCTGTAAAACGTAGTTTATAGTTAATACATTAACTGCTAGTGTATGTTTTTGTTGTATAGGGTAACATTGTTGATTGCCTTACAGAAACAGTTTTAACTATCGGCTAAAAGTTCATTACCTCTTAATCAAAACGAAGATGTATTAATGGCCGCGCACTACAGTGACTTGGCTTTATGAGTGTTTGAAATTGATGGCAGGTTATCACTATTTGTGACTCCTATTTACTATCTGCAATCCTATTTACTATCTGCAATACTTGACTCTGACGTAATAGTGTGCAGCCAAGGAGAGCGAGCATTTAAAATATAATTCGTCGAGTTTTTAGGTTTAAAACGTGAAATGAAATTCTTTAACTTAAGAGCTTTCTCTTGTCGGTGGAGTTAAGTGGAGATGCCTCCATTCTTCTCTTCTCTCTGCCATCTTTTTAATGTCTTGATAGGACCTTGCTCCTAACCCTTCCTTAATTTGTTGGAAAAACTTCATCCTTGGTCTTCCCCTTCCTCGTCTCCCTTTTATTTTTCCTTCTACTATTATTCTGAATAGATTGTCATGTCTTATTAGATGTCCAATAATATTCCCTCTTTTATTTTCAATAGTTTTTAAAATATTTATTCGCTCTCCCACACTTTCTAGCACCTTCTCATTGCTTATTTTATCCATCCAGCTTATTTTCTCCATTCTTCTCCAGCACCGATCTCGAATATTTTTATTGTTTATCTGTCCTTCTACCTCATTGTCCACGTTTCACATCCATATAAAGGTATACTCCAAATGAAATTACGAGAGGTACACTGTTAGTAATTATCATTTTCTGATCGACAGTTTCAATGAAGAGAGTTGTCTCTCGCCATACAGGAACCCTATAATTAAGATGCGCGATGCGTTGAGTGACTTACTTGAGGTATTGCGCATTGCGTGCTGCCATGAAATTTGTTCCGCTACATTAGATACGTACTTATATTGCACGTTTTGTTTAAACCGTAAAATTAATTTGTTTGAGTTTATAACGCATTAAAATGTATTTGTGGTTTTATACTTATTATAATATTTAACTACTTATAGAATATTTCTTTGTTATATTATTTTAAAACGTATTTGTTTTTGGATCACAACACTTAATGTACCAAATTTCGAAGTAGGCATTTAGTTATTAATGATCTATGTCAATATCCATAGATTAGTATGTATGTGGTGTATTCTCAAACGGCCATTTTATTCGGGTAAGGAAATTGCCGTTTATGATAAGGGGCCATCGGGGCCATCTACGTAATACGTCACAGCGATATGGGAGGAAAAAAATATAACGGGAGGAAAGGAAATTCGAAGTATTTCACGAACGTACTTCTTGCGGTGTTACTTTAATGTAGTAACATAACTCTTCAAATTCAATTACTTAGTCACAAATTCAACTCGCGGAAAATTTGGCCTATAGTCAAGGTTTTATATCGTGTTTTTACACACACCTACACTCACACCTATGCTACTACACTAGAAAACAATACTTACATATTTACATTTTAGATTACTTTAAGTAGTACTTACTGTAAATAAAATATTTTTTCTTTATTTAGAACACTTGGGCAAGAAGCTTGAAGATTACATAAAGACGCTGCCGGTGTCCACGCGTCTGTTCCGCACTGAAAATCGGTCGGGGCTAATCCGCGCGCGGTTGCTCGGCGCCAAACACGTCAAGGGTGACGTCATCACGTTCCTCGACGCGCATTGTGAATGCACAGGTAACAGTTTTCAGACTTACACATTGTAGGAAGATTCATTCGAATAAGTACATGTAAATCGGACTTGGATGTCGGACCCGGATTTATCTTAATTAGGTTGATTGTAAGTATGGCCCGTTTCTGGTCTAATAAAATATAAACATCGACACGATAAGAAGAAGAAGGTTGATTTTGTACCTCAGTTATATTGAAATCTTGGAATCAGGAACACTAATAGAACACAAACCATACCATAAGAAAAAAAAAAACTTCTTTTTGTAATTCCTTTTATTCCCAAATTTCTAATAAATGGCTAATCTGTTGACTTTACTATACGCGCGGCCGTTGCTGACTCCGCTCGGCGGCCGTCACCCGCCACGAGCCCAGTAGCAGGCGGTGACATTAAAATGGGAGTTTTTGGTATGCATTTATCGACTGATATCTTTGCTTTTTATTACAAAACAAGGCTTGCATTTTTTATTTCGTTTAAAGAGTACTTTCCTTGAATATAGCCACAGAAGACAATAAGAGTATGCAGAATGGAATCTCCTAAGGTACGCGCAATATGCGTCCCCGTTCCCCGTCCCCCCACCACTCCCCCGTTCTTGTGCGGCCGCGTGCGCCGTGCAGTGTGTTCGCCTGCTCTCGCCCCTCGACAAGGCGAGAACGGGGGAGCGGTGCGGGGAAGGGGAACGGGGACGCATGTTGCACGGGACCTTAGGAGATTCCGTTCTGTATACTCTTACTGTCTTCTGTGATATACCTACGAGGTTTAAAATCACCCTGTATAACGTATTGCGGCCGAGAGTAGGACAACTTCATCTTATCATGTGGATTTTGTAAGAGGCGACTAAATGACTAAACACTATTAAGAATAACTGCATTCCCAAAGAGGTTTGACGACAGGCGGCAGCCGGTTGCAAAATTTTTCGCACAAATGCATTTAAAGGAGGGTTGACGTCAGGCTGGCGGCCGGACGTAAACAGCCAAATCGTTTATAAATGGATCCTGCCTTTTCTTCTCCACTTCACAAGGTCTTCGGCATCCTTAGGTGACCATTGACATACGCATATTTTCTTTGGAGAAGAAATAGCCGCAAAGCGCACGCAGGCACGGAATAAATACTAGTACTCCACGCAGGTAATTAGAAACAAAACTAACTCTTACATGATTCATATCGAATCCTTTCTGCACAGCATATCGCATTTAGCGCCGCTCAATGCACTAAAACATTTAGAAGGCAATTTAACTAATCACGACATAATCTTGATTAGTCATTAGTCACAGTTTAAAATCCAGAATTCATACGAAGCAAAAACAAGCTCTTAGGTCAGTAAAAAAGAATCGTTTTATGGACGCCGATTCATTACTGTATTTATAGTTTGGGAAAAATAATATGCAACATACAATTAAATAACAAAAATATTGTTGGCTTTTTTTCACAAGTTAACTCGTCAACTGATAATGTTCCATACTTTGATACTTATGTACTTTGGGGACAGTTCTTTTTATCATGGACTATCCAAAGTTTGCTTAGTCTCAGTGTATTCATTGTACGGAATTCTTGTAAAATTTTGCCTGTATTATTATTTATTTATTTATTATTTTATGTTATAGGGCGGCAAACGAACAAGCGGGTCACCTGATGGTAAGTGATCACCACTGTCCATGGACAACTGCAACACCAGGGGTGTAACAAGAGCGTATATCCTGTATCCCGACGTAGCTTCCTATCTGGGCCATACACAAATAAAACGTGTTTCTGTATCCTTATTTGAACCAAACCAACATTTTTTTTCTATATTCCTATTCTTCATATTCATAAAAAAATCTCCTGAATCAGTCATATTTTTGTCGACCTCCGTGGCATTATTGGTCGACACGCTAGTTCACTTCCATTCCGGTTTTGGGTTCGATACCCAGCCAGAGCAAGTTGGAAAATGGCCTTTTTCAAATTGACCTGGGTCTAGGGTGTTTATATATATATATATATATATATATTATAAAATATAGTATCGTTGAGTTAGTAGTAATAGAGGTGGTTATCAATTCGACTGTATGTTTTGTATGTTAATTTTCGCCAATTGTAAACCGGTTTTGACGGTTTTTTTTATATGGAAGCCTTTTCTGTCTAATTGGTACCATACTAACTTCGTGAAGATATGATAAAGAACTTTAGACATATGGATGAATTTCCTAAACGTTTACTCGGTTGTCTTTTTGTAAAAAAAAATATATTTATTTAATGACAGAAAAACAATGCTTCATAAACCATACTCGTTTGTATAATTTATTTAAGTAGTGCTGGATTTTAATGAATACAATATAACTAATCATATGATTTGTTAAGTAGTCTCGTGTATACGTAGTGAGTAGTGACGTCATCTTATTTTAGAGCGCGTTGCGAATGCACAGACAGTCTGGACAGTCAAAGTTGAAGGTCCTACGTTGGCATTACTGGTATTAGTGAAAGTGGATGAGTATTCTGCAGCCTCGACATTTCTCCCGATTGTTTATGTTAGATGATCAGTGGAGAAATAATGTAGACATAAATATTATTTTATTTCTCACGGGTCTTTCGAGTCATGAATTCATGATCATAAAAAAAACGGTCAAGTGCGAGTCGGACTCCAAGGAAACATGAAGGGTTTCGCACCTCCGTACAATATTTTAAAACGCTAAAAAAACATGATTCTTGTATGACGACCACCTTTAACTTTTTACTTTATCTTATTTTTAGTATATTTGTTATAGCGGCCACAGTAATACATATTCGGTAAAATTTTCAAGTCTCTTGCTATTACGGTTCAAGAGATAGAGCCTTGTGACAGATGGACAGACAGCGCAGTCAGTAATATGGTCCCGTTGGCACCCTTTGGATATGGAACCCTAAAAACGGTTAAGTGCGAATTGGACTTGCCCATAAATAAATCCTAGGATTGAGTATCAGACATGGCATAGATTATAACTGAACTTAGTTTTTTCAGCATATGTTCTCAGTACAAGTCTTTTCGAAACGTTAGCTTTTGAATTAAAAATAATAAATAAAAATACATACATTCAGTATCACGTCTTTATCCCTAATGGAAAAGACATTTTGCATTTTCGGTCCGGTCAGAGCCCAGGGCTGCCACACTCAAAGGAAACTATTAGCGTGATGATGAGCGAGATAGTGGACAAAGGAATCAAAATTGTAATTTGTTGCCAGCCGCATCGCCTATTACATTTTCGCATTCTCGATAAATAAAAATGACATTTAATAAGATGGTTTTGCTATTTATACTTTAATAATTTTATTTTTCAAAGTGTTTATATAAAACATAATTGAATATTTCCTATCTCGTTTTAGATAACATAAATTAAAACCAGTTTTAGCAATATTTCGAACTGCAAAACCTGTTCGCAATGGCCGTCCTTCAAAATAACAATCACCATTCAGTGGTAGCTTTATTCTGTAAACAAGTTCCGATTTCAATGCAATGTGTACAAAATTGACTTTATTGTCCAGACAATGAATGAATTAAATATGACGATGAATTAAAGTTCATGTTGGTATATTTTTGACCGACCTCACTTAAGAGTCTTGTCTTTACGTTCCAATTTATAATATTTGTGTGTTCGCTCATAGATCGATTCATATACATATTTTAAAATGAATCAGTTTATTTGTACCTACCTATTTCAAATATTCTTTTTTATGTATTTTGTTTATTTTTAGCCGTGTGGTTCCCGGCTGAGTAGAATAGGACCGCTCCATGTCTTTCCGTGGATGTCGTAGAAGGCGACTTAGAAAACGCAAACTAAGCTTATAATATCAATGAGACCTCTCCAACCTGTCTGGCCAGCGTAGAGAGTGTAGGCCAAATCCTCTGACTGCTCTGGCTAATATCACAGAATACAGTAAGATTAAACAGAACGGAATCTCCTAAGGTACGCGCAATAAGCGTCCCCGTAAAAAAGACCTGATGATGATGATGATATATTTTGTTTTGTTGCTTTTGATTTGCGTATGTCATCTAAAAATTATTGGCACATATATTAATAATAATGTAGGTAGCTGTATTTTCTTGCGTATAGCAAGGAGATTGACTGTTAGAATAGTCGGCAGGTCATTGACTGAATGAAATTAGTACGTCAACGTCGAGGCAGCTTGTCTCTACTGTGGCAATTAACACCTTAAGATACTGGGTGTCTTACTGTCCATTCACTCTCGCCTACATGTACAAACTAGGTCATGGGTTAAACAAGCCATCCAATCTAGTGACAGTTTGGGCACTTCTCTGGTTGAATTAAAGAATCAAATATACTGTATAAATATTTGATTCGCTCTACTCGCAATCTGCTCTAACTTTATACAAAATAAAGGAGGTCAATATCCGAGTCTGTATCTATCATATTGTAATATGCAAAGTTAGGAAAGCATAAATGGCGGCGCAAAAAGATGGGTGCTATAAGTTCGAAGCCTGTTTTGATTTGATATATTTTTTTAAAGGTAAAATGATGGGGTATTCTTAAATATGATGTAATTTAAATATTTTACAGTCGTGAAATTTAAATACCGACTGTAACATATTTTTACTGTTACAATCGGTATTAAATTTTTTATCTTTATTCATTTTTGAATACATTTGGCCGTGTGGTGATGGCAAAGTAGACGTAAGAGGCGACTAAGGGAGATATAGGTAACGGAATCAACAGCAGCATCCTCTGGGCAAAGATTATGTTATACTAACTACTGCGATCATCAGCCCGCCTGCCCAGAGTGGTGATTGTGACCAAATCCTCCCTTTATTAGAATAGTCCTTTAGTCCAGCAGTGGACTTCATGATTGTAAAAAAAATAATATAAATGAAGTGAGATAAGGAGGAAAAAAAACAGAAATATTTATATGAGGACGTGAGCAAGCAAGCCATGGACAATTTAAGTCACAGTCTATTGCACAGACCGTGACCTTACTTAATTTTTACGACGTCATAAAATGTAAAGCGGCGGAGATATAGAATACATTTGAATGGGTTTACGATGTAAAGTAAGAGTTACAATTTTATAGACTATTAGACAGTTCTGCGGGCGTTATCTTATCGCGGGTTTTGTATGTAATTGTTTAAACTTTCATCGGGAAATTTTTATTTCCTGTTATCTTTTCGGTAAAGAACTGGTTAGTCATAAGAATTTTTTGCAATTCGAATAAAGTTAACTGTCTCACTGTTATTATCTTTTTTGATAAAAAAAGTATAAAAACGTAATGATTTATGGATTGTGCCACTTCATTTGACTCATGTTCTATTTTTTTCTATCTTTTATAATAAGTGCTCATGCTTAAAAACTTCACAATATAATCACATCATCATTATTGATAATGAACACTTTAATCGATCGTATTCGTGTACGAATAAATATGTATTTGCGAGGTCGCCAAGTTCTCTCAGAATTTACTGTTATAAATAAACAATAACCATGCAGGCTCCTTACCAGCACAGTAACTGGTGTGTGGAAAACCTTGCGAGGACTGTAAATACATCATGCAGTAATGATAATGTAACAAAAAGAAAGAAAATTCTTCAGATTTACTAATAGTTACATGTGACAAAGAATTGAATAAGTTACTCTGAAATGAATTGTTTTTATTATTCATGGTGTCGATGTGTTCATCGTCGTATAAATATTCCCTCAGGCTGAGAACGACAACTTCCTAGGATGACTACTTCCTAAAAATTGTAGAATTAAATACTTTTATACCTATACTTTTCTAAATTTCCAGAGGGTTGGTTGGAGCCGTTGCTGGCACGCATCGTAGAAGACCGGTCGACGGTGGTGTGTCCCATCATCGACGTCATCTCCGATACCACTTTCGAGTATATACAGGCTTCCGACATGACGTGGGGCGGCTTCAACTGGAAGCTCAACTTTAGATGGTGAGGCTTTATTCTTGTATTTATATATATTTCTGTTGGCGCACGGGAGTTGTATGAGTGAGTTGTACTTGTATACGTGATGTATGAGGCCCATTTTATTTGTCATACATATCTGCGAGAATTTTCGGTCGATTCTATTCCTTATGAACTCTATTACAACCAGTTAGGTTAAAGTAAGTTAATAATTCAATTCGTGTCCACGCTATCCACAAATGATTAATATTTTCATTATGTTTATTTATATAATCATAAACAAATCCAATTTAACCGAAGTTTAGTATATCTATCATCATGTTTCTCATAGTTACCTCTTCGCTCGTAACTTTTAGAGACTTCTTTTTGCGAAATATTTCGGCACCGCCACATGATGATTCATGCCATGACGCTCTTTTGTTGCGTAAGTTCAATGAAAAAAATAAACAAAGCATCTAACTGACAGTTGAACTTTACACAGTAGCTGTGACAGTAGTAACTTTCGCACTAGAAACTTAAAAAGCTTTACGAGTCCGAACTTTTGGTGAAGAATTTTCTGTAGGAGTGCGATCCTATTATAGTCTAGGCTTTTTTTTTTATAAACGAATATTTTTCCTTCCTTTTGGTCACCGCAAAGGAACACATTGAAAGGAAGTGGTTTTCAAATATATACATACATATTATGACCGTGAGACGTGAGACGACGTCCGTGGCGTAATGGTTAACACGCTAGACCGCTAATCCGGAGGTTCTAGGTTCGATCCCCAGCCAGGGCAAGTTGGAAAATGACCTTTTTCAAATTGTCCTGGGTCTTGGGTGTTTATCTATATATGTATTTATCATAAAAAAAGGTATCGTTGAGTTAGTATCCCATAACACAAGTTTAAAACTTACTTTGGGGCTAGCTTAATCAGTGTGATTTGTCCCTTTTTATTTATTATGACCAATTTGCTACTGGAAAGTACTCGGTATACGATAGTAAAAAAATCTCATCGTATCTGTAAATTAAAAATAGCCGATGTTAATTATTGCGATTTGATATAGCTATAGGTATAGCTGTGTGGAGTTGATTGACCACCTTATCATTCTGCGTCCTTGAAGAAATCTGCATGGACTTGGCGTTAGAAGATTGGAAATAAATACAATCTATTAAAACACTTTTACGTCAGTTTTATTCTTACATTACCATGATACTCGTATAAAACATAGTGTCTTTTTGCGTTTATGTTCACTGATTGCTTTTAAATCACTGCTAGGACAACGACGGATGCAGTTGTGAGTTCATTATTGTATAGAAAATTCCTTCTGAAAGATTTTTTTTTATATGTCACGTGTGATTTGACAATCCCGCGGGAATCTCGCATTTTATCGGAATATAAAGTATCCTATGTGTTTATACAATACAACATAACGCAATACACTTTATTGCACAAAAGAAAAATACAGTACGAAATGCGCAAAAGGCGGCCTCATCGCTAAGCATCTTCCAGGCAACCTCGCTAAAATTGGAAAAGTGATGGGAAATTAGGTAGTGCGGGCTGGTTAATATAATAATCATACCTATAAGTATACAAATCCAAGTTTATCCAAGTAAAATAAGCTAGCTAGATAAAATTTTATTGGAATCCGTTTAGCCATTTTGGTGTGAAAGCGAAATAAACTTTCGCATTCATAATGTTAGTATGATGTGTGCCTATGTTTATTTGTATAAAACAACAATGTGAAGCTGAGACGGGCCGCTAGTTAACTAATTAGTAAATTTGTGGTAATATTATTATGGCCACAGACTGGTTTCCAACTTCCAACAGATGAATACCTACAGAAAGAGAGGTAGACCGAGGACGAGACGGGCAGACGATTTGCGTGCATTTGATAAAGAATTGAAAGCCAAAGGATAGGTAATGGTAATTGTCAAAGAAAAGAAAGGAGGCCTTTGCCCAGCAGTGGGACATTAATGGCTAAGAAAAAAAAATATTGTAGGGACCATATCATATAGCTTGTTAAAAACAGTCGGTATTAGAAGAGGAAAGATATTTGGTCATCTTATACGACATGATCAATTTATTAAAAACATAAAAGAATGAAAAGTAGAAGCAAAAAGAGGGAAGGGAAGACCAAGAAGAGCATTTATAGATCAAGTAAAGGAGAACGTTAACGCCGTGTCGTATAGGGAGGTCAAAAGGATAACTCAAGAGAGGGAGACATGGAAACTACTCCACCAACAAGAACGTAGTTCTTAAATTATAGATAGATTGATGGCTAGGCTATAATAGATTCGACGTGAAAAACGGATTTGTTGAGTCAAGAAAAATGCCAGTATTCTTCATAAATGACCTTGATTGCAAACAATACGGTTCGACGGCCGATGGCGTGTCGCCATAGGTGCGTGCTTGGGTTATAAACCGGTTAAAATAAAACATCTAAATAATTTCTGTGTTTTTCACCGACTATAAGGAAAAGAGTTGGTTAGGTCGACTTAGGTTCAATCACAATTATAAGTATTTGACGTTTATCTGTACCTATACTTATGGTTTAAGAACTTTATTCATTCTCATAAAGAAACATTACATTTCACTTACTGAGAATAATCCCTATACAATAATGTACTTACAAAAATTTGATTACAAAAATGATCCTCTGTGAGCATACACGACATTAATTAGCATTGTTAAAGTACACTACGCACTTAACACACACTTACAAAATTTTGGTTATACAAATGTTCTCCTGTGAGCAATAACATACATGGCATTAACATCATTTGAACAGAATACGCACAAACATAATAAATATTATAATTTATTTTTCGGGTATTTTGATATTTCTCGTCGTACGACAGGACAGCGACTAGCTGCGTCACCAAGTAAACATGGATGTAAAGCGCTCGGAGCGTACATTGTTCTAGATAACGTAATTTTACTTACGTAATTTTTACTGGAAACACACTATCATACTGATTATATTCCCAATTTTTTACTGGAAACTCACACTATCATACTGATTATATTCCCCAAGAAACATATGGCGCAAAACGAAAAATTATGTTGAGCTTTAGATGCTTAATTAGATTAAGGGATCGTTCAAGTATTACTTAAGCAGAATTTGAGCCATTTTTAATACCTTCCTTGCAAAGAAATATAAAAAATAGGTAACAAAAAAATTTTGCTTACGTAATGTAATCAGTATATGTCATCAAAAATAAACAAATCAAAGGCAAAAATACCCCCTTTGGTGCTTACGTAATACTTGAACGGCCCGTCATTAAATGCGAATGGAGTCTTTTTTTATTTTATATATGTATTTGATTATTGGATTCTGATATATAATCACGTCTTTATCCGTAAAGGAGTAGACAGAGCCTTGGGCAGTAAAGTAGACTCGACGTGCACTTTTAGCGTGTAGGTAGAAAAATGGAATCAAAATAGTGATGAATTGCTAGCCACATCGCCCATTAACATGATTCGGATTTGCGCCCATTCCCTCGATCGGGTTTTCGATCTGCGCGGAAAGAGAAGCAACTTGTACATTCCAAGTTTTTTCTTTTCTTCCAGACCAGCATAGAAGAATTTGTCTATTGTAGCTATACCCAGCGATTACCGTTATTATTTTTTACACGCTGCCACAGAATACATAAGACTCAAAACGCTGCTGTACTAACGCATACGACAATGTATTACCGAGTCATTGTAACCATTAACTTAAACATTTACCTATTTGGTTCACGTCGTTTACATTTTTGATACGAAGTTAAGCCTAAAAGGATTCTTTCCCATTTGCTCTGATTATGGAAGAACAGATTTATTGTACTAAGAGCGAACATGCTATTTTCTTTTTCAAAGCCTAAAAGGATTCTTTCCCATTTGCTCTGATTATGGAAGAACAGATTTATTGTATGCAGAGCGAACATGCTATTTTCTTTTTAAAAAACTTCTTCTGTAGTCTTCTCTTTCATTTTAAGGAATGTTACGGATATTTTTATTAATATTACGGAGATTACTGATTCTAGAAAAGTCCTTAGTAGCTTACCTGCTTCTTGCCTTCTGCCTTATTAAGCATTGGTTCAAGCCGCTTTATGCCCCCGTGAACTCCCAATTCACAAGTTTATTTTCTAGGCAAATAAAAAAAATCACCGAATGTCAAGAACGCCATCTAGTGATGAATAGCGGAACTACCGATACGACTAGATATCCGCAGCGCCATCTGTTATTTGCTAGAGAAAGCCCTGACTTTCAAGCGTTAACATCGAATAACTTTTAAACGGCTGAACCAATTTTCATCAAACATAGCTAAGAACCACCGCAAGGGAACTCGCTTTCACGTAAAAATAAACGGCAACGAAATCGGTCTCAGACAGACATTAGCGTCAAACTCATTGTCGGGGGTTAATAAAGAAATAGACAACAATCAACACCACACATTAAGAACTATGCTTGTATCTATATATGAGTAGATTTGATGGACGGACACACACAGACACATGCCACCAGAAACTCGGGTAAATTACTTAATTATCTGGGCTATGTCAGCTTTATTCAATTCGGACCAACTACCTATAAATATTTATAGTATTAGCAGTTATTCATCATTACATGCAATAGTTTGTGAGCAGCGTGTAAACGTCAACCAGTGATTGTTTTCGTTGCGCGGCCATTGTGCGCGAGCCGTAATTATTATTTGGCTAATAGGCACGTAGGACGTGTGTTGATTCGGTCTGCGATAACATTTAGTTACGTTATTACGTTAACCCCCAGTTAACACTTCACTTTAGTACGCTAACGGTATGATTCACGATTGTACGTCGGTTAATCGATTTGACTTACCTATGTATAGTCATCAGCACATCAAGCTGACGAATTCATTACAATAATGCCAACACTGCCATTATAATAAAGGTGCATGAACTTTAACTAACTCAGCTCATATGACTGTACGATCTTTCGTGCTTCCGAAAATACGTAAAGAATTTGGTCGTCGACAGCAGTTTATTTATGTGCTTATAGTCAGCATTGAAAAACAGATATTATTTCACACTAATGTCCGTTTTTTTACACCTGTTTCAGGTGTTTTAGTAACCTAAAATACCTAAAAAGATGTAAGTCATGTGACCGATATTAGTATAATTTGTCCCTGAAACAAACAGGTATTTTATTTGTTTGAGAACGCAGATAATGGCAATATAGATATATGTACATACTCGTACATAAATGAAAAACATTACCATCCTTCAGCTGCCGGGTATAACTTAGTGGCATTGAAATGAGTTTGATGAATTTTTACTCAAACTTTAGTTTTTAAGAAATTCCAGTAGCCTGTCTGTATGCAAATGTACAACAGCCGGTAAATTCTAAGTGAGATTTATTTTTGGTACCGAATCGAATACGAGGAAACGTTCTAATGTGAACCGGGGTTAGGAATTAACCGCGTAGACCGTGACTCCTAAATATGCGAATATCAAGATTTTATTATGAAGCCATATTATATATTAGATTTTATTAGATGCCATGGATTTTTCAAAGCAGAGAAAATACTGTCCTGAGAAGAAAACTTTTTACAATTACCCATTTTGTTGTTTAGCAATGAGTTAGTTATTTACTTAGGCTATATCATCGACTGATAAATTGGTCTAATATGTTGAGTTTTTTGCTTACATACGCTAAATACTTAATGTGTAAATCGCCCGTTACAAGACATCTTTCATCAGCTTTGTACACATTTATGAAATATGTATTTTCGAAGTCGTTTTTTTATAGATATTTTTTTCGGAAATTGGTTCATTTCCTTAGCAAATTGATTAAAGCATTTGTTTTTTACGGACGTTGAATAAATTTCAGTATCCTGTAAATACAAACAAATTACAAAAGTCGTATTAATATAAGTACCGTTTACTCAGAAAATAATAATTTCGAAAGATATGTATGTTATTTGGTGCATAAAATTATTTACAATTGGGCTTTGTCATCTCAGTCGTTAATTTAACTTTAATTTATTTAGCAAATGTAACATATATACTCAGAAAATATTTACTGGAAACTTATACGGTAGTGACCGATAGTTGCGGTAGATTTCAGGCAGCATGAAAAAGCCTAAAATTGTCTAACAAAGCTGTGACGACAACCGAGATCAACGGCCTGTCACTTTATAAATCCCTCCGGAATCTTCGGAAAACGGATGATCTGTCTTATAAAGTGTCACCAGTATCTTTCTGGTTCAGCCCGTACCCAGTTATACTTTACATGATTTTAACGTCAAAATAAATTCAAATTTACCGCTTTCTCAACCAAATGTTCAATAAGATAATAAAACTAGATTTCAGAGAACACATTGAATGCATTATAAAGAAAGCCTCAACATTAGCCGGTTTTGTCATGCGCCAAACAAAAATTTTCAAAGAACCTGAAATCCCCATTATGCTCTTCAATTGTTATGTGCGAAGCTTGATTGAATATTGCAGTCCCGTTTGGAATCCATCCTATGCCATTCCCATCAATAGGATTGAAGGCATACAAAAAAGATTTGTATATCATCTTACCTTTTCTTTTAATAACTGTCGGAACCTAGCATCCTACGAATCTAGACTTAACCATTTCAAAATTGTCCCTCTGGAACGAAGGCGACAGGCTGCTGATATAATATTCTTGCTTAAGATTATTCAAGGCAAAATTGACAGCCCTGATCTGCTCCGAAGATTTACCTTATCTGTTCCGAGATCATGCAGTCGCTTACATAACAGAGTCACTTTTAATTTGCCCATCTGAACGAATTACCGCCAGCATTCTTCGTTGAATCGCATGAGTGCAAACTACAATAATATATGTAATGAAATTGATATCTTCGGTGCATCGGCCAATATGATTAAAAAATTCTTTTATGATTAATTATTTTTTACACAAGCATGCAATCCCAATTTAAAGTTTAATTATTTATGTAACTTTTTATTTAATATAATTTAAAACCTTATTTAATTTTGCAATGTAATTTAATTTATGACTTAAATAATTTTATAATTAACTGTAATGTAATTTTCAATTTAAAACGACTGAGAGCTGTTTATCAAATGTGCATGCTGTGTTCGCTCCAAGTAGGTTGGCAACTTATATGATCTAATTTGTATATGCTTAGATTTGTGTGTTGTTCAGCCAGTTAGCGAACCAAATAAATAAAAAATAAAATAAAAAAATAAGTATATCTTAATATTTACAAGATATAGTTTAAAAACTAAAATCCGACTACGAGAAGATTCTTGCTGATAAGTGCGTTTATCCAGTGAATGCAAGAACAGCAGGGAGAAACAACTAGTAATGTATATATTTTTGAAATGTGCCAATTGAGCCCCTTTATTAGATACCCTACACGGTATTTTTTATTTTATTTTATCACAGTACGAGTATGGCCTATAGTCGCCTAGACAACTATACAATACAATACCCTTTATTGCACAAAAGTAAAAAACAAAACATAATTATCTTAAAAATTAGGAAATGCGCAGAAGGCGGCCTTATCGCTAAGCAATTTCTTCCAGGCAACCTCCTTTATATAGAAAAAAAATATGGGAAATTAGGTAGTGCGGCGTGGTCAGTATAATAAACATACTTATATACAATAATTATAATAAACATACATACACCTAATACTTAAATACATACATACAACTTACACAAAGAAAACATAACAGGACAAAATGAAGAAACTAAGTGGAAACAAGGGAAGGAGATTACCTTTCATAAGGATAGAAAATGCGATTTTACTTGGGATTTAAAGCTGGCTAGCGTTTGGGCGCGTCGGATAGAAAGTGGTAGTGAGTTCCATAGACGTACGGCTCGAACAGACAAAGACCGCGAGTATAAGTCGGTGGAGTGAGCAGGAATTCTTAAAAGAAGGTTTTCAGCGCTGCGCAGTGGACGCCCTTGAGACTCACTAAATAGAATAAATAATTCTCGTAAATAGTTAGGAGAGTTAGGATTGAAAAGAATTGTGTATAACATTGACAAGGTATGCTAGTCACGGCGACGTCGGATCGGAAGCCACTTGAGTTCATTGCGAAAATGAGAAATATGGTCATATACGAAGGCCATATATGTATCGAATAAACATGTTTTGGAGACGCTCAAGCTTATCAAGTTGCTCCTCAGTAGGCCTGGGATAACAAGTATCTGGGATCCATTGGAAGGAACTTACCAAGTCTTCGCAGTGCTGCAAAAGAGGCAAAGATCTTTCTACTAACTTCAGCAACTTGTGGTGACCAAGAGAGATTTTTATCCAGTTGTATACGTAGATTTTTGACACAATCATTAAAATTAATAACAAATCCGTTAAATAGTACTGGCGGAAGCTGACCAAAATCAATCCCACTTAGTAACCCCGAACTACCCACAATGATACACTGAGTTTTTGCAGGGTTGACAATCAAGCCATGATTTCTACTCCAAAGAGAGATGCGTTCTAAGTCTTCATTAGTATTACAGATGGCTGTGGAAATAGAATCAACGCTGGCTTGAGTGTATATTTGCAGATCATCTGCGTAAAGGTGGTAGGAAGACTGAAGCTGTGCAGTAATAGAGTTAATAAATATAGAAAAAAGAAGGGGAGATAGGACGCCACCCTGCGGAACACCAGCAGATGTAGTACACCAGGACGAATAAATATCCTCAAAGCGTACACGCTGCTGCCTTCCAGACAGGTAAGAATGAAACCATTCGATAACCGTTGGAGATATATTGAGAGATCGCAGTACACCCAGCAAAATATCGACGTCAACTGTATTAAAGGCATTGCTAAAATCCAGAAGCGTTAGGACAGTCAGCTGTTTGTTATCCATCCCCCTTCGAATGTCATCGGTAACTTTAATAAGAGCAGTAGTCGTACTGTGACCTGGACGAAATCCGGATTGGAAAGGATTGAGAAGTTTATGAACAGAAAGGAAATGACTGAGCTGTTGTTGAACCACTCGTTCCAGAACTTTGGAAAGGAAAGGCAGTATGGATATAGGGTGATAATCAGACAGGGACGACGGGTTAGGTTTTTTTGGAAGAGGAGTTATGTTGGCATTTTTCCAATCGCTTGGGAAAACACCAGTCATCAAGGAATTGTTGAGGATTATGGTTAAAATAGGTAGTAATATGTCAAGGATAGGTAGGATCATTTTCCGACTAATGTTGTCACTACCAACAGCATTCGATGTTATGGATCGCATCTCTCTCTCAATATCATAGCAACAATCTGAAAAATGCCTATTAAGGGTATCAACATTTAAACTACTAGGACTGTTACCCTGGGGCTTCCCAACTCCTAGCGTTTTAAGAAACTTCCAGACCCTCGCGAAATCTCCGCTTTGGACAGATTGATGTATATGGCGTCGTTGCGCCTCACTAACCACCTTATTACAATGATTTCGGGCTTGGACATATGCGTCACGGTAAGTGTCAGGGTTTGATTTATATTTGGTCTTCGCTTTGATTTTCTTGGCTTGAATCAACTTAATTTCTTGCGTTAACCAAGGCGCAGGAAGGTGTTTCACACGGACCGGACGCACTGGGGCATGCTTGTCATAAAGGTGTAAGACTGTGGAATTAAACAAATGCAATTGATCATCAACCGACTCAGTATCTACTATAGATTGCCAATCGCAGCCCGTGGCTGCGATTGGCAATCTATATCGGCATCTTCACGGAGTTGTTCCAAATCAATAGCACCAAAATTACGCTGCATTAGGATTTTGAATTTTATAGATGAGGTAAATGAGGTCATGATAGGAAAAGGCATCCGCATTTTCCTGACCGAACTTAGCAACATGGTCGGAAGAAGAGACAAGAATGAGATCAAGTAGAGAAGGCCGGCGACCAGGAGTGTGATGTGTAGTCTCAAGGGGAAGGATTTTTAAGTTGCAGCTACCTGTTACTGACTTCATGTGCTGAGCCCGACAATCATTTTTCACCAAGCAAGTATTAAAGTCGCCCATGATTACTGAGTGGCTGTAACCGGGCAATAGGCCTTCCAGGATATTTTCAAACTCGGAAAAATAGTCGACAGATGAGGAATAACTATAAAAAACTCCTAGAAGTACTTTTGTGTGTGAAAGAGTGACTTCTAGAACAAGATATTCAAAATCACTATTAGGACTAGAAGTGCTACACTGCACGTGATATAGGAACGTAAATATATCGCAACACCCCCACCACCTCTGCCAACGCGATCGTGACTAAACAGTTGAAAACCCGGTAGAGAGTAAGAAGTAGAAGGGAGACATGGCTTAAGCCATGACTCGGATACAAGAATAGCATGAATATTTTGGACCTTAAAAGTCGCTAGCATGTCAGCAAAATGAGCAGGAATACTTTGTGCACTGATATTTCTTTCCGACACTCATGATCGGCAGCTTCGTTCTACTGATACCCGTCTCCTTAGTATTCCTCTTCATCGCACAAATTTTATGGCAAACTCTTTTACTGTTCAAGCTTCATGACTCTGGAATGCTTTGCCCGTTGACATAAAAGAAATTTCCACAAAATTTTCCTTCAAGAGAAGAGTACACTGTCATCTTCTACGAGTAAATTAGTCTCATTTTCTTATCTACGTCATCATTCATTGTAGTTATGTGTGTATTTGTATTTATTTAATTATGTATATGTATATATATGTATATTTTATATGTATGCGTATATATATCTTTATTATGAGTATATTTGCATGTATGTGATTATTATATATATTATTTGGTATAAGTATCTAATTATTTAATTATTTTGCGCCGCAACGAATTATCTGTTTATCCCTATGGTTGACTGGGAGAGAACGCTTTTAGCGTTAAGTCCGCCTATTGTAACACAATTTCATTGTTAAACAATAAAGTTTAAAAATAAATAAATAAATAAATATGCACTATATTGAAATTTTTACGAAACGGTTGGAAATGAGATGTAAGAGTTTCATCAAGAGGAGTCGGTAAACTATGAAAACTTTCATCATCGGAAGATGAAGACAATGAGTATTCATCCTGTCCGTCAAACATCCTGTGTGTAAGTTAATAAATATAAAATAAACTATATCATATAGACGACACATGGCCTATAACCAGCGTACAGACAAGACGCTTCCAACGATCTCATTTGTTAAGATACCATGGTATATTCGTCCGCAGGTATCGAGTACCAGAACGAGAGATGGCGCGCCGCGGCGGCGATAGAACGGCTCCTCTACGGACCCCCACCATGGCGGGCGGTCTCTTCGCCATCGACCGCGACTACTTCTACAAGATCGGCTCCTACGACGAGGGCATGGACATCTGGGGAGGCGAGAACCTCGAGATGAGCTTCAGGGTATGATGATTAAGTCTTAAGAACCTTCACCATTATATTTGCCGTTTCATTTTTCTACTAAGAATGTTTGAACTGTCATTTTGTATTACTATCCTTGTCATTTTCACGAGAGAATGACAAAGATAGCGTTAGATTTATGCTGTTTTATTTTCCCAGTCCCATTTTATGAACTTCTCATCCTTTTCATCCCTATTGCAATTACAAATATTTGTACAAATGATCTTTGATCTTCCTTAACGCTGAAGAAATAACTAGGTCTGTTGTTATTTGTACCAATTTTTTACACATTTGTGTGATGTTCAAAGTATTCCTACCTATTTTTAACATCTGAATTTTCTCGCAATATGTTCAAATAATTTGTACAAATATAGAAATTGATGTTTTTCGATTCTGAGCTATTGTTCATAACAAAGGAGGATATTTAGTAACAAATGATAAAAGCG
The DNA here is from genome assembly GCA_963576875.1 of Acrobasis repandana. Taxonomy (NCBI): domain Eukaryota; kingdom Metazoa; phylum Arthropoda; class Insecta; order Lepidoptera; family Pyralidae; genus Acrobasis; species Acrobasis repandana. The sequence continues at coordinate 7,442,405 of OY756230.1, read as the reverse complement.
TCATGATCAACATGCCTGGTTAATATTTAATCAGCTGGCTTTTGTATAACAGAATAATATTTGTGAAAGGTTCGCGTACTGTTCACCTGAAATTTAATACGGTTCATTTTCATATTGTTAAAGTACAATGCAGTCGAGGAATAACTGGATATACTCGTATGTGATACGTTTGTATTAAAATTGTTTTATAAATATGCTTGCTTCAGAAATGTCAAGTTCGTAGACTTTTTTCTTATCATATTTTTTGAGCTCACTGCAAGGGCATTACATAACACCTAATAAAACTGAATGGTTAATTTATTTAGCTAGTGATGCGACACACTAGGCAATCAGAAATCTCGTGACGTCACATTTGTGGTCAGCAGTCGCAGTAGAACAAAATCGAGCTGGTGACTGGTGTCAATCTTTTATAATGTCACTTCTAGGCAGCAATAAATTATACAAAGAGCAAAAAAAGTACATTTTTAGAGACAATATTTTGTCTCTTTCCCTCTTATCGGCATTTACTGTTGCTAGAATGAGATTACGTCAAACGTCAAAAGTATAAATGTACCTTGCTTTCTGCTTAATACGACAAAATTTAAATGACATTGGCTTCTGTTTAGGTGACTTTTCTATTTAGTAGCGTCATAAACGTCCTGGCGCGTACTGCGTTAAAAAATACGCTACTACGTTTCAAAACATGTTACGCTTTTGACACTTCATCAAATTATACCAAGGCTGTATTTATGATCTGTAAGTGACAGATTTTCGTGGTATATAATTTGATGTACACAATAGAAGTAATTTATTTTTACAAAGAAACTACTGAACTAATTTCGAGCGAAATACAATAGGACGAGGTCATTATTTCGTCTTAATTTATTGACTTGTGTAATACTTACAGGTGTGCGCTAACAAGCCATTTATAACGAAAAGAAATGATTAATTGTTAATATTTCTTTATGGACTGTTTCGTAATTTGCTGATTTTTTTTTGTAATAATTCGTTACTTATTAAATGTTTGTTTTGCGGGTAACCTGACGGGAATGTGTCAAGTCGGTACGAATATTTTTTGTTTAGAAATGTGACTCCTTTCATTCCCTTTTCCATTTCTGAACCTCACCTAACCTATCTAGTAATTGAAATAGTTACTACGTATCCCCAAGTCAAAAGTGGTGTCTTACGCCCGATGCTTGCGTAAAAAATTACTTTCTGGCCATAGGAAGACGAAATTGTAACACACCCCGGGACGATGATTGAAAGATGAGGGAAAGAATTAAAGCCTCAGATCGCATATTTAACACCCTCGCCTTCGGTTCGGGTGACCAATCAAATTCAAAATCATTTATTTATCTTTGGATCTTTTTATCACTTGATAATTATAATATTACTGCAATGTTCTGCCGCCAGAGTGCAGCATTAGCGCAGACAAATGTTTCTCATTGACAAGTACATCAAACTCGTAATAAATTTGTGAAATTATACAGGTATTACGTATTTAAATGGCCGTAGAAAGCCACAGCGCAGGTTTTAAATGAGTGAATAATAATAAAACTATTAAAATTAAATACTTTGATTATTTGTTGCGAAAAAATATGACATGTAGAATGACAGCAGATATTTACTGTATATGTTAGTGCGGTCATTTGCGCCGAGTTTTGCGTCATATGTCCTATTGTAATTTTTCTTCTAATTCTTATTATCTGAGAATTATCTTCTTTCACCTCCCACTGTGTTACGTTATTTATACGTATGTCATCCGACTCATCCTAGATTTTAAAAAGCTTAGACATATAAAAAGGTCAAATATATAACGTCTAACAAAATATACTAAAACTATTTTAAGGGTGAATTCAGTCAATGACACTGAAGAACTTTCCCTAAGGTACATATATCGAAATATAAAAAATATATTTTTGCTTTTTATACAAACTGATCAGCTGATCGGTCATCTTGTATAGGAAGCCAAAAATTATTTCTCATATTTCGATATATGTTCCTTGGGAAAGTGGTTCAGTATCATTGATTAAATTCACCCTTAAAATAGTTTCAGTATATTTTGTTAGACCCTATATAAATGAGTGGGGGCGAGCAGGTGTGGCAGTGCGGCGGTCGGCTCGAGATAATCCCGTGCTCGCACGTGGGCCACGTATTCCGGGATAAGTCGCCGTACTCATTCCCCGGCGGCGTCCAAAACGTGGTGCTGCACAACGCCGCGCGCGTCGCCGAAGTGTGGATGGACGAGTGGGGCGAGTTCTATTATGCCATGAACCCAGGTTCGATGCTGAACTTTACCGAACTGCTATTTGGCTGGTTTTTGATAACATGCATAAGGCGGCTGTGGATTTAGGTGGTAATCGCAGCAGTAGAAAGAAGTTTGTGTGCGAGACGACGTCATGCGATCGACGCATTTACAGATTTTAATTGAGGCGTGTTATTTTATGAATTGGGGACTGGAATTGACAAACTTGATGTGTGCGACGCATAAGTGTTGTGTGTGTAAGCTTGACAGAATAGTTTTGCCTCTGTTAAAGTCAGTTAAAAGACAGTATGGCCGCTAACGAACTTGTTACGTGATAATTTACAAAGTATTACGATGTAACACGTTGTCACCTAACTTCACAGCCGTTTCAAAATTTGCTATGCACTAAGCTATGTTCTATTTTACGTTATACACTAAAAACGAACTCCATGGTTGTGTCATATTAGTAACATGTACAAATAAATCTCAATGGCCCTTTTACACACGGGACAATCCACTAAGATTCCTGTCATTGGCTTCGTGTGAATGTAGCATTTCCACTGCAATGGATTGTCCCCAGGACAATGATCAAGACAATTCAATGGAAAGCTCCATTCTCACGAAGCCAATCCAGGTCAATCCACTACATGCATTGGCTTCGTGGATTGTCCTGTGTAAATGGGCCATAATCATTAGAGAATACTCATGTTGACCCGTCCCACATTACGCTTGTGGCTTTCCTTCATGAAACTTCGTAAGATAGGACATAGTAAAGTGATAAAGATTGTTGGACTAAATGAAACAGCATAATAGCAGTAGAGAGGTTACAAATACAAGTTTTGTTGTGGCTTGGGATTCACTAACAAGTAATGGCAAGTTGTGACGTCATTAACATGGCCCGTGCTTGGTCGCGTCGAAGCCATTGCGGCTGCATTCATCTGCATTGCATGCACTGGTTTCATTTAGCTTTTTTTAATTTTTTTATTGTATTACGCTTTGAAAGTAACAGGCGCGTAGGCGTACGTTTAAAATAATGTCAAAATCACATTGACTTACGTACGAGTATATATAAGGACCGGGCGAACGGCGCAAAAATTGCCAATTCATTGGCGTCAAACTCTTTTTACATCAATACGACGCCCGCTTCTTTCGTAGGTTCATTGTAGGTTTTTGCTTGTATGATTTTTTTCCCGAATGTTCGTAAGGCCATCATCAATCCTTATGCTAGTACATAATATATTCTTGGATGTTTATCTATATATGTATTTGTTATAAAATATAGTATCTTTGAGTTAGTATCCCATAACACAAGTCTCGAACTTACTTTGGGGCTAGCTCGATCTGTGTGATTTGTCCGTATATATTTATTTATTACTAGCGTTTACCCGCGGCTTCGCTCGCGTATCCCAAATCCTACGGGAACAGTACATATTTCCGCGATGAAGGGTACCCTATGTCCTTCTCAGGACTCCTAACTATGTGTATGCGAAATTTCAAGAATATTGGTTCAGTAGATAAAGCGTGAAGAGGTAACAAACAAACAAATATACAAAATCACTTTCGCATTTATAATATTAGTTGAGAAGTTGGGATTAGTTGGGATAGTTAGGATATTTACACATTCTCAAAAAACCACGGCTAATAAGTTTACTATGGCAACATTGACAGCGCCTATCATTCAAAAATTCTATATATCGACATCATTTAAAAAAAAATGAGTTAGAGTTATGTGCATGACAGACTCGTAAATATTTAGATAAATGTGCGCCTTTTTACGAAATCGTCACGCCTACGATGCTTATACGATCAAGTACTATCCAATCTATCCATGTCATTCATTTCGCTTCATTCAATTTGAATTATCTTTTTTAGTATGTCTTATGTTTTTTAGCTGTTTCTGATCTTGTTATATGTTTTAGCTTCTTCTATTACTTTTTACTGTACTGTTTTTTTTAATTTTGATGTTTGCTTCTTCTAAATGCAGAAGCAATGAGGGTAAAAAGTTTTTAAACGCAGATATTAACCACAGCAACTCTTCATGGCCAAGAGCGATAGCAAAATATTTTCAATTCGTACCTGATGTATTATTATAATATAAGATACACAGGTATTCGGATAGTTATAAATCACTGTAATTTTTTCTTATTGATACAGCTGTAGAAGTTTGTCTTCAATGTTATTTCCTTTTCTTTTGCTACTGTTCTTGGCCTGTTATATCATGGCTTAATAGAATTACTATAAAGTAACATACATGTTGTATCTTTGACATATTTCATTACGTATGGGTTAACATTCTAACTGGGAACAGTGTTGTATTGTATAATAATATATATTTGTATTTAAAGTTTGATGTATTGATATGATTTAATAATTTTAATATATTTTTATAGGAAATTGACCCTGGTTGATACGTTTACTAATAGAGTATATAATTTATTGTATTGTATAATATAACAGCTTTTAACGAGTGTATTAACAAATTAATTCATAAAATCATCGTTATCAAAATGTACATCGGATTAGGGTTTATTTTAATGAATATTTAATTATAACTGATTGACTGACAACAATGTCCAAACTACTACTTTGGTGTATGCTGCGTCAGGCGGATAGTACGCGACGGATTTCTACCTTCATAAGACATGTGCGACAGATATGGACGAATTTGGCTTGCTCATCTCTGTCACACTGATCCGTCACATACATCCGCGTGACGCACTGCACGACCTTATAGTATTGTTGTTTCTTATTCCTCTGCATGATTTTGTCTCATGCCGTAATTTGATGTACATAGGGCGAGGGGTCAGCCGGTCAGACGCCATATTCTGGAAGTTAAAGTGTCTTTCGAACGTTTGGAGTATGCCTCACAGTCTACAAATAGCGAGTAGCAAACGAGAGTTGTTCAAAAATTAATGTTTCGGTTCCAGCAAGAAACTAAAGTCTTAATGACGCCGCTAGCTTTTGTAATAAAATTGATGAAATACTAAAAAATCACGAAAGGTACTATTACCATAGGCGTTCACAAGCCATTTTTTTTTTGGGGGAGAGTATCGGTCCATTGAAAAAAGAAGGTAGGTGTGGTTGACATTGACAGCTCACTGACATTATACAGATAATTGAAATGTTGCTATTACAGAAAAAAATACAGTGTTTTTAATGCCACTAGACGTAACTACGAGTAGATAGAAAGTTCGCAGTGTCGTTATTTTGGGTTGGACGAGGCGGAAGATTTGATTCTCTAGACCCCCCCTAGGTACGCCTATGCTAGATACTATTTTCGAATCACGACACGCACGTGGGCAGCTGCAGGCACTACAGACCATACGTATATGCCGTTCGAAAGACCCTTTAACCTTGTCCGTGGTAGGTGTGGATGTGCGGGGGCACGCTGGAGATCGCGCCGTGCTCGCACGTGGGCCACGTGTTCCGCAAGACCACGCCGTACACGTTCCCGGGCGGCACGGGCCGCGTCGTCAACCACAACAACGCGCGCCTCGCTGAAGTCTGGCTTGACGACTGGAAGAATTTCTACTACAAAATTAACCCAGGTGTTTGTCTAGTGTTGTTCACAAATCGACGACTTAACGTTTCAGATTTTATGTTTTCTATCCTATGTGAGCGCTGGGTCTCTTTTTTCACGCTATTGATTGCCTTAGTGAAAATGTTTTCTTGACCATCTTCTTTTATAGATTATATTTGCCAAGTGGTTTTCTTGCATTCATGTATTTTTAGAAGCTTGGCTTCTTTAGTTTCTAGTTTGTCTAACTGTGTCTCTGTCCCTTTGCTAATATGTTGGCTCTTCCTTCAATATAGTTGGATCTTGGCTTCTTAAAAATTTTCTTGTTTTGTTGCCTATCTTTATTTCCTTCGTTCGTCAAAATTTCTTCTTGACTATCAGAAGAACAATTTTTATTCAGTACTATATTTCGAAATAAAACATCCTATTTCATTCTTTTTTACTTCTTGTAAAATGCAAGTTACACCTACTGCCAGAGTTAGGTCGTTTGATTTTTGAACAGTGTAACCTAATAACAACTATGTGCGAATGGTGCAAATGTACAGTTTTGTTAAAAACATTTTACATTTATTGCTATGTTCTATTTATTTACTTCTATTTGTACTTATGTAGATAGTACCTACTTACAGTTAATTATTTTATGGTAGACATTTTAATACACTGTTGGCGCTTAGTTGTTTTTAACATAACGTTATATTTAATTGTTTTTAATTTACTTACTTACAGTTTACGTAATTGCATGTAATTTTTGTATTTTAATAACAATTTTACTAAAATTATTAACATTTTTTCATACATCGTCACTCATACACAACATTGGACGCATAGAATCATGCTTCGTTACTAACCCAAAAGTCATAAACGAAAACAATAATATGTACCCATATTATTGTTTTCGTTTATAACTTTGAATTAACGGGTTTATTTTAAAAATATATTATTAATACTTTTTTTAAATAACTGAATACATTTTATCGATTTTTGTTTATAATTACTAGACGTTTATCGTTTAACCAAGGAAAAGTTGTCGTTGTTCGAAAAAAAAAACTTTTATCTTCAAACCAAGGCTGTATTCGTCTTACAAGAAAGTTCTTGTCTAGCTCAAACATGTTTTGTGTTTCATTAGTAATATTTAACTATAAATAGGTAAAATGGCAAGATTTCATATCGCTCGAAAACAGCCATTGATTCGCTCAAGTCTAGATTGCAAAATCTTGGTTTAACGTTTAACCTCATAGAACAATACAAGCTATTTATAGGATCCGATGCGCAAATTTTTACAGCATGTTTATATCGTGATATTGACGTTTTTCAAAAATATCAGATAATATTCCCATCTCTCGTACAAATACCAGCAGGGTAAGTCATTCTTCCCACGAACTAATCGATTTGGGAAGTGGCTTAACACATTCACAGTCCAGTTACCAGACACAATAGAGGTAGAAAAGCAATTGTTTGTGATCTCGGTACACGGACTGTTCACGTGTTAACTTCATGCCTGGGCACTTTTTGATTGGGCGTTGAAGGCGCAGGACATGTAGAGGTATTGCTAGTACATACAGAAATCATCATACATATTTATACATAGAATAGTAGTAATGAAATTGCAGTGTCAAATACACTGCAATTTCATTACTACTATCCTTGGTATCTTGATGTGCTGTTGACTACTAAATTTTACGCGGCTGGCTGCCTTAATATTGGAATACGTGTCTTTTTTCTTGATTCGCTATAAGTTTTTTTGGGAAATGTAATCAGTATCATGTACTAAACTTGCTCTAAAAATTTGCAATCTTTATAAAAAAACAATAGCAATCGTTTTAATGTAATGCGCCTGCGCAGGAGCGCTGAACGTGCCCGTGGGCGATGTGACCGAGCGCAAGGAGCTCCGCGAGAAGCTAAAGTGCAAAAACTTCAGGTGGTATCTGGAGAACATCTACCCTGAGAGCCAGATGCCGCTGGACTATTACTATCTGGGAGAGGTAAGTTTTTCTTATATATTTTTTACAACTAATCGGAAAAAAGGTATACGGCCCCCTTAATGGTAAGTGATTACAGTAACTTCTGGTATTGCAGACGTTCATAGGCTGCTTCCAATCGGTCATTATAGAAAACATATTGGTGGAGGGCTGTCATTGTCCAGCAGTGGATTTACCGCGGCATACATACATATTATTACGCCTTTATCCCTAAAATGAAGCAGACTTAGCATTTTGGGCCTTGCGGCTCGAAGCACATAGAGCCCAGGGCCGCAAGACGCAAAGGCCATTTTTAGCGTGATGGTGGGCGAGAAGGAATGAAATTATAGGATAAATGCACTACTACATTAATTCGAAACGACGAATTGTAATTTATAATTATAAACCGCTAGTTGCCAACAAGTCAAAACAGATACTTTTATTTTAAACGTCAAAACAAATATTTTCTATGGGATTTCTATGAAAAAAACGCACGGCGTGACGTCATAGTTTCTTGGAGTCAATTAGCGCTCTTAATATCAGTTTTTTGGCATTAATAAATCTAAAATCACGTTCAAAATGGATATGATGAATGACAAGTGACGTTATTTGTGACGTTTTATTGTCTTAACACTGCAAAATAATTTATTTTTGACCCTGGATACTACCCTATTGTATGTTCCTTTCAGATTCGTAACGCTGAAACCTCGAATTGCCTGGACACACTGGGCGGCAAGGCCGGCCAGCCTCTGGGCATGGGCTACTGCCACGGAATGGGCGGGAACCAGGTACGGAAACTATTTATTATGGTATATTCAATTGAGTAATAGAGACAGATATACAATGACTTTTTAAATACCCGCCACATTTTGTGGACAAATTCGGTCCATGATACTAAACTAGCCGTGTGGTTTCTCACAGAGTAGAAAAGGACCACTCCAAGACTCTCCGTGGATCATAGAAGGCGAGTAAGGAAATGAAAGCTAAACAAAGTTTATACTAAAACCTCTCCAACCCGTCTGGCCAGCGTGGAGAGTGTAGGCCAAATCCTGTGGTCTGGCCAAGTATGGCTCTGGTAGTAAAGAGAGGGTCGTGCTCCTGCAGTGGAGACTAAAAAGAACTGATGATGATGATAGTAAACTACTTGCGATAAATTCATGTCATTTTATTCTATTAAGGGAAAGTTGTACAGTACAGTATCATGGACTGAACTTACTCTAATGATTTGGCTGGGGTTTCAAAAGCTAGAACATATGCTACCAAAGCTACGTAAGCATTTTCAATGCGAAACTATATTGAATGCAAATAAAAAAAGTCTTGTATTTTTATATTATGTGAATAAATGCCCATTTACACAGTGCAAGTTTCTTACCATAAAATTAAATTGATGCAAAAGATGCAAGTCATCTTTTGCAACAATTAAATTGTTAATAATTAAATTAATCGTCTAAACAAAACTTCAACCATACAAATAATTTATTGCTTGCTTCAATCGTATGTAACAGGCCAGAAACTTACACCGTGTAAATGGGCCTTTAGAAATTCGTTCTTAAAGATATGCCCTTTCCAGGTGTTTGCTTACACTAAACGCAAGCAAATAATGTCTGACGACAACTGCTTGGACGCGGCGCACCCGCGAGGCCCCATCAAGCTGATCCGGTGTCACGGCATGCGCGGCAACCAAGAGTGGACCTATGATTCTAAGGTCAGTACCGTGGGGGTGTTAACAACTCCTGGCGTGTTTGGATTGGTGACCACAAGTGGCATTAAACATCTCGAGATAAAGAGGATGGCTTTGGAAACTGGTTACAAAAGAAAGAAGTGTCATAGTGACTTCCCAATTTTATCAAAGACCTTGCGAAGTGAAGAAGAAAAGTACCGAAACAGTTCCAATTATTTGGCTATAGTTTTAAGACCGGCCGCCTGCCTGACGTCAACCCTCTTTGGAATGCATTTGTGCGAAAAATTTAAATGTTAAACATTGCGAATGCTGCGTTGTAGCACGAAATGTTTGTGCTTATTCGTTTAGTCGCCTCTTACGACGCCACGTCAAGCTATGTCAGATTTCTTTCGGCAGCTTGAAAAGTCGGACACCAGTATTGACTGTTGACCACTTATTCACATGAAAAACGATCAAAATATAGATAGGTTCCTATTTATCAAAATATATATTATCACAATTGTATAAGAACCTACAGATCTAAATGTGTCCAAAATAGTCTTGTTTATTAGGTACATTATATTAGTAGAATATTTAGTTTACGTGTTTCTCTGAATCGCTAATGAGCTGAAAACTGAGTGATTTATTTTCCCTTCGGCCACTTCCGAAACCAAAGTTCGAAACCGGTTTCTAAATAAGAATTTTTTTTCTTCTTTCGAAATTGGTTTCGGTAAAAGAATAATATTTCTTATCTCGAAATTCGTTTCGAGATAAGAATATTGTTTCGTCTTTCGAAACTATCAAATCTAATTTTATTTCTTCATCTATCTCCATGTTGTTTATCAATGTTCAAAGCGAGTGGCCAGTATTATCTATGAAGTATTGTGCGTAGTTGTGCATACTACTCATTACTATGATTCCACCCAACTCACTGAAAATAAACAAAGGGGATCGTTGATGACACATTTTGTTATAATACTCGACATTCCATTTCTTATTGCTTATTTTCTATTAGTCACAGTTCTGTGAAAAGGGGAGTGATTTTATTTATATGCTCATATTTTTGTGCATCGTCTTGACATTTTCCTGGTTGATTGTAATTTTTTGTGGCATTATGTCTTTGTTGGATTTTGATAAGTTCAACACCACGCATTAGCAATTACGTGCTTTCCCAAGGAATTTTAGTCAAAATCACCCTAGTAATTTAACTTCTGTAAATAAATAAATTTACATATACGGAAGTCGGGGCCTCTGGTGTGACAGCCTGGCATGATGACCACTAGGCCACAGAGGTCGTCGAAGTAAATAGACAGATATAAACTCAACTCAAGCCCTATTCAAATCGAAGCGGTATCCGCTACCGCCGTGAGTAGAAGTAATACCAGAGCGATATCCCGCCAGGTATTTGATATAGTATTTCCACAGCTGTCGCGAAACCGGAACCGTAAGCCGCGTGTTTGGCGGAACTTTTTCTCTGCTAGCCATCTTCCCTTTCAATTTGTCAAATTTTGTAAAAAAACTCCGTTTAAGACCGTGAAATGTGTTTCACAAAAAATCATAATCATACATCTGAGGCGGCAAATTTAAACTCTTATTTAAACTTACACTCGTCGCCAGAAATAATTGGAGCGGAATATTTAGATTTTACCCTCTCCAAAAAAGTCTACATCCGATACTGTTGGGGTGACACCCTTTTAGAATACCACCCATACTACGCCACTGGGGCGAACTACTAATAATATTGACAAGTTGTCTCCACTCACCAGACACGTATCATCAAGCACACGAACACAGGCATGTGCCTGGAGAAGCCCGAGTCCGCGGACGTGTGGAAGCCGCTGCTGCGGCCGTGCAACCGCTCGCGCGGGCAGCAGTGGCTCATGCAGGTGGACTTCAAGTGGCAGGCCAAGCGCGGCCTCGGCCAGCCCAGCTAGTCCAGCGGACCCGCGTCTAGCGCGCACACAAGGTAACATTTTTTTAAAAAGATATTTGAATAATTAACAAAAGAACCTTTTCACCCAAGGTAACATGTTTTTTTTAATAATACGCTATTTGGCAAATTAAAAAAAAACCTTTTAAATATTTCTTTATTCTTTAATAAGTGCATTAAAATTAAAAATAAATGGTCTTACAACCAATGATGCTGAAGACCGTGCGAAGTGGAGAAGGAAAAGCCGGAAAGCGGACCCCGGGTTTCGCAGCGTTATGGCTGAGGATGCAACTGGGAATACGCTAAGATGAGAGAGAGAAGTTATTTGTCAGATGACGACGTTACATACATGTAATACGCGCATACAAAAAGTTCGTCAAAACACCATGTTTATATCTATGATTTTACAGGTCTGAATACATGTGCTTTACAGCCTATTCCTATTAATTTCAATCAAACGTTGGTGTAGGTCCTTTGATTGAGCTTCTGGCAAAAAATCTATACGAGTCCACTGGTTGACGGCGCCTAAAGACGCCCACCACAGCCCGCTAAACAAATATCACTATACAGTCGTACAATGTACTGTGTGTCCTCTTTAACTTTTTCAAATATTGTTCATGAGCATAAGCATTTATAACACCAAACTACACACCAACTGACCTCTGGATTTGCCGCTAAAATTTCCGGAAGATTAGAGAAATAAGAAAAAAATCAGATATTGTAAAAGTTTACTTTATAATATTAATACCATTTTTCTTTTTGCTATTTATAAGGCGCCAAACAAAACTATATAGATAACTACAGTTATGCTCAGTAGGAAAATAATGTACTTATTGCTGTATTCTGTCTTTTTCAGGATTGACAACGATAGACCATAAAAGTCTTCCCCTCTCGTTAGATATCAAAATTCCTTGTTCTTATGTATATCTGAAGTTTTATATCTAATTAATTAATGTATCTACGCGCGAGGTTCTGTGAATTGTTGACAATACATAAAATATGCATTAAATATGTTGTATTCATCATAAATGTTGCTCAAACTAGTATTGCGTTGAGTAGTGAATCGCTATTGTATTCCTTAGAAGTACGAAGTTGATTATAATTTTAGTAATATTTTATTTTTGTTTGAGAAAAAGAAATTTGATTGAGATTTTTTTGTTGATATTTACGCGTAGATAGTTACTTCTTTTGGGTACCCTATAAATAATGAAATTTTAATATTTTTATTGTATTTACTACAGTCTCGATAGTTGTCTTCGGTAGTTTACAGAGAGAAATAGATCATAGAAGAAAGTTTTTTAATCTTTTAATGGATACTCAGACTAGTTGTTACTCGTATGGATCACGTGTCGCACCTTCGGTCGGCGAGCCGCGGTGTTGAATTGCGACGGACTTTGAAAAGGTAAAATTATATTTTTGAGTTTATTTATTTAAAAGTTGCAGTTAAACATCGGCGGAGTCGGAGACGGGCCGATTGCCGATTGTAGAGGTTTCTTGCAAGTTTGCCAGAAGTCACGGTGCTAACTTTGCCACTAGGCTAACTTACATATAAATATTACATACCATCCGAACGAATTCATCTAATGTACAACACTACATTTTTCCGACAAAGTGTGGGATAAGGTTGAGCGAAAAATAAAAGTTGTAATATTGAATGCATGGAAACAATAAAATCATTTTATTTTTGTTACGATTCCTAGTTTGTTTGGGTAGCGGCAGGATTGCCAGGTTTGCCAGACTGCCTTAAAATTTGCCACTTATGTTAGGACCATCTTCTCGGCGTGCTGTTTGTTGGCAGCTAAATTTATATGTCAAAATTTTTTATACGTTTAGTATAGTGTATTACATTCGGTTGTTTAGTCAAGGATAAATAATTTGACAGCACGCCTAGAAAGCCGTCCTTAGTTTGTATTTAGCCGGTAAATAAATATTAACTTCCTAAGTGTTTGAAAGACTATTCCTATGTCCTCTATTTTCACACTTATTTACTCTACCATTAACACATGGGAGATTATATACAGACATTATTTATATTATATTTAATCATAGATAATAAGCAGGGTTGTTTATGCATCCACGCGTTGTTTGGTTGTTGCAATTACTGCACAGAGTGTTCGCATATATTTTGTGTTTGTCGAATGTGTTGTTTCGTAGCTAAGGTCTACTACTCCAAAACGTATGCTGCTACTCTTGTTGTTCAATAGTTTCAGACTTCCTTCAGAGCGGTAATATACTCCCGTCACAAGCTAAAACGTTTAGAATTAGAATCTTGTAGCTGTAACAGTACTTTAATGGAAATATATATACATATACCCTCCTATTAACTCTACAAAATTTGTCATATTGTGAGTATGCTACCAAAAAAGGAGTGCAGACTTTTTTAAATTGAATTGACAGAAAAAAGTACTCCTCTAATCAGTAGTGTTATACTGTATGACTGATTTGAAGAGAGCAGTTTTTTATGAATACAGCGGATACTATATTTCTTAATTGTTGCCTTAATAATTTTGAGTTTTAGATTGATTTGTATCGTCGTTAAGAGAATTATAGTGTAATGCTCCATTTAGATTCAACGGGCTTGATGGAATTGTCTTCATTTAGTTTTGCGGCTAGATTTTATAACGTTTGAAATGTTTATTTAAATTATTTTCGTTATGTATCTTTCGGCCCTAAAACAACGAAATTGTATTTAAAATCAATAGCATAATTATGTTTGATACAATTATAAATGTATTTATATTTTCTATTATTAATGATCAGGCGCTCGATGAGACTCAAACGAGGGCCAGGTTCAGTCCTCTCGATGCCGAATTATTTATGTAAAAACGCATTTTTAATGTAAGTGATTTTTTAATGCTTTTGAAATTATTTATTTTTAAAATTCATCAATAAAAGACCATATCACTAAGTAATGTATATGATGTATCAAAGATTGTAGGTCTAGATAAAATTGCAGATTTATTTATGGAATTCATCACAGTTTACTATTGTATTATGTACTCTTGTTCGATGGAGATTATCAAGGTTTGTTTAATGTACTACTCATTCTATTTCTTTGTCATTTTTTGTTCTATTAGCCTCTATTATACTGTGGTTTACGGAGCTCAGTGATACACGTCTGGCGTCATAAGTTCTAATACAGAATTATCTTAAGCCGATACAATAGATTGCAGGAGTCGCGTTCGGCTACACAAGAATTGTCTACGGTTAAATGTGTTTTATATAAGATGTAGATACCAGCCAAACAAAACTGTTCTTTCTTTGTTATGACGCCAGGGGTCGTCCGTAAGCCTCGGTAAAATAATAGTAGTATAAAATGTGTAATTATTGTAAATAATTTGTTATGTGAAGATTCGTCCATATGCATTTGCATCCTCGGAATCTCAGACTCTTATTTATTGTTGGTAGCAGTCAAGAGTGCCAAAAGTCGCGATTTTATTTATCGTAAAACAATCATTCCAATAAACAAACCTATTTGACTTGAAAATAAATATTGTTTTGACTGAATTTTAAAAGTTTGTTTTATTGATCCCTTTAATTATTTCGCTTCGAGCGTTTTCATACGCGCCGCAGGCAGCGGCGGTGCGGCGACGGCTGCTGCGGCGCGTGGCAAAACGCTCGCGTAACGAACGTTAGTTTAGGTAGCAGATTTAGGGAGAGGCTATGGGGCTCCAGCCCCACATAAGTACCTATCCGAGTACCGTCCATCCATGCAAAATTGAATGGTCCCGGAACGCAGAACTCGACCGCAGAATGCCGCCGGGGCGCAAGAGACTATATAACTTTTTCACTCTCGCTCTCCACCGAAACATCGATTAAAAAAAACAGTGCAGGATTTTCGTACATTTTTCTGCTCTAGAGCAAAGTTCCGTAGTGCAGATGATAGAATTGCAGCGTAGTTGGAAGAGAAAAGTATTTGTGTATGCTTTAAGGGTTTATTCATTTATCTTAATCAAACCTGCCCTCCTTGGGTTCAAGCCCCCAAATCAAAATTCTGGATCTGCCACTGGTTAGTTTTTGTGTTCGTGTGTATTCGCCAATAACAACATTGTTTGCGACTCGAGGAAAGGTTATTTCAGCATTAAAATAAATACACGCAATGAAGTACTTTAAATTATTTATTAAACTTAACATTTTACACTTATCTATCACTAATTCTATCTTACATTTATACATCAAAACAAATTCATACACACAAAACAAATATATGACTTACAAAAGTAGAAAATGTATTTTTTACAATGACGTTTCGAACATCAGTTGCCGTTCATTTTCTTATTTCTCATCCACAAAAGCACTAAAACGTGCTTTTACATTACAATTACATACTAAGACGATATACAATTTCGTATTTGGTACAAATATATGATGGGTGGGTATAAGAATAAATTTTAATATTAAAATAAAATCGAGGAAATCTCGTAGTTACCTTGACGATTTCTATGATTATATTTGGGTTCTAACCTTTTACTACAGAATTATTTAACTCCTTGATTTGGCAGCATTGCAGAAGATCGATTTTGTAACGTTTGTCGGTCACCAGAGGACCGCCATGGCGTATTAAGACTTAAATACTTTTGTAATAAACAGTTAATCTGAAAGGGACTGCTACACGATCGATTGTTAAAAATTAAATGATATAAATAAACACTACAATGTGAAAAGTTAAAACACTGCAAATGACTAAAGTTATGTCAGACAAAACATGCAATTTAACATATTATGTATAATTCGGGTAATGGCTTAGATGGAAGGCTCGTTTGGTGTGACTGAGATCAATTATACGTAATCGCTATAGCCTCCGTTTGTTCTCTGTCCGCTCCCGACCAGACTTGTGGCTTTCTGGCCTTTTAGCGTACATTTAATACTAAGATATGTTGCTCTTATTCCCAAAGGGCGTTCTTGTAATAGAATTGATGACTTGCCGTTTTCATAATCGATAGAGTTAGCTGCCTTATCTAATTAAGTTTCATAATATTTACGCACTCAGTAGTGATCGCAATATGCAATCGACTAAGTAAGACGTGTTATCTTTATTGTGTCCCGCAAGGCGTAAATTTACCCGTACTCCTTGTTTTAAATCGGTCTTTTCTTGGCGACTAGTTTCAACAAAGTGCGTCAATATGGCTTTCGATTGAAAAATCTAAATTCGCTTCTACAACATAAAGCTAGTCAAATTCATTGCAATTTCGCCACTATTACCGCTGCGTAAAGATGCTAGCAGGGTAATAACGTGGTGTTGACTGTACGTGTAGTGAAGTCGGAAGTTCCGAACTATTACCGGAAGAGAATAAAATCCAGCGCGTAGTTGTAAACGGCTCAGAAAGCCACTAAATAGTCTGGTGTGGTCTGGCGGTCTGCCGGAATGGTCGGAGGACCGTCGCGCGGTCCGTATGGTCACTCGTGCGGAAGATCTTCCGGTAACAGCCATCTTTCATTCTCCACCCGCGCTAGCTGCTTCTTCAAACTGCAGTATAGCTTAATTAACGATTCCTGGAAAAATGAATAATGTTATTATATTGAGTTTGACAAAATTTCTACATAAGGTTGATTGTCAATTTTTACGAGCAATATGAATATTCCAATGATTTATTTATGAGATTGCAGGTCGATAAGATGCCTTTAGGCAGCTTGAAAATTCCAACATCAATCTTGTACACTACTTCGAGGGAAAGACAGCCGGGCCCTAACCTGTTTTATTTAGCAAACTAGTTGCTACCCGCGGCGTTGCCCGCGACAATCCCACTGAATCCTCGCATTTAACTGGGATAAAAAGTATCCTATGTATTCATCCAGGTAATCCTACATGCCTAATTTCATTTCAATCTGTTCAGCCGTACTTGCGTGATGGAGAACAAGCTTCTTTGTCTATGGATATATTCGAAATATTTATTGTACTAGATATATTTTTTAAATAATCATTAATATTTGCTTCTAACAGTACCATTACGTAGTAGAAAATGGCCTTAAGAGCATTTTCTACCAGCCAACCTACATGTTATAATTTAATTCCGCCTGTTATAATTAAATAAAACTGTCACATAATATGAGTAGAGTAGTATGAGTATTTACCTTCTCATTCTCTAATTGTATAATCTCTCTTTTCTGCCGTAACTCTTCCTCGTCCATTTGTGCTTCCAATTCTGACTTCTGCTTGCTCTTATACGCCAATTCTGTCTGGACCTGGAATCGATGAAATTACGAGGTTAGCCCAGGTTAAATCATATAGCATGAAGGTCAATATACGCCCAATTTAAACTAGTAAAGCATAGCGGAATAATATTTTTGTAAGTGGTTCAACTTTTATTTTAAAAAGAGAACATTTATTATGTCGAGCGCAAGAAATTTTAAGTCATGCTTTAAGATTTAGTTCCTTTTCTAGGCTGGGAATACACTATGCTGAATTTAGGATGATGATTTTATAAACATTGCCTGTTTTGCAATGATCGGTAAAAAAATTATCATCACAAAACCGCAAATGTATATAAAATCAGCATCTAAATTTCAGCAAATGGATTCCTAACCTTATAATTAAATATTGATCAAATAGTTGTCTTTTTCTCGAAACCTTAATAAAAAACATATCGTTTATTACTCAATTACGAGTAATATTTATTGGATTAGAATTGGTATTTCATAAAAATTCTTTTTATACTAATTACTACACCTTTTACACGACGCAGATCATTAAATAACAGATACATCATAATTTTATTTATTGTTATTGCATTTACTGCGTTCATTTAAAACATCAATTTATTTTCTCTTTAAATATGACAAACACCCACTCACCCTAAGGTACTCCGGGGCCATTTGCTTGTGCTCCTCGTAGATGCGTTTGGACTCCTCGCTGGTGGGGTCCGGGGAGATGGGCCTGAGGTGGGGGTCCAGCATCAGGTGCATGGAGTCCAGCGCCGGGTCGGGCTCCGCGGGCGGCGCGGCGCCTTCGCCCCCTGTAGAGCTGCTACTGTCTGCAAATGAAAAAGCACATGTTACTGTAACATTCTAAGGGGAGAAGAAAAGATAAATGGATTTGGACACAGACTGTTGATATGATTTATGAATTAAGTCACTGATAAAGGGAACATAACTGTATTTTCTAGAAAATTATTTATCTAGGTATGGAAATTGATATTGGTATATGATGTGAGAACGCGCGACACTTGCTTGTTTTCATTTTAAGTAAAAATGCGCATTGAACACACTTGTGCTGATGCAGCATTTCATTGTACGACTTGCTCGTACAGAGGCTAATAAAGGATAATTTCATTTTGACGTTTATTGTATAGAGACGAAATATAATGTTTGTGGTTTTTGCCATTACTAAAAGTCGATCAAGTAGACTTAGACCTGGCAATGAGCTGGCTGCCTATTCTGATTTCCCGTTTTTCATCTCTGTGCCCACTGTTTTTCTAAGTGGGACTTGCGCTTGGCTAAATCTATCCCATTAGGGATAACTGTATAGACTGTGTGGAATAATCCGTTATGTTATATTATGGGAAAGAAATTTCGAGTAAATTGACATTTTGTGACAAAATAGACTTATAAAAACAAATGAAGATTTGATAGCCTAGTTCATAGGACTTTTTCGATTAACATGCTTCTTCTTATTTGATTTTGAAATGGTTATATTATTTGATAGGGTATATAGAAGTTGGAATAGTATGTTTTACTTGGAATCCCTTTATATAAGACTAGCTGTGCCCGCGACTTCGTTGGCGTGGTTGTCGGAACGTAATGTAATATAGCCTAAAGCCTTCCTCTATAAATGGACTACCCAACAAAAAAGAATTTTTCAAATCGGACTATTAGTTCCTGAGATTAGCGCGTTTAAACAAACAAACAAACAAACTCTTCCGCTTTATAATATTAGTATAGATTTGCATCTTTTATTATTCACAATAGATTTGTTAAGCTAGAAGTGACCAAAACACTGTTGCGACTGCAATGGTTTGGCCAGTTTTGCGGTCATTTTCCAAGTGTACATATAGGTGAATTTTGCTGGGAAAAGGTGTTTTATTTCTGTTTTCAAATAGGTCTCATAGAAACTATAGTACCAGAAATATAATCTATTTTGAGTTAAAAAATATAATTGTCGTGTTTGAAACAATATAGACCATTTTAACTACATACTTACTAAACTATACGAATTTACTTCGAATTTATTTAATAAACAAAACATCACATTCACCTTAGGAATATTATGGATTTTCAGGTTTTTCTAGTCTTGGAAACGTGAATTTTCATTGCCAAACCATTTTACTTCTGATTCTAAAAACCTTCGGAATAACAAGATTATTTATTTTTACACACAAAAACTCAGGTAAAACATCGTGTTTTATAAAATTAACGAAATGTTGAGGAACGCGGTATTATACAAAACGCGAGAACAATCCAATGTTTGAAGGAATCCGTCCAGTCGCATCGCAGGGTTAACTACGTCAGGAGTTAAATTTACTCCCGCTTGCTGATGTCAGACGCTTCACCTAGATTTCAGCTTTCCACGTACGATTTTTTAAAACCGCAAATAGATGGCAGCAGTGGACTAAACAAGGCATCACAGATTCACCTGACGTACTGAACCACAGATATCAACCACATAATACAGATACATAGCGATTTGTAAACACAGTGACAACTGTGACAGATGCAACTGCGGTACATCGAAGCGGCAAACTTACTGCGATGCAGATAATATTATACTGAAAACTTGGATTCTTCGGCACAATCCTCATAATTTTCATGACGGAACGAATCACTTTTAAAAACAACTTTGTAATTTCTAAAAATATTTTGTGTTACGACGCCTAACGTTCACATAACAATGGGTTTCCGTGATCCAAAAAACAATCGAACTTTCGGCAACTGAAGCACGATTGAGAGGCGCAGTAGGAAGCGCGGACTTCCTTGCGAAGGGCGGCCGAGGCGTTGACGCAAACTGCCCAAGCGAAGGGCGCGGAGGTTTCTCGGCGGGCGAAGAGCGGTGGAGGCTCGACACTCACTATAGAATATCCAACTACAGCTGACTGTGTCTCTGATGGTGGTGACGATGCCGGCGGAGGCGTCACACACGTCGAGGCGGCGCAGGCGCGCGGGCGGCGCGGGCAGCGGGGTCATGGTGCGTGTTCTCGCGGAGACAGTGCGCCGAGCACTGCCACCCGCACCCGCACCCGCTCGAAATAATCGGCGGGAGAGCCGGGAGCGCGCGCGGTGCAACAAACAAACCGACGCTATTCGCGGTGCGGTGACTCAGCGACGTCAGCCCGAGCTAAATGCGGACACCGTGTGCTGCCGCCCTTCGTGAGGTTTTCTGCCGTTTTCGCTGGGAGGGCGCACGCGCACCGATCTCTGCAGCCGGTCGACGACCCGTGCCCACGCCGCTGCTTCTTGCGCCGGCACCGGCGCCGAGCGAGCCTAACATAACAGCCCAACTTACTTTGCTGGCTGACGCAAAGCTCGTGGTTGCCCTACTTTGATTGATTTATTGCTGTTCATCGGGTGCCACGTAATCGCAGTATTGACAAGTGTTTTGGACGCTCGCCTACGATTGTTCGCGTCCATGCGACGTACGGATAATTTAGGGCCCGATTGCACCATCGCCGCGGCCCTTAATTCATACAAATTAGAATGATTGCGACGTGCATCGGCCAAGGTGCAGTGCGCAAAATCAACGTAACTCCGACGTAAATGCATCTCAGCATGTGACACGTTACTTACGACTAACAATAAACAGTCCTACGTCAGTTGTTTCAAGAAATAATCATTTATCGCTTGTGAAATAGCAACAGCTTCAACATCCACGAAGATACCAAAATTTTAAGTAAACCCAAAATTTAAATATAAGCTGATATATTTTAAAATAGTAGTTCTCGCCGCAAGCCAGTGCAGTTGCATTTGTTTACAACACGCGCGTATTAATGGCCGGCTAGTAAAAGATTGGTGTAGTTATAAAAAACAATCAACAGAGTAGCACGTGCCCTTAGAAAATAGTGTAGCCGGTGCAGCGTGCCAACTTTGCCGTTTTAATAGCTCATTACTACTAAAGTATAACTTACGCAGTTTTAGAGAGAGCCCAGAATAATTCAACGCATAAATCTTCAGTGTATAATAACGGAAGCGGTCAGCGCGTATTTATTTTGAATTTCCGCGACTAAATCGGGTAACATGAAGCGGTATTAGGATTTCCACGAAAAAACGGCATATGTTTTTTGAACTGACCTGAAATTAGATTCCGTAGAAATTGCTTTGGAGGAAATATTATCTAAAGCATTTATGGTTACTAAGAAATCATCTGGCCCAATATGTTGTTAGTTAATAAAGAAAACTATGCCATAAGTGCCGTGCCATAACATAATAAAAGATCTACGCATTCAGGTTCCGTTTCCATTTTAGACGCATAATATCATCTCATATTGTAAAGGCATGGGTTGACTACTACGAAGCTAGCCCTAATATATATTTATTGTGTAATATTATATAGGAATGTTGTTTTAGTAAATAACTAGCTGTGCCCGCGACTTCGTTCGCGTGGTTGTCGGAATGTTATATAGCCTAAAGCCTTCCTCTATAAATTGACTACCCTACAAAAAAATAATTTTTCAAATCGCACCATTAGTTCCTGAGATTAGCGCGTTTAAACAAACAAACAAACTCTTCCGCTTTATAATATTAGTATAGATAAGACTGCTACATTTGCGACCCTTCTATCAACTTCTCGACTTATAAACATTAGCGTTAAGACCGTATGACCCTGATAGTACTTAGAGCGATCTTAAATATTATCAATATTAACGAAATACTTATATACTTTGGAATAAAAACACAGCAAAGTTCAGGTCTAACTCTATACATAAAATGTTTCGAAAACACGATTGCTTAAAATTTTCTCGAAAGAAAAATATTGCGAAGTTGTCTCTAAATCACCTCAGAATTATACTAAAACGGAAAGTATTCAAGAAATACAATAAATTAGCCCTTGTAACTTTGGATTATAATTGTATTAAACATAAGCACATAAGGCAGAGATCATATGTCTTATTTTTTAATAACTCTTAAATATTATTTTTAAAACGAAAAAACCTCAAAAACCAGAAACGCGTAACCCAGCCTCATTGACCTCCCGTGATCTTTTCACCCCGCATTGCTCGCTGTCTCGCTTCGGCTAGAGTAAATTTGTGTGCGTGGAAGTGGGAGCAAAATTCAGATTATCCACATCGGGCGCAGTCTTAAGTTTGACCTATTGTAGTTAATCAATTAAATATAATAAACTTAAATAAAAAAAACAAAGTAGTTTAAGTTTTCTTATTTTTGGCGTTCCCGGTTACATCATGAGGTGTGTAAGGTGTGTTTCTTCTGAGCCTGGAGTGGACTTTCCGGCTTTTCAAAGATAATATGCACGTCAACGTTCACCCAAGGATGCCAAAGGCTGCGATGTGGAGAAGAAAAAGCAGAAACCATTATTGTACGCTTACTCCCTAAACATGAAAGCCATCTTGTCTTGTATAACAAGTAGAAAGTGGTTCAACGCCTGAGCAGGACGGTTAACGACGTTGGGCGATTATTAAAGAGCGGCACCAAAGACAGGGCGGCGTTGCAGGCAGACGGCGATGACGGAGCTGCGCCTGACCGGTCACCAGATCACCAACACCGATAGTGTAGACATAGAGCCCAATCTTATATTTTCGAGCAGTATAACGTTACAATAAACTTTTATATAGCTCGAATTGTATACAACTTTCATTGATCTTCAAAGTAATGATATATTAGAGATTAACTTCTGTCAGTAAGCAATTCGAAGACCATACGGCCTTAAAAATGATAAATAACAAGAACGGTCTAAGAAAAGGAGTAAACAAGCCAGTGAAGCCGGCTAAAGGAAGAGTCAAGTTAGCCGTGCGGTTCCCGGCAGAGTAGAATAGGACCACTCCAAGTCTTCCCGATGTGTGTGTTCGTGGATGTCGTAGAGGCAAGATAAATAAATCTTATAAACATCAATGAGACCTCTCCAACCCGTCTGGCCACGCTAAATCTTCTGGCTAATATAATATATGGCTCTGGTAGTACAGAGACGGTCGTGCTCCTGCAGCGGAGACTAAACTTTTTTTAGTCTCCACTGCAGTTGCATTGCTTTAAAGTATTTTTTTAATGTGACAAAAAACAAGAACGGTCTAAGGAGAGGAGTAAACAAGCCAGTGAAGCCGGATAAAAGAAGAGTCAAGAACGACTATAAAAATAGAGTAACAACGGCTGATTAATAAGAGGTTTGTCAGACCTTCAAAAATTGGGGTGTTCAAAAATCCTGTTGTAAAAAATCAGGAATTAGTTCAAATAAACATGACTCTAAAACGCTAGTTCTACTCATAGGTACAATGAGAGCGGTCTTCAATCTTGGTTATTGCAGAAAAAATTATAAAGCTATTCATCTGCAGTTTATCCAATTTGTGTGATGCATGACTAACGCTTTACGACTGCAAACTTCGATGAACCATAAAATGTAAACCGGGAACAGTAAATTACCCGCGTATTCTGGCACGGCGAAATGGGAAGGAACAGGAAATCTGTGGCCCCAATGTGCGTAAACTATTTGCTTGATGCGAAAACATGGCAGTTTTTAAATCGGCCAAGGATAAAAACTTATTTAAAGTCTGATTTTTTATTCCGTAGAATTTTGACAGCTTAAAATTTTGACGTCAGAGATTACAAACCTTTTTCGACGGGCACATATTTTTATTAAATTCCAGGTTTCAATAAAAGTCTGAACATCGAAGTCTGTTCATTTTATTTGTTAGTGAATGTAACCATTTCGCACGCTCCAAATCAAAAGGAGATTTACGGCGAGCGATATTTACGTCCCTTTTCATTACGACTATATTTATTTAATATTAGATTTTTAATAAATTCTACTAGCTTGCTACCGCAGCCAATAAAAAAAATACGAATTTAGTTTTATTTAAATTAGTAGTTAATTTTTTTACGAAAAAAAATTTTTTCAAATGGTTTGAAAAGGTTTATTATACATGAATTAGTAGGGAGTGATGCCGGCTAAAGAAAAATAACCTGCTAACTTAAAATTACAACTTTGATAATTCAGTATTAAAAAATGTCAATACATTTTAAATATACCAGAAAGTTTAAAATTTATCTTTTTCAAGGTAAAACATAAAAATTTATCCCGAATTTAATTTTTTATTGCCTTTAAATGGGTTCCCTTTTTAGCTAGAGAGTTTTTTTAGTTGCAACACTTTTGAAATGTCAGAATTCTACGGAATAAAAAATCAGACTTTAGAGAGCTTACTTTTCAGGCGGTATTTCAAAGCTGTATTAAATAATTTCATAATTACTTAGGTATATAAGAAGCGATAATATATATAGTGCGAAATAAAGGTGTCATATTGTAGCTCAATGTATAAATATAAGTTATTAAAGCTCTTTAGCATATTTTATCACAACTTTTGTCATTTAACTATAAATGGAGCAAGACTGAAAAAAGTGTAGTTATTTTTATAATATGTTGATGGCTGTATTTAAAAAAATATTAAACCTACCTCTATAAATTTCGTATCGTTTTGTAGGTAATTTATAGACGATGATTTGGTCCTTGAAAAGTAAACTCCTTAGTCCTACCGTTTTTGTGGAAAATGAAGAAAACCAGAATGAGGGAGATAAAAGGGGAAGTGGGGGAGAGAAACAACCATTTATCAGCGTGTTTCCATATCGACATTGAAGCACATATGAAAGCTACATTCATGCCAAGTTTCATCCTTTCTTCCGGATGGGACCATATTTCAAGTTAAGGACCCGTACTAGATAGGATTGATATGACCATAAAGGGACAAATGCTCGTACTTTAGATGAAAGAATGTTTTGTTGATTGCTTTTGCATTTGAAGGAAGAGAAAGACCGAAGAAGATGGAAGGAATATAGGAGAATGTAGGTAGATCTTTTGAGTTTATACTATGAATGTATTTTCAAGGTACAAGAAATACACGTATCCCGTTTTTAAAAGCCAAATCTGTGACATAACGAGAAACACGAGCGTCAGCGACAACCGTTGGGCGTCACTTTTGACGGATCAGCTCAGGTGTCACGCTCGCAGCCATTTAGATATCACGCACTGAAAAATGACAATGGGTGAATCTTGGCAGCCTGCGGAGACTCTGTTATCATAACGATCGCAGTGCGCACGCAGGGTATTCTAGTCTAGATTTATATACAAAAAACACAATTTAACTGAGCGGAAACACGGGCTTTTGTCGATGAACGCGATGATATTTTGTTCTTTTATTTACTGACTTATATTAATTCGGTGTTCCTTTTAATTAGCTTCATTATTCTTCTTTCATTTAAGATCCACGCTCTTTTCGGTGGAGTTTTCTTCGTGTCTCTATTTCTCCCGCCGAATTCTTTCTTCTTCTTTTCGTATTACATTTTATTATTTTATATTTATTATTATTTTACATTACTCTTTTCATCGCACCACCTTATATTTTTAGCACAATTCCTGTCACCCAAAGGTAGCTTGTAAAAAATTACAATAAAGTGTTACTTACTATACCATAACTGGATGTTGGCCGTCAGCTTCTCAAACTCCTCTATCCATTGCCAAGCGGAATAATATCTCTACTTTGGTTTGAAGTTAGTTAATAAGACACACAAAGATGTTAAGAACTTGGCGGGAGCCCCTATATTATAGTTCTAACAAGTGTCTAGTAAAAATTGATAAAATACTATGTACCTACTCTGATGGTGTAATCGGTACCTACCTTGTCAGTTTCAAAAAGATTTGTTTTTTCTTAAAAATAATTATCGCACCAGTAAAACCCATGTGATGGGAACCTGAAAAGATAATTCCGTGCGTTGTAAATCAGCTGGACGAGAATCTCTTTGATCGGCAGCGTTAATACGTTAATATGTTTTCGATTTGGCGTCGGGACGCGGCGCAGACCGCGGTTGCGTCATTAGGTGACACCTCGGGGAAACTGTCCACCATCCGACAACTTATTCTATTAGCGGGCGATTTATAGACGCAGTTGACAGCCGGCAAAAAGCACGACAGATTATTTAGGCGTACAGGGACAACTTAAGGTTACATGCTGCTTGTACTTAGGATAGGGACATTGCAATTTATTTGTCTTCAGGTCTTTTGTTTTTGAAGTGCACAAAAGAAAAGGTTACTTTTCATGAATAAGTCACGTAACGTATTGCTTATGAAAGAACGTCTGAATTAGCTGGCTCATATTAGCAATGCTAACTGCTTGATTTCACAACT
Source organism: Acrobasis repandana (assembly GCA_963576875.1). NCBI lineage: Eukaryota > Metazoa > Arthropoda > Insecta > Lepidoptera > Pyralidae > Acrobasis > Acrobasis repandana. The sequence continues at coordinate 7,415,848 of OY756230.1, read as the reverse complement.
AGGTAACTCTGCTGACGTCCATCGACGAAAAAAACTACGGACTTAATGTTAGTTTTGTATGCTATTTAGTACCTATCCAATTTTTTCACATTTCAATTTTCTTACATTTGCGGTCGAGCTTAAAGCATCACGAATTTTCCATCGCAACGAACTATAAAATTATAAGTTAAACAACAGTAAGTTGTTTTCTTGCTTTCACTTTAGTCGTAATGCCTGCGTTACTTAAACATACAACATTCAGTGCCAAAAAATGTACACAATGTCCAAACTTTAAATGTTGGGATTGGGAACACATTGGGCGAAGTGACAGCGAATTACGTCGTACACTCACATCCAACATATAGCCTCACCGCAGACGAGCCACTGTCGTCAACCACAAATCGCAGCCATATGGAAATGGATACTCTATACCCTTACTATCGTAAAGTCAAAAAAAGAATTAAAAGAGAAAAGTGAAAATGATAAAACAATAACTAACTGAATACTGAGCAACATTTTGGAATATTGAATATAGCGACAAATGTTATCATTTTGTAAGCAAGGCGGTTGCGACAAGTAAATACTAAGCAACAATTTAATATATTTATTAGAAAAAACAAGGTTGTCCACAGCGCGGTGTCGCCGTTTAGTGGCCGTCGCCGACGTCTCTACGGCGGTGACACTTAAAAAAGTCTGATTCACCGGAGACACTTTCATTCGATCCGGAAATATCTGCCGGGCGAATTTAGGCGTCCTTGCGTATAATTTTAAAGTACTCAAAGGACAATAATACATGTGATTTTACAGAGGCCAACAGACTTGTGTGACTCACTAGAACTAAAATTAAGTGCATCTCTCATCTTTATCGAATGCGCCGTTTATATTAAAAGGAAGTTTCAGTTTTACGATGCGCACATCATCGACTATTTGCGTTTGAAGTGTTGCAAGAATTTCAATTAAGGCGTGGATATATCTAGCAGCATGTTTCTTTTTTCAGAACTTGCTCGCTTTACGAGTAAACAACGGGTAAACAGCCAAAAGTGTATAAGGAAAACTCCAGAAATAAAGAAATAAGCGTAAAAAATGAAAGGGAAGGCTAGAAATTCAAGCTACTAAGGCAAGAAATTCAGTGTTGTAATCATTGAGAACAGTTTGGGATTAGGATTTTTAATTCAATACAACTATATAATATTAAACGTCAGAAAAGCAAAGTTTAATAGCATCATGGGATCGGAAAAAGAACTACTAGTAAAAGAAAAATAAAATTAAAAAAATAATCAAAAAGACTGTAGCACTTGACGCAGAATAGATAAATAATCCAAAAACGTAACTCATTTGGTTAGAGGTGCAATTATTATATTTTATATTTATTCTCAAGAAATTGTATAAAATATGAATACAGTGCGTTAATTTCATTTTCGTGCGTAGACAGCATATAGACACAGCTATATCGTAAGAGTAGGTATGTATCGATTTAAAGAGTATTTGGGTATTTAGCGCCCATCGTAAAGAGGGCAGTTTACAATTTCGTGCCAACTCCAACGAAACTAGATCTGGGCCAGTCACCGTTAATGCGCTATATAGGTGATTATATCCAGATCACATCAAAGAATCGCTACGACACAAAGCAGGAACTGCTTCTGACAGCAGACGTGACGATCCGATTTTATGGTACGAGTGTCACGGGTGCTTGACTGATATAAATGGCATAATATTAGGTCCTTACATATGAAATTGCCGTTCAGTATCAAAAAAGTGAAACAAGTTTTTTTTAATGAAATTATTATTTAATCAATCGAAGTATGCGCCGTTGTTATCGATACACTTCCGCCATTTTACAGGCAGATCATTGATACCTTTGGAAAAAAAATCCTGGGAGCGAGAGTCTATGAACTGTTTGAAGGCGGTTTTGACTGCCTCATCAGATTTGAATTTTTTTCCTTGTAAAAAGTTATCCAAATTTTGAAAAAAGTGGTAATCGGTTGGGGCAAGATCTGGAGAGTATGGTGGGTGACGCAGAGGTTCCAGTCGCAGCTCCTCTAACTTGGCGATCGTTTGATGTGCAGTGTGTGGTCTAGCGTTATCCTGAAGGAGCAGTGGGCTAGAGCAATTCATCAGTCTCGGTTGTTCAATAGCAAGCTTTTCCATCATTGTTTGCAATTGTTGGCAATACAAGTCTGCAGTAATCGTCTGGCCTGATCTCAAGAAGCTGTAGTGGATAACACCAGCACTGGTCCACCAAACACTAACCAGAATCTTCTTTTTGGTCAGTTTTCGCTTAGGGCAAGGTTTTGCCGGTTCTCCAGGGTCAAGCCATTGTGATGATCGCTTCCGATTGTCGTACAGGATCCATTTCTCATCACAAGTCACGATACGGTTCAAAATCCCCTCATTATTGTGGCGATTAAGCAAAGAAACGCAGCAAGCAACGCGTGTTTGTTGGTTTGCTTCAGTCAATTCGTGCTTTACCCACTTTTCGAGTTTTTTAATTTTTCCGATTTGGCGCAAGTGGATAAGTATCGTTTTGTCACTTACGCCGAAGGCTGCTGCTAATTCAGAAGTGGTTTGAGATGGATCCGCTTCCACTATCGCCTTCAATTCTTCGTTATTCACTTGAGTATCAGGTTGTCCACGAGGCTCATTGTGTAAATCGAAATTTCCAGAACGGAAACGTTGAAACCAAAAACGCACCGTTCGTTCGCTAGCAGTGCCTGGTCCATACATGTCGTTAATTCTTCGAGTCATTTCTGCAGCACTGGTGCCACGGTGGAACTCGTATTCGTAAATACCGCGAATTTTTAATTTGTCCATAGTTGTTGTTATAGCAATGTTGAAACTCAAACAAATGATGTTAAAACAAATGAAATACGAATTTTAAAACAATATTTTTCTGGCTTTATTTCGAAATAAATTTGAATTTGGAATTCCTAATGAAACGCAAGATATTTGATTTTAAAGTAGCCAGTATTGAAAATCGGCAATTTCATATGTAAGGACCTAATATTTCTGGAGCTCAAATATTTTAGATAGGATAGTTTTATTTAAAAAAATAGTAATATAGAATAATTGAGCCAGTATAAATTATTATAATTTATACTGGCTTTTTGTGATATGTACACTTTTTTCTAAGTAAACAATACATTTCTTGAAATGAACTATTTATTTATTTTATTTCGGAAAACTTACAGCTTTTTCTTATCTATGTAAGCATAACAGCAAATAGTTACAAAACTTGGCCAATAATAAGTTTTATATGATTCTTATTCCTATGATTTCTAAGTTCAGGAAATACAAGGTTTCTTAAAAGCTGCATTATTTATTATAAAAAAATATTGTAAGAAATTTGTTTTTTATGGGTTTTAAAATGTTATAATGTTTTACATTAAAGCGAATATGATATTTTACTCTCTGTAAAACTTTCAAAAATTACTTTTAAACATCTCATATCTTCAATCTTTCTGTGTTTACCAGAAAATTCAAAGATTGTAAAAAAAATGTCAGAATTGCGTTATTTTCTGATGCCAATTTGCAATCGACAACTGGAATCAACTGAAAAGCTCAGGTATAAATATTTATCTCGATACTCGGCCTACACTAGCGCGAAACATTAACTAATTTGATTAGATTTGAAGAATGTTGTTGTGGTTTTGTTTACTACGGCCAGTGGGCGGCGGAGCGTGGCGGAAGTGGATTACTGAATTATAGGCGGTGACGCCGTCAGTAGGGCGCTTAATAACGTAATTCCTAGCTTTAGTTTAGTATAACGAGACACATTTTATTAGGCGCCTAAGCTTATAGTTCTTATTTATTTTTATGTTCTAGCGATAAAAGCGTTTTTATGAGGCTTTAAAAAATAAAATGTCATTAAAGAAAGACAAGACTTTTTTTTCAGAATGATATTTCGAAAATTTTCATTGAAAATACTGAATCCAATAAAGAGACTATATTGAAGCATTTTCAATTGAAAACAGTAATAAAATTGAAACGTTAACCAATTCTCGGGAGATTTCTTACATCCCGAAATAATTCCTAAATAAACGCTGATGAGCCCTTGACTAAAGTAACTCTCCAATCAAAAGTGGGCATTCAGTGGAAGAATCTGTAGTAGCAATAGGAAGCAATACAAAAGCCATTGGCAAAGGTAGCGTTGTGAAATAGCGCGGTGAGTCACGGGTATTTGGAGGAACGGTCTCGACTCCCGACGCACGGCCGCGGCCGCTCGCCTTCGACACAACAACACTCTTCATATTGACTGCTAAATACCTATTCAATTAAATTTCACACATCCTACAGGTAGATTTGGTGCGATTGGTTAATTTATTAAATAAGTAGTTACTTTAAAAAGAGAGCGATAACAAAATTTTTATTACAAATGAAGTTTACGCAGACAGACACAATAAAGAAATTCAGTCAAATTCTTGATTTCAGACGTTTTACTATATGATCGTTTTGCTGGAATATCTTTTATAGCCTAATGCCATTTTGCTGGATTGTCCTTCTGATAAGGAGCGAAAGTTTCGGCTTAGCTCATTCAATCAAAGGAGTCCTTGGGAGATAATGATGAAATGGCGATGATGTTGAATGTGAATAAGATATCTCCAGTTAAATTATGTTATGGATTCCCGTTAATATGGATATTCATGGGACAGATAACACAAATAATAAAAGACCAGCTTTCGATCAATAGCTTCTTTGAAATATCGTTTATAAAAAACTCTTAAAATGAGAAGTCTTTGATTTGAAAGGGATTTCGAAACTCGTCGTCTTGAGAGTACAGAAATAGAGCAGTTATAGTTTTATAATAGCTTCATTCACGATGAACGATACTACGAAATATAGGATTAATGGAATAAGATGAATTAAACCATTCACATAAAACAATTCCTGCTGGTAGATAAATAGTAAATATTAAATAAAAGGATTATTGATAACGAAATATCAAAAGCTAGAAGACTGGTGATGATCGAGAAACAAAGTGTAAGACGCTCTCTTTTTTTCTATCACCTTGGAAGAAAAATGAAACTAATTAGTAGGTAAAAGCGTTGACAACATATTATGTAAACGTCAATCATGGCCCGTACAGAAATGAGGTAAATTTTAAAATACATATAACAATTCGCACGTTGGTTTACGTTGAAAGACCGTAGCAACCCAGTCGAGATCGAGAATGACTGGTCGGGCGAGCTATAGGCTACAGATAACCGATGTTGCGAGATCGTAGAAATAACGGCGTAACGTTTTTGCGTAAACGTAAGCGCAGTGCGTGCGGCGGCCGGGGCGCGTGACGCAGGAGCGAGCCCCGACCTACTTAAGTCGTCGAAAAAATCAGCAGATGTTCAACTATATCGAGCGGGGCAGAATGTGTTGTTCCGAATAGAAATAAACTTGTCACATATTTTGATTGTATCTAGAGCGGGCAGCGGTTAGTCATGTAGCGGTGCCGATGCCAACGGCCCGGCCGCTCCGCGCCACCACCGCAGCTATAAAGGCAATCGCAGTTCAAGCTGAATCACTGTAGGCGCCGTCTGCAAAATGTCTCACCGCTCATGATTTACGGTATTTTCTGATTGTTACTCGCCTCGATACAGAGACACGTGACGATTGGCAGATATTGGCATGTGAGACCGAACTTCTTGGCGGTGAAACTAACTTGGATAAATCCACTAGCGATGACTAACTGATGAAATATTAGAACCTGTTCCATGAAAACGTAAAGAAAACACAAAGTTAAAAAGTTTCCCAAATATACATAGATGAAACGCTACGTGAAACTACTTTCGTAATAAAAGGGAGACCACTTGTTACTCTTCACGTGATAATGGGACACGTAAACATGCTTATTTTTAAATCTTCAAAGAGGGTTGTTTATTATCGTCGCTTCGAGATCTCGCTTCGGGAAAACAAAAGAGTTAACATTGGGAATAAATTTAGAGCCGTCGTAATTTTGGATAGCAGCCGAGCAACGCTAGGTGCTGCCATAAGCGGATCTGGTAACTGGGTTGTGAGGAAAATGCTTGCTGAATACTCAAATCGATAACATTGCGAATGTTTACCTGAACTAGATATTGGCAATTGGCTTCTAACACATTTTGAAAAGTTTCGCAAACGCAACAAAGGGTTTACCGCAATGCTGTTACTTGGGACCTTTATAAAAATTTTAAAGCTTCTTGTATTAGATTCTGATTTCAGCTCCGTACCATAGCATTGGCAACAGCGTTTATCGAGCGCTATCATCTATCACTATCTTACTCTTCGTAATAATAACGAGCGGGATGGTAAAAGTCCGTCGCGCGATACATACTTTATTTATGGATAAAGATTACCATGATAATGATCGACCTAAGTTACGAGTACATACATTAATTAATAGATTAAACGATATCAACTATTCAAAAAGATAAATTTAATGGAACTTAGGACCTTTAGGATGCTAGTTTGGGAGATAAGAAGCTTAGAATGCACCAACTGCTTCTCTTACCACGCAGATTGTAGAAGCCAATAGAAGGAATGGGCGAAAATGCAAATCATGTTAAAAGGCGATGTGGCTAGCAACCCATCACTATTCTGATTTCTTGTTCCACCTTTTCGTCCACCATCACGCCAAAAGAGGCCTTTGGGTCTTGCGGCCCTGGGCTCTGTCTACTGAAGAGTCGTAAGACCCAAAATGCTCTCTGCCCCGTTAGGGATAAAGACATAATAATATGAATGTACGAGTATGTAAATATAACGGAAGTAAAAACTAGCTCAGAGAGAAACAAATGTAAATTTCACTCTTCACTGAATAGCTGTATACCAAAAGTATTAAAAAAATCAATTACGTAGTAAAGCCTGGGAAGGCATGCTTTCTAAATAAACATCCGATTCTTTGATTAAATCTAACCCAGAATCTGAATTAATATCCGTATTTACATTAGACCTCGAACCATTCCATCAATCTCTAGATACTGATTCCTGGTCATAAAATAACGAGGCATGATTCATAGGTGCGGCGAAAGCGTCACTCGGCGGTGCTCAATAGCTCGCTATAGTCGCTATCTGGCAGTTAGTCCCGCCCGTCAGCTTTTGGCATAGCACTTTGACAACCGATTATTTCACTGTCAGCGATCTTTAGCAGCGATTATAAATCTGCCCTATGATTGCAATGTCTTTCATTTCCAATTTAAATCACGTTATAAATACGTATCGTTTATTTGTTTACGACTCTTTTTCTGTTATGATTTACTATGTTTATTTACATATGTACTATTTGACCATTGTTATTGCCTTTATGTACCTATATGTTATAAACTTAAATACTCTTTAATTCTTTATATTACCCATTACCGCATTATAGGAATGTATTTCTTTTCAAATTCAAATTATGGTATGCAGGTATGGCTGTATCCTTATTCGTTAGTTCGTACGTGATGTGAACAAGGATATGTATTTAATTAATAAGCAATTTAAAAACCTGTTATTTCACAAATAAATCATCCATTATCCCGTCGCCACTCCTGGCCTATAGACGGTGATGGATCAACCAGATCCATTGGGTTTCATTAGCTCACCACTATTCAGTGATAAACCCTAGTGGTCGCTATATAGGTAGGTATTCTACAGAAAATTGCATGTGGCTTAACTTAATTACATTATTCGTTCATGTTTTATCAATTACACATATATATGTATTATTATTACGAGCTTTTATTTAGTTTCACCTTGTCCCGTTGTCTGTGTGTCCGTAATCAAATTTTGCAAGCTAAATTAGATCAATTTTGCAAGCTCATTCGATCAAGTTGAAACTTCACATAGTTATGTAAGTTGGGTGACAATGCAATATTATGGTACCAATGACCTTAACTCATGATGAAGGAAGGAAGACCGGAAGGTGGCCACGGTATCTCTGTGACAAAACAACATAAACCCAACCAAATTTGGGCTCAATAGATACGTTTTGAGGACCATTTTAGGCATTTTGTTCATTGCTTATCATTGATTTAGATAAACGTTTGTTTTTAAATAATTACTTGTTAAAGTTTAAATTTACCTACGTAATATCATGCAAGTACTGTTTCATACTGAGATAATAATATTATTATTAATTAGATATTATTGACAGTAAATAAGAGTTAATTTTAGCTTCTCTTCCGAATCCGCTAGTTGCCATCAAGTCAAAACAGATACTTCTTTTCTTAACAACAAAACAAATATTTTCTATGGGATTTTTGTGAATAACGCACGGCGTGACGTCATAGTTTCTTGGAGTCAAATAGCGCTCTTAATATCAGTTTTTCCGGCATTAATAAATCTCAAAACACGTTCAAAATGGATATGATCAATGACAAGTGACATTATTTTGTGGCGTTTTATTGTCGTATCATTACAAAATAATTTATTTTTGACCCTGGATACTACCCTATTCTTAAGTTTTTTGAAAAATATTTATTCGTATTTTTATTGGTAGATAAGTATAATAAAAGGATAATAAATAGAAGAAATAAATTCTTAACTAAGCGTAACAGGAAATGTTAAGTAGAGCTTAGATCTCGAATCACAGATACTGTAGATCAATGTACGGCAGGTCAGCCAATGCCGCAAAAACCAGAAGTTTTTTGCAAAGTGCAAAAAAGTTGGATCACAGGTAGCTTGGGGAAGGCCGACTGATGACCTTTACATCGAGTTACTAGGAAATGTACCGATGAGTTGAATAATTTTGATCCAAGAGGAGTTGTTACCAGCATCTGATTAATTCTGATTTTGCACGAAGATATTGTAATCTCTAAAGATTTAGCAAACCCAACACTATTATAAATGTGCACTTTATTCCAATTTTCATTTCAACCAGTGTAGACGGAAAATTTAGAATTTTCATTAAAATTGAAGTTCTACTACTGTGGGCTTAAAAAGGCCACTTTAAGCATTTCATCCGAAATTCCGAAATTAATTACCCGTATTCGTCGCAGAACTTTATTAGGTTCTTTTAAAATCGCAAAATGGAAAATCATAATAGAATATATTCGTGAAAAAGTCAATATAACCATTTTAAACCTTCTGGTAGTAACATGGGAAATGAAGAGGAGGTCCTTATTTACACAACAGCAACAGACTAGCAAGAAATGGAGGGATGTACAAAAAAAAGCTATAATTTTTTTTATCAATTAAACATTGTAATTATTATGGCAATAAGAAGGTAAAGTTGGTAATTTCTGAAAAGTAGCATGTTAGTGACATGCTACTTTGCTGGAATTACCAACTTTAATATAATGGCCATTTATTAAGTTACTTGCAATCAAATTAACAAAGTTTATCTTTGCGTGCTAATGCCAGGTTTTGATAGTTTTAGGACATATCTTTCAAGTGAATTATTTATGACATTCGTTCAAAAGAATTTCTGGGTTACTCGTTCTAATGATCATGCATTAGCAATCAGCAGATAAGAGATGAAAAACAATAAAGGTTATTTATTTCCGAATAGATAACTGATGATTAATATTCCACAGTATTGTTATAGTCAAATGCAATGAGGTGCGTGAACTTATCTGCTGTTGACTGCAATGTATTATTGAAGAATATATTTTAAATCATTTATTTATTATTTATTTATTGTAAAAACTAAATACAACGGCTTTCACCAATTACAGCATATAGAAAGAACTTATAGCTAAATGTAATTAAAAAATTTACACAGCTGGTACGACGGGCGCCACCACTAATAATGTACAGTAAAAACTTTTTTTTCATTCTAGTCATTTCATTTTAAAAACATTTTTGTCATTCTCGCAATATACCAATAGGTTCCTTACAACCATATTCGTTCCATCAACAAACACATCACACTCAGGTTGCTGATTCAGGAATGTGTTAAGGTCCGTAAGCATGCGACATAGAGGAGATTGCTCATGTGATACCGTGCGTGTGACCGGTGGGGCAAACAGTTTTCGCGGCTGACATGAGCGTTGCACCAAACGTCTATTTGGTACATTTAGGCGACAAAGTTGATTATGAAGCTCGGGGACGTCGATAAAATTACGTAAAATTTTCAAACAGATTACCAATTGCCCAGCATCTCTACGGGTTCTAAGTGAGTTTAACCCAAGAGACCCTAAAAGAAACAACGTAGGATAGAGATAGGGATAATATCCGTAGATACGTTTATAGAGGTATCTTAGAAATGCCTTCTGAACTTTTTCTAGCATCAGCGTGTACGTCGCTTCATGAGGGTTCCATATGGAGCTACTGGATTCTAGTTTGCTGCGAACCAATGCATAGTATAAAAGTTTGATTGCATACGGATTATTAAAGTCTCTTGAGTTTCGTAAAACGAATCCAAGACGTTTGAAACTCTCTTTAACTAAAGATGAAATGTGATCGTTAAAAGTTAATTTTGAATCAAATTTTACACCAAGATCTTTATATGATTCGACACGGTTAATAATGTTTTTGTTTAAAACATATTCATGATGTGTTTTGGATTGTTTTCGTCCAAATGTCATTACACAACATTTGCTTACATTAAATGACATTTTATTTTGTTCACTCCATTTTTGAACAGCATCTATATCTTGTTGCAATAGTAGACGGTCTGTATCATTCTTAATTTCTAAGGCTAGCTTCAGATCGTCAGCATATAACAAACATTTTGCATGTTTGACAACTTTAGCTAAATTATTTATCATTATAAGGAACAATAGTGGACCTAATATGGACCCTTGACTAACTCCTGAACGTGTGTGATAAGGTTCAGAGTTGTAACAACCATATTTCACAAATTGCTGGCGATCTCGAAGATAGTCTGAAAATAATGTCACTAGTTTTGGTGTAAAACCCATGGATTGTAAATGTGATAATAAAATATCGTTATCCACCCTATCAAAAGCTTTTTGATAATCAAAATATAATACGTCTACTTCATTACCATTATCCATACCTTCAGAAATGTAGTTAACTATTATTAAAAGATTGGTATCCACTGATCGTCCTACTCTGAAGCCATGTTGTTCATCAGATAGAAAAGAGCGCAGTTGGTTGTAAATTTTATTGTGAAGTACTCGTTCACACACTTTTGCTGGCATTGATGGTATAGCAATGGGTCGGTGGTTATCTACTGATAGATTATCGTTTGATTTAGGTATAGGAGTGACACGAGATATTTTCAATTGATCAGGATACTTACCGGTATGAATTGCTGTATTAAAGATATGTTGTAAAGGTAAAATTATAAAATCTTGGCATATTTTTAAAAGCTGAGAGGGAATATTATCGGGTCCTGTAGAGCATTCGAATTTTAATTTATTAATTGCTGATTTAATATCTTTTACACTACATTCGGAAATATCTATTTGGCAAGAATCTAAATTGCTGGTTAGACTATGTTCTGATTTGTGTGGATCTAAATTTGGTGCCTTTGGTAAAAATACGCTAGAAAAATATTTTGCAAAGGCTTCTGCTGCATCTACACCAGTGTAAGTTTTGCCATTGAAAGATACATTTGGATTCAAAGAACGCTGAGACTTCAGATTTGAAATATGCTGCCAAAATAGCTTGGGTTTATATTTTATATATGGTTGTACATATTAAGTACCTTAACTTTTAGGGTAGAATCAGATAGAGTTCAAAAATCCAACGGTCCAGAAGGTATTAATGTTTGTCTTGTCAAGTAGCCTTGATATTTTAATTTGCTTATACGTCTATATCCAACCCAGTAGGTACCAATGCTTAGTAGGGCGGAACTGACTGGCTATTCATTGATAAGATGTAAAGATCATAAACACATGCAAATGTTATTATTTTGTCTACAAATCCGTGAAACTATTTTCTATTCATAATTCGTAATATGTTTCAGTCATGCAAGTAAAATCTGAAACTACTCACTCATGAAAACGTCAACGATCACTTGCAATTCGTAATCGGGTTGCACAGTTATGGAAACTTGTAAGGCACAGTCCGTTTGCGGCATTTCACACAACAACTATAACATTTGGGCCGTCCTTGACAGGCCACGTGCGAAGTGCGAGTGTATAGTATCGTAGCTATGCGGTGTAGTCCGTGCAGCGGTGCAGTGCGCTTGCGTGATGCGACGATGCGCCGGAGACGGCGGCTGCGCGAGACTGTGCGACGGCACAGCCCGTCCTATACCTCTCCGATAACCTTAAATTAGATTAATTGTAACCCGGTGATTCATAAGACTGCGCGATTCTTTCTGTTGACACATGCATCTGCTTAATTTAGATTGAAAAAATTAAAATAAAATCAATGACGCATTCCAACGATTGAATTTAATTCTTTTTGAATTTGGTTGACATGTTAATTACTCAGGTAAAATTATCTTTCAGCATGTGACTACTAGACATGGGTAATCTCGACTCCGAGGAGTGTTTCGGCTCACTGAATCTTACTCCGCATACGGTACCGACTCATCTTAATGATTCCTACTCCCTTATCGGCTCCAGCTCCGAGGTTCGCTAAGTTTCGCTATTGAATCTATATAATAAAGATGTCCTTTCTGGTACCGGTTTTAATACAGAATAATATTAACTCCCAACTTCCTATTCCTCCCGAGACGCGGTAGGGCTGAAACGCGGCTCGCGACCCAAAAACGCGATTCCCTGCGGGACTAAGATCGGTGCGGACTCAATACCTCATACTTCGAAATTTACCAAGCCATTTACCGGTTACGCATTGTAATAAAACATTTAAAAAAAAACAGTCAGCAAAGTAATACCTTCATGAACCTTTTACTGTATACAGAAACATCTGGAGGAATAGAATACTAAATTAAGTATAACACTATAGACTAGACTACATTAACGATTTCTCCCTTCATCCAATAGTAAAACTTGTACATCGATTAGTAGTAGTACAATGACTAAAAATAATTATTCACTGTTGTTTTTAGGTGCATTGTATTTTTAGAGGTAACAAATGTTGAAATCAAGTTTATTACAGCTATAAATATTTAGAGACCACGTATGTATATCTAGAAAATAAACTTTCTCAATATTTTTATTTTATTTTATTTACGACGGTACTGTGATGTGAGTCATGACTCATGTTCTTCGCATTGGTAAAGGTCTCTATTTATAAACCTCAATGACAGTCATTAATAAAGTCAAATGTAAATAATGTGAAACTAGTGTGGGACCCTTTTCAACATATTCATTGTAAATACACAACTTTTATACTTTTTTTTTGCTTCATGCACGGTATAATTAGCAGATGTGACTGGTAGCTAGATTAGTATAGGAGAGTGATAGCTAGATAGGGATAAAACATACAGAATAAGCTAGCCCCAAAGTAGTTAAAACTTGTGTTTATCCCATATATTAATTCAACGATACTATATTTTATAATATAAACATATATAGATAAACACCCAACATCCATGGCAATTTGAAAAAGGCTATTTTTCAACTTGCCCTGGCTAGAGATCAAACCCAGAACCTTCCGTGTGACGGACTAGCATGTTAACCAATACGCCACGGAGGTCGTCGTCTATAACGAAAAGTGACGATACGTATTGTAAAATGTTCATATTCTAGGCCATCTTTGGTAGACTACATGTTGAAGTTGTACACAAAAGTGGGAGTAACTGTATCAAAGATAATAAAATTTTTAACAAAAAAAACAACCGACTTTAATTTTTTTAAGGAGTTTCTTCCATATCGCCAAAGTTCTTCATCATATCTTCACCAAATTAAAATGGGACCAACTTGGTAGTAAAACCTTTCAAATAAAAAAAGAATCATCATAATATTTGAGCTGCAGTTGTCTGGTGAGGAACTTCGGTCTCCAGCTACAAAATCTTTTCTCCGATCTTAAAAAAAATTACATGGGACCAACCTTGCAATGCATTCTTTAAAACGAAACATATATTTTTTAAATCGGTTACGACGGAGTTACGAGGTAACATACACAAAAAAAAAATACATACACGTCGAATTGATAACCTCCTCCTTTTTTTGAAGTCGGTTGAAAAAGTAGGAATAATAAAGCAATAAAGTGGAGGGATCACGCTGTAACAGAGACGTCAGAAGTGGGATACACCACAAAAGGAGTTTCTATACTTTCTATTAAAAATAAATAAAAAAATATTTGATTTAAATTTGAGTTAAATTACAAAATAATCATTCTTGGCCTAGAGCCCTGTGACAGACGGACAGACAGCGGAGTCTCAGTAATAGGGTCCCGTTTGCACCCTTCGGGTACGGAACCCTAAAAACGTGTTTTTTCAGCGTTTTTAACTAGATCTTTATAATCGCATTGACTAGATACTTGAAATTTTCACAGATTATGTATTACTATGGCCGCTATAACAAATACTAAAAATAAAATAAAATAAAAAATAAAAGGGGGTCGTCATACAAGAAACGTGTTTTTTAGCGTTTTTAACTCGATCTTTATAATGGCATTAACTAGATACTTGAAATTTTCACAAATGATGTATTACTACTTTTAATTTTTATCTAAGATACTAGAAGCTTCGGTTTTCAGTCAGTTCTCCAAACATCTACATGATCATAACCTCCTTAATTCTTACCAATCTGGTTTTAGACCTGGTCATAGCACAACAACAGCGATGCTTAAAGTCACTGAAGATATATGTTTTAGGCCTGGTAGACTTTAGCAACGCTTTTAATACAGTCGATATCGATATCCTTATTGCTATCCTCTCCTACTGTAACGTCTCAACCTCTGCGATTGACTGGTTCTCAAGCTATCTTCGTGGTCGTCGGCAGCAGATTCGTAGTGGTCAGGCAGAGTCTGATTGGTGCGAGTTGGAGGCTGGCGTTTCGCAAGGCAAGCAAGTTTTTTATCTCCTATATTGTTTTCAATTTTCATAAATATTCTTTCACATCATATTACGTGTACTTATCACTTTTATGCAGATGACTTGCAGCTTTACAAGTATACACAAACCGACGTTGATAATGTAAATCAGGCGGTTTCTTTAGTAAATGAGAATTAAAATAATATACTGGAGTGGTCTAAAAAATTCGGTGTACAAGTAAATGCAAAAAAGTGTCAGGCCATTATAGTAGGAAGCTCTTATCAACTTACTTGATTTAGATACTGTACAGCCTGTTAAATATGACAATACTGTGATTCCATTTAGCCCCGTAGTTAAAGATTTGGGTCTCTTTATAAACATTAACCTAAATTGGAACTCACATATAGTGTGTATATAACATTTCTTGCCAATTAAAACTAAGATCATGCTGGTTCAAGCTCTCGTCTTGCCCTTGATTGATTATGGTGATGTGTGCTATCTGGATATAACTGAAGATATTCTGAATAAACTAGACTTCTTAATAATTGTATAAGGTTTATTTTTGCCTTCGAAAATATGACCATGTTTCCGAACACCGTTCTGAGCTTAAATGGCTCCCCATCCGCCAACGCCGGAATCTTCATATTTTATGTCAACTTTATAATATACATAATCCCCTTGCCCCTAAATACCTCAAATCAAGTTTTCAACTTTTATCTTCCACTCATGAAAGAATCCTGCGTTCTTCTAATACTTTGACCCTTTCTATTCCTTCTCACCGTACTGGTTTTCTTTCTAACTCTTTCGCCATTACGGCAATAAGACTCTGGAACGCGCTTCCTGAATCCATTCGAACTGCTCCTAGTCGCGCTAGCTTTAAGACACAGGTATTTAAATACTTCTTGGCCAAGTTATAAAAGTTGATTTAATCCCCGACGTAATATATATATATATATAGATATATATATATATATATATATAATATATATTATATATAATATATATATATATTATATATATATATATATATATATTTATGTAACAATGTACATTGTGTATTTTATGTATACTACACTTTATCTTGCAACCCACATTTACACTTTCTGTGTAACCCAAATGTTCGCCTATTGTTCTGTACAATTTGTATTTGATGGACAATAAAGATTAAATAAATAAATACTATGACCACTATAACAACAAATACTAAAAATGAGATAAATTTAAAAATTAAAGAGGTCGTCATACAAGAAACGTGTTTCTTCAGCGTTTTAAAACATTGTACGGTGGTACGGAACCCTTTATGTACGAGTCCGACTCGCACTTGCCCGTTTATTTTAAATAGTTTAGAGTATCCATTCAGTTATGTATGACTAATCGAGATAATATTTGTGCATTTCTATAACCGCCATTGAGAACCGATGAAGCGCAAAGCTCAAAGGCCGCGCGTTACTGTATAAAAATCAACACATTTGTTTATTTGAGCAGCGCGTATCGGGCGTGCTGCCCGCCGCAGCGGCACCATGAAAATATTACGACTTATTTACTTTACCGCGATGCTGGCCTTACGGCATTGACTCAGCCGCCAGCACTCTATGGGTCGCTATGGATCGTCTCAATTAACACCTCGGGCAGTTTGCTATTTTGCAAATCATCCTGGAATTCAAGGCGGATAGCGGCCTACCATGCTAGTATGCAAGGATGAATTTGCTGGCAGTCACTTGCTGTAGTAATAGGTATTGACTAATTTACTTTACTGTAGTGATGGCTTTACTTAAGGCATTGACTCAGCCGCCAGCACTCTATGGGTCGCTATGGATCGTCTCAATTCCAATCATCCTGGAATTCAAAGCGGTGAGCTGCCTACCAAAGTTGTATCCTAGGATAGATTTTCTGGGAGTCGCCTGCCGTAGTAATAGGTATTGACTAATATACTTTACAGTAGTGATGTTCTTAAGTCATTCACTCAGCCGTCAGCACTCTATGGGTCGCTATGGATCTATACCTTGGCCCGTTTGCTATTTTGCAAATCATCCTGGAATTCAAGGCGGTTAGCGGCCTACCGAGCTTGTATTGACGACCTCTGTGGCCTAGTGGTCATCATGCCAGGCTGTCACACCGAAGGTCCCGGGTTCGATCCCCGGTCAGGTCAAGATGAAAAATGATCTTTTTCAGATTGACCTGGGGCTTGGATGTTTATATATATATATATGTATTTGTTATAAAATATAGAATCGTTGAGTTGGTATCCCACAACAAAAGTCTCGAACTTACTTTGGGGCTAGCTCAATCTGTGTGATTTGTCCGTATATATTTATTTAAGGATTTGCTGGCAGTCACCTGCCGTTAATTTACCTTAGGCACAGTAGTGATTGATGACCTTAAGGCATTGATTCAGCCGCCAGCACTCTATGGGTCGCTAACGATCGTCTTCATGTCTGTCATCGAACTCACTTAACACCTCGGGCAGTTTGCTAATCTGCAAATCATCCTGGAATTTAAGGGGTTAGCGGCTAGGCTAACTGCTTTTGATTCCAGGATGTACCGTGCTTGTATTCAATAGCATTGATCAATGAGCTAACAACGATAGCTTTTTTTACTAGTCTGTATGTGTCGTTTCCAAAAGTTGGGTCAAGGCAACCACTAAAGCAAAATTCAACAACACACATTATTGTGTTTCTTTACACTAAGCTAAGAGTATTTAATTGGTTATAGTAATGCAATCTACCGACAAACTTCTGAGAATCAATTTAACGTCTCTTCCAAATCACGAAAGAGCAGAAAATGCATGTGCTGAACCGAAATGATTTTGGTTCAAGTCATCAGCTCCTCACTACAAAATATGAAATGTACAAACTTTCTCTTCATTATTATGAAAACAATTTATGATTTCATAATGGCCAGTTACATTTTGCCCATGCGTGTCGCCGTCGGCGGAAGCGGCGGGTAAACACAACATGACCCGTCTAGCCATATGCGAGAAGCCGGGACGCAGCGCGCGCACGTCTATACGAACGACAGACAAATCATCATGCCACTATTTATCTTTGTTCCCGGCGCGTGCACAAAAAACACGGAAATTTCCCAAGCTATGACGTAAACTCATTTCCAGATAAATTTTGAGGAAAATAAATAAATCAACAATCGCTAACAGAATGTTTTTTGGGTGATTCTTGGGAACATTGCGTATAAATATTATATTACTGACATGACTGCAGGAAAAAACGGTGAAATAACCACACTCATGTATACGGACTATTATGTCTTACTTATCCTTACAGTAGGATTACATATTACATGTTAATGTGTTAACATTGTATTATATTATAAGTATGTATTTGTAAATCAACATTCGACAGACATATGATAAAGCTCTTCTGGTGCGTAGGCGACCAATACCTACTGTGTAAATAAGTTTCTTTCGGCAGTTTGTCTCAGTAGTGGTCGTTTCGAAACGCTAGTATCGGTAGCTTATCTTATAATGCATATACGTAATGTATACAAAACTTATTGACGTGTAAAAGTACCTGCAAAGGCCTTATTACTGAGTAAATAAACATTTGAATTTTTGAACAGTTTTTTTTATGTTATAAGACGGCAAACGAACAAGCGGGTCACCTGATGGTATAAGCTGCTGCCAATTAAGTAAGCTTGGGGCCATAAAACTCAAAGGTCACGTTAATTGAGGGTATCCTGGAAAACCTATTCCCGGTTGCCATAAAACTTAATAATGTAATGAATTAAAATATCTTGAGATAGCAGTTGCTTGATGAGAGAGCCTGGAATAGCAGAAAAATAAAAGTAGCCTGGTAAAAAGTCAACAGATTTTTAGCACTCGAAACGAAGCTGCAATTTTAGAGGGATTGAAGGAGACAAGCGTCAAAGTGACATCTAAGTTATCATTTGGAACAGCTGAAAGTGAAACTAGGAACTGCACCCGATCTAACAATACTTCTCGTTCGGTCGTTGGTCCCACAGCACCCGGTTCCTAGAAAGTAAGCGGACACAGTCTAAAATAGTCGCGGCCTCTTCCGAGAAGCATGAGTCACACGGGACCGACCCGCCCGAGCCGCATCTGGACCAACCATATTATATATAACACAGTATGCGATGGATCTATAACTGCATTGCACGCATGCGTATGATTTAACGCTGGCAGCGGTGTTGCGTGATTGAATTCTGTTTTGAAAATACTAATAGAAAGAAGATATATCGGTTTTGGTTGCGAAAATCCTAAGAGTTTCGTTATATGAATTCTGCGACACGTACAGTATTCACTATAGTAAGCTTAGAAGCAAGAGGGTTGAGGGCAATTAAATGTAGATGTTAAACATGTGAATTTGAAGCAGTCTAACAAGTTTTTAGACGCTGGAATATCATACAAAAAATATTAAAATAGAACTTAACTAAATCATGCCAAATCGGCTAAATCGATTTTAAATATATGATTTGTGTGTAAGTATATAAATCATATATTTAAAATCGTTACAAGAACTATAGCTACATAGATCTTTCGGAAATTCGGGATACTCGCGAAAGAAGATGCGGGAAAGCTAGTATGTATTTACTCGTAAATATGTGTTACAGGATTATACACAAGGAAGGACGTTCCTGGCATGTTTCTTTTTTAATTTAGTAAAACCGGAAAAATAATTAAATAAACATATTTTGTAAACACTGTGGTAAGGTAAAACAAACATCTGGATGATCGTATTATCCTGTTATTTTATATTATATCAGCCCCTGGCGAGTTAGCAGACTTCGCAGAAACGTAAGATCTCACGAAACTACACTCTTGGTTAGAGTTGTGATGATTCACTTTGGTATCCTGATTGCATCATAAAAGTAACAAAAAATATAAGGAAATTTAAGCAAATATGATACTATCAGACATGGGGTATCTAATTAGGCTTTGCATCTTTGCACTTTTAATTAAAAGTGGTTGTTTTTTAAACACCAATATATTTTATACTTGTAATTTTTTTTTTTTAGATTCTTGATAATTAATTATTATCCACAAAAAAAATGTGAAAATGCTATGTGATTTTCTACTGAAGGACGAAAATTTATTTTTCGTATTGCAAAATAAAATTATAAAAAATGATTCTGGAAAACCTAATTTTTTTGTGCACATTACGTAAGCTACTTGCGAGTTCCTTTTATGATGATTTAGTTCAGACGAAAAAAACAACATGACAATGCCTACCAGCTACTGTAAAAAGAACTTATATTGAAAAAATAAAAATTCAAAATTCCTACAACAGGCGTATCCGATCGCTTTCAAGTAACCACATCTTGAGTGGCTTTGGGCCTAATGATGCTGCCTATCGATAGGTTACCTACCTACATACAGATGTTATTACATTACATGTACATGGATAGTTCTTCCATGCCACTTCCATGCTTGTCTGGGAAAAAAAGAAGAAACCTAAAATGTTGCTGCTGCTGCTCCTCTTCCCACGCAGATCGTAAAAGCCGATCGAGTGAATGGGTTAGTATCAGAATCATATTAGGCGATGTGGGTAGTAACCCATCACTATTTTGATTGTCTTTTTCCATCTTAACGCCCAAAACCCACGCTACACGTGGCTTTTGTGTCTTGCGGCCCTGAGCTCTGTCTACCCCTTTGTAACAGATACTAAATGTATGAAAAATGTATGGCAAATGTATGGAAACATCCATTAGAGTCAATCTGACATTAAATCAACATCATTCCAGCCGCAGAAAATGTATTATTGTTAGACTGGACATAGATTAATTTAATATGACTGTCATGTGACATGTATTTTCTCACCGATTTCTCTACCTATTGTCAGAGAATGTATAAAAACAATCGTTATTTTTAAACTAATCTAAACGTAGTACGGGGATGACTAAGCGGCTGATATTTGAGCGGCCGAGTCGCATCGCTGTCAAATGGCGCATCTAGCTTCTAGGAACGAGCTATTATGTATGTGGAGTTAATGTCAGACAAATGTTGCAAGGAATGGATGTTCTGACAGAAATTCTTGGGCCAAAGATAGCATTTACTATTTTAGCTAGAAAGCATATTTTCATATTCAGTCACAAACATGTCGTTGTGAGTGTGGCGCGAGACGTCTTCGTACAGGCGTTGGCCAATCACATTCGCCCTGAGGAAGGCCTCGGGATGAGGTCGAAACATTTCGGCTAGTAGCTGACTTTTTACGTGCGTTTAGTAAGTTTTCTAATATTGTGATTAGCCACATCTTAACGTATAGACGAGAAATCGTCCGTTAACAATTGGGTAGATACTGGGTCAAAAATAAATTATTTGGTACTGTTAAGAGAATAAAACGTCACAAAATAGTGTCACTTGTATTGATCATATATATTTTCAACATGATTATAGACTTATTAATGCAGAAAAACTGATATTAAGAGCGCTATTTAACTCGAAAAATCTATGACGTCACGGTTTTGTATTTCATACAAATCCTATAGAAAATGTTTGTTTTGACATTTAGAAAAAAGTGTCTAAGTTGACTTATTGTCATCTAGCGGATTGCTAAATAGGGTACAATGCACCAGTGAATGCTTATAAAGTCTCCCGTTAAGGGGGTTCTCCTCAACTTAAATTCCACAGGAACAATAACGATGTAAGTGTGATAGTTTGTCGTTACGTCGCCCTGATAAGCCACCCACGATTGTGACATAAAAGTCCATTGAGCAAATACTGCGATAATTTAGTTGACTTGATGAAATTCCTCTTTCCTCCAACCTAAAAGTAAACTGTTGTAGGGCGCATTAATCTTCACAGCGTGAAAATTACATTACATTAAGCTTTTATTGTATTTTCCAGCTTCATCATCAGACCTTAGATATCTTTAAAATCGCTTTTTAAGACAAATCAAACCAGCTCAACTTCTACAGGTTTCGCTATTAAACCCTATAATCACATTCCAGCTCCGTCATCAGACCAGCTTTTTGATACCAAGATATTGCTGTATTACCCGATTTACGACTACTTACATAAAATTACAGCTCACACTGGGAAGTGGATCAAAATCAACTTGCAAGATTTGAGCCATTAACTATTTATTATTAGTATTAACGGACTTACCACGATTAATATCATTTTGAGCCGGTTATTTCGACCCTACTGCCTTCATGGTCGCTGGCAAACTGAGGTAGCCAAGTTAATAAAGATTTGACCCAAACTAACAAACATTGCAACTTACTTGTGAAAAACTTACAAATAAAGAAGAAAACTTAGAATATGCAACGAAGGTCCGGACGTATAAATAGTTTTTATTTATTTGCGAGGATTGTCTAAACTTGCAGCAATGTATCACAGCGTGACTAACCGCGTGTAAATAGTCAGAGTCCTGTGCCAGGAACGCCAGGCGCAGGACATGCCCGCGCCGTGACTCACACGCTTCATCATTAGCGGCACTTGTTTGTTTGTTTGCAAACAAACATGTATGCAGGCAGCAATATTTAAGAGTAATTTATAGTAATGCCTGCGAAATTTTACTGCGCTGATTTTTATTACATTCATGTAGAAATATTATGTATAAAAATGGTAGTACCCAGGTTAAAAAATAAATTATTTTGTACTGATAAATAGAATAAAACGTCACAAAATAATGTCACTTCTTATTGATCGTATCCATTTATTATTTTGTACTGATAAAAACTGATAATAAGGGCGCTACTTGACTCCAAGAAACTATGACGTCACGGTTTGGTATTTCATACAAATATAATGTTTGTTTTGACGTTACGAAAAAAGTGTCTGATTTGATTTGTTAAAACTAGCGGATTTGCATATTAAATATATTTACAGGCTATTACATCATGAGCCCCACCAAAATTAAAGAAATAAAATAGAAGCAGACTATTTATTTTTGTATGTATTCTAGTGCAACTTGGACAAGCAAATATTATAGCTTTTTAAAAAAATCACGTGAACACCACGAGACATAATACAAACAAAAAAAATAATTCCTTCATTGGATGAAGAGAATAATTACGTAAGTTTAAATATAAGTACTTACAAGTTATTGTTTTATTTCACTTCTCATTTCACCCAGTTTCACCGCGATAAAGATAAATAAAAAACACTTACCGATTAACATTTCAATCGACGAAAGTAAGGTCGCGCCGTCAGTACTGCTGCACTTTAGTAAGAAATTTTTTTATAGCTAAAGCGCCTACAATATTCAAGCCGCATGCGGCACTCGATGCGTATTCGTAATAACCGCCAGGGGTATTTTCAGTAGTTTTCTGATGAATATTTTTTTATAATCGCTGTCCTATCGACGAAAATAAATTATCGAGTGCAAGGCTACTAGTAGGAGAGAGGAGCAATATTTTAAAAACTATTGAAAATAGAAGCGGGATGATGATTGGTCCTAAAGACATGACAATCTCTTTAGAATAATAGTAGAAGAATAAATAAAAGGTAGACGAGGTTAAGGAATAAGAGGATAAAGTATTTCCAACAAATTAAAGAGAAGTTAGGAGTAAGGACCTACCAGGATATTAAAAAGATATCAGAGAGAAGAGAGGAATCATCTCAAATCATCTCCACTTAAATCCATCGACAAGAGCTCTTAAATTACAATAAGAAGAGCAAGGCTGTCTGAAAAATCTGTTTTTTATAATCTAATAATCTGTATTACTTTATGTTTTGGTGCAATAAAGATTTTAACTACCTAACAAGGCTATTATTATTTAATTTTAATTTTAAACACTGTGTAAAATATCCAATAGAAAGTTAAGTACTGCTAAGTGAGAGAAAAACTGGTTTCAGACTTGTAAAAAAACGGCAGGCTTTGGTCTGGCTGAACTAGACGCACGTTGTTAGAAACTGTCAGGAGTTGCCCTCGTATAATTTGAAAGCTACTAAGTATTACTAGGAAATTTTAGGAAAATGTCTCAGAATTGCTCGGAACTTCGGCAATGAAGCTATTTACAGAAAACGCACAACCGGTGACACGTCTCCGTATTATTTTATGTATAAACAAAAAACTATTAATAGAATGAAAGAGTAACTTCAAACATTATCATCGCGTAAAACGGCCTCATGAATTTTTTATCAAATGACGTCAACTGTTGACAAATGTTCGCTATGACGCAGCGTCCTACAGCAGCCACTAGTTGGAGTTACGTCTGTAACTAGTGTTGGAGAAAACTCGAGTCCATTTTTATATACTCTACTTAATTTTACAGGATTCGGTATGCTGAAAACTCGTAAATCTAGCAAGCGCGAGTTTCGAGTTGTAATTCGACTCGAACTTTCAGAAATCTAACTTGAGTCTAATGAAACTCGAGTTTGAGGACTACACTTCAAGACTCAACAAAATGTCGATTTAGACAAGCATGTAAGGCTGCTGGCTGGTTTAAAGGTTTTAATGGGGATATTGTAGTGGCTATTATCACGCTTTGCAGTGGCAGGCGTCGGTGTTCACGGTACAGCCTTTGAGTAGTTTAGGATCAGATGTATGACGTCGTATAACACCTCACTACGCTATAATAATACCAGACCACATCAATGATGATACATGCCACATGCCATGGATTCATTACAAGGAGACTTGAGCTGACAAGAAAACTCGCTTGCACTAATGTTGAAAGCTAAGCTCGCAACATATCGAGTATAGTGAGTCCAAAATATGGACTCATGAACTCGAGTTTTGTTTCGTCGTCTAGTCTCGTTTTCTACCAACACTATCTGTAACAGTATTGGTAGAAAACGAGATGTAGTTTTTAAGCACTGCCTACTTGATGGGGTTTTGATTAATGTGGTAATTTTTTGGGCTTGATTATGCTTCGATAGTATTTTAGTTCACTGTGTATAAAGGACATGCAGTACTCACCAAGTGGGTAGTATTTGTCAAAACCGGCGGTATTCCTTATTCCCAACAATTCTTCGTAAATGTTAGGATCTTGAAGTTCCCACGCATTCTGTAATAAGAAATAACAATGTAATACATCATATTTCTAATAAGAAAGAAAATACATTATATAATAAAAGTTAATGACTAAGGAATGTCATGGAAGATAAAATAATTTTGAAAATTACCATTGGATTAAGGACAATAAGGGAAAATTAATTTGAAAAAATCATAAATAAACTACAATTTTGTCAAAGCATGCAATCACATATTAGTAAAACCAATTAATACCAGGTACATATACATACATAAATATAAAGTTGGCATGGTGGGACTGGTGCACAGTACATGTTTAGCATACTTACAGGATCCACTTCTATTTCTAAAGGCTTTTGTATGGGCTGTCTTTGCGCATTGCCATTATATTCCTTCATGGGCGTCATCGGACTGCTGCCTGCGCTCAGTCTATCACAATAGTTTTGGTTATAATCCTCCTTTCTCAAAGAATTAGAATTACTAGTCACCGAAGAGCATCTGCCCAGTGACAGTTTATCATTTTCTCTGTTCCAAAATTGTTCTATATCCATATGCCGAGGATTCATGTTGCCGATGTTATAGTTAGCAATAGGAGACAGCCTTTTTGGAGAGGAACTTTCACTGAATATGGGGCTTCTTACGAGAAGTAAGCTATCTTGTGGCGTGCTGCCTTCACTGGGGTATCTCTCCGGTACTGGCGAGCTGGAGGTCCTGTTGATCGTGACTGGCGCTCGGAACTGCTGCGGGATTCTCACTGGCCCTATCCTGTTATAAACATCTTCTTCCCGAGGCAGCGCTGAAGTTTTAGGGTGTGCTTCAGCGGCCATCCAGTTTTGGAGTTTAGTGACTTGCGTGCCGACGAAGCTGCGCGGGCGCGCGGGTTCAGTGTTAATTCCGAGGCTGGGCTCTGTGTCGGGGAGTACCTCGGTGTCGGTGTCGAGCTCGGCACGCGTGTCGCTCATGTAGTGGTCGTCGTCGCACTGGGAGTCGTCCTCCTCGCAGTCGTTGTAGTCTATCGGCTTGTCCGCGCCCGGGAATAACTCACACAGCGCTGCCATGATCTCGACCACCTAAAAATAATAATTAAATACCTAAATAGGTACGGACAAATCACACAGATTGAGCTAGTCCTAAAGTAAGTTCGAGACTTGAGTTTATGGGATACTAACACAACGCTACTATATTTTATAACAAATACATATATAGATAAACATCACATTTTCCATCTTGGCCTGACCGGGGATCGAACCCGGGATCTCCAGTGTTACAGTCTGGCATGATGACCACTAGGCCACAGAGGGCGTCACATAAAGTAGTTCTGAAATACTTATGCAGATTTAGGCTTGAAACTAATTTTAAGCGGAGACCCACGACGGGTTCAGTCCGTCTCTATCACAAACTATGTGCGACAGAGACACGTGACCCGCGACGGTGTTGGTGAAAGAGACGGATTGAACCCGTCGCGGACGTCCGCTTGACGTACTTTCAAGCCTTAGACTACCAGTAGTGATGAAGTAGACATTTTGCTTTTTTGCGCAGCACAATTTTCTCTGCTAATCCCTATGGTTGAGAGCATTTCAGCGACCGCCTGCCTTTTCGAATAGCACGTTAATGTGCGCAACTAACATTTTCTTGAAATATTGATTGTATCATTAAGACTTTTTATCACTGGTTTGTTGGAAAAGTTTCAAAAATCTAATATGTACTTAATAAAAAAATAACGACAAATCACACTGATTGAACTAGCCCCAAAGTAAGTTTAAACTTGTATTATGGGATACTAACTTAATAGTATTGAATCTTACCTTGGCCATACTGGGTCTCTCAGCTGGCACCTTGTGCCAACATTGTGTCATCAGTTGTTCTATAGGCTTTGGACAACCGTCAATTAAATTTGGCCTCTGACCTGAAATTTGGCATTAGATAAAGCTTTAATGGATATGCTACATGAGAATATTTCTCGTGTGTTCCGACGTTAATGGTAATATAAAGCATTGCGACGTACAAATGTTTTTCGCTTTCCATTTCTTATTTATTAACTTTGTCTGTCCCATTGTTGGAAAAAGGTTCACGTGGCATTCCATATGTTTAAAAAACTGCTGATTAGTTATGGGTACTGAGTGATTCTAGGACTTTGATTAAAGGACGATTCTTGTGGCCCCATACTGATCAAAGGTGATTTGAAATTGAAGCTACAGTCACAGAATACATAAGAGTACAAACAGAATGGAATCTCACAGCGTCTCCCGCAAATTGGCGTCCCCGTACCTCTCCCCCGCACTATGTGCCCCTTATTGCGCTCTAAACCGCACGCATTTCGCGACGTGTCTTGTCTTGAGAACTGTCAACTAGAGAATACAATCCCGGGATCCCGAATCTCGGGATCCCGGGATCCCGACCGTTTTCTGGCCCCCAAAATCCCGGGACTGTACTTGGCTAATCTCGGGATTTTCGGGATTGCCACAAACAAGTCTAGTTTGTATTCCGTTGCGCCTTGAAAATAACCTTGCCTAGATTATTTTAATACTTACTTACTACTATTAAATTGACAGTAGAAGCAATCTGTCGGCGAGATGCTAATTTATGCACAGCTGATGCCGCTTTGAAATTTCTTATAAAACAACTGTCTAGCAAAAACTCAGCACTTGCCAAAAAAATTTAAACATCCTTAGTGGAACGTATAAAGCAACGACGAAGTGATGATTTAACTGGCGTGTTAAATTATTTACAAAATCCACGAATGGATGATGAAAATCAGTTATTATCGGATTTGGAATGGCACAACTTATTTCCAGTTCCGACACAGGCTTTAGTGAGGAAGCAAATAAAGAGTATTGTTAAAAGACTTAATAGTCGAGATAACACGGAAGAAGAAGCAAGGTCAGGATCACAAACAGATGAGGAGCTAAGGTCAGAAACCTCTCAACCCCAATTGACATTAAAGGAAAAGTTACAGCTGGAAATTAACAAGAGTATGAAATCCCCAGATCCTGAAGTACAAGTACAAAATGAATTGGGGTTGGCAAATAGTATTAGACGTGAAATGAGCCTGTTCGAAAATGGAGGAGTTCGTGGATATCACTTAGAAACAGGATATAAGTATCTATTGTCTATTCCTCCAACCAGTGTAGAAGCTGAACGAGCGTTTTCAGCTGCTGCTTATGTTGGCAATAAACTACGAAGCAGGCTCGGATACAAACATTGGATGCTTTGATATTTCTGCGATTATATTTTCGAAATTCTAAATAGTTATTTTGTGCTGTTTTTTACTTTCTTGCAAAAGTATAGTATTTTTTGGTTTGTATTTTTTCTTTTCTTATTATTATTCTGAATTGTGTTGTGCAAAGACATTAAAGACATTTTTTTTTAATTACTCGTGTTTTTTTATTTTAGCCCAATCAGAAACCACATAGTCTAATCCCAGGATAGGCCCAGGATCCCGGGAAAAGGCTTCAAAAATCCCGTAAGCCCGGGATTGAAAAACATGCTCGGGATTGTATTCACTACTGTCAACCAATTTAATCATATTTACTGTATCGTTTTGCACCGAATATGCAAATTACTATATTATAAGAGTGTATTTAGTGCGTTACATCATAAATGACTCAACAATAATCAGTAAAGTAAACTAATGGTGAAATGGATATGAACAATGGACATAATAAAAAATATTTGTGAAGTGATATTAGGTAGCTGTTTCCGACTTTACTGTAACATTTAATACACATAAAACGGAATATTTTTTACGTCATAGTGTTCGCAAATCTCCCGGTATAGAAAGATATAAACGTAAATATGTCGAACTCGTTAGTAGGTAAGTAGATATTAAATTAATTCTGCGGTGCGACCCTAAGTATAACACTCACACATCGACATGTGTACAGATAAATTGTTACGTTTGTAGTAGTAGTAGGTATATACGTTACTCTGAATCTATGAAGTGTCATACCAGTGCTACAGTGTAACCATTTCGACTTGATAAGAAGAAGAAATAACAAGAGATTAAACTCGCGTGAAGAGGGTTCCGTGCTTCTCTTAAGTTTTTCTGAAATCTATAGGTAAAGAAGTATTTTCTGTATTTTTTTTTAAATATTAGGCCATATTTTGAAGATAAGGAGTGGTCAAATTTCGCATATTTTCATTACTAAAAAAATACTTATCTTAAAATATATATTTGAGATTTTTACAAGCCCTATCATTTGATATGTCAGACGACATAGTTTACAGATCTTTTTTTTATTTCCTTATTTACCCCCCATAAGTGGCCCCCATAATATTTTTATCTTATAGGTTTTTCTGTAATCTATGAGTAGAGCACTATAACCTATATGTATTTTTTTCAAAAGTATAGGCTCAGTGGTTTCGGAGATAAGGGTGGCTTTGTGTGTATAAAACCCTAAAACTAAATAAAATAAAAACAAACTTTACCACTGAGTCCTTAACCAATCTATCACAAGTTGCCAGTAAATGAACCAAGTGAGTTAAATAAATTGGTAGGTAAGTAAACTTAAAACATATCACCCACTTTGAAGTCTGTCTAGCCGTGCAGTCAGACTTCACAGCTAGAAATATTAACTATAATTAAAAACTCAGGAACTTGCCCCTCAACAGTTATAGTACATATAGACTGTGGATTCACTTGTAAAAAATTATGTTAGTATTGTTTGTTAAAAAATAAAGAAATTAGATAGGGTCGGAAATGCTAATTTAATGTTTGATATGTCTTATGTGGATATGTCTCGGTACACTGAGAATTGAGGTGGAAATACTGGATATTGTAGCACAAGAAAGTTACTACACAAGTACCTCTGTTAATTGATATGAAAACTGACGACGATACTAGTCATAAGATGCATTGTATGCTTATCTGTTGGTTCATTATTAGAAATCATGTTTCCTCCTGCAAATATTTACCGGTATGAACAGCCCACATTATCCTGTATGCAGAGCCTCCTTCTTCAAAGGGCTTCTTCCGAGAGAGCACCTCCCATAGAATTATGCCCCAAGAGAACACATCACACTTTTCTGTATATGATGAACCTTCAAATACCTGGAACATAAAATTCAATAATAAACCATTGCATTTATTAATAGGAGTTATTCATACAAATAATTTATGGACTCTCAGCACTGTGTGAAATAGACATATCAGCCTTAGCTGCTCGTATATAATAAATAATATTTTTTGTGTCAAACATTTAATATCTATACAACAACAGTAAACATAATAAAAACATCACTCACATAATCAAGAAAATTAAGTGTGTATCCTCGGAGAGTCAAGAAATTGTAGTTTTAAATCTCAAAAGTTCACAACTCTCAGCTTTGTCAATAATTCAACTAGTCTCACTCATTTACTACAATTCACCCCCCACCCCAGGGCAAATGTAAAATTGTCCTTCCACTATTGACATAAGCTGGTCCAAAAGAAAGTACTGTAAGCACTGCTCATTGTCCAATTGAGAAAAGTTCCTTGAGAATTGAGCCACAGAATCTCTGGCATATTCAGATAAGATCTTATGCCTCTAGGCAATCAATACATTAGTGTTATCTGATGTATTTGAATGTTGATAAAACTATTTATTGGGTAAATCCCTAATCCTAACCCTAATCTAATGACTCTTATATCAAACAAAGAAATTATTGTCTCACCTCTGGGGCCATCCAAGCTGCACTTCCTTTATTATTAGACATGTAAGTAGCTTTATCGACTGCAGTGCCAAAGTCGCATATTTTGAGCCGTTGTCCACCTCCAACCAACAGTAAGTTTGGAGGCTTCAAATCCCTGTGTATAAGAGGCTTTGGTTTCATTGCATGAAGATATGCTACACCCTGTAAATAATAGACAAATGTTCCATGGTTAGCGAGTCTAAAATACAGTCTTTAAATAAATGAAAGATCTTTGCTAAATCACATTATCTTATATAAAGAACAATGGAATTTGCATCGTTATATAATCTACTTGAACCAGCATGTTAAATGTACATATGTATAATTTGAAGAGTAATAGCGCAGATGGTAATTTTCTTTTCCTATAGCCATTTAATGGAATCCAGTTTATCGTGAGAAGGCCAATTTTTCCAGATGCATGACAGCATGATTTCTACTTAAACCACCCAATTTCAGTTTTGTAGCTTTTTTGCTTACATCTGTAACTTAAGTGATGGAGCCCATGTGGTGTTTCTAATAGCTCATTTTCATGGTATTAAATTTGACATAGGCCACATTCATCTTGGTAAACAGTTTAATGATAAATTGTGCAAATCACTTTCAAAGAAAGTAATAAAAATATAAATAAGTATACATTTTCTTTCTTTGCATAAAATTCTTCTAGTCAATTACTGCATTACCTTAAAAATAAAACTATTTTAGAAGCAAACCAATAAAAATATAGTTTGGGACTTACTTCAGCACACTGGCGGGCCCAGCTCATAGCATGAGCTGCAGAGTATTTGGGTTTGGGGCGATTGTGAAGCACATTGTACAGTGATCCTCCCTCAGCGTACTCCATCACCAAACAGACATGTTCGCGCTGAGTGCAGGCCCCGTAGAGTCTCACAATGTTCGGGTGTGAAACACGGGACAACTGTCGCACTTCTATTGCAAATTCTCGTCTCTCGGCCTCGGAGTTGATGTGCTTCACCGCCACAAATGTGTTCCGCCATAGGCCCTTCCAAACCACTCCAAATGCACCTTTGCCTACAATCTAACTCACACATTACAGGTTATATCACGAATTCAATTAATTGCATTATAAACAATGATTTGTAATGTGGGATATTTACCGCTATTTCCTGTATTTCACTGTAATCTATCTCCTCCACAAATCGCTGCTGAACAGGCGAGTCTTGCGAATTGGAAGCCATGGGTATACTTATTATCACATTATCGAAATGACTAGTACAGAGAAATATAAATATATCGTTAGGATCTACCTTAATTTCTTTATAAAAGGGTATAAATAGTTGGTTATATCAATTTTCTCAGTATTGTTTGGCAAAGAAAAGCAACTGCGACAAGGCCGCCATCTTTGAAACTGTAGAAGAAATGTCACTGTCATCAGTTCAGTCACCATTTATTTTAACTTTTTCTGTGCATTGGTGCAAAAGAGTTTTAGAATATCTTTTGTGGCTAGCCTATTTGTATACAAAATGTGAAAATATATTTCTAAGAGGGCGCTACTATTTCAAATAGCTAAAACGTTATACTAGTACTTTTTTGACTCGATACACGAGTCAGTTTTTTAACCGACTCCAAAAAGGAGGTTATCAATTTTTTTTATGTATGTTTGTTACGCGATATCTTAGATTTTTATGATTATTTTTTATTTAAAAGCCTTTACTATTAACTTGGTCCCATTTTAATTTGATGAAGATATGATGAAAAACTGGATAGCATATGGAAGAAACTCAAAAAAAAACAGAAGTTTTTTACTTTACTTTTTTTTATTTTACTTCATATATTCTCCGTTTTCTTTGAAATGATTTATTTTAAATGGGGGCAGCACTGGACCCCAGAAAATTCAGGTACGGCCTTAAGGCTTTTCTACAGACCCACACCCACAATATCCAAAACACGATTGAGCATTTTTGGCTCGATAGAAAAAAATCACAAACATACTTATATTTGTGATTTATACCATAAAATGTATAATCTAAATTACTAGTCGTTTTCGCTACAAACAAAAAAAAAATATAATAAAAAATAATAATAATAAATTAAACACAGCGAAATATCATCGTGTATGTGGTCCCGGCCCTGCCTTTGTTCGCTCTCGACGACATTTCGCTGTTTTTTTTTGTTTGTAGCGAAAACGACTTTTAGCCAAACGTAATTCGAGGTTACAATAATTCGCACCCAGCTGAAAGTTGGTAGGATTGTTCAAAACACCATCATATGAAATCTAAAAAGTCCTCATTGATCCGATACCTGGAACAAAAATTACTCGGGGTTAAAACGGGTTTTTCACAATTATTAGCAAAACGGTAAATTTTATCATAAAATTATTTCAAACAAAATTAGGGTTCCGTACAAAAAATGAAAAAACGGAACCCTTTATAGGATCACTCGTGCGTCTGTCTGTCCGTCCGTCTGTTACAGTCACAGTCAATTTGCTCCGAAAGTACTGGACCGAATCAAGTGAAATTTGGTAGGATGGTGCAACCCAAACACATATGTGCAAAGTAAATAAATATTTTATAAATTAGGAAATTAAAAAAAAAAGTTTTGCAAACCTTACTGTGTCATATATCAAATGAAAGGGCTCATTATGAGGATCTCAAATATATTTTTGTTATAATTATAAAATAAATAGTTTTGATTATGTAATAAGTATGGGAGCCCCCCTTTAATATTTATTTTATTCTGTTTTTAGTATTTTGTTGTTATAGCGGCAACATAAATACATAATTTTGTGAAAATTAAAACTGTCTAGCTATCACGGTTCATGAGATACAGCCTGGTGACACACAGACAGAATGGACGGACGGACGGTTGAACGGACAGCCCGCCGGATATAACGATTCAAAAAGTTGGAAGAGGTAGTGTACTTAACGCGTTTATCAGGGTTCCGTACCCAAAGGGTAAATATGGGACCCTGTTACTAAGACTCCGCTGTCAAGCTGTCCGTTCATCTGATTATCTGTCCATCTGTCTGTCTGTCACCAGGCTGTATCTTATGAACCGTGATAGGTAGACAGTTGTAATTTTTACAGATGATGTATTTCTGTTGCCGCTACAATAACAAATACTAAAACAGAATAAAATAAATATTAAAGGGGGGCTCCCATACAACAAACGTGATTATTGATATTTGGCGTGATGTATGGGGGCCCCCTATAAATATTTATTTTATTGTAATTCAATTATTAATTTTTAAAGTGAATATACATCTAAATATTCTGTAAATATTTCAAGCTTCTACCTGTTGCTGTTATTAATATCGAGCAAAAAAACGCCAAAAAATCTCTTCCAACTTTTTGAATCGTTATAATTATCTCAGCAACGGAGACTCTCAGGAAAAAAGTATTTAAACATATTTTATAGATAATTGGGTAGTTTCCTGCATTGATGACATCCATTTTTAAGGTGATTTTATATTTATTATTGCAGAAAAACGGATATTAAGATTTCATACAAATCTCATAGAAAATGTTTGTTTTGACGTTTAGAAAAAAGTGTCTGATTTGACTTGTTGGAAACTAGCGGATTAGTTAGTTAGTTAAGATCTTTATTGCACCAAAACATTATCTGATCTTCAAATTTTGTCTAAACTAATTTTATGATAAAATTTACCGTTTTACTAAAAATTGTGAAAAACCCGTTTTTTTTACCTTTAACCACCAGTATTTTTTTCTAGGTATGGGATCGATGAGGAAATTTCATTTCTGATGGTCTTTTGAACAATCCTACAAACTTTGAGCTGGGTGCGACTTATTGTAACCTCACTACCATTTTTTTGTCAAATTTGACCGGACTAGTAACTTTTACAAGAGTTAGATCATTCATAAGCTACTTGCTAAGAACCTACCTATACTTCAGGGTTGCCAACAAAAAAAAAGATCCCTCGTACATGTGCAGCTGAAAATCTCGTATATTGACTTTCAAACCTCGTACATTAAAAATTAAGCTATGATGTTGCAAATGGCGCTTCTTGTCTGCGTAGCGCGAATTGAAATAAGTATATAAATACGGAATTTAAAATTTATGAATGTAAATTAAATAACATTGTAATATAGCTATAAAAATTCTATAGTATTACTCAAGTAAAATCACAAAAAAACTAAATGAGTCTATATTATTATGAAAATTTGCAAGGTTGTTATTGTTACCTTTTAAACCTCTCCAAATATTATGTCAGGATTCAGGAACATCCTCACTGTTATAATTTTTTCTGCCGTATATTTTATCTGTCGTCATCCGGCTATACATTTTTTTGTAGGTTATTTAACTAAGTTATAATGGTGATCCAAAATGATCGTATGGCCTAGAGTCCGGCGAAGTAGCGAAACCTCATTTGGAGCTAACTACATAACCAATAAAAAAAATCGCATGGCCATAATATTATCAAAATCTCGTATACATATAATTGTACGAGGTTGATAGCGTCCTCGTACCTCGTACGGAAGACCACAAATCTCATATTTGTACGAGGAACCTCGTACGGTCGGCAACCCTGCTATACTTATCGACGCTGTCCAAACTGGTACAGTACAGGTATAGACCGTAAAGATCACTAGTTGTCAGAAAACTGCTAAGTTTGCTTGAACTGGTACAGTACAACGCCTTCCAATTTTGGACACATGGCAGTGCTAGACTCTTTAAAAATAGACCTCTAAAGTAACACACAACCAACAGACAGTCACAAATCAAAAGAAAGAGATGTAATGTAAACTATTCCACTTAAATAATGGTACTTATGGCATTTATTAATAATTTAATAAGTACCTACCTATTACGAGTAGGTACAGATAAAACTTAACAACATTTTCTAAGTACATACCTATACAAAGTGGAAGGGACATACCCGTAATAAATCGAACCACAGGCTGTACTAGATGACTCAAGTATAATAAAATTAAAATAACAGTCAAAAAACCAAAAAAAAAAAATCGACGTTCCCATACAAATCGCCCGGCCGCGCTCTTTTGTATGGAAATGTCGAAAATTATTTTTGTTTTTTGCCTGTTATTTTAATTTTATTATTCTATAATGGTCTAGTACAGCCTGTGGTTCGATTTAGGTATTACGGGTAGGTACAATACCCGGCACGTAAGTTGAACCAAAATGGCGGCGCTGCGCAGGTATAATTAGAGGCAAAAGTGTGCGCAGTGACCGCCATTTTGGTTCAACTTATGTGCCGGGTATTGTATGTCCCTTCCACGTTGTATTTAGGTTAACAACTAAGTTAGTAGGCTGGGGGACTGGGGGCGCTGATGACGTAACAATATAGTGCGCCGTCAGTTAAAACCGGTATATAAAAATATATTTTAAACCAATTTGGAAAAGATTTGTGGGATGATATGGTACATTTAATGCCAAAGTACCTAGGTATTGATTATAATATCACTATCGATAGTACTAATATACTATAATATTGTGATACGTTTACAAACATCCTGGTTGGAGTTTAAACTTAAGATTACCTATTAGTAGATATAAAAATCATTTAGTAAAAAGCAAAAGAATAACATTTGAATAGGCTCAGCTGATGCATGTTAAAAATAATAATAATTAAGAAGCGAACAGGAACTAGCTCCAATTACTTGGGTGACCATTGACATGCATGTTATATTTGGAGAAGAAAAAGCAGGAAAGCGCACCCCGGGCTCCGAAGCAGCACAGCTGAGGATGCAACCGGTAAGGCGCTTAGACGAAGGAAAGAAGGAGGAACTAGCTCTAATTAGATGACCTGTGATGACACCACTGTCTGTGTATCAGTATCATCAAACGCTTCGATTCGAACTCCCGTCAGGTCCCCAGCAAAAATATCTTCAACTCTCGTCAACAGTTTAAAAGCTTCAGTGCACTTAAAAGTCTTCGCAACTTGCCTCGGCGTTTCATTCCTATGGTTTGTAAGGGTCAAGTCTGCACCTAAGTCCACTAGTAGTCGTATAAGGTCGCAGTTATTGCTCATAGCAGCGAAATGAAGAGCTTGCCGGCCACCTGGGGCGGTTGGATCATTTACTAGAGCCCCCTTTTCAACGAGTCGACGCAAAATTTTGCTTTCTTCCGTCGTCGGTTTACACATCATGACGAATTCTGAAGAATAAATAAATAAATATATAGGGACAAATCACACAGATTAAGAAAGAAGGAAATTAGTTACTCATTCCAATATCTAGTGAAATGTATATGTCGCAGTTGAATGTTATAATCCGCTAATTCACTAAACCTCTAGCTGTTTGGCATTACAGCTCGGTTTTGTAAAACAGCGAACTCTAATACGCAGGATGGAATGGTCGAATTGTATTTATCCATGCGGCTAGAGAAGTTGTTGAACAATTCTATCTAAAGAAATTATATACAATGTCAAATGCCTACGAAGTGGCAATGGCGAGCGAGCG
Organism: Acrobasis repandana; assembly: GCA_963576875.1. Taxonomy (NCBI): domain Eukaryota; kingdom Metazoa; phylum Arthropoda; class Insecta; order Lepidoptera; family Pyralidae; genus Acrobasis; species Acrobasis repandana. The sequence continues at coordinate 7,379,165 of OY756230.1, read as the reverse complement.
AAGCGAGCGGCGAGTGCTAGGAATGTTCTATTCATTTTACTAGGTTAGCACAAACCTATAGGAGGTTGTGGGTTCGATCCCCAGCCAGGGCAAGTTGGAAAATGGCCTTTTTCAAATTGTCCTGGGTTTTGGATGTTTATTTATTTATATATTTATCATAAAAATATAGTATCGTAGAGTTAGTATCCCATAACACAAGTTTGAAAAACTTACTTTGGGGCTAGCTTAATCAGTGTGATTTGTCACTATATATTTATATTTTATAGGTTAGGTTAGAACTGTGGGCAACCAACACACGCACGAGCCGAGCGAGCGAAGCGAGCGTGCCGCGGCAGCGGCCGGCGAGTGCTAGAAAAGTTCTATCCATTTTACTAGGTTAGGGCAAACATATAGCAACAAAATGGAATAGTTGTCTGGGAAATGAAATTCGATGTTGAAAAAATCTGTATTCTAATAGACACCCAGTTATATTTCATTATGGTAACCCTACACCGCAGTTGGATTGTTTAACGGTTTCGTCAAACAGCGGATTACCGCTACTGTTTCACAAAACCGCTAGGCGTTTGGAAATGTTGTTAGCGGTTTGAATGAACACACGTTGTGCAATCTTAGACAATCCAGCTGAACCATATTCGGCTGTTTAACAAAACCGAGCTGTAATGTCAAACAACTAGATTTTTCGTGAATTAGCGGTTTATACCATCCAACTACGACATATATAAACTGTACCCAAGTAAGGATTGGGATATTTTTGACCCCCCCTCCCCCATATAATGCGCCGTAACGTTTTTCTGTACCCCCCCACCCCCCTAGTAAAATGTTACGTAACAACCATAAGAGACCATTTTTACCTAAAAGTCACAATTATGTGGCGTAAAGTACCGGAAAGTCGCTAAAATACCTTTGTTATTGTATTAATTGACGACCTCCATGGTGTAGTGGTTAACACGCCAGTCCGCCACACCGGAGGTCCCGGGTTTGATCCCCGGTCAGGTCAAGATGGAAAATGATCTTTTTCAGATTGACCTGGGTATATGTATTTGTTATAAAATACATATAGAATCTTTGAGTTAGTATCCCATAACACAAGTTTCGAACTTACTTTGGGGCTAGCTCAATCAGTGTGATTTGTCCATATATATTTATTTATTCAATCGCGTTAATATTATTTATTAACATTTGAAATGTCTTGTTTTTAAAAGCAAGAAATTTTTAATGGTTCATTCCATTTAAGATTAAAAAAAAAAAAACGTTTAAAAAAAACAGTTCAAACCCCCTCCCTCCCCTGTAACGCATCGTAACGTTTTACAAGACCCCCCTCCCCCAAATTCATTACGTAATACTTGAGCGCTCCCTAAATGTAATAAATTACTTTGGTATAACAATATTTTGAATACCTACATAAAGGTTGTAAATTGTTGTTAATATTACGCATTTAAATAAGTATTTTTAATCTTCTATATTTACAATCTTAGGCGGTGATCCCACTGCACCGCGCATCGTCGCAGAGCGCGCAAGTATCTCGGTTTGTATAGAAAACACACCTAGTCCAACCCACTAAAAACGCGGCAGATTTCGCGCACCGCGGCGGGGTGCGTTGCCAGTGGGTGAACGCATATGCAAGTAAGCACCTGCCGACCGCCCGCCTAAGTACGGAGCAGGATTTGCGGAACGGTTTCAACCAACTCGTTCGTTGTTATTACGTGGAGCGAGAAAGCGACAGTCAATAGCGCTCGATAAAAAATGTCGTCGGTGATATGCTGCTAGTTAATTGGTTATGCTGGTAGGTAAAAGTGCTCTATTTTATCTACATACGCAGGAATAAACCAGTGTCAGTTGACAAATTGCGTGGCAAAATTACTGCTCCGTGATTGAATAGAAGATTGGCCACAGCTAGCGACGGTCTGAAACAATCAACAATACCTAATAAAATAGACTAGCCACCTAACTACCTAAAATCACAAATAAATAATAAGGGGTGAGTCAAAAACTAACTAAGGGCAGGGAGGAAGCGCATATACAATCATCGGACTTTTTGATCCTTTGTCACTTAATTAATCATCACACTTCTACAGTTAGTAAGGTCCACGCCTCCAAATTTTGACAAGTTTTTATCAAAATTACCTATTCGAAAGCCATAATGTAATAATTGTTACACGTCATTAGAAAAACTGAACTGAAGCAGAAATGTAAGGTACATTTCTGCTTCAGTTTTAGGATTTAGGTCCATCGACAAGCTTGTAGAATTTTTTTTTAATCATCAACAGGGCGTTGATGCATTATTATGTTTTTGCTTCAGAAATAAATTGTTTATTAGGACAGATGAAATAAAAGCTTGTAAAAAGACCTTCTCATGAGGCACAGGGACAGCGGCGTCATGCCCACGTTGTCCTTCACGTTGGGGTTGATGCCACTCTTCAGCAGTAGGATTATGGCCCGGAGGCTCTCAGCGCACACGGCTAAATGAAGAGCGTTGCGGCCGAGGAAGTCTCTCTGGTGGACGTTCGTGCCTTTCCTAGTAGAAAGAATACACTGTCACGTCTCTATCCTCAACGGTGCAGACAGAGCCTAGGGCTGAAAGACCCTAAGGCCACATTGAATGTGATGGTCTAGAGGTTTAAGTGAAAATGAAAAAAGGGAAAATTAAAATAGGGATAGGTGTTCCACCACATTTCTATTGACTTGATCATTTCCTCGATCGACTTTTATGATTTGCGCGGAAAAAGAAGCATCTGATACATTGTACGTTTGTTCTGTTTTCCCAGACCAGCATGGAAGGCTAAAAGAAATAGTAGATATTGTGCAAATTGAAAACTGCTTTAGGTGATTATGTGCCATCGAGGGACTACTGGGCAGATACGTCATTCAGCCCATGGGTTGAAGGGCATGCTCAGTCTGTGTTGTGGAACGATTTGCCCAGAAAATAACTTTCTAAACAAAATTTCCCACACAAATCAAGCAATCGCCTCGGTAGTTTCTACGAAAATATAAAAGAAAGTGGATTTTAGAATTTCTTTTGTGGGTAAACTGTTCAAAATCAAAAATATGTAGGTAGGTTAAGAAATTTTTAAACAATATTATTTCCCATATAAACTGAGCAATCGGCACGGTAGAGTTTCTTTGAAAATGTTAAAGAAAAAAGGATTTATAATATAGAGGTAAGTATATGGATTTTGGAATTTCTTTTGTGGGTAAACTGTTCAAACTCACGGATTGAGCATGCTCTTCCACAATTTGGGTTCTTCACTAAAAATACCCGGTATACCTACGTACGTACAGGATTCAAGACCAAATGCAGGTGTTACTGGAGGTAGTCACCTGATATATATTTCAAGCAGTTTGTCGTTGCCTGTCTCCGCAGCGACCAAGAACTCATTGTCTCGATGTATGAACTCTATAGCTCTTTTCCAATCTTCACCCTTTTCCGTTTCCGACGTAATGGACGCCTTTGACCCTTGGTAGTTCAGGGACCTCGGACTACCAGGGAATGATGGGATGTAGACATCTAGGGAGGTCTCCGACAGCTCTGTGTGTCCAAGGTACAAGGTTGTTAAATATAATAGAATATGTATAGTAGGAATTGGTAGGTAGATCATACCGAAACGGTCAAGGTAAGGTGAACGGCGATAACAATAAAATGTTCTCATAGTTAATTAACCCCGAACTACATAGGTTTTCAGCTGAACATTCACACAGCCTGTAATTTTTATAAGTACGAGTACCATATGGTACCATGTATGATTTCAACAATGAACGTCGTCGGGTCGTCGGTCCCAAAGTAAAACTTCGCCGAAAATTAGGATTGCCTGATTGTGGCGATATTATTTTTATATATACCTAATTATAAATTGTTAATATGTCCAGCAATGGACTACCTGTGGCTGATATGATGATGATGATGTGTGCTAACTAGTTCCTATTTCAAAGTTTAGTAACTAGTCTAAAACGTGCCAAAAGGAATAGTTATCTTATCTACTCTCTTTAGTAATAGTCATATTTCTCTGTAAGTAGGTAGGTAATCATAGTTTGGTAAGGCTGAAGTAAATCAAATTTTCTTTGCTCTCCTTTAAAATTTGTTTCATGTCGTTTATTGGGTTTGCAATGCAGATAGTTATAGAAGCTATTGAGTAGTAAATATAATTGCGTTTTCCGAGCACGAATTTTGGTAGTCTATTGCAATATTTGTGCTTGAAAAACACTTGATATCGACCACATTAGAGCACAATTGCATCAATTCATCATCAGTACCTTTACTAAGGCAGACAATCTAAGTTCGTATTAAGGTACTTGTGTAAGGCAAAGGTATGGGTAGGTAGGTGCGGCGTACCGGGGTTTGGTTCATTATCTTTCATCATCAGCTTAAAATCGAAGCAGGGCGAGTAACTAATTTAAGTTCCTAAAAAGTCTGTTTTAATACTTACCTATCTATTTACATTGATACGAGTACGTACTTATTATTAGCTACTTCCTTCCGGTGAAGCACCTAGGTTTCGTGGATAGAAAAAAAAACCAGTTCTTACCTACCTTGTTTAAGTTGAGCTTGGTCTTGTTGACCTTGTATAAGTTCGAGTAATGGTATGTGATACAACCAGACAGCTTTACTCTGCTTAAACTTACCTTTTACACATTCACAGTCCAGTTTCCAGCCACATGTGGTGCCACGCACGAGTATAACATACCTATCTTCCTAATCTGTAGTATTCGTGGACTACGAAAAAGCGTTTGACTCGGTAGAACATTGGCTGTGGAGCTAAAGTGGATGATAGATATATCCAGATCATCAGCTAGGCTACAAATAAAGCTACATGACCTGTCTAAAACCGTCGAGATGAATCGTGGACTAAGACAAGGCGATACCATCTCGCTGAAATTGTTTTCGGCAACACTGAAGGACATGTTCCGTACTCTAGACTGGATAAATATTAATGGAGAGACTGACACACATGAGATTCGCCAATTAAGTCTTGCTCATATCTACCACTCTTGAACAGCTACAAACTATGCTTGGGAAACTGCAGCAAGCCACGAGTCATATAGGTCTTAAAATGAACATGAACAAAACCCAGTTCAAGAGCAACGAGGATGTGGACCTCATTACAGTGAATGAGCTCAGAATACAGCGAGTGTCGCAATATACGTATCTTGATCAAATATTATCCCTGAGCAAGGACTCCCAGAAAGAGAAGATGAAAAGGAAGATCCATCTGGCTATGTTATGCTTTTGCGAAATTAGATGCCTTTAGAGGGAAGTTACCCATGTGTCTAAAACGATGAGTGACACCAATGCGTCCTATCTGTGATGACCTATGGCTATGAGACCGTGACTCTACGGTGGAAAATAAGAATAAATTAAAAGTGGCACAACGAGCTATGGAAAGGGCTATATGTTAGGCATTTCCTTTAGAGATCGTATGCGGAACACGGAGATACAAAAGCAGACGAAAGTTGCCGACATATCCAAAAGAATAGTAAAGTAGAAATGTGCAGGTCCTATCAGTCGAAGAGAGGACGGAAGATGGAGCCAAAAAAAATGCACTAGAGACCATGGATTGGCCGCTGAAGCTGCGGCAAACCAGAGGTGATGGAGAGATGAATCTTCAAAGCTGCGGATTCATTATTGAAGAAAAAGGCGCAACATCGATAAAAATTACGGCCTATATCTTGCAGTGGATAGATAAGGCTGTGAAAGAAGAACAAAATATACTGAAACTATTTCAACGCTGAATTCAGTCCAGTATACTGAACAACTTTATCCAAGCAAGGAACATAAATCGAAATATGAAAAATATTTTTTGGTAAATGATCAATGGGGAAAGTTGTTCAGTATAATGGACTGAATCTATCCTTAAAATCGTTTCAATAGATATCAACTAGCCAAACTTAAAGTTCTGAGGGGCTCTTTGGAGACAAGGCATTACTTTTTGAATTGCTACACGTACGTATATTATTATTATTTGTAGGTAAAGACATAAGTACAATAATAACAATATAATGCAAACATTATAAATTATAATTTATTATTTAAAAAAGTTTTGCTTAGACATTGATCTTGCTGGACCTAATGCCGATTCACTTGTAGATGGACAAGGAAAAGCGCAAAATTGCTCTCCTTCTACAATAGTTTCCATTTTTGGTACACTTCTGAAGAGTGAAGACTTCTTTTTTGTAGACAGTATCATCCCTTCCCTATCTAAAAACGCGTCTCTGTTCCGTAAGTATGAAAGAACGATAGATTCCTTATCGATGTCGTTATCATCTAATACGAGCTCATTTTCACTTTGAAGATTTATATCTGCCATTTGTAGTTCATCTTTGGACTCCGAAAATGCCATTTCTGTTACTTTTACATCGAACCTGTGATCTTTACTCGTTGAAGGAGTGTCAAAAGGGATAACTCCTAGTTTCAGGTGCTTTTGTAATCTGCCTCTAAAATGAGGGTCAGGTCTCTTACTGTCCACAAGTATTTCTTTCGAACTTGGATTACTAAGACTATTAGATTCCACGAGGACAAACACAGGCTCTTTGTCGATTTCAGAGTATCCTTTCTTAGATGCACATTGCAAGGTGATGTCATCTTCACTGGAAACAATATAGGACTTAAATGCTTGGAACAATTTTCTTATCGAGAGCTTGTTTGAGCGTGTCCGATGGTATGTTCTGGAATGAATGAAATTGGTGTACTGAAAATCCTATTGCGAGAAACATTCAGCGATCCCTGGAGTGAATTATACCTGCGGTACATGGCGGACTCGCGTTCGATTTGGTTTTCCCTTTGCAATCTCATTAGCTCCACTATATGGTTCGGTATAACATCAGGGTAAAAATAACTTAAAACCGTTTGGTAAATATCTTTGCATAAACGAAAAATAAACATAATAAAATAGTTTAAAATACATAAAAATAAATCATACGTCGACCGCGCTGGGGTTTGGCCATCGTTCACAGAGTCCAAGAAGCCGTCTGTAGCTGTGCAAGCGTCTTTCTGTTTTCTTTCTTCTGAAACGTTATTTCTTATGAAACTATTACGAGGTTTATCATTCATAATAAACAATCCGTTTTGCTTCGCTTAGATTATAATTAGCTCATATATTACGGAATAATGAAGTTTATTAGACAATGACTGATAATGACAGTTGTGATTAAATATAGACACTCTTTAGCCAGTCATCTTTGTAAAACCTACTTACTCACCTACTACTTCTAAACATCTAAACCGAACTAAAAATAACCGAACAAACCCAAAAGATTCTAAAATTGATTAAAACCCTAAGCTCTCATGAGTTTCCAGTTGGTTTGTGGGGTCCCAAATAAACGGAAGCCACTACCATTTTGGTAGCATATTTTCTTTTTTCTTTTATATTCAATGTCATTCGTTGTATTTTTATGCTCCAAATGAAGATTTTCTATTTCTATAGAATCGACCACCAATTAAGTACCTAATGCGTTGAGGTTTGTGCGTATGTTAGTTATTTTAAAAAGTATGGAGTTCAAACAACAGGCTTTGGCAATTCAAACTCGAATTAATAAGATAATACTAATTTAATACAGCATTTACCATTTACACATAATCTAACACTAAATGCATAAAGTATTATAATAAAATGTGAAGTTTAACTTCACTTAAACTATTTATATTCGGAACTACATACATCTATCTAGAGTTTGATTATAATAATACATATTTTGTGAGATTTAATAGATATGTAAAAAACTGAGGTAGGAAACGAGTTGAAAAAAGTAAAAAATTAGTTCTTTAATTGTTTTCAGTAAAACTTAGGCCTTACCACATTTTCCTCTTACAGAAACACAAAAGTAATTACTTTTTAAAATGGCGTTATTACTAACTCCACTATTTCTAACTTGGTATCCGCTACACACTGCGAATTAAATGCGCGACAATCTCCCGCCCCAAATTATGCCATATTATCGCCCATACGTTGTGATCCCGTACGACAAGTTCTTTTGAAGAGAAGAAAGGAGAGTTGTGGGGTTAAAGTCTCGTCATGAAGGTTGGTGACACATAGGATCTTCGAATGGACACCTCACTTCACGAGACCACTTTAAAGTATTAGTCGCCGGTACACAGGCAGTTCTTGCTCCTGAACGCGAGGCGCTGAGCGCAACAGCTCGGCTAATGTGTAGAGGTCATCCCTTGGCCTGTAGTTATCTGAGCGTTTCCTTGTAACCATGAATCGCTTTACTTTGTTCGCATACTGCCTTTTGCGGCGAGCCTCCTCGTACCTTTGGGCAAGTTCATTGGGATCAGCTTGGTACATGTTAGGGTAAGCTTGGGCCAAAGCCATACGGTTCTGCTCCGAGAAGTATGAGTGGTGAGGGTAGTCACGGTCCCGTCCTCCGACTAGTACAGGCTCATTGTACCAGATATCACCATTTTCATCTACCTCAGGTTGGTCTTCTTCTACGGGGCTGACGCGGCCGTAATAGCGGTCAGCGGCCCACTGGTTGGCATTCCACTCCTGTTTCCTGCGCTCCTGGGCTTCCCACAAGTTCAGAAGAGCTCGGACATCAGCAGCGCTTAGGCTGGAATCACGCTTGCGACGTCCCATGAGTGGCCTGTATAGAAAGTCATTGCTCTTCAACTCAACACAATCTGAACAAATACAGCGACAAGTATTGTCAAATACTTAGATGTAAATCTACCTATTTGTACTTACGCGAAATTTTTCTTATTTCCTCCGGAGTTTTTGGTGGCAGTTTTAGCAGAAGCTGCGGCACCGCCTACCTTGGTTCCACTTCCACGTTTGCGTCTATGCGCATCTTGGTCATGCGATGCTGAATCAATTGGGGACGGGACATCGTGCTCTTCAGGTCTGAAAACATTACATTAATGATACCGATCTTCTATGAATGCAAAAGGAACTATTTATATAAACTCAATTTGTTGCTTACTTTAGGTTCTTTTTTCCAGAACCGGATTTGGTTGCTACTTTAGTAGCAGCACCGGCGCCCCCGACTTTGCCACTGCCTCGTTTGCGTCTTCGGGAGTCATAGACTCCTGCTGGAGGCTCTGCGTAATATTCAGGACCTCCCCTCATGATGAGATTGTCAAGTTCTCCATTCGGCTGCGGAGAATCAAAGCGTTGGTCGACTCCTTGTTCGTAACCCTCGGCATTGCCTGCAAAGCAGATTTATTATATAGAATACGTTTACCCAAAATGTAGCAAGTAACTTTTCAAATCCTAAATCTCACAAGTCATAATGAAAATGAAATGAAATTGAAATCACGTATTCTGTTTTGTTAAAATTTGACAATTTTAAATTACTAGTGTCAAAGAAGAAGAAGCAGGCAACTGAAAAACAATAGCGTCTTTCGGGTCAAATAACTATAATTTTTGCAACTGAAAGTTTGAACTAGAGTAGTTCTAGATTAACGTTAAGGAGAATGCGTGTTTTCATAGATGTGAGGATGAGGCTCGCTTAGGTGTGGCCATGGTTACCTTCTTCGCTGAGAGCGAGTGGGTACGGCTCCAGATCATTTTTGTCGCTCTTGTTGAGGAACAGAGACTGTTGGTCGTCTTTGGTTTGGTCCCAATTTTCTGGTAGTTCACCAATAGGACCGCCATCTAAAATTGAATATTCTAAGAGATTTTTCTTGAATTCATGATATTCTTTTGGATTACAACATAAGTGCACATGATACAATAAAAAAAATTTAAGTAGATAAAATTCCATTTAAAGCTGGTGACATTGATGAAACACACACTGAGGCACATACCGAAGCGAGCAAATATGCGAATAATTCAAAATGCGACGAAATCCATGATTCAGAAATTGTAGTTCAACAATTACGAGTACATGTACGAGTATAGTATACAGTCAGAGCATTTTGGGTCTTGATCTTGTCAATTACGAGAAGAATTTGGATTATTGTGGGTCTGAGCTAAATTCAGGAAGGCGGAGTTTGCATACCGTTAACATAGTAAGTAGGTACATAGTTTCCAAAAGGTTCTATAGTCATGTACTGTACATATGTCAGTAGATATGGGAGGAGTAATTAAAAAACGAAAGTGCTTAATAGAAACCTACATTCGTAAGACGGAGAAGACAAGAATTTTTGCTCTTTGCATTGATAAATATATTCTTTAAATTTACAAAGGGGTGAAATCAATAGCCAGCCTATACAGTTCATTCATTGTCCAAAAGGTCATAGTTGATGTTGGGCAAAAGGTAATCTACGCAGCACCACAGCCGCGCAACTACCACCTGTTGCTAAATATAGAGCGCAGCCGGGTCCGGCTGATCGATAACATCAAAACAACCCCGGAGCAAGCAATAAGCAAATAACACTCACCTTTATTATTGGTAGGCGCCGGGATACCTTCACACACGAACAATACCGCGGACACCGCGGTAAAAGAAAGTAGTAACATCGTCACTGAATTTCGGGAACAATAAATGGGAGGACACCGGATACAAGTGCGAAGTGGCGTAGAGCGACTGTCGTCTGGTGGCAGGCTGGCCCGAGAGAAAAACCATTGCTCCAGTCGATAAATTCGCGACTTGCGCAGTGTGTTACACAGGGACGGAATGTGGACGCTGATAAAATATGTACTTAGTTAATATTAATCGGTACAAACAAACCAGGGTTTAAAATTGAGTCTGAAAAGGTTGAAACTTTCAACCAACCACAAACTGATTTGACGTACCTATCAAAAGACAATGTTATTTGATTAAGTTTCCCAAACCGTATAAAACAATTTATTAAGGGTTATTAAATCTCCCTAATGTCTCTATCGCCTGCTTTAAATTAAACATTTAGTTTTGTGTTTTACAACTAAGTATTATGTGATTTTACTACAAAAGTTATATAATCCTTAAGCTTTCAGTTCGTTTTTAGTCAAAAGGTTCTTTTAGTTGGGTCTCAATTTAAAGAATGCGTGTTAGGTTTACAAGATCTTCCAGAAAACGGTTCTTTTTCATGAATAAAAAATGTAAGTTTAATCAAGTTGGGCTTTGACCAACTGAATCCTGCCCTGCGCCACTGACGTCTGAGCTGCTAAGCTAAACAAGCTCTTCATAATAGAATCTTATCGTGTGGAAGATGGGGCGGATGGGGCGCGACGGCGGCACAACGTCGGTACTTATTAATTACGTGACATTAAGCATGTAACACATTTTTTATGACACTTGAAGAGACGAAGCACTTTTTCACCCTTTAATTTGGGTGCTCAATCTAGCTTATTATGTGTTACCTACTAGAGAAACCATTGATATATATGGTAGTACGGGTCCTTGTACATACAAAATACAATTTTATGGACCTATACTTATTTTTATAACATTATAATATGTCGATGGCTGTGTTTAAAAAAAATATAAAACCTACCACTATAAATTTAGTATCGTATTGTAGGTAATTTATAGACGATGATTTGGTCCTTAAAAAGTAAACTCCTTAGTCCTACCATTTTTGTGGAAAATGAAGAAAACCAGAATGAGGGAGATAAAAGGGGGAGTGGGGGGGAGAAACAACCATTTCTTAGCGTGTTTCCATATAGACATTGAAGCACATATATGAAAGCTACATTCACGACAAGTTTCATCCTTTCTTCCGGATGGGACCATATTTCAAGTTAAGGACCCATACTATGAACGAAACGAAAGACACTTTTATTATTTAGCATTAATACCTAGGTACCTACTTGTTACCTATATGGCATATACGTACATCTATATCTATGGCATATACCTAGATTTGACGATGAAAGGAACTACAGTAAATTCAGCACAAGTACCAGTTTTTTATTAAGAGAAATTAGATATTTTTTATTACAAGAAAAAACAAGCAATGGAGTACTATAACCATTGTTATAAACAAGGGCGTCGCCAGCCGATGGCGCAGGGGGGGGGGGGGGGGGGGGGGCAAGTTGACTTTACCTACTACAATTCATACTTTTCTCATTCTCTATGAATGAGAAAAGTAGGTATGAATTGTAGGTGAAGTCGACAGCACATGAAGCTTTTCACTTGTACTACGAGCCTTACATCTACAGCGATTGTAATAACAACAGTATCTTAGTACTATACGCATATATATTCTGTGACAGTACAGAGTCCAATGTGTGAAGCTACACGAGCACGAGCTCTTGACTATGCAATAAAAAACTTGTAAATAAGTTATAATAACATTTATTAGAAAAATAGAATAAAAAGGAGTTTGAATTTGAATAAGTGTACAGCGTACAGCGTATTTTTTTTTAAATTACCAGATTTTAATATTATAGTGGTCGTTGTTTGTTTATATTAGCTTAATTAAAACATAATTTTCGGGGATTCATTGTAAACTTCTCGACCACTTTATTATTAAAATCTTAGGTTCCGGAAAGGTTAACTCAAAGACTTAGGACTTTGGTTGCATTATATTTGGCAACTTTTTTAGAATTTCTAGGGGGGGGCAGCTGCCCCTCCCTGCCCCCCCTTGGCGACGCCCTTGGTTATAAACACAGATAATATACAAGTGTAACAAAAAGGGGGTATAATCCAGAAAGAGTGTTAACGTCCCTGAAATGGCGAAAAAAATTTGCAGCTCCATACAAAATTAAATACCTACTGTGCCAAAATCTATGGAGCAGAATTTTTTTTGCGATTTCAGAGATGGTAGTAAATGTTAAATGATAGTAAAAGTTGTTCACATTGGTTAGTACGTTAACTCCCTTTCGGGTTGATACCCCCTTATTGTTACATGTTGTATACAGGGTCTAACAAAATATATCTACACTATCTTAAGGGTGGATTTGGTCCATGATACTGAACAACTTGCAAGCAAAATGTAGCGAAAAAGAAATTTTGACCTTCCATACAAATTGACCGATTAGTTGATCTGAGCAAAATTTTTTTTCATACTTCGATAGGTATATAACGTCTCACAAAATATACTGAAACTATGCAAGATGGGTTCACAGCTCGCAATACAGTGCGTGTTTTTGAAAAATTACTGTAATTACTATATCGTCGAGCCAGGGGCCTTTGTTCGCACTCGACGAATATTTCACTGTTTTTTTTTTTGTATTCCATTTATAATTTTTTGGGTAGCGAAATCGACTCGTAATTTAGATTATAAATTTTTTGGTATAATTTTCTTCTAAAAAGGTGATTGTATAAAATAGTAAGATTTTTTTCTAAAGGTGATTTTAGGCAAATTTATAGGTATGTTTATGACTTTTTTCTATCAAACCAAAAATGCTTAATCGTGATGTAGATATTGTGGGTATCTGTAGAAAAGCCTTAAAATTCCTATGTAAAATTTTTGAGAAATAAACTGTAGTAGTTTATTTACAGTGATTTTTAAAAACACACAGTATTCTTGGCTCTGAACTGACGGGGCCTTAAAAGGAAGATTCAGTCCATGATACTGAAGAACTTTCCCCAAGGGACATAGGTACTTACATATATATCAAAATATGAGAACAACACATTTTGCTTTCCATAGAAGCTTGGATCATCTGATCTGTCTGAGGCAATTTTTATTCATATTTTGATATTGTTCCTTGGAGAAAGTTGTTCAGTATCATGGACTGAATTCAGCCTTAAAATAGTGTCAGTATATTTTGTTAGACTTTGTATTTAGCTGTTTGGTTGGTTCCCGGCAGAGTAGAATAGGACCACTCAAAGTCGTGGATGTCGTAGAAAGCGACTTACAAAGCCTGTAAACATCAAAGGACCTCTCTAACCCGTCTGGCCAGCGTGGACAGTGTAGACCAAATCCTCTGACTACTGTGGCTAATATATGGCTCTGGTAGTACAGAGAGGGTCGTGCTTCTGCAGTGGAGACTAAAAAATACCTGATGGTGATGATGATGTAAGTATGTATACAGGGTGACATTTTAACCACCAGCCAAATTTTTGGAGCAAGTTCAGTCGATGATACTGAACTATTTTCTATAAAAAAAAAGTATTAAAAATCTATAAAAATTTTTCGTCCTCCCATACCCAATCCTTTTGGCTGACTGCTGATTTGTATGGGAAGGCGAATTTTTATTTAAGTTTTTCACCAATTCTTTTTATGGAAAGTAGTTCAGTATCATGGACTGAACTTGCTCCAAAAATTTGGCTGGTGGTTAAAAAGTCACCCTGTATATTCCTTGAGGATAATGGTTTAGTATTATGGACTGACTAAATTCACCCTTAAAATAGTTTCAGTATATTTTAGTATGAATTAAAACGGCATATTTACCGTGATTATTATTATTTTTTGCACGCCTCATAAGCGAAGCGCATGAGGTAGTGCTCTACTCTCGCCTTACAAAAATCAAGTGATTCTTTTAACTAAATGTGTCTCTATTTATTTTCTATCGCACTTGTACAATAATATTTACACATAAATGTCAAGGAAAAACACTAGTTTCAACACTTATGACATTTTTAAAAGACATTTTGCCTTTTAAATAAATATCATCATAAATACAATCATTTTGTGGACGTCCGTGTGTCGGTATGTATGGAAACTGGCGTGGTCACGATAACTCCCGAAAAACTTATCTGATCAAGTCCATTTTTTTTTATACGCTTCAGTATTATCCAAAACTAAGTCCTTTCGAAGATCACGGTCTAATTCAATGTAGTTTAATCGTAATTATTATTATAAAAATACAGGTGACATTTTTTGTTCAATGTTATTGGTATGATGAGTACACGGCCGATTCACTTGCCTTTTAAAGATATAGCAAAAAAAAAGAAATTAATTCTTAGTGGCGAGGCCTTGAATGACCTGCCAACTCGCGCACCGCACCTCACCCCCGCGGTCGCCCAGCACTTACTTACCCAAAAAGGTTGGCAGTTCCGCACAACAATATCCCCGAACTCTTTGTTTGGTTTCGAAATAATTTGAATTCAATTTTTTCATCTTGGCGCCATTTTGTGAAAATTTATTATGTCAACTATTGAAAAAATTAAAACAAGTAATTATAATTTTGTTTTCTAAGATAAACAAGCGACAGTTCATCTTACTTTGTGCTGATGTTATGTAGATTGGAGTTTCTGCTCGTCATGGAATAAGGAAGGAATGAAAGAAGTAGGTAGGTATTTGGTAAGTAGGTAGGTACCGAATAGGTACCTCTATATATTTAAGTAGGTACTAAGATGGTTTATTCTAGTGTAGGTAGTAGGTACATATATTTTATAACTTGTATTTTATTGTTTTAGCGCAAATAAATTCAAGCAGTCAACCATGGAAAGAACAAATCGATTCACCCCATTGCAAAAGTTTAAACATTCAATACCTAACCTATCTTCCATATAAAAGGTACCTATCCTAAGAAAATCCGAAGTGAAGTCCAATTGTAAGTACATATAATACCTAAGTTATTATCGTAATTGTCATACTATTGTAATCTTCCATGCCATTTTTTGGAAAAAAAGAACCCACGCCAGTCCTAAAAGCCGAGTCAGAACTCACTTCATTCCAAAAGTGCACATATAAGTTTACTTTGTCACAAACTATTTAGGCATATCTTTGTTTACCTCTCGCTCAAAATCGGCTTTTACGACTTGAACGGGTGAGGCAGCAACATCCAACGTAAGTTTATATTATTTGATAGGTACAGAATTAAAGTAAGCAGTACTTAGGTATGTAAGTACATATTTAAAGTAAAATATCTTACTTAAAGCTAGAACTAGGAGGCCAAATTGACCGTAAGACCACCGGCATTAGTTTGTAGTTTGTTTGAAGTAACTGCTGCGGCTATGCTAGCCCATGTGCGAAAGCTCTAAACTTGTGTCATTTTGAATTCCTGATAAAGACTTAATTTTTTGCTGACGACGTAAAAATGGTATATATCCTAGCCTAGGGCCGCGTGACCCGAACGCCTCTTTTAGCGTTATGGTGGAGATAGGAATCAAAATAGTGGTGGGTTGCTAGTCGCGCTTATTAAAATGATTCGTTTTTTCGCCCATTCCCTCGATCGGAATTTTTACGATCTGCGCGTGAAAATAAGTAATGGAATATACCAGTCCAATATTTTCTTTTCTCCCTGACTAACATGTAAAAATGTCGTATACCTCTACTTGTGCCTCTACATAAACAAGTAAATAAAGATATTTTCTTTTTTTTCAGATAAGAAAAATCACATTTGCTCCTCCCTGCCTGAAAGGACTACTTTAAATTTTATATAAAAATGAATAAGTATTATATCGATGTACCTACCTTTTATATTTCACGTACGACGTAATATTATACTGAAATAAAAATATTTCCTTTTTTATTTCGTTGTTTTCTTTGTAATAAATATGAGGTTTTAATTAACCTTAAAAGGTACCTGCTATTTAAAAAAAAACAAAATAGACAATTTCTTTGCTTCAAATGTCACGGGACAGAAAAAAAGTCAAATGTCAAATTCAATCAAGGCCCCGCCCATAGGCACTATCCACAAAAAAATATGTATGGCAGTCGGTCGTCTGATACTAGTATAGTATCTGCTCCATAGTCTGTGGATGAGTACGAATGTGTAACTGGCAAGTAAGAAAAGAAGTAAAAAGAAATTTGAATAAAGAATGTTGTGATTTTGTTTGTTTTATTAAATATGAAAGACGAATAAATGTAAAAGAAGCGATAAGTTAGTTAATATTTTATTTAATTTGCATTAACTAATTGAGAATGAAAAGAACAATCAGTGGTAACACTTTTCTTGACATTCGTGACGTAGTCTTGTGTCTTGTGCTACCGCGGGGAAAGAATACCTTGTTTTAGTATACTATGGTATTTTTAATTTGCATAACTAATTGAGAATGAAAAGAACAATCAGTGCTAACACTTTTCTTGACATTCGTGACGTAGTCTTGTGTCTTGTGCTACCGCGGGGAAAGAATACCTTGTTTTATTATACTACTAGCTGTGCCCGCGACTTCGTTCGCGTGGTTGTCGGAATGTTATATAGCCTAAAGCCTTCCTCTATTAATGGACTACCCAACAAAAAAATAATTTTTCAAATCGGATCATTAGTTCCTGAGATTAGCGCGTTTAAACAAACAAACAAACAAACTCTTCCGCTTTATAATATTAGTATAGATGGTATTTTGCACGCCTCATAAGCGGAGCGTTGAGGTAGTGCTCTACTCTCGCCTTACAAAAATCAAGTGATTTTTCGAACTAAAAATGTCGGTATTTATTTCTTATCGTGCTTGTAGAATAATATTTACACACAAATGTCAAGAAAAAACACTAGTTGCAACAGTCATGATATTTTTAAAGGACATTTTGTTCTTTAAATAATAAAACAAGTGTTTAAGAAAATTATTTCGTGGACGTCCGTTTGTCTGTATGTATGGAAACTGGCGTGGTCACGATAACGCCCGAAAAACTTAACAAATCGAACCCTTATTTTTTTCATACGCTTAAGTATTATCTAAAACTAAGGCCTTTCGAAAATCACGGTCTAATTAAAAGTAGTTTAATTATAATTAGCAATAAACTGAAATCCACCTATCGTTGGTATATCTAAATCTATGTAAATAAGGTTCGTTGACAATACATGCGCAGTACCTTTCTTTTCTGTGTGGGCAATGGCGCGAAGATTTAAAAGTAAATTTTTTATTTTGTTCATAATACACCGATAAATATGCAATATTCAAGTTCTGTTTTTTTTTGTGAAAATTAAGTGACCGCTATGAGGCGTGCACTTTTGGATTTTTCAACTTATTTGTATATTTTGTTAGACGTTATATATCCCATATGTATGTGTTAACAGCGTAAGGTTCAAATGTGATGTAGCCCGTGTATTGGATAAGGGAAACAGAGAAGTGAAGGATTCCTATTTAATTCACCTATTGACATGATTACTATACTTTATATACTGTCCTGTAGTTCTACGTAAAAAACTATGAGTAGTTGGTATACACATATTACAACCATAATAAACGGGTAAATGCGAGTCGGACTCGTACTTGAAGGGTTCCGTTACACCGTAGGTACAATGTTTTAAAACGCTGAAGAAACACGTTTCTTGTATGACGACCCCCTTTAATTTTCAACTTTTTTTTTATTTTTAGTATTTGTTGTTATAGCGGCCACAGTAATACATAATCGGTGAAAATTTCAGGTGTCTAGCTATTACAGTTCAAGAGATAGAGCCCTGTGACAGACGGACAGACAGCGGAGTCTCAGTAATAGGGTTCCGTTTGCACCCTTAGGTACGGAACCCTAAAAAACAGAGGTTTTTATGTTTATTAGGCCATATATGTATAGCAACACTTGTGAGATCTTACCTCACTCGTGAGATGGAGAAGATCAGGAATAAGTAGGTATATGAGAATGTCTAAAGAACCGGTAGAAGAATCATCTGGTTAATATATAGCAAACACCTATGGTTAACGATAGGAAGCGATTGTCGGAGTTGACAAATAGGGAAAAGGCGAAGATAACAATGACCTGTAAGATCGCAATTCGCAATTCAAACGTCATTGATAAGCGGGTAATTTAAAAGTTCATCCAATTTTTAGAAGTACACATAAATCGATTATTAAATGGAAAAATAGAACACTATACAGACAATTTTAGCTTGATTCATCGGATTAGCAGCACAATGGAGAGCTAAACGAGAGTCATCTGCTCAATCAGCCACTTTACTGACAAAGGCTAACTGCTGGCTAATGGCGACTCGACGTCCTGTCAACACGTCCTGGGCCTGTGCAGAACCTACCTCCTATTTGGACCTGTGACATGCTTTATTGTCGCTTCTTGTCTGAATGAGTCCTTGAGGAATGCGTATGTCTCAATCACCCACATGTACTAGGTATTGTACTTTTGCAGGTTGGTCAAAATTTGCACAAATGATGTCTAAAAAGACAAATTGCGATGAAAGCTGAATTTTTGGTATGTTATTTGGACCCCTTTTTGCAAACAAAAAAAGGTTGTAATTGCGTAATACGTGAAAAGCGGCAGTTTTCTCCGGTTTTGCAGTGCAATTTAAGGCGAGATGGGTTAGGTTGGTGAATAGACTAGCCAGTAGACGTAAACCGTATTTTTTTAATTTTCATTCAGAAAAAGTAAGATAATTGTAAAGAAACCTGAAAGAAATATTTTAGAAAATCTTGCTACAAACTGGCTTGTTTTCCTGCGTAAAGAAATATTCTAACAAGGGATTGCATATATTTTATAAAAATTAAGGCTATTTTGAAACAGTATTCTTAATATTTGCTTACGATGCAATAACGCAATAATAAAAAAAAAATTAAAAATTGGATGTTTTGCAACGTTTTTAACAGAATTCTCTGAAATGGCGGCCATGTTTCTTCCATACAAATTCAGTTGCCCGCCGGGCGTTCAGGAAGGAGGCCGTGTCGAATTTTTCAAAAAAATCCATTTTCGAATTACGTAAAATTGTATTACAGTCATAAAAAACTATGTACAAACTGCCAAATTATGTCATACTTTTGCTACACTATGGTACAGTTTTGACATTTTGTTGACGTTCAAGCAAAGATGTAATGCTATCGCAGACACGGCATAGCACATTTTTTAATTTTTTTTATTAATATATCGGATTGGATTTTTCTCGGGTCGCGGAATCATATTAACTGTTTTTGTAATAAAAGGTGCTGTTTAATTATGGTTTTACAATTATTTTGAGGGGTGATTCAGTCTGAAATTTTGAACAACTTTTCCCCAAGAGTGTATATCAAAATACGAATTGACATTATGCGTAATATATCGAACCACAGGCTATTCTAGATCTATACTTGGCTAGGCAGGCAGGCTATAGTAGGCTATTTATCTATACTAATATTATAAAGAGGAAAGATTTCGTTGTTTGTTTGTTTGCATTACATGGCTCCGAAACTACTACACCGATTTAAAAAAAACTTTCACCGTTGGAAAGGTACACTATCCCCGAGTGACATAGGCTTTGTGTGTACCAAGGGCGAAGCCGGGGTGGATTGCTAGTATAGTAACTAACAACTGCCTAACTTTAGGTCTGAATTCAGTCCATGATACTGAACAACTTTCACCAAGGAACAAACGAAATACAAAAATTATTTTTGATCTCATACACACAAGATTTGGCAAAATGTAATATTTATGTAATATATGTATGAAATATGTAAGGACAAATCACACTAATTAAGCTAGCCCCAAAGTAAATTTTAAACTTGTATTATGGGATACTAACTCAATGATACTATATTTTATGATAAATACATACATAGATAAACACCCAAGACCCAGGACAATTTCAAAAAGACCATTTTTAGGGTTCCGTACCTCAAAAGGAAAAAACGGAACCCTTATAGGATCACTTTGTTGTCCGTCTGTCCGTCCGTCCGTCCGTCTGTCAAGACCCTTTTTCTCAGGAACGCGTGGAGGTATGAAGCTGAAATTTATATTAATTACTCAGGTCTACTGTCCCTTGAAGCTGTGAAAAAATCAAACTTCTAAGCCAACGCAATCAAAAGATACAGCCGTTTATGCCGCAAATTTTCGACACTTGCAAGGGAATCAAAACCTACAGGGTGCTTCCCGTGAACTCAGAATCTTGAAATTTGGTACGAAGCAACGTCTTATAGCATAGATAAAGGAAAAATTACGAAAACCATAAATTTTTAGTTACATCACATAATATATATTTTTTTAATAATTTTAAACTTACTACCCATTTCCTCATAAACGCGTAGAGGTATTAAATTGAAATTCATACCAAATACTAAACCTTGCAGGTTTGTACGGAACCCTCGGTGCGCGAGTCCGACTCGCACTTGGCCGGTTTTCTAACTTGCCCTGGCTGGGGTTCGAACCCAGAACCTCCGAATTAGCGATCTAGCGTGTTAACAATTACGCCACGGAGGTCGAATGGAAAGCAAACATTTTCTTTTCATATTTAAGTATGTGTTCCTTAGGAAAAGTTGTTCAGTATCATGAACTGAATCCACCTTAAATTAGTTTTGGTACAGGGAGACGTTATATACTACTGCCGTGAATTTTTTTAAGTGTCCATGTACAACCGTTTAACTGACACAGAGGGGAGACACATGATTCTTACAAAATTTGCAATCAAAAACCAAATATTTCACAAACGGATTGCTAAAACGAAAAAGGGTGTTTATAATCTTACAATATTTTTGAAAGACCTATTCAACGACGTCTCACACCACACTTTTTTTTTTTCAAGTTTTTATTACCACATATCCATGCCCATGCCCAATTACAGCTTTCTAGTACTAATAGTCTATGAGTAAAACTGGGGACAGACAGACAGACAGACATGAAGAAACTATAAGGGTTTCTTGTTTACTACGGAACCCTAAAAACCTGCGTGAAACGAAACAGATTCTCTATTCTAAGGGTTCTTTGTCATTTGCACTTTAACAAATTTCAAAATACGAGTAATCAAAACCACTTGTGAAAATATTTCGCTCCACTTCGCATACGATAAATTCAAAAATTGATGGATGAATGACCGTGCTTTTACAGGTTAAGCAACTTCTAGCTTGGTCACAGTTAGGATGGGTGACCGTGCTTTCAATCTTAATGTTGTCCAAGTCAAATGTTGAGATTCTTATGAATAAATTTCAGTTTTCTCTACCTACATAACTTGGCAGCTATTTAAATTTCAATTGTTTTGTCGGAATTTGAACTTGGCATTTTTACATTTATGTTTTTGATGGGATAAAATAAGCACCCAAGAACCAGGACAAATTAAAAAAGGCCATTTACCAACTTGCCCTGGCTGGGAATCGAACCTAGAACCTCCGAGTGACGGACTAGCATGTTGAGGAATCGCCACGGAGGTCGACTAATAAATTGAAAAAGTAATAAATTTTACGTAAGATACGAATAACTATATCTTGGATTTTTTTAGAAAGTGCTTTATGAATTTCACATATATATAAACTCGCTTTTTAAATAAACGTCTTGCATTCACGCACACTACTGTATTTTCGACTTTACTTTTTCTACTGATAGCCTGTCTACTAAAGTGTTAAGTACATTATAATGACGTCTGCCAAGGCCTTAATTCAGAAATAATAATTCAAACAAAATAATTCTTTGATTTGAAAATTTTAAAAAGTAACGCGGACTGGAAGTCTTGGCGAAAAGAAAAAAGTAAGTTGTATACTAATTCTACGTTACAATTTATGATTACCTACATCTATTGTCCCGTTTACACATTATTAACTCTATGCAACTTCATTTTGACATTTTTATCCCCCTAGCGGGATAATTTTGCATATTTCAGAGCCAAATCGAACCACGTGGCTTTGTGCATACGGTCCTTAATATGAAAATTATACAAATATATGTATTATCTAAATATCTAGTCGTTTTTGGCTACAAAAAAAAATTATAAATATAATACAAAAAAATAATAATACATAAAACACAGCGAAATATCGTCGAGCACGGCTCCGGGCCTTTCTTCGCTCTCGACGAATATTTCACTGTGTTTTATTTATTATTTTTTTTGTATTATATTTATTATTTTTTTTTGTAGCTAAAACGACTAGATATTTAGATAATACATTTATTGGCATAATTTTCATATTAAAAAGGTGATTGTATAAAATAGTAATATGTATTATAAAGGCAAATTTAGAGGTATGTTTGTGATTTTTTTCTATCGAGCCAAAAATGCTCAATCGTGTTTTGGATATTGTGTCTGTAGAAAAGCCATAAGATTCTTATGTAAAATTTTTGAGGAATAAACTATATTAGTTTAATTACAGTGATTTTTTAAAAACACTCACAGTTTTCTTGTGACCGACCGCCATCTAGTTACAACGGCCCGAATTGGTGAATATGAAGATTCGAGAAGGACGGATGCTGTCATTCTAGTAACTAGTTCCAGCATCCAGCTCTGTAGCTCACTATTAAGTAAATTTAAGTATTTGGCGCTACAGACTGGAAAATAATCCTTATATATTTGGTAGGTCCTCGACTGCAGTTGACAGACCTAATAGTCTAATAAGACCAACTAGAACGTTAAAAAACTTTGGCACTTAAGAATATAAAGCACTTCTTACCCGACTACGGCGAAGCCAAAAAGAGAGTTATGTGTTTTGCCAATATGTATGTACGTACGTATGTATGTTTATCTGTTCCGTCATATCTTTAA
The DNA here is from genome assembly GCA_963576875.1 of Acrobasis repandana. Taxonomy (NCBI): domain Eukaryota; kingdom Metazoa; phylum Arthropoda; class Insecta; order Lepidoptera; family Pyralidae; genus Acrobasis; species Acrobasis repandana. Next base: position 7,356,102 of record OY756230.1, on the reverse strand, counting down.
AATTATCCATGATACCACAAATGTTGAAAGCGTCTTGGCTGTCCGTTTGTTATCTGCTATACTTATGACGTCACAGAACGTAAAAAATAAAATAAATAAAAGATAAATTAAACGTAGAGCTCTATTGATCATAAAGAACTAAAAAATAAAATGGATCATTCCATGTAGGAATCAAATGAAAGTTATTATGCACATTTTAAAAATATATACATTATTAGCGGTTGCTCCCTGTTTGATAAACGTACTTTTCAGTAGGAATTTCCCCCTAGTTGGGTTTTAGTTTTTTAAACTATATCTTGTGAAATAAGATCTTCGTACGTGACGCCATTGCCTCCGGTTCCATAAAAGTACTGGCTAACCAATTTATACAGTCTACAGTAATAGATAATGGTACATACCATCATGATGCTTACAATTCATAATCTTAGTGAGTTTGACGTGACCAGGAACAACTAGTAGAACTTAGAAGAGCTACACCTGTAGCTGATGTGTGCGGTGAGATTTAATCTCTTTGATTGAATAGTTCCACATGGATTCCACATAGGACCTTCTTAAAACTGTAAATAAAAAAAGTAAAAAATAAATAACTGAAGACATAATGTTTAATGAATGTAACATTTAAAGTCTGAACTTACCGAAAAGTCTCTTTGAAACTTAATTTTATAGGAACTGCATGAAGTTAAAAAAAAGGTTATAAATTACAGCTTTAATTAAATAAATAAAATACACCTTATACATATGATAGTCATACAAATTATACATTACAACCCATAAATTAACAAGGATTTAAACTTATTGCCAAACTCAGATGATAATAGCCAAACATGACATACCTCCTACCTGCTATTAAATGAATTATTTTAAAAGAATTTCATAATAAAAATTAACTTAAATGTCTAATTACATACATTACATGTAATGTACCTATATACTTACTATATACAGGGTGACTTTTTAAACACCAGCCAAATTTTTGGAGCAATTGCAACTGTACTACTTTCTATAAAAAAAGTTATTAAAAATCGATAAAAATTTTTCGACCTCTCATACAAAATCCGTTAGGCTGAGCGCTGATTTGTATGGGAAGGAAAATTTTTATTTTAGTTTTTCTTTAAATGTTTTTATGGAAAGTAGTATCAGTATCATGGACTAAACTTGCTCCATAAATTTGGCTGGTGGATAAAACGTCAGCCTGTATAACGTCTAACACTATAAGTATACTGCAACTATTTTAAGGGTGGATTCAGTCCATGATACTGAATAACTTTCTACAAGAAACATATATCGAAATATGAAAAATAATTTTTCCCATCACATACAAGTTGACTGATCAGCTGATCCCAGAGCATGGAAAGTCAAAAAATATTTATCTTTGAGAAAAGTTGTTCAGTATCATGAATGAACTGAATTCACCCTTAAAATAGTTTCAGTATATTTTGTTAAGACGTTATATTTATGGTTTCATGCATTGTAACAGAAAAAAAAATACATAAATGTTTACAAATAGATATAGATATCACTATTTTAGGTATTGCATTTAAGTAAGTACTCATAACATAATTAAGGTTTATAAAATTGCAATTTATTTATTAAAGTTTTGTACTGGCATTGTTCTGTAATATTTTGGTTTCTTATTCATACAAAAACGAAAACTGCCTATAGTATTATCAAACACAGTGACAATGATAAAGGATGAGTACCTTATTATTGTAACATATAAGGAAATCTATATTCCATCCAGTCTTTTTTTTTCTTATTGTTTAAAAAAATTTAACTAATGACAATGATACAGATTACGCAAAATCTGAAAACATCAAAGTTTTTTTTGAAGTGAACTGCAAAATAATTTCACAACAAAACCTAACAGTACATGAAAAATTTAAAATACTATAGAGCTTAAAAAATAAGTAATTTGGGTAAAAAAATAACTCTATAACACTCATTTCACATCTAGAACACATGGATTCTCTAATTAGCTTTATCGCAACATTTCATAGATTATGATTTCTTTTTAGACTTTTTATTTACATTCTTTTTTATCGAAACTTTTTTAGAACTCTTCCTTTTTTGAGGTTCACTATCAGAGCTGGAGCTAGTCGAGCTTGACTCAGAGCTCGAGGTTGTACTGGATGAAGAGTCACTCGAGTCGCTACTACTACTGCTTGAAGAAGTATGCCTCCTGCGCCGCTTCTTTGTTCGGCGTCTCTTTCTCCTGTCCTCACTAGAAGAACTGGAGTCACTAGTCGAGCTACTGTCTGAAGAATCAGTTTCCGATGATGACGTAGAATGTTTTCTCCTCTTTTTAATAGCCTTTTCTTCCTTTCTTTGCTTATTTTTGACTTTATTATGTTTCTCAGCATGCTTTCTCTCAACAGGCGTTGGTGTTCTTGTGTCTTTTTTTTCTTGCTCACTACAATCATACTTTTTAATTTTTTTACTATCTTTAGGTGGTTCAGAATCTTCACGTTTTCTTTTTGGGGTCCTTTTCTTTAATTCTTTGTCCTCCTTTTTTTCATCAACTTTGTATTCCCTACTTTCTTTTCTGGAGTCATCTCGTTTTTCATTTTTATTGTGTTTTTTAGAATCCCTACTTTCTTTACTGGAGTTATCTCGTTTTTCTTTTTTATAGTGTTTTTCAGAATCCGGTCTATCTTTATGAGATTTTGAACTATCTTTGTGCCTTCTTTGCGGTGACCTAGATTTTTCTCTTGCTGTTGAATGCTGTAATTTCAAATTGTGTGCATTACTATTTTGTTTGTGATTATGGTTGACATTGGCAGTCCGCTCTGAACTCTCTGGGTGTTTTGATTTATTTTCCCTATTTTTGTGATTATGGGTGTCGTTGGTATTACACTCTGAACGTTTTGGGTGTGTTGAATTATTCTGACTATTTAAATTATTGTCCTTTTCGTATTTTCTATCTCTAGATCTATTTCTTCTAGGTTGGCTTCTACTCCTACTTCTGTTCCTGTGATTATTCGAGTCCCTCGTACTTTTGTGTTTCTTTTCTTTGCTTTTATTATCAAACTGTTGTCTTTTCATGATGTGGTTTTTGTCATTATCATGATTCCTTTTGTTATCTCTTACTTTATTTTGGTTTCGTGATGAATTTGATTTACTGACTTGATAGTTTTTATAGTCTGTGTCATTTTCATCCAGATATTTGACTCCTCTGCCTTTACCTAAATACCTCATCTTAGATACAGACTGTGAGAAATCTACATGAATTCTTCTATCATCAATCAAAACATTATCCATTTTAAAATAGGCATCCTCGCAAGATTTTTTATTTGAGAATTCAATAAAAGCATATTGTAATGAGTCCCCTGTTTTCTTGTCCCTTATAACTTCACAGCTCACTATCTTGCCAAAGCGGCTAAATATGATTTCTAAGTCTTCATCACTTGTGACAGGGTTGAGCTTACAAACAAACAACACATTCTCAGGAGGTGCAATGTCAGCATCTGGTAAGTCTCCAACAATTTCTAAAATAGTTGCTCTTGCTTTGGCCTCCTTTTCTTCTATAATTTCTTGGACTTCCTCTGCAGATTTTCCCTGTGTTTCATCTATTTCTTCATCTGGTGCAATTCTGCCTCCCCTTAATCTCTCTGCACTAGGGGATGGTGACCTAGATGGTGCTCTACACCCGATAGGGTCATTAAAAGGGTCTTCGAGAATGACTGTATGTGTAATACGTACGTCCTGGTAAGGGCGATGACCATCGTCGCATATAACTTCATTCAGCTTTCTCAAAACGTCGTGGCCCTCGGTCACTTCGCCGATAACGCAGTGAACTCCGTCTAACGAATCTAAATCTGGCGCAAGAGTAAAAAAGAATTGAGAGCCCACCATCATGTCTCCTGTACCCACCATTGATAGCAGACCAGCGTTTGTATGACGAATTTTCGGCATCTTTTCTCCAGAAAAGAATCGCTTCGAAGGCCCTTCTAGTACTCCGAAAACAGACTGTCCTCCAGACCCCTCACCCGTAGGATCACCCGTTTGGGCTATAAAACCACTTCTTATACTGTGGAATAGATTAAAATTGTAATATTTCATTTTACAGAGCTTCAGAAAATTGAGACATGTCACGGGCCTTTGATCCAAGTATAAGTCCACCGTAATATCTCCTAACGTAGTTTCTATTACTACAGCCATTGTTTAAATTATTCGGAAAGACAATTGAAATATAGTACTTTTCCTTTTCATAGAAATAATAGGGATTTTAGATTAAAATAAACCAAAATCTTTGACACATCACACAACATAACCTCTCAATCAAAGTCAAACATCAAATCAAACAAACTTGACATTTGTTTCAATGAATGTTGCTAGTCTGGAAAAATGTTATTGATGTAATTTTGTGGGAAAAATATAAAGTTAAAATCAAGTTAAAATATTCTTATTATTTTTCTTACTTAAAAAACATAGAAATATTGTCTTATAAATATGTATGTAAGTCTGCAAAATAAAAAGAAATTGAAGTGAATTGGGATGGGAAAATATAATTGGAATTGCGCGCCATCTATAATTACTTCTTTGAACTTCACACATTTTTAAGGAGAGTGAGCATCATGGGGAACACAATGAATGTTTCTTTTACGTTTCGGTAGATGGCACTTACTACAATTCCATTTGCATTTTCCCAGTTGACATGTAGTAGGTCCTAGGTTGTCCTCATAAAGAAAAGCTAAAAACATCAGCTGTTCCATAGCCTCCATAGTCCATGTATTTTTTTTATAAAACAGTTGATATCGTTTCGTGATGGAGTTGCACTAGCCCCTTGGTTCTTAGGTAGGTATGAGATAGAGCCCTGTGGCAGACGGACAGACAGACGGACAGACGGACATACGGACAGACGGACAGACGGACAGACGGACAGACGGACAGACGGACAGACGGACAGACGGACAGACGGACAGACGGACAATAATAAAATCGACAATATTTTTTCAAATTCTCGAGTAGGCCCGCTGCACTCCTGAGTAGCTTTGCGATATAAACTAGCGGCCACTTTGTCGCCCCTCCCGCAGTCCGCAACGCGCACGCGTCCAAGGAACATGCATTTTAAGTGCTTTCGGGTCTGTGGGACGGGCGACCAGGCACGCGGCGAAACTTTTAATTGGTAAGTAATTATTTATGTTTTTTTATCATATATTATGTTTTTTGTGGTAAGTTATTTCTATAAATAATATTGTTGCAGTTAAAAATGGCCAGACGATTAACTAACACTGAAATAAGCCAAGCCCTAGATGAAAATGAAGATGTGATGTTTGATGAAAGTGGAGCAGAGACGGCCCACGTGAGTGTCCAACACGATTCAGAAAATGCCAAGGAAGAAGTAGAAGGCCCTAATGAACCAAATAATAGTGACAGTGAAGATAATGTTGACGTGATGTCTCAGCCATTGAGTGATTCTTTTATCTCGAAATCCAAAATGGCCCCTAAAATATTTTTTATGGATACTCAACACGGCTGACATAAACGCAAAAATTATTTAGATGCTAAAAATTCTGTTGAAAGTGCAACTACACGAGAATTTATAAAAAATAATTTGCGTTTTCGAAATAACCTACGTAAGAGAATAAGTTCTCATATAGGTGAACCTGCAGAGCCACCAGCCAGAAGACAGGATGCTGCCATAAAAAAACGTTGTTATTTATGTCCAAGCAAAAAAGATCGCAAGTCCTGGACTTGTGTCTCTTGCACGAGTCACATTTGCTGGAACAAGCTAATTTTATATGCGAAAATATACTGAGTAGTTATAAGCAATATTTTTTTAATATCCAAAGACGTACGTAAGTTGATTAACTTGGGCCTTAAATTAATGTGAAGTCTGATTTGGATGTCTATTTTAAAAAAATACTTTAATATTGTTGATTTAAACATAAAGTGTCGATTTTTGTTACCTAAAATTAGAGGTATTTCATTTATTTAATAAAACTTTGCTAAAACAGTAGAATTTTATTTTTTAAATTTTATCATTTAAAAACAAGATTCAAAATAAATAAAAATTGGTAATTTGGCATTTTGACTAATAAATAACAAAAAATATCGATTTTGTTTACGGGTCCGACAGACCCACCAGGCACGCCATGTGATTTTATCCACCAGGCACCCCAAGGGCTAATCTAGCAGTGAACTGTTAAAGGCTGATAAAGGTAAATATGTATGTGCCATATAGGTATCTAGGATAGTACATATATTCCTATGTAGATAGAGGTTTGAGATTGAGGATCAAGGTATCCGTTGCAGGCGATGCAACACAGTGTGCTCATGTTCTAGAAAATCTAATAAAGGCTGTTCCACTCACCCTCTTTTGCCCTCGCCCCTAATAAAGAGAGTATTGAAAATTTACCAACCATTCTTCGCGGAATATAAGGTTAGCCCAGCATGAATGACGGTCTCGGCGAAAATTTATTTTAAAACAAAGAAAAATGAATTTTCCTGCTCTCTTATAAGGTTTAAAGTTTTAAAGATGTAGATTGAAATTGTTCTCGCAAGCATCGGACGAGGTTACGTATCGAAATAATAAAATAACGTCCGACGGGTGGAAAATATGATATAAACAAGGTGCCACGTGCCAGGCCCGGCTGGAAGGTGCCCCTCTTCATTTTTATGTTCACTAAATTGTTTTTGTTCTGTCTGTACCTATTTGGGGAAATCTTAGAAACGGGTTTTTCAATTAGCAATTTACAGCAATAGATATAGGATCCAATGAAACTATTTTTACTTCGTTATTCTGAACAACTTTTTTAAATGAAAGTTGACCATAGAATTTTTTTACTCTTATTGAGGTCTTGACGCTGTTGTCCGTGCTGTTGTTGCTGTTTTTGTTATTACTTTTACTAAGTATACCAAGTTTTTTTTTGTAAGTATTTGAATAAAGTTAATTTCAGGAAAATATTCAGTAGGTACCTAGATCATTGACTTTTCTCCGTTTCCCCTTCGGGTCCGACACCCAAGTCCGATTTACTTTCTAGGTAAGTTCCTACGGATACATCATCACGTCTTAATTTCTAACGGGGTAGGCAAAGCCCAGGGCTGTAAGACCCAAAGGCCACTTTCAGCGTGTTGGTGGGCGAAACGGAGTCAAAATAGTGATAGGTTGCTAGCAGCATCGCCTCTTAAAATGATTCAGATTCTCGTCCATTCCCTCGATTGGCTTTTACGATCTGCGCGGGAAGAGAAGCAGCTGAGACATTCTAAGTTTTTTCTCTTCTCCCAGACCAGCATGGGAGACAAAGTACCTACCTAAAGAAGCCTAGAGAAGGTAAGTACCTACCTAAAGATAAATCTTTAAAATATTTAATTATACAAACGTACACTAAATATGTTGAATACATATTGTTATGTGTTATCCATTTCCGTTTATATTGCAGTTTACTAGGTATTTAAATTCTTACGCCTATGATGGCAGAATATGTTTGTATGTACGAGTACTTGCTATATTTGTAAACATTTTATGTTACCATCGCATCGTATGCGAAGGAATAAATGACTATTCTATTCTATAACGTGATAGGTCCTAGTTTATTTATTTATATAATTTAATTGGTGATGTTTCATGAGATTGTGTGTGAAACATCAATATGTCAGTCAACCTCCCCTTGTTGGCTCGGCAAACAGCTTGCGAGGCTCGCTCGTGACTTTAATTAAAAATGTAATATGCCACTAAACATGCTACCCAATGTACAACATATTGCCAGCGACTGCTATAAAATAATATATTTATCATATGTTGAAGTAATTACAGTCTGAGTACCTACACCGTGTGGGTCAGAATAGGACCACTCCGCCTCTCCCTGTGGATGTCGTAAGAGGCGACTAAAGGAAAACTAGCACTTAAAGCTCGTGCTACAATAGCATTCCCAATGAAATTGACGCTATTTCTTCTCCAATTTGCTAGATTTTTGGCATCCTTGGGTGTTCATTGATATGCATATTATATTTGGAAAAAAATAAGCGGTAAAGCGCACTCCGGGCTCAACCGGGATGCAACCGGGAACGCGTTCAGATGAAGAAGAAGAAGTAATTACAGTCTGAGTAGAGTGAGTATATTTTTCTCTGGTTTAGTGTTGCTTTGTCTCTTTTTTTGGTAGATATGCAACAGATAGTGGTTTGGCCGGATACCGTATACCAAATTTTCGGCCTGCCCATGGGCCGGATAGCCAAAATATCCGGCCACCGAACTTTTAGCCGGCAATATTATTCATATAAATTTGACTCTTGCATTTTGGAGCACCGCGCTGTTCAAGTTTTGACGTAGATATTAAATTTTGAAGGAACGATTTTGCATAAACTAGATCGAAATTCATGTTGTTATGCTGTAAACAAATAAAGTTTGTTGTGTGTTTACGTCCAACCGATCTCCGGCATAAATCTCCGTGGTGTAGTGGTTAACACGCTAGTCTGTCACTCTAGAGATTTTCGGTTCGATCCCCAAAAAGAGCATGTTGAAAAATGGTCTTTTTCAAATTGCCCTGGGTCTTGGGTGTTTATCTATATACTTATGTATCTTCTATAATATAAAAATGAATCGCTGAATGTGTTGCTAAGCGCAAATCTCGCGAGCAGCTGAACCGATTTCGCTAATTCTTTTTTTAGAATACTCCTTGAAGTACGAGGATGGTTTTTACAGAGCTTAAATACCCGTGCAAAGCCGGGGCGGGCCGCTAGTTTATTATAAAATGAAGTATAGTTGAGTTAGTATCCCATAACACAAGTTTAAACTTACTTTGGGGCTATCTCAATCAGTGTGATTTGTCCCTATATATTATTAATTTACTTTTTGAAATAGTATAAAAAAATATTATCCGGTATCCAGCCGGATAGTGCAGTTATAATCGGCATTTGTCCGGATAGCAAACAGAGGGTCGGATAGGCCGGATACCGGATTATGACCGGATATAGTTTTTAGCCTGCCTGCCTATATTATCTGATTTGTTTTTAATTAGTAAGGTAGCTGTCACTGGTGCTATAAGTAGGTTTTACTACCTACTACTACTAAGCATAAAACAATATCTATTTGTTTGTTCTCGACAACGGATCAACGTTAAAATTTTTCATGTTCTTAAATCTGCAGGAACTTGATATATCAGAAAGAGTCATAAGCTACAACGAAGTCGACTACAGCTTTATAGTTTTGGAAATAAAAACTGATATAGGTATTCTTTTTACCAACACAAATTTCTAGTTCTCCGTGAATGCTTATGTAACTGCTATAAATCCAACGACAGTAATTTATAGGATAATTGGAAACATCAAAAACACACCAGTGGGTCGCCGGTTATTTCGGCTTACGTTACGTATCAAGATTCGATTTCAGAGGCGGGAAATCGCGGCGTGTCGCGCTGTCACCAACACTGCTCAAGGATTCGCATAAGTCGGGTGAGAGAATTACCACTATTTTTAAAATACTTTTATATCTATAATACCGCAAATATATAAACTTATTTCACAATTTCGGCCGCAAGAAGTCCACAGCTGGACATAGGCCACTCCAAGAATTTATACTATTACTACTCAATTAGTTTCACAATATAAGATACAATTTTCGCAATCTGTACATAACATATTACATTTAATTTTGGGATGACCCAGCGTCCTTTTTACTAAAAGTTAGTTTAAAAGTCAGCTAGCAAAAATCTCAAGAAATTCATCAACAAATTGACATCTTATTAATTTTTACCTTAGCACAAGCTTCTAGCCTACAATTTTATACTATTTTTGTATACCATATCTAGGTAAGCATGGCTCTGAGCATTATTTGTATCTCAAAGGTATGAGCACAGAGTAATAATATACTACGTACAAGTATGAGTAACAAATAATGCTCAGTGACAATAAGGTGAGATTTTTGCCCTTCACTCTCAGAATGTGACAAAGCTCGCACCATGTTTCGCCGAACGCACCGTCACCAATTTCCCTTGGCATTTCCCTCGGTTTTTTCAATACGCGTTCGACATCATTTAACATTTTATGTGTAATCTTGCTTGGTGGCGATAAGGCAAGATTTTTGCGCGCCTTCACTTTATTTTATCGGCGACGTTTTACGGCGAGTCTAAACAGATTAAATCTAAGAGTGGGGGTTCCGAATCCATTCCCCATTTACTGGCTTGTATCTTGGTTTTTAAAAGAATACTGACGTTTACTGCGACACGCGAAGGATCGTAAAATTTTAAATTTGATGATATATTTTATATTCAGTATGACATAGATTAAATATTCGGTTCGCAAATTTTACAGCAAGTTTCATCAATGGTCTTATAAATATATACGGCGAAATAAAATCCTAGTAAGTTAAATTGTATTTTTTTTCGTCCATTCTAAAATTTTATAGCTAAAAAAAGCGGCCAAGTGCGAGTCGGACTCGCCCATGAAGGGTTCCGTAGCAGCAAGTAACATAATATAAAAGTTCTATTGTGGTTTACGATTTATGACCTCTTATAAAAAAACTACTACTAGATCTCGTTTGAAAGTGTCTCTCGCGCAAACTATTCAGTTTAGAAAAAAATGATATTAGAAACCTCAATATCATTTTTGAAGATCTATCCATAGATACCCCACCCGTATGGGAATGATGAAAAAAAAATTTTTGAGTTTTAGTTCTAAGTATTGGGGGCCCCCAAAATTTATTGCTTTTTTTTCTATTTTTGTGTGAAAATCTTAATGAGGTTCACAGAATACATCTACTTACCATGTTTTAACAATGTAGTTCTTATAGTTTCGGTAAAAAGTGGCTGTAACATACAGACGGACAGACAGACAGGCAGACAGACATGACGAAGCTATAAGAGTTTTGCCATTTGGCTACGAAACCCTAAAAATGACACTAACTATGTATGTACAATCTCCAAACAGACGCTCGTTTCATAAACATAAAGTTTTTTTATTTTTATTTTGGAAATTTAAAGATGAACGACAATAATTGTAATGTTTAAATTTTTTTGACGTGACAACGTCTAATAACTCGATACTACGGGCTGCATGCACGAAAAAGATGACGTCATTGTCGCGTTCCGCAAGCGAGAGCGCGGCACGAACGAGAGAGAGGCATGATCGGCTCGAGCAATCGGCTCAGTTCGGGATGTTGATGGGATGGACGTGAGTCGGTTTACGGACTACCGTCCGTAAACCGACTTTACAGACCAGAGATATGGGATATAATATGTTCTGAGTTACAGACAACCAATTTTTTTCAATAAGCAGTTCTGAACTATCTAAATATATAAAGCTCAAGGGTGACTGACTGGCTGACATAGTGATCTATCAACGCACAGCCCAAACCACTGGACGGATCGGGCTGAAATTTGGCATGCAGGTAGATGTTATGACGTAGGCATCCGCTAAGAAAGGACGCGAGCGAAGCCGCGGGCAAGGGCTAGTTTCTTAATAAGTCCTTATCCATGGCTTTGAGGGTTTAGGGTAATGAATCCCCACAATACACAATCTTATTTATCAATAATGCATAAATAACAGCTTAAATTGCGGCGCTCACATAGTAGGTAGTGGGATAGTCACCCTGTGTAATGAAACGTATAAAATTCGAGTTTTATAACGCGAACAGCATCAACGCAGCGGCCTTTTTAAATTATGCAACATTTGTATGGAAATACGACGACACCCCGGTCTCACCGCCTCCTTAAAAATACATTGCGCGCTTGTTGTCTATTCGACGGCGACTTGCGTTTTGATTGCTTTTTCATGTAGATAATATCGTATTTATGTTGCGTACCTACATTGCTCTTGTTGTAAATTTTAATGGATTTAGGGAGCATCGTCTAGCGATTGTAATACGCAGACTTCTTTTTATCGAGTCAAAATGGTTTCACTGTAGCAATTTCAATCATCTTTGACCAGTATGTGGCCACGACCATCCCTCTGTCGTTAGCCTCATTAAGGTCCTCTACATCGACATGATGTAGGGCAGCTCAGATACGACAGAAGGTGGTCCATCGACTGAATGGCATTGCAGGCGTAAGGGTCATTATCAGCGTGACGTCACCTAACTCGGTTTTGTGTTTTTTTAAATTTTATATATAAAAAATATATAATAATAAGCCGACTACAATAAAAGTATAATAAGCCGACTAGTGAATAATGTATCTTACTTTTATTTGTTTTATCAATATGAACAACTTTCCCTCTGAGATCAACTCTAAAATTGACGGACACCCAGGTCTAAGTACTAAGACCAAGTCACGTTAGATCAATGCGATTATCTATCATCTTTTTCAATATATTTATATATATATATCAATATCAATTAATATTATACTAGCTGTCTTTGAGAACATTGTCAGACTTGGCGACTGTCCAGGGCAGTCCAGGGTGCGCCATAATATATGTCACATGTTCGACATGTTACACGTGGAGGCGCTCTGCTTTTGCGTTAAGATGCCCTTAATGACCATTAAAGAAATACTTTTGAAAAAATATCTTGTGTCAAAGCAAAAACATCTCGCTCGCTAGATGGCGAGGCGAAGGAAACTATACAAACTAAGCGAAGCATCGGCTAGCTAAGTTATGTGGGTTCACACCGAAAACTACGGACAGGCGAGCAAGCGGATGGGAGAGCGAAACGGGAGCGGGCGAGCTGTGCGAGCAGCGTTTCACATTTTTTCATACTTTGGTTCATACCGTGAACTACAGAGTCGTCGGATATTTCTTCGCATCGTTCACATCGCTGACGTAGCTTATCTCTTTAGTTCGTGGTGTGTACCGAAATATGAAAATGAAGGTGAAACGGTGCTCGCCCGGTTCGCTAGCTCGCTCGCTGGCGGTGTGGCCTGCGCTGATTTACTAATCTCGTATCACGCTCGTAGACAGCTACGAGACGTCTACGAGCATGCTACGAAATCATGTTTCATAGAAAAATATTTCATACTTTAGTTATTTTATTGGATTTGATTCTATTGTAATGGCAGGTTTATTATACTAAGTAGTTTATTTCCCTTGATAAACCAATATTCTATTAGTTTTAATCTACTAGACAGAGAAAACATTTTATGTAATGTTTTAATTATACAACCATCATTGTAAATTTTATAATTATACTGAATTTCTTTCTCGCTTTTATCTGTAGTTTGTAGGTTAGATAATCTTAAACCTACTTAGGCTCAATTTCACAAAAAATAGCAAATAAAACACAAGAGGTAAAAATATATATCAAATTGTATAAATATGTCGCATACACAAGGATGACCCTAAAACTATCTGTATTATAGAGTCCCCACGATACCTGTAAAATCAGAAATCAACACACGTACTTTTAAAATACTTTTACGATATCACCGCGTATAAAGCCATAATATAAATAAAAAAAGTGTCGCGTCGGGGCGTTCGGTCGGCGATTGGCTTCGATTATGGGCCCGTGGAGACTAATATCCCTTTCTTTCGCAAATGTTTTTCGGGGATGTTATTTTTTGGGCCGTGTCGGTCGCATCTGGCGTCTGTAGCACGTGAAATTGCTGGCTATTGAAGTGTCTCTTAGGTTTAGGGTTTGGACTCGCGGAGCTTAGGGCGATGTTTGTAGCGGGGTTCGTAGAGAAAGAGTTTGGAGCGGTGGTAGCCAAGTGGGTGGTAGGTAGCGCAACGTTATACCTCTAAGTTTGTACTTATGTGCGCAGTCATTTCGGTGAAGGATTGTAGCGGGGAACGATGAGAAAGAGTTCGAACACTGTTTGGTTTAGACATTAACTTTGCATGTGTGAGGCACAAGTTCGATTCTCATTAGGCGCGACTTGTACCTCTAAGTTTTTACTCATGTACGGTCATTTTCAACTATCACCAATTGCTTCCAGTGAAGTCAAAGTCAAAGCTAAATTATTTTATTCAATGTAGGATAAATATCATATATTATAAATATCACTTATTGAAGGTCATTATTTTAAATTAGTGAAGGAAAACCATTATGTGAAAACCTGCACTAGTTCACTAGTGTGTAATAATGACGGTTGTTACTAGATGAAATTCATTAGCATTACAGCTGAGAATGCAACTAGGAATACGCTGAGATGAGAGACAGAGAGAGAGAGAATTCCTATATTTGAATTTCAGTGATAACCCGAATAAACAATATCACTACAAATTCTGCATATCATTTACAACATCAGACTTATATATATTATTGAAATCATTGCACGTCACTTATTTCTGTGGCGAAATGTCTACAATCATACGGGTCCGCTCCGCGTGTATTCCGCTTATCACTGAACAAGGCCTGGAGGGCACAGTTGGTAAGTGAGGTCACTCCCGTTAAGCAGCCTCTTAGTCGTGCACGTGCCCTGACAGCCGGCAGGTGCGTTTCAGGACGCCCATTGCGATTGGATGTAGGGACAATTTTTATTGGCTACTTTGCCATGATGAGCGCTATCAGGGGTGCTACTTTGATTGTTTTAGGGGCTACATGATTAAAAGTATTAAATTTTGTCGAAAATTGGATCTACAGATTGTCAGATTGAAAAAGATTACTTTAATCAATGTTATGAGGAGAATTTGTAAAGTTCGTTGTGCTATATAGTTATTGTTATCGCAACACTTTATGTTTTCTACATTTTCTGAATATCATACATACACTTACATAATATCACGCCTTTTTCCCACAGGGGTAAGAAGAGACTATGGACTTCCACTTGCTACGATCCTGACAGACCTCTTTCGCTTCATCTGAGTGTCTTGATATAAAAAATTAAGTATTTATTTTACTCTATGATATATATATATGTCGCAGTTGAATGGTATAATCCGCTAATTCACTAAACCTCTAGCTGTTTGGCATTACAGCTCGGTTTTGTAAAACAGCGAACCCTAATACGCGGAATGGAATGAACGACTTGTATTCATCCATGCGGCTAGAGAAGTTGTTGAACATTCTATCTAAAGAAACTATATACAATTTAGAATGCCTACGAAGTGGCAATGGCGAGCGATCGAAGCGAGCGTGCCGCGGCAGCGGCCAGCGAGTGCTAGGAATGTTCTATTCATTTTACTAGGTTAGGGCAAACCTATAGGTTAGGTTAGGTTAGAACTGCGACCAAGCCGTGCCACGGCAGTGGCCAGCGAGTGCTAGGAATGTTCTATCCATTTTACTAGGTTAGGGCAAACCTATAGCAATAAAAATCGTGAATAGTTTTCTGGGAAATGAAATTCGATGTCGAAAAAATTTTATCATGCATGTGTCGCAGTTGGATTGTTCAACGGTTTCGTCAAACAGCGGATTACCGCTACTGTTTCACAAAACCGCTAGCCGTTTGGAAACATGGTTAGCGGTTTCAATGAACGTAACACGTTGCGCAATCTTAGACAATCCAGCTGAACAAAACCGAGCTGTAATGCCAAACAACTAGAGGTTTCGTGTATTAGCGGTTTATACCATCCAACTGCGACATATATACAGACTGTATCACGGACTGACCTTGCTCCAAAAAGGTTGCCGGTTAATTAAAAATTACCCTGTATAGGTTAGAATTTGGAAATTCTTGACAATCTATGACCCAAGTCTCTGGATTTTCGCAGTTTCTTCCAAGAAAACCCCAAACTCTAGTTATATTGTTAACATGGTTATTCAAAACTCATGAAAATCTTGAATCGTAGAAGACAATGTATTTTTCTTATTATTATTGGTGTTATGTATTGGTGATTAGTAGATTGGTATTTTCTCTCTTTATTATTATGACTGTGTTACAGATGCAATGATGTTGGAAAGTAAGTATATTCCAGACTAGTTAGATGATCGACACATCAAACAAAAGCTTAAGATATACATTATTAGCGTCAATTTTGAAATAAATCTTATTGCCTTCTTACTTATTTCTAATTCGCGAATGCACTGGTTACCCCGTGCCACTAGGTCCAAATGCCACTCCTAGCGTTATATGTAGGCGTGAGGGTGGAAATGGGGATTCAAAATAGTAATCGCCTATTGATACGATTCAGATTCCCGCCTATTACCTTGATCTGTTCTTACGATCTGTGGGGGAAAAGAAGCAGCTGGTAAGTATATTCCCTTTTTTTCTTTTCTCCCAGATCAGCCTGTAAGCTATTTGTCATTGGATAACACTTTCCCCAAAGTACGGGACGAGTACATCAAACAAACATGTATCACAATTACCTAGTATCGCGGAACACAATTTCTAATATAAGAACGGAGGCAAAAAGTAAACAAGGCAGCCAGTTCCTGCAGATATTAAAGGCATATCTCTCTATTATGAGCGGGAAGTTCGTAATTTAAGGGCGAGCGCGGCATATGGCGAGACTGCGAAGGGGTAGGACAAAGATTTGTCGATATTTTGTATTAGAATGCTTATCGTGAAGTAGGTGAATATGTTTCAAAAAGTATACAAAGGGAGGTAGCCCTTTATCCGTATGTTTTATAAGCCTTGTTGAAAAGATAATATAAATAAATAAATATTATATTACATAAATATATACGGACGGACAAAAACACACAGATTAAGCTTCCCCCAAAGTGAGTTCGAGTTTTGAGTTTGGAATAGTAAATCAACAATACTATATTTTATAACAAATACATATATAGATAAACATCCACCCTGAATAATCTGAAAAAGATTATTTTCCATCAAGATGGAAAGGTCAGGTCAAGACCTGACCGGGGTTCGGACCCGGGACCTCCGGTGTGACAGCCTGGCCACTAGGCTACAGAGGTAAGAAATACGTCTTGACAATATAGCAGTCGCTTATTTCGCTGAGATGAGTGACGTAACGTACGTAAACTGAGTTATCGTAGCATTGTCGTAGCACTGTCGTAGCACTAACGTAGCACTGTCGTAGCACTGTGGTAGCACTGTCGTTGCACTGTCGTAGGAGCTATGGCGTCGTATTATACCTACTCGTAGTCTATCGTAAGGCCGTGTTCACACGAGCGCAAATTTTTTCGGCGCGACATAGCGCGTGCGTCACGTAAGCATCGCTCCCTCTACAAGAAACATTGGAATTAAATGCTTATCTATTGTAATATAAAGTTTAAAATATCTTGATATAAAATACGCGCGCTCGCTCAGCGATCGCGTAGTAACAGCGTCGCGCACGCGTCGCGATCGCACAGAGCACGAGCAGAGCCCGCGTCGCCCCGCGTCACATCCTTAAAATAAACCTAATTTGAATTCATACGCATAAAATAAATATACTTACTTAAATTATTGCAGCAAAGCTTTTTCGCGATAGTATCGAATTACCAGCATTTTGAAGTGATCCCGCGTCTGTGCTCTCATGATGTTATCGGGAAGGGCATTCCAAAGTCGTACAGCCGTGACGGCAATAGAATTAGAGAGAAAACCATTACGGTGAGAAGGAATATTAATATTAATTTTTGGAAGAGCGCAGTACCCTGTCATGAGTAGAGCTTATAAGCCGGAATTGAGACGTTAAGTAGTTAGGGGCAAAAAGATTATATACTATACTATGAAGTTGACATAAAATGTGAAGGATGGTCTCTGCGCTGTCGGATAGTAAGCCATTTAAGCTCAGAACGATAAAAGGAGATGTGGGCATATTTGCGAAGGCAATATATGAACCTAATGCAATTATTTAGAAGACGATCAACTTAATTGAGATGCTCCTCTCAGGTGTCCAGGTAACACACATCAGCACAATCAATAATAGGAAGAATGAGAGACTGTACCAGCATTAGGTTCTAGTAAAATATAATTACAGCCATTTTTGACTATATAGAAATAGAGTAGACTCAAATAATTTAAACCGGTTGACTCACGTGATATATAGTCGGAAATGCCTAGAAAGAAACCGCGTCAGAAACGGCGACATCGTCGAGTCACCGTTTCTGACACTCGCCCTGAAAATGATCGTCTAAATCGATCGAAACCTGGTCGGCCTTTTCCGACTATATCACGTAAGTCAACCGGTTTGAATTAATTAATTAAAGAGGACTCGCTCACAAAACTTCGGTCTTATCGACAAAGCAATATCACATCCTTAGAGGGCGGCTCGTTCCTCAGACACAGCTGCAGCTTCGTTGCTCGATTATAACTGGCTGCAACCGAGCAGCTCTATGCAAGGCACTGCTTTGAACCACATGTATAATAGTTCTATAAAAGCTACATATATGAATGTTAAAAGACGCAACGTAGTTTAGAATGATTATATACATTACTTGTTTAAATTATTTAGCAAATACAATTGGTGTTCATTGAGCCTTATCTATTTTACCGCCTATTTACCAAATATCGATTGAAAATTCGATTCAAACTTCGATAAAAATACGGAAGATGATGCCAAAATGAGTGGGATTGAAGAATTAGCGTAGGACACATTGATTATATTATATATAAGTACGTAATACAATATTGAATTTCTATTTTATTTTACCCAAATTTTTGCACATTTCTGAAGTGTGAAATGTAAGTTGTAGTGTTTAGTATGACGTCATGCTGTGAAACATGTATCAAACTACAAGTTTCACAGCATGACGTCATAAAATGGCGGTGGTTTGTACCTATTCTTATTGTAATCGCATTGTAGTTACAGCTAGAAATTGCAAGGCTAACCGATTGCAATAAAAAATAACTATCTACCAAATGCATTACAGCAAATATCCGCCTTGTACAGCAAACAACTCTAAAATTGCTTGTCAGAAAACATAATGTCAGCAGGAAAAGGGTTGCGTACCCTTTCCCTATTCTTGACATTTTAAATTGTTTATTTGCGAACAAGTGTCAAGTTATTTATTCAGTGACGTCGAATGTTGGCTTTTCGTTTATTTATGCTATAGGCTTGTACAAAATGTATTTGGTGCGAGATTGAGTTAGAGGAAAATCAGGTCAGTGAATGTATTTCAGAGAATACGGTTCTTCGAATATCATTATATTGAATTGAAAATTAAATTTCAATATTCATATAAGAATCTGGTTGTGTGGTTGTAATAGAAAACTTTTTGGAACAATTAGTTCAATTCCATTTTATGTTGAAATGGTAAATTCCTAAAACGCAAGTAACCTTAAAGTTCCAATATTTTACCAAAACATGAATTAAACTTTTTCATATATTCCGCCTAATACATCACAGAAAATAAACAAACTATTCCAAATATCGGCGAACTAGTCAAAGTTGCGCCGATGGGTCGACCTCAAAGCGGTCGTAACTGTGACCCGAAACTTACATGGTCTGTGGCCACACTGCGGGGTGGAGGCATATCAAAACAAAACGGGCGAGCGATACGGCCGAGCTAATCACGTGGTCGGCCCGCTCGCCCGCGCACAATTTGCAGGTTAGCCACGAGACCGCGCTGCCGAATAAAGTCGGAACAGAAGGATAGTCGCCGTGTCTCCGGAGTAGAAAAAAAAGTCACAGCCCCGCTTTCCCACGGGTGTCGCAAGAGGTAACTAAGGGAGATATAGACACAGAAGACAGTAAGAGTATACAGAACGGAATCTCCTAAGGTCCTGCGCAATATGCGTCCCCGTTTCCCGTCCCCGCACCTCTCCCCCGTTTTCGCCTTGTCGAGGGGCGAGAACAGACGAATTCACACTGCATGGCGCATGCGGGCGCACAAGAACGGGGGAGAGGTGCGGGGGCGGGGAATGGGGACGCATATTGCGCGTAACTTAGGAGATTCCGTTCTGTATACTCTTACTGTCTTCTGTGGTATAGGTAACAAGGAACGGGCAGCAGCGTCTTTATACCATCTACTGCGAACAACAACCGGTCTACACTGTGTAATGATTATTGGCAAATCCTTATTGGCAGAGGTATTTAGTTCAGCAGTGAACTGTTATAGACTTATGAAGAAAATATGAAGGACATTGAAAAATCCTGGATCAGTTACAGTCCGAATCCTGTGCCATAGAAAATGAAATTGATTCTGATTAGTAAATATTCTACAGTCAGACAAGTGGCAGCGATTTATGATTTCCAAACGTTTAAGACGCTTTGTTTTGGCCACATGAATGGTTGTGGCAGTAGAGTAGAATCATAATAAAAAAATAAAGTTAGCATTGTTTCCGTCGAAAGAAGTATACTACTGGAAATAGGCCTCCCAAAATGTTTTCCCCGATTTCGAACCACGTACAAATATATCTAGTAACTTGACAGCGGCGCGAGTGTAAACCGAAATTCTGTCCATTACGAGTAAGTTCCTTTCAAAACCATGCCCATCAAAACCTTACCTATTCCCCTTCTACGCCTTCTTTACTAAGTCTCGCTCACTATGTTTTCCTCACTACGTTTCTCTTACTATTTAATAGTGTGAGGCTCGAAGCCTCTCTACACATTAGCACAGGCCGGAATCTCCTAAAGAACGCGCAATATGCGTCACCCAGGCGTCCCCGTTCCCCGTCCCCGCACCTCTCCCCCGTTTTCGCCTCGATTTCTCACGTTGGCCGTCAAGAACCGGGGGAGAGGTGCGGGTGCGGGGAACGGGGACGTATATTGCGCGTACCTTAGAAGAGTCCCTTCTGTTTACTCTTACTGTATTCTGTGACATTAGTTAGTAATCAGTTTGTGAGATGTGGTTAGATTTGCTTGATAGGAAGACCGTTTCCGAGTCATTCAACCAGCGCAGGTGTGAAGTGTCAAATCTGTACTATTTATTATTTTATGACCGCGCGACCACTGTACCTCCTTGGCACATACATTGTTTGAACCGTGAATAGTTTGCCTTTTAGACTATTTGTGTAGTAACGTTAGTTGATTTAGCTCTTAAAATAGTCAGCTTCTTAATTGTGCCTATTTAAATTACTTCATAATTTTACAGTGAAGTTCCTTTGCGGCTGCAATGGTGATTATACCACAAGCCTTTCTATTTTCTATCTTTTTTTACTGCTATAATTTGTCGTGTGGTGACGACAGAGTAGAAAACGATTATTCACCAGCTTTTACCTCTCCCACGAGTGTATAGGTGACACAATAGGCAGCAGCTTCCTCTGTGGAAAAAACTTTATACTATCTACTGCAAGAGCAACGCGCGATTCTCAAATTCTAAGGGCCGAGTAGTCGGCATTTCATGTTGATCAATGATGTACTGTGACCATGACTACCAACCCGTCTGCCCAACTTGGTGATTATGGACAAATCCTCATTTTATTAGGAGACACCTGTAGTCCAACCATGGACTAATTATAGGCTGTAAATTAGAAGAGATAACTAGCTATTAATAACTTACCTCGTCAACTAGGTATCATTGAATATTATATTGAAAATATAATTTTATAATTTTCTTATTCTGAAGAGTATATCAAGTGCTAAATGTATTGATAAATTTTTCGATTAAATGAATCTTGACATTTCCTTTCCATTATTGAAGTTAGGAAAACGATTTTCTTGACTTTTAGCTTCTCTATTCAGGTTTATTTATATTTAATGTATTTTTGTTAAAATAACTGAACCCTTTTTTTGTACGAAGCTGTTTATCTGAAACTTTATTTTAGTTACATAGACGAATATTTTGCAAGTAAATGAGTTTTTACAACTTTACATATGGATAGAAAATCACCTGTTTTACTAAAGTATCTACCGATAAATAATGTATCAGCGACATCTATAAAGGTCGTAGCAAATTAAATCATTCTATACCCAACCAGCTTCCGTAAACTTTGACATTCAACTGAGAACTGTCAAATTTGGCGCGCTTTTCTTTTACGCATGCGCGACATTTCTTCGCATTTTCTCTCTCACTCCTTGCAAACGAGGTCTGCGGGTCGCGGCTAACCCTCGGCGCTCGGTTTGCGGCGGGAAAAATGTGTGTTTCGGTGTGCCGTAGCGGGGCGCCACAGCCCCGCCCAGCGCCGCGCCGCACCCGCACCCGCACCCGCGCCCGCTAACGCGTCTTGAGCCACTTAGTCGGTAAGACGACGCGCACACTGAAATTCAAGATAAGAAAATGATTTTCTTGACTTTTTGCTTCTCTGTTCTGGTTTATAATAAATGTGTACATGCGTATGAGTACACAAGCCTTCCTCCGTAATGAGCTAGACATATCCTAGCGAGGGACACAAGACCCAAGAGTCTGTTTTCTTAAAATACTGAATGAAGTCTTTTTGTATGGAGCTGTGTATCTAAAAGTTTTCTCCAAGATGTCACAGATAGGAAACAGTAGCAAATAGATAAAACGATTTACACAACTTCACAAGGGTACAAGATCATCTATGAAGCGATTTTACATTGGTTTTCACTAATAAAATATTCTATACTGAGATGACTACACAACGTACGCCAGAGTAAGGGCACGAGCTGCTGTTCCCGAGTGATGCATCATGAAGTTTCCAAAAAGTGCGTGAATCCATTTCTAAAGTTTCTTTACGCATTACGGTAGAGAAACAGTTCAATTTTAGCACATGTAAATGAAAAATCTTACTTTACGGCGTGGAAATTCACTAGCGTATAAATGGTTGTAAATGAATGAAATCTTATGAGGTGTCTGTGAACACCGTCTTATCTTCCGGCCAGATATGGAGCCGCGAGCTGTCAAAATGGAGTGGGAAAAAAGGCGGGAATGTGGCCCGCTTTATGTGAAGCTCGTCATTGCGTTAGACAGAGAAAGCACGCTTTGACATCACACGAGGGAATGGGACGTCGAACACAACGTGGTTTATAAGAAAACCCAAGACGTTGGGCGTGTTTGGCGGGTGGGCGTGTGGGTTTTGGTTTAGTAGTGGTGTGTGTGCGTGTGTGCGTGTGGCAACGATTACGTGGCTGTGCGGTTGCAGGTGTGTGGGTGCGGGTGTCGGCAGAGGTCTGGAGTCTGAAGTACTCATCCTTTTGTCAACGATACGGCGCTATATCGGCTTGAAGCCTTACTTATTAAAGTGCGCAGTAAAATTTTACGATGATATAAAATTTCCATTGTCGGGCGGCTGGAGGGTGCTCTGAGGTCCTTTATGCGGGTATTTTTGGCAGCGCTCAGGTTCT
This sequence comes from Acrobasis repandana, assembly GCA_963576875.1. Taxonomy (NCBI): domain Eukaryota; kingdom Metazoa; phylum Arthropoda; class Insecta; order Lepidoptera; family Pyralidae; genus Acrobasis; species Acrobasis repandana. Next base: position 7,333,218 of record OY756230.1, on the reverse strand, counting down.
TATCCTCCAGCCTCATTATAAATGCTGTTAATGTTTCTTCATATTTTATAACGGTCCATCATACAATAGGCATGATGACTGAAAACATATTTTAGGCCCATCGATGAGATTATTAAAAAAAGTTGTACACATATTTTTTCTTTTCTCTGAGAAACAATAAATTAAGAAAATACAGCGCATTTAAATTTTGCATGACGTCACGATTTCGTACGATTTTTACACATCGGTGACGTCACAAGTGGGGACTTGTGAGTTCCAGAGTGGGGACTCTGGAACTTAGATACTCTGTATCTTTGTGAATTTTTACTTTTTTGATAAACTGAAAAAAATGGGTACATTATTTTTGGATATATATCTATCTAACGGACTAATTGAAATAATACTTTTCTGACTCAATCATCATCCCTATTTTGTTGACGTTTTACATTTTTTATTCCAATCCATTCTTCATTATTATACCTACTAGTATATTTGGTCTTTAAACTAGACCTAGGTAGATGACGAAAAGGCATTTGATGAACTCGTAGTAAACAAAAAACTCATGCAAAGTTGCATCAAATATTTTATTTCAACATTTTTTTTTCGTTCCAATCGATGACTTTTAATAATAACATCTGTTTTTTTTTTGAGTTTAATATTATGGCTCTGGATACAAGTCCTTTAGAGCATCTTTAGTTTTGTTGCTTCTTTATTCCTATCTACCTTACCTAATTCTTACCAGTTACAAATGTTACAATAAAAGGGTGGTGTAGACCTTTGATTGCTTCAAGGGAGCTTCTGGCGATAAATCTATACGAGTCTACTGGTTTTCATAGACGATTGAGTGGCGGATAGCGGACGACGACGCCTGAAGACACCCACACAGTCCGCAAAACAAATATCACTACAGCCGTACTATGACTGTCCACTTCAAATATTTCACACATTGTTCATGAGCATGAGCATTTATAACACCAAACAACACCAATTTTATATTATAAAGTCTACTAAAATCAATTTGCAAAATAATTTAAAGCAAACCCCAACCAAACCCCTTGACTTCCCGCCAAAAAAAAACCTCAGTATTTTGTAATTTTTTTAAATTGTCATCCGCGTGACCACTACAGGTTTAACATCTCTTTTGCTAACGCAGGAGCTCCGTACGACTAAGAAAATTTGGTACCTACATAAATTAAGTAAAAAAAGTAAAAATAATATTTGTGAAACATGGGAACTCTACGAGCTGTTTCAGAAAGGAAATCTGGGTCAGTTTATGACATGAAGCCGCTTAAATACTTTTAAACTATCGCGTTGCATTATTATTAAATTAATGCATACGGGAATTAACGCGAAACGTACCTTTTATTTATTTTCGCGTTAATTCCCGTATGCATTAATTTAATAATGAAGCCGCTTATCTAGAAAAAAAAATCTCAATATTTTCTACTTTTTCGTAGACACGACATTTGCTTAATTTATTTCAATATTTTTTTCGTACTCTAAATTTCTTTCTTGGATTTGTTCCCATGTCAGGGACTGAGCATGCTTTTCAAGGATTATTTCGCTTTTCTGGAAAATTTCTTCAAAAGACTCTTTACTATCTGAGGAAGCCAGAATGCTGTCACAACTATATTCAGCTGAATTGTGAATGTATTGTTAACGTGTAATATTAGTTTCATATATTGTTTATAGCTTCTTATTATTTGAATACCTAACGGGGGTGACATGGTCACTGCGTGACAAAATTTTTTTTTGTTTTTCCTAAGACTGTGACAAAGCTAGTACATTCTAGGTTTTGTTTTTTACTCCTAGACTCAGAATCTAAGAATATGTGTTCTATTTATTTGCTGAATGTCAACCTTATTTTCTGAAAACAGAACTTAAATTTTTTATTAATTACAATAAAAAAAAAAGTTTTCTGAAAATATGAATATTCCCGAGAAATGAGGACAAAATGGGAAAATGTTTGACTCGCGTAGGTGGAGGTTGTGATTGAGACTCTCTTGAATATATTTTCTTTGCTACCTGGAATTTCGTTGCGGTTCGTGGAGACGGTGGAAAAATTCATAGAGACTTTGTAGAGTAAGATTGTTATCGTAAGTATAAGTTGTTATTTTTACAATTAAATTTTTATTAAAATAAATGTTAGTAAAAATTAGATGGATCTATGAAAACTAAAACCATAAACCAGTTTATAAATATAAATCTTAATCTTTTAGATTTTTCAGGTAAGTAAGTGGACTCCGTGCTTCAGAGCATTACAGCTGAGGATGCAACTACATCATCATCATGCAATATAGATAAACCCAAGACCTAAGATCATTTGAAAAAGGCCATTTTCCGAACTGCCCTAGCCGGGGATCGAATCCAGAACCTCCGAATGGCAGACTAGCGTTGTTACCAATACGCCATGAAGTGGTCGTCGTAGGTTTCTGTTTGGCAGTTTGGCTTTTTCTTTTCTACTTCGAATAGTCTTCGGCATCCCGAACGTGCAAGTCATCTTCGGAAAAGAAAATTCTGGAAAGCGCACCCTGAACGCGCAAAGATGAGTTTATCATCATCATCAGGTCTTTTTAAGTCACCACTGCAGGAACACGACTCTCTCTGTACTACCAGAGCCATAAGTATGGTATGGCCAAGTGACCAGAGCAGTCTTTGGTCTACACTCTCCACGCTGGCCAGACGGGTTGTAGAGGTCTCATTGATGTTTATAAGCTTTATTTAGCTTGTATTTCCTAAATCGCCTTCTACGACATCCACGGGAAGCCTTGGAGTGATCCTATTCTACTCTGCCGTAAACCACACGCAGGCAAAGATGAGTGGGGAACTGGAGAAGTAAAGAAAGCGGATCGCTGTTACCGCAAGTGTGTTTACTCTACAGACGGCGTTTGTGGCTTGGCTTCCAGAATGAACTTCATTGTGGAACAAACTATACTGCTATTAAGAAAGCGAACTTATACTTTTAGAGTGTTTTCTTTGAAATTAAATTAAGGCTTTGAATTAAATATTTAGGCTTTGATATGATTTCGTGGAATACAAAAACTAGTTTAACAAAATGATGTAAAAGAAAAAAATGTGAAGGCTAAAATACGATTTTATAATACAAAGAATATAATACAAATAAAAATAGTTGATACAATTATTTTACATAGTTCTGTGAAACTAGTTTTTATATTCAACAAAATCGTATGAAGACCTTCATGTTTTTTAAATACTTTAATAACTCTGTCCACTGATTTGTGTGTTGTTTATCATTAAAATAACAATCATTATAAAAGAATATCTATAGCAGTAAACTATCTACTTGCGGTTGAAATTTTTGATGATATACAAGCGTAAGTCAATCCTGTAATACGTACTATGTAAAGGTCTCTTCATGAACATTTTCTTATTTATTTAAGTTTATACTCCACCGACAAGTACATAATTCTTAAATATTTTGATTGATTGATTGATAGAAAATAGTGTGAAGGAGTCTTAAAGTATTTTTCTACCAGTCGACCAACTTATATTACTAGTGGTTCTGTGAGAACAGTAGATGTCGCGAGCTCTTATAACAATGTAATAACCGACAGTTTCCCCCTTCTCCTGGCTTAGCAAAGCCATTTCAGTGACATCCGTCCATATATAACGCTACAGCATACTTTCCTCTATTCCTCCCTTCACTCCACCTTTTGGATTTTTCTTTGCAACATCTTATGTAGAATGAAATCTTTAGTGTCTCTCAAATTTGATTGAATCCTTCATTAAATAACGCTACAGCAAAATTCCCCCCTATTCCCCCTATTTCTCCCACAATTAAAAATCGCAATCAATAGATATGCTAATCCTATCCCAACTATCCTAATCCTATCCTAATCCTAACTAATATTATAAATGCGAAAGTGAGTTGGTATATTTGTTTGTTTGTTACCTCTTCATGCTTTATCTACTGAACCAATCTTCTTGAAAATTTGCATACACATAGTTAGGAGTACTGAGAAGTACATAGGGTACCTTTTATCCCGGAAAAAAGTAATGTTCCCGTGGGATACGCGAGGGAAGCCACGGGCAAAAGCTAGTATTTAAATAAATCAAGAAACTGGTGAGCTAATTTTCTTCAAAATTGGTTGAAAAATGCGCCCTGTAGGCGAGAACAGACAGACGGACAAAAGTATTTTTGGCCTATCTCCAAACTGAGACGCTTCGCTCGCTCGCTCAATAAGGTACAATTAAGAATTGAAATAGTAATTATTGCTAAAGATATAATTGTCTATTTACGTAGCTCCGTAGCTGGCTCTATTCAAATAGCTTTAAAGTTCTGAACTTGTATTAAAGTTTAACTCGCAGTAGGTAAACTTGTCCGCTGATCACTTAAGAAGATGGGTGATATTCTAACTACGAGTATACTAATTTAATTTGTGAACTCAATTAAACATAAGTATTTAAGTATGCTACAGAATAATTTAAGTTTCTTGATACATTTAAAAAAACCGGTCAAGTGTGAGTCGGACTCGTACATGAGGGATTCCTTACTTCCGAACAATGTTTTAAAACTTAAAAAAAAAAAACACGTTACTTGTATGACTTAATATTCGTAGATGATGACCCCTTTAATTCTTATTTTTAGAATTGGTTTTTATCGGCACATCGGTGAAAATTTCAAGTGTCTCGCAAATACGGTTCAAGAGATTGAGCCCTGTGTCAGACGGTTGGACAGACAGCGGGGTCTCTGTAATAGGGTCCCGATGGCACCCTTTGGGTACGGAACCCTAATCATCATATTTACATTTTATTTGTACATATACGTACTTATACTATAACGCCTCTATCATATACAGAGCCATGAATTGCAAATGGCCACTAACTATTTTCATGTGTACCTACATGAAAATAGTTAGTGACCATTTGCAGTGTGTATGGCTCTTTATAGTACTGGGAAAACAAAATAAATTGTCAAATATTTACCAAACGATTACTTTATGCCCTTCACGGAGAACAAAAGAGAATATGCATTATGTGATGGCGTCGTCCTGAAGCCCTTTGAACTAAGAAATTCACATGTTTGGCAACATATGGACGTAGCGCACATTTGCGACTAGTCCCGCACCTAACTATCTCTTTTAATACTTATTTGTACCGCGGCACGCACACAGCAACATTTAACCCCCCGTGTCGCGTCGCTGCAACGTTCCCCAGTGTGGGTGAACTTCTTTCGGCGTGGCTGTGTGCGGGGAATTTCTTTCGAGACGTAATAAGGGGACCGTTTCTTTCCCGCTAAGGTTTTAATGTCGACCACGTTTCGGTGGCGGACGCGCGCCTTTCGCGGTTACTCAAACTTTGTTATTTTTTGGTGTTGACTTAGTGATTTGTGTAGTGGATTTTTATTCGAGGTTTGTTGAAAGTTTAAAACTTTTTTGCGTGATTAATCGTATGATGAGGGAAGGTTGAAAATTAATTAGTTGAAAGTTTGCGTAAGTCCGCGGAGTTGAGTTTGCGGGTTTGGGTGAGGCTGAGGAGGCGGGCCGGGAGCGTTGTTTTCCCGAAACCGCAGCCTCATTAGCCCCGGCGCACACTACGCCGCCGCGATTAAACTCGCAGATAACGCCCGTTTACTTTGATAACATCGGTTAGGCGTCTTGTCACGTCGCTCGCCGCTTTATTTATAACTAATTTTGAAGTTTCCTGTTATAAATGGCTGCGGTGATAAATGTAATGTTTTAAAGTTTGTGTCAAAAATTTTCGCTTTAACATACAATACCCACTATGTATTTATAATTTTTAAAGAAAAATTGAAGAGCAGCAATAATAATAAGTACAAAGAATCAATACGAAGAAACAGGAAATAACACATCTTGTTTAGTTATACTGAGCTTTTTTAAAAAACAAAAATAAACTGTGCTTTTTCTTCTTAAAATATTTATTTATTTAAACTTTTACTAAGCCAAAAGAAAGCTGCAATAGGTAGACTTAAAGTTAAAGCATTCTCTTCATGTTGACACTAATACCAATGAAATAATAATATGGATAGATTTTACAAAAAAAAAGTAAAGATCGAAGTAACATAACATAGCTAAGCATAACATAAACTACTAACATTCATGTAGCAAAAATCAAATTATCTCTGTTAGAAAAAGTAGAGTTTAAAAAGTAGAGTCCACTAGAAAATCTAAAAATATAATTGTTCTCTAAACCCGAGTGTACAATATCATCAAGGCAGACTACAGAGTAACCTTGGCAACTTGTTAAAAAGTAGGCGCGAACTCCCATTAGTGAGCCGTCTTAACTTCACCTGTAATTGTCGCCGTACGTGCGTACGCCGCCTAATGTCTCCGGTACACATTGCTAATTTTCTTTTAAAACATTTACATAGTATTTTTGATTAACGACTATAGTTTAGTTGTACATAGGTTGACTTTCTTTTTACAAATGTAGTTTTATAGCCGTCGCGTTTTAGGAAAATCATTCCGTACAGTACATGTATGAAAAGCTGTTTTAATAAAATAAATATTATTATTTTTATTAAAATATTTAATTACTAGTAGTAGATATTTCATATTTTATTACTTGTGTTTTACCGTTATTGCAAGCCCAAATCCTAACTTCATAGTTATCGCCGTGTGTACACCACCATAGTAATATGTTTCTACGGATACAAATAGCTTTGTTGATTGAGAATACCTTTGATAAGTTTTCTCTGATTTCTTTGACTTATTGATTTAATTTATTTTTAAACTTGTAAACAAAAATAAAATTCCTGTTAAGCGAGCCCTCCTGACTTCATCTGTAATTGTTGGCATACGTACTTACATTGCCTTATTGCTTCTATAAATACTCCTTTTGTTAATTCTTATTTCATATTTTTATATTATATTTTAATCAATATTATTGTAATAAAAATATAATTATATAATTTAATCTCGTTGAACTGAAAAACTTATAGAGGTCGTTTTAAATTAGGTACCACCCATTATAAAAAAAACCGGCCAAGTGCAAGTCGGACTCGCGCAAAAAGGGTTTCGTAGCATTATCTTTACAACATTAGAATAAACAAATTTCATTTTGCGGTTGACTCCATACATTAAGTTGGGCCGACTGTAACTATATAAGTTGGTCGAGTTGTATAAAAATAACTATCTATGATAGCGATATCTATATATGATACCGGGACCACTATAGTTTTAATTGAAAGTATACTACATACTACATACTTTGAAGTATATACCACATTTTTTTCAGAGTTATTTTAGTAATATTTCAAAAGTTACGGTGGGGGGACACCTCAAATTTTAACTTTGTATTAGATTATCTCAAGACTGGGGGTTTTATCTACATAGTTTCAAAGCAGTTTTAGTTGCATTTTAAAAGACCTATTCAACGATACCCCACACGTTGGGTTTAGTCCAATAATTTAAATTCTCTTTTTGTTGAATGGGCTGCAACAATAGGTCATTGGGCTGCAATAAAACATTTTTTCATAATTTTAAAAACCAACTTTTGGAACTTTAATATCTATCTCTCCACCAATTTTCGTGACAATCGGTGCAGTAGCGGCGGAGTACGAGCCCGGACGGACAGACAGACGGACGGACGGACGGACGGACGGACGGACGGACGGACGGACGGACGGACATGACGAAACTATAAGGGTTCCTTGTGGACTACGGAACCCTAAAAAAAGTATCTACCATAACCACTTTTAAATTGTTAAAACTGAGTAAGGCCTTCTTGGGGCCAATTTTTTTAATTTTACTCTCTTCATTTTACACTTTAGGTGTGTGTTTAGAAAACTATTTGTAGCATAATAAATTTATGCTGATTTAACACGGCCATGTATAAATAGAAGTAAAACAACTATGTAGTGCCTTTAAATACTTATTATTCGTTATATACAAAGATATAGTATCGTATGTATGTACATACAGGAAAGAGGGTTCAAGTACTCTGAAGTCTGAACTACTAGTGCAAGTCATACAGATCCTTTTAAATAATAGTAGGTACTTTGTTTTCCAAATATAAAATCAAATTTATATTTTACCTACTTGATTGTTTATGAATGTCTGTATGTGATTAAATACAGGAGGTATTTAAATTTGATGCCCTTCCTAACTTTCAGTGCAATATTCATTTGTTAAAATGTGATAAAAGTTTCTGTAATTTGAAAGCGCGAGGGGTGGCTGTGTGATGTAACTCCTTTGCTTTTCGAAAACTAAATCAACTCCACACTAGGTGGGGTTCCCGCGCGGCATTGTTCGCGGGGTTTTACTCGTTTGAAATTCGAACCATGGAATGTTTGAATTTTGCACGATCTTGTCACGCCCGCCGTGTCACTCCGTAATGAGGAAAGCTAAAAATTTTTTTATATTATCATTTCAACGCTGGCACATTGGCAACAATATCACTAGGTACAATGGGAATGGCTTGGATCTGTTATCTGGAGGCACGGCAGTGCCCCCGCTCTGGAGGCACGGCAGTGGCCCCGCTCTGGAGGCACGGCAGTGCCCCCGTCAAGTCGAGCGCGAAGCAAACACTGCCGTACCATCCTTTACTGGAACCATTTCACCGCATTTTCAGGCCCCTATTTGAGAACCTCTGGATAAGACCAGAACGCAGAAATTTTTGTCATCCAGTAAACTATAATCACATACTTAAAATCCAAAATTTCAAGTCTGTAGGTCATTTAGTTCCGATGTTAAGCGAAAGCAAAGTTTCGCATTTATGACACTCACTCACTCACTCATGATCATCAGAATAGAACTAGTACTTCCCATAAACTCAGAAAGCTGAAATTTGGTACAGAGATAGGGTTTAATGGCCACATAAAGGAAAAACTAGGATAATCGACTTGACCGTTGAAAGGTACACAAGGGTACAAAACCAGGTGCTCCATGACACCATTGCACCAATCTGATTTGACGCTCCAAAAAGAAGAGAGCAGAAGTCAGCATTGTCAATGCTGCATGCATGTGTTGCACAATCAACAACAACCTAAAATGAGACACTAGCGTTCAATTACCAATACCAGTATGTGCTATTATCGCGCTTACCAAACATAGGTAGTTACAACAGATATAACATTACGTGTAAACAAAATTGACTTGTACCCACTAACGTATAAAGAATGTTCAAAATGTTAGTTCACAAAACTTCACCCCTATAAGTGGCCCTCATATTTGAAATTAATTAATTTACGTTAAACGTTTGTCTTTGAATCACTGAATTACATATGTGTACCAAATTTAAACTCGGTCCAGCAGTTTCGTAACAAATTGGCTGTGACAGACCGACAGACAGACAAGTGAGTGATTCTTTATGGGTTCCGTTTTTACGTTTTAAGGTACGGAACCCTAAAAACTGTTACTTTTACGCGCTTACATAGAGAGTACGCGCGAAACCAATATTACGAGTACGTTTTAGAAATCCCAAATTATTTTCCAAAGAGTTGTGTGAGCGGAGCTACGCGGCAAATATTATCAGTTTTGACACAAATAGGCGTTTCAGCCACTGCTTTTTGTTTCAGCCAACCACTCATGTTTATTGCGCATATTACTACCGATGGGAAAACGCATTGCTAACGCTTTCGCAAGTTAAGCAACACCAGGCGTGGTCCGCACTTGGATAAAAAAAAAAAATAAGTAAGCTCGAGACTTGTGTTATGGGATACTAACTCAACGATACTATATTTTATAACCAATACATATATAGATAAACACCTAAGACTCAGGTCAATCTGAAAAATATCATTTTCTATCTTGACCTGGCCGGGAATCGAACCCGGAACCTCCGGTGTTACATGTGCCTGGTATGATGACCACTAGGCCACAGAGGTCGTCATTGGATGGGTGAACAAAAAGTGGCATAGAAAATTCTTGAGCTCCTCCGTGCTTTGGAAGGCACGTAAAAGCCGTTGGTCCCGGCTGTCATCGAGGTATGGCAATTGTCAAGCTACTTATGTCAGATGCCTTCAAGCAGCTTGAAAAATCTGGCCAGTGTTGGCCAATCACACACACGAAAAACAAAACAAACTTCTCCCTTGGATGCTGAGCTTCAAATTCGGATATCAACCGTCGGGTTTTTAATAAATGACGTCACATCAGGTCGGAATTCCCGCCATTCTTATTTAACTGCTTGATTGTGCCCGCTGTTGTTTATTGTCACCAATATTGCGAGGGACGACCCTCGCACTACAAATGTGTGCTTAGATTTTTTTACAAAGTGAAAAATTTATTTTTTCAAGCCATTTGAACCCCTATATTGAGAACATTATTTGTAGGAGTAGTAACATTCGGTATTTTCAGAATCTGCGTATCGAGCGGTAACAAAAAGAAAGAATTTAAACATTGCGAGCATTGTAATCAATAAGGTCATTGATTGTAATGCTATTTATACTAGTGGTTCTGCGAGGACAGTAACCTCGCGACCTCTTATAACCATGCAATAACCGACACTGTCTCCTTTCTCCTAGCTTAGTAAAGCCATCTTATGACGGCAGTATCCGTCTACAGCAAACTTCCCTCCACTCCCCTTTTTGGATTTCTCTTCAACATCTTGTGCAGAATGAAGTCCTAAGCAAGCCACTAAAATTTGATTGAAATCCATCAATAATTTCCCCCCTATTGCTCCCCCAATCAAAAATCGCAATCGAACAAAAAATTTAAATAAATCAAGACACTTGTGTGCCAAATTTTGTCAAAATCAGTTGAAAAATGCGGTCTATAGGCGAGAACAGACAGACGGACAAGAGCATTATTGGCCAGTCACGAAACCACAGGCCGGAAACTCCTAAGGTACGCGCAATATGCGTCACCCAGGCGTCCCCGTTCCCCGTCCCCGCACCTCTCCCCCGTTTTCACCTCGATTTCTCACGTTGGCCGTCAAGAACCGGGGGAGAGGTGCGGGTGCGGGGAACGGGGACGTATATTGCGCGTACCTTAGAAGAGTCCCTTCTGTTTACTCTTACTGTATTCTGTGACGAAACTGAGACGCTTCGCTTCGCTCGCTCGGTTAATCAATTCTTAAAAGGAAAACCCTTTGCTTGAACTTTGCATAGTTAATAAATATAACTAAAAAAACTTGTTGCAAAGAAAGCATCTTAAGAGTCTCCTTACCCGAGACAAAATCCGAGTTTCCCATACAAACGTAGTCTACGTTTTATTTTGAAACGACATGTCAGATTTTGGTAAAAATTTGTAACTTTAAAGAAATTGCATATATCTAGGGTTATAATTGGTTTTCACAGTCAAAATATGAACTTCAAAGAAAATATAGTGTATTATATCATTTTTGACCATCAGTATGGAAAAGTTCTACACCCTTATATTTTCCTTCAAGTTCATATTTTGACTGTAAAAACCAATTACAACCCTAGATATATGCAATTTCTTTAAAGTTACAAATTTTTACCGAAATCTGACACGTCATTTCAAAATAAAACGTAGACTACGTTTGTATGGGAAAGTCTAGGGTAAGGGGATTCTTAAGTAACGTAATCAGGTATACATGGCTAAACTTTATTGCAGCTGGGATATTGATTTCTTTTTAAATATCCTACTTGAAACTTGTAAAAGGATCTAGGTACCTTTTCACGAAAACACTAAAGTACTTACAAAAAATGTGTGAATAATTTTTAAAATAGAAATAAAGAAGAAAATTCAGAGGTAAAATATTTTTTTTACTTTTTTGCAATTTTCGCAGATGAGTTTATGATTGAGATCAATAAAGGTACGAAGAGGGAGATTCCAAAACATCGCATAACATTTAATTCCTATCAAAAGATGGACGTTTTCACATCCAAAGGCTGAAAAGGCCGTCTAAGGCGTCATCAGGCTACTCTACAATCAGGAAGTCCGAATCTTCGCCTTACTTTGAATTTGAATATCCAGGGTCGGACAGTCGGATATTACATTTGCTACCCATTTGTACCCGTCGGTGCAGTGCGATCATTATCCCTGTCCGAGTCTCCTGGGACAGCCCTCAGGAATGTGTCCCCCGATATTGATTCCCAGCGCGTTCGTTTAAAATTGAGATGATAGTTGTTTGAGGTTTTGGCTCACGTAGACATGGCGAGACAATGTCTTTCGAACGAATAGAAACACAGAGATAAAAAGTTACTGGTGGATTTTTTTACATTTTTCACATTACACGGTAATTTTCATTGGTATCAGTGAAATCAGTCTTATTAAGCCGTTTGGTTCCCGGCAGAGTAAACTAGGACCACTCCAAGTCTTCCCATGGATGTCGTAAAAGGCAACTTAGAAAACACAAGCTAAACAAAGCTTATAAATATCAATGAGACTTCTCCAACTCGTCTGGCCAGCGTGGAGAGTATAGGCCAAATCCTCTGGCTGCTCTGGCTAAGTATGGCTCCGTAGTACAGAGAGGGTCGTGCTCCTGAAGTGGAGACTAAAAAAGACCTGGATGATGATGATGAGTCAAATCAAATGTATGAAAGGGTTACTAAAGTAAACAAAATAAATAAACGAGGTCATTAAAATAATTATTTTAAAATCCATCGACGCATGAAGATTTTATTAAAAATATGTCCGAATCCAAATGCGAAAGGGCGGCGAAACAGAAATGGTGGGTATAATGTATCTTTACCCCATTTGGGTTCCTTTGTGGAAGGGTGCCGGCCGGAGTAACGAGCATTACCCACTTATACAGAACCCCTACACGACCTTACATGCTTTATTATTTACGACCGTTCCCTTTATGTATGTTTTAAGCTAAGATTTTATTGCTATCCCATTCATGAGATAAATCAGATGCAATCCCGGATAGGGTTTTGGATTGTAATGTGATTTCTACATTTAGGACAACATTGTTAAAGTTAATTAAATATATCTATTTAGTTTTAGCATACTAGTCGTTTTATATTGGCTAATTAATTTATCATCTGTATGTTATACGCAAGTTATGTTTTTACATTGTAAGGTTCTATTCTTCTAAATTTGTGTCAGATTTGCTGGTAAAAACTAGCTTAGATCAATTCTTTTGTCGATGAAGTCGACAATAACATCATAACATAATATTGAACTTGGCTACCATTTTTACATTTATGTTTTTGGTGGGATTCATGTAATAGATCGAAATAAAAAAATTTACGCGTCGCGTCTATAATTATAATAGGCGCGTCGATAATTTTTTTGTTTATTCGTCTTTACACAAGTGAATTCCGTAAAGAAAATGTATCTTAGTAGACCTATCATGTTGAGTTAGTTTTAGCTGTCATGCTAATGAAAATCACACATGCTTGATTACAGGCTCCGTCTTTTCTGTTCTAGAATAAGAATCTGCAGTCATTTGCAGCATTAAAAGAAAATAGCCTCCAAATGTGCCATACAATGTATAGTTTGACTTTTATGCAACAGTTGTCCCTGGGTTATAAGTATCGTATATATCAAAAAATAAGTTTGTAATAATAACAATATTCCACACAAGCATCATTGTCGCCTCAGAAAACTTCTGATATTTACCTCACAGATAGAAATTATTCAAGATGTATTGACGCGAGGAATCAAAGCAAATAGACAGTAAAAGACATGTCGCACCCTTCGCGAATTAACTTAACATCCCATCGACATCGTATCCAATAACGGGCTATTTGCAGTGCCAGGGGATCAGATAGGAAGGGTATCAGAAGTATCGGAAGACGTGTGGGTTCACAATAAGACATTCGTATCTACGTGTATCGATTAATAGTTGGGGAAAATTTGACCCAATATATATGGTAAATATTTTTTTCAGAAGGTACGAGTACAATTGTACCAATTCGCCTAGGAAACTTTCGTTATCTAACTATGAGTAAGTGTAAGAAACAAACGCGAACTTTTATTGACCAAGCGAGCGGAGTGTCACAGTTTCGAAATTGGCAGAAAATGCTCTTTAACAAGAGCATAACAGACTAACGTCTGTCTGTTCTCGCCTACAGGGCGCATTTTTGCACCGATTTTGATGAAAATTGGCAGGTTCCTTGATTTATATTTTTTTTTACTTGGGGGAGAAATTTTAATTGGGGAAGAAATAGGGTCCTTTCTATTTTTGTTGTAGCGTTTTTATTGAAGGATTCCAATAAAGTTTGAGAGGCACACTAAGGACTTCATTCTGCACGAGATGTTGCAAAAAAATTCCAAAAGGGGTAGTGGAGGGGGGACACGGGGGAATTTTGCTGTAGCGTTATATAGGGACAGATTTCACTGAAATGGTTTTGCTAAGCCAGGGAAAAGGGAAAAACGACATTATAAGAGCTCAAATGGTCTTCTGTTCACACACTGGTTATAGGACGATTGATCCGTCGTTGTATCTTAGAGTACGTCATATTGGTCGAAGGGTGGAGGCGTTGAGTATGATGGAGGTGATATCTTCATCTTTAAACCTTTACTTTTTGAAGCAAGTAAAATTTCTTTACTTCTACCAAAATTGTTTTGATTAAAGTCTATTTTTGTTTGTTTTTCGTGTGTATAAGTAGCTAACTACGAGATGGTGACAGGTTGTCAGTATATAATCTCCGAAATGAATAGGTACCTATTCATTCAAAGTTTATAGGCGAATATATTTAAGACCAAACTAAAATCATACGGCGCGACCAGTACTTAATGTTTATTTTGAAAATGTTATCACTGTAGTAGTATGTAGTATCTCATTTTAAGTGAAATGTAAATTTCTTATGAGAATTAAGTTCTTTGAACCTAAACCTAACAAACGAAAAGTCGATCAAAATCTAAAATTTTCATGATAGCGAAACTATAAGATTCGTTTAAAAATAAATACTTAAAATAAAATATATTCAAAGTGAAGACGCTATGCAGTGGAGATCAAAGGTTAGTGACAATCGCGGGTGGCTAACCAAGCGTGCTTGGCGACGGGGCAACTGGGGTGAGATACACTTTATCAACAACCATGAAAAATTTCACACATAATTCAAAATCCTTATAATACAGGTGATTTTTTTTCTAAGAATTGCAGTTGAATATCTTTCTCAAAAAATAATTCTATGAATAAATAGTCAACAAAATTTTATTTAACAGGAAAAATTAATTTTATTAGGAATCGTAGAAAATATAACACAAAAGTTGATCTAAAAATATGGACGTCTTCATATGAAATATCTAAGAAATATTTACATAATGAAGTTTCAAAGAAAAAAAAGAAAAAATCGCAGTTGGCAGCTAACCAATCGAACTTGGCGATGGGGCAGTCAGGGGGAAATACACTTTATCAACTAAATAAATGGCATGTCAAAAACCTGTCGATCTATTGCAAATATAAAGAGCTTTCTAAAAATAGTTTTCACCTTGAACCAGAAGATAGAACGAGATATTGACTCAATAATAAACACGGATTGCTACCAGCCTTTAAAAAAAGCACGTATTTCTATTTGATATAAAACCCTACTTATCACTCCTACTTACATCAACTTTCAACTAATTAAAATGTTTGACTATACGATAGGAATACAATTTGTTTTGTATGAATTATTAATAATTATGTATGAAATATAATTTTTACTAGCTTATAGTGTTCCATATAAAAGCTTATTCTTAATGAAGTAAAAATATTTTAAAGGGTGATTTACTACCCATAGTAACTAGGTACATAACGTGACTACTTTGATCTGTATGGGAAGTATAAATTTTATTTTCGTATTTTGATATACGTACATTTATTGGAAAAAGCTCAAAATGATGGAGTGAATCACCCCTAAAAATATTTGTACTTTCTGGTAATCAAAGTACCTTGTCAAAACAATGATGATTAAATTCTAACATTAATTTCAGCGCAATAACGATGACGTCAGTATTCGCCTCAAGAAGAAGCTTGCTAGAAACGTGTTGTATGAACATAAGTTTAGTGGATAAAGTTATGTGACGGATATTATGAACTGTTGAGACTATAATGAGTAAGTGATCAAAGACGATGCATCTATCGAGTGAAGTGAGTTCGACTACGAATGGACTGGGCCATGAGGCGCCCTCTTCGAGTTATGGTGGACTGCCGAGCCAGCCGTTGACGGCTGAACTGCTGGCGGAAAGGACCCTGGAAGGTTTATTGGCTGACCATCCGGGCGAACTGGTGAAGACTGGAAGTCCTCATGTTGTAAGTATCAAATTGATGCGTTTTTGGCCTGTCATATACCAGAGCGACTTGTTAGCGGTGTCAGAGCCTTAAGTGGTGTGATATACGGAAAAAATATTGAGAAATCCTTAATTATAAGTAGTTTTTCTTTTATTTTTTTAATTATCTCACTGAAGGCTAAGAAGTAAGGTACTTTATTATAGCACACGATATTACTTTTCATATAAAAATAAAAAAGCAGGCCAGATTTATTTATAAAAAGCGAATATTCCAAACAGGTACGTAATTTTTTCAGTTTTTTTTTTCATTATTTTATTCGGTGAAAATTGGTTACCTACCAGACTATCTGAGTGAAAAAAAAACAGTAACTCTCCGGGAGTGCCGACAGAAGTTAAAATTTGAACAAGGTGGTGTCGATTACGGTATCAGTGTCGCGAGTTCAATTGTTTTTTTCCCATCTCAAAAAATGCCCAACGCGCCTAAAGAAGTTTTTACTTCAAAAAGATATAATTTACCAGCTGCATTTCTTCCTTCGTAGATCGTAAAAGCCGATCAGGGGAATGGGTGAGAATTTAAAATATGTCAATAGGTGATGCGACTAGCAACTCGTCACTATTTTGATTCCTTCGTATTATTTTTTAGGTTTGTACAGTACTGCCGCCTCATTGGAGGTCGAACAAAACTCTCCCAGTGGCGTTCAAGGTGGTCGCCCTAGGAGAGGTCGGCGACGGCACGCTGGTGACCGTCAGGGCTGGCAATGACGAGAACTGCTCCGCGGAACTGAGGAACTGCACCGCTGTCATGAAGAACCAGGTCGCCAAGTTCAATGACCTGAGGTTCGTGGGCAGGAGTGGCCGGGGTAAGTTATACCAGTAAACTTTGTTTTTGGTGCTCCCTGTAGTGTTCATAGTGATGTTTCTAGGGTAGGTGATCTCGACAAGGGTTGGAAAATGCGAGTGAGGCTTGCTACATACATAAGCTTGCCAGAATTTTTGGGTTTGGCAGTATTTGTCAAACAACAGAGCCGACCCGAAGCAATTATATCGGCTTTTTCCCCGAACATTTATCTACAGATATTCGATTTTACCGCCAGGCTGTGCCAAATAATGCTGGCCTGCTTATGTGTATAGCAACCTTTGTTTCGCGCTCACGGTCGTAGAAAATAATGGGCGTTTTTATAAAGGTAAATTGACTTTCGTCACTGGAGCAGTCAGTTGACTTTAGAAAAGTATTATTTCTCTATTGTAGTAGTGGCTCTATGAGCTGTAGACTTCCCCTTAGTCTTAATCAGAGTTTCCCATACTAACGTAGTCTTCGTTTTATTTTGAAACGACATGTCAGATTTAGGTAAAAATTTGTAACTTTAAGGAAATTGCATATATAAAGGGTTAAAATTGGTTTTAACAGTCAAAATATGAACTTGAAAGAAAATATAAGGGTGTAAAAGTTTTCCATACTGATGGACAAAAATGATATATTACACTATATTCTCTTTCAAGTTCATATTTTGATTGTGAAAACCAATTAACTATAACCCTAGCTAGATATTTGCAATTTCTTTAAAGTTACAAATTTTTACCGAAATCTAACATTTCGTTTCAAAATAAAACGTAGACTACGTTAGTATGGGAAACTCTGATTCTGTCTAGGGTAAGGGGACTCCTAAGGAATAGAGAACAGACAGCAGCCTCGCAGAAGACAGTAAGAGTATTATTACATAGCATCGCCCTCTGTGTAATGACTTTATACTATCTACTGCGATCACCAACCGTCTGTACAGCGTGGGCAAATCCTCCCTTTATTGGCAGAAGACATTTCGTCCAGTAGTGGACTTATATAGGCTGTAGAGTATTTATTACCTCACGGACTTACTTTTCTTGTATTTAATGGTTTAACCTAAGAAGTCCAAAAGTAAATAAACCAGCCAATTGCGAGTTAAACTCGCGTGGAGAAGGTTCCGTACAATTGATTGAATTCTTATAGGTTTTTCTGTAATCTTCAAGCAATGAAATATATTTCGTATTTTTTTCAAAATTTTAGGCTCAGTAGTTTCGGAGATCAAGGTGGGAATGGTCAATTTTCGTCTTTTTTCATGAATAAAATCAAAATTATTAATTTTACAATAATAACAAAAATATATTGGAAATCCTCATAACGAGCCCTTTCATTTGATATATGACACAGTAAGGTTTGCAAAACTTTTTTTTTTAATTTCCTAATTTGTCCCCCGAAAATGACCCTTATTTAAAAAAAATATTTATTTACTTTGCACATATGTGTTTGGGTCATAGAATTACAACATTTTGCCAAATTTAACCTGATTCAGTAAATTCAGAGCAAATTGGCTGTGACAGACGGACGGACAGACAGACGCACGAGTGATCCTATAAGGGTTCCGTTTTTAATTTTTTGTACGGTACCCTAAAGAGTAAGAAAAATGCGATATTAGATTTTAAAAAGTTAAAGATATATGTCTGAACCCTATTTAACTGTATCGCGAACTGTCTTGGCTCTCTACATCACAGATCTATTACCTCCTATTGTATTAATATTCTGAAATTGAGACACTGCAAAAAGAAATCAAACAATTATAACATATTTTTATAAAGATATATTACTTAACCAGAAAAAAATTACTTTCTTTATTTTATATCGTTTATTAAGAAATCCAGGAATAGAAAAATAAGTTGCGATACTGAATTTAAAGGCTGGGAATCATTTACTGAAATGCAGATGCTGACTTTATTTAAATTGCTGTGTTTGTAATGATACAATTTTGACCGATCGTTGCAATACAGGCAATGTATATAAAATCAGAATCTTAAATTTAACTTACATACTTAGTGTATTCCCAGCCTAAGAATCGAAGAAGTTTGACTGATACCTTTCTATTTCTATCGTTAACTGTCTCAGCTCTTCAAATATTTATCCCCTATATATCTCACATTGAGCCTTAGATCAATTACCTCCCATTGACTTAATATTCCGGCAAAGAGAAAACCTGCTGAAATATTCACGAGGAGAGACTACGGCCTTTGTTTTTGAGGGGCCGGAGGGGGATTTTTATGAGCTGATATCTACATTATCGTAAACATACGTGGAAAATTGTGTTTTGATTTTTCAAATTTAGAATACATATAGTGTTCGGGCGAAAAAATCTTACGTAAGTAGGTATTCTGTACGGTGATAGTGCTGCAAAATATATGACTGCCTCCGTAGTCCAGTGGTCAAGGCATTTGACTTGTGATCCGGAGGACGAGGGTTCAAATCCCACTAGGAAGCATACTTTGTGAAAAGTTGTTTCCAGTCTGGGTAGGATATTTCAGGCTTGAATCACCTGATTATCCGAAAAGAAAGAACGAAATCGTCCTTTGGAAGGCACGTAATGCTGTAAGTCCCGAACGCCATCTAGCGTTTGTTTAAACCTATCCTGGGATTGGTTCTGGTCTAACCTTTGGGTTGCAGGGGTTAGACGGCAGTCGCTCTGAGTAAAAACCAGTAACCTCGTCAAACCTGGGTGAGATTAGGTAGTTAGCCGCGTTACCGCTGAGGATGCAACCGGGAATACGCTCGGATGATGATGATGATAGTGCTTTGAAATATATAGGTAAATAGGTTATTATTTATTTGTTTCGAGACATCATGTGTTAATGTAAATATAAATAGGCTAAATAATTTGGTAAAAATATTTATTAAATATATATTATAATAAAATACTGAACTATTCTAATAAATTCAGTACCACCACGGGAACTTAGCTACCTCATGTGGTTCCACGGAAGACCTGTATATATTTCTGACTGCCATGCACGGCAATCAGCAACGTATGCTGAGTGGAATACACTTTCATTGATTACATTTTAATTCTTCATGATAATCTGTTGTGTATTTTTAACTCTGAATAAAGAATTCTCAATTTCAATTTTAATTTAATAAATATCATTAAAACAAGCGGTCAAGTCCCTCAAGCCGGCGTCGCGACGGCGGCACTTGAGGAGATTCTCAATAAGCGATTAGTGGCCGATAAGGTATTCTGTAGGGTGATTGCGTTGCAAATTGCAAATAGGTTAAGTAATATTATAATTATATATAATTATACCGACTTACACTTATACACGTAATTTCAATGCTTGAAAACTGAGTTTCCATCACTTCTATACTTTTATTGTAGCGTATTTTGGAAAGGATTGTCATTATGTAAAATATAAAGTTCTCAAAAAATTTGGTACCGAGACAACTGTCTGACCACTTTCTATCCAGGAGATCCAGTGGCAATCTTATTTATTTATTTATACTTTATTGTACACACATATATACATGTTTAAGTACAACAGGCGGACTTAATGCTAAAAGCATCTCTAACATTCGAACCTTTGGGTCGATTGGAGAGTTTTCCTATTCTGTTATAAGATCTGCTCATTGGTTAAGGCCGTACCTAAATTTTCCGAGGTCCAGTGCTGCCCCCATTTAAAATAAATCATTTCAAAGAAAACGAAGACATTATTTAAAATTTTGCTACTATCAAATAGATAAACCTTCAAAGTATTTTATGAGCTACTGTTTACAGTTTATAATGAGAGCATTAAGCTTTACTACGCACATTTGCCAAAAGTGGCCATTTTTTTTCAAATGTGCGTAGTAAAGCTTAACGTTCTCACTTTAAACTGTAAACAGTAGTTCATAAAATACTTTGAAGAGTTATCTAGGACTTGATAGTTGCAAAATTTTTAATTATGTCTCCGTTTTCTTTGAAATGATTTATTTTAAACGGGGGCAGCACTGGACCCCGGAAAATTTAGGTACGGCCTTAAATCATAAACATAGATATCTCAATATCTCATATTAGATTTTGACAAGATATTACCGTTATGGGTTACATTAAATATTTTTTTTACCTTCACTCTAGCACATTATTATTTTGCTGAAGATAATTATAGTTATATGTAATTTATCATCTAAAAGGTGGACTGAACTCAAGGCTGTGCTCAAAGGGCCTTGAGAGTCAAAGCCACCCAAAGGTATTGGCAATAATTTTTAACAAAAGAAGCGATTTCAATTTCTGGTTTTCATCAGTTCCATTTCACCAAAACTCACTTTCTGCATACAAATGCTTGAGTTATTGGGAAAAACATTAAAATCACTATATGTGTGCAAAGAATATCTGAGGAATTACCTCGATTTCTTGAGGTTTTATTCATCAGATCTTCACCTAGTGACAATGGGACCTATTTGCATGTATATTTATTTATTTATTTAATTTTTATTGAGCCAAAAGCTACAATAGGTAGACTTAATGCTAAAGCATTCTCTCCCTGTCAACCTTTAGGAGAAGAGAAACAGATAGAATAGTTGGCGTCTAAAATAGATATACGCTTTCAAACATAAAAAGAATTTCCTAAATCGGTTCAAAAGCGGAGAAGTTACCGGGGAACATGTACAGACGGTTAAACAGATAACTGTTCCACCTCACGTAGTGCGCGACGCGCGTGGTGGTACAGGTATCTGATTAGGAGTCTGTACATAAAAAAGAAAAAAAGAAAAAGCGGCCAAGTGCGAGTCAGACTCGCCCATGAAGGGTTCCGTAGCAGCAAGTAACATTTTACGATTTGACGTATAAAAAAACTACTTACTTGATCTCGTTCAAACCAATTTTCAGTGGAAGTTTGCATGGTAATGAACATCATATATTTTTTTTTAGTTTTATCATTCTCTTATTTTAGAAGTCACAGTTACCAACATTTTACCACTTTGGAAGTGTCTCTCGCGCAAACTATTCAGTTTAGAAAAAATGATATTAGGAACCTCAATATCATTTTTGGAGACCTATCTATAAATATCCCACACGTATGGGTTTGATAATTTTTTTTTTTTTAGTTTTAGTTCTAAATATGGGGAACCCCCAAAATTTATTGTTTTTTTTCTATTTTTGTGTGAAAATCTTAATGAGGTTTACAGAATACATCATCTATTTACCAAGTTTCAACAGTATAGTTCTTATAGTTTCGGAAGAAAGTGGCTGTGACATACGGCAGACAGACATGACGAACGAACTATAAGGGTTCCGTTTTTTGCTATTTACGGAACCCTGAAAACATATACATTCGAATTAAGAAACTCCTCCTTTCTTAAAGTCGCTTAAAAACATGAGATCAAAGACTAGGCGGCACCATAAGACGTCACGCAAGGGTATGTTGGTACTTATATTAGTTCTATGGCAAGGGTTAAGGGTCATATCGGTTGCAAGGAAAGTGATCCGCACCGTACAAGTGCGTCCGGTTGACCGCGCGGTGCTTAGCTCGGTGTGCTTTTAATTTGCTATCCATTAAAATATATATAGGGCTTTCGATTGCAATGTGCAAACGCCAAAATAAGGCCTTTTCCCAGGTATGACAATACCAATTTGGGTGGCTTTTGAAATCATACAGGACAGTTACCGTCTAAACTACAAAAAAGATAAACATCTGTTGAGCAAAAATGTTCCCAAAATTAATACACACTCGTTTTTAAGAAAATGTGCTAAAACGAGTTTGTATTATTTTTAAGTTATAGTCCACCTAAGAATCAACATTTTTCAATTTATTAACATCCAGCCTGATGACGACCTCCGTGTGAGGTCGAAACGTGTCGGCCAGTTGCTGACTCTTGACGTGAGTTACCCGCTTAAATTAATTAGTAATGTATGTGTCTCACGGTAGTATAAACCAAAAAAATATTAAAATTAATTTGGGAACTCTCAAATGAATGTTAATATTTTTTTGGCTAAAAAGTCAACGTATAAATAGACTTTAAACTCTTAAAGAACACACATACTTTAATAACTCGGAAAAAATCTACCAAACTTAAAATGCCATTATATTAAGTAACGTCCATGCTGATTTGGGACAAAAGACAAAAACTGGAATGTACCAGCTTCTCTTCCCAGGCAAATCGTAAAAGCCGATCGAGGCAATGGGCGAAAATGAAAATCATTGAAAGCCGATGCGGCTAGCAACGCATCACTATTATATTATATATATTTTGATTCCTTTTTCCATTTCTCGCCCACCATCTCGCTAAACGTAGCCTTTGGGTGTTGCAGCTCTGGCCTTGGCAGCTTCGACCGCCAGACCCAAAATGCCGCCTGCCCCATTTGGAATTAAGACAATGTATAGTATACGTAGTATAAATTTATTAAGTAAAAAGGTTTTCATACAAGGTAGTTTCGCAAGTAATAATCTTAAATGCAGATACGTTAAACGTTCAGCTTCCCTGTTTTGTTTAACTCCATTGATCGGAGCGAGCACAAACTTAAAGTTTAGGGTCGCAAACATCGGAAGAGCATCGGCGAACTGTAAACTTGCCTCGCATCTCATATTCAAATAGTGCAGGGGTAGAACTAACGAACCGGCGGGGTAGTACTGATGTGTTCTCTATGGTACTGCTTTTAAATGACAAAAAAATAAGATTTTTTTAATAATAATAGGTACATTATGAGTGAGAAAAAAATCGGAGAACTATAAGCTTGCCTCGCTCTCGTAAGAATTTAAATACTGCAGGGGTAGAACTAACAACCGGCGGGGTAGTACTGATGTGTTCTCTATAGTACTGCTTTTAACTGTCTTCTCTAAGTACTTTCTTTATTAGAGCATTGGTTTAAATAACTAAAAAATAAGAAAGTTTTATAATAATAGATATATTTTTAATTGAAAACGACACCATAGCGAACTATGAACTTGCCTCGCATCTCGTTAGTCTAAGTATTTAAATAGTGCAGGGGACGATTGAACCGGCGGGATTATACTGTTATGTTTTCGTTAGTACTGCTTTTTAACTGACTTCTCTGACTAAGTGCTCTCTTTAAGTGCATCGGCATACTGTAAACTTGCCTCGCATCTCATATTCAAATAGTGTAATGGTAGAACCAACGAACCGGCGGGGTTTTACTGCTTCTTTTGGTAGGTACTACTTTTTAAATGCCTTTACAATAGTGCTCTCTTTATTGGAACATAATCAAACTGTTAACTTGGTATCGTATCTTATACGAGTAGTAATATGATGCGGGGGGTCAAACTAACAAATCTATCTTTGTATATCTATACATGTATTTGTATAACCTTTATTATTATTTGGCTACAAATATTATATCGGAGTTATAATGCGGTTCCATTAGGAGTAAAATGTCGCCGACTTGTAAGAAAATTCGAGGTGGGGTAACAACTGTGTCACAATATTGTTTACGCAGGGTACATGTCATGTTTCATGTTATTTTATTCAGCTCATATCGCTTGCTGAAATAAATATTTTCATTCTACATGAATTGCTGATAAGTCAATAGGTTAGGTTGTTTTTTTTAATAACTTTATAATGTGCCTATCTGATCACAGTATCAAGAATCAATAAATATCTATTTTTGAATAACAAGTTATTATTACACTTAGCATAGGTACCAGCACTCCACTTACACTACTACACCTTGTCTTAGTTCTTTTATTTATTTATTTATTTAATCTTCATTGCACAATAAAATAAAAGTACAAGTGGCGGACCTAATGCCATATGGCATTCTCTCCCGGTCAACCATTAGACCAAGCAGAAAATATGTGTGGCTGGCGTAATAAAATTCACAAAAATAAGCAAACTTAATATAAATAAACTATATATAATCAAAGACACATAGGTATACTTATACACAAATATACTTTTAAACATATAATAACTATACATATATACTAACATGGATAAAATACAATAGATAAATACATAAATATAAATACTAATAAATATAATCAGGATGACTGGGACTAGGACTGCTGGAGGAAAAATTTATGTACCGCTCGCTTAAAAGCCAAACGACTGGGAGCTCTTCTTATAGACTCCGGAAGGGCATTCCATAGCCGGATAGCCTGGACTTGAAAAGACTTGTCCATGAAGGTAGAGCGATGAGGAGGAAAACTAAGGATGAGAGTGCTAGAGGAGCGAAGTGAACGAGAGTGAGTGGAACTGAGAGGGTTGAATTTAGATTTAAGATAGCTAGGAGAATGCGGATTGTTCAAGATAGAAAATAGCATCGAGAGTATTTTAGCATTACGACGTAAGGGAATAGGGAGCCATGCAAGCTGAGCGCGAAATGAAGAGATGTGGTCAAATTTACGAATATTAAAAATAAATCTGATGCAGTTCCAATCCAAGCCAATCGGTCCAATTTGTTAAGGAGAACTTGCGTAAGGTCACAATAACAAACATCTGCGTAATCAAGAAAGGGAAGAATTAAGGTTTGAACTAATGTTATTTTTGTTTTAAGTGGTAGAAAGTTCTTGAGACGATAGAGAGAGCGCAAGGTCGCAGTTACTTTACGACTAACCTCAGCTACTTGAGTAGTCCAGCTCAGGGTAGAGTCGATGTGTAGACCCAGGTCCTTCACACTCTCACTAAAGGGAATGGTGTATTATTAAATTGCAAAGAAGAGATAGTGTCAAGATTTAATTTAGAAATTTGACGAGAGCTGCCAATTACTATTGCCTGGCATTTATTTGGGTTTACAGCAACACCGTATTTTGCAGACCAATCGGCGATACTTAACTTAGTTTTAAGATAAATTGTGGAGAAAAATAAATAAACATTTATTTATTTATTATATTTTATCTAAAATAATGTACTAAAAAGTTTAAAGTGCTCCTCTTAATCAATTAAGCCCAAACTCGGTAGGGTTATGTTGTTTGATCACAGAGATACCGTGGCTACCTTCCGGCTTCATCATGAGATCAGGTTATTGGTACTGGTACCATAATAATTCATTGTCACTAAACTTACATATTTATGTGAATCATATGGGAAGTGGGTCTAATTTAGCTTGCAAGAAGACACGGACAACGGGACAGTTGCATTTAGTTTCACCTGTCCCGTCCCATAAAGTATTCTATCCAAAAAATATATAAAACAATAATAAAGGAAATGCCTGTCAATGTAAGTAATTTTCTGTTTAATCACCCTCTGCAAATACAGAGTTCATTGACACAAAATGCGGAAAGCGTCGTTTAGATCCGCGCCCGCAAACAGAGGCTGCCCTCATTAAAATTTCCTTAAACAAACAAAGGCTAGCTATACACGAAAAAAACCAATACACCCCGAGCGGCGGGAAAGTGGAAAAGAAGTTAAGAGGTGTCTATTTGTCACGTTTCTTCCTGAATAACGCTCTGCTTTCCAATTAAGGGTAAGCGCTCTCTTTGTTTATCTTAAATTGCGAGAAAATCTCACTCAAATTATCGAGCTAAAAGACAAAGGGGAGATCGGGCACCGTGCAACATAACTTTTCGTTCCAGATAAAAAGTTGCCTATCTGATGTGGGGGGACGGCGGGAATTTTTAATAAGCGAAAAATTTAATGAGGGAGACCCTGAGACCACTTTTTTCTTTAGCCGCGTCAGCTAGAACGGACACCTATCACTTTGATTGTAGAAGAAAATTCTTTGTTAGAATTTGCTTAAGGAAAATTTTATGTTGCTTCGATAAATAAAGTTTAGTAAGCTATTTTGTATTTATTGACTATTGTATAAAATTGTGTTGTGTTTGTGAATGTTATAACAATAAAAGTAGATAGTGGATTACAAACGAAACTAGACAAAATGAAATCTTTAACATCTACAATACCATCCTTAAAATATTACCCCTACCATCGAAACGCCTCCTCCAAGGTTTAAGTAGGCCATTGAAATTCTAGTACTTATCTTTAATATATAAGTTATTTATTGTTACAAATACTTATTATTCAGCCCTTGTTAACCTGGTATCTAAATGCGAATAGGCTATAAAAACTAACAAGGATCTTCTTCGATAACATTAATTGTATATCCAATTAAATACAAACTTAATTACAGTAGGTACTTCAAAACCAACTTATAACAAGCAGAAACGTCTTAGTTACCTCTACCAAGTGTTAAATAGATCTTAAATGAAATTTTAAAATCCTTTTAACGAGACGCGATCTATCGTACCTTATTATCCGCTACAGTAAGAGGGCAATTTAACGCATCAGTAGTCAAGGAGCGACATCTGCTAATCGATTGATTGACCCCACCTTACATCCGATAAAAAATACACCCCCGACCGTTTGTCCCCGACTTCCCTGCGTCTATTTAATTGGCGCTGTATTTATTTACACTTTACATCTAATTATAGTTTAAGAATCAGGCTAATAGGCATTTTGTGACATTGAGATGGTCCATTATCTATTTTATACGAAAAATAACGAGTAAGTGTATCATGACATTTTACACGGAAAATAGTGAAAATCGTTGAAGTAATATAATAAGTTATGTACAATGTTGTCCTAAAATTGAACAACTCTGTTATGTATGTACGTAGTTAACCATCAGTTTCTTATTTCACCATACTTACAGCAGAACGTTTTTAACAGGTGAAATTACGGGTTCTTAAAAAATCATGAGCAAAAACAGGGACGCCAAAAATAGCTCTAGATCTGACGTAGAAGAATATATTTCAGCACGCGAAATATATATATATACATGTATTTAGCAATTTGGCGTAACGAGTCATACGAATATCAGCTTGTTTAAATGTTAGATGTAACCAAGTGATGTATAGCAATGATCATCGCTCGCTCAAATCTAACCCTAGTAACGAGCAAAACCAACTAACAACAACACAAGGTAACACGGAGTCTATTTGTAGACAATTTGGTGTAGTGAAGTGGCGGCTCGGTACAACAAAGGTACCTCTCTAGACGGCAGTTAACCAAACACGTCGGTGGAAACAATAGTTCCGCCCAGAAGCCTCGCTGCTAGAGATGGGAAATCATTTTTGAAAAGCACAAAGGTTTTACGTTTTTCGTTACTAACTCTATTTTTTACTCTTTGATGCTCATTGAAATATTGATTTTAAAAATCTTTTGGTGTCTAGATCATCATCTTTGGTACTTAGGTAGGTATCAAATATATTTAGTCGCTACAATAAGCCAATTGTCATAAAAACAAATCTTTTAGTAGGTTTGTCCTTAAAATTTATGATTGAACACTTGACTGAAATAGTACTCAAATAAATAAAAATTGGAAGAAGAGTTTGAACCTAACCCTATAAGTACAGTTGTTCCTTTTTCACCTAAATAATTCAGGTGAAAATTTATAATGTCTTTTAAAAGATAGGGAATGAATGGTAGGGTCAAATAGGTCTATAGTTTATCAACTGTGTTTAATAAAGTGTAAAACAAAGGGTTTTAATCATAAATAAAGTGGAATATACCTACTCGTTATCGTGCCCATTAAAATTTTAATAACGACCAAGAAATTTAATAAGTCATATTTACGAAATAGCTAACTACACCGCGGCCGCAGCCCAAGGCGGGCGTCCATTTGAATTTTTATTAATTTAAAAGAGAAGTAGCAGGCGGGCGCAAAAAATTCATAAGCGAAATTGAGATGAGTGCCCGAGAGGAACGCAAGCATACCGCTGCTAAATCAGAGGGAGATAGAGGTATTTTCTTTACGGCGTCACTCGTCTTTTTCGAGTTGTTCTCTTTTCCGTTTTTAATTATTGAACCACTCATTCCTAATTATTGTTATTAGCGCTGGGGAGAGTGGTGAAAATTGAGGGTCTCGCCGTAATATTGACCGTTCGGCTTGAGGTGCGTCCCTCGGGACGTTTTTAATTGTGCCCGCTTTTGACTTTGCTCTTGTTCTTTTAAGACGCTTCAATAAACTTGGATTTTACGGTGTCTCGCTTGTATTAGGTACGTTTTATTGTTGGGGGACGCGCTTATTGGCGTCAAATTTTTGCGTGACTTCTTTTAGGAAAAGCGTAAAAGGCCACTCGTTAAATGACGTGTACTATCGACGGTTATAGGGCTGTGATCCACCCTCGGGCCGTGTATTGCATAGGTACTCACGCATTCAATCCGCTAATGTCCCTAATGCGTATCGGTCCGCATTAGGTATTTTATATCCAAATTGCCGCTGTCGAGCTCGCAATCCCCAGTAAGCCATGAAACCGAGATCAAAGGAGCTCGCAGCCATTACGATTGTGGCTCATTTTTTATTTAGCTTGGAGCGAAGAACTCTTATCTTAACGCGGCTCCCGCCTGCTTTATGACGGACGTTATAAAGCTGATTTTTAATCTGACGTGTCGAGGAGGGAACAATTGCGTTTTTAACGGATATTTTGATATGGCAAATTATGTTTTCTTATATAAATAACAACAAACCGATGCAATGGATTTTTTATTATGACACAAAAGTATAAATAGGTAGGTATGTTACTATATGTAGGTATGTTATTGATAACTAGCGGCCCACTCCGGCTTTGCACGGATATTTATCATACATATATCATTCCTCTTGAATCACTATAGTGAAAGAAAAACAGTCCTTTAAAATATCTTAGCGTACTTACAGAGTGACAGACGGCGGGAAACGACTTTGTTTTTACCCGACTGCGCCCGAAGGAGGGTTATGTTTTTCGAGTGTAATATGTATGTATGTTTATATGTAAATTTCTTTGGCACGCTCTACAGCCCAGACGGCTTGATGGATTTTAGCTTGAGAGGTGTCGTTAGATTCGTCCTAACTCTGAAAGTGACACTGGCTATATCCAAAATTTTAATAATCCAAAATGGCGGATTTGCGCGCCAAATTACGAGTATATATGCTAAAAAATTTTGTTTATTCAAGACCTATCGTGTGGGATATCAAATTAAAGGATTTTAAACAAGGATTACAAAAAAGTATACAACTAATATATTGGCAGTCGGGTTTTTGTTTTTTTTTTTTAAATTACTTGTTACTACGTATATTGATACGTTGCTCTTAGGCATTTTTGCTGACAATGGAGAAGACTGTTCGAAATGCCTGATTGTTTTTTGTTCTAAATAAACAAAAGTATGACGGAATAAGGACAATATATAAAACATCCGATGTTTATGTTACCATGAATTAAGTAGTAAACGAACATGAATATTATAAGACAATCAAACAATCCAATTTGCAATAAAAACCTCATCGGTGCCCCATGTTTTGCAGTGTGCAGCATATTTTTATGAACAATCAGGGTCTCCCCTCGATACAGTTTATGAAGTATGTCGCACGTGCCACGTGACCCTGTATGAGTAGCAACATGTTCAGACGTGGGGAGAGCCTTTTTATGAATAGCTAAATGATTTATGAAGTGTGTATTGAATGCTCTCATTTTTCTTTAAGTTTTTGTGTGGTTAAGTGTTCGGAAGCAACTTTCAGGAAATCTGTTGAAAAGGGTTAGTCAACAGTCGATTTTTATATACAACGTGTAAATTAAATAACACAAAATCTCTCAGATGGTATCTCAGCCCATGAAACTGAACAACTTTTGTTCTACAACTTTCACGAAACCCAAAAAAAAATGATTGAATTGTCCTACAAACTGAACAAGTCAATTCGTATGAAAATCAAAATTTTATTTTTGGCATTTTGGGAAAATCCTAAAAGGCTCTATCTGCCCCGTTAGGGATAAAGACGTGATAATGTATCTGTATGTATTTCACGGGATCTCAGCCTTGAAAGAATAGATGCTTAGGAGGATATAATTGGCAGCCTCTTGAAAAACAGGTAGGTATTTGCACATTTTTAGGGTTCCGTACCCAAAGGGTGCAAACGGAACCCTATTACTGAGACTCCACTGTCTGTCTATCTTTTATAGCAAAAGGCGGCCTTATCACCTATTTTATGAACTAAATAACAATTATAAATAAATAAATAACTAAATAAACTATTTTTTTTTAACGATTATGTATTACTGTGGCCGCTATAACAACAAATACTAAAAATAAAAAGTTAAAAATTGAAGGAGGTCGTCATACAAAAAACCTGTTTTTACAGCGTTTTTAACTAGATCTTTATAATGGCATTAACTGGATACTTTAAATTTTCACCGATTATGTTTTACTATGACTACTATAACAACAAATACTAAAAATAAGATAAAGGTAAAAATTAAAGGGGGTCGTCATACAAGAAACGTAATTCATTAGCGTTTTAAAACATTATACGGAGGTACGGAACCCTTCATGTACGAGTCCGACTACCTCTTGCCCGTTTATTTTATCCCGACTACCCAACTTCCTAAAACGACCACTGCAAATGTACTCAGTTTTTCTCGTGATTTCTGCGCGCCGCTTTCACATTCTTGATACGGCAAAATTGCTTATTTGGCGAGCATCGCCGTCGGAAAACAATTTCTTGGTCTCTCCTAAGTTGGCGGGTTTATGCGGGTTTTATGAAAATAAGCGGGAGGCCGCTCATTTCGGGTCGAGGGGAGGTGGGGGCGGAAGAGTGGGGGTGTTTATGTCGTTTTCATGGCTCGAAGGACCACCGGCTTTTGGCGGCAAGCCAGACGCGTTGGTGGCCTTTTGTTTCGCCACCGGCGGAGTACTATCTCGGTTCGTTTCTTCCCATCATATGTAAAATGGAAGAATATTATGAGGTTTTTGTAAATGAGTTCTAGTTAGTAAACATTTTCGATGGTGCCAAATATTGTGATTAAAATTATATATTTGTAGGAAAAAGGCCGTCTTATTGCAATTTCATTCTCATCCAACCAATGGATTTAGTTAGAGACAGTTTGATAACAATAAGTTTATATTATTATCACAAGCCGCTTATTATTGTTGCTTATTTATAACATTAACATGTTTTTATAATGAGTTGAAATATTGTAGAATATAAATTTTGTACGCAGAGTATCTTTGGTATACATATTTGTTCCATTCGTAGGTCGGAGCTAGAGGTCGGAGCGTTGTAGCGCCGCATCTTTTACATGAACAAAGCTACGTGCTACGAGTGCTATGACGTCTACGTTGGCTACGAATATGCTACGACGGATAGCAATTATTTATAACAATTTTGAAATAGATTACCCGCGTGAAATAAATAATTTAAATAGGATTTGTTTTCATAATATTTGATATCATACTAACATACGTAATGTCGGAATGCACTGCACTCCGGCCGCACAGAGCCCGCAAATGCCTACGTTTGGACAGTAATGACGTATCGACGCATGCCGCGGGCAAAATGCTAATTTCACAGGTACCTGATGGCATTATGTACTTTCAGTTCATTCCATATGGTAAGGTAGCCTATGCGAGTATGTACATACTTTTATATTGATGGGAGTGACACGTTAGGATAGTATAAAAAGTGAGGTGAAAAGGGTTCCTTTGGAATCCTTAAAAGGTTATAAATATGGAGGATACTGTTTTACTTTTATAGGAAAAGGCCAAACAAAAGGTATATAAAGTGCAAGGTATGTAAAGAGTCTGTCAAAAGTTTATTAAGTATAAATATAGTACTGTATTATGTATTCTAAACACAGGCGTGCACAGCTAATATTCTAACCCAAAATGTTGGATGTACGAGTAGCATTAATATTATTAACATGTTAATGTCATGCACCTGTTAAAATAGCCGGCTAACATGCGGTTGCTCTGTGGATATTTACTACCATGTCATGTCGGAGTTTAATATAAAGCTTAGTTTGGATTTCTCTAGACTCCATTCAAATCAAGTCAGTCAGTCACAAGCCAAATCAGATACTTTTTTCTAAACGTCAAAACAAAGATCTTCTATGGTATTTGTATGAAATACCACGCGAGATGTCCCTAACGGGTGGTACTCCTACTTTTAATTATACTCGTAGTTGGAATGCTAGTTTCTGCTTTATTAAAAATCCTTTTTTAATGCTGTTTCAGAAAAACGATTACTTTTTAAGGTTCCGTACCCAAAGGGCGATAAAAGCGGCCAAGTGCGAGTCGGACTCGCCCATGAAGGGTTCCGTAGCAGCAAGTAAAATAATATAAAAGTTCTAAAGGTAGATTGCGGTTTACGATTTATGACGTATTAAAAAATAACTATCTATGATACCGAAACCGCTATAGTTTGAATTGAAAGTACATACTTTGAGGTATATACCACATTTTTTTCAGAATTATTTTAGTAATATTTCAAAAGTTACGGTGGGGGACACCTCAAATTTTAACTTTGTAGTAGATCATCTCAAGACTGGGGGGTTTGATCTACAAAGTTTCAAAGCAGTTTTTGTTGAATTTTAAAAGACCTTTTTAACGATACCCCACACGTTAGGGGTAGACTGAAAAAAATTTTTTTTTCATAATTTTGAACATCAACTTTTGTATCTTCAATATCTATCTCTCCACCAATTTTCGTGACAATCGGTGCAGTAGCGGCGGAGTACGAGCCCGGATGGACAGACAGACGGACGGACATGACGAAACTATAAGGGTTCCTTGTGGACTACGGAACCCTAAAAACGAGACCCTATTACTAAGACTCCACTGTCCATCCGTCCGTCTGTTTGTCTTTCATGAACCGTGATAGCTAGACAGTTGAAATTTTCACAGATTTATGTATTTCTGTTGCCGCTATAACAATAAATACTAAAAACAGAATAAAAAATATATAGGTATAAGCGTCCCATATAATAAACGTGATTTTTTTTACGTTTTTTGCTCGATATTAATAATGACATAATATTTCAAGCGTCTACCGCTTCAAATATTCACAGGATATTTAGTTGTATATTCACTTAAAAATTAAAATAAAATAAACATTTAAGGGGGGCTCCACATACAACAAACGTGATTTTTTTAGTGTCTAATGTTGTGTAATGGTACGGAATCCTCAGTGCGCGAGTTCATCTCGCACTTGGCCGGTTTTTAAGTATTACTTGGGGTTTGATATAAAATATTGTCAAAAAAAACACAGTGAAATACCCTATTCTCAAGGGTTTGCGTTCGTGCAGGCACGTTGCGAGGCAAGACGCCACAAATCAGCCGCCGTCACCGGCGTTCGGGAATTCCCGGCATTCCACCATTCCGCCATCATACCACCGCTCCGCCAGCCGCTCGCTAGATGACTTTGAGACGTGCCGATGGCGCAGTGTTGGAATCATTGGAAATTCTAAAATCGCTGGAAAGAGTTGAGGAATTTATGGTTATTTATATTTTTTTCTTGGAGTTGGATGAGCTTAGAAGGCTGTGTTTGGTGGAATGTTAACTTTATATACAGGGTCTAAAAAATATAATGGAACTATTTGAATGAATTCAGTTCATGATACAACTTTGTCCAAGGAACGTATATCGAAATATGAAAAATATTTTTTGGTCTGCCATACATGTTGAGTGATGAGCTGATCAGTGTTTGTTATATTTTTTGGGGAAAGTTGTTTAGTATCATGGACTGAATTCACCCTTAAATTAGTTTCAGTATATGTATTTTGTTAGACGTTATAAAAATATA
Source organism: Acrobasis repandana (assembly GCA_963576875.1). Taxonomy (NCBI): domain Eukaryota; kingdom Metazoa; phylum Arthropoda; class Insecta; order Lepidoptera; family Pyralidae; genus Acrobasis; species Acrobasis repandana. Next base: position 7,298,912 of record OY756230.1, on the reverse strand, counting down.
AATTTAAAAAATACATTGACTTAGCAGAATTTTTTGAAGAAGTTAATTTGACTTATCAGTCTCAAAATAGTCTTGGAAATGTACTTACACGTGTTGATTTCTTCTGGGTCGGCAACCTACGTTGCAGGCTTTCGCTTTGGAAACCACTGACTGGTTTATCGCATAGCTATTTGCCTACTTATTTGTATGAAAAAGGATAAATTAAGTAAACTTTCTCAAAAAAATTTCAACAGGTACCATTGTCAAAATACTAAAAGTAATATTTCTTTTCTGTTACCAGGTAAATCGTTCACGCTGACAATAATGCTGGCGACGTCCCCCCCTCAAGTAGCGACGTACCAGAAGGCTATCAAGGTGACGGTGGACGGGCCCCGGGAGCCCAGGTCGAAGACTCGACATCACGGTTTCCATCCCTTCCACTTCGGGCCGAGATTTGCACCTGATCCGCTAATGGGATCATTGCCTTTCAAACTGTCAGGTATGATATTTGATTATTTTTTTTGACGATCTTGCCCCGTTAATCGATAAGATGAAAGTCTTCGCTATAAGAACCAAAATCTTAAGACTCTTGCGCTAGATAGCTGGGTCAAGGGTTAGATTCAGAAGGCAGTACACAGAGGTTTTTCTCTCTGCGGCTTAAACCGCCGGTAGCTTGGGCTTTTCCCCGTTGCCAGCGGGCAACTAGGTTAGATTTTTATAATATGTTTATTTGTTGTATTATATTTTACTTTTTATGGATATATTATAAAACTTAAGGAAGAAAAGAAATAAAGTGAATAATGACTATATAAGCGAGTATAAGTAATTCAAATATTAACTCCAAATAAAAAAATAATACTTTAGATGCCAAATAATATTCTTTGGCAGAAGTCTTTGCTTTGAGAGATAGAGATGTAGGATTTTTGTATTTAAGTACTTAACTGGAATATAAATGTCTAAATATCGTGCAAAACAAATATGAAGTTCTTAAAAAAATATATGAATGGGCTACATACTTATGTTTTACTTTATGACAATTTTCCTTAACTTACTTGTTCCCTAAGACCCAAATAGCTTCCCCTAAGACCCAAAGACTAATTGCCCTTAGTTTACGCATTTTAAAACAATGTTTAATAAGAAGTTTATCGAGTACATTGCTCTTACGAAATACTTCTCGATCGAAGTTTCCAGTGTTCCCCGTTTGAGCCGGGGCGACGTTTCTATCCAACAGATATTAAATTGTCAGGGACCGTTGTCACCTCGCGTCCGACACCTCCAAAATGGATTTAATTTGGCCCAGAAGTTTGCCGAAACAATTAATTATCTGAACCTTACCCTATGTTTCATACCTGTAAGAAGTAAGCAGCAAAATGAGTGGCATTTGACGAATGGGTTGTGTTTTTACTTACGTCAAAGTTGAAGTTTTACAATCATCGAATTTTAAGGAGATACATGAGGTCCAGTGCTGCCCCCATTTGAAAAAAACACGTAAAAGGAAACAGAGATATTTTTAAAATTTCGTATTAGTAAACCCTAGATATCTTCAAACTATTTTATGAACAACTGTTTACAGTTTAAAGTGAGAACGTTAAGGCCGTACCTAAATTTTCCGGGGTCCAGTGCTGCCCTCATTTTAAATAAATCATTTCAAAGAAAACGGAGACATCATTTAAAATTTTGCTACTACCAAGTCCTAGATAACCCTTCAAAGTATTTTATGAACTACTGTTTAAAGTTAAAGTTTAAAGTGACATTAAGCTTTACTACGCACATTTGCGAAAAACGGCCACTTTTGGCAAATGTGCGTCGTAAAGCTAAACGTTCTCATTATAAACTGTAAACAGTAGTTCATAGAATACTTTTAAGGTTTATCTAGGGCTTGGTAGTAGCAAAATTTTAAATGATGTCTCCGTTTTCTTTGAAATGATTTATTTAAAATGGGGGCAGCACTGGACCCCGGAAAATTAGCTACGGCCTTAAGCTTTTCTTCTATCTCTCTCTATATGTTATCTCCGTTTCCTTTCAAATATCTATTTTCAAATGGGGGCAGTACTGGACTCCATGTACCTATCATCTTAAGATGCAAACGTCAAAGTTCTAAGAATATAAATAAAAATATATATAGTCATATGATATAAAGAAAACAATACATATTATATACTTACAAGCGCTTGAAGTTTGTGAATGTCAAACAAACCGGTCAAGTGTAAATCGGACTCGTACATGAAGGGTTCCGTACCTCTGTACAATGTTTTACACTGAAAAAAAGACACGTTTCTTATATGATGACCCCTTTAATTTTTTACTTTATATTATTTTTAGTATTCGTTGTTATAGCACAGATATACATAATCGGTGTAAATTTCTAATATCTAGCTATTACGGTTCAAGAATAGAGCCCTGTGACAGACGGACAGACAGCGAAATCTCAATAATAGGGTTTCGTTGGCACCCTTTGGGCACGGAACCCTAAAAATTATATAGGTAATAATTATTTGTTTTCTATACACTTATTTGTAATTCCTTGATATTTAATAAAGATTACCAACTTGGCTTTAATTACAGAATACCCAAATAAGTACTGTTTCAGGTACAACACAGCGCTAATAGACCAAGATCCCAGAGCGATCAGACATAAATTATTTTCACACGGACGAAACCTCCTGAGAACCTGTTCTCAGTAGCGTCTCGTGAGCTTTGTAATACCTGCGTGGTTGTGAAGCTCGAGTTGTGACACCTGGGCAGGTACCCGGTGAGAAAGGTAACTAAAAATAAGAGTTACTCTTACTACTACTTACTAATACGCTCAGATGATGACTATAAGTACTTCAAAAAAGATCGATTTTAGATTTTCCTGATATTCTTATAAAGATACGAAAATTGAACATCAAATACAGTCCTGCCAATTCACCAGCCTTATTGAGTTCAGAAGTCACACCTGGAGACACAATGGGGCGCGTCGCGTCGCAACGCGTCGCTAGGCTGCGTCCCCTCGGCCCCACTCTCTCACCTAATAAATACGACAATCATTTGTACCGAAAATCTTTGGGATAAAATTGCATTGGATTATAATTTGTGAAGTTTTTGGCTTGGCGTTGGACAGCTTGTTAAAACGTAATAGGCTTTTGGGGTTATAATTGAGGGATTTTGGAGTGAATTGGACAAAAAGATAACAGTGTTACTGATTTAACGCTATAAATACAATAGAATAATATATGTAGTCAGAGTTATAGTTTCTATATCTGCTGCTGAGCTATCTAGTTCAGCATCTTGATTCTGTATTTTTCTTGTCTTTTATTAATTTGCTCATAATTATGTATAGTGATATCACTTAGGGAATTCGATCCTCTTCTAAAATCGTTTAAACCTATAATATGCTTAACCGATTCTGGAGGGAATATTGCAAGCGTAGTTCAGCTAAAGCGTCAGGCGCTTGTACTCAAGTGGCAGCAAACCTCGTTAAGGCAGGCGTCAAAGGGCTGTAACTTAATTACCCACACACCTCTCGCTCTCCTAGCATTTGAGACGTCACAAGATCCAGGAGTTAACATATAAAGTAAAAGTAACTCAGCATATTTTGCTTTTACTTTCAGAAGATTAAAAATAAAAAAAACACCGTCAAAATGGTAAATATTACTCTAGACTACAAAGATTTTAAGATACTAAAACTTTCAGTTTCTTTTTATTAAATTTGTCGGATGGTAAAATCAACAAAACGCGCTACCCAAGGCTGCATTCATAAATGGGTGAACATTTACTTACAACTCGTCGAAAATATCTGCGGACCTGTCTGGTATGGAACCGCCTTCCAGCGAGGTGAGCGTCCGCAGATATTTCCGACAAGTTGTTCGGTAAAAAGGTTGTCTCTATTTATTTTTTAATTTTGATTGTAATAAAAGAAACATATATTTTAAAAAGAGGTTTAATTGTACGCTACGGGGTGTGGTAATTTTATACGGACAGAAGTTGAAGCCAAGGTACAAAATCAATATAAGTACTAACGCAGCTAAGGGCTGTCAGAAGTAGTTCCACAGAGGCGTGAGGCTCAAGCAAGTGGCAGCAAACCTCGTTAAGGCAGGCGTCAAAGGGCTTGAACTGTAACTTAATTACCCACACACCTCTCGCCCTTGTACAGACGAGACTACACACGTATAGCTTAATGAATGTTAAGTTCGTTCAGCTTCTGAGCTTGCGATTAGGTTCAGTTTGTATATCATGTTGACTAGCTGTGCCCGCGACTTCGTTCGCGTGGTTGTCGGAACGTAATGTTATATAGCCTAAAGCCTTCCTCTATAAATAGACTACCCAACAAAAAAAGAATTTTTCAAATTGGACCATTAGTTCCTGAGATTAGCGCGTTTAAACAAACAAACAAACAAACAAACAAACAAACTCTTCCGCTTTATAATATTAGTATAGATTAGAATTGTTCCCAAAGTATTTGTTTTGATCATCAAAGACCTATGTAATGATTTTTTTTAGGGATTAAATGGGCAGTTAATAATATTTTTAATAAAGTTAAACCTAGAGTTGAAAGCTGATTTTCAATGTAAAACTTATGGTATGAGCAAGTCCATCTACTTATGGCTAAATAGTCTACAATTTTTGTAATTTTGTTTTGCTATCAAGATATAAAATATTTAGATAGGTATATAATGTAGACTAATGTTCCCACATACTTATATGGCACAACCATTGAATTTCGAGGTTTTTACACCGAGCAAAAACTCTCCAGTACGGCTTGATGTTGCGCGTTTTGATAAATAGATTGTCACCTCTTGTTGTTTAACCCTTTCTTAATCTATACATTTAAAAAAACATATATGAGTCATGAAACAGGAAATTTGTTATATTCCTTTTGGTTTCAGAAACATTGTAATTGTTAAGGGGCCGGTTTTAGAGGTGTTCTCATTAGAGGAATGCTACAAACTTAGAAAGGCTCGTGTTCCTTTGTTCCAAGAAACAATTTAGCGGCACTTCAATATGTAAATTCCGCGAGTTGGCTGACGCTGCCCTCTCAGCTGGAGTACCAATAACCCTTGTGAAATCATGATAAATTATCCACACTCACGTTCGCAGCTCGCGGGTGACATGCGAATAGTGTGGACATGACAAATGATAAGATATAAAAACATTATTATAATCCTTAAAAAGTTATAGATTTATTTTATGGTTTGATCTAAAAAATTATAGATAACTTTACATCCTTTACGAAAAATACGATCTCTACTCTTTTGTAGAGATCGAAATTTTCGTTTTTGACGCTTTGTTGTAATGAATACGCAATAAAACAAATATGTATACAGTTTTCTCTAACAATATTTGGCACTAAAACTATTTAAGGGAATACACACAATATTCTATAAGAAGTAGGTAATATTCGTTACATTGAAGTTATCATAAAGTAAAAACAAAAATTACCTTGCAATATTTCTCAAGTGTGATCGTCCACAGACTATCACCTACTGACAGCAAAGGCTAAACATTGAAAAAAAAACATCAAACTTACATGAAACATTGCATTTTATAATAATTCCTTATCCGTACAAGAATTTAGCAATATTATTAAAATCAGACAATCCATCAATACCTTACCGCGGATCCACATGTTTAGTACCTCGCGTCTCACGGTGCGCTACTTAAAGTCGCAACCTTCGCATTATTAATGAGAGAGCCTTAGAGAAAATTAAATATAGCATTAGGGCCGGAAGCCTGGGATCTAAGAGGGGGCGGAAGGGGGACGCAAACCCTTTCGCAGCCGCGCGACAATGCGGGCGCATAATTACGCATTTGTAAATTTTAAATGTCCCACCCGACTCATACAACCTTTTGTATGGCGTGATTCGCGCTTTTACATCGCCTTTAAAGTACTTTAGCGTTGAAATGTGTTCGGATGATGACGCAGTGCGATTAACTCTTAATCGAGACGATTTTCATAACTCTTTATTGTGTGTGTGTAAATGTAGCAATTTTATGGCTGATACCGCGGGGAGCTATTATAGCCTTATTAGCGCCTTATGGTTTTCGTTTTCTCTTATTTGCGAGTATATTAAATAAGTACTTGCTGTAAATTTACTTCTCTTATTTCTATTTCTTACATCTCAAGGTTTGTAAGGAAAAATACTAAGCCACAAATAGGAAATTGAGTAGATAAAACCAAACTCAATAAAAAAAATAACATACTTATGTAATTATGTATATAATCAATGTACAATTCGAAACCACCAAATAAGTGGGTATGTATGTATTTACTAACTTACTTTTTTAGTTGATTTTAATGAACTTCTCAACCATATACATTTCCCCAAATACAACTCGCGCTCTTGATTCTTCTCGATGTTTGTAGGGAAATTGTGGAGAAAGATTCAGTCACAGATAGTTAGGTGGTAGTTTAAAATGACCGTAAATGAGTTTAAACTTAGTCAAAAGTCGCGCCTATATAGTGAGGATCAAACCCGTACTTAACAGACGTGTTAAGTACGTCTGTAAAGTAGGAGTTTGATCCCAGTGCCTAAATAACTTGGCTCCCATCGCTCAAACTCCCTAAAATATAAAAATAAGGACATACTTATCTGAATTCCGGTAAAACAAACAAAGCGGGTAAACCTTTTACGCAACCTTCAACTGTCAACTCCCTCTTGTCACAGCTACTTTTCTACACCAAAAGGTTAATTAAGCAAAACAAAAAGGGGTTAAACAAAATCAATAGACGCAAATTCATTAAGCGCTAAGCAGATTGAAATCCAACATGGCGGCCAAGATGGCGGGTTAAGGCGCGTTGACAAAGCGCAGTCGTTAGTTTGGAGCCCTCTTATTAACCTTATGATGTACGGAGGGCATCAGTCTTGCTAACTCTGAGGTAAGAACCCTCGCAACTATCTGGCATGCAGGACGGAAGGATTGCTAATTTTCACCCATTTGAAGTTTACATTGAAATGATTTATTAATAGGAATAAACATTTATCATTAAAATATTCAATCCCAGTACACGATTTGTTAATCTAGTTATTCTTTTCCTAAATGTAAGTTATTTAATAAATTTTTAAATTAATTAGGTACTTTAATTGTGTTTAGATACTCTTTAGTAAATAAAAAAATAATACTCAAGTACAAAACAAGTACTGACAACCTCTGTGGCGCACACACACACATAATGCACACATTATTATTTACTTGTACCTGTAAATGTTCTGAAGTCTGTTGCTATGAATGTTTAAGCTGTTTAACATTCGTAGAGCTTGTTTTCATTATATATCTAATATTGTGTGCGTCTGCGCTTAAGAGTTTTGTGTTTGAGTTATGTTTCATACAAAGGTACCTTAGTTATTATAATATTGTGGTTCAAGCTTATTTTTATATTACTGTACTCATAAATGACACATGATGGCTCGAAATAAAAAACACTATTCCTCATCCTAAAGAGGGTTGACGTCAGGCAGGCGGCCGGTCGTAAAACTATAGTCAAATCGTTTGAACTTTTCTGGCCTGTGGTTCTGAATATTTCTTCTCCACTTCGCAAGTCGGCATCCTTAGGTAACTATTGACATGCATATTATATTTGGATAAGAAAATGCGGAAAAGCGCACCCCGGGCTCAGAAGCAGCGCAGTTAAGAAAGATGAAAATGTAGAAGGAAAAAAAGGTCAAAATAAATAATACTCATAAAACGTTAGAAATGGGAAACTTAGTGTAGGACGTCCGGAAGCTAGGTGGGATGACGATGTAAGACAAGTTGCAGAAAAGAACTGGGTTGCAATGATCGAGGACAGAACAAGATGGCGCTGACAGAAGGAGGCTTATGCCTAATTAAAGCTGATGATGATGATGAAAACTAGAACAATAGAAAATTGAATAAATGTATTCATACAAATATTCATGTGGAGCTTCTATATTTAATTGAGCAAGCCCCAAAGTACTTTACTGTATGGGATACTAACTCAACGATTTTACAATTGTTGTATAAATTCATAATAGCAATTTCTCAACTTGCCATGGCTGGGGATCGAAACCAGAACCTCCGGATTGGCGGACTTGCGTGTTGACCGTTACGTCGCGGAGGTCGTCTTGTTAAATATTATGTAAAACATCGTAAATAAATATATTAATTTACACGTCAGCCTCGTAACGTAACAATGCAAACAAAGTTGGTGTCACTTCACGCACGAATATATGAAAATTAATTTAACTTGCAAGTGCCTCCGTAAATTAGTAATTAAACGGAACTTCCGTAACGAACAACTATCAACAGACTCCTAGTTGCTGCTTGTTTTGGGATTTCATAAATATTTGTTTATATTTTGTTTTGTACAAACTGTTGTTTCACTGTACAAACCAGGGAGAATACTCGTACATATCAGGTAAGTTTCTCTCTCTCATCTAAACGTGTTGGTTATATAATGTAGCTGTTATGAAGCGGGATACAGGAAACGTCTTTATTTTCTTTTCTTTGCACGATATTTATCACTAGTGGTTCTGTGAGAACAGTAGACCTCGTGTGCTCTTATAACCATGTGTTAACCGACACGTTCCTCTTTCCCCTGGCTAAGCAATAAGCCATTTCAGTGTAATCCGTGTATATAACGTCTAACAAAATATACTGAAACTATTTTAATGGTGGATTCAGTCCATGATACTGACCAACTTTCCCCTAGGAACATATATTGAAATATGAAATTTAATTTTTGACTTTCCATACAAACTCCCATCAGCTGATTCGTCAACTTGTATGGGAGGCTAAAAAATATTTTTAATATTTCGATATATGTTTCTTGGAGAAAGTTGTTCAGTATCATGGACTGAATTCAGCCTTAAAATAGTTTCAGTATATTTTGTTAGACCCTATATTTAATTTGAAAGTAAACTTCCCACCTTTCCCCCCTCCACTCCCCCGTTTTGGACCTAGTGTGCGTGAGAATAGGCAAGTGTTGTTTTCCTTAAAAATGTAAGAGATAGGCAATCAAACCATTTGGACGTTCAGACATGTGAAAAGCCATGTCCTGGAATGGCATTAACTTCCAATTTTTTTTGCTGTTTCATTGATTAATATCACAAAGTGCGGAAAGAACACCACGTGAAATAAATATGTAGTACAGTGCAATAGTACCTATTATTGCAATTATAATTGTGCCCAGTGTGTTATAAATAATTTGCATAAATATTTTCTAGTCCATTGTGCGCCATCAATGTGAGTACCTCATCGACTTTGAAGGAGTACCTACTCGTATATGACAAATGACCTAATTTATTACAGACAAACGATTTTCACAACTTCCCCCTTTGATTGATTCGTAAAATCATATGCATCTGTGCTTGATGTATGTTTAGCCTAGGAAGAGGGGAGTCTAAAACCGTCTAGCATTCAAGCGAAAACAAAAGAAAAGGGCACAATGTTAAAGCACTCCAATACAGAAGAAATGTTAAATAATTACTGCAAAGTGCTTACTCTACCAACCCTTTGGAACCTAATCACCGAGGGTTGAACAAAAAACCTAATCCCGACATCGAAATCACACTAAAATCGTAAAGACTTTTATCCCGGTAATCTGAATCATCTTCGCGGATTAGCGATGTTGGGAGGAAGGAAAAATGCAAGACGCAATCTAGCAAATGGCATTAAAATGTTCGGCGTAACCCTTCGCTGCGGCGCGATTTTTCAAAGTCGAGAAAAAACCCCTTTCGTCCGGGGCAATGTAGCGGACTGGCACGTCTTCAGATGCGGCCAATCTGGCTGATGTACTACGACTGGGAATATTGATACTTATATAAAAATATATATTTTCAAATTTTTATAACGAATTAAACTGCTGCTACTACATTTAAGAGCCAATCTCTTGTCGGAGTCATTGTATGAATATAATTAAACAAATTAAACAATTATAATTATGATATTTAGAATATGTATCTATGCTTGTGTAATGCTATGTATAATACTTTTGGACACTTTTTTTGAATAAGTTAATGGTTGTCATAATTTTGTTTTTGTTTTTCGTTTGTGTGTAAGTGGCCAACACTTCAATGGTGTCAGATTTTTAAACTGCCTCTAAAGGCATCTAGCTTAGCTTGACGAATGCTATACAATGATGACAGCCAAAGGTTTACCGTGCCTTCCGAAGCTCGGCGGAGCTCAAAAAATTTTAATGCCACTTGTCCCATCCAAGTTGTCCCATCCCATTGAGGACCACGCCCGAGGTTGTAATAACTAGCAATGCGTACTTCCAAAGGGCCACTGAGCTCCTAACAGTAACAACTAAGTGTAAGCTTCGTCAATAAAATGTTTAGATTATCAAACGTTGGATTATTAAATGAAAGTCAATTGAATGGATTATTAGAATCCAAATAATGTTTGGTGACTGTTGTACTAATTTTTACAAACTTTTCCGCTCCACATCTAATTTGGATGATGAATTGTAAAAAATCCTTCCTTTTCATGAAATGCACTATTATGAAAGGAAGCCTTTTGCAAGTTTATATGTCTAGCCCGGTTAATATTGGTGGTGTGTTGAACTGTTGACATAAAGTCGATCGGTCAGTCACTCAAAATCTCCCTTGCGGTGATCTCACCGCACCGCGCACCGCGGAGCGCGGGGCCGTAGATTTTAACATTGTATGCATGTATCTCAGTTTGTATAGAAAACACGCCTAGTCCAACAAGCGTCAATGTATGGGAGCATCAGTGTGTTGGACTAGGCGTGTTTTCTATACAAACTGATCATCGCCTAACATGACTTTAAAGTTAGTTTTGCAAATAGATAGAATTTAAAAGTTCAAAACGTTAAGATCAAAAATCTAGATTGTAGAGTCGTTGTATACGGCGATTACACATAGTGCACACAACACAAAGAATTCCAACATTTTTAACGAATGCAAATCGTCTGAAGTTGCCCTTTCTTTGTTACTTTCAACGCGGAATACAAAATGAAACAATACCCTTACATTTTTTATGACATTGATAAACGTACAGGCTTTTATATAGTAAGTGTTGTTTACAGAAAATGTTTCGAGGGACAGTTTTCTTTTTTACTGTATGGTGGGATGCTTCTAGACTAGAGCTTATTATTCATGAGATTAAATGCAATTCTTTGTACGTCGTTCTTTACATTTTTAAAGAGCTTAATGTGTGGTGATTCTGAAGTATATTTGATGAGTATACAAACAATAGGTATTTAATATTTTGGTGACAAGTAAAATAACTTACTTACTTACTTAATGCTTACTGCAGCCTCTCTTGCTCTTAGTAAAATAACTTAATCTACAGTAAATTTAAGAACTAGGTATTTTTTGGTAGAGTATTTTTTATTATTCTATTAAATTTTTACGCCAGGTTTTAGTATATTACGAGTAATATTGTTATGTCCACTAATCTTATCGCTGGGCAAAGGCCTCCTTCTCCATTCCTCTCTGCCTTGCGCTTTTGCCTGCCAGTCTGGTGAGTAGGTCGCCGCGGATTTCCAGGACGCCGGCGTCCATTAGTTGGTTTCCACAATGTTAGGGGTTTGGCCCATAGTTTGGTCGGCATGCGGCTGACGTGTCTTGCCCAGTCCCATTTTAATTTAGTGGCAGTGACATTCACGTCAGTAATTTTAGTGATAAATCGATTAAGTATAATACATTTATTAAATAGTGAAATAAGTATAAAACAAATTACAAAAAATATATTTTCCATGTATATTTTATACTTTATTAATCAAAATAATTCATGTAAGCTTAAAAATAAAGCGTGATTTGTTTGTATACGAGTATCTGCCTCATTAGATGTTTCGGAAAAATTTATAAAGTATGGTATAAAAATGTTCGTCATGCATATCACAGTAAAAATGTCATATCATTGATATGATTGATGATGAGAAAGCTAATAATACGAGTAATATTCAATTTCAAGGAAACAAATAAAGTCGTTAACCCGTCCATCGCGGATCCAATATTCCAAATCGTAATCGTAAAGCTGCTCATCGGGCGACTTTAAACTCGTCTTAATCCTAAAAAGCAGCCATTCTCTAATTGCAGCAGCACATAAAACACTACACCTATAAACGCTAAGCGGTCGGATTCAGAATAATGTGTTTAACATTTTCACAGCGACGGTATCTACGACATAAAACGGCCTGTAATTTATTCTATTGCTGAAAGGGTTGGGTAGCTCGGGGTGGGAATTACCCAAGGTGGGTGCTAAAGGGTTAAGCCGAATATACGGGGTCGCGCCAGCAAACTTTGTTAATTTATGCGCTTAAAAATGTCAACTGGAAATTATGACGCCAAAACACATTTCCTATATATTTTGTTAATGGCTTTGTAATATTAGTAAGTCATTTTTTATGATTTCTTCGTCAGGGATTCTTCAAGGGTTGGCTTAAGAATTGATAAAATTTTAGGAAGGGTTTCGGTATGGCAATCAATCATTATTTTACCGTCTTTAAAATGTAAGTTCCTGTTTTTATGTTATTGAAGTATGGTTAAAAAAATTTGCGAAGATCTTTTTTAGGGTTCCATACCCAAAGGGTGCAAACGGGACCCTATTACTGAGACTCCGCTGTCTGTCCGTCTGTCTGTCTGTCCGTCTGTCTCAGGGCTCTATATCCTGAACCGTAATAGCTAGACATTTGAAATTTTCACTGATTATGTATTACTACGGCCGCTATAACAACAAAAACTAAAAATAAAAAAAAATAAAAATTAAAGGGGTTTGTCATACAAAAAACGTATTTTTTCAGCCTTTTTACCTGATCTTTATAATGGAATTAACTAGAAACTTGAAATTTTCACAGATTATGTATTGTTATGGTCGCTTTAACAAAAAATACTAAAAATAAGATAAAGTTAAAAATTAAAGGGGGTCGTCATACAAAAAACGTGTTTCTTCAGCGTTTTAAAACATTGTACGGAGGTACGGAACCCTTCATGTACGAGTTCGACTTGCACTTGCCCGTTTATTTTATTATCACCTCAGTCTCATATATCAAATTAAAATTGAACAAACACATTTTTTATCAAAGTTCTTCACTAAGAAAGCCTAAAAATACCTTGAAAGCAACTTTTTTTTAATAATAAACACAACTTCAACCATTAAACACTTGACGAACTTTTACGAACATGTCCCATTTCGCTCCGCTGGTTCGGCATCAACATCAACTGAGTGCTACGGCGGAGATAACGAACAGCCCTACGAAGATATGTTTCCGTTCATTACCGTGGTTTTCCTCCTCTAATATAAATATCTTTTTAGTAATAATGAAATGTTCAAATATTATTATAACTGCACTAAGCAAGCCTACTATTGACATTGAGGAACTAACCGCGGTTATTACTCAATTGAGGCAGATTATACGACGTTGCCAGAATCACATATTTATTCAGTAATTAGGCCTTTGCAGGCACTTTAACGTTTTTAATGTTTATTTATATTATTAACAATTGTTATTTTACAAGAAAAGACACCGACACAAGTTTTGTTGACTGTAAGTCTTGAGAATCTTGAGATCGAGAAAGTCTATGAAATACTATAGGTACTAAACAAAAGTTGAAGTACAGTAGTGGGAGTTATTCCGATAATCTGTGCTATATACTGTTGGCATTCATTTCCTGGCGGTGTTTTGAATTTAATGTGGACTGCAAATAAAACGAGAAAATCTAGACAAAAATAATAGTCAAGACTAGGGCTTGTCTTAGTCTCAGAAAATCGAGCGACAATGTGCCACTGATCGGCGACGGTCGGCGACCAGTGTCGGCAACTGCCACGCGACGACGGTCGCCGACGGTTGCCGACGGTTGCCGACTGTCGCGTCGCCGAGTAGTGTCGTGAACTGTCGTTCGTCTGTAATAGGCCTTATATGTACAAATACACCCCACTTTGGTGTCAACGGGAAGCCGTCTTTCAGGGGAGGTGTTTCATTATTTAAATATTCCGATGACTGCGCTAAGCACCAGTTAGCGTTAGTGGGGTTGCCGCGAGATAAATCTGCCTTTGTTTCGTTGATTGAGTTTTGATGGCTCTTCACAACGAGGCTTAAGTCGTAGGTAGCGACAGAAATGAACAATGTCATTTCAACGAGTACCTTAAAATTGAATTTGGGGCACCAAATACGATATACAACTTAACACCTATATACTTGATCTGCTAATAAAGTCAACACTTGCAGTAAAATTGTTTTTGAAGAAAATTAAATATTAACCCACTCTGTGACATTTACTGTACCTACCTAAATCTGTGCACGTAAAAATGTTATTTATTTTATGTGTTCCAAGACTTCCAAGTGTTAAAATAAGTTTTATATATATGTCAATACCTATCATGGATAACTTTATGATACAACCTTAGTCTGAGGATAAAACTAATTCAGGTTCTTTATTTATGAACTTACTGACTTACTTGTATAGAAGATTTTAAACGCCAAAAATAAAGGTTATTTGAAACATTTTAAATAAGTATATAGAAACGTGTTTGGTGGTTACTATAACATTCCAATAATACAATACAATACGATACAATACAATCGACTCTTTGTTACACTATAAAAAAATTAAATAAAAAAAAACAGAAAAAAGCAGTCAACCTTTGAGCAGAGAGATATACTTAATAGTAGAATGATATTAATTTATAATAAAACTATATTCTTTTTGTTGTAGGTATAGCCCATCAGCTAGCAGGTCTGCCAGGCGGTGAATGGGGGGCACTGGCGCGACACTACCCGCCGCCGTTGCTGCCCACGCACGCACACTTCACGCCCCATGTGTTGCCCCCTGCGCATACGCAGCCGCCGCACGCGCCACCACCCCCACTGCAAGAGCCAGGTATGGCGACAGTAGCTCTAAAATTAAAGAGTACTAAGTTTGTGTGTGTAAGGCCAACATTGGTTCAGATTTTTCAAGCTGTCTAAAGAAATCTGACATAGCTTGACAACTACCATATGCCTAATTATGTCAGCTGGGACCAATGGCGAAAGGTTTCTTCCGAAGCATGGAGGAACTCGATGAAATAAGCAGTACCTATGTACTCTATTTTCTTACTTTGTACGTTCCTTTGTTTGTATGTTGTGTACATGAATTATATATATATAATAATAAATAAATAAATAACTCGAGAAATTATTTTAATGCAAATAATGCACGCAGAACACGCCCCATGTCACTTAGCGTCGTTGCAAAGTCGTCGTTATCAAGCTCTCGATTTTACCAAGAGAAAGTGGGAGAATTTGTTTAAAATAATAGTAATTAGGAATATTATATTTAATAAAGTTAATTGTATAAATATGTTACTTAATAAATTATTGAATTTCACTAATTTTGATATAGCAAATAATACTCAGTTTATTATAAATATATTGTAATATCATAATAAAGAAATAAAACGAAAGCATAAAATTGAGTATTGTATTTTTAAGCGATGTTAAACAATAGAAAATATAGAGCTTTATTTAGTTAACAAGAAAATCAAGAACTCTTTTATTAACAGTTAAACTAGTCTGAGATCTCACATGTAGGTTGATGATTTTCTAAAACCATTCTCTTAATCTATATAAATAAAAATGAATTGTTGTTCGTTAGTCTGCTTAAAACTCGAGAACGACTGAACCGATTTGGCTAATTTTGGTCTTGAAATGTTTGTCGTAGTCCAGGGAAGGTTTAAACGGTGAGAAAATATGGTAAAAAGAACGGGAACGGGCGAAACAAAGTTCGCCGGGTCAGCTAGTTTAAAATAAATGTCAATTTAAACTTATATAAATATATATAAATTGTCGAAGATAGTGTAAACAAAATATTTACTTAACTTTTTTTTCAGACATTGCATCAGAAAACCCCACAACAATGCACGCACATAGCACCACGAGTCCTGCCAACTCGCGGCCGAGTTCCCCTCAAGATGACGACATCTCCGTCACGGCTTCCAGCAGTCCGCCTCCCGATGACCGTCCAGGAGCCTTCACCTCCGTCGCCAGAACGAGAAAGCCGCTGCAACCTTTACCACCACCGTCCAGCTTATTCCACAGTGCTTTAGCTGCGCAGTTATTCCTCAACTCCCCTCTCTTACCAACCCCGCCAGCTTGGTTGTATTCCCAACTGTACGGAGGCTACGACTGGTGGTTAAGACCACCTCCTCCTCAAGAAGATTCAAGATCAAGTCCTGACAGAGATAGAGAGGAAGAAGGTTCAACAACATCAGGAAAAAAGAGGTCTGCATCTCCAGAATGGACAGACCAAGGAGTCAGGACTCGGAGTAAATCTCTTATCACTACGGAGAGAAGACCCGTGGATGTGTGGCGTCCTTACTAGTCAGAACAATGAGTGTAGATATAAATACGGGATTTTATTTGTAAATAAGTGTTCGGCTCGATTACCGTCCGGAGTGAATACAGACGTAAATGTGAATGGACGTGTTATAATTAGAATTGTGTAGAGCTAGGTCCACGTGGCGCCGATTCTCAAGCTTGCCGGTTCTCAAGCTTTTTTTTCTCTTATTCATTTATAAAAAAAAAATCTCTGAATTTGGTCACGTCTCTCACTATACACCGGGTGTATACAACGGTTATATACCGGGTGATTAAAGCCCTGTGATATTTAAATATTACTTTCATTTGCCTAGAAAGTGTCAGTCGCAATACTTTTATTACTCTTAGATCTTAGAGAAAAAATTATGTTTGTTTAAAAATGTGTATAAGCTGTCTTTATACTACATATATCTAGACAATTTATCTCGATTAATTAATCATTTACTTAAAAATATTTGTCTATATCAATTATCACATCGAAAGATAATCTGATGTCCCGTATCATGATTTTTATTTTTAAATAAATCAATTTCCTAAAATACAAATGGAGCTAAGTGGACCATGCTTTAGATAAAATACGAATTCAGTAAATATGTACCTACATGTAAGTAAATAATTGTCGATAGGTGTTTTTACGTTAGATAAATAAATGTGGATCTCAAATCGTAATGTTTTAAGAATTGTTGACTGTATTATAAGATAATGCAAATGTGTAAATAAAGTTATCGAATTTTTATTGTGCGCTTTTATTTCATCGTTTAAACATGTCGATAGAGTCGAACCAATATTTTGTCGACATTCACATTAAAGGGATTTTCGGAACTTTAAAGGATGTTCAGGAAGAACTTGTTATATGTACTAAGGCTTAGAACTAGTGTCCGACCAAATGTTCGGTTTCGGTTTCGGTTTCGGTCGAGTATCGGCAATAAAACGTGTTTCGGTTTAGTTTCGGTTTCGGAGGCAAATCTGCCGAAACGACGACCGAAACCGAAACTGCATCCGGGAGTTCTTTGGCTGTGCTCGGTAATGTTCGGCGCGGTAAATTCCATCCAAGCATGCCGTTCCATTTTTTTCTTTTGCAATGCCCTATCAGGGTTCATGTTGTACCTACTAACTTATGAATGTAGTGTAGTGTAATATATGTACAATATGTAAAGCAAATAAATAAATTGAAATTGAAACAACTTTCACGAAATTCAAAATAAAAACCGGATTTTCATACAAATTGACTCGATCAGCTGATCAGTTTGTATGAAAATTCAAATTATTTTTTTTTGATTTCGTGAAAGTTGTTGAACAAAAGTTGTTCAGTTACATGGGCTGACGTACCATCTGAGAGGTTTTGCGTTCTTTCATTAAGGGCACAGTCCTTATTTTTAATGATTTTGACTGCTTTTTCGGAGTTGATTAGAGCCAAACTATCTTAGTAAGAATATTTTAAGATATGTTAAATTGAAGTTTATTTAAGTATTAAAAAAAAAAGTGAAAAAGCGTGAAGCGACGAAGACATTTTGCCGCGTCCGTGCCTAATCATGTCGGGAGTCGTGACTTGCTTGTGTTTGCAGTTCGTTTTGTTTGTTGTGAGTTTTCGTGTGATTTATTTTGAGTTCGGTAAGTTTTATGACGTGATATAGCATAAGAGTAGGTAGTAAACATTTATAATAACGTTTTCTTTATTTTTCCATCAAAACATGATCTAAAGTAAGGCTGTTTCGGTTTCAGCCGAAACTGAGACCGTTGCCGAAATTCGGTTTCGGTTTCGGTCGGACACTATTTAGAACTATGAGTAAAAGTAAAGTTTTTATATTCGTATGAGACGTCCTTTTAAAGAGAAATAAAACAGTAACCACTTAAAATCACCTAGGTTCGTTAGCGGACCCCGGGCTCTGAAGCGGTATTGTTGAGGATGCAACCGGGAATACGCTCAGATCATGATGATGACGTCTTATTTGAGAATAGACAATATGCATGTGATTCAGAAACGAACAAAAAAAATGATGTGTATACTTCATTGCTAAAGAAAAATACCCATATATATATCTTTTCAATTTAACGTGTTTCCATTGAGAAATTAATTATTTAAAAGCTGTATTTTTAAAATTCCCTCGCAAATTTCCGAAACGCCACGTGACGTCACGAAACACTGTCAAACTTAATTTTCTAAATAGTCTGTGCTGTCAATCACAAATTAAAAAGAAGAAGACTATCTGTCACTGTCAATAAGTCATTTGTAATTTGCAGTGTTACCAGATTGGGTATTTTTTTCGCAATTCTGGGAAAAATGGGAAATTTTAGAGAAAAAAAATAAATCTTTTGGAGAATTTTGGGTATTTTTTTTCTTAAATAATATAAATTTGTTTAATTAATTACGGTAGGTAGTACATTATCTTATAGCTTATAGTAGCAGGCAGCTAGTCTACTACCTATTAAATTATAAATAATTGAAGTAGGTACTTACAATACTACTGTGTAGTTTTGCAAAGGATGACACTACTCATTTTGCTCACAATATGTATTTTTTGTTCACATTAGGTATGTACAGTTGCAGTTGAATGGTATAATCAGCTAATTTACTAAACCTCTAGCTATTTGGCATTACAGCTCGGTTATGTAAAACAGCGAACCCTAATACGCGGAATGATTCCTTACATTTGCATATTTGGGCATATGAAAATATATTTTGTCAGGTGCAGTTACGATGTTATTTTTGCACATAGGAACCATACAATATTTATAATAAGATTTTGTGCGCCCTTCCATTTGTAATGAATTGATATTAAAAGCTTTAATCACTCACTTATAATCACAAATTAGATAGTATTACTTATAAAATAAAACTGTGAATCCAAAACTTCGTTGTTTTGTTGATAATATTTTGAATTTGTAATTTGCACTTGACTGACACTGACATATAAGTGTTTCTATGACATTGACAATGCACGGTGACGTCACAGAAAAAAGCGCAAAATGGCAGCGTTTAAAGTCGTCCAAAAATAATAGTAATTTTAATTATTTTTTTAAGCTTATTTAATAATATTCTGTAAGTGTTATATTTTTTTCCGGTTATATAATAACTTATAGAATCGTTTAAAAAAATAAAAAAATAACATGAATATACCCTATTAAAAAATTAATATTTTTTTTAAACTAGTCACATAAAGTACTGACAACCGTTATTTCATTCAATGAGGTTAGTGCATAAATATCAATATATTTACCGTGTGGTTCCCGGCAGAGTAGAATAGGACCACTGAAGGTCTTCCCATGGATGTCCTAGAAGGCAAATTAGAAAACAAGCTTAATAAAACATACAAACATCAGTGAGACCTCTCCAACCCGTCTGCCCAGCGTGGAGAGTGTAGGCCAAATCCTCTAGCTGCTTTAGTCAGGTTGGCACTAGTAGTATAGAGAGGGTCATGCTCCTGCAGTAGACTAAATAAGATGTGGACAGATAGACCCTAGTTATTATTCATTAAAATATTGCGATTTAATGAAACTGTAAATTTTGATGAATCTAAACTGTCACAATTCACTCATGTTTGCTCAAATCAGATACAATATCCCAATTTTAATATAATTTAGGTAATGTAAACATGAAATCTCATCACATCCGATTAATACAGAAACACTAGATGGTTTGAAATTAATACACACACATTTTATTTTACGTTTTGGCGAGTTGCCGCCGCTCGTTTGTTTAAATAATGCTCTTGTGTAATTTCCCTTTATTTGCGTACTTAAATGAAAAACATGGCCGAGGTTAAATGTGTTTTGTATTTAAATAAAACATGATTGCACCACAAAGAATTACTTACATATTTTTAGCAATTGCAATTCAGATAAATACTTGTTTGTAGAAAAATATAAACGTTCACGTTGTTTGTAAAATATTTCGTGTGTTGTGATAATATCATCAACACATAGGTAAATTTACAATTAAGGTAACTTTGAAACTAAAAAACCAATAGTCTTTACATTACAACAAAACATTTTCTTATTTTTAAACAATAACTTTAATTTGTAAATGGTTTGATGGTTTATTGGAGATTGAATAGCTCATAATTAATATAAGTGAAAAATTCGAGAAATTTTAATGATAAATGTATAGAACATGATTAACTTGATAAAAGTGTTGAATATCTATGAAACAATTGAAGGGAGGTCTTAACTTTATTTGCGAGACTGTCACGTGGGTTGACTCTGTGTAAGATCATTGATGGACACTGTGAAACTATGGCGTCGCTTCGTATAGAATTTAAGTTGGTTCCTTAAGTGCAGGACAAACATAAGCGTGGATATGGAGTGTGGATGCCTCTGGCACGCCACTTCTAGACTACATTTTTCTAAATATACATTTTGTATCATACATGCTTCTTTTCGTACATGAAACACATACTCAATGGCGCCGCGCCCGCGCCACATCGGCCGGCACCTCGCCCGCACCCAACACCGCTTATGTCTATCTAGCTCCTAATGTTGAACATCCAGTTGTCATTTTGGACATGCACAAGACTGTGTGCTTCTACACCGTCTATCCACGAAGTCCATGAGCCTCATCACTCCATTCAACACTTCTACTGCTGTTGAAACGATTTCTTCTTTAGGCAGTAGGAACCTGTGCTTCTTGCCTCGGAGTTCTAGCATGTAGGAGTAGGGGACGTTGGCGACGGCGTAGCTCCAGTCCGTGCTGGTTCCGGCTGCGAAGTACATGAGGTCCTTTGTGCTGCCTACCTTGTAAGTATGCCCGCTGGTTTCGTAGATAGCCTGAAAAGAAAGGGTTTATTAAAAGGTACATTTAATGAAAAACCAGTAGATCACACCAGTAGATATACCTGCTGAGCAGTTTACTTTTGCGCCTACTGCGATAGGTTTCTATTTATCTTGAAGATTGCGTCTGACAGAGAATATTATTAGCATTGAGACCGCCTTTTGTACAATTTATTGTTGGTAAATAAAATTTAAATAAACAGATTCCAGATTTAGTTTAGTTTATCACATGACAAAACTACTTACTACTCTGCCTTAGGTGCAAAAAAACGAAAATCCAAATAAAAACCTGGAATAAGATAAATGTATGTCTGTATAGTCTGGCATGATGGTGCATAATCATCATCATCATCAGGTCTTTTTTAGTCTTCACTGCAGGAGCATGACCCTCTCTGTACTACTAGAACCATTTATTAGCCAGTGTAGCCAGAGGATTTGGCCTACACTCTCCACGCTGGCCAGACGGATTGGAGAGGTCTCATTGATGTTTATAAGCTTTGTTTAGCTTGTATTTACTAAGCCCATCAGGCTGAGTAGGGACCTATACTGAACTGGGTTTCTTTCCTCTTTCGAAACGCTAGTAGTTTGTAGCTTTTGCACTAAAAATAATTAAGAAATTATGACCTTCAATAAGTGATATATTTATCCTAAATTGCATAAAAAATTTTACTTTGACTTTGAGTCGCCTTATGACATCCAAGGGGAGGACTTGGAGTGGTCCTATTCTACTCTGCCGGAAACCACACGGCAATATGGTGGTGCAAAATACCAGTTAGTAAAAGCCTATATTTAACCTTGCTTTATAAGTAATAAAAAATAAAAAGGTCATAAGTATATAGTCTAACCTTAGCCATCGCCGTGCCACCTTCAAGTAATTCTACATAGTCTGGGCAAGGATCTCCAGTGTATCCCCACGGGAAGATGATCACCTCGCCGTAGCTGTGGAATGACAGGAACACCTTGAATGATGTTCCAGATTCAGTAATTGTCCTCTGAAAAAAAAAAAAACAAAATTGACTACCTTCGTGGCGTATTAGTTAATAGGCTAGACCGATATTCCAAGGTTTTAGGTCAATACCCAGCCACGGTAAGAATACGAGGGCTGTTTGATAAGTACCCGTTTTCTAAATATATTAATATCACTGGCCGCAAATAAGTATACCACCTTTTTAAGCCATTTTTCAGTGGCGGGAAAATAAAAAAAAAATGGCATTCTTTTGTTTTTTTTCTCATTTGTTGTGTCATTTGTTACTTTTATGCTTCAAATAAAGATTTTCTATTTCTATTTCCATAGCTCTATCAGTGTGACTTGTCCTTATAAGTATATTTATTAATTAATTATTATTTACCAACCAAGTCCAGTTCACGACAAAAGGATGACACTATCATGCCTTATTCCCTACGATTTTACTGCTTTCACTATTAAAAGCTTAATTTTTCAAAAAATAATTAACAATTTTTTTTAGGTTTCCTACATATGGTGACTGTAATGTCAAAACCGGGTTGCAATTATCACCTTTGGCATAGAAATTAAAGACCCATATTTTTTTAGACTTGTTAGCCTATAGGAGTACCTGTAGTCCTGGATGTATCCAGGACTACATGTACTCCTACATAATACTAATAATAGGTACATACTCGTACATAATATGTTGTACGATGTTTTAATTGTACATACGATATAACATCGATTATACGTCAATGTTCATCACCACTATTGGAAATAAATTCAGATTACCCTGACTGCTAAGGTTTCCGGTTCCGAAAAAGGTGCGGGTCCTCTGAAGAAAATGTTTCCAGGGTCTTCTGATGAACCTTCTTCGCCTTTCTCTCCCCAGCCATAACTGTGAATAAAGCACGATTTTATAGTTATATGTGCAAGTAAAGAAATGTGTTAAGCCTAGCTCATCCTGAAAAAGTCGGCAAGTTGATACTAGGTTGTTAAAGGCCATACATGACTTTTCCGGGGTCCAGTGCTGCCTTCATTTGAAATAAATTATTTTAAAGGAACCCGAGATATCATAAAATAGTTTGAAGGGTTGTCTAGGGCTACAGAAAGACAAAATTATAAATGTTATCTCCGTTTTCTTTTAAATAAGTAATTTATTTCAAATGGGGGCAGCACTGGACCCCGGCTATCCCCTTAAGACGAAAAATAAGGGCCGTTTTTCCATACAAACGTAGTCCCCTGCTTCCTCACTGGATAATGCCGGTAGAGTTATATTTTTTTTTCCTGAATATCTATAGCCACTATTAGTATGACGCTATGTTTTCTTTTTTTTCATAAATTAATTATTAAAAGAGATATGAACAAAACCTAAAAAAATGGCCAGATTTTCCACTGTGTTCAAACATCCAGAAAACAAATTTGACTAGATTATATAAAAAAATTAAAACTGAACACCGCTCAAGTCTTTGTTAATTCATAATGAAAAAGTACTTATATTGATTAAGTTTTGGAAAAGATATCAGGAGACTGCGAATCGTTGATTTTCTGTTCTTTTATTATTTATATATATATATTTATAGGTATTTTCAGTCCAAGCTGCAGTATGTCTCTATCGCACTTGCTCGGTTGTAGTTTTGATAAAGCGCGACTGCAATAGATTTTACAAATACCTATTTTTCATTTCTCTATATAGCCCTTGGTGTTTCTTCTTAATATGAAACAGTATTTTTAAACAATCACCTGTATTAATATTCCACTGCGATCTTTTGTTATAAATGAAAAGTTATTATGGATGTCTGGATGTACAGATGTTTGTTTCGCTTCCACACTAAAACGGCTGAACGGTTTGGAATGAAATTTGCCATGTAGTTAGCTTATTACATAAGGGAAATGTGAGATTTCCGTGGAATTGTCAAAAATTTTACTCCGTGGGCAACGTCGCGGGCTTTATCTTGTAATATTACACAACAAATATTTGAAGTTACCTACCTGTTGTCGTTAGTGGGCGCTAATAGTTTTCGTTATCGTAATAAAAAGTTTTTTCGAATGGCGAATTTTATCAGGGCTGAATTTATTTAAGTTTATTTATTTTTAAAAGCTTTTAGTAAAGTTGTCGTGTTAGTATGTGTAAGGAGGCTCTTCTTTTTAGTGTGTCGAAGGTACTTTATTTGGTTGCTCCAGTAAAGGGCAACCTCAAGAGCTCTTTCATTGGCTGCGACTAGGTCCTCCAAACTTCAGGTATTTGGGCACATAAGACACGAAAGTAATTGCGCCATCGTTTGTGAAGAGAAGCCACATGACAGGTACTTTGGATTTGGACGCACAATAAAAGTTTATACAAAAAATATTTTTTTCTGAAAAATAATCTTTTTAAACAGAGAATTTAATTGTAGTTATTTCTCACCTGAAGTTCCTGTTAAGGTCAACACCAACACACTCGCCGTACCTCGCCCGATTCTTACGCCACATCCGGTCTAGTGTGTGCGTGTACTCGTAGCCGTCTGGGTTTAACACTGGCACTATGTACCTAAAAAATAGTATTTTTTAGTAGGCAAACCGGCATATAGTTTAAGAGCCTATAAACGCCTGTTACTCCAGGGGTGTCTCATCTTTAAAATACTTTTTTGCCTACGCCCTTACGTGATCGAAAAACGTCGGTCAGATCAGGTACGTTCGAAAAAAAAAACGGCAATGTAATATACGAGTACATTCTTTGTAATTTTATTTTGCGAACATACTTTGTTCTAGGATTTACTAGATTTACTTAGGGTTGTAATGGAACCTCGCTTCCACCTCCGCAAGTGCGGAACTTCTGCTAGAAATCGTACATCCGCCTCCGACAATTTTCTGCTAAATGTATTTTTATGCTATATATGCTATAATAATTTTTATTCGTTAGGTAAATATAATTAACCTCTTCTTAATTTTGATTATTAATAAAAGTAAAGTATAAGAAAGTGTACAAGTTACCTGTTTGGAATACATTTTTGATTATGTACTTACTAGACATCTATTAGAAAACTCACCAATCCTTATTAGTGACACTGTCAGGTTGCTCATTGTAGTTGCGCACGAGTCTGTCGGCTATGTAGGTGACCACGGCCGTACTGATCCATTCTCTTGAGTGTATGGCCCCGTCCAGCCACACGCCAGAATTGTTTTCGTGACCATTTGATATTTTCAGCATCTATATTACAAAATAGAGGTATGAACTTAAGTGAAACAACTAAGGACTAATAGATGAGCGACAGTTCGCGCACCTGTCAGTGACAGTCGGCGACTTGGGCTGCCATTTTTTAAATATTTTGAACGGTTTTCAGGGTTCCGTCGCCAAATGGCAAAAAACGGAACCCTTATAGATTCGTCATGTCTGTCTGTCCGTCCGTTTGTCACAGCCACTTTTTTCCGAAACTATAAGAACTATACTGTTGAAACTTGGTAAGTAGATGTATTCTGTGAACCGCATTAAGATTTTCACACAAAAATAGAAAAAAATCAATAAATTTTTGGGGTTCCCCATACTTAGAACTGAAACTCAATTTTTTTTATCAAACCCATACGTCTGGGTATCTATGGATAGGTCTTCAATAATGATATTGAGGTTTCTAATATATTTTTTTTCTAAACTGAATAGCTTGCGCGAGAGACACTTCCAAAGTGGTAAAATGTTGGTCCGCCCCTGTAACTTCTAAAATAAGAGAATGATAAAGCTAAGAAAAACATATGATATACATTCATGCAAACTTCCACGGAAAATTGGTTTGAACGAGATCTAGTTGGTAGTTTTTTTTTAATACGTCATAAATCGTTAAATGTTACTTGCTGCTACGGAACCCTTCAAGGGCGAGTCCGACTCGCACTTAGCCGCTATTTTTTGTATGGAATAAACCATTCGTTTTGTGACTCAGCGTTTAAAAAAATGTTGCTCTCCTGTGTCGCGGGCATGATGTCACAAAAATCTAAATTTTTTACACAACGCAATTTTTACAATCGAGAAATATATTTTATTTGTCAGATGGCACTTTTGTCATATAATCAAATAGCTCCACGCAATTTTTATGATACTTACCCGAATTTCTCGCCCTTCAGCTGATTTTCCAATAACTTTAACTGTACACAAATATGGATACTCTGCTGCCAAACTGTCCATAAACGCATATATCACGTCCAGTCTGTGGTAGTTCACCCAGTCCATGACACGACCTGATAGAAAACCCATCTTGTCACAACCAAAAGTTATACTGACGAAAAATTACATTGTTATTCATTTGGTTTGTATTGATATCCCCTACTACAGGTGAGTAACGAGTAATGCTAAAGCGATAAGTCGCATAATAGGAAACTTATCTATGATTAACTCCATCCATTATCCTTCAAAATTAGTATTATTGTTGCATTACCATCTAGTATTACTCATATTAACTAATTGCATAAAAGGATTTAATAAATGTATTCTTTCTTTGCTTCTGCAATTAGCTAATATACATTAATTTTGCTATTCGGTAAAGGTATGATAGAAAGGACAAACACCTCGTGTTGTTTCCTTGTCCTTCCCTGTCCTTCAAAAAGTAAAATAGCTAGAACATTTGTCTTTTTGAGTTTTAGAGAGAAATATTAAATAAAATCAGCACTAATATTTTAAGTTCTTTTTAAAGAAGTACTTACTTAAGGCCCCGCCAGTTCAGAGCCAAGAAAACTGTGAGTGTTTTTAAAAAATCACTGCCACTTTTTTTTTTGTTTTTTAATCTTTATTTATTTAGGAGCTTTTGTCTTAAGACATGTCAGCTCCATCGAGACAAAACTTAAATCAATTTACACCTTACATGTACCTATACATACCTTACGAAAAGTAAAAATCTAACATCTGTGTACTTTACTGTCGATCCTCCACTAAACTACACAAGTGCCGGGCAGCATCAGAGGTGGGGTTGCTCAGAATGCTCTGAACATACCCCCATATCCAATCTATTTACATTAAATTTGCTTATAAAAATATTTCTCTGATTTCGGTTCCGTTCACATTCCATCAATAGGTGAGACACATCATCGATAACGCCACATACTTCACAATTAGATGAATTTACTTTATTCATCATAAATGCAAACTTACCTGATAGAATGTGACCAGATCTAATTCTAAACATAAGTTTAAGTTTTTTGCTATCTATGTTACAATTAATAAACCATGGTATACGAGGAGGTTCACTCTATACCGTTTTATACCAAATGCCTTTTATTTTAGACCGTTCATTAAAGTGCTCTTTCCAGCATTTATGACAGGCATCTTTGAACTCAATGGACCAATCTCGAAATCTGTTGCATTAGAGCACGCAGCATTTGCCAACTTATCAACCTCCTCGTACCCCATATTCCAATGTGTGACGGAACCCATTGCAATCTTACTGTAATGTTGCGCGACTCAAGCTGTAGTATTTGTCGGAGTACAACAAAGGCTGTCATTAAATTACTACAGTTTATTCCTCAAAAATTTCACGGCTTTTCTACAGATACCCACAATATCCAAACACGATTAAACATTTTGGCTCGATAGAAAAAAATCACAAACATACCTCTAAATTTGCCTCCAAATGCGCAATTGTGTTTTGGCTATTGTGGGTGTCTGTAGAAAATCCTATAGTGAGAAGAAAAAGCTAATGAAATTCAAGCATTACGCGATGTAGCAGAGGTCCTTCTGACGTTTCTTGCCGAGGTCTTAGAACTGCTACTTCCATGTTCTCTCTCCAGAAGCACATTCACATCTGCGACGGCCACAGAGTAGGGAATCTCCCGCTCGTGCAACATTCCTGCTACCTGGGCCGCCCTGGGGTTCTCCACCAGTATGTCCATGCTACTGCGCTCCTCTTTCCAAATATTTATAGCTAGAAAGCAAGCACCAGATTAATAAAACTTTATGTCATGACAATAAGCTAAGAAGTAGTCTTATTTTCATCGACATCGATGAAAATAAGGTAATTTATTATTGTTAGCTTTACTGGCTTATTTAGTACTTACCTCTTAAATTAGTACCTAAGTACTTATTAATTAATACGTACTAATTAAGCTAGTAAAGTTAACAGATTGTGAGCCTCGAATATAAAGCTCTGAAGTTGAGTCACATTCTTGACAAGTACAATCCATTAATTATATTGTTTTTTTTCTTTTCGATCCGAGACTTGTCTACAGAACCTACTAAAAAAATGAGATATAATAGTGCCTATTTAGATTGTAGTCAGTGGAAATGGCGATATCACTATATTGAACAATAAATTAAACACTGTTGAAGTATAGTAATTGCAATATATTTAGTTTTAAGTGGCATATCCCAATAAACTAGGGTTAGTAACTGACTAACAACTAGGGTTTTAGTTATACGGACACCTGCAAAGCTTACAAAAAATACTTGGATCATGTTTTGACAAAACACCGAGTAAACTAGTTTGGGGCCGAATGGAATATGAAATTTAGAACATACCGCCCACCGTATCCAGAGTTTTTACAAAATGCCTCTGCCCCTCTCTAATAAATTTTACTTCCCATACTTGTGGTTTTGTCTTTGTCGGTGCCACTTTGACGGTTATAAAAACATTTAAAAATAAAGATTACTTGTATGCCGGTTTATTGTTTTGCACGCCGTGAATTTATTGTTTGTTACATTATAAAAACTCGTAATTTTGAATATTTTTGTAAACATCACAACAACACCATTCTATTTGTCATTTTCAGGTACAAATCTGTCATCGTCTGCCAAAAAGTTTTAAAAGATATTTACCCATGGAGGATGGTTTACTTCTTTGGGTTCTTTTTTCTCGAGTGGACGACTGTCCACAAATTCCATCAATGCTTTTATGCAGTTCAAGATCTCGTTTCCAGTTTCTTCGATTTCTTCTTTGGGCAGTTTAAACTTGTGTTCCTTGCTCCTTAGCTCAATGAGGTAGCAGTAGGGGATGTGTGCTTCTCCATAGCTCCAGTCGTTGCTGGTGCCGGCTGCACCGTACATGACGTCACGGGATATACCCACTTTGTAAATATTACCATTGCAATCGTAAATTGCCTGCAGATTTAGGGGAAATGACTAAATACTTACAATATTTGTTATAATATGGTATAATAATGATATGGTATACGAGTAGAGCTAAAAATTCAAAGTAGACTTAAAAAATACTTTTTATTTTATATTAGATCTGTATAGGTATATATAAATAAATATACAAGGACAAATCACACTAATTGAGCTAGCCCCAAAGTAAGTTTAAACTGTGTTATGGGGAACTCAACGATACTATATTTTATGACAAAAACATATAAAGATTAACACCCAAGACCCAAGACAGTTTGATAAAGACTTGCCCTGGCTGGAGATTGAACCCAGAACCTCCGGAGTGGCGCAGTATCGTGTTAAGCATTGCGCCACGGAGGTATACAGACACACTCATAAGTTAACAGTAGTCAAAAAACTGTAGATCACTAATAATAACATGTAGAACTTTCTACCTTCGACATGACTATTCTACACGTAATTAATAACATGAAGAACTCTCTACCTTCGACATGACAGTAGCTCCTTCTAGCAACCGAATATAGTCCGGACACAATCTATCCGTAAATGCGAACGGGAATAGTATAACTTGTCCATAGCTATGAAGAGTTATGTACACGTTGAAAGACATGCCCGCGTTCGACAACATGTCCTGAAAAGAACAAAAAACCGGTCAAAAGCGAGTCTGACTCGTACATGAAGGGTTCCGTACCTCCGTACAATGTTTTAAAACATTGAAAAAAAAACACGTTTCTTTTTTTCGTCAAACGGCTACCCCTTTTAATTTTAAGCTTATCTTATTTATTTTGTTATAGCGGCCACAGTAATACAATATCGGTAAAAATTTAAAGTGTCTAGCTATTACGATTCAAGAGATCTTCTTCCCGAGTCGAAAGGTTATTTATTAATTTAATTAAATCAAGAGATGGAGTCCTGTTACAGACGGACGGACAGACGGACAGACAGCTGAGTCTCAGTAATTTGGTCCCGTTGGGTATGAAACCCTAAAAAATATACCTACAATACAATTACTCTTTATTGCACCATGAAGAAAGGACATACAACAATACAGATAAAAAAACAAAAATGATACAAAGGCGGACTTATCGCTTAAGTAGCAATCTCGTCCAGTCAACCTTTGGGTAGAGAGAGAAGTGAATTATGAACTACTCACAAAAATACGAATCCATACGAATAAATGTGTATCTAAAGTTTGAATTAATAAATTGAGTTTTATGCTTATGTTAAACCATTGTCATTTAACAATAATGTGCAGTTAACTCCAAATTCGTGTCATCGGCGACGAACGCAGAGATTAAACGACAAACAGGATTTAGTCGTAAATCAATTTCATTGCTGGTTTTATATAATTCCGTTACATTCAATGAATTCTCTATTTGTAAATTAATTTGTTTCGTTTTCATGAAGTGACTGTGGGAGCGACAGATTAACATTATGTTGAATACATTTAATTACATAATTTATTGGAAATCTTCATTATTAGCTGCTAATGATATTGATGTACCTTGACTGCCTCCGTGGTCCAATGGTCAAGGCATTTGCCTTGTGATCCGGAGGTTGTGGGTTCAAATCCCACTGGGAAACATACTTTGTGAAAAGTTGTTTTCGTCTGGTTAGGATATTGCAGGTTTGAATAACCTGAATATCCTATAAAGCTGTTGGTTCCGAACGCCATCTAGCGTTTGTCCTATCCCTAGTATTGTTTCTGGTCTATCCCTTGGGTTGCGGAGGTCAGACCGCAGTCGCTCTGTGTAAAAACCAGTAACCCCGTCGAATCACCTAGGTAAGGTAGCGGACCCTGGGCTCTGAATCGTAACCGCTGACGATGCAACCGGGAAAATACGCTTAGATGATGATGAATAATATCGATGTACCTACCTACTTGAGATATTAACACCTTTGAAACGTGTGTTGTGTACATACTGTAGTGCATAAAGTACACAATTTTTACACGCTTTTTATTATATTCACTTGTAAGTTTGTATGCAGTACGTAGTATGTATGTGTGTTTGTAACGGAATCTTTGAATGCGACTTTCACCCACTTAAAAACGTCCGATTAATTTGAAATCTTGTAAACTAAAAAACACGCTTTAGTGGTAAAACAAACTAAAGTAAAAACATAATTTCAATATAACAGTAAAGTGATCAACGAGAACATTAATGTCTTTGTCAAAAAAAGCGTGGAGTGCTTATTTTTTTTTGAAAATTTTAAATTTGGGAGAAGAAAAAATTTACTAAAAGTAAATTATTTTTCTTACGTTTTTGTGGTCTAGAGGTGTTAATGTTTCTGATAACAAGATTTAAATATAACTAGGGGGTAAAAATCAACCTGTAACTCATATATACGTACACTGAAAAGTTTGCTATAAGCATATAAGTTTGAAATAATATTTACTCTGACTGCACAGGATTCAGGTTCCGAAAAGGCTTCTGGTCCTCTAAAAAATGCATGGGTTGGGATGTCGGATGAGCCCGGACCACCGTAGCCATAGCTAAAGTAAAAAATAAGGTATCTTACTTCAACCAAGAAAAGTCCACAACATTGGGTAGAGTTACGAACTTGACGATTGTAGGTACTGTACAAAATGCTAAGTGTAAAGTATTCAATTCTCTGTTGGATGATCATTGATATGTATACCATTCTTTGGAGAAGAAACCGGATGGCGCAACTGGACACCAAAGCAGCACAATTACGAATGCCCTCGAGAACGCGGTAATATGAAAAAACTTGTTAGGGCTTGTGTCCATGAGCACGGTTTTATTTATTTATTTATTTATTAAATATTTATTGCACAATAATCTAACGATTAAAATACAAAAGGTAAAACTTAATGTTAAGAATTGTCTACCCGGCCATTCAAGTGGAGAAAACATTTTTAATGGCAAACCTGAAATTCCTGTTAAGGTCCACCCCGACGCACTGTCCGCCATGCCAGGCCCTGTTCTTGCGCCACATGCGGTCTTTGATATGGGAGTACTCGTAGCCATCTGGATTTACTACAGGAAGAAAGTACCTGGAATCGAATAATAACTAAAAGTGATAAGTAAAGTTCCTTTTCAGTTCACTTCCAAGAGCTACTTTTAGCGTGATTGTGGGCGAGAAGATTGAAAAGGAATCAAAATAGTGATGGGTTGCTAGCTGCATCGCCTATTAACATGACTTGCATTTTCACCCATTCTAAGTTTTACAATTTTAAGTTTTACTTTCTCCCAGACAAGCATGACAAGAGATTAGATAGCTTCTGGATGATTGCTGACACTAATGCAGAACAAATCTAATTACGTCCCTCAAGAACCCTACGTTGTAGTTTTGGGAAAACCATGGGCTTTTTGCATATTTTTAACATGCGAGAAAGGGATTCCTATATTTAGGCTGTGCATCTGTTTGATAAAGTTACACTCTCCACGCTGGCCAGACGGGTTGAAGAGGTCTCACTGGTGTCCAAGGTTTGTTTAGCTTGTATTTCCTAAGTCGCCGTCTACGACATCCACGGGATGAATTGGAGTGATTATATTCTACTCTGCCGGAAACCACACGGCAAATAAAACTGAGCCTCAATGCGGTGCGTTGGTTGAAGTATTCTATTTGATTTTTATTTTTTATTGAATATATATGATATGTATTGTTTGAACCAATTAAAATTGAATCTTTTCAGAAGTTCTCACAAGACGTAAATAGTTTAGTTTTTTACAAGCTAATGTTGCCTAAGTTATTTACCAGTCTTTGTTGGTAACACTGGTGGGTAAAGAAGCAAAATTCCTGGCGATGTAGTCTGCGATGTAGGTAGCTACAGCAGGCGCAATCCACTCTCTTGCGTGGATGCCTGCGTCCATCCACACGCAAGCGTTGCTGGCGTCGCTGTTCGATATTTTCAGTATCTGTGAAAGTTTTAAATATTTAGTGCAACTATTTCCTTAATAATCTTTTGGAAAACTCCGTGTTTCGTCAGAATGGTCGCTTGGAAGTATATAGAGTTGCTATTACTTTTTTTACTTATTATCATCGCAGGGAATTAATAGAATAATAATACGGCATATAATTTACGGCATTATACGGCATTATAATTAGTGTAAACTGTTGTTAATTTGCACATGGAAAATTTTATAATAAATACCTGTTCGAGCAGAAAGGCGAAAGTGATAATTCCACCTCCAAACATACTGACTAACATACTTACATCAGATTAAGAAATTTTCGGAGTGGATGGTAAAGTTATTAACGGGATAAATATTTATTTTAGTTGCATATCTATATTTGTTTGTCTAGATAAGAACAAATCACACTGATTGAGCTAGCCCCAAAGTAAGTTTAAACAACGATACTACCTATATTTTATAATAGATGGGTGAATTGCCCAAGCAAAAAAAAATACACGGCAATCCTGAGAAAGGTAGTGCAATGTGCTAGTTTATGGTTTTGTAATTTTTTTCTTAGTAAGGTAAGTACTTCTCTACCTTGGCAAAAAAAAATCATTGAGAAATTGACTCTATTTCATTTAAAAAATAAAATGTCAAAATGTCATTTTATCATCACGGTGACCTGTCCTGAACCTAACTCCGCCCACACAATATCTTCCCCAGCAAATACATTCATTATTTGGATTAAAATCGACTTAAGTATTATTAAATTATAATATAGCCTATTAACAAAAACTATTATTGTTTGTTTATCATCTTTCTAATACATTTGACAAGCAGTCAACTTTTGTCCTGAAAAAAGTTATCATTTCAGAGGACAGTAAGTTTTAGTAGAATAATGCTGTCAACATTGCGTTGTTGCGCCCCCCTTGCCTTTCCTCACTTCGGATCAGTCCCCCTCAAGCTCGCGACGTGCACGCACCGCTCGAAACGTCATTGTGGATTCCCGCCAAAAAGAAAGTTTATCATTTCAGTGATATGGGGACAAAAATGGTTTCATTACGGTGGCCTTTATAACTCGTGCTAGATTCATTTAATTTATTTTAAAATTGTGTTTTAAATTCGCCGTAAGTAGGTACTGCTTTGTTTGAGTAGTGTTGAGATTTTAATAATGATTTTAATTCAGAGTTAAATGTAAAACTAACCTTTTTTATAATCTCGGTGTTATAATTTCAGTAAATTCGGTGAACTGTAATACCGATAATAGTCCACGGGAATGAAATGTACCACCGAAACGATAAATCCATAAAAGTTTCAGAGATCCTTGTGTCAAATATTGAATCATTTCATTCTTTATACAACGTGGAAGGGACATACCCGTCATAAATCGAACCATGGGGTATACTAGTTCACATAAATTATAATGAAATTAAAATAACAGTCAAAAACGAAAAAAAAAGCGATACTCCCGTACAAATCGCCCGGGCGGCTGCACACTTTTGTATGGAAATGCCAAAATTTCTATTTTCTTTAAATATTTAAGTAAGTTTAGATGATATTTGATGTCCACTCCCGCACATATTATATTTAGGGCTAAAGTTTTATTTGTTACTAAATATATATAGATAGCATTGTTATAAAATAATCCCACCGAAATGACACATAAAAATCTCTTGTTGAAAATCACCCAGATACATATTTACCGGGTCTACTGGAAGAAATTTCTTTAGAAATAAGTAGTGCTACTTAGTACTATGTTATCCTTATTTTTACATATATAGTTTGTAAATTTTCAAGGGTACTTGTATCAATAAAATAAAAAAATTGAAACAGACTATTTTCCGACTCGCCCTGGCTGGGGATCGAACCAAAAACCTCCAGTATGGCCATCGACAATGTGCCGTTCGTATGTATGAGCGCTTAGTAGTACCTACGGAGAATCAACATCAAACAAAGCAAGGTATGGTATGGCACTCATAGGTGTTATATTACAGTTACTGGTTATATTTGGTGATTAGAACCTCAAACCTTCAAGTCTCGGCCTTCAAGCGATTTGCCAATGATTCCAGATGTGCAGATAGAAGGGTAGTCGTACTCAAGGTCGTCAATCAGGGAGTGGATAACGTCTAATCGGTGGTAGTTGCTCCAGTTCATGCGAGTTGGCTTAGGGGAATTCGCTGAAACGATGCGTTTCAATCTTAGCTTACACTCATCACTTCAGGCTTTCTGAAATCTTTGTATGTTATCTTACTAGAAGCGAGCGACACCTTATCTTAATAAGACAATAGCGGCCCGCACGCTACATGTGTATGCGTGTAAAATGTAAACTTTTTGAGAAAATGTTGCTCATCAAATTTTTTTATTAAATTAATATAGAACCAACTAGGTAGTAAAGGGTTTCAAATAAAAAGAGAATAATTAAAATCGGTTCCCAATTGGCAAAGATATCGCGTGAAAAAGATACAAAAATAAATAAATATGGATCCTTCTCCTTTTTTTAAGTCGGTTAAAAATGAGGATCACCGGAGCGCTTATCTGTCTGTCTGTACACGATTAACTCTTCTACTTAGATGATTTTTATGATGGAAAAAGAACCTCCTAAATAAATTAAACCATTTATTTAATTTTGTAAAAATATATAATTTTATTATTTTAATAAGAGATCTGATTAGAAACGAGGCCTTTCGGGTGAGGGTTAAAGAACATGGTACATAATAATTATGAATGTTATTATTATTATTGATTATGACTATATTGACATCTAGGTACTCGTGTAGTGTTAATACCAACCATTTTTGAAACAAACTTTCTGTTTGGCGGCTGACAACGTCTCCTGAATCAGGCGTCCTGCGTCCTGCCTACTTTCTTCGCGACCTTCATCCTTCAAACATTCTTTTCCATGAATGTGCGTAGAAGTAGGTCTGATCGGTTTTGGTTCACTTCGGTTCCTGGTATTCCGAACATACCGGTCCGGTTCGAACACAACGGGGTATGAGACCTGGCTGTCGGTTATTGGGCTGAATATGCTTCGGCGTTTGTACTTGGAACCGGTGACCATCATCTTGACCCTGATGTTTATTAAAGTAGTAATTGTTTTGGTTATGTAGTGATAGCAGAGCTGTTTGCCGTGTGGATCACGGCAAAGTAGAATAGGACCACTCCAAGTCCTCCCGTGGATGACGTAGAACTTCTACGACATCCACGGGAAGACATGAAGTGGACTTATTAGAAAACTTAGGAAATACAAGCTAAACAAAGCTTATAAACATCAATAAGACCTCTCCAACTCGTCTGGCCATTGTGGAGAGTGTAGGCCAAATCCTCTGAGTGCTTTAGCCAAGATATGGCTCTGGAAAGTAGCCTGACCCGTTGATTGATGATGGATGATACTGATAGGAGAGCAGAAAATGATTTGTCACTACCACTTTCTTCTCTCACGGGTAACAGAAAACGGGCAGCAGCATTCTCAGTGCAAAGACTTTTGCCATCTACTGCAATCATTAAGGCTGTACCTAAATTTTCCGGGGTCCAGTGCTGCCCCCATTTTAAATAAATCATTTAAAAGAAAACGGAGACATTATTTAAAATTTTGCTACTACCAAACCCTAGATAACCCTTCAAAGTATTTTATGAACTACTGTTTACAGTTTAAAGTGAGAACGTTAAGCTTTACTACGCACATTTGCGAAAAACGGCCACTTATGGCAAATGTGCGTAGTAAAGCTTAACGTTCTCATTACAAACTGTAAACAGTAGTTCACAAAATAGTTTGAAGGGTTATCTAGTATTTGGTAGTAGCAAAATTTTAAATTATGTCTCCGTTTTCTTTGAAATGATTTATTTTAAATGGGGGCAGCACTGGACCTCGGAAAATTCAGGTACGGCCTTAACCCGTGTGGTGATTATGGGCAATAACTTCCTTTATTGGGAACACAGCCTTTAGCCCAGCAGTGCACTGATATAGGCTGTAAAGGACACGAAAGCATTGTATACTTACATTTGAGTTTAATTTGAATTTAAACTTTTTATTTTTATTTATGTATATCTAATGTTATTATTGCAATAAATTATTGCGATATAATAAAATTACTTACAAACGAAAAGTAAGCTTAAAAGGATTTCCACAAACTACATTTTGCTGAAATTCGAGTGACCAATTACTATTTGATTTGAGTTACTTTTTAAATTTTTTTGTTAATTTTACGAATAAAAAGCAATTTATTTAACACACCAGAATTTTGAGTCATCGAAATGTCGAAAGAGAAAATGTCAAATGTGTATGTTAGGAAATGACGATGAAAACATCATAATTTTTACTTTTTAAAATAATGCAGGACTTTCGTCGTGAGAACACACCAGCTAAAAAAAGAGAAAATGACTAATGACTAGGTCTAAGCTAAGCATTGAATTATTATTATTCGTTGGGTATAAATATTGGCATAGCATGTCTTGATATAAAGCGGATGGGGGAGTGAGTACCGATAATAATTAAAAAGATAAACGGACATAAGACGGGGTCGACGCGACACTTGGGTGGCGGGCAATGGGGACCGCTGGCTGGTTAGCGGGTCACCGAGAGGACGTTATATACTACTATCGGTTCTCACTAAAATAATAAAGATAAACTTGCATAAGACGGGGTCGATGCGACACTTGGTTGGCGGCGATGGGGACCACTGGCTGGTTAGCGGGTCACCGAGAGGACGTTATATGCTACTATCGGTTCTCACTAAAATAATAAAGATAAACTCGCATAAGACGGGGTCTACGCGACACTTGGGTGGCGGGAGATGGGGACCGCTGGCTGGTTAGCGGATCACCGAGAGGACGTTATATGCTACTATCGGTTCTCACTAAAATAATAAAGATAAACTCGCATAAGACGGGGTCTACGCGACACTTGGGTGGCGGGAGATGGGGACCGCTGGCTGGTTAGCGGGTCACCGAGAGGACGTTATATGCTACTATCGGTTCTCACTAAAATAATAAAGATAAACTCGCATAAGACGGGGTCTACGCGACACTTGGTTGGCGGCGATGGGGACCACTGGCTGGTTAGCGGGTCACCGAGAGGACGTTATATGCTACTATCGGTTCTCACTAAAATAATAAAGATAAACTCGCATAAGACGGGGTCTACGCGATACTTGGGTGGCGGGCGATGGGGACCGCTGGCTGGTTAGCGGGTCACAGAGAGTACGTTACTACTATCGGTTTCGTTAGTTCGTTGTCTGCGTCCATAATCAAATCTTGCAAGCTAAATTAGACCCACTCACTTCCCATTATTTCATCGAGTTAAAACTTTATAATATACATAAATTAGATTAATATTACATAAATAGGCCCATTTAGACGGTACAAATTTCTAGCTTATTGCATACAATTTTATTGAAAATGACTTACAAGGTCTAAACAACACGATCTTACCATTCTTGAATCTATTGTGCAATATTTGTTGCAAAACTTGTATTGGTGTAAACAGTATATTATAATTATATGTCGCAATGAGGTTAGATAGATGGCCAATAAGGAAAAATGGGATGGTAAGGTCAGTGCCCCTCCTCGCGCTGAACTATGAGAAGCTTCCTTGTGAAACCACATCACAGCTTAAACTAACTCTCTAGCCCGCACAGTTATCCTGTGCTTACCGTCCAGGTGAAGTAGACTGTCATTATAACGAATAAGTAGGTGATCCGTATGAGTCATGGCTACGCCTAGTCACAGCTACACAACTACAAATATTCACGAGATGTGCACGTGCAGCCGCCCGAGCCAGACTGACGACTAATCGACCGTGCGACGCTTATATAAGCCGTACACAACAAGGAAATAGTGGGACTTAACGACTTTTATTATTGAAACTGCCCACGTGGTGCCTCACGCCACGTGTTAACTACTAACTATCCCGACATATAGAATAATGTGTTATGCAATTCTTGTAGGTATTCAACAGGAGTACTTGCAATGTATGCTAATAGAAAACTCTCACGTCTCACGTAACATGTTGCACAAGGCGAGGCGTTTACAGCAAATATCTGAAAACTTATTACGTAGTTATATTATAGTAATCAGTTATCAAGTGAATTCGAATCGACTTTTTCCCATAGTACGGTCGTTGTTTCATTAGAGGGGAGTGCATGCTGAGAACAGGGGAGGCGCGCGGTGAGGCGTTTACATAAAATATCTGATTACATCTAATTATCGGAGCGGCGCTTAGCACCCGGCGCTACTCGTCTTGATTGCGCCACCTTTATTCTCTGCAACTACCGCTTTTATATACGATTGGTCATCTCTCCCTCTCTCTCGCTCTCTATCATCTCAGCGTGTTTCCAATTGCATCCACAGCTGTAATGCTGTGAAGCCCGGGGTCCGCTTTCCAGCTTTTCCTTCTCCACTTCGCATGGTCTTGAGCATCCTTCATTGTAAGACCATTAGCACGCATATCATCCCTGACGACGTCAAGCCAGCATTTTTTGGGTCTACCACGTCTGCTGGGCCCCGGCGGAGGCGGCATGGCTATACATTTGTTTCCAACGTAACTTACCGGTTTCCGCAAGACATGACCATACCAACGTAGGCGACTTTCTTGCAGTTTGTTTGCTTCACGGACATGAAGGCTGCCGCGGATGCGGGTGTTTCTCACGCAATCTCTCCGTGATACTCCACATATCCAGCGTAACATTTGCATCTCCGTGACACGCAGTTCCTGCTTGTGCCACTCAAGCAATGGCCACGCTTCACTGCCATATAAAAGGCCAAATCTAATGATGGATTTGTAGACCCGTCCCTTTAACCTAATCGGCATTTTGGGGTCACAAATGACACCAGTCACCTTCCCGCCACTTTGCCCATGCGGCAGATATACGGGCCATGACGTGGCATCGATGTCTATGGACGCGCGAAGTATAGATCCCAAGTACTTGAACTGGTCCGTATGCTTGACCAAGTCTTCGCCTATGCGTACGGGTGGGGGATCTGTAGAGTTGCAGGCCATGTATTCAGTCTTCGCCACATTTACCTTAAGACCACCGTTCTCAAGCGACTCCTTCCACGCATTTGCGCGTCGTACCAGTCTTCCTCTGTCCGCATCCGCCAGTGCGATATCATCAGCATACACGAGCAGACATGGGGGTAGCTCGTGTGTGTCTCTGATGCTGTTCGACACTTCGTCTAATATCACACTGAACAGGTAGGGACTAAGGACCGAGCCTTGGTGGACCCCGACTGTAACGGGTAAGGGTTTGGTGTCACCAACTACAGTCCTAACCATCATTGGTCATATTGGACAGGAAATAACAAATTAATATATCAGTGCTCAACTCAAAGTTTGGAATTTTTGAAGTGAAAACTTCTTTTGGCGCGTTGGGAATTTTTTGAGATGGGGAAAACCATTGAATGTTGTTGACACTGTTACTGTAACCAAAAACACCTTGTTTAACTTTTTTCCTGTCGGCACACACATACCCGGAGTGCCACTGTTTTTTCCCAATAATGTTTTTGTTTCGTGATATAAGTACCTATATAAAAAGGGGTTGCGCGCGGCGAGGCGTTCACTGAGAATATCTCATTATATATTATTATCCCAGCGCTGCTTAGGTGCTACTCTTGTCTTGATTGCGCCACCTTTGTTTGCTTTAATTACAAAATGATGAAAATTTACACATCAGCTGAAAGTAAGAAAAGTTTTTCATTGGTGTTTATTTCGTTACAAAATACGGACTAAGTAGTTACCAACTAATTGTGTCTTTCTACGGTTGAAATGATTGGAACAACGCAGCGGGATAAAGCGCATATCTAATCTATTCTCATGTCCAGCATACCCCAAGATACGCATGCTGGCTGGAAGACCAAGTATATTTACCTCTATGGAAGGACTCTACCTTGGTACAGCATAGATAAACAAGTATTTTTTACTTAAAGTTAAAGTCTAACGTTCTTATTCATAAAAAAAGCTGCTTTCCCTTTAAAATGCATTTTGATTAAAATATGTCTTACAATGCTGTTAAACACTCATTAAAAATTTTTATTCGTAAACGTATATTAAGCCAATGTTTACTAACAAATTCATTTAAATATACTTATGTCAAAATTTCCATAAAAAGACAGGCATTTTTTGCGATAACTAGGTACATAAGGTACATTATTGCTCTTTGGTGAAAACCCGGGCAAAAACCATACACATTTCTCAAAAAAACATCGAATTTTGTAAGGCTATGAGCAAAGATATGGGAGGTATACATCCTTTCTTGCTCTTTGGTTATGAGTATCACCCAAAGATAGTGGATCAGGTACATTATTGCTCTTTGGTAATATCCCTTATCTCAGGTATCACCACCGTGTGTGACGCTGACATTGAAAATTGGAAAAGTTCGTGAATACGCGCGATTTTTTTGCTGTTTTACTTTATATTATTTATAATAATAGGTAGATAGCTTATTTGTGCTGTGGCCATGCCGTCCATGGCGACAGCACAAATAAACAAACGCTAGATCAGAAAATTGGTTTGCAAAAGATAAAGAAAGTTATTGCACTAAAGTAATCTATTGCACTTCATTTCTCGCATAGCATTCATTTTGTTGTTAAATGAAGAGAGAAGCACAAATCACAATAAACAAATTTGGGCGGGCACAAGCATTGCTGTCAAAGTTTGAGGTTATATTTACTTAAAATAGGTTTACAACAGAGTTATGCTATGTCGCGGCCCATTTTAGCGTACCTAACGAACCGTTAAAATGTGTTTTAACCGATGTTTGACGTTTATAAATAGCGTTTTTTGACTTTCGTTTTACAAACCTGTTTCACGTGTGATTTAAGTCGCGCAAAATTTTTATGAATAAGACCGTAGGTCTGTGCCCTGTGGGGTCTATACCAAAGAACAATATTAACTCATAGCAATGCTGTAAGAGTCACCCAATATTTGTCACCGTATGATTGTGAACACTAATAGTTTATAAACTATCGCGCCAGATTGTAAACTGTCGGTAAATTGTGACCTGTACCGTACTACTTACAACATAATTTGATCGAATCTAGGTATATTTTATAATCTATCCACGCCAAATCGTGAAATTGTGAACGAATCTCCGATTTTATCGTTCGTAACATTGTAAACCGTCCCTTATTAATCAGTCTTGGCGGTAGCTAGTCCTGTGTCCTGCGTCTTACTAGTATTTCTTACTTATTGAAGGAGTCCATCAATCACGTCATGTTTTTTTAAACCCCCTGGTTGTATAGTATATGGTGAGATTTTAGACTAGGTTTATTTTTTGACTTAATAATTTTCAGAATACCTTTAAATACAGTAGAAAATCACGGTGACATGGATAAATCATAAATTAACGTTTTCGTTAATTTATTGACTTATGGTATTTTCTCGACCACGGTTCGTTGCCAGGTGTATTTAGGGCAGCGGATAATTGGCATTTTTTCTCTTTCGATTTTATAAAAACTAGTTATTGACGTCAAATCATTTACTTACAGCAAGTTTAGTGTTTCTGGGTGAGAACCTTTGTTACTTTCCAAGTTTATAGGAGTACTGATTTTCTATTGATCGTACGTTTTATTTTAAGCAGAGCAGATACTCTTAATAAATTGTGAACTGTATCGTACAGTTCACAATTTATTAAGAGTTTACTGTCTAGCGCGAAAGTTTATGAACTATCGGAGTTTACAATTATACGATGACACATATAAGGCTGATTTTCAATTCAAAAAGGGAAAAAATATATCCATAAAAGAGGGTTATTGAAAATATCTCATTCTTTTTGTTTTTCTAAGTGTTGAATTTTTTTTTGGTTCTTTGTTATCCACCTCTTTTTCAAATTCCATAAATAAATGAAAATTACTGATAACAACTTTATGAATGTCACACTGCTTGTCTAAACATAACAAAAATGTCAGTAGCATGTCAAAATTTTAGGTACGTAATAATTTTCTGAGGAAAAAATATTTTGTTCCGAAATTCTTCAAGTTATTCAAAGTGGCACGTAAAGACCAGAGGTATCAAATATGGGAGGTGAAATCTTTAAAGGAAGGCCAAAGAACATTCTTAAGAAATTTAGACAACAAAGGTGGTAAGTGTCATTGACTATATTTCATAGTTGTAAAAGCATTTGAGCACTGACTCACACATTTTCAATATCTATTTATCTATTTTTTTTTTCTTGTTGGCAAAAAGATACCACCTATTACTTTTACCGAGCCTGATGGTGGCCGAGAAGGTGGAAAAAATCAAATTAATGATGGTACCTACGACGCCATATAAAAAGGAATCGGATTTTTGTTCATTCTCTCGAATTGCGCGAGAAGAGAAGCAGCTGGTACATTCTAAGTGTTTGTATCAAATAAGCCACACAATCCATACATATAACAAAATATGCGAAGACTACTTTTTAAGGGTAAATAAAGACCTCACTTTCCTCTTTGAACATGTAGCGAAATATCAAAAATTTGAATAATCAGCCGATCCGAGTTAAGTATAGAAAGAGATTTTTATTTATATTTCTTCGATGTGTGTGTTGACAACATCTGTTAGCATCATGGAATCTACCTTTCCAACAGTTTTAGTATATTTTGTTTGGCCAATAATTAAATAATAAATAAATAGATACAATTTAATAAATAAATAAATAGAATAAATAGATACGATACAAATCACACAGATTGAGCTGGCCCCAAAGTAAGTTTTTAAAACTAAAAAACACGTATTGCGTAAACAC
This sequence comes from Acrobasis repandana, assembly GCA_963576875.1. NCBI lineage: Eukaryota > Metazoa > Arthropoda > Insecta > Lepidoptera > Pyralidae > Acrobasis > Acrobasis repandana. Next base: position 7,255,324 of record OY756230.1, on the reverse strand, counting down.
ATGTATTATGATGGGATATCAACTCGACGATACTATATTTTATAACAAATACATATATATGTATAGATCCAAGACCCAGGTCAATCTGAAAAAGATCATTATCCATCTTGACCTGACCGGAGATCGAACTCGGGGCCTCTGGTGTGACAGCCTGGCATGATGACCACTAGGCCACAGAGGTTACAAAAAGAGTTTTTATTTTATTTGATTTGTTTTGTTTACTAACTGGCTGAACAGCACACAAGTATATTAATATACAAATAAGACCATATAAGTTAGATGAAGAGTTTTTGGCGGGAAGTCAAGGGGTTCGGTTGGGGTTTTCTTTTAATTATTTTGCAAATTGATTTTAGTGGACTTTATAATATGAAATTGGTGTTGTTTGGTGTTATAAATGCTCATGCTCAACTGAACAATACGTGAAATAGTTAAAGTGGACAGTTATAGTACGGATGTAGTGATATTTGTTTCTCGGACTGTCTGGGCGTCTTCGGGCGTCGTCCGCCACTCAATCGGCTATGAAAACCAGTGGACTCGTATAGATTTGTCGCCAGAAGCTCATTTAAAGCAATCAAAGGCCTACACCAACCTTTGATTGTAACTTGGTAGGAACAAAGAATTTCCCACGTTTTATTAACTTGTTCCTGGCTAGATACGCAGTAGCGTCAAACCATTAATTTAAAAAAAAGAAAAGTAGGACGAAGTAAAAGCAAATGCAGAAGTCGTGTCGTATAGGGAAGTCAAGCATTTGGCTGAGGATCGGTAGGCATGGAAAATACTCCAACGACAAGAACATAAGTTCTATAATATATTGATAATTATGAAGTTGCCAACCAAACAACAAAGTACTTGGAGCGAACACAGCATGCACATTTGATAAACTGCTCTGTCGATTTTAATTGAAAATTACATTAAAATAAGTTCAGTTACCTACTATCTTTATTTCCAGCCATAAACATTTACAAAGAGCACGAGAACAACATGGACGTGATGGTGGCTTGCCAGAGAATAACTCTGGTGGAGAAGCTTTTGCGGGAACGGGACATCCAGTTTGAGGTGACGGCGACCGATGCCGGAGTTAGCGGCATCGCGGTCCCCAGTCCTACTCGGCCGCGGAGCCCTACATGCTTTATTCAAAAAAAAGGCTCCCCAATCAAAAGTTAGAATATTCTCTACACTTCTCCTCAAAGAGTCTCTTTTCATCGTGTGAAATTCGAAGAGCGGTTCTCTCGTCCTATATTATTTATACTTGGTTCTTTTTATTAAGCGTTTTCAATATTTTTATTTAAGGTCAATTTTTTTTAAGTGTTACCTAACAAGACCTGACAAAATATACTGAAACTATTTAAGGGTGGATTCAGTTCATGATACTGAACAACTTCCTTCAAGGAACATATATAGAACCTTGGGGAAACTTCAGTATCATGAACTGAATCCACCCTTAAATAGTTTCAGTATATTTAGTTAGACGTTATATATTGTAGACAACACAATAATTTTAGAAATATGGTACAAGTACATCAATCAGTAAAAAATCTTACGTCGGTTTTATTTTCTTGTTAAAAACTAATATTGTTAAAAATAGTCATTATGTCAAGAAAAAAAAAGCGGCCAAGTGCGAGTCGGACTCGCCCATGAAGGGTTCCGTAGCAGTAAGTAACATAATATAAAAGTTCTAAAGGTAAATTGTGGTTTACGATTTATGACGTATTAAAAAATAACTATCTATGATACCGAGACCGCTATAGTTTTAATTGAAAGTACATACTTTGAGATATATACCACATTTTTTTCAGAATTATTTTAGTGATATTTCAAAAGTTACGGTGGGGGGACACCTCAAATTTTAACTTTGTATTAGATTATCTCAAGACTGGGGAGTTTGATCTACATAGTTTCAAAGCAGTTTTTATTGCATTTTAAAAGACCTTTTCAACGATATCCCACACGTTGGGGTTAGTCCAATTTAATTTTTTAAATTCACTTTTTGTTGTATGGGAGGGGGGGGGGGGCTAAAAAAAAAACATTTTTTCATAATTTTAAAAACAGCTTTTGGTACTTCAATATCTATCTCTCCACCAATTTTCGTGGCAATCGGTGCAGTCGCGGCGGATTACGAGCCCGGACGGACAGACAGACGGACGGATGGACGGACAGACATGAGGAAACTATAAGGGTTCCTTGTGGACTACGGAACCCTAAAAATGGATATGCATTTATATAATAGATTTCCACAGGACAACAAAAATTTACTATGATATTGATAAACTTAATTTTTTTAGAATCTTGCATGGACTGGACTGATTTCTATCCGTTACAAATTATTAATAACTTCATGGATAGTTTGGAGGTCAGCTATCCATCCATATGTACAGTCAGTGCCATTGGAAAGTCCGTTGAAGGGAGGGAAATTAAGGTTTGTGGATTTTTTGCAGTGTACAGAGTTTTCTTATAGAGTTTAAAGAATTATACTTTAATATAAATATATATTAGTAGACATTAATACTTATAGTCATCAAAGAGAAACGCGCGCTGGTGCGTCAGCACGCGATCCTCAAAATCTTGTAAGGGAGTCTCTATTCACCGTGCCATACCTACATGAAAAAAAAACGGCCTTTTTTTGAGGAAGATCGGCGGCGGAGGTTTTACACAAGTTTTTACTGACAATTTTATGATTAAAATTTCTGTTAGGGATTATTCCGAGAGCTGGCAGACATTTATGGTTTGGTTATGAAAACTTGTATTTTGACGATCGTGAACTAACGGTAATATCTATAACCTTCCGGGACATGGCTGTTCACATAACTGAACGCTCAAATGGTTCGATTGTGTAAATGTCAAAATGTACAAAATTTAATTGTTAAAATTTTGTAGTGACAAAACGACAAGAGTTTACATTGAATTTATGTTAGATTGTACTTGTGTCAGACAGAATATACAAATTTTACAATAAGTGATTTAAAAAAAAAACCTATTTTCGCAGATGTTAAAGATATCAAACAGTGATGCAAAGAATACAGGGGTATGGTTAGATGGAGCGATTCATGCGAGAGAATGGATAAGCACCTCAGTAGTCACATACATCGCTGATTACATTGCAACTAATTTTGATCAAATGCCGCAAAGTATAACCAATAAAGATTGGTAAGTCTAGTCATAAAAACTTTCTTCTTTCATCGAGTGTGTATTTCAATGACTGTCATCTACCATTCATTATTACACACTAGTGTGCAGGTTTCCTCACAATTTGTTTCTGCACCGGATGTAAGTGGTGTGATAGTTAGATAGAAAATTACTGTACGTGAGTGCAAAGGATGGATGAAAAGAGATTAACAAAAAATATTTATAAGGCAAGTGTGAAGAGAAGAGCGGGACAGGGTCGACCTCGGCGAACGTTCTGCGATCAGATTGCAGACGTTCTGAAAAAGGGAGAGGTAAGAAGTAACCGTAACAGAAGGGCATGTATGAGTGCTGCTGATGGATGAGTGTAGATGAAGCGAAAGAGGTCTGTCAGGATCGTAGCAAGTAGAGGTCCATAGTCTCTCCGTCTCCTCAGTCGTCCCTGTGGGAAACAGGCGTGTATGTAATAGTATGTAGTAGTACGATAGCACAATTGGTAGTGCACTCACGGCGTTAACGTGAGGGTCGTGGGTTCGAATCCCACTCGTGGCGGATTTTTTAATTACATATTTTCAATTTGGATATATTGTATGTATGTACGTATGAGTGTAAACTCAAAGGTAAAAACCGCGCCTAGTGAGGATCGAATTCGTGCTCAATCGAACTCGACAATCTGATAGCTGTGAACACACTCGATAAGTAGATCGGTGAGCTATGTATCTCGAGATGTAACTATCGTACTGATATAAAACTTTCTACCGGCAAACCGTCGCGTAGGAATATTGTAATGTCGTTGTGTGACTGTTTCTTATTTGTCCGTACTAATACTACTTACCTACACACACCTACCTAATAATAATAATACTTTTCCGGCCCAGTCCACATCCCTTTGTGGACTGGGTCGGAAAAGTATTATTATATTTAGGCTGTCAGTTAGATTCCATCATAATCCGAGCGTATTCCCGGTTGCATCCTCTGCAGCATCCGCAGGTAACGTTTCAGAGCCCGGGTTCCGCTACCTAACTTAGGTGATCAGACGAGTTTGTCAGTTAAATTATCTCAAAGTATTGGACCTATATTTTTCAGTTAATCAAATTAGTAAACATTTACAAAGATACTTACAGCGCATTGTACTCGTAGTTGCGGAGTGGGGGCTTGCCCTGTAAAATTCTTACGAGACCGTGACGTCATTTGAAATTTAAATGCGCTGTATCTTCGTCAATATTTGTAAGAGAAAAGAAAAAATACTTGTACAATATAATATTTTTTAATAACCCAACTAATAAACAAAAAAAAATTTTTCAGTCCACATTCTTTATGATCTCGTTTCTTGTAGTAGTCACTTACACCAATGAACTGATTTCAGGTACTTTGTCCCGGTAGTGAATCCTGATGGATACCACCATACACATAACTTGGACCGGATGTGGAGGAAGAACAGGGCCCGTTTTGGTTCCGTTGTGACAGGGGTGGATCTAAACAGAAATTTTGGGTTTGTTACGAACTTATGTTTCACAGGATTTTTTTTGCCAATGCGCATATTTAACTGCAAAGATAGTCCATATTTTGTAATTTTTTTAGGGAATGTAATCAATATCACTGAAGTCGATGTAAAAGTTTGCGCATTAGAAAAAATATTAGTGGAAAATCGCTTTATGATTTTTGATGACCCTTGTAAGAATTTAATTTCATAACATTTTTATTTACTTAGCACGAATTTAAGTTTTTGTTCTAGATAATAGTACTTTTCAAAGTAACCTTTCCGAATTACCTATGATGTCTTGGCATTTTTTCAGATATTATTGGGGTCGAGGAGTAACTGGTGATACTTCATCCAATGACCCAAACCACCTTAACTATCGAGGTCTCGAAGCATTTTCGGAACCGGAAACAAGTGCAATCAAGGTAGTTTTTAATTTATTTATAAATAAATACGGGGTAACAAGCATGTTGACTGTAGGGGCATTTTATTATATTTTTAGAAGTCCTGTTTTTTTTTCACGATGCGCATCGTATACTTTTGTTTAAAGACTTTATCTATTTTACCGTTTCAACAAGATTAGGTCATGTAATGCTTTCAATATCCAGTAAAAATAACCTAAATCTATCTTTATAACAAGAATAAGCGAAATTTTAAAATATCTAATTTAGAATGTAGAATAAAGATATTTTTTACAGGATTTACTTTTGTATTCAGGGACTCCGTTCAAGATCTTTTTGACGTTCCACGCTTGTAGCGAAGTGATATCTTTCCCTTGGTGCTATACCGCAGATCCTTGCCCAGACTACGTCAGTCTGTTAGAAGGTGGAACTTGTATGGCTAAGGTATGCTTATGACAAAACTTTGTGCTTCATTTCATCATCATCATAAGGTCTTTTTAGTCTCCACTGCAGGAGCACGACCCTTTCTGTACTGCCAGAGCCATATATTAGACAGAGCAGTCAGAGGATTTGGCCTACACTCTCCACGCTGGCCAGACGGGTTGGAGAGGTCTAATTGATGTTTATAAGCTTTGTTCAGCTTGTGTTTCCTTAGTCGCCTTCTACGACATCCACGGTAAGACTTGGAGTTGGACTTGGAGAGCATGTGGTTTCCGGCAGAGTAGAATAGGACCCTATTCTACTCTGCCGGAAACCACATGCTTCATTTAAATGATATTTATATCTTCATCATCCATCATCCATCCATAATCATCCGAGCGTATTCCCGGTTGCATCCTCAGCGGTAACGCTTCGGTAACCGATAACGCTACCTAACCTGATTTGACGAGGTTACTGGTTTTTACACAGAGCGACTGCCATCTGACCTCCACAACCCAAAAGGTAGACCAGAACCAATCCTAGGATAGATTTAAACAAACACTACTGCCTTCCGAAGCATGGAGTCGTCTTTCTTTTCGGATGACTGAAGCCTGCAATATCCTAACCCACGACCTCCAGATCACAAAGCAAACGCCTTGAGCACTGGACCACGGAGGCAGTCAGTTGATAGTTATGTGTTGTAGTTAAGTTTTGAGTATGATTGCAAAAAAATAACATTACCTACCTCATTTGAAAAATCATTTCACAGCATTTTAAAAGACTGTAATTCTTAATGGCTCATAGATCAGAAAATTTGTATTGGTTTAAATTCCGTGGGGCTATATTGTATTAGAATTTCCAAAATTGTATCGTTCTTTTGGTTCCTATGGAGTCCCAAACACTTGGTACACACTAACACTTGTATATGATTATTCCTTTCAGGCTATCTATGACACGACTGGTCGTATGTACAAAGTTGGCAACTTCAAAGACCTGATGTACTACGCGTGTGGAACAAGCATAGATTGGAGTTATGGCACAGCCCACATACCCTTCTCCTATTTAGTGGAACTGAGGAGTAAGAAAGAGAGGTTTCTCCTTCCAAAAGAAGAAATTATAGACTGCTGCAAAGAAGCTCTGAATGCAGTGAAAGCCTTAGCCGAGTTTGTAGACAAAAAGAAGTGCCTGAATTGTACCGTGTTTGCTAGAAAAAACCGATAATGTAAATGTCCGTTTTGAAGTGTGTGTAAATTGAGAATATTAAAGTTTAAACAAGAAGATGATTTTTAATTTTAGTATTTGAAATAAGCATTCCGTATTGAGACGGTTATCAATACATACATACGAGTACCTACGTAGTATATATGCATATATACTTACCTAAATTAAAATGAGTCTGTTGTAATATCGTACAGCGAAGTAAAAAAAAGCTGGCTGACGAGAAAGACAAATGAAAGAAAATTCATACTCCACCGACAAGAGCATTACAAATATAATGTTGTTTGTAATATTATGAAAGTATCATATGGTATTGCATCAGCCACGGGAAATCTACTGCTGTTTAGCTCCTCCAAGGATTTTAAAAACGACAAAAACAGATGTCTGTTTGTTCTATGATAATCTCCGAAACAGCTGGACCGATTTTGACAGGACGATTATCCCAACTAATATTATAAATGCGAAAGTGAGTTTGTATATTTGTTTGTTTGTTACCTCTTCACGCTTTATCTACTGAAAATTCGCATACACATAGGAGTACTGAGAAGGACATAGGGTACCTTTCATCCCGGAAAAAAGTAATGTTTCCATGGGATTTGGGATACGCGAGCGAAGCCGCGGGCAAAAGCTAGTAAGGAATAAATTAAGCTTTAACACGTGAATGAAGTAGTGGGCCTGGGCATAGTTAGTACATAATATATACATCATATGGATGTATATCACTTCTTTATCCATAATGGGGCAGACATTTTGGTCTTGCTGCTCTAAGTAGACAGAGCCCAGGGCTGCAAGACCCAAAGGCTTCTTTTAGGGTTGGGACACATCTGTCAGCACGGAACAGCACTTTGCTATGTTGCTAGAGCAAAGCGAGTGAGAGCGACGGAACGCTTCAGGAAAGTGCTGTTCCGTGCTGACAGATGGGTCCCAACCCTCAGCGTGATGGTGGGCGAGAAGGTTGAGAAATTAGGGGTGTCTGCTTAATACATAATAAAAATATGTTGACTAATTACCTAAATGCTTATAGCCTCCGAGTTCATAAGACCAGCTATATGGTACCTTGCTTTGTTGCCAAATAATTTAGTTAAAAATTTACAAATAAACTCGCATAAAATATTTAACAAAATATATTTATTGGTCACTATTTACATAAACGGTACACGATTTACACAAAACGCGCATCTAAAAGCGTCAGAAATAAAGTTGACTTTCATAATTCTCAATCATAACTTATTTTTTTGGTCGACGTAATCCATGAGGCTCTTGACAGCATTCCAGATTTCGACGCACGTGTCCATGATCATGTCTTTTGGCAGTTTGAACTTGTACTTCTTGCTTCGCAGCTCGATCATGTAGGAAAACGGTATCTTAGCTATACCGTAGCTCCAGTCTATACTGGTGCCACAAGCGTAGTAGGTCATGTCTTTGGTACTGCCTACTTTGTACTTCATCCCAGTGGTATCATATATCGCCTGAAATGAAGGTTTTATTAATTTTGATGCAGGTTTTTAGGTACATACTTAATTTTATAAGGTTGCTACGAACATAGTTGGGCCACCACATTTGATTCAGCATGATAGACGTTAGAAAGTGCAAACACGATATGTAGGTTAACGGAATTTTATGGCTTATTAAAGCATCCTCTTAAGGCTCCGTCAGTTCAGAGCCAAGAATACTGTGAGTGTTTTTGAAAAATACTACAGTTTATTTCTCAAGAATGTTACATAGGAATCTTAAGGTGGTACTGGAGGCGCGGGCGAACTCCACAGCGAGTTGCCTACCGACGCGCTTCGTCGTGTTGCTATTTCGTCGAGAAAGAGAAAGGGCGCTAAAAAATGTAGCTCCGTCTCGACCCCCGCATGTGAGAGCTACACCCCCGCGTACGACAAAGAGAGTGCACTGAACGCCAGCGTAACGGGCCGTTATAGGCCATGAATCGTAGTTTTCGTTTATTTCGATAAATACGATACATACCCAAATAAAACTAAATTATTTGGAATTTAGAGTCTTCACTCTAGTCGTATAATTAGTTTCCATAAGGATCGAAAATATAATTATAAGTGTAATAGGCGTCTAAATATTACTCGATTTCGTCGATAAAAAAGGCAAATTTTAAGTTGCTATAACTTTTTTTTTGTTTATTATTTTCGAACCAAAACTAATTACAGATCTAGATATTTATCATCTTAATGCTTGTAAAAAATTTGAATACGATGAGTTTTATGGTTTTGAAATTAAAACGAAAGTACGTTTGTATGGGATTTCGTCCCTCCAGTTAACCCTTAAGTCTTTTCTACAGACACCCACAATAGCCAAAACACGATTAAGCATTTTTGACTAAATTTACCCGGACCGAGCATTTACACATTCGGTCGCCGCGGCAGCGGTTATCGGCGCTGCGACGCCGCGCGCTTCGGTTTTTGTAAGGCGGTGATCCCACTGCAACGCGCACCGTCACAGAGCGCGGGGCGGCAGATTTTGAAATTGTATGCAATGCAAGTATCTCAGTTTGCATAGAAAACACGCCTAGTCCAACACACTAAAAACGCGTCAACGCGCGAGAGCGTCAGTGTGTTGAACCGCGCTCCACGATGGTGCGCGGTGCAGTGGGTTCTCCGCCTAAGTATTTGTCACGCCACCGCGGCAGCAGTTTTCGCCGCAGCTACGGCCGCGATGGTATCGTGTCAAATGTCAGAACACATAAAATACAATGCGTGCGGCGCCGGCGGAATGTTTAAACGCTCTATCAGTAGGTATACTGAAACAAATATCCCGGTTCGACTATGTTCATGGCAACCCTTACGTGCCTATGTTACCCTGGCCATCACTGTAGCACCTTCTAATAGCCGCAGGTAGTCTGGGCAAGTGTCCTGCTTGAAGCCCCAAGGGAAGATGATCATCTCAAAATAGCTATGAAAGGACAGAAATACGTCAAACCGTGTTGTCGAACCCAGTATGGTATCCTAGAACAAAAATGTATTATGTTGGTATACTTATACAAAAAAGATCAAAGTAAATGGAAAAGAATTATACATGCTGCTTGCTTCCTTTTAGTATGTGAAAGTGCCTAAGTGGCCAACACTGGCGTCAGAGTTTTCGAGCTAGGTACCTCAAGTCATTGACATACTCGTATCTTGGAGACTGCCGGGACCAACGACTTAAGGCGACGTGGGTTCACAATTTGCAATACTGTGCGAGTTTTTGAAAAATCACTGTTATTAAAGGACTACAGTTTATTCCTCAAAAAATTTACATAAAAATCTTAAGGATTTTCTACAGACACCCACAATAGCTAAAACACGATTGTGCATCTTTGGCTCGATAGAAAAAAATCACAAACATACCTCTAAATTTGCCTAAATTTGCCTTTATAATACGTATTACTATTTTATATAATCACCTTTTTATATGAAAATTATACCAAAAAATGAATTATCTAAATATCTATCCGTTTTGGCTTCAAAAAAAATTATAAATATAATACAAAAAAATAAAAAATAAAACACTGCGAAATATTCGTAGAGAGCGAAGGAAGAGTCGGAGCCGTGCTCGACGATATTTCGCAGTAGTGGTTTAATACTAATAAACTGTAGTAGTTTAATAACAGTGATTTTTCAAAAACACGCACAGTGTTGCAAATTGTGAACCCACGTCACCTTAACTGGCTTTCTGAAGCATAGAGGAGCTAGAGAAAAATTTTTCTACTTGTGGTCACCAATCAAAATGTGGACCACGCCTAGTGTCACTTAACTTGCGTAAGCGCTAGAAGTGCGCACTACTACCGGTCCACTGAGCTTTTCACGCCATCCCGACCCTACGTAGAGAGGGATAAGGTGAAGAAGAATGAGTCAAAATAAAGCAATAATATGAATAGAGTGACTACTTTAATACATATTATATACATACGAGTAGTAATTACATACTACCACGCCTGTTTCCCACAGGGGTAGTCAGAGACTATGGACCTTAATTAGCTACGATCCTGACAGACCTCTTTCTTTAGTTTCATAGAGAAGTAAAATGGGAAAAATTACAAAGGAGCGAATTCAAGTGGTAATTACAGATACACTATCACGTCTTTATCCGTATCGGGGTAGACAGAGCCTAAAGCCCGGGCCACTTTTAGCATATTAAGTGGTAATTAACAGCATATAAAGAAAGAGCAAGATATAGTGATTTAAGCTTAGATTAGGTATATCATAAACAAAAACAGGAACATACCCTGACTGCTACTGTTTCTGGTTCTGAGAATGGAACAGGTCCTCTGTAGAATATATGATTTGGTTCTTCCGAAGAGCCTTGTTCGCCGTTATATCCCCAACCATAGCTGTAAAAACTTACTATAAGTACTAAAATCAACTTTACATCGACAGTGTCATGAAAATTAAAATGGAAACTGAATCATAAATCGATTTATTCACGAGTAGATATTTAGTAAAATTACTTACTCTTCATACAAACTCGGATCAATTGATCGGTTACTTGTATGGGAGGCCAAAAATATTTTTTTATATTTCGATATATGTATCAGTTTCAGTATATTTTGTTGGATCCTTTATAAGGTTGTCGCAAATGCGACTCAAGCTGCGCATTACGCAGCACTCTACGTAACTTGCGCGTGGTGTGGAAGGTGGATAGAAATTCTATGAAACACAATATGTGACGTTCCACGGGTAAAGGTGCCTTATGGTTGTTGGCACTTACGATATTGTGTTTATTTATGCTAAGTTAATTGTACGAATTGTTTTTCTAAACGTCTTAAGCACCAACATCCACAAGGTACCTTTATCCGTGGAACGTCACATATACCTCTAGTCACGTATGCGTCGCGCGCCATACGTTGCGTGTGGTTCAGCACTTAGGGCTCCATCTAGCAAATTACGATGGCTTACGATGGTATTTTGTGTAAAAAAATTTGCTTACGCTACCTCTGACTGCCTCCGTGGTCCAATGGTTAAGGCGTTTGCCTTGTGATCCGGAGGTTATGGGTTGAATTCCCACTGGGAGGCATACTTTGTGAAAAGCTGTTTCCAGTCTGGTTAGGATATTACAGGCTTGAATCACCTGATTATCCGAAAATAAAGATGATTCCATGCTTCGGAAGGCTAGTAAAGCTGTTGGTCCCGAATGCCATCTAGCGTTTGTACCTATCCTTAGGATTGGTTCTGGTCTACCCTTTGGGTTGCGGCAGTCAGACGGCAGTCGCTTTGTGTAAAAAAAAACCAGTAACCTCGTCGAATCACCTCTGTAGGTAAGGTAGCGGACCCCGGGCTTTGAAGCTTAACCGCTGACGATGCTTACACTAAAAATGTTATGCTCTTACCTGAAGTTTCTGTTAAGATCCACCCCTGTACCACCTTCGTAGCACGCTCTATTTTTCCTCCACATGCGATCTTTCGTGTGCGAGTATTCATAGCCGTCGGGATTCAACACGGGAACTAAATGCCTAAAATGTAACCGTGTAATTAAATACAATATTATTTAGGTGACAAATGATTTTTTGTTAATTTTAGGGAGTTATACATATAACTCCCTAAAATATGTATATATATATAAATATATATATATATATATATATATATATATATATATAATTAATAAATAAATAATAAATATATTATATATAATATAATAAATAAATTTATATATATATATATAAAGTCCTACCAGGACATTAAATAGATAGAGGAGAGAGAAAAGAAAAATGAAGAATGCTCCATTTTACTCCATAGATAAGAGCAAGCTCATAAATGAAAATAAGAAGAGAGATGTACAGATTATTTGTATAAAGATGCCAGTTAGCAAAGCGAAGTCAGATCTCACATAAGGGAAAATGAATAAATATCTTAATAAATTGTACTTTATTTTGTTTGAGTGTAGTTTATAAGAGAGACAACTTCATTTAGATACCTATACAGGCTGACCAAATCCGTTTGGCTGAGCGCTGATTTGTATGGGAGAGATATTTTTTTATCGATTTTTAATAACTTTTTTTATAGAAAGTAGTTCAGTATCATGGACTGAACTTGCTCCAAAAATTGTGCCAGTGGATAAAAAGTCACCCTGTATACTATGTCAGTTTAAACTATCTCGGTCACGGTGTCCCTGCTCTAAACCAAATACATATATTTTTGGTTGGTCTGACCATGCAGTTCTGTCTAATAACTGACCTAATGCCAAATTGCAAGACTTTTTTTTTATCTTGTGTGTTAAAGTACAAAAAATACTTAAATAAAATCTCTATCTTCATACCAGCCACTCCATTGCTGGACATAGGCCTCCCCCAAGGATTTAAAAAAAAAAAACGATCGGAAGCGGCATGCATCCAGCGTTTTCCTGCAACCTTGCTCAGGTCGTCCGACCACCTAGCAGGTGGGTGTCCTACGCTGCGCTTGTCGGTACGTGGCTGCCATTCGACCTTTCTCCCCCATCGGCAAATCGGTTCTTCGCGCTATGTGCGCCACCCACTGCCACTTCAATGAGCAAATCCATTGGGTTATGTCTGTGACCTTAGTTCTTCTACGAATCTCATCATTTCTGATTTGATAACGTAGAGAAACACCGAGTTTACGTATATAGCCCTCTCCTCTCCATAGCCTGTTGAGCGAACTTGAGCCTTCTTATGAAACCCATAGCACAGAGTAATAAATAGTTATGCCCATAGTAAGGGATCATAGTTTCAGAGCCATAAGTCATCACTGGCAACACGCATTGATTTAACACTTTCGTCTTGCACTGAGGTATTTTGGACTAGAAGACACTGCGTTACTTCCCGAACGCTAAAACTCACCAGTCCTTATTCGTGATAGAAGGTGATAGTCTTTGGAAATTCTTGACCAAGACTTGAGCTATATAGGTGACAACTGCTGTGCTGATCCACTCTCGAGAATGTATTGAGGCATCTAACCAGACCGCGGAATTGTTAGCGTCACTGTTTGATATTTTTAACATCTGAAAAATAACTAGGTATTTTTTTTTTTCACAAGTTACATTTTTATACTCATAAAGCTAAGTTTGTATTTTGAGTACGTAAATTCGTTTGTAAATTTGAAATGGTCTAATAGTCCTTGGTCCTCATGTGTAATGGAAAGTACTCTTGATAACAAAACGTATTAGGGGGCGGCCTTTAATTACGTAAGGAATTTTTGAAGTGAAAACTTCTTTAGGAGTGTTTGGCATTTTTGAACTCTCGACACTGTTACCGTGTAACCCACACCACCTTGATCAAGTTTTCACTTCTTTTTTAATAATTTTCTAACCCCCTTTCCCTTGGTAAGATGTCGTGTCATTTGGCTCAACCGCTATCCTTCAATCTCACTTTTCAAAATGTATGTTTCTAGTGTTTTATACAATTTTACTATTATCTCGCTATTTTACTCGGTTTCTTGCAGAAAAAAAAATACGTGATATTTGCCGAGACCCCCTTTCGTCAAAGTGAGATAGGACGAGATTCGGCTCGACCCCCACCACACCTCGAACGTCTCACGTATATATTGGACGCCTATTAGTCGAAATGAAACTATTTTACCATTTGCAGTCAAGGATTCCAGTCACCACATCCCGGGTCTATCATAAGAAGATATTTCAGGACTTTTATAACTTTCTACTAATAAAATAGTAATTAAAACTTTAGTGACACTTACGGCTATGTTTAAACGAAAATCTATTTCTATTGAATTGTGTCTAGCTAAGCTGCTGTCCTGCAAAGTAAATATTGACTTGCACGCTTACCTTGATATCTCTTCCTTCAACAGATTTCCCTATCACACTAACAGTACAAATTGCCGGATAATCTCTTTCTAGTTCGTCTATGAATGCGTAAATTACGTTTAATCTGTGGTATCTCTTCCAATCCATTAATTTTACTGCAAATATTGATTCAGCAAAAATTATTTCAGTATATAATTACATAGAAAAATTTAGGCTTACGTACCAGCTTGCTAGAGGTAGAAAAAATATATTTTAATAAATAATTCAACATACTTTTTCGTTTCCTCGGTTTATTTGTAGGAACTATAACTGATCTAATGCTTCTCATAGTGGGTGACCTGTGTCCTAAAACCAATTTGATACATTAAATTTTAAGTCGTACAAATTACTAATCTTAGGCCTACATCTGATAAAATTACAATAAGACGATTTTAGTACAACAAGATGTTTAGTAATACCAACGTACCTTTTTTTCGACCGACTTTAGTCTGGGTGCCATTGTCTGTTTTCATAGTTATAATGGATAAAACGTCTGCATCATAATCAAGACCATTTGTGAAGTCGTATGGTAACTTGTCATCTTCGTTCCCATGTTGAGATATATCTAGCTCCGATTTGAGCTTTAGTTGTGTATCGTTTTGATTTATTGTCATTTGTTTAGACATATTCGAATATTTCTGGGGAAAAAAGTTTGTTTAATGTAATAAAATCGAGTTAATATACGAGTATATAGCCTGATGAAAATGGATGTACTCGTATGTTATAAACAAATAAAATATAGTTAAAAAAAACTAAAACCCGACAACGGGAACATTCTTGCTAAAAAGTATGTTTATCTAGTTAATGCAAGCAAAACAGCTAAACAAGATGTTAAGCTAATAATGTATACTAAAATATTATTGGAATGTTCATTTGATACCAAACACGGTATGATTGAATTTATTTTATTTTTGAGTCTATTACTTTTGGACTATTCTCTTCTTCATCTAAGCGCGTTCCCGGTTGCATCCTCAGCTGAGCTGCTTCGGAGCCCGGAGTGCGCTTTCCCGCTTTTTCTTCTCCAAATATAACATGCACGTCAATGGCCACCCAAGGATGCCAAAGACCTTGCGAAGTGGAGAAGAAATTTCCGGAACAGTTAAAATGATTCGGCTGTAATTTTACGACCGGGCGCCTACCTGACGTCAACCCTCTTTGGGAATGTATTTGTGCCAAAAGTTTTACAACTGGCCGCCGCCCGACGTTGACCCTCCTTGGGAATGCAATTGTAGTACAAGATTTTTGTGCTTAAGTCCTTTAGTCGCCTCTTACGACATCCACAGGAAGACATACAAAAAATACAAAAAATTTGAGGGCGCCATATTGAATTTAGTGTGACTTTACATAGCCTTTATCCAGTGGGCAGCCAATTCATTTATGAATAGGTATATCATGAATACCACTTACCTATACGGTGAAAACTTTTAATTTTTTATTTAAGTAACTATTTAGGTACTTATAGTTTTTTAAGTTATTTTTTAGTTTTAATAAGAATAATTTATCTTTATATTTAGTTTAGTTATTAGTTTTAATTTAGTTAGATTAATTTAATTTTATATTTTAGTTGTTAATTATTGTATGTACCTATGCTGTAAAACTGAGTATTAATTTAGGTACTTTAAACTAAATGCTATATAATATATCAATAATTTGTAACTTAATATACTATTTCTTATATCTTTTAACTTACATACTATAATAGCTATATTTTAATATTCAGATGAGATCATTTATAACAAATATGTAGGTATTTATGTTTAGGGCAGGTGACAATAATATCAACATATTCTACTTGTACATTATCTCCTTATGAGAATTTAGTAAGATTACGAAGACAAGTGAAACTACAGACTGCTAGTAGCACACTGTTAGGCCCGCACACAAGTAAAGTAGGGTTAACACATACATAACACATACTACATACAAACATGCGGTGAAACTCACTCATCACTTCTTTTGGATTCGCCGTAGTCGGGTAAAAAGTTCTTTGCTTCTTGAGCTTGTGCTCCCGAATTATCATTCAAAGTGAGTCATGGTGAGGGAACTGTTGGAAACCAAGTAAAGCTTTTAGCTTCAATTGCTCTAAGATAATGTGTTGGATAAAATACCACTGCCTCCGTGGTCCCGTGGTCAAGGCGTTAGCCTTGTGATCCGGAGGCCGTGGGTTTAAATTCCACTGGGAAGCATACTTTGTGAAAAGTTGTTTCCAGTCTGGTTAGGATATTGCAGGTCTGAATCACTTGATTATCCGAAAAGAAAAGATGATATCGTGCTTCGGAAGGCACGTAAAGCCAAATAGCGTTTTTTGAACCTATCCTAGGATTGGTTCTGATGTGCCTTTGGGTTGCGAGGTCTGCAGTCGCTCTGGGTAAAAACTATTAACCTCGTCAAGTCACCGGTTTAGGCAGCGGACCGCTGAGGATGCAACCGGGAATACGCTCGGATGATGATGAATGTGTAGGATATAATAATATCTGAATGCTACCAAAGCTTGCATATATAAAATTAGAATAGAGAATGGAAAAAAATATATTTTACCTATCCTATTAGAGTATACACTGTGAAAAAGAAACGCACACAGATACTTTTTAAAGTTCTTATATAATATTTATAGAAGTAATATTTCCTCACCAGAGTTTGTTTCGAGATACGTTTGTTAAACTTATCGGATGCTGTGAATATTCTTTTAAAACAGTAGTTATTGCTTTTTTCTTCACTGGATCAATTTATTTCTATCTGAATTGTATAGTCGGTTGAGCTAAAATTTAACAAATTCACAACACAAGGATTTACTCGTGATTCTCACAAATATATTTCCTAAACTAAAAATCCTGACATATGACACTCAATTTTTTAAATATTAGTGAAGTTTCTCAGATTATACTAATGTTACATACAGACCTCATTTCTCGTCAATAGCGAAAAATGCCTTATTTCTATTGAGTTCTATGCCACATGCACGAATATACATTTGTGCATTTATATGTTTGGCCGCTGTGGCGTCGCGCGCATATTATATTATGCATGAAGTTGTACAAAATAAACGACGTTAGAGTGGCATCGCCCGCACCCGACGCCGCTTATGTACAAGTATTTCTTGATTGCGCCTTAGATTTGAAATGGTATGCAAAGGAAAATTTGCACGACTTGAACCTTGGTTTTATCTCGAAGTTTCTTTATTTAATTACCTATGTATATACGAGTATTTTTAAACCGCGCCATACAAACTTCGCCGCGTCGCTTCGCATTTTTTCATATTTCAACTATTTTTAATTCATACTACTCAATATAATACAATACAATTCATTTTTAATTCATATCACCCCACCTTTTCGCATTTGGCTATAACGATTTCCACGGGAAGGGAAATGTTGGTACAATATTTGACGACCTCCGTGGCGTAATGGTTAACACGCTAGACCGCTAATCCTGAGGTTCTGGGTTCGATCCCCAGCCAGGGCAAGTTGGAAAATGGCCTTTTTCAAATTGTCCTGGGTCTTGGGTGTTTATCTATATATGTATTAACATAAAATATAGTAGCGTTGAGTTAGTATCCCATAAAACAAGTTTAAAACTTACTTTGGGGCTAGCTTAATCAGTGTGATTTGTCCCTATATATTTATTTATTTATTTATTAATATATGTTTTTTTTCTTTTCTTCTAGACCATCTCAAAACACTATGCCTATCATAGTTACCTATGTAAAAGAAATATCCAACTTTGTTGTTTTAATTAATTCTATGACTTTTTGTAAAACTAACAAACACAATTTCCAAATTTAAATTTCCTCTAAAAGTGGATCTAGTTGTCAGCACAGTGCACAATTGGAGTTGAGATTAGAAAACCACGCGTAGAAAACTCAGTGAGTGCGGTGGCATCGCGTCCACAGTAGTGGTTGCAGCCAATCAGCGGGCGCCATGACACGCTGCGGCGGGTAATTCTGGAACTGAAATGGGAACATATCTTTTTGTCAGATTTTGCAAGAGACCTTTTTAGATTTCATTTGAAAAATAGCCAAGGAAACTGAGTGAACGCGGTTGTTGCTGCCAAACGATGTAGCCGCAACAGCGGTAATTCTGGAATTGAATATAAAAGGTTTTTATTTGTATTTTGACTATTTGACGACCACCTTGGCGTAATGGTTACTAGTTAACCACTCGTAGGTTCTGGATTCGATCCCCAGATAGCACAAGTTGGTTAATGGCCCGGATCAAATTGTCCTAGGTGTGTGTGTTTATCAATAACTATATGTATCAATCATAAAATATAGTATCGTTGAGGGGTTGGAGGAGGGGGGAGAGGGGGGTGGCAGCTTAAACTTTGGGGCTAGTTCAATCTGTGTAATATGTCCCTATATAGGTAACTATATATATATTTTATTTTATTTTGCCTTGATGTTGTATAATGTTTGCCGGAATAACGCTTCAGCGCTAACTTTTCCAACAAAAGTTTCGGCCGTCGCTCATCTGTGTTAAACCCGACATGTTCGCTAATTGCATACAAATGAGATCGATTGGAATTAAAACCGACGGTTGTGCAGAGGCCTTTTACGAAGGCACTCTTTGTTCGGTGAACGCCAAAAATACTGAAAGGGGAAAATTTGTGAACTAAAATCCGCGCGCGAAGTGATTAAGACCGACGTTTTTTTTTATTCATTTACAAAATATACTACGAGTATATTTCACTACTCAAAGAGATAAAGACAGCAGCAAACAAACTAAGATTTTGAGTACACTGTACATATCTACAGTTTATTTCATAAAAAATCTCTTCCAGGAAATCCAGGACAGGAAAACACGTTCTTTATCGTATTTTCTAAAATGAATAAAGACCCAATAAAGACTTCTTTGAAATATATTTATGTTATACTAGCTACGAGTAACTGTTATCTGCAGCGTTGCCATTAAAGGGGCAGTTGTTTATTCTTTAAAATTCCATAAGAAACTTACATTTTCCGGGATAAAAAGCACTATAAGTAAAAGATACAGATACATTATCACATCTTTATCGGTAACAGGTCAGACAGAGCCCAAGGCCGCAAGACCCAAAAGCTATTTAGCGTGATAGTGGGTGAATATGGAAAAAAATCGGTCATGTGCGAGTCGGACTCGTACAATAGGCCGTACCTACACTTTAATACTTTTTTGTATGAGGACTCCCTTTAATTTTTAACTTTATCTTATTTTTAGTATTGATTGTTATAGCGACGGCAGTAATACATCATCATAATCATTAGGTCTTAAGTCGCAACTGCAGGAGCACGACCCTCTCTGCACTACCAGATCCATATAATATTAGCTAGAGCAGTCAGAGGATTTGGCCTACACTCTCTACGCTGGCCAGACGGGTTGGAGAGGTCTCATTGATGTTCATAAGCTTTGTTTACTTACCTTTACCTTTTTCAAATTGTCCTGGGTCTTGGGTGTTTAACTATATATGTATTTATTAAAAAATATAGTATCGTTAAGTTAGTATCCCATAACAGAAGTTTAAAACTTACTTTGGGGCTAGCTCAATCAGTGTAATTTGTTCTTATATATAGTTCGTTTCATAAGTCGCCTTTTATGACATCCACGGGAAGACTTGGAGAGGTCCTATTCTACTCCGCCGGGAACCACACGGCAGTAATACATAATCGGTGAAAATTGCAAGTGTCTGCTATTACGGTTCAAGAGATAGAGCCCTGTGACAGACGGACGGACAAACGTGCAGACAGCGGATTCGCAGTAATAGGGTCCCGTTGGCACCCTTTGGGTAGGGAACCCTAAGAATGTTTCAGACATTCACACTATACGAAAGTGTACGGCGACTCCAAAAAATACACATAAACCATAAAAGGTTTTTCATTCTTTCAAATTGCAATTTGCAAAAACCTTTTAAGTAAGAAAAGCATGTTATTCTTACTTAACCATTTAAGGATTGGCTATGTAGGTATAAACGCCAGCGAAATCTCTGTATCCGAAGGCAATCTCAACGACTTTTCATAAATAAGGGTAGGTTCTTGTGTTCACAGAAGTCATAAAGAGCGCAGTTGGAAAGTTAATCTAGTTAGGCAGGGTGGCGGGCCGTAAGTTTGGTTCCGGCGGCGAACGATAATTAACGCGATTACGAAGATAGTGAGAACGTCGACGCCCCTTAATTGAAATGTATTGCGCTTTTGGCGGAGAGCAAGCGGAGAGTCATCTTAACGAGATTTCTACGCACGCAGATTTTCGAGAGCGATAAACGTTAGTTATCTAGGTATTTGTAGATTAGTAGATTATTGTGTTTTAAAAACGACATAAATAGTTATACCTATGTTTAAACTAGCTGTTGACCCGCAACTTCATTCGCGAGGGCTTTCGTTTATAAACACCGTTTGTTGGGTATTTCTTGAAATTGACATAAGTGACTTTTTTGTTTATAAAATTATTAAAATTGAACAAACTTTCTATTTTAAGTGAAGCTGATGAAAACTAGCAAACCCTAATCGGTTAAGCTGTTTCTGGGATTAGTTCGCACAAACGCACAGAGAAAGACACAACAATTATAACAATTATTGTTTTTGGATTCAATCTTCTTCTTCTTAGCGAGTCGGAATGGCTAAAATGATTAAATGAGTGTGGACCAATGTGTGGCCACACTTGCTCCCCTGCCATTAGCCGAATTTAGGTCAATTGAAATTTAGGTAAATTGGTTTCAATGCGTTTATAAAAGCCCCCAACATTATTTTTTTCTCATATATGGAATATATATGAGAATCGATCGATCAGTTAGATTTTTATGAAATGTATAAAAAAAATAAAAATAAATACCTATATAGATTATCGCCTCTACGTATGATATTTTCATAGGGTTTTTTAGGCATTCAAGATGCAGTACTGAAGTACTCAAATTAAATAACACCATTGTTAACAACATTAGACACGTGATGGCTCAGTTGGTAAGAGCATAGTCGTATTGAGACCAAAGTCGCGAGTTCAAGTCCTGCTCACGTGGTATTTTTTCACCATTTCTTATTTCATTATTTAATCTACGTATATATACGTATATGTATATATATATATATATATGATCTCGTAAATCAGTCAAAATAGAACTCAGACGAATTTGATTGTTGAATTGTTTTAGTAGATGATTAATTCGAATATTATAATTGTGGATAGTTGAACAAATAAGCCTTTTATGTTTCAAGTCTTTGATTACGTGATTCGTTGATAACTTAGACTGTTGACATTTTGAACCGTTTATGTTGTACACCATTGGTATTTTGATTATTTGAAATATTAAATTGTTGATTATACGGATGTATGACATTTTGATTGTTGACATTAAGTACGACCACCACCTCTCCACAAGTAGGATTCTAAAATATCTCCAAAATGCAACTGTGGAGCTACTGACCAAACCTTACAACATATCACTGAAGAATGTCCGCTATGCCGTTTCCTTGGAGGACTAAAAAACCTGCCATTGCGTATTTAGGATTCATGCAGTACCATGCCATACGATATGATGATGATATTGGTCACCACTTTGTCTACCACAGGGGTCGGCAAATAGCGGACCGCGGTCCGCGTCCAGACTGCCGACCCATTTTGTGCGTACCGCGAGAACACAGCAACTTGCACTTCTTTTTTCGTAGATGAACTTTTTCGGTCTCGACTTACTGATGAACTCTTCAGGATTTAATGTCAATAGCTTGCACCAATTTTATTCAAACTTCAGACACATAGTCCGCAACAAAAAATATCATTTTTCTCATTGATATGTAAAATAATAGTTTTGTTATTTCCGTAATTACATTTGTTTAATAAATGTTTTTTTTCTATAAAATGTTGTGCCACCACGATGGTCATTTAATTTCTTAAAACGGACCCCGAGTGTAACTAATTGGTGACCCCTCACCTAAGAATACATAAGTACTTTCTACCTACCTAGTGAACACAGCAGTAGGCGACGGCATCATTAAGCCAAGAACCGGACCTTAGATTTGAGTTTTAGCTCTAATTAAATCATAGTCAACATAGCACATCAATATTGTGCAGTGTCTGACGTACGGACACGTAAGACCACATAGTTACCATGGCGGCAGGCGATGGCATTCATTACGTAAGCCAATCACCGTGAACACAGCGCCGGTACAACCTCCTACCTAAGATTAGAGTTACAGCGCTAATTGAATCATCTGCCAGTTAACTGCAGGTTAATAATAGACCGTGTTGTGTCTACTTGGAAACACCCTCTATTATATCGTCTAACAAAATATGCTGAAACTATTTGAGGCGAGAATTCAGTCCATGATACTGAATAACTATACCAGAAGAACATATATGAAAATATATAAATATTGGTTAGCTTTCCATACATACTCGGATCAGCTGATCGGTCAACTTATGTGGGAGGCCAAAAAATATTTTTCATATTTCGATATATGTTCCTTGGGGAAAGATCTTCAGTATCACGGACTGAATCCATCCTTAATATAGTTTCAGTATATTTTGTTATCTATCTATATTTAGGAGCTATGGTCTTGTCGGTGGAGTATAAATTCTCTTCTATTTGTCTCTCTCATCTGCCAGCTGTTTTACTTCGCTGTACGACACAATGTTCACCTTTTCGTTTATCTGTTTCATGTAGCTATGCCTTGGTCTTCCTGGTCCTCTTTTCCCTTCTCTACATTTTTTTAGACCCTGTATATTTAGGTAGGTTCTGTAGATACCGGTTAGGTAACCAATGATGTTGTAGGTTGAAACAGGTTTATGAAGTGATGTAAAGTAATACTAAGTACACGTAGTACTCTTTTAGTACTTACAAGGTTGAGAACATAAAAAGTAATTACTTTGTTTGTCATTGTTCCACTTCGAAAAAAAAATAGGCTCCGGACCGTAAGCAGACCGTCAGCGAGAATCTAAATTGGTTTGGTAGCCGTCGCTCCGTTGTTAAACCTTTTTACATCAATATTAGGTATATTTGCATAAGATAACTACTAAACTTTCAAAGAGTAAGTACACATGTATAGTAATAAGTACTTACAAGCTTAAGAACATAAATAGTTATTAGTTTATTTGTCAGCATACGTCATTTCACCTATAAAAAAAAGGCTCCAGACCGTAATCTGACCGTCGGCGGGAATCTAAATTGGTTCGGTAGCCGTCGCTCGGTTGTTCAAAGTTCAAATTATACCAATATATTATATAGAAACATGTTTTACATCAATACTATCGTATTCGTACATATATATAGGTAAAAATAAATCGCCACAGCCCGGCTCCGGACCGTAATCTGTCGGCTGCGAGACGTCGGACCGTCGGCGAGAATCTAATTTGGTTCGGTAGCCGTCGCTCATTTGTTCAAATTATACCCTCGCGCCACCCCTGCCGCGCTTGCGACATACCCGAGACGCCCGGGAAGTGGTTGCGAAATAATGGCTTTATAGTTTGTCTTTAGGTTGTTATTTTTATTACGTTCTACAGTGTTTTGGAAAATGAAGATTTTCGAATATAATTCACGATGCTTCTATATATTGCTATCGACCTAGGTCGATAGCAATATATAGAAAATAAAAATATAAATATAAAATATATGTTCATACCTAGGTATGAACATATATTTTAACACAGATTGAAAAATTGGTTTTATCTTGGCTAGTGGTGGACTCGGCTATCTAATTTGTGACATCTTTCAATATTTCCGAAAATTGTCTAGAATTAGAAAATTCAGTTTGAATAAACTTATTTCGCTGTTTTTGGAAAGAATAACGACTGGCCTATAGGGTCTGTGTCTACGAGCACGGTTTCTACACGGCACGGAGTCGGCTGGTGGCAGTTATTATAGAGCTCCATATAGACTCTGTATACATAAATTGGCGCCGCCTTAATGAACAGATCTGTATGGAGCTTCATACATAACTGACACCAGCCGGCTCCGTGCCATGTAGAAACCGAGTTCGTGGATACAGGCCCTCAATTTTCAGCAACGGTCAGTGACACTCAAACTATTCCGCCGTCGGCTCTTCCGGACCCTCTTTAGAACGTGATATTTCCGGCTCCTTTGTCAATCGAGAGCCTCTTTGAAGAAACATGTAAGGCGAATCAAAAACGGAAATTACTAATAATGGGACACTTGTTAATTTTAATTACATGTCGCCTTTTTTATTTATTTAATAGGTGGGGTTTCTCTTTTTGTAAAGCGGAGTTACTAAGTCTACATAGTCACTCCGAACATTATCATTCTATGTAACGAACACACTGTGCGAATAATTTATCAAAAAAATATGGGGACAAGGTAAAATAAATACATATACCTATGTTATAAGATTAATAAAACAAAAATTATGCAAGAAAATGGGAGCTGGCTAATACCTAACAAACGTTCTTTTATATGTACATAACAAATTGGAGGACAAACTCGACCTAATTTATGTATGGAGCTATGATGGCTCTACCAAAGCCCGACACTTTCCGCTATGTCTAATCACTTCAAAAGGAACTTAATTTAGTTAGGTAGTTAAAATCTTTATTGCACCAAAAAATAATAAAACAGAATAATAGAAATAGGAAACAGGTGTCAAAAAGATTTTCAAAGCTTTTCCAAAATACAAACTAGACGGATGCCGCCGTATATAAGGAAATACAGAATTAGTAAAAAAAATAATTAAGTACATGAAATTCCGTATAAAGTTACCTTATCAAAGTAGATAATGAAAGGACTTTGTTGATTTATTTCTATACTTCCACTTGACCGTGCCAACGTAAACCGAACAAAATTTCACCGCTACGCAAACATTTGATCTAAAGAATGCAATCCAGACGAGTGCCATCGGAACCAAGGGAAGTGCGCAACCTTTGAAATAAATCAAATCTGTATTGACCGAATGCAAATAAATTCCCTGTTATCCGGTGTTTAAACAGTGTTTCGGGGTACCGTCCGCGCCCTCGCTCCTAATCAAAAAATTGAACTTTCAATAAAGGGAATCATTAATTCTGCTTAGGGAGGGATCCGTAAGAGCCTAACGAACTCCGCAAGAATCCGCCATGTTTTTGTCGGATAATTATTTGAAAGAAATACTTACGTACCTGGGGGACTTCACGGGAATCGTATTTGATGGACTTTGAAATATTAAGTCGCTCCCGTGTTTGGCTAAGTATGTTCAAAGTTTTGTAAAACAACAAAACAACGAAGCTTTAACATTTTTGAAAAGGTGAATGAAGTCATATATTCAATTTCATTATTTAATGAAATATATAACCTTGTTTTGATAATCTATTTTATTAAGTTATTTAACTTAATGAAATAGATTATCAAAACAAGGTTATATGTTTACGTAACTGATTTTATTTATAAATATAGAGGCTTTCAATGCTGACTTCGATATTTATGTTAACTGTGTATTATAAAAGTTAATTTTTATTTAATTACAAAAATATGTATCTACTTACATGATGACAGCTGAGTACAACCTTTAAAATATATTTAGAAATTTATTATAACGTACATACTAAAATTATTTAAAAAAATCGTAAAATACTTAATCGAATATTGTTGGTACTACCATCTAAGATAGATCGGAGCATCGTCTGCTATCGATCTGTTGTTTTTGTCAGTCCCGTGCAGATGATTCTGATTGACAAAAATTTACGTTGTCCTTTATTGGGAACACAATCGCGGCAGTAATCCAGCATATAAAATCTAGAAGGTACTAATCCGAAAATTCGAGGAAATAAAACTGCACCTTTACCGTAACTTGATCTGCTATCTTTTGGTTATCTCAGAGCGAATCCGGTCATGACTTGTATTGGGAACATCATAATACTTACACAGATACGCGGTCACCTATATAAAGTAATATAAAAATCCCTGATAAATCTGACCTTTTCAACCAACAACCAACCTTTTCAATCCAAAAAGGAAAGTTCTCAATTCCCTATTACTCGAAAACGCCTAGACCATTTGCAAAATTCTTTTTTTGTTTGAAAGTAAAAAAAAGGTATTTTTAGGGTTCCGTACCAAAAATTAAAAAACGGAACCCTTAGAGGATCACTTCCCGATTACTCGAAAACGCCTGGACTATTTGGAAAATTCTTTTTTCGTTTGAAAGTAAAAAAAGGTATTTTTAGAGTTCCGTACAAAAAATGAAAAAACGGAACCCTTATAGGATCACTCGTGCGTCTGTCTGTCCGTCCTTCTGTCACAGCCAATTTGCTCCGAATCTGCTGGACTGAATTAAGTGAAATTTGGTAGAATGTTGTAATCCTATGACCCAAACACATATTTATTTATTTATTTATTAAATCTTTATTGGCCACAATGGTACAAAAGGTGGACTTAAGGGTCGGCACCATGTAAACTGGGTTTGCGCGGGCAACAAGTTTGTACAGAAAGCGTTTGATTTAAGTCAAATAATGTATACACATAGATAGAGGAAGAGTTGGGACAGTAGACGAAAAAAAGGATTTTTTAAAATATTTTGTAGTTTTCCTAAAAACGAGCATTGAATTTACCCAAAAACATGCAAAACGCACTTTGCGCGGGCAATAGTTATGGCTTAAGTAGAAAAGACCACTAAGAAAATTACATACCTAGTTATAGGTGAATAGACTAGCCAGTAGACGAAAATCATATTTTTTTAATTTTTATTCAGAAAAAGTAAGATAATTGTAAAGAAACCTGAAAGAAATATTTTAGAAAATCTTGCTACAAACTGGCTTGTTTTTCTGCGTAAAGAAATATTCTAACAAGGGATTGCATATATTTTTAAAAATAAAGGCTATTTTGATACATTATTCTTAATATTTGCTTACAATGCAATCACGCAATAATAAAAAAAATAATTTTAAAAATTGGATGTTTTGCAACGTTTTTGACAGAAATCTCTGAAATGGCGGCCATGATTCTTCCATACAAATTCAGTTGGCCGCCGGGCGTTCAGGTAGGAGGCCGTGTCGAATTTTTCAAAAAAATCCATTTTCGAATTACGTAAAATTGCATTACAGTCTAAAATATTTCAATAAAAAGCTATGTACAAACTGCCAAATTATGTCATACTTTTGCTACACTATGGTACAGTTTTGACATTTTGTTGACGTTCAAGTAAAGATGTAATGCTATCGCAGATAGGGCATCGCACATTTTTTTTTTTAAATTTTATTGAAAATTAAGTCAATGAAAGAAATAATTTGGTTTGATTTATTACCTATATTTTTTAATTGGCGATTAGGGTGAAAATCGGATTGGAACTTTCTCGGGTCGCGGAATCATATTAACTGTTTTTGTAATAAAAGGTGCTGTGTAATTAGGGTTATACAATTATTTTGAGGGGTGATTCAGTCTCAAATTTTGAACAACTTTTCCCCATGAATATATATCAAAATACGAATTGACATTATGCGTAATATATCGAACCACAGGCTTACCTAGATCTATACTTGGCTAGGCAGGCAGGCTATAGTAGGCTATTTATCTACACTAATATTATAAAGAGGAAAGATTTGGTTGTTTGTTTGTTTGCACTACATGGCTCCGAAACTACTGGACCGATTTAAAAAAAGCTTTCACCGTTGGAAAGGTACACTATCCCCGAGTGACATAGGCTTTGTGTGTACCAAGGGCAAAGCCGGGGTGGACTGCTAGTATAGTATAATGATATTAAAACAACACTCAAAAAACAAAAAAAAAATCTGCATTTTTATACAAAAGTGTGCAGCCGCCCGGGAAATTTGTATAGGAACCGATTTTTTCGGTGTTTTTACTGTTTTTAGGGTTTCGCTTGTCTGTCTGTCCGTAAGTCACAGCCAATTTGCTACGAAACTATTAGAATGATTTAGTTGAGATTTAGTACCTACACCTATGTAACTTAGTGACCTAAAGATAGACGTATAATGTAAATAAATGAAATTTAAAAAAGGGGGCCACTTATTGTGGGTAAATTAGACATTAAAAAAAAGTTTTGATAACAAAATCGTGTGACATATCAAATGAAAGAACTTTTTATGACAATTTTAAATATATTTATTTTTTATTATTTCTTAGATCGGTATTTTTAAGTTGTTTAAGAAAATAGGCGAAAATTTAACCCCCCCTACTAAACTACTGGACCGATTCAGTTGAAATGTGGTGCACATAATGTAAATTTGTGACCCAAAGACGGAAGTAAAATGTAGGTAAATGAATAAATAAATAAAAAATGGGGCCACTTTATGAGAGATAAATGAGACATTAAAAAAGGGTTTTGTGAACTATATCGCGTAAAATATCAAATGAAAGAGCATTTTATGATAATATTAAATAAATTTTTAATTATTTAAATTAATAGTTCTTTACGTATAGATTACGGGAAAACCTATTAGAAGATAAACAATAAAAGGGTGCAATAATGCTAATTACTGCTTCATTAATCAACCAATTTTTTTAACTGTTTTCAGGAAAAGATTTCTTTTTAGTGCTCTTTGTTGATTCGTTAAAAATATTGTACAAAATCAAACAGTCAAGTCATTGATTGAGCACGTACAGCTGCTACGCCAAGACTGTTGATCTGTTCAACGTGCAATCCTTTTTTACCCTCCGTACTTACATAATAAGGTGAATAGAAGTGAAAGGTGTTACGATTGCAGATGGTCGCTAAACGTATTGTTTCACAAAGAAAATTCAAATGTGTACATTTTCTGTCAGTGGAACACAAAACGTGTAGTTTTCCAAGTCACCGCTCGCGTAAAATACTATTTGATTGTATTTTTGAGAACGTCATGTCAGCGATAAGTAATATTGATTTACACAGAAATATCATAAATTTGTCTATGGTTCCCTAAAATTTCAACTTAACCAAAATAAACCGGCCACGTGCCGTAACGGGCCACGTGCAGTGTAGGGTTCCGTAGTCAGTACCTACTTGTTTTATGTAACTAACAACTGCCTAACTATAGGTCTGAATTCAGTCCATGATACTAAACAACTTTCACCAAGGAACAAACGAAATACAAAAATTATTTTTGATCTCTTACACACAAGATTTGGCAAAATGTAATATTTATGTAATATATGTATGGTAATGTAAAGACAAATCACACTAATTAAGCTAGCCCCAAAGTAAGTTTTAAACTTGTATTATGGGATACTAACTCAATGATACTATATTTTATGATAAATACATACATAGATAAACACCCAACACCCAGGACAATTTGAAAAAGACCATTTCCTATCTTGCCCCGGCTGGGGCTCGAACCCAGAACCTCCGGATTAGCGGTCTAGCGTGTTAACAATTACGCCACGGAGGTCGAATGGAAAGCAAACATTTTCTTTTCATATTTAATTATGTGTTCCTTAGGAAAAGTTGTTCAGTATCATGAACTGAATCCACCTTAAATTAGTTTTAGTACAGGGAGACGTTATATACTACTGCCGTGAATTTTTTTAAGTGTATGTGTGTGTATCATATACAACCGTTTAACTGACAGAGAGGGAAGACACATGATTCTAACAAAAATTTGCAATCAAAAACCAAATATTTCACAAACGGATTGCTAAAACGAAAAAGGGTGTTCATAATCTTACAATATTTTTGAAAGACCTATTCAACGACGTCTCACACCACACATTTTTTTTTCAAGTTTTTATTACCACATGTCCATGCCCATGCCCAATTACAGCTTTCTAGTACTAATAGTCTATGAGTAAAACTGGGGATAGATAGACAGACAGACATGACGAAATTATAAGGTTTTCTTGTTAACTACGGAACCCTAAAAAGCTGCGTGAAACTAAAAAGATTCTCTATTGTAAGGGTTCTTTTTCATTTGCGCTTTAACAAATTTCAAAATACGAGTATGTAATCAAAACCACTTGAGCAAATATTTCGCTCCACTTCGCATACGATAAATTCAAAAATTGATGGATGAATGACCGTGCTTTTACAGGTTAAGCAACTTCTAGCTTAGTCACAGTTAGGATGGGTGACCGTGCTTTCAATCTTAATGTTGTCCAAGTCAAATGTAGAGATTCTTATGAATAAATTTCAGTTTTCTCTACCTACATTACTTGGCAGCTATTTAAATTTCAATTGTTTTTCGGAATTTGAACTTGGCATTTTTACATTTATGTTTTTGATGGGATAAAATAAACACCCAAGAATCAGGACAAATTAAAAAAGGCCATTTACCAACTTGCCCTGGCTGGGAATCGAACCCAGAACCTCCGAGTGATGGACTAGCGTGTTAAGGAATCGCCACGGAGATCGTCTAATAAATTGAAAAAGTAATAAATTTTACGCAAGATTCGAATAACTATAACTTGGATTTTTTAGAAAGTGCTATATGAATTTCACATATATTTAAACTCGCTTTTTAAATAAACGTCTTGCATTCACGCACACTACTGTATTTTCGACTTTAGCCTTTTTCTACTGATAGCCTGTCTACTAAAATGTTAAGTACATTATAATGACGTCTGCCAAGGCCTTAATTCAGAAATAATAATTCAAACAAAATAATTCTTTGATTTGATTGATTTGAAAATTTTAATAAGTATCGCAGACTGGAAGTCTTGACGAAAAGAAACAAGTAAGCTTCTACGTTACAATTTATGATTACCTACATCTATTGTCCCGTTTACACATTATTAACTCTATGTAATCTCATCTTGACATTTTTATCCCCCTAGCGGGAAAATTTTGCATATTTCAGAGCCAAATCCGACCACGTGGCTATGTGCATACAGTCCCTACCAGTCAGCCTTTAGGAAAAACAGAAAAATTTAAATTAGCGATAGGCGCTTAAAGATAAGTATGTATTTCTACACATACTATACACATAACTACATATACAATATATACACATACATACAATCACATACATACATACATATATAAATACATAATATAAAATTCAAAACAATTTATGTTAATGATAAGTTCTGCTGCAACAAATTGGCATAAAGGTGCGTGTGGACTTTTCTCTTAAAAAGGAACCTATTTGAGATACTTTTGATGTCCTCGGGTAAGGCATTCCAAAGTCGCGTAACTTGAACAGTAAAAGAGATAGACATAAAATTTGAACGAAATAATGGAAAATGGAGACGAAGAAAATGACTGGAGCGAAGCTCACGGTCATGGCTTTCGGACTGATAGCTAAATTTGTTTTTCATATATAGGGGAGAAAGAGGATTCTTTAGTATAGAAAAAAGTGTACAAAGCATTCTCTGTGGTCGACGCTGACAAACAGGAAGCCAGTTGAGCTTACGAGTAGATCGAAAAGAAGAAATGTGATCGTATTTACGAAGACAGAAAATAAAGCGGATACAATTATTAATAAGACGATCTAGCTTATTGAGAAGATCTGCATTTAGATCAGGATAACACACATCAGCATAATCAATTATATAGAATAAGAGATTGTATTAAAGTTATTTTAGTTTTACGGGAAGAAAATTTCTAAAAAGATTTAAGGATTGAAGAGAGTAAGTAACCTTTCTGCTGATCTCAGTTACCTGATCCCTCTAGCTAAACGTAGAGTCCATTATAAGGCCCAGATTCTTGACAGACTGGCTATGCGAGATGTTTGTATTATTTAACACAACTGCAGGAACAGAACTCGTATCAATCTTTGCTAGTTGTCCGGAACTACCAATTAATACTGCCTGACAATTTGACGCATTGATTTTAATACCAAAATCCTCAGACCAGGAGTAAATGTTGGACATGGATGCGTTCAGTTGACTTATACCAGAATTGATATTTTCAGAACTGGTTTGAACGTAAATTTGTAGGTCATCTGCATAGAAATGATAAGAACAGCTAATAGAAAGTGATAAAAGATTTATAAATACAGCAAATAACAAAGGAGAATAGGATACCCCCTTGAGGGACACCTGAAGAAATATCCTTCCATTGCGACAACTCACGGTCCACTCGAACCGCTTGTTTCCTACCATGGAGATAAGAAGAAAACCAGGCTGTAGCTAAGTATGAGAATTTCATATATTCGAGAATTGCCAGGAGAATGTCGTGATCAACCATATTGAAAGCATTTGAGAAATCAATTAGACCTAGAATGGTGATTAACGAGTTCTCCATACCAAGGCGAATATCCTCAGTGACGTTAAGAAGAGCAGTAGCGGTACTGTGCCCAGGACGAAAACCTGATTGTAAGGGATTGAGAAGACAGTTTTCATGTATGAACGCGGAAACCTGAGCGTGGGCAGCCGCTTCTAGCACTTTAGAAAGATAAGGTAAAATTGAAATGGGACGGAAATTGTTCAACGCCTGCGGATTGGAGACTTTTGGCAAAGGAGTGACATATGCCTTTCCTTTGCCTACTAATTTCGTCACAACCAACCGCATTAGAATGTAATGATATAATAATTTTTCGGATTTCATCCTCAGTCAGGGGAGAAAATGAAAAAGAGTCTATGTGAAGATTGGCCATGGAATAAATCCTAGAAATTGTACATATGTGCAAAGTAAATAAATATTTTTTTAAAATAAGGGTAATTTTCGGGGGATAAATTAGGAAATTGAAAAAAAAAGGTTTGCAAACCTTACTGTGTCATATACCAAATGAAAGGGCTCGTTATGAGGATCTCAAATATATTTTTGTTACTATTGTAAAATAAATAGTTTTGATTTTATTCATGAAATAAGACGTAAATTGACCATTCCTCCCCCGATCTCCGAAACTACTGAGCCTAAAATTTTGAAAAAAATACAAAATGTAGTTCATTGCTTGCATTGCATAAGAATTCAATCAATTGTACGGAACCCTCTCCACGCGAGTTTAACTCGCACTTGGCCGGTTTTCGGTTTTTAGTTTTGAAAAATTAATAACAACATTTATGTGTTATTATTCTCAAGCAGTGCCATGCAGGAAATCCTGGTTGGCAAGAATGAATTTTAATTCCACCCATTTGCATTTGGATAAACCACGCAGCCGCAAATTATATGCTAATCCCTAAAATAAACGTGCACTTTTTCCACAGACGTATCGCACTGTCTGCTATTGATCCGCTATTTTTCTCAGACGCCGCCATGCAGGCGATCCCAGCCGAGAATTAATGATGTCCTTTATTGGGAACACAATTTTTGAATCCGTCCTCCTTTCTCCCTCGCAGTCCCACCGTAACCTGTTTACATTTGAAAGCCCCGATAGCTTGAAGGCTTTCGGTTATAAAGCTAATAAAGCTTGACAGAAAACCTTTATGATGAATTGATATACGAATAAATAAGTAGATGCAGTTAAAATATATTATTTCAAAATTACTTTAGATTCTAAACTCAATATAAATTTATACGCCTACAAAAAATCCTCTTTTTTCTGTTCTACGTAATTTAGTACAAAAATAGAGGTCATCGAAAATAACCGTAGCACCGCTACAACGTAGGCGCAATTTTCAGGACGTAGATTCAATATCTACGACCTTAGGCAGGCTTAAGCATTATAAGCAGACTCAAACAGGCTCAAGCAAGCTCAGTTTCTATGCCTAATATAAATAAATATAAATCTTTGATATAGGTTTTGTCAATTAGCGAATTATACAATTATTATACTATATTTTTTTTAAATTCATTTGTTATACTTCTTTCTGAATAAATATGTAATCTTTTGCCATTATATAATCCAACTGCGATTTACCCATATTATTATTTGACGCCCGCCTCCGCATCCGGCAAGATGGAAAATTTACGTGGATGAAGCCCAGGAGAAACCACTAGGTCATTGAGATTATTTTGCCTTTACAACTTTTTCAATACCTATAGCCGTTGGTCCCGGCTGTCATTGTATGGCAGTCGTCAAGCTATATTAGATACCTTTAGGCAGCTTGAAAAATCTGACACCAGTGTCAGCCACTTACATACACGAAAAACAAACAAACAATACCTATCCAATTGCATCGAGCTGAGTATCATAAAGATGTTGAATTGAGGTTTTATTTCCATGCTGTTGTTACTTGTAAGAAGAAATAAATTGATTGATTTATTCGTTCTTATACTTATAACAATAATGTAATTAATATAAGTACTTTAATCTTTGTAACTTTTAATCTACTGGCAAACGTTTAAAGGTTTTATATTGAGGAAAAAATTAAAGCAGAGTAGGGAGGGTCCCGAAGCCCGCAGGCGGATACCGAAGCCTGTTTACACGATCCAGGATCAGCCAAAGTAGTCCCCAATCGCTTTAAGGCATTAGCAGAGTTCAACGTTACTGTTATGTTATGATTGACAAATAGGCAGGAATTTTGGATTTCATTTTACCTTGTAATATTATAGCTATTTTTCCAGTGTATTTTTCATTCTTTGGTTTATTTTGACATAGATACTTACATATTTGGTATTTTATATAAAAACAACTTTTAGACGGGAATATTGTGTCATATTTTTAATGTGAGAAATATAAATTGAAATAGAAAAATTTAAATCTACTTATAATAAATTTGTCATCTTTGCACTAAACTACTTTTAGGCTTAATTTACATTATAAATTATGTACATTACATTTAAAAAAAATATACAGAGGATAATGACTTCTATAATCTAGGAGAATACAGTAGAAATTAACATGAAGAAAGAAACTTTGCGGGAATTCCCGCGTGTTCCGCGGAATTCTACGGCAGTGTAAATTGAGCCTTACAGTCGCAATTTACAAATAATGCCAATGCTTCTCTGTTTCACATTTTAACTCGTGAGATAAGTAAGTCGGGTATAAGTAATTAATATAACTTCCATTTCGAATTCCAAAATTAAAGATTGGAAGCAGCTTGCATACATCGTTTTCATTTCTTTCGAGTCTTAAAATCCTTGGCTTTAATTATTCCGTAAGAAATAGACACGTGATAGTGTATCTACATCTATATAAGTATACACTGTAATTTTACATGAAAATCCGATGTTGTAGTGAATCCGTGTAATGGTAAAGCTAGTTCCCTCTTTGACCAATCACCAGACAAATGATTTGCCAGCGCGCTGCTGCGAGCCAATTAATTGATGGAGACCCGGGAACAAATGAAGAAGACAACAGATGTGTGCACTCTTAATGTCTTGAATGTCTAGGGTTGTTGCTGAAAAAGGTTGTCTGGAAGAAATCGCCTTAGTGTTTTATTTATTTACACTTTATTGTACACACATACAAATGTAATAGTACAACAGGCGGAATTAATGCTAAAAGCATTCTCTAACAGTCAAACCTTTGGGTTGATTGGGAGAGTTTATGTCCATGTAAGTGTCTGAAAATTCTAATTTTAAAGGAGTCGCGGCTACGAGTCCTTCCGATGGACTTAGGGAGATCATTCCAAAGTCGTACAGTAGTGACAGAGAAAGAGTTATCGAAAAAACCTGTACGGTGAGAAGGAAGGCTAGGGTAAGAGTATTTGAAAAACGCAGGGACCTCTCATGAATAGAACTTAAAAGTTGGAAACATGATTTGAGATACTCAGGGGCCTGGGGATTATTGAGGATATTGTATAGCTGACAGAGAATATGTTGGTTCCTGCGTTGACGGATTGGCAGCCAATTGAGCTGAGAACGAGATTGGGAAACGTGATCGTATTTGCGCAAGCAGAAGATAAACCTAATACAGTAGTTAAGAAGACGTTCTAATATATTTAGTTGTTCCTCGGATAAGTCGAGATAACACACATCAGCGTAATCAATTATGGGGAGAATTAAAGTTTGTGCTAGCATGGTTTTTGTTTTCTCACTGAACAGCTTCAAAGGCGGTCACCTACCTAGTAAATGGATGTTCTACAGTGCGCTTATCGGTATTTGGTCACCAATTGAGATTTTCTTTTTCCCCAGCGGCCATAGGTTCGTCGGGATAGGTACATATGTCCCACTGCTATTTCAATTCGCTTATCCTCTGGACTTTGTCAGTGATACTTTATTACTGTGTTATGTAAGCTAGGATAAAACTTCTTTATTGCACCGTTAAAAAAAACTTGTATGTAAGTAAACTACATGAATGTATGATGCTATCGAATGCTTTGCGGTAGTCTATGTATTTTTTTTCTTTTTTGTCGTTTATTCTTACTCTTTCTTGTAGGTACGTATTTAACTCTCTTATCTTCATTTGTGTATATAATATCTGTTTATTTGTTGTGGTATTTCTTTTTGACAAAAAAGTAATTCTATTCTATTCTATTCTATGAAGTAAATACAAAAGGCACCAAACCTTATCTAAGCTAAGCTAAGACGAGTTTACTGGTTTTTACACAGAGCGACTGCCGTCTCACTTCCGCAACCCAAAGTGTAGACCAGAACCAATCCTATGATAGGTTTGAACAAACGTTCGATACCCAGAACTTCACGTGCCTTCCGAAGCACGGAATCATCTCTCTATTTGGATAATCACGTTATTCAAGCCTGCAATACCCTAACCAGACTGGAAACAACTTTTTACAAAGTATGCTTCCCAGTGGGATTTAAACCCACGACATCTGGCAAACTTCTTTACCACTGGACCACGGAGGCAGTCGTATGATTGAAATTGATTATTAATAATAAACTATGTGCAGATCATTTCAAAAGTACCTAAGTATGTACAAAAGCATCATTCTGGAGCTTAGGTATTTTGTGGGGGCTAGTGTCATTTGGAGCCCGGATTAGGAGGCAGAGTTAGAAAGCGGATCACTGGGGCACTCATTAGCCGATGTAGTAGCCATTTTAAACGGACGACGTAATATCTTTTACTTAGGTATGCTTATGTTAGTGGGACAAACAAAGTAAAAACTTTTTCTTTTAATTCGTTTTCTTAGTTACAACCTTAGTAACAGACCATTAGCTGGTAACTGGTTACCAAAGAAAAAAAATGGCTCTTGTAAATATTTTACGTACATAAACTTACTGAGACGTGGTAACACGGAAGTGTTACACTTTTCGGAGTTAGGTAAAACACTCATTTATATTGGATTTGGTCTTTTTTCAACAAATTATAAATTTTTATAGGGTTTTTTAGGCATTTAAGATGCAGTACTAAAGTACAATACAATACGAAAATCTTTATTGCACCAAGTACTCAAATAAAATAATAAAATAAGTTGATTTAAGTAAATTACAACTTATCTTAATCTAATGACGTCCTTATCTCGTACACACAGGTCACACGGTCGAAAGCTATCACAAACTTACACAATACAAAACATAATAAAATGATACAAATTCAATTAAAATAGAATTATAAAAAAATAACACTGGCATGACCCTACCGATACCTACCTATTAGGTACTTCCCTATCTACTATATAAGCTAGAAGTGTATTCAATCAAAGATACTGTTCACGGTTATTGGGTCCCGTAATGAGCGTCGACGTCTGATGTAAGGTAACAATGCGGTTGCAGACAGTTTGAAGGTATGTGAACAGCTCAATCAAACATCTTCTGGATTAAGGTGAAGATATAAGCAAATGGCCTTGAAGTGTGAAATAAATTGTTAACTGCTCTAATTAATACTCTTAAAAAAACGTAATTAATTGCTCTTCGTCATGCACTACTATTATTGGTGATCCGTCTAGCTTTAAAACTTGCCGTGGCCACTTTTGGCGGATGCAAGTTTTAAAGCTAGACGGACTAATGTAAATACTTTCAACGGTGGTTCATAAAATAATTTAAAGGGCTATCTAGTGAATGACGAAGAGAAATATGGAAATTATCTCCATATTTACGAGTTAACAATTTATTTCAAATGAGTGCGCCACTTCAAGGCCATTTGCCTATACCTTCACCTTAACTGGCACGCTGGGTATCGGGCTAGAAATGCTATTTCCGAAATAAATAATTGTAAGTGTAAGCACAGTAAATCAATAACGTTCAAATGGAGTCACTAAACGAATGGTTTTTACTATATATCAAAAAAAAATTGTTAATGTAGTGACTTTTCGTTACAATAATTAATTTTTTAACAAAAAAAACTACCGACTTCAATTATTTTCAAGGAGTTTCTTTCATATCTCCAAAGTTCTTCATCATATCTTCACCGAATTAAAATGGAACCAACTTGGTAGTAAAGGCTTTCATATAAAAAAAGAACCATCAAAATCGGTTTACAATTGGCGAAGATATCGCGTAACAAACATACATGAAAAAAAAAAAACGTACAGTCGAATTGATAACCTCCTCCTTTTTTGAAGTCGGTCAAAAACAGATCCCTAAACAAGAAATTATTTAAATAAATATTTTTAAGTACAAGCTTTTATTTACAACAATGAACTAAAAGTTTAAAGTTCAAAACGAACCAATCGAGCCTAAACTCGGTGGGCTGAAGCCGGTAGGTGGCCACGGAATCGCTGTGACAAAACAACATTACGTATGGTGTTTTATCACAGAGATGCCGTGGCCACCTACCGGCTTCATCGTGAGATCAGATCATTGGTACCATAATATTGCATTGTCACCCAACTTAAATAATTTTTTAAAGTTTTAGCTCCATCGAATAATGGGAAGTGGGTCTAATTTAGTTTGCAAGTTTTGATTACGGACACATACAACGAGACAGGTGAAACTAAATAAAAGCTTGTACTAGTCAAATACTTATTACATTTTGTAGACGTACCTACATCTGCAAA
The DNA here is from genome assembly GCA_963576875.1 of Acrobasis repandana. NCBI lineage: Eukaryota > Metazoa > Arthropoda > Insecta > Lepidoptera > Pyralidae > Acrobasis > Acrobasis repandana. The sequence goes on along the minus strand of OY756230.1, from coordinate 7,216,417 downwards.
ATGTAAGTACTTTGGTACAGATGGTAAAACATATGAATTCTTTACTATTATCTATTATGTTGTTTTCTGTATGTTGGATGTTTTTTTTTGTAATTAATATTTTTAAGGCATATTCTCTACTGTCCCACTGCTCGACAAAGGTCTCTTCCACTTCCTTCCATCTCTTTTCATCTTTTGTCTTCCGAGGAAAGAATGAAGATAAAATGATTTTTGGAAATATTATGTACAAAATTATATATTTCACGGCATGATTTGCGCAGATATAATTGTTAACAAAGTACACATTGAAAGTAGGGCTAATCAATATTCTGGCTCCAACATCAATATTTGGCCAATACAGCTCTCGTCTTATTACAGCTAACGAGGGCAAACATTAAAATTCTGCAAGATTAACAACGCCACTCACCTGGTTTTGACCATTGAGCTACTTGTACTATATATGTGTGGTTTTTTATTAAATAATTATTTTCATCGGCAGCGGTTTTACAATATGGCTGCTGACTAAATATATCGACCAACCAGTTCCAGCAGCTAAATAAGTGACAGCGCTGACACTTACTTTTTTAAACATTTATACTCTGTTTTTTCTTCTAATCCTAAAATTGGTGTCAGATTGTTCAAACTGCCATCTGGTGTAGCTTAATGAATATCATTTAGTGACAACAGTCATTATTGCACTCTTGTAAACTAGTATTGTTGTGTTATGATGTTTTCCTTCACCGAAAGCAAGTGGTAGTTGTAACTAGACATAAAAACAAATTCAGAGGTACAAAAGTCGCGCCTATTGAGGAAAAAACTTGTCTTACAGACTGGCAGATTTATAGTTGTGACCTGTAACTAACAGCTGCGTTGCAGCGTATGGGTGGCCATATCTGTGTAGGTACGTGAACAAAGTGGTTCATGAGGACGTGAAGAAAGGTAAAACACTTTACATTAATTTTCAATGATTCAGTTAATTTTCAAATCAAATGTTTAGAAAAAATAAAATAAGTATCAATTCTTGTAAGTCACAGTATTTCTGAAGTGGTCGAGGTTCAACTCTCTGGGGTTCGCGGCGCTGATTGACTTATTTTATCATATTTTTATACTTCAAATATTATTCGGAAGGCACTTTGGCAGGTTCATTAGTTCTGTTGCCTTTTTAATCCTCCATTTAAAAAACGATCGGAGTTTTTTATAAATTTGTTTGTAAGTCACACATCATAAATTACAAAGTATAGGGTACAACGGGGAATCGAATACTTGCATACAAATATGTTGCGTATTAAGGCATATTCACAGCTGTCTGGGAGACCCATATGGTTCGCCCGTACGGGATTCTGGAGCGGAGACACACGAGTGACCTGCTAGAACATCGTTTCGAAGTGACGTGAATCGTTCCCGAAAAGGCTCGTGGGTAGATCCCGTACAACGCCACCCGCTCAATTGTACTGAACACTCGTTTCACAGGAATCCCGTATGGGTCCCCCGTATCATGGACCTCCTGTACAGCTGTGAAACCAGCCTAAAGACAAACTGAAGTAAGTATGCAATGAAAACTTTATATTTTAACCCCGTAAAATACCGTATAATATAGTTACGTCTATCCGCCTTAAACGACTCTTGCGATAGTTCCACTTTTCATAGTTATCTCTACATCCGAGACAAGTTTGCCGATATCCGGACTAACATAACAAGATGTGTTTTATCAACCAATTACTGAGAACTACCCTCCCTCTCTTTAGCCTTAAAGAATAGGATATTTCGGAGGTTTTGCTACAGATAAAAGAGGTCACATAGTTTTGGTTAGTGGATATAACAGTGGTAATGCGCTAGGGTGTGTTTTTGCTTTATGTCCCGTGAAATTTTATTGTCGCGAGCGGCGCCGATGGCATGTTGGTGTAACCAGCCCTGTCGCATTACTGTGTAAACGACAGGATCTGATGGCTATCTGCTGAGTAAACTCTCAAGTGTCCTATTTTTGTTGTCTCATTTCGTGTGTAATGATGATTTCATCAAGAATAATGAGTAAATAATCACGTAAATTTAAAGTACCTATTGTATGTCAGTAACTTATATGAAAAAAAGAGGTCGGAGGTAGACACAGACACATAAACTCCATATAATATTACCCCGTGCCGTTGCACCACCTTAGGGTTTTGAATCCTAACACAACGTTTCAATGTTCAAAATCAAGTAGATTTGAAGCAATGAAGAAGTTATGTGTATTGATTTGAAAATTTAATAAATAGAAAAGGAACATTTATTCATAAATAACATTAGGTATTAAACTAAGTAAAACTATGAATATAAAACTAAACTATATCTAAAACTTAAAACTAATCTTAAAATTAGAAAAATTATAGGTTAAATAATTTCATTTGAAATATTACCTATGGTAAGGATAATTTGCCGAAAAGCTCCAAATTTTTGATTTCATATTTGAAGTCTTTTATAAACATAAAATGTCACAGAGCTTTTACTAAAATTTTAACAAGATTTTTACCCCTGAAACCCTTCGCAAACCTGGCACTTGTTTCACTTTGGGACATATGAATTTTAAAGATGGCTATCCGACGGGTCAGTGCATAAGCCGGAGCCGCGTGTTTGCCGAGTATTACCCAAATGAGACGGGATCTACTTTGCGGGTTTATTCCACTTTGATCTTGTTGGTGGGGAAAGGAGAGGAAAGAAAGTTGAAAAAAAATCCTGGCTGGCGGAAAAAAAACGAAACATCCGAGAGTGGATCGGGATAGGTAGTGGTAAGCTATTCCGAGCTAAGAACAAAGAAGACTACACCAAGCAGATCGCCAAGTTTCACTAGTTGGAGACGCACCTTAAGAAGATCTTGTTGGTGGTTTTTATGACTTCGACAAAGCATCGGTGGCAGTTATGTATAGGTATATACCTACAAGGTCTAACAAAATATACTGAAACTATTTTAAGGTCTTATTCATTACTTAATACTGAACAACAAGTTGGTAGGAGAAACCCAAGCAACTTATATGGAAATATGAAAAATATTTTTTGGCCTTCCATACAAGTTGACCCGCCGTGTGATTCCCCCGGCATAGTAGAATAAGCCCACTCCAAGTCAAGAAATACAAGCTAAACAAAGCTTAGACATCAGTGAGACCTCTCCAACCCTTCTGGCCAGCTTGGAGAGTTTAGGCCAAACCCTTTGGCTGCTCTAGCCAAGTATGGCTCTAGCAATACAGAGAGACTAGAAAGACCTGATGGTGATACAAGTTGACCGATCAGCTGATCCGAGCTTGTATGGAAAGTAAAAAATATTTTTCATATTTATTTTAGTATTTCAGTTTTTGCACATAGAAAAGGCCAATGGTCTTAAGTCCGCTAATTACAATTTCATATAATAAAGTAAGTAAGTTTACCGCCTACGACAGAGGGCTTGGTTTTGATTGTCTTCCCAGGATTATCAATACTGAGCCAAAGCTGCTAAAGGAAAACTGAAGAATTGCAAGGAGTAGGTAACAAGTAGGGTCAAAAGGGATAATATACCTTGTCGGAGACTAACTCTGTAAATGAGAGCAGTGCCGGCAAATAGCAGCCTGAACAAACAGTGGACTGGAAGCTCCCAACTCCACTCCGCTTTGCAAAACAATCGGGCTTCCGTTTGTACTTACTTAGTTAGCATTATTTTTGAAAGAACTTACTAATTATATAAAATAAAATCAATTACCGCAGTAAATTATCAGAAAAATAAATGATGAATAAGTTGTACTTATCCTTTTTGAGAAATATACGTAATAAATATAGTGTCATGAAATGAACTTACTATAACAGTAATAATTACACTAGAAGAATTTACAACTTGGGGTTGTCTAGATTATATTGTATAATAGTTGCGATAAGGCCACCTTTTTACATTAGTATTGTTATTAGTATTAGTTACCTATTGTATGAACTACATATTTATTAAACAAATAACCCTATTCTCTCTGAATTATAACAAATAAAAAACTAAAATTGACTAAACCTTTTAAAATCTGTTTTTTGCAATCTATTTTTAGAGTACCTAATAAAGATTTTAACTAACTTACCCCGTTGACTCAGCGATCCGAGGTGGGTCTCCGAAACGAGTTTAGGTGTACCTTGTATGCATTAAGGTAAATACAGTTGTAAATAAATAAAACTGCTAGCTCATAGCATCGTGTAGTGTCGGCGATCAGGCCCCAAGGGCCGCGCTCGATCAAAGTGTCGTGGATGGATGACGACGTGGCTCTTTGTCGGCGGAATTAAACCTTTTGTTGGCAGGAACGCCCGACAGTGACGAGCTGTTTTCATTTAGATACGATGATGATTTTGAAAAGCATATCGAGTGCGATAATAGGTCACGTAATCTATTTTAACACTACAATCTAAGATGAATCCGATGGGGAGTAATTTTCTTGGATGAAATTGTGTTTGAGAGTGTGATTCCTTACTCACGTACAGAAGTCTCACTCGGCCAAGAAATTCAAAGAAATATCTACTAAATGTGGTTAACGATATGGTTTAAGTTAGCTCACGTCAGAACTCAGCATCTTTTCGTTTAGATACCTAGACATCCATTGCAGGCCAATTTCGTTTTACTCTGGACAAACGATTTGTGACGTACTGCAATGTCACGGCAAGGTAAAGTAACACTGGCAACGGGGCACGTCCTTACACAGTGTGGTCTGATAATGAAGTGAAATCTGTCAGTTTTTTTAGGGTTCCGTACCTCAAAAGGAAAAAACGGAACCCTTATAGGATCACTTTGTTGTCCGTCTGTCCGTCCGTCCGTCCGTCTGTCAAGACCCTTTTTCTCAGGAACGCGTGGAGGTATGAAGCTGAAATTTATATCAATTACTCAGGTCTACTGTCCCTTGAAGCTGTGAAAAAATCAAACTTCTAAGCCAACGCAATCAAAAGATACAGCCGTTTATGCCGCAAATTTTCGACACTTGCAAGGGAATCAAAACCTACAGGGTGCTTCCCGTGAACTCAGAATCTTGAAATTTGGTACGAAGCAACGTCTTATAGCATAGATAAAGGAAAAATTACGAAAACCATAAATTTTTAGTTACATCACATAATATATTTTTTAGGGTTCCGTACCTCAAAAGGAAAAAACGGAACCCTTATAGGATCACTTTGTTGTCCGTCTGTCCGTCCGTCCGTCCGTCTGTCAAGACCCTTTTTCTCAGGAACGCATGGAGGTATGAAGCTGAAATTTATATCAATTACTCAGGTCTACTGTCCCTTGAAGCTGTGAAAAAATCAAACTTCTAAGCCAACGCAATCAAAAGATACAGCCGTTTATGCCGCAAATTTTCGACACTTGCAAGGGAATCAAAACCTACAGGGTGCTTCCCGTGAACTCAGAATCTTGAAATTTGGTACGAAGCAACGTCTTATAGCATAGATAAAGGAAAAATTAAGAAAACCATAAATTTTTAGTTACATCACATAATTTATATTTTTTTTTAATAATTTTAAACTTACTACCCATTTCCTCATAAACGCGTAGAGGTATTAAATTGAAATTCATACCAAATACTAAACCTTGCAGGTTTGTACGGAACCCTCGGTGCGCGAGTCCGACTCGCACTTGGCCGGTTTTTTTTTAATAATTTTAAATGATTGACATATATAGGTTGCCTCAGACGGCATATCCTACTCCACCGGACAAGGTTTGAGGAGCGGGCCAAAGGCCCGGCTTCCTATATTTATATACTACTAGCAACAGCGCAAAGGGCTCCCAATGGGGGAAACCTCGGCTTTGGGCGTGCTAGGGGTTATGGCAAATTTTGGGGTGCTGCAACACCCATGTTTTGCCTGAAGGGCCGAAGCTACGGTTGCCAGAAGGGCCTAATCAGGACGCAAATCGTCCAGGTGCCGCCGGGCGGTACCTAGTAAACGAGCTAATGTTTCTAAGCCTATGCACTCGATTCCGACGAATGCGGGGGGGGGGGACGGATCGCGTGGGAACTCTGGCTACTCGGAGCCGCAGAGTTGTCGAATTGGACCATGTCGGCCGTCATTTGGTCATCGGGATCGGTGAGAACATGTCTCGGACGTCTGCCGGTGAGTCTACGAGGGTTATGTTCCGGGGTATAGTTAGCTGCCTCTCTAACCTATCAAAGTGGCGTGCGGACGCTTCTTTCATAAAGTGTAAATAGCTGTTCCGAGCTAGCAATGGAGCATTGGTAGCTCTGCGAACGAAGCGGTTTTGGACTCTTTGGAGTTATGAGATGTTGGATGGGGCAGCAGCGTGTGCAAAAACTACGCTTGCATATGTAAGGACTGGGCGAACGCAAAGTTTGAAAAGTGTTTACTTGTTGCTAAGAGAAAACTTTTCGTTGCGTATCATGGGATTTAAGCGGCTCAAGTAAAAGGATGCGGTGTTGCAAACCTTTTTAATGTGCTGCTTGAAGGTCAATCGGCTGTCGAAGGTGACACCCAGGTACTTGGCCGTCTTGGTCCAAGGAATGGGTTTTCCGAATAGGGAGATTTGCCTTATGGGCTCGGGTCGATGTTAGGGGTTGTTCTGAGGTCGTTGCGCACCTTGGTGATCCTTCGTAAAGTAAACTGCGTTACTTTTCTCAGGGTTCACCTCGATACGCCTCTTCCTGAACCACTCGCCTAGCGCGTCGACTGCTCTTTGGAGTCGCGTACCTATGGTTTTAACCTGGGTGGCAGAGCAATAGAGGGCTGTGTCGTCGGCGAATAGAGCCAACTCCACGCCTTGGGTCCGCGGAATGTCACTAGTGTATAGTGAGTAGAGTATGGGAGAGGACAGAGCCTTGCGGAACTCCGGCTCTTATGGGGCGGGGCTGAGAGAGACACCCTTCATATCTGTAGCGAAAGGTTCGGTTCGACAGGAAGTTTCGTATGATGTGCACGAAACTGTCCGGCAGTCCCATGTTTGCAAGCTTGAAGAGCAAGCCTGCGTGCCAGACTTTGTCGAAGGCTTTCGCGACGTCAAAGAAGAGCGCCCCCGTACGGCGGCGGCCCCATCGACGGAGTTTGAGAATGTGCTCCGTGAAGCGGTGCACTTGGTGAACGGAGGAGTGTTTGGGGCGAAAACCAAACTGTTCATCGGGGATGAGTGGTCTCTGGGATAACTGAAGGTATTCCCTGAGACGTATGGCAATAATCCTTTCATATATCTTCCCCAAGCAGCTCAGAAGGCTGATAGGTCGATATGATGTCGGATTTTTCAGGTCTTTACCTGGTTTGGGAATGCCTATGACTGTTGCGTGTTTCCAGGCATCTGGAAATGTGCAATTGGTTAGGCATGCATTAAATATGCTGACTAGGAGGAGAAGGAGGGTCTGTGGTAAGCGTTTGAGGATGCCAGTGGAGATACCGTCAGCACCGGGTGCTTTCCGGTTTTTTAGAGATTTAATGATCGATTGAACTTCTTCAACCGTCGTCGGGGCGAAATCTGTCAGTCGGCGCCTGCCATATATATACCAAACGCCTCCCACCAGTGTTGCCAGTACGTCACACGATTCTTATTCCAGGGGCCGCTGCGCGCATTGTAATAATGTAGGTATATTTTCGATACCTAAACGGGGAGTGACACAGGCCTGCTATCACTTTAATTTATGAATGATGAATTAAGTTATGAATACAGGTACAAGGGCAGCCTGTTCTCTGTCAAGGATTTCTCCACTTGACCCTAAAAACATTCTTCACTTAGTCGCTTGCTAGCTCTTATACGCCTAGTACTTTCAACAGTTTATAAGCGAAAACCATACGAAAACAGGTACTTAAATATAATTAAAAATGCTTTGGTGTGTGTTACAATACAGTAACAATAATTGAAGGAACACGGCAAAGTGGAACTATCAGTAAGTAACCAGATTTCATTGTTGGAAAATTAAATAGGGAAAGGGGCCCAAAGCGAGTATACAGCCTAAAGCGGGTAGGCTTCGTTTTTCACGAATACAAGCCGATTGTACAAATGTGTGAGTGTTGCGGGATCACCACGTTACGACGCGAATCAGTTTGAGCGACAAATCGGCATCGCGTGGTTGAGTTGTGAGAGTCGAATGTTTTTATTTCCTGGTTTTACTAAAATATATCAAGGTATGTGAATATCAATTATTTCAATCTGTTTAAAGTTATGTTACTAAAAGTACTTGTGTGTTATTCTGCATTAAAACGGCTTAGAATTCTCATTGTTTAGCATCATTTCTAATTAACATTTTTAGGTTATTGTACAAAACGTAAAAAAGTAGCTTTTGGGCAGAGCGGGTAAGGGTAAAACGGGTAGCCGCTTTGCCCCTACCCGCTTTACCCAAGAGATTTATTGTATCGTCGAATTATTTCATTTATTTAATTTTATTACATATTAATACAAAAAATATAAATATATTTATAGTTCTTGGTACACACCGTATGTTAACGCGATAACTTCCTATATATTGGCTTTCGTAATTTATATTTTATTATGGTGTTCGTATAGTAAATCTTTCATTCAGTTATAATATTTTTGCAGATGGTTCAGAAATACAAACGAAAAACCGAACAAGCTTCGTGGGACGTGCAAACTATGAAGCTAGCAATGGAAGGGGCCAGAAAAATATCGGTCTACGGTGCTGCAAAAAATATGGTATTAATTTATCAACATTGCAAAGAAATTTAAAAAAAGGATCTGCGGATAAAATCTTCGGCAGGTTTACTACTGTATTTACTGCTGAGCAAGAAACTGAATTACTAGAATACTTATTTCATATGGATAATCTCTTTTATGGTCTAAGAAAGTCTGAATCTGACGACTGCCACGGTTGGGCGCATGAACAATGTACAAACTATTTAGGCATTGGAGCCTTCTTTTGTGATCTATGCCAAGAATAATTTAACGTTTTATTATGAAAAGGTAGACTTACCTTTTTTTTATTTTATCTTTTTGATATTTTGATACTGCCAACACTTTTTGATTAGACAAAAACTTTCGTATTTGTTTAATATATGTTGCAGTAGTTTATATACTCGCAGACTGCCTAATGTGATTTAGAAGACTGACTTATAGTTTTGCTATAAGCAATAAGTGTTGATTCGTTATAAGAAACAATTCGTAGCTATAATGGCTGTTGAAGAAGCAAACATTAATATGTGATTATGTAGACTCTTTGTGTAGACGTCTTTTTAAAATATTGTACGAGAATTTTTATTTTTTGTTACTTGTATTTAGTAATTAAGAATAAGATCTCATGATTACCCACCTTGCCCTGTCCTTACCCGTTTTGCCCCAAAGGCCATACCCGCTTTGGGCACCCCTTCCGGGCATAAAATGACAGACTGATTTGTTTTGTTTTTTTAATAGTGATTAGTTAAAAGAGAAGTGTTTTGTAGTTTTAATTACAAAGTTTAATTATTATTTGTGCCAAATATTAAAATAAAACCTGTTCAGATATAAAAATGACTTATTTTTATTTACACAAACCTTAAGGTACCCCCTTTGGGCCCCTTTCCCCTACGTATGATAAAATTCACGCAACCATATACTCAAAAAATAAAACAGGGGTCCATGTTTGAGATAGCTGGTCTATATAATCTATTTTAATGTTTGAAGCATGTTTAAATATTGAAAGTATCCAAAAAAAATACTTACTTTTAGCCAAAGCCTTTATTATGTCCAAAAATGTAAAGTTACGCGTACGAGTACGTCCGTACGTCCATACGTCCATCCTTTCCCCCCACATGCGTGAATTCCCACGGGTGCATACTTGTAACTGAAATAGACATGTCTCAATAGGAGGGTCGTGCGGATATCTTAAGTGGCGAAAGGGCTGGCAGGATATTTATATTCCCGATATATCCGAGAACTTGCTAGTTCGGAAGTTCCGAGGGCTGTTCCGATTAGTGTTGACAAGATAGTCGGGGTGGAGTAGCTACCTGGTTTGCATAAATTTTGTACCTGGTATAAGAATATGTGTAAGTATTATGCCATACAACCATAGTTTAATCCTAAGATTTTTTTTATAACGCATATAAAACTTAGAGATAAGAAAGAGCGGAGTCTCATGGCACAAGTAATGCCTAGTTTCCCATTAGTTATTATTTTAAATAATAAATAACAGTATATTATAGTTATTTATGCAACTGTGGTATAATGAGGGGTATTAATATATAAATGTGGGTTTTTCACACGAGGCGCAGCCGAGTGTGATAAATAGTACACATGAGTGTTTTAATACCTAATTTAATACTTTATCTACACCCATGATATGAATCCTCTATAAAAGGTATAGCCTTCTGCTTTACGTTTTAGCAAGGCAATTTATTTTGAATATTTTGAGATATCCACGTTGTGATTAATACTCAGCGTACTTATGAGCATTGAATAGAAGGTCCATAGGGATGAAGATTTGAATTTTTCGGATAATTCTTGAAAATATACTAACACATCTTCAGAAAATGATGTACTACGAGTACTTCTTTGATATTTTCCAATTAATGAAATCTTGGTACACCTTTTCATATTGTTTTCTCGACTTTTCTGGTAATAATTGGTTAGAAATGTCCTTTGCTGCATTAGAAATATCTGGTGGTGTAGGTATTATCAAAGCTTGTATCATTCATTATTGTAAACAACAAAGTAATAATTTTTTGAAATGCTATTTACGAACAAAAATGGCAGGATGCGACGTAAATTCAAATAACATGTTTTTTTTTAATTTCGAATCTGTTGTAGTAAAACGCGCATGCAAGACAATGGTGCCATTTTTCAAACACGGAGTCACTAATCGAACGTTTTTTTGTAAGGAAAAATCATTCCTTTACTTGAGTCCGCGTTTCAAAAATGGCACTTATGGTTCTTATTTAATCTTTATTGTCCATCAAATACAAATTGTACAGAACAATAGGCGAACTTAACGCTAAAAGCGTTGTCTATCAGTCAACCTTTGGGTTATACAGAAAGTCTAAATGTGGGTTGCAAGATAAAGTCTTTTTTAGGGTTCCGTACCCAAAAGGTGCAAACGGGACCCTATTACTGAGACTCCGCTATCTGTCCGTCTGTCACAGGGCTCTATCTCTTCAACCGTAATAGCTAGACACTTAAAATTTTCACCGATTATGTATTACTGTGTCCGCTATAACAACAAATACTAAAAATAATAAAAAGTTTAAAATTAAAGGGTTTCGTCATACAAAAAATGTGTTTTTTCAGCGTTTTTAACTAATCCTTTATAATGGCATTAACTAGATACTTGAAATTTTCACCGATTATGTATTACTATGACCACTTTAACAACAAACACTACAAATAAGATAAAGTTTAAAATTAAAGGGGTTCGTCATACAAGAAACGTGTTTCTTCAGCGTTTTAAAACATTGAACGGAGGTACGGAACCCTTCATGTACGAGTCCGACTCGCACTTGCCCGTTCATTTAAAATTTATAAAGATAGAGATAGAGATATTGCGTAGCATAATGAAATTTAGTACAACATTATATCACGCGTTTGGATGATATTATGGTTACTATGACACTGGTTGTTATAATGTTGGCAATAAGCTGTTTCAGAAACTTTTATAGAGGATTTATAGCATGGGTGTAGATAAAAAAGAATAAATAACAGTGTACGTAATTTTAAATAATATTTTGACAAATTTGCGTACACTGTCACGTCTTTATCCGTAATGAGGTAGGCAGAGCCTATATAAGCTCAGAATAATGAGCCACCCGTGTGTTTCCGGGTTAGAATAGGAACACTCCATCTCTTCCTGTCGATTTCGTAAGAGGCGACTAAAGTAAGAACAAACATCTCGTGCTACAATTGCATTCCCAAGAAGGGTTGACGTCGGGCGGCGGCCGGTTGTAAAACTTTACGCACAAATACATTCCCAAAGAGGGTTGACGTCAGGCAGGCGGCCGGTCGTAAAACTATAGCCAAACCGTTTCAACTGTTCCGGCTATTTCTTCTCCACTTCGCAAGGTCTTTGGCATCCTTGGGTGACCATTGACATGCATTTTATATTTGGATAAGAAAAAGCGGGAAAGGGTCCCCAGGCTCCAAAGCAGCACACTTGAGGATACAACCGGGAACGCGCTTAGATGATGAAGAAGAGGTAGGCAGAGCCTATAGGATCTTAAAACTCAAAAGTCCGATATGCTGAATTTAAGATGTTGATTTCATAGACATTTTCCGGTTTTTCAACGCTAGACCAATGTTGTATCATTACATAACCAGCCATAAATACTGTATTTCAGCAAATGAACTGGTGCCCTAGCGTAATGACATTTTTATTTGCATAAAATATACGTAAATACATTGTTATTACCTACAATCACAAAGCTTTAGGTATAACGAGGTGTGTTTATTGTTTTTTTATGGCTTGTAATTTAATTTTGGGTCACATTTATTTAGATTAAAATTTTAATATTATTGTACTTCTCTCTTGCGCATCTCGTAGAAGTCGATCACGAAAAGGGGCGCCAATTTGGAGATCCCTCGAAATTGGCGATGAATAACTATTACTTTTATTGATTCTTTGTCTACTTTTAATTACATTTAAATCTATTTGCAGTAGGAACTTTCTCCATCTGCAGTTATGTTTACTGCTCAAAAGTTTATAAAGGCTACAACTTTGTACAACAAGACTTTTTAACCACCAGTTAAATTGGAGCAAGTTCAGCCCATGATACTGAATTATTTTCTATGGAAAAAATATTGAAAATCGATAGAAAAATTTCGTCTTTCCGTACAAAATCCGTTTGGCTGATTACTGATTTGTATGGGAAGGCGATTCTTATTTTCGTTGTTGTTTTTATGAAAAGTTCAGTGTCATGAACTTAAATTTCTCCAAAAATTTGGCTGGTGGTTATAAAGACATAACTGTGGATATTATAGATGTACAGATATGCGGCTAGCCTTAACAACTACATGGCGAGCCAGTGACTTAGCCGCGTAGAGGTAGAAAGCTCTGAAATAACAAAGTAATAAAAATCATTGCCAAATACAATAACACTAATGAATTCATGCGACTAATTATATTAGTTACAGGAATCGCCGTATGCCTTCATACAAACAGTAATATTAGTCGTCAAGTCTTTGCCCATCAGTTCGCTAATTTCACACAAGAGCGCACCACCAGAGACCCCTCGAGTTATGGGAAAAACTTGTTCAATCAGCGTAAGTAGCGATTCCGGCCGGACTACACGGAATATTGTGTCATGGAGAAGGAGGCACTTTTTATTATTATATATAATTAAACGGTTTTATTTAGACTGCTTTGTTTGTTGGGTCAAATTTATTACTTAATTAAAATTTTACTCCCGTCGTGTAGGTATATTAGTGTGAATAACCGATTGATCTGTAATTTGGAATACATTTTTAAATCTGATGGCAATAAAATAATTTGTCTCGAATATTATACTAGACCAAGATGGCCGCCGCGACAAAGTGGCGGAATACATATTTCATATCAATGTAGGTACTTACCACATCTAAATTTCTTACTTATTCTTTCTTTCGTAGATCGTTGTGCCTTATTGAATTAAATGCTTGTCTGGTCTCTGGACATAAAGAGCGAGGCTAAAAGAATAAAAGAATTAATATCCATCTCTACAAAATGCAATGGCGCAAATAAGAAGAAACGTTAGCTTTAGTACCTATATGAATGTGTTGTTGGATTTGTTTGTACTCGTATTCTTGTAAATCAACTGATAAAGGCTCCGACATAACCGACCGAAATATATAGCAAATAAAATTATGTAAGTACTAAAAGAAATTATGGCACTTGATTGCTTACGACCTTACGACTAATAAAATTGGTGAAAATAATAATATGTTATTTGATAATAACGATAAATGAAATGTTATTTCTAATAAAATTATGGCAAATAAATATATATCACATAAAATTATTGTACTTAAGGCGCTTTGCATCAGAGGAAAACATTTCAGAAAGATCTCCGCACGTTTGAACGACGTCTCCCTGCGAGCCTTTTGGGGACCTTGCCTGCTGACGGTGGCAATTTGGGTTCAATTCTTTATATAAATTAATGTTTTTTGTTTTCAGTATTAGTTTTAGATTTAATTTATTGCTGTTTCATTTAGTTTTTATTATATCAACATATTAGTTACATGTGAATAATAAAATATTTTACAAAAAAAAAAAGACATTAGTAAACCCCACATTACATCAACTTGTCCCAAGAGCGTCTAAGTGTTGGGCGATCCCGATACAAGTCAAGCCTCCCAAAAGACCGGGGTGAAAATACCCGTGATCCTTAAAGACAATAATAGTAGTAGTAAGTAAATAGGTACAATGCAACTAGTGCAAAATTAACGCTTATTTACCAGAGTACGTATACGAGACGCCACATGAATATGCAGCTCGGACACTGAACTGAATTAATAATTAAAAGCGACGGCTTAAGAGCTCGGGGTGCGCCCGAGTGAGCTTACACCTGCTTAGGTAATGCTGCAGCTAATGCGTGCTTGCTCGATTGCTTAGCTTGTCATTGGTACATTAATACATTTTTCATGCTGTTATGGAAGAAACGAAAACACGTAGGTACGACCTCCTTTTTAGGGTTCCGTACCTAAAGGGTGCAAAGGGGACCCTATTACTGAGACTCCACTGTCTGTCGATGTCGTCTATCCATCTGTCACAAAGCTCTATCTCTTGAACCGTCATAGCTAGACACTTGAAATTTTCACCGATTATGTATTACTATACTCGTACTATAACCACTATAACAACAAATACTAAAAATAAGATAAAGTTAAAAATTAAAGGGGGTCGTCACACAAGAAACGTGTTTCTTAAGCGTTTTAAAACATTGTACGGAGATACGGAACCCTTAATGTACGAGTCCGACTCGCACTTGCCCGTTTAGTTTTTATTTATTAAGGTGCAATCAAAGACATTAGAATGTGCACTTAATTTATAGTAGACCGTACTTATACTCTTTTTCCCCGCACATAAACTTCTCTCCTGCATAGAGCAGATCAAAAGAATGGGTAATGTCAAGAGGCGATGCGGCCAACAACCTGTAAACCGCATATTCATAAAAATCTGCCATATAGTGAGTATGCTACCATTTTAAGGAGTGCAGACTTTTTTATGCAATTGACAGAAAATACAGCTATATTCAAGTAGTATGTCGTAGCTATATTCAAGGAAAGTACTCTTTAAGCAATATAAAAAGAAAAGCGGCCAAGAGCGAGTCGGACTCGCCCACGAAGGGTTCCGTAGCAGAAAGTAACATAATATAAAAGTTCTGAAGGTGAATTGCGGTTTACGATTTATGACGTATTAAAAAAAAAACTACTTACTAGATCTCGTTCAAACCAATTTTCGGTAGAAGTTTGCATGGTAATGTACATCATATATTTTTTTAGTTTTATCATTCTCTTATTTTAGAAGTTACAGGGGGGACACACATTTTACCACTTTGGAAGTGTCTCTTACGCAAACTATTCAGTTTAGAAAAAAAATATATTAAAAACCTCAATATCATTTTTGATGACCTATCCATAGATAACCCCACACGTATGGTTTTATAAAAAAAATTGAGTTTCAGTTTTAAGTATGGGGAACCCCCAAAATTTATTGTTTTTTTTGTGTGAAAATCTTAATGCGGTTCACAGAATACATCTACTTACCAAGTTTCAACAGTATAGTTCGTTTAGTTTCATACGGACGGACAAACAGACAGACATGACGAATCCATATGGGTTCCGTTTTTTGCCATTTGGCTACGGAACGCTAAAAATATATATTCTATCTGACATACCTATGTATATTGTTTCATAATAAAAACCAAAGATATCTCCCATTTGCATTTTAGCCGCTTTCAGGCGGGGATGGCCACGGCCGCGCATAAAGTCAGTAGGTTAGCCATTTATTAGAAATTTGGAAGAATAAAATTGACAATAAATAAGTCTTTTGTGTAATGGTTTTGTGATTCTAATTTAAATACAACTAGGGGGTGCAATATTAACCTGTATAAGATTTTTAATAAATACAGCGGTAAGCAAGTAGGTATATATAGTATTTTAATTATATTTTTATCACATATACGCCCACCATCATTACCTTGAACGAAGCCTTTGAGTATTATAGCTATATTCTTTGTATACCCCCTTAATAATAAAGACATGATTAGAATTTATACATACATACATTTTAAGATTACAAATTACAAAATGTCACCCTTTAATTTTTGTTTATACCTATAGGAACAACGAATTCAGCCAATAAATATGTTACTGGTTACTGATAAATGGTAATTCTTGATGATGACAACCATCGTAAATGGAAGTAATTACTGTAACCCACATTTTATAATAGTCTCATTTGCTAAAACTAGTTATAGACTTACGATGGAACTAGTGAAACTAAATTAATTTTGAAT
The DNA here is from genome assembly GCA_963576875.1 of Acrobasis repandana. Taxonomy (NCBI): domain Eukaryota; kingdom Metazoa; phylum Arthropoda; class Insecta; order Lepidoptera; family Pyralidae; genus Acrobasis; species Acrobasis repandana. The sequence continues at coordinate 7,200,070 of OY756230.1, read as the reverse complement.
ATTTATTTAGTTACCTACATAAATTTTGAATCTTATACAAATAATTATATCCTCTCTATGTTATCATAGAGCTATGCGCAAATCAATGCATACCGACCGTATATTAAAATTCTTGGAAGTTAGCAACTTAGCATATAAGGTAGCAACGGCTCCAAAGCGCTTACCTAAAGGGCAAAGGAAAGCATTGCCGCCTTTATCCTTTAAGAACTCAGTGAAAGCAAAAAATCTAAGCTCTAAAGCTATGCAAATGTACGTCTTGAGGGTCGAGGGGTCTGGAAGGGTAAGAGGGGTGTTGGAGGGGGGAGGACACTGGACAAAGGGCAAGGGAACAAAATGCCAGTGCTTTGTAGTCGACGCTAATCCTTTAATAGGAATTGAGACGGCGCGGTGCTGGCTAATGTAACTCAGTCTGGACCTTTCCTTGCGATTCCCTGTTGATTTACAGCTGGATTTGTTTGGTCATTATGATCCTGCTTAGATTATTGTCTTGTATTTAGGATTCTAAAGGTTGAATTGAGCTGTGAGCTATAAAATTGCGGAATTTGACTTTATGTTTTTTGGGGTAGATAGTCCCTGAACAACCACAAACGCCTCCAGGCGCTATCTATCATATACAGGCTGACTTTTTAACTACCAGCCAAATTTTTGGAACAAGTTTAGTCCATGACAACTACTTTCCATAAAAACAATTAACGAAAACCTAAAATAAAAATTCTCAGCCAAATGGATTTTGTATGGGAGGACAAAAATTTTTTATCGATTTTTAATAACTTTTTCTATAGAAAGTAGTTCAGTATCATGGATTGAACTTGCTTTAAAAATGTTTAAAAAGTCACCCTGTACGTGTATACGACCTTCATCTTGATTGACTGAGAAGCTATAAATTGTTTCTGCAAATTTCGATGTACGAGTATGTTTGTGGATAGGTTTGTGGCGAATCCTCAATGACAACGACTTTCATTGTTCAAATTCAGTAGGCAAGTAATACTTTGTAATGGTATGTAACAGATACCTACATTCCCCACCGGTATCTGCATTCTGAACATCATCGTCACGTCACAGGCACGCTAGATCAAACATGCCACGTCCATTGACGCGGTGACGTGATAATTACGGCGTTCTGGTGATCCATACATCTGTTACAGATACATATACATTTTCACATCTTTATCTCTAACGGGGCATTCCAGACCTCCAGAGATCCAAAGGCCAATTTTAGCGTCATGGAGGGCGAGAGGATGGAAAAGGAATCAAAATAGAGATGGGTTGCTAGCCGCATCGCCTTTCACTCATTCTCTGGATCGGATTTTACGATCTGCGTGAGAAGAGAAGCAGCTGGTACATTCTAAGCTTTTTCTTTTCTTCCATGCAGACTAGCATGGAAGATTAATTCATATATGCGTGAATATCCACATTGTCTAAGAAACTTTTTCCGTAGACGTCCAAACACTTAAATTGTCAGTATCTGGAGGACCCCATAAGAAACTAGCTTTTAATACCTAACTTAAACCATTTTAGACAAGGATTATCATTCTCACATGTTACTGAATAAGTATTGGAAAGTTGTTCAGTATCATGGACTGACCATTATATTGAACATCATGCTAATCTTTGACTTTGATTTTGACTTTGGACGCCCAAATCTACTATTAAAATCACTACATTTAGTTTTGTTAAAGTTTGAAGGTACCTATATACCTACAATATAACTAGTCGTGTAATTGATATCTACTTACATTCCCCACCGGTATCTGCATTCTGAACATCGTCACGTCACAGGCACGCTAAACACGCCGTGTCCGCGCGAATTGACGAGCTGACGTGTTAATTATGGCATTCCGCCGATAGATACGTATCTGCAAGTATAACTTGCCCTCCTTCCATCAAAACTAAATATATGTTGTCTTTTATTCCTAAATTTTGGTACAATAAAGTTATTACAAACAAACATTAAACAAAAAAGATACAAGTATCTATGGAAAGCAAAAAATATTTTTTCTGGGGAAAGTTGATCAGTATCGTTGACTGGAATTAGTTCTTCAATTAGTTTCTAAGGCCAAAAGATTTTTCTCGTTGTTCTTTGCAGAAAGTTGTTCGGTAACTTGTACTGAATTCACCCTTAAAATAGTTTCAGGTATATTTTGTTAGAACTTGTATAAAGATAGAGCAGTAACTCTCTTGTGGGCTCTCAACAATCTACAATAATACCATAGCAATTTTTCTCAGCTCGCCTACAAGCCACCCCGCACCCCTACCACGCACTAAATCATTTCTCCAACATAACTCATCCACACGTGTGTATTTATCATTTCTTTGTCCACCCGTAAGATTTATCGAACCGTATGAGCGACTGGGGAGGTGTGATATCTAATATTTATGTTTTGCCTGGGCAGATATTTTTAATTAGCAAGGAGACTAGGATAGAATTAATTATATGTTCCATTTCTTATGTAGCTACTCGTAAAGATGTAGGATTGGGGCTAAGAGAAACCACGGAAGGATCTGTACTTACTGTACTTCTTATATTATTAAAATAAATCTTCTATCACTGTCGTCTTTCACGTATTCCATCTTATGTGCCAGCTACATATTCGTACTCATCTTACATTATAAACTCTTTCTACAAACCTCACATCCAAAGAGAAAGAAAAGATGTACCTTCCCTCACATTCTACAACCTAGATTAATTTTATCTCCATGGTATTGCTTGAGGAAATCATCAGCAAGGTACTTTTTGTATATCCCAAATATACATAATAAAGTTTTGTAACTATACATACCTACCTACTTACACAAAGACGTATCTTTGCGTAACCTACGAGTATTGTAAGTTCCCCCAAGACGACAACCTTCATCTTCATTCATTAAGATTTTAATTTATAAACTCAGAACTCTAGAACTTGTTCGCAACATGTCAGAAGGTTGTTCTAATCACGCCGGGGCAAGCCCCCATCAAAGTCGCGAACTTTACTCAAAAAGACGTACAACTTCTCTTATTAAAGGAGCCTCAGCCAGTTTTCATATTTTATCTTGGTAATTAGTATTGAGTTGGTAATAAATAAACAAAAACCAGAGATTTCTACCTAATCTTAAATGATTAGATATTAGGTTGATATACTAGGTGTTTTAGGAACTGTAATATTTTAAATTCAAAGACATTCACTATACCTATTCACATAGACTAATAAAGATTCCTACCAACCCACATTTTCAAGTACCTTTCTAGTCTACCTAAGTGTTAGGATAGATCGCGATGAATTTTTAAAAATTCCCTAATTAAATTGATTCAAAAAGAATAGAGAACTTTGAGTACGTACTTTTTATAAAGTTTAGTTTGAAATTACCTACAATCTCTTCTAATAATATTAATTAATAGATAGAATTTGGCAAAGAGCAACATGCGCGTCTTTAATTCTCTCGGAGGGGAGAAGCCAATCACCGTATCGTACATGAAAAAAAATTGCCATTTTTCGGAAAAAGTCGCCCGGTCGGGGAACGAAGGTCAACATACGCAATCTTTTACTTACACTTTTACGGGTAAAACTTCCGTTACTACAGGTTGTATTTTTCACTCATCAATACCAAACGTGTATAGGTATAAACAAACAGAATATACACAGGTATATATTCGAAGAAAATCAAAATAAAGGGTTTAGGGAATGTGATCCCAAAGCGGGGTAAGCCTTCAAGCGACGCCGAATTTTAGACTCGTATCAATTTCTTGTTTTTGTGCACTGCTTTTAGCAAAAGCGTCATTTCAGCTTTCATGAATTATTTTAAAAATTGAGTAGGTTTTCAATTACTCTAGTTTCGCAAATGAAACACATGTTATTAAATTTATCTATCGAGAGACTCTGCATCTATAACTAATTTGACCGTGTTGCCATGACTCTGTGCGATTGCATGGGACGGCTAGGTGCGGTAAAAGTTTTTGTCTGAGTAGATGAAGTAGATGTCCTTTCTCGACAGCCTTGTCGAGAAAGAGGATAGGTTAAGGATAGATGCCTATCTATCCTTAACGTAATTTACATGGAATAGACAACTATCCCCTATGTAGGATAGTTGTCCCAAAATTTAGAGGTCCTCAAAAATCGCCAATACTTAGGAAATATCAAAGATAATGTTTATTTGTTTTTTAAATTTGAAGATAATAAACCAAAGTACCTACCCGTTTGATAAATAAAGTACGAGTATCTTGCTTTTTGTACAAAGAGATATAAAGTAAAAAGTGGGGCAACTATCCGAGTTTTACCCTACATAGGTTTTATATTGGGAATCTAATAACAACCAACTCACCCGAATCTACATTCAATTATTCAAAGAACACGATCAATTCACATCAAACACATTTAAAATACCAATGACTCCTAAAATAAAGACTGACCCGTCCTCTCACGGGCACGTTTTCCCTAGCTCCACAAACTTACAGCTTCACAAGTTTGTTCTTTAAAGTGTAAGTAGCATGGGTGAATATCGCGTGTGCGGTTACATGAAAGGGTGAGTCGGGGTATATTGGCGTGATCACGAGGTTGACACGTGAGACAGGACGGTCAAACTTGGGCGACGACTGCCAAGATACCAACTTTAGCATTGCTCAGTACTAGTGAGAAATGCTGATACATTATGTAACTGATGTCAGCGAGGTGTATTGATTTTTCGTGTAGTACCTAAGTTTGCTAACTTACAAAGAGAATTCAATTTTAGGTCAACTAATACGACACGCGTATCGCGGTGTTTTGTCAATCTCTATTTTGTTTAATTTTATAGAGCGAGCGAGCGAAGCATCTCACTTTCGAGATTGGTCTAAAATGCTTTTGTGCATGTGTCTGTTCTCGCATTTTTCAACTGATTTTGACAAAAATTGACACACACGTTCCTTGGTTTATTTAAATGTTTTGATCGCGATTTAGGGGGAGAAATAGGAAGAAAAGGGTGGAAGTTTGGTGTAGCGTAATTTTTTGATGGATTTCAATTTTTAAGAGGCACACATTCATTCTACACACGATTTGCAAGAAAAAGTCCAAAAGGTTGGAGTGAAAGGGGGAAAAAGAGGGACGTTTGTTGTAGCGTTATATATAGACGGATTTCACTGAAATGGCTTTGCTAAGCCAGGGGAAAGGGGGAGGTGTCGGTTATTACATGGTTATAAAAGGTCGCGAGGTCTACTATTCTTATAGAACCACTAGTGTGTAAAATGCACAATACAATATCAATTATTTACCATTACTCGTATTCTGCCAATATACAAAAAGTACCTACCATTTTTTTTTAATCACACAGATTGGGCTAGCCCCAAAGTAAGTTTAAACTTGTATTATGGGGTACTAACTTAACAATAGTATATATATAGGTACGATATATATACAAGACCTAGGACAGTTTGAAAAAGGCCATTTTCCAATTTGCCCTGGCTGGGGATCGAACCCAGAACCTCCGGATTGGTGAACTAGCGTGTTGACCATTACACCACCATTATTTTTTGCATGTTGATCACACGCATCATCAATTAGTAGCTTGGGTTTAGCGCCGACACTATGTTGACATCTCGTAATGCCGCTTAATGCTGAGCAAACAGGCATCAGTTGCGGCGACAGCGGTTGATTTGCTTCCGACGATACCTATAGAGGTAGATACTAACGCAAAGTAAATACTCTGGCGTGTCTGGATTTCCCCTAATGAGAAAACAGGGTCAGATAAACGACCATTATGTTAGGATTCACATATACAAATTGTTATTGACTTAGTGTAATGCTATTAAAATGACAGTCAAAAAAGTCAAATTGCCCAGGCGGCTGCCCACTTTTGTATGAAAATGCCGAATTTTTTTTTGTGTATACAAGCTAAACAAAGTTTATAAACATTAATGAGACCTCTTCAGCCCGTATGGCCAGCGTGGAGAGTGTAGGCCAAATCCTCTAGCTGCTCTAGCTAGTATATGGCTCTGGTAGTACCTACAGAGAGGGTCGTGCTCCTGCAGTGGAGACTAAAAAAGACCTGATGCTGATGATGTGATCTAGTATAGCTCGTTGTTTAATTTATTACGCATATCAATTACAGGTTGTATCGTCTAACAAACATAACAACTAGGGAAGAGTTACAAACAGCGTAGGTATTACCTACAGCTATTATCCTCACTGTGATCGATATGATGAAAATGTATACATATACCATAAAGAGGAACCAGGCGGCCGGTTGTAAAACTATAGCCAAATCATTTACTGTTCCGGCTATTACTTCTCCATTTTGCAATGTCTTTGGCATCCTTGGGTGACCATTGACATGCATATTATATTTGGAGAAGAAAAAGCGGGAAAGCGCACCCCGGGCTCCGAAGCAGCACAGCTGAGGATGCAACCGGGAATGCGCTTAGACGAAGAAGATACCATAAAGAGGAAAACTTCTTGATTGAAACTAAACTCCCTACAATAAAATACAATCTTTAACAAGTTAACCGGTCAGCTGACATAAATCATATGCTGTACCCGCGCCGGGGGCGTCTGATCCCGTCTTAATATACTCCAAAAGTAACCCGCGCCGGACAGGGAAACACACTCACTGTCTCAGGAGGGTATGAAATATTGCGAGGGGGTTGACGCTGCCTGTCAGTATTGTAACTATTTACACATTGTTTCTATAATTTAAGTAGTAGGACAGTAGTTTGCCACGAACACGCGGCCCTTGATAATCTCGTTTCTCGGTAATAACTGGTTTAGAGAAAAATCCACAGACCAGTAGTTGATATATATAGATCTGTGGAAAAATAGAATAAGGGGTCAGCTTAGCAACCAAATCTCGCTTCGCTTGCTCATTCAATGAAACTTTTTTAAAATGGTTTTAAGCGTATTGAATGGATGTAGTTTAATTTTTTATTTTTATTAAAACTAACGTGATTTAAACCGGGTGACTCACATAATATAGTCGGATAAGGCCAACCAGGTTTTGATTGATTTAGACGATCATCTTCAGGGCGAGTTTTAGAAACGGAGACTGGACGATGTCGCTGTCCGCTCAGCACTGTATTACGTAAGTCTACCGGTTTAAATTAATTAATTTTGATATTTTTTAGGTTCATCAATTATAAAACTAATCGTGCACCTTGCAAACGTAAGTTTACCAAGAATATATAATCTATTTTACATTTAAATGTAGCAGCCATCTATTAGGAAATAGGTAAAATAAGTACCTATATAAATAAACAAATATTAATACAAATCAACTAGATCTATTCTAAATACGAGTATCTATAAATCAACGAATGTAAATCCCTGTATTTTATTGTTATTTATTGCAATTATTTACTTAGTCTCGGAGTTGACCTATAGCAATTGGGTTGTCTGAGCCTTGGGGTGCGTAAGTTTGATATATGTCCCTTGACCGGCCCTTATCATGCTATTTGTCTGCCAACCCTGACACTTGCGATATATTCGGGAACCGTGTGAACGCGCCTTATCTTTACTATTTATCGTGGATACAAGTATAACTTTTGATAAATATTTATCTATATATGTATACATATACCACGTTTCGTTCGGGTTTCACCGAACGTGGTTTCAGTCAAGCTGGGACCACGTTCGGTGAAACCCGAACGAAACGTCAGCAAAATAAATATAAAAAAAAGGTACGTTTCGCGTTAATTCCCGTATGCATTAATTTAATAATAATGCAACGCGATAGTTTAAAAGTATTTATAAAATATATAGTATCGTTTAGTTAGTATCCCATAATACAAGTTTAAAGTTAGTTTGGGGCTAGTTTAATCAGTGTGATTTGTCTTTATCTATTTTTATCCTATACATTTTATTTAATCTGCTATTTTTATTATATGCTCAACAGAGTACCTACAGAAACTAACGACGTTTAGGTTTTAAAAAACTTTATATCGACTCGGGTATATGGAAACGAGCGTAGATTTCTTTATTTGAGTTTTGGGTCGCGTAAATTGAGTCATGCAATTTACACTGCATACGATTTCATACGAAAATTTCCTATTTGTGCCACACGGTGACGCGAAATGAGGTAGGTATTTTTGTGGAACACAAATTACTTGTCTTATTTTACGAGACTTACAACTCACTCTCGTTTGCTTGGGCTTTTATGGTTTATATAGGGTTCACCCATGTAAAACATTTTCGGATGACAATCCCCTCCCACATGTATCAATTATTTTTAGATATTTATAAAAGATCGCAATCCTTTCCCGTACATTAAAGATCGCAGGCGGCACCTCGCGGCGGCGCGCGACAATAAATCAACCCGAGGAAATTGCCGACGGCGGGGAAGGGGTGCAAGCAGGGGGTGGCGATTTAATTAAATCTTGCATCGAATAGAGTTTATACTGGGACACCCTAATTATCAGTTTTTTTTACCGATTTGTCCAAAAAAAGGGTTTTGTTATTCGTAGATAATCATGATTTTCTTTAATTTCATTTCGTTTTCACACACCACGTTAGTAATTTTAATTAAGTATGTCATCTAGGTAATTTTGCAACTAAAAAAAATTTACATCTATTTGACTTTTAATGTACTTTACTTTGTCGACGTACAAATACAATATACCTACCTATGCAGTAACGAATGTAAGTTTGATACTGCATACGTATGTCGACAAATCTTTATGCATATTATCAATAGGTACATAGTATAAACCAAATCGCGTCCCGTCGCTTGTCCCTCTGTACTCGTATGTATGCAGGCTTAGATCTTTTAAACTACGCATCGGATTGTAATCGGTTTTTATCAATAGATAAGAGTGATTCAAGAGCTATATGTATAATATAAACTCGTGCGAAGCTGGGCCGAGCCTCTAGTGGAATTAGATACCTGCTTGCATATTAAATTAAATATAACTAGCATAATATACAACTTTATACGAGCTCGATAGACTTTATAGAAAATAATTTAAATGAAATATTTTTGAAGTCAAGCTTTTATCTAAAACAATTAACTAAAAGGTTTAAAGTGCTCCTCAAGACAAATTAATAAACTAGTCGATTTTGTAGTTTTACAGAGATGCCGTGGCCACCTTGCGGCTTCATCAAGAGATAGGTAATTGGTACCATAATATTGCATTGTCACCCAACTTACCTACTTATAAGCATGTGAAGTTTCAACTCGATCGAATAATAGGAAGTGGGTCTAATTTAGCTTGCAAGATTTGATTACAAACACAGACAACGGGTCAGGTGAAACTAAACAAAACTTGTAAATAATATTTTAATAAGTACCTAATAGCTGTTATATTGCTCTAGCTTCTGAGGCTTACCGCCCGCCTAACGAACTGCTATTGTATTAAATATACTCGTATCAGTATATAAATTTTTGTTAAAAATTCAACATGCTTTCAAATAAAAAACAATAACACACTTGTTTTTAATCACTGAAACACTCCAGGCGTCCCGATATGACATCGCCCTAGCTTCTGAGGCTTGCCGCCCGCCTAACGAACGGCCATTGTACTTAAATAATGCGTGTGTCGACTTTTTGTGAAAACGCTGAATGCACTGCGATTAGAACTCGGTTTAGACGAATCTGTTACAATTGAAGCGATATCCGGGTGAGCTGAGTTGCTGATTGAAAAATAATTCGTTTATTTTTTTATCACATTTTTTATCTTTCATGCCGGTCTGGATAATATAGGGTGGTCTGGGCCCGTAATAACTTACTTTCAGTGTGCAAGCTAAATTAGACCCAATTCCACTGAATTCAATCGAGTTGATACTTCACAAGTAAGTTGGGTGACAATGTAATGTTATGGTACCAATGACCTGATCTCATGATGAAGCTGGAACGTGGCCACGGCATCACTATGATAAAACAGCAACCCCACCGAGCTTGAGCTCATTTCATTCGTCTTGAGGAACACTTCAAATTTTTCAGTCCATTGTTTTACATAAAGCTTTTTTTAATGTTTTAATTGCCTATAGTAGTCAAGCCAAAAGGGTCACCAAACACCCGAATAGCCATTATATTCTATGTGTTTGTTTTTCATGTGTGTACGTGGCCAATATTAGTGACACATTTTTCAAGCTGCTTAAAGGCATCAGACATATCTTGAGGACTAAAATAAACGTGTCTTACGTTTTTATTTTATAGATACCTATTGAATAATTGATAACTAGAGGGTGTAAAGGGGGTACACCCCAAGTGGGGTTCACTTCCAAATACATACTTCTTTAATAACCCATTCATCACCAATAAACGTAACCACGCTATCTTGCGAGTAACGGGCGTGCTAAGCACTTATTTTCCCCAATTGCTCATATTTCATTTGGGGGGCACTAAATTAGGCTTTATTACGTAAATATCCCCCAAAATATTCCTGCTAATTAATATAAGGGCTCTCGGTTTGGGGATAGGAATTAACAGCTACTTGTTAGCAATTTCAAGGTCTTAAAATATTTATTAGAGTCTTTAATGATTTGCAGCAATGTGCAGGTAAAGTATTGTAACTTTTACAATTTCTTAAAAGTATTTTATTTTGTACCTATGTGTGACCGTTTTAATATAATGGTTTTGTAAACCATACTTATTTTAGCTAGTAGGTCTTCCCGAACTGTGAATTCAAGTTTTACTAAAATTACATAATAGCTTCTTGCAAAAAAAATATAAAGTGCTGATCAATGATGCTATATTTCCATTTTCCAAAGATAAATAAAGGAGGCCTTTGCCCAGCAGTTGGACACGTGATGGCTGGAAATTAAATAAAAAAGCAAGCAATCGCCAGATTGTCCACGTAGAGTCTACATTGTCGATCTTCATTCACCCAATAAATTTTGTTGATTTCATGTCCCGTTGTACCATATGCACCATTGACCTGCACCATCAATGGTGCAAACGAGACTAATTAGTTTCGTTTCGACGATAGTATGGTCTCATCTACACCATTTAAAAATGGTGCAAACGAAACCGCATTGATAGTATGGTCTCATCTACACCATTAAAAATGGTGCAAAAGAAACCGCAAAGGGCGACGGGCGACGTCATTTTTAGGGTTCCGTACCCAAAGAGTGCAAACGGGACCCTATTACTGAGACTCCGCTGTCTGTCCGTCTGTCTGTCCGTCTATCTGTCCGTCTGTGACAGGGCTCTATCTCTTGAACCATAATAGCTAGACACTTGAAATTTTCACCGATTATGTATTACTGTGGCCGCTGTAACAGCAAATACTATAAATAAGATAAATTTAAAAATTAAGGGGGGTTGTCATACAAGAAACGTGTTTCTTCAGCGCTTTAAAACATTGTACGGAGGTACAGAACCCTTCATGTACGAGTCCGACTCGCACTTGCCCGTTTATTTATGTGACAGCAGTTCATTTAAAAGTAATAAAATATTTATACATAACTCTACGGTGGGGACAGTCAGCAAACATGATTCCACGTTTACTTAGGTTTCCAATAAAAACTACACTCGTAGACACGACACGAGTAGTTAAACATGTACGGCGAATATTATATTCATGGAATTTTCTTTGAGAGTTTCTTATTGTGATTTGAGTGCTCATCAACAATTCATCATAGGGACGCTGGGGGAGCCAGCTTGTAAATGGAGTTATTAACATGTAAGGTTTTCAAAATATAACAGGTACTCGTAGGTCTCTATATCTATTTTTTACGTATAAAATAACAATCAAATATTATAAAATTAGATACCCTTCTACTTAGGGTAAGGTACGGCAAGATAGATAGTGGCCATATTTATGTTAGTATACTTATAGAATTTTTATAGGGTATTTTGTAAAATGCGCACATTGTTACTATAAGGTAAGTACATGATATCCAGTTAAATTTTACACCACCTTGTCCGTGTACCCCACCACACTGTGGGATAAGAATAAGGGAGAAGAATTCTATAGATATAGCAAAAAAAGGTCTTCTCATGTTTATTTCTGACCAGGCAGGTGATCTCTCATTTGAAATCGAAGTTTATTTTTCTACTTATTTTTTTTTGGGACATTATCATCATCAAAACTTTGCTCAGGTTATGTACTATAAAAGTAGAATCTTGATACGATCAAATGCCTTTTAAAAAAACCTGAAATTAGTTTGTTTAGACAATATAAATGAAATATAATATAACAAAAATGGTTATATGAAACATTCAAGGAGTCAAGTATAGGTAGAGCCAATCTCCCTTACTTAGTAACTGTGCCTAAGCACTTGAGTCATATTTTTACAGAAAATAACTTTACTTGCTTAGCTGAAGAGCACATCGGACAGGTTAATAAAAAATATACTGGGTTTCAGTGAACAAAAAAATACTAAATAAGACTTTTCTGATTCTAGATTTTCATTAAAGTCATTCAGGTTGATCTTTAAAGTGAAGCTTACTAAAGAAGGATGCTCGACTGTAAAAATAGTTTATTCTTAGTTATCTTTCTCTGGAAGAAATTCTTTACTCTGAAATAAATAGCCTTAGTTCGCTTTGTCTAGGGATTACCTAGGCAGGAAACCTGATATGCATTGTCTGGGGATTTTTATCATTGCAGGTGGCCAAGTCCCATCGATCCGCTGCGGTTTCAAGCGCGCCACCTAATGAAATAGAAATTGGCGACCTCTCGAAGACAAACTCCTAACTCTCACCCGTCCCTCTCCCTCGGGGGGAAGCTCAAGAGCCGCGCGAGCGGGACAAAATATATTTATACAAAGTCAAAGACGGCCGCCGAGTGGGATAGCTGTATTCATTATGAATATAATGCGGTCGCGGTTGTGTCCGTGCGTCTGAACGTGGTAGCGCGTATGTGTGCGTGCAGCCTTTCTCAACGAACGCGGTGAATCAATAAATTCATCTTTGTGATGAAGGACGATGACCAGTTTAGGGTTGAGACATTATCTTCGCTCGTAACAAGTTAATCCTTTAACTTAATTAATGCATTATCACTTTATCTCAACTGTATTTACGTTTTCTAGCACAAAAATATCTGGCAGCTACAACAACGCGTACGACGAAATATTTAGTGCACGTGCACTGGCTGTAAATAACCAACCGCGAGTCGTAATTTGAAAAAAGAACATCGGCGTTACGTTGATCGATCGAGAGACATAACGTCTCGCGTTGTGGTTGGTTTGCGGTTAAATGGGCGTGGCTTGTGGTTATATTTACTGCGTCCTATTGGCCGATCACCTGACCTTTGCGGTTAGCGGTGCGGTTTCTAAGATTTTCACCCCTGGAAAAATAGATAGAGGAAAATATATGAAGGGCGAGTCGTGATTGGTCGATGGTGATAATTTTGCGGTTAACCGCGAAACGCGATTCGTTAAGATAATAATGTGGACGCAATTGGAAGGATTTGTCCCGGGGTGTCGCTCATGCTGTGGTTAGTGGTTTTGATTTGGACTCCTCCAATCCGCTAATAGCCAATTCGGTGTATTGTCAGCGAGTGTTTATGTTAAGCTAAAAGTTAGGGGTTGCACTCTATATTTACGGGGTAACGAAACACGTTATATGTATTTTATTATTGATATAGCTAATAATATAGGTATTTCATGATTAATAACTACTTTAGTTTTCCTATTTTGTCACAGAGCACAGAAGTACACAGTAAAAAAGCAATTTTTGGGTTATCTACTCAGTATACCTGCATGCAAAAGCTATTTATCTTTCAGTTTAAAAAACTAGAAGTATATGCCCTCTGGCGGCGCTACGCCGAACTTGTTCGTGACTATTTTTAACAAAACTCCCCCAAGTGTGAACCTTTCCGTTTTCTTCGCGTTTATAAGAAAGCAAACTCCTTGTAAGAAAGTTCACGAACACTCGACAATACGCACACTCTCACACCCGACACGGTTCCGTAAGAAAGGGGGACTACTCAGAGCCACTACGCATGTCCAAACGTAGTAAGCATAAGTTTTATCAATGGACTTACGCCGTTTTGTACATTGATTCTTTACTCGAAACTCGTTGCATTCCGAAATAGCTAAAGTGACTTTATAACTCGGGTACATTCGACGTTCTTATGTTGGAGTTCCACTTTTCCTCATTTTACTCCGAGGGAAAATGACACGTACACTTTTTGTGTGCCTCGTTTAAAATTGATATCTAGTGTTAGCTTCCTAAAGCTCATTTTGGTAAAAGAACGTTGTGAGTTTACGATTTAAATTTGGTGAAACTTTTTCAGCTACTTTTCGGCGCTTTTTGTGTGAGTGAGTATATTTACAGGAGGGATAAAAATGTGTGTTTTGCGTGGCGCTAGTGTGCTATGGTGTCAGGAAACGCTAACAGATGGCGGCACGAGGTTTTGCGGTTAGTAAGTAAAGCAGGTTCGGAGGAAACTCGTTTGAAAGATGAGCTGAAATCGCTTTTAGAAGATTACAGTTTATAGTTCACGTATTTAGTTATGTATAAGTGCTTCGCTATTTGGCATGTGTATAAATCATACTTTGATACTTACTAAGTTAAGATTAATTTAGCCGACGTTTATTAAAGGAGACCCTGTGGTTTCTTTAAGTATGAATAACTACTGAATTTGACTATTATCTAATTGTTTTCAATAAATTTTTATTTGATCTTTAATAAAAACTAAATAATACTTACTAATTCAGCTAATACTATAAGTATACATAATAATATACCTACAAGACACCATCACGTCTTTATCACTAATGGGGCAGAAAGTTGAGGCTCTAAGCAGACAAAACCCAGGACTGCAAGACCCATAGACTTTTAGCTTGATGGTGCGGTGAGAAAGTGGAAGAATTAATCAAAATAGTGATGGGTTGCTAACCTATTAATTAACATGATTCGCATTTTTGCCCATTCCTTCAATTAGTCGAAAGAAGCAGCTGGTACATTCTAACTTTACTCCCAGACCAGCATGGAAGATTCAGGTGATTAAGATTCTACATCGTACATGTAAATTTTTATCTTTTATTTTTTTCTTTGTAACCTGTTCAGTACCATGGTCTAAGTTGACCTACAAGGTGATTTCACCTTAATGAAACACCCCTAATCAGGGTTCTGGTTAGTTAGTGCACGAGGTACTAACCTGACTAAATATGGTTAAAACATGCCATTTTCATAAAACTCAACCAAAATCTTAGGGGAACCACCCTCACTTTCATAATCGTTATAGTTGGGAAAGTAGCAATCAAACGTAGACGTAGTTTTTGATGAGCTACTTATAGCGCGGAGTTTAAAGTTAGGGTAGCGACACCACTTAGACAAAGACTAAAAAGGAAAAAGTATTTTAGTTTTTAACTAACGGCAGATAAGTTACGTAGAGTTATACGTTAGGTATACAAAATACGTAACACTCTTAGAAAACAATAACATAAATAGAGTTGTAATTTGTTTAAAATCTTGAATTTCTTTTAAAAAAAAGATTTCATGTTGTAACGTGCATCTTCGGTGCTCTACTCTGATCGTGGCCGACATGCAATTGGATGATTTATTTACTAATTACTTACTTTCAATTAGTTATGTAGAAAACAAGTTAACTACGTAAATAAACTTAAATAAATCTGGCAGTTGCGGCAGTCGCTAGTTTGCAACTGCCCTTATGACATACTTACCTACAGGCACAGGTATAAAACTATAGGTCACAGTAGTGTGGGGTGAGGCGTAATTTTCTGCACTATTTATTTCGTACTGGTCACATTGAGGCACGTTATGTGTGTGTGTGTGTGACTCATTAAGTGGTTTGTTGTGTCTCCCCTTGACGGAAGATATATTGGATTAACGATTTTAATTTTTTGGTCTAAAAGCGTTATTAACTTATAGGTAAGGCTAGTAACTAGGTTACGATATGAAAAAAAATATTTTCAAATACTTTCTAAAGCTGCGGCTATAAGAAAGCAAAAGGAAATATATTTGATGAAGTGATTGTAAGCGTTTAAACTTGATTTAAAAGAATTACAAAATAAACCAAAAATATTTATAAAACTTTCTCCAAATAATATAAATTAATTGATAAAATCAGGTCATACAAACGTTACTAATGGAACAGCAAACGCTGCTTTTACAATGTAAAATCGCCGATTTAGTCTCTAATATGGAGTAACTTTTCCCAAGAAACAAAACTTTTGGTCTCCCATACAAGTTGACCAATAGCTGATCCGATTTTCTATGGGAAACTATCTACTATACTTTTTAAAAAAAGGTCCCTTAAGAAAGTGCTTCCAATAAACTGTACGGGCATTGCTAAGAAGGCGCGGAGGCGCCTGAAAGAAGGGTTGAAATCAAGGCGGTAATCAGCGCCGACCGCGTAATGGCTCCGCCGGGACGGACGCCGAGCCACGCCATCGGCTCGACCTAGCTAGGGTTGATACCAAGATGTTAAACATTATCCGTCTTATTATAAAAACAGGACTAACTTTATTACTAGGTTTAAAACATTACCCGCCCAATTAGATGATCTAGTAATATCACACTATCTCACCTGTCAATGTCAACTTGATTTAGGCGGATAATGGTTTAAACCTAGTAACAAAGTTAGTCCTGTTTTTATAATATAATATAAATATATAGGGACAAATCACACTGATTAAGCTAGCCCTAGATAAAGTAAGTTTATTTAAACTTGTGTTATGGGGTACTAACTCAACGATACTATATTTTATGATAAATACATACTTATATATAGATAAACATCCAAGGCTCAGGACAATTTGAAAAAGGCCATTTTCCAACTTGCCCTGGCTGGGGATCGGACCCAGAACCTCCGGATTAGCGGTCTAGCGTGTTAACCATTACGCCACGCACGTGGTCGTCATAATAAGGCGGTATGGCTACAAACAAAGGTTTTTCATGTTAAAATTCCTTTTTCCATATTTTTTTAATGGGTCTTATGAGTCTGAACGCTTTCTTAACACTCTAAAGTCCCGCAAGGTATTATTTATTAAAGATGGGTTCATAATAAAACAAGTCGGTTTTAACCATATTTAGTTCACTCTCCCATGAATCATGTATAAAAAAATCTATTGCTTTACCACTTAGATCAAACTGCTTATAAACTTTGCTACCAAGAAAAGATACACATACAATATACTTGGCCCTTATGCTGCAAACAGATTCCCCAATCGAGAAATAAAGTCATATCTAATTTGGTTAGTAGCTTCTACTCCTCAACTTAGCGCGTTCATTCCCGTTCACATCCTTAGTTGTGCTGCTCCCGACCCCGATGTCTCCATGGATGTCTGTCTGAGGTGTCTTTGGTCTCAGCTCTAATAGGATGCCAAAAACTGTGCAAAATGGAGGAGAAAAAAAATGAATTCAGTATAATTTACTTCTTCAGCGGCAACCCTAGCTTGCAGTAATTCTTAGCAGGGTGTAAGACAATGCCAATGTTTATTCTTTATCGCAGTCGTGGGAAATTTACTGAGGGCTGCGATAATTAAAATATTCCCATTCATAGAGTCGCCTCGCAACTGCGCCTTGTTAATTAAAAACGACAGCCCTAATCAGTATTCATTGGTGATTCTTAGATGATCTTGGGTTTTTGGATACTTAAAGGGGTAATTTTGTAAATTGTAATTTAGTGATGTACGAGTAGTATTGTACCGAATGGGCTTTAATTTCACCATAAAATGACATATAGTTTTTTTAGGGTTCCGTAGTCCACAAGGAACCCTTACAGCTTCGTCATGTCCGTCCCTCCGTCCGTCCGTCCGTCTGTCTGTCCGTCCGGGCTTGTACTCCGCCGCTACTGCACCGATTGTCACGACAATTGGTGTTGAGATAGATATAGAAGTTCCAAAAGTTAGTTTTTAAAATTATGAAAAAATGTTGTTTTTTCAGTTCTTATACAACGAAAAGTGAATTTAAAAAATTAAATTGGACTAACCCCAACGTGTGGGGTATCGTTGAAAATTTCTTTTAAAATGCAATCAAACCCCCCAGTCTTGAGATAATCTAATACAAAGTTAAAATTTGAAGTGTCCCTCTACCGTAACTTTTTGAAATATTACTAAAATAATTCTGAAAAAAAAGTGGTATATACCTCAACGTATGTACTTTCAATTAAAACTATAGCGGTCTCGGTATCATAGATAGTTATTTTTTAATACGTCATAAATCGTAAACCGCAATTTACCTTTAGAACTTTTATATTATGTTATTTGCTGCTACGGAACCCTTCATGGGCGAATCAGACTCGCACTTGGCCGCTTTTATTTCATATTGAAGTAATGATGATAAAAATTTGGTCTTCTAAAACTGTCGACGCCCGTAGCCTGAGTAAGGATATACTGGCTGACTTTTTGACCACTAGCCAAAAATGAGATAAATACGAAAAAAAGTTTAGGTACTTCTATTACCACAGAATAAGTAGGTAGTAGTACTGCTATTAATATATACCTACGGTGATACTTTCCTTAAAATCGTTTTGACTGAGCGCTCATTTATTAGTGGTTATTATTTTATGGGAAATAGAGCTGATAAATTTTTTTGCTGATGCCTACTTCTATTAATGATGTGCTGATGCTTTTAAAAAGTCAGCCTGTATTATGATGTTCGATTATTTACTAAATACTGGTAGATAGATAGATAGATAAATAGATAGATAAAAATGTTTATTTGAAAGATCAACACACAGTTTACAGACTTCATAAAATAATATCATCAAAGGGAAGGAACCTATTTAGGATATTGGGTAAGTATTGTGCCATATAACATTTAATTTATTTCTAAAAATATATAAGTTAGTATTAAACGTATATATTTCTCGTGTAAAGCCAAGAAAGGGAGCTTGTTAAATACAAAATAGAAGCTGTGTAGTCATCCCGAAGTAACGTTCCAGACTATCTCTAATTTCCGATGCAAAGACATCTTGAGACGTGTGTAATTACGGTACATTTGAAACCCTTTTAATTACGTTCCTTTGTACTTTTGTTGCCAATTATTGCAATAAGAGCACGCTTGTTTCTGTGATGTTGGCTAATGAGTGTTATTATTCATATGAGTGATTTTGACTTGCCTATTGGCTTTTGGTACGGCGTTTTATTTAATTAAATAAGAGTTAAGAGTTCAATTTCGTTTGACGTTGTTTACATTTCATAGTTACATATGATATATATACCATATGGCGAACTACAGTTTATATTGTCTGTTTTTCTAATTTTTTTTAGGGTGTGTTATAGCAGCAAATAAATAAGTTTATCTAAGCAACAATATGTAGATTTAGAACCACTAAATACATTTTATTTTAAATTCACACACATAGAGCCATCTTCATGATTGAAATTTTACACCGGTGTGATGACAACAAGAATCTTTGTTGACAAATATTGTTGCATGTAATCATGTAGCATGTGGCATCCAGCCTGTTACGACATCTATAAAGGAAGAGATGGAATAGGTCCAATTATTACTAGTGGCTCTGTGAGCTGTGAACCTCGCGACTCCCCCCCAACCCGTTGAAGTTTATCGAATAAAAAAGTTGTTCAGATAAAAAAGTTGCGTCTTAATAACAAAAAAGTTATATGACATATTTGAAAGGTTTTCGAAGTGGCTGAAATATGATTTTTAAAGTTTTAAAGCTCCATGTCTCAAAATTTATAATAAACGGGCAAGTGCGAGTCGGACTTGTACATGCCTTCCGAGACATGGCTGTTCACATGACTGAACGTTAAAATGGTTCAATTGTGTAAATGTCATTTAATGCCATTATAAAGATCTAGTTAAAAACGCTGAAAAAACACGTTTTTTGTATGACGACCCCCTTTAATTTTTAACTGTTTTTATTTTTAGTATTTGTTGTTATAGCGGCCACAGTAATACATAATCGGTGAAAATTTCAAGTGTCTAGCTATTACGGTTCAAGAGATAGGGCCCTGTGACAGACGGACAGACAGATGGACAGACATACAGACGGGCAGACAGACGGACAGACGGACAGACGGACAGACGGACAGACGGACAGACGGACAGACGGACAGACGGACAGACGGACAGACGGACAGACGGACAGACGGACAGACGGACAGACGGACAGACGGACAGACGGACAGACGGACAGACGGACAGACGGACAGACGGACAGACGGACAGACGGACAGACGGACAGACGGACAGACGGACAGACGGACAGACGGACAGACGGACAGACGGACAGACGGACAGACGGACAGACGGACAGACGGACAGACGGACAGACGGACAGACGGACGGACGGACGGACGGACGGACGGACAGACGGACAGACGGACAGACGGACAGACGGACAGACGGACAGACGGACAGACGGACAGACGGACAGACGGACAGACGGACAGACGGACAGACGGACAGACGGACAGACGGACAGACGGACAGACGGACAGACGGACAGACGGACAGACGGACAGACGGACAGACGGACAGACGGACAGACGGACAGACGGACAGACGGACAGACGGACAGACGGACAGACGGACAGACGGACAGACGGACAGACGGACAGACGGACAGACGGACAGACGGACAGACGGACAGACGGACAGACGGACAGACGGACAGACGGACAGACGGACAGACGGACAGACGGACAGACGGACAGACGGACAGACGGACAGACGGACAGACGGACAGACGGACAGACGGACAGACGGACAGACGGACAGACGGACAGACGGACAGACGGACAGACGGACAGATAGCGGAGTCTCAGTAATAGGTTCGCTCGGTCTATTAATAGTAGGTAATAGGACCTCTCCATCTCTCTTTTCCTATGACTGTTATAAGAGGCGACTTAAGAACAATCATATTGTTTTATAACTGCATTCCTAACGTCGGGCGGCAGCCTGTGTAAAACTTTTGGCACAAATGCATGCCCAAATAGAGTTAACTTATTCTTTGTGCGAGGTAATAACCAGCCCTCTGATCACCTAATACTTCGACCAGCATTTTACTTAAAAATTGAAATAATCTATGAGCAGAATGCCCAAAAAATATATAGCAGAAGGTAGCTCTATTTCAGGCACTATTTGAAACTTCCTACCCACATTGGCACGCGTAACATTGATTGATCATCTACTTTTCAACTAACACGAAGACACACTAGCGCATGTAACAAATGAAGCTTCACAATTAAGGCGGGTACACACGGTAGGCACGGCGCATTTGCCGGTGTCACGTACCGACCGACTCGCACTTAATTTTCGCAAGGGGGTAGGGGGTGCGGTTTTAAATTACGCCGGCCCCCAACGATTGCTGTTCGACAGCGTCGTAGTGATGATTGCGCTTCCAAATTTGAATTAGGTTTATGGATTTGCTTCCTAGTTGAGATCAGACGTACTTCCTTAAAATTACAACCATTGTTTCTGTTGGTGAAGTTTCTTTGGAAAGAAAAACAAAGGTACTTGCGATAATGTCAGTGTTATCAATATACTGTCATATCTTTATCCCTAACGTGGTTATAGAGGTATGTAGCCAAGGGGCATTTCAGTGAAAACAAAATAAGTATCCTGAAAAAAAATTTTTTTTTTACAAGCTTTTATGGTGCAAGCCCAAACTCGATGGGGTTACGTCGTTTTATTACAGGGTTCCTATAGCCACCTACCGGCTCCATTATCAGATCAGCTTCTTGTTATGATAATATAGCATTGTCATCTGATTTACATTAGCTTACAAAAATTCATCTCAATCGGAAACTGGGAAGTGTCTCAAATTTAACTTACAAGACTTAAAAAAACTTGACCTAAAAGTACATAAAATAAGCATCTAGTTTTATCAAAGTTGTACAGAACATCAGATTTAGCATACGCACAGAAGACAAGAGTTTCACATACAGAACGGAATCTCCAAGGGTCCCGCGCAATATGCGTCCCCGTTCCCCGTCCCCGCACCTCTCTCCCGTTCTCACCTAGTTAAGAGGCAAGAGCGGGCGAACACACGCCCATTGACTTATGCACAGCGGCACACGGCGGCACAAGAACGGGGGAGGAGGAGGGGGGAGTGCAGGGACGGGGAACGGGGACGTTTATTGCGCGTACCTTAAGAGATTCCATTCTGTATGCAATACTCTTATTGTCTTTTGTGACATAAGTAATTTTTCCCCTAGGTCTAGCATTAGCATGACAAAAATCATGACAAAAATATCTTTTCATTTTCTTTACCAGTCTATTACTGAAATAAACTGGCAAGTGCGAGTTGGACTCGTACATGAAGGGTTCATTACCACCGTATAATGTTTTAAAACGCTGAAGAAACACGTTTCTTGTATGACGACCCCCTTTAATTTTTAACTTTATCTTATTTCTAGTATTTGTTGTTATAGTGGTCATAGTAATACATAATTGGTGAAAATTTCAAGTATCTAGTTAATGCCATTATAAAGATCGAGTTAAAAACGCTGAAAAAAACACGTTTCTTTTATGACGACCCCCTTTAATTTTTAATTTTATCTTATTTTTAGTATTTTTTATTATAGCAGCTATAGAAATACATAATCTGTGAAAATTTCAAGTGTCTAGCTATTACGGTTCAAGAGATAGAGGCCTGTGACAGACGGACAGACAGACGGACAGACAGACGGACAGACGGAAAGACAGACAGACGGACAGACGGACAGACGGCGGAGTCTTAATAATAGGGTCCCGTTTGCACCCTTTGGGTACGGAACCCTAAAAAGGCTGTAAAAAATTGTATCTATACTTATTTGTATTAACATTTCCAACTGTTTTTGGCGAGGCAGCTTATCAGCGCGTCATTTTCATAATACAGCACTCAGCTCGTGTATAATGCACGACATAATGCATGCACTGCTTCCACACACGCTATTAATTACACACACGGCTTCATTATCGATTTTTATTATTAAACACAGCCTCATTTATTTTGCCCTGGATATCAACGGTTTTGTATATATGTAACATACTGAGCACATTTATACCATATCTTACTCAAGAATATCGTTTGTTCTTTGAGCCAACTTAGACAATTTTCTTGCTATAGGTTTTCATAAATTTATCGGAATTGTAATGAAGTATATACAACCTTCTTATTGATTTTTTATTAGATAAGGGTATATAAAGAGTATTTATGTATTAGTTTATATATGTAGGTATGTATAATTTTATATTCACGCTAAGAGTGGCCTTTGGGTCTTGCGGCCCTAGGGCCTTGATCCCTAATGGGGTATACAGTGCCTAGGCACTGTATACCCCATTAGGGATCAAGGCCATCAAGACGTGATAGTGTATCTCATAATATGTAATTTTACTGGCAAACGTTAAGTTATATATCTTCTTCTAGAAATGAAATAGGTACTTATACATCAAACTTATCTAACAAAATAAACTGAAGCTATTTTAAAGGAAGTTTCAGTCCATGTGCTGAGCCACATTCCCCATGGAACATACATTGAAATATGGAAAAAAAATTGCTTTAAATAGAAACGCGGATCAGCTTACCGGTTAACTTGTATGGGAAGCCAAAAATTATTTTTTCATAATTTGATATACCTATGTTCCTTGGGAAAGTTGTTCAGTATCATGGACTGAATTTGGCCTTAAAATTGTTTAAGTATATTTTGTTAACCCTGTATATTATTTATTTATTTATTTACCAATTTATGTACACGGACAATATACTCGTATACAGAGAATACATAAACTAAAGTTGTACAAAGGCATTACTTATCTCAAAAGAGATCTCTTCCAGTAGGCCCGTGAGAGGAGATGTTTATATATGAAAGTCATACAGGCGTGTTCGTTAAATAAAGGAAGAATTATTCTTGGGATACTCTCCCGGTATCTAAATGAGGAAAAAGCTTATGCAGATAAGCTTCAGAAATCACCTAGTGCGTAGTGCCTATTCTTCTTTTTTAGAATACGCACATTTAAAGAGATTTTTGCCTCATATATTTTTCTATAACAATAGAAACAATTTTAGCCACTATATATAATCCATATGTGCATGATAATCCATGCAATATCCTCGCATAGTGTCATTGCTGGTTATCTGAGCGCCGCAGTTGTAGCGTCCGCTCCGTCAAGCGCGAAAATATTGATTGTAATTAATTGCAAACATTTAACTGATAAAATGAATATCAACCGAGCGGCCGCTTAGCGATATCCGATATTTCATATAGAATAGTCGTTAATATTGAAACTTTGGTAAAATAAATTAGGTTTCAAATCAGCATCAGTTTTTACCCATAACGTAGGTACTAGCATTCTATATTCCTTGCCTTTGCAATCCAGGGTAGGAGGTCGATTCTCGCACGTTGCTATATCTGATCGGATCTCTCACGAGATTAACAGGCTGTTTGAAAGAGGCGAAATAATTCTTGAAGGGCATGCGTATTCCATGAGTCTGAACAGGTTACCCAGAAAACCGCAAAAGAAGCGCATTTTTTTTAAATAAAAAAAAAGAACAAAACAATTTTTCCATATTTATATTTTTTCACAACTCACGGAATAAACAGTAATAAACATTACTAAATAAATAAATAAATAAATAGGGACAAATCACTCTGATTGAGCTAGCCTTAAAGTAAGTTTCAAACTTGTGTTATGGGATACTAACTAAATGATACTATATTTTATAATAAATACATATATAGATAACTCAAGACCCACGACAATTTGAAAACGGCCATTTTCCAACTTGCCCTGGCTGGAGATCGAACCCAGAACCTCCGGATTAGCGGTCTAGCGTGGCCACGGAGGTCGTCTAAATAATTAATGGAATTACTGGGTCTGGGCTGGGATTTTCTTCTTCCTTATAATTTTCTTGCACAGGTATTACTTGCGGAATTAACACTATGTTTTCAGTAAGTACCTAAGACAGGACGAGTTTCATACTTACTTATATTCAGACTAGCAGCCCGCCCCGGCTTTGCACGGGTATATATTATACATATAAACTTTCCTCATGAATTACTCTATCTATTAAAGGAAACCGCATCAAAATCCGTTGCTTAGTTTTAAAGATCTAAGCATACATAGGGACAGACAGACAGCGGAAAGCGACTTTGATTAATAATATGTAGTAATGCCACGCATTATCCACGCTGGTCTGGAAGACAAAAACTAAGAATGTAGTACCAGCTGCTTCTCTTCCCACGCAGATCCTGAAAGTCTATTGAGGAAATGTAAGCAATGCGACTAGCAACCAATCACTACTTTAATTCCTTTTTTAGGGTTCCGTACAAAAAATTAAAAAACGGAACCCTTATAGGATCCGTCCGTCTGTTACAGCCAATTTGCTCCGAATCTACTAGACCGAATCAGGTGAAATTTGGTAGAATGTTGTAATCCTATAACCCAAACACATATGTGCAAAGTAAATAAATATTTTTTTTAAATAAGGGTCAGTTTCGGGGGACAAATTAGGAAAAAAAAACAAGAGTTTTGGAAACTTTACTGTGTCATATATTAAATGAAAAGGTTCGTTATGAGGATCTCAAATATATTTTTATTATTATTGTAAAATTAATAGTTTTGATTTTATTCATGAAAGAAGACGAAAATTGACCATTCCCCCCCTGATCTCCGAAACTACTGTGCCTAAAATAAAAATAAAAAATATAGTTCATTGCTTGTAGATTACAGGAAAACCTATAAGAATTCAATCAATTGTACGGAACCCTCACCACGCGAGTTTAACTCGCACTTGGCCGGTTTATTCCACCTTCTTGCCCATCATCACGCTAGAAGTGGCTTTTGAGGCAGGTAAGGGCCGCAAAATTTTAAGGATTCTGTCTGCCTTATTAAAGATAAAGACGTGTAGATTGTATAGTATATAGTATATTCTTTTATATGTCGTTGTTAATCAACGATGCATACTACTAGCTCTACCAATTAGGTACCATGATTAAATTCACCTGAGGCTTACCATTAATCTCTCAAGAAAAGACAATTACAAAGTTTTCTGTTCTGGAAAAGCTTCTTTCAGCCTATAAATAAACATTAAGTCAAAACAGTACCTGCGGAGGTAAACAGCAGTTGGATTGCAATTTGTCGGTGTCTGCACTAATCCTCATTAATTACTTGGCAATTTTAAATCTCATTATTGGCGTACAAATCGGTCTGCCATCGATTTTTCCGCCGCCCCGCTGCTCGGATCGCATACATTATCGCCAGGTGACAAACGTTGATACTCGTACAAGGTAATACCATGATTTTACTCTAAATTAGGATTTTTTGGTTATTGTGATTGTAGTTGAGATATTTGAGGTTCGAGAACCTGTTTGTTCTTCCATTAATAGAAATTTTTCACAAATTAGTCTATTTTTTGTTAGAGAAGCAATTATTTTTTGTTTGAAGCCCTGACTTTCAAGCGTTAATACCCAATAATTTTTAAACGGCAGAACCGATTTTCATGAAACATAGCTAAAAACCTTCGAACTTGCTTTAATGAAAAAAAACCATCGAAATCGGTCCATCCGTTTGAGCGCTACGATGCCGCCGACAGACAGACATTAGCGTCAAACTTTTACACCCCTCTTTTTTGTCGGGGGTTAAAAACATAAAATATCCCAGCTCATTAAAATTTACTGTCACAACAGCAGTGGGCGTCCGTCTGTCCATCGTATCGCATTGGCGCAAATTAATGAGGGTGGGATATTTATTTCACAGTTCGATGCCAAAATATCAGCAGTATTATGTATACAGGAGTGCAGGTGATATGCAAATGTTGCGACCCGGTAATGAGGGAGGTACGTGCTGCTATATTAATCGTACTATTTATTTGGATTATCTATTGGACGACGACGTTTAGTGGCTACACAATGTGTTATTGTTTTTTTTGTTTTATTTCTTTTTGGTCGCTTATTTGCTTTTACCATGGGTGTACTCTTATGTATTCTATGCCATGGGTTTTTATTCTTAGTTCCTTGAACAAACGAGATCCATGACGAAGATCTGCATTACACTATTAGCAATGCTTCACTTTCTTGAGATTTAGCTTTTTCGAATATTGAAGCTGGTGCCAGTACCCCACGGAAAAAAATCCACACTGAGGCCAATTTACGGAAAAGCCATACTTGATAAGTGCAAGTTCAAATAGTTAAATTGATTTTAAGCTGTAAGGACGTACTACACGATACTATTTACGAATTAAATATTTATTAATTTTCCTTCTAATAGGTCTAGTCTACGTTACGATCAAATA
Organism: Acrobasis repandana; assembly: GCA_963576875.1. Classification (NCBI taxonomy): domain Eukaryota; kingdom Metazoa; phylum Arthropoda; class Insecta; order Lepidoptera; family Pyralidae; genus Acrobasis; species Acrobasis repandana. The sequence continues at coordinate 7,173,039 of OY756230.1, read as the reverse complement.
AATGATTTTATTGTAGATACGATAATTTTTTTCATTCATAAAATGCTTTTTACAAAAGTATAATACTTACTAACTTTATTTCGGATTATAAAACATTAAAGCAAATAGATTTTTCGAAGAATTATTTTCGATCATATATTGGTATTATCGTCGTAAGAAGCTGGCCAAAGTAAGCAGACAGGTAACAGAAGGAGTTTCTTACTTGTATTAGCCGTGTAGTTTCCGGCAGAGTAGAATAGGACCACTCCAAGTCTTCCCGTGAATGTCGTAGAAGGCGAATTAGAAAACACAAGCTAAACAAAGCTTATAAACATCAATGAGACCTCTCCTACCCATCTGGCCAGCGTGGAGAGTGCAGGCCAAATTATTTTTTTTAAAGATTTTTACGTGGTACCTACATTACACAATTTTCCAAAAAATAAACCACAATTTTCCGCTAATGCCGGAATTACGTAGAAAATAATATCTAGCAATCGGGAAGGATTAATTAATATAAAACACATGCCAATTTTACCGATTTATTTAATGTAAAATTAATCTGCTACTTTAATCAACAGAAATACGTAAAGCGGAAAACATATGAAATATCAGTTGCTACGAAAATTAAATTAATTTAAAGTATGCTAATTATATTTATTACGATAATATTGCACTGAGATTGATTGCACCGTAATATTATGTTTATTCTCATGCTTTTTAATAACATTTGTATGTAGGTACAGACAATAAAGCTGTTCGGTTTACATTTATGTAATTCCAAAAGTGTTACAATATGAAAACTTACAATTTGACAAGATTTTGTAAAACTCTGTAATTAAATATGACCGGTCTATAATCTAATTTCAAATAATCACAGGCTTGAACATTTAACTTTATTGACTGTACCACAAAAACAGATATTTCAAAAAGTACTTTCTCGTTTCTTTTTGATTTCAATAACTATGCAATTTTTCTAGAAGTAACAATTTTTAATATAAACAAATGTTCAGGTAAGGGCTTATAAAGACAAACAACAATATGCCAACGACAGCTCTCAATTATGGTCGGCGACACACTGTCGCTGTCTGTAAGTGCCGTAAGAATTCCACCTCAAAAATTATATTCGAGCAAATGATATAATTAAATTGCTCCAACATGAAACAATAATGCTCGTAAGTAAGGCTTAACTGGACAGATCTCACATAAGTAACAGATAGTTATTCTAATTCAATAAGTATACATCTACTCAACTTTATAATTGCACATCAATTGCACTTTACAAGATGCATTACAACAAATTATTCACAGTTTTATTTACACGTTTTAGAAAAACATTAAATTAACGATAAAAATATATAAATTAACGATAAAAGTAGATACTGCGTTTTGATCTGCATGTTTAAATGGGAAACACAAAACATCACACCAAGGTAAGTAAGCGTCACGTACCTACATTTATGTGTTTCGATACAAGTAACTATACAAAGTAGGAAAAATAACTACTTTAACCTACTTTGTATTATTTTTATATGAAACATCAAGAAAAACTCTATCAATCAGTAATTTAAGTAAACCCAGGAAGACATCATTTTGTTTTTCATACGTAGGTACATATTTACATAAAAATCAAAGTATCCGCAGACTCAGTACTTTATATTTTATAAAATCAATAATACCTATACGATCGTGATCGTCATCCATCTTTACCAAAGTCGTATATTTCAGGACGGGACCGAACTTCAAGAACATAGAAATTTATTTTTTAATCTAATCAATAACCGATACATTTAATTTTTACACATAATTACAATACGTCGAAGTCGACATCTATTTCGTTGCACTATTACGCAAAACCTACACTTAGACAACTTCTTTCTTCAAAGAAAATTAATCCGACAAAAAATGTAAAACCACTTTTCGACAGTCTGTACTTTACATTCGTAACTTACATTAAAGTAGTCGCAAAGAAAGAAGTGTCATGCTGATTTTAGTAGGGTCGCCACACTGTGTTGCTATCAGGCTGCGGGTTCCCACGCTGCCCGAGAGTATTTACCCTCCCGTCTTCCCCTCGAGCCGCCGCTGCAGCGCAAGAATTTCCACCACCTAATAATAAATCCCCTTGTCCGTGATTGCCATGTTGCCTATGATTATTTGTCGTCGACGATATCTGATCCATCATAGTCTGCAACTCATTATGGTGGTTCTGCGTCGAATGAATCGAATTCGAGTGCAGTGGGTGGAAATTATGTGTTTGGTTTGCAGCGGTGTACAATTGGCTATACAACAAACTTGCCGGGAGGACGGGGTACAGCGAATTGTTGCAGTTACTGCTGCCGTACGACGAGTTCTGAGATCCCATTAAGGAGGGGAAGTTTGTGCTGTTAGAATGATTGTGCCCGACGTTTGTGGTCGTGTTAGACGTGAGTAAGTCGTCCTGTACCGGGGACTCAGGCTGCGAACTGTTGTCGCTGAGCGAGCGTGGGCCTGTCGAGAGACTGTAATCGGCATTGTTGTTGTATCTTGGCAGAAGAGTACCGTGGTGCGAAGGCGACGAGCCGACAAGGCCCGACAGTTGCTGGTCCAAGTCAACGCCTGTCGTGTCCGGCAGCACTGCGTAACAAAACAATAGTTATTAGTTCCAAAATAGCGCATTGTTATCGGCCGCGTTCTGGGATAGTTTTAATATGGCGCTATATTTTTGATGGCGCGCGGGCACGCATCGACAATAAATTCATCACCGGATCGGACGTGTCCGAACGCTGTAAATTATAATGAGAGTCGGTTTAATGTCCGATGCGCCGCCGGCAGCGACCATGCATGTACAATTTTAAGGAGGATGTAAGTCGTAAACCATGTTGGTAGATTTAATTTCACCTTACTGGTATAAATTACGATCTCGAACCATAAATCGATCGATGTTTTACTAATTTTGTAGAAAAAAAGTTGGTAACTGCGTGTATTTTGGTCTCGACGAGTCGGGTCGGGGAACGTTTTATGCCGCGCGTTGTTTTCATTAGCTCTAATGGTCGATTACTGCCGTGCATTTACTGCTTGTTTGTAAATACTGAACACGGCAACTCCAACACTGCGGAGTATGGTTATAACGTTATTACCTTGCTAAAAGCATTAGCACAGCGCAGCCATAACGTTTACCATATTTAGGATTAGCTCTCGATCTGTTTTATGCAGAGAGTAAATAGGGTGGGTCAATTTTAGATTTTATTGAGGACTTCATTAGGTTATCAATGCGCAGCCAATTCATTATAAGAGAAACTTTTGGTTTATTTTTGCGAGTAGAATCGTTGCTTCTCTTATAATCTTACTTTTTACTCCCGAACTGAAGAAATTAAAATTATTATTCAATATTTTGTTCTGATGTAGATATAAAGGCTATTCTAAGACTTGACTTGACGATCACCATCAGGGCGAGTTTTTTCGCTGCACTCTTTGCACTGGTTCTAAAGTGGTCGACCTTTCTGACTATATAACGCGAGTAAACAGTTTATTCCTAATAAATTTATCTCAAGTTAGTAAAATAATAACCTTACCTGTATTATTAGCCGAGAAATCCTGAGTCGGCGTTTGGTCCGGCACAGTTCCGGCAAATCCAAGGGCCGGGGGGTTGAACTGAGAGGCGGTCGGCGCGGCGCAAGACGGCAGGTACGCCGGATATGCGCCCGCGCCGCCGTATCCCCAGTGGGAGTTACTCGAGCTGAGTCCAAATTGACTCATATCTAAAAAAATCATAATTGCATCAAACTTTATGTTCAAGCACACTTTAAAAGGTTAAAAGTAATATTAGAAAAGGTTCCTCCTAGAAAAGAAGAGAGGTACCTAAATTAAACCGATGTAAAAGTCACGCAGTAAGTTATCTGTATATGTTACCAGCCAAAGTCAATTTCAGGCCAAACTTGTTTGTCCTAGGCCAAACATGTACCAGTTTAGTCCTAAGCGAGTCAGGATATACTCGTACTAGTTTAGCCTAAAAACTTTGGGCTTGACTAGTTTGGCCTAAGCCGAACTTATTTCGAATTTATTATTCAAGTACATTAATGCCTTAAATTAAAACGCAACTAATAAGGTAGATGAACCAAAAAATACTTTTCATATTTCAATATATGTTCCTTAGGGAAAGTTGCTCAGTATCATGGAGTGAATCAAGCCTTAAAATAGTTTTAGTATATTTTGTTAGACCCTGTAGGTATATTTTGCTGTAAAATTTATCATTGAGTTTCAATTGCATTATTGAACAAAGGTTTAAGTGCGAAATCGTTGATATACTGTGGTTATGCCGTCGTAGTAACTTACATGTAATCTATGGTAATAGGCAGTTTTTGGCATTGCCTGTTATTTAGCGAAATATGTACATTTTCAAAGTCTTTTTACAGTACCTCCATGTAGGTTTCTACTTACAATATCTAATTAACTATTTGTTTTTGTCACAAAATCACTCACATTTGCACGCCTCTTATCTCTACCAAATTGATTCCCTATACAGTATAACATCAGTAAAACCATCACAATCGAATCAAGCGATACAGAACACACGCGTCTACTTATAGAGACACCGAGAGTAGACAAAACGCGCCAGCAATCGCCGTCCGGAGCACAATTTTATTTTTTTCCGGGGTATTACCGGCTTTTATTTTTCGGTATCACGGTTCCGTTTTTGGCCGGCGATCGGACTCGGTTTTTATACGATATGTGCGCGCCCGCCGCGTCGATTTGCGAATGTTTTTTTCCCATTTTGAGCCGCATGAGTTGTTTTGGGGTAGTCCTGGATTTTAACGGGCTTCCTCCATGCTTGTTCGATTGCGCCCGCAGTCAACTCGTTTCCTTTTTTTGGTGGCGTGATTGAATCCGCGCTTTAGTGAACGTAGTTTAGCGTATCAAGGCTGGTGACTCACTTTTGAGCCGCGCTTTCGTTATAAGGTTTGCCAGATTCCAATTTCAGCGGCCGCCCTACTTTTAATATTTCTCTGGTTTTTACAGCATTCCAATTTGGGTGAATGGATTTGCGGTCGGCTCGCTATAGTTTATTGAACGAGCGCCAGTCTGGATTTCTGGACTGATAGTTGCAATAAATTATGCCGTTGATTAAAACTTTTGCTGTTATTTTCTTATTTTCTTAAAATTATGTAGTTTATATATTATACAGAGTTTAATTTAATCATGTCATTACTCAATGATAAATATTTTTTTTAATAGTTGCTTCATTACAAACCAAGTATTGACAAATGCTTGAAGTTATGAATAACGCATGTATATTTATTCTTAAAAATAAAAATATATGTACTTACCTCACCCACAACTTGTTGGTATTTTGTACAAGGTTTATAGGTAGTAAAATACAATGTGAAAGGGACATACATACCCGAAATAAATCGAACCACGGTCTATACTAGATCATTATAGTATAATGAAATTAAAATAACAGCCAAAAACAAAATAAAATTTCAGCATTTCCATACGTAAGTGTGTAGCCGCCCGTGCGATTTGTATGGGAATGTCGCTATTTTTTTGGTTTTTTGACTTTTGTTTTAATTTCATTTAGTGATCTAGTATAGCCCGTGGTTCGATTTATTACGGGTATGACCCTTCCACGTTGTATAAGGATTTTTTGAAAATCTTGGTCAAGGATGACAGTTTTATACATACAGACCTGGGTATCCTCATTTTTTTATTTCGTATACATTGTATCAACCAAAATATCTTTGATGAATATACCTAAGTACTTACTTTGACAAGTAGTAATGGGCGGCATCCGGAACCCTCCTAACGGGTCCGGCGGGAACGGGAAGGGTCGCTGGCCGAACGCGAAGTGGAACTGTTGCTGCTGCCCTAGAAGAGACAACACTATATCAGTACGATACCGGCTGTCCTTGTCCAAATGCATTGTTAGTCAAAATTAATAATAAATAAAACCGGCCACGTGCGAGTTAAACTCGCGTGGAGAGGGTTCCGTACAATTGATTGAATTATTATAGGTTTTCCTGTAATCTACAAGAAATGAACTATATTTCGTATTTTTTTCATAATTTTAGGCTCAGTAGTTTCGGAGATCAGGACGGGGAATGGTCAATTTTTGTCTTCTTTCATGAATAAAATCAAAACTATTTATTTTATAATTATAACAAATATATTTGAGATCCTCATAATGAGCCCTTTCATTTGATATATAACACAGTAAGGTTTGCAAAACTTTTTTTTTAAATTTCCTAATTTATCCCCCGAAAATGATCCTTATTTAAAAAAAAAATATTTACTTTGCACATATGTAATTGGGTCATAGGATTATACCATCCTATCAAATTTCACCTCATTCGGTCTAGTAGATTCGGAGCAAATTGGCTGTGACAGACGGACGAACAGACAGACGCACGAGTAATCCTATAAGGGTTCAGTTTTTTTCAGTTTTTGTACGGAACCCTAAAAAAGATGTTTGTATAGCAAGGATGATAATCTCGGTAGTTAGGTGATTCGATGTTAGGCCGGCACAAATATCACAAGAGTCAGAGGAATTTTATTTATAAAGGTACCTTTATTTTGACAAAATAGAGACGACAGGCTAAACAGACGCCAAGAAAATGCAGTATCATCTGGCGTAGGTAGTATTTAATATTTATATTGAAACCTGGGGTTATTGTCGAAACCTTTTTACAGAACTGAATGCATTGTATCGTATTTTGTTCTCCTTATAAAAAATAAGAATCTGTAGACATGGAAATTAGGAAACAAAAATCTGTAGAAATTGGAATCTTAAGATACGATTAACATCGCTTTACATAACATAAGTAAAACAAAATTATTGAGTTTCTTCGTCAGAAATAATTCCAAATGTTATATATAATATAGGTATAATTGTAAATCCTATTCATATCTTCTTCTTCATGTAATTAAGAGCTGCGCTCTTGTCGGTGAAGTGCTTTCCACGTCTCTCTTTCCTGTGCTAAGTTTTTAACCTCCATATATGTTTCCACATTTAATTTTTCTTTTATTTGAACAAAAAATCTTTTGGATTTTCCCAATTCTCTTTTTCCTTTCTTCTATCCATGTAATAGATCTATATATCGCTACCATCAGAAGTGGGATATCAAACTGCAACCAAGTACCTAAGTAATTATAATTTAAAGAATTTGAATGATATTTGTTTATATTAGTCCAATTTAAACATGATTTATATAGTCAAAATATCCTAACTTCCTAACTAATATTTAAATGCGAAAGTGAGTTTGTATATTTGTTTGTTTGTTACCTGTTTACGCTTCATCTACTGAACCAATCTTCTTGAAATTTCGCATACATATAGGAGTACTGAAAAGTATATAGGGTACCTTTCATCCCGGAAAAAAGTACTGTTTCCGTGGGATTTGCGATAAACGACTCGGCAAAAACTACTTTCATAATTATACGCGAGCGAAGCCGCGGGTTAAAGTTAGTAATATTTATATATTTCTTATGAAAGAGGAGATCGGTGGCTCGGCGGGAGTACGTATTACTAGTTTACGATTATAATGATATTAAATATAATATAGAAAAATATTTATTAAAATGTCTTAGACATGAAAATTAGTACATTTAGCTACAGTAAAGCAAGGATTAGCGTCAATTTGTCAGCCCCTCCCGGCGGCCTGTCTGTCACAAACTGCTCGATAATTCATTGATACTATACTCACTTAACTAGCACACCTACAGAGAATAGAAGGAACGTCAGTTGGATCTACGCTTTGCTAATACTGCAGAGCTTTGTAGAAAGTAGCCAACACTGGTGTCAGGTATTTCAAGCTGCCTGAAGGCATCTGACATGACTTGACGACTGCTATCTTATGATTATAGCCGGGATTAAAGTGAATTCCGAAGCATGGAGGTGTTCGGAAAATATATTTTATAGTTTAGTGGAAAGTAAGAGACCCTTTAATATTTTATTTAATATGTATAATGTGATTTGTACGCCAAATCAATGGTCCAACACCCAGCCTCCCAATAACCTCCTGGGATACAAGACACTTGATAATTCATTGACAACTTGTCACTCCCTGCGATAGCACATGTACAAATTACGAGTACAGGGAGAGTCCTACCAGGCGAATCGATTCTCACACTGTTGATATTAATCTCTTAGCAGATATGGGTAACTAACTATTGTATTGTTTACCTATTCAATTCAATTCAAAATATCTTCATCATCATAGGATATTTATATTATCTCTTAATAATACCTACTCACTTTGTTTTGCACAGCTAAGTTTAGTGCCGCTTTCTAGGCGCTAATTCAGAATTCCCAGGCGCTATGAAAAACACTGCTGATTATCTTCTTTCTTCTATAATCAGCTCGAGGACAACATTCAAATTAAGTTTCCATACATCTAGACTCTACTCTGGAGGCAGTTTCAATGCAGGTAGTTTCAGTTCCATACCAATTATGCTCTGCTATTTAAATAATGAAAAAAGAATTGTTTATTTGGTAGAAATAACATAAAATTATGAACAATTTAGCATGAGACACAACTTATGAGTCTACCAAAATGGTCTGCACTCTTCATGTTTTGGTGTAAGCGGTGACAATGGCCTTCTACGGACGCCATTTAAAAACATAAATCATCATCATCAGGTCTTTTTTAGTCTCCACTGCAGGAGCACGACCCTCTCTACCAGAGCCATATATATTAAGGCAGAGCAGTCAGAGGATTTAGCCTACACACTCCACGCTAGCCAGACGGATTGGAGAGGTCTCATTGATGTTTATAGGCTTTGTTTAGCTTGTGTTAAGTCGCCTTCTACGACATCCACGGGAAGACTTAGAGAGAAAACATAAATAAATGACATAATGTTAATTGTTTCCTAGAAATTAAATTACAAACATACTTTCTCACTTTGTACATGTGTATCGATATACCGGGGCAAAAAATAATGCGATGTAATGAGATTATACAATTATAAACCGGCCAAGTGTGAGTTAAACTCGAGTGGAGAGGGTTCCGTACAATTGATTAAATTCTTATAGATTTTCCTGTAATCTACAAGCGATGAACCAGGTATATATATTTTGTATTTTTTTCAAAATTTTAGGTTTAGTAGTTTCGGAGATCAGGGGGGGGGGGAATGGTCAATTTTCGTCTTCTTTCATGAATAAAATCAAAACTATTCGTTTTACAATAATATCAAAATATATATATTTGAGATCCTCATAACAAGCCCTTTCATTTGATATATGACACAGTAAGGTTTGCAAAACTTTTTTTTTTAATTTCCTAGTTTGTCTCCCGAAAATGACCCTTTTTACTTTGCACATATGTATTTGGGTCATAGGATTACAACATTCTACCAAATTTCACCCGATTCGGTCCAGTAAATTCGGAGCAAATTGGATGTGACAGACGGACGGACAGACAGACGCACGAGTGATCCTATAAGGGTTCCTTTTTTCATTTTTTGTACGGAACCCTAAAAAATAACATTAATAAAACCTTACTCACTTTGAAGATATTATTATAACAGTTTACATGCATATAGTATGAAAGTGGAGGTGCTGCTGGTAAAAGGAATCAACATTCTTTTCTTTAGCTACTTAGGACATTCCGGAAAATAAACAGCACATTACATGTACGGTACATTCTACGTATTTTTCTTTTTTCCCAGACTAGTACAACTACTACCTAAGTATGTATCTACATATAACGTACAATTTATTTTATAAAGCTTCTCTTTCCTTCAAAATAAGGCTAATTTGGACACACATCTAACACATGCGTATGAATCAGTTGATAGTCGATATCGACAAATGTCAAGAGGCTGCGACCATGATTGCATCGGCAATTGGTTTCCAACGCAATTCGGAAGTAAATCTGGGAACAGAGAATTAGCGGGCTTTCATTAGCAGTTACAGTAGGCAGAGTTGAATTAAATTGGCATGTAAATTGTCACATCGATCATTCGACGTGTTACTCCGCATTTCAAAAATGGACCCTAACTCATGGACCAAACACAACCGCATTTAGTATAAGACAATAAAAAAAAATTCTTTATATTGTCTAGAAATTTACTTAGAATAATTTATTTTGAATTAGTTATAATTTAAGTTTATAGGTACTTTAGTTAGTTTAAGGTTAATTATCTTTTTATTGAAAAGTTATATACTTAAAAAAAGTTCTGTTTAGTCATTAATAAAAAAATAATAACGTTTCTAGACTTACTGGCCATCGTGTTTCAAATAACTTCCACTTAATTTTATAAAACCCGCCGCACTGCATGTTGCCAATGAACCTAATCATCAGATTATCCACGTGACATCTTACAATATGCCTTCAGCTCTTCACACGATATCTCCTCGTAATTCAATCTTTCCCTAGGCTGGGGGGACGAGTGGATAAATAACACAATTATGCCATCAGATCATAGAAAACACCTCGTTGGCCCGGTGCGAGTACGCATTGCTAACGCTTTCGCAAGTTAAGCAACTCCGGGCGTGGTCCGCATTTGGATGGGACCACAAGTGGCACAAAAATTTCTTGAGCTCCTCCATGTTTCGGAAGGTTGTTATTATTGTATGGCAGTTTTCAAGCTATGTCAGATGCCTATCGGCATCTTGATAAATCTGACACCAGCATAAGCCACTTATACACACGAAATACAACACAAGGAAGATCGACAAACTATATTTTTCAATGTTTTTCATTATTTTTTTCTCACTTGTTCATATTTACGTTTTTTAGATGTACGTTTTTCTTTAGTTATGTTTATGTCATAATAATTTAGACCTTTATTGAACCAAAATATCACTACAGATGTAGGTTTAATGCAAAAAGGTATCTATCCCGCTTGAGCTTTAAAAAAATCTAAACAGAAAATCTAGGCACTTTTCTAAACCGATAATAATAAATCATCTCCATCCGACCCTTCCAGGTAATTCTTATTGAAAATACATATAAACAATGTTTTTAAGAGAATATAAAAGAGAAAGGATAAACAAGGTACAAAACATATTGCTATACGTGACTTCAAAGAGCCTTTGAATATGATTTTCTTTTATGAGGTTGTAAAAACGTTCATCTCATTTTAAAAACTTATTTGCATTCAAATTAAAAAATGCGCATTCAACTTACAAAACGAATAAGTATGTGAAATAAAAAATACGACAACACACACAGACAAGCGATTCCAATACACACACGCTACACACACACGCAAAGGTTCAGTGTATAAATCAACGGCGCAACAATTACACACTTTCATGGCAAGTTGGAATTAGAAACTGTCATTTGCACCGTTCGGCGGGCGGGGGTGGTGGGGTGGAAAAATAGGGTGCGGCAAGGGCTACTGTGGACCTGATTAAAGGATTACAAGGGGTGGTGTCCGGTCTAGTTAGATTTATTATGCCAAGTATTTCTACTAGTTAGCCCGGCTTAATAATATGCATCTATTTGGATTACTAGGATTCTGAAGGTCTGAGGAGAAATTTGAAATTGTAGCGAGATGTCTTCATGTTTTAAAAACTATTTCGAAACTTCGATAATGAGATAACTATGTAGAGACAGTAAATGCTTATTTAAGAAATAATTTTATTAAAATTAACGTGAGATAAGCCTTTAATCACTTAATTCATAATTAAATCAGAAACGGCGACCCGACAATGTCGCTGTCCGCTCAGCATATCGTCGTGCTGAGCGGACAGCGACATCGTCGGCTTGCCGTTTCTGATACTTGCCCTGAAGATGATCGTCTAAAATGACCGAAACCTGGTCGGCCTTTCCCGACTTTTCCGAGAGTTAAACGGTTTTAATTTATTTTTATTATTGTTGGATATTAGAGCTGTTTCGACGAATCAGTTTTGATTACTGTTCCCGAGGGTTTTTCTAATCAGAATAACCATATTCGTGAAGCCAGAGTAATTCCAAGCTAGTGAAATTAATCCATCGAGCATAGAGGTACGCCATTGTTATTGTTACAGCGTGACACCGTATCATAATCTAAAATAGTCACTGATCACAGATATTCAAAACAACTCACCCCTTTACTGCTGGGTGGTAAGTTTAACAGCCTTGCACAGTAGCCGTACTATTTAATAATCGGGATAACGATGTTTTTCTTAAGGCGGCCATCTTGGCTATTTTCGTGCGCCGGCGTCGGACCACCCGCGGGCGGCGCTACCCGTTATGGGTTATTGTTCTGTTTCTTCACACGGGTCGTGTTTGTTTTCAGATACTTGTGTTTGATGGTATTTGAAATAGTTTGTTTGATTTTAGAGTAACTTAATTACGAGCTTTAGAAACGAGTAACTCTACATTCGTAGTATAGTCTGTGCAATGGTATTTACTGGATATTAACTGTAGTAAGTAAAGATTGTCTTGATGTTCTATTAATCAAGTATTCATTATTTATTAAATCTTTATTGAACACTAGCTTTTGCCCGCGACTTCGTCCGCGTGAGCGTATTCTTTACGATGTCTGATGTCGGTCAGACGTACATCGATGTGAACCAATCAGTCAAGATCTCTACTTAAAAAAAATATTTTTTGTATTAAAAAAATCACTAAAGAAAATAAACTATTATTTATTATTTATTTCCATCTTAAATTTGTTATTTTTTCTATACATAAAATTTATTTATTTCACAACTTCTAATAGGTCTCAATTCAATGATAATTATGAAAAACAGTCCTGCCGCAAGTCGATTCCTGCAGATCCAATGCATGGTGAGGAATAAAAGTATACTGTATTACTTTTTTTTTTAAATTACTTACTACTTGTACCTAACTTACATACAAACTTTCATCTAATTTTCATACAAATTTTACCGATTACCCCCGATTTTACCCTCTTAGAAAATGAGCTTGTTTAAAATAGGGATACAGTAAACTTTTTTCAACCATTAGCTCATAAGTAATTTTTTACATTTCTAACTTTAAAATTAACTACTTTTCATACAAACTTACACCCCCTATTTTAGCCCCTCAGAAAACGATTTTTTTGAAAATAGTGATATAGTAATTTTTTTTAATAGTGAGCTCAAATGTTAATTTATACATTTCTTACTTCAAAAATGACTGAGTTTTATACAAACTTTCAACCCCTTAGGGGATGAATTTCCAAAAATCCCTTCTTAATGCACACCTACGGCATTCAAGGAACGTTTGTGCAAAATTGCATGCTTCTAGATCCTGCGATTTTTTATAATTGACTACTTTTTATACAAACTTTTACCCCCGTTTTTACCCCCTTAGAAAACGTTTTTGTTGAAAATAGTGATACAGTAAACTTTTTTTTTGAATCTTGATATCTCATGTAAATTTTTACATTTCTAACTTCAAAAATGACCAAGTTTCATACAAACTTTCAACCCTCATTTCAAACCTTAAGGGATGAGTTTCTAAAAACCTTTCCTAGTGCTCCCCTAGGTTATAAAAGGAACCCCTGTGCAAAATTTCAAGTTTATAACCCTTATAGTTGATATGTCAGTCAGTCATTCAGTCAGTCAGTCATTCAGTCAGTCAATCAGTCAGCTTCTCCTTTTATATATATAGATAGATAATGTTACTTTACCAGTCAGTATTAGGAAAACAAATAAATTTAATAGCGATAGGCGTTTAAAGATAAGCATGTAATTAAATACTTACACTATATACATGTTTACATACATACACATATATATATATATAAATACACATATATGTATATACATAATATAACAATCAAACAATTCAAGATAATGATTAGTTGCGCTGCAACAAATTAGCAAAAAGTTGTCTGTGGAATTTTCTCTATTTGTTTCAGTCAAATAAATTAAAAAAAAAAAGTTTTCATTGTAGAAATAAATACATATCAGAAAAACCCTCCTCAGTTGTGTGTTTTACTTAATTTTTAATGGAGTAATAGGTGCGTACTCGATTACCTTTATGAAATGCCGTGCCGTGCCTAAGCCGTATGGTTTCCGGCACAGTAGAATGGGATTACTTCACGTTTTCCAGTGAATGTCGTAGAAAAAGTGACTTAGGAATTAGCTTCCTAGCTTTCTTTAGCAGAAAGCTTATAAACATCAATGAGACCTCGCTAACCCGTCTGGCCAGCGTGGAGAGTGTAAACCAAATTCTTTGACTGCTCTGGCCAAGTATGGCTCGTGTAGTACAGAGAGGATCGTGCTCCTGTAGTGAAGACATAAAAAGACCTGATGATGAATATTGATTCAAAATACAATGATCCAATTTTAACGTAACAATATCGAATTTATTACTGAATTAAACAATAAAATGTGTCTTTGCATTCCAAATTACGCAAAACTAAGGAAATGAAGCGTTCCGTTACACATTACCGACCTCCATTTTGAACATGCGTCCTGGAATTAAATAATTTATCGCTCGTATAGACGGAGGCTTAATAAATCAATATGCAGGGCATGCACACACGAGGGTGGCTCCACCCTTTGGCCCTTTCTTGACTAATTAATTAAACAACCGATTCATTACATCAGCCTCCTTTGTGCCCTCACATTCGTCTAGCGACCTAGTGTACGGTTAGCATGTTTAGATTTAAATTTAAAGAAATTTAAAATAAGCACATTTTTGAATAATTAACAAATGTACGCATAGATAAAGTTCTGGTATGAACTACACAGAATGGTAAAGATAAAATTATACATATACAAAGTATGAATAACCTACCTATGTTATTTCTGTTTATTTATTCAGTATAATATTTTCTAAAACAATATTTTTCCCACACTATCTCGCGCAACTGCAATTATTTTAACTTGATCAAATATTCCATCTTAATAAAAAAAAAAACTCATATGCTTGCAAGGTCCTGATTTAAAAGAAAGATCTACAGAAAGCTCTAAGGTTTTCGACAACGGGTACAAGAACGCAAGAAATTGTATCAAATGACGATTGTATCTTTTTTTGTTAATACTTCTACCGTAGTATTCAAATTTTAATGTAGCATATTTGCATATTTATTTATTTTTTCATAAATATATAATATACCTAATATTTTATACTCATTAAAAATTAGTATTACCAGCTGACGGTACTTAATCCTTCGTAATCTGAAAGACCGCACTATTCCGTGCATGCAATTAATTTAATAATTTTTTTACATTAGTGTTAAAAATATAAAGCAAGGTCAATTCAAAAAAAAAACACATTAAGAACTCTTTTATCGTCAACAGATACATTTTATTATTTAGGTACCTATATATTTTTTTAATGACATTAACTCCTCATCAAAATGAATCACCAGTGTTACCAGCTGACGGTACCTAACCCCCGCAGTCTGAAAGACCGCACTATCCCGCGCCTGCAATTATTTTAATTTCTACACTAGGGCCCATCACTAGGTGTGATTTCCAGACGAAAGCCTGCTCATTTGTTAACGTCCCGCCCAAGAACTAGTTAAATTACTCCATTAATCAATCTACTTATGTCTCTACTTGTAGATATACTTATGGCTGTACTTTTGATTGTATGAACACTTAAGTGATAGACAGAAATCAAGAAATGACTGGAACTGGAACTGGAACCTTGGTATTATTTTGGGTTGTTAGTATAATTAGAAAATATTTTATTTCTACGCGAGTAACTATTACTGGGAGTTAGATGATAGTATAGTAATAACAATCCAAATAACATACCTATACATATAATATCGTGCACACACTTAAACACTAGTGGTTCTGTGAGAACAGTAGACCTCTCGAGCTCTTATATTAGGTCCTTACATATGAAATTGCCGATTTTCAATACTGGCAACTTTAAAATCAAATATCTTGCGTTTCATTAAGAATTCCAAATTTAAATTTATTTCGAAATAAAGCCAGAAAAATATTGTTTTAAAATTCGTATTTCATTTGTTTGAACATCATTTGTTTGAGTTTCAACATTGCTATAACAACAACTATGGACAAATTGAAAATTCGCGGTATTTACGAATACGAGTTTCACCGTGGCACCAGTGCTGCAGAAACGACTCGAAGAATTAACGACGTGTATGGACCAGGCACCGCTAACGAACGAACGGTGCGTTTTTGGTTTCAACGTTTCCGTTCTGGAAATTTCGATTTACACAATGAGCCTCGTGGACGACCTGATACTCAAGTGAATAACGAAGAATTGAAGGCGATAGTGGAAGCGGATCCATTTCAAACCACTTCTTAATTAGCAGCAGCCTTCGGTGTAAGTGACAAAACGATACTTATCCACTTGCGCCAAATCGGAAAAATTAAAAAACTCGAAAAGTGGGTACCGCACGAATTGACTGAAGCAAACCAACAAACACGCGTTGCTTGCTGCGTTTCTTTGCTTAATCGCCACAATAATGAGGAGATTTTGAACCTTATCGTGTCTTGTGATGAGAAATGGATCCTGTACGACAATCGGAAGCGATCATCACAATGGCTTGACCCTGGAGAACCGGAAAAACCTTGCCCTAAGCGAAAACTGACCAAAAAGAAGATTCTGGTTAGTGTTTGGTGGACCAGTGCTGGTGTTATCCACTACAGCTGCTTGAGATCAGGCCAGACGATTACTGCAGACTTGTATTGCCAACAATTGCAAACAATGATGGAAAAGCTCGCCATTAAACAACCGAGACTGATGAATTGCTCTAGCCCACTGCTCCTTCAGGATAACGCTAGACCACACACTGCACATCAAACGATCGCCAAGTTAGAGGAGCTGCGACTGGAACCTCTGCGTCACCCACCATACTCTCCAGATCTTGCCCCAACCGATTACCACTTTTTTCAAAATTTGGATAACTTTTTACAAGGAAAAAATTTCAAATCTGATGAGGCAGTCAAAACCGCCTTCAAACAGTCCATAGACTCTCGCTCCCAGGATTTTT
Organism: Acrobasis repandana; assembly: GCA_963576875.1. NCBI lineage: Eukaryota > Metazoa > Arthropoda > Insecta > Lepidoptera > Pyralidae > Acrobasis > Acrobasis repandana. The sequence goes on along the minus strand of OY756230.1, from coordinate 7,156,227 downwards.
TTTCCAAAGGTATCAATGATCTGCCTATAAAATGGTGGATGTGTATCGATAACAACGGCGCATACTTCGATTGATTAAATAATAATTTAATTAAAAAAAACTTGTTTCACTTTTTTGATACTAAACGGCAATTTCATATGTAAGGACCTAATAACCATGCAATAACCGACACATTACCCTTTCCCCTGGCTTAGCAAAGCCATTTCAGTGAAATCCGTCCATATATAACACTACAGCAGACTTCCTTCCTTACCCCCCCCCCCCCCCCCACTTCTACCCTTTTGTTTTTTTTTGCAATAGCTTGTGTAAATTGAAGTTCTTAGTGTGCTTCTCTTTAATTGAAATCCGTCAATAAATAACGCTACAGCAAAGTTCCCCCCTTATCCCCCATTTCTCCCTCGCTCAAAATCGCGATAGACTAAAATAAAAATCAAGGAACGTGTGTACCAATTTTCGTCAAAATCGGTTAAAAAATGCGAGCTAAAGGCGAGAACAGACAGAAGGACAAAATCATTTTTGGCCAATCTTGAAAATGGAACGCTACGCTTACTCGGTCAGTTACCCTTTCTCGGCAGTTGGGTCAAGTGTTAAAACAATCAAACCGAGGCGTAATATGTACCTTATTAAGTATCGTAAAGGTACCTATAAGTTTATCTTGCATATTTTCATATTAGAATTTTAGCCACATTCAGGTGATGGCAGTCAGTGAAAAGCGGCTATTCGCAAATTATTAATAAATTACCTCCATTAGGACGGTTGTTTTCGAATGTTTTGCGGTCAGGCTTGTTTGTTTGGAGTGTTTGGAACTAAAGCTTTGATGTTTTGTTTTTAGGACCGTGTCCGGATGCTGATTGTACAATGCTTTTAATATAATGATCATATTTTAATAATGGAATATGAATGAGTTTTTTTTTTTGTTAAAATGGTGATCAACATTAAGCTAACGTCTAATCAGTCTCAGATGATACAACTCGTATAAGTTTACTAACTTCTTGTGTTATAAAATTGACGGGGTCCGTCCGCTGTCTGTATATGTCCAGTTACTTGTTGACACTTGCGAACACGTCCAAAAGTTCGCCAAAGTATTTATACCTTGGCGGTGGTAGGTCAAAAATGTCTATCAGAAAGAATGTTATTTTAAAAATAGTTTAAAAATCAACTGGTCTCAGACCAAGGTTCTCTGGTTCCGTCAATCGTCACCTTGATCGCTTTGTATAACGTTATAATCAAGTTTTTAAAGAGGTAACAAATAAAATAATTAACAATTTTTGATTCCCAGTCAGGACAAGTTGGAAAGTGGCCTTTTTCATTTTTTTCTGGGTCTTGGGTGTTTATCTTTATTATGTATTTATTATAAAATATAATATCGTTGAGTTAGTAACCCATATTACTTTGTGGCTAGCTGAATAATGTATGATTTGTCAAAACAAAAAATCGTTATAGTCGATTATTTAAAGAGTTAACAAATAAAGGTACCAAAAATGCTAACTATTAAAATAATGTTAAGTTCAAGATAGTTTGAATACTAACTGGTCTTAGACCGCGGTTCTCTGGGCCCGTCCACCGTCACCTTGATCGCTTTGTTGTATGTCGTCACTTGCGGCGGTGACGTCGATATCGTTATCGTCAGCGTGAAGGATTTGCCTGTAACAATAGAAACATTACGTCAGAATGACCTTATTAACATGAAAATATGAGATATTCGTTAGCCACGGCTGGTTCGTGTGTCTTTAAAAATAAACCTCAGAAAAAGCTTTCTGCCTATACGAAAAAAAAAATTGCGTATTACAACACACGTATGATATGATTCGTATCTATCGTGGCTGTCTTTACTAACTACTCAGTATATCAACTTTCCTAATGTTTTTAACTCAAAATTTGTTAACATATATTTTTGCAATTGTAGTCAAAGAGATCTTTCGCCACCCAATAAAGTTGAAATATCATAAATGTACCGTTATTACAATGAAACTGAAAATATTTGCGCAAACTTTTTACTCAAAATGAGCGTAAGCCATAAATTCAATCTGTGGTCGCTCCTCTTTTCAGCCGTTCACTTTTGTAGTTCGATTTTGATCACTTGTTTGAAAAGTTAAAAATTTATTGTTCGTTCGTTTTCAATTTGCCGGCCGAATGAAATTTGTACCATGGCTGTGGCACGCTGCTCTATCGACGACAAAAATAATTGTCTATCAAAAATGAACACAGGGACCACTCTGAACCACAGGAACCTATCCGTTCAAATATATACAGTCGCAGTTTATGACAGTCGCTGATAATGACAGTATTCATTACAGAAATACCATGAGGAAATAACACAGAGGCACATGAGATATATGCAAAAATGTTGACAGCTCAACGGTGCTTGAAACGAAACAATCTCATTCAAACGTTGAGAGCATAAAAGAGTATCGTATCCCGCAACACATCACAGCGCGTCACAAACAACGGACTGGCCACTTCATCACGGCGTAACGCTGCCAATAAAAAAAACATTTCCATCTGCGGAAAAACCACAGTTAATATTAAATGACCGTCCGTCAAAGCTGTATTGTAGAGCGCTTTGCTGACCGCTCGCTGCGGGATGCAGTCAATACCGATTTTGTGATTTTTCCAACATATCCCCCCCTACACTCCACACGGGGGTGGCGGGCGGGAGAGTGACATGTAAGCTTTAATGGGCCCTGGAGCGGCACGCCACTGGCTACACGCGAAAAAACTGAAAAAAGGCCTCATTCATATGTGATTTCATGTGTAGGCTACTTTGGGCTCGGTGGCGAGACTCGTTAAAAATGGAGGCCGTACATGTGGCCGGCTTGTTGCGGCCTATCGGAGTTTATTAATGTGGCCGGAGGAGCGCTTACAACGTTCACACTTGTTTTCGTATCTTTTGGGGTTACTCCGTGCCGTTATGTGATGATTAATTGATGTTTATTATACACGATGATTAATTACAGGCTTTTATTTTTTTACAAAGATACAAAGACTAAGTTACTACTATGTCCATTATTTTATAGGACTGACTATTTTGTTAGATATTTAAAGTATTTTTTTTTTTGTTTTAAAGAATCAACAACTAAAAATAATAAAACAGGAAATAGACAATAATCTTGACATTGTGATAAATAAAAGGCTCTGCATTAGATCTTACTACCACGGCCAGATTAGACAAACTTAGTTTTTTTAACATTTTTTTTTGGTTTTACCTAAGTATTATGTCTAAGTATACTCTTCCATGATATTGGTGTCATTGTGGTGAAAAACATGCGTACTCGTACAATGCTGATATTTTTTTGCTATTTCGGCAACTTTAGTCTAGAACTCGTTTACTATAATGAGCTCAAATATAATAAAATATAGGGACAAATTACACTAATTGAGGTAACCCCAAAGAGAGTTTAAACTTGTATTATGGGATACTCACTCAACGATATTATATTTTATAATAAATACATACACAGGGTTATTTTTTAAACATCAGCAACATTTTTGGAGCAAGTTCAGTCCGTGATGCAAATCCATTTGGCTGAGTGCTGATTCATATGGGAAGCTAGCTATGGGAAGAAAAGTTTATATATTTTTTTCGTTTTCCGATAATTGTTTTTAAGGAAAGTGGTTCAGTATCACAAACTGAACTTGCTCCAAAAATGATGCCGGTGTTTTAAAAGTAACCCTATATATTTAATAATAAACACCAGACCCAGAAAATGGCGATATTCCATCTTGCCCTGGCTAGGGATCGAACCCGGAACCTCCAGATTATTGGACTAGCGTGTTGACCTACGCCACGGAGGTCTTCAGTTTAAAGAGTTACTACGTACTTAAAGGCTGATTTACACAGGGTCAGTGACCGACTCCGAATTCAAAACAAGTCAGCGCTGACCCAAATAAAGCCCAATGTTAATTAATTTGAAGTCAGTACTGTGGTGTGAAGTCAGCACTGACAGCGGCTTGTATATTCACATACGAATATTTTGAAGTCAGTCGGCACTGGCGCCGCTACTGACTTGTGCCCTGACCCAGCTACTAAATCAGCCTTAACACTGAAAAGTATGACACGCAGATAGTTTAGCCAAAAGCTAACTAATAGTATTCGGTATAAGGTGTATCAAAGTGAGAAACTAAAAGGACACTTAGCATGTCACAAGAGTGCGGAAATTGTGAGCTCATAAAAACAGTATCGTGTGTGGGGTACATTAAATAGGGTTATTTATTTAGGCGCGAGTGGCGCTGCGCCGTGGCTGGTACGGACGGCTCGGAAAACTGGATTTTCATCAGCTGTTCAAGTTAGACTGACATGGCATTGTCGTGTTCGTCAGTAGGCGATAACTGTATGGCGTTTTCTTAAAGCGGGAACATGACACGGTTTTCGTAACTTGTGAGCATTGACATTGTAGAACATATAGACCAGCTATCTCAAACATTAGCCCCTGCCTGTTCCATTTTAGAATTTTATCATACGTATTTAATTTTCAAACAATGAAACTTCTTTCTTCTCTGAATTCTTTGCACTTCGCTGTGTTCCTTAAATTATTCTTACAGTATTTTAACACACACCAAGGTATTTTTATAGTACATTACGATATAAGTGCGTAATAGTGGTTATAACACACGAAGCGGAATTTCAGCCCGAGACGAAGGCAAGGGCGTAAGGAACTGAGTGTGTTTAACCAATACACGCACGTATATCGTACGACTTTTTCAACATACTCGTACTTGCGAGAAAAATACCCAATAAACTAATATTTTTGATTTTAAATAAACTCAACCATAATACTGTGATGCACACTATTGATTTTAAAATCAGCACGGCGTGCGGCCGCAGTTGAAAGACGCCACGCGCGCGGCATGTGAATTCGAACTTTGAAAAAAAAAAACAATTTTTAGCATATGTAAGATACAAAGATAAATATTGAAACAACGATGACGTTGGATGTCTGATTTAATATTTTTCTTTATCTAACTTTCACCTTATTTTATCTATCTCGCTCACACAAGTGTCCAACTTTATTACTCTCTCATTCATATTGGATTTACCATTAATTCTGTCCCTTTCTTTCGCAATAGCAAATCGTGAGTTATAGAAATATAACTTCACTATTTGCGTTTCTAACACACGCGTTTTATGGGCTGCTATAAATAACGTCTAACAAAACATACTGAAACTATTTTAAGGGTGGATTCAGTCCATGATATTGAACAACTATTCCCAAGGAACATATACCGAAATATGAAAAATAATTTTTCAACTCCCATACAAGTTGACCGATCAGCTGATCCGAGTTTGTAGGGAAAGCCAAAAATTATTTTTCATATTTCGACATATGTTCCTTGGGGAAAGTTGTTCAGTATCATGGACTGAATCCTCCCTTAAAATAGTTTCAGTATATTTTGTTAGACGTTATATATCTAAAACCGGTGAAATTAGATCCATTTTACGAGCGAGAGTGTTGAAAATTATGTTTACCATGTTTTTGTATAGTTTTCGCTTTTAAACTAAGGCTAATAAACTAGGCGTATAAGAGCTGGCAAGCGACTAAGTAAAGTTTATAAAAAAAGCTATAATTGAACGGGACATAACTAGTTTTATATAAAAGCTCTTTGCTTGTGAGGCAACACATTTGAATATTTGACGAAATATGACTCAGTCGTAACGCTCTTCAAAGTAAAATTTACGAGTACGTTACGGTCTTTTGGTTTTTTAAATTAGTTTCAAATATATCTTGAAATAAAAGAAATATACTTATTTATGAACCATATTTTTATGCTGGATAAAACGTAATATGCTATCATATAATAAAATTCATTTTAATCCAATTTGCGTGATTAAGTAACAATCATCAAAATTTTCACATTTATACACTTGTAGGATAAGGTACGAGTAAGAGACTTTCATTTTTAAATGCATATTCAATTTCGTCCATGTTCTGTTTATATAAATGTATATTAAAAAAAACTGTCATAGGGCTCAAGAGCTTTATAAAGATATGTATATATTTCTAATAATAAATAACACAAATGATAATTAAATTGTGTTTCACAGATTAATATTTTGCGTTTATGATTTACATATTATAGTATAGTTGATTAGATAACCAAAAATCGCTTCAAATGAATCTGTTCACGCAACTATCATCAAACTTCACTAGGTAAGTTCGTTTGATTTTTAAATATTAATCACATAAAGTGATGTGCCATTCCCGTTCCCCAGATGTCCGGGAACGATCCCGGACATCTGGGGAACGGGAACGATCCCGGGAATGTTCCCAAAAAATGGAAATGTCATGGAAAGTTGTAATTTTATTTTGATTAGATAACCAAAAATCGCTTCAAATGAATCTGTTCACGCAACTATCATCAAACTTCACTAGGTAAGTTCGTTTGATTTTTAAATATTAATCACATAAAGTGATGTGCCATTCCCGTTCCCCAGATGTCCGGGAACGATCCCGGACATCTGGGGAACGGGAACGATCCCGGGAATGTTCCCAAAAAATGGAAATGTCATGGAAAGTTGTAATTTTATTTATCAGACATATTTTTTATCATTGTAAATATATTTTACTAACGTAAATGCATCACTTGATATGGTTATAATACAAATACATATATCCAATAATCCGTAACATTCCCTAGAAATACGGGAACATTTTCTGGGAACGTTCCCTAATTCCCCGGGAACGGCACATCATTAATCATATAGATTAAAAAACTACATTAAAAGGTACCTGTTTAAAAAAAAAATATCGAATTCTATTCCAATCAAAATGGCAAACATTGTAGACGCGACTGCACCGACTACACGACATGTACACTTCACTGCCGCTGCGACATCTCAATTTGGGCGACAGCCGAGCGAGGACATGACAACGTCATTCGTAACAATATGTTTGTCTTACAAAATTGCTAGTTGATTGGAGATATTTAAATAAAAACCTCCAGGTAGAAACAGACACCGATACATTATCACGTCTTTATCCCTGACGGGGTAGACAAAGCTCAGGGCCGTAAGACCCAAAAGCCACGTTTAGCGTGATGGCGTGGGTTAGATGGAAAAAGGGAATCAAAATAGTGATGGGTTGTTAGCCGCATCGCCTATTGATGTGATTCAGTTTCTCGCCCATTCCCTCGATTAGCTTTTACGATCCCTGCGGAAGGGAAGTAGCTATTAGTAGTAGTATTCTTAGTTTTTACTTTTCTCCCAGACCAGCATGGAAGAAATATATTCAGGTAGATGCCGTCAGAAACACGAAGAAGCTCTAAAAAGTGTATGCCACACGTAGTTACCCATCCAAGTGTAGACGACACCCATTGTCGCTTGATTTGTAAAAGCGCTAGTAATAATTACTCCCGCCTGGCTACCGAGCTCCATCCTTTACGAAATGAGCTAATATAAGTAATTATTTGAAAAATATTTCAAAAACAAGCTTTTATCTGAAACAATGAACTAAAAAGTTGACAGTGCTCCTCAAGACGAAACGATTGAGCCCAAACTCGGTGGGGTTATGTTGTTCTATCACAGAGATGCCGTGGCCACCTTCCGGCTTCATCTTGAGATCAGGTCATTGGTACCATAATATTGCGTTGTTACTCAACGAATAGGTACGTTTGTTAGTGCAAGTGCAAGCTTAATTAGACCCACTTCCCATTATTCGATCGAATTGAAACTTCACAAACTTAGGTGAAACTAAAAAAAAACTTGTAGAAAAGGCAAAGCCGCTCTCGTAATACCTATCAGGAGATATTAATAAGGTTACTGTCGAAATTTCAAAGGACTTATAATGTATAGGAATTATTTATTAAACTGTACTTATTTATAATAAGATGGAATAAATCATTTTTTTGATAAAACCTGTAACTTAAAGAAACTTATTCTTTTCAAGTAAAAATAAATCAATTTCATACATTTTGCTACTAAGACAATTTTGTCGTAGGTATTTACCTAAAACAGGTGCTGTATATTATCTGTATATTAACTGATAACTACCAAATAATATAGCTGAAGTTTATATATTACTACTGTCTCGACTAAGCTAGCTCTACAATCAAGACATCGGCTCACCTTGTTGCGCTCATAAGTCTTAGTAAGACGTGAAATGTTAATATCTAAGCAAACTGTACGAGTTTAGTTTAGTTACAATGTTATAACTACAGTTTGTATTGCCGTCGGGGAGCTACTCGTAAAAGAATATATTACGTTCAATAAAACGTTATAGTTTATTCCAAAAAATGGTTAGTCATGTTGCTATCATTTTGTTTACATCACAGCTCTGCTACCTTGAATGCGGTTAGGTTTCACATAATAGTAAGTACCTGATGTTTTTGCTTAAGATTAACTTTTGGACTTAGTTTAAACCATTATTCACACAATGAAAAGTATAATTAACTTAAATAAGTTTGTTTTGAATTTTTACCAGTCGTTAAAAAATGCTGTAAATGGAAATACTGAGACATTTGTATAAGTTATGAGTCTCACTATTTGTAATCCATTTGAAAAAAGTGCTATCTCAGTATTACTGTACGTAGTATATTAATACTCTGTGGTATTACCATTGTAATAAGCAATGGGTATAGTGAGACCAACCCAGTCGAAAGCAATAAAATAGTATAAGATCCGAAGAGACGTTGAACTTCACCCTTCAGCTAACCGCATGAATATTATTTTTATCAAATAAAAGTAAAAAAATAGAATGTACCAGCTTTTTCTCGTCCCGTGCAGATCGTAAAAGCCATTCAAGGAAATAGCCCACCATAACCCTAAAAGTGGCCTTTGGATCCTGCGTCTCTAGGCTTTGTCGAGTCGCAAAATCTTAATTATAGTTAATTATATATCTGAAACATTTTTAGATTGATTAAATAGTCTGAACTCAAATTCGTTGTTTACAAAACTTTGACATTGTATGTCCTTTTTTATATAATATATTTTTTATTTCTCTAAATAAACATTACATTTTTTAATACATATTTTATTAAACTTCCTGTTGACTTGCTATGTTGACAAATTCTATAACTGTCTCTCTAAATAAATAATGCCTGTTTGTTTCTCTAAATAAATAAAATATATATTTTTTTCAATAACTTCATGAATATGTATTTGATAATCTTTATGCTTTAGTGTTATCTATAATCCTTCTGCTCCTAGTTACATGATATCTAAATTTCAGCTCCTTAGCTCAACTCACGATAGAAATCTACGCTCCTCTAACACAATGCAACTTGCTGTTCCTTCTCACCTTACTGGTTTCTTTTCTAATTCATTTGCCGTGACGGCTGTTCGGCTCTGGAATGCCCTCCCTGATAGCATTACGAGATCACACAATCATGATTATTTCAAAATGCTGGTCAAAAAATATTATCTGGAATCAAATTAAACTCTCTGCTGTATATAATATAAAAATATGTGTATGTATGTATATGGTTTAGTATATACGTATGGTATTTATTTAATGTTTCTGTAGATATATATGTATGTATGTATTGTTATAAATCTTTTCATGTATTATTTGTTGTATTGTAATAGTGCTTAAACTTGCACCCCTTCTACCAACTTCTCGATGTGTCCCAAAGGCAAACTGGTAGATAATGCATAGCGTTAAGTTTGACCCATTGTAATCCATCTAATATGAGATTGTGTGCAATAAACTTAAAAAAATAAATAAAAATAAATGCTCGTAACACTGGGTGATTTTAAACCTCGTAGTTTTATTAAAGGAAAAAATACATATTCTGTCATATGTATCTTGTTTCATAATAAAAACCAAAGATATCAGCCTACCAATGCATACTAAAAATCTCCCTTTTGAATGTGACCACCCGCTACAGGGCTCTAGGTGGGCGGCGGCCGGTGAGCGGGGGAGGGCAACGGCCGCGCAAGTAGTCAGTAGGTTAGCCATTTATTAGAAATTTTAGTAAAATAAGTCATTTTCACGGTTTTGTGTTCTATTAATGATTCTGATTGCAAGATTTCAATATAGGGGTTCAAAATCAACCTGTATACAGGGTCTTACAAAATATACTGAAGCTATTATAAGGGTGAATTCAGTCTATGATACTGAACAACTTTCTCCAAGGAATATATATCGAAATATAAATAATAATTTTTGGTTTCCCTTACAAGTTGACCGAATAGCTGATCCGAGTTTGTATGGAAAGCAAAAACATATTTTTCATATTTCGATATATGTTCCTTGGAAAAAGTATCATGGACTGAATTAACCTTTAAAATGTTTCAGTATATTTTGTTAGACGTTACATAATATTTTTGACACGTGTAAATCTATGCATTTTAAAAAGCACATCACTTATAGCCGGCTCTCTGACGACATTCACTGATAGTTGTTTGCAATCATTTTCCGTGTGTCAAATAAATTCGTCGCTTCGTCAGCAATTGCCTAAGTTATTTGCAATACTTGTATGTAACATCACTAACAAATACAGTACCGTAAGATTATAATACATTACCACTGACTGACTCACTGATTGACATAGTTGTTTGACCTGTTCCCGGGTGGGTGGGGTAATGATTGATGTATGGTCGTGTAGAGGGTGCTCCAGTGAGTACCAGAAAAATCGGACATGTTGAAGATCATCAGATCTTAATGTGGAAGGGGTACGGCCTGCAAAAACGGTTTGGGTTATGGGTGTGATTTTTTTTTTCAAAATGTAGGGGGTTGTAAGCAATTTGACGATTGTCATTTGTTTTTTGATTTTTTTCAAAATCCAAGATGGCCGCCATACAAGGACAATTTCCGAGTGTGTACCGCGAGACCGCAGGTCGAACGGAAAGCGAGGCCGAAGGCCGAGCTGCGTGGCAAGGGTGACGCCCGAGCCCCTCTTGACCTCCCCCCTCACCCAGAACCCTTCCCTCAAGTTTCTAAGCGAATCCAGAGGCCAAAGGCCGAAAACTAAGCTTCCCGGCGAGGCCAGAGGCCGAGCTGCGTGGCGAGGCCGTAGGCCGAGCCACTCCCACCGAGCGATGAGCATTTTTTTTTTAATTTTCCAAGATGGCCGCCAACAGTCGACTGCTTCCGATTTGACTGAAATTCAGAATGCAAGGGTTTTTTGGATCGCGGAAACCAAATCTGTCATTTTTTTGGAATCCAAGATAGCGTCTGGATTTTTTTTTTTTAACTTTATCGTTCATAACGTCCTACTGGAACATCGAAAGGGTCTGGAATTTTGTATGCTGGGGTAAAGCATCCCGCGGAACTCAAAACTGCAAACAAGTTTTGATTCCAAGATTTTGCCGCCCACACATTTTTTGATGTTGCCATTACTGACTGCAGTGTTTTACCCATTTTCCCAACTGGATATGTACTTTAGCCAACTTCTACAGCTGCACGAAAAACCGCGAGCTGCTTGCAGCCCGCGCAGCGCCCGAAAAGCTAGTTATATCTATAAGCCTGCTAAATCTAAAGGCATGTCCATGCAGTCCCGTCGTGACTTGTTTATTCTCTAATAGCTATACGCAGTCCAATTTTCCGTGTGTCAAATAAATTCGTCGCTTCGTCAGCAATTGTCTAGTTTATTTGCGATACTTGAATGTAATATCGCTGGCAAATACAGTATACCGTTAGATTATATATATAAGCCCGATAAATCTAAAGGCATATCCATGCAGTCCCGTCATGGCTTGTTCTCCGACGACATTCTCTAATAGCTGTATGCAATCCAATTTTCCGTGTGTCAAATAAATTCGTCGCTTCGTCAGCAATGGTCTAATTTATTTGTGATACTTGTATATAACATCACTGGAAAATACAATATACCGTTAGATTATATCTATAAGACTGCTAAATGTAAAGGCATATCCATGCAGACCCGTCGTGGCTAGTTCTCCGACGACATTCTCTAATAGCTGTTTGCAATCCAATTTTCCGTGTGTCAAATAAATTCGTCGCTTCGTAAGCAATTGCCTAAGTTATTTGCAATACTTGTATGTAACATCACTGGCAAATACAGTACCGTAAGATTATATCTATAAGCCTGCTAAATCTAAAGACATATCCATGCAGTCCCGTCGTGGCTAGTTCTCCGACGACATTCTCTAATAGCTGTATGCAATCCAATTTGATGCGTGTCAAATACACTCGTCGCCTCGTCAGCAATTGCCGTGATTACAGTAACGGCGTGCTAATGCCGCGTGCTAATTGACTGAATTAATATGCTGATTGAGCTGAGGTGTCACGCTGTTACCTGAACACGTAACAATACCTTGCCAATGTAAGTTCGTAATTTGATCAAAATATAATTAAAAATAATTAAATATAATTATAAAATTACTTCGAAGTTATATATTATATAGTTTCATTTAATGTGTTTGACATTTAACTTAAATGTTTACCTAATGTACCAAAATGTATAGTAAAAGGGGTTATTTAGCCAAAAAAGAGTTGGTATTTTCTTTTACTTTTACAATAAATACTTCTTGAACTAAAAAAGCTAAAAACCTTTTTGTTTTGTTTTCCGTTTCGTTCTCTTATAAAGTTTAGTTTTAGTTTTTTGTAAAAATTAAAAAAAATATTCTTCAATTTGTATTTATATTTTCTAATGTTGTAAATGTTTATTTAAGTCTGACGGTTTCGTAACACCAAAAGTACGACGAAGTTGGAATAAAGTATTCATACAAAGGTAAATATGTAATTATAGGTATCAAGTACGTATGATTGGTATTTTTTTAAATAAGTACACGTATCGTATCTAGCTGAAATATTTGCAATCCTAAAACTATACCTATACTATAATATAAGTATACTTCAACTAATATTATAGAGCATCGAATTAAAAAAAAACTTTTCATTATTAGGCAACACGCAAATATCTCTGGAAACGATCTAATTCCCAATAACACAACACCACTAGTTATCACAAACCGCGTCACGGCATAGTTGCGTAACTTGCGGGTTAGCTTAGTTAGAGGGCAAACGATCGTAAATGAAATGGTAGTTTTCCACCGCGGCTAACCCTGCTGGCGAGTAGGTAACCCACTGCGGCCGGGGCTGCCTCTGCTCTGCGGCCGCGTTACCGTTGACAAGGGGTACGATGTTGCGTGTAAGCTTATCGTATCCAATATTTATGTATAACTAAATTGTTTTTTCTAACCTATCGATTTTTGTATTGTGTGTAAAATATTTATCATCGAGTTTTGTGTAAAAACAACAATAACACACATTACCGGCCACAATCAAATAATATAATAAGGCAAAGGGTTTAATAAAAAGGGACAAAAGAAGGCATGAATACCAATTCCATTATCTCTGCTACAAATAGGCACAATTGTAAACTGAATATTTAGGTTCTATTTTATTTCTTTACCACATTACACATACACATTATTCTCTAAAACTAGAAACATAATTTTCCTTTTCTAAATTCAGGTACAAATGTGGTAGGTTACATAGTTAAGTTCTATTTTATTAGGTTACAATGTTTTGTGATTTTCCTTTAGATATATTTCCGATTAGAAATACAGTGATCTTTTGTACAAATATGAATAAGTGGGTTGTACCTTGGATACATTACGATCAATGTGTTTTCCCATGTATTTAATTATACTTATGTATTTAATTATACTGACTTGTTACACGAAGTTTGTGTAGGAAAGCCCATAAGGCGAGTAGGCGGCCTAGACTGACGAGTTTCTTTCGGGGTAATCTTCTCGGAAAACTAGTAGCCGATTACGAAACCCTGGTAGTTTTAGCTTTTGAGAGACAATAATGAGAACAATGAGAAAAATGAGGAAATATGAGGAAAATGAGAAATATAAATTTAATGAAATAATACTTTACCTCTATTTATATTGTTTTATTTATACAAAAATCTAACACATGCATTCTTGTCTATGCGTGCGTTAGAGTGTTACGTTGTAATTACTGTTCGTTTGTTCGGTGAATTTAGGAGCGTTAGAATTCTAGAGAATTATATTTCGATGCCTGAAACCATCGCCACCTACGATGTTGCGTGTTAGATTATCGTTTCTACCAATATGTACTTGGTAATTTTTCTTTAACTTGTGTGGTGTAAAAGATATTCACATGACAATTTTTGTATAAAAGGAATTGTGTAATGAATGACAAGGATTATAAACTATTGCTTGGTTTGATTGTTTGGCAAAGATAAAGAGATGATGGTAAACAATTCAATTACTGTGTGGTTCCAAGTCAGAATAGGACCACTCCATCTCCTCGCTCGCTCGTGCTCGTGCTACAATAGCATTCCTATGGAGGGTTGACGTCAGGCAGGCGGCCGGTCGTAAAATAATAGCCAAACGCCAGATTTTTGGCATCCTTGGGTAACCATATTATTGATAAGCATATTATATTTAGCAAAGAAAAAGCGGGAAAGCGCAGCCCGGGCTCCGAAGCAACATAGCTGAGGATGCAACCAGGAACGCGCTTAGATGATGAAGAATCGATAGTACGTGTAAAATGGTGTTTTTACCGCGGCTAACCCAACGGGCGAGTAGGCAACATTCTACGGCCGGATTATCGAACTTATACTTAATTAAAAACTTTTTATTTCTCCATTACCTCAACAAATACCATAAATATCGTTAGGGAAATGGTCGTGTTGGATCGTGGAATCGGTGGCTAACCCTACTGGCGGATGGGCAGCCCACTCCGACCGGGCTGCTCCTGGGGCAGCGTTACGGGTGACAAGGGCCTGAAATCGCCACCGCATTCGATCTTGCGTGTTAAGTTATCGTTTCTACCATTACGTAAAGTTAAAAACAACTTATCGTGTTTTGTTTTAAAGGTACAAGATATTATAATCTTAATGAAATGGTAGTTTTTCATCGTGGCTAACCCTACTGGCGGCGTGTGGGTAACCCTGAGGGGTAACCCGATGCAGCCGGGTCTGCCTCTGCGGCCGCGTTACGGTTGATAAGGGGAACGGCTTGCGTGCGCGCGGAACCGCCGCCGCGTACGATGTTGCGTGTAAGCTTATCGTTACCACGATTACCAAGTTTCTTTTTTGAGTTTTGTGTTGTGTTAAAGATGTTTTTGGCAAGTTTTGTGTAAAGACGTCAAAAAGACATTTCATGAATTAAAAAACTTGTATGTCATCGGATGGTTTGATGAATGCGGATATTTTTCTTTCTAGGAGTAGGTGATAAACTAGTCTATTACTCGAACCACAGAATTAATATATGTACCAAAAAGTGTCACTTTGTGAGTGTCTTCCTTCATAATACCATTGACAAGCGCCTATGGGCGACATGAAGTATGCGTATATAGAGATAGGAGTGTATTTATAACAATTGTAAAATGTGCTTACTGATAGAGAGCCTAACCAGAAGGAAGATTAGTCTGCAGTGTGCACCTTGACTAATAATAACGCAACTATAATAACAAACAGAAAGTAAAGAAATGTAAACTAGCTGCTTTAAAATTTGGAAGTCGTTATGTTCAATTTGAAATGATTTATATGATAAACATCCAGAGAGACCATAAAGCGAAGACGGTAATTAAAGCTGGCCGCAAAGAAATTCAAATAAAGAATGTTTCAAAGGAAAAAATATTGAAATGGCTGTGCGGCAGTGCCCCGCCTACAGAAGACGTTTATTTCCCGACTTTTCCATTGGCTGGCGGGCGGGAAGGCGGGCGCTTCTTCAAGTCGCAGCGCTAACTTTTCATTTGCACGGCTCTGAAATATCGCTGGAGATTAAAGCGCAACGCGGAACTTCCTCTGCGGTTAGCTCGAGACGGTTTTTTGTTTGCAATATGCAGTAGATCTTCAATTTCCATTAACATTGCCGGTTATAAGTTGTTTGCTCGCTTCCGGATCGTTCTACGAAGTTTGTTCAAGTAGTTTGCATGCATGCGAGGAGCGCTATCAATATTGTCTAAGAGATGTTTTTTATTTGTACTGACTTTGATTTGTATAACAAGGAATAATAGTACCTAGATGAGTATTTTAAATATGGGAATCTAAGTCTACAAATGGATTTGAGCTGAAAATGTATGTCAATTTCCTGGATTTTTTTTTTGACATATCAAAACGTCGTATTGGAAATGAGTACCGCACGCACGATGAAGTCACATAAAAATGAATTGAATCAAATTGCTTATTTTGTGATGATGCTTATTTTAATACACAGAAGCTACATTTAATTTTCCCTTACATTGTGTTATCTAAATGGATATATAAAAAGAAATTTTAAAACTTTCAAATAGTAAAACACGTTTAAAGGAACCATATATATCACCGATTTTGAAGATTAGAAAACTCTATTCATGAAACATTGGCCCCTGTTCTATTTGAATATATGGTGGCGTGAATTTTATCATACGTACACACCAAAGCATTTTAAATTTTGTTAACCATGTTTTTGTATAGTTTTCGCTTATATGGAGATAGGTAGCTACAATTGAACGGGAGAAAAATAAATAAGTAAATAATAGCTTTTTGTTCATGACATTGCACAACCACTTGACAATTTTGACAACGTGACAGTTCGTTCTGTAGCTATTTACTATAGTAGAACCCAAGAGGAGATTATGGGAGTTAATCGAGCGGGTCAGATAAACATGCAGGCGTGTCATGTCAGGATGACAGTACAATATAACGATATCATACTCGTAAACTGATGGTGGACCCGGGAGGTGGACATAAGAACTCAGTAACGAAACGACGAATATCTATCATGTTTAGGCTCATTTGGTTGACTAGTACTTTGGTCTCACAATAAAAGCTTTCACAAAAAAATATTCTTTTCTTAATCTGACAGTTTGAATAGTTTTTATTTCGAAAACTTTTCAAATAGACAGATTAAGAATACCCCTCCAAATAATCGTCAGATTTTGGGCAAGCACGACTAGAATATCACGCTAAATCGTATGAATAATGCTGTGACATGAGCACTTCAGTATTTCCATGTAATTGTTCTTTTGAAAACCTGTAGACACTGAAACCCACCGGTGAAAGGAACACATTATATAATAAAATCTTTTATTCTTCTTATCATCTTGTCTTTTAAATCCACCAAGTCTCCACGACGCTCGATTAAATCCCCATTTAGCATCATTGGCTCCCCTACTATTAGGTCCTTTCTTTCTATTTTACAGAACCCTTACAGAACAGAACCCTTATAGGATCACTCGTGCGTCTGTCTGTCCGTCCGTCTGTCACAGCCAATTTGCTCCGAATCTACTAGACCAAATCAGGTGAAATTTGGTACGATGGTGTAATCCTATGACCCAAATACAGATGTGCAAAGAAAATAAATAGTTTTTTGAAATAAGGATCATTTTCGGGGGACAAATTAGGAAATTTAAAAAAAAAGTTTTACAAACCTTACTGTGTCATATATCAAATGAAGGGGCCCGTTATGAGGATCTCAAATATATTTTTGTTATTATTGTAAAATTAATAGTTTTGATTTTATTCATGAAACTAGATGAAAATTGACCATTGTCTCCCTGATCTCCGAAACTATTGAGCCTAAAATTTTGAAAAAAGTACAAAATATATTGCTTGTTGCTTACAGAAAAACCTATGAGAAGTACGGAACCCTCTTTACGCGAGTTTAACTCGCACTTGACCAGTTTATTTATTATTTTTTTTTGTACCTAGTTGACAGACATAAACTCAAAGGAAAGTCAACTAACAGGTGATGCAGATAAGAGTACATTTTAGAATGATGTGCCAAACCAAAATCAAAACGCGGGGTGCGGCGTCGCGATGGATTTACAAAAAAGATAACTCCGAACGCCAATTCGACATTGGCGCGTTTTGGCAGAAGATTAAGTCTGGCCATTCAACGTTGTAATGTCGGGCAATGCAAATCTCTTAATCGATTCGTGGCCAAATAACAACGCGTAAGAAAAAAAAGTCTTTTATTTAATCTTTTTTTGTAAGCTCAATAAAAATGTATCTAGTCAAAAATTAAATATTTGTTTTAATCAGGAAATTACAGGAGTGTACCTAAATTGACACAGCTGCCAAATACGAATGTAAAACAGCGAAACATTATTTTCTATTTAGATATAATATTTTTATTTGCATTCCCACCGGCTTTTATTATAGCACACGAATCGTTTTGAAAGCTTATCAGGTACTGACATCATCCTCACTATTTGTCTGGAAACTTTCAATATTAGTCGATATGGGGCGAGTTTCAGTCCTAAAGGGTGATATAATGTAGAAGTCGTCTCTAATTTTTCTTCTAAACTCATACTTTCCATACCTTTACTGCTCTTCATTTTTCATTAAATCCTTCTCATTGTATATGTAAATGACAGTTTTAGGTGCGATTTTCATACATAATCCCTGTAGCACAGTATTCTGAAAGACGTAAGTTATAGATAGAGATCCCAATGGTCAGCAGCATTTCTTGTCAACTGAACAAGTACTATTTTCCCTACCTAGTTCATTCGGGTTAGCAGAGTGGTGGAACATTTTCCACTACCTATAGATACAAATAGTTTGAAAAATCTAAAAGTGCACGCCTCATAATCTCATTTTTCACAATTAAATTGAAATTACGATTAAACTACATTGAGTTAGACCGTGATCTTCGAAAGGATTTAGTTTTGGATTATACTGAAGCGTATAAAAAAAATGGACTTGATCAGATAAGTTTTTCGGGAGTTATCATGACCACGCCAGTTTCCATACATACAGACACACGGACGTCCACAAAATGATTTTATTAAACATTGTTTTTATTTATTTAAAAGGCAAAATGTCTTTGAAAAATGTAATAAGTGTTGAAACTAGTGTTTTTCCTTGACATTTATGTGTAAATATTATTGTACAAGTGCGATAGAAAATAAATAGAGACACATTTAGTTAAAAAAATCACTTGATTTTTGTAAGGCGAGAGTAGAGCACTACCTCATGCGCTTCGCTTATGAGACGTGCTAAACTGGAGCGATATTCTGAAGCCCACTCACAACTTGGTCCAGTAAATCAAAAAAGACATGAAGACGATGGGGGTAGCCCCCAACATGATTCACAGTAGGGAAAACTGGCGCGAGAAGATGAGGAGACTGATGATGATGAAATTAATAACAGCAAGCAGCTGGTTACATCCAACATTGGAAGTTAAATCAAGAGAGAAGGATTAAATTTATATGTCTATTAAGTTTATAATGTAGGTATAAGTTTTTGCAAGTTTATTTTTATTTATGTACAATTTTACTTTATGGTTTTTTATTTTAATTTATTTATATGTTAGTTTTAATTTTTATGTAAACCGTTAAGTTTCAGTTTTTGGTCTTTAAATTTAAATTTGCAGACAATATTATTTTATTGGATTATATACTAATTTAATTCCCCAGTTTTAACAGGCTGTTTTCTGATTGGTCTAATTGTTGACCGGGAGAGAATCCCTTAGAATTAGGTCCGTCATTTGTAGATTTTTTAAAATGTGCAATTAAGTTTAAATGAATAAATAAAATACTCGTCAGTACATTTTTAAAGGGGGGATGTAAATATGTTTGGATATTTACTGGAATAACTTTATAACTCTATGTCCTTAAGACAATACACGGAGTCCAGTGCTGCCCTCATTTAAAATAAATTATTTTTAAGGAAACAGAGATATCATTTAAAATTTTAAGCTAGTAAAACCTAGATAACCCTTCAAAATATTTTATGAACCACTGCTTACAGTTTAAAGTGAGAACGTTAAGCTTTAGTTTATTTTTGCCAAAAGTGGCCGTTTTATTTTAAACTGTAAACAGTGGTTCATAAAATAGTTTGAAGGATTATCTAGGTTTGACAAGCTTAAAATTTTAAATGATTTCTCCGTTTCCTTACAAATAATTTATTTCAAATGGGGGCAGCACTGGACTCCATGTATCGTCTTAAATAAATTACCGAAAAAAAAAATATTTGTGTGATTTTTAGGAGCTCTTTTTATGGACTACATAAATTTTCAATTTGCTCAAATAGGCTCCCTCAAATGTGATTATTTATTTAGTAGCGTTGCTTACTACGTTGGCGTATTTATGCCAACAGACTTTATATTATGTGGTTTAGATATTATAATCTCTTTGAGATAATACAGTGTAATAAATAACTCTACACGTGAATATTTTACAAGCTTTTATTTAATTTCACCTGTCTCGTTGTCTATGTGTCCGTAATCATCAATCAAATCTTACAAGCTATATAAGACCCACTATTCGATTGTGCTGGAACCTTACACAATTATTTAAGTTGGGTGACAATGCAATATTATAGTACCAATGACCTGATCTCATAATGAAGCTGGAAGGTGGCCAAGGCATCTCTTTGATAAAACAACATACCGCCATAGAGTTTGGGCTCAATTGATTCGTCTTGAAAAGCACTTTTCATTGTTTTTAATAAAAGCTTGTTCTATT
The DNA here is from genome assembly GCA_963576875.1 of Acrobasis repandana. NCBI lineage: Eukaryota > Metazoa > Arthropoda > Insecta > Lepidoptera > Pyralidae > Acrobasis > Acrobasis repandana. The sequence continues at coordinate 7,135,894 of OY756230.1, read as the reverse complement.
TTTAAAATATTTTTAAATAAGTGCTTGTTTTTTTAGCATTGACTTCGAGAGTAGTTTAAAATACTAAAAACATTAACACGTAATCAAGAAGCAGAGTCGTGAAATTTAAGTGGCAGGACCAAACCAAGGCTTTTGAAAAGCGTAGAGTTGCAGAAAAATCTCTTTAAACCCTTTAAACTTTAAGATACCAGGCCATGTGTACCTATATGTATATATATTTGTGTTTTGTTAATTTTTTATTTTTAATTTATTTTTTAGGTGCAATAAAGAGTTTTTCATTCATTCATTCATTCATGTGGAGAATAATAATACTTTTGATGACATAGTTGTGATAGTGAAGTTGATTAGAAAAAAAACCGGACAAATAAGTGCCGGGCTGGCGCTTTGAGGGTTTCATAAACATTTAACAAAGTGATAATACACATAAATAATCATATATAAGTTTAGTATAGTGATTTAAATACCATATACTTTTTATAGGTTTTCCTAGATAAAAGGAAAAGCCTCCTTTAGCTTGATGTTGGGCGTGAAGATTTAAGGGGGAATAAAAATAGTGATCTGTTGCTAACCGCATCGCCTTTAAACATGATTCGCATTTTCCCCATTCCCTCGATTGGTTTTTACGATCGCGGCAAGAGAAGCACTGTACGTTCTAAGAATTTTCTTTTATCCCAGATCAGCATGGTAAAAAACGTTAAATTTTGTATAAATTGATGTATGAATTCTTGTTTCGCTTTTTTTGTTCAAATTCAACCGTTTTAAAACTTTTAATATATTTTTAGTTTTCGCCACGCGTTTTATAAATTGCGATGGACGTTAGGACATTTTGTGTCATTTAGGACATTTAGCTAACTAATATATGAAAAAGTAGCTAATGAAAATGTTGCTTTAAAGTTTTCCGGGCATTTTCAAAGATCCTGGCTTGTGCAAAGAGATCCGTTCTTGTTTAAGCCTATGTATGTTATAGAGGCTACCAAAAAATAGACAAAAAAAAATTTTATGCTGCTCTGGTGGCATCACACGTTTCGAAGAAATAAAAACGAATACATTTGTATAACTGTTGTGCCGAAAACGGCTGCGGTATGATACCCTAGGGCACTTAACCGGAAAGACGACTCTTCTTGAATAAATGTCCCGGGACGATCTGGGCAAAGGTTATCAAAAATATCTGAAAGCAGCCAAATCACGCCAAATCCGCTCACAACAAGACTTTGTCTCGTAAAAATATTAGGAGAGCTGACTCTTAGATAACTTGAGTTAGGGACAAAATGATAAAGCTTTTTTTTAAACTATAAATGCTAGAACATGGACAATATTTCCTGGCCTCAATACACCTAAGAGCGCTTTTTTAATTCTAAACTACAACAGAATTAAGTTTCTAAGTTAATTAACGTTGAGCTATATTTTTAACTGAATTTAAAAAAAGGAGGAGGTTATCAATTCGACTGTATGTTTTTATTTTATTTTATGTATGTTTGTTACGCGATATCTTCGCCAATCGTGAACCGATTTTGATGATTCTTTCTTTATTTGAAAGCCTTTAGTTGGTCTCATTTTAGAACTAGAACGAGAAAGAACTTTGGAGATATTAAAGAAACTCATGAAAAAAAGATGTCGGTTGTTTTTTTTTGTTAAAATTTTAATTATCAATATTAGCTAAGGATTCGCACGAGCTAGTCAGTGTCTAACTTGTGTAATTTAATAATAATCATTGAGTTCAAATGCAAAATTTATAGAAAATATAGATTAAGTCACATTTGTGGACATCAGGCTTAAAATAATTAAGTTCAAAAGAATATTATATTGCTGTTTATGTAAGTAGGCATGATTTATGCACAATTTTTTAAGATTCTCAAAATAATATTTTTTAATAGATAAGTGAGTACGATTTCTTTAACTAAATAAACGGGCAAGTACGAATCGGACTCGTACATGAAGGGTTCCGTACCTCCATAAAATGTTTTAAAACGCTGAAGAAAAACGTTTCTTGTATGACGACCCCCTTTAATTTTTAACTTTATCTTATTTTTAGTATTTGTTGTTATAGTGGCCATAGTAATACATAATCGGTAAAAATTTCCTGTATCTGGTTATTGCCATTATAAAGATCTAGTTAAAAACGCTGAAAAAACACGATTTTTGTATGACGACCCCCTGTAATTTTTGACTTTTTTTTTCTTTTTTGTAAGTATTTGTTGTTATAGCGGCCACAGTTAAACATAATCGGTGAAAATTTCAAGTTTCAAGTTTCTAGCTATTACGGTTCAAGATATAGAGCCCTGTGACAGACGGACAGACAGCGGAGTCTTAGTAATAGGGTCCCGTTTTCACGAAACGTTGGTACGAGACCATAAAAAGGCTATAAAAGTCCTTACAAATGAAAAAGTAGAGGAACCCATCTAAAGTTCACATTTTCGATGATTTTAAAATTAACATACCCTATTCTTCTTCTTGGTCTAAGCGCATTCCCAGTTGCATCCTCAGCTGTGCTGCTTCGGACCCCGGAGTGCGCTTTCCCGCTGTTCTTCTCCAAATATAACATATATGTGAATGGTCACCCAAGGATTCCAAATAGTAGGGGACCCTATTACTAACTATCATGCTAAAAAAATAACATACTCGCAATCTACTTATACTTGTTTAGTCTATTTTTAGGATGTTTTGATTAGATTGATCACTTTAATAAGTGCCATTTTCCATTTAAAATACTGGTTTTTATTGAATAAGAGTTAGAGATTGGACATTTCGAATAAATTAAATTAATAATTTACCACACATGAACCCTATTGTAGTAACAGTTTTAAACAAATAAAAGCGAATTCAGTTTCTGGTCCTTTTCATCAGTTCCTCTTTACTAAAATTCACTTTCTGATTGCAAATGCTTGATTTATTGACAAAAACATCAAAATTACTAATTAGGTGCATATAATATTTGGAGCTTCTCGACAATTGGTGACAATAAGACCAATTTGAAGATATATGTGACGGTCCACGTGTAAAGGTACCTTATGGACGGTGGCGCTTAGGACGTTTAGAAAAACAATTCGTACAATTAACTTAGCTTGAATAAACACAATGTCGTAAGTGCCACCGTCCACAAGGTACCTTTACCCGTGTAACGTCACATATTTTCAAATAGAAAAAAATCTTAATCGGTTAACAATGGAAAAGTTTTTTTGGACACACATTAAATAATATATTATGCATCCGAATAAATGTCATATAATTTAACTTGTAAATGCATTTACAAACGGTCAAAACTTCGACGATATAAAAAAAATACGCTCAAAAACGAAATAAGTATGCCCAAGAAAAGTTTGGTCCGTTGATTCTTGCATCTTTATCCGAGAAAAGTAAACTTTCTTAAAAGGGCGGACACGCTGGGCGGAAATAGCCGCCCGAATTTTCCGCCCTCCTTATTTGACATTCACGAACTTTCTTAAGCGATGCAGAAAAAGTTTGAAGCGGCTCTCAATGTCACGATCACGAAGTTTTCCCCACGTGCTTCCATCATGGACTTATTTTAATCTTATGAAAAATGGAAATGGCAATGTAAGTTTTAATTTCGTTTTGTATTTTTAGTGCAGAATATTTTTGACGGAAGAGAGTAATATTATATCTGTATTGTTCTGTTTTATGTAACAAAGTTTATTTCTTGCTAATTATATTATATTTTACTACTGTTTTCTCATAGGTATAGTTTTCCGTTAGTTTTTAGAGTTTTTTTTTAGTTTTTCGAGTCGAATGTTAGTAAGTTCGAATTGTAATAAACCCATTTCTCAGTTGTTAATTTTTTGTAACACAATACTATAAAATTGACAGGTTATTATTGTGTATCACATAACTGCACCTTCAGCACTCACCGCGCCCACTGCGCCCCACGAATCTCAGGTCGTTGAACTTGGCCACCTGGTTCTTCATCACCGCTGAGCTATTCCTTAGCTCCGCACAGCAATTCTCATCGTTGCCCGCCCTGACCGTCACCAGCGTGCCGTCGCCCACGTCGCCCAAAGCCACCACTTTGAAAGCCACCGGCAGCGTCTTATTCGACCGCCAATGCGGCGGTAACACTGTACACACAAAGTGGGGACTTCCCGTCCGCACCAGCTCTCCCGGGTGCTCGGACAAGAAGTCCCCCAGCGTTCGCTCGGCGAGGATGTCTGACGTCATCTTTGTGTAGGTCTCGTGGAGCAGCGTGGAGCTGGTGTCGGGCGACATGGCGCCGCTGCTCGCGCCCGTCAGGTGCATCCTCGACACCCTGCGCTGCGTGCTGCACATATAGTCCACCGTCCTCCCGACCTTCGCTACATGTCACTGGTCTCTCCACGCCGGTGACAACCACCGCGCCGACACAACATCGCCACTAAAATCTCCCATTATCACTGTCACCGTAACTTGCGACTCGGGCGACGGACCCCAACTTTCTGAAGATGAGCGATGACACCCGGTTGCTAGGGAACGCGCGCGTGGCCACTTGACGCTATGACGTCACGGGCGGCCTTGCCACACTTTTTTTCCCGGTGAATGAAAAGTTCAGCGGCGGCGGGCGGGCGAGGGACGCGAGGGGCCGATTTTTTCCGGCGTCAAGGGGTGGTTCCCCCGCGCGCGTTGAAAAACTTTTCACTAGTTTCACTGACGGCACTTTTTTCGTAGCGTGTATTTACGCGATGGCCACACGCACGTCCCTCTCGCTTTCGACTGCGTCTTTTTAGACTTTTTGGGTATTCAGAGTTTGGTTTCGTTTTTCTGTTGCGTACGTAGAGCGAGGTATGTTCACGCGAACCGGCTCGGATGAGTAGTGCGTTTGACGCGTGCGTCTGTTCCCGCGGTTGTGGTTCAACTCGTGTGGGGCCGCCCTCGGTTGCGGTGTCCGTTCACGGTGGCTATTAATACGCGGCGTACGTCCGCACTCGTCGACTTCGGACAAAGTTTCGCGGGCGAGTCGGTGCGGCTCCGTGGCAGCGGCGGCGAGCGAGAGGCGGCGACGGCGCGGGCGCGGCGGGCGGCGGAGCGCACTTTGCGGTCGGGGTGGGTTGGGTTTAAAGCCGCCGAAGGATAAAACATACAAATAAACACGTGTTCGCGCCGGCGCGAGTGAGAGGTGCGGCGCGCTCAGCGGAGCAAGCGGGATGGCGCGGCGTGCTTGCGGCATTTAGCAGCCGCCGCCGCCGCCGCCGGCCGCCGCGACGCCGCCGTCGAACAAAATTGCCACCACACCACGAATACTTGTCCCCGTACCGAGTTCATTTGTCAACATTGTGTAAAGTGATCGCTGGACATTTTTTAATTTTTCTACACCAGTAGTGTAGAATTAATAAATATTTTAAAAGTTTTTTTTTTAATATGTGAATATTAAATTATTCACATATTAAATAAATTATTTCATCTCTAAAACTTATCACAAATTGAAAAGCTGGGAAAAAAATATTACATACAAGGTCTATACTCTTGCTAGCTCGTGCTAGAAAACTATTACAAATGCGACTGAATTCATCATTCAATCCTAAACAGACTTGTTTAGGAATGATTTTTACAATTAAATAAATTTTAACAAATAAAATTATTGATTCACTTAATTTGTCCCCCTTGGACCTATGACAAATCGATTGAGTATGGGCTATTTTTTTACATACTTATAGGATACCTATCTTAATACGCCTGGAAATGTAACTGCAAGCACTGGACTGATTTGGGAGTATGATCAAGCGATGAGAGAGATCATTCTTTAGTAATGAGACATACGAAGACTGTTTCGGCGATAAGGCCGCCACTTGTACTTTTTTACATTATAATGATGTCCTTACTTCAAATTTGGTAATTGTAAATGAAATTTGGTGCAATAAAGGTTTTTTGTATTGTATTGTAATTGTAAGAATATTATAAAATAATATAAAATATATAAGTGAAAGTTTGTATGTATATTTGTTCCGCCTTCACGCCAAAACAGCTGAACGGATGAGAAAGAAATTTGGAGTGTAGATATCTTTTTAAGTTTAGTTAGCGAAAAAATTAGAGGTTTCCGTGGGATGGTCACTTTGTTCAGGCGGGCAATGCCGCGAGTAACAACTTATATTTTACAAACGAACAGGACCAGGAGGGAGGCAACAATAAAATATACAGAAAGAGAAATGCAGTATTTCTCTCTGTCTTATTTTATTCCTGCACTAACTGATGATTAAGTATTGCCTGCGTGGTTAAATTAAAAAAAATGACGGAGTTTTATACAAACTTTCATCACTTCCACTCACTTTAAAAATTTTTTTTTTGAAAATTGTGATACAATAAACTTTTGTTTTGAACCATGAACTCATATTTAATTTTTAAAAACAGTATTGCAACTGTATGTAACATTAGAGTTAAATAAATAAATTTAAAAAGTACACATAGCTTGATAAGAGATATTTTTTAAGATATACTTTGGAGTAAAACAAAAACTAAATTGACATGAAAACTACATAAACCGAGTTTTTTTCGTCGTTTTTTTATTGATATCAAACTACACACTCATCAAATTAGAAAACCAGTAAGTAATTTTGTTGAACGTTGGCTAAAACATCTGCGAAGGGTGGTACAAAATTGGAGAGGACTGTACGCCGCTGCGAAAATGTCAGCTGCAACTAGCGACGCTAATGGCCACTACTCTGCTCCAAGAGCTAGTGTATAAGTCTCGTTTAGTTTAAATATATAATAATATAAATAATAAAGTACATAAATTATATTTTTAATCAATAAACTGACTTCAACGCCAGTGACAGTCACAGAAATCAGTCATTATGTCTAATTTTTTATTTTTTTATTTTATTTTGAAATAACTCTTAAGTATTCTTTGTAAAACGAAAAAAACCTCAAAAACCAGAAACGCGTAAACCAGCCTCATTGACCCGCCGCGTTTTTTCCCTCCCCGCATGGCTCACTGTCTCGCTTCGGCTAGAGTGAATTGTGTGCGTGGAAGCGGGAGCAAAATTTTGATTATCAGCATCAGGCGTCCTTTTAATCACGTGGGCAACGCCTTGGGAACAGCACATCCAAATATAAACATAATGTCAAGAAATCAGTGTGTCTTAGATTAAATATATTTTATTTTACAGTTGTAATACAGTGCCCTAGCCTACATGTACGCAAGATATTTCCAAAACCGTCGTGGCCCCTATACAACGTAGCATGGACGCCCTTACGTGCTAGGGTATCCATAGTTCGGCGTGAGGTAACGGATAGGGGTGCAAACTCTGTCAATGCATTGTTGGCAGAAATTTATTGCCTGCGACTGTATCTACGAGTACTCGTATGTGCTACGAGCTACGAAAGTGCTACGACCATTCGTAGATCTGCGAAAAGGGATCTACGGTGCTACAACATTAATTTATTTTAAGGGTGTACTTTCTTATACAGACAAAAGTTTAACAGATTTTCGTTATTTAGAAAGTAAGATTATCATGTCATAGAATAATCAATATGTAGGTTACTCAGTATAAACAATTTTTAATAATAGATTTTCGTTGCACAGAAAATCAATAATTAGAATGTGTATTATGAATTATTTGAAATCATAGAATTTTATTACAAATAACATTTACTTTTGCGATGTTTCTAATATCAGAATATCAAATTAAATATTATTATTTTTAATAAGTTTTGTTAATATAATATTTATAACTTATAAGTTTGCCCTATTCTGGTAAAATGGATAAAACTTTCCCAGCACTCGCCGGCCGCTACCGCGGCACGCTCCCTTCGCTCGCTCGGCTTGTGCGTGTGTTGGTCACAGTTCTACCCTAACCTAACCTATAAGTTTGCCCTATTCTAGTAAAATGGATAAAACTTTCCTAGCGTGTGTTGGTCGCAGTTCTAAAATAACCTAACCTATAAGTTTGCCCTAACCTATATTGTGGTAGCGATTTATGATGTATTCTAACTTATTACGAGTATATGGTATTTAATTTGATTAAACAATGTTTTCACTTAATACTTCCTTAAATAATCATTTTCAGTAAAATAAAATTCCATGAAAGATTATACCGAACAAACAATATTCTTTAAAGAAATATTCTACTGTTTGATTAGTTTGTTAAATGAAAACATGAGATTCTAAAATTCATTGAACTGTGTTACTATAAATTGTGTTTCATTCAAGTAAATAGTCTTTGAAACAATAATATTTGAAAAAAAAAATATAAGAATTAAATATTCTATGATAAATTTTCTGTGAATCGAAATTCTATGAAATTTCAGTCTGTGACAAGGGGCACCCTTATTTTAAAGATATTGTATCGTATAAAGACGGATTCGTCGCTTTTCGTCAGAAACGCAACTGGTCAGATACACATTTCGCCAGAAAACGCATGTTGACAGAAACGCATCTCGGCAGATTTGAAACTCGTCAAAAACGCAACTCGTCAAAAACGCAACGCGACAGACACGCAACTTGACAGATACGCAACTTGACAGATGCGCGTCTCGACAGATATGCATCTCGACTTGACAGTCAATTTAATAAATAGAATTTAAAAACTAGTCATTATACATATACGCAACTAGTAAAATGAAGTAATTTACTATTTCCTATTTTATACATTTCATCATTAAAAAACAGTAATCTAAATATTCTCCACAGTAATTTTATTTTTTATTTTTCCATTGGAAAAGTATCTTGCTGAACAAAAGCAGAAAACTAATTAGTTAATTATTGATGGCAACTTCTTTATAATTTATCAACCTACGATAGTAACTCCATCTCAATTTATCGGTTTTACGGACATTTTTCTATACCTCTATAGTACCTACCTATCGAGATATTTTTATTACCTGATATCCCAATTACCATTGATTTGAATTTTTGATCTTTACTATATTTTCCACGCCAGTCCTAGCGTGACGCGCTAGGACAAGGTAGACAATTTTCCATGCAAAAATCATAAAAATAATTTACATTGTTTTATATGCTGAGTGCACTTGTTATTTGATATTGATTATGTTTATTAAAGGGCGCTGATTATTATTTACTCTTTTATTTGACTTTTCAACCGACTTCAAAAAAGGAAATTATCGATTTGTAATCTAAACTATCTTGTTTGTTTGAACGCACTAATCTCAGGAACTAATGGGCTGATTTCAAAAATTCTTTTACCGTTTGATAGACCCCTGAGTGTTAGTTAGGTTAGTGTACTCGTATGTACCACGGGCGAAGCCGGGGCTCGTATTGTCAGAATTGCACAGTTTTTGTATGTTAGTATATATACAAGCTTTTACCCATGTGCTTTCGTCAATCTGGGTGAATAACTTCAAATATCTGTCGAGTTGCGTTTCTGACAATTTGCGTATCTGTCGAGTTGCGTTTCTGACAAGTTGTGTTTCTGTCGAGTTGCGTATCTGACAAGTTGCGAGTCTATCCTGAGAAATGACGAGATGCTTATCTGACCAGTTGCGTTTCTGACGAAAAGCGACGAATCCATTACATCTTTGTCTCTTATAAGTTACACAGATACAATATCACGTCTTTATGCCTAACGAGGTAGACAGAGCTTAAGGCTGTAACACCCACACTAAGCTTTACGATGGGCGTGAAGTTAAATAGTCCGGCCAAGTGCGAGTTGAACTCGCGTGGAGAGGGTTCCGTACAATTAATTGAATTCTTATAGGTTTTCCTGTAATCTACAAGCAATTAGCTATATTTAGTGTTTTTTTTTTCAACATTTTAGGCTCAGTAGTTTCAAAGATCAGGGGGGGGAATGGTCAATTTTTGTCTTCTTTAATGAATAAAATCAATACAATTTATTTTACAACAATTAAAAATGTATATTTGAGATCCTCATAATGAGCCCTATTATTTGATACTAGCTGTACCCTGCGCACGTTGCTACGCCAATTTTTTTTTCCTAAACCATCCCTGAACTATAACGAAAAAAACAAAAAAAAAAATATCGAAATCGGTCAAGCCGGTTACGATTTTATAAAGGACATACAGACATACATTCATTTTTATATATATAGATATGACACAGTAAGGGTTGCAAAACTTTTTTTTTAATTTCCTTATTTGTCCCCCGAAAATGACCCTTATTTTAAAAAAATATTTATTGACTAGTGCTTTGCACATCTGTGTTTGGGTCATAGGATTACACCATTCTACCAAATTTCACTTGATTTAAGTCCAGCAGATTCGGAGCAAATTGGCTGTGACAGACGGACGGACAGACAGACAGACGCACGAGTGATCCTATAAGGGTTCCGTTTTTTCATTTTTTTACGGAACCCTAAAAAAGGGTAATAGTTCCTTTGATTGATTGTTATGAAACAATGGTGGGTTGCTTGTCGCCTCACCTATTGGCTTAATTCTAATTTCCTTAATTGGTGTTTACAATTAGCGAGAAAAGAGAAGCAAGCCAGCATGGAAGAATGGAGTATACAGAGCTGAAGAAGTAAAAGTGGGATTTAGCATTAGTAAAAGCCTATAATTTTAGAGGATACCCAGGTCAGATAAAAGTTCTATTTTACGCGTAAAAGACTTTTACAGTTTACGCGTGGGTATCCCCACACTGGATAAACAGCCTTGAACAACCTTTTATATTATAATAATTTTAGATCGTCATCACTTCTCTTGACCTAATTTGGTACAGTAAATGTATTCTACCAAAATTATTTATTCATAAAATCAACTATGATTCCATCAGGCATTTGGTAAATTAGATTAGCCTTTAGGACCTGACCTGAAGCCGGATTTGACGTAGTCGCATCTCAAATTTACTAAGTGGATTAGTCTAGTCTAGCTAGAGAGTATATATAAGATTTTGAACAATCATATTTTTCGTACAAGCTTTTATTGTGGGGCCTTGAAACTGGTCAAGATAAATGTAATAACGATTTCGACTCGAATTCGTCAACCTCCGTGGCGTAATGGTTAACACGCTAGACCGCTAATCTGGAGGTTCTGGGTTCGATTCCCAGGGCAAGTTGGAAAATGGCCTCTTTCAAATTTTCCTGTCTTGGGTGGGTTTCCGGTATTGGGTGTTTATCTATATATGTATTTGTCATAAAATAGAGTGTCGTTGAGTTAGTATCCCATAACACAAGTTTAAAACTTACTTTGGGGCTAGCTTAATAAGTGTGATTTGTCCTTATATACTTACTTACATACTTATATATATATATATATATAAGTACTATATACTAATTATGGTAATATATACTATAAGTAAGTATAAGTATATATATATATACTTATACTTACTTATAGTAAGCCCAACCTGGGGATGGGATTGCGTCATTTTATTACAGTATAGTCACCTTCCAGGTCCATCATTAGATCAGCTTTTTGGCATAATAATATTACATTGTCATCTGATTTACATTACCATACAAAATTTCATCTTAATCAAAAACCAGGAAGTGGCTCAAATTAAACTTGCAAGATTTGACCCAAAAACCACAAACAGAGCAAGCTAAATAAAAGCTTATTATAAAAGCTTGTTAAAAAAATTTGTTGTTTATAATGTAATTATAATGCTGCCATTTTGCATACTCATTGATCTATGAGGTCTAGCTAGTATTTTTGGATTGTTTTTAATTTCTACGTCTATGTGTATGTGTAATCATGCATCTTTAAATATATAAGTAGCTATAACTTTCACAATGCTCTTAGTCGTTGTTCTTTGTACTAATCGACTACCTATTAAATAAATGTAAAATTTTGGCTTGGCAATTTTTTTAAAAGTTCTGGACATTTTTTTCCTTGTTTTACAATATACAAAGCTGATAACTCCTTTAATAAATAGATTAATAGTTTATTTTCTATCTCTAAGTTTCTTCATCATCAGCTCTTTTTCAGTCTCCACTGCAGGAGCACGACCCTCTCTGTACTACCAGAGCCATATTAGCCAGAGAAGTCAGAGGATTTGGCCTACACTCTCCACGCTGGCCAGACGGGTTGGAGAGGTCTCATTGATGTTTATAAGCTTTGTTTAGCTTGTATTTCCTAAGTCGCCTTCTACGACATCCATGGGAAGACTTGGAGTGGTCCTATTCTACTCTGCCGGGAACCACACGGCTAGCCTCTCTAAGTAAAAAATCTAAAAAATCTCTAAGTTTACTGCGTATTAAAATAAACTATTCCCATATGGTAATTATCATTCCTTGTAATTTTTTGAAGTGAAATCTTGTTTAGCGGCGTTGTGCACTTTTTTTGTAATGGGTAAAAAATGTTAAACTCGCGTCAGGACACGTGTCCTGATCGAAAATTTGTAAGACGGATGGAGAGTAGGCAGCCGGCGCGGCGTAGGAGAGGAAGTATCCCCCTCTCTTTCTACGGCGCGGCGAAAATGTATGCCTGCGCCTGCTGTTTCGTTTAGCTGAGAGATAAACTTTTTAATGTAATATAAATTGTCATGTTTGTGTACGATAGCGCAATAAATAAATATTGTATTCTACTACATAAATGATAGTACTTTAATACTGATAATTAAAGCAATTCGTGCAAAATTATTCCCTAACCATTCCAAAATATCAAAAATGCACAACGTTAATATTCAAGTTTTCACTTCTGCCGGCACTCTCGGAGTGCAACCCGTCGTTTTTTTTTTTACAAAAGTCGAAGTAGATTTCGAACGTCATATAAAAAATTAAATATGCGGCTTCTTTAAAATTCAGAGCAGTGGGTGTGTTAAAAATTAAATATAAAAATTTTTTAAATTGCACCTCGTCGAATAGAATACTGGCAGCTTAGTAATAAAGCTCGCCTCCCACGAAGCTAAACTACATTTATGAAAATCGTAAATCGCGTTGGAAGACAACTATAAAATGCCAAACGAGATTTTATGTACACTAAAATACCAGTCAAATATGCAGCAGTTATAGGTGAGAAAAAAATTCTTGTCTTCTTCTATTTAACTATGCTTCTTCTCAGGTCAAAAGGGTATTTAATGTATTTGTAATAAACTTGACCTGGAGTGAGATCAAGAAGGCAGCGGTTGACAGATCGGATTGGCGACGTGTTGTATCTGCCCTTTGCTCCAACAGGGGGACATAGGAAGCGAAGAGAATAAACTTGACCAGTGTTTGGCTAAGTAACGTTGGTTACAGTTGATCAAACAAAGATAGTTGATTCATCAAAAATCCTTTCGTGGGAATACAGCCAGTGTACTTGGCACCATGCCACATGAACAAAATTAAGATTTTAAATTTAGATTTAAGTTAAGTTTTAGTTAGAATGATGTTTATTAATAAAACTTTTAAAATAATAAAAAATTCAGAAGCATTAAGAATCCCCTTACCCTAGACTTTCCCATACAAACGTAGTCTACGTTTTATTTTGAAATGACGTTACAAATTTTTACCAAAATCTGACATGTCGTTTCAAAATAAAACGTAGACTACGTTTGTATGGGAAACTCGGATTTTGTCTCGGGTAAGGAGACTCTTAAGTCACAACCAACCTTAGCCGTGTTGTTCCCGGCAGAATAGAATAGGAGTCCAAGTCTTCCCGTGGATGTTGTAGAATGCGACATAGAAAACACAAGCTAAACAAAGCTTATAAACATCAAATAAGACCTCTCCAACCCGTCTGGCGCGGAGAGTGTAGGCCAAATCCTCTGACTGCTCTGTCTAATATATAGCTCCGGTAGTACATCCTGCAGTGTAGACTAAAAAAGAACTGATGATGAAGTCACAACCATCTTTTCTTAATAAATCTAAGAAACTGAAAAAGGTGTATCATCACTGAAATGGTAAGAAAATAATAGCAAACTCGTAGGGAAGTTAGACAAATTGGTGTTTACAACAATTAGCGATAGATTCCTATTATAAACAATTCACAAAGAATACATACCTACTGTCATGTTTTTATCCATTATGACAGTATTAAGGGAAGTTATAGGTTCAATATAGAAAACGCGATTCAGAAATAGAGATCCGTAGTCCGTAGCTAGCCAATTTAGAAGGATACTCAGGTTAATTCTAATTCTCATTATTGACTTCTACAATCTGCACAGGAAAAGAAAGAGCTGGTACATTACATATCTATTCTTTGCTCCCAAACCAAAAACTTAGAGCTCCCAATTAGAGAGATTTTTTCCTACCATTACTACTAACGAACCGAATTGTAGGCGTGTGAAAACATTTAACGCCGAAGAAATGTAGCATCTATGGTTTTGTATCTAATATTCATTCAAACACAAATCATAATCACAAATTTTCGTGAACGCCAGGATAATATGTAGTGTCTTGATGAAATACATTCCGAATAATTGTACCTAAACTGTACCTTAACCCTTTGAATGTTAAATAAAAAGTCTCATGCAGCTGCTATTCTGATGTCAACATGGCCGATGTATGGTCATATCATGTTTATAGCTACAGCTATAATTCTGGAACCTATGCAAATAGTACCTAGTCAAATAAATACACAATACATTATGACATATCATTAGAACTCCCAAAAAAATAATAAGTTAGATACAAAAATTTCTATAGGTATATAGGATATACCTATCGAAATACTCGTCTCATTGTATACTCCAACCTCACCAAATCCACTCACCTATTATTTTAAAGGCCTCAAAGGCTCGCATAATAAAGGTATGCAATTCTCCTCTGCAAATATTGACCGAGGCTCCCTTACAACACAAAATCAAACCTTTTATTTAAGTCCGGGCAAGCATTGTTTGCGAGGGTCGAGATAGTTCAACAACCCTTTCTGACCAGCGTTGATGCTGCCATTACAAATTATATTCGGCTTGGAATATAATTTGACCGCTATTTTCGAGCTTAGAATGAATCATATTGAGGTTATGAAATAATTGTAGGAGTGGAAAAAAATCTAAGGTATCTTTTTAATAGGTAATGTGTTTAGCACGCCGTCATTCTTTATAATCTATATCAGTCCATTGCTGGACTTAAAGCCTCTCAGGAGAGGCCGATAATCCGGTAGATGACAACAAGTCAAATCAGACACATTTTTCTAACGTCCAACATTTTCTATGGGATTTGTATGAAAATCACAACCGTGACGTCATTGTTTTTTGGAGTCAAATAGCGCTCTAGTCGCTATAGTCTTAGTTATCAGTTTTTCTGCATTAATAATTTTAATTCATGTTGAAAATGGATATAATCAATGATAAGTGAAACTATTTTGTGACGTGTGCCGTTTTCATTCTCTTAGCAGTACCAGGCCTGTGCTGTGTCACTCACCGTTTAGGTATCGAAAATGTACCTACATTATTACTATGCGCGCAGGCGGCCCCTCCGGGCGGTAAATTCAGTTATACGAATCGTTTGTCTAGAGTAATAAGAATGAAATTGGCTTGCCATGGATGTCTAGGTATCTACGCGAAAAGGTGCTGAGTTCTGACGTGAGCTAAATTAAACCATATCGCTAGCTACATTGAGTAGATATTTCTTTGAATTTCTTTGCTGAGTGAGACTTCTGTACGTTAGTATTATTTATTATGTGTGTGTAATTTACCAGTAATTTACCCTAAATGGGTAGATGACTGGTGACTGATGAAGGTTGGTGATCGCAGTAGATGGTATAAAGTCTTTGCACTGGGAACGCTGCTGCCTATCTTCTTTTACCTATAGCTAACATAGTCGCCTCTTACGACACCCGCGGGAAAGGAAAGGGACCACCCCTTTGACAAATCGTATTCTACTCTGCCGTCACCACACGGCTTTGTACCCGTCATTATTTCATTATTCACCTACACTATCATGCTAAACATGGCTTATTGGTCCTAGGCTTTGTGGGGTAGACAGCCTAGAGCCTAGGGCCTAAGGAAAAGGATAAAAGTTGGTTAGTATATACCTTTCATTAATTGAAATTTGTTCAAAAACTTGTAATATATATGTCGCACTTGGATGGTATAAATCGCTAATTCACTAAACCTCTAGGTGTTTTGCATTACAGCTCGGTTTTGTTAAATAGCAGAATATAGTTCAGCTGGATTGTCAATGTGTCACGTTTAACAAACCAGCTAACCATGTTTAGACCGCAGAATAGGTTATTTGCGATGTTATTATCAAACATATTTAAGACGGGGCATTAAAATAAAAATTCAATTCAACTTCTTACTATGTAATCTAGTCTCCAACATCATATAACACCAATAAGGAATGATACAAAGTTCGATGCAAGTGGATACAGGAAAGTTTGTTAACACGACAATATCAATGGCGTAGCGGTTTCTCTCGGCCTTCATTTGATTCACGTGAATTCTCCATCTTACCGGAAGGCGGGCGTCGAAATAACTATATGGGAACCAAGCTGAAGATCTGCTTTATTTTTCCTAACCATTTACAGCCCAAAATCATAAACGATGTCTCCGATATCTCTCGATGAAAACAGCTTACTCTCGGAACACTGTGAAGAATTCCGAACTAAATCTACAAACTTACGTCTTGCGCCGCGACATTGATGAATACAAATCATTTATGCCATTCTGCGTATGAGCTGTCAGTTATTTAACGCTGTTTTATGAAACCGAGCTGTAATGCCAAACAGCTAGAGGTTTAGTGAATTAGCGGATTATGCCAATAAACTGCGACATATATAAAAACCTTTCTTTTCTCATAGAATCTCCAATATATTTAATTATTATAAGGTATCACCACTCTATATGAGCTTTTAAATATGCATTTATATAAAAAGACAATTAATTTCCACTTTCATTTTTAAAATGTATATCAGTTGAAATCTCTATCTCTAAAATGGTAAATAATTACGTTTAAGGGCAACAAAAGGGCAGTAAGCAGGCGGCATTAGCTGCCAGATTGCAATAAACATAGCCTGTGGACGCGTAGCCGCTGCTACGCTGGACACAGCTTGACTACTAGAGCACAGCGACGTTTATAGAGTAGAATATTATGTTTCAAAAATTCAAAATTATTGGCTTATTATTTTTAAAAACTTTATGTTCCAAAATAAAAATTGTTAATAACTGGCAGACTTTACTTTTTTCTGTTCATACAACGCGTATCATCTTGTTGTTTTCAACACGTGCTGAAGGAAAATGGTTTATTACTACGCACGCAGGTATTTTGCTTATATTACATGTAAACAACAGATATGTGTGACGCGTATATACCAGGTCGCCATAGTCAGCTCTGTTTTTCGAGCAGCTGTACTGTACAGTACACTAATCGTGATCATACTGGATAATGGAAGTGGTTTACATAACCGATAAATTATAATTACAGTCTACTTTTTTTGGAGGGTAAGCCTAGCAGTCATCGAATATCTATGAAGGCCTGAGAAATAGTAAAATGTGCAAAATCAGTGCAAGGAGGAACGCTGACCTTGCGCTGATATGAAAAAGTAGTTTGTGACTAACAACTCCCACAACAATGAAGACTGTGTCCCATAATTATATATACATAGTTAAATAGAACTGTATTTTAATCATATTTTATATGCAGTCAAATTTGAAAACCGTAAGAAAAGGACAGCCTAGCCTCCTTTTCTGACACGTTCTTAGTCAATAACTTTCAAAACTAGATCAATGTTAAATGCCTTATTTGTCTAAGTTAGATTTTAATATTACTGACCTTTACCAGTTTATGTGTTTTTTTTTTGTTAAAACTAACGTGAGACACAGACATTACTATATGTTACATACGGGTAACTCACGTGAAAATCAGCTACTGGCCGACATGTTTCAACCTCATCCGGAGGTCGTCATCAGGGCAAGTATGACGCGCGACGCCGCACGATGACGTGTATGTAACATATAGGTAGTAATATTTATGTTTTGTTTAAGTAAGTTGTGAAGGTAAAAATATATACCTAAGTAAAAACTATGATGAGCAACTTTAGATCCAGTGCTCGAAAATAATTTATTAGAAATGTGTATTATTAAACAGATACACTAATATGTCTTTATTCTTAACGGCTCCTGGCTCTGTATAAAACGATACAGAGCCTGGAGCCGTTAGACCGTGAAGGTGAAATAAAAGCGCCCAAGCGAGTCCGACTCGCTTGTAGTAGCAGCAAGTAACATAATATAAATGTTCTATAAAGGTGAATTGCGGTTTACGATTTATGACGTATTAAAAAAAAACTACTTACTAGATCTTTTCGATGGAAGTTTGCATAGTAATGTACATCATATATTTTTTTTAGTTTTATTTTAGAAGTTACTGGGGGGGGGGGGGGGGGGACACATTTTACCATTTTGGCAGTGTCTCTCGCGCAAACTATTCAGTTTAGAAAAAATTATATAAGAAACCTCAATATCATTTTTAAAGACCTATCTATAGATACCCCACATATATGAGTTACAAAAAAAAATTAAATTTCAGTTCTAAGTATGAGGAACCCCCAAAATTTATTGTTTTATTTTTCTATTTTTGTGTGAAAATCTTAATGCGGTTCACAGAATACATCTACGTACCAAGTTTCAACAGTATAATTCTTATAGTTTCGGAAAAAAGTGGCTGTGACATACGGACGGACAGACAAACAGACATGACGAATCTATAAGGGTTCCGTTTTTTGCCATTTGGCTACGGAATTCTAAAAATGGAATCAGAATAGTGATGGGTTTCAAGCCACATTGCATATTTACATGTTTCAGATTCTCGGCCTCGGCGGATCAGCTTCTATGATCTACGCGGGAAGAGAAGTAGCTGGTACATCCTACTTTTTTTTCTGCCAGACCAGCATGGACAATATTATTTGTTATTAAATATGCACAAAAGCGGTTCCACTGTATCTCTGTGCCAAGGCCCCAGTCGGGCGGACGGTCCGTCGCCCTCGTTAGAGCAGCTCAAATTAATGCAGGCCATTCTCGCACTGACGCCGCCCAGTTGTTCTTAAATCTAATTACCAAGCCCACTGCCTCCGTATGTATTGTATAGTGTTGCTTGACAGTAATATACTGCGTAAGAATAATCAGCTTAGACCACAGTATATACCTCATCATATCATTTGATCTTTTCTTATTTTTTGTCGCCTTATTCCACTCTACGGGGGTCGAGACAGCATGCCTGGAGCTTTTTCCATTTAACTCTATCTAATGGTGAATAATTGAATATCTACCATCATCAGAGTGACTAAGGAATAAAGATGTGTGCGTTTAGTAAATTATGTGTGTAAATTATTTGTTAGTAAAACAATTGTCATCCATCGGTTGATTAAGATGAAGAGAAGTAAATGGAAAGCCTCGCCTATAATATCAAACTACTGATAGGACTAATCTAAATAGGTCTATTGAGACGCTCGAAAATACATATTTGCTTAGTTAAACGAACGAGCGTACGAGCGAAATTCTCCGTTTCTACATGAATAATCTAGCGTTTGTATGTGTGAACGTTTGGATGTAGGTTTTTGAAGTTTACGATATTTGGTATATCACAAAGTTTAAAAACCTCATCTCTCATCATCTCATGATAGATCGTGGATGAAAGCCGCTCTCTTACCTGTCATGGCGGTCAGTAAAAGAATATCAGGGCAGGTAACTATTACAAATGACAATCTAATATTTTCTACGAGTTAACTTAGAATTTTTATATGTAATACCATTTAAACTTTATTTTTTTTATTATTATTTTGTTTATTATGGCATACACAACAGGCGACAATCATTTCCATGATTAAATCTAAAAAGTTACAGACACTGTTTTAGACTGAGACCCAAAAGCGTGTACACACAGCATTACAGGCAATGTTAACATTGTTAAGCTCAAGGTAAATATTTAAATTGGCTGCAAAAGAAAAGGTTTCATATAGTTTAAGTTTAGAACTTTATACGAGTATCACGAATTCAATCAAATATATTTAAGTCTTTCGTTTCAATTATAATTTTTTAATCAACAAGCAAGATAATGTTGAGTAAAAAAATATGGAAAAAAACATAGAAGTGCGAATGTTGTACACACTCTTGTATGCCGCAAAGTTTAAAGTGCCCATTCCATTGTAGCTACCTGCGCCATTTGAGTGAACCAGTCGGCATCCGTCTGGCGTACCAATTAAAATATTCAACCCTATTGCGGGTATAAAGTGAAACGAATCGTTTTAAAGGTTGGCCGCAGAATGTATGACTTGCAAAAGGTCTGATACGTAAGTCATATATTTAGCTGGTTTTGTGGTTCGTGAATTGTGAACTGGCCTGTTAATATGCTTAGCATATACCTCTTTGAATTATAATATAGATTACAGATTTTATTTATTTTATTTTATTTATTAAAGTACACTTGAAAATTTACAAACATAGAACATAAAAAATAAGGAAATATAGTACTTAGGTGCTACTTATTTCTAAAGAAATTTCTTCCAGTAGACCCGCGAGAGGAAATGGGAAGAAATAGGTAATAAGCGTGTACCTACAATACAAAACTAAATAAATAAATAGACAAGATACATACATAAACATACATAAATATACTTATACAACAGATATACAGATTTAGACTTTTTTTCTCTTGTATCTATGTTCTTATATGTATTTGCTTTCGTTGTTGTCTACATTTTACTGTGAATAATATAATAATGTAATAATTCGTTTATTTCAGGTAACTAAGTTTATAAACGTGGTTTACAAACAAGGCCCATATAATATATACCTTAAAAACTAGCATACATATATAGACGACCTCCGTAGCGTAATGGTTAACACGCTTGACCGCTAATCCGGAGGTTCTGGGTTCGATCCCCAGCCAGGGCAAGTTGGAAAATGCCCTTTTTCAAATTGACCTAGGTCTTGGGTGTTTATTTATATATGTATTTATCTTAAAATATAGTATCGTTAAGTTAGTATCCCATAACACAAGTTAAAAAACTTACTTTGGGGCTAGCTTAATCAGTGTGATTTGTCCCTATATATTTATTTATTATTATTATTATTATATAAATTGTAAAAACTAAAATTAAAACTATTTATTGTTTTTGTGACGCATCGCACTGTGTACTGGTGTCAGGTAACCGCCCGCGATATCTCCGGAACACGACACCCTTCGGCCAGAAATCTTTCTTGGAAAAGGTCGCCAGCTGAGCAGTTGGAACTCGCACCACGTATGAATTTAAAATTTACAAATTGTGAAAATACATTACATACCTTAACTACTTTAATAACTTTTAAAGAATACATATTCTGCAATTAATAATTTATTCTACAAGTTTTATTGCTATCGTGATACGTATTAAAATTAAAATTTTTCAAAAAGGTATTTATTTATTGTTTAAATTACTCTTATATTAATGCTAAGCAATGTCTACTAGTTCAAATTTAAATACAAAAATATCAAAAGAAATAAATGTCTATTAGCTACTATTGCAAGGTTTTTTTTTATTTATTTGAATTGAAGCTTGTCGTGGCCATTTTGCGAATCGCGCATTTTACGTCTCATCGTTTCAAAGTCCAGCCGAACTTTTTAAACTTCCGCAACGTGTGGGGTGCTGCTAAAACAGAAGTTGTTTACGAGTTTAAAATTTTTGCAACAAAAAAAGAAACTTTAATTTCTACATTTTAAAACAAAAGTCGGAGGGATAATGGCTTGTACATGTTCGCCCTTTCGAAGTATGTGACGTGCCTCTACCTTTATTAAGCAAGTTCTTTTGGGGAGGTGAAATAAAGCATTCCTTAATTTTTAGGGTTCCGTACCCGAAGGGTGCAAACGGGACCCTATTACTGAGACTCCGCTGTCTGTCCGTCTGTCCGTCTGTCCATCTGTCACAGGGCTCTATCTCTTGAACCGTAATAGCTAGATACTTGAATTTTTCACAGACTATGGCCGCTATGAATTCAAATACTAAAAATAAAAAAAGTTAAAAATTAAAGGGGGTCGTCATACAAAAAAGTGTTTTTTTTGCGTTTTAAACATTGTACGGAGGTACGGAACCCTTCATGTATGAGTCCGACTCGCACTTGCCCGTTTATTTTAATGTTAGTACAAAAGGCAGTAGGTATTTACATTTTGTAAATAAAACTAATTCAGCAGCTATTTGTCTATTATCTAACAAAAAGTAAATATAGGAATCGAATATCTAAAAATAATTACGTAAAACTTTGATGAAATTCAACTGTGATGAAATAAGTGTTCATAAAAAATTACAGTAAACTCTCCAATATTTTCATTGTAATAATTATATTATTATTATTATACTATAAACATAAATTACCACTGACTGACTCACTCACTCACTTACTGATTGACATAGTTGTTTGACCTGTTCCCGGGTGGGTGGGGTAATCAATCAATCAATCAATCCATTTAATTTCAGGCAATAAAAGTTTACATAGAATAAACATTCAGAGGTCCATATTAATAGATACCTTAATCTAAAATAGATATAATATAACTTAATACTACGGACGGCACACGTTAAGGTTGCGACGACGTGTTGCGCGGTATCGGGGTGTCGGGTATCGTTCCGACTAATGTATGAGTAATGACTGATGTATGGTTGTATAGAGGGTGCTCCAGTGAGTACCAGAAAAATCGGATATGTTGAAGATCATCAGATCCTAATGTGGACGAGGTACAGCCTGCAAAAACGGTTAGGGTTAGGGGTGTGATTTTTTTTCCAAAATGTAGGGAGTTGTAAGCAATTTGACGACTGTCATTTGTTTTTTTCAAAATTCAAGATGGCCGCCATACAAGGACAATTTCCGTGTGTGTACCGCAAGACCGTAGGTCAAGCGGAAAGCGAGGCCGCAGGCCGAGCTGCGTGGCGAGGGTGAAGCCCGAGCCCCTCTTGACCTCCCCCCCCTGACATTCCCCCCCCCCCCCAAGTGTCTTAGCGAAGCCTGAGGCTAAAGGCCGAAAACTAAGCTCCCCGCGAGGCCGAAGGCCGAGCTGCGTGGCGAGGCCGTAGGCCAAGCCACTCCCACCAGCGCTGAGCGTAAGAGCATTTTTTTTGGAATCCAAGATGGCGTCTGGATTTTAGTATTTTAACTTGATTCGTTCATAACGTCCTACTGAAACATCGAAGGGGTCTGAAATTTTGTATGCTTGGGTAAAGCACCCCGCGGTGCTCAAAACTGCAAACAGTTTTGATTCCAAGATCACCGCCCCAAACATTTTTTTATGTTTCTTTACTGACTGCAGATTTTTACCCATTTTTTTTACTGAACATTTACTTTAGCAAAGTTCAACAGCTGCACGAAAATCCGCGGGCTGCTTGCAGCCCGCGCAACGCCCAGAAGCTAGTGATTCCCTTTAAATACAAATTACAATCTTTTTATATTTATGTACTTGCTAATATCTTCCAGAAATACCTACTTATCATTGTGCACATACCTATGATAGAGGTATACTGAAATATTAAATGACTTTAGATAAATACCCTGCATTAAGGTAATTTTACATTGGTTGATAGCGTTTCAACATCTTAAAAAGTTTGCTCTTGTTGGTATTTAAGCAGAAAATCATCAGAAAAGCCTCAATTCTTCTTTTTTCATCTGGCAGTTTTTTTAACGCCTAAACAATAAAAGGTTTGTTGTACAAAGGTAGCCACCAATCCAAACATTATTTTGTTTATAATGAGTACTAATTCGACTAATTATAAAGTATTCCATACATTCTGCATGACCTCTGTGCACAAGAATGCTTTGCGCGGTTCCTTCAGGGCGGAATGCGGTGCAGACAAAAATGCCTCTTACTGACCCCGCAGCGGGGTCACTGGTCCGACGGCTCGTTAGGAGGACTGAGCTTCTCAAACTATCTCTTGTTTGCAAGAATCTTCTTTTCGCAGTCTCGACGTGGACCGTTTGTTTCTTTGTCAAGACTGTTGGAATATGTTTCTAATAGCGGCTTGACTGACCTTGAGGTTAGTTCGGATAAAGTACCTCTTAGTGATGCCACCGCGAGTAGAGGCTCGAAAAACATTTTTATTCATACTTTTGGAATGTTTAGGAGTCTAAGAGTATCATACATATATAGATAAAACATATACAGTCCAAAAATGAGCTAGCAGCCATAGATAAAATCATTTGATAAAAAGTTATAAAGATTAATTAAATTGAATTGAATTTAGTCTGACAAAAAATATGCCTTAATAAACAAAAACTGAAAATAATTATGACAAACAACAACAATTCCATATGTTAAAATATTGGCGACAATTATCACCACAAAATTTTAAATTTGGGTGGCACAACATTGAGAACCACCGATTTGCATACTATATAAATCTACGTACGCAGTTGCTTAATGAAAATGAGCCCTTTCTTCTCGGGTTCAGTACACGGTCAAGCGGACCCTCGGACCTAAGGACCCCTAATGGCACCCCGCGTGTTTTAAATGGAACTCCGTGCAATTTATGTGAAAGGGTTACAGAAATCGCTTCCTCCGTGCTTTATAATGCTCGCATGCTAATTTTATTGAATTCTAACAATGCAGAGATTTTGTTGGAAGTTTTTATGTTTAGATACAGATGTTGTTTGTTTGTGCTTTCGAATATAGTGCACTATCACGTCTTTATTCCTAATGGGACCGACAGAGCATTAAGCGCACCTCGGGCTCCGAAGCAGCACAGCTGAGAATGCAACTGGGAATGCGCTTAGACGAAGAAGAAGAAGAAGAGAAGGGGCAGACAGAGCATGTTGGTTCTTGCAACTCTAAGCAGACAGAGCCCAGGACCGCAAGACTCAAAGACCACTTTTAGCGTGATGGTGGATGGCAAAAAAGTGGAAAAAGGAACCAAAAAAGTGATGGGTTGCTAACCACATCGTCAAGATCTTCGCGCAGGAAGAGAAGCAGCTGGTACACTGATTCTAAGTTTTTTCTTTTCTGCCAACCAGCATGGAAGAGAATTAAGGTTTTATTAACCTATTTCGTCTCACTGGGCAAATGTCTATCCCATTTCCTTTCATGTGTCTCTGTCCATTGTCATTGCCAACTGCCAACCAACCACGCTGAAGAGCGTCAACGTCGTCGAATCATCACTTTCCCGGTCGTCCTCTGCGTTGAGGATCATCTTCGGGTATCTAAAGAATAAAGTGCTTTTCACCAAAGACGGAATAGGAGGCTCTCATAAGTATAATATTATAATAAATGTTCTAACAATACGAATTATGGGCCATTTACACAGTGCAAACTTCTTGCCTGTTGCATACGATTTAATTGAAGCAAAGAATCAAATATATGTCAATAATTTTAGTGTACATTATATGTAATGTTTATTTCTATATTTTTTTAAAGCAAAATATTTGTTTCGCAACGATGGCTGCTAAGGTTTTGATTAGACTATACAAACAAATTATCTATTGTTTCAATTTAATTGCATGCAATACGAGTAGGTAAGAAAATTGGACTATGTAAATTGACCTTTACATAAAAATCTTTGTCGAAGTATTTTGAAATTATGATCTTATGCACTTTGGACTAAGAAATTCTCATTTTTTTTATTTTGCAACTTAGTTAAAGGTTAGAATATAAAATAGGAGTATTTACATAAATAGAACAGCTATTGGTATTTAATCAGCAGTTGATTAAATTTGTGCTTTTTCTACTTGAAAGACGAATGTGAACTTTTTTTGATTATGATTAGTTCGTATATATTAGCTGAAAGTATACTTCTGAACCTCGTCATATGTGAATCACAACTTTCTTTAACGTAACCTCTGGCAGTTATGGGTATAGGCTCTGTCTATCCCGTAAGGTATAAAGACGGGTTTCATATTTATGAATGTGTGTACATATAACTAGACAATCAATCTTGGATTGTCAAAAGAAATTTAATCAAACAAAATAAACAAACTTTCAGTGTTCTTTCACCAAAACACGAATTAGGTCGAGGTACATACGTATCTCTACCGCACCCTATCGGAAACTAATTAGCATAGTATATTCTAATTAGAAATTCCAATTAGATATTTGGGCGTTTTGAAATTCTCGGAGGTCCGACAACCATTGTTATCGGTGGGCAGCCAAGCACAAGACTCTTTGTTGAATTATTTTGAGACGGGACGAGATCTCAAAACACAGAAACTATAGAAATCAAGCTCATCAATGAGTATAAAAAAAACGAAATAGCAAAACTAGAATTAATGGACAGTACATGTATGGACGTAACGTCAAATACGAATAAAAAATTCAAACACTGAAATGGACTTTATGTACAGTAAGATAAGGAGAGAAAGAAGAGTCAAGCTCTCAGTCAAGCTTGGCTATTTTGGCAATAACTAAGTTATTTGAGAAGTAATGACACACAGTATCTACGAATTGTAAAGAGGTATTTGATTCCTTCCTTGAATAATACATAACTTATCTTATCTCTTTATAAAATGTATCCAAAGAGAAAAAGCCAAGTGATAACCTCTTTATCAACCAAAATACAAACAGAAAACATGAAATCGATTTTTTTATTAAACATATAAATTTAACAGATCCTCTTGTATCCAATAAGATATTTAAGCAGTTTTAAAAATGCAACAATAGTATTGAGATTTGTGTGAAGAGTGATTTCCAATCATCAAACTAATTTCAATACAAAATCTTTTTGTTTTACCATCGAATCCTTTTTTATTGAGATATTGGTCGCTGATGGTATGACAGGTAAGCAGTCTCCACCTGGTTTTATGTCTCGCCTAGTGGACTAGAAGAATATTTTTGTTTCATCAGGTACATTATTAAAAAATAATGTATACCTACTTTTTCTTTTCTATGATTATCAAATAATGACGAAGATACAGCGCATTTAAATTTCGCATGACGTTACGATCTAGTAAGATTTTAACTAGACGCTAGCGGTTATCGCCCCCAGTTTGACACTTCGATGCACTTAGCTTTGTGTTTTCTTACCACTTTGCATTTGATAAACCATAAAATATGGGTCATAATTTTTGTATAATCTAATTGACAGTCTAAATTAAATAATATTTTTCGGACCCAGTCAATTTATTTGGTTCGCTAACTGGCTGAACAACACACAAATCTAAGCATATACAAATTAGAGCATATAAGTTGCCAACCTACTTGGAGCGAACACAGCATGCACATTTGATAAACAGCTCTCAGTCGTTTTAAATTGAAAATTACATTACATTACAGTTAATTATAAAATTATTCAAGTCATAAATTAAATTACATTGCAAAATTAAATAAGGTTTTAAATGTTTCTTATGGAGCTTTGCTTCTTTACTCCTATTATTTTGTGACGAGGCTGGGACCCTCCACGACGGGCGTCTGTAAAGGAACACATCTTTTTGATGTAACCACTTCCTAGTCGAAGTAGGTGTGCCGGTGATTGTACACAGTTATATTAGTCGTGATTCTTGTTTGTACTTATTAGAATCTTTTTCGTAACGTGAATGACGAATGTTGATTCTTATTAGGTGAAATAATTTATTTTATCATCATATCAGCCACAGGAAGTCCACTGCTGGACATAGGCCTCCCCCAAGGGTTTCCAAATAATTTATTTATTTTAACACTATTGTTCCAAAGTAAAAATATACTTTTAACAAATGGCGTACTTAATGCTAAGAGAATTTTTCTCCTAGTCAACCATAGGGATTAACAGAGACAATAAACGTACATGAAGGGTTCCGTACCACTGTACAATGTTTTAAAACGTTCAAGTATCTAATTAATGCCATTATAAAGATCTAGTTAAAAACGCTGAAAAAACACGTTTTTTGTAGGACGACCCATTTAATTTTTGACTTTTTTATTTTTAGTATTTGTTGTTATAGGGGCCACAGTAATACATAACCGGTGAAAATTTCAAGTGTCTAGCTATTACGGTTTAAAGATAGAGCTCTGTGACAGACGGACAGACAGACGGACAGACATACAGACGGGCAGACAGACGGACAGACGGACAGACGGACAGACGGACAGACGGACAGACGGACAGACGGACAGACGGACAGACGGACAGACGGACAGACGGACAGACGGACAGACGGACAGACGGACAGACGGACAGACGGACAGACGGACAGACGGACAGACGGACAGACGGACAGACGGACAGACGGACAGACGGACAGACGGACAGACGGACAGACGGACAGACGGACAGACGGACAGACGGACAGACGGACAGACGGACAGACGGACAGACGGACAGACGGACAGACGGACAGACGGACAGACGGACAGACGGACAGACGGACAGACGGACAGACGGACAGACGGACAGACGGACAGACGGACAGACGGACAGACGGACAGACGGACAGACGGACAGACGGACAGACGGACAGACGGACAGACGGACAGACGGACAGACGGACAGACGGACAGACGGACAGACGGACAGACGGACAGACGGACAGACGGACAGACGGACAGACGGACAGACGGACAGACGGACAGACGGACAGACGGACAGACGGACAGACGGACAGACGGACAGACGGACAGACGGACAGACGGACAGACGGACAGACGGACAGACGGACAGACGGACAGACGGACAGACGGACAGACGGACAGACGGACAGACGGACAGACGGACAGACGGACAGACGGACAGACGGACAGACGGACAGACGGACAGACGGACAGACGGACAGACGGACAGACGGACAGACGGACAGACGGACAGACGGACAGACGGACAGACGGACAGACGGACAGACGGACAGACGGACAGACGGACAGACGGACAGACGGACAGACGGACAGACGGACAGACGGACAGACGGACAGACGGACAGACGGACAGACGGACAGACGGACAGACGGACAGACGGACAGACGGACAGACGGACAGACGGACAGACGGACAGACGGACAGACGGACAGACGGACAGACGGACAGACGGACAGACGGACAGACGGACAGACGGACAGACGGACAGACGGACAGACGGACAGACGGACAGACGGACAGACGGACAGACGGACAGACGGACAGACGGACAGACGGACAGACGGACAGACGGACAGACGGACAGACGGACAGACGGACAGACGGACAGACGGACAGACGGACAGACGGACAGACGGACAGACGGACAGACGGACAGACGGACAGACGGACAGACGGACAGACGGACAGACGGACAGACGGACAGACGGACAGACGGACAGACGGACAGACGGACAGACGGACAGACGGACAGACGGACAGACGGACAGACGGACAGACGGACAGACGGACAGACGGACAGACGGACAGACGGACAGACGGACAGACGGACAGACGGACAGACGGACAGACGGACAGACGGACAGACGGACAGACGGACAGACGGACAGACGGACAGACGGACAGACGGACAGACGGACAGACGGACAGACGGACAGACGGACAGACGGACAGACGGACAGACGGACAGACGGACAGACGGACAGACGGACAGACGGACAGACGGACAGACGGACAGACGGACAGACGGACAGACGGACAGACGGACAGACGGACAGACGGACAGACGGACAGACGGACAGACGGACAGACGGACAGACGGACAGACGGACAGACGGACAGACGGACAGACGGACAGACGGACAGACGGACAGACGGACAGACGGACAGACGGACAGACGGACAGACGGACAGACGGACAGACGGACAGACGGATAGACGGACAGACAGCGGAGTCTCAGTAATAGGATCCCGTTTGCACCCTTTGGGTAAGGAACCCTAAAAACAAGAATTGTGGCGCAAAATAAGCTAAATACCTATAATTACTACCGATATAATACTTACAAATCTTACTATTACTATACTAGGTATAAAAAATATACCATTATACAAACATAATAATATGTTCAATTTTGAGAACTGAATGATGATGACTTTACTAAGTAAATGGGAATTTCTCTGATTTTAACTAGTAAAGCATTCCAGAGCCGTAGTGAAGCTAGAAGGGAGAAACAATTCGACATAAAGTCTACTTCTAAACCTAGTCATATGCGAACCATAACTTTCTTTAACGTGACCCCCACCCCGGGTATTATGGGTGACGTATAAGTGTAGGTAATATTTGTATAGCTTTTAATTAATATGTTTATTTTTTAATTTTCTTTATAATCTCAACTGATTTGGAAGAAAAATGTACCAGCTGCTTGCAATAAAGATCTATGTCAATTGGCGATGCTTTATGTCAGCCATACATTTACGCTCAAAGTGGCCGTGAATTCTTATGGCACTGGGTTGTGCCTAGCTAGCTTAAATTTAGAAAAAGTTGTCATTAGTGTTATACTCATAGTATTTCCTGGACTTATTGTCATAGACACCACGGAGTAATCAAATATTGTACGTTTATATAGCGATATTGGTAGATACTATAATTTATAAGTGTGTACGTACATTATCCGTAAAGTTTGATAGTGTGTATTCATTTAACCGCACTTTACGGCAGACTGATTCCGGTTACATTTCACTGGATTTGTTTATGCCGACGGTAATGTTTATTGAATTTTAGCCTCTATTTGTTTATTTGCCAGAGCACCGTTTTATTATAGGAATTAGGCATTAAATGTTAATATTTATGAGCCATAATATTAATAGAATTAATTGTAAAATGTAATAGTTTCCTGGGAAAGACAGGAAATAAAAAAAATATGAATGCATCATTTTTATAAAACGTATCAGATCATTTTGTACCTGCATATAAAAAAATACAGATCGTGTGCATGGCATGCTCCACGCAAAAACACAATCTTAGTTGCCAAATTAAATTTATTTTGACCAAAAAATTTGTCTTTGCATTTTTCTGCCTCAACGCGGTCGGATTACAAACCAATCCCATCTTTGAGAACCTCTGCAGCTCACATCTGTCGTCCGATCATTTACCCAATGGGCTTATGTTGTAGCCCAATTCAATCTCCAGATATATTTTTTTCCGAATCTTAATCAAAATTGAGGCCCCGAAAAGTAAAATTAATTTCGTCCGGCAAGGAGGAAAATGTTTTTTTTTTCAATTTCTACAAATTTTCTCAAAACTGCCGGACCTTTAAAATTTATATATACAGGGTCTAACAAAATATACTTAAACTATTTTAAGGGTGAATTCAGTCCATGATACTGAACAACTTTCCTCAAGGGACATATATTGAAATATTAAAAATATTTTTTGGCTTTCCGTTCAAGTTGACCGATCCGCTGATCAGAGTTTGTATTGAAAGCAAAAAAACATTTTTCATATTTCAATACACGTACCCAGGGGAAATTTGTTCAGTTCAGTATCATGGACTGAATTCACTCTTAAAATAGTTTCAGTATATTATGTTAGACGTTATATATTCGCCATATGAGAGATAACCGCGCTTTGCACATTTTGACACCGCTCTCGCATAGAGATACGAGTATCTTTAATTTATACCGATCTACGTCCATGTCGCCCTTTTGGTTGAACATCGGGCACATTTACTGTGATCACATAAACATTTTCAATGTTTAAAGCGAGTTGTTACCTCTCGTAGATCAAGGACAACATCGAGGGACGAACAGGTATTTTTTTTGCAGACGATCGCAGAATATACGACCGAGTGTAGACAGATAGAGCGAAGAGTCCTTAGATTTACTTATTAAACATTTTAGAACAATCAGTCACAAGTATTGATTAGCTCTAAATTCAAGTCACTCCACATTGTTTATCATTTACATGCTTAGCGCCGTCTTAGTTGAACAACACTACAAACACTCGTTGCAAAACATAAGTTGCCATAGAGAGAGCCAATTGAGCAAGCATTTAGCCCAATCAGTAATATAATATCCTAAGTTATTTAATTTGTAAGGAAAAATAAGCACTAAGGAATTGAATTAAGATTTATACTCGGGTGTATTGTTAGGTTAGATAAAGTATACGTAGGCATAGACAAGTTTTATTTAGTCCGAGATCTCGTCGCAAACTTTTGGTACGGAGGAAACATTCTACATTTGGTGGACACTTTTTATTTGATTTCAAGTGACTTTTCATCATTAAATTAAGTATATTAAACCATTTTAGGATTACACTATGGCTCGATGCGGGTGTGTACATTATTAGCGCTCACGCTTATTAAACTACCGCGGGCTTTTAATCCTTTAATCTTTTTTTTTTATGTTCCCCGATTACTCTAAGATGCCTTAATCGATTTGGAACATTCTTTTTTTATTTGAAAGGCTATATTTTCCAGGTGGTCCCATAGAAATTTTATTAAAATTGGATGTGCGGTTTGTTTCTTAAACGAAAATAACTAGAAAAAAGATGCTATCTAAATTTACAATTGCTTAAATATAGTTTTTTGTATTGAAAAATGTCAATATTTAGGGAAAAAATGTATAAACTTTAGTATACTAAACGAACATAGAATTCTTGCACCAGGACCGCTGACTACAGACAAGTTTGAGAATTTGCATAAGACGCTGTCAGATTCTCAGAAGGGTTGAAATCTCGGGGGCTTTCCTTGATCCGGGGGTTTAGCCTGATAATTATTTCAATTGTTTATGCCTGTCGACGATGCATTTAGATAGCGTATTATAGTTTGTAGGGCCGTCTTCATTACCGAGGCGCTGTCAGCCCGTGATCTATGTTCGAGGTGGCTGAGATGGATCTCTGGAGAGGTATTATTGTGATTTATTCAACTGTTACACTTTACTAATTAAATAAATTCAATGATTTCTTCGAATTTGCTTTGTAAATGTTTACATCATTATCATTTCTCATTGGAGCTGTCCTGTCTCTGATTTACTAACTTGCCGTAATCCAGAATAATGCGTGCCTATCGTCTTACAACAAGGACCTAGTGTGTTAAAGTGCAACACAGCAAAGAATCATCAATCAATATGAAAGCAAAT
This sequence comes from Acrobasis repandana, assembly GCA_963576875.1. Lineage (NCBI taxonomy): Eukaryota > Metazoa > Arthropoda > Insecta > Lepidoptera > Pyralidae > Acrobasis > Acrobasis repandana. The sequence continues at coordinate 7,103,232 of OY756230.1, read as the reverse complement.
AGGAAGCAACTGGAAAGACGCTAAGATGAGTTAGGATTCATAGCTATAGGAACGAGTACTTAGTTCAAACTAACGATAGATACGAATAATAAAACTTCGCATATAAGTATGTAATTGACTCAAAGTATGTACAGTTGTGATAGAGCTACGCTACCGGCAAAACTCAGTTTTGCTAGTAGCGTGAATAGGCCGGCTCTTCCGGAGAAGTACCACACTCTCACAGAAAATCGACGTCTGAGTAGTAGCTTCACCGCTTATATGCTTCGTTTGGTGAGTAAGAGAGCCGGAGCCAATTTTGGTCAATATCGGTTGAAAAATGCGACCTGTAGGCAAGAACAGACGGACTAGCAAAAGCATTCAAATTAAATAATTAACTAAGAAATGGTGAAAAATACCACGTAAGCAAGACTCTGAGCCATCACGTGTTCAACTCCGCACGCCAAATTTCGCCACCATTTGATATTCCTACACGCACTAGGTTGCGTCACCAACACTACTAACCACTATTACAAGTAATCTTGAATGCCTAAAAAACCCTATAAAAATATTTTGGTCAATCTCGAAAGTGAGACGCTTTGCTCAGTCGGTCAATATATTCAAAGGTACATGTATTACCCTTAGCTTGGAGGTTTCACAGAAGTTCTATTTGCAAACATGTTACACGTTGTACCTACATTATAATCTGACATACTCACATATTTGACTAATGAAGTGAACCGGGGCTTCATTAGACGCCGGAAGCCGATTCTTCAAACGTTAAATATGGCTGCCTCCCCTAATAATGTCTCATTATTGTTCGAATTATTAAAATTAAGAGTTCTTGAGCGTATGAGATAAAGTAAATATACGAGCAAATATTTTGATACGATTTATTGGGGAATTAGGTGGGAAATATTGTTTGTTCATGGCAACTTTTGTTATCATTAATGTTTATTTCGTGAAATTGAAACACTTTCGAAAAAATCTTTACAATGCCTAGCTAATAAAGGGTTTGTTACAAAACACACATTTATACATAGGTATATTATATATAGGTAACTAACTAGATGGGATACTGCAATTAGTATAAGATGCAAAAAAAACCGTATTTGATATGCTTTCATTAGGCGACCTCCGTGGCGTAATGGTTAACACGCTAGACCGCTAATCCGGAGGTTCTGGGTTCAATCTCCAGCCAGGGCAAGTTGGAAAATGGCCTTTTTCAAATTGTCCTGGGTATTGGATGTTTATCTATATATGTATTTATCATAAATAAAGTATCGTTGAGTTAGTATTCCATAACACAAGTTTAAAACTTACTTTGGAGCTAGCTTAATCAGTGTGATTTGTCCTTACATATGTATTTATTTATGTAATTTATTAGGAAAAGTTGTTCAGAATGATGAACTAAACTTTTTTTGATTTCCCATGAAATATATTTTTTTTTTACTAAAGGGTCTCATATAAGAAGGCACAAAGTAGCTCAAAGCGCTATGGAGAGGGCTATGCTCGATAGTTCTCTACGTGATCGAATCAGAAATGTGGAAATTCGTAGGAGAACAAAAGTCACTGACATAACCCAGCGGATTAGCTCGTTGATGTGGCAGTGGGTGGGACACATAGCGCGACGATCCGATGGCCGATGATGATACTGGCAAGCGAAGCGTAGGACACTTGTACAAGGTGGTCAGACGACCTGACCAAGGTCGCTGGAAAGCATTGGATGCAGGCCGCTCTATATCGGTAATTTTGAAAATCCTTGGGAGAGGTTTATGTCCAGCAGTAAACGTTATGCAGCTGAAATGATGATAGTGATGATTTGTATTTATACAAAAATTACCTTATACTACGAGCGTTTTACCTTTTTAGAATCCACCTTAGGAATCCACCGATGATGAAAAGAAACGAAAAGAAATCAAAAGATTAATAGCTAAGATCTCTTTTAAGCTTCACGCTTCCTCTTTTTTATGCTACTTAATACGGTAGCAAATCGAGTGTCAGTGATCTTTAAACCGACCTAAAACAACACAACACACGCGAGCCCGCAAAAACGAGGCGGGTTTGACCATTTCCGACAAGATATTTATTGGTACATCCTCCATGTGTGCAGGATTTTGCGATATGTTTGCTTTGGGCGTCGCCATGCTGTCTGGTGCGATCGTCTTGTGATGTTTTTGTTGCTTTTTGACGGGTTTGGTGACAAACATATTCGTACTTTTCATGTCGCTTTAGATTTTTTTTGATAATTTTAAAGACCTTGACGAAGCATGTTCCGGATTTTCGAATGTATATTTCATCTAATTTGATCATAATAAATAAGATATAAGAGTAATAATCCATCTCTCATAACTTTAGATATACTTAGGTAAATATTTTTAAATCATTTTTAGGACTAGAAAATTACCTCTAGGCTACATGCATAGGTACACCGTACAAGTACAACGATAAATTTTAAAATTAAGTTTAATGATACATACAACAACAGGATATAAAACATAAATAAAATATTTTTTATTTTTATGAACACCTGGTGGGATACTCATCCACTTACAGAAATAACAATTGTTTTATTTCTATAGACGTAAGTATCACGGAAAGAATCAAAACTCACAGATACTCGTACATAGGTAAGTATCTAATTGGTTTTAGTTACTAGTTATGTCTGCAATTTGGTCGCAGTACCTTCGTCGAGGGCGACCCTGACAGTGAAGACGATACATGGTGTCCAGTACTGCCCCCATTTGAAATAAATTATTTGTAAGGAAACGGAGATATCATTTAAAATTTTAAGCTACTAAAACCTAGATAACCCTTAAAACTATCTTATGAACCACTGTTTACTGTACTGTGTAGTTAAAGTAAAAAACGTTAGGCTTTAGTTTACATTTTTGCGAAAAACAACCACTTTTGACAAAAACCGATATCTCCGTTTCCTTCCAAATAATTTATTTTAAATGGCCCTAATTTTAAATAAATTATTTGGACTGGACTCCGTGTATCGTCTGAATGGAGGACTCCACTCACATTTGCTTCAAAAACTCTTTAAGTAAATCTCTTTTCGTGCATCCTTATAATTAAATACATTGAAACTTCAAATAATCTATATATTTATGTAAATTAACAGATACCTACTTAATAATGAAAATGAAAACCATATAGAACATTAAAAGTTTAAAAAACAAAGGAACTATGTATACCTCAATTAGTGTTTAAACTTTAATTTAGGTATACAGTCATGTTCCTAACTCACCCCAAAATGTGGCCTTATAGTAGCTTGAATAAGACGTGATTAGTACCTATAGTTGCTAAGTTTTGATTATATCTAAATGCAATTATACCTTGCGAATTCTAAATCCTACGTATTTATTGGCAAGCGCGTAGACTTAATAAAGACAAGACAGGCCCCGACGACTTATTTGTGAATCTCATAACATTTGACGTATGCGCCTGATGAAATGGAGTGTGTATTTATTAAGTTAATTAAACCGTCCTTCAGGAAGGGTCGGGCGAGGACGCGATAAGATGATATGCAGGATTTGTGTTTAGATATGGAAGTGTGATTTAGCTGAGAGTGCCGTATATCTATCATAGCATGTATCATCGTTTGATTAAAGTTATATTGTATAGGTATATTGTTACAATACGATTTTTAAATATTTTTAGTTCAGTTAGTTTTAATTTAGCTTATATTTTAGTTTGTTTAGTTGTAATTTAACTGGTTAATTCTTAAAGTTTTACATCGCGTTATTAGTTTTGGAAATAAAGAGTTTATGAGATAACAACATCTAATTAGGTATTTAAGTTCTTTAACAATCTGAATTCTGAAGTAGTTTTTCTAATGCACTCAAGTCAAATAAAATACGTATAATTTTTTGTAGTCAATGTAAAGATAACTCAATGCTCAATTATTCCGTTTTTCTGTATAAGTATGTACCTTTGTTATAACCTTTGGTATAACATTTGTTATCTATATATCTATAGAAGGTACCTATATGTAAACGAGTAATAGAACGCTTATCACAATACTTACAAAAAAATCGACTTCACGTTTAAATATATCCGTAATGCCAGAGTCGCTCAGAACCAAAACGAGGCAGGAGTACAAACCATTAAATAAAACGATAACAGCTCTTTAAACCCGGATAAAATTACTAGGGCCGGGTAAACAGAATCATCATTGTAACACGTGTAATTTCGCGTTCACCGGTCATTACTTTTGACCGGGTCGTCCCGGGTGAATAATTTAGCCGCGCGTGAGAGATGGACTTGGCAAAATATGAAATGACCGGACGGTTACCGGCTCAGGTGTTACAAATGAGCGCTTGTTGGGTTCATGTAGATTATCCGATGTTTTTATTATTTTTGTTTATTTACTTATCAAAATTAGGAATATAGCCTTACGTGAGATATTTTCTTTGTGTTAACTTAATGGATTGGTTAATGGGATGTAACTTATAGAGATTAACTGCCTACATAAACTTGGCTTTAAAAAAGTTTTGCCCGCATGAGAAGACGTCATGAACAAGATTGTAGGATAATATTGGGTACAGGCTACTTGCAATTGGTTATTTATGAGTAGACGAACAAGCCGGGTTCCGAAAAGGCTATAGTACCATGGACCACATCCATACGCTGCGGCAGGTTATAGAGAAGACGAGGGAGTATAACCAGCCGTTATGCTTGGGGTTCGTGGACTATGAGAAAGCCTTCGATTCGATCGAAACATGGGCCGTGCTTCAGTCTCTCCAGCGGTGCCGTATTGACTATCGGTATATCGAGGTGTTGAAGTGTTTATACAACAAAGCCACTATGTCGGTCCGAGTACAGGAGCTCAGTACGAAGGCTATTCCATTGCAAAGAGGCGTGAGACAGGGAGATGTCATATCTCCAAAACTGTTCACCGCTGCTCTGGAAGATGCCTTCAAGCTTCTAGAATGGAAAGGACTGGGCATTAACATCAATGGCGAGTATATCACTCACCTTCGATATGCCGACGATATCGTTGTCATGGCAGAATCGATGGAGGACTTAAGTACGATGCTTGAAGACCTAAATCGAGTTTCTCAACAGGTCGGCCTGAAAATGAACATTGACAAGACGAAGGTCATGTCGAATATGCACGTAACGCCTTTACCTGTTTCTGTTGGGAGCTCCACCCTCGAAGTTGTAGACCAGTATATCTACCAGGGTCAATTGATCCAGGCAGGTAGTTCCAGCGTCGAGGAAGAGGTCTTTCGACGAATCCGACTCGGCTGGGCAGCGTTCGGGAAGTTCCGCAGTGTCTTCTCGTCCACAATACCCCAGTGCCTCAAGACGAAAGTGCTTAATCAATGTGTGTTACCAGTGATGACTTATGGCTCTGAAACGTGGTCCCTTACTATGGGTCTCATAAGAAGGCTCAAGGTCGCTCAATGGGCTATGGAGAGGGCTATGCTAGGTGTTTCTTTACGTGATCGAATCAGAAATGAGGAGATTCGTAGAAGAACTAAGGTCACAGACATAGCCCAGCGGATTAGCTCATTGAAGTGGCAGTGGGCGGGGCACATAGCGCGAAGAACCGATGGCCGATGGGGCAGAAAGGTTCTCGAATGGCGACCACGTACCGGCAGGCGCAGCGTAGGACACCCACCTGCTAGGTGGTCTGACGACCTGAGCAAGGTTGCAGGAAAACGCTGGATGCAGGCCGCTTCCGATCGGTCGTTTTGGAAATCCTTGGGGGAGGCCTATGTCCAGCAGTGGACTTCCTGTGGCTGATATGATGATGATGATGATGATGAGTAGACGTAGTAAGTACCTATAGTAATAGTATAATAATTGTGTCGTGTGGTTACAGGGCTAGAAAAGAACCACTTCATCTCTTCCTGTGGATGTCGTAAGAGGCAACTAAAGGATGAATTACAAACATCTCGTACTACAGTTGCATTCTCAAGGAGGGGTGACGTCAGGCAGGCGGCCGGCCGTTAAACTATAGGCAAATTATTTTAACTGTATTATTATTATTATTGTTATTTCTACTCCACTTCGCAAGGTCTTTGGCATCCTTAGGTGACCATTGACATGCATATTATATTTGGAGAAAAAAAAAACGGAAAAGCGCACCCCGGGCGTCAAAGCAGCAAAGCTGAGGATGCAACCGAAAACGCGATAAGATGAATAATATAGAGAATAGGTAATACATATTATTAAAGACTATTTATATATCATTTGTACTTTGCTTTTTCAAAATGGCTTTTGAACCTACCTATGTAGATATACTTTGCCAATAATAGGCAATCCTTTCACAAAAATAACTTGTTGCTTAAACCAAAAAGATTATAAGCATCTGCATACTTTTTTCAGCACTTTGTATTTTATCAAAGTACTCAAGAACTTTGAAGCTGTGAAAGCGTAACAAACAGCGACATAAAAGTTATAAAAACAGAGGCCAAACGGGGAAGCGAACTCGACACCGGCCACCAACGATCCTTCCTCGATTGCCGTGGTTTTTGCCGCCGCAAATTTATAGTTCCGGCCACCGTGCGTGGACACGTGAACAAATAAGAAATAAGACAGTTGCGTAAGCTTAGCTTTCTTTAATAATCACGACGTAAAAAGCAGTATGTAGAGACATGAGTATTCGAATATATAAACCGTAAAACTTTTTTAAAGTAATTGTTTTTGTTGGCGTGAATGGAAAATTTCCAAAAACATTGTTAGATTTTCTTATTAATTTAACGTTTGAGAGCATTTCTCTGAACCTTTATTCCTAAAAATGTCCATCCCGTTTATTTCAGTAAAGTACATGGTTTTACTGGTCGGTTTTTCATCTCTCTTTTCTCAATATTTGCCACAGTGCCATCGATATGTGAATAAATGATGCTATTTATATATAATACTGTCACTTCTTTATCCCTAAGGGTTCAGATAGAGCATTTTGGTTTTTGCCGATAGCATGCAGAGCTCGGCAAGACTCAAAGGCCACTTTAAGCGTGATGGTGGGCAAGAAGGTGGAAAAAGGAATCAAAATAGTGATGGGTCCTTAGCCGAATTTTCGCCCATGCCCTCGGTCGGCTTTTACGATCTACGCGAGAAGAGAAACAGCTGGTACATTCTAAGTTTTTTCTTTTTTCCCAGATCAGCATAAAAGAATGAGTTTATTTTCTTTCAGAATCAGATTGTATGGCTACTAGAGATGCTTAATACTTCGTTAACGTTATTACGAAAATATAAAAGTTTCAAATGCGGATTCCACTTATGCAAAAATGCGATGTTTTGCTAAATAGTTAGGTTTTTACAAACATAAATAGAAATTACAAATATGAAAATAATTTTAATACGAGGCAGGCAGCGCCATCTATAGCTACCGGCGACACTTGGAAGCTTACAAGCTTACACAAAAAGCTTTCGTAGTTCCGCCGTGGACTGATAGATGACGCTGTGCTTATTTAATAAACTTAGTACAGGATTTTTTAATTGTTAAAAATCCAATAATTATGACATAAACTTATGATGATAAGAGAATATAAATATTTTCAAAGAAGTTATCTGAAATATTTTTACTTGCATTTAGTCATAAGTGGACTTAACTTCTATTACTCAGTTTAACACAATGAAAGACAGTAGGACGCCTAATAGACGTAATCAATTGTTATTTCTATTGTGTCTGGCTTGGTATCCATCAATGAGTTAAGTTATAACCTAGGTACGATTGTCTTTTTTTAAACTTTGTAGTTTTTTATAATACTGACGATATCTTCCATGATCACCCAAGGATGCCAAAGACCTTGCGAAGTGGGGAAGAAATTGCCGGAACAGTTAAAATGATTCGGCTGTAATTTTACGACCGGCCGCCTGCCTGACGTCAACCCTCTTTGGGAATGTATTTATGCGGAAATTTTTATAACCGGCCGCCACCCGACGTTAACCCTCCTTGGGAATGCAATTGTAGCACGAGATGTTTGTGCTTCACTTTTCTTAAAGGACTTCACGAGATGAAGTCCTTTAGTCGCCTCTTAGGACATCCACAGGAAGAGATGGAGTGGTCCTATTCTGACTGAGTGGTCGAATGCTGACGATATCTTATTTAATATCTATTCAAATGTTTCATAAAATATTTGGAAGATAAAAAAACAAAAAAATGTGTCTGATATAAATTTTCCTTAAATATCTATATTTGGCGTTATGTTCTACATTTACCATTTTTTTTAAATCTTCTCAAAGGAGAGCCAAAAGACAATTGGATTATATCGAGCAAAACCTTTTGTACTAAGGCATATATTTTAATACTTTTTGCAATAATATCATTAATAAATAAATAATTACTTATATGCAAACGCATAGTGCACATGACGTAATGTTTGTCGAAAACACACCTGAAATCATTAGTTGCGGGCGTTTTATATTTTATTCTGAGCGGACGCGCTAAAAAGCGGCCATGCATAATTACCTCCCGGGAGAATCGGGACATTGCGGAAGAATAGCTAAGGGAATGGAGTAGAGTAATTTATTTTATTTTTATCAGTATTGTGTTCTTATTTTGAGCCAACGGGCTAAAAAACGGCCATACAAATTACCTCCCGGGAGAATTGGAACATTTCGGAAGAACAGTGGGGGGAATTAAGTAGAATGACTCATTTTTATATTTATCAATATTGTGTTTTGTTTTAAGCGGACGCGTTAAAAAGCGGCCATGCATAATTGAAGAACAGCTGAGGGAATGAATTAGGTGACTAATGTCTTTTGGAGTAACTCTACTCCAATGCATTGATGTCATGAAGCATTTTGACTGCCTCCGTGGTCCAGTGGTCAAGGCGTTTGCCTTGTGATTCGGAGATCATGGGTTCAAATCCCACTGGGAAGCATACTTTGTGAAAAGTTATTTCCTGTAAGGTTAGGATATTACAGGCCTGAATCACCTGATTATCCGAAAAGTAAGATGATTCCGTTCTTCGGAAGGCACACAAAGCTGTGTGTCCCGAACGCCATCTAGTGTTTGCTTAACCCTATGATTACCCTAGGATTAGTTCTGGTCTACTCTTTGGGTTGCCGAGGTTAAACGGCATTCGCTCTGTGTAAAAACCAGTAACCTCGTAAAATCACCTAGGATACATACAACGTTTTAATTAACTAACGCAAAACCTCTCATATATACCTCACCTCAGCCTATTAAACTGAACAACTTTTGTTCTACAATTTTCACGAAACCGTATCAGCGTATTCCCAGTTGCATCCACAGCTGCAACGCTGCGAAGCCCGGGGTCCGCTTTCCGGCTTTTCCTTCTCCACTTCACATGATCTTGAGCATCCTTGGTTGTTAGACGATTGGCACGCATATCATCCTTGACGACGTCAAGCCAGCATTTCTTGGGTCTACCACGTCTACCGGGCCCCGGCGAAGGCGGCATGGCTATACATTTGTTTTCCAAGTAGCTTGCCGGTTTCCGCAAGACAAGACCTTACCAACGTAGGTGACTTTCTTGCAGTTTGTCTGCTATGTCACGGACATGAAGGCTGCCGTGGATGCGGGAGTTTCTCATGCGATCTCTCCATGATACTCCGAATATCCAGCGTAACATTTGCATCTCCGTGACACGCAGTTCCTGCTTGTGTCACTCAAGCAATGGCCACGCTTCAGCAATGGCCACGCTTCTTTTTTTATAAACAACCGTAAAATAATAAAGATACAATATAATGATACAACTAATACCTACTCGTACCTTGATGTTTCTAACATTAAACATAATATAGGAAGACAAAGACTTTGAGAGAGAGCCAAAACATTGACAGGCTTTTTTTTTTGAATAAATGAATGAGGAAATCCTTTTTTTTATTTCAAATTTGATTTCTGTTTATCTCAAATTATGCATTTGTTGTTGTTAAAGCTAACAGCAGAAGCACCTCTTTCGGTTTTCAACTATTTCTACCGTGAAATAAAACAACACCTAATGTAAATTAACACGTTGGCATCGCCAATCTGTATATTATTAAAAACAATCATACACTAGTGCACACAGTGCACTGGGAAGCATACTTTGTGAAAAGTTGTTTCCAGTCTGTTTAGGATATTGCAGGCTTGAATCACCTGATTACCAGAAAAGAAAGATGATTCCGTGCTTCGGAAGGCACGTAAAGCCGTTGGTCTCGAACGCCATCTAGCGTTTGTACCTATCCTAGGATTGGTTCTGGTCTACCCTTTGGGTTGCGGAGGTCAGACGGCAATCGCTCTGTGTAAAAAACCAGTAACCTCGTCAAATCGCCTAGGTTAGGTAGCGGACCCCGGGCTTTGAAGCGTAACCGCTGACGATGCAAGCGGGAATACGCTCGGATGATGATGACACTAGTGCACACAGTGCTTACACATGGCGATGCAATCCACTACTGCTGAGGAGCGGTTATAAACACTGTTATTCAATTTAGGTATAGGAGTTATTGTTTTTCTTATTTGTTTATTTATCCACATTTAAATACAGCCTAAGTTCCAACCCAAACACCTGACCTGTAAAGTCGAGTTCTTCATGGAACAAGTATATTTTTAAAGCAAATATCGTATCTGTACTCCACTCACAAACTAATACAACTCAAACAGTTAATTACTGAATTACTGATTTTAATTATTTTTCTGAATATTTTTTAAAACAAAACAGTCGCAGTTCTACTCCACGCATGCCTGTATTCTCAACCGGACTCTTTTATATGCGTTTGTCAGTGAATTACAACGACAGGGTTGTTGCCAGCGAAAACTTGATAAATACGTACTGATGCACATGAATACTGTACCTAGTGCACTTTTCAAGAGGATATTTTAAACTGCAATCGTTTTTTGGTAGCAGATTAATGATTGATTTGTTGAATTTTGAATGTTTATGTACCTAGATCGGTGTCTGGTACACCATTCAAAAGTAATTTGAGTATCTATTCAAAATCACTAAGTAAGAAAAGGCAAGAGTTTATGTACTGAAATAATCACGTCTACTTCGACAGCGTTTTTTATGTGTACTTGCTACGAAACTTGAAAAATGTTTGCTTAAAGTAACATAATCTCGAGATATAGTGTCACGAGTACGGATAGTCAGTATAGTGCTATTCCTATATCCTATCAAAATCAAAGTCAAAATCATTTATTATTCTTGGAATGTTTGTATCACTTGATTTTTTTTTCTTTCGATTTCATAAAATCTATTGACATATCATTTACCTACAGCTAACTTCAGTGCCGCTTCCTAAGCGCAAATGCAGAAGCGGCAACAAAGTGCACTGCAGCATTTTGTCCAAATACTACTCACAATTAAATCGATATTAAAATTAGATATGTGGACTGAGAATACATTGTTAAGTCGTAATTATAAATTAAGAATGATGTCATTATTGAAATTAAAAATAATGACAATTATTAAATTTAGTATGTACCAAATGGACCCAAATTTTGAAATTTTTGGGTATACCTACTCAAATTTTTAAGAAGGAGAATTTTTAAGAGCGCCATATTCAAGCCACACGGTATTCATCTGTACAATATTTATAATAAGCCTTGTCATAAAGTACTTACCTATTCATATTTACTTGGGTGTTCATTTTCATCATCATCATCATTTCAGCCGCATAACGTCCACTGTGTTGATGTGTCGTTGGTGTTCATTTTAATATATATTTATTATAAAATATAATATCATTGAGTTAGTATCCCATAATACGTCTTAGTGTCGAACTTACTTTAACGCTAGCTTAATCTGTGTGATTTGTCCGTGTATATTTTTATATATGTTTGCTAACCTATCTATGTGTGCTTGTTAAATACAGACATAATAAAGGTATAAATCTATTCATCGCAGCGAGGCCGGCAAACATGCTAATGAACGCCTCGCACGCCGGGTAATCCAGTTACTGCCGCGGCTAGCCTTTCACTTTATTTTTTATATTATTTTGCCAGCATAATCTAATTTTCGACGTATTGTTTATTTTTAAACCTATATGAGCAGTGACAGCTCCAGCCATTTATACATTTAAAACCTAATTGAACCGGCGAGCAAACTCAACTATACAGGTTGATTTTGTACCTCTTAGCAATATTGGAATCAGAATCACTAATAAAACACAAAACCTTAAGAAAAAGACTTCTTTTTGTGATTCTTTCTCCAAATATTTTAAGCTAATGGCTAAACTATCCGCGCGGCCGCTGCCTTCCTGGCCACCGCCAGCCAAGAGCTCAGTAGCGAGCTACGAAGGCAGTAGTATTATGAATGACGTAATGACAGAATATGTACTTTTTATTTGGATTAAAGAGTACTTTCTTTGAATATAGCTACGAGGTTAAAAGTCCTGTCTAGTTCACTCCAAATTGTGAACTTGCAATATAAATAATATAATACTACCTAGCCTTTATTCTCAAGTGTACGTAAATAACTTTTTAATTTAGTATTTGATTTTATTTGACCCAAGCGCAGTGAAATCATCACTGCGCTTTCTACAATTAGGTAATTATAACTTTTATAATTAATAATAATTAAATATATACCTAATGCTGCAGGAATTCTTTCTATTTTTTTATTTCACATAAAACTAGGACGCGTTGTGCTTCTTAAATTTTATTTTTATTAACTTCTCCGAAACAATCAAACCGAAATAAAATCACGAATGCCATTTCTCTTTTGGTTGAGCACAAAACGAGTACAACGCACAAACTAGATGTTTGTTGACATGCGAAATAGAAAAAGCTCGCGCTGCATTTTTATTCGGACAGACCACCAGCGACTAACTGAACACAGACTCACCGCAAACCCGAAAACCTACATACGCTCCGAATCTGAAAAAATAAACAACCGGAATCGAGTGCAGCCGAGCTAAATCGATACCCTATCGAAAGACTGCTGTCAAACTTTTGTAATACCAAACGCTGCCCGGCCGTCCAAACTCCCGCTCGCTACAAACTATTATAGGCTTTGATTCCATCAACGCAGAGATAATGAAGAGGTGAAAAGATATTTTGTGCGAAAATATTTACTAGCCACTAGGTATTAGAACGGAGCAGAGACAAAAGCGCTGCGGTATAACTTTATGACAGGACAAACGTCTTGGTAGTGCTGTCATTTGCTTTGATCATCCTAAACAATTTGAGACATATCTTCTCATTGCTCCATTTTATTCACTGAAACTTTATAACTTAGGAAACATCACTAATCTCTTTTCGTCTTCGCTTTAGTGGAGTCTTTACCTTATGCTCCACTAATACACCAGCGAACAATACCGGTTATAACTCGTATTCAAAACCAAAAAAGCGTGATATCTAGAGGAGCCTTTTTTGGCAAATATATCCCCAAAAGTAGGTTAGTAATTCGGGTTCCAACAAAGGAGCTGCGAACAATACCTCGCCGGCGCGGTATTACACGGTGGATATAATTAGTTATGGTGTATGGATTTAGATTTTGTTGTTGCGATAATTTTTGTGAATGCGCTGAATAAACATCTGCTCGAGATTTGCGATTCGACAAGCGAGCAATCGCATTGAGATGTCATATTGAAAACTGATACGTGTAGTTATGGACAATACGCCCAAAAAATGGTCAGCTCCGTAACATTTTAAATATTTATGCTTTTTACTTGTAAAAATATACAAATATTTGTTGTGCTCGGATTTCAAGAGGATTAAAACCGACACACAAATATTTGATACATACGAGTAAAGTGCTATTCACAAGTTGATGGTAAAAATTTATGTAGGTACTTATAAACTTTATTGCAATAAATTTTGAGTACCTAAACCATTTTTACCACAGTAAACCTTGGGAAGGCCTATTAGGGACAACAAATGCGGCTGCGACATCAAATGTCATTCAGTACAATATTTAGCTTGTGAGTACATATGACAAAATGTTAAATCATGCTTTTCTTTTACTTTCGCTCTGTTTGGTGATGAGTACTTTTTCCCACATCTTCATCGTCATAACAATCATCTTTTGAGCCGATCAAACCGTTCCGCTTCTGAACGTAAGCCGGATTTCCAAAACGACCATAGATTTCCAAGTCGATTCTCTCACTTTTAGACTATGAAAATGTAGAGAGCGCATTTCAAAATTTGTTATTTCTAGCAACGTAAAAAGTAATTAATTCCCAGATTGTAGCCACACGAGACCTCTTGTCTACATTTCATAATCCGCCACACGTCCAGGGTTGTCAAAAAAACGCTAAACGACCGTGTTCCGCACACGTCCGGCGGCAGTGACGTGACCTTCGTCACTCTGACAGATTAACATGCTATCGCCGTTGTGCAAGGGCCACTCAAGCAGACATTTGTTATTATATTTTGAATCTCAAATTTCAGAAGCACAGATAATTTGTAAATTGACACATCAATGCTTACATTTTTTTTCAGAGTTGGTAATAGATACCTTTCTTGCATCTATAGCAAATTGTCGGAAGTTGAATAAATGAAGAATAAGCAGACGTTCATAAACTTTTTTTGATATTTTTTCTGCAATTTTAGTGTGTTAATAGTGTGGATAATTTGTAAATAGGTCTTAGTGCTTTGAAAAAATTGTTTTTGAACCAAAACCAAATAAGTTCCTAGCGTATTTTTGATTTCAATTTCTAAATCATTTGTTACTGACTACTTATATGTAAGTACCAAGGTAAAAAATGTATAAATTAAAAAAATAACTTTGTTACACTCTTGAAACAGCAAAGATGTTAACAAACACGTATCCAATACGCTTTATAGGAAAAATATCCGTGTTAACGTATTTTAATCGAGATATTCTTCCCCAAAAAAACTACTCACTATAAAAGGCCACACGTTAAAATAATGTTCGAGCAAATGGCACGGCAAAATCGCATATTGGAGGCAGCCTCCCTAAGTTGTTTTATCAGCGGCGATAAGGCGTATCCCATTTATACGCAGCGGATCCCGAACGCAAGGCGCCCGCGACGCGACCGCGTCGCTTTATGACTCTCCCAAGAGATTCTGCACAGTGGTAGCGTTATGAGTTATTCTGGCCAGAGTAAATAAAAACTATTGGCTTTTCAAATAAATTCTTTTTCTATATATTTCCCTTTAAGAAGAAAAAAAACGGTCAAGTGCGAGTCGGACTCGTACATGAAGGGTTCCGTACCTCCTTACGACGTTTTAAAACGCTTAAAAACACGTTTCTTGTACGAAGACCCTTTTAAACTTTTACGATTTATGACGTATTAAAAAAAACTACTTACTAGATCTCGTTCAAACCAATTTTAGGTGGAAGTTTGCATAGTAATGTACATCATATATTTTTTTAGTTTTATCATTCTCTTATTTAATAAGTACTTATTACACACATTTTACCACTTTAGAAGTGTCTCTCGCGCAAACTATTCTGTTTAGAAAAAATGATATTAAAAACCTCAATATCATTTTTGAAAACCTATCTATATAGATGATGACCCACACGAATAGGTTTGATAAAAAAAATTGAGTTTCAGTTATAAGTAGGTATGGGGAACCCCCAAAATATAATTTGTTGTTCTAAGTATGGGGACCCCCAAATTTTATTGTACCTATTATTTTTTATTTTTGTGTGATATCGTAATCTTAATGCGGTTCACAGAATACATCTACTTACGAAGTTTCAACAGTATAAGTTATTATAAGTATAGTTTCGGAAAAAAGTGGCTGTGACATACGGACGGACAGACAGACATGAAGAATCCATAAGGCCGTTTCCGTTTTTCGTTTCGTTTTTTGCCATTTGGCTACGGAACCCTAAAAAACGGGCGGCGATACGCCTATAGCGGGATATTACACGATCACACTTAGGTATTACATGATAAATCTAATTGAGTTACCATGTACTTAATGTCTTAGTATGCATGTAACAAATAAAATCTACCAGATTCTTCTAAAAAAACAAAAAAAAAATGGTTGCCTGTAAAGTCGGTTTTACGGGCGAAGATTTTACGTGACAACGCGCGCGGCAGACCGATCATAGTTGAGTGGGAGAGAGACGCAAGGCATTCGGCGGGCCTCTCTCTCGTTCGGTGACTCATCGTAACGTTACCGAGCGTTACACTTTTTCATAAGTGACTCCCAGCCGCAACCTAATTTAAGACGTTGTCACGTCAAAAGAGAAAAAGCTTACTGTGCGCAGTGTGTGCAGTCAATGTCAAACCTAGGGTAGTTTGAAAAACTCAAGAAAAAATACTAAAGTATATGGTGTTTTTGTTGTATTATTTTGTTTCAAAATTAATGAAATAATCTAGGAATGCATAAAAAAGTAGAGATACAAATGTCGTCATATTCTTTTTTTTAATCAGTAATTCTACTAAATGCCTGCGGTCGGTTCTAAAAACGAGAAAAACAAAAAACTATCATTCCGTCGAAGCTTCCACTGTGCGGTTCGCGACTTTATAGCGCCGATAACGAAGCTAGCAGATTGGGAAAGCGGCAAATCGGGAAAACGGGAAAGGCTGCGTTCCGCTAAAACGATCGACGGTTATCTGCGGAACTACCGTATCTGTTTCTAAATAAAACGGTTTGGTGAAATGACGCGACCTTTTTATGGTGATGAGACGATAATAAAATGGGAGAGACAATGATTTAGATAGAGGTTCAGTTTTTAGGTATTTATTTTACTAATAAGGGATAAAAACGTGATTAGTATGCATCTATGCAATTTGCCAATTGATTACTTAGTTGTATCCACCTAGAGTACGGTAAGGGAAACAAGAAGAAAAATGAGTAGCAAAGTCAATATCGGATTCTAAATAAAACTGTTTGGTGAAATGACACAACATTTTTATGGTAATGAGATTATAATAGAATGGGAGACAATCATTTAGAAGAGGTTCAGTTTTAAGTTATTTATTTTATCAATTGATTACGTACAGACTTAAATACCATACAGCAGCATCTAGTCGATATCTGTTTGTAATGAAACGGTTGAAATGAAACGATTTTTTATGGTGATGACATGATATAAAACGAGATAAGTATAATGATGTCGTTAAGAATAGAATTATAGACAATGTTTTAAAAAATAATAACTCATTTTTTATTCACTTCCGAAAAAGTCCAACGAGTCTTGCATTCATCATCATCATCATCGTCAGCTCCTTTTGTCTGCGCCACTGAAGCCTTGCATTAGTTGCATATACTTTGTAACATCTGACATCTCCTTGATAATGGCCAACTCTACCACCTCGCACCCTCATTGGTCGAATCAAATAGCGCGCTTCCCAGGCTTCCTGTTACACACTTCCGTCGCACTTTACGAAATCACTTCCATAGATTGTAATTGCCATAGAGGAAAGATGTAACACGTCAAAAAATCTCCTGGCTATATACGTAACACAAATTGATGTTCTTTTTGCAAAATATAACCCACTAATGCGTACATAACAATGAATATTTTCCTCACAAGCCTATATATACGAGTACATATATTTTCCGAACCCAAGCAACACTGCGGGTTAAACAATGACCCCGCACATATCGAAGAACAACGGCTGGACGCTAACGGAGCGTGTAATTTCCACTTTATGGGGTCATTAGACATACGGCCCACTTTTTGTTTAAACTCACAATTAACCGTGAAACGATAATCGATCGTTCTTGCGTTTGTAGCTGGAGCGCCACTTGGCTGGCGGTTAATTTTAGGGTTGAGGTAATCGTTTTTAATTTAAATGTCTTGTTTTAAATATTTTTAAATTATAACGTATAGCAATTTTGTTTCGATTTTTGCATGGAAAAGTTGTGATTGAGCGATAACCAGCGATGAAGTACTAAGTACTTAAAATAGTCGATAGATACCTTCTCTTTTTTTGTATACATAGTAATAAAAGTGAACAGTGAACATAGGCCTTCGAAACAGCTAATGACCGAGTTTAACATTTTTTTTGTAAAGTATATTAACATATTCACGTTTCTTGTTTTTAAGTACTCAGTTTTTTCATAGTATTTTATGCTACAAAAGCTTTATTCTTAGCTGAACTTTGTCAAAACGTCCCCTAAGATTGGCTACGAAAGAAAGCCGAAGATGTGACGTATATCGGAAGCGGTGTCGCGGCAAGCCAACACCGCACCGCTCACTCACATAACATAATCTAGGAGACAGTGTAATGCACCGAATTATTTGAGATAACCCATGGTTAAAATATCAAAAAAAATCTTCTATGCTGGTCTAAGAAAATAACTTAAAATCTGTAGTACCTTCTGTTGCGCGTCAAATCGTAAAAGCTGATCGAGGAAATGGGTGAAAATTTGAATTATGTTAATAGGCTCTACAGTAACGCAAACGCAAAAGCAAAGCATAAATATTTTGATTCCCTTTTCCCACCTTCAAACTGAACATCATCCTAAAAGAGGCCTTTACACTTTACAGGTCTATCCACCCCGTGGACGTGAGGTGTGATGTGTACAAAATGGTCTTCGTTTCAGGAATTCTTTCTATTACAGTATTATTCGGATCAGAGTTCTGATTTAGGTACTTAGTTTTATTCAGTTCAGAACTTCGAACTTTCCCAAAAAAAGTTAAATGAGAAATCTATGTCATATGATTGTAACTTTCAATATTAGCCACTAAACACTCACAAAAAAAAGAAGATGGCTGAATTATTTTGGATGCTTGTGAGCAGTTGAATTGAAAACAAACAATGATAAATCTATTGTATTTCTCAGCTGTAAAATTTCCGAAATACTGAACGTGTAAAAAAATATTTCTAACTGCGTCAAAAGGAACCCTCCTTCTAAAATATTTTTTTTAGGTAAATATAACTAAGTTCAATAAGACAATTGTCCCTTAGACTACTATCTGCTAACTCAGCTTGCGATCCTATCACCGCCGTCAATTGCCCGTGCCAAATGCCACTTCCGAAGCCCGCACTCCCGAAGGAATCTTATCCGTCTTATCTTTAGGAGCGTGATTCAAGTCTTCCGAGTTTGATATTATCGTTCAGGAATAACAGCCCACTATGTAGAAATAGAGTACAGTTTCATATATGTTTACCTATATAGCCTTTTTTCAACCTAATTTTTTAGTGAGTAACTTTAATATTTTTATATTAAATAGCATTTCATATTTATTTATTTATTTATTTAATTTCATTGAGCCAAAAGCTACAATAGGTAGACTTAATGCTAAAGCATTCTCTCCCTGTCAACCTTTAGGAGAAGAGAAACAGATAGAATAGTTGGCGTCTAAAATAGATAGAAACAATCCAGAAATAATAAGTACTTTTAAATGATCATACATAAATATCGTATAAAATAAATATACTATATTTATACATACAACATACTATATAGATACATATACATACATATATACATATATTTCTAGGGATTCTATGCTTGAAAGGAAGAAATTTACTGAATCACTCTCTTGAACTAAGTATATGCTCATTTATTGATAATAATAAATTGAAAAATTAATTGAATATCGTCTCATCATATCAACCTTTGACTTATTTGAACCTTTATTATCCTTACCTATATATTTTTTTGCATCAATAATTTTGGAATGTGAATCATGTTAATTGGCGATGCGGCTAGTAACCCATCACTATTTCGATTCCTTTTTCCACCTTCTCGCTAAAAGTGGCGTTTGACACTTGCGGTCCTGAGCTTTGTCTGTTTAGAGCCGCGAGACCCAAAATGCTCTGTCTGTCCCATTAGGGATAAAGACGTGATAGTGCATTATATTTTGTGTAGTGTGTATATGTTTGTGTGCATGTTATTTCGATCCATTGTCTCTTTTATTTTAATATGATCCCAAAAATTTAATATACCAAGACATTTTCTTTAAGTACCTACCATGCACTGAACTTACTCAAAAAGGCTGGCTGTTAAAAGTCTGTATTAAGGCACCACCTACCTATCCCAACGTTTTACCGTCAGCTGCACAACATTAAAACGTGATCACACATCGGTTTACAATCGCACAATAAAAAGCATAATAAAGACATAAATGGCGTCTCCTGCGGCTAACCTAATGGAGGCATTTACTTTATGCCGGGCTAAACAAATAAAACCTTAGTTCCGCACTCCGGGTTAGATAAAGGCAAGCTCACGTTATATTCATTTTTTAAATGTGGAGTTATTATTGAATTATACGTTAATGTAGCTATACCTAATATTATGCCTGCCTGACGGAGGTGTAAGTAGGATCTGCAGTCTACAGGTCTTAGTTATACTTTATGCAGTAGGTAAAACTTATTTCATGCAGTAAGTAAGTGTTTTTCACTATATGCGACATTAACAATTCTTGTGATTCATCTTTACAAGATAAAAACACGTAGGAAATCTATCAAAACTTGCTCAACCAAAAACATCAAAAATAGCAAAAACATGTATACGTTGGTATGTCGTATGTGTCCCTCAATATAAATGTAAGTATACTTTAATCAAAGGTACCTACCTATTCGTACACAAAAAGCAAGTTACGTAAAAAAATACTGCAATGCTACGAGAAACATGATATTTGCTTCTCTGAAAAATTGTGCACGAACTTCTCGAATCAAGTAACGGCCCATTACACCATATATGGTCAAAACATTACTTAGGTTAAATAAATCCAAGTAGTCATTTGGATAATAATTTATAGAATTTAGCAACAATGTCATTCCTTGGAAATTACGGAGTGAATTTACTTATTTACATATAAATTAATGATATGCACATCAGACTCTCAGGTAACAGGTGTAGCGTCGATTTTTTACCCACACACCAGTTGTTGGTAATTATGATCGTTTAACATTCAACCTGCTGCGAACTAATTCATCAATGAACCCAAATAAACTTAATTGATGTGTCAAGTTCTTGGTTTTTTAACATTAGGTGTCCATTTCTTTTGAGCGTAACATGTGGGTCAAATAGTTTCTTTTTTTTTTTTAATTGATGTTTATTATGCCGACCTTATTAGCAAAACATAACTGTTTTTATTTTATAAACGAATAGGTACTTCTTAATCATTTTCATTTGATTGAAAAATGTCGGTACCTACCGTACATCAGTAGTCGGAAAAGTTTAGGTGTAGATTTGTCTATCAATTGAACAAGATATAGTTTTGAGAGAGACATAACAGATTGCGGCAAAATTTTCCAAGAAATTGCATATATGTATTAGTTGCTAACTAGAAAGAGAATATAGTATCATAGTCATATTTGACCATCAGTATGAAACTTCTACACCTTAATATTTTCTTTAAGTTTAGATACCTATATGCAATTTCTTTAAAGTGACAAAATACTGCCGAAGTCTGACATGTCATCAAAATAAACACTAGGAAAGGGAAATTCTAAGGGACTCTTAAGCAACATATATATGTTCCAGTTATGTAAAGGCACCAAAACTAAATATATATGAGGAGCTTTTTCAGTTACGCTTTCATCTGCACATGTTCACGTTTTTTCATCAACATGTAAATCGGAGGTGCTTGGCCGTACGGGCCACCCGCAAGGGTTGTCACAAAGCGCAGTTTCTGCCTCGCTGGCCGCCGACAACACCGAGCGTACGCGGCCGAGCTCACACCCCTGTTGATGGTTCCGTATGCTGTGCCTTGTGAACTCTGTTATTGCAGGGCTGTCGTAGAATGAAGAATATTGACGCAAAAACATTACATATTACACATTTTAGTTATGGGGAAGCTAAGTGGAACCCATTGCCTGGGTTGAGGTTAAGGCCTCCCCGGACCCGGTGGAGGCCATTCCAGGTGGGAATGGCCTAGCTGTGAGGGAAGGGGGTGAACTCCCTACTCTTACAGCCGTGGTAGGGGTCGCGGGGGAAGAGGAGTTTCGGTGTTACGTTGCCGCTCTCCCTATCCTCTGTGGCTGGCTGGGTGGGCTTCGCCGTCAGGCGGACCTGGTGCAGGGCCTGCTTTCGGAGGCACCAAATCATGAGGGCTGGTTGGACGGTGGAAACGGGATTTCATCGGCCAACAGACAGCCCTCTGGACTGGAAGGCAGGCGCGTGTCGTGTCAGTGCGCCTGTCCTTGTCGGGCCGAGAGGCCAAGCTAATGGCTGCTCCGGCCCCTGCCGTGAGGCCATGAGCGAGCCGGCGTCGGGGCTGCGGAGCATGTAGAAGCACACGGCAAGCTCGGCCCATAGCAGCTGAGAGGTGATACCGCGGAGTTTTTAGTGGTAGTAACTGGTAACGTATTCGAAGGGATTTCCTATGCGTCAAAAAAAAACCTTAGTTTAGCCGGCTAATCTTAGGTTAATGTTCACACCTATCTTTAGCCGTAACATATATTTTTTTTATTTAATAATTACATTGCATTGCACATGAATAATTCAATACAAAATATAGTTACATATTTAGTGAAACATCACATGCACCTTGTCAGGCATTGCAATGGTACGAGAGGGAGGTAGATATATTTTATTTTTTATCTTGTAGGTTGTAGGCGACTGAAAATTATGATTTTTTATCAGATGGTTTTTTAATAATTTTAAAAAGGTTTTGTAACTTTTTTCGTCTTTTATGTTATTGGGCAATTTATTATATAATTTAACAGACATAAGGTAAGGTCCAGACTTATGTAAGTAGTTCTAACCTTGATGGTATTTGTATTATGTCATTTGGTGTGCGCGATTCGTATCGACGCGGAACGTCAGTGATTTTTTTTATAAAAATTAGAATTCAAGACAAATCTGTCAGATTGACTTTGAGGTTATTGCACCTGTCACATTTAACAATTGTTGTATCCCGTACTGTAAAGCTGTGAAGGACCTTGGCTTCCATATCGATTCTACACTTAGTTGGATCACTCAAGTGGCTGAAGTCAGTCGTTCTGTCACTGTTGCCCTTCAACAGCTTAACCGCCTTCGGAACTTCCTGCCAATTAAAACGAAGATACTGTTAGTCCAAACATTAATATTACCTATTATTGATTACGCTGATGTGTGTTACCCTGATCTCAATGCAGATCTTCTTAATAAGCTTGATCGTCTAGTTAATGATTGCATCCGATTTATTTTCTGTCTCATATATCTTCATTTCGCTCGGAGCTTAAATGGTTTCCCATCCGTGAACGCAGACAAATGCGAATTCTGTGCACTCTCTTTTCTATTTTTTCTTATCCAAAATCTCCTAAATATCTTAAATGCAAATTTCAATTTCTTTCCGACACTCATGATCGGCAGCTTCGTTCTACTGATACCCGTCTCCTTAGTATTCCTCTTCATCGCACAAATTTTATGGCAAACTCTTTTACTGTTCAAGCTTCACGACTCTGGAATGCTTTGCCCGTTGACATCAAAGAAATTTCCACAAAATTTTCCTTCAAGAGAAGAGTACACTGTCATCTTCTACGAGTAAACTAGTCACATTTTCTTATCTACATCATCATTCATTGTAGTTATGTGTGTATTTGTATTTATTTAATTATGTATATATATGTATATTTTATATGTATGCGTATATATATCTTTATTATGAGTATATATGCATGTATGTGTATTATTTGGTATAAGTATGTTATTGGGCAATTTATTATATAATTTAACAGACATAGGATAAGGTCCAGACTTATGTAGTTCTAACCTTGATGGTATTTGTATTATGTCATTTGGCGTGCGCGATTCGTATCGACGCGGAACGTCAGTGATTTTTTTATAAAAATTAGAATTCAAGACAAATCTGTCAGATTGACTTTGAGGTTATCGCACCTGTCACATTTAACAATTGTAGTATCCCGTACTGTAAAGCTGTGAAGAACCTTGGCTTCCATATCGATTCTACACTTAGTTGGATCACTCAAGTGGCTGAAGTCAGTCGTTCTGTCACTGTTGCCCTTCAACAGCTTAACCGCCTTCGGAACTTCCTGCCAATTAAAACGAAGATACTGTTAGTCCAAACATTAATATTACCTATTATTGATTACGCTGATGTGTGTTACCCTGATCTCAATGCAGATCTTCTTAATAAGCTTGATCGTCTAGTTAATAATTGCATCCGATTTATTTTCTGTCTTCGCAAATATGATCATATATCTTCATTTCGCTCGGAGCTTAAATGGCTTCCCATCCGTGAACGCAGACAAATGCGAATTCTGTGCACTCTCTTTTCTATTTTTTCTAATCCAAAATCTCCTGAATATCTTAAATGCAAATTTCAATTTCTTTCCGACACTCATGATCGGCAGCTTCGTTCTACTGATACCCGTCTCCTTAGTATTCCTCTTCATCGCACAAATTTTATGGCAAACTCTTTTACTGTTCAAGCTTCACGACTCTGGACTGCTTTGCCCGTTGACATCAAAGAAATTTCCACAAAATTTTCCTTCAAGAGAAGAGTACACTGTCATCTTCTACGAGTAAACTAGTCACATTTTCTTATCTACATCATCATTCATTGTAGTTATGTGTGTATTTGTATTTATTTAATTATGTATATGTATATATATATATATATATATATATATATATTATATGTATGCGTATATATATCTTTATTATGAGTATATATGCATGTATGTGTATTATTTGGTATAAGTATGTAATTATTTAATTATTTTGCGCCGCAACGAATTATCTGTTTATCCCTATGGTTGACTGGGAGAGAACGCTTTTAGCGTTTAGTCCGCCAATTGTAAGACAATTTCATTGTTAAACAATAAAGTTTAAAAAAAAAAATCCTCCTAACAAATTTACACAACTCTAATATGTAAATACTTGGCAAGGTAAGTATCCTGAGATTTGTAAAGTATTCCTTACAAGTTTCACGCTGCCTCAGATTGGTGAGTATTTGAGCACACTTTTTCTGGAGCAACAATAAGTTATACTTACACACGATCACGTCTTTATCCCTAATGGGGCAGACATATCATTTACGTTATTGCTACTCTAAGCAGGCAGAGCCCAGGGCCGCAAGATCCAGATGCCACTTTTAGCGTAATGGTGGGCGAGAAGATGGAAAAAGGAATCAGAATAGTGATTAATAACTATCCGGATTGCCTATTAACATGATTCGCATTTTCGCACTATTCCTCGATCAGCTTTTACGATCTACGTGGAAAGAGAAGCAGTACATTCAATTTTTTTTCTTTTCTCCCAGACCAGATGTAATTACATATTTATAAAACTTGATTATTTAATAATATCTAATGTATGTAGCCTACCTTAGGTATGTAGGTATTTCTTTTAAACGTTAAGCGCTATAGCTGCGACAAATTAATTAACGTAATTGTTTATGAAAGTGTAAGAGGAAAACTTTTCATAAAAACCGACTTACATAAATTGTTTGTTGTAATAACCCTAAGGTAATGAGAAAGTGTGCGTCGCGCCGCGACGCCCCGTGGCGTCATTGTAAGTCGCGCCGGGTGACACGGCGACAGAATGCAGCCTTTGTTTTGGACAGCCCTTAATTATCTTGATTGCGAGTGTCAAATTGCTAACAACAATTTCATTGCTATTTCGATTTCTAGAAAATTCTGTAGACGATTTGTCTAATAAATTTGAATTTTTAAAAGTAATTCAAGTAAATCATTTCGTACCTAAGGAACTGTTTTGTAATAGAAACGATATTGTCGTTTTATATAGGCTCGTAGATTTTAAAGTACTTATACTTATTACGCACAATGTGTTATGTTTGTTTGTTTGTTTGTTAAAACTTTATTGTACACAAAGAACAAATACAAATTACAAGTTAGATCAAGATATCAATAGGTACAAAGGCTATGTATGTATAAGTATGTTATGAGTAGTTAATGACTTATTTCCTTTTACTTAAAAATCATGACCTTTTCTCTCTACGTAAATCATTTGTAAATATGTATCTAGCACAAAAATACGTCCCATTTAACTTAAACTTGGCTAATGATAAAGTAGTTAGTGCGGCTACACATTGGTTCACAAACATACTAAGTGGAAGGGACATACCCGTAATAAATCGAACCACGGTCTATACTAGATCATTATAGTATAATGAAATTAAAATAACAGCCAAATAACAAAAAAAAAATTTGCCCTTTCCATACAAAAGTGTGCAGCCGCCCAGGCGATTTGTATGGGAATTTCGAATTTGTTTTTGTTCTTTCGACTGTTGTTTTAATTTCATTATACTTTAGTGATCTAGTATAGCCCGTGGTTCTATTAAAACGGGTATGTCCCTTCCACGTTGTATAATAATATAAGCCTTTCCGATATGTTCACGTTTCGTTAGTGTCAAGATAAAATGCATCTCTACTCAACTAATGACATATACTAGCGACATAGAGGCGTATATGAAACGTCTATAATGAAACATACTGAAACTATTTTAAAATTAGATTCAGTCCATTATACTGAACCAATTTTCCCAAGGAACACTGTTGCTGGCAACACAGTCTGCTGAGTAGCTGCAGTTCTACCGGCCTGCTCCACTCCAAACACATATCGAAGTTTGAAAACATTTTTTGCGTTTCCCATTGAATCTCGGAACAGCTGATCGGTCAACTTGTATAGGAGGGTAAAAACCATTTTCCGTTTTCACCATAAGTTCTTTTAGGAAAGTTATTCAGTCTCATGGACTGAACTCACCTTTAAAATAATTTCAGTATATTTTGTTAGACTTTGCATGCATATGTACTTACCTCATTCGCCGACAGTGTGAGAAGTCAGATGCACATTGTGCATCCAGCTGTGGCATGCGACAGTGCAGCGGCGAGTAAGCGCGCCCAAGTGTGAACGAGCTCTTAGATGATGAGGGGGAGACCTAGTTCCTTTTAAGGAATATGAAGATAGCAGGCCCACACTAAAAGACATGCTTGCATAAACAGCCCTTAGACTTGATGTTTTTAAAACCATCTTGAAGTAAGATATAGGTATTTTTTGTGTTTACTATGACTCAAATTGAAATATATTTGTACACTACATCAACCATCATCACTCTAACAAAGGCTGCCAACCTAAATTTTGTCGTATAGGGATGTAGACTGGGTCTGAAAAATATTATTTTATTTGGATTCAACTGGATTTAGGCGGATAATGTTTTAAGTTTTAAATATAGATCGACTGGAGAACCTGCTCCATGATGCTTATTCGCGTGACCGTCGTTTCAAAATTTCTTACAAAAGTCTGTACACTCGACATTGTTTATACTATGTAATTGCCCCTTATTCACACGCCCCTACAAAGCAAGCTATGTACAGTCGTGGGCAGCAAACCGTGGTGGTCACGAGCCATTGCTCCGACCAGTCCGCGTCCGACGTAATTGCTGCCGTTTATATTATTAATTCGGTGGCCATTTTTATCATGGATGTAGCAATTTTAAATGTCTGGTTGAGTAAGAAGAACGAATATCGCTAAGTACCTTATTACTTCTATTTTACCTTATTTTTGCATAGATACTTATTTATTTATTTAACATACATACATACTATCACGTCTTTATCCCCAATGGGGCAGACAGCGCATTTTGGGCTGTCTTGCGGCTCTAAGCAGGCAGAGCTTAGACCCTAAGACAGGCAGAGCAAGACTCAAAAGCCAAATTCAGCGTGATGGTGGGCGAGAAGGTGGAAAAAGAAATCAAAATAGTGTTGGGTTGCTAGCCGCATCGCCTATTTATGTGATGTGCATATTCACCCATTCCCTCGATCGGCTTATACGACTGCGCGGGAAGACAAGCAGCTGGTGTATTCTAAGTTTTTCTTTTCTCCCAGACAAGTATGGTTACTTTATTACAAATGTGATAATCGGGCTTTATCTACCAGTCGACCCATTGGTGATGCTGAAAAAATGAAAACTTTAGATACATAAGTATTACCGAACACCACTACTCGTATTGGCACAGCAAGCTTTAATCGTTCGATATTTTTAAAAGTATATGTGCAATTAAAAAGAATCGATTATCGAATCTATACAGGAAAGGTCATTGAAAGGGCCGTTGCATCAACATGTACCTTTTGTATAGAGACGTCCTGCTGTGTTTGTAACGCACTCGGGCCGCAATGTTTCCAAACGAAGCAGTAATGGAGAGCAAAGGAGAGCCCTTAAGATCGGTGAAAGGTAAAGACCAAACCTAACGCGGTAATTGGCCACTTCAATTTTAAGGGAACCTTTCCGGTATTGTCACAGAGTTACTTATGTGTAGACATGACTCTATTTATTTTAGATATGCTTTTGAATCTGTTATGTATCGCTTAGTTCTTAGTCTACTGAAGTAGTGTGTAGTATTTGTAAGATACTTACTATTCGTTTTAAACAGTATTTCTTTTTGTATTGAGGCAACTTAGTGCATTGTAACGCACTAGGGTTTCAATATTTCTAAACGAGGCAGTAATGGAGAACAAATTTAAGGAGAGCCCATAAGATCAGTGAAATTTTAAAATCAAACCTAACGCGGTAATTGGTCTCTTTAATTTTAAAGTTAAATACTTACTAACGTTTTCGGTGTTGAGTTTCAAATATTCGGACAAGCACGTCTCTACGATTGTTTTAGTTTAATCTGTTTTAGGATTGACTTAGAAGTATGCAAAGATTCTTAGTTAATCGAACCTAGTTTATTAGATATGTAGAAACTTTGACCTATAGACCATATTGTTATTATGAGTAAAGCAGTGAAACGCAATAAAAATCTATCAATAAAAATAATAATGAGCGATCAAAACAAGCATTTAATATTGTAAATTATGATTAGCAGATTTTTTGTTCTTTTGGAGTAACATTTATATCATTAGTAGTAGCTACATAATGTATATTCAAATATTTATAGCTCTACTTATCGCTGCACCCTAGGGCATAAGTATTGCGCAAATAGGATAAATTCGGTGATCGCCCGCGGCTCCGCTTTTGAGACCTTCATAACAGTGTATGACGGTCATTGTTTCCATTATGAGTTCGATTTATTGTTTACATACAAATAATACATACATTCCTACTATATATTATCCTCATATAGTGTTTATGCTACTGGGTATTAGGATATAAATTTAGAGCCGGGTCTATATATGCGTAGCGCTGCTTACCGTTGAGCACCGGGGCAGTAAGTATTGCGCAAACAGGGTAAATCCGGTAATCGCCCGCGGCTCTGCTTTTGAAACCTTCATAACTATTACAGAAGTGTCGTGACGGCCATTGTGAAATACAGGAAGCAGCGTATGGGCAATGAGAGGAAAGATTAACGTAAATACAAGTAAGGAAAGGGGCATTTAATACTTGAGATTCGAATAGTGCGTAATAATGGCGAATTGGTATTAGCTAAGGTTGGTGAAATATGAAGGTAGACGGGATGAGATAATTGGGAAGCTAGCACTGAATTTCAAAAAATTATAAAACTTCTAAAAAAAAAAATTTTTGTTTGACTTATAAAATCAGTGCAAAAAGTTATTTAGCAAATGTATAGCATATACTTTAAAAAAGATGATTTATGATAGATCTAACTTAGATTTTAATTTATTTAATTTAGATAATCTACATTTATAGTTTTTTATCATTTTAGTTAATGAGGTAGGTAAAGTCTAGAATTAGATCGTTACCGACAATAAAGGTACATATATAATGTATTTAATAAGGTATTATGCGAATCTATATGTTTAATTTAATTTAATCTTTATTGTCCATCAAATACAAATTGTACAGAACAATAGGCGAACTTAACGCTAAAGCGTTGTCTACCAGTCAACCTCATCATCAGGTTTTTTTAACCGACTTCAAAAAAGGAGGAGGTTATTTAATTCGACTGTAGGTTTTTTAGGGTTCCGTAGTCCACAAGGAACCCTTATAGTTTCGTCAGGTCCGTCCGTCCGTCCGTCCGTCCGTCTGTCTATCCGTCCGGGCTCGTACTCCGCCGCTACTGCACCGATTGTCACGAAAATTGGTGGAGAGATAGATATTGACGTTCCAAAAGTTTGTTTTTAAAATTATGAAAAATTGTTTTTTTTTTCAGCTCCCATACAACGAAAAGTGAATTTAAAAAATTAAATTGGACTAACCCCAACGTGTGGAGTATCGTTGAAAAGGTCTCTTAAAATGCAACAAAAACTGCTTTAAAACTATGTAGATCAAACCTCCCAGTCTTGAGATAATCTAATACAAAGTTAAAATTTGAGGTATCCCTCCACCGTAACTTTTGAAATATTACTAAAATAATTCTGAAAAAAATGTGATATAAGTATACCTCAAAGTATTTACTTTCAAAAAAAAATGAAGTGGGTGGTTTTTTTGTTAAAAATTTAATTATTTAGTCTCAACTGCAGGAGCATGACCCTTTCTTTACTACCAGAGCCATATACCTATTAGTCAGAGGATTTGGCCTACACTCACCACGCTGGCCAGACGGGTTGGAAAGGTTTCATTGATGTTTATAAGCTTTGTTTAGCTTGTGTTTCCTAAGTCGCCTTCTACGACATCCACGGGAAGACTTGGAGTGGTCCTATTCTAATCTGCCGGAAACCACACGGCAACTATATATACACGGAATCGATATGTTTAGTTAGTTAAAATCTTTATTGCACCAAAACATTAGGTATGATACAGAGCTAGATCACAGAAAACAGATGTCATAGAGCGGCCATATCGAAACTGCTTTCTTCAGATAATCGAGGTAAGTACTTGGAGATTTTTTGAGAAACAGGTTTGTTTGTTTATTCCAGTGACGGACTGGGTGACGACGTTAAATTCAATTATACAGCTTTATTAAATAAAAACATGTCGGTCAAAAATTTAATATACACATCGAAAAAATGACATAAATCGCAATAATCAGAGGCGTGCGTGGAGTATGTGTGAAATTCCATAGTAACAGGGGAGGGCGGGGAGAGCAGGACTCATTACGCGCACGTGACACGTGGCCGCCCCTCGACACTGCTACATTTTGGCAATGAGTTATTGAGTGCGCCAGCTCTTGTTCCAGCCAGTATTAACAGCGCCTTTGACGAGAAAAACTTTGAATCTCGAATTGCAATTTTCAGAAACATGCGCAAAACATATCTAGCCTACCTTTTGGTCTTCGCTTTTTTGGTGGTTCTAATGGTGAAAATACGTTTATTGTTGTATATAAATTTTCATTATCTTACTTGCCTTTTATATCCGAAGCTTTGAGGGATTAATAGGTACGTTCCAACGCTGAGCATTCATTGTGCTAATAATACGAGAAAATAACACATTTTTAACCATAGAAAAAAAAACAGTCACCATAGCCGAAAACGGCCAGGGAAGATATATATATCATCATCATCCGAGCGTATTCCCGGTTGCATCGTCAGCAGTTACGCTTCAGAGCCCGGGGTCCGCTACCTAACCTAGGCGATTTGACGAGGTTACTGGTTTTTACACAGAGCGACTGCCGTCTGACCTCCGCAACCCAAAGGGTAGACCAGAACCAATCCTAGGATAGGTACAAATGCTAGATGGCGTTCGGGACCAACGGCTTTACGTGCCTTCCGAAGCACGGAATCATCTTTCTTTTCGAATAATCAGGTGATTCAAGCCTGCAATATCCTAAATAGACTGGAAACAACTTTTCACAAAGTATGCTTCCCAGTGGGATTTGAACCCATGACCTCCGGATCACAAGTATTATACCTACATATCTATATTATATTAGCACACATCGTATAGTGTAGCTATTGAAAGTTGGTACCGAGAGCGACTATCTATAAAAATTAGCGTCACATCATTCGCGATTTTAAACCAGACACTTCTGTCAGTTCTCATTGTAATTGCTCTTGATTGATGATGCAATATAAAACGTCAAATTACCCCACGACAAGCACTCAACAGAACGACACGAACGACAAATCCCACCGCCACCCGCCGTATTTTTCTAATTGAATCATGTGTGATTTATTATTGGTCTGATGATGTATCATTCTTTCAGCGGCAGCCGTGGCCACCCTTGGTTGCGGCCCGAATTATTACAAATGTTCACATCCGCGATTTTTAACTGCCGTGCCACGTTACCCTAAACTCCCCTTTCTTTTTATTAAACTGTGTAATCGATTTTTCTAGAGTTTATTGTAGGATCAATAGCGGATCCCGTAATAAAAAATATCGCGTCGAAGTGTTCTGTTCACTTCAAATATTTTTGTTGATCTGAAAGAAATACAATACAATATAGCTTTCTTTCGTTTATAGGCTTATATTATCAAAATATTATAGAAAATGAAAAACTTGCAGTAACTATGTAGATACATATGTATATATAGTAATACCTGTCTATAACATATAACAGTCAGTATATTAGAAAGAATGTAACAAGCTGAGACGTAACAAAGTAGTCTCTACTGTTTTCTATCTTTTTATTGATTCAGATGATGAAATTGCACTAACAAAGACATAGATACGCACGCACACACACATATTCACACACACACACCCACATCCTTATATTAGATGTAATCACATGTAAATTGTAACTATTGTAAAGATCTTAAGTAAAAGTACCAGCGAAGCCTCCTGGCACAGGCATCTTTGATTGCCTAAAAGGAGACTTCAATACCTATAGACGTAGTAAGATCACCTCTGTTAACATAATAAAAACATTTTTATTTATTAACTTTATGAAATATTTTTACTACCGCATTTACGGTCGTCGGACTCGATTACTAAGAGAAAGGAAAGACAAGGTCTTAGGTTTGCAAAAAGAACTTGTGTAAGAACATGTGTGGGTCTCTTCAAAGACTTATCAGAAGAATAATCTCAAGAATTTACGGCCAAAGAAATCAAACGTCTGATCTGAAGACAGCCTAATGACACCGATTACCGACAAAATTACACCGATACAGACTAATATAGATACACACCGACATTTGTCTGCAATTAACTGGCATTGGACTGTTAAAGTTAACCCTTCGCTTGACGGAGCGCGGCGGGCACTTCCGCCTACGTCATTATATTGCACTCTATTGGCCACATGTGACCTATAGGCGTAGGTTAATTAGGGAAGACTAATAGTACTATATTGAATCAATTGATTTATTTCTCATTCGCATGTAACTACGCAAAATGTGAACTTTACAAACTGATTAAGAAATAGAGTTAAAAAGTAGAGCTAACTAACTCCCTACCTACTTCTCATATTTTTGACGTTTCTTGCATGTTAGTGACTATAGGTCGTAGTCATCTTCAAATTATACTCGAAATACTAACGCTATTTGTGAACAAAATTGGACATAAAGTGTTAAAATACCTAATTGACTAAATTAATGTTTTAACCTAATTTTACCTTTTAGGTTTTGACAATAATTATTTCGATTAAGCAAGTAGTTCAATTTCCTTAATCTATTTATTTATTAAATTTTTATTGACCACAATGGTACAAAAGGTGGACTTAATAATGCTAATGCATTCTCTACCATTACTTCTATTAATCTTATAGGTATTACGGTTTTGATATATCTTATTATTATAGCCATATTATAATACAAATATTTGCTTAGTAACCGAAACCAAACTGCAATCAGCTGTTAATTCATTCAAATTAAATTATAAGATTACAAAAAAACGAGTTAACATATCTGCGTCGCTGACTCCTAACAACTACAATTGAGACCTCTTCGAGCCCCTGCACCCAAAAGTCGGTAAATAGGCAACAAAAGCTTCCACAATACCCAATGCCAATGTTTGGACCAACATAATGGAACATCTTAGAATAGCGCATCTATTGTGTTTCGTGCATTGTTCGCTGCGCAGGAGCAGTAAAGGCAGGCTTGCACAAACCGACCGGTAGCCGAGTCGGTGCCGACTTCAAAGGCCCGAATGTTTGCCTACAATATTATTTTTATGGCCGTAATTGAGAGAAAATGTTTGCCAGCCCCGTGAGACAGCGGCGTAATCAACACGCGGACTTTCTATTTTTTGTGGTTTTATTTGAGTCGTTGTTGTGTAGCGCTGACCATTTTCAGAATAAATTTAAACATTCGTAGATATGTTCTCGAAAAATCATCTGTATCTTCCCATTTTTATATATCTTATAATTTGTTACGTGTAATATGTAATTTTAATACCAATGCACACATCAATTAAGTAAATATCATATATAAGTATATATCATCATCATCATCATCATTGGCAGCCTTCTATATCCCACTGTTGGTAATAGGCCTCTCTCAATGTATGCCAAGTATAAGTTTAAAATTATATATAATCTAAGCAATCAGCTGGTTAGTTTCGCAAAAGTAATAACAAATATAAATGTAATTTTAAAGTACACTTCTGCTTTGCTTAGCGAAGTATATGTGACTTTAAAGCATATTAAAAATATCTACTAACATTATAAGGGCCTTATAGTTAATGTTCATAGTTTACAAGGGTTATTATCGGTCGAGAAAAGCGTGGTGCCGTACCTGACTCTTTTTTTAGAGCAAATGCTGTACTAAACTTTGATAAGTCGTATATCTAAAGACTTTATCAAATAATCGTATAACTTAACATGTTGGAAATATGTACGTATAAATAAGTTAAAATAGAGTTTGACTAATGAATCTCTATAAATATATAAATAAATAATCTTAATCTTCAAATGCATGTTCGAAATATATTGTTAAGAATAAATACTCACTAAAATGCCTAATGTTGGCAGTATTGGTAACTTTATGCCTGCAATAACCATCAATCCAAAAAATCTTTTTGAAAGTCAATATCTATGTCAAAATTTAAAAAAAAATAGCAGCAGCAACAGGTGCAAGATTAGTGATAATTATATTGTTTAAGCAATAAAATAACAAGATAACAAAATAAGTACCTCACTCAAACTTGGGCTTATTGTAATGCATACATAAAAGCTAATGATAAAACTTCCTTGTTGCTCTAAGGATTAAACAAATGAACTCACAAGGCTTTTGGCATAACAAAGTTACTAGCCCGAAATATACTAGGTAAATTAATTGCCACCAGGGGTCAATGCTCTTAAAATCTGTCGCAGTGACTTAAGTGCAGTAGTATAAATAGGTAGATATGTACCTATTTATATTTCTTCCGTCTTAACGCAGCTTAGATCTTGTTTTATTTTTAAATTTGCTGGCAATTAATGAAATTACAGAGTCAGATGACCCAAGATCGTTGAAAAGCGCTGGATGAAATCCTTGGGAGAGGCGTATGTCCAGCAGTGGTCGTTATGCGGCTGAAATGATGATGATGACGGTGACGGCAGACTACAATACGATCTGTCACCACCCCTTTCCTCCCCCACGGGTGACGTAAGAGGCGATTAAGAGGGGTAAAGGACAAGTCACAGAGAACGGCAGCAACGTCCTCTGTAAAGACTTAATACCATCTACTGCGATCACTAACCCGCTCGCCCTGTGTTTGTTTATGAGCAAATTCTCCCTATATTAGGAGAGGCTTTTAGTCCAGCTGTGAACTGCAATACGGGCTGTAACAAAATACCAAGATATCATTTTAAAATTATTCTTAAAAACAAGCTTTTATCTAAAACAATGAACTTAAAAGTTCAAAGTACTCCTCACGACGAAACAATTGAGCCCAAACTCGGTGGGGTTATGTGTTTAATTTTAGCGTGAAGTGTCAACTAGATCAAATAATGGGAAGTCGGTCTTATTTAACGTGCAAGATTTGAATACCCACACATAACGGGACAGGTGAAACTAAATAAGAGCTTGTAAAAATAGTACCTAGGTAAACATACTAAACCAAGGTATTTTAATAATCGTTTCCTATCAAAATAAATGTATTTATCTATTGTATAAACAGTAGTGAAAGTTAAACGTTTTATAATAAAATTAAAGTTATAATTAAATAAGTCAAATTAGTAAAAAGTACCTAAGTAAAGTATTTAAAGACCCATGGTAATGTGAAAATATTTTCAACATAAACAAGTAAGATAAATTGTAATTCTAATAAAATAAAATAAAAAAAGCAAATCTCTAAAATGTTAATGGCTTATCAGCAACACATTGACTAAACTTCATGATAAAACAAACACATTTAGTGCACCGTAGCCGGCCGCAATAAACCAACCAATTTACCACAGCCGGTTAACATTCAACAAAATTTACCAGCTGCTTTACGACCATTATAAAACATTTGCGAATTTCTAAACTATAAACACTTTGAACCAACAATACTTTAACCTTTTAAGTAGTAAAGTGTAAACAAAGAATTTTAAGACAATAAAGATAAGATACAAAGGATACCGCCGTTACAAAAAATGTGGTGAGGTATACCTGAGTGTCGGTTGATAGTATCAAACTATCGGTGTTATTTATACTAATCTATACTATCTATACTAATATTATAAAGCTGAAGAGTTTGTTTGTTTGTTTGTTTGAACGCGCTAATCTCCGAAACTACTAGTTCGAATTGAATAATTCTTTTTGTGTTATATAGTCCAGTTATCGAGGAAGGCTATAGGCTATATAACATCACGCTACGACCAATAGGAGCAAAGATATAGTGGTAAATGTGTAAAAAACGGGAGAAATTATTTCATCTTTGAAGCCTTCCGTTGCGTGCGCCATGAAAACGGTTCAAGATACACAAAAAATATGTATTAAAGAATAATAGCTCTTTTAATGATCTAAAAAACAGTCCGCGATAGTATATGTCTATCTTTTAAGATTAACTCACAAAAACCGTTTTTATGGTACCTAATTTGGTCGAAATAATTTGTTTAAGTTGTATCAACATAATAATATTAATCTTTATTCAAATAAATATGTTGTTGGTTAAGAGTACTTCATCTATACTAATATTATAAAGCGGAAGAGTTTGTTCGTTTGTTTGTTTGTTTGTTTGTTTAAACGCGCTAATCTCAGGAACTAATGGTCCGATTTGGAAAATTCTTTTTTTGTTGGGTAGTCCATTTATAGAGGAAGGCTTTAGGCTATATAACATTACGTTCCGACAACCACGCGAACGAAGTCGCGGGCACAGCTAGTTTATAATATGGGTTAAACAGAGTTAAATTAGTACCTAAGTACTACCAGTACTACGCATGTAGCTCCAATAAAACAATAAAAAAAAACTATAAATTTTACAATATCTATTATTTTTGGGGATCATATTTTAATAATTATGGCCTCCTTATCGTACTAACCTTGTATTACAAAGAGGAAAAAATTCAATAACTCTTCCCGAAAATTACCTATCTACCTAGAAACGTAAAACTATTATTGTATCTTTTTGACTGATGTATTAAGTGTCAAATGTTCTTTCTTTATTTTTTTATTAAATAATTTTACGGCTCTGGATACAAGTCCTTTAGAGCCTATCTTTTATTTTGTTCTTTATCCCTAATCCTAACAAGTTACAATCAAAGGGTGGTGTAGGCCTTTGACTGCTTCAAGGGAGCTTCTGGCGACAAATCTGTACGAGTCCACTGGTTTTCATAGACGACTGAGTGGCGGACGACGCCCGAAGACGCCCACACAGTCTACAAAACAAATATCACTACAGCCGTACTATGACTGTCCACTTCAACTATTTTACACATTGTTCATGAGCATGAGCATTTATAACACCAAACAACACCAATTTCATATCATAAAGTCTACTAAAATCAATTTGCAAAATAATTTAAAGCAAACCCCAACCGAACCCCTTGATTTCCCGCCGAAAACTGTGTTCTTTCTTTAGAAATTAAAATTGTATTCATCATTTAAAAGCAATTTAAGTAATAGGTAGTATATTATTACTCTGTGGTAATAGTACACGATTGACAATTGAATGATCGACCACAATTTCAAATAGAATATTAAATATTCTAATGAAATAAATTTTATTACATGAACTACAAGAAGTTCTATTCTAGCAGAGTATTTTAATTCCATTCATCTGCCACTTACACCTTAGTAAACTCCAGGTAATAAAAAAATAAAGATGATCATCTAAATCGAACGAATCCTGGTTGGCCTTTCCGACTATATTTAGTAAGTAAACTGTATTTACTAGTATTAATAATGAGTTGACAAAACACAATATATTTCTTTAAAAAAAATACCTTCATTAAATTAAACTCCTCTGCGTACGGAACTCTTTAGGACGTAGCAGCATCTCTAAGTGCTCGCGGAAAAGCGCGGGAAAGTCTTGGCAACAAAGTTTGGTCGCCGCCCGCCGCCCCGCCCCTAACACCTGTCTCGCTCACACCGCAGCCGCGGCTAACCGCATGCGGCCAACTCTTTGCTTTAGTGAATTTGTTAGCAAGTTTTTTGCGATGCGTTTAGTATTAATAAATTTATTGGAATATCGTCATTTTTGTATATAAGTAATTGATTTGTGTGTGTAAGTATAGTGTTGTTTTTGATTAATATAGTTAACAATGTTACCTTATAAACGAGTCTTCAGAAAAAAATATCATGACAATAATGAATGCATTTTTATTTATTTATAAATTGATTATAGAAGCATAAACCTTGCGTGTGAAAGATATAACACGGTAATTTTATTTAAGTTTAAATGCAAACTTTAACAATTGTTTTGTCGCTTGCAAAAAATGGCTCTATATATTCCTCAAGCATACCCTAATAAAGCAGATAAAAATGAACCCTCAAAAATATGGTGATTAAAAGTGTCAGTGAAGTGTGCCTGTTCATTGGAATTCCTCGCATGCTTAAGCCGAAATGAAGTGGCACCCGAGTGCGGCGCGGCTGCCGAATTCAAACATGAAAATCATAATTTTTCATGAGTTCGTTGATAGGTTTTCGCGCCAGCCGCGGTTTCCCGCCGCCCCGCGGCCTAATTACCGCCGCTTCGCGATACGTCACCACGGTGATTCAAAAAAATCCACCCATCCCTCTCTCTCCAGCTGGCGCTTGTCACGGTGTCCCACTCCGACAGCATTTTTATAAAAACGCAGAGACCGACCACGACCGTCCCGCTCGTTCCCGCCGCGTCACCGCGGTACCCGCACCCTTCGTCTCCTTCCCGCTTTTTACGAGACGTAGGGGCCGCCACCCGGGTGGGGGCGGCGACCACGCGAACGCAAAATATTGACCATCGGAAAAAGTCGCGTCGTATCACAGTCATCAGTCGAAACCGAGTCCTCGTGAGCACGCGACCCCCGCCGCAACTTCGGTGCGCATCGTGAGTCTTCGGCTGCGGTCTCGGCGAGTCACAAGCCGCCGTTTATTTTTCCGAGTCCCCCGCCCGGCGTCTTGCCGTCCGCGCCCAACAAGTGGTGTAGACGCTCGCTCGCGACTCACTCGTCTCGCGTTCGTACTTCGCACAACTTTGAGCGACCGGTGCGCGTAACGCTCCGCGAGTTTGAAATTCGGTCGCGTGTTTGAAACTTTTCCGAAGTGTATAGAGACTACAGTGGCGTGACACAGGACTTCAGTGGTGTGTCGAGAGTGTTCGTGGAGGGTAGACTGGAGTCGATGCACCTCCCGCACGCGAGCCCTCCTGCCCCCAGCATGGCGGACGTATATTCGCATATCCACGATTACTACCGGCAAAGTCATGGGGAGCTGGTGCAGACTGGTTCACCGGCCGTGCTGTGTTCTGTATTACCTGGTCACTGGCGGTCAAACAAGAGTTTGCCGGTAGCGTTTAAAGTCGTCGCTCTAGATGACGTTCAGGATGGGACACTAGTGACGATAAAGGCTGGGAATGATGAGAATGTGATGGCGGAGCTGAGGAACTGCACAGCGGTGATGAAGAACCAGGTGGCGAAGTTTAATGACCTGCGGTTCGTGGGGCGCAGCGGGCGCGGCAAGTCGTTCTCGCTCACCATCACCATCAGCACATTCCCCAGCCAGGTGGCCACTTACATCAAAGCCATCAAAGTCACCGTCGATGGACCAAGAGAACCTAGGACTAAGCAAAGTAAGTTCAACTTTGAGAACATTGATTTATATTTACTTACTTACTTTTATATATGTAGGTCCCTTACATATATTTGATATCCGTCACTATTTTTAGCTCTACCAAAGTTGGTATTACTTATTCTAATTTTATATGTTATTTTTGCAACTCCAGACAGATTAGTATTTTACACGGTTGAGGTTAGGTATCTTGTATTTTCAGATATACTTATTATATAGCATATATAAATTACAGATCTATCTATCTATCGCGCAAATCTAGGGTATAGGAGACAATAACCGTCAGAGACTCTATACCTACTAGAGCATAATTGCCAACTTCTATTTTCTTATTTATATGCAATAATCAATTGACGTAGGTATTTACCTACCCGATAAATGTACCAGTTGTTGGAAAACATATGAGATCTGTATGTGTGTCTAATTCATTTGAATTAGATTAATTTTAGACAGAAATCTTATATTTTACAACAACTGCTACATTTCTCGGTGCCTCTAAAAGTTCCCAAGTAAACATTCCAGCACAACCATAACTCCAAACATCCAAACAACTGAATCGAAAATACAAAACGCTGGTGAAACAATAAAAAAATTAAATTGTCGTAAAGAGTGCGCGTGCGCTGGCGGCCGGCCAGTCCGCAGAACGCCGCGGCGCCGCGTTATTCGACCGCATGCCGCAGATGTCTTATTTTTAGTGCTAGAGATTTTAAAAACGAATTATTTTCTGTGACAACATAATCCTATAATATTAGGCAGGGAAAGGAGTATAGTTGTTCACAATTTTGCGAATTTCATCTTGTAAAACTGTGTTTAGTTGCTTTTATCTGCTACTGACCTTGCTTCCTTGATTTTAACCAATAAATTGTACAAAATTACACTTATGTTGCTTTAAACAAAAGAAGGAAGAAGTACAACACATACAACAGAGAGAAAAAATACAACTCCACTATAATTATTTAGTCTAACATTTTTAGTAGGTATAGGACCTAAAGGGTACGTACGCTTTCGTAGAGCCGTAGTAGCTACTTTGGCTATACTACTACGCAGCTGCGTAGATAGGCAATATTCGGTTCTAGGTCAGAAAGGTATCAGAGCTAGAGCCGAATATTGTTGTTATCAATCATGAAACAAATTTATTTTATACCAGCCATATAAAAATAATTTTATACTAATATTTCTATTAGCACACAGGTCTAAATTAAATACATATAAATAGACTTGAACTAGTTCAAAATAGATAAAGGTATGAACATGCTTTTAGTTTCATTTAGCTTTTAGGCTTTAAACATAAATGTTTTATTTACTTAAAAGTTTATCAAGATCGCAACTAGTAATACTATTCTTTGAACTTTTTTTCTTTAACGTAGCTGTTCTAGAAATTTCTGCTTTACTAATTAGCATGGACAGAATGTTGTGACTTTAAGATATTATTTTCTGTATTGTTTCAAAATTTTGAGTTTAAGTTGGCAAGACCATAAGGTATGTCTTTACGACCATTCGATGCACCATCCTAAAAGTGACATAAAAGAAGTACATATATTTTTTATCTACCTTTTTTTACTACTACATGAATTCGACATCACATTAAGACGAATCAATGTTCGAAGCAGACGCACAATGGACGCATAAAAACTCATTCGTCTGAAATTAACATCTGGCAATGGACGGTACGTGAGAACAGTCAATCACGCAGACATTAATTGCTACTCCATCTAATCTCCAACTACTCAGAGAATTATGTCGGCACGCTTCCGAAAATAACCAAATTGTTACGTTCGTGAACTTACATTAACTGAATGTGTTTTGACATGAGGCTTATAAATGGTTACTGACGCCGGCTGTAAAGAGGGTTTATAAATATTTGTACATTTGGCCGGAATGTTCACAAATTTGAACAGATTTAAAGACTGGTTTCGTAGTTTGATATGGTTGCGGTACCATCTTATGATACCTGGGTATATGTTTTGCAAACAAAAATTGCAATATTTTATATAAGTTTTTATCTGTTTTCATTCAAGGTCTTTGTGTGCGTCTATCAGAATAATTTCGTTCTTATTAAAAAATACTAATGTTAGTTACATACTTTGCAAAAATTTATCCAAAAAACTTCAAAAATCTGGTTGATTATATTTTATAAAATCTGTTGGTTATATTTGAAAAAATCGTTACCTACACAAAATTACAAAATTAAACAAACCTACTGGCTAGAAAGAAAACCGTTTACTCACGAATAATTAAAAAGAGAACATCAAACGTAATCAGAGACGGCGCAATCGACAAATTAAACTGAATTCATAATGTTTTGACACCACAATCTATTTCGATCGTTATGGGCGCACCGAGCGTCTGTATAAACATTTGAGCCCAAACTTTAGCCAATAATAAAAAGACATGCGGAAAACTAACATCCTCAGACGATAAAGATCAAAGGCTGAGCGTTAATAAAGCGATCAATGGAGTCTTAATGGCGTTGCGGCACTAATTAGAGATAAACTGTCAGATGTAGAGATAATGAAGAGGGGGTTGATAACATTGATGCCCTGTTTGCTAAGGGAAACAATACGAATCTTTTTTTTAAATAAGTAGAAGATATTTGAGCGGTTCAAAAGTCAACGTTTCAGATAAGTGTCTCATTCTAGTATTGCTGTACTAATGTCTCTCCATCGAAGATTTGTCAGGTTGAAAGGTTTGCAGACTCAAACTTCTGACCTGTCTACATTAACCTAAAATCAAGCCCCAACTTTGCGCAAATGAAACTATTGTCACAATATGCTGGGTAAGAGCAATTTTAGCTGGTTTAGACGCAGAATGTGCTGGTAGCAAAATGTGCAAATGACGGTTATTGAGTAGGTAGGTACTTACGAGTATATTCATTCATAATTATCCCTATTTTCAGCTATTGATGTAAAATTTAAAAAAAGTACATACAAAATTTATTAAAGTCAATAATTAATTAAGTTAAATATTTGCACCATAATTAGATTAACTTATGGGGTCATAATCGAAACAGCATAGTTACATGGATGGTTATTTGGTAAAAACGGAAACATGCTTGAGGCATTTACCTATTCTATTCTTTTAATTAAGTAAAACACCATCAAATTATGAAAGTTTAAAAAAGGTGTTCCTGTAAATGATCATTTTATTAAGTAAATTGTATGTTTTACAATTTGCGTCATATGTACATTTTGCGAATGACACATTTAGCGTCAACCCCTCCAGCGGTTACCAAGTTTCATGGCTGGCCACGGTCGCAGCAGATGTAAACAATCTCGGGCCGCGTCGTAAACTCCGTTTGATCTCCCGCCCGCCAGCCTCTAAAATATGGATTTTATGTCCCTGCTAGCTGCTGAAATACCACATCCACACCCAGCGACCCTCGTTACCACCGTTCAGCCCAAGAAATTATATCGATACTTACCTACGACTACCTACTTCTGAAAGCGAAATATGTATACTTGAACCGAGTGTGCATTTCACAATGTTTACTTTTAACTGAAGTTTGGATAATAAATAATTAATTCGAAGTTTTTTTTTTCACACTTCGGTAAGAGTCAAAAAGCCGTGTTTCTTATTTTAATATTTTTTTAAATATAATCTGTGCATTATGTGGCTAGCAACCCATCACTATTTTGATTCTTTTATCCACCTTCTCGCCCACCATCACGTTAAAAGTGGCTCTGACTGCTTAGAGCCGCGCCGCAAGACCCAAAATGCTCTGTCTCTGTATGTATTTTTTGAAACTAGTAAATTTAAATTATTATAAGTTATAGGTGCGTAACTCACAATCATTGACAGCATCTTCTTTAGTCGCCAATTATATTATGAAGTCATAAAAAACTTACTAGATATATGGAGCGAATTGGACCGACCGCTATTGTGAGATAAAATTCTTGACTAACTCTTTACAATCCACTTTTTCCCGTAGTACTAAGATTTTTATGTCTTGCTCTTTTAAACTTTGTCTCTCTCATATCTTTTTTGCATATATAGATATGTACAGTGGGCCACAAAGAAAACTATACTACCCGTATACTATTGGTACTTCTTCATCCAAGCGCTTTCCCGGTTGCAACCTGTACTGCTACGGAGCCTGGTGTGCGCTTTTCCGCTTTTTATTCTCCAAATATTACATGCATATCAATAGTCAGCCAAGGATGCCAAAGCTCTTACGTTGGAGAAGAAATAGCCGGAAAAGTTTAAAGATTTGGCTATAGTTTTACGACCGGCCGTCTGCCTGACGTCAACCCTTTTGAGAATGTATTTGGGCGAAAAGTTTTACAACCGGCTGCCGCCCGACGTTCACCCTCCTTGGGGATGCAATTATAGCACGAGATGTTTGTGCTTTAGTTCTTTAGTCGCCTCTTACGACATCCACAGGAAGAGATGGAGTGGTCCTATTCCAACCCGGAACCACACGAGTAAACCCGGAACCCGTATACTATTGGTACTATTATAACATTATACTATTGCTGGTATACTGTGTTTTTATGTAGCCCACTATACAAGACGGGTCTTTCAGATATTCAACATATGTTTCCGACATGACGTTGGTAAATGCATAAGTATTATTAAGGATACTAAAGTTTATTGTCTCAAGTAATAGTTGACAGTAAATTCCATATAACAGGAGATCAAACGCGCATACGGACAGTGCGGTGCCTGTTATGAGCCTTCGTCGCCACCCCGCCATCTTATGAGCCATAACTCTGATTCCATTTAACTCACTTCCCATTAATTTACGACTGACAACTCACTCAAGATACTTAACGCCCGCTTTGACACTTATAACTCATATTATTGCCGGCCAAATTGGTCACAATGG
Source organism: Acrobasis repandana (assembly GCA_963576875.1). Classification (NCBI taxonomy): domain Eukaryota; kingdom Metazoa; phylum Arthropoda; class Insecta; order Lepidoptera; family Pyralidae; genus Acrobasis; species Acrobasis repandana. The sequence continues at coordinate 7,058,789 of OY756230.1, read as the reverse complement.
CTTTTTATAATGGGCGTATTTACCCTGCAATCGAGATGTCTTAGCCCGGTGTGATATTGACTCATGGGCGGTAACTGCATCATGAAGCAGCTTTAAGATGAAAAAAAAAATTGTTTATTTGGTAACTATATTTAAATTACAATGTTTTGTTGCTAGAGCCTCCGATTGAGCAAAGAATATGCTTGCGCAAGGGCACTCCGCTTTATACCTCTACATATACCTATCTAGATAAATATGTGACCTTGCTTACTTGTGTTACAACTTTACGCTTTAGGTTTGAAAAGTGCACAAAAAAAGTTTAATCACAGTAACTAAGTATTGTCTATATTATGTTGCTCTTAAAAACTTACAAAAAAAAATACTTTAAGGTCAGCTAGTACAGTAAGTTTCTCCTACAATATGTCAAACAATAAGAACACGAGTTTAAAATTGATATTATAATTAAAATTGATATATAGCCGTTAACTGTACAGCCTAATTTTGTGCCAACTATAACAGGTAAGCAACATTAGAGATGATGAAAATCTTTTCAAAAAATTGCCACCCCGTACTTTTTTGCCCGGGCATCAAATGTTAAAATACGCCACTCCTTATGATTTCAAACATTCTTATCTCTACGTTTTTGGGTCGTCTAATCTCAGAAATAGATGGCAGTAAATCAAGAGCGGCCAGAGACAATAAAAATGATGAGACCAAAGTGGCTAACAAATGTAATGAAGCGACCGACTTTTGGTGACGATGTGTCACATCACTATCTAGTATTTTTATTGGCTCTGATTATACAAAACAGACTGTAGGTAGACAGACATTAGAAATAAGTAGGTACGTATCTAAAAACATTTGTCTTTCCAATCCATTTAAAAGTTATTTTTTTGATGTGCCTGTATGATTTATGTATATTTAAATATTTTTTATCAAGACAAGAATATTTTTATAATCTTCATTTTAGCACATTCCCGGATGCATTCTCAGCTGTGCTGCTACGGAGCTCGGGGTGCGCTTTCTCGCTTTTTCTTCTCCAAATATAACATTAATGTCAATGGTCAACTAAGGATCCCAAATACCTTGCGAAGTGGAGAAGAATAAATACCCGGAACAGTTTAAACAATTTCGCTATATTTTTATGACTGGCCGCCTGCCTGACATCAACCCTCTTTGGTAATACATTTGTACGAAAATTTTTACAACTGGCCGCCGCCTGACGTCTTTAGGAATGGAGATGTAGCACAAGATGGTTGTGCTTAGTCTTTATGTTGCCTCTTACGATATCCTCAGAAAGAGATGGAGCGGTACTGATGGAGTGGTTCATTTTTTAATACATATACTTATGTAAATTACGTATATCGAACATTAATCAGGCCACTTAAAAATCAAATTATAATACCTAAATACTAAATCATACGAGACAATAAGGATAACACAAAAAGTAAAAAACAAAAACGCCTTTACTACAAACGTACGAGACTCGTAAAATGTTCATAACTGTTCATCATTGGCAACGCTAATCAATTATACAAAACGGCTTGGAGATGTTTCCTCTAATTTATTAATGCACTTTAACAGAAGTATCATGTTCCACTTTTGAACATTAGAGATGCTCGCAACCCTGTTAATATTCAGAGGCCCGCATATGCAAAGGCCAAAGGGTCGGGGAAACTGAATTTAATTGAATACTGGCATTAACAAATGGAACGGGCCATTCCCGAGCTCCACATTTAACTTATTATTGTTCCATGATGCCGTAGCGTTCTTCAGCGGGATTGCCGCGAGCGTGACAGCGCGACGGGCCATCCATCACGTTCTTAATTTAAAATACCCGCGATTTGGGAAACGCTCTCACGGAACTCGCTAATCTCCCGAACCCGTTGTGTTTATTTACAGGCTGATTGTTTTATAAACGGCTTTTAGCATGTTGTAAAAACGTCAACATCTGATTATCCACGGAACAAAGACTGCTGCTATATCGGCCCACGTGTTTGGAAGCGTGTTAAAATTAGGATACTTGAAACAATCGCGGAGCAATTTCGGATAAAAGCGAACTAATGTTTACAAAGTAGACAAAGTGCTCGTAAACAGTTTAATCCCGTAATAAAAATCAATACACCTGATCGATTGAGATGACTCGCGATCGAATTAAATATGCTATAAACCCTAAAATAGACAGCGGCGGTGGCGTCTTCAGTAGGCTATCGATTAAACAAATAAAAAATCGTTTCGCCGGTTGAAAGGCGAAAGGCAACGTGACGGTAGAGAGTCATAAAAACGTATAGCACAGAGGAGCCGGCTAACTGCAGTAGTAAACCGTCTCGTTTTGTATACAGAGCCCTTGTTATAGTCGCGGTAAACAGCGCGCGGCCCGTGTGTCGCCGGCTTTATGGCCCGCCTTTGTGATTTTAGTACTTGCGGACGTGGCTTGAGACGGGGCCCAGTCGCAGCTTAATAAGAACGATTTGCCCACATTTTACTGTATCGACACTATCGACGAATCTAATCTTACTCTCCTGCAAGTAAACAACCTTTAAGTATACTGACAATTTGGTACATTATATTAGAAATACCATCTAGGTACTTCTATTATTACTAGTAACATTTTTCGTGCATAAAAAAAATGTACGTATGAAGCAGAAACTGCCTACATTTGAAATCAAAAAAGTACTCGAAAAACGTTTTATTTTAAGCAAATTATACCTAACTCAAAATACCGACAAAAAGTATTAGGTAGGTATATACACCTGACAAAAAAAATAAATATTATTGTCAAATATTAGTTATTTCTTCCGTTTTATTGCCATTTTCCGTTTCTTACGCCAATTTACTTGTTTCAGATTACGGCTACGGGCACCCCGGCGCGTTCAGCCCATTCTTGCTGAACCCTGGCTGGTTGGATGCCGCCTACCTCAACTACGCGTGGGCAGACTACTTCAGACCCCCGCAGATGAGAGAGCAAACCGCTGCATTAATCAAAGGTACTTATTGCATATTAATACTTGTATTATTTTTAGGGTTCCGTACCTCAAAAGGAAAAAACGGAACCCTTATATGATTACTTTGTTGTCCGTCTGTCTGTCAATAACCTTTTTCTCAGGATCGTGTGGAGGTATCAAGTTTAAATTTATATCAAATACTTAAATGTACTGTCCCTTGGAGCTGTGAAAAAATCAAAATTCTAACCAACGAATCAAAAGATACAGCCATTTATGCCGCAAATTTTCGACACTCGCAAAGGAATCAAAACCTACAAGGTACTTTCCGTGAACTCAGAATCTTGAAATTTGGTACGAAGAAACGTCTTATAGCACAAATAAAAAAATCTAAAATCATACACTTTAGTTACATTATATAATAAAAATATTTTTAATAATTTTAAATCCCTCGGTGTGTAAGTCCGACTCGCACTTGGCCGGTTTTTTGTTGACTAGATTGCAAGGATCACAAGAGGTTGGTTGGATTAATACGACTCTAATTATCCAATCGACACCATGCGACCCTTCCTAGTATGTGATCAAATCCTAAAAATGATATAATATAATCTACGTAGTCAGTTTTTATAACTGTGCGTTGCTTCTCGGGTTTCAAATCAACACATCAAGATTGAGCGTCATTCTTGAGGGATTATACAAACTATAGATAATTTGTAGTTATTAATAAAATAATAAATAATATAAATTTATAGGGACAATCACACTGATAGCTAGCCCCAAAGTAAGTTTTTTTTAAACTTGTGTTATGGGATACTAACTCAACAATACAATATTTTATAATATACCTCTAAATAAATAAACACCCAAGATTCAGGACAATTTGAAAATGGCTATTTTCCAACTTGCCCTGGCTGGGGATTGAACCCAATGAATGCACAGCTACTGAATAGTACTCATGTTAATTGTTATATTATACTTAACGTAAATACAGAATACGAACAATGATTCTCACGTTTCAAAACTCAACAAACTCAACATCTGAAACTTCCAATCAACGAAAATTTGGTATTTGTTAATTTGAAAATTCCCAATTTAACAAACACTGGAAAACATGTTGCTCGCACGGCCCCCTCAAGGCCATAGTGCAAAGCGGCTCAAATAAAAGAAGCATCTCTTGAGCGCTGAAAAACAACACCGCTACGACCGAAGCATAACCACCCGCTGAAGTCCGCAGGGGGGAGGGGGTCAGAAAACGGATAAAAAACCCGCCTTAACGTTCGAGAGAGTGTGGAGTCAATTTTATTCCAATGCAGGCGACCACGCCACCACTTTTTGTTTCCGTCGTTGAAACGCGAGGAGCGTTGTACTCAAACACCTACCCAACTTTTATTAAACCCCTGCATACGCTACTTTCACAGATAACGAGATGTAACATGCAGATAAAATGAATTGTTCTCGACCTTTCTGTTATATGTCCACTGGATGCTTTCAATTCATATTTCACTATTTCAACAATAACCAACAAAAGTTTTGTATTAATTTGATGTTACATAATTTAATATCCCATTGATCACCAATCAACAGATTTTCAACTTAATGCTAATTATTAATAATGACGAAAGTAAAAGAGAATCGGATTCGTCGTCAGAGGTCGGGATCACCTCAATCAGGCGCGACGCCGATATTGGCCCCCTCACCTCACCAAATTACCCCCTAGTTACGTCCCCTTCCTCCCTCGCTGCCTTTTAAAGTGGTCTGCGCACTGCCACTGATGCAAACAGAAAAAGTGCAAAAGAGTACCGAGCGTTGCACCTCGGAGCTCTTTGTGGCCCAATCTGCGCCTCCATCGTGTCCTTTTTATGCGCCAGCTTCTCTTACACGCTATCGAGAATCAAAGCTTGTACGTAGCTTGTAAAGCATGAACTTTTTCACACTGTTGCTAATGAAAATTTCACGTTTCGAGCCCTCTTTGTCCGGAACATCGAGATAGGTGCTTCCTTATCGCGATGGAGCTCGCTTTGTGAGCACACGTGTCCGATGCAGCGGCTACACGCGTGCCCGGCATTCCTAATGCACCGACACCGACCCGCGCCGCGACGCCGCTCTCAAAGGAGATAGCTCGAATATACGCAACTGTCCTGCCTGTCGTAAAGAACCTCGTGTTCGGATAAATAAATATTGCACCCTCACCCTCACAATATCGTACTAAAAAAACATCCCTTTCGGCGATGCCGCCTTAAACGCCTACAGATTGTACATTATCCTTAGTACGATTATGCACCCTCGTTGTTCGGGGAATCAGCGGAGTACTCGTGGGCCCACGACTGTCCCCGGGGGCTCGTCTCTCATATTACGTCATGTCGGTATATCCGAAAACAGTAGCTACGGCAAAAAGTGTGTTCATAAAATATTAACAGTTGATTTGGTTTGTCCACAGGTGGTGTAGCACCCATAACGACTCCACCAGTGGCGCTTCCGGGATCTGAACTCTTTCCGTTCCCACCAGCGATGGCCAACTTACCTCCAGGGGGATTGTTACCTCCTCCTGGCGCATTCTTACCACCAAATGGACTTCTGCCATTCGCACCACATCCTGCAGAACTAGCTTTGAAATCATTACCACCAGAACTTTCAATGAAGAATGGAATGAGCCCCTATGATGCATTACGGCATCTACAGAGTAACGTTTCGTCAATGGATACATCAAGCGCTCGTTTATCACCCACGAGCAGTAGACAAAGCAGTCCTCGCAGCATGAATAACGCAAGTCCAGACAGATCAAAAGCTGATTCGAAATCTGAAGCCAATTCAGTTCACGACGCAACGATATCTGATGAATCCGATGAGGAACCAATTGAGGTAGTTAAGTCTGCATTCCACCCGACGAGGCCAGCGAATGTTGAGCTACAGGAGATGAAGCGAGTACAGGCAGCCGATTCAACTGTGGCTGACCGGCCGCGAGCGCGCAATGAGCTGAAGGCATCTTCGCAACGTACGACACGCATACTGTCCACGAGTCCAACATCAACTAAAATTACCAATGGCTCGATAGCGACCCATAAATCAGTGTGGCGGCCATATTGACATTACTAGTGATAGTGTTCGATTTAATTTTAATATCCGTCTCCATGAGCGGTGTTGTTGAAATGTGATAATACCATGAGCTTGTAAATATTATAGTTTATTAGAAAATTACATTGATTATTATATGAGATATTTATTGTTAGATTTATATTTAGGTTAATAGCTTCCGTAGAATATCAGATATAAATGGAATGTAAAAATTTTAATTAGACAGTTGTTATTTTTATTGCAAATGTGTTCAAGCTTATCAGTAAGATAATTTTGTAATAACTTGATCTACATTACGATATTAGTGATATAACTCGAGATGTTTGTAAAGATATTCAATATTCTTGGAGATAGACTGATTACTGTACACAGTATAAGAAAGACAATGTAAAATTGTAGTTGTAAATATTGTAAGATAAAATATTTATTATTCTGAAAAAATGTACAGTAAATATTGAGAAATGGCAATGTATAGTCATGATGTAAATATGTATGTAGAGATGTCGAGATAAAGAAACGATTCTGAGAAATTAAAAGTGCATTTTAATAAATCCCCCATCCATTACCCAATTACAGAAGGTCTGCCCTGAGTATCAGTGGAATCTTTCAATTATTCAAACTTGAGTAGGTATGTTTACAGAGGGACGTCAATGTGTAATGCACATGTCGTCGTAAATCTATATAAACACTTCGGAGCTGAACTTTGTTACACCGTAAATAAACGAAATGTACTGTCAATTCCTTACTGTGACATTTATTGGTTTTCTAAAATTCTGATTAGGTATCGGAATTAATGCGCGTTCAAATAATGTTGTTTACATTTGAATTAATTATTTATTGTTCTGTACAATATGTATTTTTATGGACAATTAAATAAATAAATTTAATGATACTACATATATTTATTAAATGTCAGGTAATTGACTGTACATTCTTACTTTTGCAGTGTACGTACATAATGATGTATGTAATAAATATCACACCTTCAATGACGAAATAACTTATATTAAAGGCCCATTTACACAGTGTCAATTTCTTGCCTGTTGCATAGGTATAATTTAATGGAAGCAATTAGTCGACTTGTATAGTCTAAACAAATCTTCAACCATAAAAATAATTTATTGCTTCAATAATGATCAAGAGCAAATGGTTAGATTTTCACACATCAATGAAGTTTCTTGGTATACAAAAATGCATAGATATAGCGAAAAAGTTTTATCATTTAGGGTTGCTACACATATAAGCGGACCGGCATTTTCGGTTATGATAGGACAACGCCGGCCATTTTCATCGGCAGTAGATATTTGTCGAACAACAAAATCGACCCGAAGCAATTATAATATATTGGCCTTTTCCTCGAACATTCATATATAGGTAGGTATATATTCGGTTTAACCGCCCGGCTGTGCCGATTTACGCCAGCCCGCTTATGTGTATAGCAACCCTTACATATGTCTGTAAGTATTAATAAAGCAAAAGTTTTTAAAAGCCTTCTAAAAATAAGAAAATACCTAAACAAAAACATTAACCTATGTCAAGTAAAAACCTTGTCAAAATATGTGCGTAAGCATTGAATTAAAGTTTTTCGTCCGGTGAAGTTTTTCGTCGATATCATAAGTTGATTTCTTACTAAGAGTATAGTGAGCATTAACCACCATACCAGTATTCATTCTTAATTCAGCATTAAGTACCCATTACCACAGAATAAATAATAATCGGTGTACAATGTTTTAAGGTAAAATACCTATAAAACTGCTTTGCTTAAAAGACAGCTTGCTGCAGAGTTGTTCTAAACATCCGTACTCGTATAAAAACAAACCCTATCTATGATACGAACATTCCCATACACACACACACACACACACAAACATTAAATGGTTGGCCTATAAAGACTGTTCACACCTATAGCTTTTTAGGAAATAAAATATGTAAGTTGGTAAGTACCTTTGTAAAATTTTATAAATCTCTAGCCCCCATATTCGTACATAGCCTTCCGCACCAGATCTCAGGGAGAAGGGGTGCCTGAAAAACAGCGTTACCTCGAGCCTTGGTTCGAGGTAACACAAGCTGAGGCATTCCTTTGCCAAAAATTATGTAATAAGAATATAGGTAACATAACTTTTTAATTAAAAGTTTCTCTGTATATTTTGTATTCCCCTCTAGCTATTAAAATCTATGCACTAAAAATCTTTTTGTATAAACCCATTCAAAATCCCGAAAGCTAACTGAATTTCAGTATAAAGTGGCATATATGAGCCTTTACCGTTACAGTACCCTTTGTTATAGGAGAGGGATAACCTAGACAAATCAATCGTAACTGCTGGAGTAGGTACGTAACTCGGTTACGCAGGTTTCCATGCAGTTTTGCGCGGCGTCACGCTATCAATTGTGTTTGCACCCAGTTGATCCGGTTAGCTGATTGCCGCGCCCGCGCCCCTCACCCCGCGGTCAGCGCCCACTCCTCAAACAACACCACACGTAGAGGATCCTAGATGAGATAATGTTAGCGTTACCTATATGATTTACCTATGTAGGTATTTATTTTTATTTTATTTTAACACTCTTTATTGTTTTAAAGTAAAACATACTTTTAACAAATGGCGGACTTAATGCTAAGAGCATTTTCTCCCAGTCAACCATAAGGATAAACAGAGAAATAATTTGTTCGGCGCAAAAAGCAAAATTAATCAATTATGACTACCAATGTAATAAATACTTCATATAAAATATTAAGAACATATACATAAAACATTACATTACTACAAACTATATAATATATATCAGAATAAATATCTACTTATACAATACGTACCATTATATTATACCAACATATAAGTATAATTACAAATATAATAAATTTTAAGAACTTAATGATGATGACTTTACGGAGAAAGGGAGTTCAAAAGATGTGCGTGAACTTTCCTTTTAAAAGAGAATTTGGTAGAAATTTCTCTGATGTCAACGGGTAAAGCATTCCAGAGCCGTGAAGCTTGGAGAGAAAAGGAGTTAGACATAAAATTTGTCCGGAAAAGAGGGATAAAAAGTTGACGTGTCTCATTGGAACGTAGTTGTCGATCATGAGTGTCTGAAAGATAATTGAATTTACATTTTAAATATTCAGGGAAGACAGAATTAGTAAGAATAGAGAAAAGGGTACACAGTAACCGAAGTTCCCTGCGTTGACGGATAGGAAGCCAATTAAGCTCTGAACGATAAGAGGACACATGATCATATTTACGAAGACAGAAGATAAAACGAATACAATTATTAAGAATTCGATCAAGTTTATTAACAAGATCAACATTTAGGTCAGGATAACACACATCAGCATAGTCAAAGAGAGGAAAAATTAAGGACTGAACAAGTAAGATCTTTGTTTTGACAGGAAGAAAATTTCTAAGACGGTTTAATTGTTGGAGGCTTACGGTGATGGATCGACTAATTGCAGCTATGTGAGTGGTCCAGCTAAGAGTTGAGTCGATATGTAATCCAAGATTTTTTACTGAATTACAATAAGGGATAATATTATTGTTTAAAGTAACTGGTTGGATTAATTTAGTATCAATTTAAGCAACTTGCTTTGAACTACCCACGATTATAGCCTGACACTTAGATGAATTGACATTAATTCCAAAATTTTTAGACCAGGACATAATCGAAGATAAGGCGGAATTAATGGTGGCAATACCCGTGTTGATGTCTTCTGCTGGTGACTGAACATAAATTTGGAGATCGTCGGCATAAAAATGGAAAGAGCAGCCAATCGTAGAAGAAAGAAGATTAATAAAAAGAGAGAAAAGCAAAGGAGATAAAATGCCACCTTGAGGTACACCTAGAGAGAGAGTTTTCCAGTCCGACAGGTCACGGTCCAATCGAACCGATTGCTGCCGATCACGTAAATATGCTGAAAACCAATCCACCACTGAGGATGAGAACTGAAGATAATTAAATATAGCAAGGAGAATATCGTGATCAACCATGTTGAAAGCGTTAGAGAAATCAATGAGGACAAGGATGGTGACCAACTTATTCTCCATGCCCAATCTTATGTCCTCAGTGACTTTAAGAAGAGCAGTAGCAGTACTGTGGCCAGGGCGAAAACCAGACTGTAGAGGTGTAAGGAGAGAATTAGAAAAGACGAAGGAAGAAACTTGTGCATGCACTACAGCTTCAAGGATTTTGGAGAGGAAGGGGAGTATAGAAATTGGCCTGAAATTATTTAAGGATTGGGGAGAAGTAACTTTAGGAAGTGGAATAACGAAAGCTTTACGCCAAAGATAAGGAAAGGTCCCAGTAACTAAGGAGAAATTGATGATGTGAGACAGAATGGGAAGAATTATAGGCAAAATGTTTATAATCATTTGCCTGCTCACGTCATCACATCCTACCGCTTTCGACTTAATAGACATTATAATTTTCCGTATGTCATCCTCACTGGAAGGAGAAAAAGAAAAGGGGTCTATTTGAGGCTTGGCCATGGAAGTTATTCTAGAAATAGTAGCAGCTTTTACAGTGGGGTCAAGAGAGCTTGTAGAATTAAAATGATCATTGAAATCATTAGGGGAGAAGTTAGAAGTAGAAAAGGAAACTACCCTGACGAATCAAGATCGTGTGCAACTCACCAATTTTGAGATTGTTAAGAGGTACTTAACAGCTTAAGTACCTCTTAACAATCTATAGCCCCTTAAGCCACATTAAGAATATAATTTTTTTTTTCTCAGTCTTGCGCGGCGTCACACTATGAATAGTTCCCGCTCGTCAACAATACCAGCTATGAAAGATCCTAGTTGCTGATGCTAGCTAAAGAAAAAACAAAAGTTGACTCAAAAGTGGGTGTACATTTATAATCATGGTATTTATTACCTTAGATGGTATTACATTTTTGAAAGTTTTTAATAAAAATTCGCACACCAGTTCCTTAATACCTACATGATTTTCCTCAAAGACTACCCGTATTATTATAAAACGCAGACTAGTCCAAATGAAGTTTACATTGACAAAAGAGAAAGGTCTAAATTTCTATCAGGAAACAACTGTTCTTCTCTACTTGCTTAATCATGACGTTCAGTCAAAGAAAATTCGAAACAAATCACTGAAAATTCATATTTGAACAAAGACAATTTAAAGAAAATTACAAAGTGGTTGCATGAAAAGCCAAAATGTAGTGAACACGCTACACTACCTACTTAAAATTGATCCGCGTTTTTTAATAAAATTGTATAAGATTATTTGCAAAATGGCGTAAAAATATCTCTTTATGACAGTTTACGATCGGTAACGCGCGGATGGTAATCCTACCAGGCATCCATAGATTGCGACAACCACTTGCCACCAGGTGGGCTGTATGCCACTTTTCCTATTTAATTGTATAAAAATCCTCAAAAATTTTGCACAATCTAGCGTAGCGATATCTCCGTGTAATTCAGTGAATAGAGGTTCCTCATTATGTCGAGCTTTGATTCGCATCTCGCAGGCGTCGGGCTTATGATTCCCTTTTTGGTGAACACTGGCGCCCATACACTGCACATGTAACATACGACCACCCTATTTTGCAGTATTAAAAAGCTGTGGCCAGACACCGGCTCTGCGTCCGTGAGTGTATTTTGAATTTGAAATTTTGTTTTACGAATACTTCAATGCACCGTGATTACGCTCGTGTTTATTTCGCTATAGATAGTCCTATCGTCTGGATATTATTCGTGGAAATTCGTGGAAAAAGGAAACCTAATCATATACACAATCGTACTTAGGCTATTACTTATATAGGTACCTATTACATACAATGTGTAGTTGACATATGCGTAATAAATCGAACCACGGTCTATACTAGATCACTAAATATAATAATTAATAGTCAAACAACCAACAAAAATTCGACATTCCCAAACAAATTGTTCGGGCTGCTACTTCTACTTTTGTATAGAAATGCTAAAATATTTTTTTTATATTTTTTGTTTTTTGACTGTTATTTTAATTTCATTATACTATCGTGTAAGCCAGTGGTTCGATTTATTGTCAATTACACATTGAATATGTATGGAAATAATGCGGTACTTACACTTGTACCATACAAAAATTATAGCAAATTTTAAACTTTGAATAACAATGTCCATTATTCTGTTATTTCAGCATTGGTTCCATAAAAATCGTTAATATGGACGGGCTGAGTAGAGCGTGCGTAAGTGTGTTTGAACCAAACATTTAGGAAAGGTTAATTTAGAAAAATTTTAACTCTTCGAGGTCAAAATAGGCAGTATAGTCTTATATTATGTTATGCAAATAGTAGTATTCTAGTAACAATTCTATTAAATTGGCAATCAGAAAAGTACCTACATCTATAATGAAATAAATCCCGCAATAAAATTCAGAAGCACCTATCCCACATGCCCTAAATGGCTGTGTTAATTTTCAATCCCTTGAATTAAATAAATCGGATTCTGTGCCAAAGCAGATCAGGCCCCGGGCTAGATCCCGACAGCACATATCGATAAGACAGGGCCTGCGCTTTTATTTCGGACCTAAAGACCCGCACGCCCGGGGCTGCTCGGGAAATAAAAATCTAAATGGAGCACTCTATGGTACGGGCTTTATTCGAGAATCTATGGCCATTATTTGAAACATCACTTAAGCACCATTAGGCGTTTGGTTTTCCAAAATTGAATAATTTTAATTTGCGTATTGGTTTACTTTTTATATCGTGGAATTCCGAAAAAAAATTGTCTATCCAGCCAATGAAAATTACATATCTATAAGAAGGCCTAGGCGGCATAAACAAATGCCTCAGTTTATTTATAAACTAGCTTTTACCCGCGGCTTCGCTTGCGTATCCCAAATTCTACGGAAACGGTAAATTTTTTCGGGTTGAAAGGTATGTCTATGTATCCCTATGTCCTTCTCAGGACTCCTAACTATGTGTATGCGAAATTTCAAGAACATTGGTTCAGTAGATAAAGCGTGAAGAGATAACAAACAAACAAATATACAAACTCACTTTCGCATTTATAATATTAGTTAGGATTAGGATTATTTGGAAAAAATTAAAGGAAAATCCCCAACGCTCTTGAAAGTGAAAAGGGGCTAGATAACAGGGACTGGACAATGGGATGGAAAGAAATCTGTGATAAAATTTTAATGCGTGTATAAAAATGCCATAAATTTGATTTACGTGGCAGGCCCTCGTGGAACGGGGTAATATCGAAAAATAACATGAGATAATGTTGGCTTACAAAGTGGGGTGGCCGGGATTAGGTGATGTTTGCCGGAGAGATATGTGGCGGTCGGCCGCGCGGCGCCCGGTGCATCTACACTTTGCTCTTTCAATCTTTATTTTACGCATGCAGCATTGCAGGCAGTGCTAAAATCTACACAAATGTTAGAATTCCTTACTTTTACTAGGTCGTGTTACCTCTATAATTATATACACTTTTATTCCTATTAAGTACCTACCTAATTATAAATAGTCCCTCTCATCGACTTCGATGACGGCAATTCCGGACATTATTTTATTACAGATACTTAGACATAAGTACATAGACACAATTCAAGGATTTAACGTTGTTGTTGTTTCCAGTCTGGTTTGGATATTGCAGGCTTGAATCACCTGATTATCAGAAAAGTAAGATGATTCCGTGCTTCGGAAAACACGTAAAGCTGTTGGTCCCGAACGCCATCTACCGTTTGTACCTATCCTAGGATTGGTTCTGGTCTGTGTAAAAACCAGTAACCTCGTCGAATCACCTAGGTTAGGTAGCGGATCCCGGGTTCTGAAGTGTAACCGCTAACGATGCAACCGGGAATACGCTCCGATAATGACGATGAATTTAACGATTTAACGCACACTCCCAATCATCGAATTCTTATTTCGTTACCGGTTTTTTCGTTTCGTTACACACATTTAAAATAACAAGAAACAAAGGGAAGCCCTCACAAATTTATAAGAAGTCTCAAAAGCGCTGTGTACATAATAAATTCCTTATTGGTCCGCGGCAGCAACACAAAATGAGTGGAAGAAGCCACTTAAAAAGATTGGCACTCAGCGAGCCGGCATAATCTATGCAAATTACGTCAAATTAGGAGTCGTCAACACTCCGCGCTCCTTTGCGTAATTTGGAACGCAAACCCTCCTTTATTATTAATATTTATTCCATTCCTTTCCATCCGTGTCGGAAAAAAATTGAAAAATCTCCACGAAACACTTCGAACGGCTAATGAAACGGATAAAAAAATATATTTTTGTCGATATACTCCACCGAGCAAAAACAAGGAATAATTACCTTATCTACTGATATACCTATTTGTACCTATTTGTAAGTACACCTTTCGATAATGATATTTGTATTTTTATTTTAAAAATAATTATGCATGATAGGAACCTCCCCCGCGGCGCACCTGGAAACAGCTAGAGTCGCAGTAACGCAGACTCTAGCCTGGCCAATCCTGTCACCACGATGGTCATCGACACGCAAAGACGATTAGAATTAGTAACTCGTTTTTCCCCACGCAAAACGGGTTTAGCGCCATTGACCAAATTGCTGAAAAAATGTCCTCGAGGGAAGTAAGAAGTAAAAACTCATAAATACTACTGTAAGAGGTGGCGATTGAAGAAAATAATAAAATTACGACAGTAATTTAACCAAAAAACTTTTTAGTATTACTTAATAAATAAATAGGTATATAAGGACCAATCAGACTGATTGAGCTAGCCCCAAAATAAGTTTAACATTTTGAACGCCGCAAGAAAAAATTACAAGCGTGCCTACTACACCGCGACCAGTTTATGCGACACGAATGTTGCCATTTCAGGTCAGTTTCCGCTGGACGCCTAAAGGTGTCCACGGCGGTCAATTAAATTTGTATTATGGGATACTAACTCAACGATACCATATTTTGTAATAAATGCATATATGTATAAATACAGAACAGTTTGATAAAGACCATTTTCCATCTTACCCTAACAAAAGTGGCCGTTTTTCGCAAATGTGCGTAGTAAAGCTCAACGTTCTCACTTTAAACTGTAACGAGTAGTTCATAAAATACTTTGAAGGGTTATCTAGGACTTGGTAGTAGCAAAATTTTAAATGATGTCTTCCTTTTTTTTTTAATGATTTATTTTAAATGGGGGCAGCACTGGACCCCGGAAAATTCAGGTACGGCCTTAACCATTACGCCTCGAAGGTCGTCAAAAAACATAGGTACTTATTTACTAAAGCTTTTACTTCGGTAGAGTTTGATTGCGGTTATAATTAAACAATTTTATAAATTTCATACGGTACGCACTTTACTCGTACATTCATGAGTATTGTTATACTTTTATGTTAGTAGTATTGATGCTACGAAAACTTCCAAACAATATTAGCGACCAACAATGTTAACTTCCTCATATAAAACTTAGGTAGAACACCACAATCATTAAAAAGAAAGTCGGCATGCCCAAAGGCGGCGACTTGAAAGACAGATGCAATAAAAACCATAAAATGGCCTGAAAACATTGTTTACGTGGGCCGAACTAACCTCGGCTATAAAATAATATTTTGCCAAAGAAAGCTACTGTGCGTCCGACCCAAGTTTTATTTCTACTTATTTTAATTCTTATCTCTGCGTTTTGCTCTGGCATTGTTTTATAAAAGAAAGAAATTGCTCCGGTTTATTGAATATGTATGTACCTATAACAATGTATTCTAAACATTTTATATTAAATAAAACTTTAATGCTATTTTGTTCAAGGAACAAGTGCTTTTTTTTCTCATGATTTTAGGTAAGTTACTACTTTTTGACATACGTAAAGGAAGTATTACAACATAGGTAAAGGAACTATGTCAAAAATGTTTGTTATGTTCGTATGTTTGATGAGTAGATTGACGATAATTTGCTAACTACATTTGGCACTAGTCTTTCCGCCGCATTAACTCTGGTTATATCTATTCTGTGCGCAGCATTGTATATAACTTTGTAGCCACAATAAACCTAATAGTATAAATTCTAAGTTACTTCCCCAATTTATATAGCCTAACATTTCGAGATATATCCACCTAACTCCAAAACTCATACGATATTCGTATATCAAGATCGCTATTACACCACCTACCTAAAGCAAGTGTTAACCCTCAAATGCCGACTTACACCTAATCACAACTTGGTCCGGGCCCTAATTCCCGATCGTAAATCATAACAAACATCTTGCTAACCCTTCGGTCGACCGTCTGGTCTCCGGCACCCAAGTGGCGTTAATTGGCGACCGGCTCGGGAAATTGGTCGCTGTACTTGCTTCCGCGAGTTAATGACTAGCCGCCCAGTGGATGGACGCCGAAATGTATTTAAGAGCGTGCAATTTGTGTATATGCAACGGGTTAGCAGTGGGCTTCGTGGTGAGTGGAGAGACGAAGGGTTACGTTCCCTAGGAACGGCGTCTGGAGGTTTAAATGACGATTTTGCAAATCAGTTAATAACTAAACGGTCGTTAACGAAAACTAAATAGGTTTTCCAAAGGTACTCTACTGTACTTTGAAGCAAATAGCATCATTTTATAAAAATTAATACCTACCTACTTCGATAATTAATTATTTAAATGACATTTTAAAAGCAAGCTTTTGTCTAAAACAATAAACTAAAGAGTTTAAAGTGCTCATTTAGACCAATCAATTGAGTCAAAACTCGGTGGGGTTATATTGTTTTATCTCAGAGATGCCGTGGCCACCTTCCGGTTTCATCATGAGATCAGGTCATTGGTACCATTATATTGCATTGTCACCCAACCTACAAAGTATGTGTAGTTTCAACTCAAACAAATAAGTGGGTCTAATTTAGCTTGCAAGATTTGATTACGAACACACAGAGAACGGGACAGTTGAAACTAAATAAAAGCTTGTATAGAAAATAATTACCTGAGTCAAATGAAAGAAGAGTTGATCTGAATTCAGTTAAGTTGACGAAGGTACGTTAAGTATCTTTACAGTGTACCTAAATCAAAAAGTAGGCAATCATATGTAGGTACCTAATTAAAGATGAACATATTCATCTTTAAGTAGGTACCTACATATGTATATCCTTTTCGGTTTCTATAAATTATATACATTTAATTTTAGAAAATGAATTTAAGACAGGTGACTGCATACCTATTTTACATGAATGATGCGTTAAAATACGAGTAGTTACCGTTAGTCATTCGGGAGTTTGCAAACCGTAAACTCAAAACAGTTACAAAACAAAAAAAAAATTGCGTCGACACTAACGGTCCATTTTTAGGCCACTGCGAAGGTTATACAAATATCTCTATTTGTTTTGGCAAGGTTGATATTATTGCCCTACAAATGGTAAAAAGTAGAACCCAAATGTAAAACAGATTTTTTACAAACACCGGCACCTTTCTTTACTGTTATATGCAAATATTTGTGCAACTTAAATAGGGCAAGTAGAAAGAAATGGAGGCAAAAAAGTAAAAAACGGTACACTATGACAATGGTGCGCGATTCTTGAATTACTGTTAGTCGATAATTAGTTTTAAGCTTGAATATAACAATTACTACTGATTGAGAGCAAAATTTCACTGGCGTGTTTCCTAGAAGTTTGAGAGAAATGTTGTTTTTAGGGAATAATTTGTTTCCGTGAACAATTTGTTTTAACGTGCTATTTTTACCGTGACGTCATATTTTGTAAAACTGCCTACCTATCTTTCAAATGACACTTACGTTGATACCTATGTATGTAGCTTGTATGGTAGAGCCGAAGTTAAATTACTCTAACTGTTATCTAAATGTAGGACCAAATCGCTCATTATATTGGGCAGGTGAGAAGATAAAATAAGAAATATTTTAAAAACTATAGAAAATATAAGAGGGAAGACGATTGGACATCAACTAATCATGATCATCTCTTAGAATAATAGTAGAAGGTTAAATTAAAGGAAAACGTGGAAAAGGAAGACCGAGGAAATTTTTCCAACAAATTAAGGCGACGTGGGTTCACAATTTGCAATACTGTGCGTTTTTTTGAAAAATCACTGTTATTAAACTACTACAGTTTATTCCTCAAAAAATTTACATAAAAAATTTTCAGGCACCCACAATAGCCAAAACACAATTGAGCATTTTTGACTCGATAGAAAAAATTCACAAACATACCTCTAAATTTGCCTAAATTTGCCATTATAATACATATTACTATTTTATACAATCACCTTTTTATATGAAAGTTATATCAAAAAATGTATTATCTAAAAATCTATCCGTTTTGGCTACAAAAAAAAATATAAATATAATACAAAAAAAATAATAAATAAAACAGTGAAATATCGTCGAGCACTGCTCCGGCCCTTCCTTCGCTCTCGACGAACTCGACGAAGACGACGAAACGACGAACGAGGTTAATGTATATAATTAATTTTTTAACAAAAAAACAACCGACTTAAATTTTTTTTAGGAGTTTCTTCCATATCTCCAAAGTTCTTCGTCATATCTTTACCAAATTAAAATGGGACCAACTTGGTAGTAAAGGCTTTTAAATAAAAAAAGAATCATTAAAATCGATTCACAATTAGCGAAGATATCGCGTAACAAACATACATAAAAATAAAAATAACATACAGTCGAATTGATAACCTCCTCCTTTTTTGAAGTCGGTTAAAAATAGTAATGCGTATTATAAAGGCAGATATAGGCAA
This sequence comes from Acrobasis repandana, assembly GCA_963576875.1. Lineage (NCBI taxonomy): Eukaryota > Metazoa > Arthropoda > Insecta > Lepidoptera > Pyralidae > Acrobasis > Acrobasis repandana. Next base: position 7,040,141 of record OY756230.1, on the reverse strand, counting down.
ATTTAGAGGTATGTTTGTGATTTTTTTCTACCAAGCCAAAAATGCTCAATCGTGTTTTGGCTATTGTGGGTGTCTGTAGAAAATCCTTAAGATTTTTATGTTTATTTTTAGGAATAAACTGTAGTAGTTTAATAACAGTGATTTTTCAAAAACACGCAAAGTTTTGCAAATTGTGAACCCACGTCACCTTAAAGATAAGTTTGGTCCAGGTCCTACCAAGACACTAAAAAGATGGCAGAGATAAGAGAGGAATGGAGGCATCTCCACTTAACTGCACCGACAAGAGCAAGCTCCTAAAATATAAGAAGAAGAGAAGTTGCATTGTTAGAAGTCATAATTGTACCTGCTTCATCTTCAGATATTTAAATGAAAAGTGTTCAAAATCAGCTTGCCATTTATTCAAGAAAAAGACTATAATTTTTTAGGGTTCCGTACCCAAAGCGTGCAAACGGGACCCTATTACTAAGACTCCGCTGTCTGTCCGTCTGGCCGTCTGTCACAAGGTTTTATCTCTTGAACCGTAATAGCTAGACACTTGAAATTTTCACCGATTATGTATTACTGTGGCCGCTACAACATCAATAACTGAAAACAAAAAAAGTTAAAAATTAAAGGGGGTCGCCATACAAAAAATATGTTTTTTTCAGCGTTTTTAACTAGATCTTTATAATGGCATTAACTAAATACTTTAAATTTTCACAGATTATGTATAACTATGGCCGCTATAACAACAAATACTAAAAATAAAAAAAGTTAAAAATTAAAGGGGGTCGTCATACAAAAAACGTGTTTTTTTTGCGTTTTCAAACATTGTACGGAGGTACGGAATCCTTCATGTACGAGTCCGACTCGCTCTTGCCCGTTTATGACTATCAAGTTACCCTTAACTACCTATAATATTTTTCAAAATAGCTCTATCTATATCAAAAATATTTTTTGCCTTTTCGTACAAACGCGGATCAGCTGACCGGTCAACTTGTGTGGGAGTCCAAAAATAAATTTTCATATTTCGGTATACCTATGTTCCATGAGAAAAGTTGTTTATGTATCATGGACTGAATATAGCCTTAAAATAGTTTCAGTATATTTTGTTACACCGTGTAATATAGGAAATACGAAAAAATAAAGGAGAAATATTCTTTGAACTAAAAATAAGTAAGTATGTACCTAAGTATGTAGACAAGATATACCTACATTTACGGTATTACAGGTTTTTTGCCTTATCGTACAAACTCGGATCAGCTGACCGGTCAACTTGAGTGGGAGTCCAAAAATAAATTTTCATATTTCGGTATACCTATGTTCCATGAGAAAAGTTGTTTAGTATCATGGACTGAATATACCCTTAAAATAGTTTCAGTATATTTTGTTACACCGTGTGATATAGGAAATACGAAATAATAAAGGAGAAATATTCTTTGAACTAAAAATAAGTAAGAATGTACCTAAGTATGTAGACAAGATATACCTACATTTACGGTATTACAGGTTTTTTGCCTTATCGTACAAACTCGGATCAGCTGACCGGTCAACTTGAGTGGGAGTCCAAAAATAAATTTTCATATTTCGGTATACCTATTTTCCATAAGAAAAGTTGTTTAGTATCATGGACTGAATATACCCTTAAAATAGTTTCAGTATATTTTGTTACACCGTGTGATATAGGAAATACGAAATAATAAAGGAGAAATATTCTTTGAACTAAAAATAAGTAAGTATGTACCTAAGTATGTAGACAAGATATACCTACATTTACGGTATTACAGGTTTTTTGCCTTATCGTACAAACTCGGATCAGCTGACCGGTCAACTTGAGTGGGAGTCCAAAAATAAATTTTCATATTTCGGTATACCTATGTTCCATGAGAAAAGTTGTTTAGTATCATGGACTGAATATACCCTTAAAATAGTTTCAGTATATTTTGTTACACCGTGTGATATAGGAAATACGAAATAATAAAGGAGAAATATTCTTTGAACTAAAAATAAGTAAGTATGTATCTAAGTATGTAGACAAGATATACCTACATTTACGTTATTACAGGTGAACACACGATCGCTTGTCAAAATAAATTCATGGAACTGTTCCAACTAGGAAGGTGACCTCCAGACAAAACTTAAATAAAATTTTAATAGCATTCTGATTATTTCTGATTCGTAGCCGTCTGACGCGGTGCAACCGCAGTTTTGTGACTTGCCAAAACAAATAGAATATCAGCACATTGCATTAGAAACTAAACTAAAAAAAAATACTAACCTAAAATAAATTAACCTGGTAAATTCAATAATTGTATGACAAATATACGATTTAGGTGACAGAGCAACTAAATCTCTACAACATACAAATAAAAATATCTAAAGAAAATTAAAATATACACAAAGAAAAACTGCTCACACAAATAAAGAGTATTAAATGTAGATATTTGCGTTGTGACAGTAGAAATTCACCGCACATAAATAAAAAAATAAAGAATTGTAAAAAAATCTTCCGTCTTTATTTTCCAAAGTTCTTTATTATATCTTCACTAAACTACCGAGCCGAAAGCTCTAGGTAAATAATCTCTAGCTAAATATGTTGGTTTCATAATAAAAACCTAAATAGCTTTCGGTTCATATTTGGCAAAGATATCGCGTAACATAAATACAAAAGAAACATACAGTCGAATGGATAATGATTTGTTTAATCCGGTTAAAAAGAGTTCACCAGTTTAATCTTCATCATCATCAAATTACATCTAATGATGTGCTGTTCCCGGGAACGTTCCCAAATTCCCAGACATTTGGGAATTTGGTAACGTTCCCTGGGAACTTCCCGTATTATTAGGGAATGTCACGGAATATTGGATGTGTGTTTACGTAAGTAAAATATATTTACAGTGATAAAAATATGTCTGATAAGTAACTTTCTCTGACATTTCTATTTTTGGAAACATTCCCGGGGACGTTCCCAGAAATCTGGGGAACGGGAACGGCACATCACTAATTACATCAAATATAGCGAAGAATACCTACGCTCAATCAAGTCACTTTTGAACAAAACAAAGAAATCTAGTTGAGTTTATTTAATCGCTTCATCCGTTCGGGAGTAACTACGCCACATACACATACACATCAAACCTAAAACATACCCTCATTTTTCACCGGTGGTTATAAAGTTCAACAGCACGAGCGCACGCAGTTCTAATACCGCCGACACCTCATTGCTATTCGCGACCCACCTGTTACTAAATTGAATAATGTCGCAGGCGGTGGAAAGTTATGATAATTCAGAGTGGTGAGAGAGGGGCACGTATACAAGAACGACAAGTTGCGGGCGCGGTTGGCCGCATCGCTCAACAGTGAATAGACGCCGCCAGATCTCCTGCTTGAATGTCTGTTTGGTATACTTAGAAGTTACGAGAACACGCATATACACATACACTCACGTTTTTGACCCAGAGCTAAAACTCGCGAGACCCCTAACTACTACGAGTTTCAATTCATTTTAAATGAAAAAATATTTCCATACCTATTTGCAGGTTAATACAAAGTACATATTTATTACTAACATTTACTAACATCATTAACGTCTATTGTATAATGCAAATAAATGATTCTTGATTCTTAATTCTTGATTCATGAGACAATTTTTGATTGCCGTTTTATTTGTATCTACCCCTAATTTTTGCTTAACTTTTCGCATTTGAAAGGAGAATCAGCTGGAAAATCTTCGAATTAGTGTAATATCATTAGATTATTTTACACATACCTAAGACATGTAAAATGTATCTAAGTAGTACTTGCCATTCATTGTCTTCACCTGATTATCTGACTGACCGGGAACAGCTGTAAGTTTAGTATTATTTATCAATTTCTAATGTACATAGAAGAATAATAAAGTAGTAGGCGTGTCACAGCACCATCCCTACAAAACAAACCAAAACGTTTCTGTAAATGACCCAGCTATGCGCTGAAAATGCAAAATATATATTCCCTAATCCCGAGATAACTGCCAGCCAGAGTGCGGTGTTATTCGGTTGTTTTTTAAAAAACGTCCGCGGCCGACAACAAATTGAAATTCATTAGTACGCGAAGGGGCGTAGCTAGAGAGAAAGGGGTAGGTAATGCCCACCCTATAAACCCTAAACAACTTTAAAACCTGTTCCACCTGATGATGGATAACGTCGACGAAGAGCGGCTCCTGATAAAGAATATTGATGTTGAAGGATTATTATGTAGTTTCATTTAATGTTTTTTTACCTTATATAACAGTTTCACATGTTATTAATTTTCCAAATATTGTCAGTACTTACACAATATCAAATCCTACACACAGTCCTTTGTACTTAAAAATGTTAAATTGCCACTTGGCAAAAAGTTTATCTGGAACCCTATGTTCCACATTTCAAAATCGACCTAGAGGTAAATTGGCAGACGATGCATTAGGTACTTTTATACGTGCTGCAATCTGCAATGTAAAACTTTCACATTACTAAAGAACTTCTTTTACTTTTGATTCCTTTTTTCCACACTAGAAGGGGCCTTTGAGTCTTACGGCCGTAATACTCATAGCGTAATCTGTTTATTTATGTGACAGCTCTCTATACATGTAGTTTTTAGCTGGTCAGCTCCCCCCTAGGAAAACCTTTATCTACGCCTAGTGCACGCAGCACCATCCACGCGGGCGTTAAGGAAAATTAACGAGGCATATATGAATTAACACCCACACACCGACGGCCAGATCGATAAGAGCAATCGGCGACAGTTTTTTGAAATGGTTAAACTCGTGTAATTTCACGTTGACGCTTTCGAACGCGTTGATTTTCCCGCGATGGATAGAATCATTGAAAAGCCGACTCTACTGTCGCGGTCCTGTTACAGATAGGTATATAGCGTATTTTTTGTTAAAAATTACGTATAATAGTATATTTTCTTTGATTATTAGTTAATTTTAAGAAATAAAACTTCTGTATTTGACGAAGGTATGTAACTTAGATACTTAAATAGGTCACTGTAAGTATTCTTATAAACTGCGTTGTCTATAAAAATACATTTACATACATACAAATACATTATTCTCATGCATTCAGTGTTAATTGTACGTAGTATATTATTACTCTGTGGTGTTAATAACAACACCGTTTTACCTGTGATTGAAAAAAAAATGATTATGATTATATGACACTTGACTGAACTAGTGACATTAGTAGGTATGTTTTTATTCACTAATAACTACAATACACTTATTGTAGAGTCAAAAAATAAAATGAACATTTATGTACTTACAATGTATGTCTATGATGAAATAGTTTTATAGTATGAATGAAAAAAGTCGATGATAAGAATTCAATTAGTCTAAGCTAAGTTTGAATTTTCGAGTAATAAGAATTTAAATTCTCATCACAAAATATGAAGAGTAAGGAAACAAATGGACACAAGACAAACAGGGCACGCGTCGCAAACCGTTTAATCTGTCCAAAGCCGTTCCCCAAATAGCGGCATCTTTACTCCGCTTACTCCGCTGCATAAGACAGGATTAGACGTCTTACTGGGCTTACAAGTCAATCTCTAGACGTTGTGAACATTTTCCCTCTTGTTTGTTAAGCCGATTACAATTTTGTTCATGTTTTCATCCATTTTATTGCGTAAAAATTCAGAGGAAAATTGCGGCATCTTAACTCTGCCAATCTCCGTTGCATAAGACAGAATTTGGAGTCTTACTAGGCTAACGACAAGCCAATCTCGACGTTGTGCACATTTACCGACTTGTTTGTGCAATCAATTACAATTTTGATTATAATATTTACGTCCTTTTTACAAACTTTTATTTAGTTTCACCTGTCCCTTTGTCTGTGTTTCCGTGTATCAAATCTTGCAAGCTAAACCCTACCCACTTTCCATTATTCGATCGAGTTGAAACTTCACTTATGTAAATGGGTGATAATGCAATATAATGGTACCAATGACCTGATCTCACGATGAAGCCGGAAGGTGGCCACGGCATCTTTGTGATAAAATAACATAACCCCACCGAGTCCGGGCTTAATTGATTCGTCTTAAAGAGCACTTTAAACTGTTTAGTTTATTGATTTAGTTAATAGTTTTTTTTTATAACTACATATCTACTTGTTTTTATTTTAATTTTTAATGCAATGTGCTGACATTCTACGACCTCCGTGGCGTAATGGTTAACACGCTAGACCGCTAATCCGGAGGTTCTGGGTTCGATCCCCAGCCAGGGTAAGTTGGATAATGGCCTTTTTCATCTGGGTCTTGGGTGTATACCTATATATGTATTTATCATAAAATATAGTATCGTTGAGTTAGTATCCCATAACATGAGTTTATAACTTACTTTGGGGCTAGTTCAATCAGTGTGATTTGTCCGTATATATATATATTTTTTTTTCTATTTGTTTTGGCAAGTCACAAAAAATATTTTACATAAAAACGAAAATATATATATTACTGATAGCTTAAAACCAAATTCGACATCAAACGCTTTCTTCACTGTTACAGTTTCAAGCAACGAGCGGTATTGTTGCATTCGTCACGCGTCCACTAGGAATACCCTTTCTCGGAGAAAGTCCTTTCTTCTCTAAGGCTAACGCTACTCTTTGTATAACTGTCAGTATTACGGTTCCTTGTGTAATTATTCATAAAGGGTTGCTCTAAAATCGCTCGCGGGACCGTTAGTTCCTGGTTTATGAGCTAACGGGCTGATGACGTCGATACCGTTAGTATTTGAGGCAATAAAGTAAAAGGGTTGGTGAAATGGTTTTGTTTCTTTCATTTTGATTTAACCTTAACGGCGTTGGTTATTGTAGTTGTCGATGTAAACAAATGAACGGTACTTTGGGAAAGTATCGCGCGGCTTTGGTTCCGCAATGGTTGGTTTTGTACAAATACTTACAGTTATATTTCAGAGTTCTTGGTACCCTATGAGAACAGAAATATAACACTTAAATTCTTACTTATCTTTTATTTAATTAAATAAGATTAGGTAAATGTTTTCAAATATTAGGTTATGTATTAATAGTAGGTATCATGAAACCATTAACCGCAGACCAAGGATCTTTAACGAATACCTGTGTCATATTTCCTATGTCACGCGCACACACTACCACGTCTTTATCCCTTATGGGGCAGACAGAGCATTTTGGGTTTTGTAGCTCTTAGCAGACAGAGCCCAGGACAGCAAGAGCCAATGGTCACTTTTAGCGTGATGGTGGGCGAGAAGGTGGAAAAAGGAATATAAAATAGGAATGGGTTGCTAGCCGCATCACCTATTAACTTGATTTGCATTTTCGCCCATTCCCTCGATCGGTTTTTGTTGCGCGGGAAGAGAAGCAGCTGGTACATTCCATTTTTTTTCTTTTCGCTCAGACCAGAATGGAAGAAATACCTATAGTCACACGTTGATAAATGCCGTATTATATTCGTCACTAAATTATTTAAAACAAATTTTAGGTATACTTATAAGATTTCGAAAGGTTTTATGGCCGAAAAATTAAATATATCCATCAAAACTAAATTACTTAGAAAACTAGGTAAATAGTTGTTATAACTTTTTACGCGCGACTAATTGCTGAATGGCTTCTGTTGTTATAAATTGTCAGCCACCGGTCTTACAGGCTTTGTTTCCATAGAATTGGCAACAGCGATGTAAAAACATGACCCATTTGCTGCTTTGTGGACGCTGCCGACGGCTGCAAGGTCGTCGGTAATGTGCTGTGAGACTTAACTTAAGGCTATACATGAATTTTCCGGGGTCCGGGACCCCGGAGGGTCCAGTGCTGCCCCAATTTGAAATAAATCATTTCAAAGGAAACGGAGATATCATTTAAAATTTTGTCTTTGTGAAGCCCTAGATAACCCTTCAAAATATTTTAAGAACTACTGTTTACAGTTTAAAGTAAGAAAGTTAAAAGCTTTTCTACGCATTTTTGCGAAACACGGCCACTTTTGGCAATAATGCGTAGAAAAGCTTGACGTTTTCACGTTCTTTTTACCCTTCGTCTGGAGATGAATCCATTTTTGCATAAAGATATATTTTAATTATATTCTTTTACGAGTTTGACAATACCTATCCTACATAGAAAATAACATGAAAAATATATCTGATTGCAATTATTAAATAGTTAGAATGAGTATCAATTATCACAGACTGAATTTACCAAGTATAAGTTATGTACTCGTATAATAATTGAAATACTTATAGAAAATATCGGCATTTTTTTACTTTGGCTGATATTAAAACTAATTGAGATCTCCATAATTTTGCATTAAAAAAATAAACAAAAACTTAAAAGTTGGCCTTTTCTTCTGCACTACGAACGGTCATGCAACTTTTAAGTTTAATTTTAAGTAAAAGAAGTTGTCATATTATATACTTACTTTGGGGCTAGTTAAATCAGTGTGATTTGTCCCAAAAATATTTTTTTCTTTACTTATAGGTACGAGTAACATTCAAGTACCACTTATAAAACTGTCTTTTGTTATTATTCCTATTCCGATTTGGCGAAAGTACACGTGTGGATTTAAAAAAATCCAATCCAATCTATCAAAGATTCATAGTAATAAAGTCAGCTTCACTTCGTTCCACTTTGTGAAAGGTATGAAAAGTTTATGGCAAACCGTTTTCAAACAATCGAACTAGAAGATAAGTTATTTTTTGTTTGGCTGAATCCAAAATCATTTTGAGATATCTGAGCTCAAAAACAATATTTTCCAAATCACAGACTTAAACAACGAAAGATTTTAAGTTCTTCCAAGCAAAGACAAACTTGAAGTATTTAAAATTGATTCCTCAATTACAGGTAAGTCTGTCGTCATGTCAATTTACAAGTTTGTGACTAATAGTGGACACCTCAATCAAGAACCACGACAGGTCCCGCCGGCACTAATAAACGAGCCAATTCTATGCAACTACAACAACCAATATCCACGGCGGTGCGTGAAATCCGACACAATGCCCACAATAGTTTTAACAACATTTAACTTCCTAACAATAAACACAATGCAACAAAATGCTAAAAACAATGCCACAATGGCGTATCCGAACGACAAAAGATGGAATTCTTTGCTGACGTTCTGAGTATGGCTGCACAAAAAAAACTTCTTTGCTTATTTTTTTTTTCTATTCTGTGGCCTAATTACATACAGGACGGCCGCATTGTGGCGTTTATGACACCCACGCGACTTCATAATGGAATTAGTTCCAGTATTTTGCCAACTGTGTTTTCTGGACGTGTCAGTTCGAAGAAGAAGAGAAATTGGGACGGGATCTAGGGGTAAAAAACTGAACGCGTGCCTCTGGCTCGGTTGCGTTTGATAACTGGTAAAACGTTTTTTTAAGTTCTATATAATAAGAGCAAGCTCACATTAGTAGGCATCATAATGTAAAGGTAGCAGCGTACTCCAATGTTCCACAAATGAACACATTGATATGTGTAATCATTTGATTAGGATAGATAGAGATACGTTATACTCGTAACTAAAAGTAGGTAACTGGCGTAGATTGTGATCTCCAATTAACCAACTTTCTATCTCCACGGCGAATGTAGCAATCACATTAAACCCGGTGAGGCTTAATAATTTTATGCGATTAGAAAAAATAAAATGTACCCGTGTAGTTCCGGGTTAGAATAGGACCACTCCATCTCTTCCTGTGGATGTCGTAAGAGGCGACTAAAGAACTAAGCACGAACATCTCGTACTACAATTGCATTCCCAAGGAGGGTAACCGTCGGGCGGCGGCCTGTTGTAAAACTATAGCCAAATCATTTAAAGTGTTGCGGCCGTTTCCTTTCCATTTTGTTAGGTCTTTGGCATTCTTGAGTGACCATTGAAAAGTGAAAGCGCACCCCGGGCTCCGAAGTAGCACAGCTGAGGATGCAACCGGGAATGCGCTTAGACGAAGAAGAAGAGAAAAAATAAAATGTTGCTACCGTTATCCCGTAGCACTACATACATATTTGGCATTTTATACTAAATGTTAACAATGTAAATAAAAAAGACAGCTAGGTAGGTATTTAATATATGCACGAGTTTATATTATTTAAAGCATTGTTTTTTAGTAAATGTACTTCAAAGTTCCCTTTTCAAAATCAACGTTGTTGACGCAAAATCGACAGAACAGAGACAAACTCTCCACGAGGGTTTTTACTAATGGCGGGTATTCATAGTTGGATGCACACCACAGAAAAACAGGCGGTATCTAACAACTAAGAACGAGGGTACCAATATATATTTTTGAAATTTTCATTCCTATGCGTAGAGTAGTGTTAGGTAAACACACAGAGAATTATTAATACTCGTCAGAAGATCGCCACTGATTGGTTTCTTTACTTGCTACTTAAGTGTACAAGTGCTAATCTAAATTCAAATAAAAAATAGTGGCACTCAGAGAGTGCCGACAGACGTGACAATTTGAACGACATGGTGTTGGTAACAGTGTCGCGAGTTCAATGTTTTTTCCCATCTCAAAAACTTCCCAACGCGCCTAAAGAAGTTTTCACTTTAAAAAAAAATTATTAAAAAAAATATAATCGGATTTATACCAAGAGCATAACAAAGGCGTTGCGTCCTCGGACGAGAATCGTGACGAGTTGATTCACTACACTACACACTCATTAAATTGCCACGATGTTGTCCTAATTCTTCAGGATGTTCCATTGTGGGTTGTCAGTGCAGTTATAATTGTTCAGGTCATGCTATTCCACCATGTGACAGGGAGACGAAGGTACCACACTTTTTCTCCGAAAGCTCCAGCGCCTTGTGAAAGACATATAATATTCGCGGTCCCTTTGCATCACATGCCCGTACCATCTTAGACGGGTCTCTTCTTCGTCTAAGCGCGTTCCCGGTTGCATCCTTAGCTCAGGTGCTTCGGAGCCCGGGGTGCACTTTCCCGCTTTTTCTTCTCCAAATATAACATGCATGTCAATGGTCAGCCAAGGATGCCAAAGTCCTTGCAAAATGGAGAAGAAATAGCCGGAACAGTTTAAATGATTACGCTATAGTTTTATGACCGGCCGCCTGCCTGACGTCAACCCTCTTTGGGAATGATTTTGTGCGAAAAGTTTTACAACCGGCCGCTGCCCGACGTTAACCCTCCTTGTGAATGCAGTTGTAGCACGAGATGTTTGTGCTTAGACCTTTAGTCGCCTCTTACGACATCCACAGGAAGAGATGGAGTGGTCCTATTCTAACCCGGAACCACACGGGGTAAAGACGGGTCTGTGTCAACTTTTGAGTTTTGTACACTTTGTCTTTAGTTCTTACCGGCATACAATCACAGAGGCCACCAGTAAGGCTTCTCCATTTCTACCAACCAACACTAACTCTGTGAGAGACGCGTTCAATATTAACATCCGCAATCACAACAGATCATCAACAACAGAATTAGCTTGCACGACTATTCATCATCATCAACTACAGGTCTTTTCTAGTCTCTACTTAAGCCAAACTTGGCCAGAGTAGCCACAGGATTTGGCCTACACTCTCCACGCTGGCCAGACGGGTTGGAGAGGTCTCATTGATGTTTATAAGCTTTGTTTATCTTGTTTCCTGAGTCACCATCTACGACATTACGGGAAGACTTGGAGTGGTCCTATTCTTCTCTGCCGGGTACCCAACGATTATAAATAAATAAAATCAATTTATTTCAGGTTACCATATGACCCATATTTAAAATGTTTACATGTCAGTCGCAGTTACAGTTATTGTCGCAATTCTCTCGCCCGTGCAGGCAATGCCTTACATGCTCCAAATTTATCGTCTGTCCAAAACTGAGTTCTAAAATCAACTACTACTGTGTTCACGGAAGAAGATGCACTACACTGGTGCAATCGATTTCTTCCTTACTAAACATATATTACATGCTAATGAGATTATAGCATATTGCTGTACCAACTAACTTAGCGTCAATTTGAACTTTTTTCTATTTTACTATGATTCAAAAATGGTGTTCAAACATCAACAAATGTGCGGCAAAAATCACAGCATCAGGCTTAACGAGGAATATTTATAGTTGGATGCACACCACGGAAGAAGATGCACTACCCCTGGTGCATCGATCGCTGATGCCCCTCGATCGCGCCCCTTATTGAAAATTATAACAATGGCACACCGCGCGCTCTCTTAACACTCACTGATTTCGGTCGTGTATTGTGGATATGCCAGGCGATAATAACAATATACTATGTTTGAAAAATGTACGTTTATCGACTTTGTTCCAATATAGCTGACACATCAAATTAAAATTGAACACAAATAAAACATTGAGCAAGATTTAAGAATTATTGTCAAACAATAAAAATCGATTCATAACTACTTTAAATGTTTGGTATTTTTTCAGCTACTTCATAGGTACAATTTGTGTAGAAAATATTTAGAAATGCATAAAGTCAGTTATTTTTTGCCAAGAAAAGCTTGTTATAATGTAACATATGTGTTCTCAAATGCGCGATATAGAGTAGGTACTCAGTTCTGTAATTAAGAATTTCAAACTTATCTTGTGAAATTTTTCCTACCAAATAAACCATATGCTCAATCAATTAGCAGCGATGTAGCTTTAACTTACTTTTTTTTACTTTTTTACGATATACGATACACAAGTTATTCTAAAAAAAATAAAAATCTTATCCACACAGATTCACATCGTACGTGGACGTGTTAATATATCGGTCGAATTCAGAGGGCAGAGGGCGGGATGCAGGGATTATAATGAGGCTGAGCCCCTCTAAGTATTTTCGACATGCGTCGCTGTCGCCCGACAAACATTCGGGGGCCACGCAAATTACTGGCACTGCCGTATTTTAATGCCCACGTCAAAAATCATCGCGATAAATGGAAATATTGGAGAAAATTTAAAAAAGGTTTATGTTTATCGAGATATTAACTAAGTACAAATGAGTCAATGCGCTGCATATACTATAAGGCTAATAAACTCTTAAGAGTCCTGAAAATCATCGGTATGGACAGTAGGGAAAAGAACAGAGATTCAAGTATTAAGAAAATATTGAAAAAACATTGTGTTTATAACTTGGTAACTGAATCAGTAATTTAGCTAGACAACTTGGTTCAAAAGTCAATTTATAAGATAATCTGCTTTTAATTTACTAGTAAGTCGTTTCGATTAAAAACTAAGAAAATTTCACAATAAATCAACTGCAAGTAAAAAGTTTAAATTTTTATGAATACTGCAAAATCCAAAAGGTATAAAAGATATTGTATATTGTAGTAATTGTAAAGATTTTCTTTGGAAGAAAAGCGGCAAGTTCATACTATTTTTTTTCTTATTATTTCCGTGATAACAATAGTTTTATTAAAATCATTGGCGAGGTCACAACAATCTATAGTGTAATAAAAAACACATTGTTGCTAACTAGAATACTATAAATGTGTTTTGTAGCAATTTATATCAGTTGGGAGTAGGTACCATGTGCAGAGAACAACAGAAGTGTACCCAACCGCCTGGGGCGCTGGGATTCTATTAAAATCCAAACAATACCGACTTCCCCAACTAATATCTGGACTAAATCCCTAATAAGTATGCCATTGTGTGAGAGGGACGTGGCTAAAGCGACAAAGAACACGTTATAGCGATCTGACAGAAAAGTATCTATCAAAACGAAGTAACTCTACAAATAAGGTTACGCAAAACTGTAGTATAATTCATTGGATATAAAATTCAATTTTGCGGATCCAAGGGGATTAAAATATGATGTATGGGTCATGGTTGAGTTTGAAGCAGCGCTGCCGGAGTGTGGTGAGCGTCTGGCCATGGAGGCCTACCGAACTTGCCGCACTCCCCTACCAAACTAGATTTGCAGTCCGGTTATAATACCCTCGCCATTCATTACATGCGCTACTGTTTATTGATTTTTTTACTTATTGTAGAACTTAATCCAATTACTCCTGACTATCCTACGGCCTACCTATAATTATAAATATCTATGTAGTAATTATTTTATTATTGAATCAAATAGTCGGGTCACAATGGGAATATAAATCAAATATTGATCATTGTTATGCAACTCTTTACTAAATATAGGTTAAGTAAGTAAATATTATAAGTTATACTTTATAGCACCAAAAACAACTTTAAAAAATATTTAAAAATATGTACAGTATAGGTACAATGGGCGGCCTTATATTGCCAAGGCAATCTATATATCTATATAGATACCTATATTTAGTAAAGAGTTGCATAACAATGATCTAAATATCCTAAGTTCTGAACTATGGACTTATAGGTATTTTTAAGAGAAATTGGCATTTTCTAGGTTTTGTGAATTTCACACAATAATATTATTGAGAAAGTAATATAATATACCGCATGACTCTAAAAAAGATATATTTGTAACAAATTTATTTAACTAAGGTCTTATTGGTACCTATGGGAGGATGCAATTTGTTTACTGTTTATTTTTTTTGGAAAATAGATCAGAGTACTTGCTATATAAGAATTCGAAATGCGAAATTAAACAACAGCAAACGAAACGTTGTAAAGAAACAAAATCATCTCAAACGTATGAGTAGGTGCAGAAGTATGCAGCAATTACTGATCGCCAAGTGTCACAGGCAGGGAGAATCTGAGTAGAATCAATGGTAAAGTGTAGTGTCAACAGAGGTAAGTGTTTTCCGTGTTCCTCGACTTTGTGGGGAGCGACTGTAGTGCAAGGCCGATAGCTCAGTGCTGGGACACGGTAATAGATAATGTCAAACTACATCAAATGGACCCGGAAAAGGTGGGCTTGGTTACAATAGATATAAATCTTATAATTGAACGAAAGGAAATTACCAACAATTACTTCATGTTTCTAAAATGTAGTGTGGTTGTTGTAGTCGATAATCTTCCTAATGAATAAAATAAAATAAAACAAATCTTACACTATTAGTTACCAATTACAATGCCTATCAGCTGTCCATTCCACTTTAAGACAGCACAATAAATATTATACCTACAATCGTGGAACTGTAAGATAAAAGTTTATTACAAATTGAAAGCACGAGTCATATTATGTGATAAAGAAAGTTTATTTACGAAACTGGTTTTAAAATGTAAACAATTCACCAACAAACTATCAGGCATGACGAATTTTTTTTATAATTATATATGTATTTTAGGAAAACTAAATTCTTTCACCTACAAAATTAAGTTAAGAAAGAGTAATCGAGCTTTGGATCACACAAACCCATCATCAAACAGGTTTAAAAAATTTAACAAATTACCATCAAACCTTTGACTATTAGTCACCACCAATATTGCCAGTTGCCCATTCCTACCCTAGGACAGCGGTGATGCAGCCGTGGGGTCGTGAGACAATAGCAGCTAACTACCCCTTTCTTGTAAACCGGCCGGGGAGGCGCGGGCTTAACCAAGCATACACTGCGTTTTGGGGAACCCACTGCGGGGACGCTTACGTGCAATGGTGTTAGCTTTTTATACTATTTGTAGGTACTTTGTTTTCTATTTTTAAAACAAGGAAAATAAACATACAGCGGGAAAGGGAAACTTAAACTGAGGATAAAAGAACACGGTATGTTTGAGTAAGTTCGGATACTGAAATTTATCAGCAAAATAATTTTTATACAACTATAATGACATAAAACTGTGTTATATTTTTGGACTCACACACTCCCACTCACATGCAGTGTCTATTTTAGAAAAGCTCTCTAGATTTTTTTTTAAAGAGTTTTTCTTTAGTCAGTAAATTATAGAGTTGTTCTAGAATAAATTTTAAATTAATTGTACTAATATTAGGAATAAATGCGAAATGTTTGTGAGTTTGAATGTTTGTTACTCGAACACGTATTGGATTAAAATTTTGCATGTTTAAAACTGATAAATACAAAATCATATGGGACTTTTTCAAAATGTTCCACGTAGTATTTAAGTCATATATTTTCCTTCATTAGGTACAAATAACACACATGTCTTCTTCATCTGAACGCGTTCCCGGTTGCATCCTCAGCTGCATAGCTGCTTCAGAGCACGGGGTGCGCTTTCCCGCTGTTTATTTTCCAAATATAATATGCATATCAATGGTCACCCGAGGATGCCAAAAGTCTAGCGAATTGGAGAAGAAATAGCCGGAAAATTTCAAACGATTTGGCAATAACACACATGTATCACAACAAATATTTACATATAATTATAAATAAAAACAAAATAAAGTAAAAATTATATCAATTAGAAACACAATAGCTTTTGCATTCGAGTATCCCCAAAACTACTAGTATATGGGGTCCCGCAGACCCACAATGCAGATTTGAACGGGGGTCGTAACCGGATCGCCAAATTGAAATGTTTTATTTTCGACCCCCGGCATTATGCGGATAATACCGACTTTTTAAATTGATAATACTCAATGCGCCTTTCGTATGACAAATCTTTTCTCTCGCAAACGCTCGGTCGAATATTTGGTTAGACGTTTAACCGTATCGAGGTTTGAAGACGTTTATTTCCCTTTTAACTTAATTTACATATCGTATATTGTGTTCCGAGTAATTTGCATGTTTTGTTGATGTTTGTTTGCGCCACCGACTTACTCAGAAGTTGTTTTACTATGATTGATAGATAGTAAAACGACGCATTTCGCACATCATAAAAGGTGTGATAAAGATGTTTCTGGGGTGGTATTTTGACACGCTCATAGGACTTTTCAGTTTGTTATTGTTAGAGAATTCCATCAAAAATTGATTTCTTCAAGTTTTAGTTCTCTTTTCAGTTGTAGTATTTTTTTGTTGATCGTGATAAAACTTTGAATTACAAGAGAATCACTAAGTCCGCTAGTAAGCTAGTAAATAGTGAGGCTAGTGCATTCTGATTCTGCCATATGCAATCATAGTTTACAGCTTGCTCGTTTCAACAGGTTAGCTACAAATTTGAAGGGTTTGCTTTGATTTAAAAATAAATAGTGTGAATGTGAGCTCAATTAGTGTGATTTGTCTCTATTTATTATAGAGACAAATCACACTAATTGAGCTAGCCCCAAAGTAAGATTAAACATGTATTCATGGGATACTAACTGAAAAATGTATAAATATAAACTCTACATCACCTTGCATGCAATATGTTTGTACTTACTTAAAAAATAAAATATATCAAAAGCTATGCATCTCACAAACAGCCGCGCAGCCATCACTCAGTGCCTTCGTTACACTGTGACATACAACGCACTCATTAAAAAGCTGAAAGGCGGCCAGTCAATTTTTCAGGCACACGCCGGTTGCGCGTCGGCCATATTTCCACCAGATCGCAGCGGAACCGCGCGTGTACGTATTATCGCAATGATATCGCGATCAATCGAACGCGGGGTGGGGAGGGGGCAGGCGCAAATAAATGTATCTGCCGGGCGGCGGGCGGATAAATACGCAAATAATACGAAACTACAAAAATCAAAACCCATCCGCCACTCCGGTACAACCGCATCGTACTGGCGTATGCTCTATATCAATAATAGTTTCGTAGATTTTTTATGTTTGTCTGTTAGTTAGTTCTTCGGGTTTAATGTAAATCATTTTGAAATGTATTAAAAGTGAAAGCATTTTATAATATGCGCATTATAATATTTAAAAAATCATTAATTATTCAGATTAGTCATAGATTAGTAAAAATAATTTCGGTGTATAGTTTTTTACATTATACACTTGATTTTCAAATATAAGTTCGTATAATAGTTTTGTTTTTCATTGAATTCGTCCTCTACAAAATTATTCCAAGCAGCTGGCTAAAGTTTTCAAAGCAAGCGCAGCTTTTCAACTAAACATTTTCGAAAATACTTACAGGTTAGACAAGAGTACATAACAGTCAAAATCAGAGCGATAAACTGTGCTCAACAGATTTAGACACCCTACACCTACACAAATGATTAATTCTTAAGATAGCACCCACAGTAGTAATTTTTATATATTTTTTTTACTTTTTAAGAGACCTGTCTCCAGTGCACTGATATCTGAACCAGTCCTTCCGTCCGTCACTGGTACCGTCCTTTTTATTATACTTGACCCCAAAAAATGCCCGGTGGAGTAGCATACCTATCTACGCTGATTTGCTCAATCCTATAAACCTAAAAAATGTAAAGTAAAATTTAAGTTACTAAAATATAAAGTAGAGCATCATTCAGCACCCGATCACGGCACGCGAGGCCATTATCAAGCCTATAGCTATTTGCCCCGAAAAACAAACTCTCGCGGGATGCGCGAGGCGCGGGGGGAGCACAATGCAGCCAACTGCGCGTTCACAGCCCCTCCCTTGCATTTGCATTCGCGCCGTATGCAGCTGCGAACGCTTTGATTTTGACTGGAGCTGATGCGCGCTTAAATTTTAATAAGCTGTTTTGATGTATTGGACACTGGATGAGTTCCGAGCTGATGGAGCTATCTATTGTTCTGAAATCATGGAAAATATTTAAAAATATAAGCTTTTATTCTGTACCATGATGATGAAAACCCTAAATCTTTCGCTCCTTCAAATCAATCTTATCAATATTAAGCCGATTTTTAGATATACATTTTTATAATTATCAAATCATGCACAAAAGCCGACAGTTCCTCGATATGTAAATACATCAAACCAAATCTATCAACATCCCAACATCCTTGTTAATTCCGGCTTTCATTTGTTATTCAACTACAAACGAACCATGGAGATTCAAAAATAATGTTCTGAAAGAAGCTGCAAACATATTTTATGAGTAAATGGATTCAACAAGGAGGTCCAAGTAGAACCAATGCCCCTGTTCGCTAACACAAAATAGAAGAAAATTTTTCCTATCTATACTAATATTATATAGCGGAAGAGTTTGTTTGTTTAAATGCGCTAATCTCAGAAACTAATGGACCGATTTGAAAAATTCTTTTTTTGTTGGGTAGTCCATTTACAGAGGAAGGCTTTAGGCTATATAACATTACGTTCCGACAACCACGCGAACGAAGTCGCGGGCACAGCTAGTAGAACATATGTAAGTATATTGAAATATATATTTTTTTTTGTTTACCATAGAAACTTTGCACAACTGATCAGTCAACTTGTATGGGAGGCTAAAATTATTTATTTCATACTTTTAAACTATCGCGTTGCATTATTATTAAATTAATGCATACGGGAATTAACGCGAAACGTACCTTTTATTTATTTTGATCAAGAGGATCAAGGAGCACATCGCCGCTGTAAAGAACCGACAAATCACCAAATCGGCCATCGCAGAACATCTACTCGAAGCAGGCGCTAATCACTGGATTGAATTTCATCGTACGCAAGTCCTCGCTGGCGATTGCCACTATCGCACTAGGATGGTACGTGAGGCGATTGAAATTAAGAAACATCCTAACAATTTCAACCGAGAAGATGGCCTTAAATTGTCAGCAGTGTGGAATCCAGTGATTAACAAAACACAACCCCGGTTTGGTGCACAATCGGTTAACCACCAGAATACGGTTGCGTTACGGAATAGGGACACTGTGAGTGTAGTGTGTGACGGTACTTGGAAAATGAACAATATGACGGTGGACGAAGATCACACCAGGCAGGGGGAGGCGTAGGCGTCATCGCTGCTTCAGTCAAGCTGGGACCACGTTCGGTGAAACCCGAATGAAACGTCAGCAAAATAAATAAAAGGTACGTTTCGCGTTAATTCCCGTATGCATTAATTTAATATTTATTTCATATTTTGATGTTATGTTCTTCGAGGAAAATTGTTTAGTATCATAAACAGAAATTTTTTTAGACCCTGTACAAAATACCATAAAGAGTTTGTCTAAAAATAATAAAGACATCTTTTTAGGATCCTTCCTCACATAGCCTGTGATTTAGACAAGTACTTTTAATGATCATCCAAAAGGTAGTCAAGACAATACAAAGAAGTTTTCTTTGTATAATAATAATCAAAAGTATATATAAAATACCCATTGTCTCTACAGCGAATGGTAAAAATATGTGACCGAGACCCACGTATTTTAGTTTTATGCTTGCCCCGCTGGACAAGCCGCTGCCGCACCCCGGGTCGAAGTTGGAGGCAAGTGAGAAGCTGCAAAAGTGTCCACACAAGTGGCATCCCAGACAAGACACCTGCCCTGTCTCCATGGCATTACTGTACATTACATTACTATTCACAGAGGAATGACCTGAACTTGGTGATGTAAAGCCAACGAGATTAATTTAAAAAAAAATCTTAGCTTGAAAGTCATGAATTTTTGACCATTGACATGCCCAAAAATTGTCCGATGTTTTAACGAAATATGAGAAGGCTTCTTTTCTGAAGAAAACGGTGAGCGGTCAAGTGACTCTTCCGAAAACACTTGGCAAAGTAAATTCAGGAAATTTACTTCAAAAGCTGCAGGATATGCGTATCCGCATTGGAGTGTCAAGCAACATTGAGAGCTACAAAATTATAATAAAGTCTAATTTGGTTTGACATCGATATAAGAAGACGCTATCGGACGACTACCGTGATATTTTATGAAGTAAAGATCCAGTATTTTTGGACGTTTCGAGTGTACCACATGAAAAAAATCTTGCTTATGTGATCGTACTTTATTTACTCCAAGAAATGATGGCCAAGCGGCTGCAATAAATAGAAATATAGTCACTTTCAACGCTCAAACTTGGCGTACCGATAAGTAACTATTTTGCAAAAGAACGTCATCGGAGCAGCAATAAAATAAGTAATGCTGTAATCTATGTACGTTTGAGACTAAGTAAAATTAAACTATTAATTTAATTTTACTTTTGTCGTCATGTATTAACATACGAGTAATCAATGTGCCGAATCGCAATAAAAAACTTGGACTGTAAATTACACACTAAGGTAACAACATTTTTAAATTTGCCAACCAATACAATAAAACTGAATTTCACGCGGACGAAGTCGCGGGCATCAGCTAGTTAAAAATAAAGTAAGTACAAAGGCGCGCATATCACTAAAGCGATTTCTTTCAGCCAACCTTTGAGTGTATGTAGACTATTTGAGTACTTATTACAAGTTAAAATATAAAAGAATATATACAATTAAATAATAGGACTATATAATTTAAAACATAAGAACTGTTATTAAGTAATATAAACATACATAAACTATAAAATGTTAGTATAAACATACACAAACGTAAATCAAAAATCTAAATAGCCAATCAGTATATATAAAAATGTATACATGTAATGTATAAAAATCGCCAATCACAAGAGGAAAGAGATATCAATTTAATTTAATCTACGAACATTCGTATCATTTTTTGTTATATAGAGTCTTTTTGTAGTAGATTTTAAACAAAATGGAGAGCACAGGTCGGCGTGAATAAACAACTACGCTACCGCTTAATTGACACGTGACGACACAATTGTAACGCGACTGTCGCACTAGTTCTCCATAACTTAGCTATTTTTAGTTTACACGGAAAATACGTGGAGGTTTTTTAACGGTTATATTATTTCTTTAATTACGAGGTAACTTGTCTTCAATTAGTTACTTTAAGGACGGGTAACTTGGATCAATTTGCATCTTGCCTTAGTTTAGGTAAAATTTGGCAAAGACGTTTTGATTTCTAGGCAGCATGATCAAAGAAGGTAGTTAACTTCATAGAAAACCTTTAAGAAGTAAAAGGTTCTGATTAGAACCTTCTCCGGTTGAGTTGAACTGACACTTCATAAACTAGTAGTTCTGTGAAAACAGACCGCGAGCTCTTATAACAATGCATTAAGCGACACTTTCCCTTTTCCCCTGGCTTAGCAAAGACATTTCAGTTAAATCCGTTCATATACAATGCTACAATAATCTTCCCCCCTTTTCCCCCCCACTCTCCCCTTTTTTTGCAACATCTTGTGAAAAATTATGTCTTTAGTGTGCCTCTCAAATTTGATAGACATCCGTCAATAAATAACGCTACAGCATTTTCCCCCTATGTCACCCCCAATAAAAAACTGCGATCGACCAAAATATTTAAATAAATTAAGGAACTTGTTTGCCAATTTTCGTCAAAATCGGTTGAAAAATGCGACCTATAGATAAGAATCAGGCAGACGGACAAAAAAGCAATCTCGAAACTGAGACGCTTCGCTCGCTTAGCTCGCTCGGTCAGTTATATGTAATAACTCTATTAAGGTTTCATTAACCGTGTCGTTACCAGCCTAGAATAGTACCACTCCATCTCCTCCTGTGGATGTCGTAAAAAGCAACACAATTATCTTGTGCAACAAAGAACTGCATCCTTAAGAAGGATTGACGTCAGGCTGATAGTTCTAATAGGCTGGCAGTTCAAATCGTTTTAACAATTCCGGCTTTTTCTCCATAACTTCAATTGGTTTCCGTCTTCCTCGGATATGCATATTATTTTTAGAAAAGAAATAGATAGTTTGTAATTTTTTCAACGTGAATTAAATCTAAAAGAAACTCCTTAGAAAAACTTCAAGAAACAAAAGATTCGGATAGAAACTCTCTTCACTGGAACTCAGGTTATACTAGACTGGTTAATTAAAAAATAGCATGATACGACAAGTTGCTTATCTATTCCAAAAACTGTATCATAAATAAAAACATAAACAATAGAGTAGTTGTCCATTTTTAATTACAAAGGGAATCCATCGCCGCAGAATTGTCGCGTTGAAAAATACGCCGTATCGCCGCGCCGCCCATACGCGGTCCGCTGATGGGCGCGTAAAACCTGATGAAAAATACATACAGTGCAGATGGATAGCTTTAATATAAATCTGTAAAAGTTACCTACGCCACACGTCCACAATCACACTGAAGGGGCCTTTGAGTCTTATTTAGTAGTAGTAGTTTAATATACGAGTAACTAGTAGGTAGTTTTCAGCTTTTGCACTAAAAATAATTTAAAAAGAATGTAAAAATAAGTAAAATATTTGTCCTACATTGATTTTTTTTACTTAACTTTAGTTTCAATTTTCTGCCCGCAAAAGATAAAGTGATTAGTACGTGCGTATTACAGTATATATGCTCTAGAAACGTGCTTCATATTTTCCGTTAAAAATTTCAGCGTTTAGTCATTCCACGGTTAAATTATTGATATGACTGTAGTATCCAATGATAAATATCTATATATATATATATATATATATATATATATATATATATATATATATATATATATATATATATATATATATATATATATATATATATAAATGAAAATCTCGAAAACTACATAACCAATGAAGATGAAATTTGGCAGGAAGGTAGATTGCGACTAGTAGACGTCCGCTAAGGATTTTACGAAATTCCATCTCTAAGGGGCTAAAATAGGGGTTGGCAGTTTGTATGAAACTTCGTAATTCTGAAATTCAATTATGAAATTCGACACATAAAATTTTAAATGTACATATTTTAGTAGTTTGTAGAAAATAATAATGCATTTATTAGATTTTAAAAATTACATCCCTATATGGCTAAAATAGGGGTTGCAAGTTTGTATGAATCTTCGTCATTTTTGAAGCGAGACACATGACATTTTTGAATTAATAATAAAAATAATAATCCATTAATTGGATTTTAATAACTTGCAACCCCAGTTTTAAAAAAAAAACAATCTAATTTGTATAGTCTACGTGGGCGAAGCCGCAGGCAAAAGCTAGTAAATACATAAATTTAACTTTGACTTTGACCCATATGCGTAAGTGGTAAAAACTTTCGCGACCGAACCCTTTTACCCATGCTAATGCCCTTTCAGTTGGTAGATTTCTACAACCTGCGTGGAACTTCGTCTACATCTCTGTACATTCCATGTTCTGTGCGTGATGGCCGCGTAAAACTGTGCCGCGGATCGCCGGCCGCCGCCGATATGATGGCTCTAAGGCTTTACTGCCGTTCGGATTGTCCTGTACACTCAGCCTTATAAGCCTGTGAGCTGTGAAATAAAAAATTGGGCTATAGCTTGAACTGAAAAAGAATTAAAATGTCGATAGGCGGCTTTGTATTAAACACGCTGATTCGCCAGCTGAATCAGCTAGCGTTCTATTTTGCACAGTTTTGTGCGAGTATGTTTTATTATGTCCTATTTACTTCGATATTTGTATGTTCCTTGGGGAAAGTTGTTCAGTATCATGGACTGAGTCCACCCTTAAAATAGTTTCAGTATATTTTGTTAGACCCTGTACATGTTTACATACTTAGAGTGGGATAAGAGAAGAAGATATCATATACATATATAAAT
Source organism: Acrobasis repandana (assembly GCA_963576875.1). NCBI lineage: Eukaryota > Metazoa > Arthropoda > Insecta > Lepidoptera > Pyralidae > Acrobasis > Acrobasis repandana. The sequence continues at coordinate 7,015,985 of OY756230.1, read as the reverse complement.
ACATATACATATCATATACGAGGGTAGACAAAACCTACTTAGTACCCTAAAACCTAGTTTTGTATATCACCCACTTACTTTAAACAATATGCGAATTCTGAAGAAAAATAATGTGACAAATACATACATAATTTATTTAATAATGTAACATTATTTTAATATATTCTAGTCAGTCCATCAACCTTCCATAAGTTAATAAGTAAACTTAGAACTTTTTGACATTGACTGTACTCGTCGAATTGCAACGCCGCTTAAAAAAATTTGTTGCAACTCTTTTTATTTCTGTTATTTTAAACGCAATAGAAAGCTTTTTGGAAAGCAAAAGGTTTTATAGAATTATGCAAAGCACAATAAGTCAAGATATTAATTTAAAAACAAACAGCGGCGACAATGAATCGTTCATAAACATTGTCGGGTCCCGCAATATTCAATAAAGCCAAAGCAAACACACATAAATCTACGATTTAACGTTCGTTGTCCCAAATTACACCATCAAATGGCACCTCGGGCAGTATCGCTGGCACCCGTTGAGTGAGACATCCAGATTTCCATACAAATCGTTTTGCTACGGTCGTATCCAAACCGGAGTCCGCAGTGGAACATTAAAGAGAGTGATGGAAGTGATACCTCAAACAATTTGTGATACAATGTAACGAAAAAAATATTATTATGTTTAGCTTTCTCCCAGTATTTATTACGATGATTGTATTGCACAGATTGAACCTCGGTAAGTAGAGTTACATGTGTGTAGGATTACCCATTATCATGTAAATAGTCATAAAAGTCCATGATAAGTGTTTGTGCTGATGCTCCTGGCACAGCTCCTGGGTTGTGTATGGACTGTATCATTTATAGGCGCTTTGATTAGTTATAATTATTTATTACAGCATATTTTTAATTTTTAAATAACAACATCGACACAAGCAATATTGTCGTCGATGGATAGTAGTTAGTTTACGGTCCGCTCCGCACCGCGTCGCATCGTCCGGTGTTGCCAGTGGCTCCAACATGTGAGTTTCGAAAGGCTTTTGCTAAACCCCTTCTAGCTCTTTCCACTTTACGTTGAGTCAGGACAGCATGTGAGTCTTTTTCATTTTCCTCTATCCTTTGTCAAGGCTTTTGCACAGCTATACCTATGTTGACCGTTAATAAATCTACGTATGTACTAAGATTAACGTAGAAGAAATTTGGCAATGCAATATTTGCTCGTCTGTAAGTGACGTAAATTATAAAATACACATTTTGATATAAATTAGTTAAATGACCTAACCGTAGGATGAGTTCAAAATCTAGAGACATATTAAATGTTGTCTTTACTAACTCTCTGGTAATAGAATTAGGGCAATTGGGAAGATGACTAGGTCAAAAAAAAAATTTGGTACTGTTAAAAGAATAAAACTTCCAAAATAGTGTCGCTTGTCATTTATATATTTTCAATTTGATTTTAGGTTTATTAATACAGAAAAGGATAGGAAGGTCAAAAGGATGGCTCAAGAGAGGGAGACATGGAAATTATTCCACCGACAAGAACGTAGTTCTTAAATTATAGATAGAATACAGAAAAATTGATATTAAAAACGCTATTTGACTCTATGACTATGTCGTCACGGTTGTGATTTTTATACAAATCCCATAGATAATGTTTGTTTGGACGTTTAGAAAAAGTGTCTGTTTTGATTTATTGTCATCAAGTGGATTAGGTTCAATATGGAAAATAAAATAAAATTAGAGGTTTTAGTTTAGACTTTTTTTTTACAAAATTAAATAAAAGGCCAAAGAGTAATGGAACGCAGCATACTGCTACGTATTATAGATAAGATGCGAAACACAAAGCCGCGTTCCCAAACTCAAATTGCAGATGTAGGAGTAAAATTGCCAGTCTGAAGTGGAATTGGACTGGGCACCTTTGTCGAATGTGCCCGGATAGCTGGGCGAAATTAGCTACAATCTGGCTGCTGGATGGCCGTCGGAGTAGAGGCAGACCGAGGAAGGGATGGCGGGATGACCTCGATAGTTATGCCAATAATTGGCAAGAAATAGCAGAGGATAGAGACGAGTAGAAGAGGAAGGGGGAGGCCTTTGCTCAGCAGTGAGATATAACACCGACAGGCTAGAAAAAAAGAAGACAAAGCCATATAATGTTATTATGTCATAGGTTATCCTTCTCTTCCTTGTTAATTTGGCGCCGCAGTCGCACTTCATAAATTTTCATTTTAATATTTGGTTCACCCCTCTGCCACCGGGCAATCGCGACGTCGTGTGACAAATCTTAATATGCTGTGTCGAGGGGCCTTTATGCTTCAATCCGTATTAAAATGTTAATATTTTATGATAGGCATAACAATATTTTTATAGGCCATTAAATATGAATATCGATCGCTGAAAGCTTTACAAGAGGTAGATCACCTTTTCTAAAATTTCTCTTCTGTAGGTTCTACTGCTTTCATTTTGTAGTTACATTAGAATTTTGTCATAATAAAAATCATGTAGGTACATGAAGTACCTTCTCTTTCTAAAGTAAACATCATCTAAAAAAATGCTTGAAAACAAGAGCATGAATGAAAAAACACTCGTATAGTTCTTATATAACGTCTAACAAAATATAATTAAATTATTTTAAGGGTAAATTCAGTCCATGATACTAAACAACTTCCTCCAAGGAAAAATATTATTTTTGGCTTTCATACAAACTCAGATCAGCTGATTGGTGAACATGTGTGGGAGGCCAAAAATTATTTTTCATTTAGGTTTTTTTCATACTTTCCTTGGGGAAATTTGTTCAGTATCATGGACTCAATCTACCCTTAAGGTGACTAAAGAAGCAAATGGCATTGAAGTGGCGCCCTCATTTGAAATAAAAAGGTAAGTTTTAAAACTAGACGGACTAATGTAAATACTTTCAACGGCAGTTCATAAAATAATTTAAAGGGCTATCTAGTGCCTGACGATTAGCAATATGGAAATTATCACCATATTTACGAGTTAACAATTTATTTCAAATGAGGGTGAGGCCATTTGCTTCTATATTTACCTCAAAATAGTTTCAGTATATTTTGTTAGACCCTATATAATCTCATTACCGGCAAGGTATGAACACTCCTATAGTACCTATATAATCTCATTACCAAAATCGCAAACCGAGTGATTCAATGCTAACGAAATTGTTTACAGACACAAAGGACAATAATAATGCGTCGTAAAGCCGCTGCCGCAGCCACCAGTATCGCAGATTTTCTTCTCAGTCTAGATAATGGTATAAAGGAGACATGCAAATATTTTCTACAAAAATATACAAATTGTTTAAAAACACAAAGGACAACAATAATGCGTCGTAAAGCCGCCGCCGCTGCCACCAGTATCACAGATCTTCTCAGTCACAGGTCACAGGTAACTGTATAAAGGAGATAATTATTTTATTAATTATTAGTCAAAGTAATAGAAAAAAAACCTAAAAGACAATAATAAGGTTATGTTTTAAAGTCATTGCCGTGGACGATAATTTTACTGATCTTAGTCGTGGATAACAGTCAAAAATTAAAAGTAGGATAGTAAAGTCGCTGCCACTAGCAACTAGATTGGACAATACGTTTCTCAGTGATGATAACAGTCTCATGTAGACCATTAATTTTATTTTCGATATTCTATATGTGATTTTTCTTTAAAAACAGATACAACTTTTATTGTATTAAATATTTACACACAGAGGTAATAAATAACATTTACGTTTCTTTCACGCCGTGTGGTTCCCGGCAGAGTAGAATAGGACCATTCCAAGTCTTCCTGTGGATGTCGTAGAAGGCGACTCAGAAAACACAAGCTAAACAAAGCTAATAAACATGATGAGACCTCTCCAACCTGTCTGGCCAGCGTGGAGAGTGTAGGCCAAATCCTCGGGCTACTCTGGCTAATATATGGCTCTGGTAGTACAGAGAGGGTCGTGTTCCTGCATTGGAGACTAAAAAGGACCTGATGATGATGATGACGTTTCTTCTGGCTACAATAACTGCAGCTCCTGGATAAATATACCTAATTCTTTCAGTAATATAAACTCACTGCAAAGGTTATTTTTAGGGGTTGTTAAAAGCTTGAAAACTATGGTGAATGAGAGTTTGATGCCTATATAACCTAAGTCGAAGAATAATAGAGTAGTAGTATCTATCTTAGCTTTTAAATATTGTAAAAAGATGATGATAGAAAAAGTATGCCTACACAACCTTTAATCATATCTCCTTCCTTATCCCTTTAGTGTGCAATTAACGGAGATTAAATAAATAAATAAATAAATAAATATATACGGACAAATCACACTGATTAAGCTGGCCCCAAAGTAAGTTTTAAACTTGTGTTATGGGATACTAACTCAACGATACTATATTTTATGATAAATACATATATAGATAAACACCCAAGACCCAGGACAATTTGAAAAAGGCCATTTTCCAACTTGCCCTGGCTGGGGATCGAACCCAGAACCTCCGGATTAGCGGTCTAGCGTGTTAACCATAGTTATTTACGTAATAATAAATAGAGATCGACGCCACCTTATCTCCGATATTGGTTCCGTCGGCGGAAAATGCTGTAAGAAAGTTTTACGTTTTGTAGCATATACCTATGATAACATGATGTATAGAAAAGTGTATAGTGTGGAATAAACAGTCGTATCTTTTCCTTGGAAATTTATCTCCTTATTTCTGTAGTGTGCAGGCAGTCTCAGCGGAGGTTATTTACATAGCAATAAGCCGAGATCGACGCCACCTTATCTCCGATATTGCTTCGGTCGGAGGAAAATACTGTAAGGAGTTTTTAAATCGGTGTCTATCAACGTTGATGTCTTGGCATTGATAAACATTGCTTTTTCTGAGGTTATTTTTGTTTTTATACATTGTCAGGCTATTTTATTCATTAGCCTGACGATTTATGTAGGTATAAAAATGAAAATGCCATGACATTTTAACTGCACATTTCTGCTGATAATGGAAATTTGATGTTTTAATTACCCATTACATAAAAAATATATAAACTTAAAAAATCGCATTAGTTGATTTGGTACTGGACTAGGGGCCATCAGAGGACCCTTTTTAAATTTACTACAGTACTTACAGTTATATGAAAAGGTAACCATGAAAATCTTAATAACGATCTATCTAGATAGCAATAAGTTTTTCTGTAGGCACAGGAGTCATTTTTGGCAAAAAATTCTCCGAACTCTTTTAGTTTGAATCTTCAAAAGAGAAATTAAATTGGACACAATTATTTTACCTATGAATTACTTCTCTTATTTCACTTGTAAGTATCAGCTATTTCATACAATACAGTATCCAGTTTCCACGGTATTCATATCGACCAACGACATCTCATACAAAATATCGGCCACAGATCACATCTCCCAGATTTAAAGATAAAACCGTATCATTTGCTTAAAAAGCCCCATAAAATTAAACAACGCAACAATGACCCCAAATGGTGGCGCAAAAAACGCTACAATTCTTTTTTCGTCGTCCACATTACAGGATGATCCCTCATTGTGCCTACAGATGGCAGTGATAAGGGCGCATCGCTTTATTAAAATTATACAACCAGTTTATATTGAACTACGACATCCGTGTTACTAAAACGTACATCGTAATATTTTGAAGAAATGTAAGGGTCCAGTTTAATTTGTCAGCGGAATGTAACAAAACTATCGCATGTTCATATCAGTTTCATTCATACTAGTCCGTACTAAATATCTTCCCACACTATAGGTATACTTAGTGAGAGCACACGCGCGTAGTTAGTAAACGTGGGAAGTTGTTACCTATAAAAGGTTGATTTAAATAGTTGCTCATAAACATGTGCGTTGTTGAAGAAATAATCTGATCTGATTGATAGTGTAGGGTATACGACTGGTATAAAATTTGTAGTGGGCAATTAGGCACAAATCTATAATAAATAATAATAATAAACACAACAAACTGTTACAGTTCTCCTTAACCTAATATACATTTATATACTACTACAACATTTAAATTTAATTTTAATCAATAAATTAATAAAAAAATATTTAAAAACCCGCAATATGCTTCGTCAAAATGGTAAGTAGAGTTCCCGAGTAAAAAAGTATACATTTTTTTTACTCTGGAACCCTACTTACCATTTAATACTAAAAAGAATTTCGAATTTCGAGATCATATTGTTTAGAGAAAATTGTTGACTGTTTTAATTTTACGTTTATTTGGTTATAAGTTAATTATTCCTTATTGGCAACGGCTTTGTCAAACTTAAACTAGTATTTACATTATTTATATTTCAGATTCATCATCAATCTGAAATAAATGGTTCAGTTTCTTAGATTGGAAAAGCTTACACCTGTCTTGATCACTCTACATACTACAGTCTCTAAGTCTACATGAATACAGTACATCGATGTTTTGAACTTCGAAGTTCATAAAAACAGGCCTTACATATAGTCTTAGATCCTATCATCCTTTTTCCATACGAAATATCTTATCAACCAATAAAATATATAAATAATCATGAGAACGGTGCGAGTCAAAATCAGTTCGTAGGAGTTAGTCTTAGTACAATTTTAGATCCTTTGGCCAGAAAGTACCTTTTTACGCACACATAGCGGGCGTAAAATGCCACTTCTTCCCCGAAGACATGTAAAATAAATTTTCGATACCTCGCTCGTTAGCCTTCCACATAATGTCCACATAACGCGTACATAAGGCTCTTCGAACATTTATTAAAAGTTACAGGGGTTGTAGGGTAGCCGCATAAGCCCTAATTAAGCCTCTTTTTACAAAAGACCGAAGCCGAGGGACTTTTTACCCTTCTGACTCCTTAATGAGCTGCTGCCCGCCACCTAGTGTGGATTTCACAGGACATGCTTTGTTCCCATATTATGTGGTGAGACCATTGACTAATAACCTTAAATAGACACCAAATTCATGTCTTTAGATAGATAGATAAACTCATTTATTTGCTGCTATACCAAACATACAAAAATAGGAAATGTAGAAACTATAAAAAAAGGGACGCCTACTTGTACCTACACAATTTTTAAATAATATGTGTGCTACAGCAATACAAAAAGGACAGCCTAGTAATATTGCCGGGGAGCAATACACTGATTTTCAGCTGTGACCTGAAGAGGTGCGTGGTGTGGTGCGTCTTTCAAGTTATGCCGTTTCCACTAACATTTTTAATGTATTCAAGGCTTGTAGTCAAAAACAAAATGTTATTATATCATGAAAGAAGACGAAAAGTTACCATTCCCCCCCCCCCTGATCTCCGAAACTAATGAGCCTAAAATTTTGAAAAAAATACGAAATATAGTTAATTGCTTGTAGATTACAGGAAAATCTATAAGAATTCAATCAATTGTACGGAACCCTCTCCACGCGAGTTAAACTCGCACTTGGCCGGTTTTATTTTTTATAGAGTACTTCTTCCTGAGTTCCATTTCTATGGCTGTCTCAGTTTTCCGAGGGAAATTGTGAAATAAATGCGTGGACTTACAAGTACTTCGGATTGGGGGGAGCCTGCGGCAAAAAATACATTAACATTGTAAAGTGAGCACTTTTAATGTGCTGGATGGGTTACGGCTATTTATACATCGAATTAAATATGTTCGTTTCTAACCGCAGGGATTTTAACTCCAATTTTTGTTCCTTTTGTAAAACATTTCCTGCATTATATCACAAACAAAATTATACTCTAGACTCTTAACTATGGTGTAAAACTAGTCTTCAGACATAAATAAATAAATATATATGGACAAATCACACTGATTAAGCTAGCCCCAAAGTAAGTTTTTTTTTTTAAACTTGTGTTATGGGATACTAACTTAACGATACTATATTTTAAGATAAATACATATATAGATAAACACCCAAGACCCAGGTCAATTTGAAAAAGGCCATTTTCCAACTTGCCCTGGCTGGGGATCGAACCCAGAACCTCCGGATTAGCGGTCAAGCGTGTTAACCATTACGCCACGGAGGTAGTCAATACAACAAACATAGAACTAGCAAAGAGTTTAGACCCCATAGGGCATTTTGGAAATTTTTGGGGAGGTCTATGTCCAGCAGTGGCCTTCATATGGCTGAAATAATAAGGATAAACCTTGTTTTTGAAGTAAAAACGTTAGGCATTTTTTAGATGGGAAAAACCATTGAATGACGACACTGTTACTGTTACCGTAACCGACACCACCTTGTTTAAGTTTTCACTTCTGTCGGCACTCCGGGAGTGCCACTGGTTTTTTTTTATATAACATACCTAATCTTAAACACACGCAGGATATTCTAGGGATAGAGCACAAGAAAATCACTAGAGGAGGACAATGCCAAGAGGCACAATTTTAAGACATTAAATAAACGTTGTAAACCACAATAAAATCAGAATATATTGTATAAAAGTATGTTTATTATACTGACCACCCCGCACTACCTAATTTCCCATTGCTCTTTCTTTTACTTTTTCCCATTACTTTTTGAAGAAACTGCTTAGCGATAAAGCCGCATTTTGCGCATTTCCTAGTTAGGGTTCCGTACCCAAAGGGTGCAAACGGGACCCTATTACTGAGACTCCGCTGTTTGTCTATCTGTCACACGTCTCTAGCTATTACGGTTCAAGAGATAGAGCCCATCTCTTGAACCGTAATAGCTAGAGACAGTTAAAATAAAAAAATAAAATAAATAAAATTAAAGGGGGTTGTCCCCTTTAATTTTTTACTTTTTTTATTTTTAGTATTTGTTGTTATAGCGGGCACAGTTGTATATAATCGGTGAAAATTTCAAGTCAATACAAATAACGTGTTTTTTCAGCTTTTTAACTCGATCTTTACAATGGCATTAACTAGATACTTACTTTTCACAGATTGTGTATTACTATGGCCACTATAACAACAACTACTAAAAATAAGATAAAGTAAAAAATTAAAGGGGGTCGGTCGTAAAACATTGTACGGACTTGCCCGTTTATTTTTAAGATAATTATGTCCTGTATTTTTCTTTTGTGCAATAAAGGGTATTGTATTGTAATAAAAGGCTATATTATAAAGACCTTGACATATGACTTAAAAAGTTATATGATTTGAAATATTTGCTTTCGTGTGCCAAAGACCTACATAATTCGTTCATCAAATATTTGAACATTCACCAGTATTGCGGACTGTGATCAGCTTGCTCGCCACCTCAATGTCGCTGCTAATGTAAACTCGCGTCACGTGACAAACTGCCTCCCGACACAGGGAGGGCTCTGTATCCATTGCCACATGATTTTAAATGTGAAAAATCTTGGGACTCAACTTTATCATAATAATAGCAGAAAGTGTAGCTTTGCGAGCGCTCGTGATTATAGTCAGTTTAGATCTACTTTGATTTCAAATACAATATCTTCTTTATCTAAGCGCGTTCCCGGTTGCATCCTCAGCTGCGCCGCTTCGGAGCCCGGGGTGCACTTTCCCGCTTTCTCTTCTCCAAATATTACATGCATGTCAATGGTCACCCAAGGATGCCAAAGACCTCGTGGTGGAGAAGAAATAGCCGGAAGAGTTTAAAGATCTGGCTATATTTTATGACCTGCCTCACGTCAACCCCCTTTGGAAATGTATTTGGGCGAAAAATACATTTTAAGTACAATATATTGTAGATAAGTAGCCGTTCAAGTATTAGGTAAGCACCAAGGGGTGGGGGGGTCTTTGATTTGGTTATTTTTGATGACATAGAGGGTGGGGGTTCCATCTCGTTTTTTTTATTTTTTATTAGCCTATTTCAGTGTCCCACTGCTGGGCATAGGCCTCCCCTTTCTATTCCATCACGTAAGCAATCATTTATACTTACTTTTTATATTTTTGAGTTTTTTTTTATGTTTTTGATTTTAAATTAAACAGACAGTAAAATAATAGCTACGAACAATATTCTTGCTTATAAAAACAATAAAAAACTTATGTAGATTTTATAAAAAATATATCAATGCTTACGTTAGCATAGGTGGGGGAAAAGAGATTTGCTTACTTTTGCTGACATGGGGTACGGGGGTTTAAATGTGGCAAAAATTTTGCTTACGTAATACTTAAACGATCTCTAAAACAAAACTTGAAACTTCGTGAGTCGAAGTGCGCCATGTAATGTAACATTGATTACCATTGTTTTATTTAGTTTTAAGTTAAAGAAAATACCTTTCTTCTAGAACTATCTTTAAAATCAAAACTAAAAAAAAATAATTCAAATTGAAACTTAGTAAATAAAAGAGAACTGAAACTAAAAAAAGCAAATCATGTAATAAGCCCAATAAAATCAGTTTAAACCTAAAGGATACCTACGAGTATTTGATTCCTTGGTTAAGATGACAATAAATCTAGAACTTTTAATAAAACCTATATCCTAAATCCACTTACAAAAACTTGCTTACTTAGAAAAGTTAAAGTGTGGTGCAATGGAGCTGCGTCCCGAAGCGGGCAGTCAGTGGGCGGGCGGTTCCGGTCAAGTCGCGGCCCGCGCTCGGCTTCCGGCGCTGCAATTTGGCCACATTCAGCCCAGACTCCTGGAGGTAAGACGATATCGGGTATGTGTTGGATATATTCTTCCGAATAAAGAAATATAGATGTATTCCACGTGAATAATAAATAACGCTTGAGAACAATAACCACAACATCAAAATACATACCTATTTGTAAGTACTAAAGTATTTCTTTAAATCAAACTCTTCAACGGTAGTCTAAGCCAAATATCGCACGTCAAAAAGACACATTGCAACACTGCAAGATGATATTTGTCCGTGAGGTATAACTTTCTACTTTGCACAAAAATAAAAATATTTCCATCATCATAATTTTTTTGCCAAATGTCTGTTGCTATTTACAATTTAGATATTTTAATTTTAACATACATACCTACTAGAACGCCTGTTCCCCACAGGGGTAGGCAGAGACTATGGACCTCCACTTGCTACGATCCAAACAGACCTCTTTCGCTTCATCTACACTCATAATTAATTTTAACGCTTTTATTTATCTTTTAAATTTTTTTGGGAAGTTACGCAATCTCTTCGTCCAAAATACCTCAGCCTAGTGCCTCAAGACGAAAGTTTATAATCAATGTGTGTTACCAGTGATGACTTATGGCTCTGAAACGTGGTTTCTTACTATGGGTCTCATAAGAATGCTCAAGGTAGCTCAGCGCGCTATGTAGAGGGATATTCTTGGTGGTTTCCTACGTGATCGAATCAGAAATGAGGAAATTCGTAGAATATAAGTCACTGACGTACGTAGCCCAGAGGATTAGCTCGTTCAAGTGGCAGTGGGCGGGACACATAGTGCGACGAACCGATGGCCGATGGGGCAGAGGGGTTCTCGAATGCCAGCCACGTACTGGCAAGCAGTAGGACACCCACCCACAAGGTGGTCAGACGACCGGTAGCTGGAAAGCGCTGGATGCAGGCCGCTCTAGATTGGTCATTTTGGAAAATCTTGGGAGAGGCCTATGTCCAGCAGCGAACGCTATGCGGATGAAAAGATGATAAAGTTTGTAGTAATGTAATGTTTTATGTATATGTTCTTAATATTTTATATGAAGTATTTATTACATTGGTAGTCATAATTGATTAATTTTGCTTTTTGCGCCGAACAAATTATTTCTCTGTTTATCCTTATGGTTGACTGGGAGAAAATGCTCTTAGCATTAAGTCCGCCATTTGTTAAAAGTATGTTTTACTTTAAAACAATAAAGAGTGTTAAAATAAAATAAATAAAATAATCTGTAAGTCCGATATTCTGCATCGCCTCTCTCGAAATTCACTTCTCTCTCTACCCAAAGGCTGACTGGAAGAGATTGCTACCTATGCGATAAGTCCGCCTTTGTATCATTTTTGTTTTTTTCTCTGTATTATTGTATTTCCTTTTTTTATGGTGCAATAAAGAGTACTTGTATTGTATTGTATTGTATTGTATTGTATTGTATTGTATTGTATTGTATTAACACTTTTTATTATTTATTATTACTAGTTATTACTACCTTAATTTTCTTCCAACGCAAATGTATAGAATAATAGTCGGATAGGTGTATCTATCATATAAAAATAATCCATACCTACATAACGCTAGCTTAACAAACACCTTTATATCACACCTATCATTAAAGCAGGGAAGACAAAACTGTCTCGCTTAGACAAAGCTGCGAGTGAGTCAGGGCCGTCAAATCCTCCGGGCCATTGGAACGCGCACGATCCGGCCAGATGTATGGCCACCATTCAGCCATTGTGAGGCAATTGACCGACGCTTTTGTCGCCTGATCTTTGGCCAAGAACTGGCCGGAGCCCTCTTACAAATCAATCCACTCGATAGTTTCCGTTTAATTTTATAAGTTACTTATTTTTCCTAGCAGAAAAAAGAAATGTTATGTTAATACATATTATAAAAAAATATATATTTATTTTATCTATTGCTGTAAAATCCCAATCCAACCCCCGTAACATGGCAGCAGCGACAGCGTTTATCGAGTGCTATCAACTATCACTATCTCGCTCTACGTAATATTGATGAGCGGGATAGCACTCGTCCGTCGCGCGATATAAACATCATCTTGGTTCATCAACGGTGATGAGATGTCGGTAAATAAGACCTGGAACCATTTATCTCGTTCTATATTTATTAGTGAAAGAAATGCAAAAGTATCCGCATTTATTGCGTGTAATAAAGTAAAATCTGAAATAACGCTAACATCAGCATTTTACACTAAACTCTTCTCTTGTCAATTTCATGAGTGACCCTTGTTATTGGCTAAAAAATCCTATATAACAGCTGAATGCTGATAGTGCGTTCAAAAACCCTTTTAACGCCAGCGATCGACACAAAAGCGCCTCATCAAACGTCCATCTCCCGGTGTGGAGGTCGTCTTCGTTTTGCTTCGCCGGAAGCTCGCGCAAAAAGACCGAGACTATGTGCTGACCCGATCATTAAATAGATTGATTGCACCTGGGCGCTAGGCTCGAGCGATAAATAGTGGCGATTCGGGTAATCCTGCCGGCGGCCGCCTGCCTGCCGATGGGCGGCATCCATTCTCTTTATTGCCCCGTGCTTTACAGCAGCCGAGGCGACGCTGCCTTCTGGACGAAACTAACGTATGGCCAAGTTCGCATAGAGCGGCGAACATCCATCTCGGTGATCGGCTGATTTCTATCCAAGGTTTTACGGCTGTAAAACCTCGGATAGAAATGACAAATGGTCTGCCAATGTGTTAATGATTCCTCTGTTTCCGTCTCAATTCTCCTAATCAATTAAGGGTGCCCAAATAACAAAAACTTTATCTATTTTATGGTTTTCAGCAAAAAAGGTGGCGTCAGCGGGCAAAACAATGGCAAATTAGCGATGACGGTTAAAAATGACGTTCGGATTGGACGGCATCGGCCTGCTATAAATGCCTGGCGACGCGCCGGCGGCCGAATTATTCATTTATAACACTTGACAATATATTAACACAGTCTCCTTTTTTACACACGTAGTTCGCACATTATTCTAAATTATTGTAAAGAAATTTAAATTGTATTACTGATAGACTTAGTAAAGGTATCTGTATTTTTCAAATCATTAATTACTTATGTAGAAATGTGCCATATTTTATGTACCAATATTGTGCGCTACTTTCTATTTATTATGATAGAAAGTAAGTTAGTACCTAAAAGAAGGTTATACGTTGCTAACAGGGATCAATTATTACCATTTCACTGATTTCACTGTCAGATTCATTACGATTTTAGCCCTCTTTCCGCCCATTATACTTTGCTAGTCCAACTGGGCTAAGATCTCTCGTCATCGGCGCCCTCCTTAATTCAAGATACAGTGTCACTTTAATTTTCGAATTTAAAAGCACATTTAAAAAGAATTATAAGTACTAAAGTCTCATTACAAATTTACGTCAGTATTTTTATTAAAAAATCCCCAAAAATATTTCATCAAAATACGGCATCACCATCCAACATTTGTCACAGTGCTTAATTAATGACCATGGCATAATGGCGTTTTTTCCTGTGCCTTATTCCTTTTTTAGCCCGGCTACTCGGCGGAATGCAGACATCAAGATCGTGCCAAATTATGGATGTCTGCTGTCAGCTCCTGTGTACGGAAGTATATTTTATGTTTTTTTTTTTTTTTTTGATGAGTGAAAACGTCTATTTTCATACATTATGTATGATTTGCCACGTTTATTTACACAAGAAGGTATTCCTAAATAACTACATAGATAATTTTCTAATTTAAACACATAGGTCCGTTTCTCGGTTGTGTTTCGGTACAATTTTTCAAACCACTTACAGTCATAATATGATTATGAATTCCATGAAGTTTTAATGCATCCAATTTTTTTTTATTGGTTAGTAAGAAAAGCCTTCAGTAAAATCCCTTCCGGTGATATATTGCAGCTAGCCGGAGTAAGTAATCTGGTTGGATTTATCATGGATGGTGCTCTATTAAACCATGTTATTTATGAATCTATTAGACTGTTGATTATTTCAACGCCCATAATAATCATAAATTTAATTTCTAATAAATTTTCTAATCTCAGAATGGCAAAGTAGCAAACAATTCCACAAACAAGAAAGGAAAGACGTGTCACCAATTTTCTAATTAAAGCACATCCGCGTCCAATTGTCGATGTTAACTCCACAAAAAGTTGGGCCCTCTGCGTGAGCTACCCTCTGGATTCCCGATCGTGGTTGAAATAGTGCGCAGAAATTTCAAAAGCCAGCAGTATACATATTTTATAAGTTCGCTTCGATTGTTCCGGCGCGGTTATAGTTTTTTTCGCGTATCATCCGCCGCACTTGTCGATGCGTCCATCGACACATGGCTGGAATTTTTTCTTGTTGCAAAAATGCCGACCGGATTGTTTGTTAGCAGGTCTTTATAAACCCTGAATGACATGACTACGCAGATATAGCCGTGATATGCATTTTGCGAAACAAAAAATTGGCACACTCGTTTTTGTTGGTGACTTTTAATTCGATAACGAAGGTACCTCACTGTCATGAGTACCTACATATGTTGTGTAGTTTTGGTGAGTCTAAAAAATAAATGCAAGTCTTTACAAATTCATACTTTTTTTTAATCATACGTTTACTCATAGACATAGTGGTTTAATGCATTTTGCGAAACACTAATTTACACTTTAAATGTGCCTGATTTTTATTCGAGAAAAGTAACTATCATAATACCTACAGGTTAAGTAATACACATCTAGAATTTTTTAACCAATTAGCGGGCACATTGCATAATATTTCAAAGCTATACCTAATAGATGTTTAGGACTTCCTAAACTCCTCAAATTGATTCTTCAAAAGCGACACAATGTATATTTTTTGCGTGAAAACGCTGAGAACATCGTACTTGAATGAGCGTATGAATTTCAACGTAAAAAATAATAGTATAGGATATCGATGGCAAGATATCGCCCGGGGCATCGATCCCGTACATAAAACCAGCAATGCGCACCGGAAGCTCTTCCTTCTCACACGGCATTCATTCGCAAACAAAGGCGTACAGTTTCATGACAAATTCGACGCGCCGATTGTTGCACTGACAATCGGATCGCCAACTCTTTGTCAGAATATCATTTAATAAAATTTATTAACAAGAATATTTTCGCGGCCAGGAAGTTTTTGCGTTGTTTACTTTAGGTGGTGCGCACAAAGACTAAATCCGGCTTTTGTAGCGTCGATGTGCCAGCCAGATATTAAAAGCACGTGTGGCCAAACAAAGGTTGCGTTATGCGGGGGATTATTTGCCAATTTATGGCGCTTTTTGTAAATTCCGTTGAAAGCTCGCGCCGGAAATTTGGCTCCATTTCAACAAATGATCTTTTTACTATAAATATTGAGAATAACGAATATTTGTGTGACACAAAAAGCCTGATGCACGCTGATATTCACCTTTTTGGATACTTTTTTTCACGGATAAAAGAAAGTGCGAAAAAATTGCTTGTGTACATCACCGTACTACCTAATAATCATACTCACGAACAAGAATCTCTCAAAAAGAAACAAGAGCAGAGATTTCCGAGACTGGTGCCGCCACAAATCAGCGGCGGTCATTAGGGGCGATAAAATTTTACGGCTACTTTCTACTCTACGCCGACCCACTACGCGTGTGTCGTGAGGGTTAGCTTGGAATTTTTTACCCTTGATGAGTTAAAAATTAACAATACAAATAAGTATACCTACACAAGTAATTGAATCATAGTTTTTAATATATGATGCCTGTTATTAAGTTGAGATACAGTAAGTATCTCTACAGACAAATTCTGAACTTTTTATTATTTTTTTAATTTTTTTTATGTTTTAGGACGACAAACGAGCAAGCGGGTCACCTGATGGTAAGTGACCGCTGCCCATGGACAATTGCAACACCAGGGGTGTAACAAGAGCGTTACCGGCCTTTCAGGGCCCTCCCCAGAGGGGGGGGGGGGGGCTCCGGCTCTCTCACTTACCGAACGAAGCATAGTAGCGGTAAAGCTACTACTCAGACGTCAATTTTCTGTGAGAATTAGTAGGTATATGTTCATTTAGCAGTAGATATTGGGCTTATAATAGAAATGAGTAAGAAAGTACTTAGGCCGGTTTCGATCGGTCGTTTTGGAAATCCTTGGAGGAGGCCTATGTCCAGCAGTGGACTTCCTGTGGCTGATATGATGATGACTAAGAAAGTACTTAACAAGTTTATTTGCTACGAAAATTTAAAAAAAAACTCCGACTGTCAAGAACGCTATCTATGATGAGTAGAGCGGTTCTGCCGATACGACTTGATATTCGTAACACCATCTATTATTTGCTAGAGAAAGCTATGACTTTCAAGTGTAAATCCCCAATAACTTTTAAACGGCTGAACCGATTTTCATGAAACATAAACATAGAATAGAACCACCGCAAGGGAACTTGAAACTGAAATCGGTCCATCCAGACAGACAGACAGACTGACAGACAGGTCGAAAGAAATTAGCGTCAAACTTATAACCTCAGAATAATAACTTATCTCAGCTTATAACAACCCTCTTTTTTGTCCACGCCCTCTAGTTTTGGGGTTAAAAATAGAACTTTGCTTGCTTGTCAAATTTAAAAGCATAGCGACTTTATTTTTCCCGAAAATTTTAGTCTAATTTATTTTCAAAATGCGTAACTTTAATTAGCTCTGCTTCTCTACCTTGTAATGATGAAACATGAACTACTACCTCCGGTATTTAAATATGTATCTCAATTTATCCATCAACTGCCATGTGAGCCCTGCCTAACCGGGTTATTCACACTAATTTTGGAGTGTATTTAAATTTGTGATCGCCAAAGCTTAATAACCCCTTGTTGTTTACACCATCCATCTTTAGGATTGCCATTTAAATGCATAAAATAGTCTAAAAATAGAGCCTAATAGTAGGGGGCGGGGCGAGACGATGTATGCTTTCCGTAAAATACAAAATCGATGGGAAAGGGAATTAAAAGAAACATCGGCGTTAATGGAACATAAATATTTATTGTTATTGCTCTTAATTTTAGAGTATGAGAGCGCTTTTGAATTTATAATCTAGAGCTAGAGTGAATACAGCCTACTACACCTAAGAAGTAGGATGTATTCAATAAATAATGATTTATAGAGAAAATATATTATATATTTTATTTATTTATCTATTGAACTTCATTACAATAAATGTAAATGGCGAACTTAAGGCCAGGGTCCTTTTACATGGAACAAATTTTTAATTATGTTACATATAACACGAACGACGTAATCACATACCTATATTATTTCTCTGTACACAACACACGTATCTTCTCTAATAATATAATTATAATAATATTCAGTCGATGATAATAAATTCTTCTTCTCTTTTATTAGTTAAGTATTATTTTATTATGTAAGAGAGTGGTGGGTGAATGGCTTCAGGGACTTAATTACGACGAGACGGAAAAGCTTCTGGCAGTAGATAAATAAATAAATAAAAAATGTTAAAGTAAGTTACATTTACATTTACACTATATAGAGTTTTTACAATATATGTATAGTATAAAATATCTAAAATCAAATATTTTATTTAGTAATTGGGCCTTTGCAGTTATTCATGTACACAACATATACAATACAGCATAGTACACACAGATAGTACCTATATATTTAACTATGTCTTATCATATACCGGTCAATAGCTAGACTCACTGATTTAATTGTTTAATACCAATAAGCGAATGCAACTGTTTAAACATAATTTATTGTACACAATCAAGCTGTATTCAAAAAACCCTAGGAGATGATACCTGGCGTCCTGAAACACAGACGTTCAGTCTAGTTTAGGCACCAGTCTCTCACAATATTATTATTTAAATGTCTGTACACTGTAAATTGTATATAGCTCATAAGAATATTGTGGTGAGAAAATAAATTTATTATTATTATGTCTGTAGCGTTATTTTTAAAGATGTAATTCGGGAACCTTATTTAAAATATCTTCCTCCATTTCATTCATCTAAATTCAATGTAACTTTATGAGCTAGCTGACGAATCCTAATCAGTAGGCAACATTGTATGATCGACACCTCTAGGTACAGTTCGAAAGCAAACAACCACAATTCTTTGTGCAACAAGTACCAACTTTCTCATGCTACGGCCACATTACTCAACGTGACACTCACGACGTATTGTCACGTTGACAGATACTCAGAACGTGAAAAAGTGCATCACCCCCCGCTGCAAGGCCTTTGCGGTCGCAAAACGTCTCAATCTAGAAGCGACCATTAGGCGAAAAAAAATCATGCAGGTTTTTATTTTTCTCGCTTTGCGTTCGCCGTTCCAGCAGGTACGTCTCCCGCTGTGACATAAATCAGGACTTGCTTTTTTAATCTCATTGCTGATAATTTTTGAATAGGCTTAAGAGATCACCGCTTACATTGTACTAAAATGATTTCTAAGGGTTTTAGGCTTGAACCTTTCAGTTGAGTAAACAAATACGTCAGTATAATATTTGTTATATTATAACGTCTAACAAAATATACTGAAACTATTTTAAGGTTTAATTCTGTCCATGATACTAAACAACTTTCCCAAGGAACATATATTGTATAACTGATTGACTTTAATGCTGTTGCACCTGTCATGTTTAACAAGTGTATTATCCCCTACAGTAAATCCGTAAAGGATCTTGGCTTTCACATTGATTCCACACTTAGTTGGTCCACTCAGGTAGCTGAAGTCAGTCGTTCTGTTACTGTTGCTCTTCAACAGCTTAATCGTCTAAGGAACTTCCTGCCTTTCAAAACAAAGCTCTTATTAGTCCATACATTGATATTACCCATCATTGATTATGCTGATGTGTGTTACCCTGATCTCAATGTAGATTTACTGAATAAGCTTGATCGTCTCGTTAATAATTGTATACGTTTCATTTTCTGCCTTCGCAAATATGATCATATATCATATTTCGTTCTGAGCTTAAATGGCTTCCTATCCGTGAACGCAGACAAGTGCGAATTCTTTGCACTCTCTTTTCAATTCTTCTGAATCCTAATTCCCCTGAGTATCTTAGATGTAAATTTAAATTTCTTTCTGACACGCATGATAGGCAACTTCGTTCTACTGATAATCTTCTCCTTTCTGTTCCTCCTCATCGCACAAATTTTATGGCGAACTCTTTTAACTTACAAGCTATACGGCTCTGGAATGCTTTACCCATTGACATCAAAGATATTTCGACAAAATTTTCTTTTAAGAGAAGAGTGCACTCTTATCTTTTTGATAGATGTTAGTATCTTTCTTTATTTTTCACCATCATCATTCATTATTTATATATATTGTAGGTTTGTATATATTTATTTGTTATATGTATTATAGATAGTCTTATGTACGTATGTAGGTATATTCTATGAGTTATATTTTATATGTATATTATATATTGTGTAGTAGACATATATTATATTATGCACATATTTTAATACTTTATTTTGTATCTAGTTTTTTGCGCCGCAACATGATTTGTTTCTGTTTATCCCTATGGTTGACTGGGAGAGAACGCTTTTAGCGTTAAGTCCGCCAATTGTACCATTTTTTTTTTTAATGTGGAACAATAAAGTTTTTTAAATAAAAAAAAATAAATATATCAAAATATGAAAAATAATTTTTGCTCTCCACACAAACTCGGATCAGCTGTTCGCTCAACTTGTATGGGAAGCCAAAAATTCTTTTTCATATTTCGATCTTTTTCATATTTCGATGTATGTTCCTTAGGGAAAGTTTTTTAGTATCATGGACTGGATTCACCCTTAAAATAGTTTCAGTATATTTTGTTAGACTTAACAGTTAGTTGACATGGTGCTGTTTGCTGATGACACCTCGCTAATATTTAAAATAGATCGACATAACAGTGATGCTAGCGCGGTGAACAGCACCTTATCTTTAATTTCTGATTGGTTTTCGGCCAATAACCTCATGTTAAATGCGAACAAGACCCAATGCATTCGATTCTCTCTTCCTAATGTGAATCAAGCCTGCGTTGACATACTAATTAATGGTCAGAAACTCGATCTGGTTGAAAGTACTACCTTTTTAGGAATCACAATTGATTCGAAACTTCAATGAGGCGCTCATATAACTAAACTTTCTAATAGGCTTAGCTCTGCGGCTTACGCTGTTAGGAGAATAAGACAATTGACAGATGTAGCAACTGCTAGACAAGTGTACTTTAGTTACTTTCACAGTCTAATGTCTTACGGGATACTTCTATGGGGGAGTGCAGCCGACACTCAGACTATTTTTCTTTTACAAAAAAGAGCAATTCGTGCTATTTACGGTTTAGGATCGAGAGACTCACTGAGGGAATTATTCAAGGAAATAGGTATACTTACTTTTGCGTCACAATTCATATTTGAAAATATAATGTATGTAAGGAAAAATATTTCCATGTTCAATAAAGTAAGTGATTTTACAGATAGAAATTTACGTAATAAGAATGACTTAGTTAGCCCGTATTACAGGCTGAATACAGTCAGTAAGTCTTTTATGGGGAAGTGTATACTTTTTTATAATAAATTGTCAGAATCGGTCCTTGATATGCCAGACAGAAAATTCACATCTTATGTAAAGAAAGTACTTTGTGAGAAGGCTTATTATAGGACCGATGACTATCTTAAAGACAAAAAGGTCTGGCTTGAGCTTGGCGCGGGTCCCTCTTAAAGGTTTGTATACTTAGACATGTCATAATTTAGGTACATTGGTACATACTAAATTTACAAATTGACATTATTTTAAATTTCGTAATTGTTATAATTCAATTTAATTATGACATAATAAACAATGTAATCTCTGTCCATCTATATAACTAATTTTAAGTTTTTAGTTTGTTAGTTGACGTCTTTGGAGAAAACGTGCAGTGCAGTTTGTTGCCGCTTCTTCTGCACTTGCGCCTAGGAAGCGGCGTAAACTTAGCTTTAAGTAGGTAACGATTTGACGTCAACATTTGTGCAAAACAAAACAAAGTGACTATTATTAAGAGATATTATAAATATCCTATGATAATAAAGATATTTTGAATTAAATTGAATTGACCCTATATAACGTCTAACAAAATATAGTGACATTTAAACTATCGCGTTGCATCATTATTAGATAAATGCATTATTTTGCTGACGTTTCGTCCGGGTTTCACCGAACGTGGTCCCAGTCTGACTGAAACAGCGATGTCGCCTACGCCTCCTGCCCTATGTGATATTCGTTTAGACTTTCCTTTAAATACATAGTTTCAATATATTTTGTTAGACGTTGCTTCAGTATAGACTAATATACTTAATGTTAGTTGCATTATGGAGGCTTGATGGATTTTATAAGTGGAGTATACCTAGTGCAGTGATGGCTTCTAGTTAGGTATAAGTACTTACCTATTAGTTTTATAAAAACCTTTAGCTGCAAAGGAAACCCTTTTGTCCTTGCAGGATAGGCCACAAAATGTAAGGGATCAATAAAATTATTGTTAAAGTGATGTTTTGTCTAACTTTAACTCATAGACAACTAATATTTATTGCGTTGCAAATTCTTCAAAATAAACACGCTATTTGCAAAAAGCCCAAAACACAATAGCGGCATTGGTAAAAAATAGCGAATTTGTATTTTTTCGCTCAACCCTAGCAATTATGAAGGGGTAGTCAGTAAAAGAAAGTTGCCGGCAATAAAAGTAAACCTTTCGGCAGCGAGCGCGCCACCGAAGGGTTACTATTTATTTCTATTAGCCGACGGTTTAGAGATCGACAAATTCCGTAGTGGAGCCCATAAAATCTGGATCCGTTTAAACTTGGTCGGTTAACATTAACCTTCCATCCGTCCCATCCCGTCGCAGTTGTAAACTACATAGGCAAAAAACTCCCAAATTGCTATTGAAAATGTGCTCATAAAGTAATTTGCGCAAATTCGCAAAAGGGTAAAAGTTTGCAATTTAGTTTGACTTTTGAAATCCGTTATAGAATTGTGCAAAAAAACTGCATGTTTACCGTTAGAAGTTTAATTTTATAACACTTTTAGTGTATGCATTCATGGCATCTCCATTGTGTTACATTGCAATTTTAACAAAGCGAATCTGCAATTTGTATACCAAGAAACAAAAGCATAACACCGATTGCAAGGTTTATACTTGCCAGAGATCATAATACTCTTAGCACACAAACTCTGATCATCACATATGTACATCATAACTAAAATTCTCATAAGCTACATGGGAAAACCTATTTGACCAAGCGAGCGAAGCGAGCGAGGGCTATAATTAAAAGTTGGGGCGAAAACACATTGTTTGTATGTATGTATGTTTGTTTGTTTGTTCCGCGGTAACTGCCAAACCGTTGGTCCGATTTTGATGAAATTTGGTAGGCATGTAGGAAATATCAATATAATTTTCAAGTTCGTTGGGCATCAAAATCGGTTCAGTAGTTTTTGAAATATTAATGAAAAATCGCGAGATCTAAGTTCGCGGCGATTTACTAGTTAGAGTAAAGCAACATCTATATTGTAATCTACTTAAGGAGTAGGTATCAAACTTACGGGCAGGTTGGAAAAAATTTCAGTCACCAAGTAAGGAAGTCAAGGTTGTCTGGTGTACACTGATATTCTTGCTGTCAAGTGTATATGCATTACTTTAGTTGGTTTAGTTTGTAATTACTACATTACTTAGTGCCAGCGAATTAACAACATTCATTGCCAATGCTGCTTCCATTTACTTATATTACCACAGAATAAGATGCATAATATTGTGGACTGGGTCCGAAAAATTGTATTTTATTTAGTCCGTCAATTAGATTATCCAAAAATAATGGACTCATATTTTTCGGTTTATCAAAGTACATAATGAAAATTTACAAAGATACAATGCGTCGAAGTTTCGGCGAGGGGGTGATTGACGTCACCATCAAGTGGAAATCGTTCTTGATCGTGACGTGATGGAGAATTTAAATTTGCATACTGCAAATTTAAATTTTACTTTGTAGTTATTTGCTAAGCAGAAAAAAGAAAAAATACTTATAGGTACAATATTTTTTTAATAATTGACCGACCGAGCGAAGCGAGTGAGGTCTCTAAATCGAGTTGGGGGCGAAAACACATTGTTTGTATGTATATTTGTACCGCGATAACTGCCCAACCGATGGTCCGATTTTGATGAAATTTGGTAGGTATGCAGAAAATATCAATAGAATTTTTAAGTTCGTTGGGCATCAAAATCGGTTCAGTAGTTTTTGAAATATCAATAAAAACGCGAATAATAATCGCGAGGTCTATATAAGTTCGCGGCGAATTACTAGTCTACCTGATAAGCTAAAAATATTTTTAGTCCACATCCGTATTATCTCGTCTATTCATGAAAAAAGCAAAACGGTTTTTAATATGTGACAAAATTTGCTCAACTTTCTTTGATTTTATCATAGTTTCTGTGAATAATTGGTTATGTTAATCCACTTTTCGTTATAGAAAGCCACGCTAATCCGCACGCTGTCCGCTGAATAGAATGCCAGCGAGCGTCCGCAAAGGCCAAACCTCATATTCAGCACCTACAATAGTTTTTGTGCCGTCAACCGTACAGACTTAATATCTTGTTCAACTTTGATTTATGTGGCCCAATAGTTGCGACGTGTATGCAGGCTTTGTGCCTCGGGAGTATCGTGCGAACAGGACGCGTTTCGGGAATTTCACGGCTTTCAATGGCTTGTGGGCATTTATGGGCTTTTTAGTTATGTTTGATGATAAATGACTTGTTTTCGAGTACACTTTCAATTGCTGATAAATAGTGACGATTTTTGGTCAGTGAGTTTTGGAGCTTTTGCGACAATATGATGTCATAATGTGATTCATCATAATTTCAGCAATCTGTTAGGTAGATACAAAATGGCTTGCAGCAATAGGTAATCTAATCTCGGAGGAACATTATTCTTATATTTATGACAGTTTTTCGTCTCACTCTCATCTCTTCCTTCCTTCTAGTACTCGTATTGCAGAACACATTTTGATCTTCCGGTTACGCTATCGTTTCTATTTTGTTTCCTACAAAGATTTCGGGATAGCGACATTATTGTCACACGTTATCCGCAACCGAATCTCTGCCGCGGCTCCGGCAAAAGAAGCTAAAAGCTGACGGCCGTTTAGCCGCGTATATTCGGCAG
Organism: Acrobasis repandana; assembly: GCA_963576875.1. Lineage (NCBI taxonomy): Eukaryota > Metazoa > Arthropoda > Insecta > Lepidoptera > Pyralidae > Acrobasis > Acrobasis repandana. The sequence continues at coordinate 6,991,337 of OY756230.1, read as the reverse complement.
AATCGGGCTCCAAAGGTGAACTTAAAGGGGTTAGGGGCTTAAGCGAACGCGGCGCGGCGCGTATTGGGGGCTTACTCGTGATTTACTCGTTACGTCGCCTCCGACGCCACGTTCCTTTTTTCTGTTTACTTAACGGATCACGGGTTACCCTTTATTGGGAACTCGGGAAACTGATATTCCACGCGGCATAAACTTGACGCGACTTTATGGCTCATGATTTGCGCCGGATTTGTTTTTCTAATGATTGGTTTGTTGAGCGGGAGCGGTTTTATTGTTGAATTTCCTTATAGTAAAAGAAACACTAGACGCCTTCTATCAACTTTTCGATGTGTCCCAAAGGCAAACTGGTACATAATGCATAGCGTTAAGTTTGACCCATTGTAATCAATCAAATATGAGGTTGTGTTATTATTATTATCAGGTCTATTTTAGTCTCCACTGCAGGAGCACGACCCTCTCTGTACTACCAGAGCCATTAGCCAAAGCAGTCAGAGGATTTGGCCTACACTCTCCACGCTGGCTAGACGGGTTGGAGAGGTCTCACTGATGTTTATAAGCTTTCCTAAGTCGCCTTCTACGACATCCACGGGATGACTTGGAGTGGTCCTCTTCTACTCTGCCGGGAACCACACGGCTTAGGCTTAGGCTTGAGATTGTGTGATTGTGATTATTATGGCGCAATAAAGATAATTTAAAAAAAAAAAAACAGTAAGAGTAACATACAGAACGGAATCTCCTAAGGTACGCGCAATATGAGTCCCTTTTCCCCGTCCCCGCACCTTTTCCCCGTTCTCGCCTAGTTGACGGCGAAAGCAGGCGAACACACACTGCACGGCGGTACGTGGCGGCACAAGAACGGGGGAGAGGTGCGGGGACGGAAAACGGGGACGCATATTTCGCATACATCAAGAGATTTCGTTCTGTAGTTACTCTTACTGTCTTCTGTGACGTAGGTATCATTTCTCCTTCCACGCAGATCATCAAAGATAAATCAACGGAAGGTATAGGCGAAAAACTTGAGAATTATGTTAATAGACGATGTGGACTAAGAACCCGTTACTATTTTGATTTCCCTTTCTACCTATGTGTCTACCAACATGCAGAAAATGCCTTGGGGTCTCATGGCCCTGGGCCTTGTCTGCAAGATAATACTTTTTAGTAAATTTAAACAATACATGCTAATCACTATGATAAAACTTAACATGTCGTACTATGTGAAAGATTCGTCAAAGTCCCATCTATACTCGTATAGAAGGTAACAATGTATATTAAAACTATTTTATGGATGAACTAGTTGTTGCCTGCGGCGATCTTCGTGTGGTCAAAAGACGAGTATAAAAATGAACACATAGGACACTTTCCTATACCTACTCCTTCGTTTTCTTTAATCCAGGTAATAAGCTATCTACATGACAAATTTTGTTAGAATCCATTTAGCTGTGTTGATTTTTGAAAGCGGAACCAACATCCATATATAACTTTCGCATTTATAATGTTATATTGAATCATTTTCTCTAAGGAACATATAGCATAATACAAAAATAATAATTTCGCTTTTCATACAAGTTGATTGACTGTGAGATAAACCGGTTCCACAAGCGGTCAGGAAGAGTTTGTATAGAAATGAGTAGAAAAGTAAAATTTCTTCTTACCAACAAAATTGATAATTTGAAGAAGGCCGGGTAAGTAGGTAAAAATATATAAAATAATGGTGAGTACGGCAAAGGGTAGAAGCTATGAAGGAATTCATCATACACAGCTGGCCCCAAGTACAAAATAAACGGGCAAGTGCGAGTCGGACTCGTACACGAAGGGTTCCGTACCACCGTACAACGTTTTAAAACGCTGAAAAAAACATGTTTCTTGTATGACGACCCCCTTTAATTTTTAACATTATCTTATTTTTAGTATTTGTTGTTATAGCGGCTATAGTAATACATAATTGGTAAAAATTTTAAGTATCTAGCTATTACGGTTCAAGAGATAGAGCCCTGTGACAGACGGACAGACAGCGGAATCTCAGTAATAGGGTCCCGTTTGCACCCTTCGGGTACGGAACCCTAAACAGGACAGAAGAATATCCAAACAACTGACACAACGACACTTTTTTCATATTTCTCCATATTGACTGAAATTGCTTTAAAAAATTACGCACTGAAAATACGTCACCATTTAGATGTCGATGACTCAATTTTTTAAATAAAATAACTAAAAACTAAACAAGTGTATTTTTGAATATAAGGTTTATTTTCCAAAACACAACACTGATTATGTTACTTTACCAAAGTCTAAGCCCAAGGTATACCATACATAGCAGCTTGCAAATTAGCATCAAAAATGTCTTCCTTCACCTTTTTAACATAATATCCTTTCTCATCAATATAATTGTAAATTTGTTGGAGACTGTTGGTCAAGTAAGTGTCGCATCCTTTGAAGAAGGCTGCAACACATTTACTTTCCGTATAACCGTACGCCCAGTACAGAAATAAATCTTGGCAGTTGCAAGTCATTACATCGTAATCAAATTTTCCAGACGTTCTTCCATTTATAGTACAATTAAGGCGGTTGAGAATTTGCTCATACTTCAGATCGGTTTCCTTGTCTTCGCCGTTACTTTCGTCAATTTTTTCTGCTTGTAAAATTATGCGGTTCTCGTGATATAAACACTCCATTGAATTTATGTATGACGACTTTCTGTACGAGTCGATAGATATAAATCCGTTGTGCGTTTTTTTGCCTCCCACAACACCGACTTCAGCAATCTTGTTGTTGATGACCATCATGTAATGTTCTGCCATCCGGTCCGTGGGAATCCTACAAGAGATTATATCTCCTGTTCGATGGTGACGGTCTTTCATTATCGATCTGAACGACTGATTTAGTTCACCATCTAAAGTACCAAACACATATTTGCCTTCGAGTATGCTGAACATGGCGTACCCTCGTATCGTAGTTTCCTGAAAATTTCCATGAGCTATCGGCTGGTACAAATACGTTTTTAGAAATGCACCCATCCCAGCTACAACCTTATTTATGGCAGAGTTGGGATCGCGGGACGATGATTGGCTTTATCGGCGTGATCTTTTCTTGCCAAATCTTTTTTTATTTTTTCTTATTTCGTCAAGCTCTCCTTTGATATCCAAGGCATCTTTTACCGTGTACACAGTTTCGGACAATGAGGTGGAAGCATTGGATGCGCTTCCTGAAAATCATTTAATCCACTCACTCCACAAAATAAAATACAGATAAGAACCAACCCGTTCATTTTTGCGGGTAAGTACTGACTGACAATCGAGTTTAAGTCAGCTAGCATATAAAGTAAAATGAAGATAACCTTTCGCCTAAATATCAATCCAATAACTCAGTGGCGGCCTTAGCGGGTGGTGAGCAGGGCAATCGCCCAGGGCCTCGCTCTTGCAGGGGCCTCGCTGCAACAACCTGAGCTGATTTATTTTTATTTTATTTTTTTGATTACTCGCTCTTTAGTTATAACAAAACAAATAAAATATAAAATAGTCAATAAATTGATTTATTAAATAATTCAAAACAATGAGAAATTCATTTCTGTCTCACGCACGCGTCTAAAAGCTTAAAGCTCAGTTTTTTTATCGTGTAACGTTCGGGAAATCCCTGTGTTTCATTTCCTTCTCTGCAAACATAAAAATAAACCTACTTTCGAATGAAGCGGTGGTTGCCAAGCAATTTAGGGTTGGGACACATCTGTCAGCACGGAACAGCACTTTCCTATGCCGCTTTCCTGTGCTGCTCCATGCTGCCAGATGTGTCCCAACCCTTAGGCACTGGCTCTGCATCTGCGAGGCACAAGTTCGATCTTCACTAAGTGCGACATGAACCTCTATGCGTGCTGTGCATTGTGCAGCGTGCGTGCAGCGTGATCCTAGTTGCATCCATAGCTGTAATGCTGTGAAGTGCGGGGTCCGCTTTCCGGGTTTTCCTGCTCCACTTCGCACGGTCTTGAGCATCCTTGTTTCTTTACTTTTGTTTATTCCTAATAAATACATCTTTTGATTATACAACGTGGAAGGAACATACTCGTAATAGATCAAATCACGGCTATACTAGATCACTAAAGTATAATGAAATTAAAATAACAGTAAAAAAAAATTCGACATTCCCATACAAATCGCCCGGGCAACAGCACACTTTTGTATGGAAATGTCGATTTTTTTTTTTACTTTTATTTCGATTTCATTATACTTTAATGATCTAGTATACACCGTGGCGTGATTTATTACGGGTATGTCCGTTCCACGTTGTATATAAAATTTACCTAAGTATTTTATATTTTAAAGGCCTCAGATTCTTTATTTTGAATTTTTGTGTGTAAATGGCCAACAGTGGTGTCAAATATTGGTGCCTAAAGGCGTCAAAAACATCATGATGATCTCTCCAATGACAATAACCGAGACCAATGGCTCTACGTTCCTTCAGAAATACTAAAATCAATAAACATAGATATTTATTAATTTTTGTTGTAAATAAAACTAAAAAATCTAAAAATAAAAAGTTAATTATTCCTTGGTACCGATATGATAATCTTCCTTGTTTTTAAATTCTCTTTCCTTCTTACTCGTTCTGACTTTTTCTATTCTGAAAAGAGTTCCAGAATAGAAAAAGTCAGAACGAGTAAGAAGGAAAGTAGTAGTAAAGAAGTATAGTAGAGACTATACTTCTTCGTCTAAGCGCGTTCCCGGTTACATCCTCAGCTGTGCTGCTTCGGAGCCCAGGGTGCGCTTTCCCACTTTTTCTTCACCAAATATAACATGCATGTCAATGGTCACCCAAGTATGCCAAAGACCTTGCAAAATGGAGAAGAAATAGCCGGAACACTTTAAATGATTTGGGTATAGTTTTACGATCGGCCGCCTGCCTGACGTCAACCCTCTTTGGGAATGTATTTGTGTGAAAAGTTTTACAACCGGCCACCGCCTGACGTTAACCCTCCTTGGGAATGCAATTGTAGCACGAGATGTTTGCGTTTAGTCCTTTAGTCGCCTCTTACGACATTCACAGGAAGAGATGGAGTGGTTCTATTCTAACCCGGAACCACACGGGTGGTCTACTTTTCCTATACATTCTACGTTTTTTCTTTTCTTCTAAACCAGCATGGAAGACATCCAAGACCCAGGTCAATCTGAAAAAGATAATTTACCATCTTGACCTGACCGGGGATCGAACTCGGGGCCTCCGGTGTGGCGGACTGGTGTGTTAACCACTACATCACGGAGGTGGTCAAAAGAAGATAATAAATATACGACACCAATGCATTTTTGAATATAACCTTTATTTTGTACATAATACACAAATCTTATAGAAGATTAATCTAAGTATTTATTTTGATTTGTTAGATAATTTTTATGAAACCATTATTTTATTTACCTCTACCAATTAAATCAATCGCACTTAGTATACCTCGCCATTCATTTGTATAATTTTGAAGATGTTTAGTCTCGTCAACATACCCGGAAATTTGAAAGAGATTGTACGCCAAGTACGAGCTGCATCCGTTGAAGTAAGTCGCTAAACAATTATTTTCCATGTAGCCGTACGCCCAGTACAGAACTAAATCTTGGCAGTTGCAAGACAACACATCGTAATGAAATTGCCCCGAATTTCCCCCATTTATAGTACAATTGAGGCGATTGAGAATTTCTTCATACCGCAGATCGGTTTCCTTGTCATCGCCGTTTCTTTCGTCGATTTGTTGTGCTCTTGAAATTAAGCGGTTCTCGTGATACAAACACTCGGTTGAATTGATGTACGACGACTTTTTGTACGAGTCGATAGATATAAATCCGTTGTGCGTTTTTTTGCCTCCTACAACACCTACTTCAGCAATCTTGTTGTTGATGACCATCATGTAATGTTCTGCCATCCGGTCCGTGGGAATCCTACAAGAGATTATATCTCCTGTGCGAGGGTGACGGTCTATCATTATCGATCTGAAAGACTGATTTAGTTCACCATCCAAAGTGCCAAACACAAATTTACCCTCGGCATAGTCAAAAATATTGTACGCACGTATCGTACTTTCCTGGAAATTTCCATAAGCGATCGGCTGGTACACATACGTTTTTAGAAATGCAGCTAGTCCAGCCGTAACTTTGTTTGTTTCAGAGTTAAAACTGCGGTAGGATGAATCACTGCCACGGCGTTCCCTTTTCTTGCCAGTTTGTTTTCTATTTTTTCTTATTTCGTCCAGCTCTCTTTTGATATCCAAGGCATCCTTTGCAGTGTGCACAGTTTCGGACAATGAGGCGGAAGCGTTGGATGTGCTTCCTGAAAAATCGTTAAATCCACTCACTCCACAAAATAGAATACAGATAAAGACCAACCCGTTCATTTTTTGTGGGTAAGTACTGACTTGGTACTGATCTGAGATTGGTTTGGATGGATTGGGATTGGTTATTATTCTTTGGTACTGATCGGTACTGACTGACAATCGCGGTACAGTCTGCCAGTATATATACGAGTAGCAAAATCTGAGTGACGTTCCACGAAGAGTGTGTCAGCTTGTTCAATGATATAATAAACGAGATGAAATGGGATACGGCTGGTGAATTCAGAATGACGCCGGTGAAACGCGCCGGCCAACGGCGCGTTTCAACAGCGCGCGCTTGACCGGCGGACCGCTATGAAACGAGTTTTAGTATCGCGTGTTTCGTTGCAATGTACAGTCAAGTGCAAAATTCCATTTAATCGCTTCTTCTTGGCTTCCACAGTGTTCACACAAATTATATATATGAGTGAATTGTGTGGTTTCCACATAATTTAGTACAGTTGTGTATAGTCGTCGTCATGGGCACAAACATAATAACAGGATAAGCTAGGTGTTTATTTTTTATGGAAAAGAGTGCAACAGCGACGTCGTAGAATATTGCAAATTGGTCCTTTTAATGCCACAATGTTACTGAGAGGCGCCTTTGTAACATCGTTCTCCGATTTACGAGAAGATAGTTGCAGGTTTTATAATTATTTTCGCCTTTCGTCAAGATCTTTTGAGGAATTACTATACAAGTTGGAAAGTGCTTTACTGCGATCTAGTGTGAATCGTATCCCCATATCACCAGCCGAAAAAGTCTAACAAACATCTTAGCCGAACTTGGTCGTATCGATAAAATCGTTACTCATTCATTACCCGACTACGGCAAAGCCTACGGAAGAGTAAAGATTATAGCAGGCTATGTACTTATGTATGTGGATATCTATGTGTGCAGCATCCGAACTGCCTATCCAGTTTTCACAAATGAGATGTCAATCGATCCGTCATTATTGTCCGGGTGACATAGGCTACATTTTGTATGTATAAAATAAATATGATGAACATAAAATAAACGGGCAAGTGCGAGTCGGACTCGTACATGAAAGGTTCCGTACCACCGTACAATGTTTTAAAACGCTGAAGAAACACGTTTCTTGTATTACGACCCCCTTTAATTTTTAACTTTATTTTATTTTTAGTATTTGTTGTTATTGTGGTCATAGTAATACATATTTGGTGAAAATTTTAAGTATCTTATTAATGCCATTATAAAGATCAAGTTAAAACGCTGAAAAAAACACGTTTCTTGTATGACGACCCCCTTTAATTTTTAACTATTTTTTATTTTTAGTATTTTTTGTTATAGCGGCCACAGTAATACATAATCGGTGAAAATTTCAAGTGTCTAGCTATTACGGTTCAAGAGATAGAGCCCTGTGACTGACGGACAGACAGACAGACGGACAGACGGACAGAAAGCGGAGTCTCAGTAATAGGGTCCCGTTTGCACCTTTTGGGTACAGAACCCTTAAAACGGTTTGTCTAAAAAAAATTTTTATTGCTTCGATGACGAGTGTGATATCAAATGAAATGTCTGAATAAGTATATTTCAAAAATGTAAACATTGTTAGCCGTAAATAGCTGCAAAGATTGCATTAATTGGATAATTTAAACCTTTTTAGTAAGAATTTTCTCGTAGTCGGGTATTAGTTTTTTCAACGTATATCTTTTTTTAACTGTACTTGACTGTACACAACAGCGCGTTCGACCGGTGTCACTCTGAAACGCTAACTGCCAGCAGAGGAGTTCGGACAGCGCGCGCTTCGGCAGCGTTGTCCAACAGCGTGCGCTTCACGAAATGGCGTGACTATGAAACGGCGGCTACTATCTAGTGTAATTGCAAACGCGCGCGTCTGGATGGCGCTGTTCAAACGCGTGACTCTGAAACCAGCCTGCATTCTTATAAATTGTGGCGTTTAGTCACTGGTTCGGTAAGTAAATATATTTTATATATAGAAAAAAACAAATGTAAGATTATATCTTTTTAGTGATTTTTTTTTACTTCAAAATTATTTTTTAAGTAGAGATCTTTACTGATTGGGTCACAACGATGTATGTCTGACCGACATCAGACATCGTAAAGAATACGTTCACGCGGACGAAGTCGCGGGCAAAAGCTAGTATGTACATAACCCGTACAATGTACGTGCACAATAAAACTGAATTTCACGGAAATGAAGTCGCGGGCACCAGCTAGTACTTATATATAGGTTTGTGCATGTAGATTTTGAAAATTCGCAAGTGTAATTATAAATATCAATCTAGGACCTAGATTGATATTTATAATTACACTTGCGAATTGAAAATATATATCGACTGGCGACGAATCCATTTATTGTTGACGTAAACGTGTTGCCAGAACATCTTCAAGACCAGGCTCTTGAAGCAAAAAATGATTCAGCCGCCAAGTACGATTTCGAGAAGATGGAGACGCCGTTATTTTGGATAAAATATGTCAAAATTTATCCAAATTTAGCTGACGAGGCACTAAAATTATATTTACCTTTTTCCAGCACGTATTTGTGCGAAAAAGCTTTTTCAGCCGTTGTAAGCATAAAAACAAAGTACCGAAATAAGCTAGATATCGCGAGTGACTTACGTTGTTCACTTTCATCAGTTCAACCTAGAATTGAAAAACTTGTGAAGAAAATGCAAGCCCACCCATCACATTGACTGTAACTTTTATATTAATAAATAAATGGTTATAAAAACTTGTTTTATTTAGAAAACTCGAACATAGGTACGAAATGTTATTTAATATTTAATAGTAGTCGCTATTCGGTGAACCAAAACATCGTGAGGTCTAGAGTCCTAAGAGCCGTGGCGCTAACTGCAACGCTAAAAAGAAGATTATGATAATTTGGCTAGCTAACCCTTCGAAGGGGGGCGTGGGCACCTCATTTTAGGTAGCAGTGGGGCATGCCTAAAAAAAGTTTGGGAACCCCTGATCTAGGTAGATAGATGGAGCCCTTGTTGAATGGCAAGTCCAGATCCGGAACCCTCGTCATAATCTGCGACCAGCCACAGATTCAAAGAAAGTGGGATGTATTCTGGCTAAGAATAGTGTTGACGATCTTTTAAACAGCAACTCTGGTGTCATCTTGGCAAGGACAACAACTTGGCAAGGTTAAAATCAGTATTATCTCCAGAATCAAGAGCCTGGCTACATGCGTTGCCGTCGCCGCAACTAGGCACTCTCCTGGATAACAACTCTATACGTATAGCAGCAGCTCTAGGATAGGTTGTAACATTTGTGAGCAGCATCAATGTACCTGCTGTATTGGCAGGTTTGCTAGACATCATGCGCTTAATGTTGTCATTCGTAGGGCTATGGTAAGCGCCAATAACCCATGTGTATTGGCACCTTTTGGGTTAAGTCGTACAGATGGCAAAAGACCTGATGGGTTGACCTTAATACCATGGAAGAGAGGTCACTGCTTATTGTGGTAAACTACCTGCGTTAGTACCTTTGCTGCCTTCCTTCCTTAACTTTTGTGCTAGAGACGATTCGTGGCGGATTATTAGACTGACTATTTTGACGAAGCATAGCGGATATTTATTTGTAACTAGGTAAGTACAACTTTTGACATGCTTCGTCATTGTGGATACTTTTTATACACTTTTTGACGAAGCTTGTTGCTGAACTTTGTAACCTTTTGCCCAATCCTATTGTTGTAAATAAATGATGATTTTTATCTAGGCATGTATATCTTTATTTCTGGCTGGCGGACGAGAGAGACAAATAGAAAAGGATTCATATTCGTACTTCCCCAAGGAGCTATTATGTAAAACTAGAAGAAACACCACATATCACTGTTTTGTCCCGTTCAATTGTAGCTATCTCCATAAACTTCACTTAGTCGCTTGCTAGCTCTTATACGCCTAGCATTTAGACAGTTTATAAGCGAAAACCATACGAAAATAAGGTAAACATAATTAAAAATGCCTTGTTGTGTGTTAAAATACAGTAAAAATAATTATAAGAACATGGTAAAGTGAACTTTCCAGCGGTACCAGATTTTATTGTTTGAAAGTTAAATAAAAAATAAAAATAAAAAATATTTTTTTTTATTTTTTTTATTTAAAATTATTTTATAAAATTAAATACATATAAAATTCACGACGCCATTAATTCAAAAATAGAACAGGAGATGTTTAAGATAGCTGGTCTATGGTCCAAGAGCTGGCACGAATTTTTGGGTAGGTATTTGAGGCAAGTTGAAAACTTGTCACATACCTCTCCTATTATACCCCAACACGGAACTGCAGAACTGGCTGGTGAGTAGCGGGGCTAAAGCAAATAAGTTTTTTTTTTTTTATAGTTAATCGAGGCAATATGCATTTTTATTTGTTGTTGTTTATTGTTTAAGAATAAAAAAATAATAAGCCAGACGATTTAGTCGGGGCTTTGATATTGCCAGGCGCATACAAAAGTATTTTTCAAAAAAATATAAATAATCGGGCAAGTGCGAGTCGGACTCCTACATGAAGGGTTCCGTAGCACCTTACAATGTTTTAAAACGCTGAAGAAACACGTTTCTTGTATGACGACCCCCTTTAATTTTTAACTTTATTTTATTTTTAGTATTTTTTGTTATTGTGGTCATAGTAATACATAATTGGTGAAAATTTCAAGTATCTAGTTAATGCCATTATGAGGATCAAGTTAAAAACGCTGAAAAAAACTCGTTTCTTGTATGACGACCCCCTTTAATTTGGTGTAAATCAAAATGGTGCAAGCGAAACTAGGCCTTATGTTCTTAGGGCCTTAAGTCTAGGATTGTTTAAACCTGTATTGGAGCCATAGGTACATAAAAACAAACTTTCAGCATTTATAAAATAACAGAGGTCTGCCCCTCGCGCGCTCTTGGGCCATTCAAGATGTAAAGAAATCTGACGGACTCATCAATCAGGGAGTACTATATGAACAGAACTTACCGGATGGAGCATATTTTTAGCAATAAGGAACATCCTTATTACTTTCAAGAAATATATCGGCAACATCCTTATTATATTAATATTTCTTGTAATAAGGAAGTGGTCGAAAAATTGGACTAAAAATAGCTTATGGAACTTCTAATATATAATATAGGTATATGTATAAATAGTATACTTTAAGTTCGGAGTAAATAAAAAACCTTACCTAATTTGAATTAACATATTCAAAAAACGCCCATACCTATAATTTGCGAATGAACTGAAACAAACTGCGCTCAAAATCGCATAAAAGTTTTGATCTAGCCAAATGTCATATCGAATACAGGGTAAGTAACAAAGAGCAAGCAAATAAACCGATGTGACTTGGATTGGCGTAAACGCTCGCGACCCAGCCGCGTTCACTGACGACTTCTGGGTCCTTTACAGAACAGAGACGGGAAATTAAGCGAAATTGCTCAGTTTCTCTTTAACCAGTTTTATTAAATAATATCGCTATAAGTGAAACTTATTATGGGCTAAGTTTTGTAACTATTTGTTGTTATTGTTGACATAGATAAGAAAAAGCTGTAAGTTTTCAGAGATAAAATAAAATAAAAATATATCAGAATATCAAACAATGCTTTGAAAAAAATGTATTATTAAAAATAGTTTACTAAGTAATAAGATAATTTTAAAAACATACATGGTTTTGTCAATCAAAGATCTATTGCACCTAACTTTTTTATTTGAACAAATGGATCGTGGTATACAGGTTGACGTAGGGTACACGAATTATAAAAAAGCTTTTGACAAAGTTGACCATGAATCGCTTCTAAACAGGATAGCTTTTAATAGAATCCATGGATATCTGCTACGTTGATTCGAGTCTTACATCTCCAATAGATTTCAAAGTGTTGTTGTCAATGGGTATCAATCCAACAGTGTTTTGATCACTTCAGGAGTCCCTCAGGGATCCATATTAGGTCCCTTGTTATTTATAATTTTTATAAATGATATATCACAATGTTTTCATCACTCTAACTTTTTACTGTATGCTGACGACCTCAAAGTTTACAAGGCAATTAATAGTATAGATGACTGCCTCCGTCTACAACAAAATCTTGATAGACTCACGGCCTACTGTCAAGATAGCAAATTACAGTTGAGCATCAGTAAATGTAACACAATAACTTTTACAAAAAACTTTAATGTAATAGATTTCAATTATAAATTAAATAACACAAACCTTACTAAAGTGTCAGCTGTAAGAGACCTGGGTGTTCTTTTAGACACTAAATTGTGTTTGGATAGTCACGTAGAAAACATTTTGAATAAAGCGTTCAAAATGTATAGGTTTGTTCTACGTTCTTCTAGGGAATTCAACCGAACCTCCACTTCCACCACCTATACTTGTATAAAACTCTTGTTCGCTCTCAACTAGAGTATGCTGTGCCTATATGGAATCCTTATTATAATAAATATATTGATGCTATTGAAAGATTACAGAAAAAAATCTTAAGTGCCATGCATTATAAGTGTTTCAAACGCTACTTACCCTATCCCATGTTACTTGATAAATAAATATGCTTACAATAAGTGCCTTGAAGCACCTATATAAAATAGTTAACAACCTTTTTGACTGTACCGAAATTGTAAATAGATTGCGCTAAACTGTACCCAGAAATGCTGTAATGAGGAAGGTTCGTTCTCGTCCCCTGTTTGCACTTAGCGCATGCCGCACTAACAGTGGACTGAGAGCCCCTCTTCATCGTATGATGGAATCTTACAATAGTAACTTTGTAAACATTAATATTTTTGCACACAGTGTATTTAAAATTTAAGAATCTAGTCCTCCAAAAATTAACTCTTTTTCTTTTTTTAATTCTGTATTTGCCTATAAAACATATATGTCTTCTGTGTCACAGAAAAGCAATTTTAATATATCTACATGTTTATTTATTTAATTAGTAAGCTTGTATGTATTTAGCAGCCCAAAATACTATTTGTTATTTCGTGAACAATGCTGTGGGCTACGTTATTGGTAACTCTTTTTATGTATAAATTGTATATTGTATTGGTATTTATAATGTAGCTGTTTGTTGTTCCCATAAATAAAATGAAATTTAGGTCCTTACATATGAAATTGCCGTTCAGTATCAAAAAAGTGAAACAAGTTTTTTTTAATGAAATTATTATTTAATCAATCGAAGTATGCGCCGTTGTTATCGATACACTTCCGCCATTTTATAGGCATATCATTGATACCTTTGGAAAAAAAATCCTGGGAGCGAGAGTCTATGAACTGTTTGAAGGCGGTTTTGACTGCCTCATCAGATTTGAAATTTTTTTCTTGTAAAAAGTTATCCAAATTTTGAAAAAAGTGGTAATCGGTTGGGGCAATATCTGGAGAGTATAGTGGGTGACGCAGAGGTTCCAGTCGCAGCTCCTCTAACTTGGCGATCGTTTGATGTGCAGTGTGTGGTCTAGCGTTATCCTGAAGGAGCAGTGGGCTAGAGCAATTCATCAGTCTCGGTTGTTTAATGGCGAGCTTTTCCATCATTGTTTGCAAATGTTGGCAATAAAAGTCTGCAGTAATCGTCTGGCCTGATCTCAAGAAGCTGTAGTGGATAACACCAGCACTGGTCCACCAAACACTAACCAGAATCTTCTTTTTGGTCAGTTTTCGCTTAGGGCAAGGTTTTGCCGGTTCTCCAGGGTCAAGCCATTGTGATGATCGCTTCCGATTGTCGTACAGGATTCATTTCTCATCACAAGTCACGATACGGTTCAAAATCCCCTCATTATTGTGGCGATTAAGCAAAGAAACGCAGCAAGCAACGCGTGTTTGTTGGTTTGCTTCAGTCAATTCGTGCGGTACCCACTTTTCGAGTTTTTTAATTTTTCCGATTTGGCGCAAGTGGATAAGTATCGTTTTGTCACTTACGCCGAAGGCTACTGCTAATTCAGAAGTGGTTTGAGATGGATCCGCTTCCACTATCGCCTTCAATTCTTCGTTATTCACTTGAGTATCAGGTCGTCCACGAGGCTCATTGTGTAAATCGAAATTTCCAGAACGGAAACGTTGAAACCAAAAACGCACCGTTCTTTCGTTAGCGGTGCCTGGTCCATACACGTCGTTAATTCTTCGAGTCGTTTCTGCAGCACTGGTGCCACGGTGGAACTCGTATTCGTAAATACCGCGAATTTTCAATTTGTCCATAGTTGTTGTTATAGCAATGTTGAAACTCAAACAAATGATGTTAAACCAAATGAAATACGAATTTTAAAACAATATTTTTCTGGCTTTATTTCGAAATAAATTTGAATTTGGAATTCCTAATGAAACGCAAGATATTTGATTTTCAAGTTGCCAGTATTGAAAATCGGCAATTTTATATGTAAGGACCTAATACATACGAACAGTCATACTATCACGCCTGTTTCCCACAGAGGTAGGCAGAGACTATGGACCTCCACTTCAAAAACATGCTCCTCTTTTTGCTATGTGGGTAATCTGATTTCCCTTGGTTCTCTTCTCAGGATGGAATCAAAAAAAAGTTATGGTTATGATATTTAAAAACAAATAAAAACTTTAAATACCCAACTGCAGTGTAACCTGATGGTTACATTACAATCTATCAAGATTATTTACATATAATAAGTAGCTATTATAAGATCATTTCCAGTGTGTATTTTTTGAACATGATTAGTCCATTTCCATATACAACGTGGAAGGGACATATCCGTAATTAATCGAACTACGGTATATACTAGATCATTATAAATAGTACAATGAAATTAAAATAACAGCCGAAAGACAAAGAAAAAGTGTGCGGCCGCCCGGGCGATTTGTATGGGAACGTCGAAATTTTTTTTTGTTTCTTGACTGTTATTTAATAATTTTATTATACTTTAGTGACCTAGTATAGCCTGTGGTTTGATTTATTACGGGTATGTTCCTTCCACGTTGTATATAACTTCATACAAAATTGACGATGTGCCGTCAGAAGCTCTTTTTTCGCATTTCGCTAAATGTTTCTAAGGCAAATGTTACCAGTATTATCGACCAAAGCTAGAAGCTAGACGCCTAAAAAGTTGAGAAAAAGCTTTATATTGAAATTATTAAATATAAAGATTTTCACAACCTTTGTAAAACTTTCAGCAAAGCAGTAGCTTTCCTTCTGTACTTAATTATGTTCTCCACTAGCGTCCACCGGCCGGCCAACTACTAGGTCCTTTACACAAATTGATTTCAAATGGCGATTTATTTCCGCCCCATATCGCCGATCCCATCTCGTGAGTTTTACTGGCGGCTTTACGTGGGGTTGAGGAGGTTAAAGTTATAAAACGGTTTATTTCTTTTCGGGCCGCTACTCGAGCCCCTTATTATACGGGATTAACCCACGGAAACCTTGATGAGCTGACCCAAGGACTCTCACCGATATGTAATGTTAGGGTCGACCGAGGATTTCCTTAATATCCGATTCATTAGACGTTTAGCTAGTTTAATTTGCCAATTTGTTTACGTATTAGGAACCTTTAAACAAAGTAGGACCGAGTATGTGCTTATCTCGGATCTTGCTGTAAAATTGCAATATTCATTATACTTACAAGTTATCAACGTTTAGATTCTGATAATAAAGCTAAAAACAACTGAATAAAATCATTCGAAAAATCTTGTTTTGGAAAAAAAGAACATTAGCATAATCAATAAACTTTCATTTAATTTTATTGTGTCAATTACATTACACGTAGATAAAAGGAGAAAGGAGAGTCGCCAAAGGGGCTCGAATAAAAGGCGAATGAAAAGGGAGTATATCTCAGCGATTTGATAACACCATCTGCCATTCCCAAATATCAGGCCACGAATGGTCGACCAGTACCCAACAGTACCTCTAAAAAACCTCTGTTTGCACACAGCAGGATCCCGCGGCGCTATTTTTTATAATTCAATGAACCGTACTCCTGTATTTTGACAAAACGCGACGACATGCCTCTAAGTGGATTATTCGCCGGCATACAGGAGAGATTTCACGACACATTTATCCTGTCTTTGTCTATCACAATACCTTGTTACGTAGGTGTTGTTGTCATGAATATAGAACTTTTTTAACGTAAGGGGCTTACTCGGAGATAAAAATTGGACATCTGTCTAAACTTTGTGGAATCCGCGGCTAAAGTTCTGCGACAAAAAAGGAAAAGAGCAAACTTTTTAAGGGCTGATGCAATCAGTGCGCATATGGTCTGATGCACTTCAACTAAATAAAAGAGATAAGAACGCTATACCATTATAAAAACTTTAGGTGGATTGGATATCGAGTGGTCAATATTATACATATAGATATACTACTACTATACTTACATACCTACTTTATCTCAATAAATAACCCAAGTCAGAAGTTGCGTTGAAAACAATGTGATAAGAAGGATTTCCTAGAACTAATGATATAAGTAATTATAAATATTTGGGTAGATAAAGACAATCAAAATACTTTGTTTATATTTATTTCTCGATAAATAAACTACAATCGAATAACTTACAAGAATACGTAACATTTTTTAAATAGGTACTTAAACTCGGCGGTTAAGTATGCACATGCATTGCTTATAATACTTTATACATTTACCTATTTATTGCAATGGAAACTGTAGTACCAAGTACATAAATGAACACATTATGTAGGTACGTACCTACAAAGTAAACTTTAGTTTGGTTATAGTATACACCGTGGAAGGGACATACCTGTAATAAATGGAACCATGGGCTATACTAGATTACTAAAGTATAACTAAATTAAAATAACAGTCAAAAAACAACAAAAAAAATCGACATTCCCCTACAAATCGCCCGGGCGGCTGCACACTTTTGTGTGGAAATGCCGAATATTTTTTTGTTGTTCTTTGGCTTGTATTTTAATTTCATTATACTATAATGAACTAGTACCTATAGACCGTGGTTCGATTTATTAACGGGTATGTCCCTTCCACGTTGTATAAAACTTGTTTACTACGTAAGTACCTACGTACCTACATTATTCATAAAGATTTTTCGATGTAGGGTCGTGTGATAAGTAAAAAAAATTCGATATACTCGTACAACGTGTACGATTTTTATCGCATATGTCCCATACACGTTGTATAGGCGCACTATGGTTTATGATATGGTACCTACATGCAGTCTTCTTGCATCACACACATCTTGTTACCTATATCTTTTTGAATAAGTAGTTCTAAATTTAGCTTAGGTATTAGTAAGACCATGATGTTCTTCATTTCTAAGTTGAACTTAGTTTTTTTTTTCAATACCAACAAAATATATTTCATTAAGCTGTCACCGATTGAATTCTGTTGGCAACATCGTCTTATATTCTGCATTGAATCGAAGGCGTTGCTTTCAAAACACGTGCGAAACAATATGCTTTCCGCGGTGATCGTCTATAAATCAAGTATTATTATAAAAAGGGCTTGTTCGAGTGGCCGTATTGTCGCTTTATGGATGTTATGCCATTCATTACAGGCCATTAAACGTATTATAACGCGTTCACCAGTGCTCTTAGATCCTTCCGATCCAACGTTAGACTCGCAAAAAGTTCCTCCTAATGGAATCCAAGAGACCTGCTTAGAGTGGCCAGGTGATACCTCAGAAAGCTTTGTTTGGGCGCGATGCGACATACCATTCAGATATCAGATAATAAATGGCGAATGTTGATAGAAAACGCTCGGTATACTACGACAATGAGAATGGTTGATGATCGGCCGATGCTCCTTAGAGATATCCCCCTTTTACTTTAAGATTTTTTAAATAAAACCCAGTCATGTGTATGGTCGATCGAAATCATCGAAAGTGCAGAGCGGTGCTAAAATATAAAATTTGTTAAGTTCGTTTTTCTGATGCATAACTTTTTCTAAAAGGGATTATACATTTTTTTTATTAAGTTTATCTGATAATTGGCAATGACCAGGAAATATAATTTTTAATACCTACTTATTCGGCAATAGAGCTTACACATTTTTATTTTTACATATTTACTTTTTTGGTGGCGAGTCCTGATGACCCGTAACACAGGTTCTTCAGAAACCTAATATAGGCACCAGTTCTCCGCATCTTTATTGTTTATTTAATACAAATATGTTTTTTATGAATATCTTTTAAGTTACAATAAGTTTTTTTGAGGAGGATTATTTTATATGTAAATTATGAAACACATTTCAAAACTGCAATAAACATTAGGTAATTTAATTATTTATTTAAAAAAATATGTTGAATGGTGTTCTTAAAACAAAACACGGTCTTCTTATTTCATCCATTTAGTAAATCAAACAAATGCAACACAACAATAAAATCACGGATGGAGACATAACTTTTTCCGTGTGTCATAAAAACTAATTCATCGAGGAAAGATTAATAGTCCACGCCAAAGCCGTAAAGAATAGAACTTTTAGAAAACTTTATGGTGTGGAAATCACAATTTGCAGTTTGGTGACGACCTCTACGAAAGCTTTGTGAGCTTACAGAGGGCGTGACCGCCGAGCTTTTACGAAATATTGTGTCACACTATCCAAATATTTACTTACTGAGAATCTTTTTATTCAATATTATTTCGAATGAAAGCTATTTTGGAGGCGGTGCCATTTTTATGTTGAGTTGCGTTGACTGTGAGAAATGTCTATAATTTTATGTTGATCTTTTTATAAGGAATACCAAAGGTTGTTTACTTTTTTAGGGTTCCGTACCCAAAGGGTGCAAACGGGACCCTATTACTGTGACTCCGCTGTCTGTCCGTCTGTCCGTCTGTCTGTCCGTCTGTCTGTCTGTCCGTCAGTCACAGGGCTCTATCTCTTGAACCGTAATAGCTAGACACTTGAAATTTTCACCGATTATGTATTACTGTGGCGGCTATAACAACAAATACTAAAAATAATAAATAGTTAAAATTAAAGGGGGTCGTCATACAAAGAACGTGTTTTTTTCAGCGTTTTTAACTTGATCTTTATAATGGCATTATCTAGATACTTGAAATTTTCACCAATTATGTATTACTATGACCACAATAACAACAAATACTAAAAATAAAATAAAGTTAAAAATTAAAGGGGGTCGTCATACAAGAAACGTGTTTCTTCAGCGTTTTAAAAAATTGTACGGTGGTACGGAACCCTTCATGTACGAGTCCGAATCGCACTTGCCCGTTTATTTTATACTATATAACATCGAATTAAGTAAAGAAATGTAATATATATTTTTGCACTTGCCCATTTAATACTACCTTCGTTACTTAAAAATTTTGGTCACTGTATTTTACACAAGTTTATTCAGAAAGGATTACTTCATCTCAACGCGTTTCTGGTTTCATCCTTAGCGGCGCGTTGTTTCAGAGCCTGTGGTGTGCATTCCGGTATTGTCTTCTCCAAAGATGATATGGATGTCTATGATAACCCAAGGACACCAAAGAAGATACCTGAACAATAAAAACGATTCGGATGAGGTTTTGTGAACTGCCTTCTTCCTTCCTTGGGAATGAAGTTGTTGCACAAGATGTTTGTCCTTTAATCCTCTAATCTCTCCTTTAATCGCCTCTTATGATATCGACAGGAAGAAATTAAGTGGCTATTCTAAGCCAGAAACCACACGGGCCAGTCAGTCAGAAAGGATTACATTCGAATATGAAATATTCTATACCTACTCGTATGCCAGGAGAAAGAGAACGTAGTCCATATTGTTCACTTTAATGCTCTGTTTTTGTTACACAGACACAATCACATGTTTATCCCTAATGGGGTAGACAGAGCATTTTGGGACTTGCAATTCTAAGCAGAGTCCAGGGCTGAAAACCTAAAGGCCACTTTTAGCGTGATGATGGGCAAGAAGGTGAAAAAGAAAACAAAAAGTGATGGGTTGCTAGCCGCATCGCCTATTAACATGATTCTCATTTCGAAGAGATGTTTTTGATTGCTTGTTTTTTATACAAAGCGCATTTTTTACTTCATATCAAAATCTTTGCGTCTTATGTAACACAGGTCATTACTTACCTTTATTATGTATATGTTTTTAGAGTATATGTTCAACTAAATGGTTAGATTGTAAAAAAAAAAACACTTCATTGAGCACCATTCTGCGCAACTAGTTGACTGGTTTAGTTGGTCGGAGTGGAAGGACAGCTTTAACTTGGTGAGCTAATTCTTTCTAATCCTCTTTATCCTTCTACAATGTTTCTCATTGTCGATGTGGGACGCAAAGTTACCAAGCTCAAGTGCGTGACAGGGCGGGTCACGTCTGCCGTATGCACCGAGAACGTTGGGCCAAGGACACGTTAAAGTAACGACCTCCGCAAATTTAGATAGACGGAGACAGCGCCAAGTAGGAAGACTTGTAAGGAAATGGGGGAGACTTTTGCCCAGCCGTGTGACAGATTAGAAAAAAAAATCTGATTTGCATTTACGAGTACGTGAGACAACCGTTTTAATATTAATTAAAAAATGTTTCTCATGAAACAATCGCATCAAATCAGGTGACACATTATATTTCCTTTTTTTTATTCCATATACAATGTTTAAAATGCTTTTATTTTCCTACCTACACTTTTTTCAGGTTAACCTTAATACTAACTTTTTCAACCCAATTTAACCTCAAGCCAGCACCACATTTTAAACGCCTTGATTTAAAAGAAAAGGTGAACATCGTGGCAAATTAAAAATATTGTCGTACGATAAATTATTAATTTGCCACGATGTTATTAAATCTAATAAATAAACCCATACCAGCGAACTGAATTCAAAGTAAGTAAATATATAGGTACCTATATATTTACTTACTTTGAATTCAGTTCGTTTACCTATTAGGTAATGGTAATGATTGCTACGAAACGAGATCTAAGAACCGTAGACACACGCTACATTCTCCGTAGCAGCGCTACGACTAACTTAATTATGATCTGTGCTACGACGACATAGCAAAAGACTGATTGATGTGAATAATTTATTTGTCTATGCTCTATGATTTTAATAGTTACTGTTTACCTACGATTTTTAATTGTGTCATTCTCTAATATCAGAAGAAAACAACATTCATCATCATTATGTTAAACTAGCTTTTGCCCGCGGCTTCACCCGCGTATACTACAAAAATTAGATTGTTTTTTTTAAACTGGGGTTGCAATATTAAAATCCAATTATTGGATTATTATTTTTTACTAACTACTAATTCAAAAATGGCATGTGTCTCGCTTCAAAAATGACGAAGATTCATACAAACTTGCAACCCCTATTTCAGCCCTATAGGGATGTAATTTTCAAAATCCAATAAATGTATTATTATTTTCTACTAACTACTAAAATACATTAAAAAATTCATGTGTCTCACTTTAAAAATTACAAAGTTTCATACAAACTGCGAACCCCTATTTCACCCCCTTAGGGACGGAATTTCTAAAAATCCTTTCTTAGCGGACGTCTCCTAGTCACAATCTACCTTCCTGCCAAATTTCATCTTCATTGGCTAAGTAGTTTTCAAGATTTCGTGATGAGTGAGTAATATTTTTATATATTTATATACCTATATATAGAAGATAAGGTAGATAAATAAATTAATGTATAATGTACTTTAGTATTTTTATATAGTTTTGATTTCAAGAAGAAGCCTGCCAGTAATTTATTTATGTACTTACTTTCAAACATAGGTAATTTATAGTCCTATACTACTCTGTGTAAAAAGTATCGGGAATATGTCAATAAAAAGACCTGCGTAAAAGGGGTCATTCTAATTTTTTTACTGCATGTTAGTAGCACTGTACTGATTTAGCGCGCAAAATTTGAGCGGGATCTGTCATTTAATTTGTTTTAAACTACACTTTTTGTTGGTCATAGTTTTGAGTTCTCGGCGATTTTTACAATGGAAAATATTGTTGAACAAAGAGTGTGCCTTAAATTTTGTGTTTCGAATGATATTTCATGTGGTGAATCACTAAAAATGTTGCGAAATACCTACGGCGAATCGTGTATATCGAAAACAAGGGCTTATGAATGGTATAAGGCTTTTAAAGAAGGCCGAGAACAGTGAATAAAGAATATTATTTAGGCGTCATGAAGCGTTTGCGTGAGAGTATCCGCCGAAAACGTCCAGATTTGTGGCAACACAACTCATGGATGCTGCACCATGATAATGCACTATCACACACAGCCATTATAGTGAAAGAGTTTTTAGCAAAAAATTCAACAAAAGTTCTCGACCAAGCACCGTATTCACCTGATATGGCTCCGTCTGACTTTTTTTTATTTCCCAAGTTAAAATTACCACTTCGAGGAAAACGTTTTGAGTCGATAGAAGCCATAAAAGAAAATTCGCTGAATGAGCTAAAGGCCATACCGCAAATAGCCTATGAAAAATGTATGGAAGACTGGGTGAAGCGTTGGAGATGTTGTATTGCAAGCGATGGGGCCTACTTTGAAGGCGATAAAATAAATTTAGATGAATAATTTGTGTTTTTTGTTTTATTGACAAATTCCCGATACTTAGTACACAGAATGTACATTCACTTCGCAATAAAATCCAACTTTTTTTTTTTTATTAATGGCTTGACGCTACTGCGTATTTAGCCAGGAACAAGTTAATAAAACGTGGGAAATTCTTTTTTCCTAACAAGTTACAATCAAAGGTTGGTGTAGGCCTTTGATTGTAACTCAGGGAGCTTCTGGTGACAAATCTATACGAGTCCACTGGTTTTCATAGCCGATTGAGTGGCGGACGACGCCCGAAGACGCCGCCCTCACAGTCCGCGAAACAAATATCACTACAGCCGTACTATGACTGTCCACTTTAACTATTTCACATATTGTTCGTGAGCATGAGCATTTATAACACCAAACAACACCAATTTCATATTATAAAGTCCACTAAAATCAATTTGCAAAATAATTTAAAGAAAACCCCAACCGAACCCCTAGACTTCCCGCCAAAACCTCAAAATCCAACTTGTTGAGTAATACATTTTGTGGCGTAAGGCGCCATCTACGAGTTTACGTAGGTACTGAGTAGTGCTGCCATCTACCTATCACAGCGGAAAGTACTGACAACAAGCAAGCAAGCAAGCACTAAAGCACTATTTAAAAAGCGGAAACGCTTTTTGTTTGTAGTAACGCTTTTTCACATAACAAATAGTACGGCCAGCCTGTCCTAGATGGCGTTTTAATTAAGTTAAGAAAAAATAGAATCCTTTTTAAACTTTTTTGACTTCAAAATAGGAGAACGTTCTGCTGTTAGGTTGTATTTTTTTGTACATGTATTATTTTTTAAGTTTTTTTAGTCTGTATCATAAAATGTATATTATAGACCCTAAGGCATGAGGCATTTTCATAGCATTATAGAGGCATGTAGATGGAATAGGAAATCGAATAGGTAAGAAAATATGAGGTTATTACTACTGAGGTACTAGCCTCATCGCTAATTGAGATAGTTTCTCAGATTATCGACCACTTTCTCAATCCGCTTATATACGATATGCGCTGGAAAAGAAGCAGCTGGTATATTCGATTTTTTTTAAGTATAATGGAAATTTTTTACAGTGTATCGATACTTTTACAAAAGCGGAATAGGAAATATGTACCAACAAACAAAGTTAGGAACAAGAAATTTATGAGGGCTGCAATCGAAAATGATAACTTAGCTCATTTAGTTCGGTTCAGTTGATCGATTAATTTGTATGGCAGATGAATTAATTTTTGCATATTTGTTATTTATTTTTAATGTATCTGTTCTAATGTGTTTTATGTAAGAAGAAAAAAATGTTTAGTATCTTGGACTGAATCTGAAAATTTGTATCGGTATAAATTTAATATGTTCATACAATACAACGCAGAAGGGACATACCCGTAACAAATCGAACCACGGGCTATACTCACTATAGTATAATTAAATTAATTAAAACAACAGTCTAAAAACCAAAAAATCGACATTGCCATACAAATCACCTGGGCGGCTGCACACAGCACACTTTTGTATGGAAATGCCAAAGTTTTTATTTCTAACTGTTATTTTAATTTCATTAATTACTTACTTAATTAATTTACTTTAATGATCTAATATAGACCGTGGTTAGATTTATTACGGGTATACGTATAATTTCCACGTTGTACATAAAGAACCTCTTTTGGCTAATTTCGGCATGGCAGCACGCCCTCCATAAATCTCTACATGTAAATATTAAATTCAAAATGCATGTTTCAGAAAATCTTCACAAAGCCCATTGTCCTTCTAATTAAACTCCCTATTGTTTTTAATAAACCGCCGGGATTAGTCCGCGAGTTCATTAGCAATATTCATAAACCGATTACGCCCTCTGGTGGAGAAGCTTCTAATCAGAAAATGGACAGATACAAAGCTAGATGGACATGAAAAGACACCGGAACTATCTCCCTTCGATGCTTATAAGAACAACAGGTTTCATCACAACGCTGTGTGTTGAGAATGCGATGGATGCGGTCCAAGCATATAAAATGGAATATATAATATACCTCGCTAATATAATCTCACCTATATATACCTCTAGGGTCTCAGTCAATGATACTAAACAACTTTCCCCAAGGAACATACTCGTACATCGAAAAATGAAAAATATGTTTTGGCCTCCAATAGAAGTTGGCCGATCTAATTTGAGTTTTTATGGAATGACAGAAATTATTTTTACATATCATAGAATGAATTTACCCTTTAAATAGTTTCAGTATATTTTGTTGGACATTATATAATAAATAATATAATTTTAGCTGCATTTTAGCAAGATGGAAAATTATCTTTTTCAGATTGACCTCTGTCTTTAACTATATGTATCTGCTTTAAAATATAGTATCGTTGAGTTAGTATCCCATAACGCAAGTCTCGAACTTACTTTCGGGCTACCTAAATCTGTGCGATTTGTCCGTGTATATTAAAAAAATATATATATTAATATTGACTCCAGTATGCCCTACATAACCCTTCGAAATATTTTATAAACTAATGTTTTCAGTTTAAAGTGGGAACGTGAAGCTTTTCTTCGCACATTTGCGAAAAACAGCGACTTTTGGCCGTTTTTTTTTTGGCTTTTGGCTTTTTTTTCAGGCCGTATATTATCATAGTAAACTAGCTGTAGGCCCCGGCTTTACTCGTATTATAAATGCAAACCTTCCCGTAGGAATGTTCCTCGTGTTAGTGAAAATTGCAACAAAATCGGCTTAACAGTTTTTAAGTTTATTGAGTAGGTACAGATATATGCGCCGGGAAAGCGCGAAGCGAGACGCTTCGCTCAATTCAAGATAAGCCAAAAATGCTTTTGTCCGCCTGTCTGTTCTCGCTTACAGTTCGCATATGTCAATCGATTTTGACGAAAATTGGCACTTAAGTTCCTTGATTTAAGTATTAAAATTTTTTAGTCGATCTCGAGTTTTGATTGGGAGAGAAATAGGGAGGAACAGAACTGCTGTGGCGTTATTCATTGACGGATTTCATTCAAATAAAATTTCAGTGGCACACTAAGGACTTCATTCTACACAAGATGTTGCAAAAAAAGTCCAAAAGGCGGTAAAAGGGGGGAAGTTTGCTGTTCTGGCGTTATATATGGACGGATTTTACTGAAACGGCTTTGCTTAGCAAGGGAAAAGAGGGAAGTGTCGGTTATTCCATGAATAGTAATAAGAGCTCGCGAGGTCTACTGTTCTCACAGTACGACTAGAAATAAGTAGCTATAAGGATGTCTAAATTAAATGATAAGATAAGATATAGGTTTGGACTGTTTCAAACCAAAAAATATTTAGTCCCAGATATATAATACAAATTGATCCTGATGATGTTGGTACAGAAAAACATCATCAGGATCAATATGTATATTTTTTTATTTGAATATATATTCAACAATTTACTTTTCTTTGCACTTGACTCATCTATTCACTAAAAAAAGCAAATTAATAAGCCTAAAAATGTATAGGTCTAAGTAGGTATAACACTGTATGTTCATAGATTTCTGAAAGTTCATGGCATTCAAGAACGTATCGATTTTAGTCGTTTCAGTGAACCACATCTTAACTAACAATACAAAGGTACCTAATAAAGGACTAAACAATTACGAGATAAAGAAGCTTTATAATTCTTTCCAAATAACTGTTGTGATTTGTGTGTACTTACCTACTATATTACAAATGTTTATAACTCGTCTGTCCAAGAATACTTATGCAAATTTCCCTCTACGCATCAACTAGCCATTGTCAACTAACCATTTACAGTCGCAGCTGCCTTGCCAATGTCGTGGGCCGACCGTTGAATTGGACCAATTAAGATCTGCCTGGCCAGATCACGATGTGCCTCCAGTCCATATTGCGATTTTCCTAATACCTGCAATATCGTTCTAAAAGTATCCAGCCATTTATGTTTGGGTAAAGCGATAATGTAGGTTAACTATTTTATTACAAAACTATAGTATAAAGAAAATTATTAAAAATGATTGCTATACTTACTACAATACATAAATTTTCACAACTTTTTTTGCCAGTAAACACACAGCCTACATTTAACGCCGCCATCTTTTTCGCTAGATAACATGCACACTTAGATTAATGCACATCTGATTGGCTGACAAAGTGCAGTGTCACTGGCGTCGCCAAATGGAATTAAATCATGCCAGCCATATCTTGATTTCGCAAGGTGACTAGTTGGGCAAATCGACAAATATGTTGCTCTTATCGATGTGCCCAACTTTATATTAAGCACATCATGAATTATCAGCCAAATCACGTGACATGTTGATATGCCCAGGCAGATCTCAATTGGCCCACGACATTGCGACTTGCCAATCACCTGTAAATAATAACCTGCTTGAACTTCAGTGCAGTATAATTGTATTATACCACAAAATAGGATACTCCATACAGAAGTCTCACTTAGCAAAGAAATTCAAAGAAATATCTACTCAATGTGGTTAGAGATATGGTATAATTTAGCTTACGTCAGAACTCAGCACTTTTTCGTTTAGATAACTAGACATCCATTGCAGGATTTGCAGACCATTTTCATTCTTATTACTCTGGACAAACGATTCGTATATCTATCTGAATTTACCACTTGAAGTGGCCGCCGCGCTCTTAGTAAAATTGTAGGTATATTTTCGATACCTAAACGGGGAGTGACATAGGCCTGATTATACTACCTAATCTTACACCTGTAAGATATGTAAGTATATTAAATATGTAATAATATAATGTTATACTCAAAAAATATCTTAAAATTTTAAACAGTTCCCTTTTGCAGCCGACTGTACTCCGACAGGCGAGTATACCGTTGTTTATAAACAATCAGGCTAGTTAGGCGCCGCAGACGATTATGCCGTAGGTACCTACCTACTAACATATTAGGTGTTCGGGGCGTTGGGGAGGCCTCGGTATATTATTGTGTGGTATTGTGTTGTGTGTGTATTGTTGTATTGGAGTGTGGTAGGGAAGTATATGGTTATGTTGCACTTGTCACGTAGTAAGGAATGTGCAAAATGTTGCATATTTATTTAACATTAATGCAGATACACTATCACTTACGTCTTTGTCCCTAACGGGGTAGACATATAATTGATCTTTCGAAAAATTATGTTAGATATTATAGATCTTGCCACAGAAATAATACCTAAAGTTAAATTTGCTTCAACTTGCTTAGAAATCGCCTGAATAAAAGAGCTTAAATCCGCTGCTTTCAATTGGCAGGCTCGCTATTTCGAAAAGTCTAGCAATATAGGCTGCAGGTCTCCGCATGGCCAGGGAAGGTAGCGCGGAGCATTGAGGAAGAATAGCATGGACTTTCTAAAACCTACGTAAATAGTGTTACAGGTATTTAAAACTTAATGCATTTAAAGTGGTTTAAATTGTTACCTATATATAATTGTTCTTGATTGATCTCGAATAATATTGAATGTGGGTATAGGCATTGTGATGTCGCACCCACTCTTCCTTGTAGCTCATCTTTGACATGATTTTATTCACATATTATCTGGAATAGATTTACTACAATTTATATAGATTTATACTTATTTCGGTTTGTTTGTTTGTTGGTTTATCGTACACAAAAGAGAACACAGGTACAAAAACAGAAAAGTCTCTTCCAGTCAACCGGACAAAAATTGAAAGGAATGTTTAACGTTTGGAGCAGAAGTGGTACTATAAAATTATATACTATATCTAGGTACTTACAGAAAGATTCTGAACAAATTTTAATATTCAACTGTAAACCTATACATGTATTAGTAAAAATAAACTTACATATAGGTAAACATAAACCTATATATCATATCAACTAAAATTATGAAAAAAAAAATAGGTAGCTCAAAGAATCTCCGGCAAGAATCCGAAAAAAATTTTGTTTTTAAAGGACCCAAGGATGAATTCATTTTAGTTTCTGAGGATGATCTGAGGGAAGTGAATTCCATAGTGTGCTGACTTTACAGAAAAGGATTTTGAGTAGGTAGATACTTACTTAAAAGCAAAATGACTTTTTTTGTAATCTACATTTGAATAAGGGAATACCACTGCTAAAAATACTTGTTCTTCTTCTTATCGACGATGTGACGACCTCCGTGGTGTAATGGTCAACACGCTAGTCCACCAATCCGGAGGTTCTGGGTTCGATTCCGAGCCAGGTTCAAGTTGGAAATAGACTTTTTCAAATTGTCCTGGGTCTTGGGTGTTTATTTATATATGTATTTATTATAAAATATACTATCGTTGAGTTAGTATCCTATAACACAAGTTTAAAACTTACTTTGGGGCTAGCTCAATCAGTGTGATTTGTCGTTATATATTTATTTATTTATTTATCGAGTGTATTAAAAGCTAACACTAATGACATTTTTTTTGCGCTGCCTAAAGGCATCTGACGTAGATAAATAACTGTCATCTAGTGACAATAATCAGTAGTAGTTTTAGTAGTACTAGTTTTTACACTAGTGAACTGCACACTAGGTGTAGGTTTTCTTAAGATGTTTTTCTTTGCCGGACGCAAGTAATGGTTGATAAAAATTTACGATAGCGTAAGGTGCGATGGTAGAAAGGCAACAACTTTAGAATAGAATGAGTTAACAGGACCAGTGGGTGTTATCGCCACTGCGGTAACCTTCTAGGACCACAAAAATTGTCAACACTGCGGTTATCGGCGCACTGCCACGACTTTAGGTATTTACGTTTTTAAATGACATAATTGGACGAATTAATGTCATTGTTGTGGACGCGGTTAAGTCTTGGCGTCTAACCCGGGCTTTCAAGTTATGGTTTGTGGTCTAAGTAGGTATCTGTAAATAAACCAACACTTGTATTTCAAGCTTGTTTACGGATAGAGTCTTAGGTTAATAAAATTCTGACATCATCATCATCTTCCTTACCTTTTCCCATTTTATTTGGGGTCGGCGCAGTATGTCTTATCCCTCCATTTTCCTCTATCACTCTTCCTTCATCCACTCCAACTATATTCATGTCATGCTTTACGCACTCCATCCATCTCTTTTTTGGTCTTCCCCTACCTGTATGTCCGTTAACCTGCATATTAAGTGTTTTTGCGTTACATGTTAACTTTCCCTTCGCATTACGTGTCCAAACCAAGCTAATCTGTTACTTCTTACCTTGTCTGTTATCGGGGCTAACTTCAAGCTACCTCTTACATATACGTTTTTCACCCTATCCATCCGCGTCACCCCGCACATCTATCTCAACATCCTCCTTTCCGTAGAATGGAGCCTCTTCTCGTCCTGCACTTTTGTGGCCCAGCATTCTGAGCCATATAACATTACTGGCCGTATCACGGATTTATAAATTTTTCCTTTAAGTTTTAAAGGTAATTTTGGGTCACATATTGTGCTAGAAACTTCCCGCTACTTCTGCCAACCTGCGTTGATTCGACGTTTCTCATCTCTGTCAATTTCTCCGTCGTTTTGGAGCAACGAGCCTAAGTATTTAAAATCAGGTCAAACTAGTATTCTATTGTTAAAAATGGTAAGGGTCACTTCACCCGAAACTCCGCCAAAATCGCAGAACAGATACTCTGTTTTGGTTCTGCTAATTTTAAGGCCAAATATTTCCAGGGCGTGCCTCTACATATTTAACTTGCTCTGCAACACTGTACCCTCCTCCTCTATCAGTACAATGTCGTCTGCAAAAAGCATACACCAGGTTGTCTCTTTCTGTAGGGCTGATGTTAGAGCATCTATTACTAGCAGGAAGAGGTAAGGGCTTAAAGCTGAACCCTGATGCAAACCGACTGTTACTTAATAAAATTCTGACAATCACGCGTATTTCTATAAAAAATGTTAATTTTGAATACTTTCCATGTTAATAATGAAAAAAATATAATAATTCAATATTGAAGAAACGATAGATATGTACTAAACATCTACGACTATGGATCTCCACTTGCGAATTACCTCCTAAAATACAATATCTTAAAAAGGTAAATTTTAAAGATGAAACCATTTTGATATCCTAAGGAATCAAAACTTTTTTAGTTTTAGAGTACCTACCTACGTAGATTAATATGTCAGAGTACAAAGAAGAGTAGGTACCTATAAGTATTTTAATCTGTACTAAATAAACTCAAAATCAAAGCCAAATAATTGTACATATATGATAAACTTTTACCTACATTGTCCCACTGCAGGACATCTACCAAATCGTCCTTTTCATAAATAATATAAAAAATCTTCCAAAAATGGTGTAAAGAAAAGCAAAACAACCTTGTATACTTCGCGAGTAATATCCGTCGGGTACTGTACTGATCAACAAGTGCCCGTGGGATTCTGATCGGCCGACGGGTCGGCGCGATAAGAGCGCGCGACGCGTTTTTCCGACGCCGCGCGGCCGGCGTCTTCGCGACGTAGGCGGGGCGACACGCCCAGTCGAGCACACGCCCACCTTTCTTGAGTTTTCTAACAAAAACTTTATCAATAAGAACGTGGATAAGATATTTTTCTTCTTTTACGATGCACCTAATCTCAATAATCGCAAATCATAAAAATATTTGTGATTTTTAATATCAGTTTTTTCAGTGTAAGAAAATTTAGTGATAAGATTATTATGGATTTATAATATTTACTTACCATATCTGTACAAACTTGATGACTACAATTTTGAAATGATATAGACAGTTGATGAAAAACAGATAACATAGAGCTACAAAATTATTCTACTAATTTAAAACTTTTCTGAAAGTTAAAACTTCAGCAATTTAGATTGCCACAATTTATAGACATCTCACTCCGCATCAACGCTAATGGGCTACAAGAACGAGATACGCAACTGCGCTTCGAAATGAAAAAGCTCATAATATTTCCCTTTCAACAATGGAACTAAACAAAAATATTTAATGGCTAAAAACTTGCTTGCGTCTCTCTCGCACGGTGTAGTGTTCGTGTGTGAGCGAGCAGGAGGAAAATGAGGCACATTTTCCCGACAAATGAAGCGTGGCCAAACCGCAGATTGACCGCAGAGAATGGAGGCAGCGAGTGACAGCATGGCGGCTGTTCAGTAGTAGACGACCGCGCGGGCAGCGAACACGTGCGCAGCCTCCGACTGTGTTGAGTCATCCGGCGTGCGGCCGCAGTAAATACCTGTGACGTGCCGGACATCGGACGGCCTCGGGGACTTACGTTGTCACGACATACGAGAACTAAGCACTGATTCCATTATAAAACCGGCGCCGAGGCATTGACGCAACGCGCGGGAAATATCTTGAATAAATTAACGCTCAGCTGATGTTGACAGCCAGCTCGCCGAGATCGCAACCTCCGACATAGAGCGCTTCTAAGAACACGGCCGGAACTATTAATCTGGATGCTTGCGCACAATTCGGACAGTTTAGCGTTAAACTTCGCTGTGACTCATCTAAAATGACGAAAGTTAAGTTGAAGCAGCTATCAAGGTCTGTTTCCAAAGTGTTTTAAGGTTAATTCAAGGAAAGAATTTTATAAATAGACATTATTGCGGCACACATACAAAGACATTTTATTGTGTATGTGTGCTAATCTTATAAGCGTAGTAATTTTGTATGAATGATCAGTATTAGCCCGTAAGAGAACGCGTCTCTACGAAATTACAAGGACTGTTTGTAAACATTAAAGAGACTGAACTAATAGTATCCAAAGATCTCCTAAAATAATACTGCTAATTTATAGAATTAAACTTATAAGAACTTAAAACAAAGCTTTAGAAAGACAATCAAACAATTTTTGGAAGAGTGCCAACGAAGTGTTTTCTCAGTACATTAGTCATACATATAAACTTTTACTTGACATTGGAGTGTGGTGAGTGTAGCGGGCCTCCGCGTGTGATGTGAGGATGCATCTGCCGTATGAGTCGCGTGGCCGGCGCCGCCGCGAGATGGAGTTGGAGCCCTGGTGGATGCAGAACATCATCGAGGAGACCAGAGCCGAGCATCCCGACCTGGGTACGATATCTAACATACAATTACGTTTTTTTTCAAGTTAGATAGAGCAGTAATAGAAAAACTTATATTTAAGTTGTATTTTTATGTATTTGTGATTGATATGGGTCTAGATATTTATATTGCGTTTTTATTTTGTTGCTTAAATAAAACATGGAATCCGAATTAATCTATAAAAGGTATTTTGGTGCGGTTTGCACTAACATATTGAACATTAATATATTCCCTTGTGAAGTAGAGACGGGCCACTTATATTATAACATAAAAAAGCCTTTAAGCTTTTAGTTCCGGAAACTATGTAATGATTAGATCTAATAATTTATTGGTCCTATAGTCCTAAACTCCTAATAATACAAGAATCCATTTGAAATGCCCTTGACTTCTACTTCGGCCGTTAAAAAAAGAACTTAATTTTTGTATATGTAAAAAGCTTAAAATCTTATAATTTTTTAATTCGAATCAATTTTATTTTATTTAATCAATTTTATTTTATTTATTTAAACTTTATTTACGAAAAAAAAATGGTACAAAGCCGGACTTCAATATATATATATATATATATATAGACACTTCTACTTAGGCCGTTAAAAAAAGAACTCAATTTTTGTATATGTAAAAAGCTTAAAATCTTTTTTATATATTTAAATAATTTTTTAATTCGAATTTATTTTATTTTATTTATTTAAACTTTATTTACCAAAAAAAATGGTACAAAGGCGGACTTCAATATATATATATATATATAATTTTTTTTTTATATTATTTTATTTGTTTTATTTATTATTTTGTTTTGACTATGATGATGTAATTTTGAATTGTTTTGTAAAATGTATTTTGTGACGTATTTATTAAACTAAACTAAATATATATATATATATATATATATATATGTGTGTTAATATGATAATGGTTGACTTGCAGAGAACCCTATAAGGCGTTAAGTCCGCCATTTGTACACTTTTTATGTGTAAAAAAGATTAAATAAAATAAAAATAAAAATAGTATACAATACAGGTGCAATACATAAATACCTATATACGATAGATATATAATTTTATCATATTCCAAAAAAAATATGATAATAGGTATACCTGGAAATACAACTTTGGATGTAGTTTTAATATTTTTCATAAATAATATACATATACAAATTAGGTACCTAATTCTAAACCCATTGTTTAACAATGAGATGACTATAACTAACTGCATACAAGGAAATTATTGTCATTGTTGCGTTAAGTAATGTGTTAATCATATTTATACCTACCTAATATGAATAACTAATAAGCAATTAGCTTATTGTTATTTTATTAAAAAGAAAATTTAATCATTTACTTTTTACTAAAAAGACTACTTGTGGTATTTGGAGTCCTTGGTTTTCTAATTATCACAATGTATAATAGATCCATAGATTTATTGGTATTGGGGTTTATTGATCATTACTTTATACTTTAATACTGTTGAATACATGTTTTAAATAAACCAAGTGCGAGTTAAAATCACGTGAATAAGGATGCATAGGTACTTCTTATAGGTTTTTCTGAAATCTATAGATCTATAGAATTTAGAAATACACAAAATAAAATAAATAAAATACAGAAAATATTTCTACCTCTACATATGTAGAGGTAGAAATATTTTCTACCTCTACATATGTAGAGGTAGAAATATTTTCTGTATTTTTTTCAAAATTCAAGGCTAAGTGGTTTCGAAGATAATTGTAAATTTTCGCCTATTTTCTTAAAGAACTTAAGAAAATATAATTCTAAAAATATATAAAAAAATAGTATATGTATTTAAAATTTTCATAAAAAGCTCTTTATACAGGTTGATTTTGCACCCCCTAGCTATATTGAAATCACAAATAGAACACAAAACCGTAAGAAAAACTATTTATTTTTTGTATTTTTTTCTCCCAAATTTCTAATAAATGGCTAACCTATTGACTTTAATATATGCGCGACCGTTGCCCTCCCCGCTAAACTGCCGCCGCCCGTCACGGAGCCCGGTAGCGGGTGGTGACATTCAAATGGGAGATTTTTGGTATTCATTTGTCAGCTGATTGATACCTTTTGTTTTATTATGAATAGGTATTTTTTATTTTGCTTAAAGAGTTCTTTTCTTGACTAAAATAGTTTCATAATATTCCTACGAGGTTCGAAATCACCCTGTAAAATTTACAAAACTTTTTTTGATGTCTTATACACCCCCAATAAGTGGCACCCATATATAAAAATCATTTATTTACATTATACGTCCGTCTTTGGGTTACTGACTTACAGTGTATCAAATATCAACTCAATTGGTCCAGTAGTTTCGTAGCAAATTGGCTGTGACAGACGGACATACAGACAAGTGAGTTATCTTAAAAGGGATCCGTTTATTCCTTTTGAGGTACGGAACCCTAAAAATATACAATATTTATTTATTTATTTTTATGTATTTAATCTTTATTGCACAATAAAATAAACGTACAAGTGGCGGACCTTATGCCTAATAATATGAGTATATTGTATCTTTTTTAAAACATAGCTATATGCGTGATAAGTTGATAACGGGAGATAAAATCCAGCCCTTGCAAAAGACTTCAACGCGACGCCAGCGCGACAGGCGCTTCTAAATCGACTTGAAAATTCTATTTGTTTTTTATTATATCGGACTTGTGAACCATTTTTTTTTAAAAGAAAACCTTACATGATTCACAATCTAATTCAAAATCCTTAAATAATAGATATTGAACAACTTTTCCCAGGGAGTAAATATCAAAATATGAAAAAATAAAATCAAAAAAATCAAAATAATTTATACACTAACGGATTTTCAACATTCTGGATTGCGATCGAGGAATTATTTTAAGTAAAGAATACTTGTGTTAGAGAAAAAATAAAATGTCCTAAAGCATCTCTATCTGCTGACTGTGATGTGAGTCTGTCTGACTGTAAGATATGAGGAGCTTCTTATATGGGAAATCAATAAATTTTTCGTAAGCGTTGATTCTGATAAATAAATCATTGGATGACAAAAAATTGTGAGCGAAAGAGAAAGGGGGGGACAAACTTTGACACATTAGGAAAAAAACCACTGAGCTTTATATATTCTTCAAGGATTTTGTTGCTTTTTCCTAATATTAAGAGTAACGTACTTATATTGTACGAAGATTATTTCAATTTAATATAATTTAGTGTTATTTACCTTGGTAAAGTAGTGCTCTCCTTCTTCTTATTTAAGAGCTTAGTGGCTCTTGTCGGTGGAGTATGCTCCAAAATTCTCGGTTCTCTGCCTTACTCTTTAGTGCTTGATAAGTAGTGCTCTACCAAAACATATTTTTTTTTAGTATTCGTTAATTCATGGTGTCTTTTTAGGGTTTCGTACCCAAAGGATACAAACGGGACCCTATTACTGAGATTCCGCTGTCTGTCCGTTTGTTTATCCGTCCGTCTGTCACAGGGCTCTACCTCTTGAAGTGTAATAGCTAGACACTTGAAATTTTCACCAATTATGAATTAGTAGCTTTCGCCCGCGGCTTCGCTCGCGTATCCCAAGGGAACATTACATTTTTCTGGGATGAAAGGTACCTTATGTCCTTCTCTGTACTCCTAACTAGGTATGTGTATGTGAATTTTCAAGAAGATTGGTTCAGTAGATAAAGCGTGAAGAGGTAACAAACAAATATACAAACTCAATTTCGCATTTATAATATTAGTTAGGATTAGGATAGGATTAGAATTGTGGCCGCTATAACAAAAAATACTAACAATAAGATAAAGTTAAAAATTAAAGGCTCGTCATGCCAGAAACGTGTTTTTTTTCAGCGTTTCAAAACATTGTACGGAGGTCTATATCGCCTTTGTTCGACAAATACTGCCGAACCGACAATGCCAGCCCGAATAAGTGTGTAGTAACCCTTAGACCCTGTATCACAATTCACAGTTACAAAGAGCTCATGCACATACATGCCAAATCAAAACAACAAATTATTCCAAAATTGACAGTTTCGGGAACACATTAATTGCAAGTACATTACCTCAAATGAAGTGGAAGCTAGAAATTCCGGTGTTGAGAGCGCAGCAATGGAAAGCACTCGCGGTAATGATCGCGGTCTAATTAGGTCGGGGTTCGTAATTACAATACTGAATTTATTTAGTAAAATAGGCTCTTGATTGTTACAATTTGGATGATCACAATCAATAATTTGTTATTACAAATTATTAATTCTAACCACCTAAATAATAATAAAAATAGTGTGACATCCAACTGATATAATAACAATTTTCAGGGTAGATTTAGAACATGATGCTGAATAACTTCAAAATACTCTTACCCTAGTCATTCTTTCTCACCGTACATGTTTTTTGATCTCTTTCTCCGTGCTGTACGACTCTGGAATGCTCTCCCTGACTCAATTAGATGGGCCGCGATTCCTTTAAAATTAGAGTCTTAGTAAAAAATATATTTCAATACGAGTATATAAGTATGTATGTTCTTTGCAGAAAGTTGCTCTAAAAGTTGTACTAAATCTACCTTTTACGTGTTTACACAAATGAACTTCCACACGCCACGTACGCCGTATTCTTTATTTTGTTCTACCCATCCCGGCTTTGTACCGGTATGCATTGTACATAAAAGCCTTTCCTGTTAAATGTTTTACATGGTAGTGAAAACCGCATCAAAATCGGCTTAGTAATTTTTGTCATTTTCATTGCGTACAGACCGATATACGCGCCGGGGGACTTCATTTTATAATATTCGAAAGTATAAAGTATACAGGGTCTAACAAAATATACTGAAACTATTTTAAGGGTGGATTCAGTCCATGATACTGAACAACTTTCCCCAAGGAACATATACCGAAATATGAAACATATTTTTGACCTCCCATACAAGTTGACCGATCAGCTGATCCGAGTTTGTAGGGAAAGCCAAAAATTATTTTTCATATTTCGACATATGTTCCTTAGCGAAAGTTGTTCAGTATCATCGACTGAATCCACCCTTAAAATAGTTTCAGTATATTTTGTTAGACGTTATATAGATGTGTTTGGTTTTTGATTTTTTTAAATTATATACTAGATACTCGTATACTTATAAGTACGTAGGATGTTTTACGGTCTGCCTGTCTGTGGCATCGTTGCTGTCGAACAGACCGATATTAATGTGATTTTTTTTACGTGAAAGCAAGTTTCCTTGCGGTGGTTCTTAGCTATGTTTGGTGGAAATCGGTTTAGCGGTTCAAAAGTAAGGGAAGGTGAACGTTTGAAAGTCGGGGGTTTTTTAATTTGCCTGCGGCAAATAAAGTTGTTGGAATATTGCTTCTCCCTCCCACTCTTACTAGTACCTCCTCATTGCTGCAATGTGGAGGTAATTGAATGAAAGATAGAAAATCCAATGTTAGTCTGCATTGGAGGCACTCACGGTAATGACGTCGTTCAATGGCGGCTAATGAGGTCGCAGTTCAATAAAATTACTGCCTGTTTATTTGCTCCTGTTTACTGCTACATCGAATTTATTGTAGTTGGCGCTGCCTAACATTTACATGTGTATTGGCAGAACGGGTACAATTAGTGTACAATGCGTGCTCATCGCATGATTTTCACTGAATATATAACATTATGTGCTAGACCAGAGTGTAAGTACGTACATGTAGAAAAAATAAAAGTGCCCTCCCGGAGTGCCACTGTTTTTTTTTCTGTCAGTAATCTTGTCTACTTTATACTATGAAAGTGAAAATATAGTACATATACTATATTTATAAAATAAATGCTCTAAAAATACACTAATAAATATAAATGTTTTGTTCAACACATTATTTGACGCAGCAGGTATTCCCATTTTATTCTGTCAACAGTTTCCTGCCACCAGTTAAATACAGGGTACGTACCTAATTATGTGACCAAAAATATTTAATTAGGTTTACTTATAACTAACTAACTTAAATGAGTAATGTTTTGTGGTTTTCAATATTTGTTAGCTATGTAACAAAAATATTTGTTTCGGATTAATGATTTCCGGTTAAAATTAAAAATAAGTAAACTAATTGAAAAAACAAGCGATCTTAGGTAGATGGCGAAAAGCGAAATAATAATAGACTATTTCAAGGGCGGAACAACTTTCCCTAAGGAAAATATAGTTAAATACGAACTGAAAGTTTTGGCGTCACATCAATGATCCGAGTTTCTACGAACAGCAAAAAAAATCTGGATATTTAGATTGATATTTCATACAAATGTAGTCTAAAATAGTCTTCGATAGAAATTTTACGATGAATTTGTTAATCCTTCATCATCGTTCGAGCGTATTCCCAGTTGCATCCTCAGCGGTAACGCTTCAGAGCCCAGGGTCCGCTACCTAACCTAGGTGATTTGACGAAGATACTGATTTTTACACAGAGCGGCTGCCGTCTGTCTCCGCAACCCAAAGAGTAGACCAGAACCAATCCTAGGATAGGTTTAATAAAACGCAAGATGGCGTTCGGGACCTACAGCTTTGCGTGCCTTCCGAAGAACACAATCAACTTTTTTTCGGATAATCAGGTGATTAAAGCCTGCAATATCCTAACCAGGCTGGAAACAACCTTTCATAAAGTATGCTTTCCTGTGGGATTTGAACCTATGACCTCCGGATCACAAGGAAAACGCATGTATTACTAGACCACGAAGGCAGTTAGAATTTGTTAATCCTTGCTTACATATTTTGAATGTGAAAGTGTGTGTTTCTGCGGCGTTCACATCGAGAGGTAGCAACGGATTTATGACTTTTTTTTCAAATTTATCCCGGGATGAAAACACCTGAGGGTTAAATGCCAAATGAAGTCTCGGGTAAAAGCTAGTTATTAATAAATGAAGTGCAAAGATGCAGTGGGTTAACCCGATCGCCCGCGGCTACATCGACCCTTTATCACACGGCAACCGCACTTCTTGGCCACAGTTGCGGCTGTAATTTGTACAGAGCTTCTGCTTCCGTAAATAGAGAAACCACAGTTACACTATTAATGTTTTTTACCATCGCCCGACCGTTACACGCTGATTTGAAAAATCTCGGGTCGTGTATAACCTCAGTATAACCGCATCTTTATTTGGCGGGGTTAGGACGGGCAACGGTTTAACACCCAATTTTGGTTTTTTAAAATATAGAACACTACTTAGTTAGTTAGTTAGTCCATGCTGGTCTAGGAGAAAAGAAAAAAACTTAGAATGTACCAGTTTTCTCTTCCCGCGCAGATCGTAGAAGCCGATCGAGGGAAAAAGCGAAAATGCAAATCACGTGGCCTTTAAGTCTTGCGGCTTTGTAACTCTTTTATTTTTTTTCTAGCCGGTCGGTGTTATGTCCCACTGCTGATCAAAGGCCCCCCCCCTTCCTTTTCCACTCGTCTCTATCCTCTGCTATTTCTTGCCAATTATTGGCATAGCTATCGAGGTCATCCCGCCATCCCTTCCTCGGTCTGCCTCTACTCAGACGGCCATCCGTTTATAATATTATAATATACTCAAATTAAATAATGAATTAAGAAATGGTGAAAAAATGCCACGTGAGCAGGACTTGAACCCGCGATCTTAGTCTCCATACGACTATGCTCTTACCAACTGAGCTATCACGTGTTCAACCTATTGGGCCTAAGGTCGCCGGTTCAATTCCTGCTCACGTGGAATTTTTTCACCATTTAGCTAGTTATTAGTATAATCTTCTTCTTGGTCGTGTTGATGACTGAAACTTATATAGGTACGTGTTTAATTAAATTGTTTTCGACCAGAAGTGCTGTGCTCAGCAACAGTTCTGTGGCCTCCTTCTGGTCGAAAACACTTTCCGTGCACTGCATCAAATCGGCCATAGAACATGAAGCAGGACATGAGGGACAGCGGAGAAGCTGTGGCATCGTCTGCCCGGGTTGGCCGCAAAGACATTGAGGGTTATAATATGGTTATAATTTACCTCGTTGGTAAAGCCCCATCTTTGTAAATTGCTCCTGCAACGTCCCACTTGAGTCCTCAGTCTATTAAGTGACTTCCAAACTGACCAGGGTTGATCACGGCCAGGGGGCAGTGACTCTGCGGAAGCAATAAACCCCGGGGGTGGAGCAAAACTACTTTTCCACAGTTTTAACTTAAATGAGTCAGAAATTGAAGGGCTGATTGCTTTGGTGTTAAGCATAAAATTAGTATAGACTATATAGAAATATATTTGACGACCTCCATGGCGTAATGGTTAACACGGTAGACCGCTAATCCGGAGGTTCTGGGTTCGATCCCCAGCCAGGGCAAGTTGGAAAATGGCCTTTTCCAAATTATCTTGGGTCTTGGGTGTTTCTCTATATATGTATTTATCATAAAATATAGTATCGTTGAGTTAGTATCCCATAACAAAAGTTTAAAAAACTTACTTTGGGGCTAGCTTAATCAGTGTGATTTGTCACACTGATTAAGCCAAAGCCAAGATAAGCTGTCAATTTTGACAAAAAAAGTATAATGAAATTAAAATAACATACTAAGGGACGCAAGCCTAATGCGTGTAGGAATATCAAAGGGTGGCGAAGTTTGGCATGTGGGGTTGAACACGTGATGGCTCAGTTGGTAAGAGCATAGGCGTATTGAGACTAAGGTCGCGGGCTCAAGTCCTGCTCACGTTGAACTTTTTCACCTTTTCTTATTTAATTTAAGTACGTTAGTACTGCATCTTGAATGCCTATAAAATATTAAAATAACAGCCAAAAAACAAAAAAGACAAAGAGCACGGCGCTATGGGTGCTGGTCCAAGAGATCGGACAGATCACATATACTTTAAATGATAGGCCATAATGTGATCTTTAAACGAGCCGAGGGGTATCAAATTATTTTTGGAAAATCTGTAGTTATTAATAACCAAAACAAAGACACCTCGCTAGTCTGCTTACCTAAAAATTAGAGATCTAACTATACTGGACATTAATATTTTGGGAAACGGAAGATTTGCCAGAATAAAACATACCTATGTCAAATGAAGGGTGCGAGTATAAGTCTTATCTTTAATAACACAGATCATAAAAATCCGTACCAGTAGAGTTAAGTTATTAGCAACTAAAACTATGAAACCTATAACATAACCTATAACATAAATAAACCTTCGAAATATAGACGATTATTTATGATTTTCAGACGACCTTCGTGGCATAGTGGTTAACATGCTAGTTCGCCACTCCAGAGGTTCTAGGTTCGATCCCCAGCCAGGGCAAGTTGGAAAAAGGACTCTTCTGACTTTTATTATTGTACGTCCACTAAGGGCAGTTCACAGCTGTACCTTTTATATATTTTAACAACATTGTAACCTGTGCTCCATATTTGATTTGATTTTCTAATGGTCTTGAGTCTGAGATGTTTATTTATATACCTATTTGTTGTAACATGATTGATAAGTAATAATTGCTGTTCTATTGTATTAGGTATAAACCTGTAAAATAGAATAAGTTTGGACAATAAATAAAATAAAACATATACTTAGTATCGTTGAGTGAGTATACTATAACACAAGTTTTAAACTTATTTTGTGGTTAGCTCAATCAGTGTGATTTATCCTATTTACCAATCAGTGTGAAAATATTTGATGTCCAGT
Source organism: Acrobasis repandana (assembly GCA_963576875.1). NCBI lineage: Eukaryota > Metazoa > Arthropoda > Insecta > Lepidoptera > Pyralidae > Acrobasis > Acrobasis repandana. The sequence continues at coordinate 6,949,068 of OY756230.1, read as the reverse complement.
TAATAACCAGTATCGATAGACCTGCAATTTGTACGTAGTCACTTAGTGTGAAGGGGTCTTAGTTTGGTCGATTATTGCTCAAGAGTTTTTGAAAATAATTTAATGCCCTTCTGACTGTATAAAGAATGCATTATGGCTTATTATTCAAAGTATGTTTGACCTTTCAGACCAGATCTGCCTACGAACATCTATCAGTTTTAAATGCTAATAACTTAACTCCACCAGGACCAGGACAGATTTTTATGATTTTCTGTTTAATGAAAGAGTAGATTGAAGCCTTTTATGTTTCATTCCTGCACACTTTTAAGTACTGAAAATATTTGATGTCCAGTTATTGTCTAGTATAGATAGACCTCCCATTTATACGTACTTTTTTACACATACTATCAAGGGGTCTTAGTTTGGTCGATAACTAAAGAGTTTATGAAAATAATATGATGCCCTTCGGATTGTTTAAAGACTGCATTATGGCCTATTATCCGAGGTATGTGTAACCTTGCAGAGCTCTTGGCCCAGATCTACCCACTGTCTTTTCGGCATTTCTATACAAAAGTGTGCGGCCGCCCGTGCGATTTGTATGGCAATGTCGTTTTTTTTTTAGTTGATTAAATGTTATTTTAATTTCATTATACTCTAGTGATCGAGTATAGCCCGTGGTTCGATTTTTTACGAGTATGTCCCTTCCACTTTTTATATATTTGCTAGCTTAGGACAACCAAATATCGAAAATTCAACCGGTTACCTTTGCGATCATTTCCGAATTCCGATACCAAGCCTGCAGGTTGCAATGATCACTAAACAAGTTGGAGTTACCTAAAGGTTATACCTTCGTATTTATATAGTATTGACCTAGATTTGATCGGTTTGCGAGTGTGTAAATAAATTAATAAATTGATTCAATATGAAAATGTTATTTTATGGTAAGGTATTATTTTTTTTTTCTTTTCCTGGGCTAACTATCCATTCATATCTATGCACCATTCAAAGCCGTGTGGTTCTTAGAATAGAACCACTATATCTTTCACTGTGGATGTCGTAAGAGGCGACTAAAGGACTAAGCACAAACATCTAGTGCTTCAACTGCATTCCCTTCTACCCAGTTAGGGATAAAGATGTGATAGTGTATCTGTATCTATTAATTTATTACTTGTTTCAGTACCAACGGGCAGTCCCGACTACATGTGCTCTATGCTGCCCCAGCACTGGCGGTCCAACAAGACGCTACCAGGCGGCTTCAAGGTGGTTGCCCTGGGCGAGGTGGTGGACGGCACCATGGTGACCGTCAGGGCCGGGAACGACGAGAACTGTTGTGCGGAGCTGAGGAACAACTCCACTGTCATGAAGAATAGGGTGGCGAAGTTTAACGACTTGAGATTCGTCGGGAGAAGTGGGAGAGGTAAGTTAATACATAAAATGAAAATTTGTGATCCATATAAAATTCACATACCTAAGGCCCTAAACACACGGCGTATTTTTAACGTGCAGACGACGCGCGTTTCATAATCCCCCTGTGCAAGGCTTGGAATAAACCCGTTAAAAATCTGGTAAGTTAATTCTGCCAAACGGCGTTAACGTTATCAGCAAAGGTAACGTTATTCTGGGTAACGGTATTTTTCCCATTATTTACCGATACTCAGATAACGTTACCAATGCTATTATCGGTTAAAGGTATTGTTAACACTGTATTTCTTTTCGATATTTGACAGAATAAATTGATAAGAGTTTGTCTAGTAGGCTACTAGAGCTATTTTTACAAGTATTAAAAAAATATATCGTTACTTATATCGTTAATTAATAACGTTATAAACTGTATTATAGATACCCCTTATAACGTTACCACTAAAATAACGTGATTTAACGTTACTTTTAGTGTGAATTTAGTATCGTTAACAAGCCCTGCCCCTGTGTAAGCAGGTTACAGTTCTTACAAGACTTACAAGGTTGCGTTCGAATCTTCTTTTACGCGCGTCTTCTGCGCGTCGTCTGCGCGTTTAAAATACGCCGTGTGACCACATGCGTGTAAAGTTAGTGAAGTTATTTGTACAGAATACCGTAGTGTAGTGTAGATGTTATTATTAGGTATATATTTTGATTTATACTAGGTAGGTATGTTGTATTTGATTAACAGTAAATTTAAATTGGCTGACAATTTCCGGTTTCCTCCCGCGGGCGCGGTGATAGTTGTCCATATTACAAGTATTAGATTGTTAAATAAATAAAAACTTTGGTAGGACGGGTCAGAATGTTCCTTGGGGAAAGTTGTTTAGTATCAAGGACTGAATCCACCCTTAAAATAGTTTCAGTATATGTTGTTAGACCCTGTGTGTGATATTTTCGTTGTGAATATTTAATATTCTGTTCTTTTTTTTATGCTATTCAATACCAATACTAAAACTAATAAGATTAGGCATGGTAGTGTAAAATTTATAACCAACACGGCACACGTTTAAATGAAAATTAAAATAATTAAATCCAAAACACTTCTGTTTTCAATACTACTTACTCAAGATTGCATTAAAATAATATATTTTACAACCGGCCGTGGGCGTAGCGGACAAACAAATTTTGAAATTCTTAGGCGTCCCGGCCAAGCGCGTCGCGAAACGAGGACCTACTGGCCGAACCCAAATCATGGCCACCAGATAAACTAACCAATTATATCCTTGCAATTTTCGGTAGTTACCAGTATCATACAACTTAATTTCTTGTTTTATGTTGATACAGGTACAGATACACTATTACGTCTTTATCCATAATGGGGCAGACAGAGCATGTTGGGTCTTGCGGCTATAAGCAGACAGAGCCCAGGGCCGCAAGACCCAAAGGCCACTTTAAACGTAATGATAAGCGGGAAGGTGGAAACAATTAATTAAAATAACGATGGGTTACTAACCGTATAGCCTATTGATATGATTCGTATTTTCGCCCATTCCCTCGATCGGCTTCTACGATATATGCGCGTGATTTTTTTTCTCCCAAACCAGCATGGGTACCTAATGTTATTTATACTCCGCGTTTTGATTGTATAAAAATATTAAGTATTCAAAAAAAATGAAACCTGTAGAAAATTGTCGACAATATGGATGTAACTTGTAGGTCTCCGTATAACATACGCAATTGCAGGTAAATTTTGTCCTAGAGAAATAAATAAATAAATATTATCAATTTAGTAAAATTGTACCTAAACCTGAAATAATTCTGCCACCATTTTTTTTGCTATTTTCGAGTTATGGGCGGTGTCGTAATTTTAGGTATAAGGATTTTCCGCAATATGGTGAACTTATTTAACATTCAGAAATCAGAAATAAGTATTTACAGTACCAAAAGTATAGAGAATACTTTTCTATATGGCCCAGAACATACATGGCAATGGTAAAATATTTTTTTTAAACAATGTTTCACATGTCACACACAAATCCTGCATTATTGATACAAATTATTTACTTTTGACTGCCTCCGTAGTCCAGTGGTCAAGGTGATTGCCTTGTGATCCGGTGGTCGTGAATTCAAATCCCACAGGGAAGCATAGTTTGCGAAAACCTGTTTACAGTCTGTATAGGATAATGCAGGCGTAAAGACACTGTGGGTCCTGAACGCCATCTAGCGTTTGTTTAAACTTACCCTAGGATTGTTTCTGGTCTACCCTTTGGATTGCGGAGACAGACGGCAGCCGCTCTGTGTAAAAATTAATAACCTCGTCAAATCACCTAGGTTAGGTAGTGGACCCCGGGCTCTGAAGCATAACCGATGAGGATTTTATCGGGAATCTCGAATGATGATGATCATTATTTAATTTTAACGAATTCTCAGTTAGTCCAATCCAAACTACAGTAATATTCGATATTTATCAACCTACGTGAGACGTAAATCGGTAACGCGGGATATTGCCTTAGTTACTCGTATTGGCAGCAAATCATGACCACCCACGGGTCGCAGATTAAACAATTACCTACCTACGTTATTTCAGTGGCCGACACGACTTAGTTTAGGTTTAGTTCTGTACATAATACATGTACTTATATATTACAGTAAAATGATATTTTATGACCAAATTTGGCTTAGGGTTTTTTCGTTTTTCGAAGAATATTTAAGAGTTATTTAAAAAAAGACATATGACTGCCTTATGTTTGATACAATTATAATCCAAAGTTACAAGGGCTATTTCTTAAATACTAGCTGTTTTAGTATAATTCAGAAGTGATATGGAGGCAACTTCTCAATTTTTTTCTATCGAGAAAATTTTAAGCAATCGTGTTCTTGAAACATATAATGACTAGAGTTAGTCCTAAACTTTGCTATGTTTTTATTTTAAAGTGAATATATCGTTAATATTGATAATATTTAAGATCGCTCTAAGTACTATCAGGGTCATACACCGTGCGAAGCCGGGGCGGGCTGCTAGTATAAAATAAAAGTTAAATAAAGCTCTTGAAAGAAAAGAAAAACATAAATTCACTGCTTTATTTTTAGTTGTAAAGTTGGGCATGTGAACAGTAGGGTTACTCCAAAAGTGGAATAAACCTGTATAAGATGGGAACACTCTTCCATAGCCATAGTAGAACAGTGCCAATTATTTAATTTACCATTTAACATAACATTTAAATGTATGTATTTAAGACTAAAGAGAAGCGAGTGCATAATAAATGTGTGTGAATGAATTGAATATGTGTGTGTAATAAATGAAACTATTCTGTTCCAAAATCCTCGGCACTGGCCGTGGCGTCTGATATTGTACCATTAATTTACACGATAGTGATAACAGGCAATTATTCGTCCTTATTTCTTGAAATGGATATTTACGCTGGGTTGGAACCACCATTATTAATCAGAATTTACTTGCACTATAAATGATGTAATATTGAAATACGCTTTGTAAAATAGACGCTGAGTCACGACTCGGAACCACTCGTCATGTGTGGAGATTGGTCAATACAAATCATTTTTTTCACGTTTTATCCATAATCACGAGTCATTGTTGTATCGGCAAATAAGAAACGTGTATGGGAAAAAGGACGCTACAGCCATATCGGAAATAACAGTTTTTTTACCGATTTTATCTTGACGCCGCTACGTTATATACTCACAAGAACTTAGCATATTTACTTAGGTAAGTAAAATTATGCATTAATTAAAAAAATATTACTAATCAAGTAAGAAAGTCTACATATATTTTATCGACGAATATATGTAGACTTTCTTAATTTTAAAAGTTTGATTCTAATTAAAGTAAATAAATAAGTATATTTTATTTCTTTTTAATAAAGAGATCCAAGTCATATTACAAACACCATGTATATATATATATTACATATCATGGTGTAACAAAATATATTGAAACTATTTTAAGGCTTGTATTTACCCTTAGAGCCACGGTCTATACTAGATCATTATAGTATCATGAAATTCAAATAACAGCCAAAGACCAAAAAAAAATCGGAATTTCAATACAAAAGCGTGTAGCCGCCCGGGCGATTTGTATGGGAATGTTGACAGTTATTTTTATTTCATTATACTTTAGTGATCTAGAATAGACTGTGGTTCGATTTATTACGGGTATGTCCCTTCCACGTTGTACATACATACTTCTAGGAACACAATTTGGTGAGCATTCATCCATTCTGGCGGGTATTTCGAATTTATTGGTAGTAAAATAGGTGTTTTTAGGTAGGCGTTTAAACACAAGCCTATAATAAAAATCGTCATCATCTTAGCCCTTCTTGCGTCCACTCCTGAGCATAAAACATTAACATGTCTTCGTATGAAATTCATTAGGTTCCTAATTAATTTCACACGAAAAAATAATTGAATGGAATTTTTATTAATTATATTGTACAGTAACATCTTAATAAAGCAAAAAATACATAAAAATAATAAAAGAATCTAAACGTTCGTGCGATTAAGGCCTCGTTGGCGTGCATGCCTACCCTTCTCCGTAATAAACAAAATAATAGTTTGCGGTGAGCAAAGTTTCTAAATCACGAACGAAGCCGTTTGTGAGGAGTGACGCTAGCGTCGCCGGATTAAATGACTATTTGTGAGGAATTGATCGCTTTCTAACTCATAGTGTTGAATGAAAATAGGACTATCCACGAACGCACGGTATAGGTTAGGTTAGGATACTGAAATTATTTCTTTTAATTTTTTTGAATTATTAATACAAAACACACATATTATGTTCGACTGCCTCCGTGGTCCAGTGGTCAAGGCGTTTGCTTTGTGATCTGGAGGTCATGGTTCAAATCCCACTGGGAAGCATACTTTGTGAAAAGTTGTTTCCAGTCTGGTTAGGATATTGCAGGCTTGAGTGAGGCACCTGATTATCCGAAAAGAAAGATGATTCCGTGGTTCGGAAGCCACGTAACGCTATGGGTCCCGAACGCCATTTTGCGTTTGTTTAAACCTTTCCTTGATTGGTTCTGGTCTACCCTTTGGGTTGCGGAGGTCAGACGGCAGTCGCTCTGTGTAAAAACCAGTAACTTTGTCAAATCACTGAGGGTTGGGTAGAGGACCCGGGCATTGAAGCGTTACCGCTGAGGATGCAACCGGGAATACGCTCGGATGATGATTTTGACACAATATTATGCTGGTGCGCATTTTGGTCAAAGATTAAGTCTGACCATTCAACGTGGCAATACCGCCAGTCTCTTAGGCACTTTGCCCTGCGACCGTAGTGATCTGGAGTAATTTTTTTACATTATCTAATGTTTTACTTTCATTTATTTATAATTTTAGTCTATAGTTTTCTATTTATTTAATTTGTATTTTAAGTTTTTGTTTAATTTATTTATGTATTATTATAAAACATGTATGTATTCTTTTAATTACATTACTATAATCTAATAACTATTAAGTTATAAAACCCAATTACGCTTGTAAATTAAATGATTACGTCATATGTATACGTATGGATACATGGATTTATTTTTTTATTTTGGTTTCACGTTAATAATTTATTTCAAACAAGGGTACATCACTACAAACGCTTGCCTTACTTTATCTACAATGCCTCTCCTATACCCCACACAGCAATTTGAGCAGTTTCTCGAGTCACAATCCGCCATATTGTATAATAACTTTTCACCTAAACAATAAAATGAATGCGAAAATCTCATTTGAAAATCGCTTTCACGACATCGTATCAGACAATTCGGATTTTAATTTCCAAACCACAGGCGGCCGTAAACGACGTTCGCACTTTACAGTTCCATTGTGTAGGGCTGCGCCGGCGCATTACTAGCCCACATGCATTGTGCTGTAAAATCTAAAAGATCTTTTTCATAGCGGTCATCTTCGGTTAGGTACTAGGATGGTTTAGTTCGCGGACTCGAAAACTTTAATTGCTTTTGCATTTACTCCACTTTGAGCTAGACGCGTCTTTTTGACATCATGTATCATGAAATGCAATGTTTTTTTTCTCAACGATTAACTATTGATATAATATTATATTAATTACGTTAAAGGTATGCCCAATAACCAGTATCATTAATATTGAATCAGTATCGATAAAATCAATTACGACATTAATTAATACAAAGTTGCTTATTCAATATTAATAGGCCGGTTTATGAATCGGCACCTATTTCGACAGGTTTATTTATTGATAAACTAATTTTGCATTTGTACCGTTACATTTAATTAGATTGTATACATGTCTTGTCCTATTTTATTGATTTGTTTATATTTACTGCAGAAGTGTAAATGGAAAATTACAGAAGACAAATTATTCCTGAAAGTAATCTAGGAAAAAGGTCACAGCTTAACGTTCCCACTTTCAACTGTAAACAATAGTTCAATAAATAGTTTAATGAGTGATCTAGAACCGTATGGACAAAATTTTAAATGATATCTTCGTTTCCTTTTAAATAATTTATTTAAAATTGGGGCAGAACTAGACCCCAAAAATAATTCATAGATGGAGACTTCTCCAGTTTGAAGTTTTTTTATTATCATTCGTTACATAACGAATAAGTAGTCATGTCACCCATATACTCGTATATTTTGTGATCATCACTCGTTTACCATTTAAAGATTACGGCAACTGGGACCGCAATTAACTCGGACCGCGGTGCCAGTTGCCGGATCCAAAAACAAATAAATCAACGTACCTACGTGACAGTGAAATATAAATTTTTAATTTAATATGACATTTGACATATATAACGTGTTAATGAACTAACGCAAACCTCTCAGATGGTACTTCAGCCCATGACGGACAACTTTTGTTCTACAACTTTCACAAAACCTAAAAAAAAATATTTTCATACTTGATCAGCTGATCGAGTCAATTTGTATGAAAACCCGAATTTTATTTTTGGCATTTTGGGAATGTTGTAGAACAAAAGTTGTTCAGTTTCATGTGCTGAGGTACCATCTGAGAGGTTTGCGTTAGTTCATTAACACGTTGTTAAGTATCATTTCACTTTCATTGCTCGCAACGACCTTATTTTTTTTAGACTAGCTAAATCATTTGCCATACATATTGCTACCTCACTACTTGATAATTACTTACTTACCTCATTACTGGTTTAGATTATACATCTTAAGTTCTATGTTACAACCGGTCTTAGTTGATCCATAATGTTTTATTTTTACTCGTAGAAATATTATTATAATGCCTTGTTTACACGAGCTTAAAAACTTTATCGTAGAGTGTCTGTGCAACCACTAGTACTCACTCGTAGCCGGTTTCGTGGATGACAATAATATGCACTGGCCAAGAAGTTCTGATGTAAGAATATCTTATTTATATCATCTCTTAAAATATTTTTACTTAATTAAAAATAAGCTTGTGTACAACGTCTGACAAAATATATAATACAAATATTTTAAGGGGGCCACGCCATCATTTTGAACTACTTTTCCCAATGTATATCCAAATACGAAAAAAAATCACATCCCATAGTAACTATAGATCGCGTAACTACTTCGATTTGTATTGTATATATGGGAAGTGATTTTTTTTTTTCAAATACATTTCGGAAAAATTGTTCAAAATGCTGGAGTGAATAACCCTTTAAAATATTTGTACTTAATTAAAATAAACTTTTACATATACCTCTTACCCTGAGGGCCCCGACTGTCTCATACCATACCCGCGCCCTGACTAGCCTTTTCTTGTCCGATCACTAAACATGCATTCTTTATAAAAGGTATGTATGATCGACAGTGCCAAGCTAGCAGTGAATTTAAAAAAATATAATCTTTTTGTAGCCTCATGTTAGACAAGTCGTGTAAACAGGCCGTAAGTTCAAGTTACACTGGTCGCTGATTAGATATGTAATACGATATGTGTAGAGTGTGAACTGCCATCGGTTGAGACGTGGCCATCATAACACTGCCTCCGTGATCTGATGTGACGGCAGTAGACAAGCAGTCGAGATCTAGTGGCGTGCACTAGTTTAGAAGTTATCTATTCATTACATTAAGTATTAGACACACAATAACAAAACTAGCCTGTCTTTGATTATACTTAAAGTAATCAGTCTACTTACTACATACTCGTTAATCATTAAAAAAAAACTGCAAATTTGATAGAAAATTTTGAATTGTTGTAAATATAGGATGCCGTGATCTTGAAAGTTTATTTCGTTCCATTGCTTTGTTTCTGCTTGCTCTCTTTCTCTCTATCTCTCTCTTACTCTCTGCCTCTCTCTCTTCACTTTTTTACAAGCAAATTTGCAATTTGGCCCGAATTGATCTACTTTAATTTAATAGTACATTACGATATAAGTGTGTTACGGTGGTTAAATTATAACACACGAAACGGAATTTGAGCCCGAGCCGAAGGCGAAGTCGTAGGTAATAGAGCCGAGTGTGTTTAAAAAATATACGCACATATATCGTATGACGTTTTTCAACAAACTTGCGAGGAAAAATACCAAATAAACTCAACCATAAAACTGTGATGCATTGATGCTTTCTCGCCGTTTTACTTTTTAAAACGAACGCGGCGGGCCAGTTCGAAATTTGAAAAAAAACAAGTAGAATCATATAAATAGCAAATAGTGCGGTAATACAATATAACTTCACTATTTGCGTTCATAACATACGCGTGTTTTATGAGCTGCTTTATATATCTAAAACCGGTGAAATTAGATCCACTTTACGAGCAAGTGTAATAAAAATAACATAACGCTTTATGACTTATCCACATAAAAATTGCTTACATCACAAAAAAAACAAGGTACCTAGGTATATCTTTATTGTTACAAATGAAAGAATTAACTTACTTAAAAATATAAATTATGCAAGATTTCATCTTATGCTTGATTTTCTACAATTACATCACACTTACGCAAAACAATGATGTTGAGCCAATGAGCGCTAATTTTATTGTGAAACAGTTGATCTTCACTATGTGAAGCGGAGAGAGTCGGCGTGTCGTCAAATTGAACACATAATTAGGAGCGAGTGGCGACGGTAAACGGCGTGACCAGAATGTGACCAAATCATTTTGTGTAGCGGTCATAATTGTGGTGCCATCACTCGGGGTTTTGCTCTTGTTGCTCGGCCCGTCTCACTGACCACGGCACACTTGAATAGCTTAGGAAACGGTCTCAGTGCGTCTCATACGACTTTTTTTACGACCAGTGTTTGTATTTTGCTTGATTAATTTGTAGTTGTTTCTACTACTCGTACGACAAACATTAATCATAATTTATTAGTCATACATGAATGAGCGAGTCGACAACAACTAGGTATAAAGACCGTTTACACATGTATTAGCACATAATTTTTCATGTTTATGCGCTTTTTACGCACTGACAGTTCATCAATACGGACCAAGATGTTCGTTTTGCCGTCTTGAAAAGTTACAAAGACCAAAAGCTGTCTCCATCGACGGGCAAAGCCAACTGTCCATACAGACACGTCCATACACAAGCAACCACAAAGTATTTTCCTGAAAAACGACACGTCCAGCGTTCTTTAGCTCGGAGTGCAAGTCTCCTTACTCACAAATGTCACTGAGGATTTACGCTTGATCGTAAATCAAGATGGCGGGCGTCCCTCCTGCCTCACCCTGCCCACCTGCGCCCGCGCACCATAATTGAATATTTCTCGCGTCTCTCTCAACACCTCGAGTTTCAGATACAATGTTACATTTTATAGCCCCACGTATTGTGTTAGGTCCTAAACTGCTGATGAGTGATCATACGAAATGCATTAAGTTTAATAGCGATTTTAAAAGCAATATTTCACGAGATTGGAGACGCAGAGTTGGCGACCGTTTTATGGTGATTTGTTTCCGTATTGTGGAGCGTTTACGAAGGCTTTGTGAGCGACACCGATATTGAGACGTCGAGGAAATGGCGAATGGTAGAACGCGCAAATAAAATATTGTAAAATATAGTCATGGCTTGACATAGGTATTATAGCAGGAGATACAGATAAAAAATACTGTCTAAAATTCTTGTCTTTTCATATAAAAGCTTACTGCAGCCAGAGGAAGTACTAAAGGCTTAGGATAGGAACTTGAAATCAGAAAGCATTTACGCGGGGCATTGGTATCATGCGCAAAACAAAAACTTCGGGTTATGACAAAACTTCATTTTCGATTGGCATTGGCATTTAGCATAAATCCTTCTGGCGCAGCAGAATATAAGCTCATATACTCATAATAAGAATATAGCTTAGTCCACCTTTTGTACCATTGTGGTCAATAAAGGTTTAATAAATAAATAAAATATACAATGCAATATAGGTACATGCAGCATAAAAACAACATTCATAAAAATATGTAAAAAAATATACAATAATATAACTACTTACATGAAAAATAAAAATGATTCCTTATATGCGAACTTATTTTATGCGGTCATGTATTAACTTGTTTATGAAAATAACATAGGATATAACGTGACATTCATGTACTTATTTTATCGGTGGGAAAATAAGATGACACAACATAAACAACAAACCTACTATCATAACAGGCAAAACACAGAAAGGCTACAACTTAGGTATTCAATACAAAAATAATTACTATATACAGGGTCTAAAAAAATATACTGAAACTATTTTAAGGGTGGATTCAGTCCATGATAGTGAACAACTTTCCCCAAGGAACATATATCGAAATATGAAAAATAATTTTAGGCCTTCCATACAAGTTGACCGATCAGCTGATCCGAGTCTGTATTGAAAGTCAAAAATTATTTTTTATATTTCGATATATGTTCCTTGGTCCCCCAAGGAACATATATCGATCAGTATTATGGACTGAATCCACCCTTAAAATAGTTTCAGTATATTTTGTTAGACGTTATATACTTCCTCCTACATTATTAATTACAAACTTAGTATTCAATTACCACGTAGTATTCACCAAGAAGAACTGATACCTACATTCATATAAGGAAATTGCAAATTAAGTAGTTAAAATGATAAGTGCAACGCCGCTATTAGCTATTTTATTATTTGATATTTACTTAGATCTAGAATGTACGCTGTGATTTAATTTTAATAATTAAAAACTGTCTTCTGAGATGATTTGGGAATTTAGAAAGGATGGACTAAAGGAGATTCACTAAGAAAGTTTTGAAGCAAATATGTGAGAGTACGAGTAGGTCAGGGTCGCCCTCGACGAACGTACTGCGACAATATCATACAAGATTGCAGACATTCTTAAAAAAGAAGAAGTCAACAGTACCTGTAACCGGCAGGCATGCATGAAGAGAGTGATGAGTGTAGATGAAGCGAGAGAAGTCTGTCAGGATCGTAGCAAGTGGAGAGCCATAGCCTCTACCTACCCCTGTGGGAAACAGGCGTGATAATATGATGGTATTTGTATGTATGTCTCTTCATCTTAGCTCGGTCCCGGTTGCATCCTCAGCTATGCTGCTTTGGAGCCCCGGGTGCGCTTTCCCGCTTTGTCTTCTCCAAATATTATTTATTTAATTTATTTATTTAATTTTATTGAGCCAAAAGCTACAATAGGTAGACTTAATGCTAAAGCATTCTCTCCCTGTCAACCTTTAGGAGAAGAGAAACAGATAGAATAGTTGGCGTCTAAAATAGATAGAAACAATCCAGAAATAATAAGTACTTTTAAATGATCATACATAAATATCGTATAAAATAAATATACTATATTTATACATACAACATATTATATACATACATATATACATATATATATTTGAAGATCAGAAAGAAACGATGAATTCTCCTAATTGTTGAAAGATTCAAAAAGTAAATCATGCACTTTTTTCTTGTATAAATGTCTACTAGATATTTGTCTGATGTCCTCGGGCAATGCATTCCAAAGCCGTATAGCTTGAGAAGTAAAGGAATTGGACATGAAGCTAGATCGATAAAAGGGAATTTGAAGCTTGAGCGTGTTACTGGAGCGAAGGTGCCGATCATGCATGTCCGCAAGATATTGAAACTTACATTTCAAGTATTGCGAAGAAAAGGGATTTTTAAGAATAGAGAAAAGAGAACATAGAAGTCTCTGTTGCCTGCGCAGTCGGATGGGAATCCAATGGAGTTTGGAACGGAAAGCAGAAATGTGATCATACTTACGCAAGCAGAAAATAAAACGGATGCAGTTGTTAAGAAGACGGTCCAGCTTATCGAGAAGATCCACAACACATCAGCATAGTCAATAATGGGAAAAATCAACGTTTGGATCAATGTGATCTTAGTTTTAATAGGGAGAAAATTTCTGAAGCGGTTAAGATATTGAAGTGAATAAGTAACGGTCCGACTAATTTCAGTTATTTGAGCAGTCCATTTCAACGAGGAGTCAATAAAAAGACCAAGATTTTTGACCACTGGTTTAAATTCAATAACGGCACCATTGTATACTACTGGTAAAACAGCAGTTAAGTTAATTTTTGCCAACTGCTGAGGACTGCCTAATATCATTGCTTGACATTTGGATGCGTTCACCTGTATACCGTAATCCTGCGACCAGGAGAGAAGATCTGCTAATGTGGCGTTCAGTTGAGCAACTCCACTGTCAACGTCCTCAGCTGGGATTTGCACATGAATTTGGAGATCATCCGCGTAGAAAGGGTAAGTACAGCCAATGGATGAAGAGAGAAGGTTAATGAACAAGGAAAACAGCAAAAGGGAAAGTATTCCACCCTGAGGAACACCAGAAGTAAGATCATTCCATTGTGACAACTCACGATCCATTCGAACTGCTTGTTGCCGGCCATGGAGATAAGAGGAGAACCATTCCAATGCAGAGGAAGAGAAATTAAGATGCTCAAGTATAGCAAGGAGAATGTCATGGTCTACCATATTAAAAGTTGGAAAAATCAATCAGACCTAAGATGGTAACCAATTGATTTTCCATGCCAAGGCGTACGTCCTCAGTGACATTGATAAGGGCAGTAGTAGTACTGTCACCGGGGCGAAAACCAGATTGAAAGGGACTAAGTAAGTTATTATGAAATTTGGTTATGCGCCACCGCTTCAAGGATTTTTGAAAGAAATGTTAGTATAGATATAGGACGGAAATTACTAAGTGTCTGAGGATTTGATATTTTTGGTAAAGGAAAGACAAAAGATTTTCGCCAGAGAGCAGGAAATTCACTGGAAGAAAGAGAGAAATTAATGATGTGAGTGAGTACTGAAAGAAAGGTCCCAAGTGAATTTATTATCATTTGGCGACTGACATTATCACACCCCAAAGCTTTTCATTATATGCATGTATTAATGTACTTACAGCCGATACATTCTGAAAGGGGTATATAAAACTATGGGAAAAAACAATTTTTCCCATGACCAATACTGGGTTCTTGATAAAATATATCGACATACAAAATAACACGTTTGTATTAATCCCTAATTGCTTCACTTTCGTGGAGGAGTTTCTTTCATACCTCCAACCTTTTAAGATAATTCAACGTTGCCTTATTATCAGAATAATGTGACTATTGGCACAGAATAAATCTATTGGTAACGTACGGTTCTCCTCCCTGCTCTGTTCTGCGATCAGATTGCAGACGTTCTGAAAAAGGGAGAGGTAAGGAGTACCCGTAACCGAAGGGCATGTATGAAGAGGTTAATGAGTGTAGGTGAATCGAAAGAGGTCTGTCAGGATCGTAGCAAGTGGAGGTCCATAGTCTTTGCCTACCCATATGGGAAACAGGCGTGATAGTATGTATGTATGTATGTATGTGACTATTTTTAAAAATTATGACAATATCTTCACCAATAATAAAAATTCATTAAAATCTATAAAAAGAAATACTATACAAAACTTAAATAACTTAAAAATACTATATACAACTTAAAATCAAAGAATAAAAATAAAATTAAAAACTTACAAATAAAAAACGTCGCGCAGATTAGTGCCTTGCAGTAGAATGCCCAAAAGGCTGGCAGCATTGCCACGCTAAATGGTAATGCTTATTCTTTGGGCGAAGTGATTGCCAGCCCTTTGATAACCCGTCACCTCGACACACTTTTGGTAAATTTTAAAAACTTTATGTGTTGTCGTGGGGGCCCCACGGACCTAACGTTTCAACCCCAAACGGCTACGTTTATATGGAATGAAAAAAGGAAAAGAAATAGCTATACTTTTCGGTTAATATACCTTTTAGTCTGATTTATAGGTAGGTACTAAAACTACAATGTCAACTTTTATTTTCTTTTAGTTTAAGTTTAAAATAAAATTAAGAAACAACACTAACTCACTTCAACTGAATAGCCTCTAAATACCCGAATTAAACAGTTCGGAATCAGTCATTTACCTATTCAAAATCGAGTGCTCGCTACACGCGAATTATCTGCATTAGACATGTTAATCCACTCATTTTAACTGTAATTTTATTCGGTATTTATCGGTGCATTCATTACTGGCGACCGCAAATCGGGCGCCCAAAAAGCTGGCTATTTTCCACCATTGCATGGACTATAGTTAGGAAATGCTCTCAGCAGGTTAAACTAGCCAGGTTTGCACATAATGTACGTTTATCATGTATGTTGAATGTTATTGGGAAACTTAATTGTGTTTTAATTAGTGCTTTGATAAATGTTTGTTTTTAAAGTTAAGCGGATGGCAACACAGTCGCAATGGTTCAATATCTAAAGAAACATCTTTTCTCTTTGTTCTTTTCGTCATATAAAATATTTATTTAATCAGAAGCAAACTTTGCAAAGAACTAAGAACAGTTTGTTACTATAAGTAGATACTAAGGTTTTCTCCTATCTCGAAATTTACTTCTCTCTCTATCCAAAGGTTGACTGGAAGAGATTGCTATGCAATAAATCCGACTCTTTTTTGTATTTCCCTTTGTCTATGGTGCAATATAGAGTATTATTATTGTACCTATTGTATTGTTATTGGTTTTCAAATTGTAGAGTGCAATAAGATTCCTCTTAAATAAGTAGGTACCAAATTTATATACCACGTGTAATTGACATATGCTTTATTAATCGAACCGCGAGCTTTACTAGATCACTTTAATATAATGAATAACAGTAAAAAATGAATTTTAAAAAAAACAGGGCAATTTTTATGAGAATGTCGGATGTTTTTTTTTACTGTTATTTTAATATCATTATACTATATAGTGATCTAGTAAAGCCCGTGGTTCGAATTATTACGCATATGTCAATTAAACGTCGTATATCAAATGTAGGTGTTTATCATGTGAAGTTCTGTACGCACTATTAATAGGCCATCGCCTTTTAAAAATATATATCCAAGTTTTATCGAGTCCCTTGACCGATTCTACGACCAACGCGAGTGAAGGAAGCGGCTGTTTATTCAATGTTTGTAGTTCTCTCTCTGATTAGCTTGGAAGAAGGAAGGATATATTTTAATCAAAATATGTTAATTTTTGTTTCAGGGAAGAGCTTCTCACTGACGATAACCATATCCACGAATCCGCCTCAAGTAACTACTTACCAAAAAGCCATCAAGGTAACCGTGGACGGCCCCCGGGAACCACGATCTAAAACAAGTAAGTTACTTACATCAATTCATCCCATTCTAGCCTTTAAACAATTATTAACTAATTAAAAAAATATATGCTATGCACTATAAAGTCTTTATCCCTAATTTTAAATTACTTACTCCCTCATTACGTAAAATGGGGCAGACAGAGAATTTTGGATCTTGCGGCTCTAAAAAGACACAGTCCAGGGCCGCAAGACTCAAAGGCCACTTTAAGCGTGATGCACAAAATAAAAAAATATATATATGTTAAAAAAGTGAGATGTTAATTAATAATTATTTTTAATGAATACTTTAATAACTTACATTTTAAAATAATGTTCTATTTTAAAAAATCTAAAATTTGCATCACAAACATCATAAAAGGAAAATGGTTAACATACAAAATTTTCCTTCGACATATACAAAAATCAATAAAAATATTAATTTACCAACATCCTGTCCGATGCAAACAATCAACAAGTGTATTATTAGCCTATTTAATATTATTTATCACACAACTTCGAGCGATATGTCCGTAGGTACTGCGGTGGTATCATAGTAGATAAGTATTTTCTTCCCACGGAACTGTGATATGCTATTGGGTCGAATGAAGGACGCCTCGGGTTCCGTATGTCAGTGTTATCGTGTAATTTCACAGCAGACACATAATCGACAGTTTCATATATTTAAAAAAAACTAAAGTATGGCCCTTAGATTTATATTAAACCCCTAGTAGGTATATCTAGCATTTGCAAATGACAAACTGAGCGAGTCGTAACGATGGTTTTACGTGCGAGTGTTTCATAGAGAATTTATGGTAAAATAATAAAATTTTATAATTTTAACAACCCTGAATCCTACTTTATTCTCTTGATGTATATAAAAAAATTTTATAATGTATATAACTGATATACTTGTATAGGTATATATATCTTGTCTCACAGGCAAACTGGTCTAAATGAAATATACTTACTCAATTTAATTTTTATTCTGTAGATCCTAAATTCATACCAAATTAATGCAAACCCAAAAATATGTAACTTTCCCCAATTTACTTTAATATTGAATTCCTTTAATATCTGGCAAATTAATTAATAATAAGACAGTCTTCCGCTACCGCCATACCGGTCCAGTCACGCGAGACTAAGAACTGAAAAGAAATGCAGCTATCGACGCAGTGGCGGACATAGGGCTCCGAACCTAGGGGCGCCAATAATGTGGGGCGTTCTACACTTTGAGCTGGCTTGTTTTTTTATCGCTGTCACTCAGCATCTGAATCATCATCATCATTTCAGTCGCATAATGTCCACTGCTGGACATAGGCCTCTCCCAAGGATTTCCAAGATCAACGATCTACAGCGGCCTGTGTCCAGCGCTTTCCAGTGACCTTGGTCAGATCGTCTGACCACCTTGTGGGTGGATGTCCTACGCTTCGCTTGCCAGTACCTAGTCGCCATTTGAAAACTTTTCTGCCCCATCGGCCATCGGTTCGTCGCGCTATGTGTCCCGATCAATGCCACTTCAACGAGCTAATCCGGTGGGCTATATCTGCGACTTTTGTTTTCCTACGAATTTCCTCATTTCCCATAGTACCACGTTTCAGAGCAATAAGTCATCACTGGTAACACAGCATCTTAATGAAACTTAATAATTTAGACCTTGCTATTTACTCAATTAATTGTTTTATGCATAACGTCTAAAAAATATACTAAAACTATTTTAGGAGTGCATTCAGTCCATGATGCTGAACAACTTTCCCCAAGGAACATCGAAATATGAAAAGGATTTACGGTTCAAATTCAAAATCTATTTGTCGATACGATGATTATTCAAAATACAAAGAAACTTGTTATTCGGTAAATTAGTACCGCGATAGAAGCCGATAATCACCCGATGTGCCTAAGCGTCATAGGCGCGTCTTCTAGACCAGAGTTTGTTGTTGCGAAATTGTTCTTAATTTTTGCATGTATTTCTTTCCGCCTAAACACCTTTAACTAACGTATTAAATAGATGGGGTAACCAAAGCAACCTCATCCCTAGGCACCGCCAGTGCTCAACCAGCACTGTATCGACAAAATTGGCTGGCGGCGAAAAAAAACACGTTACGCCATATGGAGCAGCAGAGCCGGCGGCAAACAATAGTGAAATTATATCAGTAATAAGTTGCACTCACGCACGGCTCACAACTGCTCGCAGGATCACCTTTGTGCTCGCGTAATAGCTAACTTGTACACAGAGAAACAATATCCTGTTGTAAAGGATGAATATTGTCTACAGAATCAATAGTCTGTGTAGTTCTTGCTGAAGATAACTTTCTTCTCACCAGTATCTGAATGTCTATCTCACTTTAATTTTGCTCTGTACAATACTTCATCATCTGGTCTTTTTTAGTCTCCACTGCAGGAGCACGATTCTCTCTGTACTATTAGAGCCATACTTTGCCAGAGCAGTCAGAGGATTTGGCCTACACTCTCCACGAGTTGGAGAGGTCTCATTGGTGTTTATAGGTATAAGCTTTTCTTAGCTTGTGTTTCCTAAGTCGCTTTCTATGACATCCACGGGAAGACTTAGAGTGGTTCCATTCTACATGTATTCTACTCTGCCGGGAACCACACAGCAAGACTTATATACTTAGGTACCACTGTTTACTTAAAGCTTAACGTTTTCACTTTAAACTGTAAACAATAGTTCATAAAATAGTTTGAAGTGTTATCTAGGTTTTGCTAGAACAAAATTAATTTTCAATGATATCTCCGTTTCCTTTTAAATATTTATTTCAAATGGCACCGGACTCCATGTATCACCTGGAAGGAAAGATTTCGCTAGGATTTATTTGATTTACTTTAAAAATACACGAGTGTATTAAACCCTGTTGAAGACATCATGACAAACTCAAACCTACCCTTCATTTAACGAACTTATCGCATTGCATGGAGCAAAATCCTGCTAAATATCAAACAAAGAGTGAGGGTGAACAAAGTACTTAAGAATAATCTCCAAAGTCCATGGGACAAGAAAGGATACTCGCGTGCGCTTGGACTTAAAAGTTTTGTTAATAGACTTAATTTGTAGGTGCCTGCCGTAAGCCGCTTCGGTGACCCTCGCAATAGCGTCAGAATAGCGATGCCCGCTGGCGGTGAAGTATCGACTATCGATATATTCGTTTAAGTGAAATAAATATCCTGAGGAATAATCGCTACACATCTGGCCTTGAACTACTTTCTTTTTTTCTTATATAAAAAAGTACCCTAAAACTGTTGGCACTTTAAAGTAAACAAGTTTTTTTTTTAAATAAAGTCATGACTGCTCTTAAATTTTTAAACACAAATTATTACCTATGTCACAGTGTCATTCAAGGTGATGTAAGATTCTAATGGTCTAAGATATATGCTAGTACATCTTTTTTTAATTTTTTATTAGAGATTTGAGTGTGTTTGACCTCTATCTAGCCCGATGGGAAGTTAAGATGAGGTCTAAGGTGTAACACGCAGACTCAAAAAATGCCTATTCACTCTTGCCTTGAAAATCCCTAAATCATATGTATGGGGAACTACTCAGTTCAAGCATTAAGAAGTTATGGTGTAATAAAGAAACTCATATGCATACGTACATACATGTATACATACTTGAACTCTAAACACATTACACTCTTTTTTTGAGGCAGTCGTATAATAAATGTATAACGTAAATACGGAAAACTTTAAAGTAAGAAAAGAATAATCTAAAAAAAACTGTGGTAAGACATACAATTTAAATGAGACATACGATATCAATTTGAAAACAAGAATAAACAATTTCAAGATCGTACAATGTCAGAAATGAACAACTTTTTAGTAAGTCTGTATGTTTCTGTATTTGACATAATATCGAAATCGCTTACTTACTTATATTAATATTTATTACTTTCCTTTTTTGTGTCCTACAACATGACATGTAATTTATTTACATTACATGAACTAAAGGTAAGTACTTACCTAACACACGCGAGGGAAGAATTTACTTAGGCTAAAAAAATTTACAAACTATTGTCCATATTTAGATCCCATCACTACTTTCCTATTTTATAACAATAATAATTAACTGCTTGCATTTGTTTGCGTCGATTTCTCGATATAATTGCGGCATAGATACGTTTGTATTGTAGAAACTCATAAACTAATTATGTGCACAATTTTTTCAATATACACGGGATCCTAATAATTACAGCGGTGCCTTTTTCAATAAAGGCCCTGGGCCGACGCCGGCCATTTTGGGACCCTTAAAAAAGACCACCTTTCATCTCTAATAAGGTGATTGACACGTAGTTATTTGGAAGTGGATGCAGGAAACGTTAATACAATGTCCCAAAATGATTATTATCCTAAGAATATTTAATTTCATTTCGTAAATTAAAATAAAAATTGTACATTAGCTCAAAAAAAAAACGTTAAGTACTCGTATTAAAAATCGATAATAGAGAGTATGCATGCATTTTTTTTATATTTTTAATCGATAGTCCTCGTCGAGAAATAGCCGCAAAAAATAAATCAGTGCCGAAAAACATGTATATGGTGTAGAAAATAAATATTAAAAATAGCAAGTAGATTATAACAACTAAAACACGCCATTTTAAAATATGACGTCAACGTCTGCAATATCCGCTATATACATTTCGAATGTCATCGATAGTCAAACTACATGGACGGAAAGTCCTACCGAACGCACCCGAACTTGTCATTTTCCTTTTGTGAACTTTGTCGTCATTCCCTTTTTTCGTCAAAAGTTCCCGCGCAATATTTGCATATTTTCAATAATTTATTTCTAATCCAAATAAGAGTCAATAAGAAAAATAATTAACTAGGCGTGGTAACGTATTAATAGAAATTGTAAAATAAAAATATGAGCCGGATTGGTATTACATGCATATTCCTTATTGTTTTGGGCTAAGCGCTGATTTGTATGGGAAAGCGCATTTTTATATAAGTTTTTTCGATAATTGGTTTTGTGGAAAATAGTTCAGTATCATGTACTGAACTTGCTCCAAAAATTTGGCTGGTGGTTAAAAAGTCAGCCTGTATAGGTATACTGCAGTACAGAATTAGTAGTTGAGTTTAACTTTTTTAAAAACGCGCTATACTTAATATCTTTCAAGTAATCTACTTTTACATAACCAAAACTTTAAAAAGAAATATGTATCCTACCTTAAAAATAATATGAATGATGACTGAGTCAGATAAGTGTTTTTCTTAGATTACTTATCTAAAAATATAATCATTGATCATAAAAGATACGAAGCATCGAAGTTCCACAGGGTTTGTAACGTCCCCTCATGTAAAAATCGTACGACGCCGTGACGTCATGAGAAATTTAAATGCGCTGTATCTTGTACAAATGTTATCTTTTGTAGAAAAAACGAATCTAAATTATTAGCTCATTTTCTTAAAAAATTTTTCGTGCGTACGGTCTGTTTGGTGCGGATTTATTCTAATTTAAATTATGTGTGTTTATTTGTGCCAGGTACAAACATGGTGACGCACCCAATCCGGAGTTTTGGGTTCCAGCGGACGCTGATCGACTCCGCGCTGCGGGGCATAGAGTATAAAAGTCCTCCAGAGAGAAGCATACGAGCTTTATCCCACGAAGAGAGAGAATATAAGACCAACGCGAACTTGCCTACGGGTGGTGAGTACCTTTCTAACTTATATATACCTAAGTATATGTGTTTTTAATCGACTCAATTCAATTTATTTATTTGCAGTAAATATAATAATAATAATAAAATTTCTTTATAGCACCAATACAAAAATTAACAAAAAAACAATTGAATAAATCTAGGTACAAGGGACGGTCTCATCCCGAGTTGCTCAGGCACTCGTATATCTGAAATCATTTTTTTTCAACTCCTTGTTTCAACAGGAAAGCTTCTGGTGCACCTTTATAAAACCGCCTGTATCTAGATACAGGCGGTTTTACACATTTTATCTAACTTTATCTATATTTTTCTTTAGAAATTGTACAATGCAAAATATTTATGTTTGAATTTAAGAAGAATATACGTATTGGCATCGTAACATTCCCTTCTTATAAAATTAACACTTACTCACATCGACAAAAACAGCCCAAGCCCAGAACTAATTTTCAGAGCTCACGTAAATCATGATAAACACGCAGACAGATTAGTATTCCTCGTAATTTGCCCTAAATAACTGTAACCGGAGGCTCTGCGTTAAGTTTATTAATATCCGTGCTCATTACATTGCACTCACAATCACGACCCTCTAACTGACTGCCGCCTTATTTGCCGATGAGCTGCATCACAGCACTTACAATCTAATAGACACCGCAAAAATTTAAATATTTTTAGAACAGTTCTGCTAATATGAACTACACATACAATTATGTTGGTGGTTAAAAAATCACCTGTATATATAGTTCATAGCATTGCCAAGCGTCTGGTCCGGATAAAGCCGGACACAGTCAGACTTTTTCGTTGCAGCTAAAAATAAATGGTGTCCGGCCTGACCGACGTTTGTTATGCTTTTTAAATTTTTCCATTTCTTTTGCTATCCGGTCCATCCGCCTCATCTGATTCATTCATTTTTACAGTTGTTTCATTAGAGTTTAAGATTTAATGATAAATGAAAAAGCCTTGTTTTACTTTTTAAAAATTGTCGTATTTTCTAAAACTAAAAGAATTGGGGATCTATCTCTCTTCTCAGTTCAGACCTGGCAACCTAAGGCTAAGTGCATGGCTGGACTGATGCACTTATTTACTAATATTAAAGAATTATATTTTAGAAAGATGTTCCCACGCAGCAATCTACGCTACTAACGACCAGTTATTGTGACATTATACTCACAAAGCCCATGTCAACTGTCTGCTAGATTTACAAAATTGCCGTGTCTAACTGTTGCGAAGGCTAGTTCATAAGCTGCGGGGCGTTTACAAGGCAATCTCGGCGACTTTCATCAGCACAGCAATCTGTGCGCGCTGCTAATGACGACCCGCTATTACGCACATTATTATACACTGCCCACGAGTCGACGTCCTAACTACTATGACATGTCTGGACCTGGACTGTAACTACTGCGTCTGATAGCTAAATATTCGGGGTTGTAGATTAGGTAAATCTTTGAAAAAGTACTTATCCGCAACATGTAATTGCAAAAGGTCATTAAATTAATTAAGTAATTAAAATAATTGCTATGAAGGATAGCTTCATAAGACCATTTGTAAATGGATAATGAATAGCATTATCCAAGTTAAAAACCGGAAAATACGTGTAAGTAATGTGTAAATTTAGATATGACGGAGTGAAAAGCTAATATATGTACTATTCCTAAATTTATTCAATAATAATAAAAACCAATGAAAGTTAACTTATATCTATAACATAACCGACACCCCAAATACGGAAATGACAAGTAAGTAGTAGCAGGCCTGTGTCACTTCCCGTTTAGGTATCGAAAATGTACCTACATTATTACTATGCGCGCAGGCGGGTCCTCCGGGTGGTAAATTCAGTTATACGAATCGTTTGTCCAGAGTAATAAGAATGAAATTAGCTTGCAATGGATGTCTAGGTATCTATACGAAAAGGTGCTGAGTTCTGACGTGAGCTAAATTAAACCATATCGCTAGCCACATTGAGTAGATATTTCTTTGAATTTCTTTGCTGAGTGAGACTTCTGTACGTTAGTATTATTTATTCTGTGGTAGTAGGTAGGCAACTAAATCTAGTTCTAATCTAATTAAAATATAATGTGTGCAGTCTTTTCCTCGATTGATACGAGTATCTCAAAATTTAATGCTTTTTGTAAACTTGGATTTTTTATAATGTACTCGTAATATAATACATAAGTAAATTACAATCTTTCGGTTCTGTTTTTTTTTATATAATAATAATAACAACAAAAAATAGATAAAAAATACTGCGTAAGTGACTTGTTTAAATTTAAAACTAATATAAGATAAAGCCATCACACTAATCCAGTCTATTATATTTTTTTAAATTGTGATTTTGTGTGTTTAAAGTTTTAATTTGTAGATATGCAAAGATTTTGAAACTTCTTTTATAAATGAATATCATCACAAAACATAAACTGGTGGCGTATAAGGGAGGATAAAGAGGGTCAGGGGGCCCTCGCACTGTCGGAAGTAGTCAGAACCTCCAATTATGAGTGGTTGATCGAACAACTTGCAGGAGTGAACTGTGACGACTGTCACACAAATATTGAATGTAAACAGTTGTACAAACTGCTGTAGTTTTATATTACAACAAAGTTCTCAAAATTAAACGTACTTAATTATGATTGAAATAATACAAAAATGCCTTAATGTGAGAAAATCTGCAAAATAATTTTGTTTGGTACTTTTTTTATTTTTATTTATTCATCACAGAATCAACAGCACTTTACAACATTATTATTATATCTTAAGAACCATAACTTACTGCCAATTACAGATTCTCATTTTGTACTTTTTATCTGTAAGATGTGTCTTTTAGATATGTGCTTACTATTTTTCATGTTTGGATAAGTACTCGTAACTACGAGTATAATTCTACTCAGATATAAGTCATTATAATTATATTGATTAAATTATTTCCTGAAACTGTGTAATAATTAAATATGTACCTACCTAACTAAGAGTGGTGAAAAAAAAAAACAGAATGTATAATCAGTGTGTTATCTTTCAAATTTACATTAATTAACAGGAAGAAAAGTTTTATTATTCGCCTCTTAAAAATGAACCTAATAAATTTTATGAAACCGTTAATTAATCAATCATATGAATGCTTATTATAGCCTTGTTAACAAGTAAACTGATTAAAGTAAAGGTCAAAGGATATGAGAAGGAAAAAACATTGTTTTTCTTACTTCCTTTTGCAAAATGTAAAAGTTTTGTAGACTAGTTTAAAAGCAAACGAAAAACATTCACGTGAAAGTATTTCAAAACAATTGATGAGATATTCTTGTTCATGTATAGCTTTTGGGTTATATAATCTCTGGATCTGCGCCTGTCTACCCGTAGTCGTTGTTGGCACTTGCCTGGAGGTGTGTATTCGGGCACGTCAGTTCAAAAAAAATAACTAGAAAGTAGAAATAAAATAAAAAGTAACATTTTTACAAGACAAGACAATACGAATAGTAACAAGTAATTATTAAAATAACAAAAAACCCGACTGCGTAATACAACAGCAGTACTTACCTATGCCTATGCACTTACTGGCTTCTGTGGCCTAGGTAAGACGCAACCGGCAATCCGCTTGGCGAAGCGATGTTACGAGTTTATATGATGTTTACTATGATGTTTTTTAGCATTTCTCATTTTATTAAAAACTATAAATTGCATATTTTTTTGTAATCCTTGATAGGTTTTGAAAAAAAAAAATATGCCGCGCAATTTGGCGCCAAAAATCCGCCATTTTGCTTTACAATAATGTTGACATATCTTTTTAGTGATTAAGACGAATCTAATCATGTTTAATTTATCAAAATTGGTTTGGCTGTTTAGTAATTACGAGGGAACATAGAATTATAGGGAGGGGATAACATAGAAATATATACAAACATACAGGTGAAACACATAACCCTCTGTTTCGGCTTTGCCACAGTCTGGTAAAAATATCAAAAAGGTTAGCGCGACGCCAACAGACGACATAGGTACCTAGTGCTTAGCGGTACACCCCAAAATTCAGTAAAAACCTACAAATTGTGTTAAAAGCATGAAAATCAGAATTCAGAACCATACCATGTTTGGGCTCCTTCAGCTACAATGCGGTTTAATAACGTTTTTGTAAAATATACTCAAATGGTAAGGAATATTTTCATATCTAACCCCAAGATAGCAATTTTGAAAATATTTACATTTAGTATTTTTTTTTCATTATTTTATTTTACAAAGTGTGTCACGATTAGATGACTTCCACGAAACATTCCACTTCTAAGGAAGTATTCCTGAAAACTTCCAAAACTTCCGGCAATGTTGGAAATTTTTTTAAATATTTTTTTACCAAAACATTGGTTAATTTCGTTACATTTGGTTAAATAATAAGATTCTTAAATGGTATATAGGTAGGCACTTGAAAACACGAAGCTTAACACTTTTTAAGTCTACCTATAAGAAGGTGATTGAAGTGAATATTATTTTCTGTGTTGAAATATTAATTTTAATATGTATGTGTTATAGGCATTTACTTATAATATTATAGGTACCCAATGACAATAAAAAATAGGTAATTTGTAATATTCACTGTCTATCAATAGTATCCTCAGTTTTTCTAAGTCAATAATCTATTTTGAAAACTTCCAAAGTTGCTGGTAATTTTGGAATTTATGAGGAATACTTCCGGAAGTATTCCTGAATTATTCCAGTTTTGGAAATATTCCGAAGTTTTCACCTCTAGTCACGATTCAAAAGCGTGTCGAAGTCGAAGTCAGAAAGTTCTTTCATTTCATACAAAAAAGAAGATGCCGTCATAACTTATCTACTTTTTTTTTCTTGTCCTACGGGTCAAATTGATTCATATGATAGATCAATCGTTCAGATTTTTGTGATTTTAACACCATTTGCAGTTTTCTTTGGCTTACCGCTAGCACTAATAGAACATGCTGTATCTTTAAATTGATGATACAAAACTTCCTCAACTTTAAGGTACCTATTAGTTGCCTTTTGAGGTACTTAAGTAATTCGTTTAGTTGTTCTTTAAGACTGCAGTCTTCGACCGTGGGAATTTTTGATTGAACACCCGAATCTATATTTTCTATCTACACATACGCATTGCGCTGTATTGTACATGCATGGAGACGAATTTAGACGAATTCAGAAGCGCAGCGAGCGGTCTGCCTTATCAGCGTTTTCGTCTTCATATTTATTTGAGAATTTCGGAAAACTTAAAATTTTTCTATCTTTTTACAAAAGACATATTATTTTTATTTATTTATTGTACGTGTTTAAGCATGAATTAATCTTCATATATGTGTATTTTTTTTTTTTACTCAGTCGTATGCGCAAGAAGTCTGACGACGTATTCGCTTATATTTTCTTCAAAGTTTAACCTTTTTAACTAAGTTTTTTAATTGAATTAAATTCTTTTTTATTAAAATCTCTATCACTTTTTAGGATTTTCCTTTGTCTTTATTTCTCTGTAATTTAAACACAACTTCATGTTTTAAATTCCGTGTAAACAACAATGATATGAACGTCGCACACCGCAAAAAATCGAAACACGTCTCAGGTTATTTGGAATTAAACAAACTATTACAATGAAAATCAATAAATTGTCTAATTCACTTTTTAGTACTTAAATAAACTTCAATTTAACATATCTTAACATATTGTTACTAAGATAGTTTGGCTCCATTCAGCTCCGAAAAAGCAGTCAAAATCATTAAAAATAAGGACTGGGCCCTTTTCCTCTGTGATAATACGTAGGTACTTAGAGTTTCAAATGCATTTTAGAAATATTGAAATAGGTCGTCGACCTCTGGATAGCTTAGAGAGAAAAATAATAACAATAACATCAAACGGGAGATAAAAAACCGACGACGGCGCAGTGTCATTACAGCGGAGCGTCGTGAGCCACAGAGCTACAGAACAACAGATATGACTAATATAATTGAATTAAAATACGATTAAAAAAGTTGTTTTTTGGATAGTGAATCCAAAACTATTTCCACGTTACATGTATGCTCCATTTCGATTTTAGTAACTACCTACCACCAATACCCGTAATATATAGATGTATGTATTACTGGTATATACCTATAGATATAACTAGCAATACATACCAGTAATATTATTATCTCTACTATTTGCCACTTCACTTTCACGTACTTACTTAGTACATCTTGTTTCGTCGGTCGTAATAATATCTAAGTGCACTGAATTAAAATCCTGATATAGAATACAATATCCTTCATTTATTGCACAAATAGATCTAGTTATAATCTTAAAAACTAGGAAATACGCAAAAGGTGGCATTATAGCTAAGCAATTTCTTCCAAGCAACCTCGCTTAAATAGAAAAAGCGATGAGAAATTAGGTAGCCTGGAGTGGTCAATATAATAAACATACTCATACACAATAATTACAATCAACATACATTATCATCATACGTAAATACATACAACAAACACAAAGAAAAAATAACAGGTACCCAATATTTACCTACCTATTGGGACAGTGTAACAGACTATAAAAAAAATTGCGAAGAAAGATCCCCGAAGAACAATACTTGGAGTATTTTTATCCCATGGCCGGTCTAGTAGCAACGATATAGGTAATGTGTGCAGTGTACGTCTGTCTATCACTATTTGAATCCGAAGTAATCAGTGTTGCGTCCAGGGCGAACATTTTCGCAAAAGCTTAAAGAGCAATAGTTATTACTCAATGAAAATATCTAATATGATAGAACAATCAACTTGTGTACCTACTAGCAGGCGTTTTATTCTATTCAGTAAATACTTATTACCCATTACCGAAAATAAAAATAAACTTTTCGAAAATATTCAAAATATCTACCATCTACTTTAAAAAATCCTAAGCGATTCGCTCAAAGGTGTTACTTTAACTTTAAAAAATAACTGTATACACTATAATATCTATTCGTAAAAACGTTCAATCCTTGGAACAGTATAATGAGTATTATATCGCGCCTTATTTCCGGTACAGTATTTTCGATTTGATTGATCAATTTCGATGATCAATATCTCGGACGCCGTGATTGGCTACCGATCGCCTACCTGTTCTCCTCTATCTACACTTTTCCTAGTTTCACGTTACAATACGTTTAAATTGCTGCACCTTTTGTCGAGCAATCGAAGCCACGGTGCTATGTATAGCAAAGCTGGATTTAAAATAAGCTTCGTAGGCCGCGTACCTCTGCGGTTACACTTACTCAAATAAAGTCAATCTTGGTGCGAGAGCGAGGGTCCGTGTGAAAATTTGATAACGAAACTATAGATCGATGGGGCTGCAGGCATCGAGGGGCAATAGCTGCGGTTTCAATCCGCTGCTACTGTGGATGTAATAAGCGGCTGCGGATTCGCCGGCGACGCCGCCCGCACACGCCATCACACATCGCACCTGATGATGTTACTAACTCAATTCTCTCCACACATGATTAACAATCGCCGACAAACCATTCTCCTCCCAAATAAAAAACATAAATTAGGCACGTACACACAAAACGTCTTCATCCTACTAAAGGAATCCGTAATTACGTCAACAAAAAACGCAACGAATGGCTTATCAGAAATAGTCGATAATCGGAGCTACTGACTTCTTGGAGCATTAAAACTATTAAAATGTATGAGGGCGGAGCGGTGCGGGCGAATTAAGCTCGGCGGCCACAAAACCACAGCTTCTGGATGAGCCGGACAGTTAGCCGAGTATCGATACGACGATTTTACAATTAGCTTCTTTATTGCCGGCGGCGGGCGAAGTGTGCTCTGCTAGCCAATTAAAGTACTACATATACCTACTTTTTTAGACGCAGATTTTATTTAGGGGATATTTTATACTTATAATATTTTTAGGTAAAGTTACACAAAAGTCTCTTTCTGAAACTTTTTTAAACATACCTATATGATGATTTTCCACCAATTTTTTCCGCCAGTACACACGAATAAAAAAGATTACTTTTATTCTTCAATTAATACAAAATAAATAAATAAATATATAGGGACAAATCCCCAAAGTAAGTTTTTGAACTAAATAAATATCATTTGTTTCCAAAAAAACGATAAGT
The DNA here is from genome assembly GCA_963576875.1 of Acrobasis repandana. Lineage (NCBI taxonomy): Eukaryota > Metazoa > Arthropoda > Insecta > Lepidoptera > Pyralidae > Acrobasis > Acrobasis repandana. The sequence continues at coordinate 6,918,438 of OY756230.1, read as the reverse complement.
TTAAAAACATACAAAAACAGGAGGTAGACCAAATCAAATTTAACACAAAGTGTATCACGGGCTGGTAGCAAACGGTTGAGTTGGAGCAAAGTTACAAGATTATAAAATCGATATTTTTTATACACATAAAGTCACGAAAACAGTTAAAATAGGTAATGCTAAAAACATCACATAGGTACAATTGAGCTTATCTCACTGTTAAAATTGAGATTGTGTTTTTTCATACATATGAATTTACACTATTCTAATAAGCATAAAAAGGTAACTAGTTGATCTATTACCGCGTGAGTAATTACAGCGTACCAGAGTTACAGTGACAGTGCCGTGTCCATTATTCAGTTTATTCATTTCCCCCCATTAGAATCATCCACTATTTTCCGTCTGCATTTTCAGCATTTGCAATGAGTTTGTGGACGCGGCGACACATGGTCACCGCAAGACCACATATTTTTAGTGTGTTATAATTGTAAATTATCGAACAGAATTTAAAGTAAGGCACTTTATCCTTCAAACTTATAATACATTTTTAAGATAATTTTAAAATCAAAACCTGCCTCATGAAGCCGGATTGTGATATCAATTTTATAATGTATCTACAGTTGGGCTATCCATAAAATACACTTGGTACAAAAACTAATCTAACGATACTTATATTTTTTTGCCAAATTGTGTTTTAGACTGGGTTATACATAAATCTACATATAAGTAGGTACTTACATAACTTCACCCACTTTACAAAAGGTATTCTTCTTTTGGAGCAAGTGGATAAACATAATAAGCATCAGTCAATCATTCCATCTCATTAAATAACAACAAAGACTCCTTCCGGCCTTCGATCAAAACGATTGCACTTATCGATGGCGAGGATTTTGTTTTACGACCGATTATGGAATCGCGAGCACGTACCACGAACGAGGCATTACCGAGAGCTGGGGTCAGGTGGCTCTCCAGCCGTAATGTCTCGCATTTGCGGTCTCTCCGGCAGGATACGCGCTTGTACCGTAATGAGCAACACATAACGAAACCTTACAAATAATTCCACCCACGAAAAAAATACACCGAATCACGTACTCGTTTCCTTCAGAGGAAAACGCGTATCGGATAGCATCGGGCTAGTGTTTGGAGAGACGAGTCTTGTTTCGAGACTAATACAAACTCACGACTCGCGTCCTTTGAGTTCTGATTTATCAAACTGTCAAATAAAGTTAGTATTTCTAATAACCAAAAGTTGTTTGGATCAAGTGGCTCTCAAGTTAGTCGGTTTCACGTTGTGATCTATATAAGGTGAGTAAGTATGTATATTTTTTACTTGGACTTTTGAACAAAATCTATGCAAATAAGTAATCATTAACTACATAATCATTTAATTGATTTTTAAAGTACCTTTCGACGAAGGCCTAAACTCAAAAGGACTCGTATAAAACCCGTCGAGTATTTCACAACACTACGCTGTACCCTCACTATCCCTTTCTTTTATACAAATGCTTGTAAGCAAAAGTGGGATGGAAAATTAATATTCGCCTTCATATCGGCCGATATTTTGAGGTGTCAGACTGGCTCAATACAATCAATTATAGTTCTACGTGGTGCACGGCTGCCTTCTGCCGGTAATGTGTTGGAGTTTGTAAAAAATAATATTGGAAAATAGGGCAATTTATGTATGGTTCAAAATATTCTCATACTTTCGTCTCTTGTAATTTGTTTACAATTTACAACGAGCTCTAGTATTTTGGATAGAGTTTTATTTTGGTGTAGAAGTTAAGTTCAGTGATGTCCCGTCAGGCGGTATGATCTGATTATCTCACTGAGAGAACACGGGTGCAGCACAAAGCAGTCAGCACACAAATACCGTGGAGTAACCTGATTTTTGAGTACTTAATTTTTACTATTATTAAGTATTTACACTAAAACAAATTTTAGCACCAATTATAATTGTTGAAATTAGAATCGGGAAATATACTACGCTGTAATATTACATAAAAGTAATTCGTTTGTGACTCGAAACCCTTGTTTTTATTAACTGTAAAATAAATCCAAGCCGCATCAAAACCCGGCACAAATCATTGAGACCATAGATACTCTACATAGCTTCCTCATAGAGATACAAAACTACATAGAACAGTTAATGCGTCAATAAAAATAGCAATGAATTCCATTCCGCGCGTACCGGAGCAGCGGAGATGTGATAGGTAACGCTAGCCCGCGTATCGCGTGTTCTTCGGATAAGATTACGCGTTCGACCGGCTGTATCAACGATCGTCAATCGCCCGGATCCATTCCGTGTAACAATACCTTTGGTGTGGCCGTGAAACGGGCGGTAAGTGAGCGAGGCTTGAAAAACTCTTTAAGTATCTCTTTGAGTATATTGGATAAGGCCGAGAATTCACTGGAGATGAGCGAAGAAGTCTACGAATAATATTCGATGGAAGAAGTACATTGTTTTGACAACAAATAGGATTCCGATGTCAATAGATAGATATCTCTTTCGATGTGTCAATCAGAGATATGGGGTGTCAATATCTAAATGACATTGGTTGTTGAAACACAGCACATTTTAGTTCAGCTTGATAGATAGCATAGAGTCTCGGCATAAAGCTAGAAATAAAGGACATTACGATTAGTCTCTCAACTCGCTCAACTTAAATGGTTTTCGGCCGAAATCTAGAAATGTTGCAAAGTACGAATAGTTTAAAATCTTATTATCCTGCTTTGGATTAATTTTACTAAACTAGGTAGGTATACCAAAATATTACTAGGTATCCGAATTATAATTATACCTATATTATTTCAATGCAAAACAGATGACCATAAGTTCCGGCTACTATCCTCGAGGAAAACTATAGTGTGCCTATCAAAAACAATATTAATAGACAGGTAATTTGCTTTCATCTAGAGCGGCTGTATGACTATTTTCATAAATTGTGATAAAAGCTTTTATAAACCTCTGCATGCTCATTGCTAAGCCCGAGCTTAACTTGCAATCTGCCTCAGGGTAAAGGTGGCGATGTACTTGGAAGGACAACAAGGAGTCAATGATTTGGTACCTAAGAAGAACTAGCGTGCTAATATAAATTTTAACGCTTGTTTAGTGGCCACCTGTCTAATCTCGGCAACTTACATTACATAGTGAACGTGTCTTAGAACCAAACGCACTGAACCGGACAATGTTACCGTTTGCGTTTTATACGATTGGAAAAGTCGCCACTTACTATTACATGACCTTGGTTGTTTCACACCACAGTGGAGAAGGATAGGTTATTCATTTATCCTATAACTGTGTTACTAATGTGAAAAACTTACATTTGGGCGTTGTGCCTTAATCACGCAAAACTGATCTTTTGCAGACAGGCTTACCATGTTTTATTGAAATTTTTACCCCTGTTTCGGAGACAGGATGCAAGTGATATATATTTAACTACCCAGTACTTTCTACAGTAAGTATTTTTCTTGATCACTTTTTACTGGTCTTATTTTTGCTCCTGAGTAAAGAAAATTTGGTAGAGCTTCTAGGTATTTAAACTTTTCTACTTGATAATATAATTTATTTTTTCATTTGTCTACACAAATGAAATCGGAGAAAAGTATAATAACCTGCCGTTGGTCCCATATTAATTTGGTGAACGTGGCATTTCAATGGAAAACGACTGTTTTTCTTTTCTTTTTAAAAAAAAAACATATTTTGTTAAAATTGGATACAAATATCACTACGTGACAAGTTAGTTCCTATGGACAGACAACAACGTCGTCATACATAAATCCATACATTAATCAATCAATCCATTTATTTTTCAAAATATTAACAATCAATTAGTTTCAAACTGCAAAACAGAATCTGATAACTCACAGAATCAAAAGAACCAATGGCCAACAAAAGTACGTGTTTATAGTGTAAAGCAGTGTGGAGAGCTTTTCTATTGATTTCTTTTTTATCGAAGCGCATCTTGGTAGCCACTAGCAGTAATGAGGGGTAATGATAGTACTCTAGGAGCTGCAGCCGACCGCAGCCCGCTCCGGACAGCTTCCAGGGTTGTACCAGTATATAAAAAAGTAGTAAAATGTTAATTATACTTTTATATGTGTAATCTTCGCGAATATCTGAAAGGCGAACGCTGTTGGTATATACGTAGTTCGTTATATCTTCGGACTGCCGTTGTCCTCATCTTAGTGCATTCCCGGTTACATCCTTAGCTGTGCTGCTTCGGAGCCAGCGGAGGCGATTAGTATTCCCTATACTTGCAGTGCTTATATAACTTCTAAAATATACTGAAACTATTTAAAGGGTAGATTCAGTTCATAATACTGAACAACTTTCATGGGACAACTTTTATGGGAAGCCAAAAATTATTTTTCATATTTCGATATATGTTCCTTGCCGAAAGTTGTTTGGGTATACTTTTTTAGACCCTGTATATCTTCCTAATCAAAGTATTTTGCGCTGGTCTACCTACAGATAAAAGAAATTAAGAAAAGATATTTATCATGGGCAAGCATAGCCATAGCTTTTATTCCACTTACTCTATTAGAAACTGTATCTTTTCAGTATAATAATAGCCTAAATATAAAAAATAATAATATTTCCTTATTATATATATTTAATTATATAAAAAAAATATGCTTTATTAATTTTTCCTATCTTTTGATAGGAAAAAAATAAATAAATATTTATTGCCCCATTTGCCCATTACATAACTAAGAAAAAAGGACAAAAATCTTATCAGCAATGTTGGAGTAATAAATGCATGAAATAGGACCACATGGAAAATACTTCACCGTATGCTTATTATCAAAACTACAAGTAAATCTTTCCTCACACTCGATAATTCGGGTCACGTGTTCAAAATTTGCAATAATAAGTAATATTTTTTGATAAGTCTTCTCTCTTTTTCCTCACGCACTCAAATAACCTATTCATGTGTAACCACAGAATACCTAAATAATACTAACGTACAGAAGTCTCAGTCAGCAAAGAAATTCAAAGAAATATCTACTCAATGTGGCTAGTGATATGGTTTAATTTAGCTCACGTCAGAACTCAGCACCTTTTCGTATAGATATCTAGACATCCTTGCAAGCCAATTTCATTCTTATTACTTTGGACAAACGATTCGTATAACTGAATTTACCACCCTGAGGGGCCGCCTGCGCGCATAGTAATAATGTAGGTACATTTTCGATACCTAAACGGGGAGTGACACAGGCGTGGTGTAACTTACAAAAATAAGTCAATTTATATTACATATGTCATCGTGTGTTCCAAAACATTTTCCTTAGTTACGAGCCGAATATCAAAATAAATTGAACTCACCGTTTCCCCTAATTAGCAAGTATTGCAAACTATCCTTTCAATTTCAATACGTTATCGTGTTCTGGATATATACTTACCTACAAATGGGGTTTTCCTGCAGCATCGTTATTTTTTTTTTGCCTTACAACAAATAATTTGGTCTGCCTTAAGTTCATAAACATCCCTACTATCCCAATCCCAACAAAGTTTTAAAAATAAGTGTCAAGAACACTTATTTTAAAAAAAATATATAGTAAGTTGGTATCTTTACAAAATTTTATAAATCTTTAGCCCCCATATTCACATATAGCCTCCCGCAAAAAATCTCATGGAGAAGGAGTGCCTGAAAAACAGCGTTACCTCGAGCCTTCGAGGCTCGACGTAACACAAGCTGAGGCATTCCTTTGCCAAAAATTGAGTATATAAGTTTGTATATTTGTTTGTTTGTAACCTCTTCACGCTTTATCTTTTTACGAAACCAATATTTTTCATACACATAGTTAGGAGTACTAAGATGGACATAGGGTACCTTTCATCCCGGAAAAGTACTGTTCCCATTGGATTTGCGATAAACGATTCGGCAAAAACTACTGGTCCGATTTACTCGAAATTTGGTATGATGGTACATTTCCTAATGGTCATTATGTAAAGTGTTTTTACTGCAGACAGGAATAACTTTTGGGATAAACAATTCCCAAGGGAAACAAATTAACTTTTATACAAATTTCCAGGTCACTGAGGAAAAAAATACATTCAAAAATAAATACTTAACTTTTCTGTACGCTGGTCATAATATCATTAGATCAAAGTGTGTTGAAATCTTGAAAACTTAATTATAACTAGTTTTTCAACTTCGATTGGGCTTTGGTGTACCTACTTGCGCATCTTAAATGTCAATGCAATAATACTTGAGCTGGTCTGATGATGGAGCCGGGAGGTAATCATAGGAAATCAGTACTATTTCCGGATTATCAGATTTTAATATTGAAATTTTATTCTATGTTAATTATTAAAATAACTGAAGAACCAGAAACATGATATTAGTTAGTCAAAATTTTATTCAGATTTGTTGGATGTTGCCCTATTTATTTTACTAGATATTTCCTTTAGTTGCAGTAGTCCGGTTGTTAGTCAAGTGTGAGTGTAATAAAATATATCTCTCTTGTCTCTTCCATGCTGGTCTGGGAGCAAAGAAAAAACTTTGAACTGCTTCTCTTCCCGCGCAGATCGTCAAAGCCGATCGAAGGAATGGGTGTGAATCTGAATCATGTTAATGGGCCATGCGGCTAGTAACCCATCACTATTTTGGTTCCCTTTTTCCATCGTCACGCCCACCACCACGCCAAACGTGGTCTTTGGGTCTTACGGCCATGGTTTTTCTTTTTGTAAAACTGTAGCCAAATCGTTTGAACCTATTTCGGCAATTTCTTCTCCACTTTTCCAGGTCTATGGCATCCTTGGGTGACCATTGAGATGCATGTTATTTATATTTGGAGAAGAAAAAGCGAGAAAGCGTACCCCGGGCAGCACAGCTGAGGATGCAACCAGGAACGCGCTTAGTTGAAGAAGAAGAGGAGAATGTATCTGTAATAAAATATGAAAATGTGAATGATTACGGATAACGTGATCAGTTTATGTTTGTCCAGCCGAGTCCAGGCGAAGGACCCGGCCGTCAAGCACAGGATGTATCGAATTACGCCCTGTTACGATGTAAGCGATCTCCGACAAAAACTCCACAAAACGAGAAGTCCGCTCTCAAGAGGGGTGAGAACTCTTATACCCACGTAATGAGATTTCTACAGCTTCGGCCAAATATGCACTTTTCCCAAGATATGAACTGCATCGTTTCTCACGTTTTAAATGTACTCGGGCCCTGGTAATTCTCTTAAAAGCGATACGCCAGACATTCCTAGCATTCAAGTAGCCTTAAATGTACTTTACATATTTCTTTATTATAACTTTCACTTTCCTTTTGTAAGAAGCCAAGACTAAATTATGTAAACTAAATTATACAAAGTGGAAGGGACATACTCGTAATAAATCGAACCACAGTCTATACTAGATCATTATAGTATAATGAAATTAAAATAACAGTCGAAATACCAAAAAAAATTTGACATTGTCCCATAAAAATTGCCCGAGCGGCTGCACATTTTTCTATGGAAATGCTAAAATATTTTTTTTGGTTCCTTGGCTGTTATTTTAATTTCATTATACTATAATGATTTAGTATAGACCGCGGTTCGATTTATAACGAGTATGTCCCTTCCACGTTGTATAAGATAAGTTCGTATTTAATTGACCTTGATTGGCCGAAATGCTTTTACCCGTCTGTCTGTCGCCTACAGGTCGCATTTTTCAACCGATTTTGACGAAGATTGGCAGACAAGTTTCTTGTCTTATTTAAATTTTTGAGGAGAAAAAGGGAAGAAAAGGGGAAAACTTTGCTGTATCATTATTTATTGACGGATTTTAATCAAATTTGAGAAGCAAACTATGGACTTCATTCTACTACTGTTACAAAAAAATCCAAATGACCCTCAATTTGAATTTTTTGTGGAGTCAAGAAAAGGGGGGAGGTTAGCTGTAGCGTTATATATGGACGGATTTCACTGAAATGGCTTTGTTGAGCCAGGGGAAAAAAGAAAGTGGATATTGCATGGTCATAAGAGCTCGTGAGATCTACTATTCTCACAGAACCACTCTATAATCACATTAAAGTGGTACAAAAAATCGACTTATTTCTGTTTTTCAGTAGTTTTGTGCTCATGTATTTTAGTTATCAGATGATGATGATATCAACAGTGAAGTAATTTTAAAAAGTGACTCTCAAACTTTGTATCGGATGTGAGAAAAATGTTGATTAGCATGTATTAGATACCTAACACTGCAAATTGTGACTTGGTATGGTACGCCTAACGATAACACAGTCATCTTGAATTAAACACCTAACACCCGTTTTACCTGTGATTGACAAAACATGATTATGATTATGGTTGTATTTGTCATGCTTTTTGATATTTGTACATTTTATTTTATTTTTTATTTAAACTTGAAGTATATTTTTCAGTTATATTTTTTTTTACCTGCCTTGTTCATAGCCTTCACTTTGGAATGAAACTGTCGTAAAAATTGGAAATTGAGGTTTCATTAAAAAAAAAATTTAAACTAAGAGATACTTATAACTTCTGTATTGCACCAACTAAGTATATAATATAATAACTTAAACTTAAGTAGGTAAACTTAAAACAAAGGTGAAGATATAGGCAAATGACCTTGAAGTGGCGCCCTCGTTTGAAATAAATTGTTAACTCGTAAATATGGAGATAATTTCCATAATGCTCTTCGTCATGCACTAGATAGCCCTTTAAATTATTTGATGAACCACCGTTGAAAGTATTTACATTGGTCCGTCTAGCTTTAAAACTTGCCTCCGCCAAAAGTGGCCACGGCAAGTTTTATAGCTAGATGGATCACCAATAATAGTTTCAACGGCAGTTCATAAAATAATTTAAAGGGCTATCTAGTGCATGACGAAGAGCAATATGGAAATAATCACCATATTTACGAGTTAACAATTTATTTCACACTTCAAGGCCATTTGCCTATATCTTCATCTTAAGAGATTTCTTCCAGCAAAAAATTGGGTAAATGTATATAGAGTTAAAAAAAATAGGGATTATTGCACTTTTCGCAGTACGTCATTTATTATTAATATAACACATGTCAATAAACCCTTAATTAGGCAAGTTAGCTGAGACATGAATGTAACAAGACCAGTCGGTGCGATCAAAGGCGGCTAATTACCCCCACCCCTAATCAACGTCCCTGATTGGTCGAGACACGTGTTTGCGTTCGACAAGTTCCCTTAATAAGCCATCGTTATTAATAGGAATCTATTAACCCATTCCCTATTCGTAAATTAAAAATAATTATTGTTCATTTGTTTATATAAAATTCATGGTACAAGGAACCTTTTAGGTAACTATGTCTGTGAAAAAAAAAAAGTTTATTTATTTTACTCTTTAATGCACACAATTAAATAAATGAGACACATTTATATAGAAATAAATGTTAGTATACAAAAGGCGGCCTTATCTCACAGCAATCTCTTTCAGGCAACCTTAGGATATTTATGGACACAAAAGAAATTTAGTTATGTCGGTACGTTACAGCCTAGGCGAGGTGCATTATTTCAAGGGAAATATAGAACAAACAAAATACTATCCGTATTAGACAATCTATCGTTTTTACAAAACTCATACATTATATACAAATAATACCTACATACTTAATACAAATATGTACACATTTAATGCCAATTGGTTCTCTTCTTGCGCATGTTAATCAAAAAGAACTTTTCATGGCTTCACATGGGCCCCATGTGTTAGATGTTTTGTATAATTTCGTTTCTAGTCGTCAGTAAATCGTCAGTTTCTTTGTTTCTGAAAGACTGATTTACAACATTTAGCTAATGCTAAAAATGGTGGTACATAACAGGTGCAGCTGCAATGATGACCTTACATATAACCAACAAAATTCAAAATTAAAAAAACAAAGTTAAGAAAACGTGCTCAATTATTATTAATAAAGTCATAGTCATTATTAATAAAACTGTTGACCCTGATATGGCAGTAGCTAATGATTTCAATACCTACCTTTTTTGCTATATTTCTTAAGATAGTCGTATTACAGAATCCTTATTTTCATACCCTACTGCTGCCGGTGAACTATTAAAAAGAAATGCATCTAAGCCAGACACAACTTTTTGCTTTAATAGCTTAACTCCATACGCCATTATCTTGGCGTCTAAGGCTCACAAGTTCACAACACTAAAAAGCTGAGGTTATTTCTGTTACCATCTTTAATATTATTAATCTAAATGCTCCTCGCCTTACTTTATTATTTAACAAATGTATTCAAAAAGTGATATTCCCGACCTAATTAAAGAAAGTTAAGTCATAGGTACTATTATTTAAACAGGGTTCTAAATATGATCCGAACAATTATAAACCTATTTCTATACTAATATTTGAAAAAAAATATTAGACCAACTAGTATTCTATTCCAATATTAACAAACTGCTTCACAATCGCCAATATGGTTTCACGAAAGGACGCTCTACTACTGACGCAGCTACTTTAGTTAAAATTATTTGTAAAGCTTGGGAAAATAGAGACCATATTATAGGCATTTTTTGCAATCTGTCGAAAGCGGGTGCTTTTATTTTTGCGAATTTTTTAATATTTTGTGATCGACACAGTCACTTGACTGTGATCTGATCACATCATATTAAAGAATAAACTTAAATATAGTAGACAAAATAAATTTAAGATGACAGAAAAATTTACCTAGTATTCCCTCTTGGTAAGGTCTGTGAGTCCGAACCTGGCATGCTCACTAAAATGTCCAAACTGGTGAGTTCAGCGATGGCTGATATAAACCACGCGTCAACTTGTGAACGGGTGCCGCCAGTAGGGAATAGTCGGGTCGGCTCCGTTTTTTTTAAGACTACTTAGTATTAAGGCGACGTGGGATCACAATTTGCAATACTGTGCGTGTTTTTGGAAAATCACTATTATTAAACTACTACAGTTTATTCCACAAAAAAAATTACATAAAAATCTTAAAGATTTTCTACTGACACCCACAATAGCCAAAACACGATTGAGCATTTTTGACTCAATAGAAAAAAAACATAAACATACCTCTAATTTGCCTAAATTTGCCTTTTTAATACATATTACTTTTTTATACAATCACTTTTTATGTTAAAATTATACTAAAAAATTTATTATCTAAATATCTATCCGTTTTGGCTACAAAAAAAATTATAAATATAATACAAAAAAAAGAAACACTGGGAAATATCGTCGAGCACGGCTTTCTTCCTTTCGATGAATATTTCACTGTGTTTTATTTATTTTATTTTTTTGTATTATATTTATTATTTTTTTGTAGCCAAAAAGGATAGATATTTAGATAATACATTTTTTGGTATAATTTCATATAAAAAGGTGATTGTATAAAATAGTAATATTATGTATTATGAAGGCAAATTTAGGCAAATTTAGATATGTTTGTGATTTTTTTCTATCGAGCTCAAAAATGCTCAAAAATGCTCAATCGTGTTTTGGCTATTGTGGGTGTCTGTTTATGTAAATTTTTTGAGGAATAAACTGTAGTAATTTAATAACAGTGATTTTTCAAAAACACGCACGGAATTGCAAATTGTGAACCCACGTCACCTTAATAATTTTTAAAACATAATGATATCATTTAAACTATTAATTATTATTTTTAAATATTTTAAATTTAATTTAGTACTTTCAGTTATATAAACGAAAAAAGTAAGCTTCCCATGCTATTTGAAAAGTATTTTTCCCTATTTCTATTTAAATAAACATTACATGTAATTTACACTAAATATTGACGTAAAAGTGCCTGCAAAGGTCTAACTACTAAAGAAATATTTGAATCTTTGATTTGTGCTTTGATGAATGCGGCGGCCACCGTCTTCAGGAGCCCTCTGGTTGGATGCCCGTTTTTTAAACTGAATCCAAAATTAATAGATATTTTATAACTTTAAAAATTATAAATATCCTAAACAACAAGAAAAAATTACAAAATGTATATTTCCGACGTTGCTCAAGAATTTCAAGGGAAAGTAAAATCTCCACACTCCGCGATTGGTGGTTAGGTGGTTAGCTACATACTAAACTCAGACATACAACCTTATAAACTTTTTACAAATGCAAATGTCCGCTACTTTTCCACTCGGATTTTCCAATGTTTTTTCGGAAAATAATATAAGTACGAAAGTACGTAAAGACCAGGTATCAATATTAGCCCACCCACTGAACAGAAGTAAGATAAATCCAGGCAAAAACTGGCTCCATATTAGTTAATGATCTAAAAATTCGATGGAGGAACTCTCAATGTGTAGCGGATAAACAAGCTTTTTCAAAGTAGACATATTACAACTTTTTACTAATGCCACATGTCTGCTACTTTTCCATTTTCCAATGTCTTCAGAAAATAATATAAGTACGAAAGTAGATGGAGACTTGGTATCAATATTAGCCCAGCCACTAAACAGAAATGGTTAAGATAAATCCAGGCAAAAACTGGCTCCACATTAGTTAATAGCTCAAAAAATTTGATGGAGGAACTCGCAATGACTAGATAACAAGCATTTTCCAATTGCATATTACAGCTGCATTTCCGCTCGGATTTCCCAATAAGCATTTTATTTTCGCTCATCGTATACGCGATGTTTTGACAGTTCAACACGAGGTGTGGGGTTGTTAATGTGACATTACTGCGCTGGGCCGCCGGGGGGCTTGCGGGGCGGTGCAGGGCGCCGGTAATTATCCCACGTCACCGGCAGGCATAGGCTCCCTGTCTACCTACTATGTTAATGCCAGCAAACTGCTTTCATAAATCTGCCAAGTGTGCAAATCCTTAATAAATATTAGATTTACCTAATTATGTTTTTTGTTGGAATTATGAGTTTTAAGTACTTCTTTAAAATCTTAAAATAAGGAAGAATCTATAAATAACGATGTAAGTAATATACACAGAATAATTAATCCGTATAATGAAAAAATAAATATAAATATGTAGAAAGAGCCATGCTCTTGTCAAAGCAGTGCTTTCCTCGTCCCTTTTTAGGGTTCCGTACCCAAAGGGTGCAAACGGGACCCTATTACTGTGACTCCGCTGTCTGTCCGTCTGTCTGTCCGTCTGTCTGTCCGTCTGTCTGTCCGTCTGTCTGTCCGTCTGTCTGTCCGTCTGTCTGTCCGTCTGTCTGTCTGTCCGTCTGTCTGTCCGTCAGTCACAGGGCTCTATCTCTTGAACCGTAATAGCTAGACATTTGAAATTTTCATCGATTATGTATTACTGTGGCGGCGATAACAACAAATACTAAAAGTAAAAAATAGTTAAAAATTAAAGGGGGTCGTCACACAAGAAACGTGTTTTTTTCAGCGTTTTTAACTTGATCTTTATAATGGCATTAACTAGATACTTGAAATTTTCACCATTTACCTTTGTATTACTATGACCATAATAACAACAAATACTAAAAATAAAATAAAGTTAAAAATTAAAGGGGGTCGTCATACAAGAAACGTGTTTCTTCAGCGTTTTAAAACATTGTACGGTGGTACGGAACCCTTCATGTACGAGTCCGACTCGCACTTGCCCGTTTATTTTGTTGATCTTTCATCTCTGATTTTTCATTTCTTATAGGATAACCCAATATAAATATATTATGCCATAAACATACTCGTATATTCACTTAATTCTTAGTTATAAATCAAAAGATAGATCTTGTTTTATAATTAGATTTTATTTAGTTAAGATTGACTAAACCGTTATGTTTAGGTTTTTAACAAGTTTTGTAAATACTGAAATTTAAGTGAAATTTCTCATAAATACCTACCTTTATGGTACGAGGTCTAAAGGGGCCTTCCCTTTAGACCTCGTAGGTCATAAGAAAACAGGATCACAAAGGCGGCAAACGCATTAACTGTGGCTCTACCTATGAGTTAAGTTCGTTTCCGTTCAAAACGCTATACTTACTTTCAATCTCAATACCTACTCTGTAAATTATGTGAATTAAACTACCTTCCGTTTTAGGTTTTTGGAAGTTATGCTCATAAGGTACCTAATCGTACAACTAACCATCTTCATTAGAAACATTAGCACTGGCACGTAAAAGGTGAAAGGATTTAAGTACCTAATGTAATTTAAACGCATTCGCAATTTAATTAGTAATGACGATAATGAAATTGGAAAATTGGAAAATTCTAAATGGATCAGCATTTTCACAACACGCGCGGTTTTTCCTCGCTGAAACAACGTCATTTTACAGGCTACGTGTTACCGACCGCAGGCTCAATCTGCCGCCCGCTTTTATTTAGATACCTAATTAAATATTTATTAAACGCATATCTCAATTATACATTAAACCGATTTTAATTTCATGTCCGAGCGCGCGAAATTAGGAACGGTGATCGGTCGGACCGCAGAATGAAGTGGATTCGTTCGATTCGGCTGAATACTCGTGTGCCGGTGCCGTAAATCATTATTAGGTGCTTTTATTCTGAGTACTCGTATTGTGACTACTACCGAGTAAAATTCACAATTTGATGACAATGAAATGATTTAACTTCTTCTTGGTCTAAGCGCGTTCCCGGTTGCATCCTCAGCTGTGCTGCTTTGGAGCCCGTTGTGCGCTTTCCTGCTTTTTCTTCTCCAAATATAACATGCATGTCAATGGTCACGCAAGGATGCCAAAGACCTTGCAAAATGGAGAAGAAATAGCCGGAACAGTTTAAATGATTTGGCTATAGTTTTACGACCGGCCGCCTGCCTGACGTCAACCTACTTTGGGAATGTATTTGTGCGAAAAGTTTTACAACCGGCCGCCGCCCGACGTTAACTCTCCTTGGGAATGCAATTGTAGCACTGTGAGATGTTTGTGCTAAGTCCTTTGGTCGCCTCTTACGACATCCACAGGAAGAGATGGAGGGGTCCTATTCTACTCTGCCGGGAACCACACGGCGATTTAGTTATTTAACTATTTATTGATTAGTCTTCTTTGAGCGTCACACTTCTGCTCAAACATAACTTATTGAGTGGTTTTCTTGTATTAGGTATACTAAACAGGATATTAAAAGTAGGAACCGCTTCTTTGGAAGGTACTTTGTACCGCTAGGATTTCAGTTCTTTATCAAATCGGAAAATTCTTAAGAAATCGCGGCCTTATAATACTCAAAACGTTGATTTATATTTTATCGAGGGAATCTTTAATAAGACCAATTTTACAAGTTTCTTTATATTTGAAAAGAAAACACAAATTTCTGATTAGGTATATAATACACTGACTGTATGAACACTTTGTCTTCGATAATGATTTTAATATCTACAGAAAAGAGGCTACCTACTATACATTTCTGGGAATCTCTAGCAAGTCAAGGCAAATGTATATATGCGTATTTCGCCGGCTACGTCTGTGTGACGCATGTTTATGAGAAATTATGGACTTACAAATTTGCAAAATATGTAGTCGAGAACTTGTGACTTTATATGTTCTTGGAACTTCTTATTGGTAGGACCATAGGTCAGGGCTCTGAGGGTTAAAACCCATATTCCTGGAGGCTAGTACACACATGCCGACTGTTGCTACCATCGATATACCCAAAATATTATGATTTTATTCCTACGGTCTTGCTTATACCTATTATAAGTAGGAAGTTCTGAGTCACAATAGAGACACACCTATATAACGAACCGTTATTAGGAAAAATGCGATAATACATACATATTTATACCATGTAAAATCCTAGGTTACGTTTTAAAATCAAACTTTCCTCAAATTATTTAGTCGATACCATCACGTGGATTTTACTTTAAAATTACCTGTAATAGGTATTACAAAAATGCTTCATCCTTGTGACACTGCGTAGGTATCGCAACATAATAACTATCCTTATTAATGAATAATTATACCAGAAGACCTGGAAGACCAAGAACGCGATGGCGCGATAAACTGGATAAATTTTATAGCAAATGGAAGGAGATAGCGCAGGACCTGACTGAATGGAAGAAGTGGAGGGAGGTCTTTGCCCAGCAGTGGGAAACGTGATGGCTCGTATTATTATTATTTTATGAATGAATAAGTATATTTTAACTAAATAAAGGAAATAATGCCAGAAATAATAAATAAATAATTTAATTTCTCTTCACAATTTGTGGATGTAACAAACAGATATAAAGTATTACTTCTTAAATTCTATGAAAAAAGCTATGAGTTTGGACACTTATGTTGATTACATTTGCAATATAAAAAATTGTGAGAGTGGTGTCGGTGATAGTTTTCGTAAGAAACCTGTAATACGAGTACAGATCACCACTGAGTACACAATGAGATTGAGCAGCCGATAAGAGACGTAGCAAGAATTATTTGTAATTAGGAACGTAAGAATTTACAAACTATTATAACCAGGTGAAAACCAGTATTAAGAACTAACATACGAGTAATACAAGCTAGGAGGCCATTATTTAAAATTATAACATATAAAATATTAAATTATTAAATATTATTGCAGACCTAGACTTTGAGATGTTATTTATTTATTAGAAATAGATTATAAATACGATTTTTCTGAAATTGTATAGCTGGGAATACCGACCAGGTACGTCAACCGAACGTAGATAATTTATTATTTACGTTCGATTGACGTTATAACACGATTAAACATTCTAATATGTTTTCGAAACTCTACCTAGCATTCTATAAATACATATGTGATTGTTTACAATTTGTACCTCTCGCCAAACTTTTTGTTTTTTTGTATCCAGGTATTTAGCTATCTCAGAGAAAATTATTACAGATATCACTGATTTTGTTTCAGATCAGTGATTACAATTCTTTTTTTACTTTTGAAGTACTACAATTTAATTTATTTTATATTTTGTAACTTTTAAACTTATTATATACTTACTACGAGTAGAATACATTGGCAAAAATGTCAAATTGGGAGGGAAATTATTTGATGTTATTTTGAGCCTTCGAATTTATCAACAAGAAAAATACTAGAATAAAATCGATGTAATGTATACTAACTTTATAATCAGAGTGGTCCTGGATGAGAACTATTTCCAAAGGGTGAATTCAGTTCATAATACTCAACAATTTATTCACCAAGAAACATATATCCAAATATGAAAAATAATTATTAAGCTTTCTACACAAACTCGGATCAGCTGATAGGTCAACTTGTAAGGGAGGCCAAAAATTATTTTTCATATTTCGATATATGTTTTTTGGGGAAAGTTGTTCAATATCATGAACTGAATTCACCCTGTAAATAGTTTCAGTATATTTTAAACCCTGTATATTTACCTATATTTGATTGTCTGTCATCGGTCGTCCTACATGTACCTATGTATTTTTCCCGTATTAATTTATTTTAGTATATTAGCTCAAAACAATATTACTAAGTCGGAATAGGTTATTCGCTGCCTGATTCGTGAGTCAGCAAGTGGCAAAATAAAATAATTGTTGTGATTCGACAACCATTGTCTTTATTTATGTTGGTTGGTACGCGATGTGTGGCACGTAGACGGTACACACTGGGTGAATGTCAATGTACTTTGTCTTTAGGAGCGTAAAAATTGTACTTACTTAAGAGGAAGCTAGTTAAACAAGTAGTTTAAAAAAACCAGACTTCCTGATACATCATGAGCGGGATTACAATACAATACTTTTTATTGCACAAAAGAAAAATACAGGACATAATTAACTTAAAAACTAGGAAATGCGCAAAAGGGATTAAGTATAGGTACGTATATTGTTTTTTAGCATGTTTTATGTACACAGTGTCACTACTACAATTAAGACGAATCTAACGACACATCTCTAGCTAAAAGCCTTTTAGGGTGCAGAGCGTGCCAATGAAATTTAAATACATACTAACATGCACTCGAAAAACATAACCCTCCTTCTGGCACAGTCAGGTAAACTACAAGTTAATATTACGAATTCAAAATATACTGAAACGATTTTAAGGTCTGATACAGTCCCTAAGTTAGGTTGTACCTACTGAAAAACTTTCCCCTAGCTAGGTATACGAATAAATGTACCGAAATTTTTTAAAAAAAGCTCAATGATACTCTGATTTATTTACACTGAAATAAAGCATTTTCCTTCGGTCAGTTGTTATGTTACATTATCATTCTTCTTCGTCTAAGCACATTCCCGGTTGCATCCTCAGCTGTGCTGCTTCGGAGCCCGGGGTGCGCTTTCCCGATTTTTCTTCTCCAAATATAATATGCATGTTAATGGTCACCCAAGGATGCCAAAGACCTTGTAAAATGGAGAAGAAATAACCGGAACACTTTCAATGATTTGGCTATAGTTTTACAACCGGCCGCCTGCCTGACGTCAACCCTCTTTGGGAATGTATTTGTGCAAAAAGTTTTACAACCGGCCGCCGCCCGACGTTAACCCTCCTTAGGAAGTATGAATTATGTTACATTATCATTAGTTACCTGTATTCTTTACTTACATCAACAAATAATTTATTTAATAAATAACTGTTAAATAACTAAATCGTCATAATCATCAGACCTGATGATGATGACGATTTAGTTATTTAACAGTTATTTTAATTTTATTTTATATTAAAATTAAAAAGACCTTTTTTAGTCTCCGCTGCAGGAACACGACCCTCTCTGTACTACCAGAGCTATATATTAGCTGTTAGCAGTCAAAGGATTTGGCCGCCTATACTACACTCTCCACACTGGCCAGACGAGTTGGAGAGGTCTCATTGATGTTTATAAGCTTTGCTCAGCTTGTGTTTACTAAATCGCCTTCTTCAACATCCACGGGATGACTTGGAGTGGTCCTATTTTACTCTGCCGGGAACCACAAGGCTAAATAACTAAATACTAATTGGCAATTAATAACCTTCACCTTTCAATTTATGGTATTTCTACCAGTGAGGATTTGAAGGTATTACCTACCTTCAAATCGTCATTGGTAGAAACCCGATTACACATTCCTTTCACGCAACTGTCAAAATCGACGCAACAACTGGCCCGCCGCCAATATTTGGCTAATTTGTAAATAATGCACTTTCACCGGTCAATGTCACAGACATCAAACGGGTGACAAAGTGCGATTGTATTCGCGATTTTGGCGGCGTGACCCCACTTTCGACGATTTACTACAGCCATAAAGCCTTAAGTCATCCGCACATTAAGCCATTAGGCTAATATAGTGGCGAAGGCGACCGTAGGTGATCGCAACTTCATCTTAGCGCGTTCACGGTTGCATCCGGTTGTACTGCTTCGGAGCCCGGGGTGCACTTTCTGCTTTTTCTTCTCTAAATATAATAAATATCCATGTCAACAGATTTTTTGTTTATAAAGCACACAAAAGAGAAACTAATACAAAAACACAAAATTAAACATATAACTTCGGAATTATCCCGTATAGGAATCTCTTTCAGTCAACTGGCCAGTAATAGGCATTGTTAATTTTTTTTGGAAAGCGTTATTTTGAAATTCGTCTCGAGATACAGAGTTAGTGAACTTGTAGGTCAATTTTTGCCAAAATAATCAATGGTTTTGGTTCTTCAAACAAATGTATGACCTTTGTTTGACCTTACTCCGCTGATTATGTATTACTATGGCCGCTATAACAACAAATACTAAAAATAAGATAAAGTTAAAAATTTAAGGGGGTCGTCATACACGAAACGTATTTCTTCAGCGTTTTAAAACATTGTACGGTGGTACGGAACCCTTCATGTACGAGTCCTTGCCCGCACTTGCCCGTTTATTTTAAATTTGTATTGGGCTTGTCCGTTTATTTTTTTAAGCCGACGGCTGACACGACTTTGTCTCAGACATGTTTTCATAATAATTAATAAATTTTAACTATGCCGTAATATTAAAAAATATTTAAATTAGTTTCTTGAAATACGCTATATTTTATAAAAATTAGGGGTTAAAAAAATTTACAATGCCCATTAAGAGGAATATTTATATAATATGCGTTTAGGGCAGAAGTGGTACAGTTTAATTAAACACAAAGACACAGAAAGATGCCAAAGTACATGCGAAGTTGAGAAGAAGTAGCCGGAACAGTTTAAACAATTTGACTGTAGTTTTAAGATCGCCGCCTGCCTGACCCCGACCATCTTTGGGAATGCATTTGTGCGAAAGTGCGAAATCCTACTCCTACTAATATAATAAATAACGGCTGAATCGGATTGGAATAAAATTTGGCATGCAGATCGCACATATACATTAACACATAAGACACATTTTATCCAGGAAAAATGTGAGGTTCCCGTGGGATTGTCAAAAATTTTATACGCGGGCGGCGCCGCGAGCATTAGGTAGTACCTACCTACATAAAAAAGCCGGATTTTCCAAGTATAGATTCAGACCACTTCGCTTACTCCTTCAATTACATACATACAGATTAGGTAAAGCTGCTCATAAATATAGTCTGATATAAACCACCACTACCAATAGTGGCCATACTTTAGCTTGTAGCACTTTAGTTTCGTCTGGCATATTTAGCGACACTAGTTAGTCAGAATTTATTAAAAAATGCCGAGCAGAGTATCTTCTACTATATCAGGTTGTGGTAATGTTTTGGTGCCCCAGTGGCCCAATGTGCGGAGGGTCTGCAGCAATAATCGCATGAATCACACGGCAAACCCGATGCGTACGCGCAGAGTTCCGTGCGCGTGACCCACATATTAACAAGTGTCATAATAAGAATGCTGTATCAGTATTAGGATCTTTAGACATATATTAAAATATGGGTTTTTCAAATTTGACATTCATGGCATATTAACAAACGTTGCCGGCCCTCTTTAGAGATCAACTGAAAATGCAAAGGCAACGTGCAATCTCTTGTATCGCCCTCATGTCTTTTTTGGGAGGGGAGGCCTTTGCCCATCAATAGGACACAAAATTTTGTTTCTTTTTTAATTCTGGGTGACCGGGCTCAGTTTCGATGAAACATTAATAAAACGAGGTTCTCTAAAAATTAAACCCAGCTAAGATTTGTAGTAGATACATATTTATGTATAAGATCCAAGAATTTCTCGTTTAAAGCAATAAGATCACGAAACCCAAAAAAAAAATTGAGCTTTCATACAAACTGATCAGCTGATCGATTCAATTTGTATGAAAATCCGAATTTGGTGTTCGCATTTTGGAAATGTTGTAGAGCAAAAGTTGTTCAGTTTCATAGGCTGAAGTACCATCTGAGAGGTTTTGCGTTAGTTCATTAACACGCTGTATATACATAACTATTAACTATATAGAGTTATACATAATATACACACATACAAATATGTTCTATCCGTTTGACAGAGTACGAGATTTGCGAATATATACTGGGAGGGCATTCCAGAGCTGCACGGCTGTTACAGTAAAATAATGTTGGAAAAACACACTCCGATGACTTGGTATAGCGAGACGGAGATTATGGGACGAGTGAAACTCTCTGTCATGGGTGTAACGTTGACTACTCTTTCTTCATCTAAGCGCGTTCCCGGTTGCATCCTCAGCTGAGCTGCTTAGGAGCCCGGGGTGCGCTTTCCCGCTTTTTCTTCTCCAAATATAACATGCATGTCAATGGTTACCCAAGGATGCCAAAGACCTTACAAAATGGTGTAACGTTGACTACGTTTATATATAAAAAATTGAGCGCCAATAAAACGGGGATGCAACGATAGAGATAGAGAGAAAAGAGTGAAACGTTTATGGAAGAATAAAGATTAGAGACCAGACATGTCGACCTCCGTGGCGTAATGGTTAACACGCTAGACCGCTAATCCGGAGGTTCTGGGTTCGATACCCAGCCAGGGCAAGTTGGAAAATGGCCTTTTTCAAATTGACCTGGGTCTTGGGTGTTTATCTATATATGTATTTATCATAAAATATAGTATCGTTGAGTTAGTATCAAGTTTAAAACTTACTTTGGGGCTAGCTTAATCAGTGTGATTTGTCCGTATATATTTATTTATTTATTTATTTATATTGGAGAAGGTCTAAGCTCTTTGTAAGAGACGTTCAAGAGATATAAGTAAATACCCAAGCATAATAGCTTCACGTCACAAGTTCGATTCTGGATTTTCCTCGACTTATTCTGTCATACGCTCTAAGTCGTCTCGTGACCATGTGACGTAATCAATAACTTGTCTAAGCAAGATTATGTTTATTTATAAGTTCTAAGTATCATAAATGTTAATTTCGACGTCATGAATTGCCTACTTGTCTATTTATAGCATAAATAAACTTAATATATTTAGAAAAGTTGGCAGTGACCTCAGTTTTGTTGTTTTTGTTTTGGTTTAAATCTTGCAAGTTAAAGAGCCACTTCCCGGTTTCTGATTAAGATTAAATTATGTAAGCTAATGCTGGTAGTGTCCGACTGAAAATGGGTTTTACGACCGTAACCGAAACCGAAACCTAATTTTGGCAACGGTCTCAGTTGCGGCCAAAACCGCAACCGAAACTTCTTTAAGTACAAAGCTCATGTTTTGAGGGAAAAATAAAGAAAACGTTATTATAATTAGTCAGTTTTATTTTTTATCTTTAAATCACATAGCTATACAGTCTGAGCCATTTTCACCTATTGATAATCAACACAATAACCCCTCACGTAAGAAAAAAATATTAATTAAGCCTTAAAAATACCTAAAATAGGTAAATACATAAAATGTCTTCGTCACTTGGATGGAATTTACCGCGCCGAACATAGCCGAGCATAGCGCGAGAACTCTCGAATGCAGTTTCGGTTTCGGTCGTAGTTTCGGCAGGTTTGCCGCCGAAACCGAAACTAAACCGAAACCTGTTTTTTTGCCGAAACTCGACCGAAACCGAAACCGAAACCAAATATTCGGTCGGACACTATAAATCAGATGACATTTTTATATTATTATAACAAGAAGCTGATCTAATGATGGAACCGGAAGGTGTCTATAGCAATGATTACGCTAGTAATATAAAAGTCAATGGTCTATAGGAAACCTGTAATAATACGATGCAACCCCATCGAGTTTGGGCTTATTACATTTGTGTTGCTTGATAAGTTCTTAGGCCTCACAATAAAAGCTTGTACGAAAAAGTTAAACTTTTACAAGGCGAGTCTAGTGCCAGCTCTGCTATTTGGCTGGTTTTCACCATTCGCTCCCTTGCTTACCGTGGCCATCCTTGAATCTGTCTCGTTACACTGTACAGAGAAAAGGCGTGACAAGTTGTATTCTTAGCGTGTTGTTCTTGGTATGATCTTTTTGTACCTATGTAAGGTCTATGTCCCAGGACTCACTAGATACCTACCTAAAAGGAGTGGATATTTGAAGGCCGAACTTTGCTTCCTAGAGAAACAGTTTAAAATGAGAACGTTAAGCTTTTCTGCGCATTTTTGCCAAAAGTGTCCGTTTTCCGCAAAATGCGTACAAATGCTTAACGTTCTCACTTTCAACTGTAAACAGTAGTTTATAAAATAGTTTAAAGGGTTATCAAGGGCTTCACAAAAACAAAATTTTAAATGATATCTCCATATCCTTTGAAATTATTTATTTCAAATGGGGGCAGCACGACCCTGGAAAATTCATGCATGGCCTTAAAGGGCCTTCCTTTATTTTATCTTATTTTTGTACTTTTCTGTGTATCCTTTTATGTACGGTGAAGAAATTACTTACATACATACCCCGCTCATTATCTCTCATCTCTAAATACGTGTAATATTTGTTTACCTATTTCTTTCTTACTTATTCCAGAGAGTAGCGGCAACATCCTGGGCGCAAGCGAGTGGAATACAGGGTACCCGTCCACCACCACCGTATACCCCTCCGCGTATGGACCCCTCCAGCCTTCTTACTACAAGCCCGAGCCTACGATACATATACCCACAGGTAATCCATCCGTATTGATACAATACAATAAATACCCTTTATTGCACAAAAGAAAAATACAGGACATAATTATCTTAAAAACTAGGATTTTCAAGGCCAAATCCTCTGTCTATTCTAGCCAAGTATGGCTCTGGTAGTACAGACAGGGTCGTGCTCCTGCAGTGAAGAATAAAAAAGACCTGTTAATGGTACAAAGCCGGGGTGGGTCGCTAATTCTTTATTCGAGATACGTAGAGATACTAGCAAAAAGCTATAATTATGGAAGCAATTGGTTTTAAGAATTTTAAAATTAAATTACATAACTTGTGTCGCAACTTAGCAGTTCAGAGACGGTATACAATTACATTGTCCAGTAGAGAGCAAAACCACAGACGGTCCTTTGCAAACATCTATGTATTTGAATAACTACATGAAGTACGAGTAAACGATTTATTTATTAATAGTATACCTATTAATTTGTGATAAACAGACTTCCTCAATTTGTAACCATGTAATGTAGCGGTTTACCACAATGATAGTCACTGAATTAATAGTGAAAATCCTAAAAGTGCATTGCAGTTTATACATTGAATTGCATCTGCAAATTATTTTCGAGCTTCATCGAATATTGCTTAATACCACAGCGATTATAGCAACGTCGATAATTGCCAGCTATGCTAATTAGGTTTATTCTATAACTTAATTAAGTAGGTAGGTACTTACATCGACAATGGTTCAACAGATTGATGCCAAACAGATCATATCTTCAATTTTTATGCTATTTACAAGCTTTTATTTTTAATTTCACCTGTTCCGTTGTCTGTGTGTCCGTAATCAAATCTTAGAAGCTAAATTAGACCAATTTTCCATTAAGTATTCGAACGAGTTGAAAATTCACATACTTATGTAAGTTGAGTGACAATGCCAATTATGGTACCAGTGACCTGATGAAGCCAGAAGGTTACTACGGCATCTCTGTTATAAAACAACATATCCGATTTTGGGCTTAACTTCTTCGTCAATCTGAATCATTGAACTAATTTTAGTGAGTTTAGATAAAAGCTTGTTTTCAAAAGTATTTTTTAAATCATTACTTGTTGGTCTTGAACTTGTGGCTGTAGTGAGCAACCTATGACCGAAAAGTCTCTGGTTCAAGCCCCGCCCGACCCGACTTGTTTCTCTGAGTTTGTAGTATAAACTCACGTGAAAATTGAAGCACCTGAAATTCAACTTAAAATTGGACTTTCTTCGTTACTTTAGTTGCGCAAATTACTTTTTGGACTTATATTTGCATTATTATAAAGCAATCTTTGATAATCCAAAGGAAAGGGTAAGTGGCGGTTATTGCATGGTTATTAATAAGAGCTCACCAGGTTCTCACACTAATACTAGTAGTATAATCTGACTCACGAACGGTAATTTTTCATTGACCACGATTTACTTCCGGTGAAGGAAAACATCGTGAGGAAATCTGTAACTACACCAGTTCACTCGTATATACCTCTATACAGGCTGACTTTTTAACCACTAGCCAAATTTTGGGAGCAAGTTCAGTCCATGATACTGAACTACTTTCCATAAAAACAATTAACGAAAAACGATAAAAAATGTCGCCTTTCCATATAGAACAGCTCTCAGCCTAACTGATTTTGTATGGGAGGACGAAAATTTTTCATTTATTTTCAATACATTTTTTTATAGAAAGTAATTCAGTATCATGGACTGAACTTGCTCCAAAAATTTGGCTGGTGGATAAAAAGTTGTAGCCACTACAGCATACGTCGCGCTGAAAATTCATTACCATATTTGGTCATCAACTTGCATCGCACGCGCTATTCGTCGACAACTCCAAATTAGGAAATATATCGGGACACGGGAGCAGTGTCGCACCGCGCCAGCCAATCAAAACACAGGAACGAGAACATTTCCTTATTTGGCTATCTGTTTGTCCCTAACCACTGTATATAAACCCGAATTTTGTAAATAAATTATTCATTCGACTATCGACTCAGGAGCATAGAACACGCATTATTATTTACCTCCAGCTAGGTACACGTACCCTACTACACACACCATCGTTAGCATGCATAAGCTACAGTGGTGACCCCGACGTGATACAGTGGTGACCGCCGACGACTCCGCGTGTCACGCGACACGCGGACCACCAGCTCCAGCGTCAACCGACGCGACGTCCTAAGCAAGTGATGTAGAAGCACTCACCGAGCCCACATCCTCCGCACCCACGTCCAGCTGCCACCGGAAGAAAATTCTGCCCAGCTGCGCGCCGTGCACCAGGAACTCGAGCTCATCTCTACGCAACCAGCGTTACTTTTATCGTGCACTTCATTTCACCGGCACTGTATGTACCAAGCACTACGATGTCCACGACCGTTCAAGAATATCAAGAGCTCGTCCAGAGTCTTCGAAAACTATCACAAGAAATCGCGCACCTCAAGAAAGTCAGATCCGCCACTTTGTCAAACACCGGGTACAGCCATCAACATCGTCAGTCGAGTCATCACCGTCCGGCACATTTTCATCACCGCTCACGAATCCCACTACCGCGTCCCACGTCACCTGCCCGTTCTACGACGACCTGCCACAAGGAAGCTAGAACTCTCGCATCGACAGACAACAGCGACGCCGCCGGAACATACCGCCTATTCGTCACTGATAAGAAGACAGGCTTATCATTCCTCGTCGATACCGGTGCAAATATTTCCGTCCTACCACGCAGAGCAGGCCAGCAATCGATGCCTCTACCTTTCAAGCTGTACGCCGCGAACAACACTACGATAAATACCTACGGAGAAAAAACGCTCGAACTCGACCTCAGCCTACGCCGTCCATACAAATGGAAATTCATAGTCGCCGACGTCTCGAAGCCTATCATCGGAGCCGACTTCCTCAAACACCACCAGCTCGTCGTAGACCTTACAAATCGAAGACTTGTTGATGGAATCACGAATCTCCAAATTCACGCTCCAGTCTGCGCCTCAAGCACTCCGACTATACGAAGTATCGACGTTCAACAGTCATACCACGACATACTAGCTGAATTTCCCGGCATCACTCGCCTAACACCGACAAAAGTTAACCCGAAAACAGCTGTTGAACACTACATTGAAACTCAAGGCCCACCAGTCTTCTGCCGCGCTCGCCCGATCCCGCCTCATCGCTATGAACAAGTACGAAAACTATTCGAAGATATGATGCAGCAAGGAATATGCCGCCCAAGCAAAAGCCCTTGGTCATTACCACTCCACATCGTACCTATGCCAGCAGCGAGCCGCCCGCATCGCACACACCGCCCGCGCGATCCAGTTTACGCATCCCGGCCGCGCCTGATACAGCGCTACTCCCCGTCACAAGACAAACTCGCTCCGGAAGGAACATCAAGTTACCGGTACGCTTTCGCTAAGGAGGGAGTCCTGTAGCCACTACAGCATACGTCGCGCTGAAAATTCATTACCATATTTGGTCATCAACTTGCATCGCACGCGCTATTCGTCGACAACTCCAAATTAGGAAATATATCGGGACACGGGAGCAGTGTCGCACCGCGCCAGCCAATCAAAACACAGGAACGAGAACATTTCCTTATTTGGCTATCTGTTTGTCCCTAACCACTGTATATAAACCCGAATTTTGTAAATAAATTATTCATTCGACTATCGACTCAGGAGCATAGAACACGCATTATTATTTACCTCCAGCTAGGTACACGTACCCTACTACACACACCATCGTTAGCATTCATAAGCTACAAAGTCAATCAATCAAATCAATATGATAACCGGTGAAGTGCGTGTAAAGCCACGCTCCGCGAGTTAACCGCCACGCATAGTCGAAAGCAGTAACGCGTTTTTTTTAGTTAAATACTAAATGTAATCGGGGACGTTATAGGGTATAAATTGGAGTATTTTTTTTATTAGATAATTTAGACAAAAGAAAACCATTTTATGAATGCAGTATCTCAACATCACTTTAATCTCAAATTACTATAAAAATAACTGAAATACTGTCACTTACGTGTACAAAAGACTGCCAAGTTAAGTGCACTAAATATCGTCATTACCACAAAAAATATGTAACCTAATTAAAACGCAGTAATTAAGTTTTGTATGAAAAATGTTAATACTTAAATACTGCATGATTGACCATTAATTTATTTTATATGAAATACAGAAAAAAATCTGCTAAATACTTGAATGTGATATTTTATAATATTAGTGTAATGGATTCATGAATTTAAAACTAACGAAAGTGCAGCATTGTCATTATCAGATTTCGTCGTATAGCACCGATGTAGAGCAAAGTTAATATCTGAATTCATTATTTTCGTACTGTCATAAATATCTGGTTACAACACTTTTAAAATCAAATCTTTTGAATTCTTTAATTCTATTTAATTTATCGGTTTATATTTGCCATAAGGAAAGATACTGATGAAAAGCAATCGTTTAGTTTTAACGGCGGTTAGACAGTGACTCACAAATTCGTCATCGAACCGTCGCGTTATCAGCTACCTATTATTGTAGTTTCCAATATTGTCGTATAATGGAGCAAGTACGTCACTTCATACGACTCATTTATATATCTAATAGGTTAAATTTATTCTATTGCAGTGATACCAGAAATCCCGCTGGGCCATACGGACTACGGGGGCTTTCAGACATCGCCAGCGGCCTTCAAAGGCAGTCCCAGCGGGACCGGCGCTTCGCTGACCGACCTGAATGCCCCGACGCCCATGACGCCACAGCGCTACGACTCTAGCTACTATAACTGGCCGAACACCTACAACAGCTACAATAACTACCAGTACAACAATATCAACAACAACCCCTCTTGCCTGCAGTCTCATGCTCCCTACATCAACCCTAATACGCAGATGATTCTTCCGAACCTTTACTCAACAGTCAACCAAAACCAAATACACGTACACCTTCACAGCTCAGGCGAGAAACATAACCTAGAGCAGTACATTCCGAGTGAGATTAAAATTAGCGATATCGATGGAACAGTATCGATAGTTACCGAACTTCAAGGCAATGGAGAAGGTGCAGGCCTACCGCAGACTTGTGAGTCTGGAGAAGAAGTGAAGCACGGGCTGTACGGCACCGGCAGCGGGGAGGTGTGGCGGCCCTATTGACAGTTGGCTAACCCTTTCGAAGACAATCAACATTCCGTTGTACATATTGTGATATAGTTACGTGGATTTAGATAAAAATAGATAATTGTATAGAAATATTAATGTTAAACATTAATTATGTAACTGTTAATTGGTTATAAACGTACTCTAAATTCAATTATGTATAAGAAATTAAATTAATTTGAGAATTATTTGTATTTCTTTATATAGGCTCTCTTGGTGTAGGGTAGTAACTTAAGAGGGCGCCTGATGTCAGTAATCTTAATTTTGCTCCCGCTTCCAGGCACACAAATTATCTCTAACCGAAGCGAGACAGCGAGCCATGCGTGGCGTCGGGAATCGCGGTGGGTCAATAAGGCTGGTTCTGGTTTTGAGGTTTATTTCGTTTTACAAAGAATATTTAAGAGTTATTTAAAAAGTAAGACATGATGACTGCCTTATGCTTAATACAATTAATCCAAAGTTACAAGTGCTACATTATTTCTTGAATACTTTCTGTTTTAGTATAATTCTGAGGTGATTTGGAGGCAACTTCGCAATGTTTTTCTATCGAGAAAATTTTAAGCCATCGTGTTTCCGAAACTTATCATGTTTAGAGTTAGTCCTGAACTTTGCTGTGTTTTTATCAAAGTGAGTATTTTGTTAATATTGATAAATATATAAGATCGCTCTAGAGCTTAAAGGTAGTATGGGCTCTTAAGAGAATTGTGTAGTTCCGATACGCATCGCGAGTAGATATTTGCAAAAATTATATCTATTTCACGCCAATCTGCATCCGACCCGTATCGTGCGATAGAGAGAGTTGCAAGTCCTAGAGGCGATTGCCAACTTTCTCCTTCCTAGAAATATTGTTTTAGGTTTCCATCCCCCTAAACCTTTACGAAATGAGGCAATTGTGGTGTCACTAAATTCAGTACACCTTAATCTAGGGCTGTACGGTTTCTTATTTTAGTAATTCGGTTTAGTTTAACTTAAATAAATTAAAATGTTCGAGGTAGTTTTATAGTAAAAAATATGGATATTGAGATGCGAATAACTTTTGTTATAAGCAATACTTCTTTTAAATAAAAACGTACGGCCCTACCTAACCTATCTAATATATCAACAACATGTAAAAAAACATCAAAATTGGACTAAGTACGTTTAAGGGGGGAGAAACGTAACGTTATCGCTATTTGTATGAAAATTTCCAGCTACACAATCGTCCATAAAATTCGGCCGTTATCTGTTTTATTTGCCCCTATTTTATCAAATAAACAAACACCAAACAAATTGTTCTCGTGCTAAATGTAAATTTAAAATACCTACTAAAGTCTGATTTTTTATTCCGTAGAATTCTGACATTTCAAAAGTGTTGCAACTAAAAAAACTCTCTGGCTAAAAAGGGAACCCATTTAAAGGCAATAAAAAATTAAATTCGGGATAAATTTTTATGTTTTACCTTGAAAAAGATAAATTTTAAACTTTCTGGTATATTTAAAATGTATTGACATTTTTTAATACTGAATTATCAAAGTTATAATTTTAAGTTAGCAGGTTATTTTTCTTTAGCCGGCATCACTCCCTACTAATTCATGTATAATAAACCTTTTCAAAGCATTTGAAAAAAAATTTTTTCGTAAAAAAATTAACTAATAATTTAAATAAAACTAAATTCGTATTTTTTTTATTGGCTGCGGTAGCAAACTAGTAGAATTTATTTAAAATCTAATATTAAATAAATATAGTCGTAATGAAAAGGGACGTAAATATCGCTCGCCGTAAATCTCCTTTTGATTTGGAGCGTGCGAAATGGTTACATTCACTAACAAATAAAATGAACAGACTTCGATGTTCAGACTTTTATTGAAACCTGGATTTTAACCCTTTATAGGTCATAAGCAAAATTTGTATGGCGGCTGTAACCACATCACATGTCTTACCTTAAGGTCAATTTTGTTTGAAGTATGGCCATTAGAACATTTTTTTTATATTTTTTGATTAGTCTCTGAACGAGCGTAATGCACAAACGTAACCACAGGACTGAAGTTCGTACAAGTTTTTCGCAATAGCGCCAAATAATTGTGGTTACATTTGTGACTTACGTTCATTTAGTGTTTCCGGCATTCACGAGTACAGTGTTCTCCTAGTATTTAATTATATAAAAACGAATTTAGTGGCAAATGGGTAATGAAAGGTATGTATATCATTAATTTATAATTTTTACATTAATTTGACACAAAAATCTTACATGTACCATTGTTATATAAAGTTTTACAACGAGTTAAATATTACGACCACGTGTCGCCAACTTTTAGGTTAGTTTTTTACTCTCATAATAAATTAATTCATATCTTTTCTCAATTATATTATTTCGACTATGTGTTTATTGTCTTTGTATAGTATGTTTAATGTTTTATACGATAATAATACTACTGAAGCTAGAGGTTTTTGGGTAAAGATGTTATTACCCTGCAAAGTCGGACATTTTTTCAGAGACAATTTTGGTCATTACAATATTTATGTGTAGTATGGGGAAAACATACTCATACCTAGTTTTATACCATACTACGATTATTTTTGTTTGTTTTAGATGTCTAGAAAAACTATACTGGATTTGGATGCAATGGATGAAGAGGAGTTCGAAACCATGATGATGGGAATCGACGATAGTCAGGCTGAAGATTCCGATATTGGTGGTGACTCAGACCCTGAGGACCTTCTTCCTCAGGGTACATTTATGCCTTGTAGCCGAACACAAAAACTCGACAAAAACCTAGAAAAAGAGTTGAATCTCAACGTGCAGACTTCTAGAGTTTCTTTGTCTCCTGCTCCTCTCCCACGAGAAGAATCTCCTGCTGCTTCATCTTCCTCTGCTCATTTGCAGCGTGATGGCAGTATACAATTGATTAATCCAGTACTTCGTGTCAGGGGAAGAGGAAATTACAGAGGAAGATCCCTAGGAAGAGGTAGAGCAGCAGTTCAGCAAGCGGTAACAGGTTCTGACGAATCAGATGACCAGGATGTGTCTGTGAATAGACACGAATTTGATGAGCCGAGAGAAATAGACGAGTTTCATAATAGTCCACTTCAGGGTAATTCTCCTATTCCGATTTCACCAGCACCCTCATCTCCTGGTTTGTCATCGTTTCGTCCTGGTCGTGGTGTTCGCACCAGAGGAGGTTCCAGAGTGAGGGGTAGAGGAAGACGTATGACTAGAGAGGATTCTAGTCCTTATAAATTTCGCAAATTTTTTCGACAACCGACAGAATTTAAAAATTTCAAATTTAATTCTTACTCTGGAATAAATGTTGAGGTAGACGTGTCATCGCCGATGCAAATATTTTTTTTGTTCTTTACACAGCAGGTCTTCGAATTAATTGTGGAACAAAGCAATTTGTATTCCAGACAACAACTAAATCTTGACATTTTAGATTTACGAGCATTCATTGGTATGTTGATTATCATGGGTTTCCACGTACTGCCTTCTATTCGCCATTATTGGTCTAAGGATCCAAATTTTCACTGTTCACGTGTATCGGAAATAATGCCATTGAAACGATTCCTGAAAATACTAAGATACCTCCACCTAAATGACAATTCTACAATGAAACCACGAGATGACCCTCAGTTTGACAGACTGCACAAAGTTAGACCGCTCTTGAATATGCTCGCTCGAAAATTACAAAAAAGTTTATAGCCCATCTAGATTCCTTAGTGTGGACGAAAGCATGATCCCTTTCAAAGGACGATCAATGCTAAAACAATACATGCCCCTCAAGCCGATAAAAAGAGGGTTTAAAGTGTGGGTTTTATGTTGTGCCGTGACAGGATATATGTTTTGTATGGAAATATATGAGGGCAAGAAGGAAGGCTCGACTTCAGAAGTTGGGTTAGGCGAAGCAGTAGTTCTTAATCTTACACAAGCGTTTGCTGGACTGGGATTTTGTGTTTACTTCGATCGGTTTTTTAATTCGATTTGTTTACTCACGAAACTTTTGTCTCGAAAAATCTTTGCGTGTGGAACATTGTTGGCGACGAGAAAATTTTTTCCCAAAGATCGTTTGAAGGATGACAATCGTCTTGCTTCTGGTGACTTCGACAGCGTTATGGATGGATCAATATCTGTGACTAAATGGAAAGATAGAGGAAAGAAATGCGTTTTGATGGCTTCAAACATGCACATTCCTGCAGTTCTTACGGCAGTCAAGCGCACAAATCGAGAAGGAAGAAAAGAAGATGTAAAATGTCCAAAGGCAATAGCTGATTATAATTCATACATGGGCGGGGTAGACCGTTTTGATCAATTAATGGCATCGTATACAGTTTCATGGAAAAGTCGTCGCTGGTGGATGAAGATTTTTTACTATCTTCTAGACTCTGCCATCGTTAATTCTTATATAATATACAGAGAAGTCGCTAAAGATGTTGTCCCTCGTTCTCAAAGGCTTACACATTTGTCTTTTCGGAGTAAGCTAGCTGATGAACTAATTGACAAATATGCGAAAAGAATACGACAACCCGGAATTGTTAACACGCCTAAGTTCGTTACTGATAAGCTTCACTTTCCTATAAAAACTACTTGCAGACGTTGTGCTTATTGCAGCACTAGGGCTAAACCCATACGCAGCAGGGTAGGATGCGATATTTGCGAAGTAAGTCTATGTATCGGATGCTTCAAAGACTACCATTATAATGACTGCCAAAAAAAGAGTTCATACTAAGGTGTGTTTTTTGGGAAAGAAAGATTTATATTTGTTTCATTTTTGAGATTTTCTAAAGTTTGTTGATTTTGCATGTTACTTTATTAAGCTTAAATAGTCTGTATGACTTAGTTTTAGACATTTATTCATAGGCATTTAAGTATGAAAATATGAGACTGAAAAGTAATTCCACCGGAATGAAAAACTCAAGACTGCCTAATGCAAAAGTTCTTCGTTGATTTTGCATGTGATACTACTCTTGTAAAATTAATAAACATTTAATTTATTATTGTAAAACTAAACTATAAACATTTAAAAACTTATCTTATTATTTTAATTAATTTCATGACCCTAAATACCCATGCTTACTAAAAAATACTTAACTTATTCCTTAGATGGTCATAGACACATATGTAACCACTTGTCTTATTCCCTTAACGGTCACGGTTACATACGTAACCACGGCCTACAGACAAAACCGGAAAACACAAGTAGTAAATTTTCCATGTTTTAAGATCCATTTAAGGTCCTTAACAAAAGCCAAAGTAAAAAATTTCAAAATCACACAAAAAAATTTCTGCCCGTTAAAGGGTTAATAAAAATATGTGCCCGGCGAAAAAGGTTTGTAATCTCTGACATGTCAAAATTTTCAGCTGTCAAAATTCTACGGAATAAAAAATCAGACTATAGTTCGCCGTGAACTTAGACCTCGCGATTATAGTTCCCTAAGTAACACCTAGATGGCGCTATCAAAAGTTAGAACACGCTATGGTTTCGTTTGCTACATAATCGCGGACATTTTTATTAATATTTCAAAAACTACTAAACCGGTTCGGCAGTTATCGCGGAACAAACATACATACATACAAACAATGTGTTTTCGCCCCAACTTGAATGATAGCCCTCGCTCGCTACGCTCGCTCGGTCAACTAATATGTAAATTTTCACCATAAATACGAGAACAATTTATTTCAAACGAGGGCACCACTACTGCTTGGTATTCACCTTAATGTAAGGTAGGTAAAAGAATGGACCTTGTTGACCCTCTTATAACTCCGCAGGTAATCAAAATTCTGCTGGGGGAACTTTCAGCCGTTAGCTGGATCAAAAAACTTGGGTGATATGAACATGGTATCTTCCTGTCTCACCCACCCCTTGTTTAATCTGAATAGGGTTTGTATTCTCATGCACCTGCTAGTGGTGGGTTCATTTATTTTTCAGCAGAGCACCGAGAAGTTTGGCACATACTCCACCGACAAAAGCCACTAAGCTCTTAAATAAGAAGAAGAAGAAGTAGTGGGTTCATACAGCTGTATTAACCTACCCGAGAGCTCTCGGAGAACATCAATATAGTGCAGGGCGTAACGTAACACAATAGTAAGTAACACAATTATAGTAGGATACATTACGATATAAGTGCGTTATGGCACAGAATAGGATCCTAGTACTCCGTACAGAAGTCACACTCAGCACAGAAATTCAAAGAAATATCTACTCAATGTGGTTAGCGATATGGTTTAATTTAGCTTACGTCAGAACTCAGCACCTTTTCGGTTAGATACCTAGACATCCATTGCAGGCCATTTTCATTCTTATTACTATGGACAAAAGATTCGTATAACTGAATTTACCACTTGGAGGGGCCGCCGCGCTCTTAATGTAGGTATATTTTCGATACGTAAACGGGGTGACACAGGCCTTGTTATGGTGGTTAATACACCCTACGCGGAATTTCAGCCCGAGCCGAAGGCGAGACCGTAATAGAGCCGAGTGTGTTTAACCAATATACACATACGATTTTAAAACACTTGCGAGGAAAAATACCTAATAAACTGATTTTATTTCATTTAAAATAAACTCAACCTTCTTTGTTGCTTTCTCGTTTTTTTACTTTTTAAAATCAGCGGGGCGCGCTGCCTAAGCATATTTAATAGCAAATAGTGCGGTTACGGTCGAGATGCATTAAATATCTAAAACCGGTGAAATTAGATCCACTTTACGAGCAAGCGTGTTAAAAAAAATAACTATTAAGCGCTATCCACACATTAACGGGTTCCTGTCCGGGACGGAGAAAAATATGTTACATTACATACGATTTGTATGGCAGGCAGGGCCGGGCCGCACAGACTACGGAGCAGATACTATACTAGTCCGGGCCGTCGTCAATGTCCCGTTGGACGCCCGCACGCCCGTTCGCCTCTGACTGCCTGACGGTGTCATCCGATTTTTACCTACCGGGACGACATTTTGCCGATGTTGTTCTTGGTTGTGAGCTTCTTCTCCTTCGTCGTGCGCTATTGTAATCATTGCCATGCCAATTCCTCAGTGTTAAATAAGGCCATCGTTGTGTGCGTATCAGTCACCAACACAATTTCCCGGACACCGATTTCCTGATATGTGTGCACACAGAACACGGACGTCCCGTCCGGGACGGGAACCTAAAACTAAATATGGTGATATTTAAAAATTTGATTTGTATCAATGTCTAAAAAGACCTTTAAACTATTTTATGATTAACCTTTCATAAAATAGTTTAAAGGTCTTTTTAGACATTGATACAAATCAATTTTTTTAAATATCACAATATTTAGTTTTAGGTTCCCGTCCCGGACGGGACGTCCGTGTTCTGTGTGCACACATATCAGGAAATCGTAAAAAATAATAAAGCGCTATCCACACATTAAGGTGAAATGGTAGCATAAGTGGCGCCCTCATTTGAAATAAATTGTTTAAAACTAAATATTGTGATATTTAAAAAAAATGATTTGTATCAATGTCTAAAAAGACCTTTAAACTATTTTATGAAAGGTTAATCATAAAATAGTTTAAAGGTCTTTTTAGACATTGATACAAATCAATTTTTTAAATATCACCATATTTAGTTTTAAACTATTTATTTCAAATGAGGGCGCCACTTATGCTACCATTTCACCTTAATGTGTGGATAGCGCTTTATTATTTTTTACGATTCATCGTAAAATTACTGTTTCATTGTATGTGGTATATTGTCACGTGTATGACCTCTTCACATGGTTATGAATTTATGATCATTTTAAAATTTAGTAATGGCAACATTTCAGTGCTACGTGATAAAATGGCGGCGCTCGTGTTTCGTTTGATGACCTCATAAAATTTAGTTATTTAGGGCTATTCAAGTGAAAAAAATTGTTCCAAATATCTTTAATTAACTGTATTAATTGCAATAATTATAGTTTACCCGTAAGTATAGTACTTAAATCCGTTTTTATCACAATTTACATGCGTCATTTCAGGTCCATGATAACGGCGAACAAAATGCAAATGAAGTTTCTTTCTCAAATTTAATTCTGTGTATTTGCTTGCAGTCGAAAAAGGCCCTGATATCATATTTGTAAGAGTGCAATGTCCGAAGAGTCAGAGCGCCATGGCGAGGCGGCGTGTGATGGTAATGCAGGCGGCGGCGGCGGCACGAAAGAGACGCGTGTGTTATTGACCCCTCACCAGCTCGACGCCGCCTCTGCCGACTCGCTTCGGTCCGCGTGGAGAACCCAGGACTTGTACATTGACCACCTTGAGACATTGAACAAACAATTGGAAGGTATTTACGAAAGTTTCGGCTTGTAGCGGCCCGCGACCTGGGTCTGAAAGACCCAGCAAGTTATGTTCCTATTATATCGACAATACTTTAACTAAATCCCTAGTGATACTATTACGACACATTTAAATTATGTTCTGTGATATTTGTTAATTTGAAAATATGTGGTACGGGTGTATCTAGGTGATATAAGTTTAGTTATGAGAAAGAAGGTGGTGCCAGTGGAGTGTTCAGTGGAAGTGATTATGGCGGAAGGCCGAGTGAAGCCTCCAGCATGCCCTGGAGTTGTGTATTTGTTCAGTGAAGTTATACTCTCCTCGTTGCCTCGCAAGAAAGCAGCCTTTCCTGGTGTTTGTTCTGATAAAAAAGTAAATATCTCTTTTGTTTTGCTATATTTGTAATAATATTTTTTTATGTGCTTTTGTTATTCTCTGATTCCTATCACTGTATTGGCTAACCACTTAGCTTTAATTTTATGATAATATTATACTTGATATAACTGCTAAATTGCCTTAAACAAAGCTGTGCTGATTATATTTATATAAATAATTATAAAAAGATGTGCAATTCTGGATACTGTAGTCAGTGCTGTACGTACAGTGTCATTTTTATTTAGAAAATCATGAATGTAGGAATTTATGGGCTACAAATGAGCAACAGCTTGTAACCAACAGGTTGCCAACCAGGGTCATGGATATACTGTCGCTCGTCTGTAGCCCATACATCCCATACATATTAATGTATTTGGCTATTTATCGGGGAAGTAAAAAGTATGTATTGTTTAATACCAAAGCAATAAATGTTGATGTAAGTATAGTTTTTACCAGTGGGGGTGCCAACATTATACAAACTATTGGAGATCATGTAAATAGCAAACTTGTAGACTAAATACGTATTAGTACCTACCAACTGCTCACATAGACGGCACATTAAGAGAAAATTACTTTCTCTAAATGTTTTTAAATGAGTCACCAGATTGTGTTTTTTACTTATTTTTGTAATAAGTTGAATAAATATATAAATATTTATTCAAGTTATTACAAAAATTGAAAATGGTCAACTGAAAGGTGGTGAAGGCAGAGCCAAGTGAGACCAAAGTAGGAGCAAAAACAAAATTTGAATACTTACCTAGTATTTGAACCGTTTGCAGGTTTACTAGTAATTAAAAAAAAAGGTCTGGCTTGAGCTTGGCGCAGGTCCCTCTTAAAGGTTTGTATACATGTCATAATTTAGGTACATTGGTACATACTAAATTTACAAATTGACATTATTTTAAATTTCGTAATTCTTATAATTCAATTTAATTATGACATAACAAACAATGTAATCTCAGTCCATCCATATAACTAATTTTAAGTTTGTTAGTTGACGTCTTTGGAGAAAACGTGCAGTGCAGTTTGTTGCCACTTCTTCTGCACTTGCGCCTAGGAAGCGGCGTAAACTTAGCTGTAAGTAACAATTTGACGTCAACATTTGTGCAAATCAAAACAAAGTGACTATTATTAAGAGATATAATAAATATCCTATGATAATAAAAATAATTTGAATTTGAGAATTTAATTGTGTGCAGCCATCTATGTGAGCAGTTTATGTAATATGTATTAGTATACAATACAAGTTTCCTATTAACATACTCTCCAGAAGTTTGTTTGAATGATGTTGGGTATCTTTTACATTAGTAATTATATTATCTTTGGTTTTTACGGTATTTAGAAAGTGGTAATCTAGGTCTAATATATTTAAATCGATCTCCACTTGTTACACAATTGACAGTATGACAAACATAGCTTGTGTTATCTGAATGTGAATGACACTGTTATCTATCTGTTAATTATTATGCACAACTTTACTGACAATATCTTATCTAAACCTGTTGGAGTATAAACAATAAAATATTAAATTTTATGTTTATCAAATTGTATTATGCATAGCAATATATAATATAAATGTATGCAAATACCTGAAGTAATAACGATAATATGACTAGTTACATATGATTTATGTCTAATAATGGGCCAAAACAGTAACTCCTTGGAAGTTCTAAGCTACAAGTTACAATAAATATCTTTGTACTTAAATTATGTGTTCAAAGCACACATTTTTAAAAGAACATACATATTGGTGTGCAATAATGGGTCAATGGTTGCATTGCAATATACCTATTTGTTCTAGCATTTGAAAATAAAAGCATTAACCAAAAGTTATAACCTTGTAACCTATAGCATGTGCAATAGCCACATTTCGGGTATGAAAGTGAACAAAGGCTCAAAACAACATATGCTACAGGGTAATATTGCCCTTTCTTTATTGGATTATTTTATTAGTAGTATATTTTAATAGCATTTGATAAATTATTGTAGACCATTGACCTTAATGTACATGTCCACATTTAAAAACGAATTTGCTTAGAACTGGATGTTTCATTGATTGCACACCTAAATCTTATTGTTGAAATATGAAAATTGTTCAAGTCGGGATTCATTGGTGAAAATGTAAACAAAAATTAAATACTTACCTTTTGTGTAAAGAATAACTATATGTATAAAGAATATTATTATTCAATGCCCGCATTTGAAAATTTATAAATATATTAACATATGTATTATAACTATTTACATTTTCACATCCTGAATTCCTGACTTGTAGATCTAATATTGGTTAGACAAAAGATCTGGAGCTTAATGTTTTAAATGAAGAGTCACTACCTATGCAAAAATACTTTTGTATGGAAAAGCCATTAATTTAATGACTCATTATAAGAGAAGATTCATGTTCGAGCCCATAGCATGTATACTTCTCAACTGTGATTACTCAGCATATTGTCAATTGCCTTTTTCATCTACAATAGTATGATAAGATGGGTCTTCCTGATCAAGTAACTTTCTTATTTATTGTCAATGTAACTTTCAAGGGTCTATTTTACCTAACTACAAAAGAATTCATGATGATTAGGTCTTTTTTAGTCTCCACTGCAGGAGCACAACTGTCTACTACCACAGCAGTCCAGAGAATTTGGCCTACTCTCCACGCTGGCCAGACAGGTTGGACAGGTCTCTTTAATGTTTATAAGCTTTGTTTAGTTTGTGTTTCCTAAGTCACCTTCTACGACATCCACAGGAATTGGTGTGGCCCTATTCTACTCTGCCGGAAACCACACAGCTTAACAAAATAATTATTAGTCCTCATTTTGTAAATAAGGCACAAAATATAAGTCTGTTTGCCTATGTCCAGCAGTGGACTTTTTTGTGACTGAAACAATGATTTTTAGGGTGCTGTAGCCAAATGGCTAAAAACGGACCCCTTATGGATTCGTCATGTCTGTCTGCCGTATGTCACAGCCACTTTTTTCCGAAACTATACTGTTGACACTTGGTAAGTGGATGTATTCTGTGAACCGCATTAAGATTTTCACACAAAAATAGTAAAAAATCAAAAAATTTTGGGGGTTCCCCATACTTAGAACTGAAACTCAAATTTATTTTTTTATCAAACCCATACGTGGGTTATCTATGGATAGGTCTTCAAAAATGATATTGAGGTTCCTAATATTTTTTTTTCTAATCTGAATAGTTTGCGCGAGAGACTTCCAAAGTGGTAAAATGTTGGTCCTCCCCCTGTAACTTCTAAAATAAGAGAATGATTAAAATAAAAAAAATATATGATGTACATTACCATGCAAACTTCCACCAAAAATTGGTTTGAACGAGATCTAGTAAGTAGTTTTTTTTTAATATGTCAAATCGTAAAATGTTACTTGCTGCTACGGAACCCTTCATGAGCGAGTTCGACTCGCACTTGGCTGCTTTTTATTATCAGATTATAATTTAGTACCAATTCTGTAAAAACTAGATACTATGCCCTAATCTATACTTTTATACTAATATTATAAAGAGGAAAGATTTGTACCTATTTTTGTATGTTTGTAATGAATAGGCTCAAAAAGTACTGGGCCGATTTAAAAAATTCTTTCACCGTTGGAAAGCTACACTATTCCCGAGTGACATAGGCTATAAGTGTACCACGGGCGAAGCCGGGGTGGACTGCTAGTCACAAGTATAGAGGAAGTGGTGCTACAAACTGACATTTCTTTTTACCCAACTGCGCC
This sequence comes from Acrobasis repandana, assembly GCA_963576875.1. Lineage (NCBI taxonomy): Eukaryota > Metazoa > Arthropoda > Insecta > Lepidoptera > Pyralidae > Acrobasis > Acrobasis repandana. The sequence continues at coordinate 6,877,201 of OY756230.1, read as the reverse complement.
AGAAGGGTTACGTTTTTCGAGTGTATATTGTATGTAAATATCTTTAAATTTAGGTTGAGAGGTTTGAGTTGTGTGTATTCGTCTTAATTGTGAAAGTGACACTGGGTATATCAAGGAAAGACAGAGGAAAAGGAAGGATTTACAAATATTTATATAACTTATATGTGTAAATGTAATTTGGAATGAAAAATGGCAAAAAAACAACATATCATCTCACTCATGTTATATCAGGTAGTCAGGTTATTTTTTACTGTCACCAAGCAATATTTTGTAAGCAGTGATTTGCATGCAATAAAGGACTTAGCACAAACATCTCGTGCTACAATTGCATTCCCAAGGAGGGTTAACGTCGGACGCCAGTCGGTTGTAAAACTTTTCGCACCTATACGTTCCCAAAGTGGGTTGACGTCAGGCAGGCGGCCGGTCGTAAAACTATAACCAAATCATTTAAACTGTTCCGGCTATTTCTTCTCCATTTTGCAAGGTCTTTGGCATCCTTGGGTGACCATTGACATGCATGTTATATTAGGAGAAGAAAAAACAGGAAAGCGCACCCCGAGAGAGCGACGGAACGCTTCAGCACCGGCCGTGCTGCAGCGTTCCGTCGCTTTCTCTCGCTCAAGCAAATTACTGTTCTGAGTGACAGAAAAGGATAGCAGCATAGGAAAGTGCTGTTCCGTGCTGATAGATGAGATCCAACCCTAATAATAGGATAATAGAGATGAATATACTTTAGGCGAAAAAACATGACGCGACGCTTCGTCTCTGCGCCAGTGTGAGTTGACCCTTAGTGACCAGATTTTCAAGCTTCAATAACAACTGGGATATAGCAGTGTACTAAATAAACAATATTGCGCAATGTCACTCACTATTGATATATTTCTATAATTCTATTTTCAATACAAAAAAAAATTGCTTTACGTGTATTAAATGTTATTTTTATATACGTATTTTGTTTTAGTTAAGGTGTTGTCGATTTATATTTAATATTGTCAATTAATTAGTAAAAATAGCTTAAAATTGACCTTAATTATAAGTTTTTATAATGCTATTCAAAACTGTGTTAGAATTTTGGCATATTTACATATTTTGATATTGATGTCACTACAATGTTTAAGGCCTTGTAAATATGATTATAACTTTTTAATAAGTTAGCAAACAACAGATGCATGCAACTTAGGCATACTATTTATTGACATCTTGGCGCACAATTGCATAGAAAGAAGCACAAAAACCACCAAAGAAATTTATTTCTTTTATAAAAAACAAATATTTTGTGAAAGTGATTCTGCTTTATCGCACAATGGCATTCAAAGTGAAAAAAATAAATGGCAAAATCATAATTTAAAAATATTGAAAAAATTCATAACATTACAATCCAAAAAAAAATCGCAGAATAGTTTAATGTAGTGTTTAACTTTAAATGTCTTGTGATACATATTTAAAGCAGAATATTTGTGAATTAGTTAACAACACTAAATTAATGAAATTGATGTGTGCAGGAAGCTTGGAAAAAGCGAAAGAGGTAGAAGATAGGATCAAACAACAATACGCAGAATCACAACACAGAGAGAAGGTCCTCGTCAGGCGGTTAGCTGCTAAGGAGCAGGAGATACAAGATTATGTTGTAAGTTCTTTATTCATGTTTTTCTTTAGGCAAATGTTTACTGGAATTGTTCATATATGTTCCTGGTAGTGACAGATAGACTCCAGAATAATAAAACTGTTCCGTAATCAATGAATGTGTTCTAAGCATATGTGTATGTGCTTTTTCTATAAGAAACATATTTGCTTAACACTTGGCAACCCATCAATATTATTATTTTCCTTTTTCCACCTTCATGCCCACCATCACGCTAAAAGTGACCTGAGCCTTGCCGCCCTAGGTTCTGTCTGCCCCGTTAGGCATAAAGACGTGATACCGTTAGCTAAAGACGCAGCGCCGCGCCAAAATAAACAATGGTTGTATTTAGGGTGGTCTCAATGGCATCGATTGCCAATGTGCTGCCCCCGCCTCTTTGTTGGCTCATAAAAAAGCCTTGGATACGAATCACGAATGTTTACAAAAACAAGAATAAAATTATTCATTTTTTTTTGTTTAATTTTGTTTGTCAAACATAAACTTAAAAGATAATTATTTGTATTTCCAGAGTCAAATAACGGAACTGAAATCATCACACGCGAGTCTCAACGGACGGCCCACACTATTAGACCCTGCAGTTAACGTGCTCATACTGCGGCTAAAGCAAGAACTAACTTCAACGAAGGCGAGACTAGAGGAAACACAAAACGAACTGTCCGCATGGAAGTTCACACCAGACTCAAATACAGGAAAGAAGTTGATGGCCAAGTGCAGACTTCTGCATCAGGAAAATGAAGACCTGGGTCGCATGACCTCCAGCGGACGAATAGCGAAGTTAGAAGGTGACCTAGCGCTGCAAAAGAATTTAAGTGAAGAAGTTAAAAAGTCTCAATCAGGTAAGCCACAATTTTAACGTATAGGCACAGAATACAGTAAGAGTATACAGAACGGAATCTCCTAAGGTACGCGCAATATGCACCTCGCCCTCGTTTTCGCCTTGTCGAGGGGCGAGAGCAGGCGAACACACACTGCATGGCGCACGCGGGCGCACAAGAACGGGGGAGAGGTTCGGGGACGCATATTGCGCGTACCTTAGGAGATTCCGTTCTTTATACTCTTACTGTATTCTGTGGTATAGGTACTGATTTTGTCATCTAATTAATTTCAGCCTGACTGTACTTCTGTAAAACTGTCACTTCACAGGCGGCGTAGGGGCCGGCCACGGCCTCGCGGTCTGCAGAACTCGCTTGTCAAGCGGATAAACTTTTTAGGGTTCCGTACCCAAAGGGTTCAAACGGGACCCTATTACTGAGACTCCGCTGTCTGTCACAGGGCTCTATCTCTTGAACCGTAATAGCTAGACAAGTGAATTTTTCACCGATTATTTATTAGTGTGGCCGCTATACCAACAAATAATAATAATAAAAAGTTGAAAATTAAAGGGGGTCGTCATACAAAAAACGTGTTTTTTCAGCGATTTTAACTAGATTTTAATGTAAATAAGTAATAATAATGGCATTAAATATATACTTAAAATTTTCACAGATTATGTATTATTATGGCCGCTATAACTACAAATACTAAAAATAAAAAGTTAAAAATTAAAGGGGGTCGTCATACAAGAAACGAGTTTCTTCAGCGTTTAAAAACATTGTACGGAGGTACGGAACCCTTCATGTACGAGTCCGACTCGCACTTGCCCGTTTATTTTACGCCTCGCGTCTGATAGCGATTTTTTTATTAGCCAAAGGGCCTCGCAGACCTATCTCGCCCACATAAAACTTTGATCTGGCGCCACGACTAGGACCACTTGTTCTATTATTTTTTGAGAAAGACTGAAGTATTGTACCTATTCTGCTTCTATTCAGGCAAACTAATGGGTATTTTGACAAAGGCAAACTAATAGCTTGTACATCATACCATACCTTATTTTTTATTATTAACTGGAATAGAATTGACTCTTTATTATTATTTTAATTAAATTATCGTTGTATCATTGTCGATCCACTCATACATTCGAATACACCAAAGGAACTACCATGTTGCGGCGGAAGCGAATTTAAAAGTCGAGCGCTTTCACGCTCTTTGTGTGGTTTTACTGTGGCGCTTTCGCATGCGCTGTTGGTCAGCGCCGCGGGCAACGGGCAAACCGCAATTTTATTTTTTTTGAAGTGAAATGTTCTTTAGGCGCGTTAAGCATTTTTTGATATGGGAAAAAACCATTGAACTCGCGACACTGTTACCGACACTATCTTGTTAAAATTTTCACTTCTGTCGGCACTCCCGGAGTGCCACTATTTTTATGGCTTTCGGGCAGCGCTTAACACCCGCCCGTGTCGCTTACCAGCGGTAAGCGTCACTGTAAAACCAGCCTGTAGCGAAGTATCGTGCAATGATAGTTCTCGTAATTTTTAACTGATAAGAAAAATGTTTTGCAGAATTGGACGACTTCCTCCAAGAGCTGGACGAGGACGTGGAGGGCATGCAGAGCACGGTGCTGTTCCTGCAGCAGGAGCTGCGCGCGTCGCACGCGACCGTGAACGGCACGGCGGCCGCGTCGCCCGACAAGCGGCCGTACGCCGGCAGCGACGACGGCACCCCGCGCGGCAAGCGGCGCCGCGCCTCCGTGCTCTCGCTCGACTACAACGAGGACGACGACCCGCTCACCGTCACCAACGGCGACGCCGACTAGCGCAGGAGCCCGGGGCTCCTCTACCGGACTCGACTCTAGTGAATAGCCCGACGGCCCGTTCTGTTGACTTGATTTCATACGAGTGATCCGAGGTGAAACGCTGGTTCCGTGACGGTCGCCAATCACTCGCATGTGAATTATGTATTAGCACATTTGAAGTGTATCCTATAAATCTATGTACTTTCATTACGAGACAAATATAAGACGAATGATCGTCATTTCCATTGACAATGAATTGGTGATGATTGTGTCAAATGTGAAAATGAGACTAAGAAAACATTTGGTAAAAGTATAGTTTGCGTTTTATGCACAACAGTGGAACATGTGATCAGATTAACTGGTGAAATCGTTTTTGACATTGTTTTTTATACTTGAATATTAAGAGAAGACTCAGTTGACAATTTTATAATTTATTTATGGTAAGTGTGATATATATTAGAGAAATCTGATGATATAGCAATAACAGACTTTGTTGTTGGACTAATTGTTTATGGCATTTATTTTGTTTACATGCCCGAGTTGATGAAAATGATGAAAATCGCGCCCATTGGTAAACGTAGCAATAATGTCAAACACCAAGCCTAATGTTATAATAAATGCCACATACCTATATTTATTAAATTAATGCGACTTTCTACATGAAATGTTTTTATTCTCAAATTACAATGAATGTATATAGAGCTATGTTAATAAACGTATATTACTGGCATATATTTTGGAGTATTATTTACATTAACTGCGGAAAATAAATTCGTCACTTTCCCATTATCACAAACAGTAAAACGCGAACGTAACGGGCAAAATAAAACAAAGTCGTTAAAGGTTTTTCAATAATGTTCTGCATCTTATATTGGATTCTGTTGTTCGTAGGTAAGGCTAAAAGTGCTTGTATATTTATACGAGCACTTGTGGGTTTCAGAATACAAAAAGTAAGAGTATGTACTTAGTTTACAAATTCTCAAATAGATTTGGGATTATCAACTCCCATGAGACCGTAAGTAAAAAGCGTCGATTTTAAACCTTATGTTTGCGACACAAAGTTGATAAATGACATGAGAACATATCTGCTTTTTAGGGTTCCGTACCCAAAGGGGACCCTATTACTGAGACTCCGCTTTCTGTCACAGGGCTCTCTTGAACCGTAATAACGAGCCACTTGAAACATTCACTCAACAACAAATACTAAAAATAAGATAAAAATTAAAGGGGTCGTCATACAAGAAACGTGTTTTTCTACAGCGTTTTCTTTACAATGGCATTAACTAGATACTTGAGAAATTTTCACCGATTATGTATTACTATGGTGGCCGCTATTACCTACAACAAATACTAAAAATAAGATTAAGTTAAAAATTTAAAGGGGGTCATCATACAAAAGAAACGTGCTTTGTTCAGCGTTTTAAAACATTATACAGAACCCTTTAGGTACGAGTCCGACTCGTACTTAACCGGTTTTTTGTCACATTTGAAACTAACTTCCGAAATATTTGTTTCGTTAGACTATGGTCTATTATCGGAGGTATCTGACCACTCGCAAGAACCCGAAGAGCGTATATCCTATGAGGGAGCCCAGGTCTGGCAGGCGACCCTGCGATCGCCCGAAGACATAGTCCTGGTCAGGAGTCTTCTGGACCGTGGAGGTATTTACTATTTTTCATATTTTTTGTACCTACCGTAAACAGCAATTTGAAGGTACAGTGCACGCTAAAATGTTCTCTTACAAACTCAATAGAAGACGTGATTAAAATTAAGCACCCAATGGGCATAGACCTTGAGACGGCGAAGAAATGAAGGCCGAAATACAAAATCGGAGAGCTCGACAAAGCAACCTTTGCGAGGTCCGGCCTATGTCCAAATACCATGTCATTCCAAGTCATTGAAAAATAAACAACATCCTATTGAAATTAGTGCCTATTAATTGAGGCTGAGGAGAAGGTAGAATATAATACTTACCATTAACTTGAAAAGGGCTAGGTATGCTCGGTGTTTCTCTACGTGAACCAATAAGAAATGTGGAAATTCGATTAGCTTGTTGAAGTGTTAGTGGGCGGGGCACATAGCATGACGAACCGATGGCCGATAGAGCAAAAAGGTTCTCGAATGGCGACCACGTACTGATAAGCGAAGCGTAGGACACCCACCCCACAAGGTGGTCAGACGATCTGATCAAAGTCGCTGGATGCAGGCCGCTCTAGGTCTGTCATTTTGGAAATTACCTATTTGGGGGAGGCCTATGTCCAGCAGTGGACTTCCTGTGGCTGATATGATGGGAGAGGTCTATATCGAGCAGTAGACGTTATGCGGCTGAAATGATGATCATTGAGTCCCTCCTGTGCCGTGTGGCTTCCAGCTTAGAATAAGACCAAGCCATCTCTTCTTCCTGTGGGTGTCATAAGAGGCGACTAAAGGACTAAGCACAAACATGTCGTGCTATAGGTAATTGCATTCCTTTGGGTTGACGTCGGGTGGCAGCCGCAACTTTTCGCACGAATGCATTTTCAAAGATGGTTAACGTCAGGACGGTGGCTGGACGTAAAACTATAGCCAAAATAGTTTAAAAACTGTTCTGGCTGTTTTTTCTCTCCACTTCGCGTCTTTGGCTTTCCATTAATTCAATTCGAATTCAATTATCTTTACTAGTTGTTCGCCGCGAATCTATAGTTTACCGGATTATAGTTCCTTAAGTAACACCTAGATGGTGCTATCTAAAGTTAGAAGTGTTAGAACGCGCTATGGTTTCGTTTGCTACATAATCGCGGACATTTTTATTAATATTTCTATTGATATTTCCTACATGCCTACCAAATTTCATCAAAATCGGACTTCGGCAGTTATCGCGGTACCTACATACATATATGTACAAACAATGTGGTTTCGCCCCAACTTGATTTAGAGTCAATTATCATAGGATATTTATAATATCTCTTAATAATAAGTAGTCACTTTGTTTTGTTTTGCACAAATGTTGACGTCAAATCGTTACAGCTAAGTTAATGCCGCTTCCTAGGCGCAAGTGCAGAAGAAACGGCAACAAACTGCACTGCAGCATTTTCTCCAAAGACGTCAACTAACAAACTTAAAACTTAAAATTAGTTATATGGATGGATTAACTAACCTTAACAATTTGGAGAAGAAAAAGCGGGAAAGTGCACCCCGCCGCGTGCTCCGAAGCAGCACAGTCGAAGATGCAACCGGGATCGCGCTAAAGAAGGGGGCCATTAAGTCCCTCCTTCTGGCGCACAATAATTTTAGTTAGAAGGTACTGACGTACTTCCTGTAGATAGGTACCTATGACAAACTCTTTTGAAAAGATTATACTGGGTACGTACCCAGTATAATCTTTTCAAAAGAGTTTGTCATTAATATGTATGATGTTATAGCTGTCGCTTCCATGTGGAGCCTGTCGCCTAGTCGAGCCGAGTTCCTAGTGCGCGGCGAAGACGCACCAAATGTCCGCAGCATCCTGGATTCAAAGGGGATCAATCACACCACCATTATCAAGAACGTACAGCGGCGCATTGATACTCAGTATGCCCAGCACTCGGATCTGTGGACAGAGCAGTCCCTGAGAGTTGGTAAGGTCGCGACTGAGATTGCTGTTTAGAGTTCCGAAGTCCCTAGACCCTAGACAGAACTCTTATTGGTAAATAGTTTCCGTTATTATTGGTTTCGGAATTCTTGTTCGAGTAGGTATAGTGCGGGCCTAATCTACTACAAAATAACAGTTAGCTTTTAAAGGGGGGGATTTTAATAGCAAAACTGTTAGCTTGGATAATATAAAAAAAGCCTGAATTGTGCCGCCACAGATTTTTGGCGACTTTGGGGGAGTTTTTTTTTATCCAAAAATTTTCCTACTATCTTTCCTTCGGTTATTGTTTTAAAGAACGCATTAGCTTGCAGATTTGTTTTTTTTAAGGTGAAGATATAGGCAAATGGCCTTAAAGTGTGAAATAAATTGTGAACTCGTAAATATAGTGATAATTTCGATATTGCTCTTCGTCATGCACTAGATAGCCCATTAAATTATTTTATGAACGAAACTATTATTGGTGATCCATCTAGCTTTAAAACTTGCCGTGGCCACTTTTGGCGGAGGCAAGTTTTAAAGCTAGACGAATTAATGTAAATACTTTCAACGGTGGTTCATAAAATAATTTAAAGGGCTATCTAGTGCATGATGAAGAGCAATATGGAAATTATCTCCATATTTACGAGTTAATAATTTATTTCAAATGAGGGCGCCACTTCAAGGCCATTTGCCTATACCTTCACCTTAAGCTGCCCAAACGCAGCTGCCATCTGAACAGCCGGGACTACATAACGGCTTAAATTGCCTTCCGAAGAACGGAGGTGACCCTACCATGGAAGTCACTGGAAATCACAGGGAGTCAAATGTTTTAGTTAGTTTTTAGTCTTCCTAACATAACCCTGCTAGTAAAATGGGAAAATCCCAGCCCCCCTGCAAAACTAAAAAAACAAACCGGATAATATACAGTACAGTAAGTACCTACCTATATACTACTTGCCGAACCTAAAAAAGACGAAAATTTTTTTAAAACAATACTTATACTGTTAGGCAAATATTCAGCCAAGTTTGTAATATCTAAGTAGGCCTAGAAATCTAGAAACGGGAAAGGAACTCGTTTTACCAGACTGATAAATAAAAGACCCTTCGCGCTTCTGAGCGAAAGTCCAAATTAATTGCAATCACAACTACATAGACTCGTCGATTTATCTACCTAGCTTACTTCCAATTGGTAGATAACTAGGGATTTCTCTTAGTAAACCTAGATTTGATACGCATGCGCAGTTATGCCGACCGAGTAGGTATGAAATAGAAGTTGTTAGTAGTAAGGTACCTTTGTAAGTACCTATTTTGCCACGATTGCGTTACAGTATTAAACTTTGGGGTAACAGCTACAAGTAGAATAAATCTATAATATTCATAAAGCTTTCTCAGCGCAGAAGAGGGCAATTAGGGTAATTTTTAGGCTATCGCAGATTGAGTCCTGTCGAGACTATTTCCGTAGACTGGGAGTTTTAACGGTCCCATGTCTCTACATACTGGTGTTACTATGCGACGTGGTCAAGCACCCAGAAAGGTTTGAAACGGTTCGGGAGAGAGAGTTAAGACTTACTACCAGAAGGAAGGACCTTCCCCTTAAAAATAACACAGACTTGCCTAGATTAGAAATGTTTAAGCATAGTGCTCGTTTCCAAGCTACTCGTCTTTATAACAAGCTCCCAATTGAATTTAAAACAATCAACAAGTTATCAATCTTTAAAAAGAAACTCAAATGCTTTTTGCTCCAGAAGTGTTATTACTCTGTTGAGGAATATGAACGTGATAAGGACCGCAAATAATGAGATAAAATTAGTATTTTGACATTTTATAAATTATAATTTTTGAGATTTTTTATTATTGTTATTTATTCTTTTATAATTATTAATGTAATGACTTGGACATGCAATGATTTGGTTTCCGTCTGATATTTTAATGTTTTTATCTTATTTGTAATGTGTTTTGTTTTTGTATATGTTCGACGCAATAAGTGTTTTGCTATGAATAAAATGAATTGAATTGAATTGAATTGAATTTACCTATAGCATAGAGTTCTATATACCTATGGGCCTATAGTATAGAATAGGGTTTTCACCTGCATGAATCTACCTACTACCGATGCCGGTCTAATGGCGGCTCTACCTACACGTTAGCCAACATTGTGGCGAGTATTGTGGCAAAAATATTAGCCAAGAGTTTGTGATGGCGTCCATACGTTGGAAGGTCGCTCAGTTTGCTTCGGTGCAGGCCAATGTGCGGACATATTTATTTTCTTATCATCTTATTTTTTCGAAAAGTTTCTTCATTGGTCATTGTTCCTGCCATTTTGTAGACACTAGTGAATAAGTATATTTAAATCAAGTGTGTGCGTGCTACAACGTGTGGACGAGGCGGCCATCACTCTGCCATAATCACTTTAATCTTTTGTTAAAAACCGACACCACTCGGATTTTGCGCCAACTTGTGGGCCATCATTACAATACATACCAAGCTAAGCACAAACACCCGCTCTACATAATGGCCATAGATTTGGCCATAACCATTGCCACAATGTTGGCCAACGTGTAGAGCCGGCATAAAAGGCATCTACCAATACTTAAGGTGTCCATAATTACTAGCTAGGCAGGCAGTTGGTAAACACAGAAGATACTTTAGATGTACCTATCCAGGGCCGTAGCTAGAGGGGAGGCATTGTGGGGCAATGCCCTACCTTGAGATCACAATGCCCTACCTTTTGCTAACATAGGTACGAGTAACATACCACAGTTTGTGACATTCATTTCATATTATAAATTCTTTGTTCTGCTGTGTATAGATGGCATTTAAAGCGCCATCACATGAAGCGATGGTCTTTTTAATTATAATATCTGTGATGCAGAGGGCATTCCCCGTACCATAGATTGCAATATGGGCTACATTGCAATCTATGGTACGGAAATTCAACCATCTTGTTCGCTTGTTCTTCATCATTGAGGATTTAAAATTTAAAATAGTTTTTAGATCCATGCTCATGCATGCTCTGTCACAGAAATTATTTGTCTACGAATAGATATTGAATGTACATCACTGACCTAGAGGTCAGTGATGTACATGGTGATTGATTTAGGGCCTATGCTTCTAGTGCAGATCAATTGGGTATTTTGGTGGGTCAAAAATAAATTATTTAGTACCTACTGTTAATAGAATAAAACGTCACAAAATAATGCCACTTGTCATCGATCACATCCACTTTGAACGTGATTTTAGATTTGTTAATTAAGAGCGCTAAAAGTATCTGATTTGACTTGTTGCATAATAGCATATTATGATAAATTTTACTTCCGCCCTACCTGTACCTAACCAATGCTGCCCTACCACAAATTCGTCTCTAGCTACAGCCCTGTACCTACCTACTTAGTTACCTATATTTTCTTTAGTCGTAGGTATCTTACGACACCCTTACACAAAACTCTGCTTAAGCCTGACTTAATTCTTTCTTTCCAATGTATTAGCTTACGTTCACGTGCTTTTCGAATGACGAAGAAGCTCAAGATCAAGAGCAGGGATTTGTAGATTCAGTCCGCACCCTGCCGATGCTTTGTGTAAAGCATCGGCAACAAAAAAAGGCGTTATAGCAACAAATCGCACACAATACTCAACCAGCTCCCCTCCGTCTCATCTCCGTCTATCTAATGGTGGACGTCTGCATTTGTGGTCTCGCGAAGGGACTCGAATATCCAATTATTCTACTTGTCTTGTTTCACCAGGTCATCGGTTGAATTGGGACAGGTATCCTTCGGTGGCAATCATCGACGAATATCTGCGAACTCTCAGTGTAAATTTTCCTTCTACAACGAACGTCACAACTATTGGATATTCAACAAGCTATAGGCCGATACAGGTAAATAAAAGCAATTAATGAATGAGCAATCCAGATAGCCTTAGATATATGTATAACACATCATATTGTCATCGTAAGACCATTGCTGCTTAGGTATTGCTAGCCGAATCCACCACTGTAATTTATGTTCAACAAGCATTATGATGTTAATTTCACTTTCAGGTTATCAGGATATCAAATGGAAACCCCAACAACAAAGCATTTCTAATAACAGCAGGTGTACATGCGCGAGAGTGGATATCTATCACATCAGCTCTCTACATAGCTGACAGAATAATAGGCTATTTCGACCAGCAACCTCATTACGTTAAAGATTTAGATTGGTAGGTCCTTAACTAATCTGATAATGCAGAGCAAGCCCTCCATTTAAACTTGTGCTATCTCGTACATTATTACTTAACTTACTTTGAGGCTAGCTTAATCAGGGTGATTTGTCCCTATACATCGTGTTAATGAAAGAACGCAAAACCTCTCAGATGGTACCTCAGCCCATGTAACTAAACAAAGTTTGAAAACTCACGCATTCCAAAAAAAAATTCGGATTTTCATACAAATTGACTCGATCAGCTGATCAGTTTGTACGAAAATTCAATTTTTTTTTTTTAATTTCGTGTAAGTTGTTTAACAAAACTTGTTCAGTTACATGGGCTGAGGGACTATCTGAGAGGATTTGCGTTCTTTCATTAAGGTGAAATGGTAGCATAAGTGGCGCCCTCATTTGAAATAAATTGTTTAAAACTAAATATGGTGATATTTCAAAATTTGATTTGTATTAATGTCTAAAAAGACCTTCAAACTATTTTATGAATAACCTTTGATTTGCCCTTAAATTTTACAAAAAAATTGCCACTGCTTTTTAAATTTTGGTCAATATTTTTTAAGATGGTTTCAAATGATCCTGCATTCTCAGGTATATCGTGCCGCTGGTAAATCCTGACGGCTATGATTACTCGCAAACCAAGGACCGCTTCTGGAGAAAAAATCGACGGAGATTTGGCATCTGCCATGGTGTCGATATCAACAGGAATTTTGAGTGAGTATCCTTCATTACATATCCTAAACACACAGGGCATTACATACAAAGAAGTATTAAAATAAAAAAAGATCCTCCTTAGAAGATTAGTGGTCGTATCCAGAACTGATCATAACTAGAAGAAGACTAAGGGTTGGATCTCATCTATCATCATACGGAAGTGGACGCTGACCACCTGAAGCATTCCAAGAGGTGATAGGTAGTAACTTAGTAAATGCCAAGTCGAATCACTTTAAAAAGGGTGTTCGTTCTGTCACCTCATTTCGTAACGTAGGTCAAGTATTATTTAATCTATTTCTTAGCGCAGCTTTAGGCGAAGATATAGGCAAATGACCTTGAAGTGGCGCCCTCATTTGAAATAAATTGTTAACTCGTAAATATGGAGATAATTTCCATATTGCTCTTCGTCATGCACTAGATAGCCCTTTAAATTATTTTATAAACCACCGTTGAAAGTATTTACATTAGTCCATCTAGCTTTAAAACTTGCCTCCGCCAAAAGTGGCCACGGCAAGTTTTAAAGCTAGACGGATCATCAATAATAGTTTTAACGGCAGTTCATAAAATAATTTAAAGGGCTATCTAGTGCATGACGTTGAGCAATATGGAAATTATCACCATATTTACGAGTTAACAATTTATTTCACACTTCAAGGCCTATATCTTCGCCTTAATACGAGTATATTACAGGCAAGTTGTGTTTGTTTCAAAAAATTACATTAAAAATAGTAGATACCTACTTCAGCAAGTGTATTTTTTCAGCGTGGACTGGTTCGTATCAGGCGTCTCAGAAACAAATATATGCAGTGAATCGTACTCCGGGCCCAAACCGTTCTCAGAAAGCGAAACTGCATCTTTAAAGGTGTGTACTAAGGGTGTGTATTGACCATCCATACCATGTAAAATACTAACATCAGGGTGACCTGGTAGGTCCTCACAAAAATATACCTACCTTCTAACAAAATTAATGGAACAGCAGAATTTTTTTGTAGGCCTGCATATTAAAAGTTCATATTTATGAAATGAACGAACACTTAATATTACACGAAGCGCACACAGTCTATTGTCGCTTTCATTTGAAATAAGTTGTTTCATCTTAATAAAGGTTAAAATTATTTTACGATTACGCATAAGATCTACCGAATCCACCCAATCACAACACAAAACCCTCTCACCCAAGATGAAGTTAACCAGATAAATAAGAGGTAAGTTCGAGAAGATGCCGTGCGGTTCCCGGCAGAGTAGAATAGAACCACAACAAATCTTCCCGTGGATGTCGTAGAAGCCGACTTAGGAAACAAGCTAAAAAAGGTTAAAAACATCAATGAGACCTCTCCAAGCAGTCTGGCCAGCGTGGAGAGTGTACGCCAAATCCTCTGGTTATTCTGGCCAAATATGATTTTGGTAGTACAGAGAGGGTCGTGCTCCTGCAGTGGAGACTAAATAAACGGGCAAGTGCGAGTCGGACTCGTACATGAAGGGTTCCGTACCGCCGTACAATGTTTTAAAACGCTTAAAAAAACACGTTTTTTGTATGACGACCCCTTTAATTTTAACTATTTTTTATTTTTAGTATTTGTTGTTATAGCGGCCATTGTAATACATAATCTGTGAAAATTTCAAGTATCTAGTTAATGCCATTATAAAGATCTAGTTAAAAACGCTGAAAAAACACGTTTTTTGTATGGCGACCCCCTTTAATATTTAACTTTTTTTTTATTTTTAGTATTTGTTATAGCGGCCATTGTAATACATAATCTGTGAAAATTTCAAGTGTCTAGCTATTACGGTTCAAGAGATAGAGCCCTGTGACAGACGGACAGACAGCGGAGTCTCAGTAAGAAGGTCCCGTTTTGCACCCTTTGGGTACGGAACCCTAAAAAGACCTGATGATAATGATGATGAAGTTCAAGACCGAGTGCATTAATTCGTGCAAAAACACAGACATAAACTATTATGTCTGTGTTTTTGCACGAATTAATGTACTTACTAAGCAGACAAAGGCGTCAAATCACACTACATACAAATAAAAATAAATTAGTACCGAGGTACGTATTTTCTATATGTAAGGAATCCGCTAGATGACAATATGTCAAATCAGACACTTTTTTCTAAACGTCAAAACAAACATTTTCTATGGGATTTGTATGAAATACAAAACAGTGACGTCATAGATATTTGGAGTCAAATAGCGCTATTAAATTAAATTAGTATGGAAATCGAACTACTTTAATATCAGTTTTTTCTGCATTAAAAAATCTAAAATCATGTTGAAAATGTATATGATCAATACAAGTGACACTATTTTGTGACGTTTTATTCTCATAACAGTACCAAATAATTTATTTTTGATTAAATGGATTTATTTGTTTACAGAAATTCATGAAAAATATACAGCATAAGTTACTTGCGTATGTGGACATCCACTGTTTTGGACAGCAAATTTTGTACCCGTGGTGCGCCAAGACCGAGGAAACGGAACACTCCGCACTGCACAGGTCTACCGCAGCCGGGATAGCTCAAGTATGAAGTAACTAATGTTTTACTGTGTTTATTCTATGCAAAATTTATGAGACATCGTCGTCTCAACTTCACTAGGGGGTAAAATAATTGAATAATGTTCCCCATTTTATATGTATCTTCTTATTATTCCGGCAAGCATGTTTATATGGCACCATTAAGAAAGAGCACTATTTTGTTACACATATTATTTTCAACATATATTATTATTTCATTCTACCATCATACGAGTATATTATTATTTGACGACCTCCGTGGCGTAAGGTTAACTCGGAGGTTCCGGGTTCGATCCCCACCCAGGGCAAGTTGGAAAATGGCCTTTTTCAAATTGTCCTAGGACTTGGATGTTTATCTATATAGGTATGTATTAAAATATACATATAAGTACTATATCTATATAAATAAAAATGAATTGCTGTTCGTTAGTCTGCTTAATAAAATAATTGAATAATGTTCCCCATTTTATATGTATCTTCTTATTATTCCGGCAAGCATGTTTATATGGCACCATTAAGAAAGAGCACTATTTTGTTACACATATTATTTTCATCATATATTATTATTTCATTCTACCATCATACGAGTATATTATTATTTGACGACCTCCGTGGCGTAAGGTTAACTCGGAGGTTCCGGGTTCAATCCCCACCCAGGGCAAGTTGGAAAATGGCCTTTTTCAAATTGTCCTAGGACTTGGATGTTTATCTATATAGGTATGTATTAAAATATACATATAAGTACTATATCTATATAAATAAAAATGAATTGCTGTTCGTTAGTCTGCTTAATAAAATAATTGAATAATGTTCCCCATTTTATATGTATCTTCTTATTATTCCGGCAAGCATGTTTATATGGCACCATTAAGAAAGAGCACTATTTTGTTACACATATTATTTTCATCATATATTATTATTTCATTCTACCATCATACGAGTATATTATTATTTGACGACCTCCGTGGCGTAAGGTTAACTCGGAGGTTCCGGGTTCGATCCCCACCCAGGGCAAGTTGGAAAATGGCCTTTTTCAAATTGTCCTAGGACTTGGATGTTTATCTATATAGGTATGTATTAAAATATACATATAAGTACTATATCTATATAAATAAAAATGAATTGCTGTTCGTTAGTCTGCTTAAAACTCGAGAACGGCTAAACCGATTTGGCTAATTTTTGTCTTGAAATATTCATGAATGTCCAGGGAAGGTTTAGACGGTGAGAAATTATGGAAAAGGGAACGGGAAAGGGCGAAACGAAGTTCGCCGGGTCAGATAAATATCTTATCTTCTATATACAAAGTGGAAGGGACATACCCGTAATAAATCGAACCACGGTCTATACTAGATCATTAAAGTATAATGAAATTAAAATAACAGTCGAAAAACCAAAAAATTACATTCCTATACATATTGCCCGAGCGGCTGCACACTTTTGTATGGAAATGTTGAAATTTTTTTTTGTTCTTTGGCTGTTATTTTAATTTCATTATACTATAATGATCTAGTATAGACTGTGGTTCGATTTACGGGTATGTCACTTACTTCCACGTTGTATATAAAAGTGAAAATCACTCACTCATCACGAAATCTCGAAAACTACTTAGCCAATGAAAATGAAATTTGGCAGGAAAGTAGATTGAGACTAGGAGACGTCTGCTAAGAAAAGATTTTTTAGAAATTCCATCCCTAAGGGGGTGAAATAGGGATTGGCAGTTTGAATGAAACTTCGTAATTTTTAAAGTGAGACACATGACATTTTTAATGTATTTTAGTAGTTAGTAAAAAATAATAATACATTTATTAGATTTTGAAAATGACTTACCTATAGGGGTGAAATAGGGGTTGCAAGTTTGTATGAATCTTCGTCATTTTTGAAGCGATACACATGACTTTTTTGAATTAGTAGGTAGTTAGTAAAAAATAATAATCCATTAATAGGACTTAATAAATTGCAACCCCAGTTTTCAAAAAAACAATCTAATTTGTGGATTCTACGCGGGCGAAACCGCGGGCAAAACCTAGTAAAATATATAACTTAAAATAAGTTGAGTTGATATCCCATAACACAAGTTTAAGCTTACTTTGGGGCTAGCTCAATCAGAGTGATTTGTCCTGTGTATTTGTCCCTATCTATACAACGTGGAAGGGACATACCCGTAATAAATCAAACCACGGTCTATACTAGATCATTATAGTATAATGAAATTAAAATAACAGTCAAAGAATAAAAAAAATCGGCATTTCCATACAAAAGAGTATAGCCGTCCGGGCGATTTGTATGGAAAGGTCAAAATTTTTTGTGGTTTCTTGACTGTTATTTTAATTTCATTATACTTTAGCGATCTAGTAAAGCCCGTGGTTCGATTTATTACAGGCCCTTCCACGTTGTATAATCTATATATATTCATTTATTCAAATCTACATACTTCCAGGCGATATACAAAGAGTACGCAAGTTCTTACTCACATGGACCTGCGTATCATCTGATGTACCCTGCTCCAGGGGCCGCCATAGACTGGGCCTACAAACTCGGGGTTAACCACTCCTACGCAATCGAGACCAGGGACAGAGGGGGCAGCGGCTTCCTTTTGCCGCCCACCTACATATTAGAGACTGGGAAAGAATTGTTTGAAGGTATCAGACACTTGGCAAGCGTTCTCCAACCCAAAACTAACAAAAACCGCTCATCGTGGCTTTGACGTCTTTTCTTAGTATTATTAAAATCAGATTTATTAAATAAATATGTACTTGGTGTTGTATTATTCGCATTTTAGTTATCACCTTTAGAGCGCTTGTGTCGCCCATAGATGCCTACCTACTCTATTTGTTGATAGAATATATAAAGAACACATTCTTAAAATATAGGCAGTAGTGGTCCGAGATCTAGTAGACATTTTTGGTATTTGAGGCAAGCTGAAAACTTGTCATACTTCTCCTATAATCACCTAACTCAGTAGAGCCGACATGATTGGGGAGTAGCGGGGCTGAATCAATCCTTACATTTTCAAACATATTTTTTTTACAAATAATGACTTATTTGTAAAAAAAAAAACTGTAATTTTTACACGTTAAAATAGACTATATAAAGAGTAAAAAAAATAATAATAAACCAAATCATTTAGTCTGCTCTGATGCTTGCGAAATTATTTTAAATAAATATACCTAATTCGAAAAAAAAAATTTTTTTCGATTTTTTTTAATAAATGAAAGTTTTATGAAAATATCTCAGAATTTATGCTTAAAGAAAAGGTATTCGTAAAAGAAGGAAGACTTATACAGTAATAACCCCCGTGTGGTTCCGGGTCAGAATAGGACTACTCCATCTCTTCCTTCTAAGAGGCGATTAAAGGACTTGAGCACAAACATCTTGTGCTACAATTGCATTCCCAAGGAGGGTTAATGTCGGGCGGCGGCCCGTTGTTAAAGTTTTCGTACAAATACATTCCCAAAGAGTGACCCTCTTTCAGGCTTAAAATTACAGCCGAATCATTTTAACTGTTCCGGCAATCTTCTCCACTTCGCAAATCTTTGGCATCCTTGGGTGACCATTGACGTGCATGTTATATTTGGAGAAGAAAAAGCGGGAAAGCGCACCCCGGGCTCCGAAGCAGCACAGCTGAGGATGCAACCGGGAACGCGCTTAGATGCAGAAGAAGTTATTAATATTAATGTTTTCTATTGATAACCTTCGAAGAACTATTTAGCATTGTTCTATAGGCCTGTATATCATCTAGCCTAATTAGCCCTCGGAGTTTGAAATACCCTATATTATACATTTAACGTGCTTAAAATAAGGTATTAGGAACGTGGCTTTTGTAAGTAAAACTACAATTTAAAGAAATACACTTATTTATTACGGTCAACCGTAAGGCACCTCAAAATATAAGCTAATCAAAATGCACCCACAAAATAGTCTTGACTAGAATCGGTCGCGTACGTATACTTTAGGAACCTCTTGGGGAGTGACTTGTGCTTTTTCACTTTAACAATTAGATAATAACTAATCTTATTTTCTTATATCTGCACTCCAGGCACTCGTGAAGAACACTTACAATCTGCTTACAGTACTATCTGGTCCCACTATTATTAATAACTACCTATTAATTAACATATAAAGTAGGTACTTATAAGCAGTTAAAATTTTTTGTCAGTGGGTGCAACGCGTGGATGCTTTTTTCCAATCCACGTGTTCCTTTTTTCTCATATTTCGATATACGTTTCCTGGAAAAAGTTGCTTAATATCATGGTATCAGTCATCATCAGCATCATCATCCAAGCGTATTCCCGGTTGCATCGTCAGCGGTTACGCTTCAGATCCCGGGGTCCGCTACCTAACCTAGGTGATTCGACGAGGTTACTGGTTTTTTACACAGAGGGACAGCTGTCTGACCTCCGCAACCCAAAGGGTAGATCAGAACCAATCCTAAGTTAGGTACAAACGCTAGATGGCGTTCGGGACCAACACTTTTACGTGCCTTCCGAAGCACGGAGTCATCTTTCTTTTCGGATAATCAGGTGATTCAAGCCTGCAGTATCCTAACCAGACTGAAAAAACTTATCACAAAGTATGCTTCCCAGTGGGATTTGAACCCACGACCGATCACAAGGCAACCTTAACCACTGGACCATGGAGGCAGTCAATATCATGATCTCAATGTACCCTTAAAATAGTTCAAGTATATTTTGTTGGACTTTATATACAGTTTGATTTTGAACCTCTTAGCTATATTGAAATCTTGGAACCAGAATCACTAATAAAACACAAAACCGTTAGAATTCCCGGCTTATCTTTGGTTTTTACCTCCTTCAATATTTTCACATCGAAATCCTCATTACTTCTATATTATGTTGTAATTTTATTGTATTCAATGAAGGAACCCGTGGATGGAATTGAGCGTGAATATTATCTAAGTACTTAATTAATCATTTAAAGTACTTTTAGTATGACTAATAAATGCAAACTTATTTACAAAGAAAAATAAATTATAGCACTAAGTAAATTCTTGAAACATTTCAGATAAGCGTAAAAAATAACATGTAACTTTTCTGTTCAAAAATATTTTTATAACTTATGTTTATCCAATGACGTGTACACATAAAATTGTTTATTGCGATTAGATGGATAAAAAAAATGCAATAATATGAATTAAAATGTGTACAAAACGGACGGTATTATTTTGAACACTTTACAATTTTCATAAAAGCTCATGATTTAAAATTTAGGAAAATGTGCATAACTGCATAATACAATAGAAAATTCTAATATGTTATCACTCCATTGTAAACATCGTATTCCTATTAAGTGCCAGCAGGGCCGTAAGGCAGAGTAGGTAACTAGGGGCCCCGCATCGACTAGGGACCCACCGGCCCTGGCGAGTCCCGATAATTTTGCGAGCCATTGTCCCCTGTTTCTTTGTTATGGGGCGCCAATCTAGTCCCCTTACCCTAGACAGAATCAGATAACACATATTCAATACAAACATAGTCTAGCTTTTATTTGAAACGACATGCTCTGCCCCAAACATCCGGCCCTGGAGGCCACTAGCCATGCATTGGCTAGGGGCCCCGACATTGTGAGTAATATATATATATATATAAAATACTAATATAGCTTCAAACATAATATTTGATGAAAAAATTCCGTCACATATTATTCTAAAAGGCACTTGGTTGGCTGTCCCACTCGCACAATCAAACATTTTTACAGATTATGTATAAAAAAATGTGTCTCATTTCCAGAAAAATGTTTATTTATTTATTTTATTTATTCAAGTACACTTGGAAATTTACAAACATACACATAAAAAAATAAGGAAATCATAGTACTTAGGTGCTACTTATTTCTAAAGAAATTTCTTCCAGTAGACCCGCGATAGGAAATGGGAAAAAAGAGGTAATTGGCGTGTACCTACAATACAAAACTAAATAAATAAATAGACAAGATACATACCTACATAAACATACATAAATATACTTGTTGTATAACATAAATGTTCCATTATTAACCTCGATGATTATATCGTGGATATTTTAGACATGTTTTTATATTGTGTAGACATTGAATATATCGTGAATTACTTAATAAATAAATATATAGGCACATGTCACACTTGTTGATTAAAGATTTAAAAGTTTCGAGCAACTAATTTGCGTTGTAGTCAATGTCTGCAATATAAAAACATTTCTAAGAAATCCACGACATAGGTAATTATCTAGTAGACGTTTTTAATAAAACACTTTTTTAAAAATGAGATACATTTTTTTAATAATCTTTAAAAATGTTGGATTGTGCGAGCAAGACAGCTAACCAAGTGTAAAATGTCTCTCAAGATATTGTTCCGAGCATAGCAATGCTATTTAAATCAATACCTAATAATTGATCCTTTTACTATATTAGATTGTATAATGGACATCACGTTACTGGTTTATTTCATCACACCACCAGTATATAATAATTAATTAGTACTTTCTTTATATACCTTGTGTACTTAGTGTACGAATTCCACAATAATTTCATACCTGCCAATCGATTTTACACGCGCTGCGTATGAATTAAACAGTTCAAAAATATAAAATCTGGTTAAAATGTAGCAGCTACATTTAATTTAATACTAAGATTTAATCAAATTCAATATTCAACTTGACGGTCGACGGTCATATATGCGCCCGGGCAAGTAATAGTTTTGCGCCTTCTGTTTTCTAAATAATAAATTCTAAATATTTATTTGTAACGTTGACGGCCCGGATCACTTCATCTTCTTATGAATGACATGTGAGTATCTCCACTGAGTACTTATATTTTTTCAAGGTCTCTTACCCTCAGCACGATATTGTTTCTCAATGTCATGCGTATAAAGTAGGAATTTACATACAGCATGATATCAGGGCATGACGGTATCGTGCTGAATCCCGAGTACCTTGAACATTCTTACAATAAACACAATTAAAATCACTTAACTTCTTTCCACGAGCCTCTATTCCCAGGGTTATCGCCGCCCGCATGAACATCCACCTCTTTTATGCCCGCCTGGTACCGCAAGAGTTTATCATCAGCCGTTCTGATTCGCTCTTGCAGTATCTCTACTGTTCTATTCAGTAGTTTGATCTCCTCTTGCAGCGGATATAGTTGCATGTTCATCTGCATCAACTCCTTTTCGTGAGCCAGTTGCAATGTGTGTAGCTATAAAATACAATGTTTTACTTAGTTGCAATCTATGTCAAATACGGAATTTCAACTCTTACCAAACGGTAAACTATATACCTAGCCTCGGCAATATGTAATAGTTACATACAATGAACTAACAGTGTAAACATTCATCAGAAGTAATTAATTAAAGTTTTTTTTTACTTACTCTCCATATTTAATAAACTATAACATTCAACAGTATCTATAAAAAATTAAAATTACTTAGTCAGCGTTTAATATTATTCTACAACAATTACGAGTATTATTGAAATGCGTATACCCACTTTAATTAAACTGATCAAACTACTTATTGCATTTGATTCTAAAGATAAGTGGCAAATTATCATTAAAGCTATATAAATGTCTAAAACATAATAACTTCAAAAATTTAAATAGGAAATGTAATAAAAATCATAGGTCAGATATTGGAATTAGGTGTTCATTGACCGGCATTGAATACTTACCTGAACCTACGGGTACATCCTAAATAACCTCGGATCATGTTACTTCTCCAAAACATATACTGGTAACTTTTTAGGGTTCCGTGCCCAAAGGGTATAAACGGGACCCTATTACTGAGACTCCGCTGTCTGTCCGTCTGTCCGTGTGTCTGTCTGTCTGTCTGTCTGTCCGTCAGTCACAGGGCTCTATCTATTGAACCGTAATAGTTAGACACTTGAAATTTTCACCGGTTATGTACTACTGTGGCGGATATAACAACAAATACTAAAAATAAAAAATAGTTATAATTAAAGGGGGTCGTCATACAAGAAACTTGTTTTTTTCAGCGTTTTTAACTTGATCTTCATAATCCAATTAACTAGACACTTGAAATTTTCACCAATTATGTATTACTAGTACCACAATAACAACAAATACTAAAAATAAAATAAAGTTAAAAATTAAAGGGGGTCGTCATACAAAAAACGTGTTTTTTAGCGTTTTAAAACATTGTTCGGTGGTACGGAACACTTCATGTACGAGTCCGACTCGCACTTGCCCGTTTATTTACATAAGACGTGTATATTTTATTTATGCTGTGCTCATACAAAGATTTAATTCAACTCGTCCATAATAGTTTTCTTTGTTCCTAAACCTTTTCGGACATTAGATTAAATAAAATAAACGGGCAAGTGCGAGTACAATGTTTTAAAACGCAAAAAAGCACGTTTTTTGTATGACGACCCCCTTTAATTTTTAACTTTATTTTATTTTTAGTATTTGTTGTTATTGTGGTCATAGTAATACATAATTGGTGAAAATTTCAAGTATCTAGTTAATGCCATTACGAAGATCAAGTTAAAAACGCTGAAAAAAACACGTTTCTTGTATGACGACCCCCTTTAATTTTTAACTATTTTTTATTTTTAGTATTTGTTGTTATATCCGCCACAGTAATACATAATCGGTGAAAATTTCAAGTGTCTAGCTATTACGGTTCAAGAGATAGAGCCCTGTGACTGACGGACAGACAGACAGACAGACGGACAGACAGCGGAGTCTCAGTAATAGGGTCCCGTTTGCAACCTTTGGATACGAAACCCTAAAAAAACATTTTCTGTATTTTTTAAATATAGAATCAAGACCGAGGTTTTGCTATAACCAGTAACAAAATAACATTGCTTACATCTTGAATTCGTTTCTTCTTTAGCAGTATGAACTCCTCGTTAGTTCTCTTGAGAGAGTCTAACAAGCTACTCCTCTCCTGCATCAGCACCTCTTTCTGTTTCCTCACCTCCGTCAATTCTGCTTCCATTTCGTTGGTCACTTTTGCAAGAATATTCTCCATCGATTTAGTTGGTCTACAACTGGGTTTTCTTTGTGGATTTAGATTCAACAAAACTGAAATTAATTAATCATATTACAAGTATTACAGGAAAATACACCTACACAGATGATCAAGAGTACTTGCACAGACATGACCTTGTAGCCAGAATTAATCACCAGCATATTTCTCTTCGATATGGGCTTGTAGAATCTGAGGTACCGTACTATAAGTACTCACCGGTGCCAGTTCTCGAAAATAGTTGTGCCACGCTCTTTTCGGGATCGATCTGTCATCACTGGTCTTAATTTGGGGCTAGCTCAATCTGTGTGATGTCCGTATCATCATCATCATTTCAGCCGCATAACGTCCACTGCTGGACATAGGCCTCTCCCAGGGAATTCCAAAATGACCGATCTAGAGCGGCCTGCGTCCAGCGCTTTCCAGTGACCTTAATCAGATCGTCTGACCACCTTGTGGGTGGGTGTCCAACGCTTCGCTTGCCAGTACGTGGTCGCCATTCAAGAACCTTTCTGCCCCATCGGCCATCGGTTCGTCGCACTATGTGTCCCGCCCACTGCCACTTCAACGAGCTAATCCGCTGGGCTATATCAGTGACTTTTGTTCTTCTACGAATTTCCTCATTCCTGATTTGATCACGTAGAGAAACACCGAGCATAGCCCTCTCCATAGTGCGTTGAGCGACCTTGAGCCTTATGAGACCCATAGTAAGGGACCACGTTTCAGAGCCATAAGTCATCACTGGTAACACACATTGATTATATACTGTAGTCTTGAGGCACTGAGGTATTTTGGACGAGAAGACGCTGCGGAACTTCCCGAACGCTGCCCAGCCGAGTCGGTATAATTTGTCCGTATATATTTATTTATTTATCACGGACAGGACTATTGTTGCCAATAAGCCTGATACGCGAACGGTCTTATAGTGAATAGACTTACGCTAGATAGCTGGATCAAGGATCAGATTCAGAAAGCAGTACTCCTGGACACCGCACGCATTGTCAGGAGGTTTCTCTCTCTGCGGTCCTGACCGCCAGTAGCTGAAGCCTAGGTTTTTATAATGGGTTTATATTTTGTAGAATGTTTTATATTTTACATTTTATAAATGTTTTATAAAACCTATGAAAATCAATAAAGAGAACTACTATACAATAACATGTAATGAAAAAACTCAATGTCGATGAATTTGTATTACCTACTAATTATATGTATATGGAAATACCACACTATGTTTCATTACGGAAACTATGTATTTCAGAACCTGCCCTAAAAAAAACTAACCTTCTTTTTCCTTCTGCAAATTCCTCAAGTTTTTTCTCAATTCTTCTGTTTCTCTGTTAATTTTAGCAATAGTTCGTTGTTTACCAGTTAATTCCATTTGCAACCCTTTTATCGTAGCCACTAAATAGCTATCCTCTTTTAACTTATTTAAAAACAGTGCCGAGTTTTGTGAAAGCCTACTTACGGCCGAAGAAGCTCTGTCTGGCTTAATAAAGGTCTGAGTTGATACAGTGTGCAGGGATCGTGGCATAGTTTGAACAGCAGTAGTAACAGAATTAGTTTTATTTATCTTATTTTTAAGATCAGAATTTGTTTTGCGATCTTCCATCAGTTGTCGCTCAACGTCTATAATATGGTTTTCATATTTCCGTTTCATGTCGCCAAACTTTTCTTGAAGCGTTAGGAGAATGCTCTGAAAATGATCCTCTTTGTCTTTGAGTTCTTGTTCAAGACGAGAAATTCTTTCCTCTAACAATTTCTTCTTATTGTCTTCAACGGTAGAAGACTTTGCTGCAACTGAAAATAAACAAAAATATGTGTAATTAAAGTTAACATCAAGAACCCTATATCCACGATATACCGTACAAACCTATTAAAGCTGAAACAGAATCGGGATGTTTCCTTTTTAAAATCATTTCCATTTCTTTGACTTGTCTCTGAAGATCTTGAATGATAATTTTATCTTTATCATGCTGAATAGTTAAATTCTTTCTTTCATTTCTTTCTTTATTCATCTCAGCAACGACTCTACCCTCATTTTCCCTGACTGCCTTTAATTCAGAATTTCTATTTTCATATTCTTTTCCTAATCTACTGATAAACTTTTCACACTCATTTAGCTTAAGGTCAGTTATATGTTTTTGTTCATTTACTTGGTCTAACTTATTTCGTAATATTTTATTATCTTCTGTCAACTGCACATTAAGAAGTTCAATAGATTTTACTCTTTCATTAGTGTCCTTTAGTTCTTCTAACAAGTTCTCATGTTTACAAGTAGTAGTCTTTTTTGGTGAATTAGTTACGAATCGGGCAACTTTTGCAGGCTCTCTTTTCTTGGAATCTATGACGCCAGCGGAGAAAGGTCTCGACTTCGGTTTGCGTCGTATATTTTCATTGTTCTCCTTAGCATTATGCTTAACGGTTTGATTTACCTAAAATGCATTTAATAATAAAACTGGATCATTGGAGAAAAAGTTCATTGCTCTATAGAGGTAGAACTAATGCTTCAAAAGCTTTGGTATATCTTAACTAATGTCACCGTGAAACAATGTCGTTACATTTAATGCGATAAATAAACCATTAAAAACGTGTTTACTGTAAAGAGAGTGTGTCATCAGTGTTAAGTAACTGCAAACTAGAGGCAATGACCGAGCGTGGCGCTTCCACGACCCTAAGAGGAAGGTTGTCATTCTGGTTCCAAAACAAACACGACCGGCATCCCAAATCCCAGTAGAGTATGCCTGCAGATTTCTGTACTAAAATATCGATATATACAATTATACATACTTATTCAGAATTTTATTCACAATATCGTAGTAGAAAGGTAATAAGCTACATGCAAAATTTAACCCTAATTCGGTCATTTTGGTTTGAAAGCGGAACAAACATACATCCTTATAAACTTTAGCATTTATAATATTAGAGGGATGCATTATCTCTGCCCCATTATGTCGGACCTGACATAAAAATATATGGAAAATATATTCTGGATCCAAAGTTTTCCGTTTTTTTGTAAACCAACAGTGTATACTTATATCAAAGTTTTTAAACCTTTCAAGGATCATGCTTATATGGTATATAGTGTTTTAAATATATATGTACTGGTATTTACGTCCTTATGATAGACTTTTATTTTTTATGATACCATACGACCTAACAAAATATTCACAAGTATTGATAGAGGACATTAAAATTGTTGAGATTCAATTATTTACTAAAACGTGCCATTTATTTAGCGAAAAATTGTTATCGATGCATAAAAGGAACACATAAAATCGGTAAAATATCTATGTTGTGTGCGAGCTTATAAGGCTCAGGCATTGCGCAGGAGCACCAGAGCATATTTGCACTCGCGTGGCCGGCACTGCGCCAGTTAGTTATCATGGGGTCGTGGTCAGCAACGGTCGTCCTGCTGGTGGTAGCCACCACGGCAGTGCTCAGCACGCCACTCATCAACCAACTACAGCCTGGTCAAAGTAAGTCTTTTTTTCACTGTAAGTACTCCTAAAATTTATTGCACTATTTAAGTTTTTTTTAATACAGTAAAAATATTATTTAATCAATATAAGTATACAGATAAACTATCACGTCTTTATCCCTAACGGGGCAGACAGAGCCTAGGGCGGCAAGGCCCAGGCCACTTTTAGCGTGATGGTGGGCATGAAGGTGGAAAAAGGAAATCATAATAGCTATGGGTTGCTAATCGTATCGCCTATTGATATGATTAAGATTGTTGTCCATCAATATATAAATTATACAAAGCAACAAATATATATATATATATATATATATATATATATATATATATATATATATATATATATATATATATATATATATATATATATAAAATAAAAACCACTTTTAGCACTGGCGTCATTTGTCTGATGCAGTTTGGATTATTGTTTGTATAAGAGTAATTTCTATGTAATCAAATAAAATCAAAGGCTAATTAATAAAATATTCTGTATGCATCATATTTTAAAATAAATAACGTGTAAATTAAGTAATGTTGCAACTTACACGACGATAATATTATCTAGTTATATCATTTACAGTTTACTCCATGAAATGCCATGGAGTAAACCGTAAATTTTACCAAATTTTACTTTCATATTTTATTACTATACCTAGTTGAAAAATCTGAATTTGCATTATGTAAATGAAACTATTTATGTAAACAAAAAAAATATATACAGTTAAGTAAAGAGAGAAAGTAAATGAGTAGGTATGTATAGGATGTATGTGTAGGATAATTAATCAAAATAATAGTTCAGACTACTGATGCGTATCACTTGTGTGATGTAAAAATAAATTCACAGCTGAGAGCATTCTACATTTTACATACAAAACAGGCGGAACTGACAAACTAACATTGTTCTCAAATACAGCAAACATAACACGTTCCGGGCAGGTCGGACCTTCACTGGACGTGATCTAAATAAGACGTGGGGTCGATCGGAGGGGTATGTTCACTCGAATCAAAAACTTAATAATTTTTGATGTACTACTTTCTTTGAGATTGTTTTTCTCTCAATAGTAAGTTATTTGGTAGTTGCCGATCTTGTTAGCCGATTCCGATTTTAAATTTACTTTGCGAACAACTCGATCAGATACAATAAAAATAACAATGCCCAGGAATTGGTTGGTCCTTTCCATTTATAATTTAAATCATCGCAAGATCCTATATTATAAATTTATTTTTATAATTTTCCCTCGATAATGAATTTACGATACTTTCGACTGTCACTGGTCAACTACCTACGTACATTTAGGAAAATTGTTGTTGTTTTTTTTAATTTTCTTAGTTTTGGCATATGATGATGAACAAACCCGGTCGAGGAAACCCTTCGGAATCAAGTTAGACGTGTACTACCGTTAGCCGCCCAAGATCTGACCGGCGTCGAATGGAAATCACGCGGTCGCCAGAGAAAGTCATTAAACATGTCGCACGGCGCACGAGTCGCGCATTTTAATCACTGTTTCTATTATCAAAGCCTTTGTTACCAATCAGCCCTGGTACCTGTTGCTATAAATCAATTGGCAGGAGCTGTACGGCATAATTTGTCACCGCAAAACGTTTTATATTTTCAATCACGTGTATAAAGTATTCAGTATTCCATATCAATTATGAAAAAGGAAATAAACAAATAGATAGCTAGCCCCAAACTAAGTTTAAATGTATTTTACAGTAAATACATATAAGTATAGAACACCTAAACCCAGGACAATTGGAAAAAGGCCATTTTCCAATTTGCCTTGGCTGGGGATTGAACCCAGAACTTTCCGAGTGGCGGACTGGCGTGTTACTTTATACTACACCACGGAGGTCGTCTAAAAAAGAAAGGATTTAGGTATTAACTGTAGGTATTGACATGATTTATCTAGCAAAAATAACTAATTTAAACATATTCTACCTACAAGGACTAGACTCTGAGTCACTGCGATTAAAATCAAACACGATCTAATAATGGTGTAAATATATAAAACAAAGCACCATGAACAGATAAGATCTGATGAAAACATCATTTTCGACCTTTATT
Source organism: Acrobasis repandana (assembly GCA_963576875.1). Classification (NCBI taxonomy): domain Eukaryota; kingdom Metazoa; phylum Arthropoda; class Insecta; order Lepidoptera; family Pyralidae; genus Acrobasis; species Acrobasis repandana. Next base: position 6,847,416 of record OY756230.1, on the reverse strand, counting down.
CTGTGCTATGATGTGCCATATTCATGTACTTTACCATAGACATAAGTAACTAGTAATTGCGAATAATGCCAATTGAGTTGAAAACGGTAATGACACTTAATAGATCACGATGTACGCAAATTGTAATCACACAAAGATTTACTAGTACCTAATGTGAGCTCGATAGAATACCTAATCAGTTTAAATCAACTATCATTATATGATTTTCAACCTTATTCAGAATTTGTATGAATAGTGTTTAATGAAATTATATTTTACAAAATTATAGTGATAATGAAATTTCAGAATGGCCCCAACTTGTAAAGCAACCATCTCACGAAGATCCAGTTGATATTATATCAGAGAAGAACACAGAGAAGTTAGTTGAAGGAGAACTTGTCGATCGCCTACTACCGGCTGAAACGGTTGAAAGTGTAGAACCAGAAGATGTAAATCCAGAAATAATTTATGACAGCAAATCTCTCGGCGAAACCAAAACCGATTCAGAGAAAGTAGACTATACAGGAGCTCAACTCTGGAAAGTTTCTACGCAGAAAGAAGGTTGGCGAGCTGTATTGGGTAGATTGAGACGAAGAAATCGTAAGTAACTAGTCAATTTAAAGATCTAAAGACACACTTTCTTCATGCAAGCCATTGAGGCTTACAGCTAGTCAAGAGGTTGTCCAGGTCACTCTGGACATGTCATATTACCGTCACATTTTCAAGCTCTTTAAAATGCAACCTATGTACATTATTTCTTTTCGTTCTTCTAGTAATATCAACATGGGGATCAAACGGCACTTCCATCGATGTACTGGTACATCCGCACGCAATACAAAACGTCACAAATGCACTAAAGAGAGAAAACATTCCATTTGAAATCGTCATCGAAGATATCCAAAAGAGAATAAACCAAGAAAATCCACCGCTTGACGAGAACGAAATTGAACTTCAGGACAGAAGAGGTGAGGTTTTAAACTTTGTTTAACTTTAATATGAAAGATACGAAAATATAAGTTTTAATACCTTATAAAAAGTTTTAAGCTTTATAAGTAATTCAAAAGAAACTAAAATATGACTAATAATTTATCTAGTGACTTAATTATATTAATTGCTGAAAATCATTATGATTATACAATAATATAAATTAAATTTTCCATAGCCATTTTAGACAGTTGTTGACAATCGACTAAATACAGATTTCCTTATAATGTTTTCCTTCGCCGGAATTTCTTAATTACGTGCAATTATTGTTATTGTTTTAAAAAGAATGCAACTATCGTATTTAAGTGAGGTTTACGAGAATTCAAAGCATGTTTTCGAATTTAAATGCTATCTGTTGATATACTACTTACTACTGACACATAAAGAACGTTATTTGTTCATGCTGATAGCATTACAAAGGTATATTATTGCATGACCTGGCCATCACATGAGATACCGAAGTATCTTCAAACCGAATAAAGCTAGAATGTGTTACGTGTAATGGAAATTCTATACGCTACTTCCATGAATTTCCATTAACCATATTCCAAGGGTGTCGTCATTTTGTTGCAGCTAGAGCTTACAATTTTTGGCGTTACAGGGCTTCCAACCGTCTAGGTACAATGGGGGCTTACTTGGGTTACACTTCACTCAACATACCCATGGAGTATTGGCCAAATGCAAATTGGGGTTCGTTGTTAAAATTCGGCACCAGTTTGCACGTTCACTTGTGTTCTAATCTAATTCTTTGTTGAAATCGTATTCATTTAACAGAATATGGTCTTGTCTCTTGTGTATGCATGCTGGCATTGTTGGCATTTTATACATGTATCAACTATATACTACTTACTGCCTTACTGTAAAGGTGTAAGTGCTGTAACTAACTTTTTCCTTTTATTAGAACACCTTTCCTTTTATGTGCACATAGGATGTCACCACTCTAGTTTCAGTAAAAAAAAGGATATGGTCGTAACTTACACATTTGTTTCACAGGTCACCGTATGAATTGGAAGCAATACCACAGACTCGAGGACATTCATGGATTTTTGGATTATCTGGCAAAAACGTATCCAGCCATTATTAGTGTCAATAGTATAGGAAAGTCGCACGAGGGACGGGAGTTGAAGGTAATTTGACTTAATGTTTTCAGTTTTCTATTTGTGCTGTTTCATCGTAGGTGAATAATGTGAATTTCATTACAATTCTTATTTTGTTTTGTGACAGTTACTAAGAATCTCCAATGGTAATTCATCAAATAAGGCAGTATTTATAGATGGAGGAATACACGCGCGTGAGTGGATCAGCCCAGCAACAGTTACCTACTTCATCAACCAGTTTGCAGAAAACTTTGATGTTGAGGATGATGACATCAAGAACATAGACTGGTAAATATTAGTTAAATAAAAGTTAACGCAGATGGCACATACATATTTCTATCGATATGCTGATGTCCGTAAAATATTCAACTAAATTGCTGTTCCCTCGTCATCAAGGCGTAGTAAAATGTCGAAAGATCCCTAACCATGGTCTTATAATGCGTTACAGGTACTTTTTGCCAGTTTTGAATCCAGACGGGTATGAATACACACACATGAGAGACCGTCTCTGGAGAAAGAACAGGAAGCCTGGAGCTGGATTGAGGGGATGTGCCGGTGTCGACCTTAACAGAAATTTCGGGTAAGATTAAATTAGGCTATAACAATTTTAAATGTTACTCAATGGCAAATAAATAAGGGCAGTTTAGTTTCATCACTATCATCATATGCGCCACAGGAAGTCTACGAGTACTGCTGGACTTGGTTTACCTATTTAAGACTTATACATTTTTGGATCAATATGTTTGGCTCTTCATACTCTGAGACGATATGCTTTATTGCTACCTTCAAATTTTCGACATTAAAGGATATTTTCTAATAATAAAAACAATTATTTGCGCCCCAAACGAGACAAATATATTCGGCACGTCAACACATCGTCGTAAGAAAATCACTTTCTAATGTTTATTTCGGTTTTACCGTTACGGGAACAAAACTATGAATATTTAACGAAGAGCATCGATTGATGAATCACGGACGCCAATTTGTTTTGCATATTCAGTTTGCCGACGATATTTCCTTTAGCGAAATTAAAAAACTGAACATGAATAATATTTGAATTTTGTTAACTGGAGAGATTTGCCAGTAAAATGGAAAACGTTTTGGATACTAAATGAAAGGAAATATCAATAAAAAATATTAATATAAAAAACCTCCAAAATCGAAGTTGTTTAGCATTGGCTTATTCAATTGGATCAGAACCTGAAACTCTAGATATGGTTCATTTTTCGATTTTCATTAATTTAAGGAGCGGCAAATTTATTTCGCAAAGAAATTCTAATATACGCCACCCAATGCTAACATTAACAACCTTCAATACCAAATTTTCCTTCAAGTGAAGTGCACTGTCATCTTCTAAATTAATCTCATTTTCTTACTTACATCATCTTTAATTGTAGGTATGTATGTATTTGTATTTATTTAATTATTTATATATATACATATATGTATATATATTTTATATGTATGCGTATATATATCTTTATTATGAGTATATATGCATGTATGTGTATTATTTGGGATGTTATAAGTATGTAATTATTTTGCGCCGCAACGAATTATCTGTTTATCCCTATGGTTGACTGGGAGAGAACGCTTTTAGCGTTAAGTCCGCCAATTGTAAGACAATTTCATTGTTAAGCAATAAAGTTTAAAAATAAATAAATAAAACCTCAGATTAAAAAACTACCAAAATAGATTTACAGGGTGTTAATAATAAATTTAAAGAGTATGCGTCCAATATTTCGCATTGGGTCGGGAGGCCTGTATAGACAGTTGTTTGAAATAAATAAATACAATACAATACAATAATCAGAACCTTGATATGTACTTTGTTATGTACAGTTACCTAAGTAACAATTTGTATATACCTACTTATTTACTTTTTGAAATTGCAGATATCGATGGGGAGGCAAAGGTACATCAAGCTATCCTTGCAGTGAGATATACAGAGGAAATAAAGCCTTCTCGGAACCGGAATCCAAAGCTCTTCAGGTTAGTAGGAATACTTACGAGTAAGCGAAAAAATTCGGATTCAAATTGCGTTCAGTTTTGATAATACAGATAAAATTATAGGTAGGTACTTTAAAATTACAAATTACTTAAATTTAGGCGGTCACTAGAACCGCGCCCCGCTGCAGTGCGCGGATCGGCAGATTCGCAGATCTGCCTCGACAGCCCCGCGCTAAATATTTACTTTCCAGTCGATCGTCGTGGAGAATGGATACCGAACTCATTCAAGAAAGCATCTTAAATGAGTGCCGTAGTTTTGTTTTCCTTTGTCCTTTATACATAAAAACACGGCCGGTACTGCGGAGCAATGTGTTACCGTACCGTGCGGCTAGCACCGCGCCCCCGCGCAGACTGGCAGTATCGGCGCGCGGGACGCGCTCCCGCGCGGTGAAGCGTTTTCAGTGGGTTGGAATAGGCGTGTTTTCTATCTGCAGACTCAGATCAACGGCGGAAAGTAGAACACCGTGATGTTTTTAGTGGGTTCAAGTCCCACATACCCACTCTGCTGTACCCGCAGTAGAGTGGTATGTAAAGGCATTTTCACCTCGACAAAAAAAAGGCGTGTTTTCTATACAAACTGAGATACTTCCATACAATGTTAAAATCTGCCGTCCTGCGCTCCGCGACGGTGCGGTGCGCAGTGCAGTGGGATCACCGCCTTAGGTCTCATTTTGTACCCCAGTGGAACAGCAAAGTAATGAAAAGTTTTATTTATTTACAGGAATTCTTCAAAAGCACGGCCGTTAGGTCTCAATTTGTACCCCAGTGGAACAGCAAAGTAATGAAAAGTTTTATTTATTTACAGGAATTCTTCAAAAGCACGGCCGCCAAATTCAGTGCATACCTGACGTACCACAGCTACGGCCAGTACATCCTGTACCCCTGGGGCTACGACAACGCACTGCCGCCAGACCACACGGACCTCAATGACATTGGAAACAAAATGGCTGAGGTGAGTATTTACAAGATTTTCTCAAACATAGCTACCAAATTCAGCGCATGTCTGACTTACCACAGGACAGTACATCCTGTACCCCTAGGGATACGACATCGCACTGCGATGTCGTATCCCTAGGGGTACGCAGTGCCGCCAGATCACGCGGGTGCCTTAATGTCGTTGGCATCAAAATGGCTGCGGTGAGTATAGAACTTAGGAACGACGTATAGAACGTAGGTACCTTTAGAACGTTTTTTTTAAAAGCCGCCAAATTCAGCGTAGTTATACCTAAACACCACAGCTACAGTCTGTATATCCTGTCTGTACTGTAACTACCCCAGGGAATACGACAACGCTGTGCCGCCAGACCACACGGATCTCAATGACATTGGCAACATAATTAGAGCATACTTGACTCACACCACAGCTATGACTAGTACACTCTGTACCCTGGGGATATGCCAAGGGGGGACACCACACAGATCTTAATAACATTGGTGATAAATGGCAGCAATTAGTGTTAGCTCATAGCTCAGATACTGGTGGGTGTGTACAATACAATACAATACCCTTTATTGCACATAAGAAAAATACAGGACATAATTATCCTAGAAAATGCGCAGAAGACGGCCTTATCGCTAAGCAATTACTTCCAGGCAACCTCACTTAAATAGAAAAAATTATGGAAAATTAGGTAGTGTAGTGTGATAACAACAATATTCTTTAATCCCATACCAATATTTGTTGTGTTATGATCATCTTACAATAAATATAAATATATAAGGACAAATCACACTGACTGAGCTAGCCCCAAAGTAAGTTTTAATCTTGTGTTATGGGATACTAACTCAACGATACTATAGTTTATAATAAATACATACATATATAGATAAACACCCAAGACCCAGGACAATTTGAAAAAGGCCATTTTACAACTTGCCCTGGCTGGGGATCGAACCCAGAACCTTCGGATTGGTGGACTACCGTGTTGGCCATTACACCGCGGAGGTCGTCAAATGGAACCAAGTCAAGCAATTCCGGGAATAACTTAACTACACAAAGTCAAGAAAGATGTGGTAGTCTTACAGAACAAATATAACTGTTATCTAAATTAAGATTACTATAAAATGATAAATTGTACTAAAATATACTTACTTCTTATATTCCAGGCTATTATGTCAGTTGGACAAGACAAATACTCCGTCGGATCATCTAGCAATTTGTTGTATCCAGCAGCAGGAGGTTCAGACGATTGGGCCAAGAGTCTGGGTATCAAGTACACCTACACTATCGAGCTGAATGACCGGGGTACTTACGGATTCATATTGCCAACACAATACATAGAACCTGTGGCTAAAGAATCCTTGGCTGCTCTGAGGGTATTAGCAGCCGCCGTGCATAAGGCCTGATCTCTTCAGTAAAAAATGCCATTATTTTTAAGTCTAGAGTTACAAAATATTTGTAGTTTATTGCCTTCAGATTGCAATAAAATGATTTTACTCAAATCTTATCAAAAACTGGACATTCTGAAGACAATTGGCCGCAATAATATTTATTAAATTAACTATTGTTGTCTGTGTGATTTTACAAAATATTTTAACTTATTTAATTATTAAAAATGATCAATATATACAGTTTTATTTAAAATTCCCACATTCATTAGAATCTCAGTAATTTAATAATCAAAATACATAATGCAATTACAATAAATAAGAAAAATTTACTTGAATGTCACTGAGACAAAAATTAACTAAAATTTGGCAACTAACAACTATTAAGTAGTTAGTTGTAATGGTATAGTAAAGTAGCTGTAGATATTCATGTTAGTATATTTCAAACAGTCAACTCCGAACAAGATTGTAATAAAAATACTGGCACTTGACAGTATTTACAATAGCGAGAGTGAGGTGGTATAATCAATACTACTAAGGCAAGATCTATCCTCCAGTAGTTTTTTAGCAGTTTCATAGATTGTGGTGAAGAGGCCACCTTACATATACTGAGAATACACAATGTTCTGACAGATAATTATACTTACACAATACATGAAACGGCGACTGTAAAATGTAAAACAAAAAACCCTTTGACTGTTAAATGACAAAAATAAAAAATTACCAATTACGTACCTTATTATTTTCAAAGAAAACATCATCATTATTTAACTCAGTCTCATTGGCTTTGGTCACTCTGATGAGGGGCACCGTCCCGGTTGTTATTTCCCTCGGATTTGGTGACGCATTGTAACTGGCTATAGGGCTACTTTTCAGCAAATTCTTAGTTTCCAGAGCTATGTCCTCAGCACGCTTCAGAATCAACTCTACATCTTCCACATCATCCCCAATAATTTTCTCCTTGTCTTTTCCAGCCGACAACTTCTTTATCTCACTAAATATCATTTTAATTTCTTCATCACTATCCTTGTAAGTTTCGCATGTTTTTTCAAATTGCAAAAATTCTTTAGTAGATATACTGTTGTCGTTAGAATTAGGATCTTGGTTGTTTGGTACAGAACACTGTGCCATTTTTAGGATCTTGTATAATATACTTTTATACTTTTAGCACGGTTGATAACGCAAACAATTCGGAAATTATTAAAGGAAGGAAATTCATAATTTATTTTGTTTTCGCTTTTCAATCAATCAAACCAAACACATTTGACAGTTGCTAGGCAACGGTATTTTTTTTAATATTTGACATTTATATTTTTCCTTCATTTCCAGCCAGTTCAGTCGTTATTATTTTTCGGTAATTACCGGTTTTTGGCAGGATCCTGTACTCGCTGTGATTGCCTATGACAATATTTTTTTTGTAATGGCAACATTTAGCCCTAAATTTCACATGACAAGACTTACTCACTTTGACATTGACAGTTTGCTTCAAGCTCATACAGCCAGCAGTTTTGTTGTTATTTGTAGTAAATTATTTTGTGCAAAAGGCAAAATTAAATACATTCAGTGATACAACACAGAAATTAATTGATCATGTCGGTTCCTCCGCAAGCGTTTGTGAATAAGAACAAAAAACATTTCCTGGGAATTCCTGCACCCCTGGGTTATGTTGCAGGTGTTGGTAGAGGGTTAGTTTTCATAGTATTAACATCAATAGCTTGGTTTTGTGCATATACCTAGGTACGTCTATTCCAATTGAAATTATCATTATTCCAGAGCTACCGGTTTCACCACACGTTCGGATATTGGTCCTGCTCGAGATGCAAACGATGTATCGTAAGTAAACAAATTCCTATTTTCTGTCTTTGTTTCTACTTTGATTGCATTTTCCTTACTTATCATATTGTTTACCTACTTGCAGTGATGATCGCCATGCCCCACCGGCGGCAAAACGTAAAAAAAACGAAGAGGAGGATGATGACGAAGATTTGAATGACTCCAATTATGACGAATTTTCTGGCTACAGTGGCTCGCTCTTTTCAAAGGTAGGTCCTATTTTCTCAATTTACACAAACATTTTGTCCTATACCTTAGCAACTACTGCTAGTTGAAGTCTAGAAATGTTTTATTAACCACCTGAAAAAGGTTTGATGAAAGTGAATCAGAACAAAGTGTATGGTGGAACATGATGATAAGAATAATTTAATAATTTTCCTCTCCTGGGTCTGCTGGAAGAGATAAATAAGATAGTGTATTAATTTACACTACTTCATTATTTATTGTTAATTTACATAAGCTGATATAAAAAGTATGAGGAAAAGAATATCAAAAATATTTTTTTTAAATAAATCTGAGACTTATCCTAAAACTAAATATTGTTTGTCCAAATAGACTTGGATGAAATCTTATGTAAGATATCTTTTTTAGTTAAAATAAAAAATTGCAAACTGCTAAAAAGCCGACGACCACTTTACTCCTTGGGCCGTGCCTGGCACAATATTTGTACATTGTAATTATTTTTTTACTAGTCTATACATATTGTCCCATTGTTGGGAAATTTTGTAATAGTGTTTAAAAATAACCAAAACGCTGACAAAATAAACAATCACTTCTAAAGAAGTGAGTTAATAGCTAAACACCGGTGTTAGATTTTTTGAACTGCCTAAACACATCTGATGTAGCTTAGTAACTGTCATCCATTGACTTTTATATTTCTAGCGTAAGGACTAAGCCAACCGCACGATGAAATGGCACCAACTCGTTGACCCGATAAAGTCAGTTTAGGGACCAATGCGACTTAGTCGTCCTCGGTCCGCGGAAGAGTTCACTCGTTTTTGTTTCATGCTTGTAAATGCCATAAAAATCCAGGGTATTTAAAGGCTGCAAAAATTACGATATAGGTTAAAAACGTACATATGTATATTGTATCATCGATAAGTAACAAAACTGTTTGTTATAATTAAGGCCGTACCTGAATTTTTCGGGGTCCATTGCTGCCCCCATTTAAAATAAATCATTTCATAGAAAACGGAAACATTATTTAAAATTTTGCTACTATCAAATCCTAGATAACCCATCAAAGTATTTTATGAACTACTGTTTACAGTTTAAAGTGAGAATGTTAAGCTTTACTACGCACATTTGCGAAAAACGGCCACTTTTGGCAAATGTGCGTAGTAAAGCTTAATGTTCTCATCATAAACTGTAAACAGTAGTTCATAAAATACTTTGAAAGGTTATCTAGGATTTGATAGTAGCAAAATTTTAAATAATGTCTCCGTTTTCTTTGAAATTATTTATTTTAAATGGGGGCAGCACTGGACCCGGGAAAATTCAGGTACGGCCTTAAAATACTAAGGATTTTTAACGCGATAATTTTACAACCGAATTACGGCCATGTTCGCGGCGTTGCGCCAAGAGCGACAACAGCGCATGTGCTGCAGTCAGCGCATGCGCTGTGGTCGCTCCGGGTGAGACGTTGAATTGTATAAAGAATTTTGATGCAGAATGTTCCCATGGGATTATCCTTAGTTGAAATCATTGCTGTTGTTATTAAAATAAGAAGCTTTCTTTTTATTATTGGTTTTCAGGGTTCCGTATCCAAAGGGTGCAAACAGGACCCTATTACTGTGACTCGCTGTCTGTCTGTTCGTTTGTCACATGGCTCTATCTCTTAAACCGTAATAGCTAGACACTTGAAATTTTCACCGATTATGTATTACTGTGGTCATACAATAAAAACAAATACTAAAAATAAAATAAAATAAAAAATTAAATGGGGTCGTCATACAAGAAACGTGTTTCTTCAGCGTTTTAAAACATTGTACGGTGGTATGGAACCCTTCATGTACGAGTCGGCTCGCACTTGCCCGTTTATTAAACTATCGCGCTTTGAACACATGATTTATATGTATATACGGGACTTAGCACGAACCTTTTTTATTGTTTTGTCTAACGTTAGTGCGCCTCTTGGCAAAGGCCTTCTCCAACCATTTCCACTGCTTTCTATCTTTGGCAACCCTTCTCCAATTAGGGCCAGCAGTAAGTTTCAGGCTTGTCCTCCCATCTTAAATATTGTCTTCCCCTGTTTCTCTTTATGTCTCTCGGATACCAGTGAGTTAAGGGTTTGCTACACTTTTCTTGGTCACTACGCAACATATGGCCAGTCCATCTCCACTTTAGTTGGTCTATCTTAGAAAGTATGTCTACTACTCCCGTTTTTTCCTTATTCTTGTGTTGCGTATTCTTCTTTTTTCTTTATACTTAACATGCTCCAATGCTATTTATATTTAATCAAAAAACTAGTAATCAGCCGTCTTACTAGGTACATTGTTACTGGCCGAGAAGGCCGGCTGAACACTGGGTACACTACCCAGTGTTCAGCCGCACAATACCATTTTTAGTTATTTCATTGTTTCTTACGTATTTAGCTTATTTTGTGTCCCAAAACATTTGTTTTAAGTGATTAATATTTTTTCTTCAGGATCCATACGACAAAGATGATGCTGAAGCAGATGCTATTTATGAGTCAATTGACAAGCGAATGGATGAAAAGAGGAAGGAATACAGAGAGAAACGTCTCAAGGAAGATCTTGAGAGATACCGCCAGGAAAGGTATGGAATTTTTGTCCCTGTAATAGCTTTTTCATTTCAAAAATTGACATAAAAAAGTATTCTGATTAGTGCAAGCTAAACCTTACTGGCATTTGGATCAGATAGGTTTTATTTAATTTACGATAGTAACTGTTGACTTCGCATCTTTACATAAATGTCATAAAACCAGAAAATTCTTATTTCCAGACCAAAAATACAACAACAGTTTTCTGATTTGAAACGTGAATTGAAAATGGTATCTGAAGAGGAGTGGTCAGCCATTCCTGAGGTAGGTGATGCGAGGAACAGGAAGCAACGTAACCCAAGAGCAGAGAAGTTCACACCACTGCCTGACAGTGTGCTGTCGAGGAACCTTGGAGGGGAATCGTCTTCATCCATAGATCCAGGGTCAGGCTTAGCTTCAATGATGCCCGGTGTCATGACTCCTGGAATGTTGACACCATCAGGTATTTCTTTTTTTATTATCTACTTACAAAAAAAATATTACCCTAAATATTATGTCATTATGTTTTATATTATTTACAGTGTGATTATGAAAAAAGTTAAATTTGAAGTCAAGTTGTTTTAAAGACTAGTTTATAGAATATATGATATATATTTATACCTTGAATATTTTCTATAATACATAAAATTGTTTTTCAATTTATTATTTGTTTATTTATTATTATTCTTTTTTGAGATCATGGGTCTTTTCACCCTGGTCCTTTGGGAGGCTTGCGTGGGGATACTGATCAACTCGTAGAGGCCCTTTGGAGTAGTTGATGTAATTTGTAATATTATGTATTTTTATTTATTATTTGTTTTTCAATTCATGAACATCACACATAACTATAGAAAACTAATTTTAACAAAACAGATAAAAAATATTTCCTACAAAATCCATTTAAATACATATACCTAAATCGGACTTGGATATCGGACCCGTTATTATTTTACTGCTCCTACTCATGTTTTAATTTTCAGCACAGATACGAGTATTTAAAAAATTACTTTTCTTGCTTTAAGGCGATTTGGATTTGAGGAAGATTGGTCAAGCCAGAAACACGCTCATGACAGTCAAACTGTCTCAGGTGTCCGACTCAGTGACGGGACAAACTGTCGTCGACCCCAAGGGCTACCTCACAGACCTGCAGTCTATGATTCCCACTTACGGGGGTGATATAAACGATATTAAGAAAGCTCGGCTGCTGCTGAAGTCAGTAAGAGAAACCAACCCCAACCACCCACCTGCTTGGATCGCTAGTGCCAGGCTGGAAGAGGTCACAGGTAAGTAAAAAAAACAATATTTATGGCTGAATTAAGACTGTGCACAAATAAAATAATAGGTAAGTACAGATTTATTTGGTACCCCTAAGCTATATTGAAATCTTGTAATCAGTATTACTAATAGAACACAAAAGCCATATGGAAGAAACTTCCTCCTTGAATAAGCTAGAAGGTTCGTAATCACCCAGTCTACAGGTATTTTAATACCAAATTTCATTGAAAGGTTTTATGCTAGGCTAAAAATTGTAAAACTAGGTATCAAAACAAAACTTTGAACGCCAAGTTATTAAATGATTTGACAAGGGTATATTTTGATTTCACTATATTGCAACAATCAAAATAATATAGTAGGTTTTTGGGACATTTGTTAATGTATAATATTTTATGTAGGTAAAGTGCAGTCAGCCCGTAACCTCATAATGAAGGGTTGTGAGGTGAACCCCAGCAGCGAAGAGTTGTGGTTAGAAGCGGCGCGGCTGCAGCCGCCGGACACGGCGCGCGCTGTGATCGCGCACGCGGCCAGGAACCTGCCCCACAGTGTGCGGATATGGGTGAAGGCGGCAGATTTGGAGCAAGAAACCAAGGTACTATAGTCCTCATATTTGCAGTCCTACCGTTAGGATCTCATTGCCTTCCACGAATATAAGCTATCTATGTGGTGGGTAATGTTTCAATGCACTCACAAATACGTGTTGTAATACAGAAGTTTTAAGAATATGACATGAATGTGAGCTGTAAATATGTTCAACAGGTTTATTTTATTGACGCGCGATGATATGGATTTACATAAGTACATATACATGAAAAACAAACAAACCTCGCGCCTGTTTATTTGTTAGAAAAATATTGAGTTATGAATTTTATGTATAAAATATATATATATATATTAATACACATTTCTTAGGTTTAAATGTTTATTGAGTTTATTCCATCATTATATAAACTCTCATCAATCAACAGGCCAAACGACGCGTGTACCGCAAAGCGCTCGAACATATCCCCAACTCAGTACGTCTATGGAAGGCGGCCGTTGAACTCGAAAACCCAGAGGATGCCCGCATCCTGCTCTCCCGAGCCGTGGAGTGTTGCCCTACCAGTGTGGAATTGTGGCTGGCCTTAGCCAGGCTGGAGACGTATGAGAATGCTAGGAAGGTGCTGAATAAAGCCAGGGAGAATATTCCTACCGATAGACAGATTTGGGTGACTGCTGCGAAGCTGGAGGAAGCGCATGGTAAGTGTGTCTTCAGCTCATTTTTAACTTGCAAACCTTCAAAATACGCAAAATTACAAATATTTGAGTGACGATAGAACTTTCTTCTCATATCTTCGAAGTTATAATATAATTTAGAGTTACTTTTAAAGTTATGAAAATTTGAAATTATAGGTCCACGTCTTTTACAAAAATAATTACCTAGGTACATAATTAGGTACTTGACTCATTTCTTTTTATTTAATTTTTATTATTCATATCAAAAAGTAACATAATCTGAAACCGAAAGAAAAAAAAATATCCAGAAAAATAAGTAAGTTAGATGACTTAGGTGGTAAAGGGAAACTGTCAAATAAGAGAAAAAGAATGGCACTGATTTAAAGAGGCAGTTGTAAATAGCAGTTTTGGTAAGTAAAAAATTATAAATGGCATGTTTAATAACTACTTCAGCAGTTAAAACTAAGCAGTAAAGTAAACAAAATGAGTAATAAAAAATAATGAACTGGATCAGTGAATATACAATTGAGCAGGAAAATAATTAAATGGGCGGTAAAAAAAATTGAACGAGCGGTTCTGTAGGTTTCCCCGTGTGTTGGTCGCAGTTCTAACCTAACCTAGTAAAATCAATAGAACTAGTAATATGATAAAATAACCGACTAATTGATTTTTTATTACTGTTCATGTTTTACTATCGCAATAATTAATCAACCGCCATTAAATTAAATAACTGCTCAATATGTTTTCCAACTGATCATAATAACATCTCGAATATTTAAATAACAGCTCAAAAAATTAGTTCCCAAAAAGAATGCACGTTTAGAAATACGACGTCACTGCCATATGGTTTCGCTCGTATGAAAGAGATAGCGATGGCCCTACCACGCACTTACTTTTCTTCATACTAATATTTCAAATGTTAATTACTGCTTTTAGAAAAAGATTTATTATTACGACATTTTTTACGAAGAAATAAAAAATTATTTCATAAAAAATGTTGTAAAAATCAAAAACAGTCAAGTACCCAATTTCTGCTTTCTTCTCCATAATCGTATCCTCATGTCTGAGGGTCGTGACCATCGGTACCTACTTGAGTTTAGGCTTGGTGTAAATACATAAAGTAATAGGGCTCAAATTAAGGGTTCGTTCATCGTTTGAGCTACAAATAGCACATTTTACTTTTTATTGACATTAGGACATTTTTATCCATCAGGCAATACACACATGGTGGAGAAAATCATAGACCGTGCGATAACATCGCTCAGCGCCAACGGAGTCGAAATAAACCGAGAACATTGGTTCAAGGAAGCCATGGAGGCCGAGAAGTCAGGAGCGGTTCATACTTGCCAGGTAAATTCTTTGCTGCTGGCTGAAACCGGGCCCTATTATTGAGACTCCGCTATCTGTCCGTCGGTCACATGGCTCTATGTCTTGAACCGTAATAGCTAGACACTTGAAATTTTCACCGATTATGTATATATATAGAATTCTTAGGATGAAGTTATGTTTTTTATGTGCAGGCTATAATTCGTGCTGTTATCGGTCACGGAATAGAACCAGAAGATCAAAAACATACTTGGATGGAAGATGCAGAAGCGGTAAGTCTTGTATTAAATTGTAAATAAAATTGGTTACACATTTTTAATCATACCTAGATGTCAAAAGCTTAAGCCGAATGTACTTGAATATTTTACTATTTATGGAAAATGAAGTTGTTCATGTTGTTGTAATAAAGTGTAACTTCGGATCTCTATTCTGAGCGTAGCCGCTTATTAGTGTTTACAGAATAGATTCAGTCCATTAAAACGAACAACATTCCATAAGGAACATACTTATATGGGAATATGAAAAAGAAATGCGTTTCATAGAAACTCGAATCAGCTGATCGTTCAACTTGTATGAGAGGCCAAAAGTTATTTTTCATATTTTGACATATATATTTCTTGGGGAAAGTTGTCCAATATAGGTGGTGATTCAGTCAATCATTTTGAAGAACTATTCCCAATATATGTATATCTAAAAATGAATTAAAAATAGCCTTTGACGTCTAGTCAAAAGCTTAGGGCGAATGTACTTGATTATTGTATTATCTTCCAGTGTGCCAACGAAGGTGCATACGAATGCGCGCGCGCAGTATATGGTTACGCGCTGTCGGTGTTCCCATCCAAGAAGTCCATTTGGCTTCGGGCGGCCTACCTCGAGAAGCAGCACGGCACTAGAGCCAGTCTGGAAGCATTGCTTCAGAGAGCCGTCGCGCATTGTCCCAAGTCTGAGGTGTTATGGCTTATGGGCGCCAAATCTAAATGGCTGGCGGGTAAGTTCACATCTAATTCTTTATGCAAACCAAGGTGCTTACGAAGCGCGGTATAAGTATTGTTATTGGGCTATTTGGCTTTGGACGGCCTAGATCGAGAAACAACACGGCAGTAGAGCCAATCTAGAAGCAATGCTTCAGAGCCGATTTATAAATATATATGTTTTTGATAGCCTTATTTTATTTTTGTAGGTATTTATAATTTGAATTTTGTTTACGCATTTTGACTCAACACCCGAATTTATTTCTCTACCTGGTCCAATGGTTGGCTGGTAGAGAACGCTAAATTGCGTTAAGTCCGCCATTAGTACACTTTTTATGTGCATACATACATACTATCACGCCTGTTTCCCACAGGGGTAGGCAGAGACTATCGACCTCCACTTGCTACGATCCAAACATACCTCTTTCGCTTCATCTATACTCATCAACCTCTTCATACATGCCCTTCGGTTACGGTTACGGTTACTTCTTATCTCTCCTTTTTAGGGTTCCGTACAAAAAATGTAAAAACGAAACCTTTGTAGGATCACTCGTGCGTCTGTATGTCCGTCCGTCTGTCACAGCCAATTTGCTCCGAATCTACTGGACCGAATCAGGTGAAATTTGGTAGAATGTTGTATTCCTATGACCCAAACACATATGAGCAAAGTAAATTTTTTTTTTAAATAATGGTCATTTTCGTGGGACAAATTAAAAAATTAAAAATAAAGTTTTGCAAATCTTACTGTGTCTTATATCAAATGAAAGTGCTCGTTATGAGGATCTCAAATATTTTTTTTTTGATATTGTAAAATGAAATGAATGACCATCCCCCCCCCCCCCCCCCGGGTTAGCCGAAAATACTGAGCCTAAAATTTTGAAAAAAATACTATAGTTCATTGCTTGTAGATTACGGGAAAACCTATAAGAATTCAATCAATTGTACGGAACCCTCTCCACGCGAGTTTAACTCGCACTTGGCCGGTTTATTTTTGAACGTCTGCAATCTGATCGCAGAAAGTTCGCCGAGGTCGACCCTATCCCGCTCTTTCTTTCACACTTGCCTTATAAATATTTTTTGTTAATCTCTTTTCATCCATCCTTTCTAAATGCCCAAACCATCTTAACATCCCTTTCTTTATTTTTGTCACTACGTCCTCTATCACTCCACACCGATCCCTTATGACATCATTTCTTATTCGATCTTTTAAAGTAACACCACACATACTCCTCAGCGCTCGCATTTCAACTGCATTTATTCTACTTTCATGCTTTCTCTGCCATACCCAACTCTCACTACCGTACATTAAAGTAGGTATTAGTACTCTTTTATGTGCAATAAAGTTAAAGTAAATAAATTTGTACGAATTGTGTTTATTTTTCATTTTTACTATGAAATTTGTACTATTTTGAAAAATGTTTCCCCAGGTGACGTACCAGCTGCCCGTGGTATCCTGTCACTGGCTTTCCAAGCCAACCCTAACTCGGAAGAGATCTGGTTGGCTGCCGTCAAGCTGGAGAGTGAGAACAAAGAGTATGACAGAGCGAGACGGCTGCTGTCTAAAGCGAGAGCGTCAGCCCCTACACCAAGGGTGAGACTATACCTACTTGTTATCTAAGTTTTCTGTATTTACGCTATAGTGTAGTATCAAATTCGAAGATTTTTGTGCCAATATTTGTGTCACGATGTCACTTTACCTTTACGTGACTGTATTCATGCTTAATATTTAATTGAATCTCCTGGAGCTTAATTATCAATTATATAATTTATCAATGTCTTTACTAACTTGTAGGCCAAATATTTTGCGGTTTTCACATATGCATAGAGTATATCTATACACATGTGAAAATATTTTGATTAAAATAAAATATTATTTTCTATAGTATAGAGCATTTTATCAGGAAGGTTTACATATACAGGGAGCATTAGCATCAAACCAACTGCATCAAATGCATACCAAAGATATTCCATTTAAATGTCACCATGTGCTACCAGGCCCGTGGCGGGCGGCGGCCGGTGAGCGGGGAGGGCAACGGCCGCGTGTGTAGTGAAGTCAATAGGTTAGCCATTTATTAAAAACGTGGCAGAATTTATTTTTTACAAAAAATAAGCCCTTTTTCTTACGGTTTTGTACAAGATTTCAATATACTTAGATGGAGCAAAATCAAGAAATATACCCGTACCACAGAAGACAGTAAGAGTATACAAAACGGAATCTCCTAAGGTCCTTAAGGAGAGCTGCGGGGACGGGGAACGGGGACGCATATTGCAAAGGACCTTAGGAGATTCTGTTCTGTATACTCTTACCGTCTTCTGTGCCCGTACGAAGCTGGGTTGGGCCGCTACTGTTCTATAATATGTTTATTTGTCGTAGGTAATGATAAAGTCTGCCAAACTGGAATGGGCTCTCAATAATTGTGACGAAGCATTAACACTACTAGAAGAAGCTATAAAGGTGTTCGGCGACTACGCTAAGCTTCACATGATGAAAGGACAAATCGAGGAGCAAATGGGGAAAGACGAAGACGCGCATAACACTTATACTCAAGGGGTAAGGTTTATTTTTGATTAATTTTGTGTCTTTAATACTACATACATCATACATAAATGATGCAACAAAACCAACGCAATGACGATGTTGCCTTTAATTTTTATGCAGAAATAATATAAAATTATGCCTTTATAAATGATTACTACTTATATTTGTTCATAATGGGGAGTTCATTTTACTTCTGATTTAAGAGCGTGCTCTCTTGTCAAAGGAGTTAAGTGGAAAAGCCTCCATTTTTCTTTTCTATTAATGTTTTCTTTCATACTTTAAAAACTTATTCAATTATTCGCGTTGTTTAGGTTAAATTTTCTATTGAATGATGGTTGTTTACTTGGATTCTTATCTTCATAATTTTAGCTAAAAAAATGTGCTACAAGCGTACCAATGTGGATACTACTGTCACGATTAGAAGAGAAACTGAAGCATGTAACTAAAGCAAGATCAGTGCTGGAAAAAGCGAGGTTGAGAAACCCCAAAACTGCTGAACTTTGGTAAGTAATTATGATATATTTTTATAGGGTTTTTTAGGCATTCAAGATGCAGTACTAAAGTACTCAAATTAAATAATGAAATAAGAAATGGTGATAAAATACCACGTGAGCAGGACTTGAACCCGCGACCTTAGTCTATTTTTTCACCATATCTTATTTCATTATTTAATTTAATTATGATATTTCAAATAATGACTAACGTTATTTTCTTTCTAATTAATATAGACAAAAACTATTCATATGGTCACGCATGACCGGCTGGCCTCTATCTGGCTCAAAAGATTAGCATTGCCATACAACGTGGCAATGCTGCCAGCCTTCTGGGCACGTTACCACGGGGCAGATTTGCGAGCCCTTTTTTATTATTTTTTTTTAGTTTTAATCAAACAGTTTAGTAGTTAGTTTTATTTATTAATTTGGTAATATCCTCTTTCTGAATAAACCTATAGGTACTTATATTTCATATGTAAAGAAGATAAAATACCAAATATTTTTAGAACTTGTTATATACCTAATATCACATAAATGTAGACTTTGTTTATATTGCATTCCTATCGCATAGCTTCTGAGTCGAATTTAGTTTAAAATTCAACTTATTTTATTATACTTGCCAAGGGTTTTTAACCCTTTTTTACCCGACTGCGCCAGAAGGAGGTTTATGTTTTTCGAATGTATGTTTTTATTTGATTTCTTTGACACGCTATTTAAGATCATTAGATTCGACCTAAAAGTAGCATATTATATAAAAAAATTGTGGATGTTGGGCGCCAAAGTAAGTCTTGATTTTTTTTTATTCAAAGCGAATCCAATGGGGTATAAAAATAATCAAATTTAAATCTATCTATAATGAACTACGTTCTTGTCGGTTGAGTAGTTTCCATGTCTCCCTCTCAAATTTATGGATTACATACAACTCATATGTTTAAATGAAATATAATTTGAAATGAGAATCCGTGCGTGTTCCCGGTTGCATCCTAGGCATTGATACTGATTATAATTAAGTACATAATATTTGTTTTATTTTAGGCTAGAAAGTGTACGATTGGAAAGGCGAAACGGTAGCGCAGAGATCGCTAACGCGGTGATGGCTAAGGCGCTGCAGGAGTGCCCCACCGCTGGCCGGCTGTGGGCAGAGGCCATCTTCATGGAGTCCAGGCCGCAACGGAAGACTAAGAGCGTAAGTTATGATAATTTAGTTTTTTAATCGACTTTAAAAAAGGAGTAGGTTATCAATTCGACTGTATGTTTTTTTTTTATGTATGTTTGTTACGCGATATCTTCGCCAATTGTGAATCGATTTTGATAATTCTTTTTTTATTTGAAAGCTTTTACTACCAAGTTTGTCCCATTTTAATTTGGTGAAGATATGATGAAGAACTTTAGAGATATGGAAGAAAGTCCTAAAAAAAAATTTAAGTCAGTTGTTTTTCTTGTTAAAAATTTAATTATATTTATTACAAACAATGGCACTGAAAGTGCCGACAGAAGTGAAAACTTGAACATGGTGGTGTCGGTTACACGGTAACAGTGTCGCGAGTTCAGCGGTTTTCCTCATCTCAAAAAATGCCCAACGCGTCTAAAGAAGTTTTCACTTCAATAAATCATATCATTTTCCTTCAGGAGTTTCTTCCATATCTCCAAAGTTCTTCATAGTATCTTCACTAAATGAATATGGAAAACTAGAAAACAAAGGCTTTCAAATAAAAAAAATAATTAAAATTGCACGAAGATATCGTGTAACATACACCCCGCAGTATGCAACATTAAAATGGATTAGATGTTGCATACTATTTTCAGCTTTATGTAATGGAATAAGGTTGATATTTAATTACCACTTAAAGATGCTCGAGCTTTTTCCACATGATGTGAATTGACCATGGTGTTATTACATATTTCTTGTTCTTCACCAGGTGGATGCTCTGAAGAAATGCGAGCACGATGCACACGTGCTGCTGGCCGTGTCGCAGCTGTTCTGGGCTGAGAGGAAGCTCAACAAATGCCGGGAGTGGTTCAACCGGACGGTAAGTGAAACATTTTTTTTTCAATAGCCTTAAGGGTTGGATCTCATCTATCAGCACGGATATATATGATAGATGAGATCCAACCCTAAGTGTCCATAGTTGCCCAAAATAAAAGCCTCCCCTTTTTGTTTACAATGTCTTCTATTTCAGGCTGTTTCTTTCCATTATTTATCGAAAGCCGACAATTCGTCTGTCCATCTCATTCTAGGTTTTGGACCTCTTTACGTCTGTACGAACCCATGTGGTTGTTGTGTGATCTTTCGAGCATCATCAGCGCAGTGTAGCGTTCCTGACACGATTTGTCCTTTTTATAGGTACCTAACATCTACAACTTTTTGGGCAATGTATAATTTATAAGTCATAAGCCTATGTGAAATATTTAAGCCTGTTGTTTCTCTAAATAAATAAAAAATCTACATATCTTTCCATACAAACTCGGATCAGCAGACCGGTCAACTTGCTAGTATTCAATAAAATATAGTTTCAGCATATTTAGTTAGACCCTGTATACATTCAAATTAGGTCCACCTTTTGTGAAAAACGTAATCATTCCACAGGTTAAAATCGACCCTGACTTAGGCGATGCATGGGCGTACTTCTACAAATTCGAATTGCTACACGGAACGGAACAGCAGCAGGAAGACGTCAAGAGCCGCTGCAAGACAGCCGAGCCGCACCACGGGGAGCAGTGGTGCAAAGTGGCCAAGGAGATAGCCAACTGGTGCTTCAGTACCGAACAGATTCTACTGCTTGTGGCGAAGAGCTTGCCTGTTCCGACGTAGTGATTTTGTGGTAGGGGTTTCGGGTGTTGTAAATAGTGACGTAAGTGTTGTTTGTAGTATCCTCAGTTTACGAACAGGTACTATTGGAATTATAATAATATGAATAAATATTACTCTAAGTAAATGTGTTTTCTTTTTTTTTATCAAGCTTATTGTACCAGTGCTGGGTATTCTTTTCATTATCATCATGAACAGGTCTTTTTTAGTCTCCACTGAACTTTTATGTTACTTCAAATAAAACATGCTCATTTAATTCTTATTACTCTTATATTCAATAGTAAAACTAATTAATGAATTCTTATGTTATTGTAAAATCGTAAAGTACTTTCTGGTTTGTTATAAACTCTATATCAAGCACCTTTGCAGTAGATATTTCATTCAGTTAACGTTATGCAGCTGTGTTTAGACAGATTAAAATGTTCTCTGTAGGTATTTATAGTTATAACGACCACGTGTGATCATAAAATATGATCCGCGCTAAGTTTGACAACAATTCTCTACTACTTCTATTCAAACACGTACTTGTTAATCATCTTGAACTATTAACATTTATTAAGATTACACTAAGTGTCCATAACGATAATCATTTCATAGCTCTCCGTTTACGAAATTGGATTATAATAACAATTGTAAAAGCGGTAAACACCTTTTTATAAGTTCTATAAATACACAACGCGCGCGAGTTTGTGTGAGTTTGAATCAAAAGTGTGCGCTGGCGCGCTGCCAGCTGTTCGCTGCGCATGCGTGCGCTAAATAGCTATACGCATTTTTCAGTTCTTTCTCTTCCCAAAACTGAAAGCGTAGCATTTCACTGCGATGCTCAAATAATATAAGCTTTAGTGACTAAAGTAGTGAAAGTAGTGAGTTTTTATTAAACGTATAAGCATAAAAATAGTGCAGTGAAAATGTCGCCCAAATTACCAGTGCCGCCGCTCCAAGACATCACATTATCATTGGTCGCCCGACAACTCATCCACACTTTGTCAAGAGTAGCGTCAGAAGAAGATGTCGCCCTGCCGTTCGCCATGGTCTCCTCCTACTACGAAAGCATGGGAGCCACCAGCGACATATTCCAAGACCTCCTCAACCTAATACTTAGTTCAGAATACCTCGACCCGTCTGTTAGATACTTCTCAATGCGATTGCTGCTAAAAGAAAACGTTAAAAGTCTAGCGACTGGAATCTTCCCTTGCCCCTATTACAGGAAAGTCCTTGAGCTCATTATCGAGCAAGGGCACCACTTGACATCGCTCAACCTTAAAGGTGTGTGGGTGAAAGACGAGCATTTAGCGCTAATGTACCAGATAATTAAGAATTTAAGCAATTTGACTGCATTGAATATTCCCTACATCGCTAATGATGAAGTCCTCAAATTCATAGGAGAAAACAACAAGGTTTTAAAACTGCTAGATGTATCTGGTGAGACAGACATCACAGAGATCGGTATAGACGCAATGCTAAGAGGTAACCCGCAGCTCACGCAAAGTCTGACAGTGGTGAACATTGGAATGTACGGCGAAGAGAACATTGACCATACTGATGTGGCTCTTTTCATAAGACAACTACCAAACCTTACTAATCTTGGCAGTTACTCATTTGTCGGCAAAGCTATCTACCATGTTTACAACACCGACTGCCCTCCGAATTTCAAAACCAAACTGCAATACTTGCACGATGTTCAAACAAATTTACGCACGATGAAAGCCATTGTCGCCTTGTGTCCGATGCTTGAGACAATCTACCTTGAGGAGCCTGATCAAGGAGTTCTGCAGCTAGTCAAGGAGTTGAACTATTTAAATAAGATTAAGCTAAATAAGTTTCAGTGTCATGAACTGCATCAGTTATTAGATAAAATAGGCTATAAAATAGTTACTCTAATGTTGTCGGCGTCGATAGGATCGTTCAACTTTACCAGGATAGCAGAAACATGCAGGAACCTGGAGAGTTTAGAGTTTTACCAGATCCAGACGGCGACGCACGAGGAGGAGATCCCGTTTAACAAGCTAGAGCATATCGAGATCATCCACGGGAACCTGTCCACGCCCTGTCTTAAGTACCTGATGACGGCTAGCCCCAAACTCAAGAAGTTGGTTATTGGCGACGAGATCAGACTGGATGACAGCGACATGTCACGGTAAGAATTTATTTTGTAGTTCTATTAGACAGGCCAAGTTTACCCTAGCCATGAGACAGGGATATTGTTCAAAATGGTTCTGATAGATATTTTGGCTTTAGCACAGAAGGTGCTCAACTAACGTAGCTGTAGGTTGATGTCTCAGAAGTGTCTTAAACAAATGTTGAAAATTTTGCTGTCCCATCATTGTACAACTTTGAATATTGAACGAAAAATTGAATAACCAAAACAGTTCTTCCAAAGTTAGGTAATGATAATCTGTGGACTTCATCACATCAAATTTTTACTTCGACAATTTACTAGGAAATAGATTTAGGTACAAATAACACAGCGTTTTCTGTTCTTCTTTTCCTAAAAATATAACATAGTTAATTCATTCATTCAAATTTAAGAGCCACTCCCACGTTTTCCTTTATTTGTTTCATATTGCTGCCTGGGTTTAACATAATGTTCATTCAACTGTAATAAATATTGCACCCACAATTTCCGCAGGATGGTCCGCCGTTACAAGTTCGAGAATCTCGAAGGCATTTGGTTCCCCAACGCGCCGCGCCTGTCCCGGGACACGGTGGAGCTCCTTATGGAGTGCTGCCCTAAACTCCAGAGCCTCGGGCAGCTTAGCGGCTGGCAGTTCACCCCGGATGACATGATGCTCATGCGGGCAATCATAGCCAGTACGAACGTAGATCTTGTTCTATCGCCACTAGGTATATTCCAGCAGGGTAATTAGTGAAATCTTTGTAATTTTAAATTGCAGCATTTATCTCTTATAGTCAAACCATGATAATGCGCGCCTTGCGGGCACGCAAGCATTCTTTAATTTAGTAAATACGTAAATCGCATAAACGCAGCAAGACGCGTGTTATCCATAATGCGGGATAATGGGAAAAATTGAGCGAGGGCCTGTTTTCAGTCTTTTTAAGTCCCTACTCAAAGAGCAGTTAAGTAAGGTTAGGTGAAATAAATTTTTACAGGGCTGACTAAACTGACTGTCAAGTTTCGTTCTAACCCTCGCTGTGTCTTCTCAATTTTATTTGTAAAATTTACTCTGCTTGAAACAACATTAAGATGCATAGTTATAGTTATCACTGCAAAGACTTGAATGGGAAATGAACTTTCTTTGCTAGAATACCTACCTACATTAATATTGGACTTGCTTTCACAGTTATAAATTAAGTTACAAATAATACAAACCGATTTCACAATTATTTATTAATGAGTAGATAGAACATGTACTTATATTACTTAAAATTATATTCTAGTCAAACATCTTAATATAAACTCACTAAAGTTGTAATTTTCAATTGAATGGGAATTGCTTACAATAAATATTTTATTACTAATACAGTATTTTAGTCGGCTTTTGACAATCCAAAGTTCCACACACACTCCTTTTTTTGGCTATAAGTACTAGTAACAAAACTTACTGCTATAAATGTAACATAATAATTCTATTGTATTAAATCTTACTTCTAAAAAGACTTATTGGTCTATGTACATAATGAACATTAGCAAGTATTGCATACTTTTTTTAC
Organism: Acrobasis repandana; assembly: GCA_963576875.1. Classification (NCBI taxonomy): domain Eukaryota; kingdom Metazoa; phylum Arthropoda; class Insecta; order Lepidoptera; family Pyralidae; genus Acrobasis; species Acrobasis repandana. Next base: position 6,822,123 of record OY756230.1, on the reverse strand, counting down.
ATTTAAAGACATCAAATCTTTTTTTATTCTTTATTCAGATTCCTTTTTGAAATCTAACTAGGTCCTCATTTTCGTTGTACGTACCTACATATTTACTAGTGTTATTCTACTATCATCATCATCATATCAGCCATATAAAGCCCACTGCTGGACATAGGCCTCAAGCGCAGCGTAGGACAGCCACCTAATAATTAGTCAAACGACCTGAATAAGGTTTTGTTAATTCTACTATGTTAGCTAGTAGATAATGTTGTTTAGTATGACATATCATATAACTATTTAAATACGTTTTAGTTATCACTGATATGATATAGGTATTATATGTATAATGCACATAGCAACACAGATCGTCGATACGAATGCACTACATAACACAATGGGCCATTTAAGCCCCTTAAGCCAATCCATTGTCTTAGTGGATTGTCCTGTCAATGGCTTCGTGAGATTATCCTCAGCTCCAATGAAAGACTCAATTCACACGAAGCCACGAATGACAGGACAATCCACTAAGACACTAGATTGGCTTAGTGGATTATTCTGTTACACACAGGGCCATAATGTATGTTTAAAATCTGACCAGCACTTGGTCCAAACATGTTAATCTCATTTATGTATAGTCCATTTGATCTTGAGAGCTAGGCTGTTCTATTGTTTTTGTCTTCATCATTCACAGGATCATTTTCGCGGTTTTCCACCACGGCCGTGGTCTTTCTTTTCTCTTGTCTCATTTTGAACATCTTACATTCATCAGCACATTTTGTGGTAATGATACTCCTGAAATATAAAACAAGACGTGTATTAATTTTAATTACATATATTATATACTTATACGGACAGTATTTGTCACACAAGAAAACGAATTGCAAATATTTTTGAAGTGAAAACTTCATTAGGCGCGTTGGGCATTTGTTGAGAGGGGAAAAAACCATTGAACTCGCGACACTGTTACCGACTCCACCTTGTTCAAGCTTTCACTTCTGTCGGCAGTTCGCCACTGTTTTTGTTTTAATCCATATCTAAGTCCATATAATTTTTCAGATACAGATACACTATCACGTCTTTATCCCTAACGGGGTAGACAGAGCCTAGGGCGGTAAAGCCCAGGCCACTTTTAGCGTAATGGTGGGCATGAAGGTGGAAAAGGAAATCATAATAGTGATGGGTTGCTAACCGCATCGCCTATTCATATGATTCAGATTCTCGCCCGTTCCCTCGATCGGCTTTTACGATCTGCACGGGAAGAGAAGCAGCTGGTACATTCTATGTTTTTTCTTTTCTCCCAGACCAGCAAAGAAGATAATTTTTCAGGACATGTTATAAATTCGTAAACAAAAATATCAGTGAAAAATATCTTTAACAAAATACGCGTAGGCATGTTCAGGTACCTGATGAGATTTTCCTTGACTCCAAATCTGTCCTGGATTTCGATAATAACATCGGAAATTATTTTTGGATCCAGACACATTTTCGCTGGTTTATTCTGGAACGCCGGTGACCTCTTCCCGGTTAAAGAATGAGTTGCTAATACCCTGAAATACACAACAAAAAACACTTTATTACTTTAAAAATACACTTTTTAACTAGATTTTGCTGTACATATGCCAGATTTCTCGCTTACCTTCTTGGGAATAAAGCTAGCAATAATGTTCGAGTTGCTATTGTGTACGATTTAAAATTGACCGTTCTAAATTTGTCTTTGTGTAACAACGTTTTTCCACTGCCGATTGGTATCTGCAAGTAAGTGATTGAGAGTTATCATTCCCTTTATTAGATTCTTATTGTTTTTTCAAAATCATGCAAAATGGAAAACATTAAAAGTATTCAATATTTACCCATAAAGCATTTGGAGTATTCTGTTTTGGACTCTTTTTACTTTGGTTATTGCTATTACTATTGCTCTTGCTATTGCGAGTAAGAGCTTTTCCTTTGTATTGTTTGTATTTGTTGCTTATAAGAATGTTATCTTCTGAACGATCGGACTCAACGCTGCAGCTCCTGTCATTTTCCTTGTTATCATCAGAAACAGCAGACATATTAGTCATTGTTTTAATTTGATCAGGTTTCTTATGAGCGGTCGAAACTGTTCGAGCCCTTGGCTCCACCGTCTTCATATCTTTAACTATTTGGAACAGATCTCTGAAACATCCCCGCATTTGTATGATGTCGTTTAGCTCAACTGTAACATTCTTTAGTGTCAAATCGCTCTGTGTGTTTTTCTTGGTCGAATCGGGAAGTGACTTTTCTCTGTTTGCTTGTTTGGAGGTTTGGTAAGTTCGTTTTCTATTGGCTTTTTTTGTGGAAGGTTTTCCTCGCTGCATGGCTACGGGGATGACAGCGTTGGCTCGGTGGGATGGCGTGAGTATCCTTTTCCTAGGCCTATCGTCTGTGTATTGCTTTCGGACGTGCTCCAATTTCACTTTTTTCTCGTCTATCTAAAACAAATAATTTTAAAACAATTATTTCAATTTCTAATACCTCAGGACGTAGATAGCTCACAAGTAGATAGTAGAGATAACTAGGTATATACTTACGATAGTTTTCTACTTATATACGAGTCACGAATGTAAATAGTGAACGACTGAGAAGAATATTTGTAAGATTACCTAAGTTGTACGATTAGATAGGTAATTAATTGATTAGGCTCTTTATCTCTGCTACATATCCTTACCAGTAACTGAAATTTATTATTCAATGAAGGTAGTTGTTAAAAATTCGATGACATCCACTTTGTGTGTACCTACTTTCGGAGCTAAAATTGTTATTAAGTAGGTTGTTTATAGGTAAAGGTCAGTAGGGCCTTGAATTATCAGGTTCTTTATGTTATTGTTATTTGATCCAACTTTGTACAGAGATACACAACAGAAACAAACTTCCAACTAAGAAGGTACCTACTTAAAACATTGCCTCAATATTGAACACTAAGTTGAAACAAGTTAATACATATCTCAGTTAATACATACTACTTACACTCTTTTAAAACGGTAAGAAGCATAATAATACCCGAAATTCCCATTTTTAAGGTTCCGTTGCCAAATGGCAAAAAACGGAACCCTTATTCGTCATGTCTGTCTGTCTGTCCGTTCGTCCGTATGTCACAGCCACTTTTTTCCGAAACTTTAAGAACTATACTGTTGAAACTTGGTAAGTAGATGTATTCTGTGAACCGCATTAAGATTTTCACACATAAATAGAAAAAAACAATAAATTTTGGGGTTCCCCATACCACCCCATACTTAGAACTGAAACACAAATTATTTTTTTCATCAAACCCATACGTATGGCGTGGGTATCTATGGATAGGTCTTCAAAAATGATATTAGTTTTCTTATATCATTTTTTTCTAAACTGAATAGTTTGCGCGAGAGACACTTCCAAAGTGGTAAAATGTGTCTATCCAGGTTCAGCCACTAAAATACGTTTTTTAGGGTTTCGTACCTCAAAAGGAAAAAACGGATCCCTAATAGGATCACTTTGTTGTTCGTCTGTCTGTCAAGAACTTTATATCTCTGAAACGCGTGAAGGTATTTTCAAATATTTTTAAGTTAATAGATGATAAAAACAATGTTTAAATGTTACCTCATCTGAATCGGAAGCCTGGCCGTCGCTGGGCTCCCAAGAAGAGGCGCTAGGCGAGAAATCCCCGGGCTCCTCTTGGGCCTCGGCGCTGGGTTCATCCTCGGCGTCGGCTTTCATCTTTAGTTGCATTTGTTCGAGAAGGCTGCGATCATCTATTAAAATAAGTACATTATCAAAAGCTGACCCGGCGAATTTTGTTCCGCCCGTTCCCTTTCCCGTTTCCGATCCCGTTCTCGTTCCCTTTCCACCGTTCTGTTCCCTTTCCACCGTTTTGTTCCACCGTAGCCGTACCCGTTTCCGTTCCCGCTCCTTTACGTCGCTTACTTTACGTCCTTATCAATTAATTTACATCCTATTCTCAAAGCTACTGAATTTACTTTTACACAAAATTTCACAGCAATCGCTCAAACCGTTTTGGAGGAGTTTTGTTACAAACACGAGAATTTCATACAACCTGGAAGGGATATACCCGTAATAAATCGAACCACGGTCTATACTAGATCTTTATAGTATAATGAAATTAAAATAACAGCCGAAGAACAAAAAAATTTTCAATACAAAAGTGTGCCGCCCCGCTCGGGCAATTTGTATGGGAACGTCAACATTTTTTTGGTCTTTGTCTGTTATTTTAATTTCATTACTATACTATAATGATTTGGTATAGCCCGGGGTATATTTGATTTATTACGGGTATGTCCCTTCCACTTAGTAGGTATATTAGTTAAATGTAAGTAGGTAAGTATACAAAAACAATTTACGGGTCTGCGTCTTTATTTGTGGTTCCCGTTTTTAATCTTTATTGCCTGCTTGCTAAGCCTAAGCCTGCTTCTTTTTTTAAGCCTAGCTGTTCTTCTGTCTACTCGGTACGGAATATAGACGTGAATGTGTAACAAGTAATCGTGCAACACTCCATCCCATCATAGATCTCGCTGCTCCATCCCTTTCACTACAACAAGGCCGGTTTTAACACAGAATAAGTACTAGTACCTACTGGTTTAAAGGACGAGCACCCTAACCACAACTGTAAACATTTTTATAGGGTTTTTAGGCATTCAAGATGCAGTACTAAAGTACTCAAATTAAATAATGAAATAAGAAATGGTGAAAAAATACCACGTGAGCAGAACTTGAACCCGCGACCTTAGTCTCAATACGACTATGCTCTTACCATCTGAGCTGATTGCTTATTTCATTATTTAATTTGAGAACCGTAAACATATTAAGTATATACCTACCTAATGATAATATCGTATTCATATACCTACCTACATAGACAGTTATTAATGTAAACAGAGAAAAACTAAATATGAATTAAGGTAGGTACGGAACCCTAATGAGAATACGTTTATCACTTCGGTCTTTTTAATGTTTCTTTTGATTGAAGTTACGTCTCAGTAGTGGTTGTTGTCGTTATTAATCATTAAAATACTACTAAGGTAGGTATATATTAGATAAATAAGTGCCTAGGTAGGTATACCAGTGCGCCCACCCTGTGCCTGACTGCGAAGTCCTGTTTAGTGAATAAAACAGGTAAGTAAGAGATTTTATCGTGCTTACTTATACAACGTGGTAGGGACATACCCGTAATAAATCGAACCACGGGCTATAGGTACTAGATCACTAAAGTATAATGAAATTAAAATAACAGTCGAAAGAACAAAAAGAAATTCGACATTCCATACAAATCGCCCGGGCGGCTGCACACATTTTTGTATGGAAAGGCCAAAATTTTTTTTTGTTTTTTGGCTGTTATTTTAATTTCATTATAACTACTATAATGATCTAGTATAGACCGTGGTTCGATTTATTACGGGTATGTCCCTTCCACTTTGTATAAGTCGCTATTTCATGAACACTTATGCGATTTTATGCCTACTCATTGCCTGTTTTGTATAATGAACAATCTGAATGTAATCATCTTTGTATAAAACGCTGTGTAAAAAGCGGCTATACTTGAGTACCTACTCGTACCTTTACCTATCGGAAGGAGCTTTCGGAAGTAACTTTACGCTTTAAAAATTTTACAGAGTTGGCCACTAACACAATCGAAACAAAAAACTTACGTGATTTACAAATAAATGTTCCGGACTTCGGCTCTCCTTTCGCATAGGCCATCATCGGACCTCCTGGCTTCAACTCCTCGTGGTTCGTGTTTAACAAACTCCTGACATGCACCACGGCCACTCCACCTTCATTCCACTGCACCAACAACCACTTTTCATTACCACGAGACATCCCGTGTGTTCGAAATTCGGTAACGCACTACCGACATTAAGAACCCTCGTAATTCCAGGTAAAATTTCATTGCACCCTAACTGCATTTAATGCATCCCCCGCCCTTGCTCGTCCCGAACAATACATTTCGCCAACGGCCCGGGTCCCACAAAAAACCCATCCTTTTTTGCAAGCTACTTCCTAGTAAGAATGTAAGACTGCTTGGCGTAACGTGGGGGTGCAGAGGGGGCCATGGCCCCGGGCGGCATACGAAAGGGGCGGCGGCAAGGCTAAATATTATTCTGTGCTTTTTGACGGCACCGCGGATACCTAATTCACAAATATCAAATAAGCCAAGTAAGTAGGCAATTAAGATATAAAACCAGGAGGTTAGAATGGAGGAATCACTTATTTATAGTTACTTTACAGGTTGATTTTGCACCTCCTAGCTATGTTTATTGAAATCTTGGATTCAGAATCATTAATAGAACACAAAACCATAAAAAAGACTTATTTTATGCATGTCAACTTTTTTTCTCCTACATTAATAAATGGCTAATCTACTGACTTTACAATCCCGCCACGAGCCCGGTAGCGGGTGCTGATGGTGACATTCAAATGGGAGATTTTTGGTTCGCATATGTCGACTGATATTTTTATTTTGAATTTATTATGAATTTAGATACATATTATAAAATATTTTTTATTTCTCTTAAAGAGTACCTACTTTTTTTGAATATAGCTACGAGGTTTAAAATCACCCTATAAACACATTATCACATAATATCGAAAAATATCTTAGATGGAAAGTGCATTTTTAATACAACGTGGAAGGGACATACCTGTAATAAATCGAACCACGAACTATGCTAGATCATTATAGTATAATGAAATTAAAATAACAGCCAAAAAACAATAATAAATTTCGGCATTTCCATACAAAATTGTGCGGCCGCCCGGGTGATTTGTATGGGAATGTCAAATTTTTTTTTGGTTTTTTGACTGTTATTTTAATTTCATAATACTTTAGTGATCTAGTACAGCCTGTGGTTCGATTTATTACGGGTATGTCCCTTCCACTTTGTATAAGTATTCAAATAATAGGGCGGCAAATTCCAGTCGGCACCTGGCGGCGAAAGCCCACGCTACGCCACTGCTGCTTGGAACATTCTTTTGTTGATGCCGCACCCTCATTTAATTTATGTTATCTGTAAAACAATAGGTAGGTGCTTAGATTTTATGGCGTTAAGAGGAAACCTCAAGAAAATGAAAAATAGGTATTTATTAAATCTATTGCTGTCGCGCTGTGCCTGAACTACAACCGAGCAAGTGTGATTGAGACATACTGTAGCTTGGACTGAAAATACCTATTAAAAGAACAGAAAATCAACGATTCATAGTCTCCTGATTTCTTCTCCAAAACTTAACCAATATAAGTACTTTTTAACCGACTTCAAAAAAGGAGGAGGTTATCAATTCGACTGTATGTTTCTCTTTTTTTATGTATGTTTGTTACGCGATATCTTCGCTAATTGTGAACCGATTTTAATAATTCTTTTTTTATTTAAAAGCCTTTACTACCAAGTTGGTCCCATTTTAATTTGGTGAAGATATGATGAAGAACTTTTGAGATATGGAAGAAACCCTAAAAAAAATTTAAGTCGGTTGTTTTTTTTTTTGTTAAGAATTTTATTATTTCATTACGAATTAACAAAGACTTGATCGGTGTTCCTGTTTTAATTTTTAGGGTTCCGTACCCGAAGGGTGCAAACGGGACCCTATTACTGAAACTCCGTTGTCTGTCCGTCTTTCCGTCTGTCTGTCCGTCTGTCACATGGCTCTATCTCTTGAACCGTAATAGCTAGACACGTGAAATTTTCACCGATTATGTATTACTGTGGCCGCTATAACAACAGATACTAAAAATAAGATAAAGTTAAAAATTAAAGGGGGTCGTCATACAAGAAACGTTTCTTCAGCGTTTTAAAACATTGTACGGTGGTACGGAACCCTTCATGTACGAGTCCGACTCGCACTTGCCAGTTTATTTTATATAATCTACTCAAAATTTTCTGGATGTTTGAACACAGCGGAAAATCTGGCTATTTTTTTAGGTTTTTGGACGTTCATATCTCTTTTAATAAATAATTTATGAAAAAAATAAAACATAGGGACATGCTAATAGTGGCTATACTAGTAGATATTCAGAAAAAAAAATATAACTCCACGGATCCACGGAGGAAACAGGGGACTACGTTTGTATGGAAAAATGGTCCCTCTAATGGTTACGATGGCCTAACCATATTTATGAGTTAACAATTTATTTCACACTTCAAGGCCATTTGCTTATATATCCACCTTAACTTAATCATTTGGTGGCAGACTGGCGGATATCTAGCAGATACACAAAATACTGCTACTTACCTTAACAGCTTTTTAAATATCCAACTCTGTATAATATAAGTGATAAAGAAACAAACTTTCAACAAATTCATTACAATCTTTCACATTCAAGATGAAAAAAAAATTAACCAACTATCATTTTTGGAAATCGGATAAGTTAAGAAGCAGTGTAAAACCTGACATTTATAATTTTCTTTGCTTGCTACAAAAACATCTACATTACAGTGACATTTGTAAAGTGTCAATTTGGAAGATAATTTTTTTGTACGTCATTGGCCGAGCCCCGACCCCGAGCCATTGGCCGAGCCAGGGCCGAGCCTAAGGGCCGAGCTGACGTTTGATTTGGCTCATTTGGGTTTGGGTTCAATTTTGGTTCAATTGGGTTTGATTGAGGTTACATAAAGTATAGGCACAGAAGTAATATACTAGTATATATATTCTAAGAGTATAGGTTAAGTTGTTTGTTCACTTGGTTTGGTTGGTTGGTTGTTTTGTTAACTACATATTTCTCTCAATCTTGATTTTTGTGCTTAGTAATGGGAGATTCGGGAGTTCAAAAAAAGAAATTAAACAAGAATAAATTAAAAAAAACAATAAAAAATGTTCTGTGTCGCCCCGACCCTTTGTTATGGTAAGAAACATAGTCATGGTCATAGTATCTTGCTGGTAAGAAATAATGTTATTGTAATTTACCCGTAAATCATAATCATTGCAAGAGCTGTTATTATGCTATCCATAGAGAAATTAATCAGCCTATAAAACAACAGACTTCATTTTCGTTAAGGAGTTTCTTCAATATCATATCATAAGTTCATCATATCTTCCCCAACTTAATATGGGATAACCCTGATAAGTCTAAATGTTATTCTTACAGGCCTGAGGTCTCAGACGATCACAAAAATTCAATTGAAGTAGCACTCGGTAAGCAAAAAGTTGAATTACCAGTTTTCAAGAAACCACATTGGAATGAATTGAAGTTAATCCCCAAGGATAAACGCCCAAAGACTCCTAAACTGCCGTAAGTCTTCTTGATTAATTTGTATGGCTTAGTTTATTATTACAATAAATAAACAAATTCAGAATATTTCTTATTTTCAGGAAAGTGAATGGACTTCTTTTTGGTATAACAGAATGTTGCAGTGCTATTGAAAGTAAACATTGTTCTGTAGTCATTATCGAATCTATGGTTAGTCCAAGGGTCATAGTTCAATCTGTAATTGAAGCCTGTGAGAAATCAAAAGTACCATTTATTTGCTGTCAGAATTTGCGTAAAACTACTGAACAATACTTTGGAATTCCTACAAGTTGTTTAGGTATAAATGGTAAAAGCCTACCAGATCTAACAAATACAGTACTTGAGGTGGCAAAAGCTTATACTGTGTCACAAAAAGTGCCAAATAATAACACCACTGAAGTGGAAATGATGAAGGTAGACAAAAAATCTAAAGTTACTGCTGTAAGGGATTCTGTGAACATGAAATGCCCTTATTTGTATCGATCTAATAAAAAATCGAGAGTATTTGTTCCTAATACAGATATAGTGCCTGTAAATGTAAGAAAAGACTTTGTTGGACAGAATTACATTGAGTTCTCTGACAAAGCTAACACAAGTAAGACTGATAGGAAAGCTTACATGAAGATGGTGGTAAAACGTATTTCAAATAATCATAACAGGGTCAAAATTAAATAGGAATTTAAAAATAAACCATATTTGAAGATAAAGACATTTTATTTTATTCTTAAGATTAATAACTATAATGTCAAAAAAAGACATGTATGTAATGTTAATCATTCCACAAGGAATGTAAAGTCTCAGTGCTCGGTCATGTTTTATGGTTCACAAATCAACATATTTTAGTGCATCATATAACACTTCTGAGCACTGCAATCAAATTTTGCCAAATTGCTTACATACTAAGATTGTGTTAATTGCCATCTATGAACTTGGCAGATTTGATTGACAATTACACTAAATTATTAATGCTGTACTCCATACACATTACTGGTATGGGGTATAGCATACTAGTAGATACATTTATCTTACGTTTTCAATTGATGCATTGCATTTAGTTTTTAACAGTTCAATTTAATAAAAATCAAACAATAAATTGTGTCAATTCAACACCTATAATGAAAATGACTATTAGTCCATAATAAATCTGGCCATTAGTTAAACTATACCTAAATAGGAATGACCAAGTCTTGAGAATGATTTACAATCATTTTCACCAGATGTATGGCCATTACCAAAAATATTATGATTTTATTTGCTACATCTAGTTACTTGTTTAAATTTTCTATGTCAATCATGGTATAAAAAGCAGTTTTACTAGTCAAAAATTTATATAAATGATTGGTCCTGCAATTAGTAAACTATAACATGTGGCCATACCTTTACCTTAATTAATAAAAACAAAAACATCCTCCATCAAAGTCAAAAAGCTTTGACTAAACTCAATATAGTTGGTACATAGTACCAATAAAACATTGTATCATCACACAAGTTTAAACTAGTTAACATTAGTTATTACTCTGTGACATTAGTATATAAACCTAATAATTATCGTTTGTGTTCTTTATAATCGTGAAGTCATGATGTGAATTAGTAGTTGATGAATAAGTGGAGAGTATGGTATGATTCACTGGATGATTCCAATATAACAATAGGCATATAAGAGCTGAAAGGGAACATTAAATATTTAATAAAGGTTAATTTAACATAGCACAAATACATACATATTTCAGTTAATTTGTACATCTTACTGTCTAGATTAAATTACAGTTATGCTCCATTAAATACCGTCATACACTTCTTAGAAGTATACAACAAAAACAATAATAATGTAATGTACAAAAGTGTATAAATGCCTACCACTCGATTAGTGACACGATCATGCGACGGATTGGCGTGATTGGCACTATACTCGATTCCTACAACCTCAGGCACATTTGCTCATTGCTATACTGATGAATATGAGTCTATCGATAAAACATGATCTCATATCAGTCGTAAACACCCGACTTGACTGAAACATACGAGCACCAAATGTTTCGTAAGACGTTGATCGAATTTGAATGTGAATCGATTTCATTCAAAAATCGAAATAATTCAACTGTCAACAGACGTCTGCCCGGAGTGACATTCAAATGTTTATCCAATATTTCGAGCTATAGATCAGTGCGGCGGCGGGCGGGGCAGCTGAGCCTCGCTCGGTCTGTACCGTGCAAGAATTATTGCGCACATGGTTTGAGCATCAGTTTCTTCTGGATATGCTGCCATCGCTTCTGCCACTTGAGCTTCAGGGAAGATGCCAGCCAGGTGAAAGTGCATGCGGCGGCGAGCATCCCAGTGCTGTAGCGCACCCTCCGAGGCGCACGGAGATAAATGTGCGCACGCCGCCCCGGCCGCGCCCACCGGCGCCGACGCCACGCGAGCCGCAGCCGAGTGCTGCAGTCGCGGATCACTCTCCGGATTCAACGTCAACTGACGCGCCAACTTACGATGAGTATTAGCGTCGGGTGGTGGCATCTGCTGCGGCATAGGAAGTGGTTGAGATGGTCCCGGCATTTGTAATTGTGCTCGTTCGAAGTGTGTAGCCAGTGCGGCGTCAGCCAATCGCGGTGCGGCTGAATGAGCTCGGGCTAGTGGTCGCTTCGAGTCCACCGGCCGACCACCTGGCGGCAAGCTGACGGTGTGCAGATCGCGAGCTCTTAGTGCACGCGCTGCTCTCTCAGATAATTTCTCAGCCACGGATTTATGAGGCCGGCCGGCACGTTCGGGATGGTGAAACTTGCACTTGTTGCCATATGTACATTTTCGTCCGTAAGGGCAGGCTGGTGGTGGATCGGCACGAGATGGTGGTGCGCGTAAAAATGCGTCGAGTGTAGGGCCCGATCTTCCCAGTGGATCATCGGGAGGCATGAATCTGTCGTTCACAAAGGAGTACATAAGGAGTCGTTCCTCCACTACCTTACGGAATTCGGGGTTTTCTGCTGCGAGGTCTCTATAGTTATCATTGGATACGACGATGCCGTCTGTGTCGGCGGCGAGGCGGAGGATGTATCTGTCGTCGTAGCAAACTAGTCTCTTGCCGCCGACGAGCCGACTGGGCGTGTAGACCAAGACTCGGTCGCGCTCGAGTCTCTCCAGCGCATCTCGGTCTGCAACCGGGTTGTCGGGTCGCGAGGACTCTTTGCGCCATTTGGGCACAAACACGATGATATCTTTATGCCCACGAGCTCGGAACCAGTCAACGCAGATTTCTATCCCTCGGCACGAAAACACTTCCTTGTTGCCATGGCTGAAACAAATAATGTTTACCAAATATTAAACTTCATTTCACTAGAAATCTGTAGGTATGTATGTATTACTTTTATAAGACATTTTAATGCAGGTATTAAATCTAAGAACATTTTGCCACTTCACTTACTAGTAGCTGACATATCAGAATCATTTATAATAAGGGGGGCAAAAACATTACATTCAAAGAGCATCACTCAAAAATTACATAACGTGTTACAGCAAAACTATCGACGTACCTCATTGCGACATTGCTGCCATCGATGACGATTTGGCGGAGCTGTTCCCTGTCGGGCGGCGGGTCAGGGTCGGTCGGCGGCGGGGGGGACAGCGTCCGCGGTGGCTGCTTGGCCGCTAACTTGATGAGCTCGGCCAGCAGCTCGTTGCGCGGCGGGTCGGGACCCAATCTCTGCAGCGCTATCCTCGCTAACCGCTCTGAATAACCGAGCTTCACTGCAAACTCGATTTTAGCCTGTGGATGTGTATATTGATGTAATAGACTAGTTTGACACAACTAAGGCTGGTTGCAGAGTGAGGCCGGCGAAACGCGCCGTTGGCCGGCGTTTCTACAGCGCGCGCTTGGCCGGCGGACCGCTGTGAAACGAGTTTTAGTATCGCGCGTTTCGTTGCAATGTACAGTCAAGTGCAAAATTCTATTTAATCGCTTCTTCTTGGCTTCCACATTATTCACTCAAATGTGTATGGTGAGTGAATTTCCACATAATTCAGTACAGTGTCGTCATGGGCACAAACATAATATGATAATAACAGGATAAGCTATTTATTTTTATGGAAAAGATTGCAACAGTGACGTAGTAGAAGATTGCAAATTGGTCCTTTTAATGCTACAAGGTTACTGAGAGGCGCCTTTGTAACATCGTTTTCTGATTTACGAGAAGATAGTTAGGTAGGTACAGGTTTTATAATTATTTTCGCCTTCAGTCAAGATCTTTTGACGAATCTAGTGTGATGTGAATCGTATCCCCATATCACCAGCCGAAAAAAGTCTCACAAACATCTTAGCCGAACTTGGTCGATCAGTATCGATGAAATCATTACATCATTACTCATTACCCGACTACGGCAAAGCCTACGGAACAGTAATGATTTTAGTCAATCAATCATGGATATTCACATACATATGTATGTATGTGAATATCCATGTGTGTTCCACCGTAGCATCCGAACTGCCTATCCAGTTTTCACAAATGAGATGTCAATCGATCCGTCATTATCGTCCGGGTGACATAGGCTACATTTTGAATGAGTTTTTTTATGTATGAATGATATATAAAAAAAACGGTAGTCTCAAAAAAAAATTTTTTTGCTACGGTAACGAGTGGGATATCAAATGAAAGGTCTGAATAAGTAAATTTCAAAAATGTAAACATTGTAAGCCGTAAATAGCTGCAAAGTTTGCATTTATTTGGATAATTTAAACTTTTCAGTAAGAATTTTTTCGTAGTCGGGTATTAGTTTTTTCAACGTAGGTATATCTTGTTTTAACGTGACTGTGCGCAACAGCGCGTCTGGCCGGCGTCACTCTGAAACGCTAACTGCCAGCAGAGGAGTTCGGACAGCGCGCGCTTCGGGTGCGCTGTCCAACGGCGCGCGCTTCACGAACGGCGCGTTTGAACGGCGTGACTATGAAACGGTGGCTACTGTCTAGTGTAATTCCAAGCGCGCACGTCTGGGACGGCGCTGTTCAAACACGGGACTCTGAAACCAGCCTAAGCGGGTCGTCTGGAAATGCTGTCTTCGAGTTCTCGTTTTACAAGTTATGCTTGTTAGTCTTTCATTGATGCTTTAGCATTGTAAGGAATAAAAATTGGCAAATGGCATTCAATTTTCCCGAGACAGCGTGTCACACACAGTAGCCCGTAGTTTGGTATTGGTTGTAGTCTTGCAAGTAGGTACTTGGTACGTTGTTTAAGTAATTCAGTAGAATAATAGTAGAAGAGTATTAAAATTACGTAGAGTAGCAAACAGTATTAGTTATTATTAGTAGTAATATTGTAAAAAACCGGTCAAGTGCGAGTCGGACTCGCACACGTACCTTCGTACATAATTTAAAACGCTGAAAAAACACGATACTTGTGGGACGACCCCTTTTATTTTTAACTTTATCTTATTTTTATTATTATTATTGAATGTATCTAGTTAATACCATTATAAAGATCGAGTTAAAAACGCTGATAAAAACACGTTTATTGTATGAGAACGACCCCCTTTAATTTTGAACTATCTTATTTTTAGTATTTGTATCTCATAGCGGCCACAGTAATACATAATCGGTGAAAATTTTAAATGTCTTGCTATTACGGTTCAAAAGATAGAGCCCTATGACAGGCGGACAGACAGCGGAATCTCAGTAATAGGGTCCCATTGGCACCCTTTGGGTGCCTAAAAACGTACATCTACTTAGTTGCTTTATATTGACTGATTGTATTGACGCCATTTAATATGATTCTCATGTAAGGAATTAACGGCTATTATAAAAATGTATTTCATAGTGAGACGACAAGACTATTCATACATATTTATATTATTTTAATAAAAAAATCTGCAAACTATTTCGTGTGACATATCAAATGAAAGTTATTGTAATAATCTCCATCATCACCATCAGGTCTTTTTTAGTTTCCACTCCAGGAACGACCCTCTGTACTACCAAAGCCATACGAGTATATTAGCCAGAGCAGTCAGAGGGTTGGAGAGGTCATATTTTTTAGTTATTTATGAAAATATGCGATTTGACCTCAACCCCTCCCTACCCCCCTACCCCCCCCCCCCCCCCCCCCGAGCATCTCCAAAACTACTAGTATGACATACTCCTGTCTTTTTACCTATACATTTCAGAAAAACCTATGAGAAGTCTCAGTAGTGAACCCTCTTCACGTGTGTATAACTCGCACTTGACCAGTTTATTTATTTCAGCAAATTCAAACTCGGTTACTTTCGGTCATATCATAAAGGTAGTCGTAACTTAAGTCTTACCTGATTTGGCTGCGGCACGGCTGGAGCAAGCGTCACATATTCCGCAAACTCGGCCGCCAGCGTATCCGAGGGCGTGCGAGAAGCAGCTCGGTGAGCACCCTCATCTTCACACTCAGAGTCGTAACTCGAATCTTCGCCGCGCTCGCCTGCCCATCCCAGAGATGACTCCACATATTTCTGGAAAGGACGAAAAAAAATTTATAGTCTCAATCTCGTTTTCTTATTTAGCGTCGTGATTTTTTATAACGATTCCACACTAATTTCGCATTTGTTACGCCAAATTGGTGATCATCGATCAATAAGCAGATTTAATATTTCCCACAAACGGCGCCGGCGCAGGACAGGGTCATCAGGGCGCCGAAGCGGATCTACAGATGATCATTGACCTTTAGCGTGTGCGCAACTGTCGACCGTACCGGTTGTTGTATATAATTCATTGCTTAACTTTAAAATTGACAAAAATATTTGTGGTTTGTGGCGCATTAACGCCACGTCTATTCATGCGAAAGCCCGCTCCGTTTTACAATTTTCTCATGTCGGGTTACTCGATCGAAATAATTCTTAGTCATAGGCAACAATCAACATCCGTGTAGAGACCTAGTTGGCTAGAGAACTGAAAATGATTGGATAAGGTTTGTTGCGAATCTCGCTAGGTGATGGCTGGTATTTGTAATTTATGGATGGTATCATGAGCAGATAATAGTATAATGTTAGTAGGTCTATGGTGCTGGGAGCATTCGCGTACATCCGGGCGCAAGGTACGGAAACGCCCCACCTACCTCAGCGCAGCCGGATGCGACTTTCTAAAAAATATGGTGCGTGCAAACGCCGCCGCAGCCGCGCGGGTACAAATCGAGACCAATCCGTTTTCGCTTATTGTCAGATTGACGAGTGTACGTACAGTTTATTTCAATCTAAGTTATTTGGTTAAAACTAAATGACTATAAGTATTTCAAGAAAACTTGACCCAGATCAGTGAAAAACTGGAGTACATTATTTCGCAACCAAAAACTAGGCACCTAATTTAAATAAGTGAATTATTAGTAAATACAACCACTAACTAGCATATGTATAGTGACACAATTATAGTGACATAGACATATATGTATATTGTCAACAATAACGGTACTATCTGCAGCAAGCACCTGACTGCAGTATGTCCATCTGAATGAAATCTCTTATTACGAATTATCTAAGGAGATTTCCTGCTAATAGTGTCAAGTTTGATTTTCCAAAAGATAAACCACACAGTTTCCTCATAGATTGTTTTGGCAGCGATTGTTTTAGTTAGACCAAAAAAGCCCCATCGGAATCTCCCGGTTTATTAGCCACGCTCGTTTACGTTCGCCTAACCATTTGTTTACGTTTTTTGCTTGTCGCTTTTCCTGCGTCTTAACCGTGGATAAATACACGCGAGACGAATTGAGCATGCTACTGAGTAATTCATTTGGATTTGACCGAATCGCTCAATGATTTGCTACATTTTGGAACGTTGATGATGCGGATTTTGATAAGCAACAGTTGCTTGCCTTGTAGCAAACAGGCGCTAACATATTTTATCAAAATGCCCGAAAATATGTATACTTACTCTATATAGACTATTTATAATATAATCTATATTATGTGGTTTGTTATCTAAAAGTTACATGTCCACGTTAAAAAAATAAGTATTTAATTTTCTTCAAAATAGTGAACATTATGTATTATTCATTTATGATACAAAGGAGGTATCTACATATGTATTTCAGCAAAATATGATAGGAAATATCGAGTATTTAAGACCATTGTATACCCTCATATTTATGGTGAATAAATTACTGATTACTGATATATTAGTTATGTACTTTGGCCGGATACAAAGAATTTTAACAGCTGATTAAAAATATTATCCGAGATAAGCATCATATGACTATGCGAAAACTTAAATCGATAGATTTATATAACTGAAATAACTATATTCCTATTTAAAATTATCTTAATCCTTATACCTCAATCACAACCAACATTGGAATCTCTAAAGATTTAGGAAAGGTATGGTCAACAAAAATAAACTTACGTTTATAAATTATTATATATTCACTTTATTACTCTTATTCCTATAAAAGATTATACAAAATATAACGCCATAAGACCGTTCGCCGATACGACTATCGGGACAATGATCGTCGAATCTACATCCCACATAGCAGTAATTATTTATTATTATGTTCCGTCTCTGATAAAAATATTAAATTGATGATGGTATTTTGACTGTTGAAACTTAAAATAATTTTATAACGTTTTATTAAGTCATTATTAAACGCAATGTCAGTATCGCGCGAAACTGAGATATAGGTACCTAAAACTTAACAGCAGTTTTTTTTTCGTAACCCAATTCAGTTATAATTTGAAGGTCGAGAATGCAATGATACAAATCAGTTAGTAACAAGATACACGAATACTTATCGAAATGTTTTAGATTTAGAAGGCGTTATTGCATCAGTAGTTTTTTTGGAGAACGCAGGACGGAGGCGAGTTCCGCTTTCTGTGCAATTTATTTAAACAGGTTGTTAGCTAAATCTGACATTTAGTCAACGTCACCGCGAATTAAGAATTTATGTTTTAGAGCCGAAATAACGTTGCTAAACAGTTATATGTTTTTTCATCGTTGGAATGAATTAATTTAAATGATTTTTTTTAAATTGAACGAATTGAATTTTATTCAGCTAACTACACAGTCTACACATGTCGATAAAATATGTAATATCATGAAAAAGCTTTACCTACATTAAGTTTAAATTTCTTGATTCTGTCGTGTATGATGTGTGTATGTATTATGTACTTATGTGAAATAATATCTATTGTAATCAAAAACTATAAAATTTAACTTATGTACTTAAATAAAATCAAATAAAAACTCAACAAAATTAAACTTAAAACTTTGTAAAGCGATTTTACATTGCGGTCGGTTGTACCAACTACAGTATACTACAATGAACATAATATTATTAGTATAAGTGTGTATGTCATCCATCACATCGATCATTGCAAGCACGATGCATTCAGGATCCTTTATCTCCATCATGGCTGAGGCTATTCCCCACACACCTCTAGCGAAAGCGTTTCGATTTTGTAACTGATATGTGAACGTGAACAGAAAAGCGATACGCAGAGTTTCTGCAAATAAACAAACACCACTTATGTACAGACCAACAACAAAGAGTTAATATGCGCAGTTCATTCCAGATATTTATACTTATAAGTGTTATCTCCCAAGAAACTAGAAATGTCTAATTATACTCGTCCAGCTTTGACGTCATCAAAACATCTACTACATAGATATAATAAAATATGCGCTTCCTTTATTATGTAGGTACCTAAAACGATGCATGCAGGTTTTAGGTGATTGATTTGATACGATATTCGTGTAAATGTAGTTAGTATAGTACCTATACATATCAGCATTTTGCACAACGTACAAAGCAATGCAGCGATGGACTATTTACAAGACCGCCAGTGCGTTCATAAATTGAACGACCGATAACATTGTCTGGTGATTGGACACAAATTGGTTCCGTTTGTAAGGAGAAATTCTATCGTGTGTTTACTGTAGAGAGATAAGAGTGACCAATAGGGAGGGAGGATCGGCGTCGTTCGATGTGGCGTCAGCGCCGAACAGGATGCGAGCACGCGACACACTTCAAATACATACACGCTCAGTGTTCACTTAAATTGCTCACATCCACAGTTGGCCACATGAATACACTGTACACTATCTTGGACCTTGTTGTGTAGCGATAAAACACAAATTAGTATAAGTTGCTAATTAACTCTGCGTCACATCACTGGGTCGTTTGTCTTTTGTATGGCACGATATCAGTATGCATCTCTGCTTAATCGTTTATAAATGTCAACGTATTGTGTACGTCAAATCAATTATAATAATTTCTAAGATATGAAATTATATTCATAGTATAGCGGTTAACATGTACCTCCCTTTGGCTTAATTCCACCATCGGAAGAACTGCCTTGGGGATGAATCAAGGCAGTTCTTCCGATGGTGAGAGAATTCATGAGAACTCATGTGGATTACTTGGGAAAGGGAAGGGGGGTTATACCACAGAATAAATACCAGTATAGTATGGTTATACTAAACAGGCAACAACACAGTGTCAATGTGGCCACGACGACTAAACCATGTTACACCTTTTATTGCGCGTGTAAGCACTATATGCACAACTAGACGCAGAAAAATGACAAATCTTTAGTCAGCGCTGTTAAAGTGGCAACATATTTAAGAAAAAAAACTATGCTAGCAACAGGAATCAGGATATGAATAAGAAACATATGTAGTTACAAATATGTTCTCTGTGTCTGTACAAAAAGTTTATAGTAATGACGAGAACTTTTCTAAAGATATTCAGTGCTCAAACATTCGAAGCACATCGAATCGATGGTTTTGTTTGATTTCATTTCCGATAGTTCGTTGGAAAGCATTACATATAGCTTAAGGGTCGGCACCATGTAAACTGGGTTTGCGCGGGCAACAAGTTTGTACAGAAAGCATTTGATTTAAGCCAAATAATGTATACACATAGATAGAGGAAGAGTTGGGACAGTAGACGAAAAAAAGGATTTTTTTACATATTTTGTAGTTTTCCTAAAAACAAGCATTGAATTTACCCAAAAACATGCAAAACGCACTTTGCGCGGGCAATAGTTATGGCTTGAGTAGAAAAGACCACTAAGAAAATTACATACCTAGTTATAGATGAATAGACTAGCCAGTAGACGAAAACCGTATTTTTTTTAATTTTCATTCAGAAAAAGTAAGATAATTGTAAAGAAACCTGAAAGAAATATTTTAGAAAATCTTGCTACAAACTGGCTTGTTTTTCTGCGTAAAGAAATATTCTAACAAGGGATTGCATATATTTTATAAAAATAAAGGCTATTTTGAAACATTATTCTTAATATTTGCTTACAATGCAATCACGCAATAATAAAAAAAAAAATTTTAGAAATTGGATGTTTTGCAACGTTTTTGACAGAATTCTCTGAAATGGCGGCCATATTTCTTCCATACAAATTCAGTTGCCCGCCGGGCGTTCAGGAAGGAGGCCGTGTCGAATTTTTCAAAAAAATCCATTTTCGAATTACGTAAATTGCATTACAGTCTAAAATATTTCAATAAAAAACTATGTACAAACTGCCAAATTATGTCATACTTTTGCTACACTATGGTACAGTTTTGACATTTTCTTGACGTTGAAGCAAAGATGTAATGCTATCGCAGATACGGCATCGCACATTTTTTTTTAAATTTTATTGAAAATTAAGTAAATGAAAAGAATAATTTGGTTTGATTTATTACCAATATTTTTTAATTGGCGATTAGGGTGAAAATCGGATTGGAACTTTCTCGGGTCGCGGAATCATATTAACTGTTTTTGTAATAAAAGGTGCTGTTTAATTAGGGTTTTACAATTATTTTGAGGGGTGATTCAATCTGAAATTTTGAACAACTTTTCCCCATCAAATCTATCAAAATACGAATTGACATTATGCGTAATATATCGAACCACAGGCTATACTAGATCTATACTTGACTAGGCAGGCAGACTATAGTAGGCTATTTATCTATACTAATAATATAAAGAGGAAAGATTTGGTTGTTTGTTTGTTTGCATTACATGGCTCCGAAACTACTGGACCGATTTAAAAAAAAAAATCACCGTTGGAAAGGTACACTATCCCCAAGTGACATAGGCTTTGTGTGTACCAAGGGCGAAGCCGGGGTGGACTGCTAGTATAGTATAATGATATTAAAATAACAGTCAAAAAACAAAAAATCTGCATTTTCATACAAAAGTGTGCAGCCGCCCGGGAAATTTGTATAGGAACCGATTTTTTTGGTGTTTTTACTGTTTTTAGGGTTTCGCTTGTCTGTCCGTCCGTAAGTCTCAGCCAATTTGCTACGAAACTATTAGAATGATTTAGTTGAGATTTAGTACCTACACTTTTGTAACTTAGTGACCCAAAGATAGACGTATCCAAAGATAGACGTATAACATAAATAAATGAATCGTGTGACATATCAAATGAATGAACTTTTTATGACAATTTTAAATATATATATTTTTTATTATTTCTTAGATCGGTATTTTGAAGTTATTTAAGAAAATGGGCGAAAATTGACCCCCCCTACTAAACTACTGGACCTATTCAGTTGAAATGTGGTGCAGATAATGTAAATTTGTGACCCAAAGACGGAAGTAAAATGTAGGTAAATTAATAAATTTAAAAAAATGGGGCCATAGGAGATAAATGAGACATTAAAAAAAGGATTTTGTGAACTATATCGCGTAAAATATCAAATGAAAGAGCATTTTATGATAATATTAAATATATTTTTCTATATTTTTTAAGTTGGTGTTTTTGAAGTTATTTTTGAAAATAAATAATAAAAATACCCATATCTCCGAAACCACTGAACCCAAACTTTTGAAAAATATACAGTTAATAGTTCTTTACCTATAGATTACAGGAAAACCTATTAGAAGATAAAAAATAAAAGGGTGCAATAATGCTAATTACTGCTTCATTAATCAACCAATTTTTTTTGCTGTTTTCAGGAAAAGATTTCTATTTAGTGCTCTTTGTATTAATATTGTACAAAATTAAACAGTCAAGTCATTGATTGAGCACATACAGCAGCTAAGCCATAAAATTATAAATTATATATATATAATTATAAATTTTTACCCTCCGTACTTACATAATAAGGTGAATAGAAGTAAAAGGTGTTATGATTGCAGATGGTCGCTAAACGTATTGTTTCACAAAGAAAATTCAAATGTATACATTTTCTGTCAGTGGAACACAAAAAGTGTAGATTACCAAGTCACCGCTCGCGTAAAATACTATTTGATTGTATTTTTGAGAACGTCCTGTCAGCGATAAGTAATATTGATTTACGCAGAAATATCATAAATTTGTCTGTGGTTCCCTAAAATTTTAACTTAACCAAAATAAACCGGCCACGTGCCGTGACGGGCCACGTGTAGTGTAAGGTTCCGTAGTCAGTACCTACTTGTTTTATGTAACTAACAACTGCCTAACTTTAAGTCTGAAATCAGTCCATGATACTGAACAACTTTCACCAAGGAACAAACGAAATACAAAAATTATTTTTGATCTCTTACACACAAGATTTGGCAAAATGTAATATTTATGTAATATATGTATGGAATATGTAAGGACAAATCACACTAATTAAGCTAGCCTCAAAGTAAGTTTTAAACTTGTATTATGGGATACTAACTCAATGATACTATATTTTATGATAAATACATACATAGATAAACACCCAAGACCCAGGACAATTTGAAAAAGACCATTTTCTAACTTGCCCTGGCTGGGGCTCGAACCCAGAACCTCCGGATTAGAGGTCTAGCGTGTTAACAATTACACCACGGAGGTCGAATGGAAAGCAAACATTTTCTTTTCATATTTAATTATGTGTTCCTTAGGAAAAGTTGTTCAGTATCATGAATTGAATCCACCTTAAATTAGTTTTAGTACAGGGAGAGTACTACTGCCGTGAATTTTTTTAAGTGTCCATATACAAGCGTTTAACTGACAGAGAGGGGAGACACATGATTAGCGAAATATTTGATTTCGCTCCACTTCGCATACGATAAATTCAAAAACTGATAGATGAATGACCATGCTTTTACAGGTTAAGCAACTTCTAGCTTGGTCACAGTTAGGATGGGTGACCGTGCTTTCAATCTTAATGTTGTCCAAGTCAAATGTTGAGATTCTTATGAATAAATTTCAGTTTTCTCTACCTACATAACTTGGCAGCTATTTAAATTTCAATTGTTTTGTCGGAATTTGAACTTGGCATTTTTACATTTATGTTTTTGATGGGATAAAATAAACATCCAAGAACCAGAACAAATTAAATAAGGCCATTTACCAACTTGCCCTGGCTGGGAATCGAACCCAGAACCTCCGAGTGACGGACTAGCGTGTTAAGGAATCGCCACGGAGGTCGACTAATAAATTGAAAAAGTAATAAATTTTACGCAAGATTCGAATAACTATAACTTGGATTTTTTTGAAAGCGCTATATGAATTTCACATATATTCAAACTCGCTTTTTAAATAAACGTCTTGCATTCACGCACACTACTGTATTTACGACTTTACTTTTTCTACTGATAGCCTGTCTACTGAAGTGTTAAGTACATTATAATGACGTCTGCCAAGGCCTTAATTCAGAAATAATAATTCAAACAAAATAATTCTTTGATTTGATTGATTTGAAAATTTTAATAAGTATCGCGGACTGGAAGTCTTGACGAAAAGAAAAAAGTAAGCTGTATACTAATTCTACGTTACAATTTATGATTACCTACATCTATTGTCCCGTTTACACATTATTAACTCTATGTAACTTCATCTTGACATTTTTATCACCCTAGCGGGAAAATTTTGCATATTTCAGAGCCAAATCCGACCACGTGGCTTTGTGCATACAGTCCTTAATGTTGGAAAGAATGGAAAAAGCTTTATTATTTCCTTCAGAGCGTAGGTCTTCTTAATTTTACGCGACGAGAGACTTCTCGTTGTATTTATACCCATATAATAACCAATGTTACCATATTCCTTTGAAAAATTGAAAACTAAATATTTTAACCATTTATAGCTTACATTAAGGCTACATTTCTAAGAGGCAAATGCATTCTGGGAGCTTAGCGCGGCAGTCGTATTTTTAAAAAGCTCATCAAGACTTTTTTTCTTTTTCTAATTTGTGCCTCACTACACATATTTCCCGTGATATTAACAAAAATCTAACAAACCAAATGATAGAATCATTTATCACAATGTATCTAACCTATGGAGGTAAAGTAAGAATACTTGAAACAGATTAAGAGCCCGTACTACCCTAAAGTTCTTAGAGCGATCTTAAATATTATCAATATTAACGAAATACTCACTTTGAAATAAAAACAAAGTTCAGGAACCTCTAAACATAATAAGTTTCGAAAACACGATTGCTTAAAATTTTCTCGATAGAACATTGCGAAGTTACCTCCAAATCACCTCAAAATTATACTAAAACAGAAATTATTTAAGAAATACAATAAATTAGAACTTGTAACTTTGGATTATAATTGTATTAAACATAAGTCAGTCATCATATGTCTTACTTTTTAAATAACTCTTAAATTTTCTTTGTAAAACGAAAAAAACCTCAAAACCAGAACCAGCCTTATTGAACCACCGCGATTCCCGACGCCCCGCATGGCTCGCTGTCTCGCTTCGGCTAGAGTAAAATTGTGTGCGTGAAGCGAGAGCAAAATTTAGATTATTGACACCAGGCGTCCTCTTAAGAATGCTAAGTACAGTATGACAACAAACGCGCTGCATACAATGCAAAATTACCAGTAGAAAGAGTCAATTTGCAATAAAGCGTGAAATATGCAAACTTGAACCAGAACTTGGCTATTTGAAAACCGTTAGTACTCGTATCTGCGCTATTAGTATCTACGCAAATACTTACTTACTGCGCTGACTCAGTGACCCAAAGTGGATCTTGGCCCCCGACACCAGATTAGAAGACGACACTGTTATCTATTCTACGCAATCTGCAGACCTTCTTGGAGGGCTTTGACGTCTTTCCAGCAATATTTAGGACGACCCTTTGGCCTTTTCCACGTTGGTCTACCCGTTCTACCCGCGTACGCTCTTTGACGACACGACTTTCTTCCATTATCTCCACGTGGCCCGACCATCGAAGTCGATCCGCTTTGGTCTCTCCGATTATATTGGGTTTAGCCACACTTCCTGATTTGTCCTTATTCTCCAGCTGCCGTCTTCTCGTTTGGTTGGCCCCAAATTTTTCCTTAAAAACTTCCTTTCCGCCACCAAGAGTTTACTCTCCCCTGTCATTGTTAGTCCTTGAATTGGCCTTATTACCTATTGTATTAGATTACACACTAATATTTATGGAGCGCTGCATAACATCTTAGGGCATTTCGGATACGAATTTGTATCTTCTCTTCTCTTCGGTTAGTACTCGTATCAGTTACAGTGCAACCTAAATATTTAAATTAATTTAACCCTCTGTAACGAGTCATCCCCTGCTAATAGATCTGCTCTCCATACCCTGATGTTTTTATACCTTTTCATAGAGAAATACTCTGTTTTCTCTCTACTTATCCTGAGACCAACCTTTATTTCTCCTTCTTCCAGAGTTCTAGCTATAGCTAAGAGATCCTGCAGTATCTATCCCATTATTAAGGTACAAATTACAAATTTGTGTTATTCAAATACGGAATTGCGCGTCGACGCGCATCTACGTTTGGCTGAAGTCGAACGGTTTAATTTGTACCTTAATAAATAATTGGATAATATAGGGATGAATATACTTGGGCAAAAAAAATGACGCGACGCTTCGACTCTGCGCCAGTGTAAGTTAACCCTAAGGCCGTGTTCACAGGAGTGCGATTTTTTTAGGCGCGACGCGACAGCACGCACGTCGCGTAAGCATCGCTCCCTCTTTAGAAACATTGGAATTAAATGCTTATCCATTGTAATATAAAGTTTAAAATATCTCGATATAAATACGCGCGCGCGCTCGCTCAGCGGTCGCTTAGTAACAGCGTCGCGATCGCACAGCGCACGAGCAGAGCCCGCGTCGCGTCGCCTCCAAACACCCCGAGATATTTTAAACTTTATGTTGCAATAGATAAGCATTTAATTCCAATGTTTCTAAAGAGGGAGCGATGCTTACGCGACGTGCGCGCTGTGTCGCGCCGAAAAAAATCGCACTCGTGTGAACACGGCCTTACTCGCACTTGATCAGTTTTTTTAATTCATTATTGAAAACAGTCTATTTAAACAAGATTTGTTGTTGTTCTAGCGGCGAGTTCGATTCTACGCATTCCCTGGGGTTTCCCCACACGTGCACAAGTAGAGGTTTTTTCCTGTAATTGTTTAGCTTAGCGCACCTATACGTATTATAAGGCTATTAGCGTACGACAAACGATTGGTTAAACTTAGTTTTATTTTATAAAATAAAAAAAAATTGATCAAAATAAAAAAATTAAAAGGAGATTCGAACTTGGCACTTATCAGACATGAAACCTTTAGCTTATCCACTACGCCACGGCAGTAATTGTCACATAAATTGAATATCAATATGACCTGTACCTCACCCTGGCCAATCCCGACAAAATTCAAAAACGAAATTAATTTTCATATGTATATCGAAACTTACAAATAAGCTGGAGAGCGCGCGCTTGTTTGCGTGAGTTTGTATGTTGTAATATGCGCTATAAACGCGAGCGGGGGTGAAACCAAACAATAATAACCTATAGATGAAACACCTATATGTGTTTGTCAAAACTGACAACATGCGCCTTGTAGCTAGCAGTACACATCTCTTTATCAAGCACATTAGATATTTAATATTGTTTTTAATTAAATCTGCATTGATTTTAGTTCATAGGTCTGTGTAATGAAGCTATAATTTTCCCTTCATAACGATACTTAACTAATGGACATTTATAATCATTTATTGAGTTAAAACCGCAACTGGGCCCCTTCGTCCATGCCTTCGTCGCCGAGTTCGGTGCCTGTCTATTGACATTCATTACATCACAGTATAATCATACCGGATACAGCTGAACATTAGAAGGTTGCTAAACCACTATTTTTATCAATAGAAATAGTTTATTGTTGGCTTAGTCTTCTGCGGCGGCGATTGAGGAATGTTATCGTGTTATCTAGCTACGTTAAGTGTAATAAGACTTTAAAAAATATGACGGATTTAAAGAATATACGGCTTATCCGGATGACATGATCCATGATATGATCATTCAAACTTTCCCTAGACACTGGAATACTGATACTGCAACTTAAAATGTATTTCTAATTGATAATGTAGACTAAATTTTAAACTGAGAACCAGATGTCATGAAGATGGAATGAAGACGATAAAAAATCAAGGGTCATTAATTATAATGACTTCGAGATGGATTTTCCGCAACATTAAAATGGTGTGAAAAAAATGCACCGATAACCCATAACTATGATGGTATTAACCAATGTTCCCACAATAACAAAGATAGCGTTTAACAGTTGTTAAAATTATAGCAAAACAAACGTAAATAAATAGAAACAATGACGTACGAGTATTTACTGATTGTTTGTATACTTACTGCGATACATCCGTGAATGTATAACCTTCACACAAGTATCTGTGATATCGAAATGTTGATAATGTTCAAACATATTTGCCAAATTATGAGCATAGTTATTAACAAGTTATTAATTAGACGAGAATTCAGAAGAGTTCTTCGATAGTAAATATTACAATTAGTTATATTAAAAATACAAACATACATATATACACAAGATACGCGCGAAAAACAAACGCAGTCGGGTAAAAAGTAATTATTTTGTCTTACACAAATACGTATAATACTAATTATTTAAGGAACAATATTTTCTCAAAACTAAAACCGATTTCAACACCAGTGACAGACACAGAAAAGCTAAATATTTACGCAACAATTGTATACTTAGACGGCATAATTTTTCCAGTTATTTTGGTTTAAAACCAAACTACAGAAACGATTTGGATATAATTATCTATTACACAGGCCATCTGACAAGTACACCCTTTCAAACAAAAATTTTTTTTTTTAAATATATCCAGGCGTTTTCGAGTAATCGGGGAATAAATAAAATAAAAATAAAAAGATTCCGACGAATTCAGAAACTTCTTCTTTTATGAAGTCGGTTAAAAAAGCTTTTTATCAAAAAATATTACATTGTAAATAGAAATTAGGAAACTTATTTAAAAATAAATTATATCGCATGGACTCAAACTGTTGAGTAGCCGTACTCGATACCCTTCCAAAGAAATTTCCATAATGGAACATCGTGTCTGCAGAAATAGCAACATCTCCCAAAAATTTTGTATGATGAACTCAGGTCAGAGGTTGCAGAAAGATGTTGGCTGCAGGCCGCTTTGATATGACCATTTGGGAATCCTTTAGGTTGGCATAAGTCCAGCATTCAAATTTACGTGGCTGAAACTAGGGGATGAAAAGGCAAGATATGGAGATGTAGAATATACAGGATTACTAGGTAGTCGACTTACATCCATTGTGAGGTGGCCTGGCCAAAACAAACAGTTTTCACCCCCTATTGCCTTAACAAAAAGCGGCCAAGTGCGAGTCAGACTCGCCAATGAAGGGTTCCGTAGCAGCAAGTAACATAATAATTAAAAGTTCTTGTAGTTCGTTGTAACTTTGGTTTAAGACGTATTAAAAAAAAAACTACTTACCAGATCTCGTTCAAACCAATTGTCGGTGAAAGTTTGCATGGTAATGTACATCATATATTTTTTTTAGTCTTATCATTCTCTTATTTTAGAAGTTACAGGGGGGGGGGGGGACCGTCAAACAGCATAGTTTGTGCGAGAGACATTTCCAAAGTAGTAAAATGATATTAGAAAACTCAATATCATTTTTGAAGACCTATCCATAGATAGATGGTTTTAAGTAGGCATGGGGAACTACCAAAAAAATTTTTTTTTCTATTTATTGTGTGAAAATCTTTATGCGGTTCACAGAATACATCTAGTTACCAAGTTTCAGCAGTATAGTTCTTATAGTTTCATGTAACGTATTGTCTACCTAGGAAGAATGTGGTAATTTCAGAATCAGCACCACCACAGAGATCATTTAACAAAACGAACTAAAGTAAGCGAGTCTCTGTTGTGTTGAACCTAATCCCAGATTATAGGTATGTAGGTATGCTGCATGCTGCTGATAACAAATAAATATAAAATCGCTGCAGTCTCGTCGGAGTGAAAGTCTGCCATGATACCAGTGCCGGACCTGCGACACTTCGCACGGGCGACTGATGAAGACATACACATTAATTAAACCTCTCCACTACTTTCAAAATGCGTTACAAAAACAACAACATTATGAACGACGCCGCAAAACATCACCGCGCTGGTGACAAAACAGCACTAACATCTCAGTCGGTTTACGTGATGGCACGTTCGTAAGTAATTACCGAGGCACCTAACCCGTCCGAGGTGATCCGGTAAACAGCAATAATAGCATTACAATTGTAATCCTGTCATACTTTCGACGTGACACATCACAACACTCGCGTAAACGTGAATTAATTTCACTCAACCGTGTGCAATTAATTTAACATAAGTGTGTTATATTCAAAATTCATACATTTTTCGATAGTGATACGCGAGCACTGTCGACGGTAATTAGCATACATGACGTTAACGAACCGGCTCTACTTCCGGGATCGTTATATCGGCAGAACTTGAATGAAGATCATTACGTGCGCAAGTCGAGACGCTGGTGCAGCATCCGCGATGGGGAGCCGAGTGGATAGACGTCCTACGGGGAATAGGCATCGCGCTCACCTGGGTGTTGTCAATCGCGTACATAATAGCGTTAGAATCCGCGCGCGTAGCGAGGCATAGCGCGTGTGCGGGCGCGGCGTACTCCGCGCACAGACTACTGACTGGCTAGGCTAGCATGTGGCGCATGCACACCTCCACGCACGGGCCCGCTTAGTGAAGGGGAAGCGGGGCACCGCGAGATCCGGGTTGCGCGCCCACTGCACCCGACGGCCCCCAAACAATCCGCGCAACGTTGACCTCTGTCAAGTCGAAAATCTTCTCGGGCGCCGCCGCCGCATCCGTCGCCGATGATTGAATCAAGAGACGTCCCTTCATTCAATCGGCGACGGATGTGGACGGACGAGGACGACCTCGTTTTATCGATATTCCATTTTAACAAATAGGTACCTAATTATATTTAGAAATGAAATCAAGAATTACAAATCATGTAGTCTATAGGGTGATTGGTAAAATGTAGAAAGTTTTATTTTATAAATCAAAAATATTTAAAAAATTATAAATACCCTTCCACCGCCCATTTCTTTTTCATGTACTGTTGAGACTGTCTAATGTTCAGAGCTTTAATAAAATTTATTTAAACGAATTTAAATTTACAATGGTTACCTATGGTTCCTATTATTCCTCTAAAATCCATTATTTATTTTATTGTTCCACTGCTATTGACTGTAATTTGGATTATTTCCAGATTATTCATTTGGATTCACCATCTTATGTCTAATCTATGGTTCATTTGCCCCTTTTAAATACATGCCAAGGTATATGATGCTCTGCTCATAGCACTTTATCTTGAGCTTCTGTATGCTTTGGAAGACTAAGCTAAGGGTCCCAGATTTTTTTTCTTTTGTTTGTATAAAAAACAAAATATGGATTGGATTTTGGAGTAATTAAGATAAAATTTAGTGAGAATCATAAAACAATTATAGGTGGATGATTAGAAATAAGTTATAAAATAAATCGGCAAGTGCGAGTCGGACTCGTACATGAAGGATTCCGTATCTCTGTACAATGTTTTTAAACACTGAAGAAACTCGTTTCTTGTATGATGATCCCCTTTAATTTATAACTTTTTTTTATTTATAGTATTTGTTGTTATAGCGGCCATAGTAATACATAATGTGTGAAAATTTTAAGTATCTATTTAATGCCATTATTAAAATCTAGTTAGAAACGCTGACAAAATACGTTATTTGTATGACAACCCCCTTTAATTTTTAACTTTTTTTATTTTTAGTAAGTGTTGTTATAGCGGCCACAGTAATACATAATAAGTAAAAATTCAAGTGTCTAGTTATTACGGTTCAAGAGATAGAGCCCTGTCACAGACGGACAGACAGCAGAGTCTCAGTAATAGGGTCCCGTTTGCACCCTTTGGGTACAGAACCCTAAAAATGAGAATCATAAAATAACAGTAAAGAGATGAAATATTGAACAATTATTACGATATTATATTAAAGGTGTTGCTACAAAAAAGCCTTGTACCTACATAATATTAATTTATATTGAGTTTGATTAACTTTCAATCACATTTCTGTCTATCGTAGGCAAGGCAAGGCATGCAGTAGAAGCATCAATACTGATTTAACAATACTCATTACCTACTTTTCAAGGTCTATGACATTGAAGTGACCAATTGACTGTTATAAACTTTACTTAAGAGGATTGTGTAGTTGCCAATATGCATCGCGAGTAGGTATTTGCAAAAATTCTATCTGTTTCAAGCCGCTCTGCTTCTAACCCGTGTCGTGCGATAGAGTTGCAATTCTTAAGTGGCGATTGCCTACTTTTTCCTTCTGAAATATTGTTTCGGGCGATAATGTTTCCACCCCCCTAAACCTTTAACAAATTAGGCACTTTTGGTGTCATTCAATTCAGTACACCTTAATCTAGGGATATACGGTTTCCTATTTTAGTAATTTGGTTTAGTTTAACTTAAATTAATACACTTGAGGTATTTTTATAGTAAAAAATATGGATATTGAGATGCTAATAACTTTTGTTATGAGCAATATTACCTTCAAATAAAAACGAACGGCCCTACTTATCCATTAAATCAACAACATGTAAAAAATTATCAAAATTGGACTATGTTTAAGGGGGGAGAAACGTTATCACTTTTTGTATGAAAATTTCTAGCTACACAGTCCTCCTATAGACTAGGCAGACTAGTCATTAGCCTCAAAAAAAATTATACATAAACGATAAACTAATTTTACACCAAAAATAATGAAAACCAATAAGATTAATATAAAATTTGATCATGGAATAAAAACAAATTGAATACCTATAAATTATTTGTAGATACATATTATAAAATAGTAATTAATTCTTTTTTTTACAAGTTGAAAAAATGTAAATTCGATACAATTCATCAATGCATTGAAGAAGTATGTAACTACGTACTCCCAAGACGACTGGGTTATGATGATCAATTTGAAAAATCCATTACTTGTGAACTTGTGAACAACTGGTAAGCAATAACAAAGTAGCTTAAAGTAACAATACGGAAAATATTCTGTTTATCCTAACACCAGTGAAATTTTAGATTGCTTTGTTACAAGTAGGTACAAGAGTGAAAAATGTTACATACCTGTATACGCCCAACTAATTCACGTGGATTGAAGCTTCCATCAGCTGGATTCAAGTTAAATATGACGTTGAAGAACACATATTCAGGTCTATCTTTCACAATGCCTGGAGTCTCAGCTAGAGTGACACAGTAAAAAGTTTCAACTAAATTGAGATACTTGCTATAAAAATCACCTATACAAGAACGCGGGACCGAAATTAACAGTTCCGTGTCGTGAGACATTGTTGGTGGATGAATGTTGTAACATTAATCACGCGCAACTATCGCGATTTAATTGCATAATTCGCAACAAAACACAACTTTTACAACCTTCCATTCCAGCACAAAATTGTCGTGTGACCATAGATAGATTAAATTAATATTGTATATACTGAAATAGATAAGAAACTAAAGCTTTAACATTAGATCAAACCAGTGGCGCCATCTGGTAGCAAGTTTTCGCAACACCAAAATACTAAAAGATGAAATAAAATAATGAAAAAATTTACCCTGTGAGCTGGGACTTGAACTCGCGATCTCGGTTCAAATACGACTATGTTCTAAACAACTGAGCTATTAAGTAATTAACTTCGCATGTCGAATTAATGCATCATTGACCGAGCGAGCGAAGCGTCTCAATTTCTACTGGCCGAAAATTATTTTGTCCATCTGTCTGTTCTCGCCTACAGGTTGCATTTCTTAAGGCCGTACCTAAATTTTCCAAGGTCCAGTGCTGCCCCTATTTAAAATAAATCATTTCAAAGAAAACGGAGACATCATTTAAAATTTTGCTACTACCAAGCCCTAGATAACCCTTCAAAGTAGGTATTTTATGAACTACTATTTACAGTTTAAAGTGAGAACGTTAAGCTTTACTACGCACATTTGCAAAAAACGGCCACTTTTGGCAAATGCGCGTCTTTTTCTTATTTAAGAACTTAGTGGCTCTTGTCGGTGGAGTATGCGCCAAATTTCTCGGTTCTCTATCTTACTTTTTAGTGCTTGATACGACATGACCCCTGCTTTTTCTTTTAGTTGGTCTACATAGCTCTTTCTTGGTCGTCCTGGACCTCTTCTACGTTTTATCTTTCTTTCTAGTATGTTTTTAAATAAGGAGTAATGTCGTATTAAGTGACCAATCATTTTCCATCTCCTATTTTCTATTTCGCCCAGCAGTCTTCTTTTCTCTCCTACTATTTCTAATACTTCCTCATTGGTTTTCATTTCAAATGCGCACAGTAAAGATTAACGTTCTCATTATATTAAAATTTAAAATTTATTGTATTTTTGTGTGAAAATCTTAATGCGGTTCACAGAATACATCTACTTACCAAATTTCAACAGTATAGTTCTTATAGTTTCGGAAAAAAAGTGGCTGTGACATACGGACGGACAAACAGACAGACAGACATGACGAATCCATAAGGATGCCGTTTTTTGCCATTTGGCTACGGAACCCTAAAGAAGATCCACATGCTATCCTGTGATTTGAACCCGGCACTTGCAGGTGCCGGCCACTTCTTTACCGATAGGACAGAATACATTAAGAGTACAAAAAGAAAGTGCGAATGTTTGTCTACCATAGTTGTTGAAATTGGCGTCCTATTAAAAAATAAATAATCAGAGAAAACCGCAGGGTTTAACACTGCCAAGGGTGGTTGTAGATTTAGGAACTCGTGAGTTAGCAGCGGGATGTTTCTACGTTGAGCTCTCTCGCTCTCGCCGGCAAGCGGACATAGTCCTGGAGCCTTTTAAATTAGACCACCTCACCAGATTATGTACAATGAAACTTCTTCTTTTAAGAATAGAGGAGGAAAAATGTATAAAAAAGCTTGCAAATAAATGTAAGGGGTGGGTAAAGGGTTTAAATAGGGAGAAATAATGCACTACCGTGGGGTTTACAGGTAAAGGATGGGTCTTTCTACTTTCTTTCAAGCATGTTAGTTTCAAACACTTAAATGGCTAAGCCAAGGAAACGGTAAAATATCGATTATTTCGTGGTTGTAAGGGCTCGCGAGGTCTACTGTTCTCACAGAACCACTAGTTTAATAATCCTATGAAATAAAAAAATGGTGTAAAAAATATTCTGCATGAGTGGGACTTGAACTCGCAACGTTGCTCTTATTTTGACCATGCTCTAATCAACTGAGCTATCACGTGTTCTACCTCGTATGGTGAATTTCTCCACTATTTGATATTCCTATTCTTATTATTTACGCGATTACGATATTATTATTACGAGGGGGGAGAAGGGACATGCAAAAATGTATTTTGTGCAGTAGAACGTTGTTTATTCAATTCCGAGTCCACGCCTCCAAGCGGTACCCCCCGGTAAACTATGATGAACGACATAATTTGTCTGTAAACCTATTGTGTCGTTCATCATAGGCCAACGTGGGCAGGAAGACTCACCAAGACGCACTGGCCAGCGTGGCGTTTTAAGGCTAAAACACTCGCAATGATAATACCAAGAAAACCAAGGCCCTCAGTCCCCAGCGGCCCCGCTATTCCGGATTACGGCAGCGGTCTCGGTAACGGCGGGGCAGAGGGTGCGAAGAATCCCTGGGTTCGACCCGGCTGCCATAACACCGAGACCCTGACCCTGGCGTGCTACAACGCCAGGACGTTGCGAACGGACAAGAAAATGTTTGAGTTTCTTTGCGAAGCAGAGAGTATGCATTGGCACCTAATAGGATTATCAGAGGTCAGACGAAAGGGTGAAAATCTGATTAAACTGAGCTTTGGTGACCTTTTCTATCACCGAGGTCATGAGGACTCCACATATGGAGGCGTAAGATTTCTTTTGAGCAGAAAAATCTCTCAACATATACAAAATATTAAAAGTATCTCAACTCGCGTTTGTTTTATAGTCCTTAATCTTAGTAAATGTTACACGCTCAAAATCATACAAGTCTATGCACCAAAATCAGAACACCCCGATGAAGAAGTGGAAGCCTTGTACGATGAAATAGAACAAGCCATCAACGATGTACCATGCCATTACACCACAATAATAGGAGATTTTAATGCCAAAATTGGAGCCCAGATCTGTAACGAGAAATCCGTAGGTAAATTTGGTTTGGGGGAAAGAAACGACAGAGGACTCATGCTTATCAACTTTCTGGAACAAAAACAACTATACGCGACGAATACATTTTTCAAAATACGAGCGGAAAGAAAGTGGACTTGGCTGAGCCCGGCTGAATATAAAATGAAATCGATTACATAATTAGTTCACACAAATACATAGTTACAGATGTTTCAGTCGTTCCTAAATTTAGAACAGGTAATGACCATAGACTCGTCAAGGAAATATTCTGATTTAATATTAAAAAATAGAGATTAAAGCTTATAACTAGTTACAAAAGATACGACACAAATGAAATAGCTCTTTTAGATGACCAAAATTTTCAGACAGACCTTTAAAATAGTTTCGAATATTTAGAAGAAACTAATTTAGATGTACACTATATTAATCAGATTTTATGTGAAACTTTATTGGATACAACCCGAAAACACGTAGGCAAGGTAAGAAAGTCAAACGGAAAATTTCAACTAATACCCAAAATTTAATCGACGAACGTAGAAAAATGAAGCAAACTACAGGCGCAGATAACTCATCCATTAGAAACCTAAACAAGAAAATACAGAAAGCTGTAAAAACTGACTTACGAAAAAACAACGCAGAGGTAATAACAGACACAATCAAAGAATACCGTGGTCCAAAAGTATTTAATAGAAAACTCAAAATTGGTAATAAACAAATAATCAAGTTAAAATACAAAAAAGGTAAAACAATAACTGACAGACATGAAATATTAAATATAGTTGAAGATTTTTACAAAGAGTTGTATACTTCAAAATCAGTAAATACCAATATAACGGAACTAGATTATAGAGCCCCAACGACCGAAACTGCATTAGACGACATCCCTGAGATTCTGCCATGCGAAGTTCAAAAAGCACTAAAACAGATGAAATCTGAAAAGGCACCTGGTGGAGATCATATTACAGCTGAAATTCTCCGTGCAGGGGGACCACAGGTTTTGCACATACTAACGAAACTTTTTAATGTAGTTCTCTTCAACTCCCATTCACCTCAAAGCTGGAAAAATGCAATAGTAAATATCATTCACAAAAAAGGGGACACATCTAATTTAAACAACTATTGACCAATCAGTCTCTTGTCTCACATTTATAAATTATTTACCAAAGTAATCTGTAATCGGCTCACTCAACAGCTCGACGAATATCAACCCGTTGAGCAAGCAGGCTTTCTAAGTGGCTTCTCCACTATTGACCACATCCAAGCGGTAAAGCAGTTGATGGAGAAGAGCCACCAATATAACCGACCCTTGTGTATGGCCTCCGTCGATTATGAGAAGGCTTTCGACGGCGTCGAACGGTGTTTGATTCGCTCCATCGCTGTGGTATTAACTCGCGCTATATAAATGTCTTTCGGGAACTGTATCAGTCCGCAACTATGCAGGTTAAGC
The DNA here is from genome assembly GCA_963576875.1 of Acrobasis repandana. Taxonomy (NCBI): domain Eukaryota; kingdom Metazoa; phylum Arthropoda; class Insecta; order Lepidoptera; family Pyralidae; genus Acrobasis; species Acrobasis repandana. The sequence goes on along the minus strand of OY756230.1, from coordinate 6,785,110 downwards.
TGCACGAAACTACTAACCCTATTGAGATCAAACGGGGAGTGAGACAGGGAGACACCATATCACCCAAGCTTTTTACATCAGTCTTAAGAGACGTAATAAAAACGCTTGCATGGGACAATCGTGGTATAAACATTAACGGTGTCAATCTGTCTCATTTGAGGTTTGCGGATGATATCGTACTGTTTGCCGAGAACCTGAAGGAACTTCAAGCTATGCTATCAGACTTGTATGAAGCTTCATTAAAAGTCGGGCTGAAGATGAATATGACCAAGAACAAGGTGATGTCCAATATGCCTTTCGACTCGAATCCCCCAATTTCAGTGGGAACTGACCAATTAGAAGTAGTGGATATTTACGTCTATCTTGGTCATATTCTTTACTTTAATAAAGATCAACAGAAGGAGGAGATTTCAAGGCGTATACAACTGGGGTGGGCTGCATTCGGAAAGTTAGAAGACATTTTAAAATCGCGCCAAATTCCACAATGCCTCAAGACCCGACTCTTTAATCAGTGTGTCCTGCCTACTATGACTTATGGTGCCGAAACATGGACGCTGACGCAGGATGGTGTACCGAGTCAGAGTTGCACAAAGAGCCATGGAGCGAGCCATGCTCGGCATCAAACTTAAAGACCGAATCCCTAATATTGTGATCCGACAAAGAACGAAAGTTCAGGATGTCGGAAAATGTGTTGTGGATCTCAAGTGGAGTTGGGCACGACACCTGGCAAGACGAGGTGATGATAGATGGAGTAGAGTGCTGACAGATTGGTGGCCCCTAAATGGTAAACGTAGTGTGGGTCGTCCGAGAGCTAGATGGGTCGATGACATAAGGAAAGTCGCGGGTCGAAACTGGTTTCGTAATGCGCAGAACCGACGTGGTTGGCATACATTGAGGGAGGCCTATTCCCAACAGTGGGATATAGAAGGCTGCCAATGATGATTATTATTTACGTATTAGAAGTTAGGTCAGAACTCGTGACTAGATGGCGTTTTATTGATTTTTTATCAAAATTCTGCAATGTTCTAAGTTTCATAGGCATGCGTGTGACGTGCGAGTGTGCCGTGCTTGCAGCTTCAGCTTGACGTTTATAAATGTCATGCCCTTTTCCAAGCTGACATTTTTATGACAGTAAAAATGATGTTTAACAATTTTTTTTAAGAATAATTTTTAGGCCCTGGATAACAAGTCCTTTCGAGCCTTTAGTTTTAGAACTTTAGTTTTGTTGCTTCCTTACGAATGTGCGCGACGGCGGCGGCAGCGACGACGACGGCGGCGTGTGTGTGACCAAAGTCAGCAATTCTTCAGTGTAAAGACCCGAGTTTTTATTAAAAATTCTAGCGTCTGATGGCTCCAATCCAGTACATCCTATATATTTATATACTGAACAAATTTTTGACGTGACAACGTCTAATAACTCCATACTACGGGCTACATTCATGAAAAAGATGACGTCATTGTCGCGTTCCGCAAGCGAGAGCGCGGCACGAACGAGAGAGAGAATGACAAACTACCGTCCGTAAACCGACTTTACAGACAACCAACTTTTTTTGCGTCAAGCCAATTTAATAAAATAAAAAAACCATTTTTTTTCTCAGTGTTAAGTACTCCTTGACCCAACATTTTCTACGTCTTTTTTAGGGTTCCGTACCCAAAGGGTGCAAACGGGATCCTATTACTGAGGCTCCGCTGTCTGTCTGTCTGTCACAGGGCTCTATCTCTTGAACCGTAATAGCAAGACACTTGAAATTTTTACCAATTATGTTTTACTGTGGCTGCCTGCTATAACAACCAATACAAAAAATAAGAAAAAATTAAAGGGGGTCGTCATGAAAAAAACGTGTTTTTTTTTAGCGTTTTTAACTAGATCTTGGCATTAACAAGATACTTGAAATTTTCACAGATTATGTAGGTATTCATTACAGCAGCTATAACAACAAATATTAAAAGTAAGATAAAATTAAAAATTAAAGGGGGTCGCCATATAAGAAACGTATTTTTTTCAGCGTTTTTAACTCGATCTTTATAATGGCAATAACTAGATACTTGAAATTTTCACCGATTATGTATTACTTTGGCCACTAAAACAACAAATACCAAAAATAAGATAAAGTGAAAATTATAGACGGGACGTCATAAGAGAAACGTATTTCTTCAGCGTTTTAAAACATTGTACGGAGGTACGTAACCCTTCATGTACAAGTCCGATTCGCACTTGCCCATTTATTTATTTATTATTTTTGAACTTGACACCAACGCTAAAGCGATGCCAATTCTCTGGTGTTTTGATGGTGCCATTTGTTCTGAAATGCGTGCAGTTTGAACGACGAACACTACCGAAATGAGGAAATATCGCTAACTAGCGTCGCTATGTAGTGTAGTGTAATTATTGAGCTCTTTTTACCGCGCACTGCAGCACTAGATCTAGTGCTCTGCAAATTGGATATTGTAATGGGGCACATAAAAGTGTGGAATAAAATTTTGTAAATGTGAATCCTATGGTGGTTGCGGATTATTGTTTCACAGGTAAACTGACAAATTATTGTTTATTGAAAATAGGGTGACTATGCGGCATTAGTAGTTAGTCTGTTATCTTGTCTGTTCTTGTACGTATGTACATGAACAGACAAGATAAAGTGAGTTTGTATATTTGTTTGTTTATTTCCTCTTCACGCTTTATCAGTTGAACCAATCTTCTTGAAATTTCGCATACATTAGGAGTTCTGAGAAGGACATAGGGTGTAGGTACCTTTCACCCCGGGAAATTGTACCTACTGTTCCCGTAGGATTTGGGATACATACATACATACATACTATCACGCCTGTTTCCCACAGGGGTAGGCAGAGACTATGGACCTCCACTTGCTACGATCTTGACAGACCTCTTTCGCTTCATCTACACTCATCAACCTCTTCATACATGCCCTTCGGTTACGTGTACTTCTTACCTCTCCCTTTTTCAGAACGTCTGCAATCTGATCGCAGAACGTTCGCCGAGGTCGACCCTGTACCGCTCTTCCTTTCACACTTACCTTATAAATATTTTTTATTAATCTATTGTCATCCATCCTTTCTAAATGCCCAAACCATCTTAACATCCCTTGTTCTACTTTTGTCACTACGTCCTCTTTCACTCCACACCGATCTCTTATAACAGGATTTGGGATACGCTAGCGAAGCCGCGGGTAAAAGCTGTCAGCCAGGCATAAGATATAATTTCACCAAATTTATCATTGAAAAAAATTTGATGCTCAAATATTTTATTAAATTGTAAATATTTGACTTATTAAAGGGTTCCGTAGTCAAATGGCAAAAAACGGAACCCTTATGGATTCGTCATGTCTGTCTGTCTGTCTGTGTGTCCGTCCGTATGTCACAGCCACTTTTTTCCGAAACTATAAGAACTATATACTGTTGAAACTTGGTAAGTAGATGTATTCTGTGAACCGCATTAAGATTTCCACACAAAAATAAAATAAAAAAATGTTGGGGGTTCCCCATACTTCTTCTTCTTCTATCGTGTCAATGGCAATGGATCTAGAGTGGTTTGGCCCAGAAATTCGCCACATCTATAGCCCTTTGCTTCGCCTCCATTAGATCGTCTCTAGAACAAGATTCGTTGGACGTGGGGCATGACAGCAGATGTTCCCCATACTTAGAAACTCAATTTTTTTTTTTATCAACCCCATACTTATGGGGTTATCTATGGATAGGTCTTAAATAAAACCGGCTAAGTGCGAGTTAAACTCGCGTGGAGAGGTGAAAAGCAAAACTATTTATTTTATAATTAAAACAAATATATTTGAGATCCTCATAACCCCTTTCATTTGATATATGACACAGTAAGGTTTGCAAAACTTTTTTTTTCAAATTCCTAATTTATCCCCCGAAAATGCTTATAAATAATAATTTGCAAATTAATATTAACAAAACATATTTTATAAATTTTAATAAATTGAAGAATGATTTAGATATAGTTTTCGATAACCAAAAAATAAGAGCATTAGATAATGGTATATTTTTGGGCATAACTATAGATAGTAAACTAGATTGGAAGAAACATGTACAAAATGAAAGCAGCAAAATTAACAGATTTTCATTTGCTTTTTACAAACTTGCAAAAACAACTTCCAAAAGTACAGCCCTTACAGCGTACTATGCTTACGTTGAATCGGTGTTGCGATATGGACTCTCAATTTGGGGTAACTGTAACAGTACGGACATACACAATGTTTTTGTAGCACAAAAAGCATGCATTAAAGCAATTTGTGGAGTTTCATTAGATACTTCATGTAGATCTATATTCAAAACACTAAAGGTTCTTCCGCTTGCTTGCTTATATATACTTGAAACCGCAAAATTTGTGAAAAGAAATTACGGATTGTTCAGAGAAGCTAAGGATGTCTTTCCTAGAAACACTAGAAACGAAAGAAAGATTGGAATCAGACACAATACCAAAAAGTGAACGATTTAAAAAGAACTGTTACTATATGTGCATATGCATATATAACAAGATTCCTCAACATATAAAAAATATGAGATTCACTTTGTTCAAAAAAAATTTGTATGACTGGCTAATGGATCATAGTTTTTACACAGTCCAGGAATTTCTAAGCCATAAAAAATCAAAATAAAATATTGTTAGTAATAATAGAATTAATTAATTTCCGAATAATATTAGATGTATAAGTAGTACATAATTATAAATATCGAGTGATCTATATATATAAGTAAGTTTGCATGCTATTGACAATGGCTGAGTACCTAGGCGTAATTTATATGACTTGTGATACCATCTTTTGTAAACCCTATTCAAAAGCAAATAAAGATTTCATTCATTCATTCATTCATAGGTCTTAAATGTTTATTTATACAAAGTCAATCAATCAGTCAATCTGAAAAAGATCACTTTCCATCTTGACCTGACCGGGAATCGAACCCGGGACCTCCGGTGTGATAGCCAGCTTGGCAAAATAATAAAACAAGGTATAAACTTATGAGATTCTCCTTGAATTTAGCTAAGAGGTTCAAAATCACCCTGTATTATAGGAATCAAAATATCAAGATTATAAGAAGTATATGCATAAAAATACCTTGTGAAGGCGCAATTCTTACTAAAACTAAGTACAGGGATTGTTTTAAACCGTCAAAAATGTAATCCTGTCAAATAACTTAGTTTAAAATAAAGTGCTCATGTAAAACATAACTTTTCAGACATTAATAAACAACAAAATAAAAATAGATACTTACATAATGCTGGGCCCCACGTTACTAAACACATAAAATAAATGAAAATTTTGAATTTAACAAGCTTTACTCAGTACCATCCACAAGGAAGTCACATAAAAACTAATTCAACATTTCGAAATAAACACTTTTATAGATATACTATCCTAGTTTAAAAAGAATAAATATATACAGAATAGGTATATTTCATATAAATACAGGCTGATTTTTTATCCACCTGCTAAATTTTTGGAGCAAGTTCAGTCCATGATACTGAACAACTTTCTATAAAAAAAGTTATTAAAAATCTATAAAAATTTTTCGACCTCCCATACGAATCAACGCTCAGCCAAACGGATCTTGTATGGGAGGACGAAAAGTTTTTATCGATTTTTAATAAAAAAAATTATAGAAAGTAGTTCAGTATCATGGACTGAACTTGCTCCAAAAATTTAGCAGGTGGATAAAAAGTCAGCCTGTATAGATAGATATTTCACATTGTCTTAGAAGTGGCATAGCAGAGCCAGGTAAAAAGTTAATGAAAAGTCGTAATCCCCTTTATCCAGGCGGCTTAATACATATTTCAACTCCATTGTTGATTTTAAATAAAAGAAACAATGCTGTAATTAGGGTAATATAATTTTAAATGGAATTTAGTAAGTTTCTTAGTAGCTGCTTAAAAGAACCATTTTTCTGGAACAAAAGATATTGGATAGATAAGATAAACTTTTAGACGAAAAAATTCCTTGATAAAATATCGTTTGTGTGTGGTTTGCTGGAGAGAGGTAGTCCGACCGATACCTGCAAAAAAGTATTTGAAACTTAGAATAAATCGTTTTCTGGTCTAGTGCCTTTAAATGACCCTAATAGAAATATGTGATCGTATTTTGGTAAACGTTTGATCGACAGTTCTAGAAACTGAAGCAGACTAATGTTGAGATAAACGGACAACAAAATCCTGAAAATGTAAATCGTGAAATAAAACGCTTAAAGTAAAAGTTAATAATAAATAAAATATGTAAATAATTAAGTTAATGCTGTTTTTGAGGCCTGAGATCGAATGCTGAAGTTCATAAATTAGAGAATTATGGGGCTGAAGATTAGTCTTATTTTAATTAACATCAGTGTAATTTTTGATAGAAAAACACTATATAGGCAAAGGTCTGGCAACCTGTCACTTCATTTCTGTTCCTACAGGCAAATATAATATAATTACTAACGTAACTACAGGTCTTGCACCTCGCGTCCCGTTTGATACGAGTAATAATCATAATATTAACCTAATATTGTTTGGTGCATAAGTTTTCAAAATGAATAGATAACATATCTATTCATGGTTGGTTGTTATTCAATAGGTAGATAAATAAATAAAATAAATACCTATATAGGGACAAATCTCACTGATTGAGCTAGCTCCAATGTAAGTTATGAACTTGTGTTATGGGAGACTAACTCAACGACACTATATTTTATGATAAATACATACATATATAGATAAACACCCAAGACCCAGGAAAGTTTGAAAAAGGCCATTTTCCAACTTGCCCTGGCTGGGAATCGAACCCAGAACCTCCGGATTAATATTATTATACTTATTTTAGCTTAAAGCTAGGTAGGTATATCTATAACATATTCTAAGTATTATTTCAATATTCTACACGCATTTAAAAAATTTTTTGTGAATACAAGTTTTTAATGCGAGACTAAGTACTTGTCAAGACAGAACTAACGAGCCCAAACACGATTCGTCTATATATAAAACGCAGACTAACTTTAGGACTGCCGAGCTACTAATGTGTAAGTATCAGAAATACCGTAGATGCGAGTTACTTTGCCTCTGGGGGGTAACTTTGCCTCAAATCAAAAAGAAAGCTAGAATTTTCAGAATCTTCGCAGATATGACAGCAAACGATATAAGTAGTTCGAATTGGAAATGTTAGAATGTTGTTAGTGGCGCCTATTTCTAATACATTTTCCAAGTTCAAAGCGACCATTTACAATTTTTTTTTTAAAATCACTGTAAATAAACTACTAAGTTTATTTCTCTAGATTTTCTAGAGACACCCACAATATCCAAAACACGATTGAGCATTTTTGGCTCGATAGAAAAAAATCACTACTTTATACAATCACCTTTTTATATGAAAATTATACCAAAAAATGTATATAATCTAAATTACTTGTCGATTTTTATACACAAAAAATTGTAAATACATATAATACAAAAAAATAATAAATAAAACACAGTGAAATATTCGTCGAGAGCGAACAAAGCCCGCCCGGACCCGTGCTCGACGATATTTCGCTGTTTTTTTATTGGTATATATTTTTTTTTTTGTAGCGAAATCGACTAGTAATTTAGATTAAGTATAATTTTTTTTGGTATAATTATTCTATCTATATATATAAAAGAAGAAACTGACTGGCTGACATAGATAGATAGTGACTGATGGATCAACGCACAGCTGAAACCGCAGGGTCTAGAAGCATGAAATTTTACACAAACGTTCCTTGAATGCCGTAGGTGTGTACTAAGAAGGGATTTTTGGAAATTCATTCCCTAAGGGGTTGAAATGAGGGTTGAAATTTTGTATGAAACTAGGTCATTTTTGAAGTTAGAAATGTAAAAATTTACATGTGAGCTCACAGTTGAAAAAAAAGTTTACTGTATCACTATTTTCAACAAAATCGTTTTCTAAGGGGGTAAAATAGGGGTGAAAGTTTGTATGAAAAGTAGTTATTTTAAAGTTAGAAATGTAAAAAATTACTTATGAGCTATTATCACTATTTTAAACAAGCTCATTTTCTAAGAGGGTAAAATAGCGGGTGTTTGTATGAAAATTAGTCATTTTTGAAGTATGTAAATATTGATATTATGCATAGTTTCAGATAAAAGTTTACAGTGTCATTTTGTAATGAACATTTATTTTTTGAGGTGGTAAAATAGGGGATGAAAGTTTGTATGTAAGTAAATTAGGTACAAGTAGTAAGTTTAAAAAAAAAAGTGATACATTATACTTTTATTGATGGAAAGAAATAAGTTTTTTTTTCCTTTTGAGTGATTTTTTTGGTACACAACGATGTATGTTTAACCGACATCGACGAATACGTTCACGCGGACGAAGTCGCGGGCAAAAACTAGTTTTTATACAAAAAGGTGATTGTATAAAATAGTAATATCTTTTTAAAAGTAAATTTAGGCAAATTTTGAGGTATGTTTGAGATTTATTTCTGTCGAGTCAAAAATGCTCAATCGTGTTTTGGTTATTGTGTCTGTAAAAAAGCCTTAAAATTCCTATGTAATTATTTTGAGAAATAAACTGTAGTAAATTAATTACAGTATTTTTTCAAAGACACGCACAGTATTGCGAGCTGTGAATCCATCTCGCCTTCTTCGTCATCAAGTTTCGCTTATTAAAATTTAGTGTCAGAAATATGTTTGAGAATACTGTTATGATACAAATGATTGTTTTATCACTAGTTTAGATACTGAAACACTAATATCGAGGGGGAGGGATATTCTGGTTGTATCGAAAGAACAAAAATATTATAGCCAGCTGATTTCAATCGCAACTCAAGAGATGAAAAGAAGGAAAAAGCAAATTTAGAGGACGTAGTTATAGTTTCTACTTGCTTTTACATTTTTAAATTTTTTGATTATTGTAGACACCATAAAGTGAAAGGTTCCTTAAGTCACTAGCGCCTTAAATAACCTTAAGGAACATACAAAAACACTTGCAGTATTGTGAGCTCTGAACCGACAGCGCCTTAAGGAAAAAAAATATGATTGAGACGATGATTCTCAATATTATGACTTAATAACTTTGCTTTTTTCCCTTTTTATAAACCTTCTTTCTACTTCCATTGGCTGCTCTTACCATTTTTATGCGGACGACCTGCAAATTTATACTCAATCGTCAATCGATGAAATTGATTCGGGAATAGCGCGCGTTAACTCGGCTTTGTCAACTATCCTGACTTGGTCCAATGAATTTGGTATACAAGTCAATCCGTCAAAGTGCCAAGCGATAATAGTAGGTAGTTCAAGACAAATCTGTCAGATCGACTTTGAGGTTATCGCACCTGTCACATTTAACAATTGTAGTATCCCGTACTGTAAAGCTGTGAAGGACCTTGGCTTCCATATCGATTCTACACTTAGTTGGATCACTCAAGTGGCTGAAGTTAGTCGTTCTGTCACTGTTGCCCTTCAACAGCTTAACCGCCTTCGGAACTTCCTGCCAATTAAAACGAAGATACTGTTAGTCCAAACATTAATATTACCTATTATTGATTACGCTGATGTGTGTTACCCTGATCTCAATGCAGATCTTCTCAATAAGCTTGATCGTCTCGTTAATAATTGCATTCGATTTATTTTCTGTCTTCGCAAATATGATCATATAACTCCATTTCGCTCGGAGCTTAAATGGCTTCCCATCCGTGAACGCAGACAAATGCGAATTCTGTGCACTCTCTTTTCTATTTTTTCTAATCCTAAATCTCCTGAATATCTTAAATGCAAATTTCAATTTCTTTCCGACACTCATGATCGGCAGCTTCGTTCTTCTGATACCCGTCTCCTTAGTATTCCTCTTCATCGCACAAATTTTATGGCAAACTCTTTTACTGTTCAAGCTTCACGACTCTGGAATGCTTTGCCCGTTGACATCAAAGAAATTTCCACAAAATTTTCCTTCAAGAGAAGAGTACACTGTCTTCTTCTAAATTAGTCTCATTTTCTTATCTACATCATCATTCATTGTAGGTATGTATGTATTTGTATTTATTTAATCATGTATATATATATATAAATGTATATATATTTTATATGTATGCGTATATATGTCTTTATTATGAGTATATATGCATGAATGTGTATTATTAGGTATAAGTATGTAATTATTTAATTATTTTGCGCCGCAACGAATTATCTGTTTATCCCTATGGTTGACTGGGAGAGAACGCTTTTAGCGTTAAGTCCGCCAATTGTAAGACAATTTTTTTGTTAATCAATAAAGTTTAAAAAAAAAAAAAAAAAAAAATAATCGAAGTCATATTTTTCACTTCTTCCAACATTATGAAAGATTATAATAACTGTAGGTAGTATAAATTTTAGTCATTTAAAAACAAAAAGTTAATTAAAAAAAACCTTTTGTTCAAGATTTTTGTCAAATTATTGCCGCTTGAATAAAGTAAACGAAAATATTCTAGCCAATGTTACTTTTGTCACCGATAATGTATTACTGTGCTGCTATAACAACAAATACAAGTAATTATTAAAAAAACAGAAAACCCGACTGCCAACATATAAGTTGTATATTTTTGTAATCCTTATTCATTTATTTAACTTCATTACAAAATATTTAACGGGCGGAATCCTTGTAAAAAATTAATTAATTTGATAACCCACTCGAAAGGCTTTCAATAATAAAAAAATTTGGCAATAAAATCCGCCATCTTGGATTATTAAAATTTTTGATATACCCAACCCAGTGTCACTCTTAGAGCTAGGACAAATCTAACGACACCTTTCAAGCTACAATCCATCAAGCCGTTTAGGCTGTAGAGCGTGCCAAATAAATTTACAAACAAACATACATACATACAAAAAATATATGAAAAGGTTATGCATGATAAGATCACATCATTTTTTATGAAATATAATGTGTTGAAAGGCAATCAATATGGTTTTCAAAAAATGAAATCAACAACACTCGCGGCCTTTGATCTTGTTAAGGTGGAGGTATAGGCAAATGACCTTGAAGTGGCGCCCTCACTTGAAATAAATTATTAACTCGTAAATATGGAGATAATTTCCATATTGCTCTTCGTCATGCACTAGATAGCCCTTTAAATTATTTTATGAACCACCGTTGAAAGTATTTACATTAGTCCGTCTAGCTTTAAAACTTGCTTCCGCCAAAAGTGGCCACGGCAAGTTTTAAAGCTAGACGGATCACCAATAATAGTTTCAACGGCAGTTCATAAAATAATTTAAAGGGCTATCTAGTGCATGACGAAGAGCAATATGGAAATTATTACCGTATTTACGAGTTAACAATTTATTTCACTCTTCAAGGCCATTTGCCTATATCTTCGCCTTAACACAACATTGAATAGCTTAAATGAAAAAAATCATACAACAGTACTTTGCTTTGATATGACTAAAGCATTCGACCTTGTTTATCATCCCTTACTTCTTTTGAAATTAGAAAGAAATGGTACTTATAAGAGGTAATGCATTAAATTGGATAAAATCGTATCTCACGGACAGGTCGCAAGCAGTAGAAATATCACAATTGGAGCATAATAAAGTGGTAAAAAAGCATAGATCTTCCTATAAGGAAAATAAATTTGGTGTACCTCAAGGGAGCGTACTCGGCCCTCTGCTTTTCTTAGTGTATATCAATGACCTGCCGAATGTTATTCAACACAAGAGCATATTATTTGCTGATGATATATCAGTTATTGTAACAACAGATAGTAAACATACCCTACAAGATCATGAACATGACATAAATTATACAATAAAAACTATAATTGACTGGCTTACTAATAATAATGTAAAAATAAATATTGACAAAACATTTTATATAAATTTTAATAACTCAACCCCATCATTAAATATATCCCATGATGGACATTTATTAAAAGACGTAGACATTGGAACATTTCTAGGAATAACTATTGATCATAAATTAAACTGGAATAAACAAATAGAAAGTGTATGCAGTAAACTTAATAGCTTTTCTTATGCCCTGTATAAACTTGCAAGAACTGCAACAAGAAGCACGGCCCTTACAGCATACTTTGCTTATGTGGAATCCGTCTTGCGATATGGGCTTGTTATTTGGGGAAATAGCACGAACATACAAGATGCCTTCCTTGTACAAAAAAAATGCGTACGAGCTATATGCGGAGTGTCATCGGACACTTCATGTAGACCCCTTTTTAAATCCTTAAATATACTACCTCTCCCTTGCCTTTATATTTTTGAAACTGCCAAATTTGTGAAACTTAATTATAAATTATTCCATGAAGCTAGAGAAGTGTTTCCGAGAAATACTAGAAATGGGAGCATGCTAGCTTTGATGGCTAATATTATGCCCAGAAGTGAAAGATTTAAAAAGAATTGTTATTATATGTGTATGTTAATTTACAATAAGATACCAGACTCCATCAAAACTGCGACATGTAATTCTTTTAAAACAAAACTATTTAATTGGCTTAGTGAGCAAGGCTTCTACACAGTGAAAGAGTTTCTCAATTTCAAGAAATAATCATTAATACAAGTTGCTTATATTTAATATTATTGACATTATTCATTCCTAATTTTATTTGTGACATAGTGTGTAGGTAATTTATAACCTTTTAGATTTGCATGCTATTGGTAATGGCTGATTAGGTGTTACTTTATGATTTTAGACCTTGTATCTATATCGTACCCTTTTCAAGTGCAAATAAAATATTCTATTCTATTCTATTCATACACACTCGAAAAACATAACACTTTTTCTGGCGCAGTCGGGTAAAAATAAGATGAAGGTTAAAAATTAAAGGAAATCGTCATACAAGAAACGTGTTTTTTCAGCGTTTTCAACTCGATCTATAAGGCCCCGTCAGTTCAGAGCAACAATACTGTGAGTGTTTTTGAAAAATCACTGTAAATAAAATACAACAGTTTAGTTCTCAAAAATTTTACATAGGAATCTTAAGGCTTTTTTACAGACACCAAAATATCTAAAACACAATAAAGAATTTTTGGGTCGATAGAAAAAAATCACGAACATACCTCTAAATTTGCCTAAATTTACCTATAAAAAAATATATATTACTTACTACTTTATACAATCACCTTTTTATATGAAAATTATGCCAAAAGATGTACCTATAATCTAAATTATTAGTTAATTTCGCTTCACAAAAAATTATATATACTCGTATAATACAACAAAAAAAATTAATAAAAAAAAAAAAATATAATACAACAAAGCGAAATATCGTCGAGCATGGGTCCGGCCCCCATCGTGTTTTGGATACTGTGGTTGTGGATGTCTGTAGAAAAGCCTTAAGATTCCTATGTAATTTTTTTAAGAAATAAACTGTAGTAGTTTAATTACACAGTATTTTTCAAAAACACGTACAGTAGGTATTGCGAGCTATGAACCCATCTCGCCTATACTAGATAGGTACTTGAAATTTTTACCAATATATTGCTATAGCCAACGTACGTAAGTACGGAGGTACGGAACCCTTCATGTACGAGTCCGTCTTATACTCAACCGGTTTTTTCTTGCGGTTTTGTTTACATTTTATAGTTGAGTAATAAAGTTAACTACACACATTTCAATAGAATTCTTGTTAGGTCCTTGCTGCTAAATCGCTTCGACGCTAAGCTTAAGCCGTCGAAGTTAATCTATTGTTTTGTTAATAACATTTTAAACCCTAATAATAAAATTTACTACGTTGCGCCGGATTTAAAAATAAAATCAATTGTTTCGTAACAGCACACATTTTAATATAATTCTTGTTGGGTCCTTATTGCTAAATTGCTTCAAAGCCGTGGAAGTAAGATTTGTTTATTACTTTCGCGTTACAATAGGCAGTAGGAAAGTGAACATAGAGTGTTCATTCTAAAGATGTTTATACCTGCGATTATATTAACGCTTACTCAGTTTCTCTCATAGTGTTTTATTCAATAATTTTCATATCAAAATGTCTCAAATTTGCGTTTTTGTGGAGTTGGATGAAAGATATTGTGTAGATTCGGGTAAATACCCAGCATGCTATTTTGTGGGAAATATTAGGTATATTATGTTGATGAGGAATCAAAGAACTTGTCAAAACGAATAACTTTTGTTCCGGGTCAACCCCGATAACAGTAGTTTTGACTCTTGGATGAGCAGTCAAAAAACTACTCTTATTAAGTATATGTAACTAAGTATATGAGTGTGCTCGACACCACAAAACGTGTAGTTTTCCAAGTCACCGTTCGCTAGCGTTTCAAGATTTCCAAGTCACGAGATACCGGACTACCATTAGGTAATCCGTATCTTTGAAACCTTAGAAAACTACTAAAAAACGAAAAAAAAATATTTGTCCGTGGTATTTTAAACTTGTAGTAAATCATCATCATTAACAAAATTTAAGAGCAACGCTCGTGTCGGTGGAGTTGTAGTAAATAGCATTAGTATATGCTATGAGTCTTTTAAACTGATATAATAAGTAAATAATATAAATACCATTCCCTTATCTCCGAAACTACTAAACCTAAACCTTTAAAAAAATTACAGTTAAGAGCTGTGGTTTAGAGGCTTTACACCAGCTAGAAATGCCAGTTTGAATAACTAATAACTAATTTTAAGTTTTTAGTTTGTTATATAATTGACGTCTTTGGAGAAAACGTGCAGTGGAGTTTGTTGCCGCTTCTTCTGCACTTGCGCCTAGGAAGCGGCGTAAACTTAGCTTTAAGTAACGATTTGACGTCAACATTTGTGCAAAACAAAACAAAGTGACTATTATTAAGAGATATTATAAATATCCTATGATAATAAAGATATTTTGATTTGAATTGAATTTGTTTCAGTCACATTTTTTCATTACAGTAAGAAAGAGCGAGACCTGCGAGTCGTTCTTATAGCATCAGGCCTCGGCCGGTACAATCGCACGGTCAATACGAGCGTGTGAGTGGACGGTGCTCGAAATGATATTTTAGCTATTATTTATGTGTCCCATACATTTTATTACAGAACTATGTACTTGTTCAAAAAAAAAATTACAGGTATATTCGTGATTTTTTTCTATAGAATCTAATTAATACTTATATCATTTAATACAGGATAAGTTACGCAGACAAATCTTCTTACAAAACTTTCTGCCGTTTTTGGTGCGGGGGGAGAGTACTACTACATCTAAAAAACACACACAGTCACAAAAATAATTTGTGTCGTTATAAACGCACACTTACGTAAAATTGACACACCTAGTTTATTTTCTGCACACTAGCAAGACTCACACTAAAACAAATGTGTATGTACACGTAATAATACACCCTAGTGAAAAGGATTGAACAACAAAAAAAAAATATCGACATCGATATTTCGGAAAAAAAAATTTACGTTCGTTTTAACTCTGTAATGTTTTCATATAATTATGTCGGAAATTCGGAATAGAAGTTAATACGTCACGTGAGGCACCACGTGAGCAGTTTAAATAATAGAACTTGTTTAGTATCTATTTAGTTTTACAAGTTTTATTATTTATACTGCCCACGTGGCGCTTCACGAATACTATAAAACTTGTTAATTAGTTTAACAAGTTTTATTATTTAAACTGCCTACGTGGCGCTTCAAGCATACTACAATATAATACAAGTTTTTGAGTATTTAAACTTGTATTATGGGACACTAACTCAACAATATATATTTTATCATCTTCTTCATCTAAGCGCGTTCTCGGTTGCATCCTTAGCTGTGACGCTTCCCCGCTTTTTATTCTTCAAATATAATATGGTCACCCAAGTAGGCCAAAGACCTTGCGAAGTGGAGAAGAAATAGCCGAAACAGAAAACTAAAAAACTTGTATTATGGGATACTAACTCAACGATTGTATATTTTATAATAAATACATATATAGATGGGGTATGGGGTTATGTCGTTTAATCACGGAGTTCCTATGGCCACCTTCCAGCTCCATCATCAGACCCTGGATACCATCTAAAGACAAAAAACCCGTCAAGATGAATCATACGAGCCCAAACTCGATGGGCTTATGTCGTTTAATCACGGAGTTCCAATGGCCACCTTTCAGCTCTATCATCAGACCCTGGATACCATCTAAAGACAAAATACTCGTCAAGACAAATCATACGAGCCCAAACTGGATGGGGTTATGTCCTTAATCACGGAGTTCCCATGGCCACCTTGCAGCTCTATCATCAGACCCTGGATACCATCTAAAGACAAAATACTCGTCAAGATGAATATTACGAGCCCAAACTTGATGGGGTTATGTCGTTTAATCATGGAGTTCCTATGGCCACCTTCCAGCTCCATCATCAGATCAGATCCATGTTGTCATAATATTGCATTGTCACGCGACATACGTATGCGTGCAAAATTTCAGCTTAATCGGAAACCAGGAAGTGGGTCAAATTTAACTTGCAAGATTTGATTACAGACAGACAGACAACGGGACAGGTAAAACTAAATAAAAGCTTGTAAAATAATAAAAGTATTTCGATATTAAAATTATATCACAAATAAAACTATATCAAGGAAATGTAATTTTTATCGACATCGATAATAATGCGATGTCTCGTCACTCATGGCAGGATGGCAGGAAAGCAGTTGCAAACTTGACTCGATTATTTGCCGTAATCTAAACTGAAAGATATTATATCGATTTTTAAGTAATTACATTTAAATAGAAATCAATGTTAATAAAATAAAAAAAATACTTACAAATGAAAGGTTATTCCATCTTTACTAAGATTAGAAGTATCTGACCTCTTTTTACATGCGTTAACTGCACAATTTGGCATTTTTAATCGAGCACTTGTAGACGTCCTTTCGATACTTTACCGATGCACATAATGATCATAATCGCAACTAGTTTTTAATATATCCTGATAAATATTATAGGTATATTTATTTTTAATTTTTTCAATGTAGTGGAATTTATAGTTTTTCGCTAAAAATAAAACTCGTTCAGGTCATTTTAGGGTTCCGTAGCAAATAAAGAAACTTTATTGTTTCTCCCCTCCCCCCTCCGTCAACTAAACGATTGTATATGAACACGTGAAGAAATGCACGGCAGTAGTGTAGGTATATAACGAAGTTAAAAGAAAAACTATCAGAGCTCAGTAGGGTTTACAAATTAAAGAGTTTAGCGACTTAATTATTTATTCATCAGATTCTGACGAGGGTGGAACATTTTCACAATTCATCTTGCGTTTTTTCTTTTGATATTTCTGTTCCTGCGTTCGCAACATTTTGCTTTCATCAGCTAATTTTGTTGTAATGCTCGTTCTGAAATAAAAAAAAAATATGTAAATTTTAATTTTAAATCAGACTTGGATATCCGATCCTATTTCAAGACATATCCATCATTTTGATGATTATTTTCTAATTACTTAGGTATATGTATCTACTTATATGCGAAAATTATTTTTAGCTTTTCCATTTTCTCATTCAAATTGAAGAAGTCTAGTCCTGTGATCTAGTTCTTCTTCTTCGTCTACGCGCGTTCCCGGTTGCATCCTCAGCTGTGCTTTTTCTTCTCCAAATATAACATGCATGTCAATGGTCACCCGAGTATGCCAAAGACCTTGAAAAATGGAGAAGAAATAGCCGGAACAATATAAATGATTTGGCTATAGTTTTACGACCGGCCGCCTGCCTGACATCAACCCTTCTTGGGAATGTATTTCTGTGAAAAGTTTTACTTGTTTTTCGTGATCTAGATACTAGGACGTAAAATATCATTTATCGTATTTCGATACAAGTCTGTAGAGGATAGTTCAGTGCTGCTGAGATATACTAACCGTATCAGACTCTCGGCCACGTGACACTTTTCCGCCACTGTCTGAACAATATCGTTGACCACGTTCGGATCTAGTTTCTTCTTAGCCGGTTTATCAGGGAACGCTGGTGATGGTTTGCCAGTGAGTGAGTGCGTTGCCAAAACTCTGTAACAATTTAACAGTAGGTCAGTACTTAACTAGTTATTGTTATTAGTTATAAAATTGTAGCGGCTGTTCGGTATTCGCAAAACGGGAAACGAGAATATCATCTACATGTTAATAAAATGAAAGCCACATCAGAATGGGCCCCGGTATATCAGAGTTTATCGAATATCGCGTATTCACAAACAAGGCAGGGGCCTAGTTTGTAAATACGCGATAAAGGAGACTTCAACGCATAATTAGTAATTCGCCCCGAACTGTGAACTCGTGATGTATCTCCGCAACCTTGACCTGGCCAAGAGCAAAGGAACTTGAAAATTATATTACATAGTACCTTCTATTTACCAAATTACATAAGCTCTTTGATCAGAGCTTTGAGTATGGTGACGTAGAGATATAGGGTACTCGAGCTATCGTGGAACAAACAAACAAACACAGGATTGTGCAAGTAGTGTCGGAGAAATTCGCTCGTTCTTTCGATGAGTATCGATGAATATAGTGGGATGGATTACCTTCTAGGAAATACAGCTGTAAGCAGCTTCCTTGTTGCCGTTGTGTATGTTGACCAGTTTAGCGTCTTCAGTAATCTAGCCGGCACTTTTGCGTATCCATCACCTATAGGGACCTGAAATTTAAGAATGTTGAGTCATCGCCAAAGCTGCTACTTCTTAAACTGACTTGACTAAAACTGTGTGTGTAATTTTGGGATATAGTTCTAGCTTCTCCCACAATGAAGTTGCAAGTGTGTCAACAGTGCCCTATAGCTGTGCCTTTGTTCGCTTTTGCTGGATTTAGCGGTCATATCGTTGTTAACTTATAATAAAAACAAAACTTACCAAATCGCCGTTAAAAGTATTAACATTTCGAACTCCTAACACGTTCTTCGATTCTGAACACTCTTCACTGTCTTCAGTATCGTTTGCTTCTTGCTCGTTCATTCCCGGGTGTAACACATCTACGTCTTCTTTTGATTTCTAAAAAAAAGTTTGGGTTCGGTAAAACAGAACATGTAATGTAATTTTTTTAGCAATTTTAATCCTAAATAAACGGGCAAGTACGAGTCGAACTCGTACATGAAGGGTTCCGTACCTCCGTAGAATGTTTTAAAACGCTGAAAAAATACGTTTTTTGTATGGCGACCCCCTTTAATTTTTAACTTTTTTTTTATTTTTAGTATTTGTTGTTATAGCGGCCACAGTAATACATAACCTGTGAAAATATCAAGTGTCTAGCTATTAAAGAGAAAGAGAAAGAGCCCTGTGACAGACGGACAGACATACGGACAGACAGACGGACAGACAGACGGACAGACAGACGGACAGACGGACAGACAGCGGAGTCTCAGTAATAGGGTCCCGTTTGCAGGGTGCAAACGGGACCTTGGGTACGGTACCCTAAAAAGCGTAATTAAGTATATAACTCACATTTTTCTTCCTCTTCCTTTCTACTTCGTATTCCTCGTCCGAATCATCAATCAAATATTTTTTATGTTTCAGTCTCAAACGACATATTTCCGCTTGTTGCATTTTGACCTGGCTTTGTAGATTGTGAATTTGCTCCTGCATACTCTTTATTTGACTAGGAGTTAACTGAAAAGTAATTAAACAAAATTAATACGTAATGAATTAATAATGCTTTTTTAAAAATCCAATGATTACCACCTTTTGCTAATATGTAAATAAATATATAGGGACAAATCACACTGATTAAGCTAGCCTCAAAGTAAGTTTTAAACTTGTGTTCTTCTTATCGAGTCGAAATGGTTACACTGTAGCTTCAATTTCAAATCACCTGTGACCAGTATGTGGCCACGACGATCCCTCTGTCGTTAGCTTTATTAAGGTCCTCTATGGTACATGACGTAGGGCAGCTCGGACATGACAAAACTTGTGTTATGGGATACTAACTCAACGATACTATATTTTATGATAAATACATATAGTTACATATAAGATAATCACCCAAGACCCAGGACAATTTGAAAAAGGCCTTTTTAAAGGTAGTAGGTAACTGTAAAAACTAGCTGTATTGGAAATAAATAAATAAAAAAAACTCACTTTTGGGCTACGTTGTTGGTGGTTGTTTAGGTCATTTGCGGCCAGCTTGCATGGTGATAACTGAAAAAAATTGTTTCATTAAATATAAGATTTATAAGCATTCTTTTTTAATTAAATCAAAGGATGGGTACTTCCTTCAGACTTAGACGAAAGTAGTGTAATCAAAACGATATTTAAAAGGTGAATCGTTTAAGGCCTTTCTTTGTAGCAATGAAAGAAATATCATCAGTCAAAGTCTAAAGGTTAATTTATTAAAAAGTTATGAATCTGCAGTATTTTGCTTACTGTGACAGTTGGTTCGAAAAGCAAGTTCCTGGCAGCGTTGCCTTCCTCGTCTATTGCTTGAGGCGGCAAAGAAGCTGAAAAAAATATAAAATATATAATGTTCTGAAAAATTTTACGGTAATTATCGAAAATTTTACCTAACATGCTTATATTCTTAAAAATCACAGTTGTGCTTATAAATTCTTATAAACATGTATCTACTGATAGTGGCTGATTTGCCTACATCATACCTACAACTGTATAAAAATAATACAGACAGCAAAATTGCATATAATATACCTACAACGTTACAATTATAAAATAATAATAAAAAAAACTATTTATGATTTTTCTTAGGTTATCTTATACATATTATAACCTTTACTTTCATACTTTCAATTGAGAGCTAAAAACCAATAACTTTGCTTGCCGTCGGTACTTTATACAGAAAAGTATGTCACGAATTTACAAGTGATAACAATAATAACCCTCACCTACCTGTGACGAACTTACACATACTTAGGTACTTTTAAAAATTTAATAAGTACCTACCTATGTGTTCGTAACAGATAATTAAAAATTTAAATGCATGTGACGACTTAACTTTCAATGCATGAAGTTTACAAAAAGTGACGAATTAACTTTGTGGCAAATGGGTGCCCCTTGTTTCACAGACTGAAATTTCATAGAATTGCGATTCACAGAAAATTTTTCATAGAATATTTAATTCTTATATTTTTATTTCAAATATTATTGTTTCAAAGACTATTTACTTGAATGAAACACAATTTATAGAAACACAGTTCAATGAATTTTAGAATCTCATATTTTCATTTAACAAACTAATCAAACAGTAGAATATTTCTTTAAAGAATATTGTTTGTTCGGTATAACCTTTCATGGAATTTTATTTTACTGAAAATTATTATTTAAGGAAGTATTAAGTCAAAAAATTGTTCAATCAAATTAAATACCATATAATAAGTTAGAATACATTATAAATCGCTACCACAATATAGGTGAGGGCAAACTTATAGGTTAGGTTAGAACTGCGACCAACTGGGAAATTTTTATCCATTTTACTAGAATAGGGCCAACTTATAGGTTATAAATATATTATATTAACTAAACTTATTAAAAATAATAATATTTAATTTGATATTCTGATATTAGAAACATCGCAAAAGTAAATGTTATTTGTAATAAAATTCTATGATTTCAAATTATTCATAACAAACATTCTAATTATTGATTTTCTGTGCAACGAAAATCTATTATTAAAAATTCTTTATACTGAGTAACCTACATATTGATTTTTCTATGACATGATAATCTGTTAAACTTTTGTCTGTATAAGAAAGTACACCCGTACAACAACCCGTTTGAAAAAGGCCATTTTCCAACTTGCCCTGGGATCGTACTCATAAACTCCGAGTAACGGACTAGTATATTCACTAATACGCCACGGTGATTGTTTTTCGAAAAGCTGTTAGCTTGAAATATCAAAAATGTAGGTACCTACCTATATCAAAAAAAGAAAAAGTTTTTTCACTTTCCATAGTACCTACTTATCAAGATCTATGAGAGAATTTAATTTTGTTTTCGTAATAAAATATACATTTATTGGGAAAAGTTCTTTATAATGATGGACTGAATCACAAAAAAAAACGACAAAAAAACAAGAGGCAGTCGACGGATTAGCGGATTACGTATTACCTGTCTATCTATCTACCCCTTAGACCTATCCTTAATCTGAGATCTACCTACCCCTTAAAACATTAAATTTGTACTTAATTTAAAAGTACCTTGTATAATTTTGCAAACAAAAGTGCATGTGCACACGTAGCAACTACCACCACACCATGGGGTTACCGTATTCATTAAATACTTATTGATGATAAATGATAATCAATAAGGTGAACACATACTAGAAGGAATGACTAGTGGTTGCATCAGCTCTTCCAATATGTGTCAGCCGGACATACCAAGTGGTTAGAAATAAAGGAACAAAATATAAAATATTTATATAAAAGATAAGAATAATGTATAAAATACCTTGTGAAGGTTCAATTCGGCTTCCATATTTCAGAAACAGCAGCGCTTGTGCGCAAGCTATCTCTAGGGGAGAGAGTGCAGTCGAGGTCGTGCTGCATGTCATCGCCATTATAAAAGCTGTAGAAGAAAAAAAATTTATGTATTGCTATAGCCAATTGTACGGAGGTACGGAACCCTTCATGTACGAGTCCGACTTACACTCGACCTTTCCCCAACGAACATATACCGAAATATGAAAAAAAAATGTTTGGTTTCCATATATATAATTGTATGGAAATACAAGTTGACCGATCAGCTGAGCCAAAAATTTAAACAAATATTTTTCGTAATTCGATATATGTTCCTTGGGGCAAGTTGTTCAGTATCATAGACTGAATTCACCCTTAAAATAGTTTCAGTATATTTTGTTAGACCCTGTATAGATACTTACCAACTTCTTGTATATATTTTTTTCTATTCATGAATATTACTAGCTGTTGTCAGCGTGGTCAAAGGGTATTTATATCCGAAATACGTAAAATTCAGCTGATGATTAGCTTGTATGGGAAGCCAAAACTTATTTTTCATAATTCGATATTGTTCTATGGGAAAGTTGTTCAGACTGAATTCAGCTTTAAAGTAATTTCAGAATAATTATATTGTTTCACCATGTAAGTATATGCAAATGATGTTTGATAGACCCTGTATTACATAAAAAGTGACTTTTTAACTGCGAGCTGTGCCACGAGCCATATTTATGGAGCAATTTCAGTGCATGATTCTGACCTACTTTACATAAAATAAATTAATGAAGAACGAAAAAAAACATCGCCTTCCCATACAAATCAGCGCTCAGCCAAATTAAACGGATTGATCAGCCGAATAGAGGTCGATCATTTTTTGTCGATTTTTAATACATACTTTTATTTATAGAATTACTTAATAATTATTATATTCATTCAGTATCATGGACTGGACTTAAAAAAAATACTATTGGTAAAAAGAAACCCTATAACGTCTAACAAAATATACTGAAAATATTTTAAGGGTAGATTCAGTCCATGATGCTCAACGATTTTCCTAAAGGAACATTCGTCGAAATATGAAACACGTCAATCAATAGGTAAGTATGTATAGGAGCCAAAAAAATATTTACCATATTTCGTCAAATGTTCCTAAGGGGAAGTCAGTATCATTGACTGAATCGTTACACCCTGAATATACATACTAGCTGTCGCCCGCGACGTTGAGTGAAATGCTCGGAAATACATTTTTCAAACTAAAGTTACAAATAAGGGTAGATACTGATATCTAATATATAAAAAAAATATTAAAAACTAAGTCTAGGGATTGTTTTAAACCCATCATAAATTTCAGTCTAGTTAATTTAGTTCAAAATAAGGTGCTTATGTGAAACATAACATTTCAGACATCAATGAACAATAAAATAAAAATAGATAGATACTTACATAATGCTAAGCACCACGTCACTAAACACGGAATTGATGAAAATAAAATTAGATCAACTTTACGGAGCACTATCCACAAGG
This sequence comes from Acrobasis repandana, assembly GCA_963576875.1. Lineage (NCBI taxonomy): Eukaryota > Metazoa > Arthropoda > Insecta > Lepidoptera > Pyralidae > Acrobasis > Acrobasis repandana. Next base: position 6,761,291 of record OY756230.1, on the reverse strand, counting down.
GAGTCACGTCAAATACTAATTCAACATTTCAAAATAAACACCTTTATATACTATCCTAGTTTAAAAGAATAAATACCACGATTTCCTATTGTCTTAGAAGTGGTAAAGCCAGGTAAAAAGTTTGTGTAAAATCATAATCCCCTTTATCCAGCCGGCTTAGTACAGATTTCAACTCCATTGTTGATTTTAAATAAAAGAAACTGCTCTAATTAGGGTAATTTAATTTTAAATGGAATTTAGTAAGTTTCTTAGTAGCTGCTTAAAAGAACCATTTTTCTGGAACAAAAGATATTGGATAGATAAGAAAAGCTTTTAGACAAAACAATACCTACATGAAATACCCGGTAAAACCATGTTTGATTTTCTATTGTTTGTGTGTGGCAAATTACTGGTGCCGCTGGAGGTACGCTGGAGGTAGTCCGAAACCTGAAAAAAGTATTTCACACTTTAGAATTATTAGTTTTCTTGCGCCTTTAAATGCCAGGAATATGTGTGAGGAAGACTCATGTTGAGATGGCCGGAGAACGAAATCGTAAAAATCATTGATAAATGACAAATATGTAGCCAGGATTACACCGGGAATCAGGATTCTACGGGAGCACAGTAAAAACACGTCCGTTCGTCAGTTATTTTATTCGTAGACATAAGTACCTCACATTAGCAATAATAATTGAGTATGTCCTACCCGCATAAATAGGTACAAAATACATCACAATAAAGATTGAAGTTTGTCGTTTTCTCATTAATAAGTTGGTTAATTTACCTACAATTAACATAATAAAAGAAAAACGAAAAACTGTGTTGGTGCTAAAGTACCTATTCAAAATAAATATGATATTGGTTGTTATTCGACAGGTGCTTATTTAAAAAAAAAGCTATTACATTAAATACCTACCTAAGTAAAAAGTGCGATACCTAGTATTATTTAACTATTTTATGATAATAATAAATCCTCTGACTGATCTGGCTAATATATAGCTCTGTTTGTACAGAGAAGGTTGTGCTCCTGCAGTGGACACTAGAAAAGACCTGATGATGATGATAATAATGAGCGTTTTGATGTACTTACAAGCTTTTATTGTGAGATCTAAGTACCTAGATACATTTCAAGAACTAAAGACAGGGTAAATTTTAATAAGCCTAACCACGATCCGTCTTGTTATAAAACGCAGACTTGGTTTAAACCATTATTCACCAAAATGAAGTTTAAGTGCAAAAGAGAAGTGACGTAATGCGTAAAGTTTTCTTGATTCGGGCGGATAAAGGTTTAAACCATGTAGGTATTAAAGTTAGTCCGCGTTTTACGTCGGACTCGCGCACCAAGGGTTACGTACAAACCTGTAGGTATATTAGTAAGTTTAAAATTAATAAAAATATTTTTTTTATATGATGTAACTAAAAGTTTATACCTTTCGCAATTTTTCCTTTATCTGTGCTATAAGACGTTGCTTCGTACCAAATTTCAAGATTCTGTGTTCACGGAAAGTACCCTGTAGGTTCTGATTGCGAGTGTTGAAAATTTTCAGCATACCTAAACGGCTGTATCTTTTGATTGCTTGGCTTAGAAGTTTGATTTTTCACAGCTACAAGGACAGTAGACTTGAGTATTTGATATGAATTTCAGTTTGATACCTCTACGCGTTCCTGAGAAAAAGGATCTTGACAGACAGACAGACGGACAACAAAGTGATCCTATAAGGGTTCCGTTTTTTTTACTATTTAGGTACGGAACTCTAATAAGAAGAATTAGGTTTTAGTCGTTGCATTACTAAGTTCCTATGGTCACCTCCCACATACAACATCTGACTAAATCTATGACATGATTATATTGTATTGTCATCCTATTTACATGAATGCAAAATTTTAACTCATAGGTTGAGGATAACAGCTGCTGCAAAATGCGACTTCAGGATTTGACCCGAACAAACATACAGACATGCAATGCTATATACTTAAGTAGGTACATAGGTATATACAACGTGGAAGGGACATACCCGTATTAAATCGAACCACGGTCTATACTAGATCCTTAGACTAGATCATTATAGTACCTCACAGACTACTCAAGTACCTACAAAAATGAAATTAAAATAACAGTAAAAGAAAAAAAAATTGGCATTTCCATACAAAAGTATGCAGCCGCCCGGGCAATTTGTAAGGGAATGTCGAATTTTTATTTGGTTTTTTTACTGTTATTTTAATTGTATTATACTATAACGATGACGATTATACAAACGGGTATGTCCCTTCCACGTTGCATACATTGCAAGTTAAATAAAATTTTGTAATAAAAAACTAATATATTTATTTATCAAAATTTTATTGTTTCAAGGTAAATAATTTGACTAAATGGCGGACTTAATGCTAACTGCATTTCTCATAGGGATCAGCAGAAAAAATTGTGCAGCGAAAAAGCAATAAATAAATAGGAATACTTACATCAAAATACTAATACTTCATACACACTATATATATAAATATATCAGAATAAATACCTACATAAACAATACATACAATAATATATGGAATAAATATATGGTTGACTGGGAGAAAATGCTCTTAGCATTAAGTATGGCGCTAAAAGTATATTTTTATTTTGAACAATAAAGTTTGATATATAAATAAATTAATAATAAATATACTTACAAAGAATAGCTAATAAAAAGAAGAACTGAATGATAAAGACTATAAAGAAAGGGAGTTTAAAAGGAGGGCGTGGACTTTCCTCTTAAAAGAGAATTTGGTAGATAAATATACTCATACAACTAAAAATGCTTTCCCTTTCATTTTACTTACCGATTTTCAGTAAAACTGAATAAAAAGCAAGTTGGCGAGTCTACAAGAATTAATCAAGAATCAAACATTAATTCAGTATTTAGACCTTTGCAGGCACTTTTACACGTCAAAAAACTGTCATGATATGTACAAGTACCTACTCGTACTACATGAAACGGATGAAAATTAAAATATAGGTAGTGCAGTGCATCCTTATCTTTGGTCCTAACTATGCCCGAACTCAGCATTATTTAGCAGCAATCAGCATTACCTAATAAATTTATTTATATGTATAATAAAATTTCATTGTCGACTGTGACGCTCAATTTTTTAAATCGATCGAAACACTCAACGAATGCCTATAAACAATTCGTAAAATCTGACATCAGTCTAGCACACTCGATAAAAAAGACACTTCACACACAGTCACTAATCCCAAGCCGTCGAAATAGGTAATAGGTACCTAATATCATCGTTGACATCAAAGCAATTTCCACCACAGAATAGGTATTAATACTCACGTATAGAAGTCTCACTTAGCAAAGAAATTTAAAGAAATATCTACTAATGTGGTTAGCGATATGGTTTAATTTAGCTCACGTCAGAACTCAGCACCTTTTCATTTAGATACCTAGACATCCATTGCAGGTCAATTTTACAGGGAAAAGTTGCTTATAATGATAGTCCTACCTACCCACTTAATTTCAAAGGACCTTGAATATGTAATTATAAGACGTAGGTATCTATGGGCAAGTATGTTTATTGTAATATTGTATAAAAAATTATTTATTTTCTCGCTGCAAAATATTTAAAGTGGAACAATAAAGTTTTATTAAATAAATGCTTTTTTCATTACATTTAAAAGTTTAAGGCCCAGTAATAAAGTTTATTACGCTGCGCTGGGATTTAAAATCAATTGTTTCGTAACAGCACACATTTCAATAGAATTCTTGTTGGGTCCTTACTGCTAAATTGCTTAAGCCGTCAAAGTAAATCTATTTTTTGTTCATTACATTTCAAAGCCTACTACTCGTAATAAAGTTTACTACTGCGCCGGATTTAAAATTATAATCAATTGTTTCGTTAGTTTCGCATAAGTAAACGAAATGACAAAAGGAAGTAGGAAAATGTTGCCTACCTACGTTTTTTGCGATAGGCTTAGCCCATCGGTTAGATTATTGAAAAATATTGTACACATATCTTTTCTTTTCTCTGAGAAACAAAAATTGACGAAGATACAATTACACGCATTTAAACTTCGCATGACGTCACGTCACGGCTAAGTACGCGATTTTTACATAGTACTGACGTCACAAGCCTCCACTCTGGAACTTAGATCATCAAAAGTTCTTTTTTAGTCTCCACTGCAGAAGCACGACACGACCGTCTCTGTACTACCAGAGCCATATATTATCCAGAGCAGTCAGAGGATTTGGCCTACACTCTCCACGCTGGCCAGATGGGTTGGAGAGGTCTCACTGATAATCTTTGTTTAGCTTGTGTTTCCTAAGTTGCCTTCTCCACGGGAACATTTGGCTTGACCCTATATATATTGATACCGGGAACCACACGGCTAACAAAATATACTGAAAATATTTAAGGGTGGTTCAGTCCATAATACTGAACAACTTTCCCCAAGAAACATATATTGAATTTTTTGTCTCCCATACAAGTTGACCGGTTTGTGGAAACACAAAAATTATTTTTCATATTTCGTTCGATATATGTTCCTGGGGGAAAGTTATTCAGTGTCATGGACTGAATTCATTCTTAACATGGTTTCAGTATATTTAGTTAGACGTTATAAAAGCTTTGTTTAGCTTGTATTTCCTAAGTCGCCTTCTACGACATACAAAGACTTGGAGTGGATCTTAGATGTTCTGTATCTTTGTGAAATTTTTGCTTTTTTGATAAACTGAAAAATATGGGTCCATTATTTTTGGATAATCTACTAGACGGACTAATAAGAATAATACTTTTCTGACCCTGTCGTTACCCCTTTTCTCTGTATCCATTCAAGAGGTGTTCATTTAAAAGATTTTATTATGTACCTGCGATTGTATTAACGGTTAGGTACTCAGATTCTCTCAGAGCATTGACGAGAATAGTTTTGATAATTTTCTTATCAAAATGTCTCAAATTTGGGTTTTTGTACAGTTGGGTAGGTATATTCCGGTAAATACCCGGGACCCTATTACTGTGACTCCGCTGTCTGTCCGTCTGTCTGTCCGTCTGTCTGTCTGTCTGTCTGTCCGTCAGTCACAGGACTCTATCTCTTGAACCGTAATAGCTAGACACTTGAAATTTTCACCGATTATGTAATACTGTGGCGGCTATAACAACAAATACTAAAAATAAAAAATAGTCAAAAATTAAAGGGGGTCGTCATACAAGAAACGTGTTTTTTTCAGCGTTTTTAACTTGATCTTTATAATGACATTAACTAGATACTTTAAATTTTCATAAATTATGTATTACTATAACCACAATAACAAAAAATACTGAAAATAAAATAAAGTAAAAAATTAAAGGGGGTCGTCATACAAGAAACGTGTTTCTTCAGCGTTTTAAAACATTGTACGGTGGTACGGAACCCTTCATGTACGAGTCCGACTGAAGAACGGTCGCTGAGTCGGACTCGTACATGAAGGGTTACGTACAAACCTGTAGGTATATTAGTAAGTTTAAAATTAATAAAAATATTTTTTTTATATGATGTAACTAAAAGTTTATACCTTTCGCAATTTTTCCTTTATCTGTGCTATAAGACGTTGCTTCGTACCAAATTTCAAGATTCTGTGTTCACGGAAAGTACCCTGTAGGTTCTGATTCCCTTGCGAGTGTTGAAAATTTTCAGCATACCTAAACGGCTGTATCTTTTGATTGCTTGGCTTAGAAGTTTGATTTTTCTCAGCTACAAGGACAGTAGACTTGAGTATTTGATATGAATTTCAGTTTGATACTTCTACGCGTTCCTGAGAAAAAGGATCTTGACAGACAGACAGACGGACAACAAAGTGATCCTATAAGGGTTCCGTTTTTTTTACTTTTTAGGTACGGAACTCTAATAAGAAGAATTAGGTTTTAGTCGTTGCATTACTAAGTTCCTATGGTCACCTCCCACATACAACATCTGACTAAATCTATGACATGATTATATTGTATTGTCATCCTATTTACATGAATGCAAAATTTTAACTCATAGGTTGAGGATAACAGCTGCTGCAAAATGCGACTTCAGGATTTGACCCGAACAAACATACAGACATGCAATGCTATATACTTAAGTAGGTACATAGGTATATACAACGTGGAAGGGACATACCCGTATTAAATCGAACCACGGTCTATACTAGATCCTTAGGCTAGATCATTATAGTACCTCACAGACTACTCAAGTACAATAACAATAAAAAACAATAAAGTAGTAACAATGAAATTAAAATAACAGTCAAAGAAAAAAAAATTGGCATTTCCATACAAAAGTATGCAGCCGCCCGGGCAATTTGTAAGGGAATGTCGAATTTTTATTTGGTTTTTTGACTGTTATTTTAATTGTATTATACTATAACGATGACGATTATACAAACGGGTATGTCCCTTCCACGTTGCATACATTGCAAGTTAAATAAAATTTTGTAATAAAAAACTAATATATTTATTTATCAAAATTTTATTGTTTCAAGGTAAATAATTTGACTAAATAGCGGACTTAATGCTAACAGCATTTCTCATAGGGATCAGCAGAGAAAATTGTGCAGCGAAAAAGCAATAAATAAATAGGAATACTTACATCAAAATACTAATACTTCATACACACTATATATATAAATATATCAGAATAAATACCTACATAAACAATACATACAATAATATATGGAATAAATATATGGATGACTGGGAGAAAATGCTCTTAGCATTAAGTCCGCCATTTGCTAAAAGTATATTTTTACTTTGAACAATAAAGTTTGATATATAAATAAATAAATAATAAATATACTTACAAAGAATAGCTAATAAAAAGAAGAACTGAATGATAAAGACTATAAAGAAAGGGAGTTTAAAAGGAGGGCGTGGACTTTCCTCTTAAAAGAGAATTTGGTAGATAAATATACTCATACAACTAAAAATGCTTTCCCTTTCATTTTACTTACCGATTTTCAGTAAAACTGAATAAAAAGCAAGTTGGCGAGTCTACAAGAATTAATCAAGAATCAAACATTAATTCAGTAATTAGACCTTTGCAGGCACTTTTACACGTCAAAAAACTGTCATGATATGTACAAGTACCTACTCGTACTACATGAAACGGATGAAAATTAAAATATAGGTAGTGCAGTGCATCCTTATCTTTGGTCCTAACTATGCCCGAACTCAGCATTATTTAGCAGCAATCAGCATTCCCTAATAAATTTATTTATATGTATAATAAAATTTCATTGTCGACTGTGACGCTCAATTTTTTAAATCGATCGAAACACTCAACGAATGCCTATAAACAATTCGTAAAATCTGACATCAGTCTAGCACACTCGGTAAAAAAGAACGAAGTCACTTATCCCAAGCCGTCGAAATAGGTAATAGGTACCTAATATCATCGTTGACATCAAAGCAATTTCCACCACAGAATAGGTATTAATACTCACGTATAGAAGTCTCACTCAGCAAAGAAATTTAAAGAAATATCTACTAATGTGGTTAGCGATATGGTTTAATTTAGCTCACGTCAGAACTCAGCACCTTTTCATTTAGATACCTAGACATCCATTGCAGGTCAATTTTACAGGAAAAAGTTGCTTATAACGATAGTCTTACCTACCTACCCACTTAATTTCAAAGGACCTTGAATATGCAATTATAAGACGTAGGTATCTATGGGCAAGTATGTTTATTGTAATATTGTATAAAAAATTATTTATTTTCTCGCTGCAAAATATTTAAAGTGGAACAATAAAGTTTTATTAAATAAATGCTTTTTTCATTACATTTAAAAGTTTAAGGCCCAGTAATAAAGTTTATTACGCTGCGCTGGGATTTAAATCAATTGTTTCGTAACAGCACACATTTCAATAGAATTCTTGTTGGGTCCTTACTGCTAAATTGCTTAAGCCGTCAAAGTAAATCTATTTTTTGTTCATTACATTTCAAAGCCTACTACTCGTAATAAAGTTTACTACTGCGCCGGATTTAAAATTATAATCAATTGTTTCGTTAGTTTCGCATAAGTAAACGAAATGACAAAAGGAAGTAGGAAAATGTTGCCTACCTACGTTTTTTGCGTACGTTTAAGTACGCGATTTTTACATAGTACTGACGTCACAAGCCTCCACTCTGGAACTTAGATCATCAAAAGTTCTTTTTTAGTCTCCACTGCAGAAGCACGACACGACCGTCTCTGTACTACCAGAGCCATATATTATCCAGAGCAGTCAGAGGATTTGGCCTACACTCTCAACGCTGGCTAGATGGGTTGGAGAGGTCTCACTGATAATCTTTGTTTAGCTTGTGTTTCCTAAGTTGCCTTCTCCACGGGAACATTTGGATTCACCCTATTCTACTCTACCGGGAACCACACGGCTAATCTAACAAAATGTACTGAAAATATTTTAAGGGTGGTTCAGTCCATAATACTGAACAACTTTCCCCAAGAAACATATATTGAATTTTTTGTCTCCCATACAAGTTGACAGGTTTGTGGAAACACAAAAATTATTTTTCATATTTCGTTCGATATATGTTCCTGGGGGAAAGTTGTTCAGTGTCATGGACTGAATTCATTCTTAACATGGTTTTAGTATATTTAGTTAGACGTTATAAAAGCTTTGTTTAGCTTGTATTTCCTAAGTCGCCTTCTACGACATCCAAAGACTTGGAGTGGATCTTAGATGTTCTGTATCTTTGTGAAATTTTTGCTTTTTTGATAAACTGAAAAATATGGGTCCATTATTTTTGGATAATCTACTAGACGGACTAATAAGAATAATACTTTTCTGACCCTGTCGTTACCCCTTTTCTCTGTATCCATTCAAGAGGTGTTCATTTAAAAGATTTTATTATGTACCTGCGATTGTATTAACGGTTAGGTACTCAGATTCTCTCAGAGCATTGACGAGAATAGTTTTGATAATTTTCTTATCAAAATGTCTCAAATTTGGGTTTTTGTACAGTTGGGTAGGTATATTCCGGTAAATACCCGGGACCCTATTACTGTGACTCCGCTGTCTGTCCGTCTGTCTGTCCGTCTGTCTGTCTGTCTGTCTGTCCGTCAGTCACAGGACTCTATCTCTTGAACCGTAATAGCTAGACACTTGAAATTTTCATCGATTATGTAATACTATGGCGGCTATAACAACAAATACTAAAAATAAAAAATAGTCAAAAATTAAAGGGGGTCGTCATACAAGAAACGTGTTTTTTTCAGCGTTTTTAACTTGATCTTTATAATGACATTAACTAAATACTTTAAATTTTCACAAATTATGTATTACTATAACCACAATAACAAAAAATACTGAAAATAAAATAAAGTAAAAAATTAAAGGGGGTCGTCATACAAGAAACGTGTTTCTTCAGCGTTTTAAAACATTGTACGGTGGTACGGAACCCTTCATGTACGAGTCCGACTGAAGAACGGTCGCTGAGTCGGACTCGTACATGAAGGGTTACGTACAAACCTGTAGGTATATTAGTAAGTTTAAAATTAATAAAAATATTTTTGACGTGACAACGTCTTATAAATTGGTTAGCCGGGTGACACTTCAAGAAACTGCGTTACGCTCCGCTCACGTTATGCGCTCACAATGAGAGCGAGTGAGAGGCACGCGTGCCTTTCACTTTTTATGTCTGTCTCTCTCGCTCTTAGGCGGGCTAACCATGCCCGAGTGGAAGTCAAGTTTGGAGTGAAGTGGAGTGAAGTCGTTGTCACGTAAAACTTTCGCCCGTATACCGACTTTACAGGCAACCAATTTTTTTTTTATATGATGTAACTAAAAGTTTATACCTGTCGCAATTTTTCCTTTATCTGTGCTATAAGACGTTGCTTCGTACCAAATTTCAAGATTCTGTGTTCACGGAAAGTACCCTGTAGGTTCTGATTCCCTTGCGAGTGTTGAAAATTTTCAGCATACCTAAACGGCTGTATCTTTTGATTGCTTGGCTTAGAATTAGGTTTTAGTCGTTGCATTACTAAGTTCCTATGGTCACCTCCCACATACAACATCTGACTAAATCTATGACATGATTATTTTGTATTGTCATCCTATTTACATGAATGCAAAATTTTAACTCATAGGTTGAGGATAACAGCTGCTTCAAAATGCGACTTCAGGATTTGACCCGAACAAACATACAGACAAGCAATGCTATATACATAAGTACATAGGTATATACAACGTGGAAGGGACATACCCGTATTAAATCGAACCACGGTCTATACTAGATCCTTAGACTAGATCATTATAGTACCTCACAGACTACTCAAGTACCTACAACAATGAAATTAAAATAACAGTCAAAGAAAAAAAAAATTGGTTGCCTGTAAAGTCGGTATACGGGCGAAAGTTTTACATGACAACGACTTCACTCCACTTCACTCCAAACTTGACTTCCACTCGGGCATGGTTAGCCCGCCTAAGAGCGAGAGAGACAGACATAAAAAGTGAAAGGCACGCGTGCCTCTCACTCGCTCTCAGTGTGAGCGCATAACGTGAGCGGAGCGTAACGCAGTTTCTTGAAGTGTCACCCGGCTAACCAATGTATAAGACGTTGTCACGTCAAAATTGGCATTTCCATACAAAAGTATGCAGCCGCCCGGGCAATTTGTAAGGGAATGTCGAATTTTTATTTGGTTTTTTGACTGTTATTTTAATTGTATTATACTATAACGATGACGATTATACAAACGGGTATGTCCCTTCCACGTTGCATACATTGCAAGTTAAATAAAATTTTGTAATAAAAAACTAATATATTTTGTTTTGAATAAAAGTGCTTTGTAGGGAGACTGGCGCCATCTGCGTGTGATCTCCACAAACACGGGCAAAATTATCGATTCATCGATTTCCCGTGCGGGGATTGTCTTTGCCCGACCAGAAAAATATTCATTGTTTTTTGTGTCAAAGTCGCAACTTGTCTTTACGTCAAAGTAATGTACTTGCTTTTGTGAGAAAAATGTAACTGGGTGTGGCAGCCGCGTGTTTTAGAAATGCTAAGTTTGTAATTTGATATATAAAATCGAAAGTTTCGTGAGAATTGTCGTTAATTGTGTTTGTGACCAATTCATTTGAACGGCGGGGCGCCGAACTTGTTTGTATTGCGTAAGGAACATTGATCTATATGACAATTGTGAACCGCGTGCCATGCGTCCTTATAAGATAGTGTAAGTGAACAATAGTGGCGAAAGAAGAACAAGAAACTTATTGTGCGGTCTTGAATTGGTGTTATAAATACTACGTATTCATCTTGGGGCATGAGCTCATGTGGGGGTAGGGACCCAATTCTTCTCATCTACCTTGGGTCTATGAAGAGACCTGAGGCCGTTGCCATCCCGGAGGAGGACCAGGGGATCGACGCGAAGGCCAGGCGAGGCTGCCTGAGGACCGCGGGGAGGCGGTGAGTTTTATAATTAATGTAATTACTCTTAGTTAGAATTCAGTTAAACTCATAATTAAGTTAAGTTAGGTTAATAGGTCCCTGTACCTATGTATATGCAGTATATATATACAGTACGTATATACAGTATGTATATACAGGGTGGTAGCAGACTGCGTAGGTTGTATGTGTGTTTGTTCGTTGTCGTTGAGATTGCCGGACTCGTACCAAGAGCGTAGTCACAAAATCTCTTGGTACCCAGAACGTAATCTTAACTACTCTGCGCCCAACATTTTTTGGTAGCAGAGCTTAGTTAGTAACATATTTATTTATCAAAATTTTATTGTTTCAAGGTAAATAATTTGACTAAATGGCGGACTTAATGCTAACAGCATTTCTCATAGGGATCAGCAGAGAAAATTGTGCAGCGAAAAAGCAATAAATAAATAGGAATACTTACATCAAAATACTAATACTTCATACACACTATATATATAAATATATCAGAATAAATACCTACATAAACAATACATACAATAATATATGGAATAAATATATGGTTGACTGGGAGAAAATGCTCTTAGCATTAAGTCCGCCATTTGCTAAAAGTATATTTTTACTTTGAACAATAAAGTTTGATATATAAATAAATAAATAATAAATATACTTACAAAGAATAGCTAATAAAAAGAAGAACTGAATGATAAGGACTATAAAGAAAGGGAGTTTAAAAGGAGGGCGTGGACTTTCCTCTTAAAAGAGAATTTGGTAGATAAATATACTCATACAACTAAAAATGCTTTCCCTTTCATTTTACTTACCGATTTTCAGTAAAACTGAATAAAAAGCAAGTTGGCGAGTCTACAAGAATTAATCAAGAATCAAACATTAATTCAGTAATTAGACCTTTGCAGGCACTTTTACACGTCAAAAAACTGTCATGATATGTACAAGTACCTACTCGTACTACATGAAACGGATGAAAATTAAAATATAGGTAGTGCAGTGCATCCTTATCTTTGGTCCTAACTATGCCCGAACTCAGCAATATTTAGCAGCAATCAGCATTACCTAATAAATTTATTTATATGTATAATAAAATTTTATTGTCGACTGTGACGCTCAATTTTTTAAATCGATCGAAACACTCAACGAATGCCTATAAACAATTCGTAAAATCTGACATCAATCTAGCACACTCGATAAAAAAGAACGAAGTCACTTATCCCAAGCCGTCGAAATAGGTAATAGGTACCTAATATCATCGTTGACATCAAAGCAATTTCCACCACAGAATAGGTATTAATACTCACGTATAGAAGTCTCACTCAGCAAAGAAATTTAAAGGAATAGGTATCTACTAATGTGGTTAGCGATATGGTTTAATTTAGCCCACGTCAGAACTCAGCACCTTTTCATTTAGATACCTAGACATCCATTGCAGGTCAATTTTACAGGGAAAAGTTGCTTATAATGATAGTCCTACCTACCTACCCACTTAATTTCAAAGGACCTTGAATATGCAATTATAAGATGTAGGTATCTATGGGCAAGTATGTTTATTGTATAAAAAAATATTTATTTTCTCGCTGCAAAATATTTAAAGTGGAACAATAAAGTTTTATTAAATAAATGCTTTTTTCATTACATTTAAAAGTTTAAGGCCCAGTAATAAAGTTTATTACGCTGCGCTGGGATTTAAAATCAATTGTTTCGTAACAGCACACATTTCAATAGAATTCTTGTTGGGTCCTTACTGCTAAATTGCTTAAGCCGTCAAAGTAAATCTATTTTTTGTTCATTACATTTCAAAGCCTACTACTCGTAATAAAGTTTACTACTGCGCCGGATTTAAAATTATAATCAATTGTTTCGTCAGTTTCTCATAAGTAAACGAAATGACAAAAGGAAGTAGAAAAATGTTGCCTACCTACGTTTTTTGCGATAGGCTTAGCCCATCGGCTAGATTATTAAAAAATATTGTACACATATCTTTTCTTTTCTCTGAAAAACAAAAATTGGCGAAAATACAATTACACAACTTCGCATGACGTCACGTCACGGCTAAGTACCCGATTTTTACATAGTACTGACGTCACAAGCCTCCACTCTGGAACTTAGATCATCAAAAGTTATTTTTTAGTCTCTACTGCAGAAGCACGACACGACCGTCTCTGTACTACCAGAGCCATATATTATCCAGAGCAGTCAGAGGATTTGGCCTACACTCTCCTCGCTGGCCAGATGGGTTGGAGAGGTCTCACTGATAAGCTTTGTTTAGCTTGTGTTTCCTAAGTTGCCTTCTCCACGGGAACATTTGGCTTGACCCTATTGATACCTATATATTGATACCGGGAACCACACGGCTAATCTAACAAAATATACTGAAAATATTTTAAGGGTGGTTCAGTCCATAATACTGAACAACTTTCCCCAAGAATCATATATTGAATTTTTTGTCTCCCATACAAGTTGACCGGTTTGTGGAAACACAAAAATTATTTTTCATATTTCGTTCGATATATGTTCCTGGGGGAAAGTTGTTCAGTGTCATGGACTGAATTAATTCTTAACGTGGTTTCAGTATATTTAGTTAGACGTTATAAAAGCTTTGTTTAGCTTGTATTTCCTAAGTCGCCTTCTACGACATACAAAGACTTGGAGTGGATCTTAGATGTTCTGTATCTTTGTGAAATTTTTGCTTTTTTGATAAACTGAAAAATATGGGTCCATTATTTTTGGATAATCTACTAGACGGACTAATAAGAATAATACTTTTCTGACCCTGTCGTTACCCCTTTTCTCTGTATCCATTCAAGAGGTGTTCATTTAAAAGATTTTATTATGTACCTGCGATTGTATTAACGGTTAGGTACTCAGATTCTCTCAGAGCATTGACGAGAATAGTTTTGATAATTTTCTTAAGACACTTAAAATTTTCACCGATTATGTAATACTGTGGCGGCTATAACAACAAATACTAAAAATAAAAAATAGTCAAAAATTAAAGGGGGTCGTCATACAAGAAACGTGTTTTTTTCAGCGTTTTTAACTTGATCTTTATAATGACATTAACTAGATACTTTAAATTTTCACAAATTATGTATTACTATAACCACAATAACAAAAAATATTGAAAATAAAATAAAGTAAAAAATTAAAGGGGGTCGTCATACAAGAAACGTGTTTCTTCAGCGTTTTAAAACATTGTACGGTGGTACGAAACCCTTCATGTACGAGTCCGACTGAAGAAAGATTTAAAGTGTCTAGCTATTACGGTTCAAGAGATAGAGCGGACGGACAGACAGACGGACAGACAGACGGACAGACAGACGGACAGACAGACGGACAGACAGACGGACAGACAGACGGACAGACAGACGGACAGACAGACGGACAGACAGACGGACAGACAGACGGACAGACAGACGGACAGACAGACGGACAGACAGACGGACAGACAGACGGACAGACAGACGGACAGACAGACGGACAGACAGACGGACAGACAGACGGACAGACAGACGGACAGACAGACGGACAGACAGACGGACAGACAGACGGACAGACGGACGGACAGACGGACAGACAGACGGACAGACAGACGGACAGACAGACGGACAGACAGACGAACAGACAGACGGACAGACAGACGGACAGACAGCGGAGTCTCAGTAATAGGGTCCCGTTTGCACCCTTTGGGTACGGAACCCTAAAAATTGTCTAGACATGTGGCAGATGTAGCTGTAATTCTAGTTGACTTAAGGCGAAGAGATAGGCAAATGACCTCGCTTGTTTTCACTCACACATGCACAACCTAATACGCACACTGAGTGTGCACACATAGAAACATGGCCAGCGCCATCTATCAAAAAACCGGAATTACATACAATGGACGGCAAGCAGATATCACTTTTCAAAAAGTTTTTTGCGCGTCGTTAGTTGTTACACACAGACTTATTCACGTTATAGATTCGCCCAAAATATTTTACAGAGATTATAAGATTGACTATTTTTACGAGAATTTAATACAAATGTATATACCCATGTTTTGACGTAAAAACATTATTTGCTATTAAATTCAAACAACTTATTTGTTGCCAGAAATATATTGCTTTAAACAAAAAAATCCGGAACAATGAAATTCTAATTCTAATAGTAGGTACCTACTCCAAACAAACAATTTTTAGGGATCCGTAGCCAAATGGCAAAAAACGGAACCCTTATGGATTCGTCATGTCTGTCTGTCTGTCTGTCTGTCCGTCCGTATGTCACAGCCACTTTTTTCCAAAACTATAAGATCTATACTGTTGAAACTTGATAAGTAGATGTATTCTGTAAACCGCATTAAGATTTTTACACAAAAATAGAAAAAAAAACAATAAATTTTGGGGGGAACCCATACTTAGAACTGAAACTCAAAAATTTTTTTTATCAAACCCTTACGTGTGGAGTATCTATGGATAGCTCTTCAAAATTGATATTGAGGTTTCTAATATCATTTTTTTCTAAACTGAATAGTTTGCGCGAGAGACACTTCCAAAGTGGTAAAATGTGTGTGTATCCCCCCCGCCCCTGTAACTTCTAAAATAAAAGAATGATAAAACTAAAAAAATATATGATGTACATAACCATGCAAACTTCCACCAAAAATTGGTTTGAACGAGATCTGGTAAGTAGTTTTTTTTTATACGTCATAAATCGTAAACCGCAAATAACTTAAAAAAAATACACTATCATTAAAACATCGATCAAAGTTACAACGAACTACATGAACTTTTATATTATGTTACTTGCTGCTACGGAAC
This sequence comes from Acrobasis repandana, assembly GCA_963576875.1. Lineage (NCBI taxonomy): Eukaryota > Metazoa > Arthropoda > Insecta > Lepidoptera > Pyralidae > Acrobasis > Acrobasis repandana. The sequence goes on along the minus strand of OY756230.1, from coordinate 6,745,119 downwards.
CTTCATGGGCGAGTCTGACTTTCACTTGGCCGTTTTTTTTCGTGTTCCAACGGACCAAAAAACTATAAAAAAGTGGATCATTGTTATGAAGAGAGATCCACTAGCAAGCAAGAGTAGGTACTTTTTACTGTTGCGAAGATCATTTTGACATATTATAGTACTTATTTAGTATTAATTAAGTATGTACCTACCTACCTAAACGATCAATAGAAATAGGTTATATTATAGGTACCTATCTATCTCTTTTTCTCATTATTGCTAGATTTATCTAATTCAACCTGGTACAGCCTTTTAATAACCCATCGGCCATTGCTTAAAATCTAAAAGTAAACGTTTGGGTTATCTGAACGCCTATCTACCTACGTAGGTACATGCATATTTCAGGAGACAACTGTATTTTAACCTGCAATAAATGTTACGATTAACTAATTTTCAGGGTTCCGTACCCATAAATATATAAAATACTGATTTATGGATAGTCCTTTTTCAAATCCATCTTTCAATTTGTTACTTATTATTACAGTTACCGAAACAATGCAAAAAACCAACAGTGTTGACCACTAACCACGATATTTGCGGGCGGACGGCGCGCGGCGGTGGCGTGCCGTATGGTCCGGAGTGACGTCATCACTACTTGGCTGGCAGACGCGTGTTTTTAAATCGGGTCCAATAAAATATTGAATATCTTCTGCATTTATGAACGGATTTCAAAAATTCAAAAAGTACCGTACTAAAAAAATCATGATGCATGCGAAACACTAGTCAAAATCTGTTTTCTGTTAATTTATTGATTCTCATTGATAAAGATATAAAATGCTGAAAAAATCTGACCACGAAAGTCACACCAGTAAAAAAAACAACCATTTCTGTTACTTTCCGCTACAACTAAATAGTCTTGTGCATTAAATATCAATCAATTAAGACCAGTACATGCTTTGCACAAGCGTTGAGTATTTACATGTTGCAAAAGTACTCACTTTGTTTCATTTTACATCAACTATCTTTATAAAAATACAATAGGGATGACCCCTATTGTATTTTTATAAATAATTAATACAGGGTATGTTGATAGTTGATGTTAAATGAAACACAGTAAATACTTTTCGAAACAATTTTTCAAAATAGAAATTAAAACATAATTCAACTTTTCTCTTACTATCTAAAGAATTTGTACGAAACAAAATAGATAAAAAATGGTTTCACATAAACATTATTATCTTATACGACGTATAAGGCTTTCTATGATGGTAATAATTTTACAATTCATTTAAAAACCTTTATTGTACATCAGCGATAGTTACACATAATAAAATAATTGATATTACAAATGGTGGACTTATCCCAGAAGGGATCTCTTCCAGTCAACCAGTAGGTAGGGCAGAGGATAGTTACAAATTTAGTAGGAAGGCAGAAGTACGTACAGAGCAATGAAAAAAAAAACAAGTATAATGATAAAGCTTAAACGCTACAAATACACTACATACATACCTAATGAATATGCTACATATAATATATAAATAAATATTTTATATTACTCAAGTCTAGATTTAAAGGAGCCTAATAATTGAGACATTTTATCTCCACTGGTAAAGCGTTCCATAAACGCGCAGCGAGCACAGCGAAGGACTTCGCGTAGGTCTGTGAGGAATGTGATCTGGGATCTGTAGAAGTGGTTCACTACGAACGACGACGGCTATCAAAAACTTTAAAGGAGAATTTTTCATGAAGATATACGTGTGAGCGAGGATTAAATAGAATGTTAAAGAGAAAGAAAAGAACGTGAGTGTGACGGTGTTGTCTGATAGATAAGCCGAGAGGCTATTGTACTCATACAAATTAACTTTAGTATTTACATAACATTAAATCTGTAAATTTCCATAATTGAACCAAAGTTAAAAATGTAAGTAGTAAAGAGGTAAAATGTAAGTAGTATAGGGTAAATAAAACTAGACAAGTTTACTCCTCTTTACTTTGTATATGGATATATCATATAGGCTTAACTTTTCCTATGAAATTAGGAAAGGTTTTAGATCTTACAATGCTTCATATTTTATCTCCAACACATACCAATACTTATCAACACATACCAATAACTACTAATACATACCAACACAAACCGTTCTCACATTAAAATTTTAAATGATATCTCCGTTTACTTTGAAATGATTTATTTTAAATGGGGGCAGCACTGGACCCCCAAAAAATTAGGTACGGCCTTCAGAAATTTTGAAAAACTTGGATACATATACACGTGTATTTAATATACACGTCTATTTTTTTTCCATGGATATCATCATTATGCCGAGGGAACAGATGAACACGTACCATACATGCATAGCGGCGAAACACATGCATGAACCTCTTTTTTCGTTCGACGTAGTCGGGTAAAAACAAAACGAATTTAATTATTTGGATTATTTGTTGTAACAACTTCAGTAGGTATAATTTAAACAATGACGTCTCTGAATCGATATAACTCTATACATTCACGCAATGTAGGTACTGAGTCAAATCCTTTGGTTGTGTGCCGCGCGGTTAAAATCATAGAAAATCTAAAACATTGCAATTCAGATGAATGCATATCAGATTACTACTTACAAAATGAACATGAGTACCTACCTATTATACTTATTCTATTTGTTCAACTTTCCAGTGTGGTCCAGTCCTATTCCAACCCGGAACGGGTTAGAATAGGACTACTTTATGTCTCTTCCGTGGATGTCGTAAGAGGCAACTAAAGGACATCTCGTGCTACAATTGTATTCCTAAGCAGGGTTAACGTCGAGCAGCGGCCGGTTGTAAAACTTTTGGAACAAATACATTCTCAAAGAGGTTTGACGTCAGGCGGCCGCCCGGCCGGTCGTAAAACTAAAGTCAAATAATTTAAACTGTTCCGCCTATTTCTTCTCTTAACAGTGCCGGTTTTAGCTCTACCAGCGGCCCGGGCGAGTTTTTCTCGAAAAATTTCTCGAGCTCTTCCGTGCTTCGGAAAGCACCTAAAAGCCGTTGGTCTCGGTTGTCATTGTATGGCAGTCGTCAAGCTATGTCTGATGCCTTAAGGCAGCTTGAAACATCTGACACCAGTGTTGGCCACTTACATACACGAAAAATAATCATTACCCATTTTTTTAAAATCAAATATACAACAGCTCGAAATTATCACATTGTGACTTTTTCCATCAAATATATCACAATACTCGTAGGTTAGGTAGCGAAACGTGCACGAGCTGGCAACAACGCCGCGTTTACAAACGCTGCACAGATCGGCAACGCCGCGCCGCCGAATGCTTTTGCGCCTGATAGTTTTTGCAAGCAAATATAGTTTTGACGTTTTCATGTTTTCAGTAGGCGTAAATTCTTTTTTCTAAATTATTCAATTGTTTGATTACTTTTTCCAACTATTGGAATGTTGAATAATAGACACAAACTAAAGTCACAAATATATCCAGTATAGGTTTAAAATGGATTTGTAATAATGATAAAAAATTTGCCCAAAAAATAACAGATCGACGCTTTTCAAATTATTTCTGGATGTGAATAGAAACTAAAAGCAAGCATTTTCAATCGTAAAGCAACACTTTAGGATATCCTATACAGTATATAAATATTTCAAAACTTCACGTTCTATATTTAAGCCAAAATATTTGCCCAAAATCACTTCGATTACACTGTTTCTCTTATGTCTTCACCTTAAAGAATAAGTTTTCTAATTCATAACACTTAAAAAGATTTAGGAATTGTGATTTTTTTCTATCGAGCCAAAAATGCTCAATCGTATTTTGGCTATTGTGAATTTCTGTAGAAAATCCTTAAGATTTTTATGTAATTTTTTTGAGGAATAAACTGTAGTAATTTAATAACAGTGATTTTTCAAAAACACGCACAGTATTGCAAATTGTGAACCCATCTCGCCTTAAACATACATTTTTACATTTTATTGATATATTGCATAAGTAGGTACGTTTTTATTTTAAAGAAAGAAATATTGCTTATAATAAAAGTTATTAGCATCACAATATCCATATTTTTTACTAAAAAACTACCTCGAGCGTTTTAATTTATTTAAATTAAACTAAACCGAATTACTAAAATAAGAAACCGTACAGCCCTAAATTAAGGTGTACTGAATTGAATGATACTAAAATTGTAAAGGTTTAGGGGGATGGAAAAGTTATCGCTCGAAACAATGTCTCAAAAGGAAAAAGTAGGCAATCGCCTCTAGGACTTGCAACTCTCTCTATCGCACGATACGCGTCGAAGGCAGAGTGGCGTAAACCAGATAGAATTTTTGAAAATACCTATTCGGACGCGTATCGGCACATTCGGCACTACACACTACTACTCTACTCTTAAACGTACTAAACATACTCTTACTGTCTTCTGTTGCGCAGCACTGATTTAAAAGTAGTAAATGTATGGCATTGAAAGTACTATGGGGAAACAGTACTAACACTTACCAACTTTTTACATTGCAGAAGAAATTCATTGGAATTCTAGCGAACTCAAGGCGAGATGAGTTTACAATTTGCAATACTGTGCGTATTTTTGAAAATCACTTTAAACTACTAGTACAGTTAATTTCTCGAGCCAAAAATCCTCAATCGTGTTTTGGATATTGTGGGTGTCTGCAGAAAAGCCTTAAGATTCCTCTGTAAAATTTTTGAGAAATAAACTATAGTAGTTTCATTTTTTTTTGACCGATTAGATAGTTTAATTACCTACAGTGATTTTTCAAAAATACATACTATCACGCCTGTTTCCCACAGAGGCAGAGACTATAAACCTCCACTTGCTACGATCCTGATAGACCTCTTTCGCTTCATCTACACTCATCAACCTCCTTATACAGCCCCCTTCGGCCCTTCGGTTACGGGTACTTCTTACCTCTCCTTGTTTTAGAACGTCTGCAATCTGACCGCAGAATATATCATCATCGCCATGTTAATAATTTAAATTTTTCTCCAGCTTCCACGCACACAAATTTACTCAAGCCGAAGTGAGACAGCGAGCCATGCGGGGCGTAGGGCATCGCGGCGGGTCAATGAGGCTGGTTTTGGTTTTGAGGCGTTTTCGTTTTTAAGTTTCATAAGTAAGACATATGATGACTGCCTAATGTTTAATACAATTATAATCCAAAGTTACAAGTGCTAATTTATTGTACTTCTTGAATACTTTCTGTTTTAATATAATTCTGAGGTGATTTGGAGGCAACTTCGCAATTTTTGTCTATCGAGAAAATTTTAAGCAATCGTGTTTTCGAAACATATTTATTTATTTATTTATATAAAAAGGTACGCTTACAGTGATACATATACAACATTCGATAAAAAATGAACATAAAATTAAAGTTTTATATGTAGACAGCAATTAATAGCATACACAGCATTTGCCACTTTACAAATTCGCTATCGTAAAAGAAGAGTTATAAATTCTCGTTGGAAATAATAAGAAAAAAAAATATAAAAGAATCGTTATCATTTTGTAAGGTTGAGGTAGGTATTATTAATTATCACATCACAAATTCAAAGTGTCATTCACAAATTACGACTCAAAGTGTTCCAGCATTTCATACTTACGTAAAACTATTGTAACTATAATGGAAAATATCAAGTTCAGGTTTTTTGCTATTTATTTCGTTATAAGTGGTACAAATTCTGGCGATAGGATGGTGAAGGCCTAAGTTAGTTTTGTAAGATGGTAAGGAAAAGGTCTTAGTTAAAGGTTTACGGGGAATATTAAATAGTAAAAAGGAACAGTAAAAAGAATAGAGTTTGTTATTGTTATTTTTTATAATACGGTAAATTTTATACATCGTCGGCATATAAAGAAATTTGACTATTTTTAATGTTATTGGTTATATCATTAATAAATAATAGGAAAAGAATAGGACCCAGGTGGGATCCTTGAGGGACTCCCGATTCGGCAAAGTATTGTTTTGACTCATAGCCATTAATAACAACAGCTTGAGGTCTTTTGTTTAAATATGAGATGAACCAGTTTAGTAAAGGACAACCTATGCCGTTTGATTTGAGCTTTTCAATTAGTATTGGATGTTTTACTTTATCAAAAGCACTACTAAAGTCAGTATAATTAGTATCTACTGGCTCACCAGCATCAACCATACGTGATATGTCCGATATAATGCAAACTAAGTTTGTTTCGACTGATCTACCTTTACGAAAACCGTGTTGAGATTCAGATAACACTCTTTCGATGTGCCGATAAATGTGTGCATAAAATAGCGATTCAAACAATTTTGAAAAACACGACAGAATGGAAATAGGTCTATAGTTTTTGACAGAAGAGGAATCACCTTTTTTGAAAATAGGTAGGATTCTAGCCTGTTCGCTCGTCGGAAAAAACGCCATCACTCAACCATCGGTTATAGATAATTGTTAATGGTAGTGTTAAGACGGATCTACAACGTTTTATAAATAACTGAGGTAAATTATCGGGACCGGGTCCTTTTTGTACATTAAGTAGTTTTATAGATTTAGAAACTTCAGATTCCGAAATTTTAAGAATGGCAAAACTATTTGTCACAGTAGGGTCGATGTAGCGATAAGAGGGGGTAGTGTTGGAAGTGGAAGTAGAAATGGAAGTAGCAGAGGGAGTAGGAGTGGAAGTTGAATATACCGAAGAAAATTGGTTAACAAAGAGATTGGCAATAGCCGGTCCATTATCAGCAAAATTATCATTTAACTTCATTTTTGCAGGTAATGTTGATTTACCTTTACGCTTGTCTTTTACATAACGCCAGAAAAGCTTAGGATTTTTTCAAATATTTTCCTCCATTTTTTGCTTATAGTTATTCTCGCATGTATTTATTAGTTATTTACTAGTTAGTATTAGTTTATGACAACGTTGTCTGAGCAGGTCATATTCGATTTTATCTCGTGGATTGTTGTATTTACGATATTTATTTCGAAGTTTATCTTTTTCTTTCAAAAGTTTTATTAAATTCTTATTAAACCAGACAGGGTATTTGGATAGCTTAGGGTGACGCTTAGGAACATATAGGGCAATCACTTTTTTTAATGTGTCATAAAATGCTAAAACCATTTGGTTTACATCATTAGAAGTGTTAAAAATCTCAATCCAGTTAACATTTTTTAATACAGAAATGATAGAGTCATAATCAGCTTTATAAAAGTTATAATCAGTACGTAAATTAGGACGAAGCAATGTTTCGGTGTCACAACCATTTAATGGTATAGTTACAAGCAGGTTTGGGTTATAATTATCTAATTATAACCCAAACCTGCTTGTAACTATATATATATATATATGTTTGGGTTATAATTATCTAATTATAACCCAAACCTGCTTGTAACTATACCATTAAATGGTTGTGACACCGAAACATTGCTTCGTCCTAATTTACGTACTAAGCAAATTAGATAATTTGCTTAGTAGATCCAATGGTTTTGATACATTTACATCTACAATATTACGTAATACAAGATCAAGAGTTTTGTTTTCATTATTACGTATATTATTATACTGATACAAATTATTAAGTGTCATAAAGTCAATAAGCGAAAAGCCAAGATTATTTTCATAGTTTTCTGGGGTAGCATAGGCACAGTTATCAGTTGCATTCCAATTAATGAATTTTAAATTAAAATCACCTAATATAACGACTCTATCGCTGTTATTCATTACAGAATCAACATTATCTAAAAAAAATTGTTGTATTGCAAAAATGGGAGGAGAAGGTAGATAAATATCACAAATTGAAATAGTTATATCCCGGTCTTTGTATGGCAATTTAACATTTACCCACAAATCTTCACATTCACTTTCCCATTCTAACATTCGCATGGACGTATACTCTCGTGACACCGCTATCATTACTCCACCACCATCTAATTTAGAGCTATTTTTAACATCTCTATCTCTGCGATATACAACGTATCGAGAGTCAATAAACTCGCTGTCAGAAATACCAGAGTTAAGCCAAGATTCAGTAAACACTATTACCTTATAATTACTCGACAAAATGTTTTTATACACGTCTGCTGTTTTAGTCCGTATACCAAGCGTATTTTGATAGTAAATATCGAATTTTAAGCCGTTAGTCCACATCTTTCACACACTGTTATTATTTTATGAGTTTCAGACTGTCTATATTTTTTATAAGAATAAATTCTGTACATTCATCTTTGCGAGTAAAGATTCGGCCGTTTCGTACCCATGTAAATTTGTAGTTCATCTCTCTAGCTTTTATTCTTGCAGCTGCATGTAGAGCTTTGTTTTCTGGAGACAAATGCTCACTTACATGTCATGTCTTCTGCTTTGATGGGGGCGTCTACAGCCTTGCTGAGGTGTTCCATTGTTTTCAGGAGATTTTCCGTTCGGCGCTCGGGCAAGCCATTGACTTCGATGTTGCAGCTCCTCATACTTTGCTCAACTACATTTAGACGATGTGAATCTCTGTTACTACAGACTTCAGATTTGAGTTATTTTCTTGTAGCTCAGTTATTTCGGCATTTTTTTCTTCCAAAATATTTTTCATCTCTTCGTACTTATTGTTATAAAAAGATAATGCTTCTCGAAGCTCATTGAATTGTTCGTGAAATGTTTTCATTTCAAGTGCAACTGTCTTTTTTATAGTGGACTGGAGCGTCTCAGTCAGTATGAGTCGTAGTTTTTCTTCTGTTATATAGTTTTGATGACATGAGCAATGCGGTATTTCGCCATTTGGATCTTTCACTACGGCGCCAGCGTTTGGTTCCACTGAAGCAGAGTTCATCTGGACTACAGAATGATCGTGGGCTGGTCCTTGTACAATGGCGTGGCGGTTGGGTGTATTGGAGATTTTAGCTGCCTTGGACTCTTTATTAGTACATGTAACACATTTCCAGGTGCGCTTCCTCTCGTCATTGCAAGCGTAGAAGTTACGATAACACTGGGGAGATACTTTGGCACACTCTATATCATATATGTACTCTATTGCATGACATGCATTCCAAAAGCTCTTTGTCCTTGATAGCCAAGAGGCATGTAGCACATTTACTATTTTTCACCATTTTTGCGAGTCTTTGTTTTTGCTCCCTGGGGTCGACCGGCAGGTACTTCTCAGCGGTCGGTCGGAGGATGCGGGTGATGCGACGAAGGCGGAGGGCGGGTAAAACGCCGACCGCTGCGCCGTACCGTAGTAAGCGTGGGTATTATTATTGTCCGTTTCGAAAATTTTGAAATAAAAGTGTTAAATACTTACGAACTGTACGAGGTACAAACTGTCCAATAGTATCACTGTAATTCTTATGAGATGGGCTTTCTATTGATGTATAAACATATCACTACTGTACACTTTTTACCACCAAAAACAATAAATAATTACGGAGCGAAAAAGATACGATGTTTACTATACAACGTGGAAGGGACATACCCGTAATAAATCGAAGCACGGTTTATACTAGATCATTATAGCATAATAAAATTAAAATAACAGCTATAAAACAAAAATAAAATTCGGAATTTTCATACAAAAATGTGCAGCCGCCCGGGCGATTTGTATAGGAATGTCGAATTTTTATTTGTATTTTTGACTGCTATTTTCATTTCATTAAACTATAATGATCTAGTATAGGCCGTGGATCGATTTATTACGCGTATTTCCCTTCCACTTTGTATAATATTCTAGTTCTAGTGCTTTTATTCGCACTATTTATTAACTCTATTACATTACAACTTCGTGCTTCCTACCACCTATATGCAGATGATCTACAAATTTACACGCGATCTTCCTTTGAGAACCTTTCTTCTGCGATTAATTGTATCAATAATGACCTTCATCGCATATCTGTTTGGAGCAAAAATCATGGTCTCGCTGTAAACCCTAGTAAAACTCAGGCGATCATTAGGAAGTTCGTGGTTCTACAGTAGAATTGACTTTGAGGCAATTCCTAAAGTTGTATTTGATGGGGTAATAATCGAATATAGCAACATAACACTCTTTCTTGGCGCACTCAGATCTCCGAAGTCAGCTGGAAGATGTTTGCAGCTGCAAGCTCCTTAAGAAAGTTAAATAAATTTCTGCCAATAGATACCAAGATTGCGCTTGCTCACTCCTTATTGCTCCCTATCCTTGACTATGCTGACACTTGTTATCTAGATATTACCGAGGAGCAATTGGACAAGCTTGAACGCCTCCAGAATTTATGTATACGGTTCATATTTGGACTCCGTAAATATGACCACATTTCGCAATTTCGTATTCAACTCAAGTGGCTCTCTATCCGCTTACGTCGTGATTGGCATATCCTTTCTCTCCTATACTCCATCCTTTTTAGTCCCACATATCCTGAGTACCTCAAGGAACGTTTTTTCTTTAGAACCTCTTCAAGGCCTCTACGCAGTGCAGATAAACTTCATCTCAATATTCCAGTCCACTCGACCAATTTCTACAAATATTCTTTTACTGTCTATGCTATTCATCTCTGGAACACTCTACCCCTTTCCATTGATTCGCCAAAACTTTGAATAAATTTAAAACCCTAACTAAAAATCACTTTTTTACTTCTGTTTAGTTCCTCATCTCTTTCCCCTACTATTTCTGTTTACATCATTGTGATATTTATTTATTTGTATGTATGTAATAAATTATTTATTATTATGCTATGTATATATAGGTATGAATATGTATATATATATATTCATTTATTTATATAAATATATCTTTTTTTGTATAATGTTATAAATTTTGTATAAGTATTTTAATATCTATTGGTTATTTATAATTTATATTTTAAATTTAACTGCGCCACTTGTTATTTTACTCATATACTTCGCACTCCTTCTCTTTATGGTTGCCTGTAAGAGATTGCTTCGGCGATAAGGCCGCCTCTTGTACCTTATTTATTTATAAGTTCCGTAAACTTTGTAATTTTTTATAGTTTTTATTTGGTGCAATAAAGATTTTTGTATTGTATTGTATAATATGTTTCTAAAAAACGATATCTTAAAATTTTCATGATAGAAAAAAATTGCGAAGTTACCTCTAAATAACCTCAGAATTATACTAAAATGGAAAGTATTCAAAAAATACACTATATTATCCCTTGTAACTTTGGATTATACTTGTATTAAACATAAGGCAGGGATCATACGTCTTAATTTTTAAATAACTCTTAAATATTCTTTATAAAAGAAAAAAACCTCAAAAACTAGAAACGCGTAAACCAGCCTCATTGACCTCCCGATCTTTTCACCCCGCGTGGCTCGCTGTCTCGCTTTGGCTAGAGTAAATTTGTGAACGTGGAAGCGGGAGAATAATTTAGATTATCCACATCAGGCGCAGCCTCAAGGTGAAGACATAAGAGAAACCGTGTAAACGAAGTGATTTTGGGCAAATGTTTTGGCTTAAATATAGAACGTGAAGTTTTGATATATTTATATACTGTATAGGATATCCTAAAGTGTTGCTTTACGATTGAAAATGCTTGCTTTTAGTTTCTATTCACATCCAGAAATAATTTGAAAAGCGTCGATCTGTTATTTTTTGGGCAAAATTTTTAACATTATTACAAATCCATTTTAAACCTATACTGGATATATTTGTGACTTTAGTTTGTGTCTATTTCCTCAGATTCCAATAGTTGGAAAAAGTAATCAAACAATTGAATAATTTAGAAAAAAATATTTGCGCCTACTGCAAACATGAAAATGTCAGAACTATATTTGCTTGCAAAAACTATCAGGCGCAAAAGCATATGGCGGCGCGGCGTTGCCGATCTGTGCAGCGTTTGTAAACGCGACGTTGTTGCCAGCTCGTGCAAGTTTCGCTACCTAACCTACGAGTATTGTGATATATTTGATGGAAAAAGTCACAATGTGATAATTTCGAGCTGTTGTATATTTGATTTAAAAAAAATGGGTAAAGTTTATTTTTCGTGTATGTAAGTGGCCAACACTGGTGTCAGATTTTTCAAGCTGCCTTAAGGCATCAGACATAGCTTGAGGACTGCCATACAATGACAACCGAGACCAACGGCTTTTAGGTGCTTTCCGAAGCACGGAGGAGCTCGAGAAATTTTTGTATCACTTGTGGTCACCCAACCAAGTACGGACCACACCCGGGGTTGCTTAACTTGCAGTAGCGGCGTTAGGGTAGGGCGCGGTAGGGCGACCGCCCAGGGCGCCAGATACAAAGGGGCGACAGGGGGCGTTTTTGGGCAAGGGGGGTAATAATAAATATATAAATAGCGGCTGGTTAATGGCGGCAACTCCTAGACTCTTATTTGTATGCATATTGTAAACGAAGGAAGGAAGGGGGTGGGCCCTTCCTCCCTTCGTTCACAATGGGGTGGCAAATTTTAAGAATTCTATATCGTACTTGCACCCCTCCCCCCCGTCGGCAGAAATAAATCCTATAAGATTGAAGCCTAACTCAGAGTCTAAATTGCAGTTTGAGGGGGGAGGGGGGGGGGGAACTCGCCCGGGGCGCTGGTAGAGCTAAAACCGCCACTGTTAAGAGAAGAAATAGGCGGAACAGTTTAAATTATTTGACTTTAGTTTTACGACCGGCCGGGCGGCCGCCTGACGCCTTGAAAATGTATTTGTTCCAAAAGTTTTACAACCGGCCGCTGCTCGACGTTAACCCTGCTTAGGAATACAATTGTAGCACGAGATGTCCTTTCGTTGCCTCTTACGACATCCACGGAAGAGACATGGAGTACTGAAGTTGTTACAACAAATAATCCAAATAATTAAATTCGTTTTGTTTTTACCCGACTACGTCGAACGAAAAAAGAGGTTCATGCATGTGTTTCGCCGCTATGCATGTATGGTACGTGTTCATCTGTTCCCTCGGCATGATGATGATATCCATGGAAAAAAAATACACGTGTATATTAAATACACGTGTATATGTATCCTGAAGGCCGTACCTAATTTTCGGGTATCCAGTGCTGCCCCCATTTAAAATAAATCATTTCAAAGTAAACGGAGATATCATTTAAAATTTTAATGTGAGAACGGTTTGTGTTGGTATGTATTAGTAGTTATTGGTATGTGTTGATAAGTATTGGTATGTGTTGGAGATAAAATATGAAACATTGTAAGATCTAAAACCTTTCCTAATTTCATAGGAAAAGTTAAGCCTATACGATATATCCATATATAAAGTAAAGAGGAGTAAACTTGTCTAGTTTTATTTACCCTATACCATTATAGGGTAAATAAAACTAGACAAGTTTACTCCTCTTTACTACTTACATTTTAACTTTTGTTCAATTATGGAAATTTACAGATTTAATGTTAAGTAAATACTAAAGTTAATTTATATGAGTACAATAGCCTCTTTCGGCTTATCTATCAGACAACACCGTCACACTCACGTTCTTTTCTTTCTCTTTAACATTCTATTTAATCCTCGCTCACACGTATATCTTCATGAAAAATTCTCCTTTAAAGTTTTTGATAGCGTTCGTAGTGAACCACTTCTACAGATCCCAGATCACATTCCTCACAGACCTACGCGAAGTCCTTCGCTGTGCTCGCTGCGCGTTTATGGAACGCTTTACCAGTGGAGATAAAATGTCTCAATTATTAGGCTCCTTTAAATCTAGACTTGAGTAATATAAAATATTTATTTATATATTATATGTAGCATATTCATTAGGTATGTATGTAGTGTATTTGTAGCGTTTATGCTTTATCATTATACTTGTTTTTTTTTTCATTGCTCTGTACGTACTTCTGCCTTCCTACTAAATTTGTAACTATCCTCTGCCCTACCTACTGGTCGACTGGAAGAGATCCCTTCTGGGATAAGTCCACCATTTGTAATATCAATTATTTTATTATGTGTAACTATCGCTGATGTACAATAAAGGTTTTTAAATGAATTGTAAAATTATTACCATCATAGAAAGCCTTATACGTCGTATAAGATAATAATGTTTATGTGAAACCATTTTTTATCTATTTTGTTTCGTACAAATTCTTTAGATAGTAAGAGAAAAGTTGAATTATGTTTTAATTTCTAATTTGAAAAATTGTTTAGAAAAGTATTTACTGTGTTTCATTTTACATCATATCAACATACCCTGTATTAATTATTTATAAAAATACAATAGGGGTCATCGCTATTGTATTTTTATAAAGATAGTTGATGTAAAATGAAACAAAGTGAGTACTTTTGCAACATGTAAATACTCAACGCTTGTGCAAAGCATGTACTGGTCTTAATTGATTGATATTTAATGCACAAGACTATTTAATTGTAGCGAAAAGTAACAGAAATGGTTGTTTTTTTTACTGGTGTGACTTTCGTGGTCAGATTTTTTCAGCATTTTATATCTTTATCAATGAGAATCAATAAATTAACAGAAAACAGATTTTGACTAGTGTTTCGCATGCATCATGATTTTTTTAGTACGGTACTTTTTGAATTTTTTAAATCCGTTCATAAATGCAGAAGATATTCAATATTTTATTGGACCCGATTTAAAAACATGCGTTTGCCAGCCGCAAGTAGTGATGACGTCACTCCGGACCATACGGCATGCCACCGCCGCGCGCCGTCCGCCCGCAAATATCGTGGTTAGTGGTCAACACTGTTGGTTTTTTGCATTGTTTCGGTAACTGTAATAATAAGTAACAAATTGAAAGATGGATTTGAAAAAGGACTATCCATAAATCAGTATTTTATATATTTATGGGTACGGAACCCTGAAAATTAGTTAATCGTAACGTTTATTGCAGGTTAAAATACAGTTGTCTCCTGAACTATGCATGTACCTACGTAGGTAGATAGGCGTTCAGATAACCCAAACGTTTACTTTTAGATTTTAAGCAATGGCCGATGGGTTATTAAAAGGCTGTACCAGGTTGGATTAGGTAAATCTAGCAATAATGAGAAAAAGAGATAGATAGGTACCTATAATATAACCTATTTCTATTGATCGTTTAGGTAGGTAGGTACATACTTAATTAATACTAAATAAGTACTATAATATGTCAAAATGATCTTCGCAACAGTAAAAAGAACCTACTCTTGCTTGCTAGTGGATCTCTCTTCATAACACTGATCCACTTTTTTATAGTTTTTTGGTCCGTCGGAACACGAAAAAAAAACGGCCAAGTGAAAGTCAGACTCGCCCATGAAGGTTCCGTAGCAGCAAGTAACATAATATAAAAGTTCATGTAGTTCGTTGTAACTTTGATCGATGTTTTAATGATAGTGTATTTTTTTTAAGTTATTTGCGGTTTACGATTTATGACATATAAAAAAAAACTACTTACCAGATCTCGTTCAAACCAATTTTTGGTGGAAGTTTGCATGGTTATGTACATCATATATTTTTTTTAGTTTTATCATTCTTTTATTTTAGAAGTTACAGGGGCGGGGGGGATACACACACATTTTACCACTTTGGAAGTGTCTCTCGCGCAAACTATTCAGTTTAGAAAAAAATGATATTAGAAACCTCAATATCAATTTTGAAGAGCTATCCATAGATACCCCACAGGTAAGGGTTTGATAAAAAAAATTTTTGCGTTTCAGTTCTAAGTATGGGTTCCCCCCAAAATTTATTGTTTTTTTTTTCTATTTTTGTGTAAAAATCTTAATGCGGTTTACAGAATACATCTACTTATCAAGTTGCAACAGTATAGATCTTATAGTTTTGGAAAAAAGTGGCTGTGACATACTGACGGACAGACAGACAGACAGACAGACATGACGAATCCATAAGGGTTCTGTTTTTTGCCATTTGGCTACGGATCCCTAAAAATTGTTTGTTTAGAGTAGGTACCTACTATTATAATTAGAATTTCATTGTTCCGGATTTTTTTTGTTTAAAGCAATATATTTCTGGCAACAAATAAGTTGTTTGAATTTAATATAAAATAAATATAAATAAATAAATAATGTTTTTACGTCAAAACATGGGTATATACATTTGTATTAAATTCTCGTAAAAATAGACTAAAATAGTCAATCTTATAATCTCTGTAAAATATTTTGGGCGAATCTATAACGTGAATAAGTCTGTGTGTAACAACTAACGACATCTATACAGACGCGCAAAAAACTTTTTGAAAACTGATATCTGCTTGCCGTCCATTGTATGTAATTCCGGTTTTTTGATAGATGGCGCTGGCCATGTTTCTATGTGTGCAGACTCAGTGTGCGTATTAGGTTGTGCATGTGTGAGTGAAAACAAGCGAGGTCATTTGCCTATCCATTCGCCTTAACGTCCCTTTCTCTACTTTTGTCACTACGTCACAGCACTACGTCCTCTTTTACTTAAGGTGAAGTGATAAGCAAATGGCCTTGAAGTGTGAAATAAATTGTTAACTTGTAAATATGGTAATATATATATACATATTTCCATATTGCTCTTCGTCATGCACTAGATAGCCCTTTAAATTATTTTATAAACCACCGTTGAAAGTATTTACATTAGTCCATCTAGCTTTAAAACTTGCCTCTGCTAAAAGTGGCCACGGCAAGTTTTAAAGCTAGACGGATCACCAATAATAGTTTCAACGGCAGTTCATAAAATAATTTAAAAGGATATCTAGTGCATGACGAAGAGCAATATGGAAATTATCACCATATTTACGAGTTAACAATTTATTTCACACTTCAAGGCCATTTGCTTACCTCTTCACCTTAACACCGATTCCTTGTGTGTGACATCATTTTTTATTCGATCTTTAAAGGTAACGCTACAAATATTTACTCCTCAGCGCTCGCAAAATAATATGACACAACAAGATAACAGGTACGAGAGCATAACATGAACACACTCTTCAAAGAAAGCTAAGCCTTCCATCTATCTAGCAGACTCGAATTGGTTAGCTCAAGTACATCGGTGATGGATGTGTGTAAAAATATACAATCATATGCCAGAACATATTGTACTTGAAAAATATAAAAAAAAATCTTAAGGATTATTCGATAGATATATGTTTTTATACTCTGGAAGAGTTTTTTGTTAAATAAGTACCTACTTATAACCCATTAAAAAATTTGTATTTAATATATTAATGCGACATTGAGATAAAATCTATTTTTTGTGAATTGAAACATTGCTTTTATGAATTGTTAAGTGTTTATTATTAATTTGATTAGTTTCAATATTATTTTGTGTTTATTTTATGTAGAAATTTAGATATATTGAGTGCCCTTGCAGGGTTCCATGTTCCATGCTGTACTGATAACTATTTATAGTGATTTTGTGAACTTTTACCACAAATGGAAACATAAAAGAATTGAATTGAGAATGGTGTAAATGGTAACTTTGATAGATATAATAAAAATAAAAATATAAATAAAATAATTTATTTCGGTCAACTAAGATCCATATTGTGAAATCTAAAAATTGAAAAAGTCTACTAATGAGATCAACACATACAAATTAAATTAAATAATAAATTAAAATAACAATAATATCCACATAATTCAATTACCAATATCCGAAACACAATGATGATTCTTAAAATTAAGTACCTATATCTAACTAACAAATTAGGTTCAAATGGTGGTATTTTTATATGAGCGTTTGTCTATTTTTAGGGTTCCGTACCCAATGGGTGCAAACGGGACCCTATTACTGAGACTCCGCTGTCTGTCCGTCTGTCACAGAGCTCTATCTCTTGAACCGTAATACCTAGACACTTGAAATTTTCACCGATTATGTATTACTATGACCACTATAACAACAAATACTAAAAATAAGATAAAGTAAAAATTAAAGGGGGTCGTCAAGGGGAACAAGAAACGTGTTTCTTCAGCGTCTTAAAACATTGTACGGTGGTACGGAACCCTTCATGTACGAGTCTGACTCGCACTTGCCCATTTATTTATAAAGTTTATTCATCAGAATCTGACATAGAGGGCGGAATGTTTTCACGTTTGATTTTCTTGCTTTTCTTCTTTTGGTTTTGTTCCCGCGTTCGTAACATTTTGCTTTCATCAGCACATTTAGTTGTAATGCTTGTTCTGAAATGAAAAAAAAAACATGTAAATTTTGTAACTCGGACTTAGACAGGACCCTATTTTAAGAGGAGAGATTTTTCCAATTACTTAGACATAATATGTACTAAAATTGGATTGGATGGGAATGGATTTTTTTTTTTGCTTTTCTATTTTCTTATTCAAATTAAAGTAATCTTTTAAATTAATTTTTTTTTCAATTCAAAATATCTTTATTATCATAGGATATTTATAATATCTCTTAATAATAGTCACTTTGTTTTGTTTTGCACAAATGTTGACGTCAAATCGTTACTTGCTAAGTTTACGCCGCTTCCTATATAGGCGCAAGTGCAGAAGAAGCGGCAACAAACTGCACTGCACGTTTTCTCCAAAGACGTCAACTAACAAACTAAAAACTTAAAAATTAGTTATATAGATGGACAGAGTTTACATTGTTTATTATGTCATAATTAAATTGAATTTTAAGAATTACGAAAATTAAAATAATGTCAATTTGTAAATTTAGTATGTACCAATGTACCTAAATTATGACATGTCTAAGTATACAAACCTTCAAGAAGGACCCGCGCCAAGCTCAAGCCAGACCTTTTTGTCTTTAAGATAGTCATCGGTCCTATAATAAGCCTTCTCACAAAGTATTTTCTTTACATAAGCTTTGAATTTTCTGTCTGGCATATCAAGGACTGATTCTGACAATTTATTATAAAAAAGTATACACTTCCCCATAAAAGACTTACTGACTGTATTCAGCCTGTAATACGGGCTAACTAAGTCATTCTTATTACGTAAATTTCTATCTGTAAAATCACTTACTTTATTAATATCTAGTCTTGTGATCTAGTTACTATGGGAAGTAAACTATCATTTTACGTATTTCGTATTACAAGTCTGTTGAGGATAGTTCAGTGCTGAGATATAAGTACTAACCGTATCATATTCTCGGCCACGTGACACTTTTCCGCCACGGTCTGAACAATATCGTTGACCACGTTCGGATCTAGTTTCTTCTTAGCCGGTTTATCAGGGAACGCTGGTGATGGTTTGCCAGTGAGTGAATGCGTTGCCAAAACTCTGTAACAATTTAACATAGTATCCACTGATATTTAAGTAAGTAGGTGAGCGTTATTAAAATTACAAAATTCTAGCGGCTGTTCCGTATTCACAAAACAGGAAACGAAAATATCTTCAACATTGTTATTAAAATGAAAGCCACATAAAAATCGGCCCAGGTATATACACATATATAATATATATATATACATATATACTACAGACAAACATTGCGTCTGGGGGGAATTCAATGCATAACCATAATAGTTCGCACCGAACTGTGAACTCGCGAACCCTATATCTACGCCACCTTGACCTGACCAAAAGCAAAGGAACTTGTAAAGTATATCCTACATTGTATGTAGAAGACTCGGGGGAAATTCACTCGTTCTTTCGATGAGTATAGATAAATATAGAGATGGATTACCTTCTTGAAAATACAGCTGTAAGCAGCTTCCTTGTTACCGATGTGTATGATGACCAGTTTAGCCTCTTCAGTAGTCTTGCCGGCACTTTAGCGTATCCATCGCCAATAGGGACCTGAAATTAAATAATGTTGAGAAATCACTAAAGCAGCATTAACTTATAGTACTTAAGTAGTACATTAACTTAAAGTACTTAATTTGAATACAAGAATGTCAGTCTCGCAACAGTCGCAAAGCAATGGCAGTAATTTTACTTTTCAAACTGACTTGATAAATTAAAACTGTTTCCAAACCGTCGTTTTGGAAATCCTTGGAGGAGGCCTATGTCCAGCAGTGGGCTTTCTGTGGTTGATATGATGACGACTAAGACTGTGTGTGTAATTTTGGGATACATTACATTTTACAGACACATTTTTAGATTGTATATTTTTTTGGTCATAAAAATTTTGGCTTCTTTCACAATGAAGTCACCGGGCAGGGGCATCAAAAGTGCCCTACGGCTGTGCCTTTGCTTATTTGTTTGCCGGGGCTACTGCCGTGCTCCCAGAAACGTCTTATCATAGTTTACTTAGAATAAAAATAAAACTTACCAAATCGTTGTAATTAGTATTAAAATTTTGAACTTTTAACACGTTCTTCGATTCTGAACACGATAAATTATCTTTCAAGTCTTCACTGTCTCTAGTATCGTTTGCTTCTTGCTCGTTAAATCCCAACTGTACCTCTTCTTTTAAAACTTTTTTCTCTTCTTTTGATTTCTAAAAAAAAATCGGGTTCGGTAAAACAGTACATGTAATTAATTTTTTTTTGCAATGTTATTCCTAAAAAAGCTTAGGTATATTACTCACATTTGCGTTATATTTATTTGGCTTCGTCTTCCTTTCTACTTCGTATTCCTCGTCCGAATCATCAATTAAATATTTTTTATGTTTCAGTCTCAAACGACATATTTCCGCTTGTTGAATGTTGACCTGGCTTTGTAGATCGTAAATTTGGTCCTGCATGCTCTCTATTTGACTAGGAGTTAACTGAAAAGTAATTGTACAAAATTAATATATATATATATATATATATGTACTTATTAAATGAATAATCCTTTTCCGATACTTAATGATAATAAGTAGTAGGTAACTTACTGTTGGGCTATGTTCTTGGTGGTTGTAAAGGTCATTTGAGGCTAGGTTGCCTGGTAATGACTGAAAAAAAAAATGTTCCATTAAAAATAGGATTTGTAAGCATGTTTTTTAAATAAATCAAATAATGGGTAACTTCCATCAGACTTAGATAAAAGTTGTTGTAATCAAAACGTTATTTTTATGCGGAAAAACATTAAAGGCCTTTCTTAGTAGCAATGAAAGAATATCATCAGTCAACATCAAAGGCAATTTTATTAAAAAGTGATGTATCTGTAGTATTTAGCTTACTGTGACAGTTGGTTCGAAAAGCGTTATGTTCCTGGCAGCAGCGGTGCCTTCCTCGTCCATTTCTTGAGGTGGCGAAAAAGCTGAAATAAATATACCAACCACCATATAAATATAGTTTATATTATTTATATTTCTTCCTAATTTTTACAGCACACAAATTAATACATTCGCGCTCGCACTATGCAGGATAGATTCAACTAAAGTGTCCTTCAGAAAATCTTCGTCAAATTTAAGTCTTATTTGATAAATTAAATAATAAATAGATAGGGACAACTCACACTGATTGAGCTAGCTCAAAAGTAAGTTTAAACTTGTGTTATGGGATACTAACTCAACTACCGATACTATATTTTATAATAAACAGGTACATTTATAGATAAACACCCAAGACCCAGGACAGTTTGAAAAAGCCCGTTTTCCTACTTCCCATGGCTGGGGATCGAACTCAGAAATTCCGAGTGTCGGACTTGTGTGTCAAACCGATACGCCACGGAGATTGTCAAATCTTTCGAAAGGCTAGCTTCAAAAATTAAAAAAAACGTGATATTGGTATATGTAGAAAACTATGCCAGCTAATTTAGCTTTACAGCCTTATTACTACTCTACTACTTATTAAATGTTGTAAAAATTTAAATAATTTTCGAACAATATACATTTTAGGTTAATTAATAAATAATTTAAGGCCGTACTTGAATTTTCCGGGGTCCAGTGCTGCCCCCATTTAAAATAAATCATTTCAAAGAAAACGGAGACATTATTTAAAATTTTGCTACTACCAAATCCTAGATAACCCTTCAAAGTATTTTATGAACTACTGTTTACAGTTTATAATGAGAACGTTAAGCTTTACTACGCACATTTGCGAAAAACGGCCACTTTTGGCAAATGTGCAAAAAAGTTATATCTGTGATTTATGCTAGATTTTCTTTCACTTTAATTGCGATTTGCTTTGACCACAATTGACCTCACCTCGGTGCAATGAGAGTCAAATCTGTTTTTTTTTCTTCTTCTGTATTTTCCAAATTTGATTACCAAAGTGATTACTATTGATCTTAAATTATAGCCAATTAAGTAGGTTTTGTTGTCAGGCGGTTGCAAAAAGATTTTATTTTGTAATAATTTTTTATTTGCATTTTCGCTTAAGTGACTCCCATTACCCCATTTTCCAATGGATAGAACTTTCCTAGTCCCCGTGTGTTGATCGCAATTTAAACATAACCATAGGTTTGCAACCTAGTAAATTTAATGTGCAGTCAGTATTTATGATTAGATTGTTGATTTATTTGATGTAAAAAAATATATAAATGATGAGATTAAATTGAATGGGTGATTATTTATTTCATGTGCAATTAATAATATCCCTATTATTAATTGCACATCAAAAAAATAATCATACCATGCTAGGAAAGTTCTATCCATTTACTACACCACAAATATAAATTGCAGTTTGTTTAGTAATATTTTCAGTTGAGTATTTTGCTGTGCAATCAGTAATATTGATTTGCGTTTAATACTACCCTTATTCGTTCAGTAAAACAGTTCTGCAAATAACATTAAACAGTATACTTTTGATTTATTTAGTGTGCACAATTAGTGTGCAATTCAGTATTTTTGGTGAAACTTTAAAATATTATGTTCGTAAAAAGGGAATATACAGATATCGATTTAAATACATGTCTTAATAAAGTACCAAAATATAACAAAAGCGCATTTGTACACGAAGCAACTACCACCACACCATGGGGTTACCGCATTCGTGAAATACCTCATGTTATTTTTATTTATGATAATCAAGTATGAATGAACACATACTGAAAGGGGTGACTCTGCCACTCAATTATTATTGATGGTTGTATTCTGACATAATAAGGTTATATTATATCCAATATGTGTCAGCCGGACACTTGGTATAAGAAATAAAATTTCAAATAAGTATTTATGGTATTTAAGAATAGAAGTATACATATGTATGAAAAATACCTTGTAGAGGTTCAAATCGAATTCCATACTTCAATTGCAGCAGCGCTTGTGCGCAAGCCATCTCTAGGGGAGAGACTGCAGTCGAGGCTGTTCTGCATACCATCGCCATAATAAAAGCTGTAGAATAAAATTCATATGTATATTATACCAACTTGAAATATTTTTTTTTCTATTCATGAATATTTTAATTAATAGCGTTGTCAGCGTGGTCAATAGGAAATAAACTGGTCAGGTGCGAGTTAAACTTGCGTGCGAGGGTTCCGTACTTCATTAAGGTTTTTCTGAAATTTATATATAATGAATTATATTTTGTACCTACTAGCGGCCCGCCCCGGCTTCGCACGGGTATGTATTATACATATAAACCTTTCTCATGAATCACTTTATCTATTAAAAAAACCGCATCAAAATCCGTTGCGTAGTTTTAAAGATCTAAGCATACATAGGGACAGACAGTGGGAAGCGACTTTGTTTTATACTATGTAGTGATTTTTTTCAAAATTTTAGGTTTTGTAGTTTCGGAGATCAGGAAACGCTGAAAAAAACACGTTTCATGTATGACGACCCCCTTTAATTTTTAACTTTTTTATTTTCAGTATTTGTTGTTATAGCGGCCACAGTAATAAGTACATAATCGGTAAATATTACAAGTGTCTAGCTATTACGGTTCAAGAGATAGAGCCCTGTGACAGACGGACAGACAGCGGAGTCTCAGTAATAGGGTCCCGTTTGCACCCTTTATTTATTTATTTATTATGTTATGACACACTTAACAAATTGTCACCATAATTATACAATATATATAAAATAGTATACCATAGCTAGGCAACAACTCTTTAACAAGTGCATACAGCTAGACACTATATAAAACCATGAAAGAGCAAGTAAAATAAAATTATTTAAAATGTGCAATAAATACAAAAAATTGCAACAGCTGCGAAAAGAAAAAGAGAGAAGGAAAAAGTTGACTACACGCGTTATGTGTTGTATTTTAAAGTACATAACAGAAAGAAAAAATAAAAAAAAAAAAAAAAAAACTAACAATAAATTTGGTCAGATATCCAATATCTGCCTAATTTTGGTTTTAAAGGAGTACAAAGAGACTCCAAGAATATCTAGGGATTTGTGGTTAAGCACAAGATCATTATAATTTCTACACATGCGAACTAGAAGTAAGCAAAATAATATTATGTGCGTTCCCATATCTACATTGCCAGTCTCCAAAAACTAACAAAATCATTCACTATCTCAATACTTTGATACATAATATGACATGTCGTTATAGTGATAAATTAGTGTTTTTTGACACTAACAATTTTATAAGTGAATGTCATGTGACAAAAGATAATATTTATCTTTCAAAATATTTTAGACATAAGATTGCTACATTGATAGCAAATAATATTAATTTTTGGACGAGTTTACATTGTAAACAAGATTCTAGTTTTAAGACACCTACAGACTTACCAAGTTTATGTAACGGTAATTCTGTAGACTTGACGACAGATTTAAACTGACCATTCAGACAACGGGAAGGCCTCATGAATTAAGAATACTTCATCAAAATTTAGAAGGTCTTTCCGGCAAAGAATTATTAGTAGAATTAGTTTTAAAAGAAATGGATGTGGACATTTTATGTTTGACTGAACATTGGCTGCATGAGAGTCAGATGATGTTCAGCCTAAACAACTATAATATTGTTAGCTGCTTTAACAGAAAGTCTGCTCAACGAGGGGGTTCTATAATTTTTATAAAAGATTCTTTCCGTAGCAAAGAGCGGAAGGATATTGTCAGACATTCTGTTGAGCGCTGTTGTGAGGTGGCCTGTGCCGAGCTTGATCATCATATAATTGTTTGTGTATACAGTCCACCAGATAGTAATTTCAAAAGTTTTTTAAAAGCAATGGACCAGGTTCTTAAGTCCTGTTCAACTAGTAAAAAGAATTTAATTATTTGCGGTGATTTTAATGTTGATATTTTAGTACATAATCCAAAGAGCACACAATTCCTAAATCTTTTTAAGTGTTATGGATTAGAAAACTTATTTTTTGAGCCAACCAGAATTACAGCTACATCTGGCACATGTCTTGATAATTTTTTTAGTAATATTCAATATTGTGATAAATCTGTTATCAACAAATTGCCTTCAGATCATTCTGGTGTATATGTAGCTTTTGTCAAAGAGTCCACCAGTAATTTGAGAAAAGATAAGATCTTGTGTAGACCGATTACTTCTAAAAACATAAAAAAACTTAAAAATAATTTAGATAACAAATTATTATCAGTGGTATATACAGGAAATAATCCTGACGACCATTATAATAAACTATTTAGTACTGTTTCCTCTGAGTATTCTAAAACATTGAAACAAAAAAGAGTAGTAGTTCATAGTAAATCACAGTTTAGTGAATGGGCTACTACCGGCATCTACATAAGTAGAAACAGGTTATATGATCTATATGCCCAAAAACAATATAACTTTAATCCTTCTTTTATAGAATATGTTAGAAATTATTCTAAAATATTTAAAAAAGTTTGTAGACGAGCCAAGTCGAATAGTATTAGCAAAAAAATAAATAATGCTCCTAATAAAATTAAAGAAACATGGAGTGTCATAAATAAGGAAACAGGTAAAAATAAAACCAAAGAAAATATTTGCCGAATCAAATGTAGTGGTAAAAATACTTCAAAAACTGAAGAAATAGTAAATATATTTGATGATTATTTTACTAACATTCCTTTGGAACTCACTTCTAATGTGAGTTCTAGCGCCCAGCGTGCTGAGGCTTTGCTTAAGAGTAATGTTAGCCCTTGTGATTCTAAATTTAATTTTAAGCATGTTAGCCCTAGCGATATAATAGATGCTTTTAAACAGTTAAATTTAAAAAAATCAGAAGATCACTGGGGCATGTCAGTAGCCGTAGTAAGTCATATTATACACATAATTGCTGCCGATTTAGCTTTCATATTTAACGAATGTATTGATGAAGGCATATTTCCTAACTTAATGAAATGTAGTAAACTAATCCCCTTATTCAAAAAAGGAGAAAAAACAGACCCTGGCAACTACAGACCTATCTCTATTCTGCCAGTTTTGAGTAAGGTGTTCGAAAAGATAATGCTCAATCAAATGCTACTTCACTTTAAGACCAATAATCTTTTCCATAGCCAACAATACGGCTTTACTGCTGGAAAATCGACCACCGATGCAGGAGTAGCACTTATTACTAATATCTACGACGCGTGGGAAAACAGAAATGATGCAATTGGATCATTTTGCGATCTTTCTAAAGCATTTGATTGCGTTGATCATCCAACACTTTTGCTCAAATTTCGTCAATACGGTTTTGATGATAAGTCAATTAAATTAATAGAATCTTACTTAACAGATAGGCTTCAAACTGTTGATATAAACGGCGTAAAATCACACGGGTCTAATGTGAAAATGGGCGTTCCCCAAGGTTCAATTCTAGGACCGTTCCTTTTCTTAGTTTATGTCAATGACTTGCCTTACATGGTTGAGAAAGAGGCTGACATGGTGCTGTTTGCTGATGATACCTCGCTAATATTTAAAATAGATCGACATAACAGTGATGCTAGCGCGGTGAACAGCACCTTATCTTTAATTTCTGATTGGTTTTCGGCCAATAACCTCATGTTAAATGCGAACAAGACCCAATGCATTCGATTCTCTCTTCCTAATGTGAATCAAGCCTGCGTTGACATACTAATTAATGGTCAGAAACTCGATCTGGTTGAAAGTACTACCTTTTTAGGAATCACAATTGATTCGAAACTTCAATGGGGCGCTCATATAACTAAACTTTCTAATAGGCTTAGCTCTGCGGCTTACGCTGTTAGGAGAATAAGACAATTGACAGATGTAGCAACTGCTAGACAAGTGTACTTTAGTTACTTTCACAGTCTAATGTCTTACGGGATACTTCTATGGGGGAGTGCAGCCGACATTCAGACTATTTTTCTTTTACAAAAAAGAGCAATTCGTGCTATTTACGGTTTAGGATCAAGAGACTCACTGAGGGAATTATTCAAGGAAATAGGTATACTTACTTTTGCATCACAATTCATATTTGAAAATATAATGTATGTAAGGAAAAATATTTCCTTGTTCAATAAAGTAAGTGATTTTACAGATAGAAATTTACGTAATAAGAATGACTTAGTTAGCCCGTATTACAGGCTGAATACAGTCAGTAAGTCTTTTATGGGGAAGTGTATACTTTTTTATAATAAATTGTCAGAATCGGTCCTTGATATGCCAGACAGAAAATTCAAAGCTTATGTAAAGAAAGTACTTTGTGAGAAGGCTTATTATAGGACCGATGACTATCTTAAAGACAAAAAGGTCTGGCTTGAGCTTGGCGCGGGTCCCTCTTAAAGGTTTGTATACTTAGACATGTCATAATTTAGGTACATTGGTACATACTAAATTTACAAATTGACATTATTTTAAATTTCGTAATTCTTATAATTCAATTTAATTATGACATAATAAACAATGTAATCTCTGTCCATCTATATAACTAATTTTAAGTTTTTAGTTTGTTAGTTGACGTCTTTGGAGAAAACGTGCAGTGCAGTTTGTTGCCGCTTCTTCTGCACTTGCGCCTAGGAAGCGGCGTAAACTTAGCTGTAAGTAACGATTTGACGTCAACATTTGTGCAAAACAAAACAAAGTGACTATTATTAAGAGATATTATAAATATCCTATGATAATAAAGATATTTTGAATTTGAATTTGAATTTGAATTTGAACAACAGGATTATAATACGAGGTGTTATTTTTATAGACGAAACCCTAAAAAGGATAGAGATAGATAAGAAGCGTTTGAAATGTAGTGCTGGAGGATAACAAAAACAATATGTAGAACAGAAAAAGTTACAAACGAAAAGGTATTAGGGAATGTGGGAGAAAAAAGGCAAATACTACAAATTATAGAAAATAGAAGAGGGAAAATGTTCGGCCATCTACTGCGTTACGATGCGTTTTTAGGGTTCTGTACCCGAAGGGTGCAAACGGCACCCTATTTCTGAGACTCCGCTGTCTGTCCGTCTGTCCGTCTGTCATTGGGCTCTCTTGAACCGTAATAGCTAGACACCTGAAATTTTTACCAATTATATATAACTACTCGTATGGCCGCTATAACGACAACTACTAAAAATAAAAAAGTTGAAAATTACAGGGGGTCGTCGTGATAAGCGTGTTTTTTTCAGCGTTTTTAACTCGATCAGTCACAGGGCTCTATCTCTTGAACTGTAATAGCTAGACACCTGAAAATTTTACCGATTATGTAACTATGACCACTATAACAACAAATACTAAAAATAAGATAAAGTTAATAATAATTAAAGGGGGTCGTCATACAAGAAACGTGTTTCTTCAGGGTTTTAAAACATTGTACGGTGGTACGGAACCCTTCATGTACGAGTCCGACTCGCACTTGCCCGTTTATTAAAAACAATCGTCTTCATCTTAGCGCACTCACGATTGCATCCTTAGCTGTGCTGTTTCGGAGTCCGGTGTGCGCTTTCTAGCTTTTTCTTCTAAAAATATAATATGCATGTCAATGGTCACCCAAGGATGCCAATGACCTTGCGAAGTGCAGAAGAAACAGCCGAAACAGTTTAAACGATTTGGCTACAGTTTTACGACCGGCCGCCTGCCTGAAATCAACCCTTCTTGGGAATGCAGATGTAGCACAAGATGTTTGTACTTATTCCTTTAGTCGCCTCTTATGTCATCCTCAGGAAGAGATGGAGTGGTCCTATTCTAGGCCGGAAACCACACGGCACGGCGTTTTTTAAAACAATAATGGAAGGAAAAAGAGGAGTAGGAAAACCCAGAAGCAATTTTTTCGATCAAATAAGGAAAAATTCAAAGTGAAAACATATAAGGAGATTAAGAACTGGGCGGAAGAAAGAGAGACATGGAAAGCACTCCACCGACAGGAGCCCAGCTCTATGATAAAAGAAGAACTTAGTTCAAAATTAAGTACTCATGTATGATAATTTTTTCGACATGAATTAACAACAGGATAAAATATATAGATATGTAGATACTTACATATTGCTGGGCACCACGTCACAAAGCACTGAATTTATTTTTGATTAAATTACTTTACGGAGCACTATCCACCAAGAGAATCACGACAAATACTAATTCAACATTTCAAAATAAACACCTTTATATACTTTCCTAGTTTAAAAGAATAAATACCATGATTTCCCATTGTCTAAGAAGTGGTAGAGCCAGGTAAAAAGTTAGTGTAAAATCATAATCCCCTTTATCCAGCCGGCTTAGGTATACTACAGATTTCAACTCCATTGTTGATTTTAAATAAAAGAAACAATGCTGTAATTAGGGCAATATTACTTTAAATGAAATTTAGTAAGTTTCGTAGTAGCTGTATAAAAGAACCATTTTTCTGGAACAAAAGATATTGGATAGATAAGAAAAGCTTTTAGACGAAGCAATACCTACATGAAATACCCGCTAAAACCATGTTTGATGTTTGATTGTTTCACTCCAGCAAATGAGGTAGTCCGAAACCTGAAAAAAGTATTTTAATAACTTATAGAAATATGTGACCGAAGTTTAGAAACTGAGACAGGCAGGTCAAATTTTAATAAACCACGATCCGTCTTGTTATAAAACGCAGACTCTACCATTATTTATGTGTTCACAGCTCGCAGTACGTGTTTTTGAAAAATTACTGTAATTAAACTACTACAGTTTATTTATCGAAAATTTTAAATAGGGTAAGCAAATGACCTTGAAGTGTGAAATAAATTGTTAACTCGTAAATATGGTGATAATTTCCATATTGCTCTTCGTCATGCACTAGATATCCTTTTAAATTATTTTATGAACTGCCGTTGAAACTAATTGTGATCCGTCTAGCTTTAAAACTTGCCGTGGCCACTTTTGGCGGAGGCAAGTTTTAAAACTAGACGGACTAATGTAAATACTTTCAACGGTGGTTCATAAAATAATTTAAAGGGCTATCTAGTGCATGACGAAGAGCAATATGGAAATATGTATATATATATATCACCATATTTACAAGTTAACAATTTATTTCACACTTCAAGGTCATTTGCTTACCCCTTCAGGTTTTTCTACAAACACCCACAATATCCAAAACACGATTAAAAATGGGCTCGATAGAAAAAAGCACAAACATAGTTTGTGGTTTTTTTTACACCTTTAAATTTGCCTAAATTTACCTTTAAATAAATGGGCAAGTGCGAGTCGGACTCGTACAGTAAGGGTTCCGTACCTCCGTACAATGTTTTAAAACGCTAAAAAACACGTTTTTTGTATGACGACCGCCTTTAATTTTTAACTTTTTTTATTTTTAGTATTTGTTGAAGTGAGTAGGGTCCCGTTTGCACCCTTTGGGTACGGAAAAAAACCTGTTTTTTCAGCGTTTTTAACTAGATCTTTATAATGGCATTAACTAGATACTTGAAATTTTTACAGATTATGTATTACTATGGTCGCTATAACAACAAATACTAAAAATAAAAAAAAGTTAAAAATTAAAGGGGGTCGTCATACAAAAAACGTGTTTTTTTAGCGTTTTAAAACATTGTGCGCAGGTACGGAACCCTTCATGTACGAGTTCCACTCGCACTTGCCCATTTATTTAAAGGTAAATTTAGGGAAATTTAAAAAAAAAAGTTGGTTTTTTTCTACCTTCATGTAAGAGTCCGACTCGTACTTGCCCGTTTATTATATTAAAACTATACCAAAAAATGTATAATCTAAATTACTAGTTAATTTTGCTAGACAAAAAATTATTAATATTAAACAAACAAAAATAATAATAATAAAACACAGCTGAATACGAGTATCTTCGAGCTCGGGTCCGGGCGTTTGTTCGCTCTCGACGAATATTTCACCGTGTTTTATTTATAATTTTTTTTTGTATAATACTTATAATTTTTTGTGTAGAGAAATTAACTAGTAATTTAGATTATACATTTTCTGGTATAGTTTTCATACAAAAAGGTGATTGTATAAAGTAAGTAAATCTTTTTTAAAGGTAAATTTAGACAAATTTAGAGGTAGTATGTTTGTGATTTTTTCTATCGAGCCAAAAATGCTCAATCATGTTTTGGATATTGTGGGTGTCTGTAGAAAAGCCTTAAGATTCGTATTTAAAAGTTTTGATAAATAAACTGTAGTAGTTTAATTAGTTACAGTATTTTTTCAAAAACACGCACAGAATGCAATGCGAGCGCTAACATTGGTCTTCGACTTAATATTGCAAAAACAAAAGTAGCCTCCAATAGAGCCCTAACTCCTATATATAAATATTATGTAATTATTAGTAAATAGTGCAACAGTGAAATATGTTAAGAATATAAAAGGCTTATTTATTTTAATAGGAAGGTGATCGTATTTTGCTAAATGCTGTAATCTATAGATAAATAAGTATTAACTGTGTTTTTTTTCAAAGTTTAGGATCAGTGGTTTCGGAGATAAGGGGCATAGTATTTTTATTATTTATTTTCTTAATTAACTCCAAAAATACAGAGCCGGTTCGGCTGCAGAAAACGCTGAAAACGCCAAACGGCGCAAAAATATAGTTCTTTAAATGATGACTATATTTTTGTGCCGTTTGGCGTGGAGACTTTCCGGCCGTGGGGCCCCGGTGCTAGGGGTCTCCTTAAAGAGATCTCTCTAAGACTGATCTCCGCCGCCCGTGACAAGAGGGCTGGCTGTTTTTTCGCACAACGTATTAGGATTGCGATTCAACGCGGAAATGCTGTCAGCGTTCTTGGCACTATGCCACATGGACACGATTTTTTAGATTAAATTTGTAGTAAGTAGGTACCTATTTAACTTTTGACTATGTAAATTATTTTAAATTTTTTCCCTGTAAAATACTGATTAAAAAAACAGTGGCACTCCGGGAGAACCGACAGAAGTAAAAACTTGTGGTATCGGATACGGTAAAGCTAATTAGTGGCATAAATTAGCTTCACGACACTAGTTTCATCAACAATTTCACGTGTAAACGTCAAGTTTTAGAATGCATGCATCGATTTTACGACACTGAAACAGTTTCGTGTCGCGCGCGATTTTTGGATGAAACTAGTGTCTTGCAAATAATGTAAATATGTAAATAGTGTAAACGCGGCGTGAAGCTAGTGTCGCGAAGGCAATACAATAACATCTGTATGACAACATTTTGCAATGCATAATAAAGCTTCGATGTTGTCGGAGCCATGACCACAGACATACCTACTGTGGATTTCACGACACTATTATTTTAAATGAAACTAGGTACACGTACCTACTAAAAGTAGTGTCATAAAATTAATTTCATCATGCATGAAACTTGTTTCGTAATGTAAATTCGGCTTAACAGTGTAAACGGTGAGAAAATATGTATAGAATTCGAGCAGGCGAAACGAAGTTTACCGGGTCAGCTAGTAGTACCTATCTATCTATCTATAATTTAAGAACTACGTTCATAGCATTATATGGTAGTGAAACATGGACTTTGGCTAAAAAGGATCGAGAACGTTTAGAGGCAGTCGAAATGTAGTGCTGGAGACGTATGAAAGGTACCTATAAGTTGGATAGAGATAAAGACGAATGAAGAAGTACTTAATTTAGTTAATGAGAAAAGGAACTTACTGAAAACAATCGATATTAGAAGAGGAAAGATGTTTGGTCATCTTATACCTACGCCACGAACAATTTATTAAAAACATAATAGAAGGAAAAATAGAAGCAAGAAGAGGAAAGGGTAGACCAAGAAGAGCATTTATAGATCAAATGAAGGAGAAAGTTGACGTCGTGTCGTATAGGGAGGTCAAAAGGATGGCTCAAGAGAGGGAGACATGGAAACTACTCCACCGACAAGTAGTACCTATGTATATATATTTATTTATTTTATCTCCGCAACAAATTAATTGCGCAACAATAATAAACGGGCAAGTGCGAGTCGGACTCGTTCATAAAGGGTTCCGTACCTCCGTGCAATGTTTTAAAGCGCTGAAGAAACACGTTTCTTGTATGACGACCCCCTTTAATTTTTAACATTATCTTATTTTTAGTATTTGTTGTTATAGTGGTCTAGTAATACTTAATAGGTGAAAATTTCAAGTATCTAGTTAATGCCATTATAAAGATCGAGTTCAAAACGCGGAAAAAAACACGTTTCGTGTATGACGACCCCCTTTAATTTTTATTTTTTTTTATTTTTGGTATTTGTTGTTATAGCGGCCACAGTAATACATAATCGGTGAAAATTTAAAGTGTCTAGCTATTACGGTTCAAGAGATAGAGCCCTGTGACAGACGGACAGACAGCGGAGTCTCAGTAATAGGGTCCCGTTTGCACCCTTAGGGTATGGAACCCTAAAAACACAAAAGTTCTAATAAATAAATAAATACGCTGTTCTGATAAAGTTTATTATGCTGTGCCGAATTTAAAATCAATTGTTTCGCAACAGCACACATTTCAATAGAAGTCTTGTTGGGTCTTACTGCTAATTTTATTGTTTTGTTCATTACATTTTAAAGCCTGTAATAAAGTTTACTACTGCGCCGGATTTAAAAATTAAAATCAATTGTTTCCTTACTTTCGCGTAAACGAAATGACAATAGGCAGTAGGAAAGTAATGCATACCTACCTACCCTACGTTTTTTGCGATTCTCCGTATCCGTACTTGGGGTGTTCATTCAAAAGATGTTTTACCTGCGATAGTAGTAACGGTTACTCAGTTGCTCTCAGAGCATTGACGAGAATAGTTTCTATTCGATAATTTTACTTATTAAAATGTCTCAAATTTGGGTTCTTGTGGAGTGGGTGGATGAAAGCAATGCAATTTTTCCGTCGTATGGGGTAGTTAATATAGACCCAATGGCGTATAGTGAAAATGAACTAAGTCCTGGACGAGTCATCCTGATACGTTTAAGACACGAAACTGTTGGTAGGCGCGGGCGTGTTATAATGATTTCAGGTAAGAAACAATATTGTTTTTATTTTAAGATAATTTGTGACAATTCGTGTATATACTTTTGCGCTATTCTTATTCTGTTTTAAGGTCATAAATTATAGTGTTATGTCTAAAATTAACCTTACAATGTCTTAAATAAATGTACCTTTTTTTAAGAGAAAATAAACAAAAATTCGAAACAAAATAAGTATTCTTCAAATGATCTGGTAATGTATTGACAAAATGAGAAAAAAATACGATTTTTACGTCTGAAATAAATGTTTACCTACTTAGAACTGTCGCTTATTTATTAAAGTTGGAACTAGGTAACTAGTAGATATAGACATCCTTCACGTTTTAGAAGTTTGTAGATATGGAATTTATGGGGGTAAGAAGTTAGGTAAACATTTATTTCTGTATTATGTATGAGTCTACGGTTAAGATTAAGTATTCTTTTTGGGTCGAACATAATATATAGTAATCAATATCAGTTATCAGTAATATCTTCAATGTGAGAGTCGGTAGGTTCATCTAACCAAAGCAACGGCATTTGTCTCGACATAGGTAGGTAAGTATTTACTTATTTTTTTTACTTTGTTCCGAATAAGTACTGTTTAAATTCATGTGTCAAGAGTGTATCAATAAAAACGCATTCTTTCCTGGCCTAACACCTACCTAGCCAAATAAAATTTACTTACGTAGGTACTTAGTAGTTTAGGTATTTATTTTTATTTATTTAATCTTTATTGTCCATCAAATACAAATTGTACAGAACAATAGGCGAACTTAACCACTGGTATGACTCTCCATTGATTCAGAGTAACATATATAC
The DNA here is from genome assembly GCA_963576875.1 of Acrobasis repandana. Taxonomy (NCBI): domain Eukaryota; kingdom Metazoa; phylum Arthropoda; class Insecta; order Lepidoptera; family Pyralidae; genus Acrobasis; species Acrobasis repandana. The sequence goes on along the minus strand of OY756230.1, from coordinate 6,710,473 downwards.
CTACTACTACTGCAAACGAAACAATTTATCTGTACACACGTCGATGTGTGAGTTTTATACTTAGGGTCGCACCGCAGAATTAATTTAATACTTAACTTAGTAACGAGTTCGACATATTTACGATTATATCTTTCCATACCGGAAGATTTGCGAACACTATGACGTAAAAAATATTCTGTTTTATATGTATTAAATGTTACAGAAAAGTCGGAAACAGCTACATAATATCACTTCACAAATATTTTTCATTAAGTCCATTGTCCATTTCAACATTAGTTCACTTTACTGATTATTATTGAGTCATTTATAATGTAGGTAACGCCCTAATTTCACTAATTCACTATTGTAATATAGTAATTTGCATATTCGGCGCAAAACTATACGGTAATTATATGAATAAATTCAATAAAAATAAACAAATCTTTATCACGCTTCCACTCATAGCATGTCAAGTTATCATTGTCAACAATGGCATTTAGCACTATAACCCGCGGGAATCTAGTTGGTATCTGCGTGTATGTGATTACCTGTGAGCGAGGAGCCTATGTAACATTACCGGATTGCTAATACCCCTCTCGCTCTTGTGTATCTCCCGCCAGTGCGAGAGAGCGAGAAGGGTATATATATCAAGATGGTTGCTGGGTAATAACGTGAAATTATATTGTTGCTTTGCTTACCTGTTTTCATCATTTAAAAATGTATGAAATATTCGTTCTTTAGAGTATTGGGTGGATAAACATATACGCGCACCTTCTCACCATGATGGTTACTATTGGTTGACAGGTTTCAAGATAACACACGTCGCGTATTGCGTGCGGCTAGTAATTAAACCCTGGTTTGGAGCTGTCAAAGCTCACAAAATGCGGGGGAGAGGTGCGGGGACGCCAATTTGCGGGAGACGCTGTGCGATACCATTCTGTTTGACTGTTATGTATTCTGTGACTTAACGCTAAAAGCGTTGTCTACCAGTCAACCTTTGGGTTATACAGAAAGTCTAAATGTGGGTTGCAAGATAAAGTGTAGTATCCATAAAATACACAATGTACATTGTTACATAAATATATATATATATATATATATATATATACCTGCTATACATATACCTACATACATATATATATATATACGCTACATATACTATACATATAAATAAGTAGATAAATGCAGCAATTCTTAACGTTGGGGGTTAAATCAACTTTTATAACTTGGCCAAGAAGTGTTTAAATACCTGTGTCTTAAAGCTAGCGCGACTAGGAGCAGTTCGAATGGATTCAGGGAGCGCGTTCCAGAGTCTTATTGCCGTAATGGCGAAAGAGTTAGAAAGAAAACCAGTACGGTGAGAAGGAATAGAAAGGGTCAAAGTATTAGAAGAACGGAGGATTCTTTCATGAGTGGAAGATAAAAGTTGAAAACTTGATTTGAGGTATTTAGGGGCAAGGGGATTATTAAGTATATTATAAAGTTGAAAAAATATGAAGATTTCTGCGTTGGCGGATGGGGAGCCATTTAAGCTCAGAACGGTGTTCGGAAACATGGTCATATTTTCGAAGGCAAAAAATAAACCTTATACAATTATTAAGAAGTCTATCTAGTTTATTCAGACTATCTTCAGTTATATCCAGATAGCACACATCACCATAATCAATCAAGGGCAAAACGAGAGCTTGAACCAGCATGATCTTAGTTTTAATTGGCAAGAAATGTTTCAAGCGTTGAAGATAGTGTAAAGTGGCATATACCTTTCGACAAACTTCGACTATACTCGTATGTGAGTTCCAATTTAGGTTAATGTCTATAAAGAGACCCAAATCTTTAACTACGGGGCTAAATGGAATCACAGTATTGTCATATTTAACAGGCTGTACAGTATCTAAATCAAGTAAGTTAATTTGATAAGAGCTTCCTACTATAATGGCCTGACACTTTTTTGCATTTACTTGTACACCGAATTTTTTAGACCACTCCAGTATATTATTTAAATTCTCATTTACTAAAGAAACCGCCTGATTTAAATTATCAACGTACCTACTTACTTAAAAATATACTAGTGATTACGTTAGTAATTATATTATCTTTACTAGCGACGATTTCCGAGTTCCCAATTTATTCTAGCACAGCAGTTACTGAAAAAAATCAAGATCATACAGCTGCCTGTGTGGTCTGAACCCGTTTTGTCGGCGCGGTATAGATACCTACTAATGTCTTTATTTAATTCTTATTTTAAATACACTAAATGTATACTCATACTTACTTTTTTCAAAGAAATTATCTTTATTATAACGAAAAATAAAAATATACATATTAAATTTCTTAAAAACTAAAATAAAGATAAAAAACACTTCTCACTATACTACATTTACAAATAAAAAGGTAGTTCTTTACCCTGCGGCAACGTGCCCAGAAGGCTGGCAGCATTGCCACGATGTATGTTATACTTACCTACTTATATTTTTTCAGAAAACAAACACTATGTGAAATCACACAAGAAGATTTTGGAGCGGCAAAACAGCCAGGTGAAAAACGTTCTCACCATGTGCATGCACACTCTTAAGGGCATACATCCCGATCCCATGGTATGTAAATATTCCTACTTACTATTATTTTGACTCGATAATAAAAATTCAGTGCGAAGTTTCCGGCAGAGCCTGGATGTACGTTATTTTCAGCAAAAATCTTCCCGTAGTTGGGTTTTAGTTTTATTCTTGTGAGCGATATATTGCTAGCTGACAGCTTCCATCTTCCGCAGATAGTAAATAATTATGGCTTGAAACAAGAACAGTGAATTTTCTGTTACATAATATACAAGCTTCACCTGGTTCACCTGTATCCGTGGGCATTTTTCCGCGCCTAGGCTGTTCTTTGAAGGCGACGTGGGTTCACAATTTGCAATACTGTGCGTGTTTTTGAAAAATCACTGTTATTAAACTACCACAGTTTATTCCACAAAAAAATTACATAAAAATCTTAAGGATTTTCTACAACTACAGTTTATTCCTCAAAAATTTTGGGATTCACCGAATGCACAATACTCGTATATGTACTCGTATAATGGAATATAAAATGAACTTCAAGTTTTTCGAAGAGCGAGATCCTTACCTAATTAATTTCTCATGTAATGAATAAACTAACTTTATTGTACATATTTATTGTTTTGTTACAACTAAGGACCAAAATTAAAAATACTTAAGAGTCCCCTTCATATATTGACGATGAAAACCAGTTATTTGTCTTGATATACAGGCTGACTTTTTATCCAGCTGCTAAATTTTTGGAGCAAGTTCATTCCAAATTTTTCAAAATGATGGAGTGGATCACCCCTTAAAATATTTGTACAATTTTTCAAAATGATGGAGTGGATCACCCCTTAAAATGCTTGTATAAATATACCTATATAACAAAGCAAGTATAAAAAGACGAAAACAACTTTTTCAGTACGTAGGCGAGATGAATATGGGTGCAATGAACATGAACTCAACCCATAGCACTCTGACTCCTCATTGTCCTCCGCAACCAGTGGTCGTAGCAGCCGACTCTGAAGCTAGTACAAGCAGCAGTGAAGATATGATGGTAATTATCAAACTATGTTTGAAGTTTTACAGGTCCAATATTGATATTGTTATCAATAGACATACAACATACACATTTAAACATAGTTTAAAGTAATAGGAAGTTTTACAGGTCCAATATTTTAGACCTGTAAAACTTCCTATTACTTTTAACTTAACATTTATATATTTTTATGTTTGTTAGTATATAATACCTATACTTAATCAAAGATATTTTTATAGTTATTTATGTAGGTACCTTAGTATCTAGACTATCTAATAAAAGTATTGATTAATTATTTTTTAAAGCCCAGTTCATGAAAGTTTGCTTATTTTCAGTCCACTCGTGATATAAAACCGTACAAAAGAACTACACTCTTACCACGTAATATTCGTCGCATGGATGCTATGACCAATGGTCACCACAGCAACATGTCAACTCAATATTTTGATCCAACATCAAGACCAATGACTAGCAGCACCCCTCTGCCACCCAACAGGAAAGAACCAATGCTAACGTTTGATCAAGCTACTCAGACTGAAAATATGGAAGTAGAACTCCTAGAGAAAAAACTTAGAAAACTGTACGGTCATTTTCTCACACTTACTGCCCGTTTAGAACTTAATACAGTTAAGGGCAGTTGCATTGACCGCAGAATACAGACGCAAGATCATCTAGATGAAACGGCGATTGCCCAGTCTGCTAACGAAATGTCCATAGATCAAATAATTCATGATCTAAGCCCATACGCTCAAATCGATCAATTAGCTCGCGAACTGGATGCAGCGATGGCTGACCAGAGCATGGATCTACCAGATGCGGAGGCAAATACAGATGTCAATCCCGTATCAAGAGCAGTATGTGTGCGCAGGGTGTCAGCTCAAACGACAAATAATGTTGAACAAATATCTTCATATAATGACATGGTAAGAAAATTACGAGTAAATAGTCTATCTATCTATCTATATTTAAGAGCTATGCTCTTATCGGTGGAGTATGAATTCCATTCTTCCATTTGTCCTTCTCCATTTGCCTTGTGGTTCTCGGCAGAGTAGAATAGAACCACCCCAAGTCTTCTCGTGAATGTCGTAGAAACAAAGCTTATAAACATCAATGAGACCTCTCCAACCTGTCTGGCCAGCGTTTAGAGTGTAGGCCAAATCCTCTGAGTACTCTGACTAATATACGGCTCTGGTAGTACAGAGAGTTGTGCTCCTGCAGTGGAGGCTAAAAAAGATCTGATGATGATGATTGTCATTTGTTTGTTATCTGCTGCTCCGTTGTTTTACTTCACTGAGTCACACGACGTTCACCTTCTCCTTTACCTGTTTCATGTAGCTATACCTCCGTCTTTCTGGTCTTCTTTTCCCTTCTATTTTTCCTTTAATGATATTCTTTATGGAAACGTCGTGTCGTAGCATATGACCTAACATCTTTCCTCGTCTATTCTCTATTATATCCAGAATGCACCTTTTCTCTCCTACACTTTTGAGGACCTCCTCATTTGTAAGTTTTTCAACCCAGCTTATCCGTTCCATCCTTCGTCACCACTATAATTCAAAGGCTTCTAGAGTAAATACTTAGTAACTATTTTAATTACACTTCCAAATGAGTTTTGAACGTCCCGTCAGCTGTTTTTAAAAAGGTTATGACTATTATCACCCTTTTAATTGTCACAGGTGTAATAGGAGCGAAATATACTATTTTGGCGAAGTCGTCTTCTTGTTGTAGCTAGCGATTGTAAAAAAAAAATGAAATTACAGGTTCCCATTGGAAATGGACATGCGATTGTTCCCGCTAGGGTTCTAAACGAGATCGATTGGAATTCTTATACTTCAGCAACTAGACAATTGCTCCAGGCAATTTTTCCACGGAGGTAATAAAAACCTATATTTTATTGTAATTTTATTTTCCTCCTAACAATACAGGAGAGGGGGATTCATTCTTTCTCTACATCAATCCCGTTTACATTATTGCTGAATTTATTTCATATTTACAGAACCTTGGCAACCCATTCTCTCACTGGCAAGCAGTCTCCAGCTTTTCAGAACAAACCACCGAAAAAGTGCCTGGACCCTAAGCTTGTTGACGACATTGTGTTAACAGTGTCCCAGCGTTGCGGAGTCGACAAGAGACTTGTAAGGTATGTATTTGTCGCACACTCTTTGTTTACCTACCTCATAATTTAGTTAGATTTTTTTGTATGGTTCCGTACCTCAAAAGGTAAAAAAGTTCACCTGTCCGTCTGAAAGAGCTCTTTATGAGAATTTGAAATATACATGTATATATTTTTATAATTCTTTAGATCTGTATTTTTGATGTTAGAAAATAGGAAAAAATTGACTATCCCTTATCTCCAAAACCACTTCCCCTTATGCCCACAGCACTGAGCCTAAGCTTTTGAAAAAAAATAAAGATATGTTCTTTACGAGTACCTATAGATTACAGAAAACCTTTATGAAAGTTATTATTTAAAATTAGCAACTCTTATTTAATTACATCGCTACGTACAAAAATAAATCTGCAGACTATGTCGTATAATATTATATGATGGATGACATATCAAATGAAATGACTTTACGAAACAGAAACGAATTTAAACAAATTTATTTTGATGTTATTTCAGAAAATAGGCAAAATTTAATCACCACACACACCCCACTTTATTTCCGAAACTAGTGGACCTAAAACTTGAGTTTAACTCGCACTTGACTGGTTTATTTGGGACAGACTTCTGAAAAAACCTTTTTTATTACAGAAATATCATAACTATAAAATGCACGGACGAATCAAAGCTGTACCGTAATCGACAGCAATACAGGCTTACTCGGTCAGAAGCTGCCCAAAACGAAGAGAACATTCCACCATCGGGATCGGGACCCTCTTCGGACGAGTCCTCAGTCGCTACGAGTTAAATTAGCAAAATAAATTTTTACCTGTATATAGCCTGTAGTAGGCTTAATTATTGATATAGACAACATTACAACGCACGGAACAATATCTAGCTTATAGTAAAAATGTGAGAGTTGGAATCTCACTCGTAGCAAAGTTTTACATCACCTATTTTTGATGAAGATGTAGAAGTTCTTTGTTAGGCAAGCTGTTCAATATCACGGGCTGTGTATGCTCTTCAAGGTACGACTATATTTCGCCATTTGAAACATTATTTATACTTGTATACAACGTGTTAATGAACTAACGCAAAACCTCTCAGGTGGTACCTCAGATAAACAACTTTTGTTCAACAACTTTCACGAATGCCAAAAAAAGGGTACCTACATAATACATATATCGAAATTTGAAAAATATTTTTTTCCTTTCCATACAAACTCGGATCAGCTGATCGGTCAACTTGTACGGGAGGCCAAAAATTATTTTTCATATTTTTTTATATATGTTCCTTGGGGAAAGTTGTTTAGTATCATCCATCACAGAATAAATAATACTAACGTACAGAAGTGTGACTCAGCAAAGAAATTCAAAGAAATATCTACTCAATGTGGCTAGCGATATGGTTTAATTTAGCTCACGTCAGAACTCAGCATCTTTTCGTATAGATACCTAGACATCCATTGCAAGCCAATTTCAATCTTAACTCTGGACAAAGGATTCGTATAACTGAATTTACCACCCGGAGGGGCCTCACTTACGATACACAGGCCTGGTATCATGGACTGGATTCACCTTTAAAATAGATTAAGTATAATTTGTTAAACCCTGTATACTTAGTAGGTATATAACTTACCTGAGTTCAATACATAACTTTCGTAGTTTTGTTACTAAATTAGTAGGTACCTAATTGTAAGTAAGTACCTACTTAGATATTGATTGTGTCAATACGTATATGATTTTGTCAAAATAACAACATGGTGCATCAATAAATTTGAATTGAATTTATGACAATAATTAAAATAGTTTGTAATGAGAATCAACTTGTTTAATTTATCAAGCATTTTAGTTACCTACTTAAGGCGATGTCAGTTCACAGCTTCAATGCTCACAAGACTGTAATCAAACTACTACAGGTTATTTTTCAAAAATGTTACATAGGAATCTTAACTTAAAGCTTTTTCTACAGACACACATTCACAATTTCCAAAACACGATTGAGCACTTTTGGCTCTATAGAAAAAAAACACAATCATACCTCTAAATTTACCTTTAAAATACTTATAATTATTTTATACAATCACCTTTTTATACCACTGAGTTTAAAATTTATAAATATAGTACAAAAAATAATATAATATTATAATACATAAATAAAACTCAGGGAAATATCGTCGAGCACGGGTCCCGGCCTTTGTTCGCTTTGATGATATTTCGCTGTGTTTTATTCATTATTATCTTTTGTACTATAAATTTTTTTTGTATCAAATTTCACTAGTAATTTAGATTATTTATACATTATTTTTATAGGGTTTTTTAGGCACTCAAGATGCAGTACTAAACTACTCAAATTAAATAATGAAATAAGAAATGGTGAAAAAATACTTTTACCATTTAATTTTTTATTATTAATTTTGAGTATTTATACATTTTTTGGGATATTTTCATATAAAAAGGTGATTGAATAAAATAATTAAACATTGCTTAAAGGTAAATTTAGGTTAGAGGTATGTATTTTTTTGTTTTTTTTTCTATCGAGCCAAAAATGCTCAACCGTGTTTTGGATATTGTGTGTGTCTGTAGAATTCCTGGGTATTTTTTTGTTTAAATAAGCGGCTTTAGTTTAATTACAATATATTTTCAAATACACTCAAGTTTTGTCAGCTGTGAACTGACAGCGCCTTTAATGTAAAACAACTCTTGGCTGGTTTCACATCTGTACGGTTCGGCCGTGCCGTGCGGGATACGGGCGACCCCTACGGTAAGCGCCCGCAGTGATTACCCCTGAAACGAGTGTTTGGTACGATTGGGCGGGTGGCGTTGTACGGGCTCTACCCGGGGCGTGTTCCGTACGGAACGATCCTAGTCACTGTGAAACGATATTCTAGAGCCTCAAATGTGTCTCCGGTCCGGGCGTCCGCAACTGTAAAACCAGCCTTATCTGAACCTAAATCGGTTCGATGTGAATGAATCTTGAGGTCTTCTGAGTAGTACCACCGAGTAATAATATACTACCTAATGTATTACGTAGATACTGGGCTCGATTTAGGCAGCTTGAAAATTCTGCTTGTTGGCCATACCTAATACAGAAGTACGAGTATATGTGATCTGTCAGACAGTGCTCTTGGACCACCACTCATAGCGCCGTGCTCTTTGTCTTTTAATTCTAAACTTTTTTTAAATACTAAAAACAATAACCCTGTATAATAGGATTCGATACGAGTTGCGTTGCGATACGATACGATACGACTGACTTTAGGTCCAGTAGGTAATGCTATTTTACTAAATACCTTTTATTTGGTACCCCACTTGATTCGATTTATTTTATTTTTTAGTTAAGTAATTACTTTATGGCCTATAGAGAGCGCCACCGTGAATTTAGTATAACCGTCACATAGTCACATCACTCATACCACATTACATCACATAGCTTTAACCAGCGGCCAGCAAAGACACTTCGACGATATGGATATCTTTGAAGATACGAACGAGGGAACAGATAGATGAACTGAACATACATACATAGCGGCGACGAAACACATAGGTAACCCTCCTTTTCACTTCCGTAGTCGGTTAAATAATGCATGAGTAATTTATAACAATACAACCTACGAACAATAATTCTCTAGAATCGTAAGTAATCCCGAAAAATCTGTCCGAAATGGTACAGTGGTGGCGCCACTGTACCGTTTCGGTTAGTAAAACCTAGATTTAGGATCTAGGAAGATAGATGAGATAAAAGAAAGACCAGATATCGGCAAATAAGATAGGTATAATGAACAACTATTGCATTACATTAGTTACAAAGATTCACAAGATTCTAGATAGAAGAACTACTTAGCTTCAGATGCTGCCGAAGACGAAGAGGACGAGCGCCGGCCGCCGCGCCTTATATATGGGCATGGGCCCCCCCGCTGCGCCTAAGAGGGGCGGAGGAGTGCTGGAGCCCGCGCGATGTCACAAATCATTCCACGCGATATGTACTGCGGCAGGCGGGGCTTAAAATATGAACAGCGCAGCGCGACAGTTCGCCGTGACGCTCGAATTGTGCGGTTGCGTCGCATGAAGTTTTCTTTGAGAATATTGCTGTGTTTTTGCGATAATCGATTCATTAAAAATGCCGTCATGTGCCGTGAAGTGGTGTAGAAGCCTTACAGACATGAAAATTAGTTATTAAAAAAAAAAGTAACACGTAAACAAGGTTATTTATTTTAGCGTAGAATACTGCATAATACGTACCATCCGCGCGTTGTATCTCACCGCTCATTGCGTTGACTGCCCCACCCGACCGACGACGACGCGTGACGTTGTCACGACCAATCGCATGCATCTTTGTCTATGTGTGCGTTCGAGTGTTTCGTTGTAATTAGGTACTGTTCGTTTGTTTGCGTAAATGAAATCAGAATCGAAGCGGTGAATGTAGGAGCATTAGGTTTCTAGAGAATTATATTTCGATGAAACACACAACAAACAACAACTTACCGTTCGGCCACAAATATGCGCGACAGCGACGGCGACGGCGCACAGTGTTGCGGCCGCATACAAACTATGTGACAAAATTATTTGACTTTGATTAATGCTCGATTATGATTAAAAAATAGTTAAAATATACATGAAAAATATATTTTATTTGAAATAACGCATTTTATAATTAAAACAAGCCTTTGTTTGATTTGCATTGTATGTATAGTTCTTTTCTTTTGGGTCAAAACAATTTAAGCCAGTACCATCAACCAAATTGAGCTAAAATTTTCCATAATTATGTAAACTAGTTGGCAGTACAATGTTTTGGAATGAGCTTTTCTGATGATGGAGTCAGAAGGTGGCCATATGAACTCTTCAATTAAATAAGACAACTTTATTTTGTTTGGGTTCATTTACTTTGTCTTAAATAGCACTTTACAGTGAATGCATGGAAAACTTTGAGTAAAAACAAAGCCAAATGTGAATCGGACTAGCGTACGAAGGGTTCCGTATCATTAACTATCTAAAAATCACGTATTGTTTTTGGCACTGATTTAAAGAGGCAATTGTAAATAGCAGTTTTGGTAAGTTGAAAATTATAAATGGCATGTTTAATAAGTAGTTCAGCAGTTAAAACTAAGCTGTAAAGTAAACAAAAATTAGTAATAAAAAATAATGAACTCAGGATCAGTGAATATATAATTGAGCAGGAAAATAATTAAATGGGCGGTAATAAAAATTGAACGAGTGGTTCTATAGGTTTTCTCTAACCTAGTAAAATGGATAAAACCGACCTAGCTCTCGCCGGCCGCTACCGCGGCACGCTCGCTTCAGTTCTAACCTAACCTAACCTATAGGTTTTCCCTAACCTAGTAAAATGAATAAAACTAGTAATATGATAAAATAACCTACTAATTGATTTTTTATTACTGTTCATGTTTTACTATCGCAATAATTAATCAACCGCCATTAAATTAAATAACTGCTCAATATGTTTTCCAACTGATCATAATAACATCTCGAATATTTAAAAACGGCTCAAAAAATTAATTCCCATTGTTTTTGTCATTTTTGTATATTAATTTATGAAGTAAATATACACATTAATATTCTGTGAATATTTCAAGTGTTTGCCTATTGCATTGAGGCATCTTAAAGTACACAAAGTGCTTCATTTGGCGATAAGAGTCTATTCTGTTGTTTTCGTAGTAAAGCCATGCAACATTGTAAGTTCTCTTCTGATGAATGTGTCGCTTTATTGATTATATTCGCCACATCCTTTTGTCCTTCTTTGCGATAGCTTATACAAGCAGCATAGGTTAGTTCGCTCCCTCCCACTCCCAAGTTCCAGAAAATGGTCAACTTTGCGCCTTTTTAATCGCTCGAAAACTTTATCAAATGTTGCTATAGGACGACCAGGTCTATACACATTTTTAAACATGGGAAAGATTTCATTTTCATTCAACCAAGCCTCATACCCCATATAAAATTAATTTTTTTGCAGATGTAAACTTGTGTACCTCATCTTGCGCCTACTAAAATATATACTAACTTGTTTTTTTAATGCAGGCAATTGATTTTGGGGACAGTTTGTTTGTTTTATTATATAATCCTCCAGATTGCGGTGTTTGCTGTCCCAATTTTTAGCCGGATCATTAAACAGAAAGTCCGCTAAATCACGCCTTGTATCCAGCGAATTTTCTGCAAGAAGTTTAATGCCAATAAAAAAAAAGTGCATAAAGGTGCAAACTTTCGTAATGTATCCTAATAGAAGAAAGTCTATATAATATTATAAAAATATTTTCGTTCTGGAGAAATGTTGAGAACCAAAACAAAACCACTAAAGTATGAATAAAACACGTAATTTTTGCAGAAATTATTTTAACCTTCTCTTTCTAATACAAATATGAATGCTATTGAAAAATATTTATTTTTATAACAGAGAAACATACCTGTTTGAATAGATTCCATGTATTTTTTCTTTTTATTTTAATTATGTAGAAAAATACTTTAATTCCAAAGTACGCTTCTTCACGCAGTCGAAATCGCAAGTAACGCATAATCTATGTTTAGACGTGTCTATCTCTCAAGTTTATTTTAAAATACCCTCAACTTTTTTTTCACCAGATGTAGAATTTATCGTAGATTACCCTGATTTTTTTTTACGTACCTAGTAAACATTTTTAAAATTTCAATTTTGTCACTCCCGTGCAACACTGTGCGGCGGCGGCGACGGCGACGGCGACAGAAACAAATACAAGGAAATGTGTGAAGCATGCCACGATATTGACAACGGCGACTTTTCAGGCGTATTTTGGTGCGACAAGACGCGCGTATTCCAGTTGCCAGTTAGGTTTTAACTATACCCGAGGCTTGGTCTCATTTTACCCTAGATAGGATATTTATATCCGACTTCAAAAAAGGAGGTGGTTATCTATTCAACTGAACCTGTCTTTAGGGTTCCGTACCCAAAGAGTAAAAACGCCTCGGCGGCATCTTGACTCTGTTTGTTTGGCGTTTTTCACTTAGCGTGTCTTCAAAATTATACTTTGAAGGCGCGTTAAGTGGAAAAAATATTATTAGAATTGCGGGTCTCTTTCCGTTGCCGGGCGTGCAGATATATACGGGAAATGGCCTCTGGACCGCAAATCTGATCTCTGTCTGCCCCGCTATGGGGAGGGAAACAATAAAACAAAAAATACGTCAAAAAATAACGTCAATGTAAAAAATGAAAATTATTTAAAAAAAAGGGAATTTAAATAGAAACGGCCATTTTGTGGGGACGATAGCGCGGAATCCGGTGTATGCCGGATGCTGCGCTGCCCTCCCCGATCTCTCTCTCATAATAATTATTGTATTCATTTCAAAGTGTATATAATATTTATTTTTCGATAAGTAGTGTCATTAATAAATCGTATTATTTATAGCATTATTATTATTTGATTATATTATATTTAAATATAAAAATCCTTTGCTTTAAATATTTTCAGGAATTACATATTATTATATATTTATTCAATCTATTTATACATGCCATTATTTATATAATTAAAATTTTTGCTGTAAATAACCCTATAAAAGTAAAAATGGTCCCTGTCCGTGATCATGTCAGGGGTATTTAAAAAAAAGGGTAAAAACGGGACCCTATTCCTTAAACTCTACTCTCCGTCTGTCTGTCTGTAACCAGGCTGTATCTCATGAACTGTGATAGCTAGACAGTTGAAATTTTCACAGATAATGTATTTCTGTTGCCCTGTTTGTGGTTTAGATTTAGAATAGGACCAGTCCATCTCTTCCTGTAGTTGTCGTAAGAGGCGACTAAAGGATTGAGCACAAACATCTCGTGCTACAATTACATTCCCAAGAAAGGCGGCGCGGCGGCGGCTTATTGTAAAGTTTTTCGCCAAAAGAGAGGTGACGTAGGGCAGGCGGCTGAGGCGGCTGGTCACAAAACTATAGCCAAATGTTTTCTCTTCCGGCTTTTTCTTCTCTATATATTTTCTATTTATCTATTTAGTTTTGCTTTGTTGCTCTCTCGCGGGTCTATTGGAAGAAATTTCTTAAGAAATAAGTAGCAGATTACCTATCTAGTATGTTTTCTTATTTTTACATTTATTGTTTGTAAATATTCAACTCGAGTGTACTTGAACCATTAAAAAAAATGAGTGGATAACATTAAAATGATTATCATATTCATATTCATATGATATGATATGACAGTGGTAAATGCGTGCAGGGTTCATTTGGAAACCCTGGCTATTTTCTATTTCTCCCCAAAGGAGGTGTTAGATCGCTTCATACATTTTGGGCCCTCATTGTTGCACTACGTGTCACAGCAAGTATTTTACGTCATTTTGTAGGAAAAAATCGTTAGATCACAAAAAGATTTTTTTGAGATTTATGGACGTTTGTACACTATATAAAAAAGATATTATTTTTTCTACATTGAGAAATAGCAGTGACGCTATCTGGCAACAGTGGCAACACGATGGGTAATGCATCCTTGTCGGAGCGTTTTGTTCACTACAGTTGTTCACTGAAAAATATTTTCTTACAATACGATGATAAGTGTATGGTATAAAATATAATAAAACCAAATCAACAACTTCACATCTTGCATCATGCATTTATATAAAGTCATTTGCTGTCAAGAGGTTTGGTGACAGACAGTAAAACAAAACGCGATTGACAAATGAACATGAATGATTCATAGATTTAAATTGTGTAAGAAACAGTAGCTTTAACGTAAGATCAAACTAGTGGCGCCATCTGGTAGCAAGGTTTCGCAACACTAAAGGAATAAAAGATGAAATAAATGGTGAAAAATTACTCCGTGAGCGGGACTTGAACTCGCGATCTCGGTTCAAATACGACCACATTCTAAACAACTGAGCTATTAAGTGATTAACCTCGTATGTCGAATTTATCCATCATTTAATATTCCTATTTAAAAAGATCATCATCATCATATAAACCACAGGAAGTCCACTGCTGGACATAGGCCTCCCCTAAGGATTTCCAAAACGACCGATCGGAAGCGGCCTGCATCCAGGTTTATTTAAAAAGATGAAATAAAAAAATGGTGTAAAAAATACACTGCGTGAGTGGAACTTGAATTCGCAACGTTGCTCTAATTTTGACCATGCTCTAATCAACTGAGCTATCATGTGTTCTACGTAGTATGGCGAATTTCTCCACCATTTAATATTCCTATTCTATAACACGAGTTAAGTCAGAACTAGTTGACTAGATGGCGTTTTATTGATTTTTTAATTAAAATTCTGCTATGTTCTAAATTTCATAGGCATGACATCTCGTTCGTTCAGTAAATATGGCGGTATAAAAAATGGATTATCATATGGGAAATTATAAAAAACCCAAGTATAGAAAACGTAAGGTTTTGTAGTTTGTTCATCGTAAAATATGTTTTTATAAAATGTTATTAACAATTCTAGTGCTATGCTTGTTTAAATTAATTTTAGGCCGCTGTACACATTTTGTGACATGACACTGCAACAAAGAGAGCCCAAATGAGAACAGACTCTTTGAAATTATTTTTCTCCAAAATGATACTATTTTCATTAAATTTATATTATTGGTAATTATTTATGCCCGTTGTTCTACGGCACATCATTACGGCATTTAATTTCCAATTCTAAGGTAAAAAGCCCTAAAATGGCAATATTCCGCGGAAGAAATCGCATGGATTCGTGGCATGGCATAGTTAAGCTCACAGCTCACGCCGCGCGCCGTCGCCGTCGCGTATATTGGTGGCCGAGTGGTTAGAGCAGAAAACATTGACAGTGACAGTCACACACATCTCACATTTAATTTTGTGACAAATGAAATTAATACTATCTCAAAAAAAAGCATTGAAAATAAAACTTAATGTTACGTACTTTAAGTTTATATGTCCATTATGCTTATGTGTATTTAAAAATGTGTGTGTTCCCAAAAAAGTTCTGCCAGTGCAATTAAATGGAAAGAGACACCTAGTTATATATCTTTAGGCACCACTTTGGTAACGGCTTTGCCACTTCGTAGGCATTATTGAATTTAATTTCTTTGCATCTGCTGATCATCTCTGTTTGACATTGACACTCAGGTCCATAAATTATTATTGTATATACTGAAATAAGAAACTGCAGCTTTAACATTAGATAAAACCAGTGGCGCCATCTGGTAGCAAGGTTTCACAACACCAAAGGAATAAAAGATAAAATAAAATGGTGAAAAATTACTTCGTGAGCGGCGGGACTTGAACTCGCAATCTCAGTTCAAATACGACCATGTTCGAAAAACTGAGCTATTAAGTGATTAACATCGCATGTCGAATTTATCCATTGTTACTATAAAATAAAAAAATGGTGTAAAAAATTTACTGCGTACGTGGGACTTGAACTCACAACGGTACTCTAATTTTGACCATGCTCTAATAAACTGAGCTATCACGTGTTCTACCACGTATGGCGAATTTCTCCATTATTTCCTATTCTATAACACGCATTAGGAGTTAGGTCAGAACTTGTTGACTAGATGGCGTTTTATTGAATTTTTTTATCAAAATTCTGCAATGTTTTAAGAAAAGAATTTATTTTTTTAAGTTTCTTAGGCATGCTCAGCTCTGTCTGACACTGACACTTCTTCTGAGAAACAGTCAAACAGATCTTGATTCTTGACATTCTTTCACACTTTATAATTTGTGACAATTTATAATTTATTTTATTACCTATAGTACAGAATCGTGTGGGTTTTTGTAGGTTAGGAATTTAGGAAAGGCAACTGTTATTAAAGTTAAGTATATCATATAAAAAATGGAGGATATGGAAGATACAGAATATGTTGCCTCAGAACATGATCGCCTCGTCAGCGCTGTATCTAAACTGGACAAGACACAGCACATAACAGAACCGACACGGAACGAATCCACCAACTTTAATTCAGAGTTTAATCTCATCAAAAGAAGCAACAAACTTGATTTGAATAAAGTGGTTAATGTTTTAAAAGATACGAGTCATCATGTGCAGGTAAGTAAGAGATTGAGAAAGACTCAAGATGTTTCTACAGTATTACCTAAGCCTTTAGAGAAACCTCAAGCTGAGCGTATAAAAAGAGCGACAGGGTACGAAGAAACTAAGAAGAAAGTCGGTAGATGGGACCCTGTCGTCGCGCACAGTAGGACCGTCGACTATGTGACATTTCCATTGAAAAATGTTTCAAGTAAACTTGAACCAGCTGATGAATTTATTAGTAAGTTTACATTAAAATCGGATTTGGAGAAAGAATTGGACGAGATCGATCCTCCTGTTGTTGAGGAAGCTGACGAGGGAGAGGATCAAGTGTATCCTATGTCTTATGAGGAAATGGTGGAACATAGACAGCATCTTGCCAAAATTCGAGCACAACAATCCTACAAAGCGGCTAAGGCTAAACGACAGAGCAAAATCAAGAGTAAGAAGTATCACAGGTATGTTTTTGAATAAACTACAAATATTTGAATATATATATAAATATCATGCCTGTGTCCCACAGGGGTAAGCAATATATATATGTACATACATTATATTATATATGCTCCCCGCGAGGCCGTAGGCCGAGCCACTTCCACCAAGCGCTGAGCCTTTTTTTTTAATTTTCCAAGATGGCCGCCAATACTCGACTGCTTCCGATTTGACTAAAATTCAAAATGCAAGGGTTTTCTGCGTCACAGAATCCAAATCTGACATTTTTTTTGGAATCCAAGATGGCGTCTGCATTTTAGAATTTCAACTTGACTCGTTTATTACGTCCTCCTGGAACATCAAAGGGGTCTGAAATTTTGTATGCTGGGGTAAAGCACCCCGCGGAACTCAAAACTGCAAACAAAATTTGATTCCAAGATGGCGGCCCGTATACGTTTTTTATTTTTTTAATACTGACTTTAGCACCTTACCTTTTCTCTTAACTGGAAATAAGATTCCTACCAAATTCAACAGCTGCACGAAAAACCGCGGGCTGCTTGCAGCCCGCGCAGCTCCCGAGAAGCTAGTATATATATAAACCTACATTACCACTCACTGACTCACTGATTGACATAGTTGTTTGACCTGTTCCGGGGTAGGTGGGGTAATGATTGATGTATGGTCGTATAGAGGGTGCTCCAGTGAGTACCAGAAAAATCGGACATGTTGAAGATCATCAGATCCTAATGTGGAAGGGGTACGGCCTGCAAAAACGGTTAGGGTTAGGGGTGTGATTTTTTTTCCAAAATGTAGGAGGTTGTAAGCAATTTGACGACTGTCATTTATTTTTTGATTTTTTTAAAAATTCAAGATGGCCGCCATACTAGGACAAATTCCGAGTGTGTACCGCGAGACCGAAGGCCGAGCTGCGTGGCAAGGGTGACGCCCGCGCCCCTCTTGACCTCCCCCCTCCCCCAGAACCCCCCCCTCAAGTTTCTAAGCGAAGCCAGAGGCCAAAGGCCGAAAACTAAGCTTCCCGCGAGGCCGCAGGCCGAGCTGCGTGGCGAGGGCGAAGCCCGAGCCCCTCCTGACCTCCCCCCCCCCCAGAAACCCCCCTTTGGTTTTTTACGCCGGGGAATCCAAATCTGAATTTTTTTTTTTAATACAAGATGGCGTCTGGATTTTAAAATTTTTAACATTATTCGTTCATAACGTCCTACTGGTACATCGAAGGGGTCTGGAATTTTGTATGCTGGGGTAAAGCATGCCGCGGAACTCAAATCAGCAAACAAAATTTGATTCCAAGATGGCTGCCCGTATACGTTTTTATTTGTTTTATACTGACTTTAGCACCTTACCTATTCTCCCAACTGGAAATAAGATACCAACCAACTTCAATAGCTGCACGAAAAGCTAGTATATATATATTATATTTGAATAGAGGCATTTTTACCATTGATTCATCTATCCATGATCACAATGTTAACCTAGAAACTTGATATTTGGTATCAAGTCATGGACTAAATAATTGAAAATGGCTGCCAAGTTAAGTAGAGAATCCTGAAATTGATTTATAAGAATGTCTAAACATTTATGGCTAGTTTTAGCATACCTACTTATATTTGGCTTATCAACTTATCATCTTTATGTTATACATAAGTTATTGTTTTTAAATTGTCATAATTTATTTTCATCTAAATGAGTATAAGAATTACTGGTCAAATGTTGAGTTTCTTTTTTCAGGATTTCAGGATATCTATAGAACTCAACAGCCTTACTTACTTCTTACTTCCCTCGAGGATTTTTTTCTGCAATTTGGTTCATTGCTCTGAACCCATTTTGCGTGGAACTCAGCCATTTAGATCTTAATCCTTTTGTCGGATATTAGACTCCGCTCCCATTTTCAAATTTATGTTTTAGGTCGCATATAGTATAATGCTACCAATTTTAAGAGTGGAGTGGAAGATCCACAGAAAACTTATTATTATTTATACCTAATATTAAAAATTACAATAATAATATTACGAAAATCTTACTCCATAACCCGGTTATCCCGTCCACTATCATCCCAACCACATAGCCCAAACCAAGTAAATCCCTCCCTGGCAATAGTTTGGCAGCTATGGAGGACTGTCCGTTAGTGCATCTCAATGGTACATTAAGGGATAGACCTCGACAGATGCAGCCATCTCACTTTTTAGATAAAAAGGTACTAAAAGGCCTCTTCATGTTGGCTTTGGCCCCATGACCCGTGGCTGAAAAGCATACCGATATCACAGAATACATAAGAGTCAAATAATGCCGATATTATGAAATGCAACTTAGTGTGACTTCATCAACAACTGCTAGTTTCCAACAAGTCAAATCAGCTACTTTTTTCTTTGTGTTGAAACTAACGTTTTCTGTGGAATTTGTATGAAATACTAAACCATAATGTCAAAGTTTCTCAGAGTCAAATAGCGCCATTATTTCAGTTTTTCTCCATCAATAAATGTAACATCGCATTCAAAATTGATATGATCAATGGCAAGTGACATTATTTTGTAATGTTTTATCATCTAAATAGTGCAAAATAATTTATTTTATGATTTTTCTTACAGGATTTTGAAAAAGGAGAAACTAAAGCAGCAGCTCAAAGAATTTGAAGAGTTGCAGAAGGAGAATCCAGAAGAGGCTCTCAAAAAGCTAGATGCATTGGAGAAAGCTCGAGCTTTAGAAAGGCACACACTTCGACATAAGAATACTGGCAAATGGGCCAAAAATCAAATGATTCGAGCCAAATATGATAAAGACGTAAGTTAATTATAATTCTTCAACATATTTGTTGGTATTTGAGGCTTTGGGATATTGAATCATATTAACACATTGCTGGACACTCAGCCAGACATAATGGAAAGAACAATTGATCTACGTCTATAGACGTACTGGGTCAATGTGTTAAGATTACTAAATTAATGCATACAGGAATTAATGCAAAACATACTTTTTATTTTTGGTTGTTTCAATTAGGTTGCACTGAACATGTATTCATGTCAAGTCAGATGATGGATGATGCAGCGATAGTTTAAAAGTCGTAGTAGTAGTAGTAGTAAATAATATTAAGTTTATACTAATGTCATTTGCAGTAATGTTCCTTAGTACTGATTGAATTTAAAAGCTATTTAAACTTGATTTACATTTTTTTATGCAATGTATTTTGTTAAATTCTAGGTAAGACAGCAAATTGCTGAACAATTGGCTGTTAGCAGAAGTTTAACGAAAAAGGTGCAAGACACGGAAAGTACTGATGATGAAGCAGAGGAGAATGAAAACATCCCTGATATTACTCTTGCACAAGATCCCATGAATCCATGGATGATGAAAAGATCTGACAAGGCTAATATTAATGCTGAGTTTGACTTTGGTTACAAGAAATATGTCAAAGACAAAATGTTTAAGAGGAAAGAAGATAGTGAGAGTGACTCAAATGATGAACAGGAAAATAATAAAAAAATTGAAAACGATGCAACCGTGGACCATTTGAAGAAATTAAAACAAGGTATTCAGAAAATTTGTAAGAAAGATAATAGACAAATAAACAATATTCAAAATAGCTTAAAGAAGACGGAGAATACTAAACCTAAAAAGAAATTGGGTAAGAAAAAAGATACAAAGGCGCCAACTGCTACTTCAAATTGGGTTGTAGAAACTATAGCTGATGATAGTGAAGAAAATGTTGCAGAAGAAGTATCAAATGCATTTGATTCACTTGAAAGTAAGGCTGCCTCTGAAGTAAAAAAGAAATTGAAGAAGCTAAGACAGACTATTGCAAGAATGGAAAAAAGTGTTGATGAAGGTAAAAAATCCAATAAAAAAGTAAAAAATGTTAAAGAAGAAGAAAAAGACAATGTTGAATACCTTAAACTTAAAAATCAAAAGCTGAAGTCTGTAATTGATGAAGAGTTGATAGAAGTGCCTAGAAACAGTGGTGATAAACAGAAACAAGAAAATATTGAGATGGTTATGAAAACTGCTGTAGAAATCCCAACACAAGAGGCTTCAGACTTAAACATTGATCCTAGTAGATTTATTGAGGTAAAACCAAAATATTTAAATACAGTGGTACCTAAAGGGTATAATGACTTGGATACATTAGATGATGAGCAAGTTGTCCCAAAAGTTAATATAGAGGAAGTTTTTGAAGAGGATGATGTTGTGGCCAGCTTTAGACAAGAAAAAGAGGATGAAGTAAAAAAGGATCAACTTGAAGACATTGATTTATCTTTACCTGGTTGGGGAAGCTGGGGTGGGAAAGGTGTAAAAGCTACTAAACGGAAAAAGAACAGATTTATTCTTAAGGCTCCCCCAAAAATGCCAAGACGAGATGACAATAAAGGTGATATAATCATAAAAGAATTTAAGAATCCACAACTTGCTTCCCATAAAGTAACTCAAGTGCCTTTTCCATTCAAAAGTGTGAAGGACTATGAGGCATCGATAAGAGCTCCAATAGGAAATACATTTATCCCTGAGAAAGCTCACAAACAACTAATTCGACCAAATGTTATCACAAAGACAGGAACAATCATCGAACCAATGGATGAGGATGAGTTATTGCAGCCTAAAAATAAAAGATTTAAGAATATGGATGTAATAAAATTATTAGGTAAAAAATAAATCATTATTTTGATTAACTTTTTTATTTATACTTAATTAAACTTATTGACTACACACCAACACGCACTGGAGGCGACACAAGTATCACACCATCTCCTCTCACAAATAGCATGGGTATAGTTCTCTTTGTGGTCCGGTAGACTTCTTCATAAGTTTCCTCATCAATCTCGACTGTTGTGATAGTTTCTTCAGCATCACCAAGGACCATGTTCAAATGTTGGTCATAGGCCTGCAAGAAGTGAATACATTATGATTTGTAGTCATGTTTTTTATCATTTACACTGTCTAGAATATACTTACATGAAGCTTCCCTCGAAGTTCGCGTTCGTTACGCATTTTCACATATATTCTCTCATCCAAACTTAGTCTGATTAAATCCAGAGGTTCTTTTACGGTCATAACGGAAACCTATAACAAATGAAATGGACTTAATACACGTTCTACCTGCAGAAGTTAACACCTCGCACTGATGGGAAAACGTTCTCGCAGATGCCAAGTTGAATTTCTGCGGGTTGTAATTTGTAAATCAACTTGGCACCTGCGAGGACTATTTTTCCATCAAAATGAGGTGCCAAGTTTACTTTTGCGGGTTGTAAAGTTAATTTTAAAAAAATAAATCCGGCGAAAGAGACTTACATTCTCCCCGTCGTCTGCCATGATTCAGGTAGAATTAACTAAAAATGTATGAAAGAAAAAGTCGTATTATGTTGCTATTCGCCCAAAATATTAAATAAATTATAATAGGAGAAAACCAACAACAAGATATCACAAAACAAACGAAGTTTTGAGGTTATATTATTTTATGTTTATGTCTATGGATGGCTTTACAAAACTGTCAAAAGGCTGGGAATACAGACGCTGAAATTCTGATTTTATTATGTATTTTAACGAAAATCATTAGCGGTGAACTACGGTGCCGTAACTAAAAAGGGAAAAAAAATAAAAACTTTAGTAAAGACTTAACAATATAGACTAAACTTAATTATACACTTTTTACAAACCTTTATAAAATACATACATACTATCTACATATATACTATGGACCTCCACTTGCTACGATCTTGAGTATCTTGACAGACCTCTTTCGCTTCATCTACATTCATCAACCTCTTCATATTATACATGCCCTTCGGTTACGTGTAATTCTTACCTCTCCCTTTTTCAGAACGTCTGCAATATAAAATACATTAAATATAAACTATACTTATTACATACCAATAATATACTTATTTATATAATTTGTATATAAACATAAATACACAAAAATAATAAACTTACTAATAACTATAATCAATTTCTATGGACAATTTAAATAACTTTTGCTAGGTAGTAGTAGTCTACTACCATTTTTTTAAATAGAGAGAGATAGCACGCCCCGTATTGACACCGGCAATTCATTCCACAGACGCATGTCATTCTTCTGAAAAGTATTCCAAGTCGTTTTCGGTTCTTGCCGCTCGGCTGTGGAATGCTCTTCCTGTTGACATTAAAATGGCTTCCTCTATTGGGTCTTTTAAAAACCGACTGAGAAAATACTATAAGCATTCAGTAGATTCATTAAGCGAATAAATGTTTATATTTAGTAAATTATATATTTATTTTATACATATGCTTATATATATGTATGTATATGTATTATATAAAAATATTTATTTATTTATAAATATGTCATATCTTTTTTATTTGTTTTTATGTTTTTTTAGTATTTTATGATTTTAAGTTAGTATTAGGATTTTCAAAATTTCTTTGTATTTATATTGACACTCCACCCATTCCAAAAATATGTAACCTTTTGAAGACTGGGTTGACTGGAAGAGATCCCTTCTTGGGATAAGTCCGCCTTTGTACAAGTTATTTCTTTTTCCCTTTGTATTAAATAATGTACATTTAAATGTAATTTTTGTGCAATAAAGAAATTAAACAAACAAACGCACAGCGTGAACCGTAAAGGACATCATAGAAGTTAATTCGATGCTTAGGCATATCCAAAACTAGATTTTCTGATAACCTTAAATTATGCAAATTATTGGAATGCAGAAATTTAAAACAGGGGGATGGGAGATGTATAAATATAGAATGTACAAAGAAATTGTATACAAATCTAGAATGCTTTTGAAATGGCAAAGCCGTTCCTAAAAATTATACAACTTCTCTCCCCTTCTACTTTATTGCACTGACGGTTTGCGGGAAAGGGACGCCTATTAACTTAAGGTACATTTTTTGGAAACGTTAGGTATTTAAATATAAGCATTATCAAAATAATTGAGCATTGTGAGATTATTATTCGTAGTTATTCTAGATAGTATTATAAATTCTTTGAGAATATATCATTCATTGCAAAACCAGAAATGTATAAATCAGTAACTGAATGTTGATTCCCAGCCCCAGCCCAACTTTTGACCAGGAAAATTAAAATTTTTGTTTATGGTTGTTTACGCAAATGGCAATCCTACTGCAGTGGAGCCCCCTGACGGACGAATCTCGCAATAGTCAATTATGATACAGATGACACTGACAGTGTACAAATGTCACAGATTTGTCAAAGAAATATCAACGAGCATAGCGTGCCACGAATAAAATAATATTGAAATATAATTAAAACTTATAAGTAAATAAACTTTTCTTAGTGGTTTTAAGGTATATAATCATGGTTCGAAGCGGGTAAGTCATGTTAGTTAAAATTATTAATTTTCGTTTGTTTACATTTTAAGGTTGATTATGCCATGTTTTCGGGCATCGTCATTGCGTCTTGCAGTCTTTTGCTAACATTTAGTACTTAATGTTTTAGGCGTGACCGTGATAGGGATAGAGACCGCGAAAGGAGACGGTCTCACAGTAGATCAACGTCTCCTGACCGTAAGCGGCGGCGATCAAGGTCTAGAAGCCGAGATAGGGCATCGAAGTCGTCAAAGAGGAAGCGTAGCCGCAGTAGGGAGCGGGATTCTAAGAGAGATCGTAGTCGCGACCGCAGCAGAGAACGTGACAGGGACCGCGAAAGGGACAGAAAAAGGTACGAAATCCAGATTTTCTTGTTTGCTTCATCAGTCAGAGTTTTCACCAGAGACATTTGCATGCAAGTCTGCTTCTTCTGATCTATGATGCCTGGCTATACATAGGCACTGATTTTAATCTAAAAAAATATTTGGGTGTTGTTCAGCCAGTTAGCGAACCAAATAAAAAAAAAAAAACATTAGCCAGGTAGGACTACAAGCGTAAGCCAGTTGCAAAACTTCATCTTAAGTATTAATATTCCTTTTTAGGGTTCCGTACCCAAAGGGTGCAAACAAGACCCTATTACTGAGACTCCGCTAGTCTGTCCATCTGTCACAGGGCTTTATCTCTTGAACTGTAATAGCTAGACACTTGAAATTTTAACAAATTATGTATTACTGTGGCCGCTAAAACAACAAATACTAAAAATAATAAGAGTTAAAAATTAAAGGGGGTCATCATACAAAAACTGTGTTTTTTCAGCGTTTTTAACTAGATCTTTATAATGGCATTAACTAGATACTTGTAATTTTCACAGATAATGTATTACTATGGCCGCTATAACAGCAAATACTAAAAATAAGATAATGACAAAAACTAAAGGGAGTCGTCATACAAGAAACATGTTTTTTTCGTTTTAAAACATTGTACGGAGGTACGGAACCCTTAATTCTTAGGGTGAAAAGACTCTCACTTGCCCGTTTATTCTTTAACCTATTGAGCATCTTGTCGATGGATTAATATGTCCTTGCACTTTTTCAATAAATTTGGTGCTAATTAATTCTGTACTATTCTTTGTAGTGATAAACGTGATGACAAGAGAAATGGCACAAGTAGTAAATCTTCCAGGAAGAAGTCCCCAGACCGAGAGAAAGACAGATCTAAGTCAAAGGAAAAGACAATCAAATCAGAGTCTGATTATGATCTAGGCTCTGCAGATAAGGTTTGTAAAATAGTTAATACTTGTTTAGACAACCTCCGTGGTATATTGGTCAACACACTAGTCCATCTCTCGGAGATTCCGGGTTTGATCTCCAGCCAGGGCATCTTGGAAAATGGCCTTTTCCATATGATCCTGGGTCTTGAGTGATTATCTATATATGGATTTTATTAAAAATATAGTATCATTGAGTTAGTATCTCATTATAACATATTACATAACACAAGTTTAAACTTACTTTGGGGCTAGCTCAATCAGTGTGATATGTCCCTAACTATTTATTATTTATTTAGTTAATAGTTGAGGTAATGATAATGTCGTTATTTTTGACACAAGATGAGCTATACAATACAGTGCCTTAGCCACAGAATACATATGCCTTAGCTATGTGAGCTATGTCAACTAAATTATATGCAAAGAAATACTTCTAGTCTTAAAAATGAATATAAAAAAACCTTTGATGTATGTAGTACTTGACTCTTTTAATTTGTTGGATTAAATTGTATGCATCCTGTTAATTTATTATGTTATTTATTTATTTTATAGTATAGTAATCAATATTTTTTTTTGAGTATAGTGTGGTATAGTAGTGTCAAAATTTTCATAATATTGGCTGCTATGCATATGTAGGTAGGCCATATAAAAATGAGAGATCATTTTCATTGAATAGGAAGAAGAACAAAGCCGCCTCGAGCAAGAAATGCAGAAGCGGCGCGACCGCATCGAGCGTTGGCGAGCGGAGCGCAAGCGCAAAGAGCTGGAGTCTGCCAAGAAAGAGGTGCAGAAAGGCAGCCTCGTCAGCAACATTCAGATGCCTGCCAAGAAGTGGTCACTGGAGGACGATTCGGGTGATGAAGGTATGATATTAAGTAATAGGGCAGTCATTTGGTAAAAATCACAAGGTGTGGTGTAGTGAGATATCACGTGTATTTATTTTTATTATCAATTCGACTGTATGTTTTTTTTATGTATGTTTGTTACGCGATATCTTCGCCAATTGTGAACCTATTTTGATGATTCTTTTTTTATTTGAAAGTCTTAACTTCCAAGTTAGTCTCATTTTAATTTGGTGAAGATATGATGAGGGACTTTGCAGATATGGAAGAAACTCCTTAAAAATTGAAATCAGTTGTTTTTTTTGTTAATAATTTAATTATTTTGCTAAGCGCACAATTGCTAATCCAGTAGCGGCGCGTGGCCTAAGTTGCCGTAATTTTCTAGAATTAATTTATACGTTTTTTGTTAAAAAAGTTACTAAAAATATTGTTTCTCAGCGGCTAGGTAGTTCCTTACCCTAACTCTAATATTGTTAATATTGTGTAATTGTGCCACCGTGAGACTAGTTACTAAACTCTTCATCTTAGCGTGAGACTAGTTAAGTTTAGTAACTTATTCAAATTTGTATTTTATTATTTTGTCAGGTGAAGATGGAGAAGCCAAAGAGAAACCAGCCCCTGAAGAAAAGAAAGTGGAAGAAGATGAAATAGACCCGTTGGATGCTTACATGCAAGAAGTACAACAGGTAAGAGATATACGTATTATAATTTTATAGTATTTTTTTTTTGTTATTATTAATAATATTTATTTTGTGAGACACTGTTGTATTTTCTTTCCTTTATGAAGCGTAAGAGAGTATAAAATGCTATTCATGGATGTGTAACATATTTTCTCTCCCTTTCCTACAATCTGTGGGAGTGATTCTCGTGAAAGTGTATGTACTGGGTGGCGCAAAAGTAAAGACCC
This sequence comes from Acrobasis repandana, assembly GCA_963576875.1. NCBI lineage: Eukaryota > Metazoa > Arthropoda > Insecta > Lepidoptera > Pyralidae > Acrobasis > Acrobasis repandana. Next base: position 6,683,083 of record OY756230.1, on the reverse strand, counting down.
TATTTGGTTCAGCTATAACATTTTTTCTAAATTAGAAAACTAGATTTAGGTTTTTTTAAATGTATATTTGTGCCATTAAATTTCGTACCATTAGGATTTAAAGATGATGTCTTTTAAATGGTGACCTCCAGAGTTGATACACATTTGAGCCCTATTTATGACATTTTGCATAACTTGCCGTAACACTTCCTGCGATATGTTCGTTATTTCTTGACGAATGTTTTCTTTTAGAGCTGCGAGAGTCTGTGGCTTGTTCACATACACCCGAGATTTCAAAAAACCCCAAAGAAAGAAGTCTGGACTGGTCAGATCGGGTGATCTTGCAGGCCAAGGCAAATCGCCAAAACGAGAGATAACTCGGCCTGGAAAAGCGTCCCTCACTAAGTCCATAGTGTCGCGCGCTGTGTGTGCCGTAGCGCCGTCTTGTTGAAACCAGATGTGCTCCAGCCCCAATTCGTCCAAACTGGGTATCAAAAACTCTCGTAACATGGTTCTGTAGCGTTCTCCAGTGACAGTTATCGCATTGCCTCCAGCGTCTTCGAAAAAATAGGGTCCGATCACTCTGTCAACACAGATGCCACACCATACAGTAACTTTTAGTGGGTGTAGAGGTGTTTCTTGAATAATGCGCGGATTATCAGTGCCCCAGAACCGAGTATTCTGCTTATTGACATGCCCTGAGAGATGGAAATGCGCTTCGTCACTCATAACCAATTTTGAAGGAAAATCATCCTCTTCAAGGTTGAGGTTTATGACGCGCTGGCAGTAATCTAGACGAGCTCGGTGGTCAGCAGGCAGCAGCTGATGAGTCATTTGAGTTTTATACGGGAACATCTTTAAGTCTTTCACCAAAATACGCTGCAGGGTCCGTCTGGAAATGCCCAATTGCGTGGCACGTCGCCTCGTTGATGTTTCTGGACACTCTTCCACATCTTCGCGCACAGCATCGATATTTTCAGCTGAACGGCCTGTTCTTGGTCTCCCAGACTTAGGTCTATCCAATGTTGAGCCAGTTGCTTCAAGGCGTGTGGCAAAGCGTCGAATTGTGCGACCAATCGGTGCCGGACGGTGGTGAAATCGTCGACGAAATTCACGTTGTGTTCTTATCACTGATGAATTATTCCGTAAGAACATTGACACAATTATTCCACGTTCTTGGGGAGTAAAACGGTCCATGTTTATTTTCAGTGTATTTTACATTTGTTCACTACACAATTTTCAACAACAGAATGACAGAAAATGTCATATAAAAAAAATAAAAGTATTTTCTTTAGTGCCAGTACTTTTGCGCCACCCAGTATGTATGAAAAGATAACAGGAGGCCGGCGAAGCGCGCGCAATTTGATTTGACCAATGAGATCGTACGTCAGATGTTACGCATATGCGACTACAGTAAGGCTCGCTCGTTTTTTCTTATTTTGTAATTGGTTGATGATGTTTTTGTTCGGCAGGAGGTACGCAAGGTGAACCAGATAGACCAAGCTCGAGGGCTTATGAGTGTGCCATCTGCTGGTGGCGGAAGTGGTGTCGTGATTCTCACGGGAACAGCTAAGAAAAAGGTCACGGAACAGAAGAATAAAGGTAAGTTTGCAGTGCCATTTTTATCAGACATATGTTTTACTATACTATGCAGTATGCACTATCACGTCTCTATCCCTAATGGGGCAGTCAGAGCATTTTGGGTCGTGTAGCTCTAGGCAGAGCCCAGGGTGCAAGACCCTAAGATCTTACTGTGATGGTGTGCGAGAAGTTGAAAAAAATAATCAAAATAGTGAAGGGTTGCTAGCCGCATCGCCAATTAACATGATCCGCATTTTCGCCCATGCAGCTGGTATATTCTAAGTTTTTTCTTTTCTCCCATACCAGCATGAACACACATACGGGTCTAAGAATTGCAAGGCTGACCGATCAGTTTACTTTTGAGAAACATGCAAACAACAGTTATGTTACAACTAACAATAGTTAGATAGGTACTTTGAAGTTTGTATATACTCTTTTTAGGTGAATTGATAGAACAGAATCAAGATGGATTGGAGTATTCGTCAGAAGAAGAAACAGAAGACATCAAGGACCAGGCTGCCAACCTGGCTTCCAAACAGAGGAAGGACTTGGCCAAAGTGGATCATGCTAGTCTGGATTATATGCCATTCAGAAAAGCCTTCTACACTGAGGTAAGCACTAATAAACTTTGAGGCCTCTACCTAGTACATTTGTCACTTAGTATCTCTGTGACTGGATGTCTAAAACTGCCCTTATTATATACACAAAAATGAAAAAAAAAAAACTTAATCTCTTGGATTTCGGGGTTGAAAACAAAATTCACAATGCCTCGACGTGGCATACTGAAAGAAGTACTTGCTCTATTTTAAGAAGTTTTTATAATTTTTATTCAGTTTTTTTTCAGTGTTGATTATGATTATTTATGAAGTTTGAGATTATGTTCGCGATAGTATTGTGAATATTTCATGCTTTCAGGTGAGTGAACTGGCTAGAATGACGCCAGAGGAGGTGGAAGCTTATAGAACTGAACTAGAAGGTATCCGAGTGAAGGGCAAGGGTTGCCCCAAGCCGATCCGGACGTGGGCACACTGTGGCATCAGTAAGAAGGAGCTCGATATCCTCAAGAAACTGGGCTTCGAAAAACCAACCCCTATTCAGGCCCAGGCGATACCGGCCATCATGTCTGGAAGGTAATTGCATCTATAATGTTTTTAATAGCCAGGTGTTGTGTCACACTGCTGGGAAAAGGCCTCCACTTCTTTTCTTCATATATCTCTATCCCAAGCAGTCTTCTGCCATCTACTCAAAAAACCCTCAAGGTCATCCCGCCATCTCTTCCTTGGTCTACATCTTCAATCTGGCTCCAATAGGTGTCCCTCTGGGCCCATCTGTCTGCTGGCGGGATGACATCGAGGGTTTTTTGAGTGATATCTCCTATTTATTGTATAGTTTTTCACCCCCCCCCCCCCCCTCCCTTACCCTGAATGTGGGTAGCATATTTTTTTCGTAGATTTTTAATAATTCTTTTGAAAGGGTGGCTCCTAATTTTAGTCAAACATGGATAATGATTACTACAAACATTTTATTTTTCTAGAGATCTCATTGGAATAGCCAAGACCGGTTCCGGCAAGACCTTAGCGTTCATCCTGCCGATGTTCCGCCACGTGCTTGACCAGCCCGCCCTAGAGGACACGGACGGCCCCATATCCCTGATCATGACGCCCACCAGGGAGCTGTGCATGCAGATCGGAAAGGACATCAAGAAGTTCGCTAAGTCTCTCGGCTTGAGAGTCGTGTGTGTGTATGGAGGCACTGGCATTTCTGAACAGGTGCGTTGTTAGTAATTAAGGCGCTGTGCATCAGAGGAATACCGTAAAACGTCTATTTTTTTCGTTGCGCAGTCAGCCTTATTTTCATGGAATACTATCATGAAAAAAATATGAAGTACAGTTCAAAGATAAAAATAAAAGATTACATCAAAATATTTTTAAAAAAATATTTAAGACTAGCAAAATAAAATAGCAAAAAAACCTATATCCAGAAAAAGTTTCGTCGCGAGTTATTTGATAGTTTCAGCGACAACTACCAATTATTTTACATCTATAAAAAGTATAACTTAATGAGCAAGAGGGATACCTAAAAAAATTACAATATTCGAATTATTAAATTAAAACTGTTGAAATAAATTCCAAATTCAAATTTATTTCAAAATAAAGCCAGAAAAATATTGTTTTAAAATTCGTATTTCATTTGTTTTAACATCATTTTTTTGAGTTTCAACATTGCTATAACAACAACTATGGACAAATTGCAAATTCGCGGTATTTACGAATACGAGTTCCACCGTGGCACCAGTGCTGCAGAAACGACTCGAAGAATTAACGACGTGTATGGACCAGGCACCGCTAACGAACGAACGGTGCGTTTTTGGTTTTAACGTTTCCGTTCTGGAAATTTCGATTTACATAATGAGTCTCGTGGACGACCTGATACTCAAGTGAAAACGAAGAATTGAAGGCGATAGGGGAAGCGGATCCATCTCAAACCACTTCTGAATTAGCAGCAACCTTCGGCGTAAGTGACAAAACGATACTTATCCACTTGCGCCAAATCGGAAAAATTAAAAAACTCGAAAAGTGGGTACCGCACGAATTGACTGAAGCAAACCAACAAACACGCGTTGCTTGCTGCGTTTCTCTGCTTAATCGCCACAATAATGAGGGGATTTTGAACCGTATCGTGACTTGTGATGAGAAATGGATCCTGTACGACAATCGGTTGACCCTGGAGAACCGGCAAAACCTTGCCCTAAGCGAAAACTGACCTAAAAGAAGATTCTGGTTAGTGTTTGGTGGACCAGTGCTGGTGTTATTCACTACAGCTTCTTGAGATCAGGCCAGATGATTACTGCAGACTTGTATTGCCAACAATTGCAAACAATGATGGAAAAGCTCGCCATTAAACAACCGAGACTGATGAATTGCTCTAGCCCACTGCTCCTTCAGGATAACGCTAGACCACACACTGCACATCAAACGATCGCCAAGTTAGAGGAGCTGCGACTGGAACCTATGCGTCACCCACCATACTCTCCAGATCTTGCCCCAACCGATTACCACTTTTTTCAAAATTTGGATAACTTTTTACAAGGAAAAAATTTCAAATCTGATGAGGCAGTCAAAACCGCCTTCAAACAGTTCATAGACTCGCTCCCAGGATTTTTTTTCCAAAGGTATCAATGATCTGCCTATAAAATGGCGGAAGTGTATCGATAACAACGGCGCATACTTCGATTGATTAAATAATAATTTCATTAAAAAAAACTTGTTTCACTTTTTTGATACTGAACGGCAATTTCATATGTAAGGACCTAATATATTAAATGTGAATAATTTCTTAATGAGGCCGATAATAAATAAGTATGAAGTTTATGTATAATATACATGTTTAAATATATAAAGAATTACACACAAGGAAAAAGTAATGAAACGATTATAATGACTGGAAAATGTAAAAGATGTGGTGGTCCTGGAAAAATATTTTCATAGTACTTCTTCAGTGAAAACGCCACTAAATAAAGGTTAGTAACTTACTGTTAAACTCTGATTAGGTATATGTAGGTATTCTACTTTCGTTATAGGTAGGTTTATATTTGATTTTTCTCATAGATGGAGATGAAAAGAAGAATGTGCTACATGGTGTACGGTAAAACTATTAAGTTTTATCTCGGGCGATATACTTGAATCCCTCGCTTCACTCAGGATTTCACCGTAGAATCCCTCGCTACGCTCGTGATTCTATTTAGACATGGGTAACTCCGGATTCGAATATTTAAATGAGCCGATTCATCAACAGGAGCCGATACCCGTACTGAATCCCGGTAATCGTTATTGGCTCCCGCGAGTTATTGATTCCGCACCGATCTTGGTCCTGCCGGGAACCGGCGGCGCCTGTCAGGTCGCGAGCCGCGTTTCGGCTCCACCGCGTCTCGGGAGGAATCGGGAGTCGGGAGTCAATATTGGGTCCCAGACAGGATGTCTGTATTCTGTAGATTCAATAGCGAAACTTAGCGGACCTCGGAGCTGGAGCCGATAAGGGAGTAGGAATCATTAAGATGAGTCGATACCGGATGCGGAGTAAGATTCAGTGAGCCGAAACACTCCTCGGAGTCGAGATTACCCATGTCTAATTCTATTGTGGCATCTTTCGTTTCGCTCTGGATTCAATGTAGCGCCCTCGCGTTAAAACTATTACAGATAAGCCATATAAGACCAAATAATATGTACAATGGCGGACTTATCCCATAAAGGGATCTCTTCCAGTCAACCAAGTATCAGCTAATGGAAAATAAAAAAAATGGGCATAATGGCCAGAAGTCTAAAGCGTACAAGATCAATAGAAACTAGTGTTTAGATTAGATAGATTAGTGTTTAATTTTTTGTTTAGTTATAGAATATCATTATCGTTTTTATGTGTTTAATAGTGTATCACTAATATTGCGTCATTTGTTGATAGATAGCAGAACTGAAGCGTGGTGCTGAGATGATAGTGTGCACTCCCGGACGTATGATCGACATGTTGGCCGCCAACTCGGGCCGCGTCACCAACCTGCGGCGGGTCACCTATGTGGTGCTGGACGAAGCCGACAGGATGTTCGACATGGGATTCGAGCCTCAGGTGAAGTGTATTTGGAATTTTCGAGTACTGTGTAAAATCTCTAAGAGATAGAGGAAACTAAACTTGAGTGTAATCGGGATTCGCTGTCTAAGATGTTACAGGTTTTGGTGGGCTTTGGTAGGTGGCATTAAGAGAAAAGATTTGATTGTTTGTTTGTAATGGATAAACTCAAAAACTATTGATCCGATTTAATAAAATCTTTCTCATAGAGAAAGCTACATTATCAGCAAGTAACAAAGGCTGTATTTTATCTTTTCAAACGCGGGCACCGCTGCGGGGATCCGCTAGTTAACAATAAAAGTATTGTTGGTAAAAATGCAATCACTTTAAAATTCACATCCCTCCTTCAGACCCCTGAAAACTTCCTGTTTTTAATTGTTTCGTTCCTCTTTGCTCAAAAAGCAAAAAGGCATCTATAAGCATCTATATTCACAAATAATAATGTTTGTTGTATACAGGTGATGAAAATCATTGATAACGTCAGACCAGACCGACAAACAGTGATGTTCAGTGCCACTTTCCCGCGACAGATGGAGGCGCTCGCTCGGCGGATACTGCAGAAACCTATCGAGATTCAGGTACTCCTCATCCTCATCCTCACAAATCGTAATAGTAGCCCCGTATCTCTAGACTTTTTTTGGAGGGCGGCAAAACTTAAAAAATACCACTTATTTGTCAAGGAGACGCTTATGTGTCCTTTTTTTCAACGCGAGAGTCCAATCTAAAAAAAGGTAATTTTCCATCTCGACCTGACCGGGATCGAACCCGGGATCTCCGGTGTGACAGCCTGGCATGATGACCACTAGGCCACAGAGGCCACACAATTATACTTGATACATACTAATTTTCCGTAGGTCGGTGGTAGAAGCGTAGTGTGCAAAGACGTGGAACAGCACGTGGCTGTCCTAGAAGAGGACGCGAAGTTCTTCAAGCTGCTGGAGCTGCTGGGGCTGTACAGCCAGCTGGGCAGCATCATCGTGTTCGTGGACAAGCAGGAGAACGCCGATAGCCTGCTCAAGGAGCTCATGAAGGCGTCCTACCCCTGCATGAGCTTGCATGGCGGTGAGTCTATATAACGTCTAATTAAATTTAGTATATTTACTGAAACTATTTTAGAGATGAATTCAGTCCATGATACTGAACAACTTTACCCAAGGAACAGTGGCGTAGCTAGAATGGGTGGGGACCCCAACAGTAGAGATGAAGACTTTTGGAGGGGCAAAATCTAAATACATATGTCCCTGTTATTGTGGCCCCGCCGTTTGGAGGGGGGGGGGGGGGAGGAGGGAATGTAAACAGAAGGATTAGGGCGGAACGTCCCTCCCTAGCTACGCCACGGCCAAGGAACATGTATCAAAATATCATCAGGTCTTTTTTAGTCTCCACTGCAGGGGCACGTTACGACCCTCTCTGTACTACCAGCCAGTCATTTAGTAGCCAGAGGATTTAGCCTACACTCTCCACGCTGGCCAGACGGGTTGGAGAGTTCTCATTTATGTGTTTATAAGCTTTGTTTAGCTTGTGTTTCCTAAGTCCCCTCCTACGACATCGAGTCCATGATACTGAACACTGAACGGGGAGGGGGGGGGGGGGGGGAGAAGGGGGTTATCCAAATAGACATTTGTTTTTCGTATACATATTTTACTTGCGAAAACTTAATCGCGATACAGTCGTAAAACTGCAACGTGAGCTCGGTTTCAGCTTTTTCTTCTCAAGTTTGCAAGGTCTTTGACATCCTTGTATGTCCATTGGCATTCATCAGACTGTTAGTTATAGAAATTATAGAAAAAGTTATAGAAATAAAAGGCTGATATAACTAATGAAACAAACAATATAGTCTGTCAGTACAATCACATATTGTAACAAATGTGAACTGATCTTAGAATTGTATAGCATAGAATAAACTAGTGACTTTATTGCAGGTTTTAAAATGGCTGCTGGAGCTTCAATTTGGTTCTTCTATTTCCGATATCATAAACACGGGATTTAAAAACCGATATTTCTAAGTAATGAAAAGTGAATTTCTTAAAAAAAAGTCTTTTAACTCGGCAGTGGGATATGTTCTTCACAATTGTTTTTATTAATTCTATTTTCTATCAACTCTTACGAATCAATCAGAAAAAAGACTAAAATAAAGATATTTTCCTTTCAGCATTTCGTCGTGTCTCAAAGCTGAAGAAGATACATTTTTTTTAGCACATCGAAATAGTTGCGTTTGCGTGTTATGATAAAAAAAAATATATAATATTTATGCATATTTGTAATTTGAAATTCAATTAGCCTGTTCACTGATTTATAACAACAAAAAATAGTTGAATATCGTTTTTAATTACATTTTTTTAAATATTGTTCAAGTCAAATGAGTGTTCAGTAATATTATTCGATGAGTTTCTTCTTTTTAAGTATGTATATCTCTTCTTTATTTCCATATTTGTTATTTTCACTATTTTGATTCGGTTTTTCCATCTTAACTCTCTCTCTCTCTCTCTGTCTACCCCGTTAGAGATGAAGACGTGATAAAGTATTTAATGTTTTTATTTAGAATGTTACCAATTTGAACGGCACGCAACTATTTCCCTTGCTAATATGAATCGTTTTTAAGCGACGTATATATTAATGGTGGCCTGTTACAGGTATTGATCAATTCGACAGGGATTCCACGATGGTGGACTTCAAGAACGGGAAGGTGAAGCTGCTCGTGGCGACCAGCGTGGCGGCGCGCGGCCTGGACGTGAAGCAGCTGGTGCTGGTCGTCAACTACGACTGCCCGAACCATTACGAGGACTACGTACACAGGTAAACACATTTTGATCTGATTGTTTTAAAATGTTAAATAGGTTTTCTATTTGCAAATGTTTACAAATATTAGTAGATCTCGCCATATTGCGAAAAAAATTGGAACTAAATTTAATATGACAACATTCAGAGGCGACATCATTTCAGGTTCATTAACTATAAGATTAATTAAGTTAAAAACACCATGTTTTCTTTTTTTGGTTATCGCTAGAAATCGTCTCGATCAAGTAAACTTTCCAAAATTTATAAATATAATAAAACAAAAATTACTAATTTACACTCATAAATATATAATATAATTTACACTAGTAAACAAGCAGCAGTGAATTTTATAATTTCTGTTTTATTCTATCGGGGCTTAAAAAGAAGTTATTAGATAAATCTGTTGTCTTTATAATCATAATTAAGTAAAATCACCATAAAGAATTGCCTTCGAAGAGCTAGATTCCGAATAAACGTTTGATTTTGCCTGAGCTTAGCAATTTTTTTTTGTAGATGCGGTCGAACGGGTCGTGCAGGCAACAAGGGTTTTGCCTGGACCTTCCTAACGCCTGAACAGGGACGGTATGCAGGCGATGTGGTGCGGGCCTTCGAGCTCGCCGGCGCAGTGCCCACGCCGGACCTCAGGAACCTGTGGGAGAAGTACAAAGAAGCGCAGGAAAAGGACGGAAAGAAGGTGCATACTGGAGGAGGGTTTAGTGGGAAAGGTAATGCGTTCAGTTTAGTAAATTATCATACAGGGGCAACATGCAGGCGATGTGTTGCGAGCCTTCGACATAGTGGCGCAGTGTCTGGAGGGGGGGGGGGGGGAGTGGTTAATGGGAAAGGTAGCGCTTTCACGCGATCTAGGGCGGGCCTTTGATTTAGCTGGCGCAGTGTGTCCGACGGTATTAATAAAAATACCGAGTCGTCAGAAATCATATGAATAGTTCAAAGAAGCGCAATAAAAAAAATGCAAAGAAGGTTCAGCGATGGCATATGTTCATACATGCAGTCGCTAAACCTTTTTAATTAGTGAAAGAAAGAAAGAAAATTCGTTTATTTGGTAAACATATCATAGTGTATCAATTGAAAGCCTTATCTTTTGACTTATTAGTGTTTTGTTACAGGATTTAAATTCGACGAATCGGAAGCCCAAGCGGCTACTGAGAAGAAGAAGTACCAGAAAGCGGCGCTCGGCTTGCAAGACTCCGACGATGAAGATGTCGAGGGAGACCTGGACCAGCAGATAGAGACCATGCTGGCGGCTAAGAAGATTGTCAAGGAGATTAAGGTATTGAATTTTAATTTCAGCAACATTTTTTTCTCTCTTGATATTGTAATCTATCATCATTATCATCATCAGGTCTTTTTTAGCCTCGACTGCAGGAGCACGACCCTCTCTGTACTACCAGAGCCATATATTAGCCAGAGTCAAAGGATTTGGCCTACACTTCACGCTGGCCAGATGGTTTAGGTCTCATTGATGTTTATATAAGCTTTGTTCAGCTTGTGTTTCCCAAGTCGCCTTCTACGACATCCACGGGAAGACTTAGAGTGGTCCTATTGCACTCTGCCGGGAACCACACGACTTGTAATCTATCACATACGGACATTTAGCAATAGATTTATTTTCCTTATATAGTAACTTTTGTGGTTCAAGTCCAGTGATTTATCCGTTTAACCTTACTTCGGGGCTCAATCAGTGTGAACCTGGCTACACACTACATAAGTAATTTAGCATACAATTTGCAGTAACAATCTGGTGCTGTACTGCAGATTGTATTGTGTGTACTCGTAGACGTGTTTTGGACCACAACACTATCTATATAGATTGCAATCTGAAGTACAGCACGAGATTGTTACTGCAGATTGTATGTTAAATTATGTGTGTGCGCTACTTTAATTTGTCCCTATTTATTTTTAGAGACTTGAAAAAAGGAGGATATATATGTGTGTTCTCAATACGTGTTTTTTTTTTATAATAACTTCTCTGGTTTTTACCCGATTGCTAATTAATTCCATTGTACTTCACCTCCTCAACTCCTAAAATATTCTATGCACACATATAAGTGAAGTGACGACGTCTGTGGCCTAGTGGTCATCATGCCAGGCTGTCACACCAGAGTTTCCGGGAATCCGGGTGCGTTCCCCGGTCAGGTCAAGATGGAAAATCATCTTTTTCAGATTGACCTGTGTCTTGGATTTTTATCTTATGTATTTGATATAAAATTTTGTATAGTTGAGTTAGTATCCCATATCACAAGTCTCAACTTACTTTGGGACTAGCGCAATCTGTGTGATTTAATTGTCTATGTATATTTATTTACAAGCATTTAGAAAGTAAGTTTTGGTGAAGTGGAAGTGATGAAGTAGATCAGAAATTGAAGCAGTTTTTTTTTGTTTTTAAATGATATTTATTCATGATGTAATGTTTGTTGCAGCCGGGCGTGGCAGCGGCAGCGGGCGCGCCGGCGGCGGCGGGCGCGGCGGCCGGGCCCGGCGGCGCGGACGGCAAGCTGGAGCTGGCGCGGCGCCTGGCGAGCCGCATCAACCTCGCCAAGGGGCTGGGCGCCGAGCAGAAGGGCTGCACGCAGCAGGCCGCGGAGGCCATCCTGAAGGGCGCGCCCTCCGCGCACACGCTCATCACGGTCAGTATCACCGGCAGCTGTGCCCATACATGGGTGTTTATCTATATATGTATTAATTATAAAATATAGTATCGTTGAGTTAGTATCCCATAACACAAGTTTAAATAAACTTACTTTGGGGCTAACTCAATTCAGTCGTGAGTTAAAAGGAGACAAAAGATAAGGTCTTTGACCTTGATGTATTTTGTTTGAAAACCTAAAAACGGGCATTAGTCTTTTTTATGTTATAGGACGGAAAACGAACAAGCGGGTCACCTGATGGTAAGTGATCACCGCTGCCCATGGACAACTGCAACACCAGGGGTGTAACAAACAAGAGCGTTACCGGCCTTTCAGGCAGATATAGACTCGTTTTTTGAATGTTTCAATGTCGTATCGGTTCGGAAATACCGCTGCAGAAATTTCCATTGATTGATTTCTCAGTTCGGTTTTTTAGTATATATGAGAAAAAAATCTAAAAATATGTTATTAAGGTAGCATAGGCAAAAAGCAGTCGGACAATGTTAATTTTAGTTAAAAAACTAACAAAATAACAGTTAAAAGTATTTATAACAAAATAAATTTTGAAATTCAATTCAGTTTTCAGTTCTTTGTAATCTGTTTTTTTAGCCAAATAGTAGGCGCCATATAATTACGTAATACGGCTGTGTAAACTAAAGTGTCAACTGTCAAAATCAATACATCGGCGCATTTGTTGACAAAACTAACTTAGCCACCTACTAAATCCGCCGCTGCTTGTAAGTTGACGTAACCTAGGGGTACCACGCATGCGTTGCCAACTCTTCCAATCATTGACACCTTTTTAACAATATCAAATCCATTCCAGGCTAAGACAGTAGCGGAACAACTAGCGGCCAAGCTGAACACGCGACTGAACTACCAACCTCGCGACGAGAGCAACTCCGAGCCGCAAGAAGAAGTCTTTAGGAAGTACGAGACTGAGCTGGAGATCAACGACTTCCCGCAGCAGGCGCGCTGGAGGGTCACCAGCAAGGTATGTGTCACATTGCAGGCTAAGACAGTAGCTGAACAGCTAAACGAGGGGCTTAACTACCAACCCCGCGTCGAGAGCTACGCTGAACCGCAAGAAGTCTTCAGGAAGTATGAAACCGAGCTAGAGATGAACGACTTCCCGCAGGGTCTGGTGACCCTCCAGCAAGGTATGTGTCAAATTGCAGGGAAAGGGATTTAAGGGTTCCATAATTGAGGGGCCCACTGCCCAGCAAAGCAACTTAAGGTTCCAAAAAAACCGCAGGGAAAGGGACTGGAGAAATGAATTGGTCATGCGCATATTACCTAAACCCATGATGAGGTTTCTTTCAAGAGTGAACGACTTAGAGGAACCTAAATGGTGGCAATAAGCAAGTCCCTATTAATAAGTTTCCGCTGTCCGTTGTGATCTAAGAATTTTAATAACCTTGAACATTTTTGTTTATAATTTTTGTATACGAAAACACGTATAAAGGTAGGTACGTAAGAAAAAAAATAACAAATGCGTACGTATCCCTATGTAAAATTATAACACAGATTTGTAATTTTATTATGTATTAATATGTACTAAAACAATTTCTTAACGATCAGATTGCAGACGTTCTAAAAAAGAGATTAGAAGTACCCGTAACCGAAGAGCATGTATGAAGAGGTTGATGAGTGTAGATAAAGCGAAAGAGGTCTGTCAGGATCGTAGCAAGTGGAGGTCCATAGTCTCTGCCTACTCCTGTGGGAAACAGGCGTGATAGTATGTATGTATGTATGTATGATTTCATACTATGAAATCACATACCGAAATAAAAAAACCGTGACATTTATATCGTTCTGGAATTCTCGTTGCTAGTTAAGTCTAGATAAGTCGCCGTTTTGATAATTGCTCAACTATCAGTCACACGTTCGACGTCCACAAACATATTTTTTCCTCGACGCCGCGCCACCGATATCTCTTGACCTTATTTATTACTTGTTATTATTTTTATTGCAAGTACACAACCTCGTTACGATAATAGCATGGTCATTTACCGAGGGTCGCAGGGACCCCAGATAACCTATGCAACTATTTATGCACAGACTATATTGCAGTTGCATTCGCAGTGTGATTTGTATCCGCGTTCGAAGCAGTCAACATGTTGCTCAAACTGGCATTGATCGGTGCTTTCATATTCTTCTGTGTCAAAATGCTGAAGAGAAGTCATAAATGTTTCTATTGTCATTAGACGTAGTAAATAAGTTTTATTCTCATAAAATTAAGGTAAAGTATTCTTATTTATTTATACTTGTTTGACATCATTTGATCTATCTTACAATAAGAGATATTACTGCAATGTTCTGCCGCCAAAGCGGAGCATTAGCGCAGACCGTAAACAAATGTTTGTCAATGACAAGTACATCGAAGTCGCAAAAAAATGGTTTTATATGAGCACACAGCAGAGGTTTTAAATGACTGAAACTATTAAAATTAAAAACTTTAATAATACTTATTTCTTGCGACAAAACATGACATGCAGAATGACAGCAGATTGTTTACTGTATGTGCAACTGCTGCCATCTGCGCAGAGTTTTGCGTAATATATCCTATTGATATAAGATCAACAGGGACAGATTTTTTTTGTACTTATTTGACAGCTGTCATAGCGTATAAATAAAAATATTTTGTATCGAATTTTACCTCCCTTTCTTACAATTATTTTTCGACGAAATCTGGACTAGAAGCGTTTGCCTAATAAGTGACACCAAACGAAAAAAAATAGACTAAACAGTACCTACAGCAAACTCAATTTCCTCACGTCTTCCCGAAAATTCAACTGAAAGTTTGTAATAACTTTACTGTACTTTGAAAACACATAATTAAAGACAAAAACAAACATAAAGAGTAAATTGACAACGGCGGACTTATCCCATAACGGAATCTCTTTCAGTCAACCGGCAACAATTACTCACAGTACAAGTTAATACTAATAACATTTTATGACCATTCCAGGAGGCGCTAGCTCTGATCAGCGAATACAGTGAAGCCGGTATCACCGTCAGAGGTACCTACGTGCCCCCCGGTAAGACTCCTCCCGAAGGAGAACGCAAGCTCTACCTCGCCATCGAGAGCTCCCAAGAGCTGGCCGTGGCCAAAGCCAAGTCAGAAATCACGCGTCTTATCAAGGAGGAGCTGTTGAAACTACAGACCTCCGCACATCACATGATCAACAAGGCTAGATATAAGGTCATATAATTCAATAAATGACGTCACATTATTTGTTGTTTTTATTGAATCCCAATAATGGGCATAAGAAGAGGGAGGATCATTAGGGCATCGGTCGTTCTCTTTCAGAAAATAGATATTTTTCTTTTCAAATGTAAAAATAATGAAAATCTAGTTTTGTTTCATGCAGAAAACAAGATAATCAAGAAAGATCTTTCTTTTCACAAAAATGAAAAAGACACTTGCATCTAACCTCTACTCTATGGAATCCAGAGATAGATACATTTAACGTCAAATTCAAATATCTTTATTTTTCAAGTCCTTAATGTTAAATATTGTTTTTATTTGATGAAAGAAACAGAATACCAGTTTTATTGACTGAAAGGTAAAAAAAAAAATCGGGGCTTCCAAGCTTTCACGGTACAAAACTGCATAAAACTCATAACAGCAACGATATTTTGACGTTGTATTGGTGTTGCATCTACTAGTAAATATAATTCTCTACTTGTAACCAAATTATTAGCAGCAAATGCCGGTCTAAGCGACAGAAAAGGATAGCAGCATAGAAAGTGCTGTTCCGTGCTGACAGATGTGTCCGTAGCGGGTGCCCTTCGATATTTTTTAAATTTTTGTTTCTAATTTCACTTCGCCGACCCTTATTGGCCTAAACTTACCTATATTATATTATATATTTAACCTAATTTATGTTTTTCCACAATAATAGTAAAGCCTAAAAATTGTTAGCTCTAATTTTAGAATCCCTAATATTAGATGTCCTAAAATTGTTTGGCTTTTATTTCTTTACACGTAACGATAACCTCGTATAACTATGTTTGAGACAATTATTTACGCGACTACAAAGATGGCGGAATTTTCAAAAAAATGCTTATAAAAGCTAAATGTTGTGCTATTCTAAGTGTGCTATAAAACTCAGTTGCCGGCCAGCAAGCCGAGACTGCGGTGGCGAAAGTTCTATTTATTTTATTAGGTTAGGGCAAACCCATTGGTTAGGTTAGGTTAGAACTGCGACCAACACACGCACGATCCGAGCGAGCGAAGCGAGCGTGCCACGGTAGCGGCCGGCGAGTGCTAGGAAATATATATCCATTTTACTAGGTTACATATTAAAACATGTATTTATGAACAGTTTTATCGATAACTTAATAGTTTATATGAAATGTTAGTTCAAAAACAAAAAACAATTTTAAAGTATTTTTTTTGTTTGTTAAAATGTAAAATATGTTCATCCAGTACTTTTGAGTTATTCGCCAAAAACATTTTCTGTCAGGGAAACGTTCCCCCAGCAGAAAGTTTTGATGAGTACCTATTTTATGTGAAAACATGAATTAGTACAATAATTAGGTAGTCATTCAGCAGATAACATACTAGCATTATACTACGTACAAATAATAGCTATACGGATTTCCTTCCAGCGCAAAAGACTAGGTTGCCCGATGTTATCAGATGCCAATCTCAACCGAATGTTACTTCTGCCTTTGGCTTACATGAACCCAAGTAAGTGCCGATAAAACGAAACGTGTAGCAAAAAAAGCTCATCCGCTTCAGGCGCGAGGCCCTAAAAATGAAAGACTGGTAGAGCAAATAAAAAGCTCATTTGCTTCACGCGCAAGGCCCTGCTCATCCGCTTCATGTGCGAGGCCCTATGAAATGAAAGACTGGTGAAGGAAATAAAAAGCTCATTCGCTTTACGCGCGAGGCCCTGCTCATCCGCTTCATGATGCGTGAAGCCCATGAATAAGAGGTGGAGCAAAAAAAAGTTCATCCGCTTCGCGCAGTGTAGTGTGCAGGTACATGTATTGTACGTGGGAGGTCAAACGGCAAACCCTTACTTATCATCTAAATACAGGTTCATTGTCTATCCTGTAAGAATAAATATTTATCTTCAAAGCATAGAGAAGATACTGCAACATCATTTTATCTTGTTTCCGGCTTCTGACACAATTGAGAAAATTTCATAAGCCCGCAGTTCTCAACCCGTTGAGATAAGGGGAGAGCACAGAGCAGAGCACGTGGGAGCTCGAATGTACGCCCGGTGTCATTATGTTATCCTTGTCAATTAAAAATAACCTCAAGCGCGATGCGGTCTCGTGCGGGCGCCGATAAAGGTTATCAGCGAGGGAAGATTCCATAGCAAACAACCGCGGCCGGCGGCCACAGCACGACAAATACACCGATAACATAATTAACCAGTTAAGGCTTGATTTACCAGGCTGATTAGGCTGGAGCCTAGGGTGGCAGGTTTTAGGAGGCGGCAAATTTGGTGCCAATTTGTCCCCCCCCGTTCCTCGCCCGCTGTCAATTCGCAGATATTCGAGTAAACGCAGGCTGCATGTAAACGCCGCTAGCTGTTTAAACGCCCGCGTGCAATACCGATTAAGCCGCCCCACGTACAACTCTATGCTGCGTGAAGCGGGTGATTTTTTTGCTCCACCACTCATTCATGGCCGATGGGGCAGAAGGGTTCTCGAATGGCAGCCATGTACTGGCAAGCGCAGCGTAAGACACACACCTGCTAGGTGGTCGGACGACCTGATCACCTGCGCAAGGTTGTAGGAAGGCGCTGGACGCAGGCCGATTCCGATTGGTCGTTTTGAAAATTTTTGGGGGAGGCATAGGCCTCCCAGGAAGTCCACAGCTGGACATAGGTCCAGCTGTGGACTTCCTGTGACTGATATGATGATGAGGGTCTCGCGCGTGAAGCGGATGAGATTTTTTTGCTCTAAATATGAATAGACTAGTGGCGGCAAATCTGTGAAGTAAATCCGTCACTGTAATAAACTTAATATCGATATTATGCACTCGAGTACGTGTATTACGAACATACGAATACGTGTCTATAATCAGCTTCACACAATAGTATTGCTTGAGAGCTGAGAGTAGTGACCCTACATATCAGTTACCTACGTATGAACACGTGAATTTCAGTTGTTTTAGTTAGTGATAACTTTTAAATGATCGTAAGTAGGTTTTTAATCGTGGTGTTATCAGGCTGTGTTTGAAGCACGCTTTGGAACACGAGGATTGATGTTTGGAATGGTCACACTTGTGGGTCACGTGTAGTATTTACGTATAGTCTATATGAGTGTATTTTTTCCTCTGTACTATCTTACACTACGTGAAGCATCTACTAGAATGGGCGAGGTCGTGTACTAACGAAACATAGAATATCTAGTTTGATCTTCTCTTTGTTTGGCCTATTTTCCGAATCCTTTAAGGTTCGCCATCTTGATTTTATTGTAGGTACTGTTTGATCTGAATTTATTTAGGCCATTGTCTCATATCCATTAATCACATTTTCATTGGTCTAGGAACTTGGACTTCTTTTGGACACCTCTATTTCCAAACATTTAGTTTTTTTGCTTCTCCATTCTACACCATTGCTTCGAATAATTTGTTCCCCAGTAGATGTATATTTTTTTGCCATTTATATTGCTGCCACTGTTTGGCCTTACCTCTTTCCTTCTACAGGCCTACAGGTCTTTGTTCTCTACTTTCCAATCTTCTTGTTTTTGTTTTGTTGTGGTTGTAATATTTTACCACAGTGACCCCTTTGTGGTTCGTCTCATTCAGGTCTGGTTTTGTAAAAGGAGTCGGGCAGTTGGGAAATGACAGAAGATGGTTATAGACTGAGTAATCCCACAGCATTGTTCCATTTTTTTTTTCAAATATTCGTAAGTCCATATTTGCATCGGTCTCCATCTCTTCCTATGCCCACCTGCTTGCTATGGCATTTTGAGCCTGTGTATATTTCAGAATGCATTAGATTTCAGAATAGATTTATTTGTTGATGGGGTAAACGTGACACTGAAATCAAACATGACATCACCAAATCCGATGGTGATATCAATTAGGCATTCGCCTGATAAGTTACGTAATCAGTGAATGGGCTTGGCGATATTTATTATTATTATTTATTTAGTGCTTGGACACGTTGCTATGGATTTATATAACATTTACATGCCTATGACTCATAATGGCAGGTTTTGTATTTATTTATTTAACATTATTACAAACCGTGTAACAGGGGCCCAGGGCCTTTTCTACCACTCAACCTACAGGTGATGCTGATAAAAGCAATTTTGGACATTCTAATTGACCATAATATTATCAATTATTAAAAATATACCTAGAACATATATTTAAAGATATTTTATACACATCAGGTTCGTTGGCAGTCTCAAACTATATTATGTAGACCTATTAATTCGAGCTTTATTTTTATTATGAATGTGTTTTTCATATCACTTAACAAGTATCATATCTTCCCAAAGTATCATATCTGCTCGTAAGGCAAAATACGAACATTTTGATCAGCTGTTCGCGCATTTGTATGTGATTTACTTATTCGCATATCACCTAAGGATCATCTTTACTACTTTGTCCTTTGAAAACTACTGAACGGATTTGATATTTTTTTTACTATAGTGCAGGTATTTCTTCTTGAAGGTTTCAGAGACCCTGCTATTTTTTTTCTGTTATATTTTTGATTTATATGAAACGGAACCGTGTATAGCTAAGCCGAGCAATAATAACATTTAATCCGTTGTCTACTGTAGATACTATACAATGGGGAATATATGAACGTTCTGTTACCTATCGAATTTCCCAAAATTCTATGTCAGTACACAGGTATATGTAGCACATAATATCATAACATTTTGTCAGTTGTGCACCACTATCATAAATAAATCTATTTAAAACCGATGAAAAGCTAATATTGGTAGGTAAGTATGTACGAGTATGTACATAATTTATAATGGAAATAATCTTCTAAAGTAACTAATCAATCGGCGATATTCTACGTAATGGAAAATTTTGAGCAATGAAGTCAAGGGATCTCTGCTAAGTATTTCCAATAGTGGACAAGTTGAAAACCATTGTCTGACCTGGTATGGCCATGACATGACACCTGGCTGGCTATAGGAGTGTAGGTCAAGTGCAGTGGAAGAGGAAACCCGAAAAAGACTCGGAAGGAAGCAGGGTTGGGCTGGTCACAGGGCTTGAGACCAGCCCAACCCTGCTTCCTTCCAGCTTGAAGGGCCCGGGTGGAAGGGTTCTTTTTTGTGGTATGTACAGCATGAGTCCGCCCATACTGGGGCCCGGCTGGAAAATGGCACCTCGGCTCTATGGCCAATCCGATACTAGAAGTTAGCGCCAATATGGTAAATAATATAAAATATGGCGAGAATTGACATTCAGAGCCGACCCCAAATAGGGAAAAGGTCAGGAGAACGATGTAGGTATCTCTTTATATGTATAAGTCAGTCATCATCATCGTCATAAAACCTTTTTAGTCTCCACTGCAGGAGCATGACCTTCTGTACCTATAGGTAGTATCCGGAGTCATACTTGGCCAGAATAGCCAGACAATTTGGCCTATAATTCACGCTGGCCAGACGTGTAAGAAATGTCTCATTGATGTTTAAGTATAAGCTTTGTTTAGCTTGTTTCTTATGTCGCCTTCTACGACATCCACGGGAAGACTTGTTGTGGTCCTATTCTACTCTGCCGGAAACCATACGGCAGCAAGTATAAGTCAGTAAAGACTAGTTTACTCAAGCACCTAGTTAGTATAGATTATTCAGTATCACTGTCACCCTTATTGATACAACACTGCCACAGATATTTTTTAAACAAAGTTATGAGATGAGGCATCTTTTGCCTTACTCATAATATCATCGTCACGTGTAACCGTTCGACAACAGTAGCGGTGTTTGGTCTGCAGCTCTATCGTGGCTACAAACTAAAGAAAAACATTTCATTCAGACTAATTTATTCCTACATCCATGCAGCCCAACAGCCACGTTTAACAAGTTGGTGGGTCTGATATGGTAAATGGGAAGCAGAAATACTGAGCCATCGCTTATTTAGATGGATTTTTATATCAAAAGCAAATCGTTTTCTACAGTCTGCCTGGGGGAAACAGCAGATATGGTACCTTTTTTATTTTTTGCTTACCAGGAGCTTAGAGCGACCACATCACTATTTGGCTATAGTTTTATGATCGGCCGCCTGCCTGACATCAATCTGCGTTGAGAATGTTGTGGTTAGTCCTTTAGTTGTCTCTTACGACATGTAAAGAATTAAAAGGATGAAATAGAGTGATGCTATTCTAAGCTGGAGACCACACGGCAACTGTCAACTTACAGTTACCTACATCTACTTATAAATGTGTCCGCCTGCCGCAATTTTCATCGAATTAGTCTAGTCTGTATCGGTCACGTTTTGTATTGTAAACATACCATATGCCTACTTAGGTTAATTTACAGTATAAAAAAGTATTATGTACACATATTCCGTCATCCGAATAATTTCGCGATAAATCTTTAATGAACGTTTTTAATTATATCGAAACGTGTATCTATGTCACCTATTGATCTCTTGTCGCTGTCATGTAAGAATTATTTTGAATTCGTATCTTCTTGTTGATTTGTTGCCAACTGGTGATTTATTTATTTATTAAACGCTAAAAGCGTTTTCTCCCACTCAACCATAGGGAGAAACAGTCACACCGGAGGTCGCAGGTTCGATCCCCGTTCAGTTCAAGATGGAAAATTACCTTTTTCAGATTGGCCGGTCTTTGATATTTATCTTTGTTATAAAATATACCTAGTATCGTTGAGTTAGTATCCCATAACACAAGTCTTGAACTTACTTTAAGGCTAGTTCGAGCTAGCTAGCTAAAATAAATAAATATATACGGATATATCTATTTATTTTATTTTATTATACATACGATAGAGGGAGTTGACATACAGAGCCGACCCCAAATAGGGAAAAGGCGAGGAAGATGAATGATGATACTCAGGCACGTTTCTTATTTAAATGAAGATCGGGTTAGGTTCCTACCTAGTAAGTAATTCAGAACACACAGTATACTCACCAGGATAACTGTAGGTACCTACAGGATTAAAAAAAAATTGATGTACCTAAGCGTAATTCATTGTTTTACTTCACGTTATCTTTATGAATTAATCAAAAGAGAACCTGCGTCAATAGTTGTTTTTTCGTTTTAATATCAACTACTAACGTTGATATAGAAAATATTGCGCACTTAGAAAGTTAAAGATAGCAATTTCGGTGTGTAGACTTATGCAAACACGTAGGAGCCATGTATATATTATATTAGGGGCCAACAGTTGCCTCATTTGTAAGCTCAACATTTCTGTCTGTTTGTATAACAAAATATACCTACCTAGGTTTAAAAACTAAAACCCGACTACAAACAGATTCTTGCCAAAAAGCGTGAATTCAAGCACAGCAGGGTGAAACAGCTAGTAATGTATATATTTTTGAAATATGCTAATTAAGCCCTTTGTTCGTTTTAAATTCTACATGGTATGATTCGTTTTATTTTATTTTTAAGTTCGTTACGTTATGGCCTATAAAGGTGGTAAATATTAAAATTTACTGTAACGTCATACAGCCTATAGTCAGTAGACAGCAACACGCTTCTAATAATACCTCCTTTTAGAGGTATCACGGGCATCACGGCTATCATAGAAGACACGAGGGAACAGATGAACATACATACTTAGCGGCGAAACCTATAAAACATAACCTTTCTTTTGGCTTTGCCGTAGTCGGGTAAAAACCTTGACATTACTCATATACTATTAGAATAAGTTTAAAGCATAGATCTAGATTTTTTTAATATGTATATAATAATAACATATATAATTATAATATATAATATCATAGTATATAACATATGTATAATTATATCTATGGTTTAAGATACCCGAGCGTACACAGCAGAGATATTGGAGGTACATCCTTTCTTGCTCTTAGGTACACAGGTCAGCGGCCATCGATTGAACCAAAATATTTTTATGGTGTTCCTTGTATTGACTTTGTCCCTCTGATAATCACATAGCTTCAACCTAACCTTACCAAACTGGATAAAACAAATAAGTTTTATCCATTTAATTACAATACGCGTCTTTTGTTTTTTTTATAACCATAGGTTATTCAATATTTGAGCCGCATGTAGGTACGTACGTAGGTGTGCAACCATAGGTATCAATACTGTCATACTCATAACACACGTAAGTATATTTAAGTTTGTAGGCATTTCTTTATTTTCACATCTGCCTAACTAGGTCTACTTACTTTTATCATCGCCCAGACTGACGTATAGTAGTCTTCAGTTATGTTCTTGAGTCGTAAATTTTATTACGTAAAAGTAACTGACAATTTTCAAGTAGTAAGATCACGTGCCTGTAGCTAAAAATGTTGGCAACACCCGCAAGATTTTTTTTATTGCTAACTCAATGTGTTTAATTTTTCCTTATCTATATTTGTTATTTATCATTAGATATTATTTTTTATAATTCAAGATGTGACCTTTGACAAACTGAAAAAAGCGACCTAGCTTTTGTTAGATTGCATGATATCACAGGTAATAGTCGCTAAACACCAAATAGGAAATTACTCGAAATTCATTGTTTCGTATTTTTGTCAGTTTAAAAATAGTCGTAAGCAGATATTATTGATCGAAGTGAAAAAAAAATCGAAATTTCGCGACGTGAACGTGACGTGGCATCACGCGTTGTCTTATCAAAACTTGCGCCATCTCATCACATTGTGTTCAATTGTAGATATTTTTTTCTTACGCTGGTATTCCACGGTTATAAAAACGTCAAGTCAAAAATTTTACTTTTACACTCAAATCTTTTCTGGTACGATCAAAGTTTTTCTGGTACGTTAATACAATATATATATATATTCCTATGTGATATTTGAAGCTTCCCACAAAATTTTCATAGGTTCAAAAGTTAAGGTTTTGTATAGCAACATTTGAATTATATTAAAAAGAAATGTCTGCTCTTTTTCTTCCTGTTCTCCTTTTAAGCCTTATATTTCAACACATTAGTTCGGAAAGTGCTATTTTTCACACAGATTTTAATTATGTAAGTAATACCTACCATCCAGTACGCACAGCACATACCTATTCAAAATCATGCGGTAAATTTACATTACGATACAGCTGTATAATGTTTTTTTTTAATGTTTTAGGAATATATTAATATACATATCTATAATTTCAAAATGTCGGATTTTCAAAACGAAATCTCCTTGCATGCAGCCAGCCTACTCACAACGAAAACTTATGTTACTCAAATTGTTCAATTTCAGTAAGCAAAATACTTGTAACAACACTTAAATAAATGTATGAATCTGCCTTGTTAGAAATCAATTTATTTCTTTTAATAATAGGCTGGCTGTTGGCGAATTTATTCTTGTATCTCCCGTATCACTGCAGGCGCGCGCATGTGCAAATATGTAAAAATAAAATATTTGCTCACGCGCGCCATATTTATACCTAATATAATTTTCTATTGCGAGATTATTATTATTATTAATTGTGTGTACTGTTAATTTCAAGTCTCGGCTTCATATACAAACGCGCGGGCTTCTCCCGCTTGTGAGTCAACCCGCCTCAACTGAAATGAACAACTTACCATACTTGTATCATAAACTATGTATTATCATGAGCTGTGCTGCCTTAGGTTTATTATTTTTATTTATTATATAGTCTACTTCACCATGTTGTAGTGTAGTGATTCACCTATCAGATGGGGATGACTTTGGGTCAAAGGGGAAGGAAAGTTTTGCTTATCTTGCTCTTTCTAGTATCTCTTGGTTATTTATATCACAGACGTGACGTGTGAGAGACGTATTAAATTTAATTGTTCGAATCGTTATATTCAACGTTTCACTACGAGTTTTACTCGTTTCAATAGTGAAAAATTAAAAACTTACTACAAAAACTACTAATTTTTAGAGAATTAAATTAGTTCTTGTATTTTTCTTTTGTGCAATAAAGGCAATTGTATATTTCTTTGTCATGGCACAGCTCTGGTATCTTATTTTGCAAAGATAATTTTATGGGTGCCTTATACTTTTGACCAAAATGGTCTGTAAGGTAAGGTCTGCAAACACAACATAAGAAATTAGAACAATAACGGAAATAGGTAGGTACTTACATAAAGTACATCAAACTCAAAATAGGCAGCTTAATTAGGATTAAGACAAGCAAAGTGCAGACCAAACTGATGGCCGTCATCATCAGCATCATGTGATACCGTGATAGCAGGTGCCAAAATACCGCGGTGGGTAAGTCTATGATAACGATGACACGACGTAGATAACATCACCTAGGTGTGCCTTGTGGTGTGACGTAGGCAATTGTTTATAATATGATACAACTTCGTAGTAACATTATACTGCGTCTTAATTAAAAATGATAAGTATTGACTGACTTATTTAATTCCTCGAAATCGGTTGCGAGTATGGCCGGGCCGCCATCTTTTAAAACTTATTAAAACTTGCTCTTAGTTGGTGAGGGGTGATAGTGTCATAAAAATAACTACAGTAGCATATTACTATACATATATTATAGAAGAAGCAAGAAGGGGAAAGGGAAGACCAAGTCGAGCATTTATAGATCAAGTAAAGGAGAAAGTTGACGCCGTGTTGTATAGGGAGGTCAAAAGGATGGCTCAAGAGAGGGAGACATGGAAACTACTCCATCGACAAGAACGTAGTTCTTAAATTATAGATAGATATTATGGTTCAGTATTCTATTTATCTTCGAAGCTGGTTATCTATTTGGATTCTGCTGTCGATGTTAACTTTTATTTTTTTATTTATTTGACACACTAAGTACAACAGAACATTTCTATAAACCATTCCCAGAAATTACTAGTCTAGTACGCCATGTTCGATTTATGATAAAAAAACCTTATTTTTAAGCATGTTACTATATATAGTTTGCTTTGCGAAGGAATTATCTACACTTCCTAATGTAGGTTTATTATGTATATTAAATTATTAATTAGGAAAAGGCCTAAGCCTTTTCCTAATATGTACGTTATGTGACTGCCACCGTGGTCCAGTGGTCAAGGCGTTTGCCTTGTGATCCGGAGGTCGTGGGTTTAAATCTCACTGTACAATATTGCAGGCTTAATAATTTATTTATTTATTTTTAAACTTTATTGTTTAACAATGAAATTGTCTTACAATTGGCGGACTTAACGCTAAAAGCGTTCTCTCCCAGTCAACCATAGGGATAAACAGATAATTCGTTGCGGCGCAAAATAATTAAATAATTACATACTTATAACATACCAAATAATACACATACATGCATATTAGGTCCTTACATATGAAATTGCCGTTCAGTATCAAAAAAGTGAAACAAGTTTTTTTTAATTAAATTATTATTTAATCAATCGAAGTATGTGCCGTTGTTATCGATACACTTCCGCCATTTTATAGGCAGATCATTGATACCTTTGGGAAAAAAATCCTGGAAGCGAGAGTCTATGAACTGTTTGAAGGCGGTTTTGACTGCCTCATCAGATTTGAAATATTTTCCTTGTAAAAAGTTATCCAAATTTTGAAAAAAGTGGTAATCGGTTGGGGCAAGATCTGGAGAGTATGGTGGGTGACGCATAGGTTCCAGTCGCAGCTCCTCTAACTTGGCGATCGTTTGATGTGCAGTGTGTGGTCTAGCGTTATCCTGAAGGAGCAGTGGGCTAGAGCAATTCATCAGTCTCGGTTGTTTAATGGCGAGCTTTTCCATCATTGTTTGCAATTGTTGGCAATACAAGTCTGCAGTAATCGTCTGGCCTGATCATAAGAAGCTGTAGTGGATAACACCAGCACTGGTCCACCAAACACTAACCAGAATCTTCTTTTTGGTCGGTTTTCGCTTAGGGCAAGGTTTTGCCGGTTCTCCAGGGTCAAGCCATTGTGATAATCGCTTCCGATTGTCGTACAGGATCCATTTCTCATCACAAGTCACGATACGGTTCAAAATCCCCTCATTATTGTGGCGATTAAGCAAAGAAACGCAGCAAGCAACGCGTGTTTGTTGGTTTGCTTCAGTCAATTCGTGCGGTACCCACTTTTCGAGTTTTTTAATTTTTCCGATTTGGCGCAAGTGGATAAGTATCGTTTTGTCACTTACGCCGAAGGCTGCTGCTAATTTAGAAATGTGGTTTGAGATGGATCCGCTTCCACTATCGCCTTCAATTCTTCGTTATTCACTTGAGTATCAGGTCGTCCACGAGGCTCATTGTGTAAATCGAAATTTCCAGAACGGAAACGTTGAAACCAAAAACGCACCGTTCATTCGTTAGCTCTTCGTCGTTAATGCTTCGAGTCGTTTCTGCAGCTCTGGTGCCACGGTGGAACTCGTATTCGTAAATACCGCGAATTTTCAATTTGTCCATAGTTGTTGTTATAGCAATGTTTTTTTTTTTTTTAATTTATGGCTTGACGCTACTGCGTATTTAGCCAGGAACAAGTTAATAAAACGTGGGAAATTCTTTTTTCCTAACAAGTTACAATCAAAGGTTGGTGTAGGTCTTTGATTGCTTTAAGGGAGCTTCTGGCGACAAATCTATACGAGTCCATTGGTTTTCATACAGACCGCGAAACAAATATCACTACAGCCGTACTATGACTGTCCACTTTAACTATTTCACATATTGTTCATGAGCATGAGCATTTATAACACCAAACAACACCAATTTCATATTATAAGGTCCACTTAAATCAATTTGCAAAATAATTTAAAGAAAACCCCAACCAAACTGCTTGACTTCCCTTTAAAAACTTTTATAGCAATGTTGAAACTCAAACAAATGATGTTAAAACAAATGAAATACGAATTTTAAAACAATATTTTTCTGGCTATATTTCGAAATAAATTTTAATTTGGAATTCCTAATGAAACGCAAGATATTTGATTTTAAAGTTGCCAGTATTGAAAATCGTCAACTTCATATGTAAGGACCTAATATATACTCATAATAAAGATATATATATACTGGGTGGCGCAAAAGTAAAGACCCTATTTGGTTCAGCTATAACATTTTTTCTAAATTAGAAAACTAGATTTAGGTTTTTTTAAATGTATATTTGTGCCATTAAATTTCGTACCATTAGGATTTAAAGATGATGTCTTTTAAATGGTGACCTCCAGAGTTGATACACATTTGAGCCCTATTTATGACATTTTGCATAACTTGCCGTAACACTTCCTGCGATATGTTCGTTATTTCTTGACGAATGTTTTCTTTTAGAGCTGCGAGAGTCTGTGGCTTGTTCACATACACCCGAGATTTCAAAAAACCCCAAAGAAAGAAGTCTGGACTGGTCAGATCGGGTGATCTTGCAGGCCAAGGCAAATCGCCAAAACGAGAGATAACTCGGCCTGGAAAAGCGTCCCTCACTAAGTCCATAGTGTCGCGCGCTGTGTGTGCCGTAGCGCCGTCTTGTTGAAACCAGATGTGCTCCAGCCCCAATTCGTCCAAACTGGGTATCAAAAACTCTCGTAACATGGTTCTGTAGCGTTCTCCAGTGACAGTTATCGCATTGCCTCCAGCGTCTTCGAAAAAATAGGGTCCGATCACTCTGTCAACACAGATGCCACACCATACAGTAACTTTTAGTGGGTGTAGAGGTGTTTCTTGAATAATGCGCGGATTATCAGTGCCCCAGAACCGAGTATTCTGCTTATTGACATGCCCTGAGAGATGGAAATGCGCTTCGTCACTCATAACCAATTTTGAAGGAAAATCATCCTCTTCAAGGTTGAGGTTTATGATGCGCTGGCAGTAATCTAGACGAGCTCGGTGGTCAGCAGGCAGCAGCTGATGAGTCATTTGAGTTTTATACGGGAACATCTTTAAGTCTTTCACCAAAATACGCTGCAGGGTCCGTCTGGAAATGCCCAATTGCGTGGCACGTCGCCTCGTTGATGTTTCTGGACACTCTTCCACATCTTCGCGCACAGCATCGATATTTTCAGCTGAACGGCCTGTTCTTGGTCTCCCAGACTTAGGTCTATCCAATGTTGAGCCAGTTGCTTCAAGGCGTGTGGCAAAGCGTCGAATTGTGCGACCAATCGGTGCCGGACGGTGGTGAAATCGTCGACGAAATTCACGTTGTGTTCTTATCACTGATGAATTATTCCGTAAGAACATTGACACAATTATTCCACGTTCTTGGGGAGTAAAACGGTCCATGTTTATTTTCAGTGTATTTTACATTTGTTCACTACACAATTTTCAACAACAGAATGACAGAAAATGTCATATAAAAAAAATAAAAGTATTTTCTTTAGTGCCAGTACTTTTGCGCCACCCAGTATATATATATATATATATAAATAATTAAATACATACAAATACTGATGATGTAGATATGAAAATGAGACTACGCTAGACCGCTAATCCGCTAATAATAATCATCTGATTATCCGAAAATAAAGATGATTCCGTGCTTCGAAAGGCACGTAAAGCTGTTGGTCCCGAACGCCATCTAGAGTTTGTACCTATCTAAAGATTGGTTTCAGATTTTATTAACTTGTCTTGAAAGGTACCTATAAATGTTTCAAGCAGGGCCATAATGTCACAAGTTACTCTGATACAGACGTAGGGCACGTATCAAAGTAATTAGGTGTCAATGGAAAGTTTACTCAGAGATTGAAGATGGCCATTAATCATTCTGAGTGTTAATTATGCAGATATAGACATATGACGAAATGTGCATGTGGAGATAAAGAGTTTAATTATACTTTGTTCAATATAGCTTACATCAGAATTGAACAATGCATATGAAATTACATGATAGACATGGATAGGCTAAATTAGGATATCTAAGTGTAGCTACGACTCATATAATTTTGATGAGGTAAGTACTCGTATTTACTCATATTTGTTTTCATACAAATCTTTCTTTATCTTTGGGAATTTAAAGTTTGTTCAGTACTCCAATTTGTTTGTTAAGATTAGTACATTGCCTCGTCACTTGCCAGAAGTACTACTCTTTTTGACTAAATAAAATTCGGACAAATCACACAGATTGAGCTACCCCCAAAGTAAGTTAGAGACTTCTCAGCTGTGCTGCTTCGGAGCCCGATGTGCGCTTCCCCGCTTTTTCTTTTCCAAATATAACATGCATGTCAATGGTCACCCAAGGATGCCAAAAACCTTGCAAAATGGAGAAGAAATAGCCGGAACAGTTTAAATGATTTGGCTATAGTATTTTGACCAGCCGCCTGCCTGACGTCAACCCTCTTTGGTCTTGGTATTGTGCGAAAACTTTTACAACCGGCTGCCGCCTGACGTTAACCCTCCTTGGGAATGTAACTGTAGCACGAGATGTTTGTGCTTAGTCCTTTAGTCGCCTCTTACGACATCCACAGGAAGAGATGGAGTGGACTTATTCTAACCCGGAACCAGACAGTTTGAGACTTGTATTATGGGATACTAACTCAACGAGTCTATATTTTATAAAAAATACATGTATAGATCAACACACACATCCAAGATCCAGGTCAATCAAAAAAGATCATTTTCCATCTTGACTTGTCCGGGGGTCAAACCCGGGACCTCCGGTGTGACAACCTGGCATTATACCCACTAGGTTACAGAGGTCGTCAACTAACTATGTATAGAGAAGATAAAGAAGGTAAAACTTACATAATATGTACATATTTCAATTACGCCAAGTATAGTCCGATAGGTTGACTCTATTATAGCGAAGGACTGATCTCTGTCAATGTCAATCAGGGATCGGCTCTATTAATCGATATTCACCAAATGTCTCATATGTACTAAGCGGCAGGTGCGACACTACTTACATAAATTCAATTTACTAAAAGTAATGATGCAATACATTTACTGTGTGTGTAAGTAGTAAGTATATTGTTTATCAGTACACGACGCCCGCTGGGAATGACGAGGAAGTCGATTGCACCACGCTGGCGCAGATTGACACGTCAGCTGAATAATAAGTGCGAATAAATACATATGTTAATTCCTTTATTAAAAAGGATGATGTAAATTAAATAATGTAACAATCATGTTGAATAGCTTACGGCAGTGGTTAATTTGCAATGAATTTAAGTTTGTGTGTGTGTGTGTATTATAAACAATACAAATACATCAATCTATAAAAGCATGTGTCCAAGTTACTGCCTTTAAATTGATATGTTATTTTTATCAATCAATCAAAGAATCAAATATTTATTCAGTAATTAGGCCTTCGCAGGCACTTTTACACGTCAATACAAATAATTTTAGTGTACGAGTAAATAACGTGTAATGTTAATTTATATATTTTTTAAAGCTTCATAAACTAGCGTTTCGCAACGACCACTGCTAGGAAGAAACGCCGAAAGAAGCTCATTTACACAGTATTGGTCGCCTACGCGCCAGAAGGGCTTTGTCAATTTACAAAGATATTATGCCTAATACAATGTTATCACAAAAATATATTGAGTAAATCCAAATCCAACACAAATAACTTCAGGTGTTCATACTCTGCCATTTATTTAGAAATAAAGTATGATGCAAGAGACACTGTTGCAATAGTCAAACCCTTAATCAAGTGGCGCCCTCATTTTTTTACATTTAAACAAACTTCCCTTCTAAAAAAGCAAGGGCTACGCAATTTCTACAAAAAGCTTTGTGGGAAGAGCTTTCCGTAGCACCAGAGCTACGAGAAAAGTGTCTTAGTTCAGAAGCTTTCCGCCAGATGTCACTATGCTCTTGAACAAGGGTCTTGAGCTTTAATTTTCCAATCGATTATAATAGATGGCACTGCGTGTATCGTTCAGACGTATTATTTCTTATGTGGTTATGATTAAATTAATAATTTATACCTAATTATTAACATTATTTTTATACTGCGTAATATTAACCTATCGTGTCTAATAATAATATTTTATATAAAAAAAATATTTAAAATTATACTTTGTTATCCTTGACTGTGACAACATTGACAAGTATATCATCTTTACCGACTTCAGGCAAGCCTAGTATACAATAAAGATATTATTTATCATCATTACTATCACTAACAAGGAGTTTTTTTATTTCCGTCAGAGAGGATGCTCGACAAATCCTTCAAATAAATATTAGGTTTGTGAAATAAATAAATATAGGTAGGGACAAATCACACTAATTGAGTTAGGTCCAAAGTAAGTTTTACACTTGTATTATGGGATACTAACTCCATGATAAATATTTTATAATAAATACATATATTAAATGGCCTATGTCCAGCAGTTAACTTCCTGTGACTGATATGATGATGATGATGACATATATTAAAAAGGTCATTTTCCATTTGCCCGGGTTGGGGATCGAACCCAAACATCCAAGTGATGGACTAGCATGTTAATATACGACGGTGGTCGTCAAGTCGAAATAGGTATGCAATTTAGGTGTCGGATAGGTAGAAGTTAAATCTTTCATACACATGTGTAACTAAACTTGTAGTCCTGAAGCAGCAACTTGACTAACCAACAACCTGAGTGGTCGGGATGCACGGAGAGCTCAAGATAAAGTATTACTAGCAGGCACGAGTATTTAAAATTTAAGTCTTACATACCTACTCGTATTTATTTTATTGACGAATCTTCCTTCTAACTACTCCTTACCCCACGACAGCCACGACCCATTATTTGCAATGTCAATAATAAAAACAAGGATGTAATGTTATCAGTTATTTATAGTGGATAGGAAAGTTACCCGACCGGGGCGTCCAGTCAATGATACAAGCTTTGCAACATACATCCGTAACCTCTTTTTGAATTAATTTCCAATAGTTTTGTTTACTAATAAGTTCTTTTTCGCATATTTAAGCATCATTCAGTCATTGATGACGAACATGCAACAGTTGTTTTGTGGTGTTGTGTACAATGTGTTTTTCGATTACAATGAACGTGTCATAAACAGTTTTGGCAAGAATTTATAGCATACACATGTATGGTGTTTTCAGCATTAATTATATATGCTGTTATGCTAAATTTATGAGTGATGGAATCTAAAATCACACAATATATATTACTTTCATTAAGTACGTGTTATTTATGAATTGATAATTCTGTATCAGTGTGAGAAATAGATGAGATCAGTGTAAGTAATAGTTTGATTGTAGGAATGAAATGCAGAAATAGATTAAAATAATATTTTTTTTATTAACTTATTCTTTTGATCACGATTTTGTGAAATCTTTTCAACGATAAAAATATAACAATACGGCCTCAGTAAGGCTCGATACAACATCTCTTATACATTAATATTTAATCTTTAATATCACAATAGACTTATAGGCTATTTTTATTAAAGCTTTAAAGTTGAACTTACGAGCTACATTTTCCCTACACTAATTAAATTGTGAGATCTAGAGTTGTCTGCAACGTTTCACATGATCAACACTAAACTGTGGTGAGCGCGGACAAGGGCGAGTGCGGCTCCGAACGGTGCTGGAACAGATGTGACCGCGGAGCCGGTCCGCTGGCTGGCTGGCTCCGGCTCCTTTACCATGGTCTCCACACTGCGGGGCTCTTGGTGTAGCTGGTGGTGCAGTCCAAGGGGGTGGCGGTGTGCATGTGCACAGGTGACGCTGGTGGTGAGGGTGACACGTAGCCGGATGAGGAGGAAGCGGTGGATGGCGCAGGGCTGGGCGGGCTCGCTGGTGGTGTGTCGGCACCGGCAGCAGCGCGCTGCATGTCGTTCAGTCTATGGCCGAGGTGGGTCATCAGTTGGGTTCCCAACCTCACGTCAACTCCAGGGATAGATGCAAGGCAGCGGGACACTTCGTTGGCGGCATGAGTAAATCCAGCTCTAAAGCGGTCCGCGTCTACTGTTGGGTTGAGTGACAGGCGACGCTGGCGGCGAAGCTTGTGCAAGTGGCGAACTGTCAGTTCCAAAATATCAGCCTTCTCCAATTTGGCGACGTTTTCTCCTTCAGATTGCAGGGCGCTGACCATCAACTCCTTGAGCTCGTCGAGGCAGCGGTTGATGCGAGCGCGCCTTTTGCGCTCGAGCATCGGCTTCATCACTTTGCGATATTGATAAGTACGCGAGACGGGCTGCGGGCCGTCGTCTGCGAGCGAATACGCGATCTCGTAAGACATGTTGGACATTTGTGTGATAGTGAGTAAGCGTGCGTTAGCGCTGAGCGTTGAACGCGGAATGCGGTGTGGCGGCTTGACGGGGGCTTATATAGGGATCTGAGGGCGCGCGATCGTGGGAACGCACGGAGCTGTCGAGTTCCCACACGCGCCACCTGTGCGGAGCAGCTGCCGCCGGGGTGCGGGGGGACACGCGCCGCCGCCGCGCGTGCGCGCCGTAAACAATCGCCGGCGCGGGCGCACGCCGCGACGCCTGCCCGCGGTAATTGCCGATCTACTTGCTTGCTACCGATCACCTAGCTCATGACCTTTGTAACATTTCTGTTAGATGATGACATTTCTTTTATGCGCGATGGCTCAGCGCTCTCGCGTATAGACTAACTCCAAGACTCCAACTTATACTATACAGTGTATTGCAGTACTTGTAAGTGATGTGAGGTAGGTTGTGTAGGAGGATATATTTGTATATCCTAGAAGATAAATAATATTCTTAATAATATAAGGAAAAAAACATGCCGCCGTGTTGCTGTAAAAAAAAATTATCTGTTATATCATACATATTTAGCCATATCTAATTAATAAAATAGATGTAGGTACTCTGTCGCAACGTACCTACCTCTGCGCTGGCGATCAATCACGGCGCTTACAATACCTCAGCAATAATTATATTTCGATCGAAGGCTGCTACCGTATTCATTCATCAGTATTACGTACAATAATTATAGCCAGCATTACTGATGATACGCCATTCCGCCCCAGTATGCTTGCCTAATGATACGGAGATATTCTCAGTTGTAAAATGCTATGTCAGTGTAATATAGTGATCACGATGAAACTTCTTCATTTGGGTTTAAGAATTTGGTTAACGTACTTTTAATTCGCTTACTGTGATTATTTTTATATTTAAAAATGAAAATAATCGCGGTAATGTCTAAGTCCCCTTGCAGTAAAATATATTTGTTTTTTATCAGATGCAGTCAACATCGATAGCATATCCAATTATTGTGGTTTTGGTATTTTTTCCTCATAGATATGCACAACATTACGTGATAGACCGAGCCTCAAGATAGTTTCAAAGGCACTTTTACCACTATAAGCGTAGAAATATCAGAGAAATCATTTTTGTCTGCACAGGTGAGTTTTTAACCACCAATAAAATTTTTGGAGCAAGCTCAGTCCATGATACTGAACTACTATCTACAAAAACAAAAATACTGAAATATGATTAAAAAAATCCCTCTCATACAAAATCAGTTCGGCTGATCGCTGATTTGTATAAGAAGGTGGTTTTTTTGGTGTTTCGTTAATTGTATATGTGGAAAGTAGTTCAGTATCATGTACTGAACTTCCTGGCTTACCAAAAATTTGGTTGGTGGTTAAAAAGTCACCCTATACAAACAACACTAAGTTTACGATTGAAAAGGTTTTGCAACGGGTCCTATCCTCATATCTTTACTCGTACATTCGCTTACGGTATCGTGTGTGCAGTTTGGCGCCAATAGCCGACATGAAGGCTACACGGCTTGCAAACTAGTTACTCCGACTTACACTTAATATAAAATGTAAATTCGTGTTTAAGTTTTGCCAGTGTGCGCATGTTAATTTTCTAGTAATCATCCGTATTTTCCATATGATTACTTAATTAAGTACATATTTATATATGATTGTTAGATTAATTTCCAGGTGTTAAGCTATATTATGTATTGAGTATTTATCTATATGTGTATTTATCGTAAAATATTTGCCTGCATTTGATAAAGAATAGAAAGTGAAGGATAGGAAACTATGGAAGGAAAGAGGGGAGGCCTTTGCCCAGCAATGGGACATAAATGGCTAAGAAAAAAATAATATAGTAGAGTTAGTATCCTATTACACAAGTTTAAACTTACTTGGGACTAGCTCAATCTGTCTGATTTGTCTCTTTTTAATATTTTTCATTTCTCAAATCTCATAAATAATTAAAACTCCTACTTTTGCAACAAATTTTTACCTAAAAGTTTTTTATTTTTATTTTGTTTGTTGTTTTGTATTTATGCCATGCATAAAGCGTTTAGTCTAATGGCGATGCAATAAACTGCTTGATGTCGTTGGTTATTTTCGGAACACTTTCATATTTCCTCTTGACAGATTGCTTAAAAGTGTACCCATGTGGACGAGATTGAAACGAAGTGAAGTGAGTATTTTTGAACATACATATATCCATGTATGTATATTGTATATATGTATTGTGTATGGTACAACGAATCAAAATAAATACATATTTGGAATTTTTTGGTGAATATTATTCTACTACCTCTAGACGTAGGAATACCTACAATCGAAGGATTGTAGGTATTCCTACGTCCTATATTAGAGGTTAGTTGAAGTGAATAATTCTCTCGCTTTCACATTTCATTTAATGTTGCCGTAAGTCAGTACCTATCTGCTAATTACCCAAGACCCAAAGATCATACAGCTCATCCTCACCATCATAATTACAGTAAATATTTCTAATGGTAATTAAAATTATGTGTTTTTAACGACTTTTTTTATGTCTCCTAACTAATGCTGGGTTTTTCTAAGTACTTACTTGATTTGTGTAAAGCATGCTAGCTATAAGTGAGTAGGCGGGCGTCACCCACGCGCCGGCGACGAGAAATTGTCGTGTCTCATCGACACCCGTTTATTGTCGTACTCCGAAACACCCACTTACGAGTGTTGTCAATTTATTGTTATCGTATGCCGTCTCGTTTGGGCGTGGTAAGGACCGTATTTTTCGTGGGAACGAGGAAATTTGGTCGTCGTTGAAATGTGCCATAACAGGACCTGTTTTTATACGAATTTTGTTGATGATATTTCTTTTAATCTTTATAAACGCAATATCGTTATATCGCTGTTATAAAAAAAATTTTATTTGGTAACTATTCAGTTTACAATGTTTTTGTTGACTATCTCCTTTGTATGATTATCATTTTTTTTATTAATTGTAACTTGTATAGTATAATACACATAGGTTTTATAATCTGAAAATGTGGTGATAGCTAATTAAATTAGCAGATAAAATAGTGTTAGTAAGTTTTTCTTACGATTTGTATAGTAAACTAGCTTTTGCCCGCGGCTTCGCTCGCGTATCCCACAAGAACATTACTTTATTCCGGGATGAAACGGGATGTACAATTTTTGGGAGTTACATTGGACAAAAACTTAACATGGAAATCTCATATCGATCAAGTATGTAGTAAGTTAAATAAATTTTCTTTTGTTTTGTGGAGACTGGTCAATATAACAGAGCTTAAAACAGCCTTGTTAGCGTATCATGGGTACGTAGCGTCTGTATTACGATATGGAATTGTAGTATGGGGAAATTCGACAGAATTGGACAGAGCGTTTATGGCCCAGAAAAACTGTGTAAGGTCTTTATGTAAGTTGCCTCAGAGAACTAGCTGTAGACCGCATTTCATAAAACTTAAATTGTTGACACTACCATCCATCTACATTTATGAAATGTGTCACTTTGTAAAGGTACACTCATATTTATTTCAAAGAAATTGTGAGGTAATTTCTAATTATCGTGGCAGATACCCCAACAGGCTTGTGTTATCTAATGTATCCACAGCTTTATGTGACCAAAATAGCTGTCGGATGGCTGTTCGTATCTACAACAGGCTGCCGAGGGATATCAAAGTATTGCCGTTGCCAGTCTTTAAGAACAGGCTGCGTAGTTTCCTGCTGGAGAAGGGTTTCTACTCGATACAGGAATATCTTTGGTCATAGAATTGTTACTTATATAATACTTATTACTAATTCAATCTTTTAAACATTAGTAATAACAAATTAGACCAAATACTAATATAATTATAGAATAGAAAGATATGAATACAATAAATAATTAAATTAATGATAACTTAATTGACATTTGCATGCCTAGCCAGGTTAGAAGTGTGATCTAAAAATTGTAATTAACAACTATTGTAAACACTTTTACAGCAAATAAATGTATTATTATATTATTATAAAGATACCCTATGTCCTTTTCAGTACTCCTAACTATGTGTATGCGAATTTTCAAGAAGATTGGTTCAGTAGATAAAGCGTGAATAGGTAACAAACAAACAAATACCTATACAAACTCACTTTCGCATTTCTAATATTAGTTAGGAAGTTAGGATTAGGATTAGGATAGAATTAGGATAGGATAAAAACATAAACTATCACGTCTTTACCCTTAACGGGGTATACAGTGCCTAGGGTTGTAGGACCCAAACGTCACTTTTAGCTCATGTAAAAAGAAAACAAAGTCTTATGTAATATCTAAATTAAAAATATGTGATGAAATGATGATTTTTAGGGTTCCGTAGCCAAATGGCATAAACGGAGCCCTTATGAATTCGTCATGTCTGTCTGTCTGTCTGTATGTCACAGCCAATTTTTTTCCGAAAATATAAGAACTATACTGTTGAAACTTGGTAAGTAGATGTATTCTGTGAACCGCATTAAGATTTTCACATAAAAAAAGAAAAAAACAATAATTTTCGGGGGTTCCCTATACTTAGAAGTAAA
Organism: Acrobasis repandana; assembly: GCA_963576875.1. Classification (NCBI taxonomy): domain Eukaryota; kingdom Metazoa; phylum Arthropoda; class Insecta; order Lepidoptera; family Pyralidae; genus Acrobasis; species Acrobasis repandana. Next base: position 6,644,793 of record OY756230.1, on the reverse strand, counting down.
ACTCAAAAATTTTTTTTTTATCAATCCAATACGTGTGGGGTATCTATGGATAGGTCTACAGAAATGATATTGAGGTTTCTAATATCATTTTTTTCTAAACTGAATAGTTTGCGCGAGAGACACTTTCAAAGTGGTAAAATTTGTCCCCCCCCTGTAACTTCTAAAATAAGAGAATGATAAAACTAAAAAAAATATATGATGTACATTACCATACAAACTACCACCGAAAATTGGTTTGAACGAGATCTAGTAAATAGTTTTTTTTAAGACGTAATAAATCATAAACCGCAATAGAACTTTTATATTATGTTACTTGCTGCTACGAAACCCTTCATGGGCGAGTCCGACTCGCACTTGGCTGCTTTTTTATTTTAGATATTTTTCCGAGCATTGTAATGCTGTATAAGTCAATAATTACTTATGTAAAGTTACATATTTACATACCTATGTATCATTTACATGGATAATTTATAATCCTGTCATTGTATGTGTAATTTAATGAGTAACAATAGTGTTACTGGCGGCCCTGGTGGCCTGCGGTTTTCCTGCACGTGCCAGCTCTGCATTGTCGATGGCCAGATGTAGGCTACCTTTTGTACGCAATGTCATACAATAGACTTATGTCTATTGTATGACATTGCGGTAAATTAAATCAGCGGTCATTAAAACTAAATATTTTTTTCTTTACATATAATTAATTTAGCGTTTTTATCAGTATGTTTATAAAAAAGATATCTAAGCGTACTTGTCGAATGTCGCTGAAAAACGCTGGATGCAGGGGTTATTGCTCTTTGATGCAGACCACTTTTATGAACAATTTTAGAAATTCTTGAGTGAAGCGTATTATTGAGCGAGCGAGCGAAGCGTCTCAGTTTCGAGGTCGGCTACAAAATGCTTTTGTCCGTCTATCAGTCTGTTTGTCTGTTCTAGGTTACATGTCACATTACTCAGCTGATTATCTTAAAATTTTGTAAGCAGGTTAGAGATTATGAATAAGAATTTTTTTGTCGGTTCAGTTTTTTAAAATGGCGGAAATATGAGGGTTGAAAACTTAAAAAAGACATATTTCAGCCATTTCAAAAATGGCCCTTGTTTTTTGTCTGAACAACTTTTTCATCCGATAAACTTCAAGGGCTGGGCAAAGTCAGACTCGCGACTCGCGAGCTCTACAGCTCACAGAGCCACTGGTGTATTATAGTTAGTAGACCTCATACGGATGAAATAATGAATGACAAATAACGATAAAGGCTAGGTAGCTTACGTACTTAGTTTAGTAATAAATACATAGTTATATATTTAGGTATTCATATGTTCCTTTGTAACATTTGTGGTTTAGTAGGTGACCGTCCATGATTTTCCAGATATAGATACATACTAACGCCATACATGATAGATATATATATTGCATTGTGACGTGTCAGTACTTTCCGGAACCAGTCAAGCATTAAGATATTGATAATTGGAAGTAATTTATTAGTGCTATCACTGTTGTGTAAGCAGTTTTCGGTAATGGGCTCTATAAAAATTCCACTGGCTAATGTGTGGCGGAACGGAAAAATGTCAATTAGTCACTAATCACGTCGTAAGGGCGACCGTGGCATATCGGGAGAAGTTGATTTATGAGATTCTCTTTAGTTACCTTGGAAACGTCACAAAATAGTGTCACTTGTCATTGATCATATCCATTTTTAACATGATGTTAGACATATTAATACAGAAAAACTGACATTAAGAGCACTATTTGACTCGAAAAATCTAAGACGTCACGGTTTTGTATTTCAAACAAATCCCATAGAAAATGTTGGTTTTGACGTTTAGAAAAAGTGTCTGATTTGAGTTGTTGTCATCTAGCGGATTATATGCATATATATCCATAGTATTATGGTCTTACATACAGTAAAAAAATTTAGCAGTGGCTTTTGTCGCTATCCTTTCGTGTACCATTTTAAGAATTCAATAACCAAATGTGTTTATAACAATAGAAGATAGAGTAGGTATACAAGAGATTTTACACACAGGTACTACAGATTTACTGTAAAAAAACTCTTGTACCTTGAAAGTATTTAAAGTAGGTATCTTTACGCTTATGTTGAAGGAAAGGCACCTTGTCGCATTTATATTATCTGCTTCTTTAACCTGGGTAAAGGTACTTATTGCTTATAGATAAGTGTCGTGTGATACTAACATGGTTGTTAATTTTATAGTAAGACGTATACAACCTAAATCATAAAGATATTTATCAGAAATCGTGTTCATTATCGAAGGACATCTAACGATTCCGTGTTTCAGTAGTCATGAGTAAACACTTCACTATAGATTAATGTATGACTAATAATAATAATACTTTTTTAATATCACATCCACTCGTCTTGCACAATAGGTCTCTACCTATTAGATTATCGAACTGACAAACTAAATTAAGTTTTTTGAGTGTAACTTCACAAAGACATTTTGGATAAACCACCTACCATAGGGTAGAGGGTTACCCAAAAGGTCTTCGTAGAACTAGACTGAAAAAAACCATTCAGTATGCCAGTTCTGATATAGTTTAGTTAGACCCCGCGGCACACCCTAGAAAAAGTTAGACACGTAACGCAGTTAGGCTGACTAATACTAACGCCACACAATTATTTAAACCCAAGCCATTTTTATCGGTACGAAAAGAAGTAAGAAGAACTAAATTTTATTTCAAACTTGAAACTATAATACAACCAAATCTAAAGATGTCGCAAAATTAAGTAATTTTCGAAGCCAATTTTACGCAAAGTCCTTTATACATTAAATTAAAACTATCATGAAGCAACACCACTTGGACTATCAATATTCATATATTATTATGAGTGTACAATAAACGTTTGTGGTGCAACCGCGTCTAATGCGTTTAAATGCACTTCGGAAAGTTTAGCCAGCTTATGACCGCTATTAGTGCCGATTGCTTGCGGTGGCTCCTACAAACCTCGGGTATTATTTAACTGTAGCTATTAACACAAGAACAAATACTATAGTACATTTAGGTATGATGTATAAGTACTTACGATAAGTCTTCCATTGAAATTGAAGTGAAAGATATACCTATAAGACAGTAATGCTTAAAAGACCTGCTTTGCTGTATGGGGTGAATGTTGGGCTATGAAGATAAAAGAACATAAGTTACATGTAGCAGAATTGCGGATTCTTAGGTGGATAACATAATAACTAAAAATAACCAACTAACAAAATATACTGAAACTATTTTAAGGTTGAATTTAGTCCATACTGAACAACTTTCCCCAAGGATTTTATATCAAAATATGAAAAATAATTTTTGACTTTCCATTCAAGTTGACCGTTTAGCTGATAATTTGTATGGGAAGCCAAAAAAATTTTTTCATATTTCAATATATGTTCCTTGGGTTGATTGGAGATGGAGTTGTTTAGTATCATGGACATTCAGTCGACACCCTTGTAATAGTTTTAGTATATTTTGTTATTCCAACCTGTCTGGCCAGTGTGGAGACTGACTTCACCCTTGAAATAGTTCCAGTCAATTTTATTAGACGTAATATACGTGATATTCAATGGTTTTTTTTTCCTGTATGTTTTCTAGATCGTCGGAATATTTACAATTAAGAATTCGAAAAAGTTTTGCAAAATTTTCCTTTTCTTCATTAATCTAATGTGTCAACACATTTAAACTCTATTTGCTGTATCGACATATCAATAAGACATTCAGGTCATAATACTTGTGGTCAGGGCTGGCGATATCGCAACAGATATTATTTTTGTCATTGAACTATCGTATCAAATTAATATATATGTATATGTACGAGTATATACAGATAAGGTTTAATAAGGGTTGCTTTTTCAGTGTAAAATCCAAAATATTTATATGTTTGTATATATTAGTATACAAACATATAAATAGGTTGGGCATTAAGAAATATCGAAGGCGAACAGATTTCCACGAAAAATTTATTAATATATAATTGGGTTTCATAGAAAAAATATTTAGTAATCTTCTAATTGAATTAGATTTGTTGCAATTGTTATAGTACTCGTATATGATGCCGTACGAATTGCTAATCTGTTTTCCAACACATTCTCTGTCTTATTTGTACTTTACCTTGTTTGGATTTCAGCGCACGTTGCAAGTATACCTATTCGTTTTTAAGCTATCAATAAAAATTTGTAATTACAGCGTGATTCTTGAATAAACAAACAGATACAGAAATAAAAGTATTTTAGTCATTAAATGTTGATAAGGAACAAACAGGCAACCCTGCTCGCTTGCACTCGTATAATAATAGGAATTTTCCTATTTATAATCTTATTTTGTTGTAAACAGCGCACGCGCACGTAATCGTCCATTGATGCTGTTTAAACTCGGTTATCAGACTGATAGTGTTCTTTATTTAGCCCGCGCATGACGTGACTGTGACTATGTTGTATATGGAGTTTTATTTCAAATATTATGTCATCTTGTCAAACGTCTTTTTATAGTATGTAAACATACAAACGGCCAAACTGATGGTAAGTGGTACCATCAGTTAGGCCGTTTATCAGTCATATCAGTGGCACCGTATATAGCCTATAGACGCTTGTAAAACGCGTGCTAAAGATGCGTTGCCGTTCCTGAAAAAAATTTTGACTTACGCTCGTGTTTCAGTCTCTCGGAAAACGTAGTAATTAAGGAAGTAAATAGACGTGCCGTTCAGGGCAGAGTAGTATACTCGTAGGACCACTCCAAGTCTTCACGTGGATGATGTAGAAGGCGACTTAGGAAACACTAGCTAAACGAAGCTTATAAACATCAATAAGACCTCTCCAACTCGTCTGGTGAGCGTGGAGGGTGTAGGCCAGCCTCTAGCTGCTGTGGCATATACAAGAAATAGCTCTGGTAGTACAGAGAGGGTCGTGCTCCTGCAGTGGATACTATTAAAAACCTTATGATGATTATCATTTACCCATTAAAAGTTTCGTATGCTGAACAAATTTACCAAGAGAGCCATGCGCTAAGTAAATGTTACTTTAGGTCTCAAAATTTACTGATCACAAATATGTATTCTATGCCTTTTGAGTGGTTATAAAAGACGTGTCTTCAAAAGTGCGGTAGGTAGAGACCTATTTACACCACAAGAAGTCTTTTCATGTAAAGATAAAGATAAATTTATTTGCCAAACATGTGCTACAAGATATTTACATTCCTTTTCGTCCAATCATGTTTACCATCACCGGTGTGCAAATTTAGTCAGAAAGGCTATCTACATGTAAGTGAGAATAAGTAGTCAACGTAAATATAAATTTACTACTATATACTTAAACAAATAAATAAAAGAATACATACTTAAATCGGTGACTCAGCCGAAAGACATTTTTAATAAGACTCAAAATATAAAATATTAAGGTAAAGATATAGGCAAATGGCCTTGAAGTGGCGCCCTCATATGAAATAAATTGTTAACTCATCCATATTGCTCTTCGTCATGCACTAGATAGCCCTTTAAATTATTTTATGAACTACCGTTGAAAGTATTTTCATTAGTCCGTCTAGCTTCAAAACTTGCCTCCGCCAAAAGTGGCCACGGCAAGTTTTAAAGCTAGACAGATCACCAATAATAGTTACAACGGCAGTTCATAAAATAATTTAAAGGGCTATTTAGTGCATGACGAAGAGCAATATGGAAATTATCACCATATTTACGAGTTAACAATTTATTTCACACTTCAAGGCCATTTGCCTATATCTTCACCTTAAGAAAATGTGCGCGTTCTTGTAAGTGACTCAGCAAATGGTGTGATCAGCCGACTACTTACTACAAAGTTCATAAAGATGTCAAAGTCTTTTGACTGTGACAATGACAATCTCAATGTTATTTTAAGGATATTATTAGTAGGTAAAAACCTATATGTGACCTTCGTGTGTCAGTCACTGAGATATGGTCAGTGTAGTTAGGAATTAGCAGAGAAGTCAAAGTCCCATAAAGTGTGACCTATGACAAATGCGTGACTCCAATGAGTAAACCTGTAGGGTGTGATAAGTTGGTAGGTACGGAGTTTGATAGGGGTCAAAGTCTTGTAAGCTTTGACCTATAAATAATAAATATATAGGGACAAATCACACTGATTGAGCTAGCCTCAAAGTAAGTTTTAAACTTGTGTTATGGGATACTTACTCAACGATACTATATTTTATAATAAATACATATATAGATAAGCACCCAAGACCCAGGACAATTTGAAAAAGGCCATTTTCCAACTTGCCCTGGCTGGGGATCGAACCCAGAACCCCCAGATAGGCGGACTAGTGTATTGACCATTGCACCACGGAAGTCGTCAAATTATAAGAATCATGTTGACAAGGATGTTATTCAAGGAACCTATGCAAGACCCTCGTGAGTCAGCAAATGAGATGTGATAGGTAGCTACTGATTTCGTAGAACTATCAAAGTTCCAGTAAAACGTTGTCTTCAACCCATCACCATTACACTTGAATCTTGAGTGAAAAAACCTTGCTGTCCCGGAGTCAAAAGTGAACTAGTGTCATTTTACAATGCAACCTATTTTCGTCCTATCGTACGTCAAAGTCTTAAAAACATAACAGCATTTTGGTACGAAGAACTCATGATTGTCAAGGACATTTATTGTGTAAATGACTAAGTAAGTATATCACTGAATATACCTATACATTTTCTTTATTTGTTATTTTATAAAAACCAAAGGGAAAAAATTCAAACAAATCAAGATGACCTGTGTAAAAATCAAGTTTTTTTGGCATTCAGATAGAAAATAACAACAAAACTATTAAAGACCTGTAAAAAAGGTTGCTGTGGGCGCACTAACATCCAAAATGTCATGCGCTTCAACAAATAAACAATCATTGGGTTTCCCATAGAAAATCCTAATCTAAGTATTTTTAACAATGTCTGAGATGAGAGTGTCAGTAAAAACACGATCGTTGTACTTGTAACAAACAGATTTGTCATTGAAAACAACGCCGTGGCTGTGACCCGTGACGGTTCTTATTCTATTTATCATTACCATTAGTCACTTTTGTTCTAAATATATTGTCAATAAAAAAGTGGAAACTTATCAGATTTTCATAACCATAGTTGTGCTCTCATAGTTTAGTTAAGAACTCATGAAAAAAAAAACAACTTATACTTAGTTCATCAAAGTCAAAGTATAGGAGGTCACTTAACAGGGGCGTGATACACGTGTCCTACGTTTCTTTAGGATTGACACCCCTGGTGTTGTAAGCACTTTCCAGTAGGAAACTTTATTTCTATTTCCCTGCTTTCATGTTTATAACAAATTAAAATTCTGTAAGTGTATTAAATTAATGATGATTGCTTTGGATCAAAGCAAGTGCAGAATAGCGACGCATTGATTCCAAGAATCTGATTAGTGACTCTAACCGCAAGTTAATGAGCTGCCAGTAGTATGCAATGTTCTAATTTATTCGCAAGTCAGAGGTTAATGGGATCAGTCACTTATGACTCATACGAAGTACCACTTTACTACTATACTTAGAAACTTAAGATTATGTCTAGAAAATGGCGCCAATCTGAATGACGAAACCCTGATTAGACAAAGTGCTAATTTGTAAGAACTTAAGCTAAAGTCAAGTTCAAGGATGTACCAATTTTAGGATGTACAAGTTGAGTATAGGTACAACACTGTATTAACTGGGAGCTGGAGAAAATTGTTACCTAGCTGGAAGTGGATACAGTCGATGGATTAAAGCAGCTGGGTAGATGTGGTCTAGGCAAAGGACCGGAACCTGAGAATGAAATAAGAAACATTTCATTATCATCATCATCAACAGCTTTCAGGTACCCACTGCTGGGCATAAGCCTCCCTTTGTCTGCGCCATCTTGCTCTGTCATTGGTCATAGCAATCCAGTTTCTCCCAGCAACTTGCCTGATGTCATCAAGAAACATATCACGTTACTCCTAATATATATAAAATAAATAACACGATAGTCGTCTGATAGTGTCATCGTATTTCTATGGCAAACCAAATAAGACTCTATCATAATTTCGTAACGCTCAATTTAACTTGATACTGAAACGCTGACACGTAGCTACGCACGTCTGTCGTGATGCTTTGGGTTAACCTCCAGACCACTGGTCAGGTGACAACGTTAGGTTGACATGTAAGGAGCAGATGAGACTGGCACAGAACCGTCTATTGTACAATAGAATATAGCGCATTAGAGAGGAATATGCTATGGTGATGGTGATTATCTTTGACGCTGGCATTAGGTACTTGCTTCGATACTGGAAGAAAGGGAATTAGAAGCAGATAACGTCTAAATTATCTCTTATCATACCGTATGTTGTTTTCAAGTGACTACGACGTCAACTAAAGAAAGTCTAGTCAGTCACCTGCCACCAAATGTTTTTTTCATAGGTATCGTTTACGCGTCATAATTTTAATCGCATGCGACTGCACGTGTCGATGTGTGTGCGTTGTGTACGCACATAGGCACAATAATTGTTTATGCAAGGAAGCAACACAAGTAGATAATGATCATATCTATCCACCACGTGCGGAGCTAGATATCATTTGATATAGAAGTGTTCAGGAAGTAATCACGCACTTATATACCTAATTAACCTTCATCAATATCATACATTTTTACGCTTTCCGTGTGTTCTTGCATTGCTCGAATGACAACCTTAAATTATTGCACTGTTTGTCAGGCTTATGGTCAACTTTATTACACGACTGGATCTTTGGCCTATTATCCCCTAAAAAAGATGTAATCAGCTGTTTTGTCAAAATTCCTTAATTTCCGACTGATTTAATGTACATCGTCTGAATCTTCTTCATCTGAACGCATTCCCGATTGCATCGTCAGCTATGCTGCTTCGGAGCCCGGGTGGGGGCACCCGGAGCGGGTGCACTTTTCCGCTTTTTTTTTTCAAATATAATATGCATATCAATTGATCACCCAAGGATGACAAAAATCTAGCGAATTAGAGAAGAAATAGCTGGAACAATTTAAACAATTTGGCTATCTGTATACTAATAAAATATTACTAAAACATATATTTTCGCATCCCTTGGTGATCAAATAGGCTATTGTAGATATCCCATGTATCAAAAACTGATAACAAAAGAAGATTGTGAATTCGATATGACTTCGAAGTGATTATTCTTCTTTTTTTAAGGCTTTGGTTTTAAAAAAACATGACAGCTTTATCGTCACCTAACATTTGCCTATATGAAAGAAAGTTACTGTTGCGCAGTCGCTGCCATTTAAGTAATTATGAAATACGTTGATATTAACTTCGATACTACAATGTATATAATGTGTTATAGCATATGATCGAAGGTTATAGCTATGAGAATGTAGAAGCCTTTACAATGTAATTGCATATAAAATGTTATGATAATTTAACGAGGTAAAGTAACAAGGCGATAATGGTGGCGAGGATTTTACAGTGATAGTACCTAAAGACTAGTAACATTATGGCTAATTTCTTACTATTAAAGTTTCAGTTCATCGTATGCACAGTTCGTATGTAAGTAATAGTAGTAGAAGTAGGTCATATTTTACTTTTTATTACTTATTATATATATATATATATACATATATATTTTTATTACTTCAATAGTAGTAGAAGTAGGTCATTTCATATTATCTCGTTGTGTTAGTTACTGATAATACTGATATATATGTCGTTGTTGGATGGTATAAACCGCTAATTCACGAAACCTCTAGTTGTTTGGCATTACAGCTCGGTTTTGTTAAACAGCCGAATATCGTTCAGCTAGATTGTCTAAGATTGCGCAACGTGTTACGTTCATTTAAACCGCTAACCACGTTTCCAAACGGCTAGCGGTTTTGTGAAACAGTAGCGGTAATCCGCTGTTTGACGAAACCGTTAAACAATCCAACTGCGACACATGCATGATAAGGATTTGGTGTAGGGTACCATAATGAAATATAACTGGGTGTCTATTAGAATACAGATTTTTTCGACATCGAATTTCATTTTCCAGACAACTATTTCACGATTTTTATTGCTATAGGTTTGTCTTAATCTAGTAAAATGGATAGAACTTTTCTACCACTCGCCGGCCGCTACCGCGGCACGCTCGCTTCGCTCGCTCGGCTCGTGCGTGTGTTGGTTGCAGTTCTAACCTAACCTAACCTTTAGGTTTGTGCTAACCTAGTAAAATTAATAGAACATTCCTAGTACTCGCCGGCCGCTGCCGTGCATGCTGGCTTCGCTTCCTCGCTATTGCCACTTCATTGGCATTCTACATTGTATATAATTTCTTTAACTAGAATTGTTCAACAATTTTTCTAGCCGCATGGATGAATACAAGTCGTTCATTCCATCCCGCGTATTAGGGTTCGCTGTTTTACAAAACCGAGCTGTAATGCCAAACAGCTAGAGGTTTAGTGAATTAGCGAATTATACCATTCAACTGCGACATATATACAAGCTGACTTTTTAACCACCAGCCAAATTTTTGGAGCAAGTTCAGTTTATGATACTGAACTACTTTCCATAAAAACAATTACCGAAAACTAAAATAAAAATTCGTCTTCCCATACAAATCAGCTCTCAGCCAAACGGATTTTGTATGGGAGGACAAAAAAATGTTGTCGATTTTTAATAACTTTTTCATAGAAAGTAATTCAGTATCAGTATATTTGGCTGGTGTTTAAAAAGTCACCTTGTATAGTCCATCCCAACAAAGGCTTTGAATAAGATGACCTATGGCCATTGCCTAAAATAGAAAATGTACCTAACGATAAACGAAAAGGATAAATAAAAAAAATATTCAACGACAAAGCTGGGAGCCTAAAACCAACATCCTCGTATCAAATATGTCTCTAGAAATACCAAAAGAGTCGGATTAATTCTGAAAACTAATTTGCACATTGTGAAACGTTTCCCTCGAGTGGTGAAACCGCATAACCTACAATGACGTATGTGTGTGATCGTGTACGTGCGCCACTCACCGTAGCAGCATAAAATAAAAAGTGCAAGATAGATGACTCCCGTCTAGTTGATGCAGAGCATCGATCCAGAAAAATGAACGTCACATCGACACAGACTGGGTTGGATCAGGCAAAGGGATCGAGAATAAGACGGGAATTGTCAGTCTTGGACCTTAAAACGAAAAGAAAGATTTTTAGAAATCTTCTTTCTTACTTCCACAGTCTTTAGTCGGCCACTGCCCAATAAAACAAAGGCAATAAGAAAAGATATTCAATAATTAGACGGGAATACCATACATGGACAAATTAGTTTGAAGCAGCTTAGGATATAACTGGGAACGCGCTGATGAAAAGAAGAATGCCTTTGTCATCTCTGTAACTCTGTACAATTGATGTCAATGGTTTTACTTGTTTTGCTCCGATTTAAATGTGAACATGGTCTGAACACTTAGTGTTAGAAATGTCATATCTATAACTCGTATAATTTGTGACAGTGGTTCGACTTTGAGGTGAGTCATGTGACGTCAGGTGCCGGCGCGTGCACACTGTTCTACAAACGCGCATGCTAATACTTGAGGCGATGCCGTGAACTTTGCTCCGTTTTTAATGTGAACATTCCTGAACACATATTGTTAAAACTGTCATATCTGTAACTCGTAAATTTGTGACAGTGGTTTGACTTTGAGGTGAGTCATGTGACGTCAGGTGCCGCCGGCGCGTGCACGCACACTGTCCTACAAATGCACATGCTGATACATGACGTGAGGCGATGCCGTGAACTTTGCTCTGATTTAAATATGAATATAATACCTATGTCGTAATTTTTCATGAGTCGTGAGTGTCAATGGTTTGGTAAACATGACATATTGCAGGTTCATGTTTGTTTAATGGTTTAGTAGAACTTTTGTCTACTTGTTTCATTATAATTAAAACTTCCAAACTTTTATTTTGAAGATTCTTGAGGAAGACAATGTTCAGCAATGAACTTGAGGTAGCTGAAATAAACGTGAGTTCGTTCAAAACCAGCGGCGTGCTTTATTATACATACAGGGTCTTACAAAATATACTAAAATTACATATAAAAGTTGACCAATCCGCTGATCCGCGTTTCTATAGAAAGTAAAAATTTATTTTTCATATTCCGGCATATGAGAAGGTTGTTCAGTATCATATACTGAATCTACCCTTAAAATAGTTACAGTATATTTTGATAGACGTTATATAATTACAATGATTTTGTTATTTCTATCTACTTACTAATTATATAAGAAATTAATTTTTATTTCTTTATTTCAGGAATACTACATTCCTGAATTTGATTTTATATTTTTGGTCTTCAGGGTTTTGGTTTTTGCGATTTAACGACGATCGAGGTAAAGTCCCTACCTTACCTGGGCTTCTCAAGGTCTTCGTAAGGATAATGGTCTTCACGGAATTCCAGTCTTGAAATCCGTGTCATAGGATTAAATGCTATAAACTGGGCATCTAGGACCGGACATACCTGATGACGCATCTCAGGACTTCAATTCGCCCAGGAAACTAGTTTCCTTTGAGAGGCGACTGTACTCGTACTGTAACGAAACAAACTGTGTACAGACGGAAAAGCATTTTAGGCATGTCTCGAAACTGAGACGCTTTTCTCGCTTCGCTCGCTCGATCAATTATAGATTCGAATGATACAGACGTAACATCATATCTTTGTGCCTAACCCTGGGGACGAAATGGGCACGTTTGACAAAATAGGGATATATTAGTACTACTTATTAAAATGGGAATCATGTCTAGACTTGATGATAGATTGTCGCTTATTTCAAAATAGTTCGGGGTTGATGTCCATTATTGTCCATCCATACACACAGTGGACTAGAATCCGTACTTATTACGTAGAAGATAAGTCAACTTGTTACCAAAGCTTTTCATCAAACGAAAGTAGAGTTAATACGAGTAGAAATACTTTGATAAACTTTGCAAAAGATCGCGCCATATTGACTTACATTATATAAAATCTACCTGGCACATCACAATACTGTGATACATTTAATGAAGCAGTATGAACATGACATGGCTCATATCATTACAGGGCTTCAATCTACCTAAGAAATTAGTCTTGCATGACGAAGCGCCTAAATCTATAATTCACTTATGATGGCTGAAGATATTTTTTTATTTCGAGTGACGCAGAACCTAATCATCAGAATAATGTGTTAATGCAGGTCTTCGTGCCCTAAAGTTAAGTGGGAGTCATTCTTTCTTTCTCAGTATCTGTAAACAGCCTATCACTAGTGTCAAAATTATCGAGCTATCTAAAGGCATCTAACTCAATGACTGTCATCTAGTGGCAAAAGTCATTATAAATTATAACACACCAGTGAACCTTTACCAAAAGCAAGTGGTGGCACGATCGAAGAGTGGCAGTTGAAAATGACAGTCATCATCATCATCTTAGGCACTACAGCCTCGGGTGGGCCTTGGCCTGGTGAAGCAACTCTCTCCAGCCGGTTCTGTCCTTGGCCTTTTCTCGCCAATTTCACACTTCAAGCACTTTTAAGTCTTGATGTACTCCATCCAGCCATCTAAGTTTTGGTCTACCGGGGAGTCTTTTCCTGTCGGGTTTGCCATTTAGGAGACGCTTGGGGCTCTATCATCGTTCATTCGCTCTACGTGACCGGCCCATCGGAGGCGTCCCATCTTGATAAACCTCACTATGTTTGGCTCTTGGTACATTTCGTAGAGCTCATGGTTGTACCTCACTTGCCAAGTGTCACCATCTAGTACTGCGCCAAAATTCGTCTTAGTATTTTCCTTTCAAAAATTAGTAATTTATTTTCGTCTTTTTTACTCAGTACCCAGGATTCCGAACCAATGTTGAAAATGACCGTGCATAAGTAAAACTGAGAGGTAGAAATCGCGCCTAGTGAAGATTTAACTGATAGGAGTGCTATTTTTCATTCAGGGACTCATATTAGGAATGATTTGCGCGAGTGTTTCCAAACGGGCGCATTTTTGAATTGATTGTATGCGAAGGATTTGCAACGAGTGGTCTGGACTGTACAAATGTCAAAGAAACGTTCCATGGAGAATCAGTTCCGATTCACACTGGTTTTTTTTTTGTTGAAATGTTTAGAAAACCATTAACAAATTTATGATATTTTCTGTGTAACACAATATTACTTATCACTGACACGACGTTTTAAAAAATACGATGCAATGCGTCGGAACGCGAGTGGTGAGTTAGAAAACTACACGTTTTCTATTTCGCTGAGTCCCTAAAGAAAAAAATAGCACTCCAGGAGATATTTACCATAGAAACCAGTTTCAGATGACAAATCGCTATACTCTCATTATGAACTTCCCAAGGTCGCTATAAGGCTTCGTGCTTAGGATACCGGACTTAACAGAATCACCTGACAAGAGTGACGCAGATCCTACATCATCACATAATCGGGGTATTTTGGAATCCGGACATGGGTGATGACGAAAGTACCGAGATGACGCGACGGGACCTGGGGCTCCAGTAAAACCAGTTCCGCATGACGCGGCGCGTCTAAGCCTAATTGCAAAGGTGACGCGGCGCGCGCGCCTCCGACAGCTGACGTTATCATCGCGTGACGTCGCTTTATTTGGGTAAATACCTTTCTTTATCACTATCACCTTCTATCATACGAGGTGATTAAGTACGTGCTAGATTGTAGGCGTTTAGCCTTTTATCCTTTGATGGCACGATAAAGATAAAATCGTTGCGCAAACATAAATTTATGATAAGAAGAGTATCTACCTAAGGTGTTCATGGAAATAATTTAGCATAGGTAGTCAAAAATAACTAGGCATGCTCGATTAAAAAGAAAAAATATTGTAAGAAATTATTATGCTGAGTAGGTAGGTAGTTAGAGTTATTGTTAATGGATTTAATATTTATCACCTGGTTGCTTTTAGTCTTAATCCACTGTGAAATGTTTACTCACGCTGTTTTCTCAACATTTTAACATCTTCGGCTAGCTACTTATACTGATATTCAATCTTACGGTCATTTGTGTTCATTTGGCATTCAGCAAATATTGTTATAGCTGCCGCTGCTGTCTTTCCTTAGAAGTGTTGTTTGTTTGGCGGCTTGGCCTAAAGGCCACATGTGTGCCGACTGCCGACGATGTGGTGGCGCCGCGATTTGCCACTCTCGCCAAATATTTGTGCCAGCCACTCTTGCCAGACTAATGACTTACATGTGCAGACAATTTTTTTTCCACAAATCCCTTTTTGACTGTTTCCTACGCGGCACCGAGCGTTGCGAAAAAATCTCCTATAAAAATCAATGTTTACGCAATAAAAATATCTGTTTGGTCTAACTGTTTTAATAGTTATGGTTGCCAATAAAAACATTTATTAGATGCAACATTGTAGCGGCGTCTTTCAAGTGTTATTTTAACACCCCGATAATGCAGTCACGACGACAAAGCGATGCACGTGTTCATAGAAGTTCCAAGAAAATTGAAACTTTGACAATGGACATTGGAACAGGTACTACAGAAATGTCCTTGGTAAACAAAGGGAAGATTACTTGAGACAGAGAGAGCTCCGGGGGTCGGTCGACGACAATGTTGGCGCCAAGTTTTTGCCATCGCACCACTTGTGAAGATTAGAGACAGTAAGAGGTGTCGGTACAAACGATGTGAAAGGCCTGGCTTTTGTAACCCTCAAGTGCCAGGGGACAGACACTTGAGACCAGCAACTGCCAATAACACGATCCAAAAATGGTAATGTCGTCGTGGTGATTACGGCTCAGCGCCTTTCGTTGAACATTTATGTACTACTTGTTTTGATCTGGTTTAAAATATTTAAATGGGCATAATTACAACGAGTTCGTATTTTTGATTACTTGTTTATTAATAAAATAGTGTAACTACCGCTACTTGTATAATTAGATCTCTTTCAATAATAGCTGCCGTAAAGTCCATATTTCGGATTGAATAATAGAAATGATCACAATACTTTCAATTAGTTTCTCCCATTTATCATTGTAATAAGCATAACGGCTACCAGACTCGTTGCGAATCAATAATTTCGTATTGTAATGCACAGAAGCGCATAATTGACAAGCTACTCAAACAGGATTTGCTTTTTTCCTAAAATTCGCGTAGGTATTATGGGATTTCCATTTTACGTTTAACTGTATTCAATATTGTCGGCCCACATCACAAAAAGAATTTGAATGTTTCCGTTTGTTCGTGGATTTCTGAGTTTCTTTATAGTTTACGTGCCGCCTACAAGCCTTCGGGTTCTCGGAAGGTAAAAATGTCAAACCCTTCTCTTACAAGTGCCAATTCGGCCTATCCACGTGCTATATCTGACAAAGGCTTAAACTTTTTAATGGCTCGGCTCCATTTCTAATTATTCTGAAGGACGTCAGAAATAATAAAATTTTTGAAACCACTCGAATCTTTTGAATTTTGAATAGATTTTTACGATTTCAAAAGTCATATTTTATGACGGTTGGCATTTTATGGGTTGATTTTAATTTTATAACGCTTGAGTTTTACAAGCGCCGGCTTTTTGGTGACACCGCGATTTTATGGTGGTTTGGTAATAATCAACAATCTACGGCCATTATAGTGTTAATGCGCTGTGGACCGGAGGCTTTTAGCGTAGTTTTAACTGTTTTTAGAGTTCCGAACCTCAAAAGGTAAAAATGGAACCCTCTCTAGTCTGTATGTCCGTCTTTCACAGCCAATTTGCTACGAAACTACTGGACCGATTGAGTTGAAATTTGGTGCACATATGTGAGTCAGTGACAGTGACTCAAAGACGGACGTATAAGGTAAATAAATAAATTCATGTGCCAGTTATGAGGTATATATTAGACATTAAATAAAATTGTGACCTATCGTGATAAATATCACATGAAAGAGCTATTTAAGAGAATTTAAAATAAGTGCATACATACTTTTTTATTAAGATTGGTATTTTTGAAATTATTTGTGGAAATAGGCAAAATCTGCCCATTTTCACCTTATTCCGAAACTGCTGGGCCTAAAATTATGAAAAAAAAACAAAGTAGAAAACGTAAAAAATCTTCACGTGAGTTTAACTCGCACTTGACTGGTTTATTTTGATAAAATCTATGATGATATGGAGTCTTCGAACAAAATTATCTAACTCTCAGAATTTCAAAATAATTTCTATGTGGTAGTAAGTATGTTTTGATCATCAAAGACTTATGGGAGTAACGTACTCGTTATGATAAAAATGTAATTAGTAAGTCACATGACGCAATTGACGCAAAAACAACAAGAATTAAATAATAAAACTTACATTTTATTTATCATAATTGTGACAAACGCTTCCAGTATAAGTAATTAATTACGAACTTTGAAGTAAAAGGATGTTATTTTAATTGCAATTTATGTACCTAAGTACATATCTACTCACATAATGTTTATCCTTAATACCTACATGTTTTTTTGTAGAATTAAATACTTATGTAAACAACCGTTCGGCCCACGGGCCCTGTTGAATAAACATTCGTATACTGGTAAGTGATTATGTTAATATTGTAAATTACTTTTACGAGTCGTACAAAAACGACTGAGTTCAAGTTTTTTTCAAGATATACTTGAATCAAATTAAACAGGAAAATTAAACCTATCCGCCATGTTTTTTCTAACCACAGAGCCATTTGTGTGCACAGCCTCGCAGTTGCGGTTTGTGGTGCAAATAAATGCGTCGTTACTTAGTTATAATTATATTCAATGGCATAGCTTTTCCAAGATATACTTAACCTATATAAATAAGGATATGCTATGATAACAAGTAATAGAGATTGCAATAATAATAATTTTCAACACCCTTGCTCGTAAAATGGATCTAATTCCACCGGTTTTAGATATATCAAGCAGCCCATAAAACACGCGTGTATTAGAAACGCAAATAGTGAAGTTATATAATATTCTATAACTCACGATTTGCTATTGCGAAAGAAAGGGACAGAATTAATGGTAAATCCAGTATGAATGAGAGAGTAAGAAAGTTTGACAGTTTTGTGTGAGCGAGATAGATAACATAAGGTGAAGGTTAGACAAAGAAAAATAATAAATCAGACATCGAACGTCAACGTTGTTTCAATATGTATTTATCTTTGTATCACATATGTTTCAAATTGTTTTTTTCTTCAAAATTCGAATTTGCATGCCGCGCGGCGCCGGCGGGAAAGCAACAGTGTGCATCACAGTTTTATGGTTCAGTTTATTTAAAATCAAAAATATCAGTTTATTAGGTATTTTTCCTCGCAAGTGTGTTGAAATACGTCGTACGATATACGTGCGTATATTGGTTAAACACACTCAGCTCCTTACGCCCTCGCCTTCGGCTCAGGCTGAAATTCCGCTTCGTGTGTTATAACCACCAAAACGCACTTATATCGTAATGTACTATTAATAGAGGGTAAGATTTTTTCTTGTGGGTAAACTTACTGCGAGTGCGAAATTGTGAAACTGATTACATTCTCTAGTAAAAACTTTAGCGAAGTCAAAAATCAGTAACATGAAATGAACTTATGGCTCAGTTGGTCGTATTGAGACCAAGGTCGCGGGTTCAAGTCCTGCTCACGTGGAATTTTTTCACCATTTCTTATTTCATTATTTAATTTGAGTACGTCAGTACTGCATCTTGAATGCCTAAAAACTCTATAAAATATGAAATGAACTTGCTGTAAAAGTTATTAATGTTGAAAAAATCTTCATACGACTACGTAATAAATATTGGAAGCAGATCCGAACTCATAATTCTTAAAGCATAATTTTTTTGCCATAAATATTTAGGTATAATTTCTATAGGCAAGGTCTTCCTTTGTCATTTATGTAACTGAGGCATAATATGTGATAAGCTAATATAATGTATCACATATAGCTATGTATAAAATGAGCTATATTGGTTGGCCTAACGCTTAATTCCTGAAGCTATAAGCCATACTGTTTCTAGTCTATGTATTGTAATACATAATAAATATAGAAATAATGAATAATAGTAATGAAACGATATGAAATGTCAATTATACACTATAAATAATGTGACAATATATATTTTTGGTATGGGTGCCCCATATGCCGCCAACATGGTTCTTTTACACAAACTATGATTATTTATTTTATTTAGCACAAAGATTATCTGACAGCCAACCTTTGGGTTGTTAGAAAACTTAAATTGGTTACAAAAGAGATATTTATAGGAATTCAGAATTATATTTACTTTCTATAAACTACTTTATTAATCTAAATATATATAACTCAAAGGTGACTGACTGACTGACATAGTGATCTATCAATGCACAGCCCAAACCACTGGACGGATCGGGCTGAAATTTGGCATGCAGGCAAATGTTATGACGTAGGCATCCGCTAAGAAAGGACGCGAGCGAAGCCGCGGGCAAAAACTAGTACTTACTATACTTCAACAATATAAATATCTACATAAATATACATTGATAGATACTAAAAATTACGAGTATATACACATATTCATTTATAAAATACACTACTAACAAATAATAGTATCTCATAAGGATACTCGTAGGTATATCGAAATATGAAAAATATTTTTTGGCCTCCCGTACAACTTGACCGATCAGCTGATCCGAGTTTGTATGGAAAACAAAATATATGATATATGTTCCGTGGGGAAAATTGGTCTATATCATAATTCACCCTTTAAATAGTTTCAGTATATTTTGTCACCGTAGCAACAGAAGCAGCGAAAAAATTCAAAATTTTTTCTTTTACTACAGACCAGAAATGGGAGAAACACAAATTCAATAAATTGTCAGCCAGGAGACGCGTAGATGGACAGAATTCTGTAAAAGAAACGAGTAGTTATTACGGAATATTTCCACGGTAGCCTTAAACACGACTTATACTTATAACCGGGTCGGCTTAAAAGTATGTAGTTAATTGTTGGGTTGGTGTCATTGAGGATTCCACATCGAATTTATAAGGAACAGACGTGTTATTATCACCAGTGCCTCGGAGCACAGTAGCCGGCCGTATTTTGTAGCCATTCGTGTTTTTGTTGATCGTATCTGGTGGTAATTGCTAGGTAGGTGTGAGATACGCGGCGATGGAATCCAGGAGTTCTGAGGTAATGTTGAGAATTCTACTGTTAAGTTTTCAAAGATAGCGGTATCTGTCTATGTTTATTTATGTGTTCTGGCACGTTTGATAAGTATTAAAAATATATAATCACAATGGAATTTTATAATTATATGGTTTTTTATGTATGAAATTTTCTTAATCCAATATTTTATAGAGAGCAGACATATTATTTAATTAATTCGACCTTCCCTTAAAACTAAAATCTCTTCGTCCTTCAAAAAGAACAGAAAAGAAAATAAGGTGGCAATGTAGGCCCAGACACAAAAAAGAGAAAAAGGGATGTTATCACTTATCATTGATATATAATACGTTAAGTATAGATAAACTAACTTCTTATTATCACGAACAGTCATCATGATTAGTGACTCAATTTTCTGCGTTAAAATTAAAAATTTCGCGGAAACGTGAACATCCCGTGATTTACCTTACTCGGAAGCTGCGGAATAATTCCTGAGATTTTAGGTAAAATTCTCAGAACGTGTGTTCATATGAATCATTGTCATTCAAACAAACAAAACAAGTCTAGACGCTTTCTTCCTGTTTTTTCCGATACTTGGTTGGCTGAAAGAAATCTCTCACTGGGTTTGTAATTAATTTGTCTATATTTAAATGTGCAATTAAGAGTTAAAACAAACAAAACAAGTCAAAATGCTGCGCACACGAAGTGCGCGGGTGTTCTATCTGATTATTACCGGACCGGTTATCGTATTTACGAGTCGGTATTGATTCAGTGTAATGACACCGCTAGCCCCACCGACCACAGGCTAGCGCCGACCAACAGCCTCTAACGGTCGGTTCCATTTGGCACTAATACCATACACTTGTACATATACAGGGTCTAACAAAATATACTATAACTATTTTTAGGGTGAATTCAGTCCATGATACTGAACAACTTACATATATACATATATATATATATATATATATATATATATATATATGTATATAGTGGTCTTATGTGTGTAGGGTAATTTCTTTGTCGGGTTTGTAAAATAAAAGCGTATTTGCTCTGTAAATAGGATGGACACATAACGTTATAAAACAAAATTTAATGCAATTTATTCCATGTCTTTAAATAAAATTATATAACTTTTAATATATGTTTATACATCATACATTTCATTTAGTGGGTGACAAAATACAATAAAATAACAAAATTAAAGCAATTATGTACCGTCAAAAGGTCTTAAAATAAAAACATTCATGGCCGTGCAATTTGTAGCAAATAAGGTTGCATGTAATTTATCCATTGCGGGACTAAAGGCCTCTACCAACAAATGGTCGACCATCGTCGGTGTCCAGGGAGTTTATTCGCCCATTTCTTAGGAGGCATTTTGCTGACATATATGGCCCGCCCAATTCTAATTCAGCTTTGCAGCTTTTGCCCCACATCGGCGATTCCTGACGAAGGAACGAAGTGTAGAATTTAGGACTCCGTCTAATTTCTTGAAACTTATTTACACAGCGTTCCATTGCTCTTTGGCATAAAATCTATAGATGAGTAGCTGATACAAAAGGTTACAAGGGGAGCCTACTTTATCTTAGCTACTGTGATCTTATAATCTCTAATGACTACCGGTCACTCGTTTGCGTCACGGATGCTCGTTCAATAAAAATTTCCGACGTCTTTTATATTTTAATAATACGACATTATACTTTTTTAATGGAGGAAATTAGATTATGCACCGGAAAAGAGCCACTATAGTCTGAGAAGTATTGAGATCAATATTATTTATCTGTTGTAACACATTTTTAATGGAACATCCCACTATATTTTTGGACTTTCGATTTTGAAGAGGCGACTAAAGGACTAAGCACAAACATCTCGTGCTACAATTGCATTCTCAAGGAGGGTTAACGTTGGGCGGCGGCCGGTTGTAAAACTTTTCGCACAAATACATTCCCGTCCACCCGTTCCACATCCATTCCCTATAACGTATAAAACTAGGTCAATGTTAAATTACTTATTAGTCTTAGTTTAGGCTAGATTGTAATATTATTAGCGTACTTGTTTATAGTAGGTACGTTAAGGAAGGGGAAAAAAAAACAAATACATTCCCAAAAGGGTTGACGTCAGGCAGACGGCCGGTCGTAAAACTATAACCAAATCATTTACACTATTTCGACTATTTTTTAGATTCTTCTCGATTTTGCAAGGTCTTTGGCATCCTTGGGTGACCATTGTCATGCATGTTATATTTGGAGAAGAAAAAGCGGGAAAGCACCCTAGGCTCCTATGCAGCAAAGCTGAGGATGCAACCTGGAACGCGCATAGACGAAGAAGGAGAAGATACTCGTGCATACTGTTTTTACAGGAGTAGGAAGAGGATCCCCACTTGCTACTATCGTAATTCGTAACGGAACTGTTTTGCATAATCTATACTTTTAAACTCCTGTATTTTTTTTAAGTATAGTCTATAAACTGCATGATTTTCAGGAACAGTTCTCATATTGAAACCTAACCGGCCCAAGGGATAATTTTTTTTATTAAATTTATTAACCGGATAATTTAGACTTCTTTAATCCTAGTATGTTTGTGCACTCGCCACATTATTTATTATTACATCGACTTTGCTTTTGTGGATCTCTTGCTTTTCATACATAGTAAGTAACTTTTCTCGATTCGTATTCAAATAGACGAGATTAAACTTAAAATTATGAGGCAAGTTTATTGATGGTAATAAAAACAAATTTTAGAAGCTCTATGGGCGATTTATGATTTTCGGCGCCGTAGGTTACTTTTCGGCTTAATTAAGTGTGGGTTTATTTTCACTAGCATTTGTTAGTGGACGTATTTATGTTTGTTTCTGTCATGATTTATTAGACTTCGTAAGTAACTTAGAAGTATATGTATATATTTTCTTACCCTTAGAGTTTAAGTACATAAGTTAGCTATATGTATACTTAACTGTGACTTGCTTGTACGTACCTAGACTATAAGATGTAACCTCAACTATTTTTTAAACTATCATAAGTAAGATTAGAAAAGAATCAAGTAACAGTAAAACATAAGTCAAAACTTACAAAATGTAGATGTGTAAGACTGAAGCTATCTAATCTTACTTATGATAGTAATACGAGTATTTACCGTAAAATAATTGTAGTATTGTGCAATGTTTGTTCAAGGTTTTTCGATACGAGATTAAATAAAAGTAATTTCATTTGTATATGAGTAATAGTTTCATGTTATTATAATAGTAAGTCCGTCTCTGTGGTGGTCCGTATTCTCGATCACTTATTATTCTTCTCATTTCCTCTCTGTGATAGAAAAATGTATTGCAAAGGCAGTAAACTTTAATGAGATTAGCTACGCTGAGTGCAGTTTATACAGCCAATAGACTTTTTTGTAAATTTATTTGCTATTTGCAATTTGTTGTGCCGATAGACATTACAAAAAATCATGATAGATTAACCGGACGACATATTTAACATGTCGTGTATGAAAAGAAAAAGAACATTTATTGCAAGAATTATTTAATTGTTACATGATTCTGCGCTGGATATAAAAAAATAATATATACTTAATAGATAATAATCTACTGATAAAAAGCGTCAGTCTTTTTAGGGTTCCGTAGCCAAATGGCAAAAAACGGAATCCTTATGGATTCGACATGTCTGTCTGTCTGTCCATCCGTATGTCACAGCCACTTTTTTCCGAAACTATAAGAACTATGTACTATGGAAACTTGGTAAGTAGATGTATTCTGTGAACTTAAGATTTTCACATCCATACGTTTGGAGTATCTATGGATAGGTCTTAAAAAATTTATTGAGGTTTCTAATATATATTTTTTCTAAACTGAATAGTTTGCGCGAGAGACACTTACAAAGTGATAAAATGTGTCTCCGCCCCTGTAACTTCTAAAATAAGAGAATGATAAAACTAAAAAAAATATATGATGTACATTACTATGCAAACTTCCACTGAAAATTGGTTTGAGCGATTTGGCGAGCGATTGGTTATCTAGTAAGTAGTTTTTTTTAATATGTCATCGTAAACCTAACCATCGCAAACCTTTAGAACTTTTTATATTATGTTACTTGCTGCTACGGAACCCTTCATGAGCGAGTCCGACCCGCACTTGGCCGCTTTTTTTTTTATTTGCTTAGAGGATGCGATTATTTTCAATAAGTTTTACGGGTACTCAAGTAAGTAAATACCTACAAAAGTATTTATCTTAGCTGAAATAAAAAATCATGTGTTTTTTATACTGGCAGCTCTTCATCATTTTTATCTTATTTAAAAAAATCAATTTAATAACTGTGACGACAAATGAAATATTGACAAATTGGATTAACGGAATTTTCACAAAAGGGTTCCCGGACCACGACCAATCCACGAAAGCTCTCTCCGATGTGGGAATTAAGGCCTAATTTCCTTTAATGAAAAGCAATAAATCATAAATAATATTGAGCACAATTATGACAAATAAAAATTTAATGTTAGTACTTAAAATATATCTAAAATTTGGTTAGCAATATTCTCGTTTAATGCCGGTTGGTCGGACCAAACAGCCTCAAATACTCGAATAGCCTCAAATAGACCCAGTAATAATATTTAAAATAAACTGCAATGGGCAGTACATATTGAAATAATATTTCTTGAAAGAAATAAAACAGGAATAAGTACTCGTATATACGAATAGGCGGGTATTCATCGGCTTATTTACCTTATGTGCCTGTATGCCAAACTATTGGTAGTTTTTATGCTGATAGTTAATCGGGAAAATCGATTTAAATGTGTAAAAAAAATGTTTTATGATTCTTAGAGCACCATTTGCCTGAAAATGTTCCTTTGACGGATTTTTAATTTTGTTTTTCAAAACCCACTACTTACTCGATAATAACCAAACTTACCGTGAGAAATTAATTACCTGCAGCGGGTCAATGACTTCCTAGCTGAAAGTTATTCTCCTAATTAGTTTTTCAATGTTTACTGATGGCCCGCGTGGACACTGGACGGGCCACTAAATTGGCCTGCATTTAATTGGTCGAAATTGGTTCTTTATGGTTCTTAAAAAACGAGAATTATAAATACTTCCGTTTCTAATTTGGTGGGTTTTTGACGTGATCAATACAGGGTCTCGTTGTAATAAATTTAAAGGTTTAGACCTTAATCTTCTAAGAATCAATTAATTTAGTATAGTTATGAACATAACTATTTCCTGACCAATTCTCAGAGTATAAATGAAAAACAGAATATAGTACTTTAGTAGTTTTAATAGCTACACTTGTGCTACACATAGTAGGTAATGTTTTATATCTACAATAACCGAGAAAAGTATTGAGCTACATATTTAGAATATACTCATAGTATACATACCTATAGCTTAATGGAGAAAATAACCTTTTTATTAATTGGTACATAAAGAAGATGTATTAGATGAATTTGAGGGGCATAGTCAACTATAATTTCCCTTTCCCTGGGAAGAACTCATATAGAACACATATTATTATTAAAAGTATTTAATAAATCGGTATTATATAGAGAAGCGATCAGCATCCAGCGCTTTTAGTTTTATACTAATAACGTCTAACAAAATATACTGAAACTATTTTAATAATTCCCCCTATAAAACTGAACAACTTTCCCCAAGAAACATATACCAAAATACAAATAAAAGAGTATTTTGCTTCCATAGACACTCGGATCAGCTGATTGGTCAACTTGTATGGGAGGCACAAAATATTTTTCATATTTCGATATATGCTCTTGGGGAAAGTTGTTCAGTATCACAGACTGAATCTTCGTTATAATACTTTCAGTATATTTTGTTAGACCCTGTATATAAAAATATAATATATTCAATTAGATTCCCGGCTTATTAATTCATGAATGTAAACGTTAACAGCAGTTTTATTGATTCTACGCACATATTTTTATTATAAATTTTATTTTCTCATATATTATCTTCTTATAAATTACTGAATAAATGTTTTACCGCAACGAAAGAACCGTTACTGCCCATAACTGACACGACGCAAAAAGTTTATTAAAACCATATCATGCATAATTGCAACAGTATATCTGTGAGAATGCGTATGCAGGCATGAATGGGCTTGGGCCCATCATTAGGTGTTTCAGCGCCCCCGTGCTATATAGATTATGACGCCCCTAGGTATTGAGCTTGTCAGAAAGCAGGTGACATTTTCTACAGGATTCTACTGATATTCGAGTCATTAACATGCAACCTTAATCTGAGCAATGCTGAAGGAATACGCTTCATGCATCAATCATTTTGGAAATCTTTAGGAGAGGTTAGTAATGTCCTATGACAATATTCTTTCTGCTAAGTAGCACGTACATATACATATGTCTTATAAAAAAAAATACGCCATACATTTGTCTTTAAAACAATTAAGCTACGTCATCCCGCTCGTACAACGTGCTCATAAGGAGAGAGAGATAATACTTCCTTTGGGATTCCTGATTTCCTTATCACTACAAAAAATAGTAAGTACCTTTCAGAGTGAATAAAAGTTAAGTGCTGTTTGTCGAATACTGTGTTCTAGGTACTTTATAATTAATATTCGCCGTTTTTAATTCTCTGTTCTTAGAAAAATTGCCATCTCTGTATTGCCACCCCCGCAATAGCATTGTTTGCGAGCAGTATACACTACACCCATTCGCAAAGGGCTGAATGGACTTCTGCACTAGTAAGAGTTCGCGTATTCACGCGTACGTCGCCGAGATAATTGCGTGGTCGAGGTGCATTCCTCAATGGATAGTGCGATCATTATAGGAAAAACTTGAAGCAATTTATTTTTTAATATGGACACTTAATTGCTACTCAGGATGCGTATGTATTGGTAGCATCAGTTACACTAATCTAGGCAGAAGTACACCTTAAATTTCCCTTTAACCCCGTCTGTGTAATAGTGGACCCCCGTCCACTTGTTAGAGTGCAAAAATTGCCAGCAAAAATTGACTTATGATATGTATATTACTGGAGAACTTCTTGAACTCTCAGTTCACTCTTGAAAGCTTTCCCATAAGAATATCTTTAGAATGAGTCATACTCATAAATATTTACTTATTTATATGCAAAAGACTTAAATACTTCAACAAAAATCAATTAGTGTTCGGTTCACAAAAAAGCATCCCAAAACAATTAAGGAAAGTTAATCCTTCGTTAAATCCACGACGCGCGCCCGCCCACACAAACTGTAAAAAAAGCGCTTCCACGCACACAGACATAGCCACTTGATCACATCCTACATCTAAGACGCACACACACATGCGCCACCTATTAGTATGTGAGGCGAGGACGTTGCGCGTGCTCGCCACTCGCTCCACGGCTTCTTATTATTATTATTTATTGTTGAATAATGTGAATGGTAATGCGTGGTTGTTCACGATCCCGCATAACACCTGCCGTGTTTTCCCACAGTCGAGCTTGGCCTGACGGGCTGGAGGCGCGCGCGCAGGAAATGCTGCACAAGAACGTGCAATGCACGCGCGCGACAAGGACGCCGCGCTACGCTAGAAAGGGACGCGTAGGGATTCGCGTCGTAGCTCGTAGCTTCGTAGCAGAAAAAAATATGATTAAAAAGAGGAAATTAATGACAGCGTTCACTGTAGCACTCGTCGATGTTTTGAGTCCTTTGAATCGCTTGTTTGGTACGATATCACAGACGCGTGGTTATAAATCGTTAGGGACTTAGGGATAATTTCTGACTTGCAAATTGTTGTAATTGATATACGGTTTAATAGGTAATTTATTGAAAGATTATGGAAAACACATATTTTTTAGATAATTTAGATATTGCTTATTCTGTAATGTATACTGTATACTATAATTTATAGTTATTATAACTTCAAATTCATTTATTAATTTAAGTCCATAGATAGACTTATACTAACCATAGATAGACTTCGATTTTTATTAAAAAAATGGGAAAATATAAACTATAATATTTTCGAATTGGGATAAGTATATACCTATCTAAAAACGCGAGTAAATCCGCGGTGTTTGTATGGCAGTCAACATTTTTTTTATGTCATAGGACGGCAAACGAACAAGCGGGTCACCTGATGGTAAGTGATCACCACAGCCCATGGACAACTGCAACACCAGGGGTATAACAAAAGAAATTACCGGCCTTTCAGAAGCCTTCCCTACAGAGGGGGGGGGGGGGGGGGCTCTCTCAATCACCGAACGAAGCATAGAAGCGGTGAAGCTACTACTCAGACGTCGATTTTCTGTGAGAGTGTGGTACTTCCCCGGACGAGCTGGCCCATTCATGCTACTAGCAAAACTGAGTTTTGCCGGTAGCATGGCTCTACCACAACTAATAGACGACATGACCACGACATGCTTCGTCAGCTTGATAAATCTGACATCAATTTTGGCCACTTACAGACACGAAAACAAATATGTTGAAGAGTGTTAGCGTTCCTAGTTGAGAACACACATTCCATCAAGATATAGAATAGATTTCATAATAACTGCCTAACGGATTTCCTATGCACAATAAGTTATTCTATTTACGTATTTTTATCACGAACTTATGAAATTATAATGTAATTGGCACTATAATTATGTAAAATGAAGCTGGCGCCAAAGATATGACTAACCATGAGATACCTACTCATAGTTGAGCGATAACTTACTAGAAAATGCAGTAAACATGTGTAATCTAAATTTATTTGAAGCTAGTTATTATATTATCTCTAAATAATTTTACATAAATTATTATTTTTTCTTCGCAGTGAAGTCACAGGATTTCTCCTCTCTTATAATTATAATATTAAAATGGTATTTTTAACAAGTCTAACTTATTAGGATTAAAAATGATATTGTACCAGAAAAAAAATCTTATATTTTTTGTCCAAAAAGATTTCAATCACATGAACCAAACACAGTGTCTCCGCCTAAATAAATTACAATATTACATCTTGAGCTCGTGTTACAATCCATTGTCAAAAGCGAGCATTTCCTACCTCATGACGTAGCAATCTTCTCGTTATGTCCACGGCCAATAGTTACCTAACAATATCACAGAATAGCCTCAATGGCCACCCCGGATGTGCGCAATTTAGTTTCGTTCAGGCCAATGAATGCTTGTATAGTTGAATTAACAATAAAAATTGCTCATCCCGTATCTTTCACTGAATATTCAACATATTTAGAGATTCAACTCTATACATTCAAACTTAAGGATACTTTTACATTGTAGTTCGGTAGTGTTGATCAATTTCTCTTTTTGCATGGGACTGTCCACCGTGTAGGTCAGTCTATTAAATCGGGTTGTCGAAGGCCGGATGCGATGCTCGAGTTACACTGATTTTTATAAAAACACTATTATGTTACGTCACCGTATGTTTTAAGACGATGAGGGTGGCAAGTTGTAACGGAATATTTATATCGTAGCACAGAGTACCTAATAATGATTGTAGTGAAGACAAAAAGCATTTTAATGTCCACAGAATTACTTGATGGTGGTGTTCATAATTCAGAAAAAAATATAAAGATGCACGAGTCAGGAGTTCAGGACTCAGGAGGTTTAATACTATATCTCCTTTAATAATTATGTAAGTTAGTAAGAAACAATTTATTGCACCAAAAACACATATAAATAATATTCAAAAATACAATAGGGTATATTGTATTATTATACATTTGTAGTAGTTATTGTCGACTAAAATCGTTTATAAACAATACCTGGAGATAAGATAAACGTGAAGACAATTTTGAGGTATTATCATTGTCATATCAGCCACAGGAAGTCCACTGCTGGACATAGACCTCCATCCCAAGGACTTCCAAAATGATCGATTGGAAGCGGCCATCCAGCGTCTTCATCATGCATCCAGCGTTTTGATGTACATATTATGTATTATTAGATTTACTATAATTACATAATCATGGTGCGTTTGGAGATGAAATGATTTGAAATATTTGAAGCCAGCCAGTAGTTAATTATTTATTCAAAATCTTGAACACTAAACTTAAAACTAAATGGCTTAATTCTCCTTGTGGAGTCATTTATCCTAAAGTGTTTTTCTTAAACGTATTCTTGAGAATTTAATAACCTATCCATCTCATATTTCAATCTGAACGCTCCTCGAATGAAATCACTGATCTAAGATGATTGCCCAGTAAATCTTTGTAAGAGACCAGATTTTCCAGGCTGGAGCTTGCCTGACTGCCCGCACACCCTCAATGGCCGTCTTTTTGCGACATTTGGCGCACCAGTGTGGCCGCCAAATGTGGCGTAACCCGACCCGCCGAGATTCAGCACATGTCGCCAAAGGTCACCCAAGGAGCCGTTTTTGCCCTTCCTTGTTTACGTAATGTTACAATGTTGTTATCTTCGTAGCGACGCCGCTGCAATCACGCTGCCATATGCACGGATTAATGACTTCCTTATATGCAGCGCAATTTTCTTTGCTCATCAGGCGTAATATCAAGTGAGGCTTGATGAGAAACGTTTCCGATGAGAGTCGTGCGTGAGATCTCTGTAATAGTTATTAAATATGTAAAATTAATTTTTAAACGCGCAATTCTTGATAGTGTTTTCATCTAAACTCGATTTACTTAAAAATCGACTTCTGACGGAATTAGAAAATAGCTGCTATAGTACCCATTCCACTAGACGGTAA
The DNA here is from genome assembly GCA_963576875.1 of Acrobasis repandana. Taxonomy (NCBI): domain Eukaryota; kingdom Metazoa; phylum Arthropoda; class Insecta; order Lepidoptera; family Pyralidae; genus Acrobasis; species Acrobasis repandana. Next base: position 6,614,107 of record OY756230.1, on the reverse strand, counting down.
CAAAATAAGATAATGTCTCGTCAATCAGAGATAGAGCGATATTGGCTTGTAGAAAGCTGATTAGCATTTAGATCTGCTGCGGCTAGTTAGATCGCACTGAGTCACCGCCTAACCCGCGCCCGTGCTAGTTACAGTAGCGATCGCAACTCGCAACCAGTTAAGAGGCATTTAATAAACTGCCCGCCTCCAATTTATTCCATTGTAATCATCGTCCGCCGACTGCGATTGCAAAATAACAAATGACTCTTAAATACAGTAGCAGTGACTCTCGGTCGCTACATCTCGCGATAAATCATCTCCAATTTTCATCTTACTTTCAAATAAAACGAGATATGTCCCTTTCACGGTCCGAAAGAAATTCGAACGATCACAAATTATTGTTGGTTCTCGTTACTTTATTGTCGTATTACTTTTTGCTTTTAGATTGCGTCCTTGTCTGTATTGCAGCTTATGTATATTTCGTCTCTTTTTCTCTCGTAGCGGTCGTGGTAGCGTCTAGAGCACGTGCGACACGTTAAAGGCAGATCGTTCCCACGGTCGCGCTCGGGCCAGACGGCCCCTGCGCCCCTCGCCTGCCCCCAGCTCGCCCGCTGCGCGTGATTCGACTTCGGTCACTCGTGCCAATGAAATAAAGTGGCCGCACACCACGTTCCAATTGCAAAACACTATTCAGTGATATTGAAGCGATGAAAGTGGCGGAAATGGCACCTCTTTGAGTCATGCGCTGTAGCAATGCTTAATTTAGTTAGTTTTATGCTAACCAGAGCGATTACTGCAGAAATAATACTATAAATATCAATAATATGAAATTATGGGTAGAATTCTAATTAAAGAATAACAAGACTTTACTTAATTTCATTATTGGATTGTATACGTTCGTAATAAGGACGCTAAATTGACATCAATGATCGATTTCATTGAGCCGAGATAAAAATCAGTCAGCATTATCTGGTAGCGAGAAGCGAAATGACGAAAGCTATTATCCGAAGGTGTTCAAGTTCATTAAGGCTGTCCAGGAGCTAGATATCGGACGTCAGTCAATTAAACTGCTTGAGAAACCCGTTCTTATGATTACCTTAAAAGTAATGTTGTCTGCTTACGGTACTTCCATTTAATTGTGTTAAAAAAACTAAACTTTCAATTGGGTTTGTGTACCCGTAATAAAGAGTATACAAGTAATAAATCAAACTACGGGCTATACTAGATCACTATAGTTTATTGATATTAAAATAACAGTCAAAAACAAAAACAAAAATCGATATTCCCAATCAAATTGCCCGGGCTGCACACTTTTTTTGCTTTTTGACTATTATTTTAATTACTCGTATATTGTTAGACGTTATGTATAGCTCAATGTGTCTACATTTGTTTATTTGTCGTACGTACGTAACGTACAACGTACATTTGTAGAGAACGTCGTGCTACCACGGTTGCTACTAAAGAAATAAAAAAAAAACAATAGATGTTAATGCTATACCACGCTATACTCCGATTATGCTGATATGTACGTACATATATTGCTCATGGTGGCAATAACTATCAAATATAATACTATATTCGTTCCTAAACAAAAAAAAAGTAAAGTTTATCCGAGTATAATATACATTATAGTAGGTAACATGTTTGAAATCGGGTAGGTATCGCGAATAATTTTAAAAGAAGTATTATTAGCAAATTTGTATCTTTAAGTTATTTTTAATATTTTCTTATCTCACGGACCTTTAGGAAGAGAGGTAAGGAACTCAGCGTAAACAATTGTCTTAAAACATTCAGTCCACGTGAAGAATTTTCTAAGTCTGCGATGCATTGTCATCGTGGGTCCATTAATAAAACGGTGCGCGTGTGACCCTGACCCCTGACCTTTGACCTTAGAACCGGCACGCTTGCATCGTTAGCACGGGACAGCGCCGGGACGGTTACCATAACTTTGTAGTTTATTGTTTTACACTGTGGTTTCTTCGTTTCTTTTTAGGGTTCCGTACCCAAAGGGTGCAAACGGGACCCTATTACTGAGACTCCGCTGTCTGTCCGTCTGTCCATCTGTCCGTCTGTCCATCTGTCCGTCTGTCCATCTGTCCATCTGTCCGTCTGTCCGTCTGTCACAGGGCTCTATCTCTTGAACCGTTATTACGGTTCATAATCGGTTCTATACACTTGAAATTTTCACCGATTATGAATTACTGTGGCCGCTATAACAAAAAATACTGAAAATAAAAAAAATAAAAAAATTAAAGGGTGTCGCCATACAACCAACGTGTTTTTTCAGCGTTTTTAACTAGATCTCTATAATGGTATTAACTAGATACTTGAATTTTTTTCAGATTATGTATTACTATGGCCGCTTTAACAAGAAATACTAAAAAAAAAAATATATTAAAGGTGTCGTCAAACAAAAAACGTGTTTTTCAGCGTTTTATATTTCTTAATGTATGTATTACTAGGTCGCTATAACAACAAATACTAAAAATAAATTAAGGGGGTCGCCATACAAGAAACGTGTTTTTTTCAGCGTTTTTAAATCTATCTTTATTATAGCCTTTACTATATACTTAAAATTTTCTCCGATTATGTATTACTATGGCCGATATAACAAAAAACACTAAAAATAAGAAAAAAGTTAAAATTAAAGGGGGGTCGTCATACAAGAAACGTGTTTTTTTCAGCGTTTTAAAACATTGTACGGAGATACGGAACCATTCATGTACGAGTCCGACTCGCACTTTCATTATTAACAATGTACACCAAGCCATCAACAACATACCCGTCGATTTGCTTAGAAATGCTTAGAAGAGTTGAACGAAACTTCAGAAATCGCGTAACTCATTGCATTGAAAATGACGTCATTTGACCGGTGTCATCTTTAAAAATATATAATAAAAAAAGATTGAGATTTATTTTACATTAAAAATTTAATTACACTGTTATATCTACTAGTTTTTATACTGACCTTTCAAATCAGCAAGTTTCCGCGCCGCACCCTGTACTTACTTACCTCTATACTAGAAATATTGACTCACCAAAAACTTATGACAATACTCCGCGCGTGCCCCACTACTACATGACCCTTGTTATTAGTGCGTGCCGCGCATGCTTCTACGATAAGGTCTAATCGACTTGATCTCTGCAACAAGCAATTAAGCTTTGCTATTATTGTAGTAACTATTAGAAATAGGTACTCATCTTGACTTTTTAAAACTAGTGACAACAAATACTTGTGAGTCTAGTGACAATAAAATGCGCGTGCGCCGACACGGCGCGGCGTAAGCGTGACCCTTTTCATTCGTGCGTGCCACGCATGCGCCGTCGAATGACCCGCATTTCTGTTCTCTGAAACAAACATTAATCTAATGCTAGTTTGTGGGATAATTAATAAAATCTTTGACATATAGGAGTGAAATATTTTTTATTTATTTATATTAGGCCTCATCATCATCATCCATGTCTTTTTTAGACTCCACTACAGAAGAACAACCCTTTCTGTACTGCAGAGCCATATTTAGCCAGAGAAGCCAGAGGATTTGGTCTACACTCTCCACGCTGCTGGCCAGACGGGTTGGAGAGTGTAGGTCTCATTAATGTTTAAAAGCTTTATTTACCTTGCGTTTCCTAAGTCGCCTTCTATGACATCCACAGGAAGACTTAGAGTGGTCCTTTTCTACTCCGCCAGAAACCATACGGCTGTCAGGCTGCTATGCAAGCCAGGAACAATGACTTCAACGAACCCCCTATTTGTCAATTGGACCTAGAAGGATCTAAAGGCAAGAGTGAATAGGCGTTTTTTTAATCTGCTTGTTACACCTTAGACCTCATCTTAGCTTCCCATCAGGCTAGATAGAGGTCAAACGTACTCAAATCTTTAATAAAAATAAATAAAAAAATACGAAAATTTACAGAATTACACTTTGTGTAGAGAAAGTAGTTTTGGTGGTTCTGTAGTGAGAAATTGATAATAACAGTTCACCGTACTGACCGTACTTAATTCCCAGAATCATTGTGCAAGTGCAGTACGAGTATACTCGTACTTATGGTTAGGTATTCAACACTTCCTTTTAAAAACAAACTGGTTTTGTTTATACAGGCTGACTTTTTTACCACCGGCAAAATTTTAGGAGCAAGTTGAGTTCATGATACTGAACTACTTTCTATAAAAAAGTAAAATCGATAAAAAATTTTCGTCCTCCCATACAAAACCCGTTTGGCTGAGCGCTGATTTGTATGGGAGGACGAAAGTTTTTGAACGATTTTGAATAACTTTTTTTATAGAAAGTAGTTCAGTATCATGGACTGAACTTGCTCCAAACTTGGCAGGTGGTTAAAAAGTCACTATATAGGATACTAACACAACGATTTTATGTACAATATTTAAATGATACATATTTTGCTGACTTAGCGAATTATTTGCGTTGTAGCCGAGGCATTCACGGAATAACTGCGCGTGCGGCCCTGACCGCTACCATAGAATTAATTTAAGTCGCTACGCTACTGTGCGCCTGCGCCGCGAATCTTAATACGAATGCAAATGCCGCGTTTATGACGAGCCTCCTATGATTAGGTGGTTAGGTAGGCTAGGTAACGGTAAGAAACTTGCCTATTTAGCAGATTTAATGGTTTGGCTTTAAGTACTTGCAACATATGTATGAAGACTTGTAGAGTAAAATCTTTTATATAGTGTGTGCAGTTAATAACATACTTATCTTTAAGCGCCTATCGCTAATTAATTAATTTCTGTTCTTCCTAAAGGCTGACTGGTAGAGAATGCATTAGCATTAAGTCCACCTTTTGTACCATTTCGGTCAATAAAGATTTAATTAATAAATAAATAAACAAAAATAATATTCATACTTACTCGTAACAGAGTTATTTTATTTAGAAAATGTTTTCTGGTAAGGATGAGAACGCTGATTATTCGGTTGTGCATTTATATTGTTCATTTTCACATTTTGTTATGACTTTATATCAATACATATAGTCATATTAAATATTTTCTCAACAATGGTCACTATGAATCATAGAACAATTACAGGTAAGTACCATTGTTGTTAAATTTATGTTTTCAAAATAACTTTCACACGTAATAAATAATTGTACAGAAACCCATTTATTTTAGCCAGCGTACATTACTCAGAGCGCGGCGGCGTCTGCGCGGGCGCACGCCCAACTGCGTAGCGGAAGTTACATTTTCTCTTATCATTTCTCGACGGCTGTAAATTATTATTGTTTCTTACACCACAACACTGTCTTATTGTGTGTTCATATCTAACACTGGTGTCAGATTTTTCTAGCTGCCTACAGGTATATCTGTCGTAGCTCAATGACATCATCTTCTGTCCGAGCTGCCCTACGTCATTAGCAAAAATGACCTTAATGAGGCTAACACGGAGTGATCGCCGTGGCCACATACTGGTCAAAGATGATTTGAAATTGAAGCTACAGTGAAATCATTTCGACTCGATAAGAATAAGAAGACAGTCATCTAGTGATAACAGTCATTATTAAATAGTGAACTAGTTCTAACTTCCTTGCTGGTCTGGGAGAAAAAAGGAAAACATAGAATTTTTCAGCTGCTTCTCTTCCCGCACAGATCGTCAAAGCTGAGCGAGGGAATGGGCGAGAATCTGAGTCATATGCGGTTAGCAATCCATCACTATTGTAATCCTTTTTCCATCTTCATGCCCATTATTACGCTAAAATTGGCCTTACCGCCCCAGGCTCTGTCTGTCCCGTTAGGTATAAAGACGTGATAGTGTATCTGTGAACTAGTGGGTACCTGAAGCAAGCGATGGTAGTTAAAAATGTTAAGTATTTTGTGTGTGCATGAGTATGAACTCAGAGGTACAAGTTGCGTCTAATGAGAATTGAACTTGTGCTCTGCAGATCCACAGCCAGTGCTTAAAACGCTTGGCCACCGCTGCTTCTACATTTTTTTTTATTATTTCACGCCGGCGTAAATTTATTATTATCTCTTACGCCACAATGTATGCTAAATTGCCCAGCGTAGTAATGCTATAACGGTACACGGTTACAACAAAAACAACAGCAGAAACGTTGTAATTTTCAACTTAACAGGTTGGCTTCATATTTATTGAGGCAGCGTTAAACTGTTGCAAGTTTATTATTTGAATAGTTGGATGGTGGTTTCAATTATCGGTAAAATACTACTCATGCTACACCCCGGGGTACAAGAAGGCTATAATTTAAATAAGAATTAAAAAATTTGCATGTAGGTACTTACAAGTCAGCGTCTCACTTTCACACATCTATATGTACTATCAATGTTGTAAATCAAACTTATGTTAACATAACCAGTAATTCGCTGGGAACTTAAGTACACCGTGTAAATGTTTACGAGCGTAACACACGATATAAACAAAAGAACTTGCGTGTCTAATCATAGGTAGCCTGTGAAAAAAATGCCATAAATCGTAACAATGCACTTCCTACGCGCGAGAATTCCTCAAAAGAATCGAGCAGCTAACGGAGCGAGATCGATTATCATTTTCATACAATCGCCTATCTAAAGGTCACGCGTAATGCCATTCAGTGTACACACAGCCACGGACATAGTGTATATTAATCTGAATTGAAGAAACTGTCCACAAATCTAAAGATAAACGCCGTAAATGACAATATTAGAAAAAGAAAATTCAACTCAATGGTTTGTAGAATAACGTTGGTTTTGAATTTAGTGTTCGACTTTCAAAGTTACTACTAAGGCTATTTGTTAACTTTGAAAATAGGACATAGGTTATAGCAATGTAGCATCACTGTTCATTACTTTAAGGATGAAAATGGCGCATTGGCGCCTTGCAAGCTTGCGTATCGTAAGTAAGGAAGCGCATTGTTAGGTCACGTTCTCACAACTCCCCTTTTCTTCGAGGGGGAACAAATAATTGCACTTTTTTCTGTCGCATATGGCCAAGGAAACGGAGGATTGTGCAAGATCGTTCCCACGGTTCGCCCCTCGGGCATAAAGGCCGAGGTCAAGAAAAAATACGTGCCAGCATAATGCGGGGGTTTCTTTTGTAACGGCAGATGCACTCCGAATCTAGGGTTAAGTGTGGAATCGCGTGTAAAAAGCGAGTTGATTGACGTCATACTGTTACTGATTCTCATGAGGTTTTTATTATATTGAGTTTAGTTTTCTATACTTTTTTACTTTCTTTCTTATTAGTCAGAGCCGATTTTAATGAGCAAGCAACTTTTTTCCAGAAACACTTTATTATTAATAAATATAAATAAAGTAATTAAAGCCTAACCATTGAATTTGGGTTTAATGTAATTATTTATTTATTTAAACTTTATACAATAATAATAATTGTTTATAATTGGCCGCTAATAGCGTTCTCTTCCAGTCAACCATAGGGATAAACAGATAATCAGTTGCGGCGCAAAAATAAATACATATTATAAAGTATTACAATTAATTTATGATTAAGAGTAATTATTATTTGCGAAAAATGTATGCAATGAGTATTTAATTTATATCAACAATTCTAGGTTAACAAAAGAATGATGCAGGACAAGAGACTTAATAATAACTTGGTTGATACATAAATGCATTGATTTATAAACATCTTAAATCGTATCATCTTATATCGAAAAATTGCGATGAAAAACACATGAAATACAAAATCATGAAACTGTAAATGCAAATGCATACCGTTTAAAACTTTTTTGCTAAAAGCATGTCAAAAATATTAGATACCAAAACAATTATAAAGGTTCCAATTTCCAAATCACTCGCCAATACATTCTGCTGCCATTAGATATAAAAACCAGCCGACAAAAAATATCGCACCTTTTCTAAGGCGTTCTATATTTGAAGCGCGACGTTCCCACGATCGCTCGCGCCAGTTGCGCGGTCACCCCTCGATCTTACATTCTTTTTTTTTCGCTATTATAGAGGTGATGTTTGTAAGGAGACGGCCGAAGGAGGATCATTTATTTTTCTTATGATAAATATTTTTTATACAGAATCTTTAGTTTCCTGCACTTTGGAAAAAAATCTATATTAATAATGTGTTAGTAATTATTGTTTACATAATTAACATGCTGTACACTTGTTTATAGACGGACAGCATCCGTGATCATCCAAGTTCGTTTTCCCATAGCACTATACAGAAAATGTTGCAAGTGTGTACACAATTAAATAAAAATAAACACTTCATTACATAAACAAAATTTTCACGCGTACTTAGTTCTAAGTAATCATAATACACAGTCAATCAAGAAGGGGCATGTGCATAAAAAGAACTTACTAGAGTTCTTATTTACAACAAATAATCAGTTGTATGACTTTCGAAACAGAGTTCAATTTTGTAAAATAAACATATTGATATGAAAATAGGTGCTACTTTAAAAATGGAGCCCTATTTCGAAGGGTTTGAATTCAAAATTAGATTGCGTTCGATTTAAATAAGCGACGACAGTTGAGAAAAGAAGAGCACACATTGCGTTTTACGCTGGATCCGTTCCCACGACCCACGAGGCATATGGCGCGAGCGGGGTGCACTTATGCGGTGACGCGTGGGCAAAAAACTTGGACTTAGCGGATCTATGGGCTATCTGGTAAACGGAGATAACCGACCGGTATAATGGATGCGTTGTCACATACTCGCTTTTCGGACGTCGTGTTCGGACGATAAAGCTTTTTGTTATAAACATTAGTTTATGGTTTTGAGATACGAGTTTGTGTTTGATGAGGCGCCTTTGGTGAGTAAATTATTCATTTGATGAGAAAGTTGTCATCACGATAGAGTATTCTGGATTCTACTATTTTGTGATGACAACTCAAAAATAAATTATTTTGTAATAAATGAATAAAAAGTCACAAATAAATAATGTCACTTGTCATTGATCATGCCCATTTTGAACGTAATTTTAGATTTATTAATGCAGAAAAACTGATATTAAAACCGATATCTGACTACAAGAAACTATGACGTCACTACGTGGTATTTCGTACAAATCTCATAAAACATTTTTGTTTTGACGTTTAGAAAAAAGTACCTATTTGATTTGACTCGATGAAGTTGTCTTAAAGATATCAGTAATTTTAAAATTATTTTTAATGGTTTACAAATATTTTAATTCTACGAGTTAACTTTAAAGACTCGTGTCGCGGATATAAACCTAATATATAGTGACCAAATCACGTCACGTGCTATACTTTCATATTATCTATGGAAGTAATTCCAAAGTTATGGGGACTCGAGCCAAATATTCATAGTAGGTGAAAATTATGATATAAAACAGTTATACAAGCATATCACCTAATATGGTAATGCATTTCTACATTATGCTAACATAAACTCTTTCCCTCGATATTCGATCCCTTCTACGATCTTCGATAGATTTTTACAATTTATGCATATATGAGAAATTAAATAAGTTTAGATCCTCCTGTTTTGCTATTTAATCTAGTACTGGTAATGCAGAAACCCATATACCCATACACTAATACATATTTATAAAATTTAATGCAAATTACAATATCAACACATACTCCTCTAAAAGGATTCTCACAATCAAAAGTAAAAAAAAGACACCAAGGTCAAACGAATCATTCCGAATTTGAATTTTGGAATATGTTTTTTAGCGGGGCAGGTGGCGCGGGTTGCGCGCAACTGTCGCTGTTCCCACGGCTCGAACACCGGGCTTCTGCCGCCATGCTCCATACCTCGCTGTGTCTGTATGCGACTGTGCTAAGATTGCCAATTACGAAATTATCGAATCCTTTCAATTATATTCTTAATGGTTTTTCAATTTGGTCTTATGATTTTAGTGTAATTTTTGTCCAAATTTTTTTTTAAAGACACATTATTTGTTAAGATCCTTTCATAGGCAAAATGAGACCAGACTAGATGATTACTTATTAAGATTGGAATTGGTTAAAAATACGTAACATAATTGCAACTTCTGTTAAAAAGCCAAAATCTTTGCTATTTTACTTCCAGGCTACGATTTTGTAGACGAGCTACGATTTCGTAGCACAACTAGGCATCACTAAAAACATTTGTTTTTTTCGTTCTATGTTAAATTGATCTAATAGGCATGACAATTTCAGTATTTTGAAGGAAAACGTGTCATTTTAATCAAAGATTTAATTGAGAATAATATACTTTTTACTTGGGTTTATACTTATCTACCGTTTTAAATGGTAACGAGTAACGACATAAAAGTTAATTAATAACTTAGTAAAATAAAAATCTACGTTTAATTATTCATGATAAGTAAAATACAAAAAGATAGTAATACTATGTGCTTATGTTACCTAAACTTTCAATTCAAGTAGGTATTGCAAGCATGCTTGATAGAAGTCGCGTGTTAGCGCGTGTCGTAGCACGAGGCTGCCACGCGGTGGGCCAGCCTCTACTGCTTTTAAAATAAGTGCCATTTTCGAATGGTCTTTTCATAGTCAATGTTAATGTAATAAATGATAAAAAATTTAATGATAATGTAATGGTAAATGCTTCTTATTTTTAAGAGTATACAAACATATATTAATGTGAGTTGACATGAACAAAATACCTGAGTATGTGTAGTAGTATAGTAATAAATTTTATGTATTGTATTAATTTTGTAAAGCAAATTTTTAAGGCCATACATGAATTTTCCGGGGTCCAGTACTGCCCCCATTACAATAAATCGTTTAAAAGGAAACGAAGATATCATTTAAAATTTTGTCTTTGTGAAGCTCTAGATAACCCTTCAAACTATTTTATGAACTACTGTTTACAGTTTAAAGTGAAAACGTTAAGCTTTTCCACTGGCCACTTTTGGCAATTATGCCTAAAAAAGCGCGTTCTCACTTTAAACTGTATAGTTTGAAGGGTTATCTAGGGCTTCAAAGACAAAATTTTAAATGATATCTCCGTTTCCTTTTAAATTATTTATTTCAAATGGGGGCAGCACTGGACCCCGGAAAATTTATGTATGGCCTTTAGCCTTCTTCGTTTTCAGATTTTTTTTCTTAACATTAGAAATATTGCATGATTTTCAGTATATTTTAATGACATATAGGTAGTATTCTATATTAGGGAAATCAATAAATTTCTTATTTTGAATATAAAAACTTTTAATTCGGAACTAATTACCATATTGTTTCAGTTTAGGGTAATTTAGTGTACAAGTTAATGATACAGTACCAAATTTGAAGATAAAGTAAAGAATTTATCCATAAATCACAATACATATTTATTTTACTCCTTTCTTTGCAACTATTACATTGCGGGAATAAAAGCGCCATCTCTCTCGGTTTGGATGAACTAAAATCAGAAGCTTTGAAAGTTGTATTGAGAGCTGCGTGAAACGTTCCATTGGTCAATATTTATAATTTCAAAAGTGAAATACATATTATTGGTAGCAGATATAGATTTTATTTTATTATCATAAAACACTTTAAATAAATAGACTGGATTCCCGTTAGAATATCTCCTATTAATACTCGTATTTTGATAAATATTTTTCCAGTTTCACTGGCTTTCAGATTTCACCTACAATTTTTATTACAGACGAGTACTTTTCTAATCGAATATTTTTTTAAAAATATGCACTGTGATTATCTGTGGTGATTATGATGAACCTCCCCTAACTTACATTAGGGATTCCTTTGCAATAATAATACCTAGACTAGGGGAGCCGGAAGTTTTGCAAGACGAAGAATCGCAGACAATACCGCATCATTGTCCTGTAGGTCAGAGTGTAAGGAATAATACTGAGGACTCGTGGGAAAGAAGCAAACACTGGGGTTGTGATAGTATAAATTTTGATACCTTTGCATTACTAGTTCAGTTATTTGGGTGTCATCGACCAGGAAGTAACGGTATCTGTTAGGATGGTCTGTAAAGTGAAAAATATTTAAGTGAAAAATGTTTCGGCGAAATTTTGTGATTATTTGTAGTAAAAAAGTGTATAAAAGTAGTAGTGATAAAGGTTTTAGTACTAGTGCTGGAGGCACAAAGTGATTAGGTGCGTAATAGGAAGTGAAAAAGTGATGCTTCAGTTCTATTCTACTGACTCTGAGCTAAGAATTATATTTTTTTAACATGTACCTATACTGTGATCATACATTAAATTATGAATGATAAGAATATTATTACTGAATTACAATTTGAATTTACACAAGTTAGAAGAGAATAATGAAGACCACTAATTTTTAATTTGTATTTTATCTCCTATTACTTTAAACGAGCAATTCTTATACATAGGTAAATATATAATTAGGATCTCGGAAATAGCTCTGACTATTTCGATAAAAAATTATATGGAAAAAAGAAATCGATCTAGCTAGGTTTCATTTATATGTATATTTATTGAGCAAAGCTCAATCGCCTAGGTACTTAATTTATAAACATCCAACGCTGAAAAAGCATCCTTAACTATCTCCGTGTAATACTTATCTATTTTTAATGAAACACAATTCCAGATTGTGTTGTCAAAACTACAATAGTATGATTTATACTCCAAACTACCTACTAGCCTATTGCCTTTAATAGCAAATTATTAGATTATCTAAGCTAGAGTTTTCTTAATGAAGCATGTTTCATATCAAGATCTACTATTGTTTGGGCACGAGACAAGAGTCACCGCTGAGCTATTTTGTTTACCGTAATGTCGTAGTATAAATTTAATCAGTTGTGTAACATGTTAACAAGAGCGATGACTCATTAAATGTTTGTCATTGTTAAGGGAAAGGCTTTCTACTCTTACAAAATTATGAATTACTTGATCAGTATACTTTATTTCAGCTTTTAACATAGATCTATTTTGTTTGCTTTCGTAGTGTGAATTTTATTAAATGATTTGTAAACGCTTTGTAAAGCCTCATGTAGAATTTGTTCATATAAATATGGTTTAAAAACAATCTCTATTCTATTGACAATGTAGTCGAAATTATTTTACTGAACATTACCGCTAGTTTATGTTTGGGTACGAGACAAGACAAGTGCCTTATTTTGTTTGTATCAGTTGTGTAAGTATTGTCAACAAGCGTGGTAATGGTGACTCATTTATTGTTTGTAGTTGTTAAGGGAAAGCCTCACGCACGCTTGATGCTGACAAATATGTCAAACTCTGAGAGTTCTATAAAATTGTTATAACCTGAATTATTTTATGAGCTCAAAATTAGAAAACAACTTAATACATTTGATTTCATAATATGTTAAGCGCGAGCAAAGTAAAAACTTGAACACGTAAAACCGTGTGCCACGGCACAGCTAGGTCATAATGAGTTAAGTTTAAGTTAGACTAAATGCAAAATATTTTAATACATTAAAATTTAATACAACAGATCTCATCTCGCGATGAGGGCTTGCGTGATTTTAACTACGAGGTTCTAATGAAAAGAAGAAAAAGAAAAAATAATAATGATCGAGTTAAAGCTTAATGTTAAATGGCTAGCTTATCGTATGGATGTTGCCGAGTCCATCATGTGAAAACATGATGATATAACTTCTTGTACGAATGGCTTATATTTTATTGGAATTTAAAATTCTAATTTCAAAATAAAAATAAATAACTTTTAATCGAATTGAACCTTAACGCGGAGCGGCCAGCTCATCGTCGTTTGACGCAAGTTGGCTGTTGACTGAGTCCATCATCTGAGCAAACTGATGATATCACCTCGCACTGAAGGCTTGCACAGGTGTATTTTATTGTTCTATTTTGTATCGGTTCTTCGTTGCTTACTGTTTGGGCTATGAAGGTCGGATACGAGGTCGGTTTTGAGACCTTTTAAGTATAATATGCTACTTTCAAACCAAAATATTATCGTTTTACATATATGTACTTAGTTTAAACAATAAAGAGGTGAAAATGTATAGTACCAAATATTGGCTTAAATATAGATACATTAGTATATTTTCTTCTTCTTCTTGTATTAAAGAGCTGCGCTCTTGTCAGTGGAGTGCTTTCCATGTCTCTCTTTCCTCCGCTAAGTTCTTAACCTCCTTATATGTTTTCACATTTATGTAAATGTGAAAGCATATGAATAAGTATATTAGTCACGGAAAATTTGTTTTCTCTTGTACTTTCCTTATATTTTTTAGGTCCTGTCAAACTTACTAATAAGGTATCAGAAACTAATAAGATCTGAAACAAAATAATATTATTATTAAATATTATCTTTATAAAGATATAGATTCACAAAAATGACACAAGGCTACCTATAAGAAACTGAAAAAGCAGCAAAATTTAAAAATACATACACTGTAAGTAGTTGTACTTTACCAAATTACTATAAACTCAAAGGTTACATGACTTTTGTAATGGCCGATAGAAATCACCAAAGACCAATATTTACACATTAAGAGTTTCACAACTTTATAATCTGTACAAATGAGAACAATAAATTGCAATCGCCAGATCTTTATCGGTTTATCTCAAATCAGCGATAAGTGTATTTATTACAAAAAACAAACAGTTTCAGTCTGGGACCATTACAAAAAGTTTGGACAAATAGTATTGATAAATACAGCTTACTTATTAAAAAAAAACTTTTTATCAAAAATCTAACTTTACAAAATACGTAAAATATGCTTCTGCCTTACCTTGATTGATGCTAGCTAACATGATACAAATATATGCCGCCAAAATGATTACAAAAGAAACAAATATATAAGTAAGTAAAAAGTATATATATCTCAAAATTGTGGTGTCTTTTTTATACGCACCTATTTATTTTATTTTATTTTCTTATCATAATAGCTTTCAGCCAGCCGGTCTGTTTTCTTCCAGAATACGACGGTAGTAAAGAAAGTCTGTAATTGGTGCCGGTCTACAACTGATATCCGTGAAGTCTTCTAAATGCGGCTTTAATTGCTTATTGGGCTACCATCGGCACCCCTAAACGCAATTTAATTGTAATTGAAAACTAATTAATAGAGCGGCGGCGGCGCAATCTGCAATTAGCCATAGATCATAATCGTTACAGGTTTAATAATACTTTGATAATACGCTTCACGTCCGGTTTTAATGAGTGAAGGGCACTCGAATTTACCGAACACTTGTAACTGCCTAAATGCAATAGAAAACTATATTCCATTGTAATGCACGTGTCCAAATCGAAATTGTCGAAAAAATTAACCCAAATTTTGCAAGAGTTGCGGAATTCGAAATAAGGGTTGCAAAAAATCCTTTCTAACCCGAACGTCCGAGCATTCTGCATTGAACACGTGCAGTAACAATGCATCGATGAGTCACGAACGAGCGTCTCGAACGCCGTGTTATTAAGTCGAAGAAAAAAAAAGATAAGCGTTCACTCGTCGTACTCGTACCGCGTCAAGGAATTGAACATCTGCCAAAATTTCTCACGATTCGGTCGCCGCGTGTAGAGTATGGTTATTATTACGTCCACTGCGCTATCGTATCCGTCCCACGCGTGTAGATGTGTGCCCTGATAAATTATCAGCTAGCGGTACACATTTATTTAATTGATAGTTTACTATGTGATAGCAGTTGAGATGCAAATTGTGGAAATATTTGAACGATGCTATGCGTGTCATTCAATAGCTTTAGCTCTAAACTCTAGATGGGAAGATTTTGATTAATTAAAGAGACACCTATTCATGTAAATGCAAGATTAGATTGCTTTTACGGTATCATTAATTAGAACATGTTGATTGTCTTTAATCAACATATCCTAATGACTGATAGTACTTAATTATATCATATTTGATGAAATTTTCTATTTATAAGCTTTCTTAATTTTAAGATTAGTTTTAAGCTTTAGATTTTGTTAAGTTTTATATTCAGTTATACTTACGTAGTTTAAAAATTTTATTTAAACTTAAATATGATATAGCAGTATTAAATAGTTTTCTTTTATTAAAAAAATCTACCAACCAACTACTTTCGGTGCATTAAATTTATAGTGATGTTTTCACAGTTAAAGTGTCCATTTTAAGCACTGGTTTTATGACATCTGTAATTGAGATGCAAAAAATGTACAGATTTTTGTCGAATGGTAAATTATTTGGTGCAATTAGTGGGTGTATATAACTGTCCAAATGAGATGATTTCATGCCTTGGGAATATAATGACATGCATGCATAATGGCATCTTTTACAGGATTCCCGTTATATTTAAAATATTTTTATGTGTCATATGTGATTATTGTGTTTAACACTAAAAACTGGCCTTAGTTGCTTAAAGCATGTGAATATTGTGGATAACATTTTATTTTTAAACACTGTTTTACACTTAGTTTGTACACTAACATCTATTAACATTTTAACCATTTTTTTTAAGGACAAACACACTGATTGAGCTAGCCCCAAAGTAAGTTTTTTATTAAACTTCTGTTATGGGATACTAACTCAACGATACTATATTTTATAATAAATACATATATAAATAAACACCCAAGACCCAGGACAATTTGAAAAACCATTACTGTTGTTGACCATTACACCACGGAGGTCGTCAGGCCATTAAAACAAAGATGCATGTAATGCTTTCTGATTTCCTGATGTCGTAGAAGTTTGGAGTTGCAGTACCTTATACCTAACAAAATAAATAAAAGCAGCATCTATACTATCTAATTAACCTCTAAGTTGTGATACGTGTACTAACAGACTAACACTCATTAAGTTTGATAAACAAGACTAATGAAATGACCAATGCATGAAGTAAACATAAAAATAGTTTACGTAGATAAAAAGTAGCATTAAAACATGTAAGTAACTAACTATAACTAATAAGGCATGGGGTTAGGTATGTGTTTAATAACCTTGTTAATTAGGTATAAAACAATAATTGTGCACACTTAAAGTGTAGTAAAAATTATAAAAAAAATTTAGTAGGTAGAACGTCATGACAATAAAATTTATTGTGACTTTATATTAGATAAACCTGCTAAATTAGATGAATGATACAAATCAATTATACTATGTAATGATGTTTGACGTTCTATTTAAATTAAAGCTCTGATACTTATATACAACTTAAACATTAAGTAATGCGGTAAATATTTATATCAATTTTGTACGTTGATTGTCGCTATAATGATACAAATATAAGCGGATATATTGGTTTTTATTCATTTTGACACTACCAAAATGTATGTTTTGTTAGTTATATCAATAAAAATTTATTACTGTAGCATTTCAATTGGCTGCCTATTGATTTATATAGAAAAATGCTTTCAAAAGATACTCTTATAAAAGAAGGACAATACAAATGTATAATGCTCTATTACCATCAATACTATTTGCATCTTAGGGTTAGAAAAGGTAACTTTTGCACGTGCGTGGAGGCTTTTATTGTCACAGGTTGTTTGTTACTATCACAATGCAGCTTCTTTACTATTGTGCAAATGAAAGCTTTCAGAAAACTTGCATGTTCGGACGTGTTCCAATAGAATCCTACAGGTTACGACTTGTTGCGGAGGAGGTTTTTGCACAAGTTGCAATCTTTTTTTTTCAGTAGATTATTGCAAATATAACTTGAGATGATTTGTATTTTTTTTTATTCTTGGTGTGTTTGCAAAAATAACTCTGGCTGATTTGTATGTGTGTAACGTTTGTTTTTAACATAGAACTACATAGTTAAGTGCATACATACATAGGGCAATGCTCTTTTGTTTCTGGCATGCTTTTGTTATTTAGCACCCATTGCCAATTTGTGATCACAAAATTAATCAGTTCTGCGGAATATGTGCTGCAGTTTTAATTTTCAACTTTATGAAAGAGAAATCTAAAATATTAACGATTCGAATGATTCATCTGAATACCTATCATAAAGCAAAAGATAAATACTTAGGTACGTGAAAAATCTTAGGTAAAACTAAAAATTATTTTTTAAAATTTCATAGTTGCAAAAGGTATCTATTTATTCAATGTTTTGAGTGTTATAAATATGTTATTGAATCTACTTAAACTACTTTCCAGGTTTCAAAATAAATAGAAACTTATTAAAATGTGATGAAATGTAACATCAAAATGTACTCTACTAATAAAATCAACGATGTTTCTAGACAGTAACCACGTAGTTTCATAATCCAATAAGAAAGAGGAGTATCACTAATACACCAAACATTAGTACAGCATTAACAATCGCTTGATTCTATAGAATAAATCAAATATAATTATCTAAAACGTGATAAAAAGCGCGGCGGCTAAAAAAGAGAAGCCCAGTAGCCGCGCCGCGGGCTCTGCACGTGCGGCGATGGGCCAAGTATGGCCTGGCCCGGCGGCCTGTCGGACCGGTCGGCTTGGCCCACGGGCTATACATGTAAGTACGGGCTGTGGCTCGCGCCGAGTCGGCGGCGATAACGACTCGTTTGACCACTTTTTGAAATCAGAAAATACATAGGTAACTTATTGGAATTCAATAGGCTGTTCGGATACTTTTCTGATTGATTGTTGTCAAAGTTACTTTAAATAGATGTTATTTAATGGCAAATAAGTGTAAATATTAATGTAACTTTTGCTTATTTAAGGTTTATGTGTGTATGTATGATTGATGTGTAAAAAGGAAGTAGAAGTAAAAGATAGAAATAATTTCAATATTCATTTTATTTTCAACGCTTTTTGACACAATATCGAGTCAAGTTTCAATAAATTATTATCCCTAAAACAATTAAAGCTCAGATAAGGAAGATCACAATAAGCTCATTACACCTAACCATAATTTATACAATACAAAAATACTTTAAAAATATCACAACACAATCGAAATACAATTAAAGCTTTCGAGGAGTTTTCACTATTGAGAAAAGCTACCCTAACTTATCCCTATATGGCACCTTGAACTACCTAAACTAAAGCTAACATCACAGACGGTTGCAGAAACCAACGGAGGGGCACTGGTTTCACTGGAAGACACTGATAGTTGTCGATTGTGGACTTATGCTTGCACCCAGCGGTCTTGGAAGACTGGGTATTGCTGCTCTGGGGTCTGGCACTCGGTGTAGCAGTGCGCCTCTGCAAAGTCAGCTTCTTGTTTGTTGACAGTGGTCCAGAAAAAGGTGCCGGCGTCTGTCCTGGCGAAATGCACTGGGATGTAGAAGTTGTCGGGGGTCACTGGCACAACGTCGCATGTGGCATCTTCGTTGTAGACGAGGAAGGCGGCGCCGCTCTTGCAAGCTTCCATCTCAGCGTAGATCTTGCGCTCCAGTAGCTCGTTAGCAGAGTTCTGCTCATCTTCGTAGCACGTGTCGCAGGTTTTGGCGGGAACGCGCTTCGTTGTCTTCTTTATGATTTTCATCAATGGCTTTAGCAACGCCTTAAAGCCGCTGTTCTTCATCTTCTCACTGTTGTATTTGTTCTCGTTCATCGAGTTGTTGGTGGCAATGATGTATTCGTTGTTAGCGTAAAGAGACATTTTGGAAATTTGTAAGAGTGCAGTGCGTGTGTCGCAAGTGAGATCACAGGCAGGAATGTGGGGCTGTAGCGGCCGACCGGGTTTTTATACCCGGCCCGCCGCCCCCGACACAAAAGCGGCTCGTACATGAAAAGCTCCCTTCATGTGTGTGTGTGTGGGTGTATCAAGTGGTTTATTTGATATGTTTTTTCAATACTCACAATGTTTTGCCTTTTCAAAGATGTTCATCAAAGGATTGGACTATCTTTATTCTACTGATTACTGACTTTGAGAACCATGAACTAAGTTAGAGACGTAATTAGATCATTAGGATGCTCTATTTGTATTATGCTGCTGTCACACGTAATGATAATGATAGAAAGGTGAATTTATTATAAGTATTCACTAATACGATATATTTTAGACTTAAAACAAAATCAAAGTCCATTATGTTATGTTTGATATTATAAGTTGAAGTAAACTTTAAAGAACTGAGACTCAGATGCTCTGAAGGTTCTCAGACTATGCATTTCCATATACATATTTTTTAGGACATATCAAAATAGATACTTATTTGATTTATTAACTAAAACTATTAAATTATAGTAACATCTGTGAATGCATGACAAATAATAATCAGTTAACCTAATTTTCATGAGAAAATAGTTCACGCGTCGTACACACGCCCTACTGTGGGTAAACAACACATGTTGTTGATAACCCCTGCCTAGTGTCCCGGGACAATGCGATTGTTATCGACCCCTGTCCCGGCGGGGTCACTATGGGGTAACTGGGGTAATCATCGACCCCTAGTGACCTCGCGCTGCTCACGCGCACGCCACGTGACACAAATACAACCTGATTTGGCGCTAGCGTACTTACTCATTAATTTCATTTATTTAAATTAGACTACAATTTGAGGTCTAGCGGCGCTGTTTCAAACCCTTAATATGGTTTTCTCAATAACCATAATTAAAGTTTGAGCAATACCTTGTACAACATTTTTGTTAGTAACTTTTTTTGTAACTTAACCCTATCTTAGAATCTGGCATTTGAATTATTCACGTTGGTGTTCATTAACATTTTGTTAACAAAAAGAACTACGAGTATCAAACATGAAATGCCACCTACACACAAAATATCTGACTCGTACCGGTTCGAACATGTATGGTTTTTTCTTGTGTCCGAAGAGAGTATTACAAAAAAATTAAGTTTTAAAAGAAATCAGTGTAGCGGTGATAGTGGTTCCTCAGCCAATAGGGTGCGCGCGCGCCGGCAGGTGTCGCGATCCGAAGGCTCGCGCACACATACGAGCCCGTTTAAATATACGACCACTGAACACGTGCATTCGAAGGGGATGAAAATATCAGATGGCCCGCCAAGCGAGTGAGACGGTGAATATTTTTTATTGATATGAATAGATTCACGACTCCCTCATATTCGAAATAGGGTAACGCAAAGGCTAATTTGGTTATTGAAAATTGAGGGGTTGTTCGTGGGAATGCTCTTCGCTCGTTGGTTCCCAGGGTTGCTCGCACATTGACTTTTTTTCGGCAATTCGAGATTCGGAACCGCGACAGATGGCAAGCGGAGCGATCCCGTTCTGCTTTATAATAAATCGTATGGGTATAGGAATTAAACATTCCATTTTGATGGCTCAGCGCGTTGGGGCCTCGGGGTGGGGGATGAAGATGTAAACAAGTGTAAAAGGGGTCAGTGGAACTCGCCCGGCTCTATAATTAAATGTCTATTAGAGCCATTTTAAGATTATTAGGGACGATTGTTAGGGGTGAATTTTCATTTTGAATAATCACAGCAATCTAAAGATTGCGTGGGAGGATTTTGTAAGTAGCTTCGTCATAAATTATGATAACTCTTAAAGGGTAGTTTTATGTTTAAATCACTGCGTGTAGAGTTTTTGTGATTCGTAAAATTAAGCTTTTCTCTTATCTCAAATGAGATACTGAAATCTCACTTAGGTTATCGAGGTTATCTATTACTTTGGAAGATTCTGAGCCCCAAACGCGTTTCCCATATCTTTTTTTTTCAAGTGATATTCTTCGTATAATATTTTTAAAGACCGATAAATATATTTATTTCAGTGTCAAGGCGTAGTCCTCGTTCCCACGACTGAAGATGCAAAAACCACCTGTAACAATGGCTGGCCAAAGAATGGAGGAAGACAATTTGCGTCATCTAAAAAGCGAAAAGTGAAGCGTTACGGGACCCATGGGGAGACAAGTGGTTTTGGGGATGAACCCACCCCAATGCATGCATTGTTTGTCTGTGCACTTGTCACGTTTATATGGGAGGTCAATATTTATTGTTACGAATTTAAAATTTATTTCACACAAGTGCCTTAGAAAAAGATTTGTGATGTCAAAATTTCATAATTTCGATGAAGTTATTTTACGATATCATAATATAAGTGTAGTAAGTATTTAACAAATATTAAACTTATTGATATGCTTATACTTATTAATTTTAACTTATATTTTACTTATAGAATTTGTTAATTTTATTCAAGAGATATCATAACCAAAATTTTTTTTTAAGTGTTTAAGCTGTACTTATACCAGGTATTTATTGTTGGATAATCATCTATTTAACATGGTTTTTTTTTATTGTAGAAATTGAACAAATTTCTATTTTTATATTTTTTAAATTGATCCATATTTAGAGGTTAAAAATAAATTAAAATGTTACCAAAGTAAGGTTTTGTATTTTTTACCATTCCGCTATCTCCCGCAGCCTAAACCCAAAATCTAATTTATAACCGTCAAATCTAAACCAAATCTCATCCATTGTAACTCGAGTGTGGGAATTTCAGTTACGAGATGATGAAATAAAAATCGGGGGTGGAAAATAAAGGGCGATGTATAAATCACCCCTAATCGCCCTTTTGTTACTTGCACGCACTTGTTGCGTCACCCAACTGTATTGGATTGTGCACCACGATTTCATCTGCATCTGAAAAATTAAGAGCAAAATATATTGGAACTTCTGGCTTGAAAAATAAGAGTCAAATTCATTGAATACTCTGCTTTATAGTTGTGCATATAAGTTTGTATTGTAAGGTATACGTGGGTGGATAATTTTAGGGGTTGCTAAACAATCTACCCAAATCGCAGGTAAACTATTTTGGATTGTCACAAAAAATGCAGGTGATTTTGCATTTTATAAATGGATGATTAAATTGTGTTTTGATATCAGATGTTTAATCTATCTGATTAACATTTGAAAGATGAAGCACACCTATGTGATCTCTACATGATAAGCAATCATCTGACTTAATTGATAGGTATTTGAGTTGTTTTTTTATAGTGAAGCCTGGATATGCTAGTTTAGTTTTTCAGTAAAATTTTGATTGATAGCTAATTTTATAATTTGAGACAAATATTCGTGTTTTGCACGTAATCACTGACTAATCTATGTGGATCAAAGGACCCAAAGAATTTTTCTTTATACAAAATATCGAGCTACGTTATAATTTATAATATACATACTTCTCTGTTTTGTACTCGTATCCAAGAACTTTGATTCCATGTAAGTAGATTGAATGAAAATAAAAATAACCAAAAGTAAACCAACGGAAATGAACTAAAAGTTCATTTTTGCTTTTATTTTCAGTTAATTTTCTAAAACATCATTATAACTGGGATTATAGGCTGCGGTAATACAGAGCAGTTTTTTACCGCCTCCAAAACTCCTCTCTAATGAGGCAGTAACATGGAAGGGAGGTGATAATCACCCCCCATTTCGAGTCCTCGTTAAAGTTTTTCTTTATTTTGAATAACTCTCCTGTGATGAGTTTTGGAGTAATGTTTAATAGCACAGGATACTAAGGGTCCTTTACACTTTAAGTTTAAATACTGATATTAAGAGATATTAAGAACTCATTTTAATTTTGGTAAATTGCATCAGTATGTTTTATTTATAAGCTCGTTAGACACAGAAACAGATTTTTATAGTCATATCGAGGCTTGGACTGTTGGATTTCATTGACATGTCTATAGATTAGTAATAGTAGGAGGAAATATAGGTACACACTTGCAAAGCATCATTTTGGTCTAATTTACATCTATCGTCTTCCATAATATTCTGGGAGAAAATAAACAACTTAGAATGCACCAGCAGCTTCTCTTCCCACGCAGATCGTAAAAGCCGATTGAGGGAATGGGCGAAAATGCAAAGCATGTTAATAGGCGATGCGGCTCGCAACCCATCACTATTTTGATTTCTTTCTCTATCTCGCTAAAAGTGGCCTTTGAGTCTTGCGGTCCTAGACTTTTTCTGCTTAGAGCCGCAAAACCCAAAATGTTCAGTCTGCCCCATTAGGGATAAAGACGTGATAATATGTATGTATGTACACTCGCAAAGTTGTTCATACACAGATTGTTCAAATAATTTTTTGATGGAGCTTGTTGCTGATCAATCTTTGTAACCTTTTGACGAAGCCTGTTACTGTTAATATGTATAGTCATAAATTTAAATAAATTCGTAATATGTATTTAAAATAACACTTGCAAAGAATCTTTTCGCTTACATTTACATCTACCGTTAAACACATGTATGGAATATAGATAGGAGAATAATAGATAGTAAATTGAGAAATGTTAATTAATTAAATGGCAATAATATTTGCTATTAGAAGAATGGTTCATAACAAAAGTCTGTATAGTGAACCATAAACTGACCATGTAAACGATCTTTTTCTAAGCCTAGGAATAAAATCAGGAGGATCGTTATTACTCCAAAGTTTTAATTAAGGATTCGACGCGCCCCGATTGAGGCTGGGCGGCGTAGTAAACCGTAACTACTTTTACTATTTTTTCCAATGATATACGAGTACTCTTAATACTGGTACCGTCTCTAATTTGAAACGAATATATGGGAGCCCATTGAAAATCTCTTTATGATACTTTCTTCGATTTAGTTTCGAATAAGGACTTACTTTAAAGCTGATTGTTGACTACATATTTATTGATATCTCAAAGGGTATTAGGATATCTTAAGGATTATAAGTGTTAGCACGAACAGAGATAGAAACTGAAAGACTCAAGTCATTTGATTCTTATAAGACTGTAGGTATATAGGACATAGGTTAGTTATTTTAAGTTATGTCATCCGATAAAGATGAGATTTTGCTGAGTATAAGTTACGTACGTTATATATATATATATATATATATATATATATATATATATATATATATATATATATAGTTAGAATTAATTACATAAAAATAAGTAAATGAATATAATACAAATGTAGTTCTAAAGTCGTACATCGTAGCTATTCGTAGCTGTCTACGAAATAAGAATGGTGTTTGTCGTAGCGTTCATATACGCATACAATGATTATGAAGCAAATGTTTCATAAAGATAAACTATGTAATTTCTATATACTGACTGAAACTTCTTGTAACACGAACAACTTTTACCATGGGATGGGACCAATTTTGAAATCGAGTAAAATGAAATTGCTGTAACGACAAGAAATTGTGTAAATTTAGTTATTGCTTAGAATTATAGTATAATCTAATGTAATTGTTATAGTATAATTGTTGTATAAACTAATATAATTTATGTATTAGATTATAAAACGTAGTCAAATTAGCTGTAATTTTATATTTTTTCATCCATTTGTAATAACTTGTTCCTTTCTTAACATTGACTTATACTTCAGAAGAGTTCAGTTTTTTAGCACATTTTAATTTATTTTATAGTAAAACTTTTATTATGATCTGATTTGATCTTAAAATATTTAACACTGGATATAGAAGAGTAATAGCTGTAGTCATATAAGAAGAAGAGTGATTAAACCACACACGAGTCCGAGCATGGTTAATTGTCATCAGTCGTTTAGCCGCCATTAGCTCAGCAATGGAGCACCCTATAAATAATGGGCAGTGCAACGGACGGCTAATTCGAGCAATTTGTGGCGCTAGCCTGTGTTTGTTGCCCAAAAGTATAGGCGGGAGCGATTTGTAGCCACTCCATGTTCACTGAGAAAAAAAACGTTGAATCTACTTGCTGCTTTTTCTCCCCCACAAATAGTAGAAGTCGATCAAAAATATAAGCGATTTATATTAAAAGGTTTACACCTTTATATAAATCTTTACAGCTTATCATGATTATGATCGATAAATCGAGGTTAAAAAACTAGTTAAGAAAATAAATCCATTGAAAGGGGTTTTACTGTCTTAAAAATCGTAGCGGTCGTAGACGTAGTCGTAGACTGGTCGTAGCAAGTACTACGGTAGTTTGTATATCAACTAATACTGTTTAGGAACAAATGATAGTAAGACGGCAAGAAGGTTTTTTGAGTTTCCTGATAAAACAGCGGCCATCACTGGACTGAATTGCTGTATTTCTTTAGATCAAAACATGCGAAGAGAAAATAGACATTTTAAAATTTAAGGAATATGCCATTATTAGTACTAACAATTTAAATTGTGCCATAGTAGTACGATAGACTGAACCTAGTACCACTGTAAGCAAAAGGGAAAAACAAAGTTGGTGACAGGAATAAGATATAATGACCAGACCGATTGATTAACCATCGAGTCGTTTTTTGATAAGAATCTACAGAGGCACAAGTCGCGTCTAGTAAGGATCGTTGACGTCAGTCCAGCCTCGACTACTTTCTTGAAATCTCTTCATTCATTGAACGCTCATCACCTTTGACTTGTGTTCGCGCATACAACCGTGGTAATTGCTATAATAGTCGCGGCTATTTAGCTTCGCCGGGTACAATGCGCTATCTACTTATCTATGTCAACAATTAATTACGTTTGTATGTAAACATTTATTTTAGAAAATGTAAGTTTCCAAAACATGAATTTCTAGTGAAGGGAGATAAATTGCAAACAGTAATGGTAAAGCGTAATGTGGAAATAAATTTCTAAATGTTCTTTTAAGTAAAAATGCGTATAAAATATTCATAAAAATCTTGAATGTTCGCGCCCATACTACTCACGAACGAGGACCTACGCTGAAGACTTCCCAAAGTGCCCGAGAGCTGCCGAAGGCTGCGCCGTCCCCGGACCTCACTTCCCATACATAACATTAGTTTTGTTTTTACCTTCATAGAAACACAAACACAAAGAAAAGAATGAATTACTATTTGATTTGAGTCGTGTTTGTCTCTTCACAGTACTTTTTAGTTCAGTAACCAATCAAACGCTGGCGATTGTTAAAAGATTTTTAAATAATTGGCTTGTTAATCGGCCGTCACCTTGAGCGGCAGAAAACGCCGATTACCGTGGACCAGTCTAATTAATTTCAGGTTTTTATGGTGTCGGCTTCTAAATAGCAAATTTAGATAATTGTTGTAATTACCCACCAATTCCAATGGGAGTAAGAAGTGGATTCCTTTTTAATTTGACGCCATGATTACTACAATCTTGATGTATGACGGCCGATGTCATTAAAAATTCGTTTTTTTTATGGTGATGGAGATTTTATTATGAACATGTGTAATGTTGGATTCTACAGCACTATGATCACCAACTCGTATATATAAAAACTTATTTAGATAAAGGCTGTGACACTCAAACTTCATTTAATTAAGATTTATTTTTAACCAATAAAAAGTAAATGAAAAAAAAAATTTGTTCAGTTACTTAAAATAAAATAAAAAAAAAAATGGTTGCCTGTAAAGTCGGTTTTACGGGCGAAGATTTTACGTGACAACGGCGGCAGACCGATCATAGTTGAGTGGGAGAGAGACGCAAGGCATTCGGCGGGCCTCTCTCTCGTTCGGTGACTCATCGTAACGTTACCGAGCGTTACACTTTTTCATAAGTGACTCCCAGCCGCAACCTAATTTAAGACGTTGTCACGTCAATAAGTTATGGGAATATAAATTACATTAAAACACATATTGTACTTACATAGTAAAAATATAGCCCAACTATAATACAGCCAATAGATGTTGTAAGAAAATATGAAACAAGAATAGGAAGCAAGTCGCTTTCCAAATATATTTTTTTATATTCTGAAGTCCACCCAACTTCATGATTTGAAAGTGTTTTTACGCTTTGATTTATGGGGAATTAACACATCGATTGGGGTTGAAGTGATTAGATAAAAAATAACCCTTTCGTGAGTCGGTGCTTTAACCCTCCCGATCGAGTTAACGTGTAATCAATCGGTTAAAAACGGTTGGAAATTACTGCCATTATCCTACTACTGATTGGATACGGAGAGCTAAATGTAGGTGGAACGTGTAGGTATGGTTTAACCGCTAAACGTTATTTTTAAATTATATGCCTGAAATTTAAAAGTACCTAATTTGTGATGAAAGAATTCAGGTCATAAATTAACGTAATATTACGTATGTTACGACAGTATCCCTGTAGATCATATTTTTACCAAAATAGAACTACAATACCTTTATTAAATATATATAAAAAAAACATATATGTATATTTAGAGGGAAGGCATTTGCCCAACAGTGGGACATAAATGGCTAATAAAAAAAACAAATACATTTTATACGTCGGTTAGTTTTATAGGTACACAGTTGAAATTTGAATGCACGTAGTGTTGATCCAGCAGATTTTATGTTCACAAAGCTTGTGCATGTTAATCCTATGTATTTTTATGAACTCATTGGTTCTTTCTGCCTCCGAATTTTACTCAAAACCAATGCTTATGAGGTTCCATTTCATATATATATTAGACTGAGCGAGCGAAGCGTCTCAGTTTCGAGATAGGCCAAAAATGCTGTCCGTCAGTTTTTCGGTATGTTCTCGCCTACAGGTCGCATTTCTCAACCGATTCTCGTGAAATTTTATAAGCAGGTTTGATAATTATATAAAATTTTATTGTTGATTCAGTTTTTGGAAATTTTCCAAAATTGCGGAGATACGGGGGTTTAAAACTTTAAACAAATCATATTTCAGCCATTTCGAAAAATTTTTAAATATGTCATAAATTTTTTTGTTACTCTTATTACGAGTAAGACGCAACTTTTTTGTCTATACAACTTTTTATCCGATAAACTTCAACGGATGGGGGGGAGTCGCGAGGTTCACAGCTCACAGAGCCACTAGTATTAGTTTAGCCACAGCAAAAATTTGAATTCACGTGATAATTTTGTGTTTGTTTAGTACGCTTTACCAATCAAACCTAAATCGTTGGTATGAAAACAAGTTGTTGGAATGGAGTATAATAAAATGATTGAAGTACTTATTGGTGCCGTTCCGTACAACCGTACAATGTTTTAAAACGCTAGAAAAACACGTTTCTTGTATAACGACCCCCTTAAATTTTTGACTTTAGCTTAATTTTAGTATTTTTTGTTATAGTGGTCATAGTAATACATAATTGGTGAAAATTTTAAGTATCTAGTTAATGCCATTATAAAGATCGAGTTAAAAACGCTGAAAAAACACGTTTCTTGTATGACGACCCCCTTAAATTTAAAACTTTTTTATCTTTAGTATTTTTTGTTATAGCGGCCACAATAAAACATAGTCGGTAAAAATTTCAAGTTTCTAGCTATTACGGTTCAAGAGATAGAGCCCTGTAACAGACGGACAGACGGATAGACAGTGGAGTCTCAGTAATAGAGTCCCGTTTGCACCCTTTGGGTACGAAACCCTAAAAAGTCTCAGAATTTCAGTAAGTCTTCAAACATTTTTAATCTGAATGATGAGGCACTTGAGCTGCAACGTACGGCAGGTGAAAAATAATTAGTTAACTTTTTTGAATTTACGAGTGTTACTGAAACCTGGCTTGGCAGGGTTCGACCCATCATTAGTATACGAGTGCGTTTTTAAGCCATAACAAGCATATAATATTGTGGCCGCAGTTTCCGGCTGTTTGGCGTATTGCCGAAACGATTTGACAGTAAGATAATTGCATTTTAAGGGCCTTAATATAATGACGATTGGCGGACGCCATTTCAGCAATTACTTTGAAGGGGCTTGATTACGCCTGATATCATATATACCACCATCTAATATTGACTGACTTCCTACGAGTATATTGGTTACTATGTACGTAGAAAAAATATTGAGACATCTTATCCAACCAAGGTTTGACGGGAATATAAACTGCAGATACTTGCGTGGTTACGAGTATTGTCCACAGGCGAGGCACCGGCTAAAATGTGTTGCTAGATCATTTTTTTTTAAATAAAAGAACAGTTTTAAAATAAAATACACGATATACCTAAATATATTGTCTAAAACATGTACTAATGTGTTACACAACGGGTTGTTCTTTAGTCAATCAAATTAAATTATGAAAATGAGCTAAATGAATTTATTTAGTAGTAAAACTGATATATTTTTATTTTCAATTTTTTTTTGCACATAGATATTTTTATATGAATATATTATTCGTGAAGCACTAGAGAGAAGTGCTTAACTATAAAGTTCTATATTACTAAATTTAATATTAAAAATAAAAACTATAATAGCAACGGTACGCGTTCATTCCGCGCTTCCCGCTTCTCCGTCAGTCGCAATATGTACTCGTAATAGAGTGCGGGGGCCTCGCGGAGTGCCCCGCACCTTATTTCCCTGGAGCGTTGAAATGTATGATGTAGGTACTAAAAATCTTGGGCAAGTATGTGACTAAACCCTGGTGAGATGTCTTACTGTAATTACGAGACACTAAACGACGCTTTCGGATGCTAATGACTCCAACAACCCTCTCACGAGATTTTAATATGCCAACGAGGCTCAAATCTCCGAACATAACACCTTTTTGCGCTAATGTGGCCGGAATATCTAATTATTGATGATTGGCAGCGTTCAACTTGATTTGTCTTAATGACGACAAATTATGGTGGTAAAACATCATGCGGCGGTGTGCGGTCCGGCCGCGTAGTGTGAGGAGACCTTTCAAGAGAATTTTACTTATTGGCGTTCATTAGTTTCTATTTATATTGGGTTATAGGATGTTTAAATTGTAAAATTAAGCTTTTTATAGTCCTATCAATTTTAATTGAATGCGTATTCCAGAAATTTAAATTAACACAAAGAATATTGTGCCAATAGATATTTTACATAGCCAACAGAATTGTCTGCGTAAAAAAATGTCACAACTTTTGTCACAATTTTTTTACGCAGACAATTCAAGGTTTAGTTGAAAAATAATCACATCTAAATAAGTACTTTTTCTCTATAGCAGGAACTTTTTAATTTAATTAAGCTGCCTGATCACTTTGATATAACTTTTTTGCCAGTAAGAGAGAGAAACCACCAAGTTATTTTGATAAACGTAATGGTAGTAATCTGTACTACTTAGGTACCTACTTATCCATGACTTGATTTCTTTTTTTGTAATAGGAAGATCACAATATAGGTAGGTAATCTCCAGTTAAAGTGATACACTCGTTCTTTTTCTTATTCAGTGTATGTACTTTAACGATTTTTTTCCATTCTACCAAACATCTTATACGTACCTATTATATCACTTGTGTTTTCGATCTCTATAATCCAATTTGATATAAATTGACATTATTCCCAAAGTTAATTATCATCGATACGATCGCATAAATGAGTAACCATTAACACGAACCCTTTGTAACCAAACCCTAACCCCGAAACATAAAACTGAGGATGTTTTAGTATTTTATCTCCCCCTAAATAATAGTGATAAAGTGGCGAATAAAAAGATGCTGCAGATAAATCCAGTGTCCTGAAATAGGGTTGCCAGGCATCCAGATAGCAGGGTCAGTAGTAAGCCAGAATAAGATTAAATAATATATTTTATTAAAACGAACGTGAGATAAATCCATAATTGATTAATTTGAAACGGTTGACTCACGTGATATAGTCGGAAAAGGCCGACCAGGTTTCGATTGATTTAGACGATCATCTTCAGGGCGAGTGTCAGCGGCGATCCGACGATGTCGCTGTCCGCTCAGCACTGCTGAGCTGAGCAGTGCTGAGCACTACTATATCACGTGAGACAACCGTTTTGAATTAATCAATTAAATAATATACATATATACATACACAAGCACGTCTTTATTCCTAATGGGGCAGACAAAGCATTTTGGTATCACGCTAAAAGTGGCCTTTGAGTCTTGCGGTCTGTCTGCCTAAAGCCGCAAGACCCAACGTGTTCTAAGATTAAACAACAGTTGAAGAAATATCAAGACGATGTTAAAAAATCTCAAATCTTTTTAAACTCTTGATCAATTGATACTACTGCTGCTTTTAGTTGATATATTCAATAACTTTATTGTGCACAATTTACATATCGTAGCCAGTAGCAAAAACTAAAAGTATATTACCTATATTATAATCATATTTCCAGCTTAAAAAGGTTAGTATTTGAGTTCTTGTATTCTAAGTCTGCCTTTAGTATTTAGGGTGCTGGCAACCCTCTGAAGAAGTATTTTATCGGGCGATGATAAAATATCTTTTAACACAACAATAAAATACTTAGAGGGAGGGCTTATCTGGCATCGGAGGGGTGTTATCTGGGAGACTATAATTTAAATTGTGATTAGGACGTGTCTTGTTTGAACCATTTAGAGGGATTTGGAACAGCACATCCAGTTTTTTGTGGGGATTTGATGGTGGAGAAAAAAGTAAAAAAAGGATTTGTTGTTCACAATTTTCAACAAAAATTTTGTCAATTAGAAGCATAATAAATTGTAAACGTCGTAAGTATAAGTAATTTCTGTAAATTTAAAATTTCACTTAGATACATTTAAAGTGCTTACAAGTAGAGGACCTAAGTATACATTTTTATTTATTTTTATAGGTATTTAAATTATTGCCTCTAAGTATGTGAGTAATCATTTTAATATTAACCTATACAAAATACAATTATGTTTTTTTTGCGAATGGCCAAATGTTTAAATTGTGTTAAAATTACGACTAAATTTTTAAGGGCACATTTTCATTATTATTTTTCTACCGTCATCCTTTTACTAAAGCACTGTTTGTACAACCAACAATCCTCTTACCTTAAGGTCTTTTCAAACAGTCGTTAGCTTGAACAACATCAAATCAATTTAGTGATGAACCTGTAAAAACAAAGAGTCATCATCGATCATCAACGGATCGGTCCGTTCAGATCGGTAAACCGAAAACCGTGCTTCGAAATTATGGGCCTAAGAAAACAAGAAAAAATCTCGAAGATTTATTTAAGGGAGCGTAAAGATCTGTTTATGGTATGCGTCGGTAATTAAGGGGCGGCTTGCACACGTGCGCGCGCGCAAAAACGAAAACGAAAAAACTATACCTGTTCCTTTTTGGAGGGACAGGTCCGCTGACACGCTCTTCAGGGGGGATCGTTCTCAAACTGGGATATAAAATAAATAAAAAATGTTTGAAGATGACGTAACTTCTTCATTTATTTGTTGCTTGCTAGATGGCTGTCTACTTCAGGTACTTTCATGGCAAAATGCTCAAATTTTTTATCCTTTTCCTGTAAGACAAGATGCGTAAGTATTAAGTGTAAATTTGTCTGTTTGCGTATTTAGTTGTTATACGCTTGTTGCTCTATATTCCTTTTCTGTAAATATTAATAGTTATGATTGTATTAAGCTACATGCTAAAAATGTTAACATTTGCTGCACTCTGCTCGTCGGGATGCAATACACCTCATAAGGACGATCCTATGCGGCCTCGTAAGTTTGAGACCCTCTGGCTTCGTCTTTTCTTAATGTTATCTTATTATAGCTAAAATGACTTTGGTGTTCAAGATAATAGTGGGCCTTGAGTTTCTTCACCACACCACCATTTTTTCATCAGATTTTTTATAACAATTCAAGATAATTTTGCTTTTAGATATACCGTGTTGGATGATTTGATTTTAGGGCCCTTTTATAAGAACCATTGTTAAAATTTTATAATTTTGCGAAGACAGTCAAATTTATATATACATATATTTAAGGTCAAGCTTGGAGTCAGATCTATGTATTTTAAAATTGACAGGATAATTGTTTGACTTAATTTTGTATATTAAAATATGTACCTAATTAAAATAATTATATAGCTATGAACAAATCGTACGGATTGAGCCCAAAGTTAAGGATTTAATATAGAATAACTAAATCATTAATATGTACTATATTTCATAATATTCATTATAAAGTATAATATATAAAGTATAATATTTATTTATAGTTTATTATAAATAAATATTATATATAGATAAATGGCATTCATTGAGAGAGGCCTTTCCCAGCAATGGGAGGTTCAAGGCTGTGAATGATGATATATAGGTAAATACCCAAGAACCAAGACAATTTGAAAAAGCCACTTTCCCACTTTGGATCGAACCAAGAACCTGCGGCGTGGCGGACTGGTGTGTTACCTGCTACGCCACAGAAGTCGTCAAATATATCCATCTAACCTGCCCAGGGATGCAAGGCATTTGCGGCAGTTAATTTAACTGGATATAAAATGTATTATGAAACAATGTTATCTATTCTACGGTAAGTCCTACTCCTGAATCCTGACAGCTATTTCTAGGTATGATTAGCATAAGTGGGCATCGTAATCCATTAAAAAATATATTACCCCGCTATTGTTTACAAATTCATAGCACGGTTGTCATAATACAATGGAATGCGGGGTTTATATTTATCTTTATAATTCATGCGCGGATGTCAAAAAAGAATGATAGGTTTCTAGTACAAGATCCCACTGCACTATATTGAAGTTCATCTGTTTCTTGACTTAAAAGACAGCGAGTATGTCTCTACCTTTATCTTTCCGGTTAATATACTCAAAGCATTTAAAATAAATCATTTCAAAGAAAACGGAGACATCATTTAAAATTTTGCTACTACCAAGTTCTAGATATCCCTTCAACGTATTTTATGAACTACTGTTTACAGTTTAAAGTGAGAACGTTAAGCTTAATTCCGCACATTTGCCGCGCCGAAAAACGGCCACTTTTGGCAAATGTGCGTACTAAAGCTTAACGTTCTCATTATAAACTGTAAACAGTAGTTCATAAAATACTTTGAAGGGTTATCTAGAACTTGGTAGTAGCAAAACTTCAAATAATGTCTCCGTTTTCTTTGAAATGATTTATTTTAAATGGGGGCAGCACTGGACTCTGGACTCTGAAAATTCTTATGGTAGGTACGGCCTTAAAATGTTCTCATTATTTTCAGGAAAAAGAAGTTTGAAGAAAATGTTGCTTTTGTAGAAATAGACAAGGATTTACGAAGAGTTTTAAGCATAATTTTTACAAAAGTACACACATTTTTTATAAACCATATGTTAATACTAAAAGTCACACAAAACTAATCATTTCAATCAAAAATTAACAGATGAGCGTTGAAACAAAGCAGTGAGACCCCGAACTGCCCACGGCATTCCTTCGGGAACTAATAGTAATTCACAATGTTATCGCGGTTCCATCGGCACGTGTTTCGAATGTTATCATTTGTTTTTGTTTACAAATGCCTCCATTTAAAAAACAATAGTCAGTAAAGGGGCCTTATCATTAGTTGGATCTTGTCCTTTTTATGATTTGTAATTCCTGTGATCGATGAATTGAAAAATCAATATTCTATCTACATCAATCGATATATAACCGGTATACGGCTATAGGAAATATATCCGTGTGCAGCTTTTTAAATCCCACTAATTTGTTATAACTTCTGATTCCTTTATCTTAATTTAAAAAAATTATTAATTAAATTACAATAAATTCTAAAATACTTAAGAAAAATCTTATTACTTCAGATAAATTGTTACGATTAAGAAATTACAATCAATTATTAAAGCTACTTAAATCATTATAGATTTTAGTTTTCTATTTAGACACAGTTTAATGAAAATATTCAACAATATAAATACAATATAAAAATATAAATATTACAAAAAATTTTTTTACCTGATCGGAATTTATGGCCCTAACTTTACGCAAAGCAAAGAGCGAAATCTTTGTTTTCTAGTTCATATAATGAACAGTTTATATCATCTAAAAATGTATACCTAATCAGCTACACCGATCGCACTTTGACGTAAATCCTTTGAAACTGACGCTTTTTAGGGATCCGTACTTTAAAATACCTCCGGATCAACTTGCTTACGAGTATCATGGTCAGCTATAATTGTCAAGCGCATATTTGTAAAATCGTCGTTGTCTCTTGGATTATGAAAATATGAAGAAAACATATCAAAGACAAAGATAAAATTTGCCAAACATGTGTTACAAGATTCACATTCCGTTTCGTCCAACCATGTTTACCATCACCGGTGTACAAGTTTAGACAGAAAGGCCATATATCATAATACTATATAATATACTGAATCTATTACATTTACTATAAGACAGACACAGTAATTTTACATTTTATCACATAAAAATCTTTGATTTAAAAAGCTTACTTTTTATTTTTACAATTCACATAACATTTAACTCTAGCTATTATTTCTTCTTGGTGGAATATGTCTGGCAAAAATTTGGTCAAAAATCATCCTTCCATGAGTCACGATGAAAACTCTTTAAAAAAAATATCACATACTTCAAATTCTAAGCAATTGTTATTGTTTTAAAAATCTACGTTATTCTGTGTTTATAAGAGTATATGTGACATATCCAAATAATCTTTCGAGGCCCTCAAAGTGTGGGGATGCCTCGCACTTCCCCACTTTTTAAGTAGTAAAAATAACCCTCCACACATCTCGTTTTAAGGGCGAAGTAACACGCCATGTCTTTATCTCGATCTGGTGTTGGTTGCCGATGAGATCAGGCTATTACAGTTATCTGATCGTCAGTCCGTTTGTCGACAACTTATAGGAGACTCCTTATCTGCCATCGAGCCATTTCTGATCCAATGAACTGTACCAAATTCGTATTCGGTTTGATCAGTTCTGAAGTGGCCTTAGTTAGAATGATTGTAGATAAGGCCATTTTTCGGACTTAATTTGTACCCTAATTCAAAATGTTATTTCTCATGTTATTAAAAACTTATTTGCATGTAAACTAACAAAGTTTATTTTAAAAGGTTTATAGAAGTACACCAACACAAATCATGTAGTTGTAAAACAAGTAATTATTGAAAAACAAAAACCCGACTGCGTGAGAAAATGATGTACTTACGGAAAAGATAAAATCCGCCAGTTTGTTTTTTTTTAATTTTTATTTTTTATACCTAGTGTCACGATGAAATCCATCAAGCCGTTTAGGCTGCAGAGCGTGCCAAAGTAATATACATTAATGTCATGCATACATATGACATACATACACTCAAAAAATACATATACTTATTTATCCTACTGGCGCAGTCAGGTAAAAAGTAGAATTGCTACTCTTGTTTTACATACATATAAACATACCAGTAAATAAGTAAATGTAAAAACCGGTAACCTCGTTAAATCACCTAGGTTAGGTAGCGGACCTCGGGCTGTGAACCGTTACCGCTGAAGATGCAACCGAATACGCTCGGATGATAATGATGATATAAAGATGTATGCATACCATCACGCCTTTTTCTCACAATGATAAGCAGAGACTATGGGCTATCAAGATCGTAACAAGTGAAGGTCCATAGTCTCTGCCTACACTCTTGTTTTAAAGATAATTAAATTAACTGACAAGGGTAACGAAATACCATATATCACGTAGTCATAAAAAAAATGGGTAAGACAAAAAAACTGTTGTGATCCCAAAGGAGACTTGACTACAAGTAATAAATTACAATTGAAAAACTGGGAATCAATTCAATTTATATCAAATACAATGTATTTTTTTAATGGTAAAAATAGGTAACCAATATTTATTTTTATAAACGGTACCTATAGTATGAAAAAACATTTTTCCTAAAAATTAAGTAAATACATATGTAAGTACCTACTTACTCAATAATAATTAGAGTTGGTATGTCAAATTTATCACCAACTCTTGCATCTTTCAAAAGTCATCCAGAATATGGGTTGGATTGGACACCTATAATAATCGTATTTATACCGTCAGAAGGAGGAATATTTAAAATACAATTATACTACTCGTATCACATCTTTCAAATTTCCCCAATTTGGGACTTTCGGTTCTAAGCAGACAATGCCGCAAGACCCAAAGGCCAGTTTTAGCGTGACGTCAGGCGAAAAGGTGAAAAAAGAATCAAAATAGTGATGGGTTGCTAGCCGCGTCGCCTATTTATTGATGATGCGCCGCGTCACCACATGATCGCATTTTTGCCCATTCCCTTTCCTCAATCGGCTTCTATGATCTGCGCGAGAAGTGAAGCGCTAGTACATTCTAAGTTTTTCTTTTCTCCCAGACCAGCATGGAAAATTGATAAGTTTAAGTTTAGCCCCCATATATTACTAGTCTCCCGCACTAAATCTCAGGGAGAAGGGGTGCCTAAAAAACAGCGTTACCTCGAACCTTTGATTCAAGGTAACACATGCTGAGGCACTCTTTTGCCAAAAAGCCATAAGGTTTTATAGCATAGTTTAATTTAGAATTAGTGATAAGAAACTACCTAATTTGGCAATAAATTACTTTTTTATTTTTATTTATTTATTTCTTAAGACATAAAAGATTTAAAGTACCTATGCTACGCGTACTTTACCATTATTGAAAAAACAAACAAAATAAGATATTAAATTAAGGTTAGTGTTAAGAGGACTTAATGTGAATGATAAGCTTTCCTCCACATGGGTGTACATAATGAGTGGAGTGTATCTGTCACCACTAATCGCGATCACTCCCCCCCGGAGATGATAGATCGCCACATCGTCAGCACAGGAAGTCAGGGTTACGGAGCCACGTTCTGACTAAATGTTTACAAAAACAAATTTCTTATTAACTAATATTGATTTAATGAATGTGGACAAAAACGGCAACGCTGGGACTGTTTCACGTGATTTATCTTAATTTTCTTAATTAAATAGATATTTAACAAAGTCGAGATGACGGTATAGGCATTTTTTTATATCAAATACAAATTGTACAGAACAATAAGCGAACTTAACGCTAAAAGCGTTGTCTACCAGTCAACCTTTGGTTTTGGGTTTAACATTGCTTAGTCACAAGTTAACATTGCTTAGATTTGATATTGTGGCATGGTGCGACATAATACTTATACCTTTTTAAGTACTAATTACTAGTAATTTTAACGAGCTTTTATTTAGCTTGTCCTATTTGCTGTTTCTTGTTTGGGTCAAATCTTGCAAGTTTAATTTGACCCACTTTTCTGGTTTCAGATTGAGATTAAATTTTGTATGTTAATGTGTATCAGATGACAATGCAATATTATTATCACAAGATGCTGATCTAATGATGGAGCCGGATAAGGTGTCTATGGGAACTCTGTAATTAAACGACGCAACCCTTTCGAGTTTGGGCTTATTACATTGGTCTTGATTGGTACTTAGGCCATATAATAAAAGCTTGTAAGAAACAATTACATTTTATCAAAAAACTTATTTTCGCCTTATCTCATTAATAATAAATAAATACAAAGTGGAAGGGACATACCCGTAATAAATCGAACCACGGGCTATACTAGATGACCAAAGTATAATAATAATAAAATAACAGTCAAAAACAAAAAAAATCGACATTCCATACATATCGCTCGGACTCGTTGACAAACAGCCAAGCCCCAGGACAATTTGTAAAAGGCCATTTTACAACTTGCCCTGGCTGGGGATCGAACCCAGAACCCCCGGAGTGGCGGACTGGCGTGTTAACCACTAAGCCACGAAGGTCGTCAAATTTTTATTAATTTAATAAGAGATAGAATATACAATTAAACTAATAAACAGTAAATAATGCCAACATCCTTGTAGAAGTATACGACGATCACCATCAGATGACCAGAAAAAAATATATAAAAGTTATCTTAAATCATCTACACGAGTACAATCAAAAGAGAAACAAACAACTCCATTATTTATGATTAATACCAATCGTCATACATAATTTATTTTTCCATTGAATACCACTCCATCAGAAACCATCTTTTATGCTTTAGATCGGTCCAAGATTTCCACTCGGCCATTTTTGGAATCATCTTGACAAATGATTCGTAACAATACTATTAAATTGTGTGTCATGCAAAATTATTTGCATTATACTTCGTTTACACTAGCCGAGTTTGTAGGTGAGTTAAGTGGCGAGTGTTAAACAAACTTTAGTTTAAGGATACATGTAGCTCAATGGTTTGAAGTGTAAATATATCTGGCGTAGGTAGGTAACTATAGTATAATTTGAAAAAACTACGAGTTTATAATGATTACTCTACGTGTCGCATGGTCAACATTGAAATCATTGTAGACACTGTTTGACTGTTTGACCGCTTTTTGTTTAGTTTTGTTTTATCATATCAGGTAAAATTTATTGATAATATAAAGTACAACAAAAATTGTTTTTAACTTTGAAATAACAAGAAAGAATCAAAATTTAAATAATCTTTAGATTCTCACTGTTCGCATAGTCTACTCGAAACGTGGAACTAGGTAAGTCGTTGTACAATAGACAGATTACGTATCTGTAATCTTAATACAAATATTATGTCGTCATTGTCACGCAAGATGTTCCATTTCGCAGCAAAATATTTGTAAGGAATATTGATAAACATCTATTTAATCCGGCGATGTTATTGGCGTCAAGTGTACCGTGACAGGATTACAATATTGTGCAAATATTCTATGGTGTTACGTCTTGTTCTACAAAACGTGCATGGTAATAGAATGGTTACTTTTGTCATGTCCTTAAATATGTATTCATATACAACGTGGATTTATTTATACGTTTGCGACAATTCCATACTAACTCTCAACATTACCCTAAACAGCTTATCAGAAGAGGATGCAGGTAGGTACATCTAAACCTTTTTAAACTAATGCTCAAACCATTTATTTCCAAACACACAGAATCTAATACAGAAATAAAGATTTATCCATTATGATTTTAATTTTACAGTTATTGTTTGCGAATCATTTCGTCTTACAAATCAAGTTGCTTCAGACAGAGACGAAATAATTCGCGATTTCCTCTATTCTCTTGCATGCAACTTCCTTGTAGAAATAACAATAAACGCGGTGTAAATCCGAACACAGTACAAAGTGGGCGAGTTTAAATCCTTCCTTATCACGGCACAATCTGTACGGTATAACGTTACAAAGACATACAAACGAATTGAACGTAAACCTTAACAATCCTGTCTTCGGGAAATTCACGCATGAACTAACTTTATACATACAGTCGCCAAATGGAATTCTTCTATTAAAACTTTTTGTAGACCCCAGTATGGTTTACTGTTGATGTTTTAATAATACAACATCCATTTAGGAGGTAAAAAAGCGTGGATTTTGCAACGTAATATGAAGGTGCAATTTAATTTTTCGATTTTGTTATCTGAGATAAACATGAGCAAGAAATGTCTGATGAAGATGACTAATCGTATTATTTTATTTTTACTAATAAGATAAAAAGTAAGTAACAAAATACTATTTTTGGAAAGACAAATTTACAGTTGATTTACTTACACATTAATTTATGTAAATAAGTATATGTATCTGTATAGTTTTCATATAGCTTACTCTTTGATGATCACGTTATTCAAAATCATTGACCTACATGTATACTGCATTGTAGCTCAATGTCCAAAATACATGATAATTCATAAGATATGTACATACTCGTAAGTGATCCTGAGTAACGAGACTGCACACAAAGGTTCTTTACTAGCGCCCTAAGAATTTGACTATTTATTATATTATACATATTTACACTTTACTAACTTACTACTTCTTTAGTAGCTACCATTTTAATGCAGAATTATTACGAGTATCTTACAAAGCTTAACAGATTATCAGTGCATACTTACTTACGCTTTTTATGAACGCAGGTCGTGTTCATCTTATTCAGATTCCGGTGCCGCGCCTGGGGGCGGCGGCGCGGCTTCACTTACAAATATTTTGGAAATATTTCTCCAACTTGTCGACCTTTTATCTACCGCTTCTTTCCGTTTAGTTGACTATTGCATTGCCACTGATTTCAGAAAGTAATCAGCATAAGACATCACTAGAAATAAAGAATTTAGAACTGCTTACAATTGGAATAAAGATCGAATTTGTGTGAGGA
The DNA here is from genome assembly GCA_963576875.1 of Acrobasis repandana. NCBI lineage: Eukaryota > Metazoa > Arthropoda > Insecta > Lepidoptera > Pyralidae > Acrobasis > Acrobasis repandana. Next base: position 6,572,765 of record OY756230.1, on the reverse strand, counting down.
ATCATGAGTTACCATCTTTTTGGCACTAAAATATTTTATTATCTAGCAGTGAAATCTTTACGAAAAACTTGAAATGGGCACGCAAAAACGCAAGAACGCAGTTCTCGAATTAGGGTTGCCGAATTAATTTTAATTTATTAATATTATTAATTTATATTTATTGGTTTTTGGAGAGCGCTATTATATATCCTCTATTATAAAATAATTTATAGTTTTTTAATAAATTGTTACTTATACTTCCACGTGTTTTTTTAGGTTTTTCTAGGCAGGATGTTGTTTATGAAAATAAAAAACTGACGCATGTTTTTTATGGTTAGTGTACGGTTAGTTTAGTCTTTAAAAAAATACATACTATAAAAAAAAAACACTTCAAAGTAGCTGCAAATCTAGTTTTATCCCATTAGGAAAGCGGATAAAGCCGTATACTGCTAGTCGACTACTTATGTTAAGAACTTAACATATACTTCATCATAATCATGAGGTCTCTTTTAGCCTCCACTGCAGGAGCACGACCCTCTCTGTACTACCAGAGCCATATTTGACCAGAGCAGCCAGAGGATTTGGCCTACACTCTCCACGCTAGCCATAATAGTGAAAAGTTGCTGACATGATTCGTATTTTTACTTTCTCAATTATAGTTTTGCTTCGTATTCGAGTACCAGCCCTAGTGTTATCTCCCATCTCGTGCCACGTAATTTGACACTTTTCTCTGACAAAGCCCACATTTGCTCGACACAGGACTACGAACAGACAGACACGCAAAAACGGCTCACAAAAACCAATTAGCGTTTTTGCGCCTTCTAAATTAATATTTAGAGGAATTTTGGAAGAAATGCCACAGCACGTGTTTATTAGATATGCAGACTGTAAACTATGTCTTATTTTTCATAATTAGTCCGTGAAGTTTTGAGGAAGCGGAATTTGGATGGGATGAGAGCGGAGCCAATCGGGGTGGTCTTGGCTCAAGTGGCTATAAAGCTATCAACCTTTTTATTATTATTACTAAAAAGTTACTCTTGAATGCCTTGGTATTTGAAGTTATCGCTTCAGAATAAGATTTACTTGAACTCTGTGACTTGAACATTCTGCCTAGGTACTACGAGTGTGTAGAGTACTACACTTTGGGTTGCGGAGGTCAACGTCAGTCGCTCTGAGTAAAAATCAGTAACCTCGTCAAATAACCTAGGTTAGGTAGCGGACCCCGGGCTCTGGAGTGTTAGCGCTGAGGATGCAACCGGGAATACACTCGGATGATGGTGATGATGAATACGAGTAGTGCATAATGATAATACTAAGCACCCCATCACACGAAATCCATTTACTTACATATAAAGAAAAATATTGTCAGCTGTAGAGAACTTGGTCAGTGTCATATTTGCTTCAGCCAAATAATATAGTAAGTATTTAAGCGAGGCTTAATAGGTATTCCCCTTAAGTGAAGATTATAGTTTTCCTCGTATTCATAATCAATGACTTTACTTCAATTGACAGAAAAATATGTGATATATAATTAATGACTATCCTATGTATGCATTTGTTAATAAAAAAATAAATAAAATTCAATTTACATACTGAAAACTATAGGTTTACAATACATACTTATGTATTTTATTTTACAGTATCTATTGTTGGTGTCTAAAAGGAGCTTTGTGGCTTGGCGGGTTACTAGCGCTTTCGAAAGTTAAGCGACACCGGGTGTGGTCCGCACTTGGATGGGTCACATGCATAAATATGTATCGGACTCCTCCATGCTCGGAAAACACGTTAAGTCCTGGCTGTCATTATTGTATATATAGCAGTTGTCAAACTATGTCAGATGCCATAAGCAGGTCGAAAATCTTACACCAGTGTTGGCCACTTACACACACGAAAAAATAACAAGTAGGTAGGTAAGTATTTTTAATAAAAAAAAGCTGGATAACCTACATAAAAAGTTTAGAGTATTCCAATTGCAATCCGGAATCACAAAAACATCACTCACTCCGCCAAATCTGGGCATCGTATTCACCAAAACAGTCAATCAGACAATGCGATGAATTGATCCAACCGAGAATCGAGAAGAATGCCCGAGGCGACACCAGATCCGTATCTCGCACAGGAAATACATTGTGGAAGACCAGATGCGAAATTCCTGGACCGTTAGCATAATAGGTGCACTTGTGGGCGGGGCCGGATTGTGCAGTTTCGATTTAGTATTAAGGTCGGATCTATTATTTCTTATAACTATAGGACGGAGCTTCGGTGTTCTGGATCTTGGGTATTGTTATGCTGATAATTATTAAATCCTCTTTTTAGAGACGCTTACATTTAGCCTATACGAGTATACTGCACATAAAAAGCATACAAGCTTAGACTTGCTTATTTATTCTTACTTACTCTAAGGTAGGGGCACTTACACGGAAAAGCTCTCATGATCAGGGTGCCTAAATTTTAATTCGTCTACCCAACAAAATACTTTAATAGTTTGGAAAATCCAAAAGTGCACGCCTCATAATCTCATTTTTCACAATTAAATTGATTTTGATTGATAAAAAATGATACGCGCCTTTTTTTTAACTCAGTACCATACCACGCAAGCGTTGTAAACGGAGCTAAGTTTTTCCTTGTTATTATCTACATATATAGATATACAACACAAACGAAATGAAACCTGTATTTTTATAATAATAATTACGATTAAACTACATTGAATTAGACCGTGATCTTCGAAAGGACTTAGTTTTGGATAAAACTGAAGCGTATAAAAAAAAATGGACTTGATCAGATAAGTTTTTCGGGAGTTATCGTGACCACGCCAGTTTCCATACATACAGACACACGGACGTCCACAAAATGATTTTATTAAACATTGTTTTAATTTATTTAAAAGGCAAAATGTCTTTTAAAAATGTCATAAGTGTTGAAACTAGTGTTTTTCCTTGACATTTATGTGTAAATATTATTGTACAAATGCGATAGAAAATAAATATAATAGAGACACATTTAGTTAAAAAAATCACTTGATTTTTGTAAGGCGAGAGTAGAGCACTACTTCATGCGCTTCGCTTATGAGGCGTGCAATTAATGTTTACAAGGCAAATTACAGCCCCTAAAGTGATTATTAGGCAAATTATTTTAAAGCTTGAGAATTATGAATAAAGTAAGTACCTGGCTAAAAACAAAAGAACAATTAATTTTACATTTAAGGATTTGAGGATCTTGTTATGCATGGCATGTTTGTTTTTTCTTCAATTATAAAATAAGTTAGTATAAGAATACGATATATATATAAGAAAAAATACAATTAATTTCTTCAAATTTTACATTTATTTTTCTTTTCAAGATTCAAATCCTATCAACGTAAAGTTTACACGTGCAATCCAAACGTATTATTCCACTTTGTTATACAATTTCCTGTTTTAATGTTTTCATTCAATATACTGGCAATGTGACGAATCACTATTGAAAAACGCGCAAAAAGTTCTAAAACGCAATTCGATTTTCGAAAAAAAACTATCCGAAAGAAGCTAAGGAAAGAAGTAATTCAGGCGGCAAATTAATATCGAAAGGGATTCTCTTCTGTTTTGAAAATAGAACGAGGATGGCGGCACACTTTGAACAGGATTAAATTCGGATTCGGCAGCCCTTTTGTGAGGATTGTTTTTACAGCTTACGGAACCCTTTGTCGGGTTTGAGGAATTACGGAATCTCGAAAAAGAACACAATACTTCACGGCGGCGTTACCGCTGAATGGGTGCCGTGCACTACCTCAATGGCCCTTGGTATCCTTTGACGTGGAACCTACGTGATGCTGAATAGGCTTGTTTCTGTTTCATGCTTTGGCTGTATAGCTGAAATCATGGGCTGTTCCGTGTGCAACTCTTTTAAAGGGCTTTCAAAGATTTGAAAGGATATTCAAAAATGAGAATAATTTGAAACTCTTTTCATTTAAACACGTAAACGGTGCAATCATGCAGGTTTAGTTCTTTATAAAATAAAGGAAACTGTTTTAGTTAGCTATATTGTAAAGCGTTTCTTAAAATTTAAATTGTCAAATGTTTAAGCAGCTTCACTTTGCTATATTTTAGAAAATTATTTAACTATTAATGAAAAATATTTTATATATATATCCATGTAGTATTAATGTCCATCTTCTGGCGCTTGCTTACTTAAGTTGGTAAGTACCTATGCCTTTTTGCCTCTTTTTGCTCGATTTTTCGCATTAGTTGGAGTGGAAATAAATAAATGGTCTAAAAGCAAAATGGTTTTTTTTACATATATTTAGCACGGTTACAAACTGGTAGTTCTAATTGCACCTGCTTTTCACAGGAGTGTGTTAGATTACCCTGTAGCTCATTACCCGCACTGTATTTCGCACTACTATGTTAACGCTACTGTAAACAGTATTTTAACGACTACGAGTAGGTTTGATACTGTAGACTGGTGACGGTTTAATAATTTTGAGAGTTCAAGTTTCTATTCTATACATAACAACGTTTGACAAAATATACTGAAACTATGTGAATTTAGTCTATGATACTGAACAACTTTTCCGAAAGAACATATATCAAAATATGAAAAATATTTCTTTGCTTTCCATACGAGCCCAGATCGGTCAAATTGTATGGAAGGGCAAAATTTTTTTTTCATAATTCGATATACCTATGATTCTTGGAAAATGTTGTTCAGTATCATTGACTGAATTCACTTTTAAAATAATGTCAGTATATATTGTTAGTTCCTGTATACTATTTTCATGGTTATATTATAAAAAAAAAATAATAGAGATATTAATAGAGATTAACCAAACATATTTAAAAGGCAAGCAAGTGTGAAAGGAAGAGCGGGAAAGGGTCGACTTCGGCGAAGGTTCTGCGATCAGATTGCAGACGTTCTAAAAAAGGGAGAGGTAAGAAGTACCCGTAACAGAAGGGCATGTATGAAGAGGCTGATGAGTGTAGATGAAGCGAAGGAGACCTCCCTCAGGATCGTAGCAAGTGGAGGCCCATAGTCTCTGCCTACCCCTGTGGGAAACAGGCGTGATAGTATGTATGTATGTATGTATAATAAATAAATCTACTACAAGCATTTTTAGGTATACTTTATTGACTATATACGACAGAAATTGTTTACTAGCGAAAGAAAAATAATGAAATGATCTTAAAAAAGCTTAGATAGGTATGTTTGTTCATAATGTTATACTCACCTATAAACGTTATAGTGAGTGTTATTATGTATATCACCAACAAAAATACCAATTTACAAGAGATCGTTTTCATAATCCTTCCCAAAACCATTGTAATTTTCAACGACCATCATATCTATATCATTATATCATGTCTAGATTAAATGCCCTTCTATATTCGGACCTATTACTCGGACCAAACCCTACCATACCTAATCCTGTCATTGCAAGATGTTTCATGAATAACCCGAATAAATCATAATATGCATTGTTACCAAAAAGGCTTCTTTCCTCCACATTTTTAGCATACATACTCGAAATAGCCGGAAGCCATATGCGCTCAAATATTTAAAAGTGGTTGTCCTACGGTCGATTTTTTACGAAAAAAAACCTTTTTTGTCCGCTCTGAATTTATTTAATGGTTAGTAAGTATAAAGATTGGACCCTTTTTCGTTTGACAAGGAATATTGTGGCCCAAAAAAGATTAGCGTAGTATTGTGTAACCCACCTTAAAAACACACACACACAAGTGTGTGTGTTTTTAAGGTGGGTTTATGTCGTGGTCCTGACGACGACATTAATAAATAACAAATAGTGTAATAAGGCGGACGAAGAAAAAATCTATTTCATATTAATATTTATGTAATGACAAAGACGTTTTTGCCCTACGTCACACATAAATTAATTTTGACATTTTAAATTCAATATTTTTTTTTATTGAATGTGTGGTATTGTTAATAGATTTTTGACCAAGCGAGCGAAGCGAGCGAGGGCTATAACTCAAATTGGGGTGAAAACACATTGTTGGTATGTATGTATGTATGTATGTTGGTTCCGCGATAACTGCCGAACTTGGTTCGATTTTGATGAAATTTGCTAGACATATAGGAATTATCAATAGAATTTTCAAGGTCGTTGGGCATCAAAATCGGTTCAGTAGTTTTTGAAATATTAATAAAAAGTCGCGAGGTCTAAGTTCGCGGCGAACTACTAGTTAATGAAAAATAGATTGATGTAGAGAATCATTTGGATTATGTATTTATGTATTGCAATTCGTAAGTTAAAATGTTAGAAGTATGTAGAGGAAATAAATGTTACCAAATTGATTTTGAGAATTATAATCATTTTGGTTTATTATTTAATACAATCAATTGTACACTTAGGAATTTGAGTAGATTTAGTAAGGTCTATTTTAACAGCTATTTAATATTGTAATTATGTATGTATAAACATTGACTATAGCTTTCTATATATATATATATATATATATATATATATATATATATTACTTTAGAAGTAGGTCCTGCTTAGATTTTCAGTCTACTTACTAGTTTTTTATTGATAAATATAAATGTTTGACAGCACCATGACTCGACATAACTCAAATTTGCAGCTGCGAAGCGGCTTTTTAGAAGTACGACCTGCATTAATTTCAACAAATTGGCCGTTCCCAGAACATGTTACCGAGAGCCTTGTTAGAGAAACCTTTATTTCCGAGGCTAGAGTTCTCCGCCCTCGGCGCATAGTACCCCGCCTTAAGAATGGCGCGCCCCGCCCTATCACGCCTGGCGCGATCGCGAACCGACACGTATGGGCTACAAACTAAGGAGTGTTGGGAAATGAAGAAGGCGGAAGGATGCGTTTTAATACCCGAGTTTACACTCGTGTATTAAAAGTTGGCTTGCTTTGAGTTTGATTAAAGTGATGTATTTGTGTCAGATTTTTAACTGAACTAAAAAAAGGAGTAGGTCGTATCAATTCGACACGTTAGTTCTTTTTTGTATGTATGTTACTCGACATGTATACCAATTGAGTACCGATTTTGATGATTCTTTATTTGTTCCTACAAAATTGGTCCCATATTCATTTGGTGAAGACATCATGAAGAACTTTGGAGACATGGAAGAAACTCCTCAACAAAAATGAAGTCAGTTGTTTTCTTTGTTAAAAAATTTAATTGTTGTGAAAACGGCCTTCGACAGCTACAAGTATACTAGATTGCATCTTTGATTCGTGAGCGCTATCTTTCGAAAATAATAATTTATATAATAATTTAATTTATTTGACTTGACGCCCATTGTATAACGTTTCACTTTTACTCTTTTCATATTTTGTGCAAAGGCGGCATGCCAGTAAAGACTTAACATGTAAATGGTTCGGTCAAGATTGGCTTGCTTTGTTAAGTGGATACCTTGTTTCTTAGCAATACCGCCTCTTTCGGCAATTTTTGGAGTGTGGATTTTGACACACCTTTTACACTTTAGAATAAGTACGTAGAAATATACAAGGAGACTTTATTATATTATAGACATCCGCAGATTTTATTTGTATGGAAACCAAGAAGGTTTTTTTTTGTATTTTGCTTTATGTTACTTAAGAAAAGCTTTATGTTAAATTATGGACTGAATTTGCCGTTATGAGGACGCTATATGTAGAATCAAAAGTCAATCTTCTTACTACACTCGAATAGTTTATAGTAAATGACCATTCTTACTCTTTAGGTACAAAATAAAACACTATTGAGAAAACCATATAGATTTCACTAAAACCACAATTTTGTTTTGTGTTTGTACTATGTGATCGGTAAAATATAATATACAAACTAAGTAGACAGTTCAGTCGAGAGCAGGTTGCTAATACCTCAAAATAAATAAAGTTTATACCTGAATAAACAAAATTACTAGTTTAAAATAAATATTACTGTAACGAGTGTTAAGGGCGGGGCCGCTCTAGGGCGGGGGCCCCTCGACGGCCAGTTTGAAGGTTTGTGTAGATAATAGTCCAGCAGATGATGATCAATTTCATGTTATTAATCTCATAAAGGCGTGGTTCTAGCAGCTGAACGTCTTTAATAACACTTGGCATAACGATTTGGTAAAAAAATCTGTTGGTTATCATTATGAGGTGTAAATCAACAAAACGAGAAAAAATATGTCTGTAAGCTCAATATAACTTATGTTTTTAAAGCAGTTTAGTCATTAATAACTCCCATTGGTTAGTATTTAGTAGATCTAGTGTCTAAAAATACAAGAAACTGTGAGAAGAATGAAGTTTTTTACAAGCTTTTATTTAGTTTCACCTGTCCCGTTGTGTGTGTCTGTTATCAAATCTTGCAAGCTAAAATAGACCCACTTCCCATTATTCGATTGAACTGAAACTTTACGTACTTATGTAAGTTGGGTGACAATGCAATATGTATGGTACCAATGACCTAATTTCATGATGGAACCGGTAGGTAGCCACGGCATTTCTGTGACAAAACAACATAAACCCACCGAGTTTGGGCTGGATTGATTGATTGATTCATCTTGAGGAGGCACTTTAAACTTTTTAGTTAATTAGTAGTTTTTAGTTAGGTAAAAGCCTACCTATGTATGTTAAGCATAAAGCAAATTAAAAGGTAATGCAGTTCAATACAAAGTAGAAAGGAATTTACGAGTACATTGCAATACTAAATTCGATGTTTATATTTGTATATTTTTTTCAACGCATAACAAACAACTAAAACTTTAATACCTTATTACAATAATTACATAAATATCCTCGAAACCTTTCGTCTAAATATTGAAATAGAATTAAATGCATTATTTTCATTCAATATATTCGGAACAAAATAAAAACTCCTCACACAATAGCTTCTATTTATCGTTACTCACATTATAAATGTGTAAAACCATTTAAATAGCAAAATATCAATAGATAAATGTTGCTTTGTGCTGGTGAACCAACTTTGGCCGTATGTTTCACGCGCATTTTAGTCCGAAACTGAATTTATTGGACTCATTTTGGTACTTATTAAATGAATAACTACTTTATATCTTACAACATAGAACTCAAATTTTGGAAATTGTATTAAAATCATCACCAAACTAATCTTTCCAGAAAAATATAATTTTATTTTTCAAGGCATAAAGTAGAGTTTTCGTTGGTCTTGTACAGGAGTTAAAACAGTTTGTTATGGGGTTATAAGAAGGCTTCCATGGGGCAGCTAAAGGTTCCTGTATTGTCGATAATCATTGAAGCAAACACTTGTTATTTTAAGAGATCATCCACCCTTGAAGCTTACATTGAGTTTGGCAACAAAGAGGTGTATAATGTATTATTTATAGGACGCACTCGGAAGGCGCATTCGGGGCTATGAATATGTATTGTTGGGATGCCACAGTACCAAATATGCTGGCGGATCATCGATCAGAGGAATTTATTTCTTGACAATTGAACTGTTCTTGGTAACCTTTGGTGATACAAGTATTGTCGGCTTTTACAGAAACCATGAATTGTATACAAATTTACTTGGACATCTAGTTGACCATTTTATTCATCATAAAAACTGTATAACTGTATATATACTATGTACCTACGGGCCTCTGGGACTCTTCTCCCTCAGAATTTCGGAACAGAAATTTACATTTCACTTAAAATGAGATACTACATTACATTACATACTACAGTGAGTAATATTTACAAAACAAACATTAAGTGCTGGTCGCGACGTATGATTTTAGTTTCTTCTTAAATATATTTATGCTCTTACACGTTCTTAGTTCATTTGGAAATTTGTTATACAGCTGTGCTCCCTCAAAAAGAATTCAGACTATTTCTATGGGGATAATTGTAGAGTTCATTTTCTTGGATATGTTGCAAAATAAGTCATAATATCTTCCCATATTATTATTTTTTATTATTAAGCTTGCACCCTACAACCTTACCTCTTTTAAAACATTCAAAAGGTTAGACTACGGTGTCGTACAAATGTTAAATCTATTATTTATTCATTTTTCGTAGAAAAAAAGTACTCTTGTATTCAAATTATTACAAATATCCCGAACAGAATGTACGATCCGAAGACAACATGATATCTACGAAATATCTTAGCCACTGTGAAAATATTCCCTTTAAAGAAAAAAAGTACTCTTGTATTCAAATTATTACAAATATCCCGAACAGAATGTACGATCCGAAGACAACATGATATCTACGAAATATCTTAGCCACTGTGAAAATATTCCCTTTAAAAAAATAATTTTCTTGTATACTTAGATTTAATTTAGGTAAATTATTTCACTGTAATGACTTCTTCGTCTAAGCGCATTCCCGGTTGCATCCTCAGCTGTGCTGCTTCGGAGCCCAGGGTGCGCTTTCCCGATTTTTCTTCTCCAAATATAACATGTATGTCAATGGTCACCCAAGGATGCCAAAGACCTTGCAAAATGAAGAAGAAATAGCCAGAAATATTATAAATGATTTGGCTATAGTTTTACGACCGGCCGCCTGCCTGACGTCAACCCTCTTTGGGAATGTATTTGTGCGAAAAGTTTTACAACCAGCCGCCGCCCGACATTAACCCTCCTTGGGAATGCAATTGTAGCACGAGATGTTTGTGCTTAATCCTTTAGTCGCCTCTTACGACATCCACAGGAAGAGATGGAGTGGTACTATTCTAACCCGGAACCACACGGGTAACCCGGAACCACACGGGTAACCCGGAACCACACGGGTAACTCGGAACCACACGGGAACCCGGATTTCACTGTAATGACTCTACATTGTAAATTCGTCATTTGAGAAAAAAAAACAATAATCTTACGTCACCCAATCTTTAAACTAAGTCGGTAAACGTCAGAATTATTACAATACCCCAGACAAAGCACTTCGATCTTAAAGCCTCCTGCTGAGGCTAGACTATGAAACTGTAGTTTTGGCGCCATCTGTCTGTCCATCATCATGTCCTCAGGTACGGACAGTCAGAACTTAACTCTAATGGCAAGCGTTAATCCCTCTTTGTTTGACTACTATATGACCATACAAACAGTTAAACAGAAAAACATCGACAAGAGTGACATATTTTTAGGGTTCCGTATATAATGGGTGCTAACAGGACCCTGTTACTAAGACTTTGCTGTGTTTTCTTCTTCTTAGTGAGTTCCTGGTTGCATCCTTAGTTACGCTACTCGGAGCTCAGGGTGCGCTTTCCCGCATTTTCTTTTCCAAATATAATTTGCTTGTCAATGGTCACCCAAGGATGCCAAAGACACTAGAAAAAGAGAAACTATTTTTATTATTTGGCTATGCGTGACGTTAACCATTCTTGGGAATTCATTTGTGCAAAAATTTTTTTTTTAATCGGACAGGGCTGTTTAATTTGATTTGTAATTGGTACCAATTTTGTAATAATTACTGTTTGTACTTAAACACTAAAGCAGAATATAATTAAAGTACAAAGGATATATGTTATACAAGAAATATTAAATATCAAACGGTAGTACGGAACCATCCATTTACTACTACGAATTGCAAATAGCCGTTTTTTTTTAAATTTTCGTATTGGCTTGTCATTCTGCCTTGCATTCAATACAATGCGCTCTTATCTCTGGTCTCATCTCGAGATGTTATCAGATATTAAGGGCCTTGGGATCCCATACGGGTCCAGACAATGGCGGATCATCGCGACACGTGGACCGCTATTCGTACCAGACAAATTGGGGCTCGCTTTGTTTATTGAGCTTTTATCGTATCACTTTTTGCTTTGAAATTTCTTTTATATTATTATTATATTTTTAGAACAAGTCGATAAATGAAGTACCAACAAAAATAACTGAGTTAGTAAATGAAAATAAGTACACCAACTAAGGCGACTCATACTAATATATATTTTTTAAAGGTTCTATCTAACATAGGACACTGTTAATTAATTATTTAAAGTATGAGAAAAAAGATTATATCTGATTATCTCTAGAAGAATATACGTTTAAAAAACTAATTACCCGACTACAGGAAAATTCTTACTGGGAGATTTGAATTATCAAATTAATGCAAGTTCTGCAGCTATTTACGGCTAACAATGTATACATTTTTGAAATATGCCTTTAATTTGATACCCTACGCAATATCGAAGCAAACATTTTTTTTGAGATAAACCGTTTTTTTATATTACATTCATCATATTTATTTTATAAATACAAAATATGTTAGCCTATGTTAGCCGGACGATAATAACGAATCGATTTACATCTCATTTGTCAAAATTGTATAAAAGCAGTTCGGATGCTACGGTGGAACACACATAGATATCCACTTACATACATAGACTGCTAAAATCATTACCCTCCCGTTTGATGTGCCGTAGTCGGGTTAAAATAAAATATCCTTTCAGAATCTTTCAGGGAAAGAATAATTAGAAAAAAAACTTTGATATTACAGCGCTTTATCTCAAAACTATCAAAACGATTTCCTCAATTACGATTATTAAAAATGATTTGAAGACTACATAGTCGATTTTACATGATAAATAATATGTTGATATCTACTTACTTAATATCACATAAATATGTATGTTGGGAGTCTTTGAGGGTGATCAGATCAGATCAGTCAGGTTTTTTGTACAACATTGGAACGATACTTACTTATAAGTTATGAAAAAAAAAATTGCAACGTAGAGTACCAGCGCTTTTCAAATTTTTTAACGAAAACATAGATAACTACGAATAAATAAATAAGCCGAAAATAGCCTTTTTCAAATTTTCCTGGGCATTGGGTGTTTATCTATATGTATTTATTATAAAATATATTATCGTTGAGTTAGTATTCATAACAAAATATTAGAGATCTATCAGTGTGATTTTTCCCTATACATATATTTGTTATTTTATTTATATTATTTAAATACATTGCGTATACTGCAATGACATTATATTTCACTCAATCAAGAGAGTCAACAAAATAACATGTCATATAGATAAGTACACCATCAAATAAATATTTTTCGGTTTTCCTTTTAAGTATATATAAGAATTGATTTCGATGAAATGACTCGTGACATACCCTTGACAGAATTTAAAGGTGTTCCAAGTCACGTCATTATTTCTTAATACGCATCCTAACGATGATAAATACACTGTAAACATCGCGAGTGGAAATTCGGCGAAGCGAGAGGTATCGCGCATTCGACTCAAGTTATTGATGATATTAGCTCTATTGTCGATATTAATCGACTGATGTTTTTGTAAAACGGTTGTGGAGATACAGGTTGTTCTGATTTGCTGCATAAAATAAATTCCTCGGTTTTTTAGTACATGGTAAGTGATTCGACAACAAGACGAATAAGTGTGTGCATGTAATATAATATGTATGTAGAAGAAGGCTCGAGGTCGCTCACGCGTTATGGGAGGGTTATGCTCGGTGTTTCTCTACGTGATCGTATCAGAAGTAAGGAATCCCACCTAAAACATACCTGTTAAAAAGGGGGCCAAGTTCCTATCGGCTAATTGTTCGCCTAAAAAAGGGTTGAAATCCAATCCAATGCCAATTTGGAAAGCGCTGGAAGCAGGCCGCTCTAGATCGGTCATTTTGGAAATCCTTGGACCTCTCGCTTATGTATGTCCAGCAGTGGACGTTATGCGGCTGAAATGATGATGAAGATATTATTTCTGTAGTAGTAATCCAGATAAAATAAAAAATGTATCCTCAATATGAGTGATAAGAAAATGTATTTTTATACTTTAAATTAAACATGCTGTATAAAGCGTCCGTTGTCACAGACAACTACAAATCAATAGCGGACAAAGGACTCCATAATAGACCTTTAAGTGCAGTCAAAATCGAGACAAATTCACTCAAAACGCCGATGCCAGTGTGTTTGTCAATCCGACCGATAAAATATCATAAAAGTTACTTTTTTTGCCATATTATGTCACTAAATAGCCTTTTTGTCCGTTAACAGTAAATTAAACTCCAAATTATGCTTTATTGTTATTTCATATTGCCGAAAAATAAGGGATTGTCGATTGAAGTCACATAAATTATATTTTATTCTCGTTTATTTTTTTTTAAATAAAAATATGAATTTACTATTTATGCTTAATTAAGCATTTAGGTAAAAATCTATGCTTTCAAAGTTTTTGTCAGATTTTTCTCCGTTTGGGTAATAATGATCATCTAAAAGTTGAGATCATAATAAAAAGAAGGAGAAACTGGCTTACAAGGCCAACATTAAACAGTAATTAGATAAGACTATATACAATCGTAGTATATAGAATTTGCTAAGTTAGTTTATTAGAGGAAGAATCTATTAGAGGCTGAACTCTTTCAACTGAAGTGAACAGGTCAATGTTAAGATGATTATCCCTATGAATAATGAATAAATGGGCAAGTGCGAGTCGGACTCGTACATGAAGGGTACCGTACAATGTTTAAAAACGCTAAAGAAACACTTTTCTTGTATGACGACCCCCCCCCCCCCCCCTTTAATTTTTAACTTTATCTTATTTTTAGTATTTGTTGTTATAGTGGCCATAGTAATACATAATTGGTAAAAATTTTAAGTATCTAGTTAATGCCATTATAAAGATCTAGTTAAAAAGCTGAAAAATCAAGTTTTTCGTATGACGACCCCCTTTAATTTTTAACTTTTTTTATTTTTAGTATTTGTTGTTATAGCGGCCACAGTATAATTATAATTCATAATCGGTAAAAATTTCAAGTGTCTAGCTATTACGGTTCAAGGGATAGAGCCCTGTGACAGACGGACAGACAGACAGCGGATCCTCAGTAATAGGGCCCCGTTTGCACCCTTCGGTAGGGAACCCTATAAAAGGACTATGGCTTATCTAAAACAAAAAAATTGCACCTATGACCTTTTATAAACATATGTAAGAAATACTTACACCTTCCTTATAAAACCAAAGTTACGTTACCAAGCTGAAGGCTACTAAAAGAATGAAACGAAATGTAGGGATTACAAATCCCTACATTTCGTTTTTTTATTTTAGGTAGTTAGTCTTCAGATTTTGATTGATACCTAGGTACAGATCGCGCAAAATAACTTGGCGGCTCGGAAGTTAGCTGCAAGTGACATTTCGCGCTGCGCGCATTCATTATTCACTTGTATTTTAATTCAATTTAATATAATTTTTTACTTTAAAAATGCTTTGAAATTTAGTTTCAACATTAAATGTATAATAAAAGTATGTGCCAGTTTTGGAATATTTTATTAAATTCTTATTATCAATTGGCTATTCTAGATACCGAATCTAGTCTTAACTCAATTCCAACTACGACCCTTGGACGCCAACATATGTCTACGAATACATAAACTGTACAGCATTTAGGCGCGTCTCCATAGGGTAGATGGCATATTACTGCCAATAACTCTCACTTCATTTAATATCAAAGCAATCAGCATCTGCTTGAAAGCTGAGAAAACATCATTTCAAAAACCTTTTCCGCTTAATATCTTCCAAGGTACCTTATATAATATAATTATTGTCAAATGCCATACGCGCATTCTTGTGCGCACGGATGCGTTTCTGTGCAAAATATAAAAATTATTTACGCCCAATGCCCCAAACTGAATGAGCGAGGGCTAAGAATGATCCCGTCTTTCCGATGACAAAAGGGATTGGAAGAATCATATTTATTCCATAATAAATGACAATTATCATAAATTGATTTCCGAGTTAACAATGCTTGGCGCAGCTAACCAAACATTGGCCAAAGAATCGTCCGATGTCATTGTTGAGGACGAAAAAAATGAAGACCTTAAGGTTTGTATTTATTGTGCTTCAGGCAACAAATATTATAAGGAGAGTTTTGTTGTTCGAGTAAATAAAGTTATATGATAGAATAAATAAACTGTAATTTATATAAGCATATAAAATTATTGACTTCGATGATCAAAGTTGACATCACTTTTGCCCTTTGAACTGTTTATTGCTTAAAATGTGTGACAAAAATTTTGGTTGATATGTGTATAATAGACTTACAATAATTTTATTGACACGCTTATTAGTTAGATTTACCCATTATACATCTACATTCTCATATCACCAATTACATGTATAAGGAAAGTGAGGATTTTAGGTGCCTTAAAAAAACGATTTTTACTTATATTCGTAAAATCTACTGTGTAGTAAAAATAAACCCTGAGTGACACGTGCCATAAACCGAATGAAGGTTGACTTGGTTTAACTGGTATTTTATTAAAATATCCTGCTTTAAAATATTCACTGCACTCTTTATTACTTAGTACTATTTCTTCCTGTTTTTATAAGCATTGATATAAGTACTTACAAAGTCAAACACTTCAACTGTCTGTAGATCAAACAGATACATTTAAATAACAAGACAGGCTGATTGCAAAGGTTGATTAATACGATGCCCTTTCCACCTTTCTCTGCTAATCATGGGCTTTGTTAGCCTGTTATAAGCGTACGTTATACGCAAATCATGACTGGCAATTTTGTCTACCTGCTAACTCTGCAAATGATTATAGAGTAAAATCCAGGATGAATGTTATGTAATGTTGTTGTAAGTAAATATATTTTAAGGTTTAATTTCAAATGAATGGATTTGTTATGTCAGAAAAAAAATCGTTTGCTTATAGTATTTCAATCTAAACTTTGATTCGCAGTTTCTCTTCATATCTCGACACGGTCACGCGGCGCGTGTCCGTGGACGCCGTCTAAGGCTGAAAATCAATTTACTGAAATTCAGATGCTGATTTTATATACATTGATGGTTTTGTAATGTAATGATACAATGTTGACCGATCGTTGCAAAGCAGGCAATGCATATGAAACCAGCATCTGTAATTCAACGAAGTGTATTCCCAGCCTAATATGGCTCGTGCTTGAGCTTATAAATTACATATTTTTAGATACTAACAACATACGTTTATACTTAAGTATTCGTAAATACATAAAAATGGATATACTCGGAGAACTTCCCTGTTTGAAAACTGTAGATGGATTTTTAACTACATTCTGTAACACTCCTTTGGACCTCCTTGACATGTAGTCAACAATATTGTTGCTTGTTTTCGCATCTGCTGTACATAATGACCAGCATTTCCATACTAGGCGACTTGTACTACAAGCACAATGAGTGGCCATCAATTATGAAGGCTCAATCGAAACACTTCCCAAAATACGTCGTTCGCGTTAAAAACTAAATACAAGTCCAGGTGCGTAGACAATTAGGGTATAATCACTATATTTGGAGTGTTGTCACGGACTTTCTCGGAAGCGCATTGTTGGCAGCCACCCAGTAGGCCGTGTTTGCAAACCGGCTGAATAAGCCTGGCCCAATATTTGCTTTTCGAATGAACGAAACAATGCCTCCGCTGGGACAGTTAGCGTTTTCTTGCGAGACAGCGAACAATGGTAAGGTACGGTTTTATTGGCACGACTCTACGAACGAAAGAATTATTTTACTATTTATTTAGGAAGTTTAATTAAAAATAACAGTTTGGTATATTCTATAGTACGCAATGTATACTAAAAACATGTATATAAATATTTTCATGCTAAATGCAAAGGTAAAACTTATAAACCATAAATGTTTGTTACTAAAATAAATCGAGTGGACATTTATGGACTATAATAAAGGGAAATAAAAACCAAAGAATTATTGGTAATTTAAAAAGACACAACGTGCAGAGTAAACTTTTGTTTTAGCTTTCGTAGCAACCAATTTTCGTTATGTCAGATAGCATAAATATAACTTTAAAGAAAAAAAATTTGCTCCTTCAATCGCTTTCTAAACTATTTTCTGCTATACTTAGTTGTGCTAGTGAAACCGTACCTTATCTCGGTTTTGGCGACGATGTCGACAATGTTTTCACGTCCGCGACAATCGCCGCGGGAGGCTCGACCACCTCGCTACATTCAATATTTATTGATACCATTTTATTTATTTATCCCCAACAATTCTATGACACAGCACGAGCGGACCGTAAGTCTGCTTACTTGAGACGTAGGCCTGTTTATTTTAATTTCTTGGTTACTTTGTGTTAGACACGTACCACTCAAGTCATCAATATTCTTTTGTGTGAATGCTTTAATTTTTAATTCTTTATTATTGCTAACAATTGCTACTTTGCAGTAATAAATGATACGCTATTACGTATTTATTCATAAGTCAGTTCAGCAAGTTGTGGGCCGGTAGATAATGCAGTTAGAAATTATATATATTTTCTATTGGTTATTCATATTTATATGGTACGACCATGGAATTAAATTCATTATAACTATGCTACGAACATTAAATATAATTAAACACATACTTTTTTTAGCATTGCTCTACGCTTCCAATCTCTCATACAAGAAACGTATCTCAAAATTTTTCAGTTCATTCAACCACCTCGCTCTAGGTCTGTCTCTTTTCCTCTTGCCATCTATCAGAGTCCAGACAGTGGCGATATGATCTTTCCTGTGGCATATGGTAGACTTGACCAGCCCAATTCCAATTCAACCTACCCGTGTCAACATCCACCGCTTTTGTTATGGAATGCAGGGTGGTATTTCTGACTCGATTCGTCTGTTTGATACCTACCTACCATGCTTACGCTCCATAGCTCGTTGGCAAACCTGAAAAATATACTTACAAGACAAAGAAAGTTATCGCTATACAAGATTATTACTATGCCTGCGTGTTATAAGATTTTCTAATGATTTTTGAAATGACTTTGCATCAGAATTTCGATCATTATAAAATAAGTTTATGCAGAATAGATTATTCAAATTAAGCTTATCAATTTGTTATTTAACATTACACGGAATAAACAATACAAATACTGAGAATATTAATATTCTAGGCGCAGGAAAATTCTGTTTATAAACTAATTAGCAATTCTAAGTAAGCGGCGATTTAGCCTTAGTACTTAGTTTACGTTGGTCGAGTTATTAATTGAATATGTGCGTGTTAATTAACTTGACAGTTTTAAAAAGAACTGGATAGTCAGTAGGTACTATATATCCCGATACTATACACAAACTTTACGTTGGGTAATAACTCTTGTAACCATTAACTTGATAAATAAAAGATTACGATTATGAAAGAATTGAATAAGAAATTAACCTACCATCCCTTCACATGTCGATAAGTTAAAAATAGTTAAACAAAAGCACCAAAATGAAAAATGAAAAAAGTAACCATAAATTTACTTTCAGATTGTAGATTAGACTGCAAGCGACATGACGAATCATATTATAGTTAAAAAACAGGTTGTTTTTAAATAGGTAGATAAAAACTACATAATATGGCATAAGTACTCTGTAAATAATAAAATTTTTAGAAAATAACAGACTCGAATCCTATTGCCACAGAATAATAAAATAGCTATAGCGCAGTAATCATCTAACTTCAAATCTTCTTACTCAGCACTTTACTTGCGCAGTCTAACATATTTATACTACCTATGACTTTAAGTATAAGTGCAAGAGCACTGCATGCACCTAGCTTGAATTAATTTTTTCATGTTACCCTTGTTACTCAATGGATTACTCATATCTCAAAGGTACAGGAAATGATTAAAATGCACATATTATATACAAAAAGGCGCCAGTCTGAATTGAGCCTGAATAACAATATCCATTCATGACTTCACGATTTTGACTCATCAGCATGGAAAGGGCAGCTCAAAAAATTTCATCGACTATTCTGTTTATTTTTATGTTCTTGACTTAATTAGGATTTTTTCAGACGATTCCTGTACCGTCAGTATTTACAGATCCATGCCACTTTCAATAAGCCTATCATCAATATATTAAAATAGAAAAACTAAATTCGGGACAACTGCACTGATTCTCAGTGCAAAATGCGATGGGTTTGGCTAGACCAAGGGACCTGGGACAGAACCAACTCTATGAGTAAGTACATATATGTAATAGTATACCAAAACAAGCCCTTCAAACGCCGATATCAATTACTCCACAAGACCACCGCTTCCCGCATAACAAACCCTATAATTCAATTACACGTCCACATAAATAATCAAGCAAGACGAGCAAAGAGCATTGAGCGCGCACGTGTGTTCACAATGCGCCGGCGCTGCGGGTCGCCGCGACCCAAAGTGAGAAATTTCACAATACTGTCAAACTATTGAAGTTAGGTGACGGTTAGGGCACATAATAACCCAGTATGAGGCATCGCTTAGTATCTTGCTCTTTATTGTATGTGGGCGAAGCTATTTAGCGTTGAATAGATTAAATTCTTGAGGTCGATGCGGGCTAGTCTGATTAAATGCGACGGTTTAAGCGATTCTAAGGTTTATTGGAAGATATTGTACCATTAAATACGGTGAAGTAAACGGTTATTGCTTAATCCTTATAGCTGAACTAGTTCCATTAATAAATATTTAAGTAGAGCTTATGAAATTATGTTTTTTTTTGCATTCATAAGTACTAAAGTAGAGCTTATAAAGTTGAGTAAGATTATTTTGTAATTACGTTTAGGTAATACTAATTATCTATATATACTTTTATGACCCGCATTTGCCGATTAAACACTAAATAAAAAAAAAAACTAAATAACATCCGTATCATCCGATGCATATAAACTCCTAAGAGCTCAGAAACTTTGATGATATTTTCGATAAACAAAAGTTATTCTTTTTTTTTACATTCTGTGTCTTTATTACCCTACAAAAATGTACCTAATTGTATCTATCTTTTGTCATTTTCCCCAAGGGCTATTACTTTGCGAAAATATTATCCGACAGATGGATATTTTGTATTTGAAACATGTAATGTATGTAATATACGCACATGGGGTTGCGAAAAGAAAGCAATGAAAGAACACTACATGCACGGATTGCAAGCTACATGCGTATATTGAAGCCCTGTTTTAAGCAAATTAACATTTATGAGATTTAAAAATTCCTAAATCCTACTGTCACGGGCTGCCTCCAAAAAAGGGTTCCTCAAGAACTCGGTACATATTTGTTTGGGTTGAAGCTTTACGGATTGACTCGTGTTATCTTTGCAAACAAGCGGGGGCTGTTTGTTTATTGGGCAGAAAATGGCGGCCCGGTTAGGGAATATTTTGGTCTTCTAATGTTTATTTAAGTATGCCAAGCCAAGTGCTTATCTGCAGTTTGGGCAAGTTTGGAGACGTTATGAATCAGCATAATTTCTGAAACGTTATTTTTTGCATTTTTGATATGAATCTCAACTCAAGTGGGTCTTTCGGGAGGTCGGTCGAAGGATCTGTTGCTTTTCTTAAAAGGATATTTTTATATGAATTTGCAAATCAAGTTTTAAGGTTTATACATGGGCATGCTTGCTCGGTATTATTATGAACAAATTTTGTTGTAGTTTAAAACTAGCTTAAAAAGTAAAAGTAATGTCCTCTGAGGGTCAGTTCACACCGAGACGCGACGCGTTGTTTTGTTTACTAGGCAAAAAAATACTAATTTCAGCGACAGCCCGCTTTGCCGCGCTGCGTAGCGATGCATAGCGAGGCGCAGCGGGCTCGCACTCTTTTTGTCTAGTAAACAAGTTCTATATTTCTTCCAAAGTGCGCGCTACGTCGCGTCGCGTCGGATAAAAGATTGCTGTAACTTTTTAAAGAATTTGAGTCATGAGCATATTGAGCATAATACCATAGATAATACTCTCAGTAATTAGTCCACATTTTGTCGGTTAAGAATATTTCAACTTTACCCGTTACCACAGAATACATAAGAGTACAAAACGTACGAAAGTACCGGAAGATTTCAGACTAAAAACCTTTTCATTGAGCACTCTTTCATTGACAAAATAGAAACCGACTTCACTTACATTCAAACAGTAAAATATTAACGCCTTACACTTAATGTCTCATAGCATGTAAATCAAAGTGACATAAGTATACAATAAGAGTACATTTGTTACTCTCACATCCATTGAGGCTAAAGAATTTCAGTCACATTTTAAACGAATTCCGCGACACTTGAATCGCTATCTGACAATGGTTTCAAACAGTTTAAAAATTTTAAACTTACGTGCGCGTATCAAATCACTTCAATAAACTTAACCATTGAAGCCTCTTAACAATAAGTGCCTTATAAAGTGGCAGATAATAAGGAAATAGGAATTACACGGCTGCAAAAACTATTCAGGATGCACAGTTTATGGAACTTTACCTTATTGTACAAAAGCCAATCGCTTCGTTTAATATACATTACTACTTTTTATTTATCCAAAAAATATTAACACACTTAAAGACGGCAATGGATGTTGCACAAAGCTGTAAAATGGTTGAAATTGTGTTATTTTTAGTAGTAATCGAGTGAGTGACCGTTGCGTAACCACTTGCGCATACGCTCATTCATAAAGTCCTTCGAAGCCTCAATGAGTAAGACAGTGAGTCATGTATCCTTATGAGTAAATGCAGTTTTGTTTCATTCAGCTTACGACATGTAACGCCGTATAATTTTGCAATAAAACTAATATTTGTTGTAAATTGCGAGGAAGTATCAATGACTGCCGTAACGTGAGTAATCATCGTAACTCGTAGGATCGTGTCTGATGACGTTATTGATGATGGCAAGTCTTTCTGTAAGTATGTATAATCATTTTTACGATATGGTCGTGCAATTTAGGTGATGATATCACTTATCAAGACAGGCTCTTATATGTAAGCTGCTAGCTTTAAATTTGATTTTTGACATTAGTTTTTGTATGTTTATCTTATAATATCTTATATTTTTACCAATATAAACGGTGAATATTTTACAGTGGATTTCAAAGAGGAAGAATACAATAGTATACATCATGTAGCTCAATGGCTACATACAACATTTAAGTAGGAAACTTGTATTGATTTTCAATAATTTGTAATATTTTGGAGGAATAATAAAAAAAATTACTTATACTTTGTAAAGAATCATGAGAAGCTGTGCTGAAACTACTACCCATTAGTCAGATTGGTAACCTCAGTAGGTAAACTACTATTGGCACAGAATGCATATAAGTAAAGAGTACAGAACGGTAGCTCACCCCCTCCCAGCAAGTTTGCTTTCCTCAGAGCAACTCCCTGTAACTGGGTATTGACAGACATAAAATAATAATTAAATAATAATAATTCTTACAAACTAAAATAGTTTGATAACTACCATACAGTAATGATAGTCACTTTAGAACAGTCTGTAAAATCTTCTGTAGCTCTCTACGTTTTACTCACACATGGAGGTGTGTATACGAATGGTTATAGTTGTGTGTTAATATTGCTCGGAATGTATAGAGATTCAGAGCTATGCCATTGGCACGATCATTCTTAGCGCCATCTTGCCGCTTGTAACTATTTTTTTTTAAATATAGAAACAAGGTGTACCTTCCTGTCTTGGTTATATCATAAAAACAAAGATTAAGACCCTACTAATTTTGGGGCTCTACGACCAACGAAAAATAACATGTCTTTGTCCTTCTAACAGGCCAATCCAGTATTTTATCACATCCCAAGAAGGCGGTAAAAATTATACCAAAAAAGAGCACAACTGCAAAAAATGCGAAATTATTGCGACTATAATGAGCCCGTATAGCGCAGCATGGGTCCGAAATTCAATCAATAGGAATTTATTACCCAGATTCGCAAAGGCTACGCTTCCTTTTCAGATTTCAATTGTAAGGCGGTCTTTTTCTTTTTCTACCTTTTTTCTTTTATAATAGGACGGCGCGAGCCGAAGCCCCCGGCTATTATACTTCAGAACGAAATGACAGTAAAAGTAACGCCCCCTTTTTTAATTCGTTTTGTGGAAGTTTCGAAAAGTTTTTAAAAGATTAAAGAATAAGGTGGGTACGGTTACCGGTTTTGTTGGGGAGGTTGTATTATGAATTTTTGTCTTTTGACATAGATTATTTCGTGATTGATATAATGTAGAAGCACATAGATAATCCGCAATACATTCTTGCAGATGTATAACAAAACTTAGAACAAAATTCATTAATTTCATTTTAAGTTTAAATTTCAAAAACTAATTTTGAAACTAATAATTTTTTACATAAAATCTTCATTAAAAAAAGATTTTTGCTTTTGAAAATACATAAATATGCTGCTTTGCCTCTTCCATGCTAGTCTGGGAGAAAAAAAAACTTAGAATGTACCAGCTGCTTCTCTTCCCACGCAGATAGTAAAAGCCGATCGAGGGAATGGGTGAGAATCTGAATCATGTTAATAGGCAATGCGGTAGCAACCCATCAATATTATGATTCCATTTTTCCATCTTAACGCCCACAATCACGCTTAAAGTGGCCTTTGGGTCTTACAGCCCTAGGCTCTGTCTACCCCGTTAGGGATGAAGACATGATAATGTATCTGTTTCTGTATGCTGCTTTGTACTATTACTACGCTACGCTTGCTACAGTTGGTACGAGGTAAATACAAGAATTCTTTTTCGACTATTATTTTTAATAGCATTATAAAAATATTAAAAAATGTAGTACCCACCTCAATAAAAAATCAGTACCATGACGACGATAGCGAACTATTTAAATGCTGTAAAATCTTACCTGTTCATACTCAATTTAAGTACGTACTAATAAAACAAAATTTTTTTGAAGATAGGTTTTGGAAAAAAGTCGACCATCCAGTGTATACTCGGGCTATGGCACGGAATCTGTTGTCAACAACCCGAGCGAATAACATGTACGGTGAGCGAACATCTACCTATCTGATGCCTCGATTCATTAATGAATTACCTCCCGAATTACGGGACCAAATTCAACCTAAAATATTAAAGTAAAATTAAAGAAATATTTCTTGGAGAACATCTGATGTTTATCTGGTTCCTAAGTAGGTATCTATTATAAGGTTATTAAGTACCAATGTAAATAAATAATAACATAAGGACAAACCTGCGTAGTTTATGTATGTTATTTATGTAAAAAAAAAAATTCTTTATATGGTAAATAAAATAAAATAAAAAATATATATAATCGGATATATAAGCTCGGAAATTTATCCAAATTGAAAATATGTAATGAAAACATCCTCCACGAGTGGGACTCGAATTTTTTAAAATCTTATTCGACTATTATAAAGACTGAAAGAAAACGCTTTTAGCGTTAAGTCCGCCGTCCGTAAGACAATTTGTTATGTGAAACAATGAAGTTTGAATAAATAAATAAAGTTATTACATATAACGTTTTAGGCACATAGTTGGACTTTTATTACTGATACGTGCCTGTCTGTCTGTATATAGAATTTATTTAACAAAGTATAACTATCGATGCTTTTTGTGATTTTATCTTTGATAAAGCGTTTTACTATCGGGATGCTCGTAAACAACTTTGAATGCCCCTCTAGTGGCCATCTAACACGTGTTTAGACTACATTGTTACTATCTCTAACATTCCAAAACGTTTTTACTTCAAATATAAGTCACCGAAAAATGTATCTTAGCACAGTAACGTAAACTTTATTTTAAATAAATTACAGATTTCCAAAAATTTTACGTTCACTTTTGAAAGATCCTAAGAAAATGGTGGAGCTTCAAAGCATTTTAACGATTTTAACAATAAATATAAAGTCTTTTTTATTTAGGACATGAAACTAGATAAAGCCAATATCTAACAAGCATAAAAGTGAAGAATATCACTTGATTCTTAAGGGGCACTTTAAGGGCCTTCACTCGTACCGATGATTGTGTTACGGTGATCCATCAAAAATAAATGCCTTTTTTTCTCCCTCTATACTTTTTGCCGCTCGGTCATTTCCTGTCCCTAGGATTCGGTCGAATTTTTGCAAAACAATAAAATTTTTTAAACCATTTTTTCTTTCTCGGTCAGTGGGTAGGTATTATGTTACCGATGCAGAGATTCGGTTTTTTTTAAGGTCAAATAAGACCGTTTCGAGCTTTATCCATAAGGTTTTGGTTCTATTGGTGGTAGTTTTTTACACGACTGCATTTTCTGTGGTGTATGATGTAAGCCGAGCTTTTCAATATATTGGGTTTTTATCAATACGTATTTTTGGCCTTATCATGTTTATATGCCTGATGGAATCTTATGACTAGTTTCAAAAAAGTTTTTCATATTTTTTTATTCGCCTTAAAAAACGATATTAAATCAAAAATAAATCCTCTTTATAAAACCCTCTATAGTATAGACTCTAGAGGTTTTTATATAGAGGAAGTATATTGCTTTTTATTAAGTAGTAATTGTTATATATAATGTTGCTATATATGCACATTACTTATAAGACAATTTTATTTTAAATTAAATCTTATAAGATTTTGCATTAAATCCGTAATTACTCAACCTTTAGCATTACGAGTATGATTTGCATTTACATAATCATAAGGTAATCATAATATACTACTTGATTTAAATGCAGTTTGTAAAAAAACAAAATTTTACATGTAGGTACTGTACATACATATTTACTTATTTTTAAAATATTGAGAGTTTTAGAAACTTTTAGCTATTTAACGTAAACGTAAACGTAAAGATTATTTTTTTTCTGTGAAAAAAAAATATTGCTTTAGCTAATGTTACTTAAAGATCCTGCTTTACCTTGATTCCCTCGGCACGTCCTACATTTTTTGAGCGCCCACAAAAACCATTTCTAACTGCGAAAATCTGATCTTTTCGTCACCAAAAATCCTCAGTTTCCGGTGCGAAAAAATACGGAATGTGTAATTTAAGACCGCAGAAAACGGCCGCTCCACACGTGCAGCTAGATGTATTTTTTCAAATGTAACAATTAAAAAAAACAAAATGGGAGGATAGGGTTTTTACTGCAAAATATTTGGAGTCACGTGTTTTTGATTTGGCAGATCGGCTAATGGGCGCGTGTTGTCACGACGTTTCCTGCGCTGGTTGCGTCCAAATGTTACAGTTTGTAGGCGCCTTGATTTGGCAGTGTCCATGTTTGGGAAAGAGTTTAGGACAATCATAAATGTTATTTTTTCTATGTTACTGACATGTGCTTGCTTCTTTATCTTCAATTGTTTATCAAAGAAGTTTTTTTATATAAGTACCGCTATCAAAACCAGAGAGAGAAATCCTGAAACTGTATGATTTTAGAAAAAATAATAATAGATAGATCAACCAAAGTAGTGGATAATTTATTATGTAAAGATTATGTATATGACACCGTATGATTGTGAACGCCAAGAATTTATAAACTATCGCATGAGATTATAAACTGTCGATAAATTGTGTTTGTCGATATACACATATCCCACCAAAAACATTTTCATGTAAAAATATTGCCAAGACGAGTCTACATAGCTTACCCTGTGAAAAAGTTATCAGATCTCGTATAAAGCCAAGCTCTAAAGACTACACACTCTAAACCTACAAGCTCTACACTACACCTTAATCAAAATCTATGAAAAAGTGGTCAGATCTCATGTAGAGCCAAGATTCTTGATCTATGCGCCCTTACTTTACCAAGCCTAACTTCACATACTCAACGTTTTATTCAAAACGTGATGCTTGGCCGTTGACCGTTACGAAGATTTCATAGGCATTCGTTCATCGTGTGTGAAATAAAACGGCCAAGCATCACACACTGGTGGGATCTCATTTATTTTTGTAAGTTGGTTAATACATAAAATAGACAAGGAATACTTAAAATAATTTGGACCAGTAATTTGGACCAGTAACTGAAGTAACAAATAATACGAATGAATTATAGAATTATTACGACGATAAGCGTACGATTGTACATCCCGCTTTGACCTCCGACCGTCATAGCAACTCGGTTTGATCAACCCTGATTCAAACCGGTTTACATTGAAAGTTGAACCGTTCGACCCGGTTCGTGATTTTTTCGGGTTGGCACATCTCTACGTACGATACAACTACGAAATTACGAATATGAATGCAATTTTTTCCTAACAATCGAACAATCGATCATCATTCGTAGTAGAAAAATGTCGATAGCGCATTTCAAAATACAGTCAGCGCCATCTAGTGACGTCGGCTGATGTCACCGTCATCACTATTAGCATGATTATGTAGTTAGTGCAAATGTATTAGTGCAAGTCTCATACAAACTTCCACCTCCTATTCCGAGGGGATAGGTTAGGTTAGGTTTGGTTTTTTAATTTTTTTGTTGTCTTTGTAGTAATATTAGCTTATATACCAAATTTCAGCGTTCTAGGACTTCAGGAAGTACCTTAAGAGCCCGTATGACCCTAATAGTACTTAGAGCGATCTTAAATATTATCAATAGTAACGAAATACTCACTTTGAAATAAAAACACAGCAAAGTTCAGGACTAACTATATACATTATATGTTTCGAAAACACGATTGCTTAAAATTTTCTCGATAGAAAGACATTGCGAAGTTGCCTCCAAATCACCTCAGAATTATACTAAAACAGATTTTTTTTAAGAAATACAATGATTTAATACTTGTAACTTTGGATTATAATTGTATTTTTTTTTTAAATAAATAAATTAAAGTTTAAACATAAGGCAGTAATCATATGTCTTACTTTTAAATAACTCTTAAATATTCTTTGTAAAACGAAAAAAACCTCAAAACCAAAACCAGCCTCATTGACCCGCCGCGATTCTCTACGCCCCGCATGGCTCGCTGTCTCGCTTCGGCTAGAGTAAATTTGTGTGCGTGGAAGCGGGAGCAAAATTTAGATTATTAACATCAGGCGCTAGCTAGTGCTCTTGCGCTCCGCTTGGCTCGTCTTGGCGGCAGATAAAGAGATCTCTCTTTTAAATAAAAGAAAACAGTAGATATATGTACTATAGTTTCATTTGTCTTATATAGGATGTCACGGAATAAACGTATCTATATTTTGTAAAAATATTTTATAAGTCCCCTAAATTAGTCAGAGCACTGTAGCGGCCCTCTGCCCCACCCAGGGGACATAGGAAAATAAGTCAAGTAAGTCAAGTCCTAAATTAGTCAACGTGTTGTCACCCCACCCAATCGGAAGTCGCCAAGTGTTGCAACACCTAATTATGCATTCGCAATGGCTTCCTGTGCACTTAGCGCGTCCTTGTAGCACGCACTAATGCCACTTTCGTGTCACACACACCACGCAATTAGTGACAAGTGGCCACTAATGACACTAAATTAAAGTGATAGCAAAGTGTTGGGAAAGGTGACCAGCCTCTCAGATTTTAAGTACCCTAATTTACACTAAATAAGGGCTCAGACTAAGAAAACGAATTTTTCATGCTTGAGACAAGAAAGTTACTCAGATGCCGAATTATATAATAAGTACAAGTATGAAATCATTTAAACACCTGGGTAATTTTTATATGCAAGTACTTATTTTGGAAAATTATTTATTATTCTTGCGAAACTTTTTGCATACTAAACCGTGTTAAGTGGGCTGTAACTAAGTGTACCTAAGTGGCATAGGCGTCTGCTAATGGCACTCAATCTAAAGCTCCTTCGTGCTTCTAAAGTCTTTACCGATTGTTATACCTATATTGTAAAGTTATACTATTATTATATGTCCAGCAGTGGACTTCCTGTGGCTGATATGATGATGATACTATTAGGTAGCTTGAAATAATCTGAAATCAATGTTGGCTATTACTAACACATCCAAAGAACCATTACTACCTTTGATTAAAATTATTGTTTTAATCAAAGATTACTACGGATTGACTTAGGAGCAGACAATCTGTCTTTAACATTAAATAATTAGCCAATATTAGAGCTATTTATCGCTTTCTTGCCATTCATCATCATCAGGTATTTTTTTTAGTCTCCAATGCCGGAGCTCGACCCTCTTTGTACTACCAGAGCTATTTATTAGCCAGAGTAGCCAGAGGATTTGTAGGCCAAATCCTCTGGCTACTCTGGGTAATAAATAGCTCTGGTCGGAGTAGGCTCTGTCCACGCTGGCCAGATGGGTTGGAGAGGTCTTATTGATGTTTATAAGCTTTGTTTAGCTCGTGTTTCCTAAGTCGCCTTCTACGACATCGGGAAGACTTGAAGTGGTCCTATTCTACTCTAATAAAAATATAATATACCTATACGGCTATAATAATAATAAACCAATATTGCCTTTATTCTTCTTCTTTACAGCCTATATCAGTGCACTGTTGGACTAAAGGTCATATTACCTATTTATCGCTTTCTTGTCATTAATAGCATGTACTGGGTGGCGCAAAAGTAAAGACCCTATTTGGTTCAGCTATAACATTTTTTCTAAATTAGAAAACTAGATTTAGGTTTTTTTAAATGTATATTTGTGCCATTAAATTTCGTACCATTAGGATTTAAAGATGATGTCTTTTAAATGGTGACCTCCAGAGTTGATACACATTTGAGCCCTATTTATGACATTTTGCATAACTTGCCGTAACACTTCCTGCGATATGTTCGTTATTTCTTGACGAATGTTTTCTTTTAGAGCTGCGAGAGTCTGTGGCTTGTTCACATACACCCGAGATTTCAAAAAACCCCAAAGAAAGAAGTCTGGACTGGTCAGATCGGGTGATCTTGCAGGCCAAGGCAAATCGCCAAAACGAGAGATAACTCGGCCTGGAAAAGCGTCCCTCACTAAGTCCATAGTGTCGCGCGCTGTGTGTGCCGTAGCGCCGTCTTGTTGAAACCAGATGTGCTCCAGCCCCAATTCGTCCAAACTGGGTATCAAAAACTCTCGTAACATGGTTCTGTAGCGTTCTCCAGTGACAGTTATCGCATTGCCTCCAGCGTCTTCGAAAAAATAGGGTCCGATCACTCTGTCAACACAGATGCCACACCATACAGTAACTTTTAGTGGGTGTAGAGGTGTTTCTTGAATAATGCGCGGATTATCAGTGCCCCAGAACCGAGTATTCTGCTTATTGACATGCCCTGAGAGATGGAAATGCGCTTCGTCACTCATAACCAATTTTGAAGGAAAATCATCCTCTTCAAGGTTGAGGTTTATGACGCGCTGGCAGTAATCTAGACGAGCTCGGTGGTCAGCAGGCAGCAGCTGATGAGTCATTTGAGTTTTATACGGGAACATCTTTAAGTCTTTCACCAAAATACGCTGCAGGGTCCGTCTGGAAATGCCCAATTGCGTGGCACGTCGCCTCGTTGATGTTTCTGGACACTCTTCCACATCTTCGCGCACAGCATCGATATTTTCAGCTGAACGGCCTGTTCTTGGTCTCCCAGACTTAGGTCTATCCAATGTTGAGCCAGTTGCTTCAAGGCGTGTGGCAAAGCGTCGAATTGTGCGACCAATCGGTGCCGGACGGTGGTGAAATTCACGTTGTGTTCTTATCACTGATGAATTATTCCGTAAGAACATTGACACAATTATTCCACGTTCTTGGGGAGTAAAACGGTCCATGTTTATTTTCAGTGTATTTTACATTTGTTCACTACACAATTTTCAACAACAGAATGACAGAAAATGTCATATAAAAAAAATAAAAGTATTTTCTTTAGTGCCAGTACTTTTGCGCCACCCAGTATTAGTGACAAGTTGACATGAGTGAATCTCACAGCAAGCGGAGACTTAAAATGTAAGTATTTCAGGTTTTAAGTGAGCTTAATATTACTACAATGTATAATTATTTAGGTCCGTCAATATATCCTCGTACGTATTTTAAGCTGATTAACTGTTCTTAACTCTCAGGTAATTCCTTAGTCACAGTACAGATATTTGTTTCTTTCAAATAATATTTTTATTTACACCATACTTCGATCGGATCGTTGATGTGGGACATAATACCGCCATACTAAAGTGGAATTGGGCAGGGCATGTCGGTAGGATGCATAGCAAAAGATGGGCAAGAATTGCAACGGAGTGGTTGCCTAAAGAAGGTTACCGTCGCCCGGGCAGGCCTAAAAAGCGCTGCGCTGGCGAGACGATCTCGACGCATTCTAAAAAGGATGGTCGAAAAGGAGAAGTGGAAGAAGATAGGAGAGACCTTTGCCCAACAATGGGACAATTAAGGTTATATAAAAAAAAACATACTTAAATCAAATCAAGATAATAATTTGGAAAAAAAAACCGAATTCAATATGTATCTTAACCATCATCATCATCATCCACAGCTTTTGATCTCACGCTGCTGGGATAGATTTCTTTCAATGATGCCACTTGTTACGGTCGTATAATTTCCCTAAATTTGTTAAAACCTTCATAGATATAATGTAGAAGTTGGTATCAAACGTTTTTGTAAGATTTAGGTCCACTTACACATAAATGAAAGGTATCTAAGGTAAAAAAAGTAAGGTAAAGTAAAAAGGTAAGAATTTAAATAGTCATCGTTATACTATTTCATAAAGTTACCAATATTATTTTTATTTACCTTTTTCTTTATTTATTTAAAGCCTTACCTTAATAAAAGTTACCTATGTATACTTAACCGATCCATTCATCGGACAAGCCAAAGAGTCGAACTACGTGACATTTTACAGCCTTAGAGGATGTCCATTTATTGAGCATAATGAAAAGCGCGGGCCGGTCTTTAAGGATGATAAATCGGCAATTTCTAAACTCGATTCGTTCCGACCCGATGATATCGAGAAACACAAAAGTACGCGACACCTTCGCTCACCTATATTCCTTCAAAAGGTTCTTTAAAAACAACTTTTTATTTACTGCAAAATTAGTTTTTATTCCATAGGGAGAAGAGATGAGAATTGCTTGTTTCAATAAGTGAGCAGCGGCAAAGTTCACCAGGATACAGTAATAGGGCACCGTGAAATCGCGAGGCTGTGTCGAATCGCAGAAAAATTTCGGTTTTTCGGTTATTTCTTAGGGATTTGTACGGGCTTTCTTCGCCGATTCGACGCGCTGAACGGGTGTCAGCATTACTAACACATGTCTTTTGATTCAGTGTCGCAGTGCATTCACAGATCCGCAACGGCTTTTCGATTTCGCGACGATGTCACGCTCTGCAACGCGTTACATTGATGTTGACTTACCTTCCGTCACAGCTGCTTGCTATTTATGAGAACAACCATAAGAAATGATACTTTTCGCAAAATCTTGGAAATCTGTGGACAATAATTGATGTTCTAAACTTGTTTCAGGATCGTAAATCATACGGTTTACCGATTTTTCTTTTTCAGACAACTGACATATTTTCAGACAACTGATATATATTTACACAATTAAGATGCTAATGTATATATAAAGATTCACATACTCATGCAAAAGATACACTTTTGCATGAATTTAAGCTAGTACTCGTATAATACCTTATATGCAAGTAAGTATGTAAAAAACTACTTTTCCTACCTAATTAAAAAAAATATGAATAGCAAACTAGACCAGCTCTAATTGAGAATAAAAAAATAAAATTATTACGCTCTAGCAATATATAATGTCTAACCAAATATACCGAAACTATTTGAAGGGTTGATACAGTCCAAAAAAAAATTCCCGATGCAAAATATATCAAAGTAAACCAGCTGATCGGTCAACTTGTATGAGAGGCCAAAATTGTTTTTTTATTTTATGTTTACCACAATCTTTTGTTAATATGTTGTTTGACTCTGATATAAAATACAAAATGTAAAAGTCATATTTAGAAATGAAGTTAGAGCTGGCCAGTTAGTTTCAAAAGATTTTTGAAATATTCAAATAATTTTCGGAGTTTTGGAAAAATTCTCAGTTTGTCATCTCTGCTCTAGATGTGAGAATTTTAGTGAAAGATACATAGATACTAAAGAATCTGGTTATTAGAAAAATTTCGATTGATCCCAACGCAAACTACAATAAGAAATAACAACAACAACGTAATAACATGTACAAGTATTTGACGTCACGCGCCACTGGCTGCACTGAAAAGTTGAAAGCGGGCATGAATTCAAAGCAGCCGATACAAGAGTGACACGTGCATACAGATTATAGTGTGTGTCGCCTTTAGTGGAGATAAGCACAAAATATGAGCTTTAACAGAAGAATACATATTGCTTACTTTACTTTTCACCAAAAGCCAAAGTTCCCTGAATCCTTATTGTAAATGGGTCCAGAGCCTTATGTACGGGTTCATCATTAAAATTTAAGAGCAGCGCTCATATCAGTGGAATTTCTTCCATTCTTTTCCATTTTCCGCCGATTTCTTGACATCTTGATACGACACTGCTTCCTTCTAATTTGCCTTCTATTATAATTCGCATAAAATTGACATGCCGTATTAAGTGTGACCTCTACGTGTCTCTTTTCACCTACCTACTCTATTTAAGACCTCTATGTTTGTTACTATGTCCTTCCAATTATTTTTTTAGCCTTCTTCTCCAGTACCACATCTTAATTGCTTCCAAGCTTCTAATTTTATTTGAATTTTTAAAAATGTTAGTTTCTAATTTTAGTTTGAGTGCCATAAAGTGGTGAAGTGAGCTATTTATGTGGCGACTGACGACTTCCGCTCCGAGATTTGGGCAGTATTATTTACCCAATCGCTTTAGTATCCAACGCCTTACACTATATCTTATCTTCACATTATTTTTTACCTCATATTTCGTGTACTGTACTATTTGTATGAAGTGACAAGTCTGGTACTCTTTTTATTTGGTGGGATAAGCCTTCGGCATTATGGTAGGCCACTACGTGGAGCCGCCGGGCGCGGCGCCTTTGAACTCATCTCATAGGAAGCCGCCATGCAATCTTGACCGTGAAAAAACTTGCTATTTACTTGTACTTGATAGATGACGACCGTCAGCAAAAAAGTATATTATTGTTCCTTCTAAAAAGTAGAGTTAATTATTCATTTAGATGTAAAAAGCTGTGGAACGTAACATTAGTTTTTTCGGTTTACAAGTTAACATAGTAAGTATGACTTACTTGAATTATTATCCAGTGTCCACTGGGTGGGGCAAAGGGCCGCTACAGTACTTTTTCATGTCGTTCTGTATTGAGCCACGCGCTTCACTTCAGGCCAAATCATGATGTTTGTTTTGGTCGACGGAATGTGAGTGGGATCCCTCCTGAGGGTGTGGCTAATTTAATCTGAGTCCATTCGCGACGCGCTAATTGTTGATCGATCGGTGTTTCGCCACAGAGCTGCCACATACTTTCGTTAGTTAGTTTAAATCTTTATTATATAGCACCAAAACATAGATATCTTTTCAGGTCAAAATATACCCTATATGTGTCAAAGGCAGCGATTTATAAAGACTTTGAACTGCTTCGTGATGATGGAACTGCTTGGTCTCCTTCCACGTTTTGCACGGAAGATAAATAGCTTTGCGCTGCGAGTAAGTTCCTTAGACCTCATTATGGGGTGGAGTTGCGCGAAGGTGGCTCGAGCCACTGTTGAAGTGATGTCCTCTTTAGTTCCTCCACATTAAGACACGACACTTCCAAGGTACGTAAACTGCTGCTCGCGCTGTATTTGTTCTGTTCCAAGCGTTGATGGCAGAAAATTCTTTCCCATATTAATTATAATAAAAGAAAACAATGAACCCGAATAAAAACAGATCGGAAGAAAAAAATAAGTAAATAACTGCTTGCAGCTCATTTTGAGCATGTTTCTGCTATTTAGCTAACACAAAATTTTTTATTATACTCGTATGTGCGTCTTTCCGAAAAATAATGTCAGTAGTTCCTTAAGTAGCTTAGGTCTTCCACAAAATATTAGCATGTTCCTCGATAATGTTTCAAAGTTTATTCACGTAGAACGTAATTTTTTTACATCAAATCACATCACAAATTGTTTACTTTATCTGAAGAGCATTCATGCTGTTTTTGCAAACCATAGACGAAGTTATTAACACGAACCGCACTCATTTTAACTGCAGCTTCCATCAAAATGAGACCACATTCAAGTGCGAAGACTGGAAACACTTCGAATCAAAAGCTCCGCCACTTGCGCTGCCTTGTTATAATTCACAGGTTTTCGGAGCCTTTGTGCCGATCACTAAGGCCGTAAAACAAATAATTCTCGCGTGAAATTCGGATAATATTGTTGGTAAAACTTACTTCAAAACCAAGATAACTTTATATCTAATCTATTCCTAAATCTCTCAACTTTCAACCTTGTTTCTAGCGTCATAAGAGTTATTAACACTTTTGTTGACGGAATAAACAAAGTTGTAAAAAGCCTTCACGCTTCGATACCATCAGCAACAGGGTATCGGCCAAAGTGCCACTATTAACAGTTTCTTAAGCATTTTATTAAGTAACCGGTCCCTCCCTTGGTGCGAATATTTCACGGGGCTCAAACCCCAAAAAACATGTTAATTTTCATAGTTGTCAACTGCGGCGTGAATTTTCGCGAAGGATGTAAAAGATTTATTTAAAACCAGCCGGCTTGCGATAATAGATTGCATGCTTTGCTAATATTTATAGGTGTAAAGTAAGATAAGATTTGGCGGTCTCAATTAACTTATGCTGCACGAATTAAGATGGGTAGTTATTTATTTATTTATTTAGTATTAGGTATTACACAAGTAGATAATATCAGTTAACTTGTTATGGACTAAGTATCAAAATACGCAATAAAAGAACCTGATTGAATGAGTTGTAAAGTAGGTAACGATGGAGATTGTTAATCCTTTTCTTATCGTAGTATTCATCCCTATTAAGGAGTAAGTTAGTAATATAATAACGGTAAAATATGACTTAGTAAATACACGAAAACATGATGGTGCGGCTGGCTTGGATTACTTCCATGCAGAAAAGATGATTTTGAGTTCCATTCACGCCAAGTTTATTTCATCTATAAGTATTTTTTATTCAAATACGATTACAAAATGGAAGACAAGGTAATGTGACTCTTCACTTCTCATTTTTTGAGGTTTCATTCTGCTTGACGGCTCTACTGGTACCATTGAGTTTTTTTCCAGTCTGTGACTCACATTATTTCATAGGAATCCGAATTAAAATGATTAACATTTTTATTCCCGTGATTTACGATGAAAAATAGGTAAACCTACAAATACAGTAAAAGGTGAGAGTAAAAATATTTTTTTGCACTGGTGCTGGGCAAAGGCGATAGCTACTTAATTATAACAATATAATATAATGATCGATTTTAAAGGTTAATGTTTTTAACTTACCTTTTCTACTCTACGAGGTGAAAGCTTTTTTTTGTTATAATGGTACCATCAATCGGCTAAATAACATTTTTTGATCTGCGTTTGCTTTTTGTCGTTTCATCTTCATCATCATCATCTTCCTCGACTTCTCCCTATTTGGGGTCGGCTCTGTATGTGTAACTCTCTTCATCGTTTTCTATTGTAGGGACACAATATGCTAAGTAAGTGTCTACTCTATCATTTATTATTCGACGACCTCCGTGGCGTAATGGTTAACATGCTAGACCGCTAATCCGGAGGTTCTGGGTTCAATCCCCAGCCAGGGCAATTCAATTCAATTCAAAATATCTTTATTATCATAGGATATTTATAATATCTCTTAATAATAGTCACTTTGTTTTGCACAAATGTTGACGTCAAATCGTTACTTAAAGCTAAGTTTACGCCGCTTCCTAGGCGCAAGTGCAGAAGAAGCGGCAACAAACTGCACTGCACATTTTCTCCGAAGACGTCAACTAACAAACTAAAAACTTAAAATTAGTTATTTAGATGGACAGAGATTACATTGTTTATTATGTCATAATTAAATTGAATTATAAGAATTACGAAATTTAAAATAATGTCAATTTGTAAATTTAGTATGTACCAATGTACCTAAATTATGACATGTCTAAGTATACAAACCTTTAAGAGGGACCCGCGCCAAGCTCAAGCCAGACCTTTTTGTCTTTAAGATAGTCATCGGTCCTATAATAAGCCTTCTCACAAAGTACTTTCTTTACATAAGCTTTGAATTTTCTGTCTGGCATATCAAGGACCGATTCTGACAATTTATTATAAAAAAGTATACACTTCCCCATAAAAGACTTACTGACTGTATTCAGCCTGTAATACGGGCTAACTAAGTCATTCTTATTACGTAAATTTCTATCTGTAAAATCACTTACTTTATTGAACATGGAAATATTTTTCCTTACATACATTATATTTTCAAATATGAATTGTGATGCAAAAGTAAGTATACCTATTTCCTTGAATAATTCCCTCAGTGAGTCTCTCGATCCTAAACCGTAAATAGCACGAATTGCTCTTTTTTGTAAAAGAAAAATAGTCTGAATGTCGGCTGCACTCCCCCATAGAAGTATCCCGTAAGACATTAGACTGTAAAAGTAACTAAAGTACACTTGTCTAACAGTTGCTACATCTGTCAATTATCTTATTCTCCTAACAGCGTAAGCCGCAGAGCTAAGCCTATTAGAAAGTTTAGTTATATGAGCGCCCCATTGAAGTTTCGAATCAATTGTGATTCCTAAAAAGGTAGTACTTTCAACCAGATCGAGTTTCTGACCATTAATTAGTATGTCAACGCAGGCTTGATTCACATTAGGAAGAGAGAATCGAATGCATTGGGTCTTGTTCGCATTTAACATGAGGTTATTGGCCGAAAACCAATCAGAAATTAAAGGAAAGGTGCTGTTCACCGCGCTAGCATCACTGTTATGTCGATCTATTTTAAATATTAGCGCGGTGTCATCAGCAAACAGCACCATGTCAGCCTCTTTCTCAACCATGTAAGGCAAGTCATTGACATAAACTAAGAAAAGGAACGGTCCTAGAATTGAACCTTGGGGAACGCCCATTTTCACATTAGACCCGTGTGATTTTACGCCATTTATATCAACAGTTTGAAGCCTATCTGTTAAGTAAGATTCTATTAATTTAATTGACTTATCATCAAAACCGTATTGACGAAATTTGAGCAAAAGTGTTGGATGATCAACGCAATCAAATGCTTTAGAAAGATCGCAAAATGATCCAATTGCATCATTTCTGTTTTCCCACGCGTCGTAGATATTAGTAATAAGTGCTACTCCTGCATCGGTGGTCGATTTTCCAGCAGTAAAGCCGTATTGTTGGCTATAGAAAAGATTATTGGTCTTAAAGTGAAGTAGCATTTGATTGACCATTATCTTTTCGAACACCTTACTCAAAACTGGCAGAATAGAGATAGGTCTGTAGTTGCCAGGGTCTGTTTTTTCTCCTTTTTTGAATAAGGGGATTAGTTTACTACATTTCATTAAGTTAGGAAATATGCCTTCATCAATACATTCGTTAAATATGAAAGCTAAATCGGCAGCAATTATGTGTATAATATGACTTACTACGGCTACTGACAT
This sequence comes from Acrobasis repandana, assembly GCA_963576875.1. Taxonomy (NCBI): domain Eukaryota; kingdom Metazoa; phylum Arthropoda; class Insecta; order Lepidoptera; family Pyralidae; genus Acrobasis; species Acrobasis repandana. The sequence goes on along the minus strand of OY756230.1, from coordinate 6,533,749 downwards.
GCCCCAGTGATCATCTGATTTTTTTAGGCAAGTTGGAAAATGGCCTTTTTCAAATTGTCCTGGGTCTTGGGTATTTATCTATATATGTATTTATCATAAAATATAGTATCGTTAAGTAGTATCCCATAACACAAGATTAGAACTTACTTTGGGGCTAGCTTAATCAGTGTGATTTGTCCCTATATATATTTATTATATCTGTACTAACCCCCCTGTCCATCATGTCCCGCTTAACAAATCCCCCCACGTCTTTTGCCGTTTGTCGGTTAAAATTGTTGAAAATTCAAAATGGTCGGTATTTAATCAAATAAATACCTCTCGGTTAGGTATTGTAGGTATAATTTAGTCAAGCGAAATTATCCATTTTCGTTTGAACTTTTTTTTATAAAAACTGGAGATCATAAATACTTTTTCTTTTTTCTAAAAAAGACTTTATACCTAGTTTGATCAACACCGCGTCAACTGCTAGACTATGAAAAATTCAATTCATCTCAACACCGGGAGCCAATTGAATGTAAGAAGATATATCATAGAAATATAAAGTTGTTTGACACAGTGAGCTTATGTAAGTACGAATACACATAACCTCAATCAGTGGAGCTATCACCATACGTTTCATTGTTGAAATTGTAGTCTAGTTACAAACTATCTCGATCCACAGCTGGAATGAAGACCTCTACTCAATAACGGAAGGATTTCCTTTTAATTAACACGCTCTAGGCGCGGTAGGCGGTACCTAATTTCCCATCACTTTTTCTATTTGAGAAGAAATTGCTTAGCGATAAGGCCACCCTTTGCGCATTTCCTAGTTTTTAAGATAATTATGTCCTGTATTTTTTCTTATGTGCAATAATGGGTATTGTATTGTAGGCGGGTTGATAATTGCAGTATGAAATGAAGTCCTTGCATAGCACGCTGCTATCCATTCCATTATACCTATATCTCCCTGAGTATTACGTCACTCGTAGCAGGTATGGGTTGGTGAAAAATCATATTCTACTCTGCCATCACTACCCGGCCAGGAATTTAGGGACAAATCACACAGATTAAGCTAGCCCCAACGTAAGTTTTTAAAACCCATGATATGGAACATAACTTATAGTAGGTATCTAGCTAAAAAAATTATAATACACTTGTTGTACTCAATAAGTATTCAAAACATTGTATGAAGTTCTACAGAGCCGGAGGTCCTGTGTTGGAATGTCATCATTCAAGGATCACCGACCAAGCATGACGATGAATATTTATCAGGGGGTCATTAATGCTCGTCTATTGTCTAACTGCCATCATTTTATTGTTTATTGTCTGTGATTTGAATTGAATTCATCTTTAAAGAATGATTGAGGGAGAAAATAAACAGGTATCGGTTAGTATTTGTAGAAATATTGCATCTTAAGGACTTAGTTAATAGAGGCTTATTGCAGATATATCTTACTCTAGATAATATATACGAGTATACTTCAGTGTTTTTAGAGAGCCTTGGTTAAATAAGATTCTAGAGAGAAGAAATACTATCTAAGTATGAAGCTGATAATTACTTTTTATGAATTTAATTAAACATGATTAAGAATCATTTTAATAATTAAAAACTTTTAAAAGATATTGTAACATCTACGTACGATATCAAAAAGTTAGTATGTGAGCTATATTAAATTTATTATGCAGAAAAAAAATATGATAGAGTATTGAGGGTTTTTAATGAAATTCATGAATTTTTATTTACTATCAATTTATTAATTAAGACTGGAGATCAAACGAAAGTCTTGAAATTCCTTAACAAAATCAGTCTAAAACTTAACTAAGCTTAACCTAAAAAGTACGAAAGTAAAAATTAACCTAGCGTTGACACAATGGGAAGAATTCATTACAGAATAAAAAAAAAACCTATATAATAAGAACAGTCAAATTACTCTAAGACTAATCCTAAGGATAAAAATGTCTTAAAACTATTAAGATTGGCACGTTCGGCCCACTTCCGATTACATTTTTGACAAGTAATGCTAGATTTGATTACATTTACATACCATACCTTACAGACTATTAAAGCTTCTCACTGATATGTTATATTCATACTAAACATACTTACACACTACTATGATTTCTCAGTGCATCAAAGAATACTTATAAAATAGAAGAACATTTTAAACGTTACAAGAACGACGAACTTAAAATGATATTGGAATTCTTTGATGCACTAAATACTTAAGCCTAATAATTCGTATATTTTTTGTTATAAACTCTACTTACATTCTAATTAAAGCTTGAACTATTATGTACTACAATATCACAGTCAGGATAAAAACTCTGTTACAAACTAATGGAAGACATTGATTAAAGATATAGAGAGACAAGCTGAATCGTGAAATTCTGCTAGAGAACGAAGTTGAGGAGATAGCCGAGACTTGTGCGATGATAATTACAGTGCAGATGATATTAAAGCTGTCTACCAAACTTGCTGTCATACTGTTACAATCAAAAACTACCGCGGACTAGGTACAACGTCTGCACCAAGACGAAAATACCACTAAAGATCACAGAAACTATAAACTTAAATCACATGACCATCTCAATGGTCTAAACGTTGTATCTACTCCGCTTCTAAGCGCGACGCTCGACTTAGCGAAATCTCAAGTTACACGACATACATTGACGATATAAAATGATCTAAAGCACTGATAGAATGATTAAAAATGTAAATGTATACCGAAAACTCAAGATTTGCACCAGACGAGTTCACTTAACTCTAATGGAAGACATTGGATTTGTGCTCGCAAGCACGCACTAAATCTATTACTGGAAGACGCGATTTTGTTTCACTGCTTTTAGGACCGAAAGCTATTACCGGAAAGGAAGGTTTAGTTTTAAACTAATAAAATTTACATACGAGACAGTTCTTGTTAGCGCTGTAGCAGATCTCTCGGACTTCATTGGCCATGTTGTCGATCTCAGGGTCTTCAGAGATGAGCTCGAAACGTGATGAGTTGAGGATGTTCTGATTCTCAGCGTTGTCGTTGTCTTCTATAGCTACCGGTTTGACCGGGTCCGCTGGGTAGAAGAAATCGGTGAAGGGCACCAGGATGGGCTCCTCGGGATAGGCAGTCTTTTGCGATGGTAGGTCAGTGCGCGGCGATGCGTTGGAGATCAGCTCGCCAAGCTTCGACCAGCACTTATTTAAATTCACTCGCGTGGAGGATGTCACCCTCCTTGGAAGTCGTGGCTTTGAGTTCTGTAAAGAAAAGAAAATAAACATTAGTGTCATTGAATAATACATTTTGCTCCATGTAGGCATAGGGAAAACTTATAGTTGACTAAGTATTTGTAAAAAAATAAAACTTTAAAAAAATTAAACATGTAAAAGAAGAGACAAGTGAAAATTGTGGAAAACTCAATGTTGACATTTCGAATATAAAAAAATTTAAACACAAAATCTTACCTGACGATTTAGAAGTTTCGCCCATGGCGACTTCGGAGAGACAGCCTCCTTTTGCGGCGATTGCGATTCATCTTTAGCCAAACACATGTTGTTTGTTTACTAAACTTAGTCTAACGAATTAAACTACGTATTTACAAGGTTGCGATAGCAGAGAGAGCGACGTGCACGCACGAGCGTCAGTCGGTCGGGAATGATTGAATCAGGAAGGGCGGCAGGTTTTATATGGTAGGCCGGGAGCCCTGCCGGAGGGGCGCGGGACGGCGCGTGCGCCAGGAGCGGGAAGGCGCGCGCGCAGCACGAGCGGTAGCTCGCGCTACGAACAGACTCGTTTTTACTGAGCGCTTCTACGAATAGGCTTTGACGGCGCGACTTAGAAGTTGCTAGATTATGCCGGCTCTATTGATGACTAACATGGGATTAAACAAGAGTTATTTGTGTTTTTGTTACAATTTCGAAGAAGTTTTGATAAGAAAATGAGTTGAAGTGAACTGTTAACTTTAAACGGCCTTATTTATGATACAGACCGATTAAGCAATCGCTAGTTAGTTAATTTGGACACAAAGAATAAATTTTAATTTAAGTTTACTTTAGTACATATACACTGATAAAAATAAAATTTATAGTGCATACAATGTTGTATGCAAAATTATTAGCTGTTCAACAGAAATGAAATTACAAAGTCTATCTTTTGTTAAGATAATCCATAAAATATTAAATACTATACTTACCTACTCGTACTTATTCATCCATCGGGACTCTTAATAATTCAGATGTATGAAGTCCCAAGTAAAAATAACGCTGATTATTACTTCGTTTCAATCTTAAAGACGTAAACAATAAATAACAAATATATCTTTACCATTCTAATAATTAGTATGCATTTCTATCCCTTAACTATACAAACACTGGTCATTGACCTAACAATTCATTTCTCATTCAGCATCTAGCAATCTAGCCCCTAGGCTGTTGGTATGAATCACGCGCACGGCGCACACCTGGCTAGGCCAGATAGATAGGTTCCGTTGTGCTCATGCACTTCCTGCGACTGCGATGCAATCTAGTGCCTTGCAAATCACAAAAGATATATAATTTCCTTTTTATGACCAAACGTGCAATAGAACCTGTGCATGTAATAGACTACGCTGCCATTACTCTAAAATGTACGTACAATTCAATTGAAACTTTAATTAAAAATGATGAATTAAAAATTTTAAACTAGGTCAGAGTCATAATGTTTCTTAAAATATTTGTAATGAAATGAAATACCTATGCGTGTTAAATTTACAAAATATAAATCTTTCCTTTATTGCAAGATGACTCGCGAATAGTGTTTCATTTCTAACATCAAATAGAATACATATATGTACATACATTCAAATACATTGATGTATAAGAAATTCCCATAATCATCACTTAATTTACACGTCATTTTAAATATATTAAACCATACGAAACAAAAACATACAAAATCATTAATACATTGAAGTATACATATCAGTATTTCGTAGATACATTAGTGCTACGATTGTCGTAGCACAAAGGTGATAGCTACGAAATTTGTAGACTTTAAAACTATGAGTGTACCTTACGTTTGTAGTTAGTAAAAGAAAAATTAAACTCTATGAAAAATTGGCATAAACTTAAAAAACAATACAATCATTTAGGTGTACACATACGTTATCACGTCTTTATCCATATTTTGGCAGACAAAGCATTTTGGATCTTGCGGCTCTAAGCATACAGAGCCCAGGGCCGCAAGGTAAAATATATTTGTGTAATAAAATAACATTGGAAGTTGTACATAAGTTTTAATTCGCTGATGCGAATGAATACAGCCACTCATTGGCACAGTGTATGGTACTTCAAAATTAAATGTCATCCATGTTTTAATAAATAGTAATAGTTACAATGTATGTTATCTACTCAATATTCGTATCCATAAATAAAGTTAAAAAGTACGAATTCGACAAGACTTTAGTATCGCTACAGGGTGTCTAAACATTAAGCTAAATATTGCTTTGCTCGCAGACGTCTATAAACTTTTTATTACATTTTAATTTGCATGTATATTACTACATTTTATGTATTATTGCTACACATGTGTCGTTAATTGACGATGACCCTGATACCATTGTATAAGTCAATGGTATTCCTTTCAATTTATTGTTTAGAGGAACGTGGATTATAAATTGATAAAGTGTTATCTCATGAGAGCTTCGTTATTAAGACGTGTAAGTCTTTTTCTTGAATCAAATTTAATTTTAGCATTTTATAGTCATTTTAAAGTTAAAAAAAGACTTAAAAAGAAAAAATATGTTCTAATTTAAATAATTGAAAAGGCACAGACACAGCGTGTTGATCAATTTATGCTCTTACGAAAAATCATTTTCTTAGATACTTACCTAAAATATCAGAATTTGTGCATAGAGTGGGAAATATATAGTAAATTGTATTAAATTTTCGTATAGGTATCCAGCATTAGATATGCATCTAAAATTTACGATTCTAACCAAATAAATTCAGTGCTAATAGCCCGGCCCTTTAGTTCCCTTAATTATTAGATACCATATGCAAAGTATGTAAATGTCATAAGTGTTAATTATTTCCAATTTGTAGGAAAAAAAGAAAAAGCATTAACCAACTATAAAAATCTAATAAGAATTTCATGCAACAATTCTGCTGCGTAAATATTTAAGTTTTCAACCAAATCCAACTAGAAATATTAATTTAATCTAACTAGAATTATCTAAAAAACTTCACTATACCTAGTTTTAGTGTTTAATAAAATTCTGATCGATTTAAAAAATGCTCACTAATATAATAAGTATGTATCTCGACTTGAAACCACAAAAACTTAATTTATTCATCTCATCAAAACTCACGCTGGCATCCAAAGCCGGTAACTGATATCCTCTCAGAAGAATTTTTACACTTAATACTTTCATTAAAAGAAAAAAAAATCGTTCGACCACAACCCAACCACGTGCATCCAGCCAGTATTCGAAAAAAGACAATAAAATCTTCATATTTTTTGCTGCGTCCCCACAGTGGGTAGGGTTACATAATGGAACGTTAACGTATCAAACTGTGCTTCAACGTACTATGGTGTAAAATATCGAGTGATGTGTGTGTGAGTGAAGTGTGCACTACACACGCACGCCTAAATGCGCCCCGCTGTTGACTTAGGTTTAAGGGATAATGTTTATGGCATTTTCAATGGGTTATTATGCTTTTTGAGCTGTGAAAAGGGTTTTCATTATAACATTAACTTTTGGTGTCAAATTTAAATAATTTACACTAAAAAAAAATTATTTTATTTTGTTGTAAGTGAAATATTTAAATTGAAATCGATGTCTTGCGAAATTGAGATTTTTAATATGTACTTATCTTAAGTAAAAATTTATTTAAGTTTGCTACATTTTATACTAATGATTTTATAGAAATAGTCGGAAATAAATAATGAAATTAATATATTCGTCTCTAATCTTGAAGATTCGTTCTTCATAATATATTTCATGAATAACAACGAATAACAAGATTTTACGCTATTTACAAAATGGTGTAAAATCAATTCTCACTCAACAATCTATGTTTGACCAGTCATGTAATTGTCCAATTCAAACAGGGGTGGGTGAAAACAATCAGTGTAGTGCGCGTACGCACCGCGCATGGCGCACACGCGCCTCCTAACAATGGGTGAATTGTGCATTCCAATACATGCCGGCTACGTAAAGATACACTATCACGTCTTTATCCCTATGGGGCAGACAGAGCAAGTTGGGTCTTATGGCTTTAATCAGGCAGAGCCCAGGGCCTAAGAGCAAAACCTAAAAACCTCTTTTAGCGTGACGATGGGTTGGAAGATAGTACATTGATTTTATCTCAGTTATTTATTATATTTCTCGTAAATTTCCTTTTAAGTCATCATCATCAGGTCTTTTTTAGTCTCCACTGCAGGAACACGACCCTCTCTGTTAGGTTCTCTGAGATAATTCTGAGAAAATTATTATTTTCTCAGATTTATATCAGTATTTAATTACGACTAGAAAAAATAAGAAATTATTTACAAGTAATTGTTTATTTACGAAACGAAAAAAATATATATCTTATAGAATAGAAGCACAGGTACATAAGTTCAGATTTGAAGTGTTGCATACACGCATTTGACAGAGTTTAAACACTACTCAAAATTAACATCAACATGAGACGGGTATGAAAATTGTATAATTAAACAATCTATAATATATTTTGTCATATAGTACCATTGCATCCTTTACTATTCTAAATTAATTTATCGATGCAATAATAGTCTGTTAACTCAACGAATAATGTTAAATTCAAGCACTGATTATTCACTTACTGCGCGTACGCACGCACGACACGTGACCATTTGCGAATGCGGGCCTCGTTTTAAAGAACAGTGATGGTCAATACGGAAATAGAAAACTGACTGGTGATGGTAAGGGTGCTTTTAGTCACGTCTACTATTTTGCAATAAATATTTCAGAATTATTGTAGTTATATTCTCTTTGTAAGGAATTAGTGTTTTTTCCGATCTTCAAAATTACAAAAGTTTTGGGTTCTACAATTATGTGAAACTTATTTATTGAAACGTTTAACGTAATACAGACAGAGAAGTCTTGTACAAATTATTATTATAAAAAAATGCAAAAAGAGAATATATAATTATTATTTAATATTTTCTCTTTGCTTTTTTTTTATTAATTTAAAACTAGCATTATTGCTTTAGGTATACAAATCATTAATGAGGCAAGATTTCCATTCTTTGATTGTTCATCATCATCATCATCATCGTCAGCTCTCAACGACCCACTGCTGGGCATAAGCCTCCTTTTGTCTGCGCCACTGAATCCTATTCCCAGCCTTAGTTATCCAGTTCTTTCCAGCAATCCGTTTGATATCATCGACCCACCTAGCCGCCGGACACCTGATTGTTATTACGTACTCGTAATAAATAGGTAAGTAAGTTATGACTTTACCATCATAATAGATAATTGAAATGTATAAAATGTACGATTGTTTCGTATACTAGAGACCGCACACGCATTCTAATATCCAACGAGCAGTAAGGGTCCCCATTGTTACGAGCATTTGTATGCTCGGCTCAGGCTAAATTCTATATCGTTACCCTTAAAGATTAATATGTATTTCTATTTTATATCAACTTGTAAGCTGAATTGAATAGTAATTGCTTATCGGCAATGATTATTAGTTCTTTTGAAATTGACATGTATTTTCATTACGTTATTTAATCAAAAAAGACAAGACTAAAAAAAAAAGAATTTCATTCTATGTTCGTAATTTATTTTGCATGTTTTTAAATCTTAATAGATTCTGTTTTCAATTTCCAATATGCGGGTACTCTCCATAAGATAAACGAGGCCTAGAAGAAAATGTAACGCGCTGTCGTTATCATAAACTAACATTTGTAAATTACACGCACACACAGACGTTAGATATACAATAACAGGAACATAAACAGCCCTTCTACGGACACTTACTTGAGTAAATCCTGTAACCGGAGATAGTTGCGCGCGCGCACACTCGCGCAGCACCGCGCGTGTATACGCACGCTTACTCTAGGGTTGACAGAAGGAAAAAATTGGTGGCCTACCAAGCAGCAGCGCCGTACTATTTTCACTATGTAATATTTATCGGAATTTCAAGTGTCATTTCAAGCGAAAAATAAGTTACATTACGAGTGCATTAAAAATAATATTTTTTAGGTATAAATTAATTTCAAAATCAAGGATTCGCAAAGTTCGCAAACACTTTTACACAAAATCATTTTGTGTGTTTAACACTAAAACAGCCAAACAAAAAGTTATATTAGTATATTCCTTACATACATATTTGTATAACTAATTATTAGGCATAAAACAGAACGGATCTGCCCTATTTTTAAATTTCCCAGCACATTTTTATTTGACTTACCACTATTTCGATTACATCATTAGGTACGTATTTGTATTTTATTATCTACATTTCCAGCAAGAAAGGAAAATAAAAACTGTAAACCCTAAAATGCCACGAGAGCACACACGGGTCCTTCTAATCGCCGCTTTCCTTCGCGTGGCGGTCGTGTGTGTGACCATCCCCGTTAAGGGGCGCAGGTGTGGCGCGCTGAATGACTCCGCCGTGGGAACACTGCTCAACCCTCGGTTCCCAGGCCCGCCACCTGCCACCTGCCGTACTACGCATAATTCGCGTTCGTAAATGAACGGTAGTGACCACGTGTGCTGCCTTTTTCATCACGGAAGATCGGATCCCAATTAATTTTATCTTAATAGCAAGTTTGGTTATCGATTAGGGTGCTTTAGTAAGAGTTGGGATAAGATTTTATTTGTTTGTCTTAGATAATGTGGATCTATTAGTATTGCGTCTCAAATTGCTTATTTAACTGATGTAATCTAAAGTCATAAAAAGAGATTATAGTTTTAACCCAATGTAAAATATCTCTCAAACAGGGTTAAAACACTTAAATTAACCACAACAAGGTTCAAATCAACTAGTAACGTAAAGATCATCTAAGATTTGTAAACTGTTTTTCTAATGTGCACTGTATGTACCCAACGTTCAACAAATAATTCGCAAAACTATATTGCTACTTATATCCTACAATTAAATCAACCTATTACCATAACAAGTACGTTATAATGCAAATGACCCCGTCAGGTATCATATTCAACAAGCAATTATCAACCACCCTTAGCTGTTAGATCCCCGGATAACAATCACGCGACCTTTGCAGTGACGCTCTGGAACTACCTGGTACCTGTTCTTGGCACTTGTTCCGGGTGAAATATGCGTTCCGCCCCGTGCCTTATGCGACCGTTGCCACCCCTGCCTGTTCTTTAGCGTTTATGATAATCTAATCATATCATAATATGGTTGTATCAAACAACCTGTTAAAAATAATATTGTGTAAGTTTATACTGGTTTGGAAGAAAAGAATAAGCTAAGATTGTTAGTCCCTATCAAAGTCCCTATAAAACTCTATCAAAGGAATGGGAAGAAAATCTCGAAGAATCGTGTAAATAGCCGATGCTGGCAACAAATCTAAAATTTGTGGTCGTTCCAAAAAACTAGTAGCGATAGATTTTCTTTAAAAATTCAAGTATACAGAAATTAACATTAGAAGGTAGTTTTTCACGTCAAAAGTATACCATTATACTTAGACGTGAAATACTGCCTGCAAAGTTCTAATTTCTATCTTAATATTAAGATTTTTGATTAATGACATGTTGAGCAATTTTTAGATCGAGTTTCTACATTAAGGTCCTTTTTTTTCTTCATTAGTGAAATTTTGCGGACAGAGCATGCCCTTATTGGATTATTTCGCCTTTAAGAAACATCTCTGAAGTAAAGAGTATGAGGTCTGTTTAAAATAATCATTGATTTGATAGAAGCCTCGGGCGTATGACATTTTTCTGCCGCCGTAATTGCTATGGACGTGTTTCGAGTGTAAGTTAAAGTAAAAGGCAGGGCTGACGCTCAGTAATTTTTAAATTTTATGTCCCACACACAAATTTGATTGCTACTGCATATAATTTTTATCTTTATTTTCAGATAAAGATAATAAAATTATATGTATTGAGTTTTCTAATAAGATACGAAAATTATTCTTTAGAATGTACGGTAGTAAGTTCAATCCTACAAGACTTTTTATGAAGTATTATCATCTAATAAGATTAAATAAATAAAAAATTAGAATATTTTACTATCATCCGAGTATTATGCGTCTCATAAACGTGTTTTCCGAGCGAAGTTCCTTGCTGTACCTATAACATGACAAATAGGTAATAATAGGTACCTATTTGTCATGTTATGCTTGATAAATAACACAAAAATATTTTAAATATACATTTAAATAAATTTAAACTAATGTAAAGAGGAAGCCATATGTCTAGTGGCGCAAGTTGCAAAGATTTACCAAAGGAAGATACCTGCCCCTTCCTCCGTCTCTCATCTCATGAGTGTGGTAATCAGGTGATTCAAGCCTGTAATATCCTAACCAGACTGGAAACAATTTTTTTCACAAAATATGCTTCCCAGTGGGATTCGGCCCACGACCTCCGGATCACAAGGCAGACGCTTTGACCATTGGACCACAGAGACAGTCCTGCGATGATGCTAGCCCTGTTCTGGGCGTAACCACAGCAAACATGAAACACTGGACGCGGTAATCATGGCCGCTTGTCATGCAGCTACTGGGTTTTGTTCGTTGCCATAAGAGAAAACGAATCCATATTTCAGTATAATAAATTATAATTGTCGTCATCTGGAGACACCAGTCAATATTTTTATTACAACATTATTTTTTAAGTTATTTTGATTATTAATCTCGATTTTGGGTGTCCGTATATGCCGAATAAATGTCCATTGCCAGAGTGAAACAATAACTTATACAGGGTCTAACTAAATATACTGAAACTATTTTAAAGGTGAATTCAGTCCATCATACTGAACAACTTTCCCCAAGGAACATATATCGAAACATGAAAAATATTTTTGGCTTCCCATACAAGTTGACCGATCAGCTGATCCGGGTTTGAAAAAAATATATTTCATATTTCGATATATGTTTTTTGGGGAAAGTTGTTTAGTATCATGGACTGAATTCACCCTTAAAATAGTTTCAGTATATTTTGTTAGACGTTATATTTACTTTTTCATTCAAATAGCTACCTTTGAGTATTCAGCGAAGGTTAAAACAAAACTAATGAAAATTTAGATTACGATTACGACTAATAATTACTTAATTAAAGGTATGATTTAGAAAATACCTTTACGTAAGTTTTATTTATTTTAATGATAAGTTCCTGCTTCTTTTTACAAAAATGGAATAATGTTTTTTCTGCCTATAGTAATCAGGCATTTATTTAGGCGTAAACTCTTTTTTGTCCCGTTTATGCCCATTAATGCCCAATTTGTTTTTATCCTCCACCCATCACTATTAGCACATAATATGATTTATAAGACCGGTATCGGGAATAGTCAACACTGATGTAATTCTGGTACTGGATATGTATTTCTGGTAAGGAAGTTTTATTAGGGATCGGTCGTAGTCGAAAGCAAAGATTTTAATAACAAAAAGGGGTAAAAATCGTTTTCATAAAAATACTCCTATCTGCATTATATGAGTTGAATGCAAGGTAATATTTTGTTAAAAATAAGTCTTTACTTTAATATAGCCACTAATGATGTATCTCTATAATAACCCGCGCTATTTTTACTCCTTCATTACTGCTTTCTTAGAAACAGATTTAACTTTATACTTACCTATTTATTTTTCAAGGGACAGCTTGTGGTGTGGTACATATTAAGGTGTACTAATTATTTACTTTAAGACTATAATTTAAACTACCGACGTCGCATGTTATGTGTAATTTTATATTCTCAGAATATATCTTCACTAGATATTTTTGTAATTTTACACTGGAATATAATTATTTTTAACCGACTCCAAAAAAGGAGGTTATCATTTCGGCTGTTTGTTTTTGATTCTTTTTTACTTTAAAGGCTAAACTTTGTATTTACATAGTTGGTAGGTACCATATTAATTTGGTAAAGATATGATGAAGAGTTTTGGAGATATGCAAGAAACTCCTTAACACATTTCGATGATGAAGTCGGTTGATTTTTGGTAAGTAAAATCTTTATTTAAACTGTTCATGAAATTAGATATATAACGTTTAACAAAATATACTGAAACTATTTTAAGGTTGAATTCAGTCCATGATTCTGAACAACTTTTCCCAAGGAACATATATCGAAATATGAAAAATAATTGTTGGCTTTCAATACAAACTCGGATCAGCTGATCGGTCAACTTGTATGGAAGGCCTAAAATTATTTTTCATATTTCGATATATGTTCCTTGGGGAAAGTTGTTCAGTATCATGGACTGAATCCACCCTTAAAATAGTTTCAGTATATTTTGTGAGACCCTGTATAACCAGTGCGATTTGTCCATAAATATTTATTTATTTAGGTTCATTTTTGTCGGTGATTCACAAAAAATGAAATATAGGCTGCATGACTTTTTATACACCTGCTAAATTTTTGGAGCAAGTTCAGTCCATGGTACTGAACAACCTTTTATAAAAAAAATTATTAAAAATCGAGAAACATTTTTCGTCCTCCCATAAAAAATCCATTTGGCTGAGAGTTGATTCGTATGGGGGTCGAAAAATTTTCATTAGCAGGTGAATAAAAAGTCAGCCTGTATTATATCTTCTTACAGAAAAATCCTGTACTTTCATTATGGTAAGTAATCCTATATGCAGTACAGTAATACTACACATACTTATGAGGTAATAGTGACAATTGTTATTTTTTTACCAACTTCAAAACAAGGAGGAGGTTATCAATTCGACTGTGTGTTTTTTTTGTGTTTGTTACGCAATATCTTCGCCAATTGCAAACCGATTTTGATGTTTTTTTTTAGGGTTCCGTACCTCAAAAGGAAAAAACGGAACCCTTATAGGATCACTTTGTTGTCCGTCTGTCCGTCCGTCCGTCCGTCTGTCAAGACCCTTTTTCTCAGGAACGCGTGGAGGTAAGAAGCTGAAATTTATATCAATTACTCAGGTCTACTGTCCCTTGAAGCTGTGAAAAAATCAAACTTCTAAGCCAACGCAATCAAAAGATACAGCCGTTTATGCCGCAAATTTTCGACACTTGCAAGGGAATCAAAACCTACAGGGTGCTTCCCGTGAACTCAGAATCTTGAAATTTGGTACGAAGCAACGTCTTATAGCATAAAGGAAAAATTACGAAAACCATAAATTTTTAGTTACATCACATAATATATATTTTTTTAATAATTTTAAACTTACTTGTCGTAATGAACGAACTTTGTAAACCTTGCAGGTTTGTACGGAACCCTCGGTGCGCGAGTCCGACTCGCACTTGGCCGGTTTTTTTTTATATTTGAAAGCCGTGAAAGTGAAGATATGATAAAGAACTTTGGAGATATGGAAGAAACTCCTAATAGAAAATGAAGTCGGTTGTTTTTTTTTTGGTAAAATAAATTTTTTTTTCATTACACGTTAGAATGAGTTTAAATAGTTAGCTAATTGTGGTATGGTTAAATAGATAACCAGCATTTCTGAGTAAGTTAATAACGTGAGTAAAACCGTTCTTCAATTACCATAATTGTACACAATAATTAACAATACAATTAAATATTGCATTATAATTAAAGATTGCATTATAATAACGTTAGGTATTTAGGCGGTAATAAAACCAAGCAAGGGGGCGTCAAATTGAAACATTACCTCCGTGGTGCAAATAGAAAGTTTCTCCCTCACCCCCGCCATCGCCGCAGGAATAGCTAGACTTAGAGTAAGAGGGGTGGCATATCCAAATCTTTCCCCGCTTAAAAAATTGGCTAGAACCAGTACTATTGGCTCGAGCTGACTTTGTACGTGATTAAAGTTAACTAAAGCGATGCACTACAATTTCATTGAATGCCCAGTCCAAAGCTAGGGCTATTACTTCAACAATGGGTCATTATTTGTCCACGGGCCGACCACGGGGCAGTCAAATCCTTGTAAACTCACCACCTTATGATAATTCCATACATTCTGGATAAATTCACCAATTGTCAGAAAATAATATTATTTTTACCTTTTTTTTACCTAAATACGATATTTATTAAATCCCTAAAAAGTCTTACATATTTAAATTATATAAGTTTTATATTTTTTTTCATTACAAATGTTTATTAAGAAAAAAAATACAATTAAAATTAAACAACAAACTAAACCTAAAACTGAAACCTAATCTAAATTATTGATTAAAAAATCTGAAAGATTATGACCGTGCGCCATGGTGTCAAGAACGCTGGCTGCGTTCTCGTGCGTGGCTGGCTCTCTGGATAGCTATGCTAATTCACCAGCGGCGGTGATCAAGCGCGGAGTTATCGTTTCAGAAAAGCCCTCGCGCTGGGGCCCAATGGTCCAAACGTTTTCACACAAAACGGCACAAATATGTAATCCTTACTGAGGGACACATATTTGCGTCGCTTGGCGAGCTCAGTACCTTCGGCAGCCGATCCGGCTCTCAAAGGTGATCCCCCGAGGTGGGAAGGCGCTAGTGTGTCAACGCATGTAGCGTCCCACACTAGCGCTCTCCCATGTTCTCAGGGGATCAAAGACATATCATCAGGCCTCTTGCCATCATCACGCGCAACACCTCGAGGTTCGAGGGTATTAGGGACATTGATAGTGGCAAGAGCCCTTCTGATGATGTCATTCAGAGAGCCGTGTCGCGAAATCCTACCAGCGCTGAGTTGACAGAATAGGCCATGGCGCCCGAACTAAACAACATCGCTGCCGCACGGGCAATGGTGTGGAGCAATGACCTTCCATACTGGAGAGCACACAGATGCTCCCAGCCGAAGTCCGATAGCGGTACGGAAACTATTGTTATCCAGCAATGTACGAATGTTGTAAGATGGAATAGCATGGAGCTAGTGGCTGGACTCCTTGGAAGAGACTGCGAGGAGTCGAGCGCGGTCAATATCATTGCTAAAATTTGGAGCCAGATTTTTAACAGTTCCCTGCACCAAGGGAGTATCCCAGAGTTTTTGAAGGATTGATTCCACTGGGCTATCATTTTCGGGGCAGAGAGCTGTCCAGGCATCTCTTGTCTCCGCTAATGCGTCATCTTTAAGGTCAATGGCTAAAGCGTCATCTTTAAGTATTTTTTTACACAAGGCCGAGACGCTGTGAGCAGAGGAAAGAAATATTATATTTATTTATATAGGTACAGGAATATTTGTAGGAACACTATGTACCTCTTTAAACTAAATAAAATTAAAAGTAACTTCGGCTCAAATTTAACAATAAAACATAATATTAACCTTTGTCAACCAGACATAAACTTTATTACGATCTGTTATTTTATTAAAAGATACAATTTAAATAAAGTACCTACTACGAGTACAAGGCTTATCTTATTTCTTCGATTAGTCATAAGAAATAAAAATAACAAAATGTAACGTATAATAAAAGACGCAGAACGGACTATAAAACTGATTAATAAAATTAATTGAATCATTTATCCGCTCACCCAGCGAATCAGAATTGCAATTAACTAATGTAGTTAAGAGGTAGGTCACATGTGAACGCCAATTTACAGGGTTATTCACTAACTGCACATACGGAGCTGGACACACATTTGTCCAGTTTCATCGTTATTTCTTATACAAACAAAGTGGAAACGACATCAGTTAAATGAATATACTACACAGGCTATACCAGCGACCACTACATTAATGTATTTTAAAATGAGTAAAGTTTAATAAACGTAAGTACCTAATTTTCAAACAAAATAACTCATCGATTTTCATATTATGAAGCAGCTCACATTTCAAAATTGATTTTCTCGAAAATTACTGCTTGGATTTCAATGATTCTTTGCATTCCGTTAATAAATATTAATACCTACAAGATTGTACTAAATACAAACTTTCTGTCTTCGTTACATCAAAAAGTCGTTTTGTTTGAAATAATAAAACTGTACCTATACCTACTATTTTTTCTTAAAATAATTAATTTAATGTGTGTGTGTTACTTAAAATAATTAAGTAATTGGGTGCTCTATCGACGGTACTTTTGTCAACACTATATCCTACGCTGACGATATCGTGCTGCTGTGCCCTTCAGTGCGCTTAACATGCTGCTTGGCATCTGTAAGCGATACACGGTGTCGCATGGTCTTAGATATAATACTGCTAAGAGTGAACTCCTAGCTTTCAAAGCTAAAAATAGAAACTACAAAGTTCCAGTAGTGAAACTTAATGGAGTTCCTCTGAACCAGGTGCAGAAATTTAAATATCTGGGACACTGGGTCACCGACTCGCTCAAAGATGATGTGGACATAGAAAGGGAGCGGAGAGCCTTGTGTGTTAGGGCTAACATGATAGCCCGAAGGTTTGCACGCTGTACCAGGCAGGTAAAAGTTACGCTTTTCAAAGCATTTTGTAACTCGTTGTACACGTGCAGCCTTTGGACACATTACACCCAAGTAGCATACAGGGCTCGCGCACTCAATATAACAATACACTTAGAGTGATGTTGGGGATGCGCCGCCCTTGCAGTGCTTCAGGAATGCTGGCGGAGGCTGGAGTTGACAGCTATTATAAGAAAGCGCACGGCATCCTTGATTCACCGGGTTGCGCCAACATTATAGTGAAAACGGTCGCGTCTAGATTGGACGTGGACAGTGCTATCATGCAGCACTGGACTCGCGTTCACCTAGCCAAAGACACGAGACCGTCTAAAAATTTTTCTTTGTTACTAACACTTTATGGGTTGCAAAGCCTGAAATAAACAATTTTTATTTTATTTCATTTATTTATTTTTAATGTAAGTGGATACTGAATTGATAAAACCAAAGACTTAACTAGAGTTTAACTTTTAGATCTTTAAACAGTGCATGTGCTAATTTTAAATAATGACGTGTACCGAGTTTGAATAGGAATCTAGTTCTAAATCAAGAAACACGTAGTAGGTATACGAGAATATTTAGGTTTGTCCAGGAACTGAATAACCCAATTATACAAAATAACTACTTAAGTCCTTTAAAATCGCATGCGCATGTTCACTCTTTTAAAGGTCACGCGTCGATTTTAACGACCGCACTTCATTTATCCGCACCAATTAAGGGTGACTCAATAAATTTAAACAAAATAAAACGCGCCACATTTAGAGAATGACAAAAAAGATCGCAAAAAAACGTCGACGCCCGATAACTGAGACGCTCCAAAAAAGTAAGCAGTATCATTGAGCACACAAAATATGTTTTCCATTTACACATACGCTACGGAGCGGTTATAATTTTGTACGTTGAGTGTTTACTCAGTAAGAAGTTCGGATCGGTAACACCTGCCGCGTTTTCCCACGGACGCTTCGGGTGTCTTCGGGCGTGGTCGGGCTCACTCGTGTGGGCGCGAGTGCTTGCATACGAAGTGATGGATAGGACAGGAATAAACTTTGTAAGCGACGTGTTATCTGGTACGTCACGCGTCAAAATACTCACAATACTTGCAACGGCGCGCCCCTAATGCTTTATGCGCGCGCGGTGCGTGTGCGTGCTTGCTCTACGTACTTAGACGAAGTACCGTATTTACTATGCCGATAAAAAGTACCTAATTTATACTATTTATTCAGGGTTACAACATACCTATTTCATTAAAGACAATTATATATTTAATAAAACTTTCTGAAAAAAC
Organism: Acrobasis repandana; assembly: GCA_963576875.1. Lineage (NCBI taxonomy): Eukaryota > Metazoa > Arthropoda > Insecta > Lepidoptera > Pyralidae > Acrobasis > Acrobasis repandana. The sequence goes on along the minus strand of OY756230.1, from coordinate 6,515,051 downwards.
ATATTTCAAGGTAGTCTCAGTTCATGTTACTGGACAACTTTCCCCATAGCCATTTTTTGTACTTCTTAAAATATGTACAATAAAACAAAAAATCTATTTATTTTCATCATGCGTAATTTCGAGGGCGCTACTTTGAGTCCAGAGCGAAACGAAGTATGCCACAGTAGAATCACGAGCGTAGCGAGGGATTCTACGGTGGAATCCTGAATGAGGCGATGGATTCAAGTACATATATCGCCCGAGATAAAACTATTCCCGTACACCGTGTAGCACATTCTTCTTTTCATCTCCATCTATGAGGAAAATTTGCAAATAGGTATATACCTACAACGAAAGTAGAATACCTACATATACCTAATCAGAGTTTAACAGTCATTTACTAACCGTTATTTGGTGGCGTTTCCACTGAAGAAGTACTATAAAAATATTTTTCTAGGACCACCACATCATATACATTTTCCAGACATTAGATCGTTTCATTACTTTTTCCTTGTGCGTAATTCTTTATATATTTAAATATGAATATTATACTTATTTACTATCGGCCTAATCAAGAAATTATTCACATTTAAAATAGTATACCTAAGTAAAAATAACCGAATAGTTTCATAATAAAATTACTAAATATCATTTAAATCAAAGACAACTTTTATTGGTTTTTAATTAATATATTATTTTGAAGCAAGAGAACCAAAAAAATTTGACCTACAGTCATCCATGTAAGTCGAGCTGTATTCCAATTTTAAAAATTTACGTCGCCATTGCCTATATTTTATAATTTTAAAACTAAATTATTCTTTTTCTTTCCTGAAGGGCAATATTATTTTTGATTCTACATTCGTGTTCGGTTTTCAAATGTGTTTTAACGCCTAGGGAATTAACTTTTTACTTTTCAGTGTCTAGAGAATTACCAGTGACTTTAGCCCCAAATATGTGGGATGAAAACATCGTTTTTCGAATAGATTAGATAAAAAATAGTTTTAGCACTTACCTATATTTTATTGGACCTTATATATTAATTATTAACATTTATGCAAAATAAGTGATAAACCGATATTTATATCTTATTTACATGATAGCCATTAAATACTATAGTTAACAAAAACGAAAGATATAAACGCCGTGACATTTTGGTGTTTAACAAAACAAAGAAAATACATGGGCCAATTTCCATAAAAAACGAAGGTGTACGAGTATTTTTAAATTGATAACTACTTGCAAAGTAAGATCCGTTATTGTAATAAGTATAAAAGAAACAAAGTTTACGCACTACAAAATAGTATAGATGAAGTGCAGATAAGGACGATGGGCACTCCACGGCCGAGTTGTGTTTGTAGTAAAATAAATTACTAGGCCCACAGATAATATAGATGTAATAGATGTCGCAAGTATCACGATTTGTATGGAAACCAAGACTGCCGAATTTTTAACAATAAATTTACGCATATATTATTTTAAAATAACTTACCTGTTATAGGAATATGTGACTGCTTCCGTGGTCCAGTGGTCAAGGTGTTTGCTTGTTTCAAATCCCACTGGGAAGCATACTTGGGAAAAGTTGTTTCCATTTTGGCTAGGATATTGTAGGCTTGAATCACCTGATTTATTAGAAAAGGAAGATGATTTCGTGCTTTGGAAGGCACGCAAAGCTGTTGGTCCCGAACGCCATCTAGCGTTTTTTAAACCTATATGTATTGATTTTGGTCTACCCTTTGTTTTGCGAAGATCAGACGGCAGTCGCTCTGTGTAAAAACCAATAACCACCAAATCACCTAGGTCAGGTAGCGGACCCCGGGCTCTGATTCTGAAGCGTTACCGCTGACGATGCAACCGGGAATACGCTCGGATGATAATAGGAATATGTCCTTGCCTTAGGGTGCTTGCAATTTTTGCCTATTGCAGTTAATTATCGCGCAACGAGGAAGTTATTTAGTTTTCGCAGCCGTCCGGCAACCGGCCAACCTTGACGCTTGGTCGGGGTTCGGACACGCCAAGTAGGTGCATATTTACGTCATCTATGTGTATCAATATCTGTGACTAGGCCAGATAAAAAGAGCAAGTTGAGCCTTTACCGTTAGTGGCACCGGTACTCGACTATATTGCGACAAATCATTGAGCTTTGAAAGTCAAGGTGCTGCATATTGTATGAATATTTATTTATGCATATTAGGTTTTGCGATGGTTTTAAAGTTTAAAGTGATATTTGGAGATAGTTAGGGATACAAGCATTTAAATCAAATTATTTTTGGAAAAGTATACATAAAATAATATGGGGAGGCTTTTGCCCAGTTATGGGACACAACAGACACAGGCTAGTAAAAAAATATATAATATATAAAAATATATATTTATATATAAAAATATATAAATATAAATATTTATACTTTTTTGAATGTATTCGTACATAAAAACATTTGAAAACGCTATTTGATACTGACAAATTTTTTTTATATATATGCTTAGGTACTTACATATATTGTGTATCTATGAGTCCTATATGGACCACCGCGTGTTTGTTTATATTACAAATATAATTTTAACCCACTTAAAAACAAATATATATATATTATAATTTTTTTCTTATATTATGTTTATGTATTGGGTTTTCACCTTTAATAAAAAATTATAATTATATTATTACATATTATTTTCTATAAATCTATGACTTCAAAAGAAAGAAAAACAAAAATTATATGTATTTGAGTACAAGCGCTGTTAAAACCATTTAGTTCAGTAAAATACAACAATATCTTCATAAAAGGCTTGAAAAAAAAACGTAGTAGGCGTCTATAGGCTACAATCACCAATAGGTAACCTAATCACGCCTTTATACCTAATGGGGAACGCAGAGCATTTTGGGTCTTGTGGCTCCAAACAGTCCAGGGATGCAAAATCAAAAGGCCACTTTAAGAGCGATGGTGGGCGAGAAGCTGCATCGCCTATATAACGTCTAACAAAATATACTGAAACTATTTTAAGGGTGAATTCAGTCCATGATACTGAACAACTTTCCCCAAGGAACGTATAATGAAATATGAAAATTATTTTTTTTCTGTCCATAAAAACTCGGATCAGCTAATCGCTCAACTTGTATGGGAGGTCAAAATTATTTTTCATATTTCGATATATGTTCCTGGGGGAAAGTTGTTCAATATCATGGACCGAATTCACCCTTATAATAGTTTCAGTATATTTTGTTAGACCCTATATTAATGATTTGCATTTTCGCCCATTCCCAGTACCCTCTTAGTTGTACCTAAGTATGAAACATACCCAGACCAAAAAAATAAGAAGTAAAGTAAGAGAATACAAAAAAAAATTAGGAGGATTCTCAGAAATATGCTACAGTTGATCCGAGAGATAATCCTATAAGAGGATCATTAAACTAGCTATGCATCACGAAAATATCTACTTAAGAAGGCTAACGAGAGATAAGCCTTAATATTAAGTTTAAATAAGCTATAAAACTACCTCACGTCGATAAACTTACCCTTAATTCGTAATACTATTCGGAGATAAAGACTTGCTAACTAAGTACTAAAAGTCACCAGTCAACGGGGCAGATTTCCACAGCGTAACATTTAACGAGTTGGTAATTACTTAATTTGCAATTAAATATGTTCAAAAGCACATCGTGTGCAACGAATAGCGCACACCTGCTCGCTTCTCCCACGGTGCGAGCGCGACTTTGCATATTTTTTTTATTATTTTCTTGTTTTTAAAACCGCAACTTTCCTCCCAATTTCGCAATTTTCGAGCGTAGTGTATAAATTTTGCATTTTTACAAACGTAGTAAATTTAACTAGTGACGGTGAAAAAACACCATAATAATACGCATGAGAAACAAGGGTAACATTTGAAAGGATCGCTGAATTTAAATAGAGGAGTATCGACTGGTTTTCGTTTTCTTTATAAATCGACGTCTACTCCTACTCTCTAGGATATTATCTAAGTCTGAATCTAGAAGTATAATGTCTAACTTATAGTAAATTTGAAATAAAAAAACTCAAAGCTTAAAATTATTATGTACTTATATAATTTTCTAGCTCTACGTTTTTATCATCAGTGTTTTTAATAAATATTTTTAGCGATAATATTACAATTACTACAATAGGACAACATAGGCTTATGCAGGTACTTTTCAAGAAATAAAAAATGTTGGTGCCTTTTTTTACATGGAAAAATGGCCAACCCACAACATTCACCCATGCGGATGGGGATTATTAAGCTTTGTGGGGCTAGATCCCACTAAAACTTCATGGATCCTCTACTAGTCTTTTCCCAGTTCGCGTGGTCGGTAGGTAAACCCAACATTCTTTCGACCCCCGGGCATAAGCTGACTACTTTAATGTGGTATTTACAAAGTCAGTTTTTGTTTTATATTTCAATGGTAACTTAACAACCATGCTTTTTATTTTCCAAGATCAATATTGATGTATCGGACTCAAATGTCCTTTTAAGGACGTAAAGATTAAGTTTTATGAGCCTTTGTGCGGCACAGTATAAATATGTATGCGTCAATCTCCATTGTAAAGCAAGCCTTCGTTTGGGACGTTGATGAAGTTATTGTATTTAAATTCAGTAAATAACTTACAAGAACTTGTTGGGGCCTAAATAGCGTGATTAAGTAAGACATTGGAGCGTATTTACTTAATCAGTGAGGACTATGGCTTTCAAATCGAGGGGGGGACCTAACAACTTCGCAATCCAAAGTTCTTATTTGAAAATGTGTGATGAAACATTTTCGCCACGAATGGGATTCGATTTCAAGCGTCTTGCCACCGTGCATTCGATCACATATTTTTATCCTTATGATTGACTGGGAGAAAATGTTCTTAGCATTAAGTCCGCCATTTGTTAAAAGTATGTTTTTATGCTTTGGAACAATAAAGAGTAATAAATAAAAAATAAACTACTAACGCATTTGAAATATGCGTAATTCTTCATTACTACCCACTATTCATTTAGTAATGTGGTACAGAAGTCACTGTAAAATCCATCTCCAAATAATCTCCAGCTCCACTGACTGAAAGCTTCTTATCATGGTACTCCTGAAACATCTAAATAAATCAAAGATAAGTGCCGCTTATGTCTGCCGCTCGATATATCAAAACGACTCTACCTAAAGTTATACATACCTAAAGTTGATACGATTCTAAAATGCTATTACTTTTTCTTACTGAAAATAAAAACCTTGTTTAAATGCTGCATTTCTTAGGCTAATCCTTCCACTACTCTTCAGTAATCAAAACTTATGAGTATTTGGTAAATAGGTATACCTAGAAAGCCCCGATAGCAAATCTGTAGGCCCGGGGCGCCATTGCAAATTGATAAGTTCGCCACAGGTACAAGAAACATTAACATTGAAATAAAATTCACATTGTCTTTTTAAATGTATTTCCGAAAAAAACATTTTTTTAAATTGCTAATTGATACGGAATTTCTCGAATGTTATACCTTCATCTCGAGGGGAAATGTTGCAAAAAGTCATCGGAATTTTGACGAAAAATATCAAAGGTACCTACCATATTTGATTTCTATCAAAATCTGCACTAAGTTACAGGTGCTATTTTCCGTTTTGTCAAGGTTAGCCAAACGGTTTAATAGGCTGCTTTGATATTTCTATACCTAACTATTTTCGAGAGTTTTTTTTGTTGCAATAAGTACTAATAGTGCTTATATCAATACTTTTGGGTAGATATATAGGTATACTTAATCAGATACATAGAATAGGGTATGATAAGAATATCTTGATATTCTGTCTACTAGGTACGATAGATGATAACGCTTAGTTTTTCTTTTTCATAAATACTTAAACTTATTACAAAAATATCTGCAGTTAGATAACGAGGAAAAGTAAACAAGTATCTAACAAATTATCTAGGTAAGTATAATTCTAAAAGAATAAAAATAAGTAAAGTAAGTAGGTACATATTTACTTTATTATATTTGGTAAAAAGAATAACATGTACACATGTATTTAATTTTACGAAATAAGTGTAAACTTTAACTTAACTGTACTAAGTATTTCTAATACAAATTAATAGATAATAACAAATCTTAAAAGGTACGTAAACGAAACAAATGTGTGTTGTCTCTACAGGCTAATTGTTTTATCCACCAGCCAAATTTATGGAGCAAGTTCAGTCCATGATACTAAAGTACTTTCCATAAAAACAATTAAAGAAAAACTAAAATAAAAATTCCCCTTTCCATACAAATCAGTGCTCAGCCAAACGGATTTTGTATGGAAGGACAAAAATTTTTTATCGATTTTTAATAACTTTTTTTTATAGAAAGTAGTTCAGTATGATTGACTGAACTTGCTCCAAAAATTTGGCTGGTGTTTAAAAAGTCACCCTGTAATTCAAAACGATACTACAAGCTACTTTTGGTTACCCTAATTCGGGGCGATCAACCACAGCACAGCACAGACAATGAAATTTAGTTTTCCACATTATGCGTGGAAAAGCGCAATCTCGGCTAGGGCAGTCCCCAGCCGTGATTGGCGCCCGCATAACCAATAGAACGCCGAGTTTCGGCCCACTCGACGAGCGCGCACGCCCTCCTAACTTCTATTTTTAAATTTGAATAGACGCCAATCAAAAGGATTCTAATTTTAAATTGATGAAAATACCTGAATTTGCTAGTTTTTGACTGGCTGTCGGTTGACGACTTTTTCTCCATGTTTTAAGGTAAGTTACAATACTCTATCTAGATAATTTATTGCACCAAAATAAAAAAAAAATCATAAAACTTAACTAGTCTTTAAAATTAGCACAAGAGGCGGCCTTATCGAATGAACCAATCAGCCTGGCAGCGATGAAAACATTGTAAGTTTTAAATAAAAACGTAAAAAAAACTGTACACTTATAAGAACAGTTTGGTAAACGACGAATAAAGTACCTACTTATTTGATACAAGATTCTCTTCACTAGGTAACTTACTCGTATATACATAATTTGAATCTACAAATTATATCTACTTATTACCAAGAACAATTAGTAAATATCTTATCGTTTTAATTTTTTTCCAACATCATTAGGTAATTTATATTAGACTTCCAAGGCACCATCATCATTCACAATAGGTACATGATTTCCAGAGTTCTCTGGTCTGAAACGTAACCCTTGCTATGGGTTGTTTGAAATGTCGCCCAGTGGACTATGGAGAAGGCTATGCTCTGTGTATCTCTACGTGATCGAATCTCCTTACATAGCCCATCGGATTATCTCATTGAAGTGAAGTGGCAGTGGGTGGGAAACATTGCGTAAAAAACCGATGGCCGATGGGGCAGTTCTCGAATGGCGGCCACGTACCTAGAAAAACGCTGTAGGCCGCTTCCAATCGGTCGTTTTGGAAATCTTTGGTGGAGTGAAGGCCTATGTCCAGCAGTGGAGTTCCTCTGGCTTATATAATAATTTCCATAATAGTCAATACAGCAGAAACAGATGCATTATCACATCTTTATCCCTAACGGGGTAGACAGAGCCCAGAGCCGTAAGACTCAAAGGCCACTTAGCAGTCAATGTCAAGTTCTAAGTCGATGTCTATAGATAGGTAGGTAGGTATATATGCCTATCAGAAATAACAAAGTAATTCATTAAGAGATTCAAAAGCGGAAATTATTTAACAAAAAACCATCTACCTTTGTGTGAAGGCAATTGTATAACATACCTTCACAAATCAGAAGAAACAAATGTCATTTCAAATTAGTCTTGATTGATGTAGAAATAAGTATGCGGATCACGTCTTTGAACATCCCTTTCAATTGGAACCTTATGTGTAAATGAATAAGAGTTATTTTAATGAACGTAATACAGCGGAAATTAAATTCATGGTATGGATGCAAGCAGCACTAAACAGATAAGTATCTGGTAAAGGCAGTGATAAAGAAATCTGAAAATGTAGCATCAACGTCCAAAAGACATCTTAATATTATGTTTGAAATTTTTCTCTACATTTATTTGTCTAACAAGTTTGACTTGTATTCGGGAACTCGGGACTAAGGGCTATGCGTAATAAATCGTACCACAGACTATACTAGATCACTATATTATAAAGAAAATAAAATATCGGTCAATAAACAAAAAAAAATGTCATTTCCATATAAAATTGTACAGCCACCCGTACATTTTTGTATGGAAATCCCGTAGTTCAATTTATTACGCATTGTCCCATACACGTTTTATACGAATCCTAAGGCCCGACTACAAGTCGAGCTTGTTAGACAAATAAATGTAGTGCTAAATTTCTAACATAATTTCAAGATGGCTTTTTCACGTTGAAGCTACATTTTCAGATTGCTTTATCACAGCCTTCCCCAGATGATTACCTTTTCTAGTGATCTAGTATAGCCCGTGGTTTGATTTTTACGAATATTATTTTCCTTACACGTTGTATACTTGTAGACGAATAATATATAGAGATCCTTTAGATAGTGGTAGGTTACATTAAAAAATCATCATCATCAGGTCTTTTTTAAGGCTCTACTGCAAGAGCACGGCGTCCCTCGTCGTCTCCCAAATAGGTACTACCATAGTCATATATTAGCTAGAGCAGTCAGAGCATTATAAAATAATTCAACAAAAATCTATAAGTTAGTAAGTATTTCCTTAGGTAAGTATTTGTATTAACTTTTAAGACCCTAGTAACATGCGGTCGTTTTAAAAAATATAATTAGTACTTAATGCGACATCTTGAGTTAACATAACGTCATTGGTGAAGGCTGTATACTTAATTACGTGATGGACAGGGCAGAAATATCAAGATTATTATACTCCATACTTGTATTTTAAGACCGTTGTTTATTACGCATTGAATCGATAAAAATATACTTAAATGTTGTATGTGTATTGTATATTAGCAGTACAGAATTGAAAAGAAGCTATTATCAGTTCGTGTTTTTGTTCCTTTATTTTAATAAGCATGTAAGTTTTGTTCTGAAAATAAATATACGTAAGTATTGTATTTTTATGAATTTAGGATAGTGTTAGATCAAATCTTGAAAATAGAAGTGGTATGGAAATTATGACTATACATATGGGGTAAAAGGTTGCAATGTAATAAATCATGATTTTTAAAACTAAAATAACTTAACTAAATATAGCTAGTAGGAAAAAGTTGGACAAATTACATTAAATAATATAAAAGATGGACCCCAAATCACTGTGCTCGCAGGGTAGGGTGCCCAAGAGACTGGCGGCATTGCTGCATTGAATAAGCAGGCTGAACCTTTGGCCAAAATACGCGCCAGCCCTTGGATTTACTTACCTACCTAATTTTAGAAAACTAACATGAAAATTTATAACAAATATTAATTGAAACTAATTTGATTTAAACATAGAAATGTTTATTATCTACATATTATATCAATTAAACAATTACTTGTACCCTAAGGGCAGGCATAATCGCACGATGATTGCTAGCAATTACCCTTCTTAAATCTATACTTACTTTATAATGAAGTCCCCCGGAGCATATAGGTATAACGTCTAACAAAAATAGGTACTGAAACTATTTTAAGAGTGAATTCAGTCCATGATACTGAACAACTTTCCCCAAGGAACATTTATCAAAATATGAAAAATATTTTTTGTCCTTCCATACAAGTTGACTGACCAACTGAGCCGAGTTTGTATGGATACCATTATTTTTTTTATATATCGATTTATGTTTCTTGTGAAAAGTTGTTGAGTATCATGAACTGAATTCACTCTTAAAATACTCTCAATATATTTTCTTAGACCCTGTATATACGTGTGTCTATTAATCTGTACACGATTAACTCTGAAACTTCTGGGCCGATTTTAATACGGTTTTCACCAGAGCATTTCTCGAGCAGTCATGTGTAGTCGGGGTGGGCCACTAGTGTGTTATATTGTGCCCATTTTTTGTTTTATGTGAAATCGTATATCTCAATTTCAAATGCACATTTGTCTAGTTTATAAATATGTAATGAAAAAATACGTATAGCTAGACATATATTACAGTATCTGATTTAATATACACATACCAGTGGCAGTAACTTAAGACAATGCCTTTATTTCCTTTCAGTATCAATAATATTAAACAAAGATCTCCGTTAACGAAGAATATGATAACAAATGAACCCGTGCTGAAATCAAAGCAATATATCTTTATAACATCTCGATTCTACCTTCTTGTCTCTACATACAGAACTCTCTTTACCAATACTTTACATAAGGCTTGAAATCAGTTCTTGAAAATTTATTGATCAGCTATACCTATTTTAATAATCACTTTATGAAATTTTAGAGTAGGTATGTACTTTTATTTTTACAAAGTGATGCAACTAAGTAAAGGAGGTCAAACGAGCAAACCGATTAGTAGCGCCATCTATCTCGTTTGCGTTGAACTAAAATGTTTCGGAAAATGTTCGGCAGGTGTGAGCAGCGCTAGCTTTTCTCTATATTTGCATTTGTTTTGTTTTCAAGTTTCTATCTCACTAAAATTAATGATTTATTGACAACGGTATCATAAACGAATCTAAGATTTTTTTGCATATAATATACATATTATAAATACCTACTTTAACGAAAAACTGCCATAACAGTGCAATAATTTATTTCAAAATAAAATTAATCTATTCAATCACTACATTTTCTTGTTATAATGCATTTTCTTATACATTTTTTATAAAATACTGAAAATCCTACATTCCATTTCAACTTTTCATGCGCCCTCTATCGTTAAACCCATGTTAACAAGTTGCTAAATGTCACGAGCCAAACCAATAGCGCCATCTCTGTTCCCCTTATATCAAAACAATTTTGCGTCCCTCTTCAACTTTGTCCAAGTCCACCGTACGTCTCTTTCTTATCGCATCGATCATTGATCTTTGAAATTCGAATGCGGTAACTCGAGCGGCGCGCGCGCAAGCCTTCGGCCACCGATTTCTATCTCGCTCGCTCGCGCGCGCTACGGTTACCGTTGTCTCGTGTTTCTTTTATTGCCGTTTTATTATTTCTTGTAGATGATCACGCGATTGTGAGCTGTCGCTTGGCGCGCACACGTCACGTCTTGCGTCTCTTTCTTGTAACTTATTTAGATTATGTTTTATCTCTTTTCGTCCGGCGCATGTCGGGCTCGCTGCCGTGCGTCGATGTTTTGGGAAGTGCACCCGCCCGACGTTCCCACGGTTCACCTTCGGCCGACTTCCTTACGAAAAAAACAAACAAGAGCACTTTGTTGAAGAAAATCGACGTCTGCCGGCCGCGCCGAATGATTAATACAATTATAAGCGCGCACGTTGCTACCACAGTAATAATAGTTCTTTATTAGGGACACGTGGGCTGTGTCCGAACTTGTCATTATGATTTGAGACTTATTTTCGGGTTATATAGAACTCCTCATTAATTATGTTATGCTTAATGGATGGTTCGTTATATCAACGTTAACTACGGTTTCTATGCCGATAATTTTTGCAGTTGCATCTGTCTGAGAGATTTTTAGTACGTACCTATGTATGTACCAGCGGTAATTTAAGTACCTACCTTCAATTTTCTCATGTTTTGTTTTGAACATTTAACTATCCCGAGCCATTAACGCGTGAAGAATGAGGACATGTGTAATAAAATGCAATATGGGACTGCTTTCCTCTGTTTTAATTATTAAATAGTGGTAATTTAGCTATGTGTAGTATTAGTTAAAAGAAAAGAGATAAGTAAGTACCTACTAAGTTGTATAGTAGTAAGTTGATCTGCTAATGTTCATGAGCTGTCATTATATTCTCTTAGTCTAAATCTTAGTCGTTCCCAAATTTTTTTATATTATTTATACAATGTCGAAAAAGGTTTAATTTTAATGGGCAATTTAGTATTATGTAGTCGATTAATTATATTTAGGGTATTATATGATACTGGTCGCATCACTCGCATTCCCCTTGAAAATTTAGCGAAACACGAAAAATATCAACGAAATCTTTTGATCAGGATCGTAAGTTTGTATAGAAATTCGATGTTGTTTTCTATTAAATATTGTAATAAATTAAGTCCCTAGTATACTGCACAACTTTACTACACATAATATTATGTACTTTACTTATTTATAGTATTTGAATTTACAGGTTTGGGTTGTCAACAGTCTGATCTGAGAGGATTGAAAAACTGGAGGCAAATGTACTTATACTTACTTAATTATTTCATTGTACCTAAGTAGCATCCGAATTTTTGGAACAAACATTTTACTAACTGTTGCTTACATTTTGGAATAGATGTGTTATTTATCTAAATGGGATACAGATACACTAACACGTCTTTATCCCTAACGGAGTAAGTTCCCAAGGCTACTTTTATATCGGAGTTGGTCCTTAGAAAAATGTGTTACAATTAATATAAGTTAGAGATTTGGTAGATAAGACCAATATTACAATTATACATACATACACTATCACATTATCTTAATGGGGCAGACAAAGCATTTTGGGTCTTGCGGCTCTAAGCAGACAGCGCCCAGAGCAGCAAAACCCAAAGACCACTTTTAGCGTGATAGTCTTCTTCTTCTTCATTTTCATCATCTTCCTCACCTTCTCCCTATTTGGGGTTGGCTCTGTATATCAACTATTTCTATCATTTACCATATCTGTGTTAACCTCCCTCTCCTTCATGTTTCGCTTAATACTTTTTTTCTTTCAATTGCGTAAAAAGTCTGCACTCATTTATTAAATTGGTAGTTTTCTCACAATCAACGAGTAGGTATATGACTGAAGATGAAGCGTGATAGTGGGAGGATATGTTTCGAGGATAAGTCAAATTTGTAAAAGGGAAGATTCGTAATAAGATTTGTCACAGTACAGGGCAAACTTAAATAGAAGCGTCTCAGTTTCGAGAATGACCGGAAATGCTTTTGTCCGGCTGTATGTTCTTGCCTACAGGTCGCATTTTTTAATAGTGTTTGATGAAAATTGGCACACAAATTCCTTGATTAATTAAATTTTTTAGTCGATCGCGATTTGTAATCGGGGGAGAAAAATTTGAATTTGAAAAAGAGGGTCAATAAAATTTGAGAGGCACACTAAGGACTTCACTTCAAAAATCCAAACTCCCCCTTTTGGATTTTCTTTTGCAGGTGGAGGTGGGAAAAGAAGTTTGTTGTAGCGTTATATATGGACGGATTTTACTGAAATGACTTTACTAAGCCAGGGGAAAGGGGGAAGGTGTCGGTTATTGCATTGTTACAACGGCTCGCGAGGTTTACTGTTCCCACAGAACTACTAGTGTAAACAAAATGACATCGTATACTATTTTTATACCTATTGCGTAGTATAAAGCTAATCTAGGCCACAAGACTCCGTTTACCCTTTGTTGATGTTCCACTTCGCTATGATTCAGGCGACAGACGCCAGATGGCGAATCTTCCTTTTATGCGGGACGCGCTTTCAATCAAATAAGGGGCGACATGTTTGTGTGGATAAGACGGGGATTAATTGAGAAAAAATACAGCATCTAAGATAATGTTATACTGAAACTATTTTAAGGCTGAATCCAGTCCTTGAGATTGTACAACTTTCCCCAAGGAACATATATCGAAATATGACACATAATTTTCGGCCCCCCATACAAGTTGACCGATCAGTTGATCCAATATTCTATGTAAAGCAAAAAAAAATTCCTTGGGGAAATTTGTTGAATGACTGAATAGTTTCAGTTTACATATTTCGTTAGACATAGTCTTTGTGTCCATCATAGCTATCGATTCAAGCGTAGTGCTTAACGGAAAGCTGTTGAGTGCTGTTGTTCTTATACTTTTTAAACAACCTTTCTGTAAGTAAGTGTAACACGCCTCTAATACCGTATGTTTACGCTCATTTTCATAAACCAACTGATATCTTTAAATCAGTTTTATAGTATAACGCTACTAATTTAAGGTGTACTTTTTTCTGTCATCATTATCATCATCTTCCTCACCTTCTCCCTATTTGGGGTTGGCTCTGTATATCAACTACGTCCATCGTTTTATTTCTATCATTTACCATATCTGCTTCATACTTTTTTTCTTTAAATTGCATAAAAGTCTGCACTCATTAAATTGGTAGTTTTCTCACAACTAACGAGTAGGTTGATGACTGATTTAGGCTAGCAGATTTCTTATGAAAGAGGGTTAGTCCAAAACAATTGAGTATCTGAATTTTAAAATGTACTTAAATGTAAGTCAGTACATTTTCATAAAACTTCAGGGACAATCTTTGAGAAGAAATTATATTCTATTCTTATTCTACATTTTCTAATTGAACTATATAACGTCTAACAAATTATATTGAAACTATTTTAAGGGTGAAGTCAGTCCATGATACTGAACAACTTTCCCCAAGGAACATATATCAAATAATGAAAAAAAAAATTGGCTTTCCATACAAACTCGTATCAGCTGATCGGTCAACTTGTATAGAAGGGTAAACATTATTATTCATATTTCGATAGGTATACGTTCCTGGAGGAAAGTTGTTAAGTATCAAGGACTGAATCCACCCTTAAAATAGTTTAGTTAGACCCTACATATAACAATTAGAAATAAGAAAATGTGTTGTAAATTCTCTAACAATAGATTTTCATGCCTCTACAGGTCTAGAGATGAATCTGTGATACAAGAAATATAGGTTAACGTTACTCCCATAATAAATAACCAATAAAATGTACAGTTGACACTTGCAGTTCGATTTTATGCGAGATACGTGAGATTTGTAAGGATAACGGCGGGGAATCACGTTCGTCGGGCAGTAAAATGTTTTATCTCTTTTGAGACATACTGAGAACGTTTGGAACTAGCATAGATATTATGTTCTAATATACGTTTTTCGATGGGAGTTAGTTATTAACTAGCTGCCGTCCGCGGCGTTGCCCGCATACTCAAAGGGTATTTGACAATCCTATGAGAAACCTCATATTTTTCCGGGAAGTTACTTACATGCCTAATTTCATTCCAATCTATCACGCCGTTTTAGCGCGAAAACGAAGCAATCATTTAATATAATTAATTCATCTAAATAAAACATACAAACTCTCGCATTTTAAATTCATACTAAATTAGTAAGATTTTGACACATAATAGTTATGCACACTAAGTAGATACGATAGTTTTTCTGTTTATTACGAAAGTTGATTGGTAGAGGTTTGTGTGTGTTTGATAAAATAAAGTTTTTCAATAAGGGGAGCTCAGTGGCCCTGTGGAAGTAAGCATTGCTAGCGCTTTAGCAAGTTAAGAAAACTCGGGCGTCGTCGGCACTTGGATGGTTGACCACAAGTAGCATTAAAATTTGACGAGCTCCTCCGTGCTCCGGAAGGCACGTTAAGGCTTTGGTCCCGGCTGTCATCTTTGTATAGCAGTCGTCCAGCTAAGTCAGATGCCTTAAAAGGCAGTTTGAAAAATCTGACACCAGTGTTGGCCACTAAACACACACGAAAAGCGAAAAACAAAATTTCAAATAATAATAAAAAAATGTTTTTTGCTCTGATATAAATAAAACAGTAAAATAGTAAATTAGTAAATGTACAGACAAAAAAAAGATCATCGACACGCAAAGAACAAGTTGTAGTAAATGGAATGCTTAATTTTTTTTAGATGATATTTAATGTAAAGGTCGTATGAAAAGAGATTAACAAAAAATATTTATAAGGCAAGTGTGAAAGGAAGAGCGGGAAAGTGTCGAACTCGACGAACGTTCTGCGATCAGATTGCAGACGTTCTGAAAAAGGGAGAGGTAAGAAATACCCGCAACAGAAGGGTATGTGGTGAAGAGGTTGATGAGTGAAAATGAAGCGAAAGAGGTCTGTCAGGATCGTAGCAAGTGGAGGTCCATAGTCTCTGCCTACCCCTGTGGGAAACAGGCGTGATTGTATGTATTTAATTTTAAAAAGTTTTATACCACTAAAAGTTGTTGTTGTTACCCGTTTGTTCGTTTGCCGCCCTATAACATAAGAAAAAAGTTATTCTTAACTAACATGACGTACCTAACGCAGTATTTAGATGAACGTTTTGTAAATTATTAAACGGCCACACCTCCACTGCAAAATCTACAATATGGATCAAATCTATTTTTTCAAAAAAGTCTAGTCAATGCCGAAAGAAATGTCTTATCCACATTATTCTAACGCAGTGCTGGCATGTGCTCAAGAAACCATATCCCTGTATGGCTCGACCGAAGAGGGAGCCGCGTTCCCACGACTCCCTACACGTGGCTCAGATTCAGATTCCTGCGCAGGAGCCGTTTAAAACAATCTATCAAAAAGTCTAATGATACAAAAATCTTATTTCAATACATAGTATAAAACAAAGTTGTTTTTCGCCCCTTGTCTGTCTCTTTTTATAGTATACTTATGTATTTTAAACTACGCAACTTTTTATCAATAGATAGAGTGAAACTTAAATATATAAGAGGAAAGTTTATATGTTTATTACCCGTGCGAAGACGGGGCGGGCCACTAGGTAGTTCTAAATACGAAAGTTAGTTAAGATGGATGGCAGTTGGTTCTATTTTCAAGGCAAAACAGCTGATATGAAGTTTGACACGTAGATATTTTCCTATCTGGATTATTAGGTACTTACGTTGAATACTTTTCCTGAAAAAAATTTAAGTTCCTGTACGGATGTGGACTAAAAAACTATTTTTGGCTTACTAGGTAGATTTATTTACAAATATAGTATACATTTTTTTTCTTCTGATTAGCAAATAATGACGAAGATACAGCGCATTTATATTTCGCATGACGACACGATTTTCACGGATACTTCGATGCGCGATGTATCTTTTTGAATTTTACTACTTTGTTAAACCGAAAAATAAGGGTCCAAATTAAAAAAAAATTGGACCCACTCAACACCCCTCCCAACAAACCAAGTGGGCTACGCTGTAGATATCAGCTAGTTGTAAATAATCTGAAGCTTGTTTGTTTTTAACAAGATTATAATAAATAATTCGCTACGGTAGTTACCACAGTTATGTGCACAATTTAGTAGCTTCGTTGACTGTCCCATTAACAATTTTTATAATTATTCGGTTGATGGTTCAATTATTGTGCATTATGGCATGTAATATGAACAGAAATTTATGAGCCTATAAAACTCTACCTTGTTAATTAAGTTACTCTTATACTTATATCTTCACGTATTAATTTTAGCACTGAAACAAAAGGACAAAAATATATAAATGCCTTTTTTCTTGGCATATTTCAGCTAAGGGGGTTTTATATTACATATATCATATCGTAACCGTCAGTATCACAGACACACATTAACAGTATAACAGTCTATAAATATGGGCTAATAATATACTTTTATGTTTTGTTGCCTGCATTCAATGATTTCAACTCAAGATAGGCCCATGGGAACATTTTGCATAAAATTCCTTTGTACAACACAACGTCGCGCCCGGAGCGACCACAACGTATGCGCTATTGGAGTTGGAGCGCATGCATGCGCTGTTGTCACTCCGGGCGCGACGCCGTTACTCCTGAACGCACATTACCCCCAATCAGTTGTAAAATTATCGCATTTAAGTTCCTTAATATTTTAATTATAACAAACAGTTATTTAACTTACCAGTGATACGATATTCCATGTACTTTGTTAACCTATATAATCGTTTTTGCAGCCTTTAAATGCACAACCAGGCATTTTTATGGTCTTTATTTACAAGTATGAAACAAAAACGAATGAACTCTTCCGCGGACCGAGGACGACTAAGTCGCGTTGGCCTGTAAACCGACTTTATCGGGTCAACGAGTTGGTGCCATTTCTTTGTGCGGTCGGCCTAGTCCTTAACTTTTTACGCTAGTAATATATAAGTCAATGCCTGCATTATAAAAAATTATTTAGTATTCATATATATATTATTATTAGTATTCATATGCAGCCAGTCCATATCCCTTAAGAGTAGCGCTAGGGTCGTAAAAGAGTGTTTTAATTTTCGCACAATAGCGTTACTGTTAAAAAAGTTTTTTTTTAAATAGAAGAACATTTATAGGGAAAATTTATTATATAAAAACTTTTAAATTGGGGTTTTCAGGCACCTCCATTTTCAGTAAAATATGAGGCAGACTTATAAAATATATACACTAAACGTAAAAAATGTATTTATAGATGTGTATATTTATTATTCGTTTGTATGTATATAATACTCGTACATATGTTCTTTAAAGGTATTAAGTAATATAATATTAATACTTAGTATAGATTTTGATTGTAGATCAAAATTAAGTTTCGTTTATGTTTTTATTACGTTTTACACCTACATAAGCTCTCCAATCAACCCAAAGGTTTGACTGAGAATGCTCTTAGCAATAAATCCTGTTGTACTTATTACATTTATATGTGTGTACAATAATGTGTAGATAAATATATAAACGTTGACCAAGTGGGCGTATAGTTAAAATTAAAACAAAAAGTATTTTTGGCATTTGCTTGCAAATTTTACACAAAGGATACTACTGTAGTAATCTTTTGTAATGGGCATACTTGGATACACAAGATGGTGCTCCGTATCTCTATACTCCATGGACATTATAAAGATAAATCTACAAAATATTGTAGGACAGGTTGCAATAAGACACCAATGTATGACCCTCGAAATATAAAGTTGCAGGAAAGTAAAAAAGTAAATTAAGCAGTTATCTGGCTTTGTAACATTACCGGGGATAATTCGCTTTGATTTCGAGGTTGATGGGGAAGTGGTCAGGATATGATCTTGCGTTACTTGGCGGGTTTCTTTTGCATACTATCTGATGTAGCCTGTAAAGTGTCCCATTGTTGGGCAAAGGCCTCCACTTTCTGCTTCCACAGATCTCAATTTTGGGCGGCATGATTCCTTCCACTCAATGCTGACTTTGAAATGATCAACTTTGGCCGAGCGTTGTAAAACAGACAATGTATATAAAATCAGCCACTTAAATTTAGCATAGTGGACGAGGGGCCTTAGTGTCACCAAAAAGGTTTACAAATTAGCTGCTAAAGCTTACTAATGCTTTTCAATACTGCTTTATGATCGCATTGATACTCGCTTTTAGCCTTTCATTTGACTTCTTAATATCGCTAAACTTAAAACATCCTATCTTCCATTCAACTTCATTGAATTTACGTTCTTAGTAACAGAAAAATAGGGTTTAATACTGATATGTGGTGGTATATGTAATTAAGTCGCATGTAGGGGTATTAAGAGATAAGTGACAACACCTGTCGACTTTTCCCACAAGGCAACGGAAGTCGACTGTCAAGATATCTGAAAACATACGTATAGTCGGTATAGTGAAACACCTACGACATATAATATTTAATTTATGAAACGCAATTATTTATACATCAGGTTCACTTGAGATTAACGTTATATAAGCTGACATTGCCGCCGTTTAAATGCACTTTTTTATTAAGAAAATTATGATCTGTTTCAGTAATGTGCCTATGTAATAAATAATGTACAGTCTTGGTTTTTAAACTATCGCGCTTTGAACACATGATTTTTTATGTATA
Source organism: Acrobasis repandana (assembly GCA_963576875.1). NCBI lineage: Eukaryota > Metazoa > Arthropoda > Insecta > Lepidoptera > Pyralidae > Acrobasis > Acrobasis repandana. Next base: position 6,495,572 of record OY756230.1, on the reverse strand, counting down.
TAACGGGTATTTTATACATATTTTTTATATGTATATAACGGGACATAGCACGAACCTTTTTTATTGACAAAACAATAAAAAAGGTTCGTGCTAAGTCTCGTTATATGTATATGTCGTAGTTGGATGGTATAAACCGCTAATTCACGAAACCTCTAGTTGTTTGGCATACAGCTCGGTTTTGTTAAACAGCCGAATATCGTTCAGCTGGATTGACTAAGATTGCGCAACGTGTTACGTTCATTCAAACCGCTAACCACGTTTCCAAACGGCTAGCGGTTTTGTGAAACAGTAGCGGTAATCCGCTGTTTGACGAAACCGTTAAACAATCCAACTGCGACACATGCATGATAAGGATTTGGTGTATGGTTACCATAATGAAATATAACTAACTGGGTGTCTATTAGAATACAGATTTTTCGACATCGAATTTAATTTCCCAGACAACTATTCCACGATTTTTATTGCTATAGGTTTGCCCTAACCTAGTAAAATGGATAGAACTTTTCTAGCACTTACCTGCCGCTGCCGCGGCACGCACGCTTCGCTCGCTCGCCATTGCCACTTCGAAGGCATTCTTCATTGTATATAATTTCTTTAGATAGAATTGTTCAACAACTTCTCTAGCCGCATGGATATTCCGTTCGCTGTTTTACAAAACCGAGCTCTAATGCCAAACAGCTAGAGGTTTAGTGAATTAGCGGATTATGCCATTCAACTGCGACATATATAAATCAAATGTACAGTCTGATGAGTATTTTTTGGTGTGTTGGTCGCAGTTCTAACCTAACTTTACCTATAGGTTTGTGCTAACCTAGTAAAATGGATAGAACATTCCTAGCACTCGCCGGCCACTGCCACGGCACGCACGCTTCGCTCGCTCGCCATTGCCACTTCGAAGGCATTCTTCATTGTATATAATTTCTTTAGATAGAATTGTTCAACAACTTCTCTAGCCGCATGGATATTCCGTTCGCTGTTTTACAAAACCGAGCTCTAATGCCAAACAGCTAGAGGTTTAGTGAATTAGCGGATTATGCCATTCAACTGCGACATATATAAATCAAATGTACAGTCTGATGAGTATTTTTTGGTGTGTTGGTCGCAGTTCTAACCTAACTTTACCTATAGGTTTGTGCTAACCTAGTAAAATGGATAGAACATTCCTAGCACTCGCCGGCCACTGCCACGGCACGCACGCTTCGCTCGCTTGCCATTGCCACTTCGTAGGCATTTTACATTGTATATAATTTCTTTAGATAGAATTGTTCAACAACTTCTCTAGCCGCATGGATGAATACAAGTCAATCATTCCATACCGCGTATTAGGGTTCGCTGTTTTACAAAACCGAGCTGTAATGCCAAACAGCTAGAGGTTTAGTGAATTAGCGGATTATACCATTCAACTGCGACATATATAAATCAAATGTACAGTCTGATGAGTATTTTTTGGTGTCGGCTGATTAATTAAATACGGATAACGGACGGTAAAAAAATATTTTTAGCTCATTAGGTAGATTTAAAAAAAAAATTATATAAGTATTTTTTCTTTTTTCTGATTAGCAAATAATTAAAAAGACACAGTGCATTTAAATTGTGAATGACATCACGCTCAAGTACGATTTACACTTGATGGTGACGTCAATCACCCCCACTCAGAAATTTCGATACGCTGTATCTTTGTAAATTTTCACTACTTTGATAAATAAACCGAAAAATATGGGTCTATTATTTTTGGATAAGATATCGCCATTAAATCATTACTGTACAAATACTGTGATATGATATGATTGATACAGTAGCAGAGCAATATATCAGGTCCTGTCAAACGACCGCCGATGTAGGTCTATCCTTTAATAGCAATTACGAAACGATCGCTCCCATTCATCAAACAACACCTGTTGCTTTGTTTATAACTCAACCGCTTCTCAAACTTTTTACTTTATCGCATTAGGTATACTCGTTCAATAAAAAAACTATACTAAACCACAAAAAAAAACTAAACAACATAAAAAATTATAAATGCTTTGAATGTAACCGTCCGCTGTTTTGGCTTGAAAGCAGAACAAATTTCCACACAAACTGTGGCATTTCTAATAATTTAATTTTTTGCAATGGTAAATTTAAGCAAATGTGCTTAAATTTACCAATACAAAAATTTAATATCTAATATATAAAATTCTCGTGTCACAGTTTTCGTTGCCATACTCCTCCGAAACGGCTTGACCGATTCTCATGAAATTTTGTGAGCATATTGAGTAGGTCTGAGAATCGGCCAACATCTATTTTTCATACCCCTTAGTGATAAGGGTTGTCCACCCTTAACATTTTTCTTACTTAAAAATTATTTATATGGCAAAACAACGTTTGCCGGGTCAGCTAGTGTATGTATAAAATTCATTTTACTTTCATAAAATCAAGGCAAGCGAAGTAACTACTTATTATTATAATTTAAAAAAACTAAGCGACTTTAATTCTGGTCTTCTTTGTCAGTTTTTTTTTCACCAAAACATGCACACTTTCTGAATAAAAATGCTTGATTTATAATAATAATAATAATATATTTATTTGCTGTAAAAGTGGTTACAATAGTTGTTAATTACAATTTTTAGATCACACTTCTAACCTGTCTAGGCATGCAAATGTCAATTAAGTTATCATTAATTTAATTATTTATTGTATTCATATCTTTCTATTCTGTAATTATATTAGTATTTGGTCTAATTTGTTATTACTAACGTTTAAAAAATTTAATTAGTAATAAGTATTTTATAAGTAACAATTCTATGACCAAAGATATTCCTGTATCGAGTAGAAACCCTTCTCCAGCAGGAAACTACGCAGCCTGTTCTTAAAGACTGGCAACGGCAATACTTTGATATCCTCCGGCAGCCTGTTGTAGATACGAACAGCCATCCGACAGCTATTTTGGTCACATAAAGCTGTGGATACATTAGATAACACAAGCCTGTTGGGGTATCTGCCACGATAATTAGAAATTACCTCACAATTTCTTTGAAATAAATATGAGTGTACCTTTACAAAGTGACACATTTCATAAATGTAGATGGATGGTAGTGTCAACAATTTAAGTTTTATGAAATGCGGTCTACAGCTAGTTCTCTGAGGCAACTTACATAAAGACCTTACACAGTTTTTCTGTGCCATAAACGCTCTGTCCAATTCTGTCGAATTTCCCCATACTACAATTCCATATCGTAATACAGACGCTACGTACCCATGATACGCTAACAAGGCTGTTTTAAGCTCTGTTATATTGACCAGTCTCCACAAAACAAAAGAAAATTTATTTAATTTACTACAAACTTGATCGATATGAGATTTCCATGTTAAGTTTTTGTCCAAAGTAACTCCCAGAAATTGTACATCATTACATTCATCAATAGTCTGTCCATTATGTTTTATTGTTAAATCTGCATTTTTATTATTCCTTTGATTATGAAATTGTACGTATTTGGTCTTTTTAGTGTTTATTTGTAAATTATTTTTGTCAAGCCAATTTATTATGTCATTTAACGTTTTATTTATGTCCGTATTATATGCGTCAATTGAATTTGATAAATTAGGTATCACTACAGAAAGATCGTCGGCAAATAACGTGCAGAAGTGTTCAGTAGCTTTTGGAAGATCATTAATGTATAGTAAAAACAATAAAGGACCTAGTATACTTCCTTGAGGCACGCCAATATTATTTAATTTCTCACCAGACATAAATGAAGTCTCATTTTGATTCTTATCCAGATTAGTCACTACTACTTGCTGCTTCCTATTTTCAAGGAAGGATTTAATCCAGCTATTAGCCTTCCCCCGAATTCCATACCTATCACATTTAGCAAGCAATATTTTATGTAAAACATAATTAAAAGCTTTTGTCATATCAATAAACAACGCCATAACTTCAGTACTATTGTCTACATGACTTAGCACCTCATTTACCAATTTGAACATGGCTAATACAGTTGATTTACCTTTCTGAAATCCATTCTGATTTATGTTTAATATATTGTACTTAGTTATAAATGTAATAAGCCTAAAATACATAGCTTTTTCAAAAATTTTTGATATGATAGACACCAAAGCTATCGGTCTATAATTTTCCAAACAGTTTGCATTATTATCTTTAGGAAGTGGTTTTATGACAGTTTTCTTCAGATTTTCTGGAAATTGTCCTTGTTCAAAAGACAAATTTATAAGAAAACTCAACACAGGTGCCAAAATATGTTTAGATTTCTTTATTACGTATGTAGATAAATTATCACTACCTACAGAATTTGTATTATTGAGCCCTGTTATTATTTTACCGATTTCATCACTGTCCGTGGGAAATAAGAATAAAGTTTCATTTACTGGTTTGCACAAATTCGTGGTGGTCTCTGCAATATTATTTTTTGTCTGTATGTCTGTAAAAAAGTCATTGAAAGCATTTGCTAAGTCAGTAGGATTAGTAATCACCTCACCATGTCGTACAATTTTATTTATAAATTTATTTTTAATGACATTATTATTTTTTATTAGATTCCAGGCTGCTTTATTTATATTAGTAGAATTATGTATATATTTCATATTTTTAATTTTTTTTGAGTAATTCATACATCTTTTGAGAATCGCTGAATAATTTCTGTATTTTATTTTACTATTTATACATATATATATTTACAGACAAAAAACATTAAACTTATATATATGTGTGCCTATATTTAAGGAGCTCTCTCGATTTCTTAAGGATTCCATCATCAGATCTTCACCCGTTGGCAATAGGACCAGCTATAATGCATTTATGCCTTTTCAAATAAAAAAATAATTTTCCAAATCGGTTAAAAATCTAAGAAAATTTTTACATCGCTCATTATTGTTCAATAAAGTATTTCATAGAGTTATAATTTTATAAATTATTAAATAATATAAATCATGCTTTACTTTCAAATGTCGTGTAACATGTTTATTCATGTAACATTTTATTTCTCAGCTCACTAATATTTTTATAGACTACAATCCAAGTGCACCACTTTGGAAACCACAGTTTATATATTTGTTATTAATTAGTAGGTTCAATCTGAACATTGTGAAACGGACCACCCATAGATGCATAAATCATTCATTACGGAAGCCGTGATTGGCTGTCCTTTAATTAAGGAAATATAAAAAAAATATATAATGTACCTATATGATGTCTTACCTACTTATTTTTTATAGTCCCTCATACAACTCTACAATAATTATATATTTTATTTCCTACATACAATACAAAAGTATACTTACATACAATATAATAGGTAGGTAAGTGTTATAAAAGTCTGAGAGCCATGATCAGTGATAGATAAACCACTTCCAAAATTCTGTTACATTCCACTTCTAAAATATCTTATACATATAGGATATCTTGATGTAGAAATGATACTAATAATAATTTATAGCTTCATCTAGCTACAGCTTTGACCTACTGGTCAAAAACACTTATACCTTACTCCTTAAAAAAATTATAATACCGTTTTATGAATAAAAAAAACTAACAAATGATGAACGAATAAATATTTTTCAGAACTGATAATATATTATACCCTTTTATGTGCCGCCGTCGTTATCAGGGTTGTCGGGATTAGGGTGGTCTTTTACAATGTTACCAGTGAAACTGAATGCTTGTGCTAAACGGCACCAATCCCGGCACAAACAAAGTTATTTTGTTTTATGATGTTGTTAGCAAATAAACGTATCGGTAAATTTAATTACTTGCAGCTTTAGAATAGGATCGGTACAAAGATGAATTTCAATGTTAACAATACAAAATAATCTTTCAATAGATTTAAGTATTATTAAAAAGTCTAAGCCACAGCTCCTATCATTCTTGATATTTCCAGTTTGTACATTGTTCAAAATAATGATTAATGTATGCTTTAATATATTTATTTTAGTTTTTATCAACTCGTCTATCATCACCATCATTGGGTGCCATCTTCATACTGAAGTTTAGAGATTTACATGAAATTATATAAGCACACCTAAATATATAGTTATTAATAAATACATTATAATAAATAAAATAAGGAAATCCAAAGGAAATTGTTTTTTAATCTGCTTTCTACTTAACCTGCTATAAGTTCCAGTCAGAGTTCCAGTTTTTTATTATATATTATTTTATTATACTAACTATTATATCAGTATTATCTATCAATTAAAATTCCGTATACAGGCTGATTGGTTAATCAGAGATCAACATTAAAATTATGAAAAAATCGCTGTTCTATATTAAATAGGTAAATATATTTTTTCGCAATTTCAGCGTTTGTAAAAGATGATTGTACTTATGAAATTAACGTGCCCCAAAAAACGAGTTCGTCACATGATTTACCAGACAACCTACTTTTATACACAGACACTGCACACAAGCCCCACTAATCCTTTGTTTTGAATCCAAGACCATCCATCAATTAATTTATTCGACAGGCCCGCTTCCCGCGCAAGGTTATCACGTGTTAACCCGTTGTTAAACGCACATTATCCTGATTTAACGATCACTAACTCGCGGGTAACCGACTGTTTTATGACATTTCATTTGTTTCAATGTGCCAGAGATTGCAGGATCTCGTCATTGTCTCGTTGGTGCAATTGACTTGGGACTGTCAATTAATTTTATTATTTGAGCTTTTTCATAGGTTAATACTTATAAGTTGACCCATGGCATCTTTGCATGTAAAATCATTAAAATATGCAGACTACTTTAGGAATTGGTTTAAACCATTAATTACTCTAAAACGTTGTCCCTTACTATGGTTCTCATAAGAAGGCTCAAGGTCACTCAACGCGCTATGGAGAGGGCTATGTTCGGTGTTTCTCTATGTGATCGAATCAGAAATGAGGAAATTTGTAGAAAAACAAAAGTCACTGATACATCCCAGCGGATTAGCTTGTTGAAGTGGCAGTGGGCGGGACACATAGAGCGACAAACCGATGGTCGGTGGGGCGGAAGGGTTCTCGAATGGCAACCACGTACTGGCAAGCGGAGCGTAGGACACCCACCCACAAAGTGGTCAGACAAGCTGAACAACGTGTCTGAAAGCGCTGGCCACTGGCCGCTCTAGTTCGGTTATTTTGGAAATCTTTGGGAGAGGCCTATGTCCAGCAGTGGACGTTATGCGGCTGAAATGCTATGATGATAATGATTATTCTCCCAAATTGACAGTGACAAAAGAGAAAGTGACATATTGCGAAAGGTCTTGTTATGGCGTATAAAATGGTTTAAACCAAGTACCTATTAAAGTTAGTCAATGTTTTATATTATTAGGGCTTAATAGTTATGTTTAAAACTTTTTACCAATAACCTAAATAACTTACCTACCTACTTTGAATTCAAAATATCGATTGCATGTAAAGGGATAAATACGTTATTTAATTTTAATTAAATTTTATTGATTTAAGTACACTTGAAAATTTACAGACAATATATGTAAAAAATAAGGAAAACTATAGTGCTCAGGTGCTACTTATTCGTAAAGAAATCTTCCAGTAGGTCTACCTATTAGTATTATACTAACAAAATATATTTAAACTATATTAAAGGTACATTCAGTGCATGATACTGAATCTACCTTTAATATCTAACGGATCAGCTGATCGGTCAATTTGTAGGGAAAGTCGAAAAATATTTCTCATATTAGTTTATTGAGGAAAGTTGTTCAGTATCATGGATTGATTCAGCCTTAAAATAGTTTCAATATTTTAAGTTGTACCCTGGATGTATTATGTAAGTTCAATTGTATTTTGATACAGATGCAGATATTTAAACAGATAAATTACTTACCTCCTTTCTGTAATCATACTCTGATTGCACACAAAACGCCTTTTTCATCTTTTAACACAGATATCACGTAACTCGGCAAATTACTGCAGTACGCAATGCAGGCAGGTGCAATTCATTCTCTTAATGATGGCGACTCGCTTGTTAAGACTACTCCATGATTTTTCGGCAATTATATCGATTGTTCCGTCACCGAATGTCTGAACGTGAGCAATTGTTTTTAATTGGATTTACAGGCTGTTTGTAAGAACAATTTATGATTTTTGTGTTTTGTGTTATCCAAGCTTTTACTATCTATCTCTTCTTATTTTACTTACTTAGTAACGAAATAAGTTCATTTGAATAAGATATATTTTTTTTCTCTACGAAATTAATATATCAGATTTTACCGAATATAATCCACCACTACGATGACTACATAAATTATTTACTTTTTACTCAACTACTCAATATCTTAAAAAAAGTAATTTCCACCAAAGAGGTTGAAACATTTTGACTGCTAAAAACAAAACGAGTGTTTAAACGCGTTTTTATAACTGCTAAATTTTAACAAGCGTTGCGATGAACTATTAAGAAAATTTTATGTTACATCGCATTAAACAGTTTCCCAGCAAAAAAAGGCTCTGTAAACAATAAACAGCAATTTCGCCTTACATCATTAACGCTCACGCAAAAAATAGACCTTAGAACTGACTAATTAGCGTCATTTTGTTTTCAATTCGCAACAGGCCACCCAAACTAGTTGATGTTACCAGTAGTTAATTAGTTTGATTCAAAAATTAATTAAACTTTGATTGATTGTCGTCAACAAACAATGTTCGGCTTTCGTTTAGTGATGAATGGAGTAGATAACATCGGCAATTTGGTAGCAGCGGCAAATTAGCGCATGCTATTGATGGATACAGTTACCTATTGATTAAAAAATAGATGATAGGACGCTAATAAGTCAAGAAAAGGCAATGTTCCTATCTACGAAGTCGCGAACTTGTATAAGAATCTTTTTACTTTATGGAGACTGTTAATAGGTATCATTGGTGTAAGATTTTTCGAACTGCCTAGAGGCATCTGACGTAGCTCAATGACAATGAATAGTAATTATTACACAAGAATGTACTAGTGTTGGTTGCAGGTTTCCCTACGATGTTTTCCTTCACCGGAAACAAGTGGTGATAGTTGAAAAGTGACTGAATATGAGTACAAACTTTGAGGTACTTACGAGCTGTGCCTATATTTATATTTTATTCAAATCTATTGACCACATTGGCATAAAAGGTGAACTTAACACTAATGTAATATCTACCAGTCAACCTTTAGAAAAAACAGAAATTATTGTAATGGCGATAGATTATAAGAGTATTATAAGAGTAGGTTATACTTGTGAAAAAAAAAATACAATTTACTGCGATCACCAACCCACCTGCCCAGCGTGGTGATTATAGGCAGTTCTTCACTTTATGGGAAAAGGCCTTTAGACTATGACTGATAAAGGCTGGGAACACACTATGCTGAATTTAAATTGCAATAAACCAGCAACGTTTATAAAATAAGCATATGAATGTCAGCAAATGGATTCCCAGCCCAAGGCTGGAAAAGATGAAGAAATTTTAAAAGAATATTGTCACGGATTAATGAGATAGGATGCTAAGAGAAAACTGTATTCATAGATTTAAAAAAAAATCTTTCCCATATAACAAACCTGGTCGACTTGAAAAATCAGTTTTAATGTTACCGAAATTAAGACGATAGAACATGAGTAATATCATATGAATAATTAAATAAATAAAACAAAAGCTTCAAAATAAGTCCACCCTGTACAAATTATCCTCAATCGTTTTCTCGAATCAGTAGGAAATCGATGGTTACACCGCTGTTAAGTAGCGGTACAGAGTCTGAAGTATCGGATATGGCGCCGTTATAACGCTATAATCGATACCGATATAATTATATAACGATTAATCGCGTTACTTAAGATATCGATCAATATCCGCCGGCTATACGGTAGTTTGCTTAAGTTTACCATAGGTAGAGCTTCGTTTGGATTTATGGGATAGCATTTTTGTTACTTTGCTGTTATGTGTCATGAATTGAAACGTTTATTTAACCACCCATATATATTCACTTAACCAACCCGTTTTCTTTTCCTCTTTTATTCCAAAACAGCTGAACCGATTGGAATGAAATTGGCCTTTATTAACATTCCGGAAAAATTTGAAGTTCACTTGGGATTGTCAAACAAACTTTGGTCACGCGGCATTGTTCCTACATAACTGCCAGCGGCAAGTTAACAGTTGTATATTAGTTCTTCTACTTGAGTCGTTCCTCAATTATTGCGGACTTGCTTACGAATTTTTTTTTTTTATTATTTTTTTATTATTTTTTAATAAGAATAAAAATTATAAATAAAATACCTTTTCCAACGCACCGCATTGAGGCAACGTACCTAGAATACTTGCAACGTTTCCTCGCTGAATTAGTACAATGTGATATGGTATAGTACTGAGATAGGTACATACATGCATCATCATTGGCAGCTCTCAACGACTCACTGCTGGGCATAAGCCTATTTTTGTCTGCGCTATTGAATCCTATTCCTTGCCTTAGCGATCCAGTTCTTTCCAGAAATCCATTTGATATCATCCACCCACCTAGCCGCCGGACGCCCAACACTCCGTTTTCCATTCCTGGGGTATCACTCGGTGACAGCCTCACTCTACCTTCTATCGTTCCTTCTAGCCAGGTGTCCCGCCAAGTTCCATTTAAGGTTCTCAACCCTAAAGAACTCGTCGTAAACTTACGTTCCACATATTATTTTACCTTAAGGCCGTACCTGATTTTTCTGGGGTCCAGTGCTGCCCCCATTTAAAATAAATCATTTCAAAGAAAACGGAGACATTATTTAAAATTTTGCTACTATAAATTCCTAGATAACCCTTCAAAGTATTTTATGAACTACTGTTTACAGTTTATAATAAGAACCTTAAGCTTTACTACGCACATTTGCCAAAAGTGGCCGTTTTTCGCAAATGTGCGTAGTAAAGCTTAACGTTCTAACTTTAAACTGTAACCTTAAACCGGACCCCGGAAAATTCAGGTAAAAATTCAGGTACGGCCTTAAGGCCGTACTTGAATTTTTCGGTGTCCAGTGCTGCCCCCATTTAAAATAAATCATTTTAAAAAAACGGAGGCATTATTTGAAATTTTGCTACTACGAGTATCAAATCCTAGATAACCCTTCAAAGTATTTTATAAACTACTGTTTACAGTTTAAAGTGACAACGTTTAGCTTTTGGCACTTTTGGCTAATGTGTGTAGTAAAGCTTAACGTTCTCATTATAAACTATAAACAGTAGTTCATAAAATACTTTGAAGGGTTATCTAGGTCTTGGTAGTAGCAAAATTTTAAATCATGTCTCCGTTTTGTTTAAAATGATTTATTTTAAATGGGGGCAGCACTGGACCCCGGAAAGTTCAAGTACGGCCTTAAAAAAGTAAGCACAACATCATAAGTACAATCCAATGTAAAAACTCAATTTGTATACTGGGTGATATTAGTGACGGGCGTTTTTGCATGAAGGCAATAAGTCACCTACAGATGATTAGAGCATTTCTTATGTTCACTATGGCCATTCCCACATACCGAACACAGGTGTCAAACTGCCTAGAGGCCAATTTAAATCGCATTATGGTGATAACTCAATTGGAGTTGGAATATATAAAGCTTTATAGAGTTATTAACTATACGAGAAGAAAATAAACATTTTTTTAAGTAATCTTACTCGTATATTAAATAATCTACCTTAAGGCATTTTAAGATATAAATATCTTAACAAAAATCTTAAACACCAAAAACATGGTTTAACTCAGAACGCAATAGTAATAGGGTATTTATTGAATCCGGATGCCGCCATTTACATTCATAAAATTCGAATTTACAAATCGATTAAAATTGAATGTTTTACGAATTTATTGATCGAGCGAGCGCTAAGCGCGAGCGAAACGTCTCGATAAAAATGTTTTTGTATGTTCAATTCAATTCAATTCAAAAATCTTTATTATAATAGGATATTTATAATATCTCTTAATAATAGTCACTTTGTTGGTCGTGTTGAAAACGTAAAAATGCAATATTTCAACCATTTCGAAAAATTATGAAAGATATCATAAAACTATTTTGTTACCCTTATTAAACTTATTGGCCCGAACAACGTTCTCATCTGATATACTTCAAGGTGTTAGGGGTGTGAAGGGCAACGCAAATACAGACTCGCAAGCTCTACAGCTCACAGAGCCACTAGTTTAAATTGTAGTAAGAACAATATTTTATAATTAATTGATTTACCTTGATTTTGTCAGCGAAGCTAAAAAACAATATATCTTAAAAAAACTACTTTACCCGTGTAGTATACCGTATTTATTATTTTAATCATGATCAATATAAAAATAAAATTTATAGTTGAATAATATACATAAGTCAAAATCATTTATTTATCTTTGGATGTTTGTATCACTTGATACGAGTTATTGTCAATCTTTCGATTTATAAAAGTTGTTGACGTCAGATCATTTAGTTATAAACAGAACACCATTGGTGCCACCTCTACACATTTCTACGTCCTTATGCAGTAACATCTCAACATTACTTATGGAAATGGCCTCCATTAGGACTGATTTAAATGTTAGTGCTGCCCTGCCCAAGGGTGATTTGTCCAATAAAGTAATACAACCGTGGATTTTAAAGCGCACAGGCTCGGATAGGGATCGTTAGCGATTCTGTTTTTATTATTAAAAGTGCATCGGTACTCTATGGCTGTTATGACCAATATGTGATTATGTGGAGAATAAAAAGAAGTTGTTTGCATTATGAGAAACTGGCTTTTGTCCGCAACACTGTAGACCGAGAGAGAGAAGTAGAGAAGAAAAAGCCAGAAAGCGTACCCTGGGTTTCGAAACAACACAGCTGTTAAAGATGCTACTGTGACTTAGGTACCTAATCTAATCTCGGAATAAAACTTATCTTAACACATTGCTGGACACACTACGTCTAGGTATAGACGTAGATCAATTGTTCTTTCTATTGTTTCTGGCTGAGTGTCCAGCAATGTGTTAAGTTTTAAAACGAGACTTGGTTTACAAATTCATTCACTATTTATATATATTTCAATCACAAAAGCTGCCAAACTTCACATTTATAATTTAGAAATTAAGATTCTGCATGTAAGCTGTACTATTCTATTATGTATTCTGTAACGTAAGTATATGAGACATAATAGAAAATTATGCAGTTTTAATATTAATCACATTATTGTACATCTACGAATGGTAATTAAAAATCTTTATGGATAAACAAATAAGACGATATAAATAATAAAAATGAATACCTGTAATAGTTTTTTAATCCAATCCAGTTTAATAATTTTAAACTATATTATTATAATATTATAAATAAACTAATTATTATAAATAATAAACAAAATATAATTTAACTTTTTTCCAGGAGCTAATAATATAAAAACTAAATTTCTATTCCACATACGTATAAAAATACATTACACACAAATACATATCTAAGTATTAGCAATTTTATAACACAACTTGTGTAATAAAATATTCTTAATTACACACATATTATTTATTATCAAATTACATGCCCATAATTTATAATTATAATGACGATAGAACTATAAAAATAATGAAGATAATGTGATTAAGTAATTACTCATTTACAATATAAATGTTTTACTGTTAAAAAATCTTCTATTACATATTGAATATACATATCTAGGTATATGTCGCAAACTGTTTTACTTAACCATTCATTTTATTTTAGTTTATTTTTTGTAATGGCTATTTGACCACGCCGAGTGGTAATTTTAATGTCTCTACAAAATTTGTTTTTTTTTTAGTTTCAGTTCTCTTTCATCATCAGGTCTTATCTTTTGTATTACCAGAGCCATACTTGGCCAAAGCAGCCAGAGGATTTGGCCTACACTCTTGGCTGGCCAGACGGGTTGGAGAGGTCTGACTGATATTTACTCGTATGTATACATACTTAAATATCATGACAGCTACATAGGTAGCTGTAATGATATTTAAGTATGAGCTTGTTCAGCTTGTATTTCCTAAGTCGCCTTCTACGACATCCACGGGAAGACTTGAAGTGATCCTATTCTACTCTGCCGAAAGCCACCGGCACTGTTCTCTCTTTTTCTCTTTTAAATACATAGTGTTAATTAAAATTTTATTATCTAGGTTTAATTTAATTTAAATTTAACATTAAATAAATACTTCTTTTTCAACTACGCTGCAATTATATCGTAACTGCACTACATATGCAGCACAGTGGAACTTACCGCACTGTTTAGTTTTTTTTTAAAAATCGATGTATCGGTGGAGAGAGGTGATATTGTCTCTTTCGCTTACTCTAAGAACTTGGTGAACGAGAAGGATAAAGGAAAAGTACCAGGATAGCATAAGTTTGCAGAAGTAAACTCCTGCAGACTAATGCTATCCTGCATAATATATATGTATACTATTGTATACTATTGCTTTGCATACAGCTGGAAGTCAAGCTCATCTATCATAAAACTACCCTAGATATACGATACGTTCAGTTTATTTTTTGTTTTTTCGTGTGTGTAAGTGGCCAACACTGGTGTCAGATTTTTCATGCTGCCTAAAGACATCTAACATAGCTTGACGACTGCCTAAAGGCATCTAACATAGCTTGACGACTGCCATACAATGATGACAGCCGGGACAGACGGCTTTACGTGCCTTCTGAAGCACGGAGGAGCTCGAGAAAGTTTTGTACCACTTGTTATTACCCATCCAAGTACGGACCACGCCCGGGGTTGCTTAACTTTTGAGACCGCTAGCAATGCGTACGTACGTACACCCACCAGGCCACCGATCTCCTCAATCGCGTTCAGTTGGCCAACCTGATGGCCATATGGAGTTATATAGTGTGCGTGTGAAGTGATGTTTGCAATTGCCTACCTAATAATTTTACTTATATAAGCTTTTCTTGCAGTAGTTGAAAGAAAAGCAGATTATGCACCTCGCATTAAGTAATTTATATTGCACTCGTGGTTTTTATCTACTATTATTGTACACATCTTTTTTTTCTCTTTACTTTCTATCTGTACCCATTCACACATTCCGTCTAATATTCGGCCTTCTTGTAACCTTAATTTTATATCACAAACGTATTTTACTAAAAATAAATATGCACTTATTTTTAGCAAAATTAATTTAAATAAACGAGCAAGTGCGAGTCGGACTGTACACGAAGGATTCCGTACCTCCGTACAATGTTTTAAAACGCTGAAGAAATACGTTTAACGTGTCTTGTATGACGACTCCCTTTAATTTTTAACTTTATCTTATTTTTAGTATTTGTTGTTATAGTGGCCATAGTAATACATAATCGGTGAAAATTCCAAGTATCTAGTTAATGTAAAAGCATTAACTAGATACTTGAAATTTTTTTGATAATTGAAATTTATAAAAAAAAGATCGAGTTAAAAACGTTGAAAAAAACACGTTTCTTGTATAACGACCCCATCATATTTTTAACTTTATCTTATTTTTGGAATATTTTGTTATAGCGGCTATAGTAATACATATGTAATTTATGAAAATTTCAAGTATATAGTTAATGCCGTTACGAGTATAAAGATCTAGTTAAAAACGCTAAAAAAACACGTTTTTTTAGCGTTTTTAACCAATTAAAAGAATACTCAATATTACTTTTAAATATTTACGATCGGTCGATACTTGCGCTGCTGCAGGGCTCAATTAAGGTAGGGTTTGTTCTCCCAAAATGTCATGCATCTCATCGGTTGCCTACAGGCTATCATAAAGTAGTCAACAGCTAAATAGCCAGTGTTTACTGCCAATAAAAATAATATGTTAATTAGTGCTTTTACAACTTGCTTCTCAACCTTTTTTAGCGCTAAATATATAAGTTTTAGGAGAAATAAGATATTAAAGCTATTTCTTTGAAATATTATTTTCATAATTATGTCGATGCCAATATGGTATAAAGAGCTCTTATTTTTTCTTTTTTCTGCCTTCATTTTATTGAGCTCTTTGAGCCATCAGTTATAAATTGTCTATGTCATTTACGTTCCCATAAATTATGAAAATAGTAAGTTTTATGTGCGTGTGCTATGATTGATATGAAAATTGTTTGTTATATGAATATTTTTATCTACACATAAACAAAAATATTAAAATGACATAGACATGATAGGTAGGTACTTAGTTGAAATGGCATGAAATACATATTTGCATAACGGTTATTAGTGTCGTACTCATGTAACTGACAACACTAACTCTATATATAGCCAATTGACTCGAAAGAAAAACTGACAAAGCCCTTTTGGAACTGTCAAAACCCTTCTGGCGCGTGGGCGACCAATACTGTGTAAATAAGTTTCTTTCGGCGTTTCTTCTCAGCAGTGGTCGTGCTAAACGCTCGGTAGCTTTTAAAACACAAAATATAATTTAAATAAACATTACACGTAATGTACACTAAAATTGTTAACGTGCAAAAGTACCTGCGATGGCCTAACTACTGAATAAATATTTGATTCTTGATTGATTTGATTCTAGGATTTTTGCTATGTTACTGCTCGTAAGCGAATATGGTAAGACTCGTGTGTGAAATACGAATCGCGATATGTGTTTGTTGATAAAGATCATAATATTATAAACATCGTTCACATACTCACTCATGACGGTTGCTACACATTTGTTGGGCCGGCATTAATCGGCACAGCCGCCGGGCGGTAAAATCGAATATACAGCGTCTAACAAAATATACTGAAACTATTTTAAGCGTGGAGTCAGTCCATCGTACTGAACAACTTTCCCCAAGGAACATATATCGAAATATGAAAAATAATTTTAGGCCTCCCATATAAGTTTACCGATCAGCTGATCCGAGTTTGTATGGAGAGCCAAAAATTTTTCATACACTACACTATTACACTTTATATGTACCTAGATGAATGTTCGGGAAAAAGGCGATAAAATTGTTTCGGGTCGGCTTTGTTGTTCGACAAATACTGCCAAATCGATAATGCCGGCCCGAGTAAGTGTGTAGCAACCCTGAATTAGTACGAGTAGCTGCAAACGCAACGTAACAATTTAAGGATTGCCTGCCACGCGTAGCCTTTTTATTGCTACACTACGTTTTCCACGAACGTCTTTATTCCTAACAGGGTAGACAGAGCCGTTAGGCCCAAGAGCTGATTTTAGTGTGATGATAAGCGCAAAGATGAATAAAACGACCTACGAGTTCAGTCTAGGAAAGCGATCATATATATAACAGTTTTACTTCCAAAAACATAACTAGGTACTACTTACTTATTTATTTGATGAGCACGGTGGCTCGACGGGAGTACGCATTACTAGCGCTTGTGCAAGTTAAGCGACACGGGCGTGGTCCGCACTTGGATGGGATACCATTAGTGGCATAAAAAATTTCTCGGGCTTGCTTCGGAAGGCACGTTTAGCCGTTGGTCCGCCTGTTATCATTAGACGGCAGTCGTCAAGCTGAGCTAAGCCTTTAGGGAGCTTGAAACATCTGACAACAGTGATGGCCACTTACACACACGAAAAACAAAAACTTATTTCGCAATTTTATAGAATAATTAGGGCAGATATCTAAGAGAGATGTATGGTATCAGATAACGGGCAGCAGCGTCCTATGTGCAAAGACTTTAATACCATCTAAGTATTACGATCACCAACCGTCAGCCCAGCGTGGTGATTATATGGGCAAATTTTCCGTTTATTGGGAGGCATTTAGTTCAGCTGTGGACTGATATAGGCTACGAAGAAAAAAATATCACATTATTATTTTAAAACTATGTATAAGTTATAAGTGGAGTGAAAGAGGACGTAGTAACAAATGTAGAGAAAGGGATGTTAAGATGGTTTGGGCATGTAGAAAGGATGGATGAAAACAAATCAACAAAAAATATTTATAAGGCAAGTGTGAAAGGAATAGCGGGACAGGGTCGACCTCGGCGAACGTTCTGCGATCAGATTGCAGATGTTCTAAAAAAAGGAGAGGTAAGAAGTACCCGTAAACGAAGGGCATGCATGAAGAGGTTGATGAGTGTAGATGAAGCGAAAGAGGTATGTCAGGATCGTAGCAAGTGGATGTCCATAGTCTCTGCCTACCCCTGTGGGAAACAGGTGTTCTAGTATGTTTGTATGTATAAGTTCGAGATACAATTTTACAAATTGAATATTCATGAGCTAGCTGGCCAGAGTCTAATACGTATTTCGCAGAATAGAGGCTACCTACTGATTTTGCATCGGCACCCAGAAACTGAATTCGACACCCGTTCGTGTCCATAACCGGTTTTTTCTAACGTGTACAGTTTCACACGTCTTCGTTAAGTGCAAGGCTAATAAGCAAGGAGCAACATCCTGTAGGTGTGTCCTTACTAATGAAATTCGATGTGTATTCATATTTTTATGATTCGATGTGTATTAATAATTTTAGAACGAAATAATTATATTATATTTTTACGAAAAAAAACAACGACTTTATTTGCCTTGAGGAGTTTCTTCCATATCTCCAAAGTTCATCATAATATCTGTACCAAATGACTTAATATGGAAATAACTAGATAATAAAGAGTTTCAAATAAAAAAATAATCATCAAGATTCACGTAACATACATACCCAAAAAGAAACTAATATATATAGTTTCTTTGATAACTTGCTCCTTTTTTAAAGTCGGTTAAAATGGTAGTGAAGAGAGAGAGAGAGAGAGTAGAGAGTGTAGATATGTCATTACCAAAACTATACATGTACACTGAACTGTAACGTAAAACCATACACACATGCACATTATATCAAAGAAAAAATAACAATAGGTATAACTCCGCCCTCGGTGCCCCAACACACACCTGAAATGGTGATTTGAGAGAATAAAGATATCAATCAGACGAAAAAAGCGTGATTTTGATAATTTAAAGCTAGTTTTTAGGGTTCCGTACCCAAGGGGTGCAAACGGGACCCTATTACTGAGACTCCGCTGTCTGTCCGTCTGTCCGTCTGTCACAGGAATCTATCTCTTGAACCGTAATAGCTAGACACTTGAAATTTTCACCGATTATATATTACTGTGGCCGCTATAACAACAAATACTGAAAATTAAAAAAAGTTAAAAATTAAAGGGGGTCGTCATACAAGAAGAGTGTTTTTAGCGTTTTAAAACATTGTACGGTGGTGCGGAACCCTTTATGTGCGAGTCCGCCTCGCACTTGCCCGTTTATTGTTTATGATTCTGGACTTTCAACTATACGAAACAATTTGGCATTGATTGTAATATGTACTTACATACTTAACATAATAGAAAATGATTTTATCACGGAAATATTTGGTGACAAAAGTAGTAACTACAATATAATTGACGTAACACTTTCTTATACTTGGGAGAATTATTCAAAAACACTTGGTAGGGGACTGGCCAAGATCTCGAGTAGGGGCTCAATTGGATTGAGCGCGCAATTAGTATCGTGTTACATGGGAACTTAATCACGGCCTACTGTGTCATCAAAAGACCGACAATGCATCACACGGACGAAATATCTTCCTCAGACCAAGATATAAAATGTATTATTCCTAAAGAGGATTGACGTCAGACAGGCGGCCGGTCGTAGATAGCCAAATCGTTTGAACTGTTCCGGCTATTCTCGGCATCCTTGGGTGACATGTATATTATATGTATTCCGAGATGAGAATATGTAGGAAAGCGCTCCGAAGCAGCACAGCTGAGGATGCAAAACGTGCTAAGATGAAAAAATTAAATTTATAAAATGTATAAACATGTAGCAGTTTTTTTTTTGTCTGGAAAGATAACTTTCCAGAAAAAAACAACTTATTTTTTACGCTCTACATATTGCACTAGCTTTTGCCCGCGGCTTTCCTCGCGTCCTTTCTTAGCGGAAGCCTACGTCATAACATCTACCTGCATGCCAAATTTCAGCCCGATCCGTCCAGTGATTTGGGCTGTGCGTTGATAGATCACTATGTCAGTCAGTCAGTCACCTTTGAGTTATATATATATATAGATATACCCAAATACATACTTGATAATACGTAAGATAATAAATTCAAAGAAATATCTATTGTAATAATGTAGGTACATTTTCGATACCTAAACTGGGAGTGACACAGGCCTGCTAAAACTGCGGACCTCCACTTGCTACGATCCTGACAGACCTCTCTCGCTTCACCTACACTCATCAGTCGTCACTCTCTGCATGCATGATGAATGGTTTAGGTATGTAAAATACAAAACTTCATTCAGTTCGTATCAGGAAAACAAAATAAATGTAAAAAATCAAGTGCGCAACATTTTTATTACGTATCACCTTCGCACCAAAGTCATTGATGTATGTATGTAAATAAAATTCAGTAAATTTACATTTATCAGTAGATTGTGCGCATCATTCGTATCAAAATGTATCACATTTCAACACAAGCTCACGTTGTACTAAAACTGCTTATAGACATCTCTATCCTGTTTTCTTTCCTTATTATTCAAAATATTATGCCTTTTTATCTCCATTTCTCACAGTGTTTACTACCTTTTTTGTTATAAGACCATTAACAAATGGTAGAGAGGTATAAAGGTAGGCTGGTTGACCTTCTAACTCACTCATCAGAATAAACAATATCGTATATACCTAAATATTTAAAATATCTAATTTAAAATTTGCCCTGTGACGTGTAAGTTCTATTTTTAAATATTTTTACGAAATTTAGTTTTAATTTAGCTTATAATATTTTAGTTTGTTTAGTTCAGTTTTACGTTGTATTTTTAGTTTTGAAAATAAAGAGTTAAATAAGTGGTAGGTATTGTTCAGTTTCCATACCATAGGTTCTTACATACTTACTAGCAAAAAAACTGCTAGTTTTTAAGGTTCCATACCCAAAGGGTGCTAACGGGACCCCATTACTGAGAGACTCCGCTGTAGCAGTCTATCCCTCTGTCCATTCGTTTGTCAAATCACAGGGCTCTATCTCTTGAACCGTAATAGCGAAACACTTGAAAATTTCATCGATTTTATATAACTGTGGCCACTACAACAACAAATACTAAAAATAAGATAAAGTTAAGTAAAAATAAGATAAAGTTAAAAATAAAAGGGGGTCGTCATACACAAATATTGTTGTGAGGCACGGAACCCTTCATATACGAGTCCGACTTGCACTTCACCAGTTTTTGTATGTAACTCATGCCGCTGTGTCCACATCCATAATCTAACAGCAATCATCATCAGCATTTGCGTGCCCGTGCGATACAGCCGCTCCATAACTCGCTCCAACGCAACACCATTTCTACTCGCGAAAATCCAAAGTACATATGAGTGCGACAATGTCAACAGTAGGTGCAGACAATCACGTTGAATGTCAACACTGGTGTTTGCACAACGTCCGCCGAGCGGGGCGTGCCGAGTGCCTACGGTGGCCGGTGGAAAACATTCAACAACTTTACATGTCACACGGCCACTTTTCCGCTAAATGCCTTTTGATAGGTATCAATGTCCCTACATCATTAATGACACCGTTATTCCAGTTGGAAACACCGCCGCTCCGTGCACCGTAGCGAAATAGGTAATACTTTAAATTGGAGTACGTGCAAGGCGTACGGAATGTAATACAATGCTTTTGTAAGTTGGTAAAATACTTAATATTTAGTTGCAATCAGTAATAATTAAAATGGCAATTGTATAAAGTTGTACGATACGGTTAGTTGGCGTAAAAAAATTTACCCATCCATTTTAGTTTTATTTATATGTATTTCATTTGGTTGTAATAAAGATTCATTTCCCGTATTTTATTTCTAGACGCCTGAAAAAAAAAGCTTAGCTTTTTGCACTTTTGACGCAAAAAAAACAGCTATTCCTTCTTGTAATTTAACAATAAAATAGTACCTAAATAGGGACATTTTAGTGCTTTTATAAACGAAACTATCTATGCTATTACTTCCTTATATATATCACTTCCTTTTTTATCAAATTTAACGACCCTTATTTAAGAAAATAAGGTTATTTAAAAAGTAAAGGACTAATAAATATGCGCCATCATAACACACCTGGATATTTTTTTATTAAATATGTAATTAACTTATTATGTTTTTTTGCTTATACGGAATATAATTAAAATCAATATAGCCATGTGCGTGTCAATAAAATTGAAAAATAATTACTACCTGTAAATAATATTAAATCCAGTAGCTTACAAAATGACATACCTTACTTTAAAATGTCAGAACACACCTGTTTATTTTAAACCTTATTTAACGATAAAATATTTTTCATATCAAGTGTTCTGAGTAAATACTAGAAGGTACGATGTTGATTTTTTTATAGATTAAACGACAAGTCAATAACGCAAGCCGTGGCGGGTTCATTACACTCGAAATTTGACAAATATTTGAATTATGAGTACTTGAAAGTTTTCCGTTTATGCTTACATATTTATGTAGATATCTTTTAACTTACAAACTTTACGATGCATGTGCCAAAATAAATAATTTGGTTGTTTTCTACTAAACTTTATTTTAGTCCTGAAAATAATACTTTGCATTGCACTTACTATATGCACTAAGACATCAATTGTTACTGTACATAACATAGTGTCGTTTTAATATACTAGTTAATTTGTAATAATTCTTTAGGAAATTGGTTAAAGAAATATTGGATCGGTAGGGACAGGTAAAAGAGGAAAATATTTTGACCAAGGTTAAGGTAAGTACAATATATTTTAATAAATTAACCGTTGGGCCAAAAATATTTTTCCAGTCATGCCTATTGTCGGATGTTTGGACTTTTTACCTGCAATACTGTCTTAACGATTTCTTTAACACATACGTATTTGTTGAAAAAGTTTTGAAACTGATATTCGGTTTTATGAATTTAGTAAATTGTCCTTAGTAAGTAGGTACCTTCCCTATAACTTTATTTTTAAACTTCTTTGAAAATAAAGTTCAAAGAAGTTTAAAAATACTTTGTGATTTTCAATCGAAAAAATAAACAAGTTTATCAGTTTAATGTTAGTATGTACTTATTATAAGCAATATTACAATCTTACTTAAAATAATCTACCTACATATTCTTTTACGTTTATTTTCTTCTATCGTTTCGTATCTATCATTAGTAACCAACTCACAGAGGTGTAATAAATATTGTGATCACGTACGGTATTAGAAAAAATAATTGCTTCTTCTAGTCGCATTATTGGCCCGCGAAATTAAATAACTTTTAGGCGGCATGCTTGAGACGTGTACCTGTCTACGAGGGGTTTATGACCGCCTTTTCATTTTTTCTTTTACCTGATGGCACAAAAGGGGGATAATGTTTATCAGATATTTTTCATGCCTTTTTTTGTCTGTTGCACTCTTTTTTGATTATTTATATTAGTATTTCGTATTAAGGCTTCTTCTTTCTTTTGCACGTTTAGGTGGTCAATTTCATCAGGTTTTTTCAGGCGTCTAGCTTCTACCTAAGACTGACATCAATAATAACCGGACCAATTACTTAGCGTGTAATTTAGAAGGAGCTTAATCAAAAGTGAGACTAGCATAGTGATGTGCTGCTGGAAATATTCCAAATTTACGGGAATTTTCCCATTGTAAATTTACGGGATTATTCCTAATATTCCCATAAGTATTCCCCGAAATTTCCTTTTTAGGAATATTTCCGGGAATGTTTACGGGATTGTTCCCAAAGTTTTCAGGGACGGCACATCACTAGACTAGCAAACATTGAGCTACATGTATACTACATAGTATATATGGTGCTCAATGTATACTAGTAGTATACGTAGCTCAATGCTAGAAAATACTAGAGTTACGTAGTAAACGCGGTTTTCTCCATTTGAAAGTATTGAAACTTAATTACGCGGAGTTGGTCCTTTACTCTAAGAGTAGCACGACAATCACCACGTATCACGTATCTATGTGTCGGATATTATCGGCCGACCGACAGACGTGTTATTTTACGCAGTAAAGCCTATGGTTCGTGTGGCCACTTGCATCAGAATATACGTAATTTTAAACTTAATATCTTGCTTCAGTGACCTTTCAGCACGTGTTTGGTAGAAGTTGGAAGAGAGTTACAGCGCTCTATGGTTGCTGGCTTTTGAGAACATCGAATTAGGACTCAAGCAAGGTTTTATTTTAATTTAGGTTTAAATTGAGCTTTTGTGAACCAAAAGCTAAATTTAAAACTAAATTTAAAAAGTTAGTTTTTAGTTAGTACTTTTAGTTAGATAAGTATTTATGTAAGTTTTTTTAACAAAATGTTATCGTTTTTAAGTTGAATATAATGTACAAAGTAAAAGAGCAAGGCTTGTGTTTAAGGTTACAGGGACGGCATTTTCGTCTAAGGTTAATTTATGATGTGTTACATCTTTCTTTTCGCTATCCTGCAATCTATGGGAGTGTTTCGTGAAATGCGACGGAAGGGTGTAACAGGAAGCCGGGGATGTGCGCCCTATTTGATTTGACCAATGAGCGCGCGAGGTTGTAGAGTTAGCGTTTACCAAGGTGAGATGTCAGATGTTTGTTACACAACGCTCGTTTATTTAACATCTAAGTAATACTATAGTACTAAATGACAAATAAGTAATACCTTTTTATCATCAATTTTATTATAACACCAGTTGCTGTAGCTATTTGTTAGTGTCTTTAATTTAAAAATAAAATAACTGGCTCAGTTGGATGCCCGAGTTTATATGTATTAATTAGTTGTAATATAATTTTACACTTACCTTTTATTATTTTTAGAAATTTTATTTCTTACAATGGTAACTCGATCCACCTCGGTTGTTTGGTGTATATTATTAAAAGCCATTTTTAAAATTTTTTTTTTTTAATGTTTTTGAAACGGAACGTAAATATATTTTAACTTTTAACACATGTTTTTAATTTACTTTTATCAGAACCACCTGTAGGTTGACTGGTAGAAAAGGCCCTAGGCCTTAAGACCGCCTGTTACATTTGTTTTTGTAATAAAGTTAAATAAATAAATAAATGTTTGGCAAATAATTTTATCTTTATCTTAATGTCATACCTACCAAGGCTGCTCTGGATAAGTATGGCTCTGTTAGTACAGAGCACCTTAATGAAGCTAACGACGAGATCGCCGTGGTTATGTGGCCACGGCGATCTCTCTGTCGTTAGCTGTGACCAATATGTACTGGTCACAGTAATTTGAAATTGAAGCTACAGTGTAACCATTTCAACTCGATAAGAAGAAGAAGTACAGAGATGGTATGTAGAGAGAATCGTGCTCCTACAGTGATTAAAAAAAGACCTGATGATGATGATGAACTGCCATACCCACCTATTTTATGTTTTAAAGTTTACAAATTTGTCTTAAAATATACTATGCAAGGTGTGAATATACTGTAAGGGTGATCCAGACCATCCATACGAACCACTTTTCCTATAGGACCAATGTTTGGATCTCGAACTTAACTTTGTTCTTATCAGACAAAAGTGATTGCTGATCGTTCAACTAGTAAAGTCTATTTATGATCAGGTCTTTTTAGTCTCCACTGCAGGAGCACGACCCTTTTTGTAGTATAATATAATAGCCAGAGCAGGCAGAGGATTTGGCCTAAACTTTCCACGCTGACCAGACGGGTTGGAGAGGTCTCATTGTTGTTTATAAGCTTTGTTTAGCTTGTGTTTTCTAAGTCGCCTTCTACAACTTCCACGGGAAGACTTGAAGTGATTCTATTCTACTCTGCCGAGAACCACACGACTTATGTACGTTACGTATAGTCTAGTATGTGTAGTTATTTTAAGTTAAACCTTACGAAAATGCTTGAATTTGTAACATTCCTATGAGAAACATTCCTTTGCGTAAAATATACAACCTAACGGTTTTTAACAAAATTCCCTTCAGAGCATCACGGCCTACACACTGAGGTCTCGGAATCACGGCAGTGTGATAAGTCGGGCAGAGCGTATCCGTTTATTTTTCACACCAAAACCCAAAACACCAAGTACCTATATCATCGTTACGTCGCCCTCCTGGAATTTATAGGCCGTCGTAAAAAGATACGTGATAGAAAAACAAGGCGGGTGGGTCGCTCCCGGTCGTCATCGAATCGACAAAGCGAGCCCACGCGCTAATGTATTCAACGCGGCGATTGATGAAGTATAAAATTTCTTAGTACCGTCTCACTCACAATGGAATTATGATAATTTATCGGTTGGCTTGTGCCGCGCGAGTGTGTGGGAACGCGCGCCGCACGGGCTTTCCCACGAGCGCGCTTCGCGTAGAAGAACGTACCGTTCTCTACTGTTAAACGCGTCACTTAAGACCTTTTCAATTCGTTCAATTCTAGAACGTTAACACTGAAAGGTAGTAAGTGCGAAGTGGTTAGCGTATTGTGGGCCTTCGCGCGCGTCGTGAAGACAAGTTAGGGTACATAAGACGTTTTGTTGGTTAGTGATGTGAGACAGAATTGGAGTAAGTAGCGTCACGGCGCGCCTCGACCGCACAATGGGTTGTATCGTCGGCTAGCGGTGCTGGGAACGAACTCACACCTTACCAAGGTGATAGTTGATATTATTGTTTTTGACTGACTAATTAGGATGAGGTATTTTGAATTGAGACGGTTAATTGATTGATTTTTGTTGTTTGTATAGGTTTATGACATATTATGGAATGAAGACTTTATTGAAGAATGAAGAGTTATTTTTATTTCACCGATGCAATTACAATTTAAACAAGTACCTTAAAACTTGAACCTACGTACTAAGTGGTTTAGTAACCTTATTGTTAGGTACTAAATATGACAAACGTTCAACATTTAATATCAAACGTTAATTTAATTATATGATTAAATTAATTAAAATAGACGATATCTAAGAAAGGTGTAAGTTCGTTCTGGCTTATAGATAATTATACTATACATATAAATATTTAAGTTTTATTTTATTTATTTGTAGCAGATATTTATTAGGATCAATAGAATTAATTTCAGAAATAATTCAAAGTCAAAAATGCCAGTAAAATAGATTTGTGATACACATTTCTTCTTGGTAGTGTTGGTAGGTATGAAAAGTATGTTAAATATGTTTTGAGATAACAAATATGGAGTCTAAAAAAGCTCCTCTCGTTGGCTAATTAGACATCTAAACTTTATTTATTTATTTTGTAAGTAAAGTTTAAAGTTGTTAGAGACAGAGAATAAAAGAAACTGAAGCTACAAATATATCACAAACATTTACTGGAGCATAGCTATGATAAAAGTGCTACAAAATCGTACTTATATGCAGTTTTCTGAGTAGGGCACTAAATGCACTAATATCGATAAGGTGCTATTTGTCGTAGCGATTCCTATTCGTCAGTCTGTCTGTTGGTGTGACTGCGACAAGCGATAACACGCGGCGTGTCGCCCGCCGCAAACCTGCCGCAACCACAGGGTTGCCACTCAACTAGATCGAATGTAAAATAACATTAAAAAAATACTTTGATTATTTTTATTATAATTTTGGCAATAGTTTCAAAAATAATAATTTGTTCTTAACGGTGATAGAGTTTGAGTATTTGCGATCACAATTTTCTTAGTTTCTGATTCAACTAATAAATATACAAATATCATTATTTAAAAAAAAATTGACATACACTGTACTATTTAACACAACTTTGAAATACAAATTATTTTCTATAACTTATACAATCTAACGTTAAATGCCACGTACCCGAGAAAAAAGTGCATAATAATCTATAAAAAATCCGATTCAAAAGAAAAAACCGTTCAATTTAGCCCTTGTTGTCTATTGAGCAACATTCTGACAGTGATTTAATAAGTCACCACGAGTCGTCTGCAGTGACGTCATTGTCCGCGTGCAGGGTGTCAAGAATGCTAGGGGACCGTCGGGAGACTTTAGGGGAGCATCTTAGGGCAGAGGGAGCGCGTGGGAACGTGCTAGCCAGGTGCTATCAGCTGCGGGCGAACAGCTGGGTCGTCTTAGCGAACCGTAAGGATGATTGTAAATTAAATAATAATAATGATTTAAAAATAATCGTGAAGCTGTATGTTATAAGGAAAAAATATTTAGGTAAAAAGGGAGATTATTAAAATACGGGAATTAAAACGAAATATGTAAATTAATGAAACAGTTAATTCATTAACAAAATTACAGTAATTAAATACATATAAAATATGTGTCAAGTTTTAAAAAATATAAGTATTCAATTAAAAATCTTTATTAATTTACATACTCGGGTTAGAAATATAGTGCACGGGTTAGAAATATAGTGCAGATTGTATTTTTTAATTGTATTATTATTATTATTATTATTTTACTATTATTATATAAAGTTAAAATGTAATTTAGATATATTTCCGAGAATTGTAATCTTAAAAATTTAAGCGATTTAAAATACTTATGACCCTAACTTAAAATTGTGTAGAGAATAAATGAATATATTTTGTGTAGTCTACATATAAAATCATAGCTACATAATGTTAACTATCACAGTAACCCACTAAATAAAGATTTACATACTAAATCTTGCATAATATCATATTAGTTTACATATTGTACAAACTTTTTTAGTGTACAACATACAAGTACATAGGTACTTTCAATTAATTAAAACTAAAATACTCAATGCCGATTATAAGGACAAATGATGACCTGGATTAAAATTTCATCAATGTAATATAATAAATATTTGTTAATTAAGTATTTATTTAAGTAAATAAAAACGTGTTTATTTTTTCCAGAAACAAAAAAACAATAGTAACTAAGCGTTAACCGTTTAAATATCTGATCCTAGACTGGAGGCACCTGGATCTAATTTATATCGCAAAGATAATAATTTTAATTGTATGACACTATTAGGAGCAGTTTATTATTTATAATGTACTTCTAGTATTTTTTACATACAACTATTGATTAAATCAATATAATAAAAAAACAATCATATCATTGTACTTACGATACATTTGCAAATTACTTTAAAAATATCCGCTTGAGACTGTGTAAAAAATAAAAAAAATAATCGAACATCTTACGTGTGCCACCCCTATTTTTATCACGGGCGTTTTGCCACAATCGGTGTAGGGCGCATAAAAGCGGCACGGCGGGCGGCGCGCGCTCCATTCGCTCACAGATCGTCGCGCGCGCACCACCAATGATCCTCCCCGCTCGAACCATGTCGCCTCAGCACGGCGCTTTCCACCCGCCGGCGCACGCGCAACCTGACGAAGAACCCGTGTCCCGGACATACCAATATAGAAAAGTGATGAAGCCAATGCTAGAAAGAAAACGAAGAGCACGCATCAACCGGTGCCTCGACGAACTCAAAGATCTAATGGTCACCGCACTTCAAGCTGAAGGTGAAAACGTGTCCAAATTAGAAAAAGCTGATATATTGGAACTCACCGTCCGACATCTACACAGTCTCAAGCGAAGAGGTCAATTAGTGCTGAAACCTGAAATGTCATACGCAGAACGATTTCGCGCAGGATTCACCCAGTGTGCTACGGAAGTGTCTCAGTTCATAGCAAACGCTACGTTAGCGGCTAACGCGATGCAGAGACAGGGCCCAGTGGATCCTCAAGCGGGCGCTCGTTTGCTGCAGCACTTGAGTAATTGCATAAGAAGATTGGAGAGTCCTCAAGTTGTGCAGCCGCAGCCGATTGCGCCGAACGGCGTAGCGCGGCCGACGCCAATCCAGCCTCAGCCACAGCACCCACAACCTCAGCAACCAATACCTCAGCAGCCGATGCCGCTGCAAAGAACAACGTTACCAGAGCGAGGCTGCAAGAGGCCGTCGGAGGTGCCCATGGACGCAGAAGCGGCGCTCGCGAAGCGTGCGTACGCGCCGCCTTCGCCGCCGCACAGCCCCGCCTCTGAAAGCGACTCCGCCCAGTCGATGTGGCGGCCGTGGTGACGACCACGCCGACGCCTCTCCTCGTGATCTCCAATCTCCAGGACTGTGTGACAGCATGTGTGATACACAAACGTTGTTTGTTTGTTCTCGTTACGTTCCTAGAACCGATGTGTGTTGAAAACGTTGCATGAGTACTACTCGCTTAGCTTGTTGAAGTTTGTTTTTTCTATTTAAATAAATTAAGGTTTTTTGTTTTAAAGTAACATGTTATTTCTTTATATTCCTAACTTCAACGTCTTCCGCGTCGGTTAAAGCATTTACTAAAGCTTAAAAAGTACCATAGTATAGTGTAGTATGTAAGATAACACTGTGATAAATTGTCGTCGATTATAGATGCATTTAAGATAGATTACTAAAGCTGGTGACGTTTCATAAGCTTTTTGATAAAAAATACAGAAATAAAAAAATGATCATTAACTAATATATTTGTTTTATCTTGTTGATATCCTATTCTATTTATAGTTAGCTGATTGCAGTTACTAATCACAATATAAGTCTTTGGGTCAAACGTAATCGTTCATTAACTAATAAAATTATTGAATGATGTAATATATATCAATATCATAAGAATTATAAATAAAAAAAGTATCTAATTATCTCTAAAAAAACAAGTAAATATATAAAACAGATAGTAGAGGTAGACATTGCGCCAAGCAATTTATTAATGCTAATAAGTTTGCACTTAACACTTGAATCAACTCATAATGTAGAGTGGGAGAGTTGAAACTAGCGTTATTTAGTAGCGCCTGCGCACAATAGACCTGGTAATTGGAGTGTTTCATGAAATATGCAGCGATTTCTTCGCGGTCGGCTAAGGTTCTCACGCTGTCCGCTGACCGAAAGTCATGCTCTGCCGAACGGTACTTATGATCAGCTACCATAAAAACAAATACCTGCGGTGAATATTTAATGTGTCTAATATACTGGACTATAATTTAAAGGATTAACCTTCTTATAATACATATTTAAAATGTTCTCGTATGAGACGACCTACGTTTTAAAGAGATTTTTTTTTATAAAGTAAACCCAATATAACAAATTCAGAGTTTGCGGAGTTGCAAAATGTATTGTGAGTCCAGTGCAGCCCCCATTTAAAATAAATCATTTCAAAGAAAACGGAGACATTATTTAAAATTTTGCTACTACCAAGTCCTAGATAACCCTTCAAAGTATTTTATGAACTACTGTTTCCAGTTTATAATGAGAACGATAAGCTTCACTACGCACATTTGCCAAAAGTGGCCGTTTTTCGCAAATGTGAGTAGTAAAGCTTAACGTTCCGTTTTCTTTGAAATGATTTATTTTAAATGAGCAGCACTGGACCCCGGAAAATTCAGGTATGGCCTTAAATAGGTATCTAAATAGTAAGTACTTGTTGGCTCAACTGTTGTACTTAATACTATGTAGGTTGTTTGTATATCTTTGGTTGTACTATACCTCAGTACGCATTATTAGAGCTTAATATCTTAAGCCAAGCGGATTAACTCATTGAAGTGGCAGTGGGCGAGACATAGCACTAAGAACCGATTGCTGATGGAGCAGAAAGGTTCTCGAATGACGGCCACCCACCTACTAGGTGTTCTGGCGACCTGAGCATGGTATCAGGAAAACGCTGGATGCAGGTCAGGCCGCTTCCGATCGGTTGTTTTGGAATTTCTTGGGGGAGGTATATGATGATGATGAAAATCTTAAGCAATCCTGGGCACAGTCTCACTTGAGTTATTTTATGCTACTTATGTTCACTTATCTATAGTGCCCAGTAGAATAAAATATCTTAAAATTTTGTTAATGTGCCTCCAGCACATAAATCGGTATCAGCTGTCATCTTTTCAGATGTATTTATATAGCTCGAACAATCTGATATCTACCAGGGTTAGCCACCTACACATACGATGTTTGTTTGTTCTTCGTGTATTGAAAAAAGAAAACTATTTCACAAGACTGCAAAAAGATTTCAATGAGTTCTTACTTATTTTTTTCAAAGAATGTATTTATTTACCTTAATCATTATTATGCACTATCACGTCTTTATCTCTAATGGGGAAGACAGAGCATGTTGGGTCTTGCGGCTCTAAGCAGACAGAGCCCAGGGCCGCAAGACTTAAAGTCCACTTTTAGCGTGATGGCGGGCGAAAAGGTGGAAAAAGGAATGAAAATAGTGATGGGTTGCTAGCCGCATAGCCTATTAACATGATTTGTATTTTCGCTCATTCCCTCGATCGGCAGGAAAAGAAGCAGTTGATACATTCTTTTCAGCAGCTGGTAAGTTTTTTCTTTTCTCCCAGACCAGGATAGGAGATATCAGTCATTATTATGACTAGATAATTATACGATTGGTACCTATTGAAAATAACATAAAAAGTTATATTCTGACATTTCCATTCCTATAACTTGTACCTCTCAATCATATTCGGACATCTTGAATGTTTGTGTAATAAATAACTACTGATATCGTTACAGTAAAAAGTCTGTCAACGGGTTGTTTATTTATACAAATCTAAGTCATCAATGTATCAATAAAATAATAATAAATACGCTGCCTGCCGTCTTTTCCTCTGTATGTATGTATGTATGCTTAGATCTTTTAAACTAAGCAACGGATTTTAAATGCGCTTTTCATCAATAGAGTGATTCCAGAGATTAAATTTATATGTATAATTTTTTTTTACAAAATACATCCATCTTTATTTTCTTTGAGGAGATTCCATATCTCCAAAGTTCTTCATCATGTCTTCACCAAATTAATATGGGACCAATTTAGTAGTAAAGGCTTTAAAAAAACATTTAAATAAAGATATCCCGTAATCCTAATCCTAACTTATATGTATATTTGTTTGTTGGTTTGTTGGTTGGTTTGTTTGTTTGTTACCTCTTCACGCTTTATCTACTGAACCAATCGTCTTGAAAATTCGCATACACATAGTTAGGAGTACTGAGAAGGATATAGGTTACCTTTTATCCCGAAAAAAGTAATGTTCCCGTGGGATTTGGGATACGCGAGCGAAGCCGCGGGCAAAAGCTAGCATACATATAAAAAACAAAACTATAAGACAATACAGGTATTGCCTATAACAATACAAGCATAGATAATGTTTAATAGATACAACATCATGTTACGTGCGTGTTACTCGATTCCACATTATCCGTGTCGAAACTCCTAAGTTTTTAACTGTGTGAACTAAAACGATTCCTCTGTAGTAATAATTAGGCGTGGCATAGAGGTCCATATTCAAAATACCCCAAAATTAGGTAGTAGTAGATGCTGGCTTCTTAAAATATGCATCTATATCTACCTCATTTAAGAACTACGTTATTGTCGGTGGAGTAGTTTCCATGTCTCCCTCTCTTGAGCCATCCTTTTGACTTCCCTAAACGACACGGCGTCAACTTTCTCCTTTACTTCATCTATAAGTTGCACGATTCAATGAAAATTACCTTCTAATGAAGAAATTACCTAAATTTCTTCATCAGAACATTTTCATTAAATTTGAAAGAAAAAAAATATATAAAAGTTGCTTCTAAGTATTGATTATATTATTATTGACTGAGGGAATTGGCGAAAATCTGGTGAATCATTTAAATAAACTATTCGCATTATAATCAGTCACTATTCTGATTTCTTTTGAACGTACCGTAAGGAATACAACTATGGTATTATGAATGGGTGCAATGATAAATTTAAAGCTATACAGGGGCTAATAAAATATAATGAAAATATTTTAAGGGCGGGTTCAGTCCATGATACTGAACAACTTTCCCTAAGGATCATACCTATATCGAAATTGGCCTCCCATATTAGTTGACCGATCAGCTGATCTGAGTTTGTATGAAAATCCAAAAAATATTTTTCATGTTTCGATATAGGTACATATGTTCCTTAGGGAAATTTGTTCAATATCAAATGCTCCCTTATAATATAATAGTCTCAGTATATTTTGTTAGACGTCATACAACGTGGAAGGGAAATACCCGTAATAAATCGAACCACGGTCTATACTTAATCATTATAGTATAATAAAATTAAAATAACAGCCGAAGGACAAAAAAAAATTTCGGCATTTCCATACAAAAGTGTGCGGCCGCCCGGGCGATTTGTATGGGAATGTCAAATTTGTTTTTGTTTTTTCGACTGTTATTTTAATTTCATTATACTTTCATCATTCATCATCATTTCAGCCGCATAAGGTCCTCTGCTGGACATAGGCCTCTCCCAAGGATTTCCAAAATGACCGATCTAGAGCGGCTATACTAGATCATTATACTTTAGTGATCTAGTATAGCCCGTGGTTTGATTTATTACGGGTAGGTATGTCCCTTCCACTTAGTATATTAAACTTAATTTCTAATAACATACCTTGCTTGCCAGCCTCAACGAAATTGAAAGGCGATGGACGAACAATCTGTAGGTACCCATCAGAGCCTGTTAGACCTAGCTGACCCACTTTTTGTGAGTACACAACAAATCTAGTAATAATTTATTTATTTACAAAATTCATGTAAGTACACAAAATACAAACAAAAAAACAAACAAAGTAAAAAAATAGAGTACATAGGTACTGCTTATTTCATAAGAAATCTCTTCCAGCAGACCCAGGAGAGGAAAATAGAAGAAAACAGGTAGAAAATAATTTTACATGTAACTATGACGATAGTACGTACGTTCCACTTAGGTGATAGCTCCACATTACCTGTGTCGAAAACTCGAAACCGTTCACCGTGTGAACTAAAACAATTCCTCCGTAGTAGCGATTAGGCGTGGCAGGCGCACGCGTTCCGATAATTGTAGAGTCCATCTTCCAAATACCCCAAAATTAGTTGGATGGTGGCTTCTCGGTCGAATTGGAGCGAGGCGTTGCGTGAGGCGGCCGTGGGAACCTGTGAAATGACGCGATATCCGATTCTGTAAGCCGAGCTACTTTGAGTTGAACGCCGGCTTGTCACGCTTCGGAACTGTTTGCTGGGATGAATGTTTATGTACTTGTATATATATCTATATATATAGGGTCTAACAAAATATATGTCCATGAAACTGAACTACTTTCCTCAAGGAACATATATCGATCAGCAGATCTAAGTTTTTATGGGTAGCAAATTTATTTTTCATATCTTGATATGTGTCCCTTGGGGAAAGTTGTTTTGTATCATAGACTGAATCTACCCAATAAATGATTGAGTATTGAGTACCCTTAAAATAATTTCAGTATATTTTGTTAGAAGATACATTTTTTTCAGTATCTTTTTTTTTCTAGCCTGTTGGTGTTATGTCCCACTGCTGAGCAAAGGCCTCCCCCTTCCTTTTTCAGTATTAATGTCATTTAAAATTTTATTGCTTAAGTAGGTGTTTTTTTAAGTAGGTAACACCTACGGGACATGATGGAGAGGGGCGTTAGTACAGATATGGTATAAATGATAGAAAACGATGGAGGGAGTTGACATACAGAGCCGACCCCAAATAGGGAGAAGGCGAGGAAGATGATGATGATGAGTTTTAATGTCATGGACATTATTGGTAAAAGTAAAAAGAAAATTTTTCTTGTAGGTATTAGACTTTTATTACATTTGTGTAAATTTTAAATTGTCTGACTACTGGACTAAAATGCTTTTACCTTTATTTATGTCGGAATAATATCTTCAAAATACATAGAGTTTGTTCCAATTGCGTGTCTATAAAATGTTAAGATAATCTTTCTTGCTGTAAAAGTCTTCATCATCATCAGGTCTTTTTTGTCTCCACTGCAGGAGTGTGGACACCCTCTCTGTACTACCAGAGCCATACTTGGCGAGAGCAGCCAGAGGATTTGGCCTACACTCTCCACGCTGGCCGTATACGGGTTGGAGAAGTAAAAGTCTTATTTATTAAAATAATAATTCTGAATAAAAAAAATCAGCAATAAAAAAATACAGCGAGTAAAATCATAATCAATAATTAACACGTGGCGATTTTCAAACAAATCTTCTTATGCGTATGAACGGTAATTGTTCTTTATAAAACAAAAACACTCGCAAACGCCTTCTATTTAAGACATCTGTAACAATTTAACAACTAGTAAAGCACATAAAACAATAAAAAGATCAGGGTTATTGAACCAAAACAGTCTGGCGCACAGCGCAACGGGGCAAAAAGTAAAAGTGGCTGATACCTTTTTATCAGGCTTCGGATCTGCCTCTAGTTTTACGTAACCCGCCAAATTGCAGGCTTTCGGAGGCGATGTTTAACTTTCCTACGATTTGCCTATTGTTAAACCATCGCGGAAGAGGTCATGGATTACCTGGAATCGACTACAGATGTAAGAATAACAATAAACAAAATCAATAAAATTGTTGATATTATTATCTCTTATAGGGTGTGAACAGATTTGTTACATTCATCTATAGATATACCTATAGACATTTCTTCCATGTTGGCACAGAACACAGTAAGAGTTTACAGAACGAAATCTCCTATAAGGTTCCTTGTAATATGCGTCCCCGTTACCCGTCCCCGCACCTCTCCCCCGAGAGCGGGGAGGGGTCTCGCCCTTGTCTCAGGGCGAGAGCGGGCGAACACACACTGCATGGCACACGCGGCCGCACAAGAACGGGGGAGAGGTACGGGGATGCATATTGCGCCTTCCTTAGGAGATTCCGTTCTGTATACTCTTACTGTCTTCTGTGAAGATGGTCTGCGAGATAACCTGGAGAAAAAAGATCAAGGGGCCGTAGCCTGATACGATGGTCTGACCAAATAGAAGAACACATGAACACCAAGAACTCCAAGGCACTAGAACAGGCAAAAGATCGCAACAAATGGAGGGAGATCGTAAGAAAGTTAGGTCGGGCACATCGCGACGCTCAGCAGTGAGCAAACGACTGAAGATGGAGGAGGTTTGGAAGATAAGAAAAACTTAGAATGTACCAGCTGCTTCTCTTCCCGTGCAAATCGTAAAAATGCGAACAATGTGATAGGCGATGCGGCTAGCAATCTATCAATATTTCGATTCTTCTTTCATTCTTCTCGGCCACCATCACGCTAAAGTGGCCGTTGGGTTTTGCGGCCCTGAGCAGACCGAGCCGCAAGACCCTAATAGCTCTGTTTGCCTCATTAGGGATATAGACTTGATAGTGTTTGTATGTAGAGATATAAAGATCTGTGGTATGTATGTATGTATAACTTTTTAAATGCTTTTAATGTCACACAAACACATTTAATTTCTGGTAAATTTTTCATTATGCTATGTGGATCTTGTACCTTTATGTATAAGGGTAAAAGAGTGGACTCATATAGGCTGTTAAAAAGATAAAAAAAGAAAATAATAAATATATACCTAACCACATTCTTGTGTCTTTTTACCACCAACAAGTTTTGTTTCAGTTGAAATAGTCTTTCAAATAGAACTTGATTTTTCGTTTATATTACCATCAGTATACATTAAGTGTGGTCACATCTTTACTTCTAGGGAAAAAGTTTCAACACCTACCAATTGGTTTTCATTGGCCGTGTCGCAACATGAAGCGTAATAATTTTTTTATGAAACCTCAGCTATGACGTTTACTATCTAATAATAAATAATAATAACTCTTATACAACTTCTTTATGGCGTTTTTCCGTCGTGGTAATGACTATCCTAAATCTATAGCCAACTACTATAGATAGTAGCATTTACGTCATTACTAATCCGTCCCATTTTTTAAATCTTTGGGTGAGGCCTATGGCCAACAGTAAACTTCCTGTGGCTAATATGATCCTAATTATTGATTAATACAATAACTAAAATAAAAATATATGATGAAAAATTTCACCACGACTGAGATTCGAACTCACGTGAGTTCCAATCTCGAACAGAATCTCTTTTATAATGAATAAAAGATCTCAATATTTCAAAACTCAACAACACTGTATGTAAATAATATTATATTTTTGATAGTTTATTCTTATATACGTAGGTATATGTGCTTTTGGTTATACAAACATATGTGTACTTATTAAAATTAATACAGGTATATTTATTTATAGCACTATTTGATAGAACTTATTTACCAATTTTATCAAGTCACATCACACATATTTTCTGCTTGGTGTAATGGTTGACCGGGAGAAAATGCCATACAGCCCATGCATTCAGCATTAGCCACTCGTACAATGTCTTTTACTGTGAAATAAAGTTTAAATAAATAAAATACTCATTAAACAGTTAATTAAGTATTTCCTTACTAGTTTTCTAACAAGATTAAGACTAAGATTTTCATTATATTAATTAGTCACAAAATCTTTTTACTCTTTCAATAAATCCTCGATAAAAGTGTGTTATCGCGATTCGCCGATTGTTAAAAACATACAATGCTACTCACACTAGGCTACCGAACTCATAAAAAGTTACACTACCAAGTTATATGGGTATTCTTATTTAAAAAGCTACTAGTTTTCAAAATCCAAACTAGCAAAAAGATATCCGATTGTTTTTATTAAACACATGTCAATTACTACCAGCAATTATAGCTAAGTCTTGGTTTCCCAACCGGTTGCGTAATCTAATGGGCCGGTAACGAAAATCGTGGCTTCACTTATTGCACTCACTGACAACCTGCGTAAAGTTATATTATATTGGTATATTGTTATTAATTATAATACGAATTTAGATTAGGTTGTTAAGCTGTCCCAAGCGCATGAGTCAAATTTACAGGCCTTAATTTGTAGAAAAAAATTGCATGCAAAAAAAATTATAAAATAAATCGTAGACAGTACAACCTGTCGTGCTGGATGCAAATATAACGACTTACTTTTACCTCTTTTTAAATCTATACTTTTGTTAAGGTACTATTTTTTAATATTACATTGTGACTATAAATAAATCAAATAAAATTATAAGGACAAATCACACTGATTAAGCTAGCCAAAAATAAGTTTAAACTTGTATTATGGGATACTAAGTCATCGATACAATATTTTATAATAAATACATATATAGATAAAGACCCAAGACCCAGGACAGTTTGAAAAAGACCATTTTCCATCTTGCCCTGGTTGGGGATCGAACCCAGAATCTCTGGAGTGGTGGACTCGGAGGTTGACAAACGACTATAATTTTATAACATCATACAGAATAGACACTGCAAATATATGAGTATAGGAACATCCAATAGCACATGAAACATCTGAATCTCGATGTGATAATACACATAGACAAATCTTGCAAAAAATGCCAAACAGGTTCTCAAGATCATAAAATTAATAAATATCAATTTTAATTGCTTTTAACAAATCAAATTGTATCAATATAAAGCACGCGTCCGTTCTGCCAACATTACAAATAAAATTTATTAGAAACGAGACAGCACCAACCATTCCGATGCAAACTTAATTGATTGTACGAAAACTGACGCAACAGTGAGCAGCAAATAGTTTTTTGGGGATCTGCAAAGAGGTGACGAGCTGGTCTCGCAATACTGGCGCCAATAGGTTCAGTCATGCATTTTCTTTACTTTTGCACCGGCATCAATGATCACGTTTAATTTCCTTATTTGACGCAACCACGAAAGACTTTTGTTGGTTTTGATAACAATATGAAAGTCACTACAGTTTTCATAATATTCTAGAGAGTTTAAATTGTACAAAAATTTGTCATGTTTTTAATATTTTTTTATTTAAGCACTTTGAACGAAAATAAATATTTTGCTGTCAGAGGACAGAGGTAAAAATTTAAATAGCCAACATTTTGAAAATGTACCTATGTTTGCAAATTTTTATTTCATAATTTCAGGAAGTCAATAAAAATATAATTATAAAAATATAATTGATTGCATTGCATCACTTCGTAGCATTAGCAAGGAAAACCGACTTTTAATTTTCATCTAGGATTATCTTGATAATATTGCGTGCTGATTTCATGTCTAGCTGTAAGTAATTTTTCTCAATGATGAAACAAGAAGGCAATGGCAAACAACTTCATTAACGCTGTCTAGGAAGTTATTATATACTTTTTCAATTTAATAAAAAATTACATGAATCACGATCTTTCACAATGAGGCTATGTTTAAGAAGAAAAGTATGACTTGTCTATGAGATGGCTGATAGGTCCCCGAGTTGTGAAAGTTTTTTTCAGAGAACAATAGTTATTTTAAAGTAAAATTCTAACTATCAAAAAGTTCTAGTTTCAATGCATCAGTTACATCTTCTAACGAGATAATAGCAGGCGAGGCAACTGTATAAGAAAATCTGCAGTAATCCACTAGAAGAGTCGAGTCAATAAGTCAAACGAGACACTTTTTAGGGTTCCGTACCCGAAGTGTGCAAACGGGACCCTATTACTGAGACTCCGCTGTCTGTTCGTCTGTCTGTCTGTCCGTCAGTCACAGGGCTCTATCTCTTGAACCGTAATAGCTAGACACTTGAAACTTTCACCGATTTTGTATTACTGTGGCGGATATAACAACAAATACTAAAAATAAAAAATAGTTAAAAATTAAAGGGGGTCGTCATACAAGAAACGTGTTTTTTTCAGCGTTTTTAACTTGATCTTCATAATGGCATTAACTAGATACTTAAAATTTTCACCAATTATGTATTACTATGACCACAATAACAACAAATACTAAAAATAAAATAAAGTTAAAAATTAAAGGGGGTCGTCATACAAGAAACGTGTTTCTTCAGCGTTTCAAAACATTGTACGGTGGTACGTAACCCTTCATGTACGAGTCCTACTCGCACTTGCCCGTTTATTTCTTAATGTGAAAACAAACATTTTCTAAGGGATGTATATGAAATACAAAACCGTGACCTAGATATTTGGAGTCAAATATTGCTCTTAATATCAGTTTTCCTGAATATTTTTTTTAAAATCATGTTGAAAATGTATATGATCAATTAAATACAAGTGACACTATTTTGTGACGTTTTATTCTCACAACAGTACCAAATAATTTATTTTTGACCCAGTCATCTACCCAATTGCAACCTTTATAGAAGTGATCGTTTTCAAAATTCAAACTAGCAAGAAGACCGAGTTCCATTGCATAAAAAGCAAAAAGTACATTTTCTAAAGAGACATTGGCAGGCGAGAAAAAAAATCTTTACGCTGCCATTTCGCCGAGTTGCGTATTTTACTAGGTACATATTTAAAAAAGTAATCAGTTTTCATCAAATTTCAAACTGGCAAAAAGATCGAGGGTTATTGCATCAGTTACATCTTCTAACGAGACACTGGCAGGCAAGTGAAAAAGAAACAAAAGGCGGTGTGAACGTTACGTGTTGGTTGGAGTTGCGTCAAGGAGCCGCGTCAGAGCGGTCGTGATTGCGGCGCGCGCCGCGGACGCCCGTCACGCGCCCGTGGTTGCTGCACGAGCGGTCGGGGACGGACTTAGTGTTTATTTACACTCTAATTCTAAAATGATAGTATTGATTTTGAAACTCCTATATAAACGTTGGAAAGGGTCAATATTGCTTCAGGCTGTTGAAAGGAATTACAATTCCTTTTAAATTAAATGATACCTATGCAATTAAACTTGAAGCAACTTTTCCCACAGGAACATTACGATTAAAATATTTTTGCAATTTACTCGTACGTAGCGTTTCAAGAATGTCTTTGTTATAAGCAGTAAAGTTTAAGTAACCAAAAGTACCTAGTCAGTTTAACAGATGATCACAAAAGATCGATTAATCTATTCCGAAGGAAGAATAAAACATTATTCTTTCAAATATCATCTTAAAATAAAAACGTCAGGGAATGGTTTTTTCTTATGCCCGATTTCAAGTCCGTAAAGAACCAAGTACCTACTCGTATTTAATAGAAATCATGGCAACTATAGATAGACGACTATAGTAGCATCCCCAAGTAATTATAGTACTCATACTAAACAGATTCGAGATAGAGGTAAAAGTTAAGCTTGGCTAAGATAGATGACCATTAAAGATTTCTCTGCTATGAAGATATGTGGAACTTAATCCGGCCCTGCGTTCGACTCGCCACAGGCGATAGTTTTCCCACGGTCGCGGCCGGCTCGCTTCGTGGCCAAGTATAGTTCTGCCATTTGCATGCCCGCCCCCCACCGCCTACCGTATTACACTGCCGGAATACCAAGCACCAACTCACTAACCTCTCCGAGACAACCAGACAACTCCTCAACCTAGCCGGGTTACATCTCAAACGGGGTCCAATTCATTCGTTAATAGACGACTCTCGTACTTGTAAAACTAGATTTGAACGAGATTTATCGCCGTGAGATGTTCCGGAGGCAAAAAGCTCATAATTAGAGCCAGCTTAAGGATAGACTTCTAATTATTCCTAAATTACTTTTGATGATGTCCGCCACTGATGGTGAAATGATTCAAAGGATTGACGCCCCTAATCTGATCAACTTTGCCACGGTTATGTTAAGTTTGCGTTCACAGAATATAAATGTAGAGGTGCGGTGCTAGTATTATATATATTCTACTACGAAGCAAGTCGCAAAGATCGTACCAGTAGTTAGTAGATTCATAAAGTACCAATGCATAGATAATATTTTCCTTGAAAATATATATACAATATTATGTTTTTTTTTTATATCCATATATTGAAATTTTATGATATTACTCCGTAAACGTTTCTGTCTATTAATATTAATTCTGTGTTCGCTTTCTAAAATATTTTCTAGCGCTACTAAATACAATTTTTATCAATTATAAACTTTATTATATAATTCAAACATTACAAGACACTGATGGTATTGTTGCACGCGGCCCTGTAAATGTCTAGGTGATGGCTGAAAATCAGTTGTTTGTTCCGCGAGCAATCGTATCGCTGACTCACACCCTTTGGTATCGCTGCGGCACACACGCGCTACCTTGCATATTTTTTTTTGTATTATTTGTCATATTATTATTGTCTTTCCCTTATCTATGTAATTTAAGTGTATTAAGTGTACATGTGTCTTTTTGGTACCAATAAAAATGATTATCTATCTTTCTACTCCAAGGAACTTAACGACATATTCATAGCGTTTTATTCTAGTTCTAAGTAGAGCAATAAGAATACTGTGTTCTTTTTCTTTTTAATTGTATAATGAATAGCCTTATACACATTTGCAACACAATCCTATCATTAGTCTAAAATATTTGTTTAACTTGATTTCTCAATGCGTACAGAGTCGTGTCTGACATCTTTACTCTTTGAGAACTCTCAAAAGGTATAATAAGCCCCGTAATCTGAGCTCTACCAAAGAAGCAGCAATTACAGGCGACTACTATAATTACAACCCCGATCCGCCCATTTCAATCCCGTGGCATTTTAATAAATTAAATTAGTAGGTAGGTTATAGTTCAGCGGTTAGAGATGAGAGTCGACTCTCGACTTGAGCCTAGGGCTTGAGTTCTCTTTAAAGACTCAATTCTTTTTATAGACTTAAGTCTGATCATAGAATTCCTCGAGTTATTATAAAAGGGCTCAGCCTTAAGTTTTTTCAATACGAGTCTTGACTCAAAGAACTCATTGGCTTCAACATAATTAAAAAGGACTCAAAATTACGCAAAAAGAACCAAAATAACCCTTACAGGTACCTGTAAGGGTTATTAGTTAATAGGAATCAAAAGGCACGAAGAACTCCTGACTCACAATTAGATTCTAAGTCCAAAACTTGACTCAAGTTTTTAAATGAAGACTAAAAGACTCGAGTTTTTTACAACACTATCAGCAGTGCTTTGAGGTGAACTGGTTAAGGCTTCTTTTTTTGATAACCTCCCTTTTTGCTGTGGCATTGTTTCAGTTGATTAAGGTACGGCCTTGCTTTAGGCAATCAAGAGCATGCCTTGTAAAAAATATTTAACTAATTAAAGATTACAGGTAGGTATATCGAATAATATTAAACTGTCAGATGCCTTTGAGTATCTCAAAAAAAAAATTACGTTAGTAACTTACACTTACCATAGACACTTACTAATAAATATTTATTATTTATTAAATCTTAATTGACCACACAATGGTACGAAAGGTGGACTTAATGCTAAAACTCTACCAGTCAGACTTTAGGAAAAACAAAAAGTTTAAATATGAAAAGAAGAACAGACAAAAGATCACGATTTCTTTTACCGCGAAAAATAGTAAATAGTTTGGAAAATCCAAAAGTGCACGCCTCATAATCTCATTTTTCACAATTAAATTGAAATTACGATTAAACTACATTGAATTAGACCGTGATCTTCGAAAGGACTTAGTTTTGGATAATACTGAAGCGTATAAAAAAAAATGGACTTGATCAGATAAGTTTTTCGGGAGTTATTGTGACCACGCCAGTTTCCATACATACAGACACACGGACGTCCACAAAATGATTTTATTAAACATTGTTTTTATTTATATAAAAATCAAAATGTCTTTTAAAAATGTCATAAGTGTTGAAACTAGTGTTTTTCCTTGACATTTATGTGTAAATATTATTGTACAAGTGCGGTAGAAAATAAATAGAGACACATTTATTTAAAAAAATCACTTGATTTTTGTAAGGCGAGAGTAGAGCCACAGAATACAGTAAGAGTAAAGAAGAGCACTACCTCATGCGCTTCGCTTA
This sequence comes from Acrobasis repandana, assembly GCA_963576875.1. Taxonomy (NCBI): domain Eukaryota; kingdom Metazoa; phylum Arthropoda; class Insecta; order Lepidoptera; family Pyralidae; genus Acrobasis; species Acrobasis repandana. Next base: position 6,451,282 of record OY756230.1, on the reverse strand, counting down.
TGAGGCGTGCAATATTTTACAAAATCTTTTCATTTTGGGAAACTCATACCCAACATTGCCTCACAATATGCTGGTTACACCATAAACCTTTTTGTGTATGTTAGTTGTTTGGTGATGGCAGAGTAGAATACAATAATAGTATTCTATTCTGCCATCACCACGTAGAATATAAATAAAATGTAACAGGGTTCAGGCGGACAACAGCGTCCTCTGCGCAACGACTTTATACCATCTATGTACTGCGATCACCAACCCGTCTGCCCAGCGTGGTGATGTGATGTGGCCTTTAGTCCAGAAAGGCTAATAAAGAAGAAGAAGTAATAAACATTGATGCCAGATTTATCAAGTTACTTAAAGGCTAAGATCTACTGATGACAACCAGGAACAACAGTTTAACGTCAGTAGTCTAACGTGCCTTTTAAAGCACGAAGGGAAAACGTGTAAATATAAAATACTTACTCTCAATCTAGTTAAGATTGAGGTTCGGGTTCGGGAGTGTGTTTAAAAAAATAATAAACGTATTATTCGTGTTCAAAAGTAATAAAATATTGTCGATCGGATAAAGTTGGTAGCCCTTGAAGAGTTATGCCTCCGAAAAGTTCCAATAAGAAAAGTTTTTACTCTGATTCGCGCTAAAAAGTGTATCCACAAAAAAGCAATGAAGTCTTTATTGGTATTGCAGTTATTTGTGATTTTATTGAGAAAAGAGTTCGGTTGTCGTTCCCACGGTGAGCCTTCCGGCGAGGCGAATTTTGACAGATACTGTGTCTTTGCTTTGGAATGGAGAATGATGTAGCGTTAGCAGAAACTATGTTGATTGATTGTTTATTCATTTATTTAACTTTATTACAGAAAATGTAACAGGCGGAATTAAGGCTTAAGGACTTATTGTTACTTGTTTATCTTTTTTCTCTTTAGTGTAGGTTAGTGTAAAAAAAAAATTGGTTTGTAAACATTTAGATTACCTTATAAGTTTGTATAAGTAGGTAACTAAATAAATAATAAATAGATAAGGATAAATTACACAGATTATACTTGGAGTTGTGCTTGGAGCTTTTATTTCTCTATTATATAGGTAGTTATATTATTTGTATCTCTGATTCTAACTACCTAACCTGACACCTGGACCTGTAGTACGATTCTTGATCTTTCTTTATCGTAAAGACAATATACCTATGCAATTAAATTCAACACAAGGATTTCCTGGCTAATACATGGAAAATATATGGATAAAATTATTGATATATATAAAAAACGACATCCTTTTTAGTAAGGAGTTTTATCTTTAAAATTCTTCATAAATAAATATAATAAATAATAAATAAATATATAGGGACAAATTACACTGATTAAGCTAGCCCCAAAGTAAGTTTTTTTAAACTTGTGTTATGGGATACTAACTCAACGATACTATATTTTATGATAAATACATATATAGATAAACACCCAAGGCCCAGGACAATTTGAAAAAGGCCATTTTCCAACTTGCCCTGGCTAGGGATCGAACCCATAATATCTCCTTATCAAATTAATATGGGACAAACTTGGTAGTCCGTCTGTCCGTCTGTCCGTCTGTCCGTCTGTCCGTCTGTCCGTCTGTCCGTCTGTCCGTCTGTCCGTCTGTCCGTCTGTCCGTCTGTCCGTCTGTCCGTCTGTCCGTCTGTCCGTCTGTCCGTCTGTCCGTCTGTCCGTCTGTCCGTCTGTCCGTCTGTCCGTCTGTCCGTCTGTCCGTCTGTCCGTCTGTCCGTCTGTCCGTCTGTCCGTCTGTCCGTCTGTCCGTCTGTCCGTCTGTCCGTCTGTCCGTCTGTCCGTCTGTCCGTCTGTCCGTCTGTCCGTCTGTCCGTCTGTCCGTCTGTCCGTCTGTCCGTCTGTCCGTCTGTCCGTCTGTCCGTCTGTCCGTCTGTCCGTCTGTCCGTCTGTCCGTCTGTCCGTCTGTCCGTCTGTCCGTCTGTCCGTCTGTCCGTCTGTCCGTCTGTCCGTCTGTCCGTCTGTCCGTCTGTCCGTCTGTCCGTCTGTCCGTCTGTCCGTCTGTCCGTCTGTCCGTCTGTCCGTCTGTCCGTCTGTCCGTCTGTCCGTCTGTCCGTCTGTCCGTCTGTCCGTCTGTCCGTCTGTCCGTCTGTCCGTCTGTCCGTCTGTCCGTCTGTCCGTCTGTCCGTCTGTCCGTCTGTCCGTCTGTCCGTCTGTCCGTCTGTCCGTCTGTCCGTCTGTCCGTCTGTCCGTCTGTCCGTCTGTCCGTCTGTCCGTCTGTCCGTCTGTCCGTCTGTCCGTCTGTCCGCCTGTCCGCCTGTCCGCCTGTCCGCCTGTCCGCCTGTCCGCCTGTCCGCCTGTCCGCCTGTCCGCCTGTCCGCCTGTCCGCCTGTCCGCCTGTCCGCCTGTCCGCCTGTCCGCCTGTCCGCCTGTCCGCCTGTCCGTCTGTCCGTCTGTCCGTCTGTCCGTCTGTCCGTCTGTCCGTCTGTCCGTCTGTCCGTCTGTCCGTCTGTCCGTCTGTCCGTCTGTCCGTCTGTCCGTCTGTCCGTCTGTCCGTCTGTCCGTCTGTCCGTCTGTCCGTCTGTCCGTCTGTCCGTCTGTCCGTCTGTCCGTCTGTCCGTCTGTCCGTCTGTCCGTCTGTCCGTCTGTCCGTCTGTCCGTCTGTCCGTCTGTCCGTCTGTCCGTCTGTCCGTCTGTCCGTCTGTCCGTCTGTCCGTCTGTCCGTCTGTCCGTCTGTCCGTCTGTCCGTCTGTCCGTCTGTCCGTCTGTCCGTCTGTCCGTCTGTCCGTCTGTCCGTCTGTCCGTCTGTCCGTCTGTCCGTCTGTCCGTCTGTCCGTCTGTCCGTCTGTCCGTCTGTCCGTCTGTCCGTCTGTCCGTCTGTCCGTCTGTCCGTCTGTCCGTCTGTCCGCCTGTCCGCCTGTCCGCCTGTCCGCCTGTCCGCCTGTCCGCCTGTCCGCCTGTCCGCCTGTCCGCCTGTCCGCCTGTCCGCCTGTCCGCCTGTCCGCCTGTCCGTCTGTCCGTCTGTCCGTCTGTCCGTCTGTCCGTCTGTCCGTCTGTCCGTCTGTCCGTCTGTCCGTCTGTCCGTCTGTCCGTCTGTCCGTCTGTCCGTCTGTCCGTCTGTCCGTCTGTCCGTCTGTCCGTCTGTCCGTCTGTCCGTCTGTCCGTCTGTCCGTCTGTCCGTCTGTCCGTCTGTCCGTCTGTCCGTCTGTCCGTCTGTCCGTCTGTCCGTCTGTCCGTCTGTCCGTCTGTCCGTCTGTCCGTCTGTCCGTCTGTCCGTCTGTCCGTCTGTCCGTCTGTCCGTCTGTCCGTCTGTCCGTCTGTCCATCTGTCCGTAATAGCTAGACACTTGAAATTTTCTCCGATTATGTATTACTGTGGCCGCTATAATAACTAATACTGAAAATAAAAAAAAGTTAAAAATTAAAGGGGTTCGTCATACAAAAAACGTGTTTTTTTAGCGTTTTAAAACATTGTACGGAGAGACGGAACCCTTCATGTACGAGTCCGACTCGCACTTGCCCGTTTATTTATTAAAGTTATGAAATAGGTACGATGAATATCACATATTTTAATTCCATGGTTAGAAAAGCAAAAAGCGTTTTATTTATCTAAGGATTATTGTAGAACCAGCTTAGAAACATCATTATAATAGGTAGGTAGGTACTCTATTAGGGTAGCAACCATTATTTACTCATACTGTCTTCTGTGCAACCATTGAACTATGTAAAGCGTCTAACAAATATACTGAAACTATTTTAAGAGTGAATTCAGTCCATTGAACAACTTTCCCCAAAGAACATACATAAAAAATATGAAAAAAAAAACTAGAGTCAGCTGATCGGTCAAGTTGTTTGGGAGGTCAAAAATTATTTTATCATATTTCGATGTTTCTGGGGAAAAGTTTTTCAGTATCATAGACTGAATTTACCTTTAAAATAGTTTTAGTATACATATTTTGTTAGACCCTGTAAGTATACAGAAAGCTCAATGGTTGCTACCTTAATAAAGCAGTTATCTTAATACCTGATATGTGTGTGAAATGTACTAATGTATTAGTCAATAGTAGGGGCAATGATTCGATTAATTGAAAGCGAGATTTCACATGAAACAACCATTCTTACAATGACAGTAGCACAATAGCGGAAGGTTGACGAATGGATCAGATGGCAAATGACAATAATGCTCAACAACAAACAAGCTCACAACATCGTTAATTCAACGTCTCTCTTCTTTTTTCTTAGCGTTGTACGTTTAATAGTATTTAAGTACCTATGTACTGCCAATAATACTCTGTGACGATATCTATGGTATAAATACAGGGTCTAAACAAATGTACGTATTTACATTTTAGATATTTTTTATTTATTTATTTTACACTTTACTCGTATTGCATACAGTTTAACAAAAAAAGATATAATCTACGCTTACGTAAATACAAAAATATGTTTGGTCCTTACGTCCATTTGATACTTACTTACACTTAGTATAAAATCGTATATACTATGTGATATCTATTGAAACCATTTTACAATAAGATATGTAAGTACATAGATAGACATTTATAACTAGTTCTTACTTGCAGTAAACACTAGATTCTAATTGTCTTATCCGTAAAAGATATCAAACACTTTAAATCTATTTTAGTAAAAGTATTTTTATTGAAAAGAGAGATAAGGACAAAACATATTTTAACTAAAATAAAATAGGATTCTCATATTTGTTTGATATTTTTTATAAATAAGAGGGTTAGTCAACAACATGGTAGTGTAAGTAGTTTCTAATTATGTAATCATTTGTATTTACATCAATATTTTGCTGTCGCTGTCAAACTGGCAGCATTTAATGACGCGCAGGCGCCGCCGCCGGGCCAGACTAGTTCTGCAAACTAAACCTCTTCTTTGTGCCACCCGATATTTTATTTTTTATTTTTTACTCGGCGCTTGTACGTACGTGACGTAACTGTCCTGCTGTAGTAAAGTTTATAACTTTACGTCCTAAGCAATTAGTTTCCCAGTTAACTTTCATTGAAGAAAAATATAAAAACAAACGTTGCTATTGCAATTCTCTTTTTTTTCTAAGCTCTGGAGTCTTATACCGAGTCGAAGTCAAACCAGCTGTAGTAAATTTCATGACTTTGTTTTTAGTAACTTACGGTTTACTTTCGTTGTATTTTCTAAATTGCAAGAGATGTTTAGTTTATGTGTCATACGGTTATGAACGGTTAATAAATATTTTATTAAAACTAACGTGAGATAAATCCATAATTGATTAATTTAAACCTGGTCGGCCTTTTCCGACTATATCACGTGAGTCAACCGTTTTAAAATAATAAATTATGGTTAATACATACTTTTTTTATTATTATGTATCCAACTGTTATGATCACATCATACATGAAATCCCAATATAATGCCTTCATGCGGTATCTTCTTATCCCTTATCTTATCCTAATTTACATGGGGTCGGGACAGCATGTAAGTCTGTTATTACTCTTCATTCTGAATATAAATTTGGCTGAAAATGTTACGGCCGGCCGCCTGCCTGACACCAACCCTCCTTGCATTCGTGCAAAAAGCTTGACAACCGGCCGCCGCCCGTCGTCAACGCCTTCCTGTGGTATCTGACCTTGATGACTGCTTCTTCTTCTTATCGAGTCGAAATGGTTACACTGTAGCTTCAATTTCAAATCACCTGTGACCAGTATGTGGCCACGGTCTAAATCTCTCAATAGACTCCGGGCTGGTGTTGGGAGGTGTTGGGAAAACCGAGTTAGGTGGCGTCACGCTGATAAAAACCTTTGCGACTGCGGTGCCATTTAGTCGATGGACCACCTTTTGTCATGTCCGAGCTGCCCTACGTCATGTACCATAGAGGACCTTAATAAAGCTAACGACAGAGGGATCGCCATGGCCACATACTGATGACTGCTATAGGTATAATGATGACAGCCGGGACCAAAAGCTTAACGTGCCTTCCGAAGCATTCAGGAGCTCCAGAAATCGTTATGCCACTTGCCACCGCATCCAAGTGCGGACCACACCCGCGCTTGCTTAACTTGGGAAAGCGCTTGTAATGCGTAATTCTACAGGCCACAGAGCTCCTCTATAGGGTGATTTAACGCCGTTATAATATGTTTTCCACTCAGAGCTCTTTACCGCCATGGCTTAATTTTAAAATTTCTTCAAACAAAGCAATGACATTCAAATGAATAGATTACAATTAGCTTGAACAGTCCACGCGTGGGCGTGGGCGTTTGTTTTGGTCTGCGGCACGCGTGGGAAACACGCGAGCGGCATTTCACACGCGCGTCATCTTCGATATCCGAGCATGTGTGAACTGCCTTATTATTTTATTATCCTTACTATATTTAGACTTCAGTGGTACAGCGACTGGTGTAAGAAATGGTTGACTGGCTTAGCAAGTAACTTTTTCTATTGAGATCTGCTGTGAAGCTCTTTGTAATAATGTTTTGTTGTGAAAATCAAATAAAACCTAACACCGATTTTACCTGTGATTGACAAAATAAATGATTATGATTATATGAAAAAAATCTTAAGTTAAAAAATATACAGGGTCTAATGTATGTATACTGAAACTAAGGGTGCATTGAGTCAAAGATTCTGAACAACTTTCCCCAAGGAACAATCGAATTATAAAAATTATTTTTTGGCCTCTGAGTTTGTATAAATATTAAAAAAAAACATATTTCGATTATGTTCCTTGGTAAAAGTTGTTCAGGATCATGAACTGAATTCACCATTAAAATTATCTCAGTATATTTTGTTAGACATTACATATTAAAATCATACATTTACAGAGCATCTGTAAGCCTCAAGTAAAATCTTAAAAAACAATATTATCTACTTTATAACATTAGAGACCTACCGTAATAAATACATGTGCCAAACATTGATAACAAGTTTTTTCCTTTTATCTTACTCTAAAAATAAAGAGTTTGTATTTTTTAGATTAATTAGTTAGGTACCTACTTAGACATAAGAATAAACAACTTTATCGTATAATTTTAAACATTAAAATTACACTAATCAAGTGATCACGAGGTTTTACCTCATTATTTTACATAGTGCGGCAGGTCATTATGTTACATTTCAATTATGAAAATCGGTTTTCGTGTAAGTACCCACGGAATTCTAAGGCCATGAAGATTTCTAAGATATGTAACTCCTTCATAAGTAAGACCTTTACACATAATTCATGTGTTGCTGTACTTCCACCAGGGCACAGAGCTCCTCTAGGGTGATTTACGTAGTAACTATTTATTAATCAAAAAAAATAAAAAATAAACTGTGATTTAACGCCGTTATACATACGAGTATGTAATATGTTTCGGCTCAGAGCTTTTTACCGTCATTTTACCTTTTTCGTTTGATAAAATAAATATACAAATACATTATCACGTCTTTATCACTAACGGGGTAGACAATACTCAGGGTCTAAAGGCCCAAAGGCCACGTTAAGCGTGTTCGTGGGCGTGAAGATGGAATGAGGCAATCGAAATAGTGATAGTTTGCTCACCCATTTTCTCTATCGGCTTTTACGTTCTGCTCGAGAACAGTTGAGCTGGTAAATTCAATGTTTTTTTTTCTTTTTTCCCAGACCAGCATGAAAAAATATATAAGGTGTGCTGTTAACTGAGAATTTGGCTGATAGGTACCTATTAGGTGTGCTGGTGACTGAGAATTTGGCGTGATTAATTATTTCGTGGTCAGTTGAATCCAAAACCTTATCAAGATGCCTGCTAATATTTTCAATACCAAAGATTTTATTAAAGATTTGTTTTTCTCGCTTTGTGAATATTTTTACACGACTGATGTATGTACTGTAATACCTATGTAAGTATATATATTATGTCAGTTTCTTTAATTCGCCAGCATATACTTATTTAGATGTGCAGCGTACCTATCGTTTGAGTCGTTACATTATCCCAAAGACATATTACATTATTTTGGAAAATTTAAGAACAGTCGTGTTTTTTTAAAATAAAATTGACTTGTTTAACCGTTGGTCTATCTAGTTCAGATGGATGGAGTTGCTTTCTCCGAAACAATATTTTAAAAAATATTTTTTCGCTTGACTAGCGCTGGTGCTACCTATGAGAGTTCTCGCAGACATAACTATTTTTTTTTGTTAGCCTGTTTACTCCCATTGTTAAATAAAACCTTATCAAGGCCCGGGATGTATGGAAAGAAAGAGTTCTTTGTATTTTTTACATAATAATAATAAATAAATATATACGGACGGACAGATCACACAGATTGAGTTAGCCCCAAAGTAAGTTCGAGACTTGTGTTATGGGATACTAACTCAACGATACTATATTTTACAAATACTTATATAGATAAACATCCAAGACCCAGGTCAATCTGAAAAGGATCATTTTTCATCTTGACCTGACCGGGGATCGAACCCGGGACCTCCAGTGTGACAGCCTGGCATGGTGACCACTAGGCCACAGAGGTCATCATAAATCCCGGTCTCTTGATATCACCCTCCACTCCTTCTCAAAATAAGTCAAATCATCCGCCAGACAGATCTGTTATAGTTATTGATATTAAACATACTTATTTGTCCCCATAGCGATTAGTTTCTGAGAGGTCTAGTTAGACAAAAGCTTTATTTACTCGTGCTGAGTTAAGGCGAAGATATAGGCAAATGGCCTTGAAGTGTGAAATAAATTGTTAACTCGTAAATATGGTAATAATTTCCATATTGCTCTACGTCATGCACTAGATAGCCCTTTAAATTATTTTATGAACTGCCGTTAAAACTATTATTCGTGATCCGTCTAGCTTTAAAACTTGCCGTGGCCACTTTTGGCGGAGGAAAGTTTTAAAGCTAGACGGACTAATGTAAATACTTTCAACAGTGGTTTATAAAATAATTTAAAGGGCTATCTAGTGCATGACGAAGAGTAATATGGAAATTATCTCCATATTTACGAGTTAACAATTTATTTCAAATGAGGGCGCCACTTCAAGGTCATTTGCCTATATCTTCACCTTAATAGTAATTGTTTACGATTCAACAGTCGCTAATTAAAAAACCCCGATAAGATATGTGGAGAACGTTGGGTGACGTCACCGTACGCAGAATCATGTATGTATTAACAACCCATCGGTGAGAACGCGGGCCGAGAGTATGGCTCAGGGAATTTCTTAAAACGACATAAATTTCCAGAAACGATGTCATTTATAAAACTTATTAAATGACTTTTAAAATGTCGCGATGTATTTTCTCCGTGCTACCAATTTTATCAGTTGTTTTTTATTACTAGGGTTTTATTAAATATTGCGATTAGCTTGTTATTGTAAAGTTTAGGTATATTATATAATTTTGTGAATATGTCACTAGACTCGTTTAAAAGTTATTTGCAATACATACTATTCTATCAATCTAGGTATGTCACCACATCGACATATAATTTTCTAGATACCTAACGCTCCTACATTCACCACTTCGATTCTGATTCTATTTACGCAACAAACGAACAGTAATTGCAACGAAACACTCGAACGCACACATAGACAAAGATGCATGCGATTGGTCGCGACAAGGTCACGTACGCGTCATGTCGGTCAAGCAGCTAGCTCCCCGAAGCCGGCTGCTCAACCGACAGGGCCGCGGTCAACGCCACGAGCGGTGAGACAATATTAAAATGTTTATTTACTTACATATGAAAGGTGAGTCCTGTGTTTTTCATGTCTGTATAGCTTTTACACCACTTCACGGCACATGACGGCATTTTTAATGAATCGATTATCGCAAACACACAGCAATATTCTCAAAGTAAACTTCTTGCGACGCAACCGACGACACGACGTGTCACGGCGAACTGGTGCGCCGCGCTGTTCATATTTTAAGCCCCGCCCGCCGCGGTACATATCGCGTGGAATGATTTTTCGGGATTATTTACGATTCTAGAGAATTATTGTTCGTAGGTATGTCATTACTTAGATGCGTGAGCAGCTTTAAAAATCTAAGTAGTAGTAGAAAATAATTTAAGACCTAAAGTTACTTGAACGAAGGAATAACTTAATCTATGATGTAATTACGACCGACCGTGCTTCGCTAGATGTAAGAGAAAAAGAGGTTCTCGAAAAACAAAACCAAGCTAGATCATTATGTTTCATCCCTACAATCCCCTACATACAAATTTTCAGTTAAATCGTCGGATATACAATCATGTGGAAGAGACAAACTCGTAAAAAATCTAACCACAGGCTATAATAATACATCACTAAAGTATAATGAAATTAAACTAATAGTCAAAAAACAAAAAAAATCGACATTCCCATACAAATCGCCCGAGCGGCTAAACACTTTTGTATGGAAAAGGCGATTTTTTTTTTGTTTTTTGGATTTATTACGGGTATGCTCCTTTCACGTTTAATACATATACAAAAATAGTAATAGTGGATATGAATCAGCGTAGCGTACCTACATGTAGCTCAATGGGATCAGCACACCGACTCATGCCGAGAATAAAAATAGAAATAAATATTAATTTGTTTATAACAACACGTCTCTGACGTAAATGCATAATTATGCAATCAATACACGTCATATGCAAATTGGACTTCTCCACTGAGTAGAGATCTAAATAATGTTAGTCACCGTCTTGTAATCTCTAAATATAGGAATAATCAGCTGTTTACGAGGAAAAAGGCTTCGGATACTAAGAAATCCGTATTGGTAATTTATTTATTCGTATATAAGGTTAGGTTTTGATATTGTTGAGGCAGTGTGCTAGCGGTGGTGTTGATGTTTGGTCTACCTGGTTTAAATAAACTATGTCTTGTAATTTAGGCAGTGTATGACTTGATAAGGAGTGCGATTAAGGTTTTACTGATTATGTATACGTTGCTAAGCTGACTTTGTATTCTAAGACTTCAATTTGGCGTGCCAAAAAAATACTGGTAAGTCAATATTTATGTTTCAGTTATTTTTTGTGTAGGTGAACTTTCAAGAATGAACTTGGGTAGGCTAGTAATGTTTCAAAGAGTTTTATACGAATCTACTACAGATTTGCTCGAAAACTAAATTTCCGAATAGTCAAACAAATTGTATACATATATAGACTATGTGCGAAACAAGAGTAGGTATAGTATAGTTAATATTAAAAAAATTAGGTACCTAAGTAAGGTTCTTCCCTTAATGAGGGAGGCCTTAGTCCAGCAGTGGACCGATAAAGGCTGATAAAGAAAGGTACTAAGTACTATACATAGTTTAAAGATGAATGAATAAAAACTGTTGCACCAATACAAAATAATACTATTACAATAAATAAAAATAAAAATATACATAGGTACTAATGGGTAGTTTTATCCCTTAGAGCGATCTCTTCCAGACAACCAATGAAGAGGAATGTAGGCATGTGAAAAATAAAAACGGTGGTGTAAAGAATAACGATAAGTTAAACAGAATACTTAAAGATCTGTGTGCTTATTTTCAACCAAATTTAGTTTGCAAAAATTATCAGTACTAATGTAATGATTATAATATTTTATAATTTTTATTTAGCCGTGTGGTTCCCGACAGAGTAGAAATAGGACCACTCCAAGTTTTCCGGTGGATGTCGTAGAAGGCGACTTAGGAAACACAAGCTAAAAAAGCTTGTAAACATCAATGAGACCTTTCCAAGTGTCTGGCCAGGCTAAATCCTTTGACTGCTCTGGCTAATATGGCTCTGGTAGAACAGAGAGGGTCGTGCTCCTGCAGTTGAGACTAAAAAAGACCTGATGATGATAATATTTTAAAGAATTAATTTTGTCTTAACAACTTAGCATTGACCTACACTTTTTATAGCAAACGCCTCAACAATTAAATTCTCGCTAAACGCACAAAAGATAAACTCATCCAAAAATCTCGGAAGGCTCGCGCCAAACTACCTGGGCTTAAAAAAAGTTGCCGCAACGCCCATTTAGCATGCATCCCATACCGGCCGACCGTCCGGGCGTCCCATTTATTACAGACCTTTTTGTGCAGCCCTTTTGTCTACGTCAACCTTTATCTTGAAAGATACCGCCAAAGAGGTCGCATAGCAGAGGATAACCAAACTGTAACCATCAACTAAAATTTTAGATAACGGACTGTAATTACCTTTTGTTTGTGATAATAAAACTATAGTAAGCGGCCCCTTTTGAGGTCTATACGGGTATTAAAATAACTATTCATGTTTAACATTTAACATAATATTATTATAGATCCTTTTACAACAGTAACAACGAATAGCACGTGTTTGTAAAGGATGATGCCGTTTTGAAGGCTTTCTCTTTTGGTCATGTACAAAAATAGAATAAGCTTATGCAAAATAAATGCAGCTATGCAAAGGACGCGGAGTTGATTCCATTTTGATTAGACCACGTGCTGCATTACATTTTAAATGCCATACAGTGTTGATAAATAATTAAAGGAACTTGTTTACAAATCGTCTCTATTTACAAACGTGTGTTATTATGTGATTTACATATCAAATTACTACGGATAAATACACAAAGTTGTCAAAACACTGATGTCTAAATCTATTTATTTGTACCTACATATTTTTTATTTACGGAATGAAGCGAAAATACCTACTTAAATAAATTAATATAAGTGTATCCCGTGTGGTTTCCAGCATAGGTAGTAGAATAGGACCAATCCAAGTCTTCCCGTGGATGTCGTAGCAGGCGACTTAGGAGCACAAGCTAAACAAAGCTTATAAACATCAATGAGAGTGTAGAGAGTGTGGAAAGTGTAGGCTAAATCTTCTGACGGCTCTGGCTAATATATGGCTCTGGTTGTAAAGAGATTGTCGTGCTGCTGCAATGGAAACTAAAAAAGACCTGATGATGATGTATTTATGTATGTGTAAATAAACTTTATTAAGATCAAATATATCGTCGGCAACAAATAAAACACCTAAAACCTATATTGAAATACATAGTACTCGTATCAGTAATATTTAATATAATATATGTAAAGTACTCGACTTGTTTGTATAAACGTGTGCAATAACATTATATTGCTTAGGTATATATTATTAGGTTTTTAAGTAATTTGCATCCATTAATTTAATAATATTTTACTACAGAACGAACACAATTGTATCGATAACTTCTTCCCTTTTCGAAATTTGAACACACTATTCAAATACCGAGAAGCTAATTTAAGTTTAAAACACAAAAGCTCGTAATTCAAAAGTTCGAGTTGCTCGGTAGGCCACACGTGGTCCCTGCATGAATGGGCGCGGGGTGCGAAGGGCCCGGGAGAGGGGCGAAGGCTTTTTTCAGGCAGTACTACCCGACGCGCGCACGCAGACGCGCGTCCTGGACTATAAGCTCGCGCTCAAGCTTTTGCCAAGTTCTGTTTGTGATTGTTTAGTGAATTTGTTAAGGTAAGATAGGGATTTTTTTGTTGTGACTTGTGTTTAGTCGTCTTGTTTGTAAGATAGATTTTAGGTACTGACTAGTGATGATTGATTTATGTTGCTAAGTGATTGAGATAGGTTAGTGTATAACTGGCATTATATTATTATAAACACAGCGTTGACACGTATATACGTCAGTAGATTATATTAAAATTAATTAAATTTTTTTGTCTAGTTTTCTTAAAAATCTTTTTTATAGTGTCGTCGTCAATTTATACGAGTATATGTATTTGATATTGGAAATTTATTTATTTTTTCATTGTTGTACAGTAAAAGAGCATCAAAATGTCAGACCCGGCTCCGCTGTCGAAAACTGCGAAATACAAGAAGATAACGAAGCCCCTGCTGGAGAGGAAGCGGCGCGCGCGCATCAACCGCTGCCTAGATGAACTCAAGGACCTCATGGTCGGCGCTTTGGAGGTGAGCTTTACATTAAGTACCTACTAGAAGTTTTAATGAATTTGGATAGTTATTTAATTGCCATTTTCTCTATCACAAATGAGGGCACAGTCATTATATGTATATCTAAATTGTTAAAATTTAAAACTCTACAGCATAATTGTTCTGGAGTTTAACACCAAAGCTTTACCTCAAAGCAAGGACAGGTTTTGAAATTTACAGTAAATTTAAGGCTCTACTTATCTTGCGATCATAATATTGCAAATTAGGTAGAGTAAGGGCTAAACTACTTGTTTAAATAAAGTTGTGATATTTGAGTGCAACTTTTCAAATAGGTATTTAACTTTGATAAACTATACTTTTTTATGTATTATCATTATATTAATGTTATTAACTTTGATTTATGCTTTTTATACATATAAGCGAATAATTAGATAAAGAATGTAGAACAATCATGTAGAGAAAATATTATTAATAACCGGTTTTATAAAAAATAATACTAAACGCAATAAAACTTAGCCCGTTCATTATTTTTAACACCCACATCTATGTACGTAATTGTTCTTGAAAAAGTGCAGTCTATCATCTTTTAGTATCATCAAAAGGCGATCCATCATCCATTCACACGCCATTTATTTTTATCTCGACCGGTCGTCCTTCTGTGCACAAGCTAGCGAACCAGTATAAGATACAGTCAACAAACCGAGGATATCTATCCTTGTTAACTTACAGTTACATTTATGTGAGGTGCCCCCGGACCGTGAGAATGGCTCCGCTCCTGTACTGTACACCTGCGTACGACACTTATCTTTTTGTTTTTGTTCTCAGATCGATGACGACAACCTGAGCAAGTTGGAGAAGGCAGATATCCTTGAGTTAACCGTGAACCACCTTACTAAGTTGCATAGTCCTAAGGATCCAGTTATAGAAGCGAAGAAATTTCAAGCCGGCTTCGGACAATGCGCGGCGGAAGCGTGCCGTTTCATCATGTCCGTGCCGGATTTGGAACCGAAAGTCAGTCAAAACTTGATCAGCCACTTGTCGCAACTCATTACGGCCCAGCCTCTAACTATACAAGTGCCGGACAGGCCGCCTTTTTCGCCGCCGACGTCACCCGCTTCCGTGATCTCCGACAGGCAGCTTTACTACAGCGATCATGAAAGGTCGTCATCAGATGCGGAAGACTCCGTTTACTCCGGCGATGGGAACCCCAAACAATGGGCTTATTCGCGACCTAATCCACCGGTAGTGCGCAAACCAAACACACCGATGGCGGGCCTTCTCACGACAGTTGACAAAATTGCTTCACCTCATCCACCCGAACAAATTCAAATCAACGGACACAGAAATTCGCCGTACTTCAACAGAGTACCGGCTGAAGCTAAAGATGTTATCCTCCAAAAGATCCGACAGCACATTATGGACAAGCGCGGCAATGATCACTACGCCGCCGATACCAACTCAGGCAGCGACGAACCTGAAGCTAAATACTATAGACACGAATACAGAAGCGAAGCAACTCAGTACCATCCAGTACCCCAGTATTCACCGGTAAATGTTCCTAGCAACGACACTTTAGATCTTAGGAAATATAGGTCACCGGCGAAGTCTTCCGAGACGGCGATGTCACCTAAAAAGAGCGCATACGTCGCGAATCAATTAGACGCGACTCCTTTGGAGAACAAAACTGAAGCGACGCCCAATCTTCCGGAACAATGCGAATTGCCGATGGATTACAGCAACTTGCCGCCTAAAAAGAAAAGGAAATTGATCGAGTATCAAGAGTACAAAAAACAAGAGGAGGCGAGGCGACAACTGGAGGCTTTTTATGCTGCGCAAAAAGAGCGCGGCGGACCACCGGCCGACGACGATGCCAAGTGGCGCCCTTGGTGAAATACTCCTATTTTGTGTGACACACACGCGATTTGTGATATCAATAGTCTCTTCCACGAAAAAGCTTTAATTTGTTATAATTTAACTAATGTTTCTATGATAGTGCCTTATTTTTAAGTTTTATATGCGTTCGTAATCATTAGCCAGTTGACGTTATGTAGCAGACTGCTATGAAATTAATTACATATACCTAATTATATTTTGTAACTATTGAAATTTATTTATGTGCCATTTGTTTGATCTCGATGTCTTCCTCTTTGAATATTCAAATATTGGTTATTATTATTATGTTACCTATTCCAAATGGGAAACGAACTAAATGTTATTTCAAAATAAACCAATTTAAATGTACCTAGGTACGAATAAATTAAATGATTTTAAAACTAGAATTAAGGAAATAAAACATTTTAATTATGATAATAATGATTGTTTTAATTACCTAGAAACTAAAACAACCAATAGATTTCTGCTCAACTTGTGGGAAACTAAAGATTCTTCTCACTTCCGTCATTAGAAGTTTGAATATACCTCTTTTCTGAAATGTACTGCTAGACTTGCGGCCCACTGTACTTACCTACCTACATAAAATATATGTTTCGATACTTACCTAAGGATCGATTTTTTTTCTCGAAAGCCGAACGCGGTGGTCACCACAATGCGCGTACGATAAGCTTGTCAGGAACAATCAAGAGTTTGATGTTCTAAGCACAACAGTTATGCTTACATTGCCAGATACTAGCAATACATTGCTAGTTACTATCAATGTGTGAAGAAAGCATAGTGCACAAAACCTAATAGAAAACAGAAAAAAAAAAAAATGAAGGTAAATGTGCAATTAAAATATATTTAATGAATGAATTATTGTGAAAGAACCTCCGTGAATAACACAATCCATCTTATTATAAAACCCAGACTAAGTTGTTATCAAGTTAGCATCTAGTAATATCTCACTTGTCAATGTCAACTTGATTTGGGTGAATAATGGTTTAAACCTAGTAACAAAGTTAGTCCTGTTTTTATAATAAAGCGGTATAAGTTTGAAGTTAAATAAAAATAACATTCTATTTTAGTAGGTAAGTTTAGTACTAGTATTGACATCTATTAAAATAAAAAAGAACTAATTAAGAGAATATAAGCGCCACCTATCGAACTATAGTAAAAGTAACCTGTTACTCCTGCTGGTAAAAGCACTGCCTTGTTTATAGAATGAATTCATGATACTTCAGCACTCACTTAGATGTCGCTAAAAATGTTTTTGTCACTAAGATAAAATAACAGATGGCGCTGCATACAAAATTCACGCACATATTTTTCAGTTCCGCTATTCCTCGGCAGATGGCGTTGCAAATATTTATTTTGAAAGGTTAGTAATTAGGTACCTATTTTAAATTTTTATCATATTTGATTTGTACTACCTACACTACACCACAGAAGACAGGAATATTACCAAAGATAATATTGTATATTATTTATTATATTACTAACGTAACGTAAGTATAAGATACCTACCTACACTTCACCTACAACGGCAATTACCTACAACACTGGTACTTATTATGTGCTACAACTAAGCACAGACAGAATAAGTAGGTAGCTCTGAATGGATGAATCAATTCTGTGGTAGATAGGTACCTAATAATTACAAAAATACAAGACGACAAACGTGTATTTTCCAGTACTTAGATAAATAAAAAAACAAATATTTGGTATTAAATTAATGCATACGGGAATTAAGGCGAAACGTACCTTTTTTTAAAAAATGAACAATATGACGGTGGACGAAGATCACACCGGGCAGGGGGAGGCGTAGGCGTCATCGCTGCTTCAGTCAAGCTGGGACCACGTTCGGTGAAACCCGAACGAAACGTCAGCAAAATAAATAAAAAAAGGTACGTTTCGCGTTAATTCCCGTATGCATTAATTTAATAATAATGCAACGCGATAGTTTAAAAGTATTTAAATATTTGGTATCTTTGGAACTAGCTACTCGTCCACAGATGGCGCTAGGCTCACGTATATTTTGTGATTAATACCTACCGCACACTACACACTCGTCTCGTAGTAGTTTGGTTGGTGGTTGGTTGGGTGCAAATAAATCAACTCCATTCATTCATTCATCGACGCGCCGGCCGGCCGGCCAGTCGTGTGCAGTATTTAAACGAGGCAGTCAAAGTAGGCCGAAAACTAATGTGTATCGCGTGCGTGTAACGAACTTTTCGAATATTTAAAAAACGAATTTATCAGTTAGATAATTGACATTTTTGTGTTGACAGTTTTGATTTGTTATTGCTCCTTGGATTAATTTGTTTGATTTACTGTTTTTTTTATGGAGTGATGTGGACTGGTGTAGTGTTTGTGTCTATGATGTTTTGGTGAGGCGATGCTTGTGGGAGAGCAGTCGCCGGCGCCGCGTGTGGTGGCCGGACTAAGGAAGCTACGTCCAGAACTGACTCCAGGACCTGTGCCGACGCCCACAGATCCCAATATAAGGATATCAGGTCAGTTGAAAAGAGACTGATGTTTTTAAGGTGCGTGTAGGTGGGTGTTTGGCCATGTCGTCCGAGGAATACCTACTAAAAATAAATACAATAAACTTATCACTAAGTGCCTAATAAATATAGGTTAGGTAGTTTACGTAGCATACTTTTTGTGTACTAACCAACTTGTAAAAAAACTGTACAAATCTTTAAGTTAACAAAGAATTTATTATTTATTATTAGATATTTATCCAGTACCTAAGTTATTAGTTAGAAGCAACTTACTAATGAGGTAGGCAGGTTTCTACTATTGGTAATACCTAATAACATGTGTGTACGTATAAATACTAAACATTAGGGAAAGCAGTTAGGTACTTGCATACTTTCTTCCTTATTTTCCAGTTTTCTCTATAATAGAAATGGATTGGAAAAATAGGTATACTCGTACCTAGTACCTTCATAGGTTAACGCTTTTGTATTGGTCAGACCGAGAAAAAGCCTGGCCCATGCAGATTTGTATGATTTGTTTCCCTCTGATCCATTTTACATGTCATTAGCCTATTCCTTTAGTAGTAGTACCTACCTACCTACTTCCATCCCTACACAGTTGGACATTATACATATAACGTCTTACAAAATATACTAAAACCAGGTAGGTAGGTATCTACTTAAAGGTGAATTCAGTCCATGCTACTGAACAACTTCCCCAAGGAACATTTTACGAAATATGAATGTTTTTTTTGCTTTTCATATAAACTGATCAGCTGATCGGTCAACTTGTATGGAAAACCAAACATTATTCTTCATATTTCGAATTTGATATAAGTAGATAGATAGGTAGAACCTACCTACTATGTTCCTTGGGGCAATTTGTTCAGTATAATGGACTGATTCATCCTAATCATAGTTTCAGTGCAGTCACATAGGTATTTAGTTAGACCCTGTAAGTAGTTATAGGTACCTACCTACCTAGCTACTTAACTAAGCTAGTAAGTAGGTAGGTACCTACACACAGTAGACAGATACAGCGTTATCGAGTTTATAGGAAACATCTGGTCAAGTGGAACCTGATGGGAGTCAAACAACAAAGAGTTTGTTTACTGTTGATATTAACTTAGGGTTCAGTGGTTAAACACATGTTGGACCGTTGACCGTTAACCATGCAAGTACATGGGTTAAATATGCTGTAAGTTGGTAGGCACCTATAACTCCGTACCTACCTAATATTAGTTTTCATCTATGTACCTACTTACCTACCTTCACTAGATCTCTCAGATAATAATAATAAAATGTATATTTATTTTCCTCCACAAAATACCTACTAAGTAAATAAATCTGTGGGGCCTATTTACGTAGGTACTTTTGACAACGATTTTTAGGGTTGTTCCGTATTCATCCTATGACGTCTCATCCCAAACTAGTATTCCTAACTCAACCTTTTACATTATTTTAATAAATTTTCTTAATTCAACCCAAAGGCATTCCTTACTCATCCCAAAGCAAATATTATCAAAAAAGTATGGATAGTATAACAACGCTTCAATTTTTTTCTAAATATTATTATGTTATGTATACGATATATACCTACTTACTTAGTGTCAGAAATTAAATGTGCATGTTTAGTAAAAAAAAAGTTTTACCTAATAAACTGAGTTTAAAAATATGTAAATAACTGATATTTTTGTTTACTTGTTCATTTCACACTTTTTGACAAGTCTTGTCTTAACAAAACAAACGGCCAAGCCCAATACATATTAAAAAAATAAAATCACGCCAGTGTCATAATAGTCTATGTCAGTGTCAGTGTCATTCAGTGAATTCAGTTGCCTATGATTGACGGAAAGTTCTTTTCTTACTTATGATTGGCGGAAACGGTGACATTTGACGTTATTGTCAGTGACGGATATCCCATATCTCTGGTGACGGATATATACCATAAAGGCGACTCGTATTTTTTAATAAATGGACTCAGAGCTTAAGGCCGTACCTGAATTTTTGGGGTCCAGTGCTGCCCCCATTTAAAATAAATCATTTCAAAGAAAACGGAGACATTATTTGAAATTTTGCTACTATCAAATCCTAGATAACCTTTCAAAGTTTTTTATCAACTACTTTTTACAGTTTATAATGAGAACGTTAAGCTTTACTACGCACATTTGCCAAAAGTGGCCGTTTTTCGCAAATGTGCGTAGTAAAGCTTAACGTTCTCACTTTAAACTGTAAACAGTAGTTCATAAAATACTTTGAAGGGTTATCTAGGATTTGATAGTAGCAAAATTTTAAATAATGTCTCCGTTTTCTTTGAAATGATTTATTTTAAATGGGGGCAGCACTGGACCCCGGAAAATTCAGGTACGGCCTTAAACCAATACAGCCACGGAGTAAGGTCAAACAAAAGTCATACTTTTGTTTGTAGAAATATCCAAAACCATTGATTATTTTGGCAAAAAATTTACCCACAACTGTTTATTAACTCTGTGTCTCGAAACGGAATTCAAAATAACGCTTTAAAAAAAATGAATAATGCCCATCCTTAAATTTTTTTTTGGTATTTTTACAATAGTTTGAGTTAGGAGTACTGATGGGATGAATAAGGAATATAAAATAAAATTTTTGTTGTGGGTTGAGTAAGGCACATAAATAGGTTGAGTAAGGAAAAAATAATGAGTGGGATGAGACGTCATAGGATGAATACGGAACAACCCGATTTTTATCTATGCTACTTTTAGGTACTAATACCTAATACCACATAATAAATTGCTAATACCTATGTATTTATTCTGTGCTATTGCCTGATTTGTAAGCCTTATCACAAACTAATTATCTTCCATGCAGGTCTGGGAGAAAAGAAAAAACAGAATGTACCAGCTGCTTCACTTCCCGCGCAAATCGTAAAAGCCAATCGAGGGAATGGGCAAGAATCTGAATCATATCAATAGGCAATGCGGTTAGCAACCCATCACTATTATGATTTCCTTTTTCCACCTTCATGCCCACCATCACGCTAAAAGTGGCCTGGGCCTTGCCGCCCTAGGCTCTGTCTGCCCCGTTAGGGATAAAGACGTGATAGTGTATGTATCACAAACTAACGATATGTGAAGTACCTACCTAGATATTTTCTTGTTTTTACTTTTAAGAGTCCATACTACCCTAAAGTTCTTAGAGCGATCTTAAATATTACCAATATTAACGAAATACTCACTTTGAAATAAAAGTATTCTGTGCTATTTATTGCCTTATTTGTAAGGCTTATCATATCACAAACTAACGACATGTGAAGTACCTACCTACCTAGATATTTTCTTGGTTTTAGGGTTCCGTACTATGTAACTACGTAAAATGTAAAAACGGAACCCTTATAGGATCACTCGTGCGTCTGTCTGTCCGTCCCTCTGTCACAGCCAATTTGCTCCGAATCTACTGGACCAAATCAAGTGAAATTGGGTAGGATGATGTAATCCTATGACCCAAACACAGATGTGCAAAGTAAATAAATATTTTTTTAAATAAGGGTCATTTTAGGAAGACAAATTAGAAAATTAAAAAATAATAATTTGCAAACCTTACTGTGTCATATATCAAATAAACGGGCTCGTTATGAGGATATCAAATATATTTTTGTTATTATTGTAAAATAAATAGTTTTGATTTTATTCATGAAAGAAGATGAAAATGGACTATTTCCCCCCCCCCCCCCCCCCCCCGATCTACGAAACTACCAAGCCTAAAATTTTGAAAAAATGTTTTAAAAACACGATTGCTTGAAATTTTCTTTATAGAAAAATTTTTTTCGATTTTGCATCTAAATCACCTCAGAATTATACTAAAACGGGAAGTAGATATTAAAAAAATACAATAATTAGCCCTTAGAATTAGCCCTTGTAACTTTGGATTATAATAGTGATCGCATGCGTTCAGATCGGAACGGGCGCTGTGGGTTAAGGCCTAAAATGCCAGTGTCCGATAGATAGTTATAGCCTATAGGTGAAGTAGTTAGGTACCAGCTTTAAGGTGAAGATATAGGCAAATGGCCTTGAAGTGTAAAATAAATTGTAAATATGGTGATAATTTCCATATTGCTCTTCGTCATGCACTAGATAGCCCTTTAAATTATTTTATGAACTGCCGTTGAAACTATTATTGATGATCCGTCTAGCTTTAAAACTTGCCGTGGCCACTTTTGGCGGAGGCAAGTTTTAAAAGCTAGACGGACTAATGTAAATACTTTCAACGGTGGTTCATAATTATCTCTATATTTACGAGTTAACAATTTATTTCAAATGAGGGCGCCACTTCAAGGTCATTTATATGCCTATACCTTCACTGTTGGTTTCAACTTTCAATACTTAAAATACTATTTACTTACCTGAATTAATATCTTGTAGGTACCCACCTACCTAATTACCCACTTAAATGAGGTACGTGTATTTTATTTTATTTACTATAAATTATTCAATGCGTCGTACAAGAAAGATCAACGCGTAAAAAAGTCAAATTATAATCAAACATTCAAAATCAACAATTAAATTCGGTATAACGTACGTAAGTAGGTACATAGTATCTCGCTAAGTATAACAAACATAATAAATTACCTATTTAGCTGAGTAACAAACGTAGGTAAGCCTGCACATCTGTGGAGAGAATAACACACAATAAAAGTTGTATAAAAAATCAGGGACAATATGCATTTAATAATACATCACTACATAGTATAAAACAAAGTCGCTTCCCACTGTCTGTCCCTATGTATGCTTAGATCTTTAAAACTACGCAACGGATTTTGATGCGGTATTTTTTTAAAGGTTAAAGTGATTCATCAGAAAGGTTTATATGTATAATACATACCCGTGCGAAGCCGGGGCGGGCCGCTAGTTATTAAATAGATTAATATTGGTTGTGTAATACAACCAGTAATTGACACTATTTATTATACACGCAATTATTCCGTTACCATTTGCTGTCATGAATCAGCTGATTGGCATTGACTAATATCACTATACTGAACTACTCGTACCTACCTAACCTACTATGTACTACATAAATATAATATACTAACGTCAACGGGTAATTTTAGTGGGCAGTAATCGGAAGTTAAAATAATTTAATGCGGAAATCAAATGTTAATATTAATTTCTGTAGGTACATATCCTATACCTACATCCTACACATATGTTAAAAAAATATGATTACTAATTATGTACTAATTACCTACTAACTTACGTTTTTTTTTTAAGTTGGTTTGTGGCAAAAGGAAAATCTTAGGATGCACCAGCTTTTTTCCTTCTTGCGCAGATCGTAAAAACCGATCAAAGGACAGGACAAAAGCCTGAATCATGCTATAGATAGGTATATATTACGTGTTAATGAAATAACGCAAAACCTCTCAGATGGTATCTCAGCCCATGAAACTCAAAAACTTTTGTTCTACAACTTCCATTTTGGGAATGTTGTAAAACAAAAGTTGTTCAGCTTCATGGACTGAGTTACAACCTGAGAGGTTTTGCGTTATTTCATTAACTCGTTGTACCTAACCTAATATAGGCAAGCCTAGCAAAGAAACTATCACTAGGTATTTTAATTCAGACCGCACCATCATGTTATCTAGGTCTGTCTGTCCACCCCGTTGGGATAAATAAAGACATGGCCTTAACCGCCCAAATCAAGGTACGGCCTTAATTGCTTTTTGTTGTATTTTTATGTATTTGTACATATTCTTTTACATTTTAACTTTTACTCGTAGCAGGTACTCAAACCAACGCCAACTCCCCTAACTCTATTAATAGTCTATATTTGCCCAAAGATTGGCTGGAAGAAATCCGCTTTTGTACCTACTCTATTTCTTATTTACATTTATTTTTGTTATGCTCAGTTGGCTCGAACAATATGATTGTGGTTGCTTCAATTTGTTACTTGGAAAAATTATACAATTTTTTTACATGACCGAATTTGAAGAACACAAGGACCCACCAAAGGTTAGAGGAATTGAGCTACCCGATTTCGCATAGTACCTAAACAAGTAGCGGTGGGGTTTTTGCAAGTAAAATAACCTAGCTATTTCACCAGGTCAACAATTTAATAGTAGGTATAAAATTGTTGACCTGGTGAAAACTTGAGAAGTACAAAATTGTTGGTCTTATCTTAATCGGAGCACTATGAATCATTGTTACCGCCCACGCCCACGTACCTTAACAATTTATCTGTGTGGGCTGAAACTTTATCGCTCCATGTACTGAAACAATACGGATAATGACATTTTATATTGGGATTAGGTAGGTACTTATATGGTACTTATTAAGATGAAATTCTGAAGCTAAGTTTAAAATATGTAGATATCAAATAATTCAAAATGATGAAATCTATCTATAATTTAAGAACTACGTTCTTGTCGGTGGAGTAGTTTCCATGTCTCCCTACTCTTGAGCCATCCTTTTGACCTCCCTATACGACACGGAGTCAACTTTCTCCTTTACTTGATCTATAAATGCTCTTTTGGTCTTCCCTCTCCTCTTCTTGCTTCTATTTTTCCTTCTATTATGTTTTTCATAAATTGATCGTGGCGTATAAGATGACCAAACTTTTTCTTTTAATATCGATTGTTTTCTAATACTCTTAGAATAAACTAATATTTTAAAATAACATATACCTACCTACTTCGCTACGCGTCATTGCATCGGGTACATTCAATCAGCATACACTGATAAAATAATTAATCTCAGTATACAAACAGTTTTGGTTGCTAATAATGTACGATAGTAGGTGTCTTCTCATCATCTTGTTTCTGTAATTGCTTTCTGGGGAGAGCCAGGTCCAATTATTGTACTTATTTTTCTTGTAGATGCTATTCAGAAGTGTTAGGTTATTTACCGTCTCATAGCGCTTTATTATATTTATACAATACAAGGAAGGTTACCTACCTGACATGAAAAATTATAATGTAATAATAATAACTACCTACTTACTACCTAATATTCTATTGCGACCAATTACATTATCTTGATAATGATAGGCAGTATTTATGAAGGTAGGTATCTTCTTACATGGCACGTTTACATCGATAAAAGCAATATCTCTAATAACTTAGTGCGCCTAATGTCTATTCGAACTCGTCTGAATAATTATCCAATAAAAGTCCATTTAGGTAAGGTAACTTAAGCAGGTAATACATATCTTGCTATACAAAAATATCAAATCTTTGTAGATAGATAGGGTGGATAGGTACTCTACATTATCATGTCTTTATTTATCCCAACGGGGTGGACAGACAGACCTAGATAACATGATGGTGCGGTCTGAATTAAAATACCTACTTGAATTTTCCGGGGTCCAGTGCTGCCCCCATTTAAAATAAATCATTTCAAAGAAAACGGAGACATTATTTAAAATTTTGCAACTATCAAGTCCTAGATAACCCTTCAAAGTATTTTATGAACAACTGTTTACAGTTTAAAGTGAGAACGTTAAGCTTTACTACGCACATTTGCGAAAAACGGCCACTTTTGGCAAATGTGCGTAGTAAAGCTTAACGTTCTTATTATAAACTGCACAGCGAGGATCGAAGACTTCAAAGACGCACAGCCAGTGCCTAAACCATAGATCTAAAGTTACTTACAAGATATACGGTAACGAAAAGTATGACCAGGAGTGAAATGTTTTTGTGTAACCTTAAAGGGTTGTATTTGTACCTACTACACGAACAATAGGTAATGCAGCAAGGTAACTATTAAAAATTAAATTTTTTGTGACAATGATCGTGCCCAGTCCATGATTCTGAACAACTTTTCCCAAGGAACATATATCGAAACATGAAAAATAATTTTTGGCTTTCAATACAAACTCGGATCAGCTGATCGGTTACTTGTATGGGAAGTCAAAAAATATTTTTCAAATTTCGATACCTATTAGTTCCTTTGGAAAAGTTGTTGAGTATCATGGACTGTATTCAGCCTTAAAATTGTTTCGTATCTTTTGCTCTTGTGAGGGTGACAGTTATCGTATTATTTGTCGCACTCGGCTATATGGTGGTCTTTTTACACAGTAGGTAAAAAAATCTAGGTCTATGGCCTAAACTGTTTCCATTCTCATAAATCACTGTTTCTCATTTCTATCAAAAAATAATAAACACCCAAGTAAAATAAAATATTCTCCGTTCTGTTTATTGGTTATGCCAAAAGGTACCTGCATTTATACTACGAGTATCTGAGATAAATGGATGATAACAGAAATCGATAAGGTTGACATTCTGATATTTTTCATATTACACTGCATATGGTAGAGGTTTTCAAGTTTCGAATCATAACGCTGAAGGAAATAACCAGTAATTAGTTGTTTTGTAGTCGTTCTGCTAGAAATAGGTGTAACTCGTATACCTACGTCAAAACAAATTTCCCAAACCTGACCTTCATACGAGACACGAGCTCGATCGTCACTAGGAGCTACTTGTACCTCTGAGTTTGTACCCGTCTGCGCCAGAATGAGGGTTGTGTTTTTCGAGTGTATGTATGTAGGTACCTTAATGCCTATGGCATATGCCTTTGGCCCACTCTGCTGCCTAAACGGCTTGATGGATGCTTGAGAGGTATCGTTCGATTCGTGTTAATTGTGAGAGTGACATTGGGTAAATCAAAAATAAAAACGGCGGATATTTGGCGCCAAAGTATTTTTTATTTATTTAAAATCTATAGATAGTGGTGTGTCCAAATAAATAATTTTATATATGTACTTATAAGGATTATTAAAATATATACAACTTATATGTTTCACTGTAATTTAAAATGAATAATGCTAAAAAACGAAATACCTATTACCTCGCTCATCCGAGCGTGCTGCTATTGTATCACGCAGTCGTGTTTTTTGTTTTTTAATAATTAATTGTCAACTCCAACACTCGCTTGTTTTCCGTAAAGTAAAAGGAAAACAACGTGAGAAAATCTGCTCATTAGTGAGTATTAAGTTTACTTGTGTCACAGAATTAATAAGAGTCTCGTATTACATACAGAACGGAATCTCCTAAGGTCTCGGGCAATATGCGTCCCTGTTCCCCGTCCCCGCACCTCCCCCGTTCTCGCCTTATCGAGGGTTTTGAGCGGGCGAACACACACGGCATAAATAGGCATAAATGATACTCCGCTTCTATAAAGTGACATAGTGCTAGTGTGTGAAATGGAGAGGCAAATCACTTAATTAGCTCTTCCAATAATATGTGCGTCTCTTTTCAAACAAGGCAAACCACTTTATTAGCTCTGCCAAAAATATGTGCGTCTCTTTTCACAATGACACCGACGAGAGCCTTGCTCTAAAATGTAGAACAAAACTAATATCAACCTACTGGTATATTGGTATATAATATTTTGTTAATGAAAGAAACCGTTACCCAACGAGATCTATGTACTATATTTATGTCAATGCCCTAACCGTATGATTAATTGGCAGAGTAGGCAATTCAAGAAAATTGATCTGAATTCTGACGTAGTTTTCTTTTTAGACGAAAGTGAACATAATTATAATTCGCAGGAATACATTTAGACGTTTCTCTCACCAGACTTTTCATTAGGAAGTAGCTAAAATAGAATAGCTACCATTAAAACTGAATCAAATAAACCTTAAAAGACTACAAACAGAACTATGTTCGTCAGCAATGGAAACTCCTCGTATCTTCCTTCATATACTTACAACATCACTGTTTAAGTATTTTTAGGGTTCCGTACCCAAAGGGTGCAAACGGGACCCTACGCTGTCTGTCCGTACAGACGGACAGACAGCATAGGGCGTAGGACGGACAGCCGTCTGTCTGTCCGTCTGTCACAGGGCTCTATCTCTTGAACCGTAATAGCTAGACACTTGAAATTTTCACCGATTATGTATTACTATGGCCGCTATAACAACAAATACTATAAATAAGATAAAGTTAAAACTTAAAGGGGGTCGTCATACAAGAAACGTGTTTCTTCAGCGCTTTAAAACATTGTACTGAGGTACGGAACCCTTCATGTACGAATCCGACTCGCACTTTATTTTTTTTTTAGATTGTCGAGTCACACCAATTTGCTATAGTCACCATATTGCTTTGTCCACAGGCGTTCTCCGACAGTATTACAATGACGATAGCGAGTCATGGGCTTGGGTGCGGGCTGCCGTCCAGCAAGGGAGCCTGCTGGCCTGGAGAGACGGCACCTTGCCTCGACGACCGGCAGCCAGGCTGCCGCTGCGGGACCTGCATCTGCGCATCGCACCGACCCTGCCCAACGCCTTCCAGCTGTCACGGTTGCGCGACGACACGTCAGTTGCCACATTTCAGGTGATTTCACATGTATAAAATATTGCCGTATGGTTCCCAGTTGCAGTTTGGTTCCCGGCAGAGTAGAATAGGAGTCTTCCCATGGATGTCGTAGAAGACGACTTAGAAAGCAATCTAAACAAAGCTTATAAACATTAATGAAACCTCTCAAACCCGTCTGGCCCGCATGGAGAGTGTAGGCCAAATCCTCTGACTATTCTGACTAATATATAACTCTGGTACTTACTACAGAAAGGGTCGTGCTCCTGCAGTGGAGACTAAAAAAAGACCTGATGATGAGATGATTTTACACATATAAGTCTTCAGAGACGACACCTTGCCCAGACGACCCGCAGCAAGACTGCCGACATGTTTCTCCTCTTGAGAAAAAGACCGACATAGAAACCCTATCTAGCGTACTAAAACGTAGTTTAAACCATCGAAAAATTAAACATTTAAAAATAATTACGTAAGGGGAGTGAATGCTTATTTTATCGTGAGGAATGGTAGTTTCCGGTGAAGAATTCTTGATGAGAATTTATGAATATTTTCGACTTTCGTTCACATAACAATAAAATTTAAACCAATCCTTTACGAATTATTGAAATTCGGATCTCTTTTCAATAGTATACGCCTGATAAAAGGAACTAGATTGAAGAATTGTTAAAATACTAAAGCCATGTAAAACATACATTGATTTATGAGTTATGATTATGACGTATTAAATTGTTTACCACGCTGACAACAAGGAAAACACTTAAATAAGGAAAACGCAATTATGTAAAATAACATCAATTTAACCGCCAGCAAAACGTTGCTTGCCCTTCAGGAACCAAGCCGACTTTAATATCATAATGTCATATCTTACGACACACAAATGTGAGCGGAACGATTAAAAGGAATAATTGCAATGAGAGAGAACGTCACTTTCGTTTCCCCGGTGAAAAGTTATTTCACGACATCCGGGAAGCATTTACTGACGTCGTCGATGAAGTGGAAAAGTATGAGCTCTTTTGTTATTTCGTTTCGAATACTGCGTTCCGCCCACTGGTCATGTGAGGAAACTCCTCAGACATGAGGCATAACCATTCGGAAACATATTAACCATTTCCACTTGATTGGTAACTCGATTTACGATGTTGTATGGATTGCCTCAATGAATTGGACTTGAAACGATTTATTATACGAGCGAGCGAAGTAAATAAACTTCTTCTTCGTCTAAGCGCATTCCCGGTTGCATCCTCAGCTGTGCCGCTTCGGAGCCCGGGGTGCGCTTTCCCGCTTTTTCTTCTCCAAATATAATATGCATGTTAATGGTCACCCAAGGATGCCAAAGATCTTGCAAAATGGAGAAGAAATAGCCGGAACACTAAATAATTTGGCTACTATAGTTTTACAATCGGCCGCCTGCCTGACGTCAACCCTCTTTGGGAATGTATTTGTGCGAAAAGTTTTACAACCGGCCGCCGCCCGACGTTAATGAGACGTAAGACGTTGGGAATGCAATTGTAGCACGAGATGTTTGTGCTTAGTTCTTTAGTCGCCTCTTTCGACTTCCACAGGAAGAGATGGAGTGGTCCTATTCTAACCTGGAACCACACGGGTAGCGAAGTAAATTAACTTGTTACAAGTAATACTTGAACAGGACGTGTTCAGTAACTAGGTATCTTCAATTGATGAAAATAAAGTCATCTGTCACGGTTATTATCATCTTTTATATTGCTCCCTCAGATCGTATTCGATTCTCTTGCATATTATAATATTGAATTACAAATGGTCCAGCTACATTATACAAGCTTAGCCATGACCGCGTAGTGCGTACAGACAATGTGGTGGATGCGATCACGTACGGTGTCATTGTCTACCACGACAATGCTTTCATAAATTATCAACAGTTCATCAGATTATGCTAACTTAGTAGCTACAAGATATAAATTAAGATACATTTGTTTTCATGTACCTATGCCTATCTTTTTCTATTACTTGTTCATTTAACTTTGTGGTCAGCCCTGATTTATTGTTAAGTATTCCGTTCGAGGATTGCATCATCATCATTATCAGGTCTTTTTGAGTCTCCACTGCAGGAGTACAACCCTCTCAGCCTACTACCAGAGCCTTTAGCCAGGGCAATCAGAGGATTTACTCCATTTAAATCATTTTTAACATAAAACGGCCGATTCTTATAGAATTCTTACAGAATACTTAAATGCTTTGTTTCCGCCTAAATGTGCTGATATACAAAGAAGTTGTATTAGAATTGGGTGCCTATTAACTGGTGTGTTTGCATTAGTTGGAATTTTGTGACATTTGACATTGTGGGACTGGAAGTAATAGGACACTGGACTCTTTAGCACATTGGACATTTTAGGAGACGGCTGACAATGTCTAGTCTCCTGTCGGTCTGTAGTTGTCGAACGAAATATGTATTACTTTATGAAGATAGTGTTTTTTGCTGAACTAACAACTATCATGTACTTTTGAGTAAAACATTGACGTTAATGTTACTGCATTCCGTTACCAATAAGTGTGCTTTATCTAAGGGAACTTGGGCAACGTCTTGCAAGACGTTCGGCCCTTTCGACCCACCTTTCTCACGATTCGCCCGCTTTAATAGACCTCACTGTAGCACAACACCCGTAAATCATCGCCTTTTGTGCAAAGCGACCTTTTGATAGGACTATTAACATAATAAGGGATAGATCGTGAAGGTGTTGACACTTCAAAGAAACACGTTCTGAAGACATATGATCCTTGAGCATTTGTGTTTTGTCGCGTCTATGTTTTATTGCCGTCACTACAAAAGTTTTACATGGTTTCACATACGTGCGAGGTTAACGTTTCCGTTGGAATAACTCTTATTTAAATTAGGAACCGTATTTAATTCAATTTTCTATTATTAAACCCAAGTTACATAATACGCGTCCTTGCTTTCTATATTAATTTGATTTTTTCGTTGTTACAGACTTGCAATGCGGCGGAATATGCCAAATGGGTGCGCGCTCTATGTGTCGAGATCCTCGGCCAGACACCGTTACCACAAGTCCGCTTCCTGGACGTGTTGCCAGCAGCGGACACCAGTCGAAAACCAAAGAAAGAGGCTCCTCAGCAAGAGACTCCGGCATGTCCGCCCCGGGCGCCACCGAGGGCTCGCAGAAGGTTACTAACTTCCCCAGAAACCTTGTTGCCACGGAGGGACCACTCGCCTGCCGCAACGGACGAGGGCATCGTCGTCGAGGACGACGACTACGACTCATCGTCCGACCGCAGTCTCGACCTGACCCTGTCCCTCGACGCTATAAAGACCACAGACGTGGTCGACGCGCCGGCGCTGGTACGCAAAGCGGAGGTCATCAAATGCGACAACTGCAGCAAATTGAACGCGCAACATCACACGCTGCCGCGCGCCAGGTCTACCGATTCAGAGCAAGGTCGCCGTTACCTAAAACGTTGGGAGGGGACTGCGGGTGCCGCGGAGCGTGGCCGGTTCGCGATGGAGGCAGCAAGGCGCAAAACTGCTTCGTTAGAAAGCAGGGCGAGATCTTGTTCGCCGAACGCCCACGAGGCCGTAGCTAAGTACGTGCCAGTGAGGGAGCGAAGGGCACTGTTTGAATCGTTGTCTAAAAGTGGTAGTGGATTGGCGCGAAGTACAGAGCAGCTGACGAGGTCTATAGTAGTGCCTGAGACGACGCCTAGGCGCGCAGCGTCGCTCCACGACTTGCAGGCGCCCCCGACCCGGTCGGTGAGCGACCTGCGGCAGTTCTTCGAGGCGGTGGCGCGCGGCGTGGGGGGCTGCTCCGCGGGCCTGCAGCGCCACAGCGCGCCGCCCAACCCTGCGCCGCGCGCCTTCGCCTCCCTGACCTGCGCTTGATTGTACATATTGTAGATACGGCGTTGACCGCCAACTATCTCACTAAGTCGTTTATTTTAAGACTGTTAAAAGTATTGTTATAGAAGTACCTAATATAAATAAAATGACGTATTATCTATTACGAAGTCTTTTTATTGCCGCTCCATAAAACAACCGTTAAAGTTGCATACCGACATACTGAGGCGAAATAGATGGTGCAATTCTAATTGAAGCAATTTTCTTATAACGTTGATTGCTACGCCGAGACCTCCATAGCTGTTGTTATGTTTCTCGATCCGTTTCGAATGTAGGTAAACAAAATCGGAACTAATTGGATGAGTCTCGTTTGACGACAATTGTTGCCGTTTCGTCACTGCGGCACGTTGTTAAAAAAAACAATTGATAGTAACGTGCAGTGAAATGTCAGCGAGTACGCGCAAAGGTCACGGGGCTCCGCTGGTGTCCTCCGCAGTTTGTACACATTCTCTTGGTAAATCGTTGGCTTAGTAGTTATTTATTATTGTTGTTTAATATGTTTGGGTGTGCCTACTTTTTAATAGAATTGTCATTCAGCAAGTATAGGTACATACCGGAATACCTTGTCATTCTCCTTTTGAAGACATTCAAAATCTTTGTATAGGTAGGTAGATCCGGATTCGTTGGAACGAGTACCAGCCTTCCGGATATTAGTTGGTAGGGCGTTCCAAAGCTTTACCGCTTGCACGGTAAACGAACGTTCAAAGAACCCACTCCGGTGATATGTTATATCCGGTACCGGATCTATCTAAATAAACGGGCAAGTGCGAGTCGGACTCGTACATGAAGGGTTCCGTACCTCCGTACAATGTTTTAAAACGTTACAAAACGTTTTTTGTATGACGACCACCTTTAATTTTGGGATATTATTAATTGCACATCTAATAAATAATCACCCATCAATTTAATCTCATCATTTATATACTTTTTTACATCAAATAAATCAACAATCTTATCATAAGTACTGATTGCACAGCAAATAAATACTGACTGCACATCAAATTTATTAGGTTAGGGCAAACCTATAGGTTAGGTTATGTTAGAACTGCGACCAACACACGCACGAGCCGAGCGAGCGAAGCGAGCGTGCCGCGGCAGCGGCCGGCGAGTGCTAGGAAAGTTCTATCCATTTTACTGCGCCACAAATATAAATTGCAGTTTGTTTAGTAATATTTTCAGTTGAGTATTTTGCTGTGCAATCAGTAATTTTGATTTGCGTTTAAATACTACCCTTTAATTTTTAACTTTTTGTTATTTTTAGTATTTTTTGTTATAGCGGCCAGTATCTAGTTAATGCCATTATAAAGATCTAGTTAAAAACGCTGAAAAATTACGTTTTTTTGTATGTCAACCCCCTTTAATTTTTGACTTTTTTATTTTCAGTATTTTTTGTTATAGCGGCCACAGTAATACTAAAATTTCAAGTGTCTAGCTATTACGGTTCAAGAGATAGAGCCCTGTGACGGACGGACAGACAGCGGAGTCTCAGTAATAGGGTCCCGTTTGCACCCGTTTGTTTGGGTACGGAACCCTAAAAATGTTACATCCAGCAACATTTAAATTTTTTCGATACTTGTAAGCTGCTTCTAGCATAGGTACCAGACTGTCGCGGTCAGGTGACTAATTCATAAACCTATTACTATACGAAAGCAATAGGAAAATCAATAAGCAATGACGTGCCTGTGACCACACAAAAGTATTTATACTCGTATTACTTGTCTGTCACTTAGGACATACATCAGAATCATATTTGAAGTCCATTTTCTCATAACAAAAGTACCTAATATTACTTTTTGAGGGCTTATGCCCTTTGTAGCTTTAATTATGTAAAATACTCTTTACTGTCTTATAACCTAGATTGCTATATTTTTATCTCGACTGCCTCCGTGGTCCAGTGGTCAAGGCGTTTTCCTTGTGATCCGGAGGTTGTGGGTTCAAATCCGACTGGGAAGCATACTTTGTGAAAAGTTGTTTCCAGTCTAGGTAGGATATATCACCTGATTATCAGAAAAGAAAGATGACTCCGTGCTTCGGAAGGCACGTAAAGCTGTCGGTCCCGAACGCCATCTAGCGTTTGTACCTATCCTAGGATTGGTTCTGGTCTACCCTTTGGGTTGCGGAGGTCAGACGGCCGTCATTGTGTAAAAACCAGTAACCTTGTCAAATCACCTAGGTAAGGCAACGGACCCCGGGCTCTAAAGCGTAACCGCTGACGATGCAACCGGGAACACGCTTGGATGATGATAACTCTACTACGATATGCAAAGATCTAGTTGGCTACAGCCGGTTACCGTATTCTACGCTGAACGAGCGGGACCTAATTTTCAATGTACGTAGGTACATACTAGATAAATTATAAGTTTGAAGTTACAATGGCGAACCACTAAGTATTCCCCATCATTCAATGCAATCTTCAATTACATCAACGATTGACCTTTCAATAATAATACATCGTAACAATAAAATATGGCTTCTACCTCACATTTTAGTGAATCATTGTAAATTGAATTTCCTTGAACTAAATCTTCGCCAAAAGCGCGATATATATTCTCCGTAAACTCTCGTGATCTCGTAGACGTACTTATAGACGACCAAATCATATGAGTCAAGCTTATAATGATTTTAACACATTCACTGCCTTTAACCCACGACGTGGGCTCACTTTTGCCGCATTTGAGGGCACAGAGACCGACATTGTGGGCTCAGTGAAATGTATGCGGGATGACATATGAAGTGTGTAAAAGTTTACAAGGATGCGAATGTGTTAAGGCCGTACCTGAATTTTCCGGGGTCCAGTGCTGCCCCCATTTAAAATAAATCATTTCAAAGAAAACGGAGACATTATTTAAAATTTTGCAACTACCAAGTCCTAGATAACCCTTCAAAGTATTTTATGAACTACTGTTTACAGTTTAAAGTGAGAACGTTAAGCTTTACTACGCACATTTGCGAAAAACGGCCACTTTTGGCAAATGTGCGTAGTAAAGCTTAACGTTCTAATTATAAACTGTAAACAGTAGTTCATAAAATACTTTGAAGGGTTATCTAGAACTTGGTAGTAGCAAAATTTTAAATGATGTCTCCGTTTTCTTTGAAATGATTTATTTAAAATGGGGGCAGCACTGGACCCCGGAAAATTTAGGTACGGCCTTAAAGGACTGCACGTGTGACCCCTCAAGATCTGACAGTGTAAACACCTACCTTGGAAAATCAGCAACTCATCAAGACTAACTAAGTACCTATACATGGTCTAACAAAATATACCCACTGAAACTATTTTAAGGGTGAATTCAGTCCATGATACTGAACAACTTTCCCCAAGGAATATACCTATATCTGATATAGGTATAGTAGTAGCTTAGTATATCAAAATATGAAAAATAATTTTCGCACTCCTATACAAGTTTACCGATCAGCTGATCCGAGTTTGTATAAAAAGCAAAAAATCATTTTTCATAACTACTTTTAAACATCGCGTTGCATCTTTAATAAATTAATGCATATGGAAATAAATGCGAAACATACCTTTTTAGGGTTCCGTACCCAAAGGGTGCAAACGGGACCCTATTACTGAGACTCCGCTGTCTGTCCAGTCTGTCCGTCTGTCTGTCTGTCCGTCTGTCACAAGGCTCTATCTCTTGAACCGTAAAAGCTAGACACTTGAAATTTTCACCGATTATGTATTACTGTGGCCGCTATAACAACAAATACTGAAAATAAAAAAGTTAAAATTAAAGGGGGTCGCCATACAAAAAACGTGTTTTTTCGGCGTTTTTAACTACATCTTTATAATGGCATAACTTGATACTTTAAATTTTCAAGAATTATGTATTACTATGGCCGCTATAACAACAAATACTAAAAATAAAAAAAGTTAAAAATTAAAGGGGGTCGTCATACAAAAAACATGTTTTTTAGCGTTTTAAAACATTGTACGGAGGTACGGAACCCTTCATGTACAAGTCCAACTCGCACTTGCCCGTTTATTTATTTATTTTTGCTGACGTTTTATCTGGGGACCAAAGAGAGTCAGGCTGAGACTACATTCGGTGCAACCCAGACGAAATGTCAGCGAAAATAAATAAAAAAGCTATGTTTCTCGTTAATTCCCGTATAGTTTTAATTTAATAATATTTTTCATTTTTCGATATGTTCCTTGGAGTAAGCTGTTCACTATCATGGACTGAATTCCCCCTTAAAATAAATTTTCATTAAATGCAAATATTTTAAGAGTACCGTTGTCCGTTACCCCCAGGAGAAAGTAGCTTCTAGAGAGATGAGTTGAATTGAACGTATAAAAACCTAATCTGCTGTGGATGTGCCGAAGATACCAATTATACGTTCCACTCATTTCTCTAGGAGCTACTTTCTTGCTGGGGTAACGACACGTACTTATATTTTAAGGGGTAATTCAGTCCATTGTGAAAATTTCAGGTAACATATGCATACTTACTTATATATTAAAAACAATTTCTAGTTTTACCTCCTCATTATTTGTCACTTTTAATGATGGACTCGGAACTATGACCCATCATAAGAAGCTATTGTTGTATTTCCCATTGTTCAAAGGACACACGATAAGATACGAAGGCTTCCGAAATGCGCCTTCCGTCTTGATAACCTAATGAATAAATAAGCACTTACTTACGGTAATGATTCATTTTTATGTTAACATGCTGGTATGGGAGAAAATAAAAAACTTAGTATGTACCAGCTGCTTCTCTTCCCGCGCAGATCGTAGGTATACGCCGATCTAAGTAGAAATGGGCGTGAATCTGAATCATGTTAATGGGCGATGCGGCTAGCAACCCATCACTATTTTGATTCCCTTTTCCATCTTAACGCCCATCATCTGCATAGTTCTGATGCTATGGATGACATTACATTTCATTTGTATGTATTTTATTAAAATTGTTCTGGAAAAATCTCTTAGATGCGGTAGGTGCTCAATATCTGGACCGGGTCCAGTGCTGCCCCCATTTAAAATAAATAATTTAAAACATTTTTCTTACGTTATGGAAGTCCAGGGGGTTACTCCCTAAAATAAAACGATAATCGTCCGATACTGATGACGTCCTATTTCTATGTCAAACGAAATTAGACTTTATCATCATGTACCTAATCACACTCAATGTTGCTTTACACTGAAAGGCGGATACGCAGTTACGTACGTCTTGCGTACTGCTTTTGGAATAACCCTACAGACCCTCAAAATCAAACAAAATCAGATGTTATCAAAAATAAGCAAATCAAAGAT
This sequence comes from Acrobasis repandana, assembly GCA_963576875.1. Lineage (NCBI taxonomy): Eukaryota > Metazoa > Arthropoda > Insecta > Lepidoptera > Pyralidae > Acrobasis > Acrobasis repandana. Next base: position 6,413,704 of record OY756230.1, on the reverse strand, counting down.
ACGCCCCCTTTGGAGCTTGATACTTGAATGGCCGCAAGTCTACATAGATACCTCATATTAATAATTAAGTAAGTGATATGATATGTATGATATATTTATGTACACTTGCGGCCTTGCCGAGATAACCACAAAATACAACAAGCGTGGCGTGAAGCATGAGCACCCGACAAGCTCCTACACTATCACACGGTTATAAAAAACATCACCCTTCCCTTTCACGCATAGGCCATTCGTATATTTATTCAACCAAATTAGCAGCAGGAATGCAGCATGTCGAATGGTGGCTGCAACCTCACAACCCGTAATTCAATCCAACAAAAAACGAACAATAAAAAAAAGTTATAAAGGATCCCGAGGGATGATACAGGTAGCGGGGATATCAAAGATTTCGGACAGTTGATAGAAAGTTAACGGATATTAAAAACTACAATAAATTGGCTTTGGTGCATTCAAACTAATTTTATAATCGAATATTTTATTATCTTGTAACAATGCTTCATTAATTTAATACAAAAATGGTTTTTAAGCGTTCTGTCTTATTGATACCAATTTGATTGCTGACTGTTTACAAAATTCCCTACAAAACGTTCACAAGCGTTGGATAGTGCTAGTATACTTATCTTGCTTTTTTTTTCTTTTTGGGAATGGGCCCGCCAGGATTCCTTTCAACGGTACATCTGCATCTACCTACACGTTGTACTATTTTAACTATTAAAAAATATAGAATTATACATAAATATTATATAGATAAATGTAATCATCATCATCAACAGCTCTTGTCGGTGGAGTTTCTTCCATTCTTTTCTATTTTCCGCCAACCTCTGTAATGTCAAATTTAAATCGCCCGGGTATTTGATTGAATATATTTCGCTCATCGAAAAAGTTATTGATTCTTTATTCTTAGTTAGGTACTCAACTTTTAAGTACACATCCATGTCAGTGTGTAAAGCTCGTGTGTAGTGCAGTGACGTTATTATTTATTGTTAACAACAAAGTCACAATTTATTGGTTGTATAGATTGTATGTATAGATACTTAGTTACGAAACTGGTGCTTTCAAGCATGCTTCTTTTTCCAAACTTCATCTTGTAATACCAATTGAAAACCAAACATTAAAAGCTGAAACAAAAAAAATCTGATTGCAAAAAAGTCAAGTATAAATGGCCTCTATTTCGTAATATGTTTATTTTGTTTGGTTCCATGAGTGTTATAATATAACCTCTACAGTTAACAAGCGTATCGTGTGCCAAGCTACACCTAAGTATGTAGATATTCATTTAATTTTTTTAAGTCTTTCAGTTTTTTATACTTATCTAAAAGTATCGTCAGTTTTTGCGGTAGTTCATCTGATACACCTGTAATCAGGTGTGGTTGAAACTTAAGCTTTAGCATGTGTCTTTACAATGATTTAAAACGATTTGCTTCTGTTATTACTGGTTTAATTTAAATATGTAGCAATCTACATATTAAAATTAATGTACTCTACATTTTCAAATTATGCCGGTAATAACAGAAGCGAATTGTTTTTAATCATAATAAAGACACATGCCAAAGCTTTTGCTGGAATTTTGGCTGATTTGTCAAATTAGATAAAGGACCTAGGTATACACACTATCTTGGGAAATGTAAGCTTGGGCTCATCAAGTCGTAAATCTAAAACACTGTTAAAGTTAAAGATAAAGAAATCTCCATTAGAGCAGGGTAAGAGATGTGGGACTATGGACAGGGTACACTTAAAACAATTGACAAATTTGATTGTTTAATTAAGAGCCCGTGATTCTTGTTTTCAAAGAAATATCTTCACTATTTTATGACGTAATGACGTATGTACGAGTACTTATCTCACTAACCTGAGTTGCAGAATTATTCATGGAATTGTTTTCCTTAATTCGCCTCGCTTACATAAGTGACAAAATGTTAGATAAACTAAAAGCCTAGGCCGTCAGCTGTGAAAAGGCTTCAGGAGTCACGTTCAAGGCTAGCATTCACTTACCACGGTGACGATGGCTGAATAGTTTTTGTGTTGAAATGACGTTGGAACCAGACAATAGTAGGTATAATTAAGACAATTTTAATGAAATCACTAAAGAGAAGATTTTTATATTTAAATAACATTCCATTGATACTGATACATCAAAATATATATAACTCAAAGGTGACTGACTGACTGACTGACATAGTGATCTATCAACGCACAGCCCAAACCACTGGACGGATCGGGCTGAAATTTGGCATGCAGGTAGATGTTTTGACGTAGGCATCCGCTAAGAAAGGACGCGAGCGAAGCCGCGGGCAAAAGCTAGTTGTTTATATTTCAGAAGAAATATACGGCGCAATATGAAAAAGATCGACATAAACGAAGGTAAAATGTAAAGGCAAAGAATAATAATAATATGAAATACCTTTTAAAAAGGAGGAACAAAAGTTAAATATAATAATAATGATATATACAGACAAATAAATAGGTACGTCTTGAACAAGAAAAGAGTACCTATGACAGCGCCTAGTAAGATATACTTACCTAAGATAACATTGCTCTAAATATTTAATATTCTACTAACCTTAAAGAGGTTATGCTCTCCTAACAAATGTTACGAGTATGAAAAATATCTCACGTAAACCCAACAAAAATAAAATAATAGACAGGTGCAAGGTCACCACAATAAGGTTAGTTATGTCGTGATCGATAGAATTGATCTGCAGTAAACGTGGTGCTGTACCAAACCAAACATTTACACAATTTTCGAATTTAACTCCCTGAGATAGAGTTAAAATTCACTTGGTGATCGTAATTTAAATGTCAGCTGTTAAATATCCACGAAAGACAAAGTCCATGAACCCAGTATTTAGAAGGGTGTTGTAAATCCGATAATGGCAAACTTTGTACTTACGACTATTATAGAAATAAATTTTACTTTTGTCGAATAGTTCGAGCTTAGGCTTAACATTTCTGAAAATTCTGGGAATTTGAAATATTACAATAAAATAAACAATGTTTTACTCTTAAACGTCGATTGTATTGAATAAAGAAGTGTAACAATGTAGGTAGTTAGGTACCAAAATCGTTAAACAGGTACAGTACCTACCGACCGACTTAGGTACCTAATAAGCATACGTCGTGGAAGTTATCAATTGGTCTTACACTAGGTAGCCTTCCTATCCTACAACCAATATTGTTACCATGAACAGTACCAAAACAATATATAAAAGCAAACCAAACAATTCAAATCTGTCCAGAGACATTACAATAGTAAATTTGTGGTCTTAAACCACAATGACCTATTATCTCGAGGTAATCTGAGGTTATAGCGTTGTGATTGTGATATGACGAGTATTGTTATAAAAAGAGTCGAACTTGCCTACTAGTCTAACGGTCACTTCACTACAAGGAAATAACTAGATAAGGCGTAAAATAATAAAATTAAACAGGACCATTTAAAAACCCGCTCCGAAGGGCACACTGTCACACTGGCCGACAAACCGGTAGCCTAGAGACAGCTGCCCGACTTGTCTAGGATAAATGGCAACTAGTAGGGATTACTTACTGATCAAGAACGGGGTGTACAGAGCGTACAAACACAACATATCTATCTAGTTACCCTACACGCAACTTTACGCAGCGGTAAAAGAAGCGAAATTGCAATGAACTTCAATAGCTTGTTGTCTGTACCTACATAATTCAATTATTTCTACATCTTAAGACGACTTCAGAAGCGAACAGTAGCCCCAATGCAGTAAAGGGGACAGAACAATTAATATTGTCGGGCTTTATGACTAGGCGACCTATTTCTGCCATTTTAGGAGCATGTTTTCGGTTTGTGCCACTTTTGTTCGTTTCAAAGTTAACTTTTGATCGTGTGACTTGTCTATGAGCTTTTGTGAAAAGAATTCATTGAAACCAAGAATAGTGCTTTTCTGATCTTGACAATGTTACTTACTACAATTTATTTTATAATTCTTTTTCTTTTTTGAACGCATTGTTTTTTTTAGTAAATCAAAACTATTTGATGACAAAAATGCATAACTATAACCAATCATATAAAAAATCCAATAATATTTCCTTAATTAAAATATTAATGTGCATCTCGTTATTGTTATTTTGTAATGTATGTGTGTTTGTAACAATGAAAACTTCCATAAATACTCCCAAGTCATATAATGAAAATTTAAAATCTGACTTTAGACACAGAATAGCTTTAGGTCATTCAAGTCAAGTCATCAATATTCATCTTAAATGGAATCAAACAATATAACGACAGCTAGACCTACAAACAAACATGGAGTTAAAAATGAACCAAAATATATACCACAAGGTCAAGATCATTCGTCTACCTGACCGTAACATTCTAGCGATTTTTCATTTGATTGTCTTCTAAAAATGAAAGAGAATGCAAAATATATGTATGTTTTGGCGCCCTGCTTTCTCTATATGCAATCTTAAGCCATCTATAACAAAGCATGTTCGAACGGCCATATTTTGTGAGCCAATATTGTCGAAACTAAAAGTAGGTGGCTCCGTTAGAGAAGTGCAAAAAGCGTGCGGTCTCGATCAAGTTGATCAAATTTTTGACAGTGTATAAATAGCTTACGGTATCTTTGAGGCGTTGATTGATACTGGTAATGGAGTGGATAATCTAGTTTCTTATGTTCTTATAGGAATGTATATTAAGCTTTTTAATTTAATCTTTAGCAACGGATGTGTTTTAATGTTTTGTAGTGTATAGGTAGAAGCAGTATGGAATTATTTCATTTCTTTATTAGCACACAAAACAGATAACAACCTTTGATCTCGATTTTTTTCTAAGATATGTATGCCTAAGAGTCTAAATACAAATCACAATGTAATGTTTGACACATACATAAACATTAATTAATTAGGTAACCTGGTTAATGAATGAATAATTATTACCACCGAAACTTGTGTAATGGGTAGTGGTAAACGTCTATGTCTCTATACCAAGTTCTTGGAAACCAGGCTTTCATTATATTGGCGACACATTCTAACGATGGGATTATAATACGTATGATATGCTGTGAGAAATAACCTGAAGTCTAAATGCATTGTAATTTAAATTTCTGAGGTATGCCACTTCTAGATCTAACCCGGGCAACCGGGTTTTAAAATTAATTGCAAAAAGAAGAAAGGAGATTCTAGGAGGCAGTAATAATTTTGTAAGGAGTACAAGTATTAGGTTCATGTAGTCTGAGGGGTTACCTGAAAATATTCCAGACGTTCTCTGTAGAAACTGACTGCCTCCGTGGTCCAGTGGTCAAGGCGTTTGCTTTGTGATCCGGAGGTTGTGGGTTCAAATCCCACTGGAAAGCATACTTTGTGAAAAGTTGTTTCCAGTCTAGTAAGGATATTGCAGGCTTGAATCATCTGATTATCCGAAAAGAAAGATTTGTGCTTCGGAAGGCACGTAAAGCTGTTGGTCCCGAACGCCATCTACCATTTGTACCTATCTATCCCTTGGATTGGTTCTGGTCTACCCTTTGGGTTGCGGAGGTCAGACGGCAGTCGCTCTGTGTACAAACCAGTAACCTCGTCGAATCACCTAGGTTAGGTAGCGGACCCCGGGCTCTGAAGCGTAACCGCTGACGATGCAACCGGGAATACACGCTTGGATGATGATGATGATGTTCTCTGTAGAACTAAGTGCTTGAACTATGCCACGCATCTATACTATATAAGGACCTTAAACATCTATTCTGAATTAGTTTCTACAACTACCTTTAAACATTATACTTCAACGTATATACTTAAACAAACATGAGGTTGACATACAATAAGTAAACACATCTTCATCGAAGGCTAAGTTAGTTATTGGAATTTTTAGGAGTTGAGACGCCAGGTCTGCTTGGGATGGCCTACTTTTTATTTAACTTGGAGAAATAAAAAGTAGGCCATCCATCATCAAGAGAGAATAAACTCCAGGTTTGCTATGGAATATGTGTGGTATCTCTTTTGGGAGTGTATCCTATAACATAGGTATGGCGCTTTATACAAGCGGAGTAATATTTATGCCTAATACAAACGAAACTACATCCGTGCAAACGTGTGAGTTTTAGTGTTTAAAGCCATCAAATCACCGGACAAAGGGAAAGGTCGTACGAGGACGACATATTGCGAGAGACTCCACAAACGTCGAAGAGGTTCGTTGTAGATAATTGCGGACCAGAAAATTATTTGCTGAAAGCACAAATAATGATCTACTGTAAATATCTTAAATTTTCCTGTATCATATCTTTTCATCATCGATATTTTCACGACGATCATAGTGATAGAGTCTGGAGTTTAAATTTCGTGATCAGGATAAGTAAGCAGATGTAGTTTTCGTTTGATTACATATTCGGTATCCGGAAAGGGACATAAACCTAAAACATACAAAATTTTGTTTGTTATGATGGCTGTCTGAGTACCGTCACGTCACGGTAATTGCAAAAACGGAAGCTAGGTACTTTAATGTTTTTCTGGAAAGTTGTTATCTTGCATGTACGAGTATCTCGGTTAAGTTTTATTAAACGTGTTTGTGAGTCATCATGATTGCAGTGTTGTTTGCCACCAATAATAATATAAATACCTTGGTATTTAGCTCTACCTACAGACAATTGATGTACACTACGTAACTACTTAATATGTAGTAAAATAAAAATTGTCAATGATTCTACTATGATATATTTATTAACTATTAATTAAGAGTTATCGCTGTATATAGTACCTGTAGCCTTGGTAGAACTATGTTGTATACACGTATAAATAGTCGTATATTATAATATTAGGTATTGTATTATCATTTTTGTAATAATATACCCACTTACCCACTTTAAATTACTGCAATTTACTGTCTAATCAAAATAATTACACACATTGTAACGTCTGATCTAAGCATTGATTAAATAATTCGTTAAAATGTCATTAAAGAAATGTATTTAAAATTTTTTTAATAAGTAGGTACGCACCAATCAAGATAATCAACTTACAATTTTGTTTTTGCAACTTTGTACTTTAATATAAACATTTTGCACGCACTGCGCTGTCTGAAATAAGTATGATCTTATCTACCAACTTTAGTTTTATGAGCCACACCACTGAATAAAAAATATAACATAGGTAAGGTTGATTTCTGATCGTTTTTGTACTATCTGAGATGGGATCTTTAGTTACTTAGTAATAGGTATTAGCTTTAAAAAAAAAAGAAAAAAGTAGTTAAATTTTTTTTGCAACAAAACAATGATACATATTATTAGATTATAGAAAACAGATGATAAAAGGCGGCCTTATCGCAATTGCAATCTTTTTCAGGCAACCGAGGTACTTGAAGATAAGCTAATCTTACTATTTTACTAAGTTAACACCTTACTAAAAGGTTCCCGAAAATTTTACTTTCTACGAACAAAATAACTAGAGTATATTCGTAAGTATATGATACCTACCCACGAAGTTGCCATTTGCTACCAACTCTTACGATTTTAAGTGTTTTAAACATAACGCCCTACCATGTGAAGTGGGCATGACTCAGAATATTAGTTGAGGTATGTAAGTAGGTACCTTCACATTCTTCGTAAAGATGTGCAATGATGAAGATAAGCGTTCATTAACAATCACGTCAACATTTGTCATACATTTAGCTGATGATAAAATTCCAAACGACTTGCTTTATCTCCTGTGAAGTTGTGACCAGTCACTCTTGTATCCAGATGTAGAAGACAGTTTGGGCGACGTCATATTGAGGTATTTTTAAAACTCTGATCCGTCTGCTTTGCTCTAATGACTTGATAAGATAGGGATAGGTATATTTGAAAATGAGGAGAAAAAAAACTTAAAGCATATCTATGAGTAGATTATCTATACTAATATTATAAAGCGGAAGAGTTTGTTTGTTTGTTTGTTTGTTTGTTTGTACGCGCTAATCTCGGGAACTAATGCTCCGATTTGAAAAATTTTTTTTTTGTTGGGTAGTCCATTTATAGAGGAAGGCTTTAGGCTATATAACATTACGTTCCGACAACCACGCGAACGAAGTCGCGGGCACAGCTAGTAAAGAATACAAAGAATATAGAACTACATTCGAGATTTGCTGTAAGAATCTTAGAGAGAAATGTTAAAAGCTAGTTAGATAATTAAAACTTGGATTTATATTTTTACAATTTACATTTTTATTGACTTGCCCTGTTTGTTGTTTTTTTCGGTCAAATCTTGCAAGTTTTTAAGCCGGTTTCTGATTGATGTTGCCGATTTAATAAAAAGGCATATTTTCTGACTGAAACCATATGTAAAATATATAATATTTTTTACATTTTCTCCGTTTCTATACAACCGTTGCTAAAACAACCGGGTTGCCAGATCTGTCGCCAACAATTGAGATGAAATTTTGTATGTATAATATTGTAATACAATGTTATTATGACAAGGAGCTGATCAGATGATGGAGCTGTAAGGTGGCTATAGGAACCCTTTAATAAAACGACGCAACCCCATCGAATTTGGAAAAAATATTTATTCAAAAAACGTATTTATGCTACTTACTAATCAGATAAACGGCCCGCCCCAAATGTATGAATAGAAATTATACTTACACAATACACATAGATACTTAATGCATCCAGAAAAAAATGTGTTATACACGCAGGTAACACAAAAGTTTTATGATACTCGTAGTCACTAAAAAAAATATTCGTTCGTATGTAGCTTTTTTAAGCAACAAAATAATTCAATTAAAATAGCATACGCAGTGCTTTACGCTATACCGCAAAAAATATTAAAAAATACCAAAACAAAATCGACAATTAATGGTGACTGGTCGCTTTAACCGCACCTGGATGACATCGCATTTATTTCAAATTAAATTTGTTTATCATGGATTGATTAATATTTTCAGTTTGTGGTAGAAGTAAAAATCGATTTCAATTTTGGGATGATAAATGCAACGATAGGGTGCGTCAAGTGATACAGCCGTGTCTTTACCGGCAGAGTAGAATAGGACAACTCCAAATCTGGCCTGATGATAATGATGATGATGAAGTGATACAGAACGTTGTCCGGCGACTCGAAACTTTTCTAAATGAAATGTTTGTTTCGTTTTCATGTGTTTTTTGTTATTAAATAATTTTATGGCTCTGGATACAAGTCTTTTAGAGCCTATCTTTAATTTTGTTCTTTATTCCTAATCCTAACAAGACAATCAAAGAGTGGTGTAGGCCTTTGACTGCTGCAAGGGAGCTTCTGGCGACAAATCTATTCACTGGTTTACATAGACGATTGAGTGGCGGACGACGCCCGAAGACGCCCACACAGTCCGCATAATAAATATCACTACAGCCGTACTATGCCTGTCCACTTTAACTATTTCACACATTGTTCATGTCATTAGCATTTATAACACCAAACAACACCAATTTCATATTATAAAGCCCACTAAAACCAATTTGTAAAATAATTTAAAGCAAACCTGATATTTCTGCGATTATATTTTCGAAATTCTAAATAGTTATTTTGTGCCGTTTTTTAATTTCTTGCAAAAGTATAGTAGGTATTTTTTGGTTTGTATTTTTTCTTTTCTTATTATTATTCAGATTTGTGTTGTGCAAAGACATTAAAGACATGTTTTTTCATTACTCGTGTTTTTTTTATTTTAGCCCAATTAGAAACCACATAGTCTAATCCCGGGATAGGCCCGGGATCCCGGGAAAAGGCTTCAAAAATCCCGTAAGCCCGGGATTGAAAAACATGCTCGGGATTGTATTCTCTACTTACAGAGTAAGTTACTCGAAACTTACTGAGTAACTTTCCATACAGTAACTTTCTGGGTATTTTCTTAATGTTACTTTTAATTTACTTAGTAAATTTCTTGACAAGATTCTGTCTGGGAATATGGTATGCTTCACTTATATTCCCAGATTTTTTTTACTTGTAACTCTTGTAAGTTTACAAGTAAAAAAAAATACATTTTACTTATCAACATTAATTATTTTTTGGTATAACGACCATATATATGATAGGTATGCTACGACCCGTTTACAATGCTCAACTTTGACATGAAAAGAAGAAGAATGCTCAAGCTTTGATTGTCACCACTTTGTCGTCCCCACACAAATGGGCGAAAAAAATATTATTAGTGACGACAAAGCTTCCATTAAAACTCTTGTCTCTAGATAAGATGTAGTGGTATAAGTGGTGGTGATGACAGTGGTGACGAATAGGAATTTATATTTTTTGATTCTCATTTGACCACTGTGATGGCAGTTATGTTATATAGAATAGCTTTTATAATGTTTTAAAAAGTATATTTTAGGAAAAGGATGGAAAGGAGGGCTTTATGTATATCGAAATACAAGTCTATGCCACTACTAGGCTCAAATAGGAATCAAAAAATGAAAATTACCATTCGTCCCCAGTGGGAAATAATGGAACTAAAAAAATAGTCATAATTATTCCATCCCCAGCAGGGATGACGCGGTGGTGGCAATCGAAACACAAAACTAAATATTGTCCATTTTGTCAGTAGGGACGTCCACGCTGGGGACGAATGGGATACACCCCAACTGCGATGAGTGCGCTTGTGATCGCGTCATCGCGTGGGTAGCGGGCGCGGGGCGCCACGAATAAGAGTGAAAGAGATAGCTATAGCATATAAAGACAAAAGCTGTGCGTTTTACAAGTGCGAAAACTAAGGTAGCAATAGCTGCGCGTGCGCTTTTAAACAAATAAAAGAGACATAGAGAAATCAACAAGACGATATTAAACAATGTTACCAGCATTTGGGAATATTTCCGGTAACAATAGAAACTTACTGGGAATATTACCGTATAGTAAAATACTGGTAATGGTAAAATGGTAACGGCACATCACTAGTTTTGATTTTTTTAAAAGATGTATTACTCTTTCATATCTTGTTAGGTCACTATCCCTAAACGAATAAATATTTACGCCTTTTTTCTTGGACACAATGCGACGTAATTGCAAAGAGACGAAAAATACAAGCTTTCTACAACATTTCTAAAGCACTAACCTGAAAAAGTGCATGCTCATGGTCATATTCTTTAATACTTACTGTTAACCATCCCTTCTACATATAGGTATTAGTGGCACCGTCTTCTTATCTTGTCGCGGTCCCATGGCATTCTTCAACTATGTCACTTTGGAGCCCGAGTTCGATTATTGTTTAGTCACTAGTCAACCCTCCTATCGATGTTTGTGCACAGTCCTTTGGTCACTTCTTACGACATCCACACTAAGAGATAGTGGGGACCTATTCTAAGCCGGCAACCACACGACATCGTCCTATATTGTCAGCTAGTCCCTCCAGACGTGTCAGCCTAGGCCAGTTCCTGTCATTGTCACAGTCACAGTACTGTTACCAAGCGTTATTTGATGATACGGTCTATGTCAATCCATTGTCAAGCAAATTTTCGGTCTAGTGACGGCACCCACAGTTCCTGGCTGACTAGTTTTTGCAAGAAAATTAGCGAAGCATACGAAGTGGAAAAAAACCTCTGAAAGCTAAATGTATGTACTAAGCTACGTAAACAAATCAAAAATTTCGGTTTCGATAACCATATCTCTAGAAACATTGTAGAAAACTAGCTTTTATGCGGCTATGATCATGTTAGGATAATAACATATAACGTCGAACAAAATGTACGGAAACTTTTTCAGGGTAGATCAGTCCATGATACTGAATTACTTTCCACAGGGAACTATATACCGAAAAACGATAAAAAAGGAATGTTGCTTTCCACCAAAACACAGAACAGCTGATCGGGCAATTTGTATGGGAGATTAAAAAATAATTTTTCATTTTAGATATAGGTTCCTTGGTATAAGTTATTCAGTATCAATTATCATGGACTGAATTCAGCCTTAAAATAGTTTCATTATATTTTGTTAAACCCTGTATTTTGACGTAAACAATAAAACCTGAATATTTTTAAAGATGGATTTTTAGATATACCTATTTGTTTCAGACAGAGATTCATATGCTGTAGAAAATCTTCAAACACAGCTTTTTTTATTTGTTGCTTGAATGCCATAAGTACCTATTATTTCTGACCCTCTGCTTCAACCGATATCATCATGTCAAAACAAACTTTCACAATCAGTAGGTGAAAAATTTACTGACAAATCTAATTGAGTGTGCTTTGTTAATTTTTGACAGACTCTGCTTAAAATAAACATATAAAGGGTCATGAAACCCACTTTCTTTTACCACTAAATCTCTCTCGATGACAGTATTACGTTTCGAGGAAAGAATCATAATGGAAAGGATACGTTTTAAAATAATGAAGTGAGTATATCATTCTATTCTTGACTAAAATATTTTTACAGTAAATCTCTCAGGAGTGCATTGTGAAGAAATAATAAAATGAATATAAATCGACTCACAACCAATAAAGAAACGTTATGGTAGGGCAGTTCGGAAACGGATGTTTCGTTATGAATGTTTGAGCTTATCTGACAATCATTGTCGAAGGATATACGTGATATTGATATGAAATACTTAAATAACTCTCATGTACATTTCTAAACGGTATACTAACAATATTCACGAGAAAGGAAATAATAAGTACTTATTATGATGCAGTACTGGCCAGAGTGCTTTTTTTTCAGCGAAACACAAAACGTGTAGTTTTCTAACTGACCGCATGCGTTTATTGAAATGCATTGGCATTAGATCGTATTTTAATACCGTCGTCATGTCGGCGATAAGTAATATTGTTTTAGGCAGAAAATATCATAAAATTGACACTGGTTTTCTAAAAATTTCAACATTAAAAGAAAAAGCAGCATGAAACGAAACGACAAACAACACGAAGGTTTCTTTGATATTTTACGCTACAAATGTCAAAATTACGAGTGGTCAAGACTCAAGACCACTCGTGCAAATCTTTCGCGTACGACTGATTCAAAAATATGCCTTTTTGGAAACGCTCGCGCAAACCATCGTAATGTGACTCCCTCCCGATTTTAAAAATACCACGCCAGGAGTGCTATTTTTTATTTTTTGATTTTTTGATTTGCAACGAGTGGTCTGGATCACTCGTAATTTTGACATTTGTAGCGTATAAATGTCAAAGAAACGTTCCATGGAGAATCAGTTCCGATTCACGCTGCTTTTTAAGGTTCCGTACCCAAAGGGTGCAAACGGGACCCTATTACTGAGACTCCGCTGTCTGTCCGTCTGTCCGTCTGTCACAGGGCTCTATCTCTTGAACCGTAATAGCTAGACAATTGAAATTTTCACCGATTATGTATTACTGTGGCCGCTATAACAACAAATACTGAAAATAAAAAAAAGTTAAAAATTAAAGGGGATCGTTATACAAGAAACATGTTTTTTCAGCGTTTTTAACTAGATCTTTATAATGGCATTAACTAGATACTTGAAATTTTCACAGATTATGTATTACTATGGCCGCTATAACAAAAGATACTAAAAATAAAAAAAATAAAAATTAAAGGGGTCGTCATACAAAAAACGTGTTTTTTAGCGTTTTAAAACATTGTACGGTGGTACGGAACCCTTCATATACGAGTCCGACTCGCACTTGCCCGTTTTATTTTTGTTGAAATAGGTATTTAGAAAACCATTGACTTTATGATATTTTTTGCGTAACACAATATTACTTACCGCTGATACGAGGGATTCAAAAATACGATGCAATGCGTCGGAACGCGAGTGGTGAGTTGGAAAACTACACGTTTTGTGTTTAGCTGAGTCACTAAATAAATATTGCACTCCTAGTACTGAAAAACTTCCAAGATTTTACACACTCAATATTCAGTAATATTGACTAATCAAACATTGGAATTATATCAGAACCTTGAATGTCAAGTGAAATGAAAATAAACGGCTTAAGGCCCCGTCAGTTCAGAGCCAAGAATACTTTGAGTGTTCTTGAAAAATCACTGTAAATAAACTACTACCTACAGTTTATTCCTCAAGAAAATATAAGAATTTTAAGGCTCTTTGTTTGACAAATTGCCTAAATTTACCTTTATTTGACATATTACTGCTTTATACAATCACCTTTTAATATAAAAATTATACCAAAAAATGTATAATCTAAATTACTAGTCGATTTCGCTACAAAAATATTTATAAATATAATACAAAATAAATAAAAAATAAAACATAGTAGAATATTCGTCGAAAGCGGACAAAGGCCCGGAGCCCCGGACCCGTGCTGGACGATATTTCGCAGTGTTTTATTTTTTATTATTTTTTGTATTATATTTATAATTTTTTTTTGTAGTGAAATCGACTAATAAGATTATTAAGATTCTTTTGTAAATTTTTTGAGGAATAAACTGCAGTTGTTTAATTACAGTGATTTTTCAAAAACACGCATAGTTTTGCGGGTTGTGAACCCATCTCGCCTTAACTGTACATTTTGAAAGTAAATAATTGTTAAAAACAAAGGGATTTCTTTCTCGGATGATGCCGACATGACTCTTGGAATTCCACAGTCTTACAAATCGTATTTGATAAGCGAATTAATTGGTGAAATGAAAAAAAGTTTTGTTCCTCGAATGATGCCGAGCTTACACTTGGACTTCCATAAAAAGCCCGACACATCCGTGTTCAGTTAACTGTTTTTCACAAAAGCTGAACGCTTTCTGTGTAGGCGCCAGCGACCCGTGACTTACATACGAGTAAGTATTTGAGTCAGAAAGTTAACCAGCATGAGTCCATATATAGGTCTTAAGAATATCTTCAAGTGAGTCAATGGCGTGTGATGGAAATAAATGTCAGGAGCTCATTAATATTTAAGGAGCGAAAAAAAATTACGAAGATGAACTCCAGTTATTTAAGTGCTTACTTACTGTTGCAATAAAAAGGGCCGATTTTTAGTTTTTGTTGTACTTCTTTGCACTGTGCTCTATCGCTCTGCACTGAAAGCTGCTTGATGAGACTACAAAGAAGAACTTAAAATTACAAACAATTAACAATTAGAATTAATAATTAGAAGGTAACAATAAAATTTGCAAAAAAAAAGCTTACGTACAAGAAAAACTTTTCTTGTACGTAAGCTTTTTTTATAATTTACATTTTTTTAAATATAACTATTGGCGGTGATCAGTTTGGCCAAACCATCTTTGGTTTTCTAAAAAAAAATACTAAGTATTTTTAAATAAGTGTGTCACCATAAATAAGTAAATAAGTTATTCTAGGGATTTTAACTTCTAAAACAAATATTAGTTTCTTAAATTACGTCTAAGATTCTTTTATAGCCATTTCGTGGCAAAAGGATCAGTCAATCTGTGTTACCGACTCGACTGTCTTCGCAGATTTCAGGGGTTCAGTAGGTACGTCAGTCAGACTCCTTTCAGGCACCTCAACTATGTTATCTAAGATATAACACATTTTTTTATTTAAATTGGTATTACGATAAAATACAAACTTGTTTCAGTCACATGCTAAAATTTCACACATTGAAAACAATATTGTCCTCTCCACAACATTGTTCTCAATGCAACAAAGATTATAAATTAATGCTGGTGACAGGCGATAGACGGCGCCTCGTGATTACTCATTACGTTACAACCAAAATTAAATGAAATCCCAAGTTAAATTGGGCTTTTCGGGACAAGCGTGGTGACGCTTCATTGAACCCAATTCAGTTCTGGATGAAGATTTCGTTGCATTCAAAGTTTTGTTACGAAGATTTTCAGATTCCCATCACTTTTTAGGGTTCCGAAGTAGTCGGGACTCTATAGTTTCGGTATGCCAGAGACTGTCAGTACGAGAAGCTGTAATTTTTGCATGGGTATACATATAAAGTCTAAGGTGAATTCAGTCCATGATATTGGACAACTTTCCCCAAGGAACATGTATCGAAATACGAAAAATATATTTTGCTTTCCATATAATCTCAGATCAGCTGATCGGTCTTGTATGGGAGGCCAAAAAATATTTTTCATATTTGTTTTTTATATACAAGCTGACTTTTCAAACACTGTCCTTTAAGGAGCAAGTTCAGTCCATGATACTGAACTACTTTCTATAAAAAAAGTTATTAAAAATCGATAAAAATTTTTCGTTCTCCCATTTTTCCAAAATTTTTATCGATTTAGAAAATAGTTCAGTATCATGGATTGAACTTGCTCCAAAACTTTGGACAGTGTTTAAAAAGTTGCTGAGTATTATGGATTGAATTTACCCTTAAAATAGTTGCCTTAACCCTGTATATATACAGGGTTAAGGCTATGGTACATACATGTACCATATATTCATATTATGCTAACAAAGTGGTAAAATAAAATGTCGCAAAAAATGGTATTTATTTAAGTAGCATTATCACATGTGTTACAAGAAAACCACTTTGTATTGGTGCGAAATTGATGATAGTCCTTCTCCAGTTTAGCAACCAGAAGAAAACAACATCAAAAGTCTTCCAATTATCCGCCTGTTTGGTGAAAAAGATTGACTTTTTGCAATAATCAATCATTTAAAAGAATCAGATCACATTGAATTGTGTTATTATTGAGCGTGTAGCTCAATAATAACACAATTCAATGTGATAAATACAGGCTGTTCCAGAAAGCCGAGAACTGAAATACCAAATTAATAGAAGGCATTCGGGAATGTCAAGCAACATCTTCAGGAAAAAAAGGCTTAATACGAAAAACTTTTTTATTAACAACTTTTAGAAAATTTTGATTAGCTGATTGCTGGTTTTTTATGAGTCCGCATTATATTTTTTGTATTTCGATTTATCATGCACGGAAAGGAGGAGCTTCGAGACCTTCGAGGACTATTTCGCATTTCTGCAACATCCTGTTTAAGAAAAATAAAAACTAATTTAACGATCTAATGACAAATATCGATATCGATCATCGTTACATTGTCCCACGCTGTTCGACATTGGCAATGACATATTCGATAAATCAGCTGTCAAATCATCAAACGTAACGCCAAGGCAACAGCTGTGAACGTTCTGTAATCAGTACAAGTCATTATCACCGAATCTAATATCAATTTTCGCAGAAACTATTCACAAAATACTATACAATTACTACTCCAAAAATATATTCAATCGATGTATTGATAAATCGATCACAGATTTTATTTAGAGCGAGGACCGTTTTTAATAGTGTAATTACAGTGTCAGAAGTTATCTTAGGGATTGATTTGTGATTATTGATTGAAAATTAAGTACACATAAACACAAATTATATCATCGACCTTAAATATGTAATTAGTAATTAATAGTTTTTGTACGCTTGTCTACCAATAGGTAGACAGAGAGTAACATATACTTAAGTATATCACACAGATATATACAATGGACTGACATAGAAGACATAATATTTTGTTGTTCTTTGGGAATCTGTGTATATTTTTTGTAATATTATATTTTTTTAGGGTTCCGTACTCAAAGGGTGTTAACGGGAGCCTTTTACTGAGACTCCGCTGTCTGTCCGTTCGTCTGTCACAGGGCTCTATCTCTTGAACCATAATATGTAGTTAGATCCTTGAAATGTTCACCGATTTACATAAGTTTGTATTGCTGTGGCCGCTATAACAACAAACACTATAAATAAGATAAATTTAAAAATTAAAGGTCGTCGTTACACAAGAAACGTGTTATTTTCAGCATTTTAAAACATGTACGAGTCCGACTCGCACTTGACCGGTTTATTCTATACATATTTGGCGTTTCTACATTTGAATTACTTCATCAATGCCAAGGTTTTCATTTTTTATTTTATAACTAGCAATCTCAAAAAATACTTTATTGTGAAGTTTATATTTTATGGCTGACGGCGACTGTAAACATGAACAAAGATGTTATCTTACAGAATAACGAATGGGACACTCAAGAAGAGAAAGTGTGATTAATTAAGATTTTAAAAGTGTTAGTCTATTGACATGTTGATAACTATTTGTACATGAAGATATTTCGGGGGCGTTATTCAGTCAGATGTTAATTTCGAACAGCATTTAGATATTCATGTGTCATGCATGTTGCGATAATACCTACTTAAAAAAAGGTACAATGTTTGTTTGTTTGTAGAATGTTTGTATGTAGTGCGCAAACGCAAAACATGGAAGTTATGCATAAGAAATGATATGAACGTCCTAAGAGTAGATGAACTATGACTCGCGATAGAGAAAATTGGAAAGAAAAGACATTTTGCGCCGACACCATATAAATAAATAAGAAATAGTAAGGAAGAAGAAGAAGATTATACCTAGTTACATTAAAGATATTGCAGAATACAAAAAGTAAATTTTAAGATATCCCGTTTACCCGTATCTTTCTTGGAGAACTAATTAGTATCATGGTAAAATATTTTTTAAGTACAATGGTTTGCGCACTGAATAAAAAATATTTGAGTAAGTACTTAAGAATTATATAAAAGTGTGGTTACCGGCAAGGTAGAATAGGACCACTCCAAGTCTCTCCGTGGATAAAAGACGAAATCTAGCTAAACAAAGCTTATCAACATCAATGAGACCTCTCCAACCCGTCTGGCCAGCGTTGAGAGTGTAGGCCAAATCCTCTGACTGCTCTGGCTAATATATGGCTCTGGTAGTACAGAGAGGGTCGTGCTCCTGCAGTGGAGACTAAAAAAGACCTGATGATGATATAAAAATATGTGTAACTATCATACACTATGTATTATGTATGACAGTTTTGTCATGAACAAACTAGGTGCCTACTACCATATAATTTCTCTAAGCAAGATTTTTTATTTATTAAGTGATTTTTCTTTGATATACATAAATACTATCGAGTATAGATCCCTGATGAAGCAGACAGAGCATTTTGGGTCTAGACCCAAAATAGTGATGGGTTGCTAGCCGCATCGCCTAATAGCAAGATTTTAATTTTCGCGATTTCGCCCGTCCCTCGATCGGGTCTGCGATCTGCGCGGGAAGAGAAAGAAGCAACTGGTACATTCAAGTTTTTTCTTTTCTCCCAGACTAGCATGTAAGTGTTTATTTCGGCTCAATAAAAATGACACATATCACTTGAAATCTTTAAATTAGCAGTTCTCGATCAGAGTGGGCTGTTCCTTACTAGAGACACACAAGAGACATCAACATTAACATATTCATACACACGTAATGTGTGCTCTGCCCACGCAGTGCAATGTTCCTATTTGTTCAAGTACAATACAAGGTTTTGTGTCACCATAAAATCGAAGGTGTATTTTCTTTAGTCGATTACTCTATCTGGCTGTTGTACATATATATGTATAGATTTAAAGTTAAACAATGTAAAACAACAATTGTGTGTGAAAAATGTGAAACAAGTAATTTGTTTTAATGTGCTGTAAGATGAAAACTGCAAATAAGTTTTTTTTTTTCATAAAGGCGAATTAATATGACTGGGCTTTGTCTGCTTAGAAACGCAAGACCCAAAATACTCTGTCTGCCCCACTAGGGATTAAGACTCAAGTCTTAATCTAATCAATTATTAATCATATATACAATAGTATTAATATATGTGTAGAATTAATATTTTAAGGGCATATTTACTTACTATTGTTACTGCAGCCTCTCTTGCTGACATCCTCTGCATTCTTGTTGCGACTGCTGTTGTTGGTCGTCAGCTTGCCCCTTGGCAAAGGCCTCCCCCATCTGTCTCCATAGCACTCTGTTACTTGTCTTTCTTCTCCATAACCCTCCAGCCGCCTTCTTGAGTTCGTCTTCTCATCTCCTCTTTTGCCCAAGGGCATATAGTCCATGATGAACAACAGGTTACACACGTGCCGGGTGGCTTCCGGTCTAGGACAGGAGAAACTCGATCGAGCGACGGCTATCCAGCCGTCGTCGCTAATCTTAGTTATTTATGTATCCATTCGTATTAAATCAACACTACACGGAACGCCAATAAACAATACATTGCTACGAGTATAAGAAGAACAATAAATTGGCAAAAATATTACGTCTGTTCGTGTAATAGCGATTTCATTTCGGAAAAAAATTAATTCTATTGTTATAACAACGTAATTCTAGTTGGTAGAAGCTCCGATTGTGTTGTGAACAATTGGGTAAAAAATACTGTGTCGAAGAACAATACTTGATGTCAATAATTAGCAATAGAGACGAGAAAGTGTAGCTTTTTCACGACTTACCAACAAAGCAGACCACAACAATTGTATTACCACAGACTTTAGAATATTTAGAAATGTACAGTTCAGATTTTACTTTCTTTTTAATAGTAATACCCAAATTATTTTTCTACTTGGTCAAATGGTTGTGTGGCAGAAAATGTCTTATGGCCATTTACAAGTTCGCCATTTGTACACTTTTTATGTTTTGCAAATTCAAGAATTTTTTACATTAGTTTATAAAATTAAATATGTTTTTATTAAATATTAAATAGGTATAGTATACTAAGAATTAAATATAGTACTTAGGTACTTTTCGATTTTTATCTACTTATTTTGATTAAAAATGTATGTGAGTGGCTCAAACTTAAATTCAGATAATGAAATACCATTTTGTTTTGGTTAATAAAGTTTAAAATAAATAATAAATAAATAACTTTTAGGAACTGATTTCGATGGTATGTTTTATAATGATGGCTAATGCCTTCTAAATAAATTACTTAATAACGTTTCAAACAATAAAAAAATAATCTTTCCGTCTCAAATAACAAAAACTCGTTTCGCGTGTCATTATTCACGCGCTCAATTAAGTCGTTTTTATAATTAGGATTAATGACATGTCCACATAATGATGATGTATCTCTCATACATAAATAACTTGTACTTGTAATTATTATTAATTGTTTAAGTACTAACAATATTTAAACAGGTTTTTGAGAATCTACGACTCCCTAGATTCCCAAAGACCTACCTAGTTAATTCATATATTTGGATGTAAGAAATGATATATAGATAATTAGGTACCTATCTAATATATCAATAATAATGTATTTATTAATGTATATCAATTTATTTATTTTAGATATATACTTATGCGTAATTTAAATGAGTACTTGTTTTGATTTAAATTATGTTCTAATAAAAATATCGTATTCGGTGATTAAATAAAAAAAAAAATGTTACTATTACTTTCTATTAGAAGTCTAGTATCTTAGATCTACGGATAAGAAAGTGAGAGTAATGGGCGCAGTGCATGCGCTTGGCGCATCGCACCCGTGTCTCATGAATGGCGCCTTCAGGTAGCAATCTCGCTAACTAGTGTGGAATCCGTGTGTAATTTGATTGATTAGGTAATTTCGCTAACTTTTAATTACCTTGATATATAATACACTATAACGTCTTTATCAATAAGGAAGTAGACAGAGCCTTAACACCCAAAGGCCACGTTCAGCGTATTAGTGGATGAAAATGAGGGAAAAGGGAACCATAATAGTGATCAGTTGCTAGTTGTATCGCTTATTGAAATGATTCAGATTCTCACCCATTTCTTCGATCGGGATCTATAACTTGCGCGGGAGGAGAAGCAGCTGGTGCATTCTACATTTTTCTTTTATCCCAGACCAACATGAAAGAAAGACCTTACCTTACTTTACCTTGACACCAATCAAATAACTACCTCTATTCCAAGCAACGTTGGAATATGATACGCTTGATCTGTTTTTCGATACAATATCTACCTCTACAAACAACAACACCTACAAACTTTTGTCACTAAGGTGAACTACACGCATAGACATTGAATCACAATTTATTGCGGCCTTGAATTATTAAAAACATATTCACGTGTTAGACATTACTATGTAGGGCTCGTCTTCAACAATTTGGGCACGTTACTTATTTTATATTCACACCAAGTGCTGCTATTTGGGTATAATCGTCGACATTGTCAGACGTTAACGCAATGGTCGTTAGGCATTTTGTACGTGTCGTAAAAAGCCAGTTTCTAACAACTCGTGTGCACGGAAAATTGAGCTGAAATCGCTTGAAAAGTAGGTGTAGTTAGTTCCAAATACAGGCATACCGGGCATGTGCAATATGTTAGGCCGCGTGTCCGTGGACGCGCAGTTAGGAGTACGATTGGGTATTTATTACGTAGAACGAAAATGATAATTTGACAATTATAATATTAAATAGATTCAAATTAAATAAAAAATACGTATTTTTTTAATTTGCCGCGGTCTTTCATAGTTAGCTTTCGTTGGCCTTACTTATAGAACGAAAAGTAAAATTACTGTTGTATCAAAAAAATTAACATTTTATGTCTAAAAAAACTAGCGTCTTGGCTCCAATAAGCACAACAGACTTGACCTGTTGAAGAGCTGTTGCGAGAAACCATTTTGGTGCCATATTTTGTAAATTATATTCTTATATTTAATATATTTTTTGTGTATTCTTCAAATAAAGATTTTCTATTGCTATTCCAAATATCTAGTAAAAGTCCTATAATTTTTAATCAATTTCCATTAATTCAAGTAGAACTTATTCCGTAAAGCTGAAAAAAAATCTTTCATAAGTTTAGGAAGAATATGCCAACCACCAAAAAACATTTTTTGCTTATTTCGGTACGCTCGCATTGATAGAAGGTCGTCCATTACAATTTGCTAATGATGTTTACTTTATATATCTAGTCCTGTAAATAAAATTATTTCAACAAGTTTCTTGTATGACGACCCCCTTTAATTTTTAACTTTTTTTTATTTTTAGTATTTGTTGTTAAAGTGGCTATAGTAATACATAATCTGTGAAAATTTCAAGTATCTAGTTAATGCCATTAAAAAGATCTAGTTAAAAATGCTGAAAAAACACGTTTTTTGTATAACGACCCCCTTTAATTTTCAACTTTTATTTAATTTCTAGTATTTGTTGTTATAGCCGCTGCAGTAATACATAATCGGTGAAAATTTCAGGCGGTTTTACGGTTAAAGAGATAGAGCCCTGTGACAGACGGACAGACAGCGGAGTCTCAGTAATAGGGTCCCGTTTGCACGCTTCGGGTACGGAACCCTAAAAAGGAGCACATAGGTTAAGCAGGCAAACTCATTTACTTTTTTTAAAACCACTGCTGATATCGTCGTCATCAAATAACTTTATAAAAATTCAGTTGAATAAAAAGAAAAATCAAGTTCAGCTCAACTCGCTTTTGTTTATAACTCTAAACCTTACGTATACCTAATTATGCTGCAGCTATTAAAAAGTTGAATAGAATAGTCTGATAACATAACACACTTTGAAATTTGTCTTCAAATGCAACATTTATACAGCATTGTTACAATTCAGTTTAAGAACAATAAGATCAGATATACAAAGAAAATTGCGGCCAGAATTGTCCAGTAATTAATATAATAACGGTAGTTATGCGAGCTGGTTTGACTACCATGCGATATGGTGCAAACTTAAACGCATACAATAGGAATGTTGGCCAACATAACAGTAATTCGCATGCTTCGTTTACGTCCAGATGTTATGAAACTTGTCAAAATAACCTGTAATCAGAATTTTGAATTCAGCTATTTCGCAGTATTCTGTCGATTTGATGTTTGATAAAAAAAGTATTTTTATTAGTGTTTATTAGGCTGAGTATTCCCATTTGTACCTACCTCCTTCAGTAGATGCCGTCAGGTCTCAAAACCATGCCGCACCATGCATAATATATCAATATATTTGAACGATTCCTCTTTCTACGTTATTCTTTATAGATATGTATATCGGGTGTTTCTTAATAAATGTATCTATACTAATATTATAAAGCGGAAGAGTTTGTTTGTTTGTTTAAACGCGCTAATCTCAGGAAGTAATGGTCCGATTTGAAAAATTCTTTTTTTGTTGGGTACTCCATTTATAGAGGAAGGCTTTAGGCTATATAACATTACGTTCCGTCAACCACGCGAACGAAGTCGCGGGCACAGCTAGTTTATTATAAAATATAGTATCGTTGAGTTAGTATTCCATAACACAAGTTTAAACATACTTTGGGGCTAGCTCAATCAGTGTGATTGGTCTCTATCTATTTATTTATGTATTCTAAAGGCAATTTTGATTCTATTTTAGTGAATTATGATATTTTTCGGTGGGGCAACTAATTTAGTTAAATGTTAGGCGGTGTTCATAATGGCAACGCAATGCAAATGAAATAACAGAAAAAAAAATTTGAAGGTACAGCATAGTTGCACCAGTGAAATAGGTAGGCACTTGTTACTTGGTGTTACAAAATTAAAAATGAGTAAGCACCTAAATGAGATTAAATTAAAAGATTATGAGATATCTAAAAAAAATCTGAAGACTACAACAACAGACTGCAATAATCATGTGACGTAGAAAATATAGCATAGATTGGTACACTTTAAATGCAACTGTTTGCACCACTACACACGCAATGAATTGGAGCGAGGCGTTTTGTTACAATACCGTAAGTGGGTAATGAAACCAATGATGTCAGACACCTATCAGCTGTGCCAACATTTAAAGAAAGAGAGATTTCCATTTTGTTTGGATTAAACTCGTGGCTAAAGAAAACGAACGTTTTGAAAAATCAATTGATTGTTTTGTTCGCCTATTAATAAGATAACGTATAAAAATATTGGAAATAAAAATTCAGGATCTTTCTCTGACTGACTTACTATTTTATTGCTAGTTTGCCACTCCAACATTGGTACAGTACATCGGTATGAAAACTGCTTCCTCGGTAAAATCTGTACTTAAGGACTGTATGCACAAAGCCACGTGGTCGGATTTGGCTCTGAAATATGCAAAATTTTCCCGCTAGGGGGATAAAAATGTCAAGATGAAGTTACATAGAGTTAATAATGTGTAAACGGGACAATAGATGTAGGTAATCATAAATTGTAACGTAGAAGCTTACTTGTTTCTTTTCGTCAAGACTTCCAGTCCGCGATACTTATTAAAATTTTCAAATCAATCAAATCAAAGAATTATTTTGTTTGAATTATTATTTCTGAATTAAGGCCTTGGCAGACGTCATTATAATGTACTTAACACTTTAGTAGACAGGCTATCAGTAGAAAAAGGCTAAAGTCGAAAATACAGTAGTGTGCGTGAATGCAAGACGTTTATTTAAAAAGCGAGTTTAAATATATGTGAAATTCATATAGCACTTTCTAAAAAATCCAAGTTATAGTTATTCGAATCTTGCGTAAAATTTATTACTTTTTCAATTTATTAGTCGACCTCCGTGGCGATTCCTTAACACGCTAGTCCGTCACTCGGAGGTTCTGGGTTCGATTCCCAGCCAGGGCAAGTTGGTAAATGGCCTATTTTAATTTGATCTGGTTCTTGGGTGTTTATTTTATCCCATCAAAAACATAAATGTAAAAATGCCAAGTTCAAATTCCGACAAAACAATTGAAATTTAAATAGCTGCCAAGTTATGTAGGTAGAGAAAACTGAAATTTATTCATAAGAATCTCAACATTTAACTTGGACAACATTAAGATTGAAAGCACGGTCACCCATCCTAACTGTGACCAAGCTAGAAGTTGCTTAACCTGTAAAAAAGCACGGTCATTCATCCATCAATTTTTGAATTTATCGTATGCGAAGTGGAGCGAAATATTTGCACAAGTGGTTTTGATTACTCGTATTTTGAAATTTGTTAAAGCGCAAATGACAAAGAACCCTTAGAACAGAGAATCTTTTTAGTTTCACGCAGCTTTTTAGGGTTCCGTAGTTAACAAGAAAACCTTATAGTTTCGTCATGTCTGTCTGTCTATCTGTCCCCAGTTTTACTCATAGACTATTAGTACTAGAAAGCTGTAATTGGGCATGGGCATGGATGGTAATAAAAACTTGAAAAAAAAAATGTGTGGTGTGAGACGTCGTTGAATAGGTCTTTCAAAAATATTGTAAGATTATGAACACCCTTTTTCGTTTTAGCAATCCGTTTGTGAAATATTTGGTTTTTAATTGCAAATTTTTGTTAGAATCACGTGTCTTCCCTCTCTGTCAGTTAAACGGTTGTATATGGACACTTAAAAAAATTCACGGCAGTAGTATAAAACGTCTCCCTGTACTAAAACTAATTTAAGGTGGATTCAGTTCATGATACTGAACAACTTTTCCTAAGGAACACATAATTAAATATGAAAAGAAAATGTTTGCTTTCCATTCGACCTCCGTGGCGTAATTGTTAACACGCTAGACCGCTAATCCGGAGGTTCTGGGTTCAAGCCCCAGCCAGGGCAAGTTAGAAAATGGTCTTTTTCAAATTGTCCTGGGTCTTGGGTGTTTATATTATACTATATTTTATGATAAATACATGCTATGTATGTATGTATGTTGTTAGTATCCCATAATACAAGTTTAAAACTTACTTTGGGGCTAGCTTAATTAGTGTGATTTGTCCTTACATTACCATACATATATTACATAAATATTACATTTTGCCAAATCTTGTGTGTAAAAGATCAAAAATAATTTTTGTATTTCGTTTGTTCCTTGGTGAAAGTTGTTCAGTATCATGGACTGAATTCAGACCTAAAGTTAGGCAGTTGTTAGTTACATAAAACAAGTAGGTACTGACTACGGAACCCTACACTGCACGTGGCCCGTCACGGCACGTGGCCGGTTTATTTTGATTAAGTTGAAATTTTAGGGAACCATAGACAAATTTATGATATTTCTGTGTAAATCAATATTACTTATAGCTGACATGACGTTCTCAAAAATACAATCAAATAGTATTTTACGCGAGCGGTGACTTGGAAAACTACACGTTTTGTGTTCCACTGACAGAAAATGTACACATTTGAATTTTCTTTGTGAAACAATACGTTTAGCGACCATCTGCAATCGTAAAACCTTTCACTTCTATTCACCTTATTATGTAAGTACGGAGGGTAAAAAAGGATTGCACGTTGAACAGATCAACAGTCTTGGCGTAGCAGCTGTACGTGCTCAATCAATGACTTGACTGTTTGATTTTGTACAATATTTTTAACGAATCAACAAAGAGCACTAAAAAGAAATCTTTACCTGAAAACAGCTAAAAAAATTGGTTGATTAATGAACCAGTAATTAGCATTGTTGCACCCTTTTATTTTTTATCTTCTAATAGGTTTTCCTGTAATCTATAGATAAAGAACTATTAACTGAATATTTTTCAAAAGATTGGGTTCAGTGGTTTCGGAGATAAGTGTATTTTTATTATTTATTTTCAAAAATAACTTCAAAAACACCAACTTAAAAAATATAGAAAAATATATTTAATATTATCATAAAATGCTCTTTCATTTGATATTTTACGCGATATAGTTCACAAAACCCTTTTTTTAAAGTCTCATTTATCTCCCATAAAGTGGCCCCATTTTTTATTTATTTATTCATTTACCTACATTTTACTTCCTTCTTTGGGTCACAAATTTACATTATGTGCACCACATTTCAACTGAATCGGTCCAGTAGTTTAGTATGGGGGGGGGGGGGGGGGTAAATTTTCGCCCATTTTCTTAAATAACTTAAAAATACCGATCTAAGAAATAATAAAAAATAAATATATTTAAAATTGTCATACAAAGTTCTTTCATTTGATATGTCACACGATTTTGTTATCAAAACTTTTTTTTAATGTCTAATTTACCCACAATAAGTGGCCCCCATTTTTAAATTTCATTTATTAACATTATACGTCTATCTTTAGGTCACTAAGTTACATAAGTGTAGGTACTTAATCTCAACTAAATCATTCTAATAGTTTCGTAGCAAATTGGCTGTGACTTACGGACAGACAGACAAGCGAAACCCTAAAAACAGTAAAAACACCGAAAAAATCGGTTCCTATACAAATTTCCTGGGCGGCTGCACACTTTTGTATAAAAATGCAGATTTTTTTTTGTTTTTTGACTGTTGTTTTAATATCATTATACTATACTAGCAGTCCACCCCGGCTTCGCCCTTGGTACACACAAAGCCTATGTCACTCGGGGATAGTGTACCTTTCCAACGGTGAAAGTTTTTTTTAAATCGGTCCAGTAGTTTCGGAGCCATGTAATGCAAACAAACAAACAACCAAATCTTTTCTCTTTATAATATTAGTGTAGATAAATAGCCTACTATAGCCTGCCTGCCAAGCCAAGTATAGATCTAGTATAGCCTGTGGTTCGATATATTACGCATAATGTCAATTCATATTTTAATATACATTCATGGGGAAAAGTTGTTCAAAATTTCAGACTGAATTACCCCTCAAAATAATTGTAAAACCCTAATTAAACAGCACCTTTTATTACAAAAACAGTTAATATGATTCCGCGACCCGAATCCGATTTTCACTCTAATCGCCAATTAAAAAATATAGGTAATAAATTAAACCAAATTATTTTTTTCATTGACTTAATTTTCAATAAAATTTAAAAAAAAAATGTGCGATGCCGTATCTTCGATAGCATTACATCTTTACTTGAACGTCAACAAAATGTCAAAACTGTACTATAGTGTAGCAAAAGGATGACTTGGCATAGCAGGAGGATAATTTGGCAGTTTGTACATAGTTTTTTATTGAAATATTTTAGACTGTAATGCAATTTTACGTAATTTGAAAATGGATTTTTTTGAAAAATTCGACACGGCCTCCTTCCTGAACGCCCGGCGGGCAACTGAATTTGTATGGAAGAATCATGGCCGCCATTTCAGAGATTTCTGTCAAAAACGTTGCAAAACATCCAATTTTTAAAATTATTTTTTTTATTATTGCGTGATTGCATTGTAAGCAAATATTAAGAATAATGTTTTAAAATAGCCTTTATTTTTATAAAATATATGCAATCCCTTGTTAGAATATTTCTTTACGCAGAAAAACAAGCCAGTTTGTAGCAAGATTTTCTAAAATATTTCTTTCAGGTTTCTTTACAATTATCTTACTTTTTCTGAATGAAAATTAAAAAAATACGATTTTCGTCTACTGGCTAGTGATTTTCTTAGTGGTCTTTTCTACTTAAGCCATAACTATTGCCCGCGCAAAGTGCGTTTTGCATGTTTTGGGTAAATTCAATGCTTGTATTTAGGAAAACTACAAAATATTTTAAAAAATCCTTTTTTTCGTCTACTGTCCCAACTCTTCCTCTATCTATGTGTATACATTATTTGACTTAAATCAAACGCTTTCTGTACAAACTTGTTGCCCGCGCAAACCCAGTTTACATGGTGCCGACCCTTAAAGAATGGTAGGTATGCATAAGGTATTGGTACAAAGTGGCAATACAAACATATAGGTATACGTTATCTTTTAGGTAATTTCGCTGGTTCAATTTAATATCCGGTTAGAAGGAACAATTTTAACAATACCATTTTGAATTATCAGCCTATTTGTGGCTAATCAAACTGTAGTAATATACCTTTGTAGCTAATACACACCTATTCATGGTGGTTGGAGACGAATGTGTAAAAATTAAAATGGGCAATAGTAGAAAATTGCTTAAATAAGTAGATACAAGCAATAAAGGGATAAATATTGCTTTTCTCTACTTTTTGATGCAATTATTTATTATTAGAGTGTGAGAGCGAGAGTCCAAACTTATTTTCGATATTAAATACCAACTATGATTTTTGTAGTTGCATATAATTATAAACAAAACAAATATCCAATCATTGTTTTGTTCTTCTTCGTCTAAGCGCGTTCCCGGTTGCATCCTCAGCTGTGCTGCTTCGGAGCCCAGGGTGCGCTTTCCCGCTTTTTATTCTATAAATACATATAACATGCATGTCAATGGTCACCCAAAGATGCCAAAGACCTTGCGAAATGGAGAAGAAATAGCCGGAAATGTATTTGTGCGAAAAGTTTTACAACCGGCCGCCACCCGACAATAACCCTCCTTGGGAATGCAAATGTAGCACGAGATGTTTGTGCTTATTCTTTTAGTCGCCTTTTACGACATCCACAGGAAGAGATGGAGCGGTCCTATTCTAACCCGGAACCACACGGGTAAGAGGTCAAACAAAAAAAACTGCAAGTACGATATTAAATAACGACCATAACCATAACAATGACGTACTAACAATGACTAGTAGTACGTTAAAAAATAGTAATAGCATGGTCAGATGGACAATTTAATATACAATGGGTGTAAACAATATGCTCCTACTGGTGACTGGTATGAATGAGCAGCTGGGACTTTCACTGTGGACGCTGTTGCTTTGTGCTCACGGACGCTGTGTAAAATGGAAAAGTAAACAAAGTTTAAACGTATAATTACGTTCAACAGTGTCAATGAATCGGATAATTTTAAAATTATAGTGTTAACCGATGTTACGACAGTAAAAATTATACCGGCCATAAATATTCTTTTTAGAGATGCTATGCCTAAAATTATACATATTTGGGTAACCTACGATGAAACGATTATTTTACATAATCGCAATTCAGTTTTTTAGTTTTGCAAAGAAATGCATACATTCTTAGTTGTAGGTAAAGTTTTAAGTAGAGAAACCGCCATTATTAAATTAGGTGTTTCTTTTTTAATTTCTTGGAAGTATCTCTTTGTTTTTTTATTAGTTGAAAAAAAAGTAAGTCTTCATTAAGTATACTTACTTAAATTGCATAGAGGATCAAGTATAATAACTAACGAGTAATTAACGCGCTTATAGTGTTTTCATTACCAGTGGTTTACTTAATCACATTAATTCTGTTAATGTTATCGTCTAAGTATAGTAAGTTTGACATTTGACATTGGCGTAAAATAGAACTGTTTTCCTTAAGGTAATCTCTCGTCATTGATATGTTTTGATATAAATAACCCAATAAAGATTATGCAACTGACTGTTGTTTGCATGATCATTTTAATAATGGCGCCATTATAATAGTATTGTTTCAAAATAGTTCTATAAATAAAATATCACAATTTAATTATTACTTTTAGCTTTATTGCTTGAATTTAACACTTAAATTACTTCTGTTCTGTCACCTATTCTTTTTCATTATAACTTTTTTTTTCAGTTTTAAGTTAGTATATGACTTTTAGTGTTATTTAATTAAGTACCTTTATTTAGGTTTTTAGTATTAGTTTACGTGTTCTATTATATTCACTGCTTAATTTACTTAAATAAATTTTAAGTTTAGAAAATTAACACTTATTTGAATTAAATTAAAAATGTCATAAACAGGTTTATCCCAAGAATAGGAGTTATTAAAATATGCCAATACTCCCTTACTTCATACTTCTTGGCACTTATTTAAAAACCAGTTCTTCAAACTAACAATGCGAACAATATCAATATTTCCGAGTCATTACCGCCTTCTACCGACCACTGCACAAAAGTTCATTCATTACCATCCGGAGACCCGATTCACGTATACCAGCGCGGTAAAAACGCAATGCAAATTCAAATTTCGAAATAGGGTGCTGCGCCCGTCAGTACTACGAGTATTCCCACGACTGTAAAGAGAATTTCGTTTTGTCCCCTTACTATTTCACTTTTTTACCGTAGTGTCGTTTTAATGATGCCACCTTTTCTTGTTTACTTTGTACGTTTATCTATGTCTTTGTGAGCACTTCAGGGGTGGTGTCTTTAGACAAGAGATGAATAATGTTTTTTCTATAATTGTACTTACTGTTTGCTCTTTTACCGTTACTTGTTATTTACGATTGGGTTCTTACGGTCATGGGATTATGTAAATGTCAGATAATTTGTGATACAAGTTTTTTGTTGAATGTTTAACACTTTTTTTTGACAATTTTAAAGCTCCTTGAATATATCAACTCGAATATTTTATTTTATTCGGAAAACATAGAGTCTCTAGCTATATCTTATAATTAAACTATTTAGATAGGTACTGATTAAATACGACTAGCTGTTTCGAAAATTAAACAAGTAGGTTCATTTAAATTGTTTCAATAGGGAAAAAGATACACAAAAGCGGGAATCCGTACACAAAATACATACTCTACTCTATTCATAATTAATTAAATATTATTATATCTCCAAATTAGATAATGGTACTTTTCTTTATTCACAACATAATAAATTATTATAACTATGAAGACATATAACAATAAAATTATACTTAATACTAAACACTAATAACTAATATATTATACTAAACTAAAATAAGTAAAGACATTAAATTATATAAAAGATGGACCCCAAATCGCTGCGCTCGCAGGGTAAGGTGCCCAAGAAGCTGGCGGCATTGCCGCGTTGAATGGCCAGGCTTAATCTTTGGCCAAGATGCGCGCCTGCTCTTGGATCCACTGAGGCATCGATTAGGCCTGCAATAATTTAATTAATAAATTAAATTATTTCAATCAGTTTTTACACGTATAACGTAATGAGAATGGCATCAAAATAATTTGCGTCATTAAGGACTGTATGCACAAAGCCATGTGGTCAGATTTTGCTCTGAAATATGCAAAATTTTCCCGCTAGGGGAATAAAAATGTCAAGATGAAGTTACATAGAGTTAATAATGTGTAAACGGGACAATAGATGTAGGTAATCATAAATTGTAACGTAGAATTAGTATACAGCATACTTTTTTTTTCGTCAAGACTTCCAGTCCGCGATAATTATTAAAATTTTCAAATCAATCAAATCAAATAATTATTTTGTTTGAATTATTATTTCTGAATTAATGCCTTGGCAGACGTCATTATAATGTACTTAACACTTTAGTAGACAGGCTATCAGTAGAAAAAGTAAAGTTGAAAATACAGTAGTGTGCGTGAATGCAAGACGTTTATTTAAAAAGCGAGTTAAAATATATGTGAAATTCATATACCACTTTCTAAAAAATCCAAGCTATAGTTATTCGAATCTTGCGTAAAATTTATTACTTTTCAATGTATTATTCGACCTCCGTGGCGATTCCTTAACACGCTAGTCCGTCACTCGGAGGTTCTGGGCTCGATTCCCAGCCAGGGCAAGTTGGTAAATGGCCTTTTTTAATTTGTCCTGGTTCTTGGGTGTTTATTTTATCCCATCAAAAACATAAATGTAAAAATGCCAAGTTCAAATTCCGACAAAACAATTGAAATTTAAATAGCTGCCAATTTATGTAGGTAGAGAAAACTGAAATTTATTCATAAGAATCTCAACATTTGACTTGGACAACATTAAGTTTGAAAGCACGGTCACCCATCCTAACTGTGACCAAGCTAGAAGTTGCTTAACCTGTAAAAGCACGGTCATTCATCCATCAATTTTTTTATTTATCGTATGCGAAGTGGAGCGAAATATTTGCACAAGTGGTTTTGATTACTCGTATTTTGAAATTTGTTAAAGCGCAAATGACAAAGAACCCTTAGAATAGAGAATCTGTTTCGTTTCACGCAGCTTTTTAGGGTTCCGTAGTAAACAATAAACCCTTACAGTTTCGTCATGTCTGTCGGTCTGTCCTCAGTTTTACTCATAGACTATTAGTACTAGTAGCTGTAATTGGGCATGGGCATGGATATGTGGTAATAAAAACTTGAAAAAAAAAATTGTGGTGTGAGACGTCCTTGAATAGGTCTTTCAAAAATATTGTAAGATTATGAACACCCTTTTTCGTTTTAGCAATCCGTTTGTGAAATATTTGGTTTTTGATTGCAAATTTTTGTTAGAATCATGTGTCTCCCCTCTCTGTCAGTTAAACGGTTGTATATGGACACTTAAAAAAATTCACGGCAGTAGTATATAACGTCTCCCTGTACTAAAACTAATTTAAGGTGGATTCAGTTCATGATACTGAACAACTTTTCCTAAAGAACACATATTTAAAAATGAAAAGAAAATGTTTGCTTTCCATTCGACCTCCGTGGCGTAATTGTTAACACGCTAGACCGCTAATCCGGAGGTTCTGGGTTCGAGCCCCAGCCAGGGCAAGTTAGAAAATGGTCTTTTTCAAATTGTCCTGGGTCTTGGGTGTTTATCTATGTATGTATTTATCATAAAATATAGTATCATTGAGTTAGTATCCCATAATACAAGTTCAAAACTAACTTTGGGGCTAGCTTAATTAGTGTGATTTGTCCTTACATATTCCCTACATATATTACATAAATATTACATTTTGCCAAATCTTGTGTGTAAGAGGTCAAAAATAATTTTTCTATTTCGTTTGTTCCTTGGTGAAAGTTGTTCAGTATCATGGACTGAATTCAGACCTAAAGTTAGGCAGTTGTTAGTTACATAAAACAAGTAGGTACTGACTACGGAACCCTACACTGCACGTGGCCCGTCACGGCACGTGGCCGGTTTACTTTGATTAAGTTGAAATTTTAGGGAACCATAGACAAATTTATGATATTTCTGCGTAAATCAATATTACTTATCGCTGACAGGACGTTCTCAAAAATACAATCAAATAGTATTTTACGCGAACGGTGACTTGGAAAACTACACGTTTTGTGTTCCACTGACAGAAAATGTACACATTTCTTTTTGAAACATAGACGTTTAGCGACCATCTGCAATCGTCACACCTTTCACTTCTATTCACCTTATTATGTAAGTACGGAGGGTAAAAAAGAATTGCACGTTGAACAGATCAACAGTCTTGGCTTAGCAGCTGTATGTGCTCAATGAATGACTTGACTGTTTGATTTTGTACAATATTTTTAAAGAATTAACAAAAAGCACTAAAAAGAAATCTTTTCCTGAAAACAGATAAAAACTTGGTTGATTAATGAAGCAGTAATTAGCATTATTGCACCGTTTTATTTTTTATCTTCTAATGGGTTTTCCTGTAATCTATAAGTAAAGAACTATTAACTGTATATTTTTCAAAAGATTGGGTTCAGTGGTTTCGGAGATAAGGGTATTTTTATTATTTATTTTCAAAAATAACTTCAAAAACACCAACTTAAAAAATATAGAAAAATATACTTAATATTATAATAAAATGCTCTTTCATTTGATATTTTACGCGATATAGTTCACAAAACCCTTTTTTTAATGTCTCATTTATCTCCCATAAGTGGCCCCATTTTTTTTTAATTTATTCATTTACCAACATTTTACTTCCGTCTTTGGGTCACAAATTTACATTATGTGCACCACATTTGAACTGAATCGGTCCAGTAGTTTAGTAGGGGGGGGTAAATTTTCGCCCATTTTCTTAAATAACTTAAAAATACCGATCTAAGAAATAAAATAAAAAAATATATTTAAAATTGTCATAAAAAGTTCTTTCATTTGATATGTCACACGATTTTGTTATCAAAACTTTTTTTAATGTCTAATTTACCCACAATAAGTGGCCCCCTTTTTTAAATTTCATTTATTTACGTTATACGTCTATCTTTGGGTCACTAAGTTACATAAGTGTAGGTACTAAATCTCAACTAAATCATTCTAATAGTTTCGTAGCAAATTGGCTGTGACTTACGGACAGACAGACAAGTGAAACCCTAAAAACAGTAAAAACACCAAAAAAATCGGTTCCTATACAAATTTCCCGGGCGGCTGCACACTTTTGTATGAAAATGCAGATTTTTTTTGTTTTTTGACTGTTATTTTAATATCATTATACTATACTAGCAGTCCACCCCGGCTTCGCCCTTGGTACACACAAAGCCTATGTCACTCGGGGATAGTGTAACTTTCCAACGGTGAAAGTTTTTTTTAAATCGGTCCAGTAGCCTACTATAGCCTGCCTGCCTAGCCAAGTATAGATCTAGTATAGCCTGTGGTTCGATATATTACGCATAATGTCAATTCGTATTTTGATATACATTCATGGGGAAAATTTGTTCAAAATTTCAGACTGAATCACCCCCCAAAATAATTGTAAAACCCTAATTAAATAGCACTTTTTATTACAAAAACAGTTAATATGATTCCGCGACCCGAGAAAGTTCCAATCCGACTTTCACCCTAATCGCCAATTAAAAAATATAGGTAATAAATCAAACCAAATTATTTTTTTCATTGACTTAATTTTCAATAAAATTAAAAAAAAATGTGCGATGCCGTATCTGCGATAGCATTACATCTTTCCTGGAACGTCAACAAAATGTCAAAACTGTACCATAGTTTAGCGAAAGTATGACATAATTTGGCAGTTTGTACATAGTTTTTTATTGAAATATTTTAGACTGTAATGCAATTTTACGTAATTTGAAAATAGATTTTTTTGAAAAATTTGACACAGCCTCCTTCCTGAACGCCCGGCGGGCAACTGAATTTGTATGGAGGAAATATGGCCGCCATTTCAGAGAATTCTGTCAAAAACGTTGCAAAACATCCAATTTTCAAAAATTTTTTTTTTATTATTGCGTGATTGCATTGTAAGCAAATATTAAGAATAATGTTTCAAAATAGCCTTTATTTTTATAAAATATATGCAATCCCTTGTTAGAATATTTCTTTACGCAGAAAAACAGGCCAGTTTGTAGCAAGATTTTCTAAAATATTTCTTTCAGGTTTCTTTACAATTATTTTACTTTTTCTGAATGAAAATTAAAAAAATACGGTTTTCGTCTACTGGCTAGTCTATTCACCTATAACTAGGTATGTAATTTTCTTAGTGGTCTTTTCTACTTAAGCCATAACTATTGCCCGCGCAAAGTGCGTTTTGCATGTTTTTGGGTAAATTCAATGCTTGTTTTTAGGAAAACTACAAAATATTTTAAAAAATCCTTTTTTTCGTCTACTGTTCCAACTCTTCCTCTATCTATGTGTATACATTATTTGACTTAAATCAAACGTTTTCTGTACAAACTTGTTGCCCGCGCAAACCCAGTTTACATGGTGCCGACCCTTAAATGTAATCTAAAGGCGATACAATTAAATTCAGATTAATATTGGACTTGAAATTCTGCTTACTTTAACTTTGTAACAGAAAATAATAACATAAAGTATGTAATACATATAACAAAAAAAACGAGGCTAAAACATAGACAGGAGTCATCAGACCCAAAGGTATAAAGTGGGCCTAAATTTGCAATGCCTTCAAGAACCCATTTCTAAGAATGGAGAAGTCTGTTTTCAGGATGATAAATCCCCAGAATACTTTGTCTGAGGATTGTCATCCTCCAAACAGATTATAATAGCACTTTTGATGACTGAGGTACAAGAGCGACACAATACTTGTTCTGGTTTGTTCCCATATGACTCCAACCTTATACATATTCTAAGTAAACATATCGTTAGGTTGAAAGGATATGTCAATTTGAAAGTACTCATCAGTACGAGCAATTGTTACTATACTAGCGACGGTAATAGCTATATACAGGGTTAAGCAAAATATATATACGTGGGCGCACTATAAGTTTCCGGAATGAATATGAAAAAATACTATTAAAGGTACAAAATTAATTTATTGTTTTTCAAAATAATCTCCCTTGACGTCTATGCACTTTTTCATTCGATGAAACCAGTTTTGAAAACTTTTGTGCCACTCCTCTGTGGTGACCTCTGAAACGTGTTTTTCATACTCCTCGACAGCCTCTTCTGGTGATGAAAATCGTTGACCTCGTAATTGGTTCTTAATTTTTGGGAACAGAAAAAAGTCACAAGGTGCCAGGTCGGGACTGTATGCAGGATGACTCATGAGTTCTACATTTTTCGCCTTCAAAAAGTCGTTTGTCTGTCTGGCCGTGTGAGAACTAGCATTGTCGTGGTGCAGGATGATACGGCGTTTACGGTTATTTTTACGGAGTTCGTCAATAACTTCCGGCAAACAAATGGTCGTGTACCAGTCACTATTCACTGTACGACGATTTTCTAAAGCAACAGTAGCCACGTGTCCAGTTTTATTAAAAAAAGAAGCAATCATCCGCTTAGATGCACTTTTCACGCGCGCCACTTTGGTTGGTTTCGGCTCATCTTGAAAGACCCATACGCTCGATTGCTGCTTTGTTTTGGGATCGTAGCAATAAATCCATGTTTCGTCACCTGTTACTATGTCCCACACCAAATTTGACGCACCTTCGTTAAATCTGGTAAGCATGGCACTGCACCAAGTGACGCGGTCCGTTTTTTGAGCCTCGGTCAAGTTGTGTGGGATCCACCGCGAGCACAGCTTTCTCACACCCAAATGTTTGTGTAGGATTAATTGTATTTGACTCATGCCTATTTCTAAGGATGCGCGAATTTCATGGTAGGTCACATGCCTGTCTGTTTCAATCATACGGCGCACAGCATTGATGTTTTTGTTGGTCACAGCGGTGGACGGCCGACCATCGCGAGATTCGTCACTGAGATTGATACAACCACGCTTGAATTCTGCAAACCAGCTATAAACAGTTGTCTTGCATGGTGCTTCATTGCCAAAAGCTGTTTCAAGC
Source organism: Acrobasis repandana (assembly GCA_963576875.1). Lineage (NCBI taxonomy): Eukaryota > Metazoa > Arthropoda > Insecta > Lepidoptera > Pyralidae > Acrobasis > Acrobasis repandana. The sequence goes on along the minus strand of OY756230.1, from coordinate 6,375,584 downwards.
CGAGCGATGCTCTGTTGAGCTGTCAAATTACACTTAAAATCGTAGAAAATCATACTACGAAAATTTTCCCGAGTCAAATGCATGTTGATGCAGACACACAATTTTTTAAATGGCGCCACAAGGTAAAAACAAAAGACAGTCAGATGAAACAAACTGCATTCTACAGCCAAAGAGTTCTATTTTCAAATGTAGCAATAAATTTTTAAATATTGTTTATGTAAGTGGCCAGTTCCGGAAACTTCCAGTGCGCCCTATGTACCCTGGAATGGAAAGGACTTGGCATCAACATCAATGGCGAGAATATCACTCACCTTCGATTCGCCGACGATATAGTTGTCATGGCAGGATCCATGGAGGACCTTAATAGAGTTTCCCAACAGGTGGGCCTTAAAATGAACATGGACAAAACGAAAGTAATGTCAAATGTCAATGTTGTGCCCCTACCTGTTTCTGTTGGGAGCTCCACCCTCGGAGTTGTAGACCAGTATACCTACCTAGGTCAATCGATCCAGGCAGGAAGTTCCAGCTTCGAGGAAGAGGTCTTTCGACGAATCCGACTCGGCTGGGCAGCGTTCGGGAAGTTACGCAGTGTCTTCTCTTCCAAAATACCTCAGTGCCTCAAGACGAAAGTTTATAATCAATGTGTGCTACCAGTGATGACTTATGGCTCCGAAACGTGGTCCCTTACTATGGGTCTCATAAGAAGGCTCAAGGTAGCTCAACGCGCTATGGAGAGGGCTATGCTTAGTGTTTCTCTACGTGATCGAATCAGAATTGAGGAAATTTGTAGGAGAACAAAAGTCACGGACATAGCCCAGCGGATTAGGTCGGTGAAGTGGCAGTGGGCGGGACACATAGCGCGACGAACCGATGGCCGATGGGGCAAAAAGGTTCTCGAATGGCGACCACGTACTGGCAAGCGAAGCGTAGGACACCCACCCACAAGGTGGTCAGACGACCTGACCAAGGTCGCTGGAAAGCGCTGGATGCAGGCCGCTCTAGATCGGCCATTTTGGAAAACCTTGGGAGAGGCCTATGTCTAGCAGTGGACGTTATGCGGCTGAAATGATGATGATGATATATCAGGTGATCCGAGCTCCTAAAGGTAACAATTTTTTTTCATATTTCGGTATAGGTACCTATGTTCCTTCTTAGTGTCTATCACGGTCTGAATCTACCCTTAAAATAGTTTCAGTATATTTTGTTAGACTTTATACATACATAAATGAGATGTGATGCAGTTTTTTTTATTAAATTATAAATATGAAACGTTTTAAATAAAAGTGTACAAAACCTGATCTTATTATACAAAAGTATTTATTTTCTTGGCAGATAAAATTATACTGTCTAGTGAAGTAGTAAGTTTCATGTCGCGGTACAAATGATAATCGTAAACTTGTATGTTAATAAGTTTGTGGTAAGGTAGCGTACACCGTACACGTAACTGATATGTGTAAATAATTTACTTAGGTACTTACTTGAACCATGGGATTAGGGAAGCTAAGAGACGTTTCTTTCTCCCCGTGATTGGTAGCCGGCGCTGGTGACTAGAAGGCTTTTTAGGGTTCCGTACCCAAAAGGTGCAAACGGGACCCTATTACTGAGACTCCGCTGTCTGTCCGTCTGTCCGTCTGTCTGTCTGTCTGTCCATCTGTCACAGGGCTCTATCTTTTGAACCGTAATAGCTAAACAATTGAAATTTTCACCAATTATGTATTACTGTGGCCGCTATAACAACAAATGCTAAAAATAAAAAAAAGTTAAAAATTAAAGGGGGTCGTCATACAAAAAACGTGTTTTTTCAGCGTTTTTAACTAGATCTTTATAATGGCATTAACTAGATACTTAAAATTTTTACATATTATGTATTACTATGGCCGCTGTAACAACAAATACTAAAAATGAAGAAAGTTAAAAATTAAAGGGGGTCGTCATACAAAAAACGTGTTTTTTCAGCGTTTTTAACTAGATCTTTTTAATAGCATTAACTAGATACTTGAAATTTTCACCGATTATGTATTACCATGGCCACTATAACAACAAATACTAAAAATAAGATAAAGTTAAAAATTAAAGGGGGTCGTCATACAAGAAACGAGTTTCTTCGGCGTTTAAAAACATTGTACAAAGGTACGGAACCCTTTATGTATGAGTCCGACTCGTTTATTCACTTTGCACTGCTATCTAGCAAGGAAATGCTGCCAGCGTCCTTGCTAGCGCTCATGGAGCATAGACAAGACGATTATAATTTTATTTGTTTACTTACTTTTACGTTTTTATTGTATCTGGCTTTGTAGCTACTTATGTTGAATGAAGTAAATAATTATGTGACTTAAACAAATATTTTTAGTTTTAAGGTTAAAATCAAGAAAGGAACAAAAGGGAACCCATCACTGTCAGTACACTTTCGGCTTGTATCACTCACATACCTAATCTAAATCAATTCTCCGAGTCTTTTCTTCGTAACCCGGCGTAACCCTACCCGCATTAGAGGATAATGGACCACATTGGTACATTGTCCTGATGTCCCGAACGTCCCATTGTGTCCCGTCTGGACGGCCCGTGAAATCGTTGACGGTTTGGACCCACCACCGTGGTCTAGAGGTTTATCTATATCAGAGCTTATATAAACAGTTGATTGATTCGCTTCTAATAGGTATTAGGATTAGATGATAAGATTGTGAGCATGGTCATTACGTTGGTCTATTGCGTGGTTGGTCGTGACACTCGTGACAGGAGTGGAACCAACATCAAGTTGAAAGTGGGTCAACGACCTCGATGAGGACTTAACAATTTTTGTTTGGGATAGGTCATAACCAAATTCATTATCCCTGCTTTTTTTCCTTTAAGGGGATTGTGGACCTGAACGAGAGTAACGACATTGAAATAATAGAAAAATATAATATATTCTTCAGGATATATGCTACCGAAATTGTTTCTTAAAAACATGATACTATTAATTTGATTCAATAGGAAAAAGTCACAAATATACCTCCTAATGTACCGGCCGAGGCCTGATGCTATACGGACGTCACGTAAAAATATATATGACTGAAACAAACGGTTTTAATGTGTGTGTGCATTGCTCATGTAAATCTTAATTTACAAAGATCAAAGGCTTCGCCAAGATATAATCAAATTAAAGCCAAACCAACAAACGTACGACACTAATGAAATTGATATACGTTTTCCGCTCCTTTTCCGCATGTGACAGATAAAAAACGCAGTGGTTTCCGCAATGTCCTCATTCATTTCACTAATTATTAATTACGTAAAACTACGCTGTATTTCTGTTGAAATTTCCAAATATGGCGTGTTGGAGGGAAATCCGTTGTTTGCTTGTTTTTCCGTGTGGTACAGGTACAGTCACTGTACCTACTAGTTGCGTAAAATTTGGTAAATAGACTCTTTATTGTAGGAAGGGAAAGTCAAATTATCAAAGTATCCAGTGTTACAAATAAATTATTAAAGCTTATTTAGAAAATGTTAGTTTGTTGTGGTTTTTTAAGCTGGTCAACACTGTTATCCGATTTTTTAACACCTTTGCCAAAAATCATAAAGCTCCGATCAACGATACTCAAGTTATCTTCAAACGAACATAATACAAATCGCCCGGGCGGCTTCACACTTTTGTATGGCAATTTCGAAATTTGTTTTTGTTCTTTGGCTGGTTTTTTAATTTCATTATACTATAATGATCTAGTATAGACCGTGGTTCGATTTATTACAGGTATGTCCCTTCCACGTTGTATTCTATTTCTAATATAAATTACGTGACGTAACGACCAATCCACATGTATTATTTCCACAAGTAGAGAGAGAAAAGATTTTTATCTCCGCCATACTGGGAACCGCAAATGGAAATACCATCGCTGCTATCGTGCCATACATTTACTCTCAAATGTGTAGATTGAAATGTCAAATACATTAAAATATGTTGTTATGCAAATTTTGTGCATGCATTTAACTTTAACGGGAATATTGTCTGAGGGGTGATAAGCATCATTTGCTTGAGAGCCTATGTTGCAGTAATGTGTGATATAGCTAGTGATATAGCCTGTATAACGTCTTAAAAAATATACTGAAACTATGTATGAAATGTGTAAATTTAGCCCATGATACTGAACAATTTTCCAAGGTACATATTATTATATCGAAAAAAAAAAAAATTTTTATGTTTTCCAAAAGTAATTTTTCATATTTTGATATAATATTCCTTGGGGAAAGTTGTTTAGATTCATGGACTGAATTCACCTTTAAAATAGTTTCAGTATATTTTGTTAGACCCTATATAGTATGTACAATATAAGAGTTAGTTATACAGGCTGACTTTTTATCCACCAGCCTAATTTATGGAGCAAGTTCAGTCCATGATACAGAACTACTTTCCATAAAAACAATTAACGAAAAACTAAAATAAAAATTCAGCTTCCCATACAAATCAGCGCTCCTGCAAACGGATTTTGTATGGGAGGACGAAAAAAATTGATCGATTTTTACCAATGGTTTTTATAGAAAGTAGTTCAATATCATGGACTGAACTTGCTCCAAAAATTTGGCTGGTGTTTAAAAAGTCAACCTGTATAAGCAAATTATATTTCCTTCTAGCTCAGACCGTGCGCATAAATGCGCGCGCCAATGTATGAAAAAGCATCATCCCCGAGCGAGGGGGTTAAGGCCATTGGGAAGTGCTTTTAATTTAACTCCAAAAACGTGGGGGTAAATGTGGCTTTTACCCCAAAATACTGGATGCATTAAAACAGCAAGTTCCTTGCGGATCGGATAAAACGAACCTGTCCCGAAGTCTGTATTAATTAAGACTTAAGAGTCTCCTTACCCTAGACAAAGTCCGAGTTTCCCATACAAACAAACATAGTCTACGTTTTATTTTTAATGTATTATAATTTGCCTGCTATAATATACAATTATGATAGACAATTAGTCAGACCAGTATTCCCCGGCAAATATTCTCTATTGATATACATGCGAATACATTATATATTATTATTTTTTAGCTGGCAATTACTGACGCAGAGCGGCATCTACGCAATAAAGACAACTCTCCTCCAATGCTATAAGGTTGAAATGCCCATTCTACAGATAAAACTGACTTGCCGGGAAAACTACGTAAAAGATTAATCTGTGGTAAAAGTAAATTAAAAAGTACGGTGAATCAAGAAATTTTTCATATTACAGGAATCAGCCAACTAAGCAAAACTTGTGATCTGACTGTGACGACAACTTACCCTGACCAAAAAGTGCGGCAAATATCTCCCTTTATATGGGGAAAGGAGAAAGGGAGTATATAATCAAAGACATTTCCTTACAAACGCAGAAGAAGAAGAAAAAAGAGACATAGAACCTACAAAAATAGTTAAATTGTCGTTTCTATTGAAGTATTAAGTGTGCCTGTATCTTAAAGATATTTTATCACAGTGAATAATAATTTCACCCTGAAATTCTCAATTACCATTTGACTGATATTAATAAAATAAAAAAACCCTTTAAAAACTCGTTAATGAAAGCGTCAAAGACTTTTTGTTCTTTAGACGTCAGGAACGGCCCCGCTCCAAATTATGCCACGATAATTAATTTATAATAAAAATGTCACGATCTACTTTCAACGATAGAATTGTTTCATTTAGTTTGCGCAAGTATTCTACTCGCGCTGCGTAACAATGCGATATCATCGAGCAAATGTCTTTTGACAGTCTAACACTAGTACAATGCCGGCTTACGTTATATGTATACTCGTAAAGAGAGAAATCATCTCATATTAGTAGGAAAGGTGTAACAACGGATACGAGTTTCTTTAAATCTAAAACAATACTGGATACAAGAGAAGGGGATTGGATAAAGGGAGAATTTTCAGCCTAAAACCCTACGGCGATTTTATAAAATATCCTTCTTCTTCTTATCGAGTCGAAATGGTTACACTGTAGCTTCAATTTCAAATCACCTGTGACCAGTATGTGGCCACGGCGATCCCTCTGTCGTTAGCTTTATTAAGGTCCTCTATGGTACATGACGTAGGGCAGCCCGGACATGACAAAAGGTGGTCCATCGACTGAATGGCACCGCAGTCGCAAAGGTTTTTATCAGCGTGACGCCACCTAACTCGGTTTTCCCGACATCTCCCAACACCAGCCCGGAGTCTATTGGAGTCCTAGTCGCCGTAGGGTTTTAGGCTGAAAATTCTCCCTTTATCCAATCCCCTTCTCTTGTATCCAGTATTGTTTTAGATTTAAAGAAACTCGTATCCGTTGTTACACCTTTCCTACTAATATGAGATGATTTCTCTCTTTACGAGTATACATATAACGTAAGCCGGCATTGTACTAGTGTTAGATTGTCAAAAGACATTTGCTCGATGATATCGCATTGTTACGCAGCGCGAGTAGAATACTTGCGCAAACTAAATGAAACAATTCTATCGTTGAAAGTAGATCGTGACATTTTTATTATAAATTAATTATCGTGGCATAATTTGGAGCGGGGCCGTTCCTGACGTCTAAAGAACAAAAAGTCTTTGACGCTTTCATTAACGAGTTTTTAAAGGGTTTTTTTATTTTATTAATATCAGTCAAATGGTAATTGAGAATTTCAGGGTGAAATTATTATTCACTGTAATAAAATATCCAAATCATAAGCCCCAAACACTATACCTAAGTTTTCGTCGTTCCATTACTAAGTTTCCTATAGCTACCTGACTTCACCAGATTATCTCTATGACTGATTAATTTTGTATTGTCATCTGATTTACACATGTACTCGTATGCAAAATTTTCACTTAATCTGTTGAGGAAAACTGCTTCAAAATGCTTTTGCAAGATTTTACTTGAACAATCATACACACACACATAGCGTGAGGCGCCCCCCTCGTTTCTGACAGGTATACTCGTATTGCAAATTAAATAAAAGCTTGTTAAAACAAATGCAACCATATGGATGATAATTGCACATGCTTTTTTACTCTGAGTTAACCCGTAATTATAAAAACAATGCAATTCCAGTCAATTTGTTAATCCTCATTTATACGTGTAATCTTATAGACAAAGGAACATTAATCTTAACGTCTAATGAATCAACATCACCTACCTACACGTTTAGCAAACATTTAACAGCCATTCATTTGAGAATGCGAAGGATCGTCACTACACATAGAGTAACCATGACAGAATTTCAAATATTTGAATAGTTAAAATTTTTAAAATCCCTGACTTTAGGCGGTGATCCCACTGCACCGCGCATCGTCGCGGAGCGCGGCGCGGCAGATTTTTAACATTGTATGCAAGTAGCTCAGTTTTTATAGAAAACACGCCTATTCCCACCCACTGAAAACGCGTCACCGCGCGGGAGCGTCAGTATGTAAAAACCGCGCTCCGCGACGGTGCGCGGTGCAGTAGGATAACCGCCTTAGGCGATTCCCCCACTGGCAACGCGCCCCGTCGCGGTGCGCGGATTTGATGCGTTTTTACGGAATCTTCCACGTTTCTAGTGAGTTGGACTAGGCGTATTTTCTATACAAACTGTGATACTCGTACTTGCATATAATGTTAAAATCTGCGGCCCCGCGCTACGTGACGGTGCGCGGTGCAATGGGATCACCGCCTTAGAACTACCGTCAACTATAAATAGATAAAGTCTTCCATGCTAGTCTTAAGGCAAAAAAGTTATAGAAGCTAAAAAAGAAAGAATAAAATTATAAGCTGCCTCTATTGCTACTGAGATCAGTCATGAGATCGCAAATGTTTTCAAGAGAACGGGCGACCAGTCTGCATGGAACCGTTGATAAACCTAGATAAATTTTATATCGCGCGACGAACTACTTACGTACAGCGAGATAGTGATAGATGATAGCGATCGATAAACGCTGTCGCCAGTGACATATGGTACGGGGGCAGTTTGGTATTCTTATAAATTCTTAATTCCTTCCTAATAGCTTAGGCGACGAGCAACTTAGCCTAAGTCTACCAGGCTTTCTTTGTGTCGAAGAATTCACTAAAGCTTGTAGGACCAATGCGAAGGGTATCAAATAAAAATATCAAGCATGTACATTAAATGGCTATGAGTTTTTAATATAATAGGTACCTATTTTTAGTTAGATAATAATAAAACCATTAAAATACACTCATGCATATTAAACTGTTTAAAATGTTCTCTTATTCTCACATCTAAAGTCGCCGACTGTTTAAGAGTCTGCGCCGTACTTAGGGTCTTGGTATACTTAGGGTAATTCCACAGGGGTCCAGTCAGTACCTTTCACACAATACTTTGATTAATTTTTGTCCGCTTTGGGAGTTTTGAAAGTCACGAAAAATATAGTCTCTACCTACGTGACTAGGTGAATTCGTTATTGTTGTAAAAAAACTTGTTTCGTGGAAAAAAATTCTATGAAAATACGTTTAAGTTGAATGCGAGGTAATGACGTATGACCCCCCTTGTGTTTATATATGCAAAATGGTTTGACTATTAATCACAAAAGAACATTGCGAGATGAGAATTAAATGAATGAAAATAGAACAGTATAAAAATTATCCAACTTTCGGACATCGAAAAGATAGGATGAACAAAAATGAAATTTATATCTGATATCTGGATAATTATATTTAACACTTACTTACTAAAATACTAATTATTTTCTGTAAGACAGTTATAAATAACAAACTTTTTTTTTAGAGAATGACAATGCGATAGGAATTTGTCGAGAACACGATAAGTCAAAGAGCTTAGATAAAAATATTTTTTAAATGATATGGTAAAATAGAGGCTGACAATTTTTCGTCGTTATCGAATAATCTTGTACATTCTGACATGAACCAGTGTATAAAAATGCGACAAGTACGTTATCAGTGGCACATTATCGCCATCGCATCAAGTGCAGGCACAGATCAGTGCAGGTGATGTTTTGGCAACGTTCTAAAACTACATGACAATGCACCGCGCTTGTGCAAAGATACCATCTTACATTCACTCAGATCTGGAGATAGGCTTAGAATTCCGGACGCAATGTAACTCGTGTTCTAGCTGAAATAATTTTGTCACGAGAGCTCTTGATAATCTGCGGCGAAAGTTGGAGTAGTAGGCTAAAGTTAATCCAAGCAAAATTAGGACGTTTAGTTCCAAATTCTCCCATAATATTTGGGTATGAAATATTTTTTTTTCAAAGTTATTATAACTTAGAAAATCAAACGTATTTGTCCTCTTGATATTTATGTACCTATGACTTTAGACAACTTTTTTCCCAACCTTTTTTCTCTCAACGCCGTGACTGTTTTAAAAAAAACATCCAGTCATCAAAGTCCACAAAGTCCTTCGATTAAGAATCCCCTTACCCTAGACTTTCCAATACAAACGTAGTCTACGTTTTATTTTGAAACCACTTGTCAGATTTCGGGAAAATATAAGGGTGTAAATTTTTTCCATACTGAAGGTCAAAAATTATATAATACACTATATTATCTTTCAAGTTCATCTTTTGACTGTGAAAACCAATTATAACCCTACATATATGCAATTTCTTTAAAGTAACAAATTTTTACCGAAATCTGACATGTTTTCTCCAACTCCAAATATCTCTGACTCCAAAATAAAACGTATCTAGACTACGTTTGTATTGGAAACTCTGATTCTATCTAAGGTAAGGGGACTCTTAAGATGTCGCAGCAGTTCGATGTACTAGTACTTATTATGTGGTTCTATTTAAGTTCGTAGTATCTAAAAAAAATAGCATGACATTTCGACCCGTTAGAAATAAATACTTACCTATTTTGCATACATGCAAATCTCAAAAAGAAAATCCAATATTAAAGGTAGAGAAACGTCAAAGTAAAGTATGTACTTAAATTAACTTACATAAAATATGAAGTAATATGGTAGTTTGGTAGTAATAGACGATTATTCATCGTCAATAACTTTTTATTCAAAAGATAGCCGTCACAAAGAAATGTTTCCAAACAATTGATCTTCAATACAAATTTATTTACCTTTGATGTATTGAACACTCAAGCTGTTCAAATGTTTCGTAACAGTTTTTCATAATTTTTCTACATGTTAGCTAACTTTTTTGTGCAACGACATGTGGGTTTCATAAACTTAATTTATAATTTTTTGTACAGTAAATTACAATGGCATAAATAATAATAAGTTAGGATAGGATAGGTAGACAAAATAGAAACAAACTAGGTAGAAAGTAGAGATAGATACAAAGTTTGTATTTTTATGACGACATGCGATTTAGAATTTTAGACAATGAGCGTTTTAGAAGAGTTTCTACATAGACTATTTGCGTTTGCGACCATTCTCACAGATTATTTTACACGATGGTGAACAAGAACGTTAGCTGGCAAGCGCCAATGGGTTGGATACCCATTGACATATATTGTTATAGGTCAACAACTAAGATAATGATGGCGCCACCGTATGTTTTCATGCTGTGTTATGGGCGAAGCCGAATTTAATTTCGGTTTCTTCTGCAGTATAGCGAGGACCTCTAACTTGTTTGTTAACCTTTACATGATGGAGAACATAAAAGGAAATAAAAAAATACAAAATCTCAAAATCTTAATCAGCTAAAAGTTTGCATATGATGTTTGTTAAATTGTTTCGTCATGGGTCAAACTCGTTAAAATGTTTGTAGCAGGAAAAAAATACTTTGCACCAAAGAATTCTGTTACTTTCGTCATACTCAACAATCCATGCTGTAGGTAGCTGGTAATCTGCATTACCCTTTCGATCTCACATGACCCAGCGCATACTTGCAATGAACCGGAGACGACATATTGGAGAGGGTTCCCTGTACGTTACTCCATTTCAGTATCTAAGATTCCAGTGATCAGCAAATAATTTAATTAATTGGTTTGTTTTCCATGATACTTAACAACTTTTCTACGTCCTATGGTTATAAATACACACAGACCTAGTATTTTTCACTGAATGTAAGTACTTACATGATGTAGAACATACGACTTACAAAGCTTATTAAATTTTACATGAGGTGTCGTGTACAGTATGTGAGATAATGTAGAGGTGAAAGAATTTTTAAAATCGGATCAGTAGTTTTTTTTTTATCCATTACAAACAAACAATCAAATCTTTTCTCGTTATAAAATTAGTAAAGATAAAAAAAATAGTTCAGTTATTTGCTTCAGTTAAAAAACAAAGCAATTTAAAAGCAAGTCTACACCAGCGCGGGCGGTGCGTATCACTGTATCACGGACTGAACCCGTTAAAAATGAATGCACTAAAAAGTACCTTACACCTACAAGATCTCACTCATGTGCTCAAACTCGTGAATCCATGCATAGCTGCTAATCAGAATAACCCTATCGATCTCATATGACCCAACGCATACTTGCAATGAACCGGAGACGACATATTGGAGGGTTACCAGTTCCCACGTCACTCCATACCGGTGATGTAGCAAATAATTACACCGCGGGTGGTCCTGTAAGTGGACGCCACTGTTCTATTATTTTTTATGAGTTCTATTTAAAAATGCGTTATAGAAGCTATTGTTGGATTAATAAAACGGCAGTTATGGATTCAATTCTATTAATTTTTTATATATTTTTTTTATATTTTGAACAGTAAATGAAGGCTCTTAACATTTCTAAAAACAAGAAGAAAAACTTAACTTAACTCTTCTCTGAACTGTAGACTAATATTAATGGGATACACTCATAGGAACAAATATTTTGAAAATATAGGTCTCTAGCCTAGCCCTGTCTACGTAAGGGTAAAACTGTTACGAGCAAAATCTGGATATGAAACAAAATACTTATATATATTCTAAAGATTTGATTCCACTCGAATTGAATTTAACTAGTGTAAACGCGCGATCAAAAAATAAGTGTACCTCGATTACGCCATTGTATATTTTTTGTTAAAACCACGCGATGTATTAGGACAACGCCTCCCTTATCAAAGCTAGCAAAATTATATATGCTTGAAAAGTGCAATAATAATAATTAGAGCATAGCGGTTTTTTACTTCCTTCCTTTATAAAATTTAATTCATATTCATCTGACTGTTCCACCTCAAAGTTCCACACTGTGTGTATTTGTGGTTTCTTTGGAGAACTTTACTTAGGTACCTGCTTTCGTACGTTTACACTTTAGATTGTCGTTCATACTATTTATTGAGTTTACTTCAGCTTCATACCAATAGCCTTCCAATAGCTGCAAATATATTTAGAGATCTATGATTTCATCAAAGATCTTGTATATCATGCAACTCAATATGAGTATAATCAAACAATAAATTACACCACTGTCTGTCAATCTGTCTGGACAATTATTATGTAACTTTGTCTTTATGTCAACGTATTAAAGCCGTTTTTCCTGTCCGGTCACTTTCTTTTGTAAGGCTTCTTGTGTCAGAAAGTGGGATGTGGTCGTTTTAGATCACTTATTCTCAACCTATTTTGCGATAAGTCAAGCAAATCTTTTTATTTCAGCACCAGAGATCGACTTCCACACATTAGTTTTTAGGGTTCCGTAGCCAAATGGCAAAAATCGGTACCCTTATAGATTCGTCATGTCTGTCTGTCAGTCCGTCCGTATGTCACAGCCACTTTTTTCCGAAACTATATGAACTATTCTGTTGAAACTTGGTAAGTAGATGTATTCTGTAAACCGCATTAGGATTTTCACACAAGAATAGAAAAAAAACAATAAATTTTAGGGGTTCCCCATACTTAGAACTGAAACTCAAATTTTTTTTTCATTAAACATATACGTGTGGGATATCTATGGACAGGTCACAGGTTTGCGCGAGAGACACTTCCAAAGTGGTAAAATGTTGGTCCCCCCTCCCTGTAACTTCTAAAATAAGAGAATGATAAAGCTAAAAAAAATATATGATGTACATTACCATGCAAACTTCCACCGAAAATTGGTTTGAACGAGATCTAGTAACTAGTTTTTTTTAATACGTCATAAATCGTAAAATGTTACTTGCTGCTACGGAACCCTTCATGGGCGAGTCCGACTCGCACTTGGCCGCTTATTATCCATTAAGTTACAAGCATTTTATTGAAGTAGCAGTAAGCTTACCTACTCGTAACTATGGAATTCACATGTTTATTTTCATACGTTTATAGAATTATTTTCTATTTTCTAAATTTAGAAAAAAAAAATTTTTTGCAAAAAAGGGACGGCTTATTTTTTTAAATAGGAGGTAAAGAGTATTATGGCGGCTTCTGGGTTCCTTAAAAAAAGATAGCATTTTAACCTTCATGCGGCGTAGTACAAAATAACAGATTTTTGGGGCCACATGTCTTAATTTTTTTTAATTCAGTATCTATTAAGTGCGGTATCAAAATAAAGGATTTTATATAAGGATTACAAAAATACATACAACTTAAATGTGTAAACATAATTTGAAATGAGAAATGTTAAGAAACAACAGATCAAACGACCGTGTTGACTCAGACTTACATTTTGAGAGCCACTGCATGCTTACAGTGGGCGACGACAAACGTAAAGGTCAGCCTACATCCATCACGTAACGCTTTCTCGACGTAATGTGACATTGTTTGTATTGTAACACCCACCGCTAATGAACGAATATTTGCGTTTTTTCAGCATTTATGACACACATCACCGGCAAGAGCAGCCTAGGATACTTTCTACTAGGTAGTCAGATGACCTGAGCAAGGTTACATGAAAACACTGGATGAAATAATATTAGAGGCTATGTCCACCAGTGAATGATGGATGATTCACTGGTGAATCACTAAAGGATCAAGCACAAACATCTCGCGCTACTACTGTATTCCCAACCCGAGGGTTGACGTCAAGCAGGCGGCCGGTCGTAAAACTAGAGCCAAATCGTTTAAACTCCCGGCTATTTCTTTACCACTTTGCAATGTCTTTGGCATCCTTGGGTGACCATTGACATGCATATTATACATGAGAAGAAAAAGAAGCAGCACAGCCGAGGATGCAACCGGGAACACGCTAAGATGTCCAATAGTGAATAATGATGTACTTACACTAAGGAATTTAACTCTTGTGACAAAAGTGAATCAATTTATTCAAACCCTAAATAAAACAACGATTTGTTTTTTGCAAGGTTTATTGCGTTTTTACAACTTTTACATTTACAACTTTTGAGGCGGCAACGTCGCACATGAATCGAAACATCTACGAAATTAGAAAGTCTATACTAATAAACGTTTTAAACTCATAATATGTCAGGTTTTTCCATGCTGGTCTGGGAGAAAATAAAAAGCTTAGAATGTACCAGCTGCTTCTTGGCGAATGGGCGAAAATGCGAACCATGTGAATAGGCGATGCGGTTAGCAACCCATCACTAATTTGATTTATTTTCCACGTTCCAAGACGTGATAGTATGTATGTGTGTATATATTTCAGGTTTGCTTCACATTACTTAACAGCTGTAATGTAGCACCATTGAATTACTGCAACCGTAATGTTACATGCGCATTGCAACAATGGCGCCTAAATGCACATGAGACGCATGCATCAAGAGCATGCCCGTAATTGCTGGTTATGTTTCCAGCGATCTTTGACATTTAAATGAGTTTATAGAAATTGTTCAAACATCACGCGTTGCATAAACATGAGGCCACTTGCCTAGATACGACCTAGGGCAGTGCCGACCAAACTGGTTTACTTAAGAAATTTTATTTGAATTTATTCTATTAGTATCTTGTCTAAGTAGATCCTACTACTCTGATGTGCTGTAAATGTATAAGTTATATGAATTCTGTCTAAACTAGATTATTTTTTATTGTTTATTATTAACACGGTTGTTTGTTAACTCACTTTTTTAACTGAAACTGTCAGCATTATTAGTGTAAGTATTTATAAGTGTAGTTAAAAAGAATCTGCAACAGAGAAGTAAAAAGATTTTCCGGTATTTTTATTTTATTTGGAACGAGTTTATAGTGCACCTTCTGGCTTCAACATCAGGATATAAATTAGAAAGAAAGTTAGTAGCTTTACCAATCTGTAAATAATTACATTTTATGTATTTTATGGTCAGCAGAATCTTGCGCAGTGTTTGAGAGACGCTGTCCTCAAGGACTTTGGTCTAGAATGAACAAATAGACGAGGTGTGAAGTGCATCCGATTGTTTATTTATGAAGACTAGTGTCTGTAATGCTAGCACTGTATAAATTATAACATTTGTACTACAGGCAATTGGAAGTAAGCCTATTATACCATTGAACTAAACATGTACTTAATAGGATCTTCTTCGTCTAATCGCGTTCCCGGTTGCATCCTCAGCTGTGCTGCTTCAGAGCCCGGGCTGCGCTTTCACGCTTTTTCTTTTCCAAATATAACATGCATGTCAATAATCATCCAAGGATGCCAAAGACCTCGCAAAATGGAGAAGAAATAGCCGGAACAGTTTAAATGATTAAGCTATAGTTTTACGACCGGCGCCTGCCAGACCTCAACCCTCCTTGGGAATGCAATGAGGATCAATCAGTAAACAGAAAAATCCAATTTTGACTAGTATTTCGCATGCCTCGTGATTTTCTAAGTACGGCACTTTTTGAATTTTTAAAATCCGTTCAGAAATGCTGAAGTTTTAAGCGATTTTAAAACACGCGTCTGCCGACCGAAAGTAGCGATGACGTCACTATCTCCAAGCGACACGCCGTCCGCGCGCCATCGCATTCGTTTAGTACAGATATTCGTGGTTAGTAGTGGACACTGTTGGTTTTTTGCATTGTTTCTGGGACTATAATAATGAGCAACAAATTGAAAGATGGGTTTGAAAAATGATTACCCATAAATCGGTATTTTATATAACTTTCCATGTAATTTTCCACTATAAAATAGTTTACATTATGTTGATTGATACTAGAGCTACATAACTAAAATTTAATAATATTATCTAATCTTTTTAGCAAAGTTCTGACTCTGACTGTAATTACAGTTCTGATACTGACTCTATGCGTAGATTAGGATACGGAATACGTGTAAAATAAAACTGGTCAAGTGTGAGCCGGACTTGTACATGAAAGGTTTCGTACTTTGGTTACGTAGGTACCTACGTGCAATGTTTTAAACCCCTGAAAAATAGTCGTCTCTTGTATGATGACCCCCTTTTATTTTTAACTTTGTTTTATTTTTACCCGACTGCGGCAAAGCCCAAAGGAGGGTTATGTGTTTGACCTGTATGTATGTCCGACTCTATGTTCCTCCGTTACTACTTACTAAACGGCTGAACCGATTTTAATTAATTATACGTGGTAAGATTCGTCTTAACATCTAGTTTCATAGGTTATAGGCTATATTAAAATTATTGGAAATCAAAATGGCGGATTTCAGGCGCCAAATTGCGCAGCATGAGAAATCTTTTCTTTTCAAAACCTATCGAGTGGGATATCAAATTTAAGAATTTTATTCAAGGATTACAAAAATATACATACTATCACGCCTGTTTCCCACAGGGGTAGGAAGAGACTATGGACCTCAACTTGCTACGATCCTGACAGACCTCTTTATAAAAATACTAGCTTTTGCCCGCGGCTTCGCCCGCGTAGATTCGGGGTATGAAAAATAGATGTTGGCCGATTCTCAGACCTACTCAATATGCTCACAAAATTTCATGAGAATCGGTAGCCGTTTCGGAGGAGTACGGGAACGAACATTGTGACACGAGAATTTTATATATAAGATATACAACTTATATCTTAAAATGAAATTTGGAATGAGAAATGCTAAAAGCAACATGCATAACCATGCATTTGCATGGTAATGTACATCATATATATTTTTTAGTTTTATCATTCTTTCATTTTAGAAGTTACAGGGGGGGACACACATTTTACCATTTTGGAAGTGTCTCTCGCGCAAACTATTTAGTTTAGAAAAAAATGATATTAGAAACCTCAATATCATTTTTAAAGACTTATCCATAGAAACCCCACACGTATGGGTTTGATAAAAAAAATTGTTTTTAGTTTCAGTTCTAAGTATGGGGAACCCCCAAAATTTATGTTTTTTTTTCTATTTTTGTGTGAAAATCTTAATGTGGTTCACAGAATATATCTACTTACCAAGTTTCAATAGTATAGTTCTTATAGTTTCGGAAAAAAGTGGCTATGTAATACGGACAGACAGATAGACATGACGAATCTATAAGGGTTACGTTTTTTGCCATTTGGCTACGGAACCCTAAAAAGTACCTACTCTTGCTTGCTAGCGGATGTCTCTTCATAACACTGATCCACTTTTTTGGTCCTTCGGAACACGAAAAAAATAGTTTGGAGTACCTACTATTAGTTGTAGGTATACTGTTGCTGTTGCACTATGGCACTATCACGATAAAATATTTATTGGAAATATTTTACGCTATTGTTGACACCACAACTCAATAATAAATCCACAACAAAACAAAAGAGGCCAAACACGACTCAAAAATGTGGGTAAGTACGGAATATTACCCACAAAACAGGTGAGCGCGCGCAGCGGGCAGTACGGGGTGGGTTTAATGACGTCACAGCGATCGAGACTCGTACTCTCGGGCGTTTTTTGAACTGCTGCAGTATAATCGCTGTATCTTCGTCATTTATGGTCGGATTTGGATATTATTTTCACTGTATGTTATGGTTTTCTTTATTTTATCAATCTACATACTTAGCAAAAAACGTGATTGATCCTCATTGTAGTACGAGATGTTTGTGCTTAGTCCTTTAGTTGCCTCTTACGACATCCATAGGAACCAAAATATACCTAAGCGTGAACTACGTATGGTATAGAAAGTGAAGGATACTCCGTACTCTATGTGTAAAACAGCCTTAAAATTTCAAGCACGACTGTAGATTATAAAGAGACTCATTGTGTTGTTTAGGTGTATTTTGAATTAAATGTTCTAGCGTAAGTACCTATATGTATCTAACAAAATATCAGAAACTACTTTCTATAAGTACAGTCTATGATACAGAAACCTTTCTACACGGAAATTACAGCGAAATACGAAAAATAAAATTTGTGTCCTATAAAAATGAATCAAATGGAAAAATATTTTAGTACAATGAACTTCCAAAATAGCTTAAGTATAATTTGCCAGGTCTTCTAAAAGCTGAATAAGCAAAAAAAATGAAATGTTCCAGCAGCTAGTTTTCCTATCAAATAATAACTCTATCAAAGGGAATAGAAATAATTTTGGAAATTTAGTTTATGATTTACATTTTCGCCCATTTCTTCGATCGGCTTCTACCATCTGCGCGGGAAGAGAAGCAGCTGGGACATTCTAAGTATTTTCTTTTCTAGTAGACCAGCATGGAAGAGATCAATAAGCTATCCGGCTAGCAACTCATCACTAATTTGATTCGTTTTCCATCTTCCCGCCCACTATCACGCTAAAAGTCGCCTTTGGGTTTTGCGGCCCCCAGGCTCTGTCTGCTTAAAGCCGCAAGACCCAACCAACATGCTCTGTCTGCCCCATTAGGGACAAAGACGTGTAATTAATTAATATTTTCTAGATTTACCTACAACAGGCTTAGTAACCTTCGTCAAATTCCAAAAATAGTAGCATATATAACGTCTAACAAAATATAGTGAAACTATTTTAAGAGTGACTTCAGTCCATGATACTGAACAACTTATTTACTGAACAATATTTTTTGGCTTTCCATACAAACTCGGATCAGGTGATCGGTCTACTTATATGGGAGGTAAAAAATTATGTGTCATATTTCGATATATGTTCCTTGGGGAAAGTTTTTCAGTATCATGGACTGAATCCATCCTTAAAATAGTTTCAGTATATTTTGCTCTTGTGAGGGTGACAGTTATCGTATAATTAAAACCCGCCCCTAGATTTATGTTCCTTGGGGAAAGTTGTTCAGTACGATGGACTGATTGCACGCTTAAAATAGTTTCAGTATATTTTGTTCGACCCTGTATATGGAGCAACCCTTACAAACTGCATTGTGCTCTTTGACATTTCTTATATCAGTCAGAATGCAAGTACTATCACAGAATAATAAATTAATACTTTGCACTTCTGTAGATTGTAAAGGGCCTCATTGTCCATACATTGTCGTATAAAAGCTATAATTGTAAAGCTGTAAATGAGGCGTGAAAGTATCAACAATGTTGTTCTTACGTAAAGTAAGTAAACAAAAAGGTTTTTTTATTGATGTTAAAACAACACTATATATGTTGTTTCTCCTTTGTTAAGGGGAAATCGATAGGCCGTGGTATTTCCATACAAGCGTAGTGTCTTGATTCCTCACCGGCATAACACGACAGCAATAGATTTTGCAAATACCTATATGTATTTAAATTTTCCCAACTTTTTTATTTCTCGTGTTTTGTCTCACTAAAACATTTTACTGTGCGTGACTAAACATATTTGTTTGTATTGTAAATTCAATTACGTAAATAAATAACAAATCTTTATTATATACACGAAAAACATGATGCTAGAGTACCGTGAAAATGTTACATTGATAAATCGTTTAATAATAATAGTCACAATCACAAAGAATAGAATTATAATTAGTTAAATGCGACCCCCTATGGCCACCAGCATGCAATTTTTCAGCATGGGAAAGTCGGGACGCAAGGATAGATGCTGTCATGGCTGTTCCGCACACGTTGCAATAAAGAGGCGGCCTTTTTCCGCACTATCGCGTGAAACCCGTCTGTACGGGCCTCTGCGAACATGCCTGAGGCACTGCAACTAGGTGGCAACCTAAACAGCATCCTTAAGATGTAAAAATACTGTTTAAACTGTTCCAGCTATTTCTTTTCGATTGCATATTATGGTCTTCGACATCCATGGGTGACCATTGACATGCATATTATATTTGGCTTATTTGGAGAAGAATAAGCGTGCCCCGGGCTCTGAGCAGCACAGACGAGGATACAACAGGAAACGCCCTAAGATGAAGAAGATATGACATATTTGTAATTTATTATTTTGATGATCTATAAAAAATATATCTTTAAAACGCATGTACATAGATCATTAAGTAAATGACATAGAAGTGGATCCATTAGGTAATAACTATACGACAAATCACAACAATAGTTTATAACGTCGAATTTCCGTCCAAATGATTACGTATCTTCCAGCGGTACTGTGATCTGAAGTAATAAACATAATTTTAATGTAGCAAAAGTATATCCTGGTAGCAAATTAAGTTATCTTACTTTTTTTTGTCTTTCTTTCCAAAACTAACAGTACAACATAAAACTAAGAATTTACTAAATAAAAACTAAACAAACTAAAATATAAGCTAAATTAAAATGAACTAAACTCACATATGTATTTCAAAATAGAACTTAGCTCTGTGTACGATACGAGATAAGTTTCCTTTTATTTTCCAATTATTTACATGTACATATTATGAAAATTGTACTAATACATTTTTTTATTTGTACTAACTATATAGAAAAATGTGTTTGGTAAACTTAATTTTTTGTAGAAAAGCTTTATATTTTTCTGCACCGTGTATTTTAAAAATATTCTTATCATACCCAAATATCTAAAACCATGAAATAAAGCCTAATAAATTGAAGATTAAAACGAATACATATTATTTAAAAAGAAAAACTTTATTACGAGATCGTAATATAGACATTGGCGCCAGCACGACCAGTAGTCACGAATTGAAAAAAATACTGTAGTATTTTTTATATGTATTGTAATACAAAGGTCAATAACAAGAAAAATCAATCAAATTACCTGTTTCCGTACAATGAGAAGCCAGGCTTCCAACTTAGAGGACGTTGAAAGTAATTTAAGTACTAAATAAATACATTACTTATATGTATAAAGGTTATTTCATGCAACAAAAAAGGTTTAATGAAAACCCTGTGCTCCTGAATTTTACCTTTAAATCAAAAAGATCCTAAATAATACAAAGTTAGGGAGACTGTAAGATGAGGTCGGTAAGGGCCAGGTTACTTTTAGCGTGATGGTGGATATATGAAGGTGGAAAAGGGAAATCATAATAGTATTGGGATGCTTCCGCATCGCCTATTCATATGATTAAGATTCTCGCCCATTCCCTCGATCGGCTTTTACGATCTGCACGGGAAGAGAAGCAGCTGGTACATTCTATGTTTTTCTTTTCTCCCTGACCAGCAACGAAGAAATTCCTTTAAAAAGCGTGAAAATGTTTATTACCGTACCCCTAGGGTGTCTGTAATACCAGTGGTAATGGTATTACAGGCACCTAGGGTGTCTGTAAAACTGTTACATAGTTGTATTGGTTGTAAAAAAATAATTAAAAAAAAAGCTTTATTTTCTGGTCTTCTTTACCAAAACTCACATTCTAAATGCAAATGCTTGATTTATTGATAAAAATATGAGCTAGTCCCAGTAGTCTTACCAAGTTTGTGCTAATCAAAATCACTGTATGTGTATAGATTATTTGTGGAGTTCCCTTGATTTCTCAAGAATTCTATCATCAGATGGGACCAACATGAAGTTATTGAGGAACATACTTAAATAACGTAAGTATCTATACTTATAATTTTTTTTGATGTCGCTTACAAAAAGCTTTATCCCCATACAGTTAAGCTGTATGCCTGCCTGTGCCTACATAGTAGTACCTACTTACAAAAATTTATAGAATAAATCGCTTGATCGATTATAAAATGAGAGCTTGTTACATAAACAGTAACTGTTACTCTGTTATTTGATAGTGCCTCACTGGATATGGAGTACCTAGTACTTAGAAGTAGTCGTGACGATACAAACCATGAAACAATTATTCAGGCCACTTCCATGATTTAAGACTTACCCATCAGAGGTCAGCTCGTCAGGCGTGAGAATCGAATTACTGAACAGCACCAAAATAATGAATAAGGGTCATACATCCACGTCCAAGAGGTCACGATCGCAACGTTATAATGAATTTAATTAAATAAAATTTAATTGCTCATGTAATTATTTTATTTGTGGATAATTGAATTTGTAATTAGCAAAATACCTAGCACTATAACAGTTGCCTTTATAATATATAATATGGTATTTTACTGTGTTTGTTTTTAGACAATATTTTTCTACGAAACCACAAATAATACTGATTATTTTTCCGTCCCAAATATCGACCAATAGAATTGCACCATTCGACGTCACGTGGTACAACCTACATGGTATTATACTGATAATTTTTTGAATATTTTCTCTGGTCGTTGCTATACATAAAAAACAATTTTATTCATTATGAAATTCTTATTTGTTAACTGTTCATTTCATCTCATGGTGCAATTCTATTGGCCGACATTTGGGACGGAAAAATAATCCCCCGAATACCACACGAGCTTCAAAATTATCTAGCATTTCCCTCAAGGTTCCCTGCAAACAAATAAAGTCGTCAAGTTTTTCAGGAAAAATCACTCGCGCTTCGCGCTCGTGATTTTTTAACCTGAAAAACTTGACTCCTTCTTGTTTGCAACGAACCTATCGGGAAATACCCGATAATTTTGAAGCTCTTGTGGTATTATAAGTGAAAATTATCTTTCTGAAAACAGCATGAAAATCGGTTATTTTATAAAGCAGCAATTAGCATTCCAAATATTAGTATTAAAAAACGTGGGAGCGTGGTCGGGACTCGGGACATCTCGTTATCTCTTTCGTAATGTGTATGTTTTTAGGGTTCCGTACCCGAGGGGTGCAAACGGGACCCTATTACTGAGACTCCGCTGTCTGTCCGTCTGTCCGTCTGTCACAGGGCTCTATCTCTTGAACCGTAATAGACACTTGAAATTTTCACCGATTATGTATTACTGTGGCCGCTATAACAACAAATACAAAAAAAAAGAAAAAGTAAAAAATTTAAGGGGGTCGTCATACAAAAAACGTGTTTTATCAGCGTTTTAAAACATTGTACTGTGGTACGGAACCGTTCATGTACGAGTCCGACTCGCACTTGCCAGTTTATTTCTGTAGTTGACAGTTTCCCTTTCCATCAGATTTGAAAGGAAGATTATTTATAAACAATTTTTTTTTGGTTTTGGATTATGTTACTTTTTGATATAATTAATAAAAAAAATTTAGTAAAATACCGTCTTGAATGATAAAATATAAAATAACCGACCGCGCGTACCTTGAACAAAACTTGCTGTTAAAATCGCGCACAGGAAAGAAGCCCGTATACATATAGTGATGTTATTTGCTTTCTAAATGGATTTTGCACTTTGATTTAGTTCAAAAAGCTGTCTGCGCCCGCTAAAAGCCCCAGCATTATTGCCAGCAGACGAAAAGACATTACGGCGTAATATGATTCATCAGCCCACTCGCGATTCAGATGCCTATTCCTCCGCGGAATGCTATTATTACGAAATATAATATTGTGCTAACCCTAATTTAATACGAGCAACTATTTTGGGCAGAATTCAATAGTTATACATGTATGTTTTGTCTTTATGTACAGATAAATTAAAGGTTTTGTAAGCCAATGAGCGGACATTTAGACACATTCATTGAACGCTCCTATAAACGCGTTCCATCCTTGGTTTTGCTGCTTCGGATCGCAAGATTATTTCGAGTAAACCAAACCAGAAAGGTTCTGGTTTTTAGTTCTTTTTGAATTTTTACTTTGTACAGATTATAGATATAAATGTTTCATAAATTAATAAACATACACATTATAGTTTGTGAATTCACTTTATTTATAGTTTGTTAGCAACGAGATCTATGTACTTACGTACTAGAGAAGACGCCACATACAACAGTTGTGTTCTGTTCATCATATGCTATCACTGTTAACCTCACATTAGTCACTCGCTAGCAATACGCGCATAAAACACTCCACAATTCATGAAAGAAAACACTGTCAACTTAGTCAAAAATGCCTTGGTGTGTGTTGAGATACTGCACTAGTAATTCAAAGAACAAAACAAAATATGAAGGAATAACTTTCCATCGCTAAGTAACTAGATTTCATTGATTGAAAATTAAATACGGATTGCAAAATTACGGCTGCCATAATGAATGTAATGAGTGAATGATCTGTCAACCGATGGAATGATTCGTCATAGACTAACAAAACAGAAGTGAAATGTAGACATCATAAATATGCCTACATTTCACTTTCTTCATGGAAGCATCGAAAAACTATTTATTTGCTACTCAGTTACTAATGTTTGTAAAACGTTTAAAAATGTTTAAGTTTTATAATTTTTATCTACATATGCTATAAATGCTTTACAAAAGTTTCCTAAAATCCTATAAATCCTTTATAAAATTAAGTCATATCTCGTAACGTCTCACTAGGACCCCCGATCCGAGGGCTCAAAAATTTTGTATGTGGGGGCTGTACCCTTACAAGTGCCCCGCGCAACTTGAAACTGCTATCAGATTTTGGATCCAAGATGGCCGCTTACACATTTTTTTGATGTTTTATTATGTTTGTCCCTATAATTCTGTTTCCTCGTAACTGCTACGCGGCTAAATCGATTTTGATAAATTATTATATTACAATAAGCCGATTACAAATCTTCATATATGTAATCTAAATAAACATATGTAATTTAGACCCAATACCTACGTATATGATTATATAATACATTAAATACAGATATAGCTAACAAAGAAAAAAAAAACAAAAAGGTATACAAGTACAAAAAATCACTTTCTTTTAGTGCAAAACATTATGTTAAGAAATTAAGTAAGAATAATAAAAGGTTACCAAAGAAACAGATATGTGCAGTTTAACTTTTACCTTTATAAATATGATAGTCGTGAGTCTACAATCTAAAAATCTATACAACCATATAACCATCCATACACCCATCCGAACATCCAGCCATACTTATCAACATCCGCATTTATTAAAATATATGTAGGATTTAATTTGAACCATGTACTCGTAGGTATGTAAAAATATATTGACCTTTCTGTACTAATCTCGTGTTTAGTCTATATTACCAAAAAGGACATGGCCGTGTTTGAAGATGCCGAGTCTATATAATAATGTCAATGCTTGTTAGACATTAGTAGGTAAGTGATTATTGTACATTTACGACGTTCCGAAACGATAGTTGTTCGTAGCTTTTGCAATAAAAATAATTTATTTATTAAAATCTTTATTGACCAAAATGGTACAAAAGGTGAACTTAACGCTAATGCATTCTCTACCAGTCAACCTTTAGGAAAAACAGAAATCATTTAATTGCGATAGGCGCTTTAAAGATGTACTTAATAATTTACTATTGACAAGTATACTTAAATACATTCATATAATACACTTAATACATATAAATACTTATATAAATATACATATATATATATGTATATATATATATATATATATATGTATATTAAAACATTACTTAAAACATTAGTAGTATATATATATATATACTACTAATGTTTTAAGACAATGACTAATTCTGCTGCGAAAATTTTAAAGAGAGGTGCGTGTAACTTTCTTCTTAAATAAGTATCTGTTTGAGATACTTTTGATGTCTTCAGGTAAGGCATTCCAGCGTCGCGTGAATAGAGTAAGAAAGAGTAAAAGAGTTAGACATAAATTCAGACCGACATAACGGAAGATAAATTTGAAGAGTATGACTGGAGCGAAGCTCACGGTCATGGCTTTCAGACTGATATTTAAATTTGGTTTTCATATATTGGGGAGAAAGAGGGTTCTTAAGTATAGAGAAAAGAGTACAGAGTATTCTCTGTTGTCGGCGCTGACGAACAGGAAGCCAGTTAAGCTTAGATCGGAAAGAAGATATGTGGTCATATTTACGAAGGCAGAAGATAAAGTGAATGCAATTATTAATGAGACGATCTAGCTTATCAAGAAGATCTGCAATTAGATCAGGATAACACACATCAGCATAATCAATAATAGGAAGAACAAGAGATTGTATTAAAGTAATTTTAGTTTTGATTGGAAGAAAATTTATGTAGCGATACAGGTATTGTAAGGAATAGGTGACTTTTCTGCTGATCTCAGTGACCTGATTTCTCCAGCTAAACGTAGAGTCCATCAGAAGACCAAGGTTTTTTACGGATTGAGTGAGTGAGATGTTAGTATTATTTAGAGAAATTGAGGGAACAGAGCTCATATCGATCTTTGCTAGCTGTCTAGAACTATTGATCATGATTGCCTGACACTTGGACGCATTAATTTTAATTCCAAAATCATCTGACCAAGAGGAAATGTTGTTCAAGGACGCATTGAGCTGACTAATACCAGAATCAATGTTTTCAGCGCTGGTTTGTATATAGATTTGCAGGTCATCTGCATAAAAATGGTAAGAGCAGCTAATAGAGTGTGACAATAGATTAATAAATACAGCAAACAGCAGAGGTGATAAGATACCCCCTTGAGGGACACCTGAACAAATATTCTTCCATTGCGACAACACACGGTCCACTCGAACTGCTTGTTGCCTACCATAAAGATATGAAGAAAACCAATCCATAACTGAGGATTAGAATTTCATATATTTAAGGATAGCTAGGAAAATATCGTGATCAACCATGTTGAAAGCATTAGAGAAATCAATAAGTACAAGAATGGTGATTAACGAATTCTCCATACCAAGGCGAATATTTTCGGTAACGTTGAGAAGAGCAGTAGCGGTACTGTGCCCAGGACGAAAACCTGACTGTAGAGGAGTTAGAAGAAAATTATCAAATATGAACGCGGAAACCTGAGCGTGGGCAGCCGCTTCTAACACTTTAGAAAGATAAGGTGAAATTGAAATTGGACGGAAATTGTTCAAAGCCCGCGGATCAGAAACTTTTGGCAAAGGAGTAACATATGCCTTCCCCCAAAGAGTGGGGAAAGAGCCTGTAGAGAGGGAAAAATTAACAATATTTGTAATGATAGGAATTAATATGTCAATAATATTAACTATCATTTGCCTACTGATATCATCACAGCCAACAGCATTTGACTGTAAGGAGATAATGATTTTCCGAATGTCATCCTCAGCTAGTGGAGAAAATAAAAAGGGTCTATGTGAAGGTTGGCCATGGAAGAAATTCTAGAAATAGTGCGTAGTTTAACGGAAGCATCCAAAGAATTATAATTTGTGAAATGATTATTAAAATCGTCGAGAGAAAACGACGAAGAGGCATGAAGAGAAGTTTTTCCTAAGTCCAGAGAATGTAAAAACTTCCATACGTTAGCCGAAGAAGAATTAGAGAGTTGGTCATGAAAATACTTCTTTTTAGCTGCTCTCACCATTCGATTACACAAGTTACGAGCCCTTTTGTACGCGATGTACGTGATAATGACCTTCCATAAGTGATATCTTTATCCTATATTGAATAAAAAAATTGTCTTTGACTTTACGGAACGCACTTTTATGGAATATCATTGCCCTATCTTTATTAGATCTGTATGTACGTTTTTTAATGTATTTTTGTCTAAAGAAAGATTTATGTATAACGTTGTTTGGAAACCCATTAAACCTTCAAGCGATACAATCATGTAATCCTACACTGAGGTGAGACCAATTTGGCCTCACTTGATTGACTAGTGCGAAAATCTCATTTTATCCTGCGGTCCAGTGGTCTAATTCCTGCGGAAAATTACGAAATAATATCAATAATAAAGTAATTTGAAATGGGGCAACAAACGTAAATTATAGTTGTAAAACAAGCAGTGCAGAAAAAAATTAAGAATTTATGGTAAGCTCTGGTAACTTCATCATCCAGATCTTTTTTAGTCTCCACTGCAGGAGCACGACTTTCTCTGTAATACCGTGGCCATATTTTAGCCAGGAGTAGTAAGAGGATTTAGCCTACACTCTCCACGCTGGCCAGACGGGCTGGAGATGTCTCATTGATGTCATAAACTTTGTTTCACTTGTGTTTCCTAAGTCGCCTTCTACGACATCCACGGAAAGACTTGGAGTGGTCCTATTCTACTCTGCCGGGAACCTCACGGCACATTTACATATCAGATTATCATCACACTTATCATATTATCATATTTTTAACTTATTTTGGTGTAATTTTAGTATATGTTATTATATTAAGTAACAACTAACTAACCTACTCTTTAAAAATAAGCAAGTTAATAAATAATAATTTAAAACGGTTGACATCGTCGGTTCGCCGTTCCTGATACTCGCCCTGCAGATGATCGACTGAATCGAGCGCAACCTGGACGGCCGTTTCCGACTATATTACGTGAGTCAACCATTTTAAATTATTAATCACGTTAGCTGTAATAAAATAATAAGTAAATTATTCTAAGAGACTGTTTCTATCATTCGCTTTCAAAGTAGCATGAAACCTTGGCTTTTGTTTCACTATCTGTCCTTTCACATTGCCCAACTAGGTACATTGTGTGCGGCTGAATCACTAATCGCATTACAGCTATGGCATGAATGGTGAGTGCAGTAACTCGGGTAATTATAGCTGACCTACTGATAACCTGTACTGTGGCCGGTCTATTGCAACCGGCTACTTACTTAATACATAAGAGTGTTTATTATTTCTTTATTTCCAAAACTAACAACACAACGTAAAACTGGGGTAACTAAATTAAAACTAAACAAACTAAAATATAAGCGAAATTAAAACTAACTAAACTAAAAATATTTAAAAATAGAACTTATATTAAATTATGTAAGAAATAGAGGCCTTGATGAAAGTGATTTACTTTCATCTATCTTTCACAAGGCAAAGTACCCAAAAGGCTGGTGGCATAGCCATTTCTGCGTTGGATAACAATACTTAAAAACGCTGTTAAGAATGCGCGCCAGCCCATAAGGTTCCCCGGGACGTCGTCGGTCAGGCGTGTGGAAATTTCCTTAAAAAGGACAGATAGTGAATCAAATATACAGATACCTATACTATCACGTCTTTATCACTAATGGGGTAGACAGAGCCTAGGCTCAGTCCTAACTAACTGTAAACTTGGCAAAGGTCAAGTTTAGAGCGATAGTTGGCGTGAAGATGAAAAATCAAAATATTGAGGAGTTACAAGCCGCATTCTCCCCATTCCCTCAATCGGCTTTTACAATCTGCGCGGGAGAAGGAAAGAAGGTTCAATTTTTTTTTTCACCTAGACCCGCATAGAAATAAATACATACATACATACTATCACGCCTTTTTCCCACAGGGGTAGGCAAAGAGACTATGGAAATAAATAAATCAATAAATACTTGACTCTTGATTATTTTCTAATTACATTGCCCAAGTATATATTGTGTGTGGTTGAATCACTAATCGCATTACGGCTATGGCATGAATGGTGAGTGCAGTAACTCGGGTAATTATAGCTGACCTACTGATAACCTGTACTGTAGATGGTTGCAATAGTTACCTACTTTATTATTACTAAAATTTACTACATAAGAGTATTTATTTTTTATACAACGTGTAAGGGACATACCCGTAATAAATCGAACCACGGTCCATACTAGATCATTATAGTTTAATAAAATTAAAATAACACCCAGAAAACAAGAAAAATCGGCATATCCGTACAAAAGTGTGCTGCGCAGTGCAGATTTGTATGCAAAAGTCGATTTTTTTTTATTATTATTTTAATTTCCATTATACTTTAGTGATCTAGTATAGCCCGTGGTTCGATTTATTACGGGTATGTCCCTTCCACGTTGTATAAGGTCGATATTTTTTTTAACATTTACGTTATCTATGCTTACTACTAGGCTTATGTGCTGATGTGATGATACGTAAGCGTAAGCACTTTTTTATTTATCTGTATTTACGAACAATAAATCTGTATACTTGCTTATAGGTGCAAATTATCCGAACAAAAGTTTGAGTTCTTTTCTATGTTTTCGTTTACTTTACTTTATAGCAGGTAATTTATAGTTTTAGGATACGAGTAGGTACACCACGCGAGCAACGACAACGACTCACCGCACCACATTGTTTTTTTGTCGCGTGTTTCTGTTAACAATTTCACATAATGCGACAGAAAATGAAACAATAACAAAAATCATGATAGTAGAGTATTAGTAGGTAGTAGAGTAGAGTAATATTTACAGGAGTTCTCTCTCTCTCATAAAAAGTTTTATTTGTTTACGAGCTTGACAGTCCGAAGAGCTTTAGCTGCAGGGCCGGTAGCCAAGACTGTTACGTAATGTTATGGTTAATTCATGTGGAGGACTACGCGGTGGAATGTAGTACTTTGATTGTTCTATTGGATAGTATAAGAGCTCGTGAACAAAGTTTCAATATAGTTTGTATAAAAGGATTATTGTGTGGTCGTGTCGAGTATTGTGTGATGTAGTGGATGTCGTAAGAGGCAACTAAAAGACTAAGCACAAACACCTCATGCTACAAATACCGGAGGTCCCGGGTTCGATCCCCGGTCAGGCCAAGATGGAAAATGATCTTTTTCAGATTGGTTTGGGTCTTGGATGTTTATCTATATATGTATTTGTTATAAAATATAGAATCGCTGAGTTAGTATCCCATAACACAAGTCTCGAACTTACTTTGGGCACTGGTATGACTCTCCATTGATTCAGAGTAACATATATACTAACTACTACTACAAACGAAACAATTTATCTGTACACACGTCGATGTGTGAGTTTTATTCTTAGGGTTGCACCGCAGAATTAATTAAATACTTACCTACTAACGAGTTCGACATATTTACGATTATATCTTTCTATACCGGGAGATTTGCGAACAACAACGCGTTTTATATGTATTAAATGTTACAGAAAAGTCGGAAACAGCTACATAATATCACTTCACATACCTATATTTTTTATTATGTCCATTGTCTATTTCACCATTGGTTCACTTTACTGATTATTATTGAGTCATTTATAATGTAGCGCACTAAATACACTAATTAACTATTGTAATATAGTAATTTGCATATTCGGCGCAAAACTATACGGTAATTATTTGAAAAAATTCAATAAAAATAAACAAATGTTTATCTTATAACGCTTCTACGCCCGGCTTGTCAAGTTGTCAACAATGGCATTATAGCACTACACTATAACCCGCGGAAATCTACTTGGCATGTGCGTGTATGTGATTAACTGTGAGCGAGGAGCCTATGTATTTTTACCGGTTAAACTGCTGTCGATTGATAATCCCTCTCGCTCTTGTGTATCTCCCGCTAATGTGAGAGAGCGAGAAGGGTATATATATCAAGATGGTTGCTGGGTAATAACGTGAAATTATATTGTTGCTTTGCTACCTGTTTTCATCATTTGGAAATCTATGAAATATGTGTGTTGTAATCGGTGGATAAACAATTATTATATGCGCATCTTCTCACCATGATGGTAACTATTGATTGACAGTTCTCAAGACAAGAGACGTCGCAAATTGCGTGCGGCTAGTAACTAAACCCTGGTTTGGAGCTGTCAAAGGCTCACAAAGTGCGGGGGAGAGGAGCGGGCACGCCAATTTGCGGGAGACGCTGTGAGATTCCATTCTGTTGGACTCTTATGTATTCTGTGTTTTGGGGCTAGCTCAATCTGTGTAATTTGTCCGTATATATTTATTTATTTATTTATTTACAAATGCATGCCCAAGAAGGGATATCGTCGGGTGGCGGCCGGTTGTAAAACATTTCGCACAAATGCCTTCCCAAAGAGGGTTTGCGTCAGGCAGGCAACCGGGCGTAAAACTACAGCCAAATCGTTTAAACTGTACCGGATTTTTTTTCTCCAATTCGCAAGGTCTTCAGCATCCTTGGGTGATCATTGACATGCCTAATTATATTTGGAGATGAAAATGCGGGAAAGCGCACCCCGGGCTCCAAAGCAGCACAGCTGAGGATGCAACCGGGAATGCGCTAAGGTGAAAGGATGAAGACTGTCATCTATAAAGTCAAGAAAACATTGGTCGAAGTGTTGTAGTCTATTACGCTTTAATATCGTCGAGGCGGCCTTGTACATACTAGAGGTACGATATTCTCAAACTATTGTTTTTTCAATAAGTACATTAAAATTGATTAATAAATTTTATATATTAATCAATTTTAATGATGATAAGTAAATTATCTATCTATCTATCTATATTTAAGAGCTATGCTCTTGTCGGTGGAGTATGAATTCTCTTCCATTTGTCTCTCTCATCTGCCAGTTGTTTTACTTCGCTGTACGACACGACGTTTACCTTTTCCTTTATCTGTTTCATGTAGCTATGCCTCGGTCTTCCTGGTAAACTATAAATAAATAAATAAGGAAAAATCACACTGATTTAGTTAGGCCTACTATAGAGAATTTAAATTAATATTATAGGATACTAACTTAATGATAATATATTTTAAAATAAATACATATGTAGATAAACACCTCAGAGCTTCGACGATAATAGTCGATGCCTCAGACCCAGAATAATTATTTTAAAAAAGCCATTTTCCAACTTGCCCTGGCTGGGGATCGAACCCAGAACCTCCGGATTGGCGGCCTAAATAAATCTTCTTACTTGTAATGCAGTTCGTGAAGGTATAATTGCATTATCTCACTAGCCGATCGTGTGAATCAACCGCAATGCCGTTTCCTTTCAATACTCTGTCTCTTCGACTACGAGTCCCGCGTCACCCCCTGCATACTATTATCTTGTTGACACAGTATAAACGCCGGACGACGGTATTTGCCATCGCACATCTCAGATTGTTTATCGAGCAAATTATAATAGGAATCAACTAACTTATGAATACATCAAACCTAATTATTATTCCTTATTCGTCCCCATAAAAGACCTTTTGTGTCGGCATGCAGGAAATAATAAGCCACACTTTATTACGTAATAGGGTTCGGTAGGGTTATTGTCACGTCATCGTAAATTGCTGAATATTATTAAGGTTTTTACTTTATTAACATATATGACTGGTTCTATAAAAGTTAATAGCCTAGACTTGATGTATGATTGTGAGATGAGTTTATTTTGAATATATTACACCATTGAGCTCATTGAGATTATTAGCGATTTGAATTTAAAAAATGTTTAGTGAGTTTAATTCTTTTATATGTAGGTATATATATATATATATATATATATATATATATATAGGTATTGTGTGTATACAACGTGGAAGGGACATACCCGTAATAAATCGAACCACGGTCCATACTAGATCACTAAAGTATAATAAAATTAAAACTAAAGTCAGAAAACATGAAAAAAAATTCGACATTCCCGTACAAATCGCCCGGGCACACTTTTGAATGGAAATGTCGATTTTTTTTAAATCTTTGGCTCTCATTTTAATTTCATTATACTATAATCTAGTATAGCCCGTGGTCCAATTTATTACGGTATGTCCCTTCCACGTTGTACCTATTATAAACTACACAGACTGCAAACCAACTGCAGTCTGTGTACGAGTACAGTGCTGAATTTCTGAAACTGCATTTCAACTGCAATTTGACATTGGCAGTCGGAATGCAGTCCGTCTGTCTAGCCTTATTAGGTTCTATAATATTATCTATCTGAACCTTTGTTTTTCCTTTGTGCATGATTTATATCATGTAATTCGGATGTATTGCAAACTCACGGCCAAGTAATTACTAATTAATAAAATCGAAGCAAATTAAGAACGACATTGGAAGACCTTCACTACCGGAAATGCGTCCTCGATTTGTGAGCCAATTCTCTATCTATATCAAACATCCTGTTGGTTTACTTTCTTTCGGTTTCTGTTATGATAAATGTTAGGTGCTCGATAACCCAGTTAACTCACTTAAAATGTAAAACCCTTTATTGTACAAAAAAAGGACATAATTATCTTAAAAACTAGGAAATACGCAAAAGTCGGCCTTATCGCTAAGCAATTTCTTCCAGGCAACCTCGCTTTTAAATAGAAAAGTGATGGAAAATTAGTATAATAAACATACATAAATACCTATAGATCATAATTAAATACATATGTACAACTTACACCAAGAAAAAATAACAGGACAAGATGAAAAAACTAAGTGGAAACAAGGGAAGGAGATTTGTCTTTCTAATGGATAGAAAATGTAGTTGTAGTAGTAAATACTTAGTATACATTTAAGTACTTATAAAAAATCATTACCTATATATACTACTATATTATCATATATCGATTTTTTAAATTGGTATTATATTGTTCTTCAAAATCAATAACTGTTACTATTGAAAGACCCAATTTTCTCAACCATACGGAAGCTGCGTGGCGCGGTTGATCATTTTAAACTGTTTGTCATGTTAATTTAAAAAAAATTAAATTCATTTATTTCGGACTACTTAGAAACTTAATAAACGCCAAAAATGTTTTACTGGTTTGATAAATATTGACTTTATTTGAATTAGGTAAGTACATCTTGGTAAGAGTCTGTAGGAGTAGGTAGTTAATTTTTTTCCTATACAGGGTGACTTTTTAAACACCAGCCAAATTTTTGGAGCAAGTTTAGTCCATGATACTGAACTACTTTCTACAAAAAAAGTTATTAAAGATCGACAAAAATTTTTCGTCCTGGCCATACAAAGTTTGGCTGAGAGCTGATTTTTATGGGAAGACGAATTTTTATTTTAGTTTTTAGGTGATTGTTTTTATGGAAAGTAGTTCAGTATCATGGACTGAACTTGCTCCAAAAATTTGGCTGGTGGTTAAAAAGTCAGCCTGTATAAGGTATACAGGTTGACTATGCGTGGCTATGCAAAGATGTCTGTAAATACATGCCATACTAAATATAAATTCCATTATACGTACGGATTATCTATTCTCAAAAAATCACCCCAGTGCAGTAATTAAGTCGATGCCAATCCACGTCCATTCAAACAAAAAGTCGATTTTGAACTAATGAATAACAGTATTTATTCTGTCATAACATCAACAGTCATTACAAGTAATTTAATTTTAATTTATACAATTATTTAAAAAAAGTAATGGCCTACGTGTAGTACAACATGCTCTCATTGTTAACAAAAACGTTTATAGGTATAAATAATAAATAATTAAGTCGATGCCAATCCACGTCCATTCAAACAAAAAGTCGATTTTGAACTAATGAATAACAGTATTTATTCTGTCATAACATCAACAGTCATTACAAGTAATTTAATTTTGTGATGTAGCGTCTTCCAGGACTCGAACCTCTGGACGCTAACAACAACACAAATTAGGAACGAGGATGAGGCGTCTCCCAGGAATCGAACCTGGGTGGTGCTGTCATCTACCTAATCTGAGAAAGGCCCTTGTTACCTACTTAGTGTGACAAGGGTTCAGGTATCTATGAGGAGTCCTACAAGGGAGTGATGAATGGAAACCAAGTATACCAACAGCAACAAAAGTATATTTACAAGTCCAGCATTATTTACACTTAGCCTAGACTTAACTTTAACTTATAGCACTAGGTTCACTCTATTTAATTACAACGGTACTTATATCTACACGGCACTTATATCTTGAGAGAGTGAGGAGCTTACTCTCGACGGTTAATATTTACGGACGCGAGCACAGCGGCAAGCGATACGGAATTACGGACCCAGGGTGAGGACCCTGGGATAAACGGGGTGCGCGCGGGTACCGGACAGGTAAGTAAGCTAGGAGCGAGACGGTCTGACCGGGTGGCCTAACTAAACCTTATACGCAACGGGTCACGTCAGTGACAGCACCCTGAAGGGGTGCGGAACGGGACGCGTGGGAGCGCGAGCGGGAGGGTGGCGCAGGAGTGCACACCCCACAAGCGGGTACGCGAGACGCACGCGGGCGTCGGCGTCGGGACGCTAGCCCTGCGATCGAAGACGCGGGGGGAGCGGGGGAGTACGGGAGTACACCCTGCAGACGGGACGCGCGGAGGGCGCGAGCGGGGGTCGTGCGGGAGTGCACGACCAACAAACGGAGACGCGAGACGCACGCGGGCGTCGGCGTCGGTATTGCGACGTCCCACCTCACGGGGTGAGGGGGGAGGTCGCGGATCGGGCCGGTCGCACAAGGGTGCGCCGGGATTTACGGGACGTGCAGGAGCACGTGGCGTCGCGACGTCCCTTCGCAAGCGGTTGCGAGGGGGTGCCGCGATGGCCCAAAAGGGTTGGTGGTGGGGAGGATACTACGTCTCTGGGGTATCTGACCAAGCCAGCGACGCAGCGGGAGGAGGAGAAGGTACCTAAACCAGATCTCTGGGGTATCTGACCAAGCCAGCGACGTGGTTAGGTGGGCAGCCTGGGAAAGACTGACCGCCTGTATGAGGCCTGATCTCGCTTATATAGCCGCGGCCGGCGGCGGCGGGCGGCGGTCGCGGTTCGGGGGACGGAGGTATCATTGTAACTGCGCGTGCGCGGATATCGCTTATCGCTGTGTGCGTGTTACGGATGGTTCATGGAATGTTCTAGAAGTGCGTATTTGTGTGCGGTGACGTTGGCTCGGCGCGCCGCATCACACTCTCCTCCCTCTCCCGGAGATTTTTACCTGGGGGAAAAATCGCCGTCTTAGTGACCTGTATATAGATCCTTACTATGTCTATGGACAGTTGGACATATCAGTCTTAGTTGTGAAAGGAAATATTTACTATATAGAGTAACTCAGTTAGGGTTCTTGAAAAACTTCAACAAAAAAAATGAACCAACCAATTTAACTAAGTTCTCGGAGGAATACTGAGTTAACAAAACATTTATCGGATTTCTTAAACTATTTTATAGGTTCCTATCTCTATTTATTAATGGTACATACAACATCATATTCAGTTCAGATTACTATTGTATAAAGGCAATGTTTGTGCCCTTTTCCTAACCGTAAGGACGGAAAAAAAAACGAAATTTAAAATTAAAACACTTAACGTTAACTACCGGTAGTCTAACATCTAGGGGTTTTATTCTTGCCCCATACAATCCAATATAACAATATAAGGAGAAAGAAAGAAAAAAAAATGTCCTTATAAGAGTAACTTATTGTCCCTTTAACGGTTTCGGGAAAAATATAAACAAAATTGTCGCTTTATGACTATACCTACTTACTTATTCTCTATGATTACACTTATTATAGACTTCGGGGTACTTGCCCCCTGATTTCTCAGTCGTTTCATTATGGCCTTCTTGCCTTTAAAAAAAAATAAAAACTTTCTTAGCTTAACTAAAAGAAAATACCAATAAAAATTGTCTCTTCTTAGAGATCTGACTAAAATGGGATTCTACATGTAGTATAATTATGATAAAGAATTACTGGCCTTGTTTAGGTTCCTTGCACTTGTAGCGCGGCAACCGAACGATGCCTCGTCTATTTCCTTTGTTCTGCTTCTTGCCGCGTCTTCTTTTTTTCTTTTTCGGTGCGGTGGTTGTTGCTGCGCAGAATGTAGTGGTTGGGTGCGATGTTTCTGCCCGTAGTAATGGTGTATCCGTCGGCGGGGTCGTTGGTTTGTCCAACAGTGGGGGCGGTGGGTTGTCCATCAGTGGAGGCGGTTCGTCGCTGTGAGACGGTGCGGTGGTCACACTGGGTGTTGGTGACCGTCGTGGGGTTAAGTTTAATGGTATTGTATTCCATAGTGGTGGCAGGAGGTGCCGTGCGAGCGGCTGTAACCGCCACGGAAGTGGGTATTGGGGTTGCTGGTTACTGGTTTGGGGCGGCGGGTAGTGCCGCGGAACTGAGTATTGAGGTAGTAATAGGGGGTGTGGGGGTCTTGGTGGTATTGTTGTGGCAGAGACTATTGGTAGGTCCGGTCCTGGGTTCAGCACTATTGTCACTTTTTCGAATTTCTGTACAATTGGTCTTGTTGATTCGTCTTTCCTTGTATTTCCGCTCGTGGGTGGTTTTCTTGGTCGTGTTGGTCGCCTTATTGTTGGGTCTTCCTGTTCGTGTACCCATCTGGGGCTCATAGATGGTTTTGGTTTTGTCACCAATATGATATTCGCGGCTGTGTCTTGTATCTGGCTCCAGGACATTGTTGCGAGATGATTATTACGACTGATGTCCTCGGTCTGGCTTATTGTGTTTAAATCGTGGGAATATGAATTTGGTGTGCGGGTAGTTATTTTTCTTCTGACCTTTTGTTTTTGACACGTACCCTATATTTTCCTCCTGTTTTTCTCATGGTGTTGCTAGTCGTAATATTGTGTTATTGTTGTCCTGTGTATTTTTTTATGTCTTTAACATGGGTCACGTACATCTTTTTATTTGTCATATTTTGTAATTTGAATATGACCGGCGATTTTTGTTCTAGAACTTTGTAGGGGCCTGCGTATTTAGGGGCCAGTTTAGCGCAGAAATCCTTGTTTGCGTCGGACAGCGGAAATTCCTTCCTCCATACCCAATCGTTAATTTTTGGTTTCCAATCTCGTCTGTTTTTATCGTAATGGTACTTTTGTGCGTTAGATGCGTTGTTTTGGTGTGTGCGTACTAGTTCGTATATCTCTTCCAGCTTATTATGTCCTGTCAAGGCGGGGGTTGGAAAATTGTTGTCGTCGTTAGGTCTTCTTAGTTCTCGGCCGAACAGGAGAAATGCTGGTGTGTATTTTGTAGATTCCTGTCGTGATGTATTCAGCGCGAAGTTTAGTTCTGGTAGGTATTCGTCCCATTTTTTATGGTTGTTTTCGACATATGATGCTATCATGGTTTCTAGTGTCCTGTTAACTCTTTCGGTGGGGTTCCCTTGCGGTGAGTATGGTGCCGTTAATTTGTGTTCTATCGCGTATCGTTGCAATGTATTTGTGAAGTCTTTGCTGGTGAATTGCCTGCCGTTGTCGCTGAGTATCGTTTTTGGGCATCCGAAGCGTGTTATAATACATTCTCTGAGTGTTTTTACGACTGCTTTTGCTGTTGCGTTTCTTATTCCTTTTATCTCTGTCCATTTGGTGAATTTATCATGGTAGACAATTATCCATTGGAAACCTTGGGTTGATCTTGGTAATGGGCCTATAAGATCCACAGATATTATTTCCCATGGTTCCGTAGCGTTATTTATATGCATCGTTCCAGATTTCTTTTGTTGAGGGGGTTTTTGTTTTTGACAAACTTCGCACCGGTTCACATATTGTGCTGTGTCGCGGAACATTCCTGGCCAGTAGTAGCGCTGAGCTATCCTATTGAGTGTTTTCGCTGTCCCTAAGTGTCCTGCTGTTGGCGAGTCGTGGTTTTCGGCCAGTATTTGTTCAGTCATGTGCCTTGGTATGCATAATTTCCATTCAGATTCACTATTAAGTTTTACTCCATATGTTGGGTTGTTGATTTTTCTGTACAGTTTGTTGTCATATATCCGGAAGTTTGTCGTGTTTTGTGGGTTATGTGCGATCTCTTCTTTCTTTTTTTCGTACCAATCAGATCCTTTTATTTGTATGGTGTTTGCTGGGTTTCTGGATAGTTCGTCTGCTATTATGTTCTGTTTGCCGCTTCGGTATGTTATTTCGAGGTCGTATTGTTGTAATTCTAGAGCCCACCTTGCTAGTCTTCCTGTGGGTTCTCTCAGTGTGTTCAACCACTTCAAGGCCTGGTGGTCTGTGATTACTTTAAAGTGGTAACCTTCCAAAAATGCCCTCATCTTCTTTATTCCCCAGATGACTGCTAGACATTCCTTTTCCGAAGTTGTGTAATTTTTCTCTGTTGGCTTAAGGGATCGACTTGCGTACATGATAACCTTTTGTGATCCTTCTTCTTCTTGTGTTAATACTGCTCCTAAACCTATGTCGCTTGCATCAGTTTCCAGTGTAAAGGGCTTCGAAAAATCTGCTCTTGTCAACACAGGTTCTTTGGTCATGATTTCCTTTATATCTGTAAACGCTTTGTCTTGAGCTTTTTCCCACCTGAATTTTTGATTTTTCTTTAGTAGTTTTATTAGAGGTGCCATCATTTCGGCGTAATTTTTTATAAATTTTCTGTACCACGATGTCATGCCTATTATTCTTCGTAGTTCTTTCTGGTTTTTCGGTGCTTTGAGTTGTTCTATTGCCTGAATTTTCTCTTTATCCATTTTAATTCCCTCTCTAGTCACGATGTGTCCCAGGTATTGTATTTCGGGTTTGCAGAATTCGCATTTCTTCTCATTAATTTGCAGTCCTGCTGCTCTTATTCGATTAAAGATTTCTTTTAGATGGTTTAAGTGTTCTTCGAAGGTTGCGCTGCAGACGATTATGTCATCCAGGTACACATATGCGTTTGGTTCTAGTTCGGGGCCTATAACTTTGTCTAGTAGTCGTTGGAAAGTTGCTCCACTTGAATGTAGACCGAAGGGTAAGACTTTAAAATGGAAAAGACCTCTCCCTGGGACTGTAAATGCAGTGATTTGTTTGCTTTTTTTGTCCAATTTTACATTCCAATATCCGTTTTTTAAATCAAATTTTGAAAAGAACTTTGCTTGTCGTAGTTTCTCTAACGTGTGGTCTATTTGTGGGATTGGGTACGCGTCCTTCTCTGAGATTTCGTTTATTTTCCTGAAATCTATGCAGAATCTATATTCTCCGTTGTCTTTTTTGGCTAATACTACTGGTGAGCTGTACGGGCTGTTTGATTTCTCGATTATCCCATCTTCTAGCATTTTGTCTACGTGTTCATTTATGATTTCCTGCATCTTGGGATTCCTGGGGTAGTATTTTTGTTTTATGGGTTCGTTGTGT
Source organism: Acrobasis repandana (assembly GCA_963576875.1). Taxonomy (NCBI): domain Eukaryota; kingdom Metazoa; phylum Arthropoda; class Insecta; order Lepidoptera; family Pyralidae; genus Acrobasis; species Acrobasis repandana. The sequence continues at coordinate 6,335,153 of OY756230.1, read as the reverse complement.
TTAAGTTTAATGACATGTACAGCTTCCTTGTTACCTTTGGGTGCAGCTCTACACTTTTCGAATTCTTCTTTGATGAACTTTTCCAGATGTTTAGTTTGTGAGTTTGTTAGGTTATTTTCGTTAACTCCTGTGGTTTTTTGTATTTTGTTTTCGGGTTTTTCCCATTCTACGGTCAGTCCACAACGTTTCAATGCATCCATTCCTACTATAATGTAAGGTGTTGTTGGTAAAAGGAACACTTCTTGTTGGATTTTTGTGCCGTTGATCACCATTTCCACTGTTTTACTTTCGTTTATTAGGACTTCTGAGCCATCTGCTAATATTACGGTTGTTTTCCTGTTGGTCTTCACTTCTTCATCTTGTTGTTTGTCACTTCCCCATGCTGTTCTATTTAAGTAGGTACATGTTGATCCTGTGTCTACTAGAGCCTTATGTTCCGAAGAATTTATTTTTACTGTTATGAATATTCTGTTATCGCCTTGTGAGTTCTGTTTCACGGTGCATGCTCCTTTCTTTGTGGTTTTACAGCAATTTCTGCTTAGCACACCCATGTTTCCGCACCCGCTACAAAATATTTGTTTCTGTGACTTGCATTCTCTTGAGGCGTGATTGGGTTTTCCGCAGTTCCAGCAGTGAGTTTGTTCACTGTATTGTGGATGTATTTTCTTGCTTGGTCGTGCTCCGTTGCTTGTGCGTATTTTTTCGTTTGAGTTGTCGTTATTGTTTCCTTGTAGGGATTTGCCTTGTTCTAGACGGTGATTGTTGTTTTGGTATTGTTGTTTCTTGTAGTTTTTTGTTCTCTCTTCCTCTCTATTTATGTTTTCGAAATCACCGGCCATTGCAATCAACTCCCTCATGGTTGTAAAATCTTGCCTTTTCACATAGTATTTGTATTTAGGACCCATGTTGTTATATATCATCTCTATTGACTCTGATTCGCTCATTTTCCCGTGTCTTCTTATAAGTGTTTGCATTTGAGTGAGATAATCTGTGAAGCGCTCATCTGGCCATTGTTTCCTTGCTGCTATACGGCTCAAGAGGTTTGCTTCGTAGTTTCTAGGGAAGTAGAACAATTTGAAGTCATCTTCGAAGTCTCTCCATGTTTTCCAGTATAAACTATTGTTTCTGTGCCACAACAATGCTTTTCCTTTCAGTAGTTTGGGAACGAATGGTAGTAATTCGTCTTTAGTTTTCGAGATTGTATTTATTTGTTCGTCGACCCTTTCAAGGAACTCCACCGCATTTCCCGTGGTGTCAAAACTTATATTCCATTTAGCGAATATTTTCTCCATGTTTCTTAGCTCTTTTGTATTCTCCATCTTCACCGTTTCGGCTTCTCTGAAGTCTTCTAGTAGTGAATCTTCTTTATTATTTTCTTTTTGTTCGGGATTGTTCTTTTCTACCTCTCTGATAATCTGTACTAGTTTTTTTCTTAATTCTTCTACAGTTTTATCTGTTGCTGATATCCCTCTATTTTCGATTTCTTGGATCAATTCTTCTTTTTTCAAATTATATACCCAGGATGTCGGCATTTGTATTAATTTATTTCTCTCAGTATTTATTTACGCGGGATCACGGATATGTATTTTTTTTTTTTGCCAGCGAATGTATTTACAAATATATTTATTTATTATTTTGACACGGGGTTGATACTGAAACTTATTTACGCGAGATTACGGATATGTGTTTAGAAAATGATTTTTTTTTTTTTTGACGCGGGTTTAACACTGAAACTTATTTACGCGGGGTGGCGGGGTCTGGATCCGGGTTTATTTAATTGATACTTTATTTACGCGGGTTAAAGGGGTTTTTTTTTTTTTTTTTTTTTTTTTTTAAATTGATTTTTACCGGGCACGTTTTTTTTTTAATTTTTAGGAACAGGTCTATTTATTTGAAATTGTTTATTTACGCGGAATGACGGAGTCTTTAGAAACAGGTAATATTATTTATTTTAATTTTATCCGAAGTTTCGAATCGATTTATTTCATTTATTATCTGTTTTTATTTTTGCGCGGAATATTTTATTTTAATTTACGGGTATACGGGCTTCGGGCTTTTATTTATGTTTATTACGGGATTGGATTGGGAGAAATCAAAATTATTTGTTTATTGCGCGGTGTGGTATATTGGCAACCAGTCACTGGACTCCTGTAGGACCCTTAGATTTTAACGGATTTGGGTTTCTAGTGAGATACTTTCAAGATAGAACGATGCGTTCTCATGGACCTCCCGGTAGATCCTGCTAGACAACCCCTAGTGGGTTTTTGAGTTGGGTGCCAGTGTGATGTCGCGCAAAAACAATGGCACCTCATGGATCTCTCGATAGATTCTCCTAGAAAATCCCCAGTGGGTTTTTTCGTTGGGCGCCAGTGTGATGTAGCGTCTTCCAGGACTCGAACCTCTGGACGCTAACAACAACACAAATTAGGAACGAGGATGAGGCGTCTCCCAGGAATCGAACCTGGGTGGTGCTGTCATCTACCTAATCTGAGAAAGGCCCTTGTTACCTACTTAGTGTGACAAGGGTTCAGGTATCTATGAGGAGTCCTACAAGGGAGTGATGAATGGAAACCAAGTATACCAACAGCAACAAAAGTATATTTACAAGTCCAGCATTATTTACACTTAGCCTAGACTTAACTTTAACTTATAGCACTAGGTTCACTCTATTTAATTACAACGGTACTTATATCTACACGGCACTTATATCTTGAGAGAGTGAGGAGCTTACTCTCGACGGTTAATATTTACGGACGCGAGCACAGCGGCAAGCGATACGGAATTACGGACCCAGGGTGAGGACCCTGGGATAAACGGGGTGCGCGCGGGTACCGGACAGGTAAGTAAGCTAGGAGCGAGACGGTCTGACCGGGTGGCCTAACTAAACCTTATACGCAACGGGTCACGTCAGTGACAGCACCCTGAAGGGGTGCGGAACGGGACGCGTGGGAGCGCGAGCGGGAGGGTGGCGCAGGAGTGCACACCCCACAAGCGGGTACGCGAGACGCACGCGGGCGTCGGCGTCGGGACGCTAGCCCTGCGATCGAAGACGCGGGGGGAGCGGGGGAGTACGGGAGTACACCCTGCAGACGGGACGCGCGGAGGGCGCGAGCGGGGGTCGTGCGGGAGTGCACGACCAACAAACGGAGACGCGAGACGCACGCGGGCGTCGGCGTCGGTATTGCGACGTCCCACCTCACGGGGTGAGGGGGGAGGTCGCGGATCGGGCCGGTCGCACAAGGGTGCGCCGGGATTTACGGGACGTGCAGGAGCACGTGGCGTCGCGACGTCCCTTCGCAAGCGGTTGCGAGGGGGTGCCGCGATGGCCCAAAAGGGTTGGTGGTGGGGAGGATACTACGTCTCTGGGGTATCTGACCAAGCCAGCGACGCAGCGGGAGGAGGAGAAGGTACCTAAACCAGATCTCTGGGGTATCTGACCAAGCCAGCGACGTGGTTAGGTGGGCAGCCTGGGAAAGACTGACCGCCTGTATGAGGCCTGATCTCGCTTATATAGCCGCGGCCGGCGGCGGCGGGCGGCGGTCGCGGTTCGGGGGACGGAGGTATCATTGTAACTGCGCGTGCGCGGATATCGCTTATCGCTGTGTGCGTGTTACGGATGGTTCATGGAATGTTCTAGAAGTGCGTATTTGTGTGCGGTGACGTTGGCTCGGCGCGCCGCATCACAATTTTAATTTATAAAATTATTTAAAAAAAGTAATGGCCTACGTGTAGTACAACATGCTCTCATTGTTAACAAAAACGTTTATCGCCCATTTGTGAGTAATAAATAAATAGCACACCATTTACCGCAGTGAGTGACAGTAGTAATAACAAACGTTTTATGCCTAATACACATTGTTATGTTAGGTATATACACTTATATACTCGTATGTTACAGTTAGTTTATCTAAGTGTAAAATATGAAAAGTTATGAGTCAGTAACTAGCTGATGCACAGGAAGTTGCCCGCGTGGTCAAGTTTAAAAAAAATGACCAACACATCCAAACCTTCATCCTTTTTTAGGGTTCCGTACAAAAAATGGAAAAACGGAACCCATAAAGGATCACTCGTGCGTCTGTCTGTCCGTCCGCCTGTCACAGCTAATTTGCTCTGAATCTACTGTACCGAATCAGGTGAAATTTGGTAGAATGTTGTAATCCTATGACCCAAACACATATGTGCAAAGTAAATTTTTTTTTTTAAATAAGGGTCATTTTCGGGAACAAATTAGAAAATTAAAAAAAAAAGTTTTGCAAACCTTACTGTGTCGTATATCTAATGAAAGGGCTCGTTATGAGGATCTCAAATATATTTTTGTTATTAACAGGAACCTTTAACTGTTTGTAAAATGAATAGTTTTGATTTTATTCATGAAAGAAGATGAAAATACTGAGCCTAAAATTTAAAAAAAAATACAAAATATAGTTCATTGCTTGTAGATTACAGGAAAACCTATAAGAATTCAATCGATTCTACGGAACCCTCTCCAAGCGAGTTTAACTCGCAATTGGCCGGTTTATTTTTAAATAGTGATACCTACAATAAGCTTTTGTTTTTAACTATGAGCTCATATGTAATTTGACACATTTCTAACTTAAAAATTGACCAAATTTGATAAAAAATTTTAAACCTCATTTTAAAAAATCCCTTCTTAATGGACACCTACGGCATGTCACGTGCTTACTGCATTTATTTCTCTAATCATACGTGTACTTCGCAAAAAGAACATTAGGTACTATTAGGTACATGATTTCACTGTACTTTCCACTGTGCGATTTCTCCGCATAATTGAAAAGCTAAGACTTAAGTTTCACAAATTAATAAACACTTAATAAAGTATAAAATTTATTGTCATACACGGCCATGCAATAATAATATCGTTTTTTCACGGTTGTGAAATAACGGTAGGTTTAACATTTTTTTTAAAGTACAAAGTCAATATTATGTATATTTAAACCTAACTTGTTCCATGCTGGTCTGGGAGTAAAGAAAAAGCTTAAAGTGTACCAGCTGCTTCTCTTCCTGTGCAGATCGTGAAAGCCGATCGAGAGACTGGGCGAGACTACAAATCATGTTAATAATAACTCAATAGGCGATGCGGCTAGCAACCCTTATTTTGATTCCTTTTTCCACCTTCACGCTAAAAGTGGCCTTTGGGTCTTGCAACCCTGGGCTCTGTCTGCTTAGTGCCACTAAACCCAAAATGCTGTCTGCCCCACTAGGGATAAAGATGTGATAGTATGTATGTAGTTATTCATTCATTCATTCATTTATGTATGTATGTATCATCATCAGCGAGCGTATTCCCGGTTGCATCCTCAGCGGTAACGCTTCAGAGCCCGTAACCTACCCTAGGTGATTTTACTTTTGTTGTTAGACTTGAAATTACTGGTTTTTGAATGTAAGATGTATGTTTAAACCTAACCACATGCCTAAATGCGTAAACCCTTAATGTTTTTGTACGTAATAAGTATTTACTATATGGTTAAAAACAGACGAACATGAGACCCTTAAAATTTCGCAACCAATTGAGTCTTTAACATTTCACGCACTTATATACTAATGCACTTTCTGTGTTACGTGATTCATTTGACACCAACACTTAAAATTCGTAACTTGAAGATGTTTTAAAAAATGGTAAACAAGTATGCAATTACATAGTTTGGTATTTTTTATCGTGCAATTAAAATATTGCACTCAACCAAACAATAAATAGGAGTTAGATTTTTAAAAAGATTTTCTGTTTTGTTTATTCTAAATATATCATAAATAGTCCAAAATATAAAAATTATGATGTAACTATATGAGATTCATAAAATGCATAACAAAAGATGTGTTGTTTTAATATGTGACATCGCGCGGGCTCCAGCACTCCTCCGCCCCTCTTAGGCGCAGCGGGGGGGCCCATGCCCATATATAAGGCGCGGCGGCCGGCGCTCGTCCTCTTCGTCTTCGGCAGCATCTGAAGCTAAGTAGTTCTTCTACCTAGAAGGGCTACTCAACTGATCCAGTGCCTATAACTCACGACCCTGACTACCTAATCTGTACCTAGTGTTCCTGTGAATCTTTGTAACTAATGTAATGTAATAGTTGTTCATTATACCTATCTCATTTGCCGATATCTGATCTTTCTTTTATCTCATCTATCTTCCTAGATCCTAAATCTAGGCTTTACTAACCGAAACGGTACAGATATTTAAAAAAAAATGCAAGGTACCTACTCATAAAGCAAACAAGACAATACACAATATCCTAATAGCCTAAAATATATCGCTATTAGACTACTAGACTGAACGTGGACGAGGTCAAACGAATCAATCAAAGACGGTTCACACCCATCTCGTGCAATCGGCATAAACAATGGACGGGTATTATCAGCACTTTATCTCGGAGCCTCAATATGTCATGTCTTCATTTATCGGACGGTGTAAAGCGACCTTTAGTACCCCGTCTAACAGTCTGCAGAATGTACAGTGAGACAAATAACTTTAGTATCTATTCCTGTTTGTTTAATTGCTTAAATATTTTTGGACTATCCTCATTTCTGGATCATCCACCCTCTGAAAGTCAACCACCGGCTGCTGATGTTCCCTGGGGCAGCCTGGAAATCATGAAGTGGAGTTACCCATAATACTGTGAGCTTTCATTATCATTACAAGAGTATATTTGTTATGGGAAAACCCCTATTCAGTCAATAATGCAAACCCCAAATGTCATAGCAAAATAATACTATTACAACTAGAAAAAAAAAACTTGATGAAATATTGTTGATATTATTCACATTATGATATTAACAAATGAATTTAAAAAAAGAAACAACTACATAACATACATAGGACAGACTTGATTGCATAATATTTATTTATTTTTATGTAACTATTTGTATATTTATTTTTGTTGTATATATTTTAATGTAGGTATATATTTTATGAAGTAATATATGTATGTAAGTAGTTTTGTATATGTAATAATAATAGTATGTTTCTAGTATGTGTTGTGATTATTGTGGGTGTTTATCTATATATGTATTTGTCATAAAATATAGTATCGTTGAGTTAGTATCCCATAACACAAGTTTAAAACTTACTTTGGGGCTAGCTTAATCAGTGTAATTTGTCCATATATATTTATTTATTATCTTTTAAATTTAGTTTAGTTTAAGTTTTCTTTATATAAATTCATTACCTATACGTTTTATTCACACCCACATAAAACTCTCCAATCGACCCAAAGGTTTGACTGTTAGATAATGCTTTTAGCATTAAGTCCGCCTGTTGTACTTTAAAGATGTATATGTGTGTACAATTAAGGTGAAGAGGTAAGCAAATGGCCTTGAAGTGTGAAATAAATTGTTAACTTGTAAATATGGTGATAATTTCCATATTGCTCTTCGTCGTGCACTAGATATCCTTTTAGATTATTTTATCAACTGCCGTTGAAACTATTATTGGTGATCCGTCTAGCTTTAAAACTTGCCGTGGCCACTTTTGGCGGAGGCAAGTTTTAAAGCTAGACGGACTAATGTAAATACTTTCAACAGTGGTTCATATAATAATTTAAAGGGTGCATTAGGAAGAGCAATATTGAAATATGTATATATATATATATATATCACCATATTTACCTATAAGTTAACAATTTATTTCACACTTCAAGGCCATTTGCTTATCCCTTCACCTTTAGTATAAATAAACTAAAACTATTTAATTAAAACTCCTTATAAATAAAAAAGACCTGGCAAATCGCTGCCCCGTGGTAATGTGCCCAGAAGGCTGGCAGCATTGCCACGTTGCATGGCAATGCTAATCTTTTGAGCCAGATAGAGGCCAGCCCTCTGGTCATGTGTGACTTTATTAGATCTACATCTCATTTATCTGTGGATTGTAGGTCTAGCCAATCAGTTTATTAACAAAATTATACATTATTTTGGTGGTTTTTGAAAAGGGCTTTTCGTAATCCTTAGGCCTGAGCCTATGTAGTAGTAATAAATATAGCATATAGTAGTAATTAATGTAGCAGTAATTAAAATCTATCAAATAACCTTCTGAAATAATAACTGCGGCAGTAATTATCAATATAATCCTATGGTACTCAATACGTATACAATAAAAAAGAAGCATCCTCTTTCAACATAACTATCTATCAGAACGGTTCAGGCAACCTATAATTATTTTGCTTCACTGTACCGATCAGAGTTTCTTCATTCACATTTGCGCAACATAGCAACCTTGTGTGGACAAAGTGTATGATAAGGGTATAAATGTTGCAATTGTTTTTGTTGCGAATCCGTCTCTGTTTGTTATCATATCACTGGCCTTCGGTTTAGTTAGGAAGTGGAGAAAAGAGGAAATGGAATTTTCAGCTGGTGGTACTGGTATTACAAATATACATATATTCCTTTTTTTAAAACGTTTCGATTGTCAATTTATTCGTTTGTTAAGTAAGTAACTTAAAACTTACTTATATTATCATAATAAAGAAGCAGTTTAACGAACTAACTACAACATCCTCCTACTTATACAGGTTGACTTTTTCCACCAGCCAAATTTTTGGAGCCGGTTCAGTGCAAGATTCTGTACTGTGTATTTTCAATATATAAAATTAATTAAATTCGATTAATGAAAATAAAAGTAAAATTTTCGTCCTCCTTTAGAAAATTCATTCGGCTGAGAGCTGATTTGTATGGGAGGTTTTTTTTTCGTTTTTCATTAATTAATTGAAAAAAAAGTCAATCACTATTGTGTACTGAACTTGCTTCAAAAATTTGGCTGGTGATTAAAAATTCACCCCGTATAACTCTCATATGTTAACTATTTCCTTCCTCCTCTTTCCAACATTTTACTATAAGTAATGTGGTGTACCTAATTGAAAACGGCAATTACATCTAGATTAGTAGTATAGGTAGTAAAATGTTATTTATTCTTCATTCAAGCCAGCTAGCTGGCTACGGCCAAGTCGGGTCATGGCACAGAGTGAACGTACGATGGCTATACATAGTACGGCAAAAAGTAATGTAAGCATCACATTAGGGGACAACCCTTGACCTGTCAATTTAAGTCTAGATTAAGTGATGAGATGAACTTGAGAATATACTAATAAGGATAATGTATTTAATTTGATAAAAACCAGAGAACTGAAGGATATAAATAAGTAGATAAGTACCTACTAACACAGACTTAATATAAGTATTAAGTGTAAACGCATACAGAACCAAAACGCGCAATTTTTTCCGTAATATGACGTCCCCGCACCTCTCGCCTGTTTTCAGGTGCGTTTGATTTGAAGTTGGACACTGAAACTCACACATTGACGAACGCATGGGTTTGTACGGATGTATAGTTACATTTGTAGTAGTAGTAGACATACATGTTTTTCAGCTTGTATGAAGCCCCATACCTGTGCTAATACATAGTTTGTTTTTCGTGTGCTAGCCGCCAACAACTGTTATCAGATTTTTCAAACTACTTCTATACTAGGCATCCTAAAAATTGAGAATTATATACCTCTAAGTAGGTGTACATTCATCCATGTGTAGTAAGCATTAACTGCCTTATTAAATTAAAAACGAAGACTAACTTTAGGTTTAGCAACTTTCCCCAAGGAACATATATAAGAAATTGTTAATATTTTTTTGCCTTCCATGCAAAATCGAATCAGATGATCGGTTGACTTGTATGGGATGCCAAATAATATTTTTTATATTTCGATATATGTTCCTTGGGGAAAGTTGCTCAGTATTATGGACTGAATTCACCCTTAGAATAGTTTCAGTATATTTTGTTAGAACCTGTATAAAATGTGCTTTATAAAAGCTTTCCTTCATAGGACAACATCCATCATCTACCATAACTATCCGAGTTTTGTTATTTTCCATAGTAAGAACGTTTTTCTCAAGAGCTTCATCGTTTACTTCAAAACTCTTTATTTCCATCGATCATCAAATCGGTCTCCAATCCAATCGAAAATATGTTCAAATCGTGACAAGGAACAGTTTCGTCAAATACAATAATTTATCGTGATTTGCTACTTAACTTTCATATTGGTACGAGTACATTACGGTTTCACATCACACGAATAAACGGACTGTCACGATCGTAAAAAGACACGTAAACATAGTCACATGATAAGTCTATACCACAAACAAAGATAATATAATTACTACCACTAATAAGATAGTATGTCCTAAAGGAGTCTATGACTATATTCTGAAACTAGGATATACATAAATGTTGTAAGGTGACAGTCGTGTCATGAATTCGTCGATTCGTTCGAATAGTTCACCTACATCATAAATATTTTACTCATTTCTGTAATTATCTCATGATAGCAAGCCTAGCTCGTAGACATGCATGTTTTGATTTAATTTAGTACATGCGGGGTACAACCGTATAACTAAATATGTTTAATACGCTATTTTTCAACAAATCAAATCAGATACTTTTTTTTTAACGTCAAAAACAAACATTTTCTATGGGATTTGTATGAAATATCGATTTATGACGTCATAGTTTCTTGGAGTCAAATAGCGCTCTTAATATCCGTTTTTCTACATTATTATTTATTTAGAGCCCACTAGATCCCATTGTTGGGCAAAGGCCTCCCTCTCAGCTCTCCATTCCTCTCTATCTTGCGCTTTTGCCTGCCAGTCTGGTGAGTAGGCGTCTAGGTCGGCGCGCCAACTACGTCGCGGTTTTCCAGGACGCCGGCGTCCATTAGTTGGAGTCCACAAAGTTAGGCTTTTGGCCCATAGTTCGGTTGGCATGCGGCTGACGTGTCCTGCCCAGTCCCATTTTAACTTAGCGGCAGTGACGTTCACGTCAGTAATTTTAGTGATGGATAGTAGGGTGGTGTTGCGGACTTTATCTATTCTCTTGATGTTAAGAATGCTGCGCTTCATTGCACTTTGGAAACAGGAAAATCCCGAGTCCGGACTTCTGAGCTTTTGTCAAAGACCAAGTCTGAGCTCCAAGTGTGAGGGTCGGAAAGATGCACATGATTTTTCTGCATTAATAAATCTAAAATCACGTTCAAAGTGGATGTAATCAATGACAAGTGGCATTGTTTTGTGACGTTTTATTCTATTAACAGTACCAAATAATTTATTTTTTTATTCATTTACCCAATTTGTATTTATTTATTCATCATTATCATTCGCAGCCTTGAACCTCCCACTGCTGGGAATAGACCTCTCTCAATGAATGCCATTTACCACGGTCCTGAGCTACTCTCATCTACGTTCGATTCGCGATCTTTCTTATGTCGTCAACCCATCTTGCTAATTGACGAACTTCCCTGTGCTTACCATTACTCTCTCAATCACTCTGTTAATATTTTGCTCCACCTGTCATCACCACGTCTTGCTAGGTATCCTACCCAACTCCATTTGAGTTCTGTTACCCGTTTTCCAATATCTTGAACTTTTGTTTTTTGTCAAATAACTGTGTTGGGAACTCGATCTTGAAGTTTGACAAGCATGGCTCGCTTCATGGCGCTCTGTTCAACTCTTATTCGGTGCACAGCTATCCGGCACCATATGTCATCGTTGGAAGGGCACATTTTTTATAACCTTTTTGAAATTATTCTGTTAAATATAATAATTATAGGTATAAACTACAACCAGTTATTAGCTACTTTATCCACCCAAATATTAACATAACACTATTCATCTGCAAAACCTATTTACTTAAGCATTTAAATAAAACTCGGCTACAAGCTACAACATAATACAGTTAGCTCAAACAACATCAGTAAGTAAATAACATATCCATGTCATACCTACTGACATGAATACTTATAACTCAATCTGCTTATGGAAGCAAATCGGTCACAGCATGACCGCTTGCAAAGGTCGGTGCTGCAAACATTGAATCTGTATCATTTAAAACACTTTTAACCCCTAATAAAAACAGTGTGATTCACGACTATATTTTTGTCTGTGATTGTATTGGAAATTAAATTTTCAAGAGCCTCAAAATCAGCATCATCTTAGTGCGGTCCCAGTTGCATCCTCAGCTGTGCTGCTTTGGAACCCGAAGACAAAAGTATAATAAATAGCATTATTCATGAACGTTGTTATTATTACAAATATAAGTAGACAAAGAGTAAGGTCCTTTATTTTTTATTTTATAAATATTTACGTTTCATTATAACTAAATAATAAAGTATATAAGTTTTAATTTATAAAAAAATATCATCTAGCTTTAGTTTAATTAAAATTTTTGATGAATGATTTAAAAGATTAAAAAAAATAATTTAGGTGCTTTCTAACAACGAGGTCTAACAAAATATAGTGTAACTATTTTAAGAGTGAATTTAGTCCATGACACTGAACAACTTTCCCCAACGAACATAAATATCGAAATAGGAAAAAGTTTTTTTTGGCCTCCCACACAAGTTGGTCAACTTGTATGGGAGGCCAAAAATTTATGGATATGTTCCGAATTTATATGAAATTCCAAAAAATATTTTTCATATTTCGATATGTGTTCCTTGGGGAAAGTTGTTCAGAATCACGGACTGAATTCACCCTTAAAATAGTTTTAGTATATTTTGTTAGACGTTATATATTTAGTATCGCTGCAAATTGACAGATGTCTCGGATTATAAGCCATCGGATGTAGAGATATTAAATATGTGTACCTATGTGGTTCCCGGCAGAGTAGAATAGGACAACTCCAAGTCTTCCCGTGGATGTCGTAGAAGTAGTAGTAGACTTAGGAAACACAAGCTAAACAAAGCTTATAAACACCAATGAGACACGTCTGGCCAGCGTGGACTGTAGGCCATATCCTTTGACTGCTCTGGTAGTGCAGACAAGATCTGATAATGATGATGTATTACGCACCTATAGTCCTCTATCTCTTGTATGATACACAGTCTCTCTCGATTCTCACATCCGTGCAGGCATTATGAAATTGTGAGAAGCGAAATTAATTTTTCGAAAGTATTTCCTTGAAAAGTGTTTAATAACGAGAATTACGTTATCTTTAATAAATTATTAAGTTCATAATGCGCATATAAAACAATTAACTTTGCTTCATTACGTGCTTTCACTTGGCACTTTTTATTGCAACGTACGGACAAGTATAATTATAAGAAAGTTGTTATATTGTTATTGTATAATCTTGATTTATTCATACTTATATCACATTAAGTGTTCGGTTGGGGTCAGAGCAACGAAAAAGCGTATAACTTAGACACAGTCTGGATACAGATAGATGGACAACAAAGTGATCCAATTAGGGTTCCGTTTTTAGGGTTCCGTAACTCAAAGAAAAAAAACGGAACCCTTATAGGATCACTTTGTTATCTGTCTGTCCAGAACTTTTTGTCAGGAACGCGTGGAAGTACGAGTATCAAACTGAAATTTATATCAATACTCAAGTAAGACAATACTGTCCCTTGACTGCCTCCGCGGTCCAGTGATCAAGGCGTTTGCCTTGTGATCCGGAGGTCATGGGTTCAAATCCCACTGGGAAGCATACTTTGTTAGAAGTTGTTTCCAGTCTGGTTAGGATATTGCAGGCTTGAATCACCTGATTATCCGGAAAGAAAGATGATTCTGTGCTTCGGAAGGCACGTAAAGCCGTTGGTCCCGAACGCCATCTAGCGTTTGTAGGTTCCTATCCTAGGATTGATTCTGGTCTACCCTTTGGGTTGCGGAGGTCAGACGGCAGTCGCTCTGTGTAAAAAACCAGTAATCTCGTCAAATCGCCTAGGTTAGCTAGCGGACCCCGGGCTCTGAAGCGTAACCGCTGACGATGCAACCGGGAACACGCTCGGATGATGATGTATATCGCTAAACTGTCCCTTGGAGCTGTAAAAAAATCAAACTTCTAAGCCAACGCGATCAAAAGATACAGCCGTTTATGCCGCAAAATTTCGACACTCGCAAGGGAATCAAAACCTACAGGGTACTTTCCGGGAACTCAGAATCTTGAAATTTGGTACGAAGCAACAAACACAACTACTTTTATCTTAAAAACGTTTCAATATGTAGAAGAGCCAATTGTTTTCGATTTATCACTTCAATCGATTACCTGCATCATAACATCAAGTAGTAATCGATCAAATTTTAGAGTTCACGGTTACTCCACTATCAATAGAGAGGTATCGATAAATCAATCATAGTGTGTCAATCAGTGTGTAGTTTGACACATGTAACATGCAAATCCTGTAACGAAGTACCTAAAGTTTTTATCAACTGGATTTGTTCAGTTGAACAGGGAACAGATTATGGACTTACGTCATATTAACTTTTTTATTGATACTAGGACACAGATTAAATATCTAGTAGGTACTAACGTAGTTAGGATTAAGATAACCGACCAACAAAGGTGAATCAGCTTCTTCTTCTTCTCGAGTCGAAAGGGTATTTTATTAATTAAATCAAATTTGACCAGTATTTGGCCACAGCGATTCCCCGGTCATTTGCCTCATTTAGGTCTTGTATTGTGCAGGATGTGGGGCATTTCGGGCATGACAATAAGTGGTTCATTGATTGGACAACACTGCACTCGCATTTGTCGTTTTTGGAGTAACACGATTTTCCAGCTTACGGAAGCCCTTGTCCATTGCTAAGTTGCTAGACAATTAGAAAGTTACCCACTTTGATTTGGAAGCGTCTATTTCAATATAGTTCTCCAAGAGATCTCCAAGACCTCATCTTAGCTTCCCATCAGGCTAGATAGAGGTCAAACGCACTCAAATCTCTAACAAAAAAAAAAAAAGACAAGTACTAAGTTTACATAGAAGTAGAGTTCATATACTACAAAAAAATTAGATAAGATCATATTGGCACTTGGACCCAAGTTGACCCAATAATTATTTAGTTGCGCTTATTCAAGAAAATCATCCCGCAGACATAGAGTTCAAGTATCATCACATGGGCAGTTAGTGTCCTATTATCATAATTTAATCATAATACACCACGATGTTCACATATTCTTACATCAATGCACAAGTGAATGACACATGTGCAATAACCGTGAATCATATGATCATTTAGATCAAAGGCCACAGCTTTTGAATCATGCGTTTTGTGTAGGCGAACCTATTGTGTTCTCGCCATACTTTTATAATAATATGTAAGACGGGTCATAAAGGCCAAGGAACGTCCTTCGCGGTTTTATTAATGTGAAAATTCGCTGAACTGTGGTGAGGATACTTAAATTTCCTGTTTTATAGATATTGGACTTACTTGATATTGTTATATATATATATGTACAACTAGATCTATTACCACGCATGTTTCAAAAATCGATCATCATTTTATTATTCCCTATTACATTTTTTTACAGAACGATGTGTCTTATTAGCTTGTTGAAGAGGCAGTGAGCACAGGGACACAGCGCGACGAACCGATTTCCGATGAGGGAGAAAGTTCTTAAATGGTGACCACGTACTGGCAAGCAAAGCGTAGGACAACCACTCACAAGGTGGTCAAACGATCTGATCTAGGTCGCTGGAAAGCACTGGACGCAGGCCGCTCTAGATCGGTCATTTTGGATAACCTTGAAAGAACCTTGTCCAGCAATGGACGTTATGCGGCTGAAATGATGATGAAAAAATTATGATGACAGGCTATATCACTGGGCTGCTGGACTTAAGGCCTCTGTTAATAAAGGGCTGATTTGCCTATAATCACTACGTTGGGTACCTGCCCTGGTGTTGCAGTAAACTAAGATGAAATCAAGTACCTAATTAAATTTAAAAAAGTTTAAGAAACTGCCACGCTACGTGATTTATTACATAATTAAGTCCCTCTAAACCATTGACTTATATATTATCTCTTAACCTTTTTAGCCGGAACTTAATAGCAGTCAACTGTATTTTAAGTTCCAAGAATGCACTTGCACTTATCACTTAGCCGAAACCAGTCACAAACTAGGACGCAATTACGTGAAAAGCGAGATAGTGAGGAAAACCACCTGTATCGTAATCGCACGTATATGGGCAATGGGCATGCAGCGTTCGTCGTAGCAAAGCGAACAGAAGGGCATAATCATAGCAATAGTGAAGTGCATTAAGTAGCAGTTTGTGATGATTATGAGATTTTCTTTAGTTTGTTTGTTTGTAATAACTTTATTGTACCAAAACACAAAAATAAAATACAAAAAATTCATAAGAGCAGAAACAATTGCAGAATTATCCCATATAGGAATCTCTTCCAGTCAACTAATATATTGAGAGGATATTTATTCGATTAAAAGGTAGAAAAAAGTACGAACAAGATAATTTAACATGATTACCTATGTAATGTAGCTATGTAAGTTAGCTACATTACATAGGTAGACATATACATATATACTTTATACTTATAAACTTACATAATATATACTACTTTATACATACAATTACAGATATAGTTGATATGTTTATATTTCTTTTCATTTCAATAACTGTATTCTTAAGTCGGGTTGACGTCAGGCAGGGGACAAATAAATCCACAGCCAACTAGTTTGAATAGTAGCTACCGGCTTTTTCTTCTCGACTCAGCACGGTATTTTGCATCCTTTTGGGCACATAAGGATGCTCAATCGTATACGAATTATCTTTTGAGAAGAAAACGCATGACCTCGCGTTTCGAAACAGCACAACTTAGGATGCAACCTACATGCTAAGCTGCAGTCTTCTGCTTCATGCATTACCATAATTTAACAACATTTAACAACAATGTAACACCTGATAAACGAGAATTTTATCTTACTTTTTTTTCTTTTTAAACCTATATTGTCCCAGTGCTGGGCAAAGGTCTCCTATATATACTCATTATTTATATTTGAAACAATGGCTCCACCGCGATTATCATACCATAGCTATTTGTACCATGCATGATATAGGTGACCTTCTGTCCGTAGATGTACACATGTTTCGGCCACATAACCAGTTCGGACTCTTGCCACACACAGGTGCGCGACGCCGTGCAGTCTGGCGTTGGCACAATGATGCAACCGACCGGGTTACGCAACTTTGACCTTTATTTAGATGTTGCTAGGTTTTCAGCATTTATAGATACTGACATTGAGAAATCTGTCTTTTGTAGTATTTGAGGTTAATGATATAAAAGGCGTTTCCGTCGTCGGATTTCCTTTGTTTAGAATCATGATTTTTGACGTCGTAGAATCATCCATAAAAACAAAGATGAGATGATTCTTTAAATAACAAAAATAATCCTAACATATGTGAGAGAAACCCCTTATTATACCTACTTACAGGGTCTCAAAAAATATGCTAAAAGTATTTTAAGGGTGAATTCAGTCAATGCCACTGAACAATTTTCCCCAAGGAACATATATCGAAATATGAAAATTTTTGGCCTCCCATACCAGTTCATTGATCAGCTGATTCGAGTCTGTACGGAAAACAAAAAATATTTTTCATATTTCTATATTTGTTCCTTAGGGAAAGTTGGTTAGTATCAAAGACTTAATTCCATTCTTAAAAATCGTCGTGCTAACCGTTTTTGATAAGCTGGTCGTATCAAACACACTTAAAAATAAATAAATAAAATAAAATAAATAACTTTCTATACGAGGTCTAACAAAATATACTGAAACTATTTTAAGGGAGGATGCAGTCAATGATATACTGAACAACTTTCTCTAAGGAATATATGAGTATCGAAGTATGAAAATTAATTTTTTGCCTCCCATATAATTTGACCGATCAGCTGATCCGAGTTTGTATGGAAAGTCAAAAAATATTTTTCATATTTCGATATATGTTTCTTGGGGAAAGTTGTTCTGTATCATGGACTGAATTTACCCTTATATAGTTTCAGTATATTCTGTTAGACGTTATATACCTACAATCAAACAAAGTATAATCAGAAGTACTTACTCATGGTATAAAGAAAACAGTGTTATGTATACTGATATTTTTCCTGTAGTGTAAATAAATATAGGAAAGTTCCTAATGATGTGAAGGAGCTAAAAACACTTACCGCCAGGATTTTCATGTATTCATAACGACAATATATTAAATTAATACATTACCTCGTAGGTAGTCAAACTCCACTTAGCAAGATATTTATAACAAATAAGATATGATGTAGTATTACACCGAGGTCATATGATCGCAAAACTTGCGGCAGCTTAATCCACATTATTCTTCGTTACTTTAAACCTACATACGCAGTTACAAACGACTTCAATTAATTACTACAACAATAGTTAATAACTCGACACAGACAACCGAGGCGTAGGTAAGCTAAGGTACTGTTCCGAAGGAGACCGTATTTCACCGCAGTTCACCTCGGAGTCTGGGACTACACCACATCGATGCAGTGATACTGTAAACACAGAAGACAGTAAAATTATTTCATACTGTAAGTAGAGTCGTAGAAAAGTGATGTAGTGATCACGATCGGGAAAATATAACTTTGGGGCGTTAAATGGCGAAAGTAACGCTGGTTCAATGATTATGAAGAGAGTAACATGTGTGAGATCTATTCCACAAAGATCGAGTAAAGTATCAATAAATACATAAAAAGCCTTTAGCTTTAGTTTTTTCTTTAGTTTTGTAAAGAGCTACGACTGCTACGAGTAAAAGTATAATAATCTTTGTAATAAACGTTAACTTTAATACTTAAAAATCTTCGATCATATATTCTATAGATGCACAGTGGCCGCCTAAAAAATGGCACCGGAAAAACAAGGCATAAAATAGTATTATGCCTTGTTTCGCTGTCATTCGCTCGGTGGCCGCGCGCGTGACGTTACGTCAAAGATGACCAATCTAACCAGAATGTAATATGTATGTATATTATCTATGTGACGAACTTAATACGGATTTATTTCTACGCTTATCTCAGTTACTTAAGGTTTAAATTAGATTAAACTGTTTTCGCAATACTTGAAATGGTATACATCTACGCATACCTATGTACGTATTGACACGGGGACAATATGTTGTTTGATTTTGCAAGGAACTGTGAATCTATAGAATATATGATCGAAGCTTAAAATAAAGAATTACTAACGAAAAAAAGATAAGGAGAAACCACACAGATTGAGCATTAGCAGTATGCAATAGAAAATAATTGCGAAGCAAGAGGTTCTATAGATTTTGCAATTATTTTCTTCCATCGTTTTCATGACGCTATCACAGAACTAATAAAATAGTGTTTCATGTTATAAAGTTCTTGGTACTTAACCAAGCACTTTATATCATGAAACACTATTTTCAAGTAATGTTTACAGGTATGCAGCACAATAAATGTCGCGAAGTACGAAACCGAACCTTTAGTAATGCCATTTTATCTGATACATTCCTAAAGCCACAGTCTATAATGTATAGCAGTACTACAAGGAGCAATGCCCCGTATCGGTCCCATATGTCAAATCAATTTAATTGGTTATCATTAATGATTAACAGCGCCAATAGATGTGCGTGGCAATGATACCGAGTGTAAGGGTTATTCTACAATGTATAAAAGAAACCCACAGTAATACTTTGTCAGTTTAAACCTAAGAATCCATAGTACTATATGTAATGTATACTTAAGTAGATTATACATACGTGTGTCCAGTTATTGGTGACGGAGCCTGAAGTGGTATGATATAGGGCAATTTTTATCGATATATCATCGTTTAAAATAAATTTTTCCTTCCATAGTAAAATGGCAGCTATAAGCTGAGATCTTGCACTAAGCTAATTAAGTCATAACTACTTATGTTTAGATTCTATAAATACAAAAAACCTGTCATTGGATAGCTTAACATGTGGAAAATAATCTTGTAGTAATCCAGTATCAGGGACTGAACTTGCATTGACTTGTGTTCAAAGTGGTAAAATACATGCTTTCTGTTTTAATAGCTCTGACCATTTCGTAAGTCTTTGACCCGGAGAGTTAAAATAAAGTAATAACAGGTAGATTAGAAGTCCAAGCATATCAACTTTATACTAACTCTTTATTATAGGACCAACATTACTTTCTACTCTGACTTGTTTATAAATCTGTGTTTATGGCTTTGAGCTATAAATTATTACTTCGTGAAATTTTATAAGCAGGTTCGATAAATATATAGAATTTTTTGACGATTCAGTTTTTGGATATTTTTCAATATGGGGGTTTAAAACTTTAGGAAAGTAATATTTCAGCCATTTTTTTTTAAGTACATATGTCATAAAACTGTTTTTGTTACGCTTATTAAGACGCAACTGTTTTGTCTGAACAACCTTTATATCCGATAAACTTCAATGGGTTGGGGGTGAGTCGCGAGGTTTACAGCTCACAGAGCCACTAGTGATATATACTTTGTTAATTAAAAAACCTTACAGGGTTCCTATAGCCACCTTCCGGCTCTATCACCAGATCAGTTTCTTGTTATAATAATATTGCATTATCATCTGATTTACATTAACATACAAAATTTCATTTCAATCGGAAATCAGGAAGTGGCTCAAATTTAACTTGCAAGACTTGACCCAAAAGAAAATCAATTATACAACGACAAACAGGGCAAGCTAAATAAAAGCTTGTAAAAAGGAGAAGTAGGTAAGTACCTACTTCTCTTACCTAGTAAAAAAATAGGCACCTATAAGTATAGGTATTAGGTACCTATTTTTCTGATTTGCCTCTTACGGCACCCGCAGGAAAGAGATAGCGACCATTCGTTTTCTACTCTGCTGTCACCACAGTATAAATTTCTCTTAACAGTTAATTCATTCGTGATTATGATAAATATATGCAATTTATTCGATTATATCCTAATAATTCCTAAGTTATCGACATAAATTAAAATAATTATAATAAACAACAGTAAATCTGCCAAGAGTGTGCATCGGGCCTGCATTCCTGCTCGCTCCTCGCCTACTGGCACTGCAATTTCGATAAACAAGCGACGACGGCGACCTTACGTCCCACTTCTTGAACGAGTCTTCATTCATAGTTGTTAAAATGTTTATTACTTACCAGTATTTACTGTAAAGTTATCTGTATGGATCACTTATTATATTCGTTGTATTCTAACAACACCCATCTATATTCTCTTATGGTACTCCCACACTACTGTTAAAAATGTTTAGAAACATTAGTAAACATTTTCAAAATTCAAATAAGTATGATAAGTTATTAAGTGTTGTAATATTTATTATTGTACGTTATTATAAGTGTTGCTATTTCTTATTATAATAATTAACATTAAAAACAGTATTTTTATCATCGTCATCATCAGAAATAATTGGAAACAAAAAGGGGAGGCTTTTGCCCCTGTGGGACCTAAACGGTAAAAAAAATGTGTTTTTATTTTGTAAGAAAATGTTGTAAACATTAACAGCAATGTAGGAGCACCATTCAACGTGCCAAATATAATTATATACTGGTAGATAGCGCTTAGCTTAAAAAGTTAGACCTATTATATAAAATCTGATAGATTTTAAGGCCGTACCTGAATTTTCCGGGGTCCAGTGCTGTCCCCCATTTAAAATAAATCATTTCAAAGAAAACGAAGACATTATTTAAAATTTTGCTACTATCAAATCCTAGATAACCCTTCAAAGGATTTTATGAACTACTGTTTACAGTTTATAATGAGAGCATTAAGCTTTACTACGCACATTTGCCAAAAGTGGCCGTTTTTCGCAAATGTGCGTAGTAAAGCTTAACGTTCGCACTTTAAACTGTAAAAAGTAGTGCATAAAATACTTTGAAGGGTTATCTAGGATTTGGTAGTAGCAAAATTTTAAATGATGTCTCCGTTTTCTTTGAAATGATTTATTTTAAATGGGGGCAGCACTGGACCCCGGAAAATTCAGGTACGGCCTTAAGTGAAATAAATTAAATATTACAAATGACGTCACAAAATGGTGACCGATCGATTCTATTCTTACTGTAATTGCATTATAATTTCTTCATGAATTTCTTCCTTATGTATTGGACTTTCTTTAGCTGGTTTTAAAGGTAGGTAATTTTTTTTTTCAAAGGATTTTTTATGTTGTATTGTTATAGAACTACATAAGTACAGAGTTTGTTGCTTAGCTATTGCGTGTTCAGTAGTGTGAAACTTGACCAACATACCTAATTTGTTAAATCGAATCAATAAACAAGAAAACCGTCTGATATAACTTTAAAACGGTAATTACCAAAACAAGTTATATTTGGTACTTACACTCTTGAAAAAAGATGGCACATTGAAATAAATATGTATTTAAAGGCCCTTAGTTACCAAGTAGAAATATATGTATGAAATGCAAACCTTAACTCTCCATTTTAGTCGGACTTAACAAGGTATCATGTAGGCGATGCATCTTATTTGGAAGTGATTACAGAAATGTTTCAACAATACCGTAAATTAGACATAAATGTGTTCACAGAACCATATTTCGATTAAGGGCCCATAAAATAACCAGCGCATCAATGACCCAAATTATATTTAGTAATAAATTAATAATAATCTTGTAGGTGTAGTGTAGGTAAGGTCTCTTCTCTTTAAGATGGACCTAGTTGCATTTTTTTTTGGATCCTTGGTCAATTAATTGAATGTTGAAGACATAGAAGACTCCGCACTTATATTACTCTACGAGTAGTAAAAAAACGTTTACTAAAAACAATCATACTAAAGGGTGTAAGTAAAATTGTAAAAAATGTGATGTTGAAACGTAGACGTGACGTAGACGACCGTCAGTCATTTTGGGGAATTCTCAAACATTTATCATCATCAGCATCTTTATCCTTCTAGCGTGTGTTCCGTCTATTGACAGCTCTACTCTCCTTACTTGTCTCTTAGTAGAGATCTCTATTAACAACATTGAACCATCTGAGTTTCGACCTCACTCTCCGCCTGTAGCCGGGCAACGATTTCTCAAATTTTCATTCATGTAACCCTCGTATAAAAAAAACGTGTGGCACTTGGGGACTGCCGCGGTAAAGCTATTGCATAGCATTTGTTATCATTGCATAGGTTTTTCGTGCTGCTGTTGAAGTGGTCTATATTTCAGGTCCAGTTAAGAGATATGTGAGGATTTGCAGTCTGTATGAAAAAAATAAAAATGTATACGGGCGGTCACTGGGTTGCACGGCCTTCAGTCTCGCCACGCAGCTCGGCCTGCGGCCTCGCGGGGCGTGCTCTGTATTCGGCCTTTGGCCTCAGGCTGCGCCAAGTTACTTAGGGGAGCCGTTTGTATGAAATGTATGTATGTATGGGGGTGGGGGGTTTCGAAAATAAAAAAATAAAAAATAATACCGGCTCTGGTAATTGCTTAGGTACCCCTTCTATTTTGTCTATGGGGCCAAATCTCCAAGTCTTACCGTTTTGCCAGGCCGTACCTTTTTTCTGGTACTCGAACCCTCGCCCTCTATACATTCCACTAAATACTATATAGCTTGTAAGCCTACATGGTAGGCGGAATGGGGGGTGTTAGGTTTTATTTCTTGATTCGGTCGCCGCGCTCAAAGTCCGCTATAAAAGCTATGCAATAGCTTAAAAACCGCTAAGCAACCAATTTTTAGTATTTAGTAGGTATATTGAGCGGTCATTAACTTATTACATCCTCGACCTGAATTAGCGTAATCATTGCACATGAGCTATTTTCGTGTGCATATGTAACAGAGATAAGGCTAAATTAATTTTATAGCCTGATAACCTTACACATCAACTGAGTCATGCAAGAAAATAATATTTGGTTAACTTAGGTTTAGTAATTATCGCGTTTTCTTTAAACAATAGATGATATCTGGGGCTAAATCAAGAAGTATTCTCCACGGCACTCAGGAGCCAAGAAAACCAATTAAGGTGGTGTATTGCCAATTAGATCTTCAAATGCTGTGCTGTTCAGTGAATGGATCTTCTCGTGTAACGGTATCCTGTAACATCAGAAATCTCTGATGTTACAATAAGGGATCTAAATGAGGGAAACCATAAACTGGTCACATCTTGCCTCCTTAGCATGGCACTGTAATAAATAATAGGAAGGGAGACGAAAATTAGGCAACTCGCTGCCTCCGTGTTCATGGTTGGCAGCATAAATCTATGGAGCAAACAAGCATTTTATGCTAGTTTACGATTCAAAGTTTTCATTTGTGTCAGCGATCGTCGTGCAATGTTTGCAATAGGCGGCAGACAAGGCTATTTTCGAGCCCAAATTGTTGTGAATCGTTAGGTAAATAAATTATTTAGCTTGTGTAACCCATGTAAACTAAACACTACACTAAATAGCTGAGTACCTTCAGTTAGGAATGTTAAACAAACGAATTCCTGCTGTTACGGCGAGAATAAGACAATTAATTACAAAACTGCGAGGAATTCCTTGGCTAGCGAACCATGGAGTTCAATCACTTAAGTTTGTACCATATTGGGTAGGTACTGTATTCATGTTTGATATCATTAATAAAGATATCGCTTACATGCACCGACATAATTTCGTACGTAAGTACATATATCTCAATGCTTATATGCTTACTTAACCATACATAGCACCAACAATATTTTAAAAAAATAGAGTCGCACGCCGCTTTGCTATCATTTGTGCATAAACCCTAAGAAAATTTAAATATTTTAAAAGGACATTAATGCGTCTATATAGAGTCGATGAACGTTATCGGGTGGCACAGAAGCCTGAATTTATTCAGGTCCTGGTACCACCCGATAAAATAACCCTTTCGACTAATATATATATTGATTACCAACTCATTCCAATCCCGTCGTACTCGATTGTACCTTCCACCGCGTTGCATACATTCGCGATTCCGCGAAGTCACGTGATCCAGGATTTTCCAATCTGAAACAAATTAAATCCAATGAGTTTTTGTCGGTTCAGCGGCTTCCGGCTTAGCAGCCTTGTTGTCTGGGTGTGAGACAAAGAGAACCAAGGTTGGAGGTCGTCGCCGCAGCCATTGATGCGACACCGCGTTAGAACGTTGATCTCGGAATTTATAATGTGTAATGTACACTACAGTTCACTACATATACGGATACCTAATGTGCACCGCAAAATGCTTATGTACTTATAATATAAGGTTTGTTAGTACCTCTTCACTCTCCCATGTGTGCCGTATGAGGTTAGTAACTGAGAACAAACAGCAGCGTAATCTGCGCAATGAAGCCAATGCGCCGATTACGCTGTGTATAAATATACCATGGTACAATAATATAGGGCCTATATTATTGTACCATGGTATACTATTGTACATGGTCATCTGCGTAATATTCTATTCCCGCGATGACCCAAGACCAAGACTACGACACAAATGTCACGAGAAGTGTTACCACCGATTGTTCTTTTCAGTAAAAAGGACTTTCTCAATTAGTTAATGAATATAAAATACCAACAAATTTAACTATTTCTTGTATCGTGTTATTCATCTTTTTAATTTTTAATAAATTTATATTTACAGCAATACATTACCTTCTCTTTTACTATTATGTGAAGCTGGTCGGTTACTTTTTAAAAATTATTTAGTACTATTTTAGGTGTAATATGTAATTTAATGTTTTGAACTGTATATGTTGACTGATCAGTCGGCAGCGCGTGTGCCCTGAGAACTCTCATAATCATGCTCATCAAGGCTGTGTTTATGTAAATGTTACGAGTAACTATGGTAGTTACGATGATGATATAACTTGATGCTTTGTCTGCGTTTACTTGATAATATCACCTGTAATGTACACTTGATTGTACTCGTAGCACTCAAATGAATGATGTATACAATTGTTGTAATCACCGCTAATGTTTTGAAGAGGTAGGTTTTGTTTATTTGTATTTAGATAATCATAGAATTATCGCGTTCAGTCAAAAAATCTCGATAAAGCTACATTACAACGATTTGTCTTATGTAGGGATGTGCCGTTCCCGTTCCCCAGATTTCCGGGAACGTTCCCGGGAATGGTCCCGAAAAATGGAAATGTCAGGGAAAGTTGTAATTTTATTTATCAGACATATTTTTATCACTGTAAATATATTTTACTAGGTAACGTAAATGCATCACTTGATATGGTTATAATACAAATACATATTATATCGAATATTCCGTAACATTTCCTAGAAATACGGGAACGTTCCCAAATTCCCCGGAAACGGCACATCACTAGTCTTATGTACATAAGGTGATTACTAGGTACCTACCATTGAAAAGTTTCCGAACTTTGATATCTTGAAGATTTTCTTTGACAGTCACTTTCTAGTTTTTACAAGCTTTTATTTAGCTCGCCCCTGTTTGTTGTTTTCTCTGGTTTTTGGGTCAATTCTTGCAAGTAAAATTTGAGCCATTTCCCAGTTTCTGATTGAGATAAAAATTTTGATTATGGTATACATACATTAGCATACAATGCAATATTATTATGACAAGAAGCTGATCTGATAATGGTGCCGGAGGGTCGCAAAAGGAACCCTGTAATAAAACGACAAAACCCCATCGAGTTTGGGTTTATTACATATGGCTTGAGAAGTACTTAGGCCTCACAATAAAAGCTTGTACGAAAATAAGTGTTTCTTTTTTAAAAAACTTATTTTGGAAACTTGCGGCACGGCATACTTAGAATTGTTATATTATAAACTAATCTGGCCTGGCAGATTTTTCATAGGTCACACAACTCATACAATAATTTTGCAGCTAGATAGATTTATAATACTGCAAGCTATTTCTATGTTTGATTTTTAGATTTATTACCAATCTTGCGTAATTTAATGTATATTATAAGAAATTATAACAATGACATTGAAAAAAAAATTATAATTTTAAATTCGATGTGTTTTGTTATTCTAAGTATATAATAAATCGCTTTGCAATAGATTGCTACGAATAAAACATGAGACTTTACAATGCTACATTTGTTTGCCGCGACATTATTTTATAACTCGTAAACAAGTAATAAAACATATATTCTAGCCATCAGGGTCGTTTGATATACGAGCAGTGTTATATAAGGTTGCAGAAATCTAATACGAAGCAAACGGTCGCTTATAAAGTATAAAACGACAGAGGTACCAGAAGTATATTCTAGAGTCGTCCTTTAACATAAGTTATATATATTTAAATATCAGCTTAATATTTATTAGATAATCATAAAATTGAATAGGATAAGCAAGAATATTTATACACGTAAAATATGTACGTATGTATCTTTATTGTTAAATAAATTATGCACGTCTAGCAAAATACTCTGAAACTATTTATTCATTCCATGATACTGAACAACTTTCCCCAAGGAACGTATATTGACATATCATTTTTTTTGCTTTCCACCCAACTTAGAGCAGCTGATCGGTCTGTTTGTATGGGAGGTAATTTCTTTTCATATTCCAATATATCTTCTTTAGGTAAATTTTTATTTATTTTAGTATCATGGGCTGTATTCTTTTTAGCCTTAAAATAGTTTCAGCATATTTTAGATCCTGTAAGTACATTTACACTTGTCAAGTGTCGATATGATTTTTGATACACCATGATTGTTTTACTATTTTGTCCGGAGACTGGAATCTCTGACAGAGGGTTAACAAAAGCATATAACTTTTTACTTACATATTTCTTCTGACCCTAAAGCAAAAACAAAATGTGTCATTATGCGAATATTGTCAAAGAACCCAGCAACAATGGACAAAGTGCAACTATTGTTACCATTGTACGAAGCTGTCCCACATGCGCTACAAAAAATCGGCGCCAGATGGGAAGGACATTTGTGCAAGTGCATTTTTTTTTAAGTCTAGCCGACGCCGTTCCAAAAATATGTCGTTAAAACAAAAGGGGTTTTATCTGTGGCGCCCGTGCCAGACAGTCATATGTTTTGTTATCATTTCCACGGCTTTGGAGGTCATATTGGGACCGATACTGAAGTGTTACTCATCGTCTCTATATTTTAAGTGACTATAAATCAGTTTACAGACTCCTTGCACTTGTTTATAGTAGCTATAAATTTTTGCTTGCACAAGTAGGACTCAAATAATGCCAGCTCACCGGACTGATAACATTTAGATGTTTTACATTTTTCCGTATATGAGCCATCAACTTATATATGTACCTATTATTATAGTTTATATATATGTATATTTCGGAGTAAGCATATCTTCTTCGACATCGTCAATCATCATGGGTTTAGTGGGCGTTACCAGGGTAAATGCGAGCACAAAACAAAATAAGTAATCGCTTTTCATTGGCTTTTCATACAATTTTATTCCATGTTTTGTTACAATGCTTTGTCACTTCACTATTACACTTCGTAATTTATAATTTAAAAGCCAATAAATGAATTGAATGAAATCTGAGCAGTAGATTCAGGACACCGCTTGTGCTCTTCCAAATATCAAATATCTCCAGGATCCACCTCGATCCAAAATTATTATTCAAAATGTACGCTACACCACACAACTGATTATCTTCACAAGAAAAACAAAGATGGCGCCTGACCCCACTCCGGGCTGGCCCTCTGCTCTGATTGGCTATGACGTAAATTGCAAAAATCATAACTTTTAATAAATTGGTTGGATTTTACACAAAGTAAACCATTTCAGAAATCATATTAAATTAAATTAAGGTTTTACAAAATATTTAAATTGAAGACAATCAACTTTTAACATTAAACGCTATTTAAACAGCAATGAAGACGACTTGATACTTCCTCCGATATATATTTAATATATAACTAGACTAGACCGATCTTCCATGCTGTTCTGGGAGAAAAAGAATATACAAGATGCTTCTCTTCTCGCGCAAATCGTAGAAGCCGATCGAGGGTATAGGCGATCAACTAAATCATGTCAATAGATGCGACCATCACTATTCTGATTCCTTTCTCTTTCTTCACGTCTAGCATTACACAAAACGAGGCCTTTGGGTTATAACAGCTTCGGGCTCCGTCTACCCCGTAAGGGATAAAGACGTGATAGTGTGTCTGTAACTATACCGATTTCGTTTGAAAGTCTGTTCTTCTCCATGTTACTCTCTCCCTCATCTCAGCGTGTTCCCAGTTGCATCCACAGCTGCAATGCTGTGAAGCCCAGGGTCCGCTTCTCCATGTTACTCGTAGATGTCAATTGCCTGTCCCGCCTTGTTTATGTAAGTAGTAATGAAGAAAAACACTTAGGTATGTATATACCTGTGTATTCTAGGTACCTAGTTTACTTATAAAGTGGAAATTCTAGTTCCTGACGATTAACTGCACGGAACGGTGGCTATACAACTTACACCATTCCGATTTTAATCAGTACGATTAGAGTTTTAATAAACTTTTCAGGACCTTGGATACTTCCAGGATGGGAGAGAGGAAAAAACGTCTACAAGCTGCTTCTCTTTCCACACAGATAGTAAAAGAAGATTAAGGGAATGGGCGAAAATCTAAATAGCTATCTTAGTGAGGCTGGAAATCAATCATCTATTCTGATATTATTCTGATATAATTATGAGTATCTAAAAGGTACAGATGGAACACTCTTGGATACGAAATTTGCTAAATTAAACCCAGTTACAGCGTACTAAATCCCATTTGGTTTACACACCGCGCAAATGACTTTCAACTTATTAGCCTAGCGTGCGCCGAACCAGCCAAAATGTACCTTACGTCTGCAAAGCGACGGTCCTTATCCCTTTATCTATAGCATAAATTTTTTCATCAATTTTAAAACTGCGGTGTGCAGCGGCCTAACTTCATACCTAAACTGCGGAGTGCGCCAGGCCTGGTGAGAGTGCATCTGCATCAGGATCTTGGACGACACGCATCTTTAAATCTCTGCCTGCCTGTCAATGGGGTGGCGACTGTTTATGACAATTTTAATGCGCCCTTAAAATTAAAGTCATAAAAAATTTACGACGGACAATGAGATGTTTACGACTGGCCGTATTTCATTCCATTGTAGGCCTAGCTTGTTGAGTACTAACTAAACGGCCTGAGATTAGAGGCCAACGGTTTCTTTTATTCTGATATTATTTTTATAGCTCTAATTTCCTTGCGTGAGAAATTGCAGCTGCGCTTTATAAAAATAAGTGTAAAGTTAAGTTAAAATATTTGCATGGAACGAAATGGATTACAGAGGTTTTTATTACATACTCAGTAATTTTTATACCAATACAAGTAGGTACCTAAGTATTATTTCAACGATCGTTTTGTAATAATAATACATAGTATGTGTTCTCAAAATAATCATAAAATAATTAGATTCTGTATTTTTTAAACAACATTATTTTAAAGTAGGAAGTGAGAGCGATTTATTTTAAATAATAATAATATAACAAAAATACATATGAGTACTTAGGTAAGTATACATACATAGGTACTTACTTATAATTTTGGAACAAAAATTTTACACTTAAAAATGTTGACATCTTTAACTACCAACGAACTAAGTACTAAAAAATCGAAAACAAAAAATGTGGCCCTAACTTATCCATTGATTTAAAAAATAAAAGAGGATCTTTAATCGCGCTGATGTACGAGTATTTTGGAAGCTACCTATTTCTTTCGGCTCGGGGCAGGATCATGTGATGGATTCAAGTTTTTGTTGGACATTATAATATAATAAGACAGTATAAATAAAAAAGGAACCTACCTTTAAGTTGTAGTTCTACTCTAATGATCTTTTAGACAGAATCTTAGTTTGATTTTTAGATGAATAATAAGTTATTTATTTTATTAAAATGTTTATGTTCTTCTAACATGTTTATTATTTAAGATCTTACGTATTTTTTGTGAATAAATATCATTATCATTCTACCCAGGTACCCCGATATAAGAGGTCCGGCCGTTAGGCCCTCGTTCCGCGACGCGCATAAGTACCTTACCTACATATTTCTTGCTATACCTATAGCACTGGTAGGACTCTCCATTGATTCAGAGTAACATATATACCTACTACTACTACAAACGAAACAATTTATCTGTACACACGTCGATGTGTGAGTTTTATACTTAGGGTCGCACCGCAGAATTAATTTAATACTTACCTACTAACGAGTTCGACATATTTACGATTATATCTTTCCATACCGGAAGATTTGCGAACACTATGACGTAAAAAATATTCTGTTTTATATGTATTAAATGTTACAGAAAAGCCGGAAACAGCTACATAATATCACTTCACAAATATTTTTCATTATGTCCATTGTCCATTTCACCATTAGTTCACTTAACTGATTATTACTGAGTCATTTATAATGTAACGCACTAATTTCACTTATTCACTATTGTAATATAGTAATTTGCATATTCGGCGCAAAACTATACGGTAATGATATGAATAAATTCAATGGTTACTATTGGTTGACAGTTCTCAAGACAACACACGTCGCGTATTGCGTACGGCTCGTAACTAAACCCTGGTTTGGAGCTGTCAAAGCTCACAAAGTGCGGGGGAGAGGTGCGGGGACGCCAATTTGCGGGAGACGCTGTGAGTTACCATTCTGTTTGACTCTTATGTATTCTGTGCCTATAGGTAAAATATTATTATTGAAACTATACTTACTTAAAACTACTACCTATATACCTAGTAGGTTAGGTTAAACTTTCAGACAATTTAAGATAAGATAAGATAAGATAAGTTTTTTATTTGCAATAAATAGGGTTAATACAGGTGTTAGGAAAATACAATTAAATACAGTAGCTTAACCTATTTAGCCATATTCAATAGCATGCAAATTTTTCACACATTATTAAAATATTATTAAATCAAATTATTCATGCATCGAATTCGCAGACTTTAACTTTATGTTCTAAAAACTCATTAATTGAATAAAAACTTTTTTTAGCAGCCATTTGCGCAGGGATGATTTAAATTTATTAAATGGAAGCTCTTTAAGTGCAGATGGTAATTTGTTATAAATATTTTTGCACATTGCAAAAGAGTTATTTTTATATTTTTCAGTTTTTGGTACAACAGAGTCTATTACAATTTCTTGTTGTTCGAAGAAAGACGTGTTTAGCTTGAACAAATAAATGCTCATTTCGTTTCACAAAGATGCTTATTTCTAAAATGTATAAGCATGGCAGGGTTAATATATTGAGCGACTTGAAATGAGGTCTACTCGAAATATATGGTGGTATGTTGATAATTGATCTTATGCATCTTTTCTGCGCCTTAAACACTCTTTTTATGTTGGTACCATTTCCCCACATAATTAAACCGTATCTAACTATAGACTCGACATATCCAAAATATGCTGTTAAAGCTGTATCTTTATTTGCAACTTTATTTAGTTTTGAAATGGCATATGCAAATTTGTTTATATTACTGCAAACTTTGTGTATTTGTCGCTTCCAATTTAACTTCGTATCAATAATTAAACCTAAAAATATCGTGTTATCTGCATTCTTTAAAACTTGTCCGTCAAACTGTATGTCAATTGATTTATTTTTAAAATTATTAAAATTCATTAATTTTGTTTTTGATATATTAATTTTTAAATTATTTTTATTCAACCAATCAACTACCAATTGTAAATTATTTAAAATGTCATTTTTATGTTGTTCTAAGGTAAAATTCTTGTCAGTAGTTATTATTAATGATATGTCATCAGCAAATAAGATTGATTTCTTTTACTCATAGTTAGATATAATTTTGTAATTTAATTTTCAATGTTGGTACCAACTCAATTAATTTCTTCAAGTAGGTTCTTACCATTAAAGTATCTAATTAGAACTAACAAGGTAAAAACTGAATCATTTAAAAAAGTTCTACTTCGTTTTTTTACTTTCTTTTGTTATTTGAAATAATAGTCATCGAACCGTTTTGTTAACATTTGTTAACCTTTAAACTTTTTTATTATAACTACAAATAAGCTTTATTTTGTGACGTGCTACTTCGCATCTGTTTCAATATAGTTACCTAACTGTTTGTGTTAAATACACAAACATGAACAAACTGTAATCATTAGCATTTCTAAGAACAGAAGAGAAACATCCCAGCGCACTTGATGAGAAAACTTCACACCTCCACTCACATCAATCTTACTTTTTTTTATAAAACAAATAATCTTTAAGATTTGGATGATTTCTAAGAAAGATTTGCTGTCAACGAGAGTTTGATAAAACATTAACAAACAATATTTCACTTTAAATTTAGCGCCGTAAGTTTTGATTTGCTTTGAATAGTTTTTATAATAGTGCATCGCGTACGTGATTTGTCACCCTTCGAAAATACAGAGCGCAGAGGTCCACGATATACTCGTAAATATAAAATTATGTCCTTGGGAACCGGGACCTCGTATTCAGAATGGCTTAAACACAATAAACAAGTTTGAAAAATCTTTAGAATGCGGTTTTTTCGATATAATAAAGTTACGTCCTTTTGTATTTTTTTATATTTTAGGATTTACTCGTATATTATATTTTATTATCAGGTTAATCGCGACCTTTCCACTCAATAAGTCGGTAATAAAAATTGGAAGTTCTGATCTTTCTATCGTGTTGCTATAATAAATCCCCAAACTCCTATACGTATGTATGGTAGGTTTCATCAAGAATCCAGAATCATTTATCGTATTTTTTCGATATTTTATCTTCATCTACTTCCTAGAAGATAAACTTTTTCTTAGCATCAAGCACCTGCTACTTATGAGAAGATTTCAGTTTTAAATAGCACAGATTTTTTTAAAATTTCATTTCCAGCAATCACGTGGCCCACTATTGGGCAAAGACGTCCCTCCATTTTTTTCCATTCCAATCATTAAATTTTCAATATGCTTTGGCTTCTCAGGACTTTACTTGTAGGCAAGCTCAACTTTGATTTACGAGTACTCTGTCAATTGAAGAAATCAATATTTTATTTACATTCGATACCAACTCTACCTGTCTACCTCCTTTTTACATTTAACTTTGACCCTGTTGACACCTCGAGGGCGAAAGGTGCTAAAAACTAATTGGTCAGACAAACTTTGCCAATCACTACCTACTTTTAAAATATGTAAGTAAATGTAGTACAAAAAAATTAAGAATACCTACAAAATAAGTATGTATAGCTTACATAGCATTTGGACTGTAGCACAGGGCCCAGATTTCTGGCTTCAATAAAGAGAGGCTTAAGTGCCTTGACAAAAGATTGAGGAAAGTGGAAAAGACTCGCATGCTGTCCCGACCCCACGTAAAGTGGGATAAGGTGAGGAAGAAGAAGAATAAAGAGAGGCTTATATGCTCAGCAGGAGTTGAAGTTGATACAGATACATTATTAGTTTTTATCCCTGACGGGACAGATAAAGCTCAGGCCTGTTAGACCAAGATCACTTTTAGCGCGATGGAGAAAAGGAATCAAAATAGTGATAGGTTGCTAGCCGCATTGCCTATTAACATGATTCAGATTCTCGCCCATTACCTCTATAGGCTTTTACGATCTGCGCGGGAAGAGAAACAGCTGGTACATTTTTAGTTTTTTCTTTTCTACCAGACCAGCATGGAAAATTTGAAGTTGGAAGTAACAAAAAACAGTACATCACCCACATCCACTAAAGATAAACATGTTATTCTTATCCTTGTGTAAAAATCAGTGTTTCCCTTTCTCACAATAATTCTCAACGTGACCGTGGCCACAATACAATTCCAAATAAATGTGTTACCTCAAAACCTAAAGCACGTTTTAATAACATCATCCATACATTTTAGTGTCGTCGTGTTTACATTAATCTTTGTAAGGGGTTGAACGGAAGGGTTACATGAATAGTATCATACCGTCTTACTTAGGTCCCGTACCAATTCGCCATATGTTTCTGCACCTGACTCTGTAAAATATACCTATATCCCTTTTGACGATTTTCAAGAAGGAGCAACCAAACCCTAGTGTGGGGTGCAGCGCCACATACACAGTAGCCGAAAATGTCACATAAAATGTTATTTTCTTAATTCTTTAGTTATTTAGTTTCAGAAACACAGGCCTCTGCCTAGTTTGGAAACTCAGTACTTACTGTAATTATATGCTTAGTTGTAAGAACTGCATTTTGTGTCAGAATGTTTTTTTTATTTATTTATTTTTCTGTGTTTTAAATGTATAACATAATAGTACTATCGACACGCTAACAAGTGTTCTAAAGGAGAAACTACATACATATTTTAATGGTTTTACTTCTCAGAACATATTTGCAATACAAAGTTACGAGTATTTTTAGGTAAGTATTTGTGTAGTAGTTTTGAAATATTTTCACCTATGTTTATATGAAAGAATCTATATATTTTCTTCTTAGTCTAATGGTAGACCGGGAGAGAATAGCATATGGCATTAGGTCCGCCACTTGTACTTTTCTATAAATTGTGCAATAAAGATTAAATAAATAAGTAATGTTTTTTTTACGAGCTCTACATTTACTAAGTTTTTCAGTGGGAAAATAATGTTAGATCACAAACAAAGTGTGAAAGTTGAAGAGACTAATGGGTACGAAACCCTTATTAATTTCAACTGATGAATACTGCTTACTGATCACAAACTTCTTAAACAACATACCATGTCAATAAAATATATTGCACTTTATTGTAGCAACGTAGGTTACGTTTTTCTATGACTTTATTTTTCTTAGCTGTATCTTTAACTTGGTTGTTTGGCTCCTTCGTACTAATTCCAGTTGCTTATTCAGATGTCTCCCCTCAGTTCATAAATAAAGCTTACAGTGGGATTAAAGTATAAGCTTAGAAATCTTCGTAGACATTTGTAAGGCGAGGCACCGCCCAGCATAATTTCAACATTGAAGTGTATATCCTTGGGCAATGTCAAAGCTTTCCCAAGGTGAATTTAAAAAGAAATTAGGTGAAAGTGTACTTATTTGGATTACCATGAAGTTGGGTAATAATGGTAATGAAATTTTGTAACAAAATTGATGTGACGGGCACATATAAGTTCATTGGGGTTCATATATAAGTAGATAAAATAGTCATAAATACCCTGTGGATCAAAGGTGAAACATACACTTCGTCATATAGATTAAATTAAGTATTTGTATAAAGAGTTATGTATTTTTTTCTTATTTTTATTAGCGTGTCTTGTTGTCGCCTATTGAATAAGATGTAGTTTCGCATTGCTAGGCAAAAACTTTTCAGTTTGTCCGATCACAGACATCTTCATTGGGCTTTTTTGATAGCAACAAGGAGGAGACCAAGCCACCGAAGAAAATTTTGCACCTTTAAGGAATATTAAAGTGAATAAAGTACGTATTGTAGTATTTTTAACCGACTTTAAGAAAGGACCTCCTCCTTTCTTAAAGTCTTATCAATTAAAACATGTTGTATGTACTCGTATGTATGTTACGCGATATCTTTGCCAATATTGTAAACCGATTTTGATAATTCTTATTTTATTTGAAAGTCTTTACTTCCAAATTGGTCCTATATTATATTAATTTGGTAAAGATATGATGAAGAACTTAAGAGATATAGAAGAAACTCTTAAAAAAATTAAGTTGGTTGTATTTTTTATAAAAACAAATATTATCTATGTAGCACCAATTAAGCTTTTATAATTTGTATTATTTGTTTTTATAAAAAATATCAAAAATTTATAATTTAATTTGTATTAAGGTACAATCAAAATGACAAGCTAGTGACCAATTTACCTCAACATTGACGAAACTAGTAGACAAATGTATTGATTCTCAGGTCAACGGTCTGGTTTACAAACTCCATAATTTTGTACAGGCTGAATAAGGTGAGGCTGAAATTGAGGCGCGGTTAAGTAGGTTAGTGTTACGGTAAAGTGACTTTTTTCGATCCTTAATAATGTACTTCTACATATATCCTGCTATCATCACTAACAATTTTACAATTCAAATTATTTTTTGATAATATCTAATATACTTACATTAGTGCCGGCCGTGTGGTTCCCGGCAGAGTAGAACAGCACCACTCCAAGTCTTCCCGTGGATGTGAAGGCGACTAAGGAAACACAAGCTAAACAAAGCTTATAAATATCAGTGAGACCTCTCCAACCCGTTTGGCCAGCGTGGAGAGTGTAGGCCCCATCCTCTGACTGCTCTGGCTAATATATGGCTCTGGTAGTACAGAGAGGGTCGTGCTCCTGCAGTGGAAATTAAAAAAGACCTAATGATAATGATGATGATTCTTACATTTAATAAATATTTTGAGATGTATATGGAACATTTTATACCCATGTATACCTATGTACAATATAAATATGTATGTATTTAAAATGACCACCTACAGCATGTTACGGAATGGTTTTTAGCAACCCAAATTCTAATAAACACTTTTACGAATATTTTGAGCTCAAAGTCGATATGCTTAATCTTAATTTTTTTTATGCCTTTTTAAGTTTCAGCTTAAAATTGGTTAAATTTAAAAATTTACTAAACTAACTAAAATCAAACACCTTCAAATATAAACAAATAAAAACCTGCATTGAAATTATACCTATTTGGATTTCTGTAGCCTGCACGCTAAGGTTATTTTATGTAATAAGTAGGGTAACAAACCGCGTTTGAGTAACGAACAAAGGAAACAAAAAATTATCTTAAAGACAAAAAGGTCTGGCTTGAGCTTGGCGCGGGTCCCTCTTAAAGGTTTGTATACTTAGACATGTCATAATTTAGGTACATTGGTACATACTAAATTTACAAATTGACTTTATTTTAAATTTCGTAATTCTTATAATTCAATTTAATTATGACATAATAAACAATGTAATCTCTGTCCATCTATATAACTAATTTTAAGTTTTTAGTTTGTTAGTTGACGTCTTTGGAGAAAACGTGCAGTGCAGTTTGTTGCCGCTTCTTCTGCACTTGCGCCTAGGAAGCGGCGTAAACTTAGCTTTAAGTAACGATTTGACGTCAACATTTGTGCAAAACAAAACAAAGTGACTATTATTAAGAGATATTATAAATATCCTATGATAATAAAGATATTTTGAATTGAATTGAATTGAATAGTTTTGTACATGTTTTTTTATTAACTAGTACTTACAACTAAATAAAAAAAAGATACAAAAAATCGGATTAATCAAACAAGATTGTTTGATAAATCCAATTTTTTGCACTTGCTTGCTACGCTTGCGCTCTTATATTTCCCATAAACTAAAATAAATTTATCTTATAGCTTTAGCCAGCAGCTGCCAAATTGTTTGGAAGGATTTTTGCAAAGACTGAAAAGCGAGAAAAAAGAAAAGCGTTGGTAGGTTATAGTAAGGTAAGGTATTATCGGTGAATGATAAAACGTTTACACATTCCGCTGTCGCGGCAGCGGTTTTCGCCGCTGCGGCGACACCGCGCCTTGATTTTGTATGTATAGTTATTTTTAATTGCTAAATTGATGAATGCTCCCGGTGCGCCAAAAAGGCCGCGTCTTTGTTAAAGCCCGATGCCGCCTTTGCGCTAATATAGACTTTATTTGTTCTGATCTGACCCTTGTGTGAACACTCTTATAGACAGGACAATCAAATGATATTCCTAGCTCATTTATTTAAACAGGATTTCAGGTTACCTTTACCAGATATGGCGAACAACAATCGAATTTAAATTATTGCACATTCATCTTTCACTATCATTGACTTTCGTCATTGTGTAAAAGAAAGCATGGAGCCCATTGTAAATGTCACATAGCTACGTTTTGCCGAAAACTGGGTTAAGCCATCACTCCCCCGAGTCACGAATAGGAAATCAATGATTCGATTTTTGCGTTAGTTTTCGATTTCGTTTTACTTTCGGTGACATATTGCAGTAATGGTGTAAATATTAATGGTATTATTGCTAATTATAGTAGGTTTAATACCGTAATACCAGAGAGTAAACACAGCTAGTTCTTAGAATAAAAGTTTTAAAATTTTATCTTATGTTAACTTATTGCATTTTTCTCTTTTTATTCTCGAATAAACGTTAGTCCATTTTTTTTATTAATAGTAAGTAAGTTAGCTTATTTAGGACTCTATTTTTCTTACAGTAGAGTAGCGCCCATGCTCTTATTTATTTATTTATTTATTTAACTTTATTACAAAAATGTAACAGGCGGACTTAATGCCTAAGGCTCTTGTGTTTCTAAATCCCTGATTTTCTTAAGAAATATTTAATTGATTTCTACTTCAATAGTATTGGGAACGCAGTAAATAATAGAAATATACGTAATAAGTAAGTTTGATGTCGAACAAAATTTTATTTACCAAAACCACACAAAAGCACAATGACAACCTTGACAGTCAATATATTTATTCTATTTCAACCAAAGAGTCCTAATACTCCCACTAAAATTTATTGGCTGGCAACACTACCTATTTATTACCTACCTTATTCATAACTTGATCTCTTATCAAGGTAATTTACAATTCGGTAAAGCTTTATTTAAAAAATCTGCTAGTTGACAAGAACTTTCCACATATTTAACAACAACACAATTCCTCTCAACACTTTCTCTAATAAAATGATACCTGATGTCTATGTGTTTACTTCTCCTGTGAAATACAGGATTATGAATAAATTTTATTGCACTCTGATTATCTACATTCAGAGTTACTGATTCCTGCGGTTCATTTATCTCTTTTAAAAACTGCTTTACCCAAAGTATCTCTCTAACAGCGTCACTAGCAGCCATGTATTCCGACTCTGTCGTTGACAAAGCTACTGTTATTTGTTTTCTACTAGCCCAAATAACAGGTCCACCATTCATTAAAAATATATACCCCGTATTAGACTTTCTTGTATCTAAGTCACCCGCAAAGTCAGAGTCGGAATAACCAACTAATTTTACATTGTCATCATACACGATTGACATGTCCTTGGTTTCCTTTAAATAGCGTATTATTCGCTTTACAGCATTTACATGTGCAGTACTTGGAGCACTTACATACCTGCTCACAATATTAACGGCATAAGTTATATCAGGCCTAGAAACACACGACAAAAATAATAATGCTCCCACTGCTTCTCTATACGGAAAATTAGTTGGTACTTCTTCCATATCTTTACACAGTTGTACATTTACATCAATTGGTGTGCTACAACCTTTTGCTTCAGATAAATTGAACTTTTTAATTATGTTCTCTACATACCGCCTTTGGTTAATAGCAATACGACCTTTTGTCTTTTCTATCTCCATACCGACAAAACAAATAAAGTCAAGTATCTTAATCTCGAAATTATTTTTTAAATCCTTTAGTATCATGGATAAAATTGCACTACTCTTTGAAAAAAGCAATCCGTCATCAACATAAATTACCAGTAATACTTTAACATTATTAAAATATCCTATAAATACACAACTATCAGACTGACATGGTTTGAACCCATATGAGGTTAAGAATAAGCAAATTTTTTTGTTCCAGCACCTAGGTGCTTGCTTAAGTCCGTATAAAGATTTATTTAACTTACATACTTTGTAAGGCTGGGCTTCAATACCCTCGGGCACCTCCATGTAAATCTCCTCAGCAAGCTCTCCATACAGAAAAGCCATATCTACAACAACACGTTGGGGTGGATGATACGATTCGTCACTGTCCTCTATACTCTGCATACTACTATCAGATGATATTTCATGACTATTATCTTTATTGCTACTCTCATGTTCACCTGGTGGAGAAGATATTTCAACACCTTCCCCGTCTTCTCCACCTATTTCCAAATGGGTAAAATTTTTTTCAATCTCCGGTTTACTATTTTCATCAAATTTCACATCTCTAGAAATACTTACTTCCTTTGTAATTTCATTATACATTCTATAATTCTCTTGTTCATATCCAACTAAAATCATCTTTGTACTTTTTTTATCTAGTGTACTTCTTTTTTGTTTGGGAATGTGGACATATCCAACTGACCCAAATATTCTTACATGTTGTAAGCTTTGTTTATCACCACACCAAAGCTCATACGGTGACACATTTGGGGTTTGGATAGACGAACTTCTATTTAACAAATAAATTGCACATCTTACCGCTTCTGCCCACAACTTTAAAGGAATATTTTTAGCATATAACATAGACCTTGCACTTTCCATTATTGTACGTAATTCTCGTTCTGCCCTGCCATTTTGTTCTGGCGTGTACGGAGCTGTACATTCACAAGAAATGCCTTTACTTTCTAAAAATTTAAACTTACTTTCTTACTTAAACGCAAGGCCCACATACTCACCACCATTATCTGTATGTAAAATACGCACATCATGATTAAACTTATTATTGACAATAGCATTATACTTCTTAAAACATTCAAATACCTCATCTTTATGCTTCAAAAAATAAATATGGCGATAACTTGTCGCTCCATCTTTAAACAAAACAAATATCTCATTCCAGATACAGAGGTCTCTTCCATGGGACCACAAACATCACTATAAACGATATCTCCTGGCTGTGAGGGACCTCTATGTGACTTTGCAAATGGCAATCTTGCCTGTTTCCCATACTGACATGCTTCACAAACAAATGTATCACTTCCAGTTAAAGATACAGGTAGTGCACCATTTCTACTCATTTTCTGAATTTCTTTCACGTTCAGGTGACCTAATCTCTCATGCCACACTCTAATATCTGTCTGTATCAAAAGCACACAAAACTTGGAACTTCCACTGTTTGAAGTTATGACCATCAAATTTTTCCACTTTCATCGAGACCTCCATGACCAAGTCCCGTGAATACTATTTACTTCTACTTTATTCAAATTAACGTATTTCTACTGGTATCCTGGGTCCATAACCTATTGGGAACGCAGTAAATAATAGAAATATACGTAATAAGTAAGTTTGATGTCGAACAAAATTTTATTTACCAAAACCACACAAAAGCACAATGACAACCTTGACAGTTAATATATTTTTTTTATTTCAACCAAAGAGTCCTAATAAATAGAATATTATACAACGGTATATTTTAAACAATTCATTGACCTAAAATTGAAAATAAACGTATCTCGTTATCCCATCGCAGGATACCAACCGAGGCAATAAAAACCCTGCTTGATTAAATTTTATTAGTAACCGAGATAATAATTAGGATAGATTATGATCTCAGGATAAATCTTTTATAATAAGATTGTGGGCGTTGGGAATTTAAATCTGCTGGATAACGTAAGTAACGATCGTACACTCAACGAAACAAGATATGTTCGAAAACAGCCCAGAGTTCCCAATTTCTAATCACAATAATTATAAGCGAGACGCCATCATTGTAAAACATGGTAAGTACTTATGTACCTTTCACTTTTAACGTCCTTTATCTATAAGGACCTCGGCCGCTTTTTTTTGTACGTAATTTTTTAATTTATAAAAATTTAAACTCAGATTTCAATCATCTATTTTTTCGTTGACTGTGCATCGTAACTGTTAAACTTTAAGAAAATATTTTTGTCACAGGTACTTTAATGTAATCTACAAAACATAGATATTAGTTACAAGAAAACGAATAGCTGATCGTTTGTGTATGAGAATAGTTTTATTATTTCTCATCTTCAAAAGAGTAGCTACTTGTAATTTGACCCTAAGTGTATTCAACAAACTTCAAAAAATGTGTTATAAATGATCCTTTCGTAGGTAAGACCAGATGGTGAATCAGCATAAAAAATGTCATTTAAACAATTGCCTAGTATCAAACAAAACATTGCTATCACTTGAATGAGTGTGCGAATATCCCCAATTCAATAGTCCCAGCGATTCTGACTCATTTAGGGCGCAATGCAACAATCCTCCTGAAAATTGAGCTGCAGCGACAATTACTTAGATTAACTCATACATCGCTACTTTAAAACCGTTATCCATAATATAACTTCTTTTATAGAAAGCAATGAATGGCGTGTTTCATATAAACGTTTTATTATTGAACAACAAAGTTAAACTTTGCAGGAGAGTGCAGACTGGGACGCACTACGCGTAGAGACATATTTTTAGCACCAGTATCTAAATTAGTCATCTGTTTTGAACTGTCGCAGCAACTGTGTTGCCCCTATGTGCATTATGTCTCAATTAAACTTTAATTAAGCTTTTAGAAACGCATAAAAGGCTACTTTTATGCGTTTCTAAAAGGTTAATTAAAGTTACTAAGATGCAACTTTTTTTACTCTCCAAATTTTTCTTCTAGATATCATTCACTACGCACTCTCTATCTGATGAGACGAACAAACAAGCAGACAAACCGGCAAGGCCTTTCTGATAGAGTCTATCAGAAGGGCCTTGCCTGTTCATCTGCTTAGTTGTAATAAAATAAATATTCCCGCAATGCGTCTATAAAATGGAACAAGTTTCATACAATATTTCATTTTATTTAGGAATTAAATATCTCTCCTCTCAGATCGTAGTAGTAACACAAGGCGTAACAACTACATAATATAATACAAAGACTAGAATCAAATTATTTACGAATTTATCAGCTGTTAACCTGAGTATTCTTTTATACTTGTCATCGTTTCTATTTATTGCTGAAAACAATAATGAACAAATAATTTTAAAAAAAAAAACAAGAAAAGTAATTTAAACTAAACTTAATGATGAAACTGAACGTATAAATAAAAAAGCGTTGGCAAATAAATATAATTTAAAGGGTATTTATAGATTTTCATAGCCGGTTCCCGGCAGAGTAGAATAGGACTACTCCAATTTTTCCCGTGGATGTGGTAGAAGTCGACTCAGGAAACAGAAGCTAAACAAAGCTTATAAACATCAATAAGACCTCTCCAACCCGTCTGGCCAGCGTGGAAGGAGAGTGTAGCCGAAATCCTCTGACTGCTCTGGCACAGAATACAGTAAGAGTAAACAGAACGGAATCTCCTAAGGTACGCGCAATATGCGTCCCCGTTCCCCGCACCCGCACCTCTCCCCCGGTTCTTGACGGCCAACGTGAGTCATCGAGGCGAATACGGGGGAGAGGTGCGGGGACGGGGAACGGGGACGCATATTGCGCGTACCTTAGGAGTTTCCGGCCTGTGGCTATGGCTTAATACATGGCTCGGGTAGTACAAAGAGGGTCGTGCTCTTGTAGTGGAGACTAAAAAATACCTGATTATGATGATAGATTTTCAAGTGCAGTAAAATGCATGATTCTTTATTTCTTTCTAAATTTATGATTAAACACATACATAAGTAACTTATATTTGTCTTTGCGTAGTAAAATTATTGGTGCAAGTATTTAATGTGACCTTACAATTTTATACGTTCGTAATGCTCGCGGCAAAAACAAAGTAAAAGGTGCTAAAAAGTAAATAAAATTGTAAGTCGCTGTTTTCAGCTTGATAGCTAGGTATTATTGATCGAGGAACCCTATAACAGCAGTTAATCACAGACTCTTCTTATTCTGTCTGACTGTCCGTCTGTCTGTCTACTCTATTAACCCCGGCATAATGTCAACTTAGGCCTGCAGTCTACTAATGACAGAAAATTAGTTCGTTTCAGTTTTGTAACGGCTGTCGAAATTTTTTCCTATAAGTACTTTGTTGATCGTCTTGTACTTAAAGAGGCTAAAAGTGACCTTGGGACCTTACGGTCGTAGGCCTACCTCGTTAGGTATAAAGACGTGAAAGTGTCTCTGTATCTTGTACTTACAACATCTTTTAGTGATATTTACCTGGTATTAAAGAAATGGTACTACTTTTCAATCCATAGTAGAAGTATTAGTAAGTAGCATCGACATATAATTCTCTAGATACCTAACTCTTCTACATTCACCGCTTCGATTCTGATTCCATTTACGCAAACAAACGACAGTTATTACAACGAAACACTCGAACGCACACATAGACAAAGATGCATGCGATTGGTCACGACAAGGCCACGTACGCGTCATGTCGGTCAAGCAGCTAGCTCCCCCAAGCCGGCTGCTCAACCGATACGGCCGCGGTCAACG
The DNA here is from genome assembly GCA_963576875.1 of Acrobasis repandana. Lineage (NCBI taxonomy): Eukaryota > Metazoa > Arthropoda > Insecta > Lepidoptera > Pyralidae > Acrobasis > Acrobasis repandana. Next base: position 6,290,486 of record OY756230.1, on the reverse strand, counting down.
CCACGAGCGGTGAGGTACAATATTAAAATGTTTATTTACTTACATATGAAAGGTGAGTCCTGTGTTTTTTATGTCTGTATAGCTTTTACACCACTTCACGGCACATGACGGCATTTTTAATGAATCGATTATCGAAAACACACAGCAATATTCTCAAAGGAAACTTCTTGCGACGCAACCGCACGACTCGAGTGTCACGGCGAACTGTCGCGCCGCGCTGTTCATATATTAAGCCCCGCCCGCCGCGGTACATATCGCGTGAAATGATTTTTCGGGATTATTTACGATTCCAGAGAATTATTGTTCGTAGGTATAAGTAGTAACCGAAAGGCATGTATGAAGAGGTCGATGAATGTAGATTATTATTATTTGCGAATGGATTTTATAATGTGCAGCAAAGTTAGAGGGTGAATGGAAGGCTGTCAATCCATGTAGTAACGTCGCCATCGGCTTCGTGTATTTTTCTTATGCCACCCTCAATGGACAAGATTGGACAAGAGTCAGTAAGGTGAGACATAGACATAGTGTAGATGAAGCGAAAGAGGTCTGTCAGGATCCTAGCAAGTGGAGGTCCATAGACTCTGCCTACCCCTGTAATGGAAAACAGGCGTGATAGTATGTATGTATTTCAAATCAATCAATTAATTAATAAGTAATACTTTATTTTACACAAAAAAAATAGTGCGGTCTTATGGAAGCTATTAATTCCAGACAGACAACCGACTTCTGAAGAGAACATTAGCGGACGTGGTGTACACGCGACTAAAATACTGTATGAGTTTGTAAACCTTTTTGTTAGTAGCCTAAGAAGAGAACTTTTAAGTTGTCTAATATAAAAAGTCAAGTGTCAAATAAAACCGGCCAAGTGCGAGTCGGACTCGCGCACCGAGGGTTCCGTACAAACCTGCAAGGTTTAGTATTTGGTATGAATTTCAATTTAATACCTCTACGCGTTTATGAGGAAATGGGTAGTAAGTTTAAAATTATTAAAAAAATATATATTATGTGATGTAACTAAAAATTTATGGTTTTCGTAATTTTTCCTTTATCTATGCTATAAGACGTTGCTTCGTACCAAATTTCAAGATTCTGAGTTCACGGGAAGCACCCTGTAGGTTTTGATTCTCTTGCAAGTGTCGAAAATTTGCGGCATAAACGGCTGTATCTTTTGATTGCGTTGGCTTAGAAGTTTGATTTTTTCACAGCTTCAAGGGACAGTAGACCTGAGTAATTGATATAAATTTCAGCTTCATACCTCCACGCGTTCCTGAGAAAAAGGGTCTTGACAGACGGACGGACGGACGGACAGACGGACAACAAAGTGATCCTATAAGGGTTCCGTTTTTTCCTTTTGAGGTACGGAACCCTAAAAAAGACTGAGAGTGCAAAAAATGTATTTTATGTAATAAATAAAAGCTACTAAGAAACTAAAGAAATACAGTCCATTGCAAGAGGTTTAACAAATACAATACTTAAATAATGACAAGTACATAGATACATACATACATATAGGATATATATATCCGTGGAAAAAAGTATCAGATCACAGTGATCTGATACTTTTTTCTTACACCTTATCGAAGTATTTATCTACTTAGTATACCAGTAGCTTCTAATAAATTTCATTCCTATTGATGTCTTTGGATTTAAAATTAGTATTTTACCTTTAAAAATCATACGCTCGTGCTCGTATTTAGAAGAATACAACATTTGCTTAACTTAATTTTATGACAGCAAACACTAAGCTTGAAAATAAAAACATCGTCGAAACGGCCAGTGATATAAAAAGTTTTATAGCGGTTATGGAGAGTATATGGGTTTTATCTGTCCATCTAATTTTAGCACAATTCGCTGGGACGGCGGTTGGTCACATCTGCACGCCCCCCTCCGAGTGTAATATTATATCCAAAACTTGACAGCTAAATATTGTGTACATTTTAGGTATATCCACGACATATGTGACAGCTTAGTAGCTTTTTCATTCTTTCTAATATGTATACACAGCTGTAAGATTGTTCAAGCTGTCTAAGGCTGCCTATAGACATCTCGCAAGCTTAACGACTTCATTTAGCGATAAAAAACAGCACAAATGTTCAAACAACGTTGTTTGATTCAGTAAAAGTAATTTAAATGTCATATAATACTAATTCTGATATTTTTGTTTGCTAGTGGCACTGAATACCAGCCTCCTCCGTGACGTGACTGCCTCCATGGTCCAGTGGTCAAGGCGTTTGCCTTGTGGAGGTTGTGGGTTCAAATCCCACTGGGAAGCATACTTTATGAAAAGTTTTTCTAGTCTTGTTAGGATATTAGAGAGATGCAACAGGGAATACGCTCGGATGATGATGATGAGTTAAGTAAGCATATTAGAGGTAGATATTTGAATAAGTACCAAATTGTTGAAGGCAAAGCTGGAGTTAAAAAGCTAACCCAGGCTTTATCAAAAAAAGTTATCAAACTATTCTGTTGACCGTGGACAAAAATTGTCCTTGAACGAGACAACTGACGTGCCTCGATTACAATGAGACTGATCGGTGTTTTTTTTTTTAACCGTTGAGAAGGAATGCATGGCAAAAACAGCCACAAAAAGCTTGTCCCACACGTGGTCGGCTTTGGAGTCTTATTGCTGGGTTTTGCATTAGTATTCGATATACGACTCGAATTTCTGTTGTCGGTTGTTGTGTAAAAAGTGTTAACGATTTGTTGTTTGGATAGACATAGTTTTTAGACTACCCATGTGGTTATTGTATCGGCTAATGGCGCGCTACTGGTATCAGAAAAATATTTTGTAGAGCATTATTAATGACTTTGCAAATATTTTTTACGAAACAAAAAGCGCTCTGAAATAGGGGTCTCAAAAACTGAAAATCTTTGGTTAGTGTTGATTATCGTGTGTATAAGTGGCCAACACTGGTGTCAGATTTTTCAAGCTGCCTAAAGGCATCTGACATAGCTTGACGACTGCCATGCAATGATGACAGCCGGGACCAACGGCTTATACTCGTACGTGCCTTCCGAAGCACGGAGAATCTCAAAAATTTTTGGTTAGTTACAATTCATAGCTCTATTTATAAAAAAGAGTGCTTACTGTGCTGTATTTTCCAACCACATCATCATCATCTTCAGGTATTTTTAGTCTTCACTGCAGCAGCACTATATAAATAATATTTTCTTCTTGTTTGCTTGTTATGTATTCTAAAAACCCAAATTTTGAAATGCCGGAGCTTCCATATTATACAACGTGTTAATGAACTAACGCAAAACCTCTCGGATGGTACCTCAGCCTATGAAACTGAACAACTTTTGTTCTACAACTTTCACGAAACCCAAGAAAAAAATCGGATTTTCATACAAATTGACTCGATCAGCTGATCAGTTCAATGAAAATTCAATAATTTTTTTTTGGTTTCGTGAAAGTTGTATAACAAAAGTTGTTCAGTTTCATGGGCTGAGGTACCATCTGAGAGGTTTTGCGTTTGTTCATTAACACGTTGTATAACGTATAACAAAATATTCTGAAACTATTTTAATGGTTAATTCAGTCCATGTCCAGATACTAAACGACTTTCCCCAAGGAACATAATACCGAAATATGAAAAATATTTTGAACGTGGTTCTGTATTATGGACTGAATTCACCCTTACAATAGTTTCAGTATATGTTGTTAGACCCTGTATTTATGCAAAATATAGAATGGGACTCATTGTTTTGAAATATAATATACTTGAAGATTGTGACCGTACGGTGAATTTATAAAGAAGTTACCATAATGAGCTATGTGCCTTTGAACAAAAGAAACAATGACATTCAGATCCACCTACGTACAATTGTAAATATCTTAAATCATTTCGATCGTCATTTTGATGTTTGCACCTGTATGCACAATACAGGTGCAAACATCAAAATGATAACAACTGATACAGTTTCCTAGTTCACACGATGTGGACATACAACATACACTATTGTTCACCGCAGGTAGGCTAATCTGCCGAATTACATAAAATTACGGCCGAAGTTACGTCCTCGCGTCATCACGCGAATGCTGAACGTAATTAAACGTTGATGTATGGCTCACTAGATGAGAATAGCTCTTCACTTTACCTGTAACAAAAACAACAGTTGAATAAACAAATGACTTGGGTGAACAATGAACATTCACCCATTGAAAGGTGAGGAGATAATAAAATCAAAGGGAGGTCTAAGGCTCGCGCTACACTCGAGCAGTTTAATAACAAGACATTATAACATATATTAACAATGTCATAAGATATAGAAACGCTTGATAGAATGAACGGGGCACGACAGCTGGAGCCGGCGCGGCGTGCCGCGTATCCTATAAATGCCTATAATATAACATTGTACATAAAGTTTATATTTAATGTCTTATTATTAAATTGCTTTTGGGGAGCTTGGTGACTCGGTGGGAGTATACACATTACTAGCGCTTTCGCAAGTTAAGTAACACCGGGCGTGGATGGGTGACCACAAGAGGCATAAAAATGTCTCGAGCTCCTCCGTGCTTCGGAAGTCACGCTAAGCCGTGTTGGTCCCATGTTTCGTCGACGTCGCGTCGCTGTCAATTCGCGTTCAAAGTGTAACGCGAACCTAAGTCCAGCGATAGTAGGTTGTTTTAAGGCCGTACTTGAATTTTCCGGGGTCCAGTGCTGCCCCCATTTAAAATAAATCATTTCAAAGAAAACGGAGACATTATTTAAAATTTTGCAACTACCAAGTCCTATATAACCCTTTAAAGTATTTTATGAACTACTGTTTACAGTTTATAATGAGAACGTTAAGCTTTACTACGCACATTAGCCAAAAGTGGCCGTTTTTCGCTATTGTGCGTAGTAAAGCTTAACGTTCTCACTTTAAACTGTAAACAGTAGTTCATGAAATACTTTGAAGGGTTATCTAGGACTTGGTAGTAGCAAAAATTTTAAATGATGTCTCCGTTTTCTCTGAAATGATTTATTTTAAATGGGGGCAGCACTGGACCCCGGAAAATTCAGGTATGGCCTTAATGTGAAGTAACAGATTCCGTTTTCAAGGCAACTTGATATTACATTTAGTTATGGTTCATGGTTAAATTAAAACCTCTCCTGAAATTTAGATAAGGTTCAAACACATAAAATTAGGCGATCGTTAAAGGCACGTAATATTTACGAACATTTTATAGTACAACGTGACACCTTTACTATCGTACGAATACGTGAGCAAATATGTGAAGATAATGTTTATTTTAAATAGCCGAGGTGAAACAAATAAACCTTGAAACTTATTTGCATAAATAAAGTGGCACAAATGACCCTAAACATATGAAAATATTCGTAAAACGACCTTGGGTTGATACCAAAAATGGTAATACGTACTATGTATAATAATGTAAATACTTGTTTATTGTTAATTTTATTTGATAAATAAAATCAAGACGTGAATAAATTAGAGTTGAATGTTTTCATATCACTCACCAAAATATCATGGTTTTTCAATAAAGTAAGCACTTTCATCGTCAGCTGGGATTTAGGAATTTGATCTTTGATAAAATATAAAATTTATATAAGTAATATAAGGACAAATCATACCGATTGAGCAATGTCAATTTAACAATACTCTATTCCTTATTACATACAATGATATTTTTTCATCTTTAATTGACCAGTGATCTAACCAGAAATTCTATGCTCATAGACTAAATAACAATAATAATTTGTTAATTTCGGGCACACATACATCCATATAATTGTTAGTAACAAAACTTACAGTCTGTCTAGTATTAGTAATGAGTGCGTTCATACAAAATATTTCATAATAATAAATTGGATTCACATTAATTAATATATTATTATTTTATTTTATAGTTTAAATATCATGTGTGCATACCCCCGGGGATCTTAACTACGTCACAATGCATACGCGTCCAGAGGCACTGGATTGGACAATCCGGCTTATCAGTGATGATTTTCAGAATGCTGTTAGGTATAGCTACCACGAATTCTGCGTCTCAAGGCAGCAGTTCTCTTACGTAATTATAATCGTAAATACGCGCCTCACCAAACATCCCTGACGTAAACTCCCAACTGAAACATCTGAAAACAACTGAAAAAAACAAAGTTAATATTTTTTATTATTTTGAATGAGGGTTAACGTTGGATATCACTAGACAGCGCTTAGCGTTAACATTATACCTATTGTACATTAATTTGATAGTGCAATAAATAAATAAATTTAAAAAACTAACACTACTTGTCCAGGCAAGTGACAGCCAAAAAGGGAGGAATTGTGTAAGTACCCATATATATTTTATCCAAAAAGGGTGTCAGTATTCAGTATCCATGTATATTTTTCCTTGCTTCTTATTAGTTTCTGATATATCCTATCCAGAATTCCCTGATCTATGTCGCGACTGCCCTGCGCCTAACTTAGGGCAATTACACACGCGACGACCAACAGCCCACTATTATTATATCATTATAGTCCGTTATCCGAACAAAAGTGGGACTCAAAACTCTTTGTGGTTTCCTCACGAGCGGATTCTTATATCGGTCACCTTTGATTGCCCACACGGTTAGGTTATTATCAAACGCAGTTGCAGATACTAAACTGTATACTTAGTGGTGCAATTACGGGAAGTAGGTGAACTATTAGGTTGAGATGTTGGCGGAAACCATGTGAGTGGTGAGAATGCGAAACGTGACTAGAGTGACCTCGTATATACTTATTTTATGCTTACCGCAACATTACCGAAATTAATAAAATTTCTCCAAAAAGTCCCTGCCGTTTTCTGACCTCCAAAATCCCAGGACGTTTTCGGAGTCATTACGTTAAAAGAAGCACATAATGATAACTTTTAGCAGAGGTAATATTATTATTATCATCATCATCATCGGCCAGAGCAGTCACAGGATTTGGCCTACACTCTCCACGCTGGCCAGACGGGTTGGAGAGGTCTCATTGATGTTTATAAGCTTTGTTTAGCTTGTGTAAGTCACTTCTACGACATCCAAGGGAAGACTTGGAGTGGTCCCATTCTAATCTGCCTGGAACCACACAGCTAACTTATATTGAAAAGCTTTTGAAAACTTCATTGGAAAAAGGTTTTGAAAGATGGTTCTAAGTATTTTCTTTGTAAAATTGGTAAGATAATTATAAATTATGCAGATCTCTTAAGGTGAAGATACAGGCAAATGACCTTGAAGTGGCGCCCTCATTTGAAATAAATTGTTAACTCGTAAATATGGAGATAATTTCCATATTACTCTTCGTCATGCACTAGATAGCCCTTTAAATTATTTTATAAACCACCGTTGAAAGTATTTACATTAGTCCGTCTAGCTTTAAAACTTGCCTCCGCCAAAAGTGGCCACGGCAAGTTTTAAAGCTAGACGGATCACCAATAATAGTTTTACCGGCAGTTCATAAAATAATTTAAAGGGCTATCTAGTGCATGACGTAGAGAAATATGGAAATTATCACCATATTTACGAGTTAACAATTTATTTCACACTTCAAGGCCATTTGCCTATATCTTCGCCTTAATAAAGCCAAAAAGCATACACCAGCAGCTCATAACTAACATTGTTTGCAATCTAATAGACAAGTTAATACTTGACTATAAATTCCAGTTGTATTGTAAACACATTCCAGCCACTAAATGTCGAGACGTTACGAAATTTAACTGGACAGCTGTAGATACGGTATTTTTTACTTTAGAATTATACAAGGCCAAAGATTCGACGTAAGTACTTTTTTCTCAACTAGACTGTCAGATTAGCAGCTCTAATGTACTATATCATATCATTTAAATGTCGTTCATCATCAATAATCTCATCTGCTAAGGGTTGTCACTGAGAATAACATGAGTATGTTATTGTTGTTAAAAATTTTTAACTATAAAAAAATCGAATTGAGAAAAGCTCCTCGTTTTTTAAAGTCCCTTAAAAATAGGTTTTAATAATAAAAATGCAACATACTGGTCTGGAAGAAAATAAAAAAAGACGTAGAATGCACCAGCTGCTTCTTTTCCCATGCATATCGTAGAAACCGATTAAAGGAAAGCGCGAGAATCTGTATTAAATCGATAAGCGATGTGGCTAGCAATTCGTCACTATTTGGATTCCCTTTTTCCACCTTCACGCCTACTCTATTACTATCACGTTAAATGTGGCCTTTGGGTGTAATGGACGCTCTGTCCATTCGGGATAAAGATGTATAACTGATAATATATCTGTATCTGTTAAATGTAATAAATACTGCAGAAACTTAATAACCGCAAGCCTATTGTAGTGAGGGATCACTTCCAGAAGTTTTCACATACACTGGAGTGAAACTAAAATAGATAGAACTGTTACTAATCAGACAAAACTATAACCATCTATGTCCAGTTGTGGGCTTCTTGCGATAATAATGATAACCATTTTTGTATAGAGATCTGAGTTATTTTTGCAGCGTGTTGTTACTTTTTTTGATAAATATTTTTAGCTAAATATTAAGTGCGGTTAGCTTAATAATATGCTAATTATTAAGCTAACCGCAAATTACCTCTATACTTGCTATAGCTGCTTTAGATCAGTTCAAAAAACCACAATAGTTTTTATACTTGTTTAATTTACTTTTTGACATTTGAGTTATATTATAACCTATTGTTGTATTACTTATGTCACTACTTAACTTACTACTAGTCGTGAAGGTAGTAACGTTCGTTTTTAACGGTTAATCAGATAGAATGTAGTGTATAAAAAAATTAAGTACAAGTTTAATAAAAAATTATGCGTTCTAAATACGGGACTGGCATGTTTGACAACCCTATTTTTTAATCCAATTATGATCTTTTTTTAAGCGTTATGCTAATTGCAATAAGGACTGTCCACGTGCTAATAATATTGTGGAATGCAGCAATAACAATATAAATCATCTCAAGGCTGCATACATATTCATGATGTAGATATAAGATCTACATACCGTAGGTAACTTTAATGCGATTAGTTTTGAAATACGCAATCGGCTAATGACTAATGGCTTTAGTGACTTGCTTTGGCTTTTAGTAAGGCTGAAGTTAAGTTTTATTTTGTCATGAAAATTATGCAGGTTTAGCGTGTAGATTTACCTAAGTGAGAACACTCAGTCACTCGCAAGTATTATACTCACATGTAGAGATGGGCGGCGGGGAAAAAAATCGGGCAGGGTAAATTGGAAGGAAAGGGAAGGAAAGGAAAACAATTATAAATTCTCATTTATACTGGCTATTTTTTTTTAATTCCGGGAAGAAATTGGTTTTGTAAAATTTTAAATTTTCTACAATAACACTCAGATGAATTGCGAATTGAAATGGAAACTTCCATTATTTCAGCCAATACAGTCACTATCAGTATCACCCAGAATAATACCCAGAAAAATATGTTGTACTTTAAAATAACGCAAGATACTGTATACATATTAAACTAGGTATACATATTACAGAGTTTAACAAAATATTCTGAAACTATTTTTAAAGTGGATTCAGGTCACATTTCGATATATATTCCTTGTGTAAAGTTTTTCAGTATCATAGACCGAATTCACCCTTGAACCACAGAATAAATAATCTTGAACTAGTTTTCTGTTACTATTATTAGACGTTATATAAATATATACAGTACATGCTTACTTCAATGTTGATACACGGCCTGTCAATATGTATGAACCATGTTTTAGGGTTCTCAAAACAATGTTTATTTCCCATACTAGTTTTAAGCTGACCGGACAAATTGCAAATGAAAATGTTAGATTTGTATTTTTATTTATTTAACACAAATACAAGTGTAATGGATTGATTAAAAGCCTAAGGTTCGCTAAGGCTTCATACAATATGGAAGGGACATACATAATCGAAACACGGGCTATATACTAGATCACTAAAGTATAATGAAAATTAAAATAACAATAAAAAAAATCAAAAAAATAATCGACATTCCTATACAAATTGCCCGGGCGGGCTGCACACTTTTGTATGAAAATGCCGATTTTTTGTTTGTTTTTGGCTGTTATAGACCGTGGTTCGATTTATTACGGACTAGCTGTGCCCGCGACTTCGTTCGCGTGGTTGTCGAAACGTAATGTTATATAGCCTAAAGCCTTCCTCTATAAATGGACTACCCAACAAAAAAAGATATTTTCAAATCGGACCATTAGTTGCTGAGATTAGCGCGTTTAAACAAACAAACAAACTCTTCCGCTTTATAATATTAGTATAGATATGTCCCTTTCACGTTGTATACTAGGCAACCAACCGGGTGATGTGTAAAAATTGTTTATATTGAAGTATGGTCACCCGTTCAAATAGTGTTGTGATGTATGTGTGTGTCGATTCGTTGTGTGGACTATACATTTAAAGTTACACTCGGTGTGACAAGTATCCAAATATTTTTGAATACACGAGTGTCCGGGTCAACATCATAAAAAAAACAAACCCGTAAATCGATAGAATTGATAGCGATAATCTCACGATACAACGGGCATTATTTATAAATGCCTATTAAATAAATGCTATAACGGGTGATATTACGTAAAATAAAATATTCCGGGTTGCAACAGATTCCGAGCCGTTTGAGGTAAATGATTGGGAGCCGACTTGTATGAGTGTGGCAATGGCAATGTGTTCAACTGTTCACTACTATGTATTCGAACTTCGTCCCGGAATCATCTTTCTTTATGGCTAATGTCCAGAGATAATAAAAGTCATTCCTTTAGTCTGTATTCAACATTCTTAATTTAATTATATACTCACTATGTACATTTGTTAGGAGATATTTGCTGTACCCGAAACGGTTAATGAGATGGACTGTAATTATAAATATGAGACCTCTTGTAAAACTCTTATTAGCAAATAAAGATTTGTTTGATTGATACTTAATCACTTACATATAGAAATCTATTTGCACCACTAAGCGCAAATGATGCCAAGAATTTCCTTAGAGTTACAGGGAAACACGTCTTAAGGTGGTACTGGAGGCGCGTGCGAACTCCACAGCGAGTTGCCTACCGACGCGCTTCGTCGTGTTACTATTTCGTCGAGAAAGAGAAAGGGCGCTAAAAAAACGAGACAGAGAATCCGTCACACCGCCGGCACCCGCGCGAGGTGTAGGTTTTCGTAGTTTTCGTTTATTTCGATAAATACGATACATACCCAAATAAAACTAAATTATTTGGAATTAAGAGTCTTCACTCTAGTCGTATAATTAGTTTCCATAAGGATCGAAAATATAATTATAAGTGTAATAGGCGTCTAAATATTACTCGATTTCGTCGATAAAAAAGGCAAATTTTAAGTTGCTATAACTTTTTTTTTGTTTATTATTTTCGAACCAAAACTAATTACAGATCTAGATATTTATCATCTTAATGCTTGTAAAAAATTTGAATACGATGAGTTTTATGGTTTCGAAATTAAAACGAAAGTACGTTTGTATGGGATTTCGTCCCTCCAGTTAACCCTTAAAACCCAAATGTCCTCCACATTTGGGTTTCAAACTGAACATCTACAACCACTGTTTTATTATTCCTATGATATAGGCTACCAATCGAACAAGTGGATCCAGCAAAAATAATAAATAAAACACAGCAAAAAATCGTCGAGAGCATAGCGAGCAAAGGCCAGGACGGGACCCGTGCTCGATGATATTTTGCTGTTTTATTTATAGGTTTTTTTTTTTGCTAATTTGACTAGTCATTTAGATTATACATGTTTTGGTATAATTTTCATATAAAAAGGTGTTTTAAAGGTAAATTTAAGCAAATTTTTCTATCAAGCCAAAAATTCTCAATCGTGTTTTGGATATTGTGGGTGTCTGTAGAAAAGCCTTTTATAAGATTCCTATGTAAAATTTTTGAGAAATAAACTGTAGAAGTTTAATTACAGTAAATTTTAAAAACACTCACAGTATTGTGAGCTCATCTCGCCTTAAGTCTACAGCTTTAGCAGTCGCTAACTCAAACAAGTCAGTGACAAAATGACACTCCCACATAGCGTCGCCGACCGGTTAGAAGTACTTACATTTACTACGAAACTACTACGCATAAAGTGTACACTTAATAAAATGAATTGTTAATATACTATTCACTAACCTGCCTTTTGTATGAAGCACAGTTATCTCTTTATTTATTTTAGTGATAAAGTTTGAGAAGAGCGGATTAATTCAAGAATTTGACAATCTGTTTCTAACACTGAACTAAAGACATAAACTTGTTATTAGTTTATGAAATCATAATGTGCATTTATAAGTAAAGCAACGTTTTACTTATAAATGTACATTTATAAGGTTATGTAAATCATGCAAATAAATATTTATATTCTATTCTATTATCTATTGTATGTAGTCTTTTAGAATATATACGACACTATAAAAAAGGGACTATGACAACATAATAGGATTACGGTGGTATCTCTAAGACTATAGATATAATAATATATATAAATAATAAATATAAATAATATAATAATACTGGAGAAAATAATCTGTTCTCATTTGGGCCCTCTTTGTTGCAGTGTCATGTCGCAAAATGTGTGCAGCGGCCTATAATTAATTTAAACAAGCATAGCACTATAATTGTTAATAACATTTAATAAAAACATATTTTACGATTAAAAAACTACAAAAACCTTACGTTTTCTATACTTGGGTTTTTTATAATTTCTCATATGATAATCCATTTTTCCATTTTTTTATACCGCCATACTTACTGAACGAACGAGATGTCATTAATCATTCCATGCCTATGAAACTTAGAACTTAGCAGAATTTTTATTTAAAAAATATTCAATAAAACGCCATCTAGTCAAAAAGTTCTGACCTAACTCTTAATGCGTGTTATAGAATAGGAATATCAAATGGTGGAGAAATTCGACATGCAAGGCTAATCATCACATAATAGCTCAGTTGTTTAGAACGTGGTCGTATTTGAACCGAGATCGCGAGTTCAAGTCCAAGTTCTTTTATTCCTTTGGTGTTGCGAAACCTTGCTACCAAATGGCGCCACTGGTTTGAACTTATGTTAAAGCTACAGTTTCTTATACAATATGAATCATTCATCATGTTCGTTCATTTTAATTTGTCAATCGCGTTTTGTTTTACTGTCTGTCACCAAACCTCTTGACAGCAAATCACTTTAAATAAATGCATGATGCAAGATATAATATGAAGTTGTTGATTTGTTTTTATTATATTTTTATGAGATTTTATACCATACACTTTTTATCGTATTGTAAAAAAATATATTTCAGTGAACAACTGTGGTGAACAAAACGCTCTGTCAAAGATGAATTACCCATCGTGTTGCCATTGTTGCCAGATACCGTCACTGCTATTTCCCAATGTAGAAAAAGTAAAATACTTTTTTATATAGTGTACAAACGTCTATAAAATCTAAAAAAAATCTTTTTGTAATCTAAGGATTTTTTCCTACAAAATGACGTAAAAATACTTGCTGCGACACGTAGTGCAACAATGAGGGCCCAAAATGTATGAAGCGATCTAACACATTATTTGGCCACAATTTTAGAACATCATAAATATGTCACGAACAGTCTAGAATTTATATTCAATGAAAAAAAAATCTTTATACTATATGTTATATATGTACTTGTATAAATGCGTCATATCATAGTATGGGCGGAGTATTTTTATGTTACTTGTAAGTTTGAGCTTACATTGCACAAATATATTTTATATATATGTATTTTCAGTTTTTTTTCCAAAAAACAAATCCTACTCACCATCTTATTAAAAAAAATATATTATATGTTTTGTCCTTCTCTCATTTCAACATTTGACATAGTATATATAAACTAGAGAAAACATATATTTACTGAAATAGGTTTTGAAAACGTTTAATATTTTGTTTTAAATAAGAGTGTAAAACGTGACTCTAATGATAACTTAACCCATAGAGAAAAAGTAGTAGGTATGATTCAACGCCTTTACGTAACTAAATTAACCTACCGGCCTGCCACCGATAAAAATAAGGTTAATGACACCATCACTGCATTGGTTTCCTAACGTTAAATTTATTTAACCACCAGTTTCTAAAACCATATAGTTCAACGTCAAGTCTTAGAAATAGCGGAAATTACACAGTCGTGCAGGGTCCAGTGACCGGAAGTCAGCATGACAATGGATGATTCCAAGAAGTCTAAATGTGCAATGTGATGAAATGGCGAGAATTAATCATTGACTTTTAAAGCCATTTAGTCGGCCAGACGTGTCGGTACGTTTGGAATGCACGCATTCATAAACATTTACCGATTTGAATATAAAAGGATATGCGGACCATCAGTTTAAACAATAATTAAATTTTTAACAAAACAAAACAACCGACTTCAATTTGTTTTGGGAGTTTTTTTCCATAATCCAAAGTTCTTCATTATATCTTCACAAAATTAAAATGGGACCAACTTGGTAGTAAAGGCTTCGGCTCGGCTAAAAATCGGTTTACAATTGGCAAAGATATCGCGTAACATACATACGAGTACATTTAAAAAAAACGTACAGTCGCATTGATAACCTCCTCCTTTTTCGAAGTCGGCTAATTATATACTGTTAGGCGCACAGTTCTGTATTGAAATAAAAAAAAGTATTATGAAATCATCACAATCGTCAATGCTCTCAGGGACAGGGCCAGACACCGACATAGAGTTCATGTAACTATCCTACTTGCGAGTATGGATGTTTTATACTTTCTTTCCGAAAAAATTTGAAGCCTATGAAGTCTAATAGAAAAACAAACAACAATTTAAATACGCGGGAAAAATGGCAAGTAACAGTTTTAAATGATAATATTAAAATTGTCTGAAGTATTCTTATACCTGGGTTGCGTAGGACAAAATCGCAGGAAAAATAAAGATTACCTATGAAGATAGAAATCCTGGCAACGAATCCTCTGAGAGTGGACCGCAGATAGGTACGTTATATTGATTCCAACATAAAATGTCAAAAAAGTATTATGTGAAATCCCAACAATTGTGCAATTAAAACATAAAGTGTAGAAGTTTTTAAAACGACTCGCTTACTTAACTAAACTGGATCTACATAAAACCAGTTGTAAGTGCAGAAAAAATCTTAGCTAATACAAATTGGAGCAACTTGCGTGTACGTTTATATTAGACACAGATCGACCTTAATTACATGAAGAAATAATTGATGTTACCTTTGATAGTTAGTTACTTAACACCAAACACTTTGCAGCGTTCAGGTAACAGAATAACGTTGAAATTAGTTGTAACGTCATGGAGGATGGGTGTAGGAAAATATTCACATTGGTCGAGTTGGCGCTTAGATTTATGTGGCTTATAGAGCCGAGCAACACTTGACATACTTAATTTCTATAAAAATTTGTGATGAAGTCTGTTAAATGTCTTAAAAACATTGTTTTTGTTCTTTGAATAGGCGTTTTCAATTGGTAAACATGAAATACACTAAATTATGAATCGTTGGAGGTATGGGGGACTTATGTACTATGCTTGAAGACCTAAATCGAGTCGGCCTAAAAATGAACATCGCCAAACGAAGGTCATGTTGAATGTGCACGTTACGCCTTTACCTGATTGTTTATGTTGGGAGCTCCACCCTCGAAGTTGTAGACCAGTATGTCTTGATCCAGGCAGGAAGTTCACGTTTTGAGGAAGAGGTCTTTTGACCAAACCGTCTTGGCTGAGCAGTGTTCGGGAAGTTACGCAAGTGTCTTCTCGTCCAAAATAACTCAGTGCCTCAAGAAGAAAGTGATAAATCAAGTTTTGAAACGTGGGCCTTTACTGTGGGTCTCATAAGAGGGCTATGCTTGGTGTTTCTCTACGTGATCGAATAAGAAATGAGGAGATTCGTAGAAGAACTATGATTACAGATGAGCTCAATAAAGTGACAGTGGGCGAGGCACATAGCGCAAAAAACCGATGGCCGATGGGGCAGAAAGCTTCTTGAATAGCGGCCACGCACCGGCAAACACGCTGCCTTTGCCTACCCACCTACTAGGTGGTTGGACAAACTGAGCAAGGTTGCAGGAAAACGCTGGATGCAGGCCAATTCCGATCGGTCGTTTTAGCAATCTTTGGGGGAGGCCTATGTCCAGCAGTGGTTTTCCTGTGGCTGATATGATGATCATGAAGTATTGAAAAAATTGACAAAAATACATACAAGTCTCATACTTTATGTTCTTCTTTTTCTTCCTATTGAAGAGATTAACGCTCTTGTCGGAGGAGTATGCGCCAGACTTGTCGATCTTCTGCTTTGTGCTTTAGCGCATGATACGTTATGACCCTTGCTTTTTCTTTGGTCTACATAATGAATTCTATGTCTTTAATTCCAAAAGTGTTAGGAACAATTGTTTGGTTATATTATCTCTATATTAGCTTTTAAGTCACAATTTTTATTGTTTTATGAATAAATGAATTGAATTAAGTGAATACAGACGTTCGATACAAATAGAAATGATCAATTGTCAATACTCAATACTCAATCATTTATTAAAGGGTCAACTTCGTACGAGTCGACTCGACCAGTTTAATTCATTATTTAGAGACGTAATAGATGTTGTTTGCCATTCAAATTTGCGGCCGTTTAATATGGCTATTACATCAAGTAAGTTAAGACCCCCTGGAGCACATCCATTATTGTGATGAGTCTATTTTATTGCTGGTAAAAAAGTTAGCAAATCTTACATATCTTGCAATATTTAATAGATAAGCGCAAGGCATGCACAGTAGAAGTACCTAAGCAATTAAATCACCAGGTTACAAAATGTTTCAAATTTTGATTCCTCTTTGTCATTGAATGTACTTATTACCGTTTATATATTATCGTTTTTCCGTATTATATAAATTAAAACGAAAGCAAATGATATAGTCCAATAATTACTGTCATCAAAGTAGAAATGGGCTGGCCATTTTTAAAGAGCAACTGATGGGAGATGGTCACATGCTGTAAATATTTGGTTGCCAATATATAGCAAGAGAAAAGGAGGAGGTGAAAAAAAGGAAGGCCATTCACAAGGCTAACAATATCAATGATATCAAAAGAGTGGCAGGAAATTTATGGCCCAAGAGCGAGAAGAATGCAAGAGAATAGGGCTTTTACTGCGAAAGTTGCACCTGCTTTGCAGGGGAAATAAAAAAGCTTTTTGTTATTATTAATAAAAACAAATGAAACCGGATGACACACGACAGAGAGAAGAAGCTAATAAACGTACCTATATATTTTGCGCATTTATTCTTACAAAGATAGTATACATTATATCCACTACTTTAAAATACCAATTCAGGACGAAGTAATGAGTACATTCTAATGCTATTAATAAGTAATACATAAAAATAACTTACCGGTTTTAAATAATGAGTAATTAGTGTTAATGGTATCCGTATTCCGTCCCGTATTGCTGTACTAGACCAAGATACTTGGCACCAGTCTGGTTTTGCACTTAGCGATGACAAATGAAAATTAAAGAAGCTGTGAAAGTAGCACTCTTCTATTAAATTGGGGTACTAGATGTAGTTAACTTATACTGCTACCTTATTTTCCACTTTGTTAAACGCCAATACGAACTTAACTTGATACTGTTAAGAGAATAAAACTTTTAGATTTATCAATGCAGAAAATGACTCAAAAAAACTATGATGTCACGGTTGTGATTTACATACAAGTCGCATAGAAAATGTCTGTTTTGAAGTTTAGAAAAAAGTGTCTCATTTTGTCTTTTGTCATTGGTATTGTATGGTTTATAACCTAGATTGCTATATTTTTTATCTAGGAAAAGTGTAGAGTTGCGTGGGAGTTGGGTTGGGACTGTTGCGGGCAACACCTATGTAGTTAGTTATTTCGAGTAATGTAATGTAGTGATCCATTTGCTTTGGAGCATGGTAACGTAACCTAGACAAAAATGACACCTCATCTAGTAATCACAAAATAAGTGAAAGGTTCAAGCTCCACCACAGACCTACCAGTACTAGATCAGCATAGTGCGTGGCCACTTTAGTGCATCTCTTTCTATCTTTGATTGTTGCCTCCACCCATATTTTGCACACGTCACAGAACACTCTATGGTAACTAACATAAAATAAGCTCAAATAAAACTCTAAATCACCTTTTAAATGATAAAATCCCTAAAATTAATAACTTTCTTCGATCGTTTTGTGGTTTGTTTGGCCCAGATTTTGACAGTAGGCCAGCTTAAAGCAGCCACGCCGATAGAGACAAAAAAACATATCAGCGTTTCTTTCACTCTCACGTTGTACTGTATTTGACAGTCTCTTTCTAGCAATATCGTTACAAGTCTAGTAGTGGTAGGTCTGTGAGCTGCACACAAACTCCACCTGGCCGACTTTGTAAACTTTGACCGCGTTAGGTAATCTGTTTGTCTTGTCTAACAAAAGAGCTGACAGCCTCGTTGTCAAGCGAAAGAATATAATGTATGCAACCAGAGATTTTGTAACATCTTTATAATTTTAGTGTTATTTGGTAATAATTGCGTCTGTCACAGTACGCTAGTTTCCAACAAGTCAAATCAGACACTTTTTTCTAAACGTCAAAATAAACATTTTCTATGGGATTTGTATGAAATATCGGACTGTGTGACGTCATCGTTTTTTTGAGTCAAGTAGTAGTAGTCTTAATATCCGTTTTTCTGCGTTAATAAATCTAAAATCAAGTTCAAAAAGGATGTGATCAATGACAAGTGACATTATTTTGTGACGTTTTATTCTCTTATCCAAATAATTTATTTTTCACCCAGGAAACTACCCAGTTCTCGTGTTTGTTTGTACCATGATTGTACTACACATCATCTACGATAGCGTGGCTCAGAAAAATATTATTCTATTGAGTTCGACAGTCAGATCTACAGACTATAGATTGGACAGAGAAAAAATATACTCCTTAAAAAATATATACTTAATTCAGATTACGTTATGTTGTATTGTGACAAAATTATACCTAAAAGAAAAATACGACTAATAAGTCGTGAATCCAGCATAGAAACGTATGCATTACTGATTTAGTTATTTCCGCCATAAATATATCATTTGCCCTAATTACATTAAAAACATGTAACAGATGTAATTAACATTGATTACGGATTCAAAATATTGGGCAATACATGTAACTGTAATTAATACGACCTATCAGTAAACACGTCAACTATAACTAATATCATAGTATTTTGAACCTTATTTATTTGACGAAATGGCTACATACAGAAATGGGCATGGTTAGACGATGCAGCTTTACATAATTCCGCATTGTTGCAATTTCAGTAAGTATTTCACAGTGAAAGTTGTGATAACAACTGATAACCACAGCCCGCATAACAGTTTACTAACAAACAAGGAAATGGTATTTGTAATAACTTATTACATTTCTAATCGAAGTGAGAGTTTTAGTTGTGGTAGAGCCACACTACCGACAAAACTCAGTTTTGCTAGTAGCATGAATGGGCCGGCTCGTCCGGGGAAGTACCACACTCTCACAGAAAATTGACGTCTGAGTAGTAGCTTCACCGCTACTATGATTCGTTCGGTGAGTAAGAGAGCCGGAGCCTCGTCTCCCCCCTCCCCATTCTGGGGAGGGCCCTGAAAGGCCGGCAACGCTCTTGTTACACCCCTGGAGTTGCAATTGTCCATGGGCAGCGGTGATCACTTACCACCAGGTGACCGGCTTGCTCGTTTGCCGTCCTATAATATAAAACATAGAGAGGAACTGTTACTGTTAGGAGGTGGTTACGTCAATTTCAGTTACTTTGTTTAATGGTCATTTTGTGAAGCAGTTGATCCTCATAATTATAAATATGATAGGTATGAACTTTTACACCCGAGCAAGTAACAAGTGTGTTTTCACAGTAATTTGACGACATATACGAGTAGGCTTCCAAAACATATGTGCGTAGTTACTCAAAAGTCATACGCACAGAATTAATATAAGTGCATAAGTATAGAAATTATAAATTCTAATTTCCAATTTAAACAAACAATATATTTTTTTTACAAGCTTTTATTTAACTTGCCCTGCTGTTTATTTATTTTTTTGGGTCAAATAATTTTTACAACTATTAGTAAATTGATTATAAATGTAATGTAAATCATCTGATTTATCATTGTCATCTGACAATGTAATATTATTATAACAAGAAGCTGATCTGATGATGGAGCCAGAAGGTAGCTATAAGAACTCTGTAATAAAACGACGCAACCTATATCGAGTTTGGGCTTATTTCATTTGTCTTGATAAGTACTTAGGCTCACAATAAAAGCTCGAAAAGCTTAAAAAAATCATTTTTTCGAAAAATTTAGTTACAAACTGAGACGAGACTACGAAAATGAAATTTAGGTACATCAGGTTAGAGATTTCATCAATGACTTCATATTTGCCTGTATCAACATGCATCAAGCATCTTCCAAGCTTGGAACCTACGTGCATCTGATTAGCTTTAATGGCTCTTTGAAATTTACGTAGGCCGGTGTTCCTCAAGGCATTGTACTATCATCTTAATTTTACATATTATAACAACTTTTTGGTAATAGTTATTTTCCAAATTTCACTTGGCATGTTCAGATAACCTATTCTGTAGTAAATTGTTAACTAATACTGGTCTCCCCATGTACAAGCTCTGCTTAGTTTGGGAGCGCCTGAAATTTCTTCTATTCTATAACCACAATATACAGGCCGACTTTTTATCCACCTGCTAAATCTTTGGAGCAAGTTCAGTCCATGAAACTGAACTAAAAAAAGTTATTAACAATCGATAAAAATTTTTCGTCCTTCCATACAAATCAGCGCTCAGCCAAACGGATTTTAGATGGAAGGACGAAAAATTTTTATCTAAGGAATTTAAATACCTTTTTTAATAACTTTTTTTATAGAAAGTAGTACAGTATCATGGACTGAACTTGCTCCAAAAATTTAGCAGGTGGATAAAAAGTCACCCTGTATATAACCTGATAAACATACATAATATGTAACCTACTATTTACCCATGGTAAAAGCCGAATGATGGTAAACTTATCTTACTTCTTCTTATACACGAGTTATTTGCAATCCTAATTGATGATGTTTACGAGTACATACTCTTAGATATGTGCATATTATGTTTTTGTTAAAACTCTTTGTTTAAATAAACTTTTTTTTTTACGTTGTATTTACTGTCATCGGTCAGCGGCCACCGTCCGCCCCACGTGGGGATAAAGGAAGTATTTATCAGCGACCTTCACCGCTTCACGCCGCATGCGCACTAATATCACGCCGGCTTCCTGCTCCCGTTGTTACTTATATCGCTGAGAGGAAACTCACCAATACATAGTTATTACTTGATTTACATGCTCATATAGTTTGTTCATTCCATTAGGTTTGCTTAATGTTGTGGATACCATACATTAATTTACAACTTATTCCACGAAATAAGAAAAAATGTTTACATAGATTTATGGCTTTGTAGCAAACATCTAATGTGATCCATAGACACAGAAATAATACCTATTATGTTAGATACTACAGTGCCTAATGCTTCTTCTTCTTCTTATTTAAGAGCTTAGTGGCTATTGTCGGTGGAGCATGCGCCAAACTTCTCGGTTCTCTGCCTTACTTTTTAGTGCTTGATACGACATAACCCCTGCTGCTAACCATAACACAGGCCTGGTACTAGTACTTATTCTGTGGTCACTAGCAGAACGAGAGGATTACTCAGCAACAACAACATGGCTGAACTAAACCCAATTGCCATTGATAGCGTCGACCACACAGGCATTGTTTATTTTATAAACATACACAACATTTGCTCCTATCTCATTTCAGACACAACCGCTTGCCTCCTAAAAAAAATTAAGCATGTGTCACGTCGAATAATAAAACTCATCACTGATAATAAAACTCACTAAATAAAAACTCATGCATATTATTAACTCTTAAATCAATGCAATGGAGTTCAAAATAAAGGGTCATGCAAATTTTTCGACGTGTAGATATACTTGGATATGTTCTTCCTGGAACGCTAAGGCATTTGACCGTCTCAAAGACCATTCATCTTCTGGATGTCCAAAAAGCTCAAAACGATCTGTCAAGTTAACGACATGTTATTCGGAGTGTCAAGTTACCACTTGACTGTTGCCAGTTTAGATTTATCGTACTATTATGAGGAAAAACTTCCAAGTGGAGTGTGTATCTCTCAATCTATATGAGGTTACTTAGTAAGTAATGTCTTTAGAAACATACAAAAAGTCTTGGATAAACATGTTTTTTTTCAGCATTAGATACAGAACGTTAATTTATTAGACACAAATACGTCTGATGTTCAGTTATTGAACTGCTTACGTTATTTAGTATGTACGTAATATTTAATTCTCTAAAACCATACATTTATAAGTTAGAAAAAGATTTGAATTGTAAACAATTTAGATTTCGGCTTTTTATTTTTAACAGAATATAAAATATTAAATACTACAATAGTATAGATAGATCTACTTCCTAATCATAAAGTATGGAATACTGCAAAGTCTGTCGTATCTGAGTCTATGTAGTCAGTCCCCAGAGACTGCGTAAGCTGATAAAGTCGCTTAGAACCCCTGGAAAGAAACCAAAACCTACCCAAGGTTTGGCCAATGTTTTTCGTTGCATGACGGAGACTCCTTCAAATCTGATTTGAATAATCTGTTTAACTTCCTTATAACTTCCCTTTCACTGTGTGTTTTCTTTTATAGAAAAACAAAAACACTTTTAATTTATATGGTTCGAAAACAGGAAAGACGAAAAATCAAAATTACCAGCTAATATACAAAGATACTGCTTTTAAAGATACGAATAGATTTTAACTAATATATCAGTGCGACTCGGGACGTCTTCGTGTAGGCGTCGCGAATCACATTCGACCTGAGGAAGGCCTCCTGAGGAGGTCGAAACATGACGGCCAGTATAGCTGACTATAACGTGAGTTACTCGTCTATTGCATATTAGTAATGATACGAATGGAGATAAGAGATGATACGAATACTACCAGATAGAAAGTATTCGTCTCATACTCAAAGTCTTTCATGCCAATTCATAATAAAAAGGAAATCTTTGTAATTCTAAAGACATTTCTTACAATGAATAAGCCAAATGCTTCTTTGAAAGCAATCTTTGGACAAGTTAACGAGATTTTACCGTTTTTTCACGATGACTAAATAAGGACAGCGATTAAACCCTGGGAAAAGTGGAAACGAGAACAGACCGAGGCAGTCATTATTCTCTTCCAAAATGTGTCGTTGAACCTCATTTGTCATCACTTTGCAATATTACCTACCTACCTATATGTTTGTAATTGGTATAATGTCCATTTGTTTATTGTTTTGCATTAGTTTTTTTAGGCGGTCCAAATGGAAAGAAATTTTATCTGCTTTGCTTATAGGTATGACATTAGAGAACTTGATTTTATACCACAAGTACGTTAGTATTATTTATTCTGTGCCACAAGTAATAGGTTGGGGAAAAAGTCTTTTCGCATTTTATATGAAAATTCAAAACATTTTTTAATATAGTTTATTTACATTTAACTAAAGTATGTAGGTACCGGTATTTTGTTCGATTACTTTTTGCCATCTTATAGGTAGGGACATGATCCCATTGCTATAGAAATTTTGGGGCTCCTGATCAAAAAACTGCGTCAAGTAGTTTTGGCAGTCCTCTCGTGATGTTAACCTGACACTGCATAAAGAATTCTGAAGAGACCGAAACAGGTGGAAATCTGAAGGTGCCAGGTCAGGACTATACGGCGGATGCATTAACACCTCCCAGCCAAACTTTCTTAATTTTTGCTGAGTGGTTAAAGATGTGTGAGGTCTAGCGTTATCATGATGAAAAACCACACCCCTTCTGTTGATTAATTCCGGCCGCTTTCTCTCAACTTCTTGCTTTAATCTTATCAGTTATTCGCAGTAGAGTTCTGAATCGATGGTCCTGCCTGGTGGTACAGCTCATAATGAATAATGCCCTTCCGATCCCACCACACACACAGCATCACCTTGTTGCGAGTTAACCCGGGTTCCGCCACAGTCTGTGAAGCCTGACTGGCCTTTGACCATGACCTTTTTCGCACGTTCTTGTCGTACGTGATCCACTTTTCATCACCAGTTATCAATTTCTTCAAAAATGGTTCGGTCTCATTACGTCGTAATGAAGAATCACAAATGAGTACACGATTCATTAGGTTTCTTTCAGAGAGCTCGTGAGGTACCCAAATATCGAGCTTTTTTGTATCCCCATTTTTTTTCAAATGCGCCAAAACTGTTTTGTGGTCAATTCCCAGTTCTTCAGCTACGTCGTAACTACTGATATGCCGATCTTGCTCCACTTTTTCAAAAGTAGCATCCATTTTATCCGTAACAGGGTGACCAGAGCGACGTGGATCTTTGACATTAAAATTTCCGGAATAAAAACGCTTAAACCAAATTTGTGCTACTCTCACAGACACTGCACTAGGTCCATAAACATCTCAAATTTTTTTCGCGGCTTGCGTTGCATTTTTACCTTTTTGGTAGTAAAATTTTAATATGTATCTAATTTCTTCATTAGATTCACTCATCTTGACGGTAAGAAAAACAAATGAAAATCACGCATTTTCCTAATTTGAATTTGGAATTATCTTCTTTAAAATTTAAACTTTTAAATGATACCAAAACCAGTCAGGTACAAATAGTATAGCCAAAGTGGTTTTATTACAAGTTCATACATACTATATGCGAAAAGACTTTTTCCCCAACCTAATATTAATATTTGCTTTCTTTCTTTCTTTCGTGTATGTGTCGTAGTTGGATGGTATAAACCGCTAATTCACTAAACCTCTAGCTGTTTGGCATTACAGCTCGGTTTTGTTAAACAGCTATATATCGTTCAGATGGATTGTCCATGGGTCATGTTTAACAAACCAGCTAACCATGTTTAGACCGCAGAATAAGTTATTTGCAGGCATGTTATTAACAAACAAATTTATGACGGGGCATTAAAGTAAAACCTCAACTCAACGTCTTACTGTGTAATGGAATGATACAAAGTTCGATGCAAGTGGATACAGAAAACTCAATGGCAGGCCTTCATCTTGCCGAAAGGCGGGCATCGAAATAACTATATGGGAACCAAGCTGAAGATCTGGTTCATTTTTCCTAACCATTTGCAGGCAAAAATTATAAACGATATCTCCGATATCTCTCGATGAAAACAGCTTACTCTCAGAACGCTGTGAAGAATTCTGAACTAAATCTACAATCTTACGTCTTAAGCCGCGGCATTGATGAATACAAATCGTTTATGCCATTCTGCGTATGAAGTGTCAGTTATTTAACGCTGTTTTACGAAACCGAGCTGTAATACCAAACAGCTAGAGGTTTAGTGAATTAGCGGATTATACCATTCAACTGCGACATATGTAAGTGGCCAACTTGTGTCAGTCAGATTTTTCAGGCTGCCTAAAAGTATCTGACGCAGCTTGACGAATGCTATACGATGATGACTGCCGGGACCGATGGTTTAACGTGCCTTCCGAAGCACGGAAGAGCTCGAGAAATTTTTATGTCACCCATCCAATTGCGGACCACGCCCGGTGTCGCTTAACTTGCAAAAACGCTAGTAATGCGTAACCTGCCGGACCATCGAGCTCCTCTTAAATTAATTTTTGCCATGAATATTGTAATCTTTTTTCTCCGATTTCAATATTCCGTAGTATGAAAAATTGAGTACCTACCTAATCGTCAAAACCTCAGTTAAGTTTTCGTCCATTTTCCATATTTTTTCTCTATTTAGATATTTCTAACTACAAAATAACAGTTTGTTACAAGTATACTCTATTGATATGTACCTCACTAACGAGCAAATCTTCTAAATACCTGCCATCTGCAGCAATAGACATCCTTGATGCTATCTCCCTGGATTTATTGGCAACTATTCAACTCATTTCCAATGTATTAATACTGTTAAAACGGGCGATGTATTTGCCCTATATTTAAGTGAGTTGTAACCCGGGGCACTTAGATCTCCGCCACGCGTGCGGAGACCAATGATTAATCTAAGCCGAGGCAGCATAATTAAAAGTGTTACTGCCAAGGGTAAGTAAGTAAAACTTTATTGCACTAAATATACATATAAATAATATTAAAAAATATGTACAGTACGAGTATACGTACAACAGGCGACTTTATCGTCAAGGAAATCTCACAGGCTACCTTTGGATGACAGGAATTGTATAGGGTACTCGAAATGGACAGATTATCAGTAAGACCCTAGACGCCTCATGTTATTATTAGTTTTATTTAATATTGATTGCACAATAATCTAACGATTATAATACAGAAGGTAAAACTTAATGCTAAGCATTGTCTACCAGTTTTCACTGGTCACTTTCAAATAATCCTGGTAAATCTATTATTTACCTCATAGAAGTAATTTATTCATTCAGTTTCACTTACTAGAAAATGGGCATTGCACAAATCTACATGTTTAGGAGTTAATTTAAAAATATATTAATTAATACTTACCTAGCAGTGGCGTGGCGTGAAAAAAAGACAAGTAAACCCGGACCAAAAAACGGGCATAAGTAAAAAATAGATTTTAATATTTTTTGTTAATTGAATTGATGAACACCAAATTTAAACAAAGCTACAAGCGACTTTGAAATTTTTTTATTACTTTACGTCAAACTATGGGGCAACAATTTTGACCCAGGGCATCGAATAAAAAATACGCTACTTGTTTTAATACCCGTTGCCCTTAAAAGGCACCGGTAAATTTATGTATTCAGTCTTTCAAAGTAAAAGCCGTATCCTTCTAATCGATTTTGAAATGGAACGTTTCTAATTAATAGCTGGGGTGGGGCAGCTTCTTTCCTATATATTTTAAGGATTTAGTACGTACTTACAAATGTGTAAAAAATGAAGATATTGTTATTATCGTTTATCGTTGATATTTATAGCAGAAAACCCATAGTACGTAAGTCAAATTAAACTGTATCCATTTGATTTAGCAGCTTTTGCTAAATGTATAAACAATGACATAAATAAATAAATACATCTGGCCAGCGTGGAGAGTGTAGGCCAAATCCTCTGACTGCTCTGGCTAATATATGGCTCTGGCAGTACAGTGAGGGTCGTGCTCCTGCAGTGGAGACTAAAAAAGACCTGATGACGATGATGATTTAAAAACTAAATCTGACACAGATTTCCAAAAAGTCCTTAGCTTCACTTCCGGACCAAGTCTGTGCTGTATTTTTCCCAGGAATCACACTATAATACTGGAAATGTCCATACGCAATGGGTCACATACGATTATTATGAGCGCTAAATACAATGATGTTATTTTTTATCAAGATGTCGACATACAAATTATATACCAAAATGTCTCGTACTTATTCGTGTTTTAAAATTCTATTACAAGAAAATAGTTTGGATTTCAATCGTCCTCCAAAAAGCAATTGCTTGCTCATTTTGTGACTATTTATACTTGTTTGTCAATACTTTCTTTGAGAGCTGTTGCCGCCCGTTGCTACATTTGTATTTTATTTTATCAAAGGTAGTAAGTACATTTAAAATAAAATGTATCACTTGTTAATTTTGTCGCTTCGGTATTTGTAACGAACCTCTAGTCCGAAGCATAAAGACATTTCACCACTACGACACCACTTAAGAAGCGACATGACGTCACCATCAGGTATATGACCCACAGAACCTATCATTAAAATTTATAAAAAATAAACAATGACGCCTAACGTTGTTTTTATCACATACATCTGTAGTTAACGGCACACTCAAAAGAAACAAGTCCCCAACCAACAGTTCAATGTTCCTTACATTTTGTATGATCAACAATTTGGCTCTTATAACAATTAGGGCTGCCTTCTATTCAAATCTAAACCGGAGTCTTTGGAATGAAGGACGGGTAACGCGACGACAAAATATTCGGCGGTCACGGGCGATTCCAGAACCATAAATGGATATAGGTAACTGGTCCTTAACATCAATCCTTAGTATCCCATAATAGAAGCTTGCTTAGGTACTTTGGAACTAGTTTAATCTATTTGATTAAAAATAACGTGAGATATATCCATAATTAATTAATTCGCCTTCGGGACAGGACTCTTCTAACTATATTAAGTCTGTCAACCGTTTTAAAATTAATTAATTATAGTATGTGTTTTGTCGTTATCTATTGTTTTAACTGTGTGCCCAATTGTTAGGCAAAGCTCTCCCCTTTACTACTAACCTACCAATAATATTGGTTGGTTACATTACATTATAATTCCGCCAAAGTCAACACGTAGGTATTAAATTTCCATCCCGACTTCGGATTTTGGAAAAAAACTCAAGAATAATTCGAGTCAGAATGTAGCAAATATTACACGTGTGTTCACTTATCGATATTATAGTGAAATTTCTACTTGGTTGTCCCCCCTAAGCAGTTCCAACAAATATGGAAAAGCATGCGTGGGCTGGGAACTGTGAAAGGCAGGCTTACTCGAAAGGAGCCAGCCCTAATTACTACGACTAGGTGTACGCAAATATCGAGTGTTGTATACAGTGTATACTAGGTATTTTCGCACAGGTATCAAGTGACAGAGCGGAAGCATTTGGACAAATATTTTGTGAACCTATTACAGTTACTCTTTTGTGTTCGCCGTCATGACCGGTTAGTGGACTTTGAATGACCGACTCAGGCTTCAGGTTTCATATAGAATTATTTAAGGTTAGTACCTACCTGAGTAAGTATAAATATGTACATTGTACGTTGTTATTTGATAGGTACTAAAATTTCTGCAGGAAACAAACATTTTTTTTTTAAGTAGCTGCTTATGGATATACGATACTACGTTCTATGGAAAGTTTTAAAGTACATACTTACGAGAATTTCGATATTATAATGATTGCAAGCATCTGGAAAGAATGAAGGAGGATCGTGGTGTCAAGGCGGCTTATATATATGGAAAAGGTATCAGGCCGAAGACTAGTGGGTCGACCCAGATAGCACTGGAGCAATACGGTGCAGGCTGATCGCCGGGAGATGGAAGCTGTCATGTCAGCTGGCAAGATATTGCTTAGAATAGAAAATTGTAGCGCCCCCTTTACTCGGAGGCCAAGATCCACTTCGAGTCGCTGAGCCAGTGGAGTAAACAAGTAAGTAAGTTTTAACTACAGAAAATCTTTCATTCTTACAGCATCTACTTCAAGTGCTATTAATAATTATGGATTTTTTATTGTTTTATGGAAACTTAAGCAGGTTATTGCGCGATGTGTACAGGAATTGTTTTTAGAATTTTTCTTCTGGGTAAGCTGTTAATATCATGGAATGAGCATTATTCATATCACACCCTTCAAGGAATATTTTGCCTTTCTGTAACACATGCATAGCTGAAGTGGAGCTAGGCGGGGCATATTTGCCGAATGCGTTGTGAAAGATGGGCCAAATTGTCTACATTTTTGATTCCAGACGGGCGCAGAGACTGTATGCACAAATCCACGTGGTCGGATTTGGCTCTGAAATATGCAAAATTTTCCCGCTAGGGGGATAAAAATGTCAAGATGAAGTTACATAGAGTAAATAATGTGAAATTAAAATAATTGAAATAATAAATAATATATGTGAAATTCATATAGCACTTTCTAGAAAATCCAAGTTATAGTTATTCGAATCTTGCGTAAAATTTATTACTTTTTCAATTTATTAGTCTACCTCCGTGGCGATTCCTTAACACGCTAGTCCGTCACTCGGAGGTTCTGGGTTCGATTCCCAGCCAGGGCAAGTTGGTAAATGGCCTTTTTTAATTTGTCCTGGTTCTTGGGTGTTTATTTTATCCCATCAAAAACATAAATGTAAAAATGCCAAGTTCAAATTCCGACAAAACAATTGAAATTTAAATAGCTGCCAAGTTATGTAGGTAGAGAAAACTGAAATTTATTCATAAGAATCTCAACATTTGACTTGGACAACATTAAGATTGAAGCTAGAAGTTGTTTAACCTGTAAAAGCACGGTCATTCATCCATCAATTTTTGAATTTATCGTATGCGAAGTGGAGCGAAATATTTGCACAAGTGGTTTTGATTACTCGTATTTTGAAATTTGTTAAAGCGCAAATGACAAAGAACCCTTAGAATAGAGAATCTTTTTAGTTTCACGCAGCTTTTTAGGGTTCCGTAGTTAACAAGAAAACCTTATAGTTTCGTCATGTCTGTCTGTCTATCTGTCCCCAGTTTTACTCATAGACTATTAGTACTAGAAAGCTGTAATTGGGCATGGGCATGGATATGTGGTAATAAAAACTTGAAAAAAGAAAATGTGTAGTATGAGACGTCGTTGAATAGGTCTTTCAAAAATATTGTAAGATTATGAACACCCTTTTTCGTTTTAGCAATCCGTTTGTGAAATATTTGGTTTTTGATTGCAAATTTTTGTTAGAATCATGTGTCTTCCCTCTCTGTCAGTTAAACGGTTGTATATGGACACTTAAAAAAATTCACGGCAGTAGTATATTCACCTTATTATGTAAGTACGGAGGGTGAAAAAGGATTGCACGTTGAACAGATCAACAGTCTTGGCGTAGCAGCTGTACGTGCTCAATCAATGACTTGACTGTTTGATTTTGTACAATATTTTTAACGAATCAGCAAAGAGCACTAAAAAGAAATCTTTTCCTGAAAACAGCAAAATAAAATTGGTTGATTAATGAAGCAGTAATTAGCATTATTGCACCCTTTTATTTTTTATCTTCTAATAGGTTTTCCTGTAATCTATAGGTAAAGAACTATTAACTGTATATTTTTCAAAAGATTGGGTTCAGTGGTTTCGGAGATAAGTGTTTTTTTATTATTTATTTTCAAAAATAATTTCAAAAACACCAACTTAAAAAATATAGAAAAATATATTTAATATTATCATAAAATGCTCTTTCATTTGATATTTTACGCGATATAGTTCACAAAACCCTTTTTTTAATGTCTCATTTATCTCCCATAAAGTGGTCCCATTTTTTATTTATTTATTCATTTACCTACATTTTACTTCCGTCTTTGGGTCACAAATTTACATTATGTGCACCACATTTCAACTGAATCGGTCCAGTAGTTTAGTAGGGGGGGGGGGGGGGGGGGTAAATTTTCGCCCATTTTCTTAAATAACTTAAAAATACCGATCTAAGAAATAATAAAAAATAAATATATTAAAAATTGTCATAAAAAGTTCTTTCATTTGATATGTCACACGATTTTGTTATCAAAACTTTTTTTAATGTCTAATTTACCTACAATAAGTGGCCCCCTTTTTTAAATTTCATTTATTTACATTAAACGTCTATCTTTAGGTCACTAAGTTACATAAGTGTAGGTACTAAATCTCAACTAAATCATTCTAATAGTTTCGTAGCAAATTGGCTGTGACTTACGGACAGACAGACAAGCGAAACCCTAAAAACAGTAAAAACACCGAAAAAATCGGTTCCTATACAAATTTCCCGGGCGGCTGCACACTTTTGTATAAAAATGCAGATTTTTTTTTGTTTTTTGACTGTTGTTTTAATATCATTATACTATACTAGCAGTCCACCCCGGCTTCGCCCTTGGTACACACAAAGCCTATGTCATTCGGGGATAGTGTACCTTTCCAACGGTGAAAGTTTTTTTTTAAATCGGTCCAGTAGTTTCGGAGCCATGTAATGCAAACAAACAAACAACCAAATCTTTTCTCTTTATAATATTAGTGTAGATAAATAGCCTACTATAGCCTGCCTGCCAAGCCAAGTATAGATCTAGTATAGCCTGTGGTTCGATATATTACGCATAATGTCAATTCGTATTTTGATATACATACATGGGGAAAAGTTGTTCAAAATTTCAGACTGAATCACCCCTCAAAATAATTGTAAAACCCTAATTAAACAGCACCTTTTATTACAAAAACAGTTAATATGATTCCGCGACCCGAGAAAGTTCCAATCCGATTTTCACCCTAATCGCCAATTAAAAAATATAGGTAATAAATCAAACCAAATGATTTTTTTCATTGACTTAATTTTCAATAAAATTTAAAAAAAAAATGTGCGATGCCGTATCTGCGATAGCATTACATCTTTACTTGAACGTCAACAAAATGTCAAAACTGTACCATAGTGTAGCAAAAGTATGACATAATTTGGCAGTTTGTACATAGTTTTTTACTGAAATATTTTAGACTGTAAAGCAATTTTACGTAATTCGAAAATGGATTTTTTTGAAAAATTCGACGCGGCCTCCTTCCTGAACGCCCGGCGGGCAACTGAATTTGTATGGAAGAATCATGGCCGCCATTTCAGAGATTTCTGTCAAAAACGTTGCAAAACATCCAATTTTTAAAATTATTTTTTTTTATTATTGCGTGTTTGCATTGTAAGCAAATATTAAGAAAAATGTTTTAAAAATAGCCTTTATTTTTATAAAATATATGCAATCCCTTGTTAGAATATTTCTTTACGCAGAAAAACAAGCCAGTTTGTAGCAAGATTTTCTAAAATATTTCTTTCAGGTTTCTTTACAATTATCTTACTTTTTCTGAATGAAAATTGAAAAAATACGATTTTCGTCTACTGGCTAGTCTATTCACCTATAACTAGGTATGTAATTTTCTTAGTGGTCTTTTTTACTTAAGCCATAACTATTGCCCGCGCAAAGTGCGTTTTGCATGTTTTTGGGTAAATTCAATGCTTGTTATTAGGAAAACTACAAAATATTTTAAAAAATCCTTTTTTTCGTCTACTGTCCCAACTCTTCCTCTATCTATGTGTATACATTATTTGACTTAAATCAAACGCTTTCTGTACAAACTTGTTGCCCGCGCAAACCCAGTTTACATGGTGCCGACCCTTAAGACAAGATGGCGGGACGACCTCGACAAATTTTTATGCGAATGACAGTAACAGGAAATCGCAGAAAACCGAGGCGTGTGGAATCTTAACGGAGAGGCCTTTGCCCAGCAGTGGGACACAAGACCTACAGGCTAGTAAAAAAAAAGTTACCCATGAAGAGATGAAATGGTCCTATTCTATTACGACTACTAGATCGGAAAACACTCAGCACATTTTACTTTCGAGTAAACTTCCTATCTATTTAAATAGTTGATCCTTTGCCATAAAGTAGCCTTAACGGAATAATTTGAAATAGCAATTTTGTGTAGGCGCATTGTTGATATGTAAATCGAGCTGTAGGAAGAAACAGGATCTCGTTTAACTAGTATATGAACTGGATCGCGCCAAACTGTCTGGCAGCCTTCCAGTGCTATGTTAGAGCCAAGTCTCTCCAATTACTAGTCATGTCATAATACATAGTACACATTTACAGGGCAACGACCTAGGTGTATGTGTCGTAGCCAGATCGTAGAATTGATAATATCATGATGTGGCCGACCATAGCCAGCCAAATCATGAAATACAACCATTTCATGATGTGGCCAGCTAAAACAGACTATATCGTGTACTCGTCAACGTTTGATGATATGTCAATCCACGTTTGGTCATATCATTACCATTTTAAATAAAGAGGGAACTTTTTTCATGATGTGGCCAGCTAAAACAGACTATATCGTGTACTCGTCAACGTTTGATGATATGTCAATCCACGTTTGGTCATATCATTACCATTTTAAATAAAGAGGGAACTTTTTTCATGATGTGGCCAGCTAAAACAGACTATATCGTGTACTCGTCA
The DNA here is from genome assembly GCA_963576875.1 of Acrobasis repandana. Lineage (NCBI taxonomy): Eukaryota > Metazoa > Arthropoda > Insecta > Lepidoptera > Pyralidae > Acrobasis > Acrobasis repandana. The sequence continues at coordinate 6,256,796 of OY756230.1, read as the reverse complement.
ACGTTTGATGATATGTCAATCCACGTTTGGTCATATCATTACCATTTTAAATAAAGAGGGAACTTTTTTCATGATGTGGCCAGCTAAAACAGACTATATCGTGTACTCGTCAACGTTTGATGATATGTCAATCCACGTTTGGTCATATCATTACCATTTTAAATAAAGAGGGAACTTTTTTCATGATGTGGCCAGCTAAAACAGACTATATCGTGTACTCGTCAACGTTTGATGATATGTCAATCCACGTTTGGTCATATCATTACCATTTTAAACAAAGAGGGAACTTTTTTCATGATGTGGCCAGCTAAAACAGACTATATCGTGTACTCGTCAACGTTTGATGATATGTCAATCCACGTTTGGTCATATCATTACCATTTTAAACAAAGAGGGAACTTTATATATTTTTACATTAATGATCTGTAGTGTTTGATCATATCATGAAGTAGACATGCGTTTAGCTTGTAACGATGCTGCATGCTTCCTGTTCAAACCTCCTTTCTTCATCTCATTCTGTCCGTTTTTCATTCTTCATTTCATTTCAAATTCCCTTTAATTCCATTTTCAAATCATTTACACATCCCTTTTGACTTATTCCACCATCACTCATGTCTCTCTATCTGTTGTACCTTAATATTATTATTTTATATGGAACAGTCAGTATCAGATAATAAATTATATATAATCTGTGTTTTTATCAAGTATCTATTCTCCACTTCCCCTACTATCTTCTATGTGGGAACTCGCCTAGAGCGCCGGGACAGGTCGAGGTCCCACATGCCTTGATTATTCGTTGACCTGGGCAGACCACAACATGATGTGATCAGCGGGTATTTTCCATTTCATGAAATGGTCGGCCATATCATGAAATTATCAATTCTAAAATCTGGCCACGACATATTCATTCCTTATTTGCAAGCTATAAAAATAAAATGCGAGTAAAAAACTATGGAAGTAAAGCTTAGATAAAGTTTTTCGGACATAATACTTTATTAGTTTCATAAATGTGTGTATATTGTAGAAGTATATAGGCTGTACACTTGTAAATTTGTAATTTTAGTTTAACGTTAATTTTAGTCATTTTGCTTCGTAGACGAATTAAAAGTTAGACTCTCTAATCCAGGTTATTATATTTATGTAAATATTAAAGACTCCCCATTTTTTATTTATTTATCTACTAAACTATCGTTAGCAGTTAAAATCGTTTGGAAGATTGGAGGGAAGAGTCCTTGACCAACAACAACCTAATACCAAAGGGTAGTAGACATAGTTTCCAATATAGGTACCTACAGAAGATTCATTCAGAATAACATGTACAAAAAAACAACTCCTTGTGTGTACGAGAAATAAATAGAAGATTGCCATACCTTATTATAATTTGACTTTAAAGCACAACTTCAAATTAAATAATGATTGTCTCATCAGAAATCAAAATCAGGCATGAAATTATTTCGGCAGCTGTATTTACGCTGTTATAAATTGGCAAAAAACACTTTAATCCATTAAAATGCAATCAAGGAAAACCCACACTGTAACGGTTATTTTTTGTCCATAATGGAACCTTATGATTTTAAATCGACCTTTTGATATATAACGGTTAAGTGATATCATTATAATAACTGAAAAGTGCGTGTAGAATAAAGCTTTCTGCAGAGCAAATTAAATGTCAATGACACAAAGAATTGCTTTGTTCTGCAGCACTCTACAGGATGATTTGAACCACGTAAATATATTCTAGGAAAGTACCTTTAAGCGAAATAAAAAAATACATAATTTGTTAAAATGTATCTTGTATAAAACAAGATATTTTTTTTACAACTTAAATAAAAACTAAAGATATCAGCCGACAAATGCATACCAAAAATTTGTTATTTGAATATCGTCACCCGCTGCCGGGTTCGTGGCGGGCGGCGGCTGGTGAGCCCCGGATGGCAATGGCCGCGCGTATAGTAAAGTTAAAATAGGTATTTTATGTTACGGTTTCGTGTTCGATTAACAATATTCTGATAAGACTTCAATATAGCTAGGGTTACAACGGCCCACCTGATGATGGATTAATTTACATTAATGCTCCATTTTACAGTCTTTGTAAGTATGTATTACTTTTTAATATGAATAATAAAAAAAATGAGTCAAGTACCGAATTATTAATAGAAATAAGCAACAGTCAGTGCATACTAGTCGTGTAGCAACATCTAAATAAAGAGCTCCAATATAATTAGGTAAATTGAGCGACAGGAACTTGTCAATCATAGTATATCTCTGTATTAAAGTGTCGAAGATATGCTTAATATCTTGGATTGATAGGCGTGGATGATAGATATCTTTTGAAGATTCAGTACAACTATAATGCTTCGAGTCGTGGGCTGTGGTTTCTCGACACGATGATTTTAGATTTTCTTAAGAAATTGAATGCGTGCAGAAATGAAACGTATGTCAAATGAAAGACTAATGCTCTTTAAAGAAAAGCATCAAAATCCATCTTCGTGGAGTTAAGAAAATCTTTAAAATCTGTGTTTAATGATGAAAAACAAACCTCTAGGTACCGGCTTTTGATTTTCTTTTTGTTCAATTAAAGATAGACTTCTTTTTCGTCTAAGCGCGTTGCCGGTTGCATCCACAGCTGTGCTGCTTCGGAGCCCAGGGTGCGCTTTCCCGCTTTTTCTTCTCCAAATATAGCATGCATGTCAATGGTCACCCAAGGATGCCAAAGACTTTGCAGAATGGAGAAAAAATATCCGAAATAGTTTAAATGATTTGGCTATAGGTTTACAACCGGCCGCCGCCCGACATTAACCCTCCTTGGGAATGCAATTGTAGCACGAGATGTTTGTGTTTAGTCCTTTAGTCGCCTCTTACGACATCCTCATAAAGCGATGGACTATTCAATTAAAATTAAAGATACGAGTAGACTACAGTTTTTAATTTGGTATGTTGAATTCTTGCACACTTTCAGTTTCCGACTCTTAAATGCGATTTATTTTTAATATACTTAATATAGTTGGCCATTTTTATATATGTAATCAGAAATAGTTACTATATATTTCTAATGGCCAATCATATGAACATTGTTTTGCATGCCATAGTACTTTGGCTAAACATGCGCACCTACCAATTGTTGAGACCTGTATTACCTATATTATGCAAATAAATACAATTTAGTTATTTGATTTGGTTTAATGAAATACTTTATCCATTAAACAGATAGGTGAAGATCGTTTCTATCTTATACGGTTCTTCTGATAGATGTAAAATGCAAACATTTAATCTAAACTATTTCATATGTACACCATAAATTTATCTTGAGAATATTTAAATTTTGCCAACTCAGCATTTTTAAATTATATGCCGTACATATAAAAACATTTCGACATACCTAAATGTTTCAGTTCCGTATTCATGAGAACTAAAAGATAGACAGCGATCAAAATAATCTGACTCATGTACGAGTACGAACTAATCAAATCATTCCTTTATCACGAATTAATTTAATTTAGACAAAGAGATCTCGATTGATATCTTCCTAAAAATCGCGTGGAAGGTTTTAGGGCTACCAATATTTTAAACATAGAAATAATCTTGAAAGGCAGTTTGGGAATGATCGACGGATGGCCAATAAGATATTTTATTTTGCACGTCAAAAGGTGGTTTATCAACAAACAAAAATAATTTCCCATGGTAATTCCGTCCCAATTCCTCTTGTCCTACTGTGGGATTATATAAGCCAGTAAGAAGAAAGATACGTACTTAATAGATATTTTTTATTGGAAAACTAAATACCTATTTTTTGTTATATTTAAATAAACAACCTCCTAAAACATTCGAACTTTATATAACATTGATGAACAAATTGAAGTTTAATGTTGCCTTTTAAAACTAATCCAATGTCTTTTTTGTTTTTGGAGGTAGACGCATATTTAAAATCAATTTTTGATAACCCTAACTGCACAACACGAATGCTCCCGGTCATTACAATTTATGATGAATCAAGATTATCTCCAAAAATTCTAGCTCTTATTGCCTTTCAATAAGGTTTATAATGCCGACACAATTCGCATTAGGATTACTGACTTCCTTGAGGCAAAACAAAGCCATTGTATGGTGTTTGATGTTTTTCTGCAGTTTTTTGCCACTTTATTGTTGAGAAGTGTTATTGTTCTTGATAGCTGTTTGTCGTATAAAAAAATGGTTTCGTATACTTTGATACGCTCTTTTAGGCTAATTTATTGCAGTTCTGTCATTACAAACAGTTTTTGTTGGACAATTTGCTGCTATATTTATAGGTAAGTAGGTATTTAATATAAACGAGAATCTGTAATATATGTCTGTAACCACTAACTATGAGGAAGGTGCCTTTTTTTACTTCTTAGTTGTATAAAAAATTAAGACCTAGTTAAAATCAGAATCTGAAATTAAAGCACTTTTAGTCCAGTATAATATAAGAAAGCTATGAATCTTTAACATTCCAAGACTATACTCATATCATACATTCTGGAAACACATTGAAAGTGCTCAATATTTGTCCAAGAATATCTTATCAGTTGCTATCAGCTGTGTAGGTACCAAATATCAGCCTATCTGGAGTGTGGGCACTCAAATACATTTTGGGCGAGCGAACGATATGTAAATAAACTTACATACTTCGATCTATTGCTTTTAGGTCCATAAAAGCTTTATATCAATGGAAACAATAAGTAGGTAAGTAAATTACATTATCACGTGCTTATCCCTAAAGGTGTAGTCAGAGTCTGAGTCCGTAAGACTTTGGGCATGATGATGGGAGTTAACCGTAAAGGCACAGAACGGAATCTCCTAAGGTACGCGCAACATGCGTCCCCGCTCCCCGTCCCCGCACCTCTCCCCCGTTTTCGCCACGATGACTCACGTTGGCCGTCAAGAACCGGGAAGAGGTGCGGGTGCGGGCAACGGGGACGCATACTGCGCGTACCTTAGGAGATTCCGTTCTGTTTACTCTTACTGTATTCTGTGGTAAAGGTGTCAAAGGGTACGATGATTTGAAATTGACGCTACAGTGAAACCACTTTGACTCGATAAGAAGGGTACAAAACATCGATGGTGTAATGAGACTACATTCGGTACAACCCGGGCGAAACGTCAGCGCAAATAAATAAATAAAAACCGGCCAAGTGCGAGTCGGACTCGCCCATAAAGGGTTCCGCAACAAGTAACATTTTACGATTTAAGACGTATTAAATAATAACTGTCTATGATACCGAGACCGCTATAGTTTTAATTGAAAGTACATACTTTGAGGTATATACCACATTTTTTTCAGAATTATTTTAGTAATATTTCAAAAGTTACGGTGGGGGGACACCTCAAATTTTAACTTTGTATTAGATTATCTCAAGACTGGGGGGTTTAATCTACATAGTTTCTGAACAGTTTTTGTTGCATTTTAAAAGACCTTTTCAACGATACCCCACACGTAGGGGTTAGTCCAATTTAATTTTTTGAATTCACTTTTCGTTGTATGGGAGGGGCTGAAAAAGAATAATTTTTTAAAAAACCAACTTTTAGGACCTTAATGTCTATCTCTCCACCAATTTTCGTGACAATCGGTGCAGTAGCGGCAGAGTACGAGCCCGGACGGACAGACGGACGGACGGACATGACGAAACTATAAGAGTTCCTTGTGGACTACGGAACCCTAAAAAGAGGCATGTTTCGCGTGAATTGTCTTACGCATTAAGGCCGTTCCTGAATTTTCCGGGGTCCAGTGCTGCCCCCATTTAAAATAAATCATTTCAAAGAAAACGGAGACATAATTTAAAATTTTGCTACTACCAAGCCCTAGATAACCCTTCAAACTATTTTGTGAACTACTGTTTACAGTTTATAATGAGAACGTTAAGCTTTACTACGCACATTTGCCAAAAGTGGCCGTTTTTCGCAAATGTGCGTAGTAAAGCTTAACGTAGTTCATAAAATACTTTGAATGGTTATCTAGGACTTGGTAGTTGCAAAATTTTTAATGATGTCAACGGATGACCCCGGAAAATTCAGGTACGGCCTTAATAGTAGTAATAATGCTGCAACGCTATCACGTTGATAGTTAAAAAGCAACACGAAAAAAATGATTTTATTGAAAAAATTGCACCTGACATCCTACTGGAATGAAAAGCTAGATCTGGAAAAGTAAGTTTCGATCTGCTGACAGAACTTGCTATTACATAAGAACATATAGTAATACATAGGGATCTTGGACACCTTCGATCGAAGATGGTATACAATTGATATTGGAAAGTAAGGTCATCACAGTATGTCGTAATCGTAAGAGTGCTCCATCACGATTGTGGGATAACAAGGAGCACGATTGATACGGAGAAAGTCAAAACTTTCCGATGACAGATAAAGGAAGGATGACTGTATGGTAAATCGTAACATACAGAAGGTACCACATTTCTGTATATGAGGTAGGTTACACGATCATTCTGGCATCAGTCAAGCCCATCAGTCTGGAATGACGTGACTGACGCCAGAATGATGGATGTTGTTCACGATTACACGACCAATCCAGGATGACAGCAGACTGGAAAAAAGTACGTGTGGCAAAGAGCTATAATGAACCTTATGTACCTACATTGATGTACGGTGTGTAGTAAAATAACAAAAGTACGGACTGACGCGAGAATGATACGAGCGGGATACGCGATCAGTCTCCCATTAGCATTTTATCATTCAAAACAATTTTAATTTTCATCAGTCCAAACCATCAGTCTGTCATTCAGCGGATTACACGATCATTCTAACCAGACTGATGGACTGGCTGGAATGATAGCAGAATGACCGTGTAACCTTGCTCTAAAAGAGATGCGATTCCTACGGTGTTGACTCTGGTTCAATAATATGTAGTCCCTACATATATGGGTGGTCAAAGATGTTATCGTTAAAAAAATTAAATTGAAACTGAATAAATAAATATTTTTCATGTGAATTATCAGAAAATTGCACTGCTGTCACAGAAGACAGTCTCTCCGGTTATAAATCCCTCATGATATAAAGGTAATGTTAAATTAATCAAAGTTACTATTATACCTAATAAATAAACTAGTAAAATTAGTAATTAGTAAAAATTTGCCTCATTAGAAGAGACAAAACCTGTACATGATAATAAATTTATTAAAAATCCAAAGCATTTAATTTTTTTTAGATATTCATAAATTCTGCTATCTTGATATGGACTGGTCGTTATTTTCAAAATTTATTTAAGTCACAAAAAGTTTATTGGAAAGATGATGTTGAAAGTGTAAAAGAAATCAATATCGAACTAAGAGAAAGGACGATGTGAACTACTGGAGCATACCTCATGAGCCATGAAAGTATCTGTTCTATATGCATTCCTGTAGCTCGTTTCTCGTCACGAATCATGCGAATATGAATGTGGAATCAATAAAACAACAATTTCTTTCTTTTTATAATTCATTCATCAATCTTAATTTTTTACTTGGTACTTTCTTCTCGTGGGTCGGCAGAAATTTACTATGGAACAAAGTTGAGGTAAGCATGTGTTCATCAGAGTAGCATGAACCAATGTCATGTTTTTAAAATCATAATTATATTCTCAGTGATTCTATATTTCTAAATGGGCGCTTCCAGAGTAATCCAGTAGTTTATATAAATTCTGTGCCATTATGTATTTTCGCTTGGAACGCCTGGTAGGAAATTAAGAGGCATTCAAAAGAGATGCAGATACATTATCATGTGTTTATCCCTAACCGGGTTAGCCGTGTGGTTCCCGGCAGAGTAAAATAGGACCACTCCAAGTCTTCCTGTGGTTGTCGGAGAAGGCGACTTAGGAAACACAAGCCAAACAAAGCTTTTAAACATTAATGAGACCTCTACAACCCGTCTGAACAGCGTGGAGAGTGTAGGCCAAATCCTCTTACTGCTCTGGCTAATATATGGCTCTGGTAGTGCAGAGAGGGTCGTGCTCCTGCAGATAAAACTAAAAAGACCTGATGATGATGATCCCTAACGGGGTAGACAGAGCTCAGAGCTGTAAGATCCAAAGTTAAGATGGAAAAACGTAATTTTAATAGAGATGGGTTGCTCGCCGCATCGCCTATTTGATTGGCTTTTACTATCTTCGCGGGAAGAGAAACAGCTGGGTAAAACCTATTTTTTTTCTTTTTTCCCAGACCAGTATGGAAGAGATCTTTTCGATCTCGAAAATTTTCAGATCTCTCCTTTTTAATTTACAAGATCTAATTTATTTACTTTTGCACTTACTATTACTCTTGCTAAGATTTTGTCGGAAAACCAAAGTATCGAATATCGAATACCTAAAGGTATCCAAGTACTACATATAGAAGCCTCGTGACTCGTGAGTTGACAGTGATAGAGTAAGCATGAGTACGTAAAGTAACTATGATATGTACTCGTATAATTATATATTCAATGTTGTGGTTGACACAGTATCCCCAGCGTGCCGACCACAGCTGGGCACACGGCTCACGGGGATGCGCACTTGCGCAGGTGGACTGCGGTGCGTGCCGAGGCCAACCTTTTGTTTCCGCTTAGTTATCACTTATTACATCTACTTATTTACCTATTATTTACTACAGTCTTTGTAAGAATAACTTGTTATCATCATCTTAGGCGTTACAGCCGCTGGGGGTCTGTATTTTTGCCGGCCTAGTCTAGTATTTTTTCCAAATAAATATTTGGAAAAAATACTAGAAAAAAATTATATTTTGGGCTTTCTTTCTCCAGACTCTTGTTGATATTCTTCAAGTGTTGCTGAACACCGAGCTTGAGTCTGCGTCGATTTCTACAACCGTCTGGATGACGCTTCAGTAGTCGTTTTGGTACTCTGTCTTCGTCCTGTCTTAATACGTATCCTGCCCAACGTATAGGCGTCCATTTTTAATTACTTTAATAATGTTGGGCACGTTGTTACGACTTGTAGAGCTCATGGTTGTTCCGCATTTGCCATGATTGTTCTCATTTAGAGCCCCAAAAATGCGTCACAGTATCCTTCTACTTACATAAATACTTATATTTATATACCCCACAGGGGTAGGTAGACTCTCTACCTACCTACCCCACCCCTACTTGCTACGATCTTGTAATCTTCTACTTACTATTATGTATTACCTGTTAATTTGTATAGTCTGGCTACATGGAACAGGTTTTAGTAATACCTAGCATACAACTGTGTGTTTTAAATTTAGTTTAGTTTAAGTTTTCTTTATATATTCAGACCCACATAAAACTCTCCAATCGACCCAAAGGTTTGACTGTTAGAGAATGCTTTTAGCATTAAGTCCGCCTGTTGTACTTTAAACATGTATATGTGTGTACAATAAAGTATAAATTAATTAATTAATTAATAAATAAAAACTGTGTTCATACACAACAAACCTCTTATTTAGGGTTGCAATTATCACTTTTGCCTCGGCAACCTCATTTACTCGACTGTAAATATTATAAGGTTATGACAAAACATCTGAAACATGCTCAAGTCCGCAATACGAGCATCAATCATGCATGGCAAAACGATAAAGAATCCGAAAAAGTTTGAATGTTTTATTCAAAAAATATTTCGGAGGTGCAATGCATATGTGATTTATAAAATTTATAAAGTACCTACAATAGTACATGTGCATTTTTATCGAAAGCATAAGTATGTTTATTATAAAAAAATCTATTGCTAATAAAGCAGAATACAGGAGAAACTTCGCGTGTATTAAAAATTCGTAAAATCACTGCCGTAATTTGATGCCAAATTTACGTGATATTGACGTCACGTCCGTGACGGCCGCGATGACGATAGGCAACATCGATTCAATCGATAATCGATCTCGTTTCAGCTTCATAGAATCGATTTGCGTACGTGAGGTGAGCTGCGCACGCGCCGCAAGCACAACAAATCATTGCAACAAGGAAAGTGTCGGTTTGTTTGTGGTCATAAACATAATAGCTTTGTTTACATCCAAAGTAATCATAGTAAAAACCACACAGTTTTTAGGGTTCCGTACCCAAAGGGAGCAAACGGAACCCTATTACTGAGACTCCGCTGTCTGTCCGTATGTCCGTCCATTTGTCACACAAATACGGACGGTAATTTCATTTGTTACAGGTAAACACTTGAAATTTTCACCCATTATGTATTACTATAGCCTCTATAATATTAAATACTAAAAATAAAACATTAAAATAAAGTCATAAATTAATAGGGATTATACAAGAAACGTGTTTTTTTCAGCGTTTTAAAACATTGTACGGAACCCTTCAGGTACGAGTCAACTCGCACTTGACCGGTTTATTACATATTGTTTTGTTACATAGTTCGTCAATATTGCAACCTGATTTCCTTCCGAACGAAAGCTAAGAAGAAAAGACGGAAAACATAATGAAACCTTGCTGCGGTTTTCTAATATCCTATGACATAAGTAACCTACCTTACTTAAGTATTGTATTTTGAGATATGCCTCACAGCATCAGATGTTGAAATTTCCATGGGATATTTTAACTTTACGAATTTAAAAAAAACATATATAATATAACATATAACATAAAGGATAGCCAATAATGGATCATCTGCTATTCTCTCATCAGCATTTACATAGGTAAGTACAACTATCTGCATGAGAACTAATATACTCGTAGTAAAAACATTCTGGATATTTTACATGTTTGAGAAATGTGCTCATTGTTTTCAAAACAAATAAGTTTTTCGAAAAATGAATCATATTTTGTACAAGATTTTATTGTGAAGCCAAAGTATATATCAAGACAAATGTAATAAGTCCAAACTTGATAGGCTTGCGTCGTTTTATTACAGGGTTCCTATAGCCACCTTCCACCTCCATCATCAGAGCCGCTTATTTTTTATTTATTTATTTTTCTTCATACACAAATACAAGTATAATGGCGGACTTAAAGCCTAAGGCCTTATCTACCAGTCAACCAATCGGGTGATGTTGAGAAAGACAAGTCCGCTTCTTGTTATTACAATAATATTGCAGTGTCATTTGATTTATATTAGCATACACTTAAATCTCAATTGGAAACCGAGAAGTGACTCTTTCTTGCAAGATTTGAGCCAAAAAAAACAAATAGCAACAAACAGGGCAGGCTAAATAAACCCTTGGAAAAAGATTTTATCACTAATATCTCTTTATTCGTGCACACGACATTGTAAGTTTAAGAAATGCAATGGCGATGGTGCCCATTTAGTACATAAGCCCTTTGATGGCGCCACATTTTTTGTGCCTCCATGGTTGCTTGTGCATTCCAAAATGTTATCTTTCCTTTGCAAACATTCACAGATACGAGTATATGCTCTAAAAGCACCCGATATTAAGGGTTTATGGCGCCATCGTACTTAAATTTACCAATGTCAAATATTTACCAAAGTAATAATTTACGTTAGTAATGTAAAACATTTACAAACTTATATAACGTTTTTAGGGTTCCGTAGCCAAAGGCAAAAAACGGAACCCTTATGGATTTGTCATGTCCGTCTGTCCGTCCGTATGTCACAGCCAATTTTTCCGAAACTATAAGGACTATACTGTTGAAACTTGGTAAGTAGATGTATTCTGTAAACCGCATTAAGATTTTCACACAAAAATAGAAAAAAAAAATTGGGGTTCCCCATACTTAGAACTGAAGTTTTTTTCATCAAACCCATACGTGTAGTGTATCTATGGATAGGTCTTCAAAAATGATATTGAGGTTTCTCATATCATTTTTTTCTAAACTGAATAGTTTGCGCGAGAGACACTTCCAAAGTGGTAATATGGGTGTGTGTGTCCCCCCCCCTGTTACTTCTAAAATAAGAGAATGATAAAACTAAAAAAAATTATGATGTACATTACCATGCAAACTTCCACCGAAAATTGGTTTGAACGAGATCAAGTAAGTAGTTTTTTTTTTACGCCATAAATTGTTAACCGCAATTTTCCTTTACAACTTTTATATTATGTTACTTGCTGCTACGGAACCTTTCATGGGCGAGTCCGACTTGCACTTGGCCGCTTTTTTTCTTTCCTTTTTTATAGTGTAAGCCTGTGAAAAATATTTATACCTAAGTAGAAATACCCATGTATGTAAAAAGCGTACCAGTACATAAACATAATGTGCTAACCTTTATTAATTTAAGACCTTAAATATTTAAAATTGAAATTTTATATTAAAATATTTATTCCGACTTTAACTGATATAAAATGGAAAGTATTTTAAGTTTAAGTACCTATTTTACGTTTTAAAAGTAGTAAAAAAGCACCATCACCAATCCAAACCTAAAAATACTGGTGAAAACAAAAGTGATACCTAAGCATACTTAATGATGTACTTACTTATTAAAACATGCTCTTGTAATTTTAGATAATAAACAGTACCTAGGTAACCTACCTAGATTCAATAACCTAACTGCAAGATATATTCTTGCTGATTTTATGTTTCCTATCATTTATCGTATATAAGGTACCTACCTACACATAGTAATGTACTGTAAGCTTTCATTTTACTTTGTACCAATGTACTTTAAAGGCAATGGCAAGTCCAGTTCCACAGTCCGACGGCCTTGAAGGTACCTACTAGATGGGCGAAGACCAAGGAAGAGGTGGCGGGATGTTTCGAGGATGGATCGAGGGTTTCTTGAGTGGATGATAGGATATTTGCTCAGAATAGAGATAGATAGAGAAAAGAAGGAGAGGCCTTTGCCCAGCAGGACACAAAATATGGCTTATAAAAAAAAACACAGGATTAAATGGGTCAAGTCAATACTAATAGGCATTTAAGGTCAATGAAATATTTTTCTTTCCAGTACAATTTTTCTTACAGCAATTCAATGTAATGTTCATACTTACTAATTACGCTCCTCTAAAAAGATATGACGAAACATGGACTGAGCTTGCTTAAAACTTTGCGAGCTGAAAAAACCTTTCTTTGGGTTGAATCATGAATTCTATTCACTTCTGGTCGCAACAGTACATTTGTTGTTCACATTACTATAGTACCTATTCTAATAGAGTTTAACAACGAAGCTATTTTGTCTTTGCGTCTGTTAGTGATGTACCTAGTAAACATTTTTATTGCTTACACCATGGCTAACATTAAATTGAAAATAGGTAGTAATAAAAGGTTTTTATCTTGAGAACCATACCTTTTGTTTCGATACATAAACGTGTATCGAAAACAAATAAGTCCGATGATTTTGTAGTACCACACCTCAGTCACTTCTGATATTAATTTTGATAATATACTTTGTTTATATTTCTTGAATCGAGGATTTTTAACCCACCTATTTAGAGTTGCTTTATAGTTGCTTACTTAGGTTTGTACCAAAATATCTACAGGTTATTATTTGAATGCAATCAAATAATTTCTTGTAGATACCGGCTTACAATACAATCAAAGATCGATGTTTATTCGATAATTTATATATTTTGTTTTATATTGAGTCTCTTGATCAGCAACTTAAAAAGTAGGTTGGTACTTACTAAAGTACTTATTCGAAGAAAAAAGCCATGTCTACTCTATAACAAATAATTATTAAAATAATAAAAACAAAAACCCGACTGCGTGATACAACAGCAGTACCTATGCCTAGGAGTCCTAGCCTAGGACGCAACCGGGAATATGCTTGGCGAAGCGATGTCATATTATGTTGTTTTTTAGCATTTCTCATTCCAAATTTTATTTAAACATATAAGTAATCCTTTAAGGTAAAATGGTAGCATAAGTGGCGCCCTCATTTAAAATAAAATGTTTAAAACTAAATAGGTATAGTGATATTTAAAAATTTGATTTGTATCAATGTCTAAAAAGACCTTCAAACTATTTTATGAATAACCTTTGAAGTTATTACTAGTTTACAAACGGGTTTTTGTGGCCACTTTTGGCGAAAAACCGTTTTAAAACTAGACGGACTACGAATATTTCGATGCGGACTACCAATATTTACTTTCAAAGGTTATTCATAAAATAGTTTAAAGGTCTTTTTAGACATTGATACAAATCAAATTTTTAAATATCACCATATTTAGTTTTAAACAATTTTTTTAAAATGAGCCACTTATGGCCGTACCTAAATTTTCCAGTCCAGGTCTTTCACCAGGTCCAGAGCTGCCCCCATTTTAAATAAATCATTTCAAAGAAAACGGAGACATCATTTAAAATTTTGCTACAACCAAGTTCTAGATAACACTTTAAAGTATTTTATGAACTACTGTTTACAGTTTATAATTAGAACGTTAAGCTTTACTACGCACATTTGCTAAAAGTGGCCGTTTTTCGCAAATGTGCGTAGTAAAGCTTAAGGCCGTACCTAAATTTTCCGGGGTCCAGTGCTGCCCCCATTTTAAATAAATTATTTAAAAGAAAACGGAGACATTATTTAAAATTTTGCAACTACCAAGTCCTAGATAACCCTTCAAAGTATTCTATGAACTACTGTTTACAGTTTAAAGTAAGAAAGTTAAGCTTTACTACGCACAATTGCGAAAAACGGCCACTTTTGGCTAATGTGCGTAGTAAAGCTTATCGTTCTCATTATAAACTGTAAACAGTAGTTCATAAAATACTTTGAAGGGTTATCTAGGACTTGGTAGTTGCAAAATTTTGAATAATGTCTCTGTTTTCTTTGAAATGATTTATTTTAAATGGGGGCAGCACTGGACCCCGGAAAATTTAGGTACGGCCTTAACGTTCTCACTTTAAACTAGGACTTGGTAGTTGCAAAATTTTAAATAATGTCTCCGTTTTCTTTGTAATTATTTATTTTATATGGGGGCAGCACTAGACCCCGGAAAATTCAGGTAGGTACGGCCTTATGCTACCACTTCACCTTAAGGCCGTACCTAAATTTTCCGGGGTCCAGTGCTGCCCCCATTTAAAATAAATCATTTCAAAGAAAACGAAGACACCATTTAAAATTTTGCAACTATCAAGTCCTAGATAACCCTTCAAAGTATTTTATGAACTACTGTTTACAGTTTAAAGTGAGAACTTTAAGCTTTACTACGCACATTTGCGAAAAACGGCCACTTTTGGCAAATGTGCGTAGTAAAGCTTAACGTTCTCATTATAAACTGTAAACAGTAGTTCATAAAATACTTTGAAGGGTTATCTAGGACTTGATAGTTGCAAAATTTTAAATGATGTCTCCGTTTTCTTTGAAATGATTTATTTTAAATGGGGGCAGCACTGGACCCCGGAAAATTCAGGTACGGCCTTAATCTGATACCCCTCTCGATAGGTTTTGAAAAGAAAAGATTTTTCATCCCGCGCAATTTGGTGCCAAAAATCCGCCATTTTGATTTCCAATAATTATATAGCCTATGACACTAGTGGGAAAAACGAATCTAACCATGTAGATATAAAGACGAATCTCCATGTAGATATAATTTATCAAAATCGGTTTAGCTGCTTGTAGTAACGAGTACATTGAGTTGTACAGATCAAACACATAACCCTCCTTTTGGGATTTGCCGCAGTCGGATAAAAATAAAAATGGCTACATACAACAAATGTATACAATCTGCAGGACAGCACCCACAGACAGCACCAGATTGTAAGCTGAATAGTGTCGAGTTTAGCCACCGTAAAAAAATTATTGCTGCTTGGACTTTGGTCTACTACTAGTGACACCTAGTGACGAATAGCAATACTTTTTGTTAACGCCATCTAGCGGGCAATAGCATAAGCTTATTTTAAAATGTAACATCAGTATCTTTACAAAGATGGCACTAAATATAACGTATAATTTTCTATTATTATTATTTTTATATTAGGTACTGTGAATTCGTGTGAAACCCTAATAAACAATTTTTAAATTCAATTTAGGAAAATAAATGTACTTATAAAAGTTTTTTGATATTGTTTTATTATGTATGACAACAATTATATTCTAATTTGCTGGGAACGTTCACTTGTGAAACGGGAACACGTATTTTGGACATCACTATTTCGTTTATTTTGCTCATATTACCCTATACCTAATTTTAACCATTTAGTTACGAGCTGCGGTGTCCGAGTGGTTAAGGAGATGGACTTGAAATCCATTGGGTTCTACCCGCACAGGTTCGAATCCTGTCCGCAGCGTTATTTTTATATTATCACTTATTACATTTTGCTCGTAATATAATTATAATGTGCTGCATTTTTGTATTTTTAATTTTTTTGCGACTATACTTATACACTGCAATATGAAGTTATAAGGTAAGCCTACAAATCACGCTACCTAATTCAATATCACCCCAGAGTCATATACATATAATATACATACATACAAATAAAATATCACTCATACATAACAAGGAAAAATCTCTAAAAAAGTATTCCTTCGAGCCGGATTTGAACCAGCGACCTATGGATGTCAATACGAATGTTATTCCTCTACAGTCCACCGCTCTACCAACTGAGCTATCGAAGGTTGTAAGTAAATGTTGAATTTAGGGTACAGTTAACTAGAGTAGAGTTCAACTAGCTATTGGATAATAATAAATAGGTAGCTAGTAAGTAAATATTTTATATATGTAGGTACTTACTTATATTTTAATAAGTAACAATATTTATTTTATATTAATTATTTCTTTTTATTTATAGCTGCGTGCGTACGTCTAAATCATTCTTACTTAGATCGCAGATAATAAAATAAACGTAGGCGTATGGGTACCTTATGTATATGGGTAGGTAAACTACTTCTTCTTCGTCAAGCGCGTTTCCCGGTTGCATACTCAGCTGTGCTGCTTCGGAGTCCGAAGTGCGCTTTTACAGTAAGTACTTTTTTTTTTTTATGTTATAGGGCGGCACATGAACAACTACTATCTACTTAATAATAGAATTATAAAAATTATTAAATTCAATTAGAGTAGTTACTTATATACCTACCTGCCATACATATTTTCTGCTTAGTCTAATGGTTGACTGGTAGAGAATGCCATATGGCACTCTAGGTCCACCACTTGTACAAGCTTTTGTAAAATAAAGTTTTAATTAATAATACAAATAAATAAATAAATTATATTTACTTTCTTACCAGTTCCAAGTTCTTTCTTAATTTATACCTACTTCAAGGTTTATTGCATGGAGTGAAAAATTATTTATTGCCTAAAACGAAAAATTATATGTAAGTAGGTACTTATACAATTAGAATACGAACCGTTATTCAATTTTAAACTAAGTAGGTAGGTACTTAGTTAATTATAAAATATATAGGTAATATAATAAATAACTATCGCGAACAATTTCTCTTGCAATAGGTACCTACCCTACATACTTAGGTAGAAAATAAAAATTGCTATTCATTCTTCCGCAGGATCAAGTTAGCAATGCTTTTGTAATTCCTTTTTCGAACGGGTGTAATTTAATCTTAAATATTTCAGTCATCGACAAGACGATAAATACCTAATACTATCTACAATAGAAGACATGGGATGTTGCTTACGATATCAATAGTACACAAACAACGTCTGAATGAGTTATTTGCGAGGCATGACTACTAAACTTGTAGCGTTGCTATCTGCGGAAGCTATTTCCGCGGATGCAGATCCGTGCCGCGGTTCAAGAGCGCTGACCGCGCATGCAAACAATCTCCGAAATAGTCCACCCAGCTAGTTTCTGTGTTCAGATGAATAGATACATACCTAGGTAGGTACTTATTCGCATAAATACTAGCTCGTATATCTCATGTTAAGGTGAATATAGGCAAATGGCCTTGAAGTGGCGCCCTCATTTGAAATAAATTGTTAACTCGTAAATATGGTGATAATTTCCATATTGCTAATCGTCAGGCACTAGATAGCCCTTTAAATTATTTTATGAACTGCCGTCGGATCATGTCTGAGGGTCGTGACCATCTTGAGTTGCTCTTCTCACTATGCCACAGTGCACGGTCTTGCGCCAGGTGTATGGCCCGTTGAGTATTTGAGCGCGCCACCCCATGAACGATATCAGTCCATCTTGTCAGCGGTTTCCCTTGACCTCTGCGCCCTGGGACATGGCCCAACAGTATGGTCTTTTCGAGACTGTCAGGTGGTTGTCGCGCTATATGGCCGAAATAAATAAAGAAATTAAAGAGTCGTTGGAGGAATATTGCAGACAATCGGGTCCGAATTTCTAGTTCTTTCAAAATAGATACATTTGTGCGGGTGCTGTCCAGGGAATTCTTAGCATTTTACGCCAGCACCACATCTCAAATGCATCTATCTTGGATTTGATGTTGGATTTCCAAGTCCAGGTTTTAGCAGCGTACATGGAGATGGAGAAGACCAAACTTCGCATAAGTCTGATTTTGGTGTTGCGACTGATGTTAAGATTTCTCCATATTTTGTCGAGACGTCTAACTGCTGACTTTGCCATCTGAGCCATACGCGTCACCTCTTGCATACAGTCTCCATCAATTCTGAACGCTGATCCAAGGTAGATAAATTCGTCAAAAATGTCTAGGTCCGATGAGGTTCCGGATTATATGTATCTATAATAGGTTCTTACTTTAAGTAGAAAGGCACTAGCTATATTCTATTTTTATTCTTTAATAAGTATTGTTGCTAATTTGGTTGCTATATGCGTTATATGACGCTTAGTGGCTTGTCTGTGGGTTATATACATATATACGGAATCCAGTTAATCCTCGACAACCCTTTCCGCACGAGTTGGCGTTCTCAGCACATTGACGTCATCAGAAGAGCACAGCCTCCGGTATTGTCAAACATATATTTAATTACCATCGTGTGCAGTGCGGCACACGCAATCCCTGCCTAAAAAGATCCAACCCGACTTTTCCATACACAAAAATCTGGAATCTATCATAAAGGTAGAAGAGTGAGTTTTCGTTAGAGAGTTGTGTTTAGTTGCGTTGTTCTTGAATGTGGATCCAGGGGCGAGTTTCAGCCGATCCTGCTTGCAAGTACGCCTGCGCAAAAACCGCTTACCAAGCATTCAGTCAAAGTAAGGCGGCGCGCCGGCTTGCGCGCTCGCCCGCCGTCCGGCCCGAGTCTCACACCGTCGAGAATCCCCTCATCATCACTAAAACGGTCACCAGATCCTCGTGAAATCCGCGTGTGTGGCCACAACATGTCAATTGAGTCCAGTTGCCTCCGTGTGTAATGGTCTTGTGCTTAGCTGCCCGTAGTGTCTTCCTTTAGTATACAGTACGATTGACTATGAGTGCAGTTGTTTTGATGAGGTGAGTCAGCTCGCAGTTTAAGGTCGGAAGCTGCCCTTGGAATGCCAAGAGCACATGAGTGCAGGAAAACCTACGTGTGGAGTTTCACGAAGCAAATTAGAGTTCGCGTGACAGTAGCGCGAGTCATTCAGTAAATTGCTGGTCCACGTTTTTGAGCTATTACATCTGTGCGATATTACGAAAAGCTTTTTCTATTAACGTTCAGTCAATGAAACCCATCGGGATTAACAAAGGATATTAATTAGGAACAAACGGTAAGAAAAACGAGAAAGGAAACGCTGGCGTTAATTAAAAGGAAAACCAAGTAACAATAGCAGTATTTTGGTACACAAAGGACGTAATTTGAGAGGTTTATATGAAGTCCTATCTTTTGGCTTACTGAATGCATTATATAACCACTTTATTCGGAGGAAGAAGACGTAAATTGGTGATTAGGTACTGTAATCATTTTGCATCGGCGTCTTATATTAGATAAGTTGGTACATACTACTCAAAATTGATGGGTATTGTATAGGTAAATAAGCTTAGGTACACACAATATACAGAATATTTCAGGTGTCTATTTATTAGATACGAATGACCATAGAAAACATACGAGCCTATGATAGACGGACGGACAGACAGATAAGGTTCACAGGGCCCATTGGCAATTGACACACTTCGTGTACGGAACCCGAGGAAAAGTAAAAAACACACTAATTTCATGATATGGCCGACCATTTCTTGAAATGGTTATTTTTCATGATATGGAAAGTACCCGCTGATCACATCATGATGTGCTCTGCCCAGATCAATAAATGATAAACGTTTAACGATATCAAAAGCTAAACGCGTGGCTACTTCATGATATGATCAATCTTTAGTGATTATATCGTAAAATAGTTACATATCCACCGTTAGAGGCGCTAATATTACGAGTATTTTGTTTTTATGATGCATAATGGCGGTGGAAAATTGTTCTGATAAAAAAACTAATATTAATGTGCCAATTGAGGATAAAAATGCACACACTATCATGTACTGGGTGGCGCAAAAGTACTGGCACTAAAGAAAATACTTTTATTTTTTTTATATGACATTTTCTGTCATTCTGTTGTTGAAAATTGTGTAGTGAACAAATGTAAAATACACTGAAAATAAACATGGACCGTTTTACTCCCCAAAAACGTGGAATAATTGTGTCAATGTTCTTACGGAATAATTCATCAGTGATAAGAACACAACGTGAATTTCGTCGACGATTTCACCACCGTCCGGCACCGATTGGTCGCACAATTCGACGCTTTGCCACACGCCTTGAAGCAACTGGCTCAACATTGGATAGACCTAAGTCTGGGAGACCAAGAACAGGCCGTTCAGCTGAAAATATCGATGCTGTGCGCGAAGATGTGGAAGAGTGTCCAGAAACATCAACGAGGCGACGTGCCACGCAATTGGGCATTTCCAGACGGACCCTGCAGCGTATTTTGGTGAAAGACTTAAAGATGTTCCCGTATAAAACTCAAATGACTCATCAGCTGCTGCCTGCTGACCACCGAGCTCGTCTAGATTACTGCCAGCGCGTCATAAACCTCAACCTTGAAGAGGATGATTTTCCTTCAAAATTGGTTATGAGTGACGAAGCGCATTTCCATCTCTCAGGGCATGTCAATAAGCAGAATACTCGGTTCTGGGGCACTGATAATCCGCGCATTATTCAAGAAACACCTCTACACCCACTAAAAGTTACTGTATGGTGTGGCATCTGTGTTGACAGAGTGATCGGACCCTATTTTTTCGAAGACGCTGGAGGCAATGCGATAACTGTCACTGGAGAACGCTACAGAACCATGTTACGAGAGTTTTTGATACCCAGTTTGGACGAATTGGGGCTGGAGCACATCTGGTTTCAACAAGACGGCGCTACAGCACACACAGCGCGCGACACTATGGACTTAGTGAGGGACGCTTTTCCAGGCCGAGTTATCTCTCGTTTTGGCGATTTGCCTTGGCCTGCAAGATCACCCGATCTGACCAGTCCAGACTTCTTTCTTTGGGGTTTTTTGAAATCTCGGGTGTATGTGAACAAGCCACAGACTCTCGCAGCTCTAAAAGAAAACATTCGTCAAGAAATAACGAACATATCGCAGGAAGTGTTACGGCAAGTTATGCAAAATGTCATAAATAGGGCTCAAATGTGTATCAACTCTGGAGGTCACCATTTAAAAGACATCATCTTTAAATCCTAATGGTACGAAATTTAATGGCACAAATATACATTTAAAAAAACCTAAATCTAGTTTTCTAATTTAGAAAAAATGTTATAGCTGAACCAAATAGGGTCTTTACTTTTGCGCCACCCGTTATTTGTCTCTAAGGTCTTGCGGCTCTTATAGCCCAGGGCTACAATACTCAAAATCAGACTAAAATTCATCTAAAAGTTGTAAAGCGTCAACTAACAACAAGAACCAATTTTATGGGTTTTGGCTGGTGAGGGGACTTGACTAAGGAACTCAGGGGTGAACATGAACATGAATACACGTATGGGTAGTAGGTATATCAGCGGATCCTACCTACATATTTCAAGTTGGCATGTACTTCTTTCAACCTTTCCTGAATGTCACCCGTTGAACGCTGACAATAGGGTAATACAATGAAGCATAATAACCGCACTAAATACAAATACTTTTTTATTATATTATATGCATCTACACAATTAAAGATAATAAAAATAAGGGAAAATAAGATCAAACACGACACCTAAGTCTGAAAAAAATTCGCTACGTAATTGCTACAAAGTTATTTGTTAAAATTTTTGTGATTTTTGGAGAAATGGAGAATGGAGAAAAGCCGTAAAAAAGAAGCTGAAGACACACTTTTCAGCGCAAAGACACTGCAGTGCCTATTTTCTCACTCTTTATATAAAATAATTTTCTCAAAACGCAGACCAGTACGCTTGCAGACCAAGAAGATTTTCGACAAAAGAGATTCCGACAAGTGCTCTCTCCGGAAAACAAGGAAATTGGCAATGCGGCGAGTGCTACACGCGTTGGGCGCAATGTATAGAAGTACGAGTATAAGCCTTATGCTTGGTTTATACAGGGTCAGTAATATAGCAGTACCGTAACCCAGTCCAGCGCTGACTTGCTAATGGGCTCGTGTAGACACCTAGTCCAGTGCTAACTTCCACTCACAAGTCAGTCCAACTGACTAGCCACCCGTTCGGGGCCAGTAAGTCAGTCCACTGCGTCTGGCATTGTCTGGAAGAGTTTGGGCAGTGGCTGCAAATTTGTTTGTAGTGTTTTTGGACTGAACTCATTGGCACCACAGTCCTGCAGTAACGACCACCAGTGCAATAATCCACAGTCAACTGACTTACTGCCGATCCTGGCTACATGTACCCATAGTTACTGGGTCCGAAATTCAGAGGCACTGGGTCCAGACTCCAGCCACTGCCATCGTATAAACCAAGCATTATGCTTTATGCAAACTTTTATTAATAAAATTAGAAGTGGTCTGCGCTCGTAACTCGCGTAGAAGTACTGCCAGCATTACAAATTCATACGGGCTCTAGCTATTTCACGTTTTGCGTCTGCTTTAAACTTTAAATAAATGCGAGGATCTCTATCGCGCATATCTTGACTAGCTTTCGTTTTACGTTACCTTTGAGCTTTGTAGGTCAGACGTGCAAATGTAAGCAGACTCATTTTTTTTTAATACGTCATTTCGATTGTAGCTGTAGATTGATGTAAGGTGCCTAGTCAGACCTCTCCAGTCTTAAATTTCTTATTAGGCATGTTTTAGTTTATTTAATTTTGAATGTTAAGGTTTAAATGTTTTAGAACACTGATTGCTAGTGGTATTGAAATAAGGAGACCGTGTTGTACCTAGAATTAGAAAACTTAGGTCTACCTAGTGAGTGAATAATGTTTCATTTTGAAAATTGGTGCTAGAATGTCGCTTTGTATTTAATAAACACAAGCTAAACAAAGCTTATAAAGCATCAATGCATTCATCAATGAGACCTCTCCAACGCGTCTGACCAGCGTGGAGAGTGTAGGCTAAATCCTCTGGCTACTTTGGTTTATATTTGGCGCAGGTAGTACAGAGAGGGTCGTGCTTCTACAGAGGAGACTAAGAAAGACCTGATGATGATTTTATTAATTCTGAGCAGCAACAGAAACAATATTGGAAACATTAATAATATTTGGCCGCATCCATTATGACACTGTAATACAGAGACAAAGGCAATGTAAACAGCTACGTCAGTCTCATTTACCGCAGAATACCTTTGATAATCCGCGACCTTTCCAAGTGGAGTGAACCGAATAAGCTGATTAAAATAAATACGCAAAATTATATTGTGGTACCGTGTGCAGAGGAATGGTGACCTTTCGGAGGATTAAAGACCTAGTTTATAAATGGAATTATTTGTTGGAAAATTTTGCGCATTTGACGAGTATAATTGATTATACTAAGGAGTACGCAAAATTTTAATCTTACGACGTAATACCGTATTAGGAAACGACGTGGTTAATTCGTATATTTAAAATTTTTGCGAAAACCACGGTTCAATTCGGAAAACGATCGGGAGTTGGTATTCTCTGTTGGTGATATTGTCCGTTCAAAGGTTTTCATCGGCTCATTGA
Organism: Acrobasis repandana; assembly: GCA_963576875.1. Taxonomy (NCBI): domain Eukaryota; kingdom Metazoa; phylum Arthropoda; class Insecta; order Lepidoptera; family Pyralidae; genus Acrobasis; species Acrobasis repandana. Next base: position 6,233,003 of record OY756230.1, on the reverse strand, counting down.
TTTTTTCGGCGGCATAGGTAGTTTGATGGAATAGACTAAAATAGATTATAATATAATACTCTATCAATAAAACCTCATTTCAGAAAATCTTTCTAACTACTTCTGTACATGAACATTAGTACATCGATATTTTTAAAGACGGAGTTCAGTATGACAGTCAAGAATATAAAAAAGTACTCGTAGATAGTAGAGATCTTTCGCTAATTTTATGTTACAGCATAGATTAGAATAATTTTATGGTAGTTTTTTACGACTAAGATTTACGACTATTTCAGTAATTAAGAAGCACCATTGTAAACCTCGCAACTCGCCCCTAACCCGTTGAAGTTTATCGGATAAAAAAGTTGTTCAGACAAAAAAAGAGGGTAACAAAAAAGTATTGTCATATTTAAAAAAAATCGAAATGGCTGAATTATGATTTTCTTAAAGTTTTATTAAACCCCCATATCTCCGCCATTTTGCAATTTCCAAAAACTGAATCGACAAAAAATTGTATATAATTAACGAACCTGCTTATAAAATTTCACGAGAATCGTTTGAGAAATGCGACCTGTATAGGCGAGTACAAACCGACAGACAGACAAACAGACAGACTGACGGACAAAAGCCTTTTTCGGCAAATCTTGAAACTCAATGTATTTAAATAAACGGGCAAGTGCGAGTCGGACTCGTACATGAAGGGTTCCGTACCACCGTACAATGTTTTAAAACGCTGAAGAAGCACGTTTTTTGTTTGACGACCCCCTTTAATTTTCAACTTTTTTATTTTTAGTATTTGTTGTTATAGCGGACATAGTAATACATAATCTGAGAAAATTTCAAGTATCTAGTTATTGCCATTATAAAGATCTAGTTAAAAAAGGCTGAAAAAACACATTTTTAGTATGACGACCCCCTTTAATTTTTAACTTTTTTTTATTTTTAGTATTTGTTGTTATAGCGGCCATAGTAATACATAAGCGGTGAATATTTTAAGTGTCTAGCTATTACGTTTCAAGAGATAGAGCCCTGTGACAGTCGGACAGACGGACAGACAGCGGAGTCTTAGTAATAGGGTCCCGTTTGCACCCTTCGGGTACGGAACCCTAAAACTGAAATTTTGTTAGAAGATGAATTATAAATGCTAGTTACATAAATAGGAGAATTAAAAAAAAATCTTCTTCATCTTAGCGCGTTATTATTATTATTATTAAAATCTTTATTGACCACAATGGTACAAAAGGTGAACTTAACGCTAATGCATTCTCTACCAGTCAGCCTTTAGGAAAAACAGAAATTATTTAATTGCGCGTTCCCGGTTGCATCCTCAGCTCTGCTGCTACGGAGCCCGGGGTGCGCTTTCCCGCTTTTCTTTTTTATTATATGGATGTCAATGATCACCCAAGGATAGGTACTATGCCGACGACCATACGAAATGGAAATTAAACAGCCGACTGGCCGCCTGCCCGACGTCAACCATCTTTGGGAATGCATTTGTGCGAAATGTTTTACAACCAGCCGCCGCTCAACATCAACCCTCCTTGGGAATGCAGTTGTAGCACGAGATGTATGTGCTTAGCCCTTTAGTTGCTTCTTACGATTTCCACAGGAAGATTGGAGTGGTACTACTCTAGGCCGGAAGCCCCACGGCACAATCAACTGTTTAAATTGTACTGAAATGATGGGCGTACAATCCATAAGCATTTCGACTTGGTTTTAAATACCACCACAGTTATTATTCTTAATATACCACTAAACGCCAGTTAATAACATATTGATATATGTGTATTCAATGTTGAATACTTGCTTTAATTCAAACGGCGAGCGATATTTGTAAATCCTTTCAACCAAGTTTATTTAGGCCTCCTGGCCTACCAACATATGGAGCGGTTTGCCAATCAAATACAGACCGTATCCCAATCACATTAGATGCAGGATTGCGCAGTTAAACGTGGTTTAATCAAAGCTCAGAGTTTACAGAGCGGACTCTATATTTTTGTTTTATGTTGTTGGAAACTTTGAGTGGAGTTGTTACGCGATTTTTGCCTGATACGGAAAGTTGTACGGCACGTGTATCGCGCCGGATGTGGACAGGATGTATGGTCCAGGGAAGCTCTCTGTTGGAGCCACGTTACTTTCGGAATAGTATCTAAACCCTGTCATAATACACATAGACGCGCCGTAGTAACATTATTGGTAATATCTTTGTAAACTGACAAAGCCCTTCTGGCGCGTAGGCGACCAATCCAAGCCGAAAGAAACTCATTTACCAATACTTTGTAAATGAGTTTCTTTCGGCGTTTCTTCTCAGCAGCAGTTAGTTGCAAAACGCTAGTACCGGTAGCTTTTTTTTATAATACTAATTTAAATATAAATAAAGATTACACGTAATGTACACTAAAATTATTGACGTGACTGCCTGCGGAGGCCTAATTACTAAATAAATATTTGATTCTTGTTAAGCGTGGCGTACCTACACTGTATGGGTATAGAGGAGCTCGGTGGCCCGGTGGGAGTACGCATTGCTAGCGTTTTCACAAGTTAAGCAACCCCGGGCGTGGTCCGTACTTGGATGGGTGACCACAAGTGGTACAAAAATTTCTCGAGCTCCTCCGTGCTTCGGAAGGCACGTAAAAGCCGTTGGTCCCGGCTGTCATTGAATGGCAGTCGTCAAGCTATGTCAGATGCCTTTAGGCAGCTTGAAAAATCTGACACCAGTGTTGGCCACTTACATATACGAAAAACAAACAAACAAACATGGGTCTAACAAAATATACTGAAATTCAGTCAATGCTACTGAATGACTTTCCCCAAGAAATACAAGTATAGCGAAATACGAAGAAAACATTTGGGCCTCCCATGTTAATCGACCGAGCTGATCCGAACTTCTATGAAAAGTTAGAAAAATATTTTTCATATTTTGCTCTAGGTATATATAATGTTCTTTGGGAAAAATTGTTCAGTGTCACGGTATATTTTATTACACGTTATATAAATACGAGTACGTACGTATGTAAAAAACCCTTTCTTTTGTAACATTATAGGTAATATGGTAGTATGGACCTACCCCAAGATAAGGCCAGGGTAAGGCTGCCTCTTGTATGCTTAAATTTATCTCTATTGTTTGTCAATTGTATGCAATAAAGAGTAAAATAAATAAATAATAAATAGAGGGATCGCCGTGGCCACAAACTGGTCACATGTGATTTGAAATTGAAGCTACAGTGTAACCATTTCGACTCGATAAGAAGAAGAAGAAGTAGCATGTCGAAAATCAAATGATACCACAGCAGTGAGCGCCAGTCAGTTGTCACTAAGTTTATGCAACAATTTATTCGTTCAAAGGCTATAGCTTCCATTCATATCTGGTCAAAGAGCTAGTAATCGCTGTATCTGATTCCATACAGTCTGGCTTATAAGCTATAAACTAAACTATTTCATTAATACTGATACGAGTAATAATTTGTCGTCTTGCGATGTGCATTGATGTGCATTATTTCATTCTAGATTAGTAAAACACCTTGACGATCCTACCCAATAATTACTTTATAAGTACTTACAGTGGGCCACATAGAATAGTGTTCTACCTCTATATTATAGGTACTATTGGTGGTATACTTTCTATGAGGCCCACTGTATGTACTATGTAACGGTTCATTCACATTAGCAAATGGTTTATCCAAACGCCCTTCAGTCGACAATTCAACACATTAGCAGTTGCCATGGCATTAGCGACCACCGGAACAATCTCACAATCCCAGTCCACAACAGTAATTTCCAGCAGTAATAACACTCGAAAAGTAGGCCATTTTCACGGCGCTTTCCCAATGAAAATCTTTCGAGCCTACTTATGTTATCAAAAAGATTTACTGGACCGCTCTCCTTTTATATTTTTTCCAATACGAAGATAAAGAAATCTTCGGTTTAACTTTTTAATAAGATTTGTTAAGATATTGTCTTTATTTTTTTGTCCAATATCATCTATTGCAATAGGAGTTTAATTAATCATAGTAAATTTTAATTAAATTTTAATTTTAAATTTTAATCGAAGTTTCCCGTGACCAGAAAGAAGGCTGGCCTATATCTAGGTCAAAAAATAAGCATTGCCATACAACGTGGCAATGCTGCCAGCCTTCGAAGGGCACGTTGCCGCAGGGTAAAGAACTACCCGGCCTTTTCTAATAATTTTCGTGCGATTTTTTTTAGATTTCGTTTTTAAAACTACATCTACACTAATATTATAAAGAGGAAAACTTTGTTTGTATGTTTGTTTGTAATGAATAGGCTCTAAAAGTAGTTAACCGATTTCAAAAATTCTTTCACTGTTCGAAAGCTACATTATCCACGAGTAACATAGGCTAAATTTTATTTTGGAAAAAAATTGGGTTCCGTAAGATATTTGGGTTTTTCGGATACAAGGTGTAAAAAATCAACCAGAAAAGTTACTTATTTTGCGTACGCTGCCTAAACTATAAAAGATAGAACCATAAAATGTTCTAATTAATTGTAGATCTTAAATATCTACAAAAAAGTCCGCGACACAATGTAAAATAAACGTGTTTTCGCAGCGCAGCGAGTGAGTTAGGCCGAATGCGATTATGCGCGCTCGATCCTTAAGAATTATTGGGCAATTTTTTGTTTTATGTTCGTTGTAACTATGATGGATAGATACTTGAATACCTATTTATTTAGTGTTTGTTTTAGTGTTAGTCCTGAAGAGTATAGGTATTTCATACGATAAAAGTATACCCACCTACTTATTTCATTGAGTTTTATTACCTACGAGTATATTAATTTGTTTCTGTTTGTTTTGACTAAATTTCGCCCGTTTTGTTAGAGGTTTAAAGACATTCTGTAGTATTAGTATCAGTATTGTACCCGTGCGAAGCCGGGGCGGGTCGCTAGTTAGTAAAAATTAGTTAAGTAGTTTAGTTTAGTGGGTAGTTTTTTTTATCTTTATTTTAGTTTTTAAGATATTTAAGTAGGTACTTAGTTTTTTTTGAGAATAATATAACTTTTAAAAAGAGTTTATAATACAATCGTACTTACTTCTCTTTTATCTAAGTTTATGTTTTTATACAAACACTTAATTTGCCGTCATTTTAGATTTTTTTTATGGATGTACTCGTACTTAATTGTGTTTTTAAGAACTAAGAATTAATAATTGTATAAATATTACTTAAAGAATACTAGATTACTGTAAAATTAAATGTGCTTAAGATACTTGATCCTTGGTATGAGTAAGGTACTTTAGTCTCCAGTACTTTAGTTTACATAACAACTCTTACAAATAAATTACTGGAAAAGTACCCCATTTAATACACTAGATTTCCTTAACACTACATTGAAGCTAGTACTAAAGATTAAAAATTCAAGAAACATCGTGTCGTTCCGTCGAGCGTAATGTAGGTAACCGTGTCAAATGGACTCGGGCTCGAATATTTAATTCACCATATCAATATTAGGCCAATCAATCAATCTGATATGAGTGGTGATGTCAAATACGTTGAACTTATTTACCTACACACGTAGTAGTTAGTCTTTTTCTTCTTCATGTGTGTAAGTGGACAACACAGGCAGACAGAACTTAAATCTATCAGATTAATTTCTGTCTGTAAGCGTCTGACATAGTAATTTGACTGCCATCTAAACATCAGCCGAGCCAAATGCGTAACTTGCCTTCCCAGCTTGAGATATTTTATAAGTGCCACTTGTTGTCACCAAACCAAACCTACGTCTTCCTCTGCTTTTCCTCCATAACACGCTAGTCCGTCACTCGGAGGTTCTGGGTTCGATCCCCATCCAGGGCAAGTTGGAAAATGGCCATTTTTTTAATATTGTCCTAGGTCTTGAGCGTTTTATCTATATATGTACACACAAGTTTAGTTGGGTTACTGCCCATAACACATATTTAAACATACCAAAGTAAGCTTAAACAAAGTAAGTTCAAAGTGTGTAATTTGTCGCTATTTATTTATTTAAACCAAAAGTTCCGGGGTTTGCTGGTTGTAAAATTTGACCAGGTGGAAAACGATAGCCGCCACTTCGCAAAACATTTGCCAGTATGGTTTGTCTCCAAAACCTATGGAGTACTTACTTGTCCCAAGACCCTCAGGTGCCACTACTTGCACTTAGGAAGACCCGATGGAACCCGATGGCAAATGATAAAGCTATCGAAGTGGCAGGATACTGATGTGACAAAATCTAGAAGGTAAGTACAATCGACACGAAAAGCAGAAGTTTAGTTTATTAGGGATAACGATGACACCTAAATCTAAGGAGATGGCTTCATAAACAAACTATGCAACCGGCAACATAAAGATGAGAGAGAGAATATAAAAAAAAAATATTAAGTAGTTAAAGAGTTCGAGGTGGTTAAACAAATGCTGAAAGTTAAATAATAAATGGAACCTATGTGTGTCGTGTAGGTACTTCATTTACATGAACAAGTAGTCAGCATGCAAAATGCATCGTGTCATCGCATAATAAAGATATGCAAAATTCGTATGAACATTGGCATGAATATATTTTATTTAAAAGTGAAAATTTGAATAGTTAGGTAGAAAACCTACACAAGTCCTACCTGGATGATTGAAGTTCGAATCTCGTCTGGCCCTACATCGCTTGGAAATTAAGCAGCGTGGTTCGTTGACCGATAAAAAATTACAGACTCTGCTTCACTACAAATCAAATTTAAGGAGTGAGAAGCGCACTATATAGCGAGAAAACGCATACAGTTCCCGTTTGGTATATAGGTAGGTACTTATCAAATACCACTTACTCAAAATGATGGTATCATGTCTCATAAAATTTTTGTAAGTACTTCAAAATGATTTATGAATGAAAAGCCAGTTGGTTCAAGTCTAGTAATTTCACGCTAGTGCTTACAGAGTGTCCTAGGAGTCCCGAATGACGTAACAATTTGTCACAAGCTGAATGGTATCGCTTCCCCGGGAATTGGCGTTGTTTGCCGCTGCGGCGGGATGCGGACGTGACGTCCCTCTACAGATAATATAGTTTTACTCGTATAGGCGTTAAAATCATATTTTTTTAATAGTTTGGTTGGTGCAGCTGTAATAATTTTTGATAGTCTAGTAGATACTGTGTATCCTGTCACCGAGATATTACCGAGATCAAATGGGTTTTTATTTTCAAAGTTTAGTAACCTAATATTTATTTATAGAAGGCATTGATCTTAATTAGATCTAATTGTATGATCCAAAATATTGCTTACGTTATAGCACAGAGTAATAATATACTACGTACAGTTAGAGGTAGATACGTCGAATTTGGGAGAGAAAAAATCCCGTTAGACCTACTAACTTGATAAGTAGACCTAACTTGTAGGTCTATTGGTACAAGCTCGAACACGCTCTCATTTATATATAAATGGTTTTACATTCCTAACTTTAACCTTAAAAAGTGACCAACTATTTTCTTCAGTGGCTATAAAATGCAGATGTGACGTTTCCAGTTACTGTCATCACTAGTTTCGATGACGTTCATAAAATATGTCTCCAAGCTTTTTTTTCACGTAGGTTTTAGAAATATAAGCTAAAAATTTAGGTTAGGTAGACGCATGTTTTTAAAACTGGAAGCATATAAAGCCTTTAGAACAAACAAACATAGAGATACAATCCAATAAATATTTTTTTGTCTCTAAACATAATTTATTGTACAAACAAAGCTTTCATGAGGAGAAACTCTTTTTTAATAACTCCCTCTACAAAGAGTACGAATACAAAAGAAAATTCGGGCGTCCCGCACAAATTCAATATAATTTGAAGAACAAAAACGTTATGTAACCAATATCCGGTATACTAAACCTTTGTCCTATGACACTAAGACTATGACAGACTTTCTAAGACAAAACTCAAAGACCATAAAACCTTTTCTGACGAATCAATAAACATAAACGGTAAATCTCTTTTTAAAAACGGTGAAGAAGACACGATCCAAGGATCACGCTCCAGAAACGAACAGATATATTTTTATTCAGCTATAGTAAGAATAAAAAAGAAAGATTCGAGTCGGAAAATGACAGACGGTGAGATGCACCAACACTGGAACTTTTAATATTCCCCTTTTAAAAGCCTTTCATTGCTTTGTTCTTTTAAGATGTACCTGGATTACTCAGAACAAAAGCTGTAGTACTAGAGGTGCTTAGTGTTTACATTATCTGAAAGGCGGAGGGAAAAATAATGGCCCGGGTATAGTTACATGTTAATTGTTTCTTTTATCCTAATAGAAATATCCAGACGTTTATTATAGAATATTGTAAAAGTACTATTTACGGTTTCGAATGACGTCATACATTATAGTGGTGATACTATACACAATCGCAATATTAACAATAGAAAAAATACAGAAACGTACGTAGAAAATAAATTTTGATCTACTAGGTACAGCACTGATAGACATTTGATGTTCTTCTTGGCAAGTCTCATCGTAGCCCATAGAAATCAAACCAACATCTCATAGGCGTACCCAGGCCAGTTTTTCGGAAGGATTCCATGTAAAAAAAACATTTCTTCTTCTTCTTTTCGGTTCAATTGGCTCAAAAGACACATTATATTTTGTCCCTCCACTCTTATGCCACTTTCCGACGCCGTGTACAGGTCGTGTTTCGTGCAGCAGGTCGGCACGAAGGACATGAGAGAAGGTGCTGCATGGTCTGATCGGAGTGACCACATTGGCATCGGGCCTCTGGATTTTACTTTGTAATTATATTTTATTATTAACTTTTAATGATAATTTTCCGAACTTAATACCTTTGAAACATTTTCAAAACTTATTTTAAATAAATAATTGAAATCGTACGCAGTGTTATTTTTTAAATGCAACTAGCAACTAACAACAACTAGTTGCAACTTTTTATCTAGTTAGGCACCCTTTAATTCGCAATGTTGAGTATACTCAACTATAGGATCACAAAATTTTTTTCACGATACAAAATCTTTTTTTCGTTATCTAATACTACATACGCATAATGCGAATCGGAACGCATCCAAAATAAAATAGACAATGTCATTTTGACACATCGTCTGACACTTGGAGGCAAAATGGCGCCGGGAAGAATCGCAACACGCGGGCGAGCGGTAAGTTTTTATTAAAATAAATACTAAATACTTCTGTTATTTGTTAAAAGCTATATAAATCAACTCGCAAAATATAATACTTCTATTTACTAGTAATATTCCTTAGCCTAACGACATTTTAAATCGAAATATAAGCATGTTTTTGCCTATGTTGAGTATCCTCAACATTGCCGTATAATCAAAGAATGATTTATAGCATCATGTGTTGAGCCCGCTCAACATTGCCCAGTTACTAACATTTTGTTTTTGGTTTTTTTTGTGCATACGAATTTATTTATTTTTTATATTTAATTGCGCTTACGGTGTTGGGTGTCTGTTGCATGTTTTTCTTTATTTGCTTGTTCCAGAATAAAGTACAATGGGAACGCACTAGACGGATTTTAGCTCTAGTACCTCCTAAAGGCGTTTCTTCAGATAGCGGTTCCTCATCTGAAGATGAAGTTATAATACAGAATGTGGCCCAACGTCGTCGCCAATTTTCGGAAAGTACCTACTGTAGCTCTGAGCCGAGATCTTTACCATCTTCAATAGAAAATTTAAACATCTCTGATACATCTGATAACAATTGTTCAAACATTTCCCATCCATCCACGCCACCCATTCTATCAGATGAAGAGACTGTCCCTTTAACACCAGTTATTCAGGAAATGTTCCATACTGATACTGACAAGCCAGCTCCATTACCTACTTTGAACTCGGTATCTTCCGTGCTGTCTCCAGTTATAACATCCATTGATAAGAGTACCCGATCAAAAAGGAAAATCAATAGAACACCTACATTGGTAATAAAAAAAGCAAAGAAATATGTAAGACAACCATTGGATTTCAAATGGCAGGCTGGTAATTTTAAATTTGGCGCAGATTTCCAAGATCCTGAGTTACAAGTACCATTAGGAATAGAAAACCAATCGCCCCTTGATTATTTTTACCGTTTTTTTTCTACGGATATTATAAAATATATAACGGAACATACAAACTTATATTCGGTGCAAAGCAAAGCTGGAAAATGTATAAATATATCCGAAGATGACGTTCGTGATTTCTTGGCAATAACGATAATGATGGGTTTGGTTCAAATGTCTGCTTATAGAGACTATTGGAGTAAAGAGTACAGATATGCCCAAGTTGCCGATGTAATGAGTTTAAAGAAGTATGAAAAGATTAGAAAATATTTACACTTTGTAGATAACACAAATGTGAACGATGATCGTTACTTCAAGGTTCGCCCATTGCTTGAAAAAATAAGACAAAATTGTTTGATGATAGAAGAAGAGGGAAGATATAGCATCGACGAGATGATGATTCCATATAAAGGAACACGTGCAGGTAGCCGCCGACAATATTTGCCCAAAAAGCCGAAGAAATGGGGCTTCAAGATGTTTGTTCGAGCGGGTGTTTCCGGATTAGTTTATGACTTTCTTCCATACGCCGGTGATGACACATTTAGGTATAACTTTTTTTCTGACTATGAAAACAGCTTAGGCTTGGGGGCCAAAGTAGTTATTGCGCTTTGTAAGTCAATAAAAACAAAACCATCGGTAGTTTATTTTGACAACTTTTTTACCTCTTTAGAATTAATTCATTTGTTGCGTGATTCTTACGGTATTCTTAGCTTGGGTACAATAAGATCTAACCGTTTAAGAAGTTGCCAGAATAAACTACCAACAGACAAAGCATTAGCTAAGAAAGGTAGAGGGTCTAACAAACAGATTGTCTGTAACAAAAACAAAATTGCTGTCGTGAAGTGGTTGGACAATAAGACTGTTACTTTGGCTAGCTCTTTTGTTGATTCATTCCCTCTTGAAAAAATTAAAAGATACTCAAAAGAGGCTAAAACTAAAGTTGATATTGACTGCCCCCAGATTGTACGTCAGTACAACATGCATATGGGAGGCGTGGACCTAGCCGATATGCTGATAGCTTTATATAGAACGCAGTTTAAAACAAAGCGGTGGTATATGGCTATTTTCTCCCAAGCTATTGATATATGTGTTAATAACGCATGGTTGCTATACCGGAGACATAATAAAGATAATATTAAAAAGTGCGTTCCGCTAAAGAAATTCCGTTACCTTATATATAATGAATTACTAAATAAAAATAGGACCCGTGACGTCATGAAAGAGAATGACGCTTCATTACAAATTAAAACTCCCATGGCTCCCAGACCTCCAGATGCTGTCAGATACGACAACACTGGCCATTTCCCAGTATTTGTGCCATACGGTCGCTGCAAATATTGTAAGAACGGCTATACCAATGTCAATTGTGTGAAGTGTAACTTAAGACTGTGTTTAGTTTCTAAGAGGAACTGTTTTTATAATTACCATATTCAAGAATAAATATTTTTTCCAAAATTTTACTGGTATTATTCTTTGCTATGTCATCTTTTATATTATGAGCAATGTTGAAAATACTCAACTAAATTTAATGTCCATTGCTACTTAGATGTTTCGTAATGTTGAGTATTCTCAACATATGTTTTCCAAGAATATATATATGCTAGATTTTTTTTACTATTTTTGCGGTCACATTCACACTTAATTGAATAAATAAAACAGCCAATAAATTAAAAAATATAAGAAAACTTATCTTGCGAAGTAAAGGGTTAACTAGATAAACTAGTAATTATTATAGTAAATAAAAATTATCTCAAACATAGTTATACGACTAACAATTTTTAGGCTAAACTTTTATAGTTCGGCGAAGTGAAATTAGAAACAAAAATTTTAAACAAGTCGAAGAGCACCCTTGTTATTACTTATTACCTAATGGCACTACCTAGGTATTCTCTTACTTTAAACCTAAATACTAACATGTACAATTAGTTGCTTATGACATAAATATGTGAGAGCATGGTACTTATACAACTTTTGCGAGGAACTTAATATAATTTACTCGTATATTATTTCCTTTGCAAAACCCTGGTTCATTGGTTCCAAATAATTCTCAATTTTCATTTATATTATTTATATATAATATTTATTTTCAAGTTTCATTTATAGTCTCTTTTTATAAAAAACATTGTCTTTTAAACCTTTCTCATTTAAGTGTCCGCACAATGGCAACGAGAGTTTCCAATGCAGGTGTCGCCTGTCCACATTGCCCTGGCTCAACTCTACTATACGTTCGCATAAAAACTCATATAAGACGTATGCACAAACACATATCTCCACATCTTTCTGAATCCCCATCCCAAGAAGTTGTAGAAGAATTAAGGTATTCACAATCATCTAGTATTAGCACTTTTGACCTTGAAAATCTTCCCCAAATTAAAAAGTCAGTTCGCATTTTTAAACACATACCTAAAGGTGCTAGAAACCTCGCAGCTGAGAGACTTATTAACCTGATTAATGATAGCGTTTATATTAACACAAAAGATTCCTGGTTCAAGTTGCTTTCATTCCCAATGTCTGCCCAAAAATACCAGATAAGAGCGGTAACGCCTCACTCACAACAAAAGTTTTAAAAAAACATAGACAGTATGTGCCTTAAACCAGAGAAGGATTTCAACAGCCGCTCGTTTGACATTTACAAACGCGTAGAAGCCAAGGTACACGAAGGTGACTTAGGTGGTGCAGCTCGCCTCTTAGTGTCTGATTGTAACATTGCGCCAAACAATGAAGATACTTTGTCATCACTGGGAGAAAAACATCCCATACCTTCGCGCCCACTCTCAATACCATCTCTTACTCCTGAAAGTTTAACAAGTTCTCTCGTGGTCTCGTCTGACGAGGTTTCCTCTGCCCTAAATACTTTCCCTACCTCATCTTCTTCTGGACCCGATGGGCTTCGCCCACAGCATCTTAAAGAACTGACGTCTCACACAGCTGGTGGTAATGGACCTCGTTTACTTGAGGCCCTTACACGCCTATGCAACCTTTTATTAAAAGGTTCCCCTAACAACCAAGTGTCACCTTTTCTACACGGAGCTTCGCTTTGCGCTCTTAAAAAAAAGATGGCGGCATTAGACCAATAGCAGTAGGTTGCACCTTTCGTCGTCTCGTAGCGAAGCTTGGCTGCCATGCAGTACGTTCCTCAATGGCCACATATCTGCAACCACACCAATTAGGTTTTGGCACAGCCTTAGGTTGTGAGGCGGCCATCCACTCGACACGAGCTTTTGCCATGGACCCTGCAAACAAAGGTTGTGTCATCATCAAATTAGACCTCAAGAATGCTTTTAACAGCGTGGAAAGAGATACTCTCTTAACAGAGACTAAGGAGTTAATCCCGTCATTATATCCTTTTTTCTCCATCAATGCTACTCGGAACCAAGTAATTTATATTTCAACGGTAACAGAATTCCATCACAAGTTGGTGCCCAGCAGGGAGATCCTTTGGGTCCACTTATTTTTAGTCTTTCAATACATCCTTTAATCGTTTCCTTACAGTCACCTTTAAACGTTTGGTATTTAGATGATGCTACCATAGGCGGACCAGCAGAGTCTGTTATAAGGGACGTTAATACTTTCTTTACTGGCTTGGAGCAAATTGGCCTAACAGTAAACTCATGCAAGTGTGAATTTTACCCATGTGGAGAGGAAGCAAAGGAAAGTATAACATCCTTTGATAATATGGTTCCAAACATTAGAATAATTGACCACAATACGTTTGAACTTTTAGGGGCTCCTATTTTCCCTATAGCCACTCCAGCATCTTGTAAAACTATCAGCTCACGTCGCGTTAGTACTTTTTAGAGCATGCTTCTCGTTACCAAAGGTAACATATTTAATCCAAACTACCCCAACCTGGCTTTTCCCGAACGCTATTTCTGCTTTTGATAGCACTATAAAAACCATATTAGAAACAATAATCAATGTCACATTAGACGAACATCAATTTCAACAAGCTGTGCTACCTGTTAGGTACGGTGGTTTAGGCATTAGATGTGCCCAGACTGTGGGGTTACCAGCATTCCTCGCCTCCTCGTATGGTGTTACTAAGCTGGTCACTAAGATTTTACATAAAGAAGTTAACAGTTGTAGTATTCCCCTACAGGATGATGAGAGGCTTGGAGAACTATGTGTCCGAACATACTGCCACCTGAAAATCTCCATTCTCAGAGGGCATGGGATGATTTAAGTTCCAAACTCTTTTTAAAAGAGCTAACGGAGTCACTGGCCGGTTTAAACCTAGCACGAATAAAAGCCGCAACTTGTACAGAATCAGGCGCCTGGCTCCAAGCGTTGCCCTCACCTCAAGGTGAGGGCAGGGCAACGCTTGGAGCCAGGCGCCTGACTCTGTACAAGTTGCGGCTTTTATTCGTGCTAGGTTTAAACCGGCCAGTGACTCCGTTAGCTCTTTTAAAAAGAGTTTGGAACTTAAATCATCATTCACACTCACCTAGATGATAACTCTTTACGGGTTGCAGTCGCCTTGAGGCTAGGTTGTAACGTCTGTGAGCCACACCGTTGCCCATGCGGTACGCACGTTGATGCTAACGGCTACCACGGCCTCAGCTGCTTAAGATGCGCCGGAAGATTTCCTAGACACCATACACTCAATGATATCATCCGCAAAGCCCTAGCGTCCTTGAGCCTCCCGGACTTTGCCGCACGGACGGTAAACGACCAGATGGGCTCACCTTAATACCGTGGGAAAAAGGCAGATGCCTACTCTGGGACGCCACTTGCGTGAGTACCTTCGCCACGTCCCATTTATCTCGTACAGTCCAGAAAGCAGGATCCGCTGCAGAATGTGCCGCTAAAGCAAAACACGTTAAGTACGCAAAACTAAATCAATCCTATTTCATTCCATTCGCTTTTGAAACTGGCGGGCCCTGGTGTGAGGAGGCCAAAAAATTTATCGCACATTTAGGGCGACGCCTGCGTGACAATCGAGGCGATCCTCGCTCCGGAGCATACCCATACGCAACACATTGCCCTCGCCATTCAGCGTGACAATGCGGCAGGCGTTATGGGTAATTTTGAGCCCGGTATGCTCCAAGGGGGGCTCTTCGATTAGCCTTATATTTAATATTTTTATTATTATTTCTTCTGTTTTGTTTTCTTTGTTTAATTTTAGTTTAGTTTTCTATTTTGTTCACTTATATTTTAGTTTAATTTCAGCTTTAACTTTTTTACAATATTCTCAATAATATGATCAAAGTAAATGGCTCGGTGACCTACAATATGTGCTGACACAGAAACTCATAACTTTTCCATGTACAGCGAAAAGTGTCTTTCATTCGCGATATCATTGTTTCAACGCTCTGCTATTATTTTACGAGTAATAGGAAAGAATATCTGACGGAGTGACTAGTAAACAAACACAAAAATAATTGTTTAAACTAGAAAAACAATAGTTTCCATTAGTATTATTTTTCTAGTTTGAGCAATTATTTTGGATTTGGTCACTAAACTGTGTTTGGTACCTAACACCAAAATAGTTGTTTAAACTAGAAAAAATAATAGTTTTCATTACTATTATTAGTTTAAAAAAATATTTTTGGTGTTTGATGGACTCAATAAAAGTCATATGACGTAGGTAGTTTATGAACAAGTTCAATCCACTAATCATTTTAAAGCAGCCTTGAATCAGAAGTTCTGACATTTTGTTATATAGAACCCTATAGTTACATATACATTTTAGTCAGTTAATCAGCCCCTTAATCAGGGCTTGGAATACCGATAAAAATCTGGTAACGTTAATTCTGTTAAACGGCGTTAACGTTATCAGCAAAGGTAACGTTATGCTGGGTAGTTTTCGATATTTGACAGAATAAATTGATGATAGTTTGTCTAGTAGGCTACTAGAGCTTTTTATATAATATTTTACAAGTATTGAAAAAAAGTGTCGTTACTTATATCGTTAATTGATAACGTTATAAAATGTATTATCGATACCCCTTATAACGTTACCACTAAAATAACGATATTTTACGTTACTCTTAGTGTTAATTTGGTATCGTTAACAAGCCCTGCCTTTAATAAAGCAAGATCCAAGACCACGCTTAGCAAGTTAGTGGTCTTATAGACGAAACACAGGAATCAGAATAGTAAGACGTTGCAAGCCTAACGCATATATTGCATTGTACTCGTTAGTATTTATTCTGTGTTATTACAAGAAGACGTAGTAGCTTCCTATCATTGACATTTATTAGTTGCTCGTTAAAATTACTGTATTTTTATTTATAAGTGATCTGTTCTTTTTTAAGTGTTTCGAATTTTGTAAATTGTATCATCATCATCATCATTCACAGCCTTGAACCTCCCACTGCTGGGAATAGGCCTCTCTCAATGAATGGCATTTACCACGGTCCTGAGCTACTCTCACCCACATTCAACCCGCGAATTAAATTGTTTAATAATAAATATTTCTCATGTAAATGGTTTCGTGTCTTTATGAGAATAAAGGTCTTTAAACCGAAAAGAAGGATTAAATGATTTAAATAACTTACCCATCAAAGATAATATTACTGGTTAGCATGTAGAATTAATACTCTTTTGAGAGATTTTTTTTTATGCAAGGTTACCACCGCTATACTAATTGACTGCTACGAACTTGCTACGAAATGTCTACGAAGTATGTTAAAAGCTTTCGTCAAATAGAAATCTACGAGTATTTATCACAACATCTAGACATACTATTATAATTAACTTTTTAGTATTATAATAGTATGCCTAGATTATGATGATCACGTATCTATACGTAATCATCATAATATCGATCCACTAAAAAGTTATTTATCTGTTTTATTTTTTTACTTGGGTTCCGAATCGTAATAGTAAGTAATCATTATTTTATGTGTAACTGAAAATAGTGTCACCTACCACGTTGTGATTCTTATAGTCATATTTAACGAACCTAACCTACTAATTCAGTGAACACTTCAAAGAAGCCAGACTATACTACAGTTGGGAACTAATGAGAGAGCGGCGCGCAGTCTGTATCTCAAAAGGCTAATCAGCTAAAAGCGAAGCCTTTGCCGGTATACATAGAATCAGATCAAATTATTCAAAGGCAGTGATGGATCAGTCGAAATGAGATGACGACAAATTATAGTCACATACCGTCTTATTATACGAAACTTTAATACTTGGTTTAAACTATTGTTGATATCTAGTAACACGTCACAGTATAATATATGCCAATGTTGTTGGATTCCCTGTTTAAGATTAGCGACGGCTGCTCCATATGTGGCTTGATCAGCTCGGCTCCGTTTTTTAAGTCACTCAGTATTACTTATTTCTGTAAATTGGATTTGGCACTCGATCGAAAGCTTAACATGTAATATTGTGCTAACTTTGTATTACCACCTCCCAGGGCCATCATCAGAACAGTTTCTTATTATAATAATAATGCATTGTCATCTGATTTACATAAACATACAAAATTTCATCTTAATCGGACACCGGAAAGTAGCTCAAATTTAACTTGCAAGATTTGACCCAAAAAGCAAATACCAACAAATAGGGCGAGCCAGATTTAAAACTTGTAGACAACTAATTACAATTAAGCACCCCCTCCTTCGACTTGTGATTCCTGTAATCTGGGGCTTTCTTCTTTCATCGGTCTTCGGGTATATGTACATTAACGGCTACAACATCTGCCATATGATTCAGGATTCACCAAAAAATGTTTTTGCTCTTTGGGTCAATAATGTCAAATATTACAAGGTATAGTTGACATTATTGACGTCACAGTTGATGAGATCGACAGGGATACGACTCGGTGTAAGCCCGTGCCAGTGCACGCAGGCATATCGTAGATAGCAGCCGATACCATCGACCACGACAGTTTGATTGGCGAATGACAAGACGGCTGATGTCCGCTAGCTACGAGTATGTTTGTAGGATTTAATATTACTTATTTGAGCCCATTTGAAGCAATTTCTTTATATATTTTCTTTAGATTAACGTTCTATTATTCTACATGTTTTATTTAGGCTGTAAGAAACCGATAATAGAGTCTAAAAGCTTAGTATATTATATTTTTTGGTTACAAATTAAATTAAATCAAATAAGTAGGCATAAGTAAAATTTGACATATAAGTAAGTCGTAAACATTTCAAAAAGACTCGCAAAAAAGTAACATACGTCCATGTAAATTACTAACATTCTACATTTGTGCAATACATATACATACTCTTTTAAAAGTAAAGTGTTCATGCGCGGTTATCTATCTGTCTGTACACGATAAACTACTGAGGCGATTTTGATACGGTTTTCATGCTCAAAATTTATCTATTATTTGATTTCTTTTCTTTTCTCTAAATGGAAAAAAAACTAGTATGTTTACTTTCCCTAAGTAACCTCAATCGCGAAAGTAAATTACTTTCGTATCGTGGACGTATTATATATAGTAAGTATTCACGAAGGTCACCCCAAGGTCTAGAAGTCCGCAGAATTACATACACATTAGCGGCCACATGAATGGCAAATGACCGCTCCGCCGGTAGCAGTTGTAGCCTGATAGCTTTTATAATTGAGGGTGACTAGGGGAAAGTTAATGCTTAGAGTCAAAGAGCGACACTCGCTTCTTAAATTTTCTTGAAGTTAGCTTAATACTCGTGCATCTATTCCATGGAACCAAAGATACTTTATTTCGTTTTATCTACAATCACTGAGTTTCAACAATATTAATATCTATATAACAATTATTATTTTAATAGCATTACAATGCTCGGAAAATTATCCAAATTGAAAATATGTAATGAAAAAATCCGCCAAAAGCTGATTAAAGTGAAGAAGGCTTTATTTCAATTATTATTAATATTCTCTTTATTTAATTTGAAACTTAGGCTAGGTTTTGGTATACATTTATAAAAAGTAAAATATAAAACATACTACAAAATATAAACATTTACAAAAACCTAACCTAGCTGCCCACTGGCAGCGGGGCAAGGCCCAAGCTACCGGCGGTTAGGGCCGCAGAGAGAGAAACCTCCTGACAATACGTGCCGTGTCCAGGAGTACTGCCTTCTGAATCTGACCCTTGATCCAGCCATCTAGCGAGAGAGTCTTAAGATGTTGGTCAAGACTCTTCGCTATAAGACCGTTTGCCGATACGACTATCGGGATGATCGTCGAATCCACATCCTACATAGCAGTCACCTCGTGGGACAAGTCAAGGTACTTGCTAAGTTTGTCCTTCTCGGCCTTCACGAGGTTCTCGTCATGCGGGACGGTGATGTCGACGAGCACTGCCTGGCGTATCAATCGATCTGTCAGCACGATATCAGGCTTATTGGCGACAATAGTCCTGTCCGTGATGACAGATCGATCCCAATAGAGCGTGGCACGACCATTTTCGAGAACTGACGCCGGTGAGTACTTATAGTACAGTACCTCCGATTCTACAAGCCCGTATCGAAGAGCAAGCTGCTGGTGAATAATTCTGGCTACTAGGTTATGTCTGTGCAAGTACTCGCCGTTAGCCAGATGAGAACAACCGGAGATTATATGCCTGATCGACTCTCCGGGACGTCGACATGCTCGACAGACATCAACCGTACCGTATTTCAGGATATATCTCCGATAGTTGTTTGTCATCATGACTCGTCTGCTAATTATTATTAGCTTTCAATTCATCGAATATGAATTAAGTTGAATACCACACTTCTGAATAGTGGGTAGTAATGAAGATTTACGCATGCTTGAAATGCGTGTACTATGTGATAAGAAAATTCGTCGGGGTGATTCACGATAGCACAATTGGTAGTGCACTCACGGCGTTAACGTGAGGGTCGTGGGTTCGAGTCCCACTCGTGGCGGATTTTTTCATTACATATTTTCAATTTTCAATTTGGATATCTATATAACGTCTAATAGTTTATATTTATAAGTAATTCATTTTTAGTATTTAAGTTGCATTAAGTTTTTTTTTCAGTTACATAGCTTTAGTTTATTTATTATTTGTATCTCCTTTGGGTTCACGGGACTTTTCACCCCGGTTCTTTGGGAGGCTTGCGTGGGGATACAGATCCAACACGTAGATGCCCTTTGGATAAGTTGATGTAATGTGGCGCTCCCGCCACAACCCATTCTTGAATATACTAATAAAAGATATACCCTTGAACAGGTTTCGGCAGGAGAAGGATCTATTGCAGGTAAAAGGAAAGTTTTATAGGTTATGGAATGAAGTTGGGATGGACTGATGCTGGGCTATTGCAATAGAAAATCGGCACCTGCCATAATCATGATTACTGACTATTATTGTGGCAGGTGGTGGCTTGCTGCCCACTAGATGGGCGGAACACCGGTGTGGGTGACTCAGGGGTGTCGAGAGGTGTGCTGCGCTTTCTCCGAAGTTACTCGCGGCGTGATGCCCTTTAACAGTTCCACCCCTGGAGGCCCTGGAGCAACAGCTCTAACGACTCCTCTCTGCACGGCCAATTAAGGCAATGCAGAGCTGAGAGTCCTGTGAGCCCTCTTGGTTCTCCACCCCGACCGATGAAGACGCGTCATTATTAGTTGTTATTTTTGTTTTAGTGAAAAAATAAATAACTACGTCTAACAAAATATACTGAAACTATTTTTAAGGGTGATAATGAACAATTTTTCCCGAGGAACATATATCGAAATATGAAAAATATTTTTTTACTTTCCATAGAAACATACGGAACACCTGATCGCTCAAGTTGTATAATGAAAACTATTTTTCATATTTCAATATATGTTCCTTGGGGAAAGTTGTTCAGTATCATGGACTTTACCCTTAAAATAGTTTCCGTATATTTTATTACATCCTGTGTATTACTGCATCATAATTCTCTACTGGTATCTGGTTTTAAAGAAATTTATTCGCTTATAGAGATTTTTTTGTACAACTTCTCTATGTCTTACTTTATGAGTGATAGCGTAGTAAGTACCCGGCACTCGTCTTAAAATCAAATTCTTGAAAACATCTCTACTAAGTTATTGTCTGCACAGTCGCTAGACTACAATCAAGTTCCTGCAATAACTTTTCTTGGAATCATAATCAGTTTCGTTAAAAAAGAAAAGCATAGATGAGCAACCTAATAGCACCCGAACCACCGTTAAAAACTCAGGCTATACCTCCTCATGGGAGGAGTAATAACCTATTACGAGCTGTCCCGCCAAAGGAAGCGATCAATCATTCCATTGGCTCACACTTATTAGGTCTATTTCGGGGCAAAATTGCCGTTTTCGCGTACGGTGGTGACTTTGTTGCGAACTAATTTCGCGTAATTGATTGTAGCCGCTGAAGCAGCTGTAGGGTTAACTCCCGGCAAATTGATATTTGCACCGTTATCAGATAGTTTTCTCGGGACTGATTCAGTGTGATACTCATACAGCATATAGTAGTAGGTTTACTGGGATAACCTACTCGTACGTGTTTTAGATACGCAAATGATATAAGTTTAACCTATAAGTAAATCTAACTAAATATACTAAAAAAATTTAAGACTGAATTCAGTCTATGATGAACAACTTTTTCCAAGGAACATACCTATATCGAAATATGAAAAGTAATTTTTGATCTCTTATACAAATTGATCAGCTGATCCGAGTATGTGTGGAAAGCAAAATTTTCATGTCTTGATAAAACTAATAAGTTCCTTTGGCAAAGTTGTTCAGTATCATATACTGAATCTACCCTTAAAAAAGCGGCCAAGTGCGATTAAGACTCGTCCATAAAGGGTTCCGTAGCAGCAAGTAACATTTTGCGATTTATGACGTATTAAAAAAAACTAGGTACTTACTAGATCTTGTTTAAACCAATACATCATATATTTTTTTTAGTTTTATCATTCTTATTTTAGAAGTTACGGGGGGGGGGCACACATTTTACCACTTTGGAAGTGTTTCTCGCGCAAACTTTTCAGTTTAGAAAAAAATTGTATTAGAAACCTCAATATTATTTTTAAAGACCTATCCAAAGATATCCGAAACGTATAGGTTTGATGAAAAAATATTTTTTTGAGTTTCAGTTCTAAGTATGGGGAATCCCCAAAATTTATTGTTTTTTTTCTGGCTGTGAAATACGGCAGACAGACATGACGAATCTATAAGGGTTCCGTTTTTTGCCATTATTTGGCTGCGGAACCCTAAAAAGTATATTTTGTTAGACGTTTTATTCTAAGTAGGTATGAGGTAATCTAAGGATTGTTTTAACTAACCAATACCGTCCTAGTAAAGTTATAGAAGAAGAATAGTCAAGAAAAACATTTTTATGATGGTTATTTTGGATACTTTTGGACAACGCGAAGCTGCAAGTGAGAAATTCTAAAGTACCGTTGAATAGACTTTTTCGATTGTACCTACATATTGTCACTGTTATTAAAGAATGTTTATCACGGAATTTGTATATACTTAAGTTTATTGTTCACGTAGGTAAGTAACATGTTTTTTTTTTGTTTCAGGTCCTTATAACGACGATCATGTCCTGACAGTCCTGTGTACATAAATAAATAGGTCTATTAAAAAGCAATAATCCAATTACTAACGTAGAAACCCCGTTGTTTAGTGACGTTGTAAGTTTTTAGACTAGGATAACTGAATCTTCCATAGTGTTAAAATGTGCCGTGTCTAAAAATGGTCTTAAAAGCTATTCCAGTACTATCGTAGTCAAAAGTGTTATAAAGATGTCACAAAATGCGTTGTCATTGTTGATAAGAAAGAATCTGGTATTACAGCGTGTTTAACTTCAAGTACTGTCGCTGTCGAAAGTGTTAAGACATGCTAAAGTCGAGATGCCGCAACGCGCTCCGCAGTCGACCTTGATGCGACCGTTCGTGGTGCTGGCCCTGCCCGGAATGTATTTGCTGTACAAGTACAACCAGTACCGACAGCAGCAAATGGAGACCGCGCGGCGCCGTGTCACCGAGCGAGAGCTTATGCACCTTAACACCAAAATCGTGAGTACTGTTTGCAATCATTCAGATCAGAACAGAACAGTTAAGTTTGTAAACCTGCTGAAGTGATATACCTATCTATACTTAAAAATGCTCTTGTCGGTGGAGTATGAATTCTTTTGTATTTGTCTCTCTCATCTGCCAGCTGTCGTACTTCGCTGTAGGACGGATCACAGATCTGTATATACTAAGGTCTGTACACACGACACGACATTTACTTTCTCCTTTATCTGTTTCATGTAGCTATGCCTCGGTCTTCCCAGTCCTCTTTTATGCTGACTTGATAGCGCCTTCGAACATTAATATGTGTTATGGGCGTTGACATAGTGAATTTAATACCAGTACTATATAGATATATATCCGTATATGACGTGATCAACTTATTGAACAATTTTATTGTATATTTTCCAGACGTCTTTATCTAAAGAAGACAAAATAGGAGATGCGTCACGAAGGAATCTGTCAGATGACGCATTTTATCACGTAGGATTTCCCGACAGATATATCAGAAACCATTTTTAAATAATAATTTGTTTTGTTTTGGAAATAACGTGATTCGTGCTTACATTTTGTACAATAAAGTTAGGCAAAAAGAAATGAAAAAAAAATGTTTCCAATATACTTAAAAAGCTGAAACTGACTAATAGTCAACATTTTTTATTAAAATTAAACTGATTAAATACTTACGTATATAAAACTAAATTAGATATAAAAAATGGACTCCGACCCCAAATCGCTGCGCTCGAGAGTATCCAAGAGGCTTACGGCATTCCCACGTTGAATGGCCAGGCTCAGCCAGCCCTTGGATCCCCTGAGGAAATTTCCTTATATAACTGACGGGCATAGTGTAAAATGTGTATAAAAGATTATTGTGTTACTATGAAATGCTAATATCTTAGAACTGCAAAGTTAGGTATGTAGGTATATAATTTTATTGATATTCCAATGAAACTACAAAGAAGGTTTACGGTTAGAAACCTATTGATACTTTAGTTCGTAAAACCATAAACGTCTCCAAGGCGAAGGGTTCACCGTATTACCGCTGATTTACGAGTAGGAATGATTTATAGATCAGTGATCGCTTGATAGTAATAAAACTTCATTTCCAGTACCTACCTATAAAAGTAAATATACTCGTACAGGGTTTAAACAAAATAGAATGAAACTATTTTAAGGGTGAATTAAGTCAATGATACTGAACAACTTTCCCCAAGGAACATGTATCGAAATATGAAAAATAATGATTGGCCTCCCATTCCCATACAAGTTGACCGATCAGCTGATCTGAGTTTGTATGGAAAGCAAACATTTTTTCAATGTTTTAAATATTAATAAGTACCTTTTAAATATAAAAATAGTAGATTGAACATGTAATAAAAATATTATCGCGGCTCAAAAATGTGTCTTCGTCTTGACTCAAAATGGTCTTACTTTCAATTTGGGCGTTATATGAAACAGACGCACAAGACAAACTTTTAACAATCCTCTTTTTATAACGCAGGGGATAAAAATGAACGTGTGTGTGTCATAGAAAATGGAAACACTATCCTACTATATAATGGAATATAATGGAAATCGAGTTAAATTAATCTGCTGTAGGTACATGAAATCCGTCAAGATGTCCGTGGGCCGTGGCCGGATATCGCGTGGTGTAGTGGGCGGTCGGAGGACTAGGCCAGATCGGTCAAAATCTAGGTTGGTCACTATTGGAGGCCAAAAGCAGTATAACTGTGTACAGAGTTGTGGATAATATCAATAATATTTTTCTCATAAAATACCTTCTTACTTACTGAAAACACGTCTTAAGGACTGTATGCACTAAGCCACGTGGTCGGATTTGGCTCTGAAATATGCAAAATTTTCCCGCTAGGGGGATAAAAATGTCAAGATGAAGTTACATAGAGTTAATAATGTGTAAACGGGACAATAGATGTAGGTAATCATAAATTGTAACGTAGAATTAGTATACAGCTTACTTGTTTCTTTTCGTCAAGACTTCCATTCCGCGATACTTATTAAAATTTTCAAATCAATCAAATCAAAGAATTATTTTGTTTGAATTATTATTTCTGAATTAAGGCCTTGGCAGACGTCATTATAATGTACTTAACACTTTAGTAGACAGGCTATCAGTAGAAAAAGTAAAGTCGAAAATACAGTAGTGTGCGTTAATGCAAGACGTTTATTTAAAAAGCGAGTTTAAATATATGTGAAATTCATATAGCACTTTCTAAAAAATCCAAGTTATAGTTATTCGAATCTTGCGTAAAATTTATTACTTTTTCAATTTATTAGTCGACCTCCGTGGCGATTCCTTAACACGCTAGTCCGTCACTCGGAGGTTCTGGGTTCGATTCGCAGCCAGGGCAAGTTGGTAAATGGCCTTTTTTAAGTTGTCCTGGTTCTTGGGTGTTTATCCCATCAAAAACATAAATGTAAAAATGCCAAGTTCAAATTCCGACAAAACAATTGAAATTTAAATAGCTGCCAAGTTATGTAGGTAGAGAAAACTGAAATTTATTCATAAGAATCTAAACATTTGACTTGGACAACATTAAGATTGAAAGCACGGTCACCCATCCTAACTGTGACCAAGCTAGAAGTTGCTTAACCTGTAAAAGCACGGTCATTCATCCATCAATTTTTGAATTTATCGTATGCGAAGTGGAGCGAAATATTTGCACAAGTGGTTTTGATTACTCGTATTTTGAAATTTGTTAAAGCGCAAATGACAAAGAACCCTTAGAATAGAGAATCTGTATCGTTTCACGCAGCTTTTTAGGGTTCCGTAGTAAACAAGAAAACCTTATAGTTTCGTCATGTCTGTCTGTCTATCTGTCCCCAGTTTTACTCATAGACTATTAGTACTAGAAAGCTGTAATTGGGCATGGGCATGGATATGTGGTAATAAAAACTTGAAAAAAAAAATGTGTGGTGTGAGACGTCGTTGAATAGGTCTTTCAAAAATATTATGAACACCCTTTTTCGTTTTAGCAATCCGTTTGTGAAATATTTGGTTTTTGTTTGCAAATTTTTGTTAGAATTATGTGTCTTCCCTCTCTGTCAGTTAAACGGTTATATATGGATACTTAAAAAAATTAACGGCAGTAGTATATAACGTCTCCCTGTACTAAAACTAATTTAAGGTGGATTCAGTTCATGATACTGAACAACTTTTCCTAAGGAACACATAATTAAATACGAAAAGAAAATGTTTGCTTTCCATTTGACCTCCGTGGCGTAATTGTTAACACGCTAGACCGCTAATCCGGAGGTTCTGGGTTCGAGCCCCAGCCAGGGCAAATTAGAAAATGGTCTTTTTCAAATTGTCCTGGGTCTTGGGTGTTTATCTATGTATGTATTTATCATAAAATATAGTATCATTGAGTTAGTATCCCATAATACAAGTTTAAAACTTACTTTGGGGCTAGCTTAATTAGTGTGATTTGTCCTTACATTACCATACATATATTACATAAATATTACATTTTGCCAAATCTTGTGTGTAAGAGATCAAAAATAATTTTTGTATTTCGTTTGTTCCTTGGTGTAAGTTGTTCAGTATCATGGACTGAATTCAGATCTAAAGTTAGGCAGTTGTTAGTTACATAAAACAAGTAGGTACTGACTACGGAACCCTACACTGCACGTGGCCCGTCACGGCACGTGGCCGGTTTATTTTGGTTAAGTTGAAATTTTAGGGAACCATAGACAAATTTATGATATTTCTGTGTAAATCAATATTACTTATCGCTGACATGACGTTCTCAAAAATACAATCAAATAGTATTTTACGCGAGCGGTGACTTGGAAAACTACATGTTTTGTGTTCCACTGACAGGAAATGTACACATTTGAATTTTCTTTGAGAAACAATACGTTTAGCGACCATCTGCAATCGTAACACCTTTCACTTCTATTCACCTTATTATGTCAGTACGGAGGGTAAAAAAGATTGCACGTTGAACAGATCAACAGTCTCGGCTTAGCAGCTGTATGTGCTCAATCAATGACTTGACTGTTTGATTTTGTACAATATTTTTAACGAATCAACAAAAAGCACTAAAAAGAAATCTTTTCCTGAAAACAGCTAAAAAAATTGATTGATTAATGAAGCAGTAATTAGCATTATTGCACCCTTTTATTTTTTATCTTCTAATACGTTTTCCTGTAATCTATAAGTAAAGAACTATTAACTGTATATTTTTCAAAAGATTGGGTTCAGTGGTTTCGGAGATAAGTGTATTTTTATTATTTATTTTCAAAAATAACTTCAAAAACACCAACTTAAAAAATATAGAAAAATTTATTTAATATTATCATAAAATGCTCTTTCATTTGATATTTTACGCGATATAGTATACAAAACCCTTTTTTTAATGTCTCATTTATCTCCCATAAGGTGGCCCCATTTTTTATTTATTTATTCATTTACCTACATTTTACTTCCGTCTTTGGGTCACAAATTTACATTATGTGCACCACATTTCAACTGAATCGGTCCAGTAGTTTAGTAGGGGGGGGGGGGTAAATTTTCGCCCATTTTCTTAAATAACTTAAAAATACCGATCTAAGAAATAATAAAAAATAAATATATTTAAAATTGTCATAAAAAGTTCTTTCATTTGATGTCACACGATTTTGTTATTAAAACTTTTTTTTAATGTCTAATTTACCCACAATAAGTGGCCCCCTTTTTTAAATTTCATTTATTTACATTATACTTCTATCTTTAGGTCACTAAATTACATAAGTGTAGGTACTAGATCTCAACTAAATCATTCTAATAGTTTCGTAGCAAATTGGCTGTGACTTACGGACAGACAGACAAGCGAAACCCTAAACACAGTAAAAACACCGAAAAAATCGGTTCCTATACAAATTTCCCAGGCGGCTGCACACTTTTGTATAAAAATGCAGATTTTTTTTTGATTTTTGACTGTTGTTTTAATATCATTATACTATACTAGCAGTCCACCCCGGCTTCGCCCTTGGTACACACAAAGCCTATGTCACTCGGGAATAGTGTACCTTTCCAACGGTGAAAGTTTTTTTTAAATCGGTCCAGTAGTTTCGGAGCCATGTAATGCAAACAAACAAACAAACAAATCTTTTCTCTTTATAATATAAGTGTAGATAAATAGCCTACTATAGCCTGCCTGCCAAGCCAAGTATAGATCTAGTATAGCCTGTGGTTCGATATATTACGCATAATGTCAATTCGTATTTTGATATACATTCATGGGGAAAAGTTGTTCAAAATTTTAGACTGAATCACCCCTCAAAATAATTGTAAAACCCTAATTAAACAGCACCTTTTATTACAAAAACAGTTAATATTATTCCGCGACCCGAGAAAGTTCCAATCCTATTTTCACCCTAATCGCCAATTAAAAAATATAGGTAATAAATCAAACAAATTATTTTTTTCATTGACTTAATTTCCAATAAAATTTAAAATAAAAATGTGCGATGCCGTATCTGCGATAGCATTACATCTTTACTTGAACGTCAACAAAATGTCAAAACTGTACCATAGTGTAGCAAAAGTATGACATAATTTGGCAGTTTGTACATAGTTTTTTATTGAAATATTTTAGACTGTAATGCAATTTTACGTAATTTGAAAATGGATTTTTTTGAAAAATTCGACACGGCCTCCTTTCTGAACGCCCGGCGGGCAACTGAATTTGTATGGAAGAATCATGGCCGCCATTTCAGAGATTTATGTCAAAAACGTTGCAAAACAGCCAATTTTTAAAATTATTTTTTTTATTATTGCGTGATTGCATTGTAAGCAAATATTAAGAATAATGTTTCAAAATAGCCTTTATTTTTATAAAATATATGCAATCCCTTGTTAGAATATTTCTTTACGCAGAAAAACAAGCCAGTTTGTAGCAAGATTTTCTAAAATATTTCTTTCAGGTTTCTTTACAATTATCTTACTTTTTCTGAATGAAAATTAAAAAAATACGATTTTCGTCTACTGGCTAGTCTATTCACCTATAACTAGGTATGTAATTTTCTTAGTGGTCTTTTCTACTTAAGCCATAACTATTGCCCGCGCAAAGTGCGTTTTGCATGTTTTTGGGTAAATTCAATGCTTGTTTTTAGGAAAACTACAAAATATTTTAAAAAATCCTTTTTTTCGTCTACTGTCCCAACTCTTCCTCTATCTATGTGTATACATTATTTGACTTAAATCAAACGCTTTCTGTACAAACTTGTTGCCCGCGCAAACCTAGTTTACATGGTGCCGACCCTTAAATGACTTTTTACGTCTGAATAGGTTTGACTGAGCGAAGCGTAGCTTCGAGATTGGGCAAAAATGATTTTGTCCGGCTGTCTGTTCCGCCTGCAGGTCACATTTTCGACCAATTTTGACGAAAGTTGGTACACTAAATCCTGAATTTTTTTTAAGCCTGGGGAAATGGGAAAGTGTCGGTTATTGCATGGTTTTAAGAGCTCGCGACGTCTACTGTTCTCACAACCACTATTTTTAAACTAACTACTCGTAATAGCACATATTTAGTTCCAGATGGTTGCACTTAATAAATGTCGCTTTTACAGGAAGGGTGCGGGGTGGATTCCGAAATATTTCAAATCAATTTCTGCGCCTTAAACATCAATTTTTGTTGTGGTAGAGCTACCGGCAAAACTCAGTTTTGCTAGTAGGCATGAATGGGCCGGCTCGTCCGGGGAAGTACCACACTCTCACAGAAAATCGACGTCTGAGTAGTAGCTTCACCGCTGCTATGCTTCGTTCGGTGAGTGTGAGAGCCGGAGCCCCCCCATCACCCCATCCCCCTCCCCCTAACCCTGGAAGGCCGGTAACGCTTTTGTTACACCCCTGGTGTTGCAGTTGTCCATTGGCAGTGGTGATCACTTACCATAAGGTGCCCCGCTTGTTTGTTTGCTGTCCTATGACATAAAAAAAAACATTTGGTACTGCAACGTTTAGGAAGAATAGTATGTTAACTAAAAGTTGTCCCGCCATCAATCCCCGAATCCCGTGATCTTATCCATATTAGCATTATCATTTGAGTTCAGTGACCCCAAATAGCTCTACCTACCCCGACGTCTGAATTCAACCTAGTTATTCGTTCGTATAGTGCCTAGATTTTGTCAAACCTGTCATTTGTGGCCTTTGTTTTCCATTTCCGCGAACCTGAGTCACTGTGACGCCGCCGTGGCGTGAGCCGCACCCGTACACTGTACACTGGCGTAGACTACGCTGTTCCGGGAAACTCCTGATACACTTTTAATCGATAGCCTTATTGATTTGTAGTTTTTTTTTGTTTGATGGTAAGTAATCTGATTTTAATAGGGTTTCAATTCGATAGCGCAAAAAATCACGTTGTTCGTTTCGTAGTTAGATTATTTAATTATAAAAACTGTATTGTTCCACAATACAACAATTTACAAATGGCGGTCTTAGCGCTATAAGCGTTCTCTCCCAGTTAACCATAGGGATAAACAGATAAGAATTTTGCTGCGGTGCAAAAAATGAAATAAAAATTAAAGTAATACTTACTACCTAATACTATGTAATCTCAGATTAAATATAGGTCCAGATACCATATACGCCACCCAAAAGTGACGCCAGTTAAAAGACACCAAAATTAGTGTCTTCGTTCTTAGCCCCGCCCACAGCTTGTCATTACGCTATGGAAGTTCACGGCGTCACTACGTAACGACACGGTGATAATTTATTGTAAAAATGACTGTTTGTGCAGTGAAATCGTGCAAAATTACACTAAAATAAAAGACCAGGAGACGGACATCACTTTTCATAAGTAAGTAAGCAAATTTTCGACTAATTCCTACGTATTATTCGTAAAATTATTACGTAAAAATAATGTCAACAAACCAACGCCATAACATCTAGTGTTGCCAGAGCGTGGAATATTTTTACCATCTCTTATTATTGAGTCGACAAATCGTATGATTTGGAGAACAGTTTTTTGTATGTATGTTTACTTGTAGGTTTTGCTATGTATGTTTGTGTGAGATATTAACGTTAACATCTTTATATTGCGCTAAGAAAAAATTATAATATATTGGTAAGTAGGTATGTATTGATGAAATTTTGAAGTGGCCGTATTAAGTATGAGTTAGTTATTGAGGATAAAAATGTAGTCGTTATAATGTTATTTACAAATAACGTTTATTTTTACCCGACTGCGCCAGAAGGAGGGTTATGTTTATCGAGTGTATGTATATGTATTTCTTTGGCACGCTTTACAGCCTAAACGGCTTGGAGGATTTTAGCTTAAGTTAAGAGGTGTCATTAGATTTGTCTTAATTCTGAGAGTGACATTAGATATATTAAAAATTTTAAAAATACAAAATGGCGGATTTTTGACGCCAAATGACATATATTTTTTCATTTCAAATATTTTTTCGTTGAAAACCAATCAAATGGGTTATCGAAAGAAACGATTTTATATAAGGATAACAAATATATATAACTTATACGTTTTAATGTAATTTGTAATGAAAAGTACTAAAATAAACATACAGTCTGACTTTTAAACCACCAGCCAAATTTCTGGAGCAAGTTCAGTCCATGACACTAAATTACTTTCCATAAAAACAATTAACGAAAAACTAAACTAACAAAAATTCGCCTTTTCATACAAATCAGCGCTCAGTCAAATGGATTTTTTATGGGAGGACGAAAAATTTTCACTGATTTTTTATAACTTTTTTTATAGAAAGTAGTTCAGTATCATGGACTGAACTTGCTCCAAAAATGTTGTTGGTGGTTTAAAAGTCAGCCTGTATAATTACGCTGATGCTGTATCAAGCAATCAGGTTTTTTTTAAAATAATTACTTGTTTCCGTAAATTTCCTACTGATCCAGTCATTGGACTGAAATAATAAGACGGAAAATGAATTCTGATGGAAGTGGCAGCCTAAAGAAAGAACGTTTTCAGCTAACTTTCGTGTCCAGGACACATACACAACAAAGAGTGATCGTCGAACAATCGCTCAGGGGCTGTGCCTAAAAAGGTATTTTATGGATTTTTAAGGACTCAAATAAATAATGTTGATTTGATACGTGTTTTTTTCTTTTACCTAGGTATTTTAATATAATTTTTGTTCACCTATAATATACGCCATACACAATAAAACTTAGGGGTCGTCCACATACTACGTCACGCAAAATTTCTGGACATGTCACGCTTTTTCCGATCCCTATGACACGTACCGACACGTTTGGCATGACTCCCCCTCCTCCTATCACTGTAACGTAATATGTGAATGGCCCTTACGAGGTTTAATTTTATACACTTATTTATAAATTTGTCAATATGAATAAGAACAACACGTCAAAAAATATCCCACATTCTGGGGTAATTTTCTTGCGCTGGGAACAATTTACTTCACACACACAAGAACAGTAATGACAGTAATACACGCGTAGTGGGCGGTGCTCACGCACACGCATATCACAAAATGGCTTCACTGTTAACGTTTAATTTTTTTTGAAACGCTCAATCTAGATTAATCTAAGTATGTAATATAATACAATACAATACAGTTTATTTTTCGTTTTTAAGTATAAGCATTTATTTATTTAATCTTTATTGTCCATCAAATACAATTGTACAGAACAATAGGCGAACTTAACGCTAAAAGCGTTGTCTACCAGTCAACCTTTGGATTATACAGAGAGTCTAAATGTGGGTTGCAAGATAAAGTGTAGTATACTTACATAAAATACATTGTTACATAAATATATTTACTTCCTATACATACATACCTACATATATATACATATAAATAAATAGATAAATGCAGCAATCCTTAAATATACTTTTATAACTTGGCCAAGAAGTGTTTAAATACTTAAAGCTAGCCCGACTAGGAGCAGTTCGAATGGATTCAGGAAGCGCCTTCCAGAGTCTTATTGCCGTAATGGCAAAAGAGTTAGAAAGAAAACCAGTACGGTGAGACGGAATAGAGAGGGTCAAACTATTAGAAGAACGCAGGATTCTTTCGTGAGTGGAAGATAGAAGTTAAAAACTTGATCTGAGGTATTCAGGGGCAAGGGAATTATTAAATATATAATAAAGTTGACATAGAATATGAAGATTCCTGCGTTGGCGGATGGGGAGCCATTTACGGGAACATTACTTTTTTCCGGGATGGAAAGTACCCTTTGTCCTTCTCAATACTCCTAACTATGTGTATGCGGATTTTTAAGAAGATTGGTTCAGTAGATAGAGCGTGAAGAGGTAACAAACAAACAAACAAACCAACAAATATACAAACTCACTTTCGCATTTATAATTAGTTAGGATATATTTTCGCCTACGTCCACTTCGACTTCGGAAAACGCGCCGCGCGTGTTTTTGCTAAAATGAAAACACGCACGGCGCATTCTTGCGCGGTCAAATGTTTATAAACCTATGTCCTGCTACATATGACTACTTATTTTGCTAACATACCTAATAGAAATATATATTAGAGCTGCGTCTGTGGTCGCTCGAACATTACTATGGAAAATATATAGTAATTCACTTGCTATAATATTCAAATTATAGCTAAGTATGTGATGGGCTTCAGCCTGAAATCGAAGCATTGATCGCTTTCGTTTAGCAATAAACATCGTGAATCGTGCTAAACGTACTCGCACACATCAATACGGCTGCCTTCCTAATCGCTCTTCGGACGTGAAAAATGTATTCTGCCAAGATTGATGATTTTTCCCAATATACTCGACTACCGGACGCTGGGTAGGCATTTAGGAAAAATAAGTACAGTCAGACGCTATTTCTTAATTTTAAATATCCAACTTGGTACGAAATAAACAAAAATTGTCTGTGCTGTTATTCCTATGTATTTATACTCAAAAGTTTCTTAGGATCTATACCTAACATTTTTTATTTACCTTACTGATCAAAATTTATTTATCTATGTCGTTTATTGATTTCAATTAAAGCTACGTATTTACTACTCACTGCTAGTCTCGTGACTCTGTCTACCCTTTTTAAAAAAGTTGAGAAGATAGTGTAGGTTCAATCATCCTCAGAAATCCATAGTAAATTTAATCAGTTAGTAAAATCAATGCCCTGTGTTATATTGGAATATATGTAATATTGTACAATATTTATCCACATATATGATAATACTATATGCCCATAGAATCTTCAAAATAATAGTTCAAGAAGGCAAAATTAACCGAAAAAGAACATCGATCGCTTTCGTTTCGCAATAAATAAATAAACATAAACCGTGATTTGTGCTAACCATATTTGCTTAAATCAATGCAACCAGGACCGACGGTTTTACATGCCTTACGAAACTCGTAGGAGCCCAAAATTAGAGCAATTTAGATAGCGCAATTCAGGACCCTTACCGTTAACACCAGTTCAGGAACGTTACTCCATATAATAACAATAGTCATCCGATAGTGTTGTTCTATTTCTGTGTCAAACCAAATAAGACTTAATCATCATTTCGTAACGCTCAATGTTGCTTTTGACACTGAAACTCGGTTAGGAAGCTACAAGTACGTATTTGTCCCCCGCTTTTGAAGTAAAGGTCTAGAACACGCTCAATGAGGCACAATCGCGGTTGATCACTTACGAAAATCGTACGTTTAATACGAGAACATCGACAATATGAGAAAAACAACAAGAAAAAAGTTCTATTATTTTATTCCTTCTGCAGAGACTGTAATGAGTTTACGATATAAATAGAATTGATTGCAGAAGCTAATAGAAATGTATAGCAGCCTCACATAATTGATATCTTGACCTAGTCTGTTACACTAGATTAATATCGATTGGGCCTATTAGCTGGAAAGAGCAGCTTAGATTTCACAGGGCAGCCTATTGGGACCTTAAATAAAGTATTGTACTAACTGAACAATTGAACGTTTTATAGGGAATTTACAGCTTGGAACCAAAAGCGTCACGTTCGTAAAGACGGCAAATTTTCTCCCGCGCACCTACGCTTGAGTTGTGGAATGAGCTTCATGCCACGGTTTCCACCAGAGCCTGCAAAATAAGGTACTTATTTCAAAAAGAGGGTGAAAAGTTTTCTTCATCGGTCACACATACCATACACCAAATGATTTCTGGGCAAAGGTCACCTCTTGCTGGATCCCTACTCGTACCAGTAAAACCGGTAAACCAAGAACGCGATGGCGCGATGAACTTGATAAATTTAATAGCAAATGGAAGAAGATAACGTAGGACCAGACTGAATGGAAGAAGTGGTGGGATGCCTTTGCCCATCAGTGGGACACATCATGGCTCGTATAATTATTAAAAAAGGGTCAGCCACACGAGTAGGTTATAGGCGTCCATAGGCCGTGGTCACTACTTACTAAGTCCAAGTCTCCCCGTGGATTTCATAGAAGGCGACTTAGGAAACACAAGCTAATCAAATCTTATCATCAGTGAGACCACTCCAAACCCGTCTGGCCAGCGTGAAAGTGTAGGCCAAATCCTCTGGCTGCTCTGGCCAAGTATGGATCTAATAGTACAGAGAGGGTCATGCTCCTGCAGTGGAGACTAAAAAAGACCTAATAATGACTACTTACTATCAGCTGAGCTGTATGTTTCCTTAGTTGCCTAAAGAAATGGAATTCAATATGTAACTATATAATAACCTAATGCATTTTCATACTCGAATAAGTTAGTTGATAGTATTCTGATGCCAGATCCGGCTAATTAGGTCAATTGAATTTTCTTACTAATGGCAAATCGTTACGAAAACTTTGACTTGTTTACGAATGGGAGGTCAGCGAAAACTTTTTTGCATTTGATCAATTCCGTTAAGTTGCATTTTCTGATGAAAAACCATTGAGATACTATGTGCTGTCAATGTGAAAAACTTATTTAGTTAAAAAAATATATTGTAGAGCTAGTAAATGTAATTTTCCTAATCCTATAGTTTATCAATTTACGAGTACTCATTTCTTTTGAAAAACGGATAAGATATTTGGAATCCATCAAATCGGGTCAACTAAATTTTGTAATTGATGACATCGTTACCAGAACTTAGGCCGTCCTTTCATCGGAGGTCAAGAACTTTTTAATGTATGTGTATCAATGCGATCGATTCAACGTTATCTAAATAAATATTATTTAATAAAATAAATAAATATATATAGGGAGCTAGCCCCAAAATAAGTTTTAAACTTGTGTTATGGGATACTAACTCAGCGATACTATATTTTATGATAAATACATATATAGATAAACACCCAAGACCCAGTACAATTTGAAAAAGGCCATTTCTACATTTGCTTGTGTACTCTTCTTCTACGTCTTAGCGCGTTCCCGGTTGCATCCTCAGCTCGGGGTGCGCTTCCCCGTTTTTTAGGGTTCCATACAAAAAATGAAAAAACGGAACCCTTATAGGATCACTCGTGCGTCTGTCTGTCCGTCCGTCTGTCACAGTCAATTTGCTCCGAATCTACTGGACCGAATCAAGTAAAATTTGGTAGGATGGTGTAATCCTATGACCCAAACACATATGTGCAAAGTAAATAAATATTTTTTTAAAGTAAGGGTCAGGTTTCGGGGGATAAATTAGGGAAAAAAAAAAGTTTTGCATACCTTACTGTGCCATATATCAAATGAAAGGGCTCGTTATGAGAATCTCAAATATATTTTTGTTATAATTATAAAATAAATAGTTTTGATTTTATTCATAAAAGAAGACGAAAATTGACCATTCCCCCCCCCCCCCTGATCTCCAAAACTACTGAGCCTAAAATTTTGAAAAAAAATCGAAATATAGTTCATTGCTTGTAGATTACAGGAAAACCTATAAGAATTCAATCAATTGTACGGAACCCTTGCCACGCGAGTTTAACTCGCAATTGGCCGGTTTTTTTTTCTCCAAATATGCAAGTCAATGGTCACCCAGTTTAAATGATTCGACTTTAGTTTAACGACCTATAATAATATAACGTCATCCCTCTTTAAGAATGCATTTGTGCGAAAAGTTTGGGGATGCAGATGTAGCACAAGATGTTTGTGCTTAGGCCTTTAGTCGCCTCTTACGACAACGACAGGAAGAGATGGTGTGGTCCTATTCTAGGCCGGAAATCACATGGATTTACGCTTGTATACTATAAACAATTTTTTTTATACCAATAATAATATAAATAGAAAATTATCTAAATTGATGTAAGTACTCATTGTGATTGTCTAGGAAGAAAATCTTGTTACATTTATTAGGTAAGAACCAATTATGGCATCCAATAGTACATAAACATAAATTCATGGACTACGCTTGAAAAGGCTTCATCAAAGAAAACAATGAAAAGTATATCCACTTCATCGCACATTACTATACTATAGATACTCGTAGCTATAGTTGTATAGTTTATTGTTATATAGTAGTATAGGACGACCTCCGTGGCGTAATGGTTAACACGCTAGACCGCTAATCCGGAGGTTCTGGGTTCGATGCCCAGCTAGGGCAAGTTGGAAAATGGCCTTTTTCAAATTGTCCTGGGTCTTGGGTGTTTATTTATATATATGTTTATCATAAAATATAGTATCGTTGAGTTAGTATCCCATAACACAAGTTTTAAACTTACTTTGGGGCTAGTTTAATCAGTGTGATACGTCCCTATATATTTATATTTATTTATTCATATTTATGTATGTGTTTAATTCCGAACAATATTTTGTACAAAATATTCAATACTACAATATAATATGTAATTCAAATGACATGATTTATTGCGAAACATCTACAGAAAATATTAGACCTTATATTCCATCACGTCGGGGTCACCAGGGTAACGCTTTTGTATATACGAGTAGGCGCGTACCCGGGACGGGTATTACTTATTTAAAGTCCTTTTTGTATGTAACAAAACTTGATTTATTTGTACATGTAACACGCGATACAAGTAAGGCAGCGCGCGGGCGACTGCCTTTCCGATGAACTGAGTGTCTATACAAAATGCCACCTAAGCACATTACAGTGTCTGCCGAACCCCTACAGTAACATATGTACATAATCCATGTATTAGTACATACGCTCCGTCGCTGAATATCATATTGCCCAGCTTCACTTCAGCTTGCATGTGCGCCTACATCTGCAATCTGTGTTTTTGAGCGCAGCTCGGTGTTTCGCACCTTGTCTATAATTATAATTTTTACAAGCTTTTATTTAGTTTCACCTGTCCCGTTGTCTATGTGTCCGTAATAATATCTTATAGGCTAAATTAGACCCACTTCCCATAATCCGATTGAGCTGAAACTTCACATACCTATATAAATTGGCTAGGCCGGAAGGTCGCTCTTATCTCTGTGATAAAAAGACGTAACCCCGCCTACTTTGGATTCGATTGATTCGTCTTGAAGAGCACTTTAAACTTTTGAGTTCATTGTATTATACACAAGCTCGTTTAAAAAAAAAAAATCATATAAAAATAAAAATAAATTTTTCGTCGAATCGTATTCTGCAACATACTCGTAGTAACCGTAACTGTATGCCATCGCCTCCGGCACTAAATAGGAAATGGGCCAATAGCAGACGAGAGTGGCCTATAAATACTGCAGTGTCAAGGTAGACCGTTGCCTCTACTTTCCCTCTCACATTGTTCACGGCTCTATTTATACAGCAATGGGCTGAGACTATCTAATTAAAAGTAATAGATTTATATAGCTTTTCATTACACAGGTAAATTCGTTCATATGGAAATGTGTTTCTTTTTGTTTGTTCTCTAAATGACTAAGTGCTATTACAGTGAAGTAAAATAGTTTTTGGAAGGATGATAGTCTGATGGTAGAACAATTTAGTTTTTGGAAGGATGATAGTCTGATGGTAAACTCCACCGTTGCCGGTCCCAAGCCCGGATAAGAAAGGAGGAGGGTTGGCTGGAAGTGCCTACCCAGTCGTAAAATGTTTATGCCGAATATCGGGCGGCAACAACCCGATCCAAGTGGCTACCGCAAGCCATAAGGGACTAAATACCCTTTAAAAGCGTGGACTCGCCAACTCGCAATGGTCACCGCGGCGTTTTAAGGCCAATTACCTCCTAATGAAAAATTCAAAAAAAACCCAGGCTCCAGTCCCCGGCAGCCTCGCTATTCCTGGCTCCGGTAGCGGTCATGGTAACGGCGGGGCAGGGGTGCGTAGAATCTCCGGCAGAGATCTGGCTACCACTCCCGTCAACGACTGGCCCTGGTAACACACAACGTACGCACTCTGAGGACAGACGAGAAACTAGCTGAGGTGGAAGAGGAAATGAGTAGGTTACGGTGGGACATAGTGGGGTTGTCTGAAGTCCGTAGAGAGGGCGAGGGACGACAACCCTAGGGTCTGGTAACCTACTCTATCACCGAGAAGGAGACAAAAAGAAGTCCCAGCATGGTGTCGGGTTTCTCATCCACAGGTCCCTCATAAACAACGTCATAACCATCGAGAGTGTTTCTAGCAGGGTAATATACCTGATACTCATTTACCCTCGATATGGGGGACTTCAACGCAAAACTGGGCAAGCGAGGCGATGGGGAGTTTAGGCTGGGAAACTTTGGATACTAAGTGCGAAATGACAGGGGACGTAGGCTGGCTGATTCTTCTGGCTCTTTCTTTCAAAAGCCACCGCAAAGAAAATGGACCTGGATGGGTCTAGGAAAGAAGAACCAGCCCCCTGTTAAAAACGAAATCGACTTCATCCCAACGACGAAGAGACGAATATTCAACGATGTTTCAGTGATCAATCGGATTAAAACCGGGAGCGATCATCGAATAATAAGAGGCATCGTGAATATTTGTCTCAAAGTCGAAAGGTCGCGACTGATGAAGTCGACGCTCCGACCGTCACAGGTCCAAATTGAAAACTTGGAAAGCTTCCGGCTTGAACTATCCAATCGCTTTGAAGGCCTTCAGGATTGCGTTACAGTGGACGAGATAAACAGATTATAGAAACAGGTTATATGATCTATATGCCCAAAAACAATATAACTTTAATCCTTCTTTTATAGAATATGTTAGAAATTATTCTAAAATATTTAAAAAAGTTTGTAGACGAGCCAAGTCGAATAGTATTAGCAAAAAAATAAATAATGCTCCTAATAAAATTAAAGAAACATGGAGTGTCATAAATAAGGAAACAGGTAAAAATAAAACCAAAGAAAATATTTGCCGAATCAAATGTAGTGGTAAAAATACTTCAAAAACTGAAGAAATAGTAAATATATTTGATGATTATTTTACTAACATTCCTTTGGAACTCACTTCTAATGTGAGTTCTAGCGCCCAGCGTGCTGAGGCTTTGCTTAAGAGTAATGTTAGCCCTTGTGATTCTAAATTTAATTTTAAGCATGTTAGCCCTAGCGATATAATAGATGCTTTTAAACAGTTAAATTTAAAAAAATCAGAAGATCACTGGGGCATGTCAGTAGCCGTAGTAAGTCATATTATACACTTAATTGCTGCCAATTTAGCTTTTATATTTAACGAATGTATTGATGAAGGCATATTCCCTAACTTAATGAAATGTAGTAAACTAATCCCCTTATTCAAAAAAGGAGAAAAAACAGACCCTGGCAACTACAGACCTATCTCTATTCTGCCAGTTTTGAGTAAGGTGTTCGAAAAGATAATGCTCAATCAAATGCTACTTCACTTTAAGACCAATAATCTTTTCCATAGCCAACAATACGGCTTTACTGCTGGAAAATCGACCACCGATGCAGGAGTAGCACTTATTACTAATATCTACGACGCGTGGGAAAACAGAAATGATGCAATTGGATCATTTTGCGATCTTTCTAAAGCATTTGATTGCGTTGATCATCCAACACTTTTGCTCAAATTTCGTCAATACGGTTTTGATGATAAGTCAATTAAATTAATAGAATCTTACTGAACAGATAGGCTTCAAACTGTTGATATAAACGGCGTAAAATCACACGGGTCTAATGTGAAAATGGGCGTACCCCAAGGTTCAATTCTAGGACCGTTCCTTTTCTTATTTTATGTCAATGACTTGCCTTACATGGTTGAGAAAGAGGCTGACATGGTGCTGTTTGCTGATGACACCTCGCTAATATTTAAAATAGATCGACATAACAGTGATGCTAGCGCGGTGAACAGCACCTTATCTTTAATTTCTGATTGGTTTTCGGCCAATAACCTCATGTTAAATGCGAACAAGACCCAATGCATTCGATTCTCTCTTCCTAATGTGAATCAAGCCTGCGTTGACATACTAATTAATGGTCAGAAACTCGATCTGGTTGAAAGTACTACCTTTTTAGGAATCACAATTGAATCGAAACTTCAATGGGGCGCTCATATGACTAAACTTTCTAATAGGCTTAGCTCTGCGGCTTACGCTGTTAGGAGAATAAGACAATTGACAGGTGTAGCAACTGCTAGACAAGTGTACTTTAGTTACTTTCACAGTCTAATGTCTTACGGGATACTTCTATGGGGGAGTGCAGCCGACATTCAGACTATTTTTCTTTTACAAAAAAGAGCAATTCGTGCTATTTACGGTTTAGGATCGAGAGACTCACTGAGGGAATTATTCAAGGAAATAGGTATACTTACTTTTGCATCACAATTCATATTTGTCAAAAATATTTCCATGTTCAATAAAGTAAGTGATTTTACAGATAGAAATTTACGTAATAAGAATGACTTAGTTAGCCCGTATTACAGGCTGAATACAGTCAGTAAGTCTTTTATGGGGAAGTGTATACTTTTTTATAATAAATTGTCAGAATCGGTCCTTGATATGCCAGACAGAAAATTTAAAGCTTATGTAAAGAAAGTACTTTGTGAGAAGGCTTATTATAGGACCGATGACTATCTTAAAGACAAAAAGGTCTGGCTTGAGCTTGGCGCGGGTCCCTCTTAAAGGTTTGTATACTTAGACATGTCATAATTTAGGTACATTGGTACATACTAAGTTTACAAATTGACATTATTTTAAATTTCGTAATTCTTATAATTCAATTTAATTATGACATAATAAACAATGTAATCTCTGTCCATCTATATAACTAATTTTAAGTTTTTAGTTTGTTAGTTGACGTCTTTGGAGAAAATGTGCAGTGCAGTTTGTTGCCGCTTCTTCTGCACTTGCGCCTAGGAAGCGGCATTTTGACGTCAACATTTGTGCAAAACAAAACAAAGTGACTATTATTAAGAGATATTATAAATATCCTATGATAATAAAGATATTTTGAATTGAATTGAAACCAAGGGCACAGGCCGAAAACTCCTAAGGTACGCGCAATATACGTCACCCAGGCGTCCCCGTTCCCCGTCCCCGCACCTCTCCCCCGTTTTCGCCTCGATTTCTCACGTTGGCCGTCAAGAACCGTGGGAGAGGTGCGGGTGCGGGGAACGGGGACGTATATTGCGCGTACCTTAGAAGAGTCCCTTCTGTTTACTCTTACTGTATTCTGTGCCAAGGGTTTGTAGAAGCTGTCCAAGCGGTGGGATCGAAGGTGTTTAAGTCCCACCCCAACCGCAAACCTCAAAAAATTTCTGCACAGACCCTAGACTTGATGGCAGAACGACGATCCAGGCCGCTGCAGACTTCTGAAGACGCTAAATCATATCGGCAGCTTAACAGACGTATACAAAATTCCTTGCAACATGACATCCGCTCCTTTAATACCAAATGTATTAAGGAGACGATAGAGCAAAACAAAGGCTCCAAAGTGTTCGCAAGAACTACGTCGTCGGTTGGGCAAATCCGATTGATGAAGCTGAAGACGGAGGCCGGTGGCGTGGTGTCGACAAAGGCAGAGTTCTGGCAGAGATCGAGAGGTTTTATGGACAGTTATACACCTCAGTTGCACAACCCAGCGGACAATTGGCTAAAGACCCAAGAGCCAAGCTGACCCGACACTATACTGAAGATATCCCGGACATCAGCCTGTACGAGATTAGGATGGCCCTCAAACAGATCAAAAACAACAAGGCGCCGGGCGAGGATGGAATCACAGCAGAGCTTCTGAAAGCGGGTGGAACGCCGG
Source organism: Acrobasis repandana (assembly GCA_963576875.1). NCBI lineage: Eukaryota > Metazoa > Arthropoda > Insecta > Lepidoptera > Pyralidae > Acrobasis > Acrobasis repandana. The sequence continues at coordinate 6,190,116 of OY756230.1, read as the reverse complement.
TACTGAAAGTCCTTCAGAGGCTCTTTAATTCCGTTCTGCTCGAGGGCGTAACGCCAGAAGCGTGGTACAGGGGCGTGGTGGTCCTGTTCTTTAAAAAGGGAGATAACGCAGTATTGAAGAACTATAGGCCTATCACGCTTCTGAGTCATATATATAAGTTGTTTTCGAGGGTCATCACGAATCGTCTCGCAAACAGGTTTGATACCTTCCAGCCTTCCGAACAAGCCGGTTTCCGTAAATGCTTTAGTACCATGGACCACATCCACACGCTACGGCAGGTTATAGAGAAGACGAGGGAGTATAACCGGCCGTTATGCTTGGAGTTTTGTGGACTATGAAAAAGCCTTCGATTCGATCGAAAAATGGGCCGTGCTTCAGTCTCCCCAGCGATGCCGTATTGACTATCGGTATATCGAAGTGTTGAAGTGTTTGTACAGTAACGCCACTATGTCAGTCCGAGTACAGGAGCAGTGCACGAGGGCTATTCCATGGCAAAGGGGTGTGAGACAGGGAGACGTTATATCTCCGAAACTGTTCACTGCTGCACTGGAAGATGCCTTCAAGCTTCTGAAATGGGAAGGACTTGGCATCAACATCAATGGCAAGTATATCACTCACCATCGATTTGCCGACGATATTGTTGTCTTGGCAGAATCCATGGAAGACTTAAGCACCATGCTCGGAGACCTTAATCGCGTTTCCCAACAGGTGGGCCTCAAAATGAACATGGACAAAACGAAAGTAATGTTGTCGCGCCCCTACCTGTTTGTGTTGGGAGCTCCACCCTCGAAGTTGTAGACCAATATATCTACCTGGGTCAATTGATCCAGGCAGGAAGTTGCAGCTTCGAGGAAGAGGTTTTTCGACGAATCCGACTCGGTTGGGCAGCGTTCGGGAAGCTACGCAGCGTCTTCTCGTCCAAAATACCTCAGTGCCTCAAGACTAAAGTGTATAATCAATGTGTGTTACCAGTGATGACTTACGGCTCTGAAACATGGTCCCTCACTATGGGTCTCATAAGAAGGCTCAAGGTCGCTCAACGCGCTATGGAGAGGGCTATGCTCGGTGTTTCTCTACGTGATCGAATCAGAAATGAGGAAATTCGTAGGACAACAAAAGCCACTGATATAGCCCAGCGGATTATCTTGTTGAAGTGGCAGTGGGCGGGACACATAGCGCGACGAACCGATGGCCGATGGGGCAGAAAGGTTCTCGAATGGCGAACACGTACTGGCAAGCGAAGCGTTGGACCACCTATAAGGTGGTCAGACGATCTGACTAAGGTCGCTGGAAAGCGCTGGACGCAGGCCGCTCTAGATCGATCATTTTGGAAATCCCTGGGAGAGGCCTATTTCCAGCAGTGGACGTTATGCGGCTGAAATGATCATGATGATGAGAACAATTTACCAAATAAAGAACAGATGGGCTCACAAAATAAAACATCTATCTCATGCAGGAGTGAATAATATATCAAAATTGGTTTAGTACATTTACGTACCTTCTCATATTTTGGTATAATAATCGCGAGGTCTAAGTTCGCGGCAAACCACTAGTTTAATCTAATGAAGTATTTCATAGAGTTAAAAGATACTTGCTACTATGGTTATTTATCATCATCAGGTCTTTTTTAGTCTCCACTGTAGGAGCACGACCCTCTCTGTACTACCAGAGCCATATAGTAACCGAAGCAGTCAGAGGATTTGGCCTACACTATCCACGCTGGCCAGACGGGTTGGAGAGGTCCCATTGATGTTTATAAGCTTTGTTTAGCTTGTGTTTCCTAAGTCGCGCAAAGGGCGGCAAACGAACAAGTGGATCACCTGATGGTAAGTGATCACCGCTGCCCATGGACAATTACAACACCAGGGGTGTAAGACCGTCCGTGACGAAAACCATATTGGCGACCGCTTATGAGCTGATGCTCCTCGAGATACAGGAGGAGCTAGCGGTTGATAATAATGGTCTCCATTATTTTGGAGAGTAAGTAGTTAATGGCAATAGGCCTGTAATTGCCAGGATCAGAGCGATCCCCTTTTTTGGGTATCGGATGGACTAAGGCAGTCTTCCACGCTGACGGGACAACGCATGTAGAATAAGAGTGTCGAAAAAGACGCGTCAAGACCGGAACCAACTCAGGAGCGCAGGTTTTGAGCACAATGGCAGGGATACCCATTGGACTTGTGAATATCGAGGGAGAAGAGTGTTTGGCGAACATTTTTTTGTGTAAACCGAATATCTGGCATAGTACTCCCACATCGTGGGATATTCGGTGGTAAATTCTCCCCGTCATCCAAAGTGGAAGTGGAGTGGTCCTAACTTACTCTGCCGGGAACCACACGGCACTATGGTTATTGGTTTTTTTGTATTTGGACTACACCAAATACAACTAGACGACTTACAAATATTATATTTTATTTTAGCTAAACTGGCAGTTAAGACTCTACTATACTTTTTTTCTAAATCAAAATAAAAATCAGTTGTCACAATGACTTTAGCACGTAAAACGGTATTAAAACAGTAACTTGAAAAAATTACGTTAAATTATAAGTTATTTTATTTCACGACGGCAACACATCACTAATCCTAATCATAGAATAAGAAAAACCATGGCATTATTCATAATAAATAGGAACAGAGTTATTTGGTCATGTCTGACAGATGTAACCAAAAGCAGCCCCGCGTCCGAGATGCATGCTCGGTGGTACGCCAAAAAGCCCAAAAAGTACGAAGACGATGGCTGCCGAAGGGCATTAGTAGATATACCTCCAAAAGTAGATCCTATATGTCCAGATGCATGTGATAGGAAGAAACATAAGAAGCAAGGGATTCTCCATAAAATTAAAATGAAAATGATTGAGGGAGGCACTAATTTTGGAAGTTAGTATTTTTGTAATTACATACATACATACATATTATCACGTTTGTTTCCCACAGGGGTAGGCAGAGGCTATGGACCTCCACTTTGTTATTAATAAACTTAAAAGCATTGGGAGAGAGACCTTGGGAGAGAGACAATACTGTACCCAATTTTATCACCCCACGGGAGAAACTTCCACCTGGCAACGATCATGTCCTATTTGAAAGTCGTTAAACAGACTAGGAACGCAGGTGGGCCGTTGTAAAGATAATTTTGTCAGGTGGAAGTTGTACGCAAATCATTTGCCAGTGTTGTTTCTGTCCAGCAACTATGGAGCACGCACTTACGTGTCCCAGATGCCTCAACACCTGCTCTTGGAAAGATCTGATGGCCACGAATGACTTGACTATTGAAGCTCGGTACTGGAGTGACAAAATGTAGTAGATACCATCGACACGAAAAAAAGAAGTATTTTTGTATGTAGATTTAATTCTACAGTCGCAGAAAGTCCACAATATCAAAATGTATTAGACTAACCACTTTAAAATGTTCTGTTATCAAAATGACCACCGCACCAATGACTCAGACTGTTTGAACAATTTTTATCCCACTTTATCAACAAAGCCCATGGGTCTTTTACGAAGTAGCAAAAGTACCTATATGCATTCAATTTTTTTCTTTTATATTTCCTGTTATCTCACATTGTTTATTACGACGGAGCAAGAAGGTAAATGCTTCCTGCGCAATTTCATTGCAGCTACAGTTAGTTCTCAGCATCCTTTTTAGCTCTACATCATTCCTGTCTGCATATCCAATCTTAACTAGTAAAACTAAACTAAGCTAGAATTGCTGGAAAGTGTTCACATTAAACAATTTCCTTGTTATGTTAATACATAATATAAAAGTTAAAAACATATAAATTAAAACTCAGAATAATATAAATATCTTGTATTTATGTCTTTTTGTCCAGCTCATTTCATTTCATCCCATTTTATTTCCTACTACCTAGTCTATTCATATACTCTTACCTTATAAAGGTGACTTTTTATCCACCAGCCAAATTTTTGGAGCAAGTTCAGTCCATGATGCTGAACTACTTTCTATAATAAAATGTATTGAATATGGATAAAAAAATTTCGTCCTCCCATTCAAAATCACTTGGCCTGAGCGCCAATCTTTAAGGGAAGGCGAAAATTTTTATCGTTTTTCGTTAATTGTTTATATGGAAAGTAGTTCAGTATCATGGACTGAACTTGCTCCAAAACTTTGGCTGGTGGTTAAAAAGTCTGCATCTGTAGATTCCTGCTTTATTAAAATATTTCTATCAAGATCTAAATATTTCTTCTATAGGTATTTAGTCTACCGTTTCTACATATAGCAGGAGATTTGCCTCTACATTTGGGTTGAACATTTAATTTCTAGATATCGAGAAACAAAAAACAGACTAGGTTAAGTATCTAAAAAAAATTATGACATTTTCTATGGATTTATATACTTTTCCGTCCTTCAGCACCATTTAGGCGAATACAGTGCAAAAAACCAAAAGAGGTAGAAACGCCAGAAGAAAAACCAAAGGCGCTGCCGGCTCCAGAAAAGCCAGTGTATGCAGTGCCACGGACTCGGCCAGGGGTACAGGTGTCCATCCTCGGGGCGGACACGTCTATAGGACAATACGTCGCATTTCTACTGAAACAGTGTCCATGCATCAAAAAGTAAGTATTTATTGTTTTTTTTTTTGAAAAAAAAAAGCAAATATTAAGTTACTTTGCAAAAAATGCCACAACCCTAAACAACCTACATTAAAAAAGTAGAGAGCCCTTTCGTTTATGTTCAGCGTACGTTGGACATTATGTATGGACAAAGTTCTACTTATTATACTAGCTACTAGCCATTAGTAGTGCCTAATTTTCTGTTAATGGTAAAACACTTCGAGGAATAAACAACGAAACAGTTTCGATAGATAGTTTCATCTCTATATGCCAACATTAAAAACAGTGGAGTGTAGATGGATTTTTTTAATTTCGATTCATTTTTTACTAACAGTAAACCACTGCTTACACGCATTTTGCGTTTATTTTCTTTTAAAACTTGTAAATTAAAAAGATTAAATTGTACTGTAACTGTAACTATTATCAGCTTCCCGCTGCGAAGTGGCCCAATTTTTTAGTTCGACTTGTAATTAAAAAGCATAATTAAGTTTCATGAGGATACTTAGCCTATTTGCAGTTACGCAAATGTGTTCATTTTGGATATTTCAGCTCAAAGAATATATTGTGAAATTTGTTTTTTCATTTCTTTTACTAAGTAGGTAAAATCTGTTCTATCTACTACTTAATCAATATGTAATGGGAAGAACAGCTCGAAAGATGAATAATTAGAATTTTGGTTTTTAAAAATTCTTGACCGTCAAGAATTTTAAAAATCAAGATTTTATTTGGATTAAAAAAAAATGTCGCGGGTAATAGCTAAAAGAAATATAAATCAATAAAATATCGCTTCTAAAACCAATCTACTAACGTTAACAGAAATAGAAACTATCCCAACTCAAGGCTTTCACCCCGGCGTGGATTTTCCCTGGTCAGCGATTCGTGACGTCACGGGGTAAGATTCGGCTCATAAAATCGGCCATTCGGCTGCCCTCGGGGACCTTTCGTCTCCGACGTCACATCACGCGTTATTTTCACTGCTACACACATCAACCAAGAGCAAGTCGTACTAGAAGGGCCAATATCCATTTTAATTTTGAATCTTATTTAGTTATCTATCTTTATACATTATTCGCAGAGTTCTTTTGAGAAAATTTGAGAGGTATATACGTCTTCAGGCCTAAAGACGATAGGCCTTTGACAGAAATATAGACAAATAGGTTTAACACCCTTTAGCTACGTAGGCCTTAAAATATTCATTTAAGAGTTTGGAATGTCTTTTTCTTTTTACGGGTCTTCATTTATTTTCTGACTTTCCTGGCAACAAATAATTGAGTTGTCTGTAATTGCTTTATGTGTATAGAAGCCTGGCTACTGAATACACTACATAAGGCAAGACACCCGTTAACAATCGTAAGATTCCACCTAATAATACGAGTAGCCTTAGTAAAACATCTTTGGCTACAACAGCTGCAGCTATTTGTAGTTAGAATGTCAGTTTTATTGGAACTAAGAATAAATTTGAGGTTTATGATATGCAGTCTCGTGGTGCCTTTAGGCACCATTGTTTCCATGGTCGTCTGAGTCGTCCGTTTTATTTTAAGACTGACATTAGCTTAGATGACATTGGCTCAGTTAGCCTTTATTTTTATTTCGTGAACTATTTTACACATGTTAGATTAAACTGTTCTATTCTCGCGCTCGCGCGCTCTCTCTCTTTCTTCACCATTTCTCATATTTAAGAGCCTGATGTCGCTATTCTTTTATGGAATGAAAGGAACACCAAATAATAGAGCTTTGCCATTGATACGTAGATGAAATCTTTATTCACTAAATGGCCACATATTATAAATCATCATCATCATCCAAGCGTGTATTCTCGGTTGCATCCTCAGCGGTAACGCTTCAGAGCCCGGAGTCCGCTACCTAACCTAGGTGATTTGACGAGGTTACTGGTTTTACACAGAGCGACTGCCGTCTGACCTCCGCAACCCAAAGGAGAGAGCAGCCACATATTATACATATAATGGTACATTAAGGAACACAACGATTAACAAAAATCTAATCATTGTAGAAGTAATAGTGGTAATAGTCTGTAGACTAGTAATGCAATGTGATTGTACTGTGAGAAGTGACCTAGATAGTCAAAATGTCCTGACTTTTCTTATTGCAGTTTTTAAGTTTCCTCTTAGTGTTTTATTTTATCGGAAGTAAATGAAAATTACTGAATAGTTGTTAACGTACGAGTAAACTCAAAAGCCCAAGTAGACTCAGGTAACAATCACTTTCTGAACTTTCAGACGCAAGTCCTAAGACTAGACCTCTGCCATACCACTAGTATTTTTTATTGTATCCTTTAGTTGGCTACCAAACCAGAATGAATAAATTCGTATACCTAGTATATCTTCCATAGTTTACATTCAATAAAGAAGTAAAAGTAAAAGATCGGTCAAGTGCGAGTCGGACTCGTACATGAAGGGTTCCTTATCTCTGTACAATTTTTTAAAATGCGGTAAAAAAAACGTTTCCTGTATGATTTTAATTTTTTACTTTATCTTACTTTTAGTGTTATTATTTTTATTTTTTTTCATTTATTTATTTCTTAAACAATTTACATTGTGTTAGAAAATAATATAACTATACAAAAATAAAAACATAAGAACAAAAAAAATAAGATCATAAATTAAAATTAGAAAATAAAAGTAAAAAGATATAAAATTGACAGTGTTTTTTCTTACAGCGGCTATAACAATACATACGAGTAATCGGTGGAAATTTCAAGTGTCTAGCTGTAAGGGTTCAAGAGATAGAGCCCTGTGACAGACGAACGGACAGACAGACAGAGAACGGAGTCTCAGTAATAGAGTCCCGTAGGCACCCTTTGGGTACGGAACCCTAAAAATGATGTTGTCAACGAACCACTTTACGCGGTTTACGCTTATATTTTATTTACCTCTTACGTCATTCATTCACGCCGGGCCAATGGAATGTTTCCATTTTTAACGAATTCTACAACCAGCGCTCGACAAGACTTGTTCATTTTAAAAGCTATTGAGCGCCAGTAAATAAATATTCAATGATCACTACTGGTTTATCAATAGCCTTTTAATCAAGCCGGTAATTTTCAATGGACTTGGGATTATTTCAGCATATCGTGAGCGAAATTAATTAATCAAGCGAGTAGATGGGATGAATTAAATATAATCCCACATACATAGGTACTCTATCGGGCATGAAATCGGATATGAGCAAGCAATCGGTTCAAGGGTAGGTTAGGTAAACTATCCGAACTCTTGTTCGATAATTAATCTGATTTCCGACACAGTTCTATTTATCAACAAGAAAGTCAGCGAAATATCTAGTTTTCCAAATCACCGCTCGCGTTCCGAGTTCCGAGTCGGACGCATTTCACGCATTGCATTGTATTTTTGAAACGTCGTGTCAGCGAGAACTATTATTGTTTTACGCAGAGATTATTATTTTGCCAGTAGTTTACCAAATGTAACGAATTCTCCATGAAAGGTTTTTTTGACATTTGTACGCTACAAATGTGACTCCCGATTTCAAAAATAGCACTCCTACTTGACTTTCAATATTAAGTTTCCACTAAACTATCTTTTTTCAACACCAATATATTTACATATTCTGAAAAATGTGGTTTTTGACTGAATGAAAAAGGTTACGAAAATGAACTAATAATAAATTTAAAACAAAAGAAATAATCCATACTGCAAGGAACCAGTAACCGCACCTATGGCAACATACCATGGCTACAGAACTTTCAACTTCTTGTTTTCATATCATTAAAGTTAACTCTACCTTACACAAATTGCAATGAAGATCGGAGTAATATGGACACAGTACGAGAAATTTATAATACAGTAAGTAAACATTATTTTTAATATATATAATAAAAAACCTACAAACAGCTCCGATTTTTATTACCAGCTCATGACATTTACATATTGAAGGCTAGCTTTTACCTTTTTCCGCGGAAAGGTCAAGTGTTTAGCTATTACAAATCGTTAATAGTCGCTTCATTTTCTTGTGGACGAGTTGACATTTCATCGCGGCTGTTTGTGTAATGTAGTTCAGTGCAGTTGTAGACTCCCCAAGGGACTTCCGGGAGTTTCTTTCGCCACCTGAACTGTGTCATTTTATGAATAGTATGTACTAAGAGTAAAATTATTTTTAAAAATCCTTTTCTTGTGTTTATCTATTAAAAGTTCGATCATTTTAGTATACTTACTTGTAGTATCGTTGAATTCGTAGAACACGGTTGCCAACCAAGGAGCTATTATGTAAAACTAGAGGAGACACCACATATCACTGTTTAGCCCGTTCAATTGTAGCTATCTCCATAAACTTCACTTTGTCGCTTGCTAGCTCTTTTACGCCTAGTAATTTCGACATTTTATAAGCGAAAACCATATGAAAACATGGTAAACATAATAGAGAGAATGCATACATTTTTTATATTTTTAATCGATAATTCTCGTCGAGAAATAGCCGCAAAAAATAAATCAGTGCCGAAAAACATGTATATGGTGTAGAAAATAATTATTAAAAATAGCAAGTAGATTATAACAACTAAAACACGCCAATTGAAAATATGACGTCAAAGTCTGCAATATCCGCTAGAGACAAAAGCTGTCAACGTATGTTTTTCTTTTTTGGGTACTTTCGATATTATCAGCCAGTGACATTTGTTAAACCTCTATATGAAAGTACATACATTTTGAATGTCATCGATAGTCAAACTACATGGACGGACAGTCCTACCGAACGCACCCGATCTTGTCATTTCCCTTTTGTGGACTTTGTCGTCATTTCCCTTTTGTTTGTCAAAAGTTCCCGCGCAATATTGCATATTTTCAATAATTTATTTCTAATCCAAATAAGAATCAATAAGAAAAATAATTAACTAGGCGTGGTAACGTATTAATAGAAATTGTAAAATAAAAATATGAGCCGAATTGGTATTACATGCATATTCCTTATTAAAAATGCCTAGGTATGTGTTACAATACAGTAAGAATAACTCAAGGAACACGGCAAAGTGTAAAAATAACTTTCCATCGGTAGGTAACCAGACTTCATTCTTTGAAAATTCTGCTGACATATATTCAAAATTAGAACAGGAGTCAAGTTTGAGATAACTAGTCTAAATATATATTCTATGTCAATGTTGGTAACTCTAGTTTCTTTCGTTGCCATACTTGCGTAGCTGTTAACTGCAGCTGCTGGGTACTCAAATAATAGCAGACTATTATGTACACTATCACTTTCTTATACCCAATGAAACTCTTTAGGGTTTGCGGTCCCAAAGGCTACGCTTATCAAAACTGTGTGCATAAAGATTGAAAAAGAAAAACTACTTTATAAAATTACTTAAATAAATCCCCAGGAAACTCAGAATTACGCCCAATATATATAATGATTGCCTTTGACTACTAGCGATAGAAATCAAGCAGCTGTACATTTTATTTTTTTATCTCTCAGAGTTCTTGAAGGGAAAGTTCTAAAATACTAAAACTTACAAATGTTTATCTATTAAAAATCGCTTGATTTCCTTAAGGACTTGTTCACATTTCGTCGCACCTACTCAGTAATGTAGCGTCGTAAAACACGGCTCGTACGTGGCTCTAGACTTCCCAAGGGGTGCATTCAGTCGTCGCCAGAATTGTGTAAGTGATTTGATACTTATGGCGAAATCACTAGGCGTAATATATAAAGTCTAACAAAATAAACTGAAAATATGAAAAATATTTTTTACCCTCCCATACAAGTTGACCGATCAGCTGATCAGAGTTTGTATCATCATCATCATCATTTCAGCCGCATAGCGTCCACTGCTGGACATACGCCTCTCCCAAGGTTTTCCAAAACGAGCGATCTAGTCGGCGGGACACATAGCGCGACGAACCGATGGCCGATGGGGCAAAAAGGTTCTCGAATGGCGACCACGTACTGGCAAGTGAAGCGTAGGACACCCAACCACAAGGTGGTCAGACGACCTGACCAAGGTCACTGGAAAGCGCTGGATGCAGGCCGCTGTAGAGTTTGTATGGAACGCAACAATATATTTTTCATATTAGGTCCTTACATATTAAATTGCCGTTCAGTATCAAAAAAGTGAAACAAGTTTTTTTAATGAAATTATTATTTAATCAATCGAAGTATGCGCCGTTGTTATCGATACACTTCCGCCATTTTATAGGCAGATCATTGATACCTTTGGAAAAAAAATCCTGGGAGCGAGAGTCTATGAACTGTTTGAAGGCGGTTTTGACTGCCTCATCAGATTTGAAATTTTTTCTTGTAAAAAGTTATCCAAATTTTGAAAAAAGTGGTAATCGGTTGGGGCAAGATCTGGAGAGTATGGTGGGTGACGCAGAGGTTCCAGTCGCAGCTCCTCTAACTTGGCGATCGTTTGATGTGCAGTGTGTGGTCTAGCGTTATCCTGAAGGAGCAGTGGGCTAGAGCAATTCATCAGTCTCGGTTGTTTAATGGCGAGCTTTTCAATCATTGTTTGCAATTGTTGGCAATACAAGTCTGCAGTAATCGTCTGGCCTGATCTCAAGAAGCTGTAAAGGATAACACCAGCACTGGTCCACCAAACACTAACCAGAATCTTCTTTTTGGTCAGTTTTCGCTTAGGGCAAGGTTTTGCCGGTTCTCCAGGGTCAAGCCATTGTGATGATCGCTTCCGATTGTCGTACAGGATCCATTTCTCATCACAAGTCACGATACGGTTCAAAATCCCCTCATTATTGTGGCGATTAAGCAAAGAAACGCAGCAAGCAACGCGTGTTTGTTGGTTTGCCTCAGTCAATTCGTGCAGTACCCACTTTTTGAGTTTTTTAATTTTTCCGATTTGGCGCAAGTGGATAAGTATCGTTTTGTCACTTACGCCGAAGGCTGCTGCTAATTCAGAAGTGGTTTGAGATGGATTCGCTTCCACTATCGCCTTCAATTCTTCGTTATTCACTTGAGTATCAGGTCGTCCACGAGGCTCATTGTGTAAATCGAAATTACCGGAACGGAAACGTTGAAACCAAAAACGCACCGTTCGTTCGTTAGCGGTGCCTGGTCCATACACGTCGTTAATTCTTCGAGTCGTTTCTGCAGCACTGGTGCCACGGTGGAACTCGTATTCGTAAATACCGCGAATTTTCAATTTGTCCATAGTTGTTGTTATAGCAATGTTGAAACTCAAACAAATGATGTTAAAACAAATGAAATACGAATTTTAAAACAATATTTTTCTGGCTTTATTTCGAAATAAATTTGAATTTGGAATTTCTAATGAAACGCAAGATATTTGATTTTAAAGTTGCCAGTATTGAAAATCGGCAATTTCATATGTAAGGACCTAATAAATACCTATTTCGATATACAACGTGGAAGGGATATACCCGTAAGAAATCAAACCACGGTCTATACTAGACCCTTTGATTATATAATCAAAGACTAGACTAGAATTATAGTATAATAAAATTAAAATAACAGCCAACAAACTAAAATAATTTTCGGCATTTCCATATAAAAATAAAGCGGGGCCGCCCGGGCGATTTGTATGGGAATGCCGAATTTTTTTTTTTGTTTTTTGACTGTTATTTTAATATCATTATACTTTAGTCACCTAGTACAGCCCGTGGTTCGATTTATTACGAGTATGTTCCTTCCACTTTGTATGTTCCTTAGGGAAAGTTGTTCAGTGCCATGGACTGAATCTACCCTTAAAATAGTTTCGGTATATTTCGTTAGACCCTGCATATTGTAGTAGGTAATTGGAAAAAATATACTCTGATACGTAACGCACCTACATTATACAGATACATTATTTGGTGCGTCTTTTTCCTTACCGGGATAGACAAAGCCAGGGGTCGTTAGACCCAAAGGCTTCTTTTAGAGTGATGTGGGCGAGATGTTAAAAATAGTGATGGGTTGCTATTAACATTAAAATTTCCACCCAATATAAAATCCGCGCGGGAAGAAAAGCAGCGGGTACGTTCTGAGTTTTCCTATTTTCCCAGACCAGCATCCAGCATGGAAATCCGAGTATTTTTTCCAAGAAGTTTTTTACTACGATTTTCTGATCTACGATCCCTCCCCGCTCTATGACAAAAAACTATCCGTAAAGTGCAAAGTCGTGATTGCATTGCGAGGTACCATCTTCCTCTGCTAAGCGTATATTTCACAATTTCAAACATCTTTCACAAAGCTTTCATGTCCATCCTTCAGTTTGCGTAATAGGTACTGCTGAAGCTTTGATGCCATATCGCTATGAATTTAATGCATGGGGAATGCCTTGAAGATACGAATGCCTTTATAGCTACTATACAGTTTCAGTATCAGCTTTTATTGTCAGGTTATGGACGCTGTTTTGCGTAATAAATTGTTTACGACTGTTTAAATATCCATCCGCCATGAACCGTTAATCGTCTCACCTTAGAAATATTGTATTGTTTCATTCTTTCTTTTCAATGTGTTAGCGAACATAAACAATTTTTTTTAAATTAAAACAGTACTAGTTGGGAAGAGAGCCTAAATGTTATGGCTTTGATTTTTTTTCACTAAACATATATATCTCTATTTAATAATTTATACACCAAACTCAAAGGCTATTTACACTTACGCGGTATTAAAATCAAATTATGATTATACGTATAATTTCTTTGTACTCCAATTTTAAGTGTGTGATTTTATCAAAAGTTTATTTCCTATCTAATGTTTTTTTTTTATTATTATCTACGATAAATAGTTTTAATTACATAACTTGTGGTAACTGTCCATCTATCTGTAAAATATTCCATTAAAAGCCTTTTAGGGTTTTTAGAGCAAAATTGGCAACGTATAGCATGTCATATATCATTATATTCATTATCCGACCAAAAGGAGATTGGAAATACATGGAGCCTTTGAGACAAAGCGTCGTCGCGTCTGGCTAGCATTCAATTTCCGTGGCTTTCCAGGAATTTGGCTGGGCATCGGGCTAAGGTTTCTAATTTATGTTTCCACACGGGAAGTATGTACGGTGACCTATTTTTGTGCTTGACATTATTTTAACATTACATTTTGGTTCCATAGAGGCAAAACCTGCCCTTTTATTTCCCTTTTATTTTACCTTTCTGTCTGCATATGTTAGACAATTATTATAGGAATAAGTGTAGTGATCTAATTTTTACTCAGCATGATCATTTCCATCAAATGTTAATATCGTGAGGAAACCTTTTGCTTGGTGTGAACCAGTGTATGTAAATTTAAATTACATAGCTATATTCTAAAACTCCAAATTATAACGAAGATTACATCGAAGGTCTATTTTTGTAATGCGTAAAAAGTAGTCAGGAAAAGCTGTGGATTAAAATCAATATGCAAGCTTACAATCGAAGTAACAAATAGCTCTTCTATTGTCAAAGACGATATATCTTGCTGCCTTGTATCGGTTGGTAGAAGGTTACGATCCCATCATCCCAGTTGTTCAAGGCTCTCGCAAAATTTGAATGTAACAATTAAATGGCCTTTACCCAGTAGTGGCTAATGTGGTACATGAACGGCTAAATAGTCATAAGAGTCCTTATTTATTATGTCTGGCTAGGCGGAACTTCAAATATCACCGTCGAGGAAAATAACGAAAAATCGAATTCGTCTTACATAAATAAATAATGAATCCTCTTTTGCTCATATTAGGTCAATTGCATGCATTAACCCTATGTAGACGGACCCCAGAAAGAATTTTCTAAGAACGAAGTGATGGAAATCCGATTTTCGATGCTCCATTTTATAGCATATGGATTTCTTTATTAGATTCATTTTCCGAAGCGAATTCGTTCTTATTATTAACACCATTAGCGCTTTGCAACTTGCTGAAGTTTCGGCTTTCGGCAGTTTGAGATACTCTTCTAAGACCTTTCTACAAATATACTTTTGTGATCCTATAAAATCTGTGTTTTATTGCCGGGTTAGTACACACACACACACAGTAAGTACATATTACTTAATACCTTAACTTTCAGCATTGCAGACACAATAGCTTTTTAATTGTTGCCATGGCAGTCACCAGGCGACCGCTATCTTGTTTAAAGACGTCACATAAAATAATTAAAACTTATTTAGATAGTTTATACTGTACATACGTATATACCTAAATAAAATTATAAATACAACTACCATCTGCCGTCTGCACATATGGTGATGTGGAATGGGAATGCTCTTGCTTTGCTCTCGCGATTGGTACATGCTACATAGATTAAAGAGGTCGTATCACCAAACCAGTGTACGGGAAAACATTAAACAATTCATAGAAAAAAATGGTTGAAATAGGTAACATTTTGCGTCAGAATAAGCCTCCTCATTGTCACAATGGCCAGTGTTCCAGCAATAAAAGAGTGTGATAAACAGCATGAGGTGGCCCCAGCCGCTGGCCGCTCGTAAAGTCCAGCTGCTTTTATTACGTTTGCTTGAATGATGATCCATATAATAGCTTGTCTGAGACTCCATTAAAAATTGATGACAACTTCCATAGCACTATTCTCAACGGTGCCAATGTTGTGATATTCTATCACTGTTTTAGGAGTTCATAAAGGCTACTAGTAAATATACATATAGGCATTTTATCCATATGTAAACCATATTTTTGCCGAAATACGTTTCGTAAGGGTTGCTACACACTTATTCGGTCCAGCATTGTCGGTTTAGCATATTTGTCGAACAGCAAAGCAGCCGAATCCGAATCAATTATATCGCCTTTTTATCCAAACTATCTACATATTATATTAGATTTTACCGCCTGGCTGTGCCGATAAATGCTGACCTGAAAAAGTGTGTCGCAACCCAATTGCATCAGACATAATTCTTCCAGACTGCGATTATACGAAGCAAAGGACACTCAAAGTTCGGTCTGCAACAGAGACCTGCAGAAGGTAGTCCAGGACCTCCAGCACATTGACACCAACTGTCGAGTGCAAGCATTCAGCTGTGCTAACTATGAACTGGAGCGATGCTTGCAGGTATTTACAGTTGAAGATACTTACTTTAAAGACTATTGACCGCTGCTGTACTGTTAATGCAAAAAGGGTTGCTGTACGGTTCGGACCATGAGGAGGACAGCGAAACGCTTGTGAGGCGAAACAACTTCTCTAAAATACCCACCTTGTGTTAAAATTAATTAGGTATCTGAAAAATTAAGGGCCTAAAAAAACAATTATCATAATACCATAAGGTTGCTACACACTTATTTGGTCCGGCATTATCGGTTTGGCAGTATTTGTCCAACAACAAAGCCTAACATTCTTCTACGCTTAGGTATATTCGATTTTACCGCCCGCCCGAAAGTGTGTAGCAACCCTTACCTTATCCTATTATCTGTCGTCGCAGTCCTTCCACATTCCTCTATTTCCCGTCATACTAACTCTACTCCAATATTTGGTTTGGTGTTCCCCTTCTAAAAAAAGCAATTTCTCCAACAAAAAAAACATAAAGCTAAACCGTGACCTTTACAAGGTGAATAGTTTAAGCGAATGTAAAAAATCCAATCAATCGTGTATGGGCGAAAACATGACAACAGTAGGCGCTGTAAATCAAGGTGGGTAGGTATTGAATTTGTTTCCATGCACGGCATTTGCAGAGGGTGGCGACCTCACGTCAATCGATATAGCGCCCGGCCGCAAAAAATATGCCACAAACATTTGAATATAAACTAACGCCACTGCCGTTTAGAATAACGATTTCTAGAGCTGTGGACGTAAAGATTTAAGTTGAACGAATAATATCTTTGTTTTTTTTACAACGTGACAATATGACAAAGAAATTAATTTAAGATTGAAAACTCTACTAAAAGAACTTCCTTAATGCCCACTTGCCAAAATTTGCCAGTCATGTTTAAATAGATCAGAATTATTTCTTACATATATGTTGGCGCTGTACATTTTCTGTTTTATTAAGTAACTAACTATAGTACTGAGCTTTAGTATCAATATTAACACGGCTGGTTTTGTTTTGACACAATAGTATATCTCTGCACGTTTAATTTCAGTTATACGAATTATTATTATACCTCTTATGGCATTGTTCAGGTTTTTCAAACAAACATAAAGGTAAGTACCTATTAAGATGCACACATGCAAAGGTTAATGACATAGCATCGTAAAGCCTTTCACGTCCCGCGTCGAACGCCCGGCGCCAATCCGTCTGCGACCCGTAGAGTAAACTATGGCGTTTACATAACGTCAAATACTCGTATATTATGTTACTTACTTCTCTTGCTTTTACATTTTCTTTGTATAAATGATGTTCTGATATCTTCTTTATTAAGCACTTAGATTAAAATTCAGAAAGAAAAGTACAACATTTACAAATTTGTAATCCGGGTATTTGTCACATCAAATAATTTCATAATACCCAATGTACCTAATCTATTTTATTGATTCCTAAGTTGTGTTCCTAACATGTAACTTAGGAATTAATAAAATATAATAGAGTATAAACGTTTATAAATTATGCTGTAAATGTTTCTTCGGATCCGACTACTTAAACCTTACTTAAAACTTATGTTAAAACAGATTCGGGTTGAATCTGTTTTAACATAAGTTCCTCTCTTCATCTTCATCATTTATCTTCATCTCTTCCTCTATATTTATAATCCTGGACTATTGTTCTTATTAATGAAAGATTTATTTTATTTCTACCTTCAGAACATAAACAAAGGTATCTAAATAAACGATTAAAATGCTTTTCGAAAATTAAGCATAACGGCAAATGCTATTGCTCACAATGGTTCTAATCGTTCTTATGAATACCTCACGACATCTCTTAATTTATTGTCTTTCAACAGTTTATTTTTCCCTCCAGAACACAGATATAGTCCTGATGCTGGAGAGCGGTTACGTGAACGTCGACATGCCTGTCGAGCGGAGGTTCAACTACCAGGCACCCATCGTAAAACGCTACGCGAAAGCGATTGCGCACGAGTGCCCTAAGGCGTTCCTCATAGTGTGCGCGACGCCAATCGAGTGCATGGTGCCTTTGGTTGCAGAGGTTACTTTATTTTTATTTGCTTTACATTTTAGTAATTCATTATCCTTTTCAATTTGTTTTCATTATACTATCATGATTATCATCTCTAATTAAAAAGGCACTAATTATTTTTAAAATTTATCGCCTGAATTCGAATCAAATCTTAATTTTAGAAGCGCGAACAAATTCCAAAACGTAAAACATTTAAACGTGTCATAAAGGCAGAGGCTTAAAATTAGAACGAAAAACGGTATTATCATAAAGTCTGGGCTCAAGCAATAGTAACGGTAACAAAATGAGAAATCAATATTACGCGCCCTTCGCGAATCTTCTCGAAGATACGATATCACATTAAATATTTAGCTAACTTCTTTATTTAACCCTTAGATCCTCGATATAAATGATGGAGATTAAAAAGTAAGAGAAGAAAGATTAATCCCCTTACAAGTACATTATTATGTTGCTAACATTGTCTGATAGAGACTGATGAAAATTAAATTACTTTAGAACAAAAACTGATTTTATATTTATATGGCATTCAGTTTAATGCCATATAAATATAAAATCATTTTTTGTTTTATATTACTAGTGAACTCCAGTTAACACTGGGGTTTACTATTTAAATGCCACAAAAAGTGTACATTTAATAAGTTAAGTTAATCAATCTATTCCTAATTTACATGAATAATGTTTTGAGAGCTTGATTTAATTCTAATATCCACAAGTACTAAAGTATTCTTACTTCCATATTTTATTAAGAACATTCTCGAGTTGTCAAGCTGTAAATACTTCGCAGACGTTCAGACATTATACGCTCACCAGATGAATAATATGTGCGGCACAAAGCCCGCCTTTCTGAAAATCCACGGAATGTGGGTCGCAAAGTTGAGCCTTGTATCCCAAGAGCCGAGTTTAAGATTTTTTACTTATTTTTTTAAGCGAGTTCATGCATGGCTCAAAGTTTTTAAAGGAATAAGTCTTGGTCTTGTTACATAGGTCTTAGCGTTGTAAAACTTGAGATACCTACCTCATTATATTTTAAATTAATAATACTTCTACCTCATTATATTTTAAATTATTAATACTTATTTATTTTATATTTTTTATCAAGCAGCAGTTTATTCCTATAAATGACTGTATTTTCAAAGTTACTTACACATGAATGAACTCACATGTTGACGCATCTAACCTCATTTAACTTTGATGGTTAAGCTTTTTAATAAAAAGTAAGTTTATTAATTTAATTTATACTTGACAAATTACCTACAAACCTTCAGAAAACAATTAGTAAGATGACTTGTTAAAAATAGTTAGTAAACATGTAAAATTATAGAAAAACGACCCATGTCGAAACGTGTAACTTCAGAAGTCTACTCTGACCGTGGCCAGGACACGCACTTGGCCATTTATTTTAACAACAAATCATACTTAAATATTGCAAAGTAAAAGAAGTTCAGAAATCATGATACAACAAAGATGATAGGTAAGTACACATAATTAATTACTAACTCGCTGATAAACAATCAATTTACCTCTACTGTCTGGCATATTGTATTTATATTTTATACCCATTAAATATTTTATGACGAGATAATCTTTAGAGACCAAGCTATTTATGGGTTTGGATATGGGTCGTTAATCCTAGACATGGATGTAATCCGTAGTGCTTTATGAATATGGCTTGGCAACTTCAATTATGCAGTGGTTTTGCATGTTTGATGACATAAAATCCACTAACGGCGCGGCGTGAAACCAATATAATACTTGTTCTGAGACTTGTGAATAAAAAAGTTTTGAAGAAAATTTTTATGGTTCACACTAGATTCAGTACTCACAGTGTTAAAAGCAAGCCTAAACAAAAGAAAGTATCAAGTATAATATGAAAGATAAACCAATACCTATAAGTATATGAAGGAAAACCGAAATTCCCTAATGAGTTTGTACTATTCTGAAATAAACTGGCCCAATTGCTATTCAGTGATAAATATTGTGCTACACGTGGCGGAACGGAGCGCTCAATCTGTGCCGAAATCACGTTCTTTCCCCGACGAGGCTGAAGCTCAAAAAAAAACAAATACTATATTTTATTGTGCAGAGATACTTAATAAAATATAGTATAGTAGAAAGTCCCCGGAGCTAAATCCTTCATATCTCGGAATAAACCTCACCAATCGACAGTGAATGGTAAATATAATTCCCCCGCGGGCCGGCGCGCCCATCGACGAGGTCATTTGTATCAACTGATGAATTTATGACTAGAAACGGTGTGACCCTTCGTGATGTTAATTGATGAGCTAAGCCTTCATATTCCGAACTAAACTGCAATATTTATCACTTACTGGCGATTGGTGCACAATCGCCAGTAAGTGATTAATATTGTACTACACTACTCCCCCTCAGGACTCCGCACCCAATCTCAGCCAAAATCACGTTGCTCCGCTAACAAGGCCGTTTTGTATCAACTGCTGAATTTGTCGATAGAGACGGTGTGATCCTTTATGTTATTAATTCATAAGTTAAACCTTCATATTCCAAAATAAACTGCGCCAATCACCAGTACAGTAAGTGATAAATATTGTTCATTACTTCCCCACGGAACACCGCACCCAATCTGGCCGAAATTACGTTATTCCACCGACAAGGCCATTAAGTATCAATTGCTGAATTTGTCACTAAGGACGGTTTAATCCTTTGTGTTATTAATTGATAAGCTAAGCCTTCATATTCCGAAATAAACTGTACCAATCGCCAGTAAATGATAAATATTGTACATTACTTCCTCGCGGGGCACCGCGCCCAATATCGGCCGAAATTACGTTATTTCGCCGACAAGGCCATTTATTTATTTTAAAACTTTATTGACATAACAAATAATATTGTACAAGTGGTGTACTTAATGCCATATGGCATTATCTACCGGTCAAACATTAGACCAAGCAGAAAATGTGTGGCTGGCGTGATAAAATTTGTATATAAGTCAAACCTATGATATATAATATACATAAATCAAATAAATAATCAAAAAATTAAACATCCCTAGGTATATATATATATATATCTCAACATGAAAACTATTAAAATACACATCAGTTTAAAATATATTAGGATGACAGTAACTAGGACTGCTGGACAAACAATTAATGTACCGCCCGCATGAATGCCAAGAGACTGGGAGCCCTTCTAATAGACTTCGGCAGGGCATTCCACAGACGGATAGTCTTGATCTGGAAGGAGTTGTCCATGAAGATAGAGTGGTGAGTAGCAATATCGAGGATACAAGTGCTAGAGGAGCAAAGTGAGCTACAGAGAGTAAAACTGAGAAGGTTGAATTTATTTTGTATTAACTGCTGAATATATCACTAGAGACGCTGGTTTTATCATGTCTTCTCATGCATGTGATTGGTGTCCGTAGCTAATATACAACGTGGAAGGGACATACTCGTAATAAATCAAACCACGGTCTATACTAGATCATTGTAGTATAATGAAATTAAAATAACAGCCAAAGAACAAAAAAATATTTCGGCATTACCATACAAAAGTGTGCGGCCGCCCGGGCGATTTGTATGGGAATGTCGATATTTTTTTTGGTTTATAGACTGTTATTTTAATTTCATTATGCTTTAGTGATCTAGTATAATATATGGTTCAATTTATTACGGGTATGGCCTTTCCACTTTGTATTTGAGAATTTGAATAGCACGATAGACATAACACGTTCAATATAATATTTTAGCAATAAAAATTAAAAAGAGTTTGATAGCTGAACAATAACGTCCTTAATAGTTTTAAACTAAAATAAAATTTGCTATCACGAAAGAATTTAATAAGCAATAATAAAAATATCATGTAAGCTTATGCGACAAGCAACACGCGCAATAAGTAAAATTATGACTGCCTCAATAAACAGAATACATCTAAAGTATGTGCGTAATTCAAAAACGGCCTGCCAATATCTACCTTCTAAACTCGGTACAATCTGTAACCTGAATAATTTCTGAGATAGAAAAGTTGTGTGGGCATTCGATGAA
Source organism: Acrobasis repandana (assembly GCA_963576875.1). Classification (NCBI taxonomy): domain Eukaryota; kingdom Metazoa; phylum Arthropoda; class Insecta; order Lepidoptera; family Pyralidae; genus Acrobasis; species Acrobasis repandana. The sequence continues at coordinate 6,168,562 of OY756230.1, read as the reverse complement.
AGTTACGACTATATTAAGGAAGAAAATGGCAAGCAAATAGTCCCTTTAAATTGAGCAGGTCGAAGGACGTTGGGCGGTCGCTTCGTCCTTATAGATAATCCTTGAGGCCTTGACTAATGCTTTTGTACTGGGGTTATTCAATAACAATTCAAAGAAATGGCTCTGTATGTGAATGTATTGAAGTCCTTGGGATTTATGTTCAACACTATTGTATAAATATTGTGGATTAAATAGAGCTGTGAATTAAATAATAGCTTAAAAAAATTGCCTAACCAGGGCGGATTCATCTGTTTCGCCTTGTCTTTCATCGTTATCATTCCAGCCGCATAATGTTCACTGCTGAACAGAAAGCTTATTGTATAAAGCTAGCAGTTATACTATGCTTGCTCTGAAGCAGCTAAAACTACAATCGGTAATAGAGGAGGACTATAATTCTTAGACCTAATAATAAGTTAATACCTTAAACCATAAATTGATCACCGCGAACACTAGGTACTCATCTCAGATGTTGATGTTTAAATATAAGGGCGGAATCAGCGTTTTGTCGAAAATTTGCTTACCATATGTTTAAATTTACAGGCGATCAGTACAGAAAACGCTGGTGGCGGCTCGTCGTGGCCCCGATAATAAAGAAGTTGTCTACTCTTATATGATGCGTGACGTCTCTTAACTCACGCTCGGCTGCAAACTATTTTCTTACAAACTGTTTGCGATTGTAGGCGATGATGCGGTTGCGTAGGCTTTTGTTTCTTCACAAAAGTTTCATTTGTGGCCAGTCTCATTGTGCGGAATAAATTTCGTCACTAGGTACCTACTATCGGCTTTTCTTTGAATACCAGCTAATCGAATAATATTATTATTTTAAATAAAATACTAACATAAATAAATTGCAATTCAACGCCACAAAATCTACATGAAGTAAGAACTGTTTCGTCTAACCGAATACGATATAATTATTACAAATATTGCATTTATACTAGCCAAACCCACAATCACAATAAAATAAACTACTGGAGGACTTTTCTACGAGTATTCTTTAAGCTTCAGTTAATGGAGTTTATTATACACTTGCATACAAATCCCAATTTCTATAACGTACACCATCCGAAATAAAAATATTACAATTTATCGTAGCTGATCTTTATAGGTTCCCTAAGATAACTTGTTTTCGCAGAGACTTCAATAATTCAAGGGTTTCCCGGGAAATTAACCTTTGTTTTTCATCAGACACCCGTCCCCTGCTACTAGGCGTCCATAAAAAACAACGTTGTTTTTGTATACCTACTTTACTGCCCGCTTTCCCGTAGGCGCAAAAAATTGGGACTTGGAACTTGGATATTGAGTACCTAGATGCTCCACGGGCGGGCCCAATTAGCGTTTGCTTCTGATATTTTCTAAAATGCGAAATATTTAGAGATTTTTTACTGAACTTATTGAGGTTTTTAAACTTTATTATCTACATGTATAATTAAATTATTAAATATTACCTAAGCGAACTTCATATAAACGTTTGTCAAGTCCTGTCACGCTAGCCTTTATGGGATGACTGACAACTGATTTCCGAGTAAGTATACCTAGAGCTTTCCACGTATTATTCTTGACCGTGGAGGATTTTTGTGATCATTAATTGATCTCTTTACTAAAAATACGATAAAAGAAGAATTTTTAATAAATTCTTACTTAGTGCACTTTCAAAATGCTAAATTGCTAAATCAAATCTTATTTCCATAAAAAAATGTGCATTTACCTACACAGCTATATTGGGGCAAGAAATTAATGCGCAAGCGCACCAATTTATTCACCTACTTCGTCTTACTTACGAGTAGATACATACTATATTAACCTCTACAACTTCATTAGATTAATTCAAAAACTTTCATTTTTTTTTAATTAGAATTACATTAAGTTATTTATTGAAAAAGTATAATCTATTCATATTTCACAGACCTTGAAAGAAACGAACTGGTATGACCCCCGTAAGTTGATGGGGTCCCTCGCAGTGCCAGAAATGCGCGCCAGCACCCTCGCGGCGCGCGCCCTCTGCCTTGAACCTCGGTACACCAGAGTGCCGTGCGTTGGAGGCACGGAGGGAGAGTCGTTGGTACCACTGTTTTCTAGAGCTGTGGAATACTTCGACTTTGCGCAGGTACCAAGACTAGGCTTTCTATAGTATGGTAGGTAATTAGAACATGTGCAGTCACAGCAAAATTAAAAATACATACATTGTGTATGTAATTGTACAGCCCAGTAATGCCAAACGTATTATTACCTACTTTTATTGTGATCAAGAATAAAACCTATAATATAACTAACAATTGGAAACGTCCCTTGATTTTATGACGTCTTTGTACCAAATTAGCCCTATATATTTTCGCCTATTTACCATAAACAGGTACTGAAAACTCAACAATATTCTCTTGTTTTGAACTTTGAAATAAGATTTACTAAGTTCGTGTCATTTTCTTTCCATAATTGCTTCCAGGTAATGTCTACATAAATTAAATATCGTTGTGGACTTTGAAATAGACCAAACAGTATTATGGAAACCACACAAAAGCAATCAGCTAAATAACAAAATCCCCCAAATCACTGGATTAGATTCAGCAAATCCTTAGCAAATCCATTTATCGTTCTCAGAACAACGCAGAAATGATGATCGACACCCTTCGCTCGGCGTCCAAGGCTGTGGCGCGGTCAGATGGGTCTTGTGTGCTGGGCGGTGATCTCAGCGAGGCCCACGCTCTGGCCGGCCTGGTTTCCAAAGTCGCGTATGCCCTTGTTTGTCAGGATATACCCAGAGTCACGGGTTTCGTAGAAACAGATGGTTCGCAAGTCATTTCCCCGGCCAGGTGATTTTCCCGAGTACATATTTTCTTTGTAGATATGTCGCAGTTAGATGGTATAAACCGCTAATTCAATAAACCTCTAGTTGCTGTAGGTCTGATTTATTCTTCTTTACCATTTGCAGTCCAAAATCATAAACGATGTCTCCGATATCTCTCGATGAAAACAGCTTACTCTCGGAACGCTGTGAAGAATTTCGAACTAAAATCTACAATGTTACGTCTTGCGCCGCGGCATTGATGAATACAAATCGTTCATGCCATTCTGCGTATGAGGGTTCAGTTATTTAACGCTGTTTAACAAAACCGAGCTGTAATGCCAAACAGCTAAAGGTTTAGTGAATTAGCGAATTATACCATTCAACTGCGACAGATATATAGGTATTGTCATCATTTAACATAGATAGCTTTATTATCAAGCGTTATTCACTATTATCTATTAGCAAGCAAAATAAAATGTTTATTTAAATAAACATTTTGCAAAACAAAATGGTTTAATAATAAACTTCATATACTTACATGTAAAGTCCGCATGAATCTTACTTAAATATTTAATCGTTCATTAAGCTGGATTTAAAATGCTTATTACGTCTTCGTGCATACAAATCTCGACATACTTACCTCTGCTACTCAATTTTAGATAGTGGATCACTCATTTGTGTCGTGTGACAGCTTACCGTCGACCTAATCAAATATCTTTACTTTATACAAATATAAGTGTTTTGTGAATGAATGTGAGTAGCATTCAGAAGAATACAACAAGCTCTTCTGCCTGCAGATACATGGCCAGTCCCTTGGAGATCAGTGGCAGTGGCATCTGTAAGAACTGTGGCATCCCTCACATGAGCGACTTCGAGGCCTCACTCATGGACCTGGCTTTGAACGACCTTTATTGTAAACAGAAGATGGCCGAAGACTGGCACCACAAATATTGTATTTCAAGCAGCAAAATGAATGCGCGCCAATCACATTTCTTCACTTTTAAGCCTTATGATAGATTACATGACTGTGCCTACGCAACTATGTGATTTTTGTTATGTGATCTGTTTTAAAAATAATATTGAATGTTATATTTGAAATCGTTTGTATTGTGATTGTGCATAGTTATTGTGGCATGGAATAAAATATTTTAAAATAATCTTGTCTTATTTCTTTATAGCTTAACTGCTTCTTCATTAATTCATCTGAAATAAGTAAACATCTATAAGTTAACCCGTATTTAGGCTTCATTAACAAGAAGGTATCCCAATTTACTCATGCTTTGGTTTAAAATTCTAAATGCTGTACATAAATTAGAGGTGTATCAGATGCTGTACATAAATTGAGATGTATCTGCTAAAGGTGACCAATATAATATTTCCTTATTATAGCTACCTCGCTATTGACGTCATTTTGAACCACAAGGGGATCTGCAAAAAGCTAGATTTTCCCGCCATGAACTGTATGGAGCTGGACCTGATGGACACCGCTCTCCAGCAGCTAGAACGCAACGTGAAGATGGCGCTCAAATGGTATCGCACTGCTACCTTGAGCGACTGTGAGAGGCTCCAAATGGGTATGCAGAAGAAGTTCACAATACCAAAGGCTTACGACCACGTCCAATCATGCTTTTCACGTATTGGTTAGCATAATAGCCTAACAACTTCCAATATTTGTAATTAATTTTTCTTTTGTCGTTTGAACTCCTCATATCAGAATGTAACGACGTTAAGGGTATCACTTATCCTGTAAATGCGTTTTTTGGGCTAGTCTACTGATCTATATAAATAGCAGAAATTTAAATAACTCCTACCAAAGTAGAACAAATATGCAGTGATTTTCTAGTGGAATATGACCAGTAGACTTGTCTCAATTTTATATTGTTATTGGTGATAGTGTTGCAGTCTGAGAAATGGTGTAAAAAAAACTGCAAAAGTTTTTAAATTATTTATTTTTAAATAAAGAAGTACATTGTCGTAAAGTGAATTCTATTACTAGTTTTACTGGCACAAACATTCAGAATTACTATTTATACATATCCTACTGTACAGGCAGCGACAAAATCGGATAAAAATCACCGTTACAGCATAAATAACTAACAGATTATTTATCAAAGTAAAATGTTGGGCTTTCCTATGACGGAAGACGCAGACAAAGCCGGTGTATAAGGTATGTTATTACAACAACTAATAAAAATAATATGTACTTAGGTACGCTTATTTTGTATTATCAGCATTTGTCGTTGGCTATACTCAACATATAATCTAGGCACTTATGAGGACAAATGCAATACTTCTCACTTTATTCTTACTTAGTAAACTTACTATCAATATTAGATTTCTTCATGCCACATAGCATATTACTGATTTCTTCTACTAGCTAACCCGTTATGTCACGTCACACAGCCTTTTTTTTCTATATTTCATATCTAACACGTTTAACAGATGTAAGGTTTGATACGTTTTAAGAAAAATTTACAAACAATCATAAGTACAACGTCCGTGTGTGAGAGAAACGTAGGACGCGCATAGTACGCATAGAACTATCGCAGATCGACTCATTTTACCCAACTGCCTTATTCTGTCTGTCAATTATTGTATAGTGGTTTTGACAACCACTGCCCTGTCAGATTTGTATCGACAACCCTTATTTTAAATCAATCCTTATTATACCGATTTGCGGGTGATACCATCGATCGATCGATCGCTTGATCGATGGTGTTACTCAGAAACGTCTTCTCATGAGACGGAACGTTAGTACAATTAACGTTACCACTTTTTACGGGCCGTTTCTAGCGTATGGCGACTTGCTGTTCGTTCGCAGGTACATTTTGCCGGCCATTCTGTAAAAGTAAAATCTTTTTCAGTTCTTTTTAGTTCGGTTGAAAAGGTACATAGGGTTAAATTTAAAAGTAGGTATGTAAGTATAGTAAATTATGCAAGGTCTAGCAGTACTCGTATATAAAATTTGTTCAAGGAACATATTATGGAACCAAATAAAAAATAAAATCTCATACAAGTTGAATGATCAGTTGATCCGCATTTCTTTTATTTTCTTTCCTTTACGAATGTAAGAACAGACCGACACAATTATTTCAAGATTTTTTAAAGTATTTTAGTATATTTTTAATTATGGTTCTGTATTAATCTACGAGGAATCTACGTTTAAATGGGTTTTGTCAATGGCGGCCCAACCCTGTTAACGAACGAATCATAAAATGGAAAATCTAAAGCTAAAACAACCTGCAAACGTTCTCATATGTAGTCTCGCCCTAAACTAAAGCATCCTTGCCACGCACGGTAACGTCCATTACGCATTCAGTTATTGCATCAATGACATCATATTTTCCCAAGATGTTGCATACATACAAGTTATACGCGCTAAAAATTGCCTGACACTAACTACTGATACCTTGTCAATTTGAACATTGTAAATTTCACATACATACTTATCACGTTTTTCATCATCATCAGGTCTTTTTTATAATCTCCAGTGCAGGAGCACGACCCTCTCTGTACTACCAGAGCCATATATTAGCCAGAGCAGTTAGATGTCGGCCTACACTCTCCACGCTGGCGAGACGGATTCGAAAGGTCTTATTGATGTTTATAAGCTTTGTTTAGCCTGTGTTTCCTAAGTCACCTTCTACGACATTCACGGGATCACTTGGAGTGGCCCTATTCTACTCTGCCGGAAACCACACGGCTCTCACGTTTTTATCGCTTACAAAGTAGAGAGATCCAAGAGCAGCCTGCAATGATTACAGGAAAAACGTTCAACTTTAGAAATATTGTAAATTGTAAGATTTGAAACTAAAGCAGGAAAATCAGGTGCTTGCCTATAGACAAATGCGCTTGTTGGTCAAGACGCTTTACAGCTCTGGTGATGTATCTACAAATTTATTCATCTAAGTATTACGGCCCCAAATTTACGTGTTGCGTATCTACACCGGGATTCATACGACGAACGTGCCCTGCGAGCGGCTCGTAAAGCGTCCGCAAATATTGGCTTTGCCCAGTATTATGATATGAGGCCACACCGCCACAATTTCGCGAATCACAATCGTTGGCTGTTTAATCAAGTGAGTCAACCTGTTTGGGTATTTTTGATTGCTTTTGTAAGTTGTTGTTTTTGGAGTACTTACGCAAATTAAAGTAACTTGCAACTTTTTTGCTGCCATTTTGTTTTGGCGGCAAATATGACAGTTGTTTCATGAAAATTATTTTGTGTAGATACGGCAAATTTGTCATGGAGCGTTTCACTGGCTATTTTAAAACATTCTACTCAGCCCAGTCATGTATTGAGGAAACTTTAAGAAAATTTCGGCCTATTTTTAGTATATTTATCCTTCGCGGATAACAATAACTCGTTTTATGAATAAATTTGAGCAGCATGGCCTTGTAGGAGCTACCTAAAGAGACGTGCCTATGCTAACAGGCCAATAAACCTTCAACAATTGAATTAAAACAAAATTTCCGAGACAGACACTGTGACACAAATTTGTGAAAATGTAATGAACAACGCAATGAAAAGGGTTCACATCTGACATGCTGCTAGAGGTGGACATCTGTCTGACATTATTTTTCATAATTAATTGCCGGCCCTAAATACCATATTTAAAAAAAAAACTTAATAATTTTTATATTTTATAGCATAACATTTTAAAAATAAAGTTTACTTAAACCTCTTATTTGCCTACCCTGTACTTCATTGCCACTAAGTATTACTTCGATTAGAATCATCAATCATATTTATTCTACGCTTGTCTAGAAACAAGAAAAATACGTAGAAAGTCCCTTTGCTCCTCAATCTATGCAGATTGTAGAAGTCAATTATCAGAACGGGAGCTAACACGGATATTCAACTAAAGAGGCAATAGGCTAGCAACTTGACAATATTTCCGACTCTCGTTTTCCCATTTGGTAATCTAAGCGTGGCTCATCGTGGATCTTACAACCTGTATTTTCGTTAACAACACTTTGCTTTATCTACTGAATCTTCTTCTTATTGAGTCTCGGGATGGTGTTTATATACGATTGTAGACCAGTGTATGGCCACACTTACTCGTATCATTAACCGAGTTTAAGCCGTCTATTCAACAAGGTGTTAGGCAGTTGAGGCATGAGAGGAGATGGGCCCTGGTTGAACAAATCCACAATAACAAAAGCTTATAGAGTTAGGCTGGTTTTACAATAGCGCTTACCGCCATAAGCGGTGTAAGCATGGCCCGAAAGCCATGCAAAAACTATCGAAGACATTAAAAGCCACCCGCGATGCTGACCAACCGCGCGTTCGCAAGCGGCGCTGAAAAACCACTTAGATATCAAATTATTATAGTGTATGTATGCATATGTTAATACGAGTACTTACGGAAGGCTAGCGGCAAATCCCATGTATCCGTCTGCCGTGAACCTGCAGGACCCGCCTCGACACAGCGTAGCAGGGAACCCAGTAGGGTTCGCAATGGACTCCGCGTAGAGCCTCCAGGCGCGGTTGTGACTGCAGCCATCTAGAGTTAATAGAATAGCCATTAATGCTTAGACACGACGAGGAAAGGATGTAGTGCGTATTGTACCCAGATGTCCCCTGGCTTTAGCTGGACATGTTTGGCTGATGGCTGCTGGAGATTTTTCGTTGTTTGTAGAGTATTAAATTTTTTTAGGGCATGAGACGCATGTCCCCGGAGCCAAAAAACATCGAGTACCTAGTGCCTAGTGCTTTTATGTATTTTACGTAGTGAAACAGACTAAAGAGTCCTTACAATAAACAGAATTAGACTTTCCCATACAAGCGTAAAAAAATATTTTGAAACACATGTCAAATTTCGACAAAAAAACTAGTTATATGCCTAGATATGTATATGCAATTTCTTTGAAATTAGTAAATACTGCTGAAATCTGACATGTCATTTCAAAATATAAGCTAGACTAGGTTTGTATGGAAATGTCTAGGGTGAGGGGGCTCTTTAAAGAATGATTTTCCTCAACCTTAAGCGTGTAATAGATACGAGTATGTATCAAGAATCGGTGACGTAAATAAAAAATATTGTTTATTTGGTAACCAGAATTTTTTTACATTATTTTGTTGCCGGAGCCTCCTTTTAAGCAAAGAATATGCTTGTCCGATAGGAGACTATGCATATACATGACAGATCACATGTTCAATGAAATACCCCCTAAGTAAAACTCGATAAGGAAAAGATTGTTTTTGTTAAATCTCAAGATTATTGACACAAGCCACCTTTCGTGTGCTAATCCGCTGCCCTGACGCCTAAGAAAAATATTGTGTGGGTCATTGCGATAGTGCTTCTCCGTACTTCGGAAGGCACGTTACCTAAGCCGGGACTAACCCAGCTGTCATCGTTAGACTGCAGTCGTCAAGCTATGTCAGAAAGAGGGCGTTTTAAAATGTGATACCTACCAGAGTGTTGGCCACTTCCACACAGTAATACTCTTAATAAATAAAATACGTTTAATTTCTTTGTTTCATCCCAATCCCAACTAATATTATAAATGCGAAAGTGAGTTTGTATATTTGTTTGTTTGTTACCTCTTCAAGCTTTATCTACTGAATCAATATTCTTGAAAATTTGCATACACATAGTTAGGAGTACTGAGAAGGACATAGGGTACCTTTCATCCCGGAAAAAAGTAATGTTACCGTGGGATACGCGAGCGAAGCCGCGGGCAAAAGCTAGTTTGAAATAAGAACAATGTAAATAAAAAGTATTCATACTCGTAAATCTTAGAAGATGAAATACATCTTATTTCCCTTTACCGCCTTTCTCGAATTTTTCTTTTAATAAATGTATGTTATCGGTCATCATCAAACATCATCTTTGATTTGTTTAAGTATGTATTTTGTCTATCTAAAGAGCCTTTTTGAATATCCAATTTTTTCTTTTGCCAACCTATTTTTGTCAGATAATAAAAGTGCCTAGGTATGGTTAGAAGGTCCTGTTTTGTTACAATGTTTCTTTGAAGAAATATAAACACGAAGTCTAAGATACTACTAAAATTCTTTTTGAGGGTATATCAAGTTAATCTGATGTAAGAACCTACGTCATTTTCATAGTACCTAATAGTGGGATGCAATACCTTATTAGAAATTTTGTTCTTTTGGCATTATAAAAAAATGCGCAAACATTTTACTTTTGACGTAAAACATTAAAACAGCTGCTTATTCGAGCGTGTTTTAAAATATGCTGCGAAGCGTTTCCGTAGATATGAGCAAAGAATCTTACAGTCTGGTGACCACGCTTCCGAATCGCTTGCTTACGAGAAATATGTTTTACAGATTTACTGCCTATTCTTATTATGCAACACTTTGATCCAAATTACGATCCTTGGTGTGCTTCCTGGTAGCAAGTTCATACAAAGTAGCAGTAGTGTTGGTAGGAGCATGCAGGAACCTGGGATTAATAGTAGTGGATGGGATTCCTAAAAGTGAATCAACAAAAAAAAGTTATATAATTATCGAACCTGCTTATAAAAATTCACGCGAATCGGTTACGAGTAATAAATGCGACCTGTAGGCGAGAACAAAAGGGACAAACAGACAGACGAATAAAAGCATTTTTGGCCAATCTCTAAACTGAACGCTTCACTTGCTCGGTCAATTACAAAACATAGAAACTTCACATTTATATTATTAGTAAGAAGATATCAGATGTCAAACCTACCTGAGTCTTGCAACATACATCTTATTTAGAAAATCGACAAAGCTGAACTAGATAAGGGTGTTCTGTACAAACCCCGATACTGCCACTTGGCTCGCAGCCAAAGACATCGTTCGTTGATCCGAAATGTCAATGGATCGGTATCGGCGAATCGGCTCATCAAACAAACACACGGTTTACCAAATGCCACCCAGTTTCGGGTGAAACCCCGATTCAGAACCCCGACATTTCAATCAGATATGGGATAGTATTTTACATTTGTGTGACCAATTTGATAACTGTTTTTTGTTTACCACGTTTTCTGTTCTATATACGTGGCCCCTTTTTACAAGCTTTTTTTAGTTTCACCTGGCCCGTTGTCTATGTGTCCGTAATCAAATCATTTAAGCTAAACTAGAGCCACTCCCTATTATTCGATCGAAATAAAACTTCACATACTTATGTAAGTTGGGTCAAAATGCAATATTATGGTTCCAATGACCTGATCTCATGATGAAGCCGAAAGGTGGCCACGGCATCTCTGTGATAAAAAAAAACATTAACCCACAAAGTTTTGGCTCAATTGTTTCGTCTTGAGGAGCAGTTTAAACTTTTTAGTTCATTTTAAGGGTTCCGAAGGGACACCCGAAGGGTGCAAACGGGACCCTATTACTGAGACTCCGCTGTCTGTCCGTCTGTCCGTCGGTCCGTCTGTCCGTCTGTCCGTCTGTCCGTCTGTCCGTCTGTCCGTTTGTCCGTCTGTCCGTCGGTCCGTCGGTCCGTCTGTCCGTCAGTCCGTCAGTCCGTCTGTCCGTCTGTCCGTCTGTCCGTCTGTCCGTCTGTCCGTCTGTCCGTCTGTCCGTCTGTCTGACTGTCCGTCTGTCCGTCTGTCCGTCTGTCCATCTGTCCGTCTGTCCGTCTGTCCGTCTGCCCGTCTGTCCGTCTGTCTGTCTGTCTGTCCGTCTGTCTGTCTGTCCGTCAGTCACAGGGCTCTATCTCTTGAACCGTAATAGCTAGACACTTGAAATTTTCACCGATTATGTATTACTATGCCGGATATAACAACAAATACTAAAAATAAAAAATAGTTAAAAGTTAAAGGGGGTCGTCATACAAGAAACGTGTTTTTTTTTCAGCGTTTTTAACTTGATCTTCATAATGGCATTAACTAGATACTTGAAATTTTCACCAATTATGTATTACTATGACCACAATAACAACAAATACTAAAAATAAGATAAAGTTAAAAATTAAAGGGGGTCGTCATACAAGAAACGTGTTTCTTCAGCGTTTTAAAACATTGTACGGTGGTACGGAACGCTTCATGTACGAGTCCGACTCGCACTTGCCCGTTTATTTTAGATAGAAACAAGTTGTCAATATTTTTTTTTAATTATGACTTGTTTATCTTTTAAAACTTTTATTTTTCCGATACTTAGTTTTAAGTACTCGTTTATCGTGGGGCGCACTATAAGTTTCCGGAATGAATATGAAAAAATACTATTAAAGGTACAAAATTAATTTATTGTTTTTCAAAATAATCTCCCTTGGCGTCTATGCACTTTTTCATTCGATGAAACCAGTTTTGAAAACTTTTGTGCCACTCCTCTGTGGTGACCTCTGAAACGTGTTTTTCATACTCCTCGACAGCCTCTTCTGGTGATGAAAATCGTTGACCGCGTAATTGGTTCTTAATTTTTGGGAATACAAAAAAGTCACAAGGTGCCAGGTCGGGACTGTATGCAGGATGACTCATGAGTTCTACATTTTTCACCTTCAAAAAGTCGTTTGTCTGTCTGGCCGTGTGAGAACTAGCATTGTCGTGGTGCAGGATGATACAGCGTTTACGGTTATTTTTACGGAGTTCGTCAATAACTTCCGGCAAACAAATGGTCGTGTACCAGTCACTATTCACTGTACGACGATTCTCTAAAGCAACAGTAGCCACGTGTCCAGTTTTATTAAAAAAAGAAGCAATCATCCGCTTAGATGCACTTTTCACGCGCGCCACTTTGGTTGGTTTCGGCTCATCTTGAAAGACCCATACGTTCGATTGCTGCTTTGTTTTGGGATCGTAGCAATAAATCCATGTTTCGTCACCTGTTACTATGTCCCACACCAAATTTGACGCACCTTCGTTAAATCTGGTAAGCATGGCACTGCACCAAGTGCGCGTCACTTGGTGCAGTCTTTTCCGTTTTTTCGTTTCTTGAGCTCGGTCAAGTTGTGTGGGATCCACCGCGAGCACAGCTTTCTCACACCCAAATGTTTGTGTAGGATTAATTGTATTTGACTCATGCCTATTTTTAAGGATGCGCGAATTTCATGGTAGGTCACATGCCTGTCTGTTTCAATCATACGGCGCACAGCATTGATGTTTTTGTTGGTCACAGCGGTGGACGGCCGACCATCGCGAGATTCGTCACTGAGATTGATACGACCACGCTTGAATTCTGCAAACCAGCTATAAACAGTTGTCTTGCATGGTGCTTCATTGCCAAAAGCTGTTTCAAGCCGAACGATGCTCTGTTGAGCTGTCAAATTACACTTAAAATCGTAGAAAATCATACTACGAAAATTTTCCCGAGTTAAATCCATGTTGATGCAGACACACAATTTTTTAAATGGCGCCACAAGGTAAAAACAAAAGACAGTCAGATGAAACAAACTGCATTCTACAGCCAAAGAGTTCTATTTTCAAATGTTTATGTAAGTGGCCAGTTCCGGAAACTTACAGTGCGCCCTATGTAATGTATTGTATAATAATGTTTGAATGAGTACTTATCACAGTTAAGCATCATTCATATACTGGTTAAAGGCGAGTAACAATTTCTTCAAAATTATTACATACGAGTACTTTTACATTGGGCTCGGAAAAAAATATATGAGGGTTTTGGCCCTTATTTTATTAAAATAAGGGTTTTCCTTTTAAGGCCTGGGAACCCTAAAAATAATAAAAAAATCTAACTTGCCTACAAATATCTACTGACAAGAAATGTCCACCACATGCCTTATGTGTAGTAGCAATATATTATCTATGATAACATTGATAACCATATTCAATTCAAAATATCTTTATTATCATAGGATATTTATAATATCTCTTAATAATAGTCACTTTGTTTTGTTTTGCACAAATGTTGACGTCAAATCGTTACTTAAAGCTAAGTTTACGCCGCTTCCTAGGCGCAAGTGCAGAAGAAGCGGCAACAAACTGCACTGCACGTTTTCTCCAAAGACGTCATCTAACAAACTAAAATCTTAAAATTAGTTATATAGATGGACAGAGATTACATTGTTTATTATGTCATAATTAAATTGAATTATAAGAATTACGAAATTTAAAATAATGTCAATTTGTAAATTTAGTATGTACCAATGTACCTAAATTATGACATGTCTAAGTATACAAACCTTTAAGAGGGACCCGCGCCAAGCTCAAGCCAGACATTTTTGTCTTTAAGATAGTCATCGGTCCTATAATAAGCCTTCTCACAAAGTACTTTCTTTACATAAGCTTTGAATTTTCTGTCTGGCATATCAAGGACCGATTCTGACAATTTATTATAAAAAGGTATACACTTCCCCATAAAAGACTTACTGACTGTATTCAGCCTGTAATACGGGCTAACTAAGTCATTCTTATTACGTAAATTTCTATCTGTAAAATCACTTACTTTATTGAACATGGAAATATTTTTCCTTACATACATTATATTTTCAAATATGAATTGTGATGCAAAAGTAAGTATACCTATTTCCTTGAATAATTCCCTCAGTGAGTCTCTCGATCCTAAACCGTAAATAGCACGAATTGCTCTTTTTTGTAAAAGAAAAATAGTCTGAATGTCCGCTGCACTCCCCCATAGAAGTATCCCGTAAGACATTAGACTGTGAAAGTAACTAAAGTACACTTGTCTAGCAGTTGCTACATCTGTCAATTGTCTTATTCTCCTAACAGCGTAAGCCGCAGAGCTAAGCCTATTAGAAAGTTTAGTTATATGAGCGCCCCATTGAAGTTTCGAATCAATTGTGATTCCTAAAAAGGTAGTACTTTCAACCAGATCGAGTTTCTGACCATTAATTAGTATGTCAACACAGGCTTGATTCACATTAGGAAGAGAGAATCTAATGCATTGGGTCTTGTTCGCATTTAACATGAGGTTATTGGCCGAAAACCAATCAGAAATTAAAGATAAGGTGCTGTTCACCGCGCTAGCATCACTGTTATGTCGATCTATTTTAAATATTAGCGAGGTGTCATCAGCAAACAGCACCATGTCAGCCTCTTTCTCAACCATGTAAGGCAAGTCATTGACATAAACTAAGAAAAGGAACGGTCCTAGAATTGAACCTTGGGGTACGCCCATTTTCACATTAGACCCGTGTGATTTTACGCCGTTTATATCAACAGTTTGAAGCCTATTAGTTAAGTAAGATTCTATTAATGTAATTGACTTATCATCAAAACCGTATTGACGAAATTTGAGCAAAATTGTTGGATGATCAACGCAATCAAATGCTTTAGAAAGATCGCAAAATGATCCAATTGCATCATTTCTGTTTTCCCACGCGTCGTAGATATTAGTAATAAGTGCTACTCCTGCATCGGTGGTCGATTTTCCAGCAGTAAAGCCGTATTGTTGGCTATGGAAAAGATTATTGGTCTTAAAGTGAAGTAGCATTTGATTGAGCATTATCTTTTCGAACACCTTACTCAAAACTGGCAGAATAGAGAAAGGTCTGTAGTTGCCAGGGTCTGTTTTTTCTCCTTTTTTGAATAAGGGGATTAGTTTACTACATTTCATTAAGTTAGGGAATATGCCTTCATCAATACATTCGTTAAATATAAAAGCTAAATCGGCAGCAATTATGTGTATTATATGACTTACTACGGCTACTGACATGCCCCAGTGATCTTCTGATTTTTTTTAAATTTAACTGTTTAAAAGCATCTATTATATCGCTAGGGCTAACATGCTTAAAATTAAATTTAGAATCACAAGGGCTAACATTACTCTTAAGCAAAGCCTCAGCACGCTGGGCGCTAGAACTCACATTAGAAGTGAGTTCCAAAGGAATGTTAGTAAAATAATCATCAAATATATTTACTATTTCTTCAGTTTTTGAAGAATTTTTACCATTACATTTGATTCGGCAAATATTTTCTTTGGTTTTATTTTTACCTGTTTCCTTATTTATGACACTCCATGTTTCTTTAATTTTATTAGGAGGCATATGACCTTATATTTCAACATAGCGTGAACAATATAAATCAAACTGTATTTACATACCTATGCCTTGTTACAATTCTTATCTGACATCATCTTAACTGAAACGTTTAATTAATGTGCCACATAAGGCCTTCAGGTTAACGATTTCATGGTAAAATTGTCATGCAAACAAAATAGGGATTAATTTTTTTTCTAGTAAGTACTTACTAGTAATTACAATTGTAACTACTAGTACTACTAGTAGTCAAAATTGTTTAAAGAAGAAAATCTACCAATATAAATATATTGGTAAATTTTCTTCTTTCAAAAATTTTAAATTAATTTTTTTTCAGAAATACTTTCAAAAATAGGACAATTTTGAGTTCCACGGAAGTAACACAGTTTAGCTCTTTAATTTTACCGAGGCGAGGCCGGGAAGTGTTGCTAGTGCCAATTTCATTTGCATCCCCGTGCCATTATTTCATTAGCGGTTGTGTGCTAAATGTGTACTAAAATATGTAAATCTCGCTCGCGTGAACTTAGATTTGGGTGTGTAGGACAGTGGCTCATTTATATTTTTATTTACAGTCAAAATAATTAATATTACATAATTTTAGAAGCGACGTTTGACGTAGTTTAGCGAACATTATAATGTTTAGGAGCTAGTTTTACCGCTAAATAGAAAAACAAACACCCTATGATTTTGTCAAAACGAGTGCTCACTAGATGTCACTTCGTCACATATATGTCTTAGGACTTGGTTAGATATCTGTTACTTAACTGATTTAATATTTTTGATTGTACATTTATATAAAACAAACACATCTCGTTACAGAAAGTACGAGTAGGTATATTATTTATATATTTAAATCATACACAATTTAACAAACTGGTAAAGGCAATAAGAAACCACTAGATGCCTACATCCGCTTAAAAACAGTAATTGTGTGTAACTCTTTGTCTGTGATTTCTCTTCTTTTCATTGTAATTATTAGTTATTTATGTATTATGTTGGTACTCTGTATACGTACGTAACGTAAAATGAATGCCAAAAACGTGACTTTTCTTTCTCCACACGTGTAGATCATTTACCCTTCTGGGGCAGTTATACAACGATATTCACAATTCAACCCTTCGTTGCGTAATATGGTTTTCGCTGACGCACAATTCCGCTCAATCAAACATAAAATCTGCGTTTGAATTACGAACAGAATTCATTTCGGTCGCCGCCAGACACCGTAAACAAAAATATTCTAATAATAGCGTTTTGAAACGCAAATATAATCAGGCTTCGTAGTAAACCCCCGCTCCTGCCAGCATCCACAATGACGTCAGAGCATCGATCGTCTCCTCTCAAATATGCGGGCTTTAAGACCTGTACACACCTCTGCGTGTTGTGTTTTGACGCATCATATTCTGGGATGGGCTCATATAAATTACAAAGATGGATTGTCTACGAGATGTCTACGGTATCGAATCATGTATGCGTTCAAAAAATTACTGCACTGCTACATACGAGTAGATGATTGATGTAGTTTAAAATTTTGATCACTTTTAATTAGATCAAATACCAATATCGAAATTACCTACTAACATTTAGACAAAACTACTAACTAAACTACTACTAAACTAGCAAAAAACCTTCTTGCGTAATAGAAGATATTACTGCAATGTTCTGCCGCCAGAGTAGAGCATTGGCGCAGACCGTAAACAAATGTTTGACAGTGAGAAGTACATTAAAATCGCAATAAATTAGGTATTTAAATGGCCGTAGGAAGCCATAACACCAAAGCACAGGTTTTGAATGAGCAAATAATAGAACTAATAAAATTAAATATTTTATAATAATTATTTCAAGATTGTTTACTGTATGTGCCGCTATCTGCGCCTAGTTTTGCACAATATGCATGCATATTTTAATTGTGTATAAAGGTATCTACTAAATTAAGCATAATGTAGATGCATCAGACTAGCATACATCGTCGCGTCGCTCCACTGTGTATATGTATATATATATATATATATATATATATAGCTCTGGGGTTGCAGTGCACTATCTCGTAACGGCGTAACTTATTTAATCTGCGGCGACTGCCGTAGGGTTAATGAGTGGTGAGAGGGTTGACGCGGAAATTAACTACTTTGTGTAAAGCAGAAGCTATACGTAACGTACTCGTACTTTCTTATTTTTTTGAAAATGATGATAAAAATTGTATCAAAAATAAACCGGCCAAGTGCGAGTTAAACTCGCGTGGAGAGGGTTCCGTACAATTGATTTAATTTTTATAGGTTTGCCTGTAATCTACAAGCAATGAACTATATTTTGTATTTTTTTCAATATTTTAGGCTCAGTAGTTTCGGAGATCAGGGTGAGGAATGGTCAATTTTCGTCTTCTTTAAAGAATAAAATCAAAGCTATTCATTTCACAATAATTACAAAACTATATTTGAGATCTTCATAACGAGCCCTTTCATTTGATATATGACACAGTAAGGTTTGCAAAACTTTTTTTTTTATTTCCTAATTTGGCCCAAATTACTTCCAATCGTATAAATTTTACACATATGATTTTAAAAACGCTCATTCATTAGAAGGAAGCTCATTACGATATGGGTATTTGATTGTTCTTAACATAAACAAAGTTTCACTACAAACAAAGTGTATTGTTAAAGTTCATCCACCTCTTCGTCCTACAGAGCTAATCAAAAGCGCGGAAAGGAGTCCATTTTGTGGTAAAAGCTTCCGGTTTGCCTTTCAATTTCCTGGAAGCTTTGAAAATATTTCGTGAAACAAACAACCATGGAGACATTACGTCAACTGCAGAAAGGACCTCAATTTATTTAATACAAACTGATAGATGCTTAATCAGTATTTATAGGATTTACACAAATTTTCGCATTGATATCTCGCTATTAGTATTTATAGGATTTACACAAATTTTCGCATTGATATCTCGCTATTAGTATTTGTAGGATTTTTTACAAATTTTCGCATTGATATCTCGCTATTAGTATTTATAGGACTATAAATAGTAATAGCGAGGACAACCGACTTCAAAAAAGGAGGAGGTTATCAATTCGTCGGAATCTTTTTTTATGTATGTTCCCCGAATAGTCGATGACGCCTGGACCGATTTAGAAAATTCTTTTTATTTGAAAGGGTATTGTGTATGGAAGGTCATTGGGGTATACTTAAATTTCCAGGTGGTCCCATAGAAATTTTATTAAAATAGGTGTGTGGTTTGTTTTTTAAACGAAAATAACTAGAAAATATTGTTTGAATATTTAGTTCTTTTGGTGTTGATGTCGGCTTTTTGTTTTGAAAAAATATTAATAATTATATCATAGCGTGTTCTGTGGTCTTAGAAAAATGATGGCTTGACGTTGTCAAAAATCACAGCTTGACACCCAGCGTTTCTTGAGTCTAGCACCGGAGGCGACATGGCCACTTTGTTTTTTTTTTTATGACTTGGCGGTTTCTGCAAGACGTGCGTACCGCAGGCGATTCTCTTGCAGTTTATCTACTACTTACGTCTCAGATCTTCATTTAAGATCAACTCTAAATACCTATATTTACGTGTAAGAAGAGTTTGCTAATGGTATTCAAAAACTTACAAAAGTAGCCAAGTTGCCTGTTAACAATGAGCTCGTCTATCCAGCAACCAGGCTGGATCCATTCTCCAGGGTTAGGATAGAAGTCCACGTCGCCGATGGCTTTTGGGAAACCAAGAACGCCAGGATTTGTGTGCAGAACATCAACGAAGTTAGCGTCACCTTTAGCCAGATGACCGTCGTTGGAAGTTAGCTTGTATCCTGGATAGGCTGGGTCCAAACCTGAAATTATAGATATTCTGAATGTATCAACAGCTATACCACAGAATACATATTAGTACAAGCAATACTTCCACTTAGTCAACTTTTCCCTTTAAGAGAATCCATCGTTATTTTATAATATTTTATTTTAAACAATAATACACAATACATTCCATGCACATTTAACACTATGATAATCTCATTAGAGATTTTCAACAGCGCTGAAATTGCCATAAAAAGAACCTAAAATTATACAAACTGAATGAAATACTACTGTAATTTATTGTGGTTAATTTAACAATTAATAAGCTACAATATTATATGCAAACGAAAGTTAGAAGCCACGTGTAAGTTGGTCGAGAATAAATAAACGGGCAAGTGCGAGTCGGACTCGTACATGAAGGGTTCCGTACCACCGAACAATGTTTCAAAACGCTAAAAAACACGTTTTTTGTATGACGACCCCCTTTAATTTTTAACTTTATTTTATTTTTAGTATTTATTGTTATTGTGGTCATAGTAATACATAATTGGTGAAAATTTCAAGTATCTAGTTAATGCCATTATGAAGATCAAGTTAAAAACGCTGAAAAAAACACGTTTCTTGTATGACGACCCCCTTTAATTTTAACTATTTTTTATTTTTAGTATTTGTTGTTATATCCGCCACAGTAATACATAATCGGTAAAAAATTCAAGTGTCTTGCTATTACGGTTCAAGAGATAGAGCCCTGTGACTGACGGACAGACAGACAGACGGACAGACAGACAGACAGACGGACAGACGGACAGACAGCGGAGTCTCAGTAATAGGGTCCCGTTTGCTCCCTTTTGGTACGGAACCCTAAAAACACTTCTTAGTTTATTACAAACATGTCTGGACTCTGGTATAGGTATGTTTTTTTCAATTAGCTCTATCATCAAATATTAATCCCAGATATGTATGTTTTTCGACTATATCTATGGAATCACAGTCACTCAACACCCGTCTGTTCCCATTTTGTTTATGTAAACATGCGTGATTGTCCACAATTAATTGTGGTCCTTCGTTCTGCCTGTGTAGGCACTTTAAAGTAATGATTCGAGAAAGAAAAAACGTCTTACAAAGAAATCCACTATCTAGATAATATACATACGTACATGGAAAGAAAGTTAAAAGTAAGGAGGGAGACAAAGAAAATGTTCACAGATATACCTAAAGAGAAGGCAGGCTCCGCCTTGCTCTTAAGTTCTTGAATAGTGTGGCATACTTCACTGACAAGAGAAATTGCTCTCAATTATGGACTGGAGCTTATTTATGTATTTCTTAATTTTGTATTATAATATGACTGGGATTCATACCTGTGATTCTTCCTAGCCTTATTCCTCTCCTATTTAGCTCCTTGCCCGCAAACCCTGCGGCTTCAGCTCCCAGCGAGAACCCAATCACATGGATGGAGGATGCTCTGATCCCCTCCCGGTCTAGAAACTGTAAGAAGGTAGCTAGCTGCTGACCCATGTAACGCGTGTTTCGTACAGCTGATATATACCTGGAAATAGTATCTATATACTTACTGGTGATACCATACATATAATCACCTACAAATGGTAAATTAACACTAATATTCACGGTTCAATCTTTCAATGACCCAAGAAACTCTACGTGTTGGATCTTTATCTCTACTCATGCCATGCCTCCCAAAGGACCAAGGTGCAACGGACCGTAAATCCAATTACATACAAAGTAATACTATTAATTGGCCTAGACCCGCCAGGTAGAACTACTAAAATTGGTAACGTAGCTCCTTTTTAAATAGTATAATAGAGCTTAATAGGGCCGCATAATTCAAAAGCTAGGAACATTATACAGGTTGACTTCAGTCCATGATATTGAACTACTTTCTATAAAAAAAGTTATTAAAAATCTATAACAATTTTTCGTCCTTCCATACAAAATCCGTTTGGCTAAGCGCTGATTTATATGGGAAGGCAAATTTTAATTTTAGTTTTTCGTCGTTTGTTTTTATAGAAAGTAGTTCAGTATCATGGACTCGACTTGCTCCAAAAATTTGACTGGTGGTTCAAAAGTCAGCCTGTATATCTTGGATTATTTGCTCATATAATATTAGATAGGCTAGGCACTAACGTAAGTTTGAGCTCGAATAGGTACTAGACATATGCCAAAAGAAGCATCAATGAATTGGAGAGTGCACTAACAGATTTGATGGAATTCCAACTTTACAAGACGAGAACCTACCTACCTCTTTTATACTACATACGTTTATCTTTTCCACGTGTTACTCAGGTCTCTACTAAGCTTAAAATGGTAAATGGAAGGTAACGGTGTCACAGCACAAAATGCAAATATACTTATTTGAAACTCTTTAGTGAAATCTCTAGTGCTACTAGAGGTCCGACCGAGCTAAATAATTACTAGGTCATACAGCAGAAGAATCCATAGAAGGCTACAGTTTTAAACGACGTACAAAATTCCAGAAGCTGCAAACATAAATTCACTTGACTAAGTCGGTGTTTACTTTGGAAATGTAACAAACTCGTTACGTAACCGAATATGGGAGCGTTACATAAATCTGCAGTGCCGGGATAATAAATTAAAAGGAATGACAGATGCAACACTTAAAATCTGCGTATTAAACAGCTCTTCCAAAACACAATTCTTCGGTATAGAGCAAGTTCCTACGCTTTTTGTGTCATCATCATCATCAGGTCTATTTTAGACTCTACTACAAGAGCACGACCTTACTCTGTACTACCAGAGCCTTATATTGGCCAGAGAAGCCAGAGAATTTAGCCTACACTTTCCACGCTGGCCAGACGGGTTGGAGGAGGTTGCTTTATGTGTAATTTGTCCTATCTATGAAGGTATTCCTAGTCTTGGGAGTAGTATAACCAGTGTAATTTGTCCCTAAAAATAAAAAATACAAAAATTACGAATCTAAAATCGTAAGGATGCAGCTGCGGTTCACTTGTCTTGTCCTGACTATGATAGATAGTTATATATCAGCAAAGTAATGCAATAATAAATAGGTCGCATCGCTTTTTCGCTCGATAATCACGAAGTCGCGTTACATTAGAAAAATGCCTAGAGTAAAGTTAGCAGAAGTTATCCTTCTGTTATCGCTCTTTGTTTCGTTTTGGATGCCAGCCATTTTATAAATAGTGCGCCCCACTGAAAATATTTACCCCTTTCGGGAAAGAAGTGCAAAAATAATGTCTTCCTTGGACTATAAATATTGTTAAAGTCGTTATTGCGGTACTTATCGGAATTGCGAAATCAATATTCTATCTGGGAAGAAGGATTAAACTTAGAAATAGCAGTATATTTAAACATCCAAAGAAAATTTAAGAGGGCGCCTGATGTTGATAGTCTAAATTTTGCTCCCGCTTCCACGCAAACAAATTTACTCTAGCCGAAGCGAGTCATGCGGGGACGGAAGAAACGCGGCGGGTCAATGAGGCTGGTTTACGCGTTTCTGGTTTTCGAGGTATTTTTCGTTTTACAAAGAATATTTAAGAGTTATTTAAAAAATAAGACATATGATGACTGCCTCATGTTAAATACAACGCGCGCTCTTAATGATTTGAAGCTAAAAAAGGAAATTGCATTTGTGGGAGTCTAATCGAACATGTTTGTGTGACCAACTGCAGTACAAATGCCTCTCATTTCCGCTTCTAATCATCTCTTTCCGGCTTACATATATTTTGGGTTCTGTCTCTCAAACAAAATAACGGAACCTTTATATGATCACTCGGGTGACTGCTGTCCGCCTGTCACAGCAATTTGCTTCGAAACTACTCATCCAAAGACAAACATGTAACGAAAATAAATGAACTTTAAACTTGAGGGCCACTTTTGGGGGCTAACTCTAGTGAGTTCAAGTTAGTACTTGAAGTGACTTGAGCATTGAAAAAATGTTTTGCAAACTAACTATATTGTCTGACATATGAAATGAAAATGCTTTTTATGACAATATCAAATATATTTCTGAACTCCTATCTTAAATTTAAAAAAAACTACAGTATATAAATCATAGCTTATAAATTACAGGAAAACCTATAAGAAATGTATAATCAACATACGGAACCCTCGATACGCGAGCTTAACTCTCACATGTCCGGTTTTTTAAAATGATGATCACGAGATACAAAATGATAATATAATACTATTCTAATTAAAAAATAAAACAACTTACCAGGGAAATGCAATGAGCCGCGACCAGTCCACTGATATAAAATTGTACGCGCCCTTAGCTAAATATGCTGAAAATAATTAAATTGGTAAATTAGTACTTATTTAATTGATTATTACTTACTTATTTCGTGAAAGCAAAAGTAACCCGGGAAGCTATACTTATTTAACGTATGTTGAAATAAATGGTATTTCATTGCTCTAGTTCTTGGTTACGCAGAGACTAGTGTGCAAATCCTTCCACCACGATGACTGAACAAGATAAGTTTCAGTCATCGACACGACGAAGAAGAGAAGAAGAAGAATTGCTCTCCCCTTCATAGTTATATGAGATATACAACCTCAAAGCTGGTGACCATATTACCCCCATTAGGTATACCTTATCATAGATTTACACTTTCATTAAAGATTCTAAAATTTTAAATTAATTGAGTAGAATAGAATTTATTATATTACTTAAATCAATTATTAACAATTATATTAATTATTATTTTAATATAGTTTAATTGCTTGGGTTAAGTTTAATTATCTAGTTTTAATTTAAATTTTATATTAAGTACATCCAACGATAAATAAATAATAATTGAATCTGATTTCTTGGGATAAATCGATTCATAGATAGAACATAGTAACCGTATATAAAATATAGTACATATTTAAGTTATTTTTCTGGACCGGATTTAAATAACATAACTTTGAAGCCGCGTTTAATTTAATGTCATATGTAGCTACTATATATGTAGGTACCTACTTATATAATTTTGAATTTGGTGTCTATTGTTGCCTTTGTATGGCGATGTTAACAGCATTGAGTAACATTAGCCGCAATAACATTGAAATCTCTATTGCGACTGCCTCCGTGGTCCAGTGGTCAAGGCTGTGATCCGGAGGTCGTGGGTTCAAATCCCACTGGGAAGCACACTTCGTAAAAAGTTGTTTCCAGTCTGGATATTGCAGGCTTGAATCACCTGATTATCCGAAAAGAAAGATGATCCTGTGCTTCGGAAGGCACGTAAAGCCATTGGTCCCGAACGCCATCTAGCGTTTGTACCTAAGGGTAGACCATAACCATCCCAGGATTGGTTCTGGTCTACCCTTTGGGTTGCGGAGGTCAGACGGCAGTCGCTCTGTGTAAAAACCAGTAACCTCGTCGAATCACCTAGGTTAGGTAGCGGACCCCGGGCTCTGAAGCGTAACCGCTGAGGACGCAATCAGGAATACGCTCGGTTGACGATGAACATTTAAATCTCCATATCGCACCGTCGTTACGTCGAAAATGAAAATGTGTTCTGATATTTTTACGAAAAGTGAATCAATGGTTTATTTGGTTGAAATATCTTAATTATTTTGTATTAGTACTTTATTAAATATATATCAAATATCTATTAGTAAATTTAATTTGGTATTGTTGTTGTTGTGCTTCAGTTATCTTTGGTTTCAAATTGCTAATCACTTTTTGTTCTTTCAATTTCTAAACATTATTTTTCAATAATTTTTCTACCTCCCTTTATCCTCACTGACACAGCACCCTAGGTATATTAAATGTATGCACAGCACGTCCCTACTCGTAAGTCCCTTCCTCACCACAACTGTGACATCTATAAGTACCTATTACTTTACAATATATATTTTTAATAAAATTAAAATATATTAAAACTTATTTAAGTAAAGAAAATGTGATTTACATACCATTTTTGAGCGTGGTAGTACTAATTCCTGTGATGGACTCGGAGAATCCCATCAAATATATAACAGTGGGGTTTGTAAAATCAAAATTAGTTCTGCGCAGACCCGTTGAGTCGCCCACTGCAATTATTTGGTAATTACTATTCAATCTGAAATTAAAAAAAATAAAAATGTTTACTCAATCTATAAATGATTGGGGTAAACTAAATTCTACAAATCTACATCGAAAAGATGCCGATTTCTAGAATTTAGTTGTTGAACATTTTGAGCTTAAAGCTCAAACCTCAATAAGCTCAATGAACATAAGTAACCGACGCAATGAAACAAAGAAAACGTTCATAATACCTTGTGAAAAGCTTGTATTGAATATCGATGGTGATATTTCTTGGACAGCAGTAGGAACACTGACCAACTGGGGCTGTCATAAAACATACTTCAGATACACCTGAAAAACAAATATAGGTAAAACTCCCACCCTCAAGAACAGATTTACTCTATAAGAAATCATTTGAGAACGCGTATGACACTGATAGTACTTAGAGCGATCTTAAATATTATCAATATTAACGAAATACTCATTTTGAAATAAAAACACAGAGTTCAGGACTAACTCTATACATTATGTTTCGAAAACACGATAGCTTAAAATTTTCTCGATAGAAAAAATTGCGAAGTTCCCTACAAATTACCTCAAAATTATACTAAAACGGAAAGTATTCAAGAAATACAATAAATTAGCTCTTGTAACTTTGAATTATAATGGTATTAAACATAAGGCAACCATCATGTCTTATTTTTAAATAACTCTTAAATATTTCTTGTAAAATGGAAAAAACCTCAAAAACCAGAAACGCGTAAACCAGCCTCATTGACCCGCCGCGATCATTTCACCCCGCATGGCTCGCTGTCTCGCTTCGGCTAGAGTAAATTTGTGTGCGTGGAAGCGGGAGCAAAATTTAGATTATTTGCATCAGGCGCAGCGGAGGTCATCATCAGTTAATACCATCTCAGGGCCAAACTGCAGGAGAAAAGTGGTACCGATACAACGGGAAGGTACGTCTTAGTCATAAATCTTTGACGTCCACAGTCAGTGGCCACTTCTAATAGGAATTATAATTGGAAAATATATTTACACATCTTCATCGGTCGGGGTGGAAACCCAAGAGGTCTCGCAGGACAGCTCTGCATCATTGCTTTATTTGGCCGTGCAGAGGAAACGTTAGGGCTGTTGGTCCAGGGATGAAAATGTTAAAGGGCATCACGCTGCGAGTAACTTCGGAGAGAGCGCAGCACACCTCTCGAAACCCCTGAATCGCCTACACCGGTGTTGCCCCTTTGCTTGCAACAATCGTCGGCTTGTTTAAGGGGTCCATCTAGTGGGTGTATCCCCGCGTAAACATCCCAAAAGATTTGGATGAAAAAACCCGAGATCCTTATTTATTTATTTATTCATAACAATGCCCACGTACATACACAGCGAATAGATGACAGTTATCACACATGTAACGTAACATGGGCCCTGTTAGGGCATAGCAAAGCCTTGTAAATACCAAATCCTTAAGGACTCGTTAGACTTATACGTATAAATATAGTTTTCGTGGATAATTTTCGGAGTACAGGAATTTCTTGTTATCCTCTCCAAACGCGGTCGGCGTAGGCTACCAAGGGTTGGAAACCTCCGGAAGTCCGGACGCGTCCTAGGGTTGCCATATGTGCGGGATTCGCCGGGATTGTCCCGACATTTCATCTGATATCCAGAGACCCGACAAAATACAAAATGTCCTAACAAATAAGATTATTTTATTATGTAGCGCGGTTTCTATTCTAGGTGAATACAAAAGCATTAGCGTACCCTGGAAAAAAGTACCCCCGCCAAAAACCTAGTTTTTAGAAATGTATTGTTATAATTATTTGCACCACATTTCGCGTCATTTAAATTGATATTGCTTTTCAGACAATAATCTCAAAATCCGGACATTATTACTTAATTACCTCAGTATTCTAATTTGGCAACCCTAACGCGGCCGGACGCGGCCTAATCAGCAGGCAGCCGGCAGCCAATTAAATATTTTAAATATGCATTCCTGGGATTTATGTTGCCGTTTACCGGTTTTTTTGGGTTCTGTACTCATAGGGTAAAAACGGGACCCTATAACTAAGACTCCACTGTCCGTCCGTCTATCCGTCTGTCTGTCTGTCACCAGGCTGTATCTCATAAACCGTAATAGCAAGACGGTAGATTTTTTTTTACAGATGATGTATTTCTGTTGCCGCTATAACAACAAATAGGTACTAAAAACAGAATAAAATAAATATTTAAGCGGGGCTCCCATACAACAAACGTGATTTTTTTGCCGTTTTTTGTTCGATATTATTAACGGCAACAGGTAGACGCTTGAAATATTCACAGAATATTTAGTTGTATAAAAATATATAATTAAATTAAAATAAATATTTAAAGCTGAAATGATGATGATAAAATATTTAACGGGGGCTCCCATACAACTAACGTGATTTATTGCCATTTTTTGCTCGATATTAAAAAAAGTGTCTAATGTTGTACAGATATTGGTAAGGAACTCTTTCGTGCGCGAGTCCGACTCGCACTTGGCCGGTTTTTGATGTATACAAATCCCACAGATTGAGCTAGCCCCAAAGTAAGTTTTAAACTTGTGTTATGGAATACTAACTCAACAATATTATAATTTTTAATAATGAAACTTGACTTAAAGTGAGTTTGTATATTTGTTTGTTTGTTTGTTTGTTACCTCTTAACGTTTTATCTACTAAACCAATATTCTTAATTTCGCATACACATAGTTAGGAGTCCTGAGAAGGACATAGGGTACCTTTCATTCCGGAAAATCTACCTACTGTTCCCGTTGGATTTGGGATAAGGGAGCGAAGCCGCGGGTAAAAGCTAGTTTATAATAAATACATATATAGATAAACACCGAACCAGGAAAATTTGAAAAAGGACATTTTCGGACAACTTACCCTGGCTGGGAATCGAACCCAGAACCTCCGAATGACGGACTAGCGTGTTAACCAATACACCAAGAAGGTCACTTACCGTCGCAGACGAAAAAGGAAGAATAGCTAAGTGAATGAAAAATATAGTTTGTAAACTTGTAAATGATAATACTCTAGAAGGAGTAACAAACATCAACAGACGTGAGGTAAATCAAGTCATGATACCTATATGCGGTATCTCATTATAATAAAATTGCCCTCACTCATGTGATCTTGAATTATCATTCGCTCTTTGTTCCCAGGTATTACGTCGTGCTGATTGACCATAATAGGCTATTATTATGGATTAGATTTCCTGCTCATGTCTAGCATTTACTCAGACGAGACATCAATGCTATGATTTTACGAGTATAGTATTACTAGCTGTGCCCGCGACTTCGTTCGCGTGGTTGTCGGAACGTAATGTTATATAGCCTAAAGCCTTCCTCTATAAATGGACTACCCAACAAAAAAATAATTTTTCAAAACGGACCATTAGTTCCTGAGATTAGCGCGTTTAAACAAACAAACTCTGCCGCTTTATAATATTAGTATAGATTAGAGACACTAAACGTCTAGCGCTGATTTCATCTAAACCATCAGTTTTCAACGGATTTTCTTTTCCATCGATGGATAGTTAAAGTAGTACATTAAAGAAAACGTCTAGCTACAAAGCAAAACATACTAGTATACCTACCTACTTACGTATTGTAGGCATATAACTAGATTCAAAATATGAACTCGAAAGAAAATATAAGGGTGTAGAAGATTTCCATATTGATAGTAAATATGATTTGATTCTTGATCCATGGTCTGTGGATATGATACACTATTTTTTTTTTTCAACTTCATATTTTACTGTGAAAACCAGATGCCTGCTAGATATATATATGCAATTTCTTTGAAATTACAAAATTTTGCCAAAATCTGACATGTCATTTCAAAATAAAAGCTAGACTACGTCTAGGATATGACTCTTAACACTGAATAGTCCTTGATATTTGCCAATCGAATTACCAAAGGGTGACACGACAAGTGAACCTTATTAGGTACTAATCCCACGTTGTCTGCCTGCATGTAAGTGGTCCTCATGAATGTAAAGCTTTCTCAAGGTGTGCATTACTATTGCCATCGTCAAAAAAAACTTTTTTTTTCACCTTGCTACGGATCTGTTTGTGTGCAAGGCGAGCTAGCACTTGGCTGCTTTTTATTTGAATTAGCTTGTATAACAACCGGAATAGATAGATATACTTGATTTTTAAGTCAATTTCCCTTGGAAATATCTAATGAGGCCTTCAAATTGCGTGATAACTTAATTATCACGAACGTTTGAAAATAGTTACCTAGTTGAGGTACACACATATAACAATAAGTTTTCACTACCATTTTATTGCATTATCAATAAAACATATCAGGAAAATTTATTAATTAACTAATGTACTTTTTATTAATGTCTGCATGTCAGTACGGATATCTCTAAAACTAAAATTAGTTACCATACAGTTGTATTGTAGGTAAGCATACAGAATTTTCTTTGAAAAAGCCGATATATTTTATAGATGTACCTATACTTAAGGCTTTTCTCAAAGCAAATGTTAGAAACTAAGCAAAGTCCAAACTTCGCGCAGGTGTGCGAAACTTAGGCAACGTTTGGCTTTGCGCCAATCTCTGTATGCGTGTTTGTACTAATCTCTGAAACGTACCTATGTGGAATATGCATTTGCACATTCAAAGAAAGCATGTAGGTACCTATTAATATAAAGTTTATTTTGCGCGAAGTGTAGGCAAAACATTACTTATGTATTGCATAAAAATCACTTCACTAATTTTATTGTTTTAGAAAGTAAAAAGGACACATTATAAAAACTTAACCTTAACCTACTAACTAATAAGTAGGTACCTTACTTAAATAACTAGTTACTCATAAGTAACTGATACATATTCCACTTATAGAGCGAGGTAGGTACATTTTTCCCTTTTTTAGCCATGTTTCGAAATCTTAAAAATAAACTTTTAGATATAAGTACCTGAGTTAGTGTATAAGTTAGATAGGTGAAGTTACATTTTTAGTTTTACTCGCACTATGTGTAGTTTGTAGAATGTTACTGGAAAGTCCTGGAAATCCTACTAAAGTTACTACACAGACTTCCATACAGTTTTCTGATTACCTACAGAACACCGACCAACCGAGCATGGCCAACTTAGAAACTTTGATTGCAATGAGTAAAGTTTATAAGAAAAATATTGTTGAAAGAAACGGGTAATTACATAGAAGGGAATCGGTATTTATTTTTATTTCTGTGTAAGTAAATGAAATTATCATATTTATTCTTAGGTTAGGTTATTTATAATAAATCTACAAAAAGTGAAATAAAAAAAACATAGTACCAAATATAAACCTATCCTAACTGCCCGCTGGCAGTGGGGCAAGGACCAAGCTACCGGCGGCGCGGCAGTTAGGGGCGCAGAGAAAGAAACCTCCTGACAATGCGTGTCGTGTTCTGGAGTACTGCCTTCTGTATGATCATCATTATCATCAACAGGTCTTTCTTAGTCTCCACTGCAGGAGCACGACCCTCTCTGTACTACCAGAGCCACATATATGCAAACAGCAGCCAGAGGATTTGGCCTACGATCTCCACGCCGGCCTGACGTGTTGGAGAGGTTTCATTAATGTTTATGAGCTTTGTTTAAGAGAGTTTTAAGATGTTGGAGTCAAACATATAATAACATAAGACCGTTCGCCAATTCGAATAATTGTTCCGATATAGGTACTTGATTAGCTTAAAGAACTCCGATTTTTTTTAAAGTTCACATCACTAATCTGAAGTCTGGTCTAATATTTCTTAGATGTCTGTATCATGCATATGAGACACAACATACCTACTTACCTATATCACAGGAGATAAATTTAACAAACCGATTTGTTAGCTAGCTCTTTTCAATAATTTATACATTAATATAACTTAAAATAAGAACCAAGTTACTTCCTCATGCTCTCAAAACTTACCCACAAATATGGTCATCAACTGGCACGATGCCACAGCACCCAACATGTTTTTCCAAGCTTCCAAAGCGTCGAATTTCCACTGCGATTAAAAAAGGCGCCGATCCCTCGTAAGTCGTCATCTCAAAACAGAACGATGCATTTCCAAGAGCCTTTTATTTCACGACACAATACGGCCACAATTCACTCTGACAAAAATTTACCGCAATTTTTTTAGTCCGCAAAGAACAGAAACTTATACGCCACTGCTCTCGCACGCGGAAATCTTCACGTATTTATCACAACGTATCTCAAGACTTGCATACATTTATTATGTATCTGTCTTTATCATTAGCCGGCAAAGCGTTTCAAACGCGATCAGCAACTAAAACAACTGAAACTATGGTCTCGGTGGCAGCAACAGTTTCGCAACAATTTCTGTAAGATAACAAGAAATGGTGCTCTGTCCAATTCAGTCGATTTCTCCGTAAATTACCTATCTGACGGTGAAATCGATTGGACAGAGATAAGTGCCTCGAATTTACTAAAATTAATGCGACGAAACATAATTGTTATATATAGAAGTTGTATGATGCCGATTTTAAAATCTAACAAAGGAATTATTATAAACAAAGATCTAATTTCAAGTGCAATTACAATATTAAATCGATGACATTGTGGATAATAAATCTCACGCGTAGTTACTACGTTTAATCAACATAGAATAAACAGTTTATGCAGAATAAAAACCTATTTAACGCTCTTAGGCATAATTTTTTTGCTCTTTGGTTACGCTAGATTTTATTTCTTATTAGAAAAAATATAGAACCAAACTCGCGTCAAACACTCGCTAGAGACAACTTCAAAAAGATTAAAACAGCAGAGTTTAGTTTACGAAGTGGTTTAGACTATTTTAGAGAATTGATTACTCATTTTATAGAATGTTCGCATAATTTTACGCCCATAAACATCAACATGCGGGTTCATACACCTTGTTAAATAAAACCGACCGGGAGCGAGCTGGATTAACATACAAAGGGTTCCGTACTAATGTACATGATGTGTTGAATTGTATTAGCTCTCCTTTTTAACTATTTTAGCAACTAAAGTACCTTTTATACAGATCTGTATCACATATTACTTATTCTTTAAAAATGTAATGTATCTAACTAATTGAGATTAATATAATTAACAAAAAATATAGAAGTTATCTTAGTCGCTTTTAGCATAGGAATCCCCTTTAGTTTTATTTTACTAGCAGCAACTGATGTACACACTTTGTGAAACTTTAAGCGTTTACCTATTATACGGTTCATGAGAAACTGGCAGACTGTTATCGGAGGCTTAGAATTAAAGTCCCGTTTGCACTCTTTTTGTACGGAGCCCTAATAAGTGACCTAACCAGTCTGTAAAATTTTCTTATTAAACGAGTTTGGAGGTCAGGTTTCCCGATGACGCGCTCACCTATCGTCTTGAATAAAGCCATTTCATACACCAAAGTACTTGCGTCTTCGAGGAAGTACCTTTACTATTACTTTATTTATTTCTTAAATTTAAACTAGCGGCCCGCACCGACTTCGCTCGGGTATAGGGTATATGTATGTATATTATACATTACATATCATCCTGGACACTATCCAAATAGCACTTACAGCTCGTTTAACAATAGCATTCCCAAGGAGGATTGACGTCAGGCAGGCGGCCGGTCGTAAAACTATAGCCAAAACGTCTAAAGTTTTCCGGCTATTTCTTCCCCAATTCGTTAGATTTTTGGCATCCTTTGGTGACCATTGATATGCATATTATATTTGGAAAAAAAAAGCGGGAAAGCTCATCCCGGGCTCCGAAACAGCATAGCTGAAGATGTAACCGGGAAACCGTTCAGATGAAAAAGAAGACATGTCATCCTGGAGAAACTTTCTATATTGTAGAAATAACCGCTTCAAAATTGCTAAGAAAAAAATAAAGCATGAAAGCTACGTAAAAGAGGTTTATTCCAATTTAAACTAAAATCTTTTTACTAATATTATAAAGGGAAAAGATTTGATTGTGTGTTTGTTTGTAATAGATAAACTCAAAAACTACTGATCCGATTTTAAAAATTAGTATCCGTATGAAAAGCTACGTAACTACTATAAGCTAAGCTGCTGATAACGTATAATGCAAAATCTATCCATTTTTAAATAATACAATAGGATGGAAATATAGTTTTTTTGCTAAAACTAACCTCTTTACCACAGAGTAATAATATACTACGTACAACTCTCAACGGATGAAGGTCGTCTTACCAATAATCCTGTATTAATGACTCTACTTATACTAACCAATTTAAATCGAATAAGAGAGAAACTATTTATCGTGTTTCCATCGGGTAACCAAGTTAATTAAAACGTAGACCTTTGTCGCTCCGCCTCGTTACCTGGTTATTCCGCATCGCTTCCGACGAGAACCTTCCCAAAGGCGAAGGCATAACGATTAGATTTTTTATTTGTATCTCCTTTGGATTCACGGGTCTTTTTACCCCAGTCCTTTGACAGCTTTGCGTGAGGATACAGAACCAACACGTAGAGGCCCTTTTTAGAAGTTAGTGTTATGTGGCGTGGCGCTCCTGCTAAAACCCATTTTTGGTTATACGAGTACTAATGAAAGATATAACTAAGCTTGAAAAGGATTCGGCAAGAGAAGGATCTATTGCAACAAAATAAAAAAATGAAAGTTTTCCATATTGGTGGTCAAAAATGTTTTTTTTTTCGAGATATGTGCAATTTCTTTTAAATTACAAAATTTTGCCAAAATCTGACATGTTGTTTCAAATAAAAGCTAGACTACATTTGTATGGAAAAGTTAAATTCTGTCACAGAATACAGTAAGAGTATACAGAACGGAATTTCCTAAGGTATGGTACCCGTTCCCCGTCACCGCACCTCTCCCCCGTTCTTATGCGCCCGTGTGCGCCATGCAGTGTGTGTTTGCACGCTCTCGCCCCTCGACAAGGTGAAAATGGGGGAGAGGTGCGGGGACGGGGAACGGGGACGCATATTGCGCGGGACCTTAGGAGATTCCGTTCTGTATAGTCTTACTGTCTTCTGTGATTCTGTCTAGGGTAAAAGAACTCAGCGCCGCGGGGGTCACATGTAACCCTGTGGGTAACCCCCAAATAATCAAGAATCTATTTTGCCTGCAATTATGACGTGCAAAGTATTATGTTAAAAAAAGTATTCTTTATATTGACGATCACTGACCACAATCAGAAGTGGGAGTATTACATTATAGATAGACCTTGCGGTTAAAGTCTACTCGTAGAGATAGTTTTATACAACGTGGAAGGGACATAGCCGTAATAAAACGAACCACGGGCTATACTAGATGACTAAAGTATAATAAAATTAAAATAACAGTCAAGAAACCAAAAAAAATCGACTTTCCCATACAAATCGCCCGGGCGGCTGCACACTTTTGTATGGAAATGCCGATTTTTTTTTTGTTTTTTGGCTGTTATGATTTAGTATAGATAGACCGTTGTTCAATTTAATACGGGTATGTCCTTTCCACATTGTATAGATAAACCTAGGTACCTACCCAGGTTTGTATACTTTGTAGTACTCTACTCGAAGGTACCTACCTACGAGTAGAGTACTACAAAGTATAGACTCGTACTTATATATGTAAGCAGTGCTGGATCTTCTTAGGAGCCTCTTTTTAGGAGGGGCAAAATATGACTAAATTATGGCGCCCCAGTTATTTCTGACGACGGTAAGGGTTGTGCAAATAGGAGTCTAGACTTTTTGCAAGGAGCAACTATGCCGCCCCATGACCAGTTATTTAGGTGTGGGGGAGGGCAAATATTCGACAATGTTGACGCCCCCTGAAATGGGTGCCCGGGGCAGGTGCCCCGGTTTGAGTTCACGCCTCACGGTTTAACGACTAAAAACGTCTAATAACTTTTTGCTGTCATATGCATTAAAAGTCTGCACTTCTTAAATTGGTAGCATACCCACTATATGACTGATTTAGGAGGGCAGATATTTTCTTAATAGAGTAAGCCTTACGATCCAAATTAGAATGAAATAAAACTTATCACTGAACAGCCAATGTGTCTTGTTGCAGGACAAATTGCTCAATAAGCTGGAGGAGAACGAGCCCGAGCTAGCTACGTCGCCCGAGGAAGAAGTGAGTTTCATCATCACCATCAGTTCTTTTTTAGTCTCCACTGCAGGAGCACGACCCCCTTTATACTACCAGAGCCATATATTAGCCAGAGCAGTCAGAGGATTTGGCCTACCCTCTTTACGATGGCCAGACGGGTTGGAGAGGTAACGTTGATGTTTATAAGCTTGGTTTAGCTTGTATTTCCTAAGTCGCCTTCTACGACATCCACGAGAAGACTTGGAGTGGCCCTATTCTACTCTGCCGGGAACCACACGGCCTTGTTTCTTTACATTATTTATGAAGTAAGTTTATTTACATTTTTTTATTTATTTTTTATTTATTTATTTATTCTCCAAACTTATTCTATTTTTACAGGTTTATACCTAATACAATAGAACAGCAATACATCTATTTCATACTACCTTATATATAAGATAATACTTTTATTTGCTTTGCTCTACTCACCTTTACTTTAGTTTAACTTTCTTTTTTTACTTGTACACGGGAGTCAGATTTTTCCAGCTCTCTTTATATAGCTTGACTTGTCTTTATCCACCTTTTCTCGCCCATTATCACGCTAAAAGTGACATTTGAGTTTTGCGGTTCTTTCCTCTGTCTGCGTAGAGCCGCATAAGACTCAAAATGCTCTGTCTGTCCATTTAGGTATAAAAACGTGACGGTGTTTTCTTTCAGGCAACACTGTACACTAACCTTCCGAAATAATTAGCATATATCAGCTAATAGCAGTACACAGGATAAAAGTACTACAACATAGTACAAATGAAAGAGAAAACTTTATCACAGAGACAATTAAATTTTCATTGTTATCGCCCATCTAGAGGTATTATTACCTAGCCAGCACCTAGTATAATTATGAGTTTATTTTTTATGTATCTACGTATGTTGACATTATGCACCTAGGTAATACTCACGTTGCATGTTATATAAAATTATAAGCTGTACTAAGTACTTATTTCTATTAACCTTGTTGGAGTCCAAGGCTACATTTAATTTTATTGGTATTTAGTGGCGAAACGGAATTAATTGCACAATAATGAAATTGGATACGCTTAGATTTTCTTGACGCGAGTCCGAAATTAATAAATCGTTGGTAAATTATGTAATTTAGGGGAAGAATTCGACGTGGTGTTTTTAACCCTCAATACAAAAAGAGGTGCTATAAGTTTTACGTGTGTATTAGTCTGCCTCTGGTATCGTAGTTCCCAAATGGCTGAACTGATTTTAAATAAGTTGTATGCCACAACAAATCGACAACGTCTCAACTGCATATTTCGTGTTCCTCCAATATTGATGATTTATTTATTTGTTATTTATTTACCTTCAATAGGTACCAATGTAATATAAATAGGTGGACTTAAAGCCATATGCTTTATCTACCAGTCAACCCACTGGTGATG
Organism: Acrobasis repandana; assembly: GCA_963576875.1. Lineage (NCBI taxonomy): Eukaryota > Metazoa > Arthropoda > Insecta > Lepidoptera > Pyralidae > Acrobasis > Acrobasis repandana. The sequence continues at coordinate 6,131,617 of OY756230.1, read as the reverse complement.
CTGAGAAAAGAAGATTTTATAAGGAAGTACAAATTATGATTTAAAATATTAATAAAACACTTTATTGCACCAAAACATTAGAAAGACACTAGAAAACAATACAAATATGGTGTACAATAGGCATATACCCAGATATAAAGGCATAAGTTATACTAAATACGTTACTATACCTAGGTATATATTATCTATTCTCTATTATCGCCTTTGCACACGATAGAGACTACCATCAAGTGTTAAATACAAAATACAAATATCACCATTAATTTTAAGAGCCATGCATGATAGTAGATAGATTTTTAAGGGCAGTTAAGTTTATTTTCATTTATTTAATTTTAAAATAGGTACTCGCACATACAGCGCCCACCTAAATTTTACAATCACATCAAAAGTGTTATCTCTATTTCCAGTGTGTAATATGCGTGAACGCGAAGGCCACGATGCAGACGTCCCCTTGCGGGCACCGCGTGGTCTGCCGCCGCTGCTTCGTGAAGACCATCCAGATGGCCGTCAGCCAGCGCCTGCTGCCGCTGCGGTGCGTCATCTGCCGCGCGAAGATACTGCGGCTTCGGCAGGCGCCGCGGCTTGTTACCAGCAAGAGTTGGCAGGTGAGTGGGCTTAGTGTGATATCTGAAGGACGTCCCCTTGCAGACACAGCGTAGTCTGCCGCCGCTGCTTCGTGAAGCTGGCTGATGGGTGGACATAATAATAATTACCTAAGTATATATAATATACCTACTTACTCGTAAGAGTTGACAGGTGAGATCTGCTTCTGTGAGTAATCTACTAAAAAAACGAAGAAGGTAACTTATGATTACATATTTTACTATATAGGTAAGTATGTATGCGATTCAAACAGTAACCTATCGTGTCAAAATTTGCAACTGCTTCGCTTATGATTTGTTGAAAAGAAAGTTCGCATATTGTAGGTAAAAACGTAATGATACCGACAAGAACAAGGCTATTTGTTATAGGTACCTACTTATATTTAATATACTAATATAACACAAAGGTATGTAAGTAGGTATTATACAAAGTGGAAGGGACATACCCGTAATAAATTGAACCACTATATATACTATAGTAGATCACTAAAGTATAATGAAATAAAAATAAAAGTCAAAAAACAAAAAAAAAAACGACATTCCCATACAAATGGCCCATGCAGCCGCACACTTTTGTATGGAAATGCCGAAATTTATTTTTGTTTTTTGGCAGTTATTTTAGTTTCATTATACCATATTGATCTAGTATAGACCGTGGTTCGGTTTATTACGGGTATGTCCGTTCCACGTTATATATTCATACTTTGAAATCATAAAAATTTTTTTTTATGAAGTAACTTTGCTATTCCGGTTCAGAAGACGCTATAACAAAGCAAAGAGGGTCGATGACCAAAAGTAGATGTTACCTTTAGCCTTGACACGTTGCAATTGGCTTCCCTAACGACCCTAACGACAATTTTAAACTTCTAAGTGTTTCCTGCTTGCCTTCAGTTTTCGTAGGTAAATTGTTTTTGTTTCTGTATACTCGTTAAGCCATCATATTTATTCGAGCTTTGTCGTCTCTACATAAGTATATTTTTATCATAGCGATCGCTGTAATACCTACATACCTACATTTACAACATTAAAACAATAAAACGGCCCAATACCTCACTAGATAGCACACAAGTAGTGAATATATTCTTTGACACAAGTCTGCAGTGGCGACGCAAAATCAAAGTTGAGTTAGGAGAGATTCGTAGGTTCTAGTTTCTAAATTCGTAGAGGCCGATTAAAAACGCTTTCAGGCTTATAAAAAACCTTAGTCGATGCAGGGCAGTTGCTTACTCTGCCTAATGGTTAATTCGGCCCTGCCCTGGGCGCTGGCCCACGTCGCCTTTGCATAACGACGTCTCTGTCAAACCATAGCCAACGCAAGATGCGTGCTACGCAACATGCGTCGCGCTACGCACCTACTTGGCGTTAATATCATATAGGTAGAATTTCTACCCACCGTTCACATCACGCGCAACGCAGATAAGTATAAATTATATGAACGAAGCAAGGTGCGTCGCGCATCTTGCGCTGCGTGTGGTTATCTAACTTACGTTACACTTCTACTTTCGACTTCGAAACTTCGACTGCCTCCGTGGTAAAGTGGTCAAGGATCACAAGGCGTTTGCCTTGTGATCCGGAGGTCATGGGTTCAAATCCCACTTGGATGGAAGCATAAGTACTTTGTGAAAAGTTTTTTCCAGTCTGGTTAGGATATTGCAGGCTTGAGTCACCTGATTATCCGAAAAGAAAGATGATTACGTGCATCGGAAAGCACGTACTAAAGCTGTGGGTCCCGAACGCCATCTAGCGTTTGTTATCCTTACTTGTATACTATCCTAGGGTTGGTTCTGATCTACCCTATGGGTTGCGAAGGTCAGACGGCAGTCGCTCCGTGTTAAAACCAGTAACCTCGTCAAATCACGTAGGTAGCGAATCTCAGGCTCTTAAGCATTACCGCTGAGGATGCAACCAGGAATACGCTCGGATTGCTGATGAACTTAACTTCTACCGATCTCATTTCCAGGTGTCGAGCAGCAGCGGCAAGGCGTGGTGCGTGCCGGGCTCGGTGTCGTCGTACTCGGTGGGCGCGCGGTCCGTGCCTGCGTCGGCGTCGCTCTACTCCGTCACCAGCGGCGAGTCTTCCCTCTCAGGTAATATGTTACTCTTTCTTTTCGTAAAGATACCTAGACATCCATTGCAAGCCAATTTCATTCTTATTACTCTAGACATACGATTCGTATGTCTAGCACTTACGAAATTGTGTTTATTTCTATCTATCTATCTCCTAGCCCTTTATCCTGAGCTCAGTGTGCCTCCTGGCAAAGACATCCTCTAACCATTTCCATTGTTCTCTATCTCTTGCGACTCTTCCTCTTCAGCGATTGTGTTTATGCTAAGTTAATTGTACGAATCGTTTTTCTAAACGTCGTAAGCGCCAGCGTCCACGAGGTACCTTTACCCGTGGGACGTCACATTTATCGAGCGCTATTATCTATCACTATCTCACTCTAGGTAATAATAACGAGCGGAATGGTACTAGTCCCTCGCACGATATAAACTTTGTCTGGGTTCATCATGCCATATGCTACGTGGGGCTGCAATGGATGGCGTTTGTAGTAACCGCCATGAAATTTGGACACAAACACTACCTTTTGAATTACATTTTGAATCGTGAAACTCTGACACCACGGTCGAAGAAATCGTGACACGAAATCGTGAGCGTTTATTCTGCGTTGCGATTTCTTATGACGTAGAAGTAGATAGTTAGTAGGAAACTAAGAACCTACTCGTACTTACGTTGTAAACTTGATGCATTCTACTCTTGCCGTTCGCGTACATGAAGGGTTCCGTACATCCGTCCAATGTTTTAAAACGCTAAAAAAAAACATTTTTTGTATGACGACCCCCTTTAATTTTAACTTTATCTTATTTTTAGTATTTATTAATTGTTATAGCTGCCACATTAATACATAATCGGTGAAAATTACAATGTCTCGCTATTACGATTCAAGAGATAGAGCCCTGTGACAGACGGACGAATAGACAGCGGAGTCTCAGTAATAGGGTCCCGTTGGCGCCTTTTAGGTACGGAACCTTAAAAACGGCCCCTGTGATGTGAATGAAAAATCGCTCCAAAGGACAAGACCAAATAACTCCTTACAATAGACCATCGTCTTTTAGGAGGAAAGAAAGTTACGTATGTTGGAAAGAAGTTTTTTTTTGATAACATGTGCATTTATATCCTCGATCTTGAAATAAATCTTACATATCCATTGCCATTAGAAATTGTAAGATTCTGCCTACTGGATCCAAGAAAAATTACCAAACCAAAATGACAAATATAATCATTGCTTCTCATTTCCCAGGAGTGTCTTCCGTATCGTCGAACAGCGGAGGGAACATCAACGGCTGTTCTACGAAGCTGTGTGGCGGCGCGAAGTGCGGCGGGGCGTGCCTGGGCGCCGTGCCCAGGGCTGCGGCCGCGTCTGCGCCCCCTCGGCCGCGGCAGCCGGCCTCCAACTCGCTGAGACGCTCGCAACATCATAGCATGAAGGTAAAATCCTTAAACTGGTTAAATAGTGAGAAAACATAGGACCTCCAGTCAATTTTAGGCAGTATACAATTAAAGAGCAGGTTTACGCATTAATTTTATGCAGGGTTATAGTAGTGAATTAGCTTGGTGAGCTGTCGACTAAGTATCGACCTTGCGTCACGAACTAGTTTTCTCTGCCGCCAAAGCTTATGTGGGGATAAGCCTCAATAGAGGCACAAAGAGACGACTAGCTACCAGCCGTAAATTTCCATAGTTTGTTATATTCGGCCGCCGCAAATACAAACTATGGTTTTACGGCGGATCGCCTGGCAGCCCGCGTCGCACGCCGTCGCCCCGCGTGTCCGTGGACGCGGCCTAACAAATTGACAAATTGACGTTCAGATCCTAGTAACGGATGTTTTCCGAGTTCCCACTTATTTACTTACCTACTTAATTGATAAACTTTTGATGATATATTTTAATTATTTCCAGGCTAGATTACAAGAGTACCAGGTGCACAGCTACACGGGCGGGCCGGCCGGCGAGCCGTCAGGCCGGCTGCCGCCCATAAGGGAATTCCAGCGGGAGTTCCGGGAAGGACGCCGGGAAAGCGCCGCCGCCGCCTCTGCTTCTACTAGGATAAGGTGGGCCTCACCAGTATATCAATTGTGTCCTACCTAATGCAAGTAGAAATGGGTTTTTTTACACTGAATTTTACGCAGAAACCAAACCGACAACTTCCCTTCAATCCGGGAGTTGTATAAATACACAAAATCAAGTATCAATAGGTAGCTAATTATCTGTCTGTCTGTAGTTTAAATATCTAAGTATTCCAAGTAGGTCTGCATCTGCTTACGAAGACTTGTCCATATATAGGGACAAGTCTTCGTAAGCAGATGCAGGTACCGAGTAAGCACATAACAAAATATCCTTTTAGATAGATACAGACAGGACTGAGTCTCATCTAGATACGATACGACACTCTCTCACAGCCTCGAGGTGTATATTTATCTCTTCAATAGGTAGACTCAATAACAAGAAACACAATTTGATAATCTAATATTTCTTTGTTACAGATGTGCACAAAAAATTGTGACACAGTTAGAAACATCACCACAAAAGAACAAACAACATTTCTTCCGGCCTCTAAAACCATCGAACAAAGACGATCCCCCTAGATCCAGAGATCAAAGCAAAGAGACTGAACGAAAAAAAGATAACCCCAAATCAAAGAACAAAAAAGAAGACAAAAAAAATGAGAACAAACCAGAAGAAAAATGTAAAAAGGACGAAAACACCGACAACAGAAAGAACGAAATAGTTGAACGGAAGAAGGAAGAAAAGCTAAGGCTCAAAGCAGAAAAGGAAGCTAAGAAAGAAGCAAAACAACAAGCTAAAGAAGAAGAGAGACAAGCGAAGCTCCTCGCGAAAGAAGAAGAGAGACAGGCCAAATTACTAGCGAAGGAAGAAAAGAAAAAAGCAAAGAAAGAAGCTAAGCTGGCAGCGCAGGCAGAGAAAGAGAAGAATAAATAATGTTAAAATTTTTACATTGTAGAATAGAAACTCGTAGCCGTCTTAAAATTAGATTTGAAATTGTTATTATTGAAAGTAAAACAATTTTAATAGCTTACTTAGAAAGTCTATTGTAGTCCATATAAATACTTAAGTACATTAAAGTACTATTAAAACTTATTTTTTTACTTCAATCGGATAATTTATTCTGTTCGTGCTTTGATACTGATTTACATGAATTACTTTGTTTAACTCAGTTGCAATTTAAATTTAAAGTAAGTGGCGGAGCAACACTAAACTAAAGCGTGGGCAATAGAACCCTTGGATCTTCTACAGATTGGGGTTAAATTGGCCTCAGTTCTAATAGTAACGAAGCTCACTAAGGGGAAAACCTAGCCTAGTATGCTTTTTATTTAAAATTGAATCAAAATCGTCACCTGTTCGTAGATACTCTCTTATAGCATCAAGAAACAGTAACGTGTGCACTGTGCACGCTTATGTTTATTGGTGCGTCTATGAGAAGAGTTCTTCGGGAGAGATAGCACTCCCAACTTGCGTCTAATGGCGTACTAGACTAGGCCCCCTGATCCGCGAGGCCATAGTCAGTGTTAGCCCAGGTTACTTATGCCTAGCGCCACTACAATTTTTTTGTATAGTGTCGTTGTATATAGTTTTAATGTCAAATGTTAAGAAAAGCAATCTAAATACATAGTTGTTGGGTCATAGTTGGAACTCTACAAACTCGAAGACTGAAAGAATGGGATAATGAAATCATATCGTTTTGTAATTTAATTGTTTAACAGTAAAGTTAAGAGCTTCGTGCATACCAGCACCGCCAAAGAATTTATTTATTACGTAGGTACTAATTTTGTCGTAATTAGTTCCGTAGGTAAAGCTTCATTAGATTAAGTTTAATAATTATTTTCGTAATATTGATATTACTGTTATGTGACGTCATATTGAAATAATTAAATATGATTTTCTAAAAAAATATCGGCTCTACTAAGTGCTTTTTCAACATAATATACAAGTTATGTACCATAAAATAGAAATAAATATTTCTGGAAATAATACTTCATTCTTCTGCCATCAAAACATATTTCATATACCCATAGATAATCATGGAATTATGCGTAGAATCATATCAGGTTAAATTAGCGTACAGCTAGGTAAGTGTTGACATTAATTTTGTAAGAGTTCCACATGTCGGAATTTATTGTCAATCGTTAGAAATTTCCTGTAAAATAAATAACAATGTTACCATAGCCTTAATTTATTTATTTCACCCAAAATCCTAGCTTTACATGGTAAAATAAACTACTAAAAAACATTTGCTAAAATAAATTAAACAGAAGAAATAAGGCAGTTGTTATCCAAAACAATTGAATTCTAAACAGCTTAACAGATTTGGGCCTTATTTTGCTTATTATCAATTATGGCTGAATAAATATACGAAAAGGAAAAATCAAAATATTTATTATCTACATTGAAATATAACAATTCACTTGATTACTATTACACTACCATTGCTTCTTGCAGTGTGGTGTTTATTCGCTGTAGTTGTCACCAACACGTTCCAATATCTCTTCTCCGGTCTTCTTCTCAATGCGCATGTACTTGTTCATCATGGGCCTGTAGTAGTACGCCTGGTAGTCGTTGCGCTCACCCATTTTTTTTATTATCTCCTTCTCCAATCCACGCATTTTAATTTTTTGGGCCTCTTCATCCAGGAAGTGCATAAATTTCTCGTATTCCTGATGACAAATATATTGCAACTTAGCAACATCTCATACAGTATCTGTTCAACAAAGCCTAACCAAAATTATATCATATATTTTTAAAGATACAATCACATTGTTGACATCTTTGGAGAAAATGCTGCAGTACAGTTTGTTGCAACTTCTTCTGCACTTGTGCCTAGGAAGCGGCATAAACTTAGCTGTAAGTAACCATTTGACGTCAACATTTGTGCAAAATAAAATGACTACTATTATGAGATATTATAAATATCCTATGATAATTAAGATATTTTGAATTTGAAAATTCACACATTTTCAACATTTACAAGGTAACGCTTTGCTTTACATGGTGCAGTTGAAGGTGAAACACAAGGAACAGAAACAGAGATAGGATGTTCTAGCTCATCCCTTATTCTTCACTCAACAAATGATAAACTGGGATAATCCAGAGAGCTATTATGTAAAACTAGTATGAAAACCATCCAAAAAACAGTAAGTATGTGTTACACTATACAGTAAGAATAATTCAAGGAACATGGCAAAGTGTATATAGAAAGAGTTACCTACCCGTTTATTGCTTATTAATGTCATTAAATTGTGTAAATTATATAATTGTAGTACTGGAGCAACCAAGCTTTCCTCGATGAAAAACACTGAGAAAATTACTTTCTAAAAAGTAATCTAGCATGGTAGATGAAATTAAAATTTTAATGTATATGTATTTCACATGAATTTACAAAACTAGGTTCTCTAAAAATGAAATCTAACTAGACGACTAAATACTGAGTACATACAAAAAAATCAAAATAATTGGAGCTGTTTCCAAGATTCTCATTGTATACAAGAATTGCTTTACAGTTTTGTTTTTACACACTATAAAATCTGTTTGTTATTAAAGAATAGGTTACCTGCTGAGGGCTATTGTGGACGTAGCGTGCGATGAATCTAGTGATAGGGTGGCGGTGGTACTCCCAGTGTTTGGGTGTATAGTTATCCGGAATCTTTGTTAGTTGCGCAGGACCAATGAACACGTTGCAGTAAAAGATTATTAAGCCCACGGGGATCAGTCCAACCATGGCATAGTAGTGCATCATATCCTTGAATTTGTGATATTGCCATCTGAAATGAAAAACAAACGTTTAGGTTAGGTCATTGTAAGTAGATGAAAATGCACTTCTATGCAAAAATTTACAATTGCAAACACATTTTAGTACGCTTTTATTATTTGCTAGACCTAAACCAGCAAGAATTTATCAAAAATAGGCGAAAATAGTGGTTAGGTAATCGATTCGTCGTTACCTGGATGGTTGCAATGCCATGGTTTTTTGATGGGAAGCACCAACGGTCTTGGTGGTAGAAAAAGCCACATTTTGTATAATAAACGGGGTTTTTACGTGGTTTTTCAAATAATTAATCCCGTAGGATCGGCCTAATGCACTCCAAGATACCATTTTTATTTTGACTAATTTTTGACAGATGTCCAACAGTATTGCCATAAATTAAAACGATACTTTTTTTTTTATTTTTTTATTTTTAATGTAATGGAATTTGTTTATTAAGAAAAAAATAAAATAAATACAATTGAGATTAAACTACAAACTAAACCTAAAAATAAAACCTAATCTAAATTAATGATTTAAAAATCTGAAAGATTATGACCATGCGGCGTGGTGCCAAGAACGCTGGCTGCGTTTCCTCTCTGGATAGCTATACTAATTCGTTGAGAAAAGAAGCAGCCAGCTCTCTTGTCACCAGGGGCGGTGATCAGGCACGGTGTTATCTGTTTCAGGAAAGCCCTCGCGCTGGGGCCCCATGGTCCAAACGTTTCCACACCAAACGGCATAAATATGTAATCCTTACTGAGGGACACATATTTGCGTCGCTTGGCAAGCTCAGCACCTTCGGCAGCCGATCCGGCTCTCGAGAGTGAGCCCCTGAGGTGGGAAGGCGCTAGTGTGTCAACGCATGTAGCGTCCCACACCAGCGCTCTCCCACGTTCCCAGGGGATCAAAGACATACCATCAGGCCTCTTGATGGTATGTATATCTAAACGATACTTATCCATATCTCTATGGTACAAGAATATTGTTTTATGTTGTACTAGTTTTTTGTTCTAATACTAAAAAATATTTTTATTATAATACATATAATACATATTTAAAAAAACACAAGCTCGTTTTGATATTTTGTCATGGTTGTCGCTCAGGTTGTCGCCGACAACCTGAGATTATCATAGGTTGTCGCCGAGCCGACAACCATGGGCGACAACCAACTGTCAACTCGGCAAAATATCAAAACGAGCACAAGACCCGGGAACTATAAATTTATTTTTTCTTGATGATATTGAATTGGCCTTTTCTTTATTTCATGTAAATTTAATCATTTTACTATAATAATGGTTACAATACAAAGCCTAGTAATAAGTCAAATATAATATAACATTATAAAATTATACGAATTTAGAGTTGTTTCGTCATTGACTTATATTACGCGTGTCGTGCATCAAAATAAATTACATTTCAAATAATTTATGAGCAAAGAATTAGTTTTCTTTTATTACCTACCAATTGGTCTCACGAAACAATCATATTAGATTAATAAAATAATATTTATCATTCAACTCTCATTACTATTATTAGGTACAATACAACCTGTTGCTGTTTCATAAAAATCCCAAGACCAGCATAGTATTGATTTTTTAACTGAGCATGCTCCACTATACTACGTCAACTGATAACGAACGAAACATTGACTATTATTCAACACCCACACAGTCGCTGTACAGAAGAAGCTCCAAGCGTATTTAGTGCATCTTTGTTTAATTTTCTTTGATGGAGAGGTACAAAAGTCTACCTTAAAAGTGCTACAATGGAGGAATTGCTGCAAGACATATTTAGAGAGGCCACCGGCCCGAAATTGTCAAATTTGAGGAAAACATGCCAGGATGCGTTAGGTACCTATTTATTTATATTTATACCATAGAAAAAATTCACTCTAGACGAGATTTATACAATCCCACATACATTTACCTACAAAAAATATGTAGTTAGTTATGTACTTTTAAAATGGCGACCTTCTGGGTACCAGATCAACGTCGCAATAGAGACAGACCAAGAACCAGATGGTAAAATGACCTTGATAAAATCCCTAAATGGCAGGAAGTAGCAACGGTCAGAGACGTATGGAAGAATAAGGGGGAGGCCTTTGCACAGTTGTGGGACAGAGAACAGCCACAGGCTAGTAAAAAATAAATTTACTCGTAGATTCATTATCTTTTTTAAATGCCACAGATACCTCCTTATATGTATCGAATGGTACGAATACATAGTAAATTACAGGTAGGGCTCAGACAGAATAGATGAATGATGTAGGGTAGGTAGGTACTTGCAAGAATATGCCGCACCGTAGTTCACTAAACTATAGATAGATAGTTACGATTAGAGGTAGGTAGATAGATACGTTGCATATCTACTTAGGTACCTACTTACTTATATTTTATTTGCCTATGACATAAGCAAAGCATCTGTCTAGATAGATAGATAGTACTTAAGCATAGATATTATAAATCCACATAGTAATGTACGAGTATTACCTACTCACTAACAATCGTAGAACCATATTCAAGTTCATATGGTCTTAGCCTAACTTTTCGTTGATATTTTCACAAGCTATCTCGAGAAAATCTATCAATTGAAAATCATACTTAGATAGGTACTATTTCCAGGAGATCACAATGTAGAAGACAAGATATATGTTTAAAAACTAAAACCTTTTGATACCCCACAAGGTATAATTAGATTTATTTTATTTATTTATTTTTTAGTTTATTACTTTATGGCCTATAAAGGGCGCCACAGTGGATTTACTATGACGTCATATAGTCTATAAACCAGAGCGGACAACAAGACGATTCCGACGATACCTCATTTGTCATGGTATCGTAGGTATCTTTAAAGATACAAGGGAGGGAACAGATGAATGGACATACACGCATAGCTACGAAACACATAAAATAAACCTCCTTTTGGCTTCGCCGTATACCCGTGGAATGTACCTACAGTCTTTTTGCTTGTCAGGCGGAATTTTATTATTCTTGTTTCTCAATATTTACATCGTAAGATTCAACGATCGAAAGCGTGCTGTTTGTTTCGTGGAACAAGAGACCAAAATTACTTGTTCACCGGTGATAATCTTCCAAACGTAGATCGATCAATCAATCAATCAATTCTTTATTTGCATAGTAAGAGTTCACAAGGTCTTATAATTATATAAAGTTCTCCTTACTTACCCTCTCGGGTGTTGCAAAAATAATTACTTAATTATAAATCATTCAATATCATATAATTTGTCACATATAAATTCCTCTATACTATAATAACATTTTTGTACTAATAATTGTTTCAATTTAAATTTAAATAGTCTAGTATTAAGTTCTTTCAAACAGTCAGGTAATTTGTTATATAATTTAGGTCCTAAAATATACACTGTTTTGTCATATGCAGCCATGTTGGAATTTTGCTGTGGGTGTATTTGTATTTTGTTTCTACAGGCTCTGGGGTGCCTATTAGTAATCTGTTTGAATTTATCCAAATTTTGTTTTACATATAAACATGCTTCCATAATATATAAAGGATCGAAGGACCACATAATACTGTTGGTCCTTCGATCCCCTTATTATGTGAACATCTTTCAGAGATCCTCTGCATCCAAGAGAGTAACGCTCGTCGGCCTTCGTACGAGCTTCGGCGAGTGTGTCTGCTGCCGCTGCAGATAGCGCTAGAGAGCAAGCGAGCAAGGCTCGTCACCTTCGCGCTGCAGGGCTTCCATGTAAGTAAAATAGTCCTCGCCAATCGCTTCTGATATACCTCTACAACATGTTAATGAACTAACGCAAAACCTCTCAGTTGGCCCGTGAAACTGAACAACATTTGTTCTACAACATTCCCAAAATGCCAAAAATAAAATTCGGATTTTCATACAAATTGACTCGATCAGCTGATCAGTTTTTATGAAAATTCAAATATTTTTTTTTTGGTTTCGTGAAAGTTGTAGACCAAAAGTTGTTCACTTTCTGTGGCTGAGGTACCATCTGAGAGGTTTTGCGTTAGTTCATTAACACGTTGTATAAACTTCTGTTATCAGGAGTCAAGGTAAATCACTAAATGCATCAGCAGTTAACTTGACCAGGAAAAGCATCTGATGCTGATGATGGGTAGGCACCGTTTTTTGACTCAGTGACACTGAGGTCACAGTGACCTCACTGATCTTGGCCTCCGACATAGAAGACGCCATTATTCTTATTCTACACCATCTGCAGATGTTCTTGGAAGGCTTTGACATCTTTTCAGGCTGTCTCTCCAGCGGTCTGGGGTGACCCACCGGGCTTTTCCCGGTTGGTCTCCCCATGTCTGCTCTTTCGACGGCACGATCTTCTATCCTCTCCACGTGGCCAGCTATCGAAGTCTTGCCGCGTTGAACTCTCCGATTATATTGGGTATGGCCATTAGTTCAACTCCTGATTTTTCCTAATTCTCCAGGTGCCATCTTTTCGTTTGGTTGGTCTCAAGATTTTCTGAAAAATCCTCCTATCTGCCACTAAAAGTTTACTTTCCTCTTTCATTGTTAATGTCCATGATTCGTACCCATACATTAGAATTGGCCTTATTACCGTTTTATAAATTCGTATTTTGATCTCTCTATGTATTATCTTGGACACTAGTATTTTATGGACTGCTGCGGAACATCTTAAGGCGTTTTGGATACGTAAAAAACTTTACAAGATTGCCGAAAAGCAGTTTCGTGTTCGCACTTAGATACTTACTTGTTTTCTCTTACAGAAAATACTTCGCGATGACAGATTCCACCGCGGCATCGAGCCTGAGGACGACTCGCTGTGGATGCCATCTCAGCTACTCTGTGCTACCGCCTCCGTCATGTATCATCTGCCTGATACTCAGGTAAGATTACTTTCTCACTTTTTCTCACCGTTTAACATTTCAGTCTTAACAAAAGAATCTGTGAAGTTTAAGCAGTAGGCACGTTTCATGATCATATGCCTATACGAGTAAGTAGTCATTTTTGTTCGCGAAGTAAGTTAGCATTATAGTCATAAGTACATCTAATAATGTAGGACTACAACTAAAAGGTTACTGGATTTGTAGAAACGGGTAAAATATTTACCTACTGAATTTTCTAAAACTTCCTACTTATTATTTGTAGGAATTTTATTTTTAACCATAAATTTATGGAAACCTAAGATCGTGCTAAGTAGAGGAGAATGCCGGGCTATCAGGATTCATGTTGTACCTACAAACTAATTGACAATGTAGTGTAGTGTAATATATGTACAATATGAAAAGCAAATAAATAAATTGAAATTGAATAGCCGAAAAGTGAGCTTCGGGCCCCGATGTAAGATAAGATAAAACTTCTTTATTGCACAAACTGAATATACTATAATTACTACTATACTATACTGGCGACCTCCGTGGCGTAATGGTTAACACAAAAACTTACTTTGGGGCTAGCTTAATCAGTGTGATTTGTATGTACTTATTTATTATTTATTTAATTAAAAGTAAATTTTAAATAAAGTAGGAACAAAGGATGCCATCGAATCACTGAGATACAAACGAGCCGAGAAAGACCAAATTTTTAATTACTTTTCTATGTATCTACCTTTTTCCCATTTACAGTTTTTTAGATAAAGTAAAATTTGCAGGTGCAAATATTCCGCATGTATCTTTCCCTGGCGCTGTCACCTCGACGGACGTTGAACGGTCGCCTGTGCGTGTGGGCATGCGGCCGCTGCGGCGAAGCTGCGGGCGCTGCGCCGCACGTGGCCGCCGCGGCCCGGGCTGCGGCTGCACAGGCGCTGAGGGCCTACTGCGCACAACTAGGTGAGAAATGACGATCCAATATACCTCCAGCGGCGGATTTTGGAGGAGGACTAAGGAACTCAAGCCCGCCCAAAAGCGTCTGAAGTCCCACCATGAAAAAAGCTCTATGATATTTATGTAACACTCGGGAGAAAGTGCGATTCCCAACTCATGTAGTAAATCGTGATGAAACCTATACTATACATATATACAAATTCTGGATCCACCACTGCCGCTCTCCCTACAGTAGGTACGCAGCACAGCTAGATTGACCTCTTTCTGTCCCTAAGACTAACGTGAACAAAATTTAGAATGTAATTTTATTCACGTTAGTTAAATTTTGTAAGTACCATATAAAATATTTAATCCTATAAAACTTAGGTTTTTCATTCATTGGAGAAAGGCTGTGGAGAAAGGCCAACGTTCAGGACTCCTTAGGGCTGAAGTGATAGATAATGTTGATGAAAAACTGGTAACATAAGGGCTCAGTCTTCCAAACTTACGGTGCGTCTATTCGACAAATTGAGAAATGTATCGACTAGGACTTGATAAAAACCTTTTTTTTTTGTTTAGATGAAGAATGTCAAGAGCTCCTGTCGGAAGGCTCGCCGCTGGGCAGAAACCACATCGTGGCGGTCGGCTGCTACAGCGAGGTCATACCCGTCATACAGTACTTGTGCGGCCGGTTGTCAGAAACACAACTGTGAGTAACTGTAGTATAGGTAGGATATATTTATTTTCTTGAAAATATTAAATCCCAAGAAAATAAACATAATCTAATTTGGTTGAAATAAAGTTTCATTACTCCATAGTTCCACTTCAACAGCAAATCTGATTATTACCGCTGTTAATTAGCTAATTGCTGTTCTATAAAACTCGTGAAAATGAATTTTAGCCCTGTTTATAGTTTAGAGTAAGTATCAATATTCTTTTTAATCATCTAAGTAAATATGCTTAGGTACTAAATAATTAACATCTTCAACCGCTACAAAATACTGATTACAAACTTCTACTTCGTAATACTTGAGTGGATACACAAATTCATATCGCTATAGGTTTCCCACGGGGAAAGGCACACTTTATAGACCTCAACTTGCTACGATCCTGACAGACCGCTTTCGATTCACCTAACTCATGATTTCCTTAATGCATTTTCTCCACAACATTCTCTCCCAATTCACAGGATCCCAAAACAGAATCCCCTGGCGTTGTTCTTCCTGGAATGCTTGTTGACGCTGATGTCCAGTCTCTCGGAGCGTGTATGCGGCAACTCACATTTCACGACATTCCTCTGGCAGAAATTTTGCCCTTCACTGATATCGTTCCTTGGGACACCGCGCGTGGACAAAAATATTAAGTCGAGGTAAGAACACATACGAGTATCAATTGGACATGACATATTTGGAATAAAAATCCCTTATGTAGTAGAGCTTTTTTTGTCAAAAATCTTGCATAATTCTTGAAAGTAAGATCAGTAAATCTTATATTTATTTAGTGATTTGGATTATAATAATTTATACAACTGTTATTTTTGTTAGATACAATTTATTTGAGACTCCATTTTATATTTTAGGGAACACGATGGTCACTTGGTAGATGATTCAGGGAGAGGGTCCGGTGCTCTTAGCAGCGCACCCAGCTTCAACAGCAAGCAAGCGAAGGCAATTTACAGGTGAGCTAGTTTTGCCTTAAAATCTTTAGTGAATACTAACAAATAAATATGCATAAAGTGCAAAAATTCCTTTCCTTATACCTTTTTACATCTAATTGATGTCATTTCAGCATTGCAAACCAACTAGTCCGTCTCGTTGGATCAACTTCGAACCTACGGCCCGTACTTGAGGCTCTTTATCACCGGATGTTACTCTACCCTCCTGTGGCGCACCGAGTGGAACCTCTTAGGAGCGCAAGAGAACTTCTGCACAATCCCAAAAGACTGGCTCACCTGGTGCTGCTAAAGAAAACAGATCACCCTGAAAGGCACAGCGATGACATGGCTATACTTAGGCTGTACGTATATAATTTTGATTTTCAAACTCTCTTTCAAGCTCTTGAAATAAACAGATCTTTGCTAGGTGATATATTTTCCAAGATATTATAGCCTAACCAGACGAATGACTCTCCAGAAACATCACAAGTTATTAAGTTTTAACTTAACTTGAATTTTATAAATGGATAAGTAAATTTCCTTTTTAATATATTTTCAGGATAATGGACGGCATAGAAGAATGTGGTCGAAGCGGAAACCCAGAAGTAGTGGCAGCCGCAGTAGAATGTGTGGTGTCCCTTCTGGATGCCCTTGAGAAGCTGTGCAATGGCTCAGCGGAGTACATTCCGGCGGACACAGTTACACTGATGCTACAGCATTGGCCGAAGTTACAGGATGCGGATTACACGGGACCCTTGACGTATCAGACTTTGGCCAGGCTTCCTAGCCCATACAGGTGACTATAGTCGTTTTCGTCATTTTCATTTTATCCACATGAACAACATTTTTTATAAAACATTTGTTTTTAGGGATGTGGTAGCAGTATTACAAAGTACTGAAGGAAAAGATGATTCTTCAGGTAAGCACGGTATAGTTACGAACTATAAAAATCTATTTCTGCTTACTGCTACTGCAAGCTAATTTTAACAAAGTTAGGTAAGTAGATATTGTTTTGAATCTGTTGGGCTTGAATCAAAACGGGTTTGTTAGTGTGTTTGGATTTGGCAGTTGGTTATCACTAAAAATCCATCTTCCAAATATATTCTTCAGATACGTCAGGGCCTGAGAATGTGAGCTCGGGGAGCGACGGTGAAGCGGATTCGGACAATGACAACGTGTTCCTACCCTCACGAGCCAACAACCCTAACTCTCCAGAGAATAAGATAATGCCCAACGGAAAGACGAAATCTGTGCCCAAAACACTTAATTTGGGAAGGTAAGTGATAGTAAAGTATTATTATTTTTATTGAAATTATACGTATCATGAAAAAAAATGCAAGAACATAGATTGTAAGCATTTATAGATGATACGATATGTAATGACCTATATTGACATTTAAATCCTTTTTACAGATGTACTGTTACGGAGTGCAATGTTGACTTAGAAAGGCACAACGCAAGGCAGTTTATAAAAACCTTACAGCACTCCTTACTTCCGAAGCTTCTCAATCTTAGGACTTGTATTGAGGTAATTCCGCTAATTCCTTTTAAATGGTTAAAATTTTTTTTTTGTGATATTTTTCGCCCGCTTTTTATGCAACAAAAGCCATTTCGCCAAGAGAAGACTAAAACTTCACAAAACATATCTCGGACGCTTTGGGTGCTAATAAAGAATGCCTCCAATTACTTAGTTAGGTACATGTTTATCACCCGGCCTTGGCTGAAATGAATAATTCCAGTTACCAAATAAATTGTTCTTTTGTGTTTTTACTGTTATTTTAATTTCATTATTCTATATTGATCTTTGTATAGCCCGTGGTTAGATTTATTAGGCATATGTCCCTTACACGTTGTATAATGTATTTATTAAAATATAGGTAATATCGTTGAATTAGTATCCCATTTTGGGGCTAGAGCAATCAGTGTGATTTGTCCTTATTTATTTATTCTTGCCAGGTGGACGAAGCTATGCAAGAGTTCGCATGGAAGTGTTGCCAACACAACGCGGCGCAGCCGCCCGCCACCGCCTGCATCATGAACGCGGACGGCGTGTACCTGGCCACGTACGCTGCGTTGCTGCTCACTGCTAAGCAGCAACGAGCCAAACCCTACCAAGCCAGTGCTGCTGTGGTAAGCTTTCATTCATGTCTACTTACTACGTCTGCTTTATAAAGGCCTGTTTAAACAGTAGCAATATATCCGAGCCTATGAGGGGGGGATCTGGGGATTCAAACAATTGTGGTTATTGTAGTCAATGGACTCTTGTCAGAACAAGACCGTTACTCCACAAAATACAAGACAGTCGTCCGATACTGTCCGTCCTATTGCCAAACCGAATTAGACGTTATCATGATTTTGTAACGCTCAATGTTGCTTGAAACTGAAACGCGGACACGTATCTACGTACGTGTACTGTGCCACTTTTGGTGTAAAAGCCCAGGGCACACGCGTGTTACAACCCCTTTTGAAAAAAAAATTATAATTTGGTTGCAGAAAACGCCAGTGGCGCTAACAGAAGACGAGTTCGTAGAAGAGGTACAAGGTAGCGGCGTGCTAGTGTATCTGTCTGCGACGTGGCTCCGGGAGCTGTACCAACAAGTGCTCTCCAGCGACCTGCTGAGAGACGTGCCATCGTCTGATCATCCTTTGATGCATCTGCTGTCAGGTATCATCAGTCATCATCATCAACAGGTCTTATTTAGTCTCCACTGCAGGAGCAGAACCCTCTCTGTACTACCAGAGTCATACTTGGCCAGGGCAGCCACAGGATTTGGCCTACACTCTCCACGCTGGCCAGACGGATTGGAGAGGTCTCGTTGATGTTTACAAGCTTCGTTTAGCTTGTGTTTCCTGTCAGATATGGTAGAAAACAATAATTTGTGTCACAAATTGGCTATTGTTACCATTGAATGTAGATTACCATTAGATTAAAATCGATATCATGGATTTAGGTTTTCTATTATACCTCCTCCGGGCTTTGTCTTTTTATAATTTCTGTTCTCCTATTGGTTACGAAACTACGGTTTTGTACGCGGCAGAAGGGTTTCCTATCTGTAACTGTCCTCTGGTCACCGTTATCTTTCGCATCATCTAAGACGACGTGGGTTCACAATTTGCAACTCTGTGCGTGTTTTTGAAAAATCACTGTTATTAAACTACTACAGTTTATTCCAAAAAAAAAATACATAAAAATGTCAAGAGTTTTCTACAGACACCCACAATAGCCAAAATACGATTGAGCATTTTTGGCTCGATAGAAAAAAATCACAAAGATACCTCTAATTTGCCTAAATTTGCCTTTATAATACATATTACTATTTTATACAATCACCATTTTATATGAAAATTATACCAAAAAATTTATTATCTAAATGTCTATTCGTTTTGGCTACAAAAAAAAATATATAAATATAATACAAAAAAAAACAGTGAAATATTCGTGGAAAGAGAAGAAAGGCCCGGAGCCTTGGTCGACGATATTTCGCAGTGTTTTATTTATTATTATTTTTTTGTATTATATTTATAATTTTTTTTTGTAGCCAAAACGGATAGATATTTAGATAATACATTTTTTGGTATAATTTTCATATAAAATGGTGATTGTATAAAATAGTAATATGTATTATAAAGGCAAATTTAGAGGTATGTTTGTGATTTTTTTCTATCGAGCTAAAAATGATCAATCGTGTTTTGGCGATTTTTATGTAATTTTTTTGAGGAATAAACTGTAGTAGTTTAATAACAGTGATTTTTCAAAAACACGCACGGTATTGCAAATCGTGAACCCACGTCACCTTAATACGTTCATTTCACATTTACAACACTTTATGCAATATTTATTTTAACATTTATTTTAAGTATGATCTTTTCAAATGAATTATTTGAATTCTACAATTTGCACAGATCTCGGGGGCTTAGACCAAAGTCCAGTGATGTCAGACTGGCAAAAGCTGAAAGAAGTGTCGATGATGTACAACACCACCAACGATTCGCCGCAACATCAAGCCAGCCTACGGTGGGCTAGAAGGTACACCATCCTAATTTACCATAAAAATAAAAATAAACATTTGAAAATATTGAAGAGAGAATAATTGCGTGGTCAACGAAATAAATACTTTAAGGACCTTTACTCCAAAAGCAGCACGTCATACCTACGTAGCTACAAGTTCGCGTTACAGTGAGCCTGTGGCGTTACCACCATGATGATAGAATCTAATTTGGTTTGAAATTGAAATAGAACTATACAGTCGGACGGCTGCCGTGTTAAGAGCAAGCTTTTAAATTACACGAAAACTTCAAGTACTTTATCTACAAGTTTTTTAGACACAAATTCCTACTTACGAGTACCTACCTTCTATAGTACTAGCGTATATTATCTATTTTATCCAGGATCTTGACCTGCATATGGGATTCAATGGTGACGGTTCTTAGCGTGCCATTGACGGGATACAGAAACAAGAAGCAGAAACTGCACGGCATTATCTCGAAGAAGATCAATACTTTTGGAAAGAGGAAGAGAATAGCTTGGGAAGGGTTAACAATACAGTGCCTTGAAGGATTGCATAAGGTAAAAATACCATAACTTGTAGAGTGTTTAAAGTAGGTATTTATTTCTTTGTGCCATATTATATTAATATGCATTAAATATTTTGTGATGTGTACAATTTTCAAACCTTACAGAATACCAAGATACCTAAGAGCTAGAAGACCAAGCCTACTATCAATATCTTTACTCTTTTCTCTAACACTAAATAATATTAGCATGTAAATGGAGACTTCACTAAAATATTTATAAATATTCATTTCAATACTGATGTTATTTAAAATTTAAGAGAGAATTCAAGATATAGCGAAGCGGGTTTCTCAGTACCTTCTGTATTTAATCAATCCCACTTCCTTTCCGCACCGAGTTTGACTTTGACTTTCCATCTATGTTTTCTAGCTAGACATTTCGTTTTCAGGCTGCAAGAGTTAGCAACACTCTGAGTTTACAAAACCGCTGCAGCAGCATCTTGGCTCTCCTAGCTAACTCTGCTATTTCACAGCCTCCAAATGGAAAGATTTTAGCTACTCACGCCCTCTCTTTGGATATTTTGATTACAGGTAAGAATATTAACGTCTTTAGAATAAATTTAATGAGAATTTACGTGATTTTTATATTTATTCAAACGCTCTAAATTGTTATTGATTCCCTCCTTAGAACTTTAATATTTTTATTAATTTTTACATTTAAGTATGAGTGCACAACACTCACGTAACTTCACCTTCCTTGTCAAAATTTCTTTTTACTAATTAAAGTCTTGAATTTTTTTTAATTGACTACTATCTACCTAATATGATAAAAAAAAACAAATGCCGAAGTCCTTTGATTTTCTGTGTATGTAGGTGGTCTAGAGCTCGGCTCTAAAGCCCCGGAATGTTGGGAGCACATATTCGCCGCGTGCCAATACGTGTCCAGCTTCGAGCACTCTCTGTTTGGACAGCAAGGGAACAACACTACGCCCATAGTGACGATGCAGACGGGGAGGAATAAAACTGTTTCTATTCTACAAGCTGACGCTAAGCTGGGACTGGATGGAAGAGACGATGAGACTTGGTGGGTATCTATACTTCATAAGGATGGCTTAGGGACTAACATAGATGCACCTTTCTTCGTTACTACTGTTAAATTTATCATAGCATCCCTCTCCAAAGATCCATCCTTGTATTTACAAAGTTTCTAAATTAAAACCCTTCTGAATCTTAAGATTTAGTTGCTATTAGATCATTCATCCATATAAACTAAACTTACCATCTTATAATAACAATGATCCGTATGAATACTTTTAGTGACATAATTATTATCTTTTACAAAATATGATGATATTTTAAAGTATTATGACGTGTTTTAATTGTAGTGTGGACGTATTCAACTTCCTGCAACCGGTTATGGAGAATAATTTGAACAATGACATGTCAGTTCCGAAGATTGTTGAGGCCTGTCGACAAGAGGTAAGCACGATTCCAAGCAAAATACTCATGTGTATATAAAATGTGTTTAAATTTTATAATGAATTTAATTAGGTACAACTTGTTAAAATCTTAGAACTGTTAACCGTGAAACTTTGCAAAGGGGTGTAGTCCCTTTAGAAAAAAATAGTACCCTTACTTCACAAAAAAATCCAAGACAATCTAAAAAACTAGGAAATACGCAAAACGCGGCCATATTGCTAAGCAATTTCTTCCATACGAAGACAACTGTCCAAATTTCATGTAATTCTGTTCACTAGAACTTTGACCTGAAGTCTTTTTCTTTTATTATTTATTTAAGTTTTTTGCACACAATCTCATATTTGATTGATTACAATGGGTCAAACTTAACGCTATGCATTATCTACCAGTTTGCCTTTGGGACACATCGAGAAGTTGGTAGAAGGGGTGCAAGTTTTAGCACTATTACAATACAACATTCCTACATAATATTACACAATAAATACATATAGGTACTTAATATAAATATTATTAATTTCAACATAATTTTATTAAATAATACATGAAAAGATTTATAACAATACATACATACATATATATCCACAGAAACATTAAATAAATACCATACATATATACTAAACCATATACATACACATATTTATATATTATATACAGCAGAGAGAGTTTAATTTGATTCCAGATAATATTTCTTGACCAGCATTTTGAAATAATCACGATTGTGTGATCTCGTAATGCTATCAGGGAGGGCATTCCAGAGCCGAACAGCCGTCACGGCAAATGAATTAGAAAAGAAACCAGTACGGTGAGAAGGAACAGCAAGTTGCATTGTGTTAGAGGAGCGTAGATTTCTAAGCTAAGGAGCTGAAATTTAGATATTATGTAACTGAAGGGGCGATGTAACAGAAGGCGGGAGCAGAAGGATTATAGATAACACTATGAAGATAACAAAGAATATGTAGATTTCTACGCTGTTTGATAGTGAGCCATTTAAGCTGAGAACGATAAGCGGATATGTGATCATACTTGCGAAGACAAAATATAAATCTAATACAAGGCGTTCAAGCTTTCTGAGCTGATCCTCAGTCTTAGGGTTGGATCTCATCTATCAGCTCGAAAGCACTTTCCTATGATTAGGAAAGTGTTCCGTGAATTCTAAGCGTTAAAACATTTCGCGTTCATTCCCCGCCTCCCGCTTCACAGTCAAACGAAATATGTAAAAGCATGCGGGGTGCTTTGCGGATCGACCCGCACCTTATTCCCTCAGAGTCACTTCGTATTAATCGCCTTAAGAGCCCATACTACCCTAAAGTTCTTAGAGCGATCTTAAATATTTATCAATATTAACGAAATACTCACTTTGAAATAAAAACACAGCAAAGTTCAGGCAGGACTAACTCTAAACATAATAAAATTCGAAAACACGATTACTTAAAATTTTCTCGATAGAAAAACATTGCGAAGTTGCCTCCAAATCACCTCAGAATTATACTAAAACAGAAAGTATTCAAGAAATACAATAATGTAGCACTTGTAACTTTGGATTATAATTGTATTAAACATAAGACAGTCATCATATGTCTTTTCAAATAACTCTTAAATATTCTTTGTAAAACGAAAAAAACCTCAAAACCAGAACCAGCCTTATTGACCCACCGCGATTCCCTACGCCCCGCATGGCTCGCTGTCTCGCTTCATCTAGAGTAAATTTTTGTGCGTGGAAGCGGGAGCAAAATTTAGATTACTGACATCAGGCGCCCTCTTAATAGAAAAAGTGATGGATCTGCTATGCTTTTCAAAAACTCTTTAGTTGTTGTTGTTGTTGTATATATCTTTATTTTACAAAAAAATATTTTACAGACATAAGCCATATAGTATTTGCATCAAAAGTCTTAGAATCAAGATTCGAATAATAACTCGAAATGTGTGCAGGGCGGTAACGTGATCAGCGGAGCCGGTGCTGCCCGTGTTTGCTGCGCGCTGTCGTCGGCGTGCGACGCGTTGTTCTCCCGCCTGGCCGCCACCACCACGCTGCCCACGCTGCGCGCAGCCCTTGTTCGGCTTGTAGCACACCAACACTCTCTGGTTAGTTCAAAGGAAGACTATATCTTGTTTCTCCCTTAGAAATAGTTACAATTGTTATAAATACCCAGTCCTTTCAGAAGTATGTTACACTTATTACAGTCCCATGAAGTCCTCTGATGGACATAAATTTTGAATGCCTAAAAAAACCCTATAAAAATATGGACATAAGAAGCCAAAAAATGACACCGTTGTAATCTTACCGTTTAAAATATCCTAATAAATACCAATTACTGTCCGGTCGATACCACCTAACGCCTCTTACTAGGTACTTAGAGGGTCTTATCAAGGATACAAGAAAATTATGGATGTAGTCCGCTTTCATGTAGCTTAGAGTGACTGAACGAATGATATGCTCTGAAACGTGGTCCCTTACTATGGGTCTCATAAGAAGGCTTAAGATCGCTCAACGCACTATGAAGAGGGCTATGCTAGGTGTTTTTCTACGTGACACCATACCAAAAACACCTAATTTTTTTCGCAGTTGTTCACTACCTGGGATCAAGACGTTGCTAACAACAACGTAGGCTGGTGGAAGCGCAGCGGCCGAAACAATGGTAGCAGCAACGGAGAAGCTGCGCGGGCCTTATGCCGTGGCGGAGATGTGGCTTTAAGGTGCCTGAGGGCAGCGAGGCCATTGGCACATCGGATGGCGATATGGACTGTCGTGGGACCGCATCTCATGCAGGTTAGTACGGAAGTTAAACAGATTAAATAAAAAAGATAGTAACCCTGAAGAGTAACCACAATAATTGAAAATTAAACCAATTAATTTAACACCAAACATTTTTATATATTAACCAAATGGCGTTTACAGGCGGCGTGCCACAAAGATATACAAATCTCCAGTCTGGCTATTCAGTGTCTGCATGACTGCGCCACGACACTACTCAACCAACAAGTGGAATTACCTCACTTCCATTTCAACGAAGCCCTTCTCAAACCCTTCGAGAATCTTCTCTGCCTGGAGTTGTGTGATGATGACATACAGGTACCATGCAATTTAATGTATCACTTTAAATTAGTAGTTCGCGGATTTATCCACTTCATATTAATCCTTGCTTTCAGGAGCAAATTATATCGTGCATCTGCGAGTTTGTAGAAACAAACAGAATGGAAATAAGATCTGGCTGGAGACCTCTCTTCAATACACTTCGCGCTGCTAATAACTCCAACCAGTATTCAGCCATACTAGAAATATTCAAAGTATTTTTGAACACCGATAACACTTTAGTATTTGCAAATGCAGCTCTTGACTGCATTTTATGCTTACTCAGCCATATTAAGGGCCTTCATTATGAGGAAGTTCAAGCGACTGAAGTAAAACCTAAAAAGGCTCCACCGACTCAACCTAAGCCAAGCCTTAGCCTGAAATTCTCCAAAAATAGCAAATTTATTCCACTCAGTGAAGAAAAATCAGAGAAAGTAATCGTAGATATGTGCAAAGAAGCGCTGTTTCATTTGGAAAGTTGTGCAGACATCCTAACAATGATGTACAACATGCCAAAGTGCCCAATCTTCAACACTGGCAACAGAATTAAAGGAGATCTTCCATTATCTGTTGTTGATCCAATAATCCCAAGTACATCTCTTGATATCACAAAATACATAATAAACGAAAATTGTGAAGAAGAACTTATTTCGTACAGAAAATTATCAACAAGTCTTCCGCATTCGAGCACCACTAACAACTGTCTCTTAAAATTGGACAGACCAAGTAATATACTAAAAGTATGGTACGTTTTGATAGAAGGGTTAATATCTGCTACAGTTGTATGCTCGAAGAAAAATCAACCTGCGGCTATGGAGACACTGTTCAAATTGTTGAGAAACATTATTGAAGTGCCCGGGACACATTTTGGGCTACATTGTATAAATCATCTTCTCCTGCCTACCGTTCAAAATTGGCTTCGACAAATAGCCAATGTAAATACTCATTGGGACAATGTTATGCCAAATTTCAAACAATGCTGCGGCATGACTACGGATACTATTGTGATATACATACATCATCTGCAGCAAATAAATATCGAAAGGTCAGCAACGGATGAAAAGACTGACGCAATGGAAATAGAGCCTTTTGAAAGTGCTGAAGCTACGTTTGCTTTAAAACAGATAATGCTGATCCTAGTGGAATGTATAGCTCAACCTCAAGAACCGATCGCTAGGCTAGGAGCTTCCTGTATCAGACACATCATACTGACGTCAGGACATTTGTTAACTGATAACCAGTGGGAAGTGGTCTGTACAAGTCTCCACAGAGCGTGCA
Source organism: Acrobasis repandana (assembly GCA_963576875.1). NCBI lineage: Eukaryota > Metazoa > Arthropoda > Insecta > Lepidoptera > Pyralidae > Acrobasis > Acrobasis repandana. Next base: position 6,105,430 of record OY756230.1, on the reverse strand, counting down.
ATGTTAGCCTGACGCCTCTAAAACAACTGACGTTTGCTTTCAAGGAGAATTCCAACAGTTTCTACGGAGATTTAGCGATGGTCAAAGTAGCAGCGAGGCGTGACTGTTCAGTCAATGACAATGTCAGATTACATGCTATGGCACAACAGGTGTTCTTGACAGAGCAACCGAAGACCGAAGCACACACAAAATTAACTCCTAAAAATTCTTGCCAGATGCTTATCGATGATAGAAGTTACATCTTCCTTATTTACTTGCAAGAGTCTGCCAATTCTCTAAATCCAGATTTATATACGATTAGAATTCCTCACAGAGGACTAGTAGTTGGGCTTTTGGCACATCAAATATTAGTTCAAATAATTGCCACAGTCCTCATTCAGGCGTCTTCTGATCTATTTCAAGGAATCAACAGTATTTTACTGGAAAGTCTTAAAACTGGCACAAACACGTGCAACTATAAGTTTTTCTTGAATACTTACAATACGGAGTTATTGCTTAAAGGTCTAGAACTGTCATATACACGAGCGATGCAGTTCGATTCCAGGCCAGGTCTGAAATTCCTCGTCCAAAAAGTGTCAAATCTTGACCATGCTGCCAATCTATACAAACAAACTACTTCATCTTGGCTAATCAAAATTATTGCGCTCACGGAAATATTCTTTAGTGGGGTGCATAAATTTAAATTAAAAGCATCGGACATTCCCATTATCCTTCACAACTACACTAGTACTTTGAATTTGACGTTAGAATATGATTGTTTTGTGACAAAAATATTTGACCTTAAAAGTACTTGGGAATTATTATGCATTAACTATGTGAAGCAACTGATAAATGTATCGGACTTTGATGATGATAATGAAAATGTAAAGCGACGAATATCTTACAGTTCAGTGGATACAGATTCATCATCAAATCACTACGATCAATTTTATGCGCCAGAAGAAACAAGTCAACAAAAAGTGCATGAGGATCCAGTATCACCTACTAAAAGCGAGCGAACCAAAAGTGATACTGAAAGTGCCGATGATGAATCTATTGAAAAGCCGAAACCATTTACTTTTGCTGATTTTAAGAAAAACAGCCAATCTACGCCAAGCGTCAAAGACGATGAAGATGAAACCTTACCCCATAATGAAAACGTAATTGAAGTTATCTCAGGGATGGAAAACATCGAAAACGCACAGGAAATTGTACATGATGACATCGAACCCAGTGTTGACGTCTCAAATGAAATTGAAAATATCACTGAACAAATTAACAAAACTGTAATTGAAGAGAAGAAAGTTAGTGTATCTAGTGCTATTGATAGCCACATGAATACAAGAAAAGTCAATATTACAATTTGTGACGGGCCAACGTACGAAAGAAACAAAAGTACCGATGCTCCATCTTCTGTGATCATTCCGCCACAGCCGGTGCCACCAGAAATAGAACAGCAAAGGGCTTTAAGTATAAATAAGGTAAGGATCAGTTATAATATTAGATAATGCTTAGAAACTACACAGTGTTTTTAACAATCAATTCGTTTTTCAGGATACGGATGTACAACGACATTGCTTCCAGAATATTTTGTTGGCTTATCTGGAATTGGTGCTGACCTTTCCTTTAGACAGGTTTCAGCTCATACAACCGGTGCTTCAGAGCGGATTTGTGCACCTCGGGAAGACTGTCACCGATCCACAGCTACTCGATAGAATTAATATATTTTTCGATAAGAAAAACTTAACCGAATTTAATTATAACTGATCAATTAATTGTGATAATATAAAATTCACATATTATTCTATATTCCTTGATTGTTCAGTGTTATATGCAAAATAAAATCATACTATATACTGAATAATGTCGTATATTTTGATAAACTATTTATTTTTTCTATTCAGCTCTTAGCTCATAAACCAATAAGAGATAATATTGACTCTGGTATAAAACTTAAAATATTTAAATCAACAAAATACACGTAACAATTACTCTATTATTATCATTTGGTAATCAGACTACTTCATTTGTCTTTTGTAAAAATGATATCTCATAATCAGTCGATATAATATAAACAGGTAAAAATATATGACACTGGTGCTTACATGAGATGGCACATTGAACTCACAATATAATCGTAGCTCTTTCACGAACTGCAATTAAAGCTAACCAAAGCAAAACAATTTAGATATTTTTACAATGGCACTATTATATATTTGGCGAACATTAGTACTTTTATTCTTGCTATTTACAACTTTTATAACCTCTTTCTTATAAGAACTATTTACAAATTCTCAATTTCTAACTTTTATCTTAAAACGTAAATTGTTAAGTACGAAAACACAGTCAAAACAGTAGATAAAACTACTCCTGTACCACTATTAGGGTATGTATGCATAGGCAGAGCATACGACAGTGCACTTAGACCTAAATCTACAGACATCACAACACTCTCTTTGTTAATCATGTCGGCCAATTTTTCAGCCTCTAATACACACATTTGCAGCTGTAGATCAGTAGGGTCTTTGAGTAAAGTCTCTACACTAACAAATATTTCTGTTTCTATAGTCAAATATCCCCTGAGAGCACATTCAGCTATTGTCACGTGTCTTTCTAGTGCTTTTAAAATATTATGTAGGTTTATTGCTGTAGCAGATATATTGGTGCCATATAAGGCTCTATCAATTTGCTTCTTTGAATAAAGAATCCTTAATGCACCTCCACATTTAGGACAGCATGCTCCTGGGGCGGTGAAACCCATGCAGCCTTCCTTCTTCAGCGGTGGACAAAGAATCCTGTCTATGGTACATTTGTGCTCCATGGAGTCGGATATGGGGCCGACAGCTAAACATGGGCCTTTATAGTCCATCGTGACGAACTCTGCCCAGGCCGCACATTCTGATATGTATGTCACACCGTTAACACCACAAACTACACCAGCCTGTAAAATAAATTAAAAATTTTCAAAACACTTTCAAAGCTAAATAGCAGTCGATTGATTCTACTGCAATAATCATATAAAATCAGGTGACTTGTTTTCCAAGTCACCGTTCGTATTCCAAGACACGAAATACCATTACACCGTATTTTTGAAACCGTCGCGTCAGCAAAAAATAATATTCTTTTAGCAGAAATCTTGCAAAATGTGTCAATGGTTATCTAAAAATTTAATCAAAAATCACGCGAAGGTTTCTTTGACCCCTTGAAAACGAGTGGTCAAGACCACTCCTTGCAAATCCTTCGCGTACGAGCAATAAAAAAATGCGCCTTTTTGGTTTCGCCTAGATAGATTGATATCATAAATGTAAACAAGTCATTTACTGCAGAGCATCTTCGTAGACAAGGTCCCCAATAAGCAAGTTTTGCGCCGCTCATAACCAGGTAGCAGGGATTCTCGTGCGTGTGACCATCAGAGTCGCACACCGGTCGCGACGACTGTCGTAAGCAGTCAGTCGTATTTACTGAAAAAAATAATTTTAAGAATTTCCATTATTGGAGTTAATATTCACAAAAGCAGTACAAGAACCATTTGGAACCAAATTCAAATTGTCCTTCTATAAGTTTGGTATTATATGTATTTTACGAGTAAACAACGCTCTTGAATGTATCCAAAATCAGACTGTCGCTTTTACTCTCACTCCGGATCGTATTTAGGGTATATAGTAAATCTACCAAGTTAGTCCCACTTAGGTTACTTTACTTACCACAAACATGTTGTGGACATGAAGTCTGCAACCTTGAAAGACATACATTATGCCTCGGCAGACATGCATGGCGTCGTGGACAAGAGACGCCTGCGCATTCAGCTCGCGAGCCAAACTCGATCTCGGCGTCTGTTGCACCAGCACATCTGAAGATGATAAAATTTGTTGTATTAATGAGTTCTTATTGGAAAGTAAGTAGTAAAATAAGTACGTTATTTATTTAGACTTGAGTTTATAATGCTTCTGCAGCATCGTTGTAGAAAGCAGACATTATAAATGTACAACTTGCTACAGTTGTAATCGATCGCTATATTACTTCTTCTATATTCATCTTCCTACATGCGAGCTCTAACGTGTGTTTCATAAGTGCTCCATATGTTTATTTTTCTGAAAACGTCTGCAATCAAGTTGCAGTAAGTCAAGGTAGACCTTTAAAAACTCTTTCAACTCCTACCGACTACAGCACTACTACTACATTTCTGTAGATTCAGGCACCCTCTTTAACAGTGAGGGGAGTACGAGTATACGTCTACGCTTCCCGCCTCCCTGAAATAAGAACGTTGATAAAATCTTTTCGAAACGTTCCTTCACTCGAGTTGGTCAATGAGAGGATCAGCAAGGATCCATGTCATGTCCAAGTTGAGGGCATCGTCAGAACATTTGAAGACTTACTTAGCGAGGCAGACATTGGGGTACAGCGTGTGGCGCGCGCGCACAGGCATGTGGTGCGGCGGGCAGGCGCACGGCAGGCGCGGCGGCGGCGCGCTGCTCCCGCGTCCACAGGCTCGCCGCGCGCATACGCGCTCTCCAAGAACGCACGCGCACGCATTGCACTCTAGGTAGTATTTTTCTCCTGCAAAAATAATAACAGATATTATCGGGGGATGGGTCTTCTTTACACATCATACAACGCTCATCACATACCTCATTAAATTGTAGAGATTCGGTGTGTCACGTGAAAGGAATTAAGTTTTTATAGAAAAAATCATTTTTGGACATGCTTTATTTGTTGTGAGACCAAAGGTCTGTCAACACAAAACAAATAGTCCTAATCTCGATGGGGTTCCGTCATTTCATAACAGAGTTCCTATAACCACCTTCCAGCTTCATCATCAGATCAGCTCCAAATCATCATAATATTGCATTGTCACGCGATATATATATGCGCCGAAAATTTCAGCTCAATCAGTTAAAGATATTTGCTTTGAGTTTGATTGAGTTGCATGAGTTGCAACTCAATTTTTACATACATACATTGCAAGTTAAATAAAAGCTTGTAAATAGATATTGCTTCCCTTCCCCTCTGCATAACTTCACAACCCTAGATGGCTAGCTGATCCCGCTTATACCTAAGATCGAATGCAACCACTACCAGTTCAAGCTCAATACCCAAATGTCCATACGACTTATGGTCCAATGGGGATCCGATAATCTAAGTGATTTATTTTTAGAGAGAAATATTTCAATTGAAGACATTAACGAACCTTGCTTCACCACCTTCTCATGCAGTCGGCAATCATCCATAGCCACACAAGGTAACGGTTGGCAGTCACCCAGACCTTTGTTAGTACAGCGGCATATTTTATAGCAGTCTTTTTGCGCTGGTCCTGGCGAGGGAACCCTGACGTATGCCCCGATAGGCACCACGTAATCTGTTCGGTCACCTGAAAAGAGAAACATCATAAAAGGGCTTGTAATCTCAAACTAACTCGTATGCTGTCAAGTATAAATAAATAAATAAATATATATATAGGGACAAATCACACTGATTAAGCTAGCCCCAAAGTAAGTTATAAACTTGTGTTATGGGATACTAACTTAACGATACTATATTTTATGATAAATACATATATATATATATATATATATACATATATATAAACACCTAAGACCCCGGTCAATTTGAAAAAGTGTGCATAATCGACATGAAGCAAGCCAATCATAAATACTGAAATACTGATCGTAATTAAATGTTTAATATAAAACTTAGGGACTAAGATTTAAAATAGCAAAACAAGTTGAGATTTGGGTAAAAATGGGAATATATTCATAAAACTCAGCATACCCAATGGGCATCCGTCCACGCAGCTATACCTCCGGCAATGTTCCTCCGGACCACAGGTTCTATCAATGACGCACATTTTGTCTGCAGCACACAGCTGCTTACTGCACGGTGACGTCACTACTTCGCGTGCAGTTAGAAGAGGAGCTTCGGTACCTGGAAAAACCTTTTACTTTAAACGAGCAATTCTTGTAAATATGTGTGTGTATACCAAAACGAGGATCTCGGAAACGGCACCAACGAAATTTAGTATGTCGAAAGTTTCGGGGCCGAAAAATCAATCTAAAAAAGGTACCTATTAGATAATTCATAGAGAACCTCTTTTTCTGGGTGTTTCATATTGAACGGAGCTCGGCTGGCCAAGTCTACCAGGTACTATTTAATTAGGGTAACTTGATTTCCTTCGAATTCTACAGCAATGACCGAAATGGACTTGGTCAACCAACCAATTTAGAAGGCGTTCGTCATCACTGATAGGAAGCAATATTAGGTTCAGAAACCAACAGTTTGTGTGACTGTGGGATCACTCAGTCTATAGACCACCTTCTGCCATATCCCCACTGGCCGACTTCTTGTACAAAGGCTAAACGAGTCCAACTACGGCACCAAATTCTAGTCTAAGTAAATTTAAGGTCTCTGTATGGTAAGCACATAGAAGCGATAAATATACTTAAAACTATAACATATTATCACAATTTTAACATCACCAACAAGAAAGCATTGTAGCCACTATAGCATACGTCGCGCTGAAAATTCATCACCATATTTGGTCATCAATTTGCATCGCATGCGCCATTCGTCGACAACTCCAAATTAGGAAACGTATCGGGACACGGGAGCAGTGCTGCACCGCGCCAGCCAATCAAAACACAGGAACGAGAACATTACCGTATTTGGCTATCTGTTTGTCCCTTTCAACTTTCGGACTACATGCACAAAAATGATTTCTTTGATCCCTTTCAATCTGGGTTTAGACAGGGTCATAGCACAACGACTGCCTTACTTAAAATAACTGAGGACATTAGAGCTGGCATGGAAAATACCAAGGTGACGGTTCTGGTATTGATCGATTATTCCATCGACATGAATATATAGACTCGGCGTCTTCCTACACGGCCATGTCCCAGATTCGATTATTCATTCATTCTTCATTCTCATAGACTAAACACGAGAGTAGTACAGAAAGGTCAATATATTTTTACCTACCTACGAGTACGTGGTTCAAATTAAATCCTACATATATTTTGACAAACGCGAATGTTGGTAAGTATGGCTGGATGTACGGGTGGGTGTATGGATGGTTGTATGGTTATATAGATTTTTAGATTGTAGACCCACGACTAGCTTTTACGATCTTCACGGAAGGGGAGGCGGCTGCATTCTTAATGTGTTTTTTCTTTGTTTTTTTTTCTTATCATATTTATAAAGGTAAAAGTTAAACTGCACATATCTGTTTTATTGGTAACCTTTTATTATTCTTACTTAAATTCTTTACATAATGTTTTGCACTAGAAGAAGGTGATTTCTTGTACTTGTATACCTATTAGTTTTTTTTTTCTTTATTAGCTATCTATGTATTTAATGTATTATATAATCATACACGTATGCTGCGCAATTGGGCGCCAAAAATCCGCCATTATGCTTTCCAAAAATTTTAATATAGCCTATGACTACTACTGGTATTTATTCTGTGCTATGACACTCAAGTGATTAAGATGAATCTAACCACATATAATTTATCAAAATCTATTTAGCCGTGTAGTAGTTACGAGGAAACAGAATTATAGGGACAAACATAATAAAACATCAAAAATGTGTAAGCAGCCATCTTGGATCCAAAATCTGATAGTAGTTTCAAGTTGCGCGGGGCACCTCAAAGGGCTCAGAAATTTTGTAGGTTTTTGTAACAGAATGTAGGCGTACAGCCCCCACATACAAAACTTTTGAGCCCTCGGAGGTTCTAGTGAGACGTTACGAGATGTGACTTAATTTTATAAAGGATTTATAGGATTTTAGGAAACTTTTGTAAAGCATTTATAGCATATGTAGATAAAAATTATAAATATAAACATTTTTAAACGTTTTACAAACATTAATAACTGAGTAGCAAACAAATAGTTTTTCGATGCATCCATGAAGAAAGTGAAATGTAGGCATATTTATGATGTCTACATTTCACTTCTGTTTTGTTAGTCTATGACGAATTATTCAATCGGTTGACAGATCATTCACTCACTTCATACATTATGGCAGCCGAAATTTGGCAGTCCGTATTTAATTTTCAATCAATGAAATCTAGTTACTTACCGATGGAAAGTTATTCCTTTATATTTTGCTTTATTCTTTGAATTACTAGTGCAGTATCTCAACACACACCAAGGCATTTTTGACTAAGTTGACAGTGTTTTCTTTAATGAATCGTGGAGTGTATTATGCGCGTATTGCTAGCGAGTGACTAATGTGAGGTGAACAGTGATAGCCTATGATGAATAGAACACTACTGTTGTATGTGGCGTCTTCTCTAGTACGTAAGTACATAGATCTCGTTGGATTATTCTAATGCCTTCAACACTGTCGACACATATATACTTTTAGCTGTCCTACTACATATGAATGTATCACCCTCAGTGATCAATTGGTTCTCTTCATATCTTCGTGGGCGCCAACAGTGTGTTCGTTCTGAGCAATCTGTTTCAGATTGGATGGAAGTGACTGCTGGTGTCTCACAAGGCGGCATACTCTCTCCTATTTTATTTTCTATTTTTATCAATACTCTTTCTAGTCTTCTCAATTTTTCCTATCATTTCTATGCCGATGACTTGCAGCTTTATGTACAAACTGATGTTGATCAAATTAACGATGCCATAGCTTTACTAAATTCTAATCTTGACCTCATAAGAGACTGGTCGGAAAGCTATGGTGTTGCTGTTAACCCAACTAAGTGCAAGGCTATTATTATAGGGAGCACGCGAAAACTTCTAAAATTGGATTTCAGTTCGATGGCACATGTACTGTATAATGGCAATATCGTCCCTTTCTCTAACTCAGTTAAAGACTTGGGTCTCCATATAGATAATGCATTGAACTGGGATACACAAATTGCTGAGGTGAGTCGCAAGGTCTATGCTTCAATGCATCATTTAAACCTCCTTAAAAACTTTCTCCCCTTCAAAACCAAACTAATGCTGGTCCAGTCTCTCATTCTTCCTATCATTGATTATGCTGATGTGTGTTACCTGGACACCAGAGAGGAACATCTCAATAAACTCGATCGTCTTCTAAATAATTGCATTAGGTTCATATATTGCCTTCGCAAATATGACCACATCTCCTTTTTTCGTTCTGAGCTTAGATGGCTTACTAATCGACAACGCAGAGACCTTCACATTTTATGTCAACTTCATAGTATACTATATAATCTTTCTGCCCCTAACTACTTAACGTCTCAATTCCAGCTTCTATGCTCTAATCATGACAGGGTACTGCGCTCTTCCGACAAATTAACTCTTAATATTCCTTCTCACCGTACTGGATTTCTCTCAAATTCTTTTTCCGTCACGGCTGTACGACTTTGGAATGCCCTTCCCGATAACATCATGAGAGTACAGACGCGGGATCACTTCAAAATGCTGGTAATTCGACACTATCGCGAAAAAGCTTTGCTGCAATAATTTAAGTAAGTATATTTATTTTTGCTTATCTATACTAATATTATAAAGCGGAAGAGTTTGTTTGTTTGTTTGTTTGTTTAAACGCGCTAATCTCAGGAACTAGGTCCGATTTGAAAAATTCTTTTTTTGTTGGGTAGTCCATTTATAGAGGAAGGGTTTAGGCTATATAACATTCCGACAACCACGCGAACGAAGTCGCGGGCACAGCTAGTGTATTCATATTTATGTAAGTTTATTTTAAGTATGTAAATATGTATATGGCTTGATGGAATTTATATATGAACTAGCTTTTGCCCGCGGCTTCGCCCGCGTAGATTCGGGGTATGAAAAATAGATGTTGGCCGATTCTCATAGATACCGGATAAGCACAAAAAATTTCATCAAAATCGGTCAAGCCGTTTCGGAGGAGTATGGCAACGAAAACTGTGACACGAGAATTTTATTATATATGAATATATGTATAATATATGTATCTTATGTAATTATATGAATTATATATGTTTTACTTGCACCCCATTTACTACCTTTTCTACTACGTCCCTAAGGTGAACTGGTAGACAATGCTTAGCATTAAGTTTTACCTTTTGTATTATAATCGTTAGATTATTGTGCAATAAATATTAAATAAAAAATCAATAAAAATAACCACTGTATATAAACCCGAATTTTGTAAATAAATTATTCATTCGACTATCAACTCAGGAGCATAGAACACGCCTTATTATTTACCTCCAGCTAGGTAAACGTACCCTACTACACACACCATCGTTAGCATCTATAAGCTACAGCATATCATAATTAAATCCCCAGAAGTATGAAAATCCTTTATTACTCGCACTTTGATGTGGGTACTTACTGGGCGCAGTATAGTCTGTCAGAGGCACACACGGCTCAGAAGCATCTCTGGGCGCCAGCCTTGAACACAGCGCATGCGCAGACAAGGAAGCGGGCGCCGCCGACCAGTCCACGCTGGCCGACACCAGCCGAACGCAGTCATCGAGGCACAACAAGCTGCTGAGACCCTGGAAGTCATAGATGGATCATGAATGTTATGGCCATACATAGACCCTGCACGAATCGCCTACGCTAGTACGGCCATGTCTTGCGGAAACTGGCAAGTTACGTAGGAAACAAATGTACAGCCATACCGCCTTCGCCGGAGCCCGGCAGACGTGGTAGACCAAAGAAATGTTGGCTTGATGTCGTTAAGGATGACATGCTTGGTCTGTCAATCAAGGATGCTCAAGACCGTGCGAAGTGGAGAAGAAAAAGCCGGAGAGCGGACCCCGGGCATCGCAGCATTACAGATGAGGATGAAACTGGAAATACGCTGAGATGATAGAGAGAGAGACCCATGCTCCGCTCAAGCTAAGCGAGGCAGTACTATGTTTTGACAACCAATAAGATTTCGTTATTGACACATTGAAACAGATATAAATAGTTTACCTATCTAGTAACGACGGGATCCTATTGGTTGTTAAAACAAGGAAGCAAGCGTGGAGCGTGGGCCTTACCATATGACCAAATTATTGTCATATCCGAAATATAGGTACAAGTGCTGCGTCTACCGAATGACGCAAATACTGCCTTTCAGACAAATAATCCCACTTTTAATGTCAAACTTATAATATCATTGGTTTATTCTAATAGAACCATCATCGTGGTATTCGAACAAGACTTACCCGTTTAGTACAAGGCTTCACATTTAGAGCACAGGTGACAGTCTTCCACAGGTCTGCTGATAATGAAGAATTCTTCTTTAGCACCAAATTATACCCCGATACTGTCACAAATCTACAACAAAGATAGAGACACAACCCTAACTGAAATTATTCCGCCTCGTAAGATATCACCACAGATTTAAATGTTATTGCTATGTTAATTGAAAAATTAATTAATTAATCAACATGGCAAGATTACAAAATTTATCAACACACTTCTTAAAACTAAAAATAAGACAAATGACATATGTACTTACCCTCTAGAACCTTGGCTAGCAACTTCGAAGTGTGAATTGAAGTCAGCTGAGGAGGAACAGAACCTGAAGAGATTGCTGTGGTGGTTGTTCAGGTGGCTGCAGTAGGTCATGCCACCGCACCCGAGCGAGCACGGGTATTCAACTGAAAGGACGAACATTATTGTGCCATAGATTTTACACACATTATCATTTGAATAGTTCTCGAATAGTTGATGGTAAGTCTAGTTACCACGCCACACACACACACTAGCTACCTGAGTCATAATCTTACTACCGATGTGATCTTTCGAGTAGTGTCGTGTCACATAATTTTAAAGAAACTCTAGTGGTCTACACTTACTAGGCACTTTGTCTAACTAATCGCTACATTGTATACAAAAAGCTATTCCCAGAATTTCTCTTACAGGCAGCTAGTGATGATGAAAAAACTATTACCATCATTATTATGAACTGTAATTTTCATAGTTTTGTAAATCTTACGTATAAAGAATGGAGACTTCTTTCAGTCGGTCATTTCGGACATCCTTTCGAGGGGGCAATTTTTTTTAGCTATAGCGCCTATTACATATAGCTAAATAATATACTATATGGTAAACTTGACGTACTCTCTTCTATGCACTCGGCGAGAGCAACCTCCTGTGGCTCAGCTAGGCACTCGGTGTCAAACTGCTTCCATTTCTGCCATCCAATATCCACATTGAACGCATCTAGGCACAAACTGCGGCAATTTATTGTAGCTGCCTGCAAAAAACAAGTATTATACCTACATAAATATATAGACTAAAGTACTCGAATCACTGCTCAAAATAAATGAGGCTTTGAGCGGATAAATATTACAAGGTATTTCTATGTATGTTTTAGTTACAACTCTTCATCCTTTATCAGGTACCAGCAAATAAGTACATGTTATATGTACAGACAAAACAATACAAAAATCTCAAGGAGCAATGAATAATAATATGAGATGAAAGAACAAAATGTTACCTTTTTACAGCAATGAAGCTTATCGGCAGCATGGGGTAACTGATCAATAGTGTCGTGGGGATTGTCCTTCATGAGGAAGCATGGCCAGAACGCGTCGTTGTGCAGCGTGGGTTGCCCGCACACCTCCTGCAGCACCTCAGAGATTTCCGTCACGTCACTCGTTCTGCGGAGAACTGCGGTACAAGCTGACTTGCATGCTGGGTTCGATGACTCCGAACAACACGGTAAATCTGTGGAAATATTTATACTTAAGAATTATTCATTTTTTACTGCTGTTTCGTATGGTACGAATAGTGCGCTACAATGGCGCCCAAAATTATATCCAAAATTAAAATTTGTTGACGATTACTATGATGATTAGGTATGATGTAGGTACTTTTAATGTTACACTAAAACTTCACTAAATTGCTTAGGCGTTTTTGCTAACATAACGGAACAAGTATAGCGAAACTTCGTGCTCAGAAGTGGGATTCATTAAAGGTCAGGCCATAAAAATTATACAATTCAAATTCCATCTACAACATGAGTAGCTACACGCAATATTACATACATTTGGAACTATCTATCTGCTCGTTAGGTGCAGTCATGTTATCCAGACATCGCAGCAGTGCCGTGCTTCGTTCACAGGCCTCCAAAGCGCGCTCTTTGGCGCTGATGTCGACGCGCGCTTGCCCAACACGCCATAGCACTTTCTGACAGGCGTCAAAGCAGCTGAGGGAATCCGCTTGAGCTGTGAAATTGAGGTAAATCATCAATGCTTTGTACTTTGACACAAAAAAATAGTCAAAAACACATTGTGGACAGATCAGAAAGATTAACTAACTATAATGATCATGCTGCGGATGCAGAACATTGTGATCAATAGTGCCAAATCAAGCAGGAAATTACGATCGCGTTAAGTTTACCCCAACTCTGTCAATCGGAAGAATTTCAGCTGCTTTATGATCCGAAGCTGCAATAAGCTACAATCTGAGACTGCTAACACGTATTTTCGAGAAAACTTTGATAAAAATTAGTCTTCCGTTTTACACATGTTTTCATTGGACGGAGCGATAATATCTCTACAGAATAAAATATATCTTCTGCTTACATATGAGAAAAAACATGTGGAGTAAACAGTGTAAATATTACGCACAGCATCACTACTTCGATTTCTCCTGACTCTGCCTGAAGTGGAACAGTGTTATCTCGTTGGACTGTCGACACGCTACTTTCAGGGGACAGTGATCAGTGACGTCTTGGGCAGTTAAACATGCGTGTCTGCAAGCTGTGGAGGTGCCGATTAGACAGCATTATCTGCCCCGAAGCCCCATCAGCCTAAACCGGTAACTGTCTTAAAATGTATAAAGTAACGTACAGCAGCACCACTGTGCCTTCTCCTGACTCTGCACGCAGTCGAACAGCGCTATCTCGTCAGACTGTCGACAGGCTTCCTTCAGGGGAGTGACGTCCTTGGCAGTCGCACACGCGTGTCTGCAGGCTTTGGAGGTGCCGATTTGACAACATCCTCTGCCCCACCAGCCCAAGCCGGTAACAATTTCTGAAAAAAAAATTGTACACACTGCTGGTAGGTACACACATAGATAGTGAAACCTATCTAAAGTTCCATTGTTTAGGCTTTAACTTTAACTAGTACTCGCCCCGGCTTCGCATGGGTTCGTATTATATTTAGATAAACTTCCTGGTGAAATGCTCTACATGTTAGTCAAAAATCGGCCCAGTAATTTCTCAATTTATCGCTACGCTACAGACAGAATGTACTCGCCGGGGGACTTCAATTTATAATATGTATGGATTTAAAGGTATAGCTCAGAGGTCAATACCTTAGGAACTTTTGAATCGTTTATTAGATCATAATGAAAATAAATAAATAAATACATATTGAAACAAAATATCGTCACAAAACCTTTAACGGCCTACCTTGAATCGTATGGTTCATGCATATCCAAAACTCGATCTGCAAAAGAAACAGGTACTTAGGTATCAATATATCAAACGTCTTCAGGATCTTTTGTGCGTTCCTCTCACAATTGTCCGTGGTAACCTGACACGGCGGCGGTTACATCCTTTTGATGCGTAACTTTATCCCAATTACAATACAATGCCGATAGGCGGTTTATTGATGACGCTGAATGAGCATTTATGCCCAAGTATTGAATAGCTCGAACAAACTTAACGGCATGAATAGACGATATCTACTTACAACAGCCTCTGCCTGCTCACTCGTCAACAAGTGTGCAGGAAAACAACAAATTATGATTCATTTTATGAGGATTGTTGCGCTTAGAAATAAAGGATATCCGAGTCTGTTCTGGGATTTATACCAATTAATTTTAATTAAATTTAAGTACAGTAAACTGTTATGTGTGTTGTAGTATGTGCATATATGTATATTTGTATAAGTGTTTATACGTATGAAGTGTATAATGTGACTGTATTTAAGTGTACTAAATAGTGTGTTTTTAAGTACATATATCTTTAAGCGCCATTCATTTCTGTTTTTACTATAGGTTGACTGGTAGAGAATGCATTAGCGTTAAGTTCACCTTTTGTACCATCGTGGTCAATTAGGGCATATAAATATGTTAGTGTCGCTTAAGAAATAAAGAATAACTACAATAACTACAATGACGAGATATGGGTACTTAAATTTATTTTGGCTTTCCTCAGTTTAAATGAACGGATACCAATGACACTACCTTTAGGTGTTGAATGCGGCAAACAAGTTTAAGACTTAAGCTTTAGGGTAGGTATGGTACTTAGGAACTAGGTCTACGATTGAAATATTTTAGGACCACTGGGGCCTCCCTTAACGTTCTAGCTTTAGATGTAGTTGAATAGATGTAGAGTAGGCAGTAGAATGCTCAGGGAGCAGCAATGAGAAGACTTGTTGAGACACTGATTTTAGTACTTAATGAATTCACTGACTATTTACATTATTGGTCAAAAATTACAATTTGACAGTATGATAATAGATTTTACTGTATATGAAGATGGTGACTTCTCCTGAATGATTCTGAAGGAGTGATGGAATACGAATGTAGTTTCGAAAAGGGAACAGGATAAGATGATGAAGAAATAAGTTGAATAGCAACATGCAGCATCTAATCGCTACGCGAGCATCGAACGTACGAGTATATGCTGAGCTTCCAATCAACACCCGATAACATTTTATTATTGACAGTTCGAAAGAGATAGAGATCGGAATCCGATTGTTTGTCAACACTCGCATACGTGATCCCTAAAATTTGTGAACAAACATCAAAGCCACGCTCATCTTGAATGACAATCCTTTCTATCTTGATCAAAAATGTTTCTTGGGATTGAATCTATTAACTTATCAAACTCTAATCACATCGAAACTATGTCACAAAAGCTTACCGACTGCGGCGCACAGAACTTATAAATGTTTTGTATCCGCTCCTCCCGCATGCTGGAGTCAGATGATATCTCTGCCAGCGACATCTGTAACAACAACAATTAACAAGCATCAATATAACAGATGGGAACGGGGACATCACATTAGTAGCACTGAACTATCTCTACTAGATTTATAGTTACTGGGCTGAAGGTAAACAGCTAACATCATGTATCGAGAGAGAGATGTACACTTTCAGACAATGCTCTCTCTTTCCCTCATTCTCTCTCTCTCTCTTATAAGTGCATTCCCGGCTACATTTTTAGCTTGCTTTACATTCATCATCCAGGTCTTTTTAGTCTTCACTGAAGGAGCACGACCCTCTCTGTACTCAGAGTAGCCAGAGGATTTGGTCTACACTCTCCACGCTGGCCAGACGGGTTGGAGAGGTCTCATTGATATTTACAAGCTTTATTTAGCTTGTGTTACCTAAGTAGCCTTCTACGACATCCACGGGAAGACTTGGAGTGATCCTATTCTACTCTGCCGGAAACGACACGGCTTGCTTGCTTTACATTGGATTGGTGCAAATGGTGCTTTTATAAATTATAGTATTCCCGAGAAATAACAAGATCTATGTACTTACGTTGAAAAATATATTTATTCAGTTAATGCAAGCACAGCAGGGAGCAACATCTAATAATTTATATATTTTTATAATGTGCTTTTTTACCCCATAAAGTATGATTCGATTAATTTAATTTTTATTTCATCACTTTATTGCATATAGAGGGCGCCACAGTGGATTTACTATGACGTCACATAGCCTTTAACCAGCGGACAGCTAAGACGATTTCGACCACACCTCACTTGTCAAGGTATAAAGAAAAACTTTGAAGATACGATGAAACAGATAAACATAAATACCTACATAGCGGCGAAACAATAACCCTCCTTTTGATTCGCTGTAGTCGGGTAAAAATGGACCTTCTCTGTCGAAAGTATACACTAGGTTTAACGTCTAATCCATGTACGAGCACATTTGTGCTACTAGCAAGAAACGGGATATATTTATTAATTCACCGCTTTCATGAACTGCTAAGACCGCTAAAGTCTTTTCTCGTTATAAATCAAATTCTGTGGGAGGTCTTAAGATCAAATAAGAAGGAACCTATGCTCACCATTGAATCCGCTGGTTAATAAAGCCACAAACTTATGTTAGTAAAACACTTACGCAACAACCACAAAATACCGGAACAACAGAGGTCAACCTGATGTAGAGATTGTAGGCACGGTGGTAGGTGTATTGTATTAGTATTTGAAAATGGTGAGACATACCTAATAAGGCAAAATAAAAAGGGTTGAATCTACAAATTAACCTTCCCGCAATCATAAGTATGCTGCAGTCCGAATGCACGTGACTTTGACAGATTGGAAATCTCAAAGAAGATACATGCCCACCACACACATCGATCTCTCTCTCTCTCTCTCTACTCTACAGTCGCTCAAGCAATGGCCACGCTTCGCTGCCATATAAAAGGGCAGGTCTAATGATGGATTTGTAGACCTGTCCCTTTAATCTAACCGGCATTTTGGGGTCACAAATGACACCCGTCACCTCACGCCACTTTGCCCATGCGGTAGATATACGGGCCTTGACGTCGGCATCGATGACTCCGGACGCGTGTAGTACAGATCCCAAGTATTTAAACTGGTCCGTACGCTTGACCAAGTCTTCGCCTATGCGTACGGGTGGGGGATCTGTAGAGTTGCACCACACACATTGTTGGCGCAGATAGCTAAGATTACGTTCTGCTACCAAAGATGTTACTAACTACGCTCTTGGTACGAGTCCGGCAATCCCACCGGCAACAAACAAACACACAAACAAACCTACGCAGTCTGCTACCACCCTAGATAAGGTCCAGGGAACCTCCTAACCTAATTATACCTTAAACTTAAATCTAATTAAAAGTAATTAAACTAATTACAAATGGGAAACAATTTAAGATAATACTTACAGCATCCATGCCGTCTTCAGGCAGCCTCGCCTGGCCTTCGCGTCGAGCCCGAAGTCCTCTTCAGGGCTGGCGACGGCCTTAGGTCCCACCACGGGTCCCAAGTGAGTGGTGAAGAAAATGGGGTCCCTAAGCGAACCTACCCATGAGCTCATGTATGTCGCCCCAAACGAATACGTAGTATTTATAGCACCACTTCACCACAGCACAACAAACTTCATCTTCTTCTTGACACTTCAAGATTAAGTACCTAATATTGGTATAACCTAACAGCGGACCGTAACATGCGGTGTCTCTCGCTCCGATTCAAACATTTATCACTGTTTATACATTTATGGGCATCCATGCCACCAAAATTGGTTCCTTTTATAGTCAATTTACAAATACTTCCGTTCCACACGGGCAATAGGCAAAAACCAACAATTTGTAATGACGCAATGTCACGCGTTTCAGATTTGACACAAATCACTGTTCTTATCCGTACTACGAACTATTCCCGGCTCCACGCCGTTTGAAACAAATTGGGCACACACAAACAAACAACAATTAGCGACAATTCTTCACGAAATATTCGCAATATATCAAGTACAAAATGCCGGCATGGGCCTTTTTCGCGACGGGACAGCGAACCAGTCATTAATGGCGTCGGTCGAGACTGGGCAAAGACAATCCGCGCTCCACAGCCGGAATATCGCTAAATCGATAATCTTGCCCGTGTTTGTGGAGATCACACGCAGATGGCGCTAGTCTCCTAACAATAAGTACTTTTATCCAAAACACACATCGATACCCATCTGATATGTCGGAAGCAAAATACTCGTACTTTACCTTTAGCCCACCATTCTTCTCCTTCTTCTTCCTTCCCTTATCTCCACTTTAAGTGGGGTCGGCACAGCATGTAAGTCACTTCCATTTATCCCTACCCTTAATTCTTATATCCAAGTCACACTTTTGCTCTCCATATAATTTTTTACACATTTCAGCCACCTTTTCTTTGGCATTCCTCTATTTTTGCACCCGTTTACCTTCATATTTAGTATACTTTTTTACAACGTCTCTATCCTCTCTTCTCATAAAGTGACCATACCATTCAAACTTTTAGCCCAACATTACCCCCAAAAAAAAAAGCCCACCACAATACATGCGAACAGTGCGAATTCAACAAATTAAATGGTGTTAATCGTTTTCTGCTTCATTATGGTATCTACTTTGATATTCTGTGAACATGAAAGACATTGAATGGGATATTCATTATCTAAGCGAGGTAGTATGCTTAGTCCTTGCATAGCCATGCATATGATATATGATGATGAAGATGCTTTTCTATACTCTCACTTCTTCATGCAACAAGTATGGTGATCGAAATAAACACATGTTCCCAGTGCGTTATAAGGGGCATTAGAGCCGCCTAATAAAATTAATTGCCACCGACACAACGGCGGCGTCGCGTCGCTTTTAAAATATCTAATTACACTAACACCGTTTGCTTTTTACGTTTTACGTTACCAATAATTAATTTATAAAAAGGACATTTTGTTACGTTCCACGCGTTCCACGAACTGATACGACTGAGGCTGAAATGCATGATAAACTCTAACAGACAAGGAGGTACTAATCATAGAGTTTTTTTTATTGTTAACCTATTTTGTCCCACGCATTCCAAAAAGGATGGTCGAGACTTGAACGGGAAAGAGTCAAGCGGCAGAAGATGGGATAGACCTTTGCCCAATAGTGGCACAAAATCATAGGGTTTATCATTAAAAAAATAAGCATCACCACATACATTTAACGTCTCCAATACATGTTTATTCGAACGATATATGGCATTCGAAAATATGACCATGTTTCTCATTTTCGCAATGAACTCAAGTGACTTCCGATCCGACGTCGCCGTGACTGTATAGCAAGTGGTATAATTATAATCTGTCAATGTTATACACAATTCTTTTCAATCCTAACTCTCTTAACTATTTACGAGAATTATTTAATTTATTTAGTGAGTCTCAAGGGCGTCCACTACGCAGCGCTGAAAACTTTCTTTTAAGAATTCCTGCTCACTACACCGACTTTTACTCGCGGTCTTTCTCTGTTCGAATCTATGGAACTCACTACCACTTACTATTCGACCCGCCCAAATGCTAGCCAGCTTTAAATCCCAAGTAAAATCGCATTTTCTATCCCTATGAAAGGTATATATATATAACGGTATATATCTCCTTCCCTTGTTTCCACTTAGTTTCTTCATTTTGTCCTGTTATGTTGTCTTTGTGTGAGTTGTTTGTATGTTTATTATATTGACCACCCCGCACTTCCTAATCCCATCATTTTTTTCTATTTAAACAAGGTTGCCTGGAAGAAATTGCTTAGCGATAAGGCCGCCTTTTGCGCATTTCCTAGTTTTAAGATAATTATGTCCTGTTTTTTACAATTATGCAATAAAGGGTATTGTAATAATTATTAATTATGATATGAATAATGTTTACTAATTATTGGATGTTAAGAGTCCTCCCCGGCTTCGCATGGTTATGTATTACACATATGAATCCTTCCCGGAAATATGCTCCATATGTTTGT
This sequence comes from Acrobasis repandana, assembly GCA_963576875.1. Classification (NCBI taxonomy): domain Eukaryota; kingdom Metazoa; phylum Arthropoda; class Insecta; order Lepidoptera; family Pyralidae; genus Acrobasis; species Acrobasis repandana. Next base: position 6,085,102 of record OY756230.1, on the reverse strand, counting down.
GATTTAGAGTTTAACAAGTAGGTACAGACAGGCGCCGGAGGTCTTCAATTATGTTGTTGTCAAATACCTGGCGACCGAGCTTCGCTCAATGAAAACGTGAAGAAAAAAGAGGTACTATAAAAATGAATAAAAAATAAATAAAACTAAATATATACGGACAAATTACACTGATTAAGCTAGCCCCAAAATAAGTTTTAAAGTTGTGTTATGAGATACTAACTCAACGATACTATATTTTATGACAAATACATATATAGATAAACACCCAAGACCCAGGACAATTTGAAAAAGGCAATTTTCCAACTTGCCCTGGCTGGGGATCGAACCCAGAACCTCCGGATTAGCGGTCTAGCGTGTTAACCATTACGCCACGGAGGTCGTCAATGAAACCTAGCTAGATCGATTTTTCACCCAAATATCGAAATCGTTGAAGCCGTTTTCGAGATGCTAATTATAAACGGCTAATATCGCTTAATAAATACGTATTTACGTAAATGCTCGTTTAAAGCTCGTTTAACCCTTACATTTGAAATGTATCGTACAACATTTTGTCTCAAAATTTTTTGGTTATGATCTCACTAGGTAAATCTATAAATATTGTTATCAGTGTTTTCTCCATCACACCAATTTATCTCGTACAATTACGAAAGCGCTGTGAGTGTGCATAATCAGTCACAATAAATATTATCTGTTATCACGGGTGCCAGGGTTATCGGCTGCTCCACATAGCCAGATGTTGTCGAGACCGAGACATCATAGTTACACACTTTACGTTGTGGAATGCAGTTATCTAACTACTTAACCTACCCTATTATATTAATACCTATAGCTATTTCTAATAGAACTTAACTCGAATGTTTTTTTCCAGTATATAAATTGACACAGCAGCTTCGCATGATACTAATTAGAATATAGAAGAAAGTTTTGGCGAAATTCGAAAATAAATTCGTTGTTAAAAGCAAAATACGGAAACTGAGTTGCAGGCTCCGAAGCAGCAAAGCTAAGGTCGCTACCGCAAACAAGCTAAAAAAGGGAGACAGAGAATTGTTATATAGCGAAAATTTTGCAATACCATAAACTGAGCGTGCTCAAAAACTGTTCACTAGAACAAATTCGTACCTTCCTATAAGTATGACCATACTCGTAGTTGTTTATAAATAAACATGCATGATATAAATAATGTATAACTATGTAGAAACATAGTTCTTACATTGAATCATTATAAATTTTTTTAACATCTTTAGGTTAAGGTTCAAATAAAAGCTTAACCAGGACAGTCGAAAGGGTTTTTTAAGTACGTACTAACCTGCTACAAAATAGTTTTCAATCTTGAATCTGTTATCCAAAAATCCGGTCCTCAAAAACTCAGACGAAAAACAAACATATAAAAAAACTTTTTTATTTGTTTGTTTTTCGTGTGTGTGACCGGCCAAACACTGTAGTCAGATTTTTCAAGCTGCCTAAAGGCATCTGACATAGCTTGACGACTGCCAAACAAGGATGACAGCCGAGACCAATGGCTTTACGTGCCTTCCGAAGCACTTTTTTATACGAAAATCAATAACGCGGTAGGTATATCTTGGAAATTAATCATCATAAGTCTGACCAATCCTTATTAAATCGTGCTTGAATTTCGCATATAACAATATAGATGTACAATACAAGTAAGAGTGATTCGGCTTGTAATATTAAGCATACCAAATACTTACAGACCATTGTGTAGAGGTGATCGCAGAATAAGATCACAGATCAGAAACATGAATTCATATCGGACAAGTAAAAAAGTTAAGACACTCTGCAGTGAAAATTAAATGTAACATTTGAAACTATGCAATCGTGCGTGCTTAAATCTGGAAAGAATGTCTTTAAATATGTCCCATATTAATTGTGATGTGAAATATGCTGCATTATTACTTTTTAAAATTAAGTATCTTTGTAAGTTTCGAGATAAATAACCATGATAGCAAAGCTACAAATAACACACGCAAATCTTATCCACTCTTAAAATTTTATTAAACTTAATTATGTCCAGTTTTCAGACCTTTCCCTGTATGTAATCAACAATAGGGATGATGACTGGGTCAGAAAAGTATTATTCTAATTAGTCTGTTTGTTAGATTATCCAAAAATAATGTACCTATATTTTCCAGTTTATCAAAAAAGTAAAAATTTACAAAGATAAAGAGTATCTAAATTCCAGAAGGGGGGCTTGTGACGTCACCGATATATAAAAATCGTACGAAAGCGTGACGTCTTGTGAAATTTAAATGCGCTGTATCTTCGTCATTTATTGTTTCTGAGAAGGCTTATTATAGGACCGATGACTATCTTAAAGACAAAAAGGTCTGGCTTGAGCTTGGCGCGGGTCCCTCTTAAAGGTTTGTATACTTAGACATGTCATAATTTAGGTACATTGGTACATACTAAATTTACAAATTGACATTATTTTAAATTTCGTAATTCTTATAATTCAATTTAATTATGACATAATAAACAATGTAATCTCTGTCCATCTATATAACTAATTTTAAGTTTTTAGTTTGTTAGTTGACGTCTTTGGAGAAAACGTGCAGTGCAGTTTGTTGCCGCTTCTTCTGCACTTGCGCCTAGGAAGCGGCGTAAACTTAGCTTTAAGTAACGATTTGACGTCAACATTTGTGCAAAACAAAACAAAGTGACTATTATTAAGAGATATTATAAATATCCTATGATAATAAAGATATTTTGAATTTTGAATTTTGAGAGAAAAGAAAAAATACGTGCACACTATTTTTTAATAATCTAACCGATGGACCTAAAATATTTTTTCAGTCATCATGCCTATTTTATATCATTGAGCCGTGTGGCTTCCGGCCTAGAATAGGACCACTCCATCTCTTCCTATGGATGTAATAAGAGGCGACTAAAGGAATAAGCACAAATATCTCGTGCTTAAACTGCATTCCCAAGGAGGGTTAAAAGCGGTGGCAGGTCGTAAAACTACAGCCACATAATTTAAACTGTTTTGACTACTTTTTCTTCAGTTCGCAAGGTCTTTGGCATCCTTGGGTGATCATTTATTCATCATATCAATCCAGATATAAAATTAAAAAGGTATTTGTCAATTATCATGAAACTGCGTCTCTATTTGATTCTGGAGGTCCATATCGTCGATTAACCCCCTCGCACTCAGGCTGTTGAAACAATGATCATTGTATACAAATCAGTCTCAAATAAGTCCACAACACTTCTCCACTTATTGTTCTGCGATTGACAACGAATTTCATCGTGTCACTTATAAATAAATAACATGCTATGGTACAAATTACAAACGATTCTACTCTGCATACGCTTTCGATCATTTTCATTTCACTGTGTAATAGTCAAGGCAGTCATTACTAATGGAAAATCACACCTCATAAAAAATAATAGGGTAACTTTTTGGTATTTCAAGTATAATCATTTAGGTTGGCAAAAAAAACCGTTATGTTGTTTTGTTTTGATAAGTTATTCCTTTAAATAAAAAATATATTTCTAATAATTTTATAGATAATTAGCTTTTGCCCGCGGCTTCGCTCGCGTATCCCACGGGAACATTAGTTTTTTCCGGGATGAAAGGTACCCTATGTCCTTCTCAGTACTCCTAACTAAGTGTATGCGAATTTTCAAGAATATTGGTTCAGTAGATAAAGCGTGAAGAGGTAAAAAACAAACAAACAAATATACAAACTCACTTTCGCATTTATAATGTTAGTTAGGGTAGGATAGTTAGGATTTGCATGAGATAATGTCATGTAGCATTTTTTTAATTAAGACAAGCAACGATACCACCTTTTATCATTCAGTTAGAGACAATTGTGTCCGTAGAAAAATACACAAGAGCGTTGACCACTTGCTATCCGAACTGTCTTGGCAAGGCAGATGAATCCATCTTCCTGTTAAGAGTTAATTTCGTCACAAGTGACTCACTTGGTAGCCGGCACGCCACAATGATCGCGACATACCTATGTGACAATTATGTTCAACAATAGTCTGGATTTAGACCACTTTTCTTCCGATGTAAACTGTGATAATGTTCATGAACAAACTTCAGCAATTTTTTACGTGATTCAGAAAATGGGAATAGTTTTTAATTGCATGAACTGCAATTTTTGTGGGTTTATGTGCATCCTTTGTGATCATTGTCAGTCAGACACATAAGGTAAGGTACCTTCATAAAAAAGGTGCATTTCAAGTTTATGGTAATTTTCAAGTCTGCGCGTTGATGTCTTTTGTTTATTTGTATACCTATTACATAATACATCATTCTTGCTACCAAGTTACTGTATGATATCTAATAATTCTTCCTTGCTGGTCTGGGAGAAAAGAAAAACGTAGAATGTACCAGCTGCATCTCATCCCACGCAGATCGTAAAAGCCGATCGAGGGAATGGGCAAAAATCTGAATCATATCAATAGGCGATGCGGTTAGCAACCCATCACTATTATTATTTCCTTTTTCCACCTTTATGCCCTCCATTATGCTAATAGTAGCCTGGGTCTTACCGCCTTAGGCTCTGTCTACCCCGTTAGGGATAAAGACGTGATAGTGTATCAGTATCTAATAATAAATAAAAATTGGGCTTCCACTTATTTTTATGTAAGTATAATTTAATTATAAAGTATTTTTCATTGAATAACTTTACTTTTTGTTTTTTTTAAATGTGATATCGAAAATATTTTTTTTAGATTTAGTAAAAATTAAAAAAGAAGAAAGAAAAATAGCTTCTCAAACCGAATTATAAAATCAATGAAACTATTATAACTCGCTCACTTATCGCATTAATGATTTACGAGTACAGTTGACTAGCATTTCTGAAAACTGCCGCCTGTTCCAAGCTATTTATTGACAAAATAATATTAATTCAACATACTTACGCCAAGGCAACTTAATCATATACACGTTTCTAAGAATTAAACTTATTATTCAGTTATGTAGGGGGAGTGATAGGACCGAAATAAGCGGATATTTTTATGCGTTCGCTGCATTCGAACACGATGTTTATTATTCGATACGCGGACGCCAATTTGTCAATGAGGCTTAGCATGAACTGCGATTTTGGAATTTCTTGATTGAATGTGATTTGTCGAGGCATGTTGCGAGCAACATGCCTCGACAAATCACATTGTTTTCTATGAATTGCTAATTGTTTCTGCCGTTTGGCTTCCGGTCTAGAAGAGGACCACTCCATCTTTTCCTGTGGATGTCGTAAAAGGCGACGTAAGGACTAAAGCACAAACATATCGTGCTACATCTGCATTCCCAAGGAGGATAAATTGACATCGGGCGGCGGCCGGTCATAAAACTATAGTCAAATCGTTAAAACTGTTCTGGCCATTTCTTCTTAATTTTGCATGGTTCGGCATCCTTGGGTGGCCAGTGCCATGCATATTATATTTGGAGAAGAAAAAGCGGGCAAGCGCACCCCGGGCACCAAAGCAGCACAGCTGAGGATGCAACCGGGAACGCGCTAAGATGAAGTGGAGATTTTCTATTATACCACTACTGACTTTTTACAAATTATTACTATTCTTACCTTATTACATAGGTTTAAGTAGATATTGAGTATTTATGTCCTTACTTCAAAACTGATTTTGATGGATCTTCCAATTGTCATTGTGAACGAAATCAGTACCCTAACTAAGTACTTATACTAAAAATAAATAAATAACAAACTAGCACATTTTTTTGATAAATCTTTATACCTATATACAATTGAGCCATTGAGAACTGACAATGATGAGACTCGTAAGTTGGACATAGATAGACTCAACGGTTAAATTGTTGATTATACAGTGTTGACATTTTCATTGTTGATATTTTGCGTAGATAAGAGACCTGTTCAAAACCGCGCTCGCAGGTGGTGTCAAACTATACTGCTTCCCTTCTATCAAAATGACGATGGTCCTATGGATGGCATTAGTATGGGATACAATCGGATGTGGTTGACATCACGCCGCGGCTATGACGCCATGACAGTTGACACGTCCTGCGCGATACGTGAACGGCATCAGCGGCATGTGGCGTTCGACAAAACATTTGATTTTGTAGGTGTTGTGTGGCCATAGCACACGCGTTGCTATCAGCATAGGCGACTGGTAGTTTTACTAATGCAATTGGATGCCTGTTTCTGACTGGGCAATCAGTATCGCACAATTTCTTTACTCCAGGTCCAGCCAGTCACATAAAAGAGCGACTTTAAAGACGTCCTCGTTCGCTTATTTTACCCACTACATATTATATTTATCTAAGAATTATTATATGTAGTGTACATACTCATTTAATAAAACTATACTTAAAAGTAGTCTATAACCAAAAAATAGACCTTCAAAATAAGTATACCCCAACCAATAAACTACACTCTATAACTAAAAAAATAGTCGATGGTGTACGGTAGACCCTCAAAATATATCCAAACAAGACGTGGGACTTATACAAAATGTTTGAGCTTTTAACCCTGTCTACCAAACGCTGGCACTGATTGTTTTATCTCTGTTTCAAACATCCAAAAACAATTAAAATGGAATGTACCTAAAGTTCTAAATGGTTTGAAATAAATTCAAGTAAAATATTTTATTCACTTGAATGAATACTGTATAAAAAAATGTAGTGCATTGAGAAAGTTTATATCAGTAGGATTGGACCTTAAAGTCTTAATAAAGGTATAACTCCAATGAGTACAAGGGTGTTTTCTAAATAAACGACACAGTAAAATTACTGGTCTGTGGTCTGGTCTTTCAAAAACGCTATGTTATCGTTTTAAAAGTTTTCGTTTGCGCAAAAACGCAAACTTTAAGTCCAATCACGAGTAGTAGAATAATTATCTAGTATTTATCAGAATTTTCAAGAAGACGAATACTTTATTCTGTATTCATTTGTTTTACATAATGTTGATTAAGATATAAATCTACAGGCCATTGTCTAATATCATTCTAATATGTAGAGACGGTAGCATCCTGGCAGGTTGAAGAGCCAGGCAGTGACAAATAGAGCCATTCGCCAGCAGCCACACACACAATGAATCCATTAGAATTCGGAGCGCACCGCCGGAGCATTTTGCATAGACCTGCTAAACGTACATAATACTCATAATACTTGGCTCGTAATAAAATTTAACTGCTCTTTGGTGCATTTCAACTGCCGGGAGATTACACGCATACACAAAATTGATATAAGTATATGCATTATTCTCTTGTTTTACCTCATTTTATCTTTAAATAAGATTACATACCTATACTTGATTCAGAAATATGAAACTCTAAATATAAAAATTTTAGTTAGTCAATGTTATTTAGATAATAAATAACTCTTGTTTAATTGCTCATAAGCTTTTAAGCTTGAACCTGTAATTCAAAACGATCTCATTTCTATCCATCGCCAAATCAAGAAGTATTCCATCTTCACACCCGTAAAACAACACCTGCAACAGCTAATGAAGTCCATTGCTCTAATTAAAACACAAAGGCAGTTGACAATAAAACGACAGCGAGTACGCTGAACGGATTACACCGCCCTAAATAGTTTAGAGACTATATAGGACCGGTATACTGCACGTAATTACTGCACTGAAGCCGACCGTGGCAATTCCTGATGATGTGCTGAACACCAACTGTATAGGGCTGCATTACGACATTTACTGACTGTCTATAAATTTGCGATAGCCATCTAATTTATCGGTTGCAGTTAGAGAAGAGTTGTTCTGTGCGAAAAAAATGAGAATCACACATTTTTCTCTTTATTGTTTTTCTGCATATCATCAATCGTATCGTATCATCTTAATAGTTTGAGCTTAAATTTTTTTTAAATAGTGATTGTATAATGCCAACATTGCCTACTTATTATAAGCGAACATATTGGAAGTAGTTTTTATCGCAAGTTATAAAACATGTTTTTTATTTATATTCTTTATTTAATTAGAGATCTTAAGTGTCAAACAATGATCATTTACTAAAACATTCAAGCAAATTTTTATTTTATTCTTAGTAAAATTTTAATTGAATCCCTGCAGTGATGTTACTTCTTCTTCTGGAATCACTGGTCTTTTCACCCCGGTCCTTTGGGAGGCTTGCGTGGGAATACAGATCCAACGCATAGAGGCCCTTTGGAGAAGTTGATGTTATGTGGCGCTCCCGCCAAAACCCATTCTTGGATATTCCTATGAAAGGTGAGAAAGATCTATTGCAAGAAAAAGGAAAGGTGTTTTTTTATGTTATAGGGCGGCAAACGAACAAGCGGGTCACCTGATGGTAAGTGATCACCACTGTCCATGGACAACTGCAACACCAGGGGTGTAACAAGAGCGTTACCGGCCTATGTTATATAGGTTTATGGGTTATGGAATGAGGTTGGGATGGACTAATGTTGGGCTATTTCCTTCTTCTTATTATTAATAAAGAGCTAAGCTCTTGTCTATGGAGCCACCAATGTCTTTCATCTCTCTCTTATTCTTGAATAGTGAGAAAGTGAAAAGAGGGTCTCTCTTTTCACTCTCTTTCTCTCTCTTTAATCAAAGGATGGAATCGAATCACTGCTCTTTGAAGTCTGTGAATTCATCGCGACGCGGCGTCGCGGGCCTGATGATTTACTACAGCGTGGGCAGGTGCATCGTATCGTAATAGATTAAGACAGCGAGCTATTACATTTTTAAATGATATAGACACTGCTAAGATATATCAAAAATTGGAACCCCTTAGTGTTTCAGTATACAGATACTTCGTAAATAGCATGTGCGGGCAAACAGCTAATCATAGGACGGAATCAAATCACCGCGCTTTGAAGTCCGCTGTGAATTTGTCGCGCGCGGCGTCGCGCCACTGATGATTTACTGCAGCATAGGCAGGTGGATCGTAATAGATTTAGACAGTGACATCCCATTTTTAATTTATAAGAGACTGCTGGAAGAATATCACAATTTCATCATTTGTGATCCAGATATTCCGATTCAAGATAGTAAATTAGGAGTTTGAAAAACAAAGAGGGTAAATAAGACAATGAAGGCAGTTTTTAGGGTTCCGTAGTCCACAAGGAACCCTTATAGTTTCGTCATGTCCGTCCGTCCGTCTGTCTGTCTGTCCGTCCGGGCTCGTACTCCGCCGCTATTGCACCGATTGTCACGAAAATTGGTGGAGAGATGGATATTGAAGTTCCAAAAGTTGGTTTTTAAAATTATGAAAACATGTTTTTTTTCAGCCCCATACAACGAAAAGTGATTTTAAAAAATTAAATTGGACTAACCCCAACGTGTGGGGTATCGTTGAAAAGGTCTTTTAAAATGCAACAAAAACTGCTTTAAAACTATGTAGATCAAACCCCCCAGTCTTGAGATAATCTAATACAAAGTTAAATTTGAGGTATCCCCCCACCCCACCGTAACTTAAAAAAAGAAATATTACTAAAATATTTCTGAAAAAAATTTGGTATATACCTTAAAGTATGTACTTTCAATTAAAACTATAGCGGTCTCGGTATCATAGATTTATTTTTTAATACGTCATAAATCGTAAACCGCAATTTACCTTTAGAACTTTTATATTATTTTACTTGCTGCTACTGCTGCTAAGGGTTCCCCGTCATGGGCGAGTCCGACTCGCACTAGGCCGCTTTTTTTTTCGCCTACATGCACGCATACATAAGATAGTTAGTAGACAAGAACCCTGACAGGGTGTTCTGATGATTTGTACCTTTTTTGCCGATTGGATAGACTAAGTAGGTATACCAGATAAGGTTAACGTACCCACACGTGACCATTTCAGGGAGAGGGTCTTTAAAATACCACGCTTGGTCACAGAGGCGGGCTTAGGTGTTAGTAAATTTTTTTTAATTTTACTATTGAATATCATGCATTTTTGACCTATTTTAAACCCAGTTTCTTCTAGATCGTTGCTTAAAACCTTATTAATAAAAAAAAATACTTGCATGTGATATCTTACTCTTGGCCGTGTGGTGCCGGGTTACCCGTGTGGGGTTAGAATAGGACCACTCCATCTCTTCCTGTGGATGTCGTAAGAGGCGACTAAAGGACTAAACACAAACATCTCGTGCTACAATTGCATTCCCAAGGAGGATTAACGTTGGGCGGCGGCCGGTTGTAAAACTTTTTGCATAAATACATTCCCGAGGTTTGACGTCAGGCAGGCGGCCGGTCGTAAAACTATAGCCAAATCATTTAAACTGTTCCGGCTATTTTTTGTCCATTTTGCAGGGTCTTTGGCATCCTTGGGTGACCATTGACATGCATGTTATAGGTATTTGGAGAAGAAAAAGCGGGAAAGCGCACCCCGGGCTCCGAAGCAGCACAGCTGAGGATTCAACCGGGAACGCGCTTAGACGAAGAAGAAGATATCTTACTCTTGGCGACACTCGCAAGCGTGGTATTTGAATAAATTTTAACTAATGTGAGTTAATATTTTTCTTTTTAACTTTGTCTTTGCAAAAAATTATTAATGAATAACTACGTGAAAAATACAAGGAGAGAGAGTAAATGCCCCCGTATTGGCATTTACTACGGAAGGTCTCCGAAGGTCCCCCCTTCAAGCGAAAAAAATTGAAAAATTAAATTGGTTTTCGTATGGGTACGATCTCTAAGAGAGGCAGTGTTACGATACGATGCTAGTTTAGAACTCTGCGTGTATGTACCGTAGGCAGTACTTACTATAAATACAACATGACATTGAAAATAATAACTTAGCAAGGCAAAGACCGCAGATTCACAGACGGTAATTCGTAAAATGTTATTTTAGTTCACGGCCGTTTACGAAGTGAGACGCATGTCTTTTTCACTAACTCCTGTCAGTGAGCAATAAAGTTTGGCCAGAACGGAGTCGTCACGGCGCGGTGACAGCCAGTGATTAACGAGCTGAAGAAATTCTCGCCTCAATCCCCCTCTGGCCCCAGACCGCACCCCCTCTAATGCTGCCTGTAGTATTCCCCTGTACGATAATTAACTTCAATACGATATTTGATACGCTACGCTTTAAATTCAAAGATATTTCTTTCATTTCGTACAGCTTGACGCTTACCCAAATAAATTAATAAAGAATGTCAAACTTTGTCGTACTTTTTTGCTGTAGTAACTAGTTTAATCAAGCTACCAATTAAAATCAATCAGGGCAACCACTTCATCGACCGTTTGAGATTGCTACGCTGTGCTTGGTACATACAAAGATACAGTGTTGTGACGACAAATTAATCGGAACGGTTGTTCTATTTGCGCCTTGTAAATGTCAATGTTTCACATGCAACGGCGGCCATCAGTTTGCAACTTAGTTCTTTTTTTATTATTAATGGCTTGACGCTACTTCGTATTTAGCCAGGAACAAGTTAATAAAACGTGGGAAATTCTTTTTTCCTAACAAGTCACAATCAAAGGTTGGTAGGCCTTTGATTGATTTATGGGAGCTTCTGGCGACAAATCTATACGAGTCCACTGGGTTTTGTCCTGTCCACTAGCCGATTGAGTGGCGGACGACGCCACACAGTCCGCGAAACAAATATCACTACAGCCGTACTATGACTGTCCACTTGAACTAGTTCACATATTGTTCATGAGCATGAGCATTTATAACACCATACAACACCAATATCATATTATAAAGTCCACTAAAACCAATTTGCTAAATAATTTAAAGAAAACCTCAACTAAACCCCTTGACTTCCCGCCATAAACATTTGCAACTTAGTTATTGTTCACTGCTTTTTACATTCCAATTTAGGAATTTATCATTTGAAAAGTTCGTACTCTTGAAGACCAGTCCTCGCCTTCGTCTCTCATCAATAATTTCATCAATTTACATACGTATCTAATTCCAAAGACCTTATAATAGGCTAGATTGAAATTGCGTTACGCGGAGACCAGCGACGGGTTGTTGTCTCTGTCAGAAACCCTAGGTGCAACAAAGACACGTGACCCGCGACTGTTTCAGCTTTCTCTATCGCACGTATGTTGTGACGGATACGGACTGAACCCGTCGCGGGCGTCCGCTAGACGTAGTTGTCCTCCGGTTAAGGCTGATTTACATTGATACAGTAGCTGGCGCCAGCATCACTGGATTCCGGCGCTAGATCAGCACTGTATCAATGTAAACATGTTTCAATCCAGTCCAGTGAAACATGTTTACATTGATACAACGCTGATCCAGCGCCGGAATCCAGTGATGCTGGCGCCACTTACTGTATCAATGTAAATCAGCCTTTACGATAGTTTGCCTTTCTTTACTCCTCTTGTACGAAACCTTTATCTCGCGCGTTAAACGGAGACCCGCGACGGGTTGTTGTCTCTGTCAGAAACTTGTACCTATTGTAAAACTCAATAACCTCCAGACCTCTACATTATATAGAATATCCAACCAAGCCTGTCATCGCAGTAACATTAAAAACTCATGAATCAATGTGACAATTCAAAATTAAAACATAGATAATTATCACTCCAAAGTGAGACTCAATATCCACATTTATCTTGTAAGGAGATATGTCAAGATTGCAGTGTCGTGACGTGGGAGGGGCGACATGAAAGGGCTTCAGATGTGTCTATTTTCACTCGCTTTGAATTCAAGCGTGTTTGTTTTCGCAACTTTCAACTTGAAGGGAATGCAACAGGCGTAACTGCGCTTCTAGAGTTACCAATATTTCAATTTTTAAACACGGTTACACGTAGTTGCAACTTTAATAAAACTATTTTTAGAAAACGTTCATTAGATACGAGTACATACACACTTTAAGGCGAGTTTTCATTTTCAAATAGATAGGTTTAGGTAAAGATACATAGTTAAATAGTTTTCAACCATGCTTTTCACCAAAGTTTAATATTCAACTCTGAATCCAGATTTTTGTTATAAAAATAGGTCTAGGTTATGAAATACTCTTAGGTACTGTCTTCTGTGCCTAGGTTCAAAGCGTGACTTATTAATGATCACGTGTGGATCACTTCATATGTATAACACTTCATGTTTTTTTTTAATGCATCTGAAAACATAATGTATTGTATTATACACGTCTTTTAATCCAGGTAGCTCATATCTTGCTGGTATTTCGTTAAACTCATCAATTATTGTAAACGTTAAACAAGCTTGTAACTACTTACCAATGTAACGTTTTTACTAACCAAAGCTACTACGAACCAAAGCTACTAGCTACAAGTAGAATGCAAAAACAGTTTGCCATGATTGAAAGAATAAATATCCACGGCGTACGATTTACAATGCAGGCTGTAGTCCGTCGGGTAAACGCCACTGAAGTCGGCACGTGATCGCAATGCCAACGCTGACGAGTTCCCGGCCGCGGCCATGATTGTCCCTTTGGACGATCCGGCGACCACATTTGATTGACTGCAGGCGATCAAATACGATGATATGTCAACCGTTAAATTCGCTGAAATTTCCCTAATTTGAATATAAATCCCATGTGTGGACCTCCACGCCAAAGCGCTTACCCACTTAATTGACTAATTTCGCCAAATGCAACGGATTGATCATCTTCTACAATACTTCAGGCCACATTCAATTATTCATCTAGCAATACTAGGTCAATGCCTATGTTCAGCAATGAACTTCATGTGACTCAAATGATGATGATTGCCTTCTCTAACTCACTCTAACCAACACTCTCACTAATTTCAATTGGTCATAGAGAAAGAAAAGTTTACTTTTCCAAAAATACCGATTAACGGTAAGTAAACGAATTCTTTAAAAAATGTAGAGTATTATAATTCAGTACATTTCTCAATATTTTTCTATTCTATTATCTACTACATATTTACATCGAACTGAGACAGTGATGCGACATTTTTATTGCGTTACATGGTTATTGATGACAATACACGCCGTTAACGCTGTTAGATGTGATAGTGCTATATGCTACCAACGATGAAGCAAGAAATATGGCTTCTTTAAAGAAAAAAAATACAATTATGATTTTTATTTCAAGATTATTTTTGTACGGAGCTGTGAATGCTGCGACAGATTTAGGTACTAAAGAAGAAGCAATACCTGCCTTCATTCGGTTCAAAGTTTACCGCATATGATTATTTCACAAAAAAATTGCAAATGATAATTTTATAGCATTTGAGGATACTATTAGTTTTTATAGAAAAAAATATTAGATTGTACGACAAAAAAAATGATTCACGGCTCCTGAATACCGGACTCTATCCTTATTCTTTAAGATCAGTTAATTTCTCATTCTGTACATTACCTCTTTTTTTCCCATTTCCTCTCGCGGGTCTACTGGAAGAAATTTCTTTAGAAATAAGTAGCACCTAAGTACTATGTTTTCCTTATTTTTTTAAGTGTATGTTTGTAAATTTCCAAGTGTATTTGAATAAATAAAATAAAAATAAATAAATTATTTGGATGATAAATTCGCCTAGTTATTTAAACATCTCAAAGTGCTAAAAGAAATGTTTTGATTCTTTTCGGGATATTATTAGTAGCACATTAAATAAATAATCACCCATCAATTTAATCTCATCATTTATATACTTTTTTACATCAAATAAATCAACAATCTCATCATAAATACTGACTGCACAGCAAATAAATACTGACTGCACATCAAATTTACTAGGTTAGGGCAAACCTATAGGTTAGGTTATGTTAGAACTGCGACCAACACCCACTAGGAAAGTTCTATCCATTTTACTACGCCACAAATATAAATTGCAGTTTGTTTAGTAATATTTTCAGTTGAGTATTTTGCTGTGCAATCAGTTATTTTGATTTGCCTTAAATACTACCCATTCTTTTCTAAGATCATCCATCAACACTCGTTTCTCAAATTCATCAGTCTACGATAGATACAGATACACGGTCACGTCTTTATCCCTAACGGGGCAGACAGAGCATGTTGGACCTTGCAGCTCTAAGCAGACAGAGTCCAAGGCCGCAACACTCTTCCATGCTGATCTGGGGAAAAGAAAAAACTTCGAATGTAGCAGCTGCTTCTCTTCCCGCGCAGATCGTAGAAGCCGATCGAAGGAAATGGGCGAATATGCGAATATCAATAGTCGATGGGGCTAGCAACCTATCACTATTTTGGTTAATTGTTCTATCTTCCCACCCATCATCACGCAAGCAAGTGGCCCTTGGGTCTTGCGGCCCTGGGCTCAGTGCAATTTACGGCACTTGCGTCTGCGCTACAATGTTATCATTCTTAAAAATAAATTTTAAGAATAGATCTGACGTTTTTCCCGCAATTTTTGTTATATTTCATAATTAGCAGTACAAAGTGCTCAAGCAGTGGCGGGGCGCGACAACCTCGCCATTCCCCGCGATGCGGACATCAAAGGCGCCGCTCTCTTTGAACTAGTCATCTATCGCCGCAAATACACATCATCGCACGTGTAATTATAGCCAAAAGGTAATAAAAATATTTTTATTTGCGCATGTTGAAAACCAAAGAAGTTTCAAGCAAACCCAACTATCATTGTGGTTGCGGTCCTATCAAAAGATGAATTTCTTTAAAGAGAATTCTAATTTTTCTTATTATTTATACTGTGCTCTTATCTCATTGCAGTAGTAGTTTGCTCGCCCTTGCACCGATTCGTAAATACCAGTCGTACAACTTTGACTCTACCTTCATTACCACATCTAATTTAAATTTTGGAATATGATTCTGGAAATAGTCAAGAAAAAGAAAAAGGAAAACTGGAAAAAGTACTATTCAATCAATTCATCTTCACACAATCCATCATTTAAGTTGGTACTATTTTTCACATTTACAGAAAGGTACCTAAACCTTTCCGAAAAAATGTTCTACATGTTAGTAAAAAACGCACCGTGTGGTTCCGGGTCAGAATAGGACCACTCCATCTCTTAATGTGGAAGTCGTAAGAGGCGACTAAAGGAAAAATTGCACTTAAAGCTCGTGCATTATTAATATATTATAATAGCATTCCCAATGAGGGTTGACGTCAAGCAGGCGGCCGGTCGTAAAACTATAGCAAATCGTTTAAAAAATTCCGGCTATTTCTTCTCCAATTTGCTAGATTCTTGGCATCCTCGCGTGACCATTCTTATGTATTATATTTTGAAAATAATAAGCGAAAATGGGCACTACGGGCTCCGAAGCAGCATAGCTGAGGTGAGAATGCAACCAGAAACGCGTTCAGATGAAGAAGATGTTAGTATAAACGCCGAGAGATTTCAATTTATAATACTTAAGTATCTTATAATTTTTGTAATCTTACAATCATTCACTTGAGTAGTTTAGTACAAAATCAATTGCCAATACTTCTTCAAACGAAGAATGCCATATTATTTTAGGCCTTTGGCATGTATCTATGAACAATTTCTGTAATTTCATACTCGTACGCACATACGAGTAGAGACATTAACCTCATTCCAAAACTAAATAGATACTCCGATCGGCGCCTGAACATTGCGGAACTTAGTATTTATCTACATGCTCATGCTCATAATATGCCAGTGCGAATACAAAGTATTTAAATTTAAAAAATGGCGGTAATAAGGAAACTTATTGAGTAAGGAAAAATAATAAGAAGCTAAATAAATTGCAATATCTTGAATAAAAACAATGCAGATATATTTTATTAGTAGGTACCTATGTCGTAATAAGTGCAACAAAAATTACACAGTGACTTGGCGGTCTTTGTTACAAAACAGAGGTGACCTCAAAGGCCAAAAGCCAAGATTTCGAGATACACATATTTTTTTGGTACTTAATTTTGAAAACATGAAAACGCCTACACGTGTTCAACAAGACAAAATCGATCCAATAAAAATCCCATGTTTACACGTGTGTTACAATACAACACTGACAAGTCTTACAACTCCAGATTTCCTCGCTGTCGACTTTTTCGCAGCTCATTTTGTCTGTCACTTCATAAATTCGAAACTTGGGGAAGGTAGATAAGGTAGGTAAAAGTAACTCTTTGTTCGAAACAATTATATTTTTATTTCTTTTGAGAATAATTTTACGGTCCTGCATACAAGTCGTTTAGAGCCAATTTTTTAAGTAAGTATAGTATATTTTTGTTCAATTAATAATTTCAGTCCATGAAGTACCTATCATGGTAAACGAGTTCCTAAGACACATATTATGCCTTTATTGAACCACGCAAAAATCCCGGATAACATTTAACTGGACATTTAATATATGTCGTTTTTGGGCACTTTTTTTACAGTCAAGAAACTATATCTTCGTAAATACATAAGTATGTATATTAAACTAAAACAAGAGTATTTAAATAATAATCTAAATACCTATTGACAAAAAAATAACATGAGGGATATGCAATGAGTCATTTACTTCAAACCTGCAGTTAAGTTTCAATTTTCTATTACACATTCAATTCTCCTGAAATAGATATCCATTTTCAGGAAATAATCGAGCAAGTACTGAAGAGCCAATTATTAGATATCGCTTGGTCGTTACCCTGTCCCATCAATGCAATATGGCTGACGGCGCCACCGGCCATTATCTAGCACCACCCTATCAATCAGGAATCATACAGGGGGCCTTACAATTACCCCAAGCCACCCACATAGAAATCAATCGCTATTGAGATTAATAAAATTGTCAATTTTATTACTTATGCTTTCGATTTTATTTGTGCTAAACTTCCTTCTTTCCCAGACTCTTACCGCGTAAATTGGTGTACAAAAATATACTGAAACTATTTTAAGGGTGAATTCAATCCATGATACTCAACAACTTTCCCCAAGAACCAGTCAGTCATATGTCGAAATATGACAAATAATGTTTGGCTTTCCATACGAACTTGGATCAGCTGATCGGTCAACTTGTATGGCCAAAAATTATTTTTCATATTTCGATATATGTTTCTTGGGGAATGTTGGTCAGTATCATGGACTGATTTCACCTTAAAATAGTTTCAGTATATTTTTTTAGATCCTGTGTATGCCTTTTAAAAAAAATATCCCATAAGCTAGTGACCATTATAAAGTATACGTTTAAGTATACTGAATATTTCCATTGGAATACCATAGTACCTATTCAATTTTTCCTGAAACTTTTCAATATACAGTCACATCTTTATCCCTAATGGGGCAGACAGAGCCTAGAGCGGTTTGTTTATTTAAATATGTATCTAATTTCTAAAATCTATTTCTCACACGTATTGGCCACTATATTGCCTTAGAATAAAACATACGTACGTAAGGCCATAGAAAAAAAAATAGCAGTGGTAATATTTTTTTCTGTGGCCTTTTTCTCAAGCAGTACATCAATTTTAATTACAAACTAAGTAATTTCGTTTCTTTTAATCTTTTTTCCATTCGAAACATATGTTTAATTTAAGTCAATTAACGTATGAAAGGGTTAAATACCTTTAATAGTTGGTTTAACGAGCCACTTTATTTAGATTGGCTCCCCTAGCGATGGGACAGCAGACTGACGGATAAGGGCTGTTTTCTATTAAGCCTAATCGTAGAATGATGACGAGTTTGTTTAATGATGTTGTGTGTTTGGCAAAACTATAAACTAAGTAGGCATTCAAGCTTAGGTTAACAAGATATAGGTCGTTTTAAAAGCTAAAACCCGAATACGGGAAGATTCAGTCAGTTAATTCAAGCACAGCTGGAAGAAACAGCTAATATATTTCGAAATTCCTATCAAGCCCTTTTTTTGATACCTTACACGGTATTATTAGATTTAATTTATTTTTAGTTTATTACTATATGGCCTATAGAGGGCGCCATATTGAATTTACTGTGACGTCATATAGCTTATAACGAGCGGATAGTCAAGACGCTTCCAACAATGCCTAATTTGTCGAGGTATCATGGATATCATCAAAGATACGAGGGAGGGAACAGATGAACATACATATATACATACATTAGCGGCGAAACACATTACCCTCCTTTTAGATTCACCGTAGTCGGGTAAAAAGGTAACAAAATATATCAAACAGATAGAGAACTTTTAGAAAGATTCATGTTTCCATACGATCCTATACCTTCTTCTTGTTCATCTGAACGCGTTACCGGTTGCATCCTCAGCTGTCCTGCTTCGGAGCCCGGGGTGCGCTTTCCAGCATTTTCTTTTCCAAATTTAACATGCACGTCAATGGTCGCCAAAGGCCTTGCGAGGTGGAGAAGAAATTGCCGGAACAGTTAAAATGATTCGGCTGTAATTTTATGACCGGCTGCCTGCCTGACGTCAACCCTCTTTGGGAATGTATTTGTGCGAAAACTTTTACAATCGGCCGCCGCACGACGTTTACCCTCCTTGGGAATGCAATTGTAGCACGAGATGTTTGTTCCTACGACATCCAGAGGAAGAGATGGAGTGGTCCTATCTGACCCGGAACCACACAATCCTATACCTTATTTGGCTTAAAAAATCTAATAAAACAAGCACGAGCTTTGGATTGGTATAACATTAAAATTCCTAACAATCGTCTTAGCTTGAACGAAACAATGATCAACGTTTATATTTTATAGAAACTATAATCATAAGTTGTAGATAAATCATTTATTGTAATGTAACACAGTCTTAACTTATTCCGGCGGTGTCGCGAGGAGGATGCGCGCGTCACGCGGCGTCCCCTCCAAGACGGAATTATACGAGTGTATCGGGGAAGATGGTGTCTAGTACACTGTTTTAATATTTTCTACTCTTTTTCCGCTTGCCCAACGATGGTCGATTCTGAAATCTCACTTCATAAAATTTCACGTGTCGTATCATCCCTCTAACAAGACGGTATATTTATTACGATATATTTGCTGTACCCGAAAGGGTTAATACGATAGATTGTAATTATAAGACCTTATTAGCAAATAAAGATTTCATTGATTGATTGACTAAATTATACAAGTAAATTTGTGGATCGTGGAAGATGGTACTTATACCTACGTTACAGGATTTTAACAAATCGTGCTACACCGCAGCGTAGCACCTTAGGTTTGTTAAGAAAATTTTGCATTTTTATTTTTAACATCTTCCTCGCGTTCTTCCTATTTGAGGTCGGCTCTGTATCACAACTTCCTCCATCGTCTTGTATCATTAACCATATCTGTACTAACCCCCTCTGCTTCATGTCCCGCTTCGCACATTCCCCCCACGTCTTTTAATAATATACTTTATTTCGGATATCTCCATAGTTACAATTACAAAGAAAAAAATTATCATTAGTTAAATGCGACCCCCTATGGGGTGGCCATAGGGGGTCGCATGCAATTTTCAGCATGGGGCAGTCGGGACGCAAGGATATCATTTAAATTTTTATTTTCAGTATATAATTAGACCATGACCTTACCAATTCAGACCATGAATTTGTGGGCTCTGTAATGCGTGTAATGAGGAAAAACATTATAGAATCAACCTGGTGTTCTGGGAATCCACTGTGACGCGATTCCTGATTAGGCCGGACCGGCCGACGCGACGCGCTCCTTCGAATAATTTCCTCTGTATAATATTTCAATAGCGCAGGAAGGTACGTGAGTCGCCACCTATTTGGCTGTTAGTCCATCAACGTCCTTTATTCCTCGCACGAAACGTACATCAAAGACGTATTCTATGAAAGGAAGCTTTGTTTGGTAAAAAAATATTCAAGAAGGCGTTGGAAATAACTTCGACTTCGGAACTTGGGAAGCGATAAATCCGCTTAATTAGTCAATTAAGCTTTCCACTGAAAAGTTTGATTGGAAAAGCTGTTGGATCGATTAAAATTCCGCTGGGACTCGCCACTAAATCTTACGAGCGTTCGACATGGTTCATTCATTTGGGAATGCGTACGTGTAAATGACACGGTCAGCTATGCGTAAAATAGGAATCGATTAATAACTTCCTAATACCTTCCTCGTAGAAATGGCTGCTATCTGCAAATTGATCTAGATTTTGCAACTTAGTTACGCCAGCATTACTTAGCAGTAATCGATTAAAATTACAGACTCGAGTCCAGTAGTCGTATAGATAGGCAAATTTAATTAATCGGATATTTCACGCTATTTACCTCAAAGATTGCCTGTTAGAGGAACAGTTAACCGTTAATTTATTTTAATAGTCCAACAAACATGCAGAAGAAGGATGAAATAGTCCATAAAACTATTAGACCATCAATCAGCGAGAAACATTACCTTTTCGCAGACGCTCCGACAGGTGCTTTCCGCTTTGCTGCAGCACGCCGATATATCTGAAATGAATAATAGGCCATAAAACACCCAAATGTTAGTGTATGAAACAATCTCAGATGACAGGAATGAGCCAGTATAAATTACAAGTAAAAAAAATATATTTTATTTCAGTATTTTTTTAGACGAACGGACTATTTTATCACTAAATGACAAATATGTCATCTAAAACTGTCTATCTGATACCTATTACTAGTATATAATGTATAGTTAAACTCTTTTGAATTGTTATACCTACCTAGTTGCTTTAATGACTTTCTGTCACGTCACATACTATTTGAGAAAATAAATACATTGTTTTGCGTTGCGATACCTGTTATTCGACAGATTCCTTTTATTTTCATATTTATTTCTATATTTCATCTATTTATTAATACAGTCCATACACATTGCTATCATTTCGGACAGCGATTAAGTATTGCTATCCAACGCGAAAATGCCGTCAGCCTTTTGAGTACTTTGCCTTGTGACGGCAGCGATTTCGCCTCAATTTTTTGTATCTTTTAATTTATATAAGTTCTATTTATAATATTTTTAATTTAGCTTATATTTTAATTTGTTTCGTTTTAATTTAGTTAAGTTTTCCATAAACTATTCCTAATTTACAAAGACATATACATTACGAAGATCCAATACGATTAGTATGCATATATCCTCAATCTTCAGAGCATACGCCACCTGCCATATCTTTTTGGTTCCCGTGATCTACGGAAAGCTCGGTGGACAGCTGGGACCAGGCCACAATAAAGCGCCTGCGACACTTACAGATGACTGCATAAAGCTTTGATCTATACCACTAGCTACTAGCGACGTTTGTTAATTTTACTTTTACTGCTCCCAAATCAAAATAGAA
Organism: Acrobasis repandana; assembly: GCA_963576875.1. Classification (NCBI taxonomy): domain Eukaryota; kingdom Metazoa; phylum Arthropoda; class Insecta; order Lepidoptera; family Pyralidae; genus Acrobasis; species Acrobasis repandana. The sequence continues at coordinate 6,063,120 of OY756230.1, read as the reverse complement.
AGGCATGACAAAATGGAAATCTTTGTACGTAGGTAGGTATTCGTTTGGTGTAAAATAAAATCGAGTGACAAACTCAATAAATAAATCATTATTCTTATTTCCGAAATAAAAACAAAAAATAAGATTATCGAACTGATCTATAATTTTCTTTTTTTCTATTTCTTTTCTTGAGGTGCCTTGAGTTGAGTCGTTCCGCCCGTTCCGTATCGCGGACATGCTGTTCGAAGATTATCGCAATTTTCCAAAAGCACCCGGTATAGCAAAACATGTGAAATAACAGTGCATGTGAATAAATACATACTCGTTTTGGCTGGCTGGTGTTTACAAAATTAAGTGTTAGTCATGGCAGACAAAATTTAAATAAGGAAGACTTTAGTTTTATTTTTATTCTGACAAAGTAATTTCAATAACAATCCGATTCGAATTAATTAGATCAATTATGCCAATAGAAAGTCTGACTAGAACATTGTACAAACCGTTTGCGAACCTGTTTGATAAGCGGACGATTTGAAAGGAGCCAAATTACCACAAGTACCTTGTGGACAACTCTCTAATCGTGATTATGCTGCTGAGATAGATGGTAATGTCGCATAATATCATAGTAAATGCTGTGCTGTATATAAAAAGTTATTTGTATCAAGAACCGTATACTGTAAATGTATCTGTCCATAAACATATCCCGGCTTATTATAAACCTGGTTTAACTTTAGTACCTACATCGTTTGAACCATTATCCGCCCAAAACAAGAATCCTCCCTAAATAAGTCACCTTCTCTTTCGTGTCAACTTCATTTGTGTGAAAAATTGTTTAAATCAAGTCCTAAAGTTAGTTTGCGTTTTATAATAAAGCTGATCTAGTCTGTACTACTTAAGGGTCGGCACCATGTAAAATGGGTTTGCGCGGGCAACAAGTTTGTACAGAAAGCGTTTGATTTAAATCAAATAATGTATACACATAGATAGAGGAAGAGTTGGGACAGTAGACGAAAAAAAGGATTTTTTAAAATATTTTGTAGTTTTCCTAAAAACAAGCATTGAATTTACCCAAAAACATGCAAAACGCACTTTGCGCGGGCAATAGTTATGGCTTAAGTAGAAAAGACCACTAAGAAAATTACATACCTAGTTATAGGTGACTAGACTAGCCAGTAGACGAAAACCGTATTTTTTTAATTTTCATTCAGAAAAAGTAAGATAATTGTAAAGAAACCTGAAAGAAATATTTTAGAAAATCTTGCTACAAACTGGCTTGTTTTTCAGCGTAAAGAAATATTCTAACAAGGGATTGCATATATTTTATAAGAATAAAGGCTATTTTGAAACATTATTCTTTATATTTGCTTACAATGCAATCACGCAATAATAAAAAAAACAATTTTAAAAATTGGATGTTTTGCAACGTTTTTGACAGAATTCTCTGAAATGGCGGCCATGTTACTTCCATACAAATTTAGTTGCCCGCCGGGCGTTCAGGAAGGAGGCCGTGTCGAATTTTTCAAAAACATCCATTTTCGAATTACGTAAAATTGCATTACAGTCTAAAATATTTCAATAAAAAACTATGTACAAACTGCCAAATTATGTCATACTTTTGCTACACTATGGTACAGTTTTGACATTTTGTTGACATTCAAGCAAAGATGTAATGCTATCGCAGATACGGCATCGCACATTTTTTTTTAAATTTTATTGAAAATTAAGTCAATGAATAAAATAATTTGGTTTGATTTATTACCTATATTTTTTAATTGGCGATTGGGGTGAAAATCGGATTGGAACTTTCTCGGGTCGCGGAATCATATTAACTGTTTTTGTAATAAAAGCTGCTGTTTAATTAGGGTTTTACAATTATTTTGATGGGTGATTCAGTCTGAAATTTTGAACAACTTTTCCCCATGAATGTATATCAAAATACGAATTGACAATATGCGTAATATATCGAACCACAGGCTATACTAGATCTATACTTGGCTAGGCAGACAGGCTATATTAGGCTATTATCTATACTAATATTATAAAGAGGAAAGATTTGGTTGTTTGTTTGTTTGCATTACATGGCTCCGAAACTACTGGACCGATTTAAAAAAAACTTTCACCGTTGGAAAGGTACACTATCGCCGAGTGACATAGGCTTTGTGTGTACCAAGGGCGAAGCCGGGGTGGACTGCTAGTATAGTATAATGATATTAAAATAACAGTCAAAAAACAAAAAAAAATCTGCATTTTCATACAAAAGTGTGCAGCCGCACGGGAAATTTGTATAGAAACCGATTTTTTTGGTGTTTTTACTGTTTTAGGGTTTCGCTTATCTGTCTGTCCGTAAGTCACAGCCAATTTGCTACGAAACTATTAGAATGATTTAGTTGAGATTTAGTACCTACACTTATGTAACTTAGTGACCCAAAGATAGACGTATAACGTAAATAAATGGAATTTAAAAAAGGGGGCCACTTATGGTGGGTAAATTAGACATTAAAAAAAAGTTTTGATAACAAAATCGTGTGACATATCAAATGAAAGAAGTTTTTATGACAATTTTAAATATATATATTTTTTTTATATTATTTCTTAGATTGGTATTTTTAAGTTATTTAAGAAAATGGGCGAAAATTGACCCCCCCCTAATAAACTACTGGACCGATTCAGTTGAAATGTGGTGCACTTAATGTAAATTTGTGACCCAAAGACGGAAGTAAAATGTAGGTAAATGAATAAATTTAAAAAAAATGGGGCCACTTATGGGAGATAAATGAGACATTAAAAAAAGGGTTTTGTGAACTACATCGCGTAAAATATCAAATGAAAGAGCATTTTATGATAATATTAAATATATTTTTCAAAATTTTTTAAGTTGGTGTTTTTGAAGTTATTTTTGAAAATAAATAATATAAATACCCTTATCTCCGAAACCACTGAACCCAAACTTTTGAAAAATATACAGTTAAAAGTTCTTTACCTATAGATTACAGGAAAACCTATTAGAAGATAAAAAATAAAAGGGTGTAGTAATTACTGCTTCATTAATCAACCAATTTTTTTAGCTGTTTTCAGGAAAATATTTCTTTTTAGTGGTCTTTGTTGATTCGTTAAAAATATTGTACAAAATCAAACAGTCAAGTCATTAATTGAGCACATACAGCTGCTAAGCCAAGACTGTTGATCTGTTCAACGTGCAATTCTTTTTTACCCTCCGTACTTACATAATAAGGTGAATAGAAGTGAAAGGTGTTACGATTGCAGATGGTCGCTAAACGTATTGTTTCACAAAGAAAATTCAAATGTGTACATTTTCTGTCAGTGGAACACAAAACGTGTAGTTTTCCAAGTTACCGCTCGCGTAAAATACTATTTGATTGTATTTTTGAGAACGTCCTGTCAGCGATAAGTAATATTGATTTACGCAGAAATATCATAAATTTGTCTATGGTTCCCTAGAATTTCAACTTAACCAAAATAAACGGGCACGTGCCGTAACGGGCCACGTCCAGTGTAGAGTTCCGTAGTCAGTACCTACTTGCTTTATGTAACTAACAACTGCCTAAAAAGTTAGGCAGTTGTTAGTTACATTGTTGTTCAGTATCATGGACTGAATTCAGACCTAAAGAGGTCTGAATTCAGTCCATGATACTGAACAACTTTCACCAAGGAACAAACGAAATACATAAATTATTTTTGATCTCTTACACACAAGATTTGGCAAAATGTAATATTTATGGAATATATGTATGGAATATGTAAGGACGAATCACACTAATTAAGCTAGCCCCAAAGTAGGTTTTAAACTTGTATTATGGAATACTAACTCAATGATACTATATTTTATGATAAAAACATACATAGATAAACACCCAAGACCCAGGGCAATTTAAAAAAGATCATTTTCTAACTTGCCCTGGCTGGGCCTCGAACCCAGAACCTCCGGATTAGCGGTCTAGCGTGTTAACAATTACGCCACGGAGGTCGAATGGAAAGCAAACATTTTCTTTTATATTTAATTATGTGTTCCCTAGGAAAAGTTGTTCAGTATCATGAACTGAATCCACCTTAAATTAGTTTATGTACAGGGAGACGTTATATACCTACTACTGCCGTGAATTTTTTTAAGTGTCCATATACAACCGTTTAACTGACAGAGAGGGGAGACACATGATTCTAACAAAAATTTGCAATCAAAAACCAAATATTTCACAAACGGATTGCTAAAACAAAAAAGGGTGTTCATAATCTTACAATATTTTTGAAAGACCTATTCAACGAAGACTCACAACACACATTTTTTTTTCAAGTTTTTATTACCACATATCCATGCCCATGCCTAATTACAGCTTTCTAGTACTAATAGTCTATGAGTAAAACTGGGGACAGACAGACAGACAGACAGACATGATGGATCTATAAGGGTTTCTTGTTTACTACGGAACCCTAAAAAGCTGCGTGAAACAAAACAGATTCTCTATTCTAAGGGTTCTTTGACATTTGCGCTTTAACAAATTTCAAAATACGAGTAATCAAAACCACTTGTGCATGTATTTCGCTCCACTTCGCATACGATAAATTCAAAAATTGATGGATGAATGACCGTGCTTTTACAGGTTAAGCAACTTCTAGCTTCGTCACAGTTAGGATGGGTGACCGTGCTTTCAATCTTAATGTTGTCCAAGTCAAATGTTGAGATTCTTATGAATGAATTTCAGTTTTCTCTACCTACATAACTTGGCAGCTATTTAAATTTCAATTGTTTTGTCGGAATTTGAACTTGGCATTTTTACATTTATGTTTTTGATGGGGTAAAATAAACACCCAAGAACCAGGACAAATTAAAAAAGGCCATTTACCAACTTGCCGTGGCTGGGAATCGAACCCAGAACCTCCGAGTGACGGACTAGCGTGTTAAGGAATCGCCACGGAGGTCGACTAATAAATTGAAAAAGTAATAAATTTTACGCAAGATTCGAATACCTATAACTTGGATTTTTTAGAAAGTGCTATATGAATTTCACATATATTTAAACTCGCTTTTTAAATAAACGTCTTGCATTCACGCACACTACTGTATTTTCGACTTTACTTTTTCTACTGATAGCCTGTCTACTAAAGTGTTAAGTACATTATAATGACGTCTGCCAAGGCCTTAATTCAGAAATAATAATTCAAACAAAATAATTATTTGATTTGATTGATTTGAAAATTTTAATAAGTATCGCGGACTGGAAGTCTTGACGAAAAGAAAAAAGTAAGCTGTATACTAATTCTACGTTACAATTTATGATAACCTACATCTATTGTCCCGTTTACACATTATTAACTCTATGCAACGTCATCTTGACATTTTTATCCCCCTAGCGGGAAAATTTTGCATATTTCAGAGCCAAATCCGACCACGTGGCTTTGTGCATACCGTCCTTAACTACAAACAGTAGTTTTATTTCAATGTCACTCTTTACCAATATTATCGAATGCTGACCATTTCTTATTCCTGTAAAACCTTAGGAATAATATTTCCGACACGCTAGTAGTTTGTAATAGCTCTTCAAATTTTTAACATTATCTAATCACTAAGAATCTAAATATGTGTCCCACAATAAAATATGTCACACTTTCTTTGGTCAGACAGAGGCAACAAAAAATATCAAAACTACCTATATCAATAGTGCACTAATTAAAAGACCAGCTTATCTACTTTTTAGGACTTGGTACATGACTGTGTTTGATTTTGTACAATACTTTTTACAAAACAACAAATAACACTAAAAAGAACACTTTTTCTGGAAACAGCAAGAAAATTGGTTATTAAATTAAGCAGTAGCAGCTTTTCAAATATTAGTATGTATGTCGCTATCTCTTTCGTGTATCGAAGTAACGTCATATGCATCCTTTTTCTGTGATTTGACAGGTTTCCACGGGCAAGTTTACTTATTTTTGAGAGGATAAAGAAAAATCTTTATGTTTTCGGTATCATTATTACGTAACTTTTTGGTATGAATGCCGAAAATATATTGAGTCAAGTACCGAATTGAAACAACAATGAGATATAAAGTACTTAATAAATTCAAGACAATGTACGCAGGTATTCCGGTCATAAATTGTAATAAATAAAAGCAAAGCCACGTGAAATATACTAGTATTCCTAGCGAGTTAATGCAAGCTATCCATTTCGCTAATGGCGGTGTCTTGCGCGGGAACAAATTATTTATGCAAAATATGGCCGTAATAATAAAGTTGCCGGGACACTACGATGGAGATGTTTATTGATCGAAATCTGAGCTGAGCCCAACGATCAGGAGACTGGCCCAATGTGCACTAAACATGTCAAAATGGACCTTAAATTAGCCAGCACAATGTCAATTGTCCTGGACTGTAATAATTTGAACAAGAAAATGTAATGCTAGTAGACAATTAACATTAAACTAAGATAATAAATTAAAAACTGTAAAGATTTAGGTAAGTAAAGTTTGCCCCCGCTGACGTGTATTTAATAAAATCATAGAAATGTGATTTGACGAAAATTTTGATACTTACTAGTTTCTTTATGTCAAATGGACCAGTATTAACATAGTGTCAGATTTTTTGCTTTATGACCACGCCTTAGGATCAGTTCACAACGAAACGCGACGTTACGCGACGCTACGTAGTGCGCACTTTGGAAGAAATATAGAACTTGTTTACTAGGCAAATAGATACTTATTTCAGCGACAGCTTTGCCGCTTGCCGCTTTGCCGCGCTGCGTAGCGATGCATAGCGAGGCGCAGCGGGCTCTCACTCTTTTTGTCTAGTAAACAAGTACTATATTTCTTTCACGTGCGCGCATCGTCGCGTCGCGTCGCGTCTCGGTGTGAACTGACCCTTAATGCGCTTGTCAAAGCACGTGCAGGATTTAAAGATATAATGAATGAGCCACGTGCAGGCGCACCCATCCAGTAGCTTGCAAACTATTAAACTCCAGATACCCCTATACATTTAATCTAGTCCGCTGTGGAAAGTATAATAATCGAGTAATTACTCCAATCAGAGTCAAAATGCCTAAAACCATCAAAAAGACTAAGTCTCAGAAAGAACAATTTATATTCCAATATTTTTTTAGTGTATACTCTTAGTGTTTATTTTATACTCTCTGTTAAATGATGACCTACCTTGTGAGTTGATCTGGCCCACGGTGACAACGGCCAGCAACAGCCGCAGCAGCCACCACCATCCGCCGATGCTCATGGCGACCCTGCCATCCCTGCCCACCATCCTGACACATCAATTGTCTTCTATCATTCTGAGGTGCCTGGAAATAAGACCACAAATTATATACTGGTAATTAAATGTTTTCTAGAATAATATAATGATTTCCTGGACAGCTGTTACTGCTCCAAGTTTTAGAATAAACTTAATAGTTAATAGTAATTTTGAATTTGGAAAATTCTGCAATGCTTTCATTCGATGCAATTGACTACTCTGATTTGTATTTACGAGTACTTCAAGTTCGGCACAATACTGCTAGGTACAGTACAACACCATTATAAAAACTTAAGATCTAATTTTGTTTTCCACAATAGAGACTTATAGACCACAATAATTGCTCATTGGAGGTATACGAGTATGTTATAACCACACAAAAGTGAGTCATAATATGTGTGTCAACTATGATCTTTCGGACTTATAATTACAATTGCGGGATAACATTGTATTTAAAAGCACGTATGACCCTGATATTGATAATATTTAAGATCGCTCCAAGTACTGACTTAGAGCAATCTTAAATATTATCAATATTAACGAAATACTCACTTTGAAATAAAAACAGCAAAGTTCAGGACTAACTCTAGTTATTATAATGTTTCAAAAACACGATTGCCTAAAATTTTCTCGATAGAATAAAATTGCGAAGTTGCCTCCAAATTATCTCCGAATCATAAGGCAGTCATCATATTTTTTTTTTTTAAACTTTTAAATATTATTTCTAAAACGAAAAAACCTCAAAACCCAGAATCGCGTAAACTAGCCTCATTGACCCGCCGCGATTCTTTCTTCCCCGCATAGCTCGCTGTCTCGCTTTGGCTAGAGTAAATTTGGGTGCGTGGAAGCGGGAGCAAAATTTAGATTATCAGCATCAGGCGCAGCCTTAAATAACTAACTACCTAATCATACGACAAGTTCATTAATAATAACTATAAGTCCAACTTTGAACCAGAATAAGCTACGCTCTGTTTATCTAGTCTACTACGATAAACAAAAAGACGTGATAGTTGATCTATTGAACCAAAATTGCGAATTTGTCTTCGATCATTTATTTCAGAAACGATCATATATTTCTAAAACATTTGGTCGAGGTACTTCGTATATTCAGTAGGTTTCTTGAATCACCACATTTGTATCAATAAACACGTGTTCACTCACTATCGCACTTTTTTGTTGTTTCTCAACTTTACGCACAAATCATAGGCGCGCGTGAAGAGCCGTGAGAATCTACCGGACTCCTATAAAAATGGTTTATGACCTCCTTGCGGACCTAAACTCTGTTTTACTTCCCTTAACGTCTCTTTAAAGTTTTTATTATGGAGTTTACGTAAGCATTGAAGAGATACAAAGTGTGCGTATCTAATGTAGGTAGAGATCATCATTTTTAAGTAAGTAGAGCTTTTGTAGAGTCACTAATCTTCTTCTTATCGAGTCGAAATTGTTTCACTGTAGCTTCAATTTCAAATCATATTTGACCTATATGAGTCACTAATAAGTTTTTTGTACCAACATGATAAAATGTCTGGTTATAAAAATTAGCGCTCTTCGAATATTACGCCCCTAAGACAATTTATCAGGTTTACTAAAATAGTTTAACCTATATAGTTAAAAACCACATGAGTACATAAAGTTAACTCAAAAGTATATTTACTGCGTTTATTAATTAAATTACAATTTATTTGGTAAATCAAAAAGCAACTAATTAGCTTAGTATCATAAGGATCAGCATATAGAAAAGAAAGTCGATTCTTTCAAATAATTAAATAATGTAAAATATTATTTTAAGAAATACGACTACAACTTTTAAATATCATGGTGCGATGTGTTTTTAATATCTTGTTATTTTTGGCTGCCCTCCACATACTCGAATATCATATTCAAAACACCTTATTTTATAAACGTGTGTGCTTACCTAACAATAGTCATTTAATTTCCATGTATATTGTAATGCCTATTACTGATAGCCAGGCCTGCTTATCACACTAATCACAAAATTAACACAATTTATAAAAAAACACAAACAAAGAAAACAAAAAAATATAAGCCCACTGTTTTGGAAAAAAAATAACTAGTAGTTTTTCTACGTATTTTTAATTTATTTACGTACGATAAATTACGCGCGCTTTTCTGAAAGCACTTCCGAAATACTACGCGCCCGACCTCTCTCGCGCCAAATTGACGCGTTACTAAATAGACCGGCATAAATTCATTCAACTCCAGCCTCTACGTTGGTCGTCCTTTTCTTTCTTGTATGTTTCTGTATGTTGTTGTCTTAATCGCACGCTTCCGCCTGATGAACCCCATTGAGCTCGTTAGTCATTAATTAATTCTGCATAAGAAAATTACTTTTAATTTAAACGGTGCACAGATGGGACCGATTGTGAGCGGCCAGTGACAGACTCGCAGTTGTAAACTATGGGATTTCGCAACTATAAATTAAGTTTTCTAGTGGTTTTCTACAATCATTTATATTTCTACAATTCTGTTATTTTTTTCAATAATTTGTGCAAATTTATGTAGATTTAAAGAATATTTATTATAAAGATTTGTATATGTTTTAGTTATATGCTACTCTGAATTGAATTACATACTTATATGCACCAAAGCTTTCCATCAATCCTCTTTTGGTCTGGGGACCAAATATATTTTACTCATTAGTATGCCCTTGAAAATGTAGAGCAGGATAAAGAAAGTTAATACATAACTACAAGGTGTAGTAAACTTATTTTAAACTTTACTATTAAGGTTATAATAAGTTAAGTACAAGGTGTACTTATCATATTATTAACTTTACGTTATGAAACTTATGAAATTCACGCCATGCCATAATGACGAATTTAATACAATTTTATACATTGATATTATTTTGATTTTGCTTAGCCATTAAAATAAAATGCACAGGTAACACGGGTTATGTACCTAATTAGTAGTAGTCGAATATGAATAACGTAAAATTTTATGATTTTAAATAAAGTTCAGCGAATCAACAAAAATATTCTCCCCAATTTTCTATGGCGATTATTTCGCACAATGCAGACAGTTGAATAAAATTGGTGAAGTTGTGAAGTTCCCCGAAGGTACAAAAGGAAATTTATAGTTTTTCAGCGACTTCTGCTCGCCTTCGCACTCCGTTCATTATGCACTTAATGCAAAGTAATGGCTGTGAAGTCGAACATTTTAGCTGCCAGCTTCCTAACAGTGAAATCGTTAAAATGTTTCTTCTTCTATTTGTTCTCTTTTCTTACGGCTTTTGCAAATTATGAAGATGGTATTGGGACTATAATCTGAATGTTTTCATTTTCCTATGTGTTTGGATAGTAGTAGTTGGGATTAGAGAATTTATTTTTGTAAGTAAGTGTTACAATATAAGCTTATTATCGAACTACGTTTATTAGAAGTACTTTTATTAGAATTCAATCTACACCGGGAGATACCGGCACAGACTGATAAGATGAATTAAAGCCACCGATAATAAAAAAAGAATTCTATTTTTGGAAACTTATTTGACTATGTATGGAAATTGATGAATATCTGAGAACGCGCGCGACACTCTTGATGGCCGACTAATTGCGAACTATTGTAACGTATCTTAGAAATGCGCACCGAACACACTTGTGCCGATGCAGCATTTTATTGTATGACTTGCTCGTACACAATCCAAGAAATAGTTTAAGCTTCCTGAATTTTAAAAGTTTTTACCACTTCCAGCACTTTTATATATGAAATACTTACCAACGATTTTCTTGCCATCGCACTAACAAAATATTAGGATCTACGATCTATGATATGACTACTAACATCTGCATCGTAAAAAAAGAAATGTGTTAACTAGTGGAGCGCATGATTATGCAAAATGCAAGCAATGCAACCCTTGTTAGAGACAATCAGCTACCTGCGTCGTGAAGTACCGGGGTCGGGACTCTCGGGACAAACGACCTGCTGCACTTGACGAACCACTTGAGTGGCGCCTGCGCCACGGTGCCTGGTGCATACACTAATCAGTTTTAATAAATAATAAATGAATAAATAATAAATACAATATAAGGACAAATCACACTGATTAAGCTAGCCCCAAAGTAAGGTTTTTTTTTAAACTTGTGTTATGGGATACTAACTCAACGATACTATATTTTATGATAAATACATATGTATATGTCGTAGTCGGATGGTATAAACCGCTAATTCACGAAACCTCTAGTTGTTTGGCATTACAGCTCGGCTTTGTTAAACAGCCGAATATTGTTCAGCTGGATTGTCTAAGATTGCGCAACGTGTTACGTTCATTTAAACCGCTAACCTCGTTTCCAAACGGCTAGCGGTTTTGTGAAACAGTAGCGGTAATCCGCTGTTTGACGAAACCGTTAAACAATCCAACTGCGACACATGCATGATAAGAATTTGGTGTAGGGTTACCATAATGAAATATAACTGGGTGTCTATTAGAATACAGATTTTTTCGACATCGAATTTCATTTCCCAGACAACTATTCCACGATTTTTATTGCTATAGGTTTGCCCTAACCTAGTAAAATAGATAGAACTTTTCTAGCGTGTGTTGGTCGCAGTTCTAACCTAACCTAACCTAACCTATAGGATTGTGCTAACCTAATAAAATTAATAGAAAATTCCTAGCACTCGCCGGCCGCTGCCACGGCACGCTTGCTTCGCTCGCTCGCCTTTGCCACTCCGTAGGCATTCTACATTGTATATAATTTCTTTAGAAAGAATTTTTCAACAAGATAGGTAGATAGATAGATAAGATGTTTATTTGTAGATTTTGTCACACACATACAGAAAATATACAACATAAGAACATAATAAAAAACACAAGAAAGACGGAAACGTATAACAATATATTCGTATCTGTGTGCTACAGCAACCCAAAAAGGTCATAGCTCAGTGCTTAGTGCTGCTCAGAGAGCAGCTCACTGATTTTCAGCTACGGCCTGTCAAGTGCGAGTGCGCATCCAAAAATCCCTGCCACAAAGGTAAAAGAGCTCGAAATTTTTAATGTTAAATTAATAGAAATTTATGAAGAGACCTTATTCACAATATAAACCCAAACCACTTCTCTAGGCGCATGGATGAATACATGTCGTTTATTCCATCCCGCGTATTAGGGTTCGCTGTTTTACAAAACCGAGCTGTAATGCCAAACAGCTAGAGGTTTTGTGAATTAGCGGATTATACCATTCAACTGCGACATATAGATAAACACCCAAGACCCAGGACAATTTTAAAAAGGCTATTTTCCAACTTGGCCTGGCTGGGGATCGAACCCAGAACCTCCGGATTAGTGGTCTAGCGTGTTTAACCATTACGTCAGGGAGGTCGTCGTAATATTAACTATAATCAAACTATAATCGATTTTGCGGAAATATTAGTAAAACTTAAGGACGGAATCTATGAGTAAAATGCAGCCACTTCTATTAAGTGTATAAAACTGAAAAATATACCTAAGTATATACGATTCGGTAGAGTCAACACTCAAAACTGTTGTCTGTATTATTTTAATACTTACATATGTAGCTCAATGTTTAAAACATAGTTATTTTATTGGGTTTTTAAGCATTCCAGATGCAGTACTAAAGTACTCAAACTAAATGACGAAATAAGAAATGGTTGAAGAATATTTCATTATTTAATAGTATATATATAATAATATACATAATTTCTTCTATGACAACTAAAAATATGATCAATATGTTTTATGGTAGTTCTGTTCTTTCTTCAACGTTGCAATAGTAATAAAGGTTTACCTTCCATTATTAGTTTCACGTAGGTATCTTACAGTTTATTTTATTTTATTTTTATCTTCATTGCAAGCGCGAACGCAGCTCTCACGTTACCGCCGCGCTTGGAAACATAAGACTTTATTTTTCTCTATCAGTTTGTTCGTACACTTCTTTACTGCGATAACGGAGGGCTTGTAAATCCTACGACGTAGTAAGGGTAATATGGATACCTACCTACCTTATTTAAATGTCTTTTTCAGTTGTATCTTCAGCGTAAGCGTGACCGCCGCTCTCACGTGACCGGCGCGCTTTGAAACATAATGCCTAGCTTTATTTTTGTCTATCCGTTCGTACTTTTGGTCCATACACTATTTGTTTGCAGCTGTAATCTACTGGAAGGCTTGTGAATAATCCAACTGGACATCTTATACATACTTAAGTACATATTCTGGGGAAGTTATTAAGTTTAAATATAAAATGTGAGAAACTAACGTTTTTCTCTGAGCTTGAAATGTGCTTTTTGAGAGTCAAATCCCAGTAAAAATATCTATATCTACTCCTTCTATTATGCCAAGTTTCAACAAACAAACATCGTTTGTATAATAGGTTGAGATTTTTTATCCATCCATTCATCCATCTAAAAAAATCGTGAATAATAAAACAAACGACACTCAGCCACACAATAGAAATAACGATTGATCTACGTCTATAGACGTAGTGTGTCCAAGTGAAGTAAGACTTACTGCTATAACTTACTGCCATCATTGACCAATACCCAAATCCAAGAAATATACAGAATAAAATGTCTGTTTCACTCAACGTGTGAGTTTTGGTTTCCACCTACGATACGGCGGCGATACGAATCAATGTATGGGATAGAGTTCGATGAATAAATTTACATTCGCGCTCGGATACAAATGTGGATGCTCTGCACCTCGCTAAAGTGGATTCACAACAGACGAGGATGGATTCGACGCCAGGCTTCGTATTACTTACTATTTCTAAAAGCCTTACCCTGAGCCTTTGCGCCATCTCTACCGGCGCAGCTATAAAAATCGGATGCATCTTTATTATTCCGTTATTTATCTATGTCATTTTTATATGTTTTGATTTGAAATATATGATATGATAGATATATCTATAAGATATACATTGGAAGGGAAGAAGAGTAACTAAGAAAAAAAACTCCAGAAGAACGAAAAAGAGGACCGAAATGATAATAACAATTAAATATTGGTAAAATAAAGAAAAAAATAATTACTTAGTTTAAAGTAAAATATGTATACAGGGTTACTAGTATCTAACGCATAACCTTTTTGGTGCAAGTTCAGTCCATGATACTGAACTTCCCTATAAACCTATATCGAAAAACGAAAAAAAAGTTTTCGGCTTCCCATACATATTAGCACTCAGCCAAATGGATTTTGTATGGAAAGACGTAATTTTTTTTTCGTTTATGTATAATGGTTTTTATAGAAATTAGTTCAGTATCATGGACTGAACTTGCACCAAAAAGGTTATGCGTTAGATACTAGTAACCCTGTACATAAAACACCCATTATTTTTATACAAAATACGTTTTTCAGTCAAGATTTAATCAGAAAAAAATTTAAGAAAGAAAAAGCAAAGTAAATATTAATTACAGTATAATATTCCACTGTAATCGTAGCCCACAGAAGGCATTTCCGGAACAACGATTAATCATTTCCCGCGCTCTATCGCGCGGTTATTTTTATGCAAAACACTCGCAAACAAAGCGACGGTGACGGTGACGGATGGCTCCGCAAACACCCGCCCGACCTCCGATTTCTATTCCACCAGTTTATTACAATACAACAGATCGTTGAAGTCGATCAAGCGTCAACTTCTAAATTCTTCTAAACAGTATGGGGAATCAACCTTTTCCTTAATTCGTATTTTGAAATTTATCAAAAAATCTAATATTCATTCAGTAATTAGACATTACAGTGGAATATTATACTGTAATTAATATTTACATTGCTTTTTCTTTCTTGAATTTTTTTCTGATTAAATCTCGACTGAAAAACGTATTTTGTATAAAAATAATGGGTGTTTTATGTACAGGGTTATTGGTATCTAACGCATAACCTTTTTGGTGCAAGTTCAGTCCATGATACTGAACTACTTTCCATAAAAACCATTATACATAAACGGAAAAAAAATCGTCTTTCCATACAAAATCCATTTGGCTGAGTGCTAAGACGAAATTTTTTTTTTCGTTTTTCGATATAGGTTTATAGGGAAGTTCAGTATCATGGACTGAACTTGCACCAAAAAGGTTATATAATTTTTAGTGTACATTACGTGAATTGTTTATTTATATTTAATTTTATTTTAAACTACCTAGCTGCTATCTATACTAGCATTTCGCAACGACCACTGCTGAGAAGAAAGGCAGAAAGAAACTCATTTACACAGTATTGGTCGCTTACGCGCCAGAAGGGCTTTGTCAGTTTAGAAAGATTTTATGTCTAATACAATGTTATCACGATGTAACTGACATGTAATGATTGCGAAAGAGTGCCAAATCCAATTTACAGAATTAAGAAACACTGAGTAGTCAAAAAAACGGAGCCGAGCTGACCAATCCCTACTGGCGGCACCCATTCTCGAGTTGACGCGTGGATCAGCCATCGCTTAACTCAACCATATTAGAGGGAATCCAGCGACAAGACCCATTTGTTTCCTGAGTAATCGATTTCATATTACGAATTGACCATATACACGATTCAATATTATTTCGCTTTCTATAAGATCCTGTACAAGCCTTAACACCTGTAGTATGTTTACGTAGTCGACTCTATAAATAAATCATCGGGCGATTGTACAATTGTTCATAAGTGATATTACGTAGTATTTCACGACCATCGCGTTCATGTTTAATGGCCTCAGAGATGTGTAAAGGTGTCAGAGAATCCATTTCAGACTTACACTATGCCATATAAGCCGATTTGTCTAGATAAAATTGAGTGGGACAGATTGAAATCGCAAGCAAACCCTCCACAAGAGCCACGCAAAGAGGACGACCAGTATATCAAGGGTTTAATAGAGAAATCTCAGGAGTGGATCAAGTCATGGCCGGATACCTTTGAAGTAATCTAAAGGAAAAATACTTACTACTTATTACTAACATTTTCAAAAAATATTAACACTTTGACTGCCAGCATTGCAGACACAATAGATTTTTAATTGTTTGTCGATCACCAGGTGGCGGCTATTGCGGTTAAAGTTTTTTTTTTACAGCGGATTAACTGTTTAAAAAAAACATACTTATTACTAATTTTGACCGTCAGCACACTCGATCCGGTTTCAGCAAAATAAAAGCGGCGTCGTAGATACAATTCGTAGCTGTTCTACGATAATGCTACGAAAACACCTTTATTAGGCATCCAATATTTTTTTCGTAGCGCCATCGTAGAAGAGTTACGAGGTGTGTCGCATCGTTGTTCGTAATATTCAGGATTTAAAAAGAATATAAATACCTATATACCCTCCATCCATAGTATAATACTCGTGTCCACTCAACTCATAAATACAACCGTGTTTTTTTCGCAATTAGTGTTGGTCTCATAGAAAACAAATAGAAAAGGTATTGATGTGTACATTTTTCCGGTTTCATTAATGTTACATACCTATGTGTAAATATGTGAAATGAACGGATATTGAAACTTCGGTAAATTTAAAATTGCGAAGTAAAATAAAAAGAAACTATTGGGACTATCTTGACATACTTCTGTGATCAACAAAATTAAACGGTATTTCAGGGTCAAGTTGAACTGCTTCAAAAACAGAAGAAAAAAGATCACGCCAAAAACATCGCAAACGCAAGCCTTGAGGAGTTCGTCAAGCAGAGGAAGCATGATGATACGAAACAGGCCATTGCCAAGGCTAGACAGCTCATTTTCCAGGGGAGCTCTTACGGGAAACGACTCTTGAGGTAAAATTACCAACCATCACAGTACTTATTACTGACAGACAGACTGACAGTACAGAGGAAAGTGAAGATACCTGTGCCACCTTCACATAGTGCGCGACGCGCGCGGTGGCACAGGTATCTGATTAACCGACTGTACTCGTACCTAATGCAATCAAAATAAAAAACGACGGGTTGCACTCCGGGAGTGCCGGCAGAAGTGAAAACTTGAATATTAACGTTGTGCATTTTTGATATTGCGGAATCGTTAGGGAATAATTTTGCACGAATTGCTTTAATTATCAGTATAAAAGTACTATCATTTATGTGGTAGAATACAATATTTATTTATTGCGCTATCGTACGCAAACATGTCAATTTATATTACATTAAAAAGTTTATCTCTCAGCTAAACGAAACAGCAGGCACAGGCATACATTTTCGCCGCGCCGTAGAAAGAGAGGGGAATACTTCCTCCCCTTCGCCGCGCCGGCCGTTTACTCTCCATCTGTCTTACGAATTTTTGATCACGTGTCCTGACGCGAGTTTAACTTTTTTTACCCATTACAAAAAAAGTGCACAACCAAAAGAAGTTTTCATTTCAAAAAATTTTAAAACTCTAAACTTAAATAACCTTTTAACCAATTGGCTTTTGGCAGAGCGACCAGACAGATTACTTATTAACGTAGATAAGTAAGTAGGTAGGTACCTGTCTAATAATAAGTGTTATTTTAGTGCTCTACTGGAATCGAAGGTAATCGAGGAGAGAGAAGCACAAATTGCATTTAAGAAGGAAATTGAAAAGAATGAACTCGAGTTACAAAAGGAAAAAAACAATGAAGAACTTTACTTTTGCAAATTGGACCAAAATAAACAAGACAGGATGCGAAAAAAGAAAAACGTGATGTTTGCAATCGAAAACAAGTCCATGTAGGTACCTATGCGATGACGTACATTATCCTGTTAAGTATATACTACTTTAAAATTGGAGAGTGCCTCATGAAATGATAGGTAACCATATTTGATTGGTTCCTAATGTAGGTATCTCCAGTGCGGCTCATAGTAGCAATTAGTTTTATCCTGATGAGTCATAATAATATCGTTTTATGGTTAAAGACTCGAACCTATATATATAGGAATATTACCAATAGATATTTACCTAAATAAGCCGTGTGATTCCCGACAGAGTAGAATAGGACCACTCTATGTCTTCCCGTGGTTGTAATTTAGTTAAGCTAAATTTCATGAAGCTACGATCAAAGCCACTCGAGTTATAGCAAATATACATACAAAATGCCCCCGTAGAATTTGATTTGCTTAGTCATCTAAGTAAGATACGGCCCCCCACCTGGCCAGTAGTTACCGTAGCTTAAGAATGAATGAAATGTTTTCACGCCCTTCATAAAGAACCTCACGCAGTCTCGGAGAGCTACTCGTATGTTCCATAAAATTATTTCTACAATTCCAGGTATGAAACTCTAAACGCAAAGCTCAGGAAAGATAAGGAGGAAGAAGCGCGTTTAGAGCGAGAGGATGCGGCACTTATGAAGGGGCTACTTGACTACGAGAAACGGGAAGCGGTCTGTTAACATTATCTTTAATTTACTCGGGATCTGCTGCCTACTTTACTTATTTCTTGTACGAGTAGGCGTTTCCTTTATATTCGTACTTTAAATCGTAATATATGAAACATTTCAAAACTGCGCAGTAGCTGATGATATCATCAATTCCTAATGTTTGGAAGCAACCAAGAATCTATTAGGTATGTACTAGCTGACCCGGTGATCATTCCGCCCGATTATCTCACCACATCTACCCTGGACTTCCACAAATATTTCAAAACCAAACTTAGCTAAATCAGTCCAGCTGGTCTCGCGTTTTAGTGAGACTAACAAACAGCAATTTATTTTACATAAAATACCTAATATACTCTACCAAGCCTTATTGGAGCTGAACATGTTAAAAGTTGAACTAGACATACTAAGTCTCTTAGAGACCCCATACAAAGACATTACGTAGGTCACTATATAAGTTTTGAGATGCTCGAAATTTGAACACAACACGCATCTGTGTCATATATTTTTAAAAGGCAAATTTATTTCCAAATCGAACACAAAAGGCATTTTACAGCAATTAAAATTTTAAAAAATAAAACAATGGAGCATTTATCCTGTCTTCATTTCCTGTTTTTCGTCTGCTACGATGGAGCTTAAACGTGAACATTTGCGTGCTATGATATATTATGACTTTAAATGTAGTTTATCTGAAGTTTTAAGCTTAGAAAGTTTAAAATCAGCTTTAGGTGAGTCTGCTTCGTCTCGGGCAACCATTGTTAGATGGTTTAAAAAAAATAAAAGGAGAAAACCAGCCTTGAAGATGATGAGAGAAGTGGACGCCTTCGAACAGCAGTCACTACTGAAAATGTGTGGACTACTGAAATGCTTGTGCGAGATGACCCACGAATTACATACAGGGTTATAAAGAAAATCTTAGGCATCAGTTCGGTTAGTGTTCACACCATATTACATAAACATCTTGGAATGAGGAAGCTTTGTTGTCGTTGGATACCTCAATTGCTCTCCGAAACGGTAAAGAAAGCCCATGTGGATTGGTGCCGTGAGATGCGTCTACGTTTTGAAAATGGGAGATCAAGAAGTATTTTTGAAATCATTACTGGCGACGAAACATAGATATATCAATATGACCCGGTAATTAAGAAGCCTTCCTCGGTATGGGTTTTTCCAGATGGCCAGTAGCCAAGAAAATTTCAAAGACCGTAGAACATTGAAAAAAGAATTGTGGTCAGTTTTTTTTTTACAGAGTGGACATCTTGCATCATCAATGCTAGAGAATTGTAGGTCAGTTAACTCAGAATCGTACACTACAGTCGCATTGCCAAAAGTTTTCAAAGCTGTGCATGGGAGATGACCAAAGACCGGGCGCCGGGGAATGATGCTGCGCCATGACAACGTGTCTTCACACTCTTCCCTCAGAGCAAAGGCGTTTATTAAAGAATCGGGTAGTGCAACCCTACCTCACCCACATTACAGACCCGACTTAGCTCCTTGTGACTTCTTTTTATTCCCCACCATAAAAAATAAGATAAAAGGCAAGTTTTTTTCAAGTACCTCAGAAGTGGGAACTGCGTACAAATCAGCAATTTTTGACCTGTTCTGTCAGGATTAGGTAAGATTGGAATAAGTGTTTCCTAGACTGGTTAAGGCGGATGAAAATCTGTATAGATAATGATAGAGAGTATTGTATATAATAAAAAATATAATATAAATAAAGTCTCAAAACTTATATAGTGACCTACGTAGAGGTCAACAAGCAGTGCTTAGTAGGTAGGTAATGTTAGGTAGGTACCTATAGAAAGTAAGCAATTTAGGTACGCTGCCTTTCCACGTTTCATGACACCGTAACATTTCATTCTTCATTCTTCAAGGAAAGGGTGAAGAAATGTCAGGAAGAGCAAGTCAGAAAATACGATGAAGAACAACAAGAATTCCGGAAGGCTAAAATAAATCGGGAAATAGAAAATGACGCTAAAATTAAAAAGGCAAATACAGAGAAATGCCGTCTACTTACGAAGATGAGACAAGTTCAAAAACAGGTAAAATAAAAATCGTAGGTAAACAACAACTATAAAACTGATCAGGACAAGTACCTTACTTACTTCGCTATAAGTAGGTACATATTCTTATTATACAACGTGTTAATGAAATAACGCAAAACCTCTCAGATGGTGGTACCTCAGCCCATGAAACTGAACAACCTTTGTTCTACAAGTTTCACGAAACCCAAAAAAAAATTGAATTTTCATACAAACGATAGAGTCAATTTGTATGAAAATCCGAATTTTATTTTTGGCATTTTGGGAATGTTGTAGAACAAAAGTTTTTCAGTTTCATGGCCTGAGTTATTTAACCCTTTAACCGCTAACGTCGGATTAATACGACAAATATTTTCGTGCCCGTTTGACGAGCGTCGGATTTATCCGACCAAAAACATGGATATTCACAATTCCTCGCGCTGGGAGCACGACAACTGATATAAAGTCTCGCGGTGAAAGGGTTAACTCGTACTTATATCATTCACAATGACTACAGATTCATATAGAGAAAAAGTATCTTCGGTGTAAAGATTGGTCAGTTCAGTCATTATATATGTATTTGTCATAAAATATAGTATCGTTGAGTTAGTATCCCATAACACAAGTTTAAAACTTACTTTGGGGCTAGCTTAATCAGTGTAATTTTGCCGTATATATTTATTTATTTATTTATCTATTTATTATAAATGATGTTTACTTTACTTACACAAGATTATCTAGGTACAGGGTATATTTTTTTGTGAATATGATATTTTGATTTACATTGCGGCCTTTTATAATTCTAGCTTTTCATTAACGAATTAAATAAACCAGAAGCCAAAAAGCACTATAAAATTATAGAGGAGATGGAGAGGGACAAACGTAAACGTTTTGAGGATTTTGTCGAAAAAGCAGTTAAAAAACAAGAAGAGACGTAAGTTTTTGATAATTAAGTATAATAGTTACCTAGGTACATTATACAAATACTTATATTATGACGTCTTTATCCATAACATGGTAGACGAAGCCTAGGGCAAGACTAAATAAACCGGTCAAGTGCGAGTTAAACTCGCGTGGAGAGAGTTCCGTACAATTGATTGAATTGTTATAGGTTTTCCTGTAATCTACAAGCAATGAAATATATTTTTATTTTTTTCAAAATTTTAGGCTTAATAGTTTCGGAGATCAGGGGGTATGGTCAATTTTCGTCTTCTTTCATGAATAAAATCAAAACTATTTATTATACAATAATAACACAATACATTTGAGATCCTCACAACGAGCCCTTTCATTTGATATATGACACAGTAAGGTTTGCAAAACTTTTTTTTTAATTTCCTAATTTGTCCCCCGAAAATGACCCTTTTTTAAAAAAAAAATTATTTACTTTGCACATATGTGTTTGGGTCACAGGATTACAACATTCTACTAAATTTCACCTGATTCGATCCAGTAGATTCGGAGCAAATTGGCTGTGACAGAAGGACGGACAAACAGACGCACAAGTGATCCTATAAGGGTTCGGTTTTTCATTTTTTGTACGGAACCCTAAAAAAGTTTCCACATGATGGTGGGCGTAAAGACCAAAATAGTGATGGGTTGCTAGCCGCAATGTCTATTATCACCCATTCACTCGAGCGGCTATAGTGAACATATCGAAGAAGGACTAACTGTATAATGCAATACTGATACACTATCAAGTCTTTATCCCTAACAGGGCAGACAGAGCCTAGGGCGGCAAGGCCTTGGCCACTTTTAGCGTGATGGTGGGCATGAAGGTGGAAAAAGGAAATCATAATAGTGATGGGTTGCTAACCGCATCGCCTATTGATATGATTCAGATTCTTGCCCATTCCCTCAATCGGCTTTTACGATCTGCGCGGGAAGAGAAGCAGCTGGTACATTCTATGTTTTTTCTTTTCCCCCAGACCAGCATGGAATTATTAAGTAGTAAAATGCAATGAAGTTTACTTTACACGTATGCTTACATGTAGTGCTCATTACATTTATAATGAGGCAGAGCATTTTGCGTCTTGCCGCTCTAAGCAGACAGATCCCAGGGCGCAACACCCAAAGGCCACTTTCGCGATGGTGGGTGAGGTGGAAACAGGTATCAAAATAGTGATGGGTTGCTAGCAGCATCGCCTAATTAACATGATTCGTATTGTCGATCGGCTTTTACAATTTGCGCGGGAAGAGAAGCAGCTGGTACATAGTTTATTTTCTTCCAGACCAGCATGGAAGAATATAAGACGAGTATAAGCCGTTGTTTGTTTTTTCAATATAACCCCTTGTTGTTCCGGGTCAGAATAGGACCACTCTTCCTGTGGATGTCGTAAGAGGCGACTAAAGGACTTAAGCACAAACATCTCGTGCTACAATTGCATTCCCAAGGAGGGTTAACGTCGGAGGGCAACCGATTGTAAAACTTTCCGCACAAATACATTCCCAAAAAGGGGTTGACGTCAGGCAGGCGGCCGGTCGTAAAATCACAGCCGAATCATTTTAACTGTTCCGGCAATTTTCCGTCTTTGGCATCCTTGGGTGACCATTGACATGCATGTATTTGGAGAAGAGAAAGCGGGAAAGCGCACCCCGGGCTCCGAAGCAGCACAGCTGAGGATGTCACCGGAAACGTGCTAAGATGAAGAAGAAGTCGTTTGTTTTTTCAGTGTTTCTAAAAAGGAACTAGAAGACTTCGTGAAACGAGCACGCGAACGTGAAGCGAAAAAGTTGCTCAAAAAGCAAGCACATACTCCTGTGGCAGAGGCGGACCAGCGCAATAACAAAACGTGCGACCGGCAATGCTTGTTCGTTAAGTCCCATAGGGAGCGCCTCGCCAAGAAGCAGAAGAAACTGATATGTGTGTATATTTTACCATAAACAAAATTAATTTCGAGTATCAGGTTCCTGATACCTACTTGTAATTCATTTGATACCTAATTTATTTATTTTTTCATTTTTAACTGGCACTGATCAGGAAATTGTTCAGGCCAGACCAAACTGCTGCAGATTTAGGTAAGCTATGATGCATTTTTAAATAAGCTGAGAACCAATCTTATTGTTACCGCTGCTAAATGCACCATGTCGTGGTCAGTCACAGTAGTAATTCACAAAGTTCCTGCTAGGTATATCTACGGCGAAACTTCGTTTACTGTGTGTTTTTCCGATAGAGAAAATCCACGCACATACGATCGCGGATCAATGGTTCGCTTGTGCTTAAAATTATTAAGTAGGTACTCTACCATGTCGAAATTTTAGAAAAAAAAATAACTTTAAAAAAAAATTCAGGTCAATGTACAGATCAGCCGATACCTAAGTCACGTGACAACAAGCTACAGTTTCTGGCTCCGCAAAAGAAGTTGATAGAACAGCTGCGCGAGCGCGAGAAGGAGCCATCGCCGTGGAACGGTCAGAGCGGTGTGCACGCGCAGTTTGCGCAAGAGGCGGCGAATACGCTGGCCGAGTGCAAACACAAGGCTATGGCAAGGAAAGTTGTCGATGTAAGTTTAGAAGCTGTAGGTAGCAGTTAGTAGTAGTTCATGAAATTGGGGAACATAATAAGGCCAAAGAATTAATAAGAGTATTTCATACAGAACGAAATCACCTTTTGTCCCGCACAATATGCGTCCCCGTTCCTCGTCCCCGCACCTCTCCCACGTTCTCGCCTTGTCGAAGGGAGAGGGCGGGCGAACACACACGTATTGTGATGTATAGATGTACACAGATGTATAGTTTCGTTTGTATTAGTGTAGGCATAAATGATACTCCGCTTCTATGAAGTTTCATACCTGTGGTGAAGCACAAATCGTAGTACCGAATCTAGACTTTTTGGAGGCGGGGCAAATTGTGAATATGCCGCCCCTTGCTTGATTTTGCCGCCCCTCAAAAGACCAAAGCCTAGCTTGATTACCAGTACCCCATTCTGTATCGGTAGCAGGGGTGACCGGAATGGGTCGGGAGGACATATTCGATTTTGCCGCCCCGAAAAATCGAAACAAACGGTATCTAAATGCAAACACGATATGGCGACATATTTTTTTTATGTCAGTCCATAGTTAATTAAGGTGACGTGGGTTCACAATTTGCAATACCGTGCGTGTGTTTGAAAAATCACTGTTATTAAACTACTACATTTTATTCCTCAAAAAATTTACACAAAAATTTTAAGGATTATCTACAGACACACACAATAGCTAAAACACGATTGAGCATTTTTGGCTCGATCGAAAAAAATCACAAACATACCTCTAAATATGTCTAAATTTGCCTTTATAGTACGTATTACTATTTTATACAATCACTTTTTTATATGAAAATGATATAATATTAATAATAGCGTCGAGCACGGCTCCAGGCTCTTCTTTTTCGACGAATATTTCACTGTGTTTTATTTATTATTTTTTTTGTATTATATTTATAATTTTTTTTGTAGCCAAAACGGATAGATATTTAGATAATACATTTTTTGGTATAACTTTCATATAAAAAAGTGGTTGTATAAAAAAGTAATACGTTTTATAAAGGCAAATTTAGGCAAATTAGAGGTATGTTTGTGATTTTTTTCTATCGAGTCAAAAATGCTCAATCGTGTTTTGGCTATTGTAGGTGTCTGTAGAAAATCCTTAAGGCGAAGATATAGGCAAATGGCCTTGAAGTGTGAAATAAATTGTTAACTCGTAAATATGGTAATAATTTCCATATTGCTCTTCGTCATGCACTAGATAGCCCTTTAAATTATTTTATGAACTACCGTTGAAACTATTATTGGTGATCCATCTAGCTTTAAAACTTGCCGTGGCCACTTTTGGCGGAAGCAAGTTTTAAAGCTAGACGGACTAATGTAAATAATTTCAACGGTGGTTCATAAAATAATTTAAAGGGCTATCTAGTGCATGACGAAGAGCAATATGGAAATTATCTACATATTTACGAGTTAATAATTTATTTCAAGTGAGGGCGCCACTTCAAGGTCATTTGCCTATACCTCCACCTTAAGATTTTTATGTAAATTTTTTGTGAACCCACGTCGCCTTAAACTAGATTCCAAGGCCAGAGTAAAATTTTGTAATAGATCAACGATAATCCATGTGTGAGCTTGTTTTGAGCGCTCTGATATACCTTCGTCTTGTCCGATTTCAACAAATCTGTTTACTTTTTCAGGAATACAGAAGATTAAACTGCTTCGATGCCACTACATTGCCTGTGCAAAATTATTAGATGTATCCTTTATTTTGTGTTGTGATTAGGAAGTTATGAAATAAAATTCCAGTGTCGACAATCATTATACTACATTTATTTATTACTACACATTTGCTATATACAAAACTTTGATCTTACATTGAATTCCGTCCAATTACATTCCGATTACGTACCTTTCATTTATAAGTTATATTTTGTTGTAGAGTTGAAATTTTAACGATACACTTTATCTTATCTATTAAATAACAAAATAAATAGCGATAAATCACAAAGTACATGCAGTCGAATGCTGTCGAGTACTCCTAGTAAAGGGAGGTACATACAACTGCACTGGTGCATTTCTGTAGTATTTCCTTCGTAAAAATGATTGCAGAAAGGCGAAATATAAATTTATTAATTATCCTAGCGGTTGATACTATCGATTCAGTGTCCAAGGCTGCAGGGAATAAACTGTCGATATTTGTACTAAAATATAAATGGAACAATACAATAGCAACAATTTAGACACTGAATCGAAAGCAATCAGGAATATTCCTAATGTCTAAACCGTAACAAAATAGTACACGAATCATCCACAAAACCATTTAGTACAGAATATCAATTACTAAAAAATTTAAAGAACTTAAAATTATCCAAAAAAAAATTGAATTCAAAAATTGTCTATGCTTTTGAATTCGTGTACCGGCGTGGTGTATTCTCGTATTCTGTTTAGTAGGGCGAGTGTTTCTGTTTGAGCACGGCCTGCACGCACTTGGCCATGGTGGGCGAGGCGCGGCTGATGGCGTCCGTCATGAAGTAGTCCTCCAGCTGCTTCAGCTGCACGTCCAGCTTGCCCGACACCGGCTTCTGAAGGCTCTGCCGGAAAAAACCAGAGGAACACATGTATAGTCATCGTGCATCACATATATACCTCTGCAATGTCTTTGGTCCTGTCATCTTCTATACAAACAACTTTTACTAAGGGAAGAATTCCGAAATCGCGAAAAATAAATTCGCTGCTCCATATTTATGCAGTAGGTATGTATGCGGTTTTTCTCGCAATTTCGGAATTATTAAGCTATCTTAACACTTCGCCTGCCGAAAACGCACCGTATGTGTTATCATTTTCGCAAAACACACACGGTGCATTTTTCACCAGGCGAAGTGTTAAGATATCTGCCGTAGCTTAACGACTGATATCGGATAGCCGAGATCAACATAGTTTGACTGACCTTCCGAAACAGTTCGAACTCGAGGTACTTTAGGTCGTTAGAAAGTTTCGCGAACGAGATATTAGGTCCTTACATATGAAATTGCCGTTCAGTATCAAAAAAGTGAAACAAGTTTTTTTTTATGAAATTATTATTTAATCAATCGAAGTATGCGCCGTTTTTATCGATACACTTCCGCCATTTTATAGGCAGATCATTGATACCTTTGGAAAAAAAATCCTGGGAGCGAGAGTCTATGAACTGTTTGAAGGCGGTTTTGACTGCCTCATCAGATTTGAATTTTTTTCCTTGTAAAAAGTTATCCAAATTTTGAAAAAAGTGGTAATCGGTTGGGGCAAGATCTGGAGAGTATGGTGGGTGACGCAGAGGTTCCAGTCGCAGCTCCTCTAACTTGGCTATCGTTTGATGTGCAGTGTGTGGTCTAGCGTTATCCTGAAGGAGCAGTGGGCTAGAGCAATTCATCAGTCTCGGTAGTTTAATGGCGAGCTTTTCCATCATTGTTTGCAATTGTTGGCAATACAAGTGTGCAGTAATCGTCTGGCCTGATCTCAAGAAGCTGTAGTGGATAACACCAGCACTGATCCACCAAACACTAACCAGAATCTTCTTTTTGGTCAGTTTTCGCTTAGGGCAAGGTTTTGCCGATTCTCCAGGGTCAAGCCATTGTGATGATCGCTTCCGATTGTCATACAGGATCCATTTCTCATCACAAGTCACGATACGGTTCAAAATCCCCTCATTATTGTGGCGATTAAGCAAAGAAACGCAGCAAGCAACGCGTGTTTGTTGGTTTGCTTCAGTCAATTCGTGCGGTACCCACTTTTCAGGTTTTTTAATTTTCCCGACTTGGCGCAAGTGGATAAGTATCGTTTTGTCACTTACGCCGAAGGCTGCTGCTAGTTCAGAAGTGGTTTGAGATGGATCCGCTTCCACTATCGCCTTCAATTCTTCGTTATTCACTTGAGTATCAGGTCGTCCACGAGGCTCATTGTGTAAATCGAAATTGCCAGAACGGAATCGTTGAAACCAAAAACGCACCGTTCGTTCGTTAGCGGTGCCTGGTCCATACACGTCGTTAATTCTTCGAGTCGTTTCTGCAGCACTGGTGCCACGGTAGAACTCGTATTCGTAAATACCGCGAATTTTCAATTTGTCCATAGTTGTTGTTATAGCAATGTTGAAACTTAAACAAATGATGTTAAAACAAATGAAATACGAATTTTAAAACAATATTTTACTGGCTTTATTTCGAAATAAATTTGAATTTGGAATTCCTAATGAAACGCAAGATATTTGATTTTAAAGTTTTAAGGACCTAATATTATATATGCAGAAATTGCGCAAGCAGGAGTCCATACAACTAAGATAGGACTACAAGCGAAACTAGGCTTATGTCTTTATAATAAAGTCTAGAGTTGTTTCTTCGGTTTTTGTCACACATACCCGTCGCCTCGATGTTTCCGTTCAACAAAATACATTCGTCAAGTATGGAGAATTTTCGAGAATAGTGGAAAAAATAGCTTCCATACCGGCACATATAAAAAGGGAACAGAGTCATTGCCAAGCAATTTCTTAGTGAGCTTTCAGTGAGATAACTTCGAAGTGAATTATCAAGTGATATCGGCGAGTAACCTATTCGCCGTGTAGTTCCCGGCAGAGTACAATAGGACTACTCCATCACTTCCTGTGGATGTCGTAAGAGGCGACTAAAGGACTTAGCACAAATATCTCGTGCTACAGTTGTATTCCCAAGGAGGGTTAACGTCGGGCGGCGGCCGGTTGTAAAACTTTTCGCACAAATACATTCCCAAAGTGGGTTGACGTCAGGCATGCGGCCGGTCGTAAAACTATAGCCAAATCATTCAAACTGTTCCGGCTATTTCTTCTTCATTTTGCAAGGTCTTTGGCATCCTTGGGTGACCATTGACATGTATGTTATATTTGGAGAAGAAAAAGCAGGAAAGCACAACCCGGGCACCGAAGCAGCACAGCTGAAGACGCAACCGGGAACGCGCTTAGACGAAGAAGAGATCGGCGAGTAATACGACTTCAGCGATGAATTTTGAGCGCTGATCTCGCCGAGCCGCGCGGTAGCCGTTGCCAGCTTCCTAACACCCACCTTGGAGAGGGCCCGCGCCTGCGCGAAGTAGTTGTTGTCCTGCACGTCCCCGAGACACACGAGCGCGGGGCTGATCTCGCCGAGGCGGTCGCGGATCTCGTCCAGGTTGTCGTACGGTAACCGTTCGCCGACCACTTCCGATAGCGCTCTGTCGACATATTAACATATAAAGAATTTAATGTCTTGTAAGGACTCATAAAATTGTAAAGTATGCACCTCACAATAAGTTGGTCAAGATGTTATTGCTTATGACCACCTATATTTCAGATTTAATTGTTAGTTTTTTAATCAAACATCAAAACTATTTATAATTAATTAATTATTAATAGTGTTTAGTTTTCACAATTACAAATAATTATTTGTTAATTGCAACTTTTGCAATTACAATTAAATAATTAATTGTTAAATTTCCTCAACACTGTAGCGCTCCAACCTCATTACGTCGACGTTTGGAACTTTAGATCGTTTTATTAAATCGGGCAGCATGTCAGTACGGCCATCCTGTGTCACTCCCCGTTTAGTTATCAAAAATATACCCACATTATTACTATGCGCGCGGCGGCCACTCGGTGTGGTAAATTCAGTTATACGAATCGTTTGTCCTGAGTAATAAGAATGAAATTGGCCTACAATGGATTTCCAGGTATCTAAACGAAAAGGTGCTGGGTTCTGACGTGAGCTAAATTAAACCATATCGCTAACCACATTGAGTAGATATTTCTTTGAATTTGTTTGCTGAGTCAGACTTCTGTAGGGAGTACTAGTCCCTATTCTGTGGTACTAGTACTTATTCAATTTTAATTCATTTATTGCATTTAATAATGTACATCAGTTCTAACTACTTAAAGTCACTGTCTTAAAATAGCACAATATGAACCCTGTGGGGGGTATCGCAAAACAAAAATTGGAACGGCAAGCGAGTTTTATGACATGCAGTTAATTTATGAATATAAACCTTTAGTGTTAACAAAATAGGTTCTTATAGGGTGGGTAACTTTTTGTTCTTTTAGCCAAATGGCAAAAAACGGAACCCTTAAGGATTCGTCATGTCTGTTTGTCCGTCTGCCGTATGTCACAGGCACTTTTTTCCGAAACTATAAGATATACAGTGTCTAACAAAATATACTGAAACTATTTTAAGGGTGAATTCAGTCCATGATACTGAACAACTTTCCCCAAGGAACATATATCAAAAAATGAAAAATAATTTTTGGTCTCTCATACAAGTTCGCCGATCAGCTGATCCGAGTTTCTATGAAAAGCAAAAATTTTCTTTTCATATTTCAAGTGTTTCTTGGGGAAAGTTGTTCAGTATTATGGACTGAATCTACCATTAAAATAGTTTCAGTATATTTTGTTAGACGTTATATACTGGTAAAACTTGTATTCTGTGAACCGCATTAAGATTTTTACACAAAAATAGAAAAAAAAACAATAAATTTTGGGGGTTCCCCATACTTAGAACTGAAACTCAAAAACTCTTTTTTCATCAAACCCAAACGTGTGGGATACCTATGGTTAGGTCTTCAAAAATGATATTGAGGTTTTGAGGTATTGAGAGACACTTCCAAAGTGGTAAAATGTGTGTCCTCGCCCCTGTAACTTCTAAAATAAGAGAATGAGAAAACTAAAACAAATATATGATGTACATTACCATGCAAACTTCCACCAAAAATTGGTTTGAACGAGATCTAGTAAGTAGTTTTTTTTTTTAAACGTCATAAATCGTAAACCGCAATTTACCTTAAGAACTTTTATATTATGTTATTTAGTGCTACGGAACCCTTCATGGGCGAGTCCGACTCGCACTTGGCCGCTTTTCTTGATCAGTCAATTTTTTTTATTCAATGTAGGATAAATATATCACTTATTGAAGGTCATTATTTTTAGCGCAAAAGCTACCGATACTAGTTATTCAGTGGTACGGCACCGACCGGATGATCTTCCAGTCGTCGCGCGCGCGCCCGGGCGGCGTGACGGCGGCCAGCGTCTGCTGCGCGCGGCCCTCCGCGTTCACGTACGTGGCGCGCTTCTCCGTGTACGCCGCGCCCGGCAGCACCACGTCCGCGATGGCCGCGCCCGCGTCGCCGTGGTGACCTGCCACACGGGATAAATACAGATACACTATCACGTCTTTATCCCTAACGGGGTAGACAGAGCCAAGGGCGGTAAAGCCCAGGCCACTTTTAGCGTAATGGTGGGCATGAAGGTGGAAAAGGGAAATCATAATAGTGATGGGTTGCTAACCGCATCGCCTATTCATATGATTCAGATTCTCGCCCATTCCCTCGATCGGCTTTTACGATCTGCACGGGAAGAGAAGCAGCTGGTACATTCTATGTTTTTTCTTTTCTCCCAGACCAGCAAAGAAGAAATATAATACTAGATTACGATATAAGTGCCTTATGGTGGTTTAACCAATATACGCACGTATATCGTACGACGTTTTTCAACACACTTGCAAAGAATAATAATAAACTATGACCTTATACTGTTTTTATTTTTATTTTAAATAAATTCGACCATAAAACTGTGATGCACTCTGTTGCTTTCCCGCCCTATATTACTTTTTAAAATCAGCGCGGCACGCTGCCTACTGGCAGGCGCCGCGCAACAGGCCAAGTTGAAATTTGAAAAAAAAAAACAATTTAAAGCATAGAAATAGCAAATAGTGCGGTTATAGAATATTTGTCACTATTTGCGTTTATCTACACCCATGCTGTAAATCCTCTATAAAAGTTTCTGAAACAGTTACTCGTAGCTTATTGCCAACATTATAACAACCAGTGCCATAGTAACCATAATATCATCCAAACGCGTGATAATAATGTTGTAATAAATTTCAATATGCAACGCAAATCTTTTTTTTTTTAATTCATAAAGATAGAGGGATGAAACCTTTATCAATTTATGAATTTAAAAAAAAAAGAACCATAAGTGCCATTTTTGAAACGCGGATTCACGTAAACAAATGATTTTTTCCTTACAAAAAAAACGTTCGATTAGTGACTCCGCGTTTAAAAAATGGCACCATTGTCTTGCACGCGCGTTTCACTACCACAGATTCGAAATTAAACAAAAAACATGTTATTTGAATTTACGTCGTATCCTGCCATTTTTGTTCGTTAATAAAATAGCATTTCAAAAAATTATTACTTTGTTGTTTACAAAAATGAGTGATACATTGATAATACCTACACCACCAGATATTTCTAATGCAGCAACGGACATTTCTAACCAATTATTACCAGAAAAGTCGTAAACCCACATTCGTGTTTTAATACCCCTTATTATATCACAGTTGCATAAATAACTATTATAAAAAACACGTGTTTTATGAGCTGCTTTATATTATCTTTTTTAGTCTCCACTGCAGGAGCACGACCCTCTCTGTACTATCAAAGCCAGATTATATATATTATATAGATTATAGATATTAGCCAGAGCAGTCGGAGAACTTGGCCTACACTCTCCACGCTGACCAGACGGGTTGGAGAGGTGTCATTGATGTTTATAACCTTTGTTTTGCTTGTGTTTCCTAAGTGGCCTACGACATCCACGGGATGACTTGGAGTGGTCCTATTCTACTCTGCCGAGAACCACACGGCTAATGTCTAGTACTTATAATATATAAATATAAATAAAATAAATAGATAAGGACAAATCACACAAATTGAGCTAGCTCTAAAGTACGATTAACTTTTATTATGGATACTAACTCAACGATACTATATTTTATAATAAATACATATACATACATATATATAAGCATCCAAGACCCAGGATAATTTGAAAAAGACCATTTCCCAACTTGCCCTGGCTGGGGATCGAACTCAGAATCTCTTGGTTAACGGACTAGCGTGTTGTATATGAATGTATTATGATGACTTTACCACAGGTATGAAACTTCATAGAAGCGGAGTATCATTTATGCCTACACTACTACAAACGAAACTATACATCCGTGCACACGTCGATGCGTGTGTTCGCCCGCTCTCACCCCACGACAAGGCGAGAACGGGGGAAAGATGCGGGGACGGAAAACGGGGACGTATATTGCGCGGGACCTTGCGAGATTCCGTTCTGTATGAAATACTCTTATTAATTTGTGTGGCATTACCCTGGTAGATGATGAAGACGTCCTTGGGCAGCTGTTCCCGGCTGAGCACGGCCGCGTCGGCCCCCAGCAGGTACAGCACGCGCGGCCCGGCCCGCAGCAGCGCGCCCGCGCCGGGCTGGTAGCCGATGTCCAGCGCCGCCACCTGCGACGCCGTGCGCTGGAGCACGTTCAACACCTGGACATATGGAATACTATTAGCATTAAGTCCGTCTTTTGTATTGTACCACTTATTGTTGGTACATTACTACA
Source organism: Acrobasis repandana (assembly GCA_963576875.1). NCBI lineage: Eukaryota > Metazoa > Arthropoda > Insecta > Lepidoptera > Pyralidae > Acrobasis > Acrobasis repandana. The sequence continues at coordinate 6,029,734 of OY756230.1, read as the reverse complement.
GAGGCCGGGAAGTTAGGGATTGCCGAATGAGTAGAGCCTTGATTTGATTGTAATTACGAGTCCGGCAATCCCATTTATTAAGAGGTATGTACTCATATAGTGCTTTTTTAAAAAAAGTGGGGGAAAAACAATAAAATAATTAACTAAGCTCGGGATGGCCACTGGCCGCTTGGCTTGCTCCAGTCCCTTCGTGATCTCGTGATACGAGGTATCTTTTACCAGAGTCAATCAGCTGCTTACCTTCCAGTTCTTATCCTGCAAGTTGTCCTGCAACCTGAGCGCCAGCTCCTGTGTGTAGGCCAACAAAGCGGCGCCCTCTTGCTCTTGAGCTCAGAATGACTACGGGCCGCTTGACTTTCTCCAGCCGCTTTGTGATCTCGTGGTACGAGGTGCCTTTACCAGAGTCAACCTGCTTACCTTCCAGTTCTTATCCTGTAAGTTGTCCTGCAACCTGAACGCCAGCTCCTGTGTGTAGGCCAACAAAGCGGCGCCCTCTTGCGTCTTGAGCTGGTCAGCGCCGAGTATGACCACGGGCCGCTTGGCTTGCTCCAGCCGCTTCATGACCTCGTGGGACGAGGTGCCGGTCGCCAGGTCCTTCACTACGGCCGCGGAGTCACCTACGTGCTAAATAATTATAAAATATATGATTAAAGGTTCATTCATAGTTTATTGTATTAAAAATAAAACATAATAATTGTAAAATTAGCAACGAACGCTAGAAAAATTCACTTCACATATTTCTTATATACGAGTATATATCATATTCCGAAAGAAGCATGTGCTCGATAAGGCATCAAATTTTTCAGATTTTTACCGAATCGATTTCATAACATTAATCTATATAAATAAAAATTAATTGCTGTTCGTTAGTCTGCTTAAAACTCGAGAACGGCTGAACCGATTTGGATAATTTTGGTCTTGAAATATTCATGAAAGTCCAGGGAAGGTTTAAACGGTGAGAAATTATGGAAAAGGGAACGGGAAAGGGCGAAACGAAGTTCGCCGGGGCATGTGCTCGATAAGGCATCAAATTTTTCAGATTTTTACCGAATCGATTTCATAACATTAATCTTATATATTAAATTCTCGTGTCACAATGTTAGTTACCATACTCCTCCGAAACGGCTTGTCCGATTTTTATCAAATTTTTTATGCATATTCAGTAGGTCTGATAATCGGCTACTATCTATTTTTCATACCCCTAATCAACGCGGGCGAAGCCGCGGGCAAAAGCTAGTAGTACATAACATTTGATACGGTCCACCTTAAGATAAGTGGTTACTCGAAAACCGTAAGCCTAATAGACGCCTGTAAAGGTGACACACGACACAACCTGGCATACAATCTATTAGATCGACAGCTGGCACCAATTTTTGGGTAGGTATTTGAGGCAAGCCGAAAACTTGTCACATACCTCTCCTATTTATACCCCAACACGGCACTGCAGACCTGGCTGGTGAGTAGCGGGGCTAAAGGAACCCCTAAATTTTTAAAAGTATTTTTTTTAATTTCTAAGAAAAGGTATTTGATGCAATATTCATTTTTATGTTGTAGTTTAATGTTTAAATAATAATAAAAAAAATAAGCCAGACTATTTACTAGGCGCGTGCAAAAGTTTTTTTTTTTTTTAATATAAAAAATGTATTTGAGGCAACTTGAAATTTTAAAAGGGTATTACTTATAACTAAAAAATAAGATTCTCAAAAGACAGGTCATTTTGATGGGACTTTCTACCTGCCAGGCCATCCAGATAAATCAAAATTATTATGTCTATAATTATATGCCTTATGTCTTTGAAGCATAAAGTCTAGAGTTGTTTGGCCGGGAGAGGTGCGGGGACGGGGACGGGGACGCATACTGCGCGGGACCTTAGGTGATTCCGTTCTGTATGAAATACTCTTACTGTCTTCTGTGCCTATACTGACCGTGTAGTCGTAGGTGAGGTCCACCTGCGGCCCCACGAGCGCGACGTCGGTCTCCTTCTGCACGAAGGCCTTGCGGATGCGCGCGTTCAGCAGCGGCGCCTCGAAGCGCACGTTAGTACCGATTAGAAGCACGAAGTCCGCGTCCTCGACATCTAATAAAAGAACATATACGTTTGACAAGATTAAAAAACTAAAACCTGACAAAATTCTAAGAATTTTTTTTTTACTTTTTATTTTTTATTACATATTTTTTTTAACTCGTCATCTCCTCTTTCATATGATACCCAACTCAATAAAGAATTATTATTTTTTTTTCACTTAAGTACACTTTTTTTCTACCTATGTAATATTTGTTATTCACATTTTTTGCATGCAAAATGTAGTCTATGGTCACCCGAACTATTATGACGAATAGATTGACATGTCTTTTGTGAAAATTGGATAAGTAGTTTGGATGCTACGGTGGAACACACATACATATCCTACATACTTACATACATACATAGACTGTTAAAATCATAACCCTTCCTTTTGGCTTTGCCATAGTTGAGTACAAATAGGAGTAGGAAAACCCAGAAGAATTTCGATCAAATAAAAAAAATATACTTATGTGAAAACATTTATGGAGTTTATTATATATTTTCACATTTTTTTTATTATTATTAAGCCAAAAGGATTTATGATTTTTGAACTAAGTGGAATAAAGAGGGACATGGAAATCACTCCACCGACAGACGAGCGCAGCTCTTTAAGGCCATACCTGAATTTTTCGGGGTCTAGTGCTGCCCTCATTTAAAATAAATCATTTCTAAGAAAACGGAGACACCATTATACGGGTCTTGGGTGTTTATCTATACATGTATTTATCATAAAATATAGTATCGTTGAATTAGTATCCCATAATACAAGTTTAAAACTTACTTTGGGGCTAGCTTTATCAGTGTGATTTGTCCTTATATATTTATATTTATTTATTAAAAATTTTGCTACTACTTATTCCTAGATAACCCTTTAAAGTATTTTATTAACTACTGTTTACAGTTTAAAGTAAGAACGTTAAGCTTTACTACGCACATTTGCGAAAAACGGCCACTTTTGGCAAATGTGCGTAGTAAAGCTTAACGTTCTCATTATAAACTGTAAACAGTAGCTCACAAAATACTTGAAGGGTTATCTAGGACTTTGCAGTAGCAAAATTTTAAATTGTCTCCGTTTTCTTTAAAATAATTTATTTTAAATGGAGGCAGCACTGGACCCCGGAAAATTCAGGTACGGCCTTAAGGGGATACATGAATTTTTCGGGGTCCAGTGCTGCAAAAAGTGGCCGTTTTTCGCAAAAATACTAAGAAAAGCTTAAGACTGCAGTTTTCGACCGTGGGAATTTTTGATTGAACACCCGAATCTATATTTTCTATCTACACATACGCATTGCGCTGTATTGTACATGCACCATGGAGACGAATTTAGACGAATTCAGAAGCACAGCGAGCGGTCTGCCTTATAAGCGTTTTCGTCCCCAAATTTATTTGAGAATTTCAGAGAACTTTAAATTTTTCTATCTTTTTACAAAAGACAAATTATTTTTATTTATTTATTGTACGTGTTTAAGCATGAATCAATCTTCATATATGTGTATTGTTTATTATTTAACTCAGTCGTATGCGCAAGAAATGTGACGACGTATTCGCTTATATTTTCTTCAAAATTTAACCTTTTTAAGGCGAAGATATAGGCAAATGGCCTTGAAGTGTGAAATAAATTGTTAACTCGTAAATATGGTAATAATTTCCATATTGCTCTTCGTCATGCACTAGATAGCCCTTTAAATTATTTTATGAACTGCCGTTGAAACTATTATTGGTGATCCGTCTAGCTTTAAAACTTGCCGTGGCCACTTTTGGCGGAAGCAAGTTTTAAAGCTAGACAGACTAATGTAAATACTTTCAACGGTGGTTCATAAAATAATTTAAAGGGCTATCTAGTGGATGACGAAGAGCAATATGGAAATTATCTCCATATTTACGAGTTAATAATTTATTTCAAATGAGGGCGCCACTTCAAGGTCATTTGCCTATACCTCCACCTTAACTAAGTTTTTGAATATTTTTTTTTTATTAAAATCTTCTCATTCACTTTTTAGGATTTTCCTTTTTCTTTATTTCTCTGTAATTTTAACACAACTTCATGTTTTAAATTCCGTGTAAACAACAATGACATGAACGTCGCACACCGCAAAAAATCGAAACACGTCTCAGGTTATTTGGAATTAAACAAACTATTACAATGAAAATCAATAAATTGTCTAATTCACTTTTTTAATAGTTAAATAAACTTCAATTTAACATATCTTAACATATTGTTACTAAGATAGTTTGGTTCCAATCAGCTCCGAAAAAGCAGTCAAAATCATTGAAAATAAGGACTGGGCCCTTAACGTTCTCACTTTAAACCTGAAAACAGTAGTTCATAAAATAGTTTGAAGGGTTATCTAGGGCTTCATATAGACAAAATTTTAAATAATATATCCTATTATTATTACTATAATAATATAGCCACTTTTGGCAAATGTGCGTAGTAAAGCTTAACATTCTCATTATAAACTGTAAACAGTAGCTCACAAAATACTTTGAAGGGTTATCTAGGACTACTACTACTACAATAGCAAAATTTTAAATGTCTCCGTTTACTTTTAAATTATTTATTTCAAATGGGTGCAGCACTGGACCCCGAAAAATTCATGTACAAGAAGTAGTAAAAATATAACTTAAAATGAAAACTAACTTGCGATCTTGGTGTTGAGTAGGTAGGAGGAGCGCAGGTCGATGCCGGCGCCCTCCAGCGGGAAGTGCTGCTCCGTGCAGGTGTTCTCGGAGCCCAGCCGGTTCACCAGGTCCTTCAGCGCCACCAGCGACTCCGCGTCCGCCAAGTCTCCGGCCACGGCCACCAACTATAACATATAGCTATCTTTTAGGGTGTTGCGCGGGCTGCAAGCAGCCCGCAGTATTTCGTGCAGCTGTTGAAGTAAGCTAAAGTACATGTCCAGTTGAAAAAATGGGTAAAAAATCAAGTTTCAGTTAGTAAAGGAAACATCAAAAAATGTAGACGGGCAGCCATCTTGGATCCAAAATCTCACATCAAAAAGCACCACGCGGAACTCGAAACTGAAATCATTCAGTTTCGAGTTCCGCGTGCTTTACCCAAGCATACAAAGTTTCAGACCCCTTCGATGTTCCAGTTGGACGTTATGTACGAATTAAGGTGAATATAGAAGCAAATGGCCTTAAGGTGGTACTGGAGGCTGGGCGAACTCCACAGCGAGTTGCCTACCGACGCGCTTCGTCGTGTTGCTATTTCGACGAGAAAGAGAAAGGGCGCTAAAAAATGTAGCTCCGTCCCGACCCCCGCATGTGAGAGCTACACCCCCGCGTACGACAAAGAGAGTGCACTGAACGCCAGCGAAACGGGCCGTTATATGCCATGAATCGAAAGGTTTTCGTAGTTTTCATTTATTTCGATAAATACGATACATACCCAAATAAAACTAAATTATTTGGAATTTAGAGTCTTCACTCTAGTCGTATAATTAGTTTCCATAAGGATCGAAAATATAATTATAAGTGTAATAGGCGTCTAAATATTACTCGATTTCGTCGATAAAAAAGGCAAATTTTAAGTTGCTATAACTTTTTTTTTTGTTTATTATTTTCGAACCAAAACTAATTACAGATCTAGATATTTATCATCTTAATGCTTGTAAAAAATTTGAATACGATGAGTTTTATGGTTTCGAAATTAAAACGAAAGTACGTTTGTATGGGATTTCGTCCCTCCAGTTAACCCTTAAAGTAGCGCCCTCATTTGTAATTTCCATATTGTTAATCGTCAGACACTAGATAACCCTTTAAATTATTTAATGAACTGCTGTTGAAACTATTATTGGTGATCCATCTAGCTTTAAAACTTGCCCCCACCAAAAGTAGCCACTTTTGGCGGAGGCAAGTTTTAAAGCTAGACAGACTAATGTAAATACTTTCAACGGTGGTTCATAAAATAATTTAAAGGGCTATCTAGTGCCTGACGATTAGCAACCCAACGTCATAAACTATTGTAGAGCCCGTAAATAGCAGAAACTTGTAGGCAAATTATTAGTACCAGATGCTCACAGAGATGGCAGCACACAAATCATTAGCAAACCTACGAAAAGTACTCGTAAGTATTTAAGTTTTATTATTGCTCCTATTTTGGTCTCACATGTCTCTGCACCACCAGTAGTTATGTATGTACTTATTATAAAATATATTATCGTCGAATTAGTATCCCAACAAGTTTAAACTAACTTTGGGGCTAGCACAATCAGTGTGATTTGTTCTTATTTATTTATAATTTTATTAATATTATTGTATAACTGCTTTGATAGCAACCTTGTCGGGCGGGCAGTCTCTTAAGGCGCGCGCGGTGGCCACGATGGCGTCCTCCCACTCCACGGGCGTCAGGTTGCCGCGGCTGTCGGCCAGCATGGGGGTCACCAGCCGCTGGCGCTTCAGACCGTCGCACGCGAAGCGGGACTTGTCCGACAGCCATTCCTCGTTGATCTCCTGCACAAACATTATTAACTTGGTTCTTATCACATTGAATTAAGGTACGAGTTCGGAGCCGACTACAGACAGCAGCAGCAGACGTGCGACGACACTACTGGTTTCTGTGTATTTCTATGAAATAGCTTTCGCAGCTAGCGACACGTCGCCCGACTACACGTCGCCCGACTACACTTCGCTCGACTACACTTCGCTCGACCGCAGACTACGTGTCTTCCGGCCGCAAATCATAGACGTACAATCTCGTAGCCGACTACAGACGGCAGCGGCGGGCGTCTGCTGCTGCTGTGTGCATTGGGCTACGAACTTGTTTTTTTTTACTAGCCTGTGGCTGTTATGTCCCGTAACTGGGCAAAGGCCTCCCTATTATTCTTCCACTCGCCTCTGTCCGAGACGAACTAGTACCTTTAGAAAAATGTTTTGTCTGTTCGACTTTGCAGTAATTAATGAACAGATGCACTATAAAATTAGAGATTGCCATTTATTCTAAACACTCATTTAGGCTCATGATACAAATTTTCGGAAAAACATTGAGCAAGATTTTTAGGCTTCAACCTTTTTATTATTATCTAATTTACAGAAATATTCATTAGCGAGATTTTACAAATTATGTGTGTTGGTTGGCATATCTCAAGCTTACCTCATTGGTTCTCGGCAGAATGCGAAGCACTTCATTGGTCCGAGTGGCGACCACAATGTTGCTACCCAGAGGGTCTAAAACATCAATGGAGTCGATCTGTAAAGAAAAATTAAGTAAAATCTTTTCCCGAGCTAAATTCCCAGTAGTTGAAATGTCCAGCTCCAGAACTAAATTTATAAACACACATAAACAAATGTATGAATTTAAAACATTTTGTCAAGTGAAAAAATGTTTAGGAGTTGCAAAATCTTTATTAGAACCCCTTTAAGTACAGCAGGAGTAGAAAGAAATCATGTTTGAATTTAAAAATAGTTTAAAAATGACCAGATCCTGTAATCTGTTATTTTACTCACCCTTCTTGTCTCCCAAGGCCTAGCGGCGAAGCTGTAGGGTTTGGAGGTGAGGGCACCGACTGGGCAAAGGTCAATCACGTTGCCAGACAACTCAGACAGGAACATTTTTTCAACATATGTTCCCACCTAAAATGAGTATTTATTAACCTTTCAAAGCCTGCACTAATAACAAATAATATAATAAAATAATAATATAAAAAATAATCTTCACTTATTATACTTTTTATGAAATAGTTTTACATAAACAAATTATTTTATCAGTGGCAAATTAAAACACATAAAGCCTATATTTATCATCAGGGTACAAAGATCTATTCAGTGCAAATTTTTATTTAAAATAAAATTAATTACCTGCATGTCTGTTCCTCTACCAGTGGTACCGAAGTCGTCAACGCCAGCCACTTCCGACGCGAATCGGATGCACCGAGTACAGTGGATGCAACGCGTCATTATGGTCTTGATCAGAGGACCCACGTCCTTGTCTTCCACAGCCCTAACAAAAAAAATATATTTAAAGTTGTACAATAAGTAATTTAATAGCTCAAATGTAGAGCCTGGGTGTGGAAAAAGTCCACGGAGCCAGGTGAACCAGGTGAAATAGATTAATTCAAGAAGACATGTTTTGGCAGAGAGAAGAAAAGAATGGAGGCATCTCCACGGACAAGAGCAAGCCCTAATTAAAATAAAACCGGCCAAGTGCGAGTTAAACTCGCGTAGAGAGGGTTCCGTACAATTGATTGAATTTTTATAGGTTTTCCTGTTATCTACAAGCAATGAACTAATATTTCGTATTTTTGTCAAAATTTTAGGCTCAGTAGTTTTGAATATCAGGGGGGGGGAATGGTCAATTTTCGTCTTCTTTCAGGAATAAAATCAAAACTAATTATTTTATAATTATAACAAAAATATATTTGAAATCCTCATAATGAGTCCTTTCATTTGATATATGACAATAAGGTTTGCAAAACTTTCTTTTTTCAATTTCCTAATTTATCCCCCGAAAATGACCCTTATTTAAAAAATATATTTATTTACTTTGCACATATGTGTTTGGGTCATAGGATTACACTATCCTACCAAATTTCACCTGATTAGGTCCAGTAGATTCGAAGCAAATTGGCTGTCAATTCAATTCAAAATATCTTTATTATCATAGGATATTTATAATATCTCTTAATAATAGTCACTTTGTTTTGTTTTGTGTCAGACGGACGGACAGACAGACTAACGAGTGATCCTATAAGGGTTCCATTTTTCATTTTTTGTACGGAATCCTAAAAAAGACATTTTATAAAATAACCATGAATACTATTCCAGAAAAAAATGTTGAACATATTTTCTGCCATCTTTATTATTATTTTGTTCGATCAAAATAATAAATAAATTTACCAAATAGTGGACCTGAGATGTAAGAATACAATGACTTTCATGTGAGAGTTGAGCGAGTGAGAGGCTCTTTAATGTCATAGAGATATTGATGTGATTAGAATGTTTTATTCAGGTTTAAATAGCACATATTTACCCAAAACGGGATAGATAACCATAGAAAAAGATAAATAATATTATTTAATTTATATGGCCATATAGATTTACTAGAAATATACAATATACATATAAACTTACCTTTTTCCAGAGAAGTGAATGTCAGTAAAACGGCTCTTATCAGACCCAAAGGCCATAGACTGATCTTGAAGATCACATTCTCCACCCTGATCACAAATGGGACAGTCCAAAGGGTGGTTTACGAGAAGAAACTCCATGACACCTTCACGAGCCTTCCTTGTGAGGTCAGAGTTGGTCTTGACTCTCATGCCTTTCATGACAGGCATGGCACAGGCTGCGATGGGCTTAGGAGATTTCTCCACTTCAACGAGGCACATTCTGCAGTTGCCGGCTACAGCCAACCTTTCGTGGTAGCAAAAACGAGGAATTTCTACTCCTATTTGAGCAGCAGCCTGTTAAAATATACAAACAGTCATCAATCATCAACAGGTCTTTTTAGTCTCCATGCAGGAGCACAACCCTCTCTGTACTACCAGAGCCATATATTTATATGCCACAGTAGTCAAAGGATTTAGCCTACACTCTCTACGCTGGTCAGAAGGGTTGGAGATGTCTCAATGATGTTTGTAAGCATTGTTTAACTTGTGTTTCCTTAGTCGCCTTCTTTGACATCCATGGGAAGACTTGGAGTGGTCCTATTCTACTCTGCCGGGAAGCACCACATTTAATTTTATACAAACAGTAGAAAAAGTAGGTAGTTTTTGATTCTGGTTATTCATAAGATAAATATGCATGCAACACGCACATAGTTTACTTTTGAGACAGGTATGTAATATTCATTTAAAATGTATTGTTTTTCTTCTACACTCACTATGTGAACATCAATACCAGGATTGAAATTTAACATTGGTCTCATAGTTCTGTAGCTCAAGATTTAAATTGAAAGTAAATTTTGTCTTTACTTTTATTACCTGCAAGACTGTGGTGCCTGGTAGCACATAGACAGGTTGGTCATCAATGAACAACTCTACTTTATCTGGCTGTGAAGGGACTGCATCAGCGTATCGCCGCGCTGCTATGGGGGCCACACGGGTCGGTGAGCTTAGTGCGAGCGCCCGGGACAGCGGCTGGCGCAACATTTTCTGCAGCAAATGTTTCAGAATCAGGAACGACGCACAAACACTTATTGCGCACTAATAACTACTACGAAACGAAACCACAAGGGATTTATATATTCTTGATACTTAAATAGAATTTAATATTTCAAAATAATGTAATCTTGATCCCTAAAATCAATCAAAATACAAGAAAAACCTATGTTATTATTACATAAGTATGAACACATAACCTAGTCAAGTATTATTATGAATTTAAGGTAAAACTAATTTTACCGATCTTTTTTTATTAGTCTACTATCTTATGTGATTTAAAGATTCTTTATAAGCCTTAAATTTTTGATAATCGTACCGAAAATTCCTAATTTTTTACTCGAAAAGATGACAGGTTTACAGATACTGTCAAATGTCAATGTCATAATATTTTTTTTTTATGTGTAGCCTGGTAATTGAAGTATTTAAGGTTTTTCCGGTTTTACGATTGAAATCGGAAAGCAAACTACATACCCACATCCCTAGTTTCATTCACTCATCTTTTTTCTCACTTCGTTCGTACGTAACGTACGTTGTCTCTTTCCCTCCCCATTCTTTCCTTCTCGTTCGTTTTCCGCCGGGTGGTGTGGTTCTAGTACGATCAAATAACATTTTTTATACGAAATGGCAATCGGAGACGTAAAAACTGCTCAGGGTCTTAGTGATCTGAACAAATATTTGGCTGAGAGGAGTTATCTTTCAGGGTAAGTCATTTATTAGCTGTGAACCGATAACCACGTCAACCTCTCACAGATGTTCTATCTTACATTATAACCTAATTTTTTCGTTTTCATCTGATTTTTTTATCAGTTTGTAGATAATCAAGTCTACATTATCGCCTAGTTGTGTAAAGTTCAAGATCAAGTATGCAGCTGTGGCTGTGGTTACCTTCCAAATACCTGTTCCAGTTTCGTGCCATCTCAAGCCGATGTTGTCGTATTCGAGCAAATAGGCAAAGCACCGGCCGCCAGCTTACCACACGCCCTTCGATGGTACAACCAGATTGCTTCGTACACAACTGCCGAGCGCAAGGTCTGGCCTGCGGGCGTTAGTCCATTGGCCGCCGGCGGTAAACCCACCGCTGCCGTCCCTCCCGCGAAGGAAGATGACGACGACGATGTCGATCTGTTCGGCTCCGGTGATGAAGAAGAGGTGGGCAGAAATTCATACTAATATTTTTTTTATGCTGTCCTACTTTTAGATAAGTCTCCTCCAACTCCTCTTTGTGACATACTAAGAATGTGATATAAACTTAAAACTCCATAAAATATTTGTAATGGAGCACTGGGTGCTTTATTATAAAAAGTTTTACAACATACAGTGCATATAGATATCAATAAAATTGACCCACTGATAAAACTTTCTACAATAATCTAGATATACTTACATATTCATATCAATCAACTGTTGTACTCTTACAGGATGCAGAGGCAGCCAGAATACGTGAGGAGCGTCTTAAAGCATATGCCGACAAAAAGTCTAAGAAACCAGTCCTCATTGCAAAGTCCTCCATTCTCCTGGATGTCAAGCCTTGGGATGACGAGACAGATATGAAAGAAATGGAGAATCAAGTGCGCACTATTGAAATGGATGGCCTCTTATGGGGTGCCTCTAAACTGGTCCCAGTAGGATATGGTATCAACAAGCTGCAAATCATGTGTGTCATTGAAGACGACAAGGTTTCTGTCGACCTTCTCACAGAAAAGATCCAAGAGTTCGAAGACTTCGTCCAATCTGTAGATATTGCTGCCTTTAACAAGATCTAATCCAAATGAAGTCATAATTTATTAAGTTAATATTTTCAATAAAATCACCTTTTTCTCATTTCCTCTTTTATTATACATGTAAAAGCTATCTACACCATATTCATAAACACCAATAACATAATCAGTCAAAAAAATTGAGATTGTCTTTCTTTACATTGCACCTGGTTCTAGTAGCAGAAATGTTGAAACACTAATGAATAGTCAAAATTATTTATCACATTCAACCTTGCACAAAAATATTTACACACCAAAAGGACATTTGCACAAAATGTACATGTATTTCTTATGTATACCTTGATGTCAAAACACTGGAACACCTTACTCAATGACTAGCTTACGTTTTGACAAAATTATTAGAACTCATTCAACATGTACAGTTTTTGGTACACCACTGTCTCCAACAGTAGCTTGCATGAACATGTTGGGAATGTCACTTCCAAAGTAAACCTTGTTGTTTAGACCTAGTGCTTCATATTTCTTTAATTCAAGATATTCCCTTGTGAGCAAGAGTTTGTTTGCCTCTGCCTGCTTCTTCAGGTGGTAGTAGTCGGCCTCTGCCTTGGTGGTTTGTTTAGCTTTGTGAATGCTGTCCTCGATCAGTTCAATCTTTTGCAGGGACTCCTTTTCCATAATCTTCTGCTCGTACTGAATTTTAGCAACTTGAGCCTCCTTCTCTGCTTCGATGACTGCTTTTCGCCGAGCTGTCTCTGCCTCCTTCTCCACAACCTATAAAAATATTAAAAGTGCCACTTTTTAATCTGTCCTATCTAGATGTTACAAAAAGTTGAAAAATAAACTAAATATTTTTACCTTCAGGTGTTGAGCAGCAATCAAAAGTTTTGATTTTTCAGCTTCCATAAGTTCATAATTTTTCCGGATTGCTTCAGGGATCTTTGGTTTAGTGACTCGTACAGCTTGCACCCTGAGACCTGGTGCCATTTCATTAAGATCCCTCTGTAAAGCCTGCAATCATAGAGAAACACTATCATGTTTGACTTGCTTGAATTTTTCTATGGCTAAAGATTAGATAAAAGTTTTACATTTAATGCATTGAGTCAATGATACAGAAAAGCTGTAAATCAAAAAGCGTCATAAGGGCGTACCTGAATTTTCCAGGGTCCAGTGCCCCCATTTAAAATAGATCATTTCAAAGAAAACGGAGACATTATTTAAAATTTTGCTACTACCAAGTTCTAGATAACCCTTCAAAGTATTTTATGAACTACTGTTTACAGTTTAAAGTGAGAACGCACTTTACTACGCACATTTGCGAAAAACGGCCACTTTTGGCAAATGTGCGTAGTAAAGCTTAACATTCTCATTATAAACTGTAAACAGTGTTCATAAAATACTTTGAAAGGTTATCTAGGACTTGGTAGTAGCAAAATTCTAAATAATGTCTCCGTTTTCTTTGAAATTATTTAATTTAATATTAAAAATATTTACGATTTATTTTAAATGGGGCCAGCACTGGACCCCGGAAAATTCAGGTACGGCCTTAATAAAAAAAATAACTTTTTTCGTAACCTTATAAATAAATTTAAAGTAAAAGATGCTTACCGTCCTCAAATTCTCATCAATTTGGTCAAAGAGATCAATGTAGACCTCATGAAGGGTATGTGCACTGCAGAATTGATTCAGCTCATGGTGAACCTTGTTAAATATCAATGTCTTGTCATACTCTGCTGTGAAGTTGCGCACCATATCCAAAACTGAAATTACAATTTATTTTGTTTCATAATTTGTAACTGGATTCTGGCTTCCAGATGGACGTAAGGGTAGGCCAGCAGGCCTGGAGGACCAGATGGTAGAATGACCTTGATAAATATTTTTACGAAAGGTAGAAGATCACTGAAGACAGGGATGTGTGGAAGGATAAGGGGAAAGCCTTTGCCCAACAGTGAGACTCTACATCTATAGGCTAATAAAAAAATAATAATACTTAGGCTGCTATGAATTCATGAAGAATAAAAACACAAATCATAAAGTTTCTAACATAAACATTGACAATGAGTCATCATACAAGACATGTTTGTGAGGTATTGAAGTATGATGTAATTCATATTTATTCATAGCAAAGAGATAAGGTTAAAATTATTTAGATGTAGTTTTTTCACAAATGTGTTAAGAACTTACCACTGCCAGGCTCTAACTTATTAACAACCTCAATTCTTTCAAAGTATATCATAACTCCTCCACTAGTACCACAGGGTACATTCTTTACTTCGTCCGTTTGGAGAGTGGTCTAAAATAAAGGAAAAATATATGTACAACTACATATATTACTAAAATAAAATGTTAATTTCATCAAACTAAAGTTATGGACAAAAAAGATAGGAAAAATGTTCAATAATTACCTGAATAGCTTTGTATGATGTCAGAAGGGGTACCATCATGTGAAAACCGGGTTGGCTGGTAACAGGGAGCAAAGCTCCACCCTGAAAAATAACATCAGAAAATAGATAATGAATTCCCTTTCCAACTGCACATTAATATTTTTTTATTTATAGGTTTTGTTTGCTTAGTTTAGGAAACGGCTGAATTTGATTTTATGTAAAAACTGTTATTATGGTTAATCTCAGTTTTTGTTGTGGTAGAGCCACGCTACCTGCAAAACTCAGCTTTGCTAGTACCATGAATGGGCTGGCTCGTACGGGGAAGTACCACACTCACAGAAAATCGACATTTGAGTTGTAGCTTCACCGCTTCTATGCTTCGTTCGGTGAGTGAGAGAGCCGGTATGTAATTTGTAAATATCTAGTATCAATAAAATTACCCGATAATAAACGCCGACATGCCCTTCTTCAACTTTGTGCAAGGAGAAATGCACAGTGACTCCGACCGCCAGTATAATCAGCGCCAACACTGACGATTGATCCGCCATTGCCGGGCTACAAAAGCAATTAAAACGTAAACAATATAGGAAAATAAGGAGTAATGTTCATTAGTGAGCAATTTAATTACCTCCACAAATCGAAATGAATGCTTACTACAAGCGGTATGGTGAAGAGAGATGAGCTTCTCAATTTATTATAAAATAGGAGACGGTGGTTTGTGGTTATTATTTATTTGCATTTGAACCGTACCTAATTAAGTTTAGGTAATTTTATTTTTAATTTGGATTTTCTTTCAGCAGCAATATACCGCTGCTTCTTTTCATTCAGGATTTTTGACGTTTAATACTATGACATTGACATTTTATTTTATTGCTGTGGCGGCAAAAGAATCACAAGTATAGTGAAATACCAAGGATTCAGCATATAATAGATGATTTAAAAAAAAACAATATTAAATGCTTCCCATTATCCCATATCGTACTACCCGTGCGTATCACAAACCTACACTACAACCCAATCGAGTTAACTGTGCACCTGGTATGAGAAGCAGTTAAGAGTTAACTGCGTCTCGGGTTCGGGTTGTACATTTATTATAACTGTCATATAATAAAGTTAAAGCTGATCCTAGGACTGGATTTATAACTAATTTAAAATCAAGTCGACATAATAATATAGGCGGGCGACGCGAGTCGCAGCTAGCAAGTTATTAACTATTTTGATTCCTTTTTCCACAAATACGCCGTCACGCTGAACATGACCTTTGGAGCTCAAGGCCCTGTCTTCCCCTAAAGATTAATACAGTCGAATTTCTATAACAAGTAACAAACAGCAATCACAAATATTCCTAAAATAAAGTGGCACGCCGCACGATTCACTAAGCAAAGGTCGACAGGGCGTTTCCCGCATTTTACAACTTCGCCTACAGAATTTTTATTTATCTTCGCATAATCTTCGCCTCACCAAAAAGTAGTCACGAGTTCACGACACAAGAGTCGCCTTCGCTTCACGGTCACGTTTTGCGGAATTCGTCAAGTTCTATTGAAAACAAACGTCTGGCCATGGCCATACTTACCTATATCAGCATCTCCGAGGCACCGGCAGGTGGTGGAAAGAGTTTTACAACTAAGGATGTATATCCATGCGAAGTGGAGAATTAATATGAAAGCGAGGGAGATCGTACAAGTTTCCGCTCTGGCGGTACAAAACACTCAAAACAAGATAAGTTTATGATACACTCGTTTATTCAATCAAATAGCGCTGGGATCTGCTGCCTCCTCGTCTATAACTTCGCTGACGTAAGTTTTTCCCTGCTCGTGTATTCCGTCCAGCACCGTGCCCATGGTTGCTTTGAGGGCTCTGTATTCTTCTAGAGCCTTAGCACACAGCTCTCCTTCAGGGGAATTCCCTGGTTCAATGAACAACATCTCTAAAGCGCGTTTGAGATATGTTTCCGCTAGCAGTAGTTCATCCTGTGTGATAACAAATGGACATATTAGTGTGTAAGATCCTCTTCAAATATTTTAAGAGCAACATAATACAGAATAACACTAACTTACGTAAAAAAAGATCACTGAGACTGTTGCATAAGTATGGGGTGCAAAAAAAGCTTATTTCAATGTAAATTCAACCCTACATTACATTATACATTATGAAAGTTGTTGAGAATGAGAATAATGGACTTAGTTATATTGAGGGGGAATTACCATTACCCCTCAAAATATTATGCACTAAAGCAAATAAGGCATTCAGTAAAGGTTACTAAATTGGTCACCAACGTATTCTCCATGCCCAACCGAATATCCTCGGTGACTGAAAAGAGCAGTAACGTGGCTGGGACGAAAACCTGATTAAAAGGGTGTAAGGGAGTTGGCAAAGATATAGGAAGACACTTGGGCGAGAGCTTCTTGTATTATTGACAGAAAAGGAAGTAAAGATACCTATAGGCCTAAAATTATTCAAGAGAGTAGGAGTGGGGACTTTACCGAGAGATTAAAAACGCTTTCTTCCAAAAAGATAAAAAAGTTTCAGAGTAGCTAACGAGAAATTTATGACATGAGCAGAATTGGTCTTCATCACTATACTGAAGTTACGAGGTCAGCTGGCCAAAATACACATAAGGCAGATTGAAACATCTAACAAGATTGGCGTCTAAGGGTTGGGACACATCTGTCAGCACGGAACAGCACTTTCCTATGCTGCTATGCTGAAGCATTCCGTCGCTTTCTCTCGCTCAAGCAAATGACAGCGCAGAAAATTTAATGAGCAGCAGAAAAAAATAGCATTGTAACGATGCTGCATGCCACCTGCTTGCTGCATCTCTTCCAACCTCATTTCTTTCTCATCCTGTCCACTTTTCATTCCTCATTTCATTTCATTCCATTTTCAAATCATTTCTCTCTCGGTCATCTCACATTCTACCATCATCTCTCGTACTGTTCCCTTCTGTTCCTACGTTCTATCTGACCTGTTATACCTTATTATGATATAATATATATATAGAAGTTTCTAAGTTGTGTGACAAATAAATTTAATCTAACTGTTGTGTCGAGTCTCTGTTCTCCAGTCCAGTAGATGGATCCTTATGTGTGGAAACTCGACTAAGAGCGCCGAGGCAGGTCGAGGTCCCACAGCAGTATAGGAAAGTGCTGTTCCGTGCTGACAGATGTGTCCTAACCCTAACTGATATGAGAGAAAGAATTTCTATTTTACGAACCATGTATCCCGGTCCAGTAATCTCACGGGAATCGAATAGTTTCTTCGCCAGCTGCACTATGGTAGCGTGCAGCTCGTACATTGTTATAGCTGAAAAAATAATCAAAGTCGAGTTACTGTGCTGTGACTGTTGTTTAATTATTCCATCCAATTACCAACTTATTATTGTATCGGGAGTAACGAACTTTATCACATCTTATCGGAGTTCCCATTGTACTGGCAACCCCCGACTTCACTCGAGAGTCTCGAGACACTGCGACACACGCACGCAGTCAATGCACTTTTTTTTACATGCACGATGCAAACGTACCTGGCCTGTAGGGCCCACCCTAAATATTTTTAACACTGCTTACTCGTCTTTATTTCGGGAGGGTTAATCAACCCCAAGATCCCCTCGGAACGCCTATGTGTCATTGTACATCTTCAGGTCAGACAGATGGTCAGTTATTCACCTTTGGTCCTGGAGATGCCCGGCGTGAGGGTCTCAATGACCGGCAGCAGCTCCTTGCATAGCTGGATCTTCCTACGCATCAGTTTCTTGGTGGGGTGTGGCTCCCTGTTGATGACGTCGCGGAGAACCCCCGCCAGTCGCTGCTTCGCATCCAGCAGTAGATAATGGTTGGGAGCAAGCACGAGTGAAACGTTCTTTATGTACTCCTCTAGTTCTTTTTCATCCTTTTTATCTTAAACGAAACGAGAGAAGTGAGAACTATTTGAGACTTTTAACGGGGACTATCTTGGGTACTAGGATTAAAGTCCACGCAAAACTAGTTATTTGACTAAATCAAAAGAAACTGTTTTGAATGGCCAACTAACTTTGGTCCTAATGTTATGTAATGTGTCGCAGTTGAATGGTATAATCCGCTAATTCACTAAACCTCTAGCTGTTTGGCATTACAGCTCGGTTCATAAAACAGCGTTAAATAACTGACACCTCATACGCAGAGTGGTATGAACGATTTGTATTCATCAATGCCGCGGCGCAAGATGTAGATTTTAGTTCGGAATTCTTCACAGCGTTCCGAGAGAAAGCTGTTTTCATCGAGAGATAGTGGAGACATCGTTTATGATTTTGGACTGCAAATGGTAAGCAGATATTCAGCTTGGTTTCTATATAGTTAATTCGACGCCCACCTTCCGGCAAGATGGAGAATTTACGTGAATCAAATGAAGGCCGAGGAAACCGCTACGCCATTGAGATTATGTCGCGTTATCAAACTTTTCTGTATCCACTTGCATCGAACTTTGTATCATTCCTTATTGATGTTCTATGATGTTGAAGACTAGATTACATAGTAAGAAGTTGAATTGAGGTTTTATTTTAATGCCCCGTCATATATTTGTTTGATAATAACATGCCTGCAAATAACCTTTCTGCGGTCTAAACGTGCTTAGCTGGTTTGTTAAACGTGACCCATTGACAATCCAGCTGAACGATATTCAGCTGTTTAACAAAACCGAGCTGTAAAGCCAAACAACTAGAGGTTTAGTGAATTAGCGGTTTATACCATCCAACTGCGACATACATACAGGCCCTAACAAAATATACTGAAACTAAGTAGTCCATGACACTGAACAACTTTCCCCAAGGCACAGCCCAAGGAACCTAGTTATATCATAGTATGAAAAATATTTTTCGGCCTCGCATACAATTTGACTTAGCTGATCAGTTTGAAAAATATTTCTCATATTTTGATTTATGTTTCTTGGGGAAAGTTGTTCAGTATCATGGACTGAATTCACCCTAAAATAGTTTTAATATACATATTTTGTTAGACGTTATTAAACAAGTCTTCAGTTTTGTGGTATTTCGTTAGACAGCGTATACTTACTTATGAAGTCCAATTTATCTGCACAACATTGAACTCTATGGTTAATGATATCCATCGCGAAGTTCTTGTTGCATTCATTGCACGTCCAGTCTCCGTCACTGGCCCGCAGCAGGTAGCCCGCCTTGCACGCGGGGCAGAGCGCCGAGCTGACAAAGGTCCCAAGTTCCGTGTCGTCCGCACAGCGAGCGCAGGTGCATTTGAAGTACTTCCCTAGCAGCAAGTGCTGCTGTCGGAGAAGTGTGCCCTGAAAACATTTCGTCTTTTCATATTTGTCCCGAATTTATGCGCAGAAGCAACACACCACCATGTTGCTCCGTGCCAGTTTTTCTATAAAATGCGACCATACCGAAAAAGGTGCCAACATCTCGCTTATTGTATTATATCCGTTTCTGTCGCTTCAAGTAGGTAAGTTCGACCTGGTTCGACCAGTGGCTTTGCTACGCCACTGGTCGAGGGGGTGCGCCATGGCCCCGGGCGTCATACAAAAGGGGCGGGACCAAGGCTATATATTATTCCTTGATTTTTGACAGCACTTTGACTGGATACTTTCCACTTTATGCTTGATGGCTGCAGGCCACACAGGTGTGCGACAGATAAAAGATATCAAAACGCAATGCCGAATTTGTTTAGTGGAAGTAAATTCGGTAATTTTTTCTTAGACAATTTTTAAAGTGAAAACTTTTTTAGGCGCGTTGGGCATTTTTTGAAATGGGAAAAAGCCATTGAACTCGCGAAACTGTTACCGATACTTAATTGTTCAAATTAATGCATACGGGAATTAACGCGAAACGTACCTTTTTTTACTTATTTTGCTGACGTTTCGTTCGGGTTTCACCAAACGTGGTCCCAGCTTGACCACGCTGTCGAGTCAAGTCAAGCTGGGACCACGTTCGGTGAAACCCGAACGAAACGTCAGCAAAATAAGTAAAAAAAAGGTACGTTTCGCGTTAATTCCCGTATGCATTAATTTGATAATAATGCAACGCGATAGTTTAAAAGTATTTAAATTGTTCAAGTTTGCACTTCTGTCGGCACTCCTGGAGTGCAACTGTTTTTTTTTTTTTTTGGAGACAGTAGGACAAGGTTTTTCACCAATGTAGGTGATACTCGGAAAATAAGGGTGTGGTAATTAAACAGACCGTATTCGAATGAAAACAAAAGGAATTCGTGGATGGCGCTTTAATGTAGTATACTAAAAGTTAATGTGACGAGTTGGAAATTTCTTTTGAACCCCGAGACGAATCATACGTACAAAGATAACTTAGGCGAATGTTTTCTTCAAAAAGCTACTGAAATTCAAGAAAGATTCCAACAGCAGCCGAATCTAGCGTAAAAATAGGTCTGCTAATGAGCATGGACGTACTTAGATCTAGATATTAGGTAAAGTTAGAAACTTGGGCGCGTACGTTTAAGAGCTGTCGTAGCTGCAACAGACCGGCCAGTCCGGCTTCCTGGGTTTTTAAAATATATTATTGAGTCCAAACTTGAAGATGGCTTACCGTTACCATACATGTAATTTTGAGAATGTTTTGGTTAATCTACCATCGCAGTAATGCCAGTGACGAAAGAAGCTTCTTTAAGCTAGAATTAATCAAATAATATCTAATTAGATCGACTATGTCCACGTTGTGGCTAAAAACTTTGGCAATTGAACATGACAAACATATTGATATTGGCACTGTCTATAAGATTTTTAATTAACACATTTTTTAAGCTACTTCATTTGACTTTAACTAATTTTCTTGACTAATAATTAAAATATAAGGGCGGCGAATTCCGGTTGGCCCCAGGCGGCAAAAGCGCACGCTACGCCACTGAGTTCGACTAAACAGAAAAGAAAACTATGGTAGGTATAGGGGTATTCCCTGCACACCTACTCACTCGTACAAACAAAAAGTCGCATTAAAACTTATATAATGGTGTATTATTCAAAACTTCGTATAAAAGACCGGTATTCAGAACTAGTCATTGCATAAGGACTAAACTGCAGCCTGAAACAGACCATAAAATCGCAATGAAGTTTGTGGCATTATTGCTCTTTGTTGCTCTAGCTTCAGAAGCTGTTTTAGCGCGCGCTATAGACGAAAAGAATGTGAAAGAAGATATTTTTGACTGTTTAATATCTGTGGTGATTAAATTGGCCACGTGTTTAGTTGGTGAAGAAGAATATGAGCATTTCTATCGGAAGCACGTCGAAGCACTTAAATTAAAATTTGGTAACGAACGACAAACCAACTGCGATGGTAAGTAAACAATACCTAATACTAAGTACTACTAAGTAACATTTGAGTACCTAATTATTTTTTTCCAGACCTCACTGTAGTGTCTGTCTTTCTATATGTGAGCTTTACAGAGCCAAAGTTAACCTTTAAAATAATTACTTACAAGATATAGTCTACTAGCTTTTACCCGCGGCTTCGCTCGCATGTCCAATTTCCCAAAACAAGGTTCCCAAGGGAACAGATAATTTTTCCGGGATGAAAGGTACCCTGTGTCCTTTTCAGGACTCCTAACTATGTTTATGCCAAATTTCAAGAAGATTGGTTCAGTAGATAAAGCGTGAAGAGGTAACAAACAAATATACAAACTCACTTTCGCATTTATAATAATTGGGATAGAAGGCGGCATATTTAATTTAGTGTGACGTCATATAGCCTATTTATGACCAGCGGACAGTCAAGACCCTTCCAATCCAATGATACCTCATTTGTCAATATAGCATGGATATTATGGAAGATAACAGATGAACACACATACTGACATAACCCTCCCTTTGGCTTCGCCGTGGTCGGGTAAAAATAAACGATATTCCATCCTTTCCCAAAATATATGTAATGTGTCTAAGGTTTAAATTTAATATAAGTACCTAAAGTGGAAATTCTTACCGGTTTTTATGTGATCGAGCCGGGCACACTGGTAAAGCAGCTTTTATGTAGATAGTTTACCTAACTACGTATGATATTTGTAAGTAATATTTAAGATATCTATTAAGAACATTGACTGATCAGATCATTTGTTTAATGTTTCAGGTAAATGTGATAACTTCGAAGAAATTAAAGGAGTCAAAACGATGCGAGGTGACGGAAAAAATGCTAATACGACAGGTAATCCTACTGAATGTTTCCAGAAAGCTGGGAAGGCAGCTTTGGCTTGTCTATTCTTTGGCGAAGACATCATTCTAAATCTTAACAATCACACTAAAGGAAAACTGAAATTAGAGACGTATTTGTATGAAATTGTTTAAATATTAATTTAATAAGTATGTAAGCTGTTCTTTTTTCTTTAATTAAAAATAGTTAGGTAATTTTTTTTTTACTTTTTCATATTTTTAAAGGCACTATCTAATGGTATAAGGTACAAGCTTGCTTACCTATACGGCTATAATAATAGAAAGTCTAGCTTATTTTATCGCGTAGGTTGGTATACAGTACGTAGTTATATTACTCTGTGTATAAAGTAGCGAGATCTGGAGACAAAGTAAAGGTGCGTTTAGGTTCAAGTGGATACGAGCTTTGCGATGCTTAAATTGTTCGCTACACCCAGCTCCGCTTCACTTGTAATGCATCTTGACTATAATGCCTCCTCATTCATAATAAATTACAAGCATTTGCTGAACCTATTTTAGTTAAAATATTTTTTGTCTCGTTCTTACTATGACAAATATGTATAGAAAAGAGTGACATAGCAAAACATATTATAACTAAAATAGGTTTAGCAAACGTTTGTAATTTTTATGAATATGAGGGCCAAGACTTTCCGCACAGCTAACAATGGGCGGAAAACTAGCAAAAATCCATGAAATGGAATACAAACCTTAAGAGGATCCGTATAATTGTAATAAATAATGTTTCCTTTCTTGATATCGGTGCTGGCGTGGCAGACCAGCAGGTTATTATCGTTTATCGACATGTGCGTGTTGCCGACGCAGTCGTGAGCTAGTAGCGACGCCTGGAGGTAGACCCCGCGCAGGGTCTCCGAGCAGCCGATGGCGGGCACCACCGGCCCGCGCACGTCGAAGCTGTTCACGTCTATGGCCGCACAGATCTTCTGGACTATGTCCTTGTCTTGGATGTTGTCCAGTAGGCCCAGAGATTCGATGAACTGCAGGTTAAGTACCATAAAAAATTAATTTATTTCTTTCCATAAAACAGTTTGTCCGGAGAGCATCATCGTTCAAACTTATCTTAAATCTTATATTACGTTAGTACTTATATGAATAGGCATGATGACTGAAAAATTAATTTGGGCCCATTGGTAAGATTATTAAAAAATATTGTACACATATTTCTTATATTCTCTGAGGAACAATAAATGACGAAGATACAGCGCATTTAAATTTCGCATGACGTCACGCTTTAGTACGATTTTTACACATCGGTGACGTCACAACTTCACAAGCCCCCACTCTGGAACTTAGATAGGTACTAAGTATGTATCTTTGTGAATTTTAACTTTTTTGATAATCTGAAAAATATGGGTACATTATTTTTGTATAATCTACCTAATTGATTAATTAGAATAATATTTTTCTGACCTAGGTAGATTATTAAAAATATTGTATATGTACGTATTTTTTCTTTTTTCTGATAACCTTTTACAAAGATATAGCTCATTTAAATTCCGCATGACATGATTTTCACTTGACGGTGACGTCAATCAATCCCACAACGAAACTTCGACGCGCTATATCTTTTCACTACTCTGATAAACAGAAAAATATGGTTCAATTATTTTTGAATAATCTATAACTGACGGACTAAATAAAACACAATTTTTCGGACTCAGTCCACATCCCTAAACTGTTCTAAAAGTTAACTAGGTACCTAAGGCGGTGATCGCACTGCACCGCGCACCGCCGCGCCGCGAAGCGCGGGGCGGCAGATCTTAACATTGTATGCAAGTATCTATCTCAGTTTGTATAGAAAACACGCCTAGTCCAACGCACTAAAAACGCGGCAGATTCCGCGGCGGGGCGCGTTGCCAGTGGGTGAATCGCCTTTTTCGCGCTTGCCGATAAGACCGCAGACCGCAGCGTACACTGCAATTCCGGTTTTGAATGCACCATCTAAGTATAGGCTGTTCGAGGAGAGCTATTTAAGTTTATTCTCTATATTATTTTGTGTGATATCTACTTTGTTCTAAATATAATATCCGAGGAGCGTTAATCTGTCGGTCGTAAACTAGAAATTATGGGAACGAAATTTAAGCCATCCGCACTTCATACCTTTACAGTGTCTTCATAGAAATCCCAAACACTGGTATTCACCCTCTCCCCTAAATGCGTTTCCAATTGCATGAATTCCTGCCACGCCTGAGGGTCGGTAGTCTTCTTGAGTAGGGCTCGCAGTACGATAAGACAGCCTACGTTTTGCACCATCACCATGGGACTCAGCGCTTTTGTTAGCTTGAGTGTTCTGAAGAATTCACACTCCGATTTTGAGTGCCAATCTGAAACGGGATGAGACTTTATCAGCATAAACCCATTTTGAAAATGAACTCTTAATGAAATATGAAATATCACCCATAATCTCTCATGTCCCACCTTTATCATCTTCCGATGAATGGTCGCTTCACAACCTCAACATATTTGGTCGGGTTTTCTGTTCGTGTAATGACTCGAGTGCCGATGCAAATGGACATGTATAGGCCATACTCTGAGGGAATCTTTACACATCCGAGGCAAGTCCTGGATTGGACTCCCCAGAGCAAGCGAAGAGTTGTCCGTCCCAAGACCTAGGGACGCACGATTGCGGCGGAGATGAAGACAATCCGGCTAACCTGGCCCGAAGTAAAGCGCGTTGCAAAAGACAGATTGCGATGGAGAAACACTGTTGAAGCCTGTGCCCCACCTAGGGATCTTAGGCTCTTAAATCCTTAAGTAAGTCAATGACTTGATTCCGTCACTTGTCCGCTTTTCTCTCTCTCTCATCTCAGCGTATTCCCAGTTGCATCTTCAGCTGTAATGCTGCGAAGCCCGTGGTCCGCTTTCCTGTTTTTCCTTCTCCATTTCGCACGGTCTTGAGAATCCTTGGTGGTAGACCATTGGCACGCATATCATCCTTGACGACGTCAATTCAACATTTCTTGGGTCCAGGCGGAGGCGGCATGGCTATACATTTGTTTCCCACGTAACTTGCCGGTTTCCACGAAACATTACCGTACAAGCGTAGGCGACTTTTTTGCAGTTTGTCAGCTATGTCACAAGTCAGCTTCATTTAGTTAAAAAAAAAACAAGAAAGCTTACTAACTGTTGGTAAGCGGCTGAGGGCAGCCATCCCCAGCACACAAGGGCGCCACCGCGCAGTTCTTGCAAACTAGAAACTTGCCGATAAGGGGCAGGTAGCAGTTGTAGCATACAAGGTTCGTGTCGCTGTTGGGGCCCAGGACAAACGGCTGGTCCGCGAGGATCTTCTCGCCAGCTTTTAAGTCTTTCGCAGCTACCAAATACCTAAAAATCATCGATGTGGGTTTGGTAACATCAGGTAGGAAAATGAGTTTGAAATAAGAATAAAATCGATAGGAATACTAGTCTAGCATCGAAATATAAGTAGTAGGGGAAAGGGGCCCAAAGCGAGTATACAGCCTAAAGCGGGTAGGCTTCGTTTTTCACGAATACAAGCCGATTGTGCAAATGTGTGAGTGTTGCGGGATCACCCGAACACGTTACGACGCGAATCAGTTTAAGCGACAAATCGGCATCGCGTGGTTGAGTTGTGAGAGTCGAATGTTTTTATTTCCTGGTTTTACTAAAATATATCAAGGTATGTGAATATCAATTATTTCAATCTGTTTAAAGTTATGTTACTAAAAGTACTTGTGTGTTATTCTGCATTAAAACGGCTTAGAATTCTCATTGTTTAGCATCATTTTTAATTAACATTTTTAGGTTATTGTACAAAACGTAAGAAAGTAGCTTTTGGGCAGAGCGGGTAAGGGTAAAACGGGTAGCCGCTTTGCCCCTACCCGCTTTACCCAAGAGATTTATTGTATCGTCGAATTATTTCATTTATTTAATTTTATTACATATAAATACAAAAAATATAAATATATTTATAGTTTTTGGTACACACCGTATGTTAACTTGATAACTTCCTATATATTGGCTTTCGTAATTTATATTTTATTATGGTGTTCGTATAGTAAATCTTTCATTCAGTTATAATATTTTTGCAGATGGTTCAGAAATACAAACGAAAAACCGAACAAGCTTCGTGGGACGTGCAAACTATGAAGCTAGCAATGGAAGAAGCCAGAAAAATATCGGTCTACGGTGCTGCAAAAAATATGGTATTAATTTATCAACATTGCAAAGAAATTTAAAAAAAGAACCTCGACAGGTTTACTACTGTATTTACTGCTAAGCAAGAAACTAAATTACTAGAATACTTATTTCATATGGATAATCTCTTTTATGGTCTAAGAAAGTCTGAATCTGACTGCCACGGTTGGGGGCATGAACAATGTACAAACTATTTAGGCATTGGAGCCTACTTTTGTGATCTATGCCAAGAATAATTTAACGTTTTATTATGAAAAGGTAGACTTACCTTTTTTTTATTTTATCTTTTTGATATTTTGATACTGCCAACACTTTTTGATTAGACAAAAACTTTCGTATTTGTTTAATATATGTTGCAGTAGTTTATATACTCGCAGACTGCCTAATGTGATTTAGAAGACTGACTTATAGTTTTGCTATAAGCAATAAGTGTTGATTCGTTATAAGAAACAATTCGTAGCTATACTGGCTGTTGAAGAAGCAAACATTAATATGTGATTATGTAGACTCTTTGTGTAGACGTCTTTTTAAAATATTGTACGAGAATTTTTATTTTTTGTTACTTGTGTTTAGTAATTAAGAATAAGATCTCATGATTACCCACCTTGCCCTGTCCTTACCCGTTTTGCCCCAAAGGCCATACCCGCTTTGGGCACCCCTTCCGGGCAAAACGGGTAAAATGACAGACTGATTTGTTTTGTTTTTTTAATAGTGATTAGTTAAAAGAGAAGTGTTTTGTAGTTTTAATTACAAAGTTTAATTATTATTTGTGCCAAATATTAAAATAAAACCTGTTCAGATATAAAAATGACTTATTTTTATTTACACAAACCTTAAGGTACCCCCGTTGGGCCCCTTTCCCCTAGTCCAGTCATCTCAGGGTTTAACCTCGGAATGATACGGAATAAGCTGGATTTTTGTATAAATCAAAAAACCGAAGGTTTAGGTATACAAAAATCCAACTTATTCCGTGTCATTCTGAGGTTGACCCTTTTTTAGGGTTCCGTACCCAAAGGGTGCAAACGGGCCCCTTTTACTGAGACTCCGCTGTCTGTCCGTCTGTCTGTCTGTCTGTCCGTCTGTCACAGGGCTCTATCTCTTGAACCGTAATAGCTATGCACTTTAAATTTTCACCGATTATGTATTACTGTGGCCGCTATAACAAATACTAAAAATAAAAAACAGTTAAAAATTAAAGGGGGTCGTCATACAAGAAACGTGTTTTTTTCAGCGTTTTTAAGTCGATCTTTATAATGGCATTAACTAGATACTTAAAATTTTCACCAATTATGTATTACTATAACCACTAGGTATAACAACAAATACTAAAAATAAGATAAAGTAAAAAATTAAAGGGGGTCGTCATCCGAGAAACGTGTTTCTTCAGCGTTTTAAAACATTGTACGGTGGTACGGAACCCTTTATGTACGAGTCCGACTCGCACTTCCCGTTTATTTACTTAAAACTGACTGGACTATACAAACAAAAATACTCACTCGCTAATATATCTCTGTTTAATCATGTTACCTACTTTAACATGTACAATCCATATAAACTCTTATCTAGCAAATAAAAAACTGCATTGAATGATGCAACAGCTCAAACTAACATCCTGGCATTTCCTACATTTAGGGATTACAACTTTTTAAGAATTTAACTTTCTGGTCCTAAAGGTCTTTTTTCACAATTTCAGCTTTGGTGAAAGTTACTCTAGACAGTGTCACCTATCCGTAGATTGTACCTAGCGACGATAAAATACATGCCCATGATGTTGAATAACTTTCACCCGGGAACATATATGTACCTACTACCTATATGTATAAAAAGATAGGTAATAATCTCCCTAGTTCCTTACACATGTGTAACCTTCTATCCATTCTATGTTTATTTTTGACCACGCATACATGTACAGGATGACTTTTTAACCACCAGCCAAATTTTTGGAGCAAGTTCAGTCCATGATATTGAACTACTTTCTATAAAAAGAGTAAAAATCGATAAAAAAAATTGTCCTCCCATACAAAATCCGTTTGGCTGAGCGCTGATTTGTATGGAAAGGCAAATTTTTTATTTTAGTTTTTCGTAAATTGTTTTTATGGAAAGGAGTTCAGTATGATGGACTAAACTTGCTCCAAAAATTTAGTTGGTAGTTAAAAAGTCAGCCTGTAGACTAGATAAAACGTGTTATCTCAACAACATCAGCATTCCTGAAAATGTTACGCTACATAGTGGATTTTCGGGCTCTAAAACAATACAGCAAGGATGCAACCGGAACTATATCGAGAGAGACAACAGGATGCCGGTATATAAATGTAGGCTAAGCTTGAAATTCAATATTTGTTTACGGTCATGGTAGACCTTCGGTAATGATCTTGTAAACTTTTATTGCTTTTTACTGTCTGACTATTATATGAACATTAACAAACCTGCCGAGGGCGTCCGAAGTGCGAATCTCATACCGTGCCGCCATGTTCGTAGTTTTCTTCACAACGAGAGGAGGCGGCACCGCCCCGCACGTGCGCGACCAACTGAGCACGCTCGCTTTATTTATAGACGCTACTATTTATATCCAAAACAATTCTGTGCCAAGCGCGAGAACGAAACGAAATATCTAAGGGTCAATTCTCACGGAGACATGATGTGACGCGATGTGGCGCGTACTTTTAAAGATATATTGAACTTGTTTAGGTACTACAGAAATATCACAGTTTGTCTGGTAAATAAGTGCGTGCGTCGCGACTCGGTGTGAACTGACCCTTAGTGTGTTACATAGGCAATCGGTATATTTTCTTTTGATTTTTTATTTGATTTTTTCTTACATTAATAAATAAAAAAAAAACTTGTTACTTACGTATAAGATCATGGATGAGGTCTTTATAAGGTTCCGTACTCCGTAAGGGTGCAAACGGGACCCTATTACTGAGACTCCGCTGTCTGTCCGTCTGTCACAGGGCTCTATCTCTTGAACCGTTATAGCTAGAAACTTAAAATTTTCACCGATTATGAACTGTGGCCGCTATAGCAACAAATACTAAAAATAATAAAAAGTTTAAAATTAAAGGGGGTCGTCATACAGAAAACGTGTTTTTTCAGGGATTTTAACTAGATCTTTTTGGTATTAAGGCGACGTGGGTTCACAATTTGCAATACTGTACGTGTTTTTAAAAAATCACTGTTATTAAACTACTACAGTTTATTCCTCAAAAAATTTACATAAAAATCTTTAGGATTTTCTACAGACACCCACAATAGCCAAAACACGATTATGCATTTTGCCTAAATTTGCCTTTATAATACGTATTACTATTTTATACAATCACCTTTTTATATG
Source organism: Acrobasis repandana (assembly GCA_963576875.1). Classification (NCBI taxonomy): domain Eukaryota; kingdom Metazoa; phylum Arthropoda; class Insecta; order Lepidoptera; family Pyralidae; genus Acrobasis; species Acrobasis repandana. Next base: position 5,999,813 of record OY756230.1, on the reverse strand, counting down.
AAAACTAGCTTTTGCCCGCGGCTTCGCCCGCGTAGATTCGGGGTATGAAAAATAGATGTTGGCCGATTCTCATAGATACCGGATAAGTACAAAAAATTTCATCAAAATCGGTCAAGCCGTTTCGGAGGAGTATGGCAACGAAAACTGTGACACGAGAATTTTATATATTAGATTACCTATACCAAAAAAATTATTATCTAAATATCTATCCGTTTTGGCTACAGAAAAAATTATAAATATAATACAAAAATAATAGTAATAAAACACAGTGGAATATTCGTCGAGAGCGAAGGAAGAGTGGAAGGTCGCCATGACCTTTCCAGCCGATGGGACGGTTTTTGCTTTCTTTGGAGCAGGTTCACCCGGTAAAATCCACTGCTTCGACTGCTCTTTCGTTTCCGGGGTGTAGTGGTGGACCCACGTTTCGTCCACGGTCACGAAACGACGCAGAAACTCCTTCGGGTTACGTTTGAACACGGCCAAACACTGCTCCGAAGTAGTCAGTCGGTTCCGTTTTTGCTCCTCCGTGAGTAAACGCGGCACCCACCTCGCCGATACTTTCTTCATACCCAATTTTTCTTCTAATATGTGTTGTACCCTCTCGATTGAAACATTTACAGCATCAACGATTTCTCGAAGTTTAATTCGGCGGTCGGCTAAAACGATATTTTCAATTTTCTTAACCATATCGTCTGTAGTCACCTCAACTGGCCGGCCTGGGCGATCCTCATCAAAGACGGTTGTTCTCCCCCGCTTAAACTCGTTATACCAATATCTGACGGTTGTCATAGAAGGAGCACATTCATGGTAAACCGCTTGCATTCTTACTTTTATTTCATCACATGTTTTTCCTTCCAAAAATAAGAATCTAATTACAGACCGATACTGTTCTTTCTCCATTTTAACAATTTTAAGTTCACGCCTTTACTGAATCGTTGTCAAATGAGAATAAAAACAAAAGACTGCCATTTTTTTTTTATTTTCCCGCCTCTGAAAAATGGCTTAAGGCCGTACCTGAATTTTCCGGGGTCCAGTGCTGCCCCCATTTAAAATAAATCACTTTAAAGAAAACGCAGACATCATTTAAAATTTTGCTACTACCAAGTCCTAGATAACCCTACAAAGTATTTTATGAACTACTGTTTACAGTTTAAAGTGAGAACGTTAAGCTTTACTACGCACATTTGCGAAAAACGGCCACTTTTGGCAAATGTGCGTAGTAAAGCTTAACGTTCTCATTATAAACTGTAAACAGTAGTTCATATAATACTTGGAAAGGTTATTTAGGATTTGGTAGTAGCAAAATTTTAAATAATGTCTCCGTTTTCTTTGAAATTATTTATTTTAAATGGGGGCAGCACTGGACCCCGGAAAATTTAGGTACGGCCTTAAAAAGGTGGTATACTTATTTGCGGCCAGTGATATTACTATATTTAGAAAATGGGTACTTATCAAACAGCCCTCGTATCCAAGAAACACTATCGTTTTAAATCATCATTATCATCACCCCAGCCCTTCTCCCGCCCACTGCTGAGCAGAGGCCTCTCTTCGTCGACGCCACCCATCTCCGTCCTGTGCTGCTCTCATCCAGGTGCGACCCGCGACTTTGATCATATCGTCAACGTTTTAAATGTGGATCTGTAAATCTAGACTGAAGCGGGTTTTAAAGCTAGACGGATCACTAATAATAGTTAAGTTACAACGGCAGTTCATAAAATAATTACAAATAACATTGATGTTTGGAAATTTTCATTTTAAATTAGGGCGTCACTTCTGCTTGTTTTAGGGTGAATACTTAAAACAAAATTTAATGATAATTAAAAACAGGTTTCTACAAATATTCATTGTTTTTATTAGCATTATACTTCATATGATACATTTCTTTACCCTTGTGGTAAAGGCATACTTATGACTAGTACATAACAATTTACAATTTTATACACCTACATAATACGATAAGGCTTTAAATAATATATCTTTATAAAATCTGATTTGCCTAAATTATTTACAGATTACCTTACAGGATTTTATGTTATTGCAAAACCGCTGTCATGTCATGTATATGGTATGTACAATATAAAACTACACTAGCATTATAAAACGTCTAACAGAATACCTGAAACTATTTTAAGGGTATATTCAGTCCATGACAGTTATCAACTTTCCCCAAAGAACATATTATATCGAAATATGAAAAATATTTTTGAAGTGAATGCTTCTATAGGCGCGTTGAGCATTTTTTGAGATGGGAAAAAGCCATTGAACCGACACCACCTTGTTCAAGTTTTTTTCTGGGATTCCATACAAACTCCGATCAGCTGATCGGTAAACTTGTATGGGAGGCCCAAAATTATATTTCATATTTCGATATATATTTCTTGGGGAAAGTTGTTCAGTATCATGGACTGAATTTAGCCTTAAGATTGTTTAGGTATATTTTGTTAGATCCTGGATATCATCTAATATTGGCCTTTAATACCTCTCGTTCTAACAGTTCGCGTGCGAGCATACCTCATACAATATTTACAATTTAAACAGATCACTTGGCAACGGGTTATACAACTCCAACTCCCAGCGTGGGTATCACGTTTGTGACTGAAATAAAGAAAAAAATTTTTTTATTAAAATTATGGTTATGAAAAATACATACTATCACGTCTTTATCCCTAATGGGGCAAACAGAGCATTTGCTCAAAAACAGAGTCTTGCGGCTCTAAGCATCAGGTCTTTTTTAATCTCCACTGCAGAAGCCAATCTATGTACTACCAGAGCCATACTTGACCAGAATAGCCAGAGGATTTAGCCTACACTGCACTCTCCACGCTGGCCAGACGGGTTGGAGAGGTCTCATTTATGTTTATAAGCTTTGTTTAGCTTGTGTTTCCCAAGCCGCTGGCGCCGCGCAGCGACCAAGTTCAAAATTTGAAAAAAAAAGAAACAATTTGAAGTATATAAATAGCAATTAGTGCGGTTATAGAATATAACTTCACTATTTGCGTTTATAACACACGCGTGTTTTATGGGCTGCTTTATATATCTAAAACCGGTGAAATTAGATCCACTTTGCAAGCAAGTGTGTTGAAAATACATATATCTAACGCGTGCATACCTCGAGCAGGTTGAGCGGCGTGGACTGCAGCGAGGCGCTGATGATGTCCTGCAGGCAGCGCGCGAACTCCTCGATGACGTCGCGCGCGGGGTCGGGCTCGGCCTGCCGCGCGCCCTCGCCGTCGCTGCCCGCCGCCACCAGGCACTGGCACACCGCCTCGATCACCTCCGTCGTCATGAAGCTGCATGGCTGCCTGCAGAACGTGCACGACAACGTCAAAATTAAATTTAAGAAAGTTACTTATGTATGTCGGAGTGTCATAATGACTTGGCTGTATGAAGCCTTATTCTTTTGCGTGAGTGCTTGATGACAGTTTGGCGCTGTTTCATGTAAAAATTAAATTTACGAAAGTTCCTTAAATATGTTGGAGCGTCATTATAACTTGGCTGGCTGTATGAACTTTTACTCTTATGCACGAGTGCTTGACAATTTGGCGCCGTTTCATGTGTCAAAGTCAGTTTGAGAACTGTCAGATAGAAAAAAGATGGCGAAGGGACGTGGGTGTGTTTACTGTTGTGACTGACTGACAGCCCTCGCTCTAATGTCGTTTACGCGGAGTTATACGTTATTGTACACTGTTAAGGTACTTCTATACTCCTTTGCTCTTCAAATCTTTTGAGAGCCTTGTTCCCGCGAGTGACATTTATAGTGTATCTATCTGCTTCTTTTTCTGTTTCGCCACGATATGTGCGTGTGCAACCATTAGGGCGTCCACTACGTTAAACGGGCGCACGCGACGGGTTCAGTCTACAAACTCTACGTGCGACAGAGATACGGCATCACGCGACGGATCGCGTGAGCTCGTTTAAGAGGTTGCAGGCGTAAAACGATAATTACTGCTCCATGGATAGCAGTTTAGAGACAATGTTTAGCACGTACTTGAGCTGCGAGAGCACGCTGGCGGAGTGCCTGGTGTTGGTGGTGACGCGCGGCGAGCGCGGCAGCAGCGCGTCCCGGCGCCGCGCGCGGTTCAGAGACTCCTCCACGTTGCGGCAGCCCACGCATTTGCACATAGACGTGCACGCAATCTTCGCCTTAAAATAAAAATTACACACATGATAAAATTGAGTGTAGACGGTTTAGGCCATTTCGCGCTATTTTCCTTGAATAGCACAAATAACGCAAAACTATTTTTGACTAGGTATGAATTTTGGAACAGCACATCCCGTAGCTTATTGTGAGGCGATTACCACGGTTGTACAGTCTTTTTTTTGCAATCAAAGTTACCAGTTTACTTATAAATGACTAGCAGTCCACCCCAGCTTCGCCCGTGGTACACACATAGCCTATGTCACTCGGGGATAGTGTAGCTTTCCAACGGTGAAAGAATTTTTTAAATCGGCCCAGTACTTTTTGAGCCTATTCATTACAAACATACAAAAATAGGTACAAATCTTTCCTCTTTATAATATTAGTATAGAAAGGACCTTTATGAAATATAAATATCGTTATGATGAACCCATGTGAACCATTTGTGGTGGAAAATTGTTCAATATTCATTGTTCACTCATCAATGTATACTTATCAGCCATATATAATTTAAAAAGCTTTAATCTCAACACGAAATTATGATAATAAAACAACAACAAAATAATCAAATTTACCTCGTAACATTCACAGTAATTCTTCAGACATCCACTTCTTTTACAGTTGCAGCCCTTGTTATGCCGTCGTATTATTTCCGGTCCGCCTGTTTTAGATTTACCTATTTTCGGCCTGAAACAAATTACAATTTTTAGAAACTTATTTTGTCGTGTCGTACACCGAAGTAAAGCAGCTGGCAGATGAGAGACAAATGGAAGGGAATTCATACTCCTCCGACAAGAGCATAGCTCTTAAATATAGATGGATAGATTTTGGCTTTAACGATCTGCGTGGGAAGATACCAACTTCGTCCTTTTGACCGTATTCAAAATCGCGCAACTCGTATAATCGACGATGAGACTCTCATCAGCCGTCTCGATCCCCTGGTTCTACGTAGGGATATTGCATCCTTGTGCATTTTTTATCGCATTTATCATGGGGAATGTTCTGAAGAATTGTAAAGCAGCTAGTACATTCTAAGTTTTTCCTTTTTCCCAGACCAGCGAGGAAACTTTTTCACAATTTACTTAATTGACATAACCATTTTTTTCCAAATAATAATACCAACCTAAAAGCGTTGGGATTCCTGTCGAGACAAGCTCGGATGGCCTTCTGCCTTAGCTCCTCATTCTCCAGGTTATTGTGACAGTTGTTGCAGTTGCAGCGGTTGCAGAACTCGCCGTTCGCGAAGCAATCGCAGTATAGCTTGAGGCACTGCGACTTGGTGCAGTTGCACGCTTTGCGAGGCCGCAAGCCGAGCTCCGTCGATCCTAATTCTGTACATAACGAATATCATTTATCACATAACAACTTCCATGCTCTTAAAGAGTTACCTACTATTTACCCGAATTCGGCAAAGCAGAGAGGAAGGGTAACGATTTAAAATGATACGTCAGTTTTCGGTAGTATTTTGTAATTTTAAAGAAATTGCAAAAAATCTAGGATTATAACACAGATCTGTAGAATATAACTAGTTTTAGACGTCAAAATATGAAATTAAAAGAAAATTCTATGGGTGTAGTCTGATTGTCTAGGGTAAGGGGGACTCTTAACTACAGATTATACAACATGGAAAAGATATTAGCGTAATAAATGACAGCAAAGGCTATACTTAATAAAATTAAAAGTAAAATAATAAATGTAAAGTTACAAAAGTTTGAAGAAGTTGAAATTTTTAAATTGATTTTCTCAAAACTACTGGGATCTTAATGATTGTCATCATTAAATATAATATATTAGTACAAGTTTGTGCTTCAATTTATTACGCTGACGTATTTTCCACGTTGTATAAAAATTACAATGCTCAACCGTTCTAAAACCTTCAATGTGAACATTATTCTATTTGAATATTTCTAATGACTTTGTTGAGATTAATGATTTATTGTCATTTAAATATAGTTAAATAAAAAAATCTCTGATATATTTACCTGGATCTGAGGCTGGCGGTGGTGTTCTTGGCGATTGGAATGAATTGAAAGGATCTGAATCAAATTTAAAGTCGATTCCTCTGTGTTCAATCTGCAAATAGAAAAAAATTAAGAATAAGAAGTGGGTTAAATACTGTTTACTAGTACCTACGTATAGTAGATTTGAAAATCGTTGCAGTTTTGACGTCGATTTGTGAAACAAAAAATCCAAAACGTATGTAAAGAAATTTACTTTAATTTTTTTTTATTGTTTTACAGCCCTGTATACCAGACCTTTAGTTTAGAGCCTATCATTAGTTGGCGAAGGTCGTTTGATTGCTTCAAGGGATCTTCTGGCAACAAATCTATACGAGACCACTGGTTTTCAGCCGATTGAGTGGCGGACGGCGCCTACAGCCCACCACAGTCCGCTAAACAAATATCACCACAGCCGTACTATGACTGTCCAGTGTCCACTTTAACTATTTCACATATTGTTCATGAGTACGTGCAATTATAACACCTAACTACCAAGAATGAATTTGCAAATTAAAGCAAACCCCATTCCCGCCAAACATTCCAAGTAAAATAAAGAAAATGTCACCTTATCGTCTTCCATCTCGCTCTGTTTCAAGTAATTGGCGGGGATCACTATCAGGGGATGCTCGTCCGAGCGAGCGCTCGAATCAATTTGATCCAGACTGTTTGTGCTCTCGTCGTGTATGGGGCTCTGAAAATAACAAATTATTTGAAAATCACAAAGACACAGGCAGAATTAGAAGATTACTTCGGTAATAAACAGGATAATCATTCATCATCATCATTTCAGCCGCATAACGAACACTCCTCTCCCAAGGATTTCCAAAATGACCGATCTAGAGCGGCCTGCAACCAGCGCTTTCCAGCGACCTTGGTCAGGTCCTTGTGGGTGGGTGTTTAAGCGAAAAGTGTAGGAATGCTTCGCTTGCCAGTACGTTTCGACAAAGAATGGCGACCACGAATGGCGAATCTAAAGACGCCCCATTTCCCTACAGCTGGTAGACTGGACTGCCAATAGGTTAGCCATTGCTGCGCTAATTGCGCCACCACGTGGGTGCAGAAGTGGCCTTTTTAATTTTAGATTTGTGACAACTCAAGGTAACTTAGTTAAAGTATTAGTTATGTAGTTAGTAATGAGTCATGAGTATATTTACTTGATATGCTAAATTATAATTCACATTAGAAGCCCTTTTATGTGATACATTACTCGGTGTGATTCGATTTATTTTATTTTTAGTTCATTACTTTATTGCCTATAGAGGGCGCCGTATTGAATTTACTGTGACGCCATATTGTACGAGGGAAAAAATTAACATACATATAGATAGCGACGAAACACATAACCACAGAAGACAGTAAGAGTATACAGAATGGAATTTCCTAAGGTCCCGCGCAATATGCGTCCCCGTTCCCCGTCCCCGCACCTCTCCCCCGTTTTCGCCTTGTCTCAGGCGAGCGGGCGAACATACACTGCACGGCGCACGCGGCCGCACAAGAACGGGGGAGAGCTGCGGGGACGGGGAACGGGGACGCATATTGCGCGTACCTTAGGAGATTTCGTTCTGTATACTCTTACTGCATTCTGTAACATAACCCTCCTTTTGGCTAAGCCGTAATCGGGTAAATAACAAAGCGTAGGTACCTCTTCCCTCTCGTACTCGATCTCGACCTCTTGCGCCGCGAGCTGCTCGTCGGCTACCGCGTCTGCGATCAACGCCGCCAAGGCCGACTTTGACTCTTCTTTGATCTAACATCAAACATCTTATTACATATCACTACAATAACAACTCACTTCTACTTCCTTTACGGCTTTGAAAGGGTTGCTACACACATAATCGGGCCGGCATTAATCTGCACAACCTGGCGGGTAAAATCGAATATATGTAGATGAATGTTCGGGGAAAAAGCCGAGATATTTGCTTCGGGTCTGTTTAGTTGTTCAATAAATACTGCGGAACCGAAAATGCCGGCCCGCTGATGTGTGTAACAACCCTAACACACATAAAACGACTAACAAAATGTACTTAAACTACCTATTTTAATTTAAGGCTACATTCAGTCCATGATACTGAACAACTTTTTCCAAAGAACATACAACGTGGAAGGGACATACTCATAATAAATCGAACCACGGTCTATTCATTATAGTATAATTAAATTAAAATAACAGCCAAAAAACAAAAATAAATTTTGGCATTTCCATACAAGTGTGCGGCTCCCGGGCGTTTTGTATGGGTGTCAATTTTTTTTTTGTTTTTTGTACTGTTATTTTATTTTTATTATACTTTAGAGATCTAGTTTAGCCCCTGGTTTCATTTATAACGGGTATGTCTCGTCCACTTTGCATATCAAAAAAAAAATGATTTCCATACAAACTCGGATCAGCTGATCGGTCAATTTGTATGGGAGGTCAACTGCCGCAACGAGTTCAGTCCGTCTCTGTTACAAACCCTACGTGCGATAGACATAGCTGAACCCGTCGCGGGTCTCCGCTTAACGCAGTTTTAAGCCTAAGTACTCATCCGTGGCTGATATCCAAAAGTCAAACCTATTTCCGTTCCACTAAAATCCGGTTAACATATTTTTCGTCACTTAAAATACTTTTTTTAACTGGTTAAACACATTTATTCTCAAAAAGAATCTACAAAATTCACTTACAATGAGAACTTCCAAATTTACATTTAATGGACGCGTATAAAAAGTCGGTAGGTACCTAAATAAAAATAAACTACCTCAGAGTGTTGCGGTTCCTCTTCATCCTCCGTGTTGTCTTCGGGCTCCTCCTTACACATGACAGAGGGCCGCGCTTTCACCAGGCTCGACAGACCTGTCACCTCCTCGAAAGAGATAGAGTTCTCTACAGACGACACGGATGATGACGTAATCGGCGTGAGCAGACTCTGGCCTGACCGAATTGGCTGTTGCTGCTGGAAAGATTTTGAAACCGTTATTATTATTACCCAGTTGCATATCCTACTCAACCGTGAGGTTCCCGGCAGAGCAGAATAGCACCATTCTAAGTCTTCCCGTGGGTATCGTAGAAGGCGACTTCGGAAATACAAGCTAAACAAAGTTTATAAACATCAATGAGTCCTCTCCAACCCGTCTGGTCAGCGTGGAGAGTGTAGGCTAAATCATCTGACTGCTCTGGCTCTTATATGGCTCTTTTAGTACAGAAGATTCGTGCTCCTGCAGTGGAGACTAAAGACCTGATGATGCTGATGATAATGAAATTCTACTTAAGTATTGTGATCTCTTTGTCTTCTATAAAGGCACAGCATTTGTGGCGCGCCGACGGTATGCACACCATTTTAGAAGACAAACTTTACTAGACCACTACGTTAATATAAAAGTATAGGAAAAAGCAAAAGTTTCAAAAACGTAATTTTCAAACAAAATAATACATCGATTTTCATAATGTATGAAGCTGCGAAAAATTTCAAAATTGATTTACTCGAAAACTTCTGGATGGATGTCTCAATTATTTGCATACCATCATTAAATATATTAGTACAAGTATGTGCTTGAATTTATTACACTGATATATTCTCCTAAAAAAGCCTAGGATACTAGTTATTGTAAAGATTATCTAAAATCGTTCAACTGGAAATACAATCTAAAGAGATACATGACATTACTCCAAAACCGGCACTACATACGGACATAGCTAAGCGTTCACGTTCCAGTGCCAAGCAACATTGAGCACTACGAAATGATGCCAAAGTCTAATTTAGTTCGACATTATCGGGCGATTGTCGTGTTTTTTATGGAGTGAAGGCCCTGGAATATTTTGTTAAAAGGCTGGTCCGCCAAAAAAAATATTATCACTCTTCAGATTACCATAGAATGTTTTTAACACTTTTTATTTTGACAAAATGCATAGACAATCATAATTGTAAAATTATTTTCTTTAAAAGAAGGTTTATGAACGCAAGAAATAATATTTAGAAATTGCTGTGTTAATCACACAAGCTGAACCCTCTACGATGCTAAGGCACTTTATAAAATATATTACATAAGGATAAATCACACTGATTGAGCTAGCCCCAAAGTAAGTTTAAACTTGTACAATGGATACTAACTCAACGATACAATATTTTATAATAAATACATACATAGATAAACACCCAAGACCAAGGACAGTTTGAAAAAGGCCATATTCCATCTCGCCCTGGCTAGGGATCGAACCCAGAACCTCCGGAAAGGCGAACTAGCGTGTCAACCACGGAGGTAAAGTTTGAACAACTCACGGCATTCTGCGGCTTGGCGCTGGCGGGCGCGGGCGCGATCCTCACGAACTTCTGCTGAGGTTTCTGCGACATCGCTGCAAATACCAACTTATTCATATCACTCTTTAACACCAACGAAATAATCTAAATAACCTCGCGAAACTATTCGCGAAGCGCGCTACGCAAACTGACGCCTCGATGTCTTTTTCAAACATTCTCTGTTCTAAAGTTATAAATTTTTGAACAGAGAAACACATTTTCATAAATGGATCCTGTCATTTTATTTTGAATTTGAAATAAAGAAACTGCGGCAAGTAAAATATCACGTAGGGAAGGCGACATTTTTTTTTCGCAACCTTTTTATTTTTCTCTAATGGCAATCTAATCAACACTAACTTTCTCGTATGGCTTTGGCTAAATGCAACATATTAATGAACCATACTCTGGGATAGGGTTTTATGTAAAGAATTAGATATTTGGGATCATTCAACAATTACGTGATCACCGGAAGGGGGGGCGGGGTCGGGTGCTTGTATATACATCTAGATTATTTGGGGGGGGGGGGGAATCCATGATTACATCATCATTTTATAACTTGTTAGCTAAATAAATTTTCTAAAAAATGAAAAAGGTAGAAGCTAGAAATACTTTTATTACAAAAGTAATAAAATTACTTTAGTCATCCACCTGAGAACATTATTGTAAAGCCAATTTAAATTTGAATTTTTATCCTTAGATGGCTCCTTTCTGTATGACTGGATTAGCTTTATTTCTGTGATTATTTCACATTTTTTTATAAAACAAACAAAATGTATTAACACTTAAATGTATTGACGCCGCCTTTTTGCTGTCGTGTGATACTGGATTAGAATAGCATCGACTCATTTATTTTCCGTAAATTTCGTAAAGAGGCGACTAAGGGACTCAAGGATTTCAGTGGATTGCAATTTTGGGCGATAGGCTGACAACCTGCCACTACAGTGATTCACAATTTCTGAAATGTCCCTCAACATTTGTCAGAAGTGGCGAAAACAACTGTTTTAAGGCCGTTGATGCTCTGCCTACCCTGCAAAGGATAAAGGCGTGATTTCATATATATTTGTATGTTACGCGGTCCGCCTTTACCCGATTTTACCTTTTGCATTTTGACAAATGACACACCCTCTTCCCAATTTTCCAAATTTAGGTCATTTAAGACCCATAGAAACATTACATACGTGTCAGTGCTAATAAACAGCAAACATTTTAAGCACGGACGAAGATTACGTAATCAAGGCGAGGGGGGGGGGGGTTATAAACAAAAGATTACGCTGTGATCACATAGGGGGGGGGGGTTAAAAACGGCCAAAAATGATCACGTAATTGTTGAACGATCCCTTTTTAGAACATTCAGTTGTTTAAATCCAGATCATAATCGTCAATGTGCTGTAAATTGTGTGAATGCGAAAATTGTACGAATGTGTCTGACTGAAGCCATAATCGAGCCATATTAGTCATCTGCTGCTTTGTACCAACTATAAAGAAAAATAATAAGGCAGTTGATGATAAAGATGAGAAAAATACATGAAGTATTTACCTTTTTCAGTAAGCGAAACTAAGGTTTTCGTGGATATATTCAAGGCTGACGACTGTTTGGACGATGTTTTGGGAGGTCCCGACGTCGGATTTGTTATGAGCCGTATAAATTGAATCTAAAACAAAAAAGAACACATTAGGAAATTATCTAAATATATAAATTCAAAGCAAAAAATGAAAAATGATAATCTACATGGGAGCATTTGAAATCATTGGCATTAATTTAACTTGTTAACATACTCACATATTTTCTACCGTTACAATACTGCAATTAGTGCAGTAATTAAAAAGTTTCGAAAAGTAAGAAAAATAAACAAAGTAACATCACGCGTCGCGCTAGCGAGAGTGCTATGACCCCGGCGCTGGCAAGTACACTCACCAGCTGTGGCGCGGGCGGGCGGCATAGAAAAACAGACTTTAAGTTGCGTGGATAAGGTTTAAAGTCGAGTGGGGAAAGGCGATGTCACAAGACCGATTGAGGGAACGAATTTTAGGCACTACGGAATCTACGACGACGCGATGAAATTAATACTATTATAATTCATTTACTTTTCATGAGTTTTTTGACGATAAGTTTTTTTATTTATAATTGCAGTAATGGTGTCTATCAAGGAGTCTAACGCATGTTTGGAGGTTTTCTTTAATATGAAAATGACGACTTCTGATTGACGTTTTATTAGGCTCAAATAACTTTGTATCATGGGTATAGTGAATATTTAAAAGGACGCCAACGATTTCAATTCCACCCTGTATATATTTATACCTTTATACCTGTATATATTTATACAGGGTCTTATACTAAAAATATTTTAAGGATGAATTTAGTACATAATACAGAACAATTTTTCCAAAGGAACATAATAATGGATATTAAAAATATTTTTTGGCCTCCCATACAAATTCACCCATCAGCTGATCCGAGTTTGTATGGAGAGCAAACATTTTTCATATTTATATAATGTTCCTTGAAAACGTTGTTCAGTATCATGGATTGAATTTATCCATAAATATATTTTCAGTATATTTTTGTTAGACATTATTATATGTATAATTACTTACCCCTTTTCCTGGAACATCGATTTTATGAAGCTGTGAACGTTGTCCAGGTTGTAACACTACTTTGCCATCTTTGTTTATCTAAAAACGTAAATCCCAATCATACATTTTCTCACAATCAAATAAAATAACAATGTGAAATTAAAAATATAATCTAAAGTTGCCATGTAACAAATGGGATATTATTAATTGCACATCAAATAAATAATCCACCCATCAATTTAATTTTTTTTTATTTAATCTTTATTGTCCATCAAATACAAATTGTTCAGAACAATAGGCGAACTTAACGCTAAAAGTGTTGTCTACAAGTCAACCTTTGGGTTATACAGAAAGTCTAAACGTGGGTTTATTTTTGTAATATACTTTTTTACATCATCATTTATTACATCAAATAAATCAACAATATCATCATAAATACTGACTGCACATCAAATTTACTAGGTTAGCAAACCTATAGGTTAGGTTATGTTAGAACTGCGACCAACACAGTAGTATAGTAATTTTGATTTGTGTTTAAATACTACCCTTATTCGTTCAGTAAAACAGTTCTGCAAATACTATTAAACTGTTAGTGTGCAATTCAGTATTTTTGGTAAAACTTTAAAATATTTTGTTCGAAATAAGGGAATATACAGATATCGCGATTTAAATACATGCTGTAACAAATTACCTGCGCAGAATTTTGAGGAGCGGTCTTCAATATTACTTTCTGCGTAGGGTTTGCAGTTATAACCACTTTTTTGGTTGTTGATACTGCAAATAACATGAGCAAGTATTAAAATTAAATATGTAGTATATAAAGTATATTTATTGAACATCACACAGGACTCATGAACAGAACCACAAGCTAATCCTTAAGGTTAAGTAAAAGATGAATAAGTCAGACAGTCTATAGGAATTCTTTACCTTGTGGCTGTATGGGAGTGAGACCAGGTGTAGATTTTATTGTAAAGACTTGCTTTTTGCCTTGCTTCGTTGGCGATGTCAACAGCACCTGTACATTTCACAATTTAAAATAACTATTTAATTCAGCATACTTGTTCATGGTGTATCAAAGTAAAAATATTAATTTAAGCCCATATAATGAAACGTATTGCGCAGCGATAAGGCAGCCTTTTGCGCATGTCCTAGTTTTTAAAATCCTGTTTTTTCTTTTGTGTAAGAGAGGGTCAAAAAATTTTAACATTGCTGAAAAGCTGTGAAAGAAGAATTACCTTATTGTTTCCAATGGAGATGGGTATGGTCTTTTGTTGCATGACATATCGTGCTTGAGGAGAAGCTGTGCTGCTGCTTGGCATCAGCTTGGTTATGACGGCTGGCTGATTGGAGCCTGAAAAACAATTAAAAAGTCATTATGCAGATAAAACCTTAGGGCTTCCTCACTTGCGTAAGATTTTTTTAGGTTAAGAGCATCATTTAGAAGCATCAACGGCCTAACAGACGTATGTGCCTCCCGCGTCGTCAGCGGAGGCACAGACAGACGTCTCTGCATCCGCCATACCCAGTATCAGTATGGCTTGCTCTTTAAATCTATAAATGTATTTGTTATAAAATATAGAATGGTTCAGTTAGTATGCCATAACACAAGTCTCGAACTTACTTTAGGGCTGGCTCAATCTATGTGATTTGTCCCGATATATTTAGTTTTTTAGTTAAGTGACAAATACGAAAAGCAGTTTTTGAAAATTCGGCAGGTGTAAAAATAAAAGCGTTTCAGAATGAAACCTGCAATATTTACCTTGTACCACAACTTTTGCCATTAAGGGCTTCGAAGGTTGAGATGTGGCCGTAGTTTTATTAAGTGTCAATTGGGCCTGAAAAGCAATTCACATTTCTATTACAAATATCCTATTTTAGACAGCTGATTTTATGAAAAGTATTTTACAAGTGGTACACATTGAATTAATATATTTATTCGTAGGTGGTGCATTTTAAAAGATACCTGACTAGCAAACTAGTCTTATTGGGTCAATTATATAGACATAATAACACAAAATATTTTTTTTTATTTTTTAATATGTTCAATACTAAATTAAATTAACAGCAAGTATGTATATTTATTATTATTTTTTAAAAAAGGTTGATTACTTTTGAAATACTTTTTTTTTATTATGATAATTATTTACCTAAATATTTACCTGATCGTCACCTCTCAAATATTGCACAGACTTATTTGCAGCCGACACAAGCTTTATTTTTTGTGATCCCCCTGCAGGCACCATTATCAACTGCTTTCCAACTTGAGCTACAACAAATAAGTTTCCATTTGACAAATGATCACAAATACAGATGACATTGAAATAAAAATATCCCATTCCTATGTGTTAAGTGTAGTCTTAAGGTGCTCCCTCACCGGGAGCATTCACGTGTAATGTAACATTATAGATTCGACTTAGAGCATTACATTACAATACTACCTCCCTGGCTGACGAGCATTCCCATGTAATGTAACATTATTTTAATAAAATTTATATTGTAACGTTTTGTATCATTACAAGGTGCGTAGTATTTGCATTGTAATGCTCGGTTCTCCTCTTTCACTGATGTAATGCTCGAATCTGTAACTTACATTACACGCGAATGCTCCCGGTGAGGGAGCACCTTTACTGATTAAAATGTTTATATTTCTTAGATCAAATGCTTACAACAACCAAGACAGGTATTTTGTAAAGTCTCATGGTAATTTAATTGAAGATGGCAATTGAATGTTTTAAGTTTTTGATGGGATATTGTAATAATATGTGAGCGTCTAAGCAATAAGAGTTTAGTTGCCAAAATATATGTACACAGTTTTGTAAAGTTCGATTTCAATTAATTAATTCATGTAAATTATATGTACCTATGCATGTAAATGACTTTATATAATGTTTCTAAGTACAAAATTATTTTATTAATTTCATTTTAATATTATTTAGGTTATATTTTAGTTTGTTTAGTTTTAATTTAGTTACTTGTTAGTTTTATGTTGTATTTTTAGTTTGTCACTATTTTAATATGTTTTTACGAAATAAAGAGATATTTACTAAATATTATTTTAAACTTTGGAAATGCTTTTTAGGGAGTATTTTTTTTTTAGTTTCAACTTTAAATGTCTGGTAATAGGAAATGTGCCCGATTTTTTAATCCTTAAAATCAATTGACTATTATAGATCCAAATCCAATTTTAACTCAATACCCTATAACTGAACCCTTTTTGCGACCCCCCAAATTAACTACTAAATACTTCTACTATCCGCCTTCATACTTGGTATTTGGTAGTTGTGAAAAAGAAAAACATATTTACCTAACACAGTATTTCCTTTAGACGAGTTTGCTTGCACAATACCACTTATCGGCATTTTTGTGAGCGTGCCCTGAGCCCTTAGCGTGTTATTAGAGACCAATGTTACAGGTTTCGGGGCGATGGCATACTGTTTGCCCGAAGGGTACACATCCCTGGCCACAGTCTGAACCAAATTCGGCGGCTTTGGCGCAATAGCCACATGGCGAGTCACCGTGTTTAACACCGCCGGCTCACCTCTTTTGCTGTTACCAGCTGTAGTGGGCACAGCAACCTGGAAATACAAAATGGCATAGTAATCTTAATTCCATTCACTTTTATTATGCTAATTGGTTGTCTTCCTCAATGCAAAAATAAATAACTAATATCTACATATGTTACATTCACGTCTTTATCCCTAATGGGGCAGACAGAGAGTTTTGGGTCTTGTGGCTCTAAGCAGACAGAGCCGTGGCCCACAAGAACCCAAGCCTTAGTGATTGTGGGTGAGGAGGTGGAAAAAGGAATCAAAATAGTGATGAGTTGCTAGCCGCATTGCTTTTTAACATGATAGGCATTTCCGCCCTTAATATCTAACACTTTCAAAAAATAATTTTGGGTCTAGCTCAATCAGTGTAATTTAATTTGTCCATATCTATTTATTATTTTATTTGATATATACTGGAGATCATTTGAGTTTGTTTCGAGGGATAAAGCACTTACTGTAGCATTACTAGTAGATGTTCTGCTAGCAATACTACAGTAAGTGCCTAATTTAAAAAATAAATAATAATATTGGTTAATTTTTCCATGTCGTCCACAAGGATCCCCTAGGCATAAAGCTGAAAATTGGTACAAATTTTGGGAACACCATGATAGATTTCTGTTAAGGCCGTACCTGAATTTTCCAGAGTCCAGTACTGTCCCCATTTAAAATAAATCATGGAGACATCATTTAAAATTTTGCTACTACCAAGTCCTAGATAACCGTTCAAACTATTTTGTGAACTACTGTTTACAGTTTATAATGACAATGTTAATTGTCATGTCATTAACACGCACATTTGCCAAAAGTGGCCGTTTTTCGCAATTGTGCGTAGTAAAGCTTAACGTTCTCACTTTAAACTTTAAACAGTAGTTCATAAAATACTTGGAAAGGTTATCTAGGGCTTGGTAGTAGCAAAATTTTAAATGATGTCTCCGTTTTCTTTGAAATGATTTATTTTAAATGGGGGCAGCACTGGATCCCGGAAAATTCATGTACGGCCTTAACTGCTTATCTCTCTCACAGATTTCTAGACAAATAAGAAGTTATGTTCTTTTATATTGATCTACTACAGATAAATCAACAACTTACCTTGACTGCAATATACTTTGGCTGAGTCTGAGTGTCCTGTCTCACACTGACGGGGGTCATAGTCTGTGGCTCAAATTGTAAATCCACCATTATGTCAGATTGCGAATGCAGTAGGTTCTGTATCTGTAAAAGTGTGCCAAATACGTATTCCCATGTCTTTGTTATAAAATAAAGACAAACTGTAATTTTAAGGATTAATGTAATAGAATTATAAAACATCTGCAATCCAAAAATGGATATATTTATGTTAAGAATTTTATTTATAACAAAAGCTCATACTAGGCAAGTTACGAGTACCTATGTTAAAATAGTTAAAATAATGACATTTGGCAAACTAAAAATCAATAGGTATTAGATGCAATTAAATATCATTATTAGGCTTTGCACCTTATGTTATCCCTAAAAATTTTCAATACAATATCTTACTACTACTATAATATCTACATAGTATGATATAAATCATATATTTATGAAGATGTTTTTATGCTACCCATAGCTGCATTTACATAAATACATGTGCTCTAAGCACTAAGCCTATGTAATGGTTTCAGAAGACACAATGTACCTAGAACCATAGACAAATACCTGAAAAACAAGTACAAGTTTTACCAAGGTTGAAATCTAGAGCCTCGCAAAAGACTTGTCAACAATCAACAGCAATTTTTTTGCAATTGCTGATAAAATACTGTCTAAAGTGCATATGACATAGCAAGTTTTACCAAGGTTGAAATCTAGGGCCTCGGAAAAGACTCGTCAACAATCAACAGCAATGTTTTTGCAATTGACGATAAAATACTGTCTTAAGTGCATATGACATAGTATATATTTTCAATATAACATTTGCAGCTTTTAAACTTTCACTGTTGTCAACACTAGTATGAAATAAAACAGGATATTTACGGGTAGATATATCTGCCTTTGACAGCTGCCTGCACCAGCCCACAAATCTCCAGTTGTGCAACTGGGCCGAAATATCAAAAACTCAATAATAATAATAATCACAGTAAATATCCTGTTTTATTTCATACTAACATATTTGAAATCTTTTATGGACTACAAAAAATACATGCTTTATAGCTGAGAAATGATCCTTTCCAGATCCTTGCTTTTTTGTAGTAACCTGTATGAGGTTATATCTTATCACTTAAAAAGTACATACATTTGACTCTTCTGTTGTGGTAATCTCAGAAGTTTGGTCATCCCCAATAGAGTACTCTTGGAGACTAAGCTGTTCTCCCATAAAATCTGAAAGTAAAAATTAATATACAATAAATTATAACTTATTCCAAAAAAGGAGTTTTATGTCTATTCTTCAACTTTTGGCTGTTATTAATGTTTATATATTACACATTTCCATTTGTGTGAGTAGCACAGAAAATTTAATAAAACATCAAAAGTTTTTATTAGAAACTGTAAAATACTTTAGCAGAAAGGTGCAAATACTCGTCAACCAAGAGGCACAAACATAAAATACAATATTACCAATTACTTCTTCGCCCCCAGTGTCCAAGAGCATAGGTTGTTTATCTTCCATAGTTTCAAATTCCATGGGAATATCATCTCCGTGATCGGTGGCTTCCAAAGTAATATCAGGCTGACAAACCACTCCATCGTCAGAATGTTCAAAATCCATCTGAGGAACATGACAATCACAGCAATTTAGGTAAAATCATCAGTACAAATACAGGAACTTACAATGCGGTCAAGGCGTTTGCCTTGTGATCCGGAGGTCATGGGTTCAAATCCCACTGGGAAGCATGCTTTGTGAAAAGTTGTTTCCAGTCTGTTTAGGATATTGCAGGCTTAAATCACCTGATTATCCGAAAAGAAAGATGATTCCGTGCTTCGGAAGGCACATAAAGCCGTTGGTCCCGAACGCCATCTAGCGTTTGCACCTCTCCTAGGATTGGTTCTGGTCTACCCTTTGGGTTACGGAGGTCAGACGGCAGTCGCTCTGTGTAAAAAACAACCAGTAACCTCGTCAAATCGCCTAGGTTAGGTAGCGGACCCCGGGCTCTGAAGCGTAACCGCTGACGATGCAACCGGGAATACGCTCGGATGTTGACGATGATGATGATGATCAATGTGAGCAATATTCGGGAAACAATATTTATAAAAATACCATAAAACTTATACATAAACATAGGTAATTTTAGTACTACCACAGTTCATTACAAATTCCATGAGGCGCAAACTTAGCTTGACCAGATTGAAGTTCATCTTTAACACACAATACTGTCTAGAGAACAAAATCCAGGATAAAACATATATAATAATGAGTTCAAGAATCCAAAATAAATATGTACGTTACTCACACCAGCTATGTCAGACTCTAGGTTCAGAGAATCATCCAAATTATGATCCATGACGCGGCCCAAGTCACTGCACTTTACAATTTTTATAAATGAACTCGGTGGAGTTCCATTTCTTAAGAAAATCTTGAAAAGTCAAAAACAATCTGTAGTTCAAAAGAGGCCGCCATTTTAGATTGTCAAAGTATGTAAGCAAAAGTCGCCACGGTTGAAAACAAATTGCACTATCATACAATACTGATTTATAGCAAAACGATGCACTTCACTGTATAATTTTTGTTCGCAAATGATGTGTACTAAAGTAAACTTCAAAATCCACTACTTAAATTGAGAGTAAACGCCACAGTTACAAAGAATTTCATAAAAATCTATTGAAAACTTCAATGGCGCTTCTTTCAATTTTGATGTCAAATCAAAAGTGACATTTAGCCAACATTAAATAATGAAATACCATAGACTCTTGCCGCCATAATTAAAGAGTGCAATACACGTTAATAAATATGAATGAATGAAATGAATGATAATATTAGTCTTGCTGCCACTGCTAATTAAACTTGTCTATGGATATTGACTTAATATTGACACTGACACTGACAACTATGACTGAATTTTGACAAAATAAATGTGACAAATACAATTTGTAATTTGTATTGTAGGTACACCTATTGAAAATTTGTGATTGATTGAAAATATTAAAGATTTGAAGTGGTGAAAAAAACAGGAACGGGCAACAAAAAATAATAATTTGTTTAGTAATAATGGCTATGAATTTACAAGGAGTTCGACAATATTTAAATGAGCTCAGGAATTCTGGTGGACTACACAGAGATCAAGCAGTAAAGTAAGCATTCAAAAAAAATCTAGTGAATTTCTATACGTTATCGCAAGAGTGCAGCTACGGCGACGGGAGAAACGAGGCGCAAGTATGCGGCTTTGGGAAAGCTGTATATTTTATTCCTTTTTCCATGGAACCTTTTGGCCTTCGGGTGAGTAAGTCTGTACATGGGCCTACAATCTGGCATGCCTTTTGGTCAAAGTCTGAGCCTGGGGTCTCAAAGTTTCTATCATCATCATTATCATATCAGCCACAGGAAGTCCACTGCTGGATATAGTCCTCCCATAAGTATTTCCAAAAAGGCAAAGTTTCTATACACAAACAAAATTAAATATTCTGCTATTTGTGTTTCAGATATCGTAATGTTCTTATGGAAATCCTAAAAAATCCTGAAGGAGAGTTAGCAGATTGTTTGAAAGCATTTGTTGAAGCAAGTAAGCAAGTTTTTTAATATACAAAAACATGAGCTAGAATTTTAAGATGTTGCTGAGAAGTAGAAGTTGTTCTTACTACTACCATACTTGAGTATCTTTGAATGGAACTTCATAAAGTTGGTACAAGTAGATAAGATCAATAGAATTTTTAGACATACGTAATATTGGTGAGGTTGCTGAGATATTGGTCAGGGGTTGATCTATATAAAGCCTTTTTGGGTTGCCGCCCGAGGCTCTGAGCCGCCATTATAGACAGTAGACAAAAATGTTAATAAATTAATCTTAACCTAAAATTTATTTAATCCTTAAGTTTGCAACTTGAGATCAATACATGCTGGAAATACTTTTGGAATAATGTCATACAAACCAAATTCTTAATTTTTCATGTGTGGCTAAAACTCAGATCTATCAAGCTGCCTATACTAATGTCATCTGACATAATTTGACTTTGCCTAAATAGCAATTAGTTAACCAGCCAGGCCCCCAAATAATATTAGCCCATTATACACAGTGAGTTGGCCCCGGGCTAATATTTTTGGGGGCCTGGCTAGTTAACGCATTGCCATTTTAGGTACACAAGTTCACATTTCAAGCAAACTGGTAGTTAGACTGAGTGTCAACCCTTCGTAATTTTGGGTCATATCATGTTCTATTTTGCACAGAATGTGTTATTAAAAATGTAAAAATTTTGTTTGCAAAACTTTTGCATGTTGCAAAATTAATACCCATTTGGGGCATATTTGATTTGTTTGAAATAATTTAAAATAAACTGGCCAAGTGTGAGTTAAACTCGCGTGGAGAGGGTTCCGTACAATTAATTGAATTCTTATAGATTTTCCTGTAATCTACAAGCAATGAACTATAATTTGAATTTTTTTTCAAAATTTTAGGCTCAGTACTTTCGGAGATCAGGTGGGGGGGGGGGGAATGGTCAATTTTCGTCTTCTTTCTTGAATAAAATCAAAACTATTTATTTTACTATAACAACTAAATATATATATATATATATGTATATATATATATTTGAGATCCTTATAAGAAGCCCTTTCATTTGATATATAGCATAGTAAGTTTTGCTTTTTTTTATTTCCTATTTTTTCCCCCCATTTTAAAATAATATTTATTTTCTTGACACATGTATTTGGGTCATAGGATTACACCATCCTACCAAATTTCACCTGATTCGGTCCAGTAGATTCGGAGAAAATTGGCTGTGACAGACAGACACACATGTGATACTATAAGGGTTCTGTTTTTAATTTTTTGTACAGAACCCTAAAAAAATCTTTTTAATATGTTACAGTTGTTAATGAAAATGTCAGCCTAGTGATATCCCGGCAACTCCTCACAGACGTCAGCTCACACCTGGCGTTGCTGCCTGACAATGTATCACAAGAAGTATCACACTTTGCTCTAGATGTCATTCAGCCTAGGGTCATCTCCTTTGAGGAACAGGTTAGTTATCAAAAAATTAGTAATATTCAATTATTAAATACTAGGGCGCCTACTTCTTCTTTATCTAAATGCATTCCCGGTTGCACTCTCAGCTATGCTGCTTCGGAGCCCAGGGTGCGTTTCCCGTTGTTTCTTTTCCAAATATAATATGCATAAAAATGTTCACCTAAGGATCATCATATCAGAAGCTAGATATTGACTAATATTGACGGCTTCTGTGGCGTAATGGTTAACACGCTAGACTGCTAATCCGGAGGTTCTGGGTTCGATTCCCAGCTAGGGCAAGTTGGAAAATGGCCTTTTTCAAATGGTCCTGGGTCTTGGGTGTTTATCTATATATGTATTTATCATAAAATATAGTATCGTTTAGTTAGTATCCCATAACACAAGTTTAAACTTACTTTGCGGCTAGCTTAATCGGTGTGATTTATTCTTATATATTTAAATTTAATTTATCTTAAAGTACCCAAGTGAAAAAAAGACCATACTGTTTTCAGGTGGCTAGCATCAGACAGCACTTAGCAGATATCTATGAAAGGAATCAAAATTGGAAAGAAGCTGCAAATGTACTTGTGGGCATTCCGCTAGAGACTGG
This sequence comes from Acrobasis repandana, assembly GCA_963576875.1. Classification (NCBI taxonomy): domain Eukaryota; kingdom Metazoa; phylum Arthropoda; class Insecta; order Lepidoptera; family Pyralidae; genus Acrobasis; species Acrobasis repandana. The sequence continues at coordinate 5,976,565 of OY756230.1, read as the reverse complement.
TCAAAAGTAAGATTTTAATAATAAGAACATTATGACTGATAATACTTTCGCCTTAACACTGGCCCTCTTGTAATAAAGAGCTTGCCCTTGTCGGTGGAGTTAAGTAGAGATGCCTCCATTCCTCTCTTCTCTCTGCCATCTTTTTGTCCTGGCTTGTTAGGTAATGACCCTACTCCCTAACTTTTCTTTAATTTGTTGGAAAAACCTTAATTCCTCAAGACAGTGGCCTACAAATAATTTGTTTGTTTTTTATGTTCTCTTTTGCTATAAAAATCTGATACTTTCTTTAATATATATTCCAGGCATTTGTAATATTTGTGTCAGACAGATTTTTCCAGTTGCTTGACTGGACTTTTTTTTTACTACTTCGCTTTTTTTTTGTAACATTGATCTACAAAAAGTTTTGAGATCTACTCAAAAAAATGCTTTTTGAAAATTACAGTCTCACAAAATCGCCACGCAGTCTTTTAGTAAAAAGTAAACCAAGTCAGTTAAAAATAAAATGCCACGCAACATGTTTCCTAACATTCGTAACTTTTGTCACGTAATTTGATTAGTTGCTGTGAAATTTCCAAGTCATTTTGTTTTTATCTGATGATAATTTGTAGACAGTACTCAGTGGACTATAAACTGGAGACATATCTGAAGATAGCTCGGCTGTTCCTGGAGGTGGACGACCCCGTGCAGGCCGAGGCGTATGTCAACAGAGCCTCTTTGCTGCAGGCGGAGACCACTAACGAGCAGCTGCAGATCTATTACAAAGTGTGCTATGCCAGGGTTTTGGACTACAGAAGGTTAGTTCTTTTCTATATCACACATTCTTTTTAATTACAGTTGCTATTACCACAATAAAGCAGGTAAGTACAGTGTCGGCTGAGCCTGAAGGGCCCAAGTAGCAGGGCTCTGTTATGTGAGATGTACAGCAGGGGGCCCGCACACTTGGGCCCGAGTGCCAGGACTCTTGAGTTGAGCGAAATTAATGTTTTATTTTTATTTAATGTTTATTCATATTTAAATTATTATTTTAAAAAAAGCTACCGTAACTAGCGCTTCGCAACTTAATATCAGGTACAGCAGTAGCCCGCGCAGACAAAGACCCGGCCGGCAAATGCTACCTATTTCTCCCCCCGCTCTGCCTGCCCCGTTTGAGACAAGGACATGAGTTGATAGTTTAGTTTTATTATTACTATTTATAAGCTAGCCGTGTGGTTCCCGGCAGAATAGAATAGGTCCACTCCAAGTCTTCCCGTGGATGTCGTAGAAGGCGACTTAGGAAACACAAACTAAACAAAGCTTATAAACATCAATGAGACCTCTCCAACCCGTCTGGCCAGCGTGGAGAGTGTAGGCCAAATCCTCTGACTGCTCTGGCTAATATGTATATGGCTGTGGTAGTACAGAAAGGGTCGTGCTCCTGCAGTGGAGACTAAAAAAACCTATGATCAGGTCTTTTTTAGGATTCCGTACCCAAAGGGTGCAAACGGGACCCTATTACTGAGACTCCGCTGTCTGTCCATCTGTCTGTCTGTCTGTCCGTCTGTCACAGGGCTCTATCTCTTGATCCGTAATAGCTAGACATTTCAAATTTTCACCGATTATGTTTTACGTGGCCGCTATAACAACAAATACTAAAAATAAAAAAGTTAAAAATATAAGGGGATCGTCATACAAAAAACGTGTTTTTTCAGCGTTTTTAACTGGATCTTTATAATGGCATTAACTAGATACTTGAAATTTTACAAATTATGTATTACTATAGGCGCTATAACAACAAATACTAAACATAAGATAAAATTAAAGAGGGTTGTCATACAAGAAACGTGTTGTGTCAGCGTTTAAAATTTTTTAACGGTGGTACGGAACTCTTCATGTACGAGTCCGACTCACTCGCACTTGCCCGTTTATTTAGTCTCCATTAGCAATCTAACTATTCAATAAACAACTGCCATCTGTCATAATAACCAAGACCAGCAGTCAACAGCTCAATCCAAAGCAGGAAAAGAAGCTCATGATAAAATGCCAACAATGGACTCGATACACGCTCAATACTATGTCAGCATTGTAAATGTTATTATGACTTTTTGGTATATTTGTTTCAGGAAATTCATAGAAGCAGCTCAGAGATACAACGAGCTCTCGTACCGCAACATAATACACGAGGACGAACGGATGACCTGCCTCAGGAATGCGCTCATCTGCACAGTCTTGGCTTCTGCTGGTAATTCATTTTCTCGTATTCCTTATGAAAGAATCTGAACTCTGGAACAGGGCAATTATTGACACCATTTTCTTTCAATAAAATTCACAAAATAATTTATGTTTATAGGTTGATTTTGTATGCTTTAGGGTTGGATGTCATCTATCAGCACGGAACAGCACTTTCCTATGCTGCTATCCTTTTCTGCCACTCAGACGCGTCATTTACTAGAGCGAGAGAGAGCGACGGAACGCTGCAGCACGGCCGGTGCTGAAGCGTTATGTCGTTTTCTCTCGCTCTAGCAAATTACTGTTCCGTGCTGATAGATGAGATCCAACCCTTACTTAGCTATATTGAAATCTTGGAATCAGTACTGACTTTACTATATGCGTGGCTTACCGGCCGCCACCCACATGAGCCCGGTAGCGGGCGGTGACATTTAAATGGAGGATTTTGGTATGCATTTGTCGGCTGATATCTTAGGATTTTATTAAGAAACAAGTACATTATGACAGAATATGTATTTTTTATTTCGCTTAAAGAGTACAGACAGTAAATCAGATACCCGTGGCACCTCAGGTAGTGCGCGACGCGCGCGATCGCACAGGTATCTGATTAACCGTTTGTACTTTCCTTGAATATACATAATAGCTACGAGGTTCAAAATCACCCTGTATATCTAGTTCTTTATTAATACTCAGGCTTTCTAACATTTTTTTCCTTCACCCGGGGCAAGTGACGATCGTTGAAAATTAAGTCACTACCAACTTAGAGCTCATAGGCACATATCACGCCGCGTGAGATTCTAACTCGAGGCCACATTGCAGAGACGCTAGCCATATCCCTAGATCGCTAGGCCGCCACCAATTCTTACCACGGAATCCATTGTGTAACTAAGGGCCTCGCCGCAGCTACGCATTTTCAGGGTTCCGTACCCAAAGGGTACCAACGGGACCCTATCACTGAGACTCCGCTCCGTCGTCATACAAGAAACGTGTTTTTCAGCCTTTTTAAACATTGTATGGAGGTGCGGAACCCTTCATGTACGAGTCCGACTCGCACTTGACAGGCTTATTGACCGAGCGAGCGAAGCGTCACAGTTTGGAGATCGGCCAAAATGCTTTTATCCGTCAGTTTGTCTGTCGGTTTGTTCTCGCCTACAGGTCGCATTTATCAACCGATTCTCGTGAAATTTTATAAGCAGGTTCGTTAATTATATAGATATTTTTTTTCGATTTAGTTTTTAGAATTTTTCCAAAATTACGGTGATATGGGGATTTAAAACTTTAAAATAATCATATTCCAGCCACTTCCAAAAATTTTCGAATATGTCATAAAACTTTTTTGTTACCCTTATTAACACGCAAATTTTTTATCTGAACCGCTTTTTTATCCGATAAACCTCAACGGGGGGGGGGGGGGGGGGGGGGGAGTCGCGAGGTTCACAGCTCACAGAGCCGCTAGTTATTTTTATGTTCAACTCGTTATCACGCGAATGACATAACGAAAATGATAAAGAACATTTAGCTGTCGAGGCCCTCATTGTAACGTGACTGTGTTCAGGACAACAGCGATCCAGGATGCTGGCCACGCTGTTCAAAGACGAGAGGTGTCAGCAACTGCCCGCCTACTCGATCCTCGAGAAGATGTACTTGGACCGCATCATCCGCCGCTCGGAGCTGCACGAGTTCGAAGCACTCATGCAGACACATCAGAAGGTACTCCTGAACTTTATAAGTAGGACATACCATTGAGATCGTCTAATTTAAAACTGCTCGCCCCACTGAATTTACGCTCACAAGCAAAACAGGTATTTCTTATCAATACAAAGCTTTTTCTGTCGCTCGCTCACTTTAAATTCTATAACTTGGGAATCAAATAATATATTAAAATAATTCTTTCACATGATTTTTTTATTTTTGACAGAGAATACATTAATCTAAAATTCAAAATTAGTGAACAATCTCCATTGCTTCGAGTCGGCTTTGTTGTTCGACAAATGCTGCCGAACGACAATGCCGGCCCGAATAAGTGCTACACTTATTCGGGCAACCCGTAAAATAATACAATAGCAACCCTTAGAAAACAGCAGAATTTTTATTTTTTTCTTATATGGCTTTCGGGCCGCGCTTACCATCCGCGCGTTAAGTGTCACCACAGGTATGATACTTCATAGAAGCGGAGCATTCATGCCTACAAACGAAATTACGCAAATATACATCCGTGCACACGTCGATGCGTGTGTTCGCCTGCTTTTGCCCCACCATAAGGTGAGAACGGGGGAGAGGTGCGGGGACGGGGAACGGGTACGCATATGGCGCAGGACCTTAGGCGATTCCATTCTGTATGAAATACTCTTATTATTTAGTGTGGCGTCACGGTAAAACCTAACATAGACCATCTCGTTCCCCACTTCCAGGCGACGACGTCCGACGGGTCCACGATCCTGGACCGCGCGGTGTTCGAGCACAACCTGCTGTCGGCCAGCAAGCTGTACAACAACATCACGTTCGAGGAGCTGGGCGCGCTGCTGGAGACGCCGCCCGCCAAGGCGGAGCGCATCGCCAGCCACATGATCAGCGAGGGCCGCATGAACGGCTACATCGACCAGATCAGCTCTGTCGTGCATTTCGAGAGTCAGTTTACTTTATTTATTGCACTCAAAATCTTAAGATTATAGTACAAAAGATACTTACACTTTTAGTTTCAGCAATATATACGACAAATGATAAAAAAAATTGTATATATCGTGGCAGATTGCGCGGAAACTATAAGTGACATCGCTTTTGTATGAAAGGTTGAAAGAAAATTTATTAAGGATCATTTTGTTCTTACACACTTTTTATGTATCAAGTACGGTTTTCCTTAAAACTGGCAAAAACCGCAATTCGGGACTCTTTCGGGGGCGCGGGGGGTGACGCTCACCCGGGAGGGGGAGGGAGAGTAGATAAAATAAAACTTGAGTTTTCAATGAACATACTCGTATCCTGATAGATAAATATACTAGGTACATTAATTTTGCCAATTTTTCCATACATTGGTATCAAATGACTGAACTATAGCAGAAAAACTGGAAGATGGGGTGCAAAAGTAATATCTATCAAAAGAAATAAATGAAGGTGTATTGCAAGAGAATACAGTATATATAGGTAGGTAGGGTGTAAAATGAAGTATAAATAGGTATGTAAGAAAATAAACCAAAAATATCTACATGTAAAAATTATAAACTTACTTAAATCTGTATAATAAACATACATAAATGCACCATGCTTGTCTTCACGATAATGACGAATTACATGCATCTTGAAGTGATCCCTAGATTGTGCTCTCATAATGTTATCTGGCAGGGCATTCCAAATACGTACAGCCGTAACAGCAAAAGAATTTGAAAGAAAACCAGTGTGAGAGGGATATCTAGTGTTAATTTTTCAGGAGAGTGCAGATTCCTGTCGTGAGGAGTTCCTAAGTACTAACAAAACCTCTTGTCGAAGTCTCTTGTTCTGAGTGTTAATTATGTGTAGTTTTAGCAAATAAATAATTGGCCAATGTAGGAGCTCGACGGCCTAGCAGACAACGCGGACGTGTTATCGCTTTCGTGTGCTAAGTTATGAACAAAAGATGCTTTGAATGGAATCTTGTTTTATATTGCACGGAAACTTGACATTATTTCGAAGTCATCAGCACCATTTTCCTTTTTTTTTTATTGTAGCTCGTGAGATCCTCCCTCAGTGGGACAAGCAAATCCAGAGTCTGTGCTACCAAGTGAACAGCCTCATCGAGAAGATCGCCGCCGCCGAGCCGGAGTGGATGGCTAAGCTCATAGAAGAGGAAATGATTCAATAGTCGGCATGTTCTTAATCTCATTAATAAAGTTTCCTGAGCAGAGCAGTTTCCTTCGTACTAGTTCAACCCTCAATAGGGCAATGGTGGAATAGTCACCAAATTAAATCTTATGCCTTGACAATAAAGTTCATAACCAACGAAAAATTTATTTATTATTATTTAATTTTTATTGAGCCAAAAGCTACAATAGGTAGACTTAATGCTAAAGCATTCTCTCCCTGTCAACCTTTAGGAGAAGAGAAACAGATAGAATAGTTGGCGTCTAAAGTAGATAGAAACAATCCAGAAATAATAAGTAGTTTTAAATGATCATACATAAATATTATAAAATAAATACTTTATTTATACATACAACATATTATATACATTCATATATATATTTGAAGATCAGAAAGAAACGATGAATTCTCCTAATTGTTGAAAGATTCAAAAAGTAAATCATGCACTTTTTCTTGTATAAATGTCTACTAGATATTTGTCTGATGTCCTCGGGCAATGCATTCCAAAGCCGTATGGCTTGAGAAGTAAAGGAGTTGGACATGAAGCTAGATCGATAAAAGGGAATTTGAAGCTTGAGCGTGTTACTGGAGCGAAGTTGCCGGCCATGCATGTCCGCAAGATATTGAAACTTACATTTCAAGTATTGCGGAGAAAAGGGATTTTTAAGAATAGAGAAAAGAGAACATAGAAGTCTCTGTTGCCTGCGCAGTCGGATGGGAAGCCAATGGAGTTTGGAACGGAAAGCAGAAATGTGATCATACTTACGCAAGCAGAAAATAAAACGGATGCAGTTGTTAAGAAGGCGGTCCAGCTTATTGAGAAGATCCACATAACACACATCAGCATTGTCAATAATGGGAAAAATCAACGTTTGGATCAATGTGATCTTAGTTTTAATAGGGAGGAAATTTCTGAAGCGGTTAAGATATTGAAGTGAATAAGTAACGGTCAGTGAATAAGTAACGGTCCGACTAAAACAGTTATTTGAGCAGTCCATTTCAACGAGGAGTCAATAAAAAGACCAAGATTTTTGACCACTGGTTTAAATTCAATAACGGCACCATTGTATACTACTGGTAAAACAGAAGTTAATTTTTGCCAACTGCTGAGATTTTGATGCGTTCACCTGTATACCGTAATCCTGCGACCAGGTGAGAAGATCTGCTAATGTGGCGTTCAGTTGAGCAACTCCACTGTCAACGTACTCAGCTGGGATTTGCACATCAATTTGGAGATCATCCGCGTAGAAATGGTAAGTACAGCCAATGGATGAAGAGAGAAGGTTAATGAACAAGGAAAACAGTAAAGGGGAAAGTATTCCACCCTGAGGAACACCAGAAGTAAGATCATTCCATTGTGACAACTTACGGTCCATTTGAACTGCTTGTTGCCGGCCATGGAGATAAGAGGAGAACCATTCCAATGCAGAGGAAACTTGGCATTATTTTGAAGTCATCAACATCATTTTCCTTTTTTTTATTGTAGCTCGTGAGATCCTGCCTCAGTGGGACAAGCAAATCCAGAGTCTGTGCTACCAAGTGAACAGCCTCATCGAGAAGATCGCCGCCGCCGAGCCGGAGTGGATGGCTAAGCTCATAGAAGAGGAAATGATTCAATAGTCGGCATGTTCTTAATCTCATTAATAAAGTTTCCTGAGCAGAGCAGTTTCCTTCGTACTAGTTCAACCCTCAATAGGGCCATGGTGGAATAGTCACCAAATTAAATTAAACCTTATGCCTTGACAATAAAGTTCATAACCAACGAAAAATTTTTACCTGGCTAATAGCTTGCGCAGACGAGGGATTTTTGTCCGCGGACTTTTTTGTTCGCTAAAATAGATCGCTTACAACTGTATCGAGTAACGCAAACGAGGGATTAAAAGTACCGCGTACAAAAAGTCCCCCGATTAACCGAGGACATGCAGAGAGCGGACCGGACAAAAGTACGGGGGAGTCCCCGAAAAAAATAGAACTCGTGTGACTAGGCGAAGCAACGCACATGGCGGACTTTAGTCCGCGTAATATTTGTATGTTTCCGGGGACAAATATTCGCGCGCCGTATGCGTTGAGTTCGCGGTAAATCCGCGGCGGACTTTTTATAGGCGGAGCGTACTTTTTTCTCCGCCGCGGAGAAAACTTCGTCGTCTGCGCAGGCCTTAAGGGTTAAGGTTTCTGAGTTTAAAACGTGTCCTAACTTCGGTAACTCAACCGTGTGTTGTCATTCTTCATAATAATCAGTAATTTAAATAGCAGTAAAAAAAATCTAGGTCTTGAAATTGAATTAAAAAGGCGATATTTTTAACTCAAAGTTAATAAATCTTTATTAAAATCTTAATGAAACCAAAAATAAAAATAACAAACACAAAGGAAATATAAAACACTGAATGTTCCGTCGACACTGGAGTTCACTGGACACGGGAAGGCGGACTCGCGCTCGAGTCAATAAAACAAGTTGATGCTGATTGCAACAGACTATTCCTTTTATTTCCATTCAATCAATAACACACCACTGGTGCTTATTTACAAGATAATAACTGGCATGGCTCAAAATTATTTGCAATAGGATGCGAACGTCGCGTGTTCAGAACATACATACCATGTAATACTCTAATTTTAGGAAGAAAGCGCTTTCGCCTTTTTCGTGTAAATTATAAATTGTACTGACGGCGCTCGTAAGGTGACAATTTTATAGATATGCGTTTCGAACGCTGGAATTACGCTAAAGAGAACACTGAAGATACTGTTTAAATTGATTTGCTATATATATGCTTCTGTACTGTCATACATATAACAGTTGTGGCATTATTATCTACAAGACTAAAAGCCGCGTGATCGTGCAGCCGCTTAGGGCTCCAGCTCCAGGGCCACGCCCACCTTGTGGCCGCCCGCGTTCAGGTTCGTGCCGTCGATGGCCGCCGACAGCGTCAGCACGATGCCTGCAACCAACACCACGTTGATTAAGGTGCGTCCATACAGCAGTTAATAACTTTCATTAACAACTCGTAACAAAAGTTGTAAATAGTTATTGATGTTATACAACTTTATGTAGCAACAGCGGGATGTTAGCAAAGTGACGGGGGGAGGTGGGTTGCTTGAAAAATGCTATATGATGTTATACCACATGTTAAACCTTTATGGAAGTGTTTATAACATAGTATTATATGATAGAATAGAAAGATATGAATACAATAAATAATTAAATTAATGATAACTTAATTGACATTTGCATGCCTAGACAGGTTAGAAGTGTGATCTAAAAATTGTAATTAACAACTATTGTAACCACTTTTACAGCAAATAAATATATTATTATTATTATTCTGTAACGTGTAGCAAAATATCACGTAATTTTATAGAATTTTATCATATTACCTATTGTTTTATAACGTTATATAACTGCTGTGTGAATGCACCTTAAAACAAATCTTCACAAGTAAGTCACACCTAAAGTTTTTTTATAGATAAGGCGCAAATAAGATTGGCTGCATTATGATAAACAGAACAATACATGATCATGTGATAATCTGAGATAACAGAGCCAATAGAAATGACGTTGTGTGAAAAATACACACTGGCAAAACTTGAATTAGAGTTGTTTATAGACAGTGATTGATCACTTCTTATATGTATATGATATGACATACAGAATCAAAATTCAGCAAATAAGCTGATATTTGATAGATGGGATGTTTAGGTAATTATCTTATCTCATGAGGTGTTTGAACTCACCGGGACGCAACTTCTGTTGGTAGCCGAGACCAATGAGAGATTTGTTGTTGACCTTGGCATGCAAGGAGGCGTCCTCAGCGAGCGCGTAGCGCGCGCCCACCCCGAACAGCGTGTCGGCCGAGCCGGCCGCCCACTTCATGCTCACGCCGCACTCCACTGTGGGCGATACCTTCTGGTAGATGGCACCGCCGAATTCCTTGCCGTTGTCGCTGAAAACAACATTCTTTTATTGGCTTTGCCCACAATAATATTTAGAAATAAAAAATGTATCTATCTATCAACAATTTTCCAATAAGGACTGTTTCGCAACTAGTAGAACTAGTGCATTCAAACACTTTATATAATTGATATTATTTGAAACATTTTTTAAATATACAAGCAAAATATAACATTCCATGGCGGCTATGCAGCCATCAAAAAAATAGAAAACATTTCAAATGCTCTGTTAGCTACAAAATGTAACATTGTATAGAAAGTAGAACAAAAGGGAACTAACACCGCACATTAAGGTCAATGCCACGCAGACTGCACTGCACGTAACTGGTTTATAACTAGGCAGAGTGAGAGGACATCTGACTTAATCACAAAAGAAAAGAAGTACAGGGACACTTCAATTGGAACTGTAAGACGTCATGCGAAGCCCGCGCGACTTTTAGAAACAACGACGATTATTAGAAATTTCATGTATAAGCTATATGTAGATATAGTTTACTAATTCCTTTTCTGTTCTGTGTCTGTACCCTCTTTAACTTTTCTTTCTGGGCACTAATCACAGTGAACATGACAATGTGTCTACTGTTATGTAACTCCAGAAATCAATAGTTGTGAACTAATGACAATACTACATTTTCTATACAGATGGCCTTGCAAAAGACAATACTACAACTTCATTTCAACACATGCTAATTAAGATCTGTGTAAATCAATTTTCTTATTCATAAATAATTATTATCATGATATTGATATCAGATAAGCTAGCTCCAGCAATAAGTGTAAGAGAACATACATACATATTGTGGTATCAAAACTTAGCATCACAAACCTCTTTGTACAAAATAGGTACTTACACATTGGTGTGTAGGTTGAAGTCGTTAGTCTGGTAGCCAAGAGCAAAGTTGTTCTTGGTAAGCTTGGCCTTCTGTGAGTCAAACTGTGTGTGCACACCCGCCAGCCATCCCTGGTATTTAAGGACAGCAGCCACGTCCACGATGGGGCCCGCACGGTCCAAGTCCACATTGGAGTTGATTGCGACTCTCTCGTTGGCATATTGTGTCTTCAGCTTACCTGTCTTGCTCCTAAAACAGAAGAAACATATAACAGTTACTTAGTAAATCAATGCCATATTAAACTAGCTAAACTCATAAAGATATATGTATTAATATTTGCAAATAGTTTTCTAAACTATTGAGCTTTAATTTTAAAGGGTGAATGGGAGCCTGTCAATCCATTTAGTAACATTGCTATCGGTTTTGTGTAATTTTGTGTATTTTATGAATGCCACCCTTAATGGACAAGATTGGGCAAGAGTCAGTATAAGGTGGGACTGCATGTATATCCCCGCAGCAGCAATAGGGGATCGGACAGGTCTCACCAAAAAATCTTTGTTGTAATTTGAAATAATATTATTTAAATAAACTGACCATTCAATAAGAATTTTTATGAAATAATAATGATTTATATTTTTAAATCAAGAAATAAAATGCGTTAATTGCAATATTTTGAATCTGTTCGCCACCTTGAACGAAACACCGATCACAGCGCGTTACGTCATTCGTTTGTAATTGTCATTTTTGACGGCTGGGGTAACCTCAAAATGTCAACCATAGATGTCAACATTACTATGTGAATTTGTGGCCTCCACTACTGCCATCCTTTTCATCACTTGATTGTTTGATGTTTACTCACACACAGATGACGTCACGCGGCCGAGGTGACAGATGGGAGCGTTTACGCGGCATTTTTATGCATTCAAATTTTAAATGTAATTTATGTATATTTACAGCCTTTTACAGCCTTATTGAAATAAAATATTATTTTTTATGGTAATAAATAACCATTCTAATTACTTTCAAACACTGTGAAAAGTTGTCCGATCCCCTATTGGGATCTGTTGCAAATTTCCACTTGCACATCAGTTCGGCACACCTTCCTTGTGAAGTTCATCATGTATTTATCTGGGTCCGGTATTTTAACAGGAGATTAGAACCAGGAACAGGCAGATAAGGATTAGTTATAAGGTCTTCTTAATTTACCATACTCAGGTAAGTCTGTGATATAATTGTATAGGTTATTCATACGACGCTCTAGTATACATAAGAACCTTCTCGGATAAGCATGTAGTTACACTATTGCCACTACATGAGATTACCCTTGAATCTAGATATTTGCCCTAACTAGGAAAAAATAACTGACTGTAACATGCTATTAGGAAGATGTTTACCCTGTCTGTGGTGCGAATGTTCCCTCCAATGTGACTTTAAGGCCGTTGGCAATCTTATCCTGGATAGAGAGATCTGCAGCCAGTGTGTTATCTGTGTTCCATTTCTCTGTGAATGTTAGACCATAGGCCTTTACGCCATATTTGGACGAAAAGCTGCCGAATACCTAGAAAATTATAAATTGGTAAGATTTTGATGACAAATACATTGAAATACTATAGAGTAGAGAATATATTTTGATAATATGTAGGGTGTGTCACTCGCATGTGTAATAGTAATATTCTTATTGAATTTTTGATTACCTTTCCGCTCTCCTGGTTGGAAACGATACCACTGCTAAAATCAACTCCAGATGCACTCTTGGTCTTGAGGTCCAGTTTCAGGACTCCAAAGTGGTAGCCTTTGCTGAAGACATCATTGGCCTTCTTGCTAAGATCAGCATAGTATGGTACGGCCATTGTCTGGAATAATTTAACACACTATTAGACAAAATTGCAGAAGTAAAAATAACACCTGTGTCCATTAAAATAATGTGTACTGAGACATATCAAGGAGTTCATATTTTTAGCATATTTTTAGAGATAAATAGTCCCATATCACCCAAAAAGGAATTTAGAAATAAGCTTAGTACATTAATTAATTCTGAGCACAGATATCTGCAAAATCTCTATAACATTATAATGTGTGAAATCCAAGGGGTAAAACATCTGTAAAAAAGTTTAGATGGGTACATAATAATCTAGATCATTAGTAATTACAGACACTTCAGTCTATCGGTGCCAGCTGTGTCAGGGTTAGCTTCTTCGCACCGAATTATTTACAAGCCAGGCCACTTTCAGTAAAGGTATTACATAACACACAAGTATTATGACTAAGCTCATACAATCTACATCTTACATGATAAAGTTCGTTGTACTTTTACATACTTAAATGTAGACAATAATGACCGTAAACTTGACCTTTCCGAATATGTGCCCAATTTGATCTCAAAGGTGGAAATCACATGCGTCAAATCGTCTTTTGTGTAGGGAGGATACCTTATAAGTTTGGTCGTTTGTGAATGAGCTAGTGAAGATAAACGTGTGTGAATGTTAGAATTGTATGTTTTGTGGTAAAATATCGAATAAAAGTCATGATTTTGATAATGACGTCGATGGTTTCGCACTGGACCCGGCTGCGAAATCAGGTAGTAACCTAAATATAACTGAACGTTACAGTCCTTGGTACAGAAAAATGAAATCACAGAATGATTAACAAAGCAAATACTTACAAGGATAAGGATTTATTCACAAAATTAACCTATACAACTGTAATTTCAAGGCAAATAAATTGCCAAGTAGAAGACCACCGCACCGCACCACAAGACAATTTTTAGGTAGCTAAAATTGTCGCCAGGGGGCGTAAAATTTGACTGTATAGCCGGAAATGAGCATATTGATATGATTTCCAACTGTTTCAAAGTTAAATCTGTTTGATTGTTTTTACAGACATTATGTTAAATATTATATTGATAATTTATTTTAAGTAAAGGTAGTTTCTTTTCTTCATAATTTTATTCACACAGTAAAGAGTAAGAAATCTTGAATGTTTCTGCCAAGTTCATTTTTGACACAGATTTTTGACGTAAGACAGGAAAGGTTTGTTCCCTTTTGTTATCTACATTACTAGCTCTTTGCCTTTTATAGTCAAAGTTATGAAGTTTGATTTATTTTATAAATTAAATCTAAGTCTTTAAAAAAATATTGATTATTTTATGTTGTTTTTGTTAGTCCATTCATGTTGCTATTTTAATAGCCATATGATGCATATTAAAGCGCCAATTTTAAAACAATTACTTAGTATCATCTATGCATCGCAAAAGTTTTGACACTGTGCTTGTTTTGCACAGTCTAGAGCCCCTTATAACCATGCAATCCGACACTTTCCCCTTTCCCTGGCCATTTATGCTTTATTATGTTTTTATTTTATTTAAAAACCTTTATTCTACATAATAAAATAACAAAGGTAATTTTACAAATGGTGGACTTATCCCAGAAGGGATCTCTTCCAGTTGACCAGGCAGAGGCAGAGGACAGTTACAAATTATTACGCAAATACAAGCCCAAAAAGTAATTTTATTAAAAATTTATAAATACAGATACACTATCACGTCCTTATCCCTAATGGGGCAGACAGAGCATGTTGGGTCTTGCAGCTTTAAAAGCAGACAGAGTCCGTAAGAATCGAAGACCACTTTTAGCGTGATGTTGGGCGGGAAGATGGAAAATTTATGAAGTTAGTGATGGGTTGCTAGCCGCATCGCCTATTGATACGAATCGCATTTTCTCCCATTCCCTGATCGGCTTCTAAGATCTGCGCGGGAAGAGTTGTTGGTACATTCTATGTTTTTTCTTTTCTCCCAGACCAGCATGGAAGAATAAAAAAAATCTTTTTCTTCTTTTTCTGCCTTATCCCACTCTTTATGTCGGGTCGGTGTAAAAAAAATCTCTTAATTCCCTTAAGGTGACGTGGGTTCACAATTTGCAACACCGTGCGTGTTTTTGAAAAATCGCTCTTAACAACAGTTTATTCCTCAAAAAATTTACATTAAAATCTTGAGGATTTTCTACAGACACCCACAATAGCCAAAACACGATTGAGCATTTTTGGCTCAATAGAAAAAAATCACAAACATACCTCTAATTTGCCTAAATTTGCCTTTATAATACATATTACTTTTTTATACAATCACTTTTTTATATGAAAATTATACCAAAAAAATGTGTTATCTAAATATCTATCCATTTTGGCTACAAAAAAATAATAAATGTAATACAAAAAAAAAATACAGTGAAATATTAGTCGAAAGAGAAGAAAAACCCGGAGCCGTGCTCGACGATATTTCGCAGTGTTTTATTTATTATTATTTTTTGTATTATATTTATTATTATTTTTTTAGTCAAAACGGATAGATATTTAGATAATACATTTTTTGGTATAATTTTCATATAAAATAGTGATTGTATAAAAAAGTAATATATATTATAAAGGCAAATTTAGGCAAATTAGAGGTATGTTTGAGATTTTTTCTATAGAGCCAAAAATGCTCAATCGTGTTTTGGCTATTGTGGGTGTCTGTAGAAAATCCTTAAGATTTTTATGTATTTTTTTTTGTGAAATAAACTGTGATTTTTCAAAAACACGCACATCATTGCCAATTGTGAACCCACGTCGCCTTAAATGTCGGATGGCTGTTCGTATCTATAACAGGCTGCCGGAGGATATCAAAGTATTGCCGTTGCCAGTCTTTAAGAACAGGCTGCGTAGTTTCCTGCTGGAGAAGGGTTTCTACTCGATACAGGAATATTTTTGGTCATAGAATTGTTTCTTATAAAATACTTATTACTAATTCGATTTATTTAACATTAGTAATAACAAATTAGACCAAATACTAATATAATGATAGAATAGAAAGATATGAATACAATAAATAATGAAATTAATGATAACTTAATTGACATTTGCATGCCTAGACAGGTTAGAAGTGTGATCTAAAAATTGTAAATAACAACTATTGTAACCACTTTTACAGCAAATAAATATATTATTATATTATTATTATTTTATAAAAATATTTCATCTCGAAAATGATGGATGAGACATCCGATTCTTTCGACGGACTCTGGACATCTAGAAAACGTATAGCTTTATGTACTGTAAGTAGGTACTTAACCATTATTTTACATATGTAATTAAATTGCTGACGTAGTCATTGGCGCGTTTAGAATTTATAAATGATTGCCATATTTGGAATACTTACACTCCCATAAGGTACACGGTTGCAGAAACCGTTGCCCTCGTCGTCGTCATCGTCTTCGTCGTCGCAAGGGCACTCCACTCGATTCCCGTCTTCATCCTTGCATATCTCTTTTTCACCAAGAGTGCCATCCTATACATGCAAATATTATCTTTATCTATTTGGCCCCCTATTGACTAACTTTCGACATTCATCAGTCTTATATGGCAGTTAAAGGGTCACAAAGACAAAAGGTATACCTACTGTTATTCGGAAAGAATCAAGCCGACAAGAACTGCCTCCGTGGTTCAGTGGTAAAGGCGATTGCCTTGTGATCCGGAGATCGTGGATTTAAATCACACTGGGATGCATACTTTGTGAAAAGTTGTTTCCAGTCTAATTAGGATATTGCAGGCTGGAATCACCTGATTATCCGAAAAGATGATTCCGTGCTTCGGAAGGCACGTAAAGCTGTGGGTCCTGAACGCCATCTAGCGTTGATTTGAAAAACTTTCCTAGGATTTGTTCTGGTCTACTCTTTGGGTTGCGGAGGTCAGACGGCAGTCGTTTTTTGTAAAAAATCCAGTAACCTCGTCAAATCACCTAGGGAAGGTTAGCAGGCCCTGGGCTCTGAAGCGTTACTGCTGAGGATGCAACCGGGAATACGCTTGGATGATGATGAATCAAGCAGACAAGAAATGCCGGTCCCGGCCTGTGAGGCCAGCCCTCCATTTTGCCAGTCAATAAAATTTCTAGTGAGTAAGCAAATAGGTATCTATCCCTCGCTCCATCATCTGTACTCGGAAGAACCACGAGTTGACGAGTCTGCCCAAGATGTTTACAGCAACAGCTAATTCGATATGTACCTACTCGAATGTTACATCATCATCCTTGGATGTATGTAACTTTTCAGATGCAATTTTTTCCAATAAATTTACGTAAATACAGAGTCTGGGAGCTCAATCTCAGTCTCAACCTCAATAAATTTATCACGTCGGCTGCGTGAGTTACCTACGTGACAGACAGTTAAATAATATTACTTTCATCACGTATAAAAGTTGCTGTGTCTTCTTGGAGCGGTAAACCGGCCATTGTAAACCTCTGCCACGCAGTGATCCATCTAGCTAAGCTGAAGCAGAAATTAGGCTGCTCCTGCAGGATATTAGTCTCAAATATTCTTCGAGGTTATAGCTATACTTGATACTAGATTAGAATTAAGACCACTCAGCTTGTGCCTAGGCCGTAGATGCACAGAATATTTCCATTTTACTTACGGTGTTTATGCAGGGAATGATCTCCCTCACCACAGCGGCGTCTACCACGGTGAGGCCACAAGTGGATCTCCAAAAGTCCACGAGTGCTTTTATGATATCATTGTTGGAATTGTATAAATACTCAAAAATTGACATAATTAAGAATAAATCATTAAAATTATTATTTATTAATGAAAAATGGCTGTCAATAAAATTCGTCTAGATTACCCATAATTTTTATTTGAAATCTATAAGGCTTAGGTTTTGTTATTGCAATATTGCACATAATTAAAGGACTGCCTACTTAAATATAAACATTCCAATGTGCCAGTATGATGTGATATAGGTAGAACCTAGAAATGGCCTTCGTGGTTAATCGTACGCCACATATAGTGATGCGGTTTTCTATAACATTCTTCCATGCTGGCTTGAGAGAAAAGAAAAAGCTAAGAATGTACCAGCTCCTTCTCTTCCCGCGCAGATCATAAAAGTCGATCGAGAGAATGGGCGAGAATATGACGCCTAATACCCATCACACACCCTTTTTTCATCTTTACGCCCCCATCATCACGATAAGTGTGACCATGAGTCTTACGGCCTTGGGCTCTGTCTACCCGTTAGGGATCAAGACGTGATAATGTATCATCATAGTAGAGCTACATTATGTAGTCCAACCTTGTTCCAATAAAAGTGTGTACCGGCCGGTAATACACTTGTCATACCTATAAATGCGAAAGTGAGTTTGTATATTTGTTTGTTTGTTACCTCTTCCCGATTTATCTACTAAACCAATCTTCTTACGCATATGTCGCAGTTGAATGGTATAATCCGCTAATTCACTTAACCTCTGGCTGTTTGGCATTACAGCTCGGTTTCGTAAAACAGTGTTAAATAACTGACACCTCATAGGCAGAATGGCAAAACGATTTGTATTCATCAATGCCTTCGGAATTCTTCACAGCGTTCCGTGAGTAAGCTGTTTTCATCGAGAGATATCGGAGACATCGTTTATGATTTTGGACTGCAAATGGTTAGGAAAAATAAAGCAGATCTTTAGCTTGGTTCCCATATAGTTATTTCGACGCCCGCCTTCCGGCAAGATGGAGAATTTACGTGAATCAAATGAAGGCCGAGAGAAACCGCTACGCCATTGAGATTATGTCGCGTTAACAAACTTTTCTGTATCCACTTGCATCGAACTTTGTGTCATTCCATATTGGTGTTCTATGATGTTGGAGACTAGATTACGAGTACATAGTAAAAAGTTGAATTGAGGTTTCATTTTAATGCCCCGTCATAAATTTGTTTGTTAATAACATGCCTGCAAATAACCTATTCTGCGGTCTAAACATGGTTAGCTGGTTTGTTAAACGTGACCCATTGACAATCCAGCTGAACGATATTCAGCTGTTTAACAAAACTGATCTGTAATGCCAAACACCTAGAGGTTTAGTGAATTAGCGGTTTATACTATCCAACTGCGACACATACACATAGTTAGGAGTACTGAGAAGGACATAGGGTACCTTTCATCCCGGAAAAATGTAATGTTTCCTTGGGATACGCGAGCGAAGCCGCGGGCAAAAGCTAGTAAGTATATAATAAAATAATGAAAGTATAATTTTAAACTCGGAGCTATAGTACAACAATCTATGAAATAAAATCTCTTGTTACATTATGATGGTATGCGAGTATGAAGAGAATAGTCTAAAAATAATTTACGTTTAGTTTGGCCCTTCACTTCACGGTGACCCGGCGTCACGTCCGTCACAGCACAGCAGGTTGGCGGCTCGCCAGCACCAGCAGACGCAAAGCTCATTGACACAGTAACAAATTAACAATGCTATAACATTGCATGTAGGTATAGAAGTCAGTATATTAAGTCTGTATGTCCAGTGGTCAAAGCATTTGCCTTGTGATCCGGAGGACGTGAGTTCAAATCCCACTGGGAAGCATACTTTGTGAAAAGTTGTTCCTAGTCTGGTTATAGTGCAGGCTTGAATCACCTGATTATCCGAAAAGAAAGACGATTCCGTGCTTCGAAAGGCACGTAAAACCGTGGGTCCCGTAGATGGCGTTCGGGACCCACAGTTTTACGTGCCTTCCGAAGGCCTTCCTTGTTTAAACCTAACCTAGAAATGGTTCTGGTCTTCCCTTTGGGTTGCGGAGGTCAGATGGCAGTCGCTCTGTGTAAAAACTAGTAGGTAACTTTGTCAAATCACCTATGTAGCGGACCCCGGGCTCTGAAGCGTTACCGCTGAGGATGCAACCGGGAATACGCTCGGATGATGATGATAGAAGTCTGTATATAAAATGTTTGTTACATATACAGGCTGACTTTTAAACCACCAGCCAAATTTTTGGAGCAAGTTCAGTCCATGATACTGAACTAAGTTCTAAAAAAAAAGTTATTAAAAATCCATGAAAATTTTTCGTCCTCCCATAGAAAATCCATTTGACTGAGCGCTGATTTGTATGAAAAGGCGAATTTTTATTTTAGTTTTTCGTTAATTGTTTTTATGGAAAGTAGTTCAGTATCATGGACTGAACTTGCTCCAAAAATTTGGCTGGTGGTTTAAAAGTCAGCCTGTATAGACTTCCCTAAGTATGTGATACTTCCCGGTAAGCAAACAGTCATACGGCCCACCTAGGATGATTTGATTACCCGCGTAGTGTACATAATTATGTACAGTTCAGCAGACTCAATAACGACTGCTTCCGGATTTATAATAATGTTATAGTATTCATTCATTACGACCAATCAGCTCAGTCTTTTCTAAGATAGTGTGTTCCTCAGATAGAACTTTATAACCGTCTCAAAAGTAGAGAACGTCCTCTCGGGAATTGCCGTAGTAACGGAAAGTTGCCAAGATTTTTAAAAGACCGCAGTGTCTTTATTGACCCGATCGTTTGTCATTTTGCGCCATTGACCTTATGCTCCTACTAAACGATACTACCTAGGTGGTTTCCAGTGTACTAAAACCGCAAACCGAGCCTAGACCGAGCCCTTTGGTAAAGCCACGTTTTCATTGCGTATTTTTCCGTTTTACCTTTACCAGAATCCGGCCTCATTCATAGACTGCCAATTTTAGTTCAACTTATCTAGAAAACATGTGTAAACATCCCGAGAGTTCGATCGTTCCAAGCAAATTCTCGAAAGGTCTGGTCTTATTTTAGCCGCTAATATTAACAGCCGGCAGCATTCGGCCGCGTCAATCTTGATCTGGTTACAAAAAGAGCGGTATCTCTTGACGGATTTAGCAAAAACTTGTTCATTTGTTAATTTCGGAATAACATTTATTGAAGGAATGGAAGATAAATCTGTGTCGCATTATGACGTTCTTCAGAACGACAAATATGGACGTTATTTAGTGGCTAATAAGGATCTGGAGAGCGGTGAATTAATTTTTACGGATACACCCTTCGCGGTAGGGCCTAAACCTGGTAAGTGCCTGTAATTTTTAATGAAATAATAACAATCTCTCTTTATTTGTAAACTATGAACCTTTAAAGTCAGTAAGTGCCAACATTAAAGAAAATCCAGCTGTTGCAGGTGTATTCGTTTTTACGGAGTGTTTATGTATATATTTGTTTATATGCGCGAAACACGCGAACCAACGGAAGTTTAGAATGCGTCTAAAGCGATGCGATTTAAACGAAAGAATAGAGGTCTTTTTTCCGATTCCTTAAGTTTTATTTTTTAATTTCCAAAGCCTGCTACCAATCAGACAAATGATGGCTTATCATCTAATTGCAGACAGTCCCCCCCTGTGCTTGGGCTGCTATAACCCCGTGGAGAAAAGCCTGTGCTCGCGGTGCGGATGGCCGGTGTGCGGCGCAGAGTGCGAGGCAGCGGCTGCACACGCGGCAGAGTGCGAGGTGTTTGCTAAATCGAAGGTCCGCTTCCAGCCCGTGGAGGACTGGACCGCCAGCGCGCCACAGCTTGACTGCATCACACCTCTGAGGTATTTTTTTTTCTTCTGTGATTGATTGCATATTAAGGCCGTACCTAAATTTTCCGGGGTCCAGTGCTTTTTGATATATTTTTACAATTTTCTTTGAAATTATTTTAAATAAATAATTTCAAAGAAAATTATTTAAAATTTTGCAACTATCAAATCCTAGATAACCCTTCAAAGTATTTTATGAACTACTGTTTACAGTTTATAATGAGAACGTTAAGCTTTACTACGCACATTTGCCAAAAGTGGCCGTTTTTCGCAAATGTGCGTAGTAAAGCTTAACGTTCTCACTTTAAACTGTAAACAGTAGTTCATAAAATACTTTGAAGGGTTATCTAGGACTTGGTAGTAATTTTAAATGATGTCTCCGTTTTCTTTGAAATGATTTATTTTAAACGGGGGCAGCACTGGACCCCGGTAAATTCAGGTACGGCCTAGCAGATTAGAGAGACAAATA
The DNA here is from genome assembly GCA_963576875.1 of Acrobasis repandana. Lineage (NCBI taxonomy): Eukaryota > Metazoa > Arthropoda > Insecta > Lepidoptera > Pyralidae > Acrobasis > Acrobasis repandana. The sequence continues at coordinate 5,954,912 of OY756230.1, read as the reverse complement.
GAAGAGAATTTATACTCCACCGACAAGTGCATAGCTTTTAAATATAGATAGATATAAAGCCGTGTGGTTCCCAGCAGAGTAGAATAGGACCACTCCAAGTCTTCCCGTGGATGTCGTAGATGGCGACATAGGAAACAAGCTTATACTCGTAAACATCTATGAGACCTCGAAACCCGTCTGGCCAGCGTGGAGTGTAGGCCAAATCCTCTGACTGGCTAATATATGGCTCTGGCAGTACAGAGTCTGCTCTTGCATTGGAGGCTAAAAAAGACCTGATCATGATGATCATAACTGTCTAATAAAAGGTACCTATAATAATAATATTTGTTGACCAGCTTCTCTTTTTATCTCGTTCTTTAATAATTGTTATGATATGACTGCAAGGCTTATTAGTAGGCTGTTCTATTCTATCACAACGCATTCTGGAAATCACCAGTCTTCTAAGGATTACAACATTTAACTTCTCTGCTATATTGACGACATCTGCGATTAGCGATTCCTTTTAATAATAATAACTTCCGATTCTAGTTTTTTTTGCCATTTAGGTCCCATAGTTGGGCAAAAGCCTCCCATTTTTGTTTCCAATTACTTCTATCTTCGGCTGTGTCTGATTCTACAGATTGTTACTTGCAAAAGAAAAGGACCCAGATCGATGGCAGCGGGAATTAGAAGCGATGGAGGCACATTCAGAGGCGCGAAAACAGAGGCCGACGTGGGCGGCCGACCAGGTCAACATCGCGGACTTCTTGGTGGACCACTGCAAGCTGGGGAGCCGGTTTGACAAGGAGCTGGTGCAGAGGGTCTGCGGGATTTTGGAGGTAATCATCATCATCATCAGGTACTCGTATTTCTAGTCTACACTGCAGGAGCACGACCCTCTGTACTGCCAGAGCCTTGAACAGAGCAACCAGAGGATTTGACCTACACTCTCACGCTGAACATAAGGGTTGAAGAGGTCTCACTAATGTCCAAGCTTTGTCTTGTATTTCCTAAGTCGCCTTCTACGACATCTACGGGATGACTTGGTGGAGTGATTCTATTCTACTCTGCATGAAACCACACGGCGAATTTTGGAGGTAAGGTATTTGTCAATAGCGATGACGATTCGTGTGTCAGTGGTCAACACTGGTGTCAGATTATTCAAGCTGCTTAAAAACATCTGACGTAACTTGACGACTGCTATACAATGATCACAGCCGGAACCAAAGCAGGACTGAAGAAATTTAAAAAAATGCATGAGTCATCAATAATTAATTTATAAATAAATAGGGACAATATCACACTGATTGAGCAAGATACGAAGCAAGTTTAAACTTTTGTTATGAGATACGAACTCAACGATAATACCTAAGGATACTTACCTATATTTTATAATAGATACACATATCTATATAGATAAACAAAGACCCAGGACAATTTAAAAAAGGAAGTAAGTAGGTATTTAATTAGTAACAATGTTCATAAACAAAGTTAGTTACAAACTTACGATGTCACTGTGCATTGCATTGCATTGCAGGTCAATGCAGTAGAGGTTCCGTCGCGAGGAGGGTTTAGCGTTCGAGCCATTTACCCTAAGTTGTCCATCGCCGCCCACAGCTGTGTGCCCAACATTGTCCACACCATTCTCCAAGACGACTACACGTAAGTGGACGCATTTAAAGTTGCATGCAATTTTAAGTCTTATGACGATAAACATAAATGGAGAGAACAAGCCGATGACCAAGAGTTTATGAAGTTCGCTCCTGTACCCAGAGCCTTAATTCTCTTGGACAGGAGTGTGTTGATATTGAGATTCACAAATGAGGCATTTATACATATATCTCGTCTGTTAAATAATCTATAGCTATGTTGTATTAGACTTGAAACTGCGTGGAGCGGAGACTCGCGCGACGGGTTTAGTCTGTCTCTGTCACAAACCCTACGCGCGACGAGACACGTGACGGTTTCAGCTAACTTCTTACTACTTATCTGAATGTTTCTCAACTCTTTTTAAATGCAAACTTAATTGATCAACAGGGTCAAAGTACGATCCACAGTCCCAATAAAGAGCGGCGAGGCCCTCTACCTGTGCTACACACACGCACTATCCCCAACACTCGTGCGGCGCCAATACCTCATGGAGTCCAAGTTCTTCAATTGCGAGTGCGCGCGCTGCGCCGACCCCACGGAACTAGGCACGCATCTCAGCACGCTCAAGTGCAACAAGTGTGATAATGGCGTCATTTTGTCCACCAATCCTTTAGGTAAGTATTTTTAAATTGACATAAACGGCAGTAGTATACAGGGTGACTTTTTAAACTCCAGCCAATTTTTTGGAGCAAGTTCAGTCCATGACTACTTACTAACTATAATTTTAACTACTTTCTATAAAAAAGTAATTAAAATCGATAAAAAATTTTCGTCCTCTTATACAAAATCCGTTTGGCTGAGAACTTAATTTGTATGGGAAGGTGAATTTTAGTTTTAGTCAGCCTGTATAGATTCATACATTTGTGATATAATGTACTTAATACGCTATTTGACTCATTTTTTTTATTATACATCATCATCATCATTCATCATTTCAGCCGCATAACGTCCACTGCTGGACATAGGCCTCTCCCAAGGTTTTCCAAAATGACCGATCTAGAGCGGCCTGCATCCAGCGCTTTCCAGCGACCTTGGTCAGGTCGTCTGACCACCTTGTGGGTGGGTGTCATACGCTTCGCTTGCCAGTACGTGGTCGCCATTCGAGAACCTTTTTGCCCCATCGGTCATCGGTTCGTCGCGCTATGTGTCCCGCCCACTGCCACTTCAACGAGCTAATCCGCTGGGCTATGGCTATTTATTATACATATCAAAACGTAATGTAATTCGAAACCCAAAACCAAGATTTTTTTAATCCGCTCAAAAATAGTTGTTAGTTATACGCCTTTAAAATTTAGTAGAAAAGGAAACTCAAATAACAGGAAAAGGATGCACGTATGCACGTAATGACAAGTGACGTTAGTGACATTAGGTTTTACAAATACGAAAGAGATAGCGACATGTCCCCACCACGCTTCCACTTTTCTTTACACCAATATTTAAAATGCTAATTGGGTAGTTTCTGGGTCAAAAATAAATTATTTAGTACTGTTAAGAGAATAGTACGTCACAAAATAATGTCACTTGTCCTTGATGACATCCATTTTGAATGTGATTTTACATTTATTAATGCAGAAAAACGGATATTAAAAGCGCTATTTGACTCAAAAAATCCATGACGTTACAGTCCGATACTTCATACAAATCTCATAGAAAAATTTTGTTTTGACGTTTGGAAAAATTGTCTGATTTGACTTGTTGGAAACTAGCGGATTGCTGCTGCATCTAATAATCAATCATCTTGCTGTATTCAGAAAAAGATTTCCTTTTTAATTGTTATTTATTGTTTCGTAAAAATATTGTCCGAAAACAAACACAGTCAAATACCCTATTAATACCTAATTTAAATTACAAATCTAAACATTCAGTAGAAGTTGACGCGGATTTTGTTTAGTCCGTTGAGATGCAAGACTGACGATAAGTTAAACCGAGGAAACCGGCTTGAATAGGCTGTTATATAAGCTAGTTCTATATATAAATGACAACATTTTAAAGCAATTGGACTTTTTTAGACAATGACGCCCCATGGAAATGTACGGAAAAGAACTGCGAGTTCAAGACGAGCGGCGCGGCTGTGGGCAAGATGTTGGCGGTAGTGCAGGCGGAGATCGACCAGCTAGACGTGATGGAGCCGGGCCCGCAGGCCGTCGAGCAGAGGGAAGCCACCCTCAAGAAGGTAAACTACTCAGTTCAGTAGCGGATTTACAAATTTGAAAAAAAGGGAAAAAAAGATTTGTACATGGGGCAGTTTAAACAGCTAGCGGCGGGCCTGGGTGTTCACCCGAGTAACTGCGAGTTGAATGCGAGGCGAGGGGGGGGGATTAAGTTGGCCTGAAATAAATTTGCCACTGATTCATTACGAAAGTTCTGGCAGTAAGCTTTCATGGAAATCCCCTACAACCTGGCTACTTAGGTACTAATGGTATAGAGCGACGCAACGCCGCGGAATCGCTGATGCTGTCGCATTCCATCGCTCTCTCTCCCTCTAGCAAATGACGGTTCTGAACGACAGAAAAGAACAGCAGCATAGAAAAATTTTGTTCCGTGCTGATAGATGTGTCCAGTCCAGACCCTTATGCGCAAAAAGTCTGCTTCGATTGTGCGAAGAATGTGAGAGCACCAACGATGATCACAATGAGGGCACGTGCTACTTTTCGCTAGGAGGATAGGTTTCTGTTTCGGTTGAAATTATACAGATCTAAGAACAATATATATCAATGCTTACGGAGGGGGACAAGAGATTTGCTTGTGGGGCGTCTGCTTACGTAATACCACAGAAGCCAGTAGGAGTATTACATACAGAAAATAATCCTCTAATGTCCTGCGCAATATGCGTCCCCGCACCTCTCCCCGTTCTCTCCTAGTCTCAGGGCGAGAGCGGGCGAACACACACGCATTGACGTGTGCACGGCGGCACAAGAACGGGGAGAGGTGCGGGGACGGGGAACGGGGACGCATATTGCGCGTACCTTAGGAGATTCGGTTCTGTATATAATACTCTTACCACAGAATAGATACTAATACTCCGTACAGAAGTCTCACTCAGCAAAGAAATTCAAAGAAATATCTACTCAATGTTGTTAGTGATACGGTTTAATTTAGCTCACGTCAGAACTCAGCACCTTTTTGTTTAGATACCTACCTAGACATCCATTGCAAGCCAATTTCATCCTTATGACTCTAGACAAACGATTCGTTTAACTGAATTTATGCATACTTACTGCGCGCATAGTAATAATGTAGGTACATTTTTGATACCTAAACCACTGGTATGACTCTCCATTGATTCAGAGTAACATATATACCTACTACTACTACAAACGAAACAATTTATCTGTACACACGTCGATGTGTGAGTTTTATACTTAGGGTCGCACCGCAGAATTATTTTAATACTTACCTACTAACGAGTTCGACATATTTACGATTATATTTTTCCATACTGGAAGATTTGCGAACACTATGACGTAAAAAATATTCTGTTTTATATGTATTAAATGTTACAGGAAAGTCGGAAACAGCTACATAATATCACTTCACAAATATTTTTCATTATGTCCATTGTCCATTTCACCATTAGTTCACTTTACTGATTATTATTGAGTCATTTATAATGTAACGCACTAATTTCACTAATTCACTATTGTAATATAGTAATTTGCATATTCGGCGCAAAACTATACGGTAATTATATGAATAAATTCAATAAAAATAAACAAATGTTTATCACGCTTGATGATGATGACAAATTGACACGCACAGCATGTCAAGTTGTCATTGTCAACAATGGCATTTAGCACTATAACCCGCGTAAATCTAGTTGGCATCTGCGTGTATGTGATTACCTGTGAGCGAGGAGCCTATGTAACATTACAGGATTGCTTATTAGCAATCCGGTAATGTTACAATCTCGCTCTTGTGTATCTCCCGCCAATGCGAGAGAGCGAGAAGGGTATATAATCAAGATGGTTGCTGGGTAATAACGTGAAATTATATTGTTGCTTTGCTTACCTGTTTTCATCATTTGGAAATGTATGAAATATACGTTCTTTAGAGTATTAGGTGGATAAACAATTATTATACGCGCACCTTCTCACCATGATGGTTACTATTGGTTGGCAGTTGTCAAGACAATACACGTCGCGTATTGCGTGCGGCTAGTAATTAAACCCTGGTTTGGAGCCGTCAAAGCTCACAAAGTGCGGGGGAGAGGTGCGGGGACGCCAATTTGCGGGAGACGCTGTGAGAGACCATTCTGTTTGACTCTTATGTATTCTGTGCCTAAACGGTGAGTGACACAGGCCTGTCTTACTGTCTTCTGTAACAGTCCCTATTTCATCTAGCTTCAAAACGCACTTCCACGTTCAAGTACCACAACCCTGGCCTTCACCTTTATTAATTATCATGCTTAGCTAGTCCAAAGTATAGTTAGAGTAGTTATTAAAATTGCGACTTTTTATTTAAAGTATAAATCGGTGTTCCACCCGCGGCACTCTCTCCTCCTAAGCATCAAGCACGCCCTGGCCCAACTGTATGGGCGCGTGGAGGGCTACGCGATCGACGAGCTGCCGGACCTCATGCTGGAGCGCAAGGCCGAGTTCTGCAAGCTGGTGCTGCAGACTCTGGACGTCATCACGCCGGGCGAGAGCCGCATGAGAGGTAACTTACATATTTTTATTATAACATTTATTTCAAGTTACATTCTTCTTCTTAGCAAGTCGGAATGGCTAATATTATTATACAAGTGTAGACCAAAGTGTGGCTACACTTACTCCACTGTCGTTAGCTGAGTTTAAGTCGTCTATTGTACAAGGAATTGGGCATATGGGACATTATTGTAGGTGAGGCCATTGTTTGAACAGCTCCACAGTCACAATTGTTGTTTAAGAAATCCCACTTTGATCGGTTCTCGTGGCATCTCCCAACACCAGTTACATTTATCACCTTCGATCAACAACACATAGATATCAGGTCGGCACAAAACATACGGCTCGTCAAAAGCGCACTCAAAGTGGTGAGCGCTTATTTTGTTTAGTTCAGTCAAGGAGAAAAACTCTTTATATGTAGCGTAATAAATAAGGCTGGCAGTAAATTATATTGATGATATTCAAGCGGACATATTTTGCTTTGATTTTGTGCGTAACGCGTTATCTAGTTGTGTTGTTGATCGAAGCCCCTATTATTTTAAACGAGTATTCTTGTATGTATACGAGTGAGTGGAGAACGGCTCCAACGATTTCGGTGAAATTTGGTATGTAGAGGGTTTTGAAGCTGAAAAGTCGATCGAGCTAGGTTTAATTTTTAGAAAACCTCTTTTTGCAATGTTTTTCTTCGAGCGAAGCTAGGTGGCCCAGGTACTTTATACTAGTAATAGCTTTTGCCTTGATCAAAAGGGAAGTTTTTCGACAATCCCATGGGAACTTCGCTTTTTCGGGATAAAAAGTATTTTATGTGTTAAAAGAAGTTATCTACATGCCAATTTTCATTGCAATTCGTTAGCCAGTTATTGAGCTTGATTATAGTTCAATGCAAATAAGGACGATTGACACTTTAACTGCGGCTGATGCGACAATACTCGTCTAGTCTTAGACAACTAACCAGTGGTTTTTATTTTATAGGCATGATGCTGTATGAACTGCATGCTCCAAGCATGTTCATGGCGCGAAATGAATACAGTGCTGGGCTGATCACTCCAGAACAACTGAAGGAAAGACTGCAAGAACCTATACAGTACTTGGCTGATGCAACGAGGATTCTGATGAGAGAAGACCCGCAGAGTCCGGAGGGAATCACTGGACAGATTGCGCAACAGTCTATGGAACAACTCAAAGCAAGCCTGGAATGTCTGTAGAACTATCTGAGAGTTCACTGAGTGTTGTAGAATATGTAATTTTGTTAATGAAATAGATTATATAGATAGATGTTTTAATAAAATAAATGTAATTTGTTTCTTTGTAAGCAGAAAAAGTATTTGGAAAAGACAAATGACTGATCTCCTTGTGCAATGTTAGTATTAAATAAATTGTTACTTATATTTGAAACTGTTTAATTCATTGTTCTTAAATAAACATTTTAAAACTTAATCTTCTTGACTTTTTTGGCGGGTTCATCTGAGCCGACCTTACTGTGTTGTTGGCCTATTCCTTCCACGTCATCAGTGCTGTCTAGTGTTGTCAATTTTATCGATTTGTCTTCCTTTTTGTCCATAACCTGAAAATAACAAGTGGTTTGGTTGTTTGCATTTTGCAATTCGAAAATAGCAACCCAATGCTTGTATGTCTGTCTCATTTCACAAAACTATCCCTCACTCACAGCCACAGCAAAGAAAATTAATAACAAGGTGATTTTAAAGTACTCTGAAAGTACAATTTTTTTTTTAAAGTACTCTGTACTTATGCGACTTATCTGTTGCCCTTTACCTTGTTTCATAATTAAAACTAAAGATATCAGCCAACAAATGTATACCAAAAATCTACCGCTTTACCTCTAATAGCACCACCTGCTATCGGGCGGGCGGGGAGAGGAACGGCAACGGCCGCGTGTAGTAAGTAAGTTCATTAGGTTAGCTATAAGAAATTTGGGAATGCATTCTAATAAAATTGTAGGTATCACAAAAAAAAACTTCTATACAATTTTGTGTTCAATTAGTGATTTCGATTTGAAGAGCGAAGGGTACGAAATCAACCACTATATGAGTGTAACCAAAAAAATATTCTGTCATATACTTGACTACAGGTCGCGCCAAACATCTAGTTCGCTCTGAAGTTACCTCACTCAGGTTACAAACAGGGCAGAAAATTTACCACATTAATATTTTTTTCAGAATGATTGTAAGAATGTAGATATGATATATATACACAATAAACAAAAATAAAACAAATTCTATATGTTATGGGTATCTGGATTTTACTACTGCGACGCGAATCGCCTCAACTTCAGAGCGAAGTAGAAGTTTGGCGCGAACTGTACTTATGTAAGAAAAATACTTACAGTAGGGCAGTCTTTTCTTAGGTGAGTGACGTCTCCACACAGCTTGCAGCCGCCTCCATTGGGATATAAGCCTTTGGGATTGTCTGGACACTGCCTGGCAATGTGACCCTGAAAGTGACAATAAAAATAAGAATTTTACCATAATTTTCTTTAAGACTGCAGTCTTCACCGTGGGAATTTTTGATTTAACACCCGAATCTATATTTTCTATCTACACATACGCATTGCGCTGTATTGTACATGCACTCTGGAGACGAATTCAGAAGCGCAGCAAGCGGTCTGCCTTATCAGCGTTTTCGTCCCCATATTTATTTGAGAATTGTGGAGAACATTAAATTTTTCTATCTTTTTACAAAAGACAAAATATTTTTATTTACTTATTGTACATGTTTAAGCATGAATCAATCTTCATATTTGTGTATTTTTTATTTTTTAACTCAGTCGTATGCGCTAAAAATCCGATGATGTATTTGCTTATATTTTCTTCAAAGTTTAACCTTTTTAACTAAGTTTTTGAATGAATAAAAAAAAAACTTTTTAGGATTTTCCTTTGTCTATATTTCTCTGTAATTTATACACAACTTCATGTTTTAAATTCTGTATAAACTAAAAAGACATGAACGTCGCACACCGCAAATATTGAAACACGTCTCAGGTTATTTGGAATTAAACAAACTATTACAATGAAAATCAATAAATTGTCTAATTCACTTTTTTAATACATAAATAAACTTAAATTAAACATATTGTTACTAAGATAGTTTGGCTCCAATCAGCTGCGAGAAATCAGTCAAAATCACTAAAAATAAGGACCGGGCCCTTAAGTACAGTCTTTTCTAAATGTTAAGATAAGGTTAAATCAAAATCAAATATTTATTCAGTAATTAGGCTTTGCAGGCACTTTTACACGTCAATAATTATAGTGTACATTATGAGTAATGTTTATTTATATCTAAATATATTTATTTTGTTAAAAAGCTACCAATACTAGTGTTTCGCAACGACCACTGCTGAGAAGAAACGCCGAAAGAAACTCATTTACACAGTATTGGTCGCCTACGCGCCAGAAGGGCTTTGTCAGTTTACAAAGATAATATGCCTAATACAATGTTATCACAACATAAAATGTACCTTAAGCGTGCGATTATAAAAAAAAAATTAAGTAAAAAAACATGTTTATGCCCCAAAATGATTTACTAACAAGTTAAGTCCAAAAAGAGCAACCCTACTTTTCCATATTCCAAATTTTTATATATTGTACCTTATCCAACCATGATTATACAAACTAAGAAATTTTTTTCAGTGGTACAAATTGCCTAATAAGGACAAATCAAGGTTAATTCGGCAATTAAACTATAACTTAGTATGTAAATTACGAACAAATTACGAATCCAGTAGTAAAATATGCCTAACAGCTCTTTTATGATATCTGAACATCTAATAAACTTGACTCAAGTTTTATTTTGAAGACAAAGAGTGGAACTTAATTTTGAAATCTAAAATTGACTCTTACCATTTTTTTCAAATAAATACTGAAAATCAAATTTTGAAAATAGATTTTTTTTACAAATTTGCGCCGGCTAGAAGTAAACAAAACTAGGTTGATACACATACAAAAGTCTACTAAAATCACTGAATTGATTTCATACGATAAAAAATATACATATTCATTTTGTTGCCCAGTGATATAATCAGTAAACTATAAATTAGGTACTTCAAAAGAGTTACTTCAAATAATATCATCGCGTAAAATGGCCCCACAAAATTTATGCAAAATGACTAAAATACAACTTTTAACTTACCGGTTCTTTGCAGATAAAACATGTGGCAAATCTGAATTCTTTATCTCTCTGCACCTTGCACTCAAACTGTCTGTGTTCAGTGGAGCCACATTTGAAACAAATGCCTTCACCACCTTCTATGTCAGGTATCTTGGACTTCAAGTCAGGGCAATCAGACAAATTGTGGCCTCCTTTCCTGCAGTTGTAGCAAACCTGCTTGCGCACCCTTGCCAAGGCCTTCTCTGCTCTTCTTCTTTCCAATTTCATGGTCCTCTGTATTTCACTCTTAGGAATTCCCTTCTGAATCATGTTTTTCTTCAGATCATTAAGGCGCTCAGCATCTCTTTTCATAACTGGGAAGCCATCAACTCTCTCAAGCTCGACTTCTGCACCATTAATGATAATCTGGAAACTTTTATCATCTACATCTTTCCTCCTCTGAGGCTTTCCACTAATTAGCTTCTTATTTTTTTTCTTTTTCAAAGGTTTCATATTAACATTTTTATTGTTATTTTCTACACCACTTGGGGTTTCATTGGAACTGGGCACCATTTGTGGAACTGTAATATTTTTATCTTTCTTCTTTTTGGGTAATTTTTCTTGATTTTCTTCTATTCCATTAGCATCAAATTTACTTTCTTCCTGCTGTTCTGTACTTTTATGATCACTGCTTTTGTTTTTATTCTTCTTTGTAGGGGTAGTACTCACATTACTTGTCATTCCTGTTTGATTTTGATCAGCTTTCAGTTCTTCATTAGTTTGACTATTATTATTCTTGTTTTTCTTTCTCTTTTTTTTGGCTGGAGCTCCCACATTTTCACCATTAGATACAGTTTGCTCAGGCTCTGATTTCTTACTAAGAGACACTTTATTCTTTTTATTATTCTTTATGGTATTTTCAGCTATTGGACTTCTTATCTGAGCTTCAGGAAAATCACACCAAGTCGCTGCTTTTCGTTTCTGAACCTTTTGCTCTTTCAAAAAATTCTCATAGTTTTGAATTCTTTGTTGCTCTGCCTGAAATATACAAATAAATTACGTTAAATTCAATAAAGAGACTTAACCATATGGAAATTCTAAGTAAAATATTGCATTTTTATTAAATACCTAAATGGCACTTTGCAAATAACCTCAAAATTCAATATTGGGTTTAATTAATTGATGTCTGGGACTGTTATTTAATTAGGTATATTGTATCCAAATTACCTGTTGTCTATTGTGAGACTCCTCCTTTTCCTTTTTTGCCTGCAAAAGTTGTTCTTTCATCACCTCCCATGGTGTGCTATCTTCAGGAGCCTTTTCATTGGATGCTTTTGACCCTTTTGCTCTAGCAAATCTAGTCATAGTTAATATGTTTTCTAATATTATTATTAAATTAAACTTATGAATCAAGAACACCGTAATTATTACAAATTAAAATCATTTACATTTATAATATATATAATAATTCACTCACAATTTCACATGCTCTTTTGTTTTGACATTTGATTGACGGATTGACGTTTTTTTTTATTATATAATTTTACGGCTCTGGATACAAGTCCTTTAGAGCCTATCTTTAACTTTGTTCTTTATTCCTAATCCTAACCTAACCAGTTACAATCAAAGGGTGGTGCAGGCCTTTGACTGCTTTAAGGGAGCTTCTGGCGACAAATCTGTACGAGTCCACTAGTTTTCATAGACGACTGAGTGGCGGACGGCGACGCCCTAAGACGCCCACACAGTCCGCAAAACAAATATCACTACAGCCGTACTATGACTGTTCACTTTAATTATTTTACACATTGTTCATGAGCATGAGCATTTATAACGCCAAACAACACCAATTTCATATTATAAAGTCCACTAAAATCAATTTGCAAAATAATTTAAAGCAAACCCCAACCGAACCCCTTGACTTCCCGCCAAAAACTCATGGACTTTTTTTTTTATTAAATAATTTTACATCTCTGGATACAAGTCCTTTATAGCCTATCTTTAATTTTGTTCTTTATTCCTAATCCTAACCTAACCTAATCCTAACAAGTTACAATCAAAGAGTGGTGTAGGCCTTTGACTGCTTCAAGGGAGCTTCTAGCGACAAATCTGTACGAGTCCACTGGTTTTCATAGACGACTGAGTGGCAGACGACGCCCGAAGACGCCCACACAGTTCGCAAAACAAATATCACTACAGTCGTACTATGACTGTCCAATTCAACTATTTTACACATCGTTCATGAGCATGAGCATTTATAACACCAAACAACACCAATTTCATATTATTAAGTCCACTAAAATCAATTTGCAAAATAATTTAAAGCAAACCCCAATCGAACCCCTTGACTTCCCGCCAAAAACTCACGTTGGGTTGGTTGACTTGACATTTGTTTTTTTTAAACTAGCAATCAAATTACTGTTTTCGAGCCATAGTAAAATCCTTTCTTTTGATATTTATCTAAACAAGACTTACACGATAGGTTTTTTTGTGTGCATCAGAATGACTGACCAAAATCACAGATCACTTTTAAAGTATTACTGAAATTCAATACCTATTTTGTACTATTTGATACCTTTATTTAAATATTTGGTACCTACCTAATTAATAATTGAGAAAATAAATTTAAAAAGTGGCGTAGCTCTTAAACAGTGAGTCTGACTGACGTCTGAATGGCTGCCCACATTTCGGATTTCCACGAAAGGGCTTCGAAATTTCAATTTGCCTTTACAAAACTTCACTACCTATTTAGTACCTAAACATATATTTATTTCACATTTTTAGGGCAAAGAACAAACATTTCATCATTTTTTATTTGTTTACTATGGTTAACTAATAACAGTAATAACAGAAGGTAATGTCTGTCTAGTTTTTTTTTATTAAAGAAAACACTGTCAACTTAGTCAAAAATGCCTTGGTGTGTGTTGAGATACTGCACTAGTAATTCAAAGAACAAAGCAAAATATGAAGGAATAACTTTCCATCGGTAAGTAACTAGATTTCATTGATTGAAAATTAAATACGGATTGCAAAATTTCGGCTGCCATAATGAATGTAATGAGTGAATGATCTTTCAACCGATGGAATGATTCGTCATAGACTAACAAAACAGAAGTGAAATGTAGACATCATAAATATGCCTACATTTCACTTTCTTCATGGAAGCATCGAAAAACTATTTGTTTGCTACTCAGTTATTAATTAAACGTTTAAGTTTTATATTTTTTATCTACATATGCATTTAGATTTTTTATCTAAGTGTTTTACTATATTATCTACCAGAGCTGAAACAGCATCTTCTGTGGACTTGCCCTCCCGAAAACCATATTGGTTATCAGAAATTATGTTTTTTTGTTTTTAATATTCGTACTTCTTATTCATGGACACAAATGTAGTGTAGTAATGACACTGGTAGGACTCTCCATTGATTCAGAGTAACATATATACCTACTACTACTACAAACGAAACAATTTATCTGTACACACGTCGATGTGTGAGTTTTATACTTAGGGTCGCACCGCAGAATTAATTTAATACTTACCTACTAACGAGTTCGACATATTTACGATTATATTTTTCCATACCTGAAGATTTGCGAACACTATGACGTAAAAAATATTCTGTTTTATATGTATCAAATGTTACAGAAAAGTCGGAAACAGCTACATAATATCACTTCACAAATATTTTTCATTATGTCCATTGTCCATTTCACCATTAGTTCACTTTACTGATTATTATTGAGTCATTTATAATGTAACGCACTAATTCACAATTGTAATATAGTAATTTGCATATTCGGCGCAAAACTATACGGTAATTATACGAATAAATTCAATAAAAATAAACAAATGTTTATCACATTTTCACGCACAGCATGTCAAGTTGTCATTGCCAACAATGGCATTTACACTATAACCCGCGGAAATCTATTTGGCATTTGCGTGTATGTGATTACCTGTGAGCGAGGAGCCAATGTAACATTACCGGATTGCTAATACCCCTCTCGCTCTTGTGTATCTCCCGCCAATGCGAGAGAGCGAGAAGGGTATATATATCAAGATGGTTGCTGGGTAATAACGTGAAATTATATTGTTGCTTTGCTTACCTGTTTTCATCATTTGGAAATGTATGAAATATAAGTTCTTTAGAGTATTGGGTGGATAAACAATTATTATACGCGCACCTTCTCACCATGATGGTTACTATTGGTTGACAGTTCTCAAGACAACACACGTCGCGTATTGCATGCGGCTAGTAATTAAACCCTGGTTTGGAGCTGTCAAAGCTCACAAAGTGCGGGGGAGAGGTGCAGGGACGCCAATTTGCGGGAGACGCTGTGAGATACCATTCTGTTTGACTCTTATGTATTCTGTGGTAATGACGTGTCTAAAAAGTAATATATTAGGTCCTTACATATGAAATTGCCGATTTTCAATACTGGCAACTTTAAAATCAAATATCTTGCGTTTCATTAGGAATTCCAAATTCAAATTTATTTCGAAATAAAGCCAGAAAAATATTGTTTTAAAATTCGTATTTCATTTGTTTTAACATCATTTGTTTGAGTTTCCTTTAAGAAATAAATATAAATAATGAAAAATAAGTAATTTCTGTTAACGACATATATTTGAAGTCAAGTAGTACAACAGTTGCTAGGTTACAATAGAATCATAAAGAACGGTGATCTAGATATACATCCTTCTTAACACCCCGTTTCCTTTCTAAGCAACTGATGCTTATGTTGAGGCTCCAGCTTTTTGGCAAAGCTCCTGAAGCCTTGGCCTAAATAGCGGCTTCGTCAGAAAATCAGCAAGTTGATCTTTTGTATCAACCTTCTCAACTCTGAGATCCTTTTCTAAGACACACTGTCTCACAAAAAAGTGTCTAAGCTTTATGTGCTTGGTTCGTTGGTGGGTTTGATAAGGTGGATCATGAGCCAATCTTAGAGCGGATTCACTGTCTATGAAGAGCGGTGTGATCTCCTTCTCAACATTACTTTGCATAAAGTTGATAATCCGTTTAAGCCATATGATCTCCCTGGCGGCCTCGCTTGCTGCTATAATTTCAGCTTCTGTGGAAGATATTGCAACAGTAGTCTGACGCTTGCTTTGCCATGCTATAGCACCATTGGCGTTAAGGCAAATCATGCCGCTGGTAGAGCGTCCAGTAAAATTATCCCCACCATGATCAGCATCACTATAGCACCTTAAGCCTTGACGTGTAGTGAAATACTTGTACGTAATTCCGTACTCTAGGGTGCCTTTAACATAGCGTAAGATGCGTTTTACTCTCGCTACGTCTTCAAATGTTGGATTATCAAGTTTGCGTGACACTATTCCGACTGCAAACGCAATATCTGGTCTAGTGCCAACCATTAGGTAAGAGAGTGCTCCGACTGCTTGTCTATAAGGGAAATCAGTAGTATTATCATTGTCCTTTGAGTCTGGCGCACTATCCTTAACAATTGGAGTTACTGCGGCATTGCAGTTCTGCATACCAAATCTTTTTAATAGTTTTTTCGCATAACTATTTTGATTGATGTTGATTGATCCGTCTGCTTTTCGATCTATTTCTATTCCAAGAAAGTAGGAACCATCTTTCGTTGTAATCTTAAATCTTTGTCGCATTTCACAAAAAAACTTCTCAGTTTCTATTGCGCTCGCAGACGCTATAAGTCCATCATCAACGTATAAGACTATGATAAGCTTGTGTTTTCCCTCTCCTCTTTTAAACAAGCAAGGATCGCTGTCACTCTGTGTGAAGCCAAGTTTGAGGATATATTCCGTAATTGTGGAGTTCCAGCAGCGCGGAGCTTGTTTAAGTCCATAAAGACTTCTTTTTAGCTTGCATTCTTTTCCATCATTGTTTGAATATCCTTCTGGAGGCTTCATGTAAATCTCTTCTTTCAATGTGCCGTAAAGAAAAGCAGTTGACACATCGAATTGAGATAAATATAGATTTTCTTGAGCAGCTGTACTAAGAAGCGCTCTTATCGTACTTGTCTTTGCTCAGGGCTAAAAGTTTCATAATAATCTAAACCTTTCTTCTGAGAAAAACCTCTTATTACAAGTAGAGCTTTGTATTTATCCACCGAACCATCCGGGTTGGTTTTGATCTTAAATATCCACTTGCTGGATATAGCATTCCTTTCTTTTGGTAAAGTTACCATTTCCCAAGTTTCATTTTCCTTTAAAGAGTTGATCTCATTGTCCATTGCTTTTCGCCATTGATCAGCATCCTCAGATGTCATCGCTTCTTGAAATGTACCTGGCTCTGTAAGAGATTTATCAATTATTGAATTAATATTGTAACAGACGTTGCAGATGTAGTCTTTGTATCTAGCTGGTGGCTTGAGATTTGATCGCTCTCGTAGCGTCATCCTGCCTTCGGCATCGATCTCGGATGCAGACAGTGGCTGATCATTTTGACCTTCTGCCTCTGGTTCACTTGCATCATTGACTTGACAATCTGTTTCTGTTACATCATTAACCTCTTCATCAGGTACTGGTTCATCTAAGGATTGTTCCGTCTCTAAAAATGTTTCACTCTCTAGCATATCAGCTTCAGACGCAGGGCCATTTTCTACAGTCAACGGCTGCTGCTTGTCGCTCTTGTTGTCTGAGGTATGACATTCATATCGAGGTATGACAAGGTCAAATAGGTTGTCGGGTCTTTTATCAACTGTTTTGCTCTGTGTGGCAACAGGTTCTTCAATTTCTTCAAAATGACCTAGAAGAGGATTTTCGTCAAAGGTGACGTCTCTGGAACGGATCAATTTGAATGAGTTGCTGTCCCATATACGGTAGCCATCATCAGAGTCATAGCCGATCAGTATTCCCTTTTGTGCCTTTTTATCCAACTTCTTTCGTCGTTGTTTCGGAACATGTGGATAACAGTGAGATCCGATAATTCTCAAATGACTCAGTCTGGGCTTTTTGTGGTGCCATAACTCATACGGTGATTTTTCATCTTCGCAGGTAGGGCCTGTTCTATTTAATATGTACACCGATGCTGATACCATTTCAGCCCACAGTGCAGGAGGAATTTTAGCATGTGCATACATTAGACTTCGTGCCATTTCTACAACTGTCCTATTGTCTCTCTCGGTAGGGTTCTGTTGTGGTGTGTAGGGCATAGTCAATCTTTGCGTAATGCCTTCCTCCTTGAGAGTAGCTTGTACTTGGTCATTTACAAACTCTCCGCCATTGTCACTAAGCAGTTCCTTGATGACAATTCTAGAAGCCTTTACTTCAGCGAGCATAAGGAGCAGCTTCGCATGTACTTCACTTTTCTCTCTCATAAAATATACAAATCTGTATCTTGTATAATCATCTTTGAAGAGGACAAAATATCTTAGCTTTGTGATAGAGCATGGAAAAGGCCCACAAACATCAGCATATACCAATTCTCCGGGTCTTAAAGCTTTCTCTCTGGTCCCGAATTTAACTCTATGGGATTTGCCATAAATGCATCCTTCACAGAGTTCTTTGGTTGCTTGTACATTTATGTTAAACTCCTTTTTGATTAACTTCTTCACGTGGCTCTTATTTTGATGTCCAAATCTTTCATGATAGAGCTGTAACAGATTTGATGTAGTGGACACCTGATTGACTCGTACATTTGGTTGAAGACATCTGATATTTAATTTGAACAGTCCTCCAAATTTGCTGCGGGTGCCAATCAGTTTCAACTGTCCATCTATTTTGAGAGTGCATTTGATTGTAGTAGACTCAAATATACTCTTGTCCGATATGTCATGGGTAGCAAGCACTGAAAATAGATTCCTGCTGATGCTGGGTACGTACCAGACATCCTTAAGCAGTATCGGCTCTAGCTTGCCGTCTATGTCAGCCTTCGCGAGAATATTTCCAATGCCTAGGGCTTCTATACATTGGCCGTTTGCGCCAGTCACCGTATGCTGGCTTTGAAAGTATTTGAAGGTCTGGAACAGGTCGCTCCTATTGGTCACGTGACTAGTTGCCCCGTTATCGACATACCAATTCTCAGAATCCTTCGTTTCTCCAAAATCTGCCGAATGTATGGTCATCACTGTCAGGTTCATATTTACAGTCTTGGATTCCTTGGGCGGTCTTCCGTCTTGGATCCACTGCTTACAACTTCTGACTCTGTGGCCCTTTTTCTTACAATAGTTGCATGTAAGCTCCTTGTAATTTTTCTTTTTACCCTTGCTTGTATTAGCATACAAAGCTTCTGCTTTAGTCTCGTCTTCTGTGACGCGTGTCTCATTCTGACGAAGAACTCTTTCGTGTGCGCATAACTGACTTGTCAAGTTCTCGATAGAGCGTTCCTTTTTTGAAATTAATAGCCAACTAGACTTAAATCCTAAATATTCTGGAGGTAGAGTGTCAAGTATTTTGCACATTAGCAAAATTTTGGGCAAATTCGCCTCGCTCTGTAACTCCGTACACAATTCGCTCCATATATTCTTTAAAATTGACACATGCGTAATAATGTCATGATTCAAATCCTTTTTGTAGCTGAAGAATTTTAGGCATAGATCGTATGTTTTATCCACACACGTACCTCCATAGATGCGCTCTAGTTCGTCGAACATGTCTTTTGCATTATCGAAACGCACAACTTTCTGCAGTATGTCATCGGACATATTTGTTGTCAACAGAATTAAAATGGAACTATTCAAATTTTCAAAACTTTGAAGCTCTTTTCTTTCCTCGTTATTTGCTGTTGGCGCCAAGGATGGCCTTTTCTTCTTCCCTTCCAGAATCTCTAGTCCACCCGGCATTGCCCTCAGCACGACAAGAATTTTGTATCTCCATGTTTTGTAATTTTTTGAATCCAAATTTCCTATCCGAATTTTGCTGGCGTCCATCACTGAATTTTCCATTTTACGCTCTGCTACCACTTTAAGAAATAAATATAAATAATGAAAAATAAGTAATTTCTGTTAACGACATATATTTGAAGTCAAGTAGTACAACAGTTGCTAGGTTACAATAGAATCATAAAGAACGGTGATCTAGATATACATCCTTCTTAACAGTTTCAACATTGCTATAACAACAACTATGGACAAATTGAAAATTCGCGGTATTTACGAATACGAGTTCCACCGTAGCACCAGTGCTGCAGAAACGACTCGAAGAATTAACGACGTGTATGGATCAGGCACCGCTAACGAACGAACGTACGTTTTTGGTTTCAACGTTTCCGTTCTGGAAATTTCGATCTACAAAATGAGCCTCGTGGACGACCTGATACTCAAGTGAATAACGAAGAATTAAAGGCGATAGTGGAAGCGGATCCATCTCAAACCACTTCTGAATTAGCAGCAGCCTTCGGCGTAAGTGGCAAAACGCTACTTATCCACTTGCGCCAAATCGGAAAAATTAAAAAACTCGAAAAGTGGGTACCGCACGAATTGACTGAAGCAAACCAACAAACACGCGTTGCTTGCTGCGTTTCTTTGCTTAATCGCCACAATAATGAGGGGATTTTGAACCGTATCGTGACTTGTGATGAGAAATGGATCCAGTACGACAATCGGAAGCGATCATCACAATGGCTTGACCCTGGAGAACCGGCAAGACCTTGCCCTAAGCGAAAACTGACCAAAAAGAAGGTTCTGGTTAGTGTTTGGTGGACCAGTGCTGGTGTTATCCACTACAGCTTCTTGAGATCAGGCCAGACGATTACTGCAGACTTGTATTGCCAACAAATGCAAACAATGATGGAAAAGCTCGCCATTAAACAACCGAGACTGATGAATTGCTCTAGCCCACTGCTCCTTCAGGATAACACTGCACATGAAACGATCGCCAAGTTAGAGGAGCTGCGACTGGAACCTCTGCGTCACCCACCATACTCTCCAGATCTTGCCCCAACCGATTACCACTTTTTTCAAAATTTGGATAACTTTTTACAAGGAAAAAATTTCAAATCTAATGAGGCAGTCAAAACCGCCTTCAAACAGTTCATACTCTCGCTCCCAGGATTTTTTTTCCAAAGGTATTAATGATCTGCCTATAAAATGGTGGAAGTGTATCGATAACAAGGGCGCATACTTTGATTGATTAAATAATAATTTCATTAAAAAAAACTTGTTTCACTTTTTTGATACTGAACGGCAATTTCATATGTAAGGACCTAATATTAACTTTGGACCTCTCAAAAACGAATTATATTGCATTTGGCTTGAGAGCTCCCTTGCGACCCTGTTCTAATAACTTTGTCCTGAAAGCACATAACTGCTTCAATCCCACCCCAAACTGTACCTGCCTTATTGTCACTAGAGTCACACACACAAAGTATCTTGGAATACACCTTGACCAAGCACTTAACTGGCAGCAACATTTTTAAAACACTTACTTCCCGTGCTAGAAAACTTATTTATATTTTCAAAAACCTGAGATATGCAGGTGATCTTCCAACAATCAAAATGATATATTTAGCTCTAGGTATGCCAGTCTCTTTTGACATATTGCATTACGGTATGGGGTGGCGCTGCTAAGACCACACTACTGCCACTGGAGAGGTCACAACGTGCTGTTCTTAAAGTCATGACCCGGAAGCCATATCGTTATCCGACTTTCCAACTTTACGACATTTCAGTCCTAACAGTCAGGCAGCTCTTTATACTCCAGACAATTCTCAGAAAACACTGCCTAATCGGTTTCGATCCTACACTTCGCAAAGGCAAACGAGTGAAGTACACGGTCTGTAAAACCATAGCTCACAGAACTACAACGGCAAAACGTAACTTTAGAGTACTAAGTTGCTCTCTTTACAATGAAATAAATAAAACCCTTAATATATATTCTTGCACGAAATATAACTGTAAAACAACTGTCCAAAACTGGTTAAAACGTTTGAACTATGATGAGACAGAATCCCTCCTACCTAAAAGCACTGATTAAAAATCTAAAATGCTTCTATACTCATCATCATCATTATCATATCAGCCACAGGAAATCCACTGCTGGACATGGGCCTCACCCAAGAATTTCCAAAAAGACCGATCATTACTTGTACTTAATTATCCCTTAATATAAAATATCTATACTTATTTATATACCATTGAACAACACACATTACTTCATAAGCTTCACATTCATTTATTCATTCATACATACTTGCGTACTTCCACGATACACAAACAAACACACACACCCATACTTCACTATAGCATAAATATTTCACTCCATTCCCGCTCACCTCTAATATAGGTACACTAGCTGTGCCCGCGACTTCGTTCGCGTGGTTAATTTTGTATCTATTGGTCGCAGCGTAATGTTATATAGCCTAAAGCCTTCCTCTATAAATGGACTACCCAACAAAAAAAGAATTTTTCAAATCGGACCATTAGTTCCTCAGATTAGCGCGTTTAAACAAACAAACAAACAAACTCTTCCGCTTTATAATATTAGTATAGATTACATAATACGTAAAATAGGCACCAGTAATAATTTTATTTTGTTTTTAAATTTATGTATGTATAGCTGCGACAAAACTCTAAATGTACACTTAGGCCCAATAACAGTTATGACTAGCTGGGTCTAAGTTTTTTTTTTTATCATAGGATATTTATAATAAGTATAACCTCATTTTAATTTGAGTAGCCTTGCGTCGATGGTGTAATGGTAATGTGGGTATGCTCGATTCTTAAAAATGTACCGCGCTCTTTTCATCAACCGACCGGTTGTGCATTACCCGAGATATAGACCAACGTCTAGTTCGGGGATGGACTTTAGTACCTACCTACTACGATTTATTTTTGTAACCTCTTTAAAAATATGTACGTGTTAGTTACCTACATTGCAACACTGTAATACTTTTTGTTGTTAAACGTTTTTGGCAAATAAAGATTTATTATTATTATTACTCTCGTGTTTAGTCTATATTACCAAAAAGGACATGGCCGTGTTTGAAGATGCCGAGTCTATATATTCATGTCAATGGTTTGACGTGACCTTCTCTTTATACGTCTGTGGATGTGACTGTGTGTGTGTGTCTGTCTGTGTCGCCGTAGCTCTTAAACAGATGATCCAATTTGTATGCGGCTTTTTAGGGTTCCGTACCTCAAAAGGAAAAAACGGAACCCTTATAGGATCACTT
Source organism: Acrobasis repandana (assembly GCA_963576875.1). NCBI lineage: Eukaryota > Metazoa > Arthropoda > Insecta > Lepidoptera > Pyralidae > Acrobasis > Acrobasis repandana. Next base: position 5,932,442 of record OY756230.1, on the reverse strand, counting down.
TGTTGTCCGTCTGTCCGTCCGTCCGTCCGTCTGTCAAGACCCTTTTTCTCAGGAACGCGTGGAGGTATGAAGCTGAAATTTATATCAATTACTCAGGTCTACTGTCCCTTGAAGCTGTGAAAAAATCAAACTTCTAAGCCAACGCAATCAAAAGATACAGCCGTTTATGCCGCAAATTTTCGACACTTGCAAGGGAATCAAAACCTACAGGGTGCTTCCCGTGAACTCAGAATCTTGAAATTTGGTACGAAGCAACGTCTTATAGCATAGATAAAGGAAAAATTACGAAAACCATCAATTTTTAGTTACATCACATAATATATTTTTTTTTAATAATTTTAAACTTACTTGTCGTAATGAATGAACTTTGTAAACCTTGCAGGTTTGTACGGAACCCTCGGTGCGCGAGTCCGACTCGCACTTGGCCGTTTTTTTTATTTATTATAAAGCCGGTTTTGTCGTGGTTCTTAGATATGTCTCATCAAAATAGGTTCAAACGTTTAATTTTCCAGGGTTTTTTATGTTGGGAGTTGATAAATATTTCTATTTTGCTTGTTAAATCGTGGGTTAGTAGTAATAAGGGCAAAAAATTAAAGCAATAATAAATTAAATTCTTTTTTAACTAAAAACATTTTGTTGATTTATACAAAAATAAACAGGCAAGTGCAAGTCGGACTCGTACATGAAGGGTACCGTACCTCCGTTTTTTAAAAAATTTTGTTTTCAAACGCTGAAAAAAACACGTTTCTTATAAGACAACCTCCTTTAATTTTTGCCTTTATCTTATTCTTAGTATTTTTTGTTATAGTGGCCATAGTAATCTAGTTAATGCCATTATAAAGATCGAGTTAAAAACGCCGTAAAAAAACACGGTTTTTGTATAACGACACCCTTTAATTTTTAACATTATCTTAGTTTTAGTTGTTGTTATAGCAGCCATAGTAATACGTAATTTATAAAAAAATTAAGTATCTAGTTAATGCCATTATAAAAATCTAGTTAAAAACGCTGAAGAACCACGACAAAACCGGCTTTAGAATAAAAATAAAAAAGCCGCATACAAATTAAATACAAAATAGACAAACACACACACACACAGTCACGTCAAACACTCTTATTGTAAAGATGTATTATTATACGATTTAAATTAAAGATAATTTAGTGAAGTTTTGTAAAGGCAAATTGAAATTTCGAAGCCCTTTCGTGGAAATCCGAAATTTGGACAGCCATTCAGAGTTTCAGACGTCAGAATCACTGCCCACTTTTTAAATTTATTTTCTCAATCATTAATTAGGTACCAAATATTTAAACAAAGGTATCAATAGTACCAAATAGGTATTGAGTTTCAGTTATATGTACTTTAAAAGTGATCTGTGATTTTGGTCAGTCATTCTGATGCACATTTTTTTGACTAAAAAATAAACGGGAAGTTGGAGACGGACTCGTACATGAAGGGTTCCGATAATCGATGAAAATTTCAAGTATCTAGTTATTGCCATTATAAAGATCGAGTTAAAAACGCTGAAAAAAACACGTCTTGTATGGCGACCCCCTTTAATTTTTAACTCTATCTTACTTTTAGTATTTGTTGTTATAGCGGCTGTACTGTATGTAGTAATACATAATCTGTGAAAATTTCAAGTATCTAGTTAATGCCATTATAAAGATCTAGTTAAAAACACTGAAAACACACGTTTTTTGTATGACGACCCCCTTTAACTTTAATTTTTTTCTTATTTTTTGTATTTGTTGTTATAGCGGCCACAGTAAAACATAATTGGTGAAAATTTCAATTTTCTAGCTATTACGGTTCAAGAGATAGAGCCCTGTGACAGACGGACAGACAAAGACAAACAGACGGACAGACAGCGGAGTCTCTCTGGGTACGGAACCCTAAAAAAAGTGGCACTCCGCGACAAGGTGGTGTCGGTTACATGTTACATGGTAACAGTGTCGGGAATTTAGCGGTTTTTTCTTATTTTAAAAAATGCACGTCTTATGAAGTCTTTCCTTAAAAAAATTTAAGACTATTAATTGAGGACTTTTACTTATCATTTGGCGCCAAAAATCCGCCATTATAATGAATATAACGACACCTCCCAAGCTAAAAACCATCAAGACGTTTAGGCTACAGACGCAGAGCGTGCCAAAGAAAATACAAATGTACAAAAAATAAACTTTTGTCTTTAGTTTAGCTTGCTTTAACTTTGAGTTTATCAATGGATAAACCCAGATAAAGTTTATATCACGTCACGTGACGGACTAGCGCCATCCCGGATCCCGCTCGTTTAAACTATGTAGAGAGTGATAGTGATAGATGATATCGCTCGATAAACGCTGTCACCCCGGTGCCATGCTACGGGGGATATTATAAGTTTTACAGATGATGCATCCTTCTAACATGCAGCTGAAAATACGTACGTAAGTTATATTTTGTGACAGGGTTGCAGCTTGCAGCAAGCCGTTGATCCATATAGCTAGTGATCAACACAGTGCCGGTTTTAGCCCTACCAGCGCCCCGGGCGAGATTCCCCCCCCCCCCCCTCCCAACTGCAATTCAGACTCACCTAGGCTTCAATACCATTCAAATATGATTTGATATTAATTTTAATGTCCTGTTACCTTAATCATCCCGCTGCAAAAAATTTGCCGAAAAATTTCAAAACTAAGGGAATTCACAAGTACTTGAGTCGATTAATAAGTGGCAGTAAAGGCCCCTGGCGCCCCTTTATATCTGGCGCCCTGGGCGGTCGCCCAACCGCGCCTTTCCCTAACGCCGCTACTGGATCAACATATATTCTCCATTGATATTTATTGACTAGGAGGTACATATGTACGTGTGTCTAAGACAATCACAGAAGTCAATGTAGAAATGTGACGTGTCACGTGACGGATCTTGAACTCAGGTTTCGCAAAGACAATACATTCAATAGAAACGTACAAGTACGTGCGTATAAGTACTTATTTTCTAGAAAAAAAAACATTAATTCATGTTCATGACCCTGGCTGGGATGCGGAAAAGATATTTGCCTGCTACACCTACTACTTAGGTTCCATCTTGTGTCACGGATTGACAGTTTCATAAATCCCGTGGCCTTTTCACATCACGACGTATGCCACCTAATAATAAATCGAACAAATAATACTATATTTTGTCTATAAAGTAAACACATAGCAATTTGACATTACACTTTATTATTTTTTCTCTCGTAACTTTTCTTCCACTAGTTTGACCCACATCTCATACTGTTCGTTATCAGCATCATCTAATTCATCACAAAACTTATCAATATCCTCATCTCTAATGTTTGCCTCATCTTCATCACAAACTTCATTTTCTGTTTCTTTACTCAGTTTTTTTATTGCTTGCGTTACTTGTTTTTTCATTTTCTCGGGTGATTCACTATTACTAGGCAGCTTTCGTTTTCTTACTTTGTTAGATACAACTTCATCTGTTCTTCTATCAACCTTAATAGTTTGTTCAATAATAGAATCGTTGCTTCTAGTGTTTTTTTCTAATACTTTTTCTGATTTTTGACTAGGACTTGTTTTAGTAACTGATTCAATTACATGTATATTTGAAGCGGTACTAAAGTGGTTATTTTTATAATTCTTCTTTCTAGTTCCTTTCAAGGTTTTCGTATTTCGTTTATTTTCCATTATACTTATCTGAAATGAAATAGATACATAAGTATTACTTTAAGTAGGCAATTATTCTTCTAAATATTCTATGATAATTGCAGATGGTTGTTGCTATTCATTAATCATAATTACAGCTATGAGTACGGACGGACGATTAATTATAAGCTATAAGTCATATTCCATTCGTCTAAACATCTGCCCAGAAAGAAAGAAAGAAAATACATAAGTACGTACCTAATTATAAAATAATCAAATTACCTAACATTTCTTATTTATATTCAATAATTTTTTTTTCTGCTACAAAAATAAAAGTACGTAATGTAATGTAGATTTTACTGATTTGTTGTTAAAAATATTGACACGTTGATAGGTACCTATGGTCACATACAATTAGTAGAGGTCCATAACAGACTGCTTAATTTTTCTTGTACTAGAGTAGAGGCAGGTTACATTCATAGTTCACAGAGGCTCAAGTTTGCAATACAAAGGATTAAAGTAAATCTTAAGGATTTCCAAATCTCAAGCCAGTACGCAGGCAGGAAATATCTAAGATGGAAACGTGACTAATATTTTTAGCGTATTTAAACGTTATCTTTATTACGTAATTTTAGCGTTATTATCAGACAATCGATAATTTCGAATAACAATAAACGGCTTAAAATACATTATGCCTATCGTGTTATTGGCTGAAACGATTTTAGAATAAATCTGTTTAGCCTAGGCGAAACTCTGGCGAAGACTGAACATACGAGGGGGGGTCAAAAAGTTCGCGGAATGGAGGGGATAGCGGGGGGTGGGGGACCTGCCGCAGGTAGTAACTAATGAGCAACTCTTTGTGAGTATATATGCCAAGTTTGAACCTGATTGTGTCAATAACCTTTGACCTGTCGTCGATCAAACAAGTGAATCCGGAAGAAAAACTTGAACATGGAAAAAATCGAGTTTCGTGCCGTCATAAAGTTCCTCACTAAGCAAGGAAAACCACCTCAGAAAATTTTGGAAGAAATGTTATCAGTATACGGGGACTCTTGCCCTGGGAAAACCATGGTGTACAAGTGGAATAGCCTTTTCAAGCAAGGCAGAGAGTCTCTTGAAGACGACCCTCGCTCAGGACGGCCGATTGAGGCCACCACCTCAAACATCGTTGAAAAAGTGGAGAATCTTATACTGGAGGATACTCGTTTGAAGAAGAAACAACTTGCAGAAATGGTTGGAGTATCACCTACAACCATTTTAAATATTCTACACGACAATCTTGGGATGTCAAAAGTCAGCGCAAGATGGGTGCCAAGAATGCTCACACCACCACAGAAACAGCTGCGCGTCGAGTATTCAAAGGAGTTTTTAGACCTCTGTAGCGCCGACAAGGAAGGAATTTTTGCAAGACTTGTTACTGCAGATGAAACTTGGGTTCATCATTATGAGCCTGAGTCGAAGCAAGAGTCTATGCAGTGGCATAAAAAGGGTCAGCCCCCCCCTAAGAAATACAGGGTGTCACAATCGGCTGGAAAAATCATGGCAACTGTTTTTTGGGATACAGAGGGTATTTTATTAATAGATTATAAAGATAAGGGTGTTTCTATAACGGGAGAATACTACGCTAATCTACTAAGACAATTAAAAGAAGCAATCAAGGAGAAAAGGCGGGGAAAGTTGACAAAGGGTGTGCTGCTTTTGCATGACAACGCACCGGTACACAAGAGCCGCGTTGCGATGGCTGCCCTTCATCACTGTGGCTTCGAAATGTTAAACCATCCTCCCTATAGTCCAGACTTAGCCCCCTGTGATTATTTTTTATTTCCCAAATTAAAAAAAGAGCTTCGGGGGAAGAAATTTTCCGATGATGAAGAAGTCAAGTCGGCGATTTCGGCCTATTTTGAGGACAAAGACAAATCATTTTTTTTCGACGGTATTAATAAGTTAATAGAGAGATCTGAAAAATGTATTCGACTTAAGGGGGAATATATTGAAAAAGAAAAATAGTACAGTATTTTATTTCACCCCCCTTCCCCTCCGTTCCGCGAACTTTTTGACCCCCCCTCGTAGCTTGATTAGATTGACTTAAAAAGATTGGGGTAATCGGACGGAACTATGATAAGGACAAATCACACAGGCGTCAGGACCAACCAGAACTGGGGTTGGTTTTAATTAAACGAGCAAGTGTACATTCTAAGTTTTCTTGCACAATCCGACTTTTGTATATGTATGTCCATGTCCAACGATACTCGAATACCTTATATTGCAACTTCATGCAATTTGGTAGGCGTGTAGATGTGATGTGACCAATAGAATAGGTTTGAGGGTGAAACGGTCAAAAGATTGCAGAGTTATGGAAATGTAAAAAGGTTACAGAGTTCACAGTTCGAGACAAACTACTAATTTATTTCAGTTCGTGAAGCTTTTATAAAAATGCTACTTCTCTTATCAATGAATTTGTATTATTATTTCTTGTTATATTTTAGCTGTCTACTTCTCACTTTTCTTTTAAATACTGCAATATTTGCAAGCATTGTATTCTTTCAAATAAATTACGAACATTACATTCATCTCTGACACATCGCAACAACTACACAGTGCCAATTTGGTGCCAATAATAAACTTTTGATATTATTTCAAGATTATTACAAAATGCGCTGCAGAAGAGGCGGGAGCAGGGTTGTTACGAATATCAGCATTAACATCCGCGGAAAAGCAGCTTTGTTTTTAATATCAGCATCAGCATCCGCAACCATGGATGCTGATTTTTAATACTGACATGAAGGCGGGACTTAGCGCAAGTCACTCGGACTTTGTACGTAGTATTATACGAGTAATAACATATAAGTAAGTACTTAATAAAACATATTTAACATTAATAATGCCTTCTCCAATAAAAAATTGCAATATGGAAATACTTATATATTTTTTAAATTTATTAATATCAGCATCCGCTGATATTGATCTGCAAAAATCAGCATTCCGCCAATGAAATCCGCCATCAGCAACAACCCTGTACGGGTGAAGTAAAAAAACAAATATAAATTATGAGTAATAACGGGACAGCAGGAGCCTCTTCGCGACCTCGGGAGATGCAACTTTTATCGTACCATTCGTACCCGTACTGATGTTATATTTGTATTAATTTTTAGGTATTAAGTAGGTATGTATGTGTAAAAAGCACGAAAGTTAAGCACGTAAAAAATATATTTGGGTTAGGTGACAACTTTTATCCTTTGTTGAAGTAGGTAATCATCATTTTAGGCGCGTAACGTTCACTGCTGGACATAGGCTTCTCCCAAGGATTTCCAAAATGACCGATCTAGAGCGGTCTGCATCCACACCTTGGTCAGGTCGTCAGACCGCCATTCAAAAACCTTTTTGTCCCATCGGCCATCGGTTTGTCACGCTATGTGTCCCGCCCACTGCCACTTCAACGAGCTAATCTGCTGGGCTATGTCAGTAACTTTTGTTCTCTTACGAATTTCCTTATTTCTGATTCGATCACGTAGAGAAACACCGATCATAGCCATCTCCATAGCGCGTTGAGCAACCTTGAGCCTTCTGATGAGATCCATAGTAAGGGACCACGTGTCATTTCCGAGCCATAAGTCATCACTGGAAGTAGATATGGATGACGATATTATTATAATTTTATGCACAAAATAAAACATATTTGCAGGTTTTGGCATGTTGCCGATACTTTAGTCATGTGCCGTGGTTAGGTGCCTTATGATGACGACTTCAGCTTATCGGATAGGAAATCTCTTTTCGAATATAAAGACAATGGGGCCCCCAGGGTAGTGTTTTAAAGATATTTGAAATAGATAGATTTTAAAATTTTCACTATTTCCAGTAACGACTTAAATATGTATGTCTTTATCTAAATGCCGAAAGTATGTATTAATATCCTACCTCTAAATTCATCGATGGACTTATGTGTTATGTGTGTTCGTGTAAACCTGGTATAATTTACTAAACTGATAGTTGTTGATAAGATAAAAGAAAATTCATTATTCTCACGCGAAATATGCAACCGAATTTGCAGACGAAGTGTACAATATACATAACTAATAAATGAAATATTTATAGAGCACTCCAAAGCAACTTACTTCTCAAGCTTATTATTTAGGCGAGGCAGCTATTTCTATAAAAACCAAGGTTAATCAATTCATGATAGATGATAGTGAATCAGAAGTTAATTGAATAAAATGGGAAAAGTCAAGGTATTCATAAATACACCGCTCCCTTTGGTTCTATTAATCGAATAAATGACTTTCGCTAACTATCTATTATACTCGTAGTTCGTACATATGCCTGCCTGCCTGCCAGACTGTGGTCAGCTCTAAGAACGGTAATGAAGAAAAAAATCCAAATTGTTTTTTGCTTGATACTTGGTTTATCGTTTCCACACTACACAGAAAAGGAGTGATAAAACGCTATGATATTATGCATAAGACATATGCATAAGACGTATGTAACTATTACCTACACTTCTGGAACCTATTGAAATTGCTATTGTTTGTATGGAATTCAAAAATAACTTAAAATCCCTATATATTTAAAATCGGATAGGCATTGATTTGTTGTTTGCTGAGTCAATATCATTACAAATCTACGAGTGAGTTTGTTGATGGATACTTCAAACAAAATCTAAATTAAGAAACCTTGAGTAAAGAACTGAGTAGCTACACTAAGATATAGCTTGAAGCTAATTTAAATCAGTTGGATCTCTTTTGAAAACAATCTAGATGGTTTGAATTAGGGAATGCAATCTCACGAGATTTTGAAGAAGCCTAGATCTCGCGAAATCCTTTGGCGCGTAAATGGCGAGATTTCGCCATTTACGAGATCTCGCATTTGTGTCTCGGGCGCGGCGCGGGACCACGAGCTGCAAGCAGCTCACGGGGCATCGGTAATCAACTGCATTCGGTTTTCAGTTCAAAAACAAGTAACGTCCTGCGGTCTGTAAGATTTTTTTTTAAAGAATACAGTTCCACGGGATGCATTTTATACGGGGCCATTCTAAATTTCAGACAACTACGAAGTCCCAGTGAGATTTTAAGTAAAATAAGATTTATTTACGGGGGAGGGGCAATCTAACGAGATTGCCTCTCTCGCGAGATCTCGTTCGATTTTTGGCAGATTAATCTCGGTAAATATGGCCGAGATTTCGTTCTTGAGAGATCTCAGCGATTTAACGAGATTGCATTCGAATGAATTTAAAAAGGATAATAAGGATGCAGGCCGCTTCTGATCGGTCGTTTTGGAAATCCTTGGGGGAGGCCTATGTGTACAGTTGAGCAGTGGACTTCCTGTGGCTGATATGATTGATTGATTTAATTTAAAAAACATTGAACAATTTACTTTGATCTGCACTTCTTAAATCAGTTATATGTAGTACAAACAATGCTATCGATTTTAGGAGTGATGATTTTTCTAACGAACTTATAAAAGTTTTCTCTAATCACTATGTTTACTTACGCACTACTAATTTTAAACGGCAGATTGACGAGTAGCATATTTCGAAGGTCGTAAGCCAAAAAAAACCAGTAACCTCGTCGAATCACCTATGTTAGCTAGCGAACCCTGGGCTCTGAAGCATAACCACTAACAATGCAACCGGGAATACGCTCGGATGATGATGAGGTCGTAAGCCTAGATGTACATATAACGTGAATCGCCAATATCCTCGCTCTATTATCTTATGTCTGGCTGGAGCATGTATGTATGTGACTATGTATGAGAATAGACTACAGAGCAGAGCAGTGCAGTAAATTTCCCCCTCGTTCTATTTCTGTCTCAATGAGCCATTTATTAAGAATGATTAGAGAACAGCTTGGTCAATCTTGTGCGAAACAATGCAGCGTAACTGGTAGGTACTTGAAGTACCTACAAATAGCAACAGCAATTAAATCAACATATTTCCGGATAGAACTTGTTTTTGTAGGAGGATATGGATGAAACATAATGATGGAACCATACTATCACTTGTTGTGATAGTATGGTTTACCTATTGTGCTATACAAATTGTATTTTGTACAATAAAGTTTAAATAAATAAAAATAAGATTACCTATAATATTTTCTTTATAAAGATCTGTCTATAAATAATGCAGTCCAGAACTTGAAACCGTGGTTATCTAGTCTAGTTAGATATTTTATTATTATCTTTTATTAGGTAGGTATCTTTTATTATTTTTATTGTATTCCTACACTACCTACATAACAAAAATACCAATGTTAGTGTTTTTCATTATTTAAGATTTTTAGTTATTGACCTGACCCGACGCCGAAGTTCTAACTGCATTTACTTATCATTCTCCGTTCGTTTACAGCCAGGCGCAAAAGTTTAAACGTATTAAAAACACGCAAATAAATTGGAGCGGTGGCAGACTGTTAACATGTTCGAAAACAGACACAAATTGCACGTTATGTGTAAACTAATATTGACAAGTGTAATTTATTAACAGTAAGTCAGTAAATTGTTGAAGTGTGTGATAAACAATCGGCTACTCGTCGAGATAACAGACTCACACGAATTGCCTTTACGTAACAATCGAGGGCTGCGCGGAGCGGAGAGTGTGCGCCGAGTTGGGAGCCGAGTGCGCGCCACTGCCGCGGCGTACGTTGGCGGGACCACCCACCACCCACTCACTCATTGCCGCAGAGCGTGTATTTACCGCAATCGAGTAACTCACGACCGCGTCACTGTCTGTTGCTAAACATTTCATCTCGTTACGACAGTCTACATCTTTAATTATTTTTTTATGAGTGACAACCATGACCGCGAAACAATATATTTTAGGAATGGATATTGGGACGACATCGGTTAAAGTCTGTGTTTATGATCCGATAACAAAAGAGTTGGTTGCTAAACAAAACAAGGATACTGCAGCTAACATACCAAGCGACCAAGGGATAGAAGGGAACAAGCAGGATGTCCCGAAAATAGTGTCAGCTGTACATTACTGTGTATCGCGGCTTCCTAGAGATGTCTTGCGGCATGTCACGAAGATCGGAGTTTGCGGTCAGATGCACGGTGTTGTGTTGTGGAATGATGGGTAATTATTTTTTAGTTATTTTATTATGAAAAGTGGGTAAAAGTCACTGCCCTGTGGAGTTCATTATATGTTTTTTTGATGAGATAAGAAATTATACATACACACCTGTGTAACCTACCAACATAATATGTGGAAGCAAATATTATTTATTTGTTTACCAATTTATGTACACGGGAAATGTTACAGACAATACATAAAAAAAAAGTTGTACAAAGGCACTAGTTACATATTCAGTAGGCCTGTGAAAGGAAATGTTTATACAAGAAAGGCATACATACAAGTTTCTACATAATATTAATTTTAAATAAGAAAGTACATAAAATAACATATTATTTTACAGGGCTTGGGAAAAAGTGGAAAAAGATGGTGTAGTAATGAGGTTTGAAGGAACGCGAGAAAAGATGTCAGCATTATATACCTGGCAAGACACAAGATGCAAACCTGAATTTTTGGAGTCTTTACCCAAACCAGATTCTCACTTGCGATGTTATTCAGGTTATGGATGTGCCACGCTTTTGTGGATGCTGAAGCATAAGCCAGAGAAGCTAAATAATTTCAAATACTCCGCAACAGTGCAGGACTTTGTGGTGACTATGCTTTGTGATTTAGACACGCCAATCATGTCTGACCAAAATGCTGCCAGTTGGGGTTACTTCAACACAGAAAAAAATGAATGGAATACTGATATTCTCAAATCAATTGATTTTCCAATAAACCTTCTGCCTAAAATTGTAAAAAGTGGAGAATTTGCAGGAAAGTTGAGCACAGCATGGAATGGAATCCCTGAGGGAACACCAGTAGGCGCAGCTTTAGGTGACCTCCAGTGTTCAATGCTTGCAACCCTTGAAAATGAGCAAGATGCTGTATTAAACATATCAACATCAGCCCAACTGGCCATTGTGGTCAATAAGATAACTGATTTGGGCTGCAAAACTATTGAACATTTGCCATACTTTAAAAACAGTTATTTAGTAGTTGCTGCATCATTAAATGGTGGTAATGCTCTGGCTACATTTGTAAAGATGCTACAACAATGGATGTTGGAATTAGGGGCTCCAATACCACAAGCAAAAGTGTGGGAAAAATGTATAGCTTCTGGCTTGGAAGCTCCACAGTCCAATATGAAGATAAGTCCGCTGCTCTTGGGAGAAAGGCATGATCCCACAGCTAAGGCATCAGCTCTAAATATTGATCTCTCAAACATTCAGTTAGGCCAAGTATTCAGGTCTTTATGTGATGGTTTGGTTGAAAATCTACACTTTATGATGCCGAAGGAGATATTAAGAAACGCTAACATAAAGAGAATTGTTGGTAATGGGTCAGGATTATCAAGGAATGCTGTCTTGCAGAGGGCTGTAGAGCATTACTATAGTTTGCCTTTAGAGTTCACATCGGGAGGAGATGCAGCAAAGGGTGCTGCTATAGCTGTTATGTAAATTGACCAGCATGCCTTATCATTATCATTAAATATAGAAGATATATAAATATTATTCAATCAAGAGTTACTATTTATTACTTATGATATGACAATAAAGTTTAGAGGGTTTTAATTTATTTACATACCTAATTCCAGAAAATTGATAAATACCTTATTTATATTAGATGAGGGACCATTTACTCAACATTTTTTTTTTGTCTTGACATAGACTACTACTTATTACAAAGTATTGTGTGAACTATGATCACAGCTATGATCTTAATTTTATAATGAGCAAGGATAGGATAGGATATAAGGAAGGCCATGGAAGAATAGGCCATATGAGAGCAAGGTTACATGCTCAGTTTGGCATCAGTTTAGTCTATCAGTCTGGATTGACTTGACTGATGCCAGAATGATGGATGATTTTCAGTTACATGGCACTGATGGCACGGTCAATCTAAACTGACACCAGACCGATAAAAAGTATGTGCAGTGTACGGCAGAGAGCTTATGTACCTTGGTGTACGGTGTGTAGTAAAGTACGGTGACTGACGCGAGAATGATATGAGCGGGTGACTGGATAAGTCTCCCATCATTCAAAAAAGACTGAGAAAATTATAATTTTCATCAGTCCGAACCATCTGTACTCTGTCATTCCGTGGGTTCACAATCATTCTGACCAGACTGATAGACTGAACTGATGCCAAACTGAGCGTGTAACCTACATCTTACTAACGCCGCGACGCGAATCTTCTTTAGAGGTAGGTTACATGATCATTCTGGCATCAGTCAACTCCATCAGCCTTGATTGACTATGGATGATTTTCACAGTTACACGGTCAATACAGAATGACAGCAGACTGATAAAAAGTACGTGTACGGCAAAGAGCTATAATGAAACTTATGTACATTGATGTTGTGTAGTAAAGTACGGTGACTGACGCGAGAATGATACGAGCGGGTTACGCGATCAGTCTCCCATCAGTATTTCATCATTCAAAACAATTTTAATTTTCATCAGTCCGAACCATCAGTCTGTCATTCCGCGGGTTACACGATCATTCTCCGATCATTCTGACCAGACTGATGGACTATAATGATACCAGAATGATCGTGTAACCTTGCTCTTATAGGACTTCAGTACTTGCTGCAAAAAGAGCATTGTATTTTACTTACCAACGGGTATCTCTCTCAAAACGTGCTTATGAGTGATTTATAAATCGTAGGGTCATAACTCGTAATGCTCGTAATCAAAGGGCGGCGACGGGTTAAAAATTATCCAATTTGTGCAAACGGGGGAAAAAGAAATTTATTGTCCATTTAAATTCAAACTTTTCTTTTACCTTACGCTAAGGATAGATGTATGTTTCACAGGATCTTTTTATTGAAAAGCGAATTAAAGAACACAACAATCAAAATCACACCAATAAATCCATCCACGATGAAATGAAAGTGGTGGTCAAAGAGAATATTATCACTAGGTACGTTTTATTGAGGTTATGTTATGATATTTAAATTTTTTTTTAAAAATAATTTTACGGCTCTGGATACAAGTCCTTTAGAGCCTATATTTAATTTTGTTCTTTATTCCTAATCCTAACCTAATCCTAACAATGACATGACATGACAGGTAGTACACAAACCACAGAGCAATAATGTATAGAGGAAACTTAAAAAATGAACGGAAAACACTATAGCCTTTTCTTTTTTACAAATAAGAAATGTTATAAGAGTGACAGAGTTCGATATACTGCAACACTTACTACTTAAAACCCTCATGTCGCCATTTGTGCTATACAAATTTGTTTATATTAATGTATACTATTAGTGATGGGCAGAGCAGGGATGATGGGATTTGCAATTTATCGATAATGACAATTAATGGCAGACAATACTCTTCTCTCACTCGCGAAGTTGGTGTTTGTTATGGGAAACCCAAAGGAAATGGGTCCTAGTTGTTAAAAAAACATCTCGAATTTCTCATACTTGTATTTATTGCCAAAAATGTTTTTTACAAACACCAACTTCGCGAGTGAGAGAAGAGTATTTATTAAAACTATTACACGCTACTATTTTCTAATACTTACTAAATGCACTTTAAATCAAAATTAAAGTTTCGTAAGTAGTTATGATCTGAAAAAAATAGTCAGAATCTTAATTAAATACGGCGATGAAGATTAATATGTTACCACAGCAGTGTTATCTTTTACCGACGTTTCTTTTTATCGTGTTTACCGACGTTTTTATCTGTCACATATAAGACGAAAAAAATATATAAAACAGAATATAACAAAAAGACGTTCATAAGAGTATAAAAACACGTAGAAGTAATTATGTAAATATGTATATCACTGTAAACTTTGAATTGCTATTAAATTTGAACGGTCACGCAGAGTAGTCGGGTTCCTTATGACTCATCGGGTAAGTCGGTTGTAATTGTACGTATCGTCAGCATGAACTCCAATCGACTCACAAAGCAGCTGTCACGTGACTTCGTTCACAATTTAATCTAATCCAAATAACAAAGGAATGTTTAAATGGTTAAATAATAATGCCTGCCTATGAAAAAGATCTAAATGTGCGACATATGCATATGAATGTAACAGTTTTGGATCTGATCCTTCACGATAGCAAGTGGATTCAAAATGCAGTGAATACAATCTTGAATATTTAGAAGGAGTCCATTCTCCACGTCTGATATTCCTGACCCATTTTTCTTTCAGAATGTTATCCTTTGGGAATCTGCAATAAAAACAAAATACAATATACCTAATGTGGTACACCTAAAATAGAATACTTATGTATTATAAAATAGTTATATCGTTCATTAAATTAGTCACAGAATGGGGAAATAAGTACCTATAAACTTATCGATAGCAACCTATTTAGGTGCAGCACTACGATTAAATTTCAAGGGTATTTCAGTTGTCAAAAATGGTACAGTCAATGAATACAAACATAAAAATGAGTTCATTTTACTAATAAAGAATTCGAAACTTTGTTATGCCAATTACCAACGAATACAACTACAAGTCAACATGCTGTTTTACTCGAATTAAGCCTTAATATCATTTTCTTCCTCGAATGTATTTAATACGACTTACCGATGGAAGGATATTTTTTGTCCTGTTCCGCTCAAAATACCTTGTTGGCTGAAACAAACGGGAGCAGAACACGGGATAGGCATCTTAGCACTTGTTTCCACACAAACAGTAACGAGAAAACAACTTGATTTATAAATTTTTGTTAAAAACACAATTGACTCGCATACGTCCAGCTGGCACCGTGAGTACTTCAACCGGTCGGCTGACGGCGCGCGTCATTTCAAGATGGCGATGCACTCTAGCGCTATCTCGCTTCGTTCATATGAGCCGGGCAAATTAGTGCGAGTAGAGCAGATATAGTTATTCTGCTGCTATTTTTTATGAGGCGTCTAGAGATACTATGTTTATGACACAAACTATGTAGAACAGGTAATGGGTATTGGTAACATAATATTATTAATATTAGCGTTGGCCGCTGCTGGTGAATTCATACGTTAGTTACCAATATAATGTACAGACGGTTAATCAGATACCATACCGGTGCCACCGCGCGTCGCGCACTACGTGAGGTGGCATGGCACAGGTATCTTATCATTCCTCTGTACGTTCAGAAATGTGCAATATCTCTGGTTTAAAAAGTACCTGCGCATTATAACAGATCAGCTGTTATCTGTCACTGTCACTAACTAAACTAACTGCTTTTCGGTCACTTTTACACTGCTCTGCTGCTGAATTTTTAGAGAGCGGCAGAAGTGGTATACAACAAGTGACCAAGGCACCAAGCTTTTCCGAATACTTGGTAGATAAAAAGGATTTGGCATACTTTACTGAGAAAATACATCAAAATCAAACCCAACATAAGGCCTGTTCTGGCCAGACTTGTGTTTGTAGCACGATGGAAAGTGACAAGAAATGTGAAGATAATATGGATATTCCAGCAGCTGAAGGGAATCTCTTAGAACAGCCTAAAGAGGTATCGGAACCTACTCGTAATCCACTAATAAAGATGCGCACTTATGTGTTGGCTCTTCGTCCGTGGTCCCTGAGTGCAAGTTTATTGCCGACGTTACTGGGAGCCGCGCTAGCGTACCGATTGCCGGGGGACGCCGGCTTCAGCTGGCTTACGCTGCTGTTCACATTGTGCACCGTCATCCTAGTACACGGTGCCGGCAACGTCGTCAACACATACTTTGATTTTGTTAAAGGTATAGACAACCGCAAATCTGACGACAGGACTTTAGTGGACCATATTCTAAGTATTGATGAAATTGTTTCCCTGGGTGCAATTTTGTATATGGCCGGGTGTGCATTTTTTGTTCCATTAGTTATCTCGTCACCAGCGCGTATGGAACATCTAGCATTAGTTTATTTTGGGGGATTGTCGTCTTCATTTTTGTATACTGGAGGCATAGGTTTGAAGTATATCGCTCTGGGGGATATACTAGTATTAGTGATATTTGGGCCAGTCTCAGTGGTGTTCTCATTTCTGGCTCAAACTGGAAGAGTGGATTGGCAAATTATTTCTTATGCTGTACCACTTGCTTTGAACACTGAAGCAATATTACACAGCAACAACACAAGAGACTTGGAAACTGACTGCAAAGCTGAGATTGTAACATTAGCCATATTAATTGGCAGAACAGCCTCTTATTTATTGTATGCATTTTTATTGTTTACTCCATACATAATGTTTGTAGTTGCATCAGTTAAATGTTCTTTTTGGTTTTTGTTGCCAATTTTAACCCTTCCCAGAGCATTTGAAATTGAAAGAAGGTTTAGGGACCCAGACACAATGCGCTATGTCCCGAGGCAAACTGCTAGGTTGAATTTTTACTTTGGCATGTTGTACATGATTTCATGTCTATTTGCTAACAGACTTCCCTTCCTGTTGCTATAGTTAAGTGAAATGTTTGTTAATTTTATGCCATTACAAGAATCTATTGTGGATTGACTATAACAGTATTTCGGCCTTGTAATGTTTAAAAAATTTTGTATGCTCATTATTATTAATAAGCTTATTTAAAAAAATGTGTGGTTGTGCTTGATGAATTTTCAAAATAATGTGGCACAACTATTAAACTTAGCTGTAATGTAAGTGTAGAAATTAACATATCACAGATCTCTGTCACCACTGTTATGTTAATGCTGTGTATACAGAAGGCCACAGTGTGATGGAGGCCAGATAATGAGCGTTCAAACAAAAATAGACCAGTCGACAATGGCTGGTAACAAGGGTGTGAGCCACTTCTATGATATGCATTTAAAAACTGTTGCTGCTTATTCTCGATCATTTTTCTATAGATGCACAGTTGCCGCCTAAAAAATGGCTTGTTTCGCTGTCATTCGCTCGGTGGTCGCACGCGTGACGTTACGTCAAAGATGACCAATCTAACCAGAAGGTAATATGTAACGAACTTGATACAGATTCATTTCCTCGCTTTTCTCAGTTACTTAAGGTTTAAATTAGATAAAACTGTTTTCGCAATACTTGAAATGGTATACATCAACCTATGTACTATTGACAAGGGGACAATATTTTGTTTGATTTTGCAAGGAACTGCGCATCTGTAGAATATATGATCGAAGCTGCTTATGAATAACTACCTCTCATGTAGATGTTTAGGAGTATGTGTGCAGATTTTGTATTTTTATAATTATGTTGAGATTTGGGATGGGATGAAAAGTTGTATAGAAAGGTGAAAATATTTATTGTACCTACATTATAAGAAATCTCATAATAAATACCTGTATTGTACATTGACAATAATAATTTATATAAATTAGTTTGTAAGTTTTAAGTCAAATATACACATAGTTTACAAAAAATCTTTTTACTTTAACATATGTAAAGATTTTTGGATTTTCAGATACTGTAATGAATAAGTGCAGGTTGGTTGGTTGGTACCAGCCACGATAGGACAAGCTTCCATAAATTTATGAAGGTTAATAGTTTCAGAAATAGATCTCCACCAACAAATTATGTTTGACTTTTGGGGACACCATATATAACTGAAGGTATTGTAACCACTTCTCTCAGGTTAATTATTTATATTAATCACTAAGATGGTGAAATCATTAAAACCACACTTCACAATTATTATATTTATTGACATATCAACATAAGAGACCTCTAGCATATAATCTTTATATTATAAAGATAGATACAAGTCAAATTATTATACAATGAGACCAAGTAATTTAAAAGAAATGGACTTATGTTAGGAATGCCTGCTCTAAACCTGATATACTGGCAGTGTCGGAAGAAATTTAAAATTGAATTATGTGTATAACACTACTATACATTGTGGTTATGACATACGCTAATATTATGTGTATGTGAATGTATTGATAATAATGATTAAGAGTACTATTTGCTAATCCCAAGTGAACATCCATTTCAAAGACATGACATTTCATATTTGTTATCATATATAAAGGAACATCACATTGACACAATGAAGATACAAACAATAATCATGTCAGCTAACGAAAACTAAACATAATATCACTATATGCAAATCTGTGTATTCAAATCCATAAAATAAACTCATTTTCTATTTATTTTGCATAAAAATAAAAGTCTTCAACATTCCATACAATACCTATGTTATAGTATATTTCTGTATATCATTAGTTATACTAATGTTGGACTAATTAATCTAAAATAGAAATGACTTACAAGTGGTGTAGTGGAGCTTCTTACCAAATGCAATAATTGGCTCGCATACTCAATTGATAAATGTTATAGTGAGCGATACTTCTTATTCAATACATTTCGGGGTCAAACTTCACAAGCACCTCAGACCGGACTTGATGATTCTTTAGATTTAGGCCATAACATGTGATGTAAAATTAGAAATAATATAACAATACTTTAATTTCATTTAAATTAGGTTAAAATGCTGCCAAATATTGTATCTGTAGTATAGAAAAGGGTATTTAAAACTAGAAGGCGGGTGTACTTTCTTTTATATAGACAAAAGTTTAATAGCTTTTTGTTCTACAGAAATTTTTTCTAAGATTATAATTTAATTGAATAATAAATACGTAGATTACTTAGTATGAAGAATTTTTAAAAATAGCTTTTTGT
Organism: Acrobasis repandana; assembly: GCA_963576875.1. Classification (NCBI taxonomy): domain Eukaryota; kingdom Metazoa; phylum Arthropoda; class Insecta; order Lepidoptera; family Pyralidae; genus Acrobasis; species Acrobasis repandana. The sequence continues at coordinate 5,913,207 of OY756230.1, read as the reverse complement.
TACTCAGAAAATCAATAGGTACTCAGAATATTTATTACTAGCTGTGCCCGCGACTTTGTTCGCGTGGTTGTCGGAACGTAATGTTATATAGCCTAAAGCCTTCCTCTATAAATGGACTACCCAACAAAAAAAGAATATTTCAAATCGGACCATTAGTTCCCGAGATTAGCGCGTACAAACAAACAAACAAACTCTTCCGCTTTATAATATTAGTATAGATGAGGAATTTTAAATCATAGATTTTTTTACAAATAACATTTACTTTTCGAAGTTTATAATATCAAATCAAAAATTTTTATTTTCAATATGTATATTAATATAACCCTTATAACCAAGAAAAACATTTTATTATGTAACAGTTTCTTAACTTTTCTTTTGCTTGGCTCGCTCGGCTCGTGCGTGTGTTGGTGGTCGTAGTACTAACATAACCGAGATGCTTATCTGACCAGTTGCGTTTCTGACGAAAAGCGACGAATCCAAAACCTAACCTATAGGTTTTCCCTTACTTAGTAAAATGCATAGAACTTTCCTAGCACTCGCCCCGGCCTCTGCCGCGGCACGCTCGCTTCGCTCGCTCGACTCGTGCGTGTGTTGGTCTCAGTTCTAACATAACCTAACCTATAGGTTTGCCCTAACCTATATATTATGGTAGCGATTTCTAATCTATTGTGACTTATTATATGGTAAAGAATTTGATTTGAACAATGTTTTTATCTAATACTTCCAATAATAAAAGTTGACTTTTTTTTACTGAAGAATTCAAATAAAATTTCATGAAAGAATATTCGTTAAAAAAATATTCTACTGTTTGATTAGTGAAAAGAAAATATGAGATTATAAAATTCGTTGAACTGTGTTTCTATAAATTATGTTTCATTCAAGTAAATAGTCTTTGAAAAAATAATATTAGGAATAAAAATATAAGAATTAAATATTCCATGAAACATTTTCTGCGAATCAAAATTCTATTAAATTTCTGTCTGTGAAACAAGGGTTCCCCCTAGAAGGCAAAATACAAGATGCTTATAGTTTTAAAGCTAGGAGCTGAAAGGATCACCATGTCGCCACGTTCTAGTTAAAATAGCCAGTGCAATGAACATGCACTCTTTACCATGCGTGTTTAATCTCACATTCAAGTGGACAATAGTCCGGACACTGGAAATATCCAGGTCAAGTCTTTCAATATGCATTACATTATATACATCAGACTTATTGTTGGCTTAGGATGCTTACGACGAAGTTGAAGCCTTCTTCTCACGTTGCCATTGGCTGATTTTCTCCTTGAGTTCCGTTGCTGTAATAAAGAAAACAGATTTAAAAAAAATAGGCACAAGCTAAATGTGTGTCACTTTATTTTGGGTTAGTCGCTACATTTTTAGCAAAACCATTTATTATTTATTTGTAAGTATCTAGGCGACCGAGATTAGCTCATAGAAAACACAGAGAAAAATTAGTTCTCTAAAAATGAGACAAATTTTCAGCCTCTAAACCCTTTACTTTACATACCAATTTTTTTAACCACCAGCCAAATCTTTGGAGCAGGTTCAGTCCATGGTACTGAACTACTTTCCATAAAAACAATTAACCAAAATAAAAATTCGCCTTCCCATACAAATCAGCGCTCAGCCAAACGAATTTTGTATGGGAGGACGAAAATTTTTATCGATTTTTAATAACTTTTTTTATAGAAAGTAGTTCAGTATCATGGACTCAACTTGCTCCAAAAATTTGGCTGGTGTTTAAAAAGTCACCCTATTAAATATAATCGTTGGGCAGTTTTCGAGATACAAGAATTGCTCGTTTAAAGTAATATGAGAACTCACCTGGACGTAGCTGGTCTTCAGAGAGCGGCTGCCGGTTGAAGGGGTCAGTGGCGCTGTTCAGCAAGTGCCGCAGTATCACAGATCTATCCATCACCTGAAACCAAACATACTCATCATCAGCGCTTTATCGAAGAACGTATGCGTTACCCTGGCAGAAAAATACCGAACGTAACGTCCGAAGTGCAAAAGGTGGACTACTATTTTGCAAAGTTTACCTTCCCAGACGGCAGCAGCACAGGGTCCGTCATGAGAGTGTCCATGAGCGGGTCGCGGAACTCTTCGGGCGCGTCCGCGAACTCGTCGCTCTTCTGCTGGTTTGACACTGGACACAAATGACTTTATTACAGTAAAAGTAATTTACAGTCGTCAAATTTTTAGCTTAGTATGTATCGTGAGAGACTGTGATCCAAAGTTCATGGTTTGAGTATCGGTAGGTTCTTTTTTCAATTTTTTTTTCGTACTTTATAAAACTGGTATCGTAAAAATAAAATTAGTATTTATTGAGAACCTGGTTTTCGCTTTGTTTTTCATCTAATGAGGAGACCAATTTTTGAACGCGAAAATCATACAACGAATTTATTAGCGCGAGCGTTTCAAGTGAATCATTCGTTGTATGATTTCCCACTTTCAATAACAGGTCTCCAGGTACTATTATTTATTTGTGCGAGCCTCAGTAGACCGCGCAGCCTTCATTTTAACCCCCAACAAAAAAGGAGGTGTTATAAGTTTGACGCAAATGTCGGTCTGTCTGTCTGGCATCGTTACTTAGCACTCGAACGGATGGACTGATTTCGAGGCAGATTTTTTAAAGTTCCCTCGCGGTGGTTCTTAGCTATGTTTGATAAAAATCGGTCCAACCGTTTAAAAGTTATTGAGGATAATCGCTTGAAAATCAGGGCTTTCTCTAGAAAATATATAGATGGCGCTACCCGTAGCGCGACTTGATGTCCGTATCAAGTCGTATCAATATTTCCGGTTCACATCACTAGATGGAGTTTTTGACAGTCGGGATATTTTTTAATTTGCCTAGCAAATTAACTTGTCTATAATGTGCTAGGTTTTTTCAAAGAAGGCTTGAAAAATCTGTTCACTGACACCCCTTGTATTGCAGGTGTCCATATATGCTACGGTATCCACCTAGCAGCAGGTGGGCCGTATGTTTGTCTACTTTGTTCTAGTGAAGGATATAAAGAGAGGGCGACCTTTACCCATCTGCTTACCGGATGAAAATAATTTTTATCATAAAAGGTCGTGAAGGTTGACCTCTCTTCCGATCTTAAGACTATACTAGCCTCCAATGATAATCGACGCGATCCGTTCCGTTCAAGAACAGAGTTTGAAAGGTAAGTTGTAATATTTACCAGCAATCTGATATGCATTGTCGGCGAGCGCCTTGAACCGCTCGATCTCCGTAGTGGTCTTGATGCAGGCCTTCGCGAGCCGCACCGCCGCCTCTTCGAACAACTCTTTGCGGAATGATCTCTGTGAAAGCACATAGCTAAAAATTAAACACCACATTTGAAGTTACGGTAGCACCATTAGAAGTGCGTTTCATACCCTGGCAGATACTCTTAGGCTGCTGAGGAAACATCATTTGGTAGTTCCCCAAGTAACATAAATAAAATTCAGCTATTGTACTAAGATATGACTGAAGTATAATAGGTGCTTACAATTTTTGATACTTTAAGGCCGCGTCCACGGGCACGCGCCGAGGCTGCGACGCGGGCCGCCGCATGTCCGTGGACGCGGCCTTAAAGTATCAAAAATTGTTAGTAATATCAACGAAATATTGAATATTTATACCTACAAAAAAAGAGAATGTAAAATCAAACTGACTATATGGCTACAAAAACTAAACTATGATAGCACAGAAAAACTATTAGAAATTATAGTATAAATAAATTTTTAAAATTAAATATCTACACTTAAATGAGTAAGTTAATATACTAATTACATTGTTTCTGTTCGGGATCAGTACCATAGTAATGATCTGGAACAGTACACACTCCCTATTCATCAACTACCTCATAGTTACTCATTAATATGTGAGGGGGACCTGGTGACCCAAGATACAGGTTTCGGCTTAGTTTGGTGTCTCCAGTGCTCCCACAGGTTCTATTTATTTATTTTTAAGTTCATTTAATTTATTTATTTATTTTTATTTATTTATTTAATCTTCATTGCACAATAAAATAAAAGTACAAGTGGCGGACCTAATGCCATATGGCATTCTCTCCCGGTCAACCATTAGACCAAGCAGAAAATATGTGTGGCTGGCGTAATAAAATTCACAATAATAAGCAAACTTAATATAAATAAACTATATATAATCAAAGACACATAGGTATACTTATACACAAATATACTTTTAAACATATAATAACTATACATATATACTAACATGGATAAAATACAATAGATAAATACATAAATATAAATACTAATAAATATAATCAGGATGACTGGGACTAGGACTGCTGGAGGAAAAATTTATGTACCGCTCGCTTAAAAGCCAAACGACTGGGAGCTCTTCTTATAGACTCCGGAAGGGCATTCCATAGCCGGATAGCCTGGACTTGAAAAGACTTGTCCATGAAGGTAGAGCGATGAGGAGGAAAACTAAGGATGAGAGTGCTAGAGGAGCGAAGTGAACGAGAGTGAGTGGAACTGAGAGGGTTGAATTTAGATTTAAGATAGCTAGGAGAATGCGGATTGTTCAAGATAGAAAATAGCATCGAGAGTATTTTAGCATTACGACGTAAGGGAATAAGGAGCCATGCAAGCTGAGCGCGAAATGAAGAGATGTGGTCAAATTTACGAATATTAAAAATAAATCTGATGCAGTTATTGGCCAATCGGTCCAATTTGTTAAGGAGAACTTGCGTAAGGTCACAATAACAAACATCTGCGTAATCAAGAAAGGGAAGAATTAAGGTTTGAACTAATGTTATTTTTGTTTTAAGTGGTAGGTTCTTGAGATGATAGAGAGAGCGCAAGGTCGCAGTTACTTTACGACTAACCTCAGCTACTTGAGTAGTCCAGCTCAGGGTAGAGTCGATGTGTAGACCCAGGTCCTTCACACTCTCACTAAAGGGAATGGTAGTATTATTAAATTGCAAAGAAGAGATAGTGTCAAGATTTAATTTAGAAATTTGACGAGAGCTGCCAATTACTATTGCCTGGCATTTATTTGGGTTTACAGCAACACCGTATTTTGCAGACCAATCGGCGATACGCCGTAAGTCATTGTTGAGGAGAGCAACCGTTGAGTCGATGTCACTGGAATCACAAGAGTGGTAGAGCTGTAGATCATCCGCGTACAGATGGTGAGAGCAAGAAAGTAGGAAAGTTAGAGAATTGATGAAGATAGAGAATAATAGTGGAGATAAAATTCCTCCTTGTGGGACTCCAGAATTAAGATTTTGCCAGCTAGAGAGTGACTGATCACCGCGAATGGCCTGTTGTCGGCCGCGGAGGTATGATGAGAACCAATTCAAGACTGTTGATGAGAGGTTGAATCGGGACAGAAGAGCAAGAAGGATGTCGTGATCAACTGTGTTAAAGGCGTTAGAAAAGTCAATAAGGACTACCACAGTTACCTTTCCATCTTCCATTGCGAGTCTGATGTCTTCAGTGACCTTCAGTAATGCAGTACTTGTGCTGTGACCTGGACGAAAGCCAGATTGTACGTCACTAATGAGATTGTTGCGGAGAATAAAAGAAGATAGTTGGGAATTCACGACAGCCTCTAATATTTTAGAGAAATAAGGGAGAATAGAGATAGGCCGAAAGTGATTCAAGCTACTGGGGCTGTCTATTTTTGGCAGTGGTATCACGAAAGCTTTCCGCCATAATGATGGAAATACTCCAGAGCTGAGAGAAAAGTTAATTATATGTGTGAGAACAGGGAGGATAAATTCTAAGAGAAGAGAAATCATACGATGACTTATATCATCAAAACCAACGGCTTTGGACGTAATGGATAGTACGATTTTTTTAACATCATCAACAGTCACATTGGAGAAAGAGAATGTATTAGGAAGAAGATAAGGGAGAGAAGTAATGTGGGACATTGTTTGAGCTCTTACAGAAGGGTCTAGACTGGCGGCAGAGGAAAAGTGCCCATTAAGGTCATCTAAAGTAAAAGTAGACGAAAAGGATTTGTTTTGGCATTTTCCTACACCAAGGCTCTTAAGAAACTTCCATACATCTGCCGAAGAGGAATTAGTAATATTATCGTGAAAGTAGCGCCTTTTAGCAGACCTTACCATCCGGTTGCAGCAGTTTCTGGCCTGTTTGTAAAGGGCCCACTTGGAGTCACTACGATCACGTTTAAACTTCGCGAAGGCTCGATTGCGTTTTCTTATTGCCATACGCACTCCACGGGTTATCCAAGGGCATGGTGGTCGTTTGAGTCTAACTCGCCGAAGAGGAGCATGACGGTCAAATAAAGAGATTATTGTATCATTAAGTAATGAGACTTTGGACTCAATAGATTCAGCAGTGACAACCACATCCCAGTTAGCACTGGCGGCATCTTTACGCAGGGCCTCGACGTCTAAGCGGGCAAGATTGCGCATTGAAACATACCTTGGTTTTTGTTTTGATGTATGGATATTGTAGGAGGCATAGATAAGGTCATGGCGCGAGAAGGCAGGGGCAGGATGTTGACCATGCCGTAAAATATTACTAGGGGAAGATGTAATAATGTGATCAATCCAAGTATCCGGAGAATCTTTATTGAAATGAGTCGCATTGAGGGGAAGCAGAGAAAGATTAAAGGAATTTACAATATCACGTAATTTAGATGAGGAAGAGGTGTCAAGTAATAGATTAGTGTTCAAATCACCGAAGATGAGTAGATGAGGGTAAACGGAGGCAACAGAGTCAAGTACAGATTCAAGAGTAGAAAGATAGTTTATGCCAGGTGGGCAATACATAACGCCTAATACAGCTTTCACCTGTTTCACTACCACTTCGATAAAAATATACTCAGCTGACGCCGAATAAGCGGAGGGAGATTGGCAAAGAATTCTGTATGGGATATTACTGCGTAGGTATATAGCTACCCCTCCACAACCCACACCAGTCCTATCATTTCTGATCAAAATATACCCAGGCAAAGCAAAGAGCGACGAGTCCAAATTAGGCTTAAGGAAAGACTCGGAAATTAAAATAGCTTTAAGAGCATCAACAGAGCCAAGTTCCAGCAGGTCTGTGTAGTGGGCTGAAATGCTTTGAGCATTTAGGTGACAGACATTAAAGTATTTCTTCACGGAAAGCAAGTCGTTACGCACGAGTTCACCAAGAGTAGCGGCGGCATCATAAAAAGAGACATCACCATTACTCGACGAGTCACTAGTACCATGTGCAGAATAAAATGAGTCATCCATAATATATAATATAAAATATATATAAATACTAATATTATAAAATAATATATATAAAAAGATCACTTAAAGAAAAAAGAAGGCAAAGCACTAATAATTACCAAATTCAGCTTGGTCTGCCGGCTTACAACATTCTTATAAAATATGAAATAAAAACAAGAACATTTGAGCTTCAAAATCCAAATCAAACATGGGATAAAGAAATAAAAATTACTTTAACACATATCCTGTCCATTAGTTAAATACTAAAAACTTATATCACAAATTCACAATCTCACAATTACAAATTAATGAACAGGAAAGCATGAAATAAAAAGAAAATGCAAAAATAATTATCTACAGAATGCACCCAGTACCAGTACACTAGTGAGTGTTAAATGCGGAACGCAGCTTAAATAACAATGTGACACAAAACCTCAGAACAACACAAAACTGACAAAACGGAACTCAAATCCAGTGTCAGCTGTGAGCTGTCAGTGTCAAAAGTCAAATGAAATGAAGCAAAACAAATTCTCTCATAGTGGGTACCTTCGGTGTTAAAATATCAAAATAAAAACGAAAAACCTAACTACCCTGATTAAGGTACGATATTGGGATAGTAAAATTATTTCGCATTACCCCGCCTGGGTCGACGCTGCTTATCACTGCCTGTTGCGGCCGCCTTATCACTGCTAGATGTGCCCGCCTCATCGCGGTCCGACGATATGGGAACGGCTGCTGCCTCAAAAGCTTTCGTGGCCAGCCCCAGATCCAATACAGAATTAATAAGAAGTGGCTTGCCACTGGGTGGCTTAACAAAAATGTTGCCCTCCAGAGACCAACACTTAGTAATGCCAAACTTCTTACGTGCTTCTAAGAAGAGTGTCTGCCGACGTCTCGTGAGGAACTCTGAGACCATATAGGGAGTACCTTTCAATGCGGTTTTTTTACGCCAGATCGTAGACTTCAAGGAACAGTCGGTGAAGCGAACCAGGATTGGCCGCGGCCGGTTTGACTTCCTAGAACCCAGCCTGTGACAAACTTTGAAGGATGAAGCTGAGACTCCCTTGAGGTGTAACTCCTTTGTGAGGATAGAGGAGATTGTCGCCATCACATCCTCCGCCGAACTGTCCTCGCTCTCGGGTACTCCGCCGAAGAGAAGATATTTGCGCCGGTGCCTCATCTCTATGTTGTCGGTGGACTTCACTACTTCACCAATTTGCTGTTGCAGCAGCTTCAAGATGACTAGGACATCAGCCTTGTACGAGTTGTAATCCTCGGTGAGCTTGTCAATACTGCCAGGCTCCTTGGACGCTGACTTCAGTTGATTCTCGAAATCCGTCATTCTTTGAAGCAATGAAGATTCCAAGGACTTCTGTAACTCGTGCACAGCAGTGATCGAAGACATATTGTGGACAAAATGCTCAGTGAGGTGAAAATGTGTTGTGAGTGTTGTAGCCGGCAGTAGGTATTTCTATCTCATAGGCTACCACATGTAGGCTATTGCTAACACTACCATGTAATAATGGTACTGGAGACAGAAGATTGGTGTAGAATTAAGGTAAAAATGTATACTTAATATATTTTTAATTAAATTGAGATCAGGAGCAAGCTTATAACTTTTTTTGCGCCTACCGCCGAAAAAAAGTATTTTAATGTATTTAAATTTGTACTTACTGTTATAAGTTGTGGAGTAAAATAAAACTTTTTGCATTGTATTTTGTATATACCTATAGATAAAGACCCAGGACAATTTGAAAAATGCCATTTTCTATCTTGCCCTGGCTGGGAATCTAACGGAGTGATAACAGAATAGAAGGGATCTAATTTAAAACTTTTAGCCTTTATAAAATAACGTAAGTTTGCCCCACGCGGGCTCTTGGGCTATGATTGAAGGTATATTGACCTCGTCAGCGGCGAGCGCGGCGTGGAACTGCGGCGAGTCGAGATGCAGGTAGATGTCCACCAACTGCGACAGCAGCCGGCGCGGCTCCCAGCCGTACTTCTCGGGCCGCCGGACCTGCGCAGTTTATAAAACTAGAATCAAACTCTATTTTCAGTAGAACATTTTTTTTTTGTGGCTAACACTGATGTGAGATTTTTCAAGTTTCTGATTGCATCTGACATAGCTTGACGACTGCCATATAAAGATAGCAGCCGGTGTCAACGGCTTAGCGTACCTTCCGAAGCACGGAGAAGCTCGAGAAGATTCTTTGCCACTTGTGGTCATCCAAGTGTGGCAAACACCCGGGGTTGCTTGCAAAAGAGCAATGTGTGCTCCCAACGGGCCACCGAACTCCTCACAATACACATTATGATTGAAACCTAATAATGGAAAGGAAAATGATTCTTGTTCCAATGACGCATGGTTATCCCCTTTTAAATCAAGCTTTTTATGAAAAAAAAATCATCATGTATTTGAATGTACATAGCGATTAAAAACATGACCTACTTCTTTGAAGTGAGGTAAAATGACAAATAGTAGCCACACAAATGCATACTTGGAGTTTTTGGCGGGAAGTCAAGGGGTTCGGTTGGGGTTTGCTTTAAATTATTTTACAAATTGATTTTAGTGGACTTTATAATATGAAATTGGTGTTGTTTGGTGTTATAAATGCTCATGACATGAACAATGTGTGAAATAGTTAAAGTGGACAGTCATAGTACGGCTGTAGTGATATTTATTTTGCGGACTGTGTGGGCGTCTTCGGGCGTCGTCCGCCACTCAATCGTCTATGTTAACTAGTGGACTCGTATAGATTTGTCGCCAGAAGCTCCTTTGCAGTAGTCATAGGCCTACACCACCCTTTGATTGTCTTGTTAGGATTAGGTTAGGTTAGGATTAGGAATAAAGAAAAAAATTAAAGATAGGCTCTAAAGGACTTGTATCCAGAGCCGTAAAATTATATATTAAAAAAAAAAAAAAAATGCATACTTAGTTGTAAAACTTCGAACATGAGCCATTTAAATTATTACTAGTCGCCCAGAACGGTGAACTCGCGAACCCCATATCGATTCGGCTCATGTCGAATCGAACTTAAAATTCTATTGATTACATCTTCACGCCTACACAAAATTTGTCGAAACTCCAGTCAAAACTACTCGAATTATCGTCGAACAAACATACATACAAACGCCAAAAATATTCAAGTAGACTCGGTGAACTTCGCTCACTAGTTCAGTAATGTAAGCTATGTAACTGTGTTTTTTATATCTTGTGTATTGTTCGTTACAGAAAACATGATGGGCAGGTGCAGCTCCCCCCATCCCCTCCCCTATAGCCTGGCGAGCTGGCGACGCTCTTTAGTTGTAGCATACCTTGAGGTTCTTGCACTTGGGCCCGCAGAGCTGCTGCAGGTTAAAGTTGAGCATGGAGGCCAGCCGGTCCACCAGCTCGGCGCGCAGGAACGGCTCCTTGATCTCCACCGTCAGGTACTCCAGCATGTCTACCGTCTCCCTGGAAATGCATTTATCATCTGTGAAGTAAGTATTAGAATCCCCTTACCCTAGACTTTCCATACAAACGTAGTCTACGTTTTATTTTGAAACGACATGTCAGCACGTCACGACACGTACCTGGCGAGCGTCAAGTATGAGCGGCACTGTCGCTCGTCCTGCGCCAGCGCGCGCGCGCGCGCCTCGCCGCTGCCGGCCGCCGCGCTGCCTTCCTGCGCCTCGTGAATGCGCTTCAGGTACTGCCGGGAGACAACATGCCTATTAATATACTCTGCGCAATAAAATAACCCTCTCTGTTCATCCTAAGGTGCTTAAAGAACACACGGCACAATTTAGCATACAATCTGTGTAAACGTGGTGTGTCAAATACGTGTACAAGCTACTAATATGCGATAAACGGGCAACTCACGTAAAAAGTCAGCTACTGGCCAACATGTTTCGACCTCATCCGGTGGCTTTCCTCAGGGCGGATGTGATTGGCGACGCCTATACGAAAACTGTGTGTGTGTGTGTCAGTGTGGCTCGGGACGTCTTTATTTACCTTAAGCGCGTTCTCCGTTGCATCCTCCTGTGATACTTTGGTACTATGCATGTTAATGGCGTCAAAGTCAAAGATCTTACGAAGTGCAAGAATGTCAATGACCTTGCGATGTGGAGAAGAAATAGCCGAGACAGTTAAAAGGATCATTATTACGATAATATTACGACCGGCCGCCTGCCTGACGTCAACATCCACAGGAATAGATGGAGTGGTGCATTCTAGCCGGAAACCACACAGCAGCAAGCCAATATGCTAATAATTAGAAACCAAATAAGAATCCGCTATTTTCATACAAGTCAAATCAGACACGTTTTTCTAAACGTCAAAACAAATATTTTCTATGAGATATATGAAATATCGGACTGTGACGTCATAGTTTTTTGAAGTCAAAGAACGTTCTTATTATTCGTTTTTCCACATTAATAAATCTAAAATCACAACAGTACTAAATAATTTATTTTTGACCCAGGAAACTACCCAATTAGAAATGGCAACAACTCGATGTCTCAAGAATGTAAGTCTTCAAGGTCTCAGACAATGAGGAGGCGGCACTAACCGTGAGACACTCGTCGAGCAGGAACGTGGTGTCGTTCATGAGCATGTTGATGAACTTCACGAACTGCCGCCCCGAGCGGGACTCCTTCACTATGGCCTGCAACAAAACATATGGACTCTCTTTAGTAACGGCTACACCCGCAACCATATACTATAGTGACCGATTGGAGGCCCAACGGCAGACAAGGACCAACCAGAAGACCAGGGCAGAAAGGACCTGGCCGGCCAAGGACAAGATGGTGCCACGAGCTTACTGGTATCGCAGTGAGTGGAGGTCAAAAGCGACAGACATAAATAATAATAAATTTTGTCGTTTAAACTTGTTTTATGGGATACTAACTTAACGACACAATATTTTACAATAAATACACATATAGACAAACACGCAAGCCCCAGGACTATCACCGCAGCGTCTATGCGACCTAAATGACTCTTGCCCAATCTTGTCCATTGAGGTGAGGGTGGCACTCGGAAAATACATGTAGCCGATAGCGACGTTACTAAATGAATTGAGTCTTTTATTTACTTTCTAACTTTTCTGCATATAGATAACCATTCGCAAAAAATAATAACTTTACTCTGAAGTGTTATTACATACCTGTTTATGTATGGGTCGCTCCCACATGCCCTTCAGAATGATGCTGATATGGAATCGGATGGTAAACTTATCGTAGAACTCAGTGCTCTGGCCCGTGGTCTCGATGTCCGTGTAAAACTTCATCAGAGCGCTCGGCATAGCGGTCTGCGACATCGGATGATCCATGAACTTCTCGTATACATTCTTCAACTTCAAAGGAACGGATAGGTTGATCACGAATAGGACCTCGACGATCTTAGCGACTAAGTACGGGTTTTTGATTAGATGAGAGTTGCAGATGGCGCTCAGGAGCCAGGTGATGATTGGGTCTTCGATGTAGTCCGCCACGATTTGCGGAACGTATCTGGAAAAAAGGTTTTTAAAAAAATTATATATCACCTTTTTTTTAGAGTTCCGTAGTAAACAAGGAACACTTATAGTTTCGCCATGTCTGTCTGTCTGTCTGTTTGCGATTTTACTCAGATACTAGAAAGCTGGGTATGATGTATATTAATAACGCCTACAAAGTGGTAAAATAAAATTCGCAACTACGGAACCCTACACTGCGCGTGGTCCGAGACGCACTTGGCCGGTTTTTATTTATTACTAAGAAAGGCATTCCTGTGCCCGATCCCAACGAAGTCTAGAGGAAGAGAAAGACTTGTCAATTTATTAGTCAACTGCGAACAAGAGCCTAAAACAACACAGTATTTCTGACATTTGACAACCACGTCACGTTACGCACGTCGTAGCGTCGCATGACCCCAGATAAAACTGTGATAAGGGCAGGAGAAAAAAGCAAAAAAAAACACATTAAAAAGTATCTTCGTTATATTATTTGTTAAATAATAAAATACTTCGAAATATTTAGATTTGGAGCAGTCAAAGGATTTGGCCTACAATCTCCACGCTGGCCAGACGGGTTGGAGAGGTCTCATTCGTTAGCTTTGTTTAGCTTGTATTTCCTAAGTCGCCTTCTACGACATCCATGGAAAGGCTTGGAGTGATCCTAATCTACTCTGCCGGAAACCACACGGCCATTTTTGAGCAAATCATTTTTTCTTATTGAGTTAGATAAAATATGACGGAGTAATCACGGGACGTAAGACGCCACGTGCGTATTTTTGTTACAATGATGATCACATGATCGATTCGTTATGACAGTCTACTTAACCTGGACGGTAAGCTTTGTGGGCGGAGGATACCTGTGCGGGCTAGAGAGTTAGTTTAAGCTGGGATGTGGTTTCCCAAGGCAGTTTCTCATAGGTCAGCGCGAGGAGGGGCGCTGACCTCACCTTCTTATTTTTAATTATTGGACATCTACCCTTTACTCCGTCAGATTTTTATTTATTTATGGCTCAAGAGAGGAAGACATGGAAACTACTCCACCAACAAGAACATAGTTCTTAAATTATAGATAGATTTTTTTAAATTCATTACAATACATGTAAATGGCGGACTTAAGGCCAAGTTGCCTTTTCTACCAGTCAACCAACAGGTGACGCTGAAAGAGTAATCTTTTGGGGTGTGTACAACATCAGATATATACTCACTGCACGGCGAAGAGCATGAACTCGGCGATGTCCTCGACGTACCACTCGGGCAGCGCGCGGAAGGCTTGCGCGCGCGGGCCCGCGCTGTCGTGGTCGGCCAGCGCGGCCAGCAGCTGGCTGCTGAGCAGCGCGCACGCGGACGAGTAGAACTGCAGGCTGCGCCGCATCAGCTCGCCGTCCAGCACCGCCGTCTCCGCGCACTGCTTCGACCTGACGGCAAAACGATTCACGTATATATCACAGAATTCATATAAGTACTAACGTACAGAACGGGAACTCATAGCGTCCTCCCTCGTTCACGGATGCGTTTCATGGCTTGAACACTGAAACTCACAGACGTGTGAACGGATGTAAAGTTTCGTTTGTATTAGGTATAAATATTACTTCACTTGTATAAAGCGCCATACCTGTGTCTATGTTCAGAATGGATAATATGTAAGTTTTTTTGTTGAAATTGAAGATGGTACATCTTTCCTCTCGCTTTCCTGCGATCTAGGGAGTGATTTCGGGAAATACGACGATTGTGTGTAACAGGAAGCCGGGGATGTACGCACACGCTATTTGATTTGACCAATGAGCGCGCTCTGTGATAGAGTTGGCCATTAAAGAAAAGCTAGTAATTTTTTCAAACATATATCTTGTTTTCGTAAAATTCCATGGTTAATGCACGTGCAGATGTGGGTGGAAGAGCCAGACCGGGTCGACCTCTTAGAACTTTCTGCGACCAAATTGCAGATGTTCTTAAGAAAGGTAACGTAAGGAGTACCCAAAACCGAAAAGCATGCATAAAAATAATAATGAGTGTTAAGGAGGCAAAAGAGGTTTGCAAGGATCGTAGCATTAAGAGCCCGTACTACCCTAAAGTTCTTAGAGCGATCTTAAATATTATCAATATTAACGAAATACTGACTTTGAAATAAAAACACAGCAAAGTTCAGGACTAACTCTAAACATATAAGTTTCGAAAACACGATTGCTTAAAATTTTCTCGATAGAAAAACATTGCGAAGTTGCCTCCAAATCACCTCAGAATTATACTAAAACAAAGTATTTAAGATATACAATAAATAAGCACTTGAAACTTTGGATTATAATTGTATTAAACATAAGGCAGTATTCATATGTCTTACTTTTTAAATAACTCTTAAATATTCTTTGTAAAACGAAAAAAACCTCAAAACCAGAACCAGCCTCATTGACCCACCGCGATTCCCGACGCCCCGCATAGCTTGCTGTCTCGCTTCGGCTAGAGTAAATTTGTATGCGTGGACTTGGGAGCAAAATTTAGATTATTGACATCAGGCGCCCTCTTAAGTGGAGATCCGTGATAATATGTATGTATCGCGTAGTTGCTGGTACCGACCTGTGTAGCCTCTTGATCTGCCGCCGCCAGCGCCGCAGCAGCTCGCGGTTGCGCAGCGCGGAGAAGCTGTTCCGCCATTGTGGCTCCGCCGCCACCAACTCTTCAATCACTTTCTGGAGATCGCGGAATGCTCTGTCACAGAATACAGTACTTTTAGAGAATTTAAGTTCTTCTTAAGCGACTTTGTCGTTCGTATGGGACATTCAAAGATGAATGACAAGTGACATTCTAATGTGACGTTTTATTCTCATAGCACTACAAAATAATTTATTTTTGACCCTGGATACTACCCTATTAGCTGATAAATTCTACGTTTTTTTTTCCCAAAGAGCATGGAAGACTTTTTTTGTAAATGTATATTTTACCCTGTTTACTCATGTACATGTAGTGTAGTCAGAAATGCCAATTAATTTCAATGAATTTATCTCACGATAGTTTTAATACTACAATTCTTTACAAAACAACTCTTTACAATTCTTTAGAAAAGTTTATAGCATCAAAGCAAAAACTGGTGGCAATGTCATAGTTGCTTAGTAATCTGATTTGATTTGAACCATTGTTATAAGTATTACTTGTAGCTAGGTTTATGAAAAGAGCACAATTAGCCCATTACTTTATACGTATTGCCAGTGAATATGAAATAAGGCCTTATTATAATTACATGGCATCTAGGCCAAATAACTTAGATAACTGTAGAATTCGTTTAGGATCGGTGTGTAAATCTTGACACAGTAAGTAAAAAAATACTTTGGTACGTGGAGTCACGAATCCTTTAGAGCCTATCTCTAGTTTATCCTTTTTTTAGTCTTAACAATTTTCAATTAAAGGTTGGTGTAGGTCCTTTGATTGCTTCAAGGGACCTCCTGGCTATAAATCTATACTAGCATATATTTCATGGGCATTAGCTTTTATAGCGCCAAACAACAAATTTTATTATATCATAAAGTCCACTAAAAACAATTTAAAGCAAACCCCTACTGAACCCCTTGATTTCCCGCCAAAAATTTCCACAAGGGATTTTAGGAGTGCCAAAATGTAAGTCAGATCTCCGCTTTTGCTTCGCTCTCGCCCCGCAGATATTGTCTTTGGCTGAAACACTGTATCCTTTGTGGTTGAAATTGCTTGTCAAACTCACCGAATGCGTCTTTGGTGCGTATGCAGAGCGGGGATGAGTGCGACGTGGTGCATGTGTAGCGTGAGGAACCAGCACACGGTCTGGAACTTCGCCTCGGGCCACTTGTGGCTCGGGTCATTGTCTGTCACAAAAATAACCATTGTTGCATTTCACTTAGTTACATTTTAGCGCTACTCGGTGAGAATGACGCATCGCTTATTGAGGTCAAT
The DNA here is from genome assembly GCA_963576875.1 of Acrobasis repandana. Taxonomy (NCBI): domain Eukaryota; kingdom Metazoa; phylum Arthropoda; class Insecta; order Lepidoptera; family Pyralidae; genus Acrobasis; species Acrobasis repandana. Next base: position 5,896,626 of record OY756230.1, on the reverse strand, counting down.
GATTCAGGTTTTCTTCTTCGTATTTTTGAGACTGATGGTTAAACGTTACTGTCGGATTTATTAGCTGTCCAAGGGCATCTGAGATACTGAACTACATGATTCAGATGACGTGGAAAATATAAAATTATTAAGATATTTGAAATAATGCATATAATGCACATTTTTCATATATTACCAAAAGATACAAAATGAATAATAATACAATATAATACACACAACAATTTGCAGGCTGAGAAATTCAAGCAATTAATTTGGTTGTAGAAATTGTAGCTCACTTGTACTGATATAATAAACAAATGTAGGCATATAACTCATATATATTGGCCTCTGTGGAGGTTTTGCGGTTTTTGTGGTATGCCTGAAAACCATGCCGTCGATCTTATATCATATATGTACATTGACTTCATGTAGGCATTTAAAACTAATACAATTAAAAAGTTTGCACCAATTTTAAATTAAAAAATTGAATAAACACAAACTGAACTCGATAGGTTTGGTTAAAAAAAATATTAACATCTAACAATTTAGCGCCAAATATCTGCACCTTGATTAAAAAAAAAACTTAAAGCACCTGTCTAAGAAAACTTGGGTTTTTGAGATGAATCTAACAATACCCTAACTGTCCAAATCCATCCAGCCGTTTGGAAGACACGAGCCATAAAGAAATTTACAAATATTTTTTTTTATTAGACATTTGAGTGCGTTTGACCTCTATCTAGCCTGATGGGAAGCTAAGATGAGGTCTAAGGTGTTACACGCAGACTCAAGTAATGCCCATTCACCCTTGCCTTGAAAATCCCTAAATCATACGTTTGGGGAAACATCGACGCGTAACATACAAAAAAGTACGCGTAAAAAACATAATCCTTTCTTGTCAGTCGGGTAACGTTGTACTCACTGAGCGAGTCGAGCCAGTCCTGCGCCTCCTGCGCGGTGAAGTAGAGGCGGGTCTCGTCGCGCACGTTGGCCCACGAGTCCGGCTGGAACGTGTACAGCGGGTACACGCGCTCCAGCTTGATGCGCACGGACAGAAGCTGGAGCACCGAACACACATTCAGCATGAAGCCGTCACCTGTTTTGGACAAATTAATATCTATTATTAGTATGTAAGTTTTTATTATTATTTTTCCATGTCAAACAAGTTTTGATAAGGAGTAGGCCAGAATTGGAATTTAGTCAATAGACGATGCACTATTTTCATTCCCCTTTCCACATCCACTTCTTCCATATACGGTTTCCTGATCAGGAATTCAGATTCGGAAACCTGAATGCTCTCCTTTACAAACAAAATGTTCAGCAAGGCGCACAATTTATTCCGAACGGAAATAAACCTAATAAATAATAATTCAGTTTTAAATCAAAAACCGGACGTTTGCGCTAGTCTCACGAAATTTCGAATCTGAGTTCCTAATAAGGAAAACCAAATTATGAAACCGTATGTGTGCGGCAGGCCTATAACTAGGAATCCAAATAATTTATCTCAACTAAGATATTGCCAACCAAGTTAAAAAAAACATAAAATGATGGTGCCACCAATTTCTTTAAATCTGTGTTATGACCAGAATAATCAGGAAAAACAAGTGTGTTTTGATAACTCAAATTAATTTATGGGATACTAACGTATCCCATAAATAATGCAAGTTATTTTGGGGCTAGCTGAATGGAAGAAGTGAAGGGAGGCCTTTGCCCAGCAGTGGGACACATTTTTTTGTAGACTGATAATTATCCCATTGTTGGGCAAAGGTCTACCCTTTTTGCTTCCACAGATCTCGATCTGGGGTAGCTTGCTGCCAAAGATCGAGATTCAGTGAGACACATGCTTGCTCGAAATATACGTGGAAGGGACATATCCGTAATAAATCAAACCACGGTCTATACTAGACCATTATAGTATAATAATGTGTGCGGCCGCCCGGGTGATTTGTATGGGAATTTTTTTTTTTTGTTCTTTGACTGTTATTTTAATTTCATTATACTTTAGTCATCTAGTATTCGATTTATTACGAGTATGTCCCTTCCACTTTGTATAACTAGTTTAAACTTACTTTGGGATTAGCTGAATCAGTGTAATGTCCTTAGGTACCTATGTTTTTATTTTAGTTAAAGCGATGATGAAAGTATAGGACGTTCTGGACGTAATTCTGAACGTTTTAATAATTCTTCCTTATACACATATTTTTGTCGTCATTCGTCAAATCCAACAAAATTGCTGTTGTTTGTGATTGAAAAACATGTGGGATTTTGTCAGCAAACCAAATTTTAGATTGCTGGATTTTATACGTGGAGTGGGTAAGACATTAGCGTAATAAATGAAAGCACATAAAACTTACTTATATTTAACTAGCTGACCCGCCAAACGTTGTTTTGTCATAAAAATAACTAACTTATTGTAAGTGGGTAAGGATACATAAGGTAAAAAATAAAATGTTAGGGGTGGACAACCCTTATCACTTAGGGGTGTGAAAAATAGATAGTAGCCGATTCTCAGACCTACTGAATATGCATAAAAATTTGATAAAAATCGGTCAAGCCGTTTTGGAGGAGTATGGTAACTAACATTGTGACACGAGAATTTTATATATAAGATGATATTATTGAAATCCATTAAGTAGTTTTCGGGAAAATCAATTTTGAAATTTCGGCTGCTTCGAACTCAATGAAAAGTGATAAATTATTTTGTGAAAATTACGTTTTTTTTTTAATTCACTTACTTAAGTAATTAATAATTTTATATTAAGTCTAGTATAGCCTGTGCTATAATTTATCACGCTAATGTCTTTTCCACGTTGTATGTATGTACATATAAACAAAACGATAATATAAATAAATATATACGGACAAATTACACTGATTAATATGATCATAAGGTTTGCATACTCAGGACCATTATTAGAACTCAGCAATGAGGATACGACAGACATTCAGAGCAATTTACTTAATGTCTTTTATGAAACCGTGAAGATCTTAACCCTTTCACCGGGAGACTTTATAATCAGTTGTCGTGCTGCCAACGCGAGGAATAGTAAATAAAATATATAAAGGACAAATCACACTGATTAAGCTAGCCCCAAAGTAAGTTTTAAACTTGTGTTATGGGATACTAACTCAACGATACTATATTTTATGATAAATACATATATGTATAGACTAGCTGTGCCCGCGACTTCGTTCGCGTGGTTGTCGGAACGTAATGTTATATAGCCTAAAGCCTTTCTCTATAAATGGAATACCCAACAAAAAAAGAATTTTTCAAATCAGACCATTAGTTCCTGAGATTAGCGCGTTTAAACAAACAAACAAACAAACTCTAACACTTTATAATATTAGTATAGATAAACACCCAGACCTAGGAAAATTTGAAAAAGGCCATTTTCCTACTTGCCCTGGCTGCGAATCGAACCCAGAACATCCGGATTAGCGGTCTAGCGTGTTAACCATTACGCCACAGAGGTCGTCGAGTAAATATCCATAGTTTTTGGTCGGATATATACGACGCTCGCGAAATGGGCACGAAAACGTTTGGCGGATTAATCCGACGACGTTCTCGGTTAAAGGGTTAAAATAATATCTTTCCAGAATAATGTTGTACACATAAGAAGAGCGTGACAGAAATATTCGCAGGTTAAAGTTATATAATATGTAAACCAATTTCCTGAGTTTGAAAACAATAAAAGCGACGTTGTCATTACATAAACTGGTTTCCGATAACGAGGTGTAAAAGTGTAGCAAACTAAAAAAAACTCATTTGCTTCGCTTGTTTGTAAATATTGGAGATCAAGACGTAATATGTGCAGACTTGCAGAGGCATTGTTTTCAATTTTGTTATTCGCACTTTGCATACTAAACAAATATATGAGAATATTTTCACTTATTTTCAGACAGGTGACTTATTTTCAGAGATCGTTTCCACTAACTCCTACAGGAAAACAATGGAACCGACAACAAATCGGTTTTACCGCGTAGCCGCATCATTTGAGTCAACTTAAGTGTTGTTTATATCAGCAGTACTGGCCGACTCCCCGTTACCCAGGCGCGCTGTATCGCAGTAAACACAAATATTTACAAAGAGGCAATGATTTTATCTTGGAAAGTAAATAATTTGGGTTCACGCCAATTTTAAATCGTCTATTAGACGCGGTAGGTGAGCGACATTTGAACGAAATATACTTATCTATTTTCGCAAGTCATTAAACACAACGGATCGCCGAACTACGCATCGACACATTTACATTAGTAGACAGCAGCGTAGCTATAATAGCAAAAATGACACGGCATCATTTAATTTAATGAAAAGGACGATCGTTATTATAAGACTGGCTCGAGACTAGTACAAGTAGGTGTGGTGTCTCGCAGATAATTATAAAATTATCACACGCAATGAGAAGATATAGGAGACACTCGTTATATAGGACTTTGTTCTGATAGATTTGCTAGCTGTTTATCTGGCCACGGAACGAAAGTGTGTTTTCATTGATTGATTAAACAATATTAGACAGATAAGTGTGTTTACTAACACCGTTACCTCAATTTCATGCTAACTTACGTGTAATCTAGGCTGAAGGCTGGTTCATAACATGCAAAAGATTAGTCGCAAAGTCTTACGCAATAATTTATTGATGAAAAACCATGACAAATGTAAATTTCTTTAACAAATGTACGCAAATATTCCCATGTGACAGTGATATCTACTATACGGGTCATAACTTGCATGATTTGATAGCATTCCGAGACTGCCACTGCAGTGAATCAGAGAAATTTTAGAAATTAATCCTGACATCAAAAATAAAAGTACACAGTAAATTTTCCCTTCAAAGCCATAATGTCAAATTCATAGGGTTACATCAAAACACTCACCAGCCAAAGATCTTTCGTCGGTCTGCAGCTGCGCTCGCCTCTCGTTCCTCTGCAGCAGCGCCGCGAAGTAGTTCAGGAAGGGTTCCCTCGCGTCCGGACAGAGCAGGATGTTGTGGCAGATGTTGTGCAACGTGTTGCGGCTCGCTTCCACTTCGCGCTGCAACGCGAATGCGAGGCTGCGGTCGCCTGAGCCCGTTGCGAACAAGCGCTCGGCTAGACGCGGGTTTTCTTCGGCGAACAGAGATATCTAGAAAATGATACAATGTAAAAATGTAATTTACATTGCAAAATAAAGGTTACACAGCATCTCCCGACTTGGTAATTTTGTGGTAGAATCAAGGCAGTTGCTCGGTACGGGCGGTATGAAGACACACAAGTAGGTGGGCAAGTCACAAGTTCACACTGAGTTCGTACAATATCCAAGACAATGCACTCACCGCAAAGAAAGGTCCAAGAAAGCTAACTCTCGCAATCTCCCGGCCCGGCGCAGTAGTGATGGAGTCAGGGCAGAGGCTCGGCAGGCGAGCGATGAGTTCGCACACGGGTCGCCGCGCGTGCCTCGGGCCCGCGCGGAGCTCGCACAGCGAGCGCAGCGCGCGTAGTGCTGCGCCGTGCCCGCGCCCCACCAGAGGGGACACGCAGCGGCGCATCTCCTCCCGGATGCCCATCAGAAGGGGGACAAATACCTACATTCAACACTTTCATCATTACATTGGCATATTGTGTCAGTTTAGCATAAAAAAAGATAATTTAAATTCACACAATACAAGATACAAATAATTAATTACGTCACACTGTGTAGTACTCAATTTGAAACTGCTACTATACTTTCTAGTATAGGTACTTTTAAATTAGCATATCATGAAAAATTCATTCAACCTACCAAAATCTGCTACTTAGCATAATAAGCAAATAAGGCTACTATTGAGATTCAGACTTTGCAAATTTCTTTATAATTAATCAATTATTACCTCTTCGAAAACTTCCTTGTCCATATATGTAGCGATAAGTAGCTCCGGAATGAGACCAGTTGGGGTGTTTCCAATAAGAATGTATGGAAGTAGGGGTGATTTTCTACACTTTTCCAAATTTAAGCCTCCTTGTAGCACTAGCACCAAATAATTCACAAGTAAAGTCCTCAAACTTTGCAAGAGATCACTCAGAGGCGGCTCTGAGCTTTTCTTTGGATGTTCTCTTTCATACAAGTTAATGTTGTTGTAAAATCTTAGTAAGTAACTAACAGCTAGGCCCTGCGTGGGAATCGTTTTTGGAATGGGAAGCGAGGGAGTGGGACACTCGCCCTTGTCGGCGTCGGTCTCGGATCCCAAGGGACCACTTGTCAGAGTGTCGTCCCCGCAGTCTTCACTCAATCGTTTTGACGTCTCTGACACAGCAATGAGTTTCTGATTCAAAGGGTCACTCTCATCTGCTATTTGTGACAACACATCCATTATGGCATGGGATGATATTTCTTGTAAACTAAGCTTAGGATTGTCCAGTAAAGCTGCTGCAACTGATGGCACATACATTCCTGAAACAATCACTCATAAAGTAATAACTTAATGGTTTTATGCATTCTTTGTTTAAGTACAAATAAAGTGCAGTGTTTTACCAGCAATCTCGTCTGACCAGGAGACCTGCAGGATCTTGGCAACAATATGCCGCAGCTGCTCCTCTGTCAGCTCGGTGCAGCTCACTGTCCGTGATCTATAAATCTTTCTGGCTGGAGATGCTGAGCAGTCATCTTCCACCTTGGGAAGAACAAGAATTGCTTATAGGAATAGTTTGAAAAATATTTGAAAATAAAACAAGGAGATATGTTGTCTTTTATTCCAATTAAATTCTAATGGGAAACACTGTGGGGAAACATTTATAAACTATACAATTAATTTATATTCATTCTAATCTAGATGCATGAAAACAAAAGTGTTAAAAATTTGATGTAAGAAAAATATTATGTGCTTAATGTAAATTTTTATGAATTTCATAGATCAAATAAATGCAATGTTAAATAATTTATATTATTCCAAAACAAATGTTATTTACTTCATTGTAAAAATGAATACCAAGATGGTAATACATAATGCATAAGAAACTGTTCTTGTGTAACAGAGTTACAGTAAAAGACAAAGAACAAAAGTAGGTTACCAGAACAAACAGAATGTATATTTCATATTCAGATAAATCAGATTACATATACAGAGAATAATGTTCCTGAATTAATAGCTGACAAAGATAAATATTGAAGTAAAATAAATTTACACTCACCTCCATTGGCTCTTGTTGCTGCTCGTTTTGTGAATTTTTTTCTGATGAATCATCAACTTCCATGGAGAGGGAGCGGCGTGAGCAGCTTGGTGATACATTGGGTCTAGGTCGTACAGGTGAGGGCTCAGCAAACTGTGCTGGTGATATTGACCTGGATGTGCTGTCCTCCCGTGTGGACGTCCCCTCGGAACCACCAACTGTAGACTGTGGCAAGCTACTCACCCGCACTGACCCACAACTCAACAATGTGTCATCACCCATTGAATCAAAACTATTGTATTGCCTGGTTTGTGACAAATCTGTCATCTTTGTGTCTGGCATTTCATCTAATAAATTATTGTCTGGTTTTTCAGTCACGATTAAGCCATCTGCTGGTATTTTGGTCTGATCTGAATCTCGTTTACTGACTCCATCTGAGAAATTTGTTTCCTGGTTTGGGTTGCTGGCATCTGGTGTGGTGGGTTCTGTGGAGCTGCGAGGAGTCGGCGCGGGCGAAAGACGGGACAGAGGCATTTGAGAGGGATTGGCGTCGGGGGAGGGCATCGAGGCCCCGGGGGTGACTGGAGGACTAGCAGACGACGGGCTCGTGCCTGCGCCACTTAAAGCGCCGAGTCTCGCCAAGCGACGTCTTCTTATCTGAAATGTACGAACATGAGGTCCAGAGACACGTGCTAGTATCTCAGGTCGCGCTAGTGCGACACACCAACGCTTTGTTTTGTTACGAAATTAGACTGACCATACGGATTACGCCAAGGTTCGTTTACAAAACAAAATATTCTACTTACCTCCGCTTGACTCAATTCACTCATGTTGGATTTTACTTAGTATACACTGAGCAATAATTGTTACGGACACTATTTCACAAAAAAATGTCCTGAAATACTGAATAGAAAGAATACGAGCACAAGCCACACAACAAGCAGTCAGTCACCTCGCTCAGCTGTTTGACGTTTGTCGTTGGTAAAATGACGAGAAAGTATTGAAAATTCACGCGTCATCGTCGCTCGTACTAAAGTCACTAATACACGATATCGAAATGGATACCGGTATGCCAATATATCGGTGTTTTTATCTAAGAAATACCGGTAATAACCAGTATTTATTTTAATAATAATTTTTTTTTTGAGCTCAAACTCAAACGGATATAAATGTGAATGTAGCTGAGTTTTATCTTATGAGTATGGAGACAGAGGCGTAGCTAGTTTTGACGAGAATGCAGTCTTGACCAGTATGTCGTAAATCGGCGTGTGGCGTGCGTGGGTGACGTGACAACGTGGGAAGCACGTTGTCACTACACCCACGCACCCCACGGCCTTACAGTCTATAGGGCCTCGCACGAGTCGCGTCGCGTCGCGCGTGAAGCGATATGCTTTTGTTTCTCGTCGTACCTACGTAGGTACCTATATTAAATGCATTAAATTCATTACAATAATAAGAAACTAGAAGGACCTCGCCAGACTAGCCCTCTGAAACTTGGCTTTCGCTTCAACAGTGTTGAAGAAGGTTACATATAGGTAACTGAGTTTATAAGAGGAAACTCTTTGCTGTTCAATTTCCTTTTTACATTTTTATGTCATGTCATTTTAGCTATTGTCTTTTTATGTGCTTTTACATCTATCAACATTAAAACGCAGTGATAATATCCAACAATAATATTTTATTTCATATTTCATAACTAAATAAAATCTTAGGGTCTATATATATAACTGCTGTGCCATAAACTGCTGTGCAATATCTGCAACAGCCAGCCGCCAGCCGCCATTATAGCAGATAACCTCCTTTTTTTTATGAGGCCTCGCGCGATTCCAAATAAAACTGATCTTGCTGGCCACGCCTTTGATTAGACTTGAACAGAGGCACTGAGCAAAACAAAACAAAATTATTGGTTAGTATGGTACGGGGTACCATGGTACCCACCATGGTACTTAGTCTGGCCACAGAATCGTGATATTGACCTTGAAACAGAATTCTTTATATGGCAATACAATACACTTGTCAAACCATAGTACGTCGGCTGTCACATTGTATCAATTTTTGGAATAATAAACGGTTATCTTATGTTATAATGTCGAAACCTATCAAAAGTTCAGCGAGGAAGTTAATTTATATAACGGTGTATAATTTTAAAGCGAAACAGGAAGAACTAGCTTTTGCAATCACGAGAAAGAACGATATTTCCATGAAATACCGGCTGTGACAGGTTAGTGCACTGCAATGATTTTGATATTTGGTGAATAGTTTGTATATACAGTTTGTGTTAAATCTCAGTATTAAATACGCATTCTACATATATTCAATAAATATTTTAATAGAATTACAAGTTACAATGTCAACAAGGTCATAGAGTAGTCTTGAATACAAACTCATTAGAAGTACAAAAACACATTCTATAGTTATTTATTTACAGAAGTCATATTTCATTGGATTTCAAATATTATTTGTTATATTGCGGTTTTATTATTGGCGTAACTTTGAAACAGTGTTTTTTTACGTTAGAGGTTATGTTCCGATTGTATTGGGAAATATATAAGTATTTTATTTGTTTTGCATGTGTTTTTCATTCCAGAGAGAATGAGGATAAAGCTGATGACAATGGCAGCATGAGTAACATCACTAACACTGTGAGGAACATAGTCAGCTCAGAACAGAATGACTGAAAATCCTTATTCAAAATTGAGAGAGATAGCCATCAAACTTTCTGTATCTCACGAATCGATCGTATCTCCGTACCGTTTTAAATAATCACTTGGGTATGAAACATGTTGTCGCTAGGCTAGTCCCAAAACTCCCAAAAGACCTGAATTTTCTTCAGAAACTCAATCGCACAAGAGTAGCTAAGGACAATTCGCGGCGAGAACTGTACTCAATTCCGGAATAAGCGTTTAAAAAATGTTTTGATGATTGGATTATTCGTTCGCGTAAGTGTATCGCTTCTGAAGGAGCATACTTTGAAGGTGATAAATAAATTTGGATGAAGAATTAACATTTTGTGTATTATTGATCATTTCCCGGTTCTTTCTTGACAGAGTAGTATGATGGGTACTATTTTTTATTTTTTTTATTTTATTTATTTTATTTATTCAGGTTCACCATTGTGTACTACGTTAATACATGCATATATATTTAAAGGCCAAACATTTTTGTTAAATGTGTACACCTTCTAAGGTGAACACCATTTGCTTTTACAAAAATTGGTAAGTACTTATCTCTAATTACAAAAACAGATTTAAAAATATTTAATAGTCAAACAAGGTCGTAATGACAACCCTTTTCGCCCACCCACAAGCGCCATCTACATTAAACATTACATTCAAATTGTGCTGTTTTACTAAAAGTTTAAATACCTAACTGGATTGTGTAAGACATCTAATAAATTATTATTTTAGTTGAATCCAAACATAAAACTAAAACTACAAAGTTTTCATTACTTACATTAATCAATATATGCATTTGCCACAAAACACAGAATCGTTGAGTTTGTATCCCATAACACAAATCTCGAACCTACTAGGGCCAGCTCAGTCTGTGTGATTTGTCCCTTTATATTTATTTATTTATTTACTTAGTAATCGAAATTAAGTGTTGTGATATCTGTAATGCAATGGATTCATACACATACCTCACACCGACGCACACACAACACACATATACATACTATCTCGTCTTTTTCCCTAATGGGGCAGACAGAGCATTTTGGGTCCTGCAACTCTAAGCAGACAAGCCAGAGCCGCAAGACCCAAAAGGCCACATGTATCATGATGGCGGGCGAGAGGATGGAAGATGGAATCAATACATTGATGGGTTTTTAGCCGGATCGCCTATTAACATAGTTAGCATTTTCGCCCGTTCCCTCCGACTTCTACGTTCTGTGCGGGGCCTGCGACTTGATAATCATTAATGAATCCATGGAACTACAGAGCATTATTAATTTTTGTACTAAACAAACAGAACTGTTGTTTCTTTTTATGTTAATAAGTAAATTAGTATTCGACTGGGTCCGAAAATTGTATTTTAATTAGTCCGTCAGATTATCAAAAACTATTTTTCGGTTTATCAAAGTAGTGTAAATTCACAAAGATAAAACGCGTCGAAGTTTCGGAGTGGGGATGATTGTCGTCACCGTCAAGTGAAAATCGTACTTGATCGTGACCTCATGTGGAATTTAAATGCGATGTATCTTTATAATTATTTGCTAATCAGAAAAAAGAATGAATACGAATACAATTTTTTAATAATCAACCTGATGAGGTTAAAAGTTTTTTTTAGTCCACATCCATACTATCAAGACTGCTTATTCCTAATTGACAAAGGATTGCCATGTCTACATATTTCAAATTTAAAAATAAAAACTTAGTATCACTATCCAGTGGCCAAACTGTACCTTAGGTACCTACACTACCTTCTTACTTACTATACTAGCCTACCCTTTTTCTTCTATGTATCGGTACCTTGAGGATACCGATTTACCGATGTTAGTCCATATCGTGTTGAAAGTTGCAAGTACAATCAATTGACCATTTTAGTTATGTGTATGATAGCCTTTATTCATAGACAAAGACTTGTCAAATTTAATGTCACTCACTGTCACTGTGACTTTGACATTGACATGTATTCAGTGGTCGCAGGCCGCCCGCATGTTTACATTCAGTTTTTTTTGCAAATAGTTTTTACCTCTTCAGCAGGATTCTATTTTAATAAATGAATGCATTTCTTTAGATTAAGACTATTGAAATGAATTTCACAACTCTTAAATCAACATATAAAATATTTATCTTTAAAGTGCAATGAAAGCCTGTTTATGATGTTGTGAATGCTGTAGTGTATTTAGTTTACGAAAATGACTAGTAACCAAGTGATTGATCTGGTGTCTGGACTTAAATCTCGTCATGCAGAGACACGACACAAGGCTGTTCGCGAATTATTACATTTCGCGAAAACAGACCTGCGGGAGATGGCTCAGGACACCCTCACGCAGGTCTTGGACGACTTCAACCAGCAAATCCACTCACTCACGTCCAGTTTTGATGTCAACGAGAAAAAAGCAGGAATTCTAACTATTGGTAAGTAAAAAATATGTAATGTATAAGATGACAAATTCAAACTAGTTATTCAATTAATAAATTCTAAGGAAATTTGAAACATTAGATCATTGGTTTCTATTATGTTTATTTCAGTTTGTCTCATTGGCGGAGATACAGAAACAACCAAAACAAGGACTCTGCGCTATGCTAATTACTTGAGATATATCTTTCCAACAACTGATATCGGGATTTTAGAATTAGCAGCAAAAACCATGGGGCGTCTTGCAGTGACACTGGGTGTCAAACGAGGAGAATATATGGAATTTGAGATAAAAAGAGCTTGTGAGTGGTTGGCTGAAGAAAGAAATGAAGGAAAAAGACTGTCTGCTGTGGTGATATTACGTGAACTGACAATTGCTATGCCTTCATATTTTTATCAACATGTCAACTCATTTTTCAATTACATTATGATTCCCCTCCGAGACTCAAAAGATCAAGTCAGAGAGGCGGCTGCCAAAACACTGAGAGCAGCCTTGCAGGTCACGGCTCAAAGAGAGATTTCAGAACAGGCTCATAAAGCTCACTGGTACATACAATGCTATGAAGAAGCTTTTACCTCATTCTCAGATTCTGTTAGAGGTTTAAGTAGAGATGACAGTCTGCACGGAGCACTGTTAATCTTAAATGAACTCCTCAGATGTTCTAATTCTGCTTGGGAGAAGAAATACACAACATTGATGCAGAAACTAGATTCTGAACAAGACTTGTCTGATGATATAACCTCATTTAATATCAAAATGCATAGTTCATTTACATCCCAAAACTATTCTGATGAAAAAAATCTAATTGTAGCAGTTCATGAGTCTGCTATTTGTAAAAAACTAATATCAGAAAAGTATGAAGCTATTTGCTCTGAAGTAATGGCGTTACAGATGTCTAGGGCTCAAAATGTCCACCAGATGCTGTTACTTATCATCCCAAGACTTGCAGCTTTCCAAAAAGATGCTTTTTCAAAGAAACATTTGAAATCAACAATCAATCACCTCATCACCTTCCTTACTGGGAAGGACAAAGAAAAGGCAATGGCATTCACAACTTTAGGACTAATTTGTGTTGCTGTAGAGGAAGAAATACAGCCATATTTATCCAGAATTATAGAAATTATCAAAATTACATTACTTACAAAAGACACACCTAAAAAGCGAAATGGGGGAGACACTCCTGTTTTTAATTGTGTTACATTGTTAGGATTTGGTATGAAAGAAAAAGTTTCTAATGATGTGAAGGAATTATTGGACCATATGTGTGCAATGGGGCTGACTCCACATCTCACAACATGTTTGAAAGAATTGAGTCAAAACATGCCATCTCTGAAGAAAGAAATAACTGATAGGCTGCTGAACATGTTGTCTTTAATCTTACGGAAAAAGCCATATGCACCGAACAACCCTGAACAGCAAATAGTAAACATGATGTCTGCAGCAATGCTTGTGGAAGCACATGATGCTACTAAACTAGTGCTGGCTTTGCGAACTTTAGGAGCATTTGATTTTGAATGGAATAATACCCTTATGTCTTTCATAAAAAGATGCACAGATCACTATTTGCAGAGTGAACAGCATGATGTAAGGCTGGAGGCTGTCAAGACTGCCTCAAAGCTGTTGATAAAGGCAGTAGAAAGATGTGCACTGACGAATTCTAGAACATTGAACTTGTTGGTTGACGAGTCACTCGGCAAGCTCTTGTCTGTCGGGAGATCAGATTTCGATCATGAAGTGAGATACAGGGTGTTTGAAGTATTCTCCAATCCCATTTTCGATAAATATTTGGCAATAGAGGAACATTTGAATTGCCTTTTTGTTGCCATCAATGATTCAAACACTGAAGTAGGTGAGCTTGCACTCTGTGTTGTGGGCAGACTAAGCAATTTAAATCCTAGTTATACGACACCAACACTTCGTCAACTGTTCGTACAAATATTAATGGAGCTACAGCATTCTGAGTCAACACGCAGTAAAGAACAAGCTCTCAGAATGATAAACAACCTCATCTGTCATGCACCAAGGCTTACACGTCATTTTGTTGATACTATACTCAAAGTACTTGTTCCTAAGTTAAGGGAAGAGGCGAGCAATACTGCCATGATTTCAACGACATTAAAAGCTATAGGAGACTTGGCTGAAGTAAATGGCGGTGGCAGTGCCTTAAATCAAAGGCGGCACGAATTAATGGCTATCCAGATTGAAATACTTTCAGATCCCAATCAACCCGAGAAAAGAAGTGTAGCACTTTGGTCGTTCGGACAGGTGGTGAGTGCCACAGGCTATGTAGTGAGACCTTACATGGAGTACCCTCAACTGATGGACTTGTTGCTAAACTTTTTAAAGTCTGAACAGCAGCCAAGAGATCGACGCGAAACAATACGTGTGTTAGGTCTCCTAGGCGCATTAGATCCATACAAGCATAAAGTTAACCAGGGCTTGATTGATTTCCAAACAGTTTCTGTACTGATTCCCATTTCTGAGCCCTCAAAAACGGAACATTTCGACTCTAATGTAAGTGAAATGCTTGTGAATATGTCGCCGCTGGTGCTGGATGAGTTCTATCCGGCGATAGTGGTGACGTCGCTGATGCGTATCCTACGCGACCCATTGCTGGCGCAGTACCACACCAGCGTCGTCCACGCCGTCACTATCATCTTCCAAACTCTTGGAATCAAATGTGTTCCATACATTTCCCGAGTGACACCTACATTGCTATTTGTAATACGCAACACGGATAACAGTAACTTCCGCGAATTCTTGATCACTCAACTGGCGCAGTTGATATCCGTCGTAAAGATTTACATTCGCCCTTACCTGGAGGACATTTTTGATCTGATTAAAGAATATTGGACACCCGATAGCCAACTACAACCAACATTAATAATGCTGGTGGAACATATCACGGTGGCTATAGGATCAGAGTTCAAAGTATACTTGAGGAAGATTATGCCAAACATTCTGAGAGTACTGAAATACGACAGAAGTAAAGATAGATTTTTGACTGAAAAGTTGTTGATGACCATAAAGAAATTCGAAAACAATTTGGATGATGTATTATTGTCAATAGTCCCTGCTATAATTGGTTTATTTGATGGCAGGAATATTCCTACGTCAACTTCAAAACTGGCAATGGAGACGATTAAGCACCTCAGTATGTACCTGTACTTCAGACCTTACGCGGCGGTTATAATACAGGCCCTCGCAAAAGTCCTTGACAACAATCCTTCTTTGAGGCAAACGGCTATGGAATCGCTATGCGCGTTGATCGTGCAGTTGGGGCGGGAGTACATAGACTACATACCCTCAGTGGAAAGGATCCTCATGAAGCATAAGATCCAATGTCCTAATTACATAGTTTTGGTGACGAGACTGCAAGTAATATCGACTCTGGCGTCTGATGATGATTATTTGGACGAAACGCGCACGAGGCTGCGAAATAAAAAGAATGACGTAAGTTATCAAAATTATTCATTTTAATTATCATCTTCATTTGTCTAATTATTTTCAGAAATGGTAGGTAGATAATTTAACAACTTTAACGTGAGTGGCAACGTCTTCCAGCTATTGACCAGCGACACCCAGACCATCCAGAAGTTGACCGTCAACGTAAGCAACCTACGAAAGTGCTGGTTGATGAACAACATCCTTTGCAAGGAAGACTGGGCGGAGTGGCTGCGGCATCTTAGCGTGGGCTTCCTCATTGAATCCAACAGTCCAGCTATCAGGCAAGTTTTTAAAACATTCAAATGGAAATAATGGAGTGACATATTTGGTGTTCTAATCTTCTAAACCTACTGATCCTACATAAACACATATACTCTTACTGCTTTACTCTTAAGTTGAGTTGCCATCAATTTGGACTTAATTTAATTTTATTATTGTACGTCCGTTAAGGGCAGGTCACAGTAGTAACTTTTATTTATTTTAAGATCTTTTGTAACCTGTGCTCCACAATAAAGATATTTGATTGATTGATTGCTTTAAGAATCAATTTACTGCTTGTATTGTCGCAATTGGATTGTATAATCCTCTTATTGACAAAACCTCTAGTTGCTTGGCATTACAGCTCGGTTTATAAGGTTGACATTTAATCACCACTTCAAAACAGCGTGAGCGTTTTTGCGACTAATCTAAATTGGCCCTATAAATTAGTAAGGTAAGAAAGAAGATTTTCATCTCAGAATCCTTTGTTCCAGAGCATGTTCAACCCTCGCTCAAAACTACCCCCAACTGGCCCGTGACCTTTTCAACGCCGCCTTCATGTCGTGCTGGACCGAGCTAGACGAGAACACCCGCAAAGAACTCGTCACCGCCCTCGAGCGAGCCCTGACGGAGCCCGACTCGCCTGAGCTGTCGCTGGCCATCTTAAATTTGGCAGAGTTTATGGAACATTGCGAGAAAGGGTCGCTGCCTATTTCTATCAAGTTGCTGGGAGACACCGCTATCAAATGCAGAGCGTACGCTAACGCTTTGTATTACAAGGTAAGATTATTATACATCATTATTGTTTATTTGATCTGACACAAATTTTACTGAAATAAATTTTCATTTATTTTGTAGGAAGAAGAATACCGTCTAAATCCAAATACAGAAGTTGTAGAAGCACTAATACACATCAATAACAAATTGCAGCAGAAAGAAGCTGCCAATGGTCTCTTAGAAAAGGTCATAACGCAACAGAAACAAGGCGACTGCTCTCTGAATATACACGTGCTTTGGTATGAAAAGCTGCATAACTGGGAGCAGGCTTTGGACCTTTACAATAAAAAGTTAGAAGTAGAACCACAAGATGAAGAATCTAAGTTGGGCTTGTTGAGATGCCTAGAGGCAATGGGCGAATGGAGAAAGATATACAACGTTACGACAGAGCAATGGGACACCTTGACTGAAGACATGAAGTTGAAGTCAGCGAAAATTGCTGCTGCAGCGTCCTGGGGACTTCAGGATTGGGATTCTATGAGAAAATGTGTCGAGTGCATTTCAGACGACACTCAGGACGGCGCATTCTACAGGGCTATCATAGCTATACATGAAGGACAGTGGTCTGAGTCAAGGAATTATATAGATACTGCTAGAAGTTTACTGGACACAGAGTTGACGGCAGTAGTTGGTGAAAGTTACCAAAGGGCATATGGAGCTTTGGTGAATGCGCAGTTATTGACAGAGCTAGAAGAAGTCGTCACACATAAGCTGATTGAGGAGAGGCGCAGCACGATATCGAGAAGTTGGTGGTTGAGGCTGCAAGGAGGACAGAGGTTGGTGGAAGACTGGAGAAAGCTGCTCCAAATACGCAGTCTAGTCGCGTCTCCGCGCGAAGACTTCCAGACTTGGCTGAAATTCGCGTCGCTCTGCAGGAAAACTGGTTCCATCAACCAAGCTCATAAGATCGTGGTATCAATCCTAGGCTGTGATCCGGTCAGTAATCCGGATGCTCTTTTGAGGATCCAAGACCCGAGAGTAGTTCTGTCTTATAGTAAGAATTTGTGGGAGGCGGGAAACAAACGTTACGCTTACGACTTGCTGCAAAGATTCGTAGACAATGCGGAGCCCGAAAACGACGATCAGTGCCGTCTTTTAGCTCGATGTCATTTGAAACTCGGCTCGTGGTGTGAAGCTCTCCAAGAGATCAATGAGTTGTCCATACCAGAGATACTGCGCAACTACGCGGCGGCAACCAATTTGGCGCCGGATTGGTACAAAGCCTGCCACGCTTGGGCGTGCATGAATTTCGAGACCGTGCTGTTCTACAAACAGCAAGACAACGTGTCTGAGAGCAGTATCGCAGCCGGCTCGGGTGAAAAGAAAGTGTCAAGAGCAGATTTCATCAACACCCACACTATACCAGCTATTGAAGGGTTCTTCAAATCCATTAGCTTGTCCAATGGTAGCGCACTGCAAGATACGTTGCGCCTCTTGACGCTGTGGTTCGATCACGGACATAATACGGCGATATACGATGCATTGTTCGAAGGGATTCGGCAGATCGACGTGAAGATCTGGCTGCAAGTTATACCTCAGTTAATAGCTAGGATAGACTCGCCGAGGAGTTTGGTAGCTAAGCTGGTTCACATCCTGTTGATAGATATAGGGAAGCTGCACCCTCAAGCGTTGGTGTATCCGTTGACTGTGGCCACTAAGTCATCGTTCGTGAACAGGAAAAACGCTGCCAATTATATCCTGAATACCATGTCCGCTCACTCACAGAACCTAGTCAACGAGGCCGCCGTCATCTCGGAGGAGCTGATCAAAGTGGCCATATTGTGGCATGACCAAGTTGTCATTGCCATTGATGAGGCTTCAAGGTATTTTATTTAAATTCTCTACCATCCTTATGACGTCCACTGCTGGATAGCCTTTCCAAAATTATCGATCAGAAGCGGTCTGCGTCCAGTTTTGTAGCGATCTTGGTCGTCATTTATATCACGACTGTTTAATCTAAAACCAACTTTATTGCAATTTTAATACAGTTGATATTGCACTGCCTATTGTCTGTCATTGCAAATATGCACTAGAGTCAATTTTAGGTGGTTTTAGAACTGCATGTCGTGACCAGGGGCGGATCGTGAATTTGAGGGGCCCTGGGCTAATACTACTTAGAGCCTACCTAATTACTTGACTAAATGTCATTTTATAAAAAAAAATGTGTATACGTATGTATGATGTATATTTCTTATGCTCTGAGCTAGCAACCTTTTGATAGTTTTTTTAAATTTTAGCTAGATATCTTTTTCTTCACAATATTGTCTATTGTTTTGTTTTTAATGGAGGCTGGGGGCCCTTTGTATCCACGGGGCTCTGGGATGCAGCCCTTAGGTAGATGCGGCCCTGGCCGTGGTGGATTATCGGTACTACTTAACTGCTATATTTCAGGTTGTATTTCACCGAAAAGGACTACCGCGGCATGTTCAAGACCCTAGAGAAGATGCACGCGATGCTCAGCAGTGCTCCCGAGACCTTGAAAGAGATTTCGTTCCTGCAGATGTATGGCAGAGACCTGGAAGAGGCGCAGCGCTGGTGTGAACTTTACAAGGTTAACTATTTTTTATTTGTTAGCTTCCCCTTCCTCCTTTCACTCGTCCCTACTCAGAGCTACAGTCCGCCAATCAGTAATGTATGCATCTAAGTCACCCCGCCATCTCTGTATTTATATGTATACTATATTAATTATACCTATATAAGTAGATATATTGTATTATAAATATGTAGTTTTTATGTGTAAGTATATTATAGAATACCTATACGTGTAGTGTATTGATATATGCTAATTTTAAGTACCTAGCCTTATTTATGTAACTATTTATCTCATTTTATCGTTTTCTTTGCGCCACCGTTTCTTTTTCACGTGCCTACATTTCTCTCCATCCACTGGTTGTCTGGAAGAGATCGCTGTCAGCGATAAGACCGCCCATTGTACCTATGTATATATATTTACAAATTGTGTTTTGTTAATTTTTTTTATTTATTTTTTAGGTGCAATAAAGAGTTATTCATTTATTCATTCATTCATCTCTGCATAGGTCTAGGGTAAACGGGTAACTTACGTCCGGTGGTCCGACTTCGAATCGTGTGACGCACGATTCATTTTTTTTTATTTATTTATAGAAAGGCACTATATTGCGCTATTTGTATGATGGATGGAGCGAGTTTACACACTGACTTACACTTGGACCTTTTTAGGGTAACTGTGACCATAATGTTTTGAGGACTGAATCCTGCCTGCGTGATTCTAAAACTAAATCTTTTCACAGGGTACAGGCGAAGACAGATATCTTAACGAAGCCTGGGACCTCTACTACTTCGTGATCCGTCGCATCCTAGCTCAGTTCCGGGCTCTCACGTCGCTTGAGCTTCAGTACGTCAGCAAGCGACTGCACTCGTGTAGAGACTTTGAGCTAGCCGTGCCCGGGTCTTATGTGCCGAATGAGAAGGTCATCAGGATATCTCATATACACAGCCAGCTACAGGTTAGTGAGACTTACTCTACGAAATACACAGATTAATACAGGCAATGATAGATACCTGAAAGAAGAATCTATCTACTTCGGGATCCGTCGCATCCTAGCTCAGGCTCTCACGGCTGGAGCCGCAGTGATGATAATGATATCCCGGCCGGTTTCGGTCACGGCGATTGTTTTGTCATGCATTTTAATTCCTTCTCTGGTAGGCTCTGTAGTGTACACAAGTGTGTAACCCAGTTTGTTGGTAAACGTGCGAATATTTCACTGCAGTACTTCAGCGATCACTCGTGTCACAGAATACAGTAAGAGTATACAGAACGGAATCTTCTAAGGTACGCGCAATATGCGTCCCCGTTCCCCGTCCCCGCGCCTCTCCCCCGTTCTTGTGCGGCCGCGTGCGCCGTGCAGTATGTTCGCCCGCACTCGCCTGAGACAAGGCGAAAACGGGGGACAGGTGCGGGGACGGGGAACGGGGACGCATATTGTGCGGGATATTAGGAGGTTTCGTTCTCTATTACTCTTACTGTCTTCTGTGCTCGTGTAGAGACGTCGAGTTATGCCCGGGTCTTACTTAGCCGTTCGAATATAGCCGTGCCCGGGTCTTACTTGCCTAATAAGGTCATTATAATATCGCACATACACAATCAGGTTTAGGTGAAGTGTTCTTTTATGAAATGCATAAGATGCGGGCCTAATACCTAATGGGCATTGAGATATCATTGAAATAGCATCATCACCACCCCCACCGTCGCGTTAAATGGCTCTTACGGCTCTAGGCTCTGTCTAATCCGTAAGGTATAAAGTCGTAATTTTATCAGATGGAGCGAGGAAATTTGAAAAAGTGAGTAGGTACTAGTGCTACAAAACCATAGTAACTAAATCACGTGACTACTTCGATTTGTATAGGAAGTGAATTCTTTATTTTTTGTATTTCGATATTCATTTTTTGGAAAAAGTTCATTCGTTCATCACATCACCCCTTAAAATATTTATACTTAATTAAAACTAAGCTTGTATAACATCCCGGAAAGGTGTAACGCTGTGTAATATTTTTTAAGAAAAGATATATTTCCTCTCATCATCATCACCAGGTCTTTTTTAGTCTCCACGGCAGGAGCACGACCCTCTGTGTACTCATATTAGCCAAAACAGTCAGAGGATTTAACCTACACTCTCCACGCTGGCCAGACGGGTTGGAGAGGTCTCATTGATGTTTATAAGCTTTGTTTAAAGCTTGTATTTCCTAAGTCGCATTCTACGACATCCACGGGAAGACTTGGAGTGGTCTTTTTTTTTATTTTTTATTAGAGATTTGACCTCTATCTAACCTGATGGGAAGCTAAGATGAGGTCTAAGGTGTAACACGCAGAATTAAAACAATGCCTATTCACTCTTGCCTTGAAAATCCCTAAATCATATGTATGGGGAAACATCGACGCAGGGAGAGAATTCCACACCTTAGCGGTTTGCACAATGAAGAAGGAGGCGAATCGAGAGGTACGATGAGGAATAATATCGACCACAAATGGGTGGAATCCCTATCCACGTCGTGTTTTCCGATGGTGGAATGGTGCAGGGGGAATTAAATTATGTAATTCCTGCGCACACTCCCCGAAGTGCAGCCTGTAGAAGACACACAGACTTGCTACTCGGCGATGTTCGAGGCTCTGGAGCCACCCTGCCGTAAGCACCTCATCACCAACGAGTCTTCTGGCACGTCTGTCGATAGCTTCCAGGGCTTCGAGCTGATAGCGGGCAGATCCATCCCATAGGTGGGAGCAATACTCCATACATGAGCGGATTCGAGCTGTGTAAAGCTCAACAGTTGGTCAGGGGTAAAATACCGTTGGACCTTGGAGAGGATGCCCAGTTTTTTAGCTATATTGAGTCCAGGGCTGAGACGGCAGCCCTGGACTCAATATAGCTACCGAAGTTAAGATTTGATGAGAGATCGATACCAAGAAGTTCGAGATGACGGGTGACAGGAACAGGCACACCCCGGAAAGTGGGAGCCAAGTTGAAAGGGCTCTTTTTAGCAGAGAAGAGACACACCTGTGTCTTAGAGGCATTGAATCTCACAAGGTTGGCATCACCCCAATCGGAGACAGCTTGCAGAGTAAGATTGGTATGGTACACCATTGCCTCTCTTAGATCGTCTGTTTCCGGTTTTTTTGCCCTTGCACTAGAAAAATATCTTTCCGTAACGGTGCTATCGTCTGCATACCCAAAAATACCGGGCTTTAGCAGATCGTTAATGTGAAGCAGAAAAAGCGTTGCGAAAAGAACTGATCCCTGAGGTACTCCAGCATTAATTGCCAATAGGTCAGACGAGCAGCCATCAACAGTTACTCGAATAAACCGTTCCCTCAGGACATCGGAAATCCAAGCACAAAGGCTAGAAGGGATAACGTAAGCGAAAAGCTTCGCTATAAGAGCGTCATGCCACACCCTGACAAATGCCTTTGAAATGTCGAGTGAGACAGCAAGTGCCTCACCGTATTTTTCAAGGGCTTCACCCCAGAGATGTGTAGCGTACACAAGAAGATCCCCAGTAGATCGGTTCTGGCGAAATCCGTATTGCCGGTCACTGAGGAGATCATTGTCCTCAAGGTACGCAAGTAAGCGCTTGTTAATAACACGCTTCTACTCTACCGGGAACCACACGGCTTTCTACTAGATTTCCCCTAACTGCAATCTTTTTTAATTTTACAAAGTGACAAAAATTAAAGGTCATCGGGATATCGCTTTTCTTATAACAGGTAATCGATTGCATTTCATGTTTGTAGTCAATTAGCAGTGCCGATTAGATAAGGCATTTCATGAACTTGTAATTTTGACATCCTCTTACATAAATACCCATTAAAATACTTATAAAAATTAAGTCACTTTTCAAGTTTGTCTGTCTGTTTGTCCGCTAACTTCTAAACCACTGAATGGAATTAGATGCGGTAACGCTATAGACATATACAACGTGGAAAAGCCTATAGACCACTACATTTTATTATATACGTATATCTATTATATAAAATAGTGAAATAAGAAAATATATACATATATATAGTATATCTATTATATAAAATAGTGAAATAAGAAAATTTTAAAAAACTTCATTTTCAAACAAAATAAGTAATTGCTTTTCGTTGTGTTCGAGCAGCAAAAATTTCAAATTTGATTTTTTCGAATACTTTTTGCCGGATTTCAATGGTTCTTTGAATACCGTCATTTAATATTAGTACAAGTATATGCTCTTATTTATGACGCTAATGTCTTTTCCACATTGTATATTGCGTAGAGTATATTTTGAGAAGAAAAAATCCTGTAAAAAGTTCCCGTAGGAACGGGCCCGTGTGTAACTGGGTTGGACTGCTACAAACTACAATATAGGATGACTATGAGTAAAAATCTAAAAAATAAACCGGCCAAGTGCGAGTTAAACTCGCGTGGAGAGGGTTCCGTACAATTGATTGAATTCTTATAGGTTTTCCTGTAATCTACAAGCAATGAACTATATTTTGTATTTTTTTAAAAATTTTAGGCTTAGTAGTTTCGGAGATCAGGGAGGGGGAATGGTCAATTTTCGTCTTCTTTCATGAATAAAATTTAAACTATTCATTTTACAATAATAAAAAATATATTTGAGATCCTCATAACGAGCCCTTTCATTTGATATATGACACAGTAAGGTTTGAAAATTTTTTTTTTCAATTTCCTAATTTATCCTCCGAAAATGACCATTTTTTAACTAACTAAAAATCTTATTAAAAAACAACATAGGAAATTAAACTTAATGCCACGTACATAAAGTTTTTATATATATATGCTGCTTACGTTTGAAATTCAATACCTATAAAGTTATAGGCGTCACTTTTTCGCAATCTGCCATTGCAATAAAATAGAAAGGGACACATTTAACTTTAGGTATCTCTTTTGGGAACGGCTTTGCTGCTTCGTAGGTATTTTAGATTGTATATAATTTCTTTGGTGACAGTATGATAGCTCAGCTCCTACTTAGTACATTCCAAGAATTGCAACACCCAGTCCCTTGAACGACAACTACAATTTGTATGGCAGCAAAACTGCTGATACTTCTATGTTTTCTTTGACCAGCGTGAAAATAATAAATTGCAATTGTCATTGCTATTTATTATTTTCATGCTGGAAAACATGTCTGTTTACGATTATAGTACGCTACCTATTTTGCAACAAGTCAAATCAAATACTTTTTTCTTAACGACAAAAACAAACATTTTCAATGGGATTTGTATGAAATATCGATTTATGACGTCATAGTTCCTTGGAGTCAAATAGCGCTCTTAATATCCGTTTTTCTGCATTAATAAATCAAAAATCACGTTTAAAGTGGATGTGATCAATGACAAGTGGCATTATTTTGTGACGTTTTATTCTATTAACAGTACCAAATAATTTATTTTTAACCCACCAACATACCCAATTGGTGCGATAGCATCGATAAAGATACAGACACACTATCACGTCTTTATCCCTAATGGGGCATACAGAGCATTTTGGGTCTTACGGCTCTAAGCACACAGAGCCCAGGGTTGCAAGAACTAAAGGCCACTTCTAGCACACATTATTGAAAAATAGTTCAAAAATAGTGATGGGTTGTTAGCCGCATCGCCTATTGATATGATGCGCATTTTCGCCCAATCCCTCGATCGGCTTCTACGATCTGCGCGGGAAGACAAGCAGCTAGTACATTCTGAGTTTTTAGGGTTCCGTATTCAAAGGGTGCAAACGGGACCCTATTACTGTGACTTCGCTGTCTGTCCGTCTGTCTGTCTGTCCGTCTGTCACAGGGCTCTATCTCTTGAACCTTAATAGCTAGATACTTGAAATTTTCACCGATTATGTATTACTGTGGCCGCTATAACAACAAATACTAAAAATAAAAAATAGTTAAAAATTAAAGGGGGTCGTCATACAAGAAACGTGTTTCTTCAGCGTTTTAAAACATTGTACGGTGGTACGGAACCCTTCATGTACGAGTTCGACTCGCACTTGCCCGTTTATTTGTTTTCTCCCAGACTAGCATGGAATATCGATCATATTCTCTCTTTAAATAAGGTTATACAAAAATAAAAAATTCTCTCATCTCAGCGTATTCCCAGTTGCATCCCCCAGCTATAATGTTGCGAAGCCCGCGGTCCGCTTCCCGGCTTTTTCTTCTCCACTTCGCATATCGGTATCGGGGAATATCGATCATATTCTCATAACGATAAAGATCATTATGAATTAACTCTCAGTTTTATCGATATTTATTTATATATAATGTTTTTCTGTGAAGGTTTACAGTTAAATATTATGTGTCGCAGTCTCGCAGTTATATTCCGTAAATAACACAAGGCCGCCTTACTAAGGCAGTGGAATGTTTGACATAATTTATGCACTTAAAGTCGATGTCTATTCATAATATCCGCTAGTTTGATTATGTATTCAATATGGTTTACAGATATGATGCGAATTGATGCTAATGTTGATGTAAACAACAAATAGAGGTTCAATTCAACATAATTATGTATGTAGATATGTAGTAAATCCAATTCAACCACGTGTAACCGGGTTAATATAACTTTATCCTATCCACTAATTATAATAATACAATACCGGCCATGTACTTTGCAACTTATTCTGATTTAGAAGGGAAACTAGAAGATTTTTCTGCATACAAAATAATTAATGTAATGTGAATTATTTACAAAAACAATTATGTAGGCTAAATTGTGCTTTATAAAACACATTAAAATCTGTGAACATCATTATCGTAGGAAAGTGACTTTATTTATTTAAAACAAAACAAAATTATAATAATGTAGGTAGGTACATACATTTTCACAAATAAAATATTCCTTCCAACGCAGCATTTCCTCGCTGTATAGCGAGACTTATTCTCTGAGCGAAAAAGCTGTTAGCTCTAGGGTCACCAGTTGCCTCGATGAGGCGCTTATAAAATATCTTTGCTTCAGGGCCCCAAGGACCCATCGTCTCTAGTGCGAATGTTAGAAATATAAAACTGTTGCCCAGATCCGCGTATTTCCGCTTTTTGACAACCTCCGCAGAACAAGCCGCCGCTCCACCAAGGTTACACGTTGCAGGCAAATGTGAAGGTGTTAGAGTATCCACACATGTGGCATCCCAAACGATCATCGTAAGAAATATCGTAGGAAAGAGATGGACCTAAGAGAATGTTGTATTCTCCTAGGTCCGCCTTTTTCCTACTTTGATGATTCCTATGATGAACATAGGCTAAACATATGACATAAGTTTTAAAAACTAAAAGGAGGTGCGGAACCCTTCATATACGAGTCCGACTCGCGCTTGGCCGTGTTGCCTAATTTTTACTCACGATGCGATTGCCAAAATACATATTTCAATATGGCTCTCAAATTGGAAAAAGATGAAAGATTATAACAATGTCTTTTACGATGGCAATAAAAGTTATTGAGTTAGTTTGATTAGTGTCTAAGGTTGCCAAATCGTTTGTAGCTGGAGTCTGCGATGTATCGTTTTGTTTGTTCATTTATTGCTGAGATAAATCTTTTCTTCAATTTAATTTTTATGTGTCAAATGAAAATTACGTAACGCCAATAACTTTCGCCAATACTTCCCGACCTACGGGAATATTCTTACTGAAAAGTACGTTTATCCAGTTAGGTAATCAAGTATATATTTTTGGAATGTGCTAAGGAAGCCTTCTCATTTGATACCCTGCACGGTATGATTCGATTTATTTAATTTTTTGTTCATTACTTTATCGCCTATAGAGGGCGCCATACTGAATTTACTGTGATGTCAAATAGCCTCCAGCGGACAGTGAAGGCGCTTCCAACGAGACTCATTTGTTATGGTGGCATGAATATCATTAAAGATACAAAGGAACAGATGAACATACATTACATATACAACAAGCTTATTTTTAATTCAGTAAAAATATTTTAGCGGAGATTCACTCCATTATTTGGAACATCTTTTCCCTATAAATGTACTTTTACTTATTAAAATAATAATAAAAAAAAAAAATATTATATATATCCCATAGTAATTAGATTTTATCATCTATCAAAAAAAATTTTTTTTTAGATTTCCATAGTAACTAGATTGATTAATGATGATGATGAAAAGATGTTCAAAATGTTGACTTAATTTAAGATAAGCTCCAAAAAATACAGTCCAATTCCTTTTTAGGTGATAAAATCCAAGCAGCGTCCCCGACGGCTCACGATCCAGGGCTCCGACGGCAAGCAGTACATGTTCCTGCTCAAAGGCCACGAGGACCTGCGGCAGGACGAACGCGTCATGCAACTGTTCGGGCTCGTCAACACGCTGCTCCAAGCTGACACAAACACGTATAGACATGACCTGGCTATACAACGATATGCGGTGATACCTCTATCGCCGAACTCCGGACTGATCGGCTGGGTGCCCCAGTGCGACACCCTGTACAATCTGATCAGTGATTACCGCGCTAAGAAGTCGAATAAACTGAACCTGAACACGGAACAGCAGATGATGGTGCGCATGGCCTCGGATTATCACAAACTTTTGTTGAGACACAAGGTTAGTATTTTTGCAGGTTCTATATTGTCTATATTTTTTTTTGGACTAATCACACTGATTAAGCTAGCTCCAAAGTAAGTTCTAAACTTGTGTTATAGGATACTAACTCAACGATACTATATTTTATAATAAATACATATATAGATAAACACCCAAGACCCAGGACAATTTGAAAAAGGCCATTTTCCAACTTGCCCTGGCTGGGGATCGAACCCAGAACCTCCGGATTAGCGGTCTAGCGTGTTAACAATTACGCCACGGAGGTCGTCTATGTAACAGTGACATACTGCACCCAGCACCGCCTATCTCTTAAATATTCACTTCTCTCTCTACCCAAAGGGTGACTGGAAGATTGCTATGCGATAAGTCCGCCTTTGTATAATTTTTCTCTTTTTTCTCTGTTTTTGTAATTCCTTTTGTTAATGGTGCAATAAAGAGTATTTGTATTGTACTGTGAGATGAGTGTTAAATTGTCATATGGATGATGGTAGCAGACAACTTTCTGTGGTTCTAATTAACGTTTAACTGCTTCATTAGCTTGTCTTGACCTACTAACGGACTGTTGGCTAATTCTGTCCTCTCAATGTAATTTGTTCTTATAATAAAGCAAAGATATAGAAGTACTAGTTGATGCTCGCAGCGTTGCCCGCGTGGTTACATTTTTGACAATCCCACGGGATCTTCACATTTTTTCGGGATAAAAAGTATCCTATGTGTTAATCCAGGTAAAAAACTGTACATGCCTAATTTGATTCCAATCCGTTCAGTCGTTTTGTCGTGAAAACGAAACAAACATCATCATCCATTTAAACTTTTGCATTTATAATATTAAGATGTTTAAGTAGGATGTAACAAACAAAATAACTTGACCACATAGTTTTATTTTAATCTTAGTTGGAAGTATTCGAGCACACGCTCTCACAGACTCCAGGGAACGACTTAGCCCGCCTCCTTTGGCTAAAGAGTCCTTCAGCCGAGGCGTGGTTCGAGCGGCGCACGAACTACACGCGCTCGCTGGCCGTCATGAGCATGGTGGGCTACATCCTGGGGCTCGGCGACCGGCACCCCTCGAATATCATGCTGCACCGGGCGACGGGCAAGGTGCTGCACATAGACTTCGGGGACTGCTTCGAGGTGACGCAGACCAGGGAGCGCTTCCCTGAGAAGATACCGTTCCGACTGACGCGCATGCTCATCAACGCTATGGAGGTCAGTTTTTATCTTGCCTATTTGTAGAACAGGTTAATGTTATGTGCAAATATACCACTTTTCTACCTAGAAAATCGCTTTAAATGATGCTGCTCACATAATTTCGATCGAACTTCACTTTGCAAGTTCGTTTGATCTTTGAAAATAAAATATTAATATTTTTTAAGAACAGAAAGATTTTGTTACATTTACTCGTATTATTATCTTGAATTTCTATCTCTCCCTGTTTAACTAATACTCTCTAATTCAGTCTTCTAGACAATAATCTAGACATCTAGAATTAGATTTAAGTAATTCTTGACATAAAATGTATCGCCGTACGAAATATAAATAGGTAGTTATAAAATAATGCATCACCTCACATTATTTATCTTGATAAACAAAATGTTTTGTGAAAATGTAATATAAATTAAAAAATTTGAAACATTATCCAAATTACACAACACAACTAGATCTCATAAAATAATAAGTAATAATAATAAATAAATAAATAGAGATAAATCACACTGATTGAGCTAGCCCCTAGTAGTTCTACTTAATTTTCCAGAGTGCGCTACGCACTACGCACATAATATTAAATTTCTAGCATGCATGAGAATTCATCTAAGGCGTAAAACTAGGCGTAAATTACAATGATGTTTTCATCTCTCTTAACCAATTGTAAAAACAATGATTTGCCCAAACGACTATGACCACATATGATTGCATAATGCAACAAACAACGAGAGTGAACTAACAAGTAACAGTTAATTGAAGCGGTCGCCCGCATGAGTCGCCGCGCCCGCCGCCAATTTGGCAGCTGCTGAACCCACTTTATCATAATGATTCGCTCGTCGTTTGTCATTTAGGCGGGTTCGAGTCATATTTTGGAGATTTCGTTGCGCTCTTGTGTTGCCTTTGAACTGGTTTCAACTCTTTGTCATTTCTCTGAATTATTCAATATTATCTTTTTACGTTTATACCAATAATGTTTTATATAATAAACAAGATTTCAGATAAAACGTTATTCTTGTTGATAGGCAGAATGACAATACAAAATGTGTTTGATAACGTTTAGGAAATTACATGATAATATTCAGATAAAAAGAAAATGGTAAGATAAGTAAAATGTTTTTATACATGATATAGGATGATTCGTAATTTAGTCATGTAATTTTCACACATTTACGCATTCTGGGGTAATCGATTTGGATGATTTTATTTTATTGAATAGGCTTTCTTTTTAGATACACTTTAAAGTAAGGAAGTAGTTATTTAATTGAAATCTGATTGAATTTTTCATCTTTCGTTTTTTCATGCTTTAGTCCTGAAACAGTTTCAATCAAAGGTTGGTGTAGTTCCTTTGATTGCCAGAAGCTCTCTTGAAAGCTTCTGGCGACAAATCTATACGAGTCTGGTTTTCAGCCGATTGAGTGGCGTACGGTGCCTAAAGACCACAGTCCGCCAAACAAGTATCACTGCAGCCGCAGTATGATTGTCCGCACATTTTTAACCTACTTCAAAAAAGGAGGAGGTTATCAATTCGACTATATGTTTTTATCTTTTTTTTTATGTATGTTTGTTACGCGATATCTCCGCCAATTGTGAACCGATTTTGATGATTCTTTTTTTATTTGTAAGCCTTTACTACCAAGTTGATCCCATTTTAATTTGGTGAAGATATGATGAAGAACTTTGGAGAAATGGAAGAAACTCCTTAAAAAAATTGAAGTCGGTTGTTTTTTTTTGTTAAAAATTTAATTATTAACACCAAACTACACCAATTTCATATTAAAAAGTCCAATAAAAACAATATGCGTAACAATTTAAAGCAAACCCCAACTGAACCTCTTGACCTCCCGCTAGAAACTCAATAAAAAGTACTTGTCTTATACTTGTGTCAATTGCCAACTTTTATTGTTGATTGAACCGGTGAATTTGACGGCTTCTTGAAGCCCTGTTTTATACTTTGTCATTTGCCAATTTTGATTGTTCATTGAACCGGTGAATTTGACGGCTTCTTGAAGCCCTGTTTTATACTTTGTCATTTGCCAACTTTGATTGTTCATTGAATCGGTGAATTTGACGGCTTTTTGAAGCCCTGTTTTATACTTTGTCATTTGCCAACTTTGATTGTTCATTGAACCGGTGAATTTGACGGCTTTTTTAAAGCACTAACAAGTGCTTTAAAAAAGCCGTCAAATTCACAATATACTTTGTCATTTGCCAACTTTGATTGTTCATTGAACCAGGTGACAGGCATCGAAGGCACGTACCGCTTCACGTGCGAGTCTGTGATGCAAGTGCTGCATAAACATCGCGACAGCGTGATGGCCGTGCTCGAGGCTTTCGTGTACGACCCGCTGCTCAACTGGCGGCTGGTCGACAACGACCACCGCTCCCTCACAGAGTCCACCTTCTCTTCAGACATCGACTCCTCCTACACCCTCCCGAGCAGAAGCCGCAACCATTTACACTACGAGTCATTGGAAATACCACCCGAGGCGAACTTGAACAAGAGAGCCTTGGCGATATTGAACCGGATACGGGACAAGCTGACGGGCAGGGACTTCCCCAACATCGAGGCGGTGGTCAGCGTGAGGAAACAAGTGGACCTATTGATCAAGTTGGCCACGAACAACGAGAATTTGTGTCAGTGCTATATAGGGTGGTGTCCTTTCTGGTGATGTACAGTCGCGCAGCTTATATTCGCGTTCTTTTATTTATGTAATCCTTGTATATATTTACTCATATCTAAGTCTAGTTTTATGATAGGTGTTTTTACCGATTGTTCATTTTACTCATTATAAGAATGGTGATAACAATCAAGGTTAAAAACACGGATAACACGCTGAGTACGTCTAAGAAAATGTGTTCAGTGTTGACTGTATTATACATATGAGTACTATATGTTAATAACGTATTAGTAGCAAAAGGTCAGCATAGTGACGATGACGACATATTTTCTCATACTCAATGCTCACCCTTCACCCCAAAACAATACTATGCTTAGCAAAATGATAAACCAGATAAGTTTTAATTATTGATTTATGCAGCATTACAACGCTCGGAACAATATCTAAATTAAAAATATTTGATGAAAAATTTTTACGACGCGTGAGATTCAAACTCACGCCCATCACATCTGTACCACAGTTTTTAAAGGATGTATGTACTGTAAGTGCACTGTGCAAATTTTAATTCAGGTAACTTTTGTCTAAAGCCGGTTTCCATGTTACATTTTTTTACCAATTTGAAAGTAAATCAATAAGAACCTATAATGTAAATAATTATAATTATTTATATAAGCGCCCAGCACTTTACTAGTGCTTTTGTAATTAAACTAGGTAAAGGTACTTTTTATGTATTGTGCAAAAGTGGCAATTAGTAATTGTTGAGTAAAAAAATAAATTTGACTGACACGCATTAATAGGCCATCCTGTATTTTATTATTATGTTTAAAAGTATGCTTTTTATGCAATCTTAATGAACACTGTTTATTATGACGTAGTTCATAATTATCTAGTGATGTAATTGTCTGCACATTGCGTTAGTTACTATCATTGTCTTTTCTTTTTACATACTTCATTCAAGAGTCGTACCTTTCTCTTCTATTATCTCATTGAATATCAGTTTATTTTCAATCAACTTAATAAAATTTAATAATAAAGAGTCATGTAATTTTTAATTAATTATGTAAGTAATCATTAAGTTGGTAATATAGTTCTTTCAAGTATTATTAAATAAGTAAAATTAGTTTTACATACATTTCTGTTCCTAAAATACCTACCCATGTGCTTGAATCAATAGATGTAAAATATTTAATTCATGACATGACACAAACAAAAGACTGCTGTATGACTGCCATTATTGCATTTTGTCATAACTTGTCTCCAAACAGTAATTTTTAACCTGGATTTTTGCCTATTTTAGTATGTTGAAAAAAAAAACTGGGTGAAATCTTTTTTTGTTGAATGGCATTGAAAGCAAGCCTTTATTACATTCATGGAAAAATTATAAAGCTGAAACTGTATCAAGGAAAGATAGACCGAATGTTATCGTAATAAAGGCTTATTTTCAATGCGACAATATGGAAAATACTCACTAGTAGATCTTTGCGAACGACAAACTCCTTGCGTGCTTCTTTTTGGCAAAAAGAACATCTTTTATTGACTTGACAACAACAGAAAACAAGTTTTACCTGAGAATATATTTTATTTATTGTTTGGAAACTCGCGACTTATAAAGCTTTCAACAGTTGAGATCACGGAGTAGAAATACCAGATTTATGTTTGCTTTTATTTCGTAGTTAAGTAAAATTATCTAAGTATGTAAAATATCTTTATAATGTTTGCATTTTTGTTACATAATTTCACTGTAAATATAGCACTAAGATGTTAATTCAGTACAAAATAAACTCCTATATAAATGTATGCACTATTATTTCAACTTTCTTTGTAGGTGACGAACGAGATCGGCAATAGTTCCGACAGCTTTGTACACAGCACTTTGTCCATTTTAGGTTTGCTCAGGTATATGGTCATGTCTCCATCTGACGCGCAGAATTCTCTAAGAGTCTGCCGACAGAATCCGCAGGGCGCTGTGAATTCCTCTTGCTGCGCCACCACGGCTATCCTCGAGAATTTGGTGTACCCTTCAGAAACTGCTTTGGGCACAGCGCATCGTTCTGCGCATATAGACGGCGCCAGCGCAGCGTTCTCCACATTGCAGCCGGTGTATACTTTGGAGTCAACTTCAGTGATCAACGCGGATCCCACAGCAAAGTTTGAGTAAGGACAGTATGCTCTTTTTCTCACTGCCACGGCCTCTTTAACTAACGTTTGCGCGATTTCATCTGTAAACAAATATTTTTGGGTACTTACATATTTTAATTAATTTAAAAATCGTCACGTACAGTGAATTTAAAGTTTTATTTATGCTTTTATAGGTGATTAAAAACATCTAAAATATGTCACCGTTGTAAAGTGTACTTTGCTTCAACACACTGCATTTTAAGAATTGAGACTCATAATTTTTTTTATGTCGTCAACACTAAGGCGCATTTTATCATCAATATTTTATTTTCAAAATTTGCCACAAAGCATTTACATTCTTAATCTAATATTCTAACTTACAAAATAAAAATACTTACCTAATTCACTAAAATCAACAATATTAAAATTTCCCATCGCGTGATTCTTTTCGTAAATTGTACAAGTGTAGAACACGGCGCGTACACGGCGTGCGTATAGTGTGAGGGCCAACAGCTAACTAAGCCTGAGCAGCCTGTCTGCTGATTAAATGATTGCTTTGCTATAAACAAACAATGTTTTGTGCCGATTGCACCGATTGCAATCTGCTGATATTGCGGATAGATCGCAATCAAAACACAATAGTGAAAGAACTATGGACGGCCAGTTAACTCAATCTCCATTGACGAATGGAAACGAGGGCGAAGACTTATTTATAAATATTACAATAAACTCAATAAAGTTTGTCCTAATATTTGAAGATAAGATATATCTATTATAGAACTTCGTCGTGTGAATACTGGACCACCCAGCAAAGACTCGTCGAGATAGTCATGAATTTTTCTTACAATAACCGGAAAAGCTCTAATATTTAAATTAGCATATCAAAAGAATCCGCTGTCTTGGTAACGCTGCTAAAATTAGATCACCAATGTCTTTCATTGCCAAGGCTGCGGATCTAAATATATTCTACTTGTCTTCTTGCACCTGACAAAACTGTTTAATTCATGGGTTGACTTTTGGTGAATCCAGGATCAAATGATGCATCAGTTTGTGTACGTGTTCATTATAAGTAGATATATATTCATGTGTATGTATTGTTTGGTACCTATGTTATATATATGTACTCGAATTATCTTATTTATTTATTTAATTTTTTTAGCACATAAAAAAGTGTCATATCAACATATTTATATTTAATATGGTTGACTGGGTTCTAAGACAATTTGTATTGTGGAACAATAAACTTTAAATCAATCAGAGACGAGATCAAATACTCCTAAAACTTTGAAATATCAAGTCATAATCGCGGTAAATCTTGTCAATAATAACAAATACTACGATGTCTACGATACCTTTTGTTAATATTCCATATTATAAATCAATTACATCGGAAGCGCAAATAGTGTAATGACCTCGCAATTGGCCGAGAATCGTTACTTGAAGCAATCAAATGATAATGATATGAGTAATGATAGGGTAATTTTATGTTTACTCTGTATATAGTACTTAATGATCATGAGAGGGTATAGCAATGCATAATCATATAAGTATAGCAAAGGTTCCCCTTTTGGATTTCAAAGAAATATTAAATATTAACTATCTAGAATGAAGAGTACTTAATACTAAAAAAAAACATTGAAAATTAAACTTAAGCCACGTAGTAAAAGATTATATTTCCATAATGCTTATCTATTTTTAAATGCATAACGTTCCCAAAAAAGTTACACAAACTGCCAGTGTATTAAAATAGAAACTGACACATGGCACATTTTTTGGGAACGCTTTGCCACTTCGTAGGCATTCTAGATTGTATAAATTTCTTTGGTTTTTATTTATATAAATAGATGAATACCTACCGAAATAACTTTATATTGGTTTGGGAGTTTTAAATTACAATGCAAATGAAAATAACTGCAATTGAAAATAACAATTTATTAACAAAATATGATTGATTACATATTACAATTCAAGCAAAGCGTCATTTTCATGTCCTGAATGTATTTGACTCTAATGAATGGCTTCTACACCCTATGTCGGCGGCAGGCAGGACCCGCCGCCCGCCGGGCGAGTCTAGTATGGCCGAAAACCTGGCGGCATAGTGTGTAGGAGCCATAACTTACGCAAAAAATAATGTCAACTTAATTAAGTGCACTAAAAAGAAATTGTATACATACTTCTTGTGAATTATTGTAAATCATTTGACATGCATGACTAATTCAATAGTGACTATTATTATTATATTTTTGTGAAGAAGCACTAATTATAAACAATATTTGGATTGTTGGTGCAACCCGGCCTGTGTTTAGGTATCGAAAATATACCTACATTATTACTACGCGCGCGGCGGCCACTCGGAGTGGTAAATTCAGTTATACGAATCGTTTGTCCAGTCCAGACTAATAAAAATGAAATTGGCCTGCAACGGATGTCTAGGTATCTAAACGAAAAGGTGCTGAGTTCTGACGTAAGCTAAATTAAACCTTATCGCTAACCATATTGAGTAGATATTTCTTAGAATTTCTTTGCTGAGTGAGACTTCTGTACGTGAGTACTAGTACTTATTCTGTGGTGCAACACGCTTCTTCAATAGATCTAGGTGTAAATACCGCGCTTGCTTGCAAATACATTTTTCATTTCATTTCAACAGCGTGCAAGCCGACATTAAGTACACAACTTTTTATACACTGTCGGTTTAATGTCAATGTACAAACAATCTTTAGTCTGTGTTAGTAGTAGCATCAATAATATTTGATCGATGGTAGTAGTTATTCTCTAAAGGAACTACCGTACATTAATAACCTAGTATATACTTATACATACAAATGACACTTTTGA
Organism: Acrobasis repandana; assembly: GCA_963576875.1. Taxonomy (NCBI): domain Eukaryota; kingdom Metazoa; phylum Arthropoda; class Insecta; order Lepidoptera; family Pyralidae; genus Acrobasis; species Acrobasis repandana. The sequence goes on along the minus strand of OY756230.1, from coordinate 5,860,126 downwards.
GACTCTGTGGGGAAATATAAAAGCTTTTACACACATCGTGAATGCTCGCCGTGCATTCATCACAATAGCTGCATCATATGTTTAAAAAAAAATGTTGAAAACAAAAAAAATTAAATGTGCCTGACCCTGTCACAAACCGTATGTGCGATAGAGATAGTTAAATACAGAGATGGACTGAACCCGTCCGGGGCCTCCGCTTGACGTAATTTCAAGCCTTTAGATAGGTATATGATTTATGCTATCTATACATACGTCAACAACTAAGTAAGTGCCTAAGTGGATCTCAAATGCGGGCGCCACAGAATGTTATTAATCTGTGTTTTGGGTGGTGCTAATGAATTTTTAAATTTTCCGAAATATTCCGCAATATGGCCAGGTCCACTAACTTATTTGTTGACTTTTACTTTATAAAATAATGCCAATGAAAAGCTTGATCGACTGGCTTCATGTATGTAGGAACCGTACAATGATCTGTTTACAAACAAGAAATTAAATCAAAATTTTGCTATATTATTATATTAAAAACAAAGCTTTATTGCAATATCGGATAATATTAAGAAGCATTTTACACTTGGTTGGCTGTCTCGCTCGCATTATCAAACATTTTTAAAGATTATTAAAAAAAATGTCTTATTTGTAGAAAAGCGAATTAATGAATGAATAAAAAGTGTTACATTATCATTCTACGTAATTATATCGTGGATATTTTAGGCACGTTTTTATATTGTGTAGACATTGACTACATCGTAAATTAGTCGATTATAACTTTTAAGCCTTTGATCAACTAATTTAGGATGCAGTCAATTGAAAGTAGCCGATGTGAATAGACCCTTGAACCACATCCACGTGGATGATGCGGGTGCGGGTGTTACCTATCAATCTTTGCATCAGATCGGACTTTGTCTATAACACAATGCGGGTTGAATCTAATTTCATCAAACAAAGACGCCCCTAACATTACGGAGTATAAAACTAATTGTAAATTATACTTACGATCATAAAGCAGACTATAAAATTGGCAGTAAATAATTAGGTACTAATGATGTAACAACTTGTATGTAATGTAATAAAAGTAGATACCTACAAGTGAATGCATATTAATACAGGCTGACTATTTATCCACCAGCCAAATTTATGAAGCAAGTTCAGTCTATGATACAGAACTACTTTCCATAAAAACAATTACGAAAAACTAAAATAAAAAATCATCTTTCCATATAATATAAAATCAGTGCTCAGCCAAACGGATTTTGTATGGGAGGACGAAAAAATTTTATCGATTTTTAATAACTTTTTTTATAGAAAGTAGTTCAGTATCATGGACTAAACTTGCTCCAAAAACTTGGCTGATGTTTAAAAAGTCACCCTGTATATCATTAATATAGAATGAATAATTTGAACACCGTAATGTAAATGGTTTCAGCTTGTTTACAAATATATACAGTGTCTAACAAAATATATTTAAACTATTTTAAGGGCGGATTCAGTTCATGATACTGAACAACTCTCCCCAAGGAACATATGTATATCGAAATGTTAAATATAATTTTTGGCCTCCCATACAAGATGACCGATCAGCTGATCCGAGTTTGTATGGTAAGCCAAACATTATTTTTCATATTTCAACATATGTTTCTTGGGGAAATTGGTTCATTATCACGGTCTAAATTCACCCTTAAAATGTTTCAATATATTTTGTTACATGTTATTTATAGAGGTAGAATAGGACTTTTATTTTTCTGGATTTCAATGGTTTTTACAATCGAGAAAGAATTCTTTTTCTGTTTCAATATACAGTTAACAATCACTAAAACTAATCAATAAGCGCCTATGTAATCATACTATAAGAAAACCCAGTTACTTAAAAATACATAATTACCACTTGACTAATAGAATAGTATTTCTAAATTTAGGTGCAACATTAACTGTATTTTGAGGCGACAGAATGAGAGTTTTTAAACCAAAAGGCCACGTTTAGTAAATTCGTGGGCTTTTGGGTCGAAACAGGATTAACAGGTTGACAGCCTTTAGAATTACAACATTTACGATTTTCTACATCGCTCATTTAGAATTACAATATTTACGATTTTCTACATCGCTCATTTAGAATTACAATACATATTTACGATTTTCTACATCGTCCATTTAGAATTACAATATTACCGATTTGTTACATCGCTCATTTAGAATTACAATATTTACGTTTTACTACATCGCTCATTTAGAATAACAATATTCACAATTTTCCCATGATTGTTTCCTACTATGTGCGCGGTAGGAGATGCAGCTGCCAAAATGTTTCTTTACTCCATACCAGCGTGGTAGATTTCTAAAAATATTATTTGATTAAACTTTAGTTTAAGCTTTTGGTTTACCAAAAGCTTTTGGCCCACGCTCCACTCTAGCTGAGCGAGCCTGTGCAGTGTTTTAACAATCATTAAGACCCATTAAAATTTCTATCAACACATCGAAAATCGAGATAAGAGAAAATAAACCTCCAACGGCGCAAATATCATAGTAATCGGAAATTACTGCATACTCTACTCGTATTTGAGTCGCTATCTCTAGCAAACTAGGCGCTATTTATAGGTCAGAAGATAATCATTTCTGGGCACGTTGCCGTTGGGTAAGGAACTACCCGGCCTTATTTATTTGTTAATATTAGTAGTGAGCAGTATTTTATTTGAGTTTTTAAGTAATTTTACCTATTTTATAAATTTATTCAAATAATACATCCATAAAGCGCCTATTAACTACAGCCCACAAACAACCAATTAGCACAAACAATGGTCCTTCGAGCCGGATAGCTTTTTCAAACAACCGTTGTACGAGCAATGCTCGCACATTTCGGCAGCACGCGGCTACATACTATGTATGTCGCGTGTCAGCTGGTTTTACTTTACATTTTAAATGAAGTTATGACAATCAATTATCGTATATTCGTATCAAACGACGATCGAAAAAGGACTCTTCACAGACAATTCTCCAACATGTAGCTTATCAACAATAAAGAGTTTCTACATGACGTGGTCTTGTATCTCCATACCAACATCAACATCTCTTCGTGTATGGTGAAGGCCTAGGTGACAACCAAAGCCTGCGCTGTACACAAGTAGCATCAGCTCGAACAGAGAAAACCCTATTGTTAAAACACAGCATAGTTTCGGTCAGCTTAAGTAAAGCGTGTGCCTTCATCAGGGTTTTGATGTCTGCGATGGGAACATCTCTTCCAATCCAATACAGAAGTGTATTCACCAGAAAGGACACCAGCCCACGTAACACTGACAGAGATTCTCATTACTGGTCGCTTGCTGAATCAGCAGGTCCACTTGCTTTTGAACAGAGACCGTCTCATCAATATGGGGGAAATCCCTACCAGTGAGCTTGTCCCTCACTCTGTTCACGATAGCTAAGGCACGTTTATTCAAGTTCGTCTCCGCTGGTTGGTCGAGGTCTAGTGCGGGTATTTTGCGGGTCGGTTGTGGGGACGGGGGGACGTCGGTGGTGGGGGCCGCTTCGGCGTCAGTCCTGGATCTCCGGCCGGCGTCGATGAGCCGCCAGTTGAGGAGGGGGTCGTAGACAAAAGCCTCGAGCACGGCCATGACGCTGTCTTTGTGCCGGTGAAGCACTTCCATGACGGACTCGCACGTACGTCTGTATGTTCCCTCTATGCCTGTTACCTGACAAATAAAATATTTCCATTAGCATCGAACCTCGCGGTCTATTGGGCCTCGTGCGTGATGCGGATAAGCTTTTTTTTAGTATTAAATAGCGCTCAAATCAATATAATATGTTTTACTGCATTAATAAATCTAAAATCATGTTGAAAATGGATATGAGCAATGAGAAATGACACTATTTTGCGACGTTTTATTCTCTTAACATTACCAAAATTTATTGACCCAGTCACCCAATTCTTACCTCCATAGCGTTAATCAGCATCCTAGTAAGTCGGAAGGGTATCTTCTCCGGGAACTTATCCCTCGTGACGGCCACTTCGAAGCAGTCTCCGAAGTCAATATGCAGGAACTTCCCCGTGACTCTGTCCAGCATGATGTTGGAGGGGTGCCGGTCGCCGAGCCCCAGGATGTAGCCCACCATGCTCATGACGGCCAGCGAGCGCGTGTAGTTCGTGCGCCGCTCGAACCACACTTCGGATGAGGGGCTCTTCAGCCAGAGCAGCTTGGCTAGGTCGTCGCCCGCGGTGTGCTCAAGGGCGTGTTCGAAAACCTCCACCTTAAACAGAAAAAGAATCTTAAATAAGAATAATGTGGTGGATACGTCGCAGTTGAATTGTATGACCCGCTATTTGGCATAACCGCTAGCAGTTTGCCTATACAGCTCGGTTTTGTAAAACTGCTGGATGACGTATAGCGTTTTGGTTAAATAATCAAACTTTTATATGGAGCATTGCATAAAATAGTTGAATTTATCAACGGTGCGAGTTTATGTAAAACTGACAACTCGATAACTCGAAACATGAAAACTGAATGAATGGATAAATGAATGAAGAATAGAAAGATTAATTTCATCAAAATAAGTTTATAATCTTGCAGAATATGCTCTGAAATTATTGGAGCCGCTCCTTCCCCAATAGCGCCTAGAAAGCGGAAACAAACGCGATGGGATACGGACTGGGTCCGAAAAATTTAATTTAATTTAGTCGGTTACATTATCCAAAAATAATGAACCCATATTTTTCGGTTTATCAAAGTAGTGAAAATTCACACGGACGCGCTGTGTACAGCGCGTCTTAAGTTTCGGAGTGGGGGTGATTGAAGTCACCGTCAAGTGAATCGTGCTTGATCGTGACGTCATGCGGAATTTAAATGCGCTGTATCTTTGTAATTAAAATATGATAAATTGTATTAAACAATGTAAAGGAACTAAGAACTCGATAGTTAGAAATTAAAACACAAACCTTTTGCATTAACATCAGTTTTTCCAAATCCGAGGCCATCCTTTGCATTATCCGGTGTTCAATGTTCAGCAAACACTTCCTCTTCTCCCTATAGTCTCTAATCAGGGAGTGTAGCGTGTCGCAATGCGGGACCCAACCGATTAAACCAGAGTTAGTTGATAATGGTATCACAGCATATCGTTGTATGGCTAGGTCTCTTCGGAAGGTGTCGGGGTCTGCTTGGAGAAGCGTGTTGACTAGACCGAACAGTTGCATGACGCGTTCGTCTTGACGTAAATCTTCGTGGCCTTTGAGTAGGAACATGTAGTCTTTGCCGTTGGAGCCGCGGATGCAAAGGCGACGCGGACGTTGCTTTGAGGTGATGACCTGACAAATAAAATGCAAGTTTGAAAATCGGCATCGTATGGTAATATTTTCTTTTCGTTCAACTTATAAATGTCACAGTTGGATTGTATAATCCGCTGTTTGAAAAAACTGCTAGCAATTTGGCAATACATCTCAGTTCGGTTTTGTTAAACAGCTGAAAATCGTTAAGCTGGACTGGACTATGTAAGATTGTGCAACGTGTTACGTTCCTGAAAACCTCTAACCACGGTGAGACGTATTACCAAACTGCTAGCGGTTTTTTCAAATAGCGGATTATACAATCTAACTGCGGCACATGCATGATATGGATTTGGTAACCATAATGAAAAACTTAAACTTAGAATACTAATATTATGAGGCCGCGCCATAAAAGGGGCTAAAAGGTACAGCTTTTAACAAAAAATAATTTCTGGCTTTCCATACAAACTCAGATCCGAGTCGGTAAGCTTGTAGCTGTAAGCGAAGCTAGGTAAATGACATTACCTGCAGACTGCTCTGGATGTGCGCGATGCGGATGAGGTCCTGGTCAGGCACGTACGAGCCCGGCACGCACAGCTCCAGGTCGCGGCAGTGCAGCAGCCGCGTGCTCACGTACTGCAGCTCCAGCGACGTCAGCTGCGGCAGCTGGCGGCTGATGCGCCGGAACACGTGGTAGTACAGGTCCCACGCCTGGTTCAGGTCGCGGACCAGCCCCGACTCCTGGAATAATCAAATCCTATAGTGTTAGTGCACGGCCAGCTGCAGGCGATGCCACTACAGATCCTAAATCGATTTTTGTTGCAGCATTTTTTTTACCCAACTGCGGCAGGAGCGTTATGTTTTTTGTGTGTATATGATGGTTTTATGGAGTTTAGCTTGAGATGTGTTGTTAGATGTGTCTTAATTGTCAGAGACCGGGTACATTAAAAAATACAAAATGGCGGATTTCTGGCGCAAAATTAAGTCTTATTTTTTTTTTAATGATAACCTTTCTGAACCAAAATAAAGGATTTCATATAAGCATTTCAAAAATATGTATTTACAACGTACTTATATATTTCAATGGAATAAGAAATGCTAAAAAAAAACCACGTATAATCTCGAATTGCTATTGGAAATGCTATTGTATCTTTTCAGTTCCTTAAGTTTTTTATGCAATCGGTTTTTTTTTAAATAATTACATACTTGTTTATTTGCAGTTTTTTAAATATCTACGAGTAAACATTTATGTAGAATAATCATCATTAAGATGAGGTAAAAGATATTCTACTTGCAATAAAATTAATTAAACGCGCGAACGAAGCAGACTTCTAGTTTTATAGAAGCCAATCAGAGTTTACTCAAAAAGAAGTACTCAGGATTTCTCATGGCTTACCTTGTATCGGTTGCACCATTCCCGCGCGTCATTGAGGTCTCTTCCGTACTGGTTATTGAAAGAAGTCTCTTTGGTGGTCTGCGGGCCGCGCTCCAGCATCGCGTGCAGCGGCTCCAAGGTCTTGAACATGGCGTTGACGTCGTGCTCACTAAAGTACAGCCTTGAGGCCTCCTCCAAAGCCTCGTGCCATTGCTCGTGCCACAGTATGGCCACGCGAATCAGCTCCTCCGATATCATAGCTGCTTGGTTCACCAAGTTACTCGAGTGCGTACACATCGACTTCAATATTTGATTCGCTGCATTCTTCCGCGCCACGAATGACGACTTTGAGGCCACAGTTAGAGGGTACACCAACGCTTGTGGATGAGATTTCCCAATATCAATCAATAATGAGTGAATCAATTTCCCTACTAGAGGTCTCGGGGTATCGATTCTGGCGATCAGCTGCGGAATAACTTGCAGCCAGACGTTGATTTCTATCGTCCGAATGCCTTCCACCAGCGCTTCGTGCACAGCAGAATAGTGGCCGTAGTCAAACCATAAGGTCAACAAACGCAGAGTGTCTTGTAGAGAGCTACCGTGAGACAGGTTGATCGACTTGAAGAACCCTTCCACAGCTGGAACGGTGTGGTTTTGAATGCACTCAGGGGTAGGTTTTCTGTCAGCTTGGGACGCGCCTTCAGCAGTTTCTTGGTGTTTATAGAAGAGTACAGTTTCGAAGTTCATGTATGCCCACGCGTGCCACGCTTTGTACCAATCGGACGACAGCTGTGTTGCCGCGGCGTAGTTGTTCAGGATCTCTGGGATGGACTGCTGGTTGATGCCGAGCAACGACTCGCACCAAGAGCCCAATTTCAAGTGACAGCGAGCAAGCAGTCTGCAATGTTCCTGGTCGCCAGGCTCCGCTGCGTTGACGTAGCGTTGCAATTGGTCATACGCCAGCTGCTTGTCCCCGGCCACCCACAGATGTTTAGCGTAAGCCAGAGTCAATCTCGGCTCATGAGTGGGTAAAGGCATTTCTTTATTTTTGCTCGGGTCTGTGCCGAGCAACATGACTAGAGTTCTATGAGCTTGTCGTGGGGCGCCACTCTTTCTGCATAGAGAAGCAAATTTCAACCACGTCGCCATGTCTTCTTGGGGCGTCAGAACTAGACCGCGCACTTGGAGGATCTTTCTCCAATCTTCAACTAATCTTTGCCCGCCTTGCAGCCTCGTCCACCATGCTTGACGAATACACTCTCGCCTCTCGCTCACTAATTTATATATGATCACTTCTTCCAATTCCGCGAGTAGCTGTGCATTAACTAGAGCGCCATACGCTCTTTGGTAGCTCTCGCCGGCCACGGCCGTCAGTTCAGAATCCAACAACGTACGAGCTTGGTCTATATATAACTTGGACAATTCATATTCACCATTGTGTATATTCAGAACTGCTCTATAGAACGCGCCATCTTGAGTGTTTTCTGGTAAGAAGCTAACGTATTTTTCCATTGAGTCCCATTCTTTCAATCCCCAAGCCGCGGCGGCGGCCAGTCTCGCCGCTTTGAATTTCTCGTCATTGGACATCTTCGGCCAACGTTTCGACACTGTGTTATACAACTTGACCCATTCGCCAAGAGCTTCGAAACAACGCAATTCTCCGAGATAGGCCTCTATATTGTCGGCATCTGAGAACAGTTTCTCTCCATACAGGTTGAGGGCCTTTTCCCAGTTGTGTAGTTTCTCGTACCACCGGATCTGAACCTTCAAGATGGCGTCTCCAGCTTCGCGCTGTACCATCACCCTCTCGAGCAAGCCTTCAGCCGCTTCTTTCTGTTGCAGTTTGTTGTTAATGTGTATCAGTGCTTCTACGACTTGCGATGTTGCACCGGTACGGAATTCTTCTTCCTGCACAACAAAAATGTCATCATGCCATAGATGAAACATTTGAAAGTAAAATTAATGTAGTTTAACAACTTACTTAGTGAGCCTGAAGTAACGGCGCCACCGAAAATTTTTATTTAGTTTTATGGGCGGTGCCATAGTAATTTTAGTTCCGATTTTTCCCGACTTTTTCCATAATATGACAAGGTCCAATAACTTATTTGTTAATGGTTACCTTTAGCGATATTATTTATTTATTAAATCTTTATTGGCCACAATGGTAGAAAAGGTGGAATTAATGCTAATGCATTCTCTACGACTGGTAGAGAGCGAACAGCCTTTAGGAAAAACAGAATATTACCTTATAATGTAGTGCCTTAGCATACGCCCTACAATGCATGGCCCTCTCTCCGAGCAGATGTGTAGAGATCGGCAGCGTGCCTCCTTCGCAGTGCTCCATGAACTCCGCCAGATTGAGTACAGTATGAGCCAGTTCCGGAGCGTCAGGAGCTGTCAACGCTTGTTCCAGGGCGTTGGAGAGCTCGGTGCGCGACGTGTTGTCGAGCTCCGTCCAGCACGACACGAATGCTGCGTTGAACAGGTCGCGCAGCAGTTGCGAGTAGTTGTGAGCGAGCGCAAGGCAAGCCCTACGAACAAATGCAACAATTTCTTATTCATTCATGCAAAGCCAACACAATATTACATATATTGGCTATGATTTAAGATTCATAAAAAGCGTTTGATTACTTAAACCAAAGTAGATAATAAAAATAATTTCAAATACTGTAGCATAATAAACACTGATATAATAGAACTAGTATTATAATTGATTTACAATTGAAACAATACAAATAAACTAATAGTTATAATTCTAGGGGCAACTGTGTGTATAAGTATTCCCCAAGGCACAATACTAGGACCATTTTTGTTTGTAATTTCACTATGCAGTTTAAGGACTGTATGCACAAAGCCACGTGGTCGGATTTGGCTCTAAAATATGCAAAATTTTCCCGCTAGGGGGATAAAAATGTCAAGATGAAGGTACATAGAGTTAATAATGTGTAAACGGGACAATAGATGTAGGTAATCATAAATTGTAACGTAGAAGCTTACTTGTTTCTTTTCGTCAAGACTTCCAGTCCGCGATACTTATTAAAATTTTCAAATCAATCAAATCAAAGAATTATTTTGTTTGAATTATTATTTCTGAATGAAGGCCTTGGCAGACGTCATTATAATGTACTTAACACTTTAGTAGACAGGCTATCAGTAGAAAAAGGCTAAAGTCGAAAATACAGTAGTGTGCGTGAATGCAAGACGTTTATTTAAAAAGCGAGTTTAAATATATGTGAAATTCATATAGCACTTTCTAAAAAAATCCAAGTTATAGTTATTCGAATCTTGCGTAATATTTATTACTTTTTCAATTTATTAGTCGACCTCCGTGGCGATTCCTTAACACGCTAGTCCGTCACTCGGAGGTTCTGGGTTCGATTCCCAGCCAGGGCAAGTTGGTAAATGGCCTTTTTTAATTTGTCCTGGTTCTTAGGTGTTTATTTTATCCCATCAAAAACATAAATGTAAAAATGCCAAGTTCAAATTCCGACAAAACAATTGAAATTTAAATAGCTGCCAAGTTATTTAGGTAGAGAAAACTGAAATTTATTCATAAGAATTTCAACATTTGCTTGGACAACATTAAGATTGAAAGCACGGTCACCCATCCTAACTATGATCAAGCTAGAAGTTGCTTAACCTGTAAAAGCACGGTCATTCATCCATCAATTTTTGAATTTATCGTATGCGAAGTGGAGCAAAATATTTGCACAAGTGGTTATGATTACTCGTATTTTGAAATTTGTTAAAGCGCAAATGACAAAGAACCCTTAAAATAGAGAATCTTTTTAGTTTCACGCAGCTTTTTAGGGTTCCGTAGTTAACAAGAAAACCTTATAGTTTCGTCATGTCTGTCTGTCTATCTGTCCCCAGTTTTACTCATAGACTATTAGTACTAGAAAGCTGTAATTGGGCATGGGCATGGATATGTGGTAATAAAAACTTGAAAAAAAAAATGTGTGGTGTCAGACGTCGTTGAATAGGTCTTTCAAAAATATTGTAAGATTATGAACGGGCCTTTTTCGTTTTAGCAATCCGTTTGTGAAATATTTGGTTTTTGATTGCTAATTTTTGTTAGAATCATGTATCTTCCCTCTCTGTCAGTTAAACGGTTGTATATGGACACTTAAAAAAATTCACGGCAGTAGTATATAACGTCTCCCTGTACTAAAACTAATTTAAGGTGGATTCAGTTCATGATACTGAACAACTTTTCCTAAGGAACACATAGTTAAATATGAAAAGAAAATGTTTGCTTTCCATTCGACCTCCGTGGCGTAATTGTTAACACGCTAGACCGCTAATCCGGAGGTTCTGGGTTCGAGCCCCAGCCAGGGCAAGTTAGAAAATGGTTTTTTTTTCAAATTGTCCTGGGTCTTGGGTGTTTATCTATGTATGTATTTATCATAAAATATAGTATCATTGAGTTAGTATCCCATAATACAAGTTTAAAACTTACTTTGGGGCTAGCTTAATTAGTGTGATTTGTCCTTACATATATTACATAAATATTACATTTTGCCAAATCTTGTGTGTAAGAGATCAAAAATAATTTTTGTATTTCGTTTGTTCCTTGGTGAAAGTTGTTCAGTATCATGGACTGAATTCAGACCTAAAGTTAGGCAGTTGTTAGTTACATAAAACAAGTAGGTACTGACTACGGAACCCTACACTGCACGTGGCCGGTTTATTTTGGTTAAGTTGAAATTTTAGGGAACCATAGACAAATTTATGATATTTCTGTGTAAATCAATATTACTTATCGCTGACATGACGTTCTCAAAAATACAATCAAATAGTATTTTACGCGAGCGGTGACTTGGAAAACTACACGTTTTGTGTTCCACTGACAGAAAATGTACACATTTGAATTTTCTTTGTGAAACAATACGTTTAGCGACCATCTGCAATCGTAACACCTTTCACTTCTATTCACCTTATTATGTAAGTACGGAGGGTAAAAAAGGATTGCACGTTGAACAGATCAACAGTCTTGGCGTAGCAGCTGTACGTGCTCAATCAATGACTTGACTGTTTGATTTTGTACAATATTTTTAACGAATCAACAAAGAGCACTAAAAAGAAATCTTTTCCTGAAAACAGCTAAAAAAATTGGTTGATTAATGAAGCAGTAATTAGCATTATTGCACCCTTTTATTTTTTATCTTCTAATAGGTTTTCCTGTAATCTATAGATAAAGAACTATTAATTGTATATTTTTCAAAAGATTGGGTTCAGTGGTTTCGGAGATAAGTGTATTTTTATTATTTATTTTCAAAAATAACTTCAAAAACACCAACTAAAAAAATATAGAAAAATATATTTAATATTATCATAAAATGCTCTTTCATTTGATATTTTACGCGATATAGTTCACAAAACCCTTTTTTTAATGTCTCATTTATCTCCCATAAAGTGGCCCCATTTTTTATTTATTTATTCATTTACCTACATTTTACTTCCGTCTTTGGGTCACAAATTTACATTATGTGCATCACATTTCAACTGAATCGGTCCAGTAGTTTAGTAGGGGGGGGGGGGGGGGGGGGTAAATTTTCGCCCATTTTTTTTAAATAACTTAAAAATACCGATCTAAGAAATAATAAAAAATAAATATATTTAAAATTGTCATAAAAAGTTCTTTTATTTGATACGTCACACGATTTTGTTATCAAAACTTTTCTTTAATGTCTAATTTACCCACAATAAGTGGCCCCCTTTTTTAAATTTCATTTATTTACATTATACGTCTATCTTTAGGTCACTAAGTTACATAAGTGTAGGTACTAAATCTCAACTAAATCATTCTAATAGTTTCGTAGCAAATTGGCTGTGACTTACGGACAGACAGACAAGCGAAACCCTAAAAACAGTAAAAACACCGAAAAAATCGGTTCCTATACAAATTTCCCGGGCGGCTGCACACTTTTGTATAAAAATGCAGATTTTTTTTTGTTTTTCGACTTTTGTTTTAATATCATTATACTATACTAGCAGTTCACCCCGGCTTCGCCCTTGGTACACACAAAGCCTATGTCACTCGGGGATAGTGTACCTTTCCAACGGTGAAAGTTTTTTTTAAAATCGGTCCAGTAGTTTCGGAGCCATGTATTGCAAACAAACAAACAACCAAATCTTTTCTCTTTATAATATTAGTGTAGATAAATAGCCTACTATAGCCTGCCTGCCAAGCCCAGTATAGATCTAGTATAGCCTGTGGTTCGATATATTACGCATAATGTCAATTCGTATTTTGATATACATTCATGGGGAAAAGTTGTTCAAAATTTCAGACTGAATCACCCCTCAAAATAATTGTAAAACCCTAATTAAACAGCACCTTTTACTACAAAAACAGTTAATATGATTCCGCGACCCGAGAAAGTTCCAATCCGATTTTCACCCTAATCGCCAATTAAAAAATATAGGTAATAAATCAAACCAAATTATTTTTTTCATTGACTTAATTTACAATAAAATTTAAAAAAAAAATGTGCGATGCCGTATCTGCGATAGCATTACATCTTTACTTGAACGTCAACAAAATGTCAAAACTGTACCATAGTGTAGCAAAAGTATGACATAATTTGGCAGTTTGTACATAGTTTTTTATTGAAATATTTTAGACTGTAATGCAATTTTACGTAATTAGAAAATGGATTTTTTTGAAAAATTCGACACGGCCTCCTTCCTGAACGGCCGGCGGGCAACTGAATTTGTATGGAAGAATCATGGCCGCCATTTCAGAGATTTCTGTCAAAAACGTTGCAAAACATCCAATTTTTATAATTATTTTTTTTATTATTGCGTGATTGCATTGTAAGCAAATATTAAGAATAATGTTTCAAAATAGCCTTTATTTTTATAAAATATATGCAATCCCTTGTTAGCATATTTCTTTACGCAGAAAAACAAGCCAGTTTGTAGCAAGATTTTCTAAAATATTTCTTTTAGGTTTCTTTACAATTATCTTACTTTTTCTGAATGAAAATTAAAAAATACGATTTTCGTCTACTGGCTAGTCTATTCACCTATAACTAGGTATGTAATTTTCTTAGTGGTCTTTTCTACTTAAGCCATAACTATTGCCCGCGCAAAGTGCGTTTTGCATGTTTTTGGGTAAATTCAATGCTTGTTTTTAGGAAAACTACAAAATATTTTAAAAAATCCTTTTTTTCGTCTACTGTCCCAACTCTTCCTCTATCTATGTATATACATTATTTGACTTAAATCAAACGCTTTCTGTACAAACTTGTTGCCCGCGCAAACCCAGTTTACATGGTGCCGACCCTTAACCAAAAAAGCGTGTGAAGATATAGCGTATTTTACCTGAGCGCAGGACTATGAGACTCAGTGAGCAAGCCGATGCTGAAGCGACGCAGCCATTCAAGCCAGTCGTCCTTAGAGACGCGGCTGCTCACGGTCCACGCCAGCTTCAGCTGGTGCGGATTCACACACAGCTTGCGAATAGATTGACTTGAATCACTCACAAGGTAACGGCCCTGAAATTTGAATATTCCTTTAATCCTACACAAATTGGGTAGTATCCAGGGTCAAAAATAAATTATTTGGTACTGTTAAGATAATAAAACGTCACAAAATAATGTCACTTGTCATTGATCACATCCATTTTGAACGTAATTTTAGATTTTATGAGTAAAAATCGATATTATGAAGCCGATATTTGACTCAAAAAAAACTATGACGTCACAGTCCGATATTTCATACAAATATCATAGAAAATGTTTTGATGTTCAGAAAAAAGTGTCTGATTTGACTTGTTGGAAACTAGCGGATTATATAAAACTAAAACTAGCGGATTATATAAAACTAAATGTTTTTTGTTTCGAATTTTTATCTAAATGCATAAAAAACAGTAATGTAGTGTTAATTACCTCTTGGTTGTTATTCCTGGGTCTGCGTCGACTGTTTTGCAAGAATTCATCTAAAGCAAATGGCTGATTTGATTGCAGTTTAGCCAGTATTTGTTCGTAGTTCTGATGCTGTATCCTATGCTTCATCATTACTTTCTGCACAAGCGGTATGAAGTCATTGTATTTCCTTCCCAGTGGAATAATCAATGCACATAAAGTGTCCATGGCTGTCGGACGTAAAGCTGGACAAGTATCGAGGCTTCTTACTAGGGGATGAATTATTCTTGAAACTAAATCACTATAGTTCAAAGTATCTGAGAGGTAGTCTACTGTCTCCATAGCAGCTTTAGCGACGTTTATCGGACAATCTGTAGCATCAAACAACTTGACTATCGATGGTATGACTAAATGCATATAATCGTCCAAATTATCTTCAAACTTTTGTAACGCAAAAAGCAGTTTTTCAGTGACCACTCTATCTTTACTAGTATCATGAGCCAGGACGCGCAAAATTTGAGGCATCAGTTGCGGCAAGTACACTTTGAACTCTGAACCGAGCGCCACGGCAATGTGTTCGACGAGCAATATCAATATAGATTGCAGAGGGCTATTCGGAGTCCAAAACTCTTTTATCAGATCGAAAATCTTGTCTAAATAGTTGCGGATGTGCTGCTTCACAATTGCAATTAGCTTCGCCAATTGTGTGAAGAGAAATTCGCGGAAGCTATTGCTGTCTGTCGCACGAGCCACGTAGAGAAGGCTGGGCGTCACTCTGGATATGTACGGCACGCATTTAATGCCAAGCGACTGGAATATGACGGTAACAGCTTGAACGACACTGGTGTGGTGTTGCTGTAATGTCGGGTCTCGCAGGATTCTCATCAGCGTCGATATGACTATTGCGGGGTAGTACTCGTCAAGGACGGGAGATGACATGTTGACCAGCATTTCACTGGTGGTCATATCGAAATTGTTTTCGTCGGCTTTGCTGTCGGCCACCGGCACTAAACTGGAGTCTGGTTTTCCGTCGATCAGACCCCGCGTCATTTTATGCTTGTAAGGGTCAAGTGCTCCAAGTAGACCCAGCACACGAATAGTTTCTCGTCGATCTTTCGGCTGTTGCTCTGTTTTCAAGAAGTTCAGAAGGACATCCATTAAATTCGGGAATTCAGTGTAGGGCGTGACCACATGACCTGTCGCACTGATGAGCTGTCCGAAAGCCCATAACGCCACGCTTCGTTTGTCAGTTGCACTAGCATCGGATAACAATTCTAAAAGGATTGTGAGCAATTCTGGTAAACATTTATTCAGTCCACTGTTATCGCCGTGAACATCTGCCAAATCACCTACAGCTTTTAAAACACTAATTATAACTCCAGGATTTGAATCAGATTCCTTTAACTTTGGTACAAGCACATTTAAAATTGTTTCCATGTATGGTTTGACTAATTTTGGAGCATGTAATATTAGATTATCTAACATTCTTGCCGCTTGCTCCTTATTTCTACTCATTCCAGAATGTTCTAGTTCCGTCAAAAATTGTATTAGCGTCTTTCTCAGACCAGGCATCACATACGCTGGATTAACCGTGCTCAGTCGTCCTACAGTGCAAATGGCAAGTTCCCTGATCTCCAAATGCTCATCATTCATGGCAATAAACAAAAAGCTAAGATTTTCGATTTGTGCTAAATGAGTGTCAAAAATATCGAAAAGTGATTCCAGTACCCAATATCGCACTTCATATTCAGGATCGGTCACAGAAACCACTAAGAGTTTTCCGATTACTTCAGCAGTCAGCATGGTAAGAGTTCTTGAGGGATTATCCTGTGTCCTAGCTGTGGCATCTGCAAGGAGCTTGGCCGACGTTTTGACAGCCTCTAGCCTAACTTCCTGATGATCACTTTGCAAGAAATGGTCGGCGCATCGCCTTACGAACGTGAGTAAACTGTGCTGTCCCTCAAAATGAAAGGTCCCAAGTGTCCTCAGGGCCAGTACAATGCTGGCGGTATCTTGAGGCTCCATCACCAGGCTCATACTACTCATTTGCTGTTCAAGGCTCCTTGGTACTCCTGGATGAAGGAATGGTTTATTCCTCAGCACTAGAGAGAGCATATTGAGTAAACCCTCAGATATCTCAGCTCTTAGTGATGGTAGGTGGTGGCTCAACTCTTTCAAGCAAATAGTCAAGAATGGACTTAGACCTGTAGCAAACATAGCGTCCAGCAATTCTTTTATATCTGTAATCACCAAGTCTTTTACAGCACTCCCAAGTAAAGTAATACAGGCAAAAATAGATGGATCTACCCACATTCTTTTCTTACTAAGAGTGTCTCTAACAGGTAGAGTCTGTTTTATCACTTCGATTATTTTGGGAATGTAGCTTTGAACATCATTTTCTATAGCTGCTGCCATGAGGCCTATGGTAGTAAATGCCATGTTTTTGTCTTTTTCTCGACTCCGCAGGGAATTGAGCAAGTGATTCATTGTGGAAGTAAGGTACTTCTTGCAAAAGAATTCTTTATTGAAAGCAGCCAGTCTGGGTATAATTATAAGCAGAATTTGAGGAACTCCTTGGGTTTTAAGAATGCACTGTCCCATGACATCTGAAACATATAATAAAATGTAAATTCAGAACAATGTAGATAATTAATCAAGCTATTTATATATGCAAACTAGTTTGTCTCAGCTTTTCCTACACTTGTTAAGATTAACTAGTTTATTCTAAAATTATTGCAATAGATATTGTTTAATTGTTTGATTAACACACACATGATAAACCAGATTGATCTAGTCAGAATCATCTTTGATGTATGTATGGGTATATATAGGTATGGGTAACATTCATGACACATTACTATGTGTCATGAATGTTACCCATACCTACCACACCATACACTACACATACCTTGACAGATTCTCTTAAATTTTTCCTTCAATAATTTGCGGCACACCTCTGACTCGTAAATAGGAACTGGGTATTGAACATTTTCAGTCTTGAATCCGTCACACAGGTAGCCTCTCTTCACCGATGGGCTGTGAAGCTTGCTGCTGATGAATATGATGTCATCAGTAACGGTTATATCCTTCTGTGTGTCTAGACTTTGCATAAGGTTTGTGTATTTCTTCTCCCACTCAGCATTGGAGCATCTCAATAGTTCATTTAAGATTAACAAACCTCCATGAACTCTATCCTCTTTAGTGATACCCTTCTCTTTGAGAGGAATTTCCTCAAAAGACGCCATAGCATCTTCATAGCATTGCCAGTACCACTGGGGCTTAGATGTTGACTGCTTAGCAGATTCTCTCTGTGCTGTCACCACAAGACCAGCACGAAGGGCTTTCGCTGCGGCTTCCCTAATTTGGGGCTTTGGGTCTTTTAATGCCACTAGTATGTGATCAAAAAAACCAGAAACTTGCTGGTAGAAGTAGGTAGGAACAGCTATGGCCAGTTCTTTCAGTAACAAGACGGCCGAATGACGCCTTCCTTCATTTCTCTCCTCTGACAACCACTCAAATGCCCTCTTGACTTCAAACTCAACATATTCTGCTCTCTTTACACCAGACACAATGGCCAGACGACCAACTGTCTTGGCAGCAAGCTCCATCACACCCACATCAGAGGAAGGGAGTAGATTTCGCAAATAGTTTGCAAATCGAGTGATCCTCGTTTTGGTTGTATCACAGTCACCACCAATTAAACATACTGTAACAATTATACATCTACATTAATGTAAATAACGGACTCAAGGCAGTGCATTCCATTATTTCCATGGCAATACAAAATGGTAATTGTGAAACATGTTTTTTTTCCAAATTCTATCCCATTATTTTTATGATGACAAAAAAAATTCTAATGATTAGGGGGGGCCTTTTCACGATACATATGGTGCGCTCTAGTTTTTTGTTTCCTATCCATTACCCTTAGACATAGAAGTTTAACCTACGAATAATAATCCCTAGAATCGTTACTAATCCCGAAAAATCATTCCACGCGATATGTACCGGGACGGGCGGGGCTTAAAATATGAACCGCGCGGCGCGACAGTTTGCTGTGACACTCGAGGCGTGCGGTTGCGTCGCCAAAAGTTTCCTTTGTGAATATTGCTGTATTTTTGCGATAATTGATTCATTAAAAATGCCGTCATGTGCCGTGAAGTAGTGTAGAAGCCATACAGACATGAAAAACACAGCACACACCTTTCATTAACATTTTAATAATCCATACTTGACATTGGAAAGTGATATGCAAAATGTACCTAAGCTACGAGTTGTACCTCACCGTTCGTTGCGGTGACCTCCCCCACCCGACGACGAAGCGTGACCTTGTTGCGACCAATCGCATGCATATTTGTCTATGTGTGTGTTTGAGTGTTGCGTAATTATTACTGTTAGTTTGTTTGCGTAAATGGAATCAAGTGGAAGTGGAAGCGAATCAGAATCGAAGCGGTGAATGTAGGAGCGTTACAAATCTAGAGAATTTATTATTAGTAGAGTTTAACCAATAAAGAGATCATATATGTTCGTTCATACTGGCTGTCAGTAGTTTTCGTCAGTTTTCTAAAGCCCAATCAATTCTTACATTTGACTTGTATTTTGTTCTTTTGTTTTGTCTGTTATTCTATAATTTAAAGAAATGTAAATTTTTTTAACACTTATTAAATGGCGACAAATTCATATAATATAATGACTTCAATAGCGAATTTTATCTAAAGATGAACTAATGCATAGTTCCTGTGCACGCTGACCAGTCACGCAATCACAACCAGAAATAGTGGGACAGACAATCCAGTATTTCCATCAGTGGAAATAGATAAAGGAAATAGCACCGCTCAAAGCCAGGGTTCTTTCAACCATTTTTTTTTCATTCTACCAGTCAACCAACAGTTGATGCTGAGAAAATATCTTTTGGGGTAAGTAAAACAAAAAGAATATGATATTTTACAATGTATACATATATAATCATAATATAAACCTATACAAAAATATACATATATAAATTACTAGCTTTTGCCCGTGGCTTCACTCGCGTATCCCACGGGAACATTACTTTTTTCCGGGATGAAAGGAACCCTATGTCCTCCTCAGTACTCCTATGTGTATGGGAATTTTCAAGAAGATTGGTTCAGTAGATAAAGCGTGAAGAGGTAACAAACAAACAAATATACAAACTCATTTTCACATTTATAATATTAGTTGGATTCCACTAAACCACATAAATTCTATTTATAATTATATAACCTCTGATAGTTTTCGGATACAGTGAGCACGCACTGTCTTTTTAAAAAATAAATGAGTTTTAGCTTTCTGGATATTGATTGGGAGGGTGTTACAAAGCTGCACCGTACGATAAATGAATCATTGTAGAACTTGCTCTAGCAATGAGGAATTTAAAGGGTAAAGATTTCCGACATGAGAATCACCAAGAAAGGTAAATCTGGTCTTCAGATAAGCTGGTTTTAGGGTCAAAAAGTATAGAAAACAGAGTAGTGAGGGTATGAATACTACGCCACCGTCGAACCATTGTATCGTACAAGTCAGAAAAAGATCACAAAGTTCGGCAGAATCACAGTATTGAGCTTTATTTTAGAATCTTTTCAGGTAACAGGCAAGATAAATAAATATAAGATAACATCAAGTAGAAAATGGTTACATACCTATGGCAAGCACACCTCCTTTCTTCTCATGGACATCATTACTTGACACCATCTCAAAAATTTGGTGGTTAAAGTCGTCGAGGAACTGCGTAAGTTCCTCCTGTGGAACCTCTCGAAGCTCGGTTTTTGCATAATGATAGAGTTCGCGAGCGGTTTTGATTTGTGTATCTACATTTCGGGATTTCAAACCTGCTACAAACTGAACCACCTGATTCGACATTATTAATATCGAATAGATACTATACCATTAAAATCTTCATCTTATTTTCACTAACATGGCGATCTAACTAAGCTTTCACCACGGTTTTCGACAGTAATTTACAGATTTACGCTGTATTTTTTATTTCATTAAAGATAAACACAAACACGCACATCTGTCTGTCGCATGTCGGCAAACCATAAACTAAAATTTAAATGTCATTTTACTTTTTAATGATATGATAGGGATTGAAATCGATAAATTTCGAAACAAAGTTCTTTTCATTCATTCTTTTTATCGGATAAAGTTACCTTATTAAACGTCATTTGTCAGTGGCATTGTGTCATTTTTGTCTATACATGACATGGCCGATATTTCATTCATTTTGAGCTTCCTTTTTCTCAAGTTTTCTCTATCGTTTATGGGTATCTCTACTACGGGCGGTCATCGTTGAAGATTTCCGTATAAATTAATAAATGAAGGTGCTATAGGCGTTGATTTTATGAAAAAACTGTAGGTTATAAATTATAAAATAATGATCTTACTCGAGATCAATAATAGAATTATAGAAGAAACTCTAACTGTTAAATATAAAAATGCATTGGCGAGGTGAGTACGTTACGCTTAGAAAGTTTCTGTTTTTACAATTAGGAAGTGTTTATTGAGTGTGAATAACTCCTGTGCTAATCATGTGTAAAAGTGCTGTACGTGCAGATTACCCGTGGGAGAGGTGGCCCATGTCTATAACCCCTATTTGGAGTGACAAGTGTCAAATACATAGGGTGGGCCCACGTTGGCCGCCGCATTATCTAAATAAATGACCTCATGAAGTACTATGATATTGTCACGATATAGATTTCCTACGAGTTTGGCTGAGTATGACGCGACCGCGGTGCGCCCAACTCGACGTGGATGAGTCATGACGGTTGTTTATTGGTGGCGCCAGTCATCGACGACGACCAATAAAATGTTTTTGGATTCCAACACCAATAAACATTGCAATGAATGCATAATATGAACTTCCTCCTGGGTCCCTATGCACTGACTGTGTTGTTCTACATTGATGGATGTACTTAATTTCATTCCAGCTTAAAGCCTGAATCTATAGATGTGACGGTTGCAGATTTTGATGGAGTTCTCTTTCATATATCTAATGTCAATGGAGATAAAACCAAAGTTAGGGTAAGTGAAAGTCATCCGTGTGAGTCTGATAACAAGACTGATATAAGTAAACAATGCTAAATTTTATTCAGCTGAATAACATTTACTTTGCTTATAAAATCTACTAAACAGCTATTTATATTCAATTCCAATTGCTATTTAATTAGAAGTAATTGGTATCTATTAGTGTATAGAAATAAAGCTTTTTTAAAAAAATTGCTGCTAAATAAATGGAGTAGTCTTCACATACAGAAATTCAAACTGAAATGGACCATTGCTAAAGTTGAATATTTCATTTTAGGTTAGTATATCACTAAAGTTCTACAAGCAGTTAGAAGAACATGGAGCAGATGAACTCCTCAAAAGAGTATATGGACCTTTACTCATAGAGCCCGAGTCTGGTAAGCAAAAAAACGTAATATTACAATATAGTTATCAGAGGTAGCACTAGATAGGCAAATATAGAAGAAGGAGAGACGTTTGCCCAACAATGAGATATTGTAGACAACAATAATTGGAATATAGTCTCTTGCATTATTGTAAAAAATTGGCTGCGTGTTAAACCTATGACTGCCAATGCCCAAATATAACTATCACATAAGTAAAAATAAATCAGATATAATTTGTGTAATTGGCCTTAGTTCTATATTTAGAGATCTAACATTACTGAACCTCAGATACATTTTAACTGCCATATTTGTAAAGAAAAATTTAAGGACAAACAGAATTATATTGCATTGGCTTTGCTAACATTTATGTACCTAGTTGTTATTAGGTACATAGTTTCATTTTCCTTGAAGGGAACTGTGCTAACTAGTAAAATAAGTAGCTTTAAAAATGATGTAGTTTAAGTTTGTAGGCATTATCAGTATGTGTCACATACCAATATTTTTGAATTTTATCAGTATTATTGATATGCTGCAAAATGATAAGATATCAACATTTTTGTTAGTGATATTACCACTTCGTAGTTGTTATTTCATATTTTATTTACAAAATGATGCCTTTAACTACATTATAATAATTATTTGGCTTTTGTTATACATTTGTATGTAGTAAAGGCATAATATGTTTGATGGCCTCAGTGGCGTAATGGTTAACACGCTAGACTGCTAATCTGGAGGTTCTGGGTTTCGATCCCCAGCCAGGGCAAGTTGGAAAATGGCCTTTTTCAAATTGTCCTGGGTCTTGGGTGTTTATCTATATATGCATTGATCATAAAAAATAGTATCTTTGAGTTAGTATAAAAAATACAAAAATAAAATCTCCAAACATTAAAGTGAAGATATATGATATATATATAAACATATATGCAAATGGCCTTGAAGTGTGAAATAAATTTTTAACTCGTAAATATGGTGATAATTTCCATATTGCTCTTCGTCATGCACTTGATAGTTCTCTAAATTATTTTATGAACTGCCATTGAAACTATTATTGGTGATCCGTCTAGCTTTAAAACTTGCCTCCATTAAAAGTGGCCACGGCAAGTTTTAAAGCTAGACGGACTAATGTAAATACTTTCAACGGTGGTTCATAAAATAATTAAAAGGGCTATCTAGTGCATGACGAAGAGCAATATGGAAATTATCTCCATATTTACGAGTTAACAATTTATTTCAAATGAGGGCGCCACTTCAAGGCCATTTGCCTATACCTTCACCTTAAGACGCACAGGCATTAGCATAATAAGCTGCTAGTGTGTTTAATAATAATAGTATCCCATAACACAAGTTTAACAAACTTACTTTGGGGCTAGCTTAATCAGTGTGATTTGTCCCTATATATATATATTTATTTATTATTATTTATGTTAAGTTAGTAGTTTGTTATTAAACTGATAAACTTATTTGGATAAACATTGGCACATTTATGTATAGACCATATCTTAACTATTGTCAACTAAGCTTTTTCCTTGTCTATCCTTGGTGGAAAAATTTGACTCGAATAGCATTTTAACAGTTTGAAAATGATATTAGGATTTAATTAGGTACATAATTTAAAATAATCATATAGTCATTTACATGTAAAATGTAATTCTTTCGCCCGATTTAAAAAAAACTGCATATATCTCGGAAATGAAATGCCGACAACCTTTTTGCTTGCACGCCCACATTTGGTAATTCTTCTCGGCATTCATTATTTTAGAGCTAGCCTAGTTTTGTTATCTATGTATGTTAATAAAAAGGACTACTGAGTATGTTTAGGCAGGCCATCGTTGTTTTATTTATAAAATCAGGATGCTTATTTTGTATTACACATTTACAACATAAGTTATATTCAATGTTTGAATCATCACCATGAATCATATGAGGAAGGACTTCCTTTGGCAATTTATACACTTTATTTTAATGTCAAATATATTTATACATACATACCTTGTTCCAAAGGTCTTGGAATAAAGTATAATATCCTATTTAATGTAAAACCTACCTTTTTTCTAAATTTGCCATTAAAGATAAAAATAATTTATACATTAAACATATAATCAAGTAATTAAATACAAGCAACTGATGGGTATATGGCATTAATTAAATACTCAGTTAAGTATTATTAGTTAAGTAAAGAAATAACACTTTGATACATTATCACGTCTTTATCCCTAGGGGGATGGACACAGCCTAGGATGTAAGACCCAAAGGGAATGAAAATAGTAATAGGTTTTTAGCTGCATCACCTATTAATGATACAGCCTAGGACGTAAGACCCAAAGGGAATGAAAATAGTGATAGGTTTTTAGCTGCATCACCTATAAATGATACAGCCTAGGACGTAAGACCCAAAGGGAATGAAAATAGTGATAGGTTTTTAGCCGCATCACCTATTAATGATACAGCCTAGGACGTAAGACCCAAAGGGAATGTAAATAGTGATAGGTTTTTAGCCGCATCACCTATTAATGATTCAGATTCTCGCCCATAGTCTGAATCAGATTAGATAAGCAGCTAGAACATCATATTGTTATACATATTTTTTCATTTGGACCAGCATGGAAGGTATAATTGTTTCTTATCCTTATCCCACTTAACGTGGGGTCGGGACAGCATGTGACTCTGTTATTACTCTCCAAAGATTTGGCTATTTACTGCCGGCCGCGTGCCTGGCACCAACCCACCTTGGGAATGCATTCGTGCGAAATTTTTACAACTAGCCGCCGCCCGACGTCAACCCTCCTTGGTAATGCAGTTGTTGTACAAGATGTACGTGCTTTGTCTTCAGTCGCCTCTTATGTCATGAGGAAGAAATGGAGTGGTCCTATTCTAGGCCGGAAACCACTAAGGAAGGTATAAGGCTTGAAACTACGTCAAGCGGACGTCTCTGTCGCTTGAAACTACGTCAAGCGGACGTCTCTGTCACGAACTCTGTGTGACAGAGACACGTGACCCGCGACGGTATCAGCTATCTCTATCGCACGTAGGGTTTGTGAGTCCGGAGCATCCACTTGACGTAGTTTCAAGCCTAAATAGTTTGCTCGGGAAAAAGATAATTTTTAAATACTTTTTCTTCAATTTAAGAAAATGTTGGGCTTTTTCTATTGCGTTGGATGTTCATGACTGGTTGGTTAAATTTTTTAAACAAAATATATGTTTCAGGTTACAATGTGTCAGTACTGTTGGACCTGGAGAGCATCCCGGAAGACTGGGAGGAGGTGGTGAAGAAAGTGGGGCTCCTCAAGAGGAACTGCTTTGCGTCCGTTTTCGAGTGCTACTTCAGGCTGCAGGAGGACGGCGACGTGAGCCGCAAGCGAGCTGTCATCAACTACAGACAAGATGAGACGCTGTGAGTGACCAATTTTTAATATTTCCTTCATTGATAAATCTGAAGATTCAATAGTAGTGCTCAAAAAAAAAATTGAAGCATCATAGGTACTAGTTTAGGCGGTGATTCCACTGCACCGCGCACCGTCACGGAGCGCGGGGCGGCAGATTGTAACAATGTATGCAAGTATTTCAGTTTGTATAGAAAACACGACTTTTTTTTGACGAGGTGAAAATGTCTTCGCATACCATTCTACTGCGGGTTCAGCAGAGTGGGTATGTGGGGCTTGAACCTACTAAAAACACCCCGGTGTTCTACTTTCCGCTGTTGATCCGAGTCTGCAGGTAAAACGGGGGAAATAAAGCCCCATTATTCATCTGCATTATAGAAAACACGCCTACTCCAACCCACTAAAACCGCGGCAGATTCCGTAAAAACGCTGCAAATTCCGCGTGAATCGCCTTATTTGCCAGACAAATTAAAAAAACCGCGACTTTCAAGCGTCCACCCCCAATAACTTGAGCGTCCACCCCCAATAACTTGAGCGTCCACCCCCAATAACTTGAGCGTCCACCCCCAATAACTTGAACGGTTGAACTGATTTTCATCGAACATAGCTAAGAACTAGACATGGTAACTCCGGATTCGAATATTTAAATGAGCCGATTCATGAACAGGAGCCGATACCCGTACTGAATCCCGGTAATCGTTATCGGCTCCCGCGAGTTATTAAGTCCGCACCGATCTTGGTCCCGCCTGGAATCGGCGGCGCCTGTCGTGTCGCAAGCCGCGAGCCGCGTTTCAGCTCCACCGCGTCTCGGGAGTAATCGGGAGTCGGAAGCAAATATTATTCTGTATTGAAACCAGTACCAGAAAGGACGTCTGTATTCTGTAGATTCAATAGCGAAACTTAGCGGACCTCGGAGCTGGAGCCGATAAGGGAATGGGAATCATTAAGATGAGTCTGTATCAGATGCGGAGTAAGATTCAGTGAGCCGAAACACTCCTCGTAATCAAGATTACCCATGTCTACTAAGAACCATCTCAACGGACAAATGTTTCTATTAAAACTGCATCAAAATCGGTGTATTCGTTTAGGAGCTACAATGCCATAGACAGACACACATATAGTCGGACAACAAACTTATAACACCCCTCTTTTGTCGGGGGTTAAAAATTAGAGCCAAGGACAAGAAAACTAACAGTGCTCCAAAACCTCTTGCAAGCATTTATAAAGTATACGCCAAAATCAGTCTTGATAATTCTTATCTTGAAAATGTTACCTATTACATCATTATAGCACTCCTATTTCAAATCATTTGCCTTCCTCATATTATCTCAGATTAAATTACTATCCTTGTAATGTGTAACTAAAGCTTTAGCTATAAAATATAACTTCGTACTTAAATTAGTGACTACTTTATAGTATGTAGTGTCAAATACCATGACATTGAACATTTTTCACAAGCTACCTCATTGCTACCTAAGTGTTCGAAGTTTTCTATTATAAACCTGGATGGATGTATTTGCAAGAGGCACTTTATCTTGAACGGTTTTTTACATGTCTTTCGAAATATAGAGTGGCATATTTCGAAAGACATGTAAAAAACCGTTATTCCCGAAGAGGGTTGACGTCAGGCAGGCGGCCGGTCGTAAAACTATAACCAAATCGTTTAAACTGTTCCGGCTATTTCTTCTCCATTTTGCAAGGTCTGGCATCCTTGGGTGACCATTGACATGCATGTTATATTTGGAGAAGAAAAACCGGGAAAGCGCACCCCGGGCTCCGAAGCAGCTCAGCTGAGGGTGCAACCGGAAACGCGCTTAGACGAAGAAGACATGTAAAAAACCGTTGATATTTATCACGGGATTAGAGTTGTAAGAATACAGGGCCTAAGTCGCATGCCTTAGGAAGCTTAAATAATCTATAAGCCACTTACTTATTGGAAAGAAAGTACGAAATTACACCAATATTTGTGAACAACAAACATGCTCCGAGATTGATAAAGGTAGTTTTTATTATTTATCCAAAGATGTCTATGCGAATGCAAGTTGCAGTTGGCAGCAGCGTGGAATTGACTTAATAGGTTGCGCCAGGCAGGTTGTTGTAAAATTGGGTCAGTGATGCGTGACTGACTCACACTGCGTTGGTCTTTAATTCACATGATGTAATTAGAAAGTGTAACAACGCTATGCTTCAATTATTGCCTACCATATTATTACTGTATTATTTTTTAACAAGTTTGTAAATTGTACGGAAGCAGGAAATGCGATTCCGCGTATTTCGTGAAACCCCTGGTTTCGTCAGCCAGCTATCATATTTAATATCAATGACGAAACCCAACGCTTTTTAAACGATATATCACAGCAAAATGTATCCATTTGTAAAAGACTCAGGCTATCTAAGATATCAAATACCGAGCTAGTGACGACGAAAAATCTGGAACCGTTAAAATGATTTGGGGCAATTTTACGACTGGCCGCCTGTTTGACGCCAACTTTCCTTTGGAAAGCCTTTTTTGCAAAATGTCTTCTCTTTTTTTAATGTTTTAATGGTGTAGCTAATCGAGCAATAATTACCTAATATCTCATCACTTTTTTCTGTAAGCCAAGTTGCCTAAAAGAAATTGCTGGCAAAAGGCGGCCTTGGGCAGTTTTTTGGCTATTTCCTAGTTTTTAAGATTATGTCCTTTTTTTGTGCAATAATGGGTATTGTATATTATGTATGCAGATACGTGGAAGCGCAAGAGGACCGCGTGACGGTGGTGTTCTCGACGGTGTTCCGGCACGAGGACGACGTGGTGATCGGCAAGGTGTTCATGCAGGAGCTCAAGGAGGGCCGGAGAGCGTCCCACACTGCGCCGCAGGTAATCCGCACCATATTTCTATTCGAGTTTAGCACTACCCCTGTCATTCTCGACATCACCCGGTTCGGATAGGTAGATAAGGCCTTAGGCTTTAAGTCCGAAATTCATTACACTTGTATTTGTGCATGAAGTTAAATAAATTAAAAAAATAATCCGCTACTTTCCACCACATCAAAACAGATACTGTTTTCTAAACGTCAAATCAAATATTTTCTATTGTCAAATAGCGCTCTTAATATCAGTTTTTCTGCATTAATAAATCTAAAATCACTTTCAAAATGGATATGATGAATGACAAGTGACATTATTTTGTGACGTTTTATTCTCATAACATTACAAAATTATTTATTTTTGACCCTGGATACTACGAAAAAATTTTTTCTTTACTTACTATTACTTTAGAGAAATTGGGATATTGGGAATTGATCCTACTTTAATTCCTATGTAAAAGCTAAACTCATTGGTAATTCAATCTATTTATTGGTTAAAGAAGCGTGAATGATTGCTACTATCATTATTAATTTTTGATCGCATTACAGGGTTTCTTTTTACTACCATAGAAATAGAAAATTAATCAATTCAAATGTTGGTATTGTTTCAGGTTCTATTTTCACACCGGGAACCACCTTTAGAACTCATGGACACCGATGCGAAAGTAGGAGAGAATATCAGTTATGTTACATTTGGTGAGTTTCAAGAACTGACTTTTTTAGACATTGCTTAAAAAAATATTTCATCAATGTAACTAAGATACTTCGAGAAAGAAATCAGTGTGGGATGCTTGGTTAAAGTATTCTGTAGTAGTTACAAATCAAATTTTCGTGTGATGATGTTGGTGACGGGCCGCCAAGGACTGACACGTCTTGTACCAAAACTTGTCACTTTGATCGCTATCTCTTTGTGACAGTTATCGTATTATTTTTCACACTTGCCTACTTTTTTTTTTTACTGTGTAAAGAATATATATAAATAAATATGTAAAGATAAAAAAAAGTAAAAAAAAAAGTAAAGCCGTGTGGTTCCCGGCACAGTAGAATAGGACCTCTCCAAGTCTTCTCGTGGATGTCGTAGAAGACGACTTAGAAAACACAAGCTAAACAAAGCATAAGCATGTTATAAAAACATCAGTGGGACCTCCTCTCCGACCCGTCTGGCCACCATGTAGAGTGTAGGCCAAATCCTCTGTCTGCTCTGGCTAATATCATATGGCTCAGGCAGTACAGAGAGGGTCGTGCTCCTGCAGTGGAGACTAAAAAAGACCTGATGATGATTATAATGAAAAGTGTCAGTGTACCAGTGTCTGTATTCAGTTTGTGTTGCGCAGTGCTGTTCCCGCGGCACACGTGCGCGGCGGCGCGCGACAACACCATCGACCTGCTGCACATGTTCCGCGACTACCTGCACTACCACATCAAGTGCTCCAAGGTGTACGTGCACTCGCGCATGCGCGCCAAGGCCGGCGACCTGCTCAAGGTGCTGAACCGCGCGCGCCCGCAGCCCACCTCCCGGCCCGCCGAGCGCAAGACTATCACGTGAGTGTATACACCGTATTGTTGTGTTCGCACAGCCGGCGACCTATTGTTCTTTATTCCTCCATGCTGGTCTGAGAAAAAAAAAAGAACTTAGAATGTACCAGCCGCTTCTGTTCCCGCGCAGATCGTAAAAGCCGACTGAGGCAATGGGCAAAATGCGAATCATGTTAATAGGCGAGCGATTAGCAAACATTTTGATTTGTTGATTTGTTGCTTGCAGCCCTAGGCTGTTTCTGCTTAGGCTCTCAACAGACGGACCGCATTTCGACTGCCAAATTGTAGTTGAGATGCAGTTTGTTTGCTGTTGGCACAACTGCAATGAAACTACTGTCCGTCTGTAAAGATATATTTACTGTCTCTCTATAAGTAGAGAAGGTTATGATAACGTGTAAGTTATAATATTTTTTTCTTTAAATTTCTCCACAATCTAACAATACAGAACTTAACGACATAGTTACATGGTTCGCCATTGGTTAGTAGAAGATTGTGAGAGACTGGTATCTGAAATAAGCAGAGCTTGTATCTCAGACCGCCAGATCCACAGTTGGAGGAAACATGTGAAGTATGTTTGTGTGGTTGTTGCAGGGGAAGAACGTTCGTGCGGCGAGATTGAGTGTCGCTGGCGGCGGGCGGCGGCACGCGAGCACACACTAAGTCATACCACCTATTTATTACTCGAACAAGATATCGTACTAGAGCGAACTAACATATTATTACGGTGGACCGAACTCCCCACGGGACACCTACAATGTGCGTATTTCATTTGTCCGAATGACCAAACGCTATTTATTTAATTGTAATTACCACACCTTTGTTTCACCGGACGTCACAAAGTACTTATCGATAGTGAATGATCTCGCGCATTTGACTACGAACGTATTGCCAAACATCACCGCACGCTCAATCGACCGGCGACGGACTTTGTGATTGCGTGACGAAATGTGCACATTGTTATTAATAATATTTATTGTAAACTC
Source organism: Acrobasis repandana (assembly GCA_963576875.1). NCBI lineage: Eukaryota > Metazoa > Arthropoda > Insecta > Lepidoptera > Pyralidae > Acrobasis > Acrobasis repandana. The sequence continues at coordinate 5,829,483 of OY756230.1, read as the reverse complement.
TTCAGCATAGCGTAAAGTCTAAATAATGTTGCCGTAGAATTTGTTGATTACAAAAATTATGCTTTATTATAATGAGAGTTCTATTTATAGAGGGGGCACTGCGACAGTCTAACTTGGGTTCCTAACAATAGTACACCTGACTAGAACCATTCAGTTGATTGTATAGTATCCATCGCGAGCGAACTTTCCTCCTAGCTTACGTAATTTTGTTGATGTAAGTAAATGCTATTACCAATCCTCACGTAGGGTAATGTATTATAAATAAAATCTAGCCTATACTTATTGTTTCGGTTTACAAACTTGTAAAAATGTATATCTCTGAATACTTGAGACAGGTATGAAGCACAAACATGTACGAATTATTCCTTACTAATTCTTAAAACAGTTCTATTTAGTTTTAAATGTTATGCAATATATGAACAATAATTAATTTTAATAAAAGTTGCACTTTTTCGTTTTAGGTAGGTCTGATTCATTTATAAAGTGTAAGTGAAAGTGTATAATATTCCTCAATAGATTCCTCAGTGAGAGGGACTCGTTACATATTACATATGGCCTTATTTACGACCGTCGTTGAGTTCGCTCGGTCGACGTGGGCGCTTGTTGCTAGAGTCGCTAGTGTAGGGCACGGTCGGTAGCGGTGTGTTGGGTATCTTGTTTTGTGCAGTTCGATTACATTACTCGGATGCCAACTTGCATTTAATTTGACACGAGAGAATGGGCTCTGTTTAGCAAATTTTTCGTGGTCGTATTGTTTTGTAGTTAGGTTAGTGTCATCCCTAAACTCAATGACACAATCATTTTTATAAAAACAAATTTGCACCTAAATTAATTGCTCAAATTGTAACACCAACGAGCCGCAAGAGATTATAAAGAATTTCAAATATTACAATAGACTGTGAAAAGCAGAAATCTATGGACTCAGGGCATTTAAGAGGGGATTTGCAAAGATTTAGCAAATAAGTAGATCGTGTTTGGTGGGTTTTTCGAAAAAGAAATTGAGTCATGGACTGAAGTGTTAGGCTACCAAAACATTCTGCAAGTCAGTGGGTATTAAAAATTATTTAATATAATACGCTAAGTCATAAATAAATTAATAAATGAGACATAGTTGTAAAACAAGACAGTTATTGACAGAACCATACAAATGTATGAGGGAACGGAAAGTAATAAAGCATGTAGAACCAATTTAACTATTTAATAAAATTTTGTAGCTAACTTAAATCTTATGAAATTATTTGCAAGATGTATTATTTATGTATTATAAAATGTAAGTTAAATATTGCTTTAAGGTATTGCTTACAATCGGATCATTGTTTTTACTGTCAGTTTGAACACAAGATTATGTAAACAGCGGCCAATACGATGGTTATTTGTGAATATGTAATTATTCTTATAATTTTTAAAATCCGTTTATACTGTATTTTTATTTTCTAGATTAAAGAAAACATCTTACTGCAATAAAACATCTTTTATTTTCTAATCGAATGTACAAATATCACGGGTGATTCGACATACTCAAACGATGCGAGATTCTTAGTCGCTTAGTTTTTCTTTTACATGATTTAATTTTCATGTTTCGTACTACTTTATACATTTATAGGGTAATAGCTAGACGTACACCAAGTTTGATAGGGATGTGGGTTAGTTCCAGAAATATTACTTTATTTAGTCCGTAACTTAAAGGTGAAGATATAGGCAAATGGCCTTGAAGTGTGAAAAAAATTGTTAACTCGTAAATATGGTGATAATTAAAACCATCTACAACATGAGACAAGGCACAAAGCCATCACGAAAACACTGCTACCAGTTAACTCTTACAGCGTCTAAAACCAAAGCTGCACATTTTCACTTTCTTAGTAACAGAGTCGTCAATAATTGGAATAGGCTACCAGAAGAAGTGGTCACTGCGCCTTCCATAAATGCATTTTAAAATAGACTCGACAAGTGGTTAAGGACAAATAAAGTGTCGTTAATAAATATATGAACTGTGAAAAGACTTTATGGACTCTTAGCACTGAGTGAAATAGACATATCAGCTCTTAGCTGCTCGTCTATAATAAATAAAATAAATAAATAATTTCCATATTGCTCTTCGTCATGCACTAGATAGCCCTTTAAATTATTTTATGAACTGCCGTTGAAACTATTGTTGGTGATCCGTCTAGCTTTAAAACTTGCCGTGGCCACTTTTGGCGGAGGCAAGTTTTAAAGCTAGACGGACTAATGTAAATACTTTCAACGGTGGTTCATAAAATAATTTAAAGGGCTATCTAGTGCATGACGAAGAGCAATATGGAAAATCTCTCCATATTTACGAGTTAACAATTTATTTCAAATGAGGGCGCCACTTCAAGGCCCTTTGCCTATATCTTCACTTTAACCCCTAATTTTTACTACTATGTTAAACCGAAAAATATGGTAGTTTGTCTAGTCCTCCAGGAAAACGGGACAGCGGACATTTTTCAGCGATATGTTGTAAGGTTTGGTCATTAGCTCCACAGTTTCTTTATAAAGATATTTTGGAATTGATGAAGAAAGATTGCAAATTAAAAATGCCGGATTCTTAAAGTAAGATACCCGGTGGATTTGCCTATCCTGTGCGGTATTTATTTTTATAAATGTTTAAAACTCTTTAGTGGCCGACGGGTTAGGCGAAGTCGGAGACTTAGGTTGGCCCAGCTTGGAGATGTTGGCCACTTTGTTGGCGATCTTGGCGAAGTGGCCCGACACTTGCGGCTCGGGCTTCTGACCGCCCTCGGGCTGGAACGACGCGTCCAGGGAACCTGATTATATCAAAAGTGTTTTAAAATACATTTACAAATTGCATGTGATCTTTTCACTTTCATCGAGGATGAAAAATGGCAGTGAAAGAAATGGTCCACGAAGTGCAAAGCGGCGAATCATATCTCACGTATCTAGAGGTTCATGGGAAATAATAACACTTACCATGCATCTTGTGTCTTCGCACATAGGTATGTAGTTGAAAAAATTTAAATATTGCCATTGCCTATTACCTAATAACAAATAGATAGGACAAATTAGACAGATTGTGCTAGCCTCAAAGCATAGATAATATAATTACTAACAATATGTACCCAAAGCTTCGAACCTACCAAAAGTAAGTTTTTTAAACTTGTGTTATGGCCGTTATGGGATAGTAAACCTTTTTTTTTTGACGAAGTGAAAATGCCTTCGCATACCACTACTGCGGGTACAGCAGAGTGGGTATATGGGGCATGAGCCCACTAAAAACACCTCGGAGTTCTACTTGCTGCCGTTGATGCGAGTCTGCAGGTACAACGGGGGAACGCCCCTGTATTCATCTGCATTATGGGATAGTAAATTAGCTCAACAATACTACAACAACAATGATATGATAAATATGTACAATGTGTGTATAGATAAACACCCATGACCCGGGACAATTTGAAAATGGCCATTTTCTACTTGCCCAGGCTGGGATCAAACCCAGAACCTCCGAATGGCGGACTAGCGTGTTAACCTATACGCCACGGAGGTCGTTACTACCTATGCATTGCTTTACCAAAAATGCATATTGTTTCAACGAACCACAACTTGACAAGATCTACGAGTATCTACTTACTTTGTTGCGGTGACGCGATGGAGCTGGGCTGCGAGCCCTGGTTCTCGACGTCCATCTCGGGTTTGGTCTTTTCGTGAAGCAGGTCCAGGGCTGGCGTGCGCAGAGATCACACGTCACAAAGCGACTATCAACCGTATCAGTTTACTATCTTATCTAATGGCACATTAAAATTTGCTTTGTTATATTTGCACTTTACAGGTCTATTCATCTTTTGGTTACTGTGGACTCGTACAGATTTATAACCAAGTCTGAATAACAAACATCATCATCAGGTCTTTTTCTTGGTCTCTACTAGCACGACCCTCTTTGTACTACCAGAGCCATATATTAGCCAGAGCAGCCAGAGGATTTGGCCTACACTCTCCACGCTGGCCAGACGGGAGAGGTCTCATTGCGACGTTTATAAGCTTTGTTTAGCTTGTATTTTCTAAGTCGCCTTCTACGACATCCACGGAAAAACTTGGAGTGGTCCTATTCTACTCTGCCGGGAAACACACGGTTGAATAACAATAAAGAAAAAAAGTTTCTTTTAAGGTTCAATTCCTGGAGAAGTAAAAGATTTATTTGGTACCACTTGAAGGCTTCAAATAGACGCGCAGTGCTCCGTGGCCTATTTTAGAAAAGAATGAGATAACGTCCTTAATGATTAAGTGGCAGTGGGCGGGGCATATACCGCGAAGAACCGATGGCCGATGGGACAGAAAGGATCTCGAAGAGCGGCCACGGTACGTAACACCTAGGTGGTCGGACAACATGTGGAAGGGTGAAGGAAAATGCTGTATGTATGTAGGCCGCTAGGTGGTCGGACAACCTGAGCAAGGTTGTAAGAAAATGCTGAATGTAAGTAGGCCGCTTCCAGTCGGTCGTTTTGAAAATCCATGGTGGAGGCCTATGTCCAGCAGTGGACTTCTGTTGAAATTAGTCCTCTATTCACTCGAATAATGCCAATGCTGGTATTTCAAAAATAGTTTGCCGTTTCCTTAGAAATTGTCCGGTCACCTAAGCTTGTGTGAGAATGGCATTTTTTTCCAGATCCCAGCATTGGTGCTTTAGAAAATGCCGTTCAAATTGACAATCTGAGATAACTCTGAAGAAGCTACTAAGCAGCAACTGTAAGAAGTATCCTAAAAGTTTACAGTTTTAATCATTACATCAGTAGTACCTACCATCTTTTAAGGACATGGCGTCCATCTTAGTGTCCTGAATGGTCTCCAGCTGCTGCCGGAACTTAGAAGCGATCCTGCGCCGCTTGTAGTCAGCCTCGATCTGCTGCTTCGTGCGCGGAATGCGAAACCGGAAGCAGCAACACACCATTACGACTACAACATTTTCAATAATAGAATTCGTTTTTTTAAGAAACTCATTTGTGACTAGTTATTTTTAGTACCTACATGTACAATGAACATCTCAGATAAGTAGGTCTTTGTCCCCGCAAACCCCAGGTTCAGTTTTATGCGTGGACTTACACAAACCAGGCTCTATGAAATTAATGATTATAAAAAAAATATTATCTCAATGACTTGGGGAGAGGAATAAACCATCCGAGACCTTGGTGTCACAAAGTAAACTTACAGATACACTATCACGTCTTTATCCCTAACGGGGCAGACAGGGCCTAGGGCGGTAAGGCCCAGCCATTTTTAGCGTGATGGTGGGCATAAAGGTGCAAAAAGGAAATCATAATAGTGATGGGTTTGCTAACCGCATCGCCAACTGATATGATTCAGATTCTGGCCCATTCCCTCGATCGTTTTTTACGATCAGCGCGGGAAGAGAAGCAGCTGGTACTTTCTATGTTTTTTATTTCCTCCCAGACCAGCAAAGAAGAACAAAGTAGATTTAGTACGTAGATAAACTGACTCTACAGTTTTGCCTAACGTAGGTACTAATTAAATTTACAATCATACTTATGTACATTAGGTATATTTTTACTGTCGATAAAACCTACTTAGAATTCACAACTTCCTCTTTTTAGTAACGATAAACATCATGAATACTGTCTACGTCTACCTTCTGCTGCTATACTTACTCAACGTTGCAATGGCAGCCCAACAAAGAAATACAAGTTGCCACAGCCGCAGTCCACCAACCACTTGTTTCTCTAGCCATTCAGGCTCTTCAGAGTTTTTTATAACGTCCATTATAGGATCCATTGTGTAAAGTTATTTTTTCTTTCTTGTAATTTTTAATTCAAAACAAAAAGTTAAAAACGTCCACACGATATCGTGCACCAATTGGAAGACAAGCTAATTTCCAATTTGTTGGAGTGGCTGTTTGCCACACCTCATTTATGCTATCATCCCTCGGCACTCCCTAATTGTATTTCCATGGCAAGAATTGAAATGATTATTCAAAAGTTTGCATGTAGTGACAAAATGGCAAAATAATATTCTTCTTTTGATGTAATAAAAAATTACTTTAAGTAAAAGGTATTAAAATTAAACAATGTTCGTTAATTTACTAATTTTTTTATTTATAAAGTAGAGCGCTGAAGTCAGGAACTCTACATTTTTGAATTTGCCGCCCATTTGTTTGCAGTATTTTGGGTTGCTATGTCTATCAGCTAAAAACATAACAAAATCGGGTAGGTTAAGTAATAAATAAATATCAGAGAATAATAAAATACAAATTAATATTAAAATTTACTTTACTTGGAAGTTTAAATACGTTTAATTTTTAAAATTAGGTCCTTACATAGGTATATTCAATTTAAAAAAAATCGTATTAGGTTAGGATGTTTGTTTCGATTTTATTTATACATTTTGTAGGTTAAGATAAACCAATAAAAATCACTAACGGGGCAGTTAGCATGGGCCATGGCACCGTAGTTAAACATAGATAAAGCTTACATCGCGTGACGGCCTAGTGTCATCCCGCTCATTAATATTTTGCAGAGCGAGGTAGTGATAGATATATTTGGATATAGATATAACAATATTTATTATATAAAATTATTAAAAATTAGCAATAAGCTGTAGCTATATGTAATTTAATTTTAAAGAAGTTAATAAAATTACATGTTGTCATTAATTTGTGCGTTAATTCGATTGTTTATGTTTTTCATAATGACAACACTGATGTCGCTTTTCTCTTTCGTTTTCTGACTGTTTCACTTTCCCGCAGAAAATAGGGTGTCGAATCTGTCCTATAACCTCCGTTATATTTATTACAATTTAAAGATCAAAGATGAATCTTTTATGATAATTGTGGAATAATTTGAGTAAAAGTTGTCCTAAGTGATGTTGTGTAAGATCGTTTGTGTTCTTGCGGTCACTCTGTAGCGTTTTTAAAAATTAAACATGGCCTCGAACCGAGGAATTCAGATCGGATCCGCGTGGTTTCAAAGGAAGCTAAATTTGAGGCCACAGCATCGGGGCGTGCACCTGGTCACGGAGGAGATCCTCAAGCAGGTGCCGGAGCTGTCACAGTTCGCGGTCGGCCTCTGCCATATCCAGAGTGAGTAGCCGTCAGCCGTCAACATCGCAATCTTGCCGCCGATGATGCACCCCCTCCCACTTGTCATATTTGCCCTACATTTAATCTCGCGCGATATTGTTTTTTCTATGCTGGTTCGAAAGGGCAATGTGATGGGATAGGCCGGGTAGCATCAGCCGGGGGTCGCGCGTCGTTCACATGGTGTCCAGCTGATCAGAGCAATGTTGCATGTTGTTTCCAGTAATGCACACATCGGCGAGCCTGGCGCTCAACGAGAGCTGGGATCCCGACGTCAGAGATGACATGGAGATGATGCTCAACAAAATTGTGCCGGAGGGCCTGCCATACCGCCACTCGTGCGAAGGTCCCGATGATATGGTGAGCCACTTATTGCTGAATAATTGGTTTATGAACACCTTTTTCTATTTGTTCAACCCTACTCTGTTTTGATAAAAGTGTTAGTACCTACCTAAATGTTAAAGTATAGTAGCTAGGTATTTACTTGTTGTTATCATTCATTTGTTTATCAATTTTAGAATAATTATAATCCTGGCAGCTAAGTATATCTTTTGTTTTAAAAATGAAACATTAGAAATAGTTTTAAATTTCAAAATCACATAGAGGTTGTTACAAAAATATCATTGTTTATCTTCTATTCAAGGTCATTGCTGGTAAAATCTTGGATTTTTAGTTTTGTGTGTAGGTATGTGTTAGGAATTCAACAAAAACACATACTTAAGTTGCTGTGAGTTGGATCATGGATCAGCTGATATCTAAAGATAACCTTTATGATATTGCTATCTTGAATGCTTTATGCTGAAGGTCAGTAGATATTAAGACATTGAGACTCGCTTATTAGAGTATGAAGTATGAATGATTATGCACCGTGCATCTTCATTGCAAGCTGCAAAATATGAGCCACATTTCTTTTTAGATTTTGTTTCCAAATGTTATTTTATAAATTATATTTAATATGTTATGGGTTTCATATCTAGATACTACTGACTGGTTTATATCGCTGTGGTCACATACTGGACAAAGATGATTTGAAATTGAAGCTACAGTGAAACTATTTTAACTTGATAAGAAGAAGAAGTACCAATGTCTGTCCATCTGTCAGTGGGCTGTATCACGAAGACCAGTGTAGAGGTCAATTGTTGAAATAGTTTAAATTTTCATAGAATGTGTATTTCTATTGTCACTATAACAATAATTTTCAGCTTTTATTGTTATATCTTGTATCTCTTGAACTGTATATCAATATGTAGACACATAACTTTGTTTACCCTACAAATTTGCATTGTAATTTAGCAGATCTATATGGAGAAGGCCAAACAAGTGCAATAGGAGAATAAATGTTGGACAAATAACTTAGATTGAGCTAGCCCTAAAGTAAATCAGTATGTCTATAAAGTCTTGGGTCTCTTAGATAATGCATTGAACTGAAATACACAAATTGCTGAGGTTGCAAGGTGTATGCTTTAATGCATCATTTAAAGCTCCTTAAAAACTTCTTCAAAACAAACTAGTGCTGGTCCAGACTCTCATTCTTCTGATCATTGATTATGCTGATGTGTGTTATCTGGATACAAGCAAGGAATATCTCAATAAACTAGATCATCTTTTAAATAATTGCATTAGATTCATTGTATTGCCTTTCAAATATGACCCTATTTCCTTTTATTGTTCTGAGCTTAAATGGCTTACTATCTGACAGAGCAGAGACCTTCATACTCGTATTTTATGTCAACTGTTACAACAATGCTTAGCATTCAGTTTTACCTTTTGTATTATTGTTAGAGTATTGTGTAATAAATATTAAAACAAGTTGCTCTACAAGTATTTGCTATCAATTTTACAAATGTTAAATGTTTGTTTACACAGCCAGCGCACGTGAAAGCCTGCTTTTTGGGCTCCTCACTCACAATCCCCATCACAGATGGAAAGCTCAACCTGGGCACCTGGCAAGGAGTGTGGCTCTGTGAGCACCGAAATCACGCTGGCAGTCGGAAGGTGAGAACTTGCACAATAATAATATGATTGAAAAGTATTGGAAATAAAGGATTATAATAGAGCATGAAAATTTACAAATGCCGCCATTAAAAGAAAGAAAGAAAAACTTTATTCGGCTACTTACAAAAACAATTGTCGATTTACAAAACTCAATATAAATGTTGTGTTGTGGCCCTATGATGTCATTATGTCTTATAAGTTCACTTTTCAAATTATTTTATGGGACTGACGTTTTAAGAATTGTAGATGTCAAAAAAAATTCTCCCATGCTGGTTTTGGGAGAAAAGAAACAAATTAGAATGTACTAGCTGTTTCTCTTCCCGTGCAAATCGTAAAAGTCGATCGAGGAAATGGTCGAGAATCTGAATCATGTTAATAGGCGATGCGGCTAGCAACCCATCACTATTTTGATTACCTTTTTTCGCGATGCGGCTAGCAACCCATCACTATTTTGATTACCTTTTTTCCTCTTAACACCCACCATCATGTTAAATGTGGCCATTGGATCTTACTGCCCAGGCTCTGTCTACCCCATTAGGGATAAAGACGTGATACGTAATGTATCTGTAGATAAAATTGTTCAGCTGACTAGAATGTATACTATATAGTTAGTCATTTTAGTCCTTTGTTCCTGTATATACATAGTGACATTGATGTTGTTGGTGCAGGTGGTGGTAACGCTGTCGGGCTGCCCGCGCGACTCCCCGCTGTCGCCGGTGTCCGCGGCGTCGTGCTCCAGTTAGGAAAGGGGGGGGGTCGCGACCCCCCACACGCACTCGCACTCGCGCCCCTCCTCCAAGAGCACAAGGAGGTAAACTCCGCGAACGCACCTTTTATATGTCCGCACCTGACCTAGCTGTTAGTTCTAATCTTCGAGCGACAATATGTACATAAGATTAATATTTTGTACCGCTTCGCGTGGCGTTTTGGACGTCTACTTTTAAAATTTTAATCTTGTCCTCCGGCGGTCGAGCGCCGCTCCGAGGAGATCCTACTGTAATATAGCATTTATAGGAATTGAAAATTAACTCGATAATTATTAGCTTCCGAGATTGATTTCAGTCGAAGCGCCACGCGAAGCATGAAGCCCTATTGATGTTACGTTGGTCAGATTTAAACTGAACCCGTTGAATTTGTACATAAAAATTATGTGCGTCGGTTTTAAAGTATACATAAAAATAATTGTTGTTTTGTTATTGCGACTTGTCGATATGTACATAAGATCACGCGTGGACGTTGTGACATTCCGCTTCGTAGGTTCGGTTGTTGAAAGGGTTGAGTGGCACCTACTTTTACCATTATTATTCGTAACGTTAAGACAAATATGAGTACGAGAATAGGAGTAATGATTTGAGACGATTGCCTATTATCACACTACTGCACACATTTTTTCCAAGTTCACCGGGAGACACTATATTTTTTAACATGGCAGCACATTAGACGTTTTGAGGTCGGACACTCATTTTACTACACCAATTTTGTATGTAATCGCACTGGTTAACAATCAGTTCATGTAAGTTTTAAGAGCCGTAGGTTATATTTAAGTACTTTGTATGTGTATGATAGCTCCCTTCTCTCTCCGTGTTAGGTTAGACTTTATTAACGATTAGAACGTGAAACATGTCCATAGCTTTAAATGTGTCACACCCGTTGTATCAACGGGTCCTTCACGGGAAGACAATGAGCTAACATTTGGTACCACTAGGTAGTAGTTGTATATCATTACTGTTAAGATCATGTAAGTGCCTCGGATTTATGGGGTGGTCATGTATTACTTTGCAGACCTTGTTTCGGAACACGAGTTACGTCCTCGGCCGATTGATTTGCTTCTCTTTCTAACACAGAATACTTCCTCACTTGTGATATACACAACATTATGTTTCCTTTGTTACTTTGCAACATTTAATTCGATCTCTTTAACATTATTAATAATGCAATAATTTCCTTGTTACGGAATGTACTACGTAATAGAATAATCGATTTAATTTCGCGATGTTTATAAAGCGTACGTGTATAGTGGTATGTCTTCCTATGTAAGTTCCATCACATAAGATCAAGTTTAGCGTAACTTTCGGAGTAATGTACGTGCGCGGTGGTAGGGTAACATCACCTTTGTATCCGGCCACAACTATATAACTTAGATAATGTGTAATGAAATTATTGCGATAGGGAGTTGCAAATCGAACCCGATCAGCATAGCCATTTATTATAATAAACAAATGAATTAAACAGTAGTGTGTCGTTTTATATGAATCGAGAGTAGCGGTGTTTCATTACTGATTTACAGGGTTAAAAACCTTGATTTTTACAGGAATTTACTGTATTTATTCCAGTGATCATTCCATTCGTACGAGTAATACGAGTAGGTCGCGTTCTGTGCGCGCTGCAGACACGGTTTATTTGCGTTCGGCTTTTGATGTCCCATCGAGATCGCTTTTGTGGCACAATTTTACACTTGACAATTAGTTAGGAGTTAATAAATTATAAATAGTAGGATACAGTTGGCGTTAAGGCGAGCTGGCGGTGTGAGTACGCACAACACAACGCGCCCAGTTTTGATACCGCATTGTACAAAGTGTAGATGTCACAGACATAAACAGTTTTGTCTCATGGACAACCTTAGATTTACTTCACTTAGGGAGCTTGTTGTAATTTCATACTCGGCCATTTTATAATTCATGTAAAACTTTCCGATTTCGGTTATTACCTCGGTCGTATAGATATTTAATAAGTCATGTTTTGGAATATCTTAAATGCGTTAAAACTTCATGCTTTTATGGACTCATCGATTAGTTGTCGTTAAAATGTAAACTGTATCTACTCACACGATGCCTCAGCTATCTTTTTTTGAACATTTTTGCATTTCTATGTTTTACTTGCTTTTCATGATTATTGTTATCTCTATTTCTCGTTTGGATAGAATTCGGGGGAGTGGGGGTAAGGGATGGCTATTAAGTGCTTTTTAAAACATAATTAATTAAGGATTTGTAAATATTTTTTGCATTAATCTAGTGTACTCGTACATGTACATTTACCCATGTACATACAGTGATTCATATGTATAAAATATTCAAGTGCTATTTGTGTATGGATGTTAGGTATGCCACTGCCATGGATCATCTGCCTCTTGTAATGATATTGTACGGACCTTAATAAAGATAAACCTTTTTTTGATAATGGTAATAAATGTATGACGATTAGGCAACTGAGAATATACTACTAAGTAGATTCCAAGACAGCGACTGGTTCGCATTCAAATGGTTTGACATTCCTTCGTTTGTTTTAATTGTTAAGTGTTTTTAATATGGGGACAAGGTTGATTTTGTTGAGACACTATTTTAGCTTTTAGATGTCCCGTTTTAGGCTGTTCTAATAACAACGAATGTGTCTAGTGTTTACCTGTAAGTGGATACAGCTGTCCATTCTGGACGATGCCTCTGCCTCTCATAGAATTGATTTACAATAGAACTTGTTTAATTCTGTGTACGATCGTATAATACTGGTGTATTCAATATAACGTACCTGTAAACTAAGTACATGTACCAAAGACACAAATAGCCAATGTAATAATAAGCTATGTTGTTTATTTGTTCTCCTTCGTATGATGCATTGAGTGTTTCACATATTTGAATATATTACAGTAATAAGCGTAACAAATTCACTTATAAGGGCACGAATTTTTAATCTACTTATTTATGTATTTAAAGTCATTATTGGTACTTAATTAATTTGTTATTATAATATTAATTGCACATAGAAAACGAGGTTGTAATCAGGATAAATAATAACCAAAAATGGGAGACAAATAATTTGTGTGTATATTGTTTAAGATCAATAATTATTATATGGAAATATGATTGTACAGTTCATAATTGACATTTTCTTAGAGGAACCTCGTCAGATGTATATTGTTGGTTTTACGCGCTCACTTGTAAGTGACATCGGGATATCGGTCACAATAAAAGTTTAATTGTATCATATAACTTGTACAATATAAATATATAGATCCACAATTATGAAAGAGATTAAATATTTGCAAAAGTTAATATGTTGCGAGTTTTATTTTACTAACACTGTCCTGATTCTTAGTCGGCTTATGATATCTAAGTGGTAAACTTACATTATTCTAAGTTAGTTTTGGTAATAATTAATACATTCATTTAGACTTTATTTTCTTCACTCGAGATGTTGTGTGGGCCCGGACCTTTGTCTGAAACAAAATTGCATTTCATTTTTTGAATACATTAGATCCTTCATTAGAGGCCATGAACGTTTGAAAATTGATAGTCAGCTTTACTGAGTACGCGAGTAAAACGCTCACATAATCGGAAAAGTTAACTAGTTTCGGTTAGCTGACGACTATTATTATTATCAGAGCGAGTGTTAAGGAAATAGACACACACGACACTTTCGCTTCCCTCAAAGTTTTAAGGGTCTAGACAGACGGACCGCATTTCGACTGCTTACTACTGGTGCTGCAGTTTGCAGTTAGCACGACTGCAATGACACTGCAAACCAGCTGTACACTGACTGGAACAACCGTGCAAGCCGTTTGCAGTTGGTTTACAGTTTCATTACGTGCCAGCTGCAATAAAACTGCATGTCAACTCAATTTGGCAGTTGAAATGCGCTCCGTCTGACTAGAGCCTTAGGGTTACGTTTTTTTGTGTGCGCTACACTATACCGTATATATCAATGTTCAACATTGAAGCTTGTTAATCCAGACAGCACGTACCGTCAAGTTTGGCTTGTACTTTGCTAAGTCCAGTCTTAGCCTTGTCCAAAGCTTCGCCAAGTCCAATTTTGATCTGGCTGAATTCCTGCGTGACGAGCGACAGCCTGCCCAGCAAATAATTCAAATTGTCGTCCACCTCCGACATACGACTCTTAATCAGCCCCACCTGGGAAACAAATATCGTTTTGACAACAGGAAACAATTACTTGTTTTGGATTTAATTAATAATAATAAATACTTTAATTGGATTTGTATATGGTCCATATTGCGATGTCTTACGGTTTGTTTTCGCATACCTTGTTATCGATATTTTCCATGGTGGCTGCGCTGCCATTAACATATAGCACTGTTTGTTCCTGCAAAAAATATTTTTCTTAGATATGATAGCACAAGGAGGGTTGACGTCAGGCAGGCGGCCGGTCGAAAAACTATAGCCAAATCGTGTACTATATTGTTCCGACTATTTCTTCTCCATGCCGCTAGGTGTTTGGCATCCTTGGGCGATCAATGTGATCATAGACATGCATATTATATTTGGAGAAAAAAAACGGCAGAGTGCACCCCGGGCTCCGAAGCAGCACAGTTGAGGATGCAATCGGGAACGCGCTAAGATGAAGAAGACGGAAGCACCCCATATGCAGGTAAATTGTATAATTTTCAGCAAAAAAGTTTAATACTCAGGCACCTGGTTAATACAGGCTGCCATATAAATGAACGTCATAAAATAGAACCTTACTACATAGTGATAAGGTTTAAAATTGCCTTTCGTGTCTAATGCATTTAAGGGTTCGATTCATGATCCTAAAAAACTAACTAGCAAATTCCATTTCTGAATAATAAGCCTCCTAATCAAGGGTGTCACAGGCGGGATGGTTGAAAGTTATTATCGGGCAACAATGTCTTTAACAATCTCAGGTTTGGTTTAGATTAAAAAGTAGAAAACCAAGAACATACTGTGAGTTTATCCAGCGACTCTTTGTTGGCCGTGAGCTGCTTGTACATGATGCCTATCTGCCGCCACACTGGCGCCATCTCCGTCTCGATCTTGTCGCTCAGGTTTGAGCGGGTCGTGAGCTGGGAGTCCAGTAACGTGCTGCTTATCATTTCGAACCTATTAGAAATAATAGAAATATTAAGGACCAATCATCACCACTAGCTAGAGGGGAAACTAGATGCAAATATCAGGACAGTATCATCTATAACCTGAAATGAAGAGGCTACGAGAGCTAGTAGAACTAGGTAGATATTTTCTCCAGAATAAAAATTAAAATTTCCCTTGAGATAAACATTCAAATCATTTTATCAGTTTCTGGAAATTAGGTATCAAATATGAAAAAATGACGCATTTTGTCGAAATAATGTGAAGCAGAAGCAAGCACTACTATGTTTTTAGGTGTTTTTGACTGAATTAGTATCTACAGCGCAGTGCCCACAGCATCTAAAATGGAACGCATTACTAGTGGAGATAAAAATGTATCAACCCCTCTCTTTTAAATACAGGCATACATACATATTATCACGCCTGTTATCGACAGGGGTAGAGTCAACACATTCTATGCAGTCATAAAGGACAGTGGGCAGATCTGGTCCAAGAGCTCTGAAAGGTCACACATACCTCGGATAATAGGCCATAATGCAGTCTTTAAACACTCCAAAGGGCATCAAATTATTTTCAAAAACTCTAGATATTATTGACCAAACTAAGACCCCTTCACACTAAGTGACTACGTACAAATAGGAGGTCTATCTATACTGGACTATTACTGGACTTCAAATATTTTCGGTAATTGAAAGTGTGCAGGAATGAATCATATAGCAAATCAAAGGCTTTAGTCTATTCTTGAATCAAACAGAAAATCATAAAAATCTGTCCCGGTGGAGTTGAGTTATTAGCATTTAAAACTGATAAATGTTAAAAACATAGAGGCTTGTTTTAGATTATCTTTAAAAAATTAAAGTGAGCAGGAATGAAATATATGTTGAATAAAAGGTTTTAATCTACTTTTTCATCAATCAGAAAAATATAAAAATCTGTCCCGGTGGAGTTGAGTTATTAGCATTTAAAACTGTGAAATGGTTGAAACATAAACCATTGTTTCAGATTTTCTTAAAAATTTAAAGTGTGCAGGGATGAAATATATGTCGGATGAAAGGTTTTAATCTACTCTTTTATCAATCAGAAAAACATAAAAATCTGTCCCGGTGGAGTTGAGTTATTAGCATTTAAAACTGATAAATGTTAAAAACATAGAGGCTTGTTTTAGATTATCTTTAGAAAATTAAAGTGAGCAGGAATGAAATATATGTTGAATAAAAGGTTTTAATCTACTTTTTCATCAATCAGAAAAATATAAAAATCTGTCCCGGTGGAGTTGAGTTATTAGCATTTAAAACTGTGAAATGGTTGAAACATAAACCATTGTTTCAGATTTTCTTAAAAATTTAAAGTGTGCAGGGATGAAATATATGTCGGATGAAAGGTTTTAATCTACTCTTTTATCAATCAGAAAAACATAAAAATCTGTCCCGGTGGAGTTGAGTTATTAGCATTTAAAACTGATAAATGTTAAAAACATAGAGGCTTGTTTTAGATTATCTTTAAAAAATTAAAGTGAGCAGGAATTAAATATATGTTGAATAAAAGGTTTTAATCTACTTTTTCATCAATCAGAAAAATATAAAAATCTGTCCCGGTGGAGTTGAGTTATTAGCATTTAAAACTGTGAAATGGTTGAAACATAAACCATTGTTTCAGATTTTCTTAAAAATTTAAAGTGTGCAGGGATGAAATATATGTCGGATGAAAGGTTTTAATCTACTCTTTTATCAATCAGAAAAACATAAAAATCTGTCCCGGTGGAGTTGAGTTATTAGCATTTAAAACTGATAAATGTTAAAAACATAGAGGCTTGTTTTAGATTATCTTTAGAAAATTAAAGTGAGCAGGAATGAAATATATGTTGAATAAAAGGTTTTAATCTACTTTTTCATCAATCAGAAAAATATAAAAATCTGTCCCGGTGGAGTTGAGTTATTAGCATTTAAAACTGTGAAATGGTTGAAACATAAACCATTGTTTCAGATTTTCTTAAAAATTTAAAGTGTGCAGGGATGAAATATATGTCGGATGAAAGGTTTTAATCTACTCTTTTATCAATCAGAAAAACATAAAAATATGTCCCGGTGGAGTTGAGTTATTAGCATTTAAAACTGATAAATGTTAAAAACATAGAGGCTTGTTTTAGATTATCTTTAAAAAATTAAAGTAGCAGGAATTAAATATATGTTGAATAAAAGGTTTTAATCTACTTTTTCATCAATCAGAAAAATATAAAAATCTGTCCCGGTGGAGTTGAGTTATTAGCATTTAAAACTGTGAAATGGTTGAAACATAAACCATTGTTTCAGATTTTCTTAAAAATTTAAAGTGTGCAGGGATGAAATATATGTCGGATGAAAGGTTTTAATCTACTCTTTTATCAATCAGAAAAACATAAAAATATGTCCCGGTGGAGTTGAGTTATTAGCATTTAAAGAGTTATGGCAGAGTCTTTAGAAGACTTAAGTACTATGCTCGGCGACCTTAATCGAGTTTCCCAACTGGGCATTAACATGGAAAAATCGAAAGTAATGTCAAATGTCCATGTCGCGCCCGTAGCTGTTTGTGTCGAGAGCTCCACCCTCGAAGTTGTAGACCAGTATATCTGGGTCAATTGATCCAGGCAGGAAGTTCCAGCTTCAAAGAAAAGGTCTTTCGACGAATCCGACTCGGCTCGACAGTGTTCGGGAAGTTACGCAGTGACTTCTCGTCCAAAACACCTACCTAGTACCTCAATATGAAATTGTATAATCAACGTGGTCCCTTACTATGGGTCTCAAATGAAGACTCAAGGTCGCTCAACGCGTTATGGAGAGGGCTATGTCCGGTGTTGAACTTTCTCTACGTGATCGAATCAGAAATGAAGAAATTCGTAGGAGAACACAAAAGTCACTGGCATAGCCCAATGGATTTGCTCGTTGAAGTGGTAGTGGCCGGGGCACATAGCGCGACGTACCGATATAGTTTTAGTTGCAAATATCTTAACCGGTACGCATTTCAATGTTCTTTCTGTGTTATTAAAGATAAGACTTATATAGCATGGTATTTTTTTTCTTGCACACTCAAATATTTTTAAGAATAAAGAAACAAATATTTATAAATCACACCGATTGAGCTAAATCCAAAATAAGTTAATAACTTGAGTTATGGGATACTAACATAATGATACATGTAATAATAAAATAGGTGTATAGATAAACATCCAAGACCCAAGACCATTTGAAAAAGTCCTTTTTTCCAACTTGCCCTGGCTGGGCATCGAACCCAGAACCTCCGGAGTGGCGAACTAGCATGTTAACCACTACGCCACGAAGGTCGTTTGAAATCATAAATAATCATCTTGTTTGGAAGGTTCCATGGTTTTACTTGCTAATAACTTAACTCAACCGGTACAGATTTTGATCTTCTGTGTTATTAAAGACAAGACTTATATTTGACATATGTTTCATTCTGGCAAACCATTAGTTTCCGAAAATATTAACGTCCAGTATACTCGTAGTGAGATCTCTCATTTGTAAGTAAGCAGATACTAGCGAGGGGTCTTTGTTTTGGTAGTTAATAACTACAGATCTTCCAAAAATAATTTGATGCCCCTCGGCTCGTTTTAAGATTACATTATGGCCTATCATTTGAAGTATATATGATCTGTCAGAGCTCTTGGACCAGCACCCATAACGCCGTGCTCTTTATCTTTTAGTAATATAATATATATATAGTTTATATGTGTATTCATTGTAAAATATGAATTATATGTGCAATAAAGTTTAATAAATAAATAAATTGAATTAAATGCGCTGTGTTATCATAATTAATTAACAAAGTAGGTATACTTAATGACACATAATTATAAATGCTAACCTGTCATTGATAGTCTTGTTCAAGTGTCCGGAGTGCGCCTTGATGCGCTCGCCGACGTCCATCAGGATCTGCTGGATACCGTACTCCAGCAGCTTCTTGGTGGACAGCACGTTGTCCGCCGTCTGCAGCATCACGTGCTCGTTGCGGGTCAGCGTTTGTACCTGTTTCCATTTAAAAAAATACTTTGGATGATATCTAGAGATACTACATAACGATACAAAAAACAAGCAACAGAACATGAAACCGGTTAATGCGGGCACGATACGCCAACGCGAACTTGTACGGTTTGAGAAAAAAAAGGCGACCGCTCTACTCGCTCTACCTTCTGACCGGCCCTGATAGCCAGGGTCGGATTAACCAGCAGAGTAAGCAACCGCCTAGGCCTAGGCGTCAATTAGGATGCCCAACGGCCTAGGCGAGTCTCGATTTTTTTTGGCGAGCCATTAATGTCTCCCGATTATTTTGAAGGGGGCCAATCCAGTAACAAACGTATTTTGTTTGTCTTACCCCCGTCCCCCGCTTTACCAAGATCAAAAGTTAGCCCCAAACATGGATTGGCCCTGCTGATACCTACAGGAATGACCTAGAAACGGAGTCATCTTATTTCACCGCCCCGGGTACCCCGATTGGGGGTGACACTCGAGTCTCCTATTTGCATCCCCCCCATCTCTGGAAATAACTGGACATGGGCAGCATATTTAGATGTTTCCCCTCCTAAAAAGTCTACATCTGGTTATGTCGGATATTGTATTACCGCACCGGGTGCCACCCATACTAGCTACGACACTGTTTGCACGAGCATTCGTTCATTCATATATTCCTACGCCACGTACCTCAGTCTTCAGGGTGTCGTAGCTGCGAGAGACGTCGTCGTAGGCGCGTTCTGTCATGGTGTTGCCCTGGGTGAGACTCGCCTGGATGTCCACGTTGGTGGCGGCGAGCCGATCCGACATCTCGCGGAGTTTTGTTGTCACTTTGCTCACCGCTATGACAAAATATATACTTAAGTAGCTATTACGCCAGACTACCTATCGTATGTGATTGTATGTACATTGCGTGTTTTGAAAGATTACGTTCAGATTGTTCATTACAAGACAGGCAATGTATATCAAATCGCATACGTAGTCTGGTGTAATAGCAGGCCTGTGTCACTCCCCGTTTAGGTATCGAAAATGTACCTACATTATTACTATGCGCGCAGGCGGCCCCTCCGGGTGGTAAATTCAGTTATACGAATCCTTTGTCCAGAGTAATAAGAATGAAATTGGCTTGCAATGGATGTCTAGGTATCTACACGAAAAGGTGCTGAGTTCTGACGTGAGCTAAATTAAACCATATCGCTAGCCACAAAGTAGATATTTCTTTGAATTTCTTTGCTGAGACTTCTGTACGTTAGTATTATTTATTCTGTGTTAATGACCGAACAAATAATAGAGGACTGACAACTTTCATACTTTGAAGTGTAATCCGATTTTTAGTTTAAATGTTGTAGCTAGATGGAGCTACTACTTCGAAAGAAAGTTTCGTAGTGGTGCCGTTTAATTTCGGAAAGAAGGCGGTATAAGAGTTCATTTTCTACGAACATACAAGCGCCATCTCTGATTTCTAGTGGATACCGTCAGCCTAAGTACCCAGCATCAATTGTATGACTAGAAATAATACAGGATTTTGGCTTTCTAGCAGAGTAAAATAAAATCAATGCAGTTTAGTCTGTAAGAACTGATGACAAAAAAATTTGAAGATGTAGCACCAGAGCTCATAAAACACCTTTACAAAAATTTACTTTGAAACTGCACTTTATTTTTGTGTTATAAGGTAGATTTTAGAAATTCCTACAGTTTTTAACAGTATTGGATTCTTAGCGTAGAAATTAAATTACGTAACGCAATATAGAAAATATAACATCACTGGATAGAATTTAATAATTAAAATATCTAGATAATAGCAAAATAACGACTGTCTATTGCACAAACTTGTATTTTTTATACATCGCGATAAATACTCTTAGAATATGGTTTAAAAACGTACCTTTTTCTTCGCTGTCCTTTACTTGTTCCTTGATCCTCTCGAGAGCCTCCAAGGTCTGGTTGGCGCTGGTTTTGAGGTCCTCTAGCCGGGGCAGGGCCTTCCACATCCCCTCCGCGTCTCCGAGCAACTGCTTGATCTTTGTTATTTCTTTCTCTTGTTTCTCCATCACTGTTAACAGAAGAAATTCTAATCTTATCAAAGCATTTACGATTTCGTACAAAGATGGCCGCCCAGTGGCGTAGCTAGGGGGGTATGATGGGTAGCATTATGATATAACAATTCTGCATGCCACATGCATGCTACATCTTCCAAACCTCATTTCTACATCTCATACTGTCCACTTTTTATTCTTCATTTCATTTCATTCCATTTTCAAATCATTAACACACCTCCCTTAATTTTTGACTCATTCCATCATCCTTTCTTAAAATACCTACATCCAGGATTACTTGTACATCTGCTATATGACTTTAAAGTATAACTTTGATATCAGTGTGCATGGGCGCCGGCAGAAATAATTTCCAGGTGGTGCAGATTTTAGTTTTCTTACAATCTTCGCCGTATATGATTGTTAATAAAAAATTGAAATTTTATTTGGAAGCAAACATCTGTAGCCCGGTTTATTTTATGTTCGAGACATTAAGTATCTGACTTCTTCTTCTTCTTATCTAAGAGCTTAGTGGCTCTTGTCGGTGGAGTATGCGCCAAACTTCTCGGTTCTCTGCTTTACTTTTTAGTGCTTGATACGATAGCCGGGGTCATGTTGTATCAAGCACTACATTTCTGACTAATCATTATGAATTTACCCAGTCGTCACGGCTCACACCTATTTGTTCGCGACGATCGAAATTGGTTTAAAAATTTTAAGTTGGTGGATATTAATCGATTTCCATTACTTCTCTAAACGCAGGGTGCGTTTAGAGAAGTAATGGAAATCGATTAAAGTACCGCTACTCCACACCAGATAGCACCAGCATAAATGGGATGAACCTAACAGAGAAAGCGCAATACAATTTCTAAGCAGTGCGAATGCGAAAGAAACCGACTCTTGTCATGTCAATCGCGAATAAACTAGAAAGTTCATAAATGTGAAAGAGACATAGATTATAGATGACAGGGACAGAGCTACGTTCGAGAACGTTCGGGAATCTGGAACTGGAACCTTCCTTACATTTTGATATATAAAGGGGGCTAGGTCGAGTTCCGAGTCAGTCAGTTTTCGATTGAAGTTCGAACAGTTCGTTCCGAGTGAACAAATCGCGAGTGACTAATCTAGTATATAATAAGTTATCTTTTATTTTCAGTGAGTGGACAGTGCGTCCGTTTGAAAAATTAATACTTCCCGCCATATTCGCTTCCATAGATTAGTGTCAGTGCGCGCCGTAATTAATTAATCAGTGCAAGCAATATATAAAGCATAAAATATGAGTGACATAAGGCGATGTTTAAGCAAGAGAAAAAAGATTGAAAATGAACTGTTTAATGCTAAAGATTGTCCAAGTACTTCGGCACAGCAAAGTACTAGTAAAACTGAATTAACAACACAACAAACTTCAGTTAATATTTATGATGTGGGTTTATATCTGGATTCTAACGTACCTATTAGTGATGAAATACGGTTTAAAGTGCTCGAAACACCGTGGAAACCTCCGTAAGATTATGATTTCAAGGACATCGATCATAAAAATGAAAAACAACAACGTGCATTTCGTCACGAGTGGCTCAGTGTGTTATAAAGTATCAGTACAATAAATTTGAATATATCTGTGATGAGTCTCTCTATTCTCCACTCCACCTATCTTCCCTTATACGTGGGAACTCACTTAGAGCGCCGAGGAGATCCTCCCCTCCCCCCCCCCCCCCCCCCTAGTTACGCCACTGTGGCCGCCAGTATTACAAAGACCTACCCTCGGTCATCTTGCTGTGCCACGCCTCGTCTGCCATCGCAACCTCGTTTAGCGGCACGAAGTCCGTCGGCACCTTGCTCGCGTTCACGTTGTACTCGTTCAGCTTCAGTTCATACTTGTTGAGCAATTTCTCAGCTTCAGATATATGCTTCTCTAGCGGATTTGCGTCCGATGACACTTCTAAGCACATCGCGTGCAGTGCTTCCTGTTAATTATGTATTTTTAAAGTATGATACAGATACACTTTTACATCTTTATCCATTAAAGGGCCGAGGGTCTCAAAAGCCAAAGGCCCGCGTAGTAAGTTAGCGAATTTACTTTCAAGCATGGATTATAAAATGCACTTTTAAAATAATACTATTTCGTAGACCATCTGGTACAGATTGCAAAAGGTCCAAGCTCTTCCATTGCAAAGGGTTTTTCTGAAGAGGTGAAAATCATAGTAGAGACCAGTGGTGTTGCGGATATTCGCATCCGCAAATAAGATGCGGAGCTTTTATGGATGCGGATTTATCGCCTCCACTAGCCAGTGTTCCCAGCGAACAACTATTTAGTGGAGCTGGGTTAGTATATTATATGATACACTTAGGAAGAGGTAGGAGGCTAACAAGGCTGCAATATTACTATTATTAAATATAATTTACCAATTTGAAATGTAATTTTTCACTATAAAACTCTTACCGCCTTATTCATAAAAAAAAATTTAATGTTTTGCTTAACCTATTTTAGTTAAAATATGATTTGTCTTGTTTTTGCAATGTCAAATAGGTATTGAAAAGAGTGATAGGGCGAAACATATTTTAACTAAAATAGGTTTAGCAAACTTTACAACTTTTTTATAAATAAGGCGGTTAGACTCAAAATGCTAATAAGTAAGACAAAAAACTGTTTTAGTTTTGTTCTCAAAATATGATTAATAAACATATTAAAATTAAATCGATTTTCATTTATTTATGTACTTAATATTATTGGAATATGTATGTCAAAAAAATATCTTGAAATCCGCATTCGCATCCTCGGATTTAAACATCTAATAATCCGCATCCGCGGATGTTAAAATTGTTGCATCCGCAAAAAACCCTGGACTCGTTTATAAAACAAAATTTGTCCTTACCTTACTGAGACTATTCTTAAGCTTCTCAATCTCCGACTTCACAGCGTCCAGCTTGGCGTCTGTGGCGTCCAGCCGCCTCTCCATACTGACGTCGTTCGTGGTCAGGTTCTCCTCAGCCGGGGGCCTTAAACTCCTGGAAATGGTGCTGGTGAGCGACTGCAGCGATTTCTGTATCCCGTCTAGGGCATCGTTTGTTTTCTTCTGCGTCGTCTTCTCTCGTTCTTCCTTCTAGAAACATGTTTCTTTAAAACATAGGCGTACCCAGGACAGTTTTTTGGGAGGGCTGGGTACATGTAAAAAAACACTAGTATTTAAGCTACACACTTATTCGCGCCGGCATTAATCGGCACAGCCGGACGGAAAAGCCGATATATTGCTTCGGGTCGGCTTTGTTGTTCGAAAAATACTGCAGAGTAGCAATTACCTGAATGTATATTTCCCGAACTTACTTTTAGATTATGACCACTTAGTTATAATTGTAGATACTTTAAGAAATCCAAGTTTTAATTTCTTATTTTTTTTAAATTACAGAGCCATCCCTAAATATTTAGCATTGCCACTGCTTAGTCTGTAAGCAGTGTTAAAGATAACAGTCCCGCAAAGTGTCTTTATTTTGGGGGGAGGGGACAAACTCCTCGGTATAACGAGGGGGATCTATAGGAACTATTATGTATTGTGTCTAGACTTTAAGGGCAGTGAAAGGAAAAAGTCTGACATCATGTGAAATAGTCGCCCGAGCGCGATGTACTCGTACCTAACACGTTTGTAAATTATCTTTGCCGAAGCCATTGATAAACTACTAGGTATGGATATATGTACTGAGGACTTTTTATCATCGCCACGTGTGTATAGGTACAATGTTATATGTTGTCTTTCCTGGCCAGAGTTGGACATAACTTTTCGGGGATAAATATTTATAAAACCAACTTAAAAAATAAGTAAATATAGGTTCTTTCTTACCTGTAACAATATCGTTTCTACATTGGAAAGTCTTTCGTCCAGCCTGGAGATCATGCCTTTCAGCGGCTCGAGCGCTCGATGCTTCTTGTCCAGCCCTGACAGCATCCTTTTGAGCTGGTCTCCCAGGCCTTTCTCCCGGTACTCGTGCCGCTCCAGCTTGTCTTCTGAAGTCCGGAACATGTGGACCAGGGACAGCATCGCATCCCGGATGTCTTCGTGTCTGCGTTTAATACATTACATTTTTAGGCCCGGAACAATAGAGAGGTGTTATAAGTTATGTGTGTAGGTAACTGTGTGTCTGTCTGTGGCATCGTATCTTCCAAACGGATTAACCGATTTTTAGGGTTCCGTAGCCAAATGGCAAAAAACGGAACCCTTATGGATTCGTCATGTCTGTCGGTCTGTTCGTCCGTATGTCACAGACACTTTTTTCCGGAACTATAAGAACTATAGGTACTGTTGAAACTTGGTTAGTAGATGTATTCTGTGAACCGCATTAAGATTTTCACACAAAAATATAAAAAAAACAATAAAATTTTGGGGTTCCCCATACTTAGAACTGAAACTCAAAAATTTTTCTCATAAACCCATACGTGTGGGATATCTATGGATAGGTCTTAAAAAATGATATTGAGGTTTCTAATATAATTTTTTTCTAAACTGAATAGTTTGCGCGAGAGACATTTCCAAAGGGGTAAAATGTGGTTCCCTCCCTGTAACTTCTAAAATAAAAGAATGATAAAACTAAAAAACATACAACGTGGAAGGGACATATCCGTAATAAATCGAACCACGGGCTACTAGATCACTATATTATAATGAAATTAAAATAACAGCCAAAGAACAAAAAAATTTTTTGGCATTTCCATAGAAAAGTGTGCGGCCGGATGGACGATTTGTATGGAAACGTCATTCATTCATTATACTATAGTGATCTAGTATAGCCCGTGGTTACCTACATTATAATGCAAACTTCCAGCGAAAATTGGTTTGAACGAGTTCTAGTAAGTAGTTTTTTTTAATATGTCATAAATCGTAAACCGCAATTTACCTTTAGAGCTTTTATTTTATTAGTTGCTGCTACGGAACCCTTGAGGGGCGAGTCCGACTCGAACTTGGCCGCTTTTTTTATTACGTTTTATCAATTAAAGTATTTAATTCATCAAATATTATTTGAAACGAGACTTTAAACTTTCTTGATGAGAAAAAGGTAAGTAAACCTAATAAATATCCACTAATTTAATTAATTTAAAACGTTTGAATCACGTGATATAGGGTAGTCGGAAAAAAACTGGTCCTGAAGATGATCGTCTAAATGGTCGGCCTTCTCCGACTATATCACGAGTCAACCGTTCTAAATTAATTAATTATGGATTTATCTCACAATAATTTTAATAAAATAATTATCCACTACCTAAACGTCTCTTCCGATGCCCTTCCGTCATATTTTTAACGAAAAGGAGGAGTTCTAAAATTATTTTTCATTTGAAAGGGTCTTGCAACTTGGGCCCAGTGAAGATCTGATGGAATCCTCGAGAAATCGAGGGAACTACTCAAATACTCGTATTCTATGCACACATATAGTGATTTTGTCAATAAATCAAGCATTTGCATTCAGAAAGTGTGTTTTGGTGAAGTGGATAAAGAATACCAGAAAATGTCGCTTTTTAGGGTTCCGTACTCAAAGGGTGCAAACAGGACCCTATTACTGAGACGCCGCTGTCTATCCGTCTGTCACAGGGCTCTATCTCTTGAACCGTAATAGATAGACACTTGAAATTTTCACCGATTATGTATTACTGTGGCCGCTATAACAACAAATACTAAAAATATAAAATTGATAAAAATTAAAGGGGGTCGTCATACAAAAAACGTGTTTTTCTGCGTTTTTAACTAGATCTTTATAATGGCATTAACGAGATACTTGAATTTTTCACAGATTATGTATTACTATGGCCGCTATAACAACAAATACTAAAAATAAACAAAAGTTAAAAATTAAAGGGGCTCGTCATACAAAAAACGTGTATTTTCAGCGTTTTCAACTAGATCTTTATAATGGCATTAACTAGATACTTGAAATTTTCACAGATTATGTATTACTATGACCACTATAACAGCAAATACTAAAAATAAAAAAATGTTTAAAATTAAAAGGTGTCGTCATACAAGAAACGTGTTTCTTCGGCGTTTTAAAACATTTTACGGTGGTACGGAACCCTTCCTGTACGAGTCCTACTCGCACTTGCCCATTTACTTGTTTAAAATGATTGTAATACTTGCGACATCGCGACATCAAAGACAATATAACCGCTAGGTACGCAGCTACCTAGCGGTTATATTGTCTTTGACATAGAATGCAGCTTTTATTTAAAAATCCCGATGTTACCAATCGATGTTATTGCGCTAAATTAGGTTCGTAGGATAGACAAATAATATACTTTATATTATTATGTGACTCCAAGCTTTTACTTTTCTTAGATGAACAATATAGGTACAACTGACACTACAACTGAAAATAAAAAAAAGAGATTTATAAAAAAGAGTTCGCAACATCCGTAATGTAGCGAAACAGTGGTGACTTCGACCCCTTAATCCACCAATGTCACTGCCTACATGGGTGCGCCGAACATGTTATATCTTCCACACAATATCAGGCTTAAAAGAGTAGGAATTGAAGTAAAGAATAAAAGATATAGCCCCAAACAATAATTGTATCAACCTAAACTTCGTTTGTTCATACAAACATGTTATTTGCTCTATTTTACGCTGAATGTAACGTAATGCTGAAAATTCAAGGAAACGCAACGAAAGCTGCGGTTTATTATTAGTTCAGAGATCTAGATTTTAGGCTCCGTAGTTGAATTTTAAATACGTAACGTAACGTACAGTTTGCATATTAAGTCATTGCAAAATTAAACAAGTTCTAATAAGAAGTACTATTTGTAGGCTACATCATGTAGGTACCTACTCGCGATCAAAAATCAAGAAATTTGAAGCGGCATTTTATAAACTAGAATTCGTCATCAAACCACCTCCAACTACACGGCAGTAATAATTAACATTATACCTAATAAAAATATCGTCCATCCAACATTTTTCTTTTAAAGAAATTTAGTTTATAATTTATTGATGTTTACTTAATAAACTACTTAATCCATAAAATGGATTTATATTAAGGGATAGATTTATTACAACTCTATCCTTCTTGAGATGCACTTTAGTTACTTATTTGTAGATCAAAGACTTTTAAATCCGTGATGTGGTGCCTGTGTTTTATTTTAATCATAAGTACTTATATAAGTACGTTGATCTTTAGGCAGCTTGTTTGCTAATAATATGACGTTTATGAGATTAGAACATAAAGATGGCTATTATCTATACAAATAATAAAACAGTAAAAATCACGTGTTTGTACATTTAATAAATTTATCAAAAAATGAGTGTGGGCGATTAGAAAAGAGTAACTGAATACAAAAAAATTAAAAAAATCATTTTTGTCTGTCTGTCTGTCTGTATGTTCACGCTAATCTTTGGAATTACGGAACGGATGTTAACGCGGTTTTCGGAGGCTCATCTCGGAGCAACATATAGGCTTTGTTTCATCAAAATCGGATGTCAGGGGAAAAAGTTATCATAATTTTTAAGGTTATTTTTATTACGCCGCTCGCCTGTTAAAAAATGCATATAAAAATATCACTAGAAGGGTCGATTCGAAAGCTTAACTGCCCTACAAAATAAAAAAATACTATTTTATCAAGATA
The DNA here is from genome assembly GCA_963576875.1 of Acrobasis repandana. Taxonomy (NCBI): domain Eukaryota; kingdom Metazoa; phylum Arthropoda; class Insecta; order Lepidoptera; family Pyralidae; genus Acrobasis; species Acrobasis repandana. Next base: position 5,800,963 of record OY756230.1, on the reverse strand, counting down.
TATTTGTAGCCTGCGACTTTGTTCGCGCGAAATTGAGTTTATTATGAAATTCTGTTTTTCAAAGTAAGTAGATGAGTCGATTCCTATTTTCGCTTTAGGAAATAGACCGAGATAAAGTTACCAGGTAATATAAAGGGCGCTACATAAGTTTCTCAAATTCTATATGGCGTATTATTGGATTTCTATATACCTTATAAATACCTACATGAACGTCATTTCACTGTCAAATCTGGAAGTACATTTGGGAAACCGGCGAGGTATAGTAGGTATACTTATATTTGTCTCTTAAATTAAATATGAAAGATCATGTCGTAGATCCACGATAAGAAACACTTTTTGCTTCTTTCTAACTATATCGAGAAGAAGATTTCGCCAAAACATTTCGCCTTTGTCAATCAAAATGGCGATGGCGAAAAAAAAGCGATAATGATAACCTTTTTCAAAACAGTTGAGGCGGCCTGTATTAGCTCAATCATTTGAGCCATTAGTTTTACTTACTTACTTTAACTTACTTTGGGGCTAGCGTTTATTTATTTATTAGTTTTGAGTCATGTTGGAATTCGGTAGTACTTATTCCAGATCCTTTGCCGTGAAGGAAAAAATGTAAGACAATCTGCTTATCTGAAGATATTTTACGCTTTTGCGACTCTGAGCAAGGAATGGATGTAACTATCGAAAGGGTAACCAATAATCGTCTTTTTAATTGGGGATTACTTATTAAATAGCCGTAGGGCATTACTATTTCCCTTATATTATTTGATGTCGTGTGAATAAGAAAACAAGTTAAACTGAATTTATGTATTTATGACAACATATTAAATTTTACTTCAAAACAAAATAAAAATTTACGAACTGCGAGGTGTGCATAATATACGTAATGATTGAAAACTGATCACCCTGGATGTCCCACACGGCATTTGGAAAGACATCAAAACAATTTTTGCCAAAACCCTAGCACAGAAATTAAACCTAATGTGTAACATGAAACCAGTACAAAAAAAAATTTTTGAGGATTTGCTGTCTAATAGTTTAGGATGTATGCACAATGGCAAACAAAAAAGCCGTCAAGATCGTAGATCGCACACTACACTACGGGACATTAGGTAATCGTGAGGAACGTTAAATTACTTTTGTCAGGAATTCACAATTGAGAATACCAATGCCTTCCTGGTGACCTGAACTTCAGGATCAGCTGACGAGATCAATGAAAATAATTAAGCTTGACAACCGTGAACTTTTGACCATTCAGATGTCCAACATTTTTCTAATGTTTTAGCGAAATTAGAGGAGAATACGGTCAGCGGTCAAGTGACTCAATTCAATTCAATTCAAAATATCTTTATTATCATAGGATATTTAAAATATCTCTTAATAATAGTCACTTTGTTTTGTTTTGCACAAATGTTGACGTCAAATCGTTATTTACAGCTAAGTTTATGCCGCTTACTAGGCGCAAGTGCAGAAGAAGCGGCAACTAACTGCACTGCACGTTTTCTCCAAAGACGTCAACTAACAATCTAAAAACTTAAAATTATTTATATGGATGGTCTGAGATTACATTGTTTTTTATGTTATGTCATAATTAAATTGAATTAAAAGAATAACGAAATTTAAAATAGTGTCGTGTGACTCTTCCGGAAACACTTTCCAAAGTAAATTCAGGAAATTTACTCCAAAAGTGGCAGGCCATGCGTACGTAGCTACGTATCTTGAGCGCTACGAAATTATGGTAAAGTCTAATTTGGTTTGACACCGAAATAAGACGATACTATCAGATGTTTGTCATGTTATTTTATGAAGTAAAGGTCCTCATGGATGTTTCGAGTGCACCACACGAAGAAAATTCTTCGTTATGTGTACGCGCTTTACCTCAAGAAATGACCAAGCCTCTGCAATAAATAGAAATATTGACACAAATTGTTAGGAATTAAGTGGTCAGCTTTTGAGTTCATACACTGCAAATCGTCTTCACCTAAAATTACTCTTAAACTTGGCGTACCGATAATGTTTTTAGAAATCTTTCTTCGCCTAAATTGTGTAATAGAACTCGACTTAAAGTAGAGTAAAACAAAGGTGGTGGTAAGCTGTGTGATTCCCGGCAGAGTAGAATAGGAACACTCCAAGTCTTCCTGTGGACTTAAAAAACACAAGCTAAATAAAGCATATTAACATCATGAGACCTCTCCAACCCGTCTGGCCAGCGTGGAGAGTGTAGGCCAAATCCTTACACTGCTTTGGCCAAGTATGGCTCTGGCAGTACAGAGAGGGTCGTGCTCCTGCAGTGGATACTAAAAAACACCCGATGATGAATGTATGTGCCGAATTACAATAAAAAACTCGGACTGTAAATTACAAACTAAGTAACTAAATTTTTTAATTTGCACAATAAAATTGAATTTCACGCGGACGAAGTCGCGGGCACCAGCTAGTATATGAATAAATTGAATGTATTCCAGTAAAACCAGATGGCAACGACGATTTTCTAAATCGCTGAAATCAGAGCAGACAAGGAGGCAATCCGGATCGTGCTAAGTGAGAAAGAACCCTCTTTCTTCTTTCTCACGTTATCTGAGCAACATGGTTAGAAATCATATTAACTTATTTAATACATATTATGTATCTCTCCCAGAAGCAGACCCTGGTCCCAGGACCCTGGACCCCAGAACCAACCTAAGCTGAATTAATTTTAGTAAGTGTAAGGTTTGAGGTTTAGGACAACTGCGATTCACGTAAATACGTTCTAGTAGAGCATGCGCCACTTGTTGATTAGTTACTATCATACAACAGTTGCATCTAAAACTTTGTATGAACAAAAGCTTTGTTCTGTTCCCGTCAAGGTCAATTTCCTGCCGAGAAGCGTGTTATTGACGTGTCTGCTACCACAATTGACGTGCTAGAGTCGTAAACCGTTCTTCAAACTCTGTTTATTACACTAATTTTGTTGATTTTATGATCGATAAACTGTAATAGACGACTGAAAATGGTGTTTTCATATTTATCGTAAGGATATCGATATAATTTTCATATGGATCGTCAAAATGGTTGGATCGACTGTTATAAAGTTTAGATTTTTTGTCATATAGACTATAAATAAAAAGATACAATGCAAATGCATGCAACCATGTACCTAAATGAGATTATATTACCTACCTCATAAATATATCTTCGAACCTATTAATGGGTCAGCTATAAATCGTAAGTAAAGCTATTGTGGAATCGATAGATTTATTACGCAATACAATTCAATTTATGACCACAATTTAACGATGCCATAATATAATCTTGCCAGACTGCAACCTGTTAAGTACCTTCAATTGAAAGCCCATGGTTATCGCCCTTCGCTTATGGAAAACATGCCCTCGGGCAGAACTATTAAAATAAGGCTCGAGCCACATAGGCAACAGCTTTAATTTAACCTAGAACAGGTACAATACAATATCCTTTATTGTACAAAAAAAAAATACAGGACATAATTATCTTAAAAACTAGAAAATGCGCAAAAGGCGGCCTCATCGCTAAGCAATTTCTTCCAGGCAACCTCGCTCGTAAAGTGATAGGAAATTAGGTAGTGCGGGGTGGTCAATATATTAACCATACTTATATACAATAATTATAATAAACATATATACCTCTTACTTAAATACCCATGTTAAATACATTCAACTTAGACAAAGAAAATATAACAGGACGAAATGAAGAAACTAAGTGGAAACCTTTTATAAGAATAGAAAATATGATGAAAATTTTACCGGCTTTTGATAAACTGAGCAGTTATCGTACGATACCTACATTGATGAACCCGGCCAATAATTGAGAAGCACGTGAGCTCTTTAGTTTGGTATAGCCAAAATTATGCTTGTCACCAAAGATATTTCGCTAATATTTTTATATGCAAGACCATTTTTTATAAACCTCATTTTGGTTCGAATCTATAATAAGGATTACAATCAGCGAAGCTCCCGGCAATGTGTCTTGGGTCTATAACTATAACCATTGTGTAACACTCACGTAACATTTCTGCAGAGCGTGTGAGGCGTGCAGACGAGCAGAACGGCCACCACCCACCACAGTCTCTGGGGACAAACAACTCGTATTAGTAAACCTGGAAACTGCATAGTTTTGCATTTTCTTCCACGGTTTGGTTGCCGGGTGCATACGCTTGGCATTATTAGTTAAACCTGTATATAGTTAGCATAGGACATAATGCCTAATAATGTCACATTTACATGCATTTACATATTACTTACCTATTGTGATACCTAATTTATTATTATCTGTATTCATAAGTTAGTTCGACTGAAATTTGTAGTAACATACACCTAAATCTGTAATCTGTAAGGAAAGTATGTTCCAGATACGTGTTTAGTTGTATTGTACCTCAATGTAAAACAAGCAATGTACCCAAATACCTGTAGTGCAGCTTCTTCGATTCCAGTATTTCATGAGAGAGAAATAAAACCAATACCAAGGCTCTCCATAACAGAATTCCTCAAGAGAAGTCGGGCCTCGCAGGCACTATCCGGCTTCTTTAAACGATTTATTCATGACTTACTTGACTTATTTTCCTATGTCCCCTGGGTGGGGCCTCTGCCCCACCCAGGGGACATAGGAAAATAAGTCAGGGGCCCTTTGGCCGCTACAGTGCTTCTCCTAGGTCGTCCAACTGGTCTGTCAACCCCCACTCTATACCACGTCGCTTACCGTCGTTCACTCTATGCAGCACACCATCCAGCACGATGAGGAAAAGCAGAGGCGATAATAGACAACCCTGTCTGACACCTGCGTGAACTGCGATGTCTGCTGATAACAAACCGTCGTGAGCTACCTTGCAGGAGTATTTCTTGTAGACGGCTTTTAGCCGATCTCTGATTTTCAGCGGGACTCCCATTTCATCCAGGCGAGACCAAATACTAGGCCAATGTACAGTATCGAAAGCTTTTTCGAAGTCGACAAACGTGAAGAAAACCTCACGTTGCCATTCTGATGCTTCTTCAATTATGATCCTCAATGTGTTAATTTGGTCTGTACAGGAACGATTGGGGCGGAATCCAGCTTGTTCACGTCGAAGAATGGGTTCAACTGCCTTCGATATTCTGCTCAAAAGAATTTTGCACAAGACTTAAGATGGGACACAAAGCAGTGTAATGCCCCTCCAGTTGCTGCACTGGCTAAGATCACCCTTCTTTGGGACGGTTATCAGCACTGCCTTATTCCAATCGTCAGGATACTCTATCTATCTTTAAACGATTTATTCATATTGACATGATAATATAATAGTAATGTGTACGGACACAAATTGTTTCAATTAATATCGTTGTTGTTGGTATTGAATTAACTGATAAACCCAGAGTCACGTCAGGGTCGCGTCCGTCCGTCTTGACCCTCCATATTTCAAACGGAACGATTAAACGTCTCTACGATGTCTACATCCTCTTACAAAGTGAATTAATTAAGTGCTTCTTGTGTACCTACCACGTGCCTAGTCCTTTTGCAGATTTTTGTCCTTACAACATGAAAGTCGTCTTGTTACCACATTGCCTATTTAGAACAATTCCCGCGGTTTATCATAGGTAGACACCTAGGTAGATTCAGGCTGCTTTTAAATATTGTGTAATTCAAAAAAGCTTTCTTACACGGTACTTAATAAAAGCTTAGGAACCGTGCATCTCGTTGCACAAATAGTCAAAAGGGCAAGGCGTAAAACCCTCCATATTTCAAACGGAACGATTAAACGTCTCTACGATGTCTACATCCTCTTACAAAGTGAATTAATTAAGTGCTTCTTGTGTACCTACCACGTGCCTAGTCCTTTTGCAGATTTTTGTCCTTACAACAGGAAAGTCGTCTTGTTACCACATTGCCTATTTACAACAATTCCCGCGGTTTATCATAGGTAGACACCTAGGTAGATTCAGGCTGCTTTTAAATATTGTGTAATTCAAAAAAGCTTTCTTACACGGTACTTAATAAAAGCTTAGGAACCGTGCATCTCGTTGCACAAATAGTCAAAAGGGCAAGGCGTAAAGTAACTACTTGAGTCGTTAAACCGACGGTAAATTATAACTAACTAATAATTTAAAAAGATGCAAATGAACATATCTTGCTGCTGTATTAAACTCTAACGAAAGGAAATGTCTCAGGTTGGTTCCCTGCCTTTCGTTCGTTTGGTTCGACTTATCTATACTTAACTCTGGAGTTTGTAGTACAATTTGACGATAATACTGTCTTTCAATTTCATCAACCGCTACCTGCTTACAGTAAAGGAAAACATCGTGAGTAGACATGTAGTTACACTAGTTCACTAATGTGTAAAGTTACTGTACCTACCTATGATAGAATAAATACAACATCAGTCATATCATAATACATAACTGATGTTGTCACTAGATGACAGTAATTGAGCTACGTCAGATGCCTTTAGGCAGCCCGAAAAACCTGAAACCATTGTTAGTTATTAACCTATATATATAAAACAAAAAATAGGTAAGTAATCGTGGTAAGAAAAGAAACGTAGTTAGGTACCTACACACTTATCCACACTCAAAAGACTTCGTTTACCTGTAGATCTACAACAACCTCGTGTAAAGATAAATACTAAAGACGCGCGCAGATACGAAAAAAAAATCCTAGTCAAAATGACGAGTACTTATTTCAAGCCGCATAGTTACTGTCCCGCTAGGATGAGCCGTTCCATGAATAACATCGCTCTTTACGCCCGGAGTGCACTGGATCGCGCATACCTTCAATTAACTGTGGCCCATGTGTGTCTGTGACCAACAAACGACATTTTTGCGAAAATAGGGACTTTTTGTACTTTTTTAAGGGTTCCGTAACCCAAGGGTGCCAACGGGATCCTATTACTGAGACTCCACTGTCTGTCCGTCCATCTATCACAGAGCTCTATGTCTTAAACCGTAATAGCTAGACACTTGAAATTTTCACCGATTATGTATGACTGTGGCCGCTATAACAACACATACTAAAATATAACATTAAGTTCGAAATTAAAGGGGTCGCCAAGTCGTCATACAACAAACGTGTTTTTTTAGCGTTTTAAAACATTCATACACGAATTCGACTCGAACTTGACCTTTTCTTAGGTTCAATGAGCTATTATTGTAATGCTATATAAGTACTTGCAAATGTAATAAGCCCAAGCTCGATAGGGTTGAGTTGTGTCGTTTTATTACAGGGTTCCTATAGCCACCTTCCGGCACCATCATCAGATCAGCTTCTTGTTATTATAATATTGCATTGTCATATAAGTAATTTACATTACAAAATTTCATCTCAATGGGAAACCGCGAAGTGGCTTTACGAGTACAAGTTACCTTCTACAGGAGTTGGGCATTAATCAATTAAAATATTAATTAACTAATTAATTAAAATTTCTGTACAATTTTGTTTGTAAAAAATAACATTATTTTGAATATTAAAATTAATTGCAATTGATTTAGTTGCAACTAAATCAATTGCAGTTAATTTTTAATTGTACGTTGCAATTGATTTATTTCGATTAATCTATATTAGTTGTACCTTGCAAGTTGCAACTAAATTAACTGCAATTAAATTAATCGCGATTACAATTTTAACTGATTTTTAAAGGCAATTAAAATTAAGAATTATCTCACAACTCTCCCAGAGGTAAATAGGTACATCCATATATATGTGATAATCATCATCAGGTATTTTTTAATGCAGGCGAGCAGGGCGAGCGAGTGGGTCGTCCCTCTCTGTACTAATTCAGCCATATATTTAGCTAGAGTAGTCAGAGGATTTGGCCTACACTCTCCACGCTGGCCAGACGAGTTGTAGAGGTCTCATTGATGTTTACAAGCTTTGGTTAGCTTGTGTTTTCTAAGTCGCCTTCTACGACATCCACGGGAAGACTTGGAGTGGGCCTATTCTACTCTGCCGGAAACCGCACGGCTATGTGATGATAATACGTTTTAACCACAGGTTTTAATTGTGAAACTCACGATAAATTAACAATTAATTAATTTTTAGTTGCGAGTTCTCACAATTACAACTAATAAATTTTTAGTTGCGAGTTTTCGCAGGTACATTACAACTAATTAATTATTAGTTGCAGTTTTAGCAATTACAACTAATTAATCTGCAAAATGCACAATTAACAATTAATTAATTGTTCAAACAATTTAATTTTCCCCAACACTGCCTTCTACCCATATTTACACAAGTAATTAAGACTGTAATCGCCGAAGTGTGATCGTATACCATACCACTGAGGTATCCTATAACATCGGTTAACTTTAGTTTAATATATTGCAAGTGTACTTTATCACTGAATAGTTTTCTATTCTTTTCTATGAAAATAAGCTTTTCACCGAAATCGAACCCCATCAATATAGTGGCCTATTAACTTTTGATTCAACAAATGTACCCAAATTGCCCTGTCACGTTTGTCAATTTAATCTATGGCAGTCGAACGATGAGTAATGTTTATTTTATTAGCGCCACGCTGCTACTTTAGGAAGATTGTTTGACAACCATCGTTAAGTGGACCTAATAAACTAGATTTAATCATAGGGTCACGGCTTCTGTACTACTTGCAACATAATTCACTCGACGAGTTCGGCAAAACCCGTAGGTACCTAAATTTAATTAGAACATGAGCATAGCTTCCTTTACACCAAATATCGCTACGCAAGGTACTCTTGCTCATCGATAACAATTACAGCGGCACCATGTATAAACGCTCATAAGGTTGCATTAATGGATGAATACCCCTTATTCTGTAAGTAACTATTTTTTATAATTTGTAAAATGTGTTTTTTTCCCTCTGAATATTTTTTTATCTATCTAGGTATCTATCTTATCTACTAACTTACCTACCTAAATAATATCTACTTATTCCTTCTCCATTTTGAACATACCAGTTAGCGACGTGAGGATCGAAAAATCACAGCGAGCATGATAGGTATATCAGGTAGCTTTGTTAAAATTCTCATTGCCTTGTAGAGTTTTCATTAGATATTGGTTTGATGCGTCACTTCAAATCAAAACTAAATCGCAGTCATGTTTAACACTCCCGAGCTATCTATTAAAGTATTTTAAATGGTTAAATAACCTATCTTTACCAAGATGGCATTCTGTCCTTTGTGCAAGCATAAACTCTGCTGTTTATTACGGCTCGATCTTGATTTACATACTATTAGTTGGATTTATGAGTAAAAGAAATAATCGCGTGTAAAATAATGTTAATGGCAACAGTTAGAGATGAACATTATGGTAATGAAGAGATCCAAGCGTCGCGTCCAACGGCTTCGCTCTATGAGGATTTTTTATTATAAGGTTTTTTTATGGAAAGGAAATAGAAGTATCATATTGGTTGGTATTCTTAGTTTGTGGTATTAAAAGTCCAAATGGTATCATCATCTTACGGCATCATAGTTTTCGTCTAAATTTGTCCAGTAATAATTATTATAATATTAGATAGGTAGATACTTTATTGTTTTTAAACAAAAAAATTTTTTTTTCAGAAAAAAAATTCAGAACTGATTGGATGATATTTTATGCACAAAGCGAAAAAGTATGGATTCACGCTTCATGCCTGCCATACTCATCTGTTTTAGGTTTTAGAAGGAAAGGAAAGGTAGCTCTTATTATTTTGAAGAGGCTAGGTCGAAAACAAATTTACATCTTGGAATCATAAGATTTCGGGGCTGGAACTATTTTATCTCCCATCCAAAACATTTTCGAAAGTTCGTGGACCTGTGTTTAGGTTTTTTTTGCAGAAAAATGTTGAACAGGGTAAACCGGCACGGCGATGAAGTCATCAACCTAAGTGTCCACACGGCTCGTGTCGAATCCCGGTAGAGTTTGCGGTCAAACACCTAACACTGATCGAAATTTTATAACTAGCACATATCAGTATTAAACGCCTTGTAAGTAAATAGAATTTGCATACGTAATGACCTTATCCACAAGAAATAGGCCAACGTCTTACTTATTTGAGTATTTTTTTAATCTAGTAAATAGGTTTTTTTATCTAGTGAAAAGGAGACTCTTTGTAAGGAAATTGAATTTGCATACGTAATTATCGATCTACAAGAAAGCCAACGATTTATTTGAATTAAAATGCAAAAAATGGATTGGTATTCCTAATTTTGGTGACTATACTGCAGTCTTCTTCTCTCTTCTTCGTCTAACCGCATTCCCGGTTGCATCCTCAGCTGTGCTGCTTCGGAGCCCGGGATGCACTTTCCCGCTTTTTCGTCTCTAAATATAATATACATGTCAATGGTCACCCAAGGATGCCAAAGACCATGCAAAATGGAGAAGAAATAGCCGGAACACTTAAAATGATTTGGCTATAGTTTTACAACCGGCCGCCTGCCTGGAGTCAACCCTCTTTGGGAATGTATTTGTGCGAAAAGTTTTACAACCGGCCGCTGCCCGACGTTAACCCTCCTTGGGAATGCAATTGTAGCACGAGATGTTTGTGCTTAGTCCTTTAGTCGCCTCTTACGACATCCACAGGAAGAGGAGATGGAGTGGTCCTATTCAAACCCGGAACCACACGAGTGAGTGACTATACTGCACTGCAGTCTACCCCAAAAATTCCAAAACCCCTAAAAAGATTATATTTGACTCTATAATAAGTACAGTTGCTATCATCAGGGTGTTTTTAGGTAATTATTATGACAAACACGAATGGTGATTACAAAGACTTTTGTTCAAATTAAACTACATATAATGCATTCCAGGAATGACTTATCAATTTAATTTTAGACATAATGCGCCATTAATTCACAGTTAGGGACAGGAGACCAAAGGATTGTGGTTTAGACCTTGGCCAAAATCCAAGCAAGTCATGTATATGTTGACAGGCACATGGATTGGACGCAGTGGGTAGGTATAGGTAGGTACATTGAATTTAAAATGTCTAGGTTTAGGAGGCAGCTAATTGTAGACAATCCAATGGACATTCTGCTCAGCTTTATGCAAACCAACGGACGGAATACATTTGTATTTTAATTATTGTGTAACTTTGCAATTTGTTTGGATAGGTAACTGGCTCTACAAATACTCGTATGGAGTAGGCAGTGTTTTGTAATTGAATAAGTAGTTTTTTTTAAAGACCACTAGATAATTGAGTGTGTACTTATAAAAAATACCTACCTATATCAGATCGATTTTACCAATAGGTAGTTAGTAGATGTTCATGTTATAGGTACTTAAATATCGCATACATGCAATCCAACCTATTTGCGACAATTTTCTGATAGTTTAACTAAACGGTTCAACCGTTGTCCTCAGAATACGGTACAAACTGTTTGTTCAGTATTCTGAGGGTTGAACTTAAGTTATATTTCACATAGAAGGAGTAGCTGGTTAAACCAGGACAAGTCGCCACAAAGACTCTCGTGGATGAAAACATACGAATTCTAGCGCCATCGACATATTTACGATTGTCACTTGTCGCAAACGCAATATGTGCTAAGGTGCGAAAAGCTTGCGTTAATTGCAATGGGCGCGTTGCCGCCAGAGCCGTAAACTGAGAGTTGCCGCCAGAGCAGTAATCTTTCATATTGTCAAGAAGCGGTGACCGGTGTGGCATGAGTTGACTGATGTCATTGAAGTAGAGGCACTCAAGTTTGAGAAACCATCTGTTTTAGCGCTTCACTATCTAAACATTTGAGTGGTAAGCAAACGAAAACAATCTCCCGGCTACTTAGATAAGACTTGGCCAATAGGCAGTTAATTAAATAAACATCGGCGTTAACTTATTTTACAATCGTCGATTTATAATAATAATAATTATTTACTTGTATCGTAACCTTGTACGCAGTCACTCGATTTTCATTAATTAATCATCTTTTTAGAAAGTAAAATAATATATTTTCTATGTATGTAATATAGAGCCACAAAAAGCGCATCCCGGGCAGCACGAAGGGTGCGCCCGGAAACACGGTAAGACGATGTTCAATATAAGCGCAGGACCATATAATATGTTGCCGTATGGTTCCCGGCCGAGTAAAGAGACCACCGTCACAGCCACCGTGGATGTCGTAGAAGGCGACTTAGGAAACACAACCTAAGAGCTTATAAACATCAATGAGACCTCTCCATCCCGTCTGGCCAGCATGGAAAGTGCAGGGAAAATTCTCTGGCTACTCTGGATAAGTATATGGCTCTAGTAGTACAGAGAGGGTTGTGCTCCTGCAGTGGAGACAAGTCCTTTTGTCCATCTCAGAAGCTACAGATAATGTAGTAGGTTATTAGATTTTTTTATATATTTTGGAACTTTGTTATTCTAATTTGAATATCAACTAAGACGATATTTACGTTAGTAATTATATTATCTTTGACGATATTAATAGGTTCCTACCTATGAAGAAAGTTGAATAAAGAAAATTAATATCATACCATTCCGCGTGTACGCGAGTAGATAAACAGGAAGAATGCGTATTAAAAAAGTACCTATTTAATTTAAATTTATCTCTATATGGAGAGTAATAGATACTGTATTAGCATTGGCACGTAATTAGCACATACAAGTATTAATAAAACATAGAAGCTAGTTAAAATGCCTATTACTTATTGCACCCACGTAACCACGGAACGACAGAGGACCCATAATGTTACTTTTTTAATATAGTCGTATGAAAGACTCAAAATTTATTCAAAAACGCTCACCAGTCCGCCTCCAGCCATGGTGCCCTTTTAAATCTAATTTAAACTAAGAGTCACTGTTGTTCGTTTTGATTTGGATTCGCACGCTAGTTCTTGTTCCGTGGACGCCGAGCTTGCGTCCACACGCGCAGTCGATCGCTAACTGAACAACACAGGGACATGTGAACGATGAACTTTGCGGTTGCGCCGGCGCCGGCTGCACACGGCGAACGAATGCGCATGTTTATAATCACATATTTATTGATGTACTAAATCGGCATCTTAAAGGGTTAAAAGTGCACTATTTTTGGCCTATCAGTCAGTGCCGCTCCAGCACCAGATTCTATGATGGTTGTTTATGACGACCACTCCAAACAGACTTTTATGTTCTTCAGATAAACATGGATAGTAAATTAATGATCGTATAAATATTGAACGGACGTTGCACCTCAATCAGCGCTTCAAAAACAATGATGGCATCATCCCGCGTATAGGACATTGCTCCTCAGAAAGTAGTATTTCGGTTAAGTCAACAGTTTTCATCAACAATGATGCAGAGCAGAAAGCATAACAAACTTGTCGTAATCTGCAAGTTATAATTTTGCGTATTATTCTACTACCTATTCTGTTTAGGTCAAGCGTACTTACAACGGACCTTGTTTAACTAGATAGGAACATTTTATTCGCAAAAGTAAGTTTTTCGAAAAATTCAGTGAGGCCTAAGAACTAATCAAGACAAATGTAATAAGCCCAAACTCGATGGGGTTGTGTCGTTTAATACAGGGTTCCTAACGCCATCTTCCGACTCCATCGTCATCAGCTTCTTGCCATAATAATATTGCATTGTCATCTGAATTACATTAGCATACAAAATTTCATCTCAATTAGAAACATCAAATTTAAGTAACTTGCAAGATTTGACCAAAGATAATATACCTTAGGTACATGTTGTTGTAATTAGTTACAACAACGTAAATTTGACCCAAGAAACAAAAACAACAAATAAACGGGCAAGTGCGAGTCGGACGCGTACATGTAGGGTTCCGTACCTCCTTAGAATGTTTTAAAACGCTGAAGAAACGCGTTACTTGTATGACGACCCCCTTTAATTTTTAACTTTATCTTATTTCTAGTATTTGTTCTTATAGCGGCCATAGTTATACATAATCTGTGAAAAATTCAAGTATCTAATTAATGCCATTAGATAGAGTTAAAAACGCTGAAAAAAACACGTTTCTTGTATGACTTTTATTTTTAACTTTATCTTATTTTTAGTATTTGTCGTTATAGCGGCCATAGTAAGTGTGTATTATCAATCGAATAAGTAGGTAAGCTGTGTGTAGGTAGGCAGTGTGAAAAATAGTTTGCAAATTTTGTAATGGACATCTTATTTACATATTTACAAAAGTTACAAGTTATAATAAATATAGATTATTTTGTCCTTACCTCATGTCTGCCGAACTCAGTTATCATGTAGATTGCTTTACTATTTTTAGTCTTCTCACAGGTCTTGTGTCAAACCAGTTTACCAGGACCGTTACTCTATAAAATAACGCGATAGTCGTCCGATAGTATCGTCCTATTTCTATGTCAAACCAAATTAGACTTTATCATCATTCCTTAAGAGGGCGCCTGATGCTGATAATCTAAATTTTGCTCCCGCTTCCACGCACACAAATTTACTCTACCCGAAGTGAGACAGCGAGTCATGCGGGGACGGAAGAATCGCGGCAGGTCAATGAAGCCGGTTTACGTGTTTCTGGTTTTTGAGGTTTTTTCGTTTTACCAAGAATATTTAAGAGTTATTTAAAATATAAGACATACGAGTATAATGGCTGCCTTATGTTTAATACAATTATAAATCCAAAGTTACAAGGGCTAATTTATTGTATTTCTCGTTTTAGTATAATTCTGAGGTAATTTGGAGGCGGTGGAGTCATAACTCCACCGCCTGCTATACGGCGTAGTTTGGTATACGCGCGGATATTGAAAGTATATTTTGCCAGTGCGCAGTCAAAATATCTGTTTCAAAAGTATACTAGATTTATAGTCGTGTATACTTTACACCTCATCGGAAGTTTAGAAACTATACTAGGTCAATGAATAAGACAATGGTAGGTATACTTTCCGTGATGTGAGCAGCACAGGACCGAGATGGGTGGCGTCCACGAAGAGAGGCCTATGCTCAGCAGTGGGCGGGGGAAGGGCTGGGGTGATGACGATGATACTTTCCGTAACTGATACCTTTAATAAGTATAGGAAAATATACTCGAATATTGCGTAGCTCTTACATTCAATACCTAACCGTTACGGCGGAGCCGTTTATTCCTAAAAATAAGTAAGGTCTCGTGCGGGCCTAAACTCTGAGTCCACTAGAATTTTACATTTTGTAAAAAAATATGAGAACATACCTAGTACCTATGCCAAAGTAAAAAAAAAATATTTACTTGTATTTTGTCCATCTCTTACAAAACGTAACTCTGTATCATTACATTACTCTATATTTTCGAAAACAGAATTAGTGTAGTGTGTGTCAGGTATGATCTACCCGCACCCTATCCCGTAGAACGTGTCTACTTTCCATGGGCCTTGCACCACTTTGCTCAGTCTGCCCCGTATAGGATTATAGCACATCTGTTGTATCAAAAACTGATTTTGATGTACCTAAGTACTAAATTTGTATATGCAATACAGTCACATAAAAATCTTTTTTATAAAAATTTCGTTCTAAAAGTGAACTTGTTTCCGGTTCATATTTATGAGTGTTTTGTTCCTCCTTCATCCTGGTACCTTTCCGATAGACCCTGTAATGCGCAGTACAAAATAATATAAATAACAAGTGTTTCTGTTCAACTAAAAAACAATGACATCAAAGTCAAGGGTCATCTGTAATCTACTATAAGTACGATAGATCTATCATACTTGTTAACTTCTTACTACATTTGAAATACAAAGACAAAAATAAAAATACATACAGACAGACAGAGCATTTTGGATCTTGCAGCTCTAAGCAGACAGAGCCCCAAGGCCGCAAAACCCAAAGACCACTTTTAGCGCCGTCTGTCATATATGTTTCTTAGTCATCCCGCCAACTCCGCCTTGGTCTGCCTCGCTTTCGACGACCATCTGGTACCCACGATGTGGTCAGTTTAGCCCACCTGTCCTGCCCCATGCGGCAGACTTTTAGCGTAATGGTGGGCGAAAATGTAGATTATAATAAACGGGCAAGTGCGAGTCATACTCGTACATGAAGGGTTCCGTACCACCGTACAATGTTTTAAAACGCTGAAGAAACACGTTTCTTGTATGACGACCCCCTTTAATTTTTAACTTTATTTTATTTTTAGTTTTTGTTGTTATTGTGGTCATAGTAATACATAATTGGTGAAAATTTCAAGTATCTTGTTAATGCCATTATAAAGATCAAGTTAAAAAAGCTGAAAAAAACATGTTTCTTGTATGACGACCCCCTTTAATTTTTAACTATTTTTTATTTTTAGTATTTGTTGTTATAGCGGCCACAGTAATACATAATCGGTGAAAATTTCACTTCTATTACGGTTCAAGAGATAGAGCCCTGTGACAGACGGACAGACGGACAGACAGACAGACGGACAGACAGACGGACAGACGTACAGACAGCGGAGTCACAGTAATAGGGTCCCGTTTGCACCCTTTAGGTACGGAACCCTAAAAAAGGAATCAAAATAGCCGAATCGCCTATTAATATGGTTCGCATTAACGCCCATTCCTTCGATCGGCTTTTACGATCTGCGCGAGAAGAGAAAGCACACTAAGTTTTTTCTTTTCTCCCAGACCAGCATTAAAGATCATTAGAAATAATATTTGAAATCATAGACAAATTTTAACGAACCATAAACTTTATTGCACTTTAACCCCTCTGTGCACGATCCTGCGATGCCTGCTGACGCAGCCCGCGGTGCGGAACGTCTTCCCGCAGTCCCCGCACGGGAAGGGCCGCTCGTCCGTGTGCATCCTGTTGTGCACCCGCAGGATATCCATCGTGTTGAACCGCTTACCACACGTCTCACATTCGTACTTCCGCTCGTTCGCGTGGTACACGAAATGCCGCTTGTACTGCGCCACGATATGAAACGTTTTCCCGCACACTTCACAAGTCTTCCTCGGCGTAGGATCGTGAACGGCCTTGTGAATAACGAGCCCACTTTTAAACTTAAATTTCTTATCACACAAATTGCACGAGTACGGTTTCCCTACGGAATGCATATCTAAATGACTGACTAAATTCCTCGTGTGTTTCCCGCACACTTCGCAAATCTTCCAATAATCGTATCTCAGTTTTCGAGGACCTTTCTTTTTCTTTCTCATAACTTTCCGTGTTTCTTTGGTCGCGTCTATCTTTAACGGTCGCGGCTCTACCGGCAGGTCGTCGAAGTGAGTGTCGAGGCCATCAAAATCATCTCTGTCGTGCTCCTCTTTTGTATTGTTGTTTTCTGGCGCCGGGTCTTCGATTTTATCGAGAACCTCTATTTTGATTTGGTGAGTTCCGCCGACACGCAGCAGTTTGTCGACCTCTTGACATTTTAGTCTGAATTTGTACGCGAAGTCTAGATCTCGTAAACAATTGGTACATATCTGTGACGGTAGGTTGTCGGATTTGTCCACCTGTAACAAGGTGTAGGGCAGTCATTCATTATATAATGTTAGTGCTAAAGCTGGTTCTGGCATAAAGTAAATACGAGAAAACCGCGGCTCTGGCTAGAAAGCTAAATCCATGTTATGTTAATAGCAACCTTCAGGGACGTTGTTTATATAGTATAAACAACAATATATCGACAAGTATAAATTATACTATAAATAGACAGAAATGGAAGTCGGCATGGGCAGCACCAGGCCTGTGTCACTCCCCGTTTAGGTATCGAAAATGTACCTACATTATTACTACGCGCAGGCGGCCCCTCCGGGTGGTAAATTCAGTTATACGAATCGTTTGTCCAGAGTAATAAGAATGAAATTGGCTTGCAATGGATGTCTAGGTATCTATACGAAAAGGTACTGAGTTCTGACGTGAGCAAAATTAAATCATATCGCTAGTCACATTGAGTAGATATTTCTTTGAATTTCTTTGCTAAGTGAGACTTCTGTACGTTAGTATTATTTATTATGTGGCAGCACACATAGCGAGAATGGACTCAAGTAGGTAGACCAAAAGGGTATTGGAGTGGCGACCATAGACACAGAATACATAAGAGTCAAACCATAGGTCTAAATGGTCCGAGAGCTGGCACGAATTTTGGTTAGGTGTTTGAGGCAAGTTGAAAACTTGTCACATACATCTCCTATTATACCCCAACACGGAACTGCAAACCTGGCTGGTGAGTAGCGGGGCTAAAGCAAAAATTTTTAAGTTTTTTGTTTTAAAAAAAAAAAGGTATTTAGGCAATATGCATTTTTTATATGTTGTAGTTTAATGTTTAAAGAATACAAAAATCAATAAGACAGACGATTCGGGGACGACGGTCGGGGCTTTGATATTGCCAGGCGCGTGCAAAGTATTTTTCAAATAAATATAAAAACGGTATTTGAGGCAACTTGAAATTTTAATAGGGTATTACTTATAACTAAAAAGTACGTAGTAAGTATGTTCGTATATATTTATGTGTGTAGATATTATATGTAAGTATCTTGTAGTTAAATTTATACGTACCGGCTTCTACCTTATTATAACAGAGTAAATATCCTATCGCAGGTTGACTGGAAGAGATCCCTACATGGGATAAGTCCGCCTTTGTATATTTGCTCTTTCGTATTTATGTTGTCTTTTATACTTATTTTTTTGGTACAATAAAGTTATTACAAACAAACAAAAAATAAGATTCTCAAAAAGACATGTCATTTTGATGGGACCTGACAGGTCAATCTAAATAAATCAAAATGGTGCAAGCGAAACTAGGCCTTATGTCCTTATGGCATTAAGACTAGAGTTGTCTGCTTTGATCGTTGTAGTCATACACGCATATACTATATTTTATAACTAATACAATCCCGTGTGGTTCCGACCACTCCATCTCTTCATGTGGATGTCGTAAGAGGCGACTAAAGGACTAAGCACAAACATCTCGTGCTCGTACAATTGCATTCCCAAGGAGGGTTGACGTCAGGCAGGCACCGGTCGTAAAACTATAGCCATATCATTTAAACTGTTCCGGCTATTTCTTCTCCATTTTGCAAGGTCTTTGGCATCCTTGAGTGACCATTGACATGCATGCTATATTTGGAGAAGAAAAAGCAGGAAAGCGCACCCCGGGCTCCAAAGCAGCACAGCTGAGGATGAGGAGCTGCTTGCAAGAACGCAGTCAGCTGCCGATAAACGCTCTCTCTCACACTAAAGCTTGCCTATAACTATAGCTACTCACTCGCACCTATACAGAATTTGTTAGATCACCTAGTATTTCGACAAAAGGAATCGTCGAGGTGCCCGGTATGTGTGTCTTCTTCGTCAAAGTGCGTTCCCGGTTGCATCCTTGCCTTAAACACCTACCCAAAATTCGTGCCAGCTCTCAATCTAAAAAGCGAGGTAGAATTCACTATACTACACTGTGTAGACGATATTAAGCATCACGGTGGCCGCGACTGAATGCAGGTGGCAATAATATAAAGGCCGCTATGGATGGATGGATGTAATTCAACATTATGAGAGTATAACATGGCATGAAAGATAGATAGATAAAACATCTTGCCGCGTGGTTCCCGGCAGAGTAGAATAGGACCACTCCAGGTCTTCCCGTAGATGTCGTAGAAGGCAACTTCGGAAATACAAGCTTAACAAAGCATACAAACATCAGTTAGACCTCTCCAACCCGTCTGGCCAACGTGGAGAGTGTAGGCTAAATCCTCAGGCTCTAGTAGTATAGAGAGGGTCGTGCTCCTGCAGTGGAGACTAAAAAAGACCTGGACAGATAGATGGTACGTACCTCAATCCCGCCTATAACCCTGAGCTTGTTGGCCACGTCGAGGCCGCTGTCGTCCCCCTGGAAGATGTCGACGCTGCCGTCCCCCGCGTTGCACGAGCGGCACAGGTTCACATCCAACATCTCGTACTTGGGCTTCACCTGCAGCCTACAAATTGACACGATTGCACATTTTTTAATTGCAAATATTAGTTAACATTACAAGCTAACATTATTACAGAGATTCCACCATAGACCTAGTTTTTTTTACTATGTCACGTGAAAGACATAGCAATTAAAGTGACATGTGACAAGTATTTTTAGTATAAGTATCAGCCGTTATTAGGCGGGCTCATATTCCATCACACGAAAAATTGGATTTTTCAAATTGTAAACTGTGTTAATTTTTAAAGTATCTTAAGGCCATACACTCACTTCAAACTGTAAACAGTATAGTTCAAAAAACAGCTTGAAGGGTTATCTAATCTAGGCCTTCACAAAGACAACATTTTAAATGATATCTCCGTTTCCTTTGAAATTATTTATTTCAAATGGGGGCAGCACTGGACCCTGGAAAATTCATCTTGGAAAGATGGTACCGTGTTGCATTACCGATTGTTATACAGAAAAAGGAAACAATCCCAATAAATAGGTACACGTATGTGTAAAAAAAATATTTCTGATCATATTTTACATATCGCTATGTGTATCTTGTACCTTTATAACTATGGATTCGAACGTGCCTTAGAGCTTTACCCTCATATTCATAAAAAATAACAAACGTTTGCTAAACCTATTTTAGTTAAATATGTTTTGGTCCCTATCACTCTTTAAAAAAATTGGCATTGCAAGAACAAGACGTAACATATTTTAACTAAAATAGGTTTAGCAAACGTTCGTATTTTTTTATGAATAAGGGAGTTATAATTTAATGATTTTTAGTTGATATTTTACACCTGCCTGCCACGATGACATGACCTATGATGATTATGTTGGAAGCATGCACTAAGAAACTCAGCCTATATAAAATAAGGGAGGTTTGGGTTCTTAAAGCACAAAGGTACTGGGCTACTGGTGGTCTGCACTTGGACCACAACACAAGTGGCATAAAAAATTCTCGAGCTTCTCCTTCCTTCGGATGCACGTTAAACCGTTGGTCCCGGCTATCATCAATATATGATATGGCAGTTGTCAAGCTATGCCAGATGCCTTTAAGCAGCTTGAAAAAACTGACACCAGTGTCACAAAATACAGTAAGAGTATACAGGACGGATTCTCTTAAGGTACGCGCAATATGCGTTCCCATTCCCCGCCAGCGCACCTCTCCCCCGTTCTTGTGCCACAGAATACATAAGAGTCAAACAGAATGGTATCTCACAGCGTCTCCCGCAAATTGGCGTCCCCGCACCTCTCCCCCGCACTTTGTGAGCTTTGACAGCTCCAAACCAGGGTTTAATTACTAGCCGCACGCAATACGCGACGTGTGTTGTCTTGAGAACTGTCAACCAATAGTAACCATCATGGTGAGAAGGTGCGCTTATAATAATTGTTTATCCACCCAATACTCTAAAGACCGTATATTTCATACATTTCCAAATGATGAAAACAGGTAAGCAAAGCAACAATATAATTTCACGTTATTACCCAGCAACCATCTTGATATATATACCCTTCTCGCTCTCTCGCATTGGCGGGAGATACACAAGAGCGAGATTGTAACATTACCGGATTGCTAATAAGCAATCCGGTAATGTTACATAGGCTCCTCGCTCACAGGTAAACACATACACGCAGATGCCAATTAGATTTCCGCGGGTTATAGTGCTAAATGCCATTGTTGACAATGACAACTTGACATGCTGTGCGTGTATGCGTGATAAACATTTGTTTATTTTTATTGAATTTATTCATATAATTACCGTATAGTTTTGCGCCGAATATGCAAATTACTATATTAGAATAGTGAATTAGTGAAATTAGTGCGTTACATTATAAATGACTCAATAATAATCAGTAAAGTGAACTAATGGTGAAATGGACAATGGACATAATGAAAAGTATTTGTGAAGTGATATTATGTAGCTGTTTCCGACTTTTCTGTAACATTTAATACATATAAAACAGAATATTTTTTACGTCATCGTGTTCGCAAATCTTCCGGTATGGAAAAATATAATCGTAAATATGTCCAACTCGTTAGTAGGTAAGTATTAAAATAATTCTGCGGTGCGACCCTAAGTATAAAACTCACACATCGACGTGTGTACAGATAAATTGTTTCGTTTGTAGTAGTAGTAGGTATATATGTTACTCTGAATCAATGGAGAGTCATACCAGTGCTTGTGCGCCAACTTGTGCTATGCAGTGTGTGTTCGCCCGCTCTCGCCTTGAGACAAGGCGAGAGCGGGGGAGACGTGCGGGGACGGGGAACGGGGACGCATATTGCGCGGGACCTTAGGAGATTCCGTTCTGTATACTCTTACTGTTTTTTGTGCCAGTGTTGCCACTTACACACACGAGAAACAAACAAACTTACTCTGAAGCATGGAACACTTTTTAGTAAAAAAATTGTAGGTTGTAATTTAACATTACAACACTATTCACCTATGGAATGAAATCGACTACCTTGATAATGAAATCTGCAAAAGTTGCTCAGAGGGCAATGACCATTTACACACACGAAAAAAAAACAAACCTCTGTTTAAGGTCAAACAGCTTCATGTCATCCTCGAGATCATCGTCATTGTCCTTCGGCACCCCCAGCGACTGGTCAAACAGCTTGAAGTCATCGTCGAAGTCGTCATCATTGATGTCTTTGTAGACCGTTATGTAGTCTTTCTTCTTCTTCACTGGCTGCTCCAGCGCGGCGACGTACTGAGCTATCGCGTCGTAGTACGGCCATTGCTCGTTGAGTATACCTTTGTTTGCGAATTTGTGCTTCCACTAAAACAATTTCAGAACTGTCATAAAATTCAATGCTTAGAGAATCTAATCTGAAGCCCTTATAAAGAAGTTATAGAAAACTAGTTTATTTGCTAGTTAGCAACCCCCGACTGTCAAGAACGCGATCTAGTGATGAGTAGCGGAACTACCTATACGACTTTATACGGATATCAAGTCGTATCGGTCAGGGGTATTCTTTGGTATCGGTAGTTCGCTACGGAAAGCGCCATCTATTATTTGCTAGAGAAAGCCCTGACTTTCAAGCGTTAATCCTCCGTTTGTTCTTCGTCTTCTTATTTCAGAGCTTAGTGTCTCTTGTCGGTGGAGTATGCGCCAAACTTCTCGGTTCTCTGCCTTACTTTTTAGTGCTTGATACGACATGATTTTTCTTTCAGTTGGTCTACATAGCTCCGTTTGTTAAGCGTCCGTATTTTTTTCATGTTATAAACAGATATTACTTAACTTGTAATTGACATATTAGCCAACTGTCTGTCATTATTGTATAGCAGTTGTCAAGTAGCGATAACCCTTATTTCATATCTATCCAGACCTATCCATATAATACCCATTTTCGGGTAAAACCCTAAGTAACGTCATCTCACGGGCGGAGGTGAGCTTCCGATATGTAGGTTAGTACTTATATTCATTCTGTGCTTCTAGTTGGATCACCTATGATCAATTTCTATAATGTTCTAAAGGGAAAATATACCTTGAATGTCTTCAATAAATGCGTCCATATCGTTGGCAAATCTAACAAACTATGGTCTAATGGTATTCCTATCATCCGCAACCTCTTTTCAACTTCCCTGTAACAACATAAGTGAAAACAATAAATCACTGAATTATTTTGATCCAAGTAGGTACCTACTTTATAAACTTCATTTTTTGGCAGCGTTCTGTATACGTGTAAATGTGATAATTAAGCTATTTTTTCCATAGTAAACTTACCTCCATCCTTCCGTTTGATCTGAAGAATATTTAAATAGGTGTTCTAAGTGAGTCCTTGCGCTTATTAAATTAAAAACCCATTCTTCTTGCCCTGTACATAAGAAAAAACATACAGAATGTAATTTAAACTGCATTTTTTACCGTAGGACAACTTAATAAACTAGACTTTAAGGCCGTACCTGAATTTTCCAGAGTCCAGTGCTGCCCCCATTTAAAATAAATCATTTCAAAGAAAACGAAGACATTATTTAAAATTTTGCTACTATCAAAGCCTAGATAACCTATAAGGGGGCAGCACTGGACCCCGGAAAATTTAGGTACGGCCTTAAGGAGAAAATGCAATATGGTCATGAAGCTGGATCCATATATTAACAAGTGTTTTTGCTAGGCAAGTCGCGCTACGGATAACGCCATCTATTATTTGCTAGAGAAAGCCCTGACTTTCAACATTAACCCCCAATTATATTTAAACGGTTGAACAGATTTTTATCAAACATAGCCAAGAACCACCGCAAAGGAACTTACTTTGACGTAAAAAGAACCGCATCGAAATCGGTCCATTCGTTCAAGCGCTACGATGCCACAGACAGACAGACATTAGTGTCAAACTTATAACACCCTTCTTTTTTCGGGAGTAAAAAAAAGTTTCATAGAAAATAAAATACGGTGGCGAAGTAAATGTTAGTACTATTATACAAAAGGCGAAAAGTAATACTTACATCCGACTAGAGGATTCAAACTTAGACTACCTTCACCAATGTACAGTTCGAACAGGTTGTAATACAACCATGTTTTATTGCCTGTAGCTTTTGCTTTTTGGTAGTCCTGAAAGTACATATTTATAAGTAAAGCCTGTACACGGATAAATAAATAATCCAATGCCCCCTTGTTTCCCGGTCGATCAGATGTTACTATAATAAAGAAAATGCCTAACTAATACGTAAATAAAATAGCATGCAGGCACGTAAAGCTGTTGGTCCCGAACGCCATCTAGCGTTTACGTACCTATCGCTAGGATTGATTCTAGTCTACCCTTTGGGTTGCGGAGGTCAGACGGCAGTCGCTCTTTGTAAAAAAACAGTAACCTCGTCAAGTCACCTAGGTAAGGTAGCGGACCCCGGGCTCTGAAGCGTAACCGCTGACGATGCAACCGGGAATATACGCTTAGATGATGATGGTAAATAAAATAGCATATTTACCGCAAACGTTGCAGCCCATTTCCTAGACACCTCCCTGCACGTCAGTGTTTTAGGGAAGCCATACTCGTTTCGCATGATCGTCACCAACTCACTGCGAACAAAAGCTCATTTAAATACACAACATCCTGACACACATACATACATATTCAGTTCATACATTATGTACTTACTTCCAAGCCCATTTCCTTTCTCTAAATAACCAGTCGTTTTGTAATCGGATTTGAATAAATGTTTCCGTAATGTCTTTTGACCCTGTTGGTACAAAGACACATTTAACAAATTAAACTTTATTAACTCTAAATGGTAACTGATAATGATAAATTCCTGATGAGGATAAGGCCGTGTGGTTCCCGGCTGAGTCGAATTGGACCACTCCAACTAGAATTGAAAAACAAGCTAAACAAAGCATATCAATGAGACCTCTCCAACCAGTCTGGCTAGCGTGGAGAGTGTAGGCCAAATCCTCTGACTGCTCTGGCTAATATATGGCTCTGGCAGTACAGAGAGGGTCGTGCTCCTGCAGTGGCGAATAATAAAGACCTGATCATAATGATGATGATGAATGATAAATTATTTAAAAAAATATTTTTCGTATTTTTATGTATATTATTCTTTGGGGAAAGTTGTTCAGTATCATTGACTCAATTCACCCTTAAAATAGTTTTAGTATATTTTGTTTGTCGTTATACATCGTGTTAATTAAAGAACGCGAAACCTGTCAGATGGTACCTCAGCCCATGAAACTGAACAACTTTCACGAAATCAAAAAAAAAACGGCTTTTCATACAAATTGACTCGATCAGCTGATCAGTTCGTATGAAAATTAAAATATTTTTTTTAGTTTCTTGAAAGTTGTTGAACAAAAGTTGTTCAGTTACATGGGCTGAGGTACCATCTGAGAGGTTTTGCGTTCTTTAATTAACACGATGTATAGTTTTGGTAAGTGTAATAATCATGAGTGATTTGTTTATGAATAGTTTTCAATTAATTATATAATTAACCATAAAATGTAATTAATTGAAAACTATTCATAATCAAACCACATATCATTATTAATACTAACTAAAACAATATATTAATAATATTACTTACTATACTTCCTTACCATATATTAATAATATACTTCCTCATTCATGTACGTGTGGCCTATATTTCATGTAGTTTTATATTGAGAGAAAAATGTTTCCTCACTAGTATGCAACACCTATGATGTAATTCAAAATATGAAATTAAAATAAGTACATAATTAACTCAAAGAAACGGCAGGTGGAATAAGTAAACAAAGAAAGGTTGGTACAAAAATGAGAAAGTGTACGCAAAGAGAGAAACACACAATTTGACTAGTGATGTGTGTAACCCACATCATCATGGGATAAGGATAAAGAACTTACATTGAAACTCATCAGTGTCATTCCTATCAGGGACCATGCCTTTTCTCTTACAGAACTTGCTTTTATTTCCAAGTTGGACCAGAAAGTCTTCATTCTCCAATTTCAGCAAATTTTCTAGCTCATGCGTTTGAAAGTATGCCAGCATGGCCTCGTACAGCGGCCAATCTGACGCTCCCTTTTTAACTTTTATTCTATGCTTCCTCTGAAACAGAATAACAACAATTTGAAATATGAGTCAAGAAATAAAAAATTTTGGACTGGATGCATCAATATATTACATTTATTTCTGTGACAAGGAAATTATACTTGCGTTATACGTTGCGATGGGTACTGTATTGAGCCTACATCATATTACAATCTACATAGCATAGTTGAACTTTGACCTTCCTTGCATATAATAGGGATAACCACAGATCTGGGGGGTTAATCCATAAAATAAAATGATAGTCGTCCGATAGTGACGTCCTTTGTCAAAACCAAATTAGACTTTATCATTATATATTAACTCTCAAAGTTGCTCGACACTGAAACGCGGATATGCAGTAACGTACGTCTTGCGTACCGCTTTTGAAGTAACCCTACCACCCTACTGTATATGTATATCCTTTTGGTTTAAGGGGATAACCGTAGATCTGTATAACTTATGACCAGATTGCTCCTACTTTTTTATTGTAAAGGAGAGAATTTAGCGTAGCTTAGATTTAAGGTACAAATATACTTACATTGAATGTCATTCTAAGATGGTGCCACAGGCCTTTTAAATCTTGCACACAACAGTCGCTGGGTAGCTCTTGGGATCTCATACCTCTCTCAACTGTTCTAAAAAAGTATTTTAGTTTTATTATACCTTGTGCAAGCAATTGCTATTTATTATTTTTTATTTTTTTGCAGCAATAGTCAGGATAATGTAAAATATCCATCTTTTGCAGCTGTCTTTTCTTTAATAATTTATTCAATAATAATAATAACACTTTGACACATTAAATCAAAAACCACGAAAGCCTTACAGAGGTTTATCTGAGTTTAAAACTGGTTTCATGCTAATCTGGGACCAAAGAAAAACTTCAGAATGTACCAGTTGCTTCTTCTGCAAAGTTGTAGAAGTTGTTCATAATCAATTTTCATATGTGAATGACTTTGCTAAAGGATAAAAATATGATACATCTAACCAACAATATTTCAACTAAACAATTCACCTCCACATGGTCTGGAAATCAAGATTGTGCTCCTTTGTCTCTGTGATGCATGTTATCAATTTTAAACGCCATTCATCATTCCCTGCAATATAAACAATATATATGAGGTATTTTGTAATGTGTGATAAATTACCCATGCGGTTCCAGGTTAGAATAGGACCACTCCATCTCTTTATGTGGATGTCGTAAGAGGCGACTAAAGGACTAAGCACAAACATCTCGTGCTACAATTGCATTCCCAAGGAGGGTTAACGTCGGGCGGCCGCCGGTTGTAAAACTTTTCGCACACATACATTCCCAAGGAGGGTTGACTTCAGGCAGGCCGGTTGTAAAACTAGAGCCAAATCATTGAAAGTGTTTCGCCTATTTCTTCTCCATTTTACAAGGTCTTTGGCATCCTTGGGTGACCATTGACATGCATATTATATTTGGAGAAGAAAAAGCGGGAAAGCGCACCCCGGGCTCCGAAGCAGCACAGCTGATGATGAAACCAGGAATGCGCTTAGATGAAGAAGAAGATGAGGTATTTTGTAATATATTACTTGTGGTAACATAAAATAACAGCACAGAAAATACCACAAGCCACAACTGTTAACAAGGCCAGAGTTCTCAGATTATTATTGATTGCAGCAACTACACAATAAATAAGTAACAAAATTTTAAAGCAACCATACTTACATGATGAATATTTTTCATACAATGTTTTAGATTTACCATAATGTTTATTAAACATTTTATAGTATTTCCAATCCTTGTTTTTTGTTTTTCTGGCAATTTTGTAAGTCTGAAATGTTAGTAGCAATATATGTATAGTTTGCAAACCTCTTTTACATAGACCTTTTTTCTATTCCAAAGAATGAAAAAGGAAATTAGCACTACTTACATCATATGTGTAGGACCACTTTTTTCTGACATGATCAATAGTCATTTCTTCTGGAAATCCATTCTCCATCAGTATTTTATAAAATTCCCTACAACATAACAAATTATTGACATTGTTCTTTCTTAAAAAGTAATATTAGGCCAGCTTCCAGTAGTGAGCTAATAAATTAAAATAAATAGGGACCAACATCAACATCCGACTGACTAGTGAAAACGTTACTCGAATCTGGACCAGAACAACCAATGAAAATAAGCTAGGTACCAAATAAGTCACTAATAAGTATACATTTTTTGAAATCAAAACAAAAACAACTACTCAACGAAAATTACAAATGAAGTGACTTTATTATGAGCTACTTTATTTAACGAGTCGTATGGTAATGTTATGTTTGACCTATGGTCGACCGTACCTAACATACAAGAGCTGCCTACCTAGTAAGGCACGAAATTAGCTAAAAAAATATTTACGATTTCTCACCTCCACGGTTGCTTCTTCTTTTTGAATAACCAGTCATGATCGAAACGAAACTGGAAAAATCTTTTAGTAAGCTCTGACGTCCCTGAAATAAATAAAGAGTAATGAGATAATAAAATTGGATGTTGGATACTTTAGAATTAGAGCCTGGATGTTGGATACTTACAAACAAAAGTTTTTTCTTCCATGCCAAATATATTCTTAATGATAAATTTGATACCTATATTAGATTTTAAAGGCGATTAATAATAAAATTTTAATTAGAACTGAGAAATCATAGAACAATAACACACAGCAGTCACTTCGTCATTCACTTTTTGACAATGAATTATCATGCCATTCGTTGACATTTCAAGTGTCAACGTCAGAAGACAACATTTATGTCAACCAATGTCAACACGTCATTAACAGTGACAGTGTTATTTTTTTGTATTGACGGAACGGAAATATTGCGAAGTATATTGGGAAATTGCACAGATCTGTACCTATATACTAGATAAATAAAATGTTTCAATTTGTATGGGAACATAGCGTGCCCATTTTGAACTGTCAAATATAATGTCAGTGGTGACATTTAGTGATGAGAATATTCTGTTCGCGCTAAATCGATTCAAAGACACTGACCAAGTTAATGAAAATATATTACAATACGATTTTCAGTCGATTATACAATCACGATTATAAAAACCTTCTCGCCGTTTGCCCCTCTGTATGTATGTGCACTTATAACTACGCGATGGATTTTAATGCGATTTTCATTTAGAGATAGAGGTACCGAGCGAATACCAAATGAAAATAGTTCAGGGGCAGTTACATATTTTGTCGCTGTGCTGTGCCTTATACCTGCTGACTGGTAAATCATGTATCACGTATCATACTTATTGACATAATAAACCATGATTACAATGTAACGTCAAAAATATAAATCCGACAAAATATAACACAGGCAAAATATAAAAGCAAAAAGCCGCCCACGTAGGGCGGCTTTTCGCTTTTCGGCACGCGCGAAAGGGTACCTAAGTAGAGGAGAAAACTTCGGCATATTTCCGAAACTTTGGAATATTTCAGGAATACTTACGGAAGTATTCCTCATAACTTCCAAAATTACCAGCAACTTTGGAAGTTTTCAAAATAGATTATTGACTTAGAAAAATTGAGGATACTATTGATAGACAGTGAATATTACAAATTACCTATTTTTGTTGTCATTGGGTACCTATTATAAGTAAATGCCTATAACACATACATATTAAAATTAATATTTCAACACAGAAAATCATATTCACATCAATCGCCTTCTTATAGGTAGACTTAAAAAGTGTTAAGCTTCGTGTTTTCAAGTGCCTAACTATATACCATTTAAGAATCTTATTATTTAACTAAATGTAACGAAATTAACCTATTTTTTGGTAAAAAAATATTTTTAAAAGCTTCCAATATTGCCGGAAGTTTTGGAAGTTTTCAGGAATACTTCCATAGAAGTGGAATGTTTCCTGGAAGTTTTCACCTCTATACCGAAGGTACCACCGCCTTATTGGCTCGTTATTTGTAACAGCTTAAAAACGCGCGCAGCGCGAGTGTCCACACTTTTTGTTTTTATTGGATGATTTGGTCAACTTTTAAGCACCTATTTTTTATATACATATATTTGGAACGAAAATAGAGTACTGAGTGCCCCCTTTCAATATGTAACGTGATTTACCAGTCAGTCTTATTTTAAGGGTTCAAATTATTATATTCTATTGAAACAAAATATTAAGTAGAACAACATTTATTAGATAAATCAATATTTGTATTATAATTAAAATAACAAACAAATATGCATAATCAATACAAAACACCAGCGTGTCATTCGGGTTCAATTTTTTAAGAATTTCTAACACAAGTATTTTTTACTTAAAAGAATTCCCCAATCGTTATCCAAAATGTAGAAATTCCGTTAATGAATAAATGATTTTGATTTTGTTTTTTTTTAAATCCCCAACAAAAAGAGGGGTGTTATGTACAGTCTGGCAAAAAAGAGTTTGGAGCGGTGACAGACGGAACTAAACATTTTATTTTATGGCAACACAGACCTTGCTGTCATCACTCAGTAGCTTCGGTGTCACTCAACTCACGCTTTGTATTTTAATAATATTTTGTTGATCGGTTTGTGTGATAATCTCGTGTCTATAATTATTGGACTATTTCAATATGAATAAGACAATTCGAAGTGGTGCTAGATCAGAGATTTATAAAGTTTTTCTGCGATGTTTGGCAGAAAATGAGGCTGGACAACTTTTGTCCGCGCTTGACGATGTTTATCAAAGAACTGCTGACATGACAGGTATTTAGACACGTTATCTATCTTTCAGACACTTACTACTATGTTTTAATTATTTGTACGCTTGTATGTTACCTACGTACAATCGTAAATTATATCTTGTAAACATTTTGAGGTTATGCCATACAATTTTTCGAAAATTATACAAAACTGACAATAAGTGATACTTTTAGAATAAAAAAGTTTATTTTAATATCAAAATTGATCATCTATAATGTAACATTGTTTTTTTACAGGTGTAAGCGTTAATACTGTTCGAAATATTGCTGAAGAAGGTGAAAGAAATGAGGGAGTATTTTCTACGCCAGGAAAACATAGAAAAGGTCGCCCTAGAAAAGATTTAGATGATTTCGATTTGTGTGCGATTAGACAAAAAGTTCATTTCTTCTACGTCGTGAAAAAACAGGTATACCTATATGACTTACTGCCATGGTCATGGCACTCACACTACATAATCAGTTGCAGTGAAATTTGAATGTCTAGTGTTTAGAAATAAATATTATGATAGATTAGTTTTTTAAGTATTTTTCATAATTTATTTTCAGGTGCCTACACTAAGGAACCTGTTACCTGTGCTCAGAGAAGAACTGGGTTTTGATGGAAGCCGTGAACATTTAAGAAAGGTGTTGTTGGCACTTGGGTTCCGATATAAAAAGTGTCAAAGTGATCGTTCTGCTCTAATGGAAAAAACGAATATTGCAGTTAAACGCGAGAAATATCTCAAGGCTATTATGGATAATAGAAACCTTCCCCCGGAACTGCAGAAAGATATAATTTTTTTAGATGAAAGCTATGTACATTCATCTTACAAGCTTAAAAAGTGCTGGCAATCAATAGACGTTACAGGAGTCAAACATAATACTTCAAAGGGTAAACGATTCATTATCATCCATGCTGGCAGTGAAAAGGGGTTTGTACCTAATGCCCTGTTAATATTCTCTGGAACCAACAAAAATGAGGACTATCATTCTGAAATGAATAAAAACAATTTTACAAAATGGGTGACAGAGAAGTTAATCCCCAACCTCCGGGAAGCTTCTATCATTGTGATGGATAATGCCCCTTACCACTCCGTGGTATTAAACAAGGCACCAACCAGTGCATCGAAAGTTGACGATATAAAACTGTGGCTTCTGGAGAATAACATTTCCTTTGATGAAACTCTCCGAAAACCGGAATTGCTAACACTTGTGAAACAACACAAACCTGAACCGATTTTTGAAATTGATCAGATTTTAGGAGACCATGGTCACACAGTGGTAAGGCTTCCGCCTTATCACTGTGATCTTAATCCGATTGAGCTAATATGGGGCATCGCAAAACATAAAATTGCCTCAAACAATGTGTGCTCCACAGACATAAAGGTAAGTGACAACATTCAAGAACTAACATGCAGATTTGCATAATATTTATGTATTAAACTTTTTTTTTTTTTGTTTTAGGTTGCAGCTGAACAAGCTTTTGCAAGCATTTCTGCAGACGATTGGAGAAATTCTTGCAGACATGTAATGAAAATAGAGAAAGAATATTACGACAGGGGCAGGAATTTATATACAGAAATTGAAAGATTAGTAATCAATCTCAGGGATGACAGCAGCAGCAGTGATGATACTTCTGAATCAGAAGAAGAAGTTGCTGGAAGCTCGAACCAGGAAGCAGGTTTTTCTGGGGTAGAATACCTAGATGAAAATCTTTGGGAATCAGAATAAACAATTTAAATTTATTTTTAATTCTATTATTTTCATTTAATTCTCCTTGTCAGCACGTAAAAGTGCTACGTGAACGCGCGAAACTACTATA
The DNA here is from genome assembly GCA_963576875.1 of Acrobasis repandana. Lineage (NCBI taxonomy): Eukaryota > Metazoa > Arthropoda > Insecta > Lepidoptera > Pyralidae > Acrobasis > Acrobasis repandana. The sequence goes on along the minus strand of OY756230.1, from coordinate 5,768,235 downwards.
GCTCTAACTAAATGCCAAATTTCGTTGCGTTTATTTCTCGCTATTATATGCTGTAACAAGACAGAAATAAATACAGTATAGTTGACGCGGCGCAGCTTGAGGCGCTACTCCGCACGTTAGATCTTTTTATTAGAGAATAAGTTAGGCCAGCTGGTATTATACTTTAAATTAAATTAGTGAAGTATCAAACTCGTTTTAGTCACAGTATATGGGGTGGTCATACATGCAGCAGATGCGCCCTCATTTTTTCTTTCTCTCTCATTTTTTCTAACTCTTTTTTGCCAAGCTGTATATATAAGTTTATTAATTTATAAAGAAAATTAAAAAATATATAAAATCAGTCCATGTATAACGCTAAAGCAAATTTTTCTCAGTTTTCCCTCCTCCTCTCCCCCTTTTTTGCAACATTTTGTATACAATTAAGTCCTTATCGCTCAATCAGGAATATACGCGACAGCGACGTCGCTGTCGCGTATATTCGTGGCCGAGTGGTTAGTATGCCTCTCAAGACTGAAATCCGAAAATAATGCTATTGCAAACTTCCCCCACTTCTTTCCCTTATTTTCCCCCCAAATCAAAAATCGCGATTGACTTAATAATTTAAATAAATCAAGGAACTTGCGTGCTAATTTTCGTCAAAACCGGTTGAAAAATGCGATCTGTAGACGAGAACAGACAGACAAAATAATTTTTCGAATAATCTCGAAACTGAGACGCTTCGCTCGCTCGGTCAATAAATGTTATTACCTACAAATATATTACAAACACACTTATGCCAAAATATCTCAAAGCAAACATTAGGTACCTCTCAAACCAATGTTTCCCTAATCGATTTAGTCATAACACTGTACAGTACAACACTATTGTTAAAATAACGCTTCATTTGAACGATGATTGACAAGTGTATGTCAACGAATGAATGTGAAAGTATCTAATCGTTTTATTTTCATTGCGTGTTATAAACACTAGGCCATCAAAATTTTGTTACTAATGTAAGCAATGGATTTTGAAAATGCGATTTTCACTCAGTCAGGAGTTTTCAGTATAAAAGTTAAACAAAACACGAAATAATTGATTTTAAAATAAATCGAATACTATTCAATAAGAAATTTACTTACCGATGAAAGGAAACTTTTTCTTTTCGTCCTTCAACATTTGTTGACGTGTTTCTGCAGCTCAAAACTGCACAAACAGGCATTTTTCTGTACAGCGGTCTAGGTTAGGTGCAGGTACAGTTTATAATGAGAACGTTAAGCTTTACTACGCAAATTAGCCAAAAGTGGCCGTTTTTCGCAAATGTGCGTAGTAAAGCTTAACGTTCTCACTTTAAACTGTAAACAGTAGTTCATAAAATACTTTGAAGGGTTATCTAGGACTTGGTCGTAGCAAAATTTTAAGTGATGTCTCCGTTTTCTTTGAAATGATTTATTTTAAATGGGGGCAGCACTGGACCCCGGAAAATTCAGGTACGGCCTTAAGCGAACGATTTCTGGGCAGCAGCAGGCTCAGTTTACAATAGTAGGTAGCTAAGCTCTATCTATCTATAATTTAAGAACTACGTTCTTGTCGGTGGATGGAGTAGTTTCCATGTCTCCCTTTCTTCTTGAGTAGAGATGGGCAAATGCCCGGGAATTTTGGGCACATTAGGAATATTCCCAATAGATGCCCGATAAATTCCTTCCCTTGGGCATTTATCTGGGCATTTATTTTTTTATGTCGATATTATTTTTTTATTCTATTTTGACATTAAAAATAAACAATATTGTTAATAGAGCTAATAGTTATAGGTAGTTAAGTAATTTCACGAAGTTCATTTTTAAAAAACTTTGCAAATTATATGCATTACCCGTCAGTGTAGTAAAATTACCGTACAGATTTCATTATATTTTAATGTCTGATTGCTTAATTTATCATATACATTTTTCAGTAAAAAATGTGAACATATACCTGTCAATTTGTTTGTTGCCATTTTCGGGCATAAATACCCGGCATGCTATTTTAGGAGAAATGTTATAACAAGTTGATGGGGTATCAAAGAACTTGTCAATATCTCCTGTTCCGGGGCCAACTCCCAAATCAGTACCTAGTTTAGGTACTGATTTGGGAGAGCAGTCAAAGAACACTACTCTCGACTAATGTATGAGTGTGCTCATATGTTGTCATCACATTTCATTTCTGTTTGCATATTATAACATATAATTAGGTCTACAAACATTTGCCAGTAAAAATAATAAACGGGCAAGTGCGAGTCGGACTCGTACATGAAGGGTTCCGTGCCTCCGTACAATGTTTTAAAACGCTAAAAAACACGTATTTTGTATGACGACCCCTTTAATTTTTATATTTTTTTTTATTTTTAGTATTTGTTGTTATAGCGGCCATAGTAATACATAATTTGTAAAAATTTTAAGTATCTCGTTAATGCCATTATAAAGATCTAGTTAAAAGCGCTGAAAAAAACACGTTTTTTGTATGGCGACCCCTTTAATTTTTAACTTTTTTTTAGTTTTCAGTATTTGTTGTTATAGCAGCCACAGTAATACATAATCGGTGAAAATTTCAAGTGTCTAGCTATTACGGTTCAAGAGATAGAGCCCTGTGACAGGCGGACAGACGGACAGACAGCAGAGTCTCAGTAATAGGGTCCCGTTTGCACCCTTCGGGTACGGAACCCTAAAAATGAACTAAGACCTGTCAATTCATATGTCCCCTTCCGACGACGGGTAAATTGGGGTAAATATTATGCCAGAGTATTACCTACCTATTTCTGGAAAATGGTATAACAAGTTGATATGGAATCGAAGAACTCGTCAAAACGAATATATTTTGTTCCGTTGATATAATAGCGGTTTTATTCGGTTTTATCTCTCAATCAGTCTAAATGATGCTTGTAGCGTCAAAATCTGTCTGTGTTAAGTCCATACGAAATCTAAAATGTATAAGACTGTCAAAAAAATTTACTACATATATCGAGGGTGCTCATTTGTTGATATCGCATTTGATGTGCATTTGCTTATTTATACATATAATTACGTCTTTTCACACCTCCCAGCAAAGAAAAAGATAATAATTCAACGAAGCCTACTTTCAATGTATGATTAGTAGGTATGAGTGCAACGTTAAAGTTTATAAAAACATTGATTTCATAAACATTATATTACATTATAGAATCATTGATTTCATAAACTTTAACGTTTCACTTGTCGTATACCTGCATTTTAAGCATATCATAGCGTTTGCACACACTTTGTGACAAGTAATACCAAGTAATTATTCATATAATTTACGCAATGACATATTGCGTAAATTATATGAATAATTACTTGGCACCACCTAAATTTATTTATCTATGTACATAGATAACATCATCATCATCATCCAAGCGTATTTCTGGTTGCATTCTCAGTGGTAACGCTTCAAAGCCCAGACTTCCGTCCGCTACCTACCTAGGTGATTTGACGAGGTAACTGGTTTTTACACATAGTGACTGCTGTTTGACCTCTGCAACCCAAAGGGTATATCAATCCAAGGATAGGTTTAAACAAACACCAGATGGCGTCCAGGACCCGCAGCTTTACATGCCTTCCCAAGCACGGAATCATCATTCTTTTCGAATAATCAGGTGATTCAAGCCTGCAATATCCTAACCAGTCTGGAAACAACTTTTAACAAAGTACCTATGCTTATTTTTTATTTATAAAAACTTTATTTTTCCACAATAAAAAAATGGTACAACTGGCGGACTTAACGCTAAAAGCGTCCTCTCCCAGTCAACTATAATGATAAACAGATACGAATCATGTTCAGGCGCAAAAAACTAGATACAAAATGAAGTATTAAAATATGTGCATAATATATATGCCTACTTAACACTATATAATATGTAGAATATATAATTGAATAAAATATACCTCATACAATATACCTACATACGTACATAAGACTATCTATAATACCCTAAATACTTATAACAAATAAATATATACAAACATGCAATATATATAAATAATAAATGATGATGGTGAAAAATAAAGAATATAATAATATCAATCAAAAGATAAGAGTGCACTCTTCTCTTAAAAGAAAAAAATGTAGAAAGAGCCCTATAGCTTGTAAGGTAAAAGAGCTTGTCATAAAATTTGTGCGATGAGGAAGAACAGAAAGGAGAAGATTATGAGTAGAACGAAGTTGCATGAGTGTCAGAAAGAAATTAAAATTTACATTTAGTTACTCAAAATAATTAAAAAGAGAGTGCAAAGAATTCGTATTTGTCTGCGTTCACGGATAGGTGCCATTAAAGCTCAGAACGAAAAGATGATATATGATCATATTTGCGAAGGCAAAAAATGAAACGTATACAATTATTAACGAGACAGTCAAGCTTCCCAGTGGGATTTGAACCCACGACCTCTGGATCACAAGGCAAACGCCTTTAAACCACTAAGGCAGTTAATTCTCCATAAGTATAGATAACCTTTCTACAAATTGTTTAATAAGGAGAAAATAAATAAATACAATTGAAATTAAACTACATTACTACAAACTAAACCTAATCTGATCTAGTGCGGCATGGTGTCAAGAGTACTTTATTTTAAAGCATAGATGCCCTTCAAAATACTATAAAACGCCTTTTAGCTTTTATTTTTTTTTTCTGCCCTGTGATTGTGCATGTATTTGGACATTTATGGATTTATGCCCAATATGCCAGGAATATTCCCAATATGCCCGTTTGGGCATAAACACTTTGCCCATCTCTATTCTTGAGCCATCCTTTTGACCTCCATATACAATACACCCTTTAGCTAAGCTACTAGCTACTAATCACTCATCCCACTTATCATATTTATTTACTATTAGTTAGATACTAAATTACTAAAATGGTCCGAAACTCCGAACCGAACTAGGCTGTATGGAAATTCAAAGCTCTTTGGGAATGGAGGTCTTAAACTGTCACTGTCAGTCAACTGTCATTTGTTTGTCAGTCAAGTCAAGTGTTATTTTGATTTTGGTTCGAAGGAAGAACGATATTCACGTGGTTTTGAAATATTTTTCGGCATGTTTTGTGTTAATTTTGTAGTCATTTGAAATAAATAAATAATAATGCACAGGCTTGTTTCTGCGAAGAATATATATCGAAACTCTTTTCCCGGACTTTCGTTACCAGGGAATAATTCACTTAGAAACACATCTATTTCAGAAATAAAATGTTCATTTTGTCGAAAGTCTCTTTTTGGAGACCCGTTTTCAGGTAATTTTTGATTGCTTACATTTGATAAAGATATAAATTGTAATCTTATAAATCTTTTTAGTTATTATTTTGTTATTATTATAACCTTAAAATACAATTGCGTAACTTTTCTGTTTTAATCCAGAAAATCTTGTGAGGCATCAATCTACTAGAACGGTTAGCGTAATGAGGTCATCAAGAAAGAAGGCCAAACACAAAAATTACAAGAAGTATGGCGAACTCTTAGAAGGTTAGTGTTTGTTTACATTATTCACAACCTCAATTTTGTAACTCAGGCGTAATATAAAATACTTGTATTTTGTTTTTAGTTGGTGAGTCTATGACAGAAACCAAGGTGTCAATAAGTAAGCTACATGCTTCACACCTATCTAAACTAGCGTCTAGTACGGTATCACTTGGCCAGCTGCATCAGCTCACCACAAAATCTGGTAAAAACTATTCTCACCTGAAGGAAGTAGATCCAGAGTTGTTGCAGAGTGTCAAAGACAAGATCCTTAAAAAGGCACTACCAACTGCCAAAGAGATAGTATTAGAAGATGATAAATGTGCCCTAGTTTACACAAATCACCAGCTACCTGGTATAGAGAAAAGATTTAATACCAAACAGTATATAGGAATGGTGAAGGAGAGTTACTATAATTTTAGAAAAGCTACTTTATATGATCAGAGGTTGCAAGATTTGAGGTATGCAATAAATGAGGGTTTGAATCAAGAGTTTGACCTGAATGTTACTGAAAAAGCTGACGCAAAATTTCATAGTGATGCTGATTTATTGCCAAAGAGCCCACATGCAGTATTCAGAGAGCTGTTTGTGGACAATCATCTGGACACTTATGATCAGGAGCTACTGACCCACATTACTAATATGCAGTAAGTTAAACTAATATTCAAAAAGAATTTTATAAAAATGAAGTCATACAGTTTTACTGGATTATATTAGCGTACTATGGTGGATTGGAGTGAAGTGCATATTTTTTGCGAATTAATTCATAGGAACTTAAAAAATATTGTCTGTGCGAACATATAAAGCACCTATTGCTAAATTTTTTTTTGTTTTTCCTAAAGGCTAACTGGTAGAGAATGCATTAGCATTAAGTTCACCTTTTGTGCCATTGTGGTCAATAAAGATTAAATAAATAAATAAACGTATTAAAGTTTAATAAGTTGAAACTTGAACAGCGGTGCGAAAAAGCAAGACTCAAATTTATATTAATAATATTGACGGCCGAATGTGTATTCAGCTATACAGCCTATGGCCAGGCCGAGTATTTGGTATCTGATAGTTAGTTAGTTATTCACAAATATGTATTTACATTTGTTCACAAAATATTTTACAGACATGCGGGGATAGCTCACCCAACCCTGGAGGATCTGTGTGAAGATCCTGCCATACATGAAGGTGAAACTCACGAGGAACTGGACTTAGAACACCCAGAGGCTCCTTCAGCAAAGAGCCTGAAAGTCAAAAAGGCGTAAGTTGAATGATTAAATGTAATGTATTGTATGTTATGATATTATCACTTTTAACTTTAACTTTGCTTAAATTTCATTTACTTTTTATTCTTTTCTAAGATGTCTCAACTCAATAGTTGTGGAAAGTATGCCTCTTGGTAAAGGCCACTTCCAAATATTTCCATTGCCTTCTATCTGTCGTAAATTTCTTTGAATATGGACACACTGCGAGTTTAAGCTTATCTTCCCATAAATTGAATTTTTACTGTTGGCTTCTTCTCTTTCTTTCTCTTACGTGGATGTTGGTCACATTAAACTGTCATTACAACTATATAATAATAACTATATCTAAATAGTAATGGTTGTGGTTGGGTTGCTAGCTGCATCGCCTATTAAGGCGAAGATATAGGCAAATGGCCTTGAAATGTGAAATAAATTGTTAACTCGTAAATTTGGAGATAATTTCCATATTTCTCTACGTCATGCACTAGATAGCCCTTTAAATTATTTTATGAACTGCCGTTAAAACTATTATTGGTGATCCGTCTAGCTTTAAAACTTGCCGTGGCCACTTTTGGCGGAGGCAAGTTTTAAAGCTAGACGGACTAATGTAAATACTTTCAACGGTGATTTATAAAATAATTTAAAGGGCTATCTAGTGCATGACGAAGAGTAATATGGAAATTATCTCCATATTTACGAGTTAACAATTTATTTCAAATGAGGGCGCCACTTTAAGGTCATTTGCCTATATCTTCGCCTTAATATGATTCACATTTTCGCCAATTTTCTCAATCGGCTTTTACGATCTGCGCGGGAAGAGAAGCAGCCGGTACAGTCTTAAGTTTTTCCTTTTCCTCAGACCAGCGTGGAAGAAATAATTTAATAAAATTGAATATATTTCAGGAGGGAAGCAATAAAACGAAAGAAGAAGGTGAAACGCGAGAAGCGGCGAGCGTTACAAGAGCTAAACATGAAAGAAGATATGAAGGCGCTCGTGCGCCGCGGCAAGCAAGACGCGCTGCACCGACTGCTGACGGCGCACTTGCATCTCTTGTGCTCACTCAACATGGTTAATGAGGTACTACTTCATTATCATTACTCTTCTTCTTCTTAACCCTTTAATTGTGAACGTCGGATTAATCTGACAAACATTTTCGTGCCCATTTCGTGAGCGTCGTATATCATCATCATCATCAAAATTTTAGAGCGATGCTCTTGTCAGTGGAGTTTCTTCAATTTTTTCTATCTTCCGCCAACCTCTTGACATCTTGATACGACACTGCTATCACCTTTTCCTTGACTTGCTTCATATAGCTGTGCCTTGGCTTTCCTCTTCCCTTCCTTCCTTCTATTTTGCCATCTATTATAATTTGCATAAAATTATCATGCCGTATCAAGTGTCCCAATAAGTGCCTCGCCTATTTCCGATTACCTCGAGTATGTGCTTCTTTTCATATCAGACCGAAAACTATGCCCAACTAGGCATAGTACTCGCGCTGGGAGCACGACAAAAGATATAAAGTCTCCTGGTGAAAGGGTTAACGCGTTCCCGGTTGCATCCTCAGCTGTGCTGCTTCAGTGCCCAGAGTGCGGTTTTCCCGCTTTTTCTTCACATATAATGCATGTCAATGGTCATCCAAGGATGCCAAAAACCTTGCGAAGTGAAGAAGAAATAACCGAATCAGTTTAAATGATTTGATTACAGTTTTACACCTGACCGCCGCCCGACGTTAACCTTGCTTCTCATAACATGCCTTTTAAAGCACAGAATCTGCCTGTCTGTACGGAATAAACTCAGAAAATACCAGGACAATCTTGGTGTGGTTTTTACTAGCATAAAAATACTTTTTGGCAAGGTTGAAGCAGAATGGATAAAAGATGCAGTTACAACTAGGAGTGAATTAAAAATGACAAGTATATTTCAAGTACATAATAATCTTAATGCATTCATATCTAAAGTATGTTTTCTAAAAATAAATCTTAGCGAGATAAGTGGCCCAATTTGACATCTCTGTACTATTATCAGTATGGCGAACAGGGACTGATAAGGAATTAACATAGTAACAGATGTTAGGTTTATTGATTTATCGACACCATACAACAACATTATTTTTTCACGCATTTGATAAATCCACAAAATCATTTCTTTTTTAGAAAAATTGTGATTAGTGAAAACATTGTAGTCGCAAATAATGATTGCTAGATTTCCAGAGAATGTCCTTCGACGAGAGAGCAATGGAACGCTTCAGCACTGGCCATGCTGAAGCGTTCCGTCGCTCTCGCTCTAGCAAATGACGATTCTGAGCGACAGAAAAGGATAGCAGTATAGGATAGTGCTGTTCCATGCTGACAGATGTGTCTCAACCCTTACTTCCCAGGAGGACAGTTTTCCGCAATTTGTTCCGTATTTTCTGGACCCGTTTTACGTGGGGAGCCGGCGCCGGCCTCAGTTCTTGAACCAGCCCAGCTCCTGCAGGGAGCTTAAGGCGTCTATAGGCGTCTTGACCGTTTCCGCCATGGTTCCTTGGTGGTGCTGCAGGAACCTACTTCTTATGTGTGTGACACCGTCACACTCATGGAGGAGATGGCTCGCATTTTCATCAGCTTCCATGCAAGCTCTGCACAGAAGACTGTCTGTAATACCTAGGGTGTAATGTAAAGGTTTTTATTTAGTGCACAGTGACCAGTAATAATGTCAACAGATACAGAGTAAGAATGTCCTTCTTTTACAGGGTCGTCAAGTTTTACAGTATTTCAGACTAAGAGGCTCCAAGAACCCGGAACTAGAGAAAATATTAGACGTCAAGATATACAACGCTCTTTTGCATGGCTATGCTTTTATGGTAAATATCAATATTATTTTCTGTCTATTTTTTTTATCAAAAGCTACCAACATAATTGTCATTTTAATTTTGTTCCTGACCTATTTCTTTAAAAACTTTCTTTATACAGGGTCAAATAGAAAATGTCAAAGAACTACTGATGTTTATGTCTGAGGATGGCATTGAAGCAAATGCACAAACTTACGCAGCCATATTTGAATGTATTGAAAGAAACCCAAGAGATGACAAAGCAACATTACTCAATTTTTACCAGAAATTGATGAAAAATAAGGTAACAAACTAACCTTCTCTTATGAAACTGAAAATTAGTTTTACTTTTGTGTTGATATTTGTCCCATCTTTCACACATATTGTCCAGAGAACCATACGAGTTTTTGTATTACTTCTGTGATGATATTTGTCCCATCTTTCACACAATACGAGTTTTTGTATTATTTCTATGTTGATTGATATTTGTCCCATCTTTGACACATAATCCAGAATCCCACATTTTCCAGAGACTTTGTATTCTGTGTACGAGTTTTTGTATTCTGTGTAGATATTTGTCCCATCTTTCACACATTGCTATTCAAATGAAAGACAAAAATGGGTTACCAAAAAAGTATTAAATTATTCTATTTATTTTTAGGGCATAAAACTAAACGACTTAATGGATAAAACAAAATTTCTTTATGACCAACGAGAGGTGGTTCTCAAAGCCATAAGGAGGATTCAACCAGGATTCGAACCTCAGTACACCCCTCCACTGCTGGACTATGATTGTCGACTAATGGACAACATGACCCTGGATAAAGTTGAAGCTAGACAGGGGTTGTTAAAATCCCCTGCAGAAGGGGTGGTCACCCTGGAGGAGGTCCAAAAGATGGGCAAGCAGCAACTGGACATAGAAATCAAGGGAGATATTGAGGTTAAAAATATTGATGCTAAAGATGACACATCGCCAATGGTTAAATTCTGTGTAAGTATATTTTATTACAGACGGCCGGAGGGGATTGGCACTACAGGACGAAAGCTGTGTGCATAAGCAACGCCCATAGGAATATAATAAAGAAACCTTTAAATACAATTTTTATCGAGTTATATTTTATTGCAGAGAGAAAAATTGCAAGAGACTGAAAACGAATGGCGCGACGTAATCAAAGAAGCGTTCGTGCGGAATCTTGGTACATTAAAGTCTCAAAGCACAGCTTCACACACTGCCATCACATTGTATCCTTATCTCAAAGTATTAAAGGTCAGTATGATGTATAATAAAGGCACTGATTTAAAGAGGTAGTTGTAAATAACAGTTTTGGTAAGTTCAAAATTATAAATGGAATGTTTAATAACTAGTTCAGCAGTTAAGGCCGTACCTAAATTTTCCGGGGTCCAGTGCTGCCCCCATTTAAAATAAATCATTTGAAAGGAAACGAAGACATTATTTAAAATTTTGCTACTACCAAGTCCTAGATAACCCTTCAAAGTATTTTATGAACTACTGTTTACAGTTTAAAGTAAAAACGTTAAGCTTTGCTACCCACATTTGCGAAAAACGGCCACTTTTGGCAAATGTGCGTAGTAAAGCTTAACGTTCTCATTATAAACTGTAAACAGTAGTTCATAAAATACTTTGAAGGGTTATCTAGGACTTGATAGTTGCAAAATATTAAATGATGTCTCCGTTTTCTTTGAAATGATTTATTTTAAAGGGGGGCAGCACTGGACCCCGGAAAATTCAGGTACGGCCTTAAAACTAAGCAGTAAAGTAAACAAAAATGAGTAATAAAAAATAATGAACTGGATCAGTGAATATATAATTGTTGAGCAGAGAAATAATTGAATGGGCGGTAAAAAAAATTGAACGAGTGGTTCTATAGGTTTTCCCTAACCTAGTAAAATGAGTAAAATGGATAAAACCGACCTAGCACTCGCCGGCCGCTACCGCGGCACGCTCGCTTCGCTGCTCGGCTCGTGCGTGTGTTGGTCGCAGTTCTAACCTAACCTAACCTATAGGTTTTCCCTAATCTAGTAAAATGAATGGAACTAGTAATATGATAAAATAACCGACTAATTGATTTTTTATTACTGTTCATGTTTTACTTTAATTTAATAAATGTAATAACTGCTCAATATGTTTTCCAACTGATCATAATAACATCTCGAATATTTAAATAACAGCTCAAAAAATTAGTTTCCTATAATAAATAATGCACATATGGAAAATGCACGTTACTGCCCGAGCGAGCGAAGCGTCTCAGTTTCGAGATTGGCCAAAATTGCTTTTGTCCGTCTGTCTGTTCTCGCCAACAGGTCGCATTTTTCAACAGTTTTTTTTACGAAAGTTGGCACATAAGTTCCGTAAGTTATTTAAAAATTTTAGTCGAGTCGCGATTTTTTATTAGGGGGGAGAAATAGAGGGAAAAGGGGGGAACCTTGCTGTAACGTTATTTTTTCACGGATTTCAATCAAATTTGAGAGGCACACCAAGGACTTTATTCTACACAAGATGTTGCAAAAAAAATCCAAAAAAGGGAGTGGAGGGGGGAAGTTTTCTGTAGCGTTTTATATGGACGGATTGCACTGAAATGGCTTTTCTAAGCCCGGGGAAAGAGGAAAGTGTCGGTTATTTATTTATTGCATGGTTATAAGAGCTTGCGAGATCTACTGTTCTCACAAAACCACTAGTTTATTTATTACACTTTACAGTTACATAATCTCGTCTTTATCTCTTGCGGGGAAGACAGAGCCCTGGGCCATAAGACCCAAGGGTCACTTTTAGCGTGATCGTGGGCATGTAAGTAAAAAAGATAATCAAAATAGTGATGGGTTGCTAGCCGCATCGCATATTCACATGATTCCTCGAGACTTTTGCCCATTCACTCGATTGCCTCTTACAATCTGTGCTATATATTTGATGTTATACCCTATTTTCAGGTTGATCAATTTGTAGACCTAATAATGGGTGAACTCAGCAAGTTGGTCGACGGCAGCGAAACATACAGTCCTACTCTCAAGCTACTGCAGAGAGATCTTGGCACCCAAGTATATCATAAGTAAGTACTTTTACGAAGTGATTTGTAAACATAGGCACTATGTTTATATATTTATAAGGCAAGTGTGAAAGGAAGAGCGGGACAGGGTCGATCTCGGCGAACATTCTGCAATCAGATTGCAGACGTTTTGAATAAGGGTGAGGCAAGAAGTACCTGTAACCGAAGGGCATGTATGAAGAGGTTGATGAGGGTAGATGAAGCGAAAGAGGTCTGTCTGTCAGTATCGTAGCAAGTGGAAGTCCATAGTCTCTGCCTACCCCTGCGGAAAACAGGCGTGATAGTATGTATGTATATACTTGACTGCCTCCGTGGTCCAGTGGTCAAGGCGTCTGCCTTATGATCCGGAGGTCGTGGGTTTAAATCCCACTGGGAAGCATACTTTGTGAAAAAGTTGTTTCCAGTCTGGTTAGGATATTGCAGGCTTGAATCACCTGATTATCCGAAAAGAAAGATGATTCCGTGCTTCGGAAGGCACGTAAAGCTGTTGGTCCCGAACGCCAACTAGCGTTTGTACCTATCCTAGGATTGGTTCTGGTCTACCCTTTGGGTTGCGGAGGTTAGACGGCAGTCGCTCTGTGTAAAAACCAGTAACCTCGTCAAATCACCTAGGTAAGGTAGCGGACCCCGGGCTCAGAAGCGTAACCGCCGACGATGCAACCGGGAAAACGCTTAGATGATGATGATAGTATGTATGTATATAGTATATAAAAAATGCACCTTCTCGAGTCGAAAGGCTTTTAATTTAATTAAATCAAACTTGACCAGTATTTGGCCACAGCAATTCCCCGGTCATTTGCCTCATTTTAGGTCTTGCATTGTGCATTTGCAATATGCACCTGATTACTACGTGCTTAAGATTTCGTTTATTGTTGTCTTTCAGTCTGCACGCTTGATGTATAATATAAGTCATATATATATATAGTCAAGTATATTGACCATAAAATATTTGTATCTAATAAATACCTTGACTGTCAGCATTGCAGACACCAGTCAGTCACCAGGTGACACTATCCAGGGTCTAAGAAAATATATTGAAACTATTTTAAGGGTCGATTCAGTACATGATACTAAACAACTTTCTTCAAGGAATGTATATCGAAATATGAAAAAAAAGACCGTATTCGTCACGACGCGAAACTCGTGTCGTGGCCCTTACCAAAACGGCCACAACGCGTTTTGGCAATCACAGAACGACCAGCGTTCCGGCCTATTATTTCGCTTAATGAGCGAATTTGTTCTTCGAGCGTAACATGTGCACTTTGCACTTATACATTAATTAATTAATTATTTTCAACAGGTATCAAATAGAACAGTATCGCCGCAACGGGGTACTGTCCAAGATAGAGCAGCTGTACGCTAAATACGGCGCGTGGTACGTGTCGCGGCGGCCCGTGGACGGCAGCGCGCGGCCCTACAACTGCCGGCAGGCGTGGCAGGCGCTCGCGCACGCGCTCCGGGACGGGGCGAGCATTGTGAGATATCTTTATTACTACCAACTGGACTGCCTCCGTGGTCCAGTGGTCAAGGCGTTTGTATTGTGATTGATTGATGACTTTGAGAAGCAAACTTTGTGAAAAGTTGTTTCCAGTCTGGTTAGGGTAAAAAAAAATATCCGAAAAAAAAGATGATTTCGTGCTTCGGAAGGCACGTATAGCTGTGGGTCCCGAACGCCATCTAGCGTTCTTTTTAACCTATCCTTGGATTGGTTTTGGTCTACCCTTTGGGTTGCGGAGGTCAGACGGCAGTCGCTCTGCGTAAAAACCAGTAACCTCGTCAAATCACCTAGGTTAGGTAGCGGACCCCGGGCTCTGAAGCGTTACCACTGAGGATGCAACCGGGAATACGCTCGGATGATGATGACCTATTACCATACCACCAACTGGACTAGACGGTCGAAGAAAGAGAGGAAGACCAAGGAAGAGATAGGACGACCGTACACAGTTTGAAAAAAAAATGGCAGATCACTTCTAGGGACCGCAAAAGATGCAAACAAAAAGGGGTGGCTTTTGCCCAACAATGGGATCTACACAGCTAACAAAAATAAAAATGTACCTACCTATCTCATTTTGGATTAATATTTTTTTCTCCACGTTCCTTAAAGGATATACAGGGAGCGAGCTGGAGCCTGGAGCCCCGGGCGGCAAGCAAATCCCCCCCCTTGTCCCACTTACGGCGGCAAAGTCAAGCATATCTATTTGATCCCCCATTCCCTTAGATATTGGATAAATTAAGCATTACTATTTGCAATCGCAGCCTTTGCTCAATAGCAAAGGGGGCGGCATATTCGGCACCCCTAAGCACGACATAGTCAAGCAATTTATTTCTGCACCCCCAGGGCCCTCGCTACGTTAAAGAAGTGGGCGGCATATCCAGATTTTGCCCTGCCTGGACAAAATTCTAGATTCGCTATTGCGGGAGAGGGGAAGAAATAATTCACCTACAATGACGTTAATAGTCTTTTACTTACAGGACATGGAGGAAGCGCCATGGCCGATTGAAATGCGACAAAACGTGGGCAAGTTCCTATATAACATCATCATTAACGATGTGAAGATTGACGTCAACATGTTCAAGCCAAAGGCTAAACAGTAAGTGATCGAAGAACATAAGTTGTCAAACCAGCACCACTCATGGTCTTTATACGACTATACTTTTCCAATCAGGTCGATGGTTCACGTCCCAAGTATTTTTTCATTATTTCTTATTTGATTATTTAGTTTGAGTACTTAGATATAAAGATGCAGTATTAAAGTACTCAAACTAAATAACCATGTAAAATAACATAAGTTTTGCTGCTAGCAAAAGGCATACCGAGGGGTGATCACCCTTAAAATAGTTTCAGTATGTTTTGTTTGACCATGTGTATGTATTTCAGTATATTAAAGAAGGAAATTATATTTATTTGAAGATGAAACAAAATCCTATTTCTGTCACTAACAGCAAGAAGCTGCCAGCAGTGTACAAGGTGCACCGTCCTTGGGGACGCCTCGTCCGGCTGGAACTGAAGCCGCACCCGGTCCTAGCGCGGCTGTGGGGCGGGGCGTCCCGCTCCGAGTTGCGAATGAGAGCAGCCCTCGCACCCACCGCCTGCCCGCCGTTACCGTGGGCCAATTTAAAGGCTGGAGCGTATCTGGTCACACCTACCCCGCTTATTAGGTGAGTTATTGACCGTGTAGAACTTAGGCTTTAGGCGAAGACCAGCGACGAGTTCAGTACGTCTCTGTCACAAAGTCTATGTGTGCCAGAGACACGTGACTCGCACGGTTTCAGCTATCTATCGCACGTAGGGTTCGCGACAGACGGACTGAACCCGAAGCGGCGGCATTGGGTTTTACTAACGATCCTTATGAAGTGGCCTTTGGCTCCGATGAAAAATCACCGTGTATGTGCCCAGGACACAGAAATTAATAAGAGTATTTCATACCCAGGATGCCGATGCACATAATGAGCCAGTGGAGCCGGCTGGAGCAAGCCCCGGCGCGCGCGCTGCACCCCGTGCTGGACAGCCTCAACCAGCTGGCGGCGGTGCCGTGGGTCATCAACAAACCTGTTCTGGACTTACAGCTCCATATATTCAGGTAACAGTCACGACAAAAAAATCATCGCAAAAAAATTATGTAATAAATTAGCCTGTCTTGAATATCAGATTGTAAAATCCAACACATCCGATTTATACCTTACTTTAATATAATCTAGTCATCGTCATTTTTACCCAACCACGGCAAAGCCAAACGGAAGGGTTATGATTTTAGCAGTCTATGTATGTATGTGTATTCCACCGTAGCATCCAAACTATTTATCCAATTCTCACAACAGAGATGTCAATCGATTCGTCATTATAGTCTGGGTGACATAGGCTAAATTTTTTTTGCATAAATTCATATAATCAAATGTTACATACAAAAATTGCGATATAAAAAAAATTTTTTTTTTGTTTCGATATTGAGTGGGGTATCAAATGCAAGGTTTTAATTAGCACATTTCAAAAATATATACATTGTTAGTCGTAAATGGCTGCTGAATTGGATACAATACAATAAAAATTATTGCACCGAATTACATTATCAAATAATCATACTTTTCAGTAAGTAAAGACGCCGTTGAAAACTAGTACTACTAGGACTAGTATAGATTTGTTGCCAATAACTCCCTTAAAGCAATCAAAAGACCTACACCAACCTTTGATTGTAACTTGTCAGGACTTCTTCTTTTAAGAGCATGCTCTTGTCAGTGGAGTTAAGTGGAGATGCCTCCATTCCTCTCTTCTCTGCCATCTTTTCAATGTTTTGGTAGGACTAAAGAAGGGAAAACCTTAAGTTCTAAAGGACTCGTATCTATGGCCGTAAAGTGATATTTAAAAAAAAAAACTTTGTTGGCAGGTCGGGCGGCAACAAGAAGCTCGACATCCCCCCTCCGTCGTCCTCGCTGGACGCGTCGCAGTTCGAGCCCGGCAGGCCGGCGGACGCGGCGGCCGCCTTCAAGCGGCGCGTAGCTGTGAGCCGCGCGCGCGCTGAAATGCATTCGCTGTGGTGCGACATGCTGTACAAATTGTCGCTAGCCAACCACTTTAGGTAAGTTAAACCTCTGCCACACGGGCGTTGCGGCTGCGCTGCGTTGTTGCAACACAATGATTACAACGCAGTGTATGCCACACGAACGCAGCGTCAACGCAGCTATCTATAAAGTATATGTAAATTTCAACGGAGCTCCGTCGTTTCAACGCAGTTCCCTTCTCTGCCTCGTCTCCCTCCTCTCCTTGTGGGTTGCGTCGCCATCCGTCATTTCAACGCATCGTATGGCATGTCATTTAGATCTAAATGTAAAACGACGCAGCGTCACCGCTCAGTCGATGCCGCGCTAACGCAACGCACAGGCAACGCCCATGTGGCATCGCCCTTCAGTTAAGAAACAGCAATTTTTTTTTTACGGCGTTTGGCATCAGCCTTTTTGCCATAGCAAAAGCAATAAACTAAAAATGTAAATGTCACCTTTTTAGATCCCTCTATTAAGTCACTAAAAATTATTAGTTACCTAATTTTATTTCAATATTTTTTTTACCTGACTGCGCCAGAAGGAGGGTTATGTTTTTCGACAGTGTATATATCTATATATGTATATTTCTTTGGCACGCTCTGCAGCCTAAAAGGCTTGATGGATTTTAGTTTTGAGAGGTGGCGTTAGATTCGACTTAATTGTTAGAGTGACACGGTGTCAAACCATTGTTAAAGGATGTACTTTCTAGTTTATCACACAGACGACATGCGTTCCGTCTTGGTAATCTCGCTAGTCCGCTACTCGGAGGTTCTGCGTTCAATTCCTAGCCAGGATTAATTGAAAAATGGCATTTTTCAAATTGTCCTAGATCTTGGGTGTTTGTCATGATGGAATATAGTATAGTTGGGTTAGTATCCCGTAACTCAAGTTTAAAAACTAATTTTTTGGCTAGCTCATCAGTAATTTTTCATTATCTATTTATATATTATTACAGAGACCGCGTGTTCTGGCTGCCACACAACATGGACTTCCGCGGGCGCGTGTACGCGTGTCCCCCGCACGTGTCCGTGCTGGGCGCGGACGCGGCGCGCGCGCTGCTCATGTTCGCGAAGAGAGAACCTCTCGGGCCGCGAGGCCTGCGCTGGCTGAAACTGCACGCGGTCAACCTCACCGGCACCATGAAGAAAAGCACAATCGACGAAAGGCAAGTGTAAACAAAATAAATATTAGACACAGTTATACATAATACCCCTGACGATGCAACCGGGAATCCGCTTGGATGATGATGACAGATATTTATACATAATACATATTTATTTTGCTGAGTAAACCGTTAAGCTTAATACATTCTTCGTCTAAGCGCGTTCCCGGTTGCATCCTCAGCTGTGCTGCTTTGGAGCCCGGGGTGCGCTTTCCTGCTTTTTCTTCTCCAAATATAAAATGCATGTCAATGGTCACCCAAGGATGCCAAAGACCTTGAAAATGGAGAAGAAATAGCCGGAATAGTTTAAATGCTTTGGCTATAGTTTTACGACCGGCCGTCAACCCACTTTGGGAATGTATTTGTGCGAAAAGTTTTACAACCGGCCGCCGCCCGACGTTAACCCTTCTTGGGAATGCAATTGTAGCACGAGATGTTTGTGCTAAGTCCTTTAGTCGCCTCTTACAACATCCACAGGAAGAGATGGAGTGGTCTTATTCTACTCTGCCGGGAATTACACGGTTAAGCTTAATATATTGACCGCTAGTATTTTATAAAATATTTATTATCTACTTCAATAATACAGTAATAAGTTACAAGTTAATAATACACTGAACACAACGAACAGCAACCGTACGTGGTGAGCGTCGAACCAAGAAGGTGACCGTGCGCCCGCGCGTGTACCCTCGCCCCGCCTCATCCAATAGGGTTGCCAGGTGCGGTGCGATGTTGCCCGCCGCGGCACGGTTTTGCAAGTCAGCGCAAGTAAGACGCTAACACAAGTTACAATCGATTTTTCTTCCATGATGGTTTGGGAGAAAAGAATGTACTTACTAGCTGCTTCTCTTGCCTCGCAGATCGTAAAAGCCGATTGAGGGAATGGGCAAAAATGCCAATCATGTTAACAGGCGATGCGGCTAGCAAATTATCACTGTTTTGTTTCCCTTTTCTATCTTCTCGCCTACCATTTCTAAATTTTCTTTTCATGAAATGAATGAAAATTTTCGAGAATCAACCATACCGTCGCATATAAAAGGGAACCGAGTCAGTGCCACGCGAGTTCTTAGTGAGCTTTCAGTGAGATAACTTCGCAGTAAATTAACAAGTGTAATCGGCGAGTAACCTATAAGACTTCAGCGACTAATTTAGAGCTACGAGTGCTTGATGACTTGGATATCTAATGTTTTGGAAGACTGTGTGTCAACTCTTGATTCCGTAGTGAATAAATTCCCAAATAAATGTGTTAGCGTTTTACTCCAAATCTTCGAACCCAATTTCGTAACACTATTTACAATCATACACCCGTACACGTGTCAGTGGAGCGGAGCCTACCTTGTTCTAATTAATAGACCTACCATACCTACCATTACCTTTTTTTTGGGCGGCTGGCAACCCAGGAGCTTATATGTCAATTTTATTGCTCCGTATTTAATATAAATTTAAATATTTTCATAGTTTAATTCATTAAACAATATTATTTAATTGTAAAATCAGATAGGTGCTTACATCATTCATAATTTGTTTGTGTAAATTTAGTGTATTTTGTGAAATAATGGTGTCCCAAGTTGACGTTCAGTGGGTATAAATGTTACCGGCTTTTTACAACTTTTACAAGGTAAGAACGGTACAATATTTAATCCCGTTTATATATTTCACTAAAACACAGCGTCCTTTGTGCACAATTTTTCATATTTGCGAAAATTATCGTACATAAACACATCTAATTTTGATGTAAATTGATACTGATTCACAAAGTAGATTAGGTTATGTTATTGTTATTTTTTAGTTAGGTGATCGGTTTTGCTAGCTTAATCGTGCAATTATAGCCTTTATTATCTTCCCTAGACATTACATCTGTCCCTTTTTGTAAAATATGTCCTCCTCAACCCGTGCTGAGACTGCCTGACAACTGGAAATCCAGCTGAAGCAAGTCTTACTCGAGCTAAAGGCAGAAAAAGAAGACAACGAGAAATTATTACTGGAAAGGGAAGATAATGAACGCGAATATGTATTGACGCGAAATAACAACATTAGACTTGAAGAAAAACTCTCTGAGAGTCTTCAGTTACGTGATGATTTGAGCGAGCGCAGCTGAACCGATCAAAGTTAGAAATAGATTCTTTCCGCCAATGTTATGATGCGTTTGAGCAGACCCTCAGACGTACCACTGAATTAGAAAAGGAGTTGGGCGAGGCATACAGACAAATTAATAGCTATGAGCAAGATGCCCAGATGCGTCAGTCAGCAGAGGTCTCCAGCCTATATGACCAGCTCATTGATAGTGTCGCTATGTCTCCCTCAACTAATTCTCCAGTTATTGATCTCACTAGTGAGACATCATCGAGTAGTATTGATTTAGATACCCTAAAATCAATGATTAGTCATAACCAATTTAAAAAATATGTAAAACTTTCCAAAATAATTAAGAAAACTAATAATAAATTGAAAATTAATCTCAGGAAATCATGTTTATTAAAATCCAGTTCATTAAATTGTAAATTGCAATCAGAGTTAGAGTTATGTAATAAACAATTGGCGGAAAGTCAGGAGTCATATGAGGACAACAGGATTAAACTTGAATCTCATATTATTAAGTTGCAACCTACTACAACTACACAGTCACAGGCCGGAATCTCCTAAGGTACGCGCAATATGCGTCCCCGTTCCCCGTCCCCGCACCTCTCCCCCGTTTTCGCCTCGATGACTCACGTTGGCCGTCAAGAACCGGGGGAGAGGTCCGGATGCGGAGAACGGGGACGCATATTGCGCGTACCTTAGGAGATTTCGTTCTGTATACTCTTACTGTATTCTGTGACACAGTTACAACCTAAAGTACTACCTTCTTAGGAATCACAATTGATTCGAAACTTCAATGGGGCGCTCATATAACTAAACTTTCTAATAGGCTTAGCTCTGCGGCTTACGCTGTTAGGCGAATAAGACAATTGACAGATGTAGCAACTGCTAGAAAAGTGTACTTTAGTTACTTTCACAGTTTAATGTCTTACGGGATACTTTTATGGGGGAGTGCAGCCGACATTCAGACTATTTTTGTTTTACAAAAAAGGGCAATTCGTGCCATTAACGGTTTAGGATCGAGAGACTCAGTGAGAGAATTATTCAAGGAAATAGGTATACTTACTTTTGTATCACAATTCATATTTGAAAATATAATGTATGTAAGGAAAAATATTTCCATGTTCAATAAAGTAAGTGATTTTACAGATAGAAATTTACGTAATAAGAATGACTTAGTTAGCCCGTAATACAGGCTGAATACAGTCAGTAAGTCTTTTATGGGGAAGTGTATACCTTTTTATAATAAATTGCCAGAATCGGTCCTTGATATGCCAGACAGAAAATTCAAAGCTTATGTAAAGAAAGTACTTTGTGAGAAGGCTTATTATATTAAAGACAAAAAAGTCTGACTTGAGCTTGGCGCGGGTCCCTCTTAAAAGTTTGTATACTTAGACATGTCATAATTAAGGTACATTGGTACATACTAAATTTACAAATTGACATTATTTTAAATTTCGTAATTCTTATAATTCAATTTAATTATGTCATAACCAACAATGTAATCTCAGTCCATCCATATAACTAATTTTAAGTTTTAAGTTTGTTAGTTGACGTCTTTGGAGAAAACGTGCAGTGCAGTTTGTTGCCGCTTCTTCTGCACTTGCGCCTAGGAAGCGGCGTAAACTTAGCTGTAAGTAACGATTAGACGTCAACATTTGTGCAAAACAAAACAAGTGACTATTATCAAGAGATATTATAAATATCCTATGATAATAAAGATATTTTGAATTTTGAATAATTGTACAATAAAAATAAGATATTGATATTGTGCTTGTAGTTTTAGACAAATGTAAAAATCATCAAAAAAAAAAGTTATATAAATATATTTAAGTGTTAAAACTTAATAAATATAATCATTATAAAAATATAACTATGTGTAAGTAAGCATAACTATAATAGCATATATTGTTTTTCTTTTTATAATTTTTTTTATCGAAAAAAAAGGAGCCGGCGCATCACGCTCACTAAAAAAAGAAGCAAGGAGCTTCTTATTTTATTTTCAAACCTCTTCTGTTGCACTTTATACGCGACGGACGCTTAAACAACAAAGCAGTCTTTAATTTTTCCATGTATATATTACACACCAAGTATAATATCTATATTCCCCATACTGATTTGATACCAGTATTCTGTCGGTTTTTACAACTCCTTCTTTCTCCCACCTTCTGACTGCGAATATCTCTTACACTCCTCTATCCCTATCTACGAGTCCAACTGGTTTCTCGAGCTATGTGAGTGGTATAACGAGGTTTGGCATCGCCACACTCAATGAACTGCGGTCGGTATACGTATCGGCTTTGATCTATAAGCGTGATGATGCACTTTCCAAGGTAGACGTCATTCATACGCTCTTGCAGCGTAACTGCTGGGTGAGCGGATTCAGAACAAAACAGAACAGAAACCACTTTTGTTGCACTTCATGTGATTTAATCTCATAATTTGTTCATAGGCTCGCATACGCAGAAAGTATAATGGATAAGATATTGGACTCTGCCGATCGGCCGCTCGACGGCGAGGGCTGGTGGAAGCGATCCGAGGAGCCGTGGCAGACGCTGGCGTGCTGCAAAGAAATCGCCAACGCCGTGAGGTCTCCCAACCCAGAAGGTATGTTTTATGAAGGTATCTGATATCTCTCTCTTTAAAAATTACAAAGTTTACGTAACGTAGTAACGTAGCGCGAACTTGAAATTCTTCTTCATCTTTAGGCTAAGAAAAGAAGAAAGACGTGTACAATATTTTTTCATAATCCATCTGAAACCCCAAATAAAAATTTTTAGTCATCATGCCTAATGTGAAATTTTAAAAACTGCAGTCATTGTTTCCTGAATGTCAAGCATATGTTTCTTTAAAAGATAAAAGATGGGATAGGGTCATATAAAGGCCAAGTTCACCGTAAAGTAGGTGGAACATAGAACCAAATAGTGACGCGTTCCGCCGCATCCGCCGCGGCATCTCCTATTGACATAATATTCCTCAGATTTTCACCCATTCTCTCGATTTTCACTCATTTTTTCTCTAGATTTTCACTTATTTTTTTTATAGTGATTTTAGGCATTCAAGATGTAGTATTTAAGTACTGAAACTAAATAATGAAATAAGAAATTGTAAAAACCTGAAGAACAATAGATGTACACACAGTAAATGAGAAAAAACCGGTCAAGTGCGAGTCAGACTCGTACATGGTTCCTTACCTCAGTACAATGTTTAAAAACGAAAAAAAAAACACGTTTCTTGTTTTGACGACACCCTTTAATTTTTTACTTTGTCTTATTTTTCGTACCTATTTGTTGTTTTAGTGGCCTCAGAAATACATAATCGGTGAGAATTTCAAGTGTCACGCTATTGCGGTTCAAGAGATATAGCCCTGTGACAGACGGATAGATGAACAGCGGAGTCTCTTAAAGGGTCCCGTTGGCATTCTTTGGATATTGAACCCTATAAAGATATCTAAACGCGACTTTATCACAGCTATTTCGTGTTTTTTCGTATGGAACTAAGAAATTTTAAATGTATTTGGTTCCCAGAATACATGTGCGGGTTCCCCGTGCACCAGGACGGCTCGTGCAACGGGCTGCAGCACTACGCGGCGCTGGGCGGGGACGCGGCGGGCGCGGCCGCCGTCAACCTGGCGCCGCGCGCGCGCCCGCAGGACGTGTACAGCGCCGTGGCTGCGCTCGTGAGTATTAGCCACTACGAGCTTACAAATTATCATACCATAGAGCAGGGGTCGCCAAATGGCTGACCGCGGTCCGCATCCGGACCGCCGACCCATTTTGTGCAGACCGCGAGAACACAGCAACTTCCTCTTTTTTTGCTCGAAATCGAAATAAAATAAAAATAAAATAAAATAAAATTGATATGTAAAAAAAATCTTTGTTATTTCCTTAAATACATTTGTTAAATTCATCTTTTTTTCTATAAAATGTTGTGCGGACCGCGATGGTCATCCGAGCGAAACTAATTGGTGACCCCCGCGATATAGCATTACAGGACCGCGCAAAAGCGTCTTTAAAAACATTGTTTTAGAACAAAGTTCAACGCGGAATGCTTTAGAAAATGTAAATTATATATATGATAAATATATAATTTATTACATTATATATATGTATAAAATGTAAAATAATACATGTAAAAACGTTACGAGACTGTCGCTTCCGTCCGGTCGTAATTCGGATATTATTAGATATTAGGGCCGAAACACATCCAAGCGTTACGCCAAATTCTGCGTTCTGCTCCGACGTAACATTGAAGTAAATACGTACGTACGTACGCACAAGTACAACACAAGTAAATACGTTGTGCGACGTGACGCTGATATCTGGAGCGAGCGGTGTCGCGAGACGCGCGGTTGACCAAAGTTTTCCTGTAATCTGTAGGTAAAAAACGTGTTTTCTCCTTTAGGCCATATTACCGTATAGGTTTACCCACGTAAATACCCGCAGACTTTCATTTAGTCTACGTACAAAAAATGCGCGATCAACTTGTACGGCAAATCTAAATTTGCCGTACAAGTTGACTCATAAAGCAAATCATCGTCATCATCATCCCAGCCCACTGCTGAGCATAGGCGTCTCTTTATCGACGCCACCCATCTCGGTCCTGTGCTACTCTCATCTAGATGCAACCCGGCACTTTGATTATGTCATCAACCCATCCATTCCATTTGATAAAACTAGTTAATAGTTGCTTATATTTTATATTAACAGATAGAAGAAATGCGCAAAAGGGACGCAGCAGCGGGAGTTCAAGCAGCCATCATCCTAGAAAACTTCGTGCGGCGCAAGGTCATCAAGCAGACCGTGATGACCACGGTGTACGGGGTCACTAGGTTCGGCGCGCGCCTGCAAATCGCCAAACAACTCAAAGGTAAGCCCTCAATACGAGGGCCACACCGAAAACATCGGGAATAGAATACTTAAGAATAAATTAGAGTAAAACCTTTTCGGTGTTTGAAATGTAGTATTATGTCGAACACAATTCCATTTTTAAATTTTAAATAAAGTAAAAAAGAAAAGAGTATTGACCATTTGAATTTGACAAGTCGGTGAGAAAAATGGAGCTTACGCGGGAACATTTTCGTGCAATAATTTGATGAACTGGGTGTCAAAAAGTTAATTTCACGCTGGGTGCCCCACCGTTTGAACGAGGAACAAAAGTCGGCTCGTGTTAATTGGTGTCGGTCTGCTCTGCAACGGTTCAATAGAGGGAGTTCAAATGCAGTTTACAATATCGTCTCTGGGGATGAATCGTGGATTTATTCATATAAGCCCGAAAGAAAACATCAATCGGCAGTTTGGGTCTTCGAGGGTGAGGTCAAGCCAACAAAAGTTATTCGCTCACGCAGCATGTCGAAAAAAATGGTCGCTTCGTTTGTATCGAAAACTGGTCATGTGGCTACGATTCCTTTACAAGAACGAAGGACGGTTACTGCTGATTGGTACACAACTGTTTGCCGGAAGTCATAAGAGAACTTCGTAAAATTAATCCGAATCGCACGCAAAACAAGCGCGTTTTTTAATCTGGAAAACGTGGAGTTGATGCACCATCCTCCGTATAGCCCTGACCTGAGCCCCAATGATTATTGTACATTTCCAAGAATTAAAGATATGCTACGTGGTCAACGGTTTCACGGCCCAGAAGAGAGGGTCGAAGCTTACAAATTAGCTGTTTTGACTGTATCCACTTCAGACTGGAATTACTGTTTCAATAATTGGTTTGATCGAATGCAAAAGTGCATTGACTGTCACGGAGAATACTTCGAAAAACAATAAAAGTAAACATTATTATATTATCTTTGTACTTTTTTCTATTCCCGATCTTTTCGGTGTGGCCCTCGTATCTGTACAAACTGTCACTCGCCAACCACTTTAGGTAAGTTAGAGTTAACACCAAATGCAAAAATTAAAAAGTCACCTTTTGAGAACCTTCTTCTTCTTCGTCTAAGCGCGTTCCCGGTTGCATCCTCAGCTGTGCTGCTTCGGAGCCCAGGGTGCGCATGCCTGCTTTTTCTCCTCCAAATATAACATGCATGTCAATGGTTACCTAAGGATGCAACAGTTTAAATGATTTGGCTACAGTTTTACGACCGACCGCCTGCCTGACGTCAACCCACTTTGAGAATGTATTTGTGCGAAAAGTTTTACAACCGGCCGCCGCCCGACGTTAACCTTGGGAATGCAATTGTAGCACGAGATGTTTGTGCTAAGTCTTTTAGTCGCCTCTTACGACATCCACAGGAAGAGATGGAGTGCTCCCATTCTAACCCGGAGCCACGTACACCACCTTTTGAGAACCTTCTCTATAAAATATTTCTGTAGGGTTTTTAGGCATTCAAGATGAGTACTGAAGTACTCAAATTAAATAATGAAATAAGAAATGGTAAAAAAAATACGTGAGTGGGACTTGAACTCGCGACCTTAGTCTAAATACGACTGCCACGATGCACCACTGAGCTATCACATGTTCATTATTTAATTTGAATATTTCTCTATGAAGTCACCCAAAATTCTTAATTACTTATTCTTTTCTTATTATTATTGTTGTACTGTTACTATATAGAAACTATTATTGTTTTTGTCTTATTCTTGTACTTGCTTGTTGTTCATACAGAGACCGTGTATTCTAGTTTGGTAACACTTAATATTGATGCTTTTGTCGTATTCAAAAACAATACTTATGTTTTTGCTGCAAGGTACGTTTTAACTTATAATTTATAAGAAACATTATGCTGTTTTATTTTATTTGTGGATCTGTAATAATAAATAATCATCAAAATTTAAGAACTTATTGCTCATGTCGTTAAGAGTATTTTTTATGTCTCTTAACGATAATTAGAAATGAGTCTCACGATTGTTGTTTTGGAATTGAGACGAAAAGAAAACTCCGATTAGATTTTTTCTGAGAACTCTTTTTAACCCTCCTCAAGAAAATTCTAAATCCACTGGTGCCGGTTGTTATAGCTCAACATGGCAATCTCGAAACTAAATTACTGACTTCTAAGTAAAAAATAATTCTTTAGGTCGCTTGAATCATTTGACAAGTATCACCAAAGGTATATTTTTTCTTCAACTGTATTATTTATAGATATCGACGAGTTCCCCAAGGAGCACGTATGGAGCTGCTCTCAGTACCTCACCACGAAGACGTTCGACAGTCTGCGAGAGATGTTCACCTCCACCAAGCTCATACAGGACTGGTTCACCGACTGCGCCAAGTGAGTGTGCAAGAAAATTGTAAATACTTCTCAAAAACTTGAACTGTTACACGCTAATAAGAAACGCCCCACCTCTTCGATCATATATTCTATAGATGCACAGTTCCTTGCAAAATCAAACAAAATATTGTCCGCGTGTCAATACATACATAGTTAGATGTATACCATTTCAAGTATTGCGAAAAAAGTTCTTAAGTGTCATACAGTATAATCTAATTTAAACCTTAGGTAACTGAGATAAGCGTGGAAATAAATCCGTATTTTCACCACGCACTTTGGCATCTTTGACGTAACGTCACGCGCGCGGCCACCGAGCGAAAGAGAGCGAAACAAGGCGTAATACTGTTTTATGCCTTGTTTTTCCGGTGCCATTTTTTAGGCGGCAACTGTGCATCTAAAGAATATATGATCGAAGCCCCACCTGATATTATACTTTAGTTTAATACAGCTAATACTGTATTTGACTCGATTTTTTTATTATTCATAAAAAAGTAACAATTCGAAACCAAAAACTTTTAATCCGCTCAAAAATAAGTAAGTTAAAAGGCTTCCTAATTTGGAAAAATATAAATGGAAACTGTCAGGATTCGCGTGTATGAAAAAGATAACGAGATATCATATGAGATAGAAATGCTAATTGCTGCTTGATTTAATAACCAATTTTAGTGCAGTTTTTAAACAAATATTTCTTTTAGTGTATAAAATATTGTCTAAAAACAAACAGTCAAATAACTTTTAGGCCAGCACACAGGCCAGCAGGCCTACGACCACCTAATGTTAGTAAGAGCATTTGGATTCTGGAGCTAAAAGTAGAGACGGCGTATGATAGCATATATATTTAGTAATATATGGAGTTATAGATGTCTGTCATAACAATTCTATACCTCTATAATATGGCAACCTTATAATAATTCTATACCTATATAATAAAGTAGCAACGGCTATGCAAAGTTTTGCTGGCAGGACTTCGTACATCGCTAGCGCACTAGTATCCGCGAAAATACATATGGTTGGTGGTTGTACCAGCACTGTGTTATGTTTACAGAAGACAGTAAGAGTATACAGAATGGAATCTCCCAAGGTCCCGCGCAATATGCGTCCCCGTTCCCCGTCCCCGCACCTCTCCCCCGCTCTCGCTTCAAGGCGAGAGCGGGCGAACACACACTGCACGGCGCACGCGGCCGCACAAGAACGGGGGAGTGCGGGGACGGGGAACGGGGACGCATATTGCGCTTACCTTAGGAGATTCCGTTCTGTAAACTCTTACTGTCTTCTATGGATATGTACCTGCGTGGAGTTTAGGCAAGTAAGCGCCCGATTATCCGCCTTCTACTTATAATTCTATCTCGCCCTGGCGAATGGGATATTATACAGTAATATATGTGCAGGCTGATCTCGGGCGTGTGCGGCGAGAGCGTGGAGTGGGAGACCCCGCTGGGGCTGCCGGTGGTGCAGCCCTACTACCGCCGCGCCGCGCCGCAGGCCAGCAACTGCAACGCCTCCATCGACTTGCAGCAGTCAGTATTCTTTGCTACCACAATTTTTTTAATTTAGGGATACGATACACTATCTCGACTTTATCCCTAACGGGGCAGAGAGAGGGCGTCAAGGCCCAGGCCATTTATACAGTGATGGTGGGCATGAATGTGGAAAAGGGAAATCATAATAGTGATGGGTTGCTAACCGCATCGCCTATTGATATGATTTAGATTCTTGCCCATTCCCTTGATCGGTTTTTACAATCTGTGCGGAAAGAGAAGCAGCCAGCATGGAAGAAATTATAATTGTTTAAATTTTATTAAGCCAAAAATGCTACAATAGGTAGACTAAATGCATCCTTCATCCATTCCTGTCCAGCTTTGAGAAAATTGAACAGACAGCAAAACCGTCTAAATAAATATCAGATATCATGTCTAGATATCATACTAATAAGTACTTTAAGAATGTTTTAAATACATACCATAAACAATAAATACATATGTTGATACATAAAATATAAATTTATACATACATGTGGAAAATAGTAAGAAATTATGAATTCTTCTATTTGTTTACAGTTTCGAAAAGAAAATCATGCACTTTTTCTTGAAATAAATCTACTAGAGATTTGTTTGATATCCTCGGGCAGCATTCCAATTATTGTGTGCTAACTGTTAGCGATATTATATTGTTACGAAACTGGGGTTCGAGATTTGAATTAAAATGCCAACTCTCTTTTTAGGGAATTTATTCACTACGGATTTATTTTATCGCAAGTTATCGCCGAACATACAAACGTCGGACTGTCCAAGTAGACTCAATAACTTTACTCGCTTCGCTCACTCGCTGAACATGCATTTATTATAACTCACAGGCGACCTTGTACCATGAAGCAGCGCAACGCCTTCCCTCCGAACTTCATCCACTCGCTGGACTCGTCGCACATGATGCTGACCGGGCTGTCCTGCGCAGCGCGGGGCCTCACCTTCGTGTCGGTGCACGACTGCTTCTGGACACACCCGCACACCGTCGACCACATGAACAAGGTAAACAGTCGGTAACGCAGATTGGCTGATCCTTTCGATACGGAATGGATATAAAAAAGAAACGGCTCTCCTTAGGGCCAAACCAACAAAAACGGCACTTTTTAGCGCCAAACAATATGACATAAAATAAAGTCTTTTATTTCAAGCTACAGTGGCTTTAAATATCTTATTTTAAGTTACATCTGTCTCCTCGCACTATACTAGTATATTTAACATGTAGCTCATTAAACATCCTATACACTTTGGCATCCATTCTACCATCTATCACCTTCAAGATTCCATTGGTGCTCCCACGCATTCTTCGCACCATCATATCACCACATAGACGACCTAAATTTGGCTAATGACAGGGGAGTAAGTGTGGGCACACATTGGTCCACACTCATATAATAATATCAGCCATTCAGACTCGCTAAGAAGAAGACAAGGTCAACAACTGGTAGGGTTGCCTTGAATATTTCAGAAGGTAACAGGATTTTTACTGAAAGTTGACACGACATACGTACTTAGCTACGTGCCAGCATTTCAGTGTCAAGCAACATTGAGCACTACATAATGATGATATAGTCTAATTTCGTTTAACATTGAAATAGGACATTATCGGACAGCTGTCTTGTTATTTTATGGAGTAACAGTCTAGCCGTGTGGTTCCCGGCAGAGTAGAATAGGACCACTCCAAGTCTTCCCGTGGATGTCGTAGAAGGCGACTTAGGAAACACAAGCTAAGTAGTATGTATGTATCCAGTAATAGTATGTTCTAAATTCGTTTAGTCAAAAAATTACTACATAGACTTATTGCTTCGAGTAGACTACCGGCAACTTCGATCAACTATATACTAGATTAAGGGTCACGGCATTAAAAACGGCAAAAAAAATAAGAGCACAAATAAACTTGTGGTCTTATTTGAGTTTAGTTCGATCCAACCACAGCCAACGTACGGACGTGTCAGAATGCCTCAGTGTGCTTTTAAAAACTGCGAAAATAACCATCGGAACAGTAAAGTTTCCGAAGGAGTATCATTCTTTCGGTAAGTACAATGTCACTTTTCTTTTAAAAATCTTAAAATCATTATTTAACTATTAAAAACTAATATTTCGTCGTTTAGCCAATATTCGACATCACAGAACCAACATTTTCGCCAAACATTGGTCGAATTTGGAACAAAAATATATGGAGTGGTTAATTTTATTTTTATTTCTTGTTTTTTTTTTATTGTAGATTTCCCTCTGATCCATTTCGCTGTGCAGAATGGATATCCATTGTTGCGCGAGAAAGAAGAGAAGATAATTACAGACCTTGCAAAAATTCTACAATTTGCTCGATACATTTTGATACATTTGATATATCTGGAAATACTCAAAGGCGTAGATTGTTGAAAACGGCGATTCCCAAATTGCAGGTAAAATATCTTTAAAATATGTCATATAAATTAATAGCTTTTGCCCGCGGCTCCGCCCGCGTTCATGTCGATCCCTTGGGAACATTACTTTTTTTGAGAAGACATACCCTTTGTCCTTCTCCATACCCCAGACAACCTATATGCAAAATTTCATGATGATTAGTTAGACGTTAAGAGGTAACAAACAAACAAACCAACTAACTTTCGCATTTAAAATTATAAGCTAGGATTAGGATTGAATTAACTAGGTGCAGTGTGAGTTGAAACAGAATTATTACTTTAGTCCTGCTTGCGTACTTACATGTTAATATTTATAAATGAAATGTTTCAGATTAACATTGAGCAAAAAAAGGTGCAAGCAGAAGCAGCTATATTGACGGAACAGATGACGTCAAACTTGGTAAGATACCGGTTGTTAGTATTTTAATTTGTAATTTGTAAAACAAGTATTTTTTGTCCTTTCTAGAATTTTTAGGATACCGTTATTTTTGTAGGTTGCACCTTCAACAAGTTTAAAGGACACCACAACAACGACTCCAGCAATTTCCATCTCCAATTCTCCTGCTGTTTCACTATCGGACCTAATATCCTTACAAGACACTCCAAGAAAAGGACATTTAAAAAAACAATTGATTAAATCTCGCAAAATTATAGAGACTAAAACAAAAAAAATTAATAATTTACAAAAAGTTAACAAACGCCTCAAGAAAAAAATTTCTTCATTAAAAAATATAATAGCAATCCTTCAAAAGAAAAAAACCATCGATGACACCGTATTTTTAGAGCTATCAAAACATGTAGAAGTTGCCGAAGTATTCAACGGGATGTATACTAAAAACAAAAAAAATCGTTCAAAACCATTCGCAAAATATCCTCCAGGTGCCAGGAAATTTGCTCTAACACTACATTTTTATTCTCCTTCAGCTTATAAATATGTTCGAAAAATGTTCGATACCTGTTTGCCTCATCCACAAACCTTATACGAATGGTATCGAAGCGTAGATGCTGAACCTGGATTTTGCGCTGAAACGCTAAATAGGCTCGAAGAGAAAGCAAAATCAACCGACAAAATTATTATGTGTGCTTTGGTGGCCGACGAAATGTCGATAAGAAGGCAAAAAATTTGGACCGGCAAACGCTATGAGGGCCTGGTAGAGATGGGTTTAGATAACGATGACAGCAGCCAAATAGCAACCCAAGCATACGTTTTCATGTTAGTTGCTATAAATGACTCATGGAAGCTACCTTTGGCTTATTTTTTTATAGACAGCTTGAAGGCAGACATGAAAGCCAATTTAATAAAAATTGCACTGGAAAAATGTAATAATATCGGTGTGCAAATTCGCTCCGTTACATTTGATGGCTGCAAAAGCAATATTGCAACAATGAAAAATTTAGGATGCGAGATAGACGATTTTCAAAATTTAAAAACTAATTTCAAACACCCTAGTGCTGATTATGACGTCGTAGTGTTTTTAGATGCCTGCCATATGTTAAAACTGATGCGAAACACCTTCGAATCTAAAAAAAATATATATACTTCGGATGAAAAATTAATCAGGTGGCAATTAGTGACAGAATTATATGATTTACAGGAAGATAACTCCTTGCACTTGGCAAACAAACTGTCACATAGACATGTTCATTTTAAAAATCAAATTATGAATGTAAAATTGGCTTCGCAGCTTCTAAGCCGAAGCGTTGCTAGAGCTTTAGAATTTTGTGAAAAAACCTTAAATATTCCCAGTTTCCAAAATTCAGAGACCACAGTGTACTTTATCAAGAGACTAAATGATCTTTTTGATATATTAAATACTAGAAATCTGAAAGATAACGGTTTTAAAACACCCTTAAATAAAAATAATTCTCAAAAAATATTATCATTCTTGTCAGAATCAAAAGATTATCTACTCTCATTAACAATTAATGTTAAATTTAAAAAAACTCTTAAAGTTGGCTCTGAGAGAAGAACTGTGTTTTCAAACAAAAAAGTACCTTTGGTTAAGACTCAAAATAACACTGGAGTATTGGGATTATTAGTGTGCATCAACAGTTTGATAAATTTATATGAAAATTTGATTGCAAGTGATATCCTTTCATTTTTATTGACCTACAAATTTAGCCAGGATCATGTAGAGCTATTTTTTGGGAACATACGAAGTCAAGGTGGACATAACAATAATCCCAACACGAGACAATTTAAAGCGAGTTTTAAAAAGCTGCTGTGTCATTTAGAGCTGGGGTCAAAATTTACCGGAAATTGTATTCCGATAGAGAATATACCAATATTGTCAGGATCATCTCCTTTAAATAAAATAAACAATTCCTCGAAAGGATATCGTAATGATCAAACCGAGGAGAAAAACTTGAGTACTGCAGAAATTAAAAAAAATAAATCTTTGGAGCAAAATTTTGATAAGTACCAGACAAACTGCAATGAACTCGGTGAAAAGTTAGATCAAACCCCAATTTCAGACGTTGTTTCACAAATAGTTGGATATATTTCTGGCTTTGTGGTGAGTAGTTTAGTGAAAAACCTTAGTTGTGACGATTGCAAAAACAACTTATTGGCAAAAGAAAAATTATGGTTTCACAAACTAATAGACATTAGAGATATGGGCGGCTTGTGCTACGCTGGAAACGATGTATTTGACATATGTATGAGCACAGAACGCGTTATACGACGTTGTCTTATCGTGAATGGGGGAAAATCAATCCAAAAAAAACATGATAAAAAATTTATATCTATAGAAGTATTACAATTATATATCGAAAAAGCCGTGTTTTCTGAAAATACCGAACATAACCATAACATTAATTTAATTCAATTAATAATAGAAAAGTTTATAGATGTACGATTGCATTACATCTGTAAAAAAGAAACGTCACAGATAAAAAGTGGCTCAAAAAGACAACTTTATAACAAGCTTAATTTATTTAAAGGTAATTAATAAGATCATATAACTAGTCATAATAAGATTAGAATAATAAATACGTACAGGGTGACTTTTTAACCACCAGCCAAATTTTTGGAGCAAGTTCAGTCCATGATACTGAACTACTTACCATTATAAAAGTTATTAAAAATCAATCAAAAAATTTCGTCCTCCCATACAGAATTCGTTTGACCGAGCGCTGATTTGTATGGGAAGCCGGATTTTTATTTTCAGTTTTCGTTAATTATTTTTACGGAAAGTAGTTCAGTATCATGGACAGACCTTGCTCCAAAAATTTGGCTGGTGGGTAAAAAGTCAGCCTGTATAACTCCATTATGACCTCAATCGATTATGACTGACGACATCGTTATAGTCGCCATCATAATCGTTGTATCATGATTCCTTGTAAGATTATTATACTCGTAAATAAATGTTTAAAACATGTAATAAAATGACTTTTTATTTTTTAGTAAAATGTATAAAAAATATTGTTTTCCCTTTAACTCGTTCGTAGTGACTTATTAGATTTTGTCAACAAAGCGACTCCATGACTTCCATGTTCTATCGTATCTATTTTTGGAGGTAAGTTAAAGAGTAACATGTGACTATAGTAGTTTTAAGCCTTAACGTATTGCAATAAAGTTGAATCTTCTGCGCTAGCTCCGTAAGGTAATAAAATTTTACGAGCTCTCGGTGATATCGCGAAACAATAGGTCGTATGTTCATTACGCATTAGACAAAACTAAACCTTTCACATACAATAATAAGGATGATTATTGTTAAAATATTTTTATGACGTTACGATATATTTGTTTCTGTATATATACATAATAGATAGGAAGGTATAGTAAACTTGAGCCATTTTTTGCGCTGTGTTCGTATGCAACACTGAATCTAGTATATAGTTGATCGAAGACCGGCAAGCATAGATTTGAGGAAGACTTCAAAAAAAAAAAAATTTCTAACACAAATGCTCTGTGCGTCGTATTTTCAATGAATTTTTTTGCAATTTATTATTTTGCAATTTATTATTTTGCAACAATACAATTGATTTGTTTACCGTCCCACAGATTTGCCGGGAACAATTCGTGGCCCTACACTCGCAGCCCATACTGGAAGACCTCTCAGACTTCCTTGTAAAGAGATACAGTTATAATTCCAGGTATGTACAGTACAATAATCACAGTACAATAATCAGACAATATTTTATCCTATCCTTCCTTATTACTTATCTTTTAGCCTATCTATTTATTTGTTTAATCCGCAAGATAAGCGACCTACCGCCGTTAAACATCCTTGGGAATGGAGTTTACAAGATGTTTGTGCTTTGCTAAGATAGTACTTTAGTCGCCTCTTACGAAGAGGTGAGAATAAGAGATAGAGTGGTTCATACTCTACACGGAAACTACTAATTATGTCAGTTACAACACTTATCCTCAGCTAAGCCTTACATAATCTGCGACCCAGTTTATTAAACTACTGCAATACGGTATTTGACAAATTTTGAAAAATCGTTTTAAATAATTATTTATTATATAATAATAATTTAGATAGCAGAATACATTAATATTACCGGGATATCTAAATTTAAAATTTCCGCAACTGTGCCAAAAAAATATTGTAATTTTAATCATATATTTTGCAAAAGCCTTGTACTATTTATAGTATAGGTAATATTTAAATTAAAAATATTTATATACGCTCTTGGAAGGAGATAGCGCAGGATCGGACTGAATGGAAGAAGTGGAGGGAGGCCTTTGCCCAGCAGTGGGACACGTACGTGATGGCTCATATTACTATTATTATTTATATACGCTCTTACCTAATAGGATAACAAACATTTAAGGTTTATTTTAAATGTTGACAAACAGCCTATTATCACTGTTGTCTAACATTTTTGATTGAAATGTACTTTTGTTCCTAATAGACTTGTTTATGTTTCACCCAGTGAGCTCGGCGACAGCAGCTCGGGCGCTGCCAACAAGAAGCGGGTCAACTACCTTCTCCAGCAGGTGCCTAACAAAGGGGACTTTGACCTTAACAGTGTCCTCGACTCAGTCTACTTCTTCAGTTAGGACCTTGGTATGAAGGTATAGGTCCTCAGTATGGCCGCCTCGGGCCGATATACGTTCCTTTTTTACTCTTTGGTATTGGAATTTTAGGATGCATAGGGTGGTTGCGTGTCTGTAGAGTTGATAGGTTTATGTTTTTTATATAATATAAGCCATCATTGAAAGCTCAATAGCATGTTAACATTGACCTTCTCTCAACCACGATAACATGGAGTATGTCCCGTCATAGTTCTGAATAGGCTTTTTATGCTAACTACATCTAGATGTAGTGATTGAATTTGTGTAAATTGACTCCGAACTGATAATAATTCAATTATAAGCAATATTCGAATCGAATGAACGATGACACGCAATCCACATTTGATAGACTGATGTATCGATATGAATAGGATGGATAGATAGTTTTTGTAACAATTTATGGCCACTGCCAATGTGTACAAATTGATATAATTTACTTTAAGTTTGGCTCACACGATAGATTCACATTAGATATGCATATATACCTAACTGTAAAAAACGATACATCTCCCAAGAAGTTTGTTTTGACAGTAAAACTAGGGGATAAATAATTTTGTTGAAGATACAACCATTAAAACGCTACAAACAAACATATTGGTAACAGTTCCTCATACGACATACTTTCTAGTTGTCATGTTTAAAATATATTTGCAAATGAACTCTAGTTTAAGAAGCACAAGGAGAAATACGAAAAAAACACGTAAACGAAAAAAACTCATGAAATAAAAAAAATGTGCCTGTGTCGTGTATGTACTTTGCAGTTAGGAAAGAGTGTATAATTTGTAGTAACGTTTAAAACGTCCAAAACAAATTGTTAGTATTACCAAAGCCGCCATCTCCGCTTGTAGTGCAATGCAACCGTCTGTGATTTGTTAGTTTAACAATAAACTAAGTTGAATTATATACCTTGTTTTAATACAATTTGTATTCCATTTAATTGCGTAGGTAGGTGAAATATAAGCCTACTCATTAACTTACCAGGTTAACCGGGGAGAGGTACAATAGAGACCATTTCAAAATAGATCTTATTGCTTGAAGATAACGTTCAAAAGTCCTGGCCAATAAATCTAGAAACTAAACAGAAATTATGAATAATGACAATAAATTGACATAGATAGTGGCGCCCCAATTTCTTCCTAGACTTCTCAGCTTATGGCTGCATTGTTTTACTTTTTTACCCGACTGCGCCAGGAGGGTTATGTTTTTCGAGTGTATGTATGTTGTATGTAAATTTCTTTGGCACGCTCTACAGCCTAAACGGCTTGATGGATTTTAGCTTGAGAGGTGTCGTTAGATTCGTCCTGAGAGTGACACTACTCTGACACGACACAACTCTGAGAGTGATACTCTAGCTATATCAAAAATTTAAATAATCCAAAATTGCGGATACTCGCGCCAAATTTTTTTTTTAAATTCAAAACCTGTCGAGTCGAAAAAATATACAACTAATATATTGGCAGTCGGGTTTTTTGTTTTTTTAATTTAATAATTACTTGTTCCTTTCAGAAGCTAATATTTCATTGTTTATCAATATGCTTGTAAAGGGGTTGGTCGCTGATTAATAATAAAAATAACTGTATAAAAATTTGTACGTAATTTATTTCTGGTACAAAATTGAACGCGGTTCACTACTTTTCAACAATTTAATTGAACTGACAAGTACTAACAGTATTTTTCAAAGGCCAAATACTAATTTTCTTTTTTTTTGTATGTTTTATGCAAAAAGTGAACACATTGATGCCCTACTAAATGATACGTTTATTTGGCGTGCGAACAGTCTACTAAATTACAGTTACTTTATTATTAATGCTATAAATAAATTACCTATTTTCATGCAAAAAAAATCAATCTTACTCTACACTCGTAACACCGACTTGTCTGAAGCAACCCCAAAGGTGCGTTTTAATTGAAGTGGAAGAGCGGAGTCAAGCTTTTCAGTTCGCATGATCATTCAGAAAACCGGACCGGACATTGTGATTGGTCAATGAATGCGGCGCTAAACCCCGCTCCTCCCAGCACCGCTTCAATGAAAACGCACCCTAAGACAGTCTCTACTGTATAAACAAACTACACAAAACTGGGGCACATCGTTACATACACAGGTATACGCCTTTACATGTTTTTTCACTCTGAACAATATAAATTACTTAAATACGAATGTATCTAGTTCCATTTTCACAATACATTGCACACAACGCTGTATGCTATGTTGGTCCAACGTGTGTAAACGGAAATGCATTTCACACGCTGCATGTTGTCTTTTTAAATTAGTTTTAGTAATTAGACTAACATCTCTACACTTGTCCATGGCCTGACGAAAATTGTTTAGACCACGCCAGATTCAAATTCTTATTCATACCACGTCTCGCATGTCATCACCGTATTACTCCGTAGCCTTGATGTATGATATAAGCGAAAGGTAGCTGTGCTGCGTCGTGTACGAGCGCTGTATACTGTACTGATCGCCGACTAGTGTCGCGAACTGTCGCTCGTCTGTAAGAGTTAGGCCTCTTACAGACGAGCGACAGTTCGGCCTTAGGCTAGCCCTTAGGCTTTAAACTACGTCAAGCAGATGCCCGCGACAGGTTCAGTCGTCTCTCAAAAATTCCTACGTGCGATAGAGATAGCTGAAACCGTGCGAGTCACGTTTCTCTGTTGCACGTAGACTTTGTGACAGGACAGAATGAACCCGTCGCGGGTCTCGGCTTAACGCAGTTTCAAGCCTTAGACGACAAAACCATCCAGACACTATAAAGCCGTGTTTGTTCTTGAACATTGTTAAAAATATTTCCTGTCCGCTGCCACTTTTAGCAATGTGACAATAAAACTTCACATTTGCAACGTCATCCTGCAAGTTTAAGAGCAGTGTATGCTCAACAAAACATTTAGGCCACGCCTCTTGTTTATGTTTTCTAACAATGTTATGTTCAAAAACTGGCGCAGCGGACGCGGCTTAAGGTAACCGTGCGTCTCTTGCTATCAACGCGGCAATGCTTATTTGACGACATGCGCTTTGGTGCGAGGACGCGTACGTGCCGATTTATTGACCGAAGGCCTGGTTTTTTGACCGAAGGACTGGTTTTTTTGATCGAAGGATCGGTTTTTGACCGAAGGACAGGTTTTTGATCGAAAACCCGGTTTTTGACCGGGAGACCGGTATTTTGACCGAAGAATCAATTTTTTGACCGACCTCATTGCGGACACATACACCAATTGCACGGACACTAACTTTAAACTAAAATTCTTAAAAGTATAGATGGTCAGTGGTAGCTGCGTTGCGTCCTTGCGCTGTGCACGCTGGTGTGCGGGCGCGCGCTCTGGTCCGCGGACGCGTGCGAGCCGCTCGTTGTCGTGCGCTGGCCGATGTCCGACGAACTACACATGGAAATAAAAAAACATTTGTGGGCGTCCAAGCAAAAAGGGTCCAGTTGTCGGCGTTTAGTTTCCGAGATACGTAGTTTTGTAAAGTTGGGTGAAAAAATTGCAATTCGTAATTTTATTTGATTATTAAATGTAAACTAGCTTTTCGGGCGAAGCGGGGGCTGCAAGCAGCCCGCCGCAGTTATTCGTGCAGCATTTGAAGTTGGCAAAAACCCATGTCCAGTTGACAAAAAGGGGAAAAAAACTATAGTCAGTAAAGAAAACATCAAAAATGTGTGGATGACCATCTTGAATGCAGTTACGAGTTCCGCGGGGTGCTTTACCCCTTACTTACTACGCCACGCAGCTCGACCTGCGGCCTCGCGGGGAGCTCAATTTAAAACTATGAAAGTGCTTTATTTAAACTTACAAAACACGGCTTTATTATTAGTTTTAAACCATTAACCGCCCAAATCAAGTTGATGGCAGATGAGTGTCATTTTTTTAGATGTCAACTTATTTAGGGTGGATAATGGTTTAAACCAAGTTATAAAATTAGTACGTGTTTTATTATTAGCCTTCTAATTATAAAACACGTTATAGTTTGCAGTTAAATTATATACATAACAATGTATCCGTAGCTGTGCAATCCATCAAACCCACCTCGGCGAGACATTGTCGACGTCCCCGCTTTCCAAACAGACCCACTGCGGCGTCAGGAAGTCGCCGTTGTTGGCACACTCCAGGCTCCCGTTGTACACCAACAGGTCGTCCATCAGCACCTGCGAGCGATAACATTCAATTGAGGTACAAAAGAAATGCCACTTATGGGGTCGTCCATTAATCACGTGGTGTTTTTTAGCAACTTTAACCCCCCTACCTAAAGTCCCGTCAGTCTTAATAATTTTCAGAATATCAACTAAGTACAGATTTAATCAAATTTAATTCTAGAAAATAAGACAATTACCTCGAGTCAAGATCACGGGCCGCTTATTGGAATATAAAGTCGCTCGTATAACGAAAATATAAATACACGTGTTATTTCGTGATTTTTCCGAATTCCGCTCCCCGCCCTTTTGAGCCTCACGATCCCAAAGTTAATGCTTTTGTTCGGATCTTTATGGACCGCGGTTACAAGGGCAGTTTTTATTGTAACATACATTTCCAATAATCTTTATATCGGCGAAATACGGCCTAATTCAAGTAGGTAATTTTTTGTATTTGGTTCACAAAAGACATAACACAGTAACAATCTTTACTTAGGTAAAGTTTTAACAAAATCAAGCGAAAGTGCAAGTCTTCCTGGTGTGCACACTGCATTTCTTCTTTGTCTCCGAACTTACTCCGAATTCCTTCACTCCCCGTGTAGGCGTTTTCCCGTAGTTCCAAATCTTCATACCGTACACAGTCACCGGCACGTCGAATACGAAAAACACCCTGGAATTAAAATATTTATCAATCCTAATAAGCATTCAGGCTGCTGAACCAAAAACCCTTCAACGATAAATACTCGTAAATAAAATAAATAAAAATAGATAGGGACAAATTACACTGAGCCGAAAAGTAAGTTTAAACTTGTCTTATGGGATACTAACTCAAAGATACTATATTTTATACATAATACATATTAAACACCCAAGGCCCAGGATGATTTGAAAAAGCTATCTTTTGTGGTACACATAACTGAAAAACTATCACTTTAACATAGTCATTTAAATACATGCCTAGATCAGTTATAGTCTGACCACGACCGCAGTACCGCTCCTGCGGTATGCGAGCGGCGAGACGGGGGCTGTCTATGTCAGATGCACATGAGATAGAATATCCAAAGATGGGTCGTGCTTTATCTCGAGATGTCAAGGCTGTCGTTTTCAAAGTGGCCAAATATTTTTGGAATAGAAAAGCAGAAAGATAGTTTCGAATATAAAAGTGATTTTCGATACGTTTTATTTTTCTAATAATTACACATTGATTTCACGCTTATATTGGTTTTTTGTTTGTGCTTAAGGGGCCCGTCCTTAGCTTTAGTGATTTTGACTGCTTTTTCGGAGCTTTGGAGGAGCCAACTAACTTAGTAACAATATGTTAAGATATGTTAAATTGAAGTTTATTTGAGTATTAAAAAATTAAATGAGACAATTTATTGATTTTCATTGTAATAGTTTGTTTAATTCTAAATAACCTGAGACGTGTTTCGATTTTTGCGGTGTGCGACGTTCATGTCATTGTTGTTTACACGGAATTTAAAACATGAAGTTGAGTTTAAATTACAGAGAAATAAAGACGAAGGAAAATCCTAAAAAGTGAATGAGAAGATTTTAATTAAAAAAAAAATATTCATTCAAAAACTTAGTTAAAAAGGTTTAACTTTGAAGAAAATATAAGCGAATACGTCGTCGGATTTTTTTGCGCATACGACTGAGTTAAAAAATAAAAAAAACATATGAAGATTGATTCATGCTTAAACACGTACAATTAATAAATAAAAATAATTTGTCTTTTGTAAAAAGATAGAAAAATTTCAAGTTCTCCGAAATTCTCAAATAAATATGGGGACGAAAACGCTGATGAGGCAGACCGCTCGCTGCGCTTCTGAATTCGTCTAAATTCGTCTCCATGGTGCATGTACAATACAGCGCAATGCGTATGTGTAGATAAAAAACATAGGTTCGGGTGTTTAAGAAAATATTCCCACGGTCGAAGACTGCAGTCTTAAAAATCGTATTGAACCATAATAAGAATTGGATATAATATGTATAGAGTCAAAATATTGTATTTCGATATCTTAAGATCTATTCGACAGTATGAATCTCTTGTGACTCCATGATCCCCCCCTGCCTCCCCGCGCAACCTCAGGCGCGGTACAGCGGTCGTGGTCAGACTATAGGCGTCCATAAATTACGTCAAGTCAAATCTCACGACATCTCACCGTCGGCACAGAATACATAAGAGTCAAACAGAATGGTATCTCAGAGCGTCTCCCGCAAATTGGCGTCCCCGCTCCTCTCCCCCGCACTTTGTGAGCTTTGACGGCTCCAAACCAGGGTTTAATTACTAGCCGCACGCAATACGCGACGTGTGTTGTCTTGAGAACCGTCAACCAATAGTAACCATCATGGTGAGAAGGTGCGCGTATAATAATTGTTTATCCACCCAATACTCTAAAGAACGTATATTTCATACATTTCCAAATGATGAAAACAGGTAAGCAAAGCAACAATATAATTTCACGTTATTACCCAGCAACCATCTTGATATATATACCCTACTCGCTCTCTCGCATTGGCGGGAGATACACAAGAGCGAGATTGTAACATTACCGGATTGCTAATAAGCAATCCGGTAATGTTACATAGGCTCCTCGCTCACAGGTAATCACATACACGCAAATGCCAACTGGATTTCCGCGGGTTTTAGTGCTAAATGCCATTGTTGACAATGACAACTTGACATGCTAAGTGTAAGCGTGATAAACATTTGTTTATTTTTATTGAATTTATTCATATAATTACCGTATAGTTTTGCGCCGAATATGCAAATTACTATATTACAATAGTGAATTAGTGAAATTAGTGCGTTACAATATAAATAACTCAATATTAATCAGTAAAGTGAACTATAGGTGAAATGGACAATGGACACAATGAAAAATATTTGTAAAGTGATATTACGTAGCTGTTTCCGACTTTTCTGTAACATTTAATACATATAAAACAGAATATTTTTTACGTCATAGTGTTCGCAAATCTTCCGGTATGGAAAAATATAATCGTAAATATGTCGAACTCGTTAGTAGGTAAGTATTAAAATAATTCTGCGGTGCGACCTTAAGTATAAAACTCACACATCGACGTGTGTGCAGATAAATTGTTTCGTTTGTAGTAGTAGTAGGTATATATGTTACTCAATGGAGAGTCCTACCAGTGCCGTCGGGAGAGGGGGGGGGGGGTCGAAAATTAGCCAAAGTCACCTCACGTAATTTATGGACACCCCTATGTATACCTGTTGAGCGTGTGCGGTAGCACGGGCGCCAGCCACGAGTGCGCGCCGTCCCCCACGGCGCGGTTGTGACCGTCGGCCAGCTTGTCGGGCGTGCGCGCGTCCGCCGCGACCGACGTCAGCACGTTCACGCTGGCTGGGTGCGCGCACACGTCTGACAAGACAAACATCATTAATTTTTTTGAATAAGATAGTATAATAGGTAAAAAAAACAGTGGCACTCCGGGAGTGAAATTCGTGAAATCTTGAACAAGGAGTTGTCGGTAACAGTGTCGAGACTCTAGAGTTCTATAGTTTTTTCCAATCTCAAAAAATGCCCAACGCGCGTAAATAAATTTTCACTTCTGTAAATTCTTTTGTACTTTGTTTCGGTTTCTTGGAAGGAAATACTCTTGTGTATATTAGGTGATATTGGGCGACCATGTGAAATTAAGTCTACTACCAGCCATTAACTATAAATAAGAATAATAATTTTAACATTCTTTATTAAAAATTTCGATATTCTTTTGTATTGATAAGAAAATAAAACGTCACAAAATAATGTCACTTGTTATTTTTTAAGGGTAG
Organism: Acrobasis repandana; assembly: GCA_963576875.1. Taxonomy (NCBI): domain Eukaryota; kingdom Metazoa; phylum Arthropoda; class Insecta; order Lepidoptera; family Pyralidae; genus Acrobasis; species Acrobasis repandana. The sequence goes on along the minus strand of OY756230.1, from coordinate 5,723,793 downwards.
TTACTCAAATAAGTATGTGTTATTATCGGTAAAATAAAGCAAAAACAATTCTAAGATACAAGCTCAGCTTAGTGTGTAAAATTCTTATTGGGAAATAAATTATTTATGATTGATCATATCCATTTTGCAGGCCCGGATTTAGTCGGGAGGCAAACCGAGCCACCGAGGTTTCCGCCCACTGCGCGATCCGCAATGGCGGCGGTTGGTTACAGGATCCAAACTTAAAGACCCCTATTTGCATCCTCCTCTGTCGCCTAGGTAACTATGGTCATGGGGCTCGTAAAGATTATAGACTCCTATCATTCTTAAGCTTGAAAATGCATAACGCCAGTGCCCGCGCGGTTCCATACAAAAGTGGCACGCCCGGGCGTACGTCGCGTGCCCCCGCGTGTGCGCCCGTCGCCGAGGGCGGGCCCCGCGCCCGCGCGGGGGACGCGCAGTTCGGGCTTGTTCAGCATAGACTATAGACCAGATAATTATAATCAGACAACCTACTGACATACACATTTCTCATTCACAACCTACTTACATTTCGTAGTAATACAAAGTGGAAGGGACATACCCGTAATAAATCAAACCACGGGCTATACTAGAGCACTAAAGAATAATGAAATTAAAATAACAGTCAAAAAACCAAAAAAAAAATCGACATTCCCATAAAAACGCCCGGGCGGCCGCACACTTTTGTATGGAAATGCCGAAAATTATATTTGTTTTTTGGCTGTTATTTTAATTTTATTATACTGTAATGGTCTAGTATAGACTGTGGTTTCATTTATTACGGGTATGTCCCTTGCACGTTGTATAATAAGTTATCCGCGCGTCACATCACGTCCGCTTGACGTAGTGTCAGGCCTTAATGCTATAGCAATATGGTAGTAACTAAACACTGACTGCTCTCGGTAAGCGGGATCACGTTCCCGTGCGGGTCGTACAGCTCGACGCCCGTGAGGCCGACGTAGTAGGGGTCCCCCCACGTGGAGAAGATGCTCAGCTGCAGCACGAAGCCCGCCGGGCCCGCCCGCCCCGGCTGCGCGGGGGACGACCACGCCACCGACTCCGACGGCGAGTGCGATCTGTTACCAGAAACAACAAAAAATTACTACATATTTATGTTAGGCAAATTAAAAACCCCCGACTATCAAGAACGCCATCTACCGATATCCGTAGCGCCATCTATATATTTGCAAGAGAAAGCCCTGACTTTCAAGCGTTAATCCCCAATAACTTAAACGGCTGAACCAATTGTCATCAAACACAGATGAACCACCGCAAGGGAACTTGCTTTCACGTAAAAAACCGTATCGAAATCGGTCCATCCGTTCAAGCGCTACGATGGAACAGACAGACAGACCGACAGACATTAGCGTCAAACTTCTAACACCCCTATTTTTGTCGGGGCTTAAAAACAGTGGCACTCCGGGAGTGCCGACAAAAGTGAAAACTTGAACAAGGTGGCGTCGGTAACAGTGTCGCAAGTTCAATGGTTTTTTCCTTGTAAAAAAGTGCCCAAGGGGCAGGCATAAAGAAGTTTTCACTTCAAAAACTGAGGCACTCCAGCAGTGCCGACAGAAGTGAAAACTTGAACAAAGTGGTGTCGGTTACGGCAACAGTGTCGCGAGTTCAATGGTTTTTTCCCATCTCAAAAAATACGTTTGTTCCCTTTGAGTCACACCAAGATTAGTAACACTGCTACACATTGGGAAAAAAAATCTTAATAAGTACAGTGATGTACACATTGCAACTGACATTTTTCCCAATGAGTCACACTGTTACTAATCGGCACTCTGTATTCCCGTTAAGTCACAGTAATAAAGGTTAAATAAAACAATTGAAAATTTGTGTTATTACGACACTTGCTGTTCATAGCATATTTCTGAAATATATATCTGTTATTAAAAAAACTGTTTAGAAATCTTAGCTCACCAATTTTAAGATTTTTTTCTTTTATTATTTATTATCATACCTAATTTTTTTAAATTACTATTTTCTTGTACAGTGATTGACAAAATAAACTTAAGAAATGCTTTTTTATGAAATTACTGTGACTCATCGGGAATACAGATCACTATTACTCATTGAGATTTTTTTTCCCAGTGATAGAAGTGTTACTAATCTTGGTGTGACTCAACGGGAACAAACCAAAAAATGCTCTGAAACGCGCCTAAAGAGGTTTTCACTTAAAAAAATCATTATGTCAACGCCAGTGTTTCCAGTTTACAGCTATAAGAATTAAGGTACCTAACTCCCTACAAATGTATGAGTTGTTGCGGGATGATGGGGCCTGTACCTGTTGGATGGGCAGCCCTCCAAAGTACAGGCTCGATCTAGTTTGGCTCTGGTCGATCGTGCCACTATCATTTTTTAATTTAATTTACCACTTTTAGTATTTAAGCCTGTATACAACTTGTATGTAGAGTACCTTTTTGCAATAAATTAATTTTTTTGCTCGATAGAAAAAGATCCCAAAAAAAAATTCAAAAGGCCGGGTACGGCTCTCGGCCTTTTGAATTTTTTTTTGGTTCGCTCTGACGGTATTTCGCTGGGTTTTATTTATTATTACTTTTTGTATTATATTTATTGTAGCGAAATCGGGTAGTAATTTAGATTATAGGTAATTTTTATGTTATAATTTTCAAATAAAAAGGTAATAAAAGTATAAAATAATAATGAGTTTTTTAAAGGTAAATTTAGGTAGGTAATTTAAAGGTATGTTTGTGATTTTTTCTATCGAGTCAAAAATGCTTAATTGTGTTTTGGATATTGTGAGTGTCTGTAGAAAAGCCTTAAGATTCCTATGTGAAATTTTTGAGGAATAAACTGTAGTAGTTTTACAAAAACACTCACAGTATTAGTGGCTCTGAACTCACGTCGCCTTAAAAGTCATTGGGGGTTAACGCTTGAAAGTCAGGGCTTTCTCTAGTAAATAATAGATGGCGCTATCCGTAGCGCCGTCTGTTATTTGCTATCAAGTCGTATCTTTAGTTCCGCTCCTCATCACTAGATGGCGTTCTTGACATTCGGGGATTTTTTAATTTGCCTAGCAAATAAAGTTGTTACTGCCTTTATTTAGTTGTTACCAACCTGTCGTCGGTCGCGGCCAGCTCGAGCTGCTGCACGTAGTCGTAGCAGGTGTCCCCCGGGGCGCGCCTCAGCAGCGCCGGCCGCTGGTTCAGGGTCGCGTCGTCCAGGGACACGCGGACGTGCTTCGCGCCAATGTATGAGAGCTCCATGTTGGCGTTGTAGTTCCAAATGCGGATGCCTTGGCAAAAAATATATAAGTCTAGCAGTTTTTAAATCGTGACTCAGTGCCTCAGCGCAAAGCGCCAGCACAGAATTAATATAAGAACAGAACGTAAACTCGCAGCGTCCCCCGCAATATGGCGTCCCCGCACCTGTCCCCCGTTCTCGAATGCGTTTGATGGCTGTGAACACTGAAACTCACACATTGACGTGTGCACAGATGTAGTGTCGTTTGTAGTAGAAGGTATTAGTTACGTTAGTAATTATATTATCTTTGGTATTAGGTATTAAATATATTACTCCGCTTGTATGAAGTGACATACCTGTGACGCCAGCCAAATCGTTTGATTGGTTCCGGATTTTTCTTCTCCACTTTGCACGATCTTTGGCATCGTGGAACTACTGACACGCAAATTTTTTACAACTCGCATTAGTGTCATCAATAGATGGAACTGAATATGAAACCTCATTGGATGACCATTGACATGTACCTCTATATCATCTTTGGAAAACAAAAGGCCGGAGAGCGCCTTGGGCTCCGAAATGGCACAACTGGAAATGCTACCAGAAATACCAGAGAAGAAGGTCGACTTTAGCAAGGTTGCAGGAAACTGGATGCAGGCCGCTTCTAATCGGTCGTTTTGGAAAACCTTGGGTGATGCCTATGTCCAGAAGCGGAAGTACTATGGCTGATATAATTAAGGTCTTACTACTGATTTCAGTGGGCTGCTTCAGCTCCATGACGACATGGCAGTACTGGCCGGCGGCGAGGCTGGTGCACCACATGTCGTCGAAGTCAGTCGTGATGTTGTGTCCGTTGAACAGATTCCGGCACTCCATGAGAGAGGTCGGCGCGGGCGGGGCGTCCGAGAGCGGCGTGGTGTATGCGTATGCGCGGTGGATTTTTATGGGATCGTTGTAGCAGAGGATTTCGATACCTGGCGAAGAAAATTGGTGTTTTTACGAAACTGGGGTTCGACATTTGGAGCAAACCGCCAACACTCTTCTTAGGGAACTTATTTACCTACTATGGAACTCAAGATTAACAAAAATGGTCTTCCGAACGTCCGATGTCCAAAAAGCCGAAATACGTCGATTAACTAAGTTACTCGCCAATATCACTCGCTAATTCACTTCGAAGTTATCTCACTGAAAGCTCACTTGTAACTGGCGTGGCGTGGCCCTGAGTCGGGTTTATTTTTATATGCGCTGGTATGAATTCTCGAAAATTCTCCATAGTTGACGAATGTGTCTTAACATCAAGGCGCCGGATATGTGTGTGTGAGAGTAACGGAGTCAAAAATCGAACCCCAAATACCATATAACATAAGGCCTAGTCTAGACTCTTGCTCGCTCGGTAATTCCTTTTTTATCTTCATGCCCACCATCAGGCTAAATGTGGCCTTTGGGTCTTACGGCCCTGGACTCTGTCTGCCCTTATAGGTATAAAGACGTGATAATGAATCCGAATTTGCACGTATGTAAGATGGTACCTACCTGTCAATCCTATCAAAAGCCTCTGTCCCCAGTTCGACATAATGGTGAGCGTGATCTTCTTCGCCACATATTTGGTCTCCTTCTCGTAATCCTGCGCGTCCACCAGCTCCTTAGGGCTCAGCTGGTGGTGGCTGTCGTTCGCCGTGGGCGGGCGCTGCTCAGTGCTCGACTCCATCGGCTCGTTGTCCTTGAGGAGCGATTGGAAGTTCCTGTCGTTTACCATTATGGCTTCTAGGATGTTAGGGTCTTTTGTGAACAAGATAGTCTGGAAAAGTAAGGCATTTTAGTTGAAAATATCATATACATCGTGTTAATGAAAAAATGCAAAACCTCTCAGATGGTACCTCAACCCATGTAACTGAACAACTTTTGTTCAACAACTTTCACGAAATCAAAAAAAAAATCGGATTTTCATACAAATTGACTCGATCAGCTGATCAGTTGGTATGAAAATTCAATTTTTTTTTGTGAATAAATTCCACGTGAATAGGACTCCAACCCGCGACCTTGGTCTCAATACGACTATGCTCTAACCAACCGAGCCATCACGTGTTCAACCCCACACGCCGTATCTCGCCACCATTTGATATTCCTATAACACGCACTAGGCTTGCGTTACCTAACACTAATATTACAAGTGAGGTATCTGATTAGGGGTTCAAGTCCTGCTTACGTGGAATTTTTTCACAATTTCTTAATTCATTACCTATTTAATTTTACCTTGAATGCCTAAAAACCTACGAACAATAACTCTCTAGAATCGTAAGAAATCCCGAAAAAAAATTCCACGCTATATGTACCGCGGCGGGCGGGGCTTAAAATATGAACAGCGCGGCGCGACAGTTCGCCTTGACACTCGAGTCGTGCGGTTGCGTCGCAAGAAGTTTCCTTTGAGAATATTGCTGTGTTTATGCGATAATCGATTCATTAAAAATGCCGTCATGTGCCGTGAAGTGGTATAAAAGCCAGACATGGCATGACAGACATGAAAATTAGTTATTAAAAAAAAGTAACACGTAAACAAGGTTATTTATTTTAGCGTAGCGTACTGCATAATAGTATCCGCGCGTTGTATCTCACCGCTCATTGCGTTTACTGCCCCACCCGACCGACGACGACGCGTGACCTTGTCGCGACCAATCGCATGCATCTTTGTCTATGTGTGCGTTCGAGTGTTTCGTTGTAATTAATGTTCGTTTGTTGTAAATGGAATCAGAATCGAAGCGGTTAATGTAGGAGCGTTAGGTATCTAGAGAATTATATGTCGATGCTAAAAACCCTATAAAAATATTCATTTGTTACCAAAAATCCCGCTTCTGATCAATATAAGAAATGGGATCTTCTTCATCTGCTTCGGGGCACGGGGTACGTTTTCCCGCTTATTCTTCTCCTAATATAACAATGTTATATTGAACATGTTATAATAACATGCATGTCAATGGGATATTTGCAAGTAATAATTACACTTGTTGTATTTCATAGTTCTGTACGTAATTTTTCTCTGTCCTACTGTGGACTGGAGAGAGATCCCTTCTGGGATAAGTCTACCGTTTGTACATGTTGTACGTGTAAATATTGCTACTGTACAATAAAGTTTTTAAATAAATAAATAAGTTCCTGCGAACTTACGTCACCGAAAGAAGCCAATGGTCCTTTCAGCTCCCCACTAGAGCGCGCGATCTCGCCGTGGAATATGACCCGGTCGTCTAGCTTGATTTGCACAAGGCGCACGCCGCGGGTCGAGTATATGCGGGATTTGTTGTAATTCTGAAAGTTTTAAATCATTCCATTCGATTCATCCAGTGGCGTAGCGTGGGTGTTAGCCGCCCGGGATGGAAGACAATTTTGCCGTCCTCAGGGGGTGTAAATAGGAGTCACACTTTTTAACGACGGGAAAAATCTTAATGCGGCTCGTCCCGTCCGTCCCCCGTCCCCCGCAATACGCTACGCTACTGGATTCATCACTTTCAAGAAAACGGCTTGACATTATGAGGCGTGGATTTTTTCTAGCTTTGCTTTTGTTTACCATATATTGTTTCTGACAATCTTTTAAATTTAAAAGTCTAACCGCCATATATTCATAATAAACTGGTCAAGTGCGAGTTAAACTCGCGAGGGTTCCGTACTTCTCACAGGTTTTCCTGTAATTTACAAGCAATGAACTTTATTTTGTATTTTTTTCAAAATTTTGGGCTCGGTAGTTTCGGAAATCAGTGGGGGGGGGGGGGGGGGGTGGTCAATTTTTGTCTTCTTTCATGAATAAAATCAAAACTATTCATTTTACAATAATAACAAAAATATATTTGAGATCCTCATAACGGGCCCTTTCATTGATATATGACACAGTAAGGTTTGCATAGCTTTTTTTTCAATTTCTTAATTTGTCCCCCGAAAATGACCCTTATTTAAAAAACTATTTATTTACTTTGCACATCTGTGTTTGGGCCATAGTCATAGGATTACATCATCGTACCAAATTTCACCTGATTTGGTCCAGTAGATTCGGAGCAGATTGGCTGTGACAGACGGACGGACACACACGACGCACGAGTGATCCTATTAGGGTTCCGTTTTTTCATTTTTTGTACGGAACCCTAAAAATTGAATCTCCCGTTTTTGATAGCACTGATTTTCCAGTCAAATTCAAGGCTCCACTCCTTAAATTGATAGATTAGTCGCAAATCTCACGACTAAGACTGATTTATAAGGGCAATTTCTTTATGAATATCTACGGCGGTAAGTATGAAATGTGTATAGGTTACATCACGTCGACTGCTGCCACATTTTACACCCTCGCTTGATTGTTCCTCATTCCTAAAACTACTTACCCATATCCTCAAGAGTGCCACTGTGGCCCTTGACACTAGAAGCAAGCAAAGCGCGAGTGGAGCGGCGCCGGTGCGGGGAGCGGGTGCGCTCCACGCATGCCGCTCGTCGCGAGTGCGGACGACGCCGTCCGCCACGCTCTCCGCTCGACCACCCGCACTTGTTTGGTCTCCCGCTTCCGAGTCCGTCCACACCTGTGTGAGTAGCAATAAGAGATTTGAATAAGTCTAAAATATATGTGTAGAAATTTAGATGCCTTAGGGTTGCTATCCACATAAGTGGGCCGGCATTTATCGGCACAGCTGGGCGGTACATTATGTAGATTACTGCTTAGAGCCGCAAGACCTAAGATGTTCTGTCTGCCCCATTAGGAAAAAAGACGTGATAGTTTATGTAAGTATGAACGAATATTCGGGGGAAAAGCCGATATAATTGCTTCGAGTGGGCTTTGTTGTTTGACAGATACTGCCGAACTTTTACATCTACAATACACAAATAATAATACAATCTACCGTCGGATGTGCCAAACCTGAAATGCCGGCCCGCTTATGTGTGTAGCAACCCTTAAGTGACTGGTACGTAGGTTGACTGGTAGAGAATGCATTAGCGTTAAGTTCACCTTTTGTACCATTTTGGTCAATAAAGATTTTAATAAATAAATAAATAAATAATAAGTGGTTATTTGTTTATTTGATTAATACATTTTCGTGTATTTGTTTACCACACCGTAAGTAAATAGGTCATCAAGAAATATAAAGTCCAACATAGAACCTCCTCCTTTTTTGAAGTCGGTTAAAAATGAATCTCAGTTTATTACATTCGTTAATAAATCAAGGGTGAGATAACCCGCACAAAATACTAATCAATATGATAATGCTTCATTGTTGATAAGCTTTTACGAATTTTATGGCACAGCCATCGAAAAATAATTCTCTAGAGGCCTAACTAATCCCGAAAAATCATTCCACGCGATATGTACCGCGGCGGGCGGGGCTTAAAATATGAACCGCGCGGCGCGACAGTTCACCGTGTCACTCGAGTCGTGCGGTTGCATCGCAAAAAGTTTCCTTTGAGAATATTGCTGTGTTTTTACATTAATCGATTCATTAAAAATGCCGTCATATGCCGTGAAGTGGTATAGAAGCCATACAGACATGAAAAACACAGAAGTCGCCTTTCATATGTTGTAAGTAAATAAAAATTTTAATAATCCATACTTGACATCTGTTGACACCTCACCGCTCGTTGCGTCGGTCGAGTAGCCGGCTCAGGACAGCCGGCTGCTCAACCGACGCGAAGATGACGTGTGCGTGACCTTGTCACGACCAATCGCATGCATCTTTGTCTATGTGTGTATCTGAGTGTTTCGTTGTAATTACTGTTAGTTTGTTTGTGTAAATGGAATCAGAATCGAGGCGGTGAATGTAGGAGCGTTAGATTTCAAGAGAATTATTGTTCGTAGGGCACAGCAGAGAATGCATGATCAATCGACGAATGTGTCCCACTCACCTTTTCTATCCGAACTTCACTCCCGTTGACGTCAAACACTTCTACGCCGTTCATGCCAACTAGATACTTATCGCCCCAATTAGAAAATATTTTTATTTCCAAAAGCCTTCCCTCGGGCAGCTCTGGGATTACGAATTCGGTTTTGGGCGTTTCTTGATGGGTGGGCACAGATATTAACGATGCTGGCTTTTTTGTGGATTTTTTAAAGCTAGGTCTTCTATTGGAATTACTTAGTAAATTCATTGATCCGTCTTTTGATACCTTTTTACGTAATTTATTTGTGTCTTGGAATCCTGAAATAAATATTTATTAATTAATTCACATAATGTTATTTAATATTTGATTCAGCTTAAAGGACCTTTTAATTGGATTTAAAATATGGTCATTCGAGCCGAGGATTCGAGGATTAATTGCTACCAAGTTAAAAATATTGTCATACTCACTTGGGCCTAATATTACGTCGTGAAAATCATCATCTATGACATTTGAGCGCCTATGCCTAGGGGTCACATAGTGCGGTAAGAGATCCGACATGAAATCGTGGGAATCGCAACTTGATGTGTCACCCCAGTCTAATTTACTTCTGACGCTGTATTTTCTTCGACCATTTTGAGAATATCCTGAAAAAGTTATAATTGAACTAGGTATCTACACTAGAAGCTGCCTTTATAAAGTGAGAAACCAGAGGAAAAGAGGTGGAGGGACCAGCTTGACTCCTACTGCAGGGATTGGGCCTCGAAGGCCCACGATCGAGAGAGTTGGAGTGCTGGAAGGGAGGCCTTTACCCTGCAGTGGGACAGTATAGGCTGAAAATAGAAGAGAATGACGTAGAGATGTGGATAATGGTTTCCGCAAGACAACATGATTTTTATTCATATTGCACTGTGTGCCATGGCCGATTATTATAAAACAGCTAACTACGAAAATAAAATAAATAGGTAAAGTATGTACTTACTGCCAAGTACTTATAAATCTCATAAACCTAATTACCTTTATTGTTAGGGCGTATTGTACCGGCGGATAGTGCTACGTGCTGAATTTTGGGCTTGACCAGTATGTCTAATTTATCATCCAGGGAGGTTCTACGAGTTACCCTAGATAAAAGAAACATATAAAAATGAATGAAAACATGACAGAGAACGCCATAAGTAATAGTGTAAAGTCCGCCATTTGTACACTTTATATGTGCAATAAACACATAAACAAATAAATAAATAGATAGGTAGTATTTATCAGAAAATAAAAAAGTGCTATTTTAATAAGATTTTTCGATACACTTACCGATGATGGTTCTCCAACCTCTGGTTACCTAGTATCAAAACTGGTTCGTCGAAGTTTGAAGAAGAATCACTGTTTATGTGCGTCTCCTTCATTTCCCTGAAACAGAATGACTATATATCAGTGGCCTATAGGTTTGAGGACCTTGGACTATAAAATATTGAATAGTAGGCTGGTGCAAATTTACACGGAAGTAATAGAGTACATTGTGCCAAAAATTACACCCTTTAATGACGCAGGTCATTAATCATTCAGGCGGGTCAATAGTTCGATATCTACTTACTTGGTAATTTCTTCAAGCCAGGGTGGTAGTTTTCTGTCGTTGTTAGTATATTCAAGCCCATTTTGTTGCTGTGCCATCGTTTAGCCATCAGAATGTTAAATCAAACCCTCTTTTCGCAATTTAAAGGTATTTCAAACCATCAAATCATAATATTGAACTCTTGGATATGAATTCGTAAAACTACACTTGATAAATAATATGGACAAATAATATTGATGAACAAGAATATTTTTGTAACGAGTTATTATTAATTTATTATCATTATCGTCACTTGCATTTTTGAAACATATTTTTGCCGCTGTTTGTTTGACCTTGGTTGCTATGGTTACACATTCATAATAATCAATGCAAATCATAATCAATGTTTAGTCTCGACAAGTACTTTAGTTTATTTTGATCTTAATAATGTTTAGGATACACATTATATTATAGAAAATTATTTAAAAATGCACACACACAACACAACACAACTAAAATTATATTATAATCAAACTTTAAAAAATTGCGGTGACGTGTACTAACTTGTAAACTTCTAATTTTATTGCGTTTCTGAACAAAAGTTTTTTGTCATTTCTACACGTTTAGGACAAATGTCAATGTCAGCTGTCAACGTGTGAATAATAACCTTACTTTGCGCGAATATTACGGAAAAATATTTTTCATTACAATATTAATATAATTTCGCAATAAGCTATAAATTTATCAAATAACATAACATTTATTCTTAACGAGTCACCATTTCCATACATAATGTCGGAGTTAGAACAGAGGAAACTTGAAGAAAGGACCAGCAAGGCCGAGAAAGAAGCAAAGGCTATCGAAGAGGAGTTGGGCAGGGTTAGTAAAGGTGATCTAAGCTTCACGGGAGACGCACAGCTAGAGAAACTGTTGTCTGAAAACGAAAAACTGAAACATCGCCTAGCTATCCTAGAAAACGCAATTAAAGCCGAGTGTTCAAATGCTAAAGGAAAATCAAACAAACAAGGGGAAAGCACTGATGTAACCGGTAAAAAAGTTGCAAAGAAACGACCTACACTAATAACAGACATCAACTCGGTGGAAGGAAACATTTGTGTACTAGAAGAACTAAAAAATGTGTTTGAAGTTGCCATAGTATCAGCTTACCCAGATTTAGAAGATCCGCCGATTGTAATAACTCTCTCTGGGAACAATCCTAAGTTTGGAGACTACCAATGTAATTCCGCCATGGCGATTTCTCAACTGCTCAAGGCTAAAAATGTGAAGACAAACCCCAGGGAGGTGGCCAACAATATTTTGAATAAGGCCCCAACATCTCCTATCATAGAAAGGATAGAAGTGGCAGGAGCTGGTTTCCTCAACATATTTATCAATAAAAAGTTAGCTGAACATATTCTTAACTGTATCTTACGTTTTGGTATTAAACCACCTCCAGTGAAAAAGGAGCGAGTTATTGTTGATTTCTCCTCTCCTAATATTGCCAAAGAGATGCATGTCGGCCACTTGAGGTCTACTATCATTGGAGATAGTATTTGTCGAATTCTTGAGTTCTTGAACCATGACGTACTAAGGCTCAATCATTTGGGAGACTGGGGCACACAATTTGGCATGCTAATTGCACATTTGCAAGATGAGTTCCCTGATTTTAAGACACATTCTCCACCCATATCAGACCTGCAAGCATTCTACAAGGAATCTAAGAAGCTTTTTGACACAAATGAAGAGTTCAAGAAACGAGCATATGCCAGTGTAGTTCAGTTACAGTCAGGCCAGCCAGACTACATCGCTGCTTGGAAGCTCATCTGTGAGGTGTCTCGTCAGGAATTCCAGAAGATATATGATCGCCTTGATGTAAATGTTATTGACCGGGGAGAATCATTCTACCATAGCAGGATGGATGCAGTTGTCAAAGAACTAAAAGACAAAGGTTACCTAGAAGAAGATGAAGGACGATGGATCATGTGGGGAGATCCTGAGAAACATGACGGCATTCCCTTGACTGTAGTGAAATCCGATGGTGGGTACACTTATGACACATCAGATATGGCAGCCATAAAGCAAAGGGTAGAAGAAGAAAAAGGCGATAGGTTTGTCTATGTCACAGATGTAGGACAGTACACGCACTTCATGACCATAGATGCCTGCGCAAGGCGAGCTGGTATCTTAAAGAATGGGCAAAAGGTTGAGCACGTTGGATTCGGGGTTGTCCTAGGAGAAGATAAAAAGAAATTTAAAACAAGGTCGGGAGATACTATCAAACTCATTCATTTACTGGATGAGGGTCTGAAGAGGGCCTTAGACAAGTTGATAGAGAAGGGCCGTGACAAGGTTCTTAGTCCTGAAGAGCTGAAGCAGGCACAGGAGGCCGTGGCATATGGATGCATTAAGTATGCTGATCTCTCTCATAACAGGGTAAATGATTATGTGTTCTCTTTTGACAAAATGTTAGATGATAAAGGTAACACTGCTGTATACTTGTTATATGCTTTGACACGCATCAGGTCTATAGCCAGGACTGCCCAGGTGTCTGTTGACACATTAATAGCAGAAGCTAAGAAATCTGGGTTCACATTAACTCACGATGCAGAGCTGAAACTAGCCAAGGTGCTTTTAAGGTTCCCTGAAGTAATACTGAAAGTGTCCTCTGATCTCTACCTCCACAGCTTGTGTGAATACTTGTATGAAATCTCATCAGCATTTACTGAATTTTATGATAAATGCTACTGTGTAGAAAAAGATAAAGAGGGAAAAATCGTCAAAATTTTATACAATCGATTGATGATATGTGAAGTCACTGCTCGAATCATGGAGAAGAGCTTAGACATCCTCGGCATTAAGACAGTCTCGAAAATGTAGGGACTTTAAAGTAAGAGTTTGATAATCGCATAATAGTATTAAAGTGTGCTCATCCAAGTACTAAAAGAACAGGAAAGTAATTTATACAATTAAAATGATAAGACTTGAATTGTAAACTTTTTATTGAGTTCCCAAAAACCTCTACAAAACTATACCAGGGTCCATATCAAAGGTAACATTCATGAAACATACAATATGTTATTAAATTATCAATCACTGGATATTACTTTGAAGTATTGTATTTAATGATGTAACTTACCACTACAACAATACACATTACAATACATTAACAAACAACAATTTGAGATTATTTTCAGATCACCTACTATGCATTTTTTTTGTGTAATTTTATAATGTACTATTCTTGCCACGTGCATGGTTTGGGGCAGTTTGCGAACAAATAAGCATGCACTTGTGAGAAAATAATCTCAATTAGTAATTCCTATTTTCACTAAAATATTATTTGAAATAAATCAATGGAAATTCCTGGATTATATGATTACTACATTTATGTAATTCTAATGGTGGGCTGAATATAGGAAAATCAACTTTACTAGATTCGCAATCAGTATACCTACATTCTGCTTGAGTAAATATTGGAACCAGAGATTGAGATCAGGAAGAGTAAGAGTACTTAATGTAGCTCACAGAGATTCTGCAAAATAGAGATGGGCAGACAAAATTAATTGTCCATAAAGATATTCCTATAATAAATACCACACAACATTTGAAATTTTTTACAGTTTCAAAATGAGATTCATACTATACATGTAGTTGTACTATATGTAGAAAAAGATTTGGTATGCCAAATCTTTTCCTCAGATACTACATGTTCTGTTTGGAAGACAGACATACTAATGATCGCAAAATGTCGAAACACAAAATCTCATGGTGCCATGCATGCCATAGACTCAATTTTATGAATGCACCATTAACTTACTCCCCATAAAGCGCTTACACATTTTGCCGCAGCGGTTTGTGGCAGCGGCATGGATTTGGTATGCATTTGTGCTGACCTTTTCACACAGAAGTCGTGTGTAAAGGCTCATACATTACAAGTTCGCGGCGCATGTGAAAACGCTCTTACTTGGTTTAAATTTATTTATGTAACTTCACTTTATTCGTTAAATCAGGACTGATATGACGACATGAACATTTTGCGAAACATACATTTTGTGTCTAAACTGGCAAAGGTTAGCAATATACGAATGTTTGGCTTAAAATTGTGACCACTTTACTATTGCACTACGTAATATGTTATTTTTATATCCTTAAATACCTTCACCTCCTACATTCACCTATTTTGGTACATCGACGAATACTGACAGAGGACCCCAATCATACCCCGAATATAAAATTAAAACCCGATTGACTAACTTCATCTACTTATAAATACTTTGCACTCTTCGTAGTTATAAAATAGGTTTTAATCAGGAAGATAAAATTTCCTTACTATTAGTTACATACACTACATCCCTATACCATCTAACAATAAGAGAAACTGAATATATTCCGATTTTTTACTACTTTGTGAATAATTTGAAATATAATTCGAGTTACGTTAGTTGTTACGACACTTACGACAAAAGAAACAATACAAATTGTATGTAATTTTGTGCATACTCGTAATGTATGCGTTATACCAAATTACCCTGTGACAACCTTGACTAACCGGTTTCAAAGACTCCTAGTTAAAAATCACGAGTAGGTACAGTTACCGTTAGCTTCATCAAGACATTTCTATGTTTGTAGCAATCAATGACTAGAACTGTATAAATCACATGTTTCACGATAACTGGTAAACATTTCGTTTTGGGATATAAAAGATAAAATTAAGGGACAATTTCACCACATTCTGATAAATACCAAATACTCAAAGCCTGCCAAAAGTATTGTGTCCAAAGAGCTTTGGCCATTCCCAGCAAGAATAAAGGCAAAGGGCACTTTCCACTTGGAGGGATATCAAGCGAACACAACTAGAAATCCAGACAACCCGGGACCGGCGCCATGGCACGAGGAGTGCCGACCCCAAATAACGGGACAATTAGGCACGGCAAAAGAAGACTTAAAATCTGCCAAAAGTTCGCCAAGAGCTAATATAAATTGGCGCCATATTATAATGATATTTTTCGTGGTTAGGGATCTGGGGTTCAGAAGTCCCCAATATTTAAATAATACACAAAATAAAACTCTTGAAAGTAAGTACCTACTCGTATATGTTCATTTAGGCAAATAAGACAACCATTAGGTATATGCAGGTGCGGATTCAGCTCTGAGGGCGTCCGCTACGTTAAGCAGGCGCACGCGACGGGTTTACTACGTACGACAGACACGGCATCACGCGACGGATTCTGCTGTCTCTTTCGCACGTAGAGGTTGTGACAGAGATAGACTGAACCCGTCGCGTGCGCCCGCTTTACGTAGCGTACGACCGGGACGACGACGCCCTCAAAAAAGGTTATGGTTACCGACCGGAACCGTCACCGACCAAGTGCGAGGCGGAATGTAAACTCGCTCATGATAGATATAGTTCCTACATAATTACATTTTTAACAAAAAAAAACAACCGACTTAAATTTTTCAAGTAGTTTCTTTCATATTTCCAAAAGTTCTTCATCATATCTTTACCAAATTAAAATGGGACCAACTTGGTAGTAAAGGCTTTCAAATAAAAAAAGAATCATCAAAATCGGTTCACAATTGGCGAAGATATCGCGTAACAAACATACATTAAAAAAAACAGTCGAATTGATAACCTCCTTTTTTTAAGTCGGTTAAAAAGACACGTAGACAAAGCCGTGGGGTGAACACAAGTAAATGTGATGTCACAAGTCTAATAGGGTTGCGGACGTGTTCATAGTGTCGACAAGGGTAGATCCGCGCTTGGAAATATACGGCCAAGGATACAACCGGGAATGCGATAAGATGAGAGAGGGAGAGATATATGGCAGACACTCCCGCCTGTCAGGCTCTTTATCAGTCGGTGAAACTGACCCTGACCCTGAAGTCAATGGCAGTTCGAATATGAAAGGCGTCTCTATAAACGTCACAAGCGCCTCTCTTCCAAAAGGTTAAAGGTGAGCGGTTGTTAGAACTCTCTGTATAAACATGTCCATTTCAGTCCGGAACCCGAAGCGTCCGGCGTGTCACACTTCGCGGACAGTCGGCGTTGTGCGGGAATGCATAGTCTGACATATATCGTATCATATCGACACCTATTCACAGCCATTAAGACCAAGTAAAAATAAAAAAAAGTCAGGTAGCTGGCGGCATGGCACTGTTTGTTTGTTTTTCGTGTATTAAAGTGACAAATGTTGGTGTCAGCTTTTTCTAGTTGCCAAAAGATATTCTTCATCTTAGCGTGTTTCCGGTTGCATCCTCTGCTGTGCTGCTTCGGAGCCCGGGGTGCGCTTTTCCGCTTATTTTTCTCCAAATATAATATGCATGTCAATGGTCACACAAGGAAGTGAAAGACCTTACGAAGTTGAGATAAAATAACCGGAACAGGTTAACGCATTCGCTGTCGCCAACTACGTCATTGCGAAAAGGTGGAAAATAAGGTGGCAGTGTAAGTGACGATTTGGCTATAGTTTTACGACCGGCCACCTGCTCGACGTCAACCCTCTTCGGGAATGCATTTGTGCGAAAAGTTTTACAACCAGCCGCCGCCCGACGTCAACACTCCTTGGAATGCAATTGTAGAACAAGATGTTGGTGCTTAGTTCTTTAGTCGCCTCTTACGACATCCGCAGGAATAGATGGAGTGGTCATATTCTAGGCCTAAAGCCACACGGCTCAAGTTGCCGAAAGATATGAGCGCGATATAATCTTTGTCGAACGGCTTATCGCTTATACAATGCCAAGGCAAGAATGTATTCTGATCAAGTTAATTAATCCGTATGACGTTACTTGACTTTGTTTGTCCAACGGGTTCGATTTTACTTTTACTTGGTCTGAGTTAGCTACAAAACAATCAGCTGACATTGTTTATATAAACAACCCAGCCTCAAATTCCTAAAAAAAATCCCTATCTTACATAAGGTATATTTGGAAGTCTAGCAAAAAATATCTAGTCACACATACACGATTGAGCAATTCTTAAAAAGTCTACGTTGGAATAAATAATATGTAAAATGAACGGAACGAAGTGGAATAACCTTCTATTGAAGATCAGATCATTACGGTTAAAACCCTATTTGATAAAATTTACACGAAGGTGTAATGAACTAGCTACGCTAAAATGTATATAACGTACTATTCTAGAGAAAATTCACATTGAGGTGTATAAAAGACCGCGCTGCAAAAACTGGATTCGTATAAGTATAGGTATAAAAGTTTCTAAAAACCCCATTACACTTTATATAGGTACTCTAAAAAGGGTTGGATTGGTCTCGAGATTCTGAGATACAACTACAACATTACAATAAGTTTCAACAATATCTTACAATCTTACAAAATATACACACCTTTCGAACATTGGTTTTGGCCGAACGCTCCGGTGCCTGCCAATTAATAATTCCGGCTTCCGTGACCGATCGCCCCGCGACGGCGAAATAGCCTGCTCTATGTATTTTATATGCCTATCGATTTACTTCTTACAATATATAGACAAACATCACTATACCGAAAGTTTAAAGTTCATTTTAAATAGACCTTACAATCTTAAGGTCTCCTTACTATAGTACATAAATACTTTTAACATTCAATTTATTTTTAGATCTACTATAAATAAGACGATCTGTCTGAGGGAGAGATGTATTAATGGGCAGCATGGAGCGCACTGACAAATCTAATTCGCTACGTAATAAATAAAAGGTTCACACGATACGCTTCTACACACTGACATGAATAATATGGAGTGTACTTAACCGACTTTATGGTAGTTTTAAGTTTTGATTATCACTCTTTGGGCGTCTCGAAACAAATAATACCTTTAGGTACTGACTGCACGTGCCCAATGTTTTCAGTTAAAAAAACTTGAAGAAAAAGTTTTAGAAGATGTTTGACCTACTTCCAAAAAAAGAAACAAATATTTGAAAGGTATTTTGTATCATTGTCATATGTAAAACCGAAACAATACCAAAAATTAATTAAAGAGGGGGGCAAAACTAGCAGGTAGTTACTATTAATTTTATGCCAAAAACAATATTTTTATACGCAAGAAATTTTGAATTCTGGCAAGAATGAATGACGTTGTCAGTTGTTTGAACGTAACCACTGAGCATGAGCAGTAAACAAGACTTTAAAAGGCAGTACTTTTAAATGTGGTCGAATCCAAAAATTATTCATATCAATGCTCCCACACTAAAGTGACTTGGCGACAAAGCCGCAGTTAGCTGCACAAAGGTCCAATTGCGTCACGGTTCGCGTTCGCGAACCCAGCAATCGGATTCTTCCTTATAATCTGCGGCCTTGTGGTCGAGTTAAGATACAAAAATAGCTAGAGAGCTCAACTAATCGAGATTCAATAGGTTAAGTGGGCAGTCTTCATTGAGTTTTGTATTCGGGGAAGAGATGGCGGAGGATTGCTAGGTAGTGCACGGAGGCGGCGAGGGCTACGAACACGTGCCAAATGGCGTGCGCGAAAGGCACGCGGCCGTCCGACTTGAAGAAGAACACCCCGATCAGGTACAACACGCCGCCCGCCATCAGGTCATTCATCGCGGGGAACTGGTGCTGGAAACAGACCACATATTACTTTAACAACAATCTTTTCGTCACGCCGAGTGAATGAATAAACTTGATTACAGCGTTACCCATTGTGCTAAAGGGTTTCAGACCAATCTATATACAACGTGGAAGGGACATACCCGTAATAAGTCGAACCACGGGCTTTACTAGATCACTAAAGTACAATGAAATTATTTTAACAGTCAAAAAACAAAATTCGACATTCCCATACAAATCACCTGGACGGCTGCACGCTTTTGTATGGAAATGCCGAAATTTATTTTTGTTTCTTGGCTGTTATTTAAATTTTATTATATTAAAATGATCGAGTATAGACAGTGGTTCGATTTATTACGGTTATGTCCCTTCAACATTGTATAAATAAAAACATTGAAATATCTATGAAAAATTGAATGTGTCTCCCTGGCATCAATAACTCATCATCAAGTCGTTTTTAGTCTCCAATGCAGGAGCAAGACGCTCTATGTACTATCAGAGCCATATATTAGGCAAAGCAGCCAAAGGATTTGGCCTACACTCTCCACGCTGGCCAGACGGGTTGGAGAGGTCTAATTGATGTTGTTAAGCTTTGTTTAGCTTGTGTTTTCTAAGTCGCCTTCTACTACATCCACGGGAAGACTTGGCGTGGTCCTATTCTACTCTGCCGGAAACCACACGGCTCCCGGCCATAAAAATAGCGATTTCTATATAGCTGCTTGCAATTCTTGTTTGGAAGTTTAGTTGGATATGAACGACTCGTCCAATTTCATGGAAACTTTCGATAGGTGACACGAATTTGTGGAATAAAGATCATAATTTCAACCTT
This sequence comes from Acrobasis repandana, assembly GCA_963576875.1. Lineage (NCBI taxonomy): Eukaryota > Metazoa > Arthropoda > Insecta > Lepidoptera > Pyralidae > Acrobasis > Acrobasis repandana. The sequence goes on along the minus strand of OY756230.1, from coordinate 5,703,826 downwards.
GGACAAAGGTTTTCCCCAAAGATTTCAGCTACTATTACTATAACAACGCTACTCATTTAAATGTAGTATATCTTTTTGGCTTGATTTGAACTTTCAATGTAAAGCCAGATAAGCTTCATTACCGCTACATAATCGGTTTATAAAAGTGCATATATAGAACAGTTCTAATCCAATAAAATGCACCCCGATATAGCTCAAGGGCGGATCAAGGATGCGCCAAGAGAAATAGGGCAGCAAATACATTTCGCGCACGCGGAGAGAAATTAATACTAGCTTTTCATACGGCATTCCGGGCCGATATTTACATGAAAAATTCCTAGTTCTTAGCGAGTCGAATATTCGACCAGCCCTTTTTAGGGTTCCGTACCCTCAGGGTGCAAACGGGACCCTATTACTGAGACTCCGCTGTCTGTCCGTCTGTCACAGGGCTCTATCTCTTGAACCGTAATAGCTAGACACCTGAATTTTTTACCGATATAACTATAACAACAAATATTAAAAATAAAAAAAGTTGAAAATTAAAGGGGATCGTCACACAAAAAACTTTTTTTTATCAGCGTTTTTAACTCGATCTGTCACAGGGCTTTATCTCTTGAACCGTAATAGCTAGACACCTGAAATTTTCACCGATAATGTATTACTATGACCACTATAACAACAAATACTAAAAATAAGATAAAGTTAATAATTAAAGGGGGTCGTCATACAAGAAACGTGTTTCTTCAGCGTTTTAAAACATTGTACGGTGGTACGGAACCCTTTATGTACGAGTCCGACTCGCACTTGCCCGTTTATTATTATATGTACTTAGTGCAAACGAGCATATGGTGGAATAAATAGTAACTGGTTACCAAAAGGTATATTTTATTATTATAAAGTGTGGGGTTTCAAATCGACATAAGAAACTAGAAAACACATTGCTTTACAAAGTTTCAGTATAAAAAGTCAGACTTCAAAATTAAAAAAAAAACAATTTTTTATTTTTATTTTTGTAGTCTTGGATCAAAAATTGACGAATAGAGCGTTATTCATGAATTTTTGATCCTCCCTCCCTGATCCACTACAAACATGCAAACATGTAGGTACTCTCGTACAAGTATATGTACATCCCGTACATAGGTTGCTATGTATTTGTGCGCTAAAGGCTAGGAGCAAATAAACTTTTTATTTATAAATTCCTATTTAAAATGTCAAATGGACTGTATTACTAGTTAAATATTGTACATTCATAATCTCAAGAATACACGAATAAAAATAGTAGGTAAGGTATGTGAGTAGAAATAGAATAAGAATATTTTACAACATTTCGACCAATAATGTACTGAATGAAACTAATTAGTATAACATTTCAGCCAGTGGTTTGCATATAATAGCGAATGAATATTCAAGAGAAGTGAGGCCGCGCGGGTCCACTTCCAGTCGATTGTAGAACAAATGGGACACTTATGTCGGACATTGCCCAATTTTCTCTGAACAAACAAATGATGTCAGGCGATAAACCGCTATCAGTTAACAGCAACTCAAATTAAGCATTATAATGTGTGCTATTTATGAGTTATCTTACTTATGTAAAACCATTGACTTATATATTACTAGCGAAAGGCCTAGCCTAACCGCGCGACGAAATGGCACCAACTCGTTGGTCCATAAAAGTTAGTTTGGACCAACGCGTCTTAGTCGTCCTCGGTCCGCGGATGGTCATTCATTTTTGTTAACATACTTGTATTGCCATAAAAATGCCTAGTTGCGTATTTAAAGGCTGAAAAAACTACGATGCAAAGGGTAAAAAATACATGGAATATCTTATTATCGGTAAGTAACAAAACTGTTTGTTTTAATTAAAATACTTAAAGAATTTCAAAGCGATAATTTTACAACCGAAGTCCGTAATGGCGGTCATGTGTTGTGGTTGCGCTGTTTAAGCGACGACGCGCAGTTCGTCACTCTTCGTAGTTCGATCGATTTTAAACAGATGGCGGTACGGTTTGTTTGTATGAAGAAATTTTAAGCAAAATGTTCTGATGCGCTTATCCTTAGTTAAAATTATTGTGTAAAACATATTATTTTGAATTGTTAAGGCGCTCTCTATCTCGGAGGCTAAAGGGATTGGGAATAAATTTGCATTGCAAATTGAAATTTATTTTCCATGTTACATATAACTATTATCTAGATCAAAACATAAGATATTTTATCTGAGTTAAATTTTCCAGTTCCGAGTGTTGTAATGTAACTGTGTGTGATTTAATTACCCAAACACAATGCATTTTTTAACTTAACCAATGATGAACTAGTAATTAAATATATAAATTTATTATACATATGCACGAATATACGAAATAGTTCAATTAGTTAGTATTTTATATTCATTAACTAATTGAGAAAGTCCTTAAATTTACTGAAACGATTAATTAGTGGTAACACTTATCGTGACATTCGTGACGTAGTCTTGGGTCATCGATGGAAAAAAATACCTTGTTTTATTATACCATGGGGAGTAGCAGGGGGGTTACTCCATAAAACAATACGACAGTCGTCCGATAGTGACGTCGTATTTCTATGTTAAACCAAATTAGACTTTATCATAATGTAAATAATAATAAATAAATAAATATATAAAGACAAATCACACTGATTGAGCTAGCCTCAAAGTAAGTTTTAAACTTGTGTTATGGGATACTAACACAACGATACTATATTTTATAATAAATACATATATAAATGAACACCCAAGACCCAGGAAAATTTGAAAAAGGCCATTTTCCAAATTGACCTGCCTGGGGATCGAACCCAGAACCTCCGGATTGGCGGACTAGCGTGTTGACCATTATTATTAACAATGTATTAACGCTTAATGTTGCTTGACACTGAAACGCGGATACGCAGTAACGTACGTCTTGCTTTTGGAGTAACCTTACAGATTTTTATAAATTGGAATTTAAAGTTTCAAAGCCCTAATGCAACTTTTGCATGATTATTATAGCATCATGTGGCAGAGCGTAGCGTCGTTTTCAGTTCAAGAATGTAAAACATCTCATAATGGGTCAACTTTTATACGGCAATTACGGGTTCAATCACAGAGGTTAAATTGATAGCAATTTGGCCTCTTGTCAGTAGGTACACAATGCCGTAGCTCGGCCTATGCGGGTATTAAATTTTCTCAATGCCATTAATGTCCATCCATCACTTAAATGTGATGGAGCCCGATTTTATTACTTTATCGTAACAAAGTGGACGCATTTTGCAAATGGCTTGCGTCTAAAACAATACGCGTGATTGGTTATTTTGTACTATACATAGTAGAACAATACCTGCCATGCTGGTATATATAGAATGTACCAGCTGCTTCACTTCCCGCGTAGATCGTAGAAGCCGATCGAGGGAATGGGCGAAAATGCAAATCATGTTAATAGGCGATGCGGCTTGCATTGCAACCCATCACTTTTTTCACCATATCGCCCACCTTCATGCTAAAAGTGGCTTTTGTGTCTTGCGGCCTTGGGCTCTGTCAGCTTAGAGCCGCAAGACCCAAAATGCTCTGTCTGCCCCATTAGGGATAAAGACATGATAGAATGTACATACATTTTAAGTAGTGTTACAAACATATGAAACACTACTTATTTTTGAAGGAGTCCATTATCCCTGCTGCGTGGTGTGGGTTTGAGGTCCTCCCTCCCTGCATACTATAATAGATTAAGGCCGTACCTAAATTTTCCGGGGTCCAGTGCTGCCCCCATTTAAAATAAATCATTTCAAAGAAAACGGAGACATCATTCAAAATTTTGCAACTATCAAGTCCTAGATAACCCTTCAAAGTATTTTATGAACTACTGTTTACAGTTTAAAGTGAGAACGTTAAGCTTTACTACGCACATTTGCGAAAAACGGCCACTTTTGGCAAATGTGGGTAATAAAGCTTAACGTTCTCATTATAAACTGTAAACAGTAGTTCATAAAATACTTTGAAGGGCTATCTAGGACTTGATAGTTGCAAAATTTTAAACGATGTCTCCGTTTTCTTTGAAATGATTTATTTTAAATGGGGGCAGCACTGGACCTCGGAAAATTCAGGTACGGCCTTAAATAGCTATGTCAGATATTAGGCAGTGCCCAGTGCCAAATTCTAACATAAGTTTACCATACATAACCTCTCAGCTGGCCCGGTCCGAACGCGAAGCCGTTCGGACCGGGCCAGTTCACAGTAATTATAATAATATTGTTTTGTTAAAAATAATTCAATTTACCTTGGCTTTTTTTAGCCACTATAATGTGGAATATGCGTGATACCAATCCGGCTCATATTTTTATTTATTTCCATATAGTTATCACGCTCAGCTAATTATTTTTCTTATTGACCCTTATTTGAAATAGAAATAAATTATTGAAATTGAAATTATGTAAATATTACGCGGGAACTTTTAACATACAAAAGGGAAATGACGACAAAGTCTACGTTTGGTAGGATTGTTATTTGACTAGCGGTGACATCCAAATTATATGTACATTCATATTATTATAGAGATTTAAATTGAACATTACTGGCTGATAACATCCAACGTACCAAAAAAGAAAAACATGCGTTGACTGCTTCTATCTCTAAAAAACAAGAAGCATTGAGATATACATATATATGTACTGTATGTCGATGACAAGAAGTTTTCTTTCTAACGGGATGTCTGCGGATAATGTAGACATTGACATCATATTTTAAAATGGCGTGTATTATAGTTGTTATGATCTACTTGCTATTTTTAATATTTATTTTCTACACCAAAGTACGTGTTTTACAGTTTTACTAATTTATTTTTTGCGGCTAGGTATTTCTCGACGAGAACTATCGATCATAAATATAAAAAATGCATGCATACTCTCCATTACTTACGAAGCCAGACATAAAGTTTAACTTCGATAGGTTTGCCGAGTGCCGCGTGGTCAAGGCGAGCGGCCATAAATATTTGACATTCTAAACGCCATAAACTAAAATAGTAAGCGGGAAAGTACCTAGTAACCGGTCACTAAGCAGTAACCACAGATCTGTATCAGTAAATCTAACGTATAAAAATAATTTATGGTATTTAAATATTCAACATAGGTAGGTACTTCTACCAGGCCTGTGTCACTCCCCGTTTAGGTATCTAAAATATACCTACATTATTACTATGCGCGCAGGCGGCCCCTCCGGGTGGTAAATTTAGTAGACAAACGATTCGTATAACTTACCGGGTAGTAAGTTATACGAATCGTTTGTCTATAGTAATAAGAATGAAATTGGCTTGCAATGGATGTCAAGGTATCTATGCGAAAAGGTGCTGAGTTCTGACGTAAGCTAAATAAAACCATATCGCTAGCCACATTGAGTAGATATTTCTTTGAATTTCCTTGCTGAGTGAGACTTCTGTACGTTAGTATTATTTATTCTGTGCTTCTACTTACCCTCAGTATGTTCAATATTATGTTTAAGCTTGCAAGTGGCAAGCAAGCATTTGAATGCAGCTCTTAGTATCCTGTTACAGGATATAAGCTCGGGTCATTTCTGAGTGCTGCAGAAATATTTTCTAGTTTAAACTCAGGTCCTAAAATACTGGACTGACTGACTGGCGAGATATCACAAAAACCAGATAGCTCGTATGGCCTACTTAACCAGTGATTACTTATGTATGTAATACATATGATAACTCGTTTCCACAGTCTGCAGTGTCTAGTCCATTAACATGTACCGCTATCTATGGTAAACGTGTGACCCCTTGTGTCACATACAAGTCACAGACAGCACGAGTCACGCGATAAGAGTGTAGAATTATGAAATACTTTTAGGTGTCTTCTGAAACATGTGACTTTACTTTCTCAGAGGCACTTTAAGGAATATTTAATGCCTGGTAACAATACTCATCTTACGCCATCGACAAGGACCATCTTCACCCCTTCGCATCAAGTGTTAGGTTAGTACTTATACACTATTATTTTTAATTCAGTACAAATATTTTAAGAGTTGATTCTGATGATGATATTTGCGCTGCGGCCCGTCATAATGTGCGCGTACCTTAAGGGAAAAGTTGTTCAAAATAATGGACTGAATCACCTCTTAAAATATTTGTAATATGAAAAATATAAGGAGGTTAAGAACTAGGCGAAAGAAAGAGAGACATGGAACGCACTCCACTGAAAAGAGACCAGCTCTCAAATATAAGAAGAATATGAATCTATATCGAAGTGTAAATTACGATTTCCGACAAATTTCTTCCATATACGCTTAAGCTGGGGAATGAGCGTCGTCGTTTTTTTACTAGGCTATGTAAGGCTATGGTATCCCCTTGTCAAAAAAGGTTTTCTCTCTATTCTAGTCTCGATCCGATTAATTTATTTAGAAAAAAATCCGTTTACCCAACCCTCTTCCAAAGGAACCAGATTTGTCGAATAAATTAATGTAATCTTCCATAATTACAACTTTTAATCAAATTATTATTCTGTCCCCTTATCCTTGAATAATTAAGTTTCATTTCTTTGCCTCTTACAGCCCTTAGAACAGTTGGAACAAAGAAAATCCAGGTCATTTATTCGGCCTTTTTCACGGTGGCACATAATCTAATCTAATCTGCATTCCGGTTTAGGCTGAACTACTTTATTCCGGACGCCAGGTAAGACGGGTTTTGCCTTCGTTTGAATTTATAAACCCTTTCATAAACCTTATTTCATTATTTTATATACCTTACAAAGTCCTTAGTAATTTCGCGTATTTAACAGAATAATTTATGGAGTTGGGTACTTCACCTGTGAACTTTTTGATAAGCAATTTTGTTATACTTTAGCTAAAGACAAAAATCTTTATTTAATAATAAATTGAAAGTAAATTTCCCTAAGGACGAGTTAACAGGGTTGTGTCGAGGGAAGTGGGAATTGGGCGACCTAACATAAAATGGGGGTATTTACGTCCGGGGCCTACTTTATTCGTGATTTTCTGGGCAGAGGAATTCTCTATTTAATTTGTGTAATATTATGAGAATTGTTTAGAATGTTCTTTTCTCATGATTTTTTTCAACATAGTTAAAAAATAGTAGTTTTTTTTTTCATGTTACATAACTATCTACGCGCTGCCGTTATAATGCTAATTATATAATAATAGTAGCCGAATTGCTAAAACAAATGGGGAATTCGATATCTTGCTGTCGCAAATAAGTAGGCAGATCGCCTATTTTTGCACCTTTACCCCCACCACTGCTAGACGTGGCCTTTGGGTCTTGCGGCCTTGAGTTTTGTCTGCACCGTAAGGGATATAGACGTGATAGTGTGTCTGTAAAAGCAGCCAGATCGCCTATCAGAACCGTATCAGCATCTAAAACCGTCAACTAGAGAAATATTTACATCCATTTTCTAGAGAAATCGACGTTTTATAAAACGACGTGGCATATTATGTAGGTACCTTTGGGTTCAGTCTTACTTTTTCACGTGGTTTGATACTCGTAATTAAACAAATACGAGTTACTCTACTACGAGTATAATAACTACATTTCAAACATAAAAGCGGGCATGCAACACAAAAAGCAGCTATACGTATCAAATGCCTACAATTTGCACATACATTTGAGGTAAGGATGATCGCCGCCGGGCCCAGTCCCATGACCAGATACAGAAGCAGCTCCAGCATCTTGTATCTCTCGTGGAAGATCTGCTGGTAGGTTATTCCCAGAACTGCCAGCAACCAGATCGCCCACCGGAGCTCTCTCAGCATCCAGCAAGATAAGGTCCCCACCGTCAGCCAGGGGAAGTAGGAACTCGCGATGAAGATGTATATCATGGCGCGGTCGCAGCGGTGCAGGAAGTGCTTCATTTTACTGGAAAATTAGTAGGCGTTTAGTAAGAGCGTCGGTGTCTTTAGGATTAGTGTTTATATTAGTAATCGTGTTACTTTCAAGAGCGGTAGGTAGCTGTCTTGTCTAGGCTATCTTTTATGATTTTATTATCCAGGTTGATATTGTGATCAGTTTTAAACGAGCAAATACTTACTAGAGGACTGACAACCGTCTTTCTTACTTTGAAGCGTAATTCGATTTTTAGTTTAAATGTTGTGCTAGATGGAGCTACTAGTTCGAAAGAAGGTAGTTTCATTGTAGTGCCGCTTAATTTCAGAAAGATGGCGGTAAAAACGTTCATTTCTACAAACAAATAAGCGCCATCTCTGATTTTTCGTGAATACCGCCAGCCTAGGTAAGTATTCATTGTATGACCAGCGGGCAAGATAATAGTGAAATCTATAATACAGGATTTTGGCCTATTAGCAGTGTACGTTTTTTTGTATGGGGTTGTAAGTCCTCTAGTATTGATGATATGGAACTGATTCTCGAAAAAACGGGTGCCCCTTGTTTCACAGACTGAAATTTCATAGAATTTCGATTCACAGAAAATTTTTCATAGAATATTTAATTCTTATATTTTTATTTCAAATATTATTGTTTCAAAGACTATTTACTTGAATGAAACACAATTTATAGAAACACAGTTCAATGAATTTTAGAATCTCATATTTTCATTTAACAAACTAATCAAACAGTAGAATATTTCTTTAAAGAATATTGTTTGTTCGGTATAATCTTTCATGGAATTTTATTTTACTGAAAATTATTATTTAATGAAGTATTAAGTGAAAACATTGTTTAATCAAATTAAATACCATATAATAAGTTAGAATACATTATAAAACGCTACCACAATATAGGTTAGGGCAAACTTATAGGTTAGGTTAGGTTAGAACTGCGACCAAAAAGTTTTATCCATTTTACTAGAATAGGGCCAACTTATAGGTTATAAATATATTATATTAACTAAACTTATTAAAAATAATAATATTGAATTTGATATTTTGATATTAGAAACATCGCAAAAGTAAATGTTATTTGTAATAAAATTCTATGATTTCAAATTATTCATTCTAATTATTGATTTTCTGTGCAACGAAAATCTATTATTAAAAGTTTTTTATACTGAGTAACCTGCATATTGATTTTTCTATGACATGATAATCTTAATTTTCTAAATAACGAAAATCTGTTAAACTTTTGTCTGTATAAGAAAGTACACCCCGAAAAAACGTATGATAAAAAATTGCGAAATATCATCAAAGAAATATGATGAAAAATTCGTCATCCTCCAATAAAAAATAAACGGGCAAGTGCAAGTCGGACTCGTACATGAAGGGTTCTGTACCACCGTACAATGTTTTAAAACGCTGAAGAAACACAAACAAACAATTTTAACTTTATCTTCTCCGTATTTTTAGTATTTGTTGTTATAGTGAATAGTGCTCATAGTAATAAATCATTGGTGAAAATTTCAAGTATCTAGTTAATGCCATTATAAAGATCTAGTTAGAAACGCTGAAAAAACACGTTTTTTGTATGACGACCCCCTTTAATTTTTAACTTTTTTTTATTTTCAGTATTTTTTGTTATAGCGGCCACAGTAATATATAATCGGTGAACATTTCAAGTGTCTAGCTATTACGGTTCAAGAGATAGAGTCCTGTGACAGACGTACAGACAGCGGAGTCACAGTAATAGGGTCCCGTTTACACCCTTTGGGTACGGAACCCTAAAAATTGGGAAATAGTATCATGGACGTACCGCATTCTAATTTGCTTCAAAAATTCAGTCAGCATTTAAAAATATTATAGCAATAAATATAATAAGTATACGGTTTAGGATATTTCCAGCATAATGGGCATTCCATTATGCTGGAAAATTATGATTAGGTCGATTGCTTTATCTTGATTGGGTAATTAAGCAGAAAAAGTGATTTGTTATAGTATTCATGCACGGAAAATGTCCATTTCATTGTTCAACACTACAGTTACTCAAAAATGTTACTACTGCAGTTCCTACTGTATTTATTTTCATTACACTCTACAATTTCTTGAATTAACAATCACTTCAATTTCAAACCCAAAAAAATTCCAATTTGGGGAAATGATGAACGAAAATGAAATTGGAAAATTAGTTTTATCTATTGTCAGAACAGATTGAATATTATTAAAACACGCGAGCAAAAAGTAGCCAAAAGAATATTGTAAAGGAAACGGTAATAGGGAAAGAAATCAGATCTCATAAAGGCCCGTTTATGGGGATCGCAATAAACCGTGTTCACATCCGTCGCGAAACGATCCGTAGCGGTTTATTTTCCGTCAGCCGCACCCTTGGCAAAGGGTAACAATTAAAAGCGAAAAGTTAAACGAAATAGAAGGATTTTACAATGCGCTTATGACATATGTATTTGGGTCTTAAAATCATATGCAGGTTTTATTGTTAAGCTAGGCTACTACTCCTGGCGTATGTAGTTCAAACTTAGTGACCACAAACGCCTATACTTACTGCGAGCTTCGCAAGGCACATTAAGCCGTTGGTCATTAATATCATCATTAGATGGCAGTCGTCAATTTATGAGATATACCTATATTAAAGCAGCTTAAAAGAAATCTGACACCAGATTTGACCATTTACACGAAAAATAAAAGAACATACGGTCAAAAGACGTTTTTACTGTTTGAATTGCGTCAAACCCTTGTCCGCTTTGTTGAGAATCCAGATTGGCCACTTGTGCGGAATCGAAGCGGATATAAAGTGGATAATGTGAACACGACAGAGCTCGACCACGGCTGAATAAGCTTCGTTAAAGGACCGATAGGACAGGGTTGCCGCCCAGCTCCTCGGTAACTCAATTTACTCGACAAGACACCAATCATGAAAATGTTTGCGATGGACCAGGAGTAATTTGACTACATACTCGTACGAGTACTACATAGCAGCTTTAGGTATTTGATTAAATGCTAGGACAAGTGTAATGTTTCAATGCATAACGAAAAGAGTAACGTTTAATGTTTATATTAAAAGACAAAGCGGCCTGATTCTAACAAGAAGATTAAAACAAAAACAATGGATGTGATAGCCCTAGCTGTAGAATTCAACGCGATAAACGTTTTGGATGTATGTAATATGTGATGTTCTTGTATTACAGTTGGGAAATTACCTAGTAAACCTTCTAGGAATTATGGTACTGTGATCTATTCTAAATACTCAACCGAACTCCTCCCAACCTTGCAATTCCCTTCACATGGTGGCTTATGGAAGGATTACGCTATAATTCTGTAAGACGAAGTCCCTTATATTATATATCAGTCCATTCTTGGTGACATCTAATGAAATATGGGAGGGGCCGGTAAGCTGACAATCTATTCAATATAGGCGATGGACTTGCAACGTCATAATTCTGATCTTTGTTTTCCATTTATAAGCTCGCTAACTTACCAAGCATGTCTTTTGGGTCCTGCGAAACTCAAATCAGTCATCACCGTATGGGGTAAAGAAGTGAAAGTGTATTTAAGAATGAATTTTACAGTAAACATTTATTTGATATCCATTCACATTGTCCTATTAAAATTATGTTAACACCTTGCAAAACCAGCGGCGTACAGCCCCTCTAGTAATGGGTTAACGAAAATTATAATGGTATGAAATCAGTTAAGCTTAATACAGTTAATATAAATACTATGTAAATACCAATACAAAAATGAAGCTTCTAGAAACTACTCCATGGATCGATGTATCTCATCAACATACTTCCTCCCGGCCTTGCTTCTCGGCTTACACGGTGGAAGCCTTAAGACGGCTTCTATTTATGATGTTATACGATCAGGTGAAGGGTTAGTGGATGTGAATGTTATAAATACCATAACGGTAACTTTAATATTGGAGCAAACTCGACAGCTTATATTTTTCAACTGTCTACGAAAGCATATGTGACATATGCGCCTAAATCAATTTATTTAGCTATTGTTATTTTTATTGAAAGGTAAATGGTTATTCCGTACTGCTAAGCGCTCATTTATGGAATGACGGATTATCTGTTCATTTTTCACATCAAATATTTCTATGTAGTTCCGAATCATTGAACTTTGCTCCAATTTGGATGGTAGATAAGTCACAACCCTGAGTTAGTTATACAAAGTCCTATACTCATTGAGATGCTATATGTACGATATATAAGTCAATGAGTATACTCTTCTAACATTCAATACATTGTAATAACATTATTGTTTATCTACAATGTTGATATTCAATATAAAAACCATTTCAATTATATTTCTGTTTCCTTTATTTATAGAAATTACCTTGATTGACTCTATAACAATCAAGCCAGCAATATTAACACTGATATAATATGCTGTGGTAATATAGTTAATGATTGACAATCATGTGAAATAAGGACCGTATTTCGTTTCCATTTATTGATAACGATAGGCCACTTTAATGGCTCATTTTCATTGCTCGTTTTGGCCCGCATTTGGGGTGCGGGAGATTTCTATAAAGGTTCATTTTCACTGGTCGTTCTGTTCAGTTACCCTAATGCGAGCCCTATGGCATGCATTTCAGAAATCTTCCTCACATGCGAGCAAGAACGACCAATGAAAATATACGGTGGTCGTTACGCCTTCTGCGGTTATTTCCCGCATGCTGTATAGGTATCGACTGTACATTACCATGTCAACTGAAATATATCTCGCTTCCCGAATTCGGGCTACATGATTAGTAAAAACGGTTACCCGAATGTGGGCCCTAAGGCATGCATTACAGAAATCTCAAACACCCCGAATGCGGGCCAGAACGGCCAATGAAAATGAGCCATAAACTAAGTATTTTTATTTTTAGATCCCATTGATTCAAGTGCGAGTCGGACTCGTACATTAAGGGTTCCGTACCTCCTTCCTAACTTTATATTTAGTATTTGTTGTTATATCGGCCACAGTAATACATAATCTTTAAACTTTCAAGTGTTCAAGCTATTCCAGTTCAAGAGATAAAACCCTATGACAGACGGACGGACAGACAGCGGAGTCTCTGTAATAGTGCCCCGTTTGCTTGATTTGGGTACGGAACCCTAAAAAACACTAACAATAATTGTAATATTACTTAAAACTTACTTTTTATTTTTGAACAATAGAAACTAGATATATTTCCGTGAGTGCATACATTTTATCGTAGTTTGCAGCATGTAACGCGGACAAACCACCTCTGCTTGGGAACTATAACAGCCTGCTGACGCTATATCAAAGACGCTCACAGGTCCCACCGGACTCATTTACTCAGTCATTAGCAGTAATAGGTTTCTAACGTTGCCCAATTTATCATGAACCGAGAACGGAGCTTCGTGGGGTTACGGCATATTTGAGAGTAGAAAAGATATAACTGTCAAGTTGCAGCATACCTACATAACATAATATTTATAAGTTCGCCCCAAACTGTGAAGACGGCTTTGCCAATTTGTTTGTCATGTTTCAACTTGAATATTCTACAAGTGAACATCAAAGATACTAGACTCATACAAACATTCAAATGCCAGTTTGTATAGGTAGACTAGGAGAATTACTTTGCTCGCTAGTTCATCAACATAACTTTGGGCGCCATTGGTAGGAGTCACACGTTGGGCGCCAAATGTGTATTTCAATAATTTTATTTTGTAAGTATTAACAAGTATCAAGTCGCGTGATTTTCTATTGATAACGATGTTTTAGATATAAACACATATATGAGAGAGTATCGTAAAAACTAAATCTATTTCCGAATTGACCTTCGTTCGTCTATACGAACAATACGTAGTAGGTTTACTGTAGTTTTAATTAAGTTGTGATGAAAAAGAAAAACTTTTTCCATTTTAAACTACGGAGCTGAATAGCTTACTAATATTATACGTGTAGACGGACAGACGAACGTGTGAAGTTGAGAAATCCAATAAACTTACATTTCTTATTAGATTGAAGTTTGTAGATATGTTTTTAAGGTATTTGTTAAAGTTTCTAACATGATTTCTTGAGCTCAACAAGGAAATGATATATTACTTACTTAAAGGTCAATCAGTGAGTTGATAGACTATCATTTATAAGTCTACTAAAAATACAAATTTTAATCTAGGCTATGAGCCATATCATACCTTTATTTAGTTACTAAAGTATTTCCGCAATATGGCGCTACCTAAACTAATAAAAATCTTAATAGATTTTAAAATAATGCAATGTTCGCATATTTAATCAAATATTATTATTTTTCCATTACGGCAGTGGAAAAAAGCGTGTGCGTAATATATTTTGATCATTTCAGTCAATATTTTTATAGGGTTTTTAGGCACTAAGATGCAGTACTAACGTACTCAAATTAAAAAATGAAATAAGAAATGGGGAAAAAATTCCACGTGAGCAGGACTTGAACCCGCAACCTTGGTCTCAAATAGTCTCAATACGACCATGCTCTAACCAACTGAGCCATCACGTGTTCAACCCCACACGTCGCATCTCGCCACCATTTGATATTCCTATAACACGCACTAGGCTTGCGTTACCTAACACTAATACCCACTATTACAAGTGAGGTATCTGATTTAATCCATTTCAGTCAAATCAAACAAGGACAATCTGCAGAATGAGATGCAAAAGCTAGCAATAAAAATGGGTTGAGATTCGTCACTGCTTGAAAGTGTCGAGTAACGTCTAATGTCTCGCGCGATCTCATAATTGACTTCATACACTAATCTCATTGAGAGTCCACAGTTCATGCTACAATAAACCATTAAATAACTCAGTTGTGTTGTTATGTAATGATCTAGGCCGTGATTTACGGAGAGGAATCTGCTTCAGCCTGAGGCATAGCAGACATTCCTGAAACAATACAATCCCGACATTCTATTTATACCAGCCGTATCACCAAGTTCCCTCCGTTCCGGATTCACTTTTATTTCGCTTTTGATTAACGTGGCCGGATTAGGTACGTTTTTATTTGCTCTGTTTAATGAAATTCAGTAAAGGCGATTGTATGTTATTATTAAAAATAGATACACCGCCCCCAAAACTATAAAGCTAGTGACTCTGTGAGCTGTAGACCTCGCGAGTCTTTTTTTGCATCTTGCATATTTCACACGTCAGGGGTGTGAAATATGCAAGATGCAAAAAAAGGCCCTACAAATTTATCGGATGAAAAAGTTATTCAGACAAAAAAGTTGCGTATTAATGGGTAATAAAAATGATTTAAATGGCTGAAATATGATTTTTTTACATTGTCAATCGTCATGGCTCCGCCAGATTTAGAAATATTTTTAATAGTTGAAACAACAAAAAATTCCAATCACGAGGATCGGTTGAGAATGCGACCTGCAAAAAACATAAATTATAAACAGTGGGACAGCCGGACATATAAAATATTTTTTTCCTAAGCCGAAATAGAAACGCTTAGTTCATATAGCTGTAACATTATTGACCGAGTGAGCGGTCAATAATGTTACAGCTATATGAACTTCACGATGCTTACAATTTAATGCCAATCGTTATTCAATACAATATAATAGTTTTCAAACGTATCAATTAGATTAAATTAGACCTTTTATCATTTTAACTTTAAAATTGATTAAACGATTAAAACACAGTTGGTTTGTGGATTAGAATAACAATAAGCGATTTCCTTGACTTAAAACTAGCAAGGCTACTATTTTGTGATAAGTATTAATAAACTGATTCGATATGAAATATCAACAAATAAACAAACCCCATTTCAAGATTGTGAGTTATAGACGTCGTCACTATAGTAAATCGTTTGGGTTGATAGTGATATATATTGGCAGTTTGCCGATTTCACGTCGTGAAGACGTAGGTTTGTGTCGATCAGAGGCCGAACAGAACAAAATCATGAACAGTTCCGGTACACGAGTAGTTATTCAGTTGTATGGTTATATGATATTCGGGTTTAGAAACTGAACAAAGCTGCTGGTACTATATTAGCGGAACTTATCGTCAATCAGAAATAGTGTCAAAAAGTTCGAAGCTCACTTATCATGATTCGTTTTATGATCCTATATCTACCTACAGTGACGTCATTCGAAATTTGGTGCCCTGGGCCTATAGCATTCTTCCGTCTCAGAATGTAAATTTAATTTAAGATCCCTGCGAAATTTGCAAGAATGTAACCCAAGATATTAAAAATTTGCCCGGTTGCAACGGTAGGGCAAATTTTTAATACCTTTGGCGCACGCGCCATAATAATGGCGGTATTGCCTATTCATCATCATCAGGTTTTTTATAGTCTCCACTGCAGGAGCACGGCCCTCTCTGCACTACCAGAGCAATACTTGGCCAGAGCAGCCATAGGATTTAGCCTACACTCTCCACACTAGCCAGAGGGGAGAGGTCTCATTGATGTTTCTGAGCATTTTAGGTTGTATTTCCTAAGTCGCCTTCTACGACATCCACGGGAAGACTTGGAGTGATCCTATTCTACTCTGCCGGAAACCACACGGCTTAAGGCGAGGTGGGTATACAGATCACAATACCGGGCGTGTTTTTGAAAAATTACTGTAATTAAACTACTACATTAAATTTAGAGGTATGTTTGTGATTTTTTTCTATCGAGCCAAAAATGCTCAATCGTGTTTTGGATATTGTAGGTGTCTGTAGAAAAGCCTTAAGATTACTATGTAAAATTAAAAAAAAAAAAATTAGTAGTTTATTTACAGTGATTTTTGAAAAACACTCACAGACTTCTTGGCTCTGAACTGACGGGGCCTTAAACGGCGAAAACTATTGATGACACATAATATAATGTACTAAATATTTATAGTATTTATCATTACCTACAAGAAATTCCGCAATGCTATTGTATATCTAACTCTTATAGTTAAGTTATAATAACAGCTTTTTGTTTAAATTAACAGGTAATATAAAAAGATGATGTATAATATGCTGAGCGAAGGCCGTTTTAGTGCATGCTTGTGTAATGTAGAGTTGTTGAATTGTTAAGTTACCAAATTGTTCAGTATGTAACCAAATAAACAGTTTTTCTTTCTTTCTTTTATGTCCATTGACTTATATTACTGATGATGACATTCGTATCACGATATTAATCCTCATTCAGCTAAATACCTAGATGTTTTATAATCAAGGGAGGTTATGTAGATTGTGGATTCCAGGTTATTACAGATTACGATTTGAATAGTGAGAGGAAAAAATATAATTTATATTGATGTACACATGTAATTTATGTAGCTTGATCTTTTTTATTCTGCCGTCGTCGCCTTTTCATTTTATTAGCGCCATAATTTGTATAAATCACGCGAAGGTGAAGTATATGGGACAAACCGCGTTACTCTACCAAGTAGAGCAATATTATTTATTATATTTATGGGGGCAGTTTTTTATGGCATCAATTCAATTTCAGGCGGTTATCCCACTGCACCGCGCATCGTCGCGGAGCGCGGTTTCTACATACTGACGCTCCCGCGCGGTGACGCGTTTACAGTAGGTGGGAGTAGGCGTGTTTTCTATACAAACTGAGCTACTTGCATACAATGTTAAAATCTGCTGCGCCGCAGTGGGATCACCGCCTTAATGTACTAAAAATACAGCTATACTATACAAAAAATGTGACAATAATTTCAAATTAACTGCACAGGATACTGGCGTGTATTGTGACACGTCTGTCTACAAATTTTACCGGTTAAATGGATGTAGGTTCTTTAGATCCAAAGGTCAATTATAGTGAATTACGCAGAGATATTGTACATAGTAGCTCTTTGGAATTAGGCATACATATGCAATCGAGAATCAAAAGGTAGAGCTATTTTTTCCGTCAAAGATAAGTATTTTTAACCAACTTCAAAAAAGAGGAGTATGTTTTTATGTATGTTACGCGATATTTTTGCCAATTGTCAACCGATTTTGATTATTCTTTTTTTATTTGAAAGCCTTATCTACCAAGTATTCGCCAAATTAATACGGGACCACCCGTTATGGAAGAAACTCCTTAAAGAAAACGAAGTCAGCTGTATTTTTGTTAAAAAAAAAGTAAACCAGCATATTACCTTGACACATACTTACCTAGTTCTTAACAACTTACAAGGTAAACATACGAGGTAAAATGATTTAAGTAGGTTCTTTTAAATCCGATATAATATTCCCCAAAGGTTGACTCGTTTCAATTCAAACAGCAGCGCCAGCGTTGACAGCCCTATCACATTATTTACCTTTGTAAATTGAATTCCTTTGCGGAAAACTCGAAACATAAAAGCTTTCTATTTTGGGACATAAAAGGAATACATATTTGCGATATTCATTCTTCAAATATTAATTTATGAATAAACCGGCCATGTGCGAGTTAAACTCGCGTGGAGAGGCTTCCGTATAACTGATTAAATTCTTATAGGTTTTCCTGTAATCTACAAGCGATGAACTAAATTTTGTATTTTTTTCAAAATTTTAGGCTCAGTTGTTTTGGAGATCAGGGGGGATGGTAAATTTTCGTCTTTTTTCATGAATAAAATCAAAACTTTTTATTTTACAATTATAACAAAAAAATTATTTGAGATCCTCATAACGAGCCCTTTCAATTGATATATGATACAGTAAGGTTCGCAAAACTTTTTTTTTCAATTTCCTAATTTATCCCCTGAACATTACCCTTATTTTAAAAAAAAAAATATTTACTTTGCACATATGTGTTTGGGTCATAGGATTACACCATCCTACCAAACACCTGATTCGGTCCAGTAGATTCGGAGCAAATTGGCTGTGACAGACGGACGGACAGACAGACGTACGAGTGATCCTATAAGGGTTCCGTTTTTTCAGTTTTTGTACAGTGGCCACGCAGTGGCGTACCTTTCTAAGTACACCACGTATGGCGCCCTGGGTTCTATTTGTCACGCCAATCGTCAAAACATAAAAGATAAAATAACAATAAAAATAGTAGAAGGCTAAAAGTTCAATGCACCATAAATAAACGTACTTTTTATTGCCTTCTTTTACAATAACCTTATGAAGATATTCGCAAACTTTTTAAATAGCCACCGACACGCAAATCTATTATAAAAGTTACAAAATACAGTCTTGCGCTTGTATAGGATATCCTTACTCTTAGAGAATACATTGTACCTATATCTTCATTAACACGTGGTATATCTTCGGTAATGAAAATTCTAATATTTAATTGTTTATGGTAATTGACAGTTGAGCCCCGTTTTTAGGGTTCCGTACCTTAAATGGTTAAAACGGAACCCTTATGGCAATTGTGCACACACTCGTATTCGATTCGTATTCGTCTCTGACTCGTTTTGGCCTTCCTAGTAATTGTATGGTTGTGCACTCACTCGCATACGGTTCGATTTCGATTCGTGTTCGATCCGTTATTTTCCCTTCGAGTCTTTTTGAAGGATCAAAACCGAATCGAAGTGGCCGCCGTAAAAATTGAGCTTGTGCACTACACTCGATCCGTATTCGGTTTCACGGATGAAAAGGGAGGTACTGATAGTTTGGTACTATCACAGTATAACTATTATAGTACTATCGATAGTTATACTGTGGTACTATCGACCTGTGACCTTTATTTAAATGGTATTGGTTATGAATACGGAATGATGTACTTAACTGATGCAAAGTGAACAGCATTTTAATGATACCTGAATCTACTAGATTAAATTGAAGTTGTGATAATTATAAGACGTTATATTCCCTATACAGTGTGCATTTGAAATCATTGGCATTAATTTAACTTGTTAACATACTCACTTAAAGGTTATTTTTTAGAGTAACATACTATAAAATTAATAAAACCGGCCAAGTGCGAGTTAAACTCGCGTGGAGAGGTTTTCGTACAATTGATAAATTCTTATAGGTTTTCCTGTAATGTACAAGCAATATATTTCGTATTTTTATTTTATTTTAGGCTCAGTAGTTTCGGTGATCAGGGGGGTCAATCAGGTCAGGGGGTGATCAATTTTCGTCTTCTTTCATGAATAAAATCAAAACTATTTATTTTATAATTATAACAAAAAATTATTTGTGATCCTCATAACGAGCCCTTTCAATTGATATATGACACAGTAAGGTTTGCAAAACTTTTTTTTTCAATTTCCTAATTTATCCCCCGAAAATTACCCTTATTTTATAAAAATATTTATTTACTTTGCACATATGTGTTTGGATCATAGGATTACACCATCCTTACCTGATTCGGTCAGTCTAGAGCAATCTAGAAGTTTGGCGCGACCTGTACACTGCTAAAGCCATTAATTACCCTTCTGTGGACTTTGCCGTATCCGGGTTTAAAAGAAAAAAAAATCCCCTTCACCCATCATCCCATATATTTGTGCAGCATTTCCATAGCGTGGTGAGGATTTTTTGGCAAAAATACTTATTCAGTATATGTCGCTTATCGACTATTAATATTAGGTACATCTCCAACCAATATGAGTACTGTTGAACTAAAAGTCACTATCGATATTATTGACTGTTATTAGCAGGAATACTAACAATCTATCGACAGGATACGTATCGAATACAGATAAGTGCACAAACGCTAGACGTGAATTTTCCGTCCATCTTATTCGCGTATCGAACACGAATCTAATACGAGTGAGTGCACAACCGCCCTAAGGCTGAGTTTGGCTATATCTATATCTCTTAAAATATAAGAAAAAGAATAACAGAATTCCGAATAAGGAATATGCATGTAATACCAATCCGGCTCATATTTTTGTTTTACAATTTCTATTAATACGTTACCACGCCTAGTTAATTTTTTTTCTTACTGACTCTTATTTGGATTAGAAATAAATTATTGAAAATATGGAAATATTGCGCGGGAACTTTTGACAAACAAAAGGGAAATGACGACAAAGTTCACAAAAAGGAAATGACAAGTTCGGGTGCGTTCGGTAGGACTGTCCGTCCATGTAGTTTGACTATCGATGACATTCGATATGTATGTACTTTTATATAGAAGTTTAACAAACATCACTGGCTGATAATATTGTAAGTACCCAAAAAAGAAAAACATGCGTTGACAGCTTCTGTCTCTAGCGGATATTGCAGATGTTGACGTCATATTTTAAAATGGCGTGTTTTAGTTGTTATAATCTACTTGCTATTTTTAATATTTATTTTCTACACAATATACATGTTTTTCGGCACTGATTTATTTTTTGCGGCTATTTCTCAACGAGGACTATTGATTACAAATTAAAAAAAAATGCATGCATACTCTCTATTTAAACAGTATAGCATTGTCGAGAATAAAGACTTCACTTACGTGTCAGATCTGCAGCAGCACATTGAGTGGAAGGTGGTGGACACAGCAAACAGGAGACACAGTGCAAGTCCATAGACCACGGCAGCGATGGCTTGCGGCGCGTTCGCTGAACGAGTGAGGAGCTCCCGGGCGCCGAAGGATGCAGGCGCCACGCATAACGCATGTGTGCATACGTTGGCAAAATTCTCCACCTGGTGGGGAAAAAATTCTTCATTGTCGACATTCACAACACTAGATTTTAGATTTTTTGAATATGCCAAAAGTGACCGTTTTTCGCAAAAATGCAAACTAAAGCTAACGTTCTTTCTTACTTTAAACTGTAAAAACAGTGGTACATAAAATAGTTTGAAGGGTTATCTAGGTTTTACTAGATCAAAATTTTAAATGATATCTCAGTTTCCTTTCAATTAATTTATTTCAAATGGGGGCAGCACTAGATTTCGTGTATCGTCTTAAAATTTAGATGGTGTGGCTGAATCTATTTGTTTTATAAGGTCCTTAATTCTTAGAGGATAACATTGCATATCAATTAATTTTTAAGTCAAAATACAGTGTTATAAGTTGTTGTCATCATAGTTTAGTACATGTATTAGTCTGAAAACAGACATGCAAATATTTTACAATTATACAATATTTACTAATTAACTAATTAATATTTATTTCATTACATTGTATACAGTTAACATTACATACAGGCTGACTTTTTATTCACCCGCTAAATTTTGGAGCAAGTTCAGTCCATGATACTGAACAACTTTCAATAAAAAAAGTTATTAAAAATGTATAAAAATATTTCGACCCTCCATACGAATCAACGCTCAGCCAAACGGATGTTGTATGGGAGGACGAAAAATTTTTATCGAAGTCAGCCTGTATAGAGTTGCACACAGTGAAATAAGTTGATTGAATTTTAATACATAGCGATATTAATTTATGCAAAAGCCATATATTCCACGTCTGCTATCGCTCTAAAAGTTTAGGAGGTAAAGTAGGTAGTGTAGTGTAGTGCGTTGGTAATAATGTGCGTTGGTAATAATGAATTGACGATGATGAGCCTGAGTTATTGAGTTGATATAACGGCTGCTCCAAGTATCTAAACATTGTAATCTACATTATTACGTGCTCTGATGCAAAGAGCCGAGATCATTTTCATAACAACCATCACACAAAGGGTGACACATCTTTCAACCGAGAGCAGAGATATTACGCACAGGCTCGACATCCACGGGATATTATTGAAATTGTGCAACTCAACAGCTCATTATACATCAAAGCCAAAGGGCAAAGATAATTTGCTTAGGCAACTTATATCATATAGGTAAGATAAAGTAAAGTTAATACATAAATAACATTACGTATGCATTTTATACTGATTTTTTTGCATTCAAGATGCACAGTTAGTAGCGCAACCCTGTGGAAAAGAGAAGTCAGAGATTAGAGTCCCATTCACATTGAGTTTTTTTTTGAACATTTATTAAGTCTTTATCATACTTTTTCCTTATGGCTCAAGAGAGGGAGACATGGAAACTACTCCACCGACAAGAACGTAGTTCTTAAATTATAGATAGATAGATACTTAAGTAAAAAACCGGTCAAGTGCGAGGCGGATGCGTACATGAAGGGTTCCGTACCTCCGTAGCGTTTTAAAACATTGTACAGAGATATATAGATACTTAAAACAACGATTATGTATTACTGTGGCCGCTGTAAAAACAGTTGTGGCCGCTATAAAAAAAAACAGACTGACAGACAGCGGAGTCTAAGTAATAGTCCCTTTGGGTACGGAACCCCAAAAACTAATAAGGAGCACGAAAAAAAAAGACTTACATAATAAGTAGTTATAGTATGTATAGTTACGCCTGAACTATTCTTACAGAATAGGAATAGTACTTATTGGAAATAGCATCTAAGTACAAAAGACCGCAGAACAAACGATTTACAGCGTCCATACAAATACGAGTACGACATTGATTGCACAAGGGATGTTTACCTACTGTGTTGTTTAACTTCGAATCGAGTGGGTGTCGAATTGTATTCCAGAATAGCACGTATTCCCTTAACTCTTGGGAACACAGCGAAATCCATTTGTATTGTACCCAGAGAACGCTGTTTATCTTCGTAAATACTCGTAGTACATTACTACGTAATAAACTCAATTATAAGTATTAGAACGATAAATCCTGGGTTCATGGAAATTTATTTAATTTAGTTAAAAAAGTTTCACCTACATCACAGACTGAAATAAAAAAAAATAACATCAATATACCGAAAAAGTAGCTTAAATTTTGGTCTTCTACATCAGTTCCACTACACCAAATCGCACTTTGTGAATGCAAATGCTTGATTTACTGAAAAAAACATCACAATCACCTTTCGAGATTCGTCTATTTCTCAAGGATTCCATCTTTAGATCTTGAACTGGTGATAATGGGACCGGCTTGCATGTATCTTTCCGTTTCAAATTAAAAAAAAACAGTGGTACTCCGGGAGTGCCGACAGAAGTGAAAACTTGAACTATTACGTGGGGTGTCGGTTACGGTAACAGTGTGGCGAATTCAATAGTTTTTTTAAACTTTTTTCCCATCTCAAAAAATGCCTAACGCGCCTATTGAAAACTTCAACAATTACCAGGTGTCGGTAACAGTGTCGCGATTGCAATGGTTTTTTCCCAACTCAAAATATGCCCAACGCGATTAAAGAAGTTTCCATTTTAAAAAACTAATTCTTGTAAGTTCACAAACAAAGAAGTTATTGTATACATTCTAGTTGAGAAGCTCCTCTTTTTTAGAATTCGATAAATATCACGTTTTATATGAAACTCGTGTTTGACTCTTATGTATTCTGTGCTCGTGAGTTAATCCAGTTGTAGGATTCGGAGGGATTTAGTATTGATCTCGGAAAACGCCCCTAAAATCCATTAAAAAGTAGGGTTACTATTTAGGAATTAGAAAAGTCCTGTCAAAAAGCCTGACATTTCCATAAATGTCCGGACTTTTTAGTCACAAAAACCAAACATTACCTACTTAGTTCTAGTGGTATGGTCTATGGTAGAATCTGGCCAACGAAAGCAGTCCCTGAAAATCACGGCAAATTAAAAAAGTCTAATTTTTTTACTCTATAAACAGATTTGGATTTTATGAGAAGTTAAAATTAAAGATTATTTGATATAACTTTAATATGTGTTTATTATCCGGACCAATTAAAAAGCCGGACAGAGTTCGAACAAGTCTAAAAGTCCGGACTAATCAGGACAGATGGTAACGCTATGGTACGAGTAAGTTACAGGGCTCTGAATTTAAAAGCGTAAAAATGGTATGATTTGATAGCAAGCTTGTATGGTAGAATTTTCGTCGCTATATCTTTTTAATTTGCCAATAAAGAATTTCACGTGATTGTGATTAAGTATGTATTATATGTATTAGTAGTATGTGAAATACAAATTAGATAGGAAGATTGCATACTAATCAATCATAATATTATAATCTACTATAAGATATCGTGTGGCTTACAAGATATAGTTTTAATAAAAACCGGTCAAGTTGGACTCGTTCATGAAGGGGCTGAACCTCCATACAATGTTTTAAAACGCAGAAAAAAAAACACGTTACTTGTACGACGACCCCCTTTCATTTTAAACTTTATTTTATAATTAGTATTTGTTGTTATGTACGAGTATGTGTATTATTTTTCCATTACCGTATGCATATTAAAATAAAATTAAAATGCCTGAGTAGTAAATATACATGTATATTAGGTCCTTACATATGAAATTGCCGTTCAGTATCAAAAAAGTGAAACAAGTTTTTTTTAATGAAATTATTATTTAATCAATCGAAGTATGCGCCGTTGTTATCGATACACTTCCGCCATTTTATAGGCAGATCATTGATACCTTTGGAAAAAAAAATCCTGGGAGCGAGAGTCTATGAACTGTTTGAAGGCGGTTTTGACTGCCTCATCAGATTTGAAATTTTTTCCTTGTAAAAAGGCAAGATCTGGAGAGTATGGTGGGTGACGCAGAGGTTCCAGTCGCAGCTCCTCTAACTTGGCGATCGTTTGATGTGCAGTGTGTGGTCTAGCGTTATCCTGAAGGAGCAGTGGGCTAGAGCAATTCATCAGTCTCGGTTGTTTAATGGCGAGCTTTTCCATCATTGTTTGCAATTGTTGGCAATACAAATCTGCAGTAATCGTCTGGCCTGATCTCAAGAAGCTGTAGTGGATAACACCAGCACTGGTCCACCAAACACTAACCAGAATCTTCTTTTTGGTCAGTTTTCGCTTAGGGCAAGGTTTTGCCGGTTCTCCAGGGTCAAGCTATTGTGATGATCGCTTCCGATTGTCGTACAGGATCCATTTCTCATCACAAGTCACGATACGGTTCAAAATCCTCTCATTATTGTGGCGATTAAGCAAAGAAACGCAGCAAGCAACGCGTGTTTGTTGGTTTGCTTCAGTCAATTCGTGCGGTACCCACTTTTCGAGTTTTTTAATTTTTCCGATTTGGCGCAAGTGGATAAGTATCGTTTTGTCACTTACGCCGAAGGCTGCTGCTAATTCAGAAGTGGTTTGAGATGGATCCGCTTCCACTATCGCCTTCAATTCTTCGTTATTCACTTGAGTATCAGGTCGTCCACGAGGCTCATTGTGTAAATCGAAATTTCCAGAACGGAAACGTTGAAACCAAAAACGCACTGTTCGTTCGTTAGCGGTGCCTGGTCCATACACGTCGTTAATTCTTCGAGTCGTTTCTGCAGCACTGGTGCCACGGTGGAACTCGTATTCGTAAATACCGCGAATTTTCAATTTATCCATAGTTGTTGTTATAGCAATGTTGAAACTCAAACAAATGATGTTAAAACAAATGAAATACGAATTTTAAAACAATATTTTTCTGGCTTTATTTCGAAATAAATTTGAATTTGGAATTCCTAATGAAACGCAAGATATTTGATTTTAAAGTTTCCAGTATTGAAAATCGGCAATTTCATATGTAAGGACCTAATATGATAGTCTAATACTGTAATGGTTATTATTTTAGTTAGTATATGTACTTTTACGGTAGGCGTACTAAAATGATAATTAATAATGATTTAATTAGTTTATTTTGACTATAAGATTTTGCTGCGGTGCCCCAAATTTAAATAAGGTAATCTATGTTTGGTTTTATAGCACGTTACGATAAGGTATTTGATTTTATGTGGAAGACAGATTGGTATTCCACGAAGGGCACCTGTTGATGATGTTAATTTAGTCTTAATTTAATGTATGTGTTCTTTCCAGTTGAGGTTATGGCACAGGTTATGGTCAAAAATAATACAAAGATGCTCTCGCTAGTTCTTTGTCTAAGTACATAATTACTTATCTTAAGTTGTGTCATGTCATGGAGCTTTTTGTTTTTTTTGCTGAATTTATGTTATTTTTTTTCTGTGTTGTAAGTACATTTGATAAAAACCAATCGTTAATTTATCGAGGTCAAGTAAAAGAGCCAATACCACCAATTTTACCTGATTTATTTCCTGTCCAACAATATTTTTATACGCGGTAGTGGCTGTTAAAGCGCGATTTATGTATTGTTTACCTTGCAAAGACATACAGTTCAATGCCTTGCAGCAATCAAATCAACTATCACTATCAAATTTGCGACTGTAAGCGGCAATAAAAGTTTACAAACTTATATTAGGTATACAGGTTTTCGCAGGTCAAAAGTGATAAGAATCAGATATGTATATAGTTCAAGAAAGAAGTTCGTCCATTTGTGATTTCGAGGGGTGGGTAAATTATTACGGCACTGGATAGATAGCGCTGGCATCTCAGCTAGTAGTTTAATACTCTAGCACCGTTTTCTTAATACTAGTTATTACAAAATTAGCGCATCAAAAATGGTGCAAACATGAACTTTGAAACCCAACTTTCAATTTAAATAAAGAGTAAGGTATGTACACTTGTACATCATACCTACTCGTACACGGTAGATATGGAGGGAATGTCCTGTCCTAAGAGTAAGGTACTCAACTGATCAAAGCTTAGAGCAACACGGAATTCCGTGTTGCTCTAAGGATCAAAGCGACTAGGACCTAAATCGAGTCAGACAGGCATTTTATACTTTATCATTTGCTCATTTAAGGCCCCAACCGACTGAGGATGCCCAATTGCCCACCAGACCATTCCGGAAGGAAAAACATTGCATAAACATTACTTGTATTGTCTAATAAAAGCATTAAGCAGGTGAATAACTGCGTATTACATTTTTATTTTTAATACCCCGCCATGCTATTGTTTTTACCAGTTAGAATTTATACAAGACCTAAGTTTACGTCAACTCACGGGTCTTTATTTATTATTTATTTATTTACCGATTTATGTATACGGACAATATATACAGAGAATACATAAACAAAAAATGTACAAAGGCACTACTTATCTCAAAAGAGATCTCTTCCAGTAGGCCCGTGAGAGGAGATGTTCATATATGAAAGGCATACAGGCGTATTCGTTAAATAAAGAAAAAAGAAATAAACATACTATGAAACTACAGATAAACATACATATACATATGTTACATATATACATAAATAAATACATATGTCTATTTAGAAATAAATATACCTAATCTATACTTCTATACTAATATTATAAAGAGGAAAGATTTGTACCTATTTTTGTATGTTTGTAATGAATAGGCTCAAAAAGTACTGGGCCGATTTAAAAAATTCTTTCACCGTTGGAAAGCTACACTATTCCCGAGTGACATAGGCTATGTGTGTACCACGGGCGAAGCCGGGGTGGACTGCTAGTATATAATATTTGTAGTCATATCATACCTAATAAAAATGTTTTAAGACAAAAAAACAATCTTTTCGAAATCAATACCTACTTGATTTTACATGACACTAACTAGTTAAATATCGCCTTTTGTGCATTTCCTAGTTTTTAAAACAATTCTGTTATGTATTTTTTGTGCAATAAAGGCTATTATAATGTACCAAATAGCTTTAGTCGCGAGCAGACCGTAGAATTTTGGTATTAACGGCTTACCTGACGAGTCAGCTATCCCAGAATCCACCGGGCGCAGAAACCACTAAAAACTGAGTCATGCAAACGAGTCATCATCATCATCAGGTCGTTTTTAGTCTCCACTGCAGGAGCACGACCCTCTCTGTACTACCAGAGCTACACATTAGCATGAGCAGTCAAAGGATTTAGCCTACACTGCCTCCGAGCTAGCCAAACGGGCTGGAGAGGTCTCATTGATGTTTATAAGCTTTGTTCAGCTTGTGTTTCCTAAGTCGCCTTCTACGACATCCACGGACGATTGGATTTATTATACTCTGCCGGGAACCACACGGCTAAACGCAAACGAGTGCCAGTGAGATATACCTATATTTACTATGTTACCTCTCATTCATAAAAGTGTGCAGGGCCTCGCAGAGCTGGAGTGAAATTTTTATAGTTTATTTATGGGCTTAAAGGGATAGTTGAGACATCCAATTTACCTACAACCCTGATGATTAGGTACCGATTAGAAACTTGTAGACCTTTGCATCAAACACGTGTCTGTGTAATCACCGTCTGTGGCAACATCCTGGCCTCGCGTGACCGCACCATGTAATCACTGCGCGTCATATCACATCGCGGGACAGACGCTAAACATCGGTTATTATGTGTACAAAACAAACATACGTGTAATGATTTAACATTACTACATCCGTATCTTCGGCTCGTCTGTTTGAAATTAAGAGGGAACACTATGGTCGGGAGAATTGAAAAAGAGGTATTTGTAAAATCTATTGCTGTCGCGCTCTGGCTCTGCCCGAACCACCTGTCGCATGGCGCGTTAAGAGAGACTGCAGCTTGAACCAAAAATACCTATGAAAAGTACACAAAATCAAAGTTTCGTAGTCCCCTGATTCCTTCTTTTATGAAAAATTGAAAAAAGGCTATGGCAAAATACGGGCAAGTGCGAGTCGGACTCGTACATGAAGGGTTCCGTACCTCCGTACAATAAAGCGCTGAAGAAACACGTTTCTTGTATGACGACCCCCTTTAATTTTTAACTTTTTTTATTTTGAGTATTTGTTGTTATTGAGGCCATAATAATGCATAATTGGTGAAAAATTCAAGTATCTAGTTAGTGCCATTATAAAGATCTAGTTAAAAACGCTAAAAAAACACGTTTTTTGTATGACGACCCTTTTAAATTTTATTTTTAGTATTTGTTGTTATAGCGGCCACAGTCATACATAATCGGTGAAATTTACAAGTGTCTAGCTATTACGGTTAAAGAGATAGAGCCCTGTGACAGACGGACAGACAGCCGAGTATCAGTAATAAGGTCTTGTACCCTTTGTGTACGGAACCCTAAAAAGCACAGATTTCTAGAATATTTTTAAGAAAAACTAAAATGTTTGTTTGTTAATTATTATCAATAGAAAGGCTTATCACAATTAACTTATAGGTATAACAGTGAAAAATTCCACCTAGATAAAAGATCTACATTTTTACTAAATGGAATTAAAGTTATCAGGAATGTTATCTTATTATATTTGTCTACAAAGATCTTAGTTGTATATCATATCTAAAAACATATACTGCTTGTGTCTCTTTCTAGTGGAGGCAGTTATGAAGTTTACCCATTTTTTTTTACTAAGCTATGAGCTTCATCACATATGTCCCTTGAGTAATTCTAAGCATTTCTAGTCCGGGAGGCAATAAGAATCGTGAGGCTAGCAGGGGCGGGGGGTACAAATATGGCCGCCACCCATCTTCTTTTTAAAAGTTTTATTCTCGTCCAGGTGGCTACTAGGGCAAATTTGGTATCATTTTCGTATAAACCGAAGACGTAGAATTCATTTCTGATATTAATTATTATCCGATTTATAATAATTTTACAAGAAAACGTAAAAAGGTGAAAATCTCGGTTGGAGATTTAAGCTTTGAGAGCTTATAACTTTTATATAGTGACAAAAAAATATCAAACAAAAAATACATAATACAAAATACATAATAAATAAAGCGCGTTTAATGCAGATTTTCAAAATATAAACTTTTAAAAACTCCTCTTACAAAAATATGGTGAAAAAAATCTAACAACCGCAGCGCGGGAAGGTGAACTCAGCGTTGGCAGACAATGTACGACCGGTAAGTATAAACTAGTTTGATACAAATTCAGCGTATCCATTTTAAAATAAGCTCTAAAAACCATGCAATAACCGACACTTTCCCATTTCCCCTGGCTTAGCAAAATAAATAAATAAAATAAAATAAAAATAATTTATTTCGGACAACTAAGATCCATATCAGGGAAAATTTAAAACATGTCATTACTGATTTGCTTAAGCCATTTTAGTGAAATCTGTCCATATTAACGCTACAGTAAACTTCCCCCCATTTTCCTTCTTGACTCCCCTTTTTGGAAATTATTTATACAACCTCTTGTGTAAAATGAAGTCCTTAGAGTGCTTCTCAAATCTTCTTTTAATGGAAGAGGTATATTATATAATTGTGCCTTTGATGGCTACCCTGAAGCAACATACAAATTCGGCGTACCTATTTGAATACTAGTACTGTAAGAACAGTAGACCTCGAGAGCTCTTATAACCATGTAATATCCGACAATTTCCCCCTTTCCCCTGGCTGAGCAAGGCCATTTCAGTGAAATCTGTCCCAATATAACGCTACAGCAAACTTCTTTTTCCCCTTCCACTCCTATTTTTGTTTTTTTGCAACATCTTGTGTAGAATGAAGTCCTTAGTGTGCTTCTCAGATTTGAGTCAGTAAATAACGTTAAAATGCATTACGGATTTCAATCAAAGAAAATATTTATTGGGGAACTTTTCTGTAGCAACTTGTGTGTCAATTTTCGTTAAAATCAGTTGAAAAATGTTACCGGTAGGAGAAGAACAGACAGACCGGTAGGAGAGAACGACAGACATAAAAAATTGGGTTATGTATGGGAGCGATGCATAACTGCCGCCACTATTCTGTTTTCTTGGTTGTTTTGAGAACTGTCCTGAATTCATTAGACACAAGATTTAAAATAAAGTAAAAACAATTGCAAAATAAATCTAGCATGAGTTAACTCTGATATACTCCTACACTACACCTTTTACTCTAGCTAATCCTCTAAGTAGGGCAGCAGTGGCGGCGCTAGGCGTCGGCGAGGCCTCGCCGGCCTCGTGCCTGAGCCCTCGGGGGCCTCGCAAAAAGGCCTGGTGTGCGAAGCGGATGACCTTTACCTATTTTCTTCTAACTTTGAACTTTAAAATAAATTCAAAATGTTACTTTTATGAGTATTATGTTATCAGCACCCGTTAATAATATATTCTGCTTTGAGACAACTTGCAGACTTAGCTTAAATTAAAGTTTTTAGGTCCATTCTGTTCCATTGCATTACAATTTTCAACTGCTAATAAACTAGTGGCTCTGTGAGCTGTAAACCTCGCGACATACCCCTAACCCGTTGAAGTTTACTGGATACATTAGTACATTCACAACATTCGTACTCCCCAAGCTAGAATAGTCCCCAACTAGAATATGCCTCAATTATTTGATCTCATCATTTCAAATTGAGTCTATACAGAAATGCTTTTTTAAGAATATTGGCTTTATGACTGGGACTAAGAAACAGCTTAGTCACATGAGTCACATCATGCTGCAGACACTCCCTACCAGACCTAACATACTTATACAAGATAATACATTTACACTATCAACTAATGAATACTTGAACTGAAATTAACTTTTAAGGACCTTTGCGAAGTCAAAGAATTCCTTAACTGTTTTCCATACCTGCAATGTACCAAATGTGTCGAAATAATAATTGCCTGTGTGCCATGTAGGTATTTGATTTTTTTTCGAAATGGCTGAAATATGACTTTCTTAAAGTTTAAAACCCTCGTATATCTGCCATTTTGAAAATTTTCAAAAACTGAATTGACAAAAATAATTGATATAATTATCAAACCTGCTTATTAAATTTCACGAGAATCGATTGATAAATGCGACCTGTAAGAAAGAACAAACCGACAACCGGACAAACTGACGGACAAAAACATTTTTGGCCTATCTCTAGAGATGCTTCGCGTCGCTCGGTCAATTACTTATCATATTTCATTAAAGTTGACTTGCTTTTACAGTTTTTATTGAATTAAATATGAATTATCTATGATTAATTAAATCATTTGCAAATCCAAATGAGAAAAATGATAATTGAGCAGTAAAAGTTTATTATCTCATGTATTCTATTTTATGTGAATAAATTATCATTATCAAAAACAATAATGCTTTTGATCTTTACATATTTCGACGAAACATTTATTTAAAAGTAAGATGCTTACATTTATATTCTTACATACACTACATTTTATTTATCTAAAAATAATTAATGAACATTAGTGTATAACTATCTGAATCACAATTAAGTCTTTTCAAAAATACTATTTCATACTTCTTTGCTCCTTACATTCCATAGTTTACTTTACAACCAGAGTTTAGTAAAATAAATATTTTTTAATACCACAAAAGAGCGAATATTGACTTACCGTGGTCGGAACATACGCCCTGTTCGCACTGGCCCTCTCGTTCATCCATTTAACCGTCTTCAGCTTCTCCCAGGGAAGCTCAAGATGAAAATTTATTTTACTTTCATTGAACTTAGATTTTAATTTCATTATTATCACAGAAAATAAACTAACAACGTCACCCATTTGCCTCGCGTTATTTCGTTCTCAATCAATATTTTAAGTGGTCATGAGACCAGCAACAATAAACTCAAGCTTACTAAAATTTTAACATTCATATTAATTATCCAATTTATGTTTTTCTGTAATGGAATACATTTTTATGTTTAATTTTATTTAACACGACCACCACGGTCGATCTCACTTGACAGAATGAAAATTTGACATTTGTTTTGTTTGACTTTCAATTTGACATATGCTATTTACTTTTTTTTTATTATTTTTTACGAGGTTCGGCATCAGCCTTTTAGCCAGGGCTTGGAATACCGTTAAAATCTGGTAACGGTAGTTCTGTCAAACGGCGTTACCGCTATCAGCAAAGATAACGTTATGCTGGGTAACGGTATTTTTCCCACTTTTTACCGTTAATCAGATAACGTTACCTTTCTTTTTGACAGATTAAATTGATGAGTTTGTCTAGTAGGCTACTAGAGCTATTTATATAATATTTTACAAGTATTGAAAAAAGTATCGTTACTTATATCGTTAATTGGAAACGTTATAAACTGTATTATCGATACCCTTTATAACGTTATTTAACGTGAATTTTAGTGTGAATTTGGTATCGTTAACAAGCTCTGCTTTTAGCCATTGCCACCTTATCTCAGATATCCACAGGGCCGGATTTAGGGGAGGGCAACCGGAGCTACTGCCCCAGGCCTCCACAAAAGAGGGCCCCCCACAAAAGTTAGTTAAAATCAGGGCCGGATTTAGGGGAGGGCAACCGGGGCTACTGCCCCGGGCCTCCACAATAGAGGGCCTCCCACAATAGTTAGTTAAAATCTTTATTGCACCAAAACATAATGATACGGTCGTGCCAAACTTTTAGATCGCTCTGAAGTTGCATCACTCAGGTTACAAACAGGGACAGAATATTTACCACAATAATATTTTTTTCAGAATGATTGCAAGAATGTAGATATGATATATATACACAATAACAAAAATAAAGCAAATTCTATCTGCTATGGGTATGTTACTACTGCGACGCGAATCGCCTCAACTTCAGAGCGATCTAGAAGTTTGGCGCGACCTGTGATAGATTAAAGAAAACAGATGATAAAAGGCCTTCAGAAGAAGAAAGAATCAGACTAGTAAAAAACTTTTCCTTTGATTAGCCACACTGCATAATACATTGCCCAGGGGCCCCCACAATGGCTAATCCGGCCCTGGTTAAAATCTTTATTGCACCAAAACATAATGATACAGAGTACAGGTCGTGCCAAACTTTTAGATCGCTCTGAAGTTGCCTCACTAAGGTTACAAACAGGGACAGAATATTTACCACAATAATATTTTTTTCAGAATGATTGCAAGAATGTAGATATGATATATATACACAATAAACAAAAATAAAGCAAATTCCATCTGCTATGGGTTTTTACTACTGCGACGTAAATCGCCTCAACTTCAGAGCGATCTAGAAGTTTGGCGCGACCTGTGATAGATTAAAGAAAACAGATGATAAAAGGCCTTCAGAAGAAGAAAGAATCAGACTAGTAAAAAACTTTTCCTTTGATATAGCCACGCTATGCATAATGCATTGCCCAGGGGCCCCCACAATGGCTAATCCGGCCCTGGATAACCACCATTGCTATGGGTGCGTTTCTTCCTACATACATAACAAAGAAAATAATACTCTCTGACGAGAGATACTTAAGTAGAAGTTCTAATAGAAGTTTGGCCACTGAAACGTGATACAGTTTTTATTTTTTTTTAAATATGTAGACATGGAAATCCTTTAGGATTAAACGGAATTAGCACTCTTGATCACAAATTAGTTAATGTATAACTCTTGAGTCTTGATAGTATGGATGTGGACTAAAAAAATCTTTTAAGCTCATCAGGTACCTAGATTATTAAAAATATTGTATTCGTATTTGTTCTATTTTCTAATTAGCAAATAATTACAAAGAATAATATTTTTTTATACACAATACCATTTTTTGATACATATAATAGGTTGATAAAGTTGCACATTGGAATAACCGATCAAGGGAATAAGCTAGTACTTCAACATAACAAGCAAAGTTTAATGTTATGATGATATTAGTGGTTGTCCACTTCACCGACAAAAGAATTGAGATCTAAAGCTTGCAGCGGCTTTATGTACAGATATGTATGGATCTCCATACATAACTAGCACCGGCCAGACCATGTAGAAAGCATGCTCGTGGATACATGCCCTAACTGGTGGAGCTTCTCATAGCCTGTGACAGTAGTGTCAGGTCCATCCTCGCACTGAATAAGTTAAAATCATAATTCTACTTGCTTGGGCCTTTACTTTCTAAAGATTCATAAATTACAATCCCAACTACGGCCCCAAGGTGAACTGATATACAATGTTTTTCCTTTTGTATTATAATTGTTAGATTATTGTGCAATAAATATTAAATAAAAAATAAATATAACACATATTTGTATTACAGTTAATAAACAGTGTACTTAATTATACTAACATATTTATAGAAAACCAGATGGAAATTTAACACATGATACTTTTTTACAACTAAAAATTATTTTCAAATATTTGTAACAATCTCTTAATTTCCGCTATCCTTGCAGCTTGTGCCTGCACAGGAATCATTGCTTGTGACACCTCTTCGCCCTTCGCCAGTATTGTGTACATGCTTTTGATGTTGTTGTCCATAGCATCACATGTCTTCCCTACCGCATCTTTATAAACTTCCATATTCTCCGCTGTCAATGATGAATTGGAATGTAAAATGCCTGATAGATTCTCTATCAAATTATCAACGGATTGAGCAATTCTTTGGGCTTCATATTCTAAGTCATTTAATACTGTAATATCTATTTGTCCAATCTGTGGGGCTAATATCTGTCTATACAGTTTTCCTGATGGGGTACTGGATCTGGAAGCATTAGAACTTCCAAAAACTGGGGTTTCACCTCTTTTGGCTATGGGACTTGATAACTTGATTTTGAATTCTAAATCATCTGCAACATAATGTGTCATATCTCCTTCATACCGCACATGGCCATCAAGATCTAAGGGAAACTTTTCTTGTTTGCGATTTTCTGACGGTAGATCATAAGGTCTGGACGGACCAGGCCGTTTTTCAGGTTCTTCATTGGCCTGCCCTTGGTCGGAATGGAAGGATATTTCACTGTAGGAGGCAGTCATACGGGCGGATATTTCCTCGTCCATATCAATGTCTGCTTGTTTAACTGACGTCTCATCGATCATCTCCACATCCCCTGATTTGGGAGACATTAGTATATTAGAATTTGAAGCCATATTTTGAGTGAAATCCAAAATACGTGTATGTGGTAGAATTTGATACACAGCTTTTAATGTTCAAGTTAAAACTTTTACTATAAACCGATACGACGGAAATAAACCAGAATAAATCTGAGTATGTAATTGCGATAGAATAAATCAATAAACTAAGTTTATTTACTTAAAATGGAAAACCTATCCACTCAATATTTACCACTCGCGTTTAGTTATTGCATGCATACAAATGTCAATGTCAAATTCAATAGCGAGAAATCATGGGAGGAGAAAATATTATTTGCGAGCGAGATAAGATGAAAGCAACTAAAAACAAAACGCAGAGGAAGAAAAATAAACATACACGTTCGGTTTATTTACCAAAAATTAAAGTTGCAAAGCAAAAGGAAGAAAATGTTTAATTATTTTTATAGATTTATTTCGTTTTCCTCCTAAAAACTTCTTCTACGTTATCTACGTAAGAAAAGAGAAGAGAATGATATATGAAGAGAAGACTTTTTTCTCTTTTTCCATAAAATAAATCTATTATAACAAGAGTGTATGTACTTTACGGCATATCCGAATTCAATCATTTCATTTGGCAGTCGAAAAATGTCAAAATTGCGGGAATTTTTGACAGTTGTCAATAAAAACATCTCGAATCGAATGTGAATTGCTTTTGAATCCATATTATTTTATTGAGTTTCTTTGATTTTTTTCAAGTTCAATGCGTCTTTTAGTTATAAAAACTTGTTAAAGAAACGGGGGACTTTCATTGGTGAGTGTATCATTCAAACGGGGTTGGGAGCAGAACGTGCATTGTCCGTTTAACATGGCGCTTCACAACGACATGTGTGGATGATAACGCTGTTACAAAATCTTGTTTTATACTCGTACGATCAGTGTTTAGTACAGTGGCTTTGTATTTTCTGAAGTTTTGATTGTGTGTTTTGTTGGTCGTCTGATAAATAACGGGTTTGTGGGCTTGTATGTAGTGTTACGGCACAAGTACTGCCATGGTGAAAACCCGTCGCAGTAACGGAGAGAACGGGGAGGTTGACGATGGGAATTACACTATAAACGACGTGGGCAGCATCTCAGATGAGAAGGTGACACATCCTCGTACATTTTTGAATGTTCTAGTGAGATTTGCTGGTGCTGCTTTGTTTAGAAATGCCTCTTTGTGAATCAACTTCCTGTCCCCATTTCCTTGTGCAACTGGTGCACTTAGTTGCATGCGCTTTTACTGTGTGAATCCTAGACCTGTCGGTATTAATTGATGGTGCATCTCTAGATGTGTGACTGACTGTGATGCAATGTGTAGAAATATCTCCTTTTTACTGCATTACCACTGGCATTTGACTTATTTGTCCTTTAGTGTCAATGTGTATTGGTAATGAGCTTCTGTGTGGCTTTTGTTGTATCTTATGATAATGTAATGATAAATCAACAGGTGTTAAACCCCTCTTATTGTTATGACCATTTACAATGATATTTGTTGTAGTTGTATGGAAGACTCCTCAAAATAGTAGGGATATCAAAGATTTCTTAGATTTACAATATTTTATCACTATACTGTTGTTTCACTCTTGTATGACTAGATGAACAGTCATATCGTAGCCATATGCCTACCTACATTGTGAATTACATAAAATTCAAATAATATATCAAGAGCAGTAACTATTTGGCTTTCTTCTTCCACTTCAAATTATAATTTAACCCATCAGGCGGTGGCCCGGTAGGTGTATGCAGGAAAAGCGTTTTTGCATGTTAAGTGACACAGGGCGTGGTCAGCACTTGGATGAGTGACCACAAGTGGTATTAAAATTTCTCAAGCTCCTCCATGCTTTGTATGGCATGTTTAGCTGTTGATCCCGGCTGCCCTCTTTGTATGTATGGCATTATCTAGCTAAGTCCAGAAGCCTTGAGGCAGCTTGAACAACTTGACAGCTGTGTTGGCTACTTACACAAACAAAAAACGAAAACGAAACTCATCAGGCACCTAGAGGTCTCATGAGACCCCCCTATTGTTAAATCATTATTATAAAAGCACCAGCGCTTAATAGGTTGACAAATGTATTGATTTTTGGCTCAACACCTGGCTCATATGATTTGAGTGGGACAACAATGGAGTGATAAAATTCTAAGCAGTCAAAATAGGACACTTAATATTTGAATTACAATAGCTTCTTGTGTACACAACAGATAGTGGTTTTATGATAGTATGTTTTGGTATTATCATGAAAACCACAATCTATATGTATAAGTACTTCCTAAAAGCCGCTCATTAAATTATTGTTATTTACAATGGCACAATATTCTCTTGTTTGGCATGTTCCTGATAGACTTTTAGCAGTGCTGCTTCAGAGCCTGGAGTCTTTGCTTGGTCTGGCATATCATTATCATTATTAGATTGCCTCATTAATAAGAAATACAGTAAAATGCAGAGATTCAATTGGATTTTCCATATCTCTTGTTGATAATATTTCAAAAACTTTTCTAAAATCAAATCTGTTTTCAGCAGGTAGTACAGTCATGTACTTTTCTCTGCCTGCTTGGGTAACAGGCCTTATACAACGTGAAAGGGACATACCCGTAATGAATCGAACCACGGTCTATACTAGATCTGTACAGTATAATTAAATTAAAATAACAGTCGGAAAACAAATAAAAATTTCGCCACGTCCATACAAAAGTGTGCAGTCGCCCGGTCAATTTGTATGGGAATGTCGAATTTTTTTTTGTTTTTTGACAGTTATTTTATTTTTATTATACTATAATAATCTAGTATACATCTTGGTTCGATTTATTATGGGTATGTCCCTTCCGCATTGTATAAAATGAAATTTATTGTACTCGTACATTGGGCCATATAGAAAAGTATACTGCCTCTATACAATTAGTACTATTTAATTGAAATTATTAATAGTATTCATTATAAAACATCGATAGTATTGAAAAGCAATACTATCAATAGTAATGATAGTGTTGGTTGTCAACAATAGTATCGCAATATACCTATATAGTATCAATACTATTGTTATTATTAATATTATAGAAATGCCTATCAATATTGATGACTATTTTGTAAGGACACAGTACTATTGACAATACTATCGATGTAGCCAATACTATTGCTGCAACATTACAAACCCTATTTTTACTCTAAGGCACAATGTAATAGGTCTGTACTGTGTGTAATACAATCACTACAATCTACTGCAATCACTCAAAATTTCTTTTCAATCTGCATGAAGCATGATTTTAAAATAGTTTTTTGGGAGTTGGATCATATGCGATGAGATTTTAATAAATATTTTGAACTGTTTAGTTGAAGTTGAAGCAGAAATGAAGGTTTTATTTCACTACTAAACTATGTTTCATGTGGTTTTAATTATATTTTACAGTATTATTTTTTTATTTTTTAATTATTTTCATTTTTACTATATGTGAAATGTTTTTCTTTTCCCAAAAATTTTTAAAACAAGTTGTTTTTCTAGATACCTTTTTCTAGATGCTTTACATAAAAATCCAGTAAAAAAAAACTTGCGTGTGTTTATATTAATTTCCATTTCATATTTCTAGGCATCCAACTGGTCCCAGCGTGAGTTACGAAGTAGTCAATACAAGGTGACTAGGAAGATCCAACGCTGGCCAGCAAAATGTAAGTTATACAGTCTAGTTAAAATCTGGTAATAATATGTAGCTGTAAGTTGTTAGAGCAATTTTTTGAGAATCAACATTTTCCTTTTTATTTCTACACAGACAGCCGCCGGCGACGTACCATCAAGATGCCTCGTATAGTGTTTCCGGAGAGTGATACCGAACCTGAAAAATATTCTAGAAGGCAAGTCAATTATTATACCTAATATCTATATATGTATTCTGAGACATAGTTACGAAATAAATGTTTGATACAGATACAGATACACTATCACGTCTTTATCCCTAACGGGGTAGACAGAGCCAAGGGCGGTAAAGCCCAGGCCACTTTTAGCGTAATGGTGGGCATGAAGGTGGAAAAGGGAATTCATAATAGTGGTGGGTTGCTAGCCGCATCGCCTATTTATATGATTCAGATTCTCGCCCATTCCCTCGATCGGCTTTTACGATCTGCACGGGAAGAGAAGCAGCTGGTACATTCTATGTTTTTTCTTTTCTCCCAGACCAGCAAAGAAGAAATAAATGTTTGAATCATCGAAAAAGTCAATAACAAGAAAACTAAAATAGAAAATAAAAATCTGTTAATCTGTTTATGTTTTTTTAGATCTAGACAAGTGCGAGTGTTCTTTGCTGATGACAATGCGTCGTCTAGCAGGATGCGTCGCAGTCGCGGACCAAGGAAGAATTACGTAGAAGATAGTGAGGATAAGCCTATACAAGAAAGTAAGCACTTGAAAAATCTTGTAGGTGATGTAATTGATTAAAAAATAATAATAATAAAACTTCAATTAATAATATTAAAAAAATATTTATTTTTAGACAACTTAGTCCACAATGAAGTTATAAATTAATTAGATTAAAAATTAAAATCAATATTAAAACAAATAAATCAAAAATGAAAATAGGTACATTAAAATTAAAATAAATCAAAATACGATCCGAATAAATTAAAATTTATATAATAGGAAAAATAATAATTCAGTATGATTCTAGTTATATTGATCTACACTTTGTGACGAACTATATAATATTTACTAAATTCATCGCTTTATGGTCCATCACATGACAATCCTTTAACATAGGCTAGCACAAGTCTACGAGACTATTGGGTACAATTTTAATAAATTATTAAAAAATTTTGCATAGCAACGTAATACATATATTGAAAACCAGATTGTAAAGAAGCTTAGTATAATAATGCGTTGTTAATTTTAGATGTACGCAGGAGTTGCCGCAAACGCAAACTTCTCCACCACAACTTCAACGAGAGCTGGATTACCAACGAGCTGAAAGTCAAGGGATACCCGGATCTGTATGGCTTCCCGGGAACAAGTTCTTCGGATGAATTCACTTCGGGTGACGAGGGTAGGAGAGACCCTGGCAAGAAAGTAGTGATTGTAAGTCATACTTATTAGTTTGTTTAAGTTGCATGCTGATATTTTTGTTTTAATGGATTAGTTGTCTGTTGTTCGCTTGTCTTTTTGTGTCACGAAAGCCTCTTACAGCTTTTTCCAATCTTCTCTTATTTTGGCTGTTCGATATCATAATATAATGATGCTTAAAAAAAAAACAAAAATAAAATTTGAAAAAAAATTAAGGAAAAAAAAATACCGCAGCCTTTACGAGTAATGACGCAGGACAGCAAAACATAGAAACGAATAAACAACAATAACTTTCAATTGTCGACTACCAATTTGTGGTTTAAATGTATACACCAAAGGTAGTTGTGGCCACATGAGTTAAATATACCATTAGATTTACAAGTCGAGTGGGTGATTGAAACTCGTATTTTGACCATTCTATTATTTGATTCAAACCCAAACCAGCTAACCAACTAGAAGTATTCAAACCAGTAACCTTATTGTCTCTTTGATCTGTAAATATTTCTTTGATTGTTTAATTGGGTAGTTTCCTAGGTCAAAAATAAATTATTTGGTACTGTTTTATTTATTTATTTAAAAAACTTTATTGTTCCACAATAAAAAAATGGTACAATTGGCGGACTTAACGCTAAAAGCGTTCTCTCCCAGTCAACTGTTAGAGTAGTGGTATTTTTAGACAATAAAACGTCAAATAATGTCACTTGTCATTGATCACATCCATTTTGAACGTGATTTTAGATTAATTAATTCACTAAAACGGATATTAATAGCGCTATTTGACTCCAAAAAACTATGACGTCACAGTCCGAAATTTCATACAAATCTCATAGGAAATGTTTGTTTGACGTTTAGAAAAAGTGTCTGATTTGACTTGTTGGAAACTAGCGGATTGTTCTAACCTAGGATAAGATGGAGAGACGAGTTGTCCGCTTTTGATAAAGAATGGAGTGAGTCATCCGATGAGCCGAAGATAGAAGTAATTGGAAACAAAAAGGGGAGGTTTTTGCCCAACAATAAGATCTAAAAGGCTAAAAAAATGGTGTAAGAGCCAAAAAAGATTTTAACAAATTGACTTACTACTCTGTATCTTGTAACATAATGATAAAGATTGCAAAAACTCTTTTGCCCAATAGAGAGTATGCATGCATTTTTTTTATATTTTTAATCGATAGTCCTCGTCGAGAAATAGCCGCAAAAAATAAATCAGTGCCGAAAAGCATGTATATGGTGGAGAAAATAAATATTAAAAATAGCAAGTAGATTATAACAACTAAAACACACCATTTTAAAATATGACGTCAAAGTCAGCAATATCCGCTAGAGACAGAAGCTGTCAACGCATGTTTTTCTTTTTTTGGGTACTTTCGATATTATCAGCCAGTTATGTTTGTTGAACCTCTATATAAAAGTACATAATTTCGAATGTCATCGATAGTCAAACTACATGGACAGACAGTCCTACCGAACGCACCCGAACTTGTCATTTCCCTTTTGTGAACTTTGTCGTCATTTCCCTTTTGTTTGTTAAAAGTTCCCGCGCAATATTTGCATATTTTCAATAATTTATTTCTAATCCAAATAAGAGTCAATAAGAAAAATAATTAACTAGGCGTGGTAACGTATTAATAGAAATTGTAAAATAAAAATATGAGCCGGATTGGTATAACATGCATATTCCTTATTCTCAATTTCCTACCTAGGAATGAAATACTTAGTAAATGTTTAAAAATAAACTCCATTTTTTTGTTTTAGTCAAGTGGTCATGCTCCTACAAACACTGATGAAGACACGCAACTGTCTCGACAGAGAAGAACATCTGCTAGGTTTATTAACAAAAAGGTAAGATACAGAAACACTATCACATCTTTATCCTTAACAGTGTAAGCAGAGCCAAGGAATGCAGTCACATTTAGCAAGATGGTTGTCCTGAAAAATTAATCAAAAATAGTTTTAGGTTGCTAGCCAGTCGCCTAAATTAGAGTAGTTTACGCCTAGTCCCTTGATTGAATTGTAATTGTTTCTACGACTTGGGCGGGAGGAGAACCAGCTGGTACATTCCATGTTTTTTTCGTTTGTTCAATTCAATTCAATTCAAAATATCTTTATTATCATAGGATATTTAAAATATCTCTTAATAATAGTCACTTTGTTTTGTTTTGCACAAATGTTGACGTCAAATCGTTACTTAAAGCTAAGATTACGCCGCTTCCTAGGCGCAAGTGCAGAAGAAGCGGCAACAAACTGCACTGCACGTTTTCTCCAAAGACGTCAACTAACAAACTAAAAACTTAAAATTAGTTATATAGATGGACAGAGATTACATTGTTTATTATGTCATAATTAAATTGAATTATAAGAATTACGAAATTTAAAATAATGTCAAT
The DNA here is from genome assembly GCA_963576875.1 of Acrobasis repandana. NCBI lineage: Eukaryota > Metazoa > Arthropoda > Insecta > Lepidoptera > Pyralidae > Acrobasis > Acrobasis repandana. The sequence continues at coordinate 5,660,323 of OY756230.1, read as the reverse complement.
TTGTAAATTTAGTATGTACCAATGTACCTAAATTATGACATGTCTAAGTACACAAACCTTTAAGAGGGACCCGCGCCAAGCTCAAGCCAGACCTTTTTGTCTTTAAGATAGTCATCGGTCCTATAATAAGCCTTCTCACAAAGTACTTTCTTTACATAAGCTTTGAATTTTCTGTCTGGCATATCAAGGACCGATTCTGACAATTTATTATAATAAAGTATACACTTCCCCATAAAAGACTTACTGACTGTATTCAGCCTGTAATACGGGCTAACTAAGTCATTCTTATTACGTAAATTTCTATCTGTAAAATCACTTACTTTATTGAACATGGAAATATATTTCCTTACATACATTATATTTTCAAATATGAATTGTGATACAAAAGTAAGTATACCTATTTCCTTGAATAATTCCCTCAGTGAGTCTCTCGATCCTAAACCGTAAATAGCACGAATTGCTCTTTTTTGTAAAAGAAAAATAGTCTGAATGTCGGCTGCACTCCCCCATAGAAGTATCCCGTAAGACATTAGACTGTGAAAGTAACTAAAGTACACTTGTCTAGCAGTTGCTACATCTGTCAATTGTCTTATTCTCCTAACAGCGTAAGCCGCAGAGCTAAGCCTATTAGAAAGTTTAGTTATATGAGCGCCCCATTGAAGTTTCGAATCAATTGTGATTCCTAAAAAGGTAGTACTTTCAACCAGATCGAGTTTCTGACCATTAATTAGTATGTCAACGCAGGCTTGATTCACATTAGGAACAGAGAATCGAATGCATTGGGTCTTGTTCGCATTTAACATGAGGTTATTGGCCGAAAACCAATCAGAAATTAAAGAAAAGGTGCTGTTCACCGCGCTAGCATCACTGTTATGTCGATCTATTTTAAATATTAGCGAGGTGTCATCAGCAAACAGCACCATGTCAGCCTCTTTCTCAACCATGTAAGGCAAGTCATTGACATAAACTAAGAAAAGGAACGGTCCTAGAATTGAACCTTGGGGAACGCCCATTTTCACATTAGACCCGTGTGATTTTACGCCGTTTATATCAACAGTTTGAAGCCTATCTGTTAAGTAAGATTCTATTAATTTAATTGACTTATCATCAAAACCGTATTGACGAAATTTGAGCAAAAGTGTTGGATGATCAACGCAATCAAATGCTTTAGAAAGATCGCAAAATGATCCAATTGCATCATTTCTGTTTTCCCACGCGTCGTAGATATTAGTAATAAGTGCTACTCCTGCATCGGTGGTCGATTTTCCAGCAGTAAAGCCGTATTGTTGGCTATGGAAAAGATTATTGGTCTTAAAGTGAAGTAGCATTTGATTGAGCATTATCTTTTCGAACACCTTACTCAAAACTGGCAGAATAGAGATAGGTCTGTAGTTGCCAGGGTCTGTTTTTTCTCCTTTTTTGAATAAGGGGATTAGTTTACTACATTTCATTAAGTTAGGAAATATGCCTTCATCAATACATTCGTTAAATATGAAAGCTAAATCGGCAGCAATTATATGTATAATATGACTTACTACGGCTACTGACATGCCCCAGTGATCTTCTGATTTTTTTAAATTTAACTGTTTAAAAGCATCTATTATATCGCTAGGGCTAACAGGCTTAAAATTAAATTTAGAATCACAAGGGCTAACATTACTCTTAAGCAAAGCCTCAGCACGCTGGGCGCTAGAACTCACATTAGAAGTGAGTTCCAAAGGAATGTTAGTAAAATAATCATCAAATATATTTACTATTTCTTCAGTTTTTGAAGTATTTTTACCACTACATTTGATTCGGCAAATATTTTCTTTGGTTTTATTTTTACCTGTTTCCTTATTTATGACACTCCATGTTTCTTTAATTTTATTAGGAGCATTATTTATTTTTTTGCTAATACTATTTGACTTGGCTCGTCTACAAACTTTTTTAAATATTTTAGAATAATTTCTAACATATTCTATAAAAGAAGGATTAAAGTTATATTGTTTTTGGGCATATAGATCATATAACCTGTTTCTACTTATGTAGATGCCGGTAGTAGCCCATTCACTAAACTGTGATTTACTATGAACTACTACTCTTTTTTGTTTCAATGTTTTAGAATACTCAGAGGAAACAGTACTAAATAGTTTATTATAATGGTCGTCAGGATTATTTCCTGTATATACCACTGATAATAATTTGTTATCTAAATTATTTTTAGGTTTTTTTATGTTTTTAGAATTAATCGGTCTACACAAGATCTTATCTTTTCTCAAATTACTGGTGGACTCTTTGACAAAAGCTACATATACACCAGAATGATCTGAAGGCAATTTGTTGATAACAGATTTATCACAATATTGAATATTACTAAAAAAATTATCAAGTCATGTGCCAGATGTAGCTGTAATTCTGGACTGACATTCTGTTGCGACATGGAATATAAGTAACAAAAAAGTAAATCAAAAAAACTAGGATGTTTATTTTAAAATGATTTCTAATCAAATTCTTATGATTAATCAAATTAAAATGATTTCTAATAATTTTCTAATGACTCATCATCATCATTCTCCAGTTTTTTGTATTATTATCAGGATGCAACAGAAACAGATTCAGAAGATGAGACCAATCAAACAGTGATTGAGAAGAAACCACAAGCTGAGAACAAGAAAGTTGATGAGAATATGGAAGTGGAGAACAATCAGGAGATCAAGACTGAGCAGGAACCAAATGTACAGGAGGAGAAAGGCGGGAGGTAAAGAGAACTCTCTCTTTAATATTTAAATTCTTACCGACTCTTACGCTCTAGGTATCATTGCATTGAAAAAACTTCTGTATTACGATTTTGCTGAGATAATGAAGTGGTTTGTTATTGCTTTCTTTGTCGCACACACAAGGTAAAAAAGGACAACTTGTATGAAGAGTTTAAATTAAAATCCAATGCCGCCAGGTCGTCGTTACATTTACCATGACTTTTATAAAACTATGTTTTGTATAGCATCCCTAAGGCCCAGCGCACACCAAGCGAGGCGCGGCGAAGATACTGAGAATAAATCAATTTAAAATAAACCTTAATTGTTATGACATGCGGTTGACTCGTGGCAGCTTGACGACGCGCCGCGCGCCTCTCACTATAATCGATTTTGGCATGCCGTTTTTAACCTCATGACATAGTAGTTAAGGTTTATTTAAAAATTTATTTATTTTCAGTATCTTCGCCGTGCCTCGCTTGGTGTGCGCTAAGCCTAATGGATACATATGGTACTAAACACACACCATAAGCTGCAAACTTAGTTTGTCTAACTAACGTTCAACAATAATGAAACGCTAATGACTCCGCTCCGTATTAGTTTACGATAGTAAGCTTTTAGTTTACAACAGTTTATCTGTGATGTGTCGTTTATGGGCAAAGTGTTTCTTTTCAGTAATCAACCACTTCAAAGGTCAGGCAGACCTATCAGAGCTGCCAGGAGTAGAGGTAAAGGCAGGAACAAGAAAGACGACAGTCAACAAGAGACAGGTTATTATAAATTTTTTGTATTAGCAAATTTTCCCATCTTATCCATTGTCCTAGATGCTATAACATGTTGGAGGATAGGCCAGCGTCATTTCTTCTCCATGCGCTGATCTATGAGAAGCTGCTTTGTGAATCCACATCAGATTAAACTCACTCTCTAGTAAAGATGTCTTACATTATAATAAATTGGTTATGTAATAATCCAGATCCATTATATCCTATCCTAGCTATGCCTCTTCCGTAGCTATTGCCCGCTATCTTAGAAACACCACTAGCGCCTCTCTTTAATGAATTTATCTATACCCTAGAAACACCTATGCCTAGTGCCCTAGAAATAGCATGCTCCAATGACACGATAGTATTATAATTGGTAGTTGCCATTTGTGACTCATATCATATCTTAAGAATGGTTTATGAAGGTACAAGGGCCCGAAGATTGAAATGTTTTCCAGAGGTGTAGAGTGCAGCGCCACATACATTAAAGTAGTCGCATTGTCACCTAAAATTTATAAATTATTGTATTTCTTAACTTTACCAGTTAATTAGTTCCCAAAACACAGAATTCTGCCTAGTTTGGGAACTCAGGAAAGTTATTTAAATGCTTTATTTTTAGTGCTTGCTTAAATAATTCTTTTTTTTTTTAGTTTATTTTAAGTTTCATGTCCATATTTTTGCTTAATTTTTTTTTGCTAGTTTCTTGATCTTTGCAATATAACATTATATTTTAGCCTCAGAGTCATCATCATCGGAGTCCGGCAGCGAGTTGACGCTGAGCCGCCAGCCGCGCCGCTCCAAACGAACTCGTAAGCCGAAACCCGCCTTCGTTCAGATTGCGCAGGGACAGACGCGCGGGAGAGGTAGGTATTAGGTACTAAGTGCTCTGATATGTCATACTAACATTGACTTCTTTTTCATTTTTTTTTCATACTAAAGGTCGTTGATAGATCGGTCCGGTTATTTACTGTATTGATTTCAGGAATCGTAGTTTTCGGGCAAGCAGGTGATTAGCCCACTGGATGCAGGGCACAGAGCGAGTATTCAGCGCCAGAAAACAGAACCCCTTCACTAGGGAGGATATCTGAACCAAACCGAGTGCGTCTGGGAACTCTGAGGTGGTAGCCCTGTCAGCAGACTAGGACACAGTGGGCTACTCACCTGCTTGCCCAAAAACTACGATTCCGGAGACCAATACATACTAACTGCCAAAAACTCGATTTCATTTGAAGTAATTTAATGTCACCTTATTCCTGTTTAGAAAACATTTTTAACTGACTTCACAAAAGGAGGTTCTCGAATATTCGGAGTCTTTCTTTCGAGTTATTTTTATTTCTTATCTATGTTCTCCGACTACTCGAAGACGCCTGTACCAACTTGGAAAATTCTGTATACTAGTCAGGTGGTCCCATAGAAATTTTATCAAAATCAGTTGTGCAGTTCGATGAAGTCGGTTTTTATTTTTAAAAAATTATAATAGAGACTCTTTTCCTCCATGCCTTAAGAAATCTTAAACTATCTCTCTCTTCCTCTCTCTCTTACGGTCTTCATCATCATCATCATCATCATCAGGTCTTTCTAGTCACCACTGCAGGAGCACGACAGCACTCTGTACTGGCTGAGCAGCCAGAGGATTTGGCTTACACTCTCCATGCTGACTAGACGGTTTGGAGAGGTGTCACTGATATCCAAGCTTTGTTTAGCTTGTATTTCCTAATTCGCCTTTACGACATCCTCGGGATGACTTGGATTGATTCTGTTCTACTCTGTCAAAAACGTATCGTACCCGGTTGCATCAAAATATTTCAGAAATATTCATGTTTACTTTTGTAATTATACAAATTTATTTGAAGCCTGCATATATACATGTCTAGGGCCTTGACTAAACCAGCCACAGCTCTGTACGGACATGTATACAGGCCTTAAAGTAACCTGACAACTGTAACTTGTTTTGCCAACAGCTAAAACATTTACAATTAGAAAGAAGCCATACTCCCTCAGAGAAAGAAAACCAAAAATTCTACGCAGAAAGACTATCAGATGTAAGTCTTCTTAGCTTATTTTTACTGTTTAAGCGCAGAAATATCGAAATGTCTGAAGCTTGCACGTGACAAGAATACGATTTTTAATGTTAAATTCATTTAAGGAATCGCTGTGGCCAAATGGTCAAGTTTGATTTAATTAAATAAATAAATAGCCTTTCGACTCGAGAAGAAGAAGGCATCGGCTATAAGTGTGGTGCTAGATTAATTTTTAGATATTCACGATTATTGAACAGTTTAAAAAATACACGATATACCCAAAGATATTGTCTAAAACATGTTTTTACACAATGGGTTGTTCTTTAGTCGATTAAATTGAATGCTGAAAATAAGCTAAATGAAATGCTAAAACGAATTTATTAGTAAAATTTCTGATTTGGCACATATTTTTATATGAAGATATTCGTGAAGTACTAAAAAAGAATGTGCTAAATTATAAAGATCTATATTTGTAAATTTAATATTTATTTAAAAAAAAACGTACGTACGTAATAGCGTGCGGAGCGCGAATTGCCGCGCACCTCATTCCCCTCTAGCAATGTAATGCCTCACCTTAAAGAAAAATCTGATGAATGTTTGTTCGCTCAGGACTCAAGAGGTACAATAGACAATGGGTCTTATATCTGAGCCTGTCAGCGTATCTCTCCTTTTCGATTCTGCGCTTAAACAAAAACACAGAAACATAGTCTTTGTTCCAAAATACCTTTTGCCCAATATAAATGATGTTTTTAGCACAATCGCCGTCTAGCAGCAGTAGCAGCAGCACAAGCTCTGACACTGAAGAGGATCTTAACGTGTCCATGAAAAATAAAACTAAGGGCAGGTAAGGGTTTGATTGGAACACATCTGTCAGCACGGGACAGCATCATTTGCTAGAGCGAGAGAGAGCGACGGAACGCTTTAGCACCGGCCATAATGAAGCGTTCCGTCGCTCTTTCTCGCTCTAGTAAATGACGCTTCTGAGCGACAGAAAAGGATAGCAGCATAGGAAAATGCTGTTTCGTGCTGATAGATATGTCCCAACCCTAAGTTACTTCTGAGATGTTGAAAAATGCTAGTTCAGGGTTGCTACACACTTTTTCGGGCCGGCATTAATCGACACAGCCGGGCGTTAAAATTGAATATATGTAAATAAAATAAATATAAAAGGACAAATCACACGGATTGAGCTAGCCCCAAAGTAAGTTTTAAACTTGTGTTATGGGATAAATAAATCAACGATACTATATTTTATAATAAATACATATAGATAGATAAACACCCAAGACCCAGGACAATTTGAAAAAGGCCATTTTTAACTTGCCCCGGCTGCGGGGATCGAACCCATTAGAACCTCCGGATTCGTGGATTAGCGTGTTGACCATTACTCCACGGGGGTCGTCCATGTATGATATGTACATGACGTACGTGATCATATGTAGATGAATGTTCGGGGAAAAGCCGATTTAATTGCTTCGGGTCGGCTTTGTTGTTCAACAAATACTGCCGAACCGACAATGCCGGCCCGAAGAAGTGTGTAGCAACCCTTACTCGTTTTGTCTGTGTGTCTGTTTGTGTCATCGTAGCTCCTAAACGAATAGACCGATTTCGATGCGGTTTTTTTTATCGAAAGCCTCTGTGGAGATGGTTCTTAGCTATATTTGATGAAAATCGGTTCAGCCGTTTAAAAGTTATTGGGGGTGAACGCTTGAAAGTCGGGGGGTTTTTTAATTTGGCTGGCAAATAAACTTGAACGCTTGAAAGTCGGGGGTTTTTTTAATTTGGCTGGCATATAAACTTGAACGCTTGAAAGTCGTTTTTTTTTTAATTTGGCTGGCAAATAAACTTAAACGCTTGAAAGTCGTGTTTTTTTTTAATTTGGCTGGCAAATAAACTAGAACGCTTAAAAGTCGGGGGGTTTTTTAATTTGGCTGGCAAATAAACTTGAACGCTTGAAAGTCGGCGGGTTTTTTAATTTGGCTGGCAAATAAACGACATCAGTTTTTTATGCTTGATACATTTTGCTATGTTTAATGTAACAATTTTGATTAGTATGCTCTCTTGCCGAGTGTGGTTTGTTATATTTCTCTGGTTGCCTACTTTAAAAGAGTATCTATTAGGCCTGATTTTAAAGTTCATATTTGAATGTTTTTGCTGTGTGGGATTGATTGATAAATCTACAAAGAGTTTATCGTATAACGATAATATCGTTTTTGTGATTTTAGACAAAAATCAAAAGCGAATGAAGACAAGAAAACAGATAGAGCTTTGAGAGAGATCCAGCCGATTGAAGTTGATGGCAGTGTGAGATTTTCTTCGGTAAGTCACACCTTGGTTGCTATCTATAATAAATAAAATTGTGTGTTTAGTTTTAAAATCACTATTTATTCTAAGATTTTTTAAGTAAGATTATTCTTCCACACTTTCCCATGATAAAAGTTTTTTTTTTGTATTTTCATATAAACGTGAGTTGTAAATTTTCAGTATTGTTTAAAATAAAAGCATCACATTTCTAACTAAACTTATTTATGGTGTGTTGCACATAATTTGACAGACTATGTACAGAAGGTTTAACCAAAGAAATTATATACAATCTAGAGGTAGAATGCCTACGAGGTGGCAAAGCTGTTCCCAATAAAGATACCTAAATTTGTAGTGTCACTTTCTATTTTATTGCACTGGCAGTTTGCGAGAAAGGGACGCCCACAACTTAGGTACATTTTTTGGGAACTTTAGGTATTTAAACATAAGCATTATGGAAATATAAGCTTTATGTACATGGCATTAAGGGTTGGGACACATCTGTTAGCACGAAACAGCGCTTTCCTTTGCGCTTGAACTTTTGATTTGAACGCTTTTTAGCACCGACCATGCTGAAGCGTTCCGTCACTCTCTCCTGCTCTAGCAAATGACGTTTCTGAGCGACAGAAAAGGATAGTAGCATAGGAAAGTGCTGTTCCGTGCTGACAGATATGTCCCAACCCTAAGTTTAATTTTCATTGTTTTTTTTTAGATTATTACTCGTAGTCATTCTAGATTGTATTTAATTCCATTGGGTTTAACTTAACGTTATGATATTGTATCAAATGTTCGCGTCATATTATCAAGTGTGTGTTTTTTAGGTGGGCGGTCTGGAAGAGCACATAAAATGCCTCCGAGAAATGGTGCTCTTTCCTCTCATGTACCCGAGCCTGTTCCAAAAGTTCAACACCCGGCCCGCCAAAGGGGTTCTCTTTCATGGACCCCCGGGCACTGGCAAGACTCTACTGGCGAGGGCTCTGGCGAATGAGTGCAGTTTGGTGGGAGGCAGGAAAGTGGCGTTTTTCATGAGAAAGGGAGCCGACTGTCTAAAAAAGTGGGTGGGTGAGAGCGAAAGGCATCTCAAGCTGCTGTTTCAACAGGTATAATAGTAATTTATTCCTTGGGTGTACTTTCTTATACAGACAAAAGTTTAACAGATTTTCGTTATTTAGAAAATTAGATTTTCATGTCATAGAATAATCAATATGTAGGTTACTCAGTATAAAGAATTTTTAATAATAGATTTTCGTTGCACAGAAAATCAACAATTAGAATGTTTGTTATGAATAATTTAAAATCATAGAATTTTATTACAAATAACTTTTGCGATGTTTCTAATATCAGAATATCAAATTAAATATTATTATTTTTAATAAGTTTAGTTAATATAATATTTATAAGCTATAAGTTTGCCCTATTCTAGTAAAATGGATAAAACTTGCCCAGCACTCGCCGGCCGCTGCCGCGGCACGCTCACTTGGCTCGCTCGGCTCATGCGTGTGTTGGTCGCAGTTCTAACCTAACCTATAAGTTTGCCCTATTCTAGTAAAATGGATAAAACTTGCCCAGCAAGTCGCAGTTCTAACCTAACCTAAACTATAAGTTTGCCCTAACCTATTGTCGCGAACGAGATAGAATCTTCCTGAACAATATTCGCGAACGAATACTACGATAGAATGGTGCAAGCCAAATTGGCCCATATGTCTTGTGTCATAAAGTCTAGAGTTGCTTAACCATGTTACACTCACATACATACCCGGCGCCTGGATGCTTCGAAACACATTCGTCGACTATGTAGAATATTCGAGATTAATGTGGACCTATTCGATGGCGCATATAAATAGGGAACGTTGGGTGCGCCACGGCAGTTCAATACGAGCTATCAAAGCGATCACTTCGAAGCGAAGGATACCTACCTTAGTGCGACAAGTGGAAGTACCTGCGACTTAGGGTTCCGTAGTGAATAAATCCCTCATACGAAGTTTGGCGTTTTTCTCCAAATACCGAACCCCAGTTTCGTAACACTATATTGTGGTAGCCATTTATAATGTATTCTAACTTATTATATGGTATTTAATTTGATTGAACAATGTTTTCACTTAATACTTCGTTAAATAATAATTTTCTGTAAAATAAAATTCCATGAAAGATTATACCGAACAAACAATATTCTTTAAAGAAATATTCTACTGTTTGATTAGTTTGTTAAATGAAAATATGAGATTCTAAAATTCATTGAACTGTGTTTCTATAAATTGTGTTTCATTCAAGTAAATTGTATTTGAAACAATAATATTTGAAATAAAAATATAAGAATTCAATATTCTATGAAAAAATTTCTGTGAATCGAAATTCTTTGAAATTTCAGTCTGTGAAACAAGAGGTCACCCTTTATTCCTGATTTACTACAAATAATTTTTTTTTACATGTCCCTAGTGAAATGCTCGAACCTGATTATGACTAAAAATGTTTGAATATAGTCTATTGATTTTTCTCCCATTTTATTGATTCACATCACATATCTTGTCAAATGTAATTGACTTTCTTAAAGAACGTTTTTTTTCGCAAAAAGCTGGCTTAACACCATCTGAGCCTACTAGATTTTCCATTTGGTAAACCAACAGTTTGACGGTTTAAACATCATTTAGCGGGGTTTTGTTGATAAAACATTTGTTTTGTGACTGCAGGCCAATAAAATGAAGCCCTCGATAATATTTTTCGACGAGATCGATGCGCTGGCGCCGGTCCGCAGCGTGCGACAGGAGCAAGTGCATACCAGCGTCGTCGGTACTCTCTTGGCAGAAATGGATGGCTTGTGTGATAGGTACGATTTTAAATCAATTTTAAAATTGTTTATTTTTGAACATTTATTTTAACATTAACACGAATTTTACTTTAAATGTAACTAGATGCCTACTAGCTCCAAAAAAAAACAGGTAGTTTTGTAGTGGTGCCGCTTTTTTGGAAAGATGGCGGTAATTTATTTTCTACAATCAAACAAGCGCCATCTCTGAGTTTTCGTGGATATCGCTAACCTAAGTACCCAGCATCCATTGTATGACTAGCGGGCGAGATAGTAGTGACATCTAGAAATAATACAGGATATTGGCTTTCTAACAGGGTAGGTTTTTTTTATATAGGGTAGTCAGTCCTCTAGTATGTGTTAGTCCATGCCATTAGTAAATAAAGCCGTAGTAAATAGATAGTTAACATTTCACCTGACTACGCCAGAAGGGGGGTTATGTTTTTCAAGTTTATGTATGTGTATGTAAATTTCTTTGGCACTGCAGCCTAAACTGCTTGATGGACTCGCGTCAACTCGTGAACGGGTGCCGCCAGTAGGGACTGGTCAGCTCGGACTACTCAGTTGTTACTTATTTCTGTAAAATGGATTTGGCACTCGTTTGCCAGCTTTACATGTTACATTGTGATAATATTGTATTAGGCATAATATCTTTGTAAACTGACAAAGCTTTTCTGGCGCGTAGGCGACCAATACTGTGTAAATGAATTTCTTCGGCGTTTCTTCTCAGCAGTGGTCGTTGCGAAACGCTAGTATCGGTAGCTTTTGCACTAAAAATAATTAAAAATAATGACCTTCAATAAGTGATACGAGTATATTTATCCTACATTGAATAAAAATTTTTGACTTTGACTTTGAATTTTTTGAGAGGTGTCGTTAGATTCGTATTAATTGTGAGAGTGACACTGGGTATATAAAAATAAAAGGGCGGGTTTTTGACGCCCTATAATATTTCTTTGATCTTAATGTACTGGTGTCAAAGTTTAATTTTGGTTGTCAGTAAAATGGAACACGTTTGATACTTTCAGGGGTGAAGTTATCATAATAGGCGCAACCAACCGCCTCGACGCCGTCGACCCCGCGCTACGCCGCGCCGGGCGCTTCGACCGCGAGCTCCACTTCCCCCCTCCGCACGCCGCCGCCAGGAGAGACATCCTGCACATTTACACCAAGGACTGGCGGCCGAAGTTACCCGAGTCTGTGTTGGAGCATGTGGCCGATCTCACTGCTGGCTATGGAGGTGGGTATCAATTAGGTAGTTTCCTGGGTCAAAAAAAAATTATGTTGTACTGTTAAGAAAATAGAACGTCACAAAATAATGTCACTTGTCATTGATCACATCCATTTTAAACGTGATTTTACATTTATTAATGCAGAAAAATAAATATTAAGAGCGCTATTTAACTCAAAAAGTCTATGACGTCACAGTCCAATAATTCATACAAATGTCATAGAAAATGTTTGATTTGACGTTTAGAAAAAAGTTTTTGATTTAAATTGTTGGAAACTATCGGACTTATACCATGTTACCCTACCTGCATTCTCCTGTTTGCATACTAGCCCCCCCTCTCACCCATACCGCAATCGAACAAGTAGAGCGTATTTAAACAAATTATGTTTATAGGGGTACAACCACAAGTGGGATTGTTCAGAGGCAAAATGAAGCATTTTTAAAGAGCGATTTGCCATTCGGTATTACAAGCGCCGAGTCACAATTTCGCTCTTTGTCTTAGAAAGTTAGATCGGTCGCTTCGACCGCGAGTTTTTTCCCTTAAAGACGCGAGAATTAAAGATATGGCGATCTTTGCCCAAAATACGATTATGCATTACCACGTGTTATGCCCTAACACGTGGTAATGCATAATCGTATTTAGGGCAAAGACAGAATTAGTACTAGAAAAAGTTAAAATAGATCTTAACATTATAACTAATAAACTGTTCGTTTTCAGGTTCCGACATTAAGGCGTTGTGTTCTGAAGCAGTACTTAAAGCGTTAAAAAGAGTGTACCCTCAGGTGTATGAAAGCGAGCATGCACTGATTATTGATGCGAAAAATGTAAGTCTAGCAATGTTCAACGACTAAAGTTCTTTTGTCTCGTATTTTAAACGACGGGCTGATTTTACTGGTTCCAACCAACTTCATTGATGTTTCTCACTACACCACCGTATAACCAATACACGAGTAACAGATATGAAGGCATGTATGTACACTTTCCTGCCGCCGTAGATAAACCCAGATAAAGTTTATATCGCGCGACGGACTAGTTCCATCACGCTCGTTGTTATTACATAGAGCGAGATAGTAATAGATGATAGCGCTCGATAAACGCTGACGCTGGTGCCATGCTAAGGGGGCTGGCATGGCATCAATATGCTATCTGCTATATCAACGTCAAATACTATATGACATCGTTGTAGAAAAAAAATTGACTAAAACCAGGCCTGTGTCACTCCCCGTTTAGGTATCGAAAATGTACCTACATTATTACTATGCGCGCAGGCGGCCCCTCCAGGTGGTAAATTCAGTTATACGAATTGTTTGTCCAGTAATAAGAATGAAATTGGCTTGCAATGGATGTCTAGGTATCTATACGAAAAGGTGCTGAGTACATTGAGTAGATATTTCTTTGAATTTCTTTGCTGAGTGAGACTTATGTACGTTAGTATTATTTATTCTGTGCTAAAACTTAAGTAACAATGTTTTTAGGTGGAAGTAACCCTTCAAGACTTACTTTCGGCGATGGGGTCGCTGGTGGCCGCGGGGGCCCGCGCCAGCCCCGCCGCGGCCCGCCGGCTGCCTGCGCACTGCGCGCCCTTGTTACAGCTACAGTTACAAGCAGCGCAACAAATGTGTGCAGACGCTATGGCTCTGAGTCACAGGGACATCACAGACAGGTCAGTACGATAGTAGAAATGTCTTGTTAACGATGGGATCTCGTTCTCAGACCACTAAGCAAAATAGGTGATATGAGGCTCTTATAAATATAAATATATAAGGACAAATCACACTGATTAAGCTAGCCCCAAAGTAAGTTTTAAACTTGTGTTATGGGTTACTAACTTAATATTATATTTTATGATAAATACATATACATATATATAAACACCCAAGACCCAGGACAATTTAAAAAGGCCATTTCCCAACTTGCCCTGACTGGGGATCGAACCCAGAACCTCCGGATTAGCGGTCTAGCGTGTCAACCATTACGCCACGGTGGAGGTATAATAGTTATAATGCTCTCCGATGTGATACAATTTTATCCGAGAGCAGGAAAGTAACTCTTAACTAGCACGCGTAGCGGGCGTAAGTAAGTCGTTGTGGGGAGCTTTTGTCCAGGTGGAATATGATCGATAGCTCACGGAACGTGTGCAAGTGTGGTTCCTCCCCACAGACTATGGCGCACCTTCTTTCCTGTCCCGGGTGCCCTACCAGCTGCACCCTGGAAGATTTACTTGCGGCTAATGATAACGCCGTCAAAGTGACTCTCTACTGGGCTGACAAAATATACACCAAGAAAAGGCCATCGACACGCAAAGAATAAAAAGCGGGCGTCAAACCAATTTTTCGCCTTCATTGTACTGAAGTCTTGAATTATTTTTTATTGTTTCCAGCACATCAGACTCCGTATCGCCGAGCGTGCTACTGATTTGCGGCGAATGCGCGGACTCGGTACTAGCTCCGGCGTTGCTATGGCAACTGGAGCGTGTGTGCGTGCGCGAGTTGAGCGTGTGTGCGTTACATGCTGCGCACGCGTTCACCGTGGAGCAAGCTCTTATATCGGTACGTATAAAATCGTTTACCTACTTATATTAACTGAAATTATTAAAAAAATATATACTTTTATCCGACTACAAAAAAGGAGGAGGTTATCAATTCGATCCGTTTGTTTTTTTACGTATGTTACGCGGTATCTTCGCGTTGATGATTCTTTTTTTATTAAAAGGCCTTTACCACCAAGTTGGTCTCATATTAATTTGAAGAAGACATAATAAAGAACTTTGGAGATATGGAAGAAATTCCTCAAAGAAAATAGTTACTTTTTTTGTTTGTTTTTGAAGTGAAAACTTCTTTAGGCGCGTTGGGCAGTTTTTGAGATGAGAAAAACCATTGAAGTCGCGACACTGTCACCGACACCACATTGTTCAAGTTTTCACTTCTTTTGGCACTCCCGGAGTGCCACTGTTTGTTTTTTCTTTATATATTTTTACTATGTATGTTTATTTTCCCTCAGTTATTCTCGGAATGTCGTCGTGCCGACACCGGCTGCGTTCTTTTCGTGCGAGACGTGGTGGCTGTATGGCAAGCGTTAGGCGCGGCAGGAGGCGCGCTACTCAAGCAATTATGGCGGGCGCGAGCGGCCGGCGAACGGACGCTGTTACTAGCCACAGCGCCTGCGCCAGAAGATATGCCTGTGGAGGTATACACTTATTTTTATTATAATTATTTCACGTATTATTCCGAGAGCTGGTAGACATTTTTGGCGTTCATGTCCAATTCTCAAATGTCAAGCGGTTTCAGAATGTCCAGTTCTCAGAATGTCCAATCATCAAATTGTCCAATTGTAAAAACGTCCAAAAATTTAAAAATCTCAATTCAATTTTAAGATAGATAGATAGATATATCATTTATTGCATCTATAACACACAGTACATAGAAAATGACAAAAAAAATAACCTAGGTAATATAAATCAAAGACATGTGTGTGCTACAGTATTACAAAAGGCTGTAGCTCAGTGTGGGGAATTGCCCAGTGAGCAAGACACTGATTTTCAGCTACCGCCAGAACGGATGTGCTTGCGCAGCCGAAGTTAATTTAAGTACTTACAATATTATAAATAAAAAGAAAATATATTATAAATATTTATATAACATAAATGTATTACCAAATAGAAGACAGTGAGGAAAAAAAAGAAAGCAACAAGGAGTTACAAAGTCGTGCAAAGACTATAAGAATAAGTGCGCTTCCTGAGAGCACGCTACCTAAGCGACAAAAACTGGAGTGGTATAGGATTTTTTTGACAATTTAGTAAATAAGCTTTATAATTTCGTTTAAACGATAAAAGCGAACCCGACTGTCTTAAAGGAGGCGGTAAATTGTTCCAGCATTTTGTCGCCTGGTAACGGAAGCTCCCCTCGAACGCTACGGTTTTATGTGTGTGGTAGGATAACTGAGACCGAACATCTCTGGTACCATATCTACTATAACGGCGATAGAATTTTATCTTTTCATATAGATATTCAGGAGCTTTATGTTGAAGGACATTAAACATTAAACTTGCCAGGTGTCATTTTCTACGTGAGTCCATGTTCAACATTGAGGCGTTATTTATATATGGTGACACTCGCGTTCGAGGAGGTATATTAAAGCAATACCTACAGCAAGCGTTTTGCACTCTCTGAATTAAACGGCGTGTTTTTGCGAGTAGACGAGGTCCATATACCGTATCTCCATAATTAAATCGTGATAGAACTAACGATTCACACAACCTAATACGCACGTTTCTATTAATCAGATGACGAATTTTATACAAAACTTTTAGCCGATGAAAGCAGGTACGCACTATACTTAGGATATGGCTTTCAAATCGCAGTTGGTCATCAAAAATCATGCCAAGATTCTTAGCCTCGTCTACCCGTTCAATCTGCTCTGATCCAACTTGAACAGTAAGATTATGGCATAAGATTTTGCTGATTTGCAATTTTGAGCCTGTGACCATGTATTTCGACTTATTGGGATTGATCAATAATGAGTTTCTCTCTGACCAAATCGCTATTTTAATTAGATCCGCGTTCATTTTATCAATAGCATTCAAAATGTTATCCGGTGTTTCCGAGATATATAACTGCACATCATCGGCGTAGCAGTGAAATTTACAATGTGAGATTTCACTACATAAATCAGCGCTATAAATTATAAATAATAATGGTCCAAGGATCGAACCCTGAGGAACTCCACGTGTGACTGGCCGTACATCAGAAGTAATATAAGTTCCGTTGTTTTGTAGCAATTTTACTTTTTGGGTTCGGTCACTGAGGTAAGACCTGAACCATTCAGACGCATGTGCATCCAACCCATAGTACTTCAGCTTGGCAATAAGAAGCGAAACATTTAAACTTTCAAAGGCACGAGTAAAGTCTAAGAAAGATAAAATAGTTCCACGTCCAACATCTCGCTCAGCGAGAATGTTGTCAACTACGTCCAATAATGCTGTTGAAGTGCCACGACCTTTGCGGAATCCCGATTGGAACTTCGGTAAAATGCCCATTTCCTCCACATACTTAAATAACTGAATATATACAGCTTTTTCTAGAAGTTTTGAAAGAAATGGTAAAATACTTATCGGTCTCAAGTCTTTAAGTTCTGAAGGATTGCTTACTTTGGCCAGAGGAGTAACCATAGCTTCCTTCCATTGCCGAGGGACAGTATGTGAAGTAATAGATCGATTTATAATAAGTGTAATAGTTTTAAGAGATCGAGGAAGTGTTAATAGAATCATATCACGACTGATGCCGTCGCAACCAATTGCATTCGATGAAATTGATGTTATAATTTTCCCCACATCGTTCTCAGATATAGGTTGTAACTGGAAGCTAGACTTGCTGAATTTACGATTATTGAAAAAAGATATTTCTGAAGCACAATCTTTTGAAGGGCCAGGGATATTCAAAAAATGCTTGTTAATTTCATTTGGATTGGAAAATCGATCTGGAAGGATATTGCTTTCACAAGGATTAACCAAAATCTTACTCTTTAGATTTTTCCAGAAGGTTTTAGAGTTACTAATTTGAGAATTAATATGATGGTTGAAATACGCCTTCTTCTCCTGAGCTATACTGAATTCAACAAGCTTCTTTAAATCTTTATAGTATTTCTTACTCCCTTCTGACCTCGAAGATTTAGATTGGTTATGAGCTTCATCGCGTAACTGTATCATGTATCTACAGTTATCCGTCACCCATGGCAAAGAATGCTCATTTTTTATTTTCCTTGTTATGACTGGTGCATGAAGGTCAAACAGCGAAAGGATGGATTTATTAAATTTGTCCACCATTGAATCTACATCTGGCATCTCTGCTATCGAACCCCAGTTAATTTCATCTAAGTCCTTGTTGAACATATCGAGGTTAATATTTTTTAAAGGCCTAAACTGTATAATCCTAGTTGGTGCTTTAGGTTTTTTCACTGACAACTCGGCAATTATCATAGCGTGTCTCTTGGAACCTGTTATCTTATATACCGTTGTTTGGCGTACACCAGCATTCGTACAAATTAAATCAATCAAAGTAGCTCCCTTATCCGTGAAATGTGTTGGCTCATCCACTATTTGTTTTAGTTCCATATATTGCAAAAAATTGTTTAATTGTATCGTATTACTATCATTTGGCTTGAGCATATTCACATTAAAATCACCCAATAAAACAATATAATCATAATTAGAAAAATATGACAACGTTTCAGTTAAAGAGTCTAGGAATATATTGAGATTTACCCGCTTCGGCGGCCTGTATGCTGTACCTACAAGAATTTTTAGCCCGTTTATATGAACCGAAATCCACATCTGCTCTATAGGAGAGGCTGGATGCTGTAGGACGCGGGTTCGAATCTCGCGCTTTATATAGAAGCCTACCCCTCCACCACGACCTTTACAAACCGTTTTAGGTCGAGGCAACATACGTAGTCTGTAACCGGGAGGAGCTGGAGCGCACGCTCCTTGTCCCTCAGGTATCCAGGTCTCATTGATGGCCACAATATCTGCCTGAAAACGATCCATCGCTAGCAAGAAATTGTCCTGTCCCGTATTCAGAGAGCCTGGGTTGTAAAGACCAAACTTAAGAAATTTTGTTTGTGGAATCATTTAAAAGTCATGACAATACAAATGTATATTAAACAAATATAAAAAAGGCAATTTTGACACATTTACATAAAGGAAAAAATGATACAATATATAGTGTTCCAGGTGGATACAACAGTCAGCGTTGTAATTGTAATGGACAGCGGACAATTCTTGGAAAACTTTATAATACGTTAGTCTTTGTAATACTGAAGCACACGACACAGCAATACGCCAAAGCATATTCGAAACATAACAAATATACCCTGATACTAATCCATAATAATAATAATATACAAAATATGAAAGAAAATAAAAATAATTTCCATTTAATCGCGTATATACGAGCATATTTATAGTAGCATGAAATATTAAAATAAATGTTATAAACTGGTAAAAACTTATATATAAAGTATTTTCAGTACAAAGCAAAAAAACACAAACAGGATCCAAAAACTATACACAGTATAAAAACACATTGATATAACAGAAAAATAAAAAGAATAAAAAAAAGAATTTTGAAGCGTACAAATAAAAAATAAATAAAATAAATAAAAATTAGACATAATTCAGTCAAAACAAAACTCCAATACAAATGATCGACGGAAATATAATTCATTATGTATATTTTTTTTCCGAAAATGTTATGTGGGGCGGGGTGGTGAATAAAAGCGTCTTTATTTAAATTCTTATCACACACGTCTTTTCAAAATCGTCCTAATCGCCATCTTATTTTTCTATCTATCCCTTCCTCTTATCCCTCTCTTTCACACCTGTACAATAATCCTATTTGACTCTCTCATTCTTTTAACAATGTATTTCCTTTTCTTTCATACATCACCTTGCATATAACCTATCTCTCTCTTTCTCTCTTACAATGTTGCTAGCCCACATTCGGCCGTCCTGCATGTGGATGTCCTCAGCCACACTTCTAAAGTTAACAAAACATCTGATTTACTTACTAAAACACAGTAATACTATTAGTAACAAACTTACAGTAATAAATACAGTATTGCTGTTGATAAGTTAAACATCAGTGTATCTAGAAATTTATATGAAAACATTGAAAATGAAACTTAATTTATAAAACCAGTTTTTTTTTTACTCGACTACAACATAAAACATTCAATCCTTCATATATGAAATAGGTTTAATGAGAAATATAGAAAAACCTAAAAGCCTATTTGTTATTTAACAAATAGCATAAAACAAAAGCAACGGGAAAAGGTGGCCTTATGTTACTTAATTATAAAGAGTACATCTTAAAATATAAACCAATAAATATAAGTCTAGGTATCTGTAGTAACATTTACAATCTACATCTGTGGTTATCAATGGATTATTTCCTTTCAAGAAACAAAACCAAATAGGGAAAAAATAAAAACGTACCATACTTAATCATGATTTTGCTACTACTCCAAACTGGCATCAAACTCAGGCCAGGGCTTCATAAAGTCCGCTGACGTAGAAGTCTTGATTGGGCCTTCCCTAGATGCATCCATTTTGGAGACCTCATAGCGATCGTTTCTTTTACATTTGGTTACCAAATATGGTCCCAGAAATTTCTCCTTTAACTTCAGACATGGGCCAAATTGGGTGCGTTTAATTGCCACTCGGTCACCTTCTTTATACTTAATTGCTTCTTTTCTCTTCATATTATAATTTTTTGAATTTTCTTCTTGAATTTTTCCTATTTGTTCTTTGGCAATTTGTCTTAATTCCTCACGCTGCTGCATATGCTCTTCTATCTTTTCTTCTTCCAGCATTTGGTAAATTTCTAGGTCATCACTGGTCCTCATTTTTGCTCCCATCAACAATTCAAAAGGCGTCATCTTAATACTTCTCTGGAAGGTGCTATTTAAAGCACGTTGTAAACGGCTTACATGTCTATACCACTGAGTCTGATCTGAAATACAAAGCTTGGTTAAAATTGATATAATCACTCGATGAATCCGTTCGACTTGGCCGTTACTTCGAGGTATCCCTGTTGTTATAGTCACATGCTGTATATTTTCAGTCTCACAGTATTCCTTGAAGTCGTTGCTAGTGAATGCAGTTCCTTTGTCTGTGATTATGCGGTTTGGATTACCAAAAGTCTGTTGGTGAATCCGCAACTTATTCAGGGTCTCTGTCGTCGTCGTGCCTTTAGTAGGAAAAATCCAAACAAACTTTGAAAATCCATCAACCACAGTTAAAATAAAATTGTACTGTTTTTTGGTTTGTGTTAACGGTCCGATGTGATCACAGTGCAATGTATGCAGTGGTATATCGTACTTATCTATAGAATTTAGGAATCCTTCCTGTCGTCCTTCTTTTCTCGTAGCTAATAAACATGGTATACATGTCACCAAAAAGTCCTCTATCTTCTTATTTAAATTTTTAATGTAATAGTCCTTACCAATCAACTCCATCATTTTTCTCTTGGAAAAATGTCCTCGATCATGAATTCTTTTGATAACCTCGAGTTCCATACCTCTAGGTATTACCAGCTGTTTCTCCATTCCCTTGTATAACAGTCCGTTCTCCAATATGTAGTCTGAATAAGGTTTTTCCTGTAATATGTTTTTTATAGCCATGAGCCCCTCGTCGAGGTCTTGCCCTCGCCTGATCTCATCGTGTAGGCTTACCGTTACTGCTGTATATGGGTTTCTGCTGAGAGCATCGGTGTGCTGCATCTGACCTCCTGGTCGGTGTTCAATCTCATAGTCATATTGCTCTAGTAACAGTACCCATCTTGCAACTCGGGGTGCTAAATCTTTCTTCATCAAAGTCATTCTAAATGCTTGACAATCAGTTATTATTTTAAATCTAATTCCAAATAAATAATGATGAAATTTCTTTACACCAGTTATTATTGCTAAAGCTTCCAACTCGTAGCTACTGTATTTACTCTCTGCGTCTGTAGTTCTCCGGCTCATATAATAGACTGGGTGTAACTCACCATTTGCATTGCGTTGCATGAGAATCGCAGCATATGCTATGCTTGAGGCATCTGTGTGAAGCTCTGTAGCAAATCTCGGGTTAAATAAAGACAATACTGGACTACTTACCAGTCTCTGTTTCAACTCATTGAAGGCTTTTCTTTGAGCATCTTCAAATATGAATGTGGCTTCTTTTTTCAGAAGGTCTGTCAAGGGTTTTGCTATAACAGCATAGTTGGGTATGTACTTCCTAAAGTATGATGTCAAACCTACAAAACTATGTACTTGCTTAAATGTTCTTGGCTCCGGGAATCTCATAACTGCATCAGTCTTATCTGGTGATGGTCGTACTTTACCATCCTCGACCAAGTGTCCAAGATATTCCACTCTACGACAAATTAGGTTAGCTTTTTTCCAATTGATCTGTAAACCATAATCAGAAGCAACTTTAAGCACATTCTTTAATCTTTCCAGAGCCTGGAATTCATCTTCTGCATAGACAATCAGATCGTCGATGAATATTGACATATAACCCTGCATCGTCAGCTCTCTAAAGATAATAGTGATAAATCTAGTGGAATATTTAGGGCATATCGATAATCCAAACGGAGCTTTCATGAATTCATATTGTCCGTTGTAAACCACAAAAGATGTATATTTGATTGACTCTGAACTTACTTTCAAGTGGAAAAAACCATTTTTTAAATCTAAAACACTGAAAAATTTGGCATCTCTTAACCTATCAATTAAATCTTCAATTATAGGTAAGGGATATTCGTCCTTGACCATCTTTTTATTAATGTCTCGGTAGTCCACACATACTCTAGTTGTCCCGTCTTTTTTCCTAACCAACACTAAGGGACTCGCATATTCTGAATAACTCACCCTAATGATGCCGTCTTCCAGCCACTCTGCTATCTGCCTTTCCACAATCTCTTGTTCCTTCAGCGACAATCTTCGAGGTCGATGTCTCACCGGTATATCGTCCTTGAGTACAATTTTCAATTCCAATGGAGCTTCCTTCGTCTTGGTCGGTTGGTACGATTCAATGCACCGTACCACTTCTTCTTGAACCTACAAACTGCATGTATTACCTACAACAAAATCACAATTTGCCCCTACATCCAGTTTCCTGATCCAATTTTCTCCTTTATTTAAGAAATGAATGGAATCACCATTGAAAACCACAGTGTACTTTGTCAAAAACTCTTGGCCTAAAATTACACGGTAAGGCATGTTTCCATTAGGGATCACATGGAAAAGAACATCTGCTACCTTATCGTCTACCGTAAGGGACACCATACATTTACCAAGCGATTTTACTTTGAAAAGTCCAAGTCCTGTTAGCGAAAAGTCCTCGCTGTCACACTTTATGCACCACTTTATTTCGTCGTATACGCATTGTTCCATTAAATTTACGTCGCTGCCCGTGTCTACTAACGCATTGATGTTCACTTTATTTACCAGCAAAATCCCGGCAATAGGTTTCATTGAAAATCCTTCACTACATTGTTTGTTTAAGTACATTAAGTTTTTTTTTTTTTTTTTTAAATAATTTTACGGCTCTGGATACAAGTCCTTTAGAGCCTATCTTTAACTTTGTTCTTTATTCCTAATCCTAACCTAACCAGTTACAATCAAAGGGTGGTGCAGGCCTTTGACTGCTTTAAGGGAGCTTCTGGCGACAAATCTGTACGAGTCCACTAGTTTTCATAGACGACTGAGTGGCGGACGGCGACGCCCTAAGACGCCCACACAGTCCGCAAAACAAATATCACTACAGCCGTACTATGACTGTTCACTTTAATTATTTTACACATTGTTCATGAGCATGAGCATTAATAACACCAAACAACACCAATTTCATATTATAAAGTCCACTAAAATCAATTTGCAAAATAATTTAAAGCAAACCCCAACCGAACCCCTTGACTTCCCGCCAAAAACTCCTTTACATTAAGTTGACACCGGCTGTCAATGTCACTGTCTATCCCGACCGCCATGTTTGTTCCGCTCGCAGCGCAGCCAACCTCGTTGTCGCACTCCGCTCCGAACATCGCGCGCTTTTCGTTTCTTTCGTTGGTAGTACCTCCGTCTTTCGTCGCTGTTCGGATGTTCTCGGTAACCTTCGGCTTGTCGATCGCGACCGAAGCGCTCCCTATCGGTGCCGCCGTCGTACCTTCGTTGATAATGGCTGCCGCCCGCGCCGCTATGCGTTTCCTTTTGAGTCTTGTCACAAATTGATGCGATGTGACCAAGACTTAAAGCACTTCAAACCATCTTTTTTACGCGGACAGTCAGATGAACGATGGTTTTTCTCTCCACAGCTGTAGCAACGTATTTCTTTAGTAGGTTGAGCATGAACATGACCAGATTTCATTTTAGACTTCACCGTCTCGTAGATTTTAAGCTTTTCCTTCAGGTCGGAGTATGTAGTCACGCCGTATAAGCACATTTTATTCATTTCATTATCCGGAATACCATCTACTATGTATTTTATAGCAATGTAATCGGCCATTTTACCTCTCTTGCCCAATTCTTTCATTACGAGCATGTAATCCATATAAGTTTCATTGGGTTTTTTCTTCCTAGACCCCATCATTTCGTGTATGGCTTTTTGATCCAGAGTATCAGGGAATTCTCTTAAGACCGCTGTTTTTAAATCCGTCCATGATTTGAATGGGCGCTCGCTGCGGAGCCACAGGGCCGCCGTACCCGTAAGCGATCGCCTCGCTATAACCAGGCGCTGAAGAGGCGTCCATTCGAATATCTCCGCATTGTCGTCCATGTCCTGTGTCCACCTGGTAGCTGGGTAACCTTTATCCTGCCCGCTGAACTTCGGTATCGCATCTTCTGCGAACATCAGCATCTGCCGTGCCATGATGTCGTCATTGCGAGAAGCACTCGCACCATCCTCCTTCGCCATTTCGCTTTAAAAGTAGAATTTCAAGCTTCGTACACCACGCCACGTGCTTGGTATCTCGTCTTACACACTTTACGTCTTCACGTCTTCGTCTTCGTCTTCTTTTTATCAACATCCAACTTCTGGCACCAAAATGTGGGGCGGGGTGGTGAATAAAAGCAATTTCTTCCTTAAACTTCTTCGTCTTTATTTAAATTCTTATCACACACGTCTTTTCAAAATCGTCCTAATCGCCATCTTATTTTTCTATCTATCCCTTCCTCTTATCCCTCTCTTTCACACCTGTACAATAATCCTATTTGACTCTCTCATTCTTTTAACAATGTATTTCCTTTTCTTTCATACATCACCTTGCATATAACCTATCTCTCTCTTTCTCTCTTACAATGTTGCTAGCTCACAGTTATATAAAAATAAGTTAAACAATAGATAGAATAAAATATATACTATATAGATTATACAAAGAGGTTTATTATACAATTGAGCTAACGACAACAGACCCAAAAACCCTAGCTAGGTCCTCCTCGGTGCGAATGCGAATACGTGGGGCGTCGGGCCCATGATGCCGCCGCACATAGATTCTCCCATCACGTGTCCAGGCGAACCGCCAATTGACCCGCTTGGCCGCTTCGCGTGTACGACGAAACAATTGACGATTTACTCTCGTAAGCCTCTCGTTCACGTAAAATCGTCGTGGTGGCAGTCCCGTGTCAGCGGTTGTGGCACCACGTCGCACTCGTGCTGCTCGAAGCATCTCGTCACGTGTAGCCTTCTTTACCAGGCGGACCACCATGAGTCGAGGTCTCTGTGGTGCGGATTCGGATCCCAATAATGCAGTAGATATTTCGGGCAAAGGACCCAAGCGAGAAACGCTTACTACATCAGCATCAGTCAGAGTAACACCCAGTTTGCTGGCCAGTGTCGTTGCAATGTGAGGAAGACTTTCACCCTTAAGTCCGGAACACCAGATATCTCGATATCGTTTGAGAGAAGCTCCTGATCTCGGTCATATAGTTCAGCTTTCAACTGCGTGATGGAATTTAAAAGTGAATCATCACTTCGATTTTCGACAGGCACTTAAGTGACTTTGCGCTCTAACTGCTGTATACGTGATTCAAATTGATCCATCCTCTTGTCACTTTCATCCATCCTCAATGACATCTTTGTAAGGCTTTCATTAACACATCGCATCTGCAACTGATTGGCATCCATTCTCTCCCTGAATTCACCTCTAAATTGCTTCAACTCAATTAAAATAGCTTGCATATCAGATAACTCAATCGTTTCATTATGAGCGGTGGCATCAAGACGATTCGGTGACACACCGAACTCCTCAGGGCTGAGCGCAGCAGCTCCACGCCGCTGCATGACATTTTCTGCGGCAGCGCGCACCGGCGTGTTTGTATTGTCCGTCTTTGGCTGATTGCTAATGCAAAACGTACATTTCCATTTACTTTTATGCTCTGGAGTCATAGTATTATAAAATCGCTGTTGAGAAACGTTGGCACACAGTAGGTCATAGCTTTTAATACAGAAGCAACATGTCAAATATTGTCTATCCTCTATTGCGTTCAAACACCCAGCGCAATTCATGTTGTTAGTAGGCGAGGACAATGTTTTTTAAAGCTCCAGTGGTAAAAACAGCACCAAAAAAGAAAAATAAATAATAATTTTTGGAAAAAATGTCAGCTGGTATATAAGTTTGATCCAGAGTCATTCAGAGCTCAAACTAGCGTTAGAAAAAATCAAAAATAAATGTAAGTCGGAGCGGGCTCGATCTTGTGTCCCTTGATCACAAGTCCAGGCGCAGCCCAAACTCGCCAGTGAGATGTCGCTAATTGTGGCGAAACAAAGCCACGCGCAGCCCAAACTCGCCAGTGAGATGTCGCTAATTGTGGCGAAACAAAGCCACGCATGCGGCAATATACACAAGACTGCGTTGAGTGACCGAGGAGTGAGTCAGCCTAGCGACAACAATGCACTCGCCGGTGCGACCGACCGTCTTTAACGAATAATTAAAAACTTAATTGTCTCACTGTCTATTGTTCACGAAACTAATAACAAAGTCACTTGCATAAACACAACGGTGGGATACTGAGGAATACACTGATATAAAGTTTGTGGAGAAATAATCAGAATTTGAAGAACTATGAATTTAATTACGCCGAGCAAATAATCTACCTGTTTCACTTACGGCGGCGCAACGCACACTGCATTTTAAAGACTGGATATTTTGAGGATAAAAATATCTCATATTTTAAATCTGAGTCCTTCGAATATAATCAATCAATTATGATGAATCTTTTCAGCTTCAAGAACTATTCCCCATGTACAAAGACTGTATATACCGAGTGCGGGAGCCCAACGCGTCGGAAGTGATAGCGTTTTTAAAACCGCTCATATCTGAAGCCTTGTTGCCGCCGCCGCCCGTTGAGAATACGGAGCCGCCGCCGCCGCTACCAAGAGGTAAAGATAATCTTGTGAAATGTTATTTTAATTTGATCTTCTTCGTCTTAGCGTGTTCCTGATTGCATCGTCAGGTCTGCTGCTTCGGAACCCAGGGTGCACTTTCCCGCTTTTTTCCTCTTTGTCACCCATTGACATGGATTACATTTGGAGAAGAAAAAGCGGGAAAGTGACAAACGAAACAATTACGGCAAGGATGCGGAAAAAACGCGAAATCGAGAAGAAATAGCCGGAACATATTAAACGATTTAACTATAGTTTTACGACCGGCCGCCTCATCATCATCATATCAGCCACAGGAAGTCCACTGCTGGACGTAGGCCTCCCCTAAGGATTTCCAAAACGACCGATCGGAAGCGGCCTGCATCCAGCGTTTTCTTTCATGCAACCTTGCTCTGGTAGTCTGACAACCTAGGTGGGTGTCCTACGCTGCGCTTGCCAGTACGTGGCCGCCATTCGAGAACCTTTCTGCCCCATCGGCCATCGGTTCTTCGCACTATGTGCCCCGCCTACTGCCACTTCAATGAACTAATCCGCTGGGCTATGTCTGTGACCTTAGTTCTTCTACGAATCTCCTCATTTTTGATTCGATCACGTAAAGAAACACCTAGCATAGCCCTCTCCATAGCCCGTTGAGCGACCTTGAGCCTTCTTATGAGGCCCATAGTAAGGGACCACGTTTCGGAGCCATGAGTCATCACTATTAACACACATTGATTAAGCACTTTCGTCTTGAGGCACTGGGGTATTTTGGACGAGAAGACACTCTAAAGCGAAGACCGGCCGCCTGCTGGACGTCAACCCTCTTTGGAAATATGCATTTGTAACAGGAGATGTTTGTGCTTGGTCCTTTTGTCACTAACGACCTCCACAGGAGATGAGAGTGGCCGGAAGCCACACTTACATATATGGGGTTCAAAGCAGTTTTACTTTTTTACGCGATTTTAGAGTTGTTGTAAGTGTTTGTTGATTTTAACAGTCCGTAAAAACCTCTTGCCCAAATTTATCAATCAGTCAAAAATGTATAGGAGCACTTTACAAGAGCTCATATTTTTGTAAGAAAGTTATGTTAATGATACAGAATAACTATTTCTCCAGGACATATGGTGAAGTAAAAGAAAATTTTGAGAAGTCATGTGTAGTTTCATGATACTGAGTGATACGATGGTAGGTTTTTTTTAATACTAAAGGAAAATCCTAATTTGTATAGCTCCCCCGCCACCCCCGCCCCGAGAAAGCGCAGAAGAAGTAACGCGACGTAAGCGCAAGGAGGACTACAAACTACGAGAACTAAGAATTTTCCTTCGCGACATCTGCAGGAAATTGGCTTCTAATCGACGCTTCTACAAGTTTACTAAACCTGTGGATTTGGAGGAGGTAAGCAAGTATTGTATTACGATTCTTACAAATATGATAGTAAAGAAAAAAGTAGCTCGACACCAGCGCAAGTAAGAGTTCAACTACGCGAACTAAGAAAATTCCTTCGCGACATCTGCAGGAAATTGGCTTCTAATCGACGCTTTTACAAGTTTCCTACGCCTGTGGATTTGGAGGAGGTAAGCATTGTATTACGATTCATAAATATGATAGCACAGAATACATAAGAGTCAAACAGAATGTAATCTCACAGCGTCTCCCGCAAATTAGCGTCCCCGCACCTCTCCCCCGCACTTTGTGACCCTTTGACAGCTCCAAACCAGGGTTTAGTTACTAGCCGCACGCAATTCACGACGTCTCTTGTCTTGAGAACTGTCAATCAATAGTAACCATCATGGCACAGAATACATAAGAGTCAAACAGAATGGTCTCTCACACCGTCTCCCGCAAATTGGCGTCCCCGCACCTCTCCCCCGCACTTTGTGAGCTTTGACGGCTCCAAACCAGGGTTTAATTACTAGCCGCACGCAATACGCGACGTGTGTTGTTTCGAGAACTGTCAACCAATAGTAACCATCATGGTGAGAAGGTGCGCGTATAATAATTGTTTATCCACTTAATACTCTAAAGAACGTATATTTCATACATTTCCAAATGATGAAAACAGGTAAGCAAAGCAACAAAGCTCAGCAACCATCTTGATTATATACCCTTCTCGCTCTCTCGCATTGGCGGGAGATACACAAGAGCGAGATTGTAACATTACCGGATTGCTAATAAGCAATCCGGTAATGTTACATAGGCTCCTCGCTCACAGGTAATCACATACACCCAGATGCCAACTAGATTTACGCGGGTTATAGTGCTAAATGCCATTGTTGACAATGACAACTTGACATGCTGTGCGTGTCAATTTGTCATCATCATCAAGCGTGATAAACATTTGTTTATTTTTATTGAATTTATTCATATAATTACCGTATAGTTTTGCGCCGAATATGCAAATTACTATATTACAATAGTGAATTAGTGAAATTAGTGCGTTACATTATAAATGACTCAATAATAATCAGTAAAGTGAACTAATGGTGAAATGGACAATGGACACAATGAAAAATATTTGTGAAGTGATATTATGTAGCTGTTTCCGACTTTCCTGTAACATTTAATACATATAAAACAGAATATTTTTTACGTCATAGTGTTCGCAAATCTTCCGGTATGGAAAAATATAATCGTAAATATGTCGAACTCGTTAGTAGGTAAGTATTAAAATAATTCTGCGGTGCGACCCTAAGTATAAAACTCACACATCGACGTGTGTACAGATAAATTGTTTCGTTTGTAGTAGTAGTAGGTATATATGTTACTCTGAATCAATGGAGAGTCATACCAGTGATCATGGTGAGAAGATGCGCATATAATAATTGTTTATCCACCGATTACAACAAAGAACACATATTTCATAGATTTCCAAATGATGAAAACAGGTAGCAAAGCAACAATATAATTTCACGTTGCCCAGCAACCATCTTGATATATATACCCTTCTCGCTCTCTCACATTGGCGGGAGATACACAAGAGCAAGAGGGATTATCAATCGACAGCAGTTTAACCGGTAAAAATACATAGGCTCCTCGCTCACAGTTAATCACATACACGCAGATGCCAAGTAGATTTCCGCGGGTTATAGTGTAGTGCTATAATGCCATTGTTGACAATGACAACTTGACAACCCGGGCGTAGAAGCGAGATAAGATAAACATTTGTTTATTTTTATTGAATTTATTCAAATAATTACCGTATAGTTTTGCGCCGAATATGCAAATTACTATATTACAATAGTGAATTAGTGTATTTAGTGCGTTACATTATAAATGACTCAATAATAATTAGTAAAGTGAACTAATGGTGAAATGGACAATGGACATAATAAAATTTGTGAAGTGATATTATGTAGCTGTTTCCGACTTTTCTGTAACATTTAATACATATAAAACAGAATATTTTTTACGTCATAGAGCTCGCAAATCTCCCGGTATAGAAAGATATAGTATTAAATTAATTCTGCGGTGCGTGTTACCCTAAGTATAAAACTCACACATCGACGTGTGTACAGATAAACTGTTTCGTTTGTAGTAGTAGTAGGTATATATGTTACTCTGAATCTATGGAGAGTCATACCAGTGATGATAGTAAAAAAAGAGCTGACACAAGCGCACGGATGATTACAAAGTACTGATGCGGATATGCTATATTTCTAACAACAATAACAAGATACAAAACGTTTCCTTAGGTGACAGACTACCTGGACATAATCAAGCAGCCGATGGACCTGGAGACGATGATGACCAAAGTGGACATGCACAAGTACAACTGCGCCAAGGAGTTCCTCGATGATATTGACCTTATTTGTGCGAACGCGCTCGAGTATAACCCAGACAGGTATAGTAACCATACAATAAGTTTTCTTATACTTAATAACAATATAAATGGATAAGCCTCATTTTGTTATAGAACGTCTAACTTAAAAGTGCTCGCCCCACTCCTCTTTTTACGCTCATAAGCAAAATAGATGTTTATTCACAATACATAACCTACATTCAAAGTTTTTCGTCATTGATCACTGATTGCTTGTAAAAATGCCGAACGGCCAGATCTGTTGACCAACTAGTGCATTAATGACGAATGCGCGACCAAGTCACGTTTTGCTTTAGGCGCGAATTTCCCTTTACAATGGCAGTACCCGAATTGATCGCAGATTAGAGCCACGGATGAGTCCGTTCCAAAGCCAACTTGCCGCACTCACTCAATTTAAAAGGTCACTGTAAGTATTTACTCCCACACATAGAAACAATTATAATTACTAGAGGGGAGTTCATTTTTGAGCTAGACGATCTATATCTCATTTAAAGAACATAGTTTGTCAAATCCAAATTGGTCATTTCTTAAAATTATATGACTGATTATTCTTAAAAAATACAGATTTTATGTTAAAATCAAATATTGAACAACAAACATTTTAAAACGCCGTCTAGTTTCTTTCTATAGCATGTTTATATAGAATACAATTCTTCTTTGGGATTCTCAAATTCGATGTAAAATTTTGGCCTGTTTATAGGAATGATGACTGAAATAATATTTTTGGTCAAATAGTTAAATTATTAAAAAATATTGTACACGCATTTTTTCTTTACACTGACAAACAAGACATGGCGAAGATTAACGCATTTTAATTTAGCATTCTCGCTCCGTACGATTTCTACAGGGCGGTGACACATGCCGGAACTAAGATGATATGTATTTTTGTGAATCTTTACTAATTTGATAAACCATAAAATATGGGTCCATTATTTATATAATTATAAATATTTTCTGACAGATTATACTTTTCTGACCCAGCATCATCCCTATTTAATAAAATTTATTTTTGTAACATTGAAAAACACTCAAAGCAAATTCCAAATTAACCAAACACTTATTACATGGATTGGAGATTTATCGATACAGTTTAACCAACTTGTTCATAGTAATTTTCATGGGATTTCCATAACATTCAGATTGAAACGAAACGGCGTTTCTCACTCCATTAATTATTATCTATGTGATGGATGAATTATAAAAAAAGTAATGTAAAAAAATAAAAATATATTTAACTTTTTTTTTTCAAATACCTGGTGCCAATCAAAGGGCTAGAGGGATGTATAGGTATGCCAACGCTTGTAATATAATTGACCTTGCAATATTACGATATTTCATGTAATCTATACTTATTACAGAGTAATTTTGTGTAATTGTATTACATCCTCTAACCTTTTGTCCGTGTGTATCGGACATTAGATCTAGTTTTTTTGCATGTAAACATATATAATAGTGTTACTTGTATTGTTAGCATGATTTTAGATTCAAGTTTAAATGGCGCCAAAATAAAGCTTTGCATAGTTTAGACTGTAAGTAAATTATACGTACCTTGGTACTATTATATAGAAACAAGTGTAACAACAGTAACAATATATTAGTCCCTATTGTTAACACAACGCATTTCTTTAAACTACAAGTTGACGACCTAAATGGCGTAATGGTGACAAGCTAGTCCGCCACTCCGGTGGTTCTGGGTTCGTTTACAGCCAGGGCAAAATGGAAAATGGTCTTTTTCAAACTGTCCCGGGTCTTGTGTATTTATCTATACTCACTGGTATATGTATTTATTATAATATATTGTAACGTTGAGTTATTATCTTACTTTGGGGTTAGCTCAATCAGTGTGATTTGCCTTTACATATACATATTTACTAGCTTTTGCCCGCGGCTTCGCTCGCGTACCCCACGGGAACATTACATTTTTCCGGGATGAAAGGTACCCTATGTCCTTCTCAGTACTCCTAACTATGTGTATGCGAATTTTCAAGAAGATTGGTTCAGTCGATAAAGCGTGAAGAGGTAACAAACAAACAAACAAACCAACAAACAAATATACAAACTCACTTTCGCATTTATAATATTAGTTAGAATTAGGATTAGGATTTATTATCCTAAAAGTCAAAACTCGAAATTATTTATTGCACAGTTTTTAAGCATTTTGCTCTTTAAGTATGGCTTTCTGAAATGTAAACAATATGTTGTAGCAAAGACTTCAAGTTCTATAAAATGCTAAAATTTGGATAAAGCAAAAACTGTCATAAT
Source organism: Acrobasis repandana (assembly GCA_963576875.1). NCBI lineage: Eukaryota > Metazoa > Arthropoda > Insecta > Lepidoptera > Pyralidae > Acrobasis > Acrobasis repandana. The sequence goes on along the minus strand of OY756230.1, from coordinate 5,627,498 downwards.
GTAATCCAATATTCACCTGACATTCAATCTATATTCTGATGACGAAGTTTAAATTGTATTATTAACTATTGTATTCGGATTGAGAAACATTGCTACGCTTTAACCTGTCCAGATTGTGTCGTGTCATAAGCATGAGTACCATCATTATCATCAGGCCCTTTTTAGTCTTCACTACAGAAGCACGACCCTCTCTGTACTACCAGTGCCATATATTAGCCAGAGCAGTCAGAGGACTTGGCCCACACTCTCCACGCTGGCCAGACGGGTTGGAGAGTATGATATATTTAATTCCACAACAATTTCTATGAACAGAACGTCGTCCGACAAGCAAATACGTCATGAGGCGTGTTCGTTGCGGGACCATGCGCACGCGCTCATAGACGTAGAGATGGACAGTGACTTTGAGTTGGAGTGTCAGGAGATAGCGAAGAAGAGACAAGAGGAGGGGGACATGGCCGACAATGACCTGCCAGACTTCATATATACTGCCTCTAACTTACGTAAGTGACTCACCTATGTTTATTGAACCAAGAAAATTTTTGACACTTCATAATTCCACCCTTTTCCTTTCCTAATTTTGGTTGACTGGAAGAGATTCCTTCTATGGATATTCACAATTCCTCGCGCTGGGAGCACGACAACTGATATAAAGTCTCGCGGTGAAAGGGTTAAAATTGAATGGTATGCTTATGTTCGTTTTGTCGTGTGTGTAGTGGTGGCCAACACTTGTGTCAGATTTTTCAAGCAGCCTAAAGGCATGACAGCTTGACGACTGCCATACAATAAAATGAAAGCCAGGGCCAACGGTCTAACGTGCCTTCCAAAGCACGGAGGAACACGAACAATTTTTATGCCACTTGTGGTCACCCATTCAAGTATGGACCACTCCTGGGACTACTTAACTTGCAACAGCGCTAGTAATGCGTTTTAATATAATAAAAAAGTAATGTTAATTTTAATCTTGTAGATGTAGATTCAACAGCGAACGACAGCAAAAACCTACGGACGCCGCAGAATGGCGACAAGAGCGAATCGCAGTCGGTGAAGCGTAAGCGGCGCCGAATGAACGCCTGGTCGAAGGGGTACGTCGTGAAACGGCAGAAAACATCACAGAAGGTAAATTGTTATCATTCAATTAAAGTTAATTAATTTAAAAAAATCCTCGATCTCGAAAGTTTTAATTAAAGTGTATACTCCTTGAGATGTAATAAACCCAAATGACAGTTGCCCTGTTACAATGTAATGGTTGCCCGGAATAAACGGATTTTATTTTAAAAAACAATCCAATGAAGCCGGTTCCATAATTTATTAGGCAAAAAAAATATTTGGCTAATACATGATTTTTCTCTTCTTCTTTAACTTAAGAGTTTGCTCTTGTCGGTGGAGTTAAGTGGAGATGTCTCCATTCCTCTCTTTTCTCTGCCATCTTTTTAATGTTTTGGTAGGACTTTACTCCTAAACCTTCCTTAACACTTCCACTGCTGAAAAATGCAACGTGTGTATTTTTCCAAAGAGGAAAACACACACGGTGCGTTTTCAGCAGTGGAAGTGTATGTTGGAAAACCTTCATCCTTGGTCTTCGCCTTTCTCTTTTTCCTTCTTATATTATTCTGAATAGATTGTCATGTCTTATTAGATGTCAAATCATCTTCCCTCTTCTATTTTCAATAGTTTTTAAAATATTTCTTCTCCCACTCTTACTAGCACCTTCTCATTGCTCATTCTACCATCTAGCTTATTTTCTCCATTCTCCTCCAGCAGTAGGTACACATGATTATTGCCTTATAAATTATACCTTCAAATTTTAAGCAATAAGTGATAAGTAGAAATCGTATAATGGGATGCATATTTGCTTAAATGTAATAAGGACTTTACTAGATTTAATACAGAATATATTTTTCGCCAACAGGGTAAATTTTTTTAAACCCTTAAATACTTTTCCAGACCTACAAAGACCCGAGTATGGCGATAACAGACGAAGAATCCAAAGAGAACAAACCAATCACTTCCACCCCGTTGCCAAACGGTGATGCGTCGTCATCATCAGGCTCAGATGATGACGCTCCATTGCGCCGGCCGCAAGACGAGTCGGATGCGGTATTCAATATAACCGCGCAATCGACTGTCAACAACCACGTGCTAGAAAGGTGAGATTTGGCTAAAGAAGGCTAAAATAATATAAGCACTAATGTACAGAACGGAAATTCGCTGTGTCGCCCGCAATATGGCGTCCCCGCACGTCTCACCCGTTTTCACGTGCGTTTAAAGGCTTTGAACACTGATTCTCACACATTGACGTGTGCACGGATGTAAAGTTTCGCAGTAGTAACTCACACATTGACGTGTGCATGAATGTAGTTTCGTTTGCAGTAGTAACTTACACATTGACGTGTGCATGGATGTAGTTTCGTTTGCAGTAGTAACTCACACATTGACGTGTGCAGGGATGTAAAGTTTCGTTTGCAGTAGTAACTCACACATTGACGTGTGCACGGATGTAAAGTTTCGTTTACAGTAGTAACTCACACATTGACGTGTGCAGGGATGTAAAGTTTCGTTTGCAGTAGTAACTCACACATTGACGTGAGCACAGATGAAAATATTCGTTTGTAGTATTACCATACACATTGACGTGTGCACGGATGTAAAGTTTCATTAGCAGTAGTAACTCATATATTGACGTGAGCACGGATGTAAAGTTTCGTTTGCAGTAGTAACTCACACATTGACGTGAGCACAGATGAAAATATTCGTTTGTAGTATTACCATACACATTGACGTGTGCACGGATGTAAAGTTTCATTTGCAGTAGTAACTCATATATTAACGTGAGCACGGATGAAAAGTTTCGTTTGTAGTAGTAACTCACACATTGACGTGAGCACAGATGAAAATATTCGTTTGTAGTATTACCATACACATTGACGTGTGCACGGATGTAAAGTTTCATTTGCAGTAGTAACTCATATATTGACGTGAGCACGGATGAAAAGTTTCGTTTGTAGTATTACCATACACATTGACGTGTGCACGGATGTAAAGTTTCGTTTGCAGTAGTAACTCACACATTGACGTGAGCTCGGATGAAAAGTTTTGTTTGTAGTTATACCTTCCTTACACATTGACGTGTGCACAGATGTAAAGTTTCGTTTGCAGTAGTAACTCACACATTGACGTGAGCTCGGATGAAAATTTTTGTTTGTAGTTATACCTTCCTTACACATTGACGTGTGCACAGATGTAAAGTTTCGTTTGCAGTAGTAACTCACATATTGACGTGTGCACGGATGTAAAGTTTCGTTTACAGTAGTAACTCACACATTGACGTGTGCAGGGATGTAAAGTTTCGTTTGCAGTAGTAACTCACACAATGACGTGAGCACAGATGAAAATATTCGTTTGTAGTATTACCATACACATTGACGTGTGCACGGATGTAAAGTTTCATTTGCAGTAGTAACTCATATATTGACGTGAGCACGGATGAAAAGTTTCGTTTGTAGTATTACCATACACATTGACGTGAGCACGGATGTAAAGTTTCGTTTGCAGTAGTAACTCACACATTGACGTGAGCTCGGATGAAAAGTTTTGTTTGTAGTTATACCTTCCTTACACATTGACGTGTGCACAGATGTAAAGTTGCGTTTGCAGTAGTAACTCACATATTGACGTGTGCACGGATGTAAAGTTTCGTTTACAGTAGTAACTCACACATTGACGTGTGCAGAGATGTAAAGTTTCGTGTGCAGCAGTAACTCACACATTGACGTGAGCACATATGAAAATATTCGTTTGTAGTATTACCATACACATTGACGTGTGCACGGATGTAAAGTTTCATTTGCAGTAGTAACTCATATATTGACGTGAGCACGGATGAAAATATTCGTTTGTAGTATTACCATACACATTGACGTGTGCACGGATGTAAAGTTTCGTTTGCAGTAGTAACTCACACATTGACGTGAGCTCGGATGAAAAGTTTTGTTTGTAGTTATACCTTCCTTACACATTGACGTGTGCACAGATGTAAAGTTTCGTTTGCAGTAGTAACTCACACATTGACGTGAGCTCGGATGAAAAGTTTTGTTTGTAGTTATACCTTCCTTACACATTGACGCGTGCACAGATGTAAAGTTTCGTTTGCAGTAGTAACTCACACATTGACGTGTGCACGGCTGTAAAGTTTCGTTTGCAGTAGTAACTCACACATTGACGTGAGCTCGGATGAAAAGTTTTGTTTGTAGTTAGTTATACCTTTCTTACACATTGACGTGTGCACAGATGTAAAGTTTCGTTTGCAGTAGTAACTCACACATTGACGACGTGTGCACGGATGTAAAGTTTCGTTTGTATTAGGCATCAATTTTACTCCGCTTGCATGAAGCGCCGTTTATGTGCTAAAGAGCTAAATTAATCTAGCTAAAATGTAACTGGCTCTTAGTGTTTGTAGTATATGTAGGTATTGTTATCTTAGTATAATTCTTAATAGTGTGTATATTTTGTATGTAGTTTATTGTTTTTATTCGGTATTACTTTTAGTTCTTTTACACCATATCTCTATTCGATTTTGTACTACCCCTGTCATTCTCCACATCACCCGGTTGGTTGACTGGTAGATAAAGCCTTAGGCTTCAAGTCCGCCATTACACATGTATTTGTGTATGAAGTTAAATAAAATTAATGGCTTCAAAGGAGAAATCTGTAGGCATTTGCAATGTTGGTTTTTTAACTATCGCACTTCGAAAAGTACCTTTTTTGTTGGGTCTAACGTTACGTTAGACCTAAAAAGGTTCGTGCTAAGTCCCGTTAACATGCATAAATAATCTGTAGGCGTATTGTAACATGCCTGCAACTATGAAGTAGAGGTATTATAAAAAAATATAATGGAAAGTTATGTAATGCGATTATTTTCTTACAGTCCAACTAAATCGACAGAAAAGTCACCCACAAAGACGTCACCAAAGAAACGGAATTCCGGACACGAAACATCGAGTGGGGGTAAGTTGGCCACTAGCTATCTCTTTCATTGTCAAAGTTAATCGACCGTGTTCTATTGTCATCTTTGTTATTTATGATAAGTATGACAAAGATGCCGATAGAAAATGGCTACGCTTGACATTATTGAAAGTGACAATACGCCTTGTTTTCCAAGTAGTAAACATGTAATAAATGATGCAATATATTTTAAACTAGCAGTCCACCCCGGCTTCGCCCGTGGTACACACATAGCCTATGTCACTCGGGGATAGTGTAGCTTTCCAACGGTGAAAGAATTTTTTAAATCGGCCCAGTACTTTTTGAGCCTATTCATTACAAACATACAAAAATAGGTACAAATCTTTCCTCTTTATAATATTAGTGTAGATAGTGTAGATGACCGTTTGTCGTGTGGTTCCCGGCAGAGTAGAATAGGACCACTCCAAATTTTACCGTGGATGGCCTTCCCGGAAGGCGACTTAGGAAACACAAGCTAAACAAAGCTTATAAACATCAATAAGACTTCTCCAACCCGTCTGGCCAGCGTGGAGAGTGTAGGCCGAAACCTCTGACTGCTCTGGCCAAGTATGGCTGTGGTTGTACAGAGAGGGTCGTGCTCCTGCAGTGGAGACTAAAAAAGACCTGTTGATGATGATGATGATTTTAAATAATGTTTTTTTCAATAAATATTTTCAATAAATGGTTTTTTTCTCTTTTTTTCAGACACCGAGAAAGTACTGATAAACAAGACTGAGTTAGATAACATTGTATATAAGAATGCGAAAGCACTACGTTCCATCGGGCTTGAGGCATTAATCGACCTCCACGCACAACTGAGCCGAACCATACGCTCTTACGCCGACAAGAGCGACCGCATGAAACTGCCGCAAGAACTCAACGCCGTAGTCTATAGGTACCTCCAGCTTACCAGGAAATGAATGGGATGCGAGAATGGTATGTGTTCCAATTTGCGAAATAATTTTAAACTGTTTCACCTCTTTAAAAAACGGCCAGTGTCAAATAAAATAAAAAGATAAAACCTACTTTTCTATCTGGCCAGTTATTAAGTCAATAAAAATAAGTGAAACGTACTGGCTAGTTAATAAAAGAAGTGTAACAGTGAATATTATTGGATGAACTCGAGGACATCGAATTTTCGATAGCGGAGACGTGGGTGTGAATTTTATTGCGATTATTGTTTCTTGTAATATTACACTTATCGACTTGAAAAGGCGACTGAAATTTCGTCCGTATTTTAAACAAATTTAGGTTGCCTTTTGTACTAAAGGAAATAAATTTATTTAGTTAATTTGCGTGTTTTTTTAATAAAAGCATGAATGACATGATATTTAGCGAATGAAAGGGATAGCTTGCGTTTGCTTACCACAGTAAAATACTACACACATCCTTTGATGGTTAATTGATTATATTTAAATGAATAACTTTAATACCTATTATTAAATATTATAATTACTTATATGATAACTAAGTACGACTGTATTCGGATTGTTTAGGATCCATTTTGTTTCGTACTTATTTAGAAAAAACTTTATAAGGACATCTTGTATTCTTTAATTAGATCTAAATTATTATTTGTAATGTCATATTGATAAATTATTATTAAAATTTATCAATTATAATATAATAAACTAATCAATATTTATTTGTAAGTTGGTTGATTGTATTTATATGGTTTGGGAAGTGTGTAGGTCAATCTTATGACACATTGAATGCGACGCTCAAAAAGCGACTACGGAACAAAGCGTTGGAAATTTATATTAGACAAATCTAGTTACATTTATCGCTTAGAAAGTGTAATAATGGTTGAAAATGATGTCTTGATACCATATCGGACTATACAATAACTTTACCACTGCCAACCTGGCTAATATATAAGAAAACGTAAATTACTTTCGTCACTCAAGTAAATAAGTTATTCGACATCAGAAGTGGGATTCCTCATAGCTTAATCCCACTTCTGATCTGACCTCGTTAGTTAAATTAAAACCAAAACTGACAAAGTTTGCTTACATTATTACGTCATGCAGCCTCATGAAAATGCATTAATTGGTTTTCGCTCCAATTTTGCACCAATTAGACCAACGACACACATAAACAGCAATTTAGCTGCTTAATTGAATCATATTTGATTATCCGATAGATTGGAAAGATAAATGTTGTCTATCGCCTAGACGTGAGCGGAAACTGAATAGAATTCAAATGAAGTTGCAACTATTCATTTGCGTTGCATAATTTAAATTGAATTGCTCCCGTGAACTTATTACTTGAAGTGACTTAAACAATTTTACGCGTAAGGTCGGTTTCATACTATTCTTCAGTCATAAAATCGAATGTTATTTTTTTTAATAAAAAATAACGTTGCCTTTGAACCTTATGATGTTGTTATAAGGTTGAGTTTATAATGCCAGTTAATCAGTAACAATCATAATAATTTGAGGTTATTTTAAACTTTTCCTTCCGTATATATATGTCGCATTTGGTTGGTATAAACAGCTAATACACGAAACCTCTAGTTGTTTGGCATTACAGCTCGGTTTGTTTAAACAGCCGAATATCGTTCAGCTGGATTGTCTAAGATTGCGCAACATGTTACGTTCATTGAAACCGCTAACCATGTTTCCAAACGGCTAGCGGTTTTGTGAAACAGTAGCAGTAATCCGCTGTTTGACGAAACTGTGACACATGCATGATAAGATTTTTTCGACATCGAATTTCATCCCCCAGAAAACTATTCACGATTTTTATTGCTATAGGTTTGCCCTAACCTAGTAAAATGGATAGAACATAGAATGTTCAACAACTTCTCTAGCCGCATGGATGAACACAAGTCGTTCATTCCATTCCGCGTATTAGGGTTCGCTGTTTTACAAAACCGAGCTGTAATGCCAAACAGCTAGAGGTTTAGTGAATTAGCGGATTATACCATTCAACTGCGACATATATATTGATTGATTCTTCACCCTCTAGTTATATTGACATCTTGTAATCAGAATCATAGATAGAACACAAAACCGTAAGAAAAAAGTTCTTTTTTGCCTAAAATATGTTTTTCGCAAATTTCTAATAATTACCTACTGATTTTACTATACACGCGGCCGCTGCCATCCCCGTTCGCCGGCCGCCACCCACCACGAGCCCGTAGTGGGTGGTGACATTCAAATGGGAGATTTTTATTATGAAACAAGTTACATATGCCAGAATACGTATTTTTTATTTCGCTTAAAGAGTACTTTACTATAGCTACGATGTTCTTACTTACTTAAACTCATGAATACGCGTTTAAGTTTAGTATGGGTCGATATATTTTCATACTTCGCCATGTGTTTTTTGGGAAATTTAAATTACAATATCCTTTATTGCACAAAGAAAAATACAGGACATAACCATCTTTAAAACTAGGAAATGCGCAAAAAGCGGCCTTATCGCTAAGCAATTTCTTTCAGGCAACCTCGTTTAAATAAAAAAATGTAATCAGTGTCATTAATTTGCAGTTAGAAAATATGCACCGAAAATAAAATTAGATGTATCAAAATTTTATAGTTTGAAGAATGGACTTGAAGCCGACTTAAAAAAATTATATCATTCCTAATTAGCCAAATTGCAAGTGAGAATAATCCGTAACAAGTCTAGGTTAGAATTAAAATAGGTATATATTCCATTGCATACGCCTGAATATGTCAAAAATAACCTATAGTTTTATAAGTCATTATTACAATAAGAAAATTTTATTTTTGTATGATAGTAATTAACTTTAATACAAAAAATCTATGTCCAGTTGCAAGAAACATATTTATTTATTTACATACGGATTTTCTTGTGAATACTATATATTATTTTAATTGCTGCCCAACGGTCATATTCGATTGCTATCCTTTTCATCTCGAATAGTCTGACAAGGATGGCAATACAAGATGGCCGTTTAGTCCTATACTCATTTAGGGCCGGCGCACATATGGCGAAGCGCTGCGAAGAGCATTTTTCACTGCCGAAGCATTATCGTCTTTGTAGATGTTGAAATAAGATCGAAAATAAATTCACACAACCAATTATCTCAAAGAGCATTGAGGCGACTTCAGGCGAATTGTAGCGCGCAGGAACGCAATATCGCGAGCATTGAGATTTAACGCACACAAAGACGAGATTGCTTTGGCAGTGAAAAATGCCCAGCGCGCTATATAGCGCTGCGTATATAGATACGCTTCGCCATATGTGCGCCGGCCCTTAGACCATGTACGAACAAACACAAGTGGACTGGCAACCTTCATACTTTAAAGCTTTAAATCTTCTTTTGAACCTTATTTCGAACTCGAAAGAAGGTAGTTTCGTAGTGGTGCCACTCAATTCCGGAAAGATGGCGGTATAATCTTTCATTTTCTACGAACAAACAAGCGCCATCTCTGATTTTTCGTGGATATCGTCAGCCTAAGTACCCAGCAGCCTTAGCCTAGCGGGCGAGATAGTGGTGACATTTAGAAATAATACAGGATTTTGGCTTTCTAGCAGAGTACGTTTTTTTTATAGGGTTGTCAGTTATCTTGTATTTGTTCGTCCATGCCACAGAAGACAGTAAGAGTATACAAAACGGAATCTCTTAAAGTACGCGCAATATGCGTCCCCGTTCCCCGTCTCCGCACCTCTCCCCCGTTCTAGTGCGGCCGCGTGCGCCGTGCAGTGTGTGTTCGCCCGCTCTCGCCTGAGACAAGGCGAGAGCGGGGGAATGGGGACGCATATTGCGCGTACCTTAGGAGATTCTGTTTTGTATACTCTTACTGTCTTCTGTGTCCATGCTTAAACGTATAGTATTCCGTATGCAGTGCAATATGGTCTTCAACCGGTTGTTAGTAGCGCTGGTCTGTGATATGTAGAGAAGGTGTAGTGTGTACATAATTGTTTTTACTCTTATGCTAGCTGTGTGCATGTGTGTACCTTACAATTCACTTTATACGTCCACCCTGGTTCAATAAAAACATATCTAATTACATTATACTAACTTTATCACGTCGTTATCCCTACTGGGGCAGACAGAGCATTTTGGGTCTTGCGGCTCGAAGCAGACAGAGCCTGTCCTCGTGGTCCAGTGGTCAAGGCGTTTGCTTTGTGATCCGGTCGTGGGTTCAAATCCGAAAAGTTATTTCCAGTCTGGTTAAGATATTGCAGGCTTGAATCACCTGATTATCCGAAAAGAAAGATGATTCTGTGCTTCGGAAGGAAGGCAAGGCTGTGGGTCCGGAACGCCATCTAGCGTTTGCTTAAACCTATCTTAGGATTGGTTCTGGGTTGCGGAGGTCAGACGGCAGTCGCTCTGTGTAGAAACCAGTAACCTCGATCACCTAGGCACGGTAGCGGACCCCGGGTTCTGAAGCGTTACCGCTGAGGATACAACCGGGAATACGCTCGGATAATGATGAGGTATGATATTAGGGTGAATCGAGGTGGATGATATAATAATTAACATATTTATTTAGTCCCTATTCAATCAGTGTTAAAATAATACAATTTGGCTTGTTAGGTGTGAAAAATACGCACTGATTTATATAAATTAATTAATTAGGTACCAATAAGTTAATATCGTTATTTATGGTAGAATAAGGTTGTATTCACTAACAGTATAATTTGCTACTCTATGAAGTGATTGTGAATTTCTGATAACGTAATTACCGAGTTGCCAGTAGTAAATGAGGAATAAATTAGGTGAACGTGTAGAGTACTATGCGCAAGCGCAACTGAGAATCGAATTGTTAAACTGCCGATTTTTCTCGGATCCACTCCGTGATAACGTAGCCACAGAAGACTTAGGAGATTCCGTTCTGTATGTAATACTCTTACTGTCTTCTGTGACGTAGCCACGGAATTGAGGATTCCAAATACGAAAATAATGTGCTGGAGACCTATATTTGAACGCGTGAGTCAGCGAAACACAAAACGTGTAGTTTCCAAGTCATCATTCGCGATCCATGTTACGATATACCATTACACTGTATTTTTGAAACCGTCGCTTCAGCGTAAAATTATATTTTACGCAGTAAACTTGTCAATGGTTTTCAAATAAAAGCAGTGTAAAACGGGCCGGACTCTCCATGACAAACAAGACGTTTTTTTGACGGTTATGGCGTTAACGAGTGGTCAAGACCACTTGTTGCCTTCGTGTACGAGCGATAAAAAATACGTCACTTTGAAAACGCTCGCGCAAATCATTCGATGTTTAACTCCCGCGTTCAAAATAGGTCTCCTGATCATCCGCTCAGTTCTTACTTAATGTTTTTTCAAATATTTGGAGAAATATGTTCAGTATGAAGGATTCTATCTACTCTTCAGTTTTGGTGTCTTATATTAGATTTTCAAAATGATGATGACAAGGATAGTGATTGAAAATAGCCGTTTGAAAATCATATTCTTAGTTGGAACGCATAGTATCTAGGCGGTCTACGTTAGGTTCAATTTCTATAGATTCTTTCAATATAAGTTAGATATGCTATATATATGGAATCAATTTAATGTCCATACAAAAGTTCGCATTGTATGTTTGTATAGTAATTAAAGGATGTGTCGGAAACAGTCTTGGTAGTCTGATATTAGTCGATTATCTCGTTGCAAAATATATATTTCACGGTGAAAATACTTTATCAAAGCCATAATAATAAATAAATATAATTACCATATCACCCTTCGAGTTTTGCACTACCCCTGTCATTCTCGACATCACCCGGTTGGTTGACTGGTAGATAAGGCCTTAGGTTTTAAGTCCGCCATTACACTTGTGTTTGTGTATGTGTATGAAGTTAAATCAATAAATATATAAAGACCCCAAAACACAGACCTCCCACTACTAGACCTTCATAGTGCGTGGCCTTTTTAGTGCATCTCTTTCTATCTTTGATTGTTGCCTCCACCCATATTTTGCACACGTTACAGAACACACTATGGTTACTAACTTATTATATATAAGCTATAATAAAACCCTAAATCACCTTTTAAATGATAAAATCCCTAAAATTAATAACTTTCTTCGATCGTTTTGTGGTTGGTTTGGCCCAGATTTTGACAGTAGGCCAGCTTATAGCAGCCACGCCGATAAAGACAAAAAAACATATCAGCGTTTCTTTCACACTTACGTTGTACTGTATTTGACAGTCTCTTTCTAGCAATATCGTTGCAAGTCTAGTAGTGGGAGGTCTGTGCCCCAAAAACATCTTTCTCGCTAGGAGGTAAAGGTTGGCTCCGCTGTTTAAATTAAAAATACCTATGTAATACAAAAATTTACGTACTTTTCAAGTTTGTATGACGTTGGGTATCTGTTACGATAGTAGTTAAATTATCTTTGATACGAGTATGAGTAAAAGTAAAAGAAGGTATATTAGAACTAGAAGAAAGTATACTATACACTCGTATAATCTTCTTTCTATATCGGTTTGTTGTTCTTGAATTGAACCTATTTTTAGTCTGTTCTCTTCGTACACGTCTGTGGTTCTGACTTGTTAAAAATTGTTTATTTCAAACAAAAGTAATTCGCCTTGGATCAGACTGCCGACTGTGAAATAATGGTTGTTGTGTAATTATACGAATATTGTCGATTTTAAATTATAAGACCTGTTGAGGAGGGTCGGAGGAATCGTTATGGTCGAGACTGCATGTTAAATTGTTTAAGTTAAATTATTTAAACTAAAAAACACAACATTGAGAGACCAGAAGTAAATGTACGTTTACTGTCTAAGGCTTCAAACTACGTCAAGCGGGCGCCCGCGATGGGTTCAGTCCGTCTCTGTCACAAACCTTACGTGCGATCATAGATTAATATTGTATATACTGCGTGCGATGAGATAGCTGAAACCGTCGCGGGTCACGTGTCTCTGTTGCACGTAGAGTTTGTGACAGAGACGGACTGAACCCGTCGCGGGTCTCCGCTTAGCGCAGTTTCACACCTAACAGCTTTTCTGTCATGCATTATAGAATATTTTTTTCGCAAAAGTTTGATACGATAGATGTTTTGTACGGCAAAAACATTTTACCCGTGTGTGTGTGTGTGCCTTTATTTGACTTCAATCTGACTTTTTAGCTACACTGTAGACTCCTGCACAGAACACGTGGATGTAAACCAAGATGAGTGTATGTATTCCTGCATAAAAAGTAGTTACCTACAATTTAAGGTCAAAAATTGAAGGTTGAACGAAACTAAAATTTCAACTAAAATGGTAGCGTCCTTTCTAAACCCTCTAGTGCTGTGGATATACGACATTTACTTCTGATCTCTTTATCGTTTGAGGTAGACTTCACATCACTATTCAACGATGAAACGAGTACTTAAGTTTGTATTACGATCAAACCATTTGGAGGTTTATTATAATTACTGTCAGATGAAACATTTTTTAGTGTTACACGAAATGTAAGCTCTTTTATAGATTTGAATTGTTATAACCTCACTTTTTAAAATCTAACTAACACTGCGTTAAAACAAAGTAGAACTGAGTGTTGTATCTTCTAGCGGTTCCCGTCGCTGCGTATAGAATGCTTGGGAAAGAGATGGTCTATACGCGACGTGCGCCCTTCACAGGCGTCCAATATCCATGCATGGGAAAGACATCGCGAGCGCGGCTCACCCATCTCTCTTACACGTATGGTTCGCGATTGAGAGGAACCGATACGTCGCGTCGCGTACTGTATACTAACTCGTAACACAAATTATGCTCTAATTAAGGTGTTGCTTTTATCATCTTTTGCGATCGATTCTCAGAATTTCTCAAAAGAACATATTATTTATTACATATACCGTTTTATTATAAAAACAATGACTAAGTGTATTATTAGGTTTAATTAAGGTAAATATATAGGCAAATGGCCTTGAAGTGTGAAATAAATTGTTAACTCGTAAATATGGTGATAATTTCCATATTGCTCTTCGTCATGCACTAGATAGCCCTTTAAATTATTTTATGAACTGCCGTTGAAACTATTATTGGTGATCCGTCTAGCTTTAAAACTTGCCGTGGCCACTTTTGGCGGAGGCAAGTTTTAAAGCTAGACGGACTAATCTAAATCCTTTCAACGGTGGTTCATAAAATAATTTAAAGGGCTATTATCTAGTGCATGACAAAGAGCAATATGGAAATTATCTCCATATTTACGAGTTAACAGTTTATTTCAAATGAGGGCGCTACTTCAAGGCCATTTGCCTATATCTTCATCTTAAGCCATTATCCATCGAAATCAAGTTGACATTAAATATAAATAAATATAAAGACAAATCGCACTGATTGAGCTAGACGGGATATTAACTAATATTTATTATCAAAATTTGTATCGTTAACGATACAAATTTTATAAGTAATACATGTATCACCCAAGACCCAGGACAGTTGGAAGAAGACCATTTTCAATGGCTGGGGATCGAACCTAGAACCTCCGGAGTGGCGGAATAGCGTGTTAACCACTATGCCACAGAGGTCGTCATTTATGACATTGACAGATGAGATCAACTTGTTTAAACCTAGTGATAAACTTAGTTCGTATTTTTTAAGACGGATAGTGTACTTACACTTAATTATTTAGTATGTTTTTTATCTTTTGGCATGTGTCTGACAATAAGCATAATTTGTTTTTGGCCCATTGGTTAGATTATTAAAAAATATTGTACACATATTTTTTCTTTCCTCTAAGAAACATTATATGACGAAGATACAGCGCATTTAAATTTCGCATGACGTCACGGATTCGTACGATTTTTACACAGTGGTGACGTCACAAGCCTCCACTCTGGATCTTAGATACTCTGTATCTTTGTGAATTTTTACTTTTTTGATAAACTGAAAAATATGGGTACATTATTTTTGGATAATCTAACAAACTATAATATAATAATACTTTTCTGACGCAGCCATCATCCCAATTTGTTAATATGCATGTGTAAAATTGACTGGAAAATGTTTCTGTGACAAAGGCCGTTGTTAAACTTTTCATAGCACCTGTGTATAAAATCATTATAATCTGTATTATATTAATTATCAAACTGATACAAAACCGTGTGATATTGATGGAATAAACGCAACTATAGTGGTTATTACGAAAATAGTTACCTCGATCCAAAATAGAATGAAATTCTATGCCATAGAAGTTTAATTGTTCGGTTACGTTTATATTTGTACTGATAAGGTGACGACACACTAGCAGATATTACGTCGTTGTTTTTTTTTTAGTTTCGGCATTCTCGGACCGTAGAGTCGCGTGATACAAATCTGTCAGATGCGCAACGTAATTTCGCCGGCGTAATATCTGCTGTCGTGTCTCGATACACAAAACTAATATGCTTGCATTTGCTCAATTGGAGTGTGCGGGAATTCTTGTAAGCACTCAGTATCCACCGGTTAGTGTGTAATTTTGTATTTATAATATTGTATTTAATTACTTAACGGAAAATAAAAGGGTACGATTTCATGTGATATCACATTTTTTTGTTTTATTTATTAGAAGTGAAAATATAGGTAACGGTTCTTGTGTTAGACAAAACAAGATGACGATGGACCTTTTTTAACCGACTTCAAAAAAGGAGGAGGTTATCAATTCGACTGTACTTTTTTTTATGTTGTTACGCCATATATTCGCCAATTGAGAACCGATTTTGATAATTTTTTTTTTTTGAAAGTCTACTACCAAGTTGGTCCCATTTTAATTTGGTGAAGATATGATGACGAACTTTTGAGATATGGAAGAAACGCCTAAAAAAAAATTGAAGTCGGTTGTTTTTTTTGTTAAAAATTTAATTATGATAAAATGGCAAGCAGTCAATGTGTTACAAGTTTTAGGGCTATATTTTATGCACCCTTAACTACAAAGTAACAAAGCTGAAAGTCATTGACGCTCAGCATAAAAAGCACGTTATATTTAAAAGAAATAAAAAAGAATGGCGTCAGTCTTATATCAAAAAATATTTTGGTCGAATGGTTTTAATACGAAGTAGGTACCTACCTTTTCTGTAAAAGTCGTGAGGAAACCTGCACACTAGTGTGTAATAATGACGGTTGTCACTAGTTGACAGTAATTGATCTACATTTAAGGCTCTTATCTTTGTCATTGTATGGAAAGAGGCGCAAACAATGACGATTTACACACAAGTGCCAAGTCACAGATTTTCAAGCCTTTAGGCACTTGTGTGTATATCGTTAGCTCAAAAAATCTGACACCAGTGTTAGGTTATGTTAGCTATTTACAGACTGGATAAGAATAAAAACTTCTGTAAGGACTGTTACGCTAAAATTTCAATCTTCTGATTCCTGATGCCAATTGCGTAAAAGGTGTTTCATATTCAAAATATCTTAATTATCATCTATCTATAATTTAAGAACTACGTTTTTGTCGGTGAAGTAGTTTCCATGTCTTCCTTTCTTGAGCCATCCTTTTGACCTCCCTATACGACACGGCGTCAACTTTCTCCTTCACTTGATCTATAAATGCTCTTCTTGGTCTTCCCTTTCCTCTTCTTGCTTGTATTTTTTCTTCTATTATGTTTTTAATAAATTGATCGTGTCGTATAAGATGACCAAATATCTTTCCTCTTCTAATATCGATTGTCATAGGATATTTATAATATCTTTTAATAATAGCAGGTCTGTGTCACTCCCCGTTTAGGTATCGAAAATGTACCTACATCATTACTATGCGCGCAGGCGGCCCTGAATTTACCACCCGGAGGGTGGTAAATTATTACAAATATTATATACAAATCGTTTGTCCACAGTAAAAAGAATGAAATTGGCTTGCAATGGATGTCTAGGTATCTATACGAAAAGGTGCTGAGTTCTGACGTGAGCTAAATTATACCATATCGCTAGCCACATTGAGTAGATATTTCTTTGAATTTCTTTGCTGAGTGAGATTTCTGTACATTAGTATTATTTATTATTTTACTGGAACATCATCATCATTCGAGCGTATTCCTGGTTGCATCTTCAGCGGTAATGCTTTAGAGCCCGGGGTCCGCTACCTAACCTAGGTGATTTGACGAGGTTACTGGGTCTTACACGTTTTTATAGTTTTCAGTGGAACATATATCAAAAAACCTCTTTAGTTTTTGTCTCCAAATATTTCACAGAAAACGTGTGTGTACGCTGCCACACCAGTCCAGTTAATCTAAGGTGGTAAGAAACAGCCCGTTAAACTGCTGTCTAAATTGCTTTGTAGATAGTAAAGTGCAGTCCGAGGTACATGAGGAAACTTCAGCAACGGCCTTTTTTGCCGCAAGTGAAGGTAAAATAAAACTTCGCCTTGGTATTTAATATTTTTATTTTTACACTTTACGTCGGTGACCGTAAACGAATTTTACTACATCGCTCCATCATTTCAATTTCAATTACACGATAGAATGATACTAGAACATAAATATTTTTTCGTATTATTTAAGATCAAATAGATAATCTTTTTTACACCCTAATGTAACGATATCATTTAATTTGTCATTATATTAAGCAAAATACAACAAATTAAATTACACAACTTATAATTAACTTTACTCTTTATCGGAGAACAATTATCTAGAAGTTAAACAATTATTACAATATATAAATACTCGTAACAAAAATGAAGGAACTAAATATTTGAATCTACTAAATTAATAGAATCACATGTTTATCAACTAAAAATAAGTACTCAATGTCTTAAATATATTATCTATTCTTTACGTCCTTACATTTGGCTCCTGATGAAATTCATTTGTAATATATCTATGCTTAATAAAAACAGTGCTGAAGAATTGAACTTCCAGGCGTGCTCGTGAGTCGAGGCCTGTAGATTATTCGTGAGAAAATAGGTACTCGCAGGAACTTATAGTAAAAATAATAAAGCGAAGGTAGAACATGCTACTCACATACTGAACAGCCAAAGAAATCGTCAATAAGGACACAAATCACGCGTCCCAAAACTTATTCATTAATAATCATTTCTTCAATTCTATTAACAAATAACAAACTTAATTAAAAACGTCTCAATTAAAACTTTAACAAAATCACTCTAATACTGCTGAATTTGTACGAATTAGGTAAAACGTTAGACAATACAACTTACAATCACGACATAACACAAATATAAACCATAGAGAGCCAAGTTCTAATGATAAGTGTAGTATATCTAGCCGCGACACGGCATCGATAAGTTGTCGACATATATCGCGCTATAGATTTTATTAGCTGTTACCCTGGTAGTATCGCACGCAGCGACGTTTATCCAGCGCTGTCGACTATCGTCATCTCACTTTAAGTAATAAGTACGAGCGTTATGGAGTATGGTAGTCGCGCGTCATAAACTTTATCGACGACTTATCCTACCCTACAAGCATTGCTTCGTTATTTATTACTATGTAAAGCCGATAATAATTGATTTGATAAATTTTGCCAATGCCGTGTCAACGGGCAGATACTCGTACATATAGACGTACCTACAGTTTCGAAGCGGAAATTTTGAAGACCAAAGTGTCGTCCAGTCGAGTGCTGATGAAGATTTCATATTTTTGGCACAAGTTAATTTATACAGACATTGGTTACCATTCATGACCTAATTTACTATACAATTACCAATTAAATTATCGAAACCGAACCGAAAGACCGTGCGTAATAAAATTGTGTATTGTGCAAAATCGAGAGGAAAAAGCAATAAATCTGTTAAACTATAGTTACATATTCAATAATACGATGTAATTCGTTTTATATATAAAATCCCTGTAATGATAATATTGTTATATGACGTGACACTATGTGCTCTACTCGTACTCGCCGTGGATCCCGTAGATTGATCTGTGATGTGTAATGTAATGTACAATAATAATTATATAAAATAGAATCGTAAATAGTGTTCAGTCTTCTGTTAAGAGTTTGCAGTAAATGTACGTCGAATCAATGAATATTTGCTTAGTGCGGTGCCTCGCGGCGAAAGTGAGCGGTGCCTAGAGTGAGACGAAAACAACGAAATAAATACTGTTAGTTATTTGGGAATGTTCATAGCGTCGTTATAAAGGAAACATCACTTTCAACATAGTTAAAAATCAGTAATATACAAATAAATCGTATATACAATAAAACCATTACGTCTCTAGTCACATGGTATCACTAATTCAATATGAAATCATTGTATACAATTATCTAAAGCCAGTAGGATTGAACCCCGATTATTCTAACTTTCATTATTCACTAAAATCTTGAAAGCTCCTTTTTATTTGAACATTGAGTGCAGATACTTTTATTTGTCTAACCTGACGCGCACTGTCCATGCCGGAATATTAACGGACGTGAACGATAACTCCAAACGCAGTTCGCATTGAATTATTTGACTTACTTAGATCTCGAACTAAATTAATTGAAATAAATAAATTAAAATACCAATCTTTCTCTTATTTGCACAAGTTTCATCATTGTACATACAGAAAATTCACTTGCAAGTTCAAAAAGTCCATTAAACGATGAAAATAGAACAAATAAGAAAAAGAGTTAGTCCCAAATCTAAGCAGCTGTTAAAAATATGGTAGTAATATTCTAAAAGATAGAAAGATAAATTATTCATAATAATTCAAAACCAACTGCGTTTGAAATTCATATCGATTCGAATGAATATTTTTGGAAACAAATTGATATTATTGGTGTAAATTGTGATTCTAAAGTAATCTATGGTTAAAAGAGGATTTTCGAGGGTATGTGGTTTAGTCAATCAGATCAGATGATGTGTGCGGTTGGCTGACTAGTGCGGCGCGGACCTTCTGTCTTGTGTCTGCGTCCTAACAGAACAGTTCACTGTATTCACTTCACTAAATACTACAACAATTACAAATACACTACTTATTTATCATTTTAGACACAAACTGTCTCCATAATAATGGTTAATTCAAATTTATTTCCCCATTAAATTTATCATTAACTATTTACATTTAAAATTGTTTATCATCGAATATAACTATTATTACGAAATATTTTACAAACTTTGGTGAAATGCAGAAGTGGAATCGCACATTTAACACATAATATCTACATAGGGTTAATTTAATTTAACATAGAACAAGGACGTATTAATAAATGGAAATAAGAAAGTTTACAATAAAATGATTGTGTACACGCATTTGACGCCGCCGATGATAGGCGTGACAAGTCAATGGAATGTCGTACGGAATGTAACAATAAAAAAGTTTTCGGAAATTCTTAACGATAACAATCACAACACCTTTCATACTTATTGCACTCCTTCGGAATAAATTATCGCCTATCACTTACGCGCGATTTAATATACATTTACAATATTAACACATCTTTAAATATAAATTTAACTAATTTTAATGTGGACGTCGCTCGCGCGAGCTACGGAGGCGTTCGACAAAGACTTTCTAAAAATATTGTTGCAAGTTTTAGGGAAACGTCGCAAAACTGAAACTCCTCTAGTGTATTTCAGAGATCATTACTTGTACCTAGCTCTGATGAATATTGCACATCATTCGTTACGTATACGAGAATCTTTCAAGGGCTGCCAGGATGAGCCCTGGACAGTCGTTAAGAAATGTAATTCAGAGGCCAAGACAGCGCAGACAGAATGGAAACATCGTGTTGACGAGAAAACACTAAAGTGGAAATTAAAGGATGCCAGGTTACTGATACCGTTCCAGAGAAGGCAAGTAAAATGTATAGTTTAGCAATACACTAACCAAATTCCAGTATTATTGGTTTCTCTTTGATTTCACCCAGGTTTCGTCCGTGGTAGAGCGAGTGCATTCTGCAAAGCGCCGACCAAGCATCCTTGCCTAACTGCTGAAGGTACAGTGAAGATAGAAGACTACTAGAAGATGGAAGATAGCTTAGTCCTGCCCGTTATGATGGAGCAGCGTGCGAGTGTCGGGCGGATGCGGCGGGTGCGAGGGCGCGCGGTATGAATCGCCCTCCTCGTCCGCTGAATTCTCCTTTGACCGATCACTCTTACAATCCTCTTCTTTCGTAACTCCTGACAAAGAGTCCAGAGCCATGGGCATTGACTGGTACAGTTCTCTCGCTTTGTCGTTCGGTGGCAGTAGATGTAGCATGTTGAGGGGCATCGGGAAGCCAGGAGGGAACTCTGGGTAGAAGCCCTGCTGGAACGGGTTAAACATGGGGTTGGAGGCGATGTCCGGCTCGGAGCTCGCCGGTCTTTGGCTGGAGTTCTGGTGGTCGTCCTTGTCGTGGTGCTTCGGCGGGTGGTTGTTGTTGTTGTTACCCGAGTTCAGATTGAGGACGTCCAGCGGGCCCCCGATGCAGTCTTTTCTTAGCTGTTCCAGTTTGAGGCTCTTCCCGTACTTGCCGCGGACGTACATCAACAGCGAGTTGTACGGGATGCCGAAGATTCTAGACGCTTGGCTCGTGGTCATTTTCTTGTTCCACACGTGCTGCAGGGCCTCTGTTAGCTCGGCGTTCGTCCAAGACCGGGGAGGGCCTCCCCGCGGCGCGCTGTGCTGCCCCTTCGGTCGCCCTGTCGGACAAAAACAAAATTTTTAGCGTGCAACAAAGTTTCGTACCTGACAAAATTTAGTTAGGAAGCTAATTGCATTATGAACAATGCACAATCGTGTGATTTACGAGCGGCGGCGCGGAGTGCAGCGCGGGCACGACATGTGCCGTGTGCCCGCCGCGACGGCATTACGCGAGTGCACTATCTAATAACCATGTTTTGGGGAGTCGCAGCTATAACTCGGTACCGAAATGAGCGGGTTGCGGCGGCGTTCTGTTGGCGGCGATTTGTCATTAATTCGATGCGAGCACGCGACTATTACGGCGAGTTTGTCAAAAGAAACGCGGACGTGCATATGCGCGATGTCGCCCCATGTAACTTTATAGTTTTATAATTTCGACGGAGCACGTTAACTCGATTCCGATCAGATAATTCGAGGAACGTTTCGGATTACCGGTGGAATGATATTTTATTATGGAAATTAGTTTTTCTTTTAATAGTCGTCGGGGATCACGCGAGCGCGAGCGGTACCGGCGAAATTAAAAAGGATGTTTTCCATTTGTAGCTCGTTAGCATTTTATAGGGAGCTGGGCGAGTGGAGCAGAGCAGCTAATCGATCGGCGACGCGACTATTGTGTGTCGACGACACGCGCGCGACAAGCGCCGCGTCGCTGGGAGCGCATTCAAAGCATACGTTAGACTCGCCGCCTGTTCCCCTATGAGATATCGTATCAGATCGTCTTAATAAACATTGCTGGAAACAATGGGCGTTTAACATTTGCGAGCGCGATTGCGATACGGCGCTGAGATGTGTGATGGGCTGCAGATGCAGTTTGTGCACTATTATTGCAACTATCCATTGTTACGTAATGCTCGAATACTTCATTGTTTCTAATATATTTTGTGCTGTTCGGTAAATCATGTTGCCTTAAGTATTCATAGAACTGTTTTACATACGATCGCTCCGGATTATGTATTCGAATACATTTATCAAGCGGGACATTTCGTGGTTGTAGTTTTAATCCAAGCGAGACAATAAATAATAGGACATTATGGCTGCATAGCCGGTTACGCAGCTAAATAAAGCTAAAACTTGTCTTTTGTAGACAAATAAGTTATCTAATACCTATTATACTATAAATAAATTATAAATGAATTTCGCTAATGTAGGTATCTACTCGTATTTGTTAATATTTAATCTACTTTATGTGTTGCTAGTTTTTAACGTGTTGCTTATTATTATCATAGTAATTTTTTTACATTGTGAAAAATCGCTGTTCGTAATTTTTTTTTTTTTTATGTTATAGTGCGGCAAACGAACAAGCGGGTCACCTGATGGTAAGTGATCACCACTGTCCATGGACAACTGCAACACCAGGGGTGTAACAAGAGCGTTACCGGCCTTTCAGGAAGATATAGACTCGTTTTTTGAAGGTTTCAATGTCGTATCGGTTCGGGAACACCGCTGCAGGAAGTTGATTCCACAGTTCGGTCGTACGTGGCAGGAAGTTCCTTTTTAAACGTACGGTGGTTGGTAATTTAGTACCACTATTCACTGCTAGATGGCGCTAACAGTATGGTACCACGGTACGGAAAGGCTATTGAGATTTTCTTACTAAGGCTATAATAAGGCTTTAGATGTTTTATTATTTAGAATAATCACTAGTGGATATGCTATACATTCGAATAAATAAATTCATCTAGGTATTTTTTTAAACCCTGCATTTGTGACCCAATTTGTTCAAAAGTAGACTACAGTCATTAATTTTATTACGGCAACCGCTATTTATGACCTATTTTAACCGACTTTAAAAAAGGAGGAGGTTATCAATTCGACGCGTCCTTTTTTTTATTTGAAAGTCTTTACTGCCAAGTTGGTCCCGTGTTTTTTTAAATGTTAGATCATTTTCATAAAATCATTTTTTATAGTAGCGAATTTTCACATCGCAGTTTTTTTACGATCGAAAATTTAATTATTCGTCTTTCTTTTGTTAAAAATTAATTATAACTGGTCCGTTCGAAATCGTAGAAAAGACTGACAGTATTTGGGTAATCATATGTCTTGAGACAATATTGTATGAACTTACATTTCTTTTTGACGTTTGTGAAGAGCTGCGTGTCTATCGGAGGCCCCCGGTGCTCCACGTCCATCAGAGGGTACATCTTGTGCTCCATGCCGGGTGGGAACAGCCCCAGAGGAGAGTCCAGGCCGAACACTGCAAAAAGAGAATCAATTAGAAAATAGTTGCCTACAGGACAGGCTATGGCTAGTAAAGGGTTAATCATAATGAAAGCCCGGTTCCTCCCACAGAATTGATTCGTCAGCCGTTCAACGATACGTGGTGCAAGACGCTTGTTGCGCACTGAATATTATTTTATTTTTCTTTTTACCGAATTTCACAGAATTTAATACCGAATTAGTGAAGTTTAAAAGTTTCATTATTTCTGAATACACCTGGAGTTAGCTTATTATACTTACGTAAGTTAAGAATCCTAAACCTAAGATCAAAGATTTACATAAAGTAGCAAAGTTCAAGTAAAAACATTCACATTCTAAATTGTATATTGTAGTGTAAAGTTAGTACCGCTACTCGACGCTAGATGACGGCAGCGGTATAGTAAAGGTTATTCAAAGTTGTAATCCTTGACAGCTGTCGGGTTGGTAAACTAGTCGGAATCTAAATCTAGGGCGAAATTGCAAAAAAAAGCGTGCACAGGAATTTTTTTATGAATTAAGTACCTACTTAGTTATCAAAAATATGGTAGGTAACGGTAAATGTTATGTTATTGGAGCATTGCGGACCCATAAGAATAGAAGTAGGCGGTGCGTTGTTGTTATGTTCAACTCTTATATTTGATTATTTTAACAGGTTAGTACGTAAAAATTACTAAACTTATTTAATATGTTAGTATAGGGCCAATTACTAGGCAATTTAAATTTAAGTTAATCATAAAGTACCCCTACCTACCCTATATACTATCACTTCCGTTAAAGGCTGGTAGGTCACTAGGATTATAGGTTAGTAAGTAATATTTAAGTAAATCAACTGGGAGTTATATAGCCAGTAACTTAATCGTAATTAGTTTTTCAGTTAAAATATCTTGAGAAAAATAATTTGAGTGTAAAAAAGTAACGAAGTCGAGTTAACAAAAGTTCCGTAAGTATTAGTACCTATAAAATGAAATGAAATATAATGCCCGAAATAATTGAATTTTGTTTTGGTACAATATGCTTTTACATCATTTAAATCATTATCTATCAAAACAAAATTAAAATACTAAAATAGAAAACTTATTTACACTAGAAAAATAAAATTGTTCAAATATAGTTTTTACTCCAACAAAATAAAGCATCAGAATTATTATCTGCTGACAGCATAAATCCTATAACTCCTTTCGAGTTACTCTTGCAAGCACTATTTATAGGTAATACTAGTCTAGATTCTATAAGATGTAAATGCCTAGCACTTTCTCGAAGAAGTCCGCTCCGTCCGTTGAACCAAATGCGACAAATCGATATCCCGTGTCTTGCTTTATTGCAAGCTCCTACCTCCATCCTATGTTCGGATGGATTTATACAGATTTGTACCTAGATCTAGGAGTTCGCGCGTACTTCAGACTTTATATGGTATTGATAGCGTTGGTGTGAATGAGAAATACGAATTAAATAAGGTGGTCGACTAACGTAGTGGCCAATATGCTTTGTAAGGTTTAAAAATTCGTTTTGTTCCTTTGTTTCATGAAGAATGAAACTAGTAATATTTTGAAGCTTATGCTTCGATTATACAAATAGATGTAAGTCAGTCTAATTAATAAGAATAAAAAAAAAGTGAATATTCGTTCAAGTGACCGAATGGTAGTCGAAATGTCAGGTACCTATTCTATTTTTATTTCACTAATCACCAACCTGTCTGGCCAGCGTGGAGAGTGTAGGCCAAATCCTCTGACTGCTTTGGCTCTGGTTGTACAGAGAGGGTCGTGCTCCTGCAGTGGAGACTAAATAAGACCTGATGATGATGAATCACCAAGCTAAGTTGAAATATATGTAAATACTTCTACTTAGTCGCAGATAGTGTTGAGCAAGTACACACTGTTGTAAACAAATAAATTGGAAACACTTTCAATTAATCTACGACTAAGTAAAAGTGGTCCATATAATTCGTGCACACGTCGTCCGTTACTCGAGAAAGTTATGCAAGCCGCACTACACATCTACTGCATTTATTGCAACTGTATGCATTTTATGGATATTCGTCGTGAATCGGCTTTTCTTTGAAACTTTAAATTGCTTCGTATGTAATCAGTGTTATGATACACTGAAAGTAAAAGTTTACGACAATTTATACATGTAACGCAAACAAAGTTTGGTGACTTAGGACGATTTTAGACTTTCTACGAAATCTAATTTGGTAAAGTAGGAATACTATACTATAAACATTTAAGTTATCATCTTCGAGAATTTATATCGACATTAACCTATTAACTTGCAGCATATTTTTTAAAAACCAACGAATCTAGGAAATCCTACGATGACAGTTCTACCCGTACGTTAGAGGAAATGGAGGGTGATGGAGGTGAGAAATTATGTTAAGAGGCTTATTCGCGTAAGTGGTATAAGAACTTGAAAAATGAAATCATATGAAAGTGTTTTGATATTTTTACCTAATAAATCTTATTAGCTATCAGGAATGGGACCTCAATCTTTCTAATCCTCAAGATTATAATATCCTAGTACAAGATTTGCTAATTTTATATGCTACCTACAATTATATTCCATGCTGGTCTGGGTGAATAGAAAAAACTTTGAATATACCAGCTGCTTCTCTTCCTGGGCAGATCGTAGAAGCCGATCAAGGGAATGGGCAAAAATGCAAATCATGTAGGCAATTCCTTTTTCCATCTTTTCGCCACCATCATGTTGAAAGTCGTGAAAAAAAAACATCGGCCTTTGAGACTTGCGGCTCTGTCTGCTTAGAGCCGCAAGACCCAAAATGCTTTGTCTGCCCCGTTATGGATAAAGACGTGATAGTATGTACGAGTATGTATGTATGACTATTATTAAAGTGGTTGGTGAGAATAAAGTTAATAATAGTTTAGTCTTTATTTAAATTATTTAATTATTATGTTTTCAAATTTTATGAGATTATGGATTGATTCACGACGTCTGGCTTGATTGTTTGAAATTAAATTATTTATACAGGCTGACTTTTTAACCACCAGCCAAAGTTTTGGAGCAAGTTCAGTCCATGATACTACTTTCTATAAAAACAAAACGAAAACGATAAAAAAATTTTGCCTTCCCATACAGATTGGCGCTCAGGTCACCTGATTTTGTATGGGAGGACGAAAATTTTTTATTAATTTTCAATGCATTTTTTTATAGAAAGTAGTTTAGTATTATGGACTGAACTTGCTCCAAAAATTTGGCTGGTGGATAAAAAGTCACCCTGTATGTAATTTATTTGAGTAACTGCAAATGATGATGACTCACTCGCTATACGATTCCCTTACACAGCTTAAATTTATGGCTACCTGTGTGAAATCTAACGAGTATGCATACCAACTTGAGTTTATAGGAAATACTTGTACTTTAGTTTATGAAGCTTAGAACTTAAGAGCCCGTATGACCCTAATAGTACTTAGAGCGATCTTAAATATTATCAATAGAAACGAAATACTCACTTTGAAATAAAAACACAGCAAATTTCAGGACTAACTATACATCGTGTTAATTAAAGAACTCAAAACCTCTCAGATGGTATCTCAGCCCATGAAACTGATCAACTTTTGTTTAACAACTTTCACGAAATCCAAAAAAACTTCACTTGTAACTTTGGATTATAATTGTATTAAACATGAGGCAGTCATAATATGTCTTACTTTAAAAATAACTCTTAAATATTCTTTGTAAAACTAAAAAAACCTCAAAACCAAAACCAGCCTCATTGACCTACCGCGATCTTTTCACCGCGCATGGCTCGCTGTCTCGCTTTCGGCTAGAGTAAATTTGTGTGCGTGGAAGCGGGAGAAAAACAAAGATTATCCACATCAGGCCCAGCCTTAATAAGTTTTTAGTTTCCCGTAATTATTTTGGTGCAAGTCTGCCATTACCAAGTAAAACTAGTTCCTAATAAAAATCAAATATTCACATATGACGCCACAGATTTCGTGACGATGTCCTGTTCTTACTTTGCATAATTGCCCACCATTACATTACTCATCATCATCCGAGCGTATTCCCAGTTGCATCGTCAGCGGTTACGCTTCAGAGCCCGGGGTCCGCTACCTACCCTAGGTGATTCGACGAGGTTACTGGTTTGTACACAGAGCGACTGCTGTCTGACCTCTGCAACCCAATGGGTAGACCAGAACCAGTCCTAGGATAGGTACAAATGCTAGATGGCGTTCGGGACCAACAGCTTTACGTGCCTTCCGAAGCACGGAATCATCTTTCTTTTCGGATAATCAGGTGATTCAAGCCTGCAATATCCTAACCAGACTGAAAACAACTTTTCACAAAGTATGGTTCCCAGTGGGATTTCAACCCATGACCTCCGGATCACAAGGCAAATGCCTTGACCACTGGACCACGGAGGCAGTCATACCACCATTACATTACTATCTGTACTTAAAAATTACCTGCAAAAAGATGTAACTGATATGCGTTGCTTATATATTTATGAATTATGCTGATATCATATTAAGCTAATTCTTATTATACACGTAAGCTATAGGGGAAATATATGATAAAAATAATAGTATTTTTTAATCTTTATGTGTTCCTATTTATACTTCATTTATATTTTCTAGTTCAATACGCGTGACTATGATAACAAAATGTTGATCCCCTTTCGTTCATATCTGCATCACTCCAAAAACACCCTGTGTAGAGGTTTTTGTTAGTACGGTTACTTATACTTATACCTTGTGTTCAAAGAAAAATTATATTTATATTATTTTATTTGGTAACTATTTAGTTTACAATTATTTTGTTATTGGAACCTCCTTTTAAGCAAAGAATATGCTTATGTTAGGAGAATTCCGCTCTTTCCTATCTTCTTTATTCATATAGTATAACGCTCCTGATTTAAAGAGCATTGATTTTGTGTATTGCATTAAAAGTCTGCACTCTTTAAATTGGTAACATACTACATGACTGATTTAAAGCCGAGTTCTTTTATGATTATGTTAGAACTGTCTGAAAAATTTACAAGCCAGCTTGTTATTTTAAGCATTCACCAAACAACGGCTTATCCTTGTTCGTAATGTATAAACTGCTGTATCCTGTTGCTTATCAAGTTAACATTAGACCAGTCTTTGGGGGCGGAGCTCTCGAATGTAAAGCTGCATGGACGGAAACCCTAATTAGAACTAGGCAGCGGCTGGTCCGCCACTTATAAGCACACGGCTGTTGCAATCGCTGCCTGCACTATTTGTCCATTCTATAAATAGCACCTTACTTCGGTTGTACTTGCTATTGTCGAATTATCATAACGTTTCGGACAAACAGTGGCTCGTTTTGTTATCGAAATTACTTGTCGTGCTTCACCTACTATGTAGCGTTTAGCAAGATTTTATAAATCCAAATTCAAACGAAATGTGACAATTGGTCATAAAAATACACTTTTGTAACTTTTTTAGTCTATAAATATAGTAATGAGGTCATTTCTTACAGTAGCTCCGGAGGAGGCATACGAAATCGAGTCATAACTGTGCAACGAATACATTTCATGTGACTTTTTACGTTATTACGACAATTGACAATAATAATATCAATTTTCCATCGCGTTTGCTGCCAATAGGTTTTATTACGTCACAATTTCTAGCAGAATAGCGTAAACCTTGCGGTCGATTAGTTGTATCGCGGCGGCTGGACGCTTTCTAATTCGAAGCGACCCCTTCAGAGAGCTACTCGACCATAAACAATGATTTACGAAACACACCCGCGCTAACCAGACAAGCAATACGTTCGCATTTGATTAGTTACGTTTTTTCCGCGATTTGTTGCAAGTTTTACAAATTTTCACCGAGCAATTTTCGCAATGTAGGTCTAAACGATTTTGCTAGACTGATACAAGTATCTATAGCCTAAAGCGGGCGTTTGAGCGGAATCGGCACTCGTAACTAATCGGGCGAAGTTTACGATCGATCGCGGCGCCCCATATGCACCACAAGTTGAAATCGAAAGCGCAAACTTAGTTCGCAACTCGGCTCAACCCTTTCGCGGGCATGTGTACACAACTTGTCAAACTTTACCCCGTTCATTCAGACAAAGTTGTGGACGCACCCTCTCTCTCCCACGCACATGTGTTGTTGTGTCTCTGTCGCCATCACATGCGTGAACCGTATAAACCGGCGGAGGAAAAACTGCGTCTCGACGTGCGTAGGCCGAGGTCGGAGGGTGTCTCGCGTGGCGGTAGGGTTGTAGAGGGATCGGGAGTGCATGGAGCCACGTGACACCGTGTTTACGTTCCGGGAAGGGGCCCATTCAAGAGGTGAGCTGGGCTCACACACTCGGAGGGCTCTTGGAGTGACGTACATCGCGCTCGGCTGTGTGGGAGTCACCGCGTGTTGTCTGTGGTCAGGCCAGCCGGCCGCGCGTGCTAGCCGTTTATTTTGCAACGAGATTTACAACTATAACTGTAAATTAACTTTATCGAGCGGACCCGAATCTAGGTCGTATGGAATCAGCATTAATTATCGCTCTAATCTAAGACCGATGTCGACTGTACGTACAATAGATCACATGATAGCGGCGCACGCCAAGGATACGAAAGCAATAATATCTTGGGACGCCATAACTATCGAGAACACCGCAACTGGGTTGATCTATTGTTTCTGTGAAATACACGTCGCCGATGTGGGGAACAATTAAAGAAAGAAGTCTAGGTCGCGATTACGATGGGCAGAGACTATCCTTGCATTGTCTCCGCGATCGCGTGTCAATATAAGTCCTCATTACATAAATATTATGGGGTGTTGTTCCACGAGCACGGATACTCATGACGGTTAAATATTTATAAGAGCCGTAAACCTTGAATTAAAATCGAGAGTAAATATTCTACGGGGAATAGCGTATAGTATGTCTTAATTGTTTGCTGTACCTAATTACGTCAAGATAATATGAGCGCAAAAATACCTAGTACCTGAGTACCTAATAATGATTACTGCATGTAGGTAAGGCACAATAAAAAATTCCAAAAAATATCTTACATTTCCGATAGCATTTTTGATAACACGAGTAAAAAAATTTTTTTTTGCTCATAAGGAAACTTAATAAAAAATATTGTATAGGTACCTATACAATATTTTTTCTCTTTTCTGATTAGCAAACAATTACAAAGACACAGAGCATTTCAATTCCGCATGACGTCACGATCAAGTACAATTTTCACTTGACGGTGACGTCAATCAGTCCCACTCCGAAACTTCGTCGCCCTGTATCTTTATAAATTTTCAATACTTTGATAAACTGAAAAATATGTGTCCATTATTTTTGAATAGTCAACTGACGGACTAAATAAAATACAATTTTTCGGATCCAGTCCAATTTTTCGTCAGTTGTAGCATGATACAAATATTTTTATTTTACGTGCTATAAAAGGCTTATCCTAGGCACATGGAGTATAGAGGTAAGGAGAACCATCTTGTGTATCTAAGACCCAAGTGCGTCCCTCAAAACGCGTTAAATCCCACCGGTTACAGGAGCAAAATTCAAAACAAAGCACCAAAAATACTTCTTGTTTTAATTTTCATTTGACGTACTACACTACTGTACTGTACCTACTGTGCTGGACATTTTTGCTACTGGTCTCCATATGATATTGTCCTCCTTACCTCGTACCATTACTATACCGTTTTCATTTTGTACGTCAAAAAAGTCAAGCTCCAGCCTTATTTTCGTTTGAGGAATTAAGTTTGAAGATACTTATAACATGTGTGAATTAGATTTAAATCACAATGACATACCGTTTCAAATTAGCGCTCTCAATTGGTACTGTAACAAGAACACATTAGGTGAATCACACACGCTCCGGTTTTGAATTCTGGGAGAATTCGTACAAATGAATTACGGGTACTAAAGCGTTAATTTCGTAAGCTTGCCTCCAATTTGGCTTTTAGCTATTGAAATGTATTTTCGTTAACTTTCCACGTGATCCCGTGTGAAGGCACTTTCTATTGTTTCGACGGAACCATTCGTTCATTGTTAGTGTTGTCAAAGACTAGTCTTTAAGTCTTCATTTTGAGACTAATGGTATTTTTTTTCTCACAAAGTAAAAGGATGTGCTTAAATCAAGATACTTAAATATCTACCAAATTTTTGGAGTAAATTCAGTCCATTATACTGATACAAAACAGCGCTTAGACAGACGGATTTTGTTTGGGAGGACGAAAAATTTTTATCGATTTTTAATAACTTATTTTGTAGAAAGTAGTTCGGTATCATGGACTTAACTTGCTCCAAAAATTTGGATAGTGTTTAAAAAGTCACCTGTATAACAATTACTAACATGAAGTTATCGTCTTTATCCCTAATGGGGCAGACAGAGACTTTGGATTATTTGGATCTTGTGGTCCTGGACCCAGAGTCGCAAATCCCAAGGGCAACTTTTAGCCAAGGACCGCAAGACTTAAAAGAACCACTTTTAGCGTGCTGGTGTCTTTTATATAAATATCTTAAATTCTGTCTTGATACAAAAATCTCAGAACTCGAAAAGACTGAACTCATAAAAAGGACTCGAGCTCCAAAATAAAAGACGAAACTTGTCATTTTCACATCACTACTCAAGTACTCATTGTGCCCCAAAAATTGAAGATGGTACTTATGGTAACATCAAAGTTTCGCCCAAACGTATTCGGAACATGACATTCACACTTGTGAGCGAATGTGAAATTGTCCATTGTTGTCTATGAATCCACTCGGGGTCTAATTTGCTGTTAATCTTCGTAATATTGGGTATCATATAAGATATGCTAATGAGCTTTTAAGTATGTATGATTCTATGATGATGGCTTGGAATTAAATGTTTGGAGTGCGCTCATTAGGTTCTACGTGGTGGCAGGTGGTATGTTAATGTATGTATTTTGTAATAAGTTCTATAGGTCCTGCAGGTAGTTGAATTAAGTCATCAACTTAGTTATTTTTGGATAATCTAAATAAAATAATATTTTTCGGACCCAGTCCACATCACTATTTGAATTTGTAATCTGTGTCCAGGGATAAAAAGTGTTAGTAAAGTTGTACCAGTGAAGGTTTTTGCAAAGATTATACCTATCTGACCTCATCTTATAATTTAAGAACTGTAAATTTTATATGATTCCAATCAGTGCTTTATATAACTTTCAATATCAATTTATTCCACCACTACTTCCAAATTATTTCGAATCCATCATAAAATAAGTAACACGCACATTTCCTTTGTGATTATCTCGATACCACGACTCGCGTCCGCATGCATTCTATCATGTATGCAATACACCGAAATCGATTGTCTGCTAGTCGATCTACATCGAGTGAGAAAAATAAATCGATTCCCGTTACATTCGGCTTTCTCCACACTAAATGGTGAAACATAAAATACTGAGGAAATGACAAATAAAATGTGTTCTCGTAAGTGGCTGTAAAGGAGCTGTTTGATAAAATAATATAATTGGATGCAGGCTCTTAATTGCGCAGCACTTAAAATGTCTCAAATATATATTGTAAAAATAAAAACAATAAGATTGCCGTTTGGTTTTCGGCAGAATAGAATAGAACCACTCCAAGTCTACCCGTGGATGTCGTAGAAACGCAACTATGAAAATACAAGCTAAACAAAGCTTATAAACATCAATGAGACGTCTCCAACCCATCTGGCCAGCGTGGAGAGTGTAGGGTAAATCCTCTGGCTGCTCTGGCCAAGTATGGCTCCGGTAGTACAGAGAGGGTCGTGCACCTACAGTGGAGACTAAAAAAAGACCTAATGATGAAGATTGATTATACAGGGTTTAACAAAATATACTGAAACTATTTTAAGGGTGGATTCAGTCCATGATACTGAACAACTTTCTCCAAGGAACATATACCAAAATATGAAAAATAATTTTTGACCTCCCATACAAGTTGACCGATCAGCTGATCCGAGTTTGTAGGGAAAGCCAAAAATAATTTTTCATATTTCGACATATGTCCATTGGGGAAAGTTGTTCAGTATCATGGACTAAATCCCCCTTTAAAATAGTTTCAGTATATTTTGTTAGACGTTATATACTACGTGCAACACTAGCGACGCGCCCGGGGACGCGCGGGCTGCATATACGAAAATACTTCCGGAAGAAACTACCTAAATGCTTTCGGGGAAAATTTCATCGAAATGTGACCCGTAGCTTAGTAGTAGCACAGAATAAATATTACTAAAGTACAGAAGTCTCACTCAACAAAGAAATTCAAAGAAATATCTACCCAATGTGGCTAGCGATATGGTTTAATTTAGCTCACGTCTGAACTCAGCACCTTGTCGTATAGATACCTAGACATCCATTGCAAGCCAATTTCATTCTTATTACTCTAGACAAACGATTCGTATAACTGAATTTACCACCCGGAGGGGCCGCCTGCGCGCATAGTAGTAATGTAGACATTTTCGATACCTAAACGGGGAGTGACACAGGCCTGGTAGTAGCGAACAAAATCAAAAGAAAAAGGCTAAGGTTTGTTGCATTTTACGAAGGTAGGATCTTAATTGGTATTAAAACCAATCTGATGTTAGTTTGGGTACAACGTAAAATTATGAAGCTTACTACTACTATATAATACTTTATTTATTTAAGAAATGTTTGTTACATTTCTTAAATAAGTAAAGTATTTCATATACTACATGTAAAATAAAAAACTTTTGAATAAATATTATGTATACACTATGACGTCATTATCCCTAATGGAGTAAACAGAGCATTTTGGAAAAGCCACTTTAAGCATGATAGTGGCGAGAAGATGGAAAAAGGAATCAAAATATGATGGGTCTGCACCCGCACCGCGTCATTTTCGTGTTAACCTCCTCGCCTTTTCCCTCGATCGCCTTTTACGATCTTCGGGCAAAGAAAAGCCGCTGCTACATTCAAAGTTTTTGTTTTCTCCCAGACCAGTATGGAAAATAATAAGCTTTAGTGAATAAATGTAATAAACAAAGTTAGATATAATTTAAGATGCCAGACTGTCGCAAAAAATATATCAAACCTTGATACAAAATCTAGATTCAATTAAAAGTTTCATCATTAGGAGACACATGACGATGTTATTAAAGAATTCGAAATCAATAAGGCAGATATGATGACCCATAAAACTTTATTAGTTTATGCAGACAATGACACATAATTTTATCAATATAATAGGCAGTAGAAAGTGTTTGGTATCGAATTTAGAACCTTTTGTTACGCTAAATAACCATTATTTTTGATAAAAAATGCATTAATACAAAAGCGAGATGTGTTTATTGGGAGCCGAGAGCATATTGATATTAGAATGGAGAAAAAAATGGTCAAGTGCGAATCGGCGGTTAGATTACAAGAAAAGTTCTTATTTAAAGTCGAGACATGACGTATTCGTAGACTCAAGTCCAAGTCCCTTTGTCTTGGTTATTTTTAAGTTAATTGTAAGATCGAAAGGAAATAAAAATAAAATTAGGTACTAATTTTAGTACGGACTTCATTGCTTTTACTGATGTTTAAATGCTTCGGCACATCTACTGCAGTATAAAATTTAGTGTATCGTGGAATTACAGGATATTAAGTATACTTAGTCTGCCGTAACTCCATAAAACTTATTGGTTTTAATTTGATAAATGCTAGATCTGTGTTATTTTGATTGATCATTTATACGTAGATAGGTTTCATTACTAACATAGAATATAACCTATGTTGTTGTCGTTGTTGTTGTTAAAAAGATTTATTATTATTTTTTAAATTGAGAAAATAAATCAGAAACAAAATCAACGATCTGGGTTGCATTGGCATATGCATATAGACGTTACTAGCCTTTTATTAATGAAATTACAAGTAAACATTAAGTAGTCACTTAAAGCTTAAAAATAAAAAGAAACAAAAAAATCCATTATTAATACCCAATAAAACTAAAACATACATATTAATATATATATATATATATTATATATATATATATATAGGCATTTATAAAAAACAAAGGTTCCTCATTCGCCCACAGAACTCTAAAACGGTTAGATTGGTAGAGAATTGTTGTTTACGTGTGTGGTTTGAAATCATTTGCTCGGCTGGCGGCGTAATAGCGCCTCTTACTCATGTGGGGCTGACTCACATACGCAGTAATTGTAATAGATTTACTGGGAACAAATGACAGATGATTCTAAGTAAACTTTAGCTAATTAGTAATAATAACAAAATATGTAATTGTCATTGATACGCATAATTATTGATGAATGAAACAATAATGTGGTTGAGGAATGAGGATACTTAATTGTGATTGTTACCTGATTTATTGTTCAAGCTTTTGTCCCTAAACAAATGGAAGAGGAAAAGTAAAGGCACTTCTTTAAGTGCAACTGGATCTAAAATACATTCTTGCGGTACACCTGTATGATTTCTTCTTTATCAATTAAGTGTTATTACTTTCGGTTATTATATGTAAGATTTTATTAAAATACTATCTGTTACCTTCGATAGCGAATGTTTACAGCCTTCAATCAGGACAAAAAACATTAACATTCCCCTCTTAAATTAATTTCGGAAGTCACGTCCCTACCAAATGGCGTATAAGAAGATAGAACATACAGCATGTGGTCAGATAAGTCCTAACAACAAAATTGTGGTTTCCGTCTGTTTCCCGCCGACGAACTTCATAATCGCAGGACTCATAATCTGATTTCGATTTCGTGGCTTTTTGTACCGATAAAAAGTAAAGTCCACTTTCGGCGTCTAGCGTCCCCTTTGTATCGTTTTTCGTAACGTTAAGTACGCAAAGTTTTAGCTGTTGTTTACCAAGCCATTTTCCTTGATTTGAGGAAATATTTTTAAGGTAATTTTCAATATTTTCTTCCTGACATGGACATTCGATATCTAATTGAGTCTAAAGATTGTGGAATTTCTTGGCTTTGAGCATTGATGCATTGTCATTGTCGTCGTGAGGTGTAATTTTTTGTCACCGCGCTCTTCGAAGAACGATTCGGATGGAACGAACGGTCCGAGAGCAAATATCTCGGAGATTCTTTCAAAGCGCGACGTGTTCGACAATTTCATGTGTCGATTGCACTTTTTGGTCGCGTTCGTTTTCGTGGGCACTGATTTTAATTGCTTTCTAAAGTCCATTCGTCGCTCGATTCCCATGACGGTCGCTGTGAAATTGACTAGCACACGTAGATGCATGACATGTAGTTTTTTCGTGGCGTTTTTTGTGTTTATCAAGAGAGAGATCTGGCTGTATGCGCCGCGGTCATTGTGCCGCGCAGTGAGAGGCGCGGCCCGCGGCCCTCGTTCCGCGTTTCCGAACTCACAACACTCGTGATCTTATTTCGATACCCATTCACGGGGCACTCATTCAAATTTCGAATTTAACGGGTGGAATCAATTACGAATGTGTGACGACGACATATTGCTACTGTTAATAGACGCGAGCGATATTCGAGTGAAAGGATCGTAGGCGGCCGCGTTTAGGACTGAATGGATTATGGAATATTAATTATTGCGGCGGCCCTCCCAGCGGGCAGATACGATCATGCATGCGCATCAATCTCGATCAGAATAGTGTCGGCACCTCTTTACCGCCAACAAAAAGTCGAGCAAGCTTTTTCTCATGGCCGCCGAACAATGGCCAGTGCGCACCTCTCTTGTTATTAAATTCGTATAAAATTAAAACTAATGTGTGATTCCAGTTCCGTTTTAGTGATGGGAACCCGAGTACTGTTATTTATTCATGATATTCGCGATGAATGTGTGTTCTAGAAATGGTAATTTGCAATGTATCAAAGATTGATTTGTGGGTTGCTATTCCTAGAGAGGCAACTCAATTATAATTGTCACCAACACAATATGAAACTATTTATTTGAAGGTATGCGTGTCGCGGTGATTGTGGCTTAGTAATCTAGCGGGCGTCCCGCAGGGTTGGATATTGGCGCCCACATTATGTGTTGCATGTGGTAGAGGTGACACATAAAATTACATCGAGCACGTGGTGAGCTGGACTGAGTCACCAGGTGTTAAAAAACGCCTCGAGCAGACGCCGGCCAATCATAATCACTCATACTCTTGAATCACTCAGCGTATTTACAGAACCGGACGTCGCAATGATACGCTTTACTTTGCAGCTTTTTGCTCATAGACATCGAAGCTTCAATTAGGTACATGTTTGAATCATAAAGCTTTAAGTTCATAAACAATCTTGACAGGGATTTTCTTATATTTTTGATCTATTTCAAATTTCTGACACGAGTTGAACTATACCATAATAACCCATTACTATTTCGATTCCTTTTTCCACCTTCTCGCCCATCATCACGCTAAAAGTGGCGTTCGGGTCTTGTGGCCCTGGGCTCTATATGCTTATAGAGCGCCAAAATGCTCTGTCTGCCCCATTAGAGATAAATACGTGATGTGATAGTGTCGAAACTAATAATTAGTGTCGAAAAAATAATGATTCCAAAACACCCGAACTCCAAAACTAGCCTTTTAACATGTCAATAATATATTTCTCGAGCGCCGCACCAGGCCCTAATATATTTCTCGAGCGCCGCACCAGGCCCCCGTGCATGCAGAGCATGAAGCACACGACTCCATTTCATTAACCAGCTTTCAATACACGATTATTGATAACTTGGCGCACTCGTAAAGCGGATAATTTACCTCCTGGACATTTAAGAGGCTCGCGGCAAGCTTTTCAACCAATTAACTCAGGGTATTTGTCAGTGAGGGCTGAGTAACGACCTCTATTGACTCCTGGAGGACCAGCGAAACAATAACTCAGACTTATTTATACCCCATTTCCACATGTACCACAATAGTCGTGGTTGCTAATATGGGAGGCTAATTGGGAGCTGATGTAGGTTTCTTGGCATTGGTATTTGCATAAAGTGGGATGGGTGTGCCTTTGATTGAGTATTTTTAGCTTTGATAGCGTTTAGTAGCTTTTGCTGCTTTAATTTATGTTTAAATCTTTCTTTTAAGCATCATAAGCAGTTTAGAGTAAGGACTGGTCAGCTCGGTTCCGTTTTTATTTAAGACTACTCAGTGTTAATTATTTCTGTAAATTGGATTTGGCACCTAGTTAGTTCTAAAGCTTTACACGTTATATTGTGATAACATAGTATTAGGCATAATATTTTGCAAATTGACAAAGCTCTTCTGGCCTGTAGGCGACAAATACTGTGTAAATGAGTTGCGAAACGGTAGCTTTTAAAAAAATATATAAATAAACATATATACATGTAATGTACACTAAAATTATTGGCGTGTAAAAGTGTAAATTTTGTTTTATTAAATAAAGTTTAAATAAATAAATATATAAAAAATATAGTTTTCTGTTTATAGAGAAATCTAACACTGTGTAGTTTAATAAATACTCTTTTATACTATTAGTATTTCATAGCTATATCAATAATAAATTATTTATATGTTGATAAATGAAGTTCAAATTGACGTCGTAAATCTGTTTGCCGGATGTTTCAATCAAAATTTTCAATATTTCCAATTTAGCGGAGACATAATTTGACGCGAAAAATGTTTTGCATTCCAAGTTAAAACAAGCAAGCTTTAAAACCGCTTTTGAAAATTTATAGTAATTTAAGTTTTAAAATTACAAAATACGATGTATTTTGTAATTTTAAAACGCCGAGACAAACTCGAGAACTTTGAATCAAGTTTTTTTTAAAATACCTAAGTACGTACTTTGTATATTTTAGGGCTGTTTCTTAATATTACCTTACGCAAGTAATTTAATACTCATACTCGTACCCATATAATGAGAATCACGGAAACGAACGATTTTGGTGAAATTTTGTATGTTAGGTTTTGAGAGCAAATAATCGATCTAGCTAGGTTTCATAGAGAACTTCGTTTTCGCGTTGTTTTTCAGCAAGCAAAGCTCGGTCTTCCAAACTAGCAAGTCAGTGAGTCTAAGTTCATAGTACTTACAAATTTTCGCATAATGCCAGCACGAGTATCATTAAAATGGACACAACCAACCGCGTCTATCTTTTTGATATATTGGACAGACAGAAAGTCCAATATTCCGCCGACATTTCCACAGCAATAGAAACTATGACAAATATTATCTGTGCTCTATAACCGAGAGAAAGCCTTCGTATGTTACTGAATGTATTCGGAATTCAAATGAAACGGTTTCCGTTAGCGCAGTGACACACACAACGGCAAAACTAAGGCACTAATGGCCGAGAATGTCATATTTCCTTAAACACGCTTTAACCTTTTTTTTGTTAAACTGCGTGCAGTAGTAGTGTAAAATAAAAAAGAATATGATTAACGTCGAACGTCAGAGTTATTAATACCACTTGATCTCGCGTCAAACTTTTTTGATTCATTATTTATTTTCATTGCTTAATTGGGGATTAAAAGACCCCTAACATGAATTATGATTAAGGTTGAACAAACAGATTCAATATACGTATCTTTTTTATAAGGTGAATAAAAATGTACTACCAAAAGGTACTTTTCGATGTTTCCTTAAGTTTTATTTGATTAAGAGGTTTAAACCACTCTCTGTCAATCGCTCTACACAGAGTCACATTCACAGCCGCCTTGCCGGCACACACGGTGAGTGTGTCACCGCACCACGCTTAGATCGCATTAAACTGTGCTGTAATTAAATGTTGCCTCTGAGGAGATATCATCTTTGCTGATTAAGACGTTAAGAGGTGACACAATTTATTTTTACTCGATAACATCTGTTTGAAGGAAATAGTTTGCAAACTAACCTACGCAGGCTAAAGAAAAGATAGCTAAGAAGTTACGTACAAATCTTCGCAAGTTCTGGCCACAGGCATAGTCAAAAAATCGGCCATTGAAAGACCTGATCAGAAGATACAGAGATTTGGGACATACAGGGTAAATTTGAACCTCGTACCTAGCTATATTCAAGGAAAGTATTTTTTAAGTGAAATAAAACAAATATATATTCTGTCATATGTACTCGTAGGTATCTTGTTTCATAATAAAAACCAATGATATCAGCTGACAAGGGCGTACCAAAAATCATTGATTGTTACCGGCCTCTACCTAAGGGGTTACTTAGCTAAGGGGTGCATATATATATATATATATATTATAATTACCTATAAATAATATAATATATATTTTCTTATTGCTAAGAAACATTATGTAGGTGCTAGAGTGTCCTAATAGTGATATTTAAGTGATCTGTGTAAATATAACCTCAGCAATATATGACTTCCTAAGGAATCGATAATTTTACTGCATACTCATAACATTAGGAAGGCTTTACAAGGGCTTCTTGCAAAACTTTATGACGCTTATCATGGCTTTCCTTGATATCACATAATATACCCAAATTTATTATTGTGTTCTTAAAATTGTGCGAATAAAGCCGAAATGGCTTTTTTCGTCAACTGTTTTCAATAAGTATACGTACTCGTAATTATGTACTAAATGAGGTTTTAGTTTATTTCTAAGCCTTTCCTTTTATTTGTTTTCTGCATTTTAGATATGTCCTTTTTATTTCTAACCCATACGTGTCTCAACATTCACTTGTTTTTTATGTCATTAATTTGTTTTTCAGTTTGGGGGACCAGGTTCTAGAGTAATAGTGAATACAATGGACCCCTTATGTTCAACAAAGCGCACACGATCTTATTTATTACGAATGGAAATAATCCTCATGTTCAGATTTAAATTAAAAACCGGACGTTTGCGCTAGTCTTACGGAATTCCGAATCTGAGTTCCTAATCAGGAAACCGTATGTGTACGGCAGGCCTTAGAGGATACGTCTCCTGGGGGCGTGTTACCGAATGCTTCTTCGAATCAACACTTGTAATAGCGTTGGGCTAAAGAAGCTTTCGGACAGACAAATTGTTTGTGCGTGTTTCCGAATGCTTCTTCGAGTCAACACTCTTTGTCCAATCTAAAGTAGAAGGTTGTTTTTTTGTTAAATTTTTGTAAATGACAATATATCAAACAAAAAGTTTAAATTTTTGTTTTGACTTTTTGTTTAATTGTTTGTTTGATTTGATGTAGCCAAAGAGAAATTGTTTGAGTTTTTTTAATTTAATAGAAAATAACATTCATTTCATTCCAATCCAATCCAACCAAATTCAATCTAATTTAATTATAAGTATATCAGAGCCGTGCATTTCATACAGATACTGAGACATTGTCTACCCTGTTATCAAACCAGTTAGTTTGCCAACAGAACGCATTTCCTTCTTTGCCACAACGCGGTGCGTATGTTGTACTATAGAAGGATAGGCAGCCCGTTTGTACAAATTGTTTGCCCCAAACAACGAGATCTATGTACTTACGTACTAGAGAAGAAGCCACATACAACAGTAGTGTTCTATTCATCATAGGCTATCACTGTTCACCTCACATTAGTCACTCGCTAGCAATACGCGCATAATACACTCCACGATTCATTAAAGAAAACACTGTCAACTTAGTCAAAAATGCCTTGGTGTGTGTTGAGATACTGCACTAGTAATTCAAAGAATAAAGCAAAATATAAAGGAATAACTTTCCATCGGTAAGTAACTAGATTTCATTGATTGAAAATTAAATACGGACTGCCAAATTTCGGCTGCCATAATGTATGAAGTGAGTGAATGATCTGTCAACCGATTGAATAATTCGTCATAGACTAACAAAACAGAAGTGAAATGTAGACATCATAAATATGCCTACATTTCACTTTCTTCATGGATGCATCGAAAAACTATTTGTTTGCTACTCAGTTATTAATGTTTGTAAAACGTTTAAAAATGTTTATATTTATAATTTTTATTTACATATGCTATAAATGCTTTACAAAAGTTTCCTAAAATCCTATAAATCCTTTATAAAATAAGTCACATCTCGTAACGTCTCACTAGAACCTCCGAGGCCTCAAAAGTTTTGTATGTGGGGGCTGTACCCCTACATTCTGTTACAAAAACCTACAAAATTTCTGAGCCCTTTAAGGTGCCCCGCGCAACTTGACACTACTATCAGATTTTGGATCCAAGATGGCTGCTTACACATTTTTGATGTTTTATTATGTTTGTCCCTATAATTCTGTTTCCTCGTAACTACTACACGGCTAAATAGATTTTGATAAATTATATGTGGTTAGATTCATCTTAATCACTTGAGTGTCATAGCACAGAATAAATACTAGTAGTAGTCATAGGCTATATTAAAATTTTTGGAAAGCATAATGGCGGATTTTTGGCGCCCAATTGCGCAGTATACGTGTATGATTATATAATACATTAAATACATAGATAGCTAACAAAGAAAAAAAAACTAATAGGTATACAAGTACAAGAAATCACTTTCTTCTAGTGCAAAACATTATGTAAAGAATTTAAGTAAGAATAATAAAAGGTTACCAATGAAACAGATATGTGCAGTTTAAGTTTTACCTTTATAAATATGATAAGAAAAAAAAAACACATTAAGAATGCAGCCGCCTCCCCTTCCGTGAAGATCGTAAAAGCTAGTCGTGGGTCTACAATCTAAAAATCTATATAACCATACAACCATCCATACACCCATCCGTACATCCAGCCATACTTACCAACATTCGCGTTTGTTAAAATATATGTAGGATTTAATTTGAACCACGTACTCGTAGGTAGGTAAAAATATATTGACCTTTCTGTACTACTCTCGTGTTTAGTCTATGAGAATGAAGAATGAATGAATAATCGAATCTGGGACATGGCCGTGTAGGAAGACGCCGAGTCTATATATTCATGTCGATGGCCCCAAAGCATATTTAGCCCAACGCCGAATGCTTCTTGGAGTCAACATTTGTATAGACAAATGTTGAGTCCAAGAAGCATTCGGAAACACGCCTCCTGGGGATCCTTAATTTGAAAACTGCTGTCCACGTACACTGAACGTTATCTGCATTAAATTACATAGCTACATTAAAATTACATTCAGTTGTAGCACTTATACATTGCTTCAGATAAATAATAAGCATGTTACAAGTAAGCATATTAAGTCATTCAAACATAATAAACATAAACATACAGATTAATAACATATTGGACATCTTTATTAACATATCTAAGATGTTATACAAACGGATCCGTGGGATACGAATAAATACTTCTCAGTTATAGACCTGCTATTATTATTTATACATAAATTTGACGACGAATTTAATTTATAATCACAATTAAGGCCCTTTTACACCGTGCAAGTTTCTTGTCTGTTCCGTACAATGAAATTGAAGCAATAGATAACTTGCTTAGTTTAAATCAATTGCAGCAATAAATGATTTGTTTGGTTGACGTTTTGTTTAGGTATCACTAACTGAACTTGCTTTTAGATCATTTCTTTTGGATTAACTACATTCATTAGGATGTTCAGAATGATGGACTGAATCATCCCCTAAAATATTTCTACTTAATTGAAAG
Organism: Acrobasis repandana; assembly: GCA_963576875.1. NCBI lineage: Eukaryota > Metazoa > Arthropoda > Insecta > Lepidoptera > Pyralidae > Acrobasis > Acrobasis repandana. The sequence goes on along the minus strand of OY756230.1, from coordinate 5,583,460 downwards.
CACCTTGTAGATATAAACTGTAATAAAAGTAATGATAAATATAACATGCAGCCCATTCATTGAAGTAATTGTATAATGTGTGTTCAATAAAATAAAGTCTTTATGGTCCGTTTGGCAATGGCGATCGAGGTGCATTAATTTGTTTTATTGTTATGATTTATTGAGCTCCATTCAAACAACTGTAGGTATACAGTCATGTTACAAGGATATATCCTTATATGTTTTTGTGTATGGAAATTATTGCGTAAGTTTACAGGGATACTTGATATTAAATCATCATCATCAGGTATTTTTTAGTCTCCGCTACAGGAGCACGACCCTCTCTGCACTAGAACTGTTTTTTTTATTTAATATCTGTCTGAGTATAGCTATACTTAGACAGATATTAAATAAATACAATGAAATATTTTGTACATTTATAATGTTTGAACAGAATAAGAGGGCGCAGACAGTATGAGGCTCTAATAATACAGGTGACTTTTTACCCACCAGCCAAATTTTTTGAAGTTCAGTCCATGATACTAAACTATTTTCTATAAAAAAGTTTGATCTCCCATACAAAATCTGTTTGGCTAAGCGCAGATTTTAATGGATTTTTTTTCCGTATTTTTATAATTTTTGAAATTTTATTAAATACTTCCTCTAGTTTTAACTTTTTTTTAAGGCAAAAGTAAAAATGGTAATTCATTTAGGGATTAAAAAATATTACAGTAATTACCAATTAACTTTTGTCCATAATATGATTATTTTTTTTATCAAAATCCAAATGTGTCGTATCGTAAGTTCGTTACGAAAGTGGTTTATTGAAAGATAAAACTAAACACGTGAAAATAAATAAACCAAAGAGGATAAGTTTTACAGTAAAACCGATTATATCAGTTCAGTAATCATTAGGGAATATCTTAGCCCTTATAATCTCACTAAGCTTTTATGGTAAAATGCCCGCCAGTGCCAACATAATGGCCCGGCCGGCGTGTGTGTTTGTTTGTCAGCTCGAGCACGACGCAACTCGCTCTCACCTTTCACGACAAGTCACCTGCTAAATAAATAACAGATAGAAATGTCTATGAAATGTCCACATAAATTACAGTAACAGTGCACTGCATATCATTACGACGCCCACTGGGTTTCTTGTGTCGCAGATTAAGGACGTTCCGTTCAATATAATCCTGCTGGCATTACCTGTTCTGCGAGTTTTTTTTCTGCGTGTTGTTTACATGTGTCAATGGCATTTGAAATTATTTTTTTTTCCTTTGGAAAATTTTTATAAATTAGTAGGCCAACTGATGCCTGCGACGTTGCCCGCGCGTGGTTGAATTTTGACAATCATATGAGACCCTCTAATTAATTTCCCGGGATAAAAAGTATCCTGGTGTTAATCCAGGTTTTAAGCTATATTACTACACTCCAAATTACATTCCAATCCGTTCAGCCATGTTGGCGTGAAAGCGGATCTACTTCCATAGAAACTTTCGCATTTATAATATATACCTAGATTCTTGTTTTTCGTTCGAGGTATCTTCTCTGATAGTTCTTTTTTCTGAGCGGTCAGTTGTTTACATTTGTAACTGGCTATCAATTAACTTATCTGCCATATTTTGACAACTATGACAGTTAAGTTGTCAACTGTCTCATAGGTAACATTTTTTATATGTCAGATGGTAAGGGCAAAATAAATGGCAACGAAGCTGTATGGGAATTTATTTTACGTGATTTTAAATGAATTAATTTCTACATTGAATTGACTGAACAGAAAAATCTGTAATTTTTTATGGTTAGGAGGAATGTTATTCCAACCTAAGAGCCTACTAACAGCAGAATAGAAGCGTTTTCAAAATTTTCATCCGTTCCCTATTTTAAATTGTTTTTCTTTCGAGCGTTTTTTTTTTGTTTTAATATTGACATAGCTTAGCGTTATCTTTTTTTTTCAGCAACCCTTGTTTTTACATATGTAACCCCGTATTTTCAAAGGTATTTTAAATGAGATTGTAATTTTTTTCTGACATTGACTAATTTTTTCTAAATTTGAATTTGGCTTTCACGTTCAGTTCCTTAAATTGGTAGTTATTTATGCATATATGGACGAAGTCTGGATGAAGTCTAACTACGAAAATACAAAATACAAACGGATAGACATTCTTTATACTTAAACTGTTTGAGATATTAAATAAAAAATACGAACCAGTAAGTTCCAAAGATTTAATTAATAAACCTTTAGTAGCCATGAAAACAAGTTAAAAATAAGCGAAAAGGCTAGTTATCATAAGGAGGCAGTAAAGAATCACCACATAACAATCCCATGTTGGACACATAAACGTGTCTGCGTGTCGGCGCGTGTTAATTAGTGTCTAATCACTTATTGTTGCTGCCGCGTATGCAGATAAAAAACGGATAAGCGTGAGTCGCTTTTAGGTAGGGTTCCGTACAAAAAATATTGGACAATGCATTTTAATTTTTTTATCTTAAATACTTTCTAATAATAGACCAAGATCCCAGAGCGATCAGACACGAAACCTCGTTTCGTCCGTGTGAAAATAAGTTATGTCTGATCGCTCTGGGATCTTGGTCTATAAGATTTACTCTTAAGTCACCTATTATTACTGCTATGTAAGCAACCGGATAAAAAGGGACAAGCGCGAGTCGCATTCAGTCAGGGTTCCATAAAAAAGTATTTGATGTTGGATTGCCAATGTTTTATTTATCAAGTATTTTAGAAAATGCGGAAGGTTTAAACTTTTAAAATAGCGATTGATTAGGTTTTGTTAACACAAAGTCGAATATTGGTGTTTATAATAATTTTTATGTTACTTATATTTAAGTATAAGAACATTTTATAAATTTCAGGTTGCAGAATTTGATATTATTCGAAAAGTATTCAAATTATGGAAATTATTCTTTTGTTAAATAACTAAAATTTTTCTAGAGAGACAAGATATCTACTCTATCCGGGAAAATAACAGCCTCTGAAAATCTCTAGAAAAAAAAAACTAAGACACAGTTTACACCATCGTCGCATGATAGCTATTAAGAGTATATAATTATTTCTGTTATGGATGTATAGCTTCATAAATGTCTACTTTATACAACGTGGAAGGGACATACCCGTAATAAATCGAACCACGGTCTATACTAGATCACTAAAGTATAATGAAATTAAAATAACAGCCAAATAATAAAAAAAAAAACCATTTTGTATTTCCATACAAAAGTGTGCGGCCGCCCGAGCAATTTGTATGGGAATATCAATTTTTTTTGGTTTTTTAGCTGTTATTTTAATTTCATTATACTTTATTGATCTAGTATAGCCCGTGGTTCGATTTATTACGGGTATGACCCTTCCACTTTGTATACGTATAGGACTCCCCCATAGATCTGCGAGACCGGTTGGAAGCCGGTTAATTAAACCAGAAAAATATAACTGTCAGTTACACGAATCAATAATATTTCCCCGTTATTGGTTCCAAGGAAAAAGGTTTCACTTTCGGTTATAAAACGAGATTGTATTTGTGGTCGAATGGAAACCATTTTCACATGAAAATGTACCGCGTCGATCGCCATATTTTATTATGATTTCAATAAACAATCTATTTTATTGTAAATTGATACGACTAGCCATAGGATCATAATTTTGCTATTCATAGCGCCAATTGACAACATCCCTGTAAATTATTACAAACTTTGCTTAAAGAGTACCTAGTTTGATTAAGACATAATTTTCCAAAAAGATTTATGTTTTTTATTTATTACATATTGAGATAGATATCATGAATGTCATCAGACGCTTAAATCATGCTTTTTAATACGAGTACGTTACATCATATATTATGTCAGCTCTTCTGACCCTTATCAGCCAATAATTTTTCATATTTAACATTTTCCTGATTATTAATTTTATCTCTCCTTACATTAATTTTACTAATTTTAATTTAATCACACAATAATTGTATAAAACAAATAATATTAGTTAGCTAGATGTATACCTATTTACAAATAGCACTTATAGATGTGGGCTGACAGATACTTAAATGTATCAGTTTTAATATCTTAATACTTTTATTCGAACATTCCTTTCTATCTATTGTAAAAACTAAGAAGGCCGTCTTTTGTTTATCTTTTATATGTAAACTTTGAAGTATATAAGTTATAAGATTGAGACATGAATAAATGTGTAACGTGACGTGACAAAGGTTAGCTTTTCGCTAGCAATCCAACAACTATGTTCACTTTTGGGTTTAGAATCTACTAATATCATAATAATAAATAAATTGTAGATGACTGAATCAAGAGCCAGATTCAAAAGGCGTTATTCCTGGACACAGCGCGCATTGTTACTAGGTTTCTCTGCAGCCCTAACCGCTGCTAGTTGGCATTTTTGTCCCATTGCCAGCGGCTTATTAGGTTAAGTTTTTATAATGTGTTAATATTTTGTATTATGTTGTACATTTTTAGATATTTTATAAAATTTAACCTAAGATATAAAAAAAATAAAAGAATAAACTGAGTTTTATATCATGTCGTATGGATCCCTAATAGGTTGTTTTTTTGCGGCGCCCCGACACGCCAGCGCAACACGTGTGAAACTAATCACACATCATTAATATGACATATCAGATCTATTTAGAAGCCTTATATTAAAGGGGTTTGCAATACAATGATGTAGGACAGTGCCTCGGGCACTTTTTGCCTCTGTTGCAAAAGCTGTCTTTGGTGTAAATAATTGTAAATAGGAGCAATATCACTGGCCAAGATCTATTTTATAAAAAAAAAGTTATTCCTAGGCGAAAATAGTTTATTCTAAAATTACAGGACAAATTAGTTTCTCATGAAATCTTTGGGCCTAGTTCGAGACAGGCCAAAGTGAGTGACATTTTGTAGGAATTAATGAGACTATTTTGACATAAAGTAGATTAAATAAATAAAAATATTTTTTTATGTGCCTACCCGTTGACATCATTCTAGTTTTAAAGTTTAACGTTTAAGTGTATTTTGTCACATCTAATGTACCTAATAAATTTATTTAAATTAAATAACCGGAAAATTAAAAATTAACTTCAATTTCTAGCTACATCTTAGAACAGCAGTTACCTAACTGCATCTAGACAGTAATATTAGTCTAGACCATTTTTTAGGCTGTCCATTTGCACAGTACGTCTACCTACGTGTATGATACGCTATCGCGAATGTGAATTAGTTACGGTCTTAAATGAATTTGCAGCGTTAATAATTTATTTGTAACAAAGACTTTTTGTGTGTAGACCTCGCACAGACTTCGTATAATATCATAAAATATATCGAAGGTTAGATGTTGGACAGGTGACGGGCCTAATACGAGTAGCAATGATGTTATATTTTCTTTAGATAATGCATTAAAATTATATTAGTTATAGCAATAGGTACATATTAAAAATAATCTGAAGCGATTATAATTCGTTCACACAAACGAAAAAGAAGATACTTCTAGTACCGTAGTAGTATAAGTGTAACTGTTATTATAAGATGGCAGTTGATAAAGTATGTCAAATGCGTTTAGACAGATTGAAAATTATGTTACACAACATAATAGCTTCAGATTATTTTAATTACATAAACGAAAAAGTGGAAGATACCACTCCTAGTTAGTGTTTTCGTTTGTTTAAGCGGCTCATAACGTAGTAAATTCAGATTATTTTAAATCTGTCTACTGAAGGCATGTAACATAGCTTAGCAACTGCCATCTTATGATGACAGTTGAGACCAATAAATAAATATATAAGGACAAATCACACTGATGCATGGCTTAAAGTTCGGAGGAACTCGATATGTTCTACTCGTACTTGTGAATCTTGTGATCGATCATCAAGTTGAGTGAACCACGCGCGAGGTTGCTTAACATACGTAAGTAATACCAGGCCTGTGTCACTCCCCGTTTAGGTATCGAAAATGTACTTACATTATTGTTTTACGCGGAGCGGCCCCTCGGAGTGGTAAAATTTAGTTATACGAATCGCACGTCCAGATTAATAAGAATGGAATTGGCCTGCAATGGATGTCTAGGTATCTAAACAAAAAGGTGCTAAGTTCTGACGTGAGCTAAATTAAACCATATCGCTAACCACATTGAGTAGATATTTCTTTGAATTTCTTTGCTGAGTGAGACATCTGTACGGGAGTACTGGTTCTTATTCTGTGGTAATACATACACCCGGGTCCTAAAAATGTGAGAAAGTATTGGGGAACCAGCTCAGTACAGTCTCAACAAGAAATTATAGGATTCACTCAAAACACCTGTCCGAGAATTCCAAAGAATTGAGACAAGTTTCAACAAATCATCACAATAAATTATGCCCACAGCAAAGACATAAACTAAAAAACAGTATTGTATAATGTAAGTAATAAAGGCATGTATACACTGGAAGTGGGTCATTGATGGGCCCTGGCGATTGAATGTAAATGCGCAGGCGCAGACAGCAATGCTGCACGCGGTGCCATCCTGCGCGGTGCCAACATGAGATGCGCGCATTTGGGACACGTATTAAGTATGTTAATTATATACCTATAATTAAGTACCTACCTGTTAAAAAAATTTATTACAATCATTTTTATTGTTGACTGTTTTTTGTAGGGTGAGTACGAATAACTTGTCAATGCGGGACAAATATCTTTCTTTTAATGTTTTAGACATTATTTAGCAACTTTTAAGTAGTGTAAATCTGTGGTTAATTTGATTGGTATTTAAATAAATGTGCGTACCTATGTATTTGCCCTTTCTAAGAAATAATAAATTAATCCGAGTAATCTCCGAGTATATTACTTGACATTACTTTTTGCCGTTTATTAGGGTTCCATACGAAAAAAAATACGGAACCCTTAAAGGATCACTCGTGCGTCTGTTCGTCCGACCGTCTGTCACAGCCAATTTTCTCCGAATCTACTGGACCAAATTAAGTAAAATTTGGTAGGATTGTGTAATCCTATGACCCAAACACAGATGTGCAAAGTAAATAAGCCTTTTTTTTTAATAAAGGACATTTTTAGGGGCAAATTGGGAAATTGAAAAAAAGTTATTCAAATCTTACTGTGTCATATATCAAATGAAAGGACTCGTTATGAGGATCTCAAATATATTTTTGTTATTATTGTATAATAAATTGTTTTATTTTTATTTATGAAAGAAGACGAAAATTGACTATTCCCTGATCTCCGAAACAACTGACCTTGAAAAAAATACAAAATATGTAAGATAAGGATGTAACCCTCTTCACGCGAGTTTAACTCGCCATTGACCGGTTTTTTTTAAATATTTATAACGAATAATTACTAACAGCGAATTGGTTTTTATTCAGTAATAAAACCAGTTACTATACGTCATTAGTCACTAATGCTGTCATCATGCATTAATTGTTGTATTATACCTGAACTAAAATATAAAATATTTTTTCCCTTTAAACAAATTAGGCAAGTTATATCAAATATCTTTGATGAAGTATAGCAATTTAAACTTAGTATATATAATAAGTATAAGAATATGTATAAAATTCTTATTCATTTATTTAAATGTGTTATTAATAAGTATAAGTATATAATAGATACTTTCAGATAGCTCCTATTTTTTGAAGAGTAGAGTAGAGTAGAAGTCTAACGAAGCCTAAAGTTGCTACCGCAAAAATCCGTCATATGTAGGTTAGTACTTACATACATACCTATTTGTATATAGGTATGACGACCTCTGTGGCCTAGTGGTCGTCATGCTAGGCTGTCACACCGGAGGTCCCGGGTTCGATCCCCGGTCAGGTCAAGATGGAAAATAATCTTTTTCAGATTGACCTGGGTCTTGGATGTTTATCTAAATATGTATTTATTTGTTATAAAATATAGTATCGTGGAGTTGGTGTCCCATAAAAAGTCTCGAACTTACTTTGGGGCTCCCTCAATCTGCGTGATTTATAAAAAAAAAATGTATAGCAAAATCTGTATACTAACAAAAAATACATACCTACAATACGAGTTTAAACTATAATATAATTTTTGACTTTATTTTATTTTTAGTATTTGGTATAGCGCCTACAGTATAATCGGTGATAATTTCAAGTATAGTTATTACGGTTCAAAAGATAGAGCCTTGTGACAGATGGACAGACAGCGGAGTCTCAGTAATAGGGTCCCGTTGGTACCATTTGGGTACGGAACCCTAAAAATTACTGTTCTTTAGATGAAAATAAGTTGGAAGACGATGCAACTGATGCATAGCGTCTCCGCTCACCCTTGCGTGCGCGCACAGGTTTAGCACTCCGTGTCAATGTCGCCGACTATTTTTTTTCTTTTTTATGATATCACCGAAGGTCATGTGCTTGATGGTGAGCCATCGCGTGTCCAAACATCGATGTTTACAATAGACGGTAGATATTTACTTCTGTTTCATTACCACATAAACAGGCCCATTTTAATAGCTACTCTTGATTTTTTGCTCGATTGTAATTGATTTACAGTTAGCATCTAGAACAATTTGACCATGGGAGGTGCTTATTAGATTTTATGATGATCACCGTTTCTGTTAATATGTTTTTCTAATAGGATCTTTTTTACAAGGTTTTATTTTGTTTCACCTGTACTGTCTGTGTCCGTAATAAAATCTTGCAAAGTAAATTAGACACAATTCCCATTCCCATTATTCGATCAAGTTGAAACTTCACATGCTTATGTAACTTGGGTGACAATGCAATGTTATGGTACCAATGACCTGACCTCGTGATGAAGCCGGAAGGTGGCCACGGCATCTCTGTGATAAAACAACATATCCCCACCGAGGTTTTGGCTCAATTATTTCGTCTTGAGAAGCACTTTAAACTTTTTAGTTTATTGTTTTATACCTATAAAATACTGGTCGCTAAAAAGGTGATGAAGTCAACTGATTTTAGCAATGGCATTAAACGAAGAGTTTTCAACACTTGCATATTACTGAGCTTAACATATGGCTGTGAAACCTGGTCGCTCTCAAAAATCCATAGAGACATGTTGCAGTACTGTCAGAGAGCTATGGAAAGAAGCATGTTACAAATCAGGCGAAAAGACAAACACAGAAATACTTGGATAACAGCCAAAACAGGGTTAATAGATTTCCTTTTAAAAGTAGATAAATTGAAATGGAGATGGATCGGCCACATGTTACCAAGCAGACAAGAAAAGTGGAGTAAAATTGTTACACATTGGTATCCCAGAGACGGCAAAAGAAGCCAAGGAAGGCAATTCACAAGATGGAAGGATGAATTTAAATTGACAGCGGGTCCAAATTGGAGAAGAATCGCAAGAGATAGAGAACAATGGAAGTAGTTAGAGGAGGCCTTTGCCAGGAGGCACACTGAGCTCAGAGACATCTTATATGGAAGAGAAAGGAATGAAAAAAACCTGAGCTCAGGATAAAGGTCTAGTAGATAGATAGACCTATTTAAGTTGTTTTTAAAAATATTTTTTGAACAATTACTTGTTTATGTTTTTTTTATAAAGACGTGTGATCACGTAGGCATCGAGAATTAGCTCGCAATCTCTCATTTATACTTTTACATTCTACAATATAATTTAGCTAAACCGTGGACCATACCAAACATAATTAAATTATTATGTAGTTACTATTAGCAAGTATACATAAATTACACCTTTAAGAATAAATTACTAAAGTAATATAGTACGCCTCTAACTTAATAGGAAAGAAAATTTAGAACTTGTGAGCACAATCAGGAAGCAGGCGTTTTCTGATTGCCACCGTCCCTGCCAGCCCCTCATTAGCCTTTACGCTCCACTATTAAGCATAATCAAGCCCTCATCACAGCCATCACACACGGAGATGGAGGAAACAATAAAATGAACACTTATAATAAAACAGCGCCCACAGTGGCAAAATTAGTACCAATTGCAATATTTACACGCCTTTAAATACTGGTTATAAAAACTAACGGGTTCCATAAATAAATTCGAAACGAGGATAAACATTTGTAAGCTGAGGCAATTTAAAATCCGATTTCGGAACGAAATGACAAGTGCGGAAACGTTGCGACGAACTCCCCCTTGTCACCCGTGTATTCAGTTTCCCCACGCACGTGGCGGAGAGCGCAGTGCGTGCAACCCTTCATTACAACCTACGTCTATTATGGCGTAATCAAGCACTCAGCACATACGCAAAACTGAGGAAACAATAAAACAAAATTGACGTATAAAACCACTCCTTCAACTAATTCCGGAGCGAGGCTTTAGGCCTGTTGTATAAAAAACATTAGACCGTAATTTCTCGGCGGTCGGGTTTTGTTCTTAAATTGATTACTTACGATGTCACGTTTCGGTCAGGAGAGCATGGCTTGTCCGAGATAAAAGTAATTTTGTTTTATTTGGCTCACGTGAGACGGTATTGTTCGATAAACATTAGCTTTTGTTTGGACATAATTCTAGTCTTGTACGTATGACCAATTTCCTAATGCACTGGATTGTAGCAAGCAAATTCTTATTAGTTGCTCGACTTCAAGATCAATCATCGATAAGTTATTTTAAGATGAGTGTTCTTTAAATAAGACGATCACAATTACTGTCATTTCCTCCATACACGTTCAGAATTGCAAAACTCGTAAAACAAGATGACGGCTGAAATGGCTTCCTCTTTCATTTTACGTAAGGAGATCTGGGCAATAATTATTGAGGTGTAAAATTTACACTGACATGCGTTTATAGTACAGCCGATACAGTATACAGTAGTGAGATGAAACGGACGAAGGCCGCCGCCATTTAGAACGATATTTTACAGCGAATGTTTGCGACATGCTAAGTTAATGGACTTCCAAGTTAAAACCTTTCACGCGATGGAACAGATAATGCACCCGACGTATGAATAGGTGATCTTAATTTATCCGAGAAAGGTTCCGGTTAACACCCGTATCGGTCGCTAATCGAATCACATGCATGCGATTTATGGTATCGATAACGACAAACGATGCCAATCTAACGGATCCTTTAATGACTGCCGCGGCCGACTAGCAATTACCGACGAGCTTATAATATTCCTTATATTTATGAGAATAACGAATGGAAATATTCATTTCTGTAACAACACTTAAAAAGATATCGTCATTGAACGAAACTTGTCCATCCCTTAACATAAAAATAGCTAATTTATGTTGTGCATTTGACAATGAGTGAACGAGGTCAGTTTTTACTGCTGATTACTTATTTACTTAGCAATTACCCATTCAAGCAGGACGGCATTGATAACGTCGACCTTTTGTTTTTTCACTTCAGTTACCTTTAATCAGCTACCTGCTATAACTAAGAACTTGGATGTTCCAGATTACGTCACCCATTCAGTGCGAGTTATGAGTTCCTGCAACGTACTGATTGCACTTACGGTAATTGTATGACACATAATTAATTCGTACGAATGACTACGACGAAGTTTATTTATTTACACGAAACGTTCCGAATCCAAAATGCACTAGATAATAAATTTTCCTTATAGGAAAACGTCAGCTAATTTAATTGTTAAAATTATTTTGTAAAAATGTCCGAAATGTCACAAAATTGTTTGCTACCCTAAAACTTTCCAGGGGTAAATATTTTTGGAGGTAGAAATATACTTACTGTGTGGTGGTGTTAGTGATAACGCCGACACAGCAGCTGGCGGCACTGGAGGAAACATGTCTTGGTGTGGTTGGAACATCCGCGGCGGCGGTGGCGCCTCTGTCTCCTGGTCTTCTGGCTCTTGCTTTTGTGGAGACCTAGGCCTCGCGAGCCGCACTGCTTTGAGTCCTCCACTGGGCGACCGTCGCATTGACAGGTTCTCTGGAGTATCCGACTCTCCCGAACGCCGACGAGGTCTGGCCTGTTTCCTTCGAGGTTGGGGACTCGCCGGGCTCACTGGGGGAGACGGCGCAGGAGGTGTCGTCTGCACTGGACTTCTCGCCAAAGGCGTCGGCGGCGGCGATCGCGCCTGCTCCTGATCTCGGTCCTGGTCAGCCAGCCCTCGCACTTGCAGAGATTCTCCCGCTCGAATGACTGTCCCCAGCTGCTCCTGGGCTACTGAAACTTCTCCACGGTACATAAAGTCCACCACAGCCTGCACTTCCCATCCTTGAAAGTCTTTCAACACGATAACGGGATGCTTGCACGGGTTTTCGCTGAATATCCGCCGGAATAGAGGGCTGCATGCTCCCAGCAGAACCTTGTGGGCTCGCACTCTTCGCTCGGCACAGACAAGGGTGACGTCGACTAGAGTTTCCGCATGCAGGAGTGCTTCGAAGGAGCGCAGCAGGTGTGCCTGGTGGTTGTTCCAGCGTAGGCTGTAGTGCTCCTCGCCGCCGACGGCAGTCGGCTTGTCGTCCATCGCGCGCGCCGGTGTCAACGCGTGTGTCGGAGCCGCGGCGCGGTCTGCAGCGGGCGCGTGCGCGGCCTCGCGCCGCCCTCCGCCCGCGAGCACCCCGCACTCCAACCCTTTCGTCGCTCAAAGAATCGCCTTCCCGCCGGACCGTAATCTCATCGCACAACTCCACAGATTTTTTTTCGTTCTCGTCCAAAAGCACAGTCACAGAAAAGTTCAAGTTTCGTAGCACTGCACACACTATGTCCTGTCGCGTTGGGTCGAGGGTGGTCACAGAAGTGTACGATACGTGTGACGCGGGCGACTCACGAGCGCGGAATGAGCTGGCGAGACAGGCGCGCGGTGCGGCGGTGTCGCGCGAATGCCGAATATCGGCTCGGCGTGCGGTCGGCGGGCAGTGCCTCGGTGTGGGGCCCGCCCAGGCCCCGCCCCGCCGCACACACGCGCCGTGCCTCTCCCCGCGCCCCCTTACACACCCAGGACACATGTGTCACATTCCAATACCTACACATGTGACGCCTCCTACACACTATGTATTTTTTGAATACCTACACGCCCACTCTTCCTTCAGCGTGCGTGACGCTTTGTCTATATAGACGACATATTGTCATAGCGTTCCCCGGTGACCACCCTGTATAGGAGGAAGGAGGTGAGTGGTGTCGTTCTGCGTCTTGGAACAGCTGGACGCGATTCGGTTTAGAGAGCAGTAGACTTGTGCCAACTTTGGAATGTTATTGTTTTCTTACAAAAAATTTGCAATGGTACTGTTCAAATATTCTTGCGTTCATTAGGCGTATTGCCTCTATGTCGTTGTTTATTCACGATGAAGTCTTATTCGTGGACTATGGTTAAGTAGGTACTAGGTACTTACTTATTTAATTGATTGTATATCAACTGCAATAGTCTATTACCATCATTACGTTGTATCATGACTTAAATAAGATTGTGTACGTACAATACGATTAGTTTGTATCATAAGTACTTAGGTACCTTACCTACTTTACTTACCTATATATTTTTTCAAATTTTAATTCCAGGCGTCTACTCCTATTATTCCAACAATTAGTGTGAAGTGTGGACACAACATTGAGCAGCTTTATTTAAATATTGAACAGAAAAATCGGGATTGTTCTAAATGTCGAAATGATAAATTAATTTTAAATAACCAAGAAAGCAATTAATTAGGAACAATGGAATTTTTTTTATTAATAACCTTTACTCGTGTCAAAACTTTAAAATAAAGGTGTTAAATTCTAAGAAGTCATTAAGTAAATTGAAATTGACCTTATTAGTCAAAACTTCCAACAGGCTTATTGTAGATTCTAAGTACCTAACATGTCTTGATATTCTAAGCCTCAGAACAATTTCTTTTATATAACTTTTAGTTTCAAATATTATATTTGTTTAAGATAGTTTGTTTAAAATAAAATTAAATAAAAAGAGAGTGCTTCGTTTTAAGAAATTAACAAATTTTCTTCAATTTTTTTATTAGGTATTTATATTAGGTATAGGCACCTGTATGATATGAAATATAAAATAAATAATTTTGCTTTTAATGTTTGAGTTCTTTTTTATTTTACAAGGTCTTAAGCGTAAATGTTTTAAGTTCAGTTCAGTCCATCACTTTGAACAATTTTCCGTAATAGTAACCATCTAATAAATTGATCTAGATATACTTACCAAAAAGTGTTCTTTTGCCTCTCATAGAAAAAGATTAGTTGTTATAAAAAGTAAAATAATTTTTTTTCTACCAATTAGTTTATTGGGGAAAGTTGTTCAGTATCATTGACTGAAATTGCCCTTAAAGTATGTGCTTCAACGACACAAACACACAGTCATTAATTTGGATGATACCATTCATCCGGTAAAACCCGTACTGGCAGGTCTTTCCAAACTTAATGCACGACAAAAAGACGTTGTTCCCAAAACTAAACGGTACTTATCCGCTTTTATAAGAAAAAAAAAAAACAATTGTATTGTACGTCGTATGTTTCATAGTTATTGCACCAATATTGGCTATTTTATTAGAAGGCGCCGCTAAGACTACGGCCATTAGTTTTTTTGAAGAGCATTAATTTTCTACCTGACAGGTATTACTGCGTACTGCAGGTACCTTTTTACTTTCGTTTTATTTCTTTACTAGCTGTGCCCGCGACTTCGTTCGCGTGGTTGTCGGAATGTTATATAGCTTAAAGCCTTCCTCTATAAATGGACTACCCAACAAAAAAATAATTTTTCAAATCGGACCATTAGTTCCTGAGATTAGCGCGTTTAAACAAACAAACAAACAAACAAACAAACAAACAAACTCTACCGCTTTATAATATTAGTATAGATTCAATCTAGTTTTTTATTTTTTAGAAGATTAAAATATTTCAGTAGGTACCTATGTTCTCTCATAGGACGTAAATATGAACATGATATAATTAGGTAGGATGTACATTTTTTTTACTGAGTATCACATACCTACTGAAATAAAAGTTATATTTTCTCTTAAATAGGTATATGTATATCAATATACAACGTGTGACAAATAGGGGGTATTAACCCGAAAGGGTGTTAACGTACTAACCAATGTGAACTAGTTTTACTATGGGACCATCCTTGAAATAGTGAAAAAACATTTTGCAGCTGCATGCGTTTTGGCACGGTAGGTAACTTTTTAATTTTGTATGGAGTTGCAGGTTTTTCTTCGCGATTTCAGGGATGGTCCTATAGTAAAAGTTGTTCAAATTGGTTAGTACGTTAACACCCTTTCGGGTTGATACCCCTTTTTTGTAACACCTTGTATAGAGACAAATCACACTGATTGAGCTAGCTCTAAAGTTTAAACTTGGATAAGGGGTACTAACTCAACGATACCTACTATATTTTATAAAAAATAAATATACTTATATAAGGCCATTTTAAATTAAGCGCAATACGTGGTCATAATATGACTGGTTTTATTTAGGTAAAAGAAGACAAAATAGTATTTTCTTATTTCAGATTTAACTGCACCTTAATTTATATATGTACATTACTATAAGTTTTATTATGTAAAATAAAGAAAAGGTTATTGTCATACATATATAAATATACATATTAGTAAATTACGCTGGTACTCCAACACAATTTATTAAATCATATATTAAATGTTGTATTACCTCATGGCTGGCTCAAGAGAGGGAGACATGGAAACTACTCCACCGACAAAAACGTAGTTCTTAAATTATAGATACGAGTAGATCCTTAATTGAAAAAGGGAATCAAAATAGTGATGGGCTGCTAACCACATCGTCTATTGACATAATTGAAATTTTCCCACATTCCCTCGATCGGCTTCTACAATTTGCGTTTGATGAGATTTTTTCATAAAAAGAGTGAATTTATTTCAAATCAATTTATTTAAAATATGTACTTAAAGTCTCAAGGAATTCCTGTCCTTCTGAACCCTGCAAGATTGACAGACATTCACACGTCTATTTAGACAAAGCACACTCAAAGAACAGGTAAGATGAAACAACAAACAATGTGTATGTACCTGCCTAGCAATTATTACCTGGTGACTTAGTAAGGGATCACTGTAGTACCCAAAGACTTGTAACTTGTAAGTAATTGCATTGGTAAGTGGGAATAAGGCGAAACAAAAATATCTGTATGAAAATGTATAAAAAAAATAATTAAAAGATGTTCTAGGTGATGGGATCATACATATTGGAAAATTTCATAATCAGCTAGTTTCCAATAAGTCAAGTCAGATATGTCCTCTATGAGATTTATATGAAATATCGGACTGTGACGTCATAGTTTCTTGAAGTCAAATAGCGATCTTAATATCCGTTTTTCTGCATTAAAAAAAAAAACTAAAATCACGTTCAAGTGGATATGATTTATTCTCTTTACTTAGACGTTTTATTCTCTTCTTCTTCGTCTAAGCGCGTTCCCGGTTGCATCCTCAGCTGTGCTGCTTCGGAGCCCGGGGTGCGCTTTCCCGCTTTTTCTTCTCCAAATATAACATGCTTAATGGTCACCCAAGGATGCCAAAGGCCTTGCAAAATGGAGAAGAAATAGCCGGAACAGCTTAAATGATTTGGCTATAGTTTTAAAACCGGCCGCCGCCCGACGTTAACCCTCCTTGGGAATCCAATTGCAGCACGAGATGTTTGTACTTAGTCCTTTAGTCGCCTCTTACGACATCCACAGGAAGAGATGGAGTGGTCCTATTCTAACCCGGAACCACACGGGTGACGTTTTATTCTCTTATCAGTACCAAATAATTTGTTTTTGACCCAAACTACCCAATTTTTGTAATCGTTTTATATACCTACCTACTTATTATAAGCTTCAGTGATAAATTTCGGTAACCCCTTTATCTATACCGATTGGGCTTTATGCAATTTTACATAAAATTATGTAAAATTTCATGCAAAAAATTACTTAAACCTGTAAAATTCCCGAAAAATCTGGGAAATGTACGGAAAAATATGTAAAATTACGGAAAAATATAAAATTTTACATAATTTTTGTCTTTAAATTAATGCATAGGGAAATTAACGCGAAACGTACCTTTTTTATTTATTTTGCTGACGTTTCGTTCGGGTTTCACCGAACGTGGTCCCAGCTTGACTGAAGCAGCGATGACGCCTACGCCTCCCCCTGCCCGGTGTGATCTTTGTGTGTGATTAACCACCAGAATACGGTTGCGTTACGGAGTAGGGACACTGTAAGTGTAGTGTGTGACGGTACTTGGAGAATGAATAATATGACGGTGGACGAAAAAAAACACAAATACACTCGAGTTATCCTCGACCAAACATACCCACATCCACAAACGCCGAATTGTTTAAGAAGACTCAGAATTTTCCTTACTTCGCTCGTTTATTCGACTAAGTTGTTCCATGGTCCAGCAGAATTTAAACAATTTCCTAAAATATTTCTAGTTCAAAATTAGGTAACACTTCTTGTGACACTCGACGCGAAGCTTCGCTGGAAAGCCCACGTCAAAAAGAAAAGAGAGGAACTCGAAATACGATTCCAGAAGATGTACTGGCTACTTGGAAGAAACTTCGCATTGTCAGTACATAACAAAATACTACTATACAAACAAGTCCTCATGCCAGTATGGACTTATGGTATACAGCTATGGGTTTGTACCAAACAAAGTACAATGAAATTATTCAACGTTTCCAAAATAAACGTACTGAAGGCCATTGTGAATGCGCCTTGGTATATAAGAATTGACGATCTACACCGGGACCTTAAAATGCAGACCGTCAATAAAGTAATCAAAAAATACATGAGAAACACATGAGTACAGACTGCTTCACCATGTGAATGTTGAGGCGATTCAGTTCCTCCACAACACAGACAGTGCGACGTCTCAAAAGAACGAAACCTTTTGAACTAGTGTAGTTATAAAAATATGTATACATAATATACATTAATATTATAGTGCAGTGATGTGCCAGCAGAGACACACGAACAAAGTGCCTTCCCCTTAATAAAGACAGTAAGAAAAGTGCCAATGGACACATTCTTAGTCTATAACGTATAAAATTAAATTACTTATTAGTCTAAGTCTAGGCTAGATTGTAATATTATTAGCGTACTTGTTTATAGTAGGTACGTTAAGAAAGGGGAAACAAAAAAAAACTTCTTGTGAATAATTGTCCTATCTACTTATTTGTTGGTACACTTGAAGAGATTCCAGTATAGAATAAGTCCGTCATTGTCAATTTACTCGTGTGTTGTTATTCTATATGTCTGTTTTCATAGTATAATAAAGATATAAAAAAAGATATAACTTCTAAATATATTAGTATACGGAAATAAATATTTATATATAATTTTTTTTTTTGAACAGTTCAGTACGTCAAATTTTTATCTGTACTTGCCCTTTTCTAATCCTCTTAAAGCGTTAACTTTACATATAATATCACATTATTATCATTTGGAATCAACCTGTATTACATGAAATATATTTTTCTCTAGAACTCCGAAAATATTTATAACATTAAGTAATTCTTAAAATATTAATGAATCTTCGTAGATTATTTCAAACCTTTTTAGGGTTCCGTACCCAAAGGGTGCAAACGGGACGCTATTACTGAGACTCCGCTGTCTGTTCGTCTGTCCGTCTGTCACAGGGCTCTATCTCTTGAACCGAACTAGACACTTGAAATTTTTACCGAATATGTATTACTGTAGCCGCTATAACAACAAATACTAAAAATAAAAAAAGTTAAAAAATTAAAGGGGGTCGTCATACAGGAAACGTGGTTTTTTCAGCGTTTTTAACTTGATCTATAAAATGGCATTAACTAGATACTTGAAATTTTCACCAATTATGTATTACTATGACCACTATAACAACAAATACTAAAAATAAGATAAGTTAAAAATTAAAGGGGGTCGTCATACAAGAAACGTGTTTCTTCAGCGTTATAAAACATTGTATGGTAGTACGGAACCCTTCATGTACGAGTCCGACTCGCACTTGTCCATTTATTTTAAAATCATCTCTAAATATTAACTCTATATATCTCATTAACATTTGGAATCAAATCTATTCCTATAAATATCATATACATACATATTAGTAAATTTCGCTAGTACTCCAAAACAATTTGTTAAATCAACTCTTATTATACAGGCTGACTTTTTATTCACCAGCCAAATTTTTGGAGCAAGTTCAGTCCATGATACTGAACTATTTTCCATAAAAAGAATTGACGTAAAACTAAAATAAAAATTTGCCTTCCCATACAAATCAGCACTCAGCTAAACGGATTTTGTATGAAGGACGAAATTTTTTTATCGATATTTAATAACTTTTTTTATAGAAAGTAGTTCAGTATCATAGACTGAACTTGCTCCAATAATTTGGCTGGTGTTTAAAAAGTCAGCCTGTATGTAACCTCATTAACGACATTTAGAATCAGAACTCTTAAAACAATTATTAAATCAACTCTAAAATGTTGTATAACCTCATTAATGACATTAGGAATCACGCTGTATAATGTGCACTTAATAAGCGGATCGCGTGGCACGCACGGCATGGAATCGGCATTTAGTTACCACATAAGTGGGCCATTATCCTAAGCGTTCTCCATGGTACGAACTCCCATGACTATGCCTTGTATTTTCCCTTAACTAAATTAAAAATATGTGATGAAAAAATTTGCCATGAGTGAGATTCGAAATCATACGAAAACACGTAATGAGGAAATTCATCAGGGTGGGAAGTGCACTCACAGAACAGATGTGAGGGGCGTTAGCTCGAATCTCACGAATTTTTTTATTACATATTTTTAATTTAGATATTTTTCCGAGCATTTTAATGCTGTATGTGTATAAATCAATAATTATTCCCATAATATTTATTAATTTTGAGAGAATGCTTTACTAGTGACTTTACGCTTATGCAAGTGACCCTGAGCATTTTCTGCACTTGGATGGGTTGCTATTTCGATATATGTTCTTTGGGGAAAGTTGTTCAGTATCATGGACTAAATTCACCATTAAAATAGATTCACTATATTTGGTTAGACCCTGTATTTTTTCTGCGCCGAGCAGCCTCTCTGAAGACCCCTAGTCCATAGACAAGTTGCTCGTATTTGATCGCTTGTTCCTTTGCAATTTTCTATCCTAATGTCATCATCATCATCAGATCTTTTATTTTAGCTCGAACCTCTCTGTAGTACCAGAGCCATATTAGCCAGAGCATCAGAGGATTTGGCCTACACTCTGGTCAGACGGGTTGAACAGGTCTCATTAATGTTTATCAGCTTTAAGCTTGTGTTTCCTAAGGCGCCTTCTACGACATCCACGGGAAGACTAGGAGTGGTCCTATTCTACTCTGCCGGGAACCACATGGCTATATTGTAATGTACTTATAAACTAAAGTATTATTCTATCATTGTGGGTCCAACAAACATCAGTGAAAACAAAAAGAAAATGTTATAACAACAACTCTACCTACTTACTCATACTCGAGTATAAAGAAAGAGTTGTATC
Organism: Acrobasis repandana; assembly: GCA_963576875.1. Lineage (NCBI taxonomy): Eukaryota > Metazoa > Arthropoda > Insecta > Lepidoptera > Pyralidae > Acrobasis > Acrobasis repandana. The sequence continues at coordinate 5,563,131 of OY756230.1, read as the reverse complement.
CATATTTTTTTTATACATGGATATATTTAGGTACATACGGTATTAGAAGGGTAGGTAGATAGTATTTAGCAAGATGGTTAGGTACCATATCTATAAAGTTGCACAAAGAGCGATGAAGCGCGCCATGCTTGGCATCAAACTGCTAGATCGTGTGCCAAATGTAGAAATTCGCCGCAAAACTAAAGTCGAAGACGTAGGTAAACGAATCACGCGGCTAAGGTGGGAATGGGCGGGACACTTGGCTAAAAGAGAAGATGGTCGATGGACCAGAGCAGTGACAGAGTGGTGGCCGAGACAAGGGAACAGACCAGCAGGGAAAACACTGGTCGCGTTGGTCAGATGACATTGTAAGGTTGACGAGAAAGCAGTGGATGAGACTGGCACAGGGCCGTGGAAAATGGCGCGAAAAAATCCCTTTTTTCGCGCCATTTTCCACGGCCTATGCCCAACAGTGGGTTGATGTGGGCTGAGAAAAGAAGAAGAAGAAGATATCTAGTCCATTTTGCTTTATATAAATAAATAAATATTAATATAGGGACAAATCACACTGGTTGAGCTAGCCCCAAAACTTTGGGGCTAGCTCAACCAGAGTGATTTGTTTTAAATATACACTACGCCACGGAGGTCGTCAGTTTTGTTCATTGGTTAAAGTGGAAACAAGCTAACCTTTCCTTAACTATTCAGTAAAAATCAAAACAACCCAACGAAATTCGGAATACATCAAGCGTTACCGCTCACGAGAATGTTTCCCCACTTCATTAGGGGTCAGATGCTATCACACGTGGCCGGGTAATCTACATACACACGTAATGGTAATTCGGCTTGATGTATGGCCACGCACGGCTAAAGTTCGGAAGTTCCAACCACGCGATTTGTTTTCATTATATTGTAAGCGGTGGCTTGTACCATTATGTATTCTGTGGCGGTGATTATGTAGTCAGGGAGTAATAAATTAATAGATTTTGGACGGTCTTCGGCATCCTTGGATGACTATTAGGCAACCGGGCAAGCGCTACGATGATGTACCTCATCAGGGAGGTAAATTAACCGAAAGGTTTATCTTAAAGTATCCATTATCTTTTCTGGTGTTGAAAATTATGTAATTTTACATATAATTATGTAATTTTACAAAATTACACAAACCTGTAAAATTCCCGAGTAATCTGGGAAATTTACTGAAAATTATGTAAAGATTACAAAAATTATGTAAAATTTCATATTTTTCCGTAAATTTCCCAGATTTTTATGGAATTTTATAGGTTTATGTAAAATTACATAATTTTTTGCATGTTAAATTACATAATTTTTTGCATGTTAAATTACATAATTTTTAACAGAGTAATAAGTAATGATAAAACCGACTCACGGGCTGCTTGTCACCGTCACGTGGCCTTTGGGTCTTTTCGCTTTGAGCTCGGTCTGCTTAGAGCCGCAAGACCCAAAATGCCCTGTCTGCCCCGTTCGGGATAAAGAGGTGATAGTGTATTTGTGTCACATCTAATATAATTGACCGAGCGAGCGAAGCGTCTCAGTTTAGACACAGGCCGGACACTCCTAAGGTACGCGCAATATGCGTCACCCAGGCGTCCCCGTTCCCCGTCCCCGCACCTCTCCCCCGTTTTCGCCTCGATTTCTCACGTTGGCCGTCAAGAACCGGGGGAGAGGTGCGGGTGCGGAGAACGGGGACGTATATTGCGCGTACCTTAGAAGAGTCCCTTCTGTTTACTCTTACTGTATTCTGTGGTTTAGAGTTTGGCCAAAAATGCTTTTATCCGTCAGTTTGTCTGTCGGTTTGTTCTCGCCTACAGGTCGCATTTATCAACCGATTCTCGTGAAATTTTATAAGCAGGTTCAATAATAATATAGAATTTTTTTGGCGATTCAGTTTTTGGAAATTTTTAAATATGGCTGAGAAATAGGGGTTTAAAACTTAAAAAAAATCATGATTCAGCCATTTCGAAAAATTTTCAAATATGTGATAAAACTTTTTTTACCCTTATTAGGACGCAACTTTTTTGTCAGAACAACTTTTTATCCGATAAATTTCAACGGATAGGGGTGAGTCACGAGGTTTACAGCTCACAGAGCCACTAGTATATTACGAGTACATTTAACTTTTAATCTGACAGAGCAGGTGCAGCACAACACACGACTTACTACAATACTAATATTGTGAAAATGAGCTTTTGCCATCACTCTTCACACATCACTATTCAGTCAGAGTAACACGTGTTTTTGTACCTTAAAATGCAAAGCAGCTACTTGCACATTTTCATAACACCTCATGAAAAGTTAAGAACTAATTCATTCTCCATCTTATCTTGCAGCGTAAAAGTGCATAGGTATGCTCCCATGCAGGCGGCTGGAGAGCGCGCTGAGGCGAGAGAAATGAATATTTTGGCTTCACCTACCGTCTCTCCTCCGTCTTCAGCAAGCATAGACTAAGGGTGGACAGAGCCTTCAAAATATGTCGTATTTTACTGCTTGATGGTCATTCAATTTGTAATTGTGCCTATCGCTATTAAGGAGACCTTTGAGAACATTGGACTTGAGAGTGGTGCAAATCTATTTGTCAAAAATTAATATAAATTAAACCCTATCAGGGTTTAATTTACTTTTAAGTTGCTACAGTAGGTAGATATAAAATGTGTGAGGGTAGCTGAAAAATACCGGTCCAGTATTAGAGGGAGCTAATACTGGACCTAAAAGTCGATCGTCTAGGTACCATTAGATGATGTCACAGAATAATTAATAAGTATTATCTTTAAACATCTTAAAAATCTGTTCAGAGAAGCTTCCGAAAAGGGTCAACATCAAATCTTTCAAGTTTCTTAGAAAACAAAAGCACGAGTAGATACGCCCTATTAAAGAACCTAAAAAACCTGGGCGCTATGAAAATAAATATAAAAGAAAAATTTAAGCAGACTGAAGCGACCTGAAAAAGACCTAAAACCTTTAGAATATTGCGCTATAAAACTAAAAGAAAAATCTAAGCCGACTCTGTATCTCCCTGCTCTGTGGTAACCCTCCATGCATGCGATGTTCATATCAGCTGAAGCGACCTGAAAAAGACCTAAAAAACGTCGACACTTGTCTGCCAAGTTGTACCGCACTTAGATTAGTTCCCAACTTGAGTTCCCAACTTTGTTCAACTATTTATGTTCAAGTTGTACTATATTGACAGGCTGCATGTATGAGTTTTTGAGGAGCGAGGGAGCTTGTTTGAATTTAAGCAAATTTTATTTCATAAAATACTTACAAATAAAATGGAGAAAGTTCTTGAACTAGTAGTTTGCTCGATTTTTAACCTACTTCAAAAAGGAGGAGGTTATCAATACGACCCGTACGTTTATTATTATTTTTTATTTATGTTACGCGATAGCTTCGCTAATTGAGAACTGTTTAATGATTTTTATTAATTTGAAAGCCACTACTTAATTGGTCCCATATTATTTTAATTAAGATATGCTGAACAACTTTAGAGATATGGAATAAAATTCAAAGAAAATTAAGTTCGTTGTTTTTTTTGTTAAAAAAATATTTATTATTGACTGACAATAACTGTTCTGAGAACAAAGAAAAAGTTACAACCCCGTAACTCGAGAACCCCTTTACTGATTTGGCTCATGTTCGATCTTTATATTTCTTTTTGTCTCATCTACGGCCTGCTGAAAATTTAGTTTGAGTTGCAAAGTGATTCTCTTTTACAGACTATAATTTAGATTTTCCTTTAATTTGTTTTTTCTTCACCGCATATTCCGCGTCTTACCTATATGCAAACAAAATCTAGAACTGAGTTGTATTTCTATAGATTTGTTTTGACTAAGTCTTCTTCGTCGTGTCGATTACTGAATACATTTTAAGCTAGATTACTCAGCAACAGCATTATCTGTGCACTGCATCAAGTCGGCAATTGAGCATGAAGCAGCATATGAGGGACAGCGGAGAAGGTGTAGAATCGTCTGCCGTGGTTGACCACACCGACATTGATTATAATTTGCCCTGTTGGTGAAGCTCATTTTTGTATGCTCCTGCAATACGCTACTTTGCAACAAGTCAAATCAGATACTTTTTTCTTAACGTCAAAAACAAACATTTTCTATGGGATTTGTATGAAATATCGATTTATGACGTCATAGTCAAATACCGCTCTTAATATCCGTTTTTCTGCATTAATAAATCGAAAATCACGTTCAAAGTGTATGTGATCAATGACAAGTGGCATTATTTTGTGACGTTTTATTCTATTATATAATTAACTCATCTTCGTATCGCTTTACCGACCTAACCCTTGGTTCTGGCAGATTTATCAGCGTTGCAGCTCGACCAGTTCGTCTGTGACATCATGCTGAGTCAGGACCTTTTCACTATCTAGGTCACTTCTCACGGTACAATCACATTGCATTACTACATACCTACTATTACTTCTATACTAGATCTTTGATAAACATTATGTGACTTATTGTTTGTTTGTTTGTTTTATATCTTTATTGTACAAGAAATAGTTACAATTAAATAGTGAAGTAATAATAGACCAAATTATTTTGTACAATGGTGGACTTATCCCATAGTGGGATCCCATGTATGTGACAATATAATATTATGGTCCCAATGACCTGATCTCATGATGAAGCTCATTTCTGTGATAAAACATCATAGCCCCATCGAGTTTGGGCTCGATTGATTCGCCTTGAGGAGTATTTTACACTTTTTGTTCATTGTTTTAGGCTTGATTGTAAAAATATGATTTTTAATAATTAGATACTTATTCTGTACTGCATTTCATCTCCTCACTAACCTAGTGCCTAGGACACCTACCCTACCCCACACCCTTACCTAAGTAAGTAATAAACACAGACTTGACAAGTTGACACCGTAGCAGTCACGACATTGATCCAAGAGACACCAAAACCGATTCAATTTGTCTTTCCGCTAAAAGAGACCACCTCAAATGGATTTGATATCACTATTATTAATATCAACAGCAAATTGGAGTTTGTTTTAGCGTTTATACAGCTTATTACGTTATTTTAGTTGATCAGAACAAACAGTGACTCGCTGTATTAATAAAAAAACCTACTGTCAGTTATAGGTTTTCGTATTTCGATAAACATTCACTGGGAAAAGTTGTTCAAAATTATGGATTGAATCGCATTTCTTTTTTTTTGTTTTTAATTTTAAAGCACCTTGCATATGTTCTCATACAAATATGATTTATTATTAAAGAATCAAGAATTTATTCAGTGCCTTCGCAGGCACTTCTACACGTTAATTATTTTAGTGAACATTACGTACACAATTTTTTTTAATATTCCTATACTAGCGTTTCACAACGACCACTGCTAAGAAGAAACGCTGACAGAATTATTTACACAGTATTGGTCGCCTACGCGCCAAACGGGCTTTGTCTGTTTACAAAGATACATATTTAGAAAACTTTACACAGGGTGTCAGCGTTATTACGTCTAAAATGTAGGTACGTATGGCACGATACCAAATGTATTCCTCGTAGATCCCTTGTCTTTGCTTTCATAATTTCCCACACTGAATTTACTCGACAAAACTTCCTCCCTGTATAATATTATCTCTACGCTTTTGGCGAAAATCCAGTTAGGTCACACAATGGTGCACTAAACATTGTACAACCAAACATAAAACAATATAAATCATTGCTGACCTCTGAAAATACATGGCGTTTTACTTTTGTCTATGGGCAATAAAGACGTGTATGGCCGCCGCGGGTTGTCTGCGGTTCGGGTATAGACAATGTAGATCGCAGAGAACGCGGTAATGAATCAGATGTGTATCAGCGGACGTGTGAGAACATACGGCCAAAATACAAGTCGTAAATACGGGCTCGCGTGCGCTTGCATTCGATTTCAGAATGCACTAGAACTGGCCGTCAATATTTATGTATTTTTAATTTTAGCCAGTATCATAACTTTTTTTACTTGGTTATTAAAACCATAGATATAATAAAGGTACAAGATACACATAGCGTAAGTAATGAAAAATGTGACAAGAAATAAAATGTTTTTGTGTGACTTTAAAAGGGTTGTATTCGTACCTACTGCACAAACAATCGTTAATTCAGCACGGTACAATCTTTCAAGGTTAGATAACTTGTAAATTAACACAGTTTATAATTTGAAAAATTCAATTTTATTGTGACGATGTTCGTGCCCGGCCGACAAAGGCAGACACGTCTCGTACCAACTCGTCACATCTCACTATCCCGTCTTTATCCCTAACGAATCAGACAAAGCCTAGGGTGATAATGCCCTGGTTACTTTTAGCGTGATGGTAGGCATAAAGGTGGAAAAGGTACTTAAATCATGATGAGTGATGGTTTGCTAACCGCATTGCCTAGTCTATGATTGAGATTCTGGCCCATTCCCTCGATCGGCTTTTACGATCTGCACGGGAAGAGAAGCAGCTGGTAAAATCTATGTTTTTCTTTTCTCCCAGACCAGCAAACAAGGGTATCAGGCTATCAGGGTGACCGTTATCATATTATTTGTCGCATTCGGTTATGGTTGTATTTTTACACGGTAAAAAATCTAGTTCTATGGTTACAATACAATTATCAAGTGACACATCGGCAGTACTGCAAATCTCAGAAACTATTTGATCTTCATCATCATAAAATTTAATGACGTACTATATACAAGTCCAGTATTGAAAAAAAAGTTGGAAAATGGCCTTTTTTAAATTATAAAATATAGTATCGTTAAGTCAGTATCCCTTAACACACGTTTAAACTTACTTTGGGCTGTGATTTGGGGCTAGCTCAATCAGTGTGATTTTCCCTATATATTTATTTATTTGGACAAGTTCGAATTTTAATTGAAATCCTGTTCTTGAAAACAAATATATGGGGCCTTATTTAAGTTAGAAAGTCTCTATGAACAATGTTTTTAATTTACGACAGAATATAAGTTAAAATATTTCTGTCATATCTAGTCGGTCTAAGGGTGGGGGCCGCTACGAGCCGCCCCAGGCCCAAAATAAAAGTTAAAACTGCCGGTTGATAAGAGCCGAAAATTTCGATGTTTCAGCCGGGTTAGGCTTCGTTTTGCTAACACGTGTGCTTATACGATTGTGAAGTAAGAATTGCAGATGAGGCAAATAAACTTGGGTCTTGGTAACATCTTTTGAAGTCACGACAGAGTCAATTTCATAGACTTTTTAAGGTCAAGAATAAAAGTGTTCTGAATTCAATAATCATGTCTCTTGGAAACGGACGCCGTTGGATGGCTGAAATTGTGGCTAAAACGATGAGGTCGATACATATCCGCCAGTAGCTGACTTTTTAAGTGAGTTACCCATCTATCGTAGATTAATAATGGATTCATTGATGTATAACTGCGTAGTACAATATTAGCAGATGAAGAACTTAGACTTTCTTCTTCATCTAAGCGCGTTCCCGGTTGCCTCCATAGCTGTGCTGCTTCGGAGCCCGGGGTGCGCTTTCCCGCTTTTTCCTCTCCAAATACAAAGTGGAAGGGACATACCCGTAATAAATCAAACCACGGGCTATACTAGATCATTATAGTACAATGAAATTAAAATAATAGTCGAAACACAAAAAAAAATTGTCATTCCCATACAAATTTCCCGAGCGGGAGCACACTTTTGTATGGAAATGCAGATTATTTTTTGTTCTTTGGCTGTTATTTAATTTAATTGTACTATAATGATCTAGTATAGATCGTGGTTCGATTTATTACGGGTATGTCCCTTCCACGTTGTATAACATGCACGTCAATGGTCACCTAAGGATGCCAAAGACCTTGCGAAGTGGAGAAGAAATTGCCGGAACAGTTAAAATGATTCGGCTGTAATTTTACGACCGGCCGCTTGCCTGACGCCAACCCTCTTTGGGAATTGTGCGAAAAATTTTACAACTGGCCGCCGCCCGACGTTAACCCTCCTTGGGAATGCAAATAGTAGCACAAGATTTTTGTGGTCAAGTCCTTTAGTCGCCTCTTACGACATCCACAGGTAGAGATGGAGTGGTTTTATTCTTACCCGGATGAAGAACTTAGACTCTCTCCTTGCTTTTCTCTGTATCAACTCTGTTCGTAAACTTTCTGTAAGTACGTACCCATTGCTTTAATGTTATTTTTCGTACTGTTTCATAGATCCTGAACTTTGAAGCCTAAAATCTAATATCAGATTACCATACACCGCTTCACACGATTCGCAAAGTTAGTGCAGTTAGTCTACCTTTTTGCTTTATTTTTTTTGCCGGAGCTAGTTCGTTCGTTTTATTTCGGATGTTTGCAGTTTTCGACGAAACTTCAAACGTGTAGATGTAATTAGTCGGTTTTTTTATACTTTTTGCTTTGTTTCGTACTTGTTTGTGAGTTTTAATAAGAAGTATTATTTAATATATGTTTTTTTAATATATAGGGACAATGTGGTCCTATTCTACTCTGCCGGGAACCACACGGCAAAGTAGAATAGGACCACTCCAAGTCTTCCCGTGGATATCGCAGAAGGCGACTTAGGAAACACAAGCTAAACAGAGCGTATAAACATCAATGAGACCTCCTTTAAACATTGGTCGTCGTAGTGCGCGCGGGGACCAATGTTTAATCTTGTTTATCTTAAAAATGTTTAAATATTAAAAAAATATATATATTATTAGATTTATTAAAAATGACTTTATACTACGAGTATAACCTTAAGTTTAAGCTATACTTACTGCATTTCTCGATATCAATAGAAAAACACCACGCTCAACTAACAGGTAATAAGTAATCTGTTTTAGTTATTACCATATTCATTCTCAGTAAACCTTTTTAAACCCGGGCAATAAAACTATTTAATATGGGTATTGTACGGAACATGTTCTACGCTCGTCCCTTTTAGGCATACACCAAAAACAATGGCTTACACCCTTACCTGGGTTTTTACCACCACACGTCTCACTTCTCAGAACAGATAAAGTAGAAACTTGCAACTTATAACAAAGGAGTGTTTAATAGCACATGCATAGCGGTTATTTTTAGGGATGCGATGATTTGTCCTCGGATATGATATGTATACAGGTAGTGGCAGAGTAAGATTAGAGTTGGTAAAATCGTTTTGCGAGAATTCTCTTGTCGAGTCGAAATTGTTTCAATACGACCCATGTCAAAAGTAATTAGATACTCTTTACTCAATAATTGATACTGGCAAGTTATACATCATGTCATGGTTAACACTATTTCCTCATCATCATAATCTGGGCGTATTTCGGGTTGTATCCTCAGCGGCAACGCTTCAGAGTCCGGGGTCCGCTACCTAAACTAGGTGATTTGAACAGGTTACTGGTTTTTACACAAAGCGAATGCCGTCTGACCTCCGCAATCTAAAGGGTAGACCAGAACCAATCCTAGGATAGGTAAACACTAGGTTATAATGTGATAAATTTAAACATGGAACATATTTGAATTCAAATATTGTTTTCTTATAAATGCTTATATTTTTGTGAGAATCCGCTAGTTTCCAACAAGTCAAATCACACCCTTTTTCTAAACGTCAAAACAAAAATTTTCTATGAGTTTTGTATGAAATATCGGATTGTGACGTCATAGATTTTTGAAGTCAAATAGCGCTCTTAATATCCATTTTTCTGCAATAATAAATCTAAAATCTCGTTCAAAATAGATGTGATCAATGACAAGTGACCCAGGAAACTACCAATTAGGCGGGAAGTTGATGTCCAACAGCCTATTGTTCAACCGAAAATAAGATAAGATAAAACTTATTTATTGCACCAACTAAGTATATCAATAATAATATAAAGTAGGTACAAAGGCGGCTACTAAAGCGATTTCTTCCAGCCAACCTTTGGCAGCTTTGGGTAAATGTAGACTATTAAACGATGTGAGGAGTAGCCTCTGTTTGAGTACTAAACAAGTCAAAGTGTAAAAGAATATACAGGCTGACTTATTATCCACCTGCAAAATTTTTGGAGGAAGTTCAGTCCATGATACTGAACAACTTTCTATAAAAAAAGTTATTAAAAATCGATAAAAAATATCCGTCCTCCCATACAAATCAGCGCTCAGCCAAACGGATTTTGTATGCGAGGACGAAATATTTTTATCGATTTTTAATAATTTTTTTTACAGAAAGTAGTTCAGTATCATGGGCTGAACTTGCTCCAAAAATTTAGCAGGTGGATAAAAAGTCACCCTGTATACTTACAATTAAATAAAAGAAGTACATAATTTTAAATATGAAAGAAAATCTACCAAAACATAACCTTTAACTGCCACAAATACTCGTATATCGTTTTTAACGCAACACTAACCCTGGCTTATCACTGCGTCGTTAAAATCGCGTGTAGCCACCAGCATTAACACATGACCTCAAGACACACGCCCGAAACTCTATCGAAAAATGCTAATGTTGATCCCAATCTCACCCTAACGCGTAAGCCGGACCACGCATAAGCATACTCCACTAAATGTAACCCTTGAACTATCTGATAACCCACCTTACACCACCGGTCTACAAAGACACCAATTCTAACCAACAATTCTAAGAACCTTAACCAATTTCAGAGGTCTGAAGAAACTGGGCATCAAACAACATGCGACGTTTGAAATATGTGGAGTGACGTCACATTTATGTCAACCAATCCATTAATGCCTTATCTGGACTTCCGGAATTCGTGTTTCGTAACACAGTTTAGTGTGTGCGCTTTATTATTGTGAGACATGACACAGCGTTTAAAAAAAATGGAACAACTTGCCATGGTGTTCTCGAGAGACTACCTACAATATGAGATTCTTCAAAAAGGTCGGAAGAAAATTCTTTAAATATGGTGCGCAAGGCGCGTGACATCGAGGTACAGGCGTCAATAGGCTTCAGTAAGTTATGCCGTGTGGTATTTGGCCTAGAATAGGACCACTCCACCTCTTAATGTGAATGTCGTAAGAGGCGACTAAAGGACTGAGCGTCAGACAAAATTTATTTGGTCTGAGGACTGAGCACAAACATTTTGTGCTACAACTGCATTCCAAAAGAGAGTAGACGGCAGGCAAACAGTGTCAAACTTATAGATAGCCAAATTGTTTGGTTGGTTGGTTGGTTGGAACTGTTCCGACAATTTTTTTCTCGATTTTGCAAAATCTTCGGCATTCTTGAGTGACCATTGACATGCATATTATACAGAGTTACTTCTAAAACACCGGCAACATTTTTGGAGCAAGTTCAGTCCGTAATACTGAATCAACCATAAAAATTATTATCGAAAAACGAAAAAAAATATGTCGGCTTTCCATACAAATCGGCGCTCAGCCAAATAGATTTTGTAAGGGAGAACGAAATTTTTTTATCGATTTTTGATATTTTTTTTTATGATAAGTACTTCAGTATCACGGATTGAACTTGCTCAAAAACGTTTATTTATTTATTCAATACTCTTTATTGTTCTAAAGTAAAACATACTTTTAACAAATGGCGGACTTAATTCTAAGAGCATTTTCTCCCAGTCAACCATAAGGATAAACAGAAAAGTAATTTGTTCGGCGCAAAAAGCAAAATTAATCAATTATGACTACCGATTTAATAAATACTTTATATAACATATTAAGAACATATACATAAAACATTACATTACTACATACTATATAATATATATCAGAATAAATATCAACTTATACAATACGTACCATTATATTATACCTACATATATAATCAATTTTGAGAACTTAATGATGATGACTTTACGGAGGAAGGGAGTTCAAAAGATTGCCAAACAAAACGTTGCCAGTGTTTAAAAAAAAACCTTGTATTTGGAGAAGAAAAAGCGAGAAAGCGCACAGCTGAGGATACAACTGGGAAAGAATAGGCTTTAGTAACAATATAGTTACTATCATGTAGGATCAAAAATAAATTATTTTGTAATGATAAGAGAATAAAACGTCGCAATATATTGTCACTTGTCACATCCATTTTGAACGTGATTTTATATTTATTAATGCCGAAAAACTGATAGCGCTAATTGACTCCAAGATTAAACTATGACGTCACGCCGTGCGTTTTTCATAGAAATCCCATAGAAAATATATGTTTTGACGTTTAAAAAAAAAGTATCTGTTTTACTTGTTGGCAACTAGCGGATTGTGTATACATGTCACGTTATCCTATTAAAGAATATGCATGTAATACCAATCCAGCTCATATTTTTATTTTACAATTTCTATTAGTTAATACGTTACCACGCCTATTTAATTATTTTTCTTATTGACTCTTATTTGGATTAGAAATAAATTATTGAAAATATGCAAATATTGCGCTGGAACTTTTGACAAACAAAAGGGAAATGACGACAAAGTTCACAAATGACAAGTTCGGGTGCGTTTGGTAGGACTGTCCGTCCATGTAGTTTGACTATCGATGACATTCGAAATGTATGTACTTTTATATAGAGATTTAACAAACATCACTGGCTGATAATATCGGAAGTACCCAAAAAAGAAAAACATGCGTTGACAGCTTTTGTGTCTAGCGGATATTGCAGACTTTGATGTCATATTTTAAAATGGCGTGTTTTAGTTGTTATAATCTACTTGCTATTTTTAATATTTTTTTCTACACTATATACATGTTTTTCGGCACTGATTTATTTTTTGCGGCTGTTTCTCGACGAGGACTATCGATTAAAATATTTAAAAAAATGCATTAGTTCTTAGTTAAGAAGGGATAAACAAAATACCTCTCTAACAATAATGACTGTGCCTAAACGTTCCCAAACCCAACCAAAAAGGCTAGACGTGAGATAACGATGCGGCTGAACTGACCCAAAGCCCATTTCTTTAATACCTTATCAATTTATCTGCCATCGTTAGTGCGGGCGGAGAGGGTATCTACTTGAACGACAGTTGAACGGGCCTTTGTAGCCTATTTCTCAAATAGTCAAGTAGCCAGCACGTTGTAAGAAATTTCTTATGTCTTGTGAGAATGTGAGTTGGGCAAAGTAAATGAAGACCACAGATAGTATATTACTTCTGTGATGAAGACATAAATAAATATATAGGGACAAATCACACTGATTAAGCTAGCCCCAAAGTAAGTTCTAAACTTGTGTTATGGGATACCAACTTAACGATACTATATTTTTATGATAAATACATATATAGATAAACACCCAAGACCCAGGACAATTTGAAAAAGGCCATTTTGCAACTTGCTCTGGCTGGGGATCGAACCCAGAACCTCCGGATTAGCGGTCTAGCGTGTTAACCATTACGCCACGGAGGTCATCAAGACGACATTATTCATTTGGAAGATATGATATTTATCGTTCGTTCGTTCTGCATCTTTTTCCCGTAATTCGGCCGTATCCTACCCCCTTCTTTTTTAATGTGTGTACCCCGCGTGAACCAAATTCTGGGCTGAAAAGTATCTTATCTAACAAAATATACTGAAACTATTCTATGGGTGAGTTCAATCCATACTGAACAAATTTCCCTAAGGATGATATCGAAATATGAAAAATATTTTTGGTCTTCCATACAAGTTGACCGATCAGCTGATCCGAGTTTGTATGGAAAAAAAAAATTTTGCATATGTCGATATATGTTCCTTGGGGAAAGTTGTTCAGTATCATGGACTGAATTCACCCTTGAAACAGTGTCAGTGAATTTTGTTAGACCCTCAATATTAAGCTGGTACTGTAAGTTATGTCATATTTAAATAAATCTATACTAATATTATAAAGCGGAAGAGTTTGTTTGTTTGTTTGTTTGTTTGTTTGTTTGTTTGTTTGTTTGTTTGTTTGTTTGTTTAAACGCGCTAATCTCAGGAACTAATGGTCCAATTAGAAAAAATATTTTTTTGTTGGGTAGTCCATTTATAGAGGAAGGCTTTAGGCGTTATATAGCCTTCCTCTATAAATTCTATAAATTACGTTCCGACAACTACGCGAACGAAGTCGCGGGCACAGCTAGTAAATAATATATACGGACAAATCACACTGATTAAGCTAGCCCCAAAGTAAGTTTTAAACTTGTGTTATGGGATACTAACTCAACGATACTATATTTTATGATAAATACAAACTAAATAAACACCCAAGACCTAGGACAATTTGAAAAAGGCCATTTTCCAACTTGCCCTGGCTGGGGATCGAACCCAGAACTTCAGGATTAGCGGTCTAGCGTGTTAACCATTACGCCACGGAGGTCGTCAAATATGTTTAGCGATTATACATTTTGTCTATTTTGGTGTTTGTGACCATTGGTAATAAATGTAAATAAAAGAGTTCCTTTGAGACATTATTTCTTTGGATTAAAATGGTTTTAAAATGAATTTGAAATCGATTTCTACTTTAGTTTAAATCCATCTTCAAACCAACTTCAAATTTATTATAAGTAAATAAAATAACGTTGCCTAGGCGAGACGTTATCTTATAAGGTACAGATAGTCCTTTCTATACTTTACAGTTACTGAAATGGCCCATAAATTTTAGGCTAGAAATTTTGTTAATTCTTGTTCGAACTAATCATATGTCAATCGTTAATGGCATTAGTATAGGCATAGACATAATTACAGCTATTTCATTCACTTCCGTAATCCCAACGAGATATGCTGCTCTCAGTAAATTAAGCCCAATTTACTTATAATGTGAATCAGAACTAGTGATTACTATTTCTAAAACATAATTTAAAAAAAGTCACAATTAGAGAATCACCAAAAAAATTTCTTTAACTTATCTTATTAACTTAATACCTATAACATCTCAAATATGTAATAATCAGAACAATAATTACGATTAAGGTAGTTTATTAATACACGTCACGTAAGGGGAGTTCACACTGCCCATTACAGACGTCATGTTCACCTCATAAAAACACGTGGGCGACTCTGCGGCTAACAGCTAGTTGTACAGTAAAATCTCGAATTAAACAATCAGAATAATAAGTATGGCAGTTTATATTATACACGTCACGTAAGGGGCGTCGTAACAACACGAGGTGAGCGGCAATTAATGTGTACGATGTGTACTGCCCTTTAATTGAGTTGTTCTACATTTAAGTTCTTTTATTTTTGACACCTCATATTGCAATATTTTTATTCCTGGCAAGTTTTCATGGTTTTTTAAATATATTTTCATATTGTGATAATATTCTTATGAAAAGTTGATAAGCAATACTTAATAGAAAAAAAATACTCTTAAGGCAACGTGGGTTCACAAACTGCAATACTGTGCGTGTTTTTGAAAAATCACTGTTATTAAACTACGACAGTTTATTCCTCAAAAAATTTACATAAAAATCAACATAAGATTAAAAATAAGGATGTTCTACAGACACCCACAATAGCCAAAATACGATGGAGCATTTTGGCTCGATAGAAAAAATCTTTTGACACAATAAAACACTGCGAAATATCGTCAAGCACCATGGCTCCGGGCCTTTCTTCTCTTTTGACGAATATTTTACTTTGTTTTATTTATTTTATTTTTTTTGTATTATATTTATAATTTTTTTTGTAGCCAAAACGGATAGATATTTAGATAATACATTTTTTGGTATAATTGTCATATAAAAAGGTGATCGTATAAAGTAGTAACATGTATTATAAAGGCAAATTTAGAGGTATGTTTGTGATTTTTTTCTATCGAGCCAAAATGCTCCATCGTATTTTGGCTATTGTAGGTGTCTGTAGAACATCCTTAATATTTTTTTAAGGAATAAACTGTTGTAGTTTAATAACAGTGATTTTTCAAAAACACGCACAGTATTGCAAATTGTGAACCCACCTCACCTTAAGGCCATACTTGAATTTTCTGGGGTCCAGTGTAGCCCCCATTTGAAATAAATTATTTGAAAGAAAGCGGAGATATAATTTAAATTCTTATTCTACCAAGCCCTAGATAACCCTTCAAACTATTTTATGAACTACTGTTCACAGTTTAAAGTGAGAACGTGAAGCTTTTCTTCGTACATTTGCGAAAAACGGTCAAATGGGGGCAGTTTTGGACCCCGAAAAATTTAAGTATGGCCTTAAATAGTTTCGGTATATTTTGTTGTACGTTATGTCATTGTCTCTGACATCTCAAACACCGAGGGTTGCAAAATCCATAAGCCACGCTTAGCAACATTGTGTGCATTTTATTGCTCTATTGTAAAAATCCAAATAAAACATCAACGTTTTCATAAATTGTATTTAATTTTATAGTGGCAATGGTGTAAAATAAATAGTTATAATGATAAATAGAGTGCCAAATCAGCACAGAACCTTTTTTTACGACACCTATTACAATTATAAAAAAAGTTAAAGAGAAACCGCCGGAGCAGGGGTAGTGCATTTCTTTGTAAATATTTATTTTTATGACTCATCTAGTTCTTTTATCTTCGATGCATTATCCTTGCTATTTCCTTTTGTAACTACTTGTTCAAGGTTTAACGAAATTTATTTAGTAAGTAGGCGAATTTGTTCTTTACATAATTTAATATAGGTACATATTTTGACTGCTTCGGTGGGTCATTTTTCACAAAGTATGACCCACGGTCACACTTTGTGAAGAGTTGTTTCCAGTCTGAATCACCTGATTATCCGAAAAGAAAGATGATTCCGTGTTTTGGAAGGCACGTAAAGCTGTGGGTTCCGAAATCAATCTAGCATTTGTTTAAACCTATCCTAGGATTGCTTCTGGTTTACCCTTTGGGTTGCGGGGGTCAGACGGCAGTCGCTCTGTGTTTACACAGAGCGACTGCCGTCTGACCCCCTCTGAATCAGTAGCCTCGTCAAATCACCTAGGTTAGGTAGCGGTGGGACTTTGGGCTCTGAAGCGTTACCGCTTAGGATGCAACCGGGACGCTTGGACGATGATGATTATATTTTTATAGGCCTCATAATTATAAAGTAAGTAACTACATAACTATTTTTTTTTCTTTAACCAACTTCAACTAAAACACCTCACCAGTAATTACTTCTAAAACCTGCGCACCTATTACATTTTTAAATGTTAAAATTACGGACATAATCCGTGGATTTGCGGATATTTTGATACTGCAACTGCAAAAAGCTTCTTCAAAATAATTTACTTAAAAGTATATAACTGCAAAAGATTCTATGGATGTGTGTTTGTCATGTTCTGTATTGCAATAAAACCCATCAGGCTGGGTAGGGGCCTATACTGAACTGCGTTCTGAAACGCTAGTAGTTTGTAGCTTTTGTAAGTATTAAAAATAATTTAAAAAAAAATTACCTTGATTATGTGATATATTTATCCTCCATTGAATGAAAAATTTAGCATGAAGATTTGAAGATAGCTTATTACCTGGATTAAAACATAGGACACTTTTTATTCAGAAAATGTGAAGTTCCTGTATTGTCAAATAAGGAACCACGCGGGTCCGCGTGGTTAAGAGCCCGTATTCTTAGAGCGATCTTAAATTATTATCAATATTAACGAAATACTCACGTTGAAATAAAAACACAGCAAAGTTCAGAACTAACTATATACATAATATGTTTCGAAAACACAATTGCTTGAAATTTTCTCGATAGAAAAAAAATTGCGAAGTACTGAGGTGATTTAGAAATCACCTCAGAATTATACTAAAACGGAAAGTATTCAAGAAATACAATAAATTAGCCCTTGTAACTTTGGATTATAATCGAAATAAGGCAGTCATAATATGTCTTACTTTTTAAATAACTCTTAAATATTCTTTGAAAAACGACAAAAATCTCAAAACCAAAACCAGCCTCATTGACCTACCATGATCTTTTTACCCCGCATGTTCTCGCTGTCTCGCTTTGGCTAGAGTAAATTTGTGTGCGTGGAAGCGGGAGCAAAACTTAGATTATCCACATCAGGCTCATCAGGTTGACTGGGAGAAAATGCTCTTAGCATTAAGTCCGCCATTTGTTAAAAGTATATTTTTACTTTGCAACAATAAAGTGTTAAAATAAATAAAATAAATAAATCAGGCCCAGCCTTAAGTACCTACAACAAGTAACACATGAAACTCAAAATAGTTCCCGACAGTCCCACACGGGTTAAAGTAGTTATCGATCACACAGATATAATTAATATGGTTACGGAACAGTTTCGGGGCTATGATTCATTAGAACGATACATCGTCGGCTCATGCAGTCAATGGTTAAACTTTGAGGAGTATGGAATGTATAGACAGGACTAGAATGAAAATGTTCATTGTTGCCTAAACTATTTTTGTTCAATTAATTCTGTGCTATCAAAGAAAAAAACTGTTATTTTCTCACTGTACAATTAATGGTCAATTCCGTACCCGAAGGGTGCAAACGGGACCCTATTACTGAGATTTTGCTGTCTGTCCGTCTGTCCGTCTGTCCGTCTGTCTGTCCGTCTGTCACAGGGCTCTATCTCTTGAACCGTAATAGCTAGACACCTGTTTTCACCTGATTATGTATTACTGTGGCCGTTATAACAACAAATACTAAAAATAAAAAAAGTTGAAAATTAAAGGGGGTCGTCATACAAAAAACGTGTTTTTTTCAGCGTTTTTTACTCGATTTGTCACTGGGCACTATCTCTTGAAATGTAATAGCTAGACACCTGAAATTTTCACCGATTATATATTACTATGACCACTATAACAATAAATACTAAAACAAAGATAAAGTTAATAATTTAAGTGGGTCGTCATACAAGAAACGTGTTTCTTCAGCGTTTAAAAACATTGTACGGTGGTACGGAACCCTTCATGTACGAGTCCGACTCGTACTTGCCTGTTTATTAAAGATTAGGTTAGAAATATAATATACACATAGTTTGAAAAATTTATATTTACTTAGGGAAAGAGACCAAAGTAGTAAAATCAGTTTGAGCATATACTCTTTTCTCTCACAACTATTTTTATAGATTTTTTAGTAAACATACTCGTACTCGTATGTTCAGATGTGTGATATAGATATGGGTATTTTTAAGTTAGATAGTATTTATTTTTTATAGAAAATGCAAGTTGCTTGACTACTTACTCTGATACAACTTACAACGATCGTCAATATTCGTGCGCAATGCAATTTGCAAAGATTACCAAAAAAACAACAAAAAATAGTGCAGTATTTTCGACAGCTTGGAGTAAAAAAATGTACTTTTTTCCGTTCTTTACATTCTGTAATCTATGTTTAGGTAACCAAATACAGGGTGTATTTTCGAGCGATATTTTCGTAATACATCGCCGGCACGCGAGCTACACACGTGCGTCATCACGACAAATGCAAATGAATGCTTTCATGTTGAACAGTTACAGTTACAGGGTGATTATTTTTACGTGTGTTAATAACGGACAGTAGTTACACGATTTTTCTTTTGTGATGAATTTACTTAATTTCTTTCTATAAATACTTTTAACAATTTCTTTCTGTTGTCATCGTAAGAGTTGACTAAATGACAAGCACAAACATTTCACGCGACAATTGCTTTACCAACAAGGCTCCTAAGGAGACTTTGACGTCAATCAGGCGGCCGTTCGTAAAACCACCGCTTTTTCTTTTATTCTTCTTCACTTTGCACGATCTTTGACATTCTTAGGTTACCATTGACATGTACTGGCGTACCGCGTTAAAAAAATACGCCAGTACGTTTTGAAACAGATTACACTTCATCGTGGAATCTATATACCTCTAATATCTCTGTGTATAAATAAGAATGCAATCGAGAACCCTAGCTGGCATAATTAAATTTTTAACAAATAAAACAACCTACTTCAATTTTTTTAGGAGTTTCTTCCATATCTCCAAAGTTCTATATCATATCTTCACCAAATTACCAACTTGGTAGTGAAGGCTTTCAAATAAAAAAAGAATCATCAAAATTGGTTCACAATTGGCGAAGATATCGCGTAACAAACATACATAAAAAAAACAGTCGAATAGATAACCTCCTCCTTTTTTGAAGTTGGTTAAAAAGGACGACTGTCATCAACCGAACTTACTCCAAAATGGCTACTTTGAAAAGATTGTTTGTATTTTATCTCAAGAATGGAAAAAAGATTTATGATACTAAATTATTGCAATAAACATATTTTACAAAAAATACGATCCATCTTATGATCGACTGGTACAAGCACAGCCTTGCCCGTAATGACCGGGTGACTTTGACGGCGCCGTAACAAACTCACAAAACCCCAGTTATGTATGTAAATGTCTCATTGATCGAGCAAGTCTTTCTGTTACAAAATAGTGTTGTTTTGGGGGTTGTGGGGACGTAGAAAACTTTTTATGTAAGTAGAGTTTGAAATCGTAAAATTACAATTAATATTGGTGATAATCAAATATATTATTCGGATAAATAGGTTTATGACCTGTTTGTAACCTCATTTATTATATTTTTTTGTGTATTGTTCTTGACTGAAACTAAATATCCGAAACATTTATTTTTTAATATAATATAAAATACTCGTAATATAAAACTTTATATAAGTTAAAGTCAATAAACATAAATTTATCTTATTGAATCATAATAATAAGGTTGTTATTATTACAGAGGGTATTTCTGTAATAAATATTTATATATATATAAATTAGTTATATCATTTGAAATAAATATTTGAAAACGAAAGTAGGTACGTGAAACTAAATTTCATAATTACGGGAACACTCTGTAGGTGCAGTGTAAATGTCGGCGCAAATTCGGGCTAGCCCGGTGCCAGGCCGCGCCGCGCACCCTGTATAATTGCCCTGTCTACCACGTGTGTTGTGTATGACTGTTAATTTGAGACTGATAACTTGAGTATATCTTCGCGCAGCACTTTTAAATTTACTTATTGGAAGATGTACAAACATTTTTTAAGATAATTAGAATTTTTTGCTATGTGTCTTATTAGAATCTTGTTGGAAATGGATTTTGTTGCTGAGAATTTTTTTGCAGAACTTTAGTCAAACATCGCGACATTTGTACCTAGACATGTTCGTTTTTCGAGTGTGCAGTTAAGTGGCCACCGTGTTTAGTGGTGTCAAAATTTTCAAACTATTTCGCTTAACTTGGCTTCCCAAGCAGGGAGGAGTTTGAGAAATGTTATGCCACTTGTGGTCACCAATCCAATTCGCGGACACGCCGGGGTTGCTTATCATGCAACACCTAACGGTAGTGAAACATACTATCATCGATCTACCAAGCTTCTTATAGGTACCTACATACCTTCATACCTATTGTTTTATTGTGAAAACCTGAATGACCAGTGGTGCAATACTCGCGACTACGATAGTGACGATATTGAATAATGAATAATAATTGTATTGACGTGAAAATATTTATAATTTATGACTATTAATGTTTTGAAATTGAAATTATTGCTTGATGTATCTGTGTATTATTATTTTTTAATTTTATCTTATATTTATATAATGCATGTGTGATAAATGTAATAGATGTAAGTCGTTTTTATCACAATAAACAATTAAACAATAGACATGCTTATTATTAGACCGAGCATTGCTTACTAATTAAATTACTAATAGTAATGGTAAAAAAATAACTTTCCAGCTTTTTTAACAAATAAACTGGTCTAATTTGCAATAACTGGTTAATTTCAGTTGAGTAAATTCATCAAACGGTACTTACTTAAAGGTGCTTGACTAAACACAAACACCATAGTTACCAATTGAAATGTCACACAGTTTGACACCATGTAGCAATAAATTGTCCTTCAAACCGATTCGAGCGCGATTATTTCGCAGTGGACTCACAATAGGTCGCCACGGCATGGACACACAGGTCGTGGCGTGGCGTAGCGCTGCGTGGCGCACACCGACCGTGGGACAGCAGCCGGAATGCAACTGTGACCAATCGATTATCAAGAATCGATTTTTCAAAATAACGGTAGCCATAAGCGATTTACATCTCGATAGTTACGTAGCAATTTGTGAGCGTGATCGATGAAATTTCCTTTTGCGGGTAAACGTTGTCCATTGAAGCTTCAACTGTCGTTTCATAAGGCACGGCGACGCAATAGCACGAATGCGGGATATTGTAACGCGTCCAGATTATATTGGTCTATGTCCGGCAGTAGTCTTGCTTCGATTTGGTTCTGGTTTGTTTCTAGATCGCGGGGCAGGGGAGCTATTGTTAGTTTGGTCTTGTGACACATTGTCGCCGGTCGCACGATTTCACTGTCCGGCGAGACGTGACGAGCTACGCGTGGTCGCTGTTTTTATTTCTGCCAATGACGGGTGTTGAGGCGTGGTATTGCCAGTGCGAATCCCACTATAACCGTACAGTTATTATGACTCTTAACACTAAAGATAGATGGGTTATTTTGGAATTATTCACGACTGGTTTATGTTGGCTAAGTGTTGAACTTCTCGGAGGTGGGAGTGATATGTTTTTTTCACGGTATACACACGCCCACTTAGCGAAATCGTCAATAAAGTAATCTGGTCTCGATTGCGTCTCGCGATTTCTAAATTGATTTTTGTTTTGTTGTGTATAACTAGCAGTTTATTTATGTTTTTTCTTTGCAATGATACCGATGATGGTTAGTTAACTGTTTAAGAATATTGTCACGGTCGCCTTCTAACTCCTGTAAGTATTAACGTACTTTTAATAAAATATGTATGTTGGAATATATGCGTTAACTATATCAAAACCAATCTTCCTTAATTAGGTGATTGAGGATCGTGCGTACTGAATATATCTACCTAAATGTGTTTTTTTTTCATTTTGGTCTAACCTACTACCGATTACCAATGCTTTTCAAATTAGAAATGGACCAACTCTTATTTTAAATTCTGGTTTCCACACATAAAAAAAAAGTTTTTTAACCTATATACGCCTGAACTGCAAGTTATCACAATAAATATACTTACTTAAGTATTGTTACTATCTCTTAAACCCTCTTAACTTTATAGAAAATTACCTAAGTAACAGACGTTATTTTATTAAAACTAACGTAAGTTAACGTAAGGGGTCCCCCTCTTTATAGTAGAACTTTTTATGTTATAATATTATTATGCATAACAGCGGTTTACAGAAACGTCATTGCGTAGAAAATTGTTTGGCATCCACACATTTATCATAGATTCAAAACCAATAATGTTAAAAGTCTAAATAATCTTAGAGCATAAATTTTATTGCCATAATAATCTAAAAGTAGAATCATTATATCGCAGAAAGTTCGCAGTCAGAATCGCCTTTTGGTATTTAATTCATACGTATAGTCATTTCAATGCTGAATCTTTTCTAAGATAGAATTTTCTTCTGGCATAGATAATTGGTTGAATACAATTGTTTTGTAGCAGACATAACGACGATAATGGTTATTGCTATAATTTAAAAAAATAACATAGTATGAAAAGGCTGTGCTGTGTATGTTATGCCAAATGAAATTCGGAGCATCGAGATTCTGCCAGATAGATGGAACCCTAACGTAAGATTTAGACGATTTTCATCTGTAAGAGTGTTAGAAGCGGGACCCGACCGGTTTTTTAGAACTCGTTTAACAATATTCATAGAGTAACATACTACATCAACTGCACATTATAAATCTTAAAACAAACTAGTTAACCATTTTCTCCCCGGATCATCAGCCCAGTAATACGCCCTAACTATCATCTAATAACTTTATAAAGCATAATCTCAGTCTGCTCGATCTCCATTACATAAAAATGAAGTTCATTATTCGATCGGTAAGTTAACAGTAATATAATTGTAGTTAAAACTTGTAACGTAATCCGCGGAGATATCTCAGATTTGACTAGCTTTGTATCGGCGGTGATGGGTTCCTCTTGCAACTGCAAACAATTACTACTGCTGTAAATCCTATTCCTAACTATCCCAACTAATATTATAAATTCGAAAGTGAGTTTGTATATTTGTTTGTTTGTTACCTCTTCTTCTCTTTATCTACTGAACCAATATTCTTGAAATTTCGCTAGTTAGTTAGTTTAAAAATAGTTAAGAGATCTGAGAAGGAAGGTTATGGTACTTTTCAACCTGGAAAAATGTACCGTTACCGTAGGAATTGGGAAACACGAGCGAAGCCGCGGGTAAAAGCTTGTTAATAAATACTCAGATAAGGACAAATCACACAAATTGAGCTAGACTCAACGTAAGATTAAGCTTGTGTTATGGAATGCTAACTCAAAGATACTATATTTTATAATAAATACATATACCTATAGATAAACACCCAAGATCTAGAACAATTTGAAAAAGGTCATGTTCCAACTTGCCCTTGCTGGGGATTGATCCTACAACCTCCGGATTGGGCGTATTGACGCCACGGAGGTCGTCTATCGACTAACTAATACAGGGTGACTTTTTTATTAGAGTTAGCAAGCGCAGCAGTGTAAGCACTAAATGGCTAGACGACCTGAGCAAGACTCTAGGAAAAAGCTAGGTAACTGCTTCCAGTCCCAAATAATGACTGAAAGTGGTTTGAAAAATATATCGTGAACCAATAACGTTCAAATGAAATCAATGTTCAAATATTCATGTTTTATTTACAAAAATCAACTCCTTGACTTCATATTTCTAAAGTTCTTCATCGTATCTTCATCAAATTAATATGAAATCAACTTAATGGTAAAGGCTTTTAAGTAAAAAAGAATCATCGAAGTCGGTTCACAATTGGTAATTCGCGTAATATTCATACTTACAAAAAAAAAACAGAGTCGAATTGATAAAAATTGGAGTCGGTTAAAAAATCTCTGAGATAGGATAGCTTAACTGTTTATATTGGGCAGCAAAGTAGTGACTCCCGGATTTCTTTAACTGTAATTTTTGCTTGGTTTTTATGGTTTTCAATAGACAAATGGGGAATCCACCGGACGAGCATTGTGATTATGACATGACTGGCACATCTGCCCGCCGCACGCGCCGCGCCAAAACAGGGGTCGATGAACCCCTTGCACCATAGACTAAGTTATATTTTTTTCATCTAAGGCTTGGATGTTTGTTTACCTAATTACTCAATTAATTAAATTGGTTTAATTAGGTAACAGTAAAACAAATAAATAAAAAAATACAAAAAAAGTATTAGAATATTAATCTATTAGGTACTTAATAACTTTGTAAACCAGTGAAGTAGTAATATAGACATACATAAGTAGCAGGAAAACGCAGGCTTATATATGCCCAGCAGTAGGCCTCAGCAGTAGGCATTTGAAAGGTGATGCTGATGATATAACTTACTAGGTACCTAATATATTTTAGTTAAGTATTTAAGAGATAGGCGGTGCATTTACTGTTAAATTTACTGTTAATAGATACAATATAAAACCTGCGAAAAAATATATAAATACATACAAATACATCACAACCATACATAGAATTAAGTTATATATATATATAAAATAAAACAAAATGCGATAGAATCCACTACAAACTAAATCATAAATTGGCAGATATTAAGCTTATATCTGATTTTTAAAACTGCACAAAGTAAAACAGTTCGAACCGAGAAGGATTTTAATTAGTATGTTATAATGAGGCATGTTTTTTTTACTTAAATCGAATTATTGATTTCCAGTTTCCTAATTTTTATGAAAAACATTTTTATATAAAGAAGAATGAACTGATCATATGTCAATACCAAGGATTTCCTATCCATGTGGGAGGCATTATGTTCAGCAGTAGACCTAATGCGGCTGAACTAGTTGATGATGATGATGGAAATGAACTGTCACTCCTACCTTTAACCACAGAATGGGATACTAATACTCCGACATAAGTCTCACTCAGCAAAGAAATTCAAAGAAATATCAACTCAATGTGGTTAGCGATATAGTTTAATTTAGCTCACGTCAGAACTCAGCACCTTTTCGTTTAGATACCTAGACATTCATTGCAGGCCATTTTCATTCTTATTACTTTGGACAAACGATTCGTATAACTGAATTTACCACTTGGATGGGCCGCCGCGCTCTTAGTATTTTTATTTATACTTTATTGTACACACATATACATGTTTTAAGTACAACAGGCGGACTTAATGCTAAAAGCATTCTCTAACAGTCAAACCTTGAGTCGATTGGAGAGTTTTATGTGGTGTGAATAAAACGTATAGGTAATGAATTTATATAAAAACAACTTAAACTTAACTAAATTTAAAAGATAATAATCAGAACACATACTATAAACATACTATTATTATTATTACATATACACAATTACTTACATACATATACAGGGTGGAATTGAAATCGTTGGCATCCTTTTAAATATCCACTATACCCATATACAAAGTAATGTGAGCCTATTAAAACGTCAATCAGAAGTCGTCATTTTCATATTAAAAAAAACCTCTAAACATGCGTTAGACTCCTTGATAGACACCATTACTGCAATTATAAATAAAAAAAACTTATCGTCATAAAACTCATGAAAAGTAAATTAATTATAATAGTATTAATTTCATTGCGTCGTCGTAGATAACATCCTAACCACAGTCCTAACATTCGTTCCCTCAATCGGTCGCGTGACATCGCCTTTCCCTACTCGACTTTAAACCTTATCCTCGCAACTTAAAGTCTGTTTATGTATGCCGGCCGCCCGCGCTACAGCTGGTGAGTGTACTTACCACCGCCGCATAGCCCTCTCGCAAGCGCAACGCGCGATGTTTTAATACTTTGTTCATTTTGCTTACTTTTTGATACTTTTTAATTACTGCACTAATTGCAGTATTGTTACCGTAAAAAATATCCTTTAAGTGAGTATGTTAACAAGTTAAATTAATGCCAATGATTTCAAATGCTCCCTGTATATATACCTACATTAAAATATATACAACAAAAATAAATATACAAATACATAACCATAAATATATATTGTGCAATCAAGTCTGTCCTATGTTTAATTAATAATGTATATTTTCGATACCTAAACGGGGAGTGACACAGCCCTGCTTCAACCACAAAATAACTAATCTGAGCGGGAAAAACTAATATCAATACCTACATCATAATTACAAACAACCTAATCTTCGGTTTATGCAATTCATCCACATACTAATCGCGGATCGCACGACTCTCCTCATCCGTTCCCAAGGCATGTAATGGGCAAGCTATCGACATAACCAAATCTCGATAATATCGATAACATTCACACATAGCACACGCACTAGTCGTCTTGTCAATAGAGATGGGCCGGCGGGGGCTTTGTTGTTATCGTTTATCGACATCGGTTTTTCGACGGCGGTCCTGTCACTCAAAGATTTTTGAGTTTTTGTTGGCCCGTCGATATATTGGTGTGGTAGTCATTGTGGAAATATGTATAAAATTTGAACTTTTTAGATATTTTTTTTTAAAATACTATTTCACTTTCTTGTGTATAGGAAATTCTTATAAGATGTATATTTAATGAAAATCCGTTAGCTGTAAGTTGTAGCTAAAAGGTAAAAGCTTATTGTAAATAATGTGTTTAAAGAGCTCTGGATTTATTAAATAAATAAAATAAAATTATGGAGGTACCATACTAAATAATTCTTTCAGTCACGGATAGACGTTAACTAAAGCTAAAGCTTTAGCTGTGTATAATTAGTAAAAGTTACAAAAACTATATTCTTTACTAGATAACAATTTCTGTACCAATTACTAGATATATCTTTTTCTAGAAACGTAGATATAATATGTCTAATATTTTTATCCACGATTGTTCAGAAGTGGGAAAAGAAACTACCTATTGAACTGAATGTTTTATCAATGTTCATGTTATTCTAATAAGAATCTATTTAATACATGCTACTTACATATTTATTGCTCTTATAAAACACGTTTAAAAGCCCACACGATTCTGCGTGTAAGCGAGATGTCAAATAATGTCTAAATAAATAACTAAATGACTTGAAAATTGAATTGCTAATATTAGTTTATAGTGGGTAGCTGCCAGTAAAAACTTGTTAATATTTACCGACTTGTTATACTCGTATAGGACACAAGTAAATCAAACAATATCAAACCTAATGAGGTGACGAAAAATTTCAATAAATATAAAAAGTTGAATAAAATATGTATGTAGATACTTATCATAAAAAAAACTACCTTACTTAATCAGTCATATAGTGATAAGATAAGATATGATATGAAGGTTAGTCTCGAAAATAAGATAAAAACAAACTGGAACTAAAGGAGCATTGCAATTGCAACCTTACTTAATTGGTTTCAAAGTAACAAGTGCTCTAATTAGACGATTTGCGAAATGTCTGAAACTAAACAATTAATACTTGCACCGCGACAGATGGTAATATATCGATAGTATTGGTAGTATTAAGTTGTGTAAAGACATGGTATCGGGACGTCCATCTGGAGCGATAGTTTTTTTCTCCGATGATTCCAATGACGGCCATATCGACATGTCTCAAACCTTTTTTCTTGACACTCAGATTATCGGAGGTGTAATAGAATTGAAGCAATTATAGCCAATCTACATAGTTAATATGATAGATTTTAAATTAAAATAAAATTAACCGTAGATAAAATTCAGCCAGTTACGTAAAACGTTCAAACACTGCACAATGGAACAAAAACATTGCAGATTTAAAAATAGAACTCTCAAATCGGATTACGCAACAGGGCTATTCACTGGCCACTCAGTTCGACGACCCTGTAATATTAAAAAGTTACGGACAATGGGAAAAGTAGGTAAATTTGAAAACAGAATGTCAATAGCCGGCGGCCGGCCGAACCTGCCCCACGCGCCCTTGACTTGCGGAGATAAAAAGGGGGAGATGACCGGCACTGCCCCCCCTCGCCCGCTGCGCCCCGCTGCCCTCTGCCCACGTCGGTGGTTTATTGCCATTTTTATCGCGCCCCTAAACTTAGTTTCATGCAACTGGTTGTTTAGAATGTCTGACCTGAAAGAAAATATTTTTTTAAACCAATACTAGGTTCGATATTTTTCAATTAAAGTTCTTATATCGTCAGACAGTTTAACACATGCATTTTCGAATAACTAAAAATTATACGTAGTTGTAAAATACCGCTGTCAAATATTGTATACCTACTCTTGAAGACTAGTTTTAACTAGTATATATCTACGAGTAGGTATATGTGTGTCAAATCTCAATGTTTTAACTTTAGTTAACACACATATAAACAAAAAAACAACTTTAGGGTAGCTCAATATGTGTAATTAATCCATAGTTAATTATTGATTTTGTTCTTATTTATTAGGCTTATACAAATACTTCGCATTTTTTACTCGCAGAAAAAACTAAATATTTTTTTCATGATATAGTATGATCCAAAACTTCACTCCAAATCAAAGTTGTAAAACATCCAAAAAAAAAAAAAAATAGAACTTCCAACCTAAGCACAGTTGGTAGAACAGCTGATCGTAAATGTCCCCTCTCGGGCGCGACCTTGAGCGCCGACCCCACTATTGAAATTAAAAAGAAGCACCCGAGGTTACTGGAACTTTGCACTTTAAAAATGGAATTACCAGTTGCGTAAGGTTAATAACCGCTGGGGAATATTTTATATTCCTGACCGTTCTTTTTTAAATTCTTGTTGGAGATAGTCATCTTGTGAATACACTTCTTGGTATTATGATCTTCGATAGGATTTTTTATTTCGTAAATAATTATCATTACAAAACTGTTGTGACTATACCACTGTAGTTTGGTGGTATGTGCGTATCGAAAAACAGCGTTTTTATTTAGATCCCCAGGTCAGATGTAAAATGATCTTGTTCAGACTAGACCTTGAACATTCTTCAGATTGAGATTTCTTTGAAAGTGATCTGACCTTATGGTCTGATATGCATTGAACTAATGTAGTGAATCCAATAAAACCATTCAGTGCACTATAGAAGTAGTATATATACACTATAGTGTGGTTTCTGGTCTAAAATAGGACTACTCAAGCTGTTAATGTCATAAAAAGGGGTTACAGGAAGGGTGCAAACACCTCATACAAATCCTCGGAATAACGGGCGGTGGTCGGTTGTAAAAATTTTTGCACAAATGCATTCCCCGTGATTATCTATCGGGCTATCATCAGACAAGCCGTCGTAAAACCATAGCCAATTTTTTATGATACTGACTTCTTTTTCTCCATTTCGCCATCTTTGGGTAACCATTGGCATATCATCTTTAGAGAAGAAAAAGTCTGAAAACGTGCGCCGGGCTCTAAAGCAGTAATTAATTATAATATAACTATAATAAGCTTCCTTGTTGGTCTGGAAGAAAAGAAAAACGCATAGAATGTACTAGCTGCTCGTAAAAGCTCTTTCTGCGCAGATCGTAAAAGCCGATCGAGGGAATGGGCGAGAATCTGAATCATATGAAAATAGGCGACGCGGTTAGCAACCCATCACTATTATGGTTTCTGTTTTCCACCTTCATGCCCACCATCACGCTAAAAGTGGCCTAGGCCTTACGGCGGGTAAGGCCTAGGCCACTTTTAGCGGTAGGTAAAAGTGGCCTAGGCCTTACCCGGTCGGTACCTAGGTCGGTAGTGGTAGGCTCTGTCTATCAAGGTTAGGATAAGACAAGAAGAAGCTATGATGACATAAAGTGAAACATATTATATCTATATCTTTGATATTTTCTCCAATACATACATATATTTGTTGAAGATCCAATAACAAAATGTTTATTCTAAGTGGGTTGACTAATCAAGGTTTCAAACAACTCGCCACTAAACTATAAACCTTTAACATTTCATTCACACCTTGTTTGAGTTAGAAACCTCTCGTCGTATCCCAGACGCAATGACTCCAACGGAACAATCGGGGGCCAATGTCCACTGCGTTCCATTGATCCATTCGGCTTTCTTCAAGAAATCACGTCGCCGGAAGACGATTCGACACGAACCACAGACCAGAACGCTGTCTTCACACTGGCCATTCTTAAAAAAATATCCGAACGAAACATTACTTTAAGAAGAAAAATATAACGTTCCATTTTCTATCTGAGTTTCGATGAAGGAATTTAAACTTTGTGTAAAGTAATTCAAACTTTATTGACTTAAAGATAAGGTAGTTTTTTATTGGTAGTGGTGAACTAGTGTGGTGCATTTCCAATCTCCTTCACGCGCCAGTGATGGGGTATGTTTCGCAGCGTCACCGTCAGATGGCGTGCGTTCCGCACCGATACGTGGTTCGGTTCCCATTGGCCGGTGGATTAGTTAATTGATGGGAAACTCGTTTATTTGGTTCAATGGTGATACTTTCTAAATCACAGTTAAGACACATTGCTTCTTGGAAAACTTATGTTCGGTTCAAGGCATCGAAAGTTTACTTTTAGAACGATTATCGACTATTAAGAGTTTATTAGAAAGTCGAGTTCGCAGCAAATTAGAACTGCTACTTATTTAAATTGTACATTGTTATTGTGACATAAGTCTTATTTAATTGGGTAGATGACTGGGTCAAAAATGAATTATTTGGTATTACCAACAGAATAAAATGTCAAAAAATAGTGTCACTTGTCATTGATCATATCGATTTTCAACATGATGATAGATTTAACCGATATAAAAGCGTTATTTGACTCAAAAAAATATGACGTCACGCGGTTGTTTTTCTCATACAAATCTAATAGAAAATGTTTGTTTTGACGTTTAGAAAAAAGTATCCGATTTGACTTGTTGTGATCTAGCGGAACAATAGATTAGAAAGGCAAGGCTTACTCGAAATATCATCATGAACAGATTATTTTAACCTGTGTGTCACAAAGACATATACAAAAAAATATTTTTAATATGTGTATACAGGGTCTAACAAAATATACTAAAACTATTTTAAGGGTGGATTCAGTCCATGATACTGAACAACTTTCCCCAAGGAACATATATCAAAATATGAAAAATAATTTTTGGCCTCCCATACAAGTTGACCCGAGTCTGATCCGAGTCTGTACGGAGAGTCAAAAAATATTTTTCATATTAAGATATATGTTCCTTGGAAAAAGTTGTTCAGAATCATGGACTGAATTCACTCTTAAAATAGTTTCAGTATATTTTGTTAGACGTTATATATATATATTCAATATGTTACCTGAAAACATTTAATTACTCAAAGGCAAAGCGTTTAAGACGACACTGACTAAATGGTTAATGGAACACTGTTTTTACTCCATTAATGAATTTGTTATTTATTGCAAGTCAAAAAGAAAGATTAATATACGAGTATGATTCAGAAAGACTTCTGCAGCCCCTACTAACTACTACGAGTTTAAATTCACTTTAAATGGAAAAATGTTTGCATACCTATCTGAAGGTTTATACAATGTACATACTAACATTAACTAACATCTTTAATCTATTGTATAATGCAAATAAATGATTCTTGATTCTTGAAATAATAACAAAGTTATAAATTTATCTAAAGGTTTTGAAGAATGTGAAATAAAAAATTGTCGTGGCTTATTCTTATCGAGTTAGCTAACACTCATGTAAGATTTTTCGAGCTGCCTAAAGGCATTTGACGTAGCTCAATGACTGTCAACTAGTGATGACAGTCAGTTTAATACACTAGTGAACTAATGTACAGGTTTCGTCACAATGTTTTCCATCACCGAAAGCAAGTGGTGGTTTAAAAAATTACCGAACATCAGTAGGTATACCTAAACTAAGAGATACAAATCGTGCCTATTGATTCACCAAATTGTAGTGTATGTGCCACTCTTGAAAATACACAACACTTGCTATTGGAATGTGTACGAAATGAAAGGGAAAGACAGTTATTGTTAAGCAGCCTGAATTTGAATAAATTTGATATTGGCGTTATATCGTGCTTATTATCGGAGCCATCTTCGGATGGAGCAATTGCGGTATATAAACTAGCAGCGGCTGCGCAACAGTAACTCCTTTTGATGTGAGCATGTTTTAGATTTACGATAAGGCTGATATGTTTATTAAAACAAAAGCCGTAAAAAAAAAGAAAAAAGAAAATAAAAAATAAGTCGTGCATATTCAGGATCGAAGTTGTGCTTCACAGACGCTTAGTTTGTGTCTAAACTGCTTGATTACCATTGCTTCAATGTAGTGACAGAGACGAGTAAACGTACAACGTGTTTAGTATTTAAATAAATAAATAAACACTGACATTGTATAAAAAATAATTGACATTATCTAAAAAACTACCAGACAAATTGATCTCTTTACTTGGATTATTACATAAGATTTTAGCATTGAAAAATACTATAAATTAAAATCCGCATGCCGTTCCATTGTTTTCTGTTGCGATGTCCTATCAGGGTTCATATTGTATAATATCTACAAAATTATGAAGTGACTATGTAGTATAACTAGTGTAACATATGTACAAAGTGAAAAGCAATAAAATAAATTGAAATTGAATTAACGCAAAACCTCTCAAATGGTACCTTAGCCCATGAAACTGAACCACTTTTGTTCTACAACATTTCCAAAATGCCAAAAATAAAATACGGATTTTCATACAAATTGACTCGATCAGCTGATCAGTTCGTATGAAAATTTTTTTTTTTTTGGCTTTCATGAAAGTTTTATAACAAAAGTTGTTTAGATTCATAAGCTGAGGTACCATCTGAGAGGTTTTGCTTTAGTTCATTAACACGTTGTATACATAAGGGGGGATCCTTTGCTTAGCAATAATGCCTTTATTATCATCAGGTCTTTGTAGTCTCCACTGCAGGAGCACGACTCTCTTTGTACTACTACAGCCATACTTGGCCAGAGCAGCCAGAATATTTGGTCTACCCTCTCCACGCTGGCCAGACGGGTTGGAGAGGTCAGATTGATGTTTATAAGCTTTATTTAGCTTGTGTTTCCTAAGTCGCCTTCTACATCATCTACGGGACGATTTGGATACCTATTCTACTCTTCTTGAAACCACACGGTGAATAACGCCTACATACTAACAAATTACAACAAAAAAATTAAATAAACATAAACATATTTTTATTTGCAACAAATGTATATCACTATTCTTATTTAAAAATCTACCCGTGTGGATCCGGGTTAGAATAGGACCACTCCATCTCTTCCTGTGGATGTCGTAAGAGGCGACTAAAGGACTAAGCACAAACATCTCGTGCTACAATTGCATTCCCAAGGAGGGTTAACGTTGGGCGGCGGCCGGTTGTAAAAATTTTCGCATAAATACATTCCCAAAGAGGGTTGACGTCAGGCAGGGGCCGGTTGTAAAACTATAGCCAAATCATTTAAAGTGTTCCGGCTATTTCTTCTCCATTTTGAAAGGTCTTTGGCATCCTTGGGTGACCATTGACATGCATATTATATTTGGAGAAGAAAAAGTGAGAAAGCGCACCCCGGGCTCCGAAGCAGCACTGCTGAGGATGCAACCGGGAATGCGCTTAGACAAAGTGTTCTTATTTAACAAACATAGGTACATACATTAGTATGTATGTATGTTTGTCCGTCCCATTAGGGATACGAAAGGGGAACGGACACAGCATTTTGGGTCTTGCGGGTCTCGCAGACAGAACCCAAAGCCGCAAGACCTAACAGTCACTTTCAGGATGATGGTGGGCAAGAAGGTGGAAAAGGGTATCAAGATAGTGATGAGTCTCTAACTACTCTCCATCTGTCTACCTACTTTTCATGTGGGAACTCACCCGACTACGCCGGGGCAGGTCAAGGTCCCACATTACGTAACGTAACGCTACGCATACGCGTAGATGTCTTTCATATGTAACATAGGTGCTACGAGCCACTACGAAGATGTTCGAACATATTTTTATCTACTATAACCATCTATCTAAATCTATATTTTAAATAATAGTAACTATATGTTCCATGCTGGTCTGGGAGGAAAGAAAAAACTTTGAACGTATTAGTTGCTTCTTTCCCGCGCAGTTTGTACAAGCGCAGATTGATTGACATTCCCATACAAGTTGCCCAGGCGGCTGCACACGTTTAATGGAAATGCCAATTTTTTTATTTTAATTTAATTATACTATAGTGATCTAGTTTAGCCCGTGGTTCGATTCATTACGCATTATGTCCTTTCCTTGATGTAGATTTCGCGATGATGGAGTGTCAAAAGTGTAACCTGTTTTGAAACGTAGTGGCGTACTTTTTTAACGCGGTACGCCTGGATGCGTACAATACTAAAAAGAAAAGTCACCTAAACAGAAGTCAATAGCATAAGACAATGTCCTTTAGGCAGAAAATCGACTTCATTTTTACTTTTGACGTTTAGCGAAGACTCATTCTAGCAACAGTAAAATAATTAAAAGGAAAAGAGACAATTAATGGGTTTTAACTAACTACTACCAAGTCCTAGATAACCCTTCAAAGTATTTTATGAACTACTGTTTACAGTTTAAAGTGAGAACGTTAAGCTTTACTACGCACATTCGCCATAAGTGGCCGTTTTTCGCAAATGCGCGTAGTAAAGATTAACGTTCTCACTTTAAACTGTAAACAGTAGTTCATAAAATACTTTGAAGGGTTATCTAGGACTTGGTAGTAGCAAAATTTTAAATAATGTCTCCGTTTTCTTTGAAATGATTTATTTTAAATGGGGGCAGCACTGGACTCCGGAAAATTCAGGTACGGCCTTAACCAGATTATCCCCATAAAGGTACCTTTTTGATCTTTAAATTGATTCAATGACTGTCATTTATCGACAACAGTCGTTATTAAACACTAGTGAACTAGAGTGTGTTTTCAACCAATTTCAAAAAAAGGAGGAGGTTATCAATTCGACGTCTATGTATTTTTTTGTGTATGTTACCTCATAATTCCTATAAGTGGTGGTAGTCGAAAATGACCCTACATGAGTACAAACTCAGAGGTTAAGTCGCGCCTAGCGAGGATCGAACTCGTGCCTCATAGACGCAAAGCCAGTGCCTATATCGCTTGGCCACCACCGCTTTAACTAAAACTTGTACATAGTATATTATTACTCCGTGCTAAAACTAAGAATAAAAATTCGCACGTTGTCGTAGCAGCTCGTAGGCTCGTAGCACCTATGTCACATATGAAAGACATCTACGCGTTGTGTGTAGCGTTACGTGCTACGAACCTCTACGATACGTCTACGGTTTTTATTGATGCTACGCAATTATTGTTTTTTTCTACGGAGGGAATAAACATTCCATTAAAAAGGTATCTAAAACATGTAGAGTACTTAATTGTAGTAGTGGAGAATATCTCTACTCATTTTCAAAAGGAATTTCTTAAATTAGAAGAAGAATACAAAAAACACTTGATAAAAAGAATGTTTAGGTATTTATTTATTTAACTTTATTAAAATACCTGTAAATAGCGGACTTAAGGCCAGGGGCCTTTTCTACCAGTCAACCAACAGAGGACGAGTTAGTTCAAATACATTCCTTCGTCTAAGCGCGTTCCCGGTTGCATCCTCAACTGTGCTGCTTCGGAGCCCGGAGAGCGCTTTCCCGTTTTTTATTCTCCAAATATAACATGCATGTCAATGGTCACCCAAGGATGCCAAAGACCTTGCAAAATGGAGAAGAAATAGCCGGAACAGTTTAAATGATTTGGCTATAGTTTTACGACCGGCCGCCTGCCTGACGTCAACCCTCCTTGGGAATGCAATTGTAGCACGAGATGTTTGTGCTTAGTCCTTTAGTCACCTCTTACGACATCCACAGGAAGAGATGAATTGGTCTTATTCTAACCTGGAACCACACAGGTAAGTTCAAATACATACATTGTAAAATAACATTAATATCATAAAAAAAAATTTATAATTTTAGTCATATTCAACCAAATTAACCAAAAATTCCTATTCTTTATACTACTAGTATTACTATAACTAAAGACAAAACTAGCAAGTTCCATAGCGAAAACAATCAAGCCACCACAAAAACTCCCCGAGCATAAACCTTTCATTTATTACACATCTACAGCGAACACCAATCAAGCTTTCATTAGTCACAATCAATATTCATATCCCATGCGGAATCCTCCACAAAAAAAAAAACAAAATGATAGATGATCCACGACTGCGCCACAACCAAATTAAAAAGAACAAGCCATATCACTTAGCGCACACACGCAAGCGGTTTTATTAAAAAATTCTACATATCTCTCGCGTCTTCAGATCTTAACCCCCACCCTACCCCCACCGATAGAGACAGAAAATAAAAAATACGTGAAAGAAAAGGACAGAGTCGGATACGAAAATTATAATTGCCAACTGTACGTAAATTAACACCGCCGATTCGGTGTGTCTCCTTCTGAGATGTGTTTTCTTACGTGTGTGAAAGAGAGGGGGTTTGTGTGTGTGATTTACATACAAACACAATAGCAGACAGTGAGGGAAATCGAAGTAAGCGATGCGATCGGTTTTCCGATCCGCTTCGTGCATCGTGCTTGTGCATTATGGATGCATCCGAACAAGTACGAATTAAAACAATCCGGCACCGGATAATGGATGCGACTGCATATATTTCGTTGGGAAACAGTTTCAGACGGTTCAGTTTTGAATATACTTTTTACGGAGTTACGGAGGAAGAGGTTTTTGTATAGATGAAGTCTTTGAGAGATTATTTGTTTTATGTTCTGTGAAACACTTGGCTCCGTTTTTTTAAGACTTTTCAGTGTTACCTATTTCTGTGAATTGGATTTGGAACTCATTCGCAAGCTTTACATGTTATATTGTGATAACATTGTACTCGTATTACTCGTAGGCATAATATCTTTGTAAACTGACAAAGCACTTCTGGCGCGTAGGCGACCAATACTGTGTAAATAAGTTTCTTTCGGCGTGTCTTCTCAGTAGTGGTCGTTGCGAAATGCTAGAATCGGTATCGGCCTCACATTTTTCCCGGGATAAAAAGTATTCTATGTGTTAATCCAGGTAGTTCGCTATCTTCATCCCAAATTTCATTACAATCCGTTCAGCCGTTTTTTCGTGAAAGCGGAAAAGCAAACATTCATCATTTCAATTAGTTCATTCATTCAAAATAGTCATCTATTTTTATGGCCCTAAGTTCTGTATACCCCTGTATATGTTTAGAGATAAATACCATAATGTTTTTGTGAAATAAAAATATTTTATTTTATAATGTATCTATTTATCTATTGTATTAATGTATTTACCCAACTATGGACCCTGAAAAGCTAGAAAAAAAATATTTATAAAAAATTGTGTAATTATGTCGACTTTTAAAAAGAATAGTATTTAACTTTCATATATGAGTAACTAGCTTTTTACGGCGGCTTTGCTCGCGTATCGCAAATCCCACGGGAACATTACTTTTTTCCGGGATGAAAGGTACCCTATGTCCTTTTCAATAGTCCTTACTATGTGTATGCGAATTTTCAAGAAGTTTGATTTAGTAGATAAAGCGTGAAGAGGTAACAAACAAACAAACAATCAAACAAACAAACCAACAAACAAATATACAAACTCACTTTCGCATTTATAATATTAGTTAGGATTAGGATTTGGATTAGGATTAGGATTAGGATGTGGCATCTTAAGAAATGATAACATCAGCACACGTCACAATGTCTGCAATTTCTGCCACCAAATTATGTGACTTTCATCTTATCTTTTGTACAATAAAACGTATAATTGATATATGCGTAATAAATCGAATCACGGTCTACGAGTATACTAGATCAGTATACTATACTGATAATAAAATAACAGTCAAAAAACAAAAAGAAAAAAAGCGGCCAAGTGTGAGTCGGACACGCCCATGAAGGGTTCCATAGCAGCAAGTAACATAAAATAAAAGTTCTAAAGGTAAATTGCGGTTAACGATTTATGACGTATTTAAAAAAAAAATCAATTACCAGATCTCGTTCAAACCATTTTACAGTATAGAAAAAAAAATATATAAAAAACCTCAATATAATTTTTGAAGACCTATCCATAGATACTCTTAATGTATGGGTTTGATGAAAAAAATTTTTTTGAGTTTCAGTTCTAAATATGGGGAACCCCCAAATTTATTGTTTTTTTACTATTTTTGTGTAAAAAGCTTAATGCAGTTCACAGAATACATCTACTTACTAAGTTTCAGCAGTATAGTTCTTATTGTTTCGGAAAAAAGTGGCTGTGACATACGGACGGACAGACAGACAGACATGACGAATCCATAAGGGTTCCGTTTTTTGCCATTTGGCTACGGAACTCTAAAACGACATTCCCAAACAAATTGCCCGGGCGAAACCACAATTAAGAGTATGTATGGAAATGCCATTTTTGTGTTTCTTGACTGTTATTTTAATTTCATTATAATATAGTGATCTATTACAGCCCGTGGTTCGTTGCACGTTACAGAAATATGGGTTATTGTTCTCTGGTATATCATCAACCAAAAATAAAAGCGTAATTCATAATAATATAATCCGCAGAAGATACGAGTCCCCCCAGGCGCCATCTATCCAGACCCCGCAAGACTAAGCTGCTTTTCCTCTGAGAGACATTTATCCGATTTCAGCCACAGTCCGCGACTTTCAGGCTATTTTATTTCGATATATTAGTGTTTGTTTATTTCAGTAATTTATTCGCTATCATTTTATTTTCAACAATAATTTCTTATACTTTTGTCCTCGAAAAAGTTAAGTGAAGTCACGAGGGATTTTGTGTCTTTTTTGGATATCTTTTCGTAGTTAAGACTTCTTGTTCGTCTTGCCATAAGTTTATTTTTTCTTTTCCTTCGCCTTTTTGACGAAAGCCTTTTTAACCTACATTTTCGAAAATATATTAAACTTTTCAAAACAAACCATTTTCAGTTATTGCGTCCAGTGTCGACCTTCCCCGACAATAAAAATCTCTTATCTGTCAAACATATCTTGTTTTTAATATTAGCAAGTTTCCGCGGTTGCATCCTCAGCTGTGCTGCTTCGGAACCCGGGGTGCGCATTCCCGCTTTTTCTTCTCTAAATAAAACATGCATGTCAATGGTTACCCAAGGATGCCAAAGCGAAGTGGCCAAGAAATAACCGAAACAGATTAAAATGATTTGGCTATAGTTTTACGATCGGCCGCCTACCTGACGTCAACCCTCTTTGGGAATGCAATTGTAGCTCAAGATGTTTGTGCTTAGTCCTTTAGTCGCCTCTTATGACATCTACAGGAAGAGATGGAGTGGTCCTATTCTAACCCGGAACCACACGGGTATCTGTCAAACATATAACTAAATGAAATACAAAAAAGAGCCACCTGTGACAAACCTCAAAATAGGTAGATATTATATTTTCACGGGCCCTTGCTTGTTTAAGCTAGAGGTCAATGTGACACAATTATCAAGAATACCTCACGGTGTAATTAAAGAACAATGGTCCTCAAAAATGCGTGGCGACGTCTAATATTTATGGAACAACCTCATTATAGTTTTATTTTAAAAAAATGTAAATTTTTATTTGTAAGACGTAAGGAGTAGATATTGTAATATAAAACAAGTTTATATGCCAGACAATTAAGGCCAGGCATTATAAACTATAAACAGTAGTTTAAAAAATAGTTTGAAGGGTTATCTAGGACTTGGTAGTAACAAAATTTTAAATGATGTCTCCGTTTTCTTTAAAACGATTTATTTATAAGGGCAGCACTGGACCCCGGAAAATTCAGGTACAGCCTTAACAAAACCTTCGACTTTCAAGCGTTTACAAGTAAGTGAAGTTAAGTTTTCCTCTTTATGTTATTACTTTTGAACGGCTGAACCGATTTTCATCAAACAAAGCTAAGCACTATTTTGACAGACAAGGCTTTTGGTTAAAGAAAATCGCATTGAAATTGGTTTATTCGTTTAAGAAATACCTAGGTATTTCTTAAACGACGAGGTAGACGTATCTAGATACGATACCACAGACAGGCACACAGATACACAGGCACGCCAAACCTATAATATCACTTTGTTTTGTCGGGGGTAAAAACGACATACGAGAGTTGCGAGATTGGTTGCGAACCATGTCAGGTTAATATTTCAGTGGTTCAAAACTTGACAATATGAAGCACTAGCCGCAGAGATATAGATTCATTATCACGTGTTTATCTCTAACAGGGTAGACAAACCCCAGGGCCATGAGACCCAAAGGCTCTGCTTAGTTTCCATGCTAGTCTAGGAGAAAGGAAAATACACAAAATGTACCATCTTCTCGTCTTCCCGGGTAGATCGTGGGGGCCGATCGAAAGATAGGGTGAGAATCTGAATCATGGGCAATGCAGTTAGCAATCCATCACTATTTCACTATACAACGGGTACAAACGGGTAACTCACGTCAAAAGTCAGCTACTGGCCGACATGTTTCTACCTCAGGCCTTCTTCAGGGCGAATGTGATTTGCGACGCCCACACTAAGACGTCCCGAGTCACACTGACATCATCACATCACTATTTTAATTCCCTTTGACCACCTTCACGCCCACCAATATGCTAAACGTTGCCTTAGGGTTCAGCCCCAGGCCATATCTATATCGTTAGGGATAAAAATGTGTATCGTTATATCCCGTGCGTATCTTGTAGAACCCGAGTGAGTTGACCTCGTGGCAATGACTCGCGACAAGTGACTTTACACCCATGTCTTGGCGAACATATGACAATGTCTTGAAAAGCATGTAGAGCCAGTCGGTCAAAAAGACACCACGGTTGTGTATAGCTACGGGAACACGCACCAAAGGCCCGCCATTGATTTGTGTGTGCAACCTTGCAGTAACATATGACAATGCATTGAAGAGTATGTACAGCCAGTGGGTCAAAAAGACACCATAATAATATAATAACGTTTATTGCTCACCATAATCAATAACATGCTATTTAAACAAGTAATTATAACTTAATCTAGTTTTAAATACATAAAAAAACCATGGCGGTAAATAGCTACGAGAACACGCACAAAACAATGGCGGGCATATGTCAATGTCTTGAAAATCATGTAGAGCCAGTCGGTCAAAAAGACACCACGGCGGTATATAGCTACGGGGACACGCACAAAACAATGGCGGGTGAGGCGGTTGGCCTCGCAGCAACCCCCCATGTCTTGATGAACATATAAAAATGTCTTGAAGAGCATGTACGTACGTACGTCGTACAGCCAGTGGATCAAAAAGACACCACAGCGGTATTTAGCTACGAGGACACGCACAAAACAATGGCGGGCGACGGTTGATTTGGCAACCTCAAGTCTTGAAGAACATATAACAGTGGGTCAAAAAGACACCACGGTGGTATATAGCTACGGGGACACGCACAAAACAATGGCGGGCGACGGTTGACCTCGCAGCAACCCCCCATGTCTTGCCTCCCGCCCGGTAGCGCCGCGTGCAATTAATATGCCGAGGCGGCCGCGTCAACCGCGACTGTGACGATTTGATACTTGATTTGTTGTCTTGGGTAACACGTTTTATTGCATCAACTTTTAATTTCATAAAAGCTATCAGTCAAAGAGGTAGTTGAGGGGTACGAACAGAACTTAAAATTTTTGGTTGAGGAAATTGTACCATCATAAGATTTTTAACACAACAACAAGGGGAGGCCTTTGCCCAACTATGAGACCTGAATGGCTAGAAAAAAAGATTTTTATTGCATATTATCTCTAACACCATCGTGGAAAAAGTTACATATCATAATTATGTTAGTTAAGGTTCTAAGGCCCACAGGTGGGGTAAAGGGTTTTTAAAAATCTTTCTTCTATTTGTAATAACTAAGTGCATACATATTTAATTAAATAAATTATTAATGTTTGGTAATTGGGCATATATGTATCGTATTATGTTTCTTCCTCAGTATTTAAAAATACATATAGTAATTTTATTAA
The DNA here is from genome assembly GCA_963576875.1 of Acrobasis repandana. Taxonomy (NCBI): domain Eukaryota; kingdom Metazoa; phylum Arthropoda; class Insecta; order Lepidoptera; family Pyralidae; genus Acrobasis; species Acrobasis repandana. The sequence continues at coordinate 5,520,502 of OY756230.1, read as the reverse complement.
TGTTCCCAGTTATTTCCATGTAGTCTTTAGTTAGAGTATATAACAATATTTTGGTTGATCTCCTTTACTTTTGTAAACACAATTATTGTGAGTACCAAAATGAAAAACTTGAAGAGAGAACAATGAACAAACAAAAAATTAATGACAAATCTACCATCTTGTAGTAAACATTTTACTACAAGATGGAAGATTTGTCATTAAGATTTTTATACTGGCATAATCCACTACTATTATATACAGTAGTGGGGCGAAGAGATTTATTAATACTTTTGTCAATTAGAGTATAAGGCAAGTCATTGGATACGTCTCAAATGGATAACGTCTAGTTGTGCTTCTAATCATACTTTTCTGTATTAATTAATTGCACTTTATTTATTTAACTTTATTAAAAAACGTAATAGGCGGACTTTAGATTGCCGCTATATTTCTTGGTAATGAAAATTGGATAAAAGAAAAATATTTCCAAAAAAAAGTGAAAAATAATTAAAATATCTAATTACAATGATCAAGCTACAACGGTTGACACATAACCCGTCCAAGTTTTCTTTTGCGAAAGAAGAGAGAGAATTTTTGATCAATAATTGTCACTGGGCGGCCCCCTTACCCCGCCGACGCGAGGGGGGGTGAGGAGGATCCTGCGACGGGGGGAGTCGAATAGGAGGGGGTAATTACGAGTGCGTTTTGTTACCGAGATGATAGGCGCGAAAAATGGCTTGCGCGTGCCTTTACGTGTCGCCTCTAGTTTTGAATATTCAGAGTCGGCCTCTCGTCCTGATGAAATATTGAATAGACGGCGTAATTTATTCTCCAAGGAGTTTTCGAACGGTCCGCGTTCCGTTCGGATATTGAAATTAGGCGCTGCTTTGCCTAAGAAAAGCGTTTGTTTGACGGGTGTCCTGAAGCGGGCCTTTATGCGACCAATCGCGGTGAAATTATTCTTTCTGATTCTCATTTGCCTTTGGAGTATGGAGATATCTCGTAATGTCTTCCATCGACGGTTATGAGTCTGCGATCTTAGATAAGACACGTAACATTATGGTACAGCCTTTTTAGACAGTGCTGTACTTAGGTAAATTATATTCTTTTTTTAGATAAGGATAAATCACACATTGAGCTAGCCCGAAACTAAGTTTAAACTTTTATTCTTCTTCATCTAAGCGCGTTCCCGGTTGCATCCTCAGTTGTGCTGCTTCGGAGCCCTGGGGTGCGCTTTCCCGCTTTTTCTTGGTCACCCCATTGACATGCATGTTATATTTGAAGACAAAACAAGGATGCCAAAGACCTTGCGAAGTGGAAAAGAAATTGCCGGAAAAGTTGAAATGATTTGGCTGTAATTTTACGACCAGCTGCCTGCCTGACGTCAACCCTCTTTGGGAATGTATTTGTGCGAACAGTTTTACAACCGGCCGCCGCCCGACATTAACCCTCTTTGGGAATGCAATTGTAGCACCTATCTGATATGTAGGTCCAATTCTGACTCAGAACCACACGGGGAAGAAAGTTTAAACTTTTATTATTGGCTATTAACTCTAAAATACTATATTTTATAATAAATACAAATATAAATCAACAACAAGGAGCCAGGACAATTTAAAAAAAGGCTATTTTTCCAACTTCCTCTGGTTGGGGATTGAACCCAGAACCTCCGGAGCGGTGGACTTACTTGTTAAGCACTAAGCCACGGAGGTGTCTAAATTATTAATAATATAAAATTATAAATAAGGATTTGAAGGTTAGCAATAGATAGTTCTGTTATTGAGTTAAAACAAATAATAATAAATACTTAGTTCCTAAATAACCGCGATGTAAGTATGACAAGTAGTATTTGCTCTTTCGAATTTTGTATTTTATTTGCATGATTTGGTACAATAAACTTTATTACAAACAAACGAACATCTAGACATTTTTACCGTTACAAAAACAATAAACACTTCTAGGTTGGTCCCGTAGTAAAAGTTGTTGGATTCGATTAAAAAATTGACAGCGCGATACACTTTTTCCGACTAACGTAGCGTCATCGTTGTGACTGGACACTCTCTCATTTATCTCAGCGTATTCCCAGATACATTTTTAGCGGGATTGCTGTGAAGCCCGGGGTCTGCTTGTCAGTTTTTCTTCTCTACTTCACACGGTCTTAAGCATTAGTTAAAAGACCATCCTTGACGACGTCAAGCCAGCTTTTCTTGGACCACATCTGCTGGAGCCCGGCGTAGGCCCGGGCATGGCTATACATTGGTTTCCCACGTAACTTGCTTAATCTCCAAAATGGTATATTTCTTATTTATGTAATCTTTCTTATCGTCAACAACCTGACTCTTGAGTTGTATGGCGTGGAGTGTATGCGGTCATGCCTTCCAAAACTTTGGAAAAATAAAACTGCCTTATCTTGATATACTTTTCTATTACACAAGGAACTTAAAAACATCACAAATACAAAATAAAGAATTAGGAAATTGGCATTTTTTCACTTTTTTTTTCCTATTTAATTATTTGTTGCTAATTTATTACAGTTGTACTGCATCTTGGACGTTTAAAATATCACAAACATAGTCTCTTATTTATAACATTGCACGCAATTATAGAATATACAGTGGGCTACATTCTTTCTTTAAAAATAAAACGTTTTCACCTGACCGTAGCCGATGTAGAGTCCTCCCAACTCCAAATTGGCCATTCAAATACACGTGTTCTCCATGCAAGTGCCTAATTAAGAATCGCAAATTAAGCCCAATATGAAGATTCAAACAAGCTATTGCACTTAGTGAATGCAAATATGCAAATTCATGCCTTACGTCGCGAACAGTGAGTGTGCTGTGCGGCCGCGGACAGCGGAAGGTGTGGAGACGGTCTATGAGTGTTTTATTTAATTTAGTAAGAAATATTGATGGCATTGTGCAAAGGCATATCGTATATTTTCTGTGCAGGCATAGCAAGGCAATTTCGCCGTGTGGTTTCCGGCAGAGTAGAATAGGACCACTCCAAGTCTTCCCGTGGATGTCGCAGAAGGTGACTTAGGAAACACAAGCTGAACAAAGCTTAAATATCAATGAGACGTCTTCAATCCGTGTGGCCAGCGTAGAGAGTGTAGGCCAAATCCTCTGGCTGCTCTGACTAATATATGGCTCTGGTAGTACAGAGAGGGTCGTGTTCCTGCAGGGGAGACTAAAAAAGACCTGATGATGATGATGATAGCAAAGCATTTAAAAATAAATGTACAAAAAAGTTATGTCAAAAAATTGTATTTACTCGTAATGTAGGATAAATATATAAATCTCTTAATGAAGGTAATTTTTCTATTTATTTTTAATGCAAAAGCTACTACTACTACTACCGTTTCGGAATGATCTCTGCTTGGAAGATACGCCGAAATAAACCCAGTTCAGTATAGGAGCCTACCCATCAGGCAGGGTAGGCTTTATTCTTATGATATATATATATATATATATATATCATAAGAGTATATATATATATATATATATATGTCGCCGGGTCAAGTTTTATGACGTTTTAAATTTATCATTTACAACAGTTTTGTTTAAAATACTCAACCCGCAAATTGACTCATAAAATAAACAGTTGTTTTATGATTTAATGCGATGTTATTACTTTAAATTTTATTTCAAAGTATGTTTTGTTTTCGACCAGCAATCGCTGGGAGATTTAAAAGTAGGTTAATGCTTATTTGGCTGTCACTATTTATTGAGGGGCTTTATTAATTAAGAAGTCAATTAATTCATTGTAGTCACATTGTTTTAATAATTATTTTCATAAAGCGATCTGTGAATTCCGGCGATAAGAGCGCCACTTACCCAAAATGTCAAGATGGCGTAACTTAGCGCCCGAAATCGAAGCGAACGACATTCTGTGGCTTGACTTCGAGACGAAAACAACTGTAAGTGAAACCTGTGATAAACTGACTTGGTATAGTGTTATTAATCTATTGTCTTCTAGTTTTGTGTTTTAGTATTTCCTTTTGTTGTTACATGGATTAAATTAAGTAGGTACTTAAAATATTAATGAAATTGTAGTTAGCACATGAAGTAAGGTGCCATGTTGATATTTTAGTGAGCACACGGAGTGCGGTGAATTGTCGATATTTCAGATAAGTAAAACAGACGTTTGGCATACCCACATACGATTGTTATAGTCGATGTGGATTGTGAATGTTAAATAAAATTGTAGTCAGCTTATTAAGTGAGGAGCCATGTAGTTATTTTAGTTATCACGCGGAGAGCGGTGACTTGTCGATATTTCAGATAAGTAAAACAGACGTTTTGCATACCCACACACGATTGTTATAATCGATGTGAATGCTAATTGATTTTGCGTCACTTAGATTAAGAGTAGAGAGTTATTCAAATGTTTTAAACAGCAAGACGTGGGTATCGTATTCCTGCATACGATTATTGTAATAGGTGTGGATCACGTAACACAATTATTAAAATGGCAATCTACTTTAACAACACGGGAAGCCCTGTGGACACAGGATCCCTGTGTGGCCTAGAGAGTAAAATGAGTGATGTGGAATCACGAGGCCGCTTCTCATAGGTCAGTGCGGAGGAGGGGCACTGACCTTACCGTTATTTTTAATAATGCACTGTAATGATTTCATACTTGGTCGTTTTGTTTATAAATAATTCATATTTAAATAAGTTCACTTATTTAAATTAAACGACAGTCAATTCTGGCTTTTTTATTATTTATTGATTCTGAGTTTCCCCACAGTTACCCACTTATTCCGATATATACATTAAGTATATGTATTTATTGTATAATATTATGAAGGAATGTTGTATTGTAATACTGCTACAACTTGCACCCCTTCTACCAACTTCTCGATGTGTCCCAAAGGCAAATTGGTAGATAATGCATAGCGTTAAGTTTGACCCATTGTAATCAATCAAATATAAGATTGTGTGCAATAAACTTAAATAAATAAAAAAAAAATACTTTATATTTTACAATGTACATTTAAAATGCCTCTTTGTTATTATATCGTGTCACAATGCTGGTTTTTTAAAGATGATGAGGTCCAAGGCCAAATAATCAAATTAAGGTAAAAATAATGATAGGCTTTCTTCTGTATTTACGCGACAGTTATCATTTGATATGATAGATAGAAAAATCTTTTTTTAGCGTTAATAGCCAAAGGAACGCCTACTCAATAAATAAATTTACTTTTAACATACTAGGTTTATACTTTGCAGAAGTCTACGACTGCGTTTGTTCCATTCTTGTTTCCAAACAATAGAAAATTAAACTACATACAATCGCCTCCACAGTTTTTCTAGTAATTCAGTAACAGTCCCAAGAAGAGGGTGGTTAATGAATAAAAAAATTCCCGTTTTTTTCTCCATAGCTCAGTGATTAGTTACCCTTATAATGAGTAGTGTGTGTGAACTGCGCGTGTGTGGGGCGGGGGATGTTTTTTAAGTTTCTGCTTGATAAGGGTAGATGTATTGATCGTGTTAAATGAGTTTAGAAAGTTCGAATAGGCTTGGGTTTTTATTTGATGCATTTATTAATTTGTGTTAGCCGTGTGGTTTTCCCGGCAGATTAGAATAAGTAATATAGAATAGGTCCACTCCAAGTCTTCCCGTGGATGTCGTAGAAGGCGACTTAGGAAACACAAGCTAAACAAAGCTTATAAACATCAATGAGACCTCTCCAACCCTGGCCAGCGTGGAGGGTGTAGGCCAAATCCTCTGACTGCTCTGGCTAATATATGGCTCTGGCAGTACAGAGAGGGTCGTGCTCCTGCAGGGGAGAATAAAAAAGATCTGATGATGATGATTATGACTAATTTGTGCGTCTTATTATACATATATACGGTGTACATTATAACTCTTTGGACTAACTGACGCGAAACAAATTGACCTACAATATGTCAATTTCTCATGTGTCGATTTCATCGTATTTTGTTTGGATATATGTAACAGCTCCAAGTACAACAGCTGTCGTACCTAGCGGAACTTCAGCCGCGCAACTATTTTTATTTATTTTTTTATTTTATTTTAAGGATTTAGAAATATTAACTTTACCGTCTATTTATATTTTTGAGGCCTGTAAGTTTGTCCGTAAATATCCCCAATTTTATACAAGGAAGGAAGACTTGCCGCGACGATATCCCACTCGGAAGAAAAATAAATTAGTTACACCCACTTCCAAGCTAGAACTATTTAAGTCTGGCCCGCTAGCTATGACGATAAAAATTTATAATGCCCTACCCGACAGCCTACGAAATGAAGAAAATAATTCACTTTTTATAAAAAAATTAAAATCGATTTTAGCAAATAAAACGTATTATAAATAAGACGAGTACTTTAACGATAAAAAAATTTAATTGAAATTGACACTATAAACTATAGGTAGGTACCAAATAAACATTGACATTACTTTTTTTTTACTTACATTATTTTTTTTTTACTTTACTTTAATTACGATCTTGCTGACAATAAATTAAAAAAGAACCTATTTGGTAAACACTTAGGTAAGGCTTATATTCATAAATTAACTGCATGTCATAAAACTCGCTTGCCGTTCCAAATTTTGTTTTGCGATACCCGACAGGGTTCATAGTGTGCTATTTTAATACAGTGACTTTAAGTAGTTAGAACTGATGTACATTATGAAATGCAATAAATGAATTGAATTGAATTGAAATTCGGCACAGTGTGTTGACACTTTTGTAATAAGAGAGTATCAGTCTGTTTGGCCGTTGAGATAAAGTAAGAATTATAATTCTTCTCACCTACCATCACGCTAAAAGTAGTCCTTGGGTCTTGCAGCCCTGGACTCTGTCTGCTTAGAGCCGCAAGACCCAAAACGCTCTGTCTACCCCATTAGGGATAAAGACGTGATAGAATGTATGTATCTATGTATGTATGTAGGAATTACAATCTGAAATATGTATTAACTCGACAAAATAATAGGTACTACTATTACTTTTGAACTTTCATGTAACGGTTCCAGTTCCACAAAAAATAAACAAAATGTTGAAATTTAAATAAGCATGACAAACAATTCAATTTGTCTAAATTCAAGTGCGTATGAAGAAACTCGGGAAGTAAAGGAAAATAGGCCAGTTTTCCCGTGACGACGCCGCAAACGACGTGTCAAGGTGAACCGAATGAAATCCGACCACCATGTATACATGTACAGGCGGTTCCGCTAGTGATGGGACGTGCGCAGGTTACGATAAATTTCTTTCGATATGGAAAATTGGGCAGTCTTACTATAAATTGATAAAAATTGAGAATTTGCAAAATGAAAAACATGTTTTACAGGAAATAAATGCCTCATATTTTAATTATGATCATAGTAAAACTATAAACAGAAAAGGATTTTGTTACATTTTGGATAATATTTCAATTATTTGTACCATCAATAATCTTTTTAATTATATCTCACTTCTATTCAAAAATAATAACACAAATTAGTGCAAAAGATATGCTAAAACAAAAAATAGCTTTGTTATTTCTATCACATAAGATTTAGAACTCATGATAAATACATTTGTTTAAGTTTTAATTAGTTTAGTTATTTTAGATTTATCATCATTTATCTTATATAGGTATTAGGTAATTGTAAAAAAAAGTAATAATAAAGTTTTATATTTGATAAAAGTACTATGTTGTAATTGCAACGTTGGTGTGACTTGCAAGTTTTTTGTGGTTAGATGGATTTATTTTATTTAACTATCGTTTGATCCGAATAATAAGATGCTTATCTCAGCCCTACGCGGTAGAGCCTTAAGGAATGGGGACTTTCTTACTTTTCTCTCCCCATTCGTAACATGTGTCCAGTATTACAGGGACTTTTAAAAAGCCACCACATTCCCTTGTACACCCCTATATGGGTCAAACGACAGGAGGGAGGGGTAGCTCAAGTTACTCTAGTGCATGTTCAAGTAAGGATGTAAGAGTGACTCAAGTTAAATTAAGAATGTGGAGTTCGTACACTTTTTTTTCTTTTTTCGCTCACTTTGTTTGTTGACGTGGAGTTTTTTGACATTGTTGACTTGCCCCCGAGTTTTCTTTTAATTCTTAAGGCGTTCGTGTGTATGTACGAGTACCTTAGCGTTACACCTCGAAGCTCCTGCGTATGTGCGTCGTATTTTTTGGTCGTATTAAGGGATTTCGTGAAGAGAGGTGTGTTTTACGGATTACGACCTCTTTGAAGTCTGTGATTAAGGTTTGTAGGATACGTTTTGTTTGTTTTGGAATAAGGGTTCTTTAAGAGGTAATATCAGATGTGAGGTTTATTAGATATCAAGTGAGTCAGCCAAAAAATGTAATAGATACAACGATGATGCAAAAACTTGGCGCCGCTTTTGTGATTTTTTTTATGATTTGAATTATTTTTATTTCTCAATCAATCAATAGATAGTCGATGTCATTAACCCAGTCACGGATACTTCTAGGAAAACATAGAATGTTTTACCGTAGTAAAAACCGAGGAATTAATTAAAAAGAAGCACCACTGAAAGTAAGCTACGCGATATATTCGCTCGAAATGTACAATATTACTTCTTATTTCCTGCAGCATAAGAGTGAGGTGGATTGCTAGTGAAAATATGTAAAGAAAGCCATTACGGGCAAGTCAGATGGAGCGTGTCGCGCGACAAACTAGCGCGCGCCGCAAAATGAATAAAAATGTTGCGTACAGTCGCTAACTCGCTACACGTACTTAGAACGGCGATGTGAGTGGACGATGCTATCTTAAAACCTAGTGAAAAAGTAACAAATTCTAGGTTTATGAAAAACCTGACGAGGACGACAAGTTGCTTAGTTACCTTTTTTGCTAATCGCCTTTTTAGGGTTCCGTAGTAAATAAGGAATCCTTATAGTTTTGCCATATCTGTCGTCTGTCTGTCCGCGGCTGTACTCAGAGACTATTTGTACTAGGAAGCTGTATTTTTTTAGCTAGCTATCCTAGCGTCCATAAAAATAAAGTGGTTAGTATTTTTTTCTAGAATAACCCATGGTATGGGGTGTCGTTAAATATGTATTTCAAAAATATTGTGAGTTTGTCGAATAAGGTTTTAAAGCAATTTTTTGTTAAAGTTAAACTTGACTCTGTCAGCTAAATGGTTGAATATGGACACGTGGAAATTCACGGCAGTAGTACAATATATAACAAATTTAAAAAGAAAACTATCAGAGCTAAGTAGCATTTACAAATTAAAGAGTTATAGTCGACCAACTTATTAGACTTTTAGTCGTTAAACCGTGAGGCGTGAACTCTAAAACGGCATTCGTAACTACGGAACCCTACACTGCGTATGGCCCGACATGCACTTGGCACGTATTTATTCAGGATTTACACACATTGTATGACAGGTTTTCATCCGTATCATCGTCAGAGGACATCCCACGAAAACCTGAAATTATTCCGGAGTAAAAAACATTTCACAATGATAACAGGTACAACAAGATACCTACTACCGGAGTGATGGCCCAGGTTTACGTAGCGTTGTTTGTCCATCGGCAAGATAGGTGAACGAAACCAATAAGATCGACTGCATGAAAGAACTGTGACAAGAAACGAAATTTTATTGAGAGAAATTCTAAGTAGTCAAAAGGCGATACTGTTCCAATAGAAAAAAATATATTCAAGGGTTGATCCGCCCGTTCCAGTATATGTCTACCATACATTTGTATGTATACTACGATAAGTAGGTACAAGAAGGTTACATTGCAAAAAAGTGTCAGGACTAATATTAATTCGGAAAACGTTCACAAATGGACTCGCCGTATAAATAATTCACATTTGGAATTCTAATTCTGATACTTGATCTTTGTCTCACGAACGGGAGATACCGGCGCGAAAATAAATGAAAATGGCGAAAAATAAAAGTACATGTGTTCGTGTCTCCGACGTCATTGTTGAAATTTCTTTGAATGCCTTGACGACGACCCGATGGAATGCACTGCATATTTTCAATCCGTTTGTTTTAGGGTTCCGTAGTAAACAAGGAACCTTTATAGTTTCGCTATGTCTGTCTCTCTGTCCGCGGTTTTACTCAGAGTTTTACTCACGCCGACAAGTGGTAAAATAAAATCTTGAAAAACTTTTTTTTTCATTGTAGCATTCTAGTATTTTTTTCGACTAACCCATGGTGTCGAGTGTCGATAAATAATTGTGAGTTTGTTCGTTTTAGAGATTCGTTTGTTCTAGAGATTGTTTTAAAACCATAAACAAATTTTTGATAGTCAAGTGTCCCCCTTCTGTCAGCTAAACGGTGTATATAACGAAGATTATAAGGAAAACTATTAGAGCTATGTAAGGTTTACAAACTAAAGAGTTATAATCGACAAACTTGTAAGACGTCTTAAGGCGTTAAACCGTAAGGCGTGAACTCTAAGTTGGCATTTGCAACTACGGAACCATACACAGCGCGTTGCCCGAAACGACACGCACTTTAACGCTTTTTTTTCTTTACTTTTACTGTAAGTATTTCAGTCAGTGGACTGTACTTTAAAGTACAATTTTCCCAATGGTGCTTCCGGCCTAGAATAGGACAACTTCATCTTTTCCTGTGGATGACGTAAAAGGCGACTAAAGGACTAAGCACAAACATCTCGTGCTACAGCAGCATTCCCAAGGAGTTGACGTCGGGCGCCAGCTGGCTATAAAATTTTTCGAAAAAATGCATTCCCAAAGAGGGTTGACGTCAGGCAGACCGCCGGTCGTAAAACTATAGCCAAATCGTTTTAAATGTTCCGGCTATTTCTTTTCGATTTCGAATAGTTTTCGCATCCTTGTGTGACCATTGACATGCATATTATATTTGGAGAAATAAAAGCGGGAAAGCGTACTCGGGCTTTGCTGAAGAAGCAACCAGGAACGCGCTATAATAAAGAAGACATAGCAATAGATAAATGATGCAAACATTTAATTTATAAATGTGAACAGGTAAATATATTTTTTTTGTAATACTAGTGAATTTTTTAAACTAGGTACTATTGGCCTATTGTTATTGAGTAAGCGCTCATACAGACGAACGGCACGTTGTCAACGGCAGGTTGCCGGCAGGTCGACGGCAGATCGACGGCAGGTCGACGGCAGATCGACGGCAGGTCGACGGTAGGTCGAAGGCAGGTCGACGGCAGGTCGACGGCAGGTCAATGGCAGATCGACGGCGGGTCGACGGTCGTCGACCAAGTCAACGTGCCGTTCGTCTTTATGAGCTCTAAATCTTATATTTCGGTGACGTTGTGACTGCTAAAGCATAAAATCGTAATTGGTTTTGGGCGTGAAATGAAAATAAATGAAAAAGGCAAAAAATAAAAGTGCATGTGTTCGTGTCTCCGCCAGCATTGTTGAAATTTGTTCGAATGCCTTTGGAAGGAAGCGAGCGTCGTGCCGCGTACTACGTGACCCACCGCAATGCACTGACGATTTTCAATAACCTGAATCAAAATGCACTGAAGACTAGGGTTATTGAATTTATTAAAAACTACTTGGCCAAGCTGACTCCGTTCCCGTTCCCATCTCACCATATAAACCTTCACTGAATTTCCACAAATGTTTCAAAACCATAATTAGCCAAATCGGTCCAGCCGTTCTCGAGTTTTGGCGAGAGCGAGACTAACGAACAGCATTTAATTTTTATTATGTAAAAGAGAGTACCTTTTTCTATTCTTCCGGAAGCCACACGGCTTTCGGCCTAGAATAGGACCACTCCATCACTTCCTGTCGTATATCGTAAGAGGAACTAAGGTAATAAGTATAAACATCTCGTGTTACAACTGCATTCCCAAATAGGGTTGACGTCAGCCAGCCGACCGGTCGTAAAACTATAGCCAAATCATTTAAACTGATTCAGCTATTTCTTCTCCACTTTGCAAGGTATTTGACATGTTTGGGTGAGTTGCAACATGCATATTATATTTAGAGAAGAAAGAGCGGGTAAACGCTCCCCGGGCTCTGAAGCAGCACACCTGAGGATGCAACCGGGAACGCGCTAAGATAAAGAAGAAGAAGAGATAAAAGAGAGTACCTAATGAAGGAAGAGATAGTGGGCGACATCCGGACCCAGGCTGGATGGCGAAAGCCTGTTACCGCCAAGTGGTTATAATAAATACATATATAGATAACATCCAAGATGATATGATATCTCTAAATTAAATGCTTAAGTTATTACCCACATAAATAAGTCTTATCCAATCCTAGAAAAAATTAAGCCTATATAGTATTACGGCCTTAATTTGTTCTAGGATTAAAATATTAAGCGATAATGTAACAATATTAACTTTTAATTATGATACTCGTTATATAAAAGAAATAAAAAATATACAAGTTTAGTTATGAGTGCTACATAATACTCGTAACCGATAAAATAAATACCTTGTGGGGTAATAAAGCGATGTGAACTGAGTATCTAATAATGCATAAAAAACATTGTATTTCATTCTGAAAAAGCTCCTAACTAAACAGCCAGTTGAAAGTTTAGCGACGCCAACAATTTTGGTTATCTACAGGAATGCCAAGGATTTCTTCGAAGAATGTAAGTCTCGATTTTTCACCAACTAAAAAAGTTTCTATCTTTTTTCATAGACTGCCTTTGTTATTTTTATTTTAGAGGTATTTGAGAAATAGTAACACTTTACTGATTGTTTCAGAATATGTAGGGTCGTGAGGTCATGTAAGTCACAATACGTAAAAATTCAATGATTTTTTTTACGGTCCCAAACCGAACTGCTACACATTACGCCTTTGTGCATTTAAATCTGTGGAAATGCTGTTCGGTCTATAAAAAATAAACTATATATATATATAACGACTAACAAAATATACTGAAACTGGTGAATTGAGTCCGTGATATTGAACAACTTTTTTTATCATCATCAACTTTTAACTCAAGGAACATAATATGTCGAACTATGAAAAATATATTTTGGCTAAATCTATTTAAGAAACAACTAATGGAATTTTTAATTGAAAAATGCTATTATAATGTTAATGAATTTTTAAATGATAAAATATAACCGCTCATATTTATTTAATTAATTTTTACTAATAATATTTAAATTGTAATAATAATTATATTGTAATTAATTGTAATTAATAATTTGAAAACATAAAAAAATTGCATACTTACGCAAGAAGGTAAAATGTAAAAGGGAGAGGTAATTTTAAGATCTGTATGTACCTAAATTTTATGCCAATAAACGTATTGATTGATTGATCGATGACGGATCAGCTAATCGGTCAACTCTTATGGGAGGTTAAAAATTATATTTCATATTTCGATATATGTTCCTTGGGGAAAGTTGTTCATGGACTGAATCCACACTTAAAATAGTTTCAGTATATTTTGTTAGACCCTGAATTTACTTTTTAAATACCGGCAACACTTTTGGAGCAAGTTCAATCCGTGATACTGAACTACTGTCCATTAAAACAATTATCGAAAATCGATGAATGCATATTTTTTATGTATTCTAGCAAATAAACTATTGATTGATTGATAAAAAAAATTCCGTCCTCCCATACAAAATCCATTTGGCTGAGCGCCGATTTGTATGGGAAGCTGAAATCTTTTTTCCTTTTTCGTTAATTGTTTTTATGCAAAGTACTTCAGTATAATGGACTGAACTTGCTCCGAAAATGATGCCGGTGTATTAAAAGTAGCCCTGTAGATTTCATCTATCTTTGAGAGGCTATTATTGTATAAGATGATAGAGTTTTAACCTCAAGTCTTTTTATAACATTTTTGACCTTAAGTCCTTTCATAACTACCTCGGGAAGAGACAAAGCTTCCAATTCTTGTTCATCAACCAAACAAACTAATTCATAGTTAAAATTAAACAAAATCAAACTAAGTTGGAAATAATCTATAAACCTTATAAGTCACACAGTTCACTGAACAAATTAGGAAAGCAATATCGGATTACAAAAACGGCAATTCGCCACGAAATTGCGTAGGTACGACACGTAGAGGCAGCGTGGGCAAAAAAGAACACATCGGCGTGGCCAATCGGCTATCGCTTGTTTCAGGCCAATCACATCGGGTAACGCGACTGCGTCTACGTAATTAACGCCTTTGTAATTTTTCTCAGCTACAGCTTTCACAATACGGTTTTTGTTTGGATAAACTAACTGTAATGAAAAATCGGCGCTCTAAAGGTTTCAGCTTGATGTCTTTCGAAAATACCGATCGATAATCGTTTCTTTTTAGTTTTTCTTATAAGAAATAATTCGTAATAGTAGTCCTTGTCTAAGTATCATTACAACATTAAAATAGATGATGAATTGAAGTGTTGCGTCAACGAAATCACTGGTTAGTGAAAGTATTAAAGGGCCTACTAACTATACTTTAACGACTAGATCTTTGGTGAGAATGTTTATTTTTAAGGTTCCGTAGTCAAAGGGTGCCAACGGAATCCTATTAGTGAGACTCTGCTGTCTGTCTGTCCGTCTGTCCTTCTGTTTGTCACAGCGCTCTATCTCTTGAACCGTGGCTGAACTGTGGCTGATATAAAATTAAAGGTGGTCGTCATACAAGACACGTGCTTTTTCAGCGTTTTAAATCATTGTACGGAGGTACGGAACTCTTTTATTTCTTTAGGTCGTCGTTATATTATGCCAATTATATTTATTTCTTCACATATTCAAAAGTGGATAGAAGAGACAAAAGTTAATTCAACACCGTTTTTCTTTCTGTAAGTAATAAGTATAATCTTTTTTGTACTAGATAAATCCACTTGGAAGTCTGTCTAAGTTCAGTTAAGTAGACAATCCTTAGTGGGTATCTACGCACTGATAATCCATGTACAACCGCAGCAGGTGTGTGGATCGGAGCGTGATTCCTGCAATCTGGCCGGTGGATGCTCGGAAGCAAAGGAAATTTGCGGTCGCGGCCATCACAGGTATGGATGTTTATGTAAATATCACTTCTGTTAGCATAGATATAGTAATTCAGTACTTGACTCAATCTTGTTCAATATTATGTCGCCGTTCCTGACACTCGCCTTGAAGATGATTGCCTTAATCGAACAAAACCTGGGCGGCCTTTTCCAACTATAATACGTGACTCAACCGTTTTAAATTAATCAATTATGGAGTTATGTCACGTTAGTTTTAATAAAATAATTCTCATGTTTTGTAATTTCGTATTTTTTTCTGTATGTTAGTTAGTGATTCGACTATGGCGACAAATCAACATTTTTATTATTCTATCATCATATTGTGAAGCGAGAAAGATCAGCGAAAGACGAAATTTCTACATTTCCACAGTGCTGCCAAAAGTGTAGTTTTGTTATTCAGTTGGTCTGATGTTTCGGCTATGTTGTGGCTAAGAGAGCCTCACATTGCAATACTATTTTTTTTCCAAAATTTGGCCGTTACAAATTACACATAAATCACAATATGTTAAACTTTTTAGGGTTCCGTACAAAAAATGAAAAAACGGAACCCTTATAGGATCACTCGTGCGTCTGTCTGTCCGTCCGTCTCTCACAGCCAATTTGCTCCGAATCTACTGGACCGAATCAGGTGAAATTTGGTAGAATGTTGTTATCCTATGACCCAAACAAATATGTGCAAAGTAAATAAATATTTTTTTAAAATAAGGGTCATTATCTGGGGACAAATTAGGAAATTAAAAAGAAGTTTTGCAAACCTTACTGTGTCATATATCAAATGAAAGGGCTCGTTATGAGGATTTCAAATATATTTTTGTTATTATTGTAAAATGAATAGTTTTGGTTTTATTCATGAAAGAAGACGAAAATTGACCATTCCCTGATCTCCGAAAATACTGAGCCCAAAATTTTGAAAAAAATACAAAATATAGTTCATTGCTTGTAGATTACTATAAAAATTAAATCATTTGTACGGAACCCTCACCACGCGAGTTTAACTCGCACTTGGCCGGTTTATTTCTTCCCCTTTTTTCATAAAGAGAGTTAAGTTAATGTAACCCTTATAAATTAAAAATTCTCCACGTACAATTTTCTATTAATATTATGTTACTTATAATACAACAACACTCAGTAAACAATCTATTAAATCTTAGCAAACATTTTAACACTAAAGTTCGATGGGTATTACACGCACGACCACATCGAGTAAAAATTAAAACAAAACGAGCGGTAATGTCAGCATAATTCGAGGTATCGGTGATGACTGCGGTTTCATATCCACAGGGACGTGTGAAGTGGTCGAGTTACCTTCGAGTTACGAGTGCGTTGTGACCGCAAACAATCGTAGCGGACATGAATATTGTTTTTTATTACTTTTGATTATTAAATTTTGTATGTAATCCTTCGTGTTGCTCGACTGACTCAATTGGATACAATGAATAATGAGACTCTTTAATATGCACACTGTTAAGATTATTATAAATCGGTAATCTTTAATATCTATCCTTCATTGATAAGTAGTGCACATATTTGACAATTAAAATCTTATTTCCCCAAAACATTATATATAACTAATATATAGAACAATAAGTTTTGAATCACAAATTAAGTTATTATAAAAACATATTTTAACACTCACTTTTTTCATAATTCCATAATTAGGTTTGAGATATGAACTTACTGTGCAAACACAGAAAATAAGTACGGGTCGCCATATAAATCAGGTGAACTATTTCAACATGTTAACAAAATCAGAAATATTGCTATTTTCAAATATTTCTAATTCTATTTTTTTTCTATAATATAACAAATGGATTAAAGTTGCTGCACGCAGGATGAAAGCTATTGCGTGGATTTAACCATGTAAATATAAAGCTCACCGTTTTTCACAATAACATGTAAAATCCTAACCAGCGATCTTAATTTTCGTAAGAAATAACCCACAAGGGCCTAAATGGCCACATGTTTCCGCCCCAGAAAATTGTAATACGCGATAAGTATAACCGAACAAACGATTTAATTACACTTAAAAATAGTTTTGTCAACTCAATTTCGGACCGCGCCGGGTTATCGCTGCCATTTATCTGCGGTGAAACGTGTGAACATGGTTCGTACGACCGCCTTTTAACCTGGGTATAATCGGTCCTGAAAATATGATGTACATTTTTTTATACTTTTTAGCTGAAGTATATATTTTTAACAAGGTATGGTGATTTGCTAACAGTATAGTTGTAATTTTACTGCATAGAGTCTTGACATTTTGCAAAAAATTACCTATAGTATTTTTTACGTTTTAGTATTTTAAAGAATTAAATATTTTTGATTGATTTAGAAACAAAATTACAATATCGAGACGAAGATCGTAATATCTTCTAAATTTACAAAAAAATAAACAAAAGAAAAATGAAAATAACAATATAAATAGCCACATCACAATAAAGTATGCAGACTAAATTCATCATTATTATTTCAGAAATCAAGAAGCTGAAAAACGTCAAGACATTGGACATACCCACGTATCTACTTATCTGAAAAAAAGTAGTGTTGCTGTTAATTTAAATTAAATTAATTTGTTCCGTTATAATTTAGGAAGCAATATATGAACAACTTGATCAAGGATTACATCACCGTCCTATACGCACAAAATTTTTCTTTTTTTATGTACGGACACGGAAACGCGTGCGTGTCAAATCGCGGTTGCGTCGGAGACTTAACTCAAAGATGCTATCGTATTTTCGTTATTAATTACAGCCGAATAAAGCGGTGGAAGGGTTTGTGAGCATATTAACTAGAATAATTTATCGTGCACAGCGAACGATACGTGCTGATACGTATTTTGGTAATGCGCGGTCTGATTTTTACGATGGTCGGCACGCGAGGGTTAAGGTCGGTTTATATGGGAAGATTTGTATTTCAGGTTTTGATCTTCAGTTAAAATAACTGCGATGATATAAGTAATCCTACGGTAGCCACGTAGTTTTCTGCATTTGCGAAAAAATCCTGTCAATCTTCTTCTCCTTCTTCTGTCGGTCTTTTATGCTGTTCTGAGAGAAAAGAAAAAACGTAGAATGTACTAGCTGCTCCTCTTCTCGCGCAGACCGTAAAAGCCGATCGGGGGAAGTGGCGAGAATTTAAATCATGTCAATAGGCGATGCGGCTAGCAACTCATTACTATTTTGATTCCCTTTTACCACCATCGCCCAAATTTAAGAGTGGCCTTTGAGTCTTGCGGCCCTAGGCTTTGTCGACCTCGTTAGGGATAAAGACAGAAAGACTTGACAGTGTATCTGTATCCCTGTCAATCGGAATTCCCATTTTTTTATAATTTACGGTTGGATATGAAGGCAAGATATGTTTCGAGAATTCAGATCGCCCAGAGCCAGAGCAACCAGCGTTTGTTTATATAATGCACTGCGAACACTGAATTTGCCCTCAAGTAATTAGCTAGTGCAGGAGGTTTCTCTATAGCCGAGATTAGGATGTCTAATTTTAATAGAGACTTGACAAGGTTATCGTCGGGCAGTAAGTACTCATAGTATAGATTTCGATTATTCCTAGAGTAAAAAGGTTCTCTTCGCTTATTTTCCATAACTCGTTAAAACAAACTTTCTTCAAAAATCTTTAGTTAAGGTTGAAGTTAAAGGTGACACATCTCACCTAAAAGAACGGTAAGACAATAAAAGAACAATAGGGTGTTACACCAATTTTTGAAAAGTGTCTCAATAAAATTCCATGGCGCTTAATAAACTACTTAAAAAAAACAAAAAAAATTATTCAATCGATAAGTGCCATAGAAATACCTTTTTAAATTTTGCGCGTAATTTGCCGAAAACTTTGGAGCAGTGGACGCCATATTGCTCTATGGTCATGACATCAGTTAAGCATGAAAACAAATGCGCAATAAAATGTATTTTGACAGTTGACACTTTTTAGTTTACATGTATGAGGAGCACATGAGGAGTTTTTGGCGGGAAGTCAAGGAGTTCGGTTGGGGTTTGCTTTAAATTATTTTACAAGTTGATTTTATTAGACTTTATAATATGAAATTGGTGTTGTTTGGTGTTGTAAATGCTCATGACATGAACAATGTGTGAAATAGTTAAAGTGGACAGTCATAGTACGACTGTAGTGATATTTATTTTGCGGACTGTGTGGGCGTCTTCGGGCGTCGTCCGCCACTCAATCGTCTATGTAAACCAGTGGAGTCGCATAGATTTGTCGCCAGAAGTTCCCTTGCAGCAGTCAAAGGCCTACACCACCCTTTGATTGTCTTGTTAGGGTTAGGTTAGGATTAATAATTAATAAGTGAATAAAGAACAAAATTAAAGATAGGCTCTAAAGGACTTGTATCCAGAGCCGTAAAATTATTTAATAAAAAAAAAAATACATGTATTTATTTAACTTTATTACAAACGTAATAGGCGGACTTAAAGCCATAGGCTTTATCTACCAGTCAACCCACTGGTGATGCCGAGAAAAAGAAAATTTTAGAAGGAGGTGCAAGTTATGTAGATATTGTCACATTTACCTTATGAGAATAGCAGTAACAATATAATATATATATACATATGAATAAACCTACATTCAAAATATACATGGTTATAATATATAATATAATAAACTATACGTAAACTACATATTATATCATAATATCTATATTCTATCTAAAAGTTCAAGAAGATAATGAGCACGCACTGCACTCTTGAACGCTACACGAGTACGGGCCTTCCGGACATTAATTGGTAGGGCGTTCCAAAGCTTTACCGCTTGAACAGTAAACGAACGCTCAAAGAACCCACTCCGGTGATTTGGTATAGCAAGACGGAGATTGCTAGAAGAGCGAAGATTTTTTACATGAGTATTACCAAGAAAAGTGAATTTTGATTTGAGATACCATTGAGTTTTAGGGTCAAATAGAATGGAAAAGAGGGTTGTAAGAATATGCAGCCGGCGACGCTGACGAACGGGCAACCACTTTAGTTGAGTACGGTATGCCGACGCATGGTCGTACTTACGAAGGCCGAAGATGAACCGAAGACAGTTATTTTGAAGTCTGTCGAGTTTATTTAGATTTATTTAGAGTCACAATTCAAGTCAGAGTAACACACATCACCATAATCCAGAATAGGAAGAATAAGAGTTTGAATTAGCATCGTTTTTACATTTGCTGGAAGAAAGTTTTTCAATTTGTACAAGGAGCGCAAACCATTGGTGATTCTACGAGCAGTCTCAGAAACTTGCACATTCCAAGCAAAACTAGAATCTATCTGATGGCCAAGGTCTTTCACGCTAGAACTAAATGGAATGATGGAGTTGTCATACAAAACCGGTGGCAGGGAGCCGTTGTCAATACGACTCAGGAGCCGTGAGCTGCCAACCAGTATAGCATTATGTATGACATTAGCATAGCGGCTACTAGTTGGTGTATAAAAACGAAGGTACGGTACATAATAGCTCTTTGATAAAAACATCCTTATTCGTAGATAAAAACAGATTATACAAACTTAAATCTTTTAATTAATAAAAAAAATATATTTAGGTATTTAATGAACTAAAACTACTTAACATTTTCCGACTGTAGCCTAAGCTATCTCAAGAATTTATTTATAGTTTATTTCTCATATAGTCTAAAATACCGTATTGTATACTGGTAATACGTAAAAGGTTTATGAGTAAAATACGCAATTAATTTTGACTTCCGTCCCTTTCCATTTCCCGCCCCACACAAACTACAACTAAACAGATTACCGCACATCACAGTTGTTTTGTTAATATCAAAATATGGGAATTTCGAATGCTTCCTAACTTGCCTTTTAGTTTCATAAATACGTGACTCGTCTTTTAAACTAATTCCAACAAATAGTTTTGTCATGTTTCATTTTATCAAAACTCTGTTTAACAAAAATAAACTTTATTTTCTTACGTACAGGGTGTATAGTACAAAACTATTGGTATTTAACATAGTTAGGAAATAAATTGTAGAGTTTTCGTGAGGGATATATTGAAATATTTATTTGATTTTATGTTTTGGCGCCTGTCGTGTGATTTGATTTGTATATCATGGGTTATATAGAGTATATTGTCCACCATAAATAATAACTAATTACTTCGTGACTACTTACTCCGTGTGTACTATTAACTTTTGCAGTTTTTAGGGTACCGTACCCAAAAGGTGCTAACGGGACCTATTACTGAGACTTCGCTGTCTGTCCGTCTGTCTGTCACAGGGCTCTCTATCTCTTGAACCGTAATTCAAGTCTGAACTTCACACCTTGACAATCCAGGTATGAACTTGAAAGAAAATGGAATGTAGAAGTTTTCCATACTGATGGTCAAATATGATATGATACACCACATTCTCTTTCAAGTTCATATTATAACTGTGAAAACCATTCACACTAGTTCTGTCTAGCTAGGGTAACTCTTAAATAAGGTACAAAGTACAACGCTACTGATTTTTTTTTTAATATGAGGGGTAGTGTGTTTGATGGAGATGGCTTCATAGAGTCAGGGGGGTTACTCCATAAAATAAAACGATAGAATACTATTTATATGTCAAACCAAATTAAACTTTATCGTTATGTATTAACGCTTAATGTCGTTTGACACTGACTGACACGGATACTTATTCTTCTTTAAGTGCCGCTTCATTCCTGAAGATTGGCAGTCAGATCTTTAAATCTCGATTTGTCCATGGCAAGCCTGAACAGTTGTTCTACTGTTTTGATACCAGTCCATTGTCTAATGTTCTTCAGCCAAGACATTTTGCGACCTGCGCTTTCCAGAAATTTTACTCGTCATTTTTGTCTGGAGAAGATGTAATTGTGAGTTTCTTAACACGTGACCAAGATATGTAATTTTCCTTATTTTAATGGTTTTAAGGCTTTTGCCCAACTATGGGACATAAATGGCTATTAAAAAAAAAATGGTTTGAAGGAGCTCTACTATTTCCCATGCGCTCCAGAACTTCAACATTAGTAATGTGGTCTGTCCAGCTTATGCGTAGCATTCTACGGTAAGCACGATACGCAGTTACGTACGTCTTGCGTACCGCTTTTGGAATAACCCGTATAGAATTAGGTGGCACGACGGAAAAATCGCCACGATAATGTCTTCTGTAAAGGCTAAAGCTACCCAGCTGTTCTAAAACCTTGGGCTACATTTATAGGTACATCAAGGCACAGCAAGCTCAT
The DNA here is from genome assembly GCA_963576875.1 of Acrobasis repandana. NCBI lineage: Eukaryota > Metazoa > Arthropoda > Insecta > Lepidoptera > Pyralidae > Acrobasis > Acrobasis repandana. The sequence goes on along the minus strand of OY756230.1, from coordinate 5,498,439 downwards.
TACATGCAGATGGAGCGAGACGCTGGTCGATCGCGAAATTCACTTAAAGCATCGAACGCCAACTGAATATTTTAACCAATAACAATCCAGCGGCTAATTTTAGCGTGTGGACTGGACGAGTGAAGCTGTGGGAAAAAGTATGGTTCCGTACGTAAAATATGTCACGGTTTTCCCTAAAGGTAACGCAATCCCAATGCGTGTAGGAATATCAAAGGTGTAGAGATTTGGCGTGCGGAGTTGAACACCTAATAGCTCAGTGGTTAGGGCATGGTCGTATTTAGACCAAGTTCGCGAGTTCAAGCCCCGCTCACGTGATATTTTTTACCATTTCTTTTTCATTATTCAACTTGAGCCCTCCATCTCTTCCTGTGGATGTCATAAGAAGTATATAAAGGACTAACCACAAACGACTTGTGGTGCTACATCTGTATTCTCTAGGAGGGTTGACGTCGGGCGGCGGCCGGCTGTATAATTTTTTGTACAAATGCATTCCCAAAGAGGGTTGACGTCAGGCTGACGGCCGTTCGTAAAACTATAGCCAAATCGTTTAAACTGTTCCGGGTACTTTTTTCTTCACTTTGCAAGGTCTTTAGCATCCTTGGATGAACATTGACATGCATATTATATTTGGAAAGGAAAAGGCGGGAATGCGCACCAAGGGCTCCGAATCAGCAAAGTTCTGGATGCAATCGGGAAAGCGTTAAGATAAAGAAGAAGTGTGGCTCCACTGGCTCCTATGGTGCTGTTGCAGCCGTACCTATATGGTAACCACTTTAAATTAGTTGAGCCATATACCTTTCTCGGTTACATATAGCCTGTAATTTGGCATACGTTGAACATACTAGATAAATATCATCATCATTATTTTAGTAATAAGACGTCCGCTTTTTTTTTTGGTTTTTAAACTATCGCGCTTTGAAGTGACGCTAATGACATTATAAAATGTGGGTAGCGTTATTATCGAAAAATCTGCGTTCACCATCAACAAGACGACACCGCTGCTCTCCAGTCAGTCTGCGACCACGAAAGATGTAAGTCTTCTTCGAAACGTTAGACAAAACAATTAAAAAGGTTCGTGCTAAGTCCCATTATATATATATATATAAGACGTCAGCTGCTTGAAAGTACCATGTATGCAACGTTTTCCTGCAACCTTGCTGTCATTCGACCACCTAACAGTGGTAATAAGATAAGACCACAAACCTAGAGAAAAATAATTAACTATTGTTCATGCATTATAATATTTACAATGGGCGAGAATCGTTAATATCGATTATGTTACAATAAATATACGAGTACAAACATATAAATAAAAGATATTTCTTTCAGGAGTCTGCCAGTCTTATATTCAAATTAATGTCCGTATGAAACGTGCTGAAAACACGTGATCACATCGCAGCCACGCCAGCCATATTCTAAGTAGGTAAAAAACTTTACCTAAATTTTAAATATTCTAAAAAAAATTGCTAAAATTGAAATATTCTGAGCTATCTCAGAGGAACCCTAAAGCCCTCATTGACTTGGAACGACGTTCAGTAAAGCAATTTGCGCGAAGTGACGAAGCTTGCGTGTTAGCTTCAACACCTTATTATCGACAAATTAGCTCTTTGATAGTGAAATAAAACTAGATATTAACATCACTATCTTCGATATGATCGATTGCCGACATAAATTATAAAGAGCTAAATAAATGTTGTAGAAGTAGTGTCTCCCATAGTTTTGCAGGCATCCATAGAGTACGACGTCTGTATGTGTGTTTGCCTGTTTACTTAAAACAAACTACAAACGTAGGCTCTTTTTTTTTTAAATGCTGGCCATCAAGTAATTGAAATTAAAAAAATATTTAGAGGTGTCGCCCAAGTGCAGAGTACATTACTAGCTCTTTGCCCGAGTGTCACCAGTCACCAGGCATTTGCAGCTAATAAAATTAAAATATATTGTTTTTTTACTACACAATGATTTTGGAATGTCGGCTTATAACACCACCTACAAGTTATTTATAGGAAACACATAGGCGTTAATTAAAAACAACCTAGTCCAGGAGACAAGGTAATGTACGCGTGCATTTAATTTATAGTATCCGTTGGTACGGGTTGGTCCATTTCATTTTCATGATCCATTGCAAATGGGAATTGATCATAATTCACACTTTGTCGGCGGTTCGACAAAGGCGGCGCCAACTCCATCAATGACGTCGCCCAAATATACTCGCAGATTATATGTGTTTCGCTGTTTGTATTGACTATAAACATTGATCTTAACAGCCAAGATTTAATAATACGCTATTTTGCAACAAGTCAAATCAGATACTTTTTTCCTTAAAGTCAAAAACAATTTTTTTTATTTGTATGAAATATCGATTTATGACGTCATAGTTCTTTGGAGTCAAATAGCGCTCTTAATATCCGTTTTATCTAAAATCACGTTCGAAGTGGATGTGGTCAATGACAAGTGGCATTATTTTGTGAAGTTTTATTCTATTAATTTATTTTTGTCCCACCAAAATACCCAATTAACATTCAAAGTCATCATCATGACCATCAGGTCTTCTTTAGTCTCCACTGTAGAAGCACGACCCTCTCTGTACTACCAGAGCCATATATTAGCCAGAGCAGTCAGAGGATTTGGCCTACATTCTCCACGCTGGCCAGACGGGTTGGAGAGGTCTTATTGATGTTTATAAGTTTAATAATTGATATAAAGCTTGTAGGTGTAATACGAGTTAACAATTTATTTCACACTTCAAGGCCATTTGCTTACCCCTTCACCTTAACCATTACGCTACGGAGGTCGTCAATGCATCATATGATTCGAGTGGACTCGCCCGTCGGTACCGAAAGTGTTCGCGATAGATATCGTTGATCTGAATGCCGGCTAGAAATAAACCTACGCGTTCACTCTTACTTGAGTTTCGATTTCCAAGCTACATTAGGTTATTGTGTAATCCAACAACCAACCTTTCTTACTATCAACTAGTCAATGAATTAGACAAACGCAAATACCTCTGACATGTAACCATTTTACTATTGAAGAAAATACGCTATTACTAGATACCAATAATATTTTTAATATTTTTTCAATTTATAAAGCTGTTATGTCTACCCTGATAGGAAAAAGACGTGATAGTGTGTCTGTATCAAAATCATATCTCTGCAACTGAACCTAATTAAAATCTCAGACAATCCAAACTAGCGTATGAGAACGAGGAGAGCCAACCCTAAATAATACCCATTACCGCATAACAAGATCAAGGAAAAGAAGACTATCTAGTTTAGAAGGTATTAATTTCAAGTATCGAATGTTTGAATGCAAAGTTTTTATTGCAACGATATCTTTCTTCTTTATTTTATTTAAAAAGTTTGTACTTACATATACATATTTATTTGTATTTTATTTATTTACACTTCATTGTTCACACATACAAATGTATTAGTACAACAGGCGGACTTAATGCTAAAAACATTCTCTAACAGTCAAACCTTTGGGTTGATTGGGAGAGTTTATATTTATGTTTTGTATCTTCTCTCTCACCTAAAAAATATAATTTTATACAAAGTGGAAGGGACATACCCGTAATAAATTGAACCACGGGCTATACTAGATCACTAAAGTATAATGACATTTAAATAAGAGTAAAAAAAATAAAAAAAATCGACTATCCCATACAAATCTCCCGGGCGGCCGCACACTTTTGTATGTAAATGCCGATTTTTTTTTTGTTATTTGGATGTTATTTTAATTTCATTATACTATAATGATCTAATATAGACCGTGATTCAATTTATTATGGGTATGTCCCTTCCACGTTGTATAAAGAACAACACTTAGCTATATTGAAATTACAAAACCGTAAGAAAAAAAAATATTTTTGGCAATTTTTTTCGCAAATTTGTAATAAATGGCTAATCTACTAACTTTACTATACGCGAGGCCGTTTCCCTCCCTGCTCACCGGCCAGCAGCTACGACTTTACGAGCCCGGTAGCGGGCGGTGACATTTAAATGGGAGATTTTTGGTATGTATTTGTCGGCTGATATCTTTGGTTTTTATTATAAAATAAGATACATCCTTGAATATAACTACGAGGATTAAAATCACCCTGTATAGTAGACATGTAGTAGGAAACAGCCATGATTTTATGCAACTTGTTTCGCTGTCAGTACGCTGGCATCGGTAGCGGACTGGGGCTCCATACCCGCTTTGACTAGTATTAGTTTTGTTCGGAGTTATGACTGCCAATATTTGTAGATCAACGGTAACTGCTACATATTGTAGCATTAGTGATTGCCTGCAGCTTACAGAGTTTGTGGTCTTGGCTTTATCAGAAAATAAATCTCCGTCGCTATAATAAAATGTTTACTAATTGATTTTGGTCGTAACAATAAAAATAATGTAGTGTGTTTTTAAAAGGTTCCCTGTCCCATGTATTATTTGGACAAAAAAGTTGCATCTTAATAAGAATGTTAAGATAGATAAAGGTAGTCGTGAGTCGCAGAATTTCGGTTGTAGAAATTCTGCGTTCCAGAAATTCTGTTGGACTGCCATACGAGCGCATTTTATTCAGTCACTATCCAACTTTTATAGCAGATGTTTGTGTAGTGCGATGGAACCGTTGAAAATTTTGTGTATTTACGAAGCATATTTAGAAGACAAAGAAGAAGATAATGGCAGAAAAAGATGCTGGGTAAATCCACTCAATAGTGAAAGACGTGCCCGTGTCGCCCTCCCGCGCCCCGCGGACTCAATTCGGTCCGAATAATGCGTGTGAGTCGGCAGACAACTCATTTTGCGTTGCCGTATGAATCAAATAGGACTTTTGTATGAAACCGAATGCAGCAGAATTTCTGTTATCGAAATTCTGCGACTCACTACTCACAAAATTACGCTCGTTTGGCCTCACCCTAAGATATGATATTTTTTTACGTTTTCAACCCCCATATTTAGTATTCCTCTTCATCGCACAAATTTTATGGCAAACTCTTTTACTGTTCAAGCTTCACGACTCTGGAATGCTTTGCCCGTTGACATCAAAGAAATTTCCACAAAATTTTCCTTCAAGAGAAGAGTACACTGTCATTTTCTACGAGTAAATTAGTCTCATTTTCTTATCTACATCATCATTCATTGTAGTTATGTGTGTATTTGTATTTATTTAATTATGTATATGTATATATATGTATATTTTATATGTATGCGTATATATATCTTTATTATGAGTATATATGCATGTATGTGTATTATTTGGTATAAGTATGTAATTATTTAATTATTTTGCGCCGCAACGAATTATCTGTTTATCCCTATGGTTGACTGGGAGAGAACGCTTTTAGCGTTAAGTCCGCCAATTTCATTGTTAAACAATAAAGTTTAAAAATAAATAAATAAATAATAAATATTTCCGCCATTTTGAAAATTTTCAAAAAACTTGCACTAAAAAATCTACATAATTATCAAACTTGCTCACAAAATTTCACAAGAATCGGTTGAGAAATGGAATTCAGACCAGTGTTCCAGAAGACTATTTATAAAGCATTCATTTTATTTTGTATTTATTAAAAAAAAATAAAAATATTTTACTTAAGTATTGCCAACACAACATCGAACCAAATTTTGTATATATATACTTTTAGTCCTTTAGGCTTGGCCTTTTCAACAGGCGTAGCCTAAAGGACTAAAAGCCTTTATAGGCTTTTAGCTTGTCAAGCCTCTTGATTAAGAGTCTAGCCTTCAAAAACAGGCTAAAAGTAATTACTCGTACGTAGTAACTTATTAGTAATCTGTGTTATAGTCCTCGGGAACACTAATTCAGACACACGAAAGAATTTTTGCCGAAGCTAAAACGGGCCCTTCGTTCACTTCGCTCACTCCGTCAATTTTACATACATAATAATCACGTCTTTATCTCTTAAGGGATAGAGCCTAGGGTCATAAGGCTCAACAGCTATATCTACTACACCTTTTTAAGACATCCAGGTTATATGAAGGGGAAAAAATATATAGGAAGACAGATCAGACGCAGATAGTACCTATGAGAAAACATGACACAAAGCCGAATCCATAACCGATTTCTAGAAGTCGGATGATTGAACGACGCGGCTTCAGATTGATATGCCCCAAAGTGTAATCAATAAAAAAAATGAATAAAAATTTTGCCTACTTTCGTATTTATTTTTCTCTTCATTTCTAATTTAATGTTTCTTTTTCTTTAACCAATAGCTTTAGTTTTATTTAATTATATTTAAAGCCCTGTGGTTGCCGGCAGAGTAGAATAAGACCACTCCAAGTCTTCCTATGGATGTCATAGAAGGCGACTTAGGAAACTCAAGCTAAACAAAACTTATGTATGAGACCTCTCCAACCCTGGCCAGCGTGGAGAGTGTAGGCCAAATACTCTGACTGCTCTGACAGTACAGAGAGGGTCGTGCTCCTGCAGTAGAGACTAAATAAAAAAGACCTGATAGGTTTTTAGCTTTAGTTTATGTACCTATTTTATTATCTTTCATTGTTTGAAATAAAATTACCAAGAAAAACATCAAATGGGTAATCACATCTCGTAGGTAGGGCCGAATGCACATTAAGGTAAAGAGGTAAGCAAATGACCTTGAAGTGTGAAATAAATTGTTAACTCGTAAATATGGTGATCATTTCCATATTGCTCTTCGTCATGCACTAGATATCCTTTTAAATTATTTTATGAACTGCCGTTGAAACTATTATTGGTGATCCGTCTAGCTTTAAAACTTGCCGTGGCCACTTTTGGCGGAGGCAAGTTTTAAAGCTAGACGGACTAATATAAATACTTTTAACTGTGGTTCATAAAATAATTTAAAGGGCTATCTAGTGCATGACGAAGAGCAATATGGAAATATGTATATATATATCACCATATTTACAAGTGAACAATTTATTTCACACTTCAAGGTCATTTGCTTATCCCTTCACCTTAATCTTAACATCATATCTCTAAAATAGACTCTATGGCAAAGGAATTATGTCTAGGCAAACGACAAGCGGCCATATTTGATCGGCGGGCCACCGTTAATAAATGTGGAAATCATAAACTTAAACAGTGTACTAGCCAATCCTCTTTTGCAGACTTTTGGGAGATTGCATTCAAATTCACCTCATTTTAACACCTATTATGTATGAGTATAAGGCATCGTTTAAATGTAAATGATAGTTGATAAATGCAACTATTAGGTACCACCTGTGGTCACCACCCACCACAGATGCGAACAACCTGGACACTACAACGTGTCCCACAGTATCTTGGACTGTGTTTTTGTTTTATCATGTCCTGTTTTTAATTTCCATGCTGTCTCATAGTTCTTTTATATTGGGCTAGATTTAATAAAAATTATAAAATTTACTAGTTGTTTCTTTTTTCCAGCGGTTATCGTGAATGTCTATCAAGATAATGGGCCAGAATCAGAGATCCTTTTACATGGTAACCCGTTCCTACTCGTATTTATTATACCTTTGTTTCATTAAGTGTATTTTAATTAGCTAAGCTTATATCTTGCTAAGAGTAGTTTTTGGGTTCTGCGACCTTTGATTTGAAAACGAAAACGAGATAGTGTATTAGTACCTATTTGCAATATGCAACATTTATAAGAAATTTCATATTAGCCGTAAAACTTTTTTTGTATTTGTGTACGAGTACATATTTGAATTGGCACTATTTGTCCGCCAAAATATAATATAAATCAATCACATAGTAACAACCGACCCAGTGACAATAAATTATTATAACGTGAAACAATAAAGTCATTTCATATTATGTACATTTCATTTGCTGTCACTTACTAAAAAATAATTAAAAAAATCCACTAATGAATTCGTCCAGTGACACGACCAAGAACGACAAGATAGGTGTTCTGGACAAAATGCTGTCTGAATAGCAAGTTTCCAAAATGCGGGACAGAACAAAGACATCATATTCCGGGCCATGCTGTAAACAGGCCCGTGAACAGCTTTATAGAATAACTGTGTGTCGCATGTACCTGTAATGAGAAATATAAATTATGTGATATCAAACACGTCTGTGTACACGGCGCCCGCGGTTCTGCATTTCATATTTTTACAAAGTTATAAAGACAGGTTTCTTATATTCTTCCATGTTAGTCTGGGAGAAAAGAAAAAACTTACTTCTTGAAGTAAATGGTATTTAAGGCTGATCGTAGGAAAGAGCGAGACTCTGAATCATGTCGATGTCATATGTGTGCACAAAACGTGATACCTAGTGTATCTGTGTTTTGTTTACAATGTTGTCTTTTCTCATTAAATCCATGCACAGAAATCGAGCTATTTATAACTCACTCGCAAAATTCTTGCCATTTCTCATAGATGCATAACTCTTCGTCGGCGACATGTTAGTTGAATGGACGCCCGTATTCCTACTATTTACATATTTAATGACGTAAAACGTCTCGGCGTTTGCTTAATGAGATACACAGTACAGTATTGCGTTGTTGAACTCTATGCAGAAAAGGTATTTTAGTGAGATATAACTTTTTATTACTGTGCACGGGTTGAATATTAAGTACCTAATAGAAGATTTTTGTTAATATACCTACTTACAGTGTTAACCTCGATTCATATCTACTGTTAGTCCATAATAGAGCAGATATAGATGGATGTAACTAAAAAAATATGTATTTTTAAGCTTTCTTTCGTTAAAATTAAAATCTGAATAATGCCAATTTACTGTTTTTGGCTAAAGGTTTTTCTTCACTCGTTTGAAGGTTGATAATATTACAAAAAAGATATATGAACAGCACAGCACGTATAACTTGACCCCATGTCGATATGACTTATTAAAATGAAAACATACAAGCACTATCTCAGTTTAAATGCATAATGTGACGTCCAATTTCCAATTCCCTATTATGCTTACAAACATAATAACCAATATGAAAAGGCTATTCAAGTCGGGAACACGCATGGCACCATAATGAGGGCGAGAGCGGGACCGCGCGATTGTCACTGGTGCGCTATTGTTCACTCTATATGGGGGCGCCACTGTGCTGCCGGCTCCTCGATTTGGCCGCGTCTAAATAGGCATAGATCTATGCTCGCGGCATCGCTTTTTACCGCAACCATTCTCGCTTGATCTCTCTTACAACTACTCACGTTTGATGTAAAAACCATTGATTATATTTTTAAGGATCAATTTATCCTGGTTACTTGCGGACTGTTACGTACGGAGAACATTGTCAAAGTTACAGCTTTCTTCGCTGTTGTTGACTTAATTAGTTGGATATGTGAATGGCAGGGCAATGCATTCTCCGTATTCTGAGTAAATCTAGGATCGTCGTTATATTGAAAATATGGGTGGCGTGGCGTAATGTCTAAAGGACGTTTGTTTGTAAGTGATTGTGTTTTGTGGCTGTCTGGTAGGATTTGGTCCGAGTGGGTGGCACAAATATCTAGTTCATACGCCAGCCCGGCTCAGCGAAATGTAACGGTTTAATTCGCTTTATTTATATGCAGTCAAGTACATTTCCTCTCGTGTTACTTTGTATGTAATGAATGCAACCGATTGATCTTGTGTTTTTACATATATGGAATACTATTATAGATAGGCATAAGTAAGAAACTCTAAAATGACCAATGTAATGTTTATATTAAAAAATAAAAAGCAACTAGTAGATCATGTATATTATCAATTCTATTAGTAATAATAGAAAAAACGGGCAAGTGCGAGTTGGACTCGTACATGAAGGGCTCCGTACCTCCGTAGCGTACAATGTTTTAAAACGCAAAAAAATCACGTTTTTTGTATGACGACCCCCTTTAATTTTTAACTTTTTTATTTTTAGTATTTTTTGTTATAGCGGCCATAGTAATACATAATCTGTGAAAATTTCAAGTATCTAGTTAATGCCATTATAAAGATCTAGTTAAAAACGCTGAAAAAACACGTTTTTTGTATGGCGAACCCCTTTAATTTTTAACTTTTCTTTATTTTTAGTATTTGTTGTTATAGCGGCCACAGTAATACATAATCGGTGAAAATTTCTAGTGTCTAGCTATTACGCTTCAAGAGATAGAGCCCTGTGACAGACGGACAGACAGACAGACGGACAGACAGCGGAGTCTCAGTAATAGGGTCCCGTTTGCACCCTTGGGTATGGAACCCTAAAAAATAACAAAATAAGTTCTGAAACTGTGGTGACTCTGTGTACCCCCATTAGTGAACCTGACCCCAAACCGCAAATATATCAGCATGTTTGGGTTGATGCATGCTTTGACAGATTCCTTAAGTCATGCTATTATTAAATTAAAGCTTATGTTAAAAATGTTACCTAGACCCCCGAAATTAAACTTTTTATTTTTTGTTTTAATTTTATTTGTTCATGGCATCTGCGTAGGACCAGCTTTGTGGTTTACACCATAACATTCGCTGAGTGGACACCATTTTGGTGCATTTAATATTAAATTTTTATTGTAGTCTACGACAATTACATATATTTCGATGATTGTAGTAAGAACATCATTTGTAATTGTTTGTACCAAATAAAGATTTTTTCTTTCTTATAAAATCTGACACCAATGATGACCACTAACACGTACGAACAACAAACAAACAAGCAGTACGTATGTATCAAAACATCGTTATACAACATTCTTCGAGTAGCTAAAGCAACTCGTGACTAATTGGCGCTAGCGTCGCAACAAAATGGCTAATTAGCAGTTACGATATCAACTTAGATGTTATCTTTTATTTGTTTGCAATTGGATTTGTTATTTCAATGCAATCGTTAGCTAATATTAAGAGTTTGTAGAGTTATCGAGACAATTCGAAAGTAAAACCCCATCCGCCAACGCAGGAATCTTCATATTTTATGTTAACTTTATAATATACTTAATAATCCCTTTGCCCCTAAATACCTCAAATCAAGTTTTCAACTTTTATCTTCCACTCATGAAAGAATTCTGCGTTCTTCTAATACTTTGACCCTTTCTATTCCTTCTCACCGTACTGGTTTTCTTTCTAACTCTTTCGCCATTACGGCAATAAGACTCTGGAACGCGCTTCCTGAATCCATTTGAACTGCTCCTAGTCGCGCTAGCTTTAAGACACAGGTATTTAAACACTTCTTGGCCAAGTTATAAAAGTTGATTTAACCCCCGACGTTAAGAATTGCTGCATTTATCTATTTATTTATATGTATAGTATATATAGCGTATATATATGTATGTATTTGTGTAGGTATATGTATAGGAAGTATATATATATATATATATATATATATATATTTATGTAACAATATACATTGTGTATTTTAAGTATACTACACTTTATCTTGCAACCCACATTTAGACTTTCTGTATAACCCAAAGGTTGACTGGTAGACAACGCATTTACCGTTAAGTTCGCCTATTGTTCTGTAAAATTTGTATTTGATGGACAATAAAGATTAAATACATAAATAAATAAATAAAAATATATATATTTTTATTTAACCTTTAATGTACCATCCATCCATAGCAGCCTTTATGTTATCCTTCTCAGGACATAGGCCTTCTCAATATCTTTCTATTTGCGTCTCGCCCTTGCCACCTGCATCCAGTCGCGGCCTGCGTAACGAACGAAGTGATTCAAAAGAGGACCAAAGTCAGAGACGTTGTCTTCTTCTTCTTCTTTTCAGCCTTTTTTGACCGCTAGGGTGTAGGCCTCCTCCAGATAATGCCATCGATCTCGATCTTGAGCAACTTCTATCCACTTCGATCCTGTTGTCCTTTTGATATCATCATACCAACGCATCTGCGGTCTTCCTTGTGGGCGTTTTTCTCCCCACGGTCTTCACTCTACCAACGCTTTGCACCACGAACCTTGTTTCCTGGCAACATGACCAGCCCATCGCCATTTAAGCTTCGTGACTCTTTTGATGACGTCTGTTACTTTGCTTTGTTCTCTGAGCCACTCGTTCCTTTTTCTGTCTTTGAGCGAAACACCAACTAATTTTCTTTCTATTGCTCTCTGTGCGACACTGAGGTTATTAAGTATATTTCTCGTGAAAACCCAAGTCTCAGCCCCGTAAGTGAGAACTGGCAAGATGCATTGGTCGTGTATGCGAGCTTTTTGTTCAGGTATTAGAGTCATCTTAAGCACGTAGTCTATCTTGGAATAGGCTGCCCATGCTAGTCTTATACGCCGGTTGATTTCATTGGTCTGGTTTTATTTTCCCATCACCACCTCCTGACCTAGATACACGTATTTGTTTACCCTTTCTATAAGGGTATCTTCCACTTTGATGTTAACTGTGGTATCTGCGCAGTTGGTCCTTGTTTTAGTTTTACTCAGATTCATGTCTAGTCCGCACAGTCGAGAGGCATGGTTAAGTTCTCGTATCATAGTCTGGAGCTCTTCTGGGGTTTCGGAGAGTAACACAATGTCATCAGTAAATCTCAGGTTGCTGAGTCTCTTTCCCTTAATACGCAGCCCATACTAGGGTAAAAAGTTTTGGAGAGATTGTGTCTCCCTATCTAACGCCTCTCTCAAGCTTAATTGGTTCGGTTTCAGGGGTTAGATTGACCTTCATTTCTGCATTTTTGTAGATGTTTTGAGTCAAGCTGGTGTAGCGATGGTCAATTCGCGCATTTTGAAGGGACTCTACAACTGCCCAGGATTCTATGCTATCGAAGGCCTTTTTGTTGTCTATAAAGCCTATCCACAGGGGCATCTGGTATTGTGTGGTCTTTTCGATAACAATTCGCAAAGCAAAAATATGGTCGATTGTGCTTTGGCCGCTTCTAAATCCTGCCTGCTCCGTGGGTTGATAGAAATTAAACTTTTTGGTTAGTCGCGTTGTTATTATTTTCGTAAACAGTTTGTAAAGTTGTGATAACATACTAATGGGTCTATAGTTGTTAAGGTCACACTTGTTCCCTTTCTTAAACAGTAGGATGACTGTTGCGCATTCACATTTTTCGGGTACTCTACTGTCTTCGAGGCATTTGTTAAAAAGATCTTTCAGAAAGATTATGACCGCTTCTCCACCTTCCTTTATCATTTCCATAATTATATTATCTTCTCCCGGTGCCTTACCATTACCAGCCACCTTAGACATCCTGCTGAGAGCCGTCCGAATCTCGGTTTTGGTAATATCGGGTACATCTGCGGAACCTACGTTAGTTATCTTTAGTTTCGTCATATTACTTGGCTTGGGATTCTTTGATCTATAGAGGTCTTTGTAGTATTCCTCGACTACTACAAAGGTACTGTTTATACTATAAAAGTACAGAAATGGAAGTGAAGAAATGGAAATGAAAGATAGGGCAGGACTTATATAGCGAGAATGGACTCAAGTCGGTGAACCAGAAAGGTAATGAAGCGGCAACCAAAGTGAGCGATAAGTGCCACTGCTAGCCAAAGGTCTTCCAATTCCTTCCACTTGTCTCTGTCCACAGCTGTTTCAGATCAACTACCCTGAATAGCGTCGAGATCATCACGCCAACGCTTTATAGGCCTTCCCCTACCTCGCCGACCTCCTTAGGTATCCGGTGTGTTACTTTATTAGGCCATCTCTCCGATTATTTTTTGCTGTCGTGCGTGACCCGCCCAGTCCCACTTTAGTCTAGCAGTTTTATAAAAGCCGTTATTTCAGATTTATACAATTGTTCAGTTGCAAAGATTGCACTAGATAGGTACTCTGTTTTAAGTGTGTCCTTTTATAAAAACCTCCATTCTTTTCTATCCTTAGCTTTTCTTGTCCAGGTTTCGCCAGCTATCCCTTTTATTTTATCTTTCCATCTTCTAAAGGGTTTTCCACGTTTTCGTTTTTTGTGTCTGATGAGGTACCAGTGTATTATGCCTTACTCATTTTTTTTCACGTCTGCGCACTATAAATAAAAGTAAATGGTATTTCATTGCTCTCCTTCTCTTAGTTTTTGGGATATACAGCATCAAAGTTTAAGGTGACCATATTTGACCCTGTAGCTTTATAAGGCACATTCGTGACACAAAACAGTTCTAAAATTAATTTCACATTAACAGAAAGCTTATTTACATTCAGTAAATACGATCAACCCCAAGTAATCAACAGAAACAAACGGAAGCCGACATATATCACCAATAACAATAGCTTTATATTAATTAAACAAGTTGCGTGCGCATAGACAATACCGGCTCGTAATAAAGAATCAATAATACTAAAACCGTGTTAAATCAACATCGGGCCAGAGACAAGAATCCGGCGATTTATGGTCGTCTACAGAGCTAGCGAGCGGCAGACATGGCGGCGATTTTTAACTGTCCGCGGCAGCTTCCTTCGTCGTCCTCCTTCCTCGATCAATGTTGGTGAAAAATGCAAGCGATCACTCCTGTGGTGTTTAGTGTTACGGTGTAGTGTGAGTTATGAGATGTTTTCATGAAATTGCGTTCTAGAATAATCTTTTATGAGACATCGTTAGTCATACTCGATTTATTTAACCTTGTTTTGTGTAATACTTGGAGACTACCAATTTTCATGTTAAATTGCAATTAAAATTCCAGTGTCAACGATAGATGCTCTCTCTTATAATAGCGCCTTCCTGTTTTGTACTTATCTATCGCTTTGCCTTGCATTCCGGTCTTTTCTTCTCCACTTCGCATCGCACGGTCTTTGCAGATACTTTATGGAATCATAAAATATGGTGTTGAAAGGTATATTTCTTGTATAATTCAATTAATTAATACTATTTTATTGAACATTACTTTATTTTGCGGCTTTAAATATATTTTTTAATAAGTAAAATAAATAAAGATATTTAATGATAGGCTAACCCCAAATAAAATGAGATAAACCATCCAGAGAGAAGAAGAAAATGAAGGAATATTATTAAAAAAATTATATCTAAAGATTCAAAACTCTACGCAAAGCCTAATTTTATTAGGGACGCGCCCGCACCCGAAAAAGGCGCGAAACACACGCGATGTAAAAAATAGCGGGTGCGATTTGAATGCGTGAATTATTGTCTTTGGAGGAGAAATAATACACCTTCGGAAAATAATATGAATCCACTCGCACATAACACAGGAGGAAGGATGAAAAATGGGAAGGGAATGCTTTGTAATACTGAAAAGTGGTTTTGACTGAACACTCTTGCAGGGTATTGTGAAAATGTTTTTGGATTCGACTCATTTGTGGTTTCTATGTTTGGAATAGTATGGGTTAAATGTTCCTTCAAGTTAGATAACTTACTTATTAAATTAGGGAAGAACGTTTTTTTTTGTAAGTAGGATTAGTTAAGTTTACGTAATTATTGATTCTAGTTTTTTTGGTTTGTATTAATTATTTATATTTAGTTACAAATGTTATAATGCAATGTCAATTGAATATATTGATTGGGCTTATTAATTTGTAAATTTTACAATTTTTCTTTCTATAATAATAATAATAAAAAAGGCATCCCTTTCTTCTCCCATCTCTATAAAGAAAAATCTTTTGCAATTCACTCAAGAAGCTTTGTTTGTAAGTTACTTGAAATTTTTTGTATGTGTTACCTTTTAAAACGTATTTATGAAATTGCAATAAACGTCCAATATAAGATAAAATATTTCACCGAAGGCTTTTCAAGATCATCGGTTTTCCACATAAATTTTACTAGCTAAGCACTACTTTACATCAAAAGACATTGTATATACTTAAATAAATACTTTTCAACGCAATTATATAATACCTAGTTCTAACACAAAGAACTCCAGAAAAAAAGGTTGCAATCTTTTTCTGTATCCTTGGTGGTCAGCCGCTCGGCTGCTCGGTTTGATCGCCCTTTGGCGGGCCTCATTACGCTAATGGCTTAAAGGAGGAAGCTATATTGTTAACTGGACTAAGAAAAAACTGATTGGTTTGCGAATTGCATGAGTGTGTAGTTTGTAGTGATACTTCTTTTTCTGTCACCACCGCTAGTAAAGTAGGTAGTAAACATTGGTAATATTTATTGACGTCAATAAGATGTAACTCAAATATTGTAAGTGCACCCCAAACTGTAAACTCGCCGCTTTCTTTTCAACCCTATATTAAGACAACCCGTTGACTTATTGATCTGATATTTAAACCTTTTAGTTCTGTAAGAACAGTAGACTTCGTGAGCGATACTTTCCCTGGCTTAACAAAGCAATTTCAGTGAAATCAGTCCATGCACAACGCTACAGCCAATTTCCCCCCTTCCCCCCTCCACTGCCCACTTTTGGATTTTTTTGCAACATCTTGTGTAGAATGAAGTCCTTAGTGTGTCTGTCTCTCTTTGATTGAAATCCGTCAATAAATAACGCTACAGCAAAGAGCAAAAGGGGGGAACTTTTCCCCTTATTTCTACACCAATAAAAACTGCGATCGACCAAAAAAAAAAATAAAGTGCGACTCGGACTCGTACATGAAGGGTTCCATACCTCCGTACAATGTATTAAAACGCTAAAAAAACACGTTTTTTGTATGTAGACCCCCTTTAATTTTTTTTTTTTTTTAATTTTCAGTATTTGTTATTATAGCGGCCACTGCAATACATAATCTGTGAAAATTTCAAGTATCTAGTTAATGCCATTATAAAGATTTAGTTAAAAACGCTGAAAAAACACGTTTTTTGTATGGCAACCGCCTTTAATTTTAAACTTTTTTATTTTCAGTATTTGTTGTTATAGCGGCCACAGTAATACATAATCTGTGAAAATTTCAAGTGTCTAGCTATTACGGTTCAAGAGATAGAGCCCTGTGACAGACGGACAGACAGACAGACGGACAGACAGCGGAGTCTCAGTAATAGGGTCCCGTTTGCACCCTTTGGGTACGGAACCCTAAAAATAAAACGAGAAACTCGTATGCCAATCCGCATTTTTCAATCTCGAAACAAAGACGCGGTCGATAAAAGTTACTTCCAAACAAAGATAATCCTTACAGATGAGGGAATCCAAGTAGACTAGTACTTGAAAAAATAAGATAAAATTTTATATGAAAAATCTACAACACACAGTTTTACACACTACACAAAATAATTAACAACTAAAATATTAAATAACTATGTACGTGCCATCGACCCTCCAAATTGGCCTCCAATTTAGCATATGCTAATGGTCCGAGAGCTGGCACGAATTTTTGGGTAGGTATTTACCCAAACACGGAACTGCAGACCTGGCTGGTCAGTAGCGGGGCTAAAGCAACCTAGAAATTTTTTAAAATATTATTTTTTCAAAAACGTTATTTGAGTCAATACGCATTTTTAATATGTTGTAGTTTAATGTTCAAAGAATGTCAATAAGCAAGACGATTTAGTCGGGGCTTTGATATTGCCAGGCCCGTGCAAAAGTATTTTTAAAAAAAATATAAAAAAGGTATTTAAGGCAACTTGAAATATTACTTATAACTAAAAAATAAGATTCTCTAAAAGACAGGTCATTTGGATGGGACTTTCTACCCGCCAGGTCAATCTAAATATATCAAAATGGTTTAGCCCCGCTACTCACCAGCCAGGTCTGCAGTTCCGTGTTGGGGTATAATAGGAGAGGTATGTGACAAGTTTTCAACTTGCCTCAAATACCTACCCAAAAATTCGTGCCAGCTCTCGATCTATAATAGAAATGTAGAAATTATTAGCACTGTAGACAAAATATTTATTTTTATTACAGAATTCTACAAGATGTATGAATCTATTACACAGAATAAAGGATTACCTTTTATGTTATGAAAAGACATTGCTTCATTTTAAGATCACCTTTATGCAATCAATTACAGGTTCCCAATAACGAATGCGTTCAATCAATCTGAAATAAATCGAGGTAGGCATATCGGTAGGTTACGTAAGTTAACTAGAGTAGAAATTGGAGCTTCATGCAACGTGCAAGGTTAATATTCATTACACGCTTGTCATCTGTAAAAGTGACACCTAGACAAACAGTACACAAAAATTAGCGCTTCTTAAATGTGACCCAGCTGCATACGACAATGGAGTGAATAACTAATGGTTTAAATGAACCAATCCGCTAGTTTGCAACAATTTAAATTAGAAACTTTTTTCTAAAAGTCGAAACAAACGACCTCTGTGGCCTAGTGGTCATCATGTCAGGCTGTCACACCGGAGGTCCCGGGTTCGATCCCTGGTCAGGCCAAGATGGAAAATGATCTTTTTCAGATTGCCCTGGGTCTTAGATGTTTATATATATACGTATTTGTCATAAAATATAGTATCGTTGAGTTAGTATCCCATAACACAAGGCTCGAAGTAAGTTACTTTGGGGCTAGCTCAGTCTGTGTGATTTGTCCGTACATATTTATTTATTTATTAAAAATTTTCTATGCGATTTGTATGATATACCACGTCACGAGCTCATAGTTTCTTGGTGTCAAAAAGCGCTCTTAATATCAGTTTTTCAGCATTCATAAATCTAAAATCACGTTCAAAATGGATATTATCATTTACAATGGCATTATTTTGTCCCGTTTTAGTCTCTATCATTACAAAATAATTTATTTTTGCCCTGGATATACCCTCTATAGTACTAACTATAGAGGCACTATAGACTACTAAGTCTATAGTGTGGAAAGTCATATTACTGTACTCTGCTTATTTGTGGGTTCTGTTCGACGCTACCCTACATGGGTCTGGGCGGAGACCTATCTGCATATGGTGCTATCTCTATATTGATCTACGGTATTGGCCGCTAATCATCGCGGTTTCCAATCTTAATGAAAATACTGCAGGTGTCAACGTTCGAACACGTTTGCTGATGCTTGTCTAAGGATTTACTAGTTTGTGTTCTGTTTTAGTTTTTATCTAATCCGGGGGGGGGGGGGGGGGGGAGGAAGATAAGTTTGACGTGTCTGTGTATCCGTGTGTCTGCTTGTATATCAAAATATGAAAAATATTTTTTTGCTTTCCATAGAAACTCGGATCAGCTGATTGTCAACTTGTACAGAAACTAAAAAAATATTTTCCATAGTTCTATAGGAAAGCCCTCCCTTCTATTTCCAGTCAACTTGTGTGCCTAAATTGTCTGAAAAATGTCTTTAGCATATTATCCATTTTTTATAAAATATGTTTCACGTTTACCTCAAAATGCGTATATTTTATACAAACACATACTTTACTGGAAAGAAAAAAAAAATAGCGTACAAAAGTTACAAAAGACCTTCATGTCTTACGACAATGTCTTTGTAATATGATTAAATTTGAATTATCTTTTGTTATATGTAAATATGAAGTTGCATTATAATGCAACGGGTCATAAACCATGTCTCATATAAAGTTGTATTATATTGCATATAAAGTTGTATTGCATTATAAATTTATAATGCAACATTATATAAGACCTTATGAGACACACGTTTCTTTTGTAAACAAGGTGAAAACTAGTACCAGATGTAATAAACAGACAAGTAGCGACGAGGTGCGAAACTACTGTACTAATTTATTCAAATATCTACAATCAGAAATAATTTGAACCATTTCAACGCATAACCGTTCGATTGAAACAAAATGGAATGGCTATACAGCCTACAAAGAAACGGCCTTACAGCCTAGAAGTGATATCATAAACTGTCTTAAATTTAAAGTAGCCACATTTAAGTACTGTGAGTCCATAACGGAGCCTGCCAAGAGGCACTCAACGTATCTAATCCCATGAGCAAAATGTAAATTTCTCAATAAATGCAAAACGCCCCACATGCAAATGTGATGATATACCAATAATGTGAAATCGGCCATTTGTCAGACAAATATATGAAACTCACCGGTTATTACGTCAAACGACTTTACGACTGTATCGTAGCTATTCTACTATTTATTCCTGTTAGATCTTTCTATTTCGTCCCATTTTTATTACCATATATTTCGTTAGATATTGAAAATGCATTAAAAATTTTCCTAATGAATGTAAAAAAAAAAAATATTACCCGTGGCGTTACCCGTGTGGTCAAAAGAACAGTCAGTAGTCCTAACTTTGCGTCACTCCTATAGGAACCTCACATTTTTCTGACATAAAATGTATCCTATGTAGATACTCGTATACTAAAACACGGTATTCTCTTCCCCGGAACAGCTGGGTCACGTGATTGGCCCAAGAATACGTCATCAGGTGGGAGTGTTGCCACTGTGTGTGATTAAATTACCTGAGCAAAATGCATTGTTTAACTTAACAAACCAATTACGAATTATTAAATAAAATATATAAATTTATTAAAACTTAAACCAATTAATCACACGATATACTGTAATAGTTAGTTAGATTTTATTTTCATTAACTAATTGAGAAACTCCTCTAATTTTCTGAAAAGAACAATCAGGTAACACTTACCGTGACATTCGTGACGTAATCTTGGGCCTTCGCGG
This sequence comes from Acrobasis repandana, assembly GCA_963576875.1. Lineage (NCBI taxonomy): Eukaryota > Metazoa > Arthropoda > Insecta > Lepidoptera > Pyralidae > Acrobasis > Acrobasis repandana. Next base: position 5,478,132 of record OY756230.1, on the reverse strand, counting down.
GTAGAGAATTTATACCCTATATTCTTGTATCATGCTAGGTATGTATATATTAAAATAAGTACTCTCGAAGTTAATCATAGACCTACTTTTGTCGCCTATTCAGCGGAAATAGAACAAAAATGGGATCCAACGGAAATGGGAGAGTTAAATGCTAACTATAATAATGTGTGTGTGATAAAATGAAATGGCGTGCTCAATAGTAAGTTCTACTTATGTGACCATAATAACGCTTTCGCATATCAGAATTGCTAATAAAGGGAGCGAATGGGCTTTGTTTACGACCAGTCCTATGAAATATTAGCCCGGATTATTTTGAAGTCACCATGCAGTTACATTTTGATGTTGTTTAAAATGTGTTGAGTTGTTCTTATGCGATAAACTATGCTTTTGCTATATATCTAAGAAGAAATTTGATGTTGAAGAACTAAATTTACTTAGGTGAATCGAGACATTTTTGAGGTGTTAGTAGTCCAAACAGTCCTATGAAATATCGGCCTAGATTCTTTTAAAGTCACCATGAAGTTACATTTTGATGTTGTTTAAAATGTGTTGAGTTGTTCTTATGCGATAAACTATGCTTTTGCTATATCTAAGAAGAAATTTGATGTTGAAGAACTAAATTTACTTAGGTGAATCGAGACATTTTTGAGGTGTTAGTAGTCCAAACAGTCCTATGAAATATCGGCCTAGATTCTTTTAAAGTCACCATGAAGTTACATTTTGATGTTGTTTAAAATGTGTTGAGTTGTTCTTATGCGATAAACTATGCTTTTGCTATATCTAAGAAGAAATTTGATGTTGAAGAACTAAATTTACTTAGGTGAATCGAGACATTTTTGAGGTGTTAGTAGTCCAAACAGTCCTATGAAATATTGGCCTAGATTCTTTTAAAGTCACCATGAAGTTACATTTTGATGTTGTATAAAATGTGTTGACTTATTATTCTTATTGCAGCTTTTCCGATACCTGGGTACCTAAATTTTATATTGAAATACCTAAATAAATTTTTAAGGTGTACAATTTATAAAAGATTAAAGCGAAAGTGTCTAAGTGTCTATTTTTAAATTATATATTATAGCAGGTATATTTTCATAATGTAAATTTTATGTTTGTCCGCCTTTCATTTCCAAAGAAAGCAAAGATCGACGTGGTTTTTTGTATATGAGATATCGGAATATATCCTACTTTACATATTTAATATTTAGGAGGATAGTGATAGAATATGTGTAGGCCAAATCCTCTGGCTGCTCTGGCTAATATATGGCTCTGGTAGTACAAAGAGGGTCGTGCTCCTGCAGTGGAGACTAAAAAAGATGATGATAGAATAGGACCGTGTGGCCTATAATTGGACCACTCCTCCTGTGGATGTCGTAAGAGTAGGCGATTAAAAGACTAAGCTAAGTACTAACATCTCGTGCTACAACCGCATTTCCAAGGAGGGTTGACATCAGGCAGGTGGCCGGTCGTAAAACTATAGCCAAATCGTTTAACCTGTTCCGGCTATGTCTTCTAGATTTCGCAAAGTCTTCAGCAACCATGGGTGACCATTGACATGCATATTATATTTGGAGAAGAATAGGCGAGAAAGCGGACTCCGGGCTCTGAAGCCGCACAGCTGATGATGCACCCGAGTTAAACTCGCATTGCTAAGATGAAGAAGGAGGAGACTGATAGAATAGGACTATTATGAAAGGACATCATTTTCGGGCCACGATATAAATTCACCAGCTGCCAATGTGTGCCAACCGCTCAGGCGCAGCTATTAGTAGACAGTGGCGCCCTCCGGACAATCGCGGCATAGTTATGCACTACGGAAGTTGAATATCGAACATAGCCGACGGTTTACGATACTTTAACAAGTAGTAATTTATTTAATGATAACTGATAAAAAAGATTACACGACAAGAGCAGATTGGTGTTTGTGCTAACTACTGGAACGGTACAATAGAATCTACTCATTTGTCACCACACCGAATAATGGTAGTTGTGTCAGACCCTGTATATAATAGGAATCTATTAAATATAGGGTCTACCAAAATATACTAAAACTTTTTTAAGGGTGAATTCTGTCCATGATACTCAACAACTTTCCCCAATGGAACATTATATCAAAATATGAAAAATATTTTTTTCCTTTCCATATACAGGTTAACTTTTAATTAACTGGCAACATTTTTGGAGCAAGTTCAGTCCATGACACTGAACTACTTTCTATAAAAAAAGTTATTAAAAATCGGTAAAAAAATTTCGTCCTTCCATAAAAAATCCGTTTGGCTGAGCGCTGATTTGTATGGGAGGACGAAATTTTTTTATCATGGCCTGAACTTGCTCCAAAAATGTTGCTAGTTAATTGAAAGTTACCCTGTATACAAACACGGATCAGCTGATCGGTCAACTTGTAAGCAACGTTATTTATTCCCACGGGTGGGGGGACTAAGGGAGGTTTAGCTAACAGAAAACAGGCATAATCTTTCTCTAATTATACATAAACTACATTTCATTTCATTTCTGTGCTAAGACTTTTTACAATAGATATGATAGTCAACCCGTCTGTTCAGCGTGTTCATTATGGGCAAATCCTTTTTGGGTTGAAGCCCTTAGTCCAGAAATAAGCAAAAAAAAAGTTATCACAATAAAACTTATACTTCTTGAAGCCTTTTAAGTCTATTTCCAGAGAAAAAACATCTAAGTAAATAAAAAAACATGATTTTTAAAGGTGTAATTCTTCCTCAAAAATATATACGAGTATTATCTTAATACCTACCTAAATAAACAGTGGGTGAGATGTTTGTGTATGTATTATTATTTTTTACAGAAACACAAATGGCGGACATCTTTTCTATCATAAGATGGTCATGCAAATATTACTATCGACTAGATATCGACTATCATAAATATAGAGGTTTATTTAAAAAATGTTAAAGACCCCTGACTAAGGAACACGGCGTGTTATCTTAACTCATATTCTAATGGTCGTATGAATAGACCGGGTAAACTAGCGGTTTCCTATGTTAGTGTGGTCTGACCAATAATATTGCCCAATGTTGTGGTTAAACGGTTAAGAGACAAGAGATTGATTCCAGACTATATTTTCGGTATTAGACATTCTTTTCTATGGGAGAATATTTAAGGTGAAGATATAGGCAAATGGCCTTGAAGTGGCGCCCTTATTTGAAATAAATTGTTAACTCGTAAATATGGAGATAATTTCCATATTGCTCTTCGTCATGCACTAGATAGCCCTTTAAATTATTTTATGAACCACCGCTGAAAGTATTTACATTAGTCCGTCTTTAAAACTTGCCGTGGTCACTTTTGGCGGAGGCAAGTTTTAAAGCTAGACGGATCACCAATAATATTTCATTTATTTCACACTTCAAGGCCATTTGCTTAACCTTTCACCTTAATGAATATGCTTTAATGAATCAGAATGAACCTTAAAGATTAGTGCAATGGCATCGTATTTTTGGGTTCCGTACTCAACGTGCCAACGGTATAGAAGTTAGTCATGTTACCCTGTGTGCCCTGGGCCAATTAGCCTTTTAACACCACTACGAGAGACGATCATGTGCCCAAGTGCCCATGTCCGTACTCCCAGCCAGGTGGATGAAAGACTATAGATACTTCAGCCCATGGCACAAGGTATTCCCTTCCCAAGATGGCCCAAGACTACGTCCCAAATAACAAGATAAGTTTCACCAACTCACCACTCATTCATTTACATTATACCATGTGCAGCCTAGGGCTACTTTGTACCTTATTTCTTATCAAAGCTATCGGGTAACGGCATATGCTCACATTAATTACGATGTGGTGTACTCATTAGGAGTAGGATGGAACCGGTAGTTACAGTTTAATGCAAAATCGAATGGAGATGGGGAGATAAAATATACAGCTGCACCGACCGCGTAATCAGTGTATGAAGTAGATGAGACAGAAATATCCATATCGAACATCTTTCAATCGCTAGTTTCCGACAGGTCAAATTGAATACATAATTTTTTAATAATCAAACAAAAATTGACGTTAGCTATCGGTGGTCCAGAGATATGGGAGGTATGATGTGTCAAATATGTAATCTTGACCAGCTGGTGTGTGTCAACAAGTTTCTGCTAATTATGAGCCCTCCAAGACTTTGTATAACGATGACATACCGGTATTATACACCAATAAGACGCTGTTGTTACCTACCTTTTTAACACAGTCGTCTTTTACATATCTTTTCGTAATTTTTTGCGGTATTACACAAACTTACCAAAGTACTCTTTGAGGCCCTATTTGAATTTTCCGGGGTCCAGTGATGCCCCCATTTAAAATAAATCATATGTTCATGCGTCATAAATCATATGTCAATTAATGGGAACGTTAAGCTTTACTACGCACATTTGTCAAAAGTAGCCGTTTTTCGCAATTGTGCGTAGTAAAGCTTAACATTCTCACTTTAAACTGTAAACAGTAGTTCATAAAATAATTTGAAGGGCTATCTAGGACTTGGTAGTAGCAAAATTTTAAATAATGTCTCCGTTTTCTTCGAAATTATTTATTTTAAATGGTGCCCCCATTTAAAATGGGACCTGCTGGGCACTGGACCGCGGAAAATTCAGGTACGGACTTAAATAATACACCTCAATAAAATTAACGTAAAGATAAAAGGGGTTTTATTATTTTAAATAAACAATAATAATTTTACATTGATAACAGTTCTATGGCCACTATCGCTGCATCAAAATGTCACCACATAACATTTAAAAGTAACACAAGTGGGGCGATTACCACGAGTGGAATTACCTTGTTACCATTGTCTAAATACCACGTTTTATTACCGTCGTAACGAAATGGTCCGGAACACTACCGTGTGCTGTGATCATGTGAGATATCGGGACATAAGGCTTGGTAGACATTCTAAATTTTACTTTCCCTGTGTGGTTTCGGGTTATAATAGGACCACTCCATATCTTTCTGTGGATGTCGTAAGAGGCGACTAAAAGACTAAGCACAAACATCTCGTGCTACAATTGCATTCCCAAGGAGGGTTAACGTCGGGCGGCGGCTGGTTGAAAACTCTTTTCGCCCAAATACATTCCCAAAGAAGGTTGACATCAGGCAGGCGGCCGGTCGTAAAATTATAGCCAAATCTTTATACTCTTGTGGCTATTTCTTCTCTAACGCAAGGTCTTTGGCATCATTGGGTGACCATTGACATGCATGTAATATTTGAAGAAGAAAAAGCGGGAAAGCGCACCCCGGGTTCCGAAGCAGCACAGCTGAGGATGCAACCGGGAACGCGCTTGGATGAAGAAGAGACATCTAAATTTTACGAGATACCTACAAAGATGTGGTGGCTAGTTGAGTGATACAGGACAGGAGTGCTATTTTGGAAATCAGGAGTCATACAACGAATGATTTACGCGAGTGTTTCCAAACAAGCACATTTTTTAATTGATCGTTTGTGAAGGATTTGCACGTCTAGTCTTGACCACTCGTAATTTAAACATTTGTAGCGTACAAATGTAAAAGAAACGTTTCATGGAGAATCCATTCTGTTTCACGCTGTATTACATGTCTCATGCATATGAATATGTTGCAGTTGGATTGTATAATCCGCTGTTTGACAAAACCGAGCACCTTCCGATAGTCTGATCGGGCTGCCAGATCGGAGAAATCCGGTCGTGTATTCCCAGTCTTACCCTTGATCTGCCGTCCACTGCACAAACATTCATGACTCATACGATAACAATGCAGTCACATATGCCATAAACCATAGTTCGTGCACCACATTGCAACACGCGCCATAAAAATTTGACGCGAAAGCTGCAATCTACATCGGCTTCGTGACCGAGATAATGGACATGTGTTGGGCAAGGCCTGTGGACAGGAGGTGGCGACAGGATCCAATTTATTTTGTATAACAGATACTAATATTTAGTTAGACGACCCCCGTGGTGTAGTGGTTAAAACACCAGTCCGCCACTCCGGTGGTTCTGCGTTCGATCTACAGCCAGGACAAGTTGGAAAATGGCCTTTTTCAAATTGTCCTGGGTCTTGGGTGTTTAGCTATACTCGTACATGTTTTTATTATAAAATATAGGTCGTTGAGTTAGTATCCTTGATACCTTCATGGTTAAACTAGTTTGGGGGGCCAATCAGGGCAAGTTGGAAAATGGCCTTTTTCAAATTGTCCTGGGTCTTGGATGTTTAGCTATACTCGTATATTATGTTTTTATTATAAAATATAGGTCGTTGAGTTAGTATCCTTGATACCTTCATGGTTCAACTTAGTTTAGGAGGCCAATCAGTGCAATTTGTCCGTATTTATTTGATTAATTTATTCGTTTCGTTTATTGCATTGTGTAAATGGCCAACACTGGTGTCATTTAGCATTTTCCCATATTCCCTCGATCTGTGCGAGTAGAGAAGCTGGTACATTCTAATTTAAGTTTTTGCTCCCCGAACAGCATGGAAGAGGATGTTTAAAATAAATTGCTGTATAAAAATGGTTTTTATATGTAGCTATTAATATTTTTAATTCAAAGGGTGGATAAATAAATTCTTAATAAAGTTACCGCATTCAAATGTTTCTGCAAATCAGAAGCATATCCAATTACCTAATTGCTTTGCGTCCATTGCCGACTCGTCAAACTAATGAAGTCGTTCTGTCTAGTGTCAGCGGGCAAACTATATGTGCTGGCTGTAATTGTATGATAGATAGTGCCGTGTGGTTTCCGGGTCCGTTATCCTAGTCCGACTTATGTATCCGAATGGATGTTGTTCAAGAGACATTTTTGTGAAGCAGTTATAACTCTATCCCCGTTTGTCTTTTTTTCGTGTAAGTGGCCAACACTGGTGTCAGATTTTTCAAGCTGCCTAAAGGCATCTGACATAGTTTGACGACTGCCATACAATGACAGCCGGGACCAACTTTTACGTGCCTCCGAAGCACGGAGGAGCTCGAGAAATTTTTGTACCACTTGTGGTCACCCATCCAAGTACGGACCACGCCGGGGGTTGCTTAACTTGTGAAAACGCTAGCAACGCGTACTCCCACCGGGCCCTCGAGCTCCTCAACTAACCACTATTACGCTATTATATGCGGAATTGCGGAGTATCACGGTGAGACCGTGTGAGAATCACCCAAATGAGAAAGCCCCGGCAGACGTGGAAGAAATGCTGGCTTGACATCGCCAGGAATGATATGCGTGCCAATGGTCTTACAACTAAGGATGCTCAAGAACCAGCGAATTAAAGAAGAAAAGGCCGGAAAGCGAACCCCAGGCTTCACAGTAATACAGCTGAGGATGCAACCGGGAGTGTGCTGAGTAGAGAAAGAGAATTTAGTTGAATCTTAAATCATGACTATGCGTATATTAGGTACTTTGTATCCCGGAATTTAAGTACATGCACGTTACGATATTTAAGCTGAAGGTCTTCAATAAGTTCGAAATCAACCCTGAAATAATATTTTTTGAGTAAGGTTGAATACGCGGGCGGGGCAATAAATATTACAATAAATATATAGAAGCCTCCCCTCCCTGCCTCTCACCTCTTACAGCCATGGGCGAGCGGTAGCGCCCACGATATCGAAGGACAATGTACCGTAAGAGAAACACTTTATACGGGCCGGTGCGTTTTAATCGCAATATTTATTAATATTGAAGATATAAATAATTCCATGCTGGTTCCGGAGAAAACAGAAAACATAGATGGAAACAGCTGCTTCTCTTCTTGCGCAAATAGTAAAAGCCAATCGGGGGAATGCGAAGTGCTAGCAACCCATCACTATTTTTACATCTTTTTCATCTTCACGCCCACCAATGCGCTAAACGTGGCCTTTGGGTTTACGGGCTTGGGCTCTGTCTGCCCCATTAGGCATAAAGAAGTGATGGTGTATCTGTATAAAAAAAAAATATGTAGATACAATAGTTGAAAGATTTACTATTTTTTTTTCGATTTCTACAGACTATCAGGAAAACACAAGAGAAAGAAAAGTCCGATAAATAAAGAAATGACGATTGGCAATCATTGTACGAGTACCTATTGTATTTTTATGCAAAATTTCAGCTGATCGATCTCCAATCGATCGGAAAAGTTGGGTGAAAAATAGTTTGCGAACTCTGGAATGGCCAAGTTCTTAACGTACTTACTTACATACGAACGTTACCAGTTATACAAAGTGGAAGGGACATACCCGTAATTAATCAAACCACGGTCTATACTGGACCATTATAGTATAATAAAATTAAAATGACAGCTTAAAACAAAAATAATTTTCGGCATTTTCAACGTCAGAGGTAGGCTATAAATAATAAATAAATATATACGGAAAAATCACACACGTTGAGCTAACCCCAAAGTAAGTTCGGGACTTGTGATAAGAGATACTATGTTTGTCAATCCTGGAAAAAGCTGACATAGCCCTTTGCTTTGTTTATAATGGAGCCTCAACTTAGCTTTACAGGAAATACATAGGTACTTAGACTTTGAACCTTTACCTCTGTCAGTCGTTTGTCATAGGTATTGAATAACAAAGTTAAGCTTCTAGCAGATCAAGTGCGAGTAGGACTCGTATATGAAGGGTTCCGTACCTCCATGCAATGTTTTTTAACGCTGGAAAAAACATCTTTCTTGTAGGACGACACCCTTTACATTTTATCTTTATTTTTAGTATTTGTTGTTATAGCGGCCATAGTAATTCAGTGAAAATTTCAAGTGTCTAGCTATTACGGTTCAAGAGATATAGCTCTGTAAGAGACAGACGGACACACGGCAGAGTCTTAGTAATAGGGTCCCATTGGCACCCTTTGGGTACGGAACCCTGAAAAAATTACTTTGTTTTCCCGGTTGAGGAATATGTTTATGTTCACCATGAAGGCCAAAGCAGAATAGTTTATTATAAATTGGCATCATCCTGTAGCCACTCGTTTTATAGGGTACCGGGTAACACCTGATTATCTGCACACATTGTACCGCACGCCCGCGGACATGCAATATTATGTCTTAGAATACAATCGTCTTGTAATTTCAATTTTAAACTGGTCGTTTTCCCTTATCTTCCACTATAGAAGGCAGGGCGTCGTGTATGATTTTTACAAGCTTTAATTTAGCTTTTGTTGTTGTTTATTGTTTTTTGGTCAAATCTTGCAAACCGGGAAGTGGCTCCAAGCCACTTCCCGGTTTCTAATTAAGGTGAAAGTATGCTTATACAAATTAGGAACTATGCAATATTTTATAACAAGAAGCTGATCTGATGATGGCGTCCGAAGGTGGCTATAGGAACTGAGGTTATCAATTTGGCTGTATTGTTTTTAAATATGTATTTGCTACCTCATTTATAAACCGATTTGAAAATATATTATTATTAGTTTTTCAAACGATATAGGTACAAGATTGATTCTAAAAATCGGTTCAAATCAACTGAAATAATGTCATCAGACTGAAAATTGTTGCGTACCTACCGACGACAAACAATGGGTCGGTTTTTTGTTTAGAAAAATTATCTATACTATTAAATTAATGCATACGGGAATTAACGCGAGACGTACCTTTTTTTTAAATTTATTTTGCTGACGTTTCGTTCGGGTTTCACCGAACGTGGTCCCAGCTTGACTGAAGCAGCGATGACGCCTACGCCTCCCCCTGCCCGGTGTGATCTTCGTCCACCGTCATATTATTCATTTTCCAAGTACCGTCACACACTACACTCACAGTGTCCCTATTCCGTAACGCAAACGTATTCTGGTGGTTAACCGATTGTGCACCAAACCGGGGTTGTGTTTTGTTAATCACTGGATTCCACACTGCTGACAATTTAAGGCCATCTTCTCGGTTGAAATTGTTAGGATGTTTCTTAATTTCAATCGCCTCACGTACCATCCTAGTGCGATAGTGGCAATCGCCAGCGAGGACTTGCGTACGATAAAATTCAATCCAGTGATTAGCGCCTGCTTCGAGTAGATGTTCTGCAATGGCCGATTTGGTGATTTGTCGGTTCTTTACAACGGCGATGTGCTTCTTGATCCTCTCAGCTATAGTCCGCTTCGTTTGACCTATATAGGAAGCACCGCAGCTGCAATCTACCTTATAGACGCCTGGAGTTTGTAGTGGCAGCACATCCTTCGGAGTGCCTACTATGTTGATAACTTTACTACATGGTGTGTATACTGTAGGTATAGAATACGATCTCAACATGGTTCCGATCTTATCTGTTACTCCTCGGACATAGGGCATGTATGCCGGCTGCCTACATACATCCGGGTGCTTGCGTCTCCTTTTCGGTAGTATGTGCGTCCTGCTCAACTTGTAACCGTTGTTTCTGTAATTCCCGTATGCATTAATTTAATAATAATGCAACGCGATAGTTTAAAAGTATTTAATTATCTATACTGTACACAAATATCTTCCTGGAAGATTTCTTCCAGGAAGATTTCAGGTTACACATTCACATCATATTTAAGTACCTTTACTATCATGCATGTGAATAAAATCATTCACTTCACGTTTCCGAAAATTAAAATATCAACTAGAATGCATATTGCATAATGTAATCTCGTAAGATAGCCGTAGAAAGGCTAATACATAGTAAATCTCGATGCCTGCATAAATAAACCCCCCTTAGAAATGCACCATACATCGTGTGTAGAGATTAGAGATTCAACACGATAAGATGATGCTCACCGCCATTTATAATACTAGTCTCTCAAGCTAATAAGGTCTAGAAAATTATACAATTAATGCGCCTTTGACTATATCAAAACTTTTAAGGTCTATTTTAAATGTTTACAGTCCGTAACATTCATTAAAATTTCAAAATACTTAACCATTGAAATTTGAAGAGGCCACTAGTTTCAGCTGATGCACATGTAATTTTGACACCCGTAATCTCTCTTTACACAAGAAATATTACAATAGAGTCAAAATTATTAGTTAACATGGAAACTGACGCCATTTCTTCTAAACTTATTAGCCAGATTTAAAGTAACTACTATCGGTTATTTTCAAGAACATCAAAATATAGTGCTTAAAAACGTTGACAACGAAGGGGATATTCATCTTATTGTAGCTTACCTCACCACGGTATACCCAATTCATATATTTATGAGGACCTGGGCTTTGAAATTCTGACTATGTAACTGGGTACAGTGTAAGACTGGGCTGCTTAGGATGTAGCGGTATTCGATGTATTTAGTCTGCATAGTAGAAAGTTACGAATTGGATGTGGTACGGAAGTTGCAAATTGGTTCCTTTGTACTGTTTCGTATGAAATCCATGATTTTTACGGTTACGTACCCAGGTTGCTAACGGGACCCTATTACTGAAACTTCGCTGTCTGCCCGTTTGTCCGTCCGTCTGTAACAGGGCTCTATGTCTTATACCGTTTGACAGTGGTAGAATGGATACCTAGAGACGGAAAAAGGAAACAAGGAAGACCAAGAATGCGGTGGTCTGACGTATTCAAGAAAAGATGTGGTTCAGCTTGGATGAGGCAAGCTAGAAACAGAAAAGAGTGGAAAAAGAAGGGGGAGGCCTACGCCGCAGAGGCGACTTCCAAAATAGAATAGGATGAAGGAAAAAATTTAATTGAAATATTAAGAGTAACTGTAAGGTTTTGGTAGAATAAAGGCTTTTTTATTTTTTATTTTATTTTATTTACGTATTACTGTGGCCAATATAATTAAATATGTACTAGAATTAAGATAAATTTAAAAATTAAATGGGGGTCGTCGTACTAGAAATGTGTTTTATTCAGCGTTTTAAAACATTGTACGGACCTACGGAACCCCTCATGTTCGAGTCCGACTTGACTGACTTGATACGACCGGTTTTTTTTAATTTTAGCAATCTAACGAATGCTCCTCAAATGTTCTAGTAGTCGGAGGCTTTATCATGCACCAGAATCGGCACAATAAGTGCACTGTATAACGGCACTGTATAAGTGTGACAATTTTGAGTTCTTTGAAGATCATCTTCATCCGAGCGTATTCCCGGTTGCATCTTCAGCGGTAACGCTTCAGAGCCCGGGGTCCTCTACCTAACCTAGGTGATCTGACGAGGTTACTGGTTTTACAAAGGGCGACTGCAGTCTGCCCTCTGCAACTCAAACTCAAAGGGCAAACCAGAAACAACTCTAGGATAAGTTATTAAACAAACGCTAGATGGCGTTCGGGACCCACAGCTTTGCGTGCCTTCTAAAGCACGGAATCATCTTTCTTTTCGGATAATTAGGTAATTCAAGCCTGCAGTATTCTAACCAGACTGTGCTTTGAAGATCTCTCATCGTAAGTAATTTACCCAGGTGAAACCGTTGGAAGTTCGCTTCATAAACCGCACATAGCTACTCGTATTAGACACCACAGGTACACATAGTATGGTGAAAGCCAATTTGTTGAACACAACATAAACAATAGTCCGCTCTGATATAAGATACTGGTATATAAATTATGACACAACGATTGGACTTTAATTGTTAATTAGTTTGTGTACCAACACTAAACGTATGTTAGAGACACGATTAGGGCCTCTCTACACAATCCATACGTTGTATCAAAATGCGATTTATAAGCTAGAATGTTTTATAGGTAGGAATTAATTTTTTTTTTGGTATATCCACCGTTATTTCTAATAGGTCCTCTATTACAGACGACAGTCGGTTACTAGTAAGAATGAATTGATCACTTCATGAATGACTTCATATTCATCAATGAATTCAGTTAAATTATGTCCCCAGTTGGACATAGGCCCCACAAAATCGAATGCGGGTTATCGTCATCAAATCAAGACTGAAAACAATACATCAGAGCATCATAGGTAGTGTATCAGGGTCTTTAGACTGGGCAAACATATAAATATTCACAGTACCATGTGTAATTATCCTGAAGTAATAACATAGTGAATTAAGTATCTATTTGCTGCCTGCGACATGTTGGAATGAGGCCTATTATACTACTGTCACAACATGTAAAACATATTTTTGTTTAAGGTATTTAAATATAACATACATAACATATGAACGTGATTGTATGCGAGTAGCCTATTGTTAAAAGGGGTGTGGGACTGGGTCCGAAAAAGTAGTGACTGACGTCACCGTCAAGTGAAAATCGTATTTGATCGTAACGTCATGCGGAATTTTAATGCGCTGTATCTTTGTAATTATTTGCTAGTAAGAAAAAAATACGTAGAATACAATATTTTTATAATCTATCTGATGAGCTAAAAATATTTTTTTAATCCACATCCGTATTGTTCTTGTGTAAGCAGTTTAAATTGTAACTTACTGTAATGTTTTTTCTTATATTACTAATATGTAACATATTGGTGTAGTATTATATTGATAGACAAGTAGGTAGGTAAGTAGTAGTACATACTTTTAACCGATAACATTATAAGCGCGTATTGACGATTTCTAAGCTATAATGCGCAAACGAGTCGCATCCCTGTGGCGACGGGTACGTGGCGGCTTCAACAGTCTCTTGCAAACTGTGGCGGGGTGATCTGATGGCCCTATCCTAAAGCACTGGATTGCTTCTCATGTGCTGCCATCAATCGTCACTGCAAAAGCCTGATTGTGTGTCTTAATAAATGATGTCCTACTAACATAGTCTTAAGGTTCCCAATGTTACTAACAAAATATGGAGAAATCTGAAAAAAATTATATTATTATTATAAATGTCAAATCTCGTCTAATTACGTGGGTACGTAAATCTTTTTCTCTATCTCATTATTTAAACTTTGATATTCATCTTTTGTTCGTCTGAGCGCGTTCCCGGTTGCATCCTTAGCTGAGCTGCTTCGGAGCCCGGGGTGCGGTTTCCCGCTTTTTTTTCTCCAAATATAACATGCATGTCAATGGTCACCCAAGGATGCCAAAAACCTTGCAAAATGGAGAAGAAATAGCCGGAACAGTTTAAATGATTTGGCTATAGTTTTACGACCGGCCGCCTGCCTTACGTCAACCCTCTTTGAGAAAGTATTTGTACGAATTTTTTTACAACCGGCCGCCACTCGACGTTAACCCTCCTTGGGAATGCAATTGTAGCACGAGATGTTTGTGCTTAGTCCTTTAGTCGCCTCTTACGACATCCACAGAAAGAGATGGAGTGGTCCTATTCTAACCCGGAACCACACGGGTAAAACTTTGATGTTGACATCATCATCATGAAATTTCTTTTTCATTTTAGCGCGTTTTCGACTGTGCTGCTTGAGAGCCCAAGGTACGCTTTACCGATTTTTCTTACATGCAAAACTCTTAACAATTTTTATGTGAAAATAATTCATGACATTTCTTGTGTTTGTTTATAGACATAGCTTACTATATTACATAAGACTCCGGAATAATAAATACTTAAATATTTCAAAATCATGGTCACGCATGCCATTTATGCATAAAAAGTCACGGTCCAAGATCAATCAATACAAATAAAGCCATACTCAAACTAAACTAGTTACTATGAAGTTATTCACAATAACAGCTTAACTTCCGTAGTGAAGTTTTCACAATATTTGCACTATAAAACATACCCAGAATGCTAAAGCCTCGTTTAGATGAGAGGAGATAACTTGTCTTTACGATGTGCAAACTTCACTAACACTCTCTATTCATAATATTTGAGCCATAAAAATGCGCTTTTAGTTTACTCTACACGATGTAAGTTACTAGCTTACTAGAATATTTTTTAACGTTGTAGAACGTTTGACTGAATTTGACATTATCTTAACCTAAGGGTTACAATTTAACACTTAGGTTTGTATGAAGACATTGATGTGTGTAGATGAAGTGAAAGAGGTCTGTCAGGATCGCAGCAAGTGGAGATCCATATATTATCTGCGAACCCCTGTGGGAAACATGCGGGATAGTATGTATGTTTGTATATATAACATTATGTAAACCGATATTTCCTGAAAAAGAAAATCACCTGTTTTGTATACAAAATGTAAGTAGGTACACAACCTACTTACATTTTGTAAATCATATTCTGAATCTGGAGTTGGTGATATTCAAACTTCACTAACACTGTATTCATAATATTTGAACTTTAAAAATGAGCTTTTAGGTTACTGTAGATGGGGTAAGTTACTAGCTTATTAGAATTCCTCTAATCAAGTATGCTAATAGACACGTAATTTTTTTTAAATATGGGTCATTAGTAACCTGAAATAAATTGGTTTTATTTATTTTATTGTATAAATAGCTAACACTGGTTGACGCCAGATTTTCGAGCTGCGGCATGTGACGCGGCTCAATGACTGTCATCTAGTTGATAAAATTCATTATTATGCACCAGCAAACTAGTGTGCAGGTTTCCTTACGATGTTTTCCTTTTTTTTAATTCATATACTTATTTTTTACCAGCCTGTGGCTGTTATGTCTCACAACTGGACAAAGGCCCTCCCTCTTATTATTCCACTCATCTCTGTCCGTCGCTATTTCCTGCCATTACCTAAATAGGTAAAAATTTATCAAGGTCATCTCGCCATCTGGTTCTTGGTCTGCCTGTATTACGACGGCCCTCTGGTACCCAGTACTTATTTTACTAGAATATTTTTTTTACGTGGCAGAACGTTTGAGATGGAAAGCATTGCTTTCTCTACACAGATAAGAGCTTGGTATATTAATTATTTAATAAGAAGAACGTTTGAATCCAATTGACAGGACCTATAACGATTGTTACTAACCCACTGACAACGCGCCCCGCCGCGGTGCGCGGTATCTGCCACGTTTTTACGGAATCGGCCGCGTTTTTAGTGGGTTGGACTAGGCGTGTTTTCTATACAAACTGAGATACTTGCATACAATGTTAAATACTGCCGCCCCGTGCTCCGCTACGGTGCGCGGAGCAGTGGATCACCGTCTAATAAATAGTGACTGGCGCAAGTAAAAGCCCCGTGTACAAGGAACGTTAGCATTATGAGTTACGCCCGTGCCCGTTCTTTACGAGCTAGTGCTGACGTGTGTTTTGCAAAACTGATTATCAAGTAGGTAATGGAAATGGTGAGATAAAGAACTGGCAAAGGAGTGGCCGGTGAATTCATGACTTGGTTGGTAGTATTTGTTGGTATTGTTGAAGTTAAAGGTTATTTTATGAACCGGCTACAAGACTAGGTCCGCGTTTTGTAAGTTGTAAGTTTTTTTTGAGCACCATATACAACTATATTCTGTTAATATACAGGGTGATTTTGAACCTCCAAGGACTCTTTAAGCGAAATAAAAATATATTCTATCATATGTAGTTACCTTGTTTCGTAATAAAAACGAAAGATATCAGTCGACAAATGTTTACCAAAAATCTCCCATTTTAATGTCACTGCTTGCTAGTGCCGGCTGGCGAGCGGGGAGTTGAAAAGTCAGTAGGTAGCTAATTATTAGAAAATTGGAAGACATATTATTTGAAAAAAAAGTCTTTTTTTTTCTTATGGTTGTATGTTCTATTACCCAGGAGTGATTTTGAATCCAAAATTTTAATAAAGCGGGGTAAAAATCAACCTGTATAATGTAGATACAACATCCTCAACCTATAATTTTATTTTTTTCTTTTGTACCAGCTTATATCAGTTCACTGCTGGACTGAAGCCTCTTTCAACAAAAAGGGGATTTGCTTATAATATAATCGCCTCTCTGGGCAAGCAATTAAGGGCTAATGCCAAACATGCCAATCAGTTTTGAAACTCTCGAGCTTTGAACATATGATTTATGTATATAAATGAGACTTAGCACGACCCTTTTTTGTTGGGTTGAACATTTCGAATACAAGTTATATCCTACGAAATAAATCCAACAAAAATGGTTCGTGCTAAGTCCCGTTTATGTACGTAAATCATGTCTTTATCCATATGGTTAAACAAGGTCTAGAGTTTATTCTACTCTTAAAGGATACAATTTTGAATGTACCAGATGCTTCTCTTCTCGTGCAGATCGTAAAAGCCGATCAAGCGAATGGGCAAAAAAAGCGAATCATGTTAATAGTTAGGCGATGAGGCTATCTATTAATAAAATAGGCGAATCCTATCACTATTTAGATTATTTTTTTCATCTTCTGGCGCATCACGCTAAATGCGGCCTTTGGGTCTTGCAGTCCTGGGCTCTATCTGCTTAGATCCAAAAATTCTCTGTCTGCCCCTGTTCTGACGTGATCTACCTTAATTAAACCATATCGCTAACCACATTGAGTAGATATTTATTTGAATTTCTTCGCTGAGTGAGACTTCTGTACGTGAGTACTGGTTATTATTCAGTGGTGATAGTTAGTGTGTAAGAGTTAACTGAACCTGCCTGATGGACTAAAATGTGCCCCGTTTACACTAACGGTACAAAAGCGATCGGCGCATAAATTAAGGCGCAAACATCAATCAATTGGCCCTAACGAGTGGGTTCCAGTCCACACATATGCATAGAGAAGAAATAATTTAGACGTTCTAACTCATACGCAGACAGGTTGATTGGCGCGCAAACACAAAACACGCGTGCTCTGGAAGTGCTGTGGACTTCCTGAAATACAGGTGATTTTAAACGTCGTACAAAAAAATTCATAAGTATTCTGTCATATATGTGTTTCATAATAAAAACTACAGATATCATACAGCCCATAAATTCATACTAAAAATCTTCCATTTGAATGTCACCAGTCACCACCGCACCCGCTTTCCACCGGGCCCGTGGCAACATATGTCGTGAAAAAATCGTCAGCTTGAAAATTGACACCAACTTTACCATCACATTGGTCAAACCTGTGTGGCCGACAGGTATGGCCAATTCGATGGTAAAGTTACAAAAACCAATTAATCGAACTGGACTGCTCACATCCGTTACCACGCGTGTGTCCGCCGCGTGCGCATGTAAATAACAATCTGCAAACGAGCTGATGGCTATGAAGTGGACTCAAACGCAGCGGAACACACAAATCACACTGCCAGACGCGGCGCGAGGACGCAATGTGTGTTTGTGCTTTAGATAATTGTATGATAGAATGATAGCACCCGTAGACTTAAGACGATACACGGAGTCCAGTGCTGCCCCCATTTGAAATAAATTATTTATAAGAAAACGGAGATATCATTTTAAATTGTAAGCTAAAATTTTATGAACCGCTGTTTACAGTTTAAAGTGAGAACGTCAACCTTTAGTTTGCATTTTTGCGAAAAACAGCCACTTTTGGCAAAAACGCAAACGAAAGCTTAACGTTATCACTTTAAACTGTAAACAGTGGTTCATAAAATAGTTTGAAGAGTTATCTAGGTTTTCTTCTTCTTATTTAAGAGCTTAGTGGCTCTTGTCGGTGGAGTATGCGCCAAACTTCTCGGTTCTCTAGGTTTTACTAGCTTAAAATTTTAAATGATATCTCCGTTTCCTTACAAATAATTTTTTTTCAAATGGGGGCTGCACTGGCCTCCGTGTATCGTCTTAAAGAGTCCGTTACCCTAGATTTTTCCATACCAACGTATTTTAGCTTATATTTTGAAATAGGTATGTCTGATTTTGGCAAAATTTCGTAATGAACGAGCGAGCGAAGCGTCTCAGTTTCGAGATTGCCCAAAAATGCTTTGGTCCGTCTGTTCTCGTTTACAGGTCGCATTTTTCAACCGATTTTGACGAAACTTGGCGCACAAGTTCCTTGATTTATATTTTTTTTAAATTGATTTTTAATTGATTTGATGATATTTTTCATTGAGGAGAAATAGGGGGAAAAGGGGGGATCTTTGCTGTAGCGTTATTTATTGACGGATTTCAAGCAAATTTGCAAATTCTAAGAAGGGGAAGTAGAGGGGGGAAATGGGGGGAAGTTTTCTTCATTGTTTTATATGGATAGATTTCACTAAAATGGCATGGCTAAGCCAGGGGAAAGAGGAAAGTGTCTGTATTGCATCGTTATAATTAAATCTACTGAAGATCTCACAGATGCAATATGTGATACGGCATGATAATTTTATGCGAATTATAATAGAAGGAAAAATAGAAGGAAGAAAGGGAAGAGGAAAGCCAAGGCCCAGCTTTATGAAGCAAGTCAAGAAAGGTGATAGCAGTGTCGTATCAAGATGTCAAGAGGAAGATAAAAAACAATGGAAGAAACTCCACCGACAAGAGCGTCGCTCTTAAATTTTGATAATGATGATGTTCTCACAGAACTACTACTATAGTTTTAAAGAAATTGCATTTATCTATATGTTTATATAACACACTGGTGAGAAGTCAGCTGGAGGGCAACTCAATTGTTTGGGATCCACATGAAGATAAATATAGGCTCATGTTAGAAAAAGTACAAAATAAATTCATTAGGTACATATATATGAGATTATATGGAGTCTATCCCTTGTACCCTTTAATGTACCCAACCTTGTTTATTTTAGGCATGGTAGGGTACAATGAACTGAGGGTTAGAAGACAGTTAGCCCTGGTGTTATATTTGTTTAAATTATTAAGGGGAAAAGTCTCGAATCCGGAGGTATTGGAACAGATTACTTGGTGTGTGCCTAACAAGTACGTGTGGCGCCGCCTACAGCCGCCGCTGCTGGCGGTGCCGGCCGCGCGAACTAATCTGCTGCAGAAGGCTCCGCTGACGCAGGCGTTGCACACGCTGAACCAAGTAGCGAATGAGATCGACCTATTTTGTTGCAGTCTGAGTGAGTTCACAAGGATATCTTTGAGGATAATTTGTATTATGTAATTAGGTAGTTGTAAGACAAGCATGTCGCATTGGGTCTTGAGGCCTGTAAAGACAATTGTTTGAAATAAATAAATACAATACAATACAATACAATCTAGGTTTTTTCTAGTTTTCTTTAGTCCAAATATAAACTTGAATCGATCGAAACCTGCTCGGCCCTACCGACTATATTACCTGAATAAATCGTTCAAAATATTAACAAAGCGGACCCTAGTGCATTTCTAGAAAACAAGGCCACATATGAGTTGTTTGTCCCTGGTAGTATGGTAGCCATAAATCATTGCGAAACCGAGCATAAACAATCGCATTCTGTTCTGCCTTCGCTCATGAATACAAAATGCTATGCTCGTATACATCAGGTGTTGCCCAATACTGAATATTTGATACACAGATCAGAGGTATAGTAAGAGGAACACAATATGCCTGTAGCTTTTTCAAATATTTTGTTACCTGAATAAAATATATTTTGGCTGAATATCAGAAAAAGACTGTCATTAAATTTCTATAACCAAAAAAATTCGGCATTTCCATATAAAAGTGTGCAGCCGCCCGGGCAATTTGGATGGGGATGTCAATTTTTTTTGGGGTTTTGACTGTTATTTTAATTTAATTATACTATAGTGATCTATTATAGCTCATGGTTTGATTTATTACGCATACGTCCCATAAAAGTTGTAAAGATAAACATCCAAAACTTTTGCAAAACTCCTTTACCCTTTGCTCTAAGATTTTGATCCGAATTACATACAATTACTAATTCAAATGGCTCGAATAATGACTATTAAATTATTTATGCATTCGCACTTACATTGCACTAATTACATGCATATTTATAATTTCAATAAAGTAATTTGAGACATAACAACTTTGGCTAGGCGCCTTTAAAAGGCATTACAAGTTTTGTATGAATGAATTTATACGTAGTTATCTCAAATTGCGTAGTCGTCGCCTCTATATCTTTATCTTTACGCCATACATTACTTAATTACAAAGTCATAAACTATGATTGGAAAACTTGACAATGTATTCTCAGTCCACATATTTAATTTTAGCACAGAATAAATAATACTAACGTACAGAAGTCTCACTCAGCAAATAAATTCAAAGAAATATCTACTCAATGTGCCTAGCGATATGGTTTAATTTAGGTCACGTCAGAACTCGGCACCTATTCGTAAAGATACCTAGACATCCATTGCAAGCCAATTTCATTCTTATAACTCTGGACAAACGATTCGTATAACTTAATTTACCACCCGGAGGGGCCGCACAGTGGGCTGAAAATGAAGCTCCATAGACTTAGTGCGCCCAAAAATCAAGTACCTAATTTTGAAAAAAAGTTTAAGAGTTAGGAATAAAACAAAAAAAACTGTTTATCTCCATACAAAAAAAAAGAAAATCGCTTATATCTTATTAAATACTAGCTTTATTAAAAAAAGTTACATGACACAAAATATTGCAAATCAGTCAAGCAACACGCTGGCATATTTTTTTTTTAAATTAGGTACTTGATGTTTGGGTGACGCTAAGTCTATGAAGCTTCATTTTCAGCCCACTGTGGGCCGCCTGCGCGCATAGTAATAATGTAGATACATTTTCGATACCTAAATGGGGAGTGACACAGGCCTGATTTTAGTATCAGTTTAATAAGTTGATGTATTTGGAGAAAATGCTGTAGTGCAGTTTGTTTCCGTTTCTTTTGCACTTGCGCTTAGGAAGCGGCACTAATCTGAGGTAAATAATCTGATGTCAAAAACTTTTATAAAATCGAAAGAAAAAATTGACAATCCGCTAGATGACAACAAGTCAAATCTGACACTTTTTTCTAAACGTCAAAAACAAACATTTTCTATGAGATTTGTATGAAAATCAGAGCCGTGACGTCATAGTTTTGTGGAGGCAAATGGTGCTCTTAATATCAGTTTTTCTGCATTAATAAATCTAAAATCACGTTGAAAATGGATATGATCAATGACAAATGACACTGTTTTGTGACGTTTTATTCTCTTAACAGTACCAAATAATTTATTTTTGACTCAGTCATCTACGATAAAAACATCCACATATAAAAAAATATGATTGTGACTTTGACATTGATGGAAAGATATTTTTACAAACCGTCCCGTTGTGTGTGTCCGTAATCAAATCTTGCAAGATAAATTAGACCCAATTCCCATTATTCGATCGAGTTGAAACTTCACATACTTATGTTAGTTGGGCGACAATGCAATATTATGGTACCAATGACCTGACCTCATGATGAAGCCGGAAGGTGGCCACGGCATCTCTGTGATAAAACAACATAACCCCACCGAGTTTGGGTTTAATAGTTTCGTCTTGAAGAGCACTTACTTTTTAGTTTATTGTTTTAGATAAAAGTTTGTTTTTAAAAATAGTTTTTATTGCATATTAGAATAGAATATATAATATAGAAGAAATACCACAACAAATAAACAGAAATTATATACACAAATGAAGATAAGAGAGATAGAATAAAGGACAAAAAAGAATAATAATAATAATAATTGTCCCCTTTATTTCATACATTTGTGCAGCATTGCCATAGCGTGGTGCGGTTTCTCCTTTTTGGCAAAAAGACCCATTCAGCATAGGTATGTCGCGGTCACGATGATGTTACCGCAACGCTGGTTTTCAATGGATATTACTTGTTTTTAAACTAAAAAATGGAGTACTCCGTAAGTACTTTGCAAATCAATGACCGTCTGGCTAGACGGAAGCAAGTTGGCCTTATTCATTATCTATCAGTCGCATATGCTAATGCAGCCGGCTTGCATTATAAATAACGAAGTTTTGACTAGAGAAACGTACTTAGAAATGTATGATATGAAAATTAATGATGTATTTCTAGAAGTGTGAAAAGGGAAGATTCAATATGTTCTGTTTCATATGCAAAGTAGAGATGTTTATATACTCGTTGATTTATATGATACAGGGCCGGATTAGCCATTGTGGGGCCCCTGGGCAATGCATTATGTATAGCGTGGCTATTATCAAAGGAAAAGTTTTTTACTAGTCTGATTCTTTCTTCTTCTGAAGGCCTTTTATCATCTGTTTTCTTTAATCTGTCACAGGTCGCGCCAAACTTCTAGATCGCTCTGAAGTTGAGGCGACTCGCGTCGCAGTAGTAAAATACCCATAGCAGATAGAATTTGCTTTATTTTTGTTTATTGTGTATATATATCATATCTACATTCTTGCAATCATTCTGAAAAAAATATTATTGTGGTAAATATTCTGTCCCTGTTTGTAACCTGAGTGAGGCAACTTCAGAGCGATCTAAAAGTTCTTCTAAAAAGATCTAAAAGTTTCGAAAAGGCACGACCTGTACTCTGTATCATTATGTTTTGGTGCAATAAAGATTTTAACTAACTATTGTGGGGGCTCCTCTATTGTGGGGGCCCCTCTTTTGTGGAGGCCCGGGGCAGTAGCCCCGGTTGCCCTCCCCTAAATCCGGCCCTGATATGATAGCGTGATAGCAACAGCATATACATATACAATGTCCAAACTGGTGGTGGTGGCGTGAGTCGGGTCGCTGGATTCCATCTAATATGGTTGAGTTCAGCGATGGCTGATCCACGCATCTACTCATGAATGGGTGCCTCCAGTAGGGACTGGTCAGCTCGTCTCCATTTGTTTAACACTTCTCAGTGTTACTTATTTCTGTAAATTGGATTTGGCACACGTTAGCAAGCTTTACATGTTCTATTGTGATAATATTGTATTAGGCATAATATCTTTGTAAACTGACAAAGCCATTTTGGCGCGTAGGCGTAATTATATTACTGTGTAAATGAGTTTCTTTCGACTTTTCTTCTCGGCAGTGGTCGTTGCGATATGGTAGTATTAGTAGCTGTTGTTTTGAAAAAAAAATAAAAAGAAATAAAAATTACACGTAATGTGCACTAAAATTATTGACGTGTAAAATTGCCTGCGGAGGCCTAATTACTAAATAAATATTTAATTCTTGACTCCCGTCAATATGAACCAGTTTTCTTCTAGTAAAAACACTGGAATTTGAAAACAAAAATATTTTCTCGTAGAATTTTTTTAAGTACTTGATGTTTTCCATATGAAAAGAAGCTTTCAGATCAAAAAGTAATAATAAAACAAAATACCATTGCCCTGATTAAACAAACTAGCCCACATCAATCGGAATTATATAAGAATTTTAGCGATACCCCTTACATCCCTTTCCCTCCGAATCAGTTGTACCATTGATGGTACAAGTTACACAACTTTGTATATCTACTACCATCAATGGTAGATACTAGGGACACTAGTTTAGGATCAGTATTACCCTGAAATTTCTAAGTTATGATGGGTTTCTAAGTTATAATAAGTAACAAAGAACTAAAATACATACATAACCAAAAAATAAAGCACTTCTTTTATTGGGATCGCCGTGTGAATGTTCCCATTGATTGATCTTTTCAAACCTCACGTCTCTCTTTAAGGCCGTACCTGAATTCAAAAGTGGCCGTTTTTCGCAAATGTGCGTAGTAAAGCTTAACGTTCTCACTTTAAACTGTAAACAGTAGTTCGTAAAATACTTTGAAGGGTTATCTAGAACTTGGTAGTAGCAAAATTTTAAATAATGTCTCCGTTTTCTTTGAAATTATTTATTTAAAATGGGGGCAGCACTGGACCCCGGAAAATTCAGGTACGGCCGTAACGGTATTGTAATAAAAATTAATAGCATGTCAATACAGGAAGTCCTAATTGCAGTGTAACGAGTGCCGTAAAGCCAGTGCAATTTATTGCAGTCATATCCTTCGTATGTGGAGCGTTGGTATGACTTATTCTTGTATCTCGATAAACCCCCGACGTAAAAGGTTGTTATAAGTTTGACGTGTCTGTGACTGTCTGTCGCATTATAGCTCCTAAACGAATAAAGCGATTTCAATGCCGTTTATTTTTGTCGAACGCCTTGTCTGTCGAGATAGTTTTTAGCTATATTTGATGAAAATCGGTTTGGCCGTTCAAAAGTTATCGGGGGTGAATGTTTGGAATTCGGGGGAATTTTAAATTGTCGGGCAAATAAACTTGTTATTTTGTTATGCATCCTCAGCTGTGCTGCTTTAGAGCCCGGGGTGTGCTTTCCCGCTTTTTCTTCTCCAAATATAACATGCATGTCACCCAAGGGTGCCAAAGACCTAGCGAAGTGGAGAAGAAACAGCCGGAACTGTTTAAATGATTAGGCTATAGTTACACGACCGGCCGCCTGCCTGACGTCAACCCTCTTTGGGAATGTGTTTGTGCGAAAAGTTTTACAACCGGCCGCCGCCAGTCGCTTACCTTGGTAATGCAATTGTAGCACGAGATGTTAGTGCTAAATCCTTAGTCCTTTAGACGCTCCTTACGACATCCACAGAAAGAGATGGAGTGATCCTATTCTAATCTGGAACCACACGGGTGAAAACGAAAATAAACTTGTTAACTATTGCCAATAAAACAAATACGTACCTACTTAAGTCTTATTAATTATACATTATACCGTCTTTTCCCTAATGGGGCAGACAGAGTCCTATAGATCTTGCGGCCCTAGGCAAACAGACTCAGGCCGCAACAATCTTTAGAAGTACTTATTATTTTACCATCACGTCTTTATCCTTAATTGTACAGACAGCGCATTTTAGGGCTTACGGCTCTAAGCAGACAGAGCCCAAGGCCGCAAGACTCAAAGGCCACTTTTAGCGTGAAGGTGGAAAAAGTAATCGTGATGGGTTGCTAGCCGCATCGCCTATCAACATGATTCGCATTTTCACCCATTCCCTCGATCGCCTTTTACGATCCGCGTGAGAAAATATGCTGGTGGTATATTATCATTCTTTTTTATTTACTCCCAGACCAGCATGGAAGATAAATAAATAAATAAAAGAGAAAGGAACGCACCCCTTATTGAAAATATAAAACATAGTGGTAGGAGCCCTACCATGGCTTTCCCAGACATTTCGTTATTTCTGAACAAGTAATCTGAGGAAATTTGATTGGTTTTATTTTATTTTATTTTTATCTTATTTTATTTGGGAAACAAACACTTACATTGATGGACAATATTAATAAAACATTAAAAATATATATATCTAAGCATATAACTAGTTTTCTACAGTTAAAAGTTAAGTTTTGAAGACCTCCGTGGCGTAATGGTTAAGGCGACGTGGGTTCACAATTTGCAATACTGTGCGTGTTTCTGAAAAATCACTGTTATTAAACTACTACAGTTTATACCTCAAAAAATTTACGTAAAAATCTTAAGGATTTTCTACAGACACCCACAATAGCCAAAACACGATTATGCATTTTTGGCTCGATAGAAAAAAATCACAAACATACCTCTAAATTTGCCTTTATAATACATATTACTATTTTATACAATCACCTTTTCATATGAAAATTATATCAAAAAATGTAATATCTAAATATCTATTCGTTTTGGCTACAGAAAAAATTATAAATATAATACAAAAAAAAATAATAGACAAAACACAGTGAAATATTCGTTGAGAGCGAAAGAAGAGTCGGAGCCGTGCTCGACGATATTTCGCAGTGTATTATTTTTTTTGTATTATATTTATATTTTTTTCCATAATCGTGTTTTGGCTATTGTGGGTATCTGTAGAAAATCCTTAAGATTTTTATGTAAATTTTTTAAAGAATAAACTGTAGTAGTTTAATAACAGTGATTTATTAAAAACACGCACAGTTTTGCAAATTGTGAACCCACGGGTCATCCGTCATCCGGAGGTTCTGGGTTCGATTCCCAGCCAGGGCAAGTTGGAAAATGGCCCTTTTTAAATTTTTCTGGGTCTGGGTGTTTATCTATATATGTATTTATCATAAAATATAGTGTCGTTGAGTAAATATCCTATAACACAAGTTTAAAACTTACTTCGGGGCTAGCTTAATCAGTGTGATTTGTACTTATATATTTATTTAATTATTTATAAACATGAACTTGAAAGATAATATAAGGGTGTAGAAGCTTTTCATACTGATGGTTAAATATGATATGATACACTATATTCTCTTTCAAGTTCATATTTTGATTGTGAAAACCAGTAAGCCTAGATATATGCAATTTCTTTAAAATGACATAATAGGTACTACCGATTACTGACATGTCGTTTCAAAGTATATATATTTTTTATTTATTTACCGTATAAACAATTACATAAAAAAGGTTTTACTTTAATAACATATATAAACCACGCAGGTTTGTACTTATGCTTAAAGCTAGGCTGCATTTGTATAGGGGAGTCTTAAGGAGCTTAGATATTGTATGAATATGGCGGAAAGGTAAATAAATAGCATGCATTAACATAATATTGAACAAGTCTATTATCTGTGTTGTATAGAAGCTTGCATCCACTCTATAATGAGCACATAGCTCCAACTCACCCGCAATAAATCAATTATAACAGTAGCTTGCATACAAGCTCTCTCTACACATCTAACAAAATAAGAAGACTACAGATATTCTGTAGATATTCTCTAAAAACTAATATTCTGTTTAAAAATTCTAGTTTTATACAAGTAAGCCTACAACTAAATTAACTAAGCAAATAAGCCTCGTGCATGTAAAACATACATACAAATTACAGCATGAGAACAGCACAGAAACGGACTTATGTCAGACAGAAATCTCTTTCATGTAATGATTTTAGTGGAGGTTATTGGTTCCAACACATCTGTCAGCACGGAACACTTTCCTATCATCATCATCAGTTATTTTTTAGTCTCAACTGCAGGAGCACGACCCTCTCTGTACCACAAGAGTCATATATTAGCCAGAGCATTCAGAGAATTTGGCCTACACTCCCCACGCTGGCCAGACGGGTTGGAGAGGTCGCATTGATGTTTATAGCATTGTTTAGGTTGTGTTTCCTAAGTCGCCTTCTACGACATCTACGGGAAGACTTGGAGTGACCTATTCTACTCTGCCGGGAACCACACGGCTGATATAATCTACCTAATCAGCCGTATTGTGAAGGAACACATTGTGATTACTGGTGAGTTACAAGTGATGCCAGACTCTGAGTGGTCTTATTCTACTCTGTCGGGAACCACACGGCTATATCTTTCTGTACTCTCCTATAATTTCTGCATCTGATCTGTTGTTGCCAACATCGCAAACTGACAGTGAAACCGTCCCGTTACCAACATCTCAGATTTAATAGGTCGATATTAATTAACACATGCCGCTCGCCACTATAAATCTCGGGTTGTCGACATGTCGATATGTCGATACTCGATAACCGATAGCTACTGGTACGCACTGTTTGTGATTGCGTGATGCATGCAGTAATATTGTGGAGAAGTAGTCATATTATGGAAAGTAATATAATTTAGGGATTTTTAAGGCTAGAGTGAACAGGCATTTTTTTGAGTCTGCGTGCTACACCTTAGACCTCATCTTAGCTTCCCATCAAGCCTGATGAATTTGAATTCAAATTCCTAAAAAAAAAAAGTGATTAGTTATTTATTTAGTAAGCTGTTTATGTAGCTGAAGAGACCGTATTCTAGACAGAATTTTCCTTTGAGAATATTGCTGTGTGTTTGCGATAATCGATTATTAAAAATGCCGTCATGTGCCGTGAATTGGTGTAAAAGCTATACAGACATGAAAAACACAGGACTCACCTTTCATATGTAAGTAAATAAACATTTTAATAGTGCGTTCTTTTAGTGTGCGTTCGAGTGTTTCGTTGTATTTACTGTTCGTTTGTTTGCGTAAATGGAATCAGAATCGAAGCGGTAAATGTAGGAGCGTTAGGTATCTAGAGAATTATATGTCGATGCTTAGTAGTCTAGCTTTTATTTTGAAATGACATGTCAGATTTCGGCAAAATTTTATAATTTGAAATAACGCAGAAGATCTGCGTCCCCCACCATCCCCCGCACTGTCATTGCAGCGGGCGGACGCCCGCGCCACGCCGCGCCGCTAACATCAGTGTGGTTCGGGACGTCTTTGTGTGACGGCGCGCATCACATTCGCACTGATGACGACCTCCGGATGAGGTCGAAACATGTCGGCCAGTAGCTGATTTATTACGTGAGTGACCCGCTTATATTAATTAGTAATTTCAAATAAATTGTATACATCGTGTTAATGAAAGAACGCAAATGGTATCTCAGTCCATGTTACTGAACAACTTTTGTTCAACAACTTACGAAATAAAACAAAAATCGGATTTTCATACAAATTGACTCGATCAGCTGATCAGTTTGAAAATTTAATTTTTTTTTTAGTTTCGTGAAAGTTGTTGAACAAAAGTTGTTCAGTTACATGGGCTGAGGTAACATCTGAGAGGTTTTGCGTTCTTTCATTAACACGATGTTTATAGACATAACTGGTTTTCACAGTCAAAATATGAACTTGAAGGAGAATATAGTGTGTCATATCATATTTGACCATCATGAAATACTTATTGACGCATATATTTTCTTTCAAGTTTTCGAAAACTACAAACACCTTGACAAATACAAAACAAACGCCTTGACCACTGGCCACGGAGATAGATGTTTGTGCTTAGTCCTTTAGACCTTCAGTCGCACTGAGACTATGCCCTTATTACTTATGACTTATGTCCACATAAGGAGCTGAAATGGACATAAAGTCTCGTATTCTAAGTCGGAAACCACGCGAAGATACAAACTGCGTTTAATTTAGGCTATAAATAATTTGGTATCAATGGCATCAAATTACAGAACACACACGCCTCAACATGAAGGATAAAGGCAAGTAATGTTTATTGGACGTTCATGAGACTAGTATTAATTGTCTATTGACAAATCTACAATAGAATAATGAACGGAGAAAACCATTGAATCGTTATTGTTGTTTTTTGTTTCAGCTATATTAAGAGTATTACAAGTAACGTCTAACAAAATATGAAACTATTTTAAGGGCGAATTTAGTCATAATATGTACATATTAAAATGAAATATTATACCTCGTCAAATCGCCTAGGTTAGGTAGCGGACCCCGGGCTCTGAAGCGTAACCGCTGACGATACAACCGGGAATACGCTCGGATGATGATAATGATGTACATATTAAAATATAAACAAATGAGGCATATAAACATATACCTTCTTTGTTATATGGTCCATAGCTATGTTGCATTAGGGAAAGCCTGTAAAACGAGCTGTATTGAAAATAAATAAAATATAAAATATAATATATTAAACCAATACTTCGATAGTAAACGGTAATTTCAAAATCATCATTGTAAAATAGAGAGTTTGCTAGTTCGAATACATACGTTTTGAATTTACCAGGTACCTATCTACTCTATTTTCTATCCTTCTTAATCATAAAAAACAAACGTTTGCTAAACCTATTTTAGTTAAAATATTTTGTGTCTCTATGATTCTTTTCTATATTTGACATTGCAAGAACAAGACAAAACATTTTTTTGACTAAAATGAGTTTAGCAAATTTTAATTTTGACATTGGAAATGTCTTTTTTTATGAACAAAGGGTTATTTCCAGTCCATACTGTCCCACTGCAGAGCAAAGGCTTTCCTTGCAACACTCCAACTCTCTCGATAGAGGGTCTTCGAGCCTAATTAATGCAAACCTGTCCTCCTTATAGGTTAGCCAAGCTTCCCTTTTCCATTTTGAGGAATTGTAGCGTAGGAATATGCTATCTTCTCTAAGTTAATTGTGCCTTGTCTGTAACTGTAATTTTTGAAGTGAAAACTTCTTAAGCGGCGTTGTGCACTTTTTTTGTAATGGGTAAAAAATGTTAAACTCGCGTCAGGACACGTGTCCTGATCGAAAACTCGTAAGACGGATGGAGAGTAGACAGCCGGCGCGACGTAGGAGAGGAAGTATCCCCCTCTCTTTCTACGGCGCGGCGAAAATGTATGCCTGCGCCTGCTGTTTCGTTTAGCTGAGAGATAAACTTTTTAATGTAATATAAATTGTCATGTTTGATGTGTACGATAGCGTAATAAATAAATATTGTATTGTACCACATAAATGATAGTACTTTTATACTGATAATTAAAGCAATTCGTGCAAAATTATTCCCTAACCATTCAAAAATATCAAAAATGCACAACGTTAATATTCAAGTTTTCACTTCTGCCGGCACTCCCGGAGTGCAACCCGTCGCTTTTTTTTTACAAAAGTTTTGTTTTCTAAAAATTAAAAAGAAAATCGTCTCTACCCCTTTCACTATCCAGCTCCCTATAAAAAGACCCAGCTGAGTGTTGGAACGCGGATTTACGTGCATGTCGCCGTTCGATTCCCGGGCTAGACACCGCATTGTGCTTAGTATTCATATGCCAACACTCAATTTATGCCTTAACCACTTTAACCATTCACTAACAATCAATAAAAATAGCTATAACACCGCCTTACGTCTCAAGATTTAAAGTTGATTTTGCAATTTTAATTTTAAAGGAACGGAAAATGGTGTGTTTGTAAAATCAGATATAATAGTGATGGTAATTCGTTTCCCCATAATGCAGACCTGATTTATCGGTGTTGGTTAGTTAATTATTTTGCTTTCAGTAATTGCGTAGAGCTACTGATATTGTGGTGAGTTCAAGATGATGAAGATATGTTTAAAAGTGATTACTAAGAAAGGTGTTGGCATTTGTGTGTTTATTGCACGCCTCATAAGCGGAGCGTTGAGGTAGTGCTCTACTCTCGCCTTACAAAAATCAAGTGATTTTTCGAACTAAAAATGTCGGTATTTATTTCTTATCGTACTTGTAAAATAATATTTACACACAAATGTCAAGAAAAAACACTAGTTTCAACAGTCATGATATTTTTAAAGGACATTTTGTTCTTTAAAATAATAAAACAAGTGTTTAAGAAAATTATTTCGTGGACATCCGTGTGTCGGTACGTATGGAAACTGGCGTGGTCACGATAACGCCCGAAAAACTTAACAAATAAAACCCTTCTTTTTTTCATACGCTTAAGTATTATTTAAAACTAAGTCCTTTCGAAAATCACGGTCAAATTAAAAGTAGTTTAATTATAATTAGCAATAAACTGAAATCCACCTATCGTAGGTATATCTAAATCTATGTAAATAAGGTTCGTTGACATTGACAATTTTTTTTAAGGCGTTTAGCATCTGCCTTTTAGCCATTCTTAATTTCCATTCTTTTTCTGGATACAATGTTAATCTTTTCATTTTTCTTTTCTTCTTGACATTGACAATACATGCGCAGTACCTTTCTTTTCTGTGTGGGCAATGGCGCGAAGATTTAAAAGTAATTTTTTTATTTTGTTCATAATACACCGATAAATATGCAATATTCAAGTTCTGTTTTTTTTTATGTGAAAATTGAGTGACCGCTATGAGGCGAGCACTTTTGGATTTTCCAAACTTATTTTTTTTTTATAGGGCGGCAAACGAACAAGCATGTCACCTGATGGTAAGTGATCACCACTGCCCATAAAAACCTGCAACACCAGGGGTGTAACAAGAGCGTTTCCGGCCTTTCAGGAAGATATAGACTCGTTTTTTGAAGGTTTCAATGTGTGATTTGTTTCTTTGGTTGGCAGAACTTCAGTATCCAGTTAGTACGATGATAACTATTAACTAGAGTTTTTGGCGGGAAGTCAAGGTGTTTGGTTGGGGTTTTCTTTAAATTATTTTGCAAATTGATGTTAGTGGACCTTATAATATGAAATTGGTGTTGTTTGGTGTTATAAATGCTCATGCTCATGAACAATATGTGAAATAGTTAAAGTGGTCAGTCATAGTACGGCTGTAGTGATATTTGTTTTGTTTCGCGGACTGTGTGGGCGTCTTCGGGCGTCGTCCGCCACTTTATCGGCTATGAAAACCAGTGGACTCGTATAGATTTGTCGCCAGAAGCTCCCTTAAAGCAATCAAAGGCCTACACCAACCTTTGATTGTAACTTGTTAGGAAAAAAGATTTTCCCACGTTTTATTAACTTGTTCCTGGCTAAATACGCAGTAGCGTCAAGCCATAATTTAAAAATAAACTATTAACTATAAAATTAAATGGTAGGCTTACTAACCGGCACGGTACTCTTAATGGGTCATGCGTAAGACCAATGAAACGCATATCATCCTTGACGACGTCAAGCCACCATTTCTTGAGTCTACCACGTCTGCCGGGGCCTGGCGAAGATTCCCATGTAACTGGCCGTTTTTCGCAAGAAATGACCGTACCAGCGTAGGCGACTCTCTTGCAGTTTGTCTGCTATGTCACGTACATTAATAAGTACCCGTAACCGAAGGGCATGTATGAAGAGGTTGATGAGTGTAGATGAAGGAAAGAGGTCTGTCAGGATCGTAGCAAGTGGAGGTCCATAGTCTCTGCCTACCCCTGTGGGAAATAGGCGTGATAGTATGTATATATTATATGTATTAAGGCTGCCACGGATGCGGGTGTTTCTCACGCTGTCCCTCCGCAAGACTCCGTACATCCAACGCAATATTTGCATCTCTGTGATACACACTTCCTGTTTGTGCCGCTCAAATAAAGGCCACGATTTACGCTTACATACCTACACGTAGTCCTAATGTGACAAACAACTTTTGGTATTTCCTTCTTTCCACTGAACGCCAATCTTACATTGAAAATACAGCAATCCATTACTCGTTTTCAAAACAGCCCGCAGTCGCAGTAACATTAGATCTACATATAAATCAGCGCGGACACACAGACACTTTCGCCGGCACGCGACGCGGTGCTGATAACACGCTTTAATGAGAGTGCTGTAATTGATTAATCGGTTTGTAATGCAGAATGTTGATGAAAAATAGTACTTCTATTTCTACAAGGAAGTGAGGTGTACGCTGTATGGTTTCCGACCTTAAATAGAATCACTCCATCTCTTTCTGTAACAGAAAGAACAGAAACTTCCGTGCAACAACTGCTCTACTATGCGGCAGGCGGCGCGGCGTTCGTACATGTATTCGTCACCGCATGATTGTGAACACCGAGAGTTTATTAACTATCGCGCGAGATGATAAACTGTCAATAAATTGAGAACTGTACCGTACTGCTCACAATATGACGTATTAATTTACGATAGTTTATAATATATTTTCATCAAAATTGTTAACGAACCTGCATTTACAGACAGGGTTCTAAATCTCTTCGACGTTATCATTCGTAAAATTGTAAGTCGTCCCTCGACGCGACTGCTGGATGTTTATTACTCCTTTACTCGAAAACTTAGATCCTTCAACACTTAATTACGCTGGAAGACAACACAATGGCGTATCATATTACAAGTATCGCTTTACAGATTAGTGAGATCCGCTAAATATCTTGGGATAAATTTAATTTGAGATCGTCGGATCAACAGCTTTAATCGCGGATATAAACAAATTTAATTGTACAAACAATTGACAGTCAAACAGTAATAGTAAACGCTGTTGCTATGTAAGTATTTGCTGTTTCTTCTGTTTA
This sequence comes from Acrobasis repandana, assembly GCA_963576875.1. NCBI lineage: Eukaryota > Metazoa > Arthropoda > Insecta > Lepidoptera > Pyralidae > Acrobasis > Acrobasis repandana. The sequence continues at coordinate 5,444,042 of OY756230.1, read as the reverse complement.
TTTATTGGATGAAAATTTGTAGGAAACAAAAATATCAATCATAAATATTTTATTGTGTTCAAACTAGCTAGTGCCCACGATTTCGATCGCGTGAAATTTCAAAATGGCGGTAACTTTTTTTATTGATACCAGATTTCATTTAAACAAAGCCTAAATGTTACTATAGAAAATATCAGTTTAGTAGTTTTGGAGATTAGGGTGTACATACCTACAGACAGACAAAAAACATTTTTGGTTTGTGCTACTCTTCTAAACATTTATAGCCCACACTCATTTTAAAAAAAATGTATAGACACGTAGTATACGTATACATATTTTGAAGTCTTCCCATCCCCTATAAAATTATTAAAATTTATCAGTGCACTGCGCCACCTGTTACTCATATACTTCGCACTCCTTCTCTTTATGGTTGCCTGTAAGAGATTGCTGAGATTGGTGCAATAAAGATTTTTGTGTTGTATTGTATTGCATTGTCTCTTTTTCTGCTCGATATAAGTATAATCCTCATAAAACCTAAACTAATCAAAATTCAAATACCGAATCACAGGCTCGTCTATAACCTTACCTACGATAATTGAATAGCTATGATTACATCCAATTAGGCGATGTTATCTCGGAAATCGACAACCACACATTATGTGCTTAGCCAATAATTTTACAATTACAAGTACGTACACTTGGTTCAGCCATTAGGGTAATACGTAGGACTCAATTTCAACGGTATGTGGACGCAGTACCTATTCTGTTTGTAAGGCTTATTTTAACCAACGTCAAATTATGTCTATGCTACCGTGAACACAAGGCCCAAGCTCTTTTGTGAACCGCTCAGATGAGTGAGGTTATATTTTATTTTTTAGCATTTCTCATTTTAAATTACATTTGAAGATTTACGTTGTAATCATTTTATAAAATCCTTTATTTATATCCCACTCGATAAGTTGTGAATAAAAATAAATTTGAAGGCATCTAGTTAAGCGCTAATTATCCGACATTTTGGTTTTTTGATATACCCAAACCTCATCATCGTCATTATCATTTCAGCCGCATAACGTCCACTGCTGGACATAAGCCTCTCCCAAGGATTCCCAAAATGACCGATCTAGAGCGGCCTGCGTCTAGCGCTTTCCAGCGACCTTGGTCAGATCGTCTGGCCATCTTGTGGGTATGTCCAACGCTTCGCTGTCAGTACGTAATCGCCATTCGAGAACTTTTCTGCCCCATCGGCCATCGATATACCCAATGCCTTTGACAAATTGTGACAAATAAAACGACACCTCTCTAGCTAAATTCATCTTCTTTTTCTAAATAAACGAGGTTGCCTGGAAGAAATTGCTTAGCGATAAGGCCGCTTTTTGCGCATTTCCTAGTTTTTAAGATAATTATGTCCTGTTTTTTACTTTTGTGCAATAAATAAAGGGTATTGTTTTGTATTGTAAATTCTATCAAGCTGCAGAGCGTGCCAAATAAATATACATACATGTACTCCAAATACACAATACTCTTTCTGTGCAGCCGGGTATTCAAAAATAATAAATAAACGGGCAAGTGCGAGTCGGACTCGTACATTAAGGGTTCCGTACCTCCGTACAATGTTTTAAAGCGCTGAAGAAACACGTTTCTTGTATGATGACCCCCTTTAATTTTTAACTTTATCTTATTTTTTGTATTTGTTGTTATTGTACAGTAATACATAATCGGTGAAAATTTCAAGTGTCTAGTTAATGTCATTATAAAGATCTAGTTAAAAACGCTGAAAAAACACGTTTTTTGAATGACGAACCCCTTTAATTTTTAACTTTTTTTTATTTTCAGTATTTGTTGTTATAGCGGCCACAGTCGGTGAAAATTTCAAGTGTCTAGCTATTACGGTTCGAGAGATAAAGCCCTGTGACAGATGGACAGACAGACGGACAGACAGACAGATGGACGGACAGCGGAGTCTCAGTAATAGGGCCCCGTTTTGTACCCTTTGGTTACGGAACCCTAAAAAGACTTCGGTTCGGTCAAGAATTTTAACATAATCATCATTTTAAGAGCTGTGCTCTTGTTGGAGTCTTTCAAGAAGGAGATGAACGTCGTAACGCAAAACAATTGTCAGTATAGAGTCAAATAAGAGGACCAGAATTGTAACAATGTTTCAAAATAAAGTCTTGTAGTAATCAAAAGTATGTACTAGTAGTCAAAAGTATGTAATTTAGAAAGAAAATATTAAAGCGACCACATTCTGGTGCTCTAGAATACGTCTGCAACCTGTGGCTGACCGTATCGCCTAATGAAAACGCTCCCAGTTTGCTCAGTGTGTGATTTGCATATTGGCTAGATAAACGCCTACGGGAGCTGTGGAGATAGCCTAATGGAAGAATATATATTTTGTAGATGAGCTTCAATGCGTGCTCTATATTAGTCTGGTTTCCTAGGAGATAATAACGAAATACTATAGTAACAGGAGGTACACACTATAGAAAATTTTAAAGTTCTATGCACAATGACAAAACATTTTTACGAAACGAAAACGGAATAACGATAACCGTTTTATCATCACATTTTGTTTTGTTTATTTCGATATATACGACCTCAAGCCCGAGCGGTCCCATTGGGCCAGTCGAACACAGACGAATCTTAACCTTATTACATTGACATAAAAATATTGGTTCTTTGACAAAAAAAAATTACCTTGGAAGGAGAGAATATTTATTTTAAGCCCTTGACCCCTTTTTTTCATAGCGTGTGAAGATGAATTTGTAAAAATACTTACCAAGTCTAGCTGTTTCCAGGTGCGCAACAGGAAGGCGACTGCGACAGATTTTTAGATTTCGTCCAGTAGTGAAACGCAAATCGAAGAACAAGTCCTTAAGGTATGTCAGTCCACTCATCCTGTAAATGCCTGTAAAAGCATTAAGCGTGCTAATTTACAAAACTCCAAAACAAGCAACAGATACTTAGAAAAATACGCTGAATTGTTTCACAATCAAAAATTAAAATAAATTGTTTACTCATTCCTATTCTTAATTTCACAATTTACATACCAAAGGGAAACAGAGGTCGTTATGGAATCGAAGCAATTGGTTGTTCTTTGAATAATTGTTACGGAGTTACTGTTACTTTTAACTTCTTATAACAAAGACTTTTGTATTTATAAACTTGCGATAGACAAATGTTATTAATTCGTGACGGAAAGTTGATTTATAATTTTCTTACTTTGGTATAATGTAATAGGGTATCGCCAAGACGATAGACCATCACGTGTTGCCCATTTTTTAAAATGTTTAAGCATTGTATATTTATTATGCGTAATTTCTGAACCTAAAAAGTGCCAGTTGCCTTAAATAGGAGACGTTATTTATCAATTTGAGTATGTAATAGTAATAGTACACTAATAGATATAAAAAAGACAGTACTAAAGTTGGCCGATTATAGTCTAGCATTTTTATTGAACTGTTATGTTTATATTCTGTCCGCCCGTCTATCTGTACTCGATAAACTCAAAAACTACTTTTATTCTGAATCTTCTTCTTTATCTTCTTATTTAAGAGTTTAGTGGCTCTTATCGGACGAGTATGAGCCAAAGTTCTCGGTGTTCAGCCTTACTCTTTATCGCTTCATACGACATGACACCTGCTTTTTCTTTTATTTGGTCTAGACAGCTCTTGCTTGGTCTTCTTGGACATCTTCTACCTTCTAGTAAGTTTTTAAGTAAGTCGAAGTCATGTCGTATTAAGTGACCAATAATTTTTCATCTCCTATTTTGTATTTCACCCAGCCGTCAATTCAATTCAATTAATTTGTTGTAATGTACAGGTTAAGGAAATATAATAAAAAAATAATAACATTAGTCTTTCCTCTCCTACTATTTCAAATACTTCTAAATTGGTTTTCATTTCCGGCCAATTGGCCTTTTCCATTTTCATCCAGCCCAACATCTCAAAAGCTGCCAACCTGTTTACAATCTTCCTGGAACAAAACGGTACAGTGTATAAAACACATACTCCTAAAATGCTCTTAACATTCAATATCATCATCATCAGGTCTTTTTAGACTCCACTGCAGGAGCACGGCTCTCTCTGTACTACCAGAGCCATATATTAGCCAAAGCAGTCAGAGGTTTTGGCCTACACTCTCTACGCTGGCCAGCCGGGTTGGAGAGGTCTCATTGATGTTTATTTTGTGTTTAAGTTTCGTTTAGCTTGTGTTTCCTAAGTCGCCTTCTACGACATCTACGGGAAGACTTGGAGTGGTCCTATTATACTCTGCATGGAACCACACGGCTGAACCGTAGAAGTTATAAATGAATAAATACAATAAAATAAATAAATGGGGAAGCGCCTCTACAGTTTTCCAGGACTAACTCCGCATGAGTGAAGTAGCAAATATAACAGCTACGATAATATTGATTTAATCACTTGTCGTGTATTCGTCAGATCTCTCGATAGTGCCTTCAGCTGTCGAACGAAATCAGATCCTATTTACATATTTTAATAAGTTACCGTTTTCAATACACGATGCGTGTGGTGATTGGGTCGGTTTTCGCTTGCGTTGATTGGTGTGGAAGCTAGTATGATCAAGCAGTTGGTTGTATCTTCATAATCAGTTGCAGACAAAACGCTTTCGGTTTTGATTTCTGTGGTAGTTTGAAGATTTAGAGATAAGCTCCAGTAAGGGATGTAGGTACGTACTTTCACTCTAAGGTAGTTAAATCTTGGGATAGTTAAATATAGTTACAAGTTACAACCAGTGGCTCTGTGAGCTGTATACCTCGCGAGCCCGTCCGTGCATAGCCTTACATTACATACTGACTGAATATAAAAGTTGGGGTAACAAAAAGTTATTATGATATTCTTGAATATTTTTCAAAATGGCTGAAACATGATATTTTTTACTTTTACAACCTCAATATTTGGAAATATTTCCAATAAATTTCTAGCCAAAAAAATTTTTACATAATTATCGAACCTGCTCACAAGATATCATGAGAATCGGTTGAGAAATGCAAACTGTAAGCGAGAACAATCGGAAAGCTGAAATTACTGGAAATAATAGTCAATATTTATTGCGAAAAATTAGACATGTAGAATGACAGCAGATTGTTTACTGTTAGTGCTAGTGCCATCATCTGCGTCGAGTTTGCTGCGTAATATGACCTACTAGCGGTCCACCCCGGCTTCGCCCGTGGTACACGCATAGCCTATGTCACTCGGGGATAGTGTAGCTTTCAAATGGTGAAAGAATTTTTTAAATCGGCCCAGTAGTAGTATAGATATAGATTTAACTCGCAAGATTACAAGCACACAGACAATGGGACAGGCTCGGGACAGGTGAAACTAAATAAAAGCATAAAATAAAACCGGCCAAGTGCGAGTTAAAGTCGCGTGGTGAGGGTTCCGTACAATTAATTGAATTCTTATAGATTCTCCTGTAATCTACAAGCAATGAACTATATTTCGTATTTTTGCAAAATTTTAGGCTCAGTAGTTTCGGAGATCTTCTTTCATGAATAAAATCAAAACTATTAATTTTACAATAATAAAAGAAAATATATTTGTGATCCTCATAACGTGCCCTTTCATTTGATATATAAGGTTTGCAAAACTTTTTTTTTTAATTTCGTAATTTGTCCCCCGAAAAAGACCCTTATTTAAAAAAAAATTATTTGCTTTGCACATATGTGTTTGGGTCATAGGATTACAACATTCTATCAAATTTCACCTGATTCGGTCCAGTAGATTCGGAGCTAATTGGCTGTGACAGACGGACGGACAGACAGACGCACGAGTGATCCTATAAGGGTTCCGTTTTTTATTTTTTGGACGGAACCCTAATAAAAGCATAAAAAAATAAATATGTCAATGATAGTACCCGTCATCTGCCTGCCAGTATCAACCTGTCATCTATGCAAAATAAATTGAAATGTATAACGAACGGTAACAGTGACAAGTAACGTCGCAGTGACCAAGTGGGCGGGTATGCTAAGCAGTACATTAGATGCACGTTGTATTTCTATCTGATATGTAGGTACACCTAGCTTTCTAGGACAACTACTAAAACTAGACCTTTTGCCACATTTCTTCGCGAATCCAGGATTGGTCTTTAAAATTACGACCTCCGTGGCGTTTTGGTTATCACGCCTGTCCGCCACTCCGCACTCTGCCATTTTCAAATTTTCCTGGGTCTTGGGAGGTCTGTGTGGTCAGGTGGTTAATAAGTATCTCATAGTAAAAGTTTAAACTTTGGGGCTAGCTGAATCAGTGTGATTTGTCCTTATCTATTTATTTATTCATAAATTTTAACCCTTTCAGTTCTTTTTGAAAGATCATGTGAGGGCAAAGTTCTCAGAGTCTACTTGAACAATGTGGCATTTGTAGATATGTACATGAGATGTATTTTGATAAGAACTTGTGTATCTTTGATTGGAGCTTTATGGAATTTGGCAGTCTAATTGACCAAGCGAGCGAAGCGTCTCAGTTTTAAGATGGCCAAAAATGCTTCTGTCCGTCTGTCTGCTCTCGCCTACAGGTCGTATTTTTCAACGGATTATGGCAAAAATTGGCACAAAAGTTCCTTGATTTTTTTTTTTTGTAAAGATTTTTGATTGAGGGAGAAATAGGGGGGAAAAGAAGGGAACTTTGCTGTAGGTAGCGTTATTTATTGACTGCTTTCATTAAACTTTGAGAGGCACACTAAGGACTTCATTCTATACAAGATGTTGCAAAAAAAGGCGGAAAGGGAAGGGGAAAGTGACGGTTATTGCATAGTTATAAAGGCTCGCGAGGTCTACTGTTCTCACAGAACCACTCGTATAAAAATAAATGAGTATTAAAATCTCAGGTCCGTAAACTAAGTGGCCATAAATCGGTTGCCACTTTCTACGTGGAGCAGGCATGCATTGTAATGTTACATGATAGTATGAAAGTCTCCCCGGGGCGCTCAGCCGCGGCCCGGAATAGATTGTGTAGCGGGCCGCGGTTTAGATAACCTGTTGGCGTCAATACTAGATTTTTTATTTTGATTCTAGACTAGACTACTATAGACTTTTCATCCTACTCCATAATTTCACAAACAAAACATATATATTTACTTAAAACAAACAAATACCGTTAAACATGAACTTTCCGGGTTCCAATGCTGCCCCCATTTGAAATAAATTATTTGAACGGAAACATAAGCCGTGTGGTTCCCGGCAGAGTAGAATAGAACCACTCCAAGTCCTCCTGTGGATGTCGTAGAAGGCGACTTAGGAAACACAAGCTAAACAAAGCTTATAAACATCAATGAGACCTCTCCAACCCGTCTGGCCAGCGTGGAGAGTGTACGCCAAATCCTCTGACTGCTCTGGCTAATATGGCTCTGGCAGTACAGAGAAGGACGGGCTCCTGCCGTGGAGACTAAAAAAGACCTGATCATGATGATTTGAACGGAAACGGAGATATCATTTAAAATTTTGTTCCATACGGCTCTAGTTAGTTAACCGTTCAAACTATTTTATGAACTACTCGTACTGTTAACAGTGGCCGTTTTCCTTTAAAATGCTAAGAATAGCTTAATGTTTCGATATATATTTATACACGTAAACCTTTACTATCTGTCTACAAAATTATTGAATTTGAATTTTGAATCTTCTTCCTTCAACTTTTCTATTGACTAAAATAATACTATTGACCTGATAATGAAAAATTTGCATAGTCGTGCCTCGTGCGTTTTCATTAATCACACAAACCCGTGCAATTTATAACCATTTTCCAGCTATATTTCCATTGTATATTAATTCTCTGTCATTACTCTGCGATCGGGGCTCGTACAACATCTCTATCGATGTCAGGCAGACATAAGATAAAGGTTAGTATACATTTCTTCAAGAAACAAAAGAAAAAAAGCCTAGAATGCAATTGTTGTAAAATAGGCAATGAGGCTAGCAATCACTATATACTTTGATTCTACCTTCTACCAAACTTCTACCTACCATCACGCTAAAAGTGGCCTTTGGGTCTTGCGACCCTGGGATCTGTTTCCTCAGACCCGCAAGACCCAAAATGCTCTGTCTGCATTAGGGATAAAGGCGTGGTAGTATATATAAGTATACATTACACTGGCATCACTTGTAACTTACCAGTGTGTTCGTTCACAGTACGGGTCAATAGGTAGATTATTAAAAAAATATTGCATAAGTATTTTTTCTTTTTTCTTATTAACAAATAATTACAAAGATACAGTGCATTTAAATTCCGCATGACGTCACGATCACCACTCCGAAACCGCGACGCGCTGTATCTTTGAGAATTTTCACTACTTTGGGAAACCGAAAAACTGGGTCCATTATTTTCGGATAATATAATTGACGGACTAAATAAAATACAACTTTTCGGACTCATTCCTCATGCCTATTCAGAGAGAGCTAAAATTGAGATGACAGTAATTTCCACTTTAATAATCACTGCGATGTAGCCCTAATCTAAAAGTTTGCATGCAACTAGAGAGAACATACCTAGTAAATTATTAAAATCATAATACAGAATGATATGTTAAAGCAGACTTAAACACTCCATCAACAAGAGCACGGCTATTAAATAGAAGAAGAAGAAGAGCTAAAGCAATTTAGAGTCCAGTGGTATCCACATTTGAAATATATTTTTTTATCGTAAGGCGGTAAGCACGGATCCACTGGTCTCTAGTAGAAGAATGCAAATAAAGATCAGAACTATATAATTTAATATTTTTGCCTAAATTTGACAGCCCCCGTAGCGTATTGGTTACACGCTCGACCCTCACCTTAGCCTCAGAGGTCGATTCCTAGCGCGGGAAAATAGTTTTACCCAACAGTTATTTGTGTTCTGGGTGTGTTGTGCATGTACTGTGTATGCCTTCATTTGGTCCATAAAATATAAATATAAATACAGATACTTATCACGTCTTTATTTCTAGAGGGGCAGGCACAGCCTATGCAAATGCCGAGTTAAGCGTGATGTGAAGATTAAAAAGGCAATCACATGGATTCAGATTCTCGCCTTTTCCCTCGATTGGCTTTTATGATCTACGCGGGAAAAAAAGAAGCTGGTAAATTCTACGTTTTTTCTTTTCTCGCAGATCAGAAAAAATACAGTTTGGTTAAAAAAACCCTGCAATAACTGCTGGCGACAGGAAGCCCAAAATAGAAGTATCTGGAAGAAAATACTTGACCAGGCCCAGGCCCATCAGCGGCTGTAGAGCCTTAGATGTAGTAATGTGCCGTCTCTGTAAATTGTTGGGAATATTGCCGTAAATTACAATGAGAAAATTTCCATAAATTTGAATTATTTCCAGCGGCACATCACTATTTAGCTGATGGTTATTAAAATCACTGCGATGTGTTCATATCCTAAAAGTTTTCATGCCGCACATGCCGGTTGCGTCGCGAGTGTATCACTCACTGCCTGCAACCAGTTACACTCGCAACTTACGAGTAATGACGGGGAGATGTTGATATTGATATGATAGAGTCTACTTGTAAACGTATATGCCGTTCATTCAGATATTTGTTAAAATCCAACAGAAAATGCTTTTTAATAACTATCGTTGCGGAAGGGCGATGAAGCTATTCGAAATGATAAATTAATGGTTTTTGGCGAACAACACGTCTTGTTTTTAAATTTTTGATTTTAAAGTGACTAAACAGTCCAAAACAGAGGCAAAAGTTAATACGAAATGTCGGTTTGCTCATAACTAGTAAGGTTTCCCAGGTCGAGGTATAATTAATTAATAAGGATACCTATGATTCTAACTTATACCTATGTATAATGATCCTTTTCAGATTCATTCACAACCAGTTGTCAAGATTCTGGTTACATAATAAATTATAAGTTTAAAAACGGTGTATCATCGTGCTGAGCGGACAGCGACATTATCGGGTCGCCGTTCCTGACACTCGACCTAAAGATGATCGTCTAAATCGATCGAAACCTGGTCAGTATTTTCCGACTATATAACCTAAGTTAACCGTTTTAAATAAATTAAAAATGGAGTTATCTCACCTAAGTTTTAATAACATATTGGAGCTAGTCCCAGTACCTAGTCCTACCAAATTTGTTCTCCCAATAGGACTACTGGGAATTTTTCTCCCAATAGACCTAACAATAGAACTACTGGGAATGTTCATCCCAACAGTTCTACTGGTACCTACCAGTAGAACTGTTGGGATGGACTATTGGGAATTTTTGTCCCAATACACCTGTATTGGGACAAAAATTCCCAGTAGTCCTACCAACTTCTTTTATCTCCCCAGGGACCTTCTGGTTAATATCTAAAAAAAATATTTGAGATCGAACCATAACTTTTCTAGATCTTTGTTACGAACGTCCGGGAGACTTTGATAGGTTTTTCTTTTTCAGGATGTTCTAAATTTAAATCCAACCAGTTATTCTAGTAGGAAGGGCTCCACTTGATCTGATTGCACCTACATGTTCAGTGACAATGCACATCGGCCTGATTTGAATAATTGCGTCGCAAGCGATCAGGGACATGGAATGGAAACCACGCTGGACTATTCCTTATATGGAATTCTAGTAAGAGCAAATATTTTTAGTGTGTCAGTTATCACCATCATCATATCATTTATTAATCGCTAATATGTTGCATAATATAAGAGGACAAATGTCGGTGCAGTACTACATGAACCCAGTTTGGGTGTGGCGATATAATTATCAGAACTATTTAACTATTTAATTATACTATTTAACAAGTTAATGGCTAGGAAGGTGATAAGTGACGTGCTAAGCAGACTGGCAGTATTGTCTTGCTGTAAAGCACGGCCAACCAGCAACGTAAGAAAATGTTATCTTTAGACCCTAGAATAACAGTTTTTTTTTTCATTGTCCTTTTATTTATATTTAAGAGCTATGCTCTTGCCGGTGAAGTATTAATTCTTTTCAATTTGTCTCTCTTATCCTCTAGTTGTTTTACTTCACTGTACGACACGTTCGCCGTTCACTTTATCTGTTTCATGTAGGTATGCCTTGTTCCTTCTGGCCTTCTTTTCCCTTCTATCTTTCTTTCAATGATAGTCTTTATGATAAATCATCGTGTCGTAGCAGATGACCGTAACATAACATCTTTCCTCGTCTATTATCGAGTATATCTAGAATGCACCTTTTCTCTCCTATTTTTTCAAAACCTCCTCATTTGTAACTTTTTTGACCCAGCTTAGCCGTTCCATCCTACGCAAGGACCACTTTCAAAAACTTCTAGTCTTTTTCGTTCTTTTTAAGTCAAAATTTAAGCCTCGCAGCCTTAACAGGTGATTTTTTTTTAGTTTCACTTAAGGAATTTTATTTTCGTTTTAATTTATTTTCAGTTCTACGTAAATTACAAATCATACGTAAATACTGACTGTAAAAGAATCTTTAAAACTAAAGTATTAAACTTTAGTTTTAAATACAAAGAGTATTCTTTCTTCTACTATATATTCCGAAATCCATAAAACGACAATTTTTTTGCGCGGTACTGGTTTTTTATGTCCCCACTCCCCACATACAAGGGGGCCGCTCTTCTTGTAATTGCAATATTTTCGCCAGAACCAACAATTTAATATTTTTGTGTTTTACTTCGACTAGTCATAGATGCTGTTTACGCCGTAATAGTCATAGTCTACAAAAACCATTGTCCTCAGGAATGCTATCAATCAGTCCAGCATGCCAGTGATCGAGGTCAGTGCATGCATAGTGATGCGATAGATCGTGATGTGCCATTTATTCCCGGCGGAAACGGTACGACTTTTTTGTCGTGACTGCATATGCAATGGTTTCGAAAGGCTCGATGGCGTAACTGATAATTTTAATATTCAAATTTGTTTAACTACAAGCAGATTTGTCCTGGAAACAGACATGTGTCTTGCATCAGTAAAATAATTTAAATATATGTTTTAGTATGCATTTATTTAGAAAATTCGTTAAAAGGCTGTTTAGATTTTTGTTTAAAGTAGGCCAGAAATTTATGTCAACTTAAATCGATAATAAAATTTATACTTACATATGTATATGTCGCAGTTGAATGGTAAAATCTGCTAATTCACTAAACCTCTAGCTGTTTGGCATTACAGCTCGGTTTTGTAAAACAGCGAACCCTAATACGCGGAATGGAATGAACGACTTGTATTCATCCATGCGGCTAGAGAAGTTGTTGAACAATTCTATCTTAAGAAATTATCTACAATTTAGAATGCCTACGAAGCGGCAATGGCGAGCGAGCGAAGCGAGCGTGCCCCGGCAGCGGCCTGCGAGTGCTAGGAATGTTCTATTCATTTTACTAAATTAGGGTAAATCTATAGGTTAGGTTAGGTTAGAACTGCGACCAACACACGCTAGAAAAGTTCTACCCATTTTACTAGGTTAGAGCAAACCTATAGCAATAAAAATCGTGGAATAGTTGTCTGGGAAATGTAATTCAATTTCGAAAAAATCTGTATTCTAATAGACACACACAGTTATACTTCATTTTGGTAACCCTACACCAAATCCTCATCATGCATATGTCGCAGTTGGATTGTTTGACGGTTTCGTCAAACAGTGGATTACCGCTACTGTTTCACAAAACCGCTAGCCATTTGGAAACGTGGTTAGCGGTTTAAATGAACGTAACACGTTGCACAATTTAGACAATCCAGCTGAACGATATTCGGCTGTTTAACAAAACCGAGCTGTAATGCCAAACAACTACGGGTTTCGTGAGTTAGCGGTTTATACCATCCCACTGCGACATATATATAGCAGACAGAGCATTTTTGGCTCTTGCTGCTCTAAGCAGATAGATCCCAGGTGGGCGAGAAGGTGGAAAAAGGAATCGTAACCCTCGATCGGCTTAACCGATCTGCGAGGGAAGAGAAGCAGCTAGTACATTCATAGTTTTTTCTTCCAGACCACTATGGAATAGGTACTTTCCCTCAAGTACATATTACTTAAGTATGGCGCAAGTTGTTGGAAAGAACTGGATTGCGATGGCCAAGCACAGAACAACATGGTGCAGATAGAAGAAGGCTTCTGCCCAGCAGTGGGTCACTGATAGCTAAAGGGATGGCGTATCATAACACTGTCCGAATTCCACGTATAAAAACAGTATAATACCTATTAAATTCATAGTCATTGTTCAATTACCAAATTCTCTTAGTAAAATTTTCAAGCTTGCAATAATTTCTACAGGTGATATTATTTCTACACATAGCAAAATGCAAATTCCATATGTCAAGCTTAGATACAAGCCATAATCGTAATATCTCAGTTTGTCGCAAATCGCAGAGCTTTTAAAGGCACTAAGTGGTAAAACGCTTCGTCAGCCACCATATCTGATCCTACATTCTGCGCACGCGACTATGCCACTGTTAGTGAATTAGTTAGGATCCCTTTGTATCTTATGCTTTCTGACAGAATGTTTCTCCTCACGAGATAAAATCAATAATATAGCCGACCATTTTCACAGACCAACGTGATTTTATTTTTTTAAATAGAATATGCCAACTAATTTAAAACTTTTATGAAAATTGGAATTATGAAAATTAATAATAATAATAATTCTTTATTGCGGTCAACTAGGGGCCATACATGATTTAGATAATATTACTTACTATAACAAAAATGACAAACAAAATTAAAATTAAATTAAAAACAAACAAATAAATCAATGAATAATAAATAAATAATACAACACAAACAATGGCGTTCAGTCACTTTCTAGTCAGTACATGAATCATATTGCAATGATTCATGTACTGACAGTCAAATCTGTCCGCGAATAGCTGCAGAAGTGTATTGCGGCTGGCCCTGACCCTGCGCACGAGAGATGAGCACCTCTTCCGCATGGTTGCGTAGAAACAATTCACACGTGCCTCAGCGAACATCCCCGACGCACTACAGTGTCGTGGCAGCCCCAATAGCACCCTAAAAGCATCATTAAACTGGACGCGAAGGGCACTGTACTGTTTTTGAGTATGCGAGATCCAGAGGGCGCTCGTGTAGAGGGACGTACAAAAAGCCCTAAAAAGAGTAATTTTGACATCCCTAGAACACCGAGCGAACCGATGCGCAATCATATTCGCCCTCACAGACAACGCCCTTCGCTCCCGTTCTATGTCTGTATTGTCCCTCAGATCAGAGGTTAAAAAGTGACCAAGATACTTAAACTCATCGACTACTTTGCTGAATTCCATTTAGCCTTATAGGTGGAACTAGCTTTTCGAGCGCTGCGCGGGCTGCAAGCAGCCCGCGGTTTTTCGTGCAGCTGTTGAGGTTGGTTGGAATCTTATTTCCAGTTGCGAGAATAGGTAAGGTGCTAAAGTCAGTATAAAAAAATAAAAACGTATACGGGCCGCCATCTTGGAATCAAATTTTGTTTGCAGTTTTGAATACCGCGGGGTGCTTTACCCCAGCATACAAAATTTCAGACCCCATCTTTGTTTATGTAGGACGGTATGAACAAATAAATTTAAAAAATTTAAAATCCAGACGCCATCTTGGATTCCAAAAAAAATTTCAGATGTGGTTTCCGCGATCCAAAAAACCCTTGCATACTGAATTTCAGTCAAATCGGAAGCAGTCGACTGTTGGCGGCCATCTTGGAAAATTTAAAAAAAAACGCTCAGCGCTTGGTGGGAGTGGCTCGGCCTACGGCCTCACCACGCAGCTCGGCCTGCGGCCTCGCGGTATAGCTCAACCTTCGGCCTTCGGCCTCAGGCCTCGCTTAGTGACTTAGGGGGGGGGGGGTTCTGGGGAAGGGGGGAGGTCAGGAGGGGCTCGGGCTTCGCCCTCGCCACGCAGCTCGGCCTGCGGCCTCGCGAGAAGCTTAGTTGGCCTCTGGCTTTGCTTAGAAACTTGAGGGGGGGGGTTCTGGGGGAAGGGGGGAGGTCAAGAGGGGCTCGGGCGTCACCTTCGGAACGCAGCTCGGCCTGCGGCCTCGCGGGACAGCTCAGCCTTCGGCCTCGGGGGGGGGGGGGGGGGGGGGTTCTGGGGGAGGGGGGAGGTCAGGAGGGGTTTGGCCTGCGGCGTCGCTTTCCGCTCGACCTACGGTCTCGCGGTACACACTCGGAAATTGTCCTTGTATGGCGGCCATCTTGGATTTTGAAAAAAATCAAAAAATAAATGACAGTCGTCCAATTGCTTACAACCTTCTACATTTTGAAAAAAAAATCACACCCCTAACCCTAACCGTTTTTGCAGGCCGTACCCCTTCCACATTAAGATCTGATGATCTTCAAAATGTCAGATTTTTCTGGTACTCACTGGAGCATCCTCTACACGACCATACATCAAACATTACCCCACCCACCCGGGAACAGGTCAAACAACTATGTCAATCAGTCAGTGAGTCAGTGGTAATGTAGGTTTATATATTATAATAGTATCAGGAGACCCAACTCTGGTTCGAAAGACCATACATTTACTCTGGCTTGTGTTGTACAGCAAACCGTGACTTAGAGCATATCGTTCACAAATGTCAATCAACCGTGACAGCCCACAGACCGACGCACTGAGCAGTACCATGTCGTCCGCGTAACTGATATTGTTGAGACATACCCCATCAATATGGCAGCCGACACGAGTGCTGCTCAGCTGCTCTATGAGTGCGTTCATGTACAGGTTGAAGAGTTGAGGAGAGGTAAGCCCCCCCTGCCTCACCCCACACTCCAGCCTATACGTATCTGACAATTCGTTCGACCATCGCACGACGTTAACCTGGTTAAGGTACCAGTATTTAAAAATACATTTTCGTTCGTTTGGCATACCAGTATCACTAAGTTCTTGCCATAAGATGTCATAACTCACTAAATCGAATGCCGTTGACAGGTCTAGGAAGCACCCATATACAGGAGTGCGCCGGTCCGTGTAGTACTTAATAGTTTGCTTAAATTAATTAATTAATAAATTAATGTACAGTAGTGTTCGAGTTGAAGACGTCGACTAGTTTTAGTACTTCTAGAAGGCCAACATCGGGACAAGTGTTTTGGGGAAGTGAAGCTGGCATGTCACTACCCCTAATTATAATGTGACGTCATATTCCTATATTGTTCTCCCTGTCTTATTCGAATTTTCTAGTCTTGTGTTTCTAAAGATTTTCTACCCATCACGAAGAAACGCTTCATTTGAAAATAGGTACCTTAAGGGCTTTATCAGATGAGCGACAGAATGCCCGCGACTCTGGTCAGTGACAATCGGCGACCTGTGTCGCACGACGTTCGCCGACTGTCACTGCTGTCACAAAATGTCGTGCGACATTCGCGCGACACAGGTCGCCAACCATCAGCAATCGATACAGACAGGTGCCGCGGGCATACTGTCGCTCGTCTGTTAGAGCACTAAAAGACATATACATTTCACAGACACGTCAGATACTTTGTACCCTCTTTCGAGACTTTTGAAACTATCTTTTTTTAGGGTTCCGTACCCAAAGGGTGCCAACGGGACCTATTACTGAGACTCCGCTGTTTGTCCGTCTGTCTGTCTATCCGTCCGTCTGTCACAGATCTCTATCTTTTGAACCGTAATAGGGAGACACTTAAAATTTTAACCGATTATGTATTACTGTGGCCAATATACCAACAAATAAAAATAAGATAAAGTTAAAAATTAAAGGGGATCCTCATACAAGAAACGTGTTTTTTTAGCGCTATAAAACATTGTGTGAAGGTACGAACTCGTACTTGATTGTTTTTTTTTTAATTATCTACATGACTGAAAATATTACATTGCAAAAGTTACAAAGGGAATAAATCCAAAAGGGACAGGACATAATATATGCTCCAGAGTGACAGAGTGGGATTGCTCGAGAAAATGTTGATTTTACCAACTAATATTTACTATATCGACTGAGTGTTATTCTATTTGGAGTGTTATGCCTGCGTTATGATATTGACAGTCGTGGGTGAGGCTGCAAGCAGGTTCTCTTGAGTTATAAGCTTTCGTTGTTAATATTGTGCGTCATTGTTTCTGATGCTAATAAAGATGTTTTGCTGTGTTATTTCTATGAGTTGTTGATGTAACAGATTCTTGATGAACACTCGACATTTAAATGTTATTATAAAACAATATACCTACAGGGTCTAATAAAATATTTTATTTTTTATTTTATTTAAAATAAAACCGGCCAAGTGCGAGTTAAACTCGCGTGGAGAGGGTTTCGTACAATTGATTGAATTCTTATAGGTTTTCCTGTAATCTACAAGCAATGAACTATATTTCGTATTTTTTTCAAAATTTTAGGATCAGTAGTTTTGGAGATCAGGGGGATGGTAAATTTTCGTCTTCTTTCATGAATATAATCAAAACTATTTATTTTATAATTATAACAAAATATATATTTTTGAGATCCTCATAACGAGCCCTTTCATTTGATATATGTCACAGTACGAGTAAGGTTTGCAAAACTTGTTTTTTCAATTTCCTAATTTATCCCCCGAAAATGACCCTTATTTAAAAAAAAATAATATTTACTTTGCACATGTGTATTTGGGTCATAGGATTACACCATCCTACTAAATTTCACCTGATTCGGTCCAGTAGATTCGGAGCGAATTGGCTGTGACAGGCGGACGGACAGACAGACGCACCAGTGATCCTATAAGGGTTAAATAAAAGGGAGACGAAGAAGGGGAAGACCAAGGATGAAGTTTTCCAGCAAATTAAGGAAGGGTTAGGATTAAGGTCTTACCAAGACATTAAAAAGATGGCAGAGATAAGAGAATAATGGAGACATCTCCACTTAACTCCACCAACAAGAACAAGCTCTTAAGTTAAAAAAGAATAAAATATACTGAAACTATTTTAAGAGTAAATTCAGTCCATGAAACTAAGCAACTTTTCCTGCGAATGTTGAAAAAAATTAAACAAAAAATATACAGTTTAAATATACAGAAAAAATTAACAGTTTCATGAGAATGTATATATTCATATTTCGATATACGTTCCTTAGGGAAAGTTCAAAATTTAATCCACCCTTAATATAGTATATTGTGTTAGACGTTATATATTACAAGTCAGGCGCTCGAACAGTGAACTCGGGACCCATCCTTCCCACCCTTTATCGCAGCAATCTTCATCTCTATGTACGTTCCCGGTTGCATCCTTAGCTGTGCTGCTTCGGAGCCCGGGGTGCGAGTTCCCGCTTTTTCTTCTCCAAATATAACATGCACGTCAATGGTTACCCAAGAATGCCAGAGAAAGCCAAAAACCTTGCGAAATGTAGAAGAAATTGCCGGAACAGTTAAAATTATTTGGCTATAAAACGACCGGGCGCCTGTCTGACGTTAACCTCTTTGGAAATGTATTTGTGTTAAAAGTTTTACAACCGGCCACCGCCTGACGTTAACCCTCTTTGGGAATGCAATTGTAGCACGAGATGTTTCTGCTTAATCCTTTAGTCGCCTCTTACGACATCCACAGGAAGAGATGGGGTAGTCCTATTCTGACCCGGAACCACACGGGGTAACCTTTAACTCAGCAATGCCTTGACTAATTTCGCTTTACTCGTATCTCCCTTTAATAAATACCTAACCTTCTTACTACTAACGATTAACTACGCGACTGAAAAAGAGGTAGTAGAACAGGCCGGAATCTCCTAAGGTACGCGCAATATGCATCCCCGTTCCCCGTTCCCGCACCTCTCCACCGTTTTTGCCTCGATGACTCACGTTGGCCGTCAAGAACCGGGGGAGAGGTGCGGGTGCGGGGAACGGGGACGCATATTGCGCGTACCTTAGGAGATACCTTTCTGTTTACTCTTACTGTATTCTGTGGTAGTAGACTAAAAACTTTTGTAGTTTTCGTACATCACTCAATGACCTGTAGGTACGTCATTTCTATTACGCGAGTACATTATAAAGTAATTAGGTACGTACTTATCTCTGAAATAAACTTCATGGCTATCACTGCGAAATAAAATACAGTCGGCCTAGTATTACCGGGGAAATAACTTAATAAACGACATCAACGCGTGAACTATAAAGTGACCGCCATTAGGGCTTTAGCAGACAAGATATCTTACATCTGCTGATTTATTTTTTCTTTAAAAAAGTCCATCTTCACGTTTAGCAGACAAGAGATGTTGCACATCAACTGATTTTTTTTTTTTTAAAAAGTCCAAATTCACGTTTAGCAGACAAGAGATGTTGCACATCAGCTGATTTATTTTTTCCCAAAAAAAATCATCTTTACCTCCACCATAACGGTAAGCGTGGTCCTTTGGTCTTGTGGCCCCGGGATGTCTACCCCGTTAGGGATAAAGACGTGATAATGTACGTTAAAAAAATTATAGGTAACGAAAATAGTACAGTATCTACTTTTTAGGGTTCCGTACAAAAAATGAAAAAGCGGAACCCATATAGGATCACTCGTGCGTCTGTCTGTGCGTCTGTCTGTGCGTCTGTCTGTCCGTCCGTCTGTCACAGCCAATTTGCTCCGAATCTACTGGACCGAATCAGGTGAAATCCATTGACCCAAACACATATGTGCAAAGTAAATACTTTTTTTTTTTAAATAAGGGTCAGTTTCAGGGGACAAATGACGAAATTAAAAAAAAAAGTTTTGCAAACCTTACTGTGTCATATATCAAATGAAAGGGCTCGTTATGATGATCTCAAATATAGTTTGTTATTATTTTTAAATGAATTGTTTTGATTTTATATATGAAAGAAGACGAAAATTGACCATTCCCCCCTCATCTCCTAAAACTACTAATTCTAAAATTTTGAAAAAAATACATAATATAGTTCATTGCTTGTAGATTACAGGAAAATCTATAAGAATTCAATCAATTGTACGGAACCCTCTCCAAGTAAGTTTAACTCGCATTTGGCTGGTTTATTAAATGTCCTTTTATCAATAATAATAGAAATTTTAATTTCCGACATGAGCCAAATCGGTCAAAAGGTACCGTGACCGACGCATGAGAATTTAAAGGGATTCATAATTTGGGGCGATCTATTAGTTATTTAGTACATATTAGGAATAGGGATTGGTGTCGTTTTCTTTACCATGTAGCAAAAGGACATTTCAATAAATCAAGTCAACCTAATAGTATAACCGTATTACATTATTTATTAAATACTTTATTGAACACAATGGCATCTTACTGTCTTCTGTGACAATGGACAAAATGTGGATCCAGTTAGCCTTTAGGAAAAACAGAAAATAAATTTAGTAGCGAAAGGCGCAAAAATATAAGAGTCAGAAGTCTTCTTAATTTTTTGGATGCATTGGCATTGGAGACAAAAAGACAGATTGAAAATATAAAACTGACTGTTTTCTATGCCGTTGAACTAGGCTATGTAGGGATAAAAACGTGATAATTTGTATCTGTACTAAAAATAATGAAAATGTAGAATCACAAAATCACAGGTGAACGATGTAAATTTGTGTGCTAAGTCCCTTAATTATTTAACCTGCACTCATGCCTTTACGCGTCTCCATCCAGTTTACTTATTAACATATTCCGATCCACATATCTCGGAGCCGTTAAAACCGAGCATAAAATCCATTTGATACGAGCATTCCCATTTATCCGACCATACCAGTAAAAGGTTATGCGCATTTGCACATGAACGGTTCATGCTCATTTTATAACCTAATACTATGCCTCTTTACATAAAAGCTACCACAAATCATTCTTGAACCTCTTAGGAGGGATAACCACAAAGTACAAGCTACCGGGTCAATAAAGATCACCTTATACCTACATCAAATAATCATATACACAAACACTTTACAGTATACATATATCGGAATTTAGTACACTCTCCGGCAAGAATAGCGGGCGCCGCGCACAGCCCAGATCATGAGTAATGTCTAAGGCACTGCGATTTTATTTATAACTATAACTGTAACACACGTAGATAAATGCATACACTGACAGGCAAATTAAACTACACGTCCAGCGTAATTCGAAGGTGAATGGGTTTAGATATTTCTGCCATTATGAGCCATGTTCAATGCGCATGGTTAAACAAGACAAATTGTTTCATAAATATAGATTTCTGAAACATACTTCTTGGGTAATGAATATTTAAGAGCAAAACGAATAACGCTGCTTTATTTTCAATCTAGCTTTGCTTTACGATGGCTGTACTGACTAAATACGATTACGATACCACAGGCGACATTTTTATAATTAAATAGCATTATATTTTACATTCCGGTATCCGGACGGATAGTACCTATACGTAAATATTCGGCATCCGATAACTAATTGATTATAGTTATAAGTATTTTTTTATTTAATACCTATCATATGTAGGTAGCCAGGGTATACACTATAACATTATTGACAAAAAAAAATTATTTGATAAAAAAAAATATTAAAACTATTAAGAGGTTTATATTATATTTAATTACATTTGTTTTTCAACAAAGTGTTGGAAGGAAAAAGTTGGAAACCGCACCTCCGGTAGAGCTGAGGATGCGACTTTTTTATGAAATAAAATAAATAGTTTCAATCGATATCTTTAAAATAGCACGATTTCAGCAAAAAGTGTAATTAAACATAATATAAAACTCTTAGCTTAGATATTATCAATAATTTTCAAAAAAATGTTTTTCGTTAATACAGTTACAGTGTATACTGCTCCCTGGCTAGCAATACAGGGATATCTCCCTCAGGATAGCTCCCGTGCTACAATATACGACGGCAGGTGATTACCAGCCGGCATGAGCACTGCGCACGCGCACCATTATACTTTGTTGTACTTTATGCAGGGGTGGACGTTGCCATTTTACGGCCCGAGCACCAGATCTTTGAGAGGACTTTGTATAATTGTATTTTTGTATAATTATGTATATATGCTTTATAGCTTTAATGTTACTAAATGTAAATGTTCCTCATCATCAGGTCTTTTTCAGTCTCCACTGCAAGAGCACGACCCTCTCTGTACTACCAGAGCCATACTTGACAAGAGTAGCCGGCTGATTTGGTCTACACTCTCCACGCTGGCCAGAACTCAGTGCTGTTTATAAGCTTTGTTTAGCTTGTATGTTCTAAGTCGCCTTCTACGACATCCACGGGAAGACTTGGAGCGGTCCTATTCTACTTTGCCGGGAACCACAGAGCAAATTCATTTTTATGAAGTAAAAGTCACAATTAGTATTATACATTTTTTTTAAGAGAGACGAGTCTAAAGTAACAAGTCATCGAAATTTTATTTCTTAAAATGTTGGTTATTAGGCTGTACCAACCGTTTTATCGTAGAAATTTGTGGTTTTGGTGTCTCAGTAATTTGGCTTAAGTGTTTAGGCGCAAAACCATCAGAATAACTGGCCTGAAATGCTAAAAAAAAAATTACAACCCAAAAACTTCGTCAATGTGGACTTTTCTGAAAAAAAACTAAAATGTCGAATATAAAACTATCAACATTCTATTAAGGCAATGGGGTGTGAAAACGAATTATTTACACCTCGTAATAGATGGGTCGACTTACATATTGGTATCCTGTATAAAAAAAAATGTATGTATATATCTATATATGTGTGGATCTGAAGAACTTTTAAGTATGTAGCCCTGAGCGGTTGCTACTTGCGACGTCCTACCACCGCCACCGACTTTATGTTTGCATTACCGACATTACATATTTAATGTTATTGCGATTTATATTCAGGACAATATATAAAATCAGTCCATGGCTATCAGAGGAATGCGACGCGGTCTAAATTGAATTTGCTTGTGTGTTTGTGTGTTTGTTTTATGAGAATAATTCTGAGTTATGGTCGGGTTTAATATAGCACTTTGCGTGTTTCTCGATTCTTTATCGAGACAAATCAATTAAGAATATAAAGAATTCTTTTGATGGCTATATCAAAAACAAATTTGAGACAAGCTTACATACTGGTGGTTCTGTGAGAACAGTAGACCTCGCGAACTCTTATAACCATGCAATAACCAACACTTTTTCCTTTCCCCCTGGCTTAGAAAAGCTATTTAAGTGAAATCTGTCCATATATAACGCTACAGCAAACTTCTCCCCGTGTCCCCCCTCCACTCCCCCTTGAATTTTTTTGCAACATCTTGTGTAGAATGAAGTCCTTAGTGTCCTCTCAAAAATTTAAATCCATCAATAAATAACGCTACAGCAAAGTTATCTCCTTTTCCCCCGTATTTCTAAACCAATCAGATGTGGAGATGGTAAAAAAAAATTAAATAAATCAAGGAACTCATGTGTCAATTTTCTTTAAAATCGGTTGAAAATTGCGACCTGTATACGAGAACAAACAGACGGACAGAAGCATTTTTGGCCAGTCTCGAAACTGAGACTTTTGCTCGCTTCTCTTGCTCGGAAACCAGACTGATATGCTCGCTCATACGTATGAGCATATCAGTTTGGTTTCCGGTTTAGATTAGGTCCACTCCACTACTTCCCGTGGATGTTGTAAGAAGCGACTAAAGAACTAAGCCTGGCACGCTCACTAAAATGTCCAGACTGGTGGTGGCGTCGTGGGTCGGGTCGCTGGATTTCCTCTAATACGGTTGAGTTCAGCGATGGCTGATCCACTCGTCAACTCATGAACGGGTGCCGCCAGTAGGGACTGGTCAGCTCGGCTCCGTTTTTTAAGACTACTCAGTGTAACTTATTTCTGGAAATTGGATTTGGCACTCGTTCGCAAGCTTTACATATTATGTTGTGAAAACATTGTATTAGGCATAATATTGAAAACTGACAAAGCCCCTCTGGCGCGTAGGCAACCAATACTGTGTAAATGAGTTTCTTTCGGCGTTTCTTCTCAGCAATGGTCGTTGCGAAACGCTAGTATCGGTAGCTTTTGAACAAAAATAATAATAATTTAAATATAAATAAACATTACACGTAATGTACACTATAATTATTGACGTTTTAAAGTGCCTTCAAAGGCCTAATTACTGAATAAATATTTGATTTTAAGCACAACCATCTTGTGCAACGACTGCTTTCCAAAGAATTAGCACAACTTTTTTTCCAAAGAGGGTTGACGTCATTCACGCCGTTCGTTAAACCGGTAAACCACAGCTGTATCATTTTTAAATGTTTGGGTTTTTCCATGCTTTTAATTACCTAGTCATGTTTGTTATTGTTATTTGTTTGGGTCAAATCTTGCAAGTTAAATTTGAGCCATTTCCCGGTTTCCAATTGAGATGAGATATCGCATGCTGATCAGATGACAATGCAATATTATAAGAACAAGAAGCTGATCTGATGATGTAGCTGGAATGTAGCTATAGGAACCCTGTCATGAAAAGACGCAACCCCACTGAGATTGGGCTTATTACATTTGTCTTGATTAAAAGTAATTAGGTTCACAATAAAAGCTGGAACGAAAAATGATTTTTTTTTAAACTTGTTTTACTAGCTATAAATCTACACTTTCTCGTTAAACCATTACTTACTACCTCTAATATCAATACTCAATTGGGCTATCGGACAGCAATGCTGTAAAGTTATCACATAGCACGGTTATCCATAGTTTTATATCCCCGGTCAATTGCATCTCAACTTAGAGTCGTATTAATTTCGCTTCAATAATCCTCAATATCTTGATATCATTTACATAAGTTAAATATGTTACTTGGCATATGTGAGAGGATGGAATTACGATGTCTTCCTGGAGTTTAATTATAATTAATTATAAGTAAGTAGGCGTAGTGTAAGTCTGTCGTAAAATAGTATGGGTCGGATATGACTTATAAGAGAGAGCCTGTATACCTATGTATAATATGTAATTACAGAGTCGTACTAAAAAATTCTAGAATACTAATGTTTATATCTGTCTAACTGTATGATAATGACAATCATCACCATTCTTACGTATTTCCGCCCGTCCGCTACCTAACCTAGGTGATTTGACGAGGTTACTGGTTTTTACACAGAGCGACTGCCGTCTGACCTCCGCAATCCAAAGGGTAGACCAGAACCAATCCTAGAATAGGTTTAAACAAACGCTAGATGGCGTTCGGGACCCACAGCTTTGCGTGCCTTCGGAAACACAGAACTATTTTTTTTGGGATAATCAAGTGATTCAAGCCTGCAATATCAACTTTTCACAAAGTATGCTTCCCAGTGGGATTTGAACCCATGACCTCCGGATCACAAGGCAAACGCCTTGACCACTGGACCACGGAAGCAGTCCCCAAATGTAACTAGTATACCTAAGTATTTACAATTAATTAAATCTCACTTATTATTTTCCACGTGTACATAATACTGATAGTTCGGTTCATAATCGAGACATGCGGGCAATGATATACAAGTTGCCAGCAATTAACTATAATAACAACCCTTATTGTGGCTTGTGAAGTTTGAGTATCTTTGCACCAATTACGCATACGCGTTTACTTTCTTTTCAAGTAGATCAAGGGGAACAATTTGACATATTTTCTAGGTTTATTCTTATTTATATATGTGTGTCTGTAATAAGTTGACACCAACAATTTATACTGCGCAAATACCTAACATATACTTAAATCACTATTATACAAAGGTTGGCTGGAAGAATTCGCTGGCTCCTCCACACGTTATGGTAATATTGAGCCAATTCGCTGTGCATTGCTGTTTAACTCACAAAAGCGTTTGAGAGTTTTCCATCCAACGCAGCAATGGACAAAAAATCACTACTAACTTTACTATACGCGCGGCCGTTGTCATCCCCGCTCATTTTTGGTATGCATTTTCCGGCTTACCTTTGGTTTTTCCTTTTGGTTCCGTACCCTAAGGGTAAAAACGAGACCCTATACTCTACTGTCCGTCCGTCCGTCTGTCTGTCTGTCACCAGGCTGTATCTCATGAACCGTGCATGATAGCTAGACAGTTGAAATTTTAACAGAAGATGTAATTCGGTTGCCGCTATAACAACAAATACTAAAAACATAATAAAATTAATATTTAAGCGGGGCTCCCATACATAACGTAATTTTTTTGCCGGTTTTTGCTCGCTATTAATAACGGCAAAAGGTCTACGCTTGAAATATTCCCAGAATATTAAGTTATACAGTCTAACAAAATATACTGAAACTATTTTAAGGGTATTCAGTCCGTAATACTGAACAACTTTCCCCATGGAACATATATCGAAATATGAAAAATATTTTTTGGCCTCCCATACATGTTGACCGATCAGCTGATCAAAGTTTGTTTGACAAGCCAAAAAATATTTTTCATATTTCGATATATGTTCCTTGGGAAAATTTGTTTAGTATCATAGTTTTAATATATTTTGTTAGACGTTATTTCTTCACATTAAAAATAAATAGTTAAAATAAAATAAATATTTAAGTGGGGCTTCTAAACACCAAACGTGATATTTTTGGTGTCTTATGTTGTATAAATAATGGTATGGAACACTTTGTGCGAGAGTCCGACTCGCACTTGGCCAGTTTTTTTTATTATATTACCAAGTAAGTGATTTGTCTTTTTTGAGAATAAGATGCTTTACGCTAAGACCTTTTCCGATATTTTATCCGTCTAATGCTAAAAATACAATAATTCTTTTTAAAAAATCCATTTACTTCTTACATGCTGGTCTGTGAGAAAAGAAAAAAACTTGGATTTGCTTGCAGTTTGGAACACCTGCTTCCCTTCCCACGCTTCTTCGTCTAAGCGCGTTTGCATCCGGTTGCATCTTCAGGAGCTGCTTCGGAGCCCGGGGTGCGCTTTCCCGCTTTTTCTTTTCCAAATATAACATGCATGTCAATGGTTACACAAGGATGCCAAAGACCTTGCAAAATGGAGAAAAAATAGCCGGAACAGTTTATATGATTTGGCTATAGTTTTACGACCGGCCGCCTGCCTTACGTCAACCCTCCTTGGGAATGCAATTGTAGCACGAGATGTTTGTGCTTAGTCCTTTAGTCGCCTCTTACGACATCCACAGAAAGAGATGAAGTGGTCCTATTCTAACCCGGAACCACACGGGTAAAAGCCGATCGAGGTAATGGACGAAAATCTGAATCATGTTAAGGCCGTACCTGAATTTTCCGGGGTCCAGTGCTGCCCCCATTTAAAATAAATCATTTCAAAGAAAACGGAGATATTATTTAAAATTTTACTACTATCAAGTCCCAGATTACCCTCTAAAGTATTTTATGAACTACTGTTTACAGTTTAAAGTGAGAACGATAAGCTTTACTACGCACATTTGCGAAAAACGGCCACTTTTGGCAAATGTGCGTAGTAAAGCTTAAGGGGATACCTAAAAAAATGGGTGTTTTTTATGTGACTGTATCGTCCAATGTGGACAATGAAAAAAACCTGAATTAAATATATATTTTAATTGATTATATACCCGAGGATTTGGTCGTTTTAAAAACATGTTAGCTTATAATTTTCTCGATAGAAAATAAATCCAAAGTTACCTCTCCTTTTTCTTTATGTGACTAGTGTAGATAAATGCCGCATGTTTAACCAGCAAATATTTGTTCAAAATAACGGCCACAGGTATATCTAAGAAACTGTAGTAATAAAATTATTTTAAAAAATATATTTATAATTTATTCATACCTGGCTAATAATATGAAAAAACGTAAAAATAACCCAAGCACACCGATATCTCCCTATCTCGCTCTTCACTGTTCGACACTTATAAACCTGTCCCATTCCGACGACACGCCCAGTCTTCAAGTCAATGTTGTAGAGGCAAGACGTGTGCTCGATTTTGTCAGCCTCAAATTATGATTTTTTACGAGAGATTTCTTTAGGAACATTCTATGTTTAATTTCGTCCACTTTACCGCAGTAATAATGGCGCAGCGGTCTGTAATACAACATATATGTGCTCCAGGTTCAAGTCCAGACAAAATGAATCTTTCAATTTTATATTTTTTCTATTATTTTGATTTTTATTGGAAAATTATTTATTTAAAAACATAAAAAAAATTTTTAATTATTTTTATACCCGCAATAAAATGCCTTTACAAAACAATTTTTTTATATATGTAGTAAAAGTAGAACGCACTAGGTACAAAAAATATTTTTTTTATTATATTCACGAAAATATTGATGAAATCAAGTTATGTGTGTTTTTGTGCGTTTGTGTTTGTTTGTATCGGATAAACTAATAACTGGACCGATTTAAAAAAATCTATCAACAATACTTGAATTTTCCGGGGTCCAGTGCTGCCCCCATTTTTAAATGAATAATTTCAAAGAAAACGGAGACATCATTTAAAATTTTGCTACTACCAAATCCTAGATAACCCTTCAAAGTATTTTATGAACTACTGTTTACAGTTTATAATGAGAACGTTTAGCTTTACTACGCACATTAGCCAAAAGTGGCCGTTTTTCAAAAAAAGAAAATTCTTTTGGCTAGGTAAGTAACAGTTATCGCTTTCTATCAAGTGTGCCGTACCGATATGTTTGCATAATAAAAATCTTCTTCGTCTAAGCGCGTTCCTGGTTGCATCCTCAGCTGTGCTGCTTCGGAGCCCGGGGTGCGCTGTCCCGCTTTTTCTTCTCCAAATATAATATGCACGTCAATGGTCACCCAAAGATAACATACCTTGCGAAGTGGAGAAGAAATTTCCGGAACAGTTAAAATTATTCGTACAAAAATTATAATAATAATAAAATTATACAGTCTGATGTAAGTAAACTTTATTCTGGCTCGGAACATCCACAATATTATGTTAGGTACCTATAAGCGGGCCGCGCGCGGGGCGCGGGGCCGCGCGCACCTGTGCTTGCAGCAGTTCCAGCTAATTTCCGAGCCGCAATGAAGTTTGCTGTACTTGTACATAGTAATTTCCCTCCATATTTTAGGGCGTTAGGTACGCTCCTATTTACTTAGATAAAATAGGTAAGGCCATGATGTTTGTGAGGTAATTTTCTAAACAAGTCGTGCTATGTTTACCGATAATCTTCAAATAAAATTCGTCGATTATTTTTTACGTGAGTTTAAAAAGGTGTTATGATTATTATTATATAGTATAGTTTCATCACACTAGAGACGGAGTCAGTTGAGATGGAGGAGACTGACAATTTACAAGTTGCAGAGAAAACTGCGCAGTCACCACTTACGAGTACATACGTCAATTTAGACAAACAAAATCAATTTCCAAAGTCAAGCTCTTTAGAAACCTTGTAAGTACCTGTCTACATGTTATGGACCAAGTGATAAACTAGGTCATTTTTCATAATGTCCGGGCATTATGAATAATGACAAGCTACTTTGGACTACGTAATTAATTATATTTTGAACTTCCTTATTTGTCACATTGCCTAGCTAGACATTATGATTATTGTCATGTGGTTTTCGGGCAATCAGATAATATACACTGCACGGGGGGATTTAACTACAGTTGATTTATCTAAGGTCTTTCGACAAAGTGACGAAAGCGACCTGGGTGGTATGCATGACTCTGGAAGAACACTGTTGGCGGCTACGGGGTGCCCCAAGGGCCACTCCCGCCGCACCATGACCTATACTACAAGACCTGGATGGTCTACATGTATGACTTTACAAGAACGTGTCTGCTGTTGGTGGCTATTCTGCCCCATAAATAATAAGCATTATAATAATGCTTGGACGTTTTGATTATTTTAATAGTTTTTATCATACTGCCCCCTCATTTTGGGCATTTTTCAAACTGCGCGAACTGCATATACTTAATGTCTTATTAATCACTTGGTCCATAACTTATACACTATAGTAGTAATGGTAAAAACTTAATGACAATATTGCTATTTACTAACTTAAAATATTGAGAGGTAGGTTAAACCAGTTCACGATAAATTTCAATTCTCGACCATTTCATAGACTGTCTTTGAAAAATAATAATGGAATTATGCTTATGCCATGTAATGTAAATAAAACTAAATCCTGGGGCTTTCGTGTACCACTCGATACTGACATTTTGCTAGCTGTCAGACTAATTTATTGTTTAAAGTGTGTAATTCTTTTTAAAAACCGCAATTATAAATAAAAATTTACTTTTCAGATTAAGCAATGTTTCTAAAAAACGGAAATATGAAAATAACGATTCACTTAGCTATAATTATTTCAAGAACGTTAGTACTTATATTCAATATAGATATTATATTTTGCATCTATTTCTTGAATAACTAACGTTTTCGACGGTTTTTTAAATTCCTTTTAATGATTTTGTTTTAGGGTGAAGATGTTTTTAATGATACTGGCCATCGGATTGTCGACCTCGAACGATTTTTCAGTGCACTACAAAAAATCTCAACTCACAGCTCTCTTCAATTGTGGACTGAGTACGGTGAAAATTGTTTCAGAAATATGGAGAGGCCTAATTTCAGAATTTAAATTAAGTTGCGAAATGTGTAAAAAAACATTCAGTTTAAAAAAATCATGGGAAAATTTGAATAAGAATGCGGTATCTGGAGTAATGGTTACTGGTTGTGGAAATGCGGAATTGCAGAATATTACAGCAGCCTTAGATTTACCTACTATTTCCGAACATTTATACATAAAAAACCAAAATGAAGTGTGCGATGACTGGGAACAAACGGCATGGGATCTGACAATGTCGAGTCATTTGTTCGGTAAGAGCGTTTACTCCAACACATTTATTATTATTATTTATTATTTATTCATAAATCACATACAGATTGACAGAGAGACACATGTCTACTATCACATCAATAACCGGAATACTATCTTTCAAGACTTTTCCCTCCTTGATTGCTTCTTCTCTTTCTCTCTCACGAGCTATTTTCATTTTCTACCACGCCGTTTCTTCTCATTCGTTACAAACATATGATGTACATTACCATGCAAACTTCACCGAAAATTGGTTTGAACGAGATCTAGTAAGTAGTTTATTTTTCATACGTCATAAATCGTAAAATGTTACTTGCTGCTACGGAACCCTTCATGTGCGAGTCCGACTTGGACTTGGCCGCTTTTTATTAGGAGCTAAAAATATGTTATCGACTGTTGAATCGATGAAAATTAAACTTATGTAAACTAATTGTGAATAGGTCCTTTTATTTTTAAATACATTTGTTTATATCCGATTTATGTATTGTTTAATTCAGAACCCTTACCAAAGAATATTTTTGAAATATCGAAATACGTATTCGTGTATATCAATCACTGATATCCACCGGATATAGTGTATATCCCATAAAATGCAAAATATTGTATACAACAGTTTTGCATTTGATTTTATTTGGTGTCTAATATCAAATGATGACCTTTTGATTTTAGACGCCTAAGACGATCTATGATCTACCAATATAACCCTAAATGCAAAAGGCATTTATTTTATTTTATTTGCGCAGTACTTTGAAAAATAACTGTAGATAAATAAAAAAATATATAAGGACAAATCATATTGATTGAGCTAGCCCTAAAGTAAGTTTTTAGGGTTCCGTACCCGAAGGGTGCAAACGGGACCCTATTACTGAGACTCCGCTGTCTGTCCGTCTGTCGGTCTATCCGTCTGTCGGTCTGTCCGTTTGTTCGTCTGTCCGTCTGTCCGTCTGTCCGTCTGTCCGTCTGTCCGTCTGTCTGTCTGTCCGTCTGTCTGTCTGTCCGTCTGTCCGTCTGTCTGTCTGTCAGTCACAGGGCTCTATCTCTTGAACCGTAATAGCTAGACACTTGAAATTTTCACCGATTATGTATTACTGTGGCGGATATAACTACAAATACTAAAAATATAAAATAGTTAAAAATGAAAGGGGGTCGTAATACAAGAAACGTGTTTCTTCAGCATTTTAAAACATTGTACGGTGGTACGGAACCCTTCATGTACGAGTCCGACTCGCACTTGCCAGTTTATTTTTTTAAACTTGTGTTATATTGTACGGTCTCTTAGGTTTTTAGTCCAAAATAAAACCCAGCGTTCAAGGAAAATAATCCAATTTCAGTCTTGTCTTGTCTTGTCTCGTCGTCTTCTGTCTTGTCTGTCTTTTTTATCCTCCCTTGTCAAGTCATAGTCCATGGTCAGTCAGTAAAGAGGCTGGACGCCCGAACATCCCCGGATACAAACTCAACGAGACTATAATTTATCGTAGATAATTTATAATAAATACATATATAGATAAACACACAAGACCCAGGACAATTTGAATAAGGCCATTTTCGAACCCAGAACCTCCGGATTAGCGGACTAGCGTGTAGACCAATACACCTAATGAGTTATTTCCTTCAAGAGTGATGCTACACAGATCTGTATATACTACTAGATAAAGCAATTCCTTCAATTTGTATGAAA
Organism: Acrobasis repandana; assembly: GCA_963576875.1. NCBI lineage: Eukaryota > Metazoa > Arthropoda > Insecta > Lepidoptera > Pyralidae > Acrobasis > Acrobasis repandana. The sequence continues at coordinate 5,411,904 of OY756230.1, read as the reverse complement.
ACCTGACATGCCAATTTTCAATAAGTACAATATTTAATAAGAAATTCACTAACAAATGGAAGGAATCTTTTTTATTACAACGTTTTTCGACGAGTTTTTAGGGCTCAAAACGGCAGATTTGGGTATTTTACAGTAAAGCTCAGTGTATGATTTAATGAATTGACATACACGGACTAAAAGTTTGAATCGTCACTTTTAGTCCGTGTATGTCAATTCATTAGATCATACATTGAGCTCTACTGTAAAATACCCAAATCTGCTATTTTGAAGTCAATTTGACAATTTGACGTCAGATCGATACGCAAATTCATACAGAGGCTGTGTCTATCTTGATCCATGGTCTGTGGATGCATACCAGCCAAGTCATGTAGTATAGGTTATTGTGCTGCATCTATCTAAATGACCTGTACATAATTCAGGGTAGCCAAATGAATAGCTTTCGTCACTTGGTCGATAGACCTTAGATAAATCAACTGTACTGATAAACCACATGACAATAATCATATTGTCTAGGCAATGTAATAAATATGGAAGTTCAAATTATAATTAATAAATAAACATGTAATTATAATAAACATACATTAAATTATAATAAATATACATTTTATTATTTAAAAAAAATACTTAGCTCAAATGTTATCTTTATAATACCCGGGCATTATAAAGAATGTCCCAATTTATCACTTAGTTCATAACATATACATTTCCCTTATATTTTGTATATGTTATGGACCAAGTGATATACGAGACAATTTTCATAATGCCCGGGCATTATGAATAATGACAAGCTACTTTGGGCTAAGTAATTAATTATAATTTGAACTTCCTTATCACATTGCCAGAAGACATTTTAATTATTGTCATGTGGTTTTCGGGCAATCTGATAATACATCGTACACTGAACGGGGGGATTCACCTGCAGTTGATTTCCCTAAAGTCTATCGACCAAGTGACAAATCAGTAAAGGTCAAGGTCAAAGTAAAAGTTGACCTAGACTAGGACTTTAACTTTGTCCATAGTTTGTTTTGAGCGGCCGCCACGATTACAAACTATGGCAATTTTACGGCGGTCTGCCAGCGGCCCGCGTGGCAGCCCGCGTCACACACCGCGCCGCGTATCCGTGGACGCGACCTAAGACTTTAGACTAGACTTGAAACTAGACTTTAGACTAGACTTTAGACTAGATTTTAGACTAGACTTTCTAGACTTTAGACTAGACTTTAGACTAGACTTTAGACTAGACTTTAGACTAGACTTTAGACTATACTTTAGACTAGACTTTAGACTAGACTTTAGACTAGACTTTAGACTAGACTTTAGACTAGACTTTAGACTAGACTTTAGACTAGACTTTAGACTAGACTTTAGACTAGACTTTAGACTAGACTTTAGACTAGACTTTAGACTAGACTTTAGACTAGACTTTAGACTAGACTTTAGACTAGACTTTAGACTAGACTTTAGACTAGACTTTAGACTAGACTTTAGACTAGACTTTAGACTAGACTTTAGACTAGACTTTAGACTAGACTTTAGACTAGACTTTAGACTAGACTTAGTTTTTACCTAGAATTTAGACTTTGTGATGGTCACTGCACTAAACAACTATACCACGTAACTTCCGTGACTAATTCGGGGTATGAAAGGTAGGAGAAACAAATAATTTCATACATTGCCTAACATTGTATACACCCTTTTTTTTAAATTAGTACACAAATTTTAAGGGTTGATTCAGTTGATCATTATGAACATCTTTTTCTAGTAAATGTATATCAAAATACGAAAAATAAAATTTCACTTCTCAAGTAACTAGATCACATGACTACTTCGATTTGTATGAAATAATTTACGGCATTTAGATTGAAAATTTCATCCAAATTATGCAAGGTAGGATGGACTAGTGGTTAGACGCATTGCTTTTACGGGTTCCTAGGTTCGGTCCCTATGTATGGATGAATGTTTCGTTCTATACAAGGTACAAAATGCTAACTTTTTTTTTATGGGGGTCATTTAATAATGTATTTTTTAAAGATTTGTTTGAATTAAGTGACCTATATATATATATCCCTATTTCGAATAAGTCATTACAAATGTCTTAGGTACATGTCTACATAAAATATTTTTAGAGTAAATACTTTTCTGTCAATTTTTAAAATAGATATACGAATAGATACACTTTGTCTTTGTCCCTAACGGGGTAGACTGAGCCTAGGGCGGTTAAGCCCAGCACTTTTAGCGTGAACAGGGCATAAGGGGGTAAAGAAAAGTGATGGTTGCTAACCGCATCGCCTATTTATTATGATTCAGATTCTCGCCCATTCCCTCGATCGGGTTTTAAGATCTGCACAGGAAGAGAAGCAGCTGGTACATTCTATGTTTTTTCTTTTCTACCAGACCAACAAAGAAAAAAATATATACGAAAAGATCAAGGGAACCAAAAAAAATCATAACCAATTTACGCCATCTATCTCAAATTTATGGGCGTTATGGCACATCTGTTATCAACTTATCGCGTTTGGTGTCGGTTTTGGAAGATTTACGAAGATGGCGCTACTGTCATTATTAAGACCAGTGTAAATGAGATAGCTATATCGGAAACCACGTCTAGAGACGAAGCGGGGTAAATGGGCGTGGCCTGTGAGTAGGTATTTACGATTCGTGACTGGCCTTAACGTTCTTATTATAAACTGTAAACAGTAGTTCATAAAATACTTTGAAGGGTTATCTAGGACTTGGTAGTTGCAAAATTTTAAATGATGTCTCCGTTTTCTTTGAAATGATTTATTTAAAATGGGGGCAGCACTGGACCCCGGAAAATTTAGGTACGGCCTTAATAGGCGATGCGGGTAGCAATCCCGACCGTTCCGATTTTCCACCTTTACGTCCACCAACACGCTAAAAGTAGCCTTACAGCCCTGGGCTCTGGCTACCTCGTGGATAAAGACGTGATAATGTACCTGGATTTCACTTTAATTTTTTTTTTGCCCTGGCTGGGGATTGAACCCAGAACCTCCGGATTAGCGGTCTAGCGTGTTAACCATTACGCCACGGAGGTCGTCATTTCATTTATATGTGGAATAAAATATACAAACAAGTATAAATTGCACATCGATGCTCAAGGCAATAAATTCTTAAAGAAAATCTACCATCGACTAACTCGAATAAAACTATACGATAAAACAAATCGGCTTTTTATGAGCCAAGTCTCTGTTCTAGGCAAGCGTTATATGAGGTTTAATTGACCTGGCGATATAAGGCACCGTTCACACTACGTTGAAACTTCTAATGCAACTAGTGGTCCTGTGAGAACAGTAGACCTCGCGAGCTCTTATAACCATGCAATAACTGGCACTTTCCCCCTTTCCCGTATCTCAGCAAAAACCATTTATGCTTTATTATAATGTAAAAAAAATAAAAAATAATAATTACACAACAAAATTAACGAAGAAAGTCCAATTATGAATCGAATTTTAGGTGCTTGAATTTTCCAAAAGACTTGCCTATGTAGACTTTTGAGCAAAATAGGGGTATAAGTTTTTTTTTGTCTTGTGAAGGCGGAGAGGACTGCGTAGTCTGATTGGTATATGTAGGAATATATTTTCCCCAATCAAAATTAGCGATCAGCAAAAAAAAATCGACGACCTTGTGTGCCAATTTTTGTCAAATCAGTTGAAAATGAGACGTGTAGGCGAGAGAGCATGCAGATGAACAACAGCATTTTTTGGCCAATCTTAAAACTGAGACGTCTCGCTCGTTCGGTCAACGAAGTCCAACTTTTTCGTATATCGGAGTTCCTTTCATGGGCAAGCTGTTTAAAATACAATAACTATTTCGCCGTCTACACGCTCCTATTGTTTATGATATTAATTATCCTGGGCGTTTAGTATACTTTTTTATGAAAAGTACATTTATCCAGTTATTGCAAGGACAGCAGGATGTTACAGATAATAAATAATGTATACCTATATTATTGTAATATCTGCAACTGCTAAGTAGTTGGGTTTAGGTTTTTAAAACTTATATTGTGTCATACTTCCTAAGTACATATATGTATGGCGCACAGTATAGAATCCTTGTATAGCAGAGTCTGAATGGTTCTTAATCGACGCGGCGGGACGCGCACCGGTCTGAAACCGATATATAGGATATATCCTAGGCGGCGGACGACACGCGAGTGCGCGACGTGTGCTATAGACTTAAAAAGGGATGAAACCGGCACTTTCATATTTGTCGTCAGTATCTTAGTTTGACATTATGTTGTTAATTACTGAAACTGTGGCCTTTGGGTCTAGAGACTGTCGAATCTGTCTATCACGTTATTAAAAAGTGCTAAATTTAAAGGTTACTGGATATAGGAACAAAGAAGGCCAAAGAAATGATGCATGGAGTGTGTTATGGATGATATGGATAAAAAGAATGTAACAAGTGCCTTGATAAAAGATAGAGGAAAATGAAAAAGACTCACTAAGTGTCCCGACCCCACGTAAAGTGGGATAAGGTGAGGAAGAAGAAGAAGAAAATAAAGTAACACTGAAGTACGAAACGAAACGTCACCTTGCACACCGGTTGTCTCCCATCCACTGCCAAGATATGACGTCACAAGTTAATATTAAACATTTAAAAATCTAAAGCATGAAAAACAAAATCTGATTAGTCGCTTCTTAGCCTCCATAGGCATAGAACGAAGAATGCGGCAGGCTACACCCAATCAGACAATGGTTGATTTAGCTGCTACCGCGGTAGTTACGCGGCCTACGCACCTTGCACACCGGCTGTCTCTCGTCCACTGCCAAGATATTGCGGCGCACGATATGTTAAATTGGACACACGCCTCCTAGCATTATCGTCGTGTACTGTTATACAGTTATATTGTTGCCCTGTAGGTTTACGCGTATTTAGGTTATAGAACGTGTAATGTGGAACCCATTAGATTGTAGAGACTATTTTGTATTATATTCCTTGTACTAAAGGAACAAGTTTCCTTCGAATGTTTCTTCTTTTACATTTGGGTAGGCCAGGCTCTTGTTGGTGTCATTGTATAAAAAGAGGCGGTTTGCCATGGCCTTCTCCTTTGAATTGAATGCTTATGGTTATAAAAATAAATTGGTAAAGTGCGTGTCGGGTCAGGCTCAGAGTAGAGTTCCGAAGTTACACGTTACAACATGGAAACTTTATCTTCCATAATTTTACTACCAGCTACCACTTTAAACAAATTACTTCAACTTTTAATTGTTTTCTAAGAATATGTATTTTTGTACGATTTTTTTCAAATACATAGGTACATTTAAGCTAACTTAGCTGCTACAATTTTCCTTTAAAGTCCAGTACATACGAGGGCTGTTTGATAAGTACCCGTTTTCTAAATATATTAATATCACTGGCCGCAAATAAGTATACCACCTTTTTAAGCCATTTGTCAGAGGCGGGAAAATTAAAAAAAAAGGCATTCTTTTGTTTTTTTTCTCATTTGACAACGATTCAGTGAAGGCGTGAACTTAAAATTGTTAAAATGGAGAAAGAACAGTATCGGTCTGTAATTAGATTCTTATTTTTGGAAGGAAAAACATGTGATGAAATAAAAGTAAGAATGCAAGCGGTTTACCATGAATGTGCTCCTTCTATGACAACCGTCAGATATTGGTATAACGAGTTTAAGCGGGGGAGAACAACCGTCTTTGATGAGGATCGCCCAGGCCGGCCAGTTGAGGTGATTACAGACGATACGGTTAAGAAAATTGAAAATATCGTTTTAGCCGACCGCCGAATTAAACTTCGAGAAATCGTTGATGCTGTAAATGTTTCAATCGAGAGGGTACAACACATATTAGAAGAAAAATTGGGTATGAAGAAAGTATCGGCGAGGTGGGTGCCGCGTTTACTCACGGAGGAGCAAAAACGGAACCGACTGACTACTTCGGAGCAGTGTTTGGCCGTGTTCAAACGTAACCCGAAGGAGTTTCTGCGTCGTTTCGTGACCGTGGACGAAACGTGGGTCCACCACTACACCCCGGAAATGAAAAAGCAGTCGAAGCAGTGGATTTTACCGGGTGAACCTGCTCCAAAGAAAGCAAAAACCGTCCCATCGGCTGGAAAGGTCATGGCGACCGTTTTTTGGGATTCGCAGGGTATTATACATATTGACTATTTAGAAAAGGGAAAAACAATAACAGGGCAGTACTATGCCAATTTATTGGATGAATTTGACGCCGTGTTGAAGGACAAACGACTCCATTTAAAAAAGAAAAAAGTACTGTTTCATCACGACAACGCCCCGGCTCATTCGTCCAGAGTTGTGACGGCTAAATTAGCACAGTTACGCTACGAACTATTGTCTCACCCCCCGTATTCTCCAGATTTGGCCCCATGCGATTTCTTTTTGTTTCCCAACCTAAAAAAATGGCTCGGTGGCAAGCGATTTGGATTAAATGACGAAGTCATTGCCGCCACAGAGGCCTATTTTAATGACTTTCCAAAATCATACTTTTTGGACGGTTTATTGAAGCTTGAGTATAGGTGGAACAAATGTATAGAGTTAAAAGGTGACTACGTAGAAAAATAAATGCAAATATACAAAAAAAAAAGTTTTTTTTTTCCATAAACGGGTACTTATCAAACAGCCTAGGTATCACTACTATCAGGATTTTTTACCATTTGGGTACATTTGATAGAGCTTTATATTTTGAACATTTTCGAACCAGAATCAGCCCAAATCCTAAACCAGAATTCTCTTTTGTAGTAACAAAAGTTTTCTAGTCTACTTAATTTGGGTGAATAATGGCTTAAACCACGTACCCATCTAAAGTGAGTCTAAGTCAGTGAAGTAAGTACGAGTAAGAGAGAGTATGTAGTGTAAAAAACAAAAAAAAAACATATTTATCATTGTGAGAAACGTAGTATTGCGTCGTTTTACACCTAATTAAGGAATTAGTTCACTAGTTAGATACAAGATAGCGTGTGTTGCGGCCGCACCGTGCGTTGTTAACGTAGTTAATAACGAACCTAGCCTTACTTTCTATAAGAACATTAATTATTACTAAGATAGTGTATAGATTATGAATATGTGTATTATAGTACATTACGATCTTAGAATATATAATACTACGATATAAGTGCGTTATGGTGGTTATAACACACGAAGCGGAATTTCGTAAGGAGCTGAGTGTGTTTAACCAATATACGCATGTATATTGTACGGCGTTTTTCAACATACTTGCGAGGAAAAATACCTAATAAACTGATATTTTTGATTTTAACTAAACTCAACTATAAAACTTTGATGCACAATTGCTTGTTGCTTTCCCGCCGTTTTACTTTTTAAAATCAGCAGGGCGCGCAGCTTTCCGGACGGCGCCACGCGGCATGCAAATTTGAAATTTGAAAAAAAAAACAATTGGAAGCGTATGTAAGATACAAAGATAAATATTGAAACAACGATGACGTTCGATGTCTGATTTATTATTTTTCTTTGTCTAACCTTCACCTTATGTTATCTAACTATCTCGCTCACACACAACTGTCAAATTTTTTTACTCTCTCATTCATACTGGATTTACCATTAATTAATGGTCCCTTTCTTTCGCAATAGCAAATCGTGAGTTATAGAAATATAACTTAACTATTTGCGTTTCTAATACACGCGTGTTTTATAGGCTGCTTTATATATCTAAAACCGGTGAAATTAGATCGATTTTATGAGCAAAGCTGTTGAAAAATTCTTGATTCCATATGGCCTACGATAATGTATCAAATGCTTATATTTTCACGCAAATTGTAAAAGCCATTACGGTGCATACATTACAGAGAACGACTTTATAGATACAGATACATTATTACGTCTTTATCCCTGAACGGGGCAGACAGAGCGTTTTAGATTTTGCGGCTCTAAGCAGACATAGCCCAGAGACGCAGATCCAAAGGCCACTTTTAGCTATATGGTAAGCGAGAAGATTAAAAAGGAATCAAAACAGTGATGAGTTGCTAGCCACATCGCATGATAACATGATTAGCATTTTTACCCATTCCCTCGATCGGCATTTACGATCTGCGCGGGAAAAGAAGCTGCTGGTACATTTTAAATTTTTTCTTTTCCTCCGACCAGCATGTAAGCAAGAGGACTTTATAGATGTGATGATTTATTTGTATCTGTAGTTATGTCTATAGTTTATCTAAATGTAAAGAACTTAGATAATAATAAATTGCAAGTATTTCGCTATGTTTTTCTGTTGTGTGCTTTTACACCTAATTAAGGAATTAGTTCACCAGCTAGATACAAGATAGCATGTGTTTGTCCCGCAGCACCGTACTTTAACGCGGTTCATAACGAACCCAGTGTACACTCAGCCTTACTTCCTATACATTGATTGGATGGTGTATCGAATAAGAATACGTAGGTGTTTTTAGTAACGAGTATAAATAGGAGAATGGAGTAAAGCCCTAGTAGTAGTATTTATTATTGTACTACCTAGTAGTATTCCTTCTATGTTGGTTTGGGAGAAAAGAAAAAACTTAGAATGTACCAGCTGCTTCTTTTTCCGCGCAGATCGTAATAGCCGAATGAGGGAATGGACGAAAATGCGAATAGCAGTCCATTTCTATTTTGATTCCTTTTTCCACCTTCTCGCCCATTATCACGCTAAAAGAGGCCTTTGTGCCTTGCGGTCCTGGGCCTATGACCTATACATGGTCTAACAAAATATACTGAAACTATTTTCAGGCTGAATTAAATCCATAATACTGAACAACTTTCCCCAAAAACCATATATATAAATATGAAAAATATTTTTTGCTTTCCATACAAGCTGATTCCAGCTTGTATGGAAAGCAAAATTTTTTTTTTGATATTTCATCTATTTTTCTTGGGGAAAGTTGTTTAGTATCATTTATTTATTTATTTAAAAAACTTTATTGTTCCACATTAAAAAAAAAATGGTACAATTGGCGGACTTAACGCTAAAAGCGTTCTCTCCCAGTCAACCATAGGGATAAACAGAAACAAATCATGTTGCGGCGCAAAAAACTAGATACAAAATAAAGTATTAAAATATGTGCATAATATAATATATGTCTACTACACAATATATAATATACATATAAAATATAACTCATAGAATATACCTACATACGTACATAAGACTATCTATAATACATATAACAAATAAATATATACAAACCTACAATATATATAAATAATGAATGATGATGGTGAAAAATAAAGAAAGATACTAACATCTATCAAAAAGATAAGAGTGCACTCTTCTCTTAAAAGAAAATTTTGTCGAAATATCTTTGATGTCAATGGGTAAAGCATTCCAGAGCCGTATAGCTTGTAAGTTAAAAGAGTTCGCCATAAAATTTGTGCGATGAGGAGGAACAGAAAGGAGAAGATTATCAGTAGAACGAAGATGCCTATCATGCGTGTCAGAAAGAAATTTAAATTTACATCTAAGATACTCAGGGGAATTAGGATTCAGAAGAACTGAAAAGAGAGTGCAAAGAATTCGCACTTGTCTGCGTTCACGGATAGGAAGCCATTTAAGCTCATCATCATGGACTGAATCTACCCTTAAAATAGTTCCAGTATATTTTGTTAGACGTTATATAAAAAAAAATACTTGACTTTGGGCCCTGCCTGCTCAGAGGGAGCAGGCAGGGCCCAAAAAATGCTCTATCTGCCCCATTAGGGATAAAGACGTGATAGTATGTGTGTAGTACCTACTTAATATTTTGCATCAGAATACTCGTATCCCAGTTCACGTGCAAATTAAGTAATTATCCAATAACATTTACAATCACAAATCCTTGCGAGTTGTCCGAATAACATGACATTATATGTTACAAAAGTGCACTGGCATTAATCACTAAATTACAATCATAAATAGCACTTGCTGCAGCTAGGGCTGTCAGATATACGTTATCACGAATTTACCCCTTGCGGCGTAGACAGTGGCTAGGGCCATTTGACACAACGGCCACATTTAGCATGATGGTGGGCGGGAACATAGAAAAAATCCTTAAACTGAAAAATTTTGACTATTTCACATATTGTTTATGAGTATGAGATTTATAACAAAAAACTACTCCAATTTAACATTAGAAAGTCCACTAGAATCAATTTGCAAAATAAATTAAAGCAAACCCCAACTGAACCGATTGAATTCCCGCCAAAAATTCAGCCATGTGATCAAAAAGGATGTATGTCAACATTGTCAACCCTATCAGAGCACTATAAAACCATGCCCTGCATGCCTACTACTTTATTGCCATCTAGGTCTCAACAGGTGACTACTGGGATTTAATAAACCAGTACCTTATTAGTCATGGCTTAGAAAGAATTTTCCTTTTAAAGGTAAATGATAGGAAGATGACATTAAAAAGATAGCTGGCCCAAAATGAACACGCATTGGAAAAGATAGGACACAATGTAAAGCTTTGGAGGATTGGAGGTGGCATTTGTCAAAGGACAAGCTTTATAACAAGTTTAAATAACGATTTTAAAAACAAGCTTTTAGCTAAAATAATAAACTAAAAGTTCAAACTGCTCCTCAAGACGAATCAATTGAGCCCGAACTTGGTGGGGTTATGTCGTTTTATCACAGAGATGCCTTGGCCACCTTCCGGCTTCATCATGAGATCAGGTCAACGGTATAATAATATTGCATTGTCACCCAACTGACATAACTTTATGAAGTTTAAGATGAAGTTTAAGGTGAAGGATTAGGCAAATGGCCTTGAAGTGGCGCCCTCATTTGAAATAAATTGTTAACTCGTAAATATGGAGATAATTTCCATATTGCTCTTCGTCATGCACTAGATAGCCCTTTAAATTATTTTATGAACTACCGTTGAAAGTATTAACATTAGTCTGTCTAGCTTTAAAACTTGCCGTGGCCACTTTTGGCGGAGGCAAGTTTCAAAGCTAGACGGATCACCAATAATAGTTTCAACGGCAGTTCATAAAATAATTTAAAGGGCTATCTAGTGCATGACGAAGAGCAATATGGAAATTATCACCATATTTACGAGTAAACAATTTATTTCACACTTCAAGGCCATTTGCCTATATCTTCACCTTAACACGATCGAATAATGGGAAGTAGGTCTAATTTAGCTTGCAAGATTTAATTACAGACACGCGTTACAGACTACGGGACAGGTGAAACTAAATAAAAGCTTGTTATAAAAACAAGATATAGTTTTAAAAACTAAAACCCGACTACGGAATAAATTTAATATAGCCTATGACACTAGTCGTTAGGACGAATCTAACCATGTATAATTTATTAAAATCGGTTTAGCCATTTAGTAGTTACGAGGGAACACAGAGTAAGACATACATACTAGTCAAACACATAACCTTCCTTTTGGGCTTTGCCGCAGTCGGGTAAAAACCGGACGCCGATATAATTGTATCTACAAATAAAAGTTAATATTTTAAAATTATCAATTTCAAAAATGCATGTTATTAAAGTTACCGCAATAAAAGGTTATTTTATCTAAGAAAATATTTACAGTTATACTCGTAGTGAAGTACTTGAGAACATGATCAGAAAATGGAAGATGTATGTCAACCCTGTCAGATCACAATAAACCGTGCCCTGTATGCCTACCTACTACCAGTTTATGGCTATCTAGGTTAACAGCTGAACAGGTGACTACTGGGTTTTAATGATCAGTAGCTACCCGCCTCATTTGTAATGTAATGAAAAGAGATTATCATTCTTTTAAAGTATTTTCCATACTCGTCTTGTAGAATAGAAAAAAACTGTAGATTGTACTTTTCTTCTTGCACAGACCGTAAGGCTCGTGCGTGCTACACTGAATAGGCAGCGACGCGGCGAGCGGTTTAATAACAGGACATAATAAACTTTATGTTTAATGTAATAAGATAAAAATATGCTTGATAGGATGACTGGAGCTAAAGCTGGCGTGAGCCGCCACCTCGCCGCGTATCTTATGAGGTATACAGAAAGTTTATTGCTCGTCGGGCTCTAAAAGCCGATCGAGGGAACTAACAAGCTATGTGGAAAACATCCCGTTGTTACTATTCTGATTCAATATTGTACCTCCACGCCCACCACCACGCTGACCGTAACCTTTGGGTTATATGGCTATATGGCTTAGACTATCATAAGGTGCCTACTATGCAAAAGATACAGATGTGTTATTAATACACTAGCTGTCGCTCACGACGTTTCCTGCGTGGTTTATAGATATTTCACAAATCCTACTCCCGGTGGCTCACAATTTTCCAGGATAAAAAGTATCATATACAGTACATCATTTGTCTGTTTTAGTCTTCAATGCAGGAGCATGACCCTCTCTGTACTACCAGAGCCATATATTAGCCAGAGCAGTCAGCGGTGGCCTACACTCTCCACGCTGACCAGACCGGTTGGAGAGGTAGGTCTCATTGATGTTAATAAGCTTTGTTTTACTTGAGTTTCCTAAGTCACCTTCTACAACATCCACGGGAAGACTTGGCACTCCTCTTCTACTCTGCCGGGAATCACACGGCGAATATACTTATTTACATACAAAATTTTATTCAAATCCGTTCAGCGGTTTTGTCGTGAACGCCGTAGGTATCCATCGGTACAAACTCACGCAAAGATTTATAGAATGTACTCTTACGTATAGTGAACAACTTTCTAAATAGAAAAAAGTTGCCTATACAAAATTTGTTTCATACAAAAAAAGAAGACTTAACTGAAATAATCTAATGAATTTAAAGTTTAGAAAACTTATCATCTGTTCGTCTATTATTATTACCCAATCCTATTACGTTTATGTTAAACCTGGGCTATAAAGCATGATATTGCAGTATCGCCTCCCAGCGGACACATCCAGGGTACGGATTTGTGACTTCATTCCGCGCGGAGTTATGTGGACGTCTGTGACGGCTGAGATGTGACGCGGGCACACGCTAAAGGGCGTTAGGGAGCTTTTACACTTGTAGCGAGAGCGAGGTGGTATTCTCGACCACAGACCCTGGACACAGAAGACAGTAAGAGTAACATACGGAACGGAATCTTCTAAGGTACGCGCAATATGCGTCCCCGTTCCCCCTCCCCGCACCTCTCCCCCGTTCTTGTGCCACCACGTGCCGCCGTGCAGTGTGAGTTCGCCTGCTCTCGCCCGCCGACAAGGCGAGAACGGGGGGGAGAGGTGCGGGGATGGGGACGCATATTGCGCGTACTTTAGGATATTCCATTCTGTATGTTACTCTTACTGTCTTTTGTGCCATGGATCAAGATAGACACAGCCTCTGTATGATTTGCGTGTCGATCTGACGTCAAATTGACTTCATTTAGGATCGTTGTATGTTTACGATTGTATGTCAATTCATAAATTATACCTATGTATGAAATGATCGGACATTGAGCTCTCTACTGTAAAATACCTAAATCTGCCGTTTCGAGCCGCAGAAAGTCGTCGAAAAACTTTGGAGGAAGTAATAAAAAAGTAACCTTCCGTTTGTAAGTGATTTTTTGATTAGAATTGTATTGAAAATTGGCACGCCAGGTTTTCATACAAATTGAAGGACTTTCTTTATCTAGTAGTGTAAATATAATACAGATCTGTGTTCTCGACCATCAAAAAGGGAAGATCTTCCCACCAGCCATGGTATTGCGCTTTGGGAACAGTGCATCTGACGGAGTTTTCAGAGTTTTAGTGTTCACTTCTAACCCTTTACTTGTCGATAAAAATAAAACCATAGTTAAACAATTGACTAATATAATCCGCTAGATTCCAACATGTTCAAATCAGATAGTGTTTTCTAAACGTCATAAAAATATTCTTAAATTATTGCATCAAAGGTCCCGCAACCAAGCTCTCATGATGTTATTTGGAAGTGCATTCCGAAGTCGTACAGCCATGACGGGAAAATAATTTGATAGAAATCCAGTACTGTGAAAAGATATATCAAGAGTTAATTTTTGGAACAGTGCAGTTTGCATCAAGATAGGGTATCTTGAGTAGACCATAGAATTTAATTTATATGAACAACATTTTTGTTTTTAATTTGAGCTGATAAAAAGTCAATGACAATCTTTTGCTTTGATATGAGTCTTTTTTAAACTAACATTGTATGGATGTACATATGTATTGTAGGTATTATATAGTCAATTACATTTGAATGTACACTTATTTTACGACGTCCACTATAAGAGAGAGCTGGTTCATGCAGAAATAGATTTTCAAGCCTCAGTGTAGTTACATAAAACAAACCGGAATCAATCAAGTACATAATTTTTGTTAGATTTATCCTAGTAGCTAACGACTGTCAATATAATTTTACGACTCTAATAAAGTCCTTTAAATATTTATTTCTAATTATTTCAATCAATCTACACGGTCCTTTAGACTGGACCCTGAGTACTTGTTATTCGAGATTGAATCTTACATCAATGTTATAAAGTAAAAACTTGATTGAAAGATTAAATAGGTTTGCTCCGTCCGTCTGTCTGTCTTTTTCTCGTTGATGTGTGGTTGGTGCGTGTTGCGGACTCCATTAGAGGCGAATTATGGTTCGCCGTCATGTAAAGCTGTGCTTAGAAATGTGGCGGCCACCGTCGTTTTTACATATTCAAATGAATTGGCTGGGCCATGTTGTGCCTAGTTAGCTAAGGTGCCCTATTAGGCGTGCTTTTGTGGACTAGGTATGGGCGGCTTGTAATTAACTAGAACATACAGTAATGTATTGGAAGTAGGCGTTTATCGAGCCTAAATAAGATTGATTGCAGCCCCGAGGCAGATATATCGTCGTACGCTTATGTCAATGAGCTATGTTTACTAGCTTTATAGTATCGTTCTTAACCTACTGCGAGAGTACTAAACAGACTACCTAAGTACCTATTGATTTGAATAAGTAAGTATTACGATGTTTGTTTGTTTTTTGTGTGCACACTGGGAGATACAACGATAAAAAAAATACAGATTTCACGCTCCACGCAACACGATACATTGAAAATGAAATAAAGAAATAACACAATTCTAGTTGCCAAATTAAATTTATTTTGACCGAAAAATATCTGTCGTTGCATTTTTAATTAACCAACACCAGAGGATACATAAATGGAACTTTGGGAACCTGCGCAGCCCAGATCTGTCTGCCTGGCTTGAGCTTATTTTGCAGCCCAATTTAATTTCCAGCTACTATTTTTTTCGGAATTTCGATTATATCCCCCGGAAAAAATATTCTAATTTTGATCTGGCAAGTAGGCAAAATATTTTTTATTCGATTTTATCTGTCAAAAGCTACCCTACCAATTTTCAAAATTCAGCACCATAGCTTTGTGCGCCTTCCACATTTTGACACCTCTCCTATAGATACTCGTATATCTCCAATTTTGACCGATCTATGGCCATATCGCATTTTTGGATGAACATCATGGACACACTGGTGATCAATAACATAAACATTTTCAGTGTTCAATTCAAGATTATAGTGCTGCCCGCTAGTTAAAGACACTTCTGACTGATACCTCTCTTATTTAGCAATTCTTGTTTGTTTGTAATAACTTTATTGTACTAAGAAAACACATAATTAAAGACAAAAACAATAAATATAATAAATTGGTCCTTTACAAATAAAGGAAATACAAATAGTGGTTCTGTGAGAACAGTAGACCTCGCGAGCTACCATTAATAACCATTCAATAATCGACACTTTCCTCTTTCCCCCTGGCTTAGCAAATCTATTTCAGTGAAATCCATCTCTATATAACGCTACAGCAAAGTTTCCCCTTTCCCCCTATTTCTCCTCCAATAAAAAATTGCGATTGGCAAAAAAATTTCAATTAATCATGTTTGTGTGCCAATTTTCGTAAGAATCGGTTTAAAATGCGACCTGTAAGCGAAATACAATAATATTCAGTTACAATCTCTTTGACAAGCAATAAGGTCTGAGGTCATGGGCTATAAAATCATGTGTAGTCGTGACGTCAAGAAAATACCGATCTTAGCCTCTTATTTTCCCGACGTGACGTTAACCAATAGCTACTGCATAGCGTACCACATAAATCATGCCTGCTAGCGTTTCGAATCTCTTGAAGGCTTAGATGCTTTGATATAACTTTTGTTTTATCAACCTCTAGTTAACTCCATTAGTTCCACCTAGGTTATAAAAATTGTCGTGACGCCAAGTCCATTCTGCTAGTTATTTTCCCGTGGTGACATTATCCCGGGACCACCGTCAAAGAAATTGAAGTCCTACCGCGCACCGTCGGTCCACATATATCATTGACGCCGATACCATCTACTTCCTAGCTCAAACAATGTGCTCGATTGTTGCTCAAATTGACTCCTGGCTCCTGGTCTATCTGATGAAGTATATTTATAACTTCCAGGTGCAATTGGCATGTAAGTTTTGTTGATGCGCCTAATAAGCATATTGAAAAATATTGTTGTACAAGCTTTTATTGTAAGGCCAAAGTACTTATCAATACAAATAAATAAGCCTAAACTTTTTCTTTGGCCACCGGAGAGGTAGTTCCATCATCAGATTAGCTTCTTGTCACCTGATTTACATTCGCATACATAATTTCATTCTGATCGGTAATCGAAAGTGGGTTAAATTTGACTTGCAAGATTTTACGAGAACAAACATAGGTATGTATGTTAAACATACATTGCCAGGTTAATAAAAGCTTGTAAAATTTGATGTCTAAAATGTACAAACTCTAACTATCTTAATCATCAGAATCGTATCTTTAAACTATTTTGATAACACATCCGTTGAAAGTGGCTTTTGGGTCTTCGAGCTCTAAGGCGAGTAAGTCCCATCCGGCCCGGTGAGCCTGCCCCGGTGACGGGACGGTTGGGAAAAATTGATTCATCGACCCCGGTATTTCGGTCCTGGTGAAGAACGGGGTTGATGTTCTCAACCGTCCCGGTGGTCTGCCCCGGTGACGGGACGGTTGGGAAAAAATTGTTTCATCGACCCCGGTATTTCGGTCCTGGTGAAGAACGGGGTTGATGTTCTCAACCGTCCCGGTGGTCTGCCCCGGTGACGGGACGGTTGGGAAAAAATTGTTTCATCGACCCCTGTATTTCGGTCCTGGTGAAGAACGGGGTTGATGTTCTCAACCGTCCCGGTGGTCTGCCCCGGTGACGGGACGGTTGGGATAAAATTGTTTCATCGACCCCGGTAGATCGGCCCCGTCGATCAAAGGGGTAGATGGTACAGATTAAGTATCAACTATCCCGGTGTGTGTTTTGAACGGGGCGGATAGCACAGAGTGAGTAGCATACGCCCCGGTAATGTGAAGTAGGAAGAGTTAAATAAAAATACCTACTTGGTATTTTGGGTGCTAGTACTGATGAACATGTATATCTGTTATTTGAAATGTATAGTTAGTATAAAACAAAAATAATGTTTTCTTGATTTTTGTATATAATATAATGTTTTTGTACCAAAAATAAAAACTGATTGTACCTTACAAACACTTTTTTATTTAACTCTTCCTACTTCACATTACCGGGGCGGGTATGCTACTCACTCTGTGCTATCCGCCCCGTTCAAAACACACACCGGGATAGTTGATACTTAATCTGTGCCATCTACCCCGTTGATCGACGGGGCCGATCTACCGGGGTCGATGAAACAATTTTTTGCCAACCGTCCCGTCACCGGGGCAGACCACCGGGACGGTTGAGAACATCAACCCCGTTCTTCACCGGGACAGAAATACCGGGGTCGATGAATCAATTCTTCCCAACTGTCCCGTCACCGGGGCAGGCTCACCGGGCTGGATGGGAGTAACTCTCTAAGGCTATCTTTTCCCTGAGAGATTGAGATGTGATTTGTGTTATGTAAAAACTAAAAAGCTTAAGAAAGTAAAGGATTTATTTACAAAAAAAAAAAACAACCGACATCAATTAAAATGCTCTAGGACATTGAGGAGTTTCTTTCATATCTCCAAAGTTCTTCCATCATGTCTTCACCAAATTAATATGGGACCTAGATGGTAAAGGCTTTTAAATTAAAAAAAAATCATCAAAATTGGATTACCATTGGTGAAGATATCGCGTAACATACATACAAAAAAAATACAGTGGAATTGATAACCTCTTTTTTTAAGTCGGTTAATAAAATTATTAAAATTAAGGCTCAACTTCGAGTACATGTAAAAGTGCGGCAAGAACAATCACGAATGAGAATTACCGAGTTGACCTCCCTCACTAATGAGTTTACAAATTATAATATTATGGAGAACAAAATAAAACGGGTTTAGTCATCGTTGCGAATGTCAAATTGCCGCCTAATTCTAGAGCCGCGTTTTCTATTAGCGAATGTGGTTTAAGGTATAGCACACAGTATTTAAACTCCCTGACGTAAAAAATGCATATTCCGGCCTTACAAAAATGAGGACCTTTGGCAGTTTGGCAAAATAAAATAAATTGTAAAATAGATTTATGGGAACAAAAAAAGAAAAAAAAAAAGAGACGAACGACATAGGCGTATTTGACCAGTAAGTGGCCACGGCGATCCGTGGACACTTACTGGTCAAAGATCATTTGAAATTGTAACTACACTGGGTTCATTTTGATTCGTCATAGGTACGAAACGATTCGTGATACTATAAGACAAACGAAATATGAAAAAAAAAGCGACCAAGTGCGAGTCGGACTCGCCCATGAAGGGTTCCGTAGCAGCAAGTAATACAATATAAAAGTTCTAAAGGTAAATTGCGGTTTACGATTTATGACGTATTAAAAAATAACTATGTATGATACCGAGACCGCTATAGTTTTAATTGAAAGTACATACTTTGAGGTATATACCACATTTTTTTCAGAATTATTTTAGTAATATTTCAAAAGTTACAGTGGGGGACACCTCAAATTTTAACTTTGTATAAGATTATCTCAAGACTGGGGGGTTTGATCTACATAGTTTCAAAGCAGCTTTTGTTGCATTTTAAAAGACTTTTTCAACGATACCCCACACGTTGGGGTTAGACCAATTTAATTTTTTAAATTCACTTTTCGTTGTATGGGAGGGGGG
Source organism: Acrobasis repandana (assembly GCA_963576875.1). Taxonomy (NCBI): domain Eukaryota; kingdom Metazoa; phylum Arthropoda; class Insecta; order Lepidoptera; family Pyralidae; genus Acrobasis; species Acrobasis repandana. Next base: position 5,392,895 of record OY756230.1, on the reverse strand, counting down.
GGGGGGGCTGAAAAAAAATATTTTTTTCATAATTTTAAAGACCAACCTGAGCCAGCCCCAAAGCAAGCCTTAAACTTCTATTATGGGGTCTAATCTAAACCATATTTTATAGTAAATACGTATATAAATAAACACCCAAGTCCCAGAACAATTTGAAAGATACGATTTTCAACTTGCCCTGGCTGGGGATCAAACCTAAAACCTCAGGATTGGCGGACTAGCGTGTTGACAATAACGCCACGGAGGTCGTCAAAAATGGACATAGAAGCGCTATCCTGAGGATTTTCTTTTGTTTCATTTTGACATTCCGCTCCCTCTCCGCTCGTCACCCAGCTCTCGTTATGGTATTGCTCGCTAGGACGACATTCCAGCGTCACCACCACCACACGCAGAAATTAATCACAATTACCTGACAGAGCAGCGTCATACAATCACATTCGCACTTGGTCTGCTCCCTTTTAGGGCTGTTATGACCTAAATGTAAATTATATTTAGAAAGGCAACGTGGTCATTGTCATATTTTGAAAGAATTAAATTTGATCTAGAGTTTAAAGTAGATACCTAATAATTTAATCATCATTCTATGAGATGCTCCAATCATCTTGTTTGTAGACTTAAGATTAATAAAGACCTGGCAAACACCATTTTTTTTAAAATGGTAAAATATTTTTTATTTTTTTATTTATTGGCTAAAATAAATATTATTTTTTAATAGGTAGGTAGGTATATTTTTTTCCTGTAGTTTTTTAGCGCTACCTTTTGCCGAAATAATTTTCATTGAGTACTAGGTACTTGCTTCCGGTAAAAGAAAACAACAACAAAAACCTTCACTCTAGTTCACTTGCGTATTAAAATTGCTGTTGTTGCTAGATGGCAGTCATTGTTAGATGCCTGAAGGCAACTTGAAAAACCTGACACTAGTATAAGCTGTTAATACACTCGATTATAAAAAGAAAATAGTACCTAAAGTATCATAGCCCTATTATAATAACACAAAACAGCTCCACCCGGTGCCCTAATGAAATGAACTTCGCTTTCGAGCCGTTTCTCCTGTATTGTTATCTGGTATCTCTTGTATCAGCATTATCTACACTTGTCTACAGACACTGGTGCACAACGAGAGCTAATTCATTTCACCGAGTGATATAAACTCCATACCCGTATCAATTTACTTTTATGTAAGTAGAATGTGAGGTTTGTCGAAAGAGGTTAGAATATAGTTGCGAATGTTTACTGGCACGTAAGAAAAATAGTAATGTTTTGTTTAAGGGAAGATTAAATACAGATGTCAAGATGATAGAGAAGTTTATGTTAGTTGCTTCCGCGGTTTCCCACGTAGATACCTATTTGATAGGTTTGTAAGGTTGAAAATATAGGGTCAACACATAATGTTAAAACTTAAAGGGATGGAGAGTATTTTCGGCGAATCGTTACTCGTCTGAAGTATCTATAATTTATGGGTGTACTTTCTTATACAGACAAAAGTTTAACAGATTTTCATTATTTAGAAAATTTAATGATAAAAGATTATCATGTCATAGAATAATCAATATGTAGGTTACTCAGTATAAAGAATTTTTAATAATAGATTTTCGTTGCACAGAAAATCAATAATTAGAATGTTTATTATGAATAATTTGAAATCATAGAATTTTATTACAAATAACATTTACTTTTGCGATGTTTCTAATATCAGAATATCAAATTAAATATTATAATTTTTAATAAGTTTAGTTAATATAGTATTTATAACCTATAAGTTTGCCCTGTTCTAGTAAAATGGATAAAACTTTCCCAGCTGTCGCAGTTCTAACCTAACCTAACCTATAAGTTTGCCCTAACCTATATTGTCGTAGCGATTTATAATGTATTCTAACTTATTATATGGTATTTAATTTGATTAAATAATGTTTTCACTTAATACTTCCTTAAATAATAATTTTCAGTAAAATAAAATTCCATGAAAGATTATACCGAACAAACAATATTCTTTAAAGAAATATTCTACTGTTTGATTAGTTTGTTAAATGAAAATATGAGATTCTAAAATTCATTGAACTGTGTTTCTATAAATTGTGATTCATTCAAGTAAATAGTCTTTGAAACAATAATATTAGAAATAAAAATATAAGAATTAAATATTCTATGAAAAATTTTCTGTGAATCGAAATTCTATGAAATTTCAGTCTGTGAAACAAGGGGCACCCATAATTTATTGAACCGACTAAAATAGAACGGGTTTCCGGTAAAGAATTCGCTGGTATACTAATAATTTAGCTTCAGGTGTTTTGTAAAATTTTATGAAAATTATATGGGGAATTATTATATATTAATTAAGTTATGCTAAGCTTAAGGTGAAGGGATAAGCAAATGGCCTTGAAGTGTGAAATAAATTGTTAACTTGTAAATATGGTGATATATATATACATATTTCCATATTGCTCTTCGTCATGCACTAGATAGCCCTTTAAATTATTTTATGAACCACCGTTGAAAGTATTTACATTAGTCCGTCTAGCTTTAAAACTTGCCTCCGCCAAAAGTGGCCACGGCAAGTTTTAAAGCTAGACGGATCACCAATAATAGTTTCAACGGCAGTTCATGAAATAATTTAAAAGGATATCTAGTGCATGACGAAGAGCAATATGGAAATTATCACCATATTTACGAGTTAACAATTTATTTCACACTCTAAGGTCATTTGCTTACCTCTTCACCTTAATAATTTGGCGCCGTTGCAGAAGCCATGGTCATACTAGTTAATATCCACCAGTGAGATTCGAACTGACGTCCCTTGTAGTGCACTTTCAATTATTGATCACATATTTTTAATTTAAAATTTGAGATTTACTGGTATTTCTATATATCAATGATTCTATAAAACTTTGCCCTTTACCTCATGACAGTCATGACAAAAGATATCTTTCTTATTTGACGACCTTCGTGGTGGTCAACATGCTAGTCCGCCAATCTGGAGGTTCTGGGTTCGATCCCCAGCCAGGGCAGGTTGGAAAATGGCCTTTTCCAAATTGTCCTGGGTCTTGGGTGTTTATCTAAATATGTATTTATTATAAAATATAGTATCGTTGAGTTAGTATCACATAACACAAGTTTAAAAAACTTCCTTTGGGGCTAGCTCAATCAGTGTGATTTGTCACTATATATATTTACATATTTTTTACTTTTTGCCTAGTTTTTTTTGTTAGTCGCTCAAATTACTCTAACGTTTCACGAGCTATACGTTTCTTCAAAATGTTATAACAGAAATTCTATTTTTTTTCATAGCCTTATATGATATCAATTTATTACAAAGATTTCAAACGGCGACTACATACATGGTGTTCTCAATTCCCCGCGGACGTCGCATCGCACGACGCCGCACGACTCGATATGCGCCGCGCGATTGCTCTAAATAAATCTCTTCCTGCATGCGATACAATGCAGTAAAGAATCTTTATAGATTTACAAATAGTTTAGACACGTCTTTTTAATTAAAGTTTTTTTTAACAGTGATGTGTATTCTCTGTATGTTTTTATTTAACTTAATGTGAAGTTTATTTAGTTTCTAAAGCTTCTAAAATTAAAAAGATAAATAATTAATGAAAACGTTTTAAGATGTGTTAAGGATAGCCTTATTAACCTTCGCTTTATTTAGTCTAAAAGAAATATGGCATTCTTCATCTTGAAAAAGTAGCAGCTAGTATGTGTGTAGAACTTATTGACAATATGACTAAATACGTATTCCGATATAGGTATTGATGACGGCTACAAGAAAATGCTAAACGAAGCCATTTTTATTTTCTTTTCTTGAAAATCCTTTGGCAAGGGGTTATGTCCAATAGCTTTTGCGGCTAAAATTATGATGATGAGCAATTATAACATAAAAAAATTATAACATAATAAACTAAAGCAAGGAGATTCATCTCTAGAATTCGAAGCTCTATGTTAAGCGTACATCGGACGTCGTATGAGGCGCGTGATATATCGCCCCTGTAGCGTTAATAAGCGACACGCGGCTCGTGATCGCCAATAGCCAGGCACGGGCTTGCTGCGGCGAACGAACCTTTTTTTTTTTAAATTGTCTCCTAGCTCCTCCCACCATCCGAACACGGTAACACCAGCCAGCTACCCAGAGACCAACTTGACATTTATATATGGTAAACTCCTTCGTATCGTTTTCGATAACAGCGACTTTGGAGAAATTATACGTTGGTAGAATGCTACCAACACAACATACAACATGAAATAATGGTTTCTAACATATACACTTTCATGTATAACAATCACGCCTTCCACCCTGACGGAGTAGACAGAGCCTAGGGTTATAAGACTCAAAGGCTACGTACAGCGTGGTGTTGAACGGTGGCCGCATCGGAAAAGGTGATTTTCCTTATTTTTTATTTTTTTACAAACTCATTTCTATATTTGATACTGTATATGTAACACTGTAAGCGTAAGTTTTTAAAATAAATAAACTTCTATTTCAACATTTATCTTTAAAATATGCAACTTTAGCGGCTATAGTAACGAAATTGCAATGAATATAAATACTTTTAAACTATCGCGTTGCATTATTATTAAATTAATGCATACGGGAATTAACGCGAAACGTACCTTTTTTTATTTATTTTGCTGACGTTTCATTCGGGTTTCACCGAACGTGGTCCCAGCTTGACTGAAGCAGCGATGACGCCTACAAAATAAATAAATAAAAGGTACGTTTCGCGTTAATTCCCGTATGCATTAATTTAATAATTTACAATGAATATGATTTGATGTGTTGCTAAATGCACGCATGTGTAGTACTACGTACCACGAAAAATCCTTAATACTATCGAGTTCATTTAAAATATATCTAGCTTTTTTTTTATTAAAAATTCGTCGTAGAAGACCGGCACTCTTCCATCTAGGTCACATTCGCGCGAAACGTCCGTGTTTGGACGCTGCGCCGGCGCCGATAAATAAACACGTCACAGGACCCCTTACTATACGAACATTATCCGTAGTTGAGTTCAGATCAATTTGAACCTTATTTCCTTTCTAACTTCGAGCAAAAATATAGCAAAAATGTGGTATGTTTTTGGGCGTAGCTAGGCATAGGCGGGCGGGGAAGAGCATCTACTTTAAAAATTGGGTAAAGCTAAAACTTTTCCATTACAGAAGACATGGAAGACAAACTGTAGTAACTCTATCTACAGTTTGTCTTATTTTATACAGACTTCTAAGCTAGTCTGGTAATGATAGAAAACTGATTCTGCTACATCGCTAATGATGTATTCTCGACTAAAGAATAAACAATTTGTATCAATTCCTGTTTTTCTTTTAAGGTCATTATCATAATAACGTCCGTTTGCATACTTACTTCATTTCTAGCCATCACGTGTCCTACTGCTGGGAAAAGTTCCCCTCCACTTTTTCGTTTTGTCTGGTCCTGTGTTTATCTATCCTCACGGAGTGTGGAATCTAATAAAGAAACACGCTTGTACGATACGACTACTTACAGAAAGCATGGCGATGTACATATTTTTTTGTATTTTGGATCCTTTGGGCGGACAATAACACAAACGGATAATACCAACTGACTCTACCAACTGTACGTAAAATGCCAAAGTGGGAAAACGCATTGCTTGCGCTTTAGCAAGTTAAGCAACACCAGGCGTGGTCCGCACTTTAATGGGTGACCAAAAAGTGGCATAAATATTTCTCAAGCTCCTCCGTGCTTCGGAAGGAACGTAAAAGCCGTTAGTCTCGGCTATTATTGTAGTGTGGCAATCGTCAAGCTATGTGAGATGTCTTTAGGCAGCTTGAAAAATAAATATATAAGGACAAATCACACTGATTAAGCTAGCCCAAAGTAAGTTTTAAACTAGTGTTTGGGATACTAACTCAACGAAACTATATTTTATGATAAATACATATATAGATAAACACCCAAGACCCAGGAAAAATTGAAAAAGGCCATTTTCTAACTTGGCCTGGCTGGGGATCGAACCCAGAACCTCCGGATTAGCGGTCTAGCGTGTAACCCTTACGCCACGAAGGTCGTCACTAGTCGTCTGACACTAGTGTTGGCCACTTACACACACGAAAAACAAACAAAATCAATTTTAAAATTGAAGGTCTTTCTATCTGTCTGTCTACATTAAAGAGCCAGGCTCTTGTCGGTGTCATTTACGGAAAGAGATGCACACAATGACGATATTGGCAGAGATAATAGAGCAGTTAGTCATTGTTGGTCTTACTACTAAACTGATAAAACACATAATTACATTAATAAACATTTATTCTTGCTACCCTCTTACAAAAAACGTTAACTACGCCCTAGCATCTTTTGCTAAATACGACTTTAAATTGTCAAATGACTTGTAACTTTAAGTAGTTGTTTTAAGGTGCAGGGTGCTCGTGTCCGTTCAATATTTTCTCTTTTTGGAAGATCAAGTGGTTATCTTGAGATCGTCACGATATTCAATTTGTAGGAGAGTGTGGAGGTGAGATGTTGCCGTGTTTTTTTAGAAATAATTGAGGTACCTGCTTGGCCAATTAAGCTATACTAATATACAAATACACGCGCTACACTGAGTGCTGAATACATTATTTTTAATTTGATATTTTTTACTTTGTTGGGTACATGTACTTGACAGTGACAATTTGTTAGAATTTACGCCAAAAACTCACTTTTTTATTTTATTTTAACGTCTGATAATAGTAACAAATATGAGAGTTTTCTCTTCTTCTTGTAATTTAAGAGTTTGCTCTTGTCGGCGTAGTTAAGTGGAGATGCTTCCATTGCTCTCTTCTCTCTGCCATCTTTTTGAGAGTTGAGAGAATGAGTCTTAGAAAACTTAAATTCTGTTAGGTCTTGGAAGTTCAGTTTTAATTAGAGTATAATGTACGTACATGGTTTATAGTATAATTTCTCAGACAATTTTTATTAAGTACTACGAGCTAGTAAGTATACAACGTGGAAGGGACATACCCGTAATAAATCAAACCACGGTCTATACTAGACCATTATAGTATAATAAAATTAAAATAACAGCCAAAAAACGAAAACAATTTTCGGCATTTCCATACAAAAGTGTGCAGCCGCCCAGGCGATTTGTATGGGAATGTCGAATTTTTTTTTTTTTTTTGGCAGTTACTTTAATTTCATTATACTTTAGTCATCTAGTATAGCCCGTGGTTCGATTTATTACGAGTATGTATCTTCCACTTTGTATGTTTCATGACTAAAATCAAAAGCTTTATGAAAACTGTTAAACCCTTCAAATGTGAGTTAGGAATTAAATATATACACTAGGAAAACACTATACAACCGGGAAGTGATTTATTTGGAGCAGCCTGTATCGAAATCGTGACTGTTTCTTCTGACCATCGCTGACCGCGTCCCGTCAGTTAGATTTGGTTTACATTGTTCGAGGCAAATGGACGAGTGCACGTTTTGTTCGTTTGACGTGTATTTACACATGATCACTACTATTGTCAGAATATAGGCATCTATCATAGCTTAACAAGTGTATCATGACAACAACTGGGACCAACAGCTTAACGTACTGGTATATAAATTTATTTATTTAAACTTTATTGAGCCAAAAGCTACAATAGGTAGACTTAATGCTGAAGCATTCTCTCCCTGTCAACCTTTAGGAGAAGAGAAACAGATAGAATAGTTGGCGTCTAAAATAGATAGAAACAATCCAGAAATAATAAGTACTTTTAAATGATCATACATAAATATAGTATAAAATAAATACTATATTCATACATACAACATATTATATACATACATATACACACACATATATATATTTGAAGATCAGAAAGAAACGATGAATCCTCCTAATTGTTGAAAGATTCAAAAAGAAAATCATGCACTTTTTTCTTGTATAAATGTCTACTATATATTTGTCTGATGTCCTCGGGCAATGAATTCCAAAGCCGTATGGCTTGAGAAGTGAAGGAGTTGGACATGAAGCTAGATCGATAAAAGGGAATTTGAAGCATAAATTGTGTTTGGTCCTCGCTCTTTGAGGAGGATTTTAGGTACTATTTTGAAACGGTTTATTTATAGTGATATTTTGATATAATCATAAATCAATGACGTAAATCATTGACCATAAGTGTAATTACTGCTGAAATTAGTAAAAATATGATATAGAAAAAATATTCCTGTTTTTAAAAAAGAACATTATATTCCTATACGAGAGCACTCGCCTAATTTGAACAAACTCTAACCTGCACGGCGGTCTTAACGAGCAATATACCTAATAGAAGGTGGTAAATATAATAAACTCCATTTATATCAGGTTTTTTCTAGACTTCTATCGGGTCGATGGTTCATAATACTTTAGTAGCCCAGTGTCGGGACACCTCTATAGCATGGAATATCAGTCATCGGAGTTGGACACTTCGGAAAGCAAAATGTAGAAGAATATTTGTATCTATACGATAGACAGCTCGAAGTTCGCCATTTTCGTACGGGTACTGACTGCAGTAACCACTTTCCATTATTTAAGGGCTCAGACAAACTAGCAACAAGTGACTGCTCGCGAACCTGGCAAAATAATTAATTTGAAATCACATAAAATATACTCCATTACAGCATTTACAGCATGTCATCGCCATTTCTTTTGCCCGTCTGACGTATTCGACCCTCTTTCTGAATCGTTTTGTAGCCGTGTGACTACCCCATAATCATGAACACGTGATATCTATAGCTAGTATTTGTACTTTAACCTATAACCAGAATGGTCAGCTTTCTTGATAACCTCACTACCAGGTAAATATGATGAGGATAATACTTCACCGTTTACAAATGAAGCTGCCGGGTGAATTATCATTACCTTTGGATTACCAGTACTTTGTACTGACTTAGTAGCTATAAAGCCTGTAAAATTAGCTTTATTAGTGCAGGTTAAGTGTAATTGTACGGTCGACTCATACTAAAAGCAGTGACTATTAATCCTTAAGTGAGATCAATCCTGGACATTTCCATGCCAAAGCTGAAAACTTTTTTTAAAAAGGCATCATCTCAGCTCATATTCCATCCACTGCTGAGCATAGGCCTCTGTTGACTCCACCTATCTCGATCCTGTGTTACTCTCATCCAGGTGCAACCTGCGATTTTTAATATGTTGTCAACCCTCTCATCGCTGGATGTATGACGCTTCATTCACCTGTTTTAAGTAGGCTACCTTGTATAATGCCTTGCTCCACCTGCCACTGGCTGGAACTGGCCAATTTCGCCCCCCCCCCACTCTCTCCCCCCTACTTCACACGCGGTCAACTCGCAGTTACTCGAGTGACGTAAAGCGGATGAGATTTTTTATTTCTTTTAAATATGAATAGCCTACTGGTGGAAAATGTGCGAATCCGCCACTGGGGGCGGCAAGGCTGGCACTGGGCAGGTCACCTGGTTCGACGATAAGAAAAAGTATTGCTCGATAATCTGAGGTCGAAGCAAGCATATTTTTTCTATTTACTACATAAAAACTACTGTTATAGTTCTGTCATCCAGGGCCAGAGCAGGGCGAACTTCTACAGCGGTCAATAAATTACGGTTAAAACAGGTCCTGATTCTAAGCGAATTAATAATTGTTTAAAAACCTTCGAAGAAGCACGATGCTCTTGAGGTAGAAGCAAGCTTATTGTTCTCCGTTTACTACATAATAACTACTGTTACGGTTCTGTCATCCAGGGCCGGAGCAGGGCGTGCCTCCACAGCGGCCAGTAATTACAGTTAAACAGGTCCAGATTCTAAGCGAATTAATATGCAATTAAGTTGCCACGCGATAGCATCTATGCGAGTTTATGTTGCTATAGAAATCTGTAGATGTAGCTCACGATAAACAGAGCTTATTATAGTAAAACAATATAGTGCTTGCTCATCCCATATGGGAAGACCATATAAGATTCACTTTTGTTTGCTAAAAAAATTGCGCTTTATATTTGTACACAAGGTTTAAATAATATTTTTCATATTTCGATAGGTTCTATAATTCATTTATTCATTGAAATAAAAATAATACAAAATTTACAACAGTTTCGTCAATATAAAATAAATTAGTCAAAAATACCACTCCGAATTGTACCTGGCTCAAAGGTACCCATTATGCTTACCGCATTTCCTCTTTGAACTACTATGGACAGCCTTTGGACCAGGTACCCTTGTATTTCGATAGGTATATGTTCCTTGGGGGAAGTTGTTAGGTATCATGGACTGAACCTATATTTTGTTACACGTTGTATAATACGTGATTAACGATTAACATTTATTACAAGCTTTTATTTAACTTTCAATGTTTCTATTTTGAAAAAAATACTAGTGTTGTCATCCACTTGCTGCCATTTGAATGACTTGACATTTAGCGTAGGTACTTATGTCAGTTCGATAACAATTGGTGAAAGTATAGTACCATCGAGGCTGGAATTCCTAGAGACAAATAATAATAAGGCAGCAGAATTAAGGAGTCCTAATAACAGCTATTATTCGGATTGAAACTGTTCAAGCTAGCCTCAGAAGCTAGCTAGTTTTAACAAAAACGAACATATAAGGTCTGGAATACTTATCTAATGGGACATCTTGACAAGATATAGAATCTATGCAAGTTTGTCCAACAAGTCAACTAATGTAAGGATTATGTTGATGTACTCATAATGATAATGTGTAAACGCGTAGTGCGTCGTATAGGGAATAAAATGGGATTTTAATAGATACATGTGTAGAAGTCCTTTACTTTGTGCCGAAGGCTACATCTATGATGATGATGGCAGGAAAGTTATGGATATTTGAAGTACATCTATCTATCTACATATCCAACTATTGATTTATTTTTCTCATTTGGTGATTACGTCCTTATCCATAACGGGGTAGACAGAGCCCAAGGCCGTAAGACCCAAAGGCCATATTTAGCATGATCATGAGGGTGAAGATAGAACAAGATACCTAATCATCATCATCACTGCCAGAGCAGTCAGAGAATTGGGCCTACACTCTCCACGCTGGCCAGACGGGTTGGAGAGGTCTCATTGATGTTTATGAGCTTTGTTTAGCTTGTGTTTCCTAAGTCGCCTTCTACGACATCTACGGGAAGACTTGGAGTGTCCTATTCTACTCTGCCAGGAACCACACGGCCAAGGACCAAGGTAATCTAAATAGATCTCGAAAATATTCGTATTTCGATATACATTTATTGCGAAAAGTTGTTCACAATGATGGACTGAATCACCCCTTAAATTTTGTACTTAATTGAAAAGCACCCTGCACTTATATTAAGTAAAATGGTTTGATCCGCTTGTAATGAGTACAAAATCTATTAAATCTTGGTAATAAATCTGTATTCAATCTTTTAGGCTTCAAGCCATAGCTATCTCACAAACAACAATGCACAATGCAACCCTAAGAACAATAATAGTGGTAGATGAATGCTACTATGAGTAGCATGCTGAGTCTAAATGTTAAGGGTAGCACTGTCGTACAATTCATTGCAAAAAAAGCTTACTGAGAGCATGGTATAAATAAACCGGCCAAGTGCGAGTTAAACTCGCGTGGGGAGGGTTCCGTACAATTGATTAAATTATTATAGGTTTTCCTGTAATGTACAAGCAATGAACTATATTTTGTATTTTTTTTAAATTTTAGGCTTAGTAGTTTTGGAGATCAGGGAGGAATGGTCAATTTTCGTCTTCTTTCATGAATAAAATCAAAACTATTCATTTTAAAATATATTTGAGATCCTCATAACAAGCCCTTTCATTTGATATATGACACAGTAAGGTTTGCAAAACTTTTTTTTTATTTCCTAATTTTTCGCCAGCGAATGACCCTTATTTTAAAACAATATTTATTTATTTTGCACATATGTGTTTGGGTCATAGGATTACAACATTTTACCAAATTTCAAATGATTCGGTCCAGTAGATTCGGAGCAAATTGGCTGTGACAGACGGACGGACAGACAGACGCACGAGTGATCCTATAACGGTTCCGTTTGTTCATTTTTTGTACGGAATCCAAAAAAACACGGTATTCTCTTCCCGTGACAGCTGGGTCACGTGATTAGCCCAAGAATACGTCATCAGTTGGCCTTGGGAATGTTGCCACTGTGACTGATTGAATTTCCGAGAGCGGGCAAATACACACGCATTGACGTGTGCACAGAATATGTATCTAATAGTTTCGTTTGTAGTAGTGTAGGCATAAATGATACTCCGCTTCTATGAAGTGCCATACCTGTGACACGGCGGCGCCGAAGCTGTGCTGTGGCGCCGCCGCCGCCGCCGCCATGACAGCAGTGAAAGCCGCTGCCGGGGGTGTTATGTTTGAACTCTCTACTCGCCGTATGAGTTCACGATGATAGCTATTTCTTAAGTCAAATAGAATAAGACTAACCTGAAGAAGTCTGATGCGTCATTTGCGAGGCATCATTCGAGATGTGATCGGTTTTAGAATTTTGGTGGACCTCTTTTTGAGCTTCCAGCTATTTAAGGGCCCAGTCCTTATTTTTAATAATTTTGACTACTTTTTCGGAGCTGATTGGAGCCAAACTTCCTTAGTAACAATATGTTAAGATATGTTAAATTGAAGTTTTTTTAAGTATTAAAAAGGTGAATTAGACAATTTATTGATTTTCATTGTAATAGTTTGTTTAATTCCAAATAACCTGAGACGTGTTTCGATTTTTTGCGGTGTGCGACGTTCATGTCATTGTTGTTTACACGGAATTTAAAACATGAAGTTGTCTTTAAATTACAGATAAATAAAGACAAAGGAAAATTCTAAAAAGTGAATGAGAAGATTTTAGTAAAAAAAAATTTTATTCATTCAAAAACTTAGTTAAAAGGTTAACTTTGAAGAAAATATAAGCGAATACGTCGTCGGATTTCTTGCGCATACGACTGAGTTAAAAAATAAAAAATACACATATATGAAGATTGATTCATGCTTAAACACGTACAATAAATAAATAAAAACATTGGTACGAAATTAAATATTTCGTTAAATATTAATTAAAACAACCAAGATGTGCGATTGGAGGTTCCTTGTTAGAAACGACGTTGGTAACACTTTCGATGGAACATTCATGTAACATTTTTGACCGACATAAAAAAAAAGAGGAAGCAATCAATTCGACCCGTATTTTTTTGTTTGTATGTTATACTAGTACCTATTCTGTGATGTTACGTGTATATCCTCACCAACTATGAACCAATTTTGATGATTGATAGATGATCATCAGCTGTTTCTCTTCCTGCGGAGATCATAAAAGCCAATCGAGGGAATAAGCGAAAATGCTAATCATGTTAATAGTGATGCGGCTAGCATCTGATCACTATTTTGATTCCTTTTTCCACCTAACCGCCCATCATCGTGCTAAAAGTGGCCTTTGGTTCTTGCGGCCCTGGGCTCTATCTGCTTAGAGCCGTGAAACCCAAAATGCTCTGTCTTTTAAATTAGGGTTAAAGACGTGATAGTGTGTGTATGTGTGGAGTACAAGGGAAACTGTATGATAAATGATACACACAATATATAACGTGGTAATAAACTAACGCAAAACCTCTCAGATGGTACCTTAGCCCATTAAACTAAACAACTTTTGTTCCACAACGTTCACGAAACCCAGAAAAAAAATGTGAATTTTCATTCAAACTGATCAGCTGATCAAGTAAATTTGTATGAAAATCCGAATTTTATTTTTGGCATTTTGGGAATGTTGTAGAACAAAAGTTGTTCAATTTCATGGGCTGAGGGGCATCATCTGAGAGGTTTTGTGTTGTAACGTTTTCATACAAATACACAATACAATGTACATCACTCATACACAAATAGTCTAAAGGAAATTAGTTCGAAAAAGCATGGTACACATTTCACTTCGTGACTGAAAAAGAAACAATTCAACTAACCAGTACCGTAAAGCCCTACATACACGGTACACGTCGCCGGTATTTTAATGGAAACTTCTCTGGCCACGCGGCCGGCACAGCTTTGTTTAATGAAGGCTCTCCTTACAGGTTATTATTAAATTAATTTTCTTCGCTGATGTTAATTGATTTTGTCGGCGTCTTGGTCCAAATATTTACCAAGTTGCTACGGAACAACAGCTTTGAGAGCGGTTTAAAATTTACTCAACCCTAAAAACAGATTAATATATTAGAATTGAGTAGGTATTCGAATTTTAAAAAAAACTGAATTGTTTTTTTTACTTAGAATGCTGCTTCTCTTCCCACGCAGATGGACGAGGAATGGGCCAAAATGACAATCATGATAATAGGCGATGCGGCTAGCAACTCATCACTATTTCGATCATTTTTTTTACCTTCCCGCCCACATCACGCTAAAATTGGCCATTGGGTCTAATGGCCCCTGGCGCTGTCAACCCCGTTAGTGATAAAGACGTGGTAATGTATCTGTATGAATTGTTTTAAACCTAGTCTAGGTCCGTTCTCTGAAAAGCACTATATCCTTTCGTTCTTAATGCTGGGCCTGATGTGGATAATCTAAGTTTTGCTCCCGCTTCCACGCACACAAATTTACTCTATCCGAAGCGAGACAGCGAGACCATGCGGGGGGAAACGATCACGGCCGAACCAAAACCAGCCTCATTGACCTGGTTTTGGTTTTGAGGTTTTTTTCGTTTTACAAAGAATTAAAAAGTTTTAAAGTTTAAATTTAATTAAGTTTGAGTTTTTAGTTTTAATTAAAACGAATTAAAGTTATTTAAAAATATAAGACATATGATCCCTGCCTTATGTTTAATACAATTATAATCCAAGTTACAAGGTCTAATTTATTGTATTTTTTTAATAATTTCCGTTTTAGTATAATTCTATATATCTAATGATTATAAAAATGTAATAACGGAGTTTGTGTATGATGTATCAGCTTCCAAGTAGTTTTTAGAACTAGCTTTCCACATAAAGCTTCAACACGAGCACGCACTATAATTTATAAGCTCCTATTACAAACAAAAAGCTGCACTAAACAGCATGCTTCTGCGATCCGTTATAGATTTATAGCCTGCATTATCCGACCTTCAGTGAAGCCTCAGGCTACAAAATGAGGAATAACAGATGATAGCTTTTTACCCGACTACGCCAGAAGGAGGGTTATGTTTTTTGAGTGTATGTATATTTCTCAGGCACGCTCTATAACCTAAACGCCTTAAAGGATAAGCTTGACGTGTCGTTAGATTCGTCTTAATTCTGAGAGTGACACTGGGTATAAAAAAAAACAGAACAAAATGGCGGATTTTTGGCGCTAAAACATGTCTTTAAACTATTTTTAATCAAAACTTATCGATGGTATCAAAATTTAATAAAGGATTTTTGGATTACAAAAATGTACACAAATTTTACGTTAAAATGTAATTTAGAATCAGAAATACCAAAAACTACATACACCTTGCTCCGGATGGAAAGTTATTTCTTACACTTTTCCGTGTTCCTTGATTTTTTTTTTATATGATCGTAGAAAAAGTATTGTATGCAACGTTGTATAAGTACCTACGTCAAAAAATACTCGTGGCGCCTATTTTATGATGCTCGCCTACCAGCTCGCATAACCCGCGCCACTAATCTTTTTTAAACACTCGTAAACAATTGTTGCATAAAATATTATTGCCATGTAGCTTATAAACTGTCAAAAGTACTAGGCGTATAAGAACTCACTTAGTATCTTGTTAAGCTACTAAGGGACTTGAGCGAGACAAAACAGTGATATGACGTGATGTCTCCAGTTTTACATAATAGCTTTTTACCTGCGACTGGATAAACCCTATGTCTTTAAGGGACAAACTTGTCATGGTGGCAAAGCAAGGTAAATAAAGACTGACTGTCCTGGTTTGTGACAATTATGATGGATCAGAAAAGTTACGTTTGCTAGTGATTAGTAAGGCCAGGCCTGTGTTACTCCCCGTTTAGGTATCGAAAATGTGCCTACATTATTACTATGCGCGCAGGCGGCCCCTCGGGGTGGTAAATTCAGTTATACGAATCGTTTGTCCAGAGTCATAAGGATGAAATTGGCTTGCAATGGATGTCTAGGTATCTATACAAAAAGGTGTCGAGTTCTGACGTGAGCTAAATTAAACCGTATTACTAACAACATTGAGAGATATTTCTTTGAATTTCTTTGCTGAGTGAGACTTCTGTACGGAGAATTAGTATCTATTCTGTAGTAAGGCGAAAAATCTACTTTGCTTCAAAAACATAAGATAGCTAGCTGTATCATATGAGCTTGGATGACTGGCCATCGTTTCATAGACTGGTAAAAAGCGTTACATGATCACTTCTTTAATCGATGTAGATATGTAGATGTTAAAATTTGATTTTAAGTTTATAAATATACCTAGTTAATTCTAGTTTATATTCCCACTTTCCCGCTTAAGTACGCGTTTTTGGCAGGGTCCCCATGAAATCGCATTAAGCGGGTTTGACTGTATTAAATATACTTTCAGATTGGCCCCATAGATATATTCATTAAAATATTAAAGTAACTAGAAAAAATATGTCATTCAAGTTAACTATTTAGGTTTTCCATGACGGTCACTGGAGCTGAAACTAATATTTATTTATTTATCAAACTTTATTGTCCAAAGTAAAAATATACTTTTAACAAATGGCGGACTTAATGCTAAGAGCATTTTCTTCCAGTCAACCATAGGGATAAGCAGAGAAAATTGTGCGGCGCAAAAGCTATAAATACCTATATTCTTACATCAAAAATACTAAGTACTTCATACACACTATTATATATATATGTATATATTATATATAAATATATCAGAGTAAATACCTACTTACACAATACATATACTAATAAATATAATAACAAAGAAATAACTAAAGAAAAGAAGAACTGAATGATGATGACTTTATATAGAAAGGGAGTTTGAAAAGAGGGCGTGGACTTTCCTCTTAAAACAGAATTTGGTAGAAATTTCTCTAATATCAACGGGTAAAGAATTCCAGAGTCGTGAAGCTTGAAGAGAAAATGAGTTTGACATGAAATTAGTCCGAAAAAGGGGGATAAAAAGCTGACGGGTCTCATTAGAACGAAGTTGTCGATCATGAGTGTCTGAAAGGTAGTTATATTTACATTTTAAATATTGAGGGTAATCAGGATTCGTAAGAATCGAAAAGAGAGTACACAGTAACCGAAGTTCCCTGCGTTGGCGGATAGGAAGCCAATTAAGCTCCGAACGATAAGAAGACACATGATCATATTTTCGAAGACAGAAGATAAAGCGAATGCAGTTATTAAGGAGCCGATCAAGTTTATTGAGAAGGTATATATCGATTTTAAAAAAAATTTGCTTAACTTAGTTGTTTTTATATAATAATATTATATTCATCATCACCCAAGCGTATTTATTCCCAGTTGCATCCTAAGCGATAACACTTTAGAGTCTGGGCTCCGCTACCTAACCTAGATGATGACGAGGTTTCTGGTTTCACACAGAGCGACTGCCGTCTGACCTCCGCAACCCAAAGGGCCCAGAACCAATCCTAGGATAGCAACACACAGCTTTACGTGCCTTCCCAAGCACGGAATCGTCTTTTTTTCGGATAATCAGGTGATTCAAGCCTACAATATCCTAACCAGACTGGAAACAACTTTTTACAAAGTATGCTAAACAGTGGGATTTGAACCCACGACCTTCGGATCACAAAGCAAACGCCTTGACCACTGGACTACGGTGGCAGGTATAATACGTATATTATTTTTTCGTAAGGCCGTACCTAAATTTTCCGGGGTCCAGTGCTGCCCCCATTTTAAATAAATCATTTCAAAGAAAACGGAGACATCATTTAAAATTTTGCTACTACCAAGTCCTAGATAACCCTTCAAAGTATTTTGTGAACTACTGTTTACAGTTCATAATAACAACGTTCAGCTTTACTACGCACATTAGCCAAAAGTGGCCGTTTTTCGCAAATGTGCGTAGTAAAGTTTAACGTTCTCACTTCAAACTGTAAACAGTAGTTCATAAAATACTTTGAAGGGTTATCTAGGACTTGGTAGTAGCAAATTTTTAAATGATGTCTCCGTTTTCTTTGAAATAATTTATTTTAAATGGGGGCAGCACTGGACCCCGGAAAATTCAGGTACGGCCTTAACTGATGATGTCCTCGTATACAGACTTTGCCCTAGTTTTACCATAGTTCTGAAAAATTATAATGATGCAACTTACTTTCGTTCGATACATATCCTAAATCTAGTTGCTCGCATGTGCGCTATGCCTAATAAATAGTTTAGCGGTACTGGCAATTATGAGACTACCGAGATTATCTGCTATACGCCTATTTTACTTTGATTAAATTCTCAGTTTACTTTCGCTGCACTGCACTGAAATCTACTATCTAGGGGGCCCTAGTAAGTATCTAGTAAATGTGTATGCAGCTAAAGCATTTTCACTAAATAAAATTTTAGAGAAATTAAAGATCATTGCTTCATTTTCAATTTGTTGACATACCTAATAAGTCTTTTTCTTCCTCATCTTATCCCACTTTACGTGAGGTTGAGACAGCATCATCATCCAGGTCTTTCTAGTCACTACTTAGCCAGAGCAGTCAGAGGATTTGGCCTACACTCTCCACGCTGACCAGACGGGCTGGAGGGGTCTTATTGATGTTTATAAGCTTTGTTTAGCTTGTGTTTCCTAATTCGCCTTCTACGACATCCACGGGAAGACTTGGAGTGGTCCTATTCTTTTTATAAAATAAAAGTAAAAAGAATATTTTTACCGGGAACCACACGGCTATGAGACAGCATGTGAGTCTGTTATTACTCTTCTTTCCATGCTGAATAAAGATTTGGCTAAAAATTTTACGGCCGGCCGCCTGCCTGACTCCAACCCCCTTGGAAATGCATGTTGATATATAATATTAAGTAGCGGTACCTACAGCTTAATTTTGCTGCAGATCACCTTGTAAAAATCTACACACGAATGAATCCTATTGGAATTTCCCTCCAAAAGAAAAACTTTCTATTACTACCATTTCCTGCCTACATTTCTATCACAGGTCAATAACCTCGCGAAAACACATCATCCAAATTCAAATTCTTTTATCGAATATCACATGCGTAGTACCCTGAATAGTTCATTAAACATTTGCATGTGTGCGTACTTTTATTAGTAATGCGTATACGTGTGTGTGTGTGCACAAACAGGGGTTTTAATTTTTGGGGGTTCTTTAATGACACTTCTTTGCATCGATTTTAGCATTCTCGAGGGTTACTCTTTTGTTTTCGGGTATCGATTCGCGTTTTTTTATGAAGATAGTCCTCGTGCATACGCGCTTGCATGTTGGAGTTTAAAATTAATCGCTGTACAAACTTTCGTAATTTGTAAGTTTGGACGGTTTGCGAGCACGTTGCAGTATTTTTGATAAATTTTAGTAATGATTTACGATTTTGATTTTAGGTATTTTTTGTTACCTTGCATATATTTATGATGATGATACTAACTAAAGAGATTTTAAACTTACGAAAATGAAGCTGTATATAATTAGTTTTAGCTTTTTTATCGTACCTATCATTTTGCATTTTTATTTATAAGAAATAAAAAAGTTGTATTTTTTTTATGCTAAGCGAACAGCGACATCGTTTAGTCGTTGTTCCTGACACTAGCTTTTTAAAACGCGTTTTCGCCCAAAGTGGGCAGTTTTGCCGAAAACACGTTTTAAACCTAAACAGATTTTTTTTTTACATGAGGGCGCCTCTTAAGGGTCTTCGCCTTAAGAAATATGAACTGCAGAAGAGAACAGCAAGACAGCCGGACAGACACACGAATGGATCTGTCCTTCTACTCCGACCAACTTATCCGATCAACCAGTTGTTCAGAATGAAACTCAATGAAGGATTTTTTCTAATCTAACCAACTAGTTATTTATATATTTTATTTTAAGAAAAATTGTTCCAAATGGGCCACCTGAACTGATCAATTAAACTTGGTGAAAAAAAAGAAAAAAAGAAAAAGAAAAATAAACGGAACAACTGTTTTCTTTCTAAACGATACGAGTACAATGGATTTCTGCCAAGCTGAAATGGGGATGCACGCTTCGCGCTAGGTCGGTCAATAAATTGCATAATCTATAGTCTCATTACTTGGTATTTACACTATCACGTCTTTATCCCTAATGGGACAGACAGAGCATTTTGGGTCTTGCGGCTCTAAGCAGACAGCCCAGGGCCGCAAGACTCAAAGGCCACTTTTAGTGTGATAGTGGGCGAGAAAGTCGAAAAAAGAATCAAAATAGTGATAGGTTGCCGCAATTGAATTTTCACTCATTCCCTCGATTGGATTTTACGATCAAGAGAAGCAGCTGGTACATTCAATTTTTTTTTTCTACTGGACTTCTTTTTTGCCTAATTTTATTCAGATTACACTTATTCCGGTTCAATGAATTACATTTATCGCACAGACAGCCAAAACGCCCGAAGACACGCACCAAAAAAATTAATTAACACAAATTAAAGAAACGAATAACTGGATGAAGACGCGCCAATGAAAGGGGCAAGTCTCCCCAAACACCCCCTAAAAATTTAATTCATCACGCCGCTTCTGAGACATATCTCCTGTCCCTTCCCTTTTCTTCCGCCATTCTTTGCCTTCTTACAACCTTTTTCCAAGAGCAAGACGGAAACATTCGACTTATATCTCCTGCATCTGCCATCAAACCAGATTCAACCCTAAAGTCATTTGGGTAGAGTTGAATTACCAATAGTTAAAAATGTGACTTAAGACGTTAGAGGTAATCTGATATACAGACTGTTTCATTCGGTCGCATTGAAATCTTAAAACAAATAAACGTGCGAGGTTGCAAGATAAGATTTTGTCGGTTGTGCGGGGTGATCAAAAGGCGATTTGTGTCTATTCGTAATGAGTTCGACCCCTGGTTGAGGCAAAGTTCCAAAATTATTATTTGAATATTGATCGTTACTATCATAGTGCAGTTTGGTATTATAAACATTTACTTTGTATTCATACGGCGAAACACTTAAAAAAAAAATCACATACAGTTTCTTTTAATAATTTACCTATGTTTTTATTTAATAATTTTAATAAGTTCCTGCCATGTTTTGTTGACATAAAAATTAAGGTTGATGCGCTACCTATGTAATAAATTGTAAGTCTGTAAATTTACACAGTAAGTTTAATAACTTTACCACAATTAATTCTTTATCGTTGTTAGTTTTCTTCGAGTAATACTTCAATCGGAACAAAAAATAAAGCATTCTCGCAAAATATTAATATATATAACAAATATAACCAATACTTATACTTTAATGAATAATAATATAAAAAATACGTAATAAAAAAAACATTTTATACTTAACGTAATCCACACAGTAAATACGAAGAGCAAAGACAAACGAAAAAAAGAAACCACAGACTAAACATCACTTATCAACAGTGTCAAACATCTGACCCGCAACAACGAAACTTCCTACAAACTTCGTCAAAGTTATTTTTCCTGCGAGCCAACTTATTAAAATCAAAACCAAATAGAAAATGCCTCGATACCGCTGTCTTTACCAAGCTCTTATCACAGAAACCGCTTTCAATTAACAAGTAAATAAAGCCTTATGTATTCGCTAACTCTTCACATAATGAGTTAATAACACAACACCTATAGCAACAAATGGAAAATGGCCAACACATATAAAAGTCACTCGCACATTGACAAATTCGCTCCGTACATAAAACGCGTCTTTCTTCTTGTATTCTTAATTAGCGTGTCGGGTGTTGCCGTCTCTTTCGCTCAGAGGGTGTTAATTAGAAGTTTGTCTCTTTCGCGCTTTCTTAATACATTCTTCCTCTCGGCGGTGTTTCTTTACGTTTTTATTTGTGTGCGTCGCTGTGTGCTGTGGTGTTTAATTTACATGTACTTGTATGTCTGCGTACAGACGCAAGGTATGATGGCTCTTGTCGGAACGTTCCGTTTGACAACATTGTAACGTTTTCATTAAGTTGATAGCTAATTAACTTCTACTCTAGTTTATAATGAAGATTATTTTGGTTTTATGTGAATGTTGTAGCCGTTATAGCCTGGAAACTGATTATTGCATACGCCAAGTTTAATGTGTATACAATTTTAATGACTGGTTGTTTAATTTATTCTTGGTGAATACGTAAAGCTTGCATAAGTAGCAATTTACCAAATTTCTTTAATCAGGTTGAAATAATATTGGTTTTTTAAAATGCCACGTTGGGCGCCAAAAATTAGGTAATACATGTTTGATCTTTTGATTAAATGAAATATGAATGACTTTAAACATACACATGTTTACAAGAATAAAATAGCATAAATGTAATCAGTTCCGAACTTCAATTTTACACCTTTTAAAATTTACAATAGGTACTTACTTTGTAAATGCAAACTTACCAAGAAAGTTAAACCCTTTGACAATATCTTTAAAATCACTGATTAACACCGGCAACAGCAGCGACAAATTTAAGCATCATAAAAAAATCTCGATTTAAACATTTTAATCGCTCCCCTCATCCCACTTTCGCTTCCGTCTGTACCGTTTACGAATGTGGGTATACGCGAAAGGGTGTCAGGAGCGCGGGGTGGGAAGGCACACATAAACACTTATAAAGTTTTTTGACAACAACCTCCCCGACGGGTTTCGTTAATTTATGTTGCTTTTTTAATCAATACCGCTTCGGTATCGGCTCTTTGTGATGTGATAAACAAGTGACATTGTAGGTTTGTTTGGTAGCTATGCTTACACTACTTGACATTTATGGGTTCAGAACTGTATCGGCTTCATTAGGTAAACCCTTTGTAACCTGACGACCTCCGTGGTGTAATGGTCAACACGCTAGTCCGCCAATCTGGAGGTGCTGGGTTCGATCCCCAGCCAGGGCAAGTTGGAAAATGGCCTTTTTCAAATTGTCCTGGGTCTTGGGTGTTTATCTATATATGTATTTATTATAAAATATAGTATCCCATAACACAAGTTTAAAACTTATTTTGGGGCTAGCTCAATCAGTGTGATTTGTCCCTATATATTTATTTATTAACTTACCTATTTCAATTATGTTTATATTTAATCATATGCTAGGCTTTCGCAGTCAGAATTTCATGACTAATATTTATAAAAGTTTTCACGTCTTTATCCCTATCGGGGTAGACAAAGCGTCGGGCCATTATACCTTAAGGTCACTTAAAGCGACAGCGTGAAGGTGTAAAGTATTCGCGGTTGGTGATTGGGTATTGGTTATACTCTATCATTTAACTACTATTTTAAGTAACGTAATTGTATTGACTGTAAATATCAGTATACAGCATTAAAATATATATATAATAAAAATTTCGACGACCTCTGTGGCCTAGTGGTCATCATGCCAGACTGTCACACTTGAGTTGAGGTCCCGGGTTCGAACCCCAGTCAGGCCAAGATGGAAAATGATCTTTTTCAGATTGACCTGGGTCTTGGATGTTTATCTATATATGTATTTGTTATAAAATATAGAATCGTTGAGTTAGTATCCCATAACACAAGTCTCGAACTCAATCTCAATCTGTGTGATCTGTCCCTATATATTTATTTATTATATTTAAAATAAAAGGACGTCTATCAACCTGGTCTGAAATCAGTAGCACAGGAAAAATCCTCCCTCCGAAGAAAATTCATAACGTTAACGAGATAAACTCTTATCACGTCACAATATATCGCGGCCCACGGATCACCTACTTAAGTCGTCAATCTTTCCCTAAAAATAAAGTTATATCGCAATTTTCCGTTTCAGAAACCCTCTCAACGTGTGACGAAAAAAATGAAATTTTAAAATGTAACTGCCATTCAAAATCCAACATTAACTCAAAGCCATAGAGATGTATCTAAACGCACAAATATATTGCCAACATATCGTGGAACCAACGGAAATATACAACGCTGCCAACTAATTTTATTCTCTAAGACGTCCACGGAAGGTTCAGGTAAAATGTAAATAAAACTTGGCTAGACCTGTTAACACGCTGTGTGATGAATCGTCTGTCTCACGCGTGACAGAACTGTCACGCTGAGGTTTCACGTCACTTGAGTTACGTGTTTAGCTATTCATAAATCCTGAATTTCTTTGAGATTTGTTTCTTGTGATATTTAGAATGAAAAAATATATCAAATGACATGCAGACTGGTATTGACAATTTCACAGGTGATATCAGTCAAAAGTAAAAAAAAAGTATCAAACGGAAAAAAATAAATTGGATCCAAGTGGAAAACTAACATGGCTATCTAACAACATAAAAGAAAAATAAAGTAACTTCAAACCACGTTGGGCGCCAAAAATAGCCATTATAAAAATTGGCGCCCAACCAGGTACCAGATAACAATTTAAATTTTATTGAATAATTTTTAAGAATTTCACTTGTTTCTGTCAAAAAAAAAACTTTAAGTTAACCTTTGAAACCGTTAAACATTTGAAATATATATATATATATAAATATATCTAATGCGCCCAATATGGTACTGACATAGTAAACTACACATGCATAAAAACTACATGCAATTATAACGTTAAAAGTCTGCGCAGGAGATATTTTTTTTAAGTTTCTTTTATAAAAAATCAAAGATATTCTTTTAAAAAGAAAGTATTTTGAGTAATATTGCAAAACAATGTACTCATGCAGGATGGAACTTTGAAGAAGTGTTTTATTTTGCTTTGAAATAATTTGTCCAAAAATACAGCCAGATCGTCTTAAAAATATATCATGCACATACTTTTAATGTGTGCAATTAAATTGGAATTGCGAAGGATGGAGCTTTAATGGGCCATAAAAAGCACGCAACGTTGTCGTTGACTCACTAAAGTCAACAGATAATATATTATATACTTACGGATTTTTATTTTTATATTGTTAATTTCATTTCTGGGAAAATTTTTGGACGAATAATTTAATAAGTTCGGTGAAATAAAATCATTGTCAAAAAAAATACAAAATAACTAAAAATACTTTATTAAAATATTTAAATACTATATCGTTCAGTCAATTATTTTGCTGTTGAAAATATTTAAATTAATTTTTCAAATTGCTAAAAACTGGGTTCATATACTCATATATGTAAACTATTTACAAGTAAAGAAAGGGTTCGCTAAAGGGTTTATGATAAGTTTTGTGTACATTGACAGGTTTAGCTAGAAATTTCCAAACAATATTTTTTACCTAATCGAACAAAACTATTTTTGATAAACATATATTAAAAATTAAAAAAATATTTTATTTACGTTAACAGTAATGATCTTACATATTTGGGTGTTGGAGTCTCCTTTAAGGCTATCAAGGATGGTGTGCCAGTAGGCTTCTATTCCACTGCTGTACAAAAGTACTTATTCCCATCTCTATTCTATGATACTTCCAACCGTTGCAGTGTCATCAAACCATCAAAACAAACATCGAATAAAAATAAAATAAAAAAACCATATCCGCTGAAATCCTCAACATTAATTAAAAACATAGGTACTTAAAACATCAGACATGAACATTTCAATATAATGTCCCATAACGGAGATAAGAAACGGAGAAGGGAGGCAATCTCCAAAAAAAACAAAATTACATTAATAAACATCTGTACATACATACATATGTATGTATGTGTGCAGGGACGCGAGGCGCCGATGAGTTTTAAAGTTTTTAAGGGTTCGCCGAAGATTGCGTGCCTTGATTACCGTACCCCGGGGGTGGTCACCCCCTGCCACACACTAGGGCCGCCGAAAACACACCGCTACCCTCCCTTTTTTAAGGAGGGAAAATTAAAAGTGTAGCTGGCGGGAGAATGATCTTGATACTTACAAGACATTGCTAATTAGCCGTATTTTTGTGTCATTTTATTATTGGCAAATTGAAAATGTGAATAGCTTGCCCAGGAAATAAATTAAGATAAAGATATATTTTTTTTTTCTTTAAAAAATCTCAATTACACGATAGGTTACAATACGGGTTATGGTGTCATCACCGATTGTTGGACACTGGAGTCCGCAGGAGGCTGAGCCTGTGACACAGATCTACAGAGCTCTCACTACTGGATACAAGTGAGATTACAAATAACATGAAGAAGCTTACTTAGTGTATTTAGTTATATAAATTAAAAGGGGATGAGTAGATATATAAATACATATATTTATATTTCCATTTTGAAAGATAATATTTTTAAACTTCATTAGTTGATCGAGTTTTTATGAAAAAGTAGAAATTATTTGAAATTGTGCACAAAATCACATACCCGTACTGACTTTTTCATTTTGAAAGCCATGCCATTCTGATTACCTAGTTATGACAGAATGATGTAAAGCTCCTAGAAGAAGCTTGATGGCACGATGAATTTCAAAGCAGTAACAACAGGGACGTTTATGTGTAATTACAATACAATACAATACAAAAAGCTTTATAGCACCAAATAAAAAACAATAAAAAATTACAAAGTTTACGGAACTTATAAATAAATAAGGTACAAGAGGCGGCCTTATCGCCGAAGCAATCTCTTACAGGCAACCATAAAGAGAAGGAGTGCGAAATATATGAGTAAGATAACAGGTGGCGCAGTTAAATTTAAAATATAAAGTATAAATAACCAATAGATATTAAAATTCTTATACAAAATATATAACATTAAAAAAAATAACGATAAAAATAGATATATTTATATAAATAAATGAAAATATATATATATATATATATATATATACATATTCATACTTATATATACATAGCATAATAATAAATAATTTATTACATACATACAAATAAATAAATATCACAATGATGTAAACAGATCTGTACATGCAGTAATTCATGTCTTTTAGAACAGCTATGACGAGCCATGTCGCTTCTGGCCTAGAATAGGAGTACTCCATCTCTTCTTGTGGATGTCGTAAGAGGCGACTAAAGGATTTAGCACAAACATCTTGTGCTAAATCTGCATACCTAAGGAAAGGCGGCCGGTCGTAAAAATATAACCAAATCGTTACGGGTGTTTCAGCTATTTTTTCTCCACTTCGCAAGGTCTTTGGCATCCTTGGGTGACCATTGACATGCATATTATTTTTGGAGAAGGCAAAGCCACTATGACTGAACCAAAAACTAAACAGTGGACAAAAATATAGCGAAAGATATTTTTTTTTTCACAGAACTACACTACGAACCCGCAGTAAACTAGACCTACAAAGATTTATATCTCGCGAACGTTCATTATCTTTATTAATTAGATCAAGTATCAAATCGTCCTGGTCTACCATTCAAACGACATGTGCGGTCGTGAAGGACAGACTGGGTTCGTCTACAGCGATCGTAATTTGTACGAGTATCTATGTCGTAGCTACTGATATTACGCTCAACTTGTATCATTCTGCTTGCTTATTTTTTTGCATAATGTCACAGTAATTTTTCAACTTATTGTTGTTCGGCTAACACTTTTTTAGGGTTTCGTTCTTGAAAAGGAAACACAGGAACGCTTTTATGATCACTTGTTTGTTTGACTGTCTGTCTGTCACACACAGCTATTCGTTCCGAAACTACTGTTAAGGGTTAATTTAATATAACGTCTAACAAAATATACTGAATCTATTTGAAGGGTGAATTCAGTCCATCATACTGGACAACTTTTCCCAAGGAACATATATCGAGACATACAATTTTTGACATATTAATTTATAATATTAAAATTTGCTTTTATCAGCACCACCTGTAGGTTGAGTGGTAGAAAAGGCCCTAGGCCTTAAGGCCGACCGTTACATTTTTTTTAAAATAAAGTTAAATAAATATAAATTAAATGAAAGGGCTTGGTGTAAGAAACATAAATAAATATCTTTTAAAATTTTACTACTCAAATAGTTTAGAAATTAATGGAAATGGGCCAAAATTTACCATAACAGAAATTTGTTTTTTACCTATAGATTACAGGGAAACCTATAAAAAATATGGTACCAATTTAAATCTATCGAATCGTTAAATAACAAAATATGCATGTAGCAAGTTTATAACTCGGCTCCGACTCGCACTAAGGGGGTTTTTTATTTGTATATTTTCGGCAAAAGAATTTCTTTTCCAACGACTCCTAAAGAGGCATAGTTAGATTGATTAGAAGTTATTTATTTTTATCTTTTTAAATACAATGCCATAAGCATTAAGTTGAGATTTTTTTGGTATCAATATGTCTAAAAAATTCTGCCCACATAAAAAAAGCTTGTTTCACAAGAATTAAAATAGAATTTGAGATACTAATAAACACACTTTCTATGGTTAGTACCTGTTACGTTGACACTAAACCAGATAACAATTGGTTTAATATTCCGAACCACTTGCATAAACTATCCACTTCATTACTAACCATTCAACACAAGATTTGTAACACAATTGTAAGGCCTAGCACCCACTTGCGGCGACGCAATGCAACGCAACGCATGACTTAAAGCAGTTTGTCACATTCGCTAGTCGTAGAAAATGTCGTGTTCCCGATCCATGATTAATGCGTTTCTTAATTACTAAGTTATCGTTCGAGGGGGTGATACATGTGTTCCAAGCCCAATTTATTGACTTTTGCGTGTTTTAGGGTGTAGATTGCTTAACTTTTGAGGTGTTTTAATTTAATTTCGGTTGATTACACGTTGTAATTAGAGACATATGTTTAAAATCCATTAAATATTGAATTGACAAACTTAAGTAAAGTTTAGCTTTGTTTAGGGATAATGTTCATACCATTATTTAAAGAATGTCTAAATAGTATTTCTCATTAATGAAACTGTCATAATGTTTCGTGTTGAGACAGTTACTATTTTGGGCTTCACTATCCTCGTGCCTAGTATGCAGTCATAATATTCAGAGCCGATTTTCATAAATATCATATAAGTCTACTACAGACTGTTATCGTAAGAGAGGTGGTATCCTAAAAACAAGGTGGTGAACCAAGAACTACAGTAAACCATGGAGTTGTAAACAGTACGATAGAACCCAATAGGTCTTTCTTTACTACTATAGATGCGGACTAGTAGATAGGCTTTTATCCAGTAGTGGAATACTTTAGTCTAAAAAAAGGAAAAGAAAAAAAAACATACCAAATTAGTTTGATAAGGAAGGAAATTCTAAAAAATGAGACACCTTAATCGCTTCCATCGTCACCTTAAGCTTAATACACACGCGCGTCACGTCCTCCGCTCATTTGGCGGCGTTCATCGATCGAGACAAAGCCTCGGTAGGCCCCGATAAACGAATTAAGGAAATGGGAGATTTTTTATCTGGGCCGGGGAGGGGACACGCGTCGTAAAACGCAGCAATACTTTCTTATGCAAAGTCGCTCCGATAATTAGGTGAAGGTATAGATGTGTGCACGGCTTTATGTTGGGTTGGTGTGCGTTTTGTTTTTAATTTCGGGGGTGGAATTAATGTGTTATATGTGTTGACGTCAGTCGCCTGTGTAATTTGTTTTGTTTATCTTGGCGTTTTGTTCGCTTTTTGGGTAGGAACTAATGGTAGATCAATAGGTGTAGTTGCTATCTGATTTAATGCTAGTTTTTCGACACATTGATATCAATATCTTAATTCACACTTTATTTTCATCACATCATGTTAATCTATTGAGAACTTTATACATACCTACCTGTCATCATCATCATCATCAGACCTTTTCTAGCTTCTACTGCAGGAGCACGACTCTCTCTGTACTACCTGCCATATATTAGACAGAGCAGTCAGAGGATTTGACCTACACTAACCACCCTAGTCAGACGGATTGGAGAGGTACCTACCTATATTAACAATTTTTATAAACATATAATGTGGCTTGTAATAAAGGATTAGAAGGTTTTTTCATAATTCACTTTATTTTCCTCCGTCATCATTTCCGTTCAGTATTATTGCCCGATTATGTATTATTCCGTCTCTCTTTATCAATCTATAAGTAACTTTTATATATACATACACCCTGATTACATCTTTAATACTTGCGGGGCAGAAGGAGCTCTGGGCCATAAGACATGTGCATAGTTGTTTTATGTATTTGTAAATCATTTATTAGTTGATAGAAAAACCGATTTGACAAAATAAAATTGCTCGTCTGACATTAAACAGAATTCAGTTTGAGAAACAACAAAGCTGAGACTACAAAAAATAATGCATGGCTTTCACACTCTTTTTAATATCGCGTAAAATTTTCTCGAAAAAAATTAGGGCACCTTTCGCACCTCAAAGAAAAATCGGGTGGTGCACTTTGCCAATTTAACTTGCGAGCTTTTTTCACCTATTTCCTTGAAATAAGGTTTAATATCGTTTGTTGTGGTGTGGTAGATATGTTTGTATATTAACATGAGGGAGTGGACGTGACATTTATTGTTTGACAAGCATCGATCTGCCCTTTGCTATGCGAGGCGTGAATGAGCCAAAGTTCACGATTTTTATAATGTCTGCTATTAGGCCTGGGCCTCCGATTTGCAGGGATTACCACTGGTACTTTAATAATTTGTGACAAAACTCTTTAAAAATTATACAACTCTATCGCTTTCAAAAAAAAAATTGTGTCCCAATTCATATGTATGGGAGCTACCCTGAATTTTTTTTTTCATGATTTTATTTTACCACGTTATCGGCGTGATTAATATACTATACATACCCATGCCAAATTACAGCTTTCTAGTACTAATAGTCTCTGAGTAAAACCGCGGGCAGACAGACAGTCTGACATGGCCAAACTATAAGGGTTCCTTGTTTACTACGGAAGCCTAAAAAGAGAATGTATACGCATACGTATATATGTAGCTTAAAATACCTAAAAAATATAAATAATACGGCTGACAGAATAAAAACATTCTGTATGCGAATTTCATTGCTGTATCTTCAAAAAAGCCCTCAAAATGTCCTCGCAAATTCCTTACAGTACAGGATAGGAGCAATATTTGATAAAACGCAGGTATTATCCAATTGTACAGAGTTGGTTGGAGACAATAAACATCACCCCATACATTTATTAGAGCTGTGATACATTGGGTGCGAAACGACGGTTCTGCTCATCTAAGCGCTTTCTCGATTTATTATTTATTAATAAATCACATACAATATTTGTTTTCAAATATCGCGCTACATGATTTATATATACACACATATATATATCGACAATATGTAACTGCGAACTGCGATACGACTTAATTTCGACAATAGTTCAGTTCAAAAATGTAAGTCGAGATTCGAGTATTGATCTCATACGAAAAGTTGTATGAGTGTGCAGGCCATGGCACTCCTTTGGTATGGACTGCACTTTCTTAAAACATTGGCTTGTATTAAAAAATCTGCCTATCTAGAAATAGATATGCCTTTAATTAATAAATAAATATATACGGACAAATCACATAGATTGAGCTAGCCCCAAAGTAACTTCGAGACTTGTTTTTTGGGATACTAAGTCAACGATACTATACTTTATAACAAATACTCGTAGGTAGGTATAAGACCCAGGGCGATCTGAAAAAGATCACTTTCCATTGATACTCAAAAGCGCAGGTTTCAGATAATTTCCACGAAAATAATTTCATTTTGCAATAAAACGCTCATTCACCTACCCGTCAGGGGTGTGAATTTTACAATACATTATTGAGTACTTCTCACCAGTGGAGTACTAGCACCTCGCGAAAAACGCCAAATCATCTCAATGATTGTCGAATGTGTGGAAACACTCGACACCCCTGGCGTCGAACGCTTCTTGTCCTCGAATGAGTTTTGATGACTACTCGTTTATTGAATTTTGAATTTAGAATCTTACTATTTATTCTTACTTTTTAGGGTTCCGTACGCGAAGGGTGCAAACGGGACCCTATTACTAAGACTCCGCTGTCTGTCCGTCTGTCCGTCTGTCCATCTGTTCGTCTGTCCGTCTGTCCGTCTGTCCGTCTGTCCGTCTGTCCGTCTGTCCGTCTGTCCATCTGTCCGTCTGTCCGTCTGTCCGTCTGTCTGTCCGTCTGTCTGTCTGTCTGTCCGTCAGTCACAGGGCTCTATCTCTTGAACCGTAATAGCTAGACACTTGAAATTTTCACGCGTGCGTGACGTGTTTCTTTAGCGTTTTAAAACATTGTACGGTGGTACGGAACCCTTCATACGAGTCCGACTCGCACTTGCCCGTTTATTTCTTTCATGCATGAGGCGTGAGAGTGAGTAAAGAAAAGCAGTTTTTCTTCCCGCGCAGATCGTGAAGCTGATCGAGGGAATAATGTAAATTATTATGTAAATTATTGAATATAATTAGTAATTCAACAAAGATACAATTTCCAAGATATTTTTATATGATAGCCAATTTTTTTAAATTTTGTAATATTTTTAAGTATAAAAGTTAGAAGTATTAAGTAGTTTTTAGTAGTTCGACTTATATCAGAGTAATGGGTTTGATCGCAAATATGTAGCCATTGCTCCAATATGAAGGGGACTGACCCACTGCGAGTGGCAATGGAAAGGGGTAGAGATTGGTTCAGTGGTTTTGGCTCAAAGTGGTGAGCAGAAAGTTCTATGCTCATTACTACATTTATAACTCGATAATATGATTAGGCACGGTCAATAATAATACTTCTTCTTGTAATTTAAGATCTTGCTCTTATCGGTGGAGTTAAGAGGAGATGCTTCCATTCCTCTCTTCTCTCTGCCGTCTTTTCAATATCCTGGTAGGACCTTAGTCCTTTAATTGAGACTCTTCTTATATTTGTTGGAAAAACTTAATCCTCAGCCTTCATTTTCCTCGTTTCTCATTTATTTGTCCTTCCACTATTATTCTGAAGATATTGTCATGTCTTATTAGATAATTGGTCATCTTCTGTCTCCTATTTTTAATAGTTTTTAAAATATTTTTTCTCCCTCCTACTCTTTCTAGTACCTCCTTATAATAAAACTTCACTGACCCGTCATAACTGGCGTGTAGTTCAGTCAGTGTCAAATTTTTGATATCCTATAAAGTAGGATTCAAATACATATAGAACTTTTTCAATTTTTTTTTTCAATAAGAAGAATGTTACTTGGTACTTTTCTCATAAATTAAACAGGTATGTACCTAAGTACATGACATAACAATTAGATGTTCCTTCCTTTTTGCAAAAACGATATGGTAAGCAGTACTTATAAGAGAGGACAAATTACATCTAATTTAAAACCATTGTAAGGAAAAAATACCCCACACGGAAATAAATTATACCTGGGCTGTTCATAAAATTCGTTCATAACAACACATAATTTAGGAAAAATCCACAAGAAAATATAACAAGGGACGCATTCATGTATGCCTATAGTATACTGGTAAGTTACACCCCAAATTAATAGCATCCTAACAAAAAACGCCTCCCTGTCTTATGAGGGGGGGAGGGTTCATTTGCATATATGTCTCCCTAGCACCCCAAGGAGCGAGGATGTATTTTTAATTTCATTCTTATCCCCGTGCTTAAATCATGAGAGCGGCCATGCGTGCGGGGGTGGCCCCCCTTCTTCACCCCCCGCGGCCGTTAGCTTGCGTCATACGTCGCTAACCACGTACAGAGTAAAAAGAAAAGAAATCTTAATAAGTTTGTTAGGGTGCGCTAGGTTAATATGGACATGACTCGAGCAAGACGTAAATACATGAGAGCAAAATTTCGAAAAACTTAAAAAGCAGTGTTATACAACGTTAATTTTTGCACCACATTTTAAATTGCACACTTATGTTTATAATGTAAATTATTGAATATTATTAGTTGTTCACCAATGATACTATTTCTAGGAATCCTTACAACTGTAACACTTTCAGTCTCGTTAAGACTGAAAGTGTTATCACTTTATCAAATTTATCAAATAAAAGTTTATAACATTATATTACTATAAAGGAAATATAACATTACCAAGTAACAAAAGTGGTAACGGAAACGGACACGGAAAGTTGTCATCAGTCGTCACAAGAATTGCTGAATAATTCCTAACTCATTCCTAGACGTCTTATTTATTAATAGAGGAATAATTATTGCCATTATCTTGTATGCTGGTCTCGGAGAAAAGAAAAATCCAGCTGCTTCTCTTCCTGCGCAGATCGTAAAATCCGATCAAAGGAATGGGCGAGAAACTGAATTATATTAATAGGTTATGCGGCTAGCAACCCATCAATATTTTGATTCCCTTTATTATTCTTCACGCCCAGCCTCACGCCAAACGTGGCTTTTGGGTCTTATGGCCCTGGTCTCTGTCTACTCCGTTAGGGATAAAAACGTGATAATGTATGTATATGTTCTCAGTTACAAATCTTTCTAATCATTGTTTGCAATTACATTATTTTTGCAACTCGACAGAACATCAAATCTATTCATAAGGATTCAGAGTTTAAATCAACAATAATTACTTCCTTCCTGAAACCAATTCTATTTTTTTGTGTAACAAAATATAAACATGTAAGTATACAACAATTTACCTTATCCTTCTTTATTTCCACAAAACACCACGACTAATTAATACCCAGGCTTATCCTCCCTAATCCAGTGGCGAGTTATAAGCACCTACAAAAAACAAGCGTAGTCATTTGGCTGAGCAAATTTCGCGGAAGTTTCCCGCTCCTCGGCGTACTATGTCTTTTGGACTGTCATATATATGTCACTGCGGTTATGTTAGGGCGAATTTTAATATAGAAATTATTCCGCATAGTTTCGTATTCTTCCTTTTGGCGTCTTGGTTTTAAGGAATTTTTGTTACACTTTTGTTTCTGTTTTTATTTTGTTATTATAGTAAAAATTTAGACACAGTTTTCCTATGTCTACTATTTTCTAAAAAGTAAGAGCAAATACCTTACTTCTTACCCGTTTAAAGAACAATGCTGTGATTTTAAGTAATTAATTACCCATTACAAAATCAATAAATACCTAAGAATAAAAAAGTAAATATCTCTGAAGCTGGTTTTTAGGGTAAGTATCGTATTCATATACATACATAGACTTGTTTTGTATTTTTTTGTAAAATTTTAACAATTTAATGAATCGATGGACCATATTGTGCAGTTAAGTTGACAACTAAGAACTTTATCATTATCTAGCTAGCAGTTTTGAAAACTGACCCTTTGTAAAAATTGCCAATTTTTCACCGATTACCCAAGTTTTTGCTATCGTTCAATCAAGCCCCACAATTTCCCCGTTCCAAAAACATCTCGAATAACTCGATTACCGAAAGAAAGTTTGTTCCAAAAAACTGGATAAGGCAAAAACCACAACCTTTATAATCGCATCAAGCAAACTCAGATTGTTCCCGTTAATTATTGATAGAATGAAACTTTTATCAAAACTTCAAGAGCAGAAGCCAAAATTATTTGAAAGCAAGGAAACCCTTCATAATGCCTGTGAAAATATTAAAACAAAGCTGAGGTGGCCACCCCGTTTCTACGCAGGACAGGGCGACTTAGGTGAGTATACATCTAGAGCAGATAATACCTTTATTAATTAACAAAATTTAAAAAAGGTACCTAATATTGAGTAGATATTAGTAAAATAAAATATGTTGCTACTTGTGATGTATTTTTCATGGCGGTGTAGGTTTATAACCAGATTTTATAAATCATCAGAAAGTTTATTATCTTTCTTATTAATAACACCACACTGCATAATAGGCTACATTACTAAACACAAGAAAACATATTTTTTCTCAACTCCTCAGTCTTCGTCTTGCTGTCTCTTTAGGGTATTCGAAGGGTTATTTTAGGTAGGTACCTACATCAACGGTAAAATTAACGTGTAACTTTTATTGTATTAAAACATAAAATTGTCTTTATTTTAAACAAAACAAAAGAAGGCAATTTTTTAGTTTTTTTGGTAGCGGTATCATCATCTCCACAACTATCTCGCGAAAATCCTCCAAGACGACTGCTAGCGGGCGGTGATTAATACAACGCATCTCCCCCAACGCTTTAATCGCTCGCTGGCAACATTTTTACCCAATTTTTGGGTGAAAAGACACCCCTTCCCTGCCTACCGGGCCACCCCTTTCTTTCGTTAAGATAAATTATCCTACGATCAGGATAAGAGTGTAGGTTCAAATTGCCGACTTTAAAATTCAGCGGCCTAAATATTTATGCGAAAATTAGTAGAGATCCCGCGACTGTACGTGCCCTAAACGACAATTACGAATTAAGAATTTCACTTCGAAATGAGATTGTTTTGTTTGGACTTCGTGATGTAAACTTTAAAATAATTTCGTGGGGAAATGTTTGCCATTGCAATTTTTGTGGCAGAAAATCGAGGCACAAATCAAAGGTAAAACTTAAGAGTTGCCACCTAAGCTTTTGAAAGTTTTGGCTTCATACAAAGTAAAGTCTATTTTTTTTATATTTTTTTTAAGAAGTGAATTTGATATTTGAAGCAGCTAGAAAAAATATCATTTATTTGTAT
Organism: Acrobasis repandana; assembly: GCA_963576875.1. Taxonomy (NCBI): domain Eukaryota; kingdom Metazoa; phylum Arthropoda; class Insecta; order Lepidoptera; family Pyralidae; genus Acrobasis; species Acrobasis repandana. Next base: position 5,356,530 of record OY756230.1, on the reverse strand, counting down.
GCGATTGTGGTATAATTTGGTATACATGGTATGGCTGTCACCAAAGGTCTTAATTTGGAAAACTCTATGTACTACACTATATGAGCCTCATCTAGTGTCAGACTGGTCATCCAGTTTCTCAAAGCATACAAGGTGTGCCACCCCTAGCTGTATTGGAATCAGAATCACTAATAGGACACAAAACCGTAAGAAAAAATATATTTTTTTTAATAATTCCCCCCTTCTCAGCTCGCGGGCCACCGCCCGCCAGTCGCCCGGTAGCAGGCGGTGACATTCAAATGAGAGATTTTTATAGCGGATATCTTTGGTTTTTATCATAAAACATGATGTAAGTATGCATATAGCTAGAATATAACTAGGAGGTTTAAAATCACCCTGTATACTTTATATAAACTAAATTTTTTGTACTTACTACTTAAAAATAATTAGCATTTGTAATTATATTGTAATAAATTTTTGAAAGTCATTAATTAGCATGAAGCTATGAAATTTAATTGTATACCAAAAACACGGACAGCCGATCCCAAACATTTTTATTTAGCGAGTGCTCTCATTGTTTTAGAATTAAATCCAGGAGCGATTGTTCTTCAGCCATTTGTTATTTTGTTTGTTTGTTAGGTATTTAGCTGTCCCCGTTCCGAGGTTTGATCGTTAAAATGGTGTACTCCCAATGGACCTTACAATTTTTCAAAGATCAAGCGAAATGTGCGATCTATGTTATTTGAAACATTGTGGATTATCATTTAACATACATATTATCACGTCTTTATCCTTAATGGGGCAGACAGAGCATTTTGAGTCTTGCAGCTCTAGGCAAACAGAGCTCAGGCCGCAAGACTCAAAGGCTCGTTTTAGCGTGATGATGGGCGAGAAGGTGGAGAAAGAAATCAAAATAGTGATGGGTTGCTAGCCGCATCGCCTAATAACATGCTTTGCATTTTCGTCCATTCCCTCGATCGGCTTCTGCGATCTGCGTGGAAAGAGAAGCAGCTGGTACATTCTAAGTTTATTCCTTGAAGCATAAAAGGAATCATATAAAGGAAGGAGAATTATCATTTAAATCTGGAGATATAACATTTATAAACAATAAAGCATTATATGACGAGTATGTCATAGCTATAGTCGCTCGCCTAAATTTAAAATTAAAAAGTCTAACACAAATTTTACAAACGTTTTTAACAGATACAAAAAGAAATAGTAGGTTTTCCAATGTTTAGCCTTAGATTAGATATATTATATTATAGGTATATTAACTGTAAAATATCCTCGTACCTATTAAAGGTTGTTTTTGAAGCAATTTACTTTTTCCTGTACAATTACAGTACTCCTCTAACGACATTTCATATATTAGCTGTTAAAAACAAATAATAGACTAATGTGTGATTACTTTTATCAATAGATACTCAGCCTAAAGAAAATAGTATTTTGAGATATAATAGGAAAAGTTACCTGCTATAGGTAGGTATTTTTTCATAATATAAAATGAAATGTCGCAATAGTAGCCTTTAAAATAGAGTCCAATCAGCAGACACAAGAAGTACAAACCGTCAAATTTCTTTGATATTTGACTAGAGGTTTCGATGGTTGCGACTCGTCACAAATTCACAATTACTTTCTTTTGTAATTATAAACGCTTCGCAATTATAAGGAAGGCGCCTTGAAAGAAAACTTAACGACAGAGAAGCCAAAAAAGGGGTAAATAATGAGTCCCAATTTAATATTACGGAATAATAAGATCGGTTCTCATTAAATAATACAAAATCACGTTTATCCCTTAAGGTGAAATGGTAGCATAAGTGGCGGCCTCATTTGAAATAAATTGTATAAAACTAAATATGGTGATATTTAAAAATTTGATTTGTATCATTGTCTAAAAAGACCTTCAAACTATTTTATGAATAACCTTTGAAAGTAATATTGGTAGTCCGTCTAGTTTTAAAACGGGTTTTCGCCAAAAGTGGTGACTTTTGGCGAAAACCCTTTTTAATACTATTTAGTTTTAAACAATTTATTTAAAATGAAGGCTCCACTTATATCCTATTTAGAGTTTATAATTTCAGAGTTGATACATGACATATCTGTTATTGGTTATTTTTAGCAGAGAACAGATACTTACAGACATTATGGGAAAATGGCAAAAAAATATCGACTGGCAAGTCGATATTTTCTATATTTATTAAGCTGATTGGGCCTTTGTACTTTTAAGCCCCTTATAAACGCGCAAATTAATTAATAAAATTAATTATATATCACCATTCCTTTGGTTAAAAAACAAAAAAAACACAATAATCATGAACTTGTTCAAAAAAATTTAAATTTTGACCCCTATTTATTTCTTTCAAGCTCATTTAATCTTTTTCAGAGCACAAAAACTCTTGAGATATCATAAATTGTACTGTAGGTACATTTTCTTTTTCATTTAAAATTACAAACACGTTAAACAAACCACACGTATTACCGAGCTACTGAAACTCTCGACTTTAAAAAAAAGAAATAACAGTCCGTTTGGTATTCAGCCAGCCGCGAGCAAACAAGGGAACGTGTAACATGTGGCCATTCCTAACACGTAACACTCTAATGAATGTCGCGGTTGCTGCCTCACCTTTATTAAAAAAGTAACGTTCTGGATTTAAATTTCGAGTTTGCGGAGGAAATACGAACTTTTTGGTTTTTCCTATTTTTTCTAGTTTCTCTGTGATTTATTTTCAAAATATATATTTTTTCATAGTTTCACATACCTACAATAGACGTATATTTTTAGCACAATAGCGCTGCAATCCTTTTATACTTATACTTGTTCTTTTTTTCACAAAGGATGTATAGATACTTAGTTATTGATGTAAATATTGTCTTTTTTTAAGTAGTTCATTATTTTCGCACATAATTGACATTATATCAATTTCTGTTCGTCAAAAATATGTAAATACATAAATATGTACACAAGAGCCATGTCTTTGCTTAAAGAAAAACCTAAAAAAATAAAAAAACCGTTGGATACATGTCGATAGCTACGATACTTGAAGATACAGACGGAGACAGAAATATCACAGGCAAAAGAACCTCACTTTTATGTACGAAGGTTAAAAAATAAAAAGCGTACAATATAGTTAAACAAAATTCAATAGTACATTTACTTATCTTTTTTGAAATTTCAAAAATAAAGTTTTAATAAACATCAAGTATGAGATCAGGCAAACTACTAACAGCCCTCGAGCGGTCAACAAAGACCACATCGGTCGCTACCAATTAGTGTTCAGAGTGTTTGTACGAGAGACTGCTTTTTTGCCGATTGTGTGCTTATTGGAAATAATGAGATGGTTGTGACGTAATATACATTATTTTTATTAAAAAATCTGGAAAATAACTATATATACATTTTTCGTACATTCACAGTTGTTATCGATGCCTCTTTCTCACTTACCGTTTGTGCCTACGTTGATATTGATATCTCTCTCACACACACTTGTGGAGACTTTATTTCCTATGATTTGTATGTAATTTGTATTTATAGCTTAGTCTACCTAAAATGTAATAAATAAATAAATAAAAACATGACTATATGTGTAACAACATCGACATTCTCGTAATTCTCAGTCTCGCTTCGTAGTATTAGTAGTCATCTGACAAAAAATAAAGGACTAGGTAAATTATTATGGCGAATTTTTTATCTACGAGTGCAAAATTTTACAGAAAGCACAGTCTATGATACTGACTACATAATTTTCACAAGAAAAAATAAAATAGCACAAATATAATAGAATTAAATAAAAATAAACCTTGCCGCCCATACTAAATTAGTTCAGTTAACGCGTTGCATGTATTTAATTTTTTCTCCTATTGCGCAATCCTCTTTTGGGATCTCAAGTTGGAAAACTGTAAAGATTTACTCAAAAGTCATCCTGTTTAATATCCTCGGTACTTCAATGACACATACATGACATGACAATGTAGATTTCCTGCAACCCTCGGGCCTCATTAACCTCGAACCACATCTTAAATGAGGGCCCTTTATTCCTTATTGTCTTCAACACGGAAAAATCCCATCTCTGCACACATTATCCTGTCCCCATTATCGAAAGTAAGGTCATGTAGGTACTTTGTTATTATAAAATACAATAGAAAAATGTATAGCTCTCTAACACAATATACAAAAAATAAAGACTTGATTACACCTTATATAATAGGTATGTCACCAGATATTTGCCTGCATCTTATACTGTCTTTATTAATGAAATTAATATTATTTAAATCTAACTGCCGGACTAAAACAGTAAGTTTTCGGACCCAGTCCACAACCCTAACTCGTAATACAACTATTCCAACATACCTGTAAATTAGGAAATTAGTACTTTACTGTATATGTAAGCTTGTCAGATTTTGATGAAAATTGTTTGCCTCCGTAGTAATTTTGTGACGTGCAAATTGTTACACACTTGTTACAATTGCTTAACAGCTAAACACTCATTACCAATAATGTAATCTTTGTTTAAAATTACTACTAAGTTTGTAGCTGATTCGCACATTCTTACTTAATTCCATGTCATTTCTTAGGACCATATGGAAAAAGTACCTAAGCTTAATAAGTATAAAAGTACATCGTTGACGATCTCAGTGGCGTAATGGTTAACACGCTAGACCGCTAATTAGGAGGTTCTGGATTCGATTTCCAGCCAGGGCAAGTTGGAAAATGGCCTTTTACAAAATGTCCTGGGTCTTGGGTGTTTATGTATACCTATATGTAATTATCATAAAATATAGTATCGTTGATTTAGTATCCCATAACACAAGTTTCAAACTTACTTTGGGGCTAGCTTAATCAGTGTGATTTGTCCCTATACAGCGTTACGTGAGTAATCCGCTTATCTTAATTAGTAATGTCCCTATATATTTATTTATTTATTATTATACCTACCTGAGTCCACCACTGGATTCCGACAGAAAAAAATTCGGTGAACGCTAGACCGACAGTTTATTTGCTTTTCGTGCATTCTTTTTCTTCTTATCGTGTCAATGGCAATAATAGTTTATTTAGTCTATTTTCTTCCTTTTTACGTTCCTCTGTTTGTATGTTGTGTACATGAATTTTGTAAGTAAATAAATAACTAGTTATCTGTTTTGGGATGGTGTTGGGGGTTAATTTGTCATTGTGGTAATAGGATTGGTCAGCCTAGACACTGCGTTACCGCTGTCTAGCTGATTTTAGGGTGTGCCGCGGGCAGCCTCCTATACATGCACCCCATGCACCCCCATCGTGAATTAGAGCGACAAAAGACGAAATCGAAATAGTTAATCCCGACCTTACTTAGAAAAAGTTGACTATGTTTTAGTTGTATCATAATTATCATCAGGTATTTTTAGTCTCCACTGCAGGAGCACGACCCTCTCTTACTACCAAACCCATACTTGTCCAGAGCAGCCAGAGGATTTGGTCTACAATTTCCACGCTGGCCAGACGGGTTGGAGAGTTCTCATTGATGTTTTTATGCTTTGTTTAGCTTTCTATATTTCCTAAGTCGCCTACTACGACATCCACGGGAAGATTTTGAGTGGTCTTATGCTACTCTACCGGAAACCTTAAGGCCGTACCTGAATTTTACGGGGTCCAGTGCTGCCCCCATTTAAAATAAATCATTTCAAAGAAAACGGAGACATTATTTAAAATTTTGCTACTACCAAGTTCTAGATAACCCTTCAAAGTATTTTATGAACGACTGTTTACAGTTTATAATGAGAACGTTAAGCTACTACGCATATTTGCCAAAAGTGGCCGTTTTTCGCACATGTGCGTAGTAAAGCTTAACGTTCTTACTTTAAACTGTAAACAGTAGTTCATAAAATACTTTGAAGGGTTATCTAGGACTTGGTAGTAGCAAAATTTTAAATGATGTCTCCGTTTTCTTTGAAATGATTTATTTTAAATGGGGGCAGCACTGGACCCCGGAAAATTCAGGTACGGCCTTAAGAATATGTGTAAATCTGTAATGTAACAAAAGCCATTAGGCAGGGTAGGACCTATACTGAACTGGGTTTCTTTCGGCGTATTTCCCAGAGTAGTCGTTCTGAAACGCTAGTAGTTTAGAGCTTTTGCTCTTAAAATAATTTAAAAATGACCTTTAATGACAGATAAATTTATCCTTAGCACATTTAAAATATTTTTGACTTGCTAGGTGGCCAGACGACCTGTGCAAGATTGCTTGAAATAGGTAATTTTAGAAATCCTTGTAATTTTTTTTTGTTTAAACGAAGAACAAATTCTTCGTTTTTGTAGTCAGATTCAAGCTACCTAAAGGCATCTTTTATAGTTTGATGACTACCATACTATGATGTCAGCCGGTACCAGCGGCCTTCTAAAGCATGGAGAAGCTCTAGAAATTTTATTATGACACTAGTGGTCACCCATCCGTTGTTGCTTAACTTGAGAAAGCCATGCGTACTTCCACTCAGCTCTTATTAAGACTGGCCAGCTTACGTCTTGAGCTAGTCAATAAAAGATTTTTCCATATGATAAAATTGATTAAAAACACTGGTTGGATGAAAACAAATGGGGAAAATAATAAAAGACCCAATAGATAACAGAAACCTTATTTCATAAGTAATATCTTAAGTCGTAAATGATCACAATTTTGTAATTACCTATGTAAAGAACCAGTAATCCATGGATTAATAAAACAAATTAGAAAGTATTACAAATGTTATAACATTTTCCGCTTTTCCGATTCAATACGTAGAATTTTCCAAGAATTTTCTTCCGCTTGAATTAATGCCGAGACCGCGGGCTCACGCACACTCCTAATATAAATTAAGAATCCCCCAATGTATGTCATGTCTGTGTTAGTATTGTAAAGTCTTAAAAATGAGAGGACGAAGGAATCTTAAAAGGGTAGGATTTAAGTGGGAGGGCCTATGCCTCCCTGAGGGTGGTTTGCGCAAACGCGTTATACTACTTATTGTTCGTTGTTTTGGTTCGATATTCGGATGACTATAAAGGTGGGTTAAATGTTATTTTGGGGAATTAGCCAACCTTTTTATGAGGCGAAAAATTTAATCAGCCAGTATCAATATAGGGCGGGATGATTAATTGTTTCGAATGTATTTTTTTTAAGTTGTGGGAAATATTAAATAAGGAATTTATGTTTTTTCACTTTAGCACATTTATTTTCAGCCAGTTCTCACCACTTTAAGGTTTTTTTACATAGATTTATCTAGGAAATCTAATACTTATGTATGTGTAGGTGCAAGTAGATAATCACATTTTGTGATGAGTCGAATATCTAAAATATCAATTTATTTTTCGTGTAAGTGGCCAACACTGGGTGTCAGATTTTTTAAACTTCCTCTAAAGGCATATTACTTAGCTTGACGACTGCTTAGCGATGACAGCCGGGATCAAAGGCTTCACGTGCCTTCCGAAGCACGGAAGAGCTTGGAAATTTTAATGCTACTTGTGGTCACCCATCCAAGTGCAGACCACGCCCAATGTTGCTTAACTTGCGAAAACGCTAGTAATGTATACTTCCACAAGGCCACTAAGCTCCTCAATTGTACTCGGTTAGATAACAAACGACGAATCTGTCCAATACGAAGATACTAAAAAGAGAACCGAATAAATACTAAAACCAAAGTTAGCAAAACATTTGGCTGTTCAGAATTCAATTCCTTTGTCTCAGAAAGTCATAACTTCTAAAGCCTGTACCTACTACTTTATTAGTCTAACCTAAAATACCGTTGACAAACTTTGTACAGACTTCAGTCTTGCATCCATATAAAACCTTCAAGGTATTATTTACGTACCATCATTGTCACGCACATGACGTCGTGGTTCCATTAAAGAACTATATCAAGACAAATTTAAATACTCCTTTATAAAACACAAATCACATTCTATTATCAACCCTATGCCTTGTAAATTAAAGTTTTTAGACATTTCTTGTGGATATTTCATAAGTTTGTTCAAGTACATGTTCATAATGACATTTATTAGAAGTCGTATTGGGTACATCACAATAATTAAAATCCATGCACGAACGTCAGTGCCACACTGTACCACGTACGGGTTTTGCATATTATTAACTCACAAATTGTTGGCTAAAAAATACTTATTCACTAGAATATTAGCAATTACGGAACAATTTAGTCCAGATACCAGCGTGAAAAGTTGAGAAGTTATATTCAAAGTTATTGGCTCAAATGAGTGAGATGTTTAGTGGAACGGGTACATGTCCAAGGCTTTTTTGAAGTTATAGAGTAGATAGTTTATATATTTACTAGGAAGTTTTGTTATTTATATTCTCTACATAAAGAACTTTAAGGGTTTTATAATTATTTTTTTTGCCAATTTCATATTATAAAGTCCACTAAAATCAAATTGCAAAATAATTTATAGAAAACCCCAACCGAACCCCTTGACTTCCCGCCAAAAACTCCCACATTAGGGTTAAAGATGTTGTGTGTGTAAATATATATTTATTCCGTCATCTAGGTACCAACATCTCTTTGCAACATAATTAAGCGAAAGTTTTTGACTTAGCAGCTTAGCACAGGGATTAGAAAAGGACGTAATTTTTATTGTACATTTTTCTTTAATACTTATGTAACGTCTAACAAAATATACTGAAACTATTTTAAAGGTGAATTCAATTCGTGATATTGAACAACTTTCCTCAAGGATCATTTATGGCTTATGAAACATAATTTTTGGCTTTCCATACAAACTTGGATCAGCTGATTGGTCAATTTCCCTGGGGAAAGTTGTTCAGTATCATGATCTGAATCCACCCTTTAAATTATATTTTGTTAGGCTCTGAATAAAATGATTTGATCACCGATAACAATATTAGAACATCTCGAAAATAAGCTCGTATTTCCTAGAAATTTCAGAATTATGAAATACATTGACGTTTTTGCCATTATTAGAAGCTTGAGATAATATTTTTTACCCAACTACAGTAACATACTTAGTTTAGCAAAGCCTATTGATGGACACATGCAACACCAGAGGAACAAGAATTAAAATGTGCGTTGTGAATTCCTAAAGAATCTGCCCACTTTTTTTTAAATTAATAATTCACCTGTCATTCCTTATTAAGCTCAGAATACACAGACGTAGAGGCACGAAGCAAGGAATATTAAGCGAGTGAGGCATGCCTTAATATATATTAATGTGTGGGCAATCGGACGCGGCTGGAATACGGAATAGGGGATTTTTAATTTAAATTAAGAGGTATTTTCCGCGTATGATGAGGGGATGTTTTGAAAAATTAGCTTCCTTTCTTGCCTCCTTTGACTATACCTAGGAATATTTGTTTACTCATACAGAAATCAACTGTAGAAATTCCATATAATTTGGTATACCTATCATGAAATCATGAGGTGATTTCTGGTAACGATACACCTATAGGAAGGAGAATGTAGAGGTACATCACTACGGTAGTTCTCGAAAAAATTACATCTTAGGATGATATCACACTAAAGAGTGTCAAATGCAATCATTGTTACTTACCGGGAGGGAGAAGCGGGGGCAACTAACACTGGTGAGGTGATTTGGGGTAATTTCGTTATATTTTTCGATTAGTTGATGCTATGTTTATATTTTAATATCTATTATTTTAAATTTGTGTAAGTTTTATTTATTTAAGTTTTATTTAAAATATATGATTAATTATTTTCAATAAGTTTCTTGTTGAAATTACGCCATTACATTCCGTTAAATTAAAATATTAGAAATTAGTAATTTTTTTATACTTATAAGTGTAATTCCGAATGAAACTCAAAGACGTTTTCACGAGTTAAAACTTAAAGCTTTGGCTTGTGAATAACGCTCTTTGAAAAAAAAAATATTAATGTAGTATGTCCAAAACACATCTTGAATTTTATTATATGATATCATGGTTCACTCACGTGAAAAATCAGCTACTGGCCGACATGTTTAGACCTCATCTGGAAGTCATCATCAGGGCGAATATGACGCGCGACGCCGCACGACGACGTCCCGAGCCACACTGATGTTAGCGTCGCGACGCGCGGGCGGCGGCGCGGGCGCTTGCCCGCTGCGCTCGCAATGACAGTGCGGTGGATGGTGGGGGACACTGATCTTCTGCGTCGCCGACTCCCGTGGGTGTAATGGGAGCCTCACTTTCATCTTCATCATCATCGGTGCCTGGTGATGGTGCCCGTGTGTGAAAAAAGCCACTGTGTCAAAGACTATCGGCTGCACATGGTTTCCACTAAGCCCCAACCCGCATCACGATTAAAATCATCTTTGATTACTTACAATTTTTTTTGTATTACCATTACCTTAATTATCATTAGATAGGGTTTATTGGGGTAAATACAAAAATGGGGTTGTAAGTATTAAGTAACTTACAAGGTGCTCCCAACTATCCATGTACTTACTTAAGAATACGTTTTTGATACTGAAATAAATATATTTTTTACCCGACTGCGCCAGATAAAAATATATACAACTTATATGTTGGCAGTCGGGTTTTAATTTTTTTAATAATTACTTCTTTTATATGATAATGGATGATTTGATTCTAATGAATATTTTGTATTTTGAGTGGCTGTGCCACATCTATAGATTTCTTTACCGAAACTCACAAACAGCAGTTTGAAAAGTGTGAGTTTTCAAGAGTTGCGCGTAATGGGTTACGGAGAGGGGAGGGTGGGAATTTTTGGGAATATCTGATATAATTAGGGCAGCGATCGCATTATAGACGTCACTTTTGCTTTACGACGGTCCAGGGGGATGTCACGCCAGTTTCCTGGAGAATTCTTGACGAATTTTATCGATAATTCGGCCCTGAAGATCTTCTGTTACGTCTAATGAAAGTGTTCACCTTTATTATTCCATTTGGAGGTATCATGAGTTAGTAATTGAAACTGTGACGTTTCAATGTCGCTATAAATTTTAAATTTGATCGATTTACATTACGAGTAATATTTTGTCGTTTGATATCAGATATCTTTTCTCACTGAGCATTAAATACGTAATATCTGTATTTTTTTCTAGGTAATGATTGAGACAAATGAGATATATATAGGGTCTAACAAAATATACTGAAACTATTTTAAGGCTAAATTTAGTCCATGATACTGAACAACTTTCCCCAAGAAACATATATCGAAATATGAAAAATATTTTTTAACCTCCCATACAAGTTGACCAATCAGCTGATTCGAGGTTGTATGGAAAGTCAAAAATTAAATTTCATATTTCAATATATGTTTCTAGGGGAAAGTTGTTCAGTATCATGGACTGAATCCACCATTAAAATAGTTTCAGTATATTTTGTTAGACGTTATATATATACACTATCACGTCTCAGACAGAGCCTAGGGCGGCAACACCCAGAGGCTACTTTAAGCGTGATGGTGGGCGAAAAGGTGGAAAAAGGAATCAAAATAGTGATGGGTTTACATCAATAGCTCTTTGCCCTTGAGTGGGTTGACAGTGATAGGCAAAAAGCATCCACAAGACAGCTCTAAATTTTCTCAATTCTATAAAAAGTCCTGCCCGATAGTGTCACATCTCGTCAGATTGATGCGTTTGTCAGGCAATTATCGACTTAATGGAAATGTGATAAGGGTTTCGGATCAGGACTGCGTAGGGCGGTTAATGTGTAGTACTGATAAGAGTGAGTGATGATAGTGAAGTTTGCATAAGTTGTATGTAAATTGGTGTCTAAGGGATTTATTGTTTGTCTTTAGGACTTTAGCTTCTTGTACAGCAAAATCTTGACGGTGGCTGCTTTGATTACTTTCCGTATTATCAAAGGCTGAATTGAGGGTTTGTTTGTTCGAGCATCATTTAAAAAATCTTGATTCATTATGAAGGACTTTTCCATATGTAATTACCGGCTTTAACACACACATGAAGTCGCAGACAAAAGTTTATTTAAGACAGTAAAAACTTTGTAGTAAGTTGTATATCTATGTATTGTATTTCATAGAAATACAATACATAGAAACCAGTAGCGTGGCTGCGACATGTCCTCTGCAGTTGGCTCCGAACTTGTATCATAAACTGACAATTGGTAAATCATGTAAAAGTTTCCAAAAAAGGCACCAAAGAAATGCCATAAAATTAGTTTTCTTGCATTATTTCTAAAGCAATGATAATGAAAAACACATCGCATACTTATTTTCTTCATAAGTATAAAAATAACTACTTAGTTACCTTAGTTTAAGTAATATTGATGACAATGTGCGCCAACTCTATCTATTAAGTAAAATAAACAAAGGAGTTAAACAATTAAGTATAAAAGCGGTTTCACACGGGGCGAGCAACGTGAGGGATGCACACATAGGTGCCGCTGACAGCACCTGAAGAAGACAGATTGCGGCTCGCAACCGGCTAACATAGTGTGGATACGCACAATTATCAAGAAAATACATATTTTTAGGAAAACCAGCTAAGAAGTTAAAGAACGAGTAGAGCAAAGGGAAAGATGCACACATAGGTGCAACTGACAGCACGAGTACCTGAAGAAGACAGATTTTGGATCACAACAGGCTAACATAGTGTAAATACGCACAATTATGCACCTGAAGAAGACAGATTTTGGATGTAACAAAGTATATATACTTGACTTTTTTATTATTGTCTCAAACGAGTCCTTTTACGTTATATACGAGTAGTTAGAATAAAATTAACTTTTTAAAATATGCTAAAGCGAAGCTAAGGTATGTAATATTTTTTAGATGTCAAATTATATAAGTGTCGGTCGTTTGTGATTACAGTACTTACCTAGGCTACATTTGTGATTTTTAAAAAGTAACTTTAACTAATAATAATAATAATAATAATAATAATAAAATGATTTATTCGAGAAACACACAAAAAACAAAAAAATATATAACAGATATTATTATCGGAACCTATTAGAGGTGCTCTCAAAAAGGATCCAACTCAGCATATGCTGGCTGTGTAAGGACTGCCAGCGCTGGTCTTCCGTTGGAGCCTAGTTGACGTCACGGAAATATGCACTAACGCAATGCAAAAAAAAAAAACACAACTATTTGTTCTAAACATAAAATATTATTTTACAATAACTTCAGCAATTCTAAAAATAACACATTTATTTTTATACAATAGAATTCTAAATTCTAAACAAAATGCCAATCAAAAATCAACATAAAGCTTTCAGATTTTTTCAGGGTTCAGTATATTATTATAAGTATTGTCATCAAGCCGTAAGTCTGGTTTCGAATTAACACTGTTACTTTTTTACCTTTTATAATCCTTACTTTCATCATGTGTAATACCTACAATGATCCTACCTTTCATCATTTTAGGTATTCAACATAAAAAAATATGTAGCAAAATGCAAAACTTTTAAGTACCAAAGCTAACTACTATTTTTTAATTGTTTATTTTATTAAATGCATCTTCTTTTCACTTTAAGGACATCTGAAATTCTTCTTAGCGTCTCATTTATTGTTAGTTAACTAAATATGATTTAAAAAATATAAGGCATATTTTAAATAAACGGAACCCTCAGTAGGCAAGTGTGACCTGTACCTCAGTATTTTTTATATCTGATTAGAATCTCGGGAGCACTCTCCACCTTTCTGAGCACTTTCTTAAACGATTGTCGAGGACACGCGTGTTCTATCGCACATCTTCGCCTGTACCACGATGCTGGGGTATTGTGTATCGTTTTACTATCGCTTACTTTAGGGCTATATTCATATATTTTTTACCATTTTTAACCGACTTCAAAAAAGGAGGAGGTTATTCGACCCGTATGTTTTTTTCTTTATTTCTTTTGTATGTATGTTACGCGATATCTTAGCCAATTGTGAACCGATTTTGATGATTTTTTTTTCATTTGAAAGCCTTTGCTATCAAATAAGTCTCATATTAATTTGGTTAAGACATGATGGAGAACTTTGGAGATAAAAAGAAACTCCTCAAAAAAAATTAAGTCGGTTGACAGGATTTCTAGAATTTTTTGCCTAATCCCTCGCATGGCTTTTTTATACATACCATAGCAGGAGAAGAGAAGCAGCTGGTACATTTTAATTTCAGATCAGATCAGAGAACTATTATTAAGTAAATATCAAAAATAACTGGATATTCTAACCAACATAATTTTAAAAAGACGCCGTCTTAAGTCAATCACACAGTGAATAATCTACCAAATTTAGGAGAGCTGTCCTTTAATGAATTTTACAGACATATCAGCGTTCAACTTTTTGATTGATTAATGTACTCAATGAATCTCAATCAGTTATTTATTTTATAAGTACTAGTTTCAAGCCATATGTTGTCACTCAGTCAGATGTAGGGTAAATGGTCGTGGTACCGGCCACTGATGGATTCGAGCTTATTCTGTGCGTGTCTAGTTAATTGGATGTCCGATAAGCAGACCGCTGTACCACAGTGTGTACTTGACAAAAATTAGTTTGGAAGGCCTGGCTAGGTTACTGTTAGTTTAGGAGGAGAGTGAAGAACCAAATTGAACAAAGATGATAGAATGTTTATCATAAAGCTTAACGACAAGAGGAAAATAAAAAAAGTAAAAACAACCAACAACAACAGGGGAGGCATTTGCCTAACTATGGGACCTAAATGGCTAGAGAAAAAAAAAGAAAAAGAACGACCGGCCAAGTGCGTGTCGGGCCACGCGCAGTAGTTGCGTATGCCGATTAGAGTTCACACCTCACGGTTTAACGACCAAAAAGTCTAATAAGTTGGTCGACTATAACTCTACTGATAGTCTCTGAGTAAAACCGCGGATAGACACACAGACATACCAACATATAGGTTCCTTGTTTACTACGGAACCCTAAAAAAGGCATTAATATAGGTTTCTTATTTACTACGGAACCCTAAAAAAGTAAAACAGAAACAGACAAATTGATCAGATAACCGATACAATTTCGCAAAAAGTAACTAAAAAAACTAAATGAGGAATAGATAGTATACATACAAGAGTCAAAACACCATAGTTTTCAAAGAGTCTATAAAATCTAGTAATTTTAAAAATAGACCCATTGACTAAAATGACACCTTTTTAGTAGAACGTCCTTAACTAAATGCAAAATAAAACAAAATCAAAATACTGAAGAAACGTCGTACCAAGCATTACTGGTTGAAATTGAAAATTTAGCGAAATGAAAAATTTTAAAACAAAATTCACAACTTCCATGAGACAACAAAAAAATATCACCAGAAAATCTCTAAAATATAGCTAGGTAGCAGCATTTATTTTTAATAGTGCAATTTAACTTTCTTGTAGAACAGTTGAAGGGCACCGTTTTCAGTAGATCGTTTTGCTTAGTCCTAAACCAAAGATACTAAATACGAAATATAAAGCAAAATACTCGAGAATCGCCGTACCAATTATTTTTTGCCGGTGGAAATTGGAGATTTAACGAAATTCAAATCGCTTAGCGAGCGAAGGAATTATAGAAAAAGCCGCGCGCATCTTCAAAGGTGGGCTGCCAACCCTTTCGGGGGGAGGGTGGTACGCACAGTAATATAGAAAACTTGTGTTAGCCCAGTTCCGCGCCTTTGTAACATCATTTCGGCTGCCGGTGTAGTACGAGTGACAGGAGTTGGTCGTTGTTCTTTTGTTGTTGTTCATAATTATTTAAGAAGTAGTACATATATAAATATTTTTTTTTTATAATGTGTGATTATGTAACGTTCACTTCTTTATAGGGTTTGTGAAATAAAAGCTTGTGTTTCTCTGTAAATAGAGAATATTTTATTATAAAGATATAATGTTTTATATTTGACATATATATTAACAACTTACCTGTTAATAGAAAAAACATCATTAAATGCTATTTAATCTATATCTTAAAAAAAAATACACATCAAATGTCATTCTTGCAACAAACTATAATAAACTAAAAAATATTTTTAAAGCACCAACAAGATGCAGATACAAAATTAAATGCCTAAAGCATCATAAAAAAAAGTTTTGAAATGGCTTTTTTAAAATTGTCCTGGGTCTTGTTGTTTATCTATATATGTATTTATTATAAAATATAGTATCGTTGAATTAGTATCCCATAATATAAGTTAATCTTACTTTGGAGCTAGCTCAATCAGTGTGATTTGTTCGTATCTATTTATTTATTTATCATAGGCTTTGTTAACATATATGTTACTGAAAAGGTTTGAAGATTGGAAGGAGGCTCCAGTACATCTTTATGTCGCCCATATGCTTATTTGCCTATTTAGTTATATAAAAATGCGAATCATTCGAATCTATATTACAGCTTACTTATAGTATATATACTTATATAGATAAATCGATTGGCAGCCACGTACTAGCAAGCGCAGCGTAGGACACCCAACTTCTAGGTGGTCGGACGACCTTAGAAAGGGGGCAGGAAAAAGCTGGATGCTGCCCGCTTCTAATCGATCGTTTTGAAAAACTTTGGGTGAGGGCTATGTCCAGCAGTGGACTTCCTGAGGCTGATATGATGATGATAATAATAATATTACAGCTGTTTTATATTATGAAAGTCAAAATATGCCAGAATATTAAATATTCCATAATACATAAATCACTTGTGATTTGATATGGAATATTTAATATCCTGTCTCGAAACAATAAATCTGGATTGCCAATCACAAACTGACAAATAAAAAAAGAATTTAAACTCTTTCATACATAAAATTGTATAGAAACTTTAATGACGCATAATAATAAAATATTTCTCTGTTTATATTCTGTTTAGAATGAAAAAACTTAAAAACATTAGTGTAACAAAATTATTTTTCCTAATTAAACCATTCAAGTATCAAGAAGGTTTACACGACTCGGAGCTTTATAATTTAAGAAGAAGAAACAGGCCATAAGAAATAAATGTAAAGAAGGAGAAGAAACGTTTGGACCCCGAAAGGGTTGAAAGGGGTGCGAAGACGCCCCTACCGTACGTACACAGGCGGATAAATACGTAAAGCTGTTGTGATGTACGCTTGTTCGTTGAATTTTTGTTGAAATTTACTTTGAGTAAGAAAAGTTTTGTGAAATATTTATTTTTAGAATATTTGGTGTTAAACTTTGAGAAACTCAGGTCTGTTTTTTTAAGTTTATGGTTAAAAGGTGATTGGGACACTTACCATTTAAAAATCCTCAATTTATAACAAAAACAAGTCCCTTGTCTTGTCTTGTCAAAAATATTTTAGTACATTAACTTAAATTTTTATATGAAAGTTAAATATTTCAGATTTTTCTGTTTTCTTATTTCAACATATAAGAAACAATTTATCAAAAATATAAGTACAAAAAAATAAACGTTATATCGTTAGGGTACCTAATTAAAATTTTACCTTGTAATATTTATAAAACCGGTTAATTTTTTAATAATTTAAACTAATTTGAAGAAAATTGCAGGCAAAGTCGGGCGTAACACCAACACCCTACCGATCGCACCCATACTAATATTATCAATGTGTGCGTGAATTTTTGCTTGCGAGATATAAATCGCAAGGAGCATGTATTTCGCCTTTGTTCCATTACATTTAAATTGTTTTAGGACAAGTATTGATTGCAAGGGGATTCTTTCTTAGAAGGGTCATGTTTAATAAGGATTCAGTGTGTTTTACACCTTTAAATGAAACAAAAATAGTTGGTAGTACTGGCAGCTTTTCAATTTCACGTAGTTATTTTTTTATATTCTGTTTTTGAAACACTAAAAAACAAAAGAATATAATATACTTAATAATAATTCTTTGTTAGTTTAATTAAATACTTTTAAACTATCGCGTTGCATTATTATTAAATTAATGCATGCTTGACTCAAGCTGGGACCACGTTCGGTGAAACCTGAACGAAACGTCAGCAAAATAAATAAAAAAAGGTACGTTTCGCGTTAATTCCCGTATGCATTAATTTAATAGTTTAATTAAGTTTTTAAGTATCTAATTTTTTTATATTAAATACATAATGAATAAGTAACAATTTTATTTTTAACCAACTACTTTAAGCCAAACAAAAGGGGAATGATTTTAGCAGTCTATGTATGTATGTATATATGTCTGTATGTATGTATGTCTGTATGTAGATATTTATGTCGGTTCCACCGTAGCATCGAATTCGAACCGTAAACCATTTTCACAAATGAGATGTCAATCGATTTGTCATTATTGTCCGGGTGATATAGGCTACAATGTGTATGCAATAAATGTATAACCAATGTTACATACAAAAAAGTGCGGGAAAAAAATTGTTTGTGTTAAATATCGAGTGGAGTATCAACTGAAAAATATTTCAAAAATATATACATTGTTAGCCATTAATGGCTGCCAAGCTTGAATTAATAGGTTAATTCATACTTTTCAGTAATAATTTTCCCGGAGTCGGGTATTCTCAAACGTATTTTTAAACGTATATGTATCTAAGTATAAAAGAAAATTTTAGTATAATGTAATTGCAACCGGTTTCATTTTGCGAAGTTTTATGGGAAATCTTGAAAAAAGTATGTTTAAAAATGTCCAAACAAATATTAACCTGACGTTTTCAAAGAAAATTAATGTTTGATATTTGTCGGAACAATGACTCTTATTATCTTCTGAGCCAATGATACCGAAATCCATGCAAAGAAAAAGCCGGATTTTGTTACTGTTTTTTTTATTATTAATTTCATTATACTTTTGTGATCTTGTATAGACCGTGGTTTGATTTATTACGAGTATGTCCCTTCCACGTAGTATACATTGCCTCGTTTGCAACAATCGGTCAAAATTGAGTCATTACAAATTTGATCATTTTGCATCTTGACCTGACCGGGGATCGAACCGGGGACCTCCGGTGTGACAGCCTGCTTTAATGACCACTAGGTCAAAGAGGTCATCAATAGTGATTCAAGAGAAAGGCTAATGTTTAGATATACATACCCGTGCATAGCCTAGGCGGGTCACGAGTTAAATGAAAATCAATTTTTTTTAGGTTTTGTGAACGTTGTAGAACAAAAGTTGTTCAGTTTCATGGGCTGAGGTACCATCTGAGAGGTTTTGCCTTAGTTAATTAACACGTTTTATATTAAAAAAATAAAAAATGCATTCGAATTGAGAAGCTCATCTCCTTTTTTTGAAGTCGCTTCAAAATACACAATAATTTAGACATGCACGAAAAGCTTCAAAGTGAATTTCC
The DNA here is from genome assembly GCA_963576875.1 of Acrobasis repandana. Classification (NCBI taxonomy): domain Eukaryota; kingdom Metazoa; phylum Arthropoda; class Insecta; order Lepidoptera; family Pyralidae; genus Acrobasis; species Acrobasis repandana. The sequence continues at coordinate 5,337,412 of OY756230.1, read as the reverse complement.
ATAAGCATCAAAACCGAATTTCATAATTTCCCACATTTTCCCGCTTCCCACCAATTCTGATACACTTTCACGAAAAGTCTCTGTAATAAGATTACTCGTACAATGCGCCAAAGAAACCAACCCGAGGCAGTAACCCTTTACGAAAAACCTTTTAGCACAAAGCAAAAAACTAATCGAAATTCAATACCAATTAAATTGGTACATTTTTACTTCCTTCCAAGTCGTCAGTTAAGTCGTCGTCCCTTAAGATAGTATTCAAATTAAGGAATATCTCATTGAGTGTGCCGACTTCCATTTAAATTAAGCTTTTTGAAAAACTCTCATATCTTCTTTACCCGGGGCGCACCGGTACATCAAAGAGGGTGGACGAGAAAGGGGTAAGGTATTTTTCTTAGAGGGGAAGTGGGCGGGGAAAAAATGCGTAGACTCACACTCATGCGTAAGTAAATACGGCACACAGACAGACGACTGTATGTAAAACACTTTAAGAAGCGGCGAAGAAATGCGAGAAGCTTAGCGCGTAAAGGGTGTTCCTAAATGTTAATTACGATCTTTTTAATTAATTTAAATGCCGCTAGTCTACTAGGCACCGGAAACGTTAAGGGGCGTATTTTAAATTTTATTGACTGTGTTGTAAAACAACCTAAGAAAAAAATTACAAATTGTTTATATAGACTAGAGCCTGGCTAACGAAAGCTGACCCTGATAAACCTCAGAAAATTTAAAAAAATCATTTTTTTCCTTTTCAATCCTATTATAAATTATAAATGTGAAATTACGTAACAAATAACATTTTAAATAACGCAAAAAACTAAAAAGTATCAAATCTGTTTAAAAAAAGTAAAAAAAATGAAAAAAAAATCTAGGTTTTTTAAATTTGCTGCGGTTTTTCAGGGACAGCTTTCGCTGGCCAGACTCTATCGTGTTTTGTGCCGTTAAAAAAAAACAGAAATTTTCTATTTGATTTAAATTGAACTTTATTATGACAAGTAAATTTTTAAATTGGAAGAGAATGTGACCTATTTGGTTATGTTTACAATGTACAATATGGCGGTATCCTGGGTCAAATATAAATTATTTTCTACTTATATCAGAATAAAACGACACCAAATAATGTCACTTGTCATTGATCATATTAATTTTGAAAGTGGTTTTAGATTTATTGATGCAGAAAAATTTATAACACAACAAAAACATCAGTAAAGATGGCATATAGACACTGATGACACCCATCGCATAAATACCGGGTGGATGAAATTGAGAGAACTGTCCGGCATGCTATGCGACAGACGAATGCCTGTGCGCATAAAGGGCTTATGGAGCAGCTGTCCGACCGGTCCGGCACGTATGGAGCCGAATGCTCGACATCCAAAAAGCAGCACGATCATCAATTACACTGCGCAGAGATGAAGATGCTCAGGTGGGCAGGTGGTGTAACTAGGCTAGATCATGTCAGAAACACACACATAAGGGGTACCTTCAAAGTAAGACCTATCCCAGATAAACTACAAGAGAGCCGTCTGCGGTGGTACGGACACGTTATGAGACGACCATCCGACTACAAAACCAGAAAAGTGTTAGACATCAAAACTAAACCCCGAGAACGAGGAAGACCCCGATCCACATGGAGTCCGTAGTAAATAAAAGCCTCAAAGAAGCCCAAGGCAACAAAGAGACGACCCAGGACCGAGCTGCTTGGAGACGCATGATACGGAGGGCCGACCCCAAATAAAATGTGAAATGGCCTGGCAAAGAAGAAAGAAGAAGATTCAGAAAAAAATATATTATGTATGTCCTTATGTATGTATAATGTACCAGCTGTTTCGCTTTCCGCGCTGGTTTTAGGGCTTTCGCAAGACCCAGAGCCCACATTTAGATGAGCAGGAAGGTGGGAAAAATAATCAAAATAGTGATTAGATATAACTATTTACATTATTTGCATTTCGGCCATTCCCTCGATCGGCTTCTACGATCTGCGCGGGAAGAGCAACAGCTGGTGTACATTTCTTTTCTCCGGTCTGGGAGAAAAGAAATGCAAGGAAAAACAATAATTGAGAAAAATATCTGTTTGACAAGTCAAAGAAAATGTCTCACATTTTCCAAAGACGTCTTTCATTGTAACACCATGTACAGTGGGGGTAAAAGCGAAAGGGTTGCGGAGGCGATCGCCCCCCTGGGTGTCCACCGCCTTCTTACAGCCTTTTTAAAGGGGGGTACAGACTAAAGCGTCGCAGAGCCTTTATTTGCGTAAATAGTTTATTATTTTTGTTTTCCAATCTCAAATACGGACTGACTTAAGTGTACTTTAATGATGCTTGGAATTCAGATTTAAATTGCATATTGTATTTATTACCTACTTCATATGTTGTAAATACATCAATTTTAATATGAAGAATGTATGTGGACTTTGGGTTTTATGACACTAGATGCGGTCCACCCTATAAGTCATATTCAAGACTTGATTAATACTTTATGTGTAATTACACGTATGTAGTAATTAGTGAACTCAGATATCATCAAGCCAGTTAACCAACGTAAAAAAAAGTATGTTTACTTATTGATTTCTTATAAAGCGTACCAGCATTGCCTCTGTCTTAAAACGGGCTGTCGTCAAGAATGTTGTATTAGCAAGGCGTTGGTTGAGGGGGTGAGGTCGCGGGGTGGGGGTGTAATTGCAAAATAAAATTAGCCGGAACGGGTACGTGCTCAATTTGCGCCTCCCGGCACTGATTTGTTTTCGTTCGCTCCATGTTCTGCCTATGTGCGGGTGGTTGTGCTTCTCTGTGCTTTCTTAGCCTATATATTATTGATCCACCGTTGCCGTATGCTACACAACTCGTCCGCGACATTCAATGCATATATAAAATAAAAGTATAGGTCCAAGTTTACGTTAAATCCTTATTAGTTAAGAGAAACTGAAAATCCTTCGTTGAAAAAACCCGGCCGTGATTTCCATTCGCGGGAATGTTTAAAAGGCGGCTAAAAGTTTCGGGCCGGACTGCGGAGTCAATGGCTTTTTTATTTCCGCGTTTTCTTTCTTTTCCGGTTGAACTTTCCCAAAGTTTTATTTTGAGGAAGTTCCACGAGTGTCAGTTTGCCGTTCGCCCCGCAATTTTCCGCGGTTTGCGCCGATAATTGCGGACGCAGGTGGGAATATTTTCTTTTTTTCTCTCTTGTCTGTTTAATTTCACCGCTGGCGGCGTTTATTGCTTCGGAAAGTATTAGTTAGTGTCACGCCTTGACGCGTCGATGTGGTTACGCCTTCTCGCGGCCATGTGCGTTGCATGTATGACACATATGGTGATACGCCACGCCTATCGGAACGAACGCCCACCCGGCCGTAGCTATGTGCTTACGTGCCCCAGTTACGTGACGCGGCGTATGTGCGTCATATGTGGGGCGTATGTGGCGTTGTGCGCATGCCGAGGGGCGTGGTCTCCGTTCACGTGAACGTGACGGTTGTGTGTCACGGCATCACGTTTCTTCTGTGTGCGCAACGTGACAGCTATTTATTCGTGCGCCGACTCCGAGCGTAACGATAAATGAGTTATAATTTATTTTTACTCTAAAAAGGAAGGGTAAGGGAGACTCGGTCTGTAATTAATGGCGAAATTGGCTATTCCGAGTATTTGGGAGCCGGTAATGAGGTGAGATTGAGATTAAAACTCGGGTAAATGAGCTCCGTAAAGGATTATGACGGAAAAATTGAGAGTTATAAAGCCATATCCGACGGCCAGGAACTTGGATAGTTACGCTTTGCTTGATAAATTATTAATGAATTCGCTCTTAGTGGATGTTAAGACGCCGTTTTGAGTAGTGGGTATCATTGTAAACGGGCTGGGAATCAGTTCGTGGAAACTTTTGAGAATATTTTCGTTTACTTTTCGGCTTAATACCAATGTTCTAAATAACTTTTTTACAATTTGTCTTTTGAAATGCTACTATCCTAAATCTAAGTCTTCTTTTCTCGGCATCACCAGTACTGACTGGTAAATAAATCCTTTATGGCTTTTTAAGTCCGCCTATTACATCTGTAACAAAGTTAAAGAGTAAGTAAATAAATAAAACCTTCTAAATAAAATTGTATTGAATTATTAAGAAATAAATTTACCATATTTACTACATAAATATAGACATAATTAAATCATTTGTCAATTTTTCGCAAGTACAATTATTTTAAAAGGGGTGATTCACACATAATTTTGAACAACTTTTCCCAACAAAAGTACATCGAAATACGAAAAAAAAAAATCACTTGCCATTTTTCCATAGTAGGTACCTAACTAGATCACGTGACTACTTCCATTTGTATGGGAAGCAAATTTCTTTTTCGTATTTGTTCTTTTTAAAAATAAGCTTGCATTATACCTTTCCTTAAAATTTTGCCCCTACGAAAGTGGTTTCAAACGGTTACTTGCTTCTAACCCTGTAAAGTAGTTAGGTATAACCTATTTTATCGATACTTAACTAATTCTTCGTAGGACCTTAAAGTTAAGTAAGTCTTACGTTACTCCGCAGTTATAATCTTATTGCTAGTATTATATTTAGACATTATCACGATTTTATCTCTAATGGGGCAGACAGTGAGTTTCGGGCTTTGTGACTACAAACATAGCCCAGGGCCGCAATTTAGGGTCTACCACCCACTTTTAGCGTGATGGTGGGCGAGAAAGTGAAAAAGGAATCAAAATCGTGATGGATTGCGGGATACAGCTAGCATATGATTCGCATTTTCACCTATATAATCATCGTCATCATCCAAGCGTATTCCCGGTTGCATCGTCAGCGGTTACGCTTCAGAGCCCGGGGTCCGCTACCTTATCTAGGTGATTTGACGAGGTTACTGGTTTTACACAGAGCGACTGCCGTCTGACCTCCGCAACCCAAAGGGTAGACCAGAACCTAGGATAGGTAAAAACGCTAGATGACGTTCGGGACCAACAGCTTTACGTGCCTTCCAAAGCACGGAATCATCTTTCTTTTCGGATAATCAGGTGATTCAAGCCTTTAATATCCTAACCCGACTGGAAACAACTTTTCACAAAGTATGCTTCCCAGTGGGATTTGAACCCACAACCTCCGGATCACAAGGCAAAGGTATTAACCACTGGACCACCAAGGTAGTCGATATAATATACGGCTATATTATACAGCAATTGGTGATCAAGAGATTTCCTTCGGCCAAATTAATCCTTACGACTCAAATATGGATTTAGGAATCCACCTTGATTTTTGGTGTAGTTAGGGTTCAGAGGTTCGCCCTTCCAAAGGAAACAATATGAAAGAAGCAGGCCAGTATGGAAGATTATTCAATTAATTTAATATTATATTTTCATATCAAAATACTATACCTACAGCTAAGCTAAATCACAGACCATGGATCAAGATACACACAGCCTCTGTATGAATTTGCGTGTCGATCTGACGTCAAATTGACTTCATATAGGATCGTCACTTTTAGTCCGTAAACCTATGTCAATTCACTAGCGGACATTGAGCTCTCTACTGTACCATGTACATGTACCAAATACCTAAATCTGCCGTTTTAAGCCGTAGAAACTTGTCGAAAAACGTTGGAGAAAGTGGTAAAAAAGATTCCGTCCGTTTGTAAGTGAATTTTTTATTTAATATTGTATTGAAAATTGGCACGTCTTTTTCTAGTAGTATATACAGATCTGTGTATGAAACACTTTCGTCTCGCTTTAAAATTCCCAGCGCCCGCAGCGTGTAAATAATAACGTCTTCCTATTATCTCAGTCGTTTGCATATTACAGGAGCCCTGGTTGTTGTCGTTACTCATGCTGGATTTATATTTACTATGTTACATCCCAACCAAGAATAATTTCGTGGAGAGATACCTACTTTCCAGCCTACATCAATCCTAAAGACTATTACCCCGATAAGGGGAAAATTTTATTATCAATTAATCACCGAGATGGGTAGGCGGGTCAGTGTATAATTAAATGAAATCGCAAATAAAAAACTACTATTAAATATATATTTTTTATTTTTAAACTATTTTTTTTAATGAGGAAATATTGTTTGCTACAATAAAATGGACTTCAGTTAGAATAGTTTTGAAGTTATCACAATAGGGTATTATACTAATTTATGAAATGAAGTGCAATTTACATTTTCAAATTCATTTATTTATTTTTATTTATTTAACTTTATTACAAACGTACGTATTTTGACAGCTGACACTTTTTAGTTTACACGGACGTATGACGTAATAGCATGGCGGCTCGATTATAAAAACTGAAAACTAAATTAAATTTTAGAATTTATTTTATGTTATATAATTATTTTGTAATATTTTTTCCGACTGTTTTTAGCCTAAGCTATCTAAAGAAAGAATATATTTTTAACCGACTTCAAAAAAGGAGGAGGTTATCAATTCGACTGTATGGTTTTTTTTAATTTTTTTTTATGTATATTTGTTACGCGATATCTTCGCAAATTGTGAAACGATTTTGAAATTTTCTTTTGGATTTGAAAGCCTTTACTACCAAGTTGGTCCCGTTTTAATTTGGTAAAGATATGATAAACAACTTTGGAGATATGGAAGAAACTCCTAAAAGAAATTGAAGTCGGTTGTTTTTTTTTGTTAAAAATTTAATTATTTGTGACGTTACACGGGTAAAGGTACCTTGTGGACGGTGGCACTTACGACATTGTGTTTATTAAAGCTAAGTTAATTGTACGAATTGTTTTTCTAAACGTCCTAAGCGCCACCGTCCATAAGGTACCTTTACACGTGGACCGTCACATTTATGGACTGAGCGAGCGAATCAAGAGAAGCGTCTCAGTTTCGAGATAGGCCAAACATGCAATTGTGCGTCAGTTCGCCTGTCGGTTTGTTCTCGCCAACAGTTTCTCAACCGATTCTCGTGTAATTTTATAAGCACGTTCGATAATTATATAGAATTTTCTTGTCGACTCAATTTCGGGAAATTTTTCAAAATGGCGGAGATATGGGGGTTTAAAACTTTAAGCAAAATCATATGGTATGGGTATCAAAAACAACATAGGGTAAAAAAATATGAAATGGCTGGACCATTTCATATTTTTGAATTCATTAATTCATTAAGCCGCAATTTTTTTTTCTGAACAACTTATTTATCCAATAAACTTGAACGGGTTGGGGGTAAGTCGCGAAGTTTACATCTCACAGAGCCACTAGTTAATTTTTTCTCTTAGGGTAATTCCGGGAGAGATGGACCAGCGGGAGAGACGGGCCACCGTCAAAAAACTACCAAGATGATTGAATTTTTTCGAAGTGGCAACACTAAAATATTCCTGTCAGCCATTTCTTCCGTTTGAGTCGAAACAACAAGGAGTTTTTGTTGTTATTTTTATTTTATCCGTGTCTAAAGGTTTTTGCTGTCTCAGAATTTTTCAGCCAGTGTTAGTTACTTGAAGGTACGTTTACGATTTTGTGTTTTCTTTAGCAATCTTGGCATTATTGTGTCTTTGTGCTTATTAAACTGTATTTATAACCTCAAAACTTTTTGATTGTGCTAACTACTTTTTTTTTGTAGGCTAGTCCATCTATCCTTGAACATCAAGGAGAGACGAACCACTTTTTTGAAGGATAGATGGACCACTTTAAGTTACTTTTTAATTTGTGTTATTGTACTTATTCATAGTAATTTGACATTTAATATAGGTATAATTACTTACGAAAATGATTTTTAAGTATAATTTAGTATTATATATTTTTATTTTCAGCAATGCCGTTACAATACAAGAGGAAAGGGGGTGTTTCAAGAGGAAACTGGACAGAATCTGATTTAACGAGAGCTGTTCAAGCTCATCTTGACGGCATTGGTGTCAATGAGGCAGCAAATATGTACGGTATACCAAAGTCTACTTTTAAAAGAAGACTGAAAAATAATCAGTTGACCAAATCAGATGTTCTTGGGCCTTGTGGTGTGTTAACTCCTGAGAATTAAAAAAAGATTGTGGCACATATTATTAAGCTACAGCAAAGAGGATTTACTCCCTCAAGACAAACAGTAAGAAAAATGGCCTATAATTTAGCTGCGGAACTCCAAATCAAGCATAATTTCAACCGTTGTTCAATAAACCAGGCTCCATTTTTAATATGGATGAAACTGGCTTGCAATTAAATAACAGACCTGGAATGGTGGTGGCTGCAAAGGGCTCAAAAAGTGTTCCTATGATAACTTCGGGTGAGAAAGGTGAGACTATATCCGTGATCGCATGCTGCAGCGGAGAGGGTTTATTTCTGCCGCTTTATTGTATTATGAAAGGAAAGCACAAAAAAACTGAATTCTAAGACGGAATGCCACCTGGTTCAGTTGTGAAAATGTCACAAAAGTCGTCGTATGTTACTTCTGACATATTTTTTAACTGGCTTAAAAATCATTTCACCCCTCGCAAACCAGAAGGCAAATGTGTTCTTATCCTCGATGGTCATTCTTCTCACTGCAGTGACGCAGAAATACTGGAATATGCTGATCAACATGACATCATTATCATTTGTTTGCCCAGTCATACAACGCACTACTTACAAAAACATTTTACTATGATGAATGCAACAGATTTATAACTATGAATCCATCACGAAAACTAAATCGTTTGCATTTTGGGAAACTACTAGCAATCTGCATGGTACCAACCTGCTTGTGTGAATAATGCTATATCAGGGTTTTCATCTACTGGGATAATACCTTTTAATAAGAATGCTATTTCAGATTATGCATTTTTATCATCTAACATGCTTGGCAATGAATCCAACCAACTGCTAAATCCAAGCACACTTAACGCTCAACTAGCTTTCAGCCTCCTAAAGAAACCAGCCCTCAGCCTTTTACATCCAGTTCCTGCCAAGCAGCATCCATCAACATTCAGTCATCTACGTCCGACCAAGTCGCTTTTTTCAGCCCACAACCTACTACGTCCAGCCATGTGGAGTCCATTAGCCTCCAGCCTTCTACTGACAACCAAGCAGCGTCCTTTAGCCTTCAACCTTCTACGTCCAATCAAGCAGCGTTAACAAGTGAGGACCTAACACCAGGTAAGATCTTGGATATTGTGTCTCCCGTTCCCTGTGTGGAGAAGACGCGCGGCATACGACAAAGATCGAGGCAAGTGGCTGAAGTATTAAACCTTCCTGAAAATATACAAAACATCAAGAATAAAAGACAAGGCAAGAAAAGGAAGCAAGCGAGTCAAGTATTTACCTCTTCTGGAAATATAAAAAGCGTCAAGAAACGAAAAGGCAAGAAGAGCAACAAAGAGATTCAAGCTACAGTGAATAAAAAATTGAAAAAGGGAAAGGAAAATGCCACCAAAAAATTGAAGAAGAAACGAGAACAGAGTTCTGAAGAGAGTGAGTCAGATTTAGAAGTTATTTCTCTCCGTGACAGCCCTGAAATAGGAGAATGGAACGTCGACGAATGTGCTGGCTGTGAAGAGAACTATGATGACACTTTGAGCAGAGATGTTTTTTTTATTGTTACAATGTACAATTTGCGAACGGTGGTCTCATGAAAGTTGCACCAAATATAAAGATATGTGTGACAGATGCGGAGATATCATCACGAATTAAAAGATACAGCTGATTACATCTTACTTTTTTATTGTTTTTCGTTTTATTGTTGCTTTTATTGTTGGTCCATCTCTCCTGATTCCGTGGTCTATCTCACCCGAACAGTATAGGAGAGATGGACTTTGTTGATTTTTTTATAATTGCTAAAAATTTATAAGAAAGGTTAAGTTTTTCCTAATTTTTTGTAATGGTTATGTTCATTAATAGAAGTATTTTCATATGAAAAACAATATTTCGTTTTATTTCCTTCGTATCAAAACTTATGGATTCGCAACAAAATGTGGTCCATCTCTCCCGGAATTACCCTATATGTAGGTATCTCTTATATGTCTCATACGGCTATTTCTTCTCCATTTTGCAAGGCCTTTGGCATCCTTGGGTGACCACTGACATGCATGTTATATTTGGAGAAAGAAGAAGCGGGAATCGCACCCCGGGCTCCGAAGCAGCAGAGCTGAGGATGCAACCGAGAACGCGCTTAGACGAATAAGATGTAGGTAGACTCAAATATCGTATTTGAATGCCAATTTAAAAACTATCCTACATTTTAAGAGAAATAAAAAGTGTTTATCAAAAAATAATATTTAAAGAGAACCTACTATAATGGGTGATTTGTTTATAAAAACTCCCACCCCACTAAAAACTCCAATACCAATGACGGGACACACTGTTAAGTTTAATAGTTATCGACCTATTAAACGTGCAAAGCACAGGCAGAGTAAACAAAAACAAAATAAAACAAAAGCTTATCTTATGACATCTTCATAGTAATTTTGCATATCTACATCAGAGCTACTCTACAAATTGGACGATTGATTGTAATTACTACCAATAAATCTAACCTTACACAAAAATAACATACATTTGCATCTACCAGCTAAACAAACCTCAACCTTACACCGTTACTATAAGATTTAAAATAAAAGTTTGAAAGTGGATGCTAATATTAGTATTGACAAATGTGCTCACAGCAGGTTGTAGGGTGACCATTAAACACCGTCAGTCTGGCACGTGGTTTGTCCCTGGAATTCAGGTAGTGTGCTTGACAGATGAACTGTCCGCGGTTGGGGCAGGCATGTGGTCACCGTTTTGTTTATACAGCGTGAATGTTCTTTTATTTTATTTGAAGTATTTTTTTTTGTGATTTTACGCAAAATGCAAAAACAGTTTGCAGGCAGTTTCTACTTGTCCATTACTCTATTTTGTCTATGTGTACTACTTACTTGTAGACTCCTACATACCGAGTTTTAGCAAATGTAATAAATATCATATGTGGAATTGGCCAAAAAAGCAAATATCCTGTGGTACATAATAGGTAATTTCTTACTTTAATTTCTTTAGAAATAAGTAGCACCTAAGAACTATGTTTTCTTTTTTTGAATGTATTGTTTATAAATACTTATTCAAAAGTACTTGAGCCCATAAAATTAATACATAAATCAATTACGATATTTCATTCAGAGGTTACCGCACGAACAACTCAATATACATTCGTTACGTACGTTATAGATATTTTAAGTTTTTTTTTAAAGTCCGGCGCATGATTTTTAAAAAATATAATAATAAGAAAAACAACCTGTTCAGTTATGACCTCTTCTAACAATATTATGAATAAATTAATTGTTTCTTTGTGAATCACCTTGTATATCGTATATGGATCATAGACCTCATTAAATAGAAGCACAGAGGCGGCCGCACGCAGAGCAACACGACATACATTCGTTATGTTATTAGTTATATCTATTACAATCATTTATTAACATTTTGTTTGCATAAGGGCACGTGGGTTTAAGTAGTAATATTTATTCGCAGTTTGTAAGTGTATGAAAATATATTACCTACGTAATATTTGTATGTCATGTTTGTTTTGTTTTCTCGATATCGTGAAAGTTGAGATAATAAAATTTATTTATTTATATAGGTATACGTCTAATATACTGAAACTATTTTAAGGGTGAATTCAGCTCATGATTCTTAAAAACTTTCCCCAAGGAACATAACATCTGCGCGGGAAAAAAAGCAGCTAGATAACATTTTAAGTCTTATCTTTTTTCCCAGACAGTAATATTTGATATATCGTAGACAGGTCAAATTCAAAAATTAAACAAGGCCAGTATATGATCTTATTGATAGACTTTCCTTTCATGTCACGCATACCATGCGGACCCCTGTACAAGGAAAGCATATATTTTACGAGTGACACCGAACACCAGCCATTCCCTTATCAGATCTTATCAGGCGTTATCTCAAATTATTCAGACACACCTAACAGCGTGACGTTGTGAGTTGTGACAGTATGACCATTGACTGTAGGAACTGTACATTGATTTGACACTTGAAATTTTCACTGACTAAGTATATAATACGCTAAGCTAAGGTGTGGAATTCCCTCCCTGCGTCGATGTTTCCCCATACATATGATTTAGGGATTTTCAAGGCAAGAGTGAATAGGCATTTTTTGAGTCTGCGTGTTACAACTCAGACCTCATCTTAGCTTCCCATCAGGCTAGATAGAGGTCAAACGCACTCAAATCTCTAATAAAAAATAAAATAAAAAAAAATACTCTGGCGACAATAACAACAAATACTAAAAATAAAATAAAGCTTCCGAAGGCACGTAAAGCTGTTGGTCCCGAACGTCATCTGGCGTTTGTACCTATCCCTCGGATTGGTCCCTTTGGGTTGCGGAGGTCAGACGGCAGTTGCTCTGTGTAAAAACCAAAAACCTCGTCAAATCACCTAGGTTAGGTAGCGGACCCCGCAGGCTCTGAAGCGTAACCGCTGACGATGCAACCAGGAATACGCTTGGATGTTGATGACTAAAAATAAGAAAAAGTTAAAAATTAAAGAGGATCGTCATACAAGAAACGTGTTTTTTCGGCGTTTAATAACATTGTACGGAGGTACGGAACCCGTCGTGTAGAGTACGACTCGCACTTGACCGGTTTTTTCTTTTAACATACCAGCATGGAAGCAAGCAACTACTAGATAGTAAGGTTGGTAAGTAGATTATAGAGTTTCAATGTAAGATATACAGTTGCTTAGAATTTCTCCTTAGCACCTGTGGGTTCCCGAGTAATGTCTCGAGATGACAGTGTTCGCCAGCCCGCGGGCTACTAGCACATCTGCTGGTAAGCTGTTAACCACTAACACTAACTTTGCTGTACATTTCGAGAGATTACAATTTTTGTATGTAATTCTTACTGAATTATAAGTGTACATTTGAAAAGTTTTTAATAATCTCATTTATTCGTAATCAAAACATTAAATAATACAGTAGATGCTAAAAAACCGGTCAAGTGCGAGTCGGACTTGTACATGAAGGGTTTCGTTTCTCCGTATAATTGGCAATAGCAATATATATTCCGTGAAAATTTCATGTATCTAGTTAATGAAAGAATAGGTACCTAGAATATGATAGAACTTGAAGATCGAGTTAAAAACGCTGAAAAAATACGTTTCTTGTATTACAATCCCCTTTAATTTTTAACTTTATCTTATTTTTAGTATTTGTTGTTATAGTTACCACAGTAATACATAATCGGTGAAAATTTGAAGTGTCTCTATTACGGTTCAAGAGATAGAGCCTTGTGACAGACGGACAGCGGAGTCTCAGCAATAGGGTCCCGTTGGCAATATTTGGGTACAGAACCCTAAAAAATAAAATAATTAAAAATTTAACTATACATCATAAAGTAAACTAAACTAAAATTTAATCTAAAAGAAACCTGGTTCAAAGGAGTACGACACACCTATTTTCATAGGTCTGAGGGAAAGTAGAAGGAAATTATTATATGCTCAAAATAACTGAGTGGGCGTAGATACTATACGTCTTCCTCGTATTATATGAGTATACAAGTCAATGAATAGCTCCCATAGATATAATATGGTCAGCTTTGCGTAAGCCTGTGTCCGGAGGCTGCAATTCTCACTCTCGTCCGGAATCGCAACCTACATTGCCGTGCTTTACTAGACCGGTAATATTCATAGTCATTACTTGTGTCCCTTTATGGAAATGATGGCTCCTATCAATCTACCTACTTCCACTTGTAGTGTTTTTCGTTTGTTTCTAATAAATTTATTGTACTGCAAAAATACACAAATATACAACCGTGTGTAACACAAAGGGGGTATCAACCCGAAAGGGTGTTAACGTACTAATCAACGTGAACAACTTACTATGGGATCCCTGAAATCGCGAAAAAAATATCTGCTGCTCCATACAAAATGAAATACCTACCTACCGTACCAAAGTGTATGGAGCTGCAGATTTTATTTTTGCTATTTCAGGGTGATCCCATAGTAAAAGTTGTTCACATTGTACGTTACGTTAACTCTCTTTCGGGATTAAAGTTATTTAGTTGATGTAAGTTGTACATTAATATTTCAGGTTGATACCCCCCCCCCCCCCCTTTTAGTAGATTTATTTCATGATACTGAATAACTTTGTCTAAGGAAGATAAATCGAAATATAAAAAATTTTTTTTGGCTTTCTACACACACTTGGATCAGCAGATCGGTCAATTAGTATGGGAGGTCAAAAAATATTTTCTTGGTCAATTTTTACTTGTTTTCAGGGTCATTTTCCAACTTTCCTGTTGTACCTAGAACCTCCAGGAGAGAGTATCAACCAATATACTCCATTGAGGTAGTCGAATTACGAAAATGTAAATCACTTTGGGTATTAAGGCCAAAATCACTACAAAATATATATCACCATTCAAACCATACAAAATACAAAGGCTAAACTATGAATACCTTTCATAAGCCAAGCCCGCCTCCGGCCGATATGGTCTAGGCGTTCGATAAGAGATACCATCGCACTTACATTACCTCCTTTAGCGCAGTCGGTTAAAAGGTCCCACTTGCGCCACTCTCTCAATATGGGGCTTCGCCACCTATGTAGGCATTGTAAGGCCCGTCTTCCATCCTTCACTATAATGCTATATTTTCAGAAAATAAAAAGTAAGAACATGGACACCAACGCTAAAAGTGGCCTGGGCCTTACCACCCTAGGCTCTGTCTGCCCCGTTTGGGATAAAGAAGTGATAGTGATCTGTATCTGTATTATTATTATTATTTTTATTGTTATAGGTCGGCAAACGAACAAGCGGGTCACCTGATGGTAAGTGATCACCACTGTCCATGGACAACTGCACCACTGTATGGTCATACTTGGCCAGAGCAGCAAGAAGATTTGGCCTACACTCTTCACGCTGACTAGACGGGTTGGAGAGGTCTCGCTGATGTAAGTATACCTAAGCTTCGTTTAGCTCGTAGTTCCTAAGTCGCCTTCTACGTCATCCACGGGAAGACTTGGAGTGGTACTATTCTACCCTGCCAGAAACCACACGGGCCCAGCCGTAGGCCCAAAGGCCACATTTAGTGTAATAGTAGGGGGGAAAATAGAACAAAGGCATAAACACAGTGATCGTTTCAAGCCACATCGCCTATTAACATGATTCAGTTTCTTGCCCATTCCCACGATCGGCTTTCTTCGCGAGAAGAGAAGCAGCTGGTACTTTCTATTTTTTTCTCACAGACCAGCTTAGAAGGAATATATAAAGAGGAGATTCAAAAGGTTTGCATGAAAAAGCTTGTATTTGTAAAAATCTATTTGATATCAAATATTTACGAGTACATACACAATATTTACAAAAAAGAAAGAACATACAGTTATCTTGCATTGGGGTCCACAGCACGTCGAACTTTTGGGAAAGATCATACATGCATTACATACTAGAAATGTACTTATTCTAAATTATTTCGTTAAGCTTCGTGGAAGACATGCCTAGGCTTCGAACAGCTGTATTTGAACTAGGACTCCGATATGAATTGCTTTTGATAATGTGTGTTGGTATTTATTTACACAGACCTCAAGACCTTTGTGTAAATCGACCTAGTTAATACTTAGGTGCAGATTCTCTCTTTATTCATTACGAGGCAAACAGAGCCGAGGGTTGCAAGCCCAAAGGCGACACTATCGCCAGGGTCGGACTGTGCTTGAACGGTAGGGCCGAGAGGCAGAGTTCTGTTTTGTGATAGTTATGTACAGCAGGGGCACATTCTGGCACGGGCTAGGGCTCTTAATTTAAAAAAAAAACCTGTTAGTGGCTTTTTTGCATAATTAATTATAGAGCACAAAACCATAAGAAAAAACCGGCCAAGTGCGAGTCGGACTCGCGCACCGAGGGTTCCGTACAAACCTGCAAGGTTTAGTATTTGGTATGAATTTCAATTTAATACCTCTACGCGTTTATGAGGAAATGGGTTGTAAGTTTAAAATTATTAAAAAAAAATATATTATGTGATGTAACTAAAAATTTATGGTTTTCGTAATTTTTCCTTTATCTATGCTATAAGACGTTGCTTCGTACCAAATTTCAAGATTCTGAGTTCACGGGAAGCACCCTGTAGGTTTTGATTCCCTTGCAAGTGTCGAAAATTTGCGGCATAAACGGCTGTATCTTTTGATTGCGTTGGCTTAGAAGTTTGATTTTTTCACAGCTTCAAGGGACAGTAGACCTGAGTAATTGATATAAATTTCAGCTTCATACCTCCACGCGTTCCTGAGAAAAAGGGTCTTGACAGACGGACGGACGGACGGACAGACGGAAAACAAAGTGATCCTATAAGGGTTCCGTTTTTTCCTTTTGAGGTACGGAACCCTAAAAAAGTATTTTTTTGTCATTTATTTTCTCCTAAATTAATGGGTAACCTATTAAATTTACTACATGCGCCGTTGCCCTTCCCGCTCGCCGGCCGTCGCCCGCCAGTCGCCCGATAGTGGGCGGTGCATGTCAGCTCTTATCTTTCGTTTTTATTATGAAACAAGGTTCTTATGACAGAATATGTAGTATCCTTGGATATACAGGGTGACATTTTAACCACCAGCCAAATTTTTGAAGCAAGTTCAGTCCATGACACTAAACTACTTTCTATAAGAAAAAATTGTAATCGATAATAAAAATTCGTCCTTTCATACAAAATCCGTAGGGCTAAGCACTAAAGGGAAGGCGAAATTTTTTTTTCGGTTTTCGTTAATTTAACTACTTTTTCCAAGGAACATATTTTATTTATTTATAATATATCGAGAAATGAAAAAATATTTGTTGCCTTCCAAGCTGATTCGGATCAGCTGATCAATCAAATTGTATGGGAGGCCAAAAATTATTGTTCATATTTCGATATATTTTCCTTAGGGAAAGTTGTTCAGTAACAAGGACTTAATTCAGCCTGAAAATAGTTTCAGTATATTTTGTTAGACCCTGTAATGCCCTGTCTCAGAATATATAATACTATATATATTCTGAGTGTACTTTTGGTCTGTACTATAAATTGCACATGGATTCAATGTAAAACTTTCAAAACGAATAAATACCCTTTTACGCGAAAATCCAACTAAATTGAACTAAGAAAGAAGAAACAAAGAAGAAAATTATTCGGCAAGCAATTTACAGGATACCTATAATTAACATAACTAGACTATACCTAATTAGTGCCGAAAAGGCGCCCAGCTCAGCTTCGTGCTGTGGTGTAGGAACCTCAATACGCTGATTTTGAGCTGGTACCAAAAATAGAGGTTAGATGGTTTAAAAACAATAAGTTGATAAATCAAATATCATAATAAACGTATAAGAGATGTCCATCCTGTAACTACACATTATTATTGCGATGA
Organism: Acrobasis repandana; assembly: GCA_963576875.1. Taxonomy (NCBI): domain Eukaryota; kingdom Metazoa; phylum Arthropoda; class Insecta; order Lepidoptera; family Pyralidae; genus Acrobasis; species Acrobasis repandana. Next base: position 5,320,157 of record OY756230.1, on the reverse strand, counting down.
ATAATACGATAATATTTCACGTGACCGTGTCTAATTAAATAAATATTAGGGATCCATGATACCATCAACATTCTACTTACAATGCCCATACTGTCACGGATTTTTTACACACGTATTTGATAAATATGCTCCCACGCATAATACATGTATTGTTTAGAGCAATCTATTTTGAATAACAGAAAATATACGTGTTTATAAATGGATTTTTGATGATGGCTACTAAACCATTGTAAAACATCGTAATGTGACTGATAAAAGTAGGTAACACAGTTTGTGTTAGCGTATCACTGATCTTGTGCATGCTAGTACTTAGGTACCTACTTTTTAGGGTTCCGTACCCGAAGGGTGCAAACGGGACCCTATTACTGAGACTCCGCTGTCTGTCCGTCTGTCTGTCCGTCGGACACAGGGCTCTATCTCTTGAAACGTAATAGCTAGACACTTAAAATTTTCACCGATTATGTATTACTGTGGCGGATATAACAACAAATACTAAAAATAAAAAATAGTTAAAACTTAAAGGGGGTCGTCATACAAGAAACGTGTTTTTTTCAGCGTTTTTAACTTGATCTTCATAATGGCATTAACTAGATACTTGAAATTTTTACCAATTATATATTACTATGACCACAATAACAACAAATACTAAAAAAAATAAAGTTAAAAATTAAAGGGGGTCGTCATACAAGAAACGTGTTTCTTCAGCGTTTTAAAACATTGTACGGTGTTACGGAACCCTTCATGTACGAGTCCGACTCGCACTTGCCCGTTTATTTATGTAAGTTTTTTTTTGACAATAATTTTACGGCCCTGGATACAAGTCCTTTAGAGCGTATCTATAGTTGTTTTGCTTCTTTATTTCTAACAAGTTACAATCAAAGGTTTATTCCTTTGATTGCCTTAAGGGAGCTTCTGGCGACAAATCTTTACGAGTCCACTGGTTTTCATAGGCGATTGAGTGGCGAAGAAAGAAGCTGATCATATATATCACTACAGCCGTACCTACTATAACTGTCCACTTAAATTTTTCACATATATTGTTTATGAGCAAGAAGAACATTTATACTTAACAAAAAACTGCACCAATTTCATATTATTAGCAAATCCAACATAACACCTTGTCTTCACGTCAAAAACTCTTCATGTACGTTTTTATTTTTTCATTTACCAATTTATGTACACGAACAATGTATACAGAGAATACATAAACTAAAAATTTTTTTAAATATATTTTTAGAGTTATTGATTATGTAAGAAAACTCGTAAAACATCCAAATGATCACCATTCTAGTGGATTGAAAATGTTAAAAGTTTATTTAAATTAAAAATTAAACTTATAGCGAATAAAAGGGACGGTTTATCCAGAAGAAATAATTTTGGAAAGATTTTGTCTTCCTGTAAAAACCTGTACATTCATACACAAATTAAACAATAAACGGGCAAGTGCGAGTCGGACTCGTACATCAAGGGTTACGTACCACCGAACAATGTTTGAAAACGCTGAAGAAACATGATTCTTGTATGACGACCCCCTTTAATTATTAACTTTATCTTATTTTTAGTATTTGTTGTTATAGTGATCATAGTAATATCATCATAATCGGTGAAAATTTCAGGTGTCTAGCTATTACGGTTTGAGTGATAGAGCCCTGTGACAAACGGACAGACGGACAGATGGACAGACAGACGGACAGACAGCGGAGTCTCAGTAATAGGGTCCCGTTTGCATCCCTCGGGTACGGAACCCTAAAAACCAATAGATCTCAAAATGATGCAAATAGCTTTCAAGTACCTATATAAGTATTCTAGTATAACGTATTAAAGACATGACACGCCTAATGTAGATTGCTACCTTGAAAAGTCGTAATAGGTCGGTTTAGGTACCTATCTGTTCTCTGTTCGTTTACTTACATTATTATCACTATTGATAGCGAAAATACGCTCCAGCTTAGGTAAGCGAATCTTACGTTCACTAGAACGCCATAAGTGCTCTAACAGCTTCCTTAAAGCTATTATCTCGGGCTACTTTGTAAAATAATAGCCACTAATACAAAGTATCAGCTTATCTATAATACCTAATCTAATCTACAGACACGACACAAGAGAACTCATATAAAGAAGATTTATTCTCGCAACGCATCCAAATTAATCTTATACCATGACTAATTATAGCCAACAACGACACACGGAAAAAGTCGCCGGCCGGCCACCGAACTCGCATCCATTTATTACCCAACCAAGCGTAGGAGTCGACTAAAAACTAAAAATCTACATCCAACAAACTACCGGTTGAAAATTTCCGCGTTTTAAACCATTGTTGCCCGAGGACGGAATGAGCGCTTATTAGAATTTATTCAAAGGGAGCACTTACGTTTGATATAGGACTACATTATTTTTTAGACTATCATCGGCTTATTAAAGGAGGAAATATGGTTGTAGCGTTATAACTTGCTTGTTAGTGATTGGCTCGAGGGCGGATGGAAAATAGGATAATTTCGCTTGGTAATGCGAGCTGTCGCCGCATCAGCCTCTGGTGACGATGCGGCTATGCTTACGCGGAGTTACGCGTTCGGGATAATGGTAATAGTCAAGGTTCCTGCAGTGCGCCGCGAGCGGTTGTGAATGGTGTGCATTGCGCCGGGCAGTTCACGTGAGGGGGCAGTAAATATTTTTTGACTATGAATCCATATTTTCACATCCTCTCCCTTTTTACTTTTTACAATACAATACAATACAAATTCACTTTATTCCACTATAATAACACATTTTAAAAAAATAACAAAGACAAAGAAACTATGGGTACAAAGGCGGACTTATCGCTACATGCGATCTCTTCCAGTCAACCTTTGGGTTGAGGACAATTAGTAGTATGGAACAAGGTGGGCGCAGTATCTATTCTCTAATACTATAATTATTAACTTATATATTAATACATACTTTTTTAATATTAATTGCGGGACACTAGATGAGGCAACTCCACAGTGGAGTTAATCCACTAACAAGAGCATGCTGTTACATTACAAGAAAATAAAGAAAAATATAATAACAATTGTGTTACTTTGCTAGCCGCAAGGTGTCTAGTGTGCGGGTTTCCTTGCGATGTTTTTTTTTCACCGGAAGCAAGTGGTGGCACCTAGGTGAAAATTACCGTACGTCAATACAAACTACAAACTCAGAAGTTCAAGTCGCGCCCAGTGAGGATCGAGCTCGTACCCCACAGACGTCACAGCCAGTGCCTAAAACACGCTTGACCAGAACCGCTTTATTACTTTTTGTTTTGTTTTTTGTGTATGTAAGTGGCCAACACTGGTGTCAGATTTTTCAAGCTGCCTAAAGGCATCATCATAGCTTGACGACTGCCATACAATGACAGCCGGGACCAACAGCTTTTACGTGCCTTCCGAAGCACGGAGGAGCTCGAGTAATTTTTGTACCACTTGTGGTCACCCATCCAAGTACGGACCACGCCCGGGGTTGCTTAACTTGTGAAAACGCTAGCAATGCGTACTTCCATCGGGTCACCGAGCTCCTCAAACTCGTTGGAAAACTATTATATGATAATTAAAACGTTGAAATTATAGACAGGGGCGGCATAATTGCGATTGCACCGGAGCACCCGTTAAACTAGGTTCAGACTAGATAAGGCTCCTACGGTAGCGACCAGTAATGGGTGGGTAAGGCTGGGCGGGGTTGTTTCGAAACAACGGAATTCGGAGTGGGGACACACGAACGCACCTTCGACCAAACGTTTAAACACAGCAATTGGTCCAATATTTGACAGGTTGGTTGATGAATGGCACTATTAGTATTGGAATAGAATCAATAAGACTGTCTTTTAGCAGATAATTTACTTGTTCTTTATCAAGGTATACTTGTGGCTGATGGCTTAACCATTTGTTAGATGTTTGTTGATAATGATTTGATGGCTTTGTTGTATCTGGTTCTTATTAGATAAATCGTTGATGACTAACCACAATCAATCTGTGCCTAGTAATTTAAGATTTTGTAACAAAATTATTTGAGAGAATCTAAAACGAATGCTTCACTAGTTCACACATCAACAGTCCGAGTACCGTGTACATGTGGGTTCACAAACAATTGCTTTTCTATTACAATACAATACAATACAATATCCTTTATTGCACAAAAGTAAAATACAGGACATAATTATTTTAAAAACTAGGAAAGGCGCAAAAGGCGGCCTTGTCGCTAAACAATTTTTTCCGCACAACCTCGTTTAAATAGGAAAAAATGATGGGAAATAAGATAGTGCGGCCAAAGTGTCTATTGTGTTTAAACGTGTTCCCTTACTTATCTATCTCATAAGAAGGCTCAAGGTAGCTCAGCGTGCTATAGAGATGGAGAGGGTTATGCTCGGTGTTTCTCTACGTGATCGAATCAGAAATTAGGAAATTCGTAGAAGAATAAGTCACTGATATAGCCCAGTGGGCCGATGGTCGATGAGGCAAAAAGATTCTTGAATGGTGACGATAGCAAGCGAAGCGTGGGATCACAAGGTGGTCAGACAACCTGACCAAGGTTGCTGAAAAGCGTTGGATACAGACCGTTCTAGATCGGTCATTTTGAAAATACTTGACTACTTTATACGGCTGAAATGATGAAAATAAAGAAAATTGGTAAAACAATTGATTTTAATTCATGGGACAGGTGAAACTTAGATCTGATTAGGTGTAAATAAAATCCTTTTTCTTGAGCTTTTTCTACATCAAACAGATTATGTTTTTGCTCGGAGAATGGAATCAGTATTACACTGTAGCATACTGAAAAATTTCACTATTTGCAGTAAAATTAATTGTTAAAAAAAATTGGTTGTCTGTAAAGTCGGTTTACGGCAGAGATATGGGATATAAATTGTTCTGAGGTTTACGGACGTTAGTTTGACGTGACAACGTCAAAACCGAACTGAGCCGATCATGCCTCTCTCTCGTTCGTGCCGCGCTCTCGCTTGCGGAACGCGACAATGACGTCATCTTTTTCGTGCATGCAGCCCGTAGTATGTATATGTTTTAAAACGCTAAAAAAAACATGTTTTTTGTATGACGACCCCCTTTAATTTTTAACTACTGTTTGAATGAACTACTGCTTACAGTTTATAATGAGAACGTGAAGCTTTACTACGCACATTTGCCAAAAGTGACCGTTTTTCGCAAATGTGCGTAGTTAAGCTTAACGTTCTCACTTTAAACTGTTAACAGTAGTTCATAAAATACTTTAAAAGGATATCTGGGGCTTGGTAGTAGCAAAATTTTAAAAGATATCTCCGTTTTCTTTGAAATGATTTATTTAAAATGGGGGCAGCACTGAACCCCGGAAAATTTAGGTACGGCCTTAATGCTAAATAAGACTGGACGGCGCAGTTTCAAATTGTTTCTTCGGTTCAACAGTCTCTTATTGACATTGACACCTGAGCTACAATCGACCGTTCGACCCCAGACAAGTACGGACCCAATCGATACCATGCCAATATCGCTATTTGTCGAATATAGTATTCTTGTCAATCGTTTGCGTACAAAAGATAGGTCACTGAATAGGTTGCTGCATATTGCACGCCTCATAAGCGAAGCGCATGAGGTAGTGCTCTACTCTCGCCTTACAAAAATTAAGTGATTTTTTTAACTAAATGTGTCTCTATTTATTTTCTATCGCACTTGTACAATAATATTTACACATAAATGTCAAGGAAAAACACTAGTTTTAACACTTATGACATTTTTAAAAGGCATTTTGCCTTTTAAATAAATAAAAACAATGTTTAATAAAATCATTTTGTGGACGTCCGTGTGTCGGTATGTATGGAAACTGGCGTGGTCACGATAACTCCCGAACAACTTATCTGATCAAGTCCATTTTTTTTTATACCTTCAGTATTATCCAAAACTAAGTCCTTTCGAAGATCACGGTCTAATTCAATGTAGTTTAATCGTAATTTCAATTTAATTGTGAAATTTTAGTTTATGCCTCAATCAAAGCGCGGCAAGCGGCATTCTCCACAATGTCAAAATTGACAGTTGACATTTCATAGCTTGGCCGGTGTTGCACTTGCAAATTATCTTACATTAAAACACATTTTGGGACTGCCAGTATAAATAAAAATGAGATTATGAGGCGTGCACTTTTGGATTTTCCAAACTATTTTAGAAAACTTTACGCAAATAATAATAATCTAGGTACTATTTTTTTCGAAGACTTTGAGAACATGGAAAATGGTAGAAGCAATAAAGTGTAATAAAAAATTCTTATAAATAAATAGATAAAGACAAATTGCACAGACTGAGCTAGCCCCAAAGTATTTTTTAAAACTTGTGTATTGGGATACTAATTAAACGATTAATTATTACGTGTATTAACACAGTGGAAGCCAGTCATCTGGGACGCACTAATAGCGCAGCAGCAGCAGCTGCGGAGGATGCAACCGAAAAGAAGCGGGTGAGGTTGCGGTTTCGAGGACAGCACTACAGTCTCATTCCCATCCCATAGCCGTAGAAACTATGGGATGTTGGGATACAGACGCCAAGCGTCTAATCCGGGAATTAGGCACAGAATAAGAGAAAAGAATGGTGACTCTCGCTCAAGCTCATTTCTGATGCAAAGGTTTGCCATTGCCATTCAGCGCGGTAACGCAGCAAGTATATTGGGCACCTTTGCAGCAGAAATGTCAAGGGGCGGGTTAGAAATGTAATGTAGAACTGTATTTTTAATTGTATTTTTTTTTATTATTATATAAAGTTAAAATTAAACGATACTTAAACAACACCCCCAGAACCTTCGAGTGGTGGACTAGCGTGGTTACCAATATGCCACGGAAGTCGTCAAATAAACACTTGCACACAACAAAAAGTTTAACATCTTTTTATTGAGGTAATTACATACATTAAAGTTAATACTTATTCACAACTCACAACCAAATAGGTACTTACTCGAATCTATAATAATATGGTTTAGAAATCGATACAATATTCAATATTTGAATAGGCAAATCGGTATTTATCGTATATTGTGTTCTTGTCAAGCAACGTATTTGTATTAAATTGCGTTGTCAGCACGTATACAATATTTGTATGGTGTGATATGATATCAGAACGCCTGTGGAAGGCGTGTCAGGATATCTCAATTGACAAGCAATCGATGCGCACAGGAGGGTGCCCACACACATCCCGAGACAAGCCCACTCCAGGGGCCCACTCAAGCGTTGACACTCCAGGGAAAGCGAAAAGATGGCCGTCACAAGCAGACCTGGTGACGAACAGTTGCGGCGAAGATGAAGACAATCGGGGTAACGAAGTAAAGCGTAGTCCAAGACTGATCGCGATGGCGAAGCACTATTGAGGCCCTCTACTGGGGTAGGAGGCCTCAATAGTGCTTCGCTTGACTTACTTGACGGTCCTAAGGTGGGCCTTACAACAATAGTGGGCAATAGTAGGTGGAACAATATCTAAGTTAAAAATGTGATGAAAAATTTCGCCGCTAGTAAGATTTGAACTCACGCCCTCACATCTGTACTGTGTGTGTGTGTAATGTGGTGATTTTTTTTTCGTCACAAATTTTAATTTAGATACCTACCCACTTATATATATTAAGTACATATTTAGTTAAACACCCAAGACCCAGGACAATTAAAAATAGGCCATTTTTTCATCTTGCCCTGGCTGGGGATTGAACCCAGGACCTCCGAGTGCGAAATCAAAATGTAACATTACTATATTGATTCCGTTGTTTAACTTCACGCCCACAATCACGCTGATTATAGCTTTAGGGTCATAAAGTCCTTGACTCTGTAGGTCCCGTTCGGGCAAAGACGAAATAGTGTAAGTCCTCATCTGAATATTGTTATCCTAGCTTTTTTCTCGTACACATAAACCTGATACGCGCAGTACCTTCAGCTTCCTCAGTTATTCTAAACCCGCCCTAAGCGAGCTATCATAAGCATTAAATCACCAGCACAGCACACAGTCACTGTAATTGTAGCCGGCAGCTACTTGATGACATATTCCATCAAAACTCGATACTAACGGTATCGAGTGGCATCGAGTCATCCCTGTCAATATGTCATTGTGACTTGCAAAGCGAGTCGGGAGAAAATTGCTCTAATAAACGTATGTTTGTTAAAGGTGCTAGCACATAGAGACGGGTGGCGAAGAATCGAGTCGCAGCGCTGAAATCCGACAATCTTATTTTTATAGAATTAACACACGTATATACTGATCACGTCTTTATCCCTTAATGAATAGACAGAGTTAAGAGTCGTAGAACCCGTAAAAAGAGAGGCAACTGTTACATTCTATGTTTTTTCATAAGTAAATACATAAAATGTGAAAAAGCTCTGTGATAAACATTTTTTTTTAGATAAAATTGAATTTTTTTTTCTTTATCAGTAGTTTTTTAATAGATTGCTTCCTTGAATGTAACTTGAATATTTCCAGGACTGCGTACAAATTGTCTTTACCGTGTTGACAAACGACATTGACATAAAGCATCTATAGGCGAGCTCTATTAATGTACAGATTTGTACACTGTGAAACTGTTCCTTCCGCTTCGCCTCTATCAATGCAACCTGCCCCGGCTCAATGTGCCATACTATAAGCGTATGCAAAGGGAACATCCCTGGGGACATGGAATCGATTATTATAATCGATTAGTTATGTATCGATGGTATACCGGTCGTTTAGTAGTGTTAACGTAGTGAACGGCTAGGTAGCCCTGTTTGTAGACTTGATATGAATCAAGGAAGATACCCATTACATTATGAACTTATGAATACCTAGATAAAACGCATTTCTATAATTTATTTTATGGATACTTAAAAACGATTACACTTCATTAAAAAAATACGTTAAATAGATATTTATCTCACTAAAACTAAAATGATATCTAAATTTCAAATTAAATTAAAAACCTAATTTAAAAATCTAAACTTTGTTCATGTGGCATGGTGCCAAGAACACTGGCTGCATTCCCGTGCTGAATTGCTACTGGAATTTTATTTTATCTTAATAATGATTGTAAATTCAGTTTAATCTTAGGCATTATCATTCTGTTAGAGAATAAAAAGTATAATGTAGGTATTTTTACACGTATTTAAAAGTAGGCATTTCTTTGAAATTGTCGAACCAATGCCTGAAATTTTTATGATAGTAATTTAGAAGAAAATATTGTAAGTGACCCGTATTTATTGCGATTTTTTTCCAAATTCTAGCACTGGTCTCATAGACAAAACGGTATTTATATTATTGGGATGAGTCACATTAATTTTATTGTTAAATTCTATATATCAAACTCAGAAACGATTTTTACAAGCTTTTACATAGGTACTAACCAGTCCCGTTGTAGGTATGTGTGTCCGTAATCAAATCTTGCAAGCTAAATTAAACCTACTTCCCATTATTCAATCGATTCGTAAGTTGGGTGACAATGCAATATACTCGTATATTATGGTTCTAATGACCTGATCTCATGATGAAGACGGAAGGTGGCCATGGCATCTCTGTGATAAAACAACATAACTCTACCAAGTTTGGGCTCAAATTGTTTTGTCTTGACTTTAAACACTATAAACTTTATTAATTCATTGTCTTAGATAAAAGCTTGTTTTTAATTAAAAACATATTTTGAATAATTACTTATTTATTATTTCTGTCATCAGCATCGGTCTTTTTACTCGTAGTCTCCACTGCAGGAGCACGACCTTCTCTGTACTACCAGAGCCATATATTAGCCAGAGCAGTCTCCACGCTGGCCAGACGAGTTAAACATCCATGGGAAGACTTGGAGTGGTCCTATTCTACTCTTCCGGAAACTACACGGTATTATTTCTGTGAATACAGTAAATTATAACATAACGAAACTGTTCCATATGCACAAACGACTACTAAACACTATTAACCGAGTTAGAATTTATTGGCACTGGCGTCAGTCGAAACCAAAAGTGACTAGTACAGTCATGACACAGTTTCTCAAAGGGTATAGTTACACACGTTGGACATTCCTCGGGCGTAATGACTACACTCGTAATAAGTATGGCGGCGGTGTTAAGGCGAACTACTTTTTTTTGATATTTACACATAAATAAAACTAGCAAGGGGAGGTCCATAGTCTTTGCCTACCCCTTAATACTTGTGATAATATGTATAATATGTATGTATGAAAGTAACTTATGACTAAACTCTCGTCGGTGTCATCAAGACTATCTTAACTAATATTATAAGAGAAAAGATTTGATTGTGTGTTTGTATGTTTATTTGTTTGTAATGGATAAACTCAAAAACTACTGAATTAATTTTTAAATTATTTCACCTTTAGAAATCTGCATTAATAGCCAGTAACATAGGCTAAACTTTATATTTAAAAAAATTAAAATCACTACAGATCACACTAAAATCTATACGAAACAATTAGTCTTGTTCCATATACAAATAAAATAAACGCTCATTATTATTGACTAACCAACAAAAAAACATATTACAATACAAACGCTGGTTTGGCCAAGTAGCTAGAAAAACTTTTCCTTTTCTTATGATAGACAGAAACTATGACCCCTCATTTACCACGGTCCGGACGATCCTGACAGACCTATTTAGCTTCATACATGTTCACCGGCTATGGGCACTTATTAACTCAAAATTTTTCAAGAACCTGAATAAGTTAGAAAAAATACTTATAAATAAAGTTTATTTTCCAGGCAAATTAAAAAACTCTGACGTTCAACCAACACCGCTCTGCGAAAAATCATCAAGAAGAACAGAATACGCAGTCTATATCCCTTCCTTATTATATATTACATACCAATTATAAAATTTATTAAAAATTTGTTTACTTGTTGCTTGTATACGGTAGACTCTAACTTCCCCCTACTTTCCCATTTCCCAGACTGCAATTCCCTATACGCTCAATATCCTATACGCGTGCCCACCTGGTTTCTCGAGCCTGGTACAGGTCTAATGCGGTCTGACTTGGCTGCGCTAGTAAAACGGAGGAGATAAGTACCCATATCGGCCCGTTGCTGGAAGTGTAGTCACGCTCACTCCAAGGTGGACTTAGTTCCTACGCTCTTGCTGCGAAATGCTGGCTGGGTGGGGCACAGAACTGAACTGTACTGAACTGAAATTAAAAAGCCCTGACGTTCAAAACCAACTCTAGAGACAAGGCTAACGATTAAAAAAAATGCATCGAAATCGTTCAATTGGTTTAAGAGGCACGATGCCACAGGCAGACACACATACACATTAAACTTTAACACCCCCCTTTTCGTCGGGGTTAATAAAGATGAGACCATTAAAAAAGTGAAAACAGAATTTTAATGAGATGGACCGTCGCCTTAACAAAGCAGTTACATTACATGAGAACGTTAATGTTGTATGTTAGCAGTTAAGTAAATTAACCATGTAAATAGTCGATACAGATCTCTCGGACTTTTTATTCGATTAAATTATACGATTACACCTCGTTATTTCGTGATTGATTATTCGATTGATGTCTGTAATAATGAAGTGATTAAAAATCGAAAGTTTTGAAACGAAATCGAGTCTGAATCGCGTGGGCGAACACCGAAACATGAACGAATTGTAGGAAAGTTGTATTGTTAAGCTAGTCTAGACATCTAGGCTTAGTTTTTACTTTACGACTAAATTTGTGTGACATAATGAACGTTACCTAATAATACCGGGTATAGTTAAGTTAACAGCTGGTCTTATGGATACGTATGCAGCAATGGCGGCGCTAGCACTGGTAGGACTCTCCATTGATTCAGAGTAACATATATACCTACTACTACTACAAACGAAACAATTTATCTGTACACACGTCGATGTGTGAGTTTTATACTTAGGGTCGCACCGCAGAATTAATTTAATACTTACCTACTAACGAGTTCGACATATTTACGATTATATTTTTCCATACCTGAAGATTTGCGAACACTATGACGTAAAAAATATTCTGTTTTATATGTATCAAATGTTACAGAAAAGTCGGAAACAGCTACATAATATCACTTCACAAATATTTTTCATTATGTCCATTGTCCATTTCACCATTAGTTCACTTTACTGATTATTATTGAGTCATTTATAATTTAACGCACTAATTCACTATTGTAATATAGTAATTTGCATATTCGGCGCAAAACTATACGGTAATTATATGAATAAATTCTATAAAAATAAACAAATGTTTATCACATTTTCACGCACAGCATGTCAAGTTGTCATTGTCAACAATGGCATTTACACTATAACCTGCGGAAATCTATTTGGCATTTGCGTGTATGTGATTACCTGTGAGCGAGGAGCTAATGTAACATTACCGGATTGCTAATACCCCTCTCGCTCTTGTGTATCTCCCGCCAATGCGAGAGAGCGAGAAGGGTATATATATCAAAATGGTTGCTGGGTAATAACGTGAAATTATATTGTTGCTTTGCTTACCTGTTTTCATCATTTGGAAATGTATGAAATATACGTTCTTTAGAGTATTGGGTGGATAAACAATTATTATACGCGCACCTTCTCACCATGATGGTTACTATTGGTTGACAGTTCTCAAGACAACACACGTCGCGTATTGCGTGCGGCTAGTAATTAAACCCTGGTTTGGAGCCGTCAAAGCTCACAAAGTGCGGGGGAGAGGTGCGGGGACGCCAATTTGCGGGAGACGCTGTGAGAGACCATTCTGTTTGACTCTTATGTATTCTGTGGCGCTAGGCTAAATGTGAACGTCAGCAACATTATTAACTTGCCCCTTCTGAGCTTGCATTAACTATATAAAAGTACCGTCGGGTTTTAGTTTTTAAAACTATATCTTATTGCCACTTTGGTCAAATATCCAAGGGTAAACCACGATGCGAATCCTCGTTGGGCTATTGAGCATCTCTCACATAAGTATGACCCTACGTAGTAACTGTCATAAGGACCTAAGTTGCTAGCCGTATGGTTCCCGACAGAGTAGAATAGGGCCACTCCAAGTCTTCCCGTGGATATCTTAGAAAGCGGCTTTAAAAACACAAGCTAAACAAAGCTTATAAACATCAATGAGACCTCTCCAACCCGTCTGGCCAGCGTGGAGAGTGTAGGCCAAATCCTCTGACTGCTCTGCTCTAATATATGGCTCTGGTAGTACAGAGAGGGTCGTGCTCCTACAGTGGAGACTAAAAAGACCTGATGATGATGACGATGACGTAACTGATTTAATCTGTGGTTTTAAACACATTCCCACGTTCAGGAGTACCTACTTACATATAAGGAAGGCAAAAGAATACAACCATACGACATAACTTTTTTATTAGCAAAAGCTTTTAACAACAATAAAGTATAAAAACTGCATATGTTCATTTTATACGTAAGTACTTCTTGATTTATGAGTGGAATGAATTAACAAGTACAAATTTGTAAAGGCTGAGTGTTTTTTTTTAATGACTAAGTTTATTGACGTTTGGTTTCTTAATGTAGGTAATTTTAAGCTTTTAATATAACGTCTATCTAACACAATATACTAAAGCTATTTTAAGGCTGAATTCAATTCAATGTACTGCACAACTTTCCCCAAGGAACATCGGAATATTTTTTGCTTTCCATATAAACTTGGATCAGCCTAGCTGATCTATCACTTGTACAGGAGACCAAATTTTTTTTTTTCATATTTCGATATATGTTTCGTGCCTTTAAAAATCTGACACCAGTTTTGGCCACTTACACTCACGCAAATATTTTTGGATCAGACTTTGTTCTTTTTTTTTTTGTTTGACTGTACTGTTTTAGGCATTATATTTGTTTTCAAATTTATGAGTGGTCCCGAAGTCGCCGAAAAAAAAATATTATAATTGATCCGGCAACTGGGCCCGCAGTCCGAGTTGTGGTCCCAGTTGCCGGAAACCTCGAAACAAACATTAATAAAAATTGTTTACAGTCACGTATAAAAATAACGACAGGTAAGTAAGTACATACCTACATGCTTAAAATGCAAATAACCACAATACAGTTAGCATTGAAAATTGCTATTTTTCCAAACCCTTTAATATGCATTGCTTGCCTGACAAGATTTATACCCATCTAATACCCAATAATTTATAAAACGTCACACATTTCACATAAAATTATATCGGAACGGGTTGCCGGTACCGGTATGATGGTATCGATACATCGGCAATTACAGGTTGAATCGGAAAAGATTTATTCGATAATCGCCGATCTAGGATCTATTCATATAGGTTGCGGAACACAGGAGTCATGTGTAGTAATTATTAGTTCGAGCGGCGATGCTTCAAAACGTGGGTTATTCTGCGACATGGGCGTGTATTTTTCGTATTACTTTTGTAAGACGTATTACACAAAAATAACAAGAGAATGTAAATTCACCAAAAATACTTTTTATAATGATAATTGAGTAGATAAAAATGTACCTATACAAAAATGAATAATTTAGTACTGCAAAGATACCATTTTCAACACGATTTTAGATTTATTAAAGGAGAAAAACTGATGACTTCACGGTTGTGTTTTTGAAAATGTTAGTTTTGACGTTTCGAAAAAAGTGTCTAATTTGACTTATTGTCATCTAGCGGATTCTATCTGAGATTCTATCTCTAGAATATTTTCACAATGTTTGCACCATAACATACACAAAGACATACGCCATAGAGATCACGCCTGTTTCCCAGAGGGGTAGGCAGAGACTCTGGACCTCCACTTGCTACAATCCTGACAGACCTCTTTCGCTTCATCTACATTCATTAACCTCTTCATACATGCCCTTCGGTTACGGGTACTTCTTACCTCTCCTTTTTATAGAACGTCTGCAATCTGATCGCAAAATGTTCCCCGAGGTCGACCCTGTCCCGCTCTTCATTTCACACTTGCCTTATAAATATTTTTTGTTAATCTCTTTTCATCCATCCTTTCTACATGCCCAAACCATCTTATCACAATGACAATAACAGAATTCGAATGTATCATTCTTAATAGGTATAAAATTCAAGCCAGCCAGTAAGAAACTCTTAGTAAAAACTTCTAACTATGGAGGTTTTAATAGTTTTCTTTCATTATGTTCTTTGACAAACTTGGTAGTACATCCGAACGGACTACTGCCAATAAAGGAAGGATTTTTTTCAGGTTGGTGATCGCAGTAATTGGTATAAGTCGTTGCAGAGAAGATGCCGCTGTCTGTTCCATGTTGCCTATAACTTCTTTAGTCGCATCTTACTTACGACATGCCTGGAAGAAAAGAGGTTGATAAAGAATATGTTAACATTCTATTAAAACACAGTAAGACAAAATTTCTAAAAGGTATTACGTACTTGTAGGTGTTTTGTTTATGATATGTTTTGAGATTGGTCATAAATGTTGTCGTAAAGTTTGATTTATTAGCTGTATTTATGAGGCACTGGTGTCGCTCACACACTTTACATGTGTAAATACGAGTAAGTGCTTACGTATTTATTGATTTCGTAACAGTATGACGTCATTAATATTAGCGTTAGTGACTACATACGTATTTAGTTACATTTGCGAAATGTCACCTTTTATTCATCCTTATACTTGTAAACTCAAAACATAAATTGATTCATAAGTCTTATATCTTATATGCGGGAGCGTCTAGATTTATATAGAAAGCTATACGTAAGGAGTCATATCTTTAAACATCACTTACCAATTCTATTTATAGGGTAAAATAAGGTATTATTCTTTTATCATTTCTTCTAACAGCAGCTGTTTTTCGATAGTCTTATTTCATGTAGCTTTTACTACAACAACTACAAGCTACAACGTGAAATTGACATGATTGCGTAATAAATAAATAAAGTATATTAAAAAAAAATTAAAAAACAGTCAAAAAACTAAAATATATTTCGGAATTTCCATACAAAGGTATGCAGCAGCCCGGGAAAATGGTATAGGAATGTAATTTCTTTTTTGTTTTTTGACTGTTGTTTTAAAATCATTATGCTATAGTGATATTAATAGCCCGTGGTTCGATGTATTACGCATACCTATGTCTATTACACGTTGTATATGTACGTCCTAACCTAGCTAACATTAATTTCTCAGTTTTTGTCACAGCCATTGACTTTATATTACTGGCGTAACAGCATTCAATTTTACCCCACATTGCTTCTTAACACACGTAAGATTATTGAAAATGTTGTAAGTAAATGTACTTCTATATAAAGTTGAGCAAATATTTATTGTGAAACAGTCAGAATAACACGTCGATTAACATTCAATAAAAAATCAATTACACACGGCAGCTGCCAAACGCCGGCGGCCATTTTGATTTATATCATCGAAACAATATAGCAGACCAAGTGCAGAATATACCACTTGTAATTTGCAGTGCATTTCAAATATTTCTGTACATTGAAGGCGAATGTCTTATGAGACATTTCAAATATAGGCTTGTATTTAAAATGTTTTTGCCAGATCAAATTTTCATTTGTTATTATTTTCACCCTCCAGTTAAACCTCTTGAACAAAGAGTTTTAAAATACTTGTTTTGTTGTTTATCGTGTATGTAAGTGGCCAACACTGATGTCAGGTGTTTTTAAAAATAATACAAAAAAGTTTATAATATATTTTCTTTCAAACTACTTACTAAAATCGTACTGTCAAATGCGTCAAGTTGCCTTACCACTCCACTACAATCAATCGGTCTGGAAATATATTGTGATCAAAGCAGACCCTGGTGGACAAGATCTTCAGGCAAGAATACAGATACGCTATTGTTATCCCAAACGGAGTAGACAGAGCCTAGGCCATAAGACCCCAAAGGCCACTCATAGCGTGTGGTGGGACACAGGTGAAAAAAGGGAATCAAAATTGTGATGGGTTCCTAGCCGCATCGCCTTTTGACATGATTCAGATTCTGGGAAGGGGGAAGTGGGAAGAGAAGCAGCTGATACATTCTACGTTTCTTCTTTTTTCTCAGACCAGCAATCGACAATGATTTTTTTTTAAATAATGGAGTCATTTTAAAACGAAATCTATAATCTATATAAGTAAATACACGTTAAAGAGTCCAGTTGGGTACACTATATTATCTACATACCACATGTTGGCACACATAGAGCTATACAACGTGGAACGGACATACCCGTAATAAATCGAACCACGGTCTATACAAGATCATTATAGTATAATGATATTAAAATAACAGCCAAAGAACAAAAAAAAATCGGCATTTCCATACAAAAGTGTGCAAGCAGTGGGTGATTTGTATGGAAATGTCGATTTATTTTTGGTTTGTTGACTGTTATTTTGATTTCATTTTAGTGATCTAGTTTAGCCCGTGGTTTGATTTATTACGGGTAAGTCCCTTTCACGTTGTATATTACATAAGCACCGGAAACATCACAACTTCACAAGTTTTATCTGTACTGTATTAGACAAAATGCACGTCTTATAGTAGCGAAGACATGTCTTACCGTTTGAAAAAGTTCTACACGTAATGAGACGTTACTGTATGTCTTATCAGTGATTACATACAATCACAGTGCCATACACTAGCTTGTCGGTCTTAAATTCCTTACTTGATAGATGATAGATATGGTATCAAAAGTATATTTAAATTATGTACTTTCTACACATATTATCATGTAAAATCTAGAATTGTCTAAATTCTAATAAAATAATCTAAATTTTTTCTATAAACTTGTACATAGTATGCATACCTACTAGATGATAAGACTGACTTTCAAAGAGCGTTTAAATTAAAAAAATATATTTATTTATTTTACTCTTTATTGCACACAATTAAACAAATGAGACACAAATAATAGAGATAAATTTCAGCATACAAAAGGCAGCCTTATCGCACAGCCACAATCGTACTTATGTATTTTTTTATTCCTATTTTCAGTATCACGATTTCTATAATAACTACCCATTTTTAAAAATGGTAACGAATCGTAGGTACTTATAAGATTTACTGTATAAGAAATCCGATAGATTATAAAACCTATTTTCAAAAATACTAAATTAAAAAAGGAATGTTTTTATGTACGAATATGAAAATTCCAAATTTGAATACTCCCAGCAATACAAAGTCTGACTCGATAATAATTCCAAACAAAAGTACGAATTCCGAATATCATATACCGTTTTATTAAATGTCCGAAATTTTAAAGGGTACCGCCGTACCATTGACTCTGCATGATAATGTTTGCGGCGGCTAGTCACTTCTATCACAAGCTCTGTCTCTACTCTATTATTAAAAAAAATACCTAATAATTTTGTAAAATAAAATTCCGATGTTTAAAAATTTCGATTTTTTTTAGACTTTCGTTAAATGTTTCGAGGTATTTCCAAGCGGAATACTGTTTTCCGTGATAAAAATACATCAGATATTTCTTCATACTTTCAAATATCGGACAACGAAGTCGTATTTTTAATATTAAGGTGTTTAATAAATTATATCTAAATTAAAAATATGTACTCGTAATGAAAAATTTCGCCACGCACGAGTGAGATTCGAACTTTTGCCCATCACTTCTGTACCGTTAGTATTATTATTAGAGAGCATTGTAATGCTGTTTAAATCAATAATTTATTGAAATAATCGGAATTTTATTTCAAAGTGCAAATGAAATTTGGATTTTCGAACTTAGACTATTAAAATTAGGAGTTTACTGTTTCGGGTAAATAGGATGTTCCCTTTAAATTGAGTAAACGTTAAGCGTTCGATATTAACTGGATTATTTAGATTTTTAATACTGTTGCGACTAACGGTGGCGTAAATAATTAAAAAACGTGCTCAATCAAAGCGTTGTAATTAGTTAGACAGTCTCTAGGCGGGAAACGGCAAATACGATAGTTTTTACTGACACTAACGTGAAATTTCATGCCTACTTCAAAGTTTATTGTCACTGTATACAGTTTGATATTGTTAAAATAGGTAATAGCGTTAATGGGTTAGATCGTTGGCAAGATAGGTGGATGACATCAGAAAGACCATCTCAGTCTCATCTAGAGGTCCGGTCGTCTCGAGATTCTCGTCAATCTATTTATATTTAAAAGTTATGCTCTTGTCGGTGGAGTATGAATTCTCTTTTATTTGTCTCTTTCATCTACCAGCTGTTTTATTTCGCTGTACGACACGACATTCACCTACTCCTTTATCCTAGATCCTCGCGTTTGTAGTATTTACGTTAGATTACTTTTAGTTAGAAAAAAATATCCTTCAATGAAATTGTCATTATTTAAGCAGCATATTGCCTCTCGTCCTTGACGCCACCATTGCTTTATAATAATATGAGGTATTCTCTTGTATCTTGGCTGCACACTTTTGTAAGGAAATGACGTTTTTTTTGTGTTTTTGACTGTTATTGTGATTTCATTTTACTATAGTGATCTAGTATAGCCCGTAGTTCGGTTAGTTACGCATATATGTATCAATTACATGTTGCACATAGTTAAGTGTACAATATGAAATAAATACTTTGACTTTCACCCTCCAGATAAATAACGGCAAACCCCGTATCCGTGTGGTTCCGGGTTAGAATAGGACCATTCCATCTCTTCCTGTGGATGTCGTAAGAGGCGACTAAAGGACCTAGCACAAACATCTCGTGCTACAATTGCATTCGCAAGGAGGGTTAACGTCGGGCCGTGGCCGGTTGTAAAACTTTTCGCACAAATAGGTACATTCCTAAAGTGGGTTGACGTCAGGCAGGCGGCCGGTCGTAAAACTGTAGCCAAATCATATAAATTGTTCCGACTATTTTTCTCCTTTTTGTAAGGTCTTTGGCATCCTTGGGTGAACATTTACATGTTATATTTGGAGAAGAAAAAGCAGGAAAGCGCACCCCGGGGTTTCGAAGCAGCACAGCTGAAGATGCAAGCAGGAACTTCCTTAGACGAAGAAGAAGAAGATAAATAACAGTAAACCTAATATAAGAAACGTAACAAACAATACTTACATGTAAATGAAGAAAATAATAACTTCCGTATCTTTAGAGCTAATATGGTTCTCAATAGTTTCTCCGAAACTCTAATTTATGTCCTAATTAGAGGTGTCAATATGGAATGCATTAGGGATAATAGTTCCTACGTGGAACAGTTGTGTAGGGCTGTCACTATTAAGTTTGAAGGTGGTGACCTCGCGCACTTAAAATTCAAAATTCAGATGTTTATCCAGTAATTAGGCCTTTGCAGGCACTTTTAAACGTCAATAAGTTTTGTATACATTACCTAGGTGTAAAATTAATTAATTATTTAAAAAAAAAACTACCTATACCGTTTCGCAACGACCACTGCTGAGAAGAAATCAACCCAAAGGTTTGACTGTTAGAGAATGCTTTTAGCATTAAGTCCGCCTGTTGTACTATTACATTTGTATGTGTGTACAATAAAGTGTAAATAAATAAAAGAAACGCCGAAAGAAACTCATTTACACAGTACCTTTTGGTCGCCTACGCGCCAGAAGGGCTTTGTCAGTTTACAAACATATTATGCCTAATACAATTTTATCGCAATATAACATGTAAATCTTGCGAACGAATGTCAAATCCAATTTACAGAAATAAGTAATACTGAGTAAGTAGTCTTAAAAAACTGGCGGCACCCGTTCACGAGTTGAAGCGTGGATCAGCTATCGCTAAACTCAACCATCAAATTCCATAAGGGATCGCTGAGATCATCATCACCCGAGCGTATTGCATCCTCAGCGGTAACGCTTTAAAGCCCGCGGTTCGCTACCTACCTAGGTGATTTGACGAGGTTACTCGTTTTTTACACAGAGCGACTGCCGTCCGACCTCCGCAACCCAAAATAGAACAGAACCAATCCTAGGATAGGTTTAAACAAACGCTAGTTGGCGTTCGGGACAGACTGGAAACAACTTTTCATAAAGTATGTTTCCCAGTGGGATTTGAACCCACGACTTTCGGATCACAAGGCCTTGACTTACCTTGTTGTTTAGATCAAACCCAACCCTAGTGCTAAGTAGGTAGGGCACGCACCGCTTTCGCCGGTACCCGTGCGAAGCGAGTCTTTCTCGGTAGTAATCTACGCCGGATTATTGGAAACATATTGAACAATAACAGAACGGTAGTCGGACACGACTGCCCCTATCTAATGCTCCGTTGGTTGCGAATGTTGTGATGTAGAATTTTTGGAAGAGACAACTTTGATGTAGGCCAATCAAGATGTTGTAATGGCAGGCACTGTTAACAGGGTAATCGTACCAAAAAAAACCGGCCAAGTGCGAGTTAAACTCGCGTGAAGAGGGTTCCGTACAATTGATTGAATTCTTATAGATTTTCCTGTAATCTACAAGCAATGAACTATATTTTGTATTTTTGTCAAAATTTTAGGATCAGTAATTTCGGAGATCAGGGGGGTGGACATGGTCAATTTTCGTCTTCTTTCATGAATAAAATCAAAACTATTTATTTTACAATAATAACAAAAATATATTTGAGATCCTCATAACGAGCCATTTCATTTGATATATAACACAGTAAGGTTAGCAAAACCTTTTTTTTTATTTCCTTATTTGTCCCCCGAAAATTACCCTTATGAACCCTTAAGGCCGTACCTAAATTTTCCGGGGTCCAGTGCTGCCCCCATTTTAAATAAATCATTTCAAAGAAAACGGAGACATCATTTGAAATTTTGCTACTACCAAGTCCTAGATAACCCTTCAAAGTATTTTATGAACTACTGTTTACAGTTTAAAGTGACAATGTTCTTACCTTCTTCTTCTTCAATGCCACCGTTTCTTTTTCACGTGCCTACATTTCTCTCCATCCACTGGTTGTCTGGAAGAGATCGCTGTCAGCGATAAGACCGCCCATTGTACCTATGTATATATATTTACAAATTGTGTTTTGTTAACTTTTTTATTTATTTTTTAGGTGCAATAAAGAGTTATTCATTCATTCATTCATTCATTCATTCAATGTTAAGCTTTACTACGCACATTTGCGAAAAACGGCCACTTTTGGCAAATGTGCGTAGTAAAGCTTAACGTTCTCACTTTAAAGCACTGGGGGCAGCACTGGACCTCGGAAAATTCAGGTACGGCCTTAAGAAAAATATTTATTTACTTTGCACATATGTGTTTGGGTAGGATTACAACATTCTACCTTTCATCAGATTCGGTCCAGTAGATTCGGAGCAAATTGGCTGTGACAGACGAACGGACAGACAGACGCATGAGTGATCCTATAAGGGTTCCGTTTTTTTATTTTTTGTACGGTACCCTATAAAGTACCACTGAAGAGATGGTAGACCTGTTATTATTTTCTGAAGTATTTTGTTTTTCTGGCTTGTAAATTTAAAAGTAATTAATGTGTGTAATTTATTTTGAAAAATGATTGAAATGGACCTAGAAATAATGAAAAATCTTGAGTTTTTTTTTGTTACGTATTTAGTTAACAAATATGCATACCTACAATTATCCAATATTAGCCCAAGCCTTAAATAAACATGATATAATATTTTATAAATGCATGATACTTACAAAATGTTTTTACTTAAATTGCCGACATACAAACAAACGCCGGATTGTTTAAATAAATTAGAAGAACTTCGCTGACTTGGCGTGCTCGTTCAATTAATCTATACTTGTATTGATTAATGTCAAAACACTTTTTAGCTAAATATTTACTAACTGTAAAAATAAATATAAATAAATAGAGAAGGACAAATAACACAGATCGAGCTAGCTCCAAATAAGTTATAAAATTATGTTATGGGATACTAACTCAACGATACTATCATCATCAGGTCTTTTTTAGTCTCCCCTGCTCCCACGACCCTCTTTGTACTTCCAGAGTCGTACTTGGCCAGAGCAGTCAGAGGATTTGGCCTACACTCTTCACGCTGGCCAGACGGGTTGGAGAGGTCTCATTGATGTTTATTAGCTTTTTTTAGCTTCTGTTTCCTAAGCAGCCTTCTACGACATCCACGGAAAGACTTGGAGTGGCCCTATTCTACTCTGCTGAGAACCACACGGCTAGAAATATAGATAAACACTCAAGACAATTAAAAAAAGGCCATTTTCCAACTTGCCCTGGCTGGGAATCAAACCCAGAACCTCCGAATGGCGGACTAGCGTCGTAAATAATATGTAATAAACCATTTCAGGTCAGCAAAGCACACAAATATGTCTCATCTAGTTGCACTATTCCACTGTAAATATTATTTCCAATTGATCGTGAGACGTGACGCTCGTGGAAGTGAAACCTCTTTTGTAATGAGCGATTATGAGTAACGATTCTCGATTTTTTCTTCAAAAACACAATAACGATTGCGAAATTCTTGCATTCGGAACCGTTTGGACGTCGAACGAAGGCTATTGTGGTGTATTTCCGATTTAGTTGTTAGAGCTTAAATTTGTATGCAAATAAAAGAGACAGGAAATTGATATAAATAGTACTAAAAGAAGTTTCAATAGTTTCAATACATATTAATAGTGCGAGTAAATTCATTTATTAGGTACTTGTGTCATAACATTTTGTGTTTTTATTATTGTAGTGGTTCGCACAAAAACCGCAAATACCTCTTACAAAGTTACCAATCAAAAATAAGACGTCATAGTTCCAGTTGCAGGTTAGTCAGTTCACACTCAAAAGTAACAGACTGACAAACGACAGATCATGGCGTTCATTGCGCACTGCACAGACTTTATTTAGTTTCGTTTATATTATTTTGATGCAGTATTCTTAATTAAAGACCTTTTAATTGTCTTCTTCTACTTCCCCCCTTATCCCACTTTACGTGGGGTCAGAACAGCATGTAAGTTATTGCTCTCCATGCTGATTGAAGATTTGGCTTAAAATTTTGATTTCATTTTATTTATCATAATTATTGCAAGAGTACCTATACATTCAGATCCTATTGTCAATCGCAAATTAGATACGACAGGTACAGAGGAATTAGTGCATGTATTAGTCAATTCAGACTGACAAACGTCAGATCATCGCGTTAATTGCATTTTTTTCAGATTGTTTATGAATCATTTAATGCGGATTTGTGTAAAGTAAGGTTTTTAGCCTAATAAACAATCTATATTTCTTATTCATTTCGTAAGAGGCGAATAAAAGACATTAAGAACACTAGAACTAAGTAAAACTAATTGCTATAACTGCATTCCCACAGAGAGTTGACTTCAGCCGGCAGTCGGTCGTCAAACCATAGAAAAATTGTTTAAACTGTCTAGGCTTTTTCTTCTCCACTTTGCACGATCTTACCTTAGGTGATTACTAACACGCTCAATCTCAGGCTCATAAGCAGCACAGCTAAGAATGCAACCGGTACGCACTAAGACGAGAACAAGAAGACAAAGTTATCAAACACAAATAAGACATCATTCACAGTGCATCGATTTGTCAGTTCAGACTCCAGATCGAGCTGAAACACGTCAGATCGTCGCGTTGATTGCGCTGACTTATTTATGAGTCTTTTGATGCGACTGATTCAGTTCAATTTATTGTACTGCTTTAATGAGTTCGTATTTCATCTTTATTTAGTTTATTAATTTACACAATATATTACTATAAGGAACGAATATATTACAAAATATGTAATCTCTTCCCGGAGACCAATGAGATATAATTATTGCCATATGTATGGGATATATGTATATACATATGAGAACATAATGAGGAAGCTGGAAGAGAGGAAAAAAGATGAGAAAAAGAAAGGGAATATTGATAAAATAACATGAAATATAAAGAAAGAAAGCTGACACCGTTCTCCAAAGCAACGCAGATAAAAGTAACGGGGATTCACTAAGATAAAAAGGGGTGTTTAGTGCCCACAATTTTATAATTTGTTTTATACATAGTATAAAATGAAGTCGTTTCCTTTCGCCTGGCCCTCTGTATGTATGTATGTACGGTACTTTATATCTATTAAATAATAGAGTGATTTAAGAGCTGTACTTACCTATAAGTGAAAATATTTTTTGTTAAAAGAATTATTTTATTAAATACCAATTTCAAATGACAAGTTTACATATGTAATAAATAAAAACGTCAACATCCACAGTTATATATCTTTAATTTCTCAAGTAAACCTGTTTTCCTTTCATCTAACCACATGAGTGAAATGAGAAATCCTGCATGCGAACACATTAACGGGAAAGTCGGAACCGTTTATAACATAGCCCAGGATTTTATTATCTAAGCAGGGTTCGTCACCAACTGGACACATGGACTTAAACTGAACTCAAACTGAAACGACTTTATTTATACTCCTTGGATACTGGATAGGAACTTCGATCACTTCTTTATTTTAAAATTTTATCAAGATATTTCATATCGTTCTAGTAACAACAAGAAGTGCGCAATGAGTAACAACGTATGACGCGGATGTATGAAAAATGAACTAGTGGTATTCTTTTATAGTACTTAGTAAGTTCTTTTGTGGTCTTGAAGGTACGTTAAAGTTTTGTTGCTTGTGCGTAAGATACATATGCAAATTCTGGCATAAATGATGGCCTTTTTAAGATCAGTATTAAACAACGATAAATACAAACAATTGAGGTATTTTTATTTAGTTTAGTTTAATATACGTATGTAGTTATTGATACATTTTAGTTTAATTTTGTTATTTTAGTTATGTTATGAATAAAAAAATATATTTATTGACATTATGATTTAAAAAATCTAACATATATCTGCGATATTATCTCTACACTGTTGGTAAATGTTCTTTTCAAAAAAAATGTGTCCAATCATTGATTAAGTTAACACTCAGTGGACTCAGGTGTATCTAGTTGGCAACGAACCCCTCTCAGCTTATACAACATACAATAATATATAATTAGTTAATGCGTACGTATCTGAGTACGTGTGTAATGATAGCATGCGTTGACTTAGGGCAGTTTGTAGTGGGGAAGTCGGGGTAAAGTTGTTTTGCAGAAAGCAAGTATAAACTTTACTTCTGGTAGTACAAAGTATAAACTTTATAAGCAGGTTATAATTTAATAAATATATTAAAGTTTACTATAATCCAAATATAAATCTAATAATAAAAAAATGAAGTAGGTACTTCTTAATCTTGATGCCTTTGAAAGGCATCAAGATACAAAATAAATTTGGCAATTTTTGAAAAAAAATAAAATTTATATGTTTTATGAAATATGGTCTTATTATACAACTGTTTTGCAATTTAATGCATCTCTGAGACTATATTATTAAAATGACACTATGAACATTTCCCTTGCTGTACAGCCCACTGTATCCTCGTATCCCCAGTCTCCCCTGGTGGCTTGACACACTTCTCTTTGTAATTGTGGCAATTTACCGCGGTCTGAGCGACACGTCAAAATATCGACATGTCGCAACCTTGGCTGATTGAGCCGTTCACATGTAACCCAATGAAGATTTCGTCGAGAACTGACATCCCAAAATGTTGAGAATACGCGACTTGCAAAAAATTCTTAAGACATGACATAAGGTTATACTTTTCAACCTACACAACTCAGGTATCAGGTCTGTGTCACTCCCCGTTTAGGTATCGAAAATGTACCTACATTATTACTATGCGCGCAGGCGGCCCCTCCGGGTGGTAAATTCAGTTATACGAATCGTTTGTCCAGAGTAATAAGAATGAAATTGGCTTGCAATAGATGTCTACATATCTAAACAAAGAGGTGCTTATTTCTGACGTGAGCTAAATTAAACCGTATCACTAACAACATTGAGTAGATATTTCTTTGAATTGCTTTGCTGAGTGAAACTTCTGTACGGATTATTAGTATCTATTCTGTGATAAGGCTGACGATATGCAACTCACAAAAAATATCATTATTTTAAATTAGGTATTTCTATAGGTAAAATATCATTTTTTTATTTAGCTTATCATGAGTGAATCAGTGGTACCTAGATTGTTTTAATTTAAAAAGCCATTGGATTAATGAATTTTTTTTTGTATAATCTTTTTCTCATTTAATGTTGTGGAGGAAAATTAACGTACATTAATCTACCTTCTGGCTACTTACCCGTGTGGTTCTGGGGCAGAATAGGACTACTCCATCTCTTCCTTGGATGTCGTAAAAGGCGACTAAAGAACTTAAACACAACAATCTTGTGCTACAATGCATTTCTAAGGAACCCTCCTTAGAAATGCATTGTAGGTAACGGCGGGCGGCGGCCTATTGTAAAACTTTTCGCACAAATTCCCAACGAGGGTTAACTTTAGGCAGGCGGCCGGTCGTAAAATTACAGCCAAATCATTTTAACTGTTCCGGCAATTTCTTCTCCACTTCGCAATGTCTTTGGCATCCTTGGTTGACCAATGACGAGCATTTTATATTTGTAGAAGAAAAAGCAGGAAAGTGCACCCCGGGCTCCGAAGCAGCACAGCTGAGGATGCAACCGAGACCGCGCTTAGATGAAGAGGAATCTGCCTTCTGGCTAAAATGGTGCACAACAAGATTGACTTTTATTACCCACTGTTTGTCTTGAGACTTTATAGGACATGAGACTCCTAAGTTTTCTTTAGAATGTGCATAGACTATCTCCAGAGAATGTAACAATAATTACATGTACATTTATAGTGCTTAACTTGGGCTTTTAAATTTTTAGGTGTTAAAAAGATTCTGAACTCGAAATCTTTAGTCTGCCTTCTCTAGTTGTAACAACTCAGTGCTATAATCAGCCGATTATGCCAATACCACTCATGGTGGCGAGCCCTTTAGGCTGTTTGTTATGACCTATCTATATTTCCACTCTAATATTACTGATGTGTGTTATAACTGCCACGTAATGGTTCCCTAAGGGTGTCCACGTATGAGGCTTTTCTATATTGATTA
This sequence comes from Acrobasis repandana, assembly GCA_963576875.1. Lineage (NCBI taxonomy): Eukaryota > Metazoa > Arthropoda > Insecta > Lepidoptera > Pyralidae > Acrobasis > Acrobasis repandana. Next base: position 5,292,389 of record OY756230.1, on the reverse strand, counting down.
TACTGATTATAGCAAGGCTTTACATTGTACTCGTAGCTACTTTGTGTTAGTACACTTCCGTAATTAGCTAGGAATTTGAGATATGTACGTTTGATTTTGTGTCAATATCTAGGCTCGTCTTCAGCCCATCATTATTAGGTTCAGAAAGTACACTGGAAACAGGGTCATTATCATCTTTCTCGCCTTCTCCCTATTTGGGGTCGGCTCTGTATGTCAACTCTCTCCAACGTTTTCTATCATTTAGTATATCTGTACTAACTCCATCATCTCCCACAAACAGGTGTCTCATAAAAAATTCTAAATTACTGATAGGAAGCAGCCTGCATCAACCGTTTTACTGCAGCCTTACCTTGTTTATGTCATGTATGATCTACTACATAGTAGGTAAATAATTTATATATATATATAAAAATCAATTGCTGTTCGTTTGTCTCGCTAAAACTGCTCAAAGGCCGGGCCGATTTAGCTGATTTTGGTTTTGAAATGTTTTATTTAAAATACTAGCTGACCCGGCTTTACCTGTTCCCGTTCCTTTTTCCATATTTTCTCATCGTATAATCCTTCCCTAGACTACGACAAATATTTCAAAACCAAACTTAGTTAAATCGGCCCAGCCGTTCTGGAGTTTTAGCCAGACAAACGAACAGCAATTGATTTTTATATATATAAATTATTTACCTACTATGTAGTAGATCATACATTTGGTTAGCCGTGTGGTTTCCGGCAGGCAGAGTACAATAGAATCACTCCAAGTTTTCCTGTAGATGTCGTAGAAGGAGACTTAGGAAACACAAGCTAAACAATGCATATAAACATCAATGAGACCTCTCCAACCCGTCTGGCCAGCGAGGAGAGTGTAGGCTAAATCCTTTGGCTACTCTGGCTAAGTATGGCTCTGTTAGTAAAAAGAGGGTCGTGCTCCTGCAGTGGAGACTAAAAAAGACCTGATGATGTTCTCGAGTTTTAGCGAGACTACCGAACAACAATTGATTTTTATATATATAGATAGATACATATAAAGATAAACACCCAAGACCCAGAACAATTTGAAAAAGGCCATTTTGCAACTTGCCCTTGGCTGGGGATCGAACCCAGAACCTCCAGATTGGCGGACTAGCTCCGTGTTGACCATTACTGCCGTGAAGGTGGTTTGCCCGTAGAGAACATTTTGTTTTTCTGATTACTTTTATATTTTATTCTAACCATATACTTAGCTAATCATATGATGTCATTGACTTGGCCACAGGTTTTTTAGAGGCTAGACCCGTTGCTCCTGCTCTACATATAACTTGAACTTAACATTGTTCCCTCAACTTTAGAATCTTATTTAGTATAAGACAAATTGTCTCACACTCGACCAAACAAACCGTAAAAACAGCTATCTTTCACAATTAAAAATAATATTACCAGTTATTTTTCAACAAATTCGTCTGGCCGTTGTTCATTGACCGTTCAACGCTGTCACCTTTGCTACAAAAAGTAAAATACACACTTAAATGAATTTCGACTTTATTGACTGTATAATAAGATGCATGTTGAATGAATTTGTAAGATAGTTGGGTAAGCCGTGGAGGAAACTGTCGTTTTATTTGCTGGCATTTTGAAAGTTGCATACGGAACGGATACACTACATTTTAGCATTGTTATTGTGATTAGACTGTACATTTAACCTCTACTATTTGTTCAGACCACTATTTAATAAAAATTATCTCATATTAATACTTTTTTGATGGTATCTGTCGTAGATCTCTTTAGGGTCTCTTTATTAGTTAATGTGTAGTAATTGGCTCCTGAAAGCAACCTGAAAATTGCGTTGACATTTTTGTAGATATTTAAAAATATTCTTTTTATTTGAAAAATTGAAAATAAATATGTTGGATCTTTCAAATATTACAAGCATTTTGTAACAACCACTACGAATAAACGCTGCGCTGAAAAAAGCTCTATAGCAGTTTTCACCGCCTATCCTTAGAATTATTTTGTTCCGTTGTTACCTAGTTTTTACTTAAGATTTAAAAATAAATCGATTCTAAAAATAGCAGTTTGTTGCGATAACACCGTGCCGTAAAATATCGTTATTTTGTCTTACATAGTCTGCAAGACTCGGTGAATTTCTTTTTTGAATATGAATTGTGTTTAAATTTTATTTCATGCCTCAAGTCGTACGTAATTTAGCAATCGAGAACCAATAGTGCTGTCATCACGGATGGTGCGTAACGCGGTGGCTGGTTGGAAGCTCATTTCATGCCCCATTGTGGCATCTTGTGAAAGCAATCGGTCGAGTTTTTGTACGAAATAATTACCGCCCATGTTCTATTTTTTGTATGATACTTACGGATAATTCTTAAGAGTCTATGAACCATTTTAAGTTACATTATAACGTTTTGTTCTTGACCCCGCATACTATCAGACACGTCCGTCTATAGTATGTGGGGTTAAAAATATTTTATAGACCTATAGGCCATAATATACCAAATAGAATTTACAATGGCAGACTTATCGCATAATGGGATCTCTTCCAGTCGCGAATGGAAAATGAGGAAAATATTTTGATCCCTTTTCTATCTTCTCGGCCATACCACACCAAAACGCTAAAAGTAACCTTTGAATTTTGCGTCTCTGGGCTCTGTTTGCTTAGAGTAGCAAAATCTAAAATGCTCTGTCTGCCCCGTTAGGGATTAAGACGTTACAATGTATCTGTATTATTACTAGGAACATAATATGATGACCCAATTTGTATGAAAAAATGTAGGTAGAAAATAGTTTTACTCGTATTTTAGATCACATAATCGAACATGACTTTATTGTAAGTAAAAGAGCTTTTTCAAAATATTTTCATATACTTAATGTTCAATATTCTAAAATTATGTAATAAGTATTTAGCAATAGAAGTTTTCAAGAGTATTTGTTTGTTTGTTTGTTAGGGTTCCGTACAAAAAATGAAAAAACGGACCCCTTATAGGATCACTCGTGCGTCTGTCTGTCCATCCGTCTGTCACAGCCAATTTGCTCCGAATCTACTAGACCGAATCATTTGAAATTTGGTAGACTGTTGTAATCCTATGACCCAAACACATATGTGCAAAGTAAATAAATAGTTTTTAAAATAAGGGTCATTTTCGGGGGACAAAATAGGAAATTTAAAAAAATAGTTTTGCAAACCTTACTGTGTCATATGTCAAATGAAAGGGCTTGTTATAAGGATCTCAAATATATTTTTTTATTGTTGTAAAATGACTAATATTGATTTTATTCATGAAAGAAGGCGAAAATTGACCTTTCCTCCCGCCCTGATCTCCGAAACTACTGAGCCTAAAATTTCGAAAAAAATACAAAATATAGATCATTGCTTACAGATTACAGGAAAACCTATAAGAATTCAATCAATTGCACGGAACCCTCTCCACTCGCACTTGGCAGGTTTATTTTAACTCTTTATTGCACATATTCAAAAACGAAATAATTAAAAAGATGTTCGTCTCTTTGCTTCACTACCTACACAAAAAATTGTAATCAGTACCTACTTTCAAATAGAGCATCAAACGTTTAGGAAATAACTTAATCAAACAAGAATTTAAATTAACCGGTTGACTAGAAAAACAACGTAAAAAAAGAATATCCCCACAAAAGAGGCTGATTAATTGGAGACAATAAAATTAATTTTAGGTGACATAACTATTCGGTAACAGAGAAAGGCTTGATTTTTATTTTCCACAGTTTCAAACTGTGTAAAAATAACCAAAAACAACAAGTTATTGACGAAACGTTTAAAAACAATTTTAAAGATTTAGGAGTCTGGTTGTCAATCACTAACTTTGATATTTGATGCCTGCGTAACAAAATCCGCAATGTATTTGCCAAAAGGGCTGAATAAAATAAAATTTGCGGTCAGAAGTAGATATTTTTTTTTTAATCTGCCCATGGTTTTTAAGGCAATACATAACTCATTTGAAATTTGGCGCAATAAATGATCAATTTCTGCAGTTGAAATCAAAGAGCTTGGTTCTTCAAGAAACTAATATTTCACGATTTCAGATATTAAGTGTTAGATGCCTACATATTTTCAAATTAATATTTTTTTTGCGTAATTTTAAATTATGGAAAATAATGTTCGATCAACTATGTAATTTGTGCACTGAATAAAAAAATGTGCACGATCTAAAGTAATGATAAAATTTGGAATATAAAACGGTCGAGTGATTCAGATTTGATACGTCTGACGATAATAACTGGTAAAATATGCAATGCAGTCAACCGTCCACAAAATAATAGAAATCCGAATTAGCAATATTATGTATTAGTCTATTTCTCGGATTTCAGTTATCGAATGTTTACAAAACGATGTTCGAATTTCGAATTATATTTTCAACAAAACTTTTCTTTATTACAGGCCAGTGCTTCTTAATGTTTTCAATGTTTTTAGCCAGTTCGATTTAGATATTTTTCATGTCATCTATTCGAAAAACGATGATTTTATCCCAAATATTTGGGGCTAAAGTCACTGGTAATTCTCTAGACACTGAAAAGTAAATTCCCTAGGCGTTAAAACACATTTGAAAACCGAACACGAATGTAGAATCAAAAATAATATTGGCAGTCAGCAAAAAAAGAAGAATTTAGTTTTAAAATTATAAAATATAGGCAACGGCATCGTAATTTTTTAAAATTGGAATACAACTAGTTTTACATGGATGACTGTAGGTCAAAATTTTTTGGTTCTCATGCTTCAAAATAATAATTTATTAAAAACCAATAAAAACGCGCAATTGTTGTCTTTGATTTAAATAGTAATTTTATTATGGAACTAAAACTATTACGTTATTTTTACTTAAACTTTTTTAAATGTAAATAATATCTTGATGAGGCCAATAGTAAATAAGTATGAAGTTTACTTATAATACATACATATTTAAATATATAAAGAATTTTGCACAAGGAAAAAGTAAGGGAACGATTCTAATGACTGGAAAATGTATAAGATGTGGTGGTCCTAGAAAAATATTTTCATAGTACTTCTTCAGTGAAAACGCCACAAAATAAAGGTTAGTTCATCATCATCATTTCAGCCGCATAACGTCCACTGCTGGACATATGCCTCTCCCAAGGTTTTCCAAAATGACCGATCTAGAGCGGCCTGCATCCAGCGCTTTTCAGCGACCTAGGTCAGGTCGTCTGACCACCTTGTGGGTGGTGTCCTACGCTTCGCTTGCCAGTACGTGGTCGCCATTCGAGAACCTTTTTGCCCCATCGGCCATCGGTTCGTCGCGCTATGTGTCCCGCCCACTGCCACTTCAACGAGCTAATCCGCTGGGCTATGTCCGTGACTTTTGTTCTCCTACGAATTTCCTCATTTCTGATTCGATCACGTAGAGAAACACCAAGCATAGCCCTCTCCATAGCGCGTTGAGCTACCTTGAGCCTTCTTATGAGACCCATAGTAAGGGACCACGTTTCGGAGCCATAAGTCATCACTGGTAACACACATTGATTATAAACTTTCGTCTTAAGGCACTGAGGTATTTTACTAAAAAAGGTTAGTTACTGACTGGTTAACTCTGATTAGGTATATTTAGGTATTATTTGCAAATTTGTCTTTTTTGGAGATGAAAAGAAGAATGTGTTACACGGTGTACGGTAATAGTTTTACCTCGGGCGATATAGGTACTTGAATCCCTCGCTTCACTCAGGATTCCACCTTCCACGTTTCGCTCTGGATTCAAACTAACGCCCTCGCTTTAAAACTATAACCTTTACGCCTTGTAGCACAATCTACTATCAATTTTTATGAATATAATGAGCCGTTTAATAATAAATTATTGGTGCCAGTATTTTGTTCCAATACACTATGCAGCGAAACAAGCACGTTCTACATAATTGATACAAAATATATTTCAATATAAAAATAGAAACTATTTTAGAAATACTTCTGTCTCGATGTCAATTTCGACTTTCAAATTATTTAGTCCATTTTTAAATCCTTTAAGCCTTTTATTCAATTAAGAAGCACACAGAAATCTCAGTACATCAAAAAAGAACAGATTCCACGCCTTGGGAACTGAGTATCAAAATCCTGTCCCGTGACGGAACCACTCAAGTGTAAACAGTGTGTTAACATAAAGAACCTTTTAAAAAGTTTTGACATCATTCCACGTAGATCAACGGCTACCGATAAAAAAAGAAGTAAACCGGCCAGCGTTCTCAATGCAACTCATTTTATGAATGAAATAAGATTTTTTTCATGGTACCGCGTCAAATACGTGATTTCCTTCCCTTGGCTGTCCGAGGCGTGCATTCATTTTCTGTGCCGTCGTAATTCAAATAAGACTTATATTCTTTTATTTCCAGCCAGTTAAAGTAAAACCTTATCCTTTATACTGTAGGTTTAGTTTTGGGTTGTGTGTGTTTAAAGTGTGCATAGACTATTCCATCGAGGTGTTACATCCAACTTTGTAGATGCAACTGCATCGGGGAGACTGCAATATTAGACGCTTGAAGGACACAGATGTGGTCTTAGTAACGAGATTTTACTTGTAAAGATTGGTTTGCGGTGTGATTAAGTATTCTAGAAGGATTTATCGGAAACTGAAAGATTTGAATTCGCATTTTGAGCAGGAATGTTTTGCCGCAGACATTTTCAAATTAAGCAACATTATGTTTGAAATACAATTTTTCATAAATAGTTTCAGATAGGAAGGAAGGGTGGAAATAAAATAAGACATTGATGAACGCGGCCGGTGAAGTGCACGCGAGCGCGCGCGTTGCACTATGACTAGATAATGAATGATATAAATTGTGCGTAAACAGCTAGGCCAATTTATAATAAAAGTAGATGGAATTATTTTAATGGTACCTATTGTCTTCTTCAAATAAGAGAAAATCCTGTTTTAACTAATATATTTATAAAAATAATATTAATTTTATAACCACAATCTGTGGTTTTATAAAAGCATTGAAGTGAGTCATTTCTATTGAAGTATATTTACTCAAAATGACTTAAATCACGCACAACAAAACCGCTATACCACCTACGCGCCGTAGCGCGCCGAACCGTAGTTCGCAAAAAGAACAACTAATTCACAGAGCATGCGCAATGCACACAAAGCAAACAAAAAACAAGTTTTACATAAACGGTTAAACTTTCGAATAACGTAATCGAGATCACGACTCGATCCTTTGTAGATCGATACGATCCATCGATCTCGAAGGCGCGTCGCGGCGTGCGTGCGCGCATGTATTATGTACTCGAATACTTGACCGGTGGGTTGCACTAAATGTAAGTTTTAATCGAGAGTTTAAATAAGTACTTTTTTAACAGTCTAGTACAGACTAGAAAATAAAAAATGCATCGGTGATGTCGTTTTTGTAAAAGATTAAGCGATACTAACCATTTTACTGTTCGCTTACGATCTGACTCATTAAAAGCTGGTTCTATCAAAGCGAGTATGTCAACACAATAACTTTAACTCTTCTTTGAATATATTTTTCAAACTTTGCATCAAACTTTGAATTAGTATTGCTATCCAATCAATGACCCACTTATACTTGCCCAAAATGCCTGCACAATGCAAGACCTTAATAAAGCAAAGTAACAAGTAAGTGTTAATAAAGTGGCAGGCACTTTCTCACGTATACATTGTATTTTGTTTTGGTATATTTTATTAGTAATTGTTATTAATTAATTGGTTAATACAAAATACTAGTGTTTTAATAACTACTGTTGAGAAGAAATGCAATGCAATTTTAAAAAACAACCAATAGTTAAGGATTTTAAGTATTACAAGCCGAGAGTTGAAACTACTTCTTGCCATACGTAAGTTAATTACTTTTTACCAATCTAACTATTACTTTTAACCGATGATAGTTACATATTTTAACCAGTATTAAGAAGTTTTGACAGTAAGTTAAATCAGACGGTGTCATTGGGCCATCGCTCGCGGAAACCCGATAGGCATCCTGCAATAGCGTCGTTAGTTAGGGCAGCGCGAAAGCTATGGCAAGTATTTGCTTGAAATTAACAATTATGGGCTACACTGGATTTGTATGTTTGTATGCAGCTGACGTGGAGCTAGAATTGACGGTAATGAGACGCAAGAGGATAAACGTAACAAAGTAGGAGGGAAATTGGTAATGGACTCTGTTTATTGTCGTCTTTAACTTGAGTTTAAACGAAGACTCATAAGCAATCCCCATGGTATAAATTGTGTTAGATTTGTGATCAGATTGATTTGATTCTTTGCTTCGGAAGGTACTACCTAGCCGTTGCAGTTACTCCGTATATCCTAGCTGTTAGCATGAGATGGCATTCGTAAAGTCACGGGTGGCTTCTTCTTCTTTGCGTCTCGATTTTTTTTTTTCGGGCTTAGTATGATTTTTCAAAGCGGTAACGTCACAAGCCCGACTCTGAAACATAGATGCTATATGCTATATAGATCTTAGTGAATTTGTACTTTTTTGATAAACTGTAAAATATGGATCCATTATTTTTTGTTAATCTATATGACGGACTAATTAGAATAATACTTTTCTAAACATGTCGTCAAAAAAAAACTAAAATAGGGGTGCCTATTATAGTTTTTTTTGTCGATCCAGTTTTTAAAATTTTTTGTAATATATTTTACATTTCACCATATCTATTCTTCCTGGATCTGCAACCAAGGACAGCAGGGTATTCGGAGTGAGTTGTAGCCTATCGGCTGATGCGGAATGCATTCATACTTTAATGTGGTTGGACTGTAATGTAATCGATTGGCCATACAAATGTTTTGGGCGTTGGAATATAGGTGTTACGCCTTATATAGAGTGGCGTAAACAATAAGACGCGGGACATCTGTGTGCAGATTAAATCTATGGGATATTGTAGTAAAATGAAGTTACGTTCTACCAACTAAAGGCTCAGACTGTACCGTGTGGTTCCCGGGTGCCGTGTGGTTTCCGGCAATGTAGAATAGGAGGTGACTTAGGAAACACAAGCTAAACAAAGCAAACATCAATGAGACCTCTCCAACCCGTCTGGTTAGCGTGGAGAGTGTAGGCCAAAAACTTTTGACTGCTTAGCTAATATATGGCTCTGGTAGTACAGAGAGGGTCGTGCTAATGCAGTGGAGACTAAAAAAAGACCTGATAATGATGATGATGATGAAGGGCTCAGACAGACAAACGACAGTGGGACAGTTCGCGACCCTCGTCGGCGCCGACTGTAGCCGACATGGTCGCCAACTGCTCCGAAGTGTCGCGGGACGGTCATAAACTATCGCGCGATGGTCACCTACTGTCGCTGGCTGTCGCAATCTGGTACGCAACAGTTCGCGACGCTGGTCGCTCACTGTCGCCTTCTGAGGTTTTTAGACGATTGGTATCATGACTACCGATAACAAAATCATATATTCTTTAATTCTGCCTCACACTTTCTACGCTACCACTGGACATCGGCAAATGTCATGAAATAAAAAGGTAAGTTTTTAAATAAGTCGGAGTGTTGACAGGTGGAGTACAGGCACTGTTAGACAGCATGATGGCCTGGGATGGGTGAAAGAAGCGTTAGACGTCGCACAGAAGGCCTGAAATTGGTGACGAAGAGAAGCATAAGGCTCAGCCGTGAGCGGAAGAAGGGCTGAAATGATGATGATGTTTATATATGATGTGTAACAAAATGATATCTACCTTATATATTGACATGTCGAAAGATATTCTTAGTCAGTCTTACTTGTTTGTTCCTAGCCATGGTCTAAAACTGCACACGTAAAACAATCCGAACAGTCCGGCAATTTGCCGGTATCTAATAGGTACGGGATCACATCCGAACAAACAAGCCTCCATTAACATAGCGTCCGATACCGGAAGACTACACGCCGGACCGGGAAACCTTCGACACACGACATTAGTGATGGGGAAAGAGGGAAATAAATATTTAACGATACTCTTAAACTTTGATCGATATCGATGTTTGAATCGATGTCTGCAATGTTATGAAGTAATTGTAATGACAGCACCATCTGTAATTTCATATGAAAAAGTAACAGAATATGATGATCGCTTTTCTGCTCGTCGTGCGTCATCACTGTCTAAATGTTATACGATATCAATATTATTGTATAAAACAGCAATATTAAAATAAAAAGATACTGGTAATTAACTAATCAACCCTAGCATTGTATAGAAAATATTGGCATTCTTGAAAATATGTACACAATAAAAAAAAGTATACACCAAACCTTTTTTACTAATATATAATTTCTACATAAAGCATTATTCATTAAATTAACATCCCTCTATATCATTTCTAATTGCGATTACGCTCAACTCCAGACTCCGGAGTGGAAAAAAATAATAATCAGAAGCTCTAACCATTTGGCCTGGCACGTTAAATCTCATCTTAGAAGCTAGGTAATTATCCTGGCGACACTCCAAAGTGTCGTGCTCATTTCAATTAGCTCTCTTAAATATTCAATGTCTTTAAAATAGGCTCCACGATTCCTCCTTCCCGGCTAGTTCAGAAGTTTCATTACACTCGAGGTTAATTGTTGACTCCAGTTGAAATCGTGGCTTTTATTTTTACGACGCTTAGGAGTTTTACGAGTTATGAAGTAGATAATGCAACAGATTTGACGATAAAGATGGCATTATGGATGTTTCAGTGGATATCATTTGATAATATTAGCGTTAGTTATTTTAAAATTTATTTTATAGGTAGTAATTTTGAGTAAAAATATTTAAGTTATAGATTTTAACGTCTAGGTGATATTTTTTATTGAATATTGCTTTGAAGGTAGATACATACATGTGCAAACGTACCTACAATGAGGCAAACTCAAAATCCATTTTAGAGCTTATTTGCACAATCTAAAATTTTAATATGTTTGGAATCTGCATTGATTGCACAATACAACACATGTAATATATTGTGCATATATGCAGTTGATCTGCTGTATATCATTGTTTTCTATCTAACAGAAATATTCTCCATATCATTATAAAAATACAAAGTCATCGTTACCACATTAAAAACAACCAACAATCAAAATTTGTAATCAACGTCATATCGATGCTTCCGCATCGACAATCGCATGGCTCGCGAAGAATGCGTCGGCGCATCCCTACGCACGGACTGATGATCATTGCCGGCGCATGCGCTAAAGCATGCGCTCTATAAATAATATGTTGTAAAACGATTTTCGATAGATTAATCTGAATCGTGCGCGCAGTCGTGCGCCGGAGAGGGATCCAATGGAGATCCGTGATTTAGGAATTGGATAGAGGGTGTAAGTATTCTTAAAAGTATTGTTAGGGCCATTAGGACTATCTTTAGAGAAACAAAGATTTAGATTATAAGTTTTATTGCCAGATGAAAGTTTAGAGTATTTTAAGTACACGAGTTTGTTTGATAAGTCAGTAAGCAAAGTTACAGTATAGTTAAAATAAGACATAAAATGCTGTCAACATAAAGTAGGTACATACTGTGTACATTTTATTTGTAAATTTTTTTGCAAGCCTGGGGCTGTTATGTCCCATAACTGGGCTAAGGCCTAAGCTAAGGCGTCTCTGTCTTTGTGTTACCAATATTTATTTGGAGTTGAGTAATGCCCAAAAACTTTTAATTTCCCATAATTAGGGTTCCGTACCCAAAGGGTGCAAACGGGACCCTATTACTGAGACTCCGCTGTCTGTCCGTCTGTCCGTCTGTCACAGGGTTCTATCTCTTGAACCGTAATAGCTAGACACTTGAAATTTTCACCGATTATGTATTACTGTGGCCGCTATAACAACAAATACTAAAAACGAAAAAAGTTAAAAATTAAAGGGGGTCGTCATACAAGAAACGTGTTTTTTTCAGCGTTTTTAACTAGATCTTTATAATGGCATTAACTAGATACTTGAAATTTTCACAGATTATGGACGCTATAACAAAAATTACAAAAAATAAAAAAAGTTAAAATTAAAGGGGGTCGTCATACAAAAAACGTGTTTTTTTGCGTTTTAAATCATTGTACTGGAGGAACGGAACCCTTCATGTACGAGTCCGACTCGCACTTGCCCGTTTTTTTTTTATCAACAATCAATCAAATAAGCTAGTCATAAAATATATCAAATGCTTTTTTCAAGTTCAGCGTCCCTGTAGTGAGTTTTTGGAGCTTAAATCACTTTCCCTGGAACATATAAAAAAGTACGAAATATATTCTATTTACTTTATTTACATAAACGATCACTAGTGTGTCAGTATATAAAAAAAATCCTTATTGCATCATGTTTCTTTTGGAAAGTTATCATTATTGCGCGCTATATTATTACTAAATCTTAAAAAAAAATTGTTTTGGTACTCGTAAGTTACATAAACACGAAAATAGTTTAGATCAAAGTGCGTGTATAAAATATGCTCCTGGACAAACCTTCGTGGTTTATGGGTGCATATAATTGTAATTATTGTTATTTTTGGATATAAATAAATGAAAAAAAAAATTGTTTTGCTGAAATTGACTAGTAGAGAATGCTATTAGCATTAAGTCCACCTTCTGTACCTTTTTATTTTAGTAAGTAAAGTTTACATAAGTAAATAAATTCTCGTGTGCAAAAATGTTGTAAGTTGTCGCATCCTTTAGATACCATGTTCTATCGGTCTAGTGTGCACCGCACGTGGAACGCACGCAGCCGTGGGAATCTCCGAGCATTGCTTGTCGATATAAATGGTACAATGTCTGAAGCATATATCTTTGATGTTACTTCTTCTTTACAGTCCACTTCATACCAGTCCACTGCTGGAATAAGACCTCTTCCAATAAAGGAAGGTTTGTTTTACTATGGAAGAAAAATAATTACTTATAGACAGAGAACTCATATGACATCTTATGGTGATGGGATGCTTCTCTGTAACTGGGTGCGGTACAAAAATAATTGATTAAGAAAACAATTCGAAGGCACAGAATTATTTCGCAGGTGGACTAAAAAAATATTTTTGGCTTATTAGGCCAAAAATGAGCCAAAAATATTTTTTTCGTCCAAAAACAGGCAAAATATGCGTACAATATTTTTTAATTATGTATTCATCATCATCATCATCAGGTCTCTTTTTAGTCTCCATTATATATTAGCCAGGGCAGTCAGAGGATTTGGCCTACACTCTCCACGCTGGCCAGACGAGTTGGAGTGGTTTCATTGATATTTATCCTGTGTATTTATCAGCTTTGTTTAGCTTGTGTTTCCTAAGTCGCCTTCTACGACATCCACGGGAAGACTTGGAGTGGTCCTATTCTATTATGCCGGAAACCACACGGCTGTTATTTAAAATTATTGTACATATATTTTTTCTGTTATTAAAATTTCGCATGACGTCACGATCTAGTACGATTTTCTCTAGACGGTGACGTTAAGGCCGTACCTGAATTTTCCGGGGTCCAGTGCTGCCCCCATTTAAAATAAATCATTTCAAAGAAAACAGAAACATTATTAGTTAGTCAGAGACCTTATTCGCCTACACTCCAAAACTGTGATGCGCCGTATCTTACTGAATTTTTACTGCTTTGATAAACCGAAAAATATGGGTTCATTATTTTTGGATAATCTCTATTTATCTATATTTAAGAGCTATGCTCTTGTCGGTGGAGTATGAATTATCTTCCATTTGTCTCTCTTATCTGCCAGTTGCTTTACTTCGCTATAAGATACGCATTCATAATCTTTGATGGACTAAATAAAATAATATTTTTGGGACGCTGTCCACATCCCTATTATTAAGTACTCCTAAAAGTAGAACCTAGATGTTTCTCTACATATCAATTTATTATAAAAGAAAGTGTCATTTTGTCAACACAAGTTTTACTTACTTTGGGGCTTTGCTATGTACAAGATGATTATTGTGATTTTTCTCTATATATTTATTGAAAAAATGTAATGTATTTATGTTAAAAAATGTATAACTTTAACAAAAACTAAATTTTAATTTCGAAACTGGAAAAGCCAGCCTGTTGGAAACTTAATAAAGCCGTGCAAGAAGCCCCTTTTTCCATATCAAAAATTCCCTTTAGACTTGCACTTTCTTAACAGAACTTTAAGCTCCATAAAACTTTTTGAACGTGCTCCACATAAGTTTTACGTCCTCTCCAATACTGTACACTTACCAACAATATTTTACGTTCATAAAAATATTTATAAACCGTATTTCTTGACTGACAAAGTTGAAAATTGCTCAATTTTTTTTCTTACAGGTTTTTGCTTGTGGTAAGTTGGTAAAAAGGTGTAAAATGCACGTTGGTTGTGTAGGAAATAACCGTAAAGAGTTGTCTAGTGTGTAGTGAGCTTTATAGTCGCCTAGTGGTTTATATGAGTTTTACGATGAAAGACTGTCGTAATCAGTTATGATGACGTAGATAGTATTTTTACAGGTAATACACTTACATCAGCCCCTCCTTGGGAATGCAGTTGAAGCACAAGATGTTTGTGCTTAGTCCTTTAGTCACCTCTTACAACATCGACAGGAAAAGATGGAGTGGTCCTCAATATTCTAGGCTGGAAGCCACACGATAGAGTAAGAAATGGGTTTATTTAGAAGAAAACTGTAAGAAGTACTTTGACAGGTCAAAACTACGTTTTGGTGCCACAAATAATTTTTAACTAGTATTTAACCTTACTTCTTATCTGTTTATCCCTATGGTTGACTGGGAGAGAAGCCTATCTTTACAATAAAGTTTTTAGTAGTAATAGGTATATATCTCATAGGTACAAAATTCTCATAAATGTAGAAGTAAACAAGACCTCCCACATAAATTCGCTCAAACGGCCAATACTGGATACTAATTACTTATAAAATAATAACCCGCAGAAGCCAAGTGTCGAGAAGTATACATTTACATGCCATTAACATATAGGTTAGATCCTAAATCGATAGTAGCTGCATAATGTTAATGCGTAACCGTAAAATGACAGGAGATTGCAATTAGTGATAGCGAATGCATTCGAGACCGCGAGACAATGTGGACTGTACTGGACGGGGGATATTCTGAATGTCGTGCGATAATTAAATCCTGTTTCGTATGGTTTCCGGCCTAGAATATGTTATATGACCAAATGGCGGAGTATAAACATTTTGCGGGTACTCATTCGAATGCAAGCAAATCGGACTTGAATATCGGACCCTTCTCGAGAAAGGTTGACGTCAAGATTTGCGTAGCAAAATTAGCTCCTACTACTTAAAGGAAAGGAATAACAGGATTTCCGATTACCGACATCCGATTTCCAATTTCCGAATTCCGATTTCCAATTTCTCAATACCAAACTCCTTTTTCCAATTTCTGATTTTCGCTTACTGATATCCGATATTCGAGTTCTCTTTTCCGATTTAGATTTCTTATTTCTAAATTCTGAAAGTCATGTCCCTTACCAAAAAAGAGACAAGAAGAGAGCGAGAATGGATCCGAAACATTGTCGAGCGTATCCCCAAATAGAACAGCAGCACACGTGTGTGACAAGATCTCTTTGCTGCGATCGCGGGCGACGATTGCGACCGACGTAAATACGAGTACGAACGCGTTGACTTTACATATCAAGATGCTGGTATTGTTCGCTTAAATACCCATTGATGCTGGGTTGCGTCGATAGTGCTAGTTTATAATTAGTATTTGTCGTTCCAATGGTATGGGTCTTTTAGCTGTCTTGCACGAATGGACCGACAGCCTGTAAAAAGTAACTTACTAGTGAGTTTTCTGCTCTCATTTGTGCCTTGGACTCACTGAAGACACGTTATGACCATCGATAGTCATCATAATGACCATCGCAATCAGCCCGCAGTTCGGCAGAGTTTTCCTTTTATCGCGCAATTTTCTATAGTATTTTGCCAAAATCATCCACTGCTTTTCTATCCACCTTACAATGGCAATGGGCATCTAGTGTCCATCAATGCTGGGCTGGGAGAAATTAAAAGTAGAATGTACCAGATGCTTCTCATCCCAGGGAGATAGTAAAAGGCGAGTCTGGACGCGGCTAACAACCCATCACTGTTTTTTTTTTATCTTTACGCCCACTATATGTCGTGTCGCGGCTCCAATCCCTGTCAACTTCATTAGGGATAAAAACCTGATATTGCATCTGTATCTTAATTTAAGCGAACGGCGTTAGAAGGAACTAACAGAAGATGTGTTGGCTAACCTAGCTGGTCTGCCCACGCTGGCCAGCTGGTGTCCCTTCTAGTGTAATTGGCATCGGCTGCAATTAATATTGCAACGGCTTTGTTTACTCTTGCATTGCCCGGGGCGGGCATGGTGTGCCTTACTGGAGATCAGTTGATAGCCGATGTGATATATGCTGGTATTGCGTGATAAGTAATACTGGTGTCTGATGTTGTTGGCAATCTTAAGACATATGAGAAAAAGAGTAAATATCCATCAAATATTAGATGTAACTTACTGAGGATGTGTTGGCTAATCTAGCTAGTGACGCTACCTACATCGGCAAACTGGTGTGCTGGTGTAATTGGCATCGGCTGCAAGTAGTGATGTGCCGTTCCAGTTCCCCAAATTTCCGGGAACGTTCACGGGAATGTTATCAAAAAATGGAAATGTCAGGGAAAGTTGTAATTTAATTATCAGACATATTTTTTATCACTGTAAATATATCACAGCTTTAAATCACAAGTCAAATCACACTTCCTTTCTTCTTTGTAAGTCACTCTTTTCCTTTCGCATCTTGTTTAGGTTCTTACTTTCTTTCGTGTACACTATCTTATTTATATTATATATATTATATATATATATATAAAAAATATTTACATATATATTTACATATATATATATATATATATATATATATATATATATATATATATATGTAAATATTTTTTATATAAGAATGTATTATATGTATTCTATAACATTTTATTTGTATATTTCCTTTGAAATATTGCACCTCACCTGTAACATATCTAAATTTCTTTTGTATCCATACTACCCTAAGGTTGCCTGGAAGAGATTGCTGTGCGATAAGGCCGCCTTTTGTATGCTAAAATTTGTCTCTATTATTTATGTATAATTTGTTAAATTGTGTGCAATAAAGAGTAAAATAAATAAATAAATAAATATATTTTACTAACGTAACTGCATCACTTGATATGGTTATAATTCAAATAAAAATATCCAATATTCCGTAACATTCCCTCGAAATTTCTGGGAACGTTGTCAAATTCCCCTGGAACGTTCCCAAATTCCCGGGAATTTGGGAACGTTCCCGGAAACGGCACATCACCAGGTTGTAGAATACATGCACATGCAAGTATTCAACAACTATACCAGTATCGTGTTTGACGACCTCCGTGGTGTAATGGTCAACGAGGGCAAGTTGAAAATGGCCTTTTTCAACTTTTCCTGGGTCTTTCTTTAGTGTTTATTTATACAATGTATTTATTATAAAACATTTATCGTTGAGTTAGTATCCCATTAAATTAAATTATTAAAAAAAAAGAAAACAAGCCACTTTATTTTTTTAAGAGTTTCTTCCGTATCTCCAAAGTCCTTTATCAATCATATCTTTACTAAATTAAAATGCAATCATCTTAGAAGTCAAGGCAATAAAAAAAAAACATCAAAAACGGCTTCCAATTGGCAAAGATATCGCGTAATAAACATACATAAAAAAAATTATTAAAAAAAACATACAGTCGAATTGATAACATCCTCCTTTTTTGAAGTCGGTTAAAAATAAACTTACTTTTGGGCTAGCTCAATGCAGTGTAATTTGTCCTGCGACAGGCTGATTCGGCTTTTTATTCGATAAAAATTTTTCGTCCTCCCATACAAAATCCTTGTTTGGCTGAGCGTTGATTTGTATGGGAAGACTAATATTTTTTCTCGATTTTTAATAACTTTATTTATTTGAAAGTTGTTCAGTATCATGTACTGAACTTGCTCCAAAAATTTAGCAGGTGGATCAAAAGTCAGCCTGTATTTATTTATTTATATTTATATAAAAAAAAAACAAAAAACCAAAAATATTTATTTCAGTATCAAAATCTTAATCTAAGGTAGTCGGACATTTGGGACACCTTGTAAGTATGAAATACTTGTGTTAGGTGCCCCCGCAAATATATACCATCACCACATCTGGTATGCTTATAAATTCTAAAGTCAATAGGTATTTACGACCTCTTTTTCCCATAACCAAACAAAGCTCAAGGCTCCAAACCACAGCGAACAATACGCGAATAGCAGTATTTTATTCCCGGTACATATTTAGTGTGTACTATTAGCATAATGGGTGACAACGTAGACCCATTAGGGCCTGGACCCAGATATAGTTCTGCCAATTGGTACTACGTGTGGTACAAGTGAAGAGATGTTGAAGATTGAATTAGGTTTTTTCAAAAAAGAGAACAATATATGTTTGAGAAATAAAATACCCGTGCTTCATTATGTAACTAAGCGTGTTGCTAAGACCTTCTTTTTACTATCAAACGTCCCAGAAAATTGGTGATACCTACTTTAGCTATATGTCACAGACAGTTCTCCCTTATGGGTGCCGTGCTTATTTGAAAACACTTAAAAACTTACTTCTACCAGGCCTGTGTCACTCCCCGTTCAGGTATTGAAAATATACCTACATTATTACTATGCGCGCAGGCGGCCCCTCCGGGTGGTAAATTCAGTTATACGAATCGTTTGTCCAGAGTAATAAGAATGAAATTAGCTTGCAATTGATGTCTAGGTATATATACGAAAAGGTCCTGAGTTCTGACGTGAGCTAAATTAAACCATATCGCTAGCTAGCCACATTGAGTAGATATTTCTTTAAATTTCTTTGCTAAGTGACACTTCTGTACATGAGTGTTATTTATTCTGTGCTTCTACCTACACAATATGAAACGCCACCTAACGGGTTGATAGATCGTGTTCACCAATACTTAAGATATAATCTCATATTTTTGTCATGTGATCGCTTAAATAGTTCAATATTATTTCACTATTAGAACGATTATAGAGAGATAGATACAGATAAATATATTCATTCCGTTTGTAACTTATACCAGTATTTAGCAGTTTAAGGCTGGTCCCTACACCATGCCTCGGTAATTTTTGCCTCTAACAATTTCTACTGGAGTATCGTTGTCCATATTTTGCCTCGCCGTGGACCCCTGTGGTATATCTACTAAATATGTCAACCAAACTTGCCAATTGTTTGCTTGTTTCTTATTTTTACACGCTCCAAAACTTACTTGTACATAATACAAAGCGAGGAAAATGATGATGAATACCAAACACCATCTAATGGGTTGAAAGAAAGTAGTCACCTATTCCACCATAGCTACACTCTTAGATATAATTTTCGCGCCAAAACCCTTATACCGTTTTATTTTATTTCACTATTAGATACACGTTGATATCCGCAAAGCCCCTAGTCGCCAAACATTTAAGAGTGCTGTGCGCGCTCATTATCTTCACAAATTGTCATAGAGTATTATAAATATTTATGTATTTTTATATGTAGGTCTATGAATGTATAAGAAAGTATATATTTGAATATGTGTCTTAGGTAAATGTGTAATAATGGTCAAATAGCTAATTTGAATGTACTAATCGTCCAAAATTTGCTTTTATCCGCACCACCGCCGCCTTAAGTCCGCCTGTTACATGTTTTTTGTAATAAATAAAATAAATAAAAAATAAAAATAAAAAAATATTAGAGCGTACGACAGAGAGAGATACAGGTGAACATATTCCTTGCATTTGTTACTTACGCTTTCCGCTCCTGACTTATACCATTTTTTGAGTAGCTCTAGGCCGGTCCCTAGTCCATACATCATGCATCGGTAATTGTTGCCTCCAACTATTTCTACCGGAGTGTCGTCGTCCATACTGCGCCTCGCCGTGGGCCCCTGTGATTAATTCTATATAGCTGTGAGGCTGCGATATATTAATGTGATTTAGTATCGTCTTGCTGTGTGTGAGAGGCATTAACTTCCTTGTCTGATAAATTGGAGATTTTGCACCTGAAATAAAAATAAAACAGGAATTTAATCGTATCTTTTGAAGTAGGTAGGTATTTAGTTTGTATTGCTCTAATTGAAATAGTGTTTAAGTAATTTAACTGAAGAAATCGTGCCCCTTATTTAAAGGTATTAATTTTAAACTTTTACCAGTGATCTTACCAACTTTCTTTATACTCGTACTTTACGATTATGTATCAATAAATAAGCAGAAATTCTCGATAATTTACAAATAAAGTAGCATATGTATCAAATAACACTTCCACATTTAGTAATGTACTCGAAATAATACATAAAACATAAATATTTTATAAAAACTTACTTTTGTATCAAAAACTGGTTAATGTAATGTGAAATTGAATCTGACATAAAGTGGTGACACGCTAACCGATCATTTGGGGACAAATTACGACAAATAGAAAAAAAAATATACAACATCCCCTTTGTAAGATAAACGGCAATAAATCGACATGCCCTTGTGTCAACAACGTATTAGTGAATATGGCGATTCCAATACTGATTGACCTCTATAATCCCCCTTCTGATATCACGAAAGGGGATATTTGTAACGCAGTCACGGGTCTAAATAAAACAGTCACGTTAAGCCCTCAGATTTGTCGCGAGTAAATCACGCGAAAAATCCAACGATAAATGTCTATATCCGCTTTTCCCACACATTTTCGCGTTTCCCTCCCATGTGCTCACTTAATATGACGGTGTTTGCCCTTTTCCCCCTCGCTCCTCGAGCATAACCTTTTCTATTAAACTCAAAATTGAAAATTCAACTTTAAGTCGACTAGATGAAGTTAAATTTTAAATGCAGGTGGTTTGAAAAGAAAAATGTGTGTTCTTTTTTCGGAAAATAGTGACACATATTTTGCTAAAAGAATTCTGTGAACTATTTCTACTGAGTTAAAGTTTATTTTAGCGCAGTAATATGGATTGTTGGTTAAGTCGTTTTAGTTCTATAGAGGAAGTTTGGGTGACATTGTTACACACTGTATTGCACATTATTGGGTGATTGAATGGTGTACTTATTGGTTAAGGCGACAAGTTTGATAAGGTACCCTTGTGTTAAGGATAACAGGCTTCCTAAGGAGGAAGTTTGCAATAAATTTTATTTGATAGACTGCCAAGGCTTGCCATACTTTTTGCCTGCAGCGAAGCATGAACATTTTTAGGAAATGTTTGACAATCTGCTATAAATTACCGAGTATTTTACTATACAATACTTCTTTAGATTTTATTGTAATTGTAACAATTACGTAATAATGTAATAAATCTTCTATATATGATGTAAGCTAGATACACTAAGCTATTTTGTTTGTCTGCACCTGTTGATCTAATGCTTTTAGTCGAGAGTTCCAAATTAAAGAGATCGAAGACCACTATGTATATACATATCTCGAGCTCCTCCGTGCTTCGAAAGGCACTTTAAGCCAATGGTAGTTGTTAACAAATGTTAGACGCTTTTAAGCAGCTTGAAAAATCTGACATCATTCGGTTACACAACATTCGTGCATTCGCCATACAACCTCGTTGAAAAATCAAATTCATTTGCGAACTTTGCAATAGCATGTTTACACTTTATCATTCCTATAATGGGATATATATCTCACAGCTTTCTAACAGATGGTCCAGTTCAGTTTCGCATGTACCAGGTTATTGGTACAAGTCGGGCGTACAATTTAATTTAGAATACATGGTCCACATCTCCCGATGGGCCCGGACAGAAATGAATTAACGGGTTCCCATACTGTGGCGCCGTATTGGTTGGTGCGTGTGAGTTGACGCGAATTCTAGTATAGGAGGTTTTTACACTGCACAATAATAAAAATCAAAATAAAATTGGTAAAGTCAGGATAGTTGGCCTAGGAGTATTTTCTTCTTTTTAAAGCGCCTCTCCAACTAATGAAGGTCGGCAATCAGCTTGGCGTAGTCGAAGGACTACGCCAAGCTGATTGCCGACCTTCATTAGTTGGAGAGGCTAGCTATTCCGCCGAGCTAAAAATAAGAAGTTATTTTTAGCTCGGCGGAATAGCTCAGCAGCGCTTGCTATCCCGGTCCATTCCCGGATGTTTCTTAGCCATGATTTCTTTCTTCTTCCAACCTTTCTTATCCCTGCAACTTTGCCCATGATTATTAGCTGAAGAAGATCGTATCGCCGATGTCGGAGAACATGACCCAGGTATTAAATTTTACGTCTTTTTACCGTAAGAGCCAAAAGCGCACTCTTATGAGTGCGCTTTTGGCAAATTCGCACAGGAGTATTGTTGCCCTGATTGTAATTATTTTAGTTTTGTGATGAATCGCATGCTATTTTATGAACCTATCGAAAGATTCTCAAACTATCACTAAGTTGACCGTATTTCATGTCTATGTGATTGCATAGGATTAGGAAGGCAAATTGCGATCAAAAATGCAGGATATATGCCCTGTTTCTCGGTGGGGATTTATCATAAACATAATTTAGATGGGTAACCCAGGAAATATTGAAGACTAAAAAAACATTTAAAAAAATCGGCATTTCCATATAAAAATGTGCAGCCGCCCGGGCAATTGGTAGAGGATTTGGTTTTTTTACTGTTATTTCAATTTCATTACAAGTACAATAGTGATTTTGTATAGCCCGTGGTTCAATATATTGCGCATATGTTCCTTACACGATGTATAATGTGTACTATTACATAGTATAGGTCTATTGTAAAGTCTCTATAATATCAAGCAGTTAATTTTCCAATTCGATTAAGAGTAACACGCGCCATAGCCCGTACATGGACCCCTGCTGCGACCATAACGTATCATGTGACCTTAGATAAATAGAACATCTTATGAGATTGCCACATAACTTCTACATACCATCCACTTGTACGCTTATACCTCGCTTTACGGAGGAGCTTGATGGGCCGGTGGCTCGTACTTGGATGGGTTTGAACTGCTCTGTGCTTGTTTCGGGCTGTAATCATTGTATGGTAGACGTCAAGCTATGTTAGGTACCTGTAAACAGTTTGAACCTTAAAATTGACAAATGAAATTTGAGTTGGGCACTTACACACACGAAAATAAATGGGCAAGTGCGAGTCGGACTCGTACATGAAGGGTTCCGTACCACCGTACAATGTTTTAAAACGCTGAAGAAACACGTTTCTCATCATCACGTCGTCATACATGACGACCCCCTTTAATTATTAACTTCTTTTTATTTTTAGTATTTTTTTTGTTATAGCGACCACAGTAATACATAATCGGTGAAAATTTTAGGTGTCTAGCTATTGCGGTTCAAGAGATAGAGCCCTGTGACACACGGATAGACGGACAGACAGCGAAATCTCAGTAATAGGGTCCCGTTTGCACCCTTCGGGCACGGAACCCTAAAGAAAATAAACATCAGTCACCACATGAAAAAGAAACAAGAATCAGTCCACAACTGGACTAAAAGCCTCTCCCAATAAAAGGAGGATTTGCCCATCACCACAAAGGGTAGGTAGACGGGTCGGTAACTGCAGTAATTATAGTATAAAGTAAGATATATATATATACTATTTACTGCGGTCAGAAAACAGTTGCGTCCTTTGTACAAAGGTACAGAGGACGCTGCCGTTTTCTGTTACAAATACCTCGTCGTCTCTTACGATCCCGATGGGAGAGGAAAGGGGTAAAGATGTTTTCTACTCTGCTGTCAGCTGCTGCTTAAAGAAACTTTGCTCCTGATGATGGTTCCTCGACCGCATACGTTGTATAAGGCACATAATGTGGCAGAAGTGTTTTCGAATGGCTACAACGTACTGGCAAGTGAAGCGTAGGACACCCATCAGGAAGATGTTCAGACGACCCGTCTAAAGTCGCTGAAGGACGCTGGACGCTTCAGTTCAGTCATTTTGGAAATTCTTGGGAGAGGCCATGTCCAGTTATGGACGTTATGCAGCTCAAATGAAACATTAAATGTCAATTCAATTAAGTTACATTTCCCAAAAATCTTACACACATATTCTTCTTCCTCACCTTATCCCACTTTTTGTGGGGTCGTGACAGCATATGAGTCTTTTCCATTTCCATCTAACCTTTGTCAAGGCACTTGTTACATTATTTTTATCCATATCATCCTTAAGCACTCTATCCACCTTTTCTTAGGCCTTCCTCTGGTCCTATATCAAGTAACCTTCAAATAAAGCACCTTTTTGGTAACGTAGCTCTCCTCCCTCCTCATTAAATGTTTATACCATCCTAGTTTATTGCTTCTCAACTTTTCCGTTATTGGGTAACTTACACGCATTATTACCAAAACTAATTACTCCAACAAAGCACAATATAACATATCGCACGTATAACGGTGTTCTGATTTCCATTACAACTACAAAGCGGCCGATATAAGCTACAAATGCCAGCGCTTAGCATATCGGCCGCCGATCTAACGCTGGGGGCACATGCAAACATTCTAATACTACAATTTTATTAATATCATCATCATCATAAAGTCTTTTTTAGTCTCCACTGCAGAAGCACGACCCACTTGTACTACCAGAGCCATACTTCACCAGAGTAGCCAGAGGATTTGACCTACTCTCCAAGCTGGCCAGACGGTTAGGAGAGGTCTCACTAATGTTTATACCTGAACTGTGTTTAGCTTGTGTTTCCTAAGTCACCTTCTACAAAATCCACGGGAAGACTTGGAGTGGTCCTATTCTACTCTTCGGGAACCACACGGCCCGTACTTACTACTACGTAGGTACGTCTACTTTCAGTACTACGTCATAAAAAAAATACTCTTAAGACATGTAAAATGATTATCGATGTATACTAACCCTAACTCGGTCAAATCAAGCCACCAGTTCAATAAAAAATTGAATTAACCTCTTACAATCTCGTATGCTCCAAACCAAAGGTCACATCATTATATAGTCTGTGTCTACGTGACCGTCCAAAATGGTCGGCGGCCATTTTTATTGTTCGTAATTTGAAATTTCTATTCTCTTGTCGTAATAAAATCACGCATGCGTCGCCGGTGTTCTAAAGTTAAACTTACGTAAGCAGTTTTTTACAAGATGTAAGTATTTATACTTGTTCAGGTAAAATCTTGCAAGTTAATTGACCCGATTTCCAATCAAGGTGAAATTTCGTACGCTAATGTAAATCAGATGTCAATGCAATACCTATTATTATGACAAGAAGCTCATATGATTATGGGGTCGGAAAATGGCGATAGAGACACTGTATTAGAACGATGCAACCCCATATACGAGTAGTTTGGGATTATTTCATTTGTTTTGGTAACTAATTTGGCAGTGAGGCCAGCCGCACTAAAGTTTGTAGAAAATGAGTAAAAATGTTTAAAAAAACATGTTACTTAGGCGTTTTGACCTTTTACTTTTTGTTTTAATATTTAACGAGTATCTATTTAATTAGTAAGGTTATTGAGGAGCTCGGTGGCACGGTGGGAGTACGCATTACTAGCGCTTTTGCAAGTTAAGTGACACCGACTGTGATCTGCATATGGATGGGTGACCACAGGTAGCATAAACCATTCTTGAGCTCCTGTTCTATCTGTACACTATCACGTCTTTATCCCTAAAGGGGCAGACAGAGCCGGCGGTAAGGCCCAGGCCACTTTTAGCGTGATAGTGGAAATGAAGGTAGAAAAAGGAAATCATAATAGTGATAGGTTGCTAATCGCATCACCTATTGATATGATTCAGATTCCTGCCCGTTCTCTCGATCGGCTTTTACAATCTTCTCTGGAAGAGAAGCAGCTGGTACATTCTATGTTTTTTTCTTTTCTCACAGACTAGCATGGAATTCTATCTATCTATCTATAATTTAAGATCTACGTTCTTGTCGGTGGAGTATCCAGGTCTCCCTGTCTTGAGCCATTCTTTTGACCTCCCTATTCGACATGGCGTCAACTTCATCCTTTACTCGTATTTGATCTATAAATGCTCTTCTTGGTCTTCTCTTCCCTCTTCTTGCTTCTACTTTTCCTTCTGTTTTTTATATTTGAGGAATGTCATACGTTATATAATCGTTTATAATTTGTAAAAAAATTATAAGTACTTATATTGCATATGTACCTTCTAATCTACAGGGTGTTATTTATTTTATTTATTTACAAACATTACATTACAAAATAGTTTGGAAAATCCAAAAGTGCACGCCTCATAATCTCATTTTTCACAATTAAATTGATTTTGATTGTTTTATTGCTAACTTAAAACGAAGAAAAGTATGTGTCGGCTTTAACGCACGACTGGATATTATTTTTAACTTCCCGCTGAGAAAATTGAAAATTTTCAAAATTCGACGTTATTAGTTTCACCCCCTTTTTGAAAAGTCGAGTTTTCATCAGATCTCGACGTTTAAAGGTCTCAGGAATCATCCCTGACCACTCACGAGCAAGTGTCATGTACCCTATCCGTATGTGTGTGTGGGTGTGTATGTGACCCGCTTATAACTCTTTAACAACTAAACCGATCGGAACCAAACAAGTAGCTTTCCAAAGAGTTTTATACAACTCAGATTTCCTGTGAATTTAAACCGATTCGGACCGGTAGATTTTGAGAAATCTCAAAAAAACTAAGCAAAAACAAGAAAAAGACACAAGACTACGTCACGAATGTCAAGAAAAGTGTTACCACTGATTGTTCTTTTCATTATCAATTAGTTAATGCGAATTAAATAAAATATTAACTAACTTATCGGTTCTTTTACATTTATTCGTCTTTCATATTTAATAAAACAAACAAAATCACAACATTCTTTATTCAAATTTTTTTTTACTTCTTTTCTTACTTGCCAGTTACACATTCGTACTCATCATACATAGGTATTAACTCTTTCAACAAACCTCACATCCAAAATTATTTTTAATATGTCACCTGTATTTTTATAATAATAATTACGATTAAACTACATTGAATTAGACCGTGATCTTCGAAAGGACTTAGTTTTGGATAATACTGAAGCGTATAAAAAAAAATGGACTTGATCAGATAAGTTTTTCGGGAGTTATCGTGACCACGCCAGTTTCCATACATACCGACACACGGACGTCCACAAAATGATTTTATTAAACATTGTTTTTATTTATTTAAAAGACAAAATGTCTTTTAAAAATGTCATAAGTGTTGAAACTAGTGTTTTTCCTTGATATTTATGTGTAAATATTATTGTACAAGTGCGATAGAAAATAAATAGAGACACATTTAGTTAAAAAAATCACTTGATTTTTGTAAGGCGAGAGTAGAGCACTACCTCATGCGCTTCGCTTATGAGGCGTGCAAAATGTTACAGGCGGACTTAAGGCCTAGGGCCTTTTCTACCAGTCAACCTACAGGTGGTGCGGATAAAAGAAAATTATGTATAACATAACTATGTTATGTCGTAACTGTTGCTAATTCGCTACAATCTCAGTGCCCGATCTTACTAAAATAAAGTAGAACATTTAAACATTCTAACCAAAGATAAATACTTACTTAAGTGGTACTTGGCTACAAAATATTGCATTATCAAATAACGTACATATCCCGCAAAGACTAGAATTCTCTCAATGTGGACAGCTTTCAAACAATTATCTGCTAATCTACGTTTAATTCTAATTAGTAATACGAGATTGCAATTTGCAGTATTGCCACATGCAAACATACAAAATGTCATTGCGATAGTGTGGCACGTACTAATTAAACGGATCGTGGTTTGAGAACAATAGAAGGAAAGCAGGGTGTTTCTACATACCTACTAACGTTTAAGGCACGATTGTGGAGGAATTGAACTAATTTTTTCAGTTAAATGTCATGTTTACGATAGGAAACTTAAGTTTGTAATAGTAAGCGGGTTCTAGTTGAGTTTCGCCTATCAGCGGAAGCGGGGTTGCTGCTCAGTCTGCCGTCGCCTGCAACTACAGGTGGGTCTCAGGGTAGTGGCCGTGGCACCGCGGCCACAGCTTGCTTCTTTATCACTAGGGGTTCTGGTCAGGGAAAGCTGCTGGGGCGGCGCCTGTACCTGATTTTACAAACACAAGTAAGTACTGAGCAAAAATAATGTCTTCAAAAACGGTGTGAATATATTTATGTATCCCCAAGGCAAAAAGTGATATCTTACGCCCACTACACGTGCCTGAAAAAAGACCTTTACCATGGGATAAGAAGCGCTCGTTAACGCTGTGGCCATGATAACAACGGTGACAGCGTTTATCGAGCGCTATCGTCTATCACTATCTCGCTCTAGTCATGATGAGCGGGATAGCACTAGTCTGGTGCGCGCTATTAACTTTACCTGAGTTTTTCAACGCTGCCATGCTAAGGGGGCAGGTCAGGAAAATGGTAGGTATACCTACACACCTCGGGTTTCTTGGGTTATGATTAAGAAAGTCTCAGACAAAATATTTAGACCTACGTAGCCAATTCTGTGATCTGAGATATTTCTTCTTTCATCACCATCGACATATGTACCTAGACCAGCTGTCTGGAACATTCACCGTAATACTCCTATCGCGTTTCAGGACTTCCGGATCACAAGATAAACGCCTTGACCACTGGACCACGGAGGCAGTCCTAAAAGAGTTACATCTCTAGTGTACTTATTAAAATAGAATACAAAGAAACAGATTCCATTCGTCCGATACAAAGTCATGGCCATCTCTAATCTTTGACAAATCTTCGATCGCAAATCCAGAAATTGCCCGCGAAATATTGAAAATTCCAGAGATATTATCCCTTGAACGTCTTTGTAAGATGGCGGAGAGCAGAGACAAACCCGTCCATTACCTCAATAATATGTTATTATTGTACGACACAAGTTATCTGATCCGTATTATTTATCCGAGGCCAGTATGCATGACAATTTTATAGATTTCAATAGCCATGCATAGAAATTGGAGTATATGCGAAAATTCCACATGAAACAAAACGCATTTTTGTTAAAGTATAAAATTAACTAATTTATGGGAAAACTAAGCTATAAGTACTCGTATATACTTATTTTCAGTGGGAAAAAGAGGTTTCATTCTTCGTACATTCTAATACTTCATACTTCATTCATACTAAAGTCTAGAGTCAAATAATGCATTAAAGAATTTGACAAATTGTCGCATATATTCAAAATAAAAATACACCAGGGCCGGATTAACCATGTCGGGGCCCCTAGGCAATGCATGGTTGGAGGCCGTCAGGCCCGGATTAACCATGCTCAGGGGCCCTAGGTCCTACATAGGCCCTAAAAATAATCAGGGGAATGGCTCGCCAGAAAATTAATCGAGTCTCGCCTGGGCCTTAAGGTCTGCCTAAATCCGGCCCTGAAATACACTTTCAAGCAGGGCTTGTTAACGATACCAAATTCACAATAAAAGTAACGTTAAATAACGTTATTTTAGTGGTAACGTTATAAGGGGTATCGATAATATAGTTTATAACGTCATCAATTAACGATACTTTTTTTCAATACTTGTAAAATATTATATAAATAGCTCTAGTAGCCTACTAGACAAACTCTTATCAATTTATTCTGTCAAATATCGAAAAGAAATACAGTGTTAACAATACCTTTTACCGTGAATATCATTGGTAACGTTATCTGATTATCGGTAAATAGTGGGAAAAATAACGTTACCCAGCATAACGTTATCTTTGCTGATAACGTTAACGTTTGACAGAATTAACGTTACCAGATTGTTAACGGTATTCCAAGCCCTGCTATCAAGTCTTTATCCCTACTAGAGCAGACACAGCATTTAGAGTTACTAACCGCATCGCCTACATGATCAGCTTTAACGATCTGCACGGAAAAAGAAGCATCGGGTTTATTCATTTTTTTTCCCACACCAGTTTTGAAGTTTGAACTTCGTATATTAAAAATAGAATGAAACAATTCATCTGTTATTTGTAAATATACTGCATCCGCAATAACCGTTGAGCGCTCCGATCTCCCTTTTGTCGGACAGGCTGACTGCAGACCTCGACTTATTGTTCACATGTTCATATACCATTTGTAATGCAATAAGCTTTCGCAATATTAATAGTTTTCGTTTGTGCGTTGCGGGCGGGACGGAATAACAAAGTATAGAAGTTACGACTTCTAAAATTAAATAAATCGGGCCACGCTCAGAGTAGAACTCCGAAGTTATACATTTTACAATATGAGGACTTTATTTTCCGTAGAATTCGGCGAGCAACGGTTCGTCGGACAACTTTGGTCTATGGTACAATCCGATCGTGATGTCATGCGAAATTCAAATGTACTGATTCTTGGACATTATTTGCTAAATGCAGTATTTTCTAACCCTTTGAACGCCGCAAGAAAAAATTACAAGCGTGCCTACTACGCCGCGACCAGTTTATGTGACACGAATGTTGGCGATTCAGGACAGTTTCCGCTGGACGCCTAAAGGTGTCCACGGGGCGGTCAAAGGTTTAATAACCTACCTGAAGGGCGGGTGTAATTCTTAAATCATCAAAGCCAACTTAGACGGCATATTTTTCTTTATTTAAAGTTAAGTACAAATCACTACAATTGCTGCGATTACACTGTTTTGTTTAGGCTGATATTAGTTAGTCATACATATACCTAATATTTTTTGGCTTCCCATACAACTTGACCGATGAGCTGATCCGAGTTTGTATGAAAAGCAAAAAAATATTTTTCATATTTCGATATATGTTTCTTGGGAAAAGTTGTTCAGTGTCATGGACTGAATTCACCCTTAAAATAGTTTCAGTATATTTTGTTAGATGTTATATATACATTGTCACGTATTTATTACCCTCATGGGGCAGATAGAGCATTTTGGGTCTTGCAAGCTGCAAAATGCTAAAGCAGACAGAGCAGAAGAAAGCAAAATAGGGATGGGTAGCGGCATCGCCTTAACATGATAGGTTCGCGTGTGATTATCAAATACCCTTTGACAATGCGAGCAATACCGCGGGCAAGAAATAGAATATGTAGCGGGAACGAGGTGATATGCTCGACCACCACTGTACGAGCCATGCTCGCACATTTCGGGTGCACGCAGCTACATACTATGTAGGTAGCGAGTCTTTTTTACCATCGAAATATAATTCTTTAGAAATCTAACGCTCCTACATTCACCGCTTCGATTCTGATTCCATTTACGAAAACTAACTAACAGTAATTACAACGAAACACTCGAACGCACACATAGACAAAGATGCATGCGATTGGTCAGGACAAGGTTACGCGTCGTCGACGGTCAGGTGGGGTTGTCAACGCAACGAGCGGTGAGGTACAACGCGCGGCTGGTACCTATTATGCAGTACGCTACGCTAAAATAAATAACCTTGTTTACGTGTTACTTTTTTTTAATAACTAATTTTCATGTCTGTATGGCTTCTACACCACTTCACGGCACATGACGGCATTTTTAATGAATCGATTATCGCAAAAACACAGCAATATTCTCAAAGGAAACTTCTTGCGACGCAACCGCACGACTTGAGTGTCACGGCGAACTGTCGCGCCGCGCTGTTCATATTTTGAACCCCGCCCGCCGCGGTACATATCGCGTGGAATGATTTTTCGGGATTAGTTACGATTCTAGAGAATTATTGTTCGAAGGTTTTTACATTACATTTTACATCAATTAATAATAACCTATTGAGACACTATCGAGCAGCGATCGAGAAAGGACCCGTCACACCCAATTCTACAACATGTGAATTATCAACAATAAATCAGTTTCTATGTGACGTGGTCTTGTGTCTCCAACCCAAGATCATCAGTCCTAGGTGAAAACCGAAGTCTGCGCCGGACAACCACAAAGGGAAGATCTTCCCGCCAGGCATGGTGTTGCACCTGGGGAATTGCGGCTCCAACGGTGTATTTGTTTACATTCCAAGTAAAAATCCGAATGCCGTTCCAATATTTTATGTTGCAATGCCCTATCAGGGTTCATGTTCTATTTACTATCTTAAGCAATAACTATGTAGTGAAATGTAATACATGTACAATGTGAAAAGCAATAAAGAAAATTAAAATTGAAATTGTCGGAGGAGGTATATACGTATAAGTATGCCAAGTTGCAACCAGAACTCCAATATCGAGATGTAGGATACTGTTAGCGCCGCCTCGTATGCTTCTTGTGAACTATGTTTTAACTTCGCTGTTGTGTTTGTAGTTCTTCTATATTTACATCACTCTACATCTGTAATTTCTCAATTTAGCGTTGTAAGCCTGACCTTTCGCCGTTCCAATTGTCGACGAATTATTGTGCCGCTCTGCGTTACACATATGAACGTGGCATGGCAATATATTTACCGAGCTACAGTTCGGATCGTGACTAATTCATCTGTTTATAATGAGCTCAAAATTGCATTCATGATAAATGCTTTCAATGTGATATAAATTAAACGTATTGAGAAGGTTAAGTATTATATTGTACCGGCTTATAATATTGTTTGTACGAGTACGTGTGGTTTGAAGTTTACCGTGTTTCGAAAGGCAGCTTGAAAAATCTGACACCAGTACCCACATACACACACGAAAATCAATAATCAATAGATGTTTTGTCATAGTATTCATTTTGAACGCAATATTTTGAGTAATAAAACTGAAAAGTATAATTTCCATTCTAGAATATGACTTATAGGACCACTCTATTTCTTCGACTAAATTATTAAGCAGAAACATCTTCTGTAAAACTGCATTAACAAGGAGACGTCTTGACTAGGTTAGGTAGCTGACGCCGGGTTCTTTAGCGTTACCACTGAGTACCTATAACAGTAGAGCAGAGTAGGTATAATGCCATGATAGTGATACACACATACATACTATCACGCCTGTTTCCCACAGGGGTAGGCAGAGAAGATACTATGGACCCCCTACTTGCTACGATCCTGACAGACCTCTTTCGCTTCGTGATAATGATAGTATAGTATAACAGTATTTCCAGTAACAGCGTGCGTAGTTTAACACTATAGTTACGTAAGCAGCCCAATGTTTGTTCAAATAGGGGCGGGCTAATTTACTCAGCTATTTTGGGGCCCATTAAACTGATGTATCATACGATAATGTTGGCCGAACAGTATTTATGTGGCCGATGTGTAATTGATTGGCAAAACATTTGGTCTTGGGGTATGCGACCATTGTTAATTGTTTAAGTGATGACTCATTTATTAGTCATTGAGTTGTTACATTTAGAAGTAAATTAAATAAATAGATATGGACAAATTGCGACCTAGCTTTTAGCAGACTATTTATTGGCTTGTGCTTACGTGCTTGACGGCTCTATTTACATTTTTACACGATATTATTACACAGGAAAGTCCTGTGTAATAATATTGTGTAAAAATGTATCTTGACATGCCTTGACATGTTATGAAACATTATTACTTAAATTTATAAATAAATATAAATATATAGGGACAAATCACACTGATTAACTAACTTAATTAGCCCCAGAGTAAGTTTCAAACTTGTGTTATGGGATACTAACGCAACGATACTATATTTTATGACAAATACATATAAAGATAAACACCCAAGACCCAGGACAATTTGAAAAAGGCCATTTTCCAACTTGCCCTGGCTGGGGATCGAACCCAGAACCTTCGGATTAGCAGTCTAGCGTTTTAACCATTACGCCACGGAGGTCGTCAATGGTAGTAGTAGTTTATAGACAATTATTCCTCTTAAATGACTCCATCGCATTTTATTATTTACATCTTTATAATATTACATCTACATAAATAGATAGGACCACTCCATCTTTTTTTGTGGATGTCGTAAGAGGCGACTAAATAAATAAGCACAAACATCTCGTGCTACAATTTCCCGGCCGGTTGTAAAACTTTTCGCACAAATACATTCCCAAAGAGGGTAGACGTAAGGCAGGCGGCTGGTCGTAAAACCAAATATCGTATAGCCAAATCATCAAACTGTTCCGGCTATTTCTTCTCCACTTCGCAGGGTCTTTGGCATCCTTGGGTGACCATTGACGTGCATGTTATATTTGGGGAGGGAAAAGCGGGAAAGCGCACCCTGGGCTCCGAAGCAGCACAGGTAAGGATGCAACCGGGAACGCGCTTGGATGAAGAAGAAAAAGAAATAGATAGATAGATAAATCGTTTATTTGTAAAAACTACACTACACACTACACAGTGGCAGCACTACACAGTGGCAGCACTCCCAAATGTATGTAAAAACTGCACATACTCGTACATACATTTGGGAGTGCTGCCACTGTGTGTGATTGAATTATTTGAGCAAAATGCATTTTCTAACTTAACAAACCAATTATGAACTAAAAATTTTATACATAAATTTATTAAGGCCGTACCTGAATTTTCCGGGGTCCAGTGCTGCCCTCATTTAAAATAAATCAATTCAAAGAAAACGGAGACATCATTTAAAATTTTGCTACTACTAAGTCCTAGATAACTAAACTACTGTTTTTAAAAGTGAGAACGTCAAGCTTTACTACTCACATTTGCGAAAAACGGCCACTTTTGGCAAATGTGCATAGTAAAGCTTAACGTTCTCATTATTACTGTAAATACTTGAAGAGTTCATAAAATACTTTGAAGAGTTATCTAGGACTTGGTAGTAACAAAATTTTAAATGATATCTCTGTTTTCTTTGAAATGATTTATTTTAAATAAGGGCAGCACTGGACCCCGGAAAATTCAGGTACGGCCTTAAAAAGTAAACAGGTGAATCACACGATGCGAAATATTTATGTTGGTATTTTATTTTATATTCGTTACTAATTGAGAAAGTCCTAAAGAGGGCCTGATGTTGATAATCTAAATTTTGCTTCCGCTTCCACGCGCGCAAATTTACTCTAGGCGAAGCGAGACAGCGAACCATGCGGGGCGTAGGGAATCGCAGCGGGTCAATGAGGCTGGTTTAGGCGTTTCTGGTTTTTGAGGTTTTTTTTCGTTTTACAAATAATATTTAAGAGTTATTTTAAAAGTAAGACATATAATGAGTGCTTTATGTGTAATCCTAATCCTAACTAATATTATAAATGTGAAACTGAGTTTGTATATTTGTTTGTTTGTTTGTTTGTTACCTCTTCACGCTTTACCTACTGAACCAATATTATTGAAATTTCGCATACACATAGTTAAGAGTCCTGAGAAGGACATAAGGTACCTTTTATCCCGGAAAAATGTACCGTTCCCGAAGGATTTGGGATACGCGAGCGAAGCCGCGGGTAAAAGCTAGTACAATTAGAATCCAAAGTTACAAGGGGTAATTTATTGTATTTCTTGAATACTTTCTGTTTTAATATAATTCTGAGGTGATTTTTTCTATCGATAAAATTTTAAGCAACCGTGTTTTCGAAACATATAATGACTGGAGTTAGTCTTAAAGTTTACTGTGTTTTTATTTCAAAGTGAGTATTTCGTTAATATTGATAATATTTAGGATCGCTCTAAGTACTATCGGCTCTTAAATTTACTGAAAATAACAATCAGTGGTAACACCTATCGTCACATTCGTGACGTAGTCTCGAGCCATCACGGGAAGAGACCTTGTTTTATTGTACCATCCATCCTACTAAAACATAACCCTATGTTCCATCACATCGGCTATAATTCAGCGACGTCGCGCAACCCGCGGAGTTTCGTCGCGATCTGACGCGACAATTTGTTGCCAGATATCGCCCGACATGTTATTATTTACGAAGGCGCGAATGTGATAGTGTGGCATTCTACGAGTAAGTCACGATTCCAAATACTGATTACGCTTTTGACACTTGTATTTAATTTTAAACATTAATTAGATTCATTGTTTATATTTTTCGGCTTTAATATTATGCTCAGAAATATAATCGATGGGCCAGAAAAATAAATTAAAAGTTAGTTACTCTTTAATTTTTTTTTTTATTTATTTGTCTCCCATGCTGATCTGAATGAAAAAAAACTTAGAATATACCAGCTGCTTCTTTTCTCGTGCAAGTCGTAGAAGCCGATCGAGGGAATTGGCGAAAATGCAAATGATAGCAACCGATTTTTTTTAAATCTTCTCGCCCACCATTACGCTAAAAATGGCTTTTGAGTCAAGCGGCTCTGGGCTCTGTTTACTTAAAGCCACAAGACTCAAAATGCTCTTACTGCTCTCACGTAATCTCATGTCAAGGTACTCATTAGAGATAGTAGACGTGATAGTACTCGTATGTATTCTAAGTTGTCCTAATTTTTCTTCTCCACTCTGCACGGTCTTCCGAAACCTTGAGTGATATCAATGAGGAAAATCATTGACATGGATTTTATTCTGGAGAACTAAACTTTGGAAAAGTTACCCGCGCTCTGAAGCAACACAGCATAGAACCGGGAACGCGCATAGATGAAGAAAAGGGACCAATTACAAACAGACATAAAGCATCAATACCACATAGATCTCTACTCCTTGGTCTGAGCTCTTCACACACTGTTAGTTAAATGCTCGGAGTTCAGACTATATCAAATCAACTCAACAATATCTATTTATAGCACAGGCTTATATGCATTGTTGTGTCAACATCCAACAGCTAAGCAATAACCGATAACAATCAAAAGCCAAATAACCGTTATAATAAAAAGCGACGATCATCCTAAAAACAAAATCCCCACGTCACAACAACATAAGAGCTCGACGACAGTAAACGACAATTACGGTGCGTGGTAGCGACGACTGACAGCTTTAGATCATATCGGATGGGACTTATACAGGGTGATGGAAAATATTTCTATATACTAAAAAAAGTCATAATGAACTAGAACCGAATGAAAACTTAAGAGGAATTCTGCCCAGATGGTGGACGCTTTTTCGATTTTGAAAAGAACTAGCATCAGAAGTGGGATGTAAAAGGAGTATTAATAAATATGAAACCTCGACGACGGTAAACGAAAATTCCGGTGCGTGCGATCTGCGCGCAACTTGCGCGTGGTGTGGATGGTGGATAGAAATTGTAAGAAACGCCAAGTAGGTGCGTAACGCGACGCAAGATGCGTCGCGCATCTTGCGCCTCGACCCTTAGGTCATATCGAAATGACGTATACAAGATGATAATATTGGTGTCTGAATTATATACATTTACTTCCTCCTGCGCCAATATGTGGCATTTTTGCGCTTGCTACGCGTGTGAATAACGTCACCTCTTAACCAGGGAAAGACTTAAACTTTTTTATACACATGTCAGCCGGTGATAAAAAGCCTCAGAGCATTATATTAGCAGCACTGTCGTATTCGGTTTGGGTGGCTCATTCCTATTATCTGATACTTTTTTTTTGCCGCCCTCGGTAAATAATCTACTATACAAAATTAAAAGAAGAATAATTTGAGTGCGTGAGGCATTCTTGTTTTGTATTTTAATGGACCGATATAATGCGATGTAAGATCTGAACCTTCACAACTTTATATTCAATCAAAACTGACAATAAATTGCAAATAATCTGGTTATTTCAAATGCACAAAAAATTATGCCGTTTAACATTAGTTCCATTTTTTATGTAAATTGCAGGTACTTATTTTTTCTACTCACCCAGAACCCAACCTGTATACTTGCCCCGTTAATCGCTAGGATGTGCTACTCTTCACTCCATTGTTCAGATACAGGAAGAATTAATGACCATCCATCTCGTCATAAGTGATCCCCCGTTTTTGTAGTCTTTTTTTGTCGTCGTGGGAATAAGGTGATGCATTAGCTATTAAAATGATAGCTCGATGTAGTTAATATGTTTGTTTTTTTAAGGGATTTAACTTGAGTATTTTCTTTCCGTCTAATAAATTGCTTGCAAAAACAGTTTTAAAAAAACGGTCAAGTGCTAGTCGGACCCATAAATAAAGGGTTCCGTGCCTCCGTACAATGTTCTAAAACGCTGAAAAAAACACGTTTCTTGTATGACGACCCCTTTAACTTCATTATTTTTAGTATTTCTTATAGTGGCCACAGTTTTACATAATCGGTAAAAACAAGTGTTTCGCTATTATGGTTCAAGAGATAGAATCCTGTGATAGACGGACAAATAGCGGAGTCTTTGTAATAGGGTCCCGTTGGCACCCTTTGGGGAAACCCTAAAAAGTAAATAAAAGGTAACCTACTAATTAGCGAACGAAGCTCACTTCATCCACATGGACATTTAGGTGTTCCTATGTACGTATATTCGACGATCGCTTGAATATCTCAGGTATAGTACGCATGGGCAAAGACTTGGACAAACATACGGACCAGTTCAAATACTTGGGATCTGTAATTCACACGTCTGGAGACATCAATGGCGACGTCATGGTCCGTATATCTGCAGCATGGACAAAGGAACGGCAAAAATGCCAGTTAAGTTAAAGAGACAGGTCTCCAAATCCATCATTAGACCTGTCCTTTTATATGGCAATGAAGCTTGGCCTGTACTTGAGCGGCACAAGCAGGAACTGCGTGTCGGAGATGCAAGTATTGCACTGGATATGCGGAGTATCGCGAAGAGACCGCGTATGAGGAACACTCTCATTCGCAGCCACCTTTATGTCCGTGATAAAACAGACAAACTGCAAGAGAGTCGCCTACGCTGGTATCGTCATATCTTGTGGAAAACTGGCAAGTTACGTGAGTAACAAATATATGGCCATGACGCCTTTGTCGGACCCTCTGCAGTGTTTCAATGTATCAAACGAAAATACTTATGGGTATGAAAAGAAATAATATAAAGTAATATGAGTTCTTATTCTTGTAATTTAAGAGCTTGCGCTTGTCGGTGGAGTTAAGTGGAGATGCCTCTCTCCTCGCTGCCATCTTTTTAATGCCTTATTAGGACCTTATTCCTAACTTTTCTTTAAGGCCGTACCTGAATTTTCCGGGGTCCAGTGCTGCCCCCATTCAAAATAAATCATTTTAAAGAAAACGGAGACATCATTTAAAATTTTGCTACTACCCAGTCCTAGATAACCCTTTAACGTTCTCATTATAAACTGTAAACAGTAGTTCATAAAATACTTTGAAGGATTATCTAGGACTTGGTAGTAGCAAAATTTTAAATGATGTCTCCGTTTTTTTTAAATGATTTATTTTAAATGGGGGCAGCACTGGACGCCGGAAAATTTTGGTATGGCCTTAATTTGTTGGAAACGCTTCATCCTCGGACTTTCCTTTTCCTCGTCTCCCTTTTATTTTTTCTTCTATTATTATTCTGAAGAGATTGTCATGTCTTTTATAAGGTGTCCAACCATCTACCGTCTTCTATTTTCAATAGTTTTAAAATGAGTAACTAAACAAAAAAAAGTTAATTAATAAAAGGTTAAAACAAAAAGATGTTCCATTCAACCCGGAACTCGCCTCGTGAAATCAGTAGCTATTTAGTGTTATATACAAACATCGTCTGAGATAAAGCTTTTAAGTTACAGATAAGTGAGTGGTGATCGATTGTGGGAATAGGCTGGCGACAGTAAGTTACTAAGTTGGCTTTAAGTTGGGCGTGCTTAGTGTATGGGCCGGAAGATAGCATCTCTGTGAGCGGGAAAGAGGTTTTGATACTTTCATTGTTCTATTTTTAATTGTTGTTGTTGCATATCTTTTTTGTACATAAAATAGTAACTAGTCATATAAACATTAATATTTTAGTTTTGTCCAAGCAGTAGTTTTTTTTAATTCCACTGTGCACCTACTTATTTAAGTACCTAGTAGTTTAACCTTTCATAAATATAGTTTGATACATACATTCACTATCACGTATTTATCCCTAACGGAGCAGACAAATATTTTTAGACTGCATTTACGATCTGCGCGGGAAGGGAAGCAGCTGGTACATTCTAAGTGTTTTCTTTTCTTCTAGATTTCTCCCAGACCAACATGGAAGAATTAATAGTAGAAGTAGTAGTTAATTCTTCAAAAAATACAGTGCCAAAAGTGGCCGTTTTCACAAATGTGCGAAGAAAATCTTTACGATAACTTAGTTCGTAAAATAGTTTGAAGGGATATAAGGGATACTGGAGACAAAATTTTAAATGTTATTTCCGTTTCCTTTCAAATACTGGTAATTTATTTGAAACGGGGGCAGCACTGGCCTCGAAAAATTCATGTATCCATTTATCTCATATACTCAAGACTAATTAAACTCGATAATCGAGCTATCATTTTTCTACTAGTCAATCCTCTTCCTCACGCCTTACAATATAATCCACATAATGACATTTCTCTCTCTCTTAATAAAGTCTTTACAATTAGAAAGACAAGGAAATATCTACGCATCCAAATATCAACTCCTGTCGGTCGAGCCTCTCCCTCACGCCTCATACATTATGCGAGCACACACATTATAATATAATCCACATAATCACATTTCTCATAATAACGTCATTAGAATTAGTGCGACGTACTGCGCCGTGTGCGGTCGCATTAAGCGAGTTTCGAGCGGAAATTAAGTCAGAAGCGGTAGCGTTTTTTCGGTGGATAGTACGGTGAGCTACCCTTAATTGGAATTAATTAATTGTAAATTACAGCGTTCCTATTGGCTGGTGTATGCCGTGTGGTTCCCGGCAGAGTAGAATAAGATCACTCCCAGTCTTCTCGTAGATGTCGTAGAAGGCGACTTAGGAAACACAAGCTAGCACATCATTGAGACCTTTCCAACCCGTCTGGCCAGCGTGGAAAGAGGCCAGAGAGGGTCGTGCTCCTGCAGTGGAGACTTAAAAAGACCTAATGATGATGATGATGATATATATTATAGAGAAAATAAATCAAAAGTAAAAATAGGCAAGTAATCAAAATAATAATAGGTAGAAAATTAAGTTTACTAGTGTGTGCGTGCGTGAAATGGAGAATGCAATGGCAAACCACTCCATTATATCTGCCAAAAAATAGTAATTGAGAGCGTCTCTTTCCATACAATGACACCGACAAGAGCTTGGCTCTTAAATTCAGACAGAGAATCTAAATACACAAGAAACAATAAGGTTGTGCAAATTTTAAAATCAAAAATAACTAAACGGTGGTGGCCCTGTGGTTAAGGTACTAGCTGTGCATCTGTGAGCCATGAGTTCGATCCTTACAGGCACGACTTGTGCCTGTAAGTTTGTACTTTAGTACGGTCATTTGAAACTACCACCACTTGGGTTCTGTGAAGGAAAAGATCGTGTGGAAACTTTTGCACAAACGTTTACTAGTGTGTAATAATAACTGTTGCCACTATATGACTGTCATTGAGCTTCTTCAGATGCCTTTAGGTAGCTCGAAAAATCTGACACCAGTGTTAGCTGTTAAAACACTTGATAAGAAGAAGAAGCAAGCTACCGTTTAACATGGTACGGTCATATCAAGAGGCGGGATGCCGAACATCTGGCTAACAAAATGGTTAACTTGAAGGTGGATGGATACAGAGATAGAGGACGACCTAGAAAGACGTGGGGAAAATGTGTTAAGCGTGACATGATGGACAGGGGCGTTAGTACAGATATATTAAATGATAAAAAACTATGGAGAGAGTTGACATACAAAGTCGACCCCAAATAGGGAGAAGGCGAGGAAGAGATAATGATAAAGAAGAAGAAGCAAAAATGACTGAAATAGGAAAGAAATTCAAAACATGTCGACCTGTTGCTTCCTCTCGTCTCTTATAAATTACACTCCACGTATTATAATAAATGTCACGAAATGGGAACGTGTGTGGAGGGTTTAATGGGCTCTTATTAGTGTGTGCCAAAGGTTATACTGGGAGGCTGCTCCGGAAGCGATGTCATATCTTCTGTTTTCTGTTATTTTTTATGTTAATCAGGGAGAAGATATCCAAATTGCAAGGGGTCATTGTATTTATTAGTATTGTTTGCTATGGAAACTACTCTAAAATAGCGAGAAAAGAACAGGTTTTTCATAAAAATAGGAATATTAGATACGGAAACGTTTTTTCGGTACAATACTGGAATATAACGTCTAACAAAATATACTGAAACTATTTTAAGAGTGAATTCAGTCCATGACACTAAAAAAATTCCCCAAGGAACATAATATCGAAATATGAAAAATATTTTTTGCTTTTCATATAAACTCGGATCAGCTGATTGATGAAGTTGTATAGGATTTTTTTCATGTATTGATTTAAGTTCCTTAGGTAAATTTGTTCAGTATTCTAAGGACTGAATTCATCCTTAAAATAGTTACAGTATTATTATAGTTATTTTGTTAGACCCTGAATATACACCACATTTACATCCCATGAACCATAGTATACCCAGAGTTCCAAAAAAGTAAGCATAAACACTTCTACTACACTTGGCTCTATCTACCCGTAAAGGGTAATACGTAAACATGTTTGTATACAGTTCACCTAAATATATCACGAAGCAGTAATAATATTATGGAAAATATGGCAAATATCCACGTTTATATCTGGCCAAAAACAAAAATAAAAAAAATCCCTCAAACTTCGCCTGACATTACGCTCAGCATAAATTCAATGTGTCCCATATACAATACCGCACGAGCACACGGAGCGCACCATAACGGAGCGGCAGCTATATTAAATTTATTCGGAGTGAGGCTCGTAAAACAAAAGTGGTGTATAAACTCCCGGCAGTGTGGCCGACACGCATTAGCTTGGATTTTCCAACATATATGAGAAAATATTTTCCGGGCTACGATGCGACGTCGAATTTTTGTTCGGGAATGATGCTCTACTTTATTATTTTTTAAACTAAATAGGTATGTATTTTTCAAAGTACTTTTTTAATTAGATAAGTCGTTATGCTTACAATTGGAATGTGAGCTCACTCATTGTATTGTTTATAAAATAAAGCCTTCCTCACTTTCAATTCA
This sequence comes from Acrobasis repandana, assembly GCA_963576875.1. Classification (NCBI taxonomy): domain Eukaryota; kingdom Metazoa; phylum Arthropoda; class Insecta; order Lepidoptera; family Pyralidae; genus Acrobasis; species Acrobasis repandana. Next base: position 5,249,706 of record OY756230.1, on the reverse strand, counting down.
TCTAATATGAACTCTTCAATTCAATTCAATTCAAAATATCTTTATTATCATAGGATATTTATAATATCTCTTAATAATAGTCACTTTGTTTTGTTTTGCACAAATGTTGACGTCAAATCGTTACTTACAGCTAAGTTCATGTCGCTTCCTAGGTGCAAGTGCAGAAGAAGCGGCAACAAACTGCACTGCACGTTTTCTCCAAAGACGTCAACTAACAAACTTAAAACTTAAAATTAGTTATATGGATGGACTGATATTACATTGTTTGTTATGTCATAATTCAATTGAATTATAAGAACCACACCTCTAAATTGTAGGTATGTAACATTAAAAAAAAAGATTAAATATTTAATGTTTAAAATATATTTACCTGTGTCAATAAAAACCAAAAATGTTTTTCACTTAATGTGAAATCATGCCACTAGAATGTTAGCAACCTTAAAGGGTATCTTAACTTTTATCTTAATTTTTTTTGGTTATCGCATCTATAATTAATATTTATTGATAACGTAAATATATCTAACCTATACAACTCAAGATTGCACAATTTAAAAAAAACAACAAACTTCTGAATATTTAAAATACTTATGTGACACTACAGATAAAGTTATTCATACTGAGTCAACCGCTCGAGTATATGTCGGCGGTTCATTATACCCTATTGTTACCCAAAAATAAAATAAAAATATGGTAGAGCATCTTACCTTGCCATCCTACATCACCGTTTAACCCTACGGGCGACCACCTGTTGCTCGCATACGACAACCCATATACGGTTCGACGTAACCCCTCACAAGTACACGTATAGGCCCAAACGTCCCGGGACATGCGACTAAATGGTTAGGAGATTTTGCGCCAACATTCTTGAGGAAAATTGGGTTTATTCGGCAGTGAAGGGTTTATTTATTTTGGAGTTGATATGGGGAGGGATTTGGTCGTCACTTGATTGATACTTTACGGGTTTTGGGTTCGTGACATTCATGCCTTTTTATGGCTTAGGAGATTTTTCTGCGGTTGACAGTTACGCAGTACTGTTTCAAAATACATCAAATTCACCGTTCTTGTTTGCTTTCAATACCGTTTGTAATGATGCATGGTGGGTTTTTTTGCATCTCATCATTAGACGCAATCTTAAAAACTCTTTCTTATATATATTTACGTTTACGTTTAAATCAGCCATACCGAACAACTTTCCCTCAAGGAATCTCCTTATAATAGTTCCAGTATATTTTGTTAGACGTTATATATAATATTATATATAGTGATACCGTAAGCACAATCACTTACAAACAAGCTCCCGTCACTTCCCATAGGGGGAGCCTTCCCGCGGGAACTGATAACATTAACCTAATAGATATGGTGTTGCCAAGTGCCGTATTAACTTGTAGGGGGCGGAATGTGGTGATTTTGTTAACATATTATGCGATAACAGATTGTGTTTACACTTCGGTGAATATAATATCGTGACGTACCTAATACTGGTATAACTTTTTACTTGACTTATCGTTTTGAGCAGATATAACCACCACAGAATTAAACTAAATTCTAACCAGGAGTTAACTTATTAAGCCAAATTTTGTTAATAAAGCTGATGGGAGTTTTTAATGAATTCAAAGGTAGTCGAAAGTCACAGCAATTTTTGCATAAATTTTTGTCATTAGTATCATTCTAAAACACTATTATGTCTTTATCTTTAACATGCCAGACAGAGCCCTGGGCCTAAAATTGAAAGAAGGGATTCAAAATAGTCATTGTTAACCTCGCCATCGTCTATTGACATGATTTGGGTTCTCGCCCATTCCCGATCAGCTTCTATGACCTGTGCGGGAGGAGAAGTAGCTATTACTTTTTACGTATTTTATTTTATCCCAGACCAGTATGGAAGGCCATAGAAATGCATCTTCTTATAACATGGTTTTTAGCCGTGAGGTTCCCGGCAGAGCAGAATAGTCACCACTCCAAGTCTTCCCGTGGATGTCGTAGAAGGCGATTTAGGAAACACAAGCTAAACAAAGCTTCTAAACATCAATGAGACATCTCCAACCCGTCTGGCCATCGTGGAGAGTGTAGGCCAAATCCTCTAACTGCTCTGGCTAATATATGGCTCTTGTAGTACAGAGAGGGTCGTGCTCCTGCAGTGGAGACAAAAAGGAAAAAGACCTGATGATAATAACATGGTTTTAGATCACTGATGTGTCGGAATTTTGTCTGTTAAAGGTGCAACCTACAAGCAGTACTTGTATTACCACTGTTGGTAAAGATAAAACTTAACATGGTTTCAGATCACGGATGTACCACCGCATTTTTGTCTGTTCAAGGTGCAACCTACAAGCAGTACCTACTTATGTTACCGCCACTGTTCGTAAAGATAAAACTATTACACCAGCAATTTCTCAACTCCTAGAAATACCAAAGAACCGGTCGCGATACATCTGTACCATTACAATTAGACCAAATCAGGAGTCGCATAAATAACCTGGACGTTTAATAAGTGATCCCGACAGTACTGCGATCTGCCGGCCGATACCGCTTTGTTATGTGAAACAGTGTATTGTTAGTAGAGGCACCTATTACTGGATCTTCATGTAAGGAGCGTTATATTGAGCTATATATAATACTTATTGTATTCACAGTATTATTTTATTTATATAAGTTACAGCGTTCGACTGCCTCCGTGGTCCAGTGGTCAAGGCGTTTGCCTTGTGATCCGGAGGTTATGGGTTCAAATCCCACTGAGAAGCATACTTTGTGAAAAGTTTTTTTCAGTCTGGTTAGGATATTACAGGCTTGAATCACCTGACTTCGAAAGGCACGTAAAGCTGTTGGTCCCGAACGTCATCTAGCGTTTGTACCTATCCTAGGATTGGTTCTGGTCAGAAGGCAGTCGCTCTGTGTAAAAACCAGCAACCTCGTCAAGTCACCTAGGGTAGGTAGCGGACCCCGGGCTCTGAAGCGTAACCGCTGACGATGCAACCGGGAATACGCTCGGATGATGATGATGAAGTTACAGCATTCACAAATAACACGCCAAGCTACAAAGCTATACACAGCTATGTCTACACATACTATGCCCAAGTTGCGCGACTGAACTTCAGCCTAATTACGCCTGCAATGCTATTTGAATTACTAGTAGCACACGTCGCGTTTTGGAAAAATAAAAACTTACCGCGGAACTTCGGTCGCACAACTTTGACACAATGTGTTTAGACAACGCGAGCGATGATGCTGATCTTAAAGCAATAGAAGAACGTAATGATCTTCTTCTTGTATGGTTTAAAACTCGTTTAAAATATACGCAATAAAAAGACAGAAATGGAATTGGGCAGAACACATAGCTAGAATGGATCAATTCAGTGGGCCAGAAAAAGAAATAATAAATAGATAAGGACAACTCATTATGCTAGCCCCAAAGTAAGTTTTAAATTAGTGTTATGGGATACTAACTCAATGATACTCGTACATCCAAGGCCAACGATAATTTGAAAAAGACCATTTTTCATCTTGCTCTGGCTGGAAACCGAGCCCAGAACCTCCAAGTGACGGACTAGCGTTTTAATATGCTACGGACTATGCTATGGAGGTCGTCAGAAGAAAGTTCAAAGAAAGGTCATGAAGTGAAGACCATGGGCCAAAAAGCCAGGAAAAAGACACCCAGTACTGCGTTGGGTGGACGATAAGCGACATGCAGGCCTCAACTATAGCTAACAGGATGTAAGTGGCAAGAGACAAAAATGTAATGTTATGGAGGAGGCCTATGTCCTGAAAAAGATAACCGGCTACTATGGATGGATGGATAATTATTCGAGGCAGAAGACATAAGAGTCAGGCTTGAGATTGCCACGGGTCCCTCTTAAAAATTGTACACTTACAAATGTTATAATTTACATTTGATACATACTAAATCTACAAAATGACATTATTTTCGATTCACTAATGACATCATTTTTAATTTATAATTATGACATGACAATGTATTTTCAGTCTACATATCTAATTTTAATATTAGTTTAATTGTCAGTTGACGTATTTGGAGAAAATACTACAGTGTAGTTTGTTGCCGCTTCTTCTGCACTTGCACTTAGGAAGCGGCATCAAACTTAGCTGTACTGTAAGTAAATGATATGACGTCTACAAATTTTATGAAATCTAAAGAAAAAATTACAATTATCAAATGATACAAACTTCCAAAGATAAATAAATGACTTTGACTTTGATTTGACTTTAGCAGTAATACTCGTATACTAAAAGATCGTATAGGTAACAGTTTAATAAAGTTTTAAACTCGGCTCTAAGCTTCAATTTAACAAAGCTAAACCCTTGAGTTTCATAAACAGAACCAGTCAATTTTATAGACCATAAAGTATAACATAACGATGTCTTATCGCGACATGTACTGCCCGATATGCACAATATATGCACATCGTATATCGCGCTATCTCGATTTATCGCACATAGGATAAGTTTGCGTGCCGCTGTTGACACACTTTCCCAAAATGGCGGCTGCATTCTATGTGAGCTGATATCGAGTAACGGAATATTATTTTTAGGTCTATGAATTTGCCTATTGTGTTTTACTCTGGAATTTTAACTTGTAAAAGTTTACACCTAGGTATATGTTTATTTTTTCTAACAATATTTCTTAGATTATTTTTCAAGATTCCATTGTGCCTCTTGAAACGCCTTCTCCAAATTTCCAATTCCATGCTTTGCATTGTTGCTGTTTTGCTTCAGTTTGTGGTGTAGGTATATTAAGTTGAGTTAAAGCTTGAAAAGTTATGATGTAACATTTAACAAAATATACTAAAGTTATTTTAAGGGTAGGTTCAGTCCATGATACTGAACAACTATTAACAAAAAAACATATTGAAATATGAAACAATATTTTTTTGCTTTCCATAGAAACTTAGATCAGCTTATCGGTAAACTTGGAGGCCAAAATTTTTTTTAAATATTTCGATATATGTTCCTTGGGGAAAGTTAGTATTATTAACTGAATTCAGTCTTAAAATAGTTTCATTATATATGTTAGAATGTTATCATGTTATTTGTTAGAATGTACTTCTGTTATACAACTGTGTTATGATTTTACTTCACTAGTGAGCAGCAGAACGCCATTTCTTTCAGAATATAATCAGTATCATGAAAAGACCTTGGCAGTATCAAAATTGACGTTCTGGAAAACATCTTCCTGTTTGTCTTGAGCCTCCCCTAACAGTTCTCGTTCCTTTGGCGTTGATTTTTAACATACCTTTGTAGGGAATATTCGAATTCTACCGACATGTCTCCTCCATCTTCGTGCTCTAATTTGAATAATGAGTGATAATATAGTTTCTTACCGTCTACGAAACCACAAATTCTTCTTCTTCGACTTGTACCTGTCCATAACTGCATATTGACCATTAGCTTCCCAAACACCTCTCTATGCAAAGCCAAGCGAAGCAATTTTTAACTTTGGCGAGTACAGACTATACTCGTATGCTATTCAATCATTTCTTACTTACTTTTTACTTCCTCGAGGACAGTTTTCCGAAATTTGGTCCACATTTCAATCATCACTTTTTACATCTTCATCGTGATAAACTGGAAGCCACAAATAAGAGCTTAATAAATATATAAGAAACTTAATCTTGACTTTATTGATAAATATCACAAGAAAGCTGTCTCCACACATGCCTAAAGCCACCGTAATAAAGCCGTATGGAGCCTGATAAGTTTATCTGTCGCATAAATTTGTCAGCCATCTGTCAGGCTCAGACGCCAACGTATTCTATCTAGCCTACACGGTACGTGCCATTTTAAACCCGACCCATTTCTATAATTGTTAGATTTCTCTATGCAGCGCACATATCCTTTTCCGTAGACGCGTATGTAATGAAGTGTCCAGACCAAGTATGGTTCTTTACACGTTTACTGTCTCTTGAGTATTTACTACAGATATTATATTAGAATAGTGGCGTAGCGTGCCGTGCCCCGTATAAAAAATTGTTTGGGGGGCCTTCTGAAGGGTAAAGATTTCTCACAAAAGAAAAAAAAAGGTTTGCATAAAATTAAAAGAAATATTTATTCGTCATAATTATCTATCTGTCACTTTTCCAAAATTTTTACAAACAATTCAAATTAAATATCACTCTCCTTTCCTTTTTTCGGCAAACTGATTTATTAAATCATTTATAGCTGATGATGACTTTAGTTTTTATGAAGTTTCTGCCTCTATGGACAATAGTGACAGGTCTGACAGGCGTTCATGTCCCATCGAAGTTCTTAGGAATTTTTGATCAGAATTAATTTTGAAAAAAAATTTGCTTACGCACGTTGGCCGCCTCCGTGGCCCGGGGGCCCCGTATAATTGATACGGCAGATACGGCGGTAGCTACGCCCCTGAATTAGAATTAATTAATTAATCGTTCCATGAGTGTTTAGGAGAAAAGAGAAACCGTAGCAGAAAGTGACCGAGAGAATCAGCGTGACGCGGCTAGTCTTATGATTCCCTTTTCCGCCAAAACGCCTAGGGTTATGGTTATCATGAAATCAAAAATGTAAGGAATATGTCCACACAACAACAAAATCAGTAGGATAAAACCCGGATAGTTGCCCACTTTTTTTTATACCTCTTTGTACAAAAAGCAAGATACTTTATTTGTCAAACGGGTAGGTACTTTGGTTTATTATCTTCAAATTTATTAAAGGAATAAACATATCTTAATATTTCCTGAGTATTGGCGATTTTTGCGGACCTCTAAATTTTGGGACAACTATCCCATATAGGGGATAGTTGCCTATTCCATGTAAATTTCGTTTAGGATAGATGCCCTGTCGAGAAAGAGGTCATCTATCCTGCAAAAACTTTGATTGCACCTAGCCGTCCCATGCAATCGCACAGAGGTCAACACGGTCAACTTAGTTGTAGATGCAGAGTCTCTCGATAGATAACATGTGTTTCATTTGCGAAACTAGAGTAATTGCAATCAAGGCAACTATACCCCCGGGGCGACTATCCGGGTTTTACCCTATCTAAAAAAAGGTATCGTTGGAAGCGTCTTGTTTGTACGCTGGTTATAGGCTATGTGACGTCACAGTAAATTCAATATGGCGCCCTCTATGAGGCATAATGGACTAAAATATACACTAAATCAAAACAAAAGGACTCAATAAACACGTTTCAAAAATATAAAAAATACTAGCTGTTTCTTCCTGCTGTGCTTGCATTCACTAGATAAACGTACTTTCAGCACGATTCTTCCCGTAGTCTGGTTTTAGTTTTTAAAACTATATCTTGTGATTATACGCGATATCTGGATCCTCGGGGATATGCTATATGAGGCACGAAACATTGTTGCCGATAGATTACAAGGCCCAGCCACGGCTTGTTTCCTGACAATGCAATTATTTTTGATATGGAAACATCGAAGAGGCCACCCAAGGATTCAATAAAGATAACTAACCGATGATTGTATTTTTTTTACAATGGCCTAAGTTGGTGATATTTTGAGCCCACGTATTTTGTCTGTTTATCCGGTAAGCTAGCCAAAAAGATTTTAAGTATTAGTGTAATTCGATTCTTTTTGTAAGGTGTTTGTTTCCTACTTACGTGAATTTTCCGGGGACCAGTGCTGCCCCCATTTGAAATAAATTATTTGAAAGAAAACGGAGATATCATTTAAATGTTGTTATAGTAAGCCCTAGGATAACCGTTCAAAATATTTTATGAACTACTGTTTACAGTTTAAAGTGAGAACGTGAAGCTTTTGTTCGCACATTTGCCAAAAAATGGCTGTTTCTCGCAAAAATTAGTAGAAAAGCTTAACGATCATGTATGATCTTACTACATGAATTTACCGGGGACCACTGCTGCCCCATTTACAATAAATTATTTGAAAGGAAACGGAAATATCATTTAAATGTTTATTTATTTTTTTATTTATTTTTTAGGGTTCCGTACAAAAAATTAAAAAACGGAACCCTTAAAGGGGGTCATTTTCGGGGGACAAATTAGGAAATTAAAAAGAAAAGTTTTGCAAACCTTACTGTGTCATATATAAAATGAAAGGGCTCACTATGAGGATCTCAAATATATTTTTGTTATCATTTAAATGAATAGTTTCAATTTTATTCATAAAAGAAGACGAAAATTGACAATTCCCCCCGCTGATCTCCGAAACTACTGAGCCTAAAATTTTGAAACAAATACGAAATATAGTTCATTGCTTGTAGATTACAGGAAAACCTATAAGAATTCAATCAATTGTACGGAACCCTCTCCACGCGAATTTAACTCGCACTTGGCTGGTTTTTTTTTATTTATTTTTTATTTATAGTATGCCCTAGCCCTAGCCCAAAGACCCTTCAAACTATTTTATGAATTACTGTTTATAGTTTAAAGTGAGTACGTGAAGCTTTTCTTCGCACATTTGTTAAAAGTGACCGTTTTTCGAAAACGAAAAACTGGTTGGATCTCTTCCCGCGTAGATCGTAGAAGCCGTTCGAGGGAATGGGCGAAAATGCAAATCATGTTTACATGGCGATTAGGCGATGCAGCTACACTGTTAAAAATAATGTAACTTTACATAAAATTATGTAATTTTACGTGCAAAAAATTATATAAAGCTGTAAAATTCCCGTCTAAAATATGTAAAATATGTAAAAATTACAAAAATTATGTAACATTTCATATTTTTTCGTAAATTTCCTAGATTTTTAGGAATTTTACAGGTTAATGTAAAATTACATAATTTTTCCGCATGTAAAATTACATAATTTTTAACAGTGTAGCAACACTATTTTGATCCCTTTTTCCATTTTTTTTTATAATGTTATAAGGCGGCAAACGAACAAGCGGGTCATCTGATGTTAAGTGATCACCACTGCCCATGGGCAACTGCAACACCAGGGGTGTAACAAGAGCGTTACCGGCCTCTCAGGAAGATATAGACTCGTTTTTTAAGGTGAAGATATAGGCAAATGACCTTGAAGTGGCGCCCTCATTTGAAATAAATTGTTAACTCGGAAATATGGAGATAATTTCCATATTACTCTTCGTCATGCACTAGATAGCCCTTTAAATTATTTTATAAACCACCGTTGAAAGTATTTACATTAGTCCGTCTAGCTTTAAAACTTGCCTCCGCCAAAAGTGGCCACGGCAAGTTTTAAAGCTAGACGGATCACCAATAATAGTTTTAACGGCAGTTCATAAAATAATTTAAAGGGCTATCTAGTGCATGACGTAGAGAAATATGGAAATTATCTCCATATTTACGAATTAACAATTTATTTCACACTTCAAGGCCATTTGCCTATATCTTCGCCTTAAAGGTTTCAATCGGTTCGGGAACACCGCTGCAGGAAGTTGATTCCACAGTTTGGTCGTACGTGGCAGGAAGTTACTTTTAAAACGTACGGTGGTTAATTGACAACTATCCTGGTGATGTGGATAAAATTTTAATTTTAGGATCCCAGAATCTTCTCTCCCACCATCACGCTAAAAATGGCCTTTGAGTCATGCGGCCTTGGGGTCTGTCTGCTTAGAACCGCAAGACAAAATGCTCTGTCTGCCTTTAAGGAATAAAGACGTTATAATGTATGTTATTAGCAGTGTAGTTCCCGGCAGAGTAGAATAGAATCACTCCAAGTCTTCCCCCACGGGCAATAAACCAAGCTTATAAAAAGACCTCTCCAACTCGTCTGGCCAAAAAATCAATGAGACCTCTCCAACTCGTCTGGCCAGCGTGAAGAGTAGACTATATGCTCTGGCTGCTCTCACCAAGTGTAGCTCTAGTAGTACACAGAGCGTCGTGCTGCTGCAGTAGAGACAAAAAAAAAGAAATGATGATGAAGTATGTAATTATGTTTAAGAGGCATTTTTAACTAAAACTGCTAGCAACTGCAAGTTCACTTGTAACGCTGCTGCATGCCATCTGCATGCTGCATGTTGTTTTCATACCTCATTACTTCATCTCATCCTGTCCGATTTTCATAACTTCATTTCATTTCAAATTTCATTTCATTCCATTTATCCCTCTTCATTTTGACTGATTCTACTTCCATCTCTAATAATCTTAACGCTAAGCGCTGTCTACCAGATAATACCTTTGGGACGTATAAAAGAATTTAGGACTACCTATCTACTTATTATGATATCTGCTTTGTATTTAAAGTCTAAATATAACTATGATATCAGTGCTGTAAAGTGTATCAGTACAATAAAGTTAATATATCTGTGTTGTTGAGTCTCTCTGTTCTCTACTTCCACCTCTCTCCTCTATGTGGGAACTCCCTTGACAGCGCCGGGACAGGTCGAGGTTCCACACACTTAAAAATCTGTTCGTGTAACAAAATTTCACTTACTCGTAGCGACGCAAATTGCATCGCACTGTAGGTGGTACGAGTGATACATAAGTATCACAACATTCAGTGATTTTATTCAAATAGAAGAAAACGTTGAAAGCACCAGCGGAAGAAAAAAGGAAAATATGTAATGTTTTAATATTCCCATCCGTCATGAGGCGGCACAAGGCTTAAGAGGCTAGCGATTTGGTGTTGGTGAAAAACCAACACCTTAGTGCTTCGAACACATGATTCTTGTATATGGAATTTCATAATCATAATCATTTCAACCGATTAACGTCCACTGCGGGATGCTGCTGTTTTTAAAGGGCAAAGTTTATGTATGAAATGAAAAATTTATTTGCAAGCAAGCACGGTAGAAATATGATGTTACAGGTCATTTACACCTAGATAATGATTTACAATAATTTAAAATTTACAATATACAATATTGTCAAAACTTAAAGTCAAGAAAATCGTCAACGGTATAAAAGCATTTGGTCACCATTCACCAACAATGTATTGAGATATACGAGTATGGCAATGACTTCAGACTTTCTGGTAAACAATTGTAGTTTTATAGCTTTATTGCCATATTATGATGTAACTGTTTCTGCTAAACGATTCGGTAGAGTGTATCGGAATATCCAGGCGATTTGGGTACCTTTCCACGGTGGGATATTGTGCCTTTTTAAATTAATAATTATTTTTCTTTACATACAAGCATATTTCTAATATGCACATAGAGGCTAGAGTCTATGCTGTATGTACATATGTAATGTTCTTTGGCACGCTCTGCAGCCTAAACGGCTTGATGGATTTTAGCTTAAGAGATGTCGTTAGATTCGTCTTAATTGTGAGAGTATCAAAAATTTAAAAAAAAACCTATCGAGTTTGTTGTCAAAAGCAAGGATTTTATATAACTTATATGTTTTAATGTAATTTGGAATGAGAAATGCCAAGAAAAACAACATAATATTCTCGCTCATGTTGTATCAGTCGGGTTTTTTTTTTTTTTAAATATTAGTTAATTTTTAAATCGCTCCACGTCTTCATTTGCACCAGTCTCGGTGTGACGTGCGGACGTGTCATTAGTCGCTGATGAATGCTGGGCGTTAATGCGCCTCCCATTCAAACAGATGCGTCGGCTAACACGCGCTACTTTATTCTGATATCATTTATAATTTACACTTAGATATCATACTGTTCAGTAGGTGTAGTGGGTTTTAGTTTACAAAACGGCAGAATTTTTGAGAATTGACAATTTTATTCAAAGGCACGGACAGAAGTCATCTGCATAGTATAAAATTAAATATGTGCTACTTTTCCATATACAATTTTATTGATTATTGTATTGGTACTTCGTTCTCACTTTATTCTCTACACACACTATCACGTCTTTATCCCTAATGGGGCAGACAGAGCATTTTAGGTCTTGCGGCTCTAAGCAGACCAGACAGAGCCCACGGCCACCAGATCCAAAGGCCACTTTAGGTGGAAAAAGGAATCAAAGTAGTCATGGGTTGCTAGCCGCATCGCATATTAACATAATTCGTACTTTTGCTAATTCCCTCGATAGGCTTTTACGATTTGCGCGGGAAGAGAAGCAGCTGGTACATTCTATTTTTTTCTTTTCTGCTATACCAGCATGTAGGGGATTCTCTTTTCTCTGCTTCTGCAATATAATGAGTAGCGATGTATGAGCCGGTTTATTAGATAAAAGTATTTTGAAAAGTTTTTAAACTTAGGTACTTAATTTTTTTAAGAAATTTAGAAGATAACCTGAAATGTAGTTACTACTTTCTAGAATAATTGAAAAACTAGAAAGTAGATTTAACAAGTTTATTTACGAGACAAACTATAAATCCTCGACTTTCAAAAGTATCCGAGTAAGCAACTAATAACTTTTAAAAGGCTAAACCGATTTTAATTAAACATAGCTAAGAACCATCTCGACTGACAAGGGTTTCAATTAAAATAAAAAAAGCGGTCAAGTGCGAGACGGACTCGCCCATGAAGGGCTCCGTAGCAGCATGTAACATAATATGATTTATGACGTATTAAAAAGAACTACTTACTAGACCCCGTTCAGTAGGCATGGTAATATACATCATATATTTTTTTTAGTTTTATCATTCTCTTATTTTAGAAGTTACAGGGGGGGGGAGGGGACACACAACCACTTTGGAAGTGTCTCTAGCGCAAACTATTCAGTTTAGAAAAAAATTATATTAGAAACCTCAATATCATTTTTGAAGACTTATCCATAGATACCCCACGCGTATGGGTTTGATGAAAAAAAAAATTTTGAGTTTCAGTTCTAAGTATGGGGAACCCCAAAATTTATTGTATTTTTTCTATTTTTGTGTGAAAATCCTAATGCGGTTCACAGAATATATCTACTTACCAAGTTTCAACAGTGTAGTTCTTATAGTTTCGGAAAAAGTGGCTGTGACATACGGACGGACAGACAGACATGACGAATCTATAAGGGTTCCGTTTTTTGCCATTTGGCTACGGAACCCTAAAAAGCGCATCAAAATCGGTTTATTCGATTAGGAGCTACGACGCCACAGACACACACACACACACACACACACACACACAGAAACTTCAAAACAACCCTCTTTTCCGTCAGAGGTTAAAAAGGTTATAGATCAACTATTTTAAGGTGAAAAATAGAGGTAGAGATTAATAATGTTAAGAGTTTTATAAATAACAGTTTTGCCACGAAAAACAAACCTGTAAAACACTGGCGTATTTTAAAACCTAAAAACCGTTTCACACTAGCACTAGAGTTAAGAGGGTATTCACGCGTGTTGCTAGTAGCACCGAGGGGGCTATTACGCTGCCATTATGGGTATTATGCTGCGAGACGTAATAGCCGTCGAGGATATGTGGCAGAAAACGGTTATGTGAATGTAATTAAAATGCTGAAAAGATTTTTCTAGACTGTTTTAGTGGTGAATAATGTTGAGACTTTTTAGGGTTCCGTACCCAAAAGGTGCCAACGGGACCCTATTACTGAGACTCCGCTGTCTGTCCGTCTGTCTGTCACAGGACTCTATCTCTTAACCTGTAATAGCTAGACACTGTCTCGTACATCAAGCGAAGTCTACGCATGGCCACGCTTGATATATGGAACCGCAGATATGTTGATGGAACTACAGCCTCCATAACAAAGGTGTTCCTCCCTGAAGTTAAAGTGGCGTATGGGATTATGAGGAAGGTTGAGATCACCATGGTGAGAACCCAACTATTAACGGGACACGGTGGATTCTCCGAATACTTGAATCGTTTCAAGTGTAAGGAGAGTCCATCGTGCCCCTGCGATCCCGCAGAAAAGAGACCGTTCCCCATATATTGACTGCTTGTTTAGTTTACAGCTGTGAGCAGTTTGAAGCCGAACAAAAACTTGGAACAAAAATCAACACTAATAATATTAAAGAATTAATGATGGGAGATGAACGCAAGGGATTCTTACAATACTGCGAAAAAGTAATAAATAAAGTCATAAAAAAGAATAAATAGATGTAAATTATGCTTTCATAATATCCGTAGAATATGAAAGATAAGCATAGATTAGTAAGTGTATATAAGCTTATAAAAGTGTATGTAAAACCCCACAACACCATATGTATAGATTAAGTAAATATGTAACAAGATTTAAACAGAATAGTATTATATGAAGAATAAGCAAAATAAATGAAACTAAAACACAAGTATGTGGACGAGATAGTTAATAATAAGTTTAAAAAAACCCCTTATACCCTTAAAATGGTAAAAAAGAAAATATAGATGTAGTCAGCTCGTGTAGATAATAAGATAATAAGACAGATCAGATAGATAAGATATAAAAGATCTCCGATTACGTTGGAGGTAATAGAAAACTTGACTATGAGTCCAGTATACTATTAAAAAAAAAATAGCTAGACACTTGAAATTTTCACTCATTATATATTACTGTAGCCTCTAACAATAGATACTAAAAATAAGATAAAGTTAAAAATTAAAGGGGTCGTTATATAAGAAACAGCGTTTTAAAAAATTGTTCGGAGGTAAGGAACCCTTCATGTACGAGTCTGGCTCACACTTGATCGGTTTTTGAACTATGGCTTCTTTAAATCGCCTCGCCAATTTGATATTAGAATAAACGTCACAAAATAGTTTCACTTGTCATTAGTAACATCTATTTTCATCATGATTTTAGATTTATTAATGCAGAAAACCTGAAATCAAAACCGCTATTTGATTATAAAAAAAATATGACGTCACGATCCTGTTTTTATAATAATCCCATAGAATATGATTGTTTTGATGTTTCGATAAAAGTATCTGATTTTACTTTTTATTATCTAGCAAATTATATAAAATAGTATCTTTCCCAAAGTGCTATGCAAAATTTTATGACGAGGACTGGACACTATTGTCAAGATCGTCGTAGGAGACTTTCAACATTCCCCGTCTCAATTTGTCGCAAATCACTTACGCAACTTAAACTTAGATACAAATAGCAATCATAGACAAATCATGATTATCTGCAACCATAAATACGGAAACTAGAGCAAAGTATAATATAAACATTGAGGTATTGTCACTAGGATAGAATTGACATTCAAAAGACAAAATGCTTAGCTATATAGCGTATGGGCACCATTCGTATTAAATACAATCTTTCCTTTTTCAGTCAAAGATACAACTTACAAGGATTGTAAGATGTTCCAAATAGCCAGTTATGGCCGTAATTTTCGTTTATATCAAAACATGTAATTTGCCGTGTAGGTTCCAGCAGAGTAGAGTATAACCACTCTTCCCGTGGATGTCGTAGAAGGTACTTAATAAATACAAGCACAACAAAGCTTAAGAGACCAATATCACTGAGACCAGGACCTCTCCAACTCGTCTGGCTAGCGTGGAGTGTTTTGGCCAAATCCTCTGGCTTTTCTGACTAAATATGGCTCTGGTAGTACAGAGAGGGTCGTGCTCCTGCAGTGGAGACTAAAAAAGACCTGATGATGATAAAAATATGTAATAATTGCTTTTTGTGCATATGTAACATTCTCTTTTGACTGAAAGTTAGTAATACCACAATTTTGCAAACAAATCTTAGTTGTTGCTTACAACTAAGATTTGTTTGCATCTACTGTTCGGTTTTAAAGTCATTTATTGACTTTAAACACTAAGTAACAATAAGTGAAAATTCTAAAATTATTTTAGTTAAAATTTTTCTATCATATGAAAATATGAAATGTCAAGAAAACGCTTTTAACATCTTATTCAACATCAGACTTTAATGAAATTTTGTATGTACGAGTATAAGTCTTTGTTTTTAATTTTAAGGTTGGTTTTAGGTTTTAGATATAGTTGAATAGGTATTTCTAGATTTTCTTAGTTTAATACCTAATGTCCTTTATGAATAAATGATACATATATATGGATATGTTGCCGTCATCGTAATATTTATTTGTAATAAATACTTAAGGTGAAGATATAGGCAAATGACCTTGAAGTGGCGCCCTCATTCGAAATAAATTGTTAACTCGTAGATATCGAGATAATTTCCATATTACTCTTCGTCATACACTAGATAGCCCTTTAAATTATTTTATAAACCACCGTTGAAAGTATTTACATTAGTCCGTCTAGCTTTAAAACTTGCCTCCGCCAAAAGTGGCCACGGCAAGTTTTAAAGCTAGACGGATCACCAATAATAGTTTTAACGGCAGTTCATAAAAGAATTTAAAGGGCTATCTAGTGCATGACGTAGAGCAATATGGAAATTATCACCATATTTACGAGTTAACAATTTATTTCACACTTCAAGGCCATTTGCCTATATCTTCGCCTTAAGACACAACATTTTGAACAGTTTTTTGGGTATTTCTGAAGGTTTTTTGTACCTACAGATTTTTTTTTCATCCGATGTCTCTTTTATACATTAACCCTCAGGATATAGAACCCAACCGGTATTTATCTGAATGTAAGTTCGCGCGTTAGTGCGTTACAACTATTTCTAAGGCAGTACGTAGGGCGTTAAGATATCGTATCTGACGCTAATGCACCACTAACTCATGTGCACGCGCCGTTATATTGCAATGTTCCGTGAGTTACCGCCCTTAGGTGTATCTCTTTCCGGGTCAGTGTGTGTAATTTACACTTGTTAATACATCAGGTGAATGGTGGACTCATTTCTAATGGGAATAATATTGATAACATACACTAATATTGTTTGTTTGTTTGTAATAACTTTATTGTACTTAGAAAACACATAATTAAAGACAAAAACAATGTATAGAGTAAATTGACAACGGCGGACTTATCCCATAATGGGATCTCTTCCAGTCTTGATTTCTCTCTCTCTTCAGTATTAATTTATTCAATGCTGGTCTGGGAAAAAGAATAAACTTAAAATGTACAAGCTGCTTCTTCCCGCGCAGATCGTAGAAGCCGAGGGAATGGGAAAAAATGTGAATCATGATAATAGGCAATGCGGCTAGATTTCATCACTATTTGATTCCTTTTACCACCTTCTCGCCCATCATCACGCTAAAAGTGGCATTTGGGTCTTGTGACCCTGGGCTCTGTCTTAGAGCCGCAAGACCCAAAATGCTCTGTCTGCCTCATTAGGGATAAAGACGTGATTGTATGTATGTATGATAACATATTCAAGATTGGTGATGCACTACATTGGAATTCTGTATGGCTGAGGGTTGCTACACACTTATTCAGGCTGGCATTATTCGGCACAAATCGAATATATAACGTCTAACAAAATATACTGAAACTATTTTAAGGGGGAATTCAGTCCATGATACTGAACAACTTTCCCCAAGGAACATATATGGAAATATCAAAAAAATTTTTTGCTTTCCATAGAAACTCGGATCAGCTGACCGGTCAACTTGCATTGGAGGCCAAAAAATATTTCTCATATTTCGATATATGTTCCTTGGGGAAAGTTTTTCAGTATCATGGACTGAATTCACCCTTAAAATAGTTTCAGTATACTTTGTTAGACCCTGTATATACTTACAAGCTGAATTTTTAACCACCAGCCAAATTATTGGAGCAAGTTCAGTCCATGATACTGAACTACTTTCCATAAAAACAATTAAAGAATAACTAAAATAAAAATTCGCCTTCCCATACAAATCAGCGTTCAGCCCAACGGATTTTATATGGAAGGACGAAAATTTTTTATCGATTTTTAATAACTTTCTTTTATAGAAAGTAGTAGGTACCATGGACTGAACTTTCCTACAAAAATTTGGCTGGTGTTTAAAAAGTCACCCTGTATGTACATCGACATAATTCTTTGGGTCTGCTTTGATGTTCGACAAATACTGCCGAACCGGCAATCATTATCATCATCATCCTAGCGTATTCCCGGTTGCATCGTCAGCAGTTACGCTTCAGAGCCCGGTCCGCTACCTAGCCTAGGTGATTCGACGAGGTTACTGGTTTTTACACAGAGCGACAGCCGTTCGACCTCCGCAACCCAAAGGGATAGGTATAAACGCTAGATGGCGTTCGGAACCAACGGCTTTACGTGGCTCCCGAAGCACGGAATCATCTTTCTTTTCGGATAATCAGGTGATTTAAGCCTGCAATATCCTTTCTTTTTTTTTTGTCGCGGTAAAAACCCCTCGGATACCTTACCGGTTACGGGACACCGGTAAGGTTATGTGGTGTTACCACTAAAAACTCCGCGGTGTCACCTCTCAGCCGCTATCGGCCGGGGCCGTGTGCTTCTCTTGCACAACAGCCCCGGCGCGGACGGCCTCAGCGGCCCCGGCTCGCCAACGGCCTCACGGCATCCTCTGCTGAGGCAGAGGGGCCGGAGTGACCGTCGCCTTGGCCTCTCGGCCCGACAAGGACAGGCGCGCTGACACACACACGCACTTGCCTTCCACTCCGGAGGGCTGTCCGTTGGACGATGGAATCCCGTTTCCACCGTCCAACCAGCCCTCATAATTTGGGGCCTGCAAAAGCAGGCCGTGCCCCAGTCCACCTGACGGTGACCGGGGCCCACCAAGCCGGCCGCAGGGGATAGGGAGAGCGGCAACGTAACACCGACACTCCTCTACCCCTGCGGCACCACCGATGCCGTGCCAAGCGCCACGGCCGCGCTTGGTCGCGGAGGATAGGGCCGACACTCCTTTTCCCCCGCGACCCCTACCACGGCTGTTAGAGTAGGGAGTAAACCCCCTTCAATCACAGCCAGGCCATTCCCACCAGGAATGGCCTCCACCGGGCCCGGGGAGGCCTCAGCCTCAACCCGGGCAATGGGTTCCTCTTAGCTTCCCCGCGGATGCCCCAGGCCGCGTCCGCAGGTACTGAGCCCCCCCATCGCTGGATGAGATTCAAGATGAGAACCCGGGCGGGGGGGAAGCTTGCAATATCCTAACCAGACTGGAAATAACTTTTTCACAAAGTATGCTTCCCAGTGGGATTTGAACCCACGACCTCCAGATTACAAGGCAAACGCCTTGACCACTGGACCACGGATGCGGTCACTGCCAAACCGGCAATGTCGGTCCGAATATGTGTGTAGCAATCCTGACCATCTATTGTCCCACAAGGTATTAAATGCGGCAAATAGACGCTTTAACTTCGCAAGAAAATAAACTTCTACTTTCCCATACTAATCGAATTACACAAGAGCACGACAAGCTCAATACCTGTAGGTACAAACCGACGTGTAAGCAAACTTAGAGGTCGGGACTCGAACCCGCGACACGTACAGACACTACCGTATCGGGTTACTGATTTAGAGCGCGATGTCGCCACAATGTGTCCAGCGAGAGACGTTGTGATAGGAGGAAGGGATTAGCGGATAAAACGCTCAGAACATTTTTTTTTACTTGGTTATTCTTATGGTTGACTGGGAGCAAATGCTTTTAAGGCCGTACCTGAATTTTCCGGGGTCCAGTGCTGCCCCCATTTAAAATAAATCATTTCAAAGAAAACGGAGACATTATTTAAAATTTTGCAACTACCAAGTCCTAGATAACCCTTTAAAGTATTTTATGAACTACTGTTTACAGTTTATAATGAGAACGTTAAGCTTTACTACGCACATTAGCCAAAAGTGGCCGTTTTTCGCAATTGTGCGTAGTAAAGCTTAACGTTCTCACTTAAAATTGTAAACAGTAGTTCATAGAATACTTTGAAGGGTTATCTAGGACTTGGTACTTGCAAAATTTTAAATAATGTCTCCGTTTTCTTTGAAATGATTTATTTTAAATGGGGGCAGCACTGGACCCCGGAAAATTCAGGTACGGCCTTAATTTGACATGGGTACATATATATTAATCACGACAACAAAGTGGTAAAATAAAATCTTTAAAAAAGATTTAGGGTAGCTCCCATACATGTGAACTGTTATTTTTTTTCTTGAGTGACCCATGGCGTTTGGTGTCACTTAATAGGCCTTTCGAAAATATTGTAAGTTTATAAACACCATTTTTCAATTTAGGAATCCGTTTGTGAAATATGTGCAATGTTTTAGAGTTAAGTGTCCCCTCTCCTCTGTCAGCTAAACGGTTGTTTGGAAACGTGAAAAATTTCACGGCAGTAGTATATACAACACTATCACGTCTTTATCCCTAACTGGCAGAGCCTGAAGCCGTTAGACCCAAAAGCCACGTTTTACGTGATTTTCATCGCCTATTGAAATGATTTTTCTCTTTTTCTTCTTCAAAATTTTTCTTCCATATTTTTTCTCGCCCATTACCTCAATCAAATTTTTCGATCTATGCGGGAAGATAAGCAGCTGACACATTATATGTTTCTTTCTCTCCCAAACGCAACATTTTCTGTTTGAAATTATTTCCGCCTTCTACTTAACAATGAAATCTCTACCTCACCGACAGAGAGCTTGTAGGAAACAAGATTAAACGGAGTATGTGATAGTTTGTCCTGAACTTTATTTCACGACTCGATTGCGTCAGGTTAGTGCAAAAATGTCCATTTTTATTACAATTTACGTCAATGTCCGAGACACGATTACAACTCGATAGGCTGTTCGATTACTTGAAATATAAGATCAAAAGAACAAAATATAACATTTTCTTTGCGAGTTTGTATTATTACAAGCGTTTATTTAGTCTCACCTGTCCCGTTGTCTGTGTGTCCGTAATCAAATTTTGCAAGCTAAATTGAACCCACTTCCCATTATTCGACGGAGCTGAAACTTCACAAGTTCACATAGTTGGGTGACAGTGCAATATTATAGTATACCAATAACCTGATCTCATGATGAAGCCGAAAGGTGGCCACAGCAACTCTGTGATAAAACAACATAACCCCACAGAGTTCGGCCAAACTTGCTAACTTGCAAACTTTTTAGTTGATTGTTATAAAAACAACCTTGTTTTTAAAAATATTTTTAATAAATAATTTGTTTTTACAATAACTTTTTAATTAATGTAAGTTAAGCAACCCCAGGCGTGGTCCGCACTTGAATGGGCGACGACAAGTGGCACAAAAATTTCTCCAGTTCCTCCGTGCTTCGAAAAGCACGTTAAGCCGTTGATCCTAAATGTCATAATTGTATAACAGTCGTCAAGCTATGTAATGTAGATATTGACAATGCCATATTACGGTACGATCAAAGTAAACTGATCTTCCTTATCATAGTGCATTACTGATTGCATCCTCAGCTGTGCTGCTTCGGAGCCAGGGGTGCAATTTGCCGCTGATTCCTCTCCAAATACCTATAACGTGAATAAAATGCATGTCAATGGTCAATCAAGGATGCCGAAAACCAGCCAAAATCGTGAAGAAATAGCCGGAAAAGTTTAAACAATTTGGCTACAGTTTATACGACCAGCCTTACGTGGACCCTCTTTAGATATACATTTCTGCAAAAAGTTTTACAGCCAGCCGCTGCCCGAAAACGTCAGTGTCAAAACTGAGTTACGGACCCGACGTCAACCCTCCTTGGGAATGCAATTGTAGCTTGAGATGTCTGTGCTTAGTCTTTTAGTCGCCACTTACGACATCCACGGGAAGAGATATTGGTCGTTCTTCTCCATCTTTAGTGCTTTCTCGCTTTTACTTCTCCAAATATAATATGCATGTCAATGGTCACCCAAGGATGCCAAAGATCTTGCGAAGTGGAAAAGAAATAGCTGAAACAGTTTAAATTATTTGTCTACAGATTTCCGACCGGCCGCCTGCCTGACGTCAACCCTCTTTGGGAAGAAGAGATGAATTAGTCCTATTCTATTCTATATATCAACTTAAGTCTAATTTTAAATTAAGTAAAGTAAAGTATCATTTAATCTATATTTTATTAAGCCATATAAGTACAACATTATCATTTATTTACACATAATGCTGCATTAAGTATCAAATATGGTTATGACTCGCGGAGAATGTTCGTGGCCGCAATTACACAGTAATGTGACTTTACGATTATCACCTGGTTATCAGGGGATATCTAGGGGTTATTTAAAGCTTATTACAAAATTAGAACTAATAAGTAAATCTTTTAGACAATTAATAGGCGATGCGGCTAGCAACCCATTACTATTTTGATTATCTTTTTCTATCTAACGCCCATTATCACGCTAAACGGGGCCTTTGGGTCTTACGGCCCTGGACTCTGTCTACCCCATTAGGGATAAAGACGTGATAATGCGTCTGTATTAATTTTGAGTCTTAAGAAGAGACTTTTTTTCTTTATTGGTGTTTTATCTAAGTAAGTACCATATTTTCCGGGTACAGTTTCCAGATTCTTTTTCTGCAAGGATATATCGAGAAGAACCCTCCTTAGGAAATGCATTCATTAAAAAAACTTACTTTAGGGCTAGCTCAATTAGTGTTATTTGTCCTTATATATTTATTCATTTAATTTATTTATTAAACTACCTAGTGCCCACGACATCGTTCGCGTGAATTTTAAAAATGACGATACCTTTTGTTCCAAAAGCAATACGAGTATTTTCGCTGACACAATAATGACCTTTTGTGCTTCTGCATCATACATAAACACATCATACCTATCGCTTAAAACCTTCGTGTAAATAACAAAAAGTCATTCATATATTTTTTGTGTGTAAGTGTGTTTGTGCAATTTTCACAAATAAACGATTTATCTATCTGTCGCTTCGAATAAATAGCGAAAAAATATGTATTTATAGGTAATGTGTACTTACAGACAGACCAAATACATTTTGTGTATTTAATAAGACTTTCTTTATGTTATAGGGCGGCAAACGAACAAGCGGGTCACCTGATGGTAAGTGATCACCACTGTCCATGAACAACTGCAACTCCAGGGGTGTAACAAGAGCGTTACCGGCCTTTCAGGAAAATATACTCGTAGACTCGTTTTTATAATTACTCTTTACTAAGACTTATAGCCCACACTTATTTTTTAAATAATTTATTAAATGTACAGAGACACGCGATTTCTAATGTGTTATTATATTATACAGGCTGATTGTTTAACCACCAGCTAAATTTTTGTAGCAAGTTAAGTTCATGATACTGAACTACTTTCCATAAAAACAATTAACGAAAAACTAAAATAAAAATTCGCCTTCCCATACAAATCAGCGCTCAGCCAAACGGATTTTATATGGGAGGATAAAAACATTTTTATTGATTTTTAATAACTTTTTTTATAGAAAGTAGTTCAGTATCATGGTCTGAACTTGCTCCAAAAATTTGGCTGGTGTTTAAAAAGTCACCCTGTAGATGTACATGGATACATCTTGCAGCTGTTGCGCGTGATAATTTTGCTTCATATTAATTTTTAATTTAGTTACATTTTACAATATCCACAGCCATTTTACAATGTAGTGTCCCCTCCTTCATTTGTCATTCTACACTATCTCCGTAATAACTAATAACTCAAGTTTCCTCAATCAAATCAAAATCAAACGACCTTATAGATATTTTGTATACTAGAAGTAGTTACAAATTACCACAAAATGTTTTGCTTTTCCCGAAAACATCGACTTTCACATATTCCCCAGTCACGTATGCCGATAGCACAGCCATTACACTGTATAGTACATGTAAGGGAATTAAATGCATGCATTAGTTTAATCGGCGACACGTCTCGCGACGAATGCGCCGGCGTCGTATATCGGCCGAATGACGCCGTTACTTTGACTGCAGAGCCGAAACTGTCCGATACAATGTCCTAGCAGTCTTGATACTAGTATTTTTTACAACATATAGTATACCGAAGGGAAGGTATGAGAATCGCAACTATCTAAATGTCCATGATCTGAACACTTAACTCAGTATTTATCTTAAGCTCTGCACGTTGTCTGGTGACGAATGCGCCGGCGTCGTATATCGGCCGAATGACGCCGTTACTTTGACTGCAGAGCCGAAACTGTCCGATATAATGTCCTGTCTTGCAGCAGTCTTGATACTAGTATTTTTTACAACTAAGTATACCGAAGGCCGTGTGGTTCCCGGCAGAGTAGAATAGGATCACTCCAAGTCTTCCCATGGATGTCGTAGAAGGCGACTTAGGAAACACAAGCTAAACAAAGCATATAAACATCAATGAGACCTCTCCAACCCGTCTGGCCAGCGTGGAGATTGTAGGCCAAATCCTCTGACTGCTCTGATAGTACAGAGAGGGTCGTGCTCCTGCAGTGGAGACTAAAAAAGATCTGATCATAATGATACCGAAGGCAAGGCGTAGTATGATAATCTCAATCCAGTCCAGTGGTCGTTGCGAAACGTAGTATCGGTAGCTTTTTTTAATAATAATAATTTAAATATAAATAAACATTACGCGTAATGACCACTGCTGAGAAGATATGCCGAAAGAAACTTATTTACACAGTATTGGTCGCCTACGCGCCAGAAGTGCTTTGTCAGTTTACAACGATATTACACCTTATACAATACAATGTTATTAAAATAAAACATTTAATTCATATTCAAGTATCAAATCCTTACAACCTATGCATTAAAGTATCATTCGTTATCACTGCTCACATAACGCGAAAGATAGATACGAACGCTAGAAACACGGTACTAAGCAGTTCAACACATTTCCCGGCAATCTCCACATGACGAGTATCAAAACTTAACATGTACTTGTCACAACATACATGAGAGATATCGATAGTTTGCCACTTTTCTGATAAAACCTAACCATATCTTGCTGAGCAGCGTGCGTCGCATTTACTTTTTCAAATAAAATTTCTGGCCAAATTTTATACGAAAAATTGCAATGTGGCGCATTGTTTGCGACGCTAACGCACATGTGTTGCATCAAGCATAGTAATTTTTTTCTGAAATTGAGGCGGTGGTTAACTAGAGCCTCACTTTTAACACGAAATCTGGTTGGATAATTCAGATGTAAACACCGTGGAAAAATAAACAATAGTTTATTCCTCGAGAAATAGAAGAAAGGCAATGAAAATCACTCTATATAGCGTTTACACACGCGCCGCAGCGACCGCGGCACCGCGCGCTTGGATTTTGATTCCGTCAAGTATCAAAACTTAACGTCTAGTGTCCGCATCGTTGTCACTACACACATAACGCGTGAGATACCGTCGCATTGTCGCGCGAACATGCGATTTAGTCGCGTATTATAGGAAATTATTAGTCGCGAATTAGGCCGCCCGCACGCCTACGATGCACCTCAACAGGCACGGACCTAGGAAGACGAGACGCGGCAAAGAGCAAAATTTGCGCAAATTTTAAAAACATGTGAGTTCATGGATTTAATCGATTTATTGAAGAAAATTATTAGTCGTGAATTAGGCCGCCCGGACGCCAGACGCGACTTAAGAGACGCGGCAAAGATAAAAATTTGAGCTAATTTTAAATACCGCTGAAAATATAAAGCTTCTCATCGTCAAATAAAAAACAAATTGCCAACATAGTAAATAATAATATCATAGTTTTAGTAAATGTGACATAATACCTACGTCATTAGTGAACACGACGGAAAAGTTTTTCTCATTTTTGGTCTTCCGGCATCTGTAGCTGTGCTGATTTTTCTTCTCCAAAGTTGAAATGTATGTTACTCATCAGCGAATGTTGACAAAGACTGCGCGAAGAGGAGCAGACGCGCGTAGGGAACAGACGAGTCATGATCTGAATCTGACTCATGTATCAAAAAGTGTGGTGATTAGATTATCCATAACAGTAAAAAAAAAAATTGGCAACGTCATCTAACCTGACTGATGAACATGTCAGATCGTCATTAATAAAAAAAATGTGACTGAAATCTGACCTATTTTACCTTTTCCAGCTTATTCCTACTCCAAGCTCTGTAACAAACGTTTATTGTACTGCACTTAGCTTAATCTGAGTAATGCAATGATCTGAGTTACGTCCCAGTCCGCAGTGTGCTTGACTTGCGTTATCGCGGGATGAGTCATACTCGTATTTGATCAGGAATTTTACAGTAATTGCTTAGTGTGGGCAATTACTAGAAGTTATTGAAAGTAGCTTTTATACTACTTCTTAACATGCTTACATAAACTAGTATGTAAGCATGTTAAGAAGTAACAGTTTACTTTTCAGTCCCTAAAGGGGTAGACTTAACCTATGAAGGCCTATATACGCCTAGGAAGCGGCGTAAACTTAGCTGTAAGTAACGATTTGACGTCAACATTTGTGCAAAACAAAACAAAGTGACTATTATTAAGAGATATTATAAATATCCTATGATAATATAGATATTTTGAATTGAATATGGCCAAACTCAAAGGTGACTATTAGCGAGATGGTGGGCGTGTAGACCGTAAAAGGAAATCAATTGCTAGCCGCATCGCTTTTAACATGATTCGGATTTTCGGCCATTCCCTCGATCGGTTTTTACTGTGTGGAAATAGAAGCAGTTGGTACTTTCTCAGTTTTTTCTTGTCTGACTGTCTCTGATCTGTCATAATTAGGTATGTCAAAATCGATAATACTAAATAACAGTAACAAAAACGAGTAAATTGAAACACAATCATGCAGCAACCACACACTACAATGCTCTATTCTCTTAAGGAAGAAGGCACGCGCACGTTCCCACGTGCCTTTGTCGGCTGGCGACAAAGCATCGCCGCTAACATGCCTTCTATATGTACCATTAAATCTCAAACAATAACATACCTTACTACTTCAACAATAGAGTTATGTTTGTAGTCCAGATTTGTGAGGAAAAATCAAGTGATATTGTCTACTCTAAAAAGTTATAACAACCATTAGCAAGCAAAGGCATATTCGAATTTAAAAATATGCTTTTTGGGTTGAATTTCAATTGACTTGAAAATCAAAAAGCGGAGTAAGGAAGACACCGATGACCCCTTATTTAAGGTAGGGCAATTGTTTATCAATATGCCTATGATTAATGTATTTCGGCCGTCGTGCTGGTCGGTCTCTGGCCAATTAGTTGGGATCACGATTTCCAAATGATATGTGATGGACGTCGCTAATTTGTTGGCATTTGGCTGGGAAAGATGAGCAGGACGACGGAATAAAAAAGTTTTGATTAATTAATAATTGGGTTGCAATTTTTTTAATATAGGTAGGTAGTAACTGTCGTTACTAATACAATAGCAGGTTGTACTATGTGAGTGAATTTTGACAGAAAATTTTAAATAGGAATATTAAATAGGGTTCTTCTTCGCTGGTCTGGGAGAAAAGAAAAAACATAGAATTTACCAGCTGCTTCTCTTTCCGTGCAGAGCGTAAAAGCCGATCGAGGGAATGGGCGAGAATCTGAATCATGAATAGGCGATGCGGTTAGCAACCCATCACTTTTATGATTTGCCTTTTCCACCTTCATGCCCACCATTACGCTAAAAGTGGCCTGGGCTTTACCGCCCTAGGCTCTGTCTACCCCGTTAGGGATAAAGACGTGATAGTGTATTTGTATTAATTAGATGTATACAAATTGTTTTAAATTAAGTACAAATACTTGAGTTTATTCCTTAGAGCACGATGTGCAGACGAACTAACGGCGTACAGGAAGGACTGGAGAACTGTCGCTACTAACAGAGATATATGGAAGGCTGGAGGGGAGGCCTTTGC
The DNA here is from genome assembly GCA_963576875.1 of Acrobasis repandana. NCBI lineage: Eukaryota > Metazoa > Arthropoda > Insecta > Lepidoptera > Pyralidae > Acrobasis > Acrobasis repandana. The sequence continues at coordinate 5,222,367 of OY756230.1, read as the reverse complement.
CCAACAACGGGACACTATAGGCTAGTAAAAAAAATCCGTTCATCATTTTGAACAAATTTGCCCATTTAATGTATTTTAAAATACGAAAACATATTCAGATTCTATTCAAATAAAAGTAGTCACGTGATCTAGTTACTATGGGAAGTGTTTTTTTTTTCATATTGCGACATACATATATTTGGGCGATAGCCAATGGGGCAGAAGAGTTCCCAAATGGCGGCCACGTACCGGCAAGCGCAGCGTAGGACACTCACCTAGGTGGTCGGACGACAATAACAATCAGGCAGTGGACATAGACCTCCACTAAGGACAATTAACTTAAAAATGTAACACAATGTTGGCCAGGCCATACACAAAAAAGAGATAAGATTGTCACAAGCTGTCACTTGTCATTAATCGTGAGATAATGTACCTAATTGACCGAGCGCGCGAAGCGAACAAAGCGTCTCAGTTTCAGTGTGTCTGAACAACTTTTTTATCCGATAAACTTCAACGGATACAGATAGTGATCTTTTACTCGTTTCTTGAACGTCGTTATGGTTTTAGACTCTCGAATGCTCGGTGGTAGCTGATTCCATAGCCTAACTGCCTGCACTGAAAAGGAGTGAGTATAGGTAGTGGTGCTATGTGTTGGGAAATGAAGGATGGATTTACGGGCAGATCTACAAGGAGCGTCGGCAGAACGTGCGAAAGAAAACCGTTCACGCAAATAAGGAGGATATAAGGGATTGTATACAGGACGTTGAAGAGGAGGCAAAGGATTCTAGGGTTCCGGCGAAGACGGATGGGGAGCCACTTGAGTTGTTTGCGAAAGTCAGAGACGTGGTCAAATATACCAACATACCAACCGATATACATATTTGGGTTCTGCGACCTATGCCTCTAGCCTGCTCTAACTCATAAAAGAAATGAGACGTGAATGGTATGTATGCATACATTGTAAACAGATACACTTATCTTATACTACATTAGACGTGGAAAAAACCAAATTGCTTTATAATTGAATTAGGTATATACTTTTTGCATTTTAAATTTGAATTTTAAGAAGCATGAAAACAAAACCTTGTACCCGCCACATCTATCTAAATTATATAACCACATTCTATTAGGCGAACTCTACAATAAAATAATTCGTATCGGAACACAATGGCCTCTGCTTTATCTCATTTCACTTAATTGATATGGCAACAAAAGTTTAGTTTGGTTTGGGCCACTAAATCAGCGATACCACAGCCGTATATTTGAAATGATGATTTACTATACAAATGATTTCTTTATACAGGGTCTAAGAAAACATACTAAAACTATTCTAAGGTTCAGGTAATGAACAACTTACACCAAGGAACAAATATCGAAATTTGAAAAATAATTTTTGGCTTTTCATGCAAACTCGGATCAGCAGATCGATCAACTTGTTTGAAAGGCGAACATTATTTTTCATATTTCTATATACTTACATCTTCCGTGGGAAGTTGTTTAGTATCATGCACTGAATACACCCGTAGAATAGTTTCAGTATATTTGGTTAGACGTTATGTATGAAAAAAAGAGAATCTAGAATTCACAGATAGTACTATTAAGTCTTACTATGTCTGAAATTCCTTTAAAGTATTTTTTTTCAGTCATTAGAAGTTCCCTTATTTTTTTTGTCTTGATCTTATAACTTTAAAATCTTTAGTGGATTATATTTATAATCTCTTCGATTATATTTGTGTGTAGATAAATGTTTTATTCATATAAATACTTTTAACCAACTTAAGGAGTGATTAGTTTTTATTAATTTGTCAGAAAAATTAAGTGCAGTTGTACTTATAAGTGCATATAACTATTGTTATGATTACGATATTAAAAATTATAAAGAATTTATTTTTAACACGTTCCAAAACCTAATACATTTCCAAAGTTGTGAATATATTAGATATTGGATTTTTTCGCTTGTTGTAGGTATGGGCCTACACTTAGGTGAAACTGAACCAGATAGCTAAGCATCTAATGATGAGCAAATGTACTTAAGTGTTTTCCTGGAAATCCCGGTGAATAGAGTTCATCGCATATAGGTATTTTACATTCTAGCTGACTTTTGACTTGTAAATATTAATTAATTTAAACTATTTTGGTGTTATAATTAAGCCACCTACGCCAAATGTCATTCGGCAACCCGAAAAAGCTGGGATCATTTTGTATGGGTTATTTTTCGAAGATTATTTAATTTATGCCTCGTGTAACATCCTGTAGATACAACAAAACAATAGAAGTCTTGTACACGACGGACCCCACATGCGATCCGCAAGTCATGCCCAAATAGGTCCAATCCACTAATGATACAGATGCTCAAGATATGATCGCATTGTGTAATTGAACAGGTAGAAAACAGTTGTATGTTTATATGTCTTCCAGTATAGTCCGGTCGTACAATCGTATGCAATACAATACAACATTATAATTGTACTGAAATATGGATACATTCTTCTTCTTCAACCCAGCGCATTCGCGGGTGCATCCTCAGCTGTGCTGTTTCGGAGCCCGGGGTGCGCTTTATAATAATAAAGATATTTTGAATTGAATTGAATTTGAATTGAATTGAATTGATAATGATGATGATGTAAAAACGTACAATAAAATATTTTTATTGTACATACAATGTAATAAGTTAAGGCCGCTCTACATTCTCGACGCGAGGCTGTGTACCTATGTTGAATTCAAGAATTATTTCGCCTTTCTGTAAACTTTGTATAAGCAAGCTAATAACTTGTTACTTCTGTATTTCCATAATTTATTTACCGTATCCCATTATAAGTAGGCACACCGTCTTGCTAAGCGCGACCTTTTGAATTTGCTACATTTGGCCCTGTCTGCCTTTAAGTTGCAAAAACAAGATAGTGTATGTGTGTAAGTGTGTGTTACACATACGGATACATGGTTTTACATACACACTTTCAGTATCACGTCTATATTTCTCTGTAATAAAATTAGTCTCCAAATTATACATGAATGCTATTAGCTGCCCAAAGAGTTCCGCTATGGAATCAGAATCGCTATGGATTGAATCGAATAACACGTGTTTATCTCGATATATATAATTAGGCTGATAGAGGGGAGCTCACCTACTGTAATTTAATGGAAATAGCACGCGACAGATAGACAATACTATATTATGATGGTATGGAAGCTTTGTGATTGCATGTTAGACCGGCCAACTGTTGAGCGTAGGTTTTTGACCTTATGTTTTGTGTTTGAACGTATTTTTTTCATTTGATCAATAAATGTCTTTCATGCTCAATCTGTGTGATTTGTTCATATTTTTTTTTATTTATTTATTTGTTCTCCAAACTTATTCTATTTTTACAGGTTTATACCTAATACAATAGAACAGCAATTATTACATTTTATTATCAACAATAACACCATAACTTATAATATAAATGACAACCTTTGTAAATTCACACAGAGGACACTGGAAGATGTATATCCTGTCCGCGATCAAATTTAGAGTGTGTATCGCTATATATATATATATATATATATATAAATATATTTCTATATACATATATTAATTTAATATACATGCTGGTCTGGGAGACAAGAAAAATCTTGGAATGTAGATGCTTCTCTTCGCAGATCGCAAACGCCAACCGAGGGAACGGATAGGCGAAGCGGCTGGGTTGCTAGCCGCATCGAAATCAGATAGGGATAAAGACGTGTAGCGTATGAATAAAATAACATTAATATGTAAAATTGCCGTGTGGTTTCCGGCAGAGTAGAATAATAGGACCACTCCAAGTCTTCCCGTGGATGTCGTAACAAGCGACTTAGGAAACACAAGCTAAACAAAGCTTATAAACATCAATGAGACCTCTCCCAACCCATCTGGCCAGCGTGGAAAGTGTAGGCCAAATCCTCTGACTGCTTTGGCTAATATATGGGTCTGGTAGTACAGAGAGGGTAGTGCCCCTGCAGTGGAGACTAAAAAAAAAGACATAATGATATGTATAATTTAGGTACCTATCAAGTGTAATTTCGGTACCAAGTAAAAGAATCCTGAATTTATTAAAATTAAAGTCAATGACATGAAGCTAATAGGTCACCTACAATCCGTTGAAGAAGCATGTTCTTTTGTTTGCAATATTTTCTATAAATTTTACACTATTTTTCAAAATTCAAATGTTTATTCAAAATTCAAATGGTCATTCAATATTCAAATGTTTATTTATTTAGTAGTAGTAGACCTTTGTAGGACCGTTTACACTTCCATTAACTTGTATAATATTAGGTTAGGTACGTATTATTCGAAATACATATTTCAATTATTCATTATTTAAAGAAAACCTACCGATAGTGGAATTTCGCAACGACCACTGCTGAGAAGAAACGCTGAAAGAAACTTATTTACACAGTATTAGTCGCCTACTCGCCAGAACGGCTTTGTCATATATGTCTGTTTTAATATACAAATACTTATAAAATGTTTTAATTTGAGCACCAATTACAGAATTTAAGTTGACAAAAATAAGCAATCGAATAATTACGTGAGTAAATACCTACATTTCACGTTAAATTAAAATACGCTGCAAAATTTGCATATTCGTATTATTTTTAACAAATACAAATGAATCAGCGATCAAATGAATCGCTCCAAACTAGACTCATCAAAAACAATCAAACCAAAATATTTCCACGAGCAAAACTTTTCAATTGTATATCGCTTACTCGCCATTTTGAATTTGAAACTCGTATGCGATTGTCCAATTCATTAATTAATTTCAGCCCTCAAATTTTCGCGCATTGAACTTCGTCGAATGGAACTTTCGAACGGTTCTCGAATCGAAATTCGATGTCGAACAATACAGTTTTTCGAATCCGTCGCGATTTCTACGCGGCAATTAAAAGTTTCCGAACGAGGTTGACTTTTTATTTTACGTATAAAAATAAATACTAAGTCGTGCCGTGAGAAAATAAATATAGTCTAGGTAAATCCTACTATAAAAATCTATGTTCTTTGGGGAAAGTTATTTAGTCTCGTTGTCCATGTCTCTCTCTGCTTACCCCTGTGAGAAACAGGCGTGATAGTATGTATGTATGTATCCACATACATACATAGAGACCACTTAATACCGTTAAAAAAGTTTTTATATACATACGTTAGAAAAAATAAAACAAAACCTTTACAGGTTACATTTTTTTTTTGTCAAAAATTTATCGAGTTTTAACTTTTTAGAGTGTCTCAAAAGTTTGAAAACATTTATTTCTATAATTCATTTAATCTTAATAATGAAATTGTGATTCGTATTTTTTTATCTGAAGTAAATAAGAAATACAATGATAATAAGTATATCCTCATTGCCTACAGACAGAGTAGGCACAGTTTTTTTTAAGATAAATAAATTCATACGTTAATTCAAACTTTACCAAGCATAATTTGCAACATCTTTTCATAGCAATCCCATTGAACCTCCCGGAACAAACTATGCAAACTGACATTAAGATTTAAGTAAGGGACAGTGAAAGTAGAATCACTTGGCAATTACAGACTGATAAATGTCTGGGTATTAGGGACACATGTGCCACCAAGTTCCGGACAGATGGGAGGGACAAGGAGTTAGGAGCGAATGGAACTAAGTGGTTAGACTTCATTGCAATGAACAGAAGTAAAATCGTAGAGTTTGTATGTTTCACTTCTAGTTACGAGGCGAAATAAAGTAGTATCCTAGATAAAAAAACATTTTGTACTGAAGATAATAAAACGTCACGAAATTATGTCACTTCCATTGATCATATCCATCTTGAACGTAATTTCAGATTTATCAATGCAGAACTGATAATAAGAGAGGTACTTGACTTCGAGAAACTATGAGGGCACGGTTTGGTATTTTCAACAAATCCCATAGATATGTGTTTTCTACGTTACGCAAAAGTATCTGATTTGACTTGTTATATACAGAATATTACGTTCCTTTGGACTGAATTCACCCGTTGACACACCCAAAAGTTTTAGTATATTTTGTAATTTATTCAATTATTTGGGATAGATATGTATTTTTGCAACCTTTTTTTTGCAATCGAGAAAGCGCAGCGCGGGCTTCGAAGCAGGACAGCTGAGTATAAAACCGGGAATACACTAAGATGTAGAAGATACATACTATCACATCTTTATCCCTAATTGACAGAACATTGTAGGTTTGCGTCTACCTCTATCTCAGTATCTCTATCTACAGACAGAGTGACAGAGCCCAGGGCTGCAAGATCCAAAGGCCACTTCTAGCCTGATGGTGGGCAAGAAGGTGGAACAAGCAATCAAAATAACTATGGGTTGCTAGCTGCATCGCTTAACATGATTCGCATTTTCGATGTTTAGTTCATCGATCGAATATATTTCGCGAACAGATACCGGACTCCATTTTCAATTCATTCGATCTACGCGGAAAGAGACGCAACTGGTAAGCAGTTTTTTCTTTTCTCCCAGACCAGCATGGAAGTAAGTATTGCTATTAGTTTAGGTACTTATTGTCTTAAGCCGATCTATTCTATATATATCTTTGAAGGGGAGGTGGACCCACCTATGTCCGCCGTCGGGTAGTTAAGATTCGCACTAAGTTTGGGATTGTTTTGAAAGGATACTGAATTTCTTGGTGTTGTTTTAGTGTGTGCATAAGTTATGGTTTGAATAACTAAGTTACTATGTGTAAGTTGATAGTTTATTTACCTAAAGAAAATAATATAGATATTTATCAACATAATCTACCTACATATTTTTTACCTCCGACGAAAAAGAGGGGTGCTATGAGTTTGACGTGCCTGTGTGTCTGTCTGTGCATCGTATCTCAGGAGTTGTTCAATTTGTCTGGGAAATAAACTTGTTACCTGTTGTGACTGTTACGTAAATTAAAGTTATATTGTCAATGTAATGAACCACTTGATCTCACATTATATCTTAATTTTAATTTTTTTTTTCGGTAGGTCCTCTATTTTCTTAAGTTTCTTCTTCTTAGTAGATCTTGATAAATATCAAACTTAAATTGTTTACTTTAATACGAAGAATAAAACAAATTCAACTGTTCAACACTAAAACGAGGCAAAGAATTCGTTCAAACAAACTGGGAATCGGTTTAAACAAATACGCCAAAAGTGCTGACAGCATGGCAAATTGCAGCCATATTGGAGCAAAAATGGCGGGAAACGAAACGTCAATGTCAGCACTTTTATCGCTTGCGTCCAAACACATTTGTAAAATGTATTTACTGCACGTGAATGTTTCTGTTTTCCTTTTAATTGGATGTATGGGGGAAATATTGTGTGTTTTGCATTTTTCGCAAAATCTTTAGAGCGTGTGGATAAATTTTTTTTTAGTTTTAAACACATAAAATTGTATTTGTTGCTACTATACAACCTGTTATTGACATAAATGCATAATAAATAGAACTACGGGCTATACAACGTGGAAGGGACATACCCGTAATAAATCGAACCACGGGCTATACTAGATCACTAAAGTATAATGAAATTAAAATAACAGTGAAGAAACCAAAAAAAATCTACTTTACCATAAAAATCGCCCAGGCGGCTGCACACTTTTGTATTTTGTTTTGTTTTTTCGTGTGTGTAAGTGGCCAACACTGGTGTCCGATTTTTCAAGCTGCCTAAAGGCATCTGATTTGACATAGCTTGTCAAATGAATAACTTATTACTTTTGTATGAAAATGCCGAAGTTTTTTTTTTGTTTTTTGGCTTGTTTTGTGACCGTGGTTCAATTTATTATGGGTATGTCCCTTCCACATTGTATATACAAGACAAGACAAGACAGGTATTACTTTGATCTGGGATTTTTCAAAAAGTGTAAACATTGATTATTTCCGAGTTGGACAGGTGTATTATTTAAATTTGGACAGGTGTATTATTTAAATATATATACTTACGGACAAATGATACAGATTATGCTAGTCCCAAAGTAAGTTCAAGAATTGTGTTATGAGATACTATCTTAACGATACTATATTTTATAATTAATACATATATAGATGAACATCCAAGACCCTCCTTTCTTTTTCCAAAGTCACTCTTCCAAGGTCAATCAGTAAAAGATCATTTTCCATCTTGAACACTGACCGGGTAACGAACCCGGGACCTCCGGAATGAGAGCCTAGCGTGATGACCACTAGGCCACAGAGGTCGTCAATACATACCCTAAATACAGCTAAACCTTTTATACTCACCTTACGTTCAGCATTATCATCAGGTGCGCTCTATATTAATTATTCTGCCCCTCATCTGAATTGACGATAACTAGTAGTTCGCCGCGAACTTAGACCTCCGATTTTTTATTAATATTTCAAAAACTACCAAACCGATTTTGATGCCCAACGAACTTGAAAATTCTATAGATATTTCCTACATGCCTACCAAATTTCATCAAAATAGGACCATCGGTTCGGCAGTTATCGCGGAACAAACATACATACATACAAACAATGTGTTTTCGCCCCAACTTGAATTATAGCCCTCGCTCGCTACGCTCGCTCGGTCAATGATTTGGACTTCGGTCACCAAACGACCTTTATACAATTATTACACTTTCTCCAAACCCACAAATCAATTCAGCCAAAACCCATAAATACTAAAGCAATACCCATCCCATTATTTCTTATACTTCCGGGCATATCCGTATATATCATCATTAATCCAAACGTTGGGAACAGCGTATCTGATCGAATCAACACCTGACCAAAAACCCGGACCTGTCAAGATGTAATATTTGTATGGGAAATTGGTGATGAAACCTTGGTAAACCTGGAGAGTAGGGGTCAAAGTAGGCTGGATAGGAGTTGATTCGCGATTGCCAAGTAAGTAATAAGTGTGGAACTTTCGTGCGCCCACGCAACGCCTACATGCTAGCCTATCTGTGAGGTGTGATGAGGACTTAGTGCTTAGAGAATAGTGTATTCATAAGAAAAATTAATGGATAATATTGTTATGTCCATTTATTTTCCTGATAATAAACGGGCAAGTGCGAGTCGGACTCGTACATGAAGGGTTCCGTACCATCGTACAATGTTTAAAAACGCTGAAGAAACACGTTTCTTGTATGACGACCCCCTTTAATTATTAACTTTATCTTATTTTTAGTATTTGTTGTTATAGTGGTCATAGTAATACATAGTTGGTGTAAATTTCAGGTTTCTAGCTATTACGGTTTAAGAGATAGAGCCCTGTGACAGATCGAGTTAAAAACGCTGAAAAAAACACATTTTTGTATGACGACCCCCTTTAATTTTTTTATTCTTAAATTTTTTTTGTTATAGCGGCCACAGCAATACATAATCGGTGAAAATTTCAAGTGTCTAGCTATTACGGTTCAAGAGATAGAGCCCTGTGACAGACGGACAGACGGACAGACAGCGGAGTCTCAGCAATAGGGTCCCGTTTGCACCCTTCGGGTACGGAACCCTAAAAAGCAGTAAATTGATTGACTGAGCAAGCGAATCGTCAGTTTCGAAATTGGGTAAAAATGCTTTTGTCCATTGTCTGTTCTCGCCTACGACGAAAATTGGCACACAAGTTCCTTGATTTATTAAATTTTTTCGGTCGATTGCGATTTTTGATTGGGGGAAAAATAGGGGGAAAAGGGGAACTTTACTGTAGCGTTATTTATTGACGGATTTCAATCTTTGAGAGGCCCACTAAGGACTTCATTCTACACATGATGTTGCAAAAACATCCAAAATGGGGAAAATGGGCTTATTTTGGCTGTTAGCGTTATATATGGACGGATTTCAATCTTTGAGACTCCCAATAAGGTCTTCGTTCTAGACAAGATGTTGCAAAAAAAATCCAAAAGGGGGAAAAGGGCTGATTTTGGCTGTAGCGTTATTTATGGAAGGGTTTCACTTAAATGGCTTTGCTAAGCCAGGAAAAAGGGATAACTGTCGGTTATTGCGTAGTTATAAGAGCTCGCGAGATCTACTGTACTGATCTACTATCTTACAGAACTACTTGTTACTATTAGTTTGAAGCAGGTGTTCCTTCTACCTTATCCAGGCTACCCAGTTGCATTGCCGTCTTGTTCCGCAAGTCGGGGTGCAATATTCAGCTTATTCGAAGATAAATGTGCATCTCAATGGTTACCAAAGGTTCTTGAAGACCCTGCGAAGTGGTGAAGAAGAAGATGAAAGGAAAAAAGAAAACTATTTAGCTGTTGATGTGTGAATAGAAATAATCCTTGGGAATGTATTTGTGCAAAATATTGCAAACGATTGCCACCGGCCTCAACTCAACCCTCCTTGAATGTTGTTATAGTACAAGATGTTTGTGCTTATATAGTCGTTTAGTATTAGCCTGATTTTCAAAAAAATATTCGCAGCTAAATAAGCTTTGCTGCCTTATGATCTTATCCTTAACATTTTAGGTAATTAGAATAAAAACATCTAATATATAAATATTAGATTTTTTTATTCTAATATTTATATATTAGATATACTATATATATATATATAGATTATACTGGTAAGTATAGATACTAGCGTTTCGCAACGGCCACTGCTGAGTAGAAACGCCAAAAGAAACTCATTTACACAGTATTGTATATTGGTCGCCCGCGCCAGAAGGGCTTTGTCAGTTTACAAAGGTATTATGCCTGATACAATATACCATGTAAAGCTTGCAAACGAATACCAAATCCAATTTACAGAAATAACTATGTAACTAGTCTTAAAAAATGGAGCTGAGCTGACGGCTGTTCACGAGTTGACGCATCGATCAGATTAATAACTTCTAAATCTATCGACCAAGTCTAAGCGTGAAAACTTAAATCCCGTCACTATGGCATTAGTCTAATCAGTCCTGCCTCTATATTTACAGTACAAAGGGCGTAGAATGATGTCCATACACCGATGGTGCAACGTGTGAACATCTGGCACACTTCCTTAGGTACTGATTAAGCAATGTTAAACTCATTACTGAAATAATAAAGCATTACTGTCATATTAATAAAAAATCTACTTAATAGTACTGTACAACGCTACTGAGTTATGGAGTGCTGATTTTATCCGTCAAATTCATTAAAAACCTGCCCTTTCTAAGTTGGTGTAATAGGGTAGTGTCCAGGGTCAACATTTTTTTTTGTAGTTATAAAATCGTTATAACAATATGCCACTTATATATATATATATATATATATATATATATATATATATATATATATATATATATATATCTATTTTCAACGTGATTTTAGATTTAAAAATGCAGAAAAACTGATATTAAGAACGCTATTTGACTCCAAGAAACAATGACGTCACGCCGTGGTATTTAATATGAATTATATAGAAATTGTTTTAGTACTTGCTTTAAGCCATTATCCAACCAAAACAAAATGACATTCACCAAAAAGTCGATTTCTCATCCATTAGTGTCAATTTGTTTTTACCGGATAATGATTTAAGCCTAGTGCTTAGCTACGTACGACACCACTATAGGACAAATATAACACTGAAACAGCCATATTTGTCAATAATTGACATCCAAAATATATTGCACACAATTTCAAACATATCAACGTGAATAGACGTAGCATATTTCATTGTCATCTACGGTCTAAATAAATATTTTAATTGGTACTTAGTTAACATATTACGGTGATCACTACTTTTGCAATCATAACCACAACGAGCTAAGTCAGCAATTTTGCGATGAAGTGTTAAGGTGAAATGGTAGCATAAGTGGCGCCCTCATTTGAAATAAATTGTTTAAAACTAAACATAAAAAAAATATTTGTATCACTGTCTAAAAAGACCTTCAAACTATTTTATGAATAACCTTTAAAATCATTACTAATAGTCCGTCTAGTGTTAAAACGGGTTTTCGCCAAAAGTGGCCACTTTTGGCGAAAACCCGTTTTAATACTAGATGGACTACCAATATTACTTTCAAACAATTTATTTAAAATGAGGGCGCCACTTATGCTACTACTTCACATTAAAAGTGTAACTTGTTTTGAAACGTAGTGGCGTATTTTTTTAACGCGGTACGCCAGGTCGTGTATGACGCTACTAAATATAATAGAAAAGTCACCTAAACAAAAGTCAATGTGTTAACATCCGTTTATATACCTACAGATTAAGTTTATATAAAGTAATATTTATTGCACAATAATCCAACGATTATGACTCAAAAGGTAAAACTTAACCTAGCTAAGCATTGTCTACCAGTTCACCTTAGGGACGTAGCAGAAAAGGTGGTAAACTAAGATTAACTAGGTAAAGTGGAGATCTTATCTGCCACTTTCACACTTTATCGGATCGTACTAGGTAATTTGCAGATTACCTAGTTAATGCGCATATTAACGTATTCCGTATTCTTACGGTAACATATAATACATCCCAATAATTATAACCACCATATGTTTCCCGCAATAACTTCCACAATACCACTCGCATAACTATCACAGCCTCCATTAAGTTTTCAATAAGCGAGAATACGCACATACTCGGGGATATTCGGCCATTATAATTTTGATACGGGTTGGGATCGGGCAGGAATTAACTTATCACGGGGGCCCGCATCTGCATACCTTAAACATTTATGCTTATGGGACGGACTTGGGATGATGATTTGAAGGAATTGGGTAGATGACTGGGTCAAAACTAAATTATTTGGTACTGTTAAGTGAATAAAACGTCACAAAATAGTGTCACTTGTCATCGAAAATATCCATGTTAACATTAGTTAAAAATGTATTATGCAGAAAAACTGATATTAAGAGCGCTATTTGACTAGATTGAAAAAAAATTATGACATTACGGTTGTGATTTTCATACAGATCCCATAAAAATTGTTTATTTTGAATTTTAGAAAAGTGTCTGATTTGACCTGTTGCCATCTAGCGGATTGCAATTTCAAAGAGGTTCCGAGAATAAAGTCAAGTCAAAGTCAAAAACAAAATTATTTACTTATCTTTGGTGTCCTTAACTTTTATTTGTTATTATTGACAATTTTGTTATCGATTAGTCGATGTTAAATTTAGTGCCGCTTTAGTGCATGTGCAGAAGAAGCGGCAACAAATTGCACTGCAGCATTTTCTCCAGTGACGTCAAAATTAAACTGGTATTATAATAGGCTAGTTAACAAGCCTATTGCCATTAGACACGTCAACCTAGACAAAATCAGATAGATCTTTTTAACGGCAAAACAACAGTTTCAATGGAATCTGTATGAAATAGCAACTTGTGAAGTCAATATCATAGTCTAATAAATTTTTTAATTAAGCTTATTTAGCGTGAAAAATTTTAATAATTATTTTCGATCTATTGCCTTTATTGGTAAAGAATAAAGTAGGTAAGTATAATACAATTTTTTTTTGACACTTACAACTGAAAGCGGAGTGACGAGTTGTCTGCTTTTGCTAAAGAATGGAGCGAAACAGCCGAAGATAGAAGTAATTGGAAACAAAAAGAAGAGGCCAACTATGGGACTTGAAAGGCTAAAAGTAAAAAAAAAGGACTAAAAGTCGTTGCACTATGTATAATATCTATTTTATTATTTCTATTAGATTGATCTGTTTTGCGTACTTTTTACTTTGGTTTTATATTGTAATTACCACTAAGAATTACACTTGCAGTTCCATCCATTATAGTTACTAAATAAGTTCAGAACTGCTAATTGACACAAAAGTTTGTTCAATTACGAATTGCAGTACACTATAGATGTCAAAGACCACCACAGATAATATTCCTCGATCTCCTGACAGCAAACTTGCAATAATTGAGTTCGGATTTCGAAACATCCAACTGAAAACTGAATTCCCGAGTCCGGCCCTGCGCCACCCCATTCTTGGACACAGGGTGGCTTAAGACACATATCTCAGTCGGGGATGCAAGAAATGCCCACACCCCAATATGTAGATCTGTACCTCCTTCTACCAGTGGTCATTATTATACGCTGACCGACTAGTTTTGATGCTTGGGGATATTTATTCTCCAGTTGCGTATTTACAAAACAAATATCGTTCGGGAGCAGCATAAGTAGTACAGTCATTTGTATCTACATATATGCAGAAGTCTTCTATCCTCTGTCGGTATTCCGGTAGACATTCTGTGTCCAGCTGTATCTTGTCTTGCATCTGTAATGTTTATATACCTACATTAGAACTAAAAAATCCGTTTAAAAAGTCTATGGTACAAAAACGAGTGCAAAAAATAATCTTTTGTTTTATGTAACTTAGTTAACGTTTACTCATATCTGCACTGTAAGTAAGACTAGGATCAGGATTCAAATGTCCATAAACATTTGACTAATGTTATGTTATGACTATGTGTGACAAGGCGACCTTATAAATTGAAAGACTAGCCTAGATATACATACATAACAAAGAGCAGATGTATCTGCTCTCTTAAAGTGCAGTCATTTATTGATTTTGACAGAAAAATCAGCGCTCTGAATCAGTAGCATCCTACTATGTAAGTGATTTAATCTCTCACGTCCGACGCGGCCAGAATTGGCCGCTCGAACACAGACGAGTCTCAACCTTATATTGACATAAAAATATTGGTTCCTTGACAAAAATAATTGGCCTTGGGTTAATGCAGGTGGAATGCCCATTTTTTATGATCGTATTAATGGATAAGTAGTTATTAATTTTTCTCTGTACATATTAACTGTTCATAAAGTATCAACTCTTGCCCTCGACAGAACTGATTGAAAGCAGGAAGGGGAGGCCTTTGCCCAGCACTGGAACACTCAAATAGGCTAATATAAAAATATAATAAAAAAGTATCAAATAGTGTTGCATAGCTCTTCTCCAATCAGCACGTGAATGTTTTGTCTGAGTCGGTTTATTACCAGCCCGTGTGACTGCCGTATGCTGCGGACGACATGTTTCAACCCTGTCCGATAGGCCAAGAGATATGCTACTGTTTATTTGAAACTCGTATGTGAAGTCTTAAAAAATTGAGAAGCTTAATCAAAAAAATATTTAAGGCTGTTGTAAGTTGTATGTATATAAATACATACTACTTACACAAAATATACAGGCTGACTTTTTATCCACTGTCATTTTTGAAGCAAGTTCAGTCCATGATACTGAACTACTTTCTATAAAAAAGGTTTTAAAAATCGATAACAATTATTCGTCCTCCCATACAAATCAGCGCTCAGCCAAAAGAATGTTGTATGGGAGGACCAATTTTTATCGATTTTTAATAACTTTTTTTTAAGTAAAATTTGTTTAATATCATGGACTGAACTTGCTCCAAAAATTTTGTTGTGGATAAAAAGTCATCTGTAACTTAAACTTAAACTTATATAGAGATAGGTATAAGTTTATAAAGTCACCGATTGTTGTATGTATTTAAGTATGATGTGTATGTATGTTTATTCTAATTATTGTATGTATGTTTATATGACCACCACACGCTACCTAATTTCCCGTCACTTTTTCTATAACCGATATATTATATAAACGAGGTTTTGCGCATTTCCTAGTTTTTAAGATAATTATGTCCTGTATTTTGGGGCAATAAAGGGTATTGTAAAAAAAAATATGATGGAAATATTAAAAAGTGTGATTCAAATCGATTCTGTCTCCTGTACTAGCTATCGTCTCAAGATGCCAGGGCTGCGCAAGACAGACGCCGATATAATATGAGAATATGTGCGTCTGAAGGAATTATTCATGCCTGAATGTGGCTTATTTAAATAGTTTCTCTGGACCGTGTTAATGTTAGCTTATTGATTAGGCAGGGTGGCTGGTTGGGGTCATGGGGTGGTATGTCGTTATTAAGTTATGTTTCATGGACTTTATACTTTTGTAAATGTAAAGGGGTTCCATTCTATTTTATATTTTTTGTTAAAATGATATTTTCTTTGCTTATCCTAGAAACTTAGATCACTGTTACGTATTTCAAATGTTTACTTCAGTTCAGTTCAGTTTTGTGCCCACCAGCCAGCGTTTCGCAGCAAGAGCGTAAGAGTTAGGAAAGTAAAAGTGTAGGTAAGTAATTTTTTTATTAAATGTAGGATAACACTTATTGAAGGTCATTATTTTTAGTGCAAAAGCTACAAATTACCAACTCCACCAGCAAGAGCGTAGGAATAAGGGTACTAAATCTAATTACCTTTTTTTACAAAAAAAAAATTTTGTCTTTTTTTTAGTTTTTGACTTGACAACGTCTATTAACTCGATACTACGGGCTGCATGCACGAAAAAGATGACGTCATTGTTGCGTTCCGCAAGCGAGAGAGCGGCACGAACGAGTGAGAGGCATTATTGGCTCGAGCGATCGGCTCAGTTCGGAATGTTTGACGTTGTCACGTCAAACTACCGACCGTAAACCGACTTTACAGACCTGAGTTACAGACAACCAATTTTTTGCATTGCGTAGAAACTTGGATCACTGTCATGTATTTCAAATGTTTACTTGACTCTTAATTGAGAAAGTTTATAAAGTCACTGATTATTCAGGTAGAAATTTGTGGTGACACGGACGTTTAGAGATAGAGCCTATTTAACATCCTTACAGTGCGAAACCTCATTGATAAACTCAAAAAAGAACATCCTATTTAAAATTCACATCCATCCGTAACCATTAAGATAGGGACAAAAAGTCCGACTTTTGGCAACCCTTCACCCTATCGCAAGGAGCTGGACAATGAAATATTCGCTCATTAGACCGTCTGCTGATTAATTGGCCTTCTTAGCATAAGGGCGGGGCGAGAGTGCTAGCGGTTTTGATTGTAATGCTTTCCTCTCTGCGCAATATCTTACATATCAGTCAGCACAAATTGGTTGATCTTTTCATTTGTTTAAGAATCAAAAGCATTTTTTTTTTGCTCAATATGCAATGTTTTTTGTATGTAGAAGTATTGTTACAACGAATTAAAAAAAAAACAATTATTTATTAGATAAATTACAATTAATTTTTCCTTTCTTTTTTTCAGTTTTTATATAATAGAGCTGAATAAGGAATAATTAACACATTACAAATATAATTAAACTTCCATTAAGTTTCAAAAGTTTGTCAGTCGCTTAATGAATGTTTTATACATTTTTAACAGTCGACATATATTTTTAATATTTTTTTTATTAAGTATAAATGAAAGACAACATGGTTCTTCTTTCTTTAGCTTGATTCTCACAATCGCATTTTTTTACGCTAAACGTCTGTTCCTTGGACCCATATTTTTTGAATTATTGGTTTTCTACGTCACATAGCCAAGGAGACCTTATTTATTTATATATATTATATATATATATATACTTTATTGCACACAAATTGATTGCAATTGAAAAAGCAAACAAAAAAAACAGTGGCACTTCGGGAATGCCGACAGAAGTGAAAATTTGAGAGGTGTCAGTTAAAGTAACAGTGTAGCGAGTTCAATGGTTTTTTATTTATTTATTTAAACTTTATTGCACATAAAAAATTGTACAAATGGCGGACTTAACACCTTATGGCTGGCTCTGCCAGTTAATCATTGGAGTCAACTAAAGAAATAAATTTGGGTGGTGCGACAGAGTGTGTAAACAAAATTAAAAAGTATCTATAAATACCTACAAGAATAAATCAAAAATATACATAAGTATTAATTTTAAATAAATATATACAAATACAATAACTATAGATAAAATAAATATACAAAATATATTATTATGTAAATATACATAAAGAACTAATTATATATGTATGCGGATAGATAAATAATATATGGATGACTACTAATTACCTTAGTTTACTACTACTAATTTAATTAGTTTTCACTTCAAAAACCTTGGCAGTGCTGTTTCGGAGCCCGGGCGTGATTGAATCTTTATACTATTTGTTACCTAACCTAAAAACGCTACATATCCGCTCTGGTCACAAAATCGCTGTCACCAGTGCCGCACGTAACTTCTGTCGGCTCTTAACTTAACCATTCTATTGTTTATACCGGAGATATAATGTGTTTTGTCGGTAGCCGTGTGATACAGTGTATTTATGAGCCAGATAAATGGGCTGAGGCAGGAATGTAGATAAATAAGTGTAAGTTAAGTAATGGCCGCTCTATATACGTTAGGAGCTGTAACTTAGCTTACTTATAGCGGTGTGTGATGTGATGATAAGTGGTCGGTTTTAGAAGGTAATCGTAATTAATAAGGATAGTTTTGTTGTTATCATATTCATACCGAGATTTCTAAGTAATATATTCAAAGTTTGTGTGAGTGTGGCTCAGAACGTCTTCGTATAGGCGTCAGCAATCATATTCGCCCTGAGGAAGGCCTCAGGATGAGGTCGAAACATATCAGCCAGTAGTTGAATTTTTACATGAATTACTCGTTTATCGCATATTAGTAAATATTATATTCAAATGTCAAAGGTTTTGAAACAAATTTTCTATTTTTTTATTTTGTGTCATAATTTGTCTACCACGGTCCATGACCAAACATTACAAATTCACTTGTCTTCAACTCTAGGGCTCTAGGGCCGTACGAGCAAAATACCTCGTTTAGCATGATTATACCCTTGAATAATGATGATATAATTTTAATTAGTTTTGCCACACGACCGGAAGAAACTTAAGAAATAAGTAGCTCCTAAGTACAAGTACAATGTTTTCTTCTTTTTAAAATTTTTAGTCTACTTAAACCAATAAAACTAATTCATTAATTAAATAAAATAAATAACTTAACAAAAAGATACAATAGCTCATTCATTATTTATGTCTATTTTAAATTACTTGGCGAAATAAGTTAGACCGGTCAGTTCTGTCGTAAATACTTTATCAAAAGAAAATACAAGTCCTTGACTACTTCATCATACCAAAACGTAATATAGACACAGGTACATAAAGAACATTTCATCAGTCGCCAACATTTCGAGAGTAGTTGATGACTATAAAAAGTTTTCGATTCCCACCGAAGCAGGAAGGAAGCCCGCGCCGACACTGGAAAACAAAGGAAATCTACAAAAAGATGGCGATGCATTCTTCTGCTGCAGTGTTCGTTTACCTTTGTTATGATTTACAGGGTTACAGTCGTACGTTTTATCTCTCTTTTTACTGAAATGTAAGGTGGTTTTAACGTTAGCACTGCATGTATGCGCTAAAACCTCCATTATCATAGGTAGAAGTTTCTTACTGGCTGGCATGAATTTTATATTATGAATGTTACATTCGATAAGTATTTGTTTGTGCTGTCATGATGAAAATAATTTTCAAAATATTATCGAGATAAAATATTTTGTACTATTATATTATATAAGTATTATTATATATTCCTAATAGGTAACTAATATAACATATAAACACTAAATATATATATTTTAAGATAAAAATCGAAAGAAATAAGTTAAAAAAACTAAAATCTTTTATTATAACAATTATTCAACACCATCAAACCTTTATTATACCGTTTTATTATTATAAAATTTTACAAATCGATTAGTTGTTATGTATAATAAACGTTATATATACATATTATTACGGATAATAAATCATTGGTTATACGAATAAATTGGTAAAAGATTTTTAATACATACCTAGTAAATTATCTTATTTCTTTTTAAAGAGCGCCTAGGCGAAAATATGATTTTGAGGCGAAAATATGATATGATTTTGATAATGAGGGGGGAGGGGGGTTCCCCTCGGTACCACTCCCCCCCCCCCCCCCCGCGGAGATGAATAGTTTCCGAGATATTCATGGTCAAAGTTTGAGGTTATGTCAGTAGCACAAGTGACTAAACGTACCAATTGGAAGGATTTGGGGGTTTTTTATTTTTTATTTTATTTATTCATGTACACTTGAAAGCTTACGAATTATAAATAAGTAAACATTGACAAAGGTGCTACTCGTAGTTATTTGTAAAGAATTTTCTTCCATCAGACTTAGTTAGTTTTAGATTTTTCATACCATTAGCGTTTGTAAAAAATATACACTATCACGCCTTTATCGTTGTTATATTGTTCTGTAATGTAAGATAATATGAGGAAGTAAGGAGAAAAATAAAGAAATTTTGAATTGAATTTTATCTTAAATGGGGCAGGTAGAAGCGGCTCTAAGAAGACAAAGCCTAGAGCCGCAAGACCCAAAGGCCACTTTCATCTCTCTCCCTCCCTCCCTCTTTCCACCTTCTTCGTCACCATCAAGGTGACGAAGAAGGTGAAAAGAGGGATCAAAATAGTTACGGGTTGCTAGCATCGCCTTTTAAAATTATTCGCATTTTCACCCATTCCCTAGCTCGATCAGTTTTTTCGATCTACGCGAGAAGAAAAGCAGCTGGTACATTCTTAGATTTTTTTATTTTCTACCACACTAGCATGAAAGATAAAAATACCCCTAGAAATAGTTCTTTACAACAGTGCTGTCAAAATCCACAGATACAAATTGTAAATCTTCATTTTAGATGGAGTCTGTGTTACTCTTTTTTAAACTCTCTCTTTTTTTAGTAGAGTAAACAGTCGGACTTGTCATAGAATCAATTATTTATTCAGTAATAAGGCAAGCACTTTTGTACGTCAATAATTTTAGTGTACATTACGTGTAATGTTTATTTATATATTTTTTTAGAGCTACCGATACTAGCGTTTCGCAACGACCACTGGCTGACAAGAAACGCCGAAAAAAACTAATTTACACAGTATTGATTGCCTACGCGCCAGGAGGGCTTTGTCAGTTTACAGTTTTAAAAAACGGAGCTGAACTGACCAATCCCTACTGGAGGCACCCGTTCACGAGTTGACTGACGCGTAGATTATCCATCGCTGAATGTGACTTGTGTCTTGAGTTCTCGACCGTTGTTTTTAAACTAAACTAAATTATAAATTAGTTTACACGTCCCTCCATAACTACCGTGTGATATGCAGATTAATGTTAATGTGCCAACTATTTCACCAACTTATGACCTCACCCGTCCTACAACTTTGAGTTCGGCAAATGCAGATGTGGTCTTAAAATTAATATGTTTGGCTTCCATTACCATTCGGCAAAGAGTCCAATTAGCATGGATTCTTAGTTACATATGGATGAGATCCGGTAAAGGTAAGTTTGTGATGCAAAACTGTTCAAAACAGTTTTATTAATAATTTTAAACAAAAAAAGAAAAGCAACTTCAATGTGTGGTCTTCTAAATCAGTTCCACTTCACCAAAACTCATGTTCTGAATGCAGTACTTGATTTCTTGACAAAAACACCAAAATCACTATATGTGTGCTTAGAATATTTGAGGAGTTCCCTCGATTTCTCGAGGATTCCATCATCAGATCTTCACCTGGTGACAATGGAACCATGTATAAGTTTTTAAACAAAAAAAAATTTAATCAGTTCAAAAACGGAGAAGTTATCGGGAAACAGACATTTTAAAAAAACGACGGGTTGCACTCCGGGAGTGCTGGCAGAAGTGAAAACTTGAATATTAACGTTGTGCATTTTTGATATTTTGGAATGGTTAGGGAATAATTTTGCACGAATTGCTTTAATTATCAGTATAAAAGTACTATCATTTATGTGGTAGAATACAATATTTATTTATTGCGCTATCGTACACAAACATGACAATTTATATTATATTAAAAAGTTTATCTCTCAGCTAAACGAAACAGCAGGCGCAGGCATACATTTTCGCCGCGCCGTAGAAAGAGAGGGGGATACTTTCTCTCCTACGCCGCCGCGCCGGCTGTCTACTCTCCATCCGTCTTACGAATTTTCGATCAGGACACGTGTCCTGACGCGAGTTTAACATTTTTTACCCATTACAAAAAAAAGTGCACAACGCCGCTACATAAGTTTTCACTTCAAAATTGAAAAAAAATATATACGTTCGAATTGAGAAGCGCATCCTTTTTTGATGTAGGCAGCTTGAAAACCCGTTATATACTTCCTGTTATTTCTTACCTTATCACGTTTCTGGTTGCATTAGGTACTTGGATGTGTTGCTTCGGCTCTTCCCAGATTTTCCTTCTGCCTCTTTCTTTTATCAAGTGGGTTAATAAATACTGGTGTCAGATTTTTCAAGCTGCCTTGCCATCTAACGACAAAAGTCATCAGAACATCGAACTCAGAACCTTCGGAGTGGCAGACGGAGTGGTCTACATGCTAGCGTTAATTACTACGTCACGGAGGTTGTCATGTACGGTAATTTTCAACTACCATCACTTGCTTCTAGTGAAGGAAAATTTCGTAAGGAAACCTACTTTACACTAGTTCACTAGTGTGTAAACTAGTAAACTAGTGAACTAGTGTTTAAACTAGTGAACTAGTATTTAAACTAGTGAACTAGTGTTTAAACTAGTGAACTAGTATTTAAACTAGTGAACTAGTGTTTAAACTAGTGAACTAGTGTTTAAACTAGTGAACTAGTGTTTAAACTAGTGAACTAGTGTTTAAACTAGTGAACTAGTGTGTCAACTAGTGAACTAGTGTGTTAACTAGTGAATTAATGTGTAAACTAGTGTGTAAACCAGTGAACTAGTGTGCAGTAACGCTAGAGTGTAAATCACTACTTCTGCCACTCCGAAGGTTCTGGGTTCGATCCCGAGCCAGCCTAGGGCATGTTGAAAAATAGCCTTTTTCAAATTGTCCTGGGTCTTGGATTTATGTTTTGTATTTATCATAAAATATAATATCGTTGAGTTAGTACAAATACCCATAATACAAATTTTAACTTAGGCACAGACTTAGGTAAGAGATATTCTCCTAAATTTAATATTTTAGAAGCAATTATTTAAACAACAATCACACATTAACAGCCGCGTAATCTACAAAACGACACGTAATGCAAATTCGGTTGTCTCCGCCAATATTTGCTGGCTTATCCGGGGATTTGGTCCGTGTGTGTTTGTGTTCAAAGGATTAAATCCGATCGCGTGATCTGTCGTGGTGCCTACGTGTGTAATTCGCGTATTGTCTGAGTAAGGTCCAAGGTATCAGCTGGTAGCGTTTTTGTGTTTACTACAAAATTACGTACCCGTATTGATACCAGCTATGACTTATCAAATTTAGACCACACTTTCTACATACACAACAACAAAAAACCCTAAATAAAAGTGGAAAATATATATAGGTTACATTATCATACAGATTAAGTATATCACACAGATTCAGCTAGCCCCAAAGTACCTATGTTTTAACCCTTTTTAATGGGATACTAACTCAACGATACTATATTTTATAATAAATACATTTACAGGTTGACTTTATATCCACCGGCAAAAAGTTCAGTTCATGATACTGAATTACTTTCAATAAAAAAAGTTATTAAAAATCGGTACAAATTTTTCGTCCTCCTATACAAATCAGCGCTCAGCCAAATGGATTTTGTATGGGAGGACGAAAAATTTTATCGATTTTTAATAACTTTAGGGGCAAGATGGTAATAACCTAAAAAAATGTGACCTCTAAACGTAAAGGAGTCCCTAGTCAAATTTTGTACTTGCATCTCCGATAGTACATGCATTTATGTGCTTTGAACTGAATTCACCTTTAAAATAGTTTCAGTATATTTTGTTACATGTTATACACGTGGAAGAGACATAACCGTAATAAATCGAACCACGGAAAAAAATTGGCTTTTCTATACAAAAGTGTGCAGCCGCCCGGGCGATTTGTTTGGGAGTGTTGAATTATTTTTTGGTTTTTTGACTGTTATTTTAATTTTATTATACTCTATTCAATTTATTACGGGTATGTCCCTTCCACGTTGTATATAGGACTTAGCACGAACCTATTTTTCAGACAGACTGTCTGCGACCCTGAAGGTGTAACTCGTATTCGAAACGTATTTTATATGTATAATATTTCGGTATAGTAGCAATTACGTGTCTTATGGCGTCATATCCGGCGAGTAATTTAATCTGTCATGTGGTTTCGCAAGGAAGCTTCTCAAAGGTCAGTGCGAGGAGGGGTGCTGAACTTACCTTCTCATATTTAGGGTTCTGTAGTCCACAAGGTACCCTTATAGTTTCGTCATATCCGTCCGTCCGTCCGTCCGTCCGTCCGTCCGTCTGTCTGTCCGTCCGGGCTCGTACTCCGCCGCTACTGCACCGATTGGCACGAAAATATGTAGAGAGATAGATATTGAAGTTCCAAAAGTTGGTTTTTAGGGTTCCGTAGTCCACAAGGAACCCTTATAGTTTCGTCATGTCCGTCCGTCCGTCCGTCTGTCCGGCCGGGCTCGTACTCCGCCGCTACTGCACCGATTGTCACGAAAATTGGTAAAGAGATAGATATTGAAGTTCCAAAACTTGGTTTTTAAAATTATGAAAAAATGATTTTCTTTCATCAATACAACAAAAATTGAATTTAAAAAATTTAATTGGACTAACCCCAACGTGTGGGGTATCGTTGAAAAGGTCTTTTAAAATGCAATAAAAACTGATTTGAAACTATGTAGATCAAACCCCCCAGTCTTGAGATAATCTAATACAAAGTTAAAATTTGAGGTGTCCCCCCACCGTAACTTTTGAAATATTACTAAAATAATTCTAAAAAAAAAAGTGGTATATACCTCAAAGTATGTACTTTCAATTAAAATTATAATCGTAAACCGCAATTTACCTTTAGAACTTTTATATTATGTTACTTGCTACTACGGAACCCTTCATGGGCGAGTCCGACTCGCACTTGGCCGCTTTTTGTTAGTGTGCATCTACCCTCATAAATCACGTGCACAAAATTTCGTGTGATAACGCTATGCTGCTTAGAGCTGCTGTATAAATATGAACCTACTCTGAAACGCCTAAGCTTCTAGCTTGGCTCCACTCAGCCCGTATAATTATAGGACGTCCCTCGTTAGAATTAATCTCGGTCGGGTTTGCGACACCTGCATTCGACAATTATGTTCATATGAAACCGACTACGTTTGTGTCTCCCTTATGTCTATTACCACTATTATGAAGACAGTTGTAAACTTCCTTTGATATTCAAGTTTACACTAATTTGCCTGGTGGAGCTAATTTTGCTGAATTCTATTTTTGTAAGTATCCCTGTTTCTACCTATGAAGGTATTTGTGTTGAAATAGTATCTATAAAATATGATTTGTTAGTGTGACTGCATGTCTGAATATGGTTGCAATATGTTTGCTAATCCTTTTCCTGTAAGTACTATTTTATACCTATTTTTCTTTTTCTGTTTTTCATTATAATTGATTTCTATACAATGCAAGTGCATCATTTAACTTCACTTTTTTTTTATTTTTTTTTATTTGGGAAACAATTTTATATCACAAGCATAGAAAAAATATATAAATCTAGAACAGAAATCAGCTACGTTTTCAATACTTAACACAAGTTTAAAACTTACTTTGGGGCTAGCTCAATCTGCGTTATTTGTCCCTGTATATTTATTCTATTTATTTACTTATAATTACAGCCTACTTACTTATACTTAGTGACGACTTCCGTGGTGTACCTAATGATTAACACGCTAGTCCGCCGCTCTGGATAGTGATGTGCCGTTCCCGTTCCCCAGATTTCCGGGAACGTTTCCAGGAAGGTTAAAAAAAATGGAAATGTCAGGGAATGTTGTAATTTTATTTTTCAGACATATTTTTTATTACTGTAAATATATTTTATTGTCGTAAATGTATCACTTGATATGTTTATACAGGCTGACTTTTAAACCACCAGCCATATTTCTGGAGCAAGTTCAGTCCATGATACTGAACTACTTTCCATAAAATCAATTAACAAAAAACTAATATAAAAATTAGCCTTTTCATACAAATCAGCGCTCAGTCAAACCGATTTTCTATGGGAGGACGAAAAATTTTCATCGATTTTTAATAACTTTTTTTATAGAAAGTAGTTCAGTATCATGGACTGAACTTGCTCCAAAAATTTGGCTGGTGGTTTAAAAGTCAGCCTGTATTACAAATGCATATATCCAATATTCCGTAACATTCCCTAGAAATACGGGAACGTTCCCATATTCCCGGGAATTAGGAAACGTTCCCGGGGAATTTGGAAACGTTACCGGGAACGGCACATCACTAGCTCTGGAGGTTCTAGGTTCGATCCCCAGCCAGGGCAAAGGCAAATGGTCTTTTCAAACTGTCCTGGGTCTTTGGTGTTTATCTACTTATATATAATATTATATATGTATGCGTGAATTTCATATAAAATATTGTATCATTGAGTTACTATCCCATAATACAAATTTAAACTTAGGTACTTTGGGGCTAGCTCAATCAGAGTGATTTTGTCCTAATATAAATACTAGCTTTTGCCCGCGGCTTCGCTCGCGTATCCCTCGGGAAAATTACTTTTTTCCGGGATGAAAGGTACCCTATGTCCTTCTCAGTACTCCTAACTATGTGTATGCGAATTTTCAAGAAGATTGGTTCCGTAGATAAAGCATGAAGAAGAAACAAACAAACAAACAAATATACAAACTCACTTTCGCATTTATATAATACTAGCAGTCCACCCCGGCTTCGCCCGTGGTACACACATAGCCTATGTCACTCGGGAATAGTGTAGCTTTCCAACGGTGAAAGAATTTATTAAATCGGCCCAGTACTTTTTGAGCCTATTCATTACAAACATACAAACATACAAAAATAGGTACAAATCTTTCCTCTTTATAATATTAGTGTAGATTAGTTAGGATTTATTTATTTTTCAGATCCTTGTTCACGACAGACATCCATGTTGATCGAAGCCTGTCGGGCCGTCTTGGGAAAGACTTGAAGTCCATCACTTTCCTGAGCGTGTGAGCGTGAGCCTCCCCATGACATGGCCGCACCTTTGGACGTGTGCGTCTTCTAACTTTACAGGCAGCTTTTATTAAAATATGCAAGTGTTTTTTATTTTAGTTTATTTTGCATACCAGATAACCCAATTTTAGTTATTTCTGTGCTGTACTTCTTTAATATTTACTTTATCTATTATAAATCGACACTTACAGTTAGCAACGCCCATTCATCGCACAGGATAATTGACCTTAAGTTAATTGAGCTAGATGCGTTATTCCGATACTTGATTGAGCTTAGATGGGATGTGTAGACAGGTCAAAAGGTGACCTGCAATCAAGACGCAGGTGCAGTCAATTGTCTGGTAGTCTTGAGGAAGTTATTATATCTACACTATTGCCAAACGAGATAGTAGATGTAGGGACATACACGGACATACACACTATTATGTGACAGTCTGCGTCAATCATGGCTCTATTTAAGAAAACCGCATCAAATTGACTTCTTTACATTTTCTGGTTAGAACCACGGGCAACAAGTCACAACTATGACTAACTAAATATTGAAACTAGTTTTTAGGGTTACGTAGTACGTACCCAAAAGGTGCCAACGGAACCCTATTACTGAGAATCCGTTGCCGGCCCGTCTGTCACACACAGGGCTCTATTACTTGAACCGTAATAGACGCAATTTTTACCGATTATGTATTACTGCGGCCGCTATAACAACAAAATATTAATATTATAAATATTGATATATATTATTATTATAATAGGATAAATTAAAAACTAAAGGGGGTCGGTCGTCAAAAAAGAAACGTGTTTGTTTCAACGTTTTAAAACATTGTATTGTACGGAACCCTTTATCTACAATTCCGACTCAAACTTGACTGGTTTTTTCTTTTTGAACTTTTCCTTAACCAGCATGGAAGTTATATCACAGGAGACAGTAAGAGTATACAGAACGGAATCTCCTAAGGTACGCGCAATATGCGTCCCCGCGCGTTCCGGAGAGATAGGTGAGGGGACAGGGAACGGGGGAACTCTTACTGTATTCTGTGGTAATATACGAAGAACGAGTAACTCTTTTTGGCAATAATCTTTTTATAAGCCATTTCCTTCTTTTGCATTTACCTGACTCAGTTAATTGTGAGTATGCGACATTTACCATATGAGTGGAATAAATAAATCTCTTGGCCGTAATATAACAGATTTTATTTATTTATTATTAAAATCTTTATTGACTACAATGGTACAAAAGGTGAACTTAACGCTAATACATTCTCTACCAGTCAACCTTTAGGAAAAACAGAAATTATTTAATTGCGATAGGCGCTTTAAAGATGTACTTAATAATTTACTTACTACACTTAATACATATAAATACACATACACATATATATATATATATATATATACTACAAATGTTTTAAGATAATTACTAATTCTGCTGCGAAAATTTTAAAGAAAGGTGCGTGTGAACTTTCTTCTTAAATAAGTATCTGTTTGAGATACTTTTAATATCTTCAGGTAAGGCATTCCAGAGTCGCGTAACTTGAAGAGTAAAAGATACAGATACACTATCACGTCTTTATCCCTAACGGGGTAGATAGAGCCAAGGGCGGTAAAGCCCAGGCCACTTTTAGCGTAATGGTGGGCATGAAGGTGGAAAAGGGAAATCATAATAGTGATGGGTTGCTAACCGCATCGCCTATTCATATGATTCAGATTCTCGCCCATTCCCTCGATCGGCTTTTACGATCTGCATGGGAAGAGTAGCAACTTGTACATTCTATGTTTTTTCTTTTCTCCCAGACCAGCAAAGAAGAAAGAAGAGTAAAAGAGTTAAACATAAATTCAGACCGAAATAACGGAAGATAAAGTTGAAGAGTATGACTGGAGCGAAGCTCACGGTCATGGCTTTCAGACTGATATTTAAATTTGGTTTTCATATATTGGGGAGAAAGAGGGTTCTTAAGTATAGAGAAAAGAGTACAGAGCATCTCTGTTGTCGGCGCTGACGAACAGGAAGCCAGTTAAGCTTAGATCGGAAAGAAGATATGTGGTCATATTTTTACGAAGGCAGAAGATAAAGCGAATGCAATTATTAATGAGACGATCTAGCTTTAGCGATCTTTTACGGTTTAGACTGAACCTGTTTACTTTCCGCTGAATGCAACTGACTAACAGTACTCGCTATTAATAAGACAATCGGTTACGCGGTCTTAAGACGGTGGGCTGGTACAGACGGCGACACAAGTGTTATACCAACGTGTAAAGACTGTTATAATAAAAAAAGGATTCCCTTCCCGTAACAGCTGGGTCACGTGATTGGCCCAAAAATACGTCATCAGTTGAGTGTTGCCATTGTGTGATTTAATTACCTGAGCAAAGTGCATTTTTTTTAACCTAACAAACCAATATAAACAAATTAAATATATTTATTTATTTAAAATTAAATAGATGAATATCACGATATACGAAATAGTTAAGTTAGTCAGTATTTTATTTTATATTCATTAACTAATTAAGAAAGTCTTAAATTTAATAAAGAACAATCAGTGGTACCTAACACTTATCGTGACATTCGTGACGTAGTCTAGGACATGTATTTTTGGAGACGTCATACAACTAAAGATTTCAAAGAGAATCAATAGCATAAATCATTCGTTCTATGACACCCGCCTTCAAAACTGGGTCTCCTGGTCTTGCGTCAAAAATAGAAAATGAAGCACTTTTCTCTACAAGCTTACATTGGAATATAAGCCAGAATTTGCAACCGGTCGTAATTCCTAGGCGTGTGCCGCTGCGTGACGAATCAACCGATTGACAGTACATACTTATATGTGCTATGTTTATTATCTAGATAGTCCTGGCATCTGTTTAATTACTTGCTCCATATTTTATTTAATCCACGGAGAAAGGGTGGCATGGGAACTAGAAGCAAGTAAACAGATTCTTTAAAAAAATACTAGCACGTCCTTCTCTACCACATGCTTATCGGTAGAAACTCATCATTGTAAACACATCACCCAACTGCAATTCAGACTCAGACTTCAATCTTATAGGAGTACGATATAGGATTCTTCAAATTTGCTGCCCCATTGTAAACAAAGGGAGGAAGGGGGTGCATACATTTATTATTACCTGTGACCACCCCTTGCCCAAAGAAGCCCCCTGTCGCCCCTTTGTATCTGGCGCCCTGGGCGGTCGCCCAACCGCGCCCTACCCTAACGCCGCTACTGGGCCTGCGTCCAGCGCTTTCCAGCGACCTTAGTCATCTAAACTTATGTAAATAAACAAGGTAAAGTTGGTGAACCAAATAGTCTATTTTGGCAGAATATTATAAAAGTTCATTTAAATATATTTTTCTATTAAACGCCCGCGCTGCCCGCGCTACGCATTGCTAACTGATTCAGTGCGGCTAGGGACGACTTCATGTACGCGTCGCTAGTCACATTCGCCCTGAGGAAGGCCTCCGGATGAGATCTAAACATGTTAGCCAGTAGCTAATTTTTTACGTGAGTTACTAATGATATTTATTTTATACCATTCCCCCTCTAAAAAGTTTATTTACTCACTGAAAATAGTAGGTACCTTTTAATCACTATTTTCGTGTTTGGATTTAGAACACACCAATATATTCGGCCTCCATCTCAATGCTATACAACCTCCTTGCACAAAGAAAAAACGATACAAACTCCTTTTGCAAATAAATCCTCTAGATTTGATTGGTCGACATTTTCGACAAGGAGTTTAGTAATAATTATAACAAAATGCACACAAATCTACAAATAACCCGTACATTCATAGCGCACAAAGCCTAATAAAGTAAAGTTGCGGGCGTCACCTCGATTATCTCTCGGCTTTCTCACACACTGTCGCGTGGCCATTTGTTTAAATTACATTAGCATGTGCATACTCGCTTTAAACCTCTTCTCCACTGAAAGCTAACATACATTCCAAAATTTATAAATATCCCTTTATCCTCGAAGGGGCAGACAGTGCATTTAAGATTTTGCGGTTTTAGACGCAAGATACAAAGGCCACTTTTAGCGTTTGGTGGGCGAGAAGAAAAGGAATCAACATATAGATGGGTTGCTAGCCGCATTGCAACAACACGATGGAATTTTTACCCAGATTTCAAGATAAAAAATACAAGAAAAAATATTTTATAACAATAACACGCAGAAGTTTGTTCTGGGAATGTTGAAATAACAAAAGATTCTGGGAATTGTATGAGGTATTTTAAGATGGATTTCCTCTCAGCTTTGAAGGATATAATTACCTACAAACCTAACGTAATAAGTCTTTTGACTTAAAATCATCGAAATATAATTCTCTAGAAACCTAACGCTCCTACATTCACCGCTTCGATTCTGATTCCATTTACGTAAACAAACGAACAGTAATTACAACGAAACACTCGAACGCACACATAGACAAAGATGTATGCGATTGGTCGCGACAAGGTCACGCGTCGTCGTCGGTCGGGTGGGGCAGTCAACGCAACGAGCGGTTAGGTACAACGCGCGGATGGTACCGATTAGCAGTACGATACGCTAAAATAAATAACCTTGTTAACGTGTTACTTTTTTTTTAATAACAAATTTTTATGTCTGTATGGCTTCTTCACCACTTAACGGCACATGGCGGCATTTTTAATGAATCGATTATCGCAAAAACACAGCAATATTCTCAAAGAAAACGTCTTGCGACGCAACCGCACGACTCGAGTTTAATGGCGAACTGACGCGCCGCGCTGTTCATATTTTAAGCCCCGCCCGCCGCGGTACATATCGCGCGGAATGATTTTTCGGGATTATTTACAATTCTAGAGAATTATTGTTCGTTGCTTAAAATAGATTATAGATATTTCATAATATCAAGAACTGTCCTCATTCCCATTTTCGACAAAAATAAAGGAAGCCGCGTAGTGGACAAGTGCCCTAACGAGTTGTGTAGAACTAAGAAGCGTGGGCGAGTTCGTGATGCGTGTGCGCAGATTAAATTGCATTAATGCAACACTAACGTGCTTAAATATAACCGGTGTGATGTTTGTAATGTGATATTAAGAGAATATGGGTGATTTTCGCAAGTTAGCAAGACATTTGTAAAATATAATATTAATTCTTTTAAACTCTTCAACGGACATTGTGACGGTGGTATTATGGTTACGTTACGTACGAGCTTAACGAGGTCTCCCATAATACTTTATTTGCAATACGCTAGTTTCCAAAATTCCAACAAAAAAAAACATTGACATAGAATAGATAGACCAGCTATCTCAAACTGCCACTGGACCACGGATTTCCTTGTGATCTGGAGGTTGTGGGTTCAAATCCCACTGGAAAGCATACTTTGTGAAAAGTTTATCCCAGTCTGGTTAGGATATTGCAGGCTTGAATCACCTGATTATCCGTAAGGCAAGTAAAGCTGTTGGTCCCGAATGCCATCTAGCGTTTGTACCTATCCCTAGGATTGGTACTGGTCTACCCTTTGGGTTGCGGAGGTCAGACGGCAGACGCTCTATAACCAGTAACTCGTCAAATCACCTAGGTAAGGTAGCGGACCGTGGCTGTGAAGCGTAACCGCTGACGATGCAACGCTTGGATGATGTTGATAGACTAGCTGTCTCAAACATTGGTTTCAAACATTCTATTTTTTAATATAGGGCGGCGTGAATTTTATCATACGGATTTAATTTTCAAACAATGAAATCTGTTTACATAAATGTACTTTATGGAAAGTTATTTCTTTACGCTTTGCCGGTTTCCTTGAATTATTTTTATTGTATTGTAACACACGTTATGTACGTAACGTTTTTAATTATGCTTAAGTGTGGTTTTTGCTTG
The DNA here is from genome assembly GCA_963576875.1 of Acrobasis repandana. NCBI lineage: Eukaryota > Metazoa > Arthropoda > Insecta > Lepidoptera > Pyralidae > Acrobasis > Acrobasis repandana. The sequence goes on along the minus strand of OY756230.1, from coordinate 5,189,867 downwards.
TAAACTGTCAAAAGTAACTAAGCGTTTAAGAGCTAGCAAGCGACTAAGTGAAGTTTATGGAGATAGCTACAATTGATAGCGACAAAAAATATGTGGTGTCTATTCGAGTTTTACATAATTACTCTTTGGTTTCCAACAAGTTAAATTAGATAGACAAGGCATTACAAGGTACATGTACTTACTTTTTCTAAACGTCATTTTCGTTAATACGCTAAACTTTGTTATCAATTATTATACTTGATTTTTAACCGACTTAAAAAAAGGAGGAGGTTATCAATTCGACTGTATGTTTTTTTTTTTATGTATGTTTGTTACGCGATATCTTCGCCAATTGTAAACCGATTTTGATAATTCTTTTTTTATTTGAAAGCTTTTACTACCAAGTTGGTCCCTTTTAAATTTGGTGAAGATATGATGAAGTACTTTAGAGATATGGAAGAAACTCCTAAAAAAAAATTTAAGTCGGTTGTTTTTTTGTTAAAAATTTAATTATGTTGGTAAACATTGGAACCAAGTTTCAGGGCCCAAATAGCTTGAATTGTATTAAGAAGCTGAACTCCAATATTATTGCTAGAATGGCAGAAGCTATATCCCTCATGTGGCCACAAACACATACAAATAGTGCCTCGTAAATACTCAAAAAATCTAGTGGGTACATCTTATGAGAATAAATATAAAGAATACCTAGTGTTCCCTCATTTCAATTTAGACCTGTTTGTAGTAGCGTCCTCTATAATTCCCACTATTCATCATGTCCCAGCGCCCATCACACGAGCATTCAGGTTCCATCTCGCAGAGCTATTAATCAGTCTGATTTTATTTACGCTCCGAATTATTTATTGTCAGTTTATTCACAGTAAGTACTATCTTGTAACTCATATCTATGATCTAGTGTGTAACAGAGAAGATAATATGTTATTAAAATATTAGCTTTCGTTACTGTTAATACCCCCGACACACAAAAGAGGGGAGCTATAAGTACGACGTGTCTTTCTGTGCCATCATAACTCCATAGCGAATGAAGCGATTTTGATGTAGTTTTGAAAGATTACTACTTATCGAACCTATTATTCTATATACAGGGTGATTTATTAAACACCAGCCAAATTTTTGGAGCAAGTTTAGTCCATGATACGAAACTACTTTCTATAAAAAAAGTTATTAAAAATTTATAAAAATTTTTCGTCCTCCCATACAAAATCCGTTTTGCTGACCGCTGATTTGTATGGGAAGGCGAATTTTTATTTTAGTTTTTCGTTCATTACTTTTATGGAAAGTAGTTCAGTATCGTGGACTGAACTTGCTCTAAAATTTGGCTGGCGGTTAAAAAATATCTCAGCTAAGTTTGATCGAAGTTGGTTAATTTAATTTCCGAGCGAGCGAAGCGTTTTAGTTCCGAAATTAGCTAATAATTCTTTTGTTCGTCTGTCTGTTCTCGTCTACAGGTAGCATTTTCAAGTTCCTTGATTTATTTAAATTTTTTAGTCGATCGCAATTTTAAATAGGAGGGATCTTTGCAGTAGCGTTATTCATTGACTGATTTCAATCAAGAGAGGCACACTTAGGACTTTATTCTACACAATATGTTACAAAAGGATGTCCAAAAGTGAGAAGTGGAGGGGGAAATGGGGAAAGAAAGAGGAAGTTTGCTGCAGCTTTATATATATATAGGTACCTCTATAAACGGATTTCACTGAAATGGCTTTGTTAGGTTAGGGGAAAGGGGATAGAAAGTGTCGGTTATTGCATGGTTAAAAGAACTCGCGAGGTCTACTATTCTCACAGTTTTTAATTTAATCAGGTACCTTTTTACATTTAATGACCAACCTCTTTCCATTTAATAACTTCAACAATCGAATAATGTTCCAATAAGTAAACAAACATAATTTATCATGTATGACATGTACCCAATCCGATCCCGATTCCCGGGATTAGAGCATCCACTGATATCTAATGCGGGAAACGTACCGGGTTAGGATGGCATTCTACACAATGTATACCCAAATCAACTATTATTTTGGCATTATTATTGGGGTAATGACGTGTGGTTCCCGGCAGAGTAGAATAGGACCACTCAAGTTTTCCTGTGGATGTCGTAGAAGGCGACTTAGGAAACACAAGCTAAACAAAGCTTAAAAACATCAATGAGACCTCCCCAACCCGTCTGGCCAGCGTGGAGAGCGTAGGCCAAATCCTGTGACTGCTCTGGCCAAGTATGGCTCTGGTAGTACAGAGAGGGTCGTGCTCCTACAGTTGATACGAAAAAAAGACCTGATAATGATTGGCTATATCGATCCTTATGCCATATGGCATTAGGTCCACCACTTGTACAATATTTTTGTGCAATGAAGTTTTTAAATAAATAAATCCTTTATGTTAATAATTAAATAATTTTTATCTTCCATGCAGATTTGGCAGAATAGGAAAACTTATAATGTACCCGCTGCTTCTCTTTCCGCGCAGATTGTAAAAGTAAATCAAGGGAATGGATGAGAATCTGAATCATGGTAAAAGGCGATGCGGCTAACAATCCATCACTATTTTGATTCCCTGATTCCATCTTAACGCTCACCATCACGCTAACGTAGCCTTTGGGTCTTACGGCCCTGGGCCCTCCGTTAGGGATTTAGCGTGATTTTGGACTAAAAGGTAGACTTTTAATAATAAACGGGCAAGTGCGAGTCGGACTCATACATGAAGGGTTCCGTACCACCGTACAATGTTTTAAAACGTTTCTTGTATGACGACCCCCTTTAATTTTTAACTTTATCTTATTTTTAGTATTTGTTGTTATAGTGGTCATAGTTATACATAATTAGTGAAAATTTCAAGTATCTAGTTAATGCCATTATAAAGATCGAGTTAAAAACGGTGAAAAAAACACGTTTCTTGTATGGCGACCCCCTTTAATTTTTAACTTTTTTTTATTTTTAGTATTTGTTGTTATAGTGGCCATAGTAATACATAATCGGTGAAAATTTCAAGTGTCCAGCTATTACGGTTCAAGAGATAGAGCCCTGTGACAGACGGACAGATAGACGGACAGACAGCGGAGTCTCAGTAATAGGGTCCCGTTTGCACCCTTCGGGTACGGAACCCTAAAAAGTACCAAAGGCAACCAGAACTTAGGTTATGTTTTTCCCCAATAGATTTACCTAAATGTACAAGATTCATATAACGTAATGAAAAATGTGACCAGAAATTATTTTTTTGTGATGAGTTTTCAGTTAGAATGGCATGCCTGCACAGCGTATCCCAAATCAATTATTATTTTGACATCAGGTACTATTGCTCGTATTGATCCTCTACGTGGAAATTATTTGTGTTGTAAATAGATACAGACTCCCACACAACTTGTTTTACTTTACAAGCAAAATTGCATTACACATTTTTTTTTCTTTTATTTTAAAGGGCTTTTATCTTAACAGACATGCCAACATTCCCTTAAGAATCCCCTTACCCTATACTTTCCCGTACAAAGTCTATCTTTTATTTTGAAACGAAATGTCAGATTTCGGTAAAAATTTGCATCAAAAATTTTAAGCAAACTTTAAAGATATTGCATATATCTAATCTAGGGTTATAATTGGTTTTCACAGTGAAAATATGAACGTAAAAGAAAATATAAGGGTGTAAAAGTTTTCCATACTTCTACGTCAAAAATTATATAATACACTATATTATCTTTCAAGTTCATATTTTGACTGTGAAAACCAATTAGGTATACCCCTTGATATATGCAACTTCTTTAAAGTTGCAAATTTTTACCGAAATCTGACATGTCGTTTCAAATTAAACGTACACTACGTTTGTATGAGAAACTCTGATTCTGTCTCGGGTAAGGGGACTCTTAACCAAAGGAATTCACATCTAAGGAGATATGAAAATTGCGAATATCGAGCCTGGTTTCAACAGAATAGATTGAGCGTTACACTTAATTCTAAGTAGTACCTACTATCACATTCAGATTCCAACGTTTTTAGCAAACATACAGCTATAAACATGCAGTTATCTCTAACATTCTGTAACTTAATTAATACAATTTAAACCGGTCGAACAGAAGCACAGACAACTTATCAAATAGACAGAGCAGTCGGGCAACTTCTAATCCTTCGTGTTCCGTCGTCCAGTCTAACTTTCCCCGATATCATTGTCCTGTCCACGATAGGTGTAGATAGCTGTAAGGGTCTAGAACGCGGCAAATCTCACGTATTTCATCGCTGGTAGCCGATATGCAAGTATTGTTACGTATGATGAGGGGTTTTGTATAGAGATGATGTTACCATTTAGTAAACAGTTTAATGGATTGTAAAAAAAAAGTCAATACTGCAATAATATACATATTATCTAGCTAAATTAAAATAATATATAATCGTGGCGAAATGATTCATCAAATTTTATAATTTAGATACCTATTGTTCTGTGCATTGTAATGCTGTAATAATCAATAAATACATATTAACTAGACTAATATTTAGAGAAAATATTTAATGGTGTGTATATATGTTTGTATTCAATAATAGTTGTTTGACAGTTAACATACTCGTGTATTGAACCTTGCCATGTCATTATAAGTTTTTATTAGAAATAAATGTAAAACTAGTATGAGATTTTTTTTTTTGCAATAATAGCCTTTAGTTATAAAATTGAAAAAGAAATACGACATACGTGAGTGATAAACACGTATACGTAAGTTTTACGTCTTTACATCTCAAGGGAAAGGCAGAGCTTAGAGCCATAAGATCCCAACGGCCACTTTCAGATAGAGATAGAGAGATATAAAGTAGTGTTTAAATAAAGAACAATAATTATACTTCAACAAGGTGTTATCAGCTCTATATAATTCCTCGAACCGGAGAATACGATGTGCACAAATCAAATAGGCACTGTCTCAGCAGCCAATCAACAATTTCAAGATGTTGCTCGGAGATCAGGCCGCGTCTACCGATCCCTGCAATGTGCCCAGAATGTAGTGTGGATTATACTTGTCTCCGGCTATGCAGCTGCACACAGCTCTGGCAGAGAACGTGTTTAATTCCAAAAATCACAAGGTTATTAAGTACATTTTATGAATGTACCTACCCTCTCTCTCTCATCTCAGCGTCTTCCCAGTTGCACCCTCAGCTGTATATCACAGCATTGGCTATGAGATCTGGGGTCTGCCAGAATCTTTTTCTCTACTTTAAATGCTCTTGAGCATTTTTGGTTGTAAGATCAAAGCACGCATATCGTCCTTGATAACATCAAGCCAGCATTTGTTGGGTCTACCACGCCTGCCCATAATATACAGGGTGTGACAACATATACTGAAACTATATTAAAGGTGAATACAGTCCATGATACTGAACAAGATTCCCCAAGGAACAAATATCGAAATATGAAAAATAATTTTTGGCCTCCCATACAAGTTGATCGATTAACTGATCCGAGTTTGTATGAAAAGAAAAAAATTTTTTTCGTATTTCGATATAGGTATGTTTCATTGGGAAAGTTGTTCAGTATCATGGACTAAATTCACCCTAAAAATTGTTTCAGTATATTTTTTTTGGACGTTATAACAAAATAGTACGTCTTTGACAGGGTTCAATTTACCTATAGGCTGTATACGGTTTGCTCAATTTACCGTATATGGTTTGTTGTACAAAAAAATCTGGATTTTTTTGTACAACAAACCATATACGGAAAAAGTGGAGCTAGCCTTACATAATACAAGGCTTAATAGCAGCTCTGCTTTTAAAATAAAAATATAACATATTGTGACATCGGCTCCAGCACTCCTCCGCCCCTCTTAGGCGCAGCGGGGGGGCCCATGCCCATATATAAGGCGCGGCGGCCGGCGCTCGTCCTCTTCGTCTTCGGCAGCATCTGAAGCTAAGTAGTTCTTCTACCTAGAAGGGCTACTCAACTGATCTAGTGCCTATAACTCACGACCCTGACTACCTAATCTGTACCTAGTGTTCTTGTGAATCTTTGTAACTAATGTAATGTAATAGTTGTTCCTTATACCTATCTCATTTGCCGATATCTGGTCTTTCTTTTATCTCATCTATCTTCCTAGATCCTAAATCTAGGCTTTACTAACCGAAACGGTACAATATAAAATTACTTTTTTTACTTGCCTATAGTTAAGGTGCCTAATCTAATATGATAGGTATCCCTCTTTGTTTGGCAGTTATCCTATAGTAAGAATTTTATAATTTTTCATGTATCTAGATGACCTGTTGAAGCGCAAAATGGTCATCGGCTTAGTCAGGCGGCTGTAAACTAAGTCAAGTTAGAGAATATAAGGTAATAAAATGTAAAATATTGCGTCGAATCAGAACACATTTAAATCGCATTAGCGCTGCACTTATCACATATCAATAATATCACGTCGAGGAAATTGAATCCACCTAATATGCTTAGTCAGGGAGATACGAAATGATTTGGAGGAGATGTGGTATTTATTTATTTCTTCCAAGTTTAGCATGGAAGAATTATTTCTTCCTGGGAGAAAAGAATAAACTTAGAACGTCCCAGCTGCTTCTTTTCCCGCGCAGATCATAAAAGCCGTTTGAGCGATGGCCCAGATGCTATATATTTATGAGTTAGTTACTTTAAATATTTATTATTAAATTAATGGATACGGGAATTAACGCGAGATATAAATAAATAAACAGGCAAGTGCGAGTCGGACTCGTACATGAAGGGTTCCGTACCACCACACAATGTTTTAAAACGCAGAAGAAACACGTTTCTTGTATGACGACCCACTTTAATTTTCAACTTTATCTTATTTTTAGTATTTGTTGTTATAGTGGTCATTGTAATACATAATTTCAAGTGTCTAGCTATTACGGTTCAAGAGATAGAGCCCTGTGACAGACGGACAGACAGCGGAGTCTCAGTAATAGGGTCCCGTTTGCACCCTTTGGGTACGGAACCCTAAAAAGGTACTTTTCACGTTAAGTCCCGTATGCATTAATTTAATATAATAATGATGCAACGCGATAGTTTAAAAGTATTTAAAATCTTCATAGTGGTACAGATAATAAGATTATGGAAAACAGATGATAAAAGGCGGCCTTATCGCAACTGCAATCTCTTCCAGGCAACCGAGGTACTTGAATATGTTTGACGAAAGCAGGTGAGGTGCAAAGTTATACGTTATATGAGAAAAAGGAAGGCCAATAGGTCTTCCTTTCCTCTTAAATACTATCACAATACCTTATAAGATATTTCAAGATTTAAAGTAAAAGAAATGGCAGGTCAAACATCATTATCATCTTTTTAAGTCTCCACTGCTCCCTGCAGTGAGACTTAAAAAGATGGTGGCACGACCCTCTCTGTACCAGAGCAATATATAAGTCAGAGCAGTCGGGACGGGTTGGAGAGGTTTTATTGATGTTTATAAGCTTTGTTTAACTTGTATTCCCTAAGTCGCCTTCTACAACATCCACGAAATGACTTAGAGTGGTCCTATTCTACTCTGCCGAAAACCACACGGCATTGCAGGTTAAACATTTGGCCGAAAATGAAATTGAAAAAATAAAAAATACAAAAAAAAAATATGGAAAATACTCCACCATCCAGAGCCTATAGTTCTTAAATTTATTGATTATATTTTTATGTAAGTATAACAAGAATTCACCGTAAACTCGTAGAAGTAATAATATTTATCTTCATGACTCCATGTCGTCATATCACACGTTAACAAGTTATTCCCGCGTCGGATCGAGATTATTAATTCGGATATGAATCCGATCGCCGGCGGCGGCGGGACGTTACGCTATCTTTGTCGTGTACCTACTCGTCGTGTACGAGATACGAGATGCGAGGACGGTGTCCCATCACTACGTATCGGTTTCGCGCCTCGGGAGTATTTTTTTCAAAGGGGTGTTTTTTAATCTACTTTTGTTTACGTAAAATATATATATATTTTTTGGTTTTGTTTAGCCTTGATAGATATTTTTGTAGGCTACTTATCATTTTTCTTTTGTGGACAGTAGCTTTTGTGTCTACCACACACCACAACTATATTATATAGGTACTTAACGCTGTGTTTATAAAAAAATCTGCACTCCTTAAAACAGTTACATAATGACATATACAGATACATAATCCTACTGATTTAAGGAGCACTGTTTTATCTGTCAATTCGAGTAATTTTTTATGGTACCTATTAGGATTCTTACTCGAGTCCAAGATTTTAATTACAGTAAAGACTGGAATATAATAAATCGGGTATTCGGGCCAGCGAGTACACAGTAGGAATCGAGTCTGAAGTCTAGTAACGCCGTACTCGACACATTACTTCTTATCACTCTCTTCATACATGCTCCAAACAAACTTTTCTTTCAATACTGTTTTAAAAAATATAACTAAGAATTCAGGGATCCAGTTATTTCTATTAGAGATCTTTCTATTTTTATCTTCCATTTTGTACAAAAACAAATTCGATTTTTGCAGTTTTGAGTTATGAATTTTTAATGAGATTGCGAGATATTAAGAGTCAGAAAGTCATTTCCCGGTAAAGGAGAGGAGAGCGAAAAAAAGGATTGCTTCGGCTAGCGTTTGTTAGGGTCGGGCCACAAAACCTGCGGTTCGACCAGAGCAGATTTTTTTAACCGGGATATAAATCACGATCGATTCATAATAAGTACATACTGATAAAATTAATAATAAATAATTGTAATGAAAAATTACTGCAAACGAAGGTTTAATTTGATGTGATTAGTAATGAGGAGCTTGATAACCCTGCATTACTACAGTAAGCGTTATAACGCTTGCGGATTTTATTTTATACTACAGCATGAATCTCTCTCTCTCTCGGCTCTCTCACTGGTGAGTGAGAGAGAAGTGAGTTCGTTCGGTGGAACGAAGCATAGAAGCGGTAAAGCTACTAGTCAGACGTCGATTTTCTGTGAGAGTGTGGTACTTCCCCGGATAAGCCGGCCCCATTCATGCTACTAGAAAAACTGAGTTTTGCCAGTAGCGTGGCTCTACCACAATTTTCAGTATATTCTGCTAACAAAACCCTGTATATTGTCGTGGCCCCATTTTTCAAACCGTACCTATCATCTGGAGGGCAATCCACAACGTTTCGGTTTCGGTTGTATGCCGCTTAACCATATTTTTGTATTTCTTTTTGTTTAGGGTTCCCTTGACCAGTTTCTACGTTTACACAAAGCGGACTTTTAAAATTAGAGAAAACATTTGCAACATTAAATTGATTATCATAAATTACATGACTAAAAGAAAAATAGCCTGTAGTGTCCCATTGTTGGTGAAAGGCCTCCACTAAGTTTACTCTGTAAAAATAAGAACTCATTATAACAATAATGTTTGTTTGGTTTTCTTTTATTGCACAAAAACAACATTGGTACAAATTATTAGAATTTTCACAAAGGTATTCCAGTAAGGTTTGTCAAATTTTAAAGTTTTTATTTAGTTATAAATATTTGCATATATAAGTACTTAGAACTTACTTTGTAATATAAAAGTATTACATTTTCCATCAATTATTTTTTAGCGTCAAATTTTCAACATATGAAAAAAAAATGCTTTTTTACCTATTTGACTTAAAATAAAATGTATACAGAACTCCAAACAAATAGTAAAAGTTTTCTAACCATGCATTCGTAGTCTTTTTGTTCAGCGCAGCTGTGCCATCGTTACGCCGCCGAATCTCGTCGAGTATGGTATTTCTGACAGAATTTACGAAAATAAGCGAACATTTTTATACAAACTAATATTTTTCGAGTTCCGAACTGTGAAGTTTATTTTGTTAAACCCACTTTGCGATTTTTATTTCATTTATAATGTATCATGATAAAGTGAAACATGGGTATTGAGTAAAAAATATTGAATGAGCCAGCCAGTCAGCGACCACGAACCACCACTCTTATTCGAAACGTTAGACAAAACAATAGAAAAGGTTCGTGCTAAGTCCCGTTATATACATATAAAAATCATGTGTTCAAAGCGCGATAGTTTAAAAACCAATATTGAATGAGCTCCAATTTTTAATTCTTAATTATTATCAGAGGATAGTAGCTCAGTGATTGGGTTATATTTGACATTTTTTTAATACCTGATAGAGACCTAGGTCTAAATAATAATTAAAAAACCGGTCAAGTGCGAGTCGGACTCGTACATGAAGGGTTACTCGTACATATACCTCCGTATAATGTTTTAAAACGCTAAAAAAAACGCGTTTCTTGTATGACGATCCCTTTTAATTTTTAATTAAATTGTTTACAACTTTATTTTCCAAACAAAACTTAGCTAAGAGTAAGACCCATCTCGCAAGACAAGGCTTTCGGTTTAAAAACAAACTATTCGTTTAAGAGGTAGATATCATACCACAGACAGACACATGGTCACCTTAAACTTATAACACCCTTCTTTTTCATCAGGCGTTAAAAAGACAAGCTAAATGCATAACTCGTCACCATTTCAAAGTCAAAATTCGCACGATTTACATATTGACAGTCACTGCAATTGTGTAGGTAACTACAAGCAAGCTGACCTTTTAACCAGGTGAAACAAGCTGCAGTATAAACCTAAAACGTTATTACTAAACCAGTAACCAACTTACCTATTTCTGCTAAATAATTCGTGTAAAATATTACAGAATAGTCCGCATATTGTTCAATACTTATTTCAGTTATTCTGACATTTGCATAATTGCATGCGGGAATCGTTTTGTTAGTATTGATTCGATTTTGTTTTAAGGCCGGTGGTGGTGCACTATGCAAGTAGCTTTAGACAAAATCAATCTTGTGTTAAACAAGTAATTATGAAATCAAACACGACTGCCTGATACAGCATGAGCGGAATTATATGTTGTTTTTTTTGCATTTCTCATTTCAAATTACATTTAAACATATAGATTATGTCTATATTTGAAACCTACGTATAAAATCTTTTCTTTTGATACGACACGATAGGATTTGAATACTCGTAAAAAAATTGAAAGACTAAATGGATGGAGGAATACAGAAGACTAAATGGATAGAGGAATAAAAAAATGTATATTATTTGGCGCAAAAAATCCGAAATCCTGATTTTCTTTTTGATTTTGATATACCCAGTGTCACTCTCACAATTAAGACGAATCTAACGACACCTCTCAAGCTAAAATCCATCAAGCCTTTTAGGCTGCAGAGCGTGCCAAAGAAATTTACATAGGTACATAGTTACATACATACTCTCGAAACACATAACCCTCCTTCTGGCCTAGTCGGGTAAAAACCAAGACTAACATTAGTGTTTGAATTTAAAGGGGTAGGGGCTTAGTGGTTTAGACCCTGGCTGTGAGTCTGTGATGCACGAGTTCGAACCTCATTAGGCGCCATCTGACACCAGTGCTATAAGCAGTTATAGCTTATTAGTAGTAGTAGTTCAGTATCATGGACTAAACTTGCTCCAAAAATTTGGCTGGTTTTTAAAAAGTCACCCTGTATAACACTCAATAAGAGACTTGTATCTAAAACAGTAACCTCGTCAAATCACCTAGGCTAGGTAGCGTCAGTAGCGTACTCCGGGCTCTGAAGCGTTACCGCTGAGGATGCAACCAATAATAAGCTCGGATTATGACGAGACTTGTATACACCGTGTTAATAAAAGAACGCAAAAGCTCTCAGATGGTACCTCAGCCCATGTAAATGAACAACTTCTGTTCAACAACATTCACTAAAAAAAATTTGAATTTTCATACAAACTGATCATCAGCTGATCGAGTCAATTTGTATGAAAATCCAATAATTTTTTTGGATTTCGTGAAAGTTGTTAAACAAAAGTTGTTCAGTTACATGGGCTGAGGTACCATCTGAGAGCTTTTGCGTTCTTTCATTAATACGATGTATATTAAATTGACGTAAAACAACATAAATCGAATTAACACCACAAAAATACCAACAAAACTTGGATAATGCTAAATATTCTAAACCAGAAATACAATGTACGTGTCCCACTCGACGGCGTGGGAGATTAGTCTAAACCGTTTATGAATCAAGACCGCCATGTGTTCGGGATTTACTCGTTTGCCAAATTGCGATTTATGGCGCCACTAAATAATTGTTGTTTTGTTTTAGAAATTTAATAATGCAATGTTATAGGCATGATGACTGAAAAAATATTTTTGGCCCATCGGTTAGATTATTAAAAAATATTGTACACATATTTTTTCTTTTCTCTGAGAAACAATAAATGACGAAGATACAGCACCTTTAAATTTCGCATGACGTCACGCTTTTGTACGATTTTTACACATCGGTGATATCAAGTCCCCACAAGCCCCAGTCTGGAACTTAGATACTCTGTATTTTGTGAATTTTTACTTTTTTGATGAACTGAAAAATATGGGTACCTACATTAATTTTGGATAATTTAACTAACGGACTAATTAGAATAATACTTTCTGACCCAGTCATCATCCCTATTTTCAATTTAAAACGACTGAGAGCAGTATATCAAATGTGCATGCTGTGTTCTCGCCGTGTGGTTCCCGGCAGAGTGGAGGACACTCCATGCCTTCCTGTGGATGTCGTAGAAGGCAGCTTAGGAAACACAAGCTAAACAAAGCTTATAAACATCAATGAGACCTCTCCTACCCGTCTGGACAGCGTGGAGAGTGTAGGCCAAATCCTCTGGCTACTCTGGCTAAGTATGGCTCTGGTAGTACAGAGGGGGTCGTGCTTCTGCAGTGGAGACTGAAAAAGACTTGATGGTGATGATACTGTGTTCACTCCAAGTAGACTTTAATTTGTATAAATTTGTGTTGGAATCGCCAAGTATTAGTTAACTCCTCATCAGGGCACTTTGAAATAAAATCTGGGGCATCTTTAAAACTTGTATATTCTGATTTCACTGGGTATAATACTTTACAAAGATCTTTCGTTTCTCTTTAAAAATGCGAGATTCTTCACACTGTCAAAAAATCACTTATCAGAAACATGACGAAAGAGGCCGCAACAGGAACAAACACAAAACTCACATCCAAAATTCCCAGTGGTGAAAACAGGTAACACACCCATGCGTGACCAGTGGCTACCCTTTACATTTATCATTATAATTGTATGCAATACCGGTGATTCATTAAGGCGTCTACACACGAGGGCTTTCAGCAGTACATTATGAAAGGGCTTTTCGCGTGCAGAGCGCGGGAAACGGAGTGTGTTGTGGTGCGGTGAGGCTAGTGTGGACATGGCTTCTTGGAAATTAGGTATTCCTCTAATTGCACTTTAACACACAACAATATGGTTGCATCCTTTGTTTAACACGCGAGTCCATCACTAGTAGATCCTGGGTTCGATCTCCAGCTAGAGCATATGGAAAAATGGCCTTTCCTAAATTGTCTTGGGTGTTTAACTATATATTTATTTATTATAAAATAAAGTATCGTTGAGTTAGTATCCCATAAGACAAGTTTAAATTACTTTGGAACTAGCTCAATTATTGTGATTTTTCCCTATTTATTTATAAATTTGTTAATAATTAACTTATTTTGCTTCTTCGGAGCCCGAGTTACGCCTACTATACATAATATTCCATCAAAAATAATATTTTTTAGGAAATGCCAGTCTTGCGAAATCACAACGCACTCTTTTCCTCCGTTATTTTGTTTTGAGAATACATGCTACTACGAGTAGAAAAACCAAGTAGGTAGGTTGAAAATCTAATTCATCAACAATGCCACGGCATGACGGCAGACTAAAAGATTTCAAGAAATTTATGCTGCGACTGTGTCTTCGTTTGTTTGCTTTTGCTCGACTTGGCAGAGGTACTGCTGTGTCCCCAGAAAACGAAAATACGTACCTACCGATTAGAAACAAAAAATACTGTAGGAAAATCACAGTAGAATAAGATTTACATCGCAAATTGTAAGTATAATGATAACGACAGTGAGATCCTTTGAAAGTGATTCGACAGACTCACTAAAATACAGGTGCTCACATAACCTCAAATATTCTCGTCAGAAGTTTTTATTATTACTTTTTTGATCAAAGGAACCTCATCTGTAACTAGTTTAAGATATATATAATAATAACAGAAGCATTTATTTAGCTCACAAAGGCGATATTACAAACATAAACTACAACTATGACATACGAGTACGTATCAAAACATAAATAGTTATATAAACCTTACGAGTAAAAATAACAGAATAAAAACTTAAAAATAGGTACGTATACATTAACTTGTACGGTGGTTACAATCTGGCCTTGACCTTTATACCTATTTACAATAACAGGACTGAAAATACGAGCAACTTGTGCATAAATGTTCACTTATTAGTTTTTGATTATCAAGGAGATACAATCTTTAACGAAATGACGGATTGCCCGTGCTAGCCATTTTAGCTTTGTATGACAGGCATATATATTGAAGTTCTTATACAACACTCATACATATAAACATAAACTACTTTAGATTTTAAAGTTGAAGTAAAATATTTTTTTTTCACATAACAAGCTAATAGCTGATCCACCATATTATTTCGCGTCATGACGGATTGCCCACGCTGGTCATTCGTTTTATCCTCGTACGACACTCATAATCTATTCAAGCTTCCATACAACACTCTATCGCTACCTACCTTATGTTACTGAATTCTATACAACTTGTATGGAAAGCCAAAAATTATTTTTCATATTTCGATATATGTTCCTTGGGGAAAGTTGTTCAGTATCATGGACTGTATCCACCCTTAAAATAGTTTCAGTATATTTTGTTAGTCCCTGTATATTATCCCTGGCCGTTTTGGCTATGGTGACTGACTAATTTCGTTCGTGTGCCTTAAGATGACTGATGTACCGATGTATGAAAATGATGATGTATGAATTTTATATAGGTATAGTAAATATGGAATAGTGTAGTAGATAGGAGTATATCGATAAAACCTAAATAATTTTCTAGCGTGACGCCTTCCTGGCCTTTATTTAATAAAAGAAAATATTTTTAAGATCCCATTACCCACCACAGGATTAACTTAAATGTATTGAGGTCAAATATAAATGTCTATGTTAATCTGAATGCCATATCTAAAAATAAAAATATCTCAATGTATAGTCAGGTAAGTAGACATTTAACTTACTAACAAAAGAAACAAAATCATTCATTAAATTTTCAGACATTAACGTGCAGTTTCCAAGCTATCATTAACGGCTTAAATACACCTTATTAAGCAACCAATTTAAATGGACCTCTTTCACTTCACTTATCCAATACACTTCACATAGACAATACGAGGTAACAAGGAGCTAGTTACAATATTCGGATTGTATTCCATGCGCGGTCACACCCTTGCATTTCAAATTAACATTCGAAATTCAAAATTGGAATGTCTGCGGCGAACCCTCACGGATCACGTGACTCATGTCTACGCCACCAATCAATTCTTTAAGACATGTGTACTGTATAGCACTGCCTTAACTTTATATGTGGCCAGTATTATTTTTTATTCCTTTGATTGATTTAAAGTTGCCCATTCATGGCATTTTTTACTATTGTTAAATCTATTGTGTAATAGGCGTTAATAATGAAATGATGAGTGATAGATAGGTTCTATTGAAGCAGATAAAAAATATGCTTTGTCCATCCACATTAGAAAGAAAAATAGATAAATGCTGAATGCTTAAAAACCTTGAGAAGATACGCTAACCTATAATAATAAACAGTAATATTGTAAGATCTAAGTAAGCAGAGTCACGTTCCGACTCTTTTAAACAATATAGGTCAATCAGATGGCCTTATCTTCTCGCCTCGCTACTCGATACATCGATACCTGCTGTTTCAATTTTCGAACACGAATCGAATAACGAATGCAATCGCAATCTCTTAATCGAATAGACGGCTGACACGCCTGTGACCTATTGCTGGCCAGGGGTCAATAGATTATTAGAAATTTGTACACTACACTATTTTTTCGTAATGTTAATTCGCCTTATTAAAATGTACAAGTGTTTGAAAACCATTTCATGTTTTTTATTAGTTTAAAGAAAGTTACAAGTGCCGAGTAGTGGTAAGTGAATATAAAAGTGCTATCAAGGATGCCAAAATGCATTGTGAATTGAAAGAAAAAAACAAGAACTATAAAGATTACATTTCCCTGAATCATAGTCTATCTATTTCTGTCTAACATTTAAGAGCCACGCTCTTGTCGGTGTTATTGCATAGAAGGAGACGCACGCATGCAATGACAATTTTTGGCAGAGACAATGAAGTGGTTTGCCATTGCCTTCTCCATTTCACACACTAAACTTAGTAGCCACTAGTGTGCAGGTTTCCTCACGATGTTCCCTCACCGTCATCATATAGTCAATAGAATAGGACATATTACCCACGCAGAACTCTGCGCAGATGGTGGCACTAGTATATACAGTAAACAATCTGGTGTCATCCTACATGTCATATTTTTTCGCAACAAATAATTATTAGTTACAACAGTATTTCATTGTAATAGTTTTATTATAATTCTCTTATTCAAAACCTGTGCTGTGATGTGATGACCATTTAAATACTTAATACCTAGGTATACAGGGTGGAATTGAAATCGTTGGCATCCTTTTAAATATCCACTATACCCATGATACAAAGTAATGTGAGCCTATTAAAACGTCAATTAGAAGTCATCATATTCATATTAAAGAAAGCGTTAGACTCCTTGATAGACACCATTACTGCAATTATAAATAAAAAAACTTATTGTCATAAAACTCATGAAAAGTATTTTAATTATAATAGTATTAATGTCATTGCGTCGTCGTAGATTCCGTAGTACCTAACATTCGTTCCCTCAATCGGTCGCGTAACATCGCCTTTTTTCCACTCGACTTTAAACCTTATCCACGCAACTTAAGGTCTGTTTTTGTATGCCGATCGCCCGCGCCACAGCTGGTGAGTGTACTTACCAGCGCCGGGGTCATAGCCCTTAATGTACATGTCAATATCAAACATTTGTTTACGGTCTGCGCTAACGCTGTACTCTGGCGGCAGAACATTGCAGTAATATCTCCTATTAGTCTTAAATTTATGATATTAAAAGTGTTAGGGGAAACACCTTAAATGGACGTATTACATAAAAAGCACATGCAAAGAAAAACAAAAAGGTGTGAAAAAGGAAATGGGCCGGAATCACGTTATTGTGATTGAAGGCCCGTTTATCGAAGGCGAGCCGCTGTCGATGGCATGACGTGTCGTAAACGCATAAAATGTTATGTCAGTTGATAAGTTGGTTATTGGTTTAGTGCCATTGTTTGACGTCGCGTAGAGTTGTAATATATGACTATGACTTTATTAAAATAATAAGGAAGGGGAACACTTTACTGTGTTAAGGTGAATGTAGAAGCAAATGGCCTTGAAGTGGCGCCCTCATTTGAAATAAATTGTTAACTCGTAAATGTGGAGATAATTTTCATATTGCTAATCGTCAGGCACTAGATAGCCCTTTAAATTATTTTATGAACCACCGTTGAAAGTATTTACATTAGTCCGGCCACCTTTGGCGGAGGCAAGTTTAAAAGCTAGATGGATCACTAATGATAGTTTCAACGGCAGTAATTCATAAAATAATTTAAAGGGCTATCTAGTGCCTGACGATTAGCAATATGGAAATTATTTATTTATTTATAAAACTTTATTGTTCCAAAGTAAAAATATACTTTTAACAAATGGCGGACTTAATGCTAAGAGCATTTTCTCCCAGTCAACCATAGGGATAAACAGAAAAACCTGTATATATCTGTATCAAATAAACATGAGATTCTGATACGACTTTGTAACTTGTTGGCATATCCTCAGAGAGATATATCGAGGGTTTCTTTATGTCCTAATGAGACACGTAGAATTAATTGCTGGTGTGGGACCTACATTCCTAATGAACCCTTAATCATACGGAGTCCGATGAAAGACTGCCACCACTAACGTGAAATCATTCCCGTTGACGCAATTCAATAAGGTACTATACTAGTCGTTTTTTAAAAGCTATAAGATTATTTTATTAGGTATTTAAATTTAAATCCCGGATCTAAAGTTTTCTTAAATCGTTATTAACAACACTCTGAATTAAATGACCTTACAAATAATGAAAAAAAGAAACTACATTACGATCGGTCCGTCCGTTTGGGAGCTACGTACTTACGAATCCACAGCTAACACACAGATACACAGACCTTCATACACACATACAAGGATCAGAAAAGTATTCTACTTAGTCCGTCTATTACATTATCCAAAAATAATTGTTGGTCTATCAAATTAGTAAAAATCACAAAGATACTTACAAATCATCTAAGTTACAGGAGTTCAATGCAATTCAAATTTGTTTATTTTTATTTGCATAATAAGACTACAATGTGGTTTTTTTTATACTAAAATATAGTCCTTCTTATTAACTCTTTGGGGTAAAGCAAAATTTTAACAATATTATCTATTTTCTCATAGCATAGCAAAAAAATTACTAACAATAATAGTTATTGCAATATCATTGACTATAGAATATAATATACATCATTTTTTTCCTTGCATTTGTCTATCTAGAATACCACAATACAATGAAAACTTTCAATATTATATTTTTTGAGTTTCTGACGTCACTTCTCAGTAAAAATTGTACCAAGGTTTTATTGCGATATTCAGATGCACTGTCACATTGTAATTTCAGTCAAGTCAAATAAAAGAAAAATATAAGATCTACATAAACAAATTCTTCAACAATCTAACTGGCAGGCCAAAAAGAATAATATTAAAAATTCAAATCCTGCAACCGCACCGCGACTAACGGAGGTGTTAATTGGAGGATCGTTATTAATGAACCTGTTGGCGATGATGTGTGAAGTGCGATTTGAAATTCGAATCAGCGTTATTTCTAACAGAAACTATCCGTTGACGTTATCCTATTCTAAATTCTAGTTTTTATTGAAACTTGTGTATAGCTATTAAATTAATAAGCGTTGACATTTTCTATAATAAATTAAAGTAGTTCTATGCGTACTCGTATATGCAAATTTATACAAAATTAATACAACGTGTGATTGACTAAATCTAGACTAGATGTAAAACTTTGCGCACTGGAAAATCTTCAAATAAGTTAAGAAGCGACTACGTGTGTCATCTCGAATAAAATTTACAATATGAAATGACATCGTGATATTTCGTATTAAATTCATGATAACATTCAAGAGATTGAATGATTCATAAGTCTACAGATTATAAATTATTTTCTGACGTTGAACTGCGCATAATTTTCCCTCGTAAATTAACACCTGCCTCTATTAAAGCGTAGGTATTCAAAGTAAAGTAACATTAGTAATTTATCCTACCCGAAGGCAATATTCCATTTCATATGCATCTCTAATGCAATGGAAACGTCTTAAGAAAACCCGCAGTGAATTATTCTCTCGAATGAGAAACGGTACGGAAAGAGCGGAAACAAAATACGTTTTAAAAGCATAACCTCTAAACAAAAACAATTCACAAAGTGCACCCATACACGGTTTCATTGTGACATACGTCTGACAGGTCATGCGATTCAACAGCACAGTACAAAAACTCACAAAACCCCCATTGTATCGTGAATGGGGTGCTTTATACATTGTACGCGGGAAACGAATTTTTCAAGACATTCTTTTTATTTTTTTAAAATGGAATGTGTTCTGGGCAACGTCGTGTGATGCTGTTAAGTGTATTGCTTGTGTGGTTTTTCTTTTTTTATGTTAAAAATATTTCATTTTCGTAATATCCGAGATCGAACGTACTCTGTGGATATTGAATTAAATAACATGCTTTCGCTGTTCAGATTGCGAAATGTAGACACAAACTATGTAGGGATAATGTAGATAGTAAAAATATGGTGGTATAACTCTTGTCTGTGCTGGGGTATAGAAGTAGTAAAACATATTTTTAACTCATCCGCAACGTCATATATGATAATCCGAATGCAGTGATATTAAGTTTTCTAATATTACCTACTGCAGCATAGAAAACAATCACGATACATGTATTTTACTTGCTTTTACATTTTCTTAGTAAGGTCATTCACCTTGTAAGTTAATGCACATATACACGGGAAGACAGGCAAATTAGTGAATTCATAAAACTGTCTGATTGGAAAAATGGTGCGTATTTAGCTTTTGATGTGTGAGTTGAGTGGGGGTTGGCACGCGATTAGGGTTTGTCTCGTTTTGGTATATCATATTTCTCATTTTCTTTAAATTCGATGGCATACGCCGTGGACCGTTATGGTGTACCTATTGCTGGAACTATCACAATATAAATCTGGGCGGCGTTTGTATGGTCGCATATTATCAGTTCGTTCGTTGAAATGGTGAGCAGTACTGGCTGTACTGCAAGCTATTTTGGAAATTATATGAAAGCAATAAATATACTTTATAATCATTCATTTATTTCAATTAATGAAACAACTGAAAATCTTAATACATGTTAAGGCCGTACCTAAATTTTCCGGGGTCCAGTGCTGCCCCCATTTAAAATAAGTCATTTCAAAGAAAACGGAGACATTATTTAAAATTTTGCTACTACCAAATCCTAGATAACCCTTCAAAGTATTTTGTGAACTACTGTTTACAGTTTATAATAAGAACGTTAAGCTTTACTACGCACATTTGCGAAAAACGGCCACTTTTGGCAAATGTGCGTAGGAAAGCTGAACTTTCTCATTATAAACTGTAAACAGTAGTTCATAAAATACTTTAAAGGGTTATCTAGGATTTGGTAGTAGCAAAATTTTAAATAATGTCTCCGTTTTCTTTGAAATGATTTATTTTAAATGGGGGCAGCACTGGACCCCGGAAAATTTAGTTACGGCCTTAACCCTAAAATGCATGAATTTTCCGATTTTCATATTAAAAAAAACATTGATTAATAATAGTCTAACAAACATGAGAAAAATAATAAAATAATATGGAGAGGCACTTAACTGGACCCCGGAAAATTTAGGTACGGCCTTAACGATCTACATGGGGAAATAAGCATCAGGTACATTCATACAACATACATAGTGTTTTTTTTTTCTCCCACATTAGCATGAAAAAATTCTACAGATTATTTATTAAATGTACCATGTGTCAATTTGTATACCAAAAAGGTCACAACCCTCTTTTGAGAGGCGTGTCCGAGGTGTCCATTACTGTTAGTGATATCGACAGCTCGCTGCACGATCGACAGATTTAGATTTCTTTGTTTATACTTATGAAGACAATAATTCTGTACAATCAGCAATATACCTATATTTACGCCCGGGAAAATTCTTCTATCAGTTTTTTTACGAAATTTTATTAACTAAATACTTGATACTTTTATTTATTACGTCACTTACTTAGAGGAACTACTCATATACACTTCTTATTTATTTATTTAATCTTTATTGTCCATCAAATACAAATTGTACAGAACAATAGGCGAACTTAACGCTAAAAGCGTTGTCTACCAGTCAACCTTTCTTCTTATATTTAAGAGCTGGGCTCTTGTCGGTGGAGTGCTTTCCATGTCTCTCTTTCTTCCGCGAAGTTCTTAAAACCTCCTTATATGTTTTCACGTTTAATTCTTCCATTATTTGTTTGAAAAAATTTCTTCTGGGTATTCCTACTCCTCTTTTTCCTTCTATTTTTCCTTTCATTATTGTTTTAAAAAACTCATCGTGACGCAGTAGATGGCCAAAAATTTTTCCTCTTCTATTTTCTATAATATACACTATATTTCATATACACTATCACGTCTTTATTCCTAATGGGGCAGACAGAGCATTTTCTATCTTGCTGCTCTAAGCAGACAGAGCCCAGGGGTCACAAGACTCAAAGGTCACTTTTAGGCGAGAAGGTGGAAAAAGAAATAAAAATAGTGATGGGCTAGTCGTATCGCCTATTAACATGAGTCACATTTTTTCGTCCATTCCCTTGAGCTAAGCAGGAAGTGGAGTAGTTGGTACATTCTAAGTTTTTTCTTTACTCCCAGATCATCAGGAAACGGAGATATCATTTAAAATTTCGTATCAATAAACCCTAGATAACCCTTCAAACTATTTTATGTGAGAACATGAAGCTTTTGTTCGCACATTTGCCAAAAGTGGCCGTTTTTCGCAAATGTGCGAAGAAAAGCTTCACGTTCTTACTTTAAACTGTAAACAGTAGTTCATTAAATAGTTTGAAGGGTTATCTAGGGTTTTTAATACATAATTGTAAATGATGTCTCCGTTTCCTTTCAAATATTTTTTTTTTCAAATGGGGACAGCACTGGACTCTATGTATTATCTTAAGCCACATCTTAACGACTATTCGACTAGACGACGAGAGCCAGGACTAAACGTGCCATCCGCGACACGTTCGATATATGTTTATACTTCTTGTGACCACCAATCCAATTGTGAATCACACCCGGGGCTACTACTAACCTAACGGCTGGGACTAACCTTGCGATTAAATTAAAAAAAAAAACAATAGTTATCATTGTCTTCAACGCACATGCGGTGTTAACAAGTGAAGAGTTAATAAGCGCTTTTCACTTATTAGTAATGCTTAAAATCTTTATTGCATCAAAACTCCATCAGAGGGGTATGACCCAGTAATTTTAGTGAAAATATTCATTCCTATAAAGTCTCATACCTAATAATAATCACAAGTGAAAGTTCGTTGAATCATGTCAAAACTAATACCTTCAACTCATTTTACAATGCTACGTGGAGGTAAGAAAACCTCATAACATGCTTTAAAATAAAGGTAAGAAGAAAGCAGCCCACTTTACGGACTCATAAAGACAAGAGATCGCGTCTCGAGGACTCAGTCTTGTTTGTTTCAGACTGCGCTACTTTTGCAGTCCGAATGAAGTATCACAAAACGGAAGCAACCCTTGAAACTTTTGGCCAAGATATTAATTTTGAAAAATTCAAAAATATTGATCTGACGCGGCATGGATCCAGCGTTTTCCATTCGCTTACCAATACGTGGTTGCCATGATCCTCTTTTTTGCTTTGGGGGTAAATAAGTAGAATTGTAAGTACATGTTTACGGTCATCATCATCATCATAAGTCTTTTTTAGTCTCCACTGCAGGAGCATGACCCTCTCTGTACTACCAGAGCACACTATTAGCCAGAGCAATCAGAAGATTTAGTCTACACTCTCCACGCTGGCCAAGCAGGTTGGAGGGGTCTTATTTTTTTCAGTCTTAAGCTTTTTTTAGCTTGTGTTCCATAAGTGGCCTTCTACGACATCCACGGGAAGACTTGGAGTGGTCCTATTCTACTCTGCCGGGAGCCACACGGCATGGTATACGGTCAAGTGATAGAAATTTAAACGATTTACTCGAGTAATATAGTCGTAAAGGTTCGACCGATTTAGACGGTCATCATTAGTGCAAGTGTTAGGAGCACCGATCCTGTTTTTACTGCCCTTTTTGCTCTTAAATTCAACTCAATCGTTCGCTTTTCCGGCTACATTACGTAAGTGAACCGTTTAAAACTTCACAATTAATTTATCTCACGATAGTTTTATTAACATAGGTGCTGGAAATTTATTGATAAATTCCGAATACATTCTCCTGAATATTATGTTTAAATCGCTTTGTATGAATCTATTCACACGACGAGGTATACTCGTATATGTATGTCCGGCTTATATTTTATTTGAATTTTTTTATTAAAACGTTATCACGCCCAGCTAATTATTTTTCTTATTGCCTCTTATTTGAATTAGAAATAAATTATTGAAATTATGCAAATATTGCGCGGGAACTTTTAAGAAACAAAAGGGAAATGACGACAAAGTCTACGTTCGGGTGCGTTCGGTAGGATTGTCCATATAGTTTGACATCAAGGATGTATGTACTTTCATATAGAGGATAGAGGTTTAAACATTACTGGCTGATAATATCGAACGTATTCAAAAAAGAAAAAAACATGCGTTGACAGCTTCTGCCTCTAGCTAGGTTGTCACCATGGTTGTCACAAGCTATCTTTCTAATTTGTGGTCACAAGCTGAGGATATTGTAGACTTTGATTGACGTCATATTTGAAATTGGCGCGTTTTAGTTGTTATATTAAAATCTACTACATATTTTTAATATTTATTTTCTATCCCATATACATATTTTTCAGCACCAATTTTTTTTTTTCGACTAATTGTCGACACGAACTATTTATAAAATATAAAAAAATGCATGCATACTCTCCATTATCATCGAACTTTACTCGGTAAGTTCGATTGATTTTTAATTCGTACTTACCACTTGTATTTTCTTACTTACCGTCATATAATTCTAAAATAAAAAGCAGGAAACAAAGGCTTTACATTCTACTGAACAATCCACTATACAATATAATGTGTCCAACGTCTTGGGGCATAATAAAAATTGTTTTGTTTCAGTCGCCGTGTCTCGACTCTCGTGACTTCATTTTACCTGAGACGGGATTTTTGCATGAGTAGCCTCCCACCCCTTCCTCCTAGGGATTTATTGGAATGTCGATAGATATTTTGTATATTCAAACTTCAAATAGCTCAATATATTGGTTGAAAATGACAAAAGTTTGTCGAAAGATGGAACAATTTTACTAAACGATTTCTAATAAGAATATGTAAAGTAGGTATAATTTCCCCGTTTTTAAACCGATTCATAAAATGCTTATATGCTATATATCATTATTAACCACTACTTTCTAACAAGTCAGATCATTTACTCATTCAACATTTACTCTCTGTGGTTTGACGACCTGACCAAGATCGCTGGAAATCGCTGGATGCAGGCCGCTCTGGATCGGTCGTTTTGGAAAACCTTGGGAGAGGGAGAGGCCTATGTCCAGCAGTGGACGCTATGCGGCTGAAATGATGATGATGATAAATTAATTTTGAACATCGACACGCTAATAAGAAGACTCTCTGTATACCCCAAGGTAGACTGGTAGACAACGCTTTTAGCGTAAGTTCGCCTATTGTTCTGTACAATTTGTATTTGATGGACAATATAGATTAAATAAAGATTAAATAAAAATATAATAAAAACATTTTCTATGGGGTATGTATAAAATATCGGACTGTGCTGTGACATCATTGTTTCTTAGAGTGAATAGCGCTTATAAGTAATACCAGTTTTCTGCATTATCACGTTTAAAATGGATGTGATGACATGACATGTACAAGTGACATTATTTTGTGACTTTTTATTTTATTATCAGTATAAAATAATTATTTTTAACTTAATCCACATCACTAATGGTTTTGTTCTTATTTCGAACTCCTTTTGTTTTTTAAAAACCAAATTATATTGTCGAATAACTTTTCATTTGTTTTTTAGAAAAGTTTTAAACAGTAGATTTTAAAATTATTTATTGATCTTATATCTCATAAAAACAACTTGACAAATAAAAATAAATTATTTTAAAATTCATAAAAAATTTCATCCTTAAACAGTCACATAGTCCTAAAATGTTACTGATTTAAGAAGCACAGATGCTGTAGGTATATCATTAAAATTCTTGTTTCATTAAAATCTGCAATTCATTAAATTGGCAGTCTGCTCACTATATAATTGGGTTTTGGAGGCTGATCTTTTTATAAATATCGATATCGATATTTTGACTCTTTTTGATCGATAAGAATCCCGGGCCATCACTAATTGCAGCATTACTCAGTATCTCGACGTCGCTAAACCAAACCTATTTAACTTGACTGCAGTACGTAGTAATCTTACCTCAGGATTAACTCCGTGATTTTCGTTTAAATATACCACCGCTCATAAGTGGGGATCGGATTCTTAGGCAGTCTTCATAGAATAAAAAAAATTAGAGTTCAAGTACTGTAAGTAAGTTCTTTCATGCTTGTCTGGGAGAAAAGAAAAAACCTGTACCAGGCAAGAGAGGTACATTCTAAGTTTTTTCTGTTTACCCAGACCAGCATGAAAGAGATGGATAGAATTAGGTACCTACCTACATATATACAACGTGGAAGAGACATAAAATCCGTACTAAAACGAACCACGGTCTATACTAGATCACTAAAGTAGGTATAATGAAATTAAAATAACAGCCAAAGAACAAAAAAATTCGGCATTTCCATACAAAGTGTGCAGCCGCTCGGGCTATTTGTATGGGAATGTCGATTTTATTTTTGTTTTTTTGACTGTTATTTTAGTTTCATTATACTTTTGTGATCAAGTATAGCCTGTGGCATGCTTGTGTCACTCCCCGTTTAGGTATCGAAAATATACCTACAATATTACTAAGAGCGCGGCGGCCACTCCGGAGTGGTAAATTCAGTTATACGAATCGTATGTCCAGAGTAATAAGAATGAAATTGGCTTGCAATGAATGTGTAGGTATCTAAACGAAAAGGTGCTGACTTCTGACGTGAGCTAAATTAAACCATATCTCTAACCACATTGAGTAGATATTTCTTTGAATTTCTTTGCTAAGTGAGGCTTCTGTACGGAGTACTAGTATCCTATTCTGTGCCTGTGGTTCGATTTAGTATGGTTATGTCCCTTTCACGTTGTATAATATACCTAAATAAATTAGTAATTATCTTGTTAGTTATACATACAACCCACTATTCTCGTTACCAGACTACAAAAACTCGTAAACACATATACCTATATGTACACTTTAAAAATGACAGCCAAAAACCAGACCCGCAATCCAGTTAGAGATAATGACTAAAAGGAAATTGTTAGCGATCCTTTATTTTCGAAATTCGGCAGTCCTTTGTCTTGTGCGTGTATGTTTGGCTGTCTCATTAATTTTCAGACAGGAAATGAGAGTTACCTATTTTTGGGAGGGTCCTGATGAAAAATAAGTCGCCTACGCTGATGAGTGAAACTATTTTGGTCTGTTTGTGAAGGCTGGAAAGGGAAATTTGCGTTTCAATTATCGTCTATGTTTTGCAGTAACAAGTACTTTTAGGTGCTTGTTGACTATGCGAGTGCGAAGCGTGTTCGTTACAGTTTGGGCAAAAATAAAATAATTAAAATATATACCTATATAGGCGAACTCCGTGGCGTAGTGGTTAACACAGCAGTCCGCCACTCCGAAGGTTCTGGGTTCGATGCCAAAGCAAGTTGGAAAATGGCCTTTTTCAAATTGTCCTTCGATGTTTGTCTATATATATATTTATTATAAGTATGTTTTCATATAACAATAAAATTAGGTTAACTAAACTAAAACTAAACTAAATATAATAATTATAAAAGACATTGTATTTATAATAAAGTACCTAATATAGTAAAAGGCGGGCAGAGTTAGTATCCCATAACACAAGTTTAAACTTTGGGCCTAGCTCAATCAGTACGATATAGGCACAAATCTTACAAATCGAGCCCTAAAGCTTTTAAAACTTGTGTTATGGGATAATAACTAAACTTTTGTATGTCCCATTGACATGAATATATAGACTCGGCATCTTCAAACACGGCCATGTCCTTTTTGGTAATATAGACTAAACACTAAACTAGTACAGAAAGGTCAATATATTTTTACATACCTACGAGTACGTGGTTCAAATTAAATTCTACATATATTTTAATAAATGCGGATGTTGATAAGTATGGCTGGATGTACGGATGGGTGTATGGATGGTTGTATGGTTGTATAGATTTTTAGATTGTAGACTCATGACTATCATATTTATAAAGGTAAAAGTTAAACTGCACATATCTGTTTCTTTGGTAACCTTTTATTATTCTTACTTAATTCCTTAACATAATGTTTTGCACTAGAAGAAAGTGATTTCTTGTACTTGTATACCTTTTTGTTTTTTTTTCTTTGTTAGCTATCTCTGTATTTAATGTATTATATAATCATATACGTAATTATTGGGTCTAAATTACATATTTTTATTTAGATTACATATATGAAGATTTGTAATCGGCTTATAGTTATATAATAATTTATCAAAATCGATTTAGCCGCGTAGCAGTTACGAGGAAACAAAATTATAGGGACAAACATAATAAAACATCAAAAATGTGTAAGCAGCCATCTTGGATCCAAAATCTGATAGCAGTTTCAAGTTGCGCGGGGCACAGGGGTACAGCCCTCACATACACAATTTTTGAGCCCTCGGATCGGAGGTCCTAGTGAGACGTTACGAGATATGGCTTAATTTTATAAAGGATTTATAGGATTTTAGGAAACTTTTGTAAAGCATTTATAGCATATGTAGATAAAAATTATAAAACCTAAACATTTTTAAACTTTTTACAAACATTAGTAACTTAGTAGCAAACAAATAGTTTTTCGATGCTTCCATGACTTATTTCAATTTATATATGAAAGCGACGGGCAATATGTACATATTTTAATTTTTAATCATTTTAATAAATTAAATAAAATTACATTTAAATCCACCTTTAATTAACTATTACAAATTAATATTCATTTAAATAAATTTATGATGTCTACATTTCACTTCTGTTTTGTTAGTCTATGACGAATCATTCCATCGGTTGACAGATCATTCACTCATTACATTCATTATGGCAGCCGAAATTTTGCAATCCGTATTTAATTTTCAATCAATGAAATCTAGTTACTTACCGATGGAAAGTTATTCCTTCATATTTTTCTTTGTTCTTTGAATTACTAGTGCAGTATCTCAACACACACCAAGGCATTTTTGACTAAGTTGACAGTGTTTTCTTTAATGAATTGTGGAGTGTTTTATACGCGTATTGCTAGCGAGTACTAGCGAGTGACTAATGTGAGGTTAACAGTGATAGCATATGATGAACAGAACACAACTGTTGTATGTGGAGTCTTCTCTAGTACGTAAGTACATAGATCTCGTTGGTATGTCCAGCTGTCCGGCTTTTCTCCTCTACAGGTCACATTTCTCTACCTCTTGTGGAATTTTGGGATATTTGATGTAATATGGGTTATTTTTAAAATAATTATGTGGATTTTTTGTCGATTTAGATTATGGATTTTTTTCATAATGAAGGTAATAGAGTCATTATCATCCGAGCGTGTTCCCGGTTGCATCCTCAGCGGTAACGCTTCGTAGCCCGGGGTCCGCTACCTTACCTAGGTGATTTGACAAGGTTACTGGTTTTTTTTTACACAGAGCGACTGCCGTTTGACCTCCGCAACCCAGAGGGTAGACCAGAACCAATCCTAGGATAGGTACAAACGCTAGATGGCGTTCGGGACCAACAGCTTCACGTGCCTTCCGAAGCACGGAATCATCTTTCTTTTCAGATAATCAGGTGATTCAAGCCTGCAATATCTTAACCAGACTGAAAACAACTTTTCACAAAGTATGCTTCCCAGTAGGATTTGAACCCATGACCTCCGGATCACAAGGCAGACGCCTTGACCATTGGACCACGGAGGCAGTCCATGACGGTCATAGAGTGCCTGATGATAATTTATTTATTAATTTTTAGGCTAAGACAGACTCGCGTGGTCTACAGCTCTCTGGTATCTCAATGAACCTATTTATCAAAAGCATATTCATGAAGTTCAATAAACATCAATTTTAATGACTTCTAATCCTATCCAATTAAGTTTAATTAAGCTGCATCTCTTCCATTTTTACACAAAATTATCATATCGAAAACAAACCCGGAAAAGTCTGCATGCACAGGGGTGAGTCAAGATTACGGCTAGCAATTAAAATTATAATTTTTGGCAAACTGTTCGCCCTCGCGACTTATATCTGTATTTTTGACGTGTTCCGCTGTTGCAATGATGGGGACACACTAAGAAAAATACATTTGTAATAATATCATATTTTAGACGGAAACATTTTCGTGAGTCTACCTCGCAATATTTTGGCATTACGCGATTAGGTGTAATAATTTTCAAATTCACGCGGTCATCAACATTGAGGATGTTGATGACTGTGCTGCTTCGGAGCCCGGGGTGCGCTTTCCCGTTTTTTCCTCTCCAAATATAATATGCAATGGACACCAAGGATGCCAAAGACCAAGCGAGAAGAAATAGCCGAAACTGGTTCTATAGTTTTATTTGCGTTTTGCCTGGCGTCATCCCGCATTAATGTGCCGTGTGGTTTCCGGCAGAGTTCAATAGGACCACTTGAAGTCTTCCCGTGGATGTCGAAGAAGGCGACTTAGGAAATACAAGCTGAACAAAGGTTATAAACATCAATGACACCTCTCCAACCCGTCTGGCCAAAGTAAAGAGTGTAGGCCAAATACTCTAACTGCTCTGGCCAAGTATGGCTCTGGTAGTATAGGGAGGGTTGTGCTCTTGCAGTAGAGACTAAAAAAGACCTGATGATGATGATGATAATCCCTCTTTAGGAATACATTTCTATGATAGTTTTATAACCGGCCGCCCCACACGACGTCAACCCGACGTGGGAATGCATTGTAGCACGAGATGTTTTTGCTTTGTCCTTTAATCGCCTCTTACGACATTTACAGGAAGAGATGGAGTGGTCCTACTCTAGGCCGAAAGCCACGCGGTCATCAGCATCGTCAGAGGCAATTAAAATGTATATATTACCTTTGGAGAGTAAAAAAACGGGAAACGCCCATTGATACAATATACTCGTATAGACCAGCTATCTCAAATATTGGACCCTGTTCTATATTTGAATATACATATGGCGGCGTGAATTTTATCATACGTAGGTATTTACTTTTTAAACAATGCAATCTGGTTACTTACCGGTGGAAAGTTATTTCTTTACAGTATGCCGTGTTCCTTGAATATTTTTGAACGGTACAATACAGTGATAAGTGATGTCTCCTCTAGTTGTACATACTTAATAGCTCTTTGGAAATGCTCCCCGGGGTTAAAAGCTGCTTAGAGCAGATGTAACCTGAATTTGCTAAGACAAAATACTACGTATTATATATTATAAATACTACTACGTATTGTCGCAAATCACTCGGTGTAACCCTAGCCGAACTCCCAAAAATACGTATCTGGCTAGATTCGGGAGCCCAAACGTCATTGTGCCGTCGAGGGTGCTCTAAAAGTATTTAAATATTCATTTAAACTCTTAATTATACTTTGTGCATATGAGCGACTCTTTATTTTTATTCTTTGTCTCACTGATATTTTTACTGCGACGTTTTGAGTGCTTGCATAAGTCACACAAATGAGATATTTGCTTACTGCTTTTGTGATTGTCAAAGCTTTTAAAATTTTCTAGTACATGCCTATTTTTTTTTTATTAGATATTTAAATGCGTTTGACCTCTATCTACCCTGATGGGAAGCTAAGATAAGGTCTAAGGTGTAACACGCAGACTCAAAAAATGCCTATTATATATTTTTTGGTTAACATGCGTTTTCTTTGAGTCTTATTGTCTCTTCTTCGTATTAACGCATTCTTGGTTGGCTCTTGGGGTGCGCTTTCCCGCTTTTCCTTCTCCAAATATATGGTCACCCAAGGATGACAAAGACCTTGCGAAGTTAAGAATAAATAACTGGAACAGCCTAATGAACGGTTTGGTTTTTTCAATTTATTTTTAGCAGGTACAAAAATTTAATAAGAAGATTTGTCCAAAGGTGAGGCTTCTGTACTGGAATGTAAGAAAAAAAATTGTTTGATTTTAGAACTGGACTGGAAAGAGGTTAAAGACGATTTTTTTTTTGTATTTTTATTTAAGAATTTTTTTTATTTTAATTCCCATTACATGTGGAAATTACGATATACCTACGAGTATTATATGTATGTGTATGTGTATGTAAACTCATTGTACTCGTATATAAGTAGCCAGAAGCCACCCTGAAGTCAATTTCCAGGTGTCTAAGCGTGTTCGTTAAATGCAATCTCATTTGCACTGAACTGCAACGTCCGTGGAAGGTGCATGTACTCGTACTCGTAAGAAGTTACCAGCGGCTAACAGTTTTATAATAATGAACTTACGCCGCGCCAAGCAGTTTCGAGGAGAGGAAAATGGGGTAATGCGGCGCTGACATTTTACGGCTCACAAAATATGTTTTTTAATGTATTATGACGGATTAAAACTCACATTATCTTAATTAAATTGATAGTTATAAAAAGGATAATTTAAAATTGTTTATTAAAAAAGATTTGAATGCAAAAATCATTTAAACAGCATTAACTAGTGATTTAGATGTATGCCAATTTTCCAAACATGAAAAGTCACGGTATAAAAATATCGAGTAGGTACATAATAATAATAACGAAATAGAAAAATGACGAAGTTTAATAATGTCGAAAAGGGATTAAAGACGGTATCATAAAGTAATTTTCAAAAATTTTTGTCAAATCTGTACCGAATGCCATGAATAAAAATATGAAAAAAAAAACAAATATCAATTCTCTAGTATGCCAACACCTCGTTTCCCCGCTGCACCAAACGAAGTTACGATGCACCTTGATTACTTTTCCTGCACTGCTGTTTGTATTGAGCGATGTTTATTGCTCCCAGCTACTGCTTCAAGCAAACTCAATTTGTACTTACAGGAAGATATTTTCTAGTACGCAAATTTTTTGAGCAAACTCAGTCCTAGAAAATAAAATAAAAATATATTATATATATTATATAACTAATATAATAAATATCTGTATAAATAATAAATTTTGCATTTATGGTTGACTGGAAGAGACCCCTTAGAGGGATAAGTCCGCCTGTGTGTTGTTTTTTTTACTTTACTATGTATCATTTTATGTACAATAAAGAATTTACATACAAAGTTACATTAAAACATATTACGTGTAATTATAATTTATTTAATAATGAATTTAATAACAGGAAATTATCTATATACAATAATAAATAATAACTAATTTTTGCCACGTTCGTTGGCAATGCTTATTCTATGTGCGAAGAAAATACCAGCCCTCTGGTCACCAGATACCTCGACCAGCCTTTTACCTATAAGATTAAACAAAATATTTAGAAATAACAATATTTCTTAATAATAAGTTTTCCTTTTGGAAATTATATAATCTGAATATAAAATTACAGCAATTGAGCAATTTAAAATATCGCATTATTAATTTTTAAAGAACTCCATTTAAAATTCATCTCCAATTTTAAAAACAATTAAATACAAAAATCACCAATCAATTGTCGATTCACAAAATTCCGCAATCCCTCTAAAAGTGTTACTGTTTCCACCCAAAATTCGGCGCATAAAAATTAAACTGCTACATAGTAACGGTTACCTTTATTAACCTGTTTATTTTCGCAACAATATTTCAGCCCATAAACCCGTAACGGCTCATAAAGACCGCTACACACGTAAACAAAAACCCATTATTATTCATCTACGAACTGACGCGGCCAAGTCAATGTCTATCTTATTTCTTTTATAATTATTC
This sequence comes from Acrobasis repandana, assembly GCA_963576875.1. NCBI lineage: Eukaryota > Metazoa > Arthropoda > Insecta > Lepidoptera > Pyralidae > Acrobasis > Acrobasis repandana. The sequence goes on along the minus strand of OY756230.1, from coordinate 5,156,618 downwards.
ACGGCGCCTCCTTGGGGGTGGCCCCCTGGGGGGGTGCGATAGAGAGAAACGTCTTCGGTTTTTGCGGCGTTTGTTTCAAGTTTTTTAGGGGGTAAACCCTTTCCTGAACATGACAGGAATTGGATCATTAAGCAGGCCTAGCTAAGCTTAATACTGGCACCCTCGTTTCTGTAGCCTTATGAATAATATACTTAAGTATTATTATAGATGTTCGTTAACTTTATATTTATATAGGTCATAAAAATACAATAATGTCAATTAACATTATTTTTTTTGGTAATATTCAAATGCTGATTAAAAATAAGATGTAAAGGCCTATCTCTAATAAAACATGACAATCACTTCAGAATATAGTACAAGGAAAAATAAAAGGGCGTCTCTCTTTTATTTTTCCTTGTACTATATGGAATGGTAGAAAGAGGAAGACCAAGGATGAAGTTTTCCCAACAAGTTAAGGAAGGGTTAGGAGTAAGGTCCTACCAAGACATTAAAAAGATGGCCGAGAGAAGAGAGGAATGGAGGCATGTTCACTTAACTCTACCGACAAGATCAAGCTCTTAAATTAAAAAGAAAGAAGAAGAAAGGCCTATTTCTAGGACAAACAAAACTTTAAATACAGATAAAATACATTGAACAATTATGATAAAATACATACAATAATTAACCATTATTATTTCTATATCGTTCCTTTTTTAACCCAGAAATACACATGACAGTTTTATATTAATTGCTACAAGGGATCGTATGTAAAACTGACTACAGCTTATAAACATCAATGAGACCTCTCCAACCCGTCTAGCCAGAGCGTGGAGAGTGTAGGCCAAATCTTCTGACTGCTCTGGCTAATATTTGGCTCTGGAAGTACGGGAAGGGTCGTGCTCCTGCAGTGGAGACTAAAAATGACCTTATCATAATGATAAGATATGAATTCATTAAAAAAAATTACTTTGACTCGAAAAATATTTAATCAAATAACCGCATCATACATTAAGGCCGTACCTGAATTTTCCAGCACTGGACAGTGCTGCCCCCATTTAAAATAAATCATTTCAAAGAAAACAGAGACATCATTTAAAATTTTGCAACTACCAAGTCCTAGATAACCCTTCAAAGTATTCTATGAACTACTGTTTACAATTTAAAGTGAGAATGTTAAGCTTTACTACGCACAATTGCGAAAAACGGCCACTTTTGGCTAATGTGCGTAGTAAAGCTTAACGTTCTCATTATAAACTGTAAACAGTAGTTCATAAAATACTTTAAAGGGTTATCTAGGACTTGGTAGTTGCAAAATTTTAAATAATGTCTCGTTCTTTGAAATGATTTATTTTAAATGGGGGCAGCACTGGACCCCGGAAAATTCAAGTACGGCCTTAATTCACTATGGAATTAAAGACTTTTCATATCCAAATATTGAAAACAAAGCGAATTACCGCTCATACCCATTCGAATATTGGAAAACCGATTCAAGAAATGCAGCAAAAAAACGCATTAAATATCCGAACTCCATTCATAACTCGATATGAACCCGGCCTAATCAATTCAAAAGGGGAAAAACGGGTAAAACGAACACACGTATTGCGCGGAATGCTTATGAAATTATATCGTGGAAAATCTACGGTTGGGTTTACTTTTTTCTTCGTTTTCTGCAGTCTGTACTGTAGACGTAAATGGGTTAGAAAATTGAATGAGCGTGTGGCCCAATCTGGTTACTGGTAATAAGTGTATGGAGTTGTTTGGTTTGCAACTTTTATTTGCTTTGTTGTGTTTGCATCTGGTGTTTTGTTTCCAACAAATTGGTGTGCGCAAATTACACTCATGCTTTAACTTTGCAGACAATATTTTGAAATACTAATAATTTGCTTAATTCATAGACTTTACTTTATTAAATGGTCAAGATTGTTACTGTTATTTTTATTTATATGCCTTGTACGGTGGCCCAAGGTACGGTGCGGTGTGTCCCGTTAGGGATAAATCACGATAATATCTTTTATAACACATTTTTGTCAAAAAATATATTGTATATATTTTCAATATAGGTAACATTTTAAATTGTGACTAAATTATCCAAATTAAATAGTATTAGGTTAACCCGTACATAGGCACGTCTATATCAACGTCATAAATTTCCTAATCCACTAGATGACAACAAGTCAAATCAGACACTTTTTTCTAAACGTCAAAACAAACATTTTCTATTGAATTTGTATGAAAAACACAACCGTGACTTCATAATTTTTTCGAGTAAAATATTTTTCTGCAATAATAAATCTAAAATCATGTTTAAAATAGATATGGTCAATGACAAGGACTCTATTTTGTGACGTTTTATCCTCTTGGCAGCACCAAATAATTTATTTTTGACCCAGTTATATACCCAATTATAATAGCTAATATAAACTTTATCCTAATTTATATAATAAGAAGCAAAAGAGCTAAACATCAACAGAAAAAATTCAATAACACATTATTTCTGGCTGGCTGGAAAGAAAAATAAAAAAGAAATCCCGACATCCCGCAACGAACTGTAATGCTCTTACAGCCACTAACGATGTCACCGTCAAAGATTCCCCGATTTCCTCACATGTGGCTGCGTAATGAAAAGACTGATCTGATGCCTGAACCCGTAGATAGGAAAATTAAAATGTCTAGACATATATTTTGGACGTTTTGTTTTGCGAAGACGTCTCGACTGTTAGCTATTTCGTCTTGTGGAGTAAATTATGGAGATTGGATTTAGTTTGCTACTTTTTGTTGCATTTGTTTCCGTTTAAAGTAAATGTTGACTTGTCGTATGTAAGTACAAGTTTTGGAAAATAGGTCAAAGAAAAGTTTAGAGAGTTGGACCAACTTAGACAATTTGGTCCAAGTCGCTTTTAAGAAACGAAATATAGTGTTAAAATATAAAAATAGACATAAAAGTTGTTGCCTAAGTCATTCTCTTCATTAGCGACAAGAAAAGTGATGTCATTCCGTTGTGACACAGCATGCACAGGGAGGTCCGTACCCCCTTACGGTCTCTCGACGACTGACTTCTACGCGGTCCCCCCTCCCGGCGCCCATTCCTGGGGTGGGGTGGACGGCTTTCTCTTTCATTTTTCCTTCGCTCCTCGGCTCATCCAGTTACATCGTTCTTATGTTTTATTTTTAATTAAAGCGTACGCAAGTCGGCGGCGTAGATCTTCCACCCGGTGGGGTACATACGCTGTGGGTGTTGATGATTTTTCAATGGGGAGAAAGAGTTCCCTCATTTTCTTAAGAGAAAATTGCGTTTTGTTTTCGAGTAGTCGAAGTCTGTAGTAATCGCTTTTGTTTTGTGAAAGTTCTTCGCCGTTCCTTGCGCATGTGGATGTTAGAGAGTCCCGTAAATTGTGTACTTTAAAGTTTTGAGTAAAATTGTGGAGACGTCGGGGTAGTTAAGGTGTTATGCATTGAAAAGTTTTTGCTTGAGCTATCTTTGGGAGTTTAGTGATGTTGCGTTAAGTATAGTTGAGTTAAATGGTCCGTTGAATAATTTTAAGCCTAGTTGCGAACTTAGTTTAGTTTTATATTTATTCAGAGCTTAATGCAAATGTATTGGAAACACTTTTTAGGAAAGTAGTATTGGAAATTTGAAAATCATTGGGGAAGCTATGTCCCCATGAAGTAGTATTCGTATTTGGGCGGGCACTAAGTGTTACAAAATTGAGTAGGTGCTGATATTATTATATAAATTAATTGGTAAGGTACCTTTATAGAAAAACAACTTTGAAACAAAACAAATTTTTATTGCTCTTTTTATATTTTTTTGTAACTAATTCAGTAGATCATTCAGAACATAAGTAACAATAACAACTATTAATTATTTAATCTAAAGTATTCAATATCATCATCATTTCAGTCGTATAACGTCCACTGCTGGACAAAGGCCTCTCCCAGGGATTTCCAAAATGACCGATCTAGAGCGGCCTGCGTCCAGCGCTATTCAGCGACCTTAGTCAGATCGTCTGACCACCTTGTGGGTGGGTGTCCAACGCTTCGCTTGCTTCTAAAGTATAACTAGATATAAATAATTAAAACTAACTAAAAACTAGACCTTAAAAACTAAATACGAGTATATTATATAAAATAAAAATTTAAAAATAGGTATATTTACAAATAAAAAATATCGTGCAGTTCAATGCCCTGCGGTAGGGTGCCCAAAACGCTGGCTGCATTGCCACGTTGGATGGCAATGTTTACTCGTTGAGCGAAGTTATTGCCAGCCCTTTGGTCACCCGACACCTCGACCAGCATTTTATTTAAAATCTTAAAAAAATTATGGGCCGATGGATGACCCATTCATTAGTAATATTTTACATTGATTGAAATATACGAATAGTAATAACAAAAATCTGGATTAAAAATAGAAAGCATGCATGAATTTGAAAGTGTTATGGGATATACCTAAGTATGTATTGAACAATGACATAAGGCACGTCCTAGATATCTACTCTGACAAATAGTGACTGACAAATCTCTTAACCACCACATTAAATCTAATAAAGTTTCAAGAAAAGGCATCCTAAAATCACTAGTATAAAAACGCATGACAGCAACACCGTTGATTACACGCGCAAATTACACTCACACATGCAAAACACATTATCCCCGACTCAAAAGTTAATGTAATGAAAAACAAAAAGGGCCAAGAAAAGGGTGCGTTAAGTTCCACCGAAAAACGGGAATTTGTAAGAAGTTGCCCCCTCCCGCCCCCAGGGGGACACTGCCCCCTCGTGTGCGAAAATAAATTGCCAAGAATAATAATTATAATGAAAGCGAAAGAACGTATAAATTAGTGGGGACGTTTCGAGACTTAAAATCGGTTGTGTGTGCGTGTGTTTCTTTATGATTGTTGTGTGAGTGTGTGTAACATGCAAGAATCTAAGAATAGATGGGGTGAAAGGAAAATTCCATCTCGTATTTCAGTAATGATTAATTAAAAATGTGAGTGATTGTGTTTTTTAAAAAACAGCCGCTTTCTTTATTTATTTGACGTCTTATACATTATTGCATCCCATATAGCTGATACAGCAGCACGTGATCTGATTACTGTGAAAAGTTTTTTTTTTCGTATTTAAAAAATGTTTAATGGAGAAAGTTGTTCAGTTTCATTTATTGAATTCGACGTAAAATGATTTTCACTCAATTTAAAAGGACCTTAAATAATAAATTAATAAAGGTCCGCTGGCGCTTATGTCTGTTTGTCTGTTAAAACAGTTTTTACTAAAATATAGAATATTTATTCGAGTCTGGACCTAAGTCCGCCTATTACATGTTTTTGTAATAAAGTAAAATAAATAAAATGATGAACGAACTCCTACACACCTGGTACAAAACCAGACTGGGCCACAGTATGTTACATCTATTGGACCTATACGATGTCACATCCCATATATTTTTGTAATACATTTTACAATAAAACTATTACGCCTTCAGATTTTAAATTTAACATACTTAGTTCTATAAACCTGTCAATAAAATACTATTTTGTAACGAGTTAAAAATACCTCGCGAGAAAAACAAACACAACAAAGCTGTGTTTTTATTAATACTTACTGCACGACAAAATCCAAAGAAAATCTTGAAAACAGATTTCCACGATGTCTTTTTTAAGAGAGCCGTACGTGACGGAGCGCCCCTGGCCAGCATTGCTCTGATTTGCCCACTCTCCCCTCATTACGGGCGATATTATGAACTAATGGACATTCCGGGTTCACGCGCTTCATTCTGCACTTTTCATAGAAACGGATCATTATAAAATCGGTTCATCTATTTATTTTTATTCTGAGGGTTGGACTAACATTTATTAGCAGGTAGGTAGCAGGTGGGCGATCTGGACCTGTCTTACGTTCAGGCAGGCACAGAGCTTTCTTAACCACGTGTTGTTCGTCTCTTCGCATTGACATGACCATACCACTACATACATAAATTAAAAATACTTAGTGTTTTCACAAAAATAAACGAATTAATAGTTAATCTAAAACAATTAGCAAGATGTTGTACTTATTAAGGAAAATATATCTCCAAAAATAATGAATTTAAAAATCTATAGGCACCTAAATAAACCTATAAGAAAGTCGAACAACTCAGGGGCGCCATATTTGTAAGTCTGTAACAGTGACCTACAAAAAGTTTTTAATAATAAACGCAAAAACCACACAACTCATTCAGGAATTAAAACGATAACGTGATTGCAAATAACAGAAACAAAACGTTTACATTTTAACTACAGAAATCGTTAAAAAGCAAAACCTACATACATAAAGGCGTTAATCAATAGTCGGTACATAAAACACATACAGCTGAATACATATTTCTTGCACGACTGAGATGCGAAAAGGGGAAGAAAAAAAACTAATTAAAAAAGCAATCAAGGTTTTCTTGACGGCGCGCACGTTCGCCCATATCGTCTTACCCCCTAGGTACCCCCCGGCTCCCATCCCGTTTTGCGGACACCCTTTAGGGGGGTAAAAGGGGACGGTACTAGATTTACGTAACACGTTTAAAGTGTGTTTTGATGAAGTAATCATCGCATTTCCACGGACTGCGTTTAAGAATTTTGCGGCGGTCTACGACATTTTCCCTTTTTTTTCACTTCAACTCTTTAATCCAGACTCTTAACGAGTTGCCATGTAATTTGAGTGAGTAATTTAAGGATTTGTCGGAAAGTGTATTGGTATTTTTCGGCGAAACGTTTACGAAGATTTGGGAAATGGATTGTCGATGAATTTAAAACGGATTTTAAATTTTAAGGAGTGAAATTTTCTTTTATCCGTACTTTTATATAAATTCTTGCTAAGTATCTATTGAAACATTATCTCACAAAGCTATTGCAATAACACTTGGGCGTATTTTTAACAATTAATCGGTACAATTGACCATTATTACCTACGAGTACATCCAGTAATCACACATATCTCACATTCATCGTATACGTAAACTATTAAAATGAAACAAATGAAAGTTGTATGCATTTTCATTAGGAAAATTTTCCCAATGAAAATGATAAACATAAACTACGCATATAAATCTTAAGTTTTTTTTTTAAACTCATCTCTCAAAATAGGGTGTCTGCTAATTAAAAGTGACCTATGTAAGGGGCGTGCGTGAGTTCTAATCTAACTCGTGGCGAAATTTTTCATCACATAATACTCGTACTGTTTAAATCAATAATTAAAACTGATACTTTTATGTAATTTTTTATTTTATTTCGTACATTTTTAGGGTTCCGTACCCAAAGGGTGCAAACGGGACCCTATTACTGAGACTCCGCTGTCTGTCCGTCTGTCACAGGGCTCTATCTCTTGAACCGTAATAGCTAGACACTTGAAATTTTCACCGATTATGTATTACTGTGACCACTATAATAACAAATACTAAAAATAAAAAAAAGTTAAAGGGGGTCGTCATAAAAAAAACGTGTTTTTCAGCGTCTTTAACTAGATCTTTAAATGGCATTACCTAGAAACTTGAAATTTTCTTCGATTGTATAGGGTTATTTTTAATTAACCGGCAACCTTTTTGGAGCAAGTTCAGTCCGTGATACTAAACCACTTTCCATAAAAACAATTATCGAAAAACGAAAAAAAAATTTCGTCCTCCCATACAAAATCCATTTGGTTGAGAGCCGATTAGTATGAAAAGTCCAATTTTTTTTCGTTTTTCCATAATTGTTTTTAGTGAAAGTGCTTCAAAAAGGTGGTCGGTTAATTAAAAATAACCATGTATATTACTATGGCCGCTATAACAACAAATACTAAAAATAAGATAAAGTTTCTTCAGCGGTGAAAAACATTGTACGGAGGTACGGAACACTTCATGTACGAGTCCGACTCGCACTTGCCCGTTTATTTACAATATTTCTACCATGCCATAAAGAACAACAATTCAATCATTCCATTTCTCCGAAAAGAAACAATTACAATTACTCGAAAATTTCGGCATTCCGTACATTGATATCAAACGTACATTGAAATAAAATCGTCCACTACATAATAAAGTAATTGGAATTCCTCGTGTCCTCCAGAACCGTCTTGTCCTAGATATAAGTGGGCAAGACATGATTTTTGCAAAATGCTACTCGAAAAGTGTCTTTATTCGAAGATGTTAAAGTATTGTTTCGGTTGATAAAACAGTCAGTTTATTAAAATACTGCGGCCGTGCAGGTACGAGGCAGAAATAAAAACGAGCCAAAGCAGTTACTTTTATGAGGGCGCGAATAAGATGTTTCGGACTCCGTCTAAGGAATGAGAGGGTGGGGAAACTGGTCACTGAGGCAGAAAAACGCTAGACGCTCGGCGGTGCAGTTTTTAAAACGTCATACAATTCCATATCACATTTTTTTATAGGTTTGCATTTTATTTTCTACTAAGTAATCATTATTGTATGGTAAACTATATTTCAACACAATTATTTTGTATTGAAATAAATAAATATGAATATGAATAAGGATTAAGAAGACGAGTTCCACCGACCTAAATTTACTGAAAAGAACAATCATTTGTAACACTTATTGTGACGTAGTCTTGGCCATTGCGGGAAGAGAATACATTGTTTTATTATACCATGCTTCAAATGAACTTCTGACAGGACTAAACTAGTATATTATTAAAGTTTTTCTTTGTGTAAACTTGAAAATTATTTTATCTTTCTCACTTTATAAAAACCCTTTATTAAACTAGTGGTAACGTAACTTAAGAAAGTTATCTAATAACATAGTTATATTGTAACAAAAATCTATGAAATTTAAAATAGGCAGGTACCATGTGTAGTAACTTCGCTATTTTTTCATTTACATTACAAATATAATAATTTGCACACTCTTTAGGAAGCAGTTCCTTTCTAGTTTAGCACTCTACTCGTCAAAGAAATATGGAAACCTACCAATTAACTACGTTTAGGATATTCTAAGACAAAACGATTTTTTTCTTTTTATTTATAAAGTTTTACAAAAAGCAGTTCAGTATCAGAATCTAAACTTGCTCCTTAAATAGATGTAACTTAAGGCGAAGATATAGGCAAATGGCCTTGAAGTGTGAAATAAATTGTTAACTCGTAAATATGGCGATAGTATTTTCATTAGTCCGTCTAGCTTTAAAACTTGCCACCGCTAAAAGTGGCCACGGCAAGTTTTAAAGCTAGACGGATCACCAATAATAGTTTCAACGGCAGTTCATAAAATAATTTAAAGGGCTATCTAGTGCATGACGAAGAGCAATATGGAAATTATCACCATATTTACGAGTTAACAATTTATTTCAAATGAGGGCGCCACTTCAAGGTTATTTGCCTATACCTTCACCTTAATGTAATTTACGAATATTTTTACTTATCAGAGTAGTGAAAGTATTCACCTATATATTGTTAAGAGAAAACACTAAGATAGCTATTTGTAAAATCTATCGCTGTGACGTTGTGCCCGAACAACAGCCGTGCGAGTGCGATAGAAACAACTGCAGCTCGGATCGAAAACACCTATGAAAATTATACAAAATTAACGTAATTATACAAAATAACTGATTTCTACTCCAGAACTTAACCGATTTAATTTCTTTTTTTATTGAAAATTTAAAAAAATCTATGCTGTGATCCTATATATTTTTTTTTTATAATATTATGTCGTCAAATTTGTTTGATAAATATTTGAACAGAGTGGAAAATCTTACCAATTTTTCAGGTTTATAAAGATTCGTATCTCTTTTAATTATAACATTATGAAAACAAAAGAAAACTTATGGACATGCTAAGATCGTACATAACTAGTTTTTTTTTTAATCAAATCATTGCTCTACTGGCACTATCTTGCGAGGAATGGGGATTTTCTCTCAAAGTTCATCACTCGTTTTTCAATCGCAGTGTACGTCTTCCCCATGAAAATAATAAAATGCCGTTCCACGGTCGTAACAAGCGTCGTTGGAACAAAGCGAGCTCGCTCAAATAATTTGTATCAATTTGTAAAAATGCACCCGCCGGCCCCCGCTATGTGACGCAAAGAAAAAACATCATCATTATTACCAGTTCTATGTACTTATTGTGTAACATGAATACGTAGTACGTTGAATAATTTGTAGATGTAAAAAACTATATTTTTTAAACTGTAAACCGTCATATTTATACATAGTGGAAAAGACATTAGCACATTTGTACCAATATGCAAAGAATCATTGAAATCCACCTAGTACATACATACATACCTACTATCACGCCTGTTTTCCACAGGGGAATCACAGAGACTATGGGCATCCACTTGCTACTATCCTGACAGACCTCTTTTGCTTCACTGGAGTACTGTGACACAGGCTCTGCCTTCTTCAGGCTCCAGTCTCCTTTAATCGATATAACACTACCAATTTGTATTTTTACTGTTTAAGATTAATGGAGAAAATAAATATACTTTTTACTTTTAAATATGCTTTTTATCTACACTTATCAACCTCTTCATACATGCCCTTCGGTTACGGGTACTTCTTACCTCTCCCTTTTTCAGAACGTCTGCAATCTGATCGCAGATCCACCTAGTAGTTCTAGAGAAAATCAATTTTCAAGTTCCAGCTGTTTCATACCAAATGAAAATCGATGATTTTTTTTTTAAATAACGTTTTTTAACTTTACTTATTTTACAAGCTTTTATTTAGTTTCACCTGTCCCGTTGTCTGTGTGTCAGTAATCAAATCTTGCAAGCTAAATTAGATCCTCTGAAACTTTACATGCCTATGTAAGTTGGGTGACAATGCGATATAATGGTATCAATGACCGCACGTTAAGCCGAAAGATAGCCAGGACATCTTTGTGAGAAAACAACATAATCCTACCGAGTTTAGGTTTACTGGATTCGTCTTTAGGAGCACTTTTCATTGCTTTAGATAAATTTATCATTTATAACGCTGTAATTTCCACTTTGTATAAACTGCAATAACCTACGGTCGTATATACCTAAAGGTTTCATTTAAATAAAAACTGTCAAAAAATTTTACATCATTTTCAAGACAACAAATTTACATTATCAAATCGTTTCCATTGCATGATGCCAAGAACACTAGCCGCAATATTGCGCTGGATCGCAATATCTACTGATCAGTGTTAAAAAGCCTGTTGTCACCGGTATGGTGGCGGAGATAAGTCATGGAGAAATCACTTTAAGGAAACTCCTCGCACCCGGCCTCAAGGTCCAAAGGTAGGTACAAAAATATACATACATACATATACATACACATACACTATCACGTCTTTATCCCTGATGGGGCAACAGACAGAGCTAGGGCCGCAAGACCCAAAGGCCACTTTTAGGTGGAAAAAGGAATCAAAATAGTGATGGGTTTTGATAGATAATTAGATAGATTTGACAAATTACTATTTAAATTAAGGACAAAATACAAGAAAAAAATTATTATTACTGGCGATTTCAACATCGATACACTAAAAAATAATGATATTCGAGATGCTTTTTTAGCTTTGCTGCAAAACTATAACTACACTTCTCACATAACTGAACCAACAAGACAAAAAGCTTGCCTAGACCTAATTGTAAGTAATATTACTAATACAACTGCCCAAGTACATAAATTAGGCCTATCTGATCACGAAACGGCTCAAACCTTGGAATTCCCAATAAACAAAAAAGAAAATAAAATAAAATATTATTTTATATATAAACGAGATTTTAGTAAAGAAAACATTAGAAAATTCAATGAATGTCTTGCAAACCTATCATGGTCGGAAGTTTATGGTGAAACCGATGCAAACAAGGCATTCAACAATTTCTATGAGCTCATAATCCTATTCTACAACTTATGTTTTCCAACTAAGAGAATAAAAGTGAGTACTAATCAAAAAAGTAAAAAATGGGTGACAAAAGGCATTAGTAGGTCATGTAGGACTAAACGATCACTGAGATTTACGTATTATAAAAAAAAGGATATAAATAGTAAAATAAAATACAGAAATTATTCAGCGATTCTCAAAAGATGTATGAATTACTCACAAAAAATTAAAAATATGAAATATTTACATAATTCTACTAATATAAATAAAGCAGCCTGGAATCTAATAAAAAATAATAATGTCATTAAAAATAAATTTATAAATAAAATTGTACGACATGGTGAGGTAATTACTAATCCTACTGACTTAGCAAATGCTTTCAATGACTTTTTTACAGAGATACAGACAAAAAATAATATTGCAGAGACCACCACGAATTTGTGCAAACCAGTAAATGAAACTTTATTCTTATTTCCCACGGACAGTGATGAAATCGGTAAAATAATAACAGGGCTCAATAATACAAATTCTGTAGGTAGTGATAATTTATCTACATACGTAATAAAGAAATCTAAACATATTTTGGCACCTGTGTTGAGTTTTCTTATAAATTTGTCTTTTGAACAAGGACAATTTCCAGAAAATCTGAAGAAAACTGTCATAAAACCACTTCCTAAAGATAATAATGCAAACTGTTTGGAAAATTATAGACCGATAGCTTTGGTGTCTATCATATCAAAAATTTTTGAAAAAGCTATGTATTTTAGGCTTATTACATTTATAACTAAGTACAATATATTAAACATAAATCAGAATGGATTTCAGAAAGGTAAATCAACTGTATTAGCCATGTTCAAATTGGTAAATGAGGTGCTAAGTCATGTAGACAATAGTACTGAAGTTATGGCGTTGTTTATTGATATGACAAAAGCTTTTAATTATGTTTTACATAAAATATTGCTTGCTAAATGTGATAGGTATGGAATTCGGGGGAAGGCTAATAGCTGGATTAAATCCTTCCTTGAAAATAGGAAGCAGCAAGTAGTAGTGACTAATCTGGATAAGAATCAAAATGAGACTTCATTTATGTCTGGTGAGAAATTAAATAATATTGGCGTGCCTCAAGGAAGTATACTAGGTCCTTTATTGTTTTTACTATACATTAATGATCTTCCAAAAGCTACTGAACACTTCTGCACGTTATTTGCCGACGATCTTTCTGTAGTGATACCTAATTTATCAAATTCAATTGACGCATATAATACGGACATAAATAAAACGTTAAATGACATAATAAATTGGCTTGACAAAAATAATTTACAAATAAACACTAAAAAGACCAAATACGTACAATTTCATAATCAAAGGAATAATAAAAATGCAGATTTAACAATAACACATAATGGACAGACTATTGATGAATGTAATGATGTACAATTTCTGGGAGTTACTTTGGACAAAAACTTAACATGGAAATCTCATATCGATCAAGTATGTAGTAAATTAAATAAATTTTCTTTTGTTTTGTGGAGACTGGTCAATATAACAGAGCTTAAAACAGCCTTGTTGGCGTATCATGGGTACGTAGCGTCTGTATTACGATATGGAATTGTAGTATGGGGAAATTCGACAGAATTGGACAGAGCGTTTATGGCACAGAAAAACTGTGTAAGGTCTTTATGTAAGTTGCCTCAGAGAACTAGCTGTAGACCGCATTTCATAAAACTTAAATTGTTGACACTACCATCCATCTACATTTATGAAATGTGTCACTTTGTAAAGGTACACTCATATTTATTTCAAAGAAATTGTGAGGTAATTTCTAATTATCGTGGCAGATACCCCAACAGGCTTGTGTTATCTAATGTATCAACAGCTTTATGTGACCAAAATAGCTGTCGGATGGCTGTTCGTATCTACAACAGGCTGCCGGAAGATATCAAAGTATTGCCGTTGCCAGTCTTTAAGAACAGGCTGCGTAGTTTCCTGCTGGAGAAGGGTTTCTACTCGATACAGGAATATCTTTGGTCATAGAATTGTTACTTATAAAATACTTATTACTAATTAAATTTTTTAAACGTTAGTAATAACAAATTAGACCAAATACTAATATAATTATAGAATAGAAGATATGAATACAATAAATAATTAAATTAATGATACCTTAATTGACATTTGCATGCCTAGACAGGTTAGAAGTGTGATCTAAAAATTGTAATTAACAACTATTGTAACCACTTTTACAGCAAATAAATATATTATCAAATATCTGCCAAAGACAAAGGACGTATAAATTGTGCTCTCAGTGTTATTTAAACTACAAAAGTAAAATTAGTGATCTAATTAAAAATAGGACATACAAAACATAACCTCGAAACTCGCCGGCAAGGTACGATCACACTTTCACTCACTTTAATATTGCATTTCGGTGGGAAATTGGACACAAAACATTGAAGGGGGCTGTTAACCGAAATTTTTTGAATATTCTTCATTTGATTTTAAGAGATATTGACCAATTAGATTGTTTTTATTGGAGAAGACAATCACAATCGGACAATTAGTGCAGACAATAATATTTATTTTGACAATTACCATATGACATCAGTTGACATTGACATAATTTGATATCCATAGACAATAACGTTTACATGCAAATAATAAAGTAGGCAAGAGTAATCAAGATTATACTGCCTTATCAGAAATTGGAACATTAGTACAATATGAATAAATCTAAAGATACAAATACACAAACTGGACACAAAAAAAAATTGGAGTGTGCTAAATGTTTTACAAAGATAGAAAATAAACGGTATTTGGATTGTTCAATTTGCCAAAATATTTTACACGTAGATTGCACAAATGTTGCATTTGGGAGGTTTCGTATTATGACCATAGAAAATAAAAGAAACTGGAAATGCGCTGGATGTGTAAGTAAGGCAAAGCAAAGCAAACCTTCAAGTCCTGCAACTGCAACATTATCATCCACGCCCACAAATAAATCATCAGCAATGATGCATGAAAATGTTACTTTGCGGAACAATAAGTACACACCCAACTTGGAAACATCAAACTCTTTTGATTCGTTGTCTGATGAAACTGAAGAGCGGGGAGGACACACCCAAGATGTCTCCAATATATTAAACAGAAGCTGCCCAGATATACCAATTATGTACATGGATAAAATGGAAGAATTAGAGACAGAAAATAAATTATTAAAAGAAAAGTTATTAATAGCTGACAACGAAATAAGTAATATTCTTTCTGAAAATTCTTCATTGACAACTAAAATTAAAGATTATGAATTAAAATTAAAAAAGCTGACACATATTTGCACTAATTCTAGCAATAAAAAAAATAAGTCATTAATAAAAGAAAAAGGACAAATTTTGAATCAAACCATTTTAGACTTATCACAGGACATTTCACTTCAAATGCAACAGTCAAGGAAAACTACACCTATAGAAAATAAAGAGGAAGGCACTAGTCTAGAGTCGGAAAAATATAAACAGTTAACCTTACCTACGAAACCAAATATACAAGACTCAAGAAGAAAAATACACATATTTGGTGGAAAAGAGATAAGAGGACTAGCCGAAAACGTGAAAAAAACAAGACTTGGAACATGGAATGATAAGTATGACGTCAGTGCTTTTATCAAACCCTATGCCACATCAGAACAAATCATTAGTAGTTGTTATGGTGCTCAATTGTCTAGTAATGATCTTATTGTATTATCTATAGGTACGCAGGATAAAAATCCTTATAAGATTATGTCACAAATATGTAACCTCTTAAATACTTTGAAAAATATTAAAATTATAGTATTAAGTGTACCATATAACAGTTATCTAAATGTTGACAAATTAAATTATGAATTAAATATGATAGTAAGTAGTTATCCTAATTGTAAATTCTTAAATATTGACAGTAAGTATATAATTAATGAACTGATTGAAAATGTATCTAGGAAATTGAATATTGAAATAGACTATACAGAATATGAAAATAAATATATTAAGAATGTATACAAGTTACATAAGGAAAATTGTTTGGCACAAAGTGGCAATTCTATGACAAAACATAACCTCAACTACAATAGAAAGATCACGGATTATTTTCCTATTAAAAAGAAATGTTTTCTTGACAGGCAAACTATTAAAAAAAGGACTATTTTGGATTACTTTTTGCCAGTTACGGATATGAACATGCCATTGGATGCAAAAGATAAAAGGAAAGATGTTGCGAATGGTGTACAGTTTTTTCGCGGAAAATAAATTAGTAGTGTTGCATCAAAATGTTGCGGGGATCCTGTCTAAACAAGATCTATTTACAGTCGCTCTAATGGAACTATCGGAAACCTATAAAGATATAGATTTAATCTGCCTCTCAGAAACTTTTATCTTAAATGGAAATGAATCAAACTTAAAAATTCCTGAGTTCTTTCTTGCAGATTCATTTTCTAGAAAGACTAAAAAACGTGGTGGCGTTTGTATATTATGTAGGGACAACATAGAGTATAAAAAGATAGATTATTTAAAAGATATATCTATTGAAAAGTATTTCGAATGTTGTGGTATAGAATTGACGGCACATGACTGTATACTCATTTGTCTGTATAGAATACCATTTAATAATAAAGATAAATTGACGGATCCTTATCTATTTTTGGATAGATTTGACAAATTACTATTTAAATTAAGGACAAAATACAAGAAAAAAATTATTATTACTGGCGATTTCAACATCGATACACTAAAAAATAATGATATTCGAGATGCTTTTTTAGCTTTGCTGCAAAACTATAACTACACTTCTCACATAACTGAACCAACAAGACAAAAAGCTTGCCTAGACCTAATTGTAAGTAATATTACTAATACAACTGCCCAAGTACATAAATTAGGCCTATCTGATCACGAAACGGCTCAAACCTTGGAATTCCCAATAAACAAAAAAGAAAATAAAATAAAATATTATTTTATATATAAACGAGATTTTAGTAAAGAAAACATTAGAAAATTCAATGAATGTCTTGCAAACCTATCATGGTCGGAAGTTTATGGTGAAACCGATGCAAACAAGGCATTCAACAATTTCTATGAGCTCATAATCCTATTCTACAACTTATGTTTTCCAACTAAGAGAATAAAAGTGAGTACTAATCAAAAAAGTAAAAAATGGGTGACAAAAGGCATTAGTAGGTCATGTAGGACTAAACGATCACTGAGATTTACGTATTATAAAAAAAAGGATATAAATAGTAAAATAAAATACAGAAATTATTCAGCGATTCTCAAAAGATGTATGAATTACTCACAAAAAATTAAAAATATGAAATATTTACATAATTCTACTAATATAAATAAAGCAGCCTGGAATCTAATAAAAAATAATAATGTCATTAAAAATAAATTTATAAATAAAATTGTACGACATGGTGAGGTAATTACTAATCCTACTGACTTAGCAAATGCTTTCAATGACTTTTTTACAGACATACAGACAAAAAATAATATTGCAGAGACCACCACGAATTTGTGCAAACCAGTAAATGAAACTTTATTCTTATTTCCCACGGACAGTGATGAAATCGGTAAAATAATAACAGGGCTCAATAATACAAATTCTGTAGGTAGTGATAATTTATCTACATACGTAATAAAGAAATCTAAACATATTTTGGCACCTGTGTTGAGTTTTCTTATAAATTTGTCTTTTGAACAAGGACAATTTCCAGAAAATCTGAAGAAAACTGTCATAAAACCACTTCCTAAAGATAATAATGCAAACTGTTTGGAAAATTATAGACCGATAGCTTTGGTGTCTATCATATCAAAAATTTTTGAAAAAGCTATGTATTTTAGGCTTATTACATTTATAACTAAGTACAATATATTAAACATAAATCAGAATGGATTTCAGAAAGGTAAATCAACTGTATTAGCCATGTTCAAATTGGTAAATGAGGTGCTAAGTCATGTAGACAATAGTACTGAAGTTATGGCGTTGTTTATTGATATGACAAAAGCTTTTAATTATGTTTTACATAAAATATTGCTTGCTAAATGTGATAGGTATGGAATTCGGGGGAAGGCTAATAGCTGGATTAAATCCTTCCTTGAAAATAGGAAGCAGCAAGTAGTAGTGACTAATCTGGATAAGAATCAAAATGAGACTTCATTTATGTCTGGTGAGAAATTAAATAATATTGGCGTGCCTCAAGGAAGTATACTAGGTCCTTTATTGTTTTTACTATACATTAATGATCTTCCAAAAGCTACTGAACACTTCTGCACGTTATTTGCCGACGATCTTTCTGTAGTGATACCTAATTTATCAAATTCAATTGACGCATATAATACGGACATAAATAAAACGTTAAATGACATAATAAATTGGCTTGACAAAAATAATTTACAAATAAACACTAAAAAGACCAAATACGTACAATTTCATAATCAAAGGAATAATAAAAATGCAGATTTAACAATAACACATAATGGACAGACTATTGATGAATGTAATGATGTACAATTTCTGGGAGTTACTTTGGACAAAAACTTAACATGGAAATCTCATATCGATCAAGTATGTAGTAAATTAAATAAATTTTCTTTTGTTTTGTGGAGACTGGTCAATATAACAGAGCTTAAAACAGCCTTGTTGGCGTATCATGGGTACGTAGCGTCTGTATTACGATATGGAATTGTAGTATGGGGAAATTCGACAGAATTGGACAGAGCGTTTATGGCACAGAAAAACTGTGTAAGGTCTTTATGTAAGTTGCCTCAGAGAACTAGCTGTAGACCGCATTTCATAAAACTTAAATTGTTGACACTACCATCCATCTACATTTATGAAATGTGTCACTTTGTAAAGGTACACTCATATTTATTTCAAAGAAATTGTGAGGTAATTTCTAATTATCGTGGCAGATACCCCAACAGGCTTGTGTTATCTAATGTATCAACAGCTTTATGTGACCAAAATAGCTGTCGGATGGCTGTTCGTATCTACAACAGGCTGCCGGAAGATATCAAAGTATTGCCGTTGCCAGTCTTTAAGAACAGGCTGCGTAGTTTCCTGCTGGAGAAGGGTTTCTACTCGATACAGGAATATCTTTGGTCATAGAATTGTTACTTATAAAATACTTATTACTAATTAAATTTTTTAAACGTTAGTAATAACAAATTAGACCAAATACTAATATAATTATAGAATAGAAGATATGAATACAATAAATAATTAAATTAATGATACCTTAATTGACATTTGCATGCCTAGACAGGTTAGAAGTGTGATCTAAAAATTGTAATTAACAACTATTGTAACCACTTTTACAGCAAATAAATATATTATTATTATTATTATTATTATTATTATTGGGTTGATAGCTGCATCGCCTATTAACATGATTTGTATAACAAAAATATAGTCATAATGAACTATACGGTGTAACTATTCCTACGGTCTACATAGGTCATAATTTTTTCCTCTTCTTCCTTGCCTTTTCCCTATTTCAGTTCTGTAATTGTCAAATCCTTTCATAATTTCCTATCATTCATGGTGAATGATAGGAAACTGTACTAACTTCCCGTTCCCTCATACATATCTGATCTCACGCGTCTTTTCCACGTCATTCTCGCTCTTTTTCTTCTATATTCCTCCAGGCTTCTACGATCTCTTTACATTCAAGCCGTGTGGGTTCTGACAGAGTTGAAAAGGACCACTCCAAGTCTTCACGTGAATGTCGTAGTCGCCTGACTTAGGAAACACAAGCCAACAAAGCTTATAAACATCACTGAGACCTCTCCAACCCATCTGGCCAGCGTGGAGAGTGTAGGCCAAATCCTCTGGCTTCTCTGGCTAAATAGGGCTCAGGTAGTACAGAGAGGGTCGTGCTAAAAAGTCCTTATGATGATGATGATGATAGTTTTACATATTACTAACTGAACAATACATTAGATATTACAACTTTCCCAGCCATGACATGAGATTTTTTGCTACAAGTTCACTGAACTCAACATAACATAACTGGACTCCAAAACGATCTTTACGACCGCAAATCACTATTATTTAGAAAACAAACATGGCTTCCCACACACGTCTAAAAAGTTCCCAGAATTGTAATGCAAATGGCTAATCGGTAATGACTAGTGCGATTATAGCAAATTGGCCGGGGTTTGTCTGTCACGCGCGAATATCAAGCAGTTGGGCAATACCGCTTATTGGCCAATGCGTGATGTGCCTACTATAGTCTAGGAAAGAAAGAGGTAAATCTAGATTTTTATTAACTACTATGGAAGTAAGGACTCTTAACATTGAATCAATCTTTGATCGTATCATGCTACCGAATGTCATCTTTAAAAGTTTATTTTCTCATTTAAGATGACAGACCTGTATATACTACTAGATAAAGAAAGTCCTTTAATTTGTATGAAAATCTGGCGTGCCAATTTTCCAAAGGTACAGTATTTAATAAGAAATTCACTTACAAACGGAAGAAATCTTTTTTATTACTTCCTCCAACGTTTTTCGACGAGTTTCTACGGCTCAAAATGGCATATTTAGGTATTTTACAGTAGAGAGCCCAATGTCCGATCTAATGAATTGACATACACGGACTAAAAGTGACGATCCTAAATGAAGTCAATTTGACATCAGATCGACACGCAAATTTATACAGAGGCTGTGTCTATCTTGATCCATTGTCTGTGTTTGGGATCCTTGGCTGTGCTGCTTTAGAGTCAGGATTGTGCTTTCCTACTTTTTCATCTCTAATATATATACTATCACGTCTTTATTCCTAGTGGGGCAGACAGAGCATTTTGGGTCTTGTGGCTCTAGAAGATAGAGCCCAGGGCCGCAAAACTTAAAGTCAATGGCCACTTTTAGCATGAACATCTCTAAAACATTAACAATTATGATCACCAACCGCATGCTCATGATCACCCAAGGATGCTGAGGACCGTGCAAAGTAAAGAACCTTTAAAACGAATTGGCGATGGTTTTACGACCGACTGCCTGCGTGACGTCAGTCTTCCTTAGGATATGAGTTATACAAAAAGTTTTATAACGGGCCGTCGATAACAATATAAAAAAATTTTTTTGACTGTTGCATCTTATTTTGCTTTAAAAAGCGGCCAAGTGCGAGTCGGACTTGCCCATGAAGGGTTCCGTAGCAGCAAGTAACATTTTACGATTTATGACGTATTAAAAAATAACTATCTATGATACCGAGACCGCTATAGTTTTAATTGAAAGTACATACTTTGAGATATATACCACATTTTTTTCAGAATTATTTTAGTAATATTTCAAAAGTTACGGTGGGGGGACACCTCAAATTTTTACTTTGTATTAGATAATCTTAAGACTGGGGGGTTTGATCTATATAGTTTCAAAGCAATTTTTGTTGCATTTTAAAAGACCTTTTTAACGATACCCCACACGTTGGGGTTAGTCCAATTTAATTTTTTAAATTCACTTTTCGTTGTATGGGAGGGGGCTGAAAAAAAAACATTTTTTCATAATTTTAAAAACCAACTTTAGGAACTTCAATATCTATCTCTCCACCAATTTTCGTAACAATCGGTGCAGTAGCGGCGGACTACGATCCCGGACGGACAGACGGACGGACGGAAGGACGGATGGACATGACGAAACTATAAGGGTTCCTTGTGGACTACGACACCCTGTGAAACTACGGAACTGTGAAAAACGAAAGGGTTCGCAGTTAATGCTTTTTACCCGACTACCAAGGAAGGGTTTTGTTTTTCGAGCGTATCTTGTAGTTAGATAGTTTGTCTTCCAAACGGTGGATGGTTTTCGACAGTTGAGGTATCGTTAGATTCGCCTCAAAAACCCAAGTATCCACAAAGCTTAAAAAAAATAAACTGATGTTTGGCGCTAAATTGAAAATCAACTTAAAGAGTGTCTCAAAATTTATAAGAGATTACAAAAATATATTATAAGTAATTTGTTTAAACTTGATTAGGATTAGGAATTAGGTATAATCAATTCATTTATTTAGTTAAAAAATTTTGCGCACAATTGGGTTGTTGTTTTTTTTTAACAACTACTTGTTAATAAAGTCTCCAGCACTGTGTTTGCCAATCTGTCGTATTACTTCTATCTAGTTTATATTCTGGCCGATTAGCATAATTCTTCAATAATTCGCTGAACGACATTACACGGATGCATTTTTAACTTTACTCTCAGTAGTATAAGGTTGAAAATTAAATATCTTGAATCCGAGGACAACATTGGCTTGTAGCGGTGCACTATTTGGTAAATTGAATATGCTTGCTTCAATGCGGGAGAAGATTACGAAATTAATTTTAAATTAAGTATAAGGAGCATACGAGTATGTTAGTTCTTTGATAAAACGTGAGGTCTCGTGAGAAATTTTTTGTTACAAGACAAAAATAAAAATATCGGAAAATGGCTTAATTTCATAAC
Source organism: Acrobasis repandana (assembly GCA_963576875.1). NCBI lineage: Eukaryota > Metazoa > Arthropoda > Insecta > Lepidoptera > Pyralidae > Acrobasis > Acrobasis repandana. The sequence continues at coordinate 5,134,376 of OY756230.1, read as the reverse complement.
AGCTTAGATGAAGTATAAATTACTATTAATATTTTGTTAAATTACTTCAAACGAAAGGAGTATAAAAGAATATAAAGGATACTATATAACTTGCATAAACCTTCTACATCTCCATTATTTTATCCCACTCTATGGAATAAAAAAAATAATAAGAGAAAATAAAATCAAATATTGTAAAAATTACCCCAAAATCATGAAAATACATCATCGAAATTAATTCATTTGGATGTACTTACACATACACTTTCATTTTGTAAAATAGCATGAGATACCAAACCACATAATTCATGTGAACATTAGTCATCAATATTGCATGCTACAAAATATCCCACACACAGACAAATGATCCCAACAATCGAGTCCAGTTCCAAAGAACATCCGCATAGTTACCTACAATAACTTCTCAGACCAATCCTGAGTTCATACACCCTAAACATGTTTGTTTTCCCTTTTTGCTTCCCCATGAAGACGTTACTTCCACGTTGTTACCCGTGTCAAAGGTTGATAAATATGCAATATCCTCAGATCGATCTGAGATCGATCGGGCGTGTATTTTGAAACCACTGTGCTTCGACCTCCCGCGCCTGTTTTGCAACGAACATTTCTTGGCTACTGGGGTGGATTATGCTGGTCCTATAGAGGTCTGAAGTTGTTAGTCACATTGGGAGCATTGTTAGAAAATTATAGATGGCGCCTGAGGAGATGGCTCGATGTTTACATTCCCTGGATGTTAGGGCTAAGCTAGTTTAAGAGGTTATGGGTCAGCGTGTGATTACATGTTCCCGTTTGCATTGAAATTGATTTTGGTCCAATTTGCTCTTGTTTGTTTTCTTTTAATTGTGGAATGTTGTTCCAATTAACGATTTGTTGCAATGATTTTTTGATATCTGATTACATTTTTGTGCGAGTCTTTGATCTTGGATGGATCAGTTTTCATTTCCGTACTAAATCTATACTGCCGTCTCTAGACAAGTCATTGGTGTCATTAAGTCCTTCTAATTTATTAACTGCCTGGATAATTGTTAAAAGTGTAACTTACCTAATTTAATGATTGATGACGTGAATGATGATGACCTCTTTGGCCTAGTGGTCATCATGCCAGGCTGTCACACAGGAGGTCCCGAGTTCGATTCCCGGTCAAGTCAAGATGAAATGATCTTTTTCAGATTGGCCTGGGTCTTGGATGTTTATATATTATGTACTCGTATTTATTATAAAATATAGTATCGTTGAGTTAGTATCCCAAAACACAAGTCTTGAACTTACTTCAATTCAATTTTTTTATTGTTTCCATGTGTGGTAAAGGTTTACAAAATCACTATAAATAGTTATGTACAGCATGGAACCCTGCAAGGGCACTACAATTAAATATATCTACTAACATTAAATAAACACAAAGTAATATTGATATAATTTAGGGCTAGCTCAATCTGTGTGGTTTGTCCGTATATATATATATATATATATATATATATAATAAGTACATAATTTTATATTCGTCTTCATCATCGTTATTACAACAGGTGTTGATCTAAAGATCCATAAAGGTTATTTTTATTACATGAAATATATTACTTTTTCATATCTATGTAAACTATTATAGCATCGTAGGATGATTTAAGGATGGAAAAACATTTTGGAACAAAGGCTACATGATAACAGAAACTGGTTTAATTTTAATAATATCCTTTTAGATCATATCCTTCTAGATATGTTATAAATTACAACACTTAGGTAAAACTGAGTTTAGTAATAAAATTAAATGAGAGTGCGGTTGCTTTGGTTTCAACATAGAGTCTAAAATTCAAGCAAACCATAGAACAAACAAAGTAGATTTTATAACAACTAAAACAGGATCACGTTTGAGTAGTAAACGAGCACCGACACTAATGGTGGCAGAAGAAATTTATACAGAACACCTTGATGGCTACCTTTTAACTAAACGAAATTATCCGCGGTATATAACGAGTAATGTATTGTTGCAATCCGTAATATTTTGCTTGGGAGGCTATTCTGATGCACTTTATTTTGTATTCACTGCTAATTTGGTCAAAGGCCACAACTCTACGACTGTGTCACAGTGGCGTCGTCTCCATATAACACGATTCACATGGAGTTGCCTTGGCGAATCCTAATATATACAATTTTTTTATTATAAACAATTATAGCTTACCCTCGCGTCTCCGCGAATTATAAATATCAAATTCTACTATACATCGTAAGCCCGGAACAAAGCGGCATTACCTACAGCTCGCTTATGTCCACATAAACAGACGCACTCACTCACACATTCATAAATGTACACCTACATATGAAATCTGCAACAAGCCGTTCACGCATAAAAGGAATCCAAATATTTTGCCAGTATGAAATACACGCACATAGCCACAACACTTACACATGAGAAACACTCGTCGAAATATAGGGACTATAACCCGGCAGTCCAGCGGCTTATGATAATTTGGTAATAATAAAAAATAAACTTTATCCGCATGACGTTAAAGTTTTAATTGCCCTGAATAATTCACACTTGTCGCTAGTGTCGCGTAATTGGCCGTGGCAAAAATATGAAAACTTTTCCCCATGTGACCATTCATTACAGCGCGCTCTAATGCACGGATGCATATGATTATTGCTAATTATTGTAATATCTTGTGATAAATAGATTTAAAAGAGTCGAAATCAGTGTAATTTGGCTTGGCAAGTGTTGTGTGTATTATTGTGTAGTGTTTTTCAGTTATCTCGAGGTCTGTTTGTTTTGTTTTTGTTTTTTTCGTCGCTTAGGCAAAAAATGGCAGCTTTAGTGCAAATAGCAGCAAGCAATTAATGCACTTCGGCATGTTTTTGGGAAAGGTACACTAACACTAGTTATAAGGTAATATGCATGTCTATTTGCTGTGTCATATTTTAAGCCGCTTTCATTTCTATCTGCACATATTATAAAGTATTTAGCGAAGCGACTTCGTTTTCGACAGCTTTGGCAATATTTGTTTCGTGTTTCGGAATTCCGGATGTCCAGATTTCCGGATCGTAAAAAAATTGTAAGCTTCAATAATTATATAGTTTTTTTTGATGAATCAGTGTTTCGATTTTTTTTAAAACTTTAAAATAAATCATAGATTTCCTCGCCCGAAGTTTTTAATTTAATATTAAGTATATTTACGAGGCCTTCAGCTTATAGAGCCTAAAAAAAAGAGGGCCTGGTAAACCCACACTTTGGCAGAGAAAGTTGGGAGGAGACGTAAAAAGAGGAAGAACGATGAACCTGAACTGAATAAAACTAGGAAAAGATACCTATGTAAAAAGAAATTAAAATAATTTTCAAGAGGCGGATTCGACGTCAACGAATCTTGTCAGTGCCAAGCCGACATCTCTTCACTCTTTCTTTTTAAGATCTCTTCACTAATGTTAGAGTATGTGCCAAATAATGTCAGTCGTTCATTTACTTCTTCTCTTCCGATATCATCCTAGACTGTGCTGCTTCGAAGCCCAAGGTGCTTTTTCCCCTGTTTTGTTTCCCAAATATGTCAATGGTCACCCAAGGATGCCAAAGACCGAGCAAAGCAGGGCTTGGAATACCGTTAAAAATCTGGTAACGTTAATTCTGTCAAACGGCGTTAACGTATCAGCAAAGATAACGTTATGCTGGGTAACGATATTTTTCCCACTATTTACCGTTAATCAAATAACTTTACCAATGATATTACCGGTAAAAGGTATTGTTAACACTGTATTTCTTTTCGATATTTGAGAATAAATTGATGAGAGTTTGTCTAGTAGGCTACTAGAGCTATTTATATAATATTTTACAAGTATTGAAAACATCGTTACTTATATCGTTAATTGATAACGTTATAAACTGTATTATCGATACTCTTTATAACTTACCACGAAAATAACGTCATTTAACGTTACTTTTAGTGTGAATTTGGTATCGTTAACAAGCCCTGGAGCAAAATGAAGAAGAAAAAGTGTCAGTAATTTACATTTATTTTTACTTAGTTTTAAATCCATCTGGTGTGTCCAGAATAGGTGCCTGCCCATCCGAGGACCGTCGACCGGCCGATCTTGATACGGCACTCGTGATTTAGAGCAATGCTCAAGAAATAGTCGTCCATTTGCACGACGGCCGGTCGTGATGAGGGCGTTATACGTAAACCCTGGAAATTATCGATAATAACCGCCTTTTGTATGGGGACGATAGTTTTCACATTACGTCGTGTGAGTATCTACAATAGGTAATACAAATTAAATAATAAATAGATAAGGGCAAATCACACTGATTGAGCTAGCCCCAAAATAAGTTGAAACTTGTATTATGAGATATGAAATACATACATAAATACCCAAGATCCAAGACAGTTTTAAAAAGACCAAATTCCATCTTGCCCTAGTTGGGGATCGAACCCAGAGCATCTAGAGTGCCGGAACGTGTTAACCATTACGCTACGGAGGTAATAGGGCTGGCTGTTCTTTTCTTAATAAATTAGCAAAGCTATTCAGAGAGAAAACGCAGCCAGATTTCGGCACGGTCAAAATCTTTTATATTTTTAAATTAGTAATTTGGACTGTTTATGTTTAGGTTAATAGTAAATTAGTTTATTTTTCTGTCAATTAAGTTTTATTATGTACCTTCTTAAAAAGTTTTTGCATTTGTCCGTAAGTAATCTATACATCAGAAATTGCTTTTGTTAAACTATTACTCTAGGAATACTTTTAAACGATCGCGTTGCATTATTATTAAATTAATGCATACGGGAATTAACGCGAAACGTACCTTTTCGGGCAGGGGGAGGCGTAGGCGTCATCGCTGCTTCAGTCAAGCTGGGACCACGTTCGGTGAAACCTGAACGAAACGTCAGCAAAATAAATAAATAAAGGTACGTTTCGTATTATTCTAGGTGTATTAGCTCTGTAGCATTAACCAGGGTGTTGGTAGTTCAATATTAAGATGATCTAGAAACATTTGCTCGCCTCTTATCTTCGCAAATAAATCTAATGGCTCCAAAGAGAAGTCACCACGTATCACTGTTTTGTTCCGTTCAATTGTAGCTATCTCCATACACTTCACTTAGTCACTTGCTGGCTCTTATACGCCTAATACTTTCGACTGCTTAAAAAAAAACATACGAAAACAAGGTAAACATTATTTAAAATGCCATGGTGTGTGTTAAATACTGTAGGAATAATTCTAAGAACCCGGCAAAGTGTTTCCATCGATAAGTAATATATTTCATAGTTTGAAAATTCAATACGAATGATAAAATTCACGCATCCATATCTTTAAAAAAACAGGGTCCAATGCTTAAGATGCTGGTCTATATATTCTACCTCAATGAATGGCTCATCTTGTTGCCTTGTGTTCGAATTACAATAGCGTTGTTTAGAGATATATTGTTTTTAAAATAAGAAGTGTCATGTTTCTAGGGTTTTTCTGTGACTTGATCAAGAGGATTAGTTTTTGAAATAGCGAACGTTATAATTCTTGTTTTCCGTTTAAAATCCGTTCCTTTCTATCTATTAAAATACCTAGTATTGGAAGAAAATGTCTAAGCGATGTGGATCAACATATTGTTGTGTACGGTTTCAATTCAAAAATTATTTGACAAGAATATTCAAAATTTTGCTTGAAAAAAAATGATGCCTTTGCAGGCATCTTTTTACGTAATTATTTCACACACAACGCGGCGCATTTAATTAGATATTATTAAAGTATTATCTCTCCCATGTGGTTTCGGGTTACAATTAGGACCACTCCATCTCTTCCTGTGGATGTCGTAAGAGGTGACTAAAGGACTAAGCACAAACATCTCGTGCTACAATTGCATTCCCAAAGAGGGTTAACGTTGGGCGGCGGCCGGTTGTAAAACTTTTCACACAAATACATTTCCAAAAAGGGTTGACGTCAGGCAGGCGGCCGGTCGTAAAACCATAGCCAAATCATTTAAACTGTTCCGGCTATTTCTTTTCCATTTTGCAAGGTATTTGGCATCCTTGGGTGACCATTGACATCCCTGTTATATTTGGAGAAGAAAAAGCGGGAAAGCGCACCGCGGGCTTCGAAGCAGCACAGCTGAGGATGCAACCATAAACGCGCTAAGACGTTGAAAGTTATTAAATTATTATCTAAAAGTAAAGAGCTACAATCTACCAAACACTCGAGAGCAGTAGATACTAGGCTACCTAATAACAAAATATTTACCTAGTATTCATAAGAGTTACATGCTTTAATTTTAAACAATCATTTAGAGATTTTCTTAGCGTTTATTACATCTGGTAACGACTCGGAGCGCCACGACTTGCGTCTATTATGGCCACAATAAATAAATTATCCACTCCACTTGCCGGCAGAATGTAATACAACATTCTGTGCTAAATGTTTTCATTACACTCACAAACATACCTATATATGCTTAGGTCTTCTTCATCTTAACGCTTCCCTGTTGCATCATCAGCTGTGCTGCTTCAAAGCCCGGTTGCGCTTTCCCGCTTTTTCTTCACATGTTGACGACCTCACCCGTGTGGTTCCGGGTTAGAATAGGACCACTCCATCTGTTCCTGTGGATGTCGTAAGAGGCGACTAAAAGATTAAGCACAAACATCTCGTACTACAATTGCATTCCCAAGGAGGGTCGTCGGTCGGCGGCCGTATGTAAAACTTTTCGCCCAAATACAATCCCAATAAGGGTTGACGTCAGGCAGGCGGCCGGTCTTAAAACTATAGCCAAATCATTTGAACTCTTCTGGCTTTTTCTCCTCCAACGCAAGGTCTTTGACATCCTTGGGTGAACATTGACATGTATGTAATATTTGAAGAAGAAACAGCGGGGAAGCGTACCCCGGGCTCTAAAGCAGCACAGCTGATTGCAACCGGGAACGCGCTTAGATGAAGAAGCATGTTGACGACGTCCGTGGTGTAATGGTCAACACGCTATTCCGCTAATCTGGGTTCGAGGTTCTGGGTTCGATCCCCAGCCAGTGTAAGTTGGATAATGGCCTTTTTCAAATTGTCCTGGGTCTTGGGTGTATCGATAGATATTATATAGTATAGATATATACTTATATATATCTAGGTATATATAAAAGCGAAAATCACTCACTCATCACGAAATCTCAAAAACTACTTAGCTAATGAAGATGAAATTTGGCAAGCAGGTAGATTGTGACTAGGAGACATCCGCTAAGAAAGGATTTTTGGAAATACCATCGCTAAGGGGTTAAAATAGGGGTTGGCAGTTTGTATGAAACTTATTTTTAACATGAGATTTTTAATGTATTTTAGTAGTTAGTAGAAAATAATAATGCATTAATTGGATTTTAATAAAATGCAACCCCAGTTTTTAAAAAAACAATTATTTTGTGTAGTCTACGCGGGGGAAGCCGCGGGCAAAAGCTAGTATATTATAAAAAATAGATTCGCTGAGTAAGTATCCCGTAATACAAGTTTCATCTTACTTTCGGGCTAGCATAATTAGTGATTTGTCCGTATCTATATATTTATTTATGTCAATGGTTACCCTAGGTTCGGTCAGTACTTTGGCCTGGGTGACCATTGACATACATGCATGTAATATAAATATATCCTAAAATAATATACTTTACACCGAAAACATGTCTTATAAAATTAGACATTTTGCTGTACTTCTTATTTTTTGAGATAAATCTTGAGTAAGCATCATACCATTGAAAGTGAAATGTAAAGCACATCTAGTTTATAGATAGGTACTAACACAAGTCCTCCAAGTCAGTTCAAGATACCAGTCGTTAGCGCTGTCGAGCCCAAACTATTCGTCTACCCGAAATTGATCTTGTAGAGTTGAGAGGGTACAGACATGACAAAAGATCATAGATCACAAAAAAAAATCTAGGTCTATGGTACAAAGGTACGTATTAATAGGTTCATAGGTGGAACAGCAAGAGTAAGCATACTAGCGCTTTCGCAAGTAAAGCGACACCGGGTGTGGTCCACACTTGGATGGGTGGCATACAAATTTTCTCAAGCTCTTTCAGTGTTTTGGAAGTCACGTTAATGTCATTATTAGATATCAGTCGTCAAGCTAGTCAAATGCCTTTGGGCAGCTTAAAAATCTGACACCAAATACTGCCACTTACACAAACGAAACACAAAACAAACACTTAGTTAGTGTGTGTTATTTATGGGTACTTACTCTGTAAGCAAAGTACTTCCATCGAACCACCAGCTCCTCAGTAAAGAGTGTCAACAGTACGAATGTGAGTATATAAATATACAAAATAATACATAACATAAAACATAGAATTTTTGAAATCTACCTGCAATTTAGACCGCTCGATCCCTTCCTAGCTCTACAGGCAAGTAGGTAAGTAAGAATCTTCAAACTGTAGTTAAGTGCACAAATTACTTAATTTAAGGTTAAGTCCCGATCACTCAAGTGTCCTAAACGGTTGGAGAGAATAGTTTGCAAGTGGAGCAGGATTCGAACGTCTAGCCCTTGATTGAGGGCTGTTGGGAATAGATATAACTAACCTATGATACCCAAAATAAAATAAACAATTATTAATAAAAGTACTTTCTAATAAATATAAATATGAAACAAACAAGTCTTTTTAAAGTAAAAGGCACTAAATTGCCAAAAAATTTCGTCACAAAATAGTCGGAACAAAAAACCTACTTATGTACAATGTACATATACTTATCTACATACATGAACCCTTAAAACATAAGACTCCTTTAATGGAGCAGTCGTATAAAAATACTAAAATAATCAAAAGAAATAACAAGATATTTTACCGTGCTTTAGTTCAATAAAAATGTACATTTTATGACAACAAAAAAAGAACAACCGCTTTTATTTCCTTCTTCCATATCTCCAAAGCTCATCGTCATGTCTTCACCATAAATAATACGGAAAATGGGACCAACTTGGTGGTAAAAGCTTTAAAATAAAAAAAGGACCATCAAAATCGGTTCATAATTGGCGAAGACATGGCGTAACATACATACAAAAAAAAATATACGGGTCGAATTGATAACATCGTCCTGCAAAGGAATAGGTACTTACTACATTCTTCTCAATAATTAAACATCAAGGTTCGTAATCTTTATAGAAGATATGATCTATACCTGCCTTCTTGTTTCCACCCCGCTAGCTCAGCAACCCACATAGGCAAGTTTCGTTATGAATTAGCATATTATCTAATTTAACGTCTGCACCGGTCAGTAGGAATTTAATATCGCCATACAGAGACTCGCAACAATCGCATTCAGGCTTCGCTCACCCTAACTAACTCTACAGGGTGTTCACTGTTCCACATTACATTTATTTATCACATTTGTGATTTTTCGTTTTGGCAAAATGGTTTCATATTATTCCGAAACGGTAAAATAATGCCTACTAAGACTATTAAAACAAAAACAAATACTTTTTTAAAAATATTTTTAAAAAACAAAAGCTTTTACCTAAAACAATGAAAAGTGTTTCTCAAGACAAATCAATTGAGCCCTAACTCGGAGGGGTTGTTGTTTTATCACAGAGATGCTGTGGCCACCTTTCTGCTTCATCATGCGAGATTAGATCTTTGGTAGATAGATAAATCATTTTATTGGTACACAAAAAGACACATACGATACACATAAATTACATAAAGATAATAAATACAGTAACAATATGAAAAAATAAAAATGCAAGGTAGTGCGTGTGTGCCGCAGCGATACCAAAAGGTTATGGCTCAGCAAAACGTTTGCTCGCAGAACAAACAAACCATTGACGACCTCCGTGGTGTAATGGTCAACACGCTAGTCCGCCAATCCGGAGGTTCTGGGTTCGATCCCCAGCCAGGGCAAGTTGGAAAATGGCCTTTTTCAAATTGTCCTGGGTCTTGGGTGTTTATCTATATATGTATGTATTATAAAATATAGTATCGTTGAGTTAGTATCCCATAACACAAGTTTAAAACTTACTTTGGGGCTAGCTCAATCAGTGTGATTTGTCCTTATATATTTATTTATTTATTTATTATTTATTGGTACCATAATATTGCATTATCACCCAACTTACGTATGTGAAGTTTCAGCTCAATAGAAGTGGGTCTAATTTAGCTTTCAAGATTTGATTACGTATTTGTTTTTAATTAAGTAACTATAAAAGCTTGTAAAAACCTTATTTTCTATACAAGAAAGGTCTATTGACCTTCCTTGGAGAATTGAATTTTAACTTTTTTTTTATTTTATTTATTAGAGATTCGAGTGCGTTTGACCTCTATCTAGCCTGATGGTGATGATGATGATTAACTATAGTAAAATCTATTATTTAATTTCTCATTAAATTTTACCCAGGTTGCGATTGATTTAGCCGATTATCCTTAGGGTGAGTGTCAGGAACGACGACCTGACGATGTCGCTCAAACTTCCTTTGCCTTCCTGGCCTTTACCGTCTATATTACGTTAGTCAACCGTTTTAAATTAATTAATTATGGATTTATCACACGTTAGTTTGCTCGAAAACTACTTAGCTAACAAAAGTAAAATATCTAATATTCGCCTCATTACTCATACTTGGAGAAGTCTATTCCGTGACCTGTTCAAAGTTACCCGATGCACTTTTTATGTGTTCAATGCATTTCATGTTAACATGGAATAAACGGCTCACGCGATAATGCCAAATCTATAATTTCACAAATAAAAGACCAGACCTAGACCTAGTTATTGCATACTAAACTATTGTGAATATTGGAAGGTATTCACTGATTTGTTGAATAAACAAGGAACGCGAATAGAAAATGGAGTAAGGCTTGTAAACTACATTTTTAATTTAGTTTTAATTGACGCTGTGCAATCTTCTTAGAAGTTATGACAAATAAATTTAATATACCGAGAACTCATTTTCTCTGCAACTACTTGCCAGTAAAATGTTTTCTACTGTTTGGATGCACCTATAGAAAATGAGTGCGTACCTGAACTAAAACTATGGTTCGACAGATAGCTTGTGCGATAAATGAAAGTTCGAAGAAATGGTAGTGCGATAAACTGTGCAGCGACAAAATACTTCGACGAATGCTAATGCGAATGAGCTTCAGACACACATTTGCGATGAACTAAGTTGCGAAAGAGTAATGGAAGTCATCACTAACAGCGTCCCACTGCTGGGCCCCATGCCCAGCAGTGGGACATGTATTAGAACACAGTGGTTTGATAGAACATGTGTCATCTATGCTCCACACTAAGCAACTCTGCTTGTATTGTGGTATAAGTTCAGTCCATGATACTAAACTACTTTCTATAAAAAAAGTTATTAAAAATCGATAAAATTTTTACGTCCTCCCATACAAAATCCGTTTGGCTGAGCGCTGATTTGTATGGGAAGGTGAATTTTTATTTTAGTTTTTCTTTAATTGTTTTTATGGAAAGTAGTTCTGGATCATGGACTGAACTTGCTCCATAAATTTGGCTGGTGGATAAAAAGTCAGCCTGTATAGGGTAATATTTTTAATCCGCATTATTTATTCCTAAACATCTATTTGATTTACACTTCAAATTACTATTTGTACGTACCAAGTGCTTTCAATGACGTCAAAACAAGGAGTTAACTTTCAATTTCCACGCGCCCAAACTCTGATAGTTTCCCGATATTTCCCACAACAAACCGACCCAACTAAACAAAACAGAAAACACTTAATCATATTATTGCAGCATTAATTTCTTGCTGAGCCTGCTCCAAATATCTAATCCTTCTAACAATAACTTCGAACACCCTCTGTCTCCTAAATACGCCCAAGCCAAGAAATTGCTTGACGGTCAAAACATCTTAGTTATGACCACTCCTGTCCAGCGCACGGCTAACGTTTGCCAACTTACCCCCCTCCCCTAAGGCATAGTGCCCATTTCTCCTCGTGTTCGCCTACGCCCGTCAGGTAGCGTTTACACTGCACCGTCTAGCGGATAAACAAACTTGGGACTGACCACTAAGATGTCTATGTAAGCATGGGGATAGATTTTGCTTGCCGTTAAAAACATCTGAGTAATTACTACTTCTGTCCGGCGCACACTTACGGCAGTCCCATAAGTCATTTTATTTTTATTTTATTTATTAAGAAAACCAACATTATAACAACACTTAACACAGTTATATATTTGCATATAATTAAAACTTAATATAACAACAATAAATTAAATCTAAAACTATTATTAAAAACAACAAACATTAATTTATATAAAAAATTGAACCCAAATCGCCACCGTCATTTCCACGTTGTATGGCCAGAGACGTCGATCAAACGTGCGGAGATCTCTCTAAACAATTGAGTAGATTTCGCACCCCAGGGCCCTAATGTCTCCACGCTGAAAGGCGCAAATATATATGGTTAACAACACTTAGTATGTACCTATTTTATTTAACAATAACAAAGCCAATGATAGGTTTGACAATGATGTAACCGATATCGGTGAAATTAAAATGCAATACCTACCAATGGCAATTTATATATGCTGTATTTTAACATAATACACACAATGCATACACTTGTTAATGTGAAAAAAATATATATTTTTCTTTACAATACCCGTGGTTCGGTATATTACGCATATGCCCCTTATAAATTGTGTAATAACCATGACCGTCTTTAGGTATTATAGATGTCGGACATATATCGGACAGTGTAAACGATCCTTTACCCATCTCCTGGTTATTAATAAATCTATCTGTGCATATTCGGCAGTTAAAGACAGTTGTGGTGACTCAAATGGCTGCTTTCGGGAGTTCGTTATCTATGGGAATGACAATGTTGTCAATTGTGGCATTATCGACGTTTGATAATAGGATTCAGTTCCTTTTGGGTGGACTATGAAGGTATTTTATTCACCTGTATTTTTTTCTCACAATATGGTGGGTTGGGTAGGAATTTGGTCAGTTTTTATTGTAAACGAACTAAAGAATCATTCTCAAAAAACCGGCCAAGTGCGAGTCGGACTCGCCCATGAAGGGTTCCGTAGCAGCAAGTAACATTTTACGATTTAAGACATATTAAAAAATAACTATCTATGATACCGAGACCGCTATAGTTTTAATTAAAAGTACATACTTTGAGGTATTTCAGAATTATTTTAGTAATATTTCAAAAGTTACGGTGGGGGGACATCTCAAATTTTAACTTTGTATTAGATTATCTCAAGACTGGGGGGTTTGATCTACATTGTTTCAAAGCAGTTTTTGTGGCATTTTAAAAGACCTTTTCAACGATATCCCACACTTTGGGGTTAGTCCAATTTAATTTTTTAAATTCACTTTTCGTTGTTTGGGAGGGGGGGGGGGGGCTAAAAAAATCAATTTTTCATAATTTTAAAAAATAACTTTTGGAACTTCAATATCTATCTCTCCACCAATTATCGTGACAATCGGTGCAGTAGCGGCGGAGCCGAGCCCGCCGTTGTCAATTTGCTCTATATATTGTTTTTTTCTTTAATTATGTGTTTTCTTAGTACAATAAAGTTATTACAAACAAACAAACAAACAGACGGACGGACGGACGGACATGACGAAACTATAAGGGTTCCTTGGAACGAAATGGAAAATGAGTGTTTTTTTTTAAGACTTGATGAAAAGATAATTAAAGTAACTTACGAGTTCTTAATTTCGTATTCATCAAGTCTCAGTAATTAAAAAAAATTTGAACCGATTTTCAACAAACAGGTAAGAACCATCCGACAGACTAGCCTTTCTGTTAAAAAAAATCGCATCGAAGACACACGGACAGTTCAAACTTATAACACCCCTCTTTTTCGTCGGGAATTAAAAAAAGAACTTACAATCACAATCAAAACCTGTACCTAACTTAGAATTTTAGACTGCAATACATTAACCGAGAGTTCTAAAGCCAAACACAGAAGTTAGAGTGTCTGGACTTACTGCAGTTGGATTAGGCGCAGTCGGATTAGAATAACGAGAAGTGTACTCGTAAGACGGATTTGTGTTGCATACATAGCTTCTAGTTTTCAATAGTTTTTTTTTTTAATTTATGGCTTGACGCTACTGCGTATTTAGCCAGGAACAAGTTAATAAAACGTGGGAAATTCTTTTTTTCTAACAAGTTACAATCAAAGGTTGGTGTAGGCCTTTGATTGCTTTAAGGGAGCTTCTGGCGACAAATCTATACGAGTCCACTGGTTTTCATAGCCGATTCAGTGGCGGACGACGACGCCCGAAGACGCCCACACAGTCCGCGAAACAAATATCACTACAGCCGTATTATGACTGTCCACTTTAACTATTTCACATATTGTTCATGAGCATGAGCATTTATAACACCAAACAACACCAATTTCATATTATAAGGTCCACTAAAATCAATTTGCAAAATAATTTAAAGAAAACCCCAACCAAACACCTCGACTTCCCGCCAAAAACTCGTTTTCAATAGTTGACTGACTTATTTCAATCGAAAAAAAATACTTTCTCTTTTAAAGTATTACAAAAATAATTGTAGTTTTGTGAAATGAGGTTTTAAAAATAATTGACACTAACCTGTATGTTCTTTTTATATTTTATTTTAGTTAGAAATATTTTATTCTTTTCGCCATCTCATCCGGTCCATCTTACTTTTTATAACTACATTTCAACATTCCCTATCATTCACACATCCCTTTTCATTTGACTCATTCCACTTCCACCTCTCATCCTGAACGGACATTCAGAAATACCTAGCTACTTATTAGGTACATAGAAAAGTCTAATTATAACTTTATACCATCAGTGCTGTAACTATATCAAGTGAAATAAAGTTTATAAATGAGTGTTGTTTAGTCTCTAACTGCTCTCCACTACATCTTCCTACACCTACTCTGTACCAACCTACTTCTCATGTTCTCACCTGACTGCGCCGGGACAGGTCTAGGTCCCACAAATCAATATAAACTTAGCCTATATCAGCCCACAGCTGGACTAAAGGTATAGTTCTCCTGAAAGTTGAGAAAATATGTAAAATGGGACACTTTTCAAAGAGGGGAGGGGTAAAGCGGGATGCGGGGGGGGCGGGAGGGTTGTGTTCTATAATGTACCCACTTATAGGTATAATATAGTAGCAATAAATTAAAATTATAAATTTTGCCGCAACAAAATCTAGAATGAATATATTATAAACACCCAAGACCCATGATAATTTGAAAAAGCCAAAAAAAATTGTAATAACTTTTGATTTAAATCGTGGCTAGCATCGCTGAGTTCACTGTTATAGTTATTTAGTTTTAGTTCTTTTGAATACATATTTTACTGTGAATTTGTTTGTGGTCCAATTTAATAAATAAAAAAAAGCCATGTTTCAACTTACCCTGGCTGGGGATCGAACCCAGAACCTTCGGATTGGCGGACTAGCGTGTTAACATCACACCACCGACCGAGGTCGTCAATAAGTAAATAGAGATTGTTCATTAATATAAACTTTTCTGTTTCAAATAAATCATTTGAGCTAATGGAATGAATACATATCTAAATAAGTTAGATATCAGGAGTCACCAGCGTCCGCCGTCCGGTAGACGGGGCCGGCTTACGGGTCTTGCGGCGTCTTGCTCCGTAATTGAGTTACAAGTGTGTGAGGAATTCAAATTTAGATTTGCATCCACTTCCTGAGATTGCGAATAATTTAAGATAACATCTGTGCACAAGGACATATAGGTAGGTACCGGCTCGACCCCTCCTTTTTCTCTGTGATTTAGACGTCCTGGCAACTTATAGTAAGATCGAGATGTCTCGAGTTTACATTAAACAGAAGTTAAATCAATGAGTCAAATAGCAAAAAAGGTACCTTCTTATAGAGATAATATGGTTAAATTAAAACCCATCTTTGTTTCTTTCCCTCTTGTCGGTATTCACTGCTGCTATAGAATGAGACTTCGCTAAACGTCAAAGGTAAAAATGTAGCCGGTTTTCTGCATAATAAAAAAAATAATGACATTGGCTTCTGTTTGGGTCACTTTTCTATTTAGTAGCGTTATACACATCCTGGCATTCTGCGTTAAATAAATACGCCACTAAGTTTCAAAACAGGATGCACTTTTGACACTTCATCGCGAAATCTCTATAACTCCAATGAGTTCAATAAAACTGATTCATATTTCAATTTGTTTTTTTAAATTACCAATTCATAGTGTTTTCATTTAATAATAAACTTGAATCCAAAGAAGGAGTATTTGGGCACACACAACAACAACATAGGTTCCTACAGACGGAAAGGGATCCAAAGGAAAACATAGGATGAGATGGAGAGACAGAGTTGTCCGCTTTTGATAAATAATGGAGAGAGACAGCCGAAAATAGAAGAACTTAGTTAACCGGAAACAAAAAGGGGTGGCTTTTGTTCAATTATGGGACCTAAATAGCTAAAAAAACCGTATTCAATAATAATAAAAAGAACTGTTCTTTTTTATTCATACGAGTCAAAATAATAGAGTGTAAGTAAAGCAGATTGACACCAAAGATTACGTCGTTGTATTTACAGTACTCCAGTTTCTTAGATATGCCCCTACAAACAATTGTTTACACAGCGCACCTCACAGACCCTGGCGGGTAAAACCGCAGTAATTGTCCGAAAATTAGCTCCGACCGCATATAAATACATTAAGATAATCTAGTTTAATGTGCGGTCCAAGCGAAAAGCGAAAAGCGTGTACCAAGCAAAATAAGAATCAAAGGTTGCATTGGACCCTTTAATACAACCTTTAATTCTTATTTTGCTTGGTCGTTGATTCTTATATAACTAGTGAGTTACGTGAATAATTTAGCAGGTGTTAATGAACGGTGTACACATGTAGATTGCAAGTACTTGCAAGGATGACTTTGTCCGTCAATATGAACAATGTATTGACAAATTGAGTACACAACATGTGTGCTTACAATCAACGCCAGCGCACAAAGAATACCGTGGAGTCTTGGCATAAAAACGAAATAGATGTCTTTCAGAAAACCCAAATTTGTATCAAATAACAGCCTTAGAAAAAGATTGAAATTGATTAATATTTACAATTTCAAATTGTAAATATTAATCAATTTAGCAAGATATACCAGAACCAAAACGACGGCTCACAAAAGACATTGTAGCTGATATGATAAGCGGTACCAATACGTTACTGACCAATTTCTGGATGAAAAAATTACAGTTGGCCACTGTTTGGAGAAATTAAGACTACATTATCAGAATTTTCAAGATGTATTTTTCCATTTTCGACTTGTTAAAAAAAGAAGAATTGAGGGAAGTGTAGAAGAAAAGCATAAACCAATTTTTTGTTGACTCTCACAGCTTTAAACTTGCACCACTAGGTAAATACACGAGGAACGGCAACTCAAACAGCAGTAGGACTATCTAGTTGGAGGTACGACGTTTGTACAAGGATGAGTCGTGGCCAGTGTTTTCCAATTTGAGATGGGTAAGTTGAGTGTCCGGCAGCGAGTTAAGAGCAGATAGAGCAGTCACATCTAAATTACATTTATTTTGAATAGCAATTAAAAATGTGACCTTTGGGTCTTACGGCCGCAGGCTCTGTCTACCCCGTTAGGAGTAAGGAGGTGATTATGTATCTGTATTTTTTATTAAATAATAAAATCCAATAATAGCAAAGAGAGAAGAAAATTTTAAACCTAGGTACTTAAATTTGGTAAATAAATAAATATAAATTAAGGCGATTATTAAACGCACAATTTATTTTAATTTCATCTTATTTTTACCACTCCATGAAATCTTAATGTGGAACATAAGCGTCCGGGTCCCATAGTCTTCCACAAATTGTAAGATACCTACCTATTCTGTAGTTTTTTATTTTGCAATTGATGCAATTTGCAATGACATTTCTCAATGTTTGCAGCTCTATACGAGTTATGTTCCTTAAATCTTGGCGCCCGCACCTCAGGGTACCGAGTCTAAAGACGCCTAGCGGGCAACGTGCATTTGGGGGCAGCTGAAAATTTAAGATACAACTAGAGCAATTAGGCCAGTGACTTTTACTATGAGCTTTTTATAAATAAAAGTTGAGCAATTTGGACAATGAATTGAACTTAAATTACAAAGCTGATTAACTAAATTAAAAATAGTAAAACTATTATAAATACATTAAAGTAAAACCCAGAAATCATTATGATCTGTTTGCAAAAAAAAAACTAATGAACATTTTATTCACTAATAATAAGTACATATAATATAACATTTTACAAGATAAGTCCAAAATTGGTATTTGAAAACGACAGAAATATATAAATGTGGTTTATACTGGGTGGCGCAAAAGTAAAGACCCTATTTGGTTCAGCTATAACATTTTTTCTAAATTAGAAAACTAGATTTAGGTTTTTTTAAATGTATATTTGTGCCATTAAATTTCGTACCATTAGGATTTAAAGATGATGTCTTTTAAATGGTGACCTCCAGAGTTGATACACATTTGAGCCCTATTTATGACATTTTGCATAACTTGCCGTAACACTTCCTGCGATATGTTCGTTATTTCTTGACGAATGTTTTCTTTTAGAGCTGCGAGAGTCTGTGGCTTGTTCACATACACCCGAGATTTCAAAAAACCCCAAAGAAAGAAGTCTGGACTGGTCAGATCGGGTGATCTTGCAGGCCAAGGCAAATCGCCAAAACGAGAGATAACTCGGCCTGGAAAAGCGTCCCTCACTAAGTCCATAGTGTCGCGCGCTGTGTGTGCCGTAGCGCCGTCTTGTTGAAACCAGATGTGGTCCAGCCCCAATTCGTCCAAACTGGGTATCAAAAACTCTCGTAACATGGTTCTGTAGCGTTCTCCAGTGACAGTTATCGCATTGCCTCCAGCGTCTTCGAAAAAATAGGGTCCGATCACTCTGTCAACACAGATGCCACACCATACAGTAACTTTTAGTGGGTGTAGAGGTGTTTCTTGAATAATGCGCGGATTATCAGTGCCCCAGAACCGAGTATTCTGCTTATTGACATGCCCTGAGAGATGGAAATGCGCTTCGTCACTCATAACCAATTTTGAAGGAAAATCATCCTCTTCAAGGTTGAGGTTTATGACGCGCTGGCAGTAATCTAGACGAGCTCGGTGGTCAGCAGGCAGCAGCTGATGAGTCATTTGAGTTTTATACGGGAACATCTTTAAGTCTTTCACCAAAATACGCTGCAGGGTCCGTCTGGAAATGCCCAATTGCGTGGCACGTCGCCTCGTTGATGTTTCTGGACACTCTTCCACATCTTCGCGCACAGCATCGATATTTTCAGCTGAACGGCCTGTTCTTGGTCTCCCAGACTTAGGTCTATCCAATGTTGAGCCAGTTGCTTCAAGGCGTGTGGCAAAGCGTCGAATTGTGCGACCAATCGGTGCCGGACGGTGGTGAAATCGTCGACGAAATTCACGTTGTGTTCTTATCACTGATGAATTATTCCGTAAGAACATTGACACAATTATTCCACGTTCTTGGGGAGTAAAACGGTCCATGTTTATTTTCAGTGTATTTTACATTTGTTCACTACACAATTTTCAACAACAGAATGACAGAAAATGTCATATAAAAAAAATAAAAGTATTTTCTTTAGTGCCAGTACTTTTGCGCCACCCAGTATAACGCGTGGTCAAATTTAAGTCAATCCCACGGGAACTTGACACATAAAAAGTATTCTATGTGTTAATCCGGGTAATAAGCTATACATGCCAAATTGCCTTCCAACCCGTTCAACCGTTTTGGCGTGAAAACGAAACAAACATCCATACATCCAGATAATCATACAAACTTTCGCATATAAACTCGTAATATTTTAATAGGATTTAGTTTCAAATTAACTACCGTCAGTGTTTTCCTATGTAGTTATTTAACAACTTAAATTATACATGTCATATATAAATATAAGTTATTATGTCAAATTAACGATCTTTTCACCTGCGTCGGAGGAATAAAGAGTGTAAAGACGCAATAAGCAGGTGGTTGTATCAATAAAAAAACGTTCTTAAAGATTAGGTTTGTTTAAATTTGAAATAAATTTTCAATAAGTATTTATTGAAAGAAATAAACAATCAACCCCACAAATCAATTACATTTAAATACTTTTAAACTATCGCGTTGCATTATTATTAAATTAATGCATACGGGAATTAACGCGAAACGTACCTTTTTTTTTTATTTATTTTGCTGACGTTTCGTTCGGGTTTCACCGAACGTGGTCCCAGCTTGACTGTCAAGCTGGCTGTCAAGTCAAGCTGGGAGCATTTGTACGATTTCTGAAAATCTCATTTGCGTCTCTCTCGGCCGCGTCCCGTAACCCTTTCGACCACCGCCCGAGGTCAAGGGGTGTAAGGCGAGGGGGTTGGTCAAGCTCATCCCCATTCCAATATATTTCATATTCCGTTGACAGAGGCACAATAATAACGCGGTGCTGCCTGTGTAAAAGCAAGACATAGTTGATGATCGAAGATGTAACTGTGGCTCTAGATGAGGCAGCCAGATTTTCTTCTCATCTTTGCGATTTCTAATCTTTTTCTGATTGACATGGGTCTTGGTTGTTTCTCTATATAACGTCTAACAAAATATACTGAAACTATTTTAGGGGTGAATTCAGTCCATGATACCGAACAACTTTATCATATATCGAAATATGAAAAATATTTTTGCTTTCCATACAAACTCGATTCAGCTGATCGGTCAACTTGAATGGGAGGCCAAAAATTATTTTTTGTTTTGCGATATATGTTCCTTGGGGAAAGTTGTTCAGTACCATGGACAGAATATACCCTTAAAATAGTTTCAGTATATTTTGTTAGATCATGTATATGTATTTGTTATAAAATATAGTATCGGTGAGTTGGTATTCCATATAACACCAGTCTCGAACTTTGGGGCTATTTTAATCCGTATGATAACGCTGTATGATGGCTAATGTTTGCATTTTTATGTTGATTAGTTAAAAGCAATATTTTATAGTTAAAGTTAAATTTTCCTCACGGCTGGTTGAAAATCAGGGGTTTTTTTTAATAAACTTGTTTGAAATAATAACTATATGTATGCCAAAATTCATTTCAATCGGTGTAGCCGTTTAGCGTAACTAAATAAAAAACATATCAAACTCACTTTTAGTAGGTTAAGTTTTCAGATAAATATCGCAAAAACTATAAAATTAATTACATATTTTAAGCATGGTATAATGAAACACGATATTCTTTTCCCGTGACTGCTGGGTCTCGTGATTGGCCCGAAGATACGTCATTGCTTGGGAGTGTTACCACTGTGAGTGATTGAAATACCATTAACAAACCAATTATGAACTAATAATTCAATATATAAATTTATTAAAATAGAGAGTATGCATTAATTCTTTTTATATTTTTAATCGATAGTCCACGTCGAGAAATAGCCGCAAAAAATAAATCAGTGCCGAAAAACATGTATATGGTGTAGAAAATAAATATTAAAAATAGCAAGTAGATTATAACAACTAAAACACGCCATTTTAAAATATGACATCAACGTCTGCAATATCCGCTAGAGACAGAAGCTGTCAATGCATGTTTTACTTTTTTGGGTACTTTCGATATTATCAGCCAGTGATGTTTGTTAAACTTCTATATTAAAGTACATACATTTCGAATGTCATCTATACTCAAACTACATGGACGGACAGTCCTACCGAATGCACCCGAACTTGTCATTTCCTTTTTGTGAACTTTGTCCTCATTTCCCTTTTGTTTGTCAAAAGTTCCCGCGAAATATTTGCATATTTTCAATAATTTATTTCTAATCCAAATAAGTGTCAGTAAGAAAAATAATTAACTAGGCGCGATAACGTATTAATAGAAATTGTAAAATAAAAATATGAGCCGGATTGGTATCACATGCATATTCCTTATACGAAATAGTTAAGTTAGTATTTTTTTATATTCATTAAGTAATTGAGAAAGTCCTTAAATTTACTGAAAATAACAATCAGGGATAACACTTATCGTGACACTCGTGACGTAGTCTTGGGCCATAGTGGGAAGAGAATACCCTATATTCTTGTGCCATGGCAAAACACGTAAGAGTCCTTAAAAATGCATGTCTTATCTAGAGAGCTGACGTCCAAACTGACCAATAGTTGGAAATAGTTGAATTTGAAGACGTTCGGAATTTACGAGTAGTTCGGCCCTATGGGTGTTTGAAGCATAGGGTATTTAGAGTTCGATTGCTTAGCAACGAATAACTGGAATACTCAGAATACCTGCCTGTTATCATATTTAGCATATTCCGATGACCAATTTAGGCGGTCAGTGCTGTTTGACTTTCAAAGTAATATAGTTAATTATTTAGCAGGCTTTCAAAACTAGAAAATATATATATTTTAGCTCCAATATTACTCAGGAAAGAAGTAAGGAAACAATTTATAAAGACATTTGGAGAGTAAAGGAATATAGCTGTGTAAAGATGCTGCATGCATCATGTTCAAACCTCCTTTCTTCATCTGATCCTTTCCGTTTTTTATTATTATTTCATTATTCATTATTATACTATGCCTTACCAGCTATCACACACATCGTCAACTCTAGCTATCAGCTAACAAATCAGCGCTCAGCCAAACGGATTTTGTATGGAAGGACGAAAATTTTTTATCGATTTTTAATAACTTTTTTTATAGAAAGTAACTACTTTCTATAAAAAAGTGAACTCAGTATCATGGACTGAACTTGCTCCAAAAATGTTGCCAGTTAATTAAAAGTTACCCTGTATATTCATTGCTAATAAATTTTGTCTTTGACCTTTTGACCTCGCATTTCAAATTTTTTAAAAAGTCTGATTACATAAATTTACAAAGTGAATATTAAATCTCTGAACGACTTGTACTCAAAAATACATAAAGTAACCGACATAGGACCTTGCAAACTTAAAGGTCAATTACAGTTCTTGAACAAACACTCCACCCTCAACCCTTGGCCGCAGACAGTGAAAAATACACAAGAGTCGTCAAGTAAAACGCGGCTAATTTGGGAGGCCTACCTTATCTTTGGGTAACTTCGACATCGGCCGTCATTTGTCTTCGTCAGTGTTGCCGGTGATCATTTATGCCACAGCACACCCTACCCTTTCATGGGGACATACGGGCATATGTTTGCTAAAGCCGAACAATGTGCGTTGGCACGTAGAATGCAAAGCTAAAGCATTTTTCAAATAATGCTAGTTTTTGGCTCATAACTCATAATGACGGATAAATAAAACCAGTCAGTTTTTTCTTATTTATGCATAGTTGTATTTAGATAAAAAATATACAGTATCACGTCTTTATCCCTCACGGGGCACACAGAGCCTAGGGTAGTAAGGCCCAGGCCACTTTTAGGGTGACGATGGGCATAAAGGTGTAAAAAGGACATCATAATAGTGATGGGTTGCTAACCGCGTCGCCTATTATATGATTCAGATTCTCGCATATTCCCTTGATCGACTTTTACGATCTGCGCGAGAAAAGAAGCAGCTATATATATAAAAAGAAATATTTTGAGAAAAACGCAATGAAAACCTCGGACGTTGACATCTTTTCTACGGAATTCTATACAGTCTATAATGTTTATTTCATCTGCAAGCATAGACATCTAACCCCTCTATACTTTACAAAAAAATGGTCTAATAACTTGACTTGGACCATAGACCCAGATTTTTTTTATGGCTTGGACTATGTCATATTGTCAGATCTTGTTAGTTCCCAGGATGCCATTCTGGAACTGCCAGCAACTAGATTTATTTACCACCAACAAGTTCGCCATAACATCTTCCCGTATATCCTCACCACAGACATTCCCAAACCGTCAGTCCAGTCACCCCTATTCTAAACTACTTAGGGACGTATTTCGGATGACATATGTGGTGAAATGACTTTCAGCTTCTTGAAGGAAATTGCGGGCACTCGTCTGAACGGTTACACGATGACTTTGCTTTTTCTGAACTTGAAAATAGAATATAAGACTTGTATTTTGTTTCTTTCTTTGCCTGCTGATGTACAGTACGTAACTGTACATCAGTAGGCAAAAAGAAACCCTTTCCAAGTAGTGCTAAAGTAGTCTCCTAACTTGCAGATATAGTAAGTGGTATTTTCACTATAACACTATTTTCTTTCTTAATAATTTTGAAGTTATTCTGCTTGGCGAAATAAATTGTATGTAACTGAAGAAGTAACTTTCACACAAATCAGATTAGTGAGGAATTAATCGTTTCGCTATAATTTTTTTCAGCTTGTTTCAACACAACAGAAAGTAGTTAGTTACAACAACTGAAATTTCCATATTTCTTCTTGTTTATTTATATTGAAACTGGCAAGGATCTAAATACTTAAGTCAGAAAATACTTTTCAAATATCGAGATTCGGAGACCTCTCACAATGTCAACAATAAATTGAACAAAATACTGGAAGGTCTCAAGTTTTTCTTTTGCCTTTTCCAGTCCACAAACTGGCCAGTGGATATACAAGTTAAAAAGAAAAAAATAACACAATTCAAATATCGAACTGCGCAAACCCTCCATAATTGGTTTACGTCCATTATTTGCATACGTCCGTTTGTTTTTAGGATTTCGACGCCCCACAATAACTTGGTCAAGATGTTTCGAGCAGTTAATTTAGTTTGCTCTGATAAGGGTCAGACCCTTCCAAGATGAATCCTTCAGGTAGGTGGTCAGTTGAGACAAATATTGGAACTGGAATCGCGTTATTATAAGTACTTGGATTTGCATATTCGTGTTTGGTTTGAGGTAGCTTAATTAACAGGATAGGTACCTACGTTGTTTATATTTATGTGTATGTACTATACATAGTTTAATTATCTCCAGATTTAGATGTGTTTAGAAATAAACTACATACAAAAATTCTTAGAGCGAATGTTTACTTTTTACTTTTATAACAAGTTACTTTCTTCTTTAATTTTTCAACTTACTACCTAACTTTTCTTTCTTTCATATGAGTAATGGCCATCGCTTGTTTTAGATTTTTCAAACTGCCTAAAGGTATAAAAAATAAATTTAATTTTATACAACGTGTTAATGAAATAACGCAAAACCTCTCAGATGGTACCTCAGACTATGAAACTGAACAACTTTTGTTCTACAACTTTCACAAAACCTATAAAAAAAGTTTGAATTTTCATACAAACTGATCAGCTATCGAGTCAATTTGTATGAAAATCCGTATTTTATTTTAGGCATTTTGCGAAACTTGTAGAATAAAAGTTGTTCAGTTTCATGGATATAACTTATAAAACTAGATCAATGTTTAATTACTAATTAGTATAAGTTTAGGCTAGATTGTAATAATATTAGCGTACTTACGAGTATTCAATCGAATGATTTGTAGTATGTACGTTAAGAAAGGAAAAAAAAATGTTTCATGGACTGAGATACAACCTAAGAGGTTTTGCATTATTTCATTAACTCGTTATATATATGTATATTATATTTATAAGTAGTATCATATAGGTATTAGGTTACCTAATTTAATACGCAATTTCTTCGCACAAAGAATAAGCATTGCTATCCAACGTGGCAATGCTGCCAGCCTTCTGGGCACTCTTCCGCAGGGTCAGAATTTGCGGAATATTTTTTATTTATAATACCTACTTAGTTTATATTTATAAGTAATTTATTTTTAGTATTTAAGTTGTATTATTTTTTTTAGTTGCTTAGTTTTAGTTTAGTTATTATTACTTTAAAACTGTATCCTATTTACTTATATTTGTTGCAAGATACATATATAATAAAATTTATCTTTTAATATTTTTAAACGTTTATAAAATTCTAGTTATATAGGTTAATTTTGAAGCGCCTACCTACCGCAATTTAATTAATACTAGCTGTGCCCGCGACTTCGTTCGCGTGGTTGTCGGAACGTAATGTTATATAGCCTTCCTCTATAAATGGACTACCCAACAAAAAAAGAATTTTTCAAATCGGACCATTAGTTCTTGAGATTAGCGCGTTTAAACAAACAAACAAACAAACAAACAAACTCTTCCGCTTTATAATATTAGTATAGATTTTAGATTTTCCTTAAGGTTTACAGGTAGAGAATGCATTAGCGTTAAGTCTACCTTTTATAACATTGTGTTCAATAAAGATTTAGGTAATAAATAAAGAAAATAAATACCAAGTAGCAATAAACTAAAATAAAATGGAATGGTTTCGTCAATGTAAAAATAATTAATGTATTTACATCATCCATATCTAACGATAGTTAACTTCCTGCGGCAAAAATGATGATATACACAGACTATCTTTATCCCTCTTTATCCCTAACGGGGCAGACAGAGCATTTTGGGTCTTGCGGCTCTAAGCAAGCAAGAAGGGAAAAGAAAAATAGCTGAATTAACTAAAAACTTTTAAAAATTTTGCATAAACTTACCTTTATAAAATACATATAATATAAACTATACTTACATACAAATAATGTACTTACTTATATAATTTTTACATATACATAAATAAGTACATAATAGTAATAAACTTACTGATAACTACATTATAATTTTTTCTTTTGTCTCCAAGACCAACATGGAAGAATGATGATGATAAATAAATAAATATATAGGGACAAATCACACTGATTGAGCTAGCCCCAAAATAAGTTTTAAACTTGTGTTATGGGATTCTAACTTAACGATACTATATTTTATGATAAATAAATATTTATTGGGTCTTGGGTGTTTATCTACGAGTATATATATACTCGTAGATAAACACCCAAGACCCAGGACAATTTGAAAAAGGCCATTTTCCAACTTGCCCTGGCTGGGAATCGAACCTAGAATAATATGATGATGACTTAGAGCGCTAACTTCCGAAAGGATATTGAAAATAGTTATTATATAAAACATTAAAATTCTTAGAAATCCAAAAGCAATACAGAACCATTAATTATTCGCTAAGAAATTCATACGTCAAGCTTTCTTACCCCTGGACAGGGGTCAAGATATGGTCGAATTAATATTCATACGACGGGCCCAGGTGGACGTCACAATCTGAGAAGGGTGGCCTTAGGACTGGACACTGTTGTGATTAGTTGACAGAAGCGACAACTGTTGGGGGAGTTCGATGCCTAACCCTATCAGGCAGGTGTTTAATTCTTAGAGGCATTATTTGCCCTATAAACATGAAGTGAACAAATTTATTAGTGATCTATACAGGAAATCTTTTTCTAGCTCGCAAGCAATTCAACTTTCCATACAAAAGTATTTCGAATAGTGTTTTTCGTATTTCGCTGACTTTTTTCAAAAATGTTATTATAAATATCGTGAACTGTTGTAACCATTTTCTGTAATATTTTATTTTTCCAGTCTTTCACTTTATAAAATAACAGGGCGTCATTGAAGACCTTGACCCTATTTCTGACATTTCTGAAAGTTGTGCTCTTCCGTGCTTTATTATAAGATCATAGATTTTAATTTTGTTTGATGTCAAACGCAAGTATAGTGTCTTGAAAGAATCTAGAGGTGCGAAAATCGCCGACGAAGAGCCGCAGTTATATACGCACGTTTCAAATGCATATCAATCGACTCACTCATCTGCACTGCGACCTACTCTTCAAAGGGAGGCTAGACCCAAGAACGTGGCGGGGTGGTAGCCCTTGTCTTATCTCTGCCCACGCCCGAGGACTGCCTGATAGATTAACTGCATTGTTCCTCAGTGACGAATGTATAATTATAGTCATTTTAAACTGATACCGGGTTTGCTTGAATGTTTGCATTGGATAATACGAGTAGCCTTTTCTTTGGTAAATTGAAAGTTGAAAGCACACAAGAACTTCTATCGCATCACTCTCTAATCTGGTTGACGCAGAGAACGCCATATAGCGTTATGTTTGCCATTTGTACACTTTTTATCTATACTAATATTATAAAGCGGAAGAGTTTGTTTGTTTGTTTAAACGCGCTAATCTCAGGAACTAATGGTCCGATTTGAAAAATCCTTTTTTTGGTGGGTAGTCCATTTATAGAGGAAGGCTTTAGGCTATATAACATTATGTTCCGACAACCACGCGAACGAAGTCGCGGGCACAGCTAGTGTACAATAAAGTTTAAATAGACTACCTCCGAGGTCCAGGGGTCAAGGCGTTTTCCTAGTGATCCAGAGGTCGTTGGTTGAAATCCACTGGGAAACATACTTTGTAGAAAGTTGTTCCCAGTCTGGTTAGGATATTGCAGGCTTGAATCACCTGATTATCCGAAAAGCAAGATGATTCCGTGCTTCGGAAGGCACGCATAGCTGTCGGTCCCGAACACCATCTAGCGTCGAAAAAGAAGAAGAAAAAGACCATCTACACGACGCAGAGAAGAAGAAGGAGACTATCTAGCGTTTTTTTAAACCTATCCTAGGATTGGTTCTGGTCTACCCATTGGGTTGCGGAGGTCAGACGGTAGTCGCTCTGTGTAAAAACTATTAACCTCGTCAAATCACCTAGGTTAGGTAGCGGACCCGGGGCTCTGAAGCCATACCGCTGAAGATGCAACCGGGAATACGCTCCGATGATAAATGTTTAAATATATAAGAACTTACGTTGAAAGTTTACTTGTGGTTAAGAGTAAAATTATTTTCACACTGGGAGTAAAGAAAATATATAGCATTTCATAGACGTAAAATAAGGAGGACTGACAATATTCATACGTTGAAGCTTAATTCGATTTATAGCTTAAATATTATAGCTATATGGAGCTACTTGTTCGAAAGATGGTAGTTTCGTAGTGGTGGCGCATAATTTCGGAAAGATTGTTATCTCTGATTTTTCATAGCTACTGTTAGCCTAAGTACCCAGCCTCCTTTATATGGATAGTGGGCGAGATAGTCTACGATACGACATCTCGAAATAATACAGAATTTTGGCTTTCTAGCAGAGTATGCTTTTTTGTTGTATGTGTTTGTCAGTCCTAGGTTCACTCTTTGCTGCACTTGCCTACTTTTGAATAAACGATATAGCAACTAACCACTATTTATTTTACCTGCATAAAGGAACAATGTTCTATTAAACGTGGCCTTGGAGCTTGTGACCTTTAACTCTATCTGCCCTTTATGCGATAAAGTTAAGATAGTGTACTTAAGTAAGTCAATATAGGTGGTATGATAACGGTCACAATTAGACTGCAAAATAATACATGTTGGCTTTTTAACCACCAGCCAAATGTTTGTAGCAAGTTCAGTCCATGTTACTGAACAACTTTCCATAAAAACAATTAACGAAAAACGAAAAAAAATTCGCCATTTTATACAAATTGGCACTCAGTAAATTTTGTTGTATAGGAAGGCTAAAACTTTTTATTCAAAAAATTTTTTTATAGAAAGTAGTTCAGTATCATGGACTGAAAGTCAGCCTGTGTAAACTCACGGTAGTATGTCAGTCAAATTCTGAAAACGGTGACACACTGGTATAGTTACCGGCAAACAAATTGAACAAAAATGGCGGCCAAACCAATTTTCGGTGGAAGTTTGCATGGTAATGTACATCATATATTTTTTATAGTTTTATCATTCTCTTATTTTAGAAGTTACAGTGGGGGGGGCAACATTTATTTTACCACTTTGGAAACTATTTAGTTTAGAAAAAATGATATTAGAAACCTCAATATCATTTTTGAAGACCTATCTTTAGATATCAAACACGTAAGGGTTTGATGAAAAAAAATTTTGAGTTTCAGTTCTAAGTATGGGGAACCCCCAATTTTTTTTTTTTTGTGTGAAAATCTTAATCCGTTCACAGAATACATCTATTTACCAAGTATTAAACAATATAGTCATCACTAACTAACGTTCTCAAATTTAAATAAACTTGATATTTAGTTTAGTGCAGGTAAAACCGGCTAAGTCGACACGATCGGCTCGGTCAAGTGAGTGCCCTGATTAACGAAATATCCTAATTGCATGTACTCAGTCAAGCATTATTATTTACACACTAGTTTAATCCCGCCAATATGAATTTACGTCTCTTATCGGATTAATTAAGACATTTTCGTTGACTTGTTTTCGTTTATTATTTAGTAAATAAATAGATTAGGACAAATCACACTAATTAAGCTAGCCCCAAAGTAAGTTTAAATTAACTATTAAGGGATAACTATTAACTAAACGATGCTATATTTTTTATAGAAGCTGAGTTAAAGGCAAATTTTTGGAGCAAGTTCAGTTCATGATACTGAACTACTTTCTATAAAAATAATTTTTGAATAAAAAGTTATTAAAAATCGAAGAGGCGAGAAGAACCGGCAAAATTTTTGGAGCAAGTTCAGTCCATGATACTGAGTACTTTCTATAAAACAAGTTATTAAAAATCGATAAAAATTTTTCGTCCTACCATACAAATCAGCGGTCATCCAAACGGATTTTGTACCTATAGGAGGACAAAAATTTTTTATCGACTTTTAATAACTTTTTATAGAAAGTAGTTTAGTATCATGGACTGAACTTGCTCCAAAAAATTTTGCCGGTGGATAAGTCAGCCTGTATGTTTTAAAACGATTAAGCTATTTTCTGTCTGTATTAGTAAAAAGCATAGTAATTCAGAAAATACTTATAAATTGTTTGTTCGCATGTTTTGTTGCTACAGTTCAAAACAAAATGTGCAGGTTTATTTGTTTTTTGAAGATCGTTAAATATTTAGGTAGGTATACCTATGCAACGTCACATTTTTATTAGATTGGCTGAGCGCTGATTTGTATGGGAGGACGAAACATTTTTATCGATTTTTAATAACTTCTTTTATAGAAAGTACTTCAGTATCTTGGACTGAACTTGCTCCAAAAATTTTGCCGGTGGATAAAAAGTCACCCTGTATTAAGCAAGTTATGCGTCCATTCGCTATTCCTAACTTTGACAGTACGCAATCTAAATTCAAAATATATGTCGTCACTCGATCCACTTCCGGCCGAGCTTGAATATCCGTCCAAGTTCCACTTCCGGCGGAAGCGGCCGCAGCCAACATGGCGGACATCTTTATCTGAAGAATTTACGATAGTGATTCAAATGTGATGTGAAAGGGTGATAGCGTGCCCTATATTACGTTTTGGGTAATTTTAGATACCTACTTTGATATTAAGCAACGAAAGAAGGGTTAAAAGTAGGTGCAGACCTACATACAAAATATGTAGGGTAGTAGTTATTTAGCAAACTAAACAATCTGGCGGATGAGAGAGCATACTCCACTGACAAGATCATAGCTTCATAGTTCTTCTTTTCAAAATAATAAAGAGTTTTAATTTAGATAATTACCTAACATAAAAATAATTGCCTTAGAAATTCATTAATATAAAATTAGAGCTCATAAATCACATTACAGATTAAAAAGTTAAGATCTTAAAACTAGATGTATGTTAACATCAATATTGGTTTTTAAACTATCGCGCTTTGAACACATGATTTATATAAATATATAAAATGATATTATAAAATGTGGGTAGTGTTATTATCAAAAAATCTGCGTTCACCATCAACAAGACGACATCGCTGTTCTCCAGGCAGTCTGCGACCACGAAAGATGTAACTCTTTTTCAAAACGTTAGACAAAAAAATAAAAAAGGTTTGTGCTAAGTCCCGTTATATATTTATATAAATTATGTTTACATCAACTTTCTCGGTGCAAAAAATAGTACAAAAAAGTAAAATAGTCTTAGAATAGTAAAATTCAAAAGCGGACATTAATTATACTAAGCTCTTGTCACATTACAATTAAAATTGTTAAAACCTCAACTTTCTTTCGTGCAAAAAACAATACAAAATAAACTAAAACAAGTAATATCCTTAGAACAGTAAAATTCAAAAGCGGGCATAAAGTATAACTTCTTATGTCACATTACTGGTAATTCCCTCGCGTCCCGGTCCAGTTGAGTCGCACGCGCATTCGCTCAAGCGATCGTGACCGCGCCAGACATTTTATTACCATAATTTAAAACAAATATCTGATTGTGTGTAGTCGGCATTAAAGTGTTAAACCGTCTTGTTGTAGGGCTGCTTCAGGAAAGTGGAGATGAGCATTTAATTGGTTCTCTTGGTGATTCGTCATTCTTAATTTTAGTCGCAAGATGTTGACTATGGACTATAACCCTTGAGCAAGAGTTTTCAAAATGACCCATCAAATGCGGCCTGGACGTTTACTCTAAAAGTGACACAACATACGTACTACGTGCACGATGAGCATTTAATTGGTTATTTTGATGATTCGTCATCCTTAATTTTAGCCGAAAGATTTCGACACGTTGGATAAATAGACCTTCCGCGTTTTCAAAATGACTGATCATAGTGGCCTGGATCTTTACTCCAAAAGTGGCACGATATATGTACGTAGCTACATGCCCGCGTTTCAGTTTTAAGCAAAAAAATGTGTGTCTAATTTCATCATCAGGTCTTTTTTAGTCTCCACTGCAGGAGCACGACCCTCTCTGTACTACCAGAGCCATATATTAGCCAGAGCATTCAGACGATTTGGCCGACACTCTCCACGCTTGCCAGATGGGTTGGAGAGGTCTCACTGATGTTTCTATGCTATGTTTAGCTTGTGTTTCCTAAGTCGCCTTCTACGACTTCCACGGGAAGACTTGAAGTGGTCCTATTCTTCTCTACCGAGAACCAGACGGCTACTCATGCTCATAGTCTAATTTGGTTTAATATAATAAAACGATACTATCGGATGGCTGTTGTATCATTTCATGGAGGTTCTGCATCCGACGTTTTTAAGAGACCTGTAATTTAATTTATTTTTTTAAATTGCGCAAAATGTTTTTATCTTTTTCCAAAATCACGCAAGAGAGAGAAGAGACGTGCTCTCTTTCTTAACAAATGTGTTTGCTAACACCGGAGCCAGATTTCTCGAGCTACCCAAAAGTATCTGACCTAGCTCTATGACTATCAATAGTGACAACAGTAATTATAACACACTAGTGAACTAGTGTGCAGGTTTCCTCACTTTGTGTTTCTTCACCAGAAGCAATTAGGAGTAGTTAATAATGACATTACATGAGTTCAAACTTAAAGATACAATTGGGTATTATGGTGGGTCAATAATAAATTATTTGGTACTGTTAATAGAATAAAATTCTGAGGTGATTTCGAGGCAACTTTGCAATGTTTTTCTATCGAGAAAATTTTAAGCAATCGTGTTTTCTTATTGTGTTTAGAGTTAGTCCTGAACTTTGCTGTGTTTTTATTTCAAAGTGATTATTTCATTAATATTGATAATATTTAAGATCGCTTTAAGAACTTTAGGGTAGTACGGGCTCTTAAGAGCAATATTTGTCTCCATGTAACTATGACGTCATAAATCGATATTAAATACAAATCCCATAGAAAATGTTTGTTTTTGACGTTAAGAAAAAAGTATCTGATTTGACTTGATGCAAAATAGCGTATTGTCGCGCCTAGTGAGGGTCAAACTCGTGCCTCACAGACAGCTAGTGCCTAAACCTCTTGGCCACCACTACTTCAACGCAAGGTAGAAAGGAAGACCTTTGCCCTGAAGTAGTACATCATAAGCTAAAATAAGATTACATGTTCGCACTTTACTCTGTTTAAGGTGCAAACTGCAAACGTTTAATAAAGTATCAGGCCCGGTTGGTCGGAGACCCTGGAGCAGTATTTTGCACACCCTAGCGCGTCCAATAAACATTCCATCGCTGGTCACGGCCTCACGGCGCAGGCGCAGCGCATCTCAGGCACATGCGACACGTGTGTGTAGGGCTTTATAGACGGGGACGCAACAGCTCAAACCTTGGATGACCATGATATGCATATAAAATATTAGAAGAAGAAAATTGTGAAAGCGCACCCCAAGTTAAAGTCTGGAAAGCAGCACAGCTAAATATGTCACCCGGAGATACATGTAACAACTGAGTCAATGCTAAACATTATTTCTTGGAGGAGCTCGGTGGTCCGGTGGAGTACGCATTGCTTTCGCAAGTTAAATAACCCATAAAATATTCCCGAGCTCCTTCGTTCTCCAAAAGGCACTTTAAGCTGTCATTGTTGTACACGTCCAGGTACTTCAGATGCCTATAAGCAGCTTTAAAGTTCTTTCTTGAGCTTAGAGTTTAAAAAGTAACAGTATTAGTCTACTCGAAAGGTCACACAAAAAATGAGTCTATTGAGAATAAACAATAGTATATTCAATTCCACTGAGTCAATAATCGCACTCCAGATCGGGTGCGAAGAGCCTACGCGGCAATCGGAAATGCCATCTTTATAAGGTGCTAAAGCTAAAACTGTTCAATAGCGAGTACCTGAATGAAACATATTTCTGTATTTTAAATGTAAGATGAATTGAAACAGTATAATTCCCTCCAGCTCGTCCAGCTCTTCGGCTTTAGCTAAAGACTGTCGTAAACGATACGAGCGTTTGTGCGGCATGCCCGCGGCAGATCGCAAGCATAATCTTTATTAGGTAGTAAAACATATATTTAACTGTACATTCCCTTCGAATCCTATTCTACAACGAGTACCTAAGATATATTTCTTCATTTTATATGTAAAATGAAATAAAAACTTGCGTATATACTATAAACTGCGTCCAGCTCTTAGGCTATCCAACTAAGGACTGTTGTAGAAGATACGATTCGAGTGTTTGTAGGGCATGCCTGCGGCAGGTCGCGGACGCCATCTTTATAAGTAGGTAAAACATATATTTAACTGTCAATTCCGTCAAAATCTTGTCCTAGAACGAGTACCTAAGATATATTTCTATATTTTATATGTTATATCAAATGAAACCGTATAAATTGCGTCCAGCTCTTCGGCTATCCAGCTAAGGACTGTCGTAGACGATACAAGCGTTCGTGAGGCATGCCCGCAGCAAATCGCGGACGCCATCTTTATATATATGTAAAGGATATATTTCTGTAAATTCCGTCAGAATCTTATTCTGCAACGAGTATCTAAGATATATTTCTATATTTTATATGTAAGATGAAATGAGACCGTATAAACCGCGTCCAGCTCTTCGGCTATCCAGCTAAGGACTGTCGTAGACGATACGAGCGTTCGTGCGGCATGCCCGCGGCAGATCGCGAACGCCATCTTTATAAGGTGGTAAAACATATATTTAATACTAAATTCCGCACACGATCCTCGTGTGTTGTTCGTGCCGGAGTGATGTATAGCCGAGATCGGTTTGTTTGTGTTCTTGTTGCTTCGCGGTGCTGTTTTGATTTTGACGTGATTGAGAAAATGTACTTCAAATTATAGAAGATTTTATTTATATTTTTCCGACTAATTCAGGTGATGTTTATCTTTGTATCTTGTATCTTTGTATGTTTATGTATTTGGGACATTGGGTTGTCACTATGATCCATAGTGATTTCCAATAGGCTAAATGGCTTGAGCCGTTTTGAGGAGTCATGTGTCATTAGATTTGTATTTTCCCCAGTCAATGGATTTCCCGAAAAAAAAATTTGCAATGTTTCATATATTTAGTCGCAAAAAGTGTAAGGCAATATATTATAGGCATTCAAGATACAGTGCTCAGGTAATTAAACTTAATAATGAAATGAGAAATGGTGACAAAATACCACGCGAGCTAGACTAGGAGTGGTATTTTTTCACCATTTCTTATTTCATTATTACGGTATAAGGTAACCACTAGACATCGGATTTTATGACTCTCTAATTACTCTATTACTCTCTAATTACGATGTTAGTACCATATTTTAGCCTTTTTTCCCAATTATGCATATTTCGTGCATATTATTAGAAGACTTAAGGTGAAATGGTAGCATAAGTGGCGCCCTCATTTAAAATAAATTGTTTAAAACTAAATATGGTGATATTTAAAAATTTGATTTGTATCAATTTCTAAAAAGACCTTCAAACTATTTTATGAATAACCTTTGCAATTATTACTAATATTATACTATTATTATATATATATATTATTATTATATATATATATATATTAATATTATTATATACAAATATTACTTAAACAATTTATTTCAAATGAGGGCGCCACTTATGCTACCACTTCACCTTAAAGAACATGAATGGCTACATCATCTACATCAACGGCGCAGCACAGGTCATATTCTGCCTAAAAAGGTATCTCCAGAAATGGCGCCAAATTTTAAATTTTGTCCAATGACGTTAGTTTATGTCGAGTAAAGGTCGTTTTCACAAATTGATACTGGGACTGGGTGGCAAACGTTACAAATTTGCTCTCGAAATTTTGGAAATATACTTTTACAACAATGGCGTGTAATTTGTCTATTGATTCCAACTTATCTCAGTGCTTAAAACTAAAACACCATTACAAATGGCGTCCGAAACTTAGAACCTATCTAACGGAAATCGAGAAGACGATTTAGGCTTTAATAAATCTACCATCGGCCAGGGTAATGTATTTCTGTTCGGACGTTACACTTACTTTGGCAATTTGCGGCAACCTTTGTGCCCTTTAAGATATCTCGACAGACAATTGTGAAGGGGTTGGTTGTGTGCGTGAGTTACGGAGGTAGGGTTAGTGTGACTGGGATCATTTTGGTGTGTTTTTTATTATTATTTGTTTTGTGTTTTTAGTTATTTGATTATTCAAAAATATACACAACTAGCTTTTGCCCGCGGCTTCGCTTGCGTATCCCACGGGAACATTACCTTTTTCGGGATGAAAGGTACCCTTTGTCCTTCTCAGTACTCTTAACTATGTGTATGCGAATTTTCAAGAAGATTGGTTCAGTAGATAAAGTGTGAAGAGGCAACAAACAAACAAATATACAAATTCACTTTCGCATTTATAATATTAGTTAGAAAGTTAGGATTAGAATTAGGATAGGATTAGGATTAGGATTAGGATTATAGTTATTGTGAAAGCCTTCATTTGATACCCTACACGGTATGATTTGATTTTTTTTTAGTTCATCACTTACGGCCATATTAAATGTACTGTGACGCCATATAGCCTAAAACCAACGGACAGCCGACGCTTCCAACGATACCTCATCTGTCAAGGTACCATGGATATCATTAAAGATACGAGGGAACAGATGAACAAACATACATACATAGCGGCAAAACACATAACCCAAATTAAAATTACTAAACTAAAATTTATCTCTATTATTTGTGTGTAATTTGTTAAATTGTGTGCAATAAAGAGTAAAATAAATAAATAACCCTCCTTTTGGCTTCACCTTAGTCGGATAAAAATTTGTTTTTTTTTTTGTAAAAAATTGAATTATCGACTCCATCATCATCCGAGCGTAGTCCCGGTTGCATTCTCAGCGGTTACGCTTCAGAGCGGTCCGCTATTAGGTAGCGGACCGCTCTGGGTGATTCGACAAGGTTACTGGTTTTTACACAGAGCGACTGCCGTCTGACCTCCGCAACCCAAAGGGTAGACCAGAACCAATCCTGGGATAGGTACAAACGCTAGACCAACAGCTTTACGAATCATCTTTCTTTTCGGATAATCAGGTGATTCAAGCCTTTAATATTCTAACCAGACTGGAAATAACTTTTTATAAAGTATGCTTCCCAGTGGGATTTGAACCCACGACCTCTGGATCACAAGGCAGTCAAAAACTATCCAGTATATTATTAAACCACAACCTTAATTTTCAGACAAGGTTTCATCATCTCTATATTTATCCTTAAACAAAGTTATCCTTCTACGTGATATATTCCCGTCTTCAGGAAGGGCTAAGGTCTGAGCCCATTTACAAATCACAAACACTGACCACCCGCCACCCTCACAATTATATACAACCCTTCGACTTCACCTTTAGGAACTTGAAATATGGTTGGATTGAAACACCCTTTAATCGCCCTGGATCGTAAAGAAAGATGCATTATTCATTCAGTGAATCTCTGTTTGGATGTCATTTAGTTCGTAGCTCAAATGTCAGCTCTTAGAATTTTCTCTCTGACATATTTTTACAAGCCTTTATTTAGTTTCGCCTGTCCCATTTTCTGTGTGTCCGTAATCAAATCTTGCAAGCTAAATTAAACCCCCTTCTCATTATTCTTTTGAGCTAAAACTTCATCTTTTTCGTCTAAGTGCATTCCCGGTTGCATCCTCAGCTGTGCTGCTTCCGAGGCCGGGGTGCGCTTTCGCTCTTTTTCTTCTCCAAATATGATATGCATGTCAATGGTCACCCAAAGATGCCAAAGACCTTGTAAAATGAAGAAGAAATAGCCGGAACACTTTCAATGATTGGGCTATAGTTTTACAACCGGCCGCCTACCTGACGACAACCCTCTTTGGGAATGTAATTGTAGCACGAGATGTTTGAGCTTAGTACTTAGTCGCCTCTTACGACATCCACAGGAAGAGATAGAGTGGTCCTATTCTAACCCAGAACCACACGAATACTTCATATAGTTAGTTATGTAAGTTGGTTGGGTGACAATGCAATATTATGGTACCAATGACTTGACCTCATGATGAAGCCGGAAGGTGGCTACGCATCTCTGTGATAAAACAACATAACCCCACCGAGTTTGGGCTCAGCTGTTTCGTCTTAAGGAGCTCTTTAAACTTTTTAGTTCATTTTTTTATATAAAAGCTTGTTTTTAATTATATTTTTTAAAATAATAAGTTTTTTACTATATTATTAGGTACGATGGCCATTTTTTCCTGTGGCATAACACTTGTAATACAATGTGTAATAACGAACATGGCTATCAGTTTGTAACCATTAATAATAATAACAAAAAAGAATTAGCATTGTGTTTTAGCAAAGTGAGCAGCCGCTCGGGCAATTTGAAAAAAAAAATTACATTCCCATACAAATTGCCCGACAAATCTAACCACGGGCTATACAAGATTATTATAGTATATAATCTTGTATAGCCCGTGGTTTAATTTATTACGGGTATGTCCCTTCCACTTTGTGTAAAGTCATCGCAAGTGCAGCTCAAGTTGCGTAAATATAAGTATATAAGAGATATTTTTTTTGGTATCCTATAGCTAATGTTTGCAAGGAGAGAGCAAAAAATAGTCCTCTCTTTAGGACTTATGTTAACATGCCTCCAGCTCAATGTAAGTAAACTTTATAATGTGGATCGCTAATTATAACGTATTGTACGCGTACACCGTGGTGCACATTCTATTTAATCTTAGCTTTATTTTAAGTTTTAAGGTAACAACTGGTGTATAGTGAAGGCCAAGATGTGAATTTTGAAGGACACGCGTTACGCAGCGCTCTACATCTGGCAAGTGGTGTGAACGGTAGGAAGAAATTCTATGAAACGCAATGTAGGCACGTAACGCGACGCAAGATGCGTCGCACGCATTGTACGCTGCGTGTGGTTCGGCACTTAACTTACTACACATGTTTGATTTCTAGATATTTTTCCGTACTGTCCTTTGACTTTATAATTTTTAACATTTCCGAGCAATTAGTAAATTGTAAGTATATAATGTTGCTCGTACCTTTAAGCACAAAAGGAAAAAATAAAGTACCCAAATAATATGAGGGCTTATAACATGAACAACTTTATTCAACACTGCGTAAAATAATATGAGCACACTACAGATGCAGCTGGAAATGCGCATTGAGCGATAAGCCGATC
Organism: Acrobasis repandana; assembly: GCA_963576875.1. Classification (NCBI taxonomy): domain Eukaryota; kingdom Metazoa; phylum Arthropoda; class Insecta; order Lepidoptera; family Pyralidae; genus Acrobasis; species Acrobasis repandana. Next base: position 5,094,915 of record OY756230.1, on the reverse strand, counting down.
CGAGCGGACTTTGATGTTACTGTCCGCGCGTCTCCGCTTCCGACCGCCATAGTGTGGATACGCCATTATATGACGTGCGTCCCACTTCTGATGTCGATGCAAAAATATGGCATAGTGAACCTTCCTATTGTGTTAATATACTCGTATAATTTCCTATATATCTTATATATATTATGATTTCCCTTTTCCATCTTCATGGCCACCATTACGCTAAAAGTGGCCTGGGCTTTACCGCCCTTGGCTCTGTCTACCCCGTTAGGGATAAAGACGTGATAGTGTATCTGTATCTGTTTATAATTTCCTCTTCTCCTTCTTCTTCCGAGCCTATTTCCCATACCTTTTGGGGTCGGCCCTCCTAGTCCTATTCCTCCATTCAAGCCGATGTTGTGTCATATCTGGATTCAAGTCCATCGTCTTCATATCCTTGGAAATAGTACCAAACCAAGTCGTCGGAGGGCGGCCTGGACCGCTTGGTTCTTCTATGGTCATAACGGTTCTTGTCATATGTTCCTCGTTACCTCATGACATGTCCGTACCAGCGTAACCTATTTTCTCGTAATTTGTCAGTTATACTTGCAACTTTAAAAGTCCCTCTGATATGTTCGTTTCTGACTTTATCTTTTAGGTTTACACCTCCAGACTAACGTAACATCTTCATTTCGGTGACGTGAAGTTGTTGCTCATCTGACTTTCGCATGGCCCAGCACTCGGATCCATACATTAAAGCTGGTCTTATTGCTTGTTTATATATGTTTTCTTTGAACTCTAGGGGCATTTTCACGTACAAATAACTCCTGTCAAAGATCTCCACTTAAGCCACACAGCATTAATGCGATTATCGATGTCTTTATCAATAGACGCAGAAGATGTTAATGTAATTGAATATTTCATCTTCTTTTTTAAAAGCCCCTAATAGTCCACTACTGAAATAAATATTGATTCAGATTTATATGCTGCGCTGCCAAGTCCACGTCATTACTAAACGACCAAGTTTCTAATGTCGATTGCTGAGACATTGCCTCCATGGGCGAGGGAATTTCGACGATAATATTCTTTATGCCGACTAATCCAATACTAACTTTATGAACGTCTCCACGTGGAGACATCATCAAGGCGATTTGATGTACTGACCTAAGTCAACTCGTCAGGATTTCTTCATCAACGCCGTACGTCGTGTCTTGCTTATGTATAGTGAACGTTACAGTTTTAAGAAAGTTATGTCCGTATGTAGCAGAATATACACAGAACCAATCACAGGTTTTTGATGATACTTTCTAAGTATTAAGTACTCTTCTTTCTTTGTCTTGTTTCATACTATTTTTTTTTTATTTAGTTCCATAAACTTGGTGGACTAATGGTAAAATTATAATCATTTATATCGACTTTGGTATCAGATTTATTCCTTTCCGTTTTAATAAGACAGTGTTATTTTCAAGTCATGTCCACACTCACATGTCGTGCAGTACGAGAGCCGCATTGTTGCTCTGATTCGAACGCAGACATCTCCAAACTAACTCGATCCGTTCTCACGTATTAATATATTCTATTCGATTCCATAATTCCAGACGATGTATCGATTGTACTACTCCAGATTATAGTTTGCGTTGTTAGGACAGACTTAGTTCGAGATTAGCGTCCGATGTGGATTAGGAAGTTGATATTGAATTTGGTTTTCGATATATTGAAATGAGAATTTGGCTGTTGATTTGTTTTGAATTTTGGTTACATATTAATAAGACTTCATTTTATTTTATACTAAACTGGGAGTGTAGGACGTTCGGCGACTAGGTGGGTCGATGATATCAAACAAGTCAGTGGGAAGAGAAAAAAGAAAAAAAAAGGTACGGGTGAAATTGATAACTTCCTTCTCTTTTGAAGTTGGTTTAAAATGCATGGCATTGGAGACGTCACCCTTAAAAATCTCGGTTTTAGCAGTGTATACCTCTTTGGTATACCTACACTTCTTCTTTTTCTTCACTTTTCGTGGGGTCGGGACAGCATGTGAGTCTTTTCCATTTCCTCAATCCTTTATCAAGGCAAATGTTACATTATTTTTATCCATATCATCCTTAACACACTCCATCCACCTTTGGCCTTTCTATATACCTATATCCAGTAACATTCTTTAGCACCTGTTTGGTACTGTGGCTCTCCTACCTATTGGATGGCAAACACTTGCAATTCCTTTTCATTATCACGGTCATCACATCAGTTTATCTCAATTTACAGAACCGTCCTATTGGTACAGTTTTCCTATTAAATGCGTGGCCTTTAAAACTAAATGAATATTCCCGTAACGGGTGAGCATTGAGTCTAATGGGCTTAATTAACCGAGGCACATTAACCCGGCGATTTTAAGTTCACACGTGCCACGGTATTGGAGCCAGGGCTTAAATGAGGGAAATGCAGATTAGTGCTTAGATGACTTTTACATTGGGAGAGTGTTAAGATGGTGAGTCGAGTGGCGAATAGCCATTTTAATACGCTAGTTTACAACAAGTCAAATCAGATACTTTTTTCTTAATGTCATAAACAAATATTTGCAATGGGATTTGTTGAAATATCTATATAATAAATCTTAAATCACGTTTAAAGTGGATGTGATCAATGACAAGTGGCATTATTTTGTGACGATTTATTCTATTAACAGTACCAAATAATTTATTATTGGCCCAGTAAAATACCCAATTTCACATGTAACCGACTTTTTGTACGCGTCCACTAAATGTAAATTTGTAAGTTCTCATCATAAGTGATTTTTGTATATTGTTTTATAAGAATAAATGTCTTTAACCAGATTTAACACGGTATTGAAGCCAATGCAGATTTGTGCTTAGATAACTTTTATATTAGGCGAGTGTTTAGAATGCAAGATGAGTGAAGAGAGGCAGTTTTAAGTTGGGATTATTATTTAAGATAGGATAATTATTTAATATAGCTAGGGTTTCTTTTTAATTATGCATACGATAACCAATGGTTATCGTTATCGTAGCGTTACTCAAAAAAAATATTTAGAAAAGTATAGCTTAAAGTATAACTACTTAAATACTTTTTTTACGCTGAATGTGAATGTCGGTGTGCAGGCACGAAATACGAAAGATCCGAGTTCCAAATAAGTTACATAGGTATCTTGTCTATTCATTTATTTAGTTAGTATTGTAGGTACACACCAATTACCTCTTTCTTCCCATTTCCTATCGCGGGTCTACTAGAAGAAATTTCTTTACAAATAAGTAAGTAGCATGTAAATAAGTAGGTACTTTGTTTTTTATGTACCTATTGGTTGTAAATTTTCAAGTAAACTTAAAAAAATAAATAGATAATAGACTAGCAGCACTAGTGGATGAATCAATGTACTTAAATTTTCCTTCACCAATGTGAACTCGGGCTAAACGCTTTAAACAATGTAGTTAATTATTTCGTATAATCTAGGCAGTTGTTTTATTTTATCTATTGTACATTGTAATGCTGCCGTTATTACTGCACTATATACCAATATCATATCGCATCTTAGGAATACTCTTTAATGCCTTAGAAAGAAAACAGGACACCATATAGGTACAATGGTTTGTCACAATAGGGACGTTGACTGGGTCCAAATTTTTTATTTTATTTAGTCTGTTAGCGAGATTATCTAAATATAATGGTCCCATATTTTTCGGTTTATCGAAGTAGTTAAAAAGTCACAAAGATACAGTGCGTCGAAGTTTCGGAGTGGGGTGAGTGAATTCACCATCAAGTGAAAATCGTACTTGATCGTGACGTCATGCAGAATTCAAATGCGCTGTATCTTTGTAATTATTTGCTAATCTAAATAAAAAGCGAAATAAGAAATAAGATAAATTACGTACATATTCATTTTTTAATAATCTACCTGATGAGCTTAAATATTTTTAGTACACATCGCATATTAATAAATAGGCATTTTTTGAGTCTGCGTGTTACACCTTAGACCTCATATTAGCTTCCTATCAGGCTAGATAGAGGTCAAACGCACTCAAATCTCTAATAAAAAAATAAAAGTCCATATTCCAGTATCTATAACTACATGTCATTTTTAATGTAAGTAATGTAAGTTTCCATATAGTTTCCGGCCTAGAATAGATATTCTCTGGTAGACAGCGCTTAGCGTTAAGATTATACCTATTGTACATTAATTTTATAGTGCAATAAATTAAATGAAATTAAAAAAACCGGCCAAGTGCGAGTCGGACTCGCGCACCGAGGGTTCCGTACAAACCTGCAAGGTTTACAAAGTTCGTTCATTACGACAAGTAAGTTTAAAATTATTAAAAAAAAATATATTATGTGATGTAACTAAAAATTTATGGTTTTCGTAATTTTTCCTTTATCTATGCTATAAGACGTTGCTTCGTACCAAATTTCAAGATTCTGAGTTCACGGGAAGCACCCTGTAGGTTTTGATTCCCTTGCAAGTGTCGAAAATTTGCGGCATAAACGGCTGTATCTTTTGATTGCGTTGGCTTAGAAGTTTGATTTTTTCACAGCTTCAAGGGACAGTAGACTTGAGTAATTGATATAAATTTCAGCTTCATACCTCCACGCGTTCCTGAGAAAAAGGGTCTTGACAGACGGACGGACGGACGGACAGACGGACAACAAAGTGATCCTATAAGGGTTCCGTTTTTTCCTTTTGAGGTACGGAACCCTAAAAATAGGACCATTCCATCTCCTCCTGTGGATGTCGTAAGAGGCGACTAAAACAATAAGCGCAAACATCTTGTGCTACAACTGCATTCCCATGGAGGGTTGACGTCAGGCAGGCGGCCGGTCGTTAAACTATAGACAGATAATTGAAATTGTTTTGGCTATTTTTCGCAAGGTCTTTGGCAAATTTTAACCAAAAAAAGTCTTTGGCATCCTTATTGGGTGACCATTGACATGCATATTATATTTGGAGAAGAAAAAGTGGGAAAGCGCACTACAGGCTCCGAAGCAGCACAGCTCAGGATGCAACCGGGATCATGCTAAGATAAAAAATGTGTAAGTATAGTACCTATTATTACATCAATGTAGAGTCTTTAGACACAATTCGACTCACTTTCGTCATTCTCACCAAACATAAACAATATAGGTATCAAAGAACTACCTACGTATTGCAACCACAAGCCATACATCAGGTGCATTCGTGATACAACTATATAACATATTATACATTGCCTATGTTTTATCTAAATCGGTCACTCGCTGTGTGGGGGCCGTAATAATAAATCAGAATATGTATCTGCTGCTGACAAATCTTAATATATGACTTTTCTGTGAATGCCTAGATCAGATTTTCTCAGTGGCGAGTATGTCGCGACTTGTGATATATTATGCAAGAGTAAATTCATCTTGATCAGACAATGGTAAATCATAATATACGGTGGAGACCAGGGCCGTAGCTAGAGACAGGGTACAGGGCCCAGTGAGACAATATACAGAGTTACTTTTTAAACACCGGCAACGTTTTTGGAGCAAGTTCAGTCCGTGATACTGAACTACTTTCCATAAAAACAATTATCGAAAATCTATAAAAAAAATTCGTCCTCCCTTTGGCTGAGCGCCAATTTGTATGGGAATACGAAATTATTTTTATGGAAGTTGTTCAGTATCACGGACCGAATAGGCTCCAAAAATGTTGCTGGTGTTATAGAAGTAACCCTGTATGCATAGGGTCTAACAGAATATACTGAAACTATTTTAAGGGTGAATTCAGTTTATGATATTGAACAACTTTCCCCAAGGAACATATATCGAAATATTAAAAAATAATTTTTTGTCTCTCATACAATTTGACCGATCAGCTGATCGTAGTTTGTATGCAAAGCAAAAAGTATATAAAGACATATGTCGATATATGTTCCTTGGGGAAAGTTGTTCAGTATTATGGACTGAATTCACCCTTAAAATAGTTTTAGTATATTTTGCTAGACGTTACGTAATTATATATAATATAATTATATATTATATACATAAATAAATATAAGGACAAATTAGGTACACTGTTTGAGCTAGCCCCAAAGTAAGTTTAAACTTGTATTATGGAATACTAACTCAACTATACTATATTTTATAATAAATACATAGGTATATAGATAAACACCCAAGATCCAATACAATGGAAAACACCAACTTGCCCTGGCTGGGGATTGAATCCAGTACCTCCTGATTGACGGACTAATAGCGTACCTATTGACCATTACGGCACGAAAGTCGTCTTATGGGACAGACAGAGCATTTGACTCTTGCAGCTCAAAGCAGACAAAGCCCAGCGCTACAAGACACAAAGGCCACTTTTAGCTAGATCGAAGGCGAGATGGTGGAAAAATAAATAAAAAAATCGGCTTTTACGGGAAGAGAAGCAGCTGGTACATTCTAAGTTATTTATTTTCTCCCAGACCAGCATGAAGGTAACCTTGCGGTCCATGGCATAGCAAAATCCAGATTTTTGGTGCAACATGTCAATTTCTACTAACTTCGACGTTAACGTTCTATATCTATCACTGCCCTTCCTTACAATCACCTCTGGATACGTTCTTTGTAAAGCGACATACGGGAATTACGGGATGTTGAAATATATGTGTAGGCAGGAATAGAATTTGTGAATGTTGTGTATGTACAGTTTGTTCATCAAAATTCTGATTATGAATCAAAATTACAAATTGCGCATACTGCATGCGACAAGCCGTCTCTCATAAAGGTCCAATCTTCGATTCTCGAGCTAGCCCCGCCCAGCAAATGACAATGATTATTGCAATGCACACAACACATGCATTGAATTCGATATTACCAGTGTAATGGTAAAGGTAGGTTCTGTTTTGTTTACTAATCGTACGTTCGTGTATAAGTGCTCAACAAAATAGTACCTACTAAATCAAAGAAAGAGACGTCTTAACTTTTCTTAAACCTCCCACTGAGTTACCATAATTTCCTACGGGTATCATCCCCACCTTATTAATTACTATTCCTTGGAGTTATTTATCGCCCAGTTAAGGTTTCAACCGGGTTGCGTTTCACTGAAAACATTAGAACTTGTGAAATGAAATATATTTTTAATTGGTCTTCTTTTCCTTCATTTGATCATACTAACCCAACTGTTCGTTATCTAAAGCTGTGTACTGTGTTTACTGACTAGGTATTAGTTAGTAGTTGTCTGTATTCAGTATTTATTTTCTGACCTAAGCCTGGTTTACATTTTGACAAGTGACAAGTGATTCTGCATATGAACAGGCGAGTTTTTGGCGGGATGACAAGGGGTTCGGTTGGGGTTTGCTTTAAATTATTTTACAAATTGATTTTATTAGACTTTATAATATGAAATTGGTGTCGTTTGGTGTTATAAATGCTAATGACATGAACAATGTGTGAAATAGTTAAAGTAGACAGTCATAGTACGGCTGTAGTGATATTTATTTTGCGGACTGTTTGGGCGTCTTCGGGCGTCGTCCGCCACTCAATCGTTTATGTAAACCAGTGGACTCGTATAGGTTTGTCGCCAGAATCTCCCTTGCAGCAGTCAAAGGCCTACACCACCCTTTGATTGTCTTGTTAGGGTTAGGTTAGGATTAGGAATAAAAAACAAATTAAAGATAAGCTCTAAAGGACTTGTATCCAGAGCCGTAAAATTATTTAATAAAAAAAAATGAACAGGCAGTGTCAAGTGACAAGTAAATTGCATTTTCTTTAAATGGGATTGCTCGGGTCTCATATGTGCAGAATGGACCTGGAAAGCTGGGCTCATATAGCCAGTGACTAAATAAACAAGCAGACGACTAGACGACCAAAGACTCGCTGAAAGGAAAACTTAAGTAAGGTCAGGCCTGTGCCACTCCCCGTTTAGGTATCGAAAATGTACCTACATTATTACTATGCGCGCAGGCGGCCCCTCCGGGTGGTAAATTCAGTTATACGAATCGTTTGTACAGAGTAATAAAAATTAAATTGGCTTGCAATGGATGTCTAGGTATTTATACGAAAAGGTGCTGAGTTCTGACGTGAGCTAAATTAAACCATATCGCTAGCCACATTGAGTAGATATTTCTTTGAATTTCTTTGTTGAGTGAGACTTCTTTACGTTAGTACTATATATTCTGTGGTAAGGTGGAGAAACGATGATCGGGACATTGCATTGGACGCAAAATATTGGCAGGGTATGGGGGAGAACTTTGAGGAGAGTAAAACTAAAATCTCTTATCAACATAAGTACATAATTTTGAGCTCATTAATTCGTTTTTAAATTAGTAATTATTATTTGATACTGGTAAGTCTACCACTTAAGCAGAGTTATTGCCTCAGGTTGCAAAGTAAGTATACTTAATTAATATTTGTCTTTTTTTGAGACAACATCGACAATTTCATCAAGGTAGCAGGCTGCAACGGACAGAGATATAAAGTAGAAAAAGAAAGGAGAGGCCTTTGCCCAGCAGTGGGACACAAATACAGACTAATACAAAAAAATCTTTTTTTAGATATTGTTTGTTTGTTACAAGCTTTTGTTTAGTTTCACCTGTCCCGTTGTCTGTGTGTCCGTAACAAATCTTGCAAGCTAAATTAGACCCAATTCCCATTAATCGATTGAGCTAAAACTTCATATACCTACTTATGTAAGTTGGGTGACGAATTAGAACACTATTCGCCAGTTTCTATAATTTGTCTTTAGATTTTTTAGTTTCAAAAATACATACAGAATAAAAAAAAACGAAAAAGAAAATACGTATACAAAAGCAGACTTATCCCATGTATGAATCTCTTCTAATCAACCTGCATTAGATTAAAAGAAAATAACATGCTATACTTAAAGCAGAAATGGGGTTTAATTTCGGTTGAGTGAACTGTACATTTTTAAATATTTTTTATATTCTAAAAACTAGACATCTATGTCTAGCCTAGGCTTTAATTAAGACCTTGTTTTGCAATGCAAGCCAGTATGTTCGGTCGACAGGTCTAGATATGGCTGTACGCTATAGCAGAATTAGTGAATGCTATTGGTCACTAAGGAATGTTGTATTTATCTATATGTATGTCAATATGTTGAGGTAAATAATATGTTTCTGTACAATATGGCGGTATTTTAAATGTCTTGCACTAACATTTTAGGCACCTATACCGTTAATGTTCAAAAATATTTAATATAAAAGTTAATAAAAATTCAAACGAATTACAAAATAAGTTTGGAAAATCCAAAAGTGCACGCCTCCTAGCGGTCACTCAATTTTCACAAAAAAAAACAGAACTTGAATATTGCATATTTATCGGTGTATTATGAACAAAATAAAAAAATTACTTTTAAATCTTCGCGCCATTTCCCACACAGAAAAGAAAGGTACTGCGCATGTATTGTCAATGTCAAGAAGAAAAGAAAAATGAAAAGATTAACATTGTATCCAGAAAAATAATGGAAATTAAGAATGGCTAAAAGGCAGATGCTAAACGTCATAAAAAAAATTAAATAAAATTGTCAATATCAATGAACCTTATTTACATAGATTTAGATATACCAACGATAGGTGGATTTCAGTTTATTGCTAATTATAATTGAACTACATTGAATTAGACCGTGTTCTTCGAAAGGACTTAGTTTTGGATAATACTGAAGCGTATAAAAAAAATGGACTTGATCAGATAAGTTTTTCGGGAGTTATCGTGACCACGCCAGTTTCCATACGTCCCGACACACGGACGTCCACAAAATGATTTTATTAAACATTGTTTTTATTTATTTAAAAAGCAAAATGTCTTTTAAAAATATCATAAGTGTTGAAACTAGTGTTTTTCCTTGACATTTATGTGTAAATATTATTGTACAAGTGCAATAGAAAATAAATAAAGACACATTTAGTTAAAAAAATCACTTGATTTTTGTAAGGCGAGAGTAGAGCACTACCTCATATGCGCTTCGCTAATGAGGCGTGCAATATTTAATTTTAGTTTAGTTCATTTTATAATGTTAAGTATTTTTTCAATATACTAGATAGTACAAACTTTTTCAAACGGTTTTCATAAAATTTACAAAAGGACAAAATCCACTAACTAAATTAAATAGTAGTTAAATCTCAATATCTGTTTCCAAATTTTCATTCCGATTTATTAGTCAGTTTTAGGCTTGTCGAAAATAAATAAACGGGCAAGTGCGAGTCGGACTCGTACATGAAGGGTTCCGTGCCTCCGTACAATGTTTTAAAACGCTGAAAAAACACGTTTCTTGTATGACGACCCCCTTTAATTTTTAACTTTATCTTATTTTTAGTATTTGTTATTATAGCGGCCATAGTAATTCATAATCGAGGAAAATTTCAAGTATAGAGTTAATGCCATTATAAAGATCTAGTCAAAAACGCTGAAAAAAACTCGTTTCTTGTATGACGATCCCCTTTAATTTTTATTTTTTTCTTATTTTTAGTATTTGTTGTTACAAAATTTCAAGTGTCTAGCTATTACGGTTCAAGAGATAGAGCCCTGTGACAGACGGACAGACAGCGGAGTCTCAGTTATAGGGTTCCGTTTGCACCCTTGGCTACGGAACCCTAAAAAGAAGTTTTTTTTTATGAAACGCTGTAGTCGATAAAATTCATTTCGTAGTTTCAATCAAAAACCGCAACTAAATTTAAATTTGGAACGTTAGAAAAAGAAAACGACTCTCATTACGAGGTCACAGATCAGTCGCATCGCAGCGTGATACTGGCCAAATGCAAATTCGCTACCGAGCTACGCAAGCCCGTTATGGCAGGGTTGGCAGAATTTTTATCAATTTATTCTTTCTTTCATACTGGTCTGTTTAAAAAATAGAACGTGCCAGCTGCTGGGAAGAGATTCAAACGCAGATTGTAAAAGCCAGTCGAGGGAATGTACGAAAATCTGAATCATGTCAATAGGCGATGCGGCTATATTATATACCTATTCACTTTTGGATCATAAGGCCCAAGGCTATGTACTACTTTTTTTTGGCGGCTGGCAACCCAGGAGCTTATATGTCAATTTTATTGCTCCGTATTTAATATTGTAAATTTAAATATTTTTATAGTTTAATTCATTAAATAATATTATTTAATCGTAAAATAAGATAGGTGCTTACATAATTCATAATTTGTTTGTGTAAATTTAGTGTATTTTGTGAAATAATGGTGTTCCAAGTTGACGTTCAGTGGGTATAAATTGTTACCGGCTTTTTACAACTTTTACAAGGTAAGAACGGTACAATATTTAATCCCGTTTATATATTTCACTAAAACACAGCGTCCTTTGTGCACAATTTTTCATATTTTCGAAAATTATCGTACATAAACACATCTAATTTTGATGTAAATTGACAAAGTAGATTAGGTTATGTTATTGTTATTTTTTAGTTAGGTGATCGGTTTTGCTAGCTTTATCGTGCAATTCTAGCCTTTATTATCTTCCCTAGACATTACATCTGTCCCTTTTTGTAAAATATGTCCTCCTCAACCCGTGCTGAGACTGCCCGACAACTGGAAATCCAGCTGAAGCAAGTCTTACTCGAGCTCAAGGCAGAAAAAGAAGACAACGAGAAATTATTACTGGAAAGGGAAGATAATGAACGCGAATATGTATTGATGCGAAATAACAACATTAGACTTGAACAAAAACTCTCTGAGAGTCTTCAGTTATGTGATGATTTGAGTGAGCAGCTGAACCGATCAAAGTTAGAAATAGATTCTTTCCGCCAATGTGGTGATACGTATGAGCAGACCCTCAGACGTACCACTGAATTAGAAAAGGAGTTGGGCGAGGCATACAGACAAATTAATAGCTATGAGCAAGATGCCCAGATGCGTCAGTCAGCAGAGGTGTCCAGCCTATATGACCAGCTCATTGATAGTGTCGCTATGTCTCCCTCAACTAATTCTCCAGTTATTGATCTCACTAGTGAGACATCATCGAGTAGTATTGATTTAGATATCTCAAAATCAATGATTAGTCATAACCAAGTTAAAAAATATGTAAAACTATCCAAAAAAATTAAGAAAACTAATAATAAATTAAAAATTAATCTCAGGAAATCATGTTTATTAAAATCCAGTTCATTAAATTGTAAATTGCAGTCAGAGTTAGAGTTATGTAATAAACAATTGGCGGAAAGTCAGGAGTCATATGAGGACAACAGGATTAGACTTGAATCTCATATTATTAAGTTGCAGGAGGACTATTCCAAATTATTCTCTAAGTATGACCTCCAACAAAAACAAAATACCGAACACATGCTGACTGTGGAGAAATTGATTAACAACAGCAGGTACAATCAAGAAACTCTTGATTTATTAACTAAGCAATGTACCTGCGGGCAATTCACCCAGCCCACCATCAGTGTCTCCACACCAGAGCTCTCTCCTTGTGACGGTAGTTTGTGTAGTAATGTGTCTGATTGTGTTGACTTTATTGACCCTCCATGTAATACAATAGTATTTTCTGACAGTATAGGTCGCAATATGGGTTGCATGTTAAACAAAATTCTAGATAAAACTTGTATAAATTACTGCTTCCCGGATGCAACCTATACTCAAATTTTAGATAAAATGAAATCAACCAAACTGAATTGTAAATCTACTGTTGTATTATTAATAGGCAATAGTAACAAAGTAGGAAAGAAAGAAATAATCAGCTGTATGGATTATTTATCTGAACTAGAAGTAAGCAAAATAATATTATGTGCGTTCCCATATCTACATTGCCAGTCTCCAAAAACTAACAAAATCATTCACTATCTCAATACTTTGATACATAATATGACATGTCGTTATAGTGATAAATTAGTGTTTTTTGACACTAACAATTTTATAAGTGAATGTCATGTGACAAAAGATAATATTTATCTTTCAAAATATTTTAGACATAAGATTGCTACATTGATAGCAAATAATATTAATTTTTGGACGAGTTTACATTGTAAACAAGATTCTAGTTTTAAGACACCTACAGACTTACCAAGTTTATGTAACGGTAATTCTGTAGACTTGACGACAGATTTAAACTGACCATTCAGACAACGGGAAGGCCTCATGAATTAAGAATACTTCATCAAAATTTAGAAGGTCTTTCCGGCAAAGAATTATTAGTAGAATTAGTTTTAAAAGAAATGGATGTGGACATTTTATGTTTGACTGAACATTGGCTGCATGAGAGTCAGATGATGTTCAGCCTAAACAACTATAATATTGTTAGCTGCTTTAACAGAAAGTCTGCTCAACGAGGGGGTTCTATAATTTTTATAAAAGATTCTTTCCGTAGCAAAGAGCGGAAGGATATTGTCAGACATTCTGTTGAGCGCTGTTGTGAGGTGGCCTGTGCCGAGCTTGATCATCATATAATTGTTTGTGTATACAGTCCACCAGATAGTAATTTCAAGTGTTTTTTAAAAGCAATGGACCAGGTTCTTAAGTCCTGTTCAACTAGTAAAAAGAATTTAATTATTTGCGGTGATTTTAATGTTGATATTTTAGTACATAATCCAAAGAGCACACAATTCCTAAATCTTTTTAAGTGTTATGGATTAGAAAACTTATTTTTTGAGCCAACCAGAATTACAGCTACATCTGGCACATGTCTTGATAATTTTTTTAGTAATATTCAATATTGTGATAAATCTGTTATCAACAAATTGCCTTCAGATCATTCTGGTGTATATGTAGCTTTTGTCAAAGAGTCCACCAGTAATTTGAGAAAAGATAAGATCTTGTGTAGACCGATTACTTCTAAAAACATAAAAAAACTTAAAAATAATTTAGATAACAAATTATTATCAGTGGTATATACAGGAAATAATCCTGACGACCATTATAATAAACTATTTAGTACTGTTTCCTCTGAGTATTCTAAAACATTGAAACAAAAAAGAGTAGTAGTTCATAGTAAATCACAGTTTAGTGAATGGGCTACTACCGGCATCTACATAAGTAGAAACAGGTTATATGATCTATATGCCCAAAAACAATATAACTTTAATCCTTCTTTTATAGAATATGTTAGAAATTATTCTAAAATATTTAAAAAAGTTTGTAGACGAGCCAAGTCGAATAGTATTAGCAAAAAAATAAATAATGCTCCTAATAAAATTAAAGAAACATGGAGTGTCATAAATAAGGAAACAGGTAAAAATAAAACCAAAGAAAATATTTGCCGAATCAAATGTAGTGGTAAAAATACTTCAAAAACTGAAGAAATAGTAAATATATTTGATGATTATTTTACTAACATTCCTTTGGAACTCACTTCTAATGTGAGTTCTAGCGCCCAGCGTGCTGAGGCTTTGCTTAAGAGTAATGTTAGCCCTTGTGATTCTAAATTTAATTTTAAGCATGTTAGCCCTAGCGATATAATAGATGCTTTTAAACAGTTAAATTTAAAAAAATCAGAAGATCACTGGGGCATGTCAGTAGCCGTAGTAAGTCATATTATACACATAATTGCTGCCGATTTAGCTTTCATATTTAACGAATGTATTGATGAAGGCATATTTCCTAACTTAATGAAATGTAGTAAACTAATCCCCTTATTCAAAAAAGGAGAAAAAACAGACCCTGGCAACTACAGACCTATCTCTATTCTGCCAGTTTTGAGTAAGGTGTTCGAAAAGATAATGCTCAATCAAATGCTACTTCACTTTAAGACCAATAATCTTTTCCATAGCCAACAATACGGCTTTACTGCTGGAAAATCGACCACCGATGCAGGAGTAGCACTTATTACTAATATCTACGACGCGTGGGAAAACAGAAATGATGCAATTGGATCATTTTGCGATCTTTCTAAAGCATTTGATTGCGTTGATCATCCAACACTTTTGCTCAAATTTCGTCAATACGGTTTTGATGATAAGTCAATTAAATTAATAGAATCTTACTTAACAGATAGGCTTCAAACTGTTGATATAAACGGCGTAAAATCACACGGGTCTAATGTGAAAATGGGCGTTCCCCAAGGTTCAATTCTAGGACCGTTCCTTTTCTTAGTTTATGTCAATGACTTGCCTTACATGGTTGAGAAAGAGGCTGACATGGTGCTGTTTGCTGATGATACCTCGCTAATATTTAAAATAGATCGACATAACAGTGATGCTAGCGCGGTGAACAGCACCTTATCTTTAATTTCTGATTGGTTTTCGGCCAATAACCTAATGTTAAATGCGAACAAGACCCAATGCATTCGATTCTCTCTTCCTAATGTGAATCAAGCCTGCGTTGACATACTAATTAATGGTCAGAAACTCGATCTGGTTGAAAGTACTACCTTTTTAGGAATCACAATTGATTCGAAACTTCAATGGGGCGCTCATATAACTAAACTTTCTAATAGGCTTAGCTCTGCGGCTTACGCTGTTAGGAGAATAAGACAATTGACAGATGTAGCAACTGCTAGACAAGTGTACTTTAGTTACTTTCACAGTCTAATGTCTTACGGGATACTTCTATGGGGGAGTGCAGCCGACATTCAGACTATTTTTCTTTTACAAAAAAGAGCAATTCGTGCTATTTACGGTTTAGGATCAAGAGACTCACTGAGGGAATTATTCAAGGAAATAGGTATACTTACTTTTGCATCACAATTCATATTTGAAAATATAATGTATGTAAGGAAAAATATTTCCTTGTTCAATAAAGTAAGTGATTTTACAGATAGAAATTTACGTAATAAGAATGACTTAGTTAGCCCGTATTACAGGCTGAATACAGTCAGTAAGTCTTTTATGGGGAAGTGTATACTTTTTTATAATAAATTGTCAGAATCGGTCCTTGATATGCCAGACAGAAAATTCAAAGCTTATGTAAAGAAAGTACTTTGTGAGAAGGCTTATTATAGGACCGATGACTATCTTAAAGACAAAAAGGTCTGGCTTGAGCTTGGCGCGGGTCCCTCTTAAAGGTTTGTATACTTAGACATGTCATAATTTAGGTACATTGGTACATACTAAATTTACAAATTGACATTATTTTAAATTTCGTAATTCTTATAATTCAATTTAATTATGACATAATAAACAATGTAATCTCTGTCCATCTATATAACTAATTTTAAGTTTTTAGTTTGTTAGTTGACGTCTTTGGAGAAAACGTGCAGTGCAGTTTGTTGCCGCTTCTTCTGCACTTGCGCCTAGGAAGCGGCGTAAACTTAGCTGTAAGTAACGATTTGACGTCAACATTTGTGCAAAACAAAACAAAGTGACTATTATTAAGAGATATTATAAATATCCTATGATAATAAAGATATTTTGAATTTGAATTTGAATTTTGTCCTATTTACCCTGTTAGGGACAAAGACGTGATTTGTTCAAATGGTAGTAGGTATGCGGTCGGCGTGGCAGCAAAGCGGCGTCGGCCTTTTCAAAGACGCAACTTTTGTGCCGCACCGCCATATTTCGACAAATGAACTATATATACTGTACTGGTAAATGAACTATATATCTGTACTGGCAATATTTTGCTTAGGAAAGAGAAACTCAGAATCTAAGAAAAGTGCTTTGCCCAATTCTAGGAAATTGATTACTATTAATAAAATAAATAACGCGATAAACTAAACATCATATTCTGAGCCTGGGTTTGATAAGTGAATCTCTCAGTGCTTCGGAAGAAACGTAAAACCATGGGTCCCAATAAATTAGGCAATTTGATAAATTCTGGTTAAAGTTTTCGTCACTTACTGTGTAGATTGGATGATTATGATTTGTATGAAATATCGATTTGTGACGTCAGAGTTCCTTGGAGTCAAATAGCGCTCTTAATATCCGTTTTTCTGCATTAATAAATCTAAAATCACGTTCAAAGTGGATGTGATCAATGACAAGTGACATTATTTTGTGACATTTTATTATATTAACAGTACCAAATAATTTATTTTTTTCCCACCAAAATACCCAATTGTTGGTGTAGTAGGTAAATACAAAAACAACCCCTTTAAGGTCACACAAAAATAATATTTTTGGTCACATTACTCATTAAGCTATTGTACTTACCTTAAGATCTTTGATCATATGGCACTAAACAATACCCCCCATTTAGAAAGATAATATTTATCTTCCAAATTTTACGTGAGATGTATAAACAATTTATAAAGTTTTCTTTTTTTGTCATCCCTGAACAATAAAGTAAGCTCTGGTAAAAACGTAATTATACACACGAATGCGCATGATTCACGAAATATTTGAATACGGTATTACTTACATACATTCGCTACGCTGAAACAGTCTCAGCTGCCAGTATCTACATAAACAAAATTCAACCTTATTACAAGAAAAAAGAAAATTCAAATTGGATGAATATAAAACAGAGCAACGACTTTTGAAATTCGAACAGAGGTTATGCTGGACGCATCTCTAATCGGCGCAAAAACAAATAATAATAAACTTTATTGCGTTGACGTTAAGGCAAAATTTGGTTGTCTTGTTTGGTCAGGCATTAGTTGAAGAAGAATGATGGCTGAGTAGTGATGTGCAGACGCCGTGGGAACGATCCGTTTGGGAAATGAAGTTCGAAGGAGAGCGTGAACTGAAGATCGGTCTGAAGATAGTCTGGAATTGTAGCGGGCTGTTTACCTTGTTCAATAAATAACTGGCATATTGTTATTGCTGTTATATTTTAAAGTGAAAAGTTTACGAGATAATGCGGTATATTTCGTATATTACTCTTTATATCACATTATTATTTGACTTTTTTTAGTACTAGTTTAAAAGGTAGCATATTTTTTTTGTAAATGTAGAGCCGGGAAATGGATGGAGGCTGTTGCCATACGATGAATTTTAAATTCGTAAAAAAGTATAAACAAATTGTCTTACAGTCTTATGTTTTTTACGGAAACCTTATAAGTATTTCAATGACTTGACTTAAAATTATTTATTCCAAAATTAAAATAGGTTTCCGAAGCACACACGGCTTCTAAGGCACAAATTTGTTGCATAAACTTATAACATAGACTATCGACCTATTTAATACTCATAAAGATAAATCAAAAGAAATTAAATAGTCAGTAAGTGTAATAACTTATAACTTACCATTATTTTCTCCAAGGCAGATAACATTTCTTTGGTTTTAGTAAAATATCAATTATTTAATTCAGATATTGTAGTTTTATTTATTTTGATAATTTTTGACTATTAGTTGATGAAAAGAGTTTTTTATTGCCAAAGCCAAAAACACATTTTTTATTTTTACATTATATCTCATTTATAATAACAATAACACCTTACCTCACATGCAGACATTTCTCCTTTCAATTTAGCTTCGAACCGATACTTCGATCTCAAATCACACGATCGTTAATCCTTTCGATAATCGATTTGCACGCACGCGACCCCACCACGTTACAATTGCTATTAATTCGACCAATCGACAATCGAATTTCAACTTTATCTCCTTATCAATAAAGAATTTGTATATTTTTCTTGAATTATTGGTATGATGCATGCGCTTTTGGACGCGACGACCACATCCTGTCTTTTGTTCGATTTGAATCGAGAAGTCGATCAAGTATCGATAGTTTTTGTGTCTTTTTAATGTGTTAGAGTGACTTTATTTTAATTAGAAAATCTGACACGCGTGTTGGCCACTAAACTTCGTTTCTTCGATTTCGTTGACGGCAAAAAGACCAAACCTGTACGAAGTATGTGACATAGAACATACAGGACATTGAATAGAAAATACCCATAATACCAAACAACTTTCCCCAACATATATCGAAATATGAAAAAAATTTTTTGGCCTTACAAGTTGACCAATCAGCTAAATAGGGGATCGGACAACTTTTCACAAACTGTTTGAAAGTAATTACAATGGTTATTTATTACCATAAAAAATAATATTTTATTTAAATAAGGCTGTAAATATACATAAATTACATTTAAAATTTAAATGCATAAAAATGTCGCGTAAACGCTTCATCTGTCACCTTGGCCGCGTGACGTCATCTGTTTGTGAGTAAACATCAAACAATAAAGTGGTAAAAATGATGGCAGTAGTGGAGGCCACAAATTCACATAGTACCTAATGTTGACATCTATGGTTGACATTTTGAGGTTACCCCAGCCGTCAAAAAGGACAATTACAAACGAATGACGTAACGCGCTGTGATTGTTGTTTCGTTCAAGGTGGCGAACAGATTCAAAGTATTGCAATTAACGCATTTTATTTTTTGATTTAAAAATATAAATCACTAGCTATTGCCCGCGGCTTCGCTCGCGTTAAGAAGTATAGTTTTTGCGGCTTTACTTTTGTTTAGCATGTGTAAATAAACGGGCAAGTGCGAGTCGGACTCGTACATGAAGGGTTCCGTACCACCATACAATCTCAGATTAAAGATAGGTCCAGATACCATATACGCCACCCAAAAGTGACGCCAGTTAAAAGAGACCAAAATTTGTGTCTTCGTTCTTAGCCCCGCCCACAGCTTGTCATTACGCTATGGAAGTTCACGGCGTCACTACGTAACGACACGGTGTTAATTTATTGTAAAAATCACTGTTTGTACAGTGAAATCGTGCAAAAATTACACTAAAATAAAAGACCAGGAGACGGTCATCACTTTTCATAAGTAAGCAAATTTTCGACTAATTCCTACGTATTATTCGTAAAATTATTACGTAAAAATATTGTCAACAAACCAATGCCATGACATTTAGTGTTGTCAGAGTGTGGAATATTTTTACCATCTCTTATTATTGAGTCGACAAATCGTATGATTTGGAGAACAGTTTTTTGTATGTATGTTTACTTGTACGTTTTGCTCTGTATGTTTGTGTGAGATATTAACGTTAACATTTTCATATTGCGCTAAGAAAAAATTATAATATATTGGTAAGTAGGTATGTATTGATGAAATTTTGAAGTGGCCGTATTAAGTATGAGTTACCTAGTTATTGAGGACAAAAAGTTAGTCGTTATAATGTTATTTATAAATAACATTTATTTTTACCCGACTGCGCCAGAAGGAGGGTTATGTTTATCGAGTGTATGTATATGTATTTCTTTGGTACGCTCTACAGCCTAAACGGCTTGAAGAATTTAGCTTGAGAGGTGTCATTAGATTTGTCTTAATTCTGAGAGTGACATTAGATATATAAAAAAAATTAAAAATACAAAATGTTGGATTTTTGGCGCCAAATGACATATATTTTTTCATTTCAAATATTTTTTCGTTTAAAACCAATCAAGTGGTTTATTAAAAGAAACGATTTTATATAAGGAATACAAATATATATAACTTATACGTTTTAATGTAATTTGTAATGAAAAATACTAAAAACAACATATAATCACGCTGATGTTATATCAGCGGTCGGGTTTTTTTTTAAATAATTACTTGTTTCCGTAAATTTCCTACTGATCCGGTGACATCCAGTCATTGGACTAAAATAATAAGAAGGAAAATGAATTCTGGTGGAAGTGGCAGCCTAAAGGAAAGACGTTTTCAGCTAACTTTCGTGTCCAGGACACATACACAACAAAGAGTGGTCGTCGAACAATCGCTTAGGGGCTGTGCCTGCAAAGGATTATGGATTTTTAAGGACTCAAATAAATATTGTTGATTTGATACGTGTTTTTTTCTTTTACCTATTTTAATATAATTTTTGTTCATCTACATACACAATAAAGCTTAGGGGTCGTCCACATACTACGTCACGCAAAATTTCTGGACATGTCACGCTTTTTCCAATCCCTATGACACGTACCGACACGTTTGGCATGACTCCCCCTCCCTCTATCACTGTAACGTAATATGTGAATGGCCCTTACGAGGTTTAATTTTATACACTTATTTATAATTTGTCAATATGAATAAGAACAACACGTAAAATATCTCCCACATTCTGGGGTAATTTTCTTGCGCTGGGAATAATTTACTTCACACACACAAGAACAGTAACGATAGTGACGGTACACGCGTAGTGGCCGGTGCTCACGCACATGCATCTCACAAAATCGCTTCACTTTGAACGTTGCATTTTGTATGAAACGCTCAATCTAGATTAATCTAAGCGTACAATGTTTTACCGCTGAAGAAACACGTTTCTTGTATGACGACCCCCTTTAATTATTAGCTTTATTTTATTTTTAGTACGAGTATTTGTTGTTTTTGTGGTCATAGTAATACATAATTGGTGAAAATTTCAAGTATCTAGTTAATGCCATTATGAAGATCAAGTTAAAAACGCTGAAAAAAACACGTTTCTTGTATGACGACCCCCTTTAATTTTTAACTATTTTTTAATTTTAGTATTTGTTGTTATATCCGCCATAGTAATACATATCGGTGAAAATTTCAAGTGTCTAGCTATTACGGTTCAAGAGATAGAGCCCTGTGACTGACGGACAGACAGACAGACAGACGGACAGACAGCGGAGTCTCAGTAATAGGGTCCCGCCCGTTTGCACCCTTCGGGTACGGAACTCTAAAAATTAGGGCCACAAAACTTCTTTGTATACAATATTAAGCTAGGTATAGTATCTATGTACAATTATATACGGCGGTCACTCATCATCGGGTATACTCGTATGTAACTCAGTGAAAACACAACGATACCGCGTTTTAAAATAATACTAACGCCATCTATTGTCAACATTTAGAACTAAAAAATATTTTGTTCGTCTTAATTTATTATTTATTGTACTGATAGGTTCATACTAATACATTTACATCCTCCATCATCCCTTATTTTATCCCCATGGGGGTTGAATTTATCGAAATCCTATTTAAGCGAACGTCTTCATTATAGTAGCTCCAATCTTTAATTTCAGTTCAATCAGTCGAAAATTTCATCACCTATTTTATCCCCTTAGGGGTAGAATTTATCAAAATCCTTTCTTAGAGGATGCCTACGTCATAACATCTACCTGCATGCCAAATTTCAGCCCGATCCGTCCAGTGGTTTGGGCTGTGCGTCGATAGATCACTATGTCAGTCAGTCAGTCAGTCACCTTTGAGTTATATATATTTAGATTATTATTTCTTAAAAATACTCATTGAATGGTCAGTTTATTTAATTAACATTATTTATAATTACAACAAAATATTTTTGATGAGACCTGTCTGATCTATTGAGTTTGTATGGACAGCCAAAAAGTTTTTTTCATATTTGGATATAATTATGTTCCTTGAGGAAAGTTGTTCAGTATCATGGACTGAATTCACCCTTAAAATAGTTTCAGTATATTTTGTTAGACGTTATACAGGGACTAACATTGAGTAGATATTTCTTTGAATTTCTTTGCTGAGTGAGACTTCTGTACGGAGTATTAGTAACTATTCTGTGAAATTACGAAGATACAGTGCATTCAATTTGGCATTACGTCACAGTTTTTACATGATGTCACAACCTCTCCGAACCTTGGTTGCTAATATCTTTGTGATTTTTTACTGATTTGATGAACTGAAACTTGCCGTGTGGTTCCCGGCAGATGTGGAATAGGACCACTCCAAGTCTTCTCGTGGATGTCGTAGAAGGCGACTTAGGAAACACAAGCTAAACAAAGATTATAAACATCAGGGAGACCTGTCCAACCCGTCTGGCCAGCGTGGAGAGTGTAGGCTGAATCCTCTGACTGCTCTGGCTAATATATGGCTCTGGTAGTCGTGCTCCTGCAGTGAAGACTAAAAAGACCTGATGATGATGATAAACTGAAAAATTTGGGTGCATTATTTTTGGATAACTGACGGACTGAGTCATCATTAGGTATTATTCCTCGTAATACCTAAATATTATCTAATATGTTTTTTTACTTTAAAAATAATAACTTTAATATAACGCTACGGCTTTCTCTTTAAGGCCTTACCTAAATTTTCCGGGGTCCATTTAAAATAAATCATTTCAATAAAAACGGAGACATCATTTAAAATTTTGCAACTATCAAGTCCTAGATAACCCTTCAAAGTATTTTATGAACTACTGTTTACAGTTTAAAGTGAGAACGTTAAGCTTTACTACGCACATTTGCGAAAAACGGCCACTTTTGACAAATGTGCGTAGTAAAGCTTAACGTTGTCATTATAAACTGTAAACAGTAGTTCATAAAATACTTTGAAGGATTATCTAGGACTTGATAGTAGCAAAATTTTAAATGATGTCTCCATTTTCTTTGAAATGATTTATTTTAAATGGGGGCAGCACTGGACCCCGGAAAATTTAGGTACGGCCTGAAGTAGATATCAACTTAATCTAATTAATTTTATAACTAAACCATCTGTACCTATTCTAAACATGACTTCTAATATCTGACCATCGAAACAAACAAGTTATCATGGGCTAACCATCCTAATTAACAGAACAAAAGAACAGACATACAGACAACAAGAACAATGCTAACTATACTCAGTGTTGACGTCTTATTAACTGATATCGACGATCGTATCGATATTATGACGGCCGGAATCGATTCCTGTGCATCGATATTATATTTTTATGATGACTCAATGTGAAGCTCGTATAAAGTAGGTAGACCATGGTAAGAAGATAGGGTACTTTCTTCTCGTGAGAGCTGATCACGTGATTAGAACAAGAGTACGACATCAGTTGGGAGTGTTGCCTCTGTAATTGAATTACACGAGCAAAGCGTATTTTTAACTTAACAAACCAATCATGAACTACTTAATAATGATGTTATAAAATAAACGGGCAAGTGCGAGTCGGACTCGTACATGAAGGGTTCCATACCACCGTACAATGTTTTAAAGCGCTGAAGAAACACGTTTGTTGTATGACGACCCCTTTAATTTTTAACTTTATCTTATTTTTAGTATTTTTTGTTAGAGTGGTCATAGTTATACATAATCGGTGAAAATTTTAAGTAACTTTTTATTGCCTTTATAAAGATCGAGTTAAAAATGCTGAAAAACACGTTTTTTGTATGACGACCCACTTTAATTCTTAACTTTTTTTATTTTTAGTACCTATTTGTTGTTATAGTGGCCAAAGTAATACGTAATCGGTGAAAATTTCAAGTATCTAGTTAATGCCTCTATAAAGATCTAGTTAAAAACGTTGAAAAAACACGTTTTTTGTATGACAACCCCCTTTAATGTTTAACTTTTTTTATTTTTAGTATTTGTTGTTATAGCGGCCACCGTAATACATAATCGTTGAACATTTCAAGTGTCTAGCTATAACGGTTCCAGAGATAGAGCCCTGTTACAGTAGACAGACAGACGGGCAGACGGACAGACAGCGGAGTCTCAGTAATAAGGTCCCGTTTGCACCCTTTGGGTACGGAACCCTAAAAATTAAACAGGTGACTCACACTATACGTAATCTTACTTACGTACTCAGTTTTCGTGTTACATTCGTAACGTCTTAGGTTATCGTGGAAAAAGAATAGGTACCATATCTTATTACACCATATAACAGACTTATCGCACAACCTTCTAGATATATGACAAATAAATAAATAGATAAGCACAAATAACACATCGAGCTAGACTCAGACGGTCATCCCCTTTTATAACAACTCGAGTATTCGCCTGCAATCATTTAAAAATAGAATAATTATTCCCCAAAATAAGTTTAAACTTGTATAAGATATGAAAAGGTAGGATTGATCAATCGATTTCAGTTTGTCTTTCAACAATAGCGGCCCACCCCTGCTTTTCACGGGTAGATGTAGTAGGTATACATTACGCATTAAAATCAGTGTACACACAAAGGTACTAACTGTATACAGGCGGACTTTATCCACCAGCAAAATGTTTGGAGCAAGTTCAGTCCATGAAACTGAACTACTTTCTATAAAAAAGTTATTAAAAATCGATAAAAAATATTGTCACCCTGTATGTATTGATGTTTTTACTAATCCGAGTGTAAAACACTACTAGGTAGTAAACGCCACTAGGCCATCGATTATTATTAACAGGAAGATACGCTTCGGCACGTAGGTACAATGTGACAAGAGAACAGAATACTCAGCTTGCGAAATCAAAGATATTCGGAAGCATATCGATTTTTGGGTTATTTTATACCTACTTATGTATAGCTTAGGGGGTGATCCCACTGCACCGCGCACCGTCGCGCAGCGCGGGGCCGCAGTCATCTCAGTTTGTATAAAAAACACGCCTAGTCCAACCCACTAAAAACGCGGCAGATTCCGCGCACCGCGGAGGGACGCGTTGCCAGTGGGTGAATCGCCTTAGATTTATGCATGCTTAGCGTTACAGAGTCCAAATAACTGCTGTGGGAATATTTAAATATAGCGCAAAATCTAATCATTTTATGTTAACAAGGATATTCAAAGTAGAAAATATGTCAACTTACTCGTCAATAGTTACGAACAATTTTTACTAGACGTGAAATCGCTCTTGCAGAATAAAAACCTACATAGGTAGGTACTCGTATCTGAAATGTACAGAACAGCTCATTCCGTACAAAATTGATTTAATTTCAAAACATTATTTCTTTTTCGTAAGTATTTTACTGTTTTATCATAATCACTTTCATATCTGTAAAGTTATCGTTCGAACTGCATACTAGCGCCATCTCTCGTCGAATAGCGGAACTACGTATGTAAAATATGAATGTAATTTAGAATTGGGGTCAAAAATATGATTTTTCTCACGTTACCTATCATGTAAACTTGTTAAAAATTAATATGCAACCAATAATAACTTTACATATTAATTTAATATCAAATTCGATCTCAAATCTTCTCCGATTATAATAGTTTATTTATATTTTTTATGATTATAATAGATAATGATGATGATAGATGATTATAATAGTTTAGTTATGACGACCTCCGTGGCGTAATGGTTAACACGCTAGACCGCTAATCCGGAGGTTCTGGGTTCGATCCCCAGCCAGATCAAGTTGGAAAATGGCCTTTTTCAAATTGTCCTGGGTCTTGGGTGTTTACGAGTATCTATATATGTATTTATCATAAAATATAGTATCGTTAAGTTAGTATCCCATAACACAAGTTTAGAACTTACTTTGGGGCTGGCTTAATCAGTGTGATTTGTCCCTATATATTTATTTATTTTATTTATTTATTTATATAAACTAACCTCGTTGAGCATGTCCAAAATTTACAAGAGACTTTAGATTTACGAAATTTACATATTCCACTAGGCACACGTAGAGGTTCTACTGCTCCCAAAATTGAGTAATAATGCAGTGAAAATGAATGTAAAGTCACGCGTGAAGCATTGTTAATTTTGTGTGTTCACCCGTCTACAATCTCGAGTTAATACTTAGGTACACTTGTGGTAATGATATACAGGTTGATTGTTTTATAGGTACTTAATAGGATTTTTACCTTTCAATCTTATAATAAGAAATATATTTATCGCTGTTCGTTCTTAATTTATCTCTGTTTGTTTAATCGTTCTTCTTTGCTGGTCTGGAAGAAAAGAAAAAAACAGAATGTACCAGCTGCTTCTATTCCCGTGCAGATCGTAAAAGCCGATCAAGCGAATGGGCGAGAGTCTGAATCATAAGAATAGGCGATGCGATTTGCAAACCATCACTATTATGATTTCCCTTTTCCACCTTTATGTCCACCGTCACGCTAAATGTGGCCTGGCCCTTACCTGGCTCTATCTGCCCCTTTAGGGAAAAATACTCGTACGTGATAGTGTGTACATATATATTTTTATCGCTTTCACTTTTTATCTACCAATAAACTAATACCAATATTTTGGAATAAATAGTATACTTACTGTACAGCAGTAGTAATATATGCAGTCTACATAGTCACTCCACAGTCCACTGCTGGACTAAAGACCGTCCCATTAAAGGGAGGATTTTTCCCTAATTAAACGAAAGGTTTCGTCCGTACATGAAGTCCAGTACTGCCCCCATTTGAAATAAATTATTTAAAAGAAAACAGAGATATTATTTAAAATTTTGTTCTAGTATCCCTTCAAACTATTTTATGAACTACTGTTTACAATTTAAAGTGAGAACATGAAGCTTTTCTTTGCACATTTGCCAAAAGTTTTACAACTATTTGTTATTGTTTCCATAAATAAGAAAAATCTGTAATTTTCCGAAATAAAATTAAACACAAATAATAAATAAAATAATTTCAGTTAGAGCTGCTGAATGAACAATACACGCTCCACGATCCAGATTTATTCAAAGAAGCACTGAATCCTGAATATAAGAGAAACGTATGAATCCAAAATTATTTATTTGGCTCGGGGAATGAATTTAGCGCACCCTGTGGATTCGGTGTTTTCTTAGCGTTAACGCGAGGCGTCGCTACTTTATATTTAGCAGGAGTGTGTGATAGGGTTGCTTTGGAATATAATATAATGTAGATATTTTTATATATAACGTGTAAAAGAATATACCTACTAATTTCTTTTTTCGACCCAAAAAGAAATTAGTAGGTATATTCTTCGTCGTCTGTCCATGATACTGAACAACTTTCTAAAAGAAACAACGTAGAAGGGATATACCCGTAATAAATCGAACTACGGTCTATACTAGATCATTATACTTAGTATAATTAAATTAAAATAAACGCCAAAAATAAAAAAAAAATTTCGGCATTTCGATACAAAATTATTGGAATGTCGTAATTTTTTTTGGTTTTTTGACTGTTATTTTAATTTTATTAGTATAGCCCATGGTTCGATTTATTACGTATATGCCCCTTCCACGTTGTATAATAGGTATATCGAAATACAAAAAAAAAATTCTTGGCGTAAGAACCGATCAGCTGATCGGTCGACTTCTATGAGATGCCAATTTGTTTTTCCCTTTCTGGTTTTATGTCCCTTGGGGAAAGTTGTTCAGTATCATGGACTGAATTCATCCTTAAAATAGTTTTAATATATTTCGTTAGATCGTTTATGCATGCCTGCGTTTTTAAATATTTATTAAATTTTTAGGCTTAGACCTTACAATGTATTTATCAATCTACCTATTTATCTAAGAATTTCATGTCTTAATGGCAAATACTGATGACTAAAACAAACAACATATTTTTATTTAGTAATATAACTAGTATTAATCAAAATAAGAACAAACTTATGATATTTCCGTATTAGCTAAAAACAAGGTTTTAGGCCTGTTTATATAAATCTTAAATACTTAAATTTGTTTAGGCCCAATCCATATCTGTGATAATTTTATTTATTTATTTCAGTAACCTACAAAATTAAATGTAATAGGCAAACTTAAAGCCACTGGCTTTATCTACCAGTCAACCCACTAGCCTAGTCATGCCGCGAAAAGAAAACTTTAGAAGGCGGTGCAAAATCATAATTTTGCACCGCCTTCTAAAGCCAGAGCAGTCAGAGGACTTGGCCCACACTCAAATCTCCACGCTGGCCAGACGGGTTGGAGAGATTTCATTGATGTTTATAAGCTTTGTTTAGCTTGTGTTTCCTGAGTCGCCTTCTACGACATCCACGGGAAGACTTGGAGTGGTCCTATTCTACTCTGCCGGGAACCACACGGCTTATTATGAAGTATTACTTAACTACATACTTATATCGTATCTACAAGTATTTACGGAAACAGATATCCAAATCTCTGCACAATTTCCCAGCAGGTTTCCCCCGAGAGACAGCCCTATCCGTTGATACTTCACCACTGTCGCACAGTATGTTATAATTTTTGCCTACCCCCCAAATACATTTTGGAACAAAAGGCGTCTTAATGAACGTATCGCGATTCAAAACCATTATTAAGCATTGTTAAGGGATCGCTCGGGACAGGGAAGGGTTTTTTGTTCTTATTTGGCTTATTTTACGAGTAAGTTCCGCATTTTTAGGCGACGTTGGTACTTTTCGGATAGTTAGGCTGAATAACTGAAAAGTCTACGTGGTAACAATGGTATGATATGTGTTCCTAGATATCTTTTGTTACATTTGGTCGCTTGGCATCAGATTTCAGCATTTAGGTAGATTGAATGTTAGGTGAAGGTGTAGTCTTATAACACCGATAGAACTTTGTTTGAAAGGTTCGTTTGATTTTAAGAGTGGTTACCGCGTAGTCTAGCTTTAATAAATAAGTGAGAAGGCCGCAAATGTACGTAATGTACATCCATTTTTAGGGATTCGTACTCAAAGGGTGCAAACGGGACCCTATTACTGAGACTCTGCTGTCTGTCCGTCCGTCTGTCTGTCTGTCCGTCTGTCTGTCTGTCTGTCACAGGGCTTTATCTCTTGAACCGTAATAGCTAGACACTTGAAAGTAGCTTTTCACAGATTATGTATCTATTACTATGGCCGCTATAGCAACAAATACTAAAAATAAAAAAAAGTTAAAAATTAAAGGGGGTCGTCATACAAAAAACGTGTTTTTTCAGCGTTTTTAACTAGATCTTTATAATGGTATTAACTAGATACTTGAAATTTTCACCAATTATGTATTACTATGACAACTATAACAACAAATACTAAAAATAAGAAGTTAAAAATTAAGGGGGGTCGTAATACAAGAAACGTGTTTTTTCAGCGTTTTAAAACAGACGGTATACGGTGGTACGGAACCCTTCATGTGCGAGCCCGACTCGCACTTTCCTGTTTATTTTGTAATTTACTTACCCCTTTATATGTAATGTGTTATATAATAGGTACTTATAGTAAATTAAGGTAAATAAGTTTACCTGACAATGTGCTATTTTATGTTTCGCTTGTGACTTCATCTGCATATAGCCCTCAGGAATGTTATGGTGGGTAAGATTAAGCAGGTTCTTAGTAACTTAGGTATATGTTTTAACTCCAAATAGATTAATTGTCTATTTGCGTAACCTAGGTTTCGTCAAATCAGTTTAGCGGTAATTGAGTCACAAACATCCAAACTTTTACGTAGGTAGGTAC
The DNA here is from genome assembly GCA_963576875.1 of Acrobasis repandana. Taxonomy (NCBI): domain Eukaryota; kingdom Metazoa; phylum Arthropoda; class Insecta; order Lepidoptera; family Pyralidae; genus Acrobasis; species Acrobasis repandana. Next base: position 5,065,155 of record OY756230.1, on the reverse strand, counting down.
GTACCTATAACTTGTACCTGATTATCATTCATCATCAGGTCTTTTTTAGTCTCCACTGCAGGAGCATGACGCTCTCTGTACTACCACGTACTACCAAAACCATACAACGTGGAAGGGACATACCCGTAATAAATGGAACCACGGGCTATTCTAGATCACTAAAGTATAATGAAATTAAAATAAAAGCCATATAAGAAAAAAAAATTGTCATTTCCATACAAAAGTGCCGCCCGGGCGATTTGTATGGGAATGTCGAATTTTTTTTGGTTTTTTGACTGGTATTTTAATTTCATGATACTTTAGTGATCTAGTATAGCCCGTGGTTAGATTTATTACGGGTATGTCCCTTCCACGTTGCATATTAGCTAGAGCAGTCAGAGGATTTGGCCTATATACACTCTCCACGCTGTCCAGACTGGTTGGAGAGGGCTCATTGAGCTTTTTAAGCTTTGTTTAGCTTGTGTTTCCTAAGTCGCCTTCTACGACATACGGGACTTAGAGTGGGCCTTTTTTTCTTTGCCGGGAACCACACGGCTATTGGTACCTAATACCTATTTATTTATTAGAATTTAACGAATAACTTACATTTTCTTCAGACGCTTTTATGTAAAAATTGCCGGGTAGGTACATGAGGTGATAACAAATTATTGCGTATTTAATTTATACGCAACTCTTGATTTATTTGATATTGCCTGGACTAGACTGGACACTGGTCAGCATATCTATTCTTATTTTATTTTACAGTAATAACTTAGTACATAAATTATAAGTACTTTATTTATTTATTCAAAAAACGTTATTGTACGTCAGTGATAGTTATCTACATCTACACTTCTACACTAATATTATAAAGAGGAAAGATTTGTACCTATTTTTGTATGTTTGTAATGAATAGGCTCAAAAGTACTGGGCCGATTTAAAAAATTCTTTCACCGTTGGAAAGCTACACTATCCCCGAGTGACATAGGCTATGTGTGTACCACGGGCGAAGCCGGGGTGGACTGCTAGTACGTAATAAAATAACAAAGGTAATTTTACAAATGGTGGACTTATCCTATAAGGAATAAGTTATTAATGTAAGGCAGAGCCATGCCTACTCAACTGGTTCCTCTAAAAATCAGCGTCTTGGCCTCAAAAGCCTCACATAATGCTAAGAGTACCCATTTTTGTTTTATTTTGTTTTTTTTTCATATTCAATGTCATTTGTTGTAATTTTTGCTCCAAATAAACATTTTCTATTTCTATATACAATATTTATTTCCACTTGGACATTTAACCTCTATTTGCTTGCAAGTACAACGCAGTAACTCCGGAATAAGTCACGAATATCTTAAAATACGAGTTCAAATACGTTAAAATTCAAAGACAGACGTAAAGCACAAGCAAATAAACATATAAATATGCAGATTGGTTCTCAAACAGAACAGACACTTTGAAACGAAATTGTGTGTGAACGTATTATCATGCCACCCCCACGTGGAGGGGGGTAGGGGGTTCCTTTCTTTCACGATTTCTATACAAAAGTTTGAGTAAGAGTAATACACGTCTTGTTGTCTTGAGAGTAAGGTGACTAGATCTCTTGGGTTTTCCAAGCTTATCTGTCTAATTATCCCGGGACATATGTATGTACGTACGCGGTACATATGTTTATATATTTACAAAAAGTATAACAGTAACAGGAATTTCTAAATTTTACAAAAGCAAATTAAATAAGACACTTGTTTTCTAATCGTCGTAACAAACATATGGAATTTGTATAAAAATCACAACCGTGACGTCATATTTTTTGTAGTCAAATAGATCTCATAATAGCCTTTGCCGACTATATCACGTGAGTCAACTGTTTTAAATTAATCAATTATGGATTTATCTCACGTTAGATCCCATAATATCAGTTTTCTGCATTAATAAAGCTAAAATCATCTTGAATATGGATATGATCAATGACAAGTGACCAAATAATTTATTTTTGACTCAGTCATCTATCCAATTTATGGCATATTGAAGATTAATTCCTACCTACGTTCCGAGTTGTTATTTTTAATAGGAAAAGGAAAAGCAATCGGCATCGTAACGTCAAATCTCAAATCGATGTGTAGAATAAAAATAAATAACAGAAAATCGTAGCCACCTTAGCACTCAAGTCGAGAAATCGTTCTCAAGATTGGTTTAAGTCATGTGATCTTAATTAACGAATAGGTACGAAATAAATACCGTAATAAAAATCCCCGAATTTTAATAAAAGAGGAAAAATCCCTGATTAATTATAAAAGTGGGCACCCCAGCACTCGAGTCGAGCAATTGTTCTGAAGATTGGTTTAAGCCCGCGCATGTGATCTTAATTAATGAATACGAAATAATGACTAAGCTTATTTCGTTAATTTATTTACACTGAATGCCGGGTGGGTGTAGCTAATCATATTGGACTCGTATCTTTTGATTATTCAGTACCTATTCAATGCTTGGCAAATATATCATACGAGAATTATGAGAAAATCAAACATTGTTAAGTCTAAATGCAGACAAGGATATATTTTATAGAGATTTGAAATAAACAAGATATAGGAAAAGTTACACAAAGTTTTGGACTATTTTACTAGATCGAAATAAATAGATGTATCTATTAGATAATGTTAGTTGTAATGCAACTTTGTAAAATGTATGTTTTGTGTGCCTAATAAAGTAAAATAAAATAAAATAGGCAGTTTTTTTCTCTTAAATTCAACAAATCAGGGAACGGGTTTTCTATGGGAGAACGAAATTTCTTCTCGACTTTCAAAAATTTTTCGTAGTTGGGTTTTAAACAAACTAAAACCCAACTACGGTAATATTCATATTGAAAAGTACATTTATCCAGTTAATGCAAGCACAGCAAGAAGTAATAACGTTTATTTGAAATGTGCTTTTTAAGCCCTTTTATTTAATACCCCATTCGGCATAATTCGATTGATTTTAGTTTTTTAGTTCATTTCTTTGTGGCATATAGACGGCACTACAGTGGAGTCACTGTGATGTCATTTAGCCTATAACCAGCGAACAGCTAAGAGGATTCCGACGATACCTTATCTGGCAAGGTATTACAGATATCTTTAAGGATACGAGGGCACAAGTGACATAACATATCAGCGAAACATATACTCGTATTCGCGATTGACATCGCCGTAGTCGCTTAGGTATAAAAAGTAGTTCGGTAAGTGTCATAGACTGAATCTGCTCCAAAAATTTGGCTGGTAGTTAAAATATCACCCAGTATATTCTAAGTACTTACTAAATGAACAAGTCTAAGTAAATGTAGGTAACTGTCCTGAGATGAAAAATTAAACCAAAGCACATGCAAAATGGTACAACGGAAGAATTTCCAATTCCAAATCGAGCATTAAATCTGGTGGAGACAGGAGCAGCCTCTTATGATAAAGCTCCCAGCATTAATGTCTAAACGTATGAATATTTCAAATGCTCCCGATTCTCGATAATATGGAATATTTGTACAAAGTACTGATAGCAAAACAACAATTAAAAAATATATATATATTTAAGGATATACGTAGGTACATACACTAACACGTCTTTATCCCTAATAGGGCAGACAGTGTGGGCTAGAAGGTGAAAAATCGATTCAAAATAGTGATGGATTGCTAGCCGCATGATTCGCATTTTCGCCCATTACCTCGATCGTCTTTTACGACACGCGCAGGTAGTGAAACAGCTGGCACATTCTAAGCTTTTTCTTTCAGACCAGCGTTTAAAAAAAATTTAATTGAATGATATCTTAATGATAAAGGATATATTAAGAGGGGCAAGATTTAAATATGCCGCCCCATGTCCAGTTATTTCTAGTAATGGGGGTGCAAATAAGGTGTCACCCCCAATCGCGTCGCACCCGGGGCAGAGCGCCCCCCAAGCTACGCCACTGCTTGTAAACAAATGAAAACTACATACTGTAAGACTCTCAGTCCACTGCTGGACTGCTTTAGGCCTTCAGGTCTTTTCCAATAAAAAAGGGAGGATTTGCGTATAATCACAGGAAACAGTAAGAGTATTTCATACAGAACAGAATCTCCTAAGGTACGCGTAATATGCTCCCCGTTCCCCGTCCCCGCACGTCTCATCCGTTCGCCGCCGTGTGCCACCGTGCATGCACGTCAATGGGTGTGTGTTCGCCCGCTTTCGCCCCTCGACAAGGCGAGAACTGGGGAGAGGTGCAGGATTGGGGACGGGGACGCATATTGCGCGGGACCTTAGGAGATTCCGTTCTGTATGTACTTAATACTCATACTGTCTTCTGTGGTATTATCTCCACGTGCAGCCGCGTTTCCCCAGGCGCAGCACCATGCCAAGAAACTTCCGTTTGTGGAGTTCGAGCAGCACCTCGCTCCCGCTCTAACAATTTTTGAAGTAAAAACTTCTTAGGCTCGTTGGGCATTTTTTGAGATGTAAAAAACCATTCAACTCTCGACTCTGTTACCATTACCGTAACCGTCACCACCTTGTTCAAGTTACCACTTCTGTCGGCACTCCAAGAGTGCCACTATTTTTTATTTTTTAAGTGAAATCTTCTTTAGGCGCGTAACACGTTGGGCATTTTTTGAGATGGGAAAAAACCATTGAATTCGCGACACTGTTACGTAACTGACACCACTGTTTGTTTTTTCATTGACAAGTATTAATAAGTTTATTTGCTGACGGTACGTCCTGCAGACTGCATGTCTCGCGATAAGAAGTGCACAGTGCACACATTACCGACTTCTGCATAAAGGTCGGGGTGCATTGACGTCTGCTAATGTTTGCTCTTCTCATTTAAGACGTCTGCTTCTTTCCTTTCTTTCGCAGAGAACTTGGGTTTAAAAAATAACCACAAATGAAGCATTCTTATTTAATACGAATAACTAAATATCCGTTCGGGTCAACTGAATTGAGTAATTACTTGTAATTACTCAATTCAGTTGAGTAATTTAAGTACTTGAGTATTTCAACTGAGTAATTACTTGTATAGGTAGTTCTTACTTTGACACGTCTATACTTAGTGCGCCGTTCCTATACAAAGTACCTAATAAATTCAGTTTTAGGTTTAAGGCACGCCTTAACTTGGCCTCCGACACCTGAAGACGCCACTGTTCCCTATTCTGCGCAATTTTCAGAACTTCTTGGAGGGTTTTCTCGTCTTTGCAAGCTTCGTCTTTCCAGCGGTACCTATCTAGGACGACCCACCGGCCATTTCCCGGTTGGTCTCCCTGTGTACGCTCTTTTGGCGGCACGATCTTCTTCCATCCCCTCCACGTGGCACATCCATCGCAGTCTAAACGCTTTGGTCTCTCCGATTATATTGGCCACTCGATCTTCTTCCTCCTGATTTGTCCTATTTTTCTAGCTTCCGCCTTCTCGTTTGGTTGGTCCTAAGATTTTCCGGAAGATATACTTATATATATATATACGGAAGATATATCCGTCTATACCTATGTTACTAAATTATTACATACATACATACATATTATCACGCTGTTTCCCATAGGGGTAGGGTTTCTCACTTGCTACGATCCTTGCAAACCTCTTTCGCTTCCTCAACACTCATTATTCTTATACTAAATTAATTACGTAAATGATTACACAAGTTGTGATTCTGTATATACCTACTTATACAGTATTAGCTTTGAGTAGGTTAATATCTGTATGAGGCAGCCTAAATAAAGGGTGTTCTTTGAACAACCGTGGGGTTATACTCGTCATAACCTTACACTAGGTACAAGATGAACTAGAAATGTCTTCTATAAAAGTCGGTTATGAAATAATCCGCATCACATCCGCAGAATCAATACGCCAATGAAACATGCCTCATCTCTGTCTGCGCTCGTTCCACGTGATTTCATTCAATCAGCTTTAATTCCACCATGTCTCGGAATTTTTCAACGTTATTAGATTTCGCACAGTCTGTGGGATTTAAATATTCTTTTGTCTCCACTTTTGGATTTGTACGGAACCGTCTGCACTCATTATTATGTTATAAGCATTGGTATAAGTAGCTAGGTTCCTACATAAGAGGGTGTCACAGTAACGCAAAATAATTCTATTGTATTGCAGGACGAGAAAATACCGATGGAAAACTGACTCTCGCCCAATCTTGTCCATTGAGGGTGGCATGGTAATCGAAAAATACACGATCCCGATAGCGACGTAACTTAATGAATTGACAGTCTTCAGTTCTTCTAACTTTGCTGCATATTTTAGAAAACCATTTGCAAATAATAATACTTAATAAAATAATTCTTATAAAGCAAACACAGTCCATGATATTGAACAGTTTTTCTGGTGTAGCTGTAGAATATCATGGATGGATTCAAGCATGCATTCAAGGACTAAGCTTTTCCCTTTTCTGTAACAGCCTACTGTATCTATTATAGTCCATAAACTGGCATTTTTTATTCACTAGAAGTAAATTAAAGAAATGAATGATCCTGACCTGAACTTTACGACAAAGTACCTAAGGTACCCACCGTACTTATGTGCTTACACTTAAGGTCAACCAAGCAGAAGTAGCGCCCTCATTTGAAAAAAAATGTTAATTCGTAAAAACCTATGGTGAAAATTTACATATTGCTAAATGTTAGGCACTAGATAGCCCTTTAAATTATTTTATGAACAACCGTTGTAAGTGTTACATTAGTCCGTCTAGCTGTAAAACCCGCTTCCGCCAAAAGTGGCCACTTTTGGCGGAATCGGATTTTACAGCTAGACGGATCACCAATAATAGATTCAACGGTGGTTCATAAAAACATATAAAGAGCTATCTACTACCTAACATTTAGCAATATGGAAATTTTCACCATATTTTTCTGCTTGGTATCCACCTTTATGTTACTCGTATTTGTGTGTATCGTTTTGTCATCAAAAAGTCCTCAAGCTTTGTCAATCCTAATTTTATTGTTACAACAAATGTGTCGCAAATGACATGAAAACACGTCTAGACGTCGCCACACCATGTCACGATTTCTATTATGCACTTACAAAATTATACCACTTATGTTGCCCCTTATTATAACGCGATAAGGCACATTTTGGCATGTTTTATACAAATTGAGACGTGTAGGATAACCTCATTCGTACAAAATTGCCGTCGACAGTTGTGGTTTGCTACTGGCTTATTCTGGATTTAAAATTAGCCGTTTTGAAATTAGTGGAAATGTTTTGCTACATGCACGTTGCCTTGAAAGAATAGGTATTAAAATATCTACCTAAATAAGTACCTAGGTAGGTAGGTTTATTAGGACATTAGACAGATATGCTGTCATGTCTTTATTAGTTATAGGGTAGACAGAGCCTCTTGCTACGGGCCTTAGAGTTTTGCTGACAAGAATCAGTTGTTAGCCAGGCTGAAATTTTGTATTCCCACACCCATACCTAGGAATAGCAATCATTTTGGAATTTCTTGAAAGAAGCATTAGGCCTGTACAGCAGTAGGTAGACTTCGTGTGGCTCATGTGATGAATGAAGACTCGCAATAAGGTCCGTGGAGCTAGCCCATGAAAGAAATTATAGTTTTCCAGAATCCAACTTCGCAGTTTTGTTGCACAATAAAAAAATAATGAACGCACAGAATATTAACACCGCTAAAGATGGCGGTCGTGTGAGATTGCTCGTCTATGGAAATTAACTTCGCTGCATCTGTGCCAAGCTCTAATCCCAAATAGAGGTCTTGAGTAGTGTAGCTAACCTAACTTAAAAATGATGTTGATGATGAAAACTGATTGAGTTTTTGGACATGATATTAGAGATAAAAAAAACATTTATTTTTATTTCGTACCTTGCGTAAGCTGAGCAAAAGCGACTCGGTTAAAAAAAAAACTTTATTTCAGTATCAAAATATTAATCTAAGATACATGGATATTTGGAAGCACCTTGTATTATAAGATACCTGTGTTAGGTGCCCCCTTCTTCTCCCTCCCGTGACATAACAATAATTAAATATGACACCATTATTTATTACAATTCATACTTATCTATTAATTTGGATTTCTAATATTTATATATTATATTTATAATATATTCATGACACAAAAGCTTTTATTAAAAAGATGTGAATATTAATTAAATCACAATTTATTCGTATATGTAATATAAATATAAAGTATGTATGCGCGCATGTGTGTGTGACTAGGTCGAAACAACACAATTTCTACTCGAAAATAATGATGGAGCGGCAACGTTCGTAATTCGTCGTCGTGCTGTCCTAATTTCAAAGTTTCGCCTCACAAAATAGCAAGTAGAAAAAGTATTCGATAAAAAAATATTGTGGGTACCTCCCTAAATGAATCTGATTCAGACTACGCACTCCACCCATTAGGTACTCCAAAAGCGTACGACATACGTACGTACGTGCGACACGTCTACGTCGCGTTGCAGTATGACTGCTACAAAATGATGATATAATCATTGAAATCAGACGACAGTATCGGACGACTGTGAAGTCATTTTATGGAGTAACACCGAGTTAGAATTCCAACAAAAAATAAATACTGATCGCTCCATACCGTGTGACATGCATAATACCTACCTCTACAATATTTCTCACTCCTTGTCCCAGTCTATAATTACGTAGATATACGGCGGGTGACGTTTCTTATTTCTTCATATTTCTAGCAATTACACGCCACTCTACAGAAACTCATGATTATTTCTATTTATGTTTTTTTACCTACTAAGGTAGCTACTTCTTAGTTTAAAACTTATTTTGGGCTAGCTCAATCTGTGTGATTTGTCCTGACTATTATTATTTTTACTCATAATACCGACTGGGAGATTTCGATAAAAGTATACCTATCGCAGTCAGCGTTTTTGGCACCATGCCGCAAGGTCGAAATGTTTTACTACTTTTAAACTATCGCGTTGAAAAATCATCATAGGTATATGGTATAGGTAGGTATATTTCACCCCCCTATATCCCTAATACAGATATAGGTAGGTACCTAATATTTTTTTTAAATTGTGTAGCCAAATAAACTAGTAATTTAGATTATACATTTTTTGGTATAATTTTCATATAGAAGAGTGATTGTATAAAGTAGTATAATATCTTTTTTAAAGGTAAATTTTGGCAAATTTACTCGTAGAGGTATGTTTGTGATTTTTTTCTATCGAGCCAAAAATGCTTGATCGTGTTTTGGATATTGTATGACTGTAGAAAAGCCTTAAGATTCCTGTGTATTTTTTTTTAGAAAAAGAGTATAGTAGTTTATTTACAGTGATTTTTCAAAAACACTCACAGCATTGCGGGCTGTGAACCCATCTCGCCTTAATGAAAACAGGATCGTTACTCCATGAAATTACACACGACAGCGTCCTTAGTGTTATCCTATTTCAATGTCGCGACGCGACGTGGCGTGCACTTTTGAAGAATATAGAACTTGCTTTATTGGCTTATTTAATACTTCTTAAATCTTATTAGAAGACTATGATGTTTAAAGTAACAGGAGATTTAATTTCACAAAGGATTTCTATCGCGGTGCAGAGGGGTAATGCTGCCAGCCTTCTGGGTACCCTGCCTCGCGGCGAGGCATTGGAGTCTCTTTTTATATGACTTTTGGAGTAAAGGATGGTAAAAGTGCCAGCAGTATCTCGAATTCCAGCGCGTCTCTAGGCGCGTTCATGGTTTCATCGTTAGACAGGCCCCTCTTTCCCAGTGGGCACTTTGGGCAAGTGCCCAGGGCCCCGCCATCGATATTGGCTCCCCTCAGATCAAATACAAAGTCCCTAGTTCCTGTCAGATCACCAAACGACAACCAATAGGTATTTATTACCAAAAAACTGAAATAATTCGAAGAAATCGAACCTATATTATTGACTACAATACCAACTTACTAGCTTTTACATGCGCGAAGCTATTCTACTCCCTCCCAAAAATTTCTTTCTTTTTCTTTCCGACTTCAGCATGCTTAGATAAATTTAAATATATAATGGTATACTAAGCACATACACATTAAAGAAAAATCATCAGTAGTACACTCATCAGTGTGGTGTGACTCGCTCCATTTAAATTAAGCGAACGAAGCGAAGCATATTGAAAAATTACATAGAAAATTGAAACAAAATGTGTTTGATTTTATATTGAAGGAGATGGTGGAATGGAATCCCATACAAGTTTGGCCCTGGTTTGAATATCGATGTCCAAGAATAATTTATGCCACATCAGTTAGGTATATAAATGCTAATAATAGGTACATATTTTATTTATTTACAATTACAGATACACTATCACGTCTTTATCCCTAACGGGGTAGACAGAGCCAAGGGCGGTAAAGCCCAGGCCACTTTTAGCGTAATGGTGGGCATGAAGGTGGAAAAGGGGAATCATAATAGTGATGGGTTGCTAACCGCATCGCCTATTCATATGATTCAGATTCTCGCCCATTCCCTCGATCGGCTTTTACGATCTGCACGGGAAGAGAAGCAGCTAGTACATTCTATGTTTTTTCTTTTCTCCCAGACCAGCAAAGAAGAATTTACATTTATTTACAATTAGTTTGTATAAAACAATGGAATTTGTGATAGATCTTTTTTTTGAGAACTTCGGTTCACATTGAGGTTTGTTTTATTATAAATGAAGACTTTTTTATTAATATATATAGTAAGAGAAAGAACTTTTATCTTATATGAGGAGTGCCTATGTCAAAAAGGAAAGCAAAAAGACTTATAAGAAAAAGGCAAGAATTCAAGACAAAACTTTTATTTCTGTCTGCACCTATTTTATGACTTATTTACATCAAGTATATTTCATTATTTTACAAATAAGTACGAGTATATTTACATAAAATGCATGTTTGTTTTACAAAATATTACGTATTTCTTGATTTTGAAATAACTGATCTCTGTAACGCTTACGTCACAGTGAGCTAACGTAAATACAAAACCATTGAACGTTTTTGTTTTGATTAAAAAGTTTCCGATTCGAATCTTTATAAAGATAGATCGACATAATAAACAATTCAAGTGTAAGTAGCCAAAACTGGTGTCAGATTTGTAAAGCTGCCTAAAGGCATCTGACATGGCTTGGCTTGCCATATCATGATGACAGCCGGGACTAACCTTGCCGGTGCCTTTTTACTTGTGGTCACCCATCCAAGTGTAGACCACGCTCGGGGTTGCTTAACTTGCAAAAGCTCTAGCAATGTATACTCACAACAGATCAACATTTTCCTTCATTTGATATACCTTCAAAATCACAACATAGTCTTAACTATTACTTTCGGCTCTCTCATACTCCGAATGTCTCTCCAGATGGTTTTTCAGATACGTCTTCTGCCTAAACCGCCGATGAGAAATCTGACACTCAAGAGGTTTTTCGTTTATATGCGCCTTCAGGTACGGCATCTACATGAACCGTAGACGGAGCCCAAAGGCCACTTCCAGCGTGGCGATGGGTCTGTATGACATATTTCTTATTCAAAAGTTTTCTTACGTGTACTTGACATATGACAGATTGGTCAAAAAGTTACAAACACCAGTATATTATGCCAAAACTGAAGATACCCTTTTTAGCATTTTATTCTATGGATGTAATGAGCTGTCAACATCGGTAATTAATGATAATATAAATAAAGAAAATAGCAAAGAAATTCAAAGAAATATCTACTCAATGTGGTTAGCGATATGGTTTAATTTAGCTCACGTCAGAACTCAGCACCTTTTCGTTTAGATACCTAGACATCCATTGCAGGCCAATGTCATTCTTATTATTCTGGACAAACGATTCGTATAACTGAATTTACCACTCCGAGGGGCCGCTGCGCGCATAGTAATAATGTATATTTTCAATACCTAAACGGGGAGTGACACAGGCCTGGTACCATCATATTCTACCTTATATTCAAGATCATAAATCTCAACTATTACCGTCAGCTCACTCATACTCCGGATGCCTCTTCAGATGGTTCTTCAGATACGGCTTCTGACTGAACCGCCGATGACAAATATGACACTCATAGGGCTTCTCGTTTGTATGGGTGCTTATATGCGCCTTGAGGTACGGCATCTGCGTAAACCGCCTTTGGCAAAGTTGACATTCAAAAAGCCGCTCCTTGTTATGCGTGTGTAAATGCCTTTTAAAATCTGACTTCGCAATAAAACCTGTATGGCATATTTCACATTCAAATGGTTTCTCGCCGGTATGTGTCATCATGTGATTCTTCAAGTTAATTTTTTGGATGAAACGCCGTTGACATATAGTACATTCGAAGGGTCTGTCGTCTGTGTGTGTCTTCATGTGGTCTTTTAGATGGTTGGTGCGGTTGAAGAGACGTTTGCAGATGTCGCATTCATGGATGTACGCGCGGATTCGTTTCTTGTAAACTCTTCTTGGTTTTTCTTTCTTCGCTTCGCTTTTCTCTTGTTTCTCGTTTGGGTTTTTTACGGGTTTTTTGGTTCTTTTTCGCTTTACGGGTTTCGGTTGCTCTGTAACACCACCTAGAAGTAAATTTTACTTTATAAAGATATACATAGGTTAAATTGTGATTAGTATTTTTGTAGGGTAGTTTCAACTAAGTACACCTAAACTGATATTTTTTATCTGTATGGCTAAAACCCAGAGCAAAAATAATATAGAAATGTGCAGGGAGTACAATAATACATTAAGCTGTACAAAAATGTTTTTCAACATTTGAAAGGCGATGCGACTAGCAACCCGTCACTATTTTGATTCCTTTTTCCGCCTTCTCGCTCACCATAAAGGTTGACTTCCATAGAAGTTAATCTTTACACTAAAATTAGCCTTTAGAACTTACGGCCCGGCTCAGTCTGCTTAGAACTGCAAAACCCAAAATACTCAGTCTGCCCCATTAGGGATAAAGATATGATAGTGTATGTGTATATTTTAAATAACGTACTTGTTTCGTACATACTCGTACCCTCCTCTGTTTCCGCTTCCGTCTGAGCTCGTTGCTGCACGCACGTGCGTTTAGCACGTTTCCCTACGTCGCCGCTTTTACAAACTTCTGTGTCAGAGTTCTGCACGTGTTCGACGTCGGACGTTTCCGGTGGGGGAGATCCTGTAAAATTTAATTTGTATAATTTTCTACAAATTCCTTAAGAGCTAATACAAACGAACGGCACATGGGCGATGGCAGATCGACGGCAGGTCGGAGGCTGCCGTCGACCTGCCGTTCGTCTGTATGAGCGTCTGTGTCTACTTTGTACAAAATACAGGGTCTAACAAAACATACTGACACTATCAGTCCATGATACCGAACAATATTCCCAAGGATCACGCCATGCATTGCCTTGGTCCTTGCCTTTTTTGGCGAGCCATCACCTTTATCTCATAGCCTAGGGCCTTGCCTTTTTGGCGAGGAGCCATCCTATTTCTCTCATTGCCTAGGGCCTTGCCATTTTTGGCGAGCCATCCTGTTTTTCTCATTGTCTAGGGCCTTGCCTTTTTTGGCGAGCCATCCTGTTTCTCTCATTGCCTATGGCTTTGCCTTTTTTGGCGAGCCATCCTGTTTCTCTCATTGCCTAGGGCCTTGCCTTTTTTGGCAAACCATCCTGTTTCTCTCATTGCCTAGGGCCTTGCCTTTTTTGGCGAGCCATCCTGTTTCTCTCATCGCCTAGAGCCTTGCCATTTTTTGGCGAGCCATCCTGTTTATCTCATCGCCTAGAGCCTTGCCATTTTCGGCGAGCCATCCTGTTTCTCTCATTGCCTAGGGCATTGCCTTTTTTGGCGAGCCATCCTGTTTCTCTCATTGCCTAGGGCATTGCCTTTTTTGGCGAGCCATCCTGTTTCTCTCATTGCCTAGGGCCTTGCCTTTTTTGGCGAGCCATCCTGTTTCTGTCATTGCCTAGTCAGTGATTCAGTCAATGATACTGAAGTTGTTTAGTACCATGGACTAAATCTACCTTTAAAACCGTTTTAGTATATTTCGTTAGTTGTATTAACATTTCGATATGCGTTCCTTGAGATAAGTTATTCAATATTATCGACTGAATCTGCCCTTAAAATATTTTGTTAGAGGTAATGTACTGGAAACCAAAAGAATGCATACCTACTACATAGACGTCGGGCTCCACCTCTATTTTCACCGTAACTTCAGGCACCGTTGGCCCAGCAGTGGTCAGACTGTCATAGCATTGGACTGGTCTTGTTCCAAGTGACGTCCGAAGACTCATATCAGACTTCCAGTCGATCGTAGCTGGTAGAGACGTTTTTACCTAAAAATAAAGTTAAAATGGCCTGGTCATGTCTGCCTAGGATAGGACTACAATCCCTTCTTGGGCATACCCTTTAGTCGCCTCGAGACTAGTTAAGAGAAAGCAAATTTTTCTTCTCTAAATGTTTTTTAAATAGGTTACTAGATGGAGTTTTTTAGGGTTCCGTACAAAAAATTAAAAAACGGAACCCTTATAGGATCACTCGTGCGTCTGTCTGTCTGTCCATCCGTCTGTCACAGCCAATTTGCTTCGAATCTACTGGACCGAATCAGGTGAAATTTGGTAGGATGGTGTAATTCTATGAGCCAAACACATATGTACAAAGAAAACATTTTTTTTTTTTAGTTTAAAAAAAAAAAGTTTTGCAAACCTTACTGTGTCACATGGCTCATTGTGAGGATCTCAAATATATTTTTGTTATAATTGTAAAATAAATAGTTTTAATTTTATTCATGAAAGAAGACGAAAATTGACCATTCCCACCCCCCCCCTGATCTCCGAAACTACTGAGCCTAAAATTTTGAAAAAAATACAAAATATAACGAGTTTAATTTATTTATTCAACTTTATTACAAAAATTGTAAATGGTCAACTGAAAGGTGGTGCAGAGACAAATGAGACCAAAGTAGGAATAAAAATAAAATTTTAAAACTTACCTAGTATTTGAAATTATATTAACTACCTTTCGCAGGTTTGCTAGTAATCTATGAGCAGTTGGTACTAATATGCATTTAGTCTACAAGTTTGCTATTTACGTGCCCTCCAATAGTTGGGTTGTCATATCGTCAGAGGCGACTAAAGAACTAAAAAAACATTTCGAGCAAGCATTTCTACATACATACTTAAATACTATCACGCCTGTCCCCCACAGGGGTAGGCAGAGACTATAGACCTCCACTTGCTACGATCCTAATAGACCTCGTTCGCTTCATCTACACTCATCAACCTCTTCATACATGCCCTTCGGTTACGGGTACTTCTTACCTCTCCCTTTTTCAGAACGTCTGCAATCTGATCACAGTACGTTCTCCGAGGTCGACCCTGTCCCGCTCTTCCTTTCACACTTGCCTTATAAATATTTTTTGTTAATCTCTTTTCATCCATCCTTTCTACATGCCCAAACCATCTTAACATCCCTTTCTCTGTTGTCACTATGTCCTCTTTCACTAAACACTGATCCCTTATAACATCATTTCTTATTCGGTCTTTCAAAGTAACACCACACATTGTCCTCAGCGCTCTCATTTCAACTGCATTTGTTCTACTTTCATGCTTTCTCTGCCATACCCATCTCTCACTACCGTACATTAAAGTAGGTATTAGGTAGTACTCCTTTATGAACTGCAAGACGTGCCTTATCTGATATCTTCATGCTGGTCATAAAGGAATGCAACGCTCCATTTACTTGGTTACCCGCATTCACTCTTTTTTCCACATCACCCTCGTGCTTGCCATCTTTTCATTTCTAGATAGGGTTAAAGTCGGGAAGAAAAGCCGAAAAGGACATTTAGGTCTCCAAACCTAAGATCTCTTTACCACTCTAACATACCTAATGTGTGTACGCTGATACCATACCAGATGCGACTAAAGGACTAAGCACAAACATCTCGTGCTACAATTGCATTCCCAAGGATGGTTATCGTCGGGCAACGGCCGGTTGTAAAACTTTTCGCACAAATACATTCCCAAAGAGGGTTGCCGTCTGGCAGGCGGAAGGTCGTAAAACTATAGCCAAACCATTTAAACTGTTCCGGCTATTTCTTCTCCATTTTGCAAGGTCTTTGGCATGTTATATTTGGAGAAGAAAAAGCGGGAAAGCGCAACCTGGGCTCCGAAGCCGCACAGCTGAGGATGCAACCGGGAACGCGCTTAGACGAAGAAGAATGTGGTATTTACCTCTAAATGCTCCTTCACTATAGCCGTCAGCAACTCGTCAGCTTCACTGGACATCAGCATCAATTTGCGGCTCTTTTCCAGCTGTGCGTGGCAGATGTAGCAGGCTAGCATGGACCTCGAGTCGGCAGTGCGAAGCTGAAATTGAAACTGTTATTATAGTATTATTCTCTTTATTTATTTCAATACTTAAGTTAGGTTTTTATAAAACATTTATAAAAAGGAAAATATAAAATATACTGTCGCGAACGTGACAGAACCTTCTCGAACAATGTTCGCGAGCCAAAAGAAATACGATAGAATGAAATGAAATACAAGCGAAACTAGGCCCTTTGTCCTATGTCATAAAGTCTAGAGTTGCTTAACCATGTTACACTCACACACATACCCGGCGCCTGGATGCTTCGAAACACATTCGTCGACTATGTAGAATATTCGAGATTAATGTGGAAATATTCGATGGCGCATATAAATAGGGAACGTTGGGTGCGCCACGGCAGTTCAATACGAGCTATCAAAGCGATCACTTCGAAGCGAAGGAAACCTACCTTAGTGCGACAAGTGGAAGTACCTGCGACTACCTTGGCGAGATACCTGGACCTCAGTTGCTACGCGACTTGGACCTTGGGCGTTTGGAAGACCATCTTCACGAGTCATCTTAGGGTTCCGTAGTGAATAAATCCCTCATACGAAGTTTGGCGTTTCTCTCCAAATTCGAACCCCAGTTTCGTAACAATACTACAAAATATAAACATTTCCAAAAACCTAACCTAGCTGCCCGTTGGCAGCGGCACAGAAAGAGTACAGTAAGAGTATACAGAACGGAATCTCCTAAGGACCCGCGCAATATGCGCCCCCGTTCCCCGTCCCCGCAACTCTTCCCCGTTTTCACCTTGTTGAGGGGCAAGAGCGGGCGAACACACACTGCATGACGCAAGTTGGCGCACAAGAACGGGGGAGAGGTGCGGGAGCGGGGAACAGGGACGCATATTTCGCGTACCTTAGGAGATTCCGTTCTATATACTCTTACTGTATTCTGTGGCAGCGGGGCAAGGCCCAAGCTACCGGCGGTTAAGGCCGCAGAGAGAGAAACCTCCTAACAATACGTGCCGTGTCCAGGAGTACTGCCTTCTGAATCTGACCCTTGATCCAGCCATCTAGCGAGAGAGTCTTAAAATGTTGGTCAAGACTCTTCGCTATAAGACCGTTCGCCGATACGACTATCGGGACAATGATCGTCGAATCCACATCCCACACAGCAGTCACCTCGTGGGCCAAGTCAAGGTACTTGCTAAGCTTGTCCTCCTCGGCCTTCACGAGGTTCTCGTCATGCGGGACGGTGATGTCGACGAGCACTGCCTGGCGCATCAATCGATCTGTCAGCACGATATCAGGCTTATTGGCGACAATAGTCCTGTCCGTGATGTGATGACAGATCGATCCCAATAGTATTATTATCTATACTAATATTATAAAGCGGAAGAGTTTGTTTGTTTGTTTGTTTGTTTGTTTGTTTGTTTGTTTGTTTGTTTGTTTGTTTGTTTGTTTGTTTGTTTGTTTGTTTGTTTGTTTGTTTGTTTGTTTGTTTGTTTGTTTGTTTGTTTGTTTGTTTGTTTGTTTGTTTGTTTGTTTGTTTGTTTGTTTGTTTGTTTGTTTGTTTGTTTGTTTGTTTGCTTGTTTGTTTGTTTGTTTGTTTAAACGCGCTAATCTCAGGAACTAATGGTCCGATTTGAAAAATTCTTTTTTTGTTGGGTAGTCCATTTATAGAGGAAGGCTTTAGGCTATATAACATTCCGACAACCACGCGAACGAAGTCGCGGGCACAGCTAGTTACTATATAGTTTTGTTATAATAGTTATTATAGTAACGATTTCATTTCTTTAAATGCGTTTGCGTAATTAGCCGAAATATATAGTAAAGGCCTTCAGAACGTCGAGAACATTAAAATGTAAGCTATAAATCGTGTTCCGTACAATGGTACAATTTAAATTGTATTTTTTCAAAGAAATTTACAATCTTCTTCTTCGTCTAAGCGCATTCCCGGTTGCATCCTCAGCTGTGCTGCTTCGAAGCCCGAGGTTAGCTTTCCCGCTTTTTCTTCTCCTATAAATATATTATGCATGTCAATGGTCACCCAAGGATGCCAAAGACCTTGTAAATTGGGGAAAAAATAGTCAGAACACTTTCAATGATTTGGCTATAGTTTTACAACCAGCCGCCTGCCTGACGTCAACCCTCTTTGGGAATGTATTCGTGCGAAAAATTTAAAAGAAATTTACAATACTTTGACTATAATAGACTGCACGTGATCAATGTCTTTGATTTGAATCGGAGTGTGGTCACAGGTATGTTACTTCATAGAAGCTACTACTACAAACGAAACTATACATCCGTGCACACGTCAATGTGTACATAAGTGTTCGCCCGCTAAACACCCTCGAGAAGGCGCGAACGGGGTACGGGGACGCATATTTCAAGGGACCTTAGGAGAGTCCGTTCTGTATGTTACTGTTATTAATTCTGTGGTGTGGTTGGTGTAGAGTGGATGTAAGACGTGAAAGCATTCATAACCATATCCATATTTTGATAACAGTTGAAAATTAAATTAAAATTTTTAGTTTATAGTTAAATTTAAATTTTAAAAAGAAGTTAAATTTTAAAAATAGAATAGGAAATTTATGCATAAGTGTAAATTGAAAATTGAGATACATAATTACTTTAACCAATTCGTCATTAATTAATATTAATTTTGTTAATCAAAACACTAATTACTTACAAGATTGCCCGTAATTTTCTCATAAACAAGCTGCAGAGGAGTATCAGCTATAATAAACATCAGCACATCCACAGCCAGGCATATTCTACACACAGCTGTGCTTTCAGATTTGCCTGTAACACATTTATTTATGGTTTAAAATGAAATTCTTCGAAAACGAACCAATCCCATAGCCAGATTTGGTCTGGGAGAAAAGAATTACCAGCTTAGAATATACCAGCTGCTTCTCTTCCCACGCAGATCGTTAAATCCAATTGAAAGAATGGACGAAAATGCAAATCAACATGATTTGCATTTTCGTCCATTCTTTCAATCGGCAAGACTAATAAAAAAAATAGGCAAGACGGTTAGCGACCCATCACTATTTTGATCCCTTTTTCCACCTTCTCGCCGACCATTACACTTAAAGTACCCAAAGGTTACTTTAAGTGTAATGGTACTCTATGCTCTATCTACTTAATCCGCAAAACCCAAGATCTGTCTGCCCCATCTACACTAATATTATAAAGAGGAAAGATTTGTACCTATTTTTGTATGTTTGTATGTTTGTAATGAATAGGCTCAAAAAGTACTGGGCCGATTTAAAAAATTCTTTCACCGTTGGAAAGCTACACTATTCCCGAGTGACATAGGCTATGTGTGTACCACGGACGAAGCCGGGGTGGACTGCTAGTTATGGATAAAGACGTGTGTGCGAAACAAAATACAACACTAAATGCAAGACAGCGCGGGCATCATTAATTAATTACAACATATATGTTTACTTATCAGTCATCTGTTTGTCATGAATGGGTACATGTATGTCATGTCATGTCATGACAAATCATTTATTGCTTTAAATAAATTGTATGCAACAGGGAAGAACAGTAACTTTATAAAATAAATAAATATATAGGGATCAATCACACTGATTGAGCTAGCCTCAAAGTAAGTTTATACTTTGCTATGGGATACTCAATCAACGATACTGAGGATATACTTTATAATAGATACATTCATAGATAAACACCTGAGACCCAGGAAAATTTGAAAAAGGCCATTCTACAACTTGCCCCGGCTGGGGATCGAACCCAGAACCTCTGAGTGACGGACTAGCGTGTTAACCAATATGCTACCAAGGTCGTCACGAAACAACAAGAAACTTGCACTGTGTAACACCTTTAAATTTAAACATACCTGAAACCTCTTCAGTTTCCCTCTCAACTTTCACCTTAATGCTAAGATTATCAAGGACTTCTTTATTTTTTTCTTCTTCAATAACAGGATCAATACACGTTGGTTCTTTGATCATAAGGAGGTCTTTTTTGGGAGCAACAGGGTCAATAAATACAGGCTCTTCATCCATAAAAGGGTCAAAACATGTAGGAATGTCAAAACATTCCACTGGTCTAGTCTTCAGGGGTGAACACAGGTTAGCTTGAAGGTCAATCATTGCTATCAATTTTTTTGTCACCTAAAAAATTAATTGATATTCAGTGACATAAATTTTATGGGGCTAAGACTTAACTCTATTATTAAATAAAGTCATTGATTTTAAAGACATTTACATTTTTGCGCTTTTTACAATCAAGATGATAACAGAATCTCTTCCACAGGACTAACCAGTCAATTCTATAGAGGGAATCAAAATATTCCATTTGATTATGAACTAAATGACCTAATGTAATTATTTGTTACCATTGGATATGTCTCTATTATGGATGTCAGTACATTCTCAGCTTGGATGGACATTGTTTTCAGCTTGTAGCAGTTGTTCAGGTGTGCATAGCAGATATAACAAGCTGTAACAGGCTTCAAGTCTTTAATGTGGAGCTGAAAAGAGTTCTGAAGTTACACAGTAGTAAATACCTTTCAGGACACTCAGCCAGCCACAATACAAATAACATATATTGTTATATGGTTTAATTACATAATATAGTCAGAAAGGTTGACTTTTTCTTCTGAAGAAGAACTGACTTTTTCTTCTTGTTGAGAAATTCGATTGATTTAGACTAGCATCATTAAGGCGAGTGTTAGGAGCGGACCCGAAGATTTCACTGCACTCTCTGCACTGAGCACTGCGTCGCACGCGTGTTGATGATCATCCTGTGTGATCATCTAAATAATCATTAAACTGTTTCAACAATATTGTTAACGAATTTATCTCACAAGTTTTATTATTTTTTACTTCTACAGCCACAAGTGTGCCTGAATGTATTAAATTAAGAGTAATATTCAAGCAAGAAGCAGCAGATTTTACTTCAGTATTACCTGTGAAATGTTGCCTACAATAAAACCAGAATCTAGCACGATAAGCGGGAACCGACGCCCAACAAATATTCAGACAAACTTGTACACACCAATGTAGTCGTTTTTACACGTACTTTTGTAATTTCTGAATATCTCAAGTTGATACTTACAAGAGTGTTTGTAATTTTCTCATAGACTAGCTGTTGAGGAGTTCCAGCTATGGTGAACATACGACCCTCGCCAACCAAGCATATTCTGCAGACACTGCTAATTAGGTTTTGAGACATTTCTAAAAAGATTGGACATTTGGCCTCAACCTTAACTTCTGAACTAAAAAAAGAATGTACTCATTTCTTTACTTTCGTTCGCCTAACCTCTTCTTAGCTTTAAACAAATGGTAAATAAATGAAGAAATAGTCAATCATTATGTATTTTGTTTTAATTTGTTGGCATTTGTTTGTTTTGTTTGTTTTGTTTGAGCCCGTAAGGCGCGATTCTAGGTCTGTGGTTTGAGCAAATAGACAGAATCAGAAAATAACTGACACTGACAGTAACATATGACAAACCAAAGTGTTAGTAGTGCTACCTCCCTTTGGTTTTGGTAGTCCCATTCTTTATTCTCAATATGGAGCGGAGGGCATAGATTAATATGGCGGAGGGACGAGGGAGTAAAAAAGTCATGAAATTCCTGTGATATAATTTATGGATGGCCCTCAAGTATAAGCACACACAATTAGAGATGAGCAAATGCCCGGGCATTTTGGGCACATTGGGAATATTCCCAATAGATGCCCGATAAATTCCTTCCCTTGGGCATTTATCTAGGCATTTATTTTTTTATGTGGATATTATTTTTTTATTCTATTTTGACATTGAAAATATACAATATTGTTAATAGAGCTAATAGTTTATTTTTTTTTTAAACTTTATTGTTTAACAATGAAATTGTCTTACAATTGGCAGACTTAACGCTAAAAGCGTTCTCTCCCAGTCAACCATAGGGATAAACAGATAATTCGTTGCGGCGCAAAATAATTAAATAATTACATACTTATAACATACCAAATAATACACATACATGCATATATACTCATAATAAAGATATAGAGACCTGTCAATAGACAATATGCATGTGATTCAGAAACGAACAAAAAAAATTATGTGTATACTTCATTGCTAAAGAAAAATACCCATATATATATCTTTCCAATTTAACGTGTTTCCATTGAGAAATTAATTATTTAAAAGATGTATTTTTAAAATTCCCTCGCAAATTTTCGAAACGCCACGTGACGTCACGAAACACTGTCAAACTTAATTTTCTAAATAGTCTGTGCTGTCAATCACAAATTAAAAAGAAGAAGACTATCTGTCACTGTCAATAAGTCATTTGTAATTTGCAGTGTTACCAGATTGGGTATTTTTTTCGCTATTCTGGGTAAAAATGAGAAATTTTAGAGAAAAAAAATAAATCTTTTGGAGAATTTTGGGTTAAAAAGATTTATTTTTTTTCTCTAAAATTTCCCATTTTTACCCAGAATAAAATACTATACTTAAATAATATACATTTGTTTAATTAATTACGGTAGGTAAGTACATTATCTTATAGCTTATAGTAGCAGGCAGCTAGTCTACTACCTATTATATTTATATTATAAATAATTGAAGTAGGTACTTACAATACTACTGTGTAGTTTTGCAAAGGATGACACTACTCATTTTGCTCACAATATGTATTTTTTGTTCACAATAGGTATGTACATGTCGCAGTTAAATGGTATAATCCGCTAATTCACTAAACCTCTAGCTGTTTGGCATTACAGCTCGGTTTTGTAAAACAGCGAACCCCAATACGCGGAATGGAATGAACGACTTGTATTCATCCATGCGGCTAGAGAAGTTGTTGAACATTCTATATAAAACAACAGTATAAACTACTTAAACACGATACATCGTCTCTTCTCATCGCCTTACACCACGTTTTCCTTACATTTGCATCTTTGGGCATATGAAAATATATTTTGTCAGGTGCAGTTACGATGTTATTTTTGCACATAAGAACCATACAATATTTATAATAAGATTTTGTGCGCCCTTCCATTTGTAATGAATTGATATTAAAAGCTTTAATCACTCACTTATAATCACAAATTAGATAGTATTACTTATAAAATAAAACTGTGAATCCAACACTTCGTTGTTTTGTTGATAATATTTTGAATTTGTAATTTGCACTCGACTGACACTGACATATAAGTGTATCTATGACATTGACAATGCACGGTGACGTCACAGAATAAAAGCGCAAAATGGCACCGCGTTTATAGTCGTCCAAAAATAATAGTAGTTTTAATTATTTTTTTAAGCTTATTTAATAATATTCTGTAAGTGTTATATTTTTTTCCGGTTATATAATAACTTATAGAATCGTTTAAAAAAATAAAAAAATAACATGAATATACCCTATTCATATGTCCCGTTCAGACGACGGGTAAATTGGTGTAAATATTATGCCAGAGCATTACCTACCTATTTTTAGGAAATGTTATAATAAGTTGATAGGGAATCTAAGAACTCGTCAAAACGAATATATTTTGTTCCGTTGATATAATAGCGGTTTTATCTCTTAATCATAAATGATGCTTGTTGCGTCAAAATCTGTCTGTGTTAAGTCCATACGAAATCTAAAATGTATGAGACTATCAAAACAATTTACTACATATATCGAGGGTGCTCATTTGTTGATATCGCATTTGATGTCCGTTTGCTTATCTATACATATACTTACGTCTTTTCACACCTCCTAGCAAAGAAAAAGATAATAATTCAACGAAGCCTACTTTCAATGTATACAAATATACAGGTACAAATCACACTGATTAAGCTAGCCCCAAAGTAAGTTTTTTTTTAAACTTGTGTCATGGAATACTAACTTAACGATATTATATTCTATGATAAATACATATATAGATAAACACCCAAGACCCAGGACAATTTGAAAAAGAAAATGTATGATTAGTAGGTATGATTGCAACGTTTAAAGTTTATGAAAACATCATTGTTTTCATAAACTTTAACATTTCACTTGTCGTATACCTGAATTTTAAGCATATCATAGCGTTTGCACCCACTTTGTGACCAGTAATACCAAGTCATTATTCATATGATTTACTCAATATGTCGCACCACCTAAATTTATTTCTCTATGTACATAGATAACGCCATCATCATCATCCAAGCGTATTCCTGGTTGCATTCTCAGTGGTAACGCTTCAAAGACCAGGCTTCCGTCTGCTACCTACCTTGGTGAATTGACGAGGTTACTGGTTTTCACACAGAGTGACTGCTGTTTGACCTCTGCAACCCAAAGGATATATCAATCCGAGGATAGGTTTAAACAAAAACCAGATGGCGTCCAGGACCTGCAGCTTTACGTGCCTTCCCAAGCACGAAATCATCATTCTTTTCGAATAATCAGGTGATTCAAGCCTGCAATATCCTACATCCCTAAGGTGAACTGGTAGAAAATGCTTAGCATTAAGTGTTACCTTTTGTATTATAATCGTTAGATTATTGTGCAATAAATATTAAATAAATAAATAAACTTTTAACAAAGTACCTATGCTTATTTGTTTATTTATAAAAACTTTATTGTTCCACAATAAAAAAATTGGTACAATTGGCGGACTTAAAGCTTAAAGCTTCCTCTCCCAGTCAACCATAAGGATAAACAGATACGAATCATGTTGCGGCTCTAAAAACTAGATACAAAATAAAGTATCAAAATATGTATGCCTATGCATAATATATATGCCTACTTAACACTATATAATATAATACAATATATAATATACAATTTAATAAAATATACCTCATAGAATATACCTACATACGTACATAAGACTATCTTTAATACCCTAAATACATATAACAAATAAATATATACAAACATGCAATATATATAAATAATAAATGATGATGGCGAAAAATAAAGAATATAATAACATCAATCAAAAAGATAAGAGTGCACTCTTCTCTTAAAAGAAAAAAATATAGAGCGACCTATAGCTTGTAAAGTAAAAGCTTGTCATAAAATTTGTGCGATGAGGAGGAACAGAAAGGAGAAGATTATCAGTAGAACGAAGTTGCATGAGTGTCAGAAAGAAATCAAAATTTACATTTAGGTACTCAAAAAAATTGAAAAGAGAGTGCAAAGAATTCGCATTTGTCTGCGTTCACGGATAGGTGCCATTTAAGCTCAGAACTTATATGATCATATTTGCGAAGGCAAAAAGCTTCCCAGTGGGATTTGAACCCACGACCTCTGGATCACAAGGCAAACGCCTTTGAACCTCTAAGGCAGTTAATTCTCTATAAGTATAGATAACCTTTCTACAAATTGTTTATTAAGGAGAAAATAAATAAATACAGTTGAAATTAAACTACATTACTACAAACTAAACCTAATCTGATCTAGTGTGGCATGGTGTCAAGAACGTTTCTACTATATTTTAAAGCAAAGATGCCCTTCAGAATACTAAAAAACGCCTTTTAGCTTTTATTTTTTTTCTGCCCTGTGATTGGGCATTTAAGTGAACATTTATGGATTTATGCCTAAAATGCCAGGACTATTCCCAATATGTCCGTTTGGGCATAAACACTATGCCCATCTCTACACACAATAGGTATCTGTACATACGGGAAGGAATCGGCAGGATAGAACATAGTTCTTTTAACATGTAAATAATCTTAGGAGGCATTAAAAATAGTATAGGTACCTAGGTAGCATGTTGTATCATAATTATCATACACCACACTAGAGTGGAGGAAAGCGGAGAATATTTTATATTACTTCCAATGATTCAGGGAAAATACCTTGACGTACGAACACTATTTGCCCAACTTAATCGAAATCCAAAAAGAAAGAGTTCGCAACGCAAATAGTCGTTTGTTATACTTATATTAGTAACTTTATTATTTACCAAGGTAGGTATAATTTTAAGTTGAACTTGAGTTATGTTATGTATGACTTACAAAAACTAAGATAACCATATCTTAGTTTCCGTAGTTATAATACAATACCTACCAAGGTATTGTATTTTGCAATTGCGTTCTCGCTCACCCATCCATAAGTACATTACGTACGTGTGATCCTGTGGTGTGATCATAGCAAAGATTTAAAAGACGGATGTCTGTAAGTGTATTATAATGAAGTTCATAATTTCATTGTTTTGGTTTTCACATGAATAATGTCGTTTTGATGTGTGTCCAAATCACGATAAAACTTTGATGTCGACAAATGATCGTATATTTAGAGTCATTGTTTAAATAATTGACCACTTTTGATGATATCATACATAGTAATGATTGCAGTAAGTTGTCTTGCTTGCGTTATTCAAATTTTCTAAAGAATGATTCGTAATTTTTATGCTGGCTTTGTTTAATGCTGTAGTAGCTACCATCGATGGCACGTACGTAAAAAGATGTTTGTAAGGTTCGGTTGTAATGAACCCCCCAGAAGGTTATGTGCCTGCTCGTCTGTCACCAAAACGGTTTTTTTTTATTTAACCACCTAAGGACGCTTGTGCATCGCTTTGAATCCGAACCATATTCAAATCAAATCCGAATCTGACTCAAATTGGCCTTCCTAGTGATTGTATGGATGCTTGTGCACTTAGTCGTAAACGGTTCAAATCCGATTCGTATTCAAACCAAGAATTCTCACTTCGGGTCGTTTTTATTTCGGATCAAAACCGACTCGAATTGGCCGCCGTAGAAATTGTACGTACGGCTGTGCACCCACTCGAATTCGATTCATATTCGAATTTCGGGTGAGGTACAGGGAGGGAAGCACACGTTGCACGCCCCGCCCACTGTCCCGTCTCGCCCGATAGTGTTGTCGAAAATATAAAAAATAATGTATAATATCGACAGTGTTATTGATAATGTTTCTGCTATTGCTATAACAATCGATACTATTTATAGTTCTTCTTTGCTGGTCTGGGAGAAAAGAAAAAACATAGAATGTACCAGCTGCTTTTCTTCCCGTGCAGATCGTAAAAGCCGATTGAGGGAATGGGCGAGAATCTGAATCATATGAATAGGCGATGCGGTTAGCAACCCATCACTATTATGATTTCCCTTTTCCACCTTCATGCCCACTATTACGCTAAAAATGGCCTGGGCTTTACCGCCCTTGGCTCTGTCTACCCCGTTAGGGATAAAGACGTGATAGTGTATCTGTTTACTATTGATAGTTTGATATTATAGATAATTAATGACCTTTATTTAAGTAGGTAATATTGGTTAGGGGGCGTCCATAAATTACGTGAGGTTTTTTTTTTAATTTGCTGTCCCTCCCTCCCCCCCAGGTGAGATGTCGTGAAATTTAATTCAACCCCCTCCCCCATACCCCAATCTCACGTGAGATTTTTCAAAATGTGGGTTTCTTACGTAAACGCGTTGGATTGTTATTGTAAAAAGAAAAAAAAATTGCTTCGTGCTTTTATTTACGACTAGTTAAGACTAGTAATCAATATTACTGAGAGTTTAATTATAAGTGTAATAAAAATTTAACAATAGACAGGCGGGCTACACTGTACCGTAAATTCAGATTAAATTGAGCTATTTGGTATAAAACAAATATGGTGGTTTGACCAGTCAGTAGATGTATAACGTCAAAGTATGAATGAAATTATTTTCTTTCGAACGAATTAGTGAATGATCTTAATCGTATTACGATTACGCTTAAGAATGTACAATCTGGATTAAATGGACCAAAATAGTATATTTTTTTTTGTTTCAATCAGAAAAAAATTTACGTGATATTTGCCGAGACCCCCCCTCTCTCCAACGTAAGAATAGATGAGATTTGACTCGACCCCCTCCCCCCTTAAACATCTCACGTAATTTATAGACGCCCCCTTACGAACACCGGACGTTGTCACTAGAGATGGACATATACCCGGGTATGTAAACCGACGCTTGGATATATACCCGATATGCACCGGGTAAATACCCGTATCTACCCGTTTGGTGGGTAGATTGAAATATTTATTCATAAACGGGCAAGTGCGAGTTGGACTCGTACATGAAGGGTTCCGTACCACCGTACAATGTTTTAAAACGCTGAAGAAACACATTTACTCTATGACAACCCCCTTTACTAGGAAGCGGCGTAAACTTAGCTGTAAGTAACGATTTGACGTCAACATTTGTGCAAAACAAAACAAAGTGACTATTATTAAGAGATATTATAAATATCCTATGATAATAAAATATTATGAATTTTAATTTTTTTTTTTCGAATTTTTTACTTTATTTTATTTTTAGTATTTGTTGTTATAGCGGCCACAGTAATACATAATCCATGAAAATTTCAAGTGTCTAGCTATTACGGTTCAAGAGATAGAGCCCTGTGACAGACGGACAGACAGCGGAGTCACAGTAATAGGGTCCCGTTTGCACCCTTTGTGTACGGAACCCAAATAAATTAGTGCGAGTCCTCTAATTATCTGTAATTAATATATCTCAAATAGCCATAACTAAATTAGCCATCTATACTTCTATACTAATATTATAAAGAGGAAAGATTTGTACCTATTTTTCTATGTTTGTAATGAATAGGCTCAAAAAGTACTGGGCCGATTTAAAAAATTCTTTCACCGTTGGAAAGCTTCACTATTCCCACGGGCCACGTGGGCCACTAGTACCACGGGCGAAGCCGGGGTGGACTGCTAGTATTAAATATGCAGATATAATCTCATTTGATGTCTATTTGCATATTTTAAAATATAACTAGGTTAAAAATATATTTGGCAGTAAAAAATGAAAACTTAGACATGTCAATTCGTATGTTCCCATACAACGGGTAGATTGGGGTAAATACCCGACATACTAATTTGTGGGAAATGTTATAAAAAGTTGATGGGGGATTGAAAAACTCGTCAATACGAATATCTTTTGTTCCGGGACGAACCTCGAAATCAGTAGTTATGGCCTTCAAATAAGCAGTCAAAAATAATTCTCTCTATGTTTTGCATGAGGGGTGTCCATATGTTGACATCGCGTTTGATGTCTGATTGCCTAGTTTAACATATAATTAGGTCTACCAACATTTTCCAGCAAAAAACGTAAACTTTGACGTGTCAATTCGTATGTTCCCATACAACGGGTAGATTGGAGTAAATACCCGGCATGCCAATTTGTGGGAAATGCTAGAACAAGTTTATTGGGGATCAAATATCTCGTCAATACGAGTATCTTTTGTTCTGACACGAACTCCGAAATTGGTAGTTTTAGCCGTCAATTGAGCAGTCAAAAATAATTCTTTCTAGGTATATTATGTATGAGGGTGCTCATATATTGACATCGCGTTTAATGTCTGTTTGCTTAGTTTAACATATATTTAAGTCTATAAACATTTGCCACCAAAAAATGTAAACATATACGTGTCAATTCGTATGTTCCCATACAATGGGTAGATTGGGTTAAATATCCGGCATGCTAATTTGTGGGAAATGTTTGAAAAAGTTGATAGATGGAAGAACTCGTCAATACAAATAACTTTTGTTCTGAGACCAACCCCGAAATCAGTAGTTTTGGCCTTTAAATGAGCAGTCAAAAATAATTCTCTCTATGTTTTGCATGAGGGGTGTCCATATGTTGACATCGCGTTTGATGTCTGATTACTTAGTTTAACATATAATTAGGTCTACAATCATTTTCCAGCAAAAAATGTAAACTGAGACGTGTCAATTCGTATGTTTCCATACAACGGTTGGGGTAAATAAATAATAAGTATAATAATAGTGCCAGCAATGACGGCGGTTAAATGCAGGCAGGACACATAGTGAATGCGGCCTCTCTAATCAAAGTCTGGCGGTGCACTAACGAAATCGGTGGCCTCGAAATTCACGAATTCGATTCGGATTCGGCTGCAGTGCACAGACGCTACTCAAGAATTTTCCGTCCGAATTTTTCTCGTTTTGGATTTGATTTGAATATGGTTCGGATTCGGAGCAATGCACAACCGCTCTAATGATATATTCAAAGCACTAAATTTTGGAATCCAATTTGTTATGGGCATGCCACGGTGCCCAATATGTCGATTCCGCGCCTGGTCCATCTTGATGTATGTAGACCCACCATCGCATCGTACCAAGTGTGGCCTTTGGGGAAGTGGTGCTTAGCGGACTAATAGTATTTCATTATTCTACATCGATAGAAATGTGTACTTCATCTGTACCCACCTCTTTATTATGATTCTATGTTGTATAACGAAATTCTAATCATTGTCATTGTTCAAAGTATACAAAGTGGAAGGGACATACCCGTAATAAATCGAACTAGGGTCTATACTAGATCATTATAGTATAATGAAATTAATATAAAAGCCAAATAACAAAAAAATATTTTGGCCTTTCCATACAAAAGTGTGCAGCAGTGTGTGGGCGATTTGTACCGGAATGTCAATTTTTTTTTTGTTCTCTCGACTGTTATTTTAATTTCATTATACTTTAGTGATCTAGTATAGCCCATAGTTCGATTTATTACGGGTATGTACCTTCCACGTTGTATAAAATAAAAAAAAAACAGTGGCTTTCCGGGAGTGCAGACAGAAGTGAAAACTTGAACAAGGTGGTGTCGGTTACGTAACAGTGTCGCTCAAAAAATGCCGAACGCCCTAAAGAAGTTTTCACTTAAACTTCCATGCTGGTCTGGGAGAAAAGAAAAATGTTCCAGCTCTTTTCGGGTAGATCGTAAGAGCCGATCGAGGGAATGGGCATGTAAATAGGCGATACGGCGAACCACCTATCACTATTTTGATTTCTTTTTTCACCTCGCCCACCATTAACCTTGCGGCCCTGGGCTATGTCTGCTTAGAGCCGCAAGACCCAAAATGCTCTGTCTGCCCCATTAGGGATAAAGACGTGATAACGTTAACGTTTAACATATTATATAAAATAAAACGAAAATCCCAGGTAGGTGTTAACATCTATTGTTTATTGATTGCTACATTCATTTTTGCAATACAACGAGTTTTAATGAAATAACGCAATACCTCTCAGATGGCATCTCAGCCCATGAAACTTTTGTTCTACAACTTTCACGAAACCCAAAAAATATTGAATTTTCAAACAAATTGACTCGATCAGCTGAACAGTTTGTATGAAAATTCAAATTTTTTTTTGGGTGTCGTGAAAGTTGCAGAACAAAAGTTGTTCAGTTTCATGGGCTGAGGTACCATCTAAGAGGTTTTGCGTTATTTCATTAACACGTTGTATATTATATTTACAATAGGTACAGCTTTGATTATATAGGTACAGTTAGGAAGGTATTATATGTATACATATTGTATGAAATCATATGTAAAAGAAATAACAAGACGTCTGAATATAGCATTTACAATAAAAGTTGAACATAACTACACTTTACTTTTAAGTGCTAAAATTAAATTATAACAAATGAAAACTAACAGTGTTGACAGATTGAGTAATCGATGATATTAGATAATATGTTTGAAGCAGCTGACATTTAATTTGAAAATTACGTTTTTTAAACTTTACTTATTTTACATTTTTTATATATAACGAGTGCTATCACTTATTACGCTGATATCCTTTCCACTTTGTATATTCCTCTCTTGCACAAAAAGTACAAGCTACGCTCTGATAAGAGCATTAATTAGATGATTTCCAACCTGAGGCAGACGCAGGTATTTTGAGGTCATGCTTCTTGAGTAGATGTTTTTTTACACTGTACAAGTTCTTAAAGGTCAGGTGACAAAGGTCACATTCGTAGACTTTCGGCTTATATTTTTTTAACCGATATTCACTTTTATGTTTCCATTTCTGATGACTATAAAGAGTTTGTTTTTGAGTGAACTGCCGTTTACAAATATAACATTCGTACGTTTTCTCACAGCTGTGTTTAGTTAGATGTTTTTCTAAAATACTAATATCGCTAAATCGTAGAAAACAAAAATTACATTCATGCGGATAATCATCTGAATGTACTTTGAAATGTCTTTGTAAACTATTTGACGCAATAAAAGTGGAGTCACAAACATTACATTTAAATGGTTTCACGCCTGTGTGTGTACGTAGATGTTGCTTTAAATAATGTTTATGAGCGAATCTACGCTCACAAACAGCACACTGATGGGATTTCTCGCCAGTATGAGTCTCTAAATGTGTGACCATATTTGTGCGTTGTTTGAATCGATTATGGCAAATGAGACACTCGTGAGGCCCCTCACTGAAAGATGTACTAGGTTCTAATTCTTGATTCATGTAATTTGAGTTTCCTTTGGCTCCTGATTCATCTGCGAAATCGCCACCTAGAGAAAGTTTGTAATTTTTTTAAGGCCGTACCTAAATTTTCCGAGGTCCAGTGCTGCCCCCATTTAAAATAAATCATTTCAAAGAAAACTGAGACATCATTTAAAATTTTGCTACTACCAAGGCCTAGATAACCTTTCAAAGTATTTTATGAACTACTGTTTACAGTTTAAAGTTAGAACGTTAAGCTTTTCAACGCACATATGAAAAAAACGGCCACTTTTGGAAAATGTGCGTAGTAAAGCTTAACGTTCTCATTATAAACTGTAAACAGTAATTCACAAAATAGTTTGAAGGGTTATCTAGGACTTGTTAGTAGCAAAATATTAAATGATGTCTCCATTTTCTTTGAAATGATTTATTTTAAATGGGGGCAGCACTGGACCCCGGAAAATTTAGGTACGGCCTTAAGTTGTAATACTTGAAATATTGTTCAGATACAAAGCTAGTATTATTACTACTGTACATTTGGGCTGTGTTTTAATTATAAGCGGAATAATTCAGATTGTCGAATACATCTATTTCTATTCAATAAATTAAAATTATAATTAATAAACATTATGGCCCATTACCACTATTGAGCGGGTTTCTCTCTAGCGTGTGTTTTAAAATGAGAATTCAAATTATGTTTCTCACTAAACCGACGGTTACACATATTACACTCGTAAGGTTTCTCGCCAGTATGTACCTTCATATGTCGGTTAAGATGTTTCTTTTGACCAAACCTACGTTGGCACACATTGCATTCATGTATTTTCTCTTGCTCAGCATTGTGAGATTTTAAATGTGCATTATATTTTGTCATATACTTAAATTGACACCCACAAATATTGCACTGGTAAAGATTTTCGCCAATATGTAC
The DNA here is from genome assembly GCA_963576875.1 of Acrobasis repandana. Lineage (NCBI taxonomy): Eukaryota > Metazoa > Arthropoda > Insecta > Lepidoptera > Pyralidae > Acrobasis > Acrobasis repandana. The sequence goes on along the minus strand of OY756230.1, from coordinate 5,031,866 downwards.
TCTATTGAAGTGTCTTTTCAAACTAGACAATACTCTAAACGCTATATTACATATATTACACTTATGGAGCCTTTCACCAGTGTGTATCAAAAGATGATCCCGTAAATGATGCCCTTGATTGAACACACGTTGACATACAGTGCATTTATATGGTTTCTCGCCTGTATGTGTGCGTTTATGCCTCTCCATAGTCTGCTTGCGTTTAAATCTACGTTGGCAATCGTCACATTTAAAGGGTTTCTCGCTGGTATGTGTCATTATATGCCTTTTCAGAGTTAGCTTTCTGTTGAATACACGATGGCATTGGTCACATTGGTAAAACTTCTCACCAGTTGAGCTTACAGGGTCTTGTGGGTACATGTTAGTAATTTCTTTGCTTTGTTGAACATTTTCAGGCGTTGAGTACTGAGGAGAGGCGCCATCTATGACAAAGAAATTATATCTTTATATTTTATAAAATCTTCGCGTGTGTTCAAGCGTGAATAGGAATAAAAGCAGGTCATTAAAAAGGGGTTGCGCTGAAAAGTTTAAACCAGTACTTTAAACAAATGTTTTTACGCACTGTATAAGTTCTTAAAGGTTAAGTGACAAAAATCACATTCATTGACTTTCGCCTTATATTTGTTAACCGATATTCACTTGTATGTTTCGATTTCTGATGACAATAAGGAGTTTGTTTTTGAGTGAACTGCCATTAACAAATATAACATTCGTAAGTTTTCTCATAGCTGTGTTTAGTTAGATGTTTTTTTTAAATAATTATATTGCTAAATCTTAAAAATACAAAAATGACATTCATGTGGATAATCATCGGAATGTTATTTAAAATGTATTTCTAAAATATTTGACGCAATCAAAGCGGTGCCACAAACATAACATTTGTAAGGTTTCTCGCCTGCATATGTACGTAGATATAATGTTTTTTTTTAAAATAAAGTTTACGAGCGAAACTACGATCACAAAAACCACACTGATGGAATTTCTCACCAGTATGAGTCTTCAAGTGTCTGACCATATTATGGCAAATTTGGTATTCGTGAGGTTACCGAGTTGTGTACAAGATAGTTTCTTGGTTCATGTAATTCTTTACATTTGACTTGATCAATGTCAGCTCCTAATCCGTCTGCGAAATCGCCACCTATAGGAAATTAGTCATATTTTTACCCGACTACGGCGAAGGTACTAATTTGTTAACTAGAAAAATACAAGAACATTATTTTTGGATAATCTAACTGACTAAATAAAAAAATACTTTTCTGACCCAATCCACTCCTACCTATTGTTACACTGAAAATGAAAACATTCCTACTAAGTATACCTTTGGATGAAACGGATATCCGGTAACTATTCGGTATCCTGCCTATCCGGCCGAAAAACATAAAGGCGATTTTTTCATCACCAATGCCATTTCTCGTTGCTAAATCTTTTAGAATTATGTATATATGTACTTCAAATAATAAATAAGAGCACAAATAAAATTATAACCTAAAAACGATCACGCACGTGTCTGCACTGCATGCAATCGACACAATAATACAAATGAATGATACAATTGTTAACTTCACTCATCAACGAAAAGACCCGAATCGAACCGAGTCCATCCGATCTTTTGTGCGCCGCTTACGCAAACGGCTAAATTTAGCCGGATATCTGGCTATCCGGCCACATTGTCGGCCGAATATCCGGTATCCGGCCAAACTGCTATCCGTTTCATCTCTAATTTTAACCGAATAATACAGATTGTCGAATACATACCTTCATGTAATTCTATTAAAATTTTTGTTCAATAAATTGAAATTATACCCATTCACATTATTCAGCGGGTTTCTCTTTATGTTGAGTTTTTAAATGATAATTCAAATTATGTTTCTCACTAAACCGACGGTTACACACACTGCACTCGTAAGGTTTCTCGCCAGTATGTACCCTCATATGTCGATTTAGATAGTTCTTTTGACCAAACCTACGTTGGCACACAATGCATTCATGTATTTTCCCTTGCTCAGAGTTGTGAGATTTTAAATGTGCGTTATATGATGTTATACACTTAAATTCACACCCACAAATATTGCACTGGTATAGATTGTGTACCATATTGAAGTGTCTTTTTAGACTAGACAATATTTCAAACGTTATATTACATATATTACACTTATGGAGCCTTTCACCAGTGTGTATCAAGAGGTGATCCCGTAAATGATGCCCTTGATTGAACCCACGTTTACATACAGTGCATTTATATGGTTTCTCGCCTGTATGTGTGCTTTTATGCCTCTCCATAGTCTGCTTGCGTTTAAATTTACGTTGGCAATCGTCACAGGGTTTTTCGCTGGTATGTGTGATAATATGCGTTTTTAGAGTTAGCTTTCTGTTAAATACACATTGGCATTGGTCACATTGGTAACATTTCTCACCAGTTGAGCTTACAGGACTTTGTGGGTACATGTAAGTAATTTCTTTGCGTTGTTGAATTTCAGGAGGTAAATACTGAAGAGGAGCGCCATCTATGACAAAGAAATTATAACTATATATTTTATAAATTCTCTGATTTTGAGATCATGTTAAATTAGACATATGGACCAATTTAAAATTCGTCATTTCCGTTTATGACGAGTTATCCTCCAATAGTCCCCCTTCAGGGGAATATGTACTAGTGACTGTCCTTGCTGGTGGCAGATAAGAATAACTCATAACTCCATGATGCGGCGGACTCGTGACAGCGGCAACAGCCTCCTGGCAGTTGTTGGGGATCGCATCGCATGGACGGACCTTTTATATCTATTTGGGTCGCCTTGCATGTCCCAGTAAGCCGTGAGGCAAGAAAATATTAATTTTTATAAATTTTAAAATATAAGTTCTAACGTTTTAAGAAATAATCTTGTTACTAACACATGATGAACTTTGTCTGAATATTAATAAATGAATTGTATTGAAATTGGCTTTAACAGGGTCTTTTAGAGATTGATGGGAATTTCCATTTTTCCCCCTGTGGAATGAAAAGGAATGAAGGGCATACCATCTGGGGGCTAATAGGTATCAGGAACATACCACCTGGGGATGAATAGGAATACAGGACATATTATTATTATTTATTATTAAACACACTAGCAGCTTATTATACTGATGCGTGTGCGTCTTAATGTTTGGAGATTTTGTTTTTGTCCTGTCTATTCTTGAAGCTGTTCACTGAAGGTGCAGTAACAACATTCTCTGGTAGCTTGTTCCAGTCTGTTACAACTCGATTGGACAGAAAATTTTGAAATGGTTTCCTTTTAGCTCCCATATACAAGGGGTTGCGCTAAAAAGTTCAAGGATTAGGAGCATACCACCTTAAGGTGAATAGGAATCAAAGCAGGACATATAATAAAAGGGGTTGCGCTAAAAAGTCTAACCTTCTCCAGTGATGATCTGGACTTCTAACATGCTTGCTGTATCGATTTGCGGTCCTGTGTTAAAGACATTCAAAGGTTTTGTATCTTCCACTGCAAGCTTGTGTTCAATATCTGGTGGCTCTGGAGAAGCTGAAAATATGTGAACAATGTATACAAGGTTATTTTTTATACACCGGCAATATTTTTGGAGCAAGTTCAGTCCATGATACTGACTACATTTCACAAAAACAATTTTTGAAAAACGAAAAAAAATCGGCGTCTCGTACAAATCAGCGCTCAACCAAATGGATTTTGTATGGGAGGACGAAATTATTTGAATAATCGTTTTTGTGAAAAGTATATCCGGAATCATAGGCTGAACCACAGATTAATAAATAGTTGGCTGAACCTACTCCAAATATGTTGCCAGTGTTTGAAAAGTAATAAAAAATGTTAGAATGTCCCAACTGCTTCGGCGCCAATTAAAAAAAAGGGTGTAAATTAGATTTATGTTTATAGGCGATGAAACTAGCAACCCATCACTATTTTGATTCCCTTTTTCCACATTCATGCGAAAAGTGTCCTTTGGGTCTTATGGCCCTAGGTCTACCAAGTTAGCGACAAAAATGTGATAATTACCATCATCATCATATCAGCCGCAGGAAGTCTACTGCTGGACATAGGCCTCCCCCAAGGATTTCCAAAACGACCGATCGGAAGCGGCCTGCATCCAGCGTTTTCCTGCAACCTTGCTCAGGTCATCTGACCACCTAGCAAGTGGGTGTCCTACGCCATTCGAGAACCTTTCTGCCCCATCGGCCATCGGTTTTTCGCGCTATGTGCCCCGCCCACTGCCACTTCAATGAGATAATCCGATGGGCTAGTGTATGTGAATGTGATAGTGTACACGTACAAATACCTACCCTGAGTGTCTTCACATTCAGTCTCAATTTTAACAGTAACAACTTCCGGAATAACTGTTTCTGGTTCTTGTTTGATGCCAATTGGTGTCTGCATATAATATTCAAAGCAATCTAGTGAGACTATGGAGAGTGGATCACTAAGATGCTTTGCTTCCCGGTCAATCAGGGCTACTGATTTCATGGTTACCTGTTGATTAATAAGACACATTGATAAAACAAATAAATATTCAAGGTATTTATTTGACAAACCCTGTCCTTTTTGATATAAGAAAACATAATTTATCTAATATAATAAAAGAATTGCTTTTTATATATTTCTATATATTTAAGGAATACAATAAAATTATTGCTTCTTGTGTGACACTGGAGAAAGTTTAGGAATATGAGCTAGAATAATAAAGTAACAAATTCTGAAGGCAAGACTCACTATAGTGAGTGACGTTTTCATTTCACAGTGAATTGAAACCTTTATTAAATTCTTCACTTTAAAAACTAACAATACAAAATATAACTTAACTAAATTAAAACTGAACCAACTAAATTATATGCTAAATGAAAACTGACTAAACTACAAATATTTAAAAATAGAACTACATCATCATATCAGCTACAGCAACTCCACAGCTGGACATAGGCCTCCCAATTAAATTATATAAAAAATTAAGGCCAATTCGCTGCCGTCACAGGGTAATAATATGAACTTTGTCAATGGCAAATCCACAAATATCATTTAATATATAATGTCTAACAAAATATACTGAAACTATTTTAAGGGTGAGTTCAGTCCATGATACTGAACAACTTTCCCTAAGGAACATATATCGGAATATGAAAAATAATTTTTGACTTTCCATACAAACTCGGATCAGCCGATCAGTCAACTTGTATGGGAGGCCAAAAATTATTTTATTACATTTCGATATATGTTCCTTGGGGAAAATTGTTCAGTATCATGGATTGAATCCACCCGTAAAATAGTTTCAGTATATTTTGTTACACCCTGTATAAGTGGCAAATAAGTAAGTACCAAAAACACAGATACAAATAATATTCAAAAATATGTACAGTATAGGTATACAATATCAAATCAAGCTCAGTTTAGATTTATAAAGACAAAAACAAAGTTTAGTTTATTTATTATTACTTAAAACTGTATTCTTTTTACTTATATTTGTTACAAGTTATAAATTAATCAATTTTACAACAATAAAAAGCTGCCAAGTGCGAGTCGGACTCGCCCATGAAGGGTTCCGTAGCAGCAAGTAACATAATATAAAAGTTCTAAAGGTAAATTGCAGTTTACGATTTATGACGTATTAAATAATAACTATCTATGATACCGATTCCGCTATAGTTTTAATTGAAAGTACATACTTTGAGGTATATACCACATTTTTTCCAGAATTATTTTAGTAGTATTTCAAAAGTTACGGTGGGGGGACACCTCAAATTTTAACTTTGTATTAGATTATCTCAAGACTGGGGGGTTTGATCTACATAGTTTCAAAGCAGTTTTTGTTGTATTTTAAAAGACCTTTTCAACGATACCCCACACGTTGGGGTTAGTCCAATTAAATTTTTTTAATTCACTTTTTGTTGTATGGGGCTGAAAAAAAATCATTTTTTCATAATTTAAAAAAAAAAAACATTTTTTCATAATTTTAAAAAACAACTTTTGGAACTTCAATATCTATCTCCGCCAATTTTCATGACAATCGGTGCAGTTGCGGCGGAGTACAAGCCCGGACGGACAGACGGACGGACATGACGAAACTATAAGGGTTTCTTGTGGACTACGGAACCCTAAAAAAGGACAAAAGAGCTGTTTTGTTTATCACTGCCAATTTACTGTTTTGTTCCTAACTGTACGAAATAGATATATTATAGTCCTATATTATAACTAACCTTTGGATAACTTTGTATGATTTCTGTCAGTACATTCTCTGCTTGAATAGACCTCAGCATTAACTTGTGGCATTTCTTCAGTTGAGCATAGCAGATGTAACAAGCTACTACAGGCCTAGTATCTTCAGTATAAAGCTGAAATATTTGATTTAATTTGTGTATTAATATGAGAACATGCAGTCTCTATCTTGGCATATTAACAGTTGCATCTTTAGCCGCTTATGAGCTCAGGCCCATATCTAAGGGAGGGCCAACATAAAGATTTGATGGATATATAGAGGCGGCATGATCAAGCATATCTGTTTGCACCATCTCGATCCAGGGCTGATGATTGTCCATCCATGCACATCAAAAGCACGAAGAGGTGATATTGCTGGCTTTTTGATTTTAATATCCAAATAATTTTGTAATGGTTTCTTGTGCAATCCCTTTCTTTATACGTATTGTATTCGAACCAAGAGTAAGAATAAAGATTTGCAATCTAAGGATTTGGATGTTTGTTAGCTACTTTTGCAAGCAAGAAAGATAGACGTAAATATACTTACCAAACTATCGGTTATCTTTTCAAACACCGCCTGAAGAGGAGTGTTTGCGATGGAGACCATACGCACTTCGATTGACAGACATAATCTGCAGATATCTGTTTTTTGACTCATTTTAACAGTACAGCTTTGATTTCAACAACTTGATAATTACAGAAATATTCGGTGCATTGTTAATTTGTTTTGAAAAAACGCAAATAGGTAAGTACCTACATAAACAAACAATGTTTTGCAACCACAAATACCACAATTTGCAATCTGCAACAAATCATCAAAACAAACAAAACAAATTATGGTACGACTACGACATGACATTAGACAATGTGACTTGACATTGACAACTTGACGTTATTTTTTTTATTTACCTGGCTGAACTTGATAGGTACCTAGTGATTCTAGAATATTTGCCCATGAGTCGCGCGAGATTTAGCATTTGCTCCACTCATTCTCATTTTCTCGATTTCATTGAGAAATTAAAGAGGCATTGAAAATCTGATGTCGTCAATGTCCACATTTAGTCTAGCGCTGCCGCAAAAACAGCATATTACCTCTCTCTTTCGAGCATACTGATACGCACGCTCTGCATTTTACGTATGTATTTTTAATAATGACTTATTCAATCATTATTAACTAGGATTACCTACCTGCTCAGTAAATTTCACTAGGATACATCAAAAAATTAAAATACAATTTGATTAAGTACAGAGTTTATTTACTTTTTTTTAATGATTCTTAGCAGCAAGCAAGTAAAACTAATACTCGTAAATTAAAGAAATTACAAAACTTTTGTTGCGGAGTCAATAAATCTTAAATAAATTGAATTATTTCATACTTAATACTTACTTAATATTTAGATACCTATTTTACAATACGTATGTAATCAAATGTAAGTATGATTATAGTGTAAATCATACAAGAAAGGATAGGTACTTAATTATACTTATTACAACACAGCAGAGTATAATTAATTAAGTCCATTACATATACAAAGTGGAAGGGACATACCCGTAATAAATCGAACCACGGGCTATACTAGATCACTATCAGCCACAGAAAGTCCACTGCTGGACATAGGCCGCTGCGCTTGCCGGTACGTGGCCGCCATTCGAGAACCTTTCTGCCCCATCGGCCATCGGTTCTTCGCGCTATGTGCCCCGCCCACTGCCACTTCAATAAGCTAATCCGCTGGGCTATGTCTGTGACCTTTGTTCTTCTACGAATCTCCTCATTTCTGATTCGATCACGTAAAGAAACACCTAGCATAACCCTCTCTATAGCCCGTTGAGCGACCTTGAGCCTTCTTATGAGACCCATAGTAAGGGACCACGTTTCAGAGCCATAAGTCATCACTGGTAACACTTTCATCTTGAGGCACTGGGGTATTTTGGACGAGAAGAAACTGCGTAACTTCCCGAACGCTGCCCAGCCGAGTCGGATTCGTCGAAAGACCTCTTCCTCGAAGCTGGAACTTCCTGCCTGGATCAATTGACCCAGGTAGATATACTGGTCTACAACTTCGAGTGTGGAGCTCCCAACAGTAACAGGTACAGGCGTTACGTGCATGTTCGACATGATTTTCGTCTTGTCAATGTTCATTTTCAGGCCAACCTGTTGGGAAACTCGATTTAGGTCTTCAAGCATCGTACTTAAGTCCTCCATCGATTCTGCCATGACAACGATATCGTCGGCAAATCGAAGGTGAGTGATATACTCGCCATTGATGTTAATGCCCAGCTTTCCATTCTAGAAGCTTGAAGGCACCTTCCAGAGCAGCGGTAAACAGTTTTGGAGAAATGACATCTCCCTGTCTCACGCCTCTTTGCAATGGAATAGGTAGCCTTCGTACTGAGCTCCTGTACTCGGACCGACATAGTGGCTTTGTTGTATAAACACTTCAACACCTCGATATACCGATAGTCAATACGGCACCGCTAGAGAGTCTAAAGCACGGCCCATGTTTCGATCGAATCGAAGGCTTTCTCATAGTCCACGAACCCCAAGCATAACGGCTGGTTATACTTCCTCATCTTCTCTATAACCTGCCGCAGCATATGGATGTGGTCCATGGTACTATAGCCTTTTCAGAACCCGGCTTGTTTAGGAGGTTGGAAGGCATCAAATCTGTTAGCAAGACGGTTCGTGATGACTCTCGAAAACAACTTATAGACATGACTCAGAAGTGTGATGGGCCTATAGTTCTTCAAGAGTGTTGTCACCCTTTTTGAAGAACAGAACCACCAACTCCCTCGAGTAGAACGGAATTAAAGAGCCTTTGAAGGACTTTCAGTACCAGCGTTCCGCCCGCTTTCAAAAGCTCTGCTATGATTCCGTCCTCGCCCGACGCCTTGTTGTTTTGAAGCTATTTGAGAGCCATCTTAATCTCGTACAGACTGATCACTATAGTAAAATGAAATTAAAATAACAGGCAAAAAACAAAAAAAGAATTGCCTATTCTATACAAATCGTTCGAGCGGCTGCACACTTTTGTATGGAAATGCCTACGAACAACAATTATAAATTTCGATGGGAAAAGCCAAAATTTTTTTTTGTTCTTTGGCTGTTATTTTAATTTCATTTTACTATAGTGTTCTAGTATAGCCCGTTGTTTAATTAATTAGGGTACGTCCCTTCCACGTTCGTTGTATAACGTCTAACAAAATATACTAAACATTTTAAGGGTTAATTCAGTCCATGACACTGACTTCACTCTCCCCAAGGCACATAATATTAAAATGTGAATAATTAAGTAAATATTTTAACAAAAAAAAAACAATCTTCATATTTTTAGGAGTTTCTTTCAATGTTCTTCATCATATCTGCACCAAATTAATATGGGACCAACTTGATAGTAAAGGTTTTCAAATAAAAAAAGAATCATCAAAATCGGTTTACAATTGGCGAAGATATCGCGTAACAAACATACAAAAAAAACGTACAGTCGAATTTAACACTTCCTCCTTTTTTGAAGTCGGTTAAAAATATTTTTACTTTCCAAACAAACTCAGATCGGCTAATCGTTTAACTTGTATGGGAGGCCAAAAATATTGCCTTTGGCCTTAGGGAAAATTGTTCAGTATCATTAATAAATGAATAAAAATAAATATATAAATATATAGGGACAAATCACACTGATTGAGCTAGCCCCAAAGTAAGTTATAAACTTTTGTTATGGGATACTAACTCAACGATACTATATCTTATGATAAATACATATACCTATAGATAAACACCCAAGACCCACAACAATTTGAAAAAGGCCATTTCACAACTTGCCCTGGCTGGGGTTCGAACCCAGAAATTTTTTGAGACTTTGTATGTATACATATATAAAATATTTAGAACTTTGTACACGTGAACAAAATATGTTTTCCCAAGCTTATTCTATTAGGTACCTAAACTATTTTCCTTAAAAAATCAATCTAAAACCCAACTTTATTTCATTTACTTGTCACCATAATCAATTGCACTGTAGGCTGGTACGATAGCTCAATTTATATTGCCGCAGAATGGAATAGAATTTTTAAAACTACAAAGCATATTAAACTCTATGTCAATGTGGTAATGTAGAGGTATAAAATTGTTTCAATAAAAAGAACTACCGCGGAATTCTGCAGAATACGCGGGAATTCCCGCGGAGTTTCTTTTTTCATGCTAAGTTTTACTATATTCTCCCAGATTATAGAAGTCATTTTCCTCTGTGAATTTCTTAAAATTCGCCTCGATTCCGCGGCAATGTTAATTGAGCCTAATAGACTGTAGTGCATTTACCATAACTCAAATAGGTTCACATGATGGAATTAGTTTACATAGTGCAGGCTTAATATAGGCGATGTTTCAATTTCAGGGGCCAGCCTAAAGTGACAAGTTGCAAAATGTTTGGGCAGATTTTATAGAATAATTAAGAGTTAACTATATGAGTATTAACAATCCATATCGATACATAGTATACAACTGTGGGACCTCGACCTGTCCCGGCGCTCTAGGCGAGTTCCCACATAGAAGATAATTGAAGAGGTAGAGAATAGAGACTCGATAACGATGGATATATTAAATTTACTATCTGATACTGACAACTGTTACATACAAAAGAATACTATTTAATTTATTAAGGTACAGCAAATAGGATCAAGCAAGTGATCAGCGTAAAAGATGATGTTGGAATGAGTGAAAAGGGATCAGTAAATGATTTAAAAATGGAATGAAAGGGAATTTGAAATAAAATGAAGAATGAAAAACGGACAGGATGAGATGAAGAAAGGAACAGGATGCATGCAGCATCGTTACAAAACAAAGTCGCTTTCCGTCATCTGTCCGTCTGTACGCTAATATTAAACAAGTTTATTTGCCATACAAATTTTAAAAACCCCCGAATTTCATTCGTTCACTCACTCCCAATAATTTTATAACGGCTGAAGCGATTTTTATTACATATGTATTATGTATAGATAGGAACTATCCCGACCGACAAGGCTTTCAATTAAAAAATCGCATCGAAATCGGTCTATTCGTTTAGAAGCTACGATGCCACAGGCACGTCAAACTTACACGTAAAATAGAATTATTCAAGAAGAAGAAAAATACATATTCTTATACCGTCTTATTACAAAAACAAAACTAACTTTGTTACTAGGTTTAAACCATTATCCGCCCAAATCAATTTGACATTGACGTGTGGGATAGTGTGATATTACTAGATGTCAACTTGATTTGGAAGGGTAATGGTTTAAACCTAGTAACAAAGTTAGTCCTGTTTTTATAATAAGACGGATCATATCTAGATATCTACTAAGCCTAGTTATACATATAGTAAGTTACCTTGCGATATTCCATAGCGCTAGATAAACATTGTCACCTATACCGTGCCACCATACAAATTGCGAGATCAAGATAAAATGAACTCATTTCTCTCAAACTCGGTAGCGGTAGCATGCGACCGCAATACGCCACTTAAGCCATTGCATAGTAAACCTTATTCTCACAGCTTAGAGTCTACTTTTATATGACTGCAGATGCCACTTGCTGGGCGAGGGTTTCGATCAACAACTAGATATTAGTTCGGCGCAAAAAATACAGCACGTCAAATAAGAGCACACTAGGCGGCGGCGAGCTCTAATTTTGTTTAGTTCAGTCAAGGAAAAAACACTTTATTCGTTGTGTAATAAGGTTGACTCCACTATTTGATATTCAAGCGGACAGAATTTTGTTTTGATATTGTAGGTAACGCGTTATCTAGTTGTTTTCATGATCGAAGGGGGTTAAAAACGAACTACTAAACATGACTACCCTCAACATAATCTGTATCATCCTCAATCTTGACAGTGGCTTTGGCATGCACTTTAGAATGCTTCATAAGAAGTCTGTTATCGGTAAACCGACGATGACAAACACCACATTCGAACGGTTTCTCGCCAGTATGCGTTCTTATATGCGTTTTCAAATCAGTCGATTGAATAAATCTACGATGACAATACTGACACTCGTACGGTCTATCCCCAGTGTGCGTTCTCATGTGACGTGTCAAATGCGTTGCTTGAGCAAACCGACGCTGGCACACAGTACACTCATACTGCTTGTCCCCAGTATGCATCACAAAATGTTTCTGCAGATTATACTTCGTTGCAAACCGACGTTGACAAACATTACACTCGTGAGGCTTCTCGCCTGAGTGTTTAAAGAGATGATTCTGTAAATTCGACGCCTGAGAAAAACGCCTTTGACATATAGAGCATTCGTGTGGTTTCTCACCAGTGTGCGTTCTCTTATGGCGAACCAAACTGCCTGTGTTATTAAACTTACGATCACAAACGTCACAGGCATACGGAGTTTCCCCCGAGTGTATTCTTAGATGTACCGTCAAATAATGTTTTTCTCTGAAACCTTGGGGACACACCGGGCACTGATACGGCCTCTCGTCAGAATGCGTTTTCAAATGATACTGCAAACTACATTTATGATTAAATTTACGATCACAAAGGTTACATTCGTGTATTTCTTTCTCAACATCATGTGTGAGCAGATGTGCATTCAAGCTTTGTTTAGCACTAAACCGACTGTAGCAAAAAGTACACTCAAAGGGTTTCGCGTTGCTATGTTTATCTACGTGGATTTTCAAGCTTTGTTTAGCAGAAAACCGACGTCGACATATGTCACATTCGTAAGGTTTCTCACTGGCGTGTTCCTTTAAATGTAGGGTCAAATCTTTTTTCAAACTAAACCGATCTTGGCAAAGGCGGCATTCGTATAGTTTCGGTATATCACTTGCATCGTCATTAACATTCTCTTTGGTTTTCTCATTATCATGTATCTTCATATGATATTTCAATCTAGATATATTGACGAACCGACGTGGACAAAACTTGCATGCTAATGGCTTCTCGGCAAGCGCCATTGAAAGATAGTTTGTTTGTTCTTCAATCTCCACTTTTATATCCTTCGTTGACTCATATTGTTGCCTCTCAGTTGAGCTCTCTTTCATATCGGTTTCATTTTCATGTTTTAATTTGTTTTCTAGAGAGCTCTCTTCCATATCGATTTCATTTTCGTGTTTCAATTCGTTTTCTGAAGAGCTCTCTTCCATATCGGTTTCATTTTCATATTTTAATTTGTTTTCTGGAGAGAAACCTGCGAAATTCAGACATGTTAGGGTTGAGGGCAAGCTTGATGCGTGTTAAGGGTATGGAATAGGATATGGTGGAGAAATTCGGAGCGCGGGGTTGAACACCTGATAGCTAAGTTGGTTAGAGCATGGCAGTATTTAGACTCAGGTTCTGTGCTCAGGTCGCGAGTTCAAGTCCAGCTCACGCGATATTTGTTCACCATTTCTTATTTCTTACTGCATCTTGAATGCCTAAAAATCCTTAAACCAAAGAGAAGCAGCTGGCATTTTACGTTTTATCTTTTTTGTCAGACCAGAATGGAAGGATTTTTTATACATAAATACACATATTCCTCCCTAATGAGGCAGACAGAGTATTTTGGGTCTCGCCGCTCTAAGCAGATAGAGCCCAGGGCCAGATATTGTATCTATTATACTTCTGTGCCAATTAAGCCCTTTCATTTGATACCCTAAATCATCATCATCAGGTCTTTTTTAGTCTTCACTGCAGGAGCACGCCCCTCTGTACTGCCAGAATGGCTCTGGCAGTACAGAGAGGGGCGTGCTCCTATAAATTATATTAGCCAAAGCAGTCAGAGGATTTGGCCTACACTCTCCACACTGGCCAGACGGGTTGGAGAGGTCTCACTGATGTTTGTAAGCTTTGGTTAGCTTGTGTTTCCTAAGTCGCCTTCTACGACATCCACGGGAAGACTTGGAGTGGTCCTATTCTACCACACGGCAAAACATACCGATACCCTTAATAGTATGATTCAATTAATTTTGATTTTAGTTCATTACTTTATGACCTGTAGAGGGCGCCACATTCAATTTACTGTGACGTCATATAGTCCTTATATATTTATATTTATTTATTTTATAGCCTTTAACCAGCGGAGCGGTTATCATGAAAGATGCGAGGCAACAGATGAATATACATAATACATACATAGCAGCGAAACATATAACCCTATAATGGCTTCACGTTAGTTGCAGAATAAATTAAGGTGGCACCATCATTTTAGGACCACAAGCTTACTAGTTGACCTATACATACCTTCCATTCCCGAAACGTCTACTTCCACCTTAATTTCCTCAGAATCGTGTTGGTGTGAAACGCCAGCATGTCCATTTTGATCGCAATCATTTCTCTCGTCGTAATAATAGTCTGTCGTGTCTTGTGGCTCAGCTGTAAATGTTGATTTATACACATCATTCTTTATTTTTAGTGTACTTAAGTAGTCACATACATACATCACATACTCTTAGGGTTGCTAACTCTGGAAAGGACCAACCCGGGAGGTTTGTATGTATATTTATTTTGTTTTCAAGCAGCATCTAATATTTCTCGGTTTTTCAACGGAGCGGCAACGGCGCGCGGTGTTGTGGCCGCATAGAGTTAATAGCATCGGATGCATTTAATTTTTAGAAAAACAGGAGATATTATTGCTCTCCGGGAGGTCGGGAGGTTAACCATTATTACCGGAGTCTCCCGGGCAATCCGGGAGGGTTGGGAACCCTACATACTCTAGAGTAAGAACCTCTATCGTTTGCTCCTAGTACCTCTTTCCCTACACCACAACTCAACTTGTTTTGGCATGTCCTTTAACATGCAGATTTCGAACAAAACTTCTGCATAGACCCAAAACTTGTTTGGTCTTTTCCAACTACAATATGTGAGTTATCCGTTTTAAATTAATTAATTTATGAAATTTTCTCATGTTAACTTTGATAAAATAAATAAGAAGTTAACTTATTACAATATAATCATCACATCAGCCACAAGAACTGCTGGACATAGGCCTCCCCCAAGGATTTCCAAAACGACCGATCGGAAGCAACCTGCATCCAGCGTTTTCCTGCAACCTTGCTCAGGTCGTCTGACCACCTAGCAGGTGGGTGTTCTACGCCGCAATTGGCAGCCATTCGAGAACCTTTTTGCCCCATCGGCCATCGGTTCTTCGCGCTATGTGTCCCGCCCACTGCCACTTCAATCTTACAATATCCTCAGGAAGAAATAGAGTGGTTCCATCCTAAGCCACAGACAAACTATGCAGCTTTTTTAGTTTTGAACAAACTTATCATTGCTATAATGTTTTTATATACTTACAGCCATCTTCAAAGACAGGTTCCAACTTGATTGTCACATCAATAAGGGGTGCAATGTCAGTGGGTTCCACTTTGTGAACTGCCAGTGATCCACTCATACTGTTAGCTTGGAGGTTGATCTAAAGTTTGATCTGTGCTAGTCTCGAGTATAATCTTCAAGAAACAAAAGAATGAATGAAGATACACTCTTTGAATTTAACAATAGTAATGGTTAACATGCTAGTTTGCCACTCTGGAGGTTCTGGGTTCAGTATCCAGCCAGGGCAAGATAGAAAATGGTCTTTTTCAAACCGTCCTGGTTGTTTATCTATATATTATTATAAAATATTGTATAGTTTAGTTAATATCCCATAATACAACTTCAAAACTTCCTATGGAGCTAGCTCAATCATTATGATTAGTCCTTATATATTTATTTCATTTATAATTTGCAAAGGATATGTACCCTGAAAGAAAAGGCTTTTTGGGTGCGCAGTGAACATTCATTTAGTTTTATTGCTATGTAAAAACAGACTCGCGAGGACTATAGCCATAGTGCCACTGTACTAAATGTAAAATTTGTAAGAATGTATAGATGTAAGAAAATGTAGAATGTAACAGCTGCTATTTTTTACATCAATCAACACAAGAAAAACAGAAAAGTAGCCAAATCAGTTTAACATGACAAGGAAACCGAAAAAGTATTATAATACCCATACACAGACTGTAGAAGAGTGCATGCTCATGGTGATGTTATTATACCATGTGTCTGCTATTATGATCATTTGATCAATCGTTTCGTGCCAGGAAAAGCCTACGTACCGTTTGATAGGTGAGTAAATTTCAAAGACTCTGTATTTTGTTCAAGATTTTTGTTAGTAAAAAAAATGATGTTTACTTTATTAATCACTACTAATTTTTTTACATTTCGGTTATTACATATTTATAACATTTCTTTATTTACTTTTATCATATTTTTTTTAAAATAAACATATTCCAAATTCCCCTTCTTGATCGATTGACTGACAGCTGTCAAATTGGTTGATAGTAAAGCATAGACAGATCAAGATTTTGTTTCTTTTTCGGGGCTTTCCTGTCAGGCACAGATTCCAAGAAAAGAAAAATCTACCTCTCGATTTTGGCAGCGTTTTTTTGTTAAATATTTATGTCAATGTCAAATTTGACTGTCAGTGTCAGTTTGGTTTTAATTTTATTCGTAGGTTAGGTACCTATTGAGATCAGGGTTGCCAGACCGTTCCTTTTGGAACATTTTGAGTTCTATTTCGCGGCCATGCGTTCCCTTGTCGTTCCCATCTTTCGTGCGTTCTTTTCGTTCCTTTTTCAAACCAGTGACCTTCCCCCCCCCCTCCCCCATGATGCCATCCTCCTCCCGCCCCCCGTGGTGGAGCCGCCCTCTCTCCCCGTCGAAGTGTACTATGATGATTCAAAGTCCATACAGCCTATGTATGGAGTTTGAATCTTTTGCAAAAACAGAATGGGCGAATCAATTTAAAAAAAGTATTTGTTTACTCATCTGTCAGTCCTGTCACTGCGTTGGAGGGAAAGTACAGTACATAAATTGTATTTCGCTTCTGTAAAAAGTAATTTTCTTTGTTTGACATTAAATATAATATTTTTTGAAAAACATACAACGATAATTGTGGTCGAAAAAGACTTCTTCATACTTTAATTAGAACCCTCCCCCCTCCCCCCCGTTACTATATTTTTTTTGCGTTCCCTCACCTCCAATTTCGTTCCTTTTCAGACGTTCCGTCGTTCGAAATCGCCAACCACTACTGGCAACTCTGATTGAGATAGCAAAATTAGCAAACAAAATTAACTTTTGTTTCCTTTTCCTATAATTACCTAATAACTTCGATTTAATAAATTAAATAATGTATTTTAATGTCTCTTCAATTCATTGCTAATGCTACTAATAGTTAAGTTAGTGCTATAAAAGTATTATGTAGGTAAATAGTAAGGTAAAGCTTGTCTGTTTTACTAGCAATGGATCCAAGTGTAAATGTATGCAGGCTGTGCCTCGCCACCGACGTGCGACTGGTTACAATAGCTGACACTCCCTTACAGCTAATATATGAAAAATTTACTAATAGCGAAGTAAGTAAACGTACTATTAAGCCAATGGAATCATGCAGATTGCAGGTACTCTTTGTGTTTAAACTTTTATCTCTTTCAATTGAATTTTTTTTGAATATTTCAGCTCTTCTCTGCAGACATGAGGCCAGTAACTGCTTGTTATATCTGCTGTGCGCAACTGAAGAAGTGTCACAAGTTGATGCTGACATCTATGAAGGCAGAAAATCTACTTACTGAAATATTGGAACAACATAAAAAGGTACTTTATTTACTTGTTTGTGCTGTACACTGTCATTCCATAATCAATAAATACAGTTTGATTTTGGACCCCCTAGCTGTATTGAAATCTTGTAACCAGAATCTCAAATCCCCTAATTGTTTTTTATAGATTTATTATATTTATTAAATATGCTACTGTACATGTTACTTAATTTTACAACATAAAAAAAAATATTAGATTATATATAACGGGACTTAGTACTAACCTTTTTTATTGTGGTGGGGGTGGTTATGGTGTAACAGATACAGTTAGTGTAGTGTGTACCAGGGTTAATACGTAAATATAAAGATAATGTGGGTAGTGAAACTAATGACATTATAAAATGTGGGTAGTATTATAATCAAAAAATCTGCGTTCACCATCAACAAGACAACACCGCTGCTCTCCAGTCTGCAACCTCGAAAGATGTAACTCTTCTTTGAAACGTTAGACAAAATAATAAAAAAGGTTCGTGCTAAGTTCCGTTATATATATATAAATCATGTGTTCAAAGAGCGATAGTTTAAAAACCAATTTAAAAAAAAAAACTTCTAAATCAAAACAACATTTGATTTACCATTCTACAATTTTTATCTATGTTGTACAATATCAAATTCTCTTATTATCTTCAATACATTGTGTACTCGCACAAAATGTCGAATAATTCCTTTTTTTGTAACATTTTGCAATTATGTGAATAGTATTGTATAAAATTTTTGACATGTAATTGAAAATTTAGACGTCCTAAAAAAATTTTACAATTGGATTGTGCTCTGAATTCAAAATCTGCAGCAAATACATTAGATAAAAAAATCCAGTTGAGTGTAATTAATGTTCAAACTAAATCACAAGTGTTCTGTTGTAACATAAAACAATTTTATGAAAAAATTGACATTTATTGATTATAGACTTCTGTTTTGTGTTGTTAATGTTTTGAAGGATTTCGAGACTTGTTTAAACATTTAGTTGAAACCATTCTAAATGTACATACAATTTGTATGAAATATGAATACTTACATTTCTGATATATCTCTTTGCAGATTACCAATAACTCGGTAGCTCTAATAGACCGTGAGGCTAATGGTCTTAGTAGGTCAATGGCCATTCACAAGGCTGAATCTACTATCTATCCACAGCTTCATGAAAGTAATGTTGAAGTCAAAATTGAGCCCTTATTTGAAGATGTAGGTAAGTAGTCCTTGTCCCATTTCACTTTTTTTTAAAAGATGTGGTGGAGAGGTTCTAAGTAGTTTATGGTATTTATTGGTTGGTTTTTTTTTTCTTTTTTTTTCCTTTTTTAACGTACCGACTAAATTAAACACAAATAAGTACCTACACTAATAATATTACAATCTAGCCTAAACTCAGACAAATAAGTAATTTAACATTGATCTAGTTTTATACGTTAATGACTAAGAATGTGTCCTTTGGCACTTTTCTTACTGTCTCTATTAAGGGGAAGGCACATTGTTTGTTGTCTCTGTTTAGTGAGTGATTGTCAGTGAGTTTAATAACACTAGAGACTAAATAATGCCAAAAAAGTATTTCTTATGAATCCCCTTACAGACTTTCCCATACAAACATAGTCCACGTTTTATTTTGAAACATGTCAGATTTCGGTTAAAAATTGTAACTTTCAAGAAATTGCATATATCTAGATGTAGAAAATATAAGGGTGTAAAAGTTTTCCATACTGATGGTCAAAAATGATATAATATACTATATTCTCTTTCAAGTTCATATTTTGACTGTAAAAACCTTCGATCATATATTCTATAGATGCACAGTTGCCGCCTAAAAACAACAAGGCATATAAAAGTATTATGCCTTGTTTCGCTGTCATTCGCTTAGTGGCCGCGCGCATGACGTTACGTCAACGATGACCAATCTAACCAGAAGGTAATATGTAACGAACTTAATACGGATTTATTTCCACCCTTATCTCAGTTACTTAAGGTTTATATTATATCCTATGTACGTATTGACACGAGGACAATATTTTGTTTGATTTTGCAAGGAACTGTGCATCTATAGAATATATGATCGAAGGTAAAAACCAATTATAACCCTAGCTAGATATATGCAATTTCTTTAGTTACAATTTTTTACCGAAATCTGACATGTTTCAAAATAAAACGTATTCTGTCTAGGGTCAGGGGACTCTTAACAGCCCACTACCGCTTACACACACTATGTCACTTACTCTATGTTTTGACGTGACAACTTCTAATAACTCGATACTACGGGCTGCATGCACGAAAAAGATGACGTCATTGTCGCGTTCCGCAAGCGAGAGCGCGGCACGAACGAGAGAGAGAATGTTTGACGTTGTCACGTCAAACTACCGTCCGTAAACCGACTTTACAGACAACCAATTTTTTTTAATTTTAAAGTAGTCGTTTGAGTTTTGAAGAAATTTGAAGAGGGTATCTAAGTTTTTAAGTCATTTGTGATTCTGGTGTAAAATAAATAATTATAAAAATTAAAGACTTCCAAACTGATTAAAATATTGGTGAGGTGACAGTGGTCTAGGGCGGATCAATATAGGGAGCACACTACCTTTATTAAAAAGGTATTCAATTTTTAAATACATAAGCTATTTTACGTACGGGGTACCCTCAGTGCAAATTCCTGGCCTGGGGTTTTAAGACAGCAAAAGACTTTCGTATCTGAATTAAATGTTGATGTTGGAAATTCACGAAAATAATTCAAAATCAAAATAAAATATTTATTCAGTAATTAGGCCTTTGCAGGCACTTTTTTACACGTCAATTATAGTGTACATTACGTATAATGTTTATTTATATTTAAATTATTTTTTTCTCTGTTCAAAAGCTACCTATACTAGCGTTTCGCAACGATCACTGCTGAGAAGAAACGCCAAAAGAAACTCATTTACACAGTATTGGTCGCCTACGCGCCAGAAGGGCTTTGTCAGTTTACAAAGATATTATGCCTAATACAATGTTATCACAAAATAAATATGTAAAGCTTGCGAACGAGTGCCAAATCCAATTTACAGAAACAAGTTACACTGAGTAGTCTTAAAAAAACGGTATTGTATTGTATAAGCCCTTTATCCTGAACTCTTGGGTTACTTGAGTCAATATAACCCTTGGGTTATATTAGTGCTTTTTATAAGATGTCTCTGAGTTCAGTGTGCCTCTTGACAAAGGCCTTCTCCAACCATTTCCACTGCTTTCTATCTCTGGCGATTCTCTTCCGATAAGGGCCAGCAGTGAGTTTTAGCTTACCTTCCCACCTTGTATATTGTCTTTCCCTGTTTTTTTCCCGTCTCTTGGATACCGGTGAGTTAAGGTTTTACTCCACTTTTCCCGGCTACTACGAGTATGCATATGGCCAGTCCATCTCTACTTTTGTTGGTGTATCTAAAATAGTTATTACGTCGTTAAAATAGGAAATTTTGACCAAAAAAACCATTGCAATCAAATTCGAACCAAAAGCGGAAAAATACACCGAAAAATTAATTATGTTTTCAGAATTTCCAGACGAGTTTGCTGCCTCTTTTATTGATGAGAGCTGCGACTATAATAAAGAAGACGACACTAGCGCACCACACTGTAATACAGATAGCAAGATAAAAGTGGAAATTGACGTGCAGGATGGTATGTATGTTGGTTTTAAGTACTACAAGCATACAAGCATGATTGTTTCTATTTTTAATTTAATAACAGTAGTCTGAGGCCTATAAAAATTCTTATTAAAAATATTATCTCACTAAGTCGTGTCCCCTACGCCAGTTTTTTAACAAACATTGTTGGTTCGAACATTTCCCGGCTTTCAGCAGTGTTCAACGTAAACGTTTTTTAACAAAAATTTAAACGTCTTTCTGCGACAAAATCTAACATAAAATAACTCCGCCCGCCCGCAGACAAGGTGGGGATGTCTTCCACAAACTCCGGCAAACACATTTAAACAGCAGTGTAATTCCTCGACAAAACATTTAGGCCGCGCCTCTTTTTACCCGAATGCAGCAAAGTCGAAAAGGAGGATATATGTGTTTGACCTGTATGTTTGTCCCTATAAGGGTTGGATCTCATCTATCAGCACGGAACAGCACTTTCCTATGCTGCTATCCTTTTCTGTCGCTCAGAAGCGTCATTTTCTAGAGCGAGAGAGAGCGACGGAACGCTTCAGCACAGGCCGTGCTGCAGCGTTCCGTCGCTCTCTCTCGCTCTAGCAAATTACTGTTCTGAGTGACAGAAAAGGATAGCAGCATTGGAAAGTGCTGTTCCGCGCTGATAGATGAGATTCAACCCTAATTCTATGTTCGCTAGTAACTACTAAACGGCTAAAACAATTTTGTTAAATTATACATGGTTAGATTCGTCTTAACTACTAGATTGACATAGGCTATATTTAGTAATTATAATATCTTTGGCTATATTAAAATTATTGGAAACCAAAATGGCGGATTTTTGGCGCCAAATTGCGCAGCATAAAAAACCTTTTCTGTTCAAAACCTATCGAGTTGGGTATCAAATTAAAGGATTTTGTTCAAGGATTACAAAAATATATGCAACTTATATGTTTCAATGAAATTTGGAAAGAGAAATGCTAAAAAACAACGATTTTATGTTAGATTCTATGTTTCCTCGTAACTACTAAATGGCTAAACCGATTTTGAAAAATTATGCGTGGTTAGATTCTTCCTAATTACTAGAGTGTCATAGGCTATATTAAAATTATTGTAAATGACTATAGCAGAGTTTTGGCGCCAAATTGCGCGGCATAAAAAATCTTTTCTTTCCAAAACCTATCGAGTGGGGTGGGGTATCAAATTAAAGGATTTTATTAAGTTTTGATTTAGTTAAATATCTTGTGGAAACAATTGTGTGATGATACTACTCTACCATATCAGTATATCTTATTATTAAAGTATTGGTATTCCAATCAGCAGAACCAAGTCAAATGGTCAGGAGAACTTTCAAGTACGTGCAGGTTGGAAAGCGGGGTGAGGCAAGGGGGGATCACCTCACCAATGCTCTTGAATCTCTATGTGAACAAGCTGATGGAAGAGCTCAGCAGCGCCGGCGTTAGGTGCTCTATCGACGGTACTTTTGTCAACACCACATCCTACGCTGACGATATAGATAGATAGATAAGATGTTTATTTGTAGCTTTAGTTACACACATACAGAAAATACACAACATAAGAACATAATAAAAAACACAAGAAAGACGGAAACATATAACAATATATTTGTATCTGTGTGCTACAGCAATCCAAAAAGGTCATAGCTCAGTGCTTAGTGCTGCTCAGAGAGCAGCTCATTGATTTTCAGCTACGGCCTGTCAAGTGCGAGTGCGCATCCAAAAAACCCTGCCACAAAGGTAAAGGAGCTCGAAATTTTTAATGTTAAATTAATAGAATTTTATGTAGAGACCTTATTCACAATATAAACCCAAACATAATACCTATAAAGATCAGTGTCATATTATACTACAAACACTATGTATACATATTTCATAGATACACAGCAGAATACAGGGCTACAAACAAGGAAGATATCGTGCTGCTATGCCCTTCAATCAGTGCGCTTAACAAGCTGCTTGGCATCTGTGAGCGATACGCGGTGTCGCATGGTCTTAGATATAATACTGCTAAGAGTGAAATCCTAGTTTTCAAAGCTAAAAATAGAAACTAAAAAGTTCCAGTAGGGAAACTTAATGGAGTTCCTCTGAACCAGGTGCAGAAATTTAAATATCTGGGACACTGGATCACCGACTCGCTCAAAGATGATGTGGACATAGAAAGGGAGCGGAGAGCCTTGTGTGTTAGGGCTAACATGATAGCCCGAAGGTTTGCACGCTGTACCAGGCAGGTAAAAGTTACGCTTTTCAAAGCATTTTGTAACTCGTTGTACACGTGCAGCCTTTGGACACATTAAACCCAAGTAGCATACAGGGCTCGCGCACTCAATATAACAATGCACTTAGAGTGATGTTGGGGATGCGCCGCCCTTGTAGTGCTTCAGCGATGCTGGCGGAGGCTGGAGTTGACAGTCTGTCAGCTATTATAAGAAAGCGCACGGCATCCTTGATTCACCGGGTGCGGGGCAGCGCCAACATTATAGTGAAAACGGTCGCGTCTAGATTGGACGTGGACAGTGCTATCATGCAGCACTGGACTCGCGTTCACCTAGCCAAAGACACGAGACCGTCTAAAAATTTTAATGTCGATGTTGTACTAACATTGTTATAAGTTTTCCTTTGTTACTAACACTTACTACAAAAATATATACACTTTATTTATATATTTAAATGAAATTTGGGATGAGAAATGCTAAAAACAACATATGTTTTCGCTTCCATAAGCGTATTCCATGTTGCGGCCTATGCATAGGTAAGTGCTGCTGTTGTATCTCGCAGTCGGGATTTTTGTTTTTTTTTTTAAATAATTTTTAGTTTGTTTTCTAAAAATTTTATGTTCAAAAACTGGCAGAGCGGACGCGGCTTGTAGTTTCATTCAAATGTATAAATATGTAAATAAAAAGCTTAAAAACATTATCCATCTCATTATAAAACGAAGACTAACTTTATTTCTCGGATTTTACCATTATCCGTCCAAAATAAGATGACTCACAATATGTCAGTCACTATCAACTACATTTGGGTGAATAATGGTTTCATCATCATCAGGTCTTTTTTTGTGTCCACGGCAGGAGCACGACCCTCTCTGTACCACCAGAGCTATATATTAGCCAGAGCAATCAGAGGATTTGGCCTAAACTCTCCATGGAGAGGTCTCACTGATGTTTATAAGCTTTGTTTAGCTTGTTTCCTAAGTCGCCTTCTACGACATCCACGGGAAGACTTAGAGTGGTCCTATTCTACTCTGCCGGGAACCAAACGTTCAAACTAAATTAATCGGCGTTTTATAATAAAACGGTTTCTATATCTGCCACAGGTGCCGTTTCTGTAGAAAAATTAAAACTTGACAGACAAGAAGAATCTCCAAGAAGTTCAAAAAAGAAGACTAGGAACAAATCGGACAAAACTAAAACCAACAAAAAAAAGATAAGGACAAAGACTGGGAAGAAAAGTTACCAATGTAATATCTGTCACCGAAATTTCATTAAGAATTCACATTTAAACAGTCATTTAAAAACACATACAGGCGAGAAACCTCATCAATGTCATATATGTCAGCGGCAGTTCTCTCAGAAACAAAATCTGAAAGTCCATCTAGCTACACACACCAGCGAGAAACCATTCGAGTGTAATATATGCCAACGACGCTTCAAAGCCAAACGGAACTTGCAAGTACACTTGGCATCACACAGTGGTGAGAAACCTTCGTTTATTTGTGATGTCTGCGAACGAGTGTTCCATCATAAATGCAATTTGTATTATCATTTAAAAACTCACTCCGCGGAACGGCCGTTCCAGTGTCATGTTTGTCACCAAGGATTCCGGGAGAAGAATTATTTGACAGTCCATTTAAGGATACATTCAGGAGAAACACCGTTTGTGTGTAAGTTTTGTCAACGCAAGTTTAATAGTTCAGGTAGTTTAGTTAGACATTTAAGAATACACACTGGTGAGAAACCTTACGAGTGTAATGTTTGCCATCGCCGGTTTGCTCAGATATCGAATTTGAATGGTCATTTAATGACGCATACTGGTGAGAAACCGCATGCATGCAATGTTTGTCAGCGACGATTTTACACTAAGACAGAGAAGCTAAGGCATTTGAGAACACATACTGGCGAGAAACCGTATGAATGTAACGTTTGTCAACGTCGGTTTGGTCGAGGAACACATTTAAAACGGCATATAAAAATTCATACTGGTGAAAAACCTCACGAATGTCACATTTGTCATCATAGGTTTATCCAATCGACTGACTTAAAAACTCATTTGAGGATACATACTGGCGATAAACCGTTTGAATGTAGCGTGTGTCAATCTCGGTTTAATTTGAAGAGCAAATTGATGAAACACATTGTAACACACGCATCTGATAGATCTTCCATAGATAGCCATTTAGTTTGAATGTACATATATAAATATTTAAAATCAATTTTTATTATATATTTATTTTGGGATGATTTAAAATACAGGGTGACTTTTTAACCACCAGACAAATTTTTGGAGCAAGTTCAGTCCTACTGAACTACTTTCTAACAATTAACGTGTTGCTGGCAACACAGCACATACCATCAACAACTAGACGGCGCCGCCCGTACAAACGTTAGAGCGGACGGGCGGCGCGAGCGGCGCACTTCATATCGATGAGTGACAGATCTGTCACTGTCATACGTCACAAACACTGTGATTGGCGATAAGGACGCCTATTGTACACCTTTGATTTCTTTTTTGTATAGAATTTTTCAAGTGTTTTGGTTCAATAAAGTATTCATATTATTTCTGCGCTCCGTCCGAACAGCTGTGCGCGCGATTCGTTTATACTGTCGGGAGCCCTTTGTGCACCTATTTAAATCCAAATACAGTATATTACAGTTAAACAATAGTTTTAATCATCAGCGGCAGTAGGGATCCTTAGTAGCTACTGTTTACGGGCCCGCTTCGCACAAAACCTTTAAAAAAATTGTCTTATCATACAAATCAGCGTTCAGCCGAAGCTTGAATCACCGTTGAGAACACCTTCACAATTCTTATCAATCTACCCTCTTTTCGCTTATCTTTTCTCTTTCCATCGCAGTTTGTCACTCATGTTGTCCCTTTCTTAGCTTTACGGGGCAGCGCGCGGCTGTATGGTCCTCAGTACGTTCACCTTAAACCGGCAAGGTCTTAAGTGGTGGTTCAAGCCTCGGCTGAAACCTAAATATCCGTTTTTTACCCTTTGGGGAAAAACGGGTCTATTTAGCTGTTCGAGCCTTTCGCTTGAACCACCGTTGAGACGTGTTTACCTTCTGCCGGCGCTGACCTAAGCGTACTGTGAGATAGTTGCTGGTGTACTGAATATAGAGTCAAGAGATAAAATAAAGTTGTGTAAGTATTTATATATTACTAAAAAAATACACTATAAACTAAACTTCTTGCTTATGACGACTATCTATCTATATTTAAGAGCTATGCTCTTGTCGGTGGAGTATGAATTCTCGTACATTTGTCTCTCTCATCTGCCAGTTGTTTTACTTTTTATGACGACATAACGTAAAATTATTATCTTTCACAGATCAAATCAACAGAACAAAATAGTTTATCTCACCATGATATTTACTTATTAGTTACTATTATGATATAGATATGACAAGTTTATAATCTTGATAAGTTTAAGTCATTACATTGATCTGTTATATTATCGGTGAGAAAGATTCAATCAAAGTGTTATTGACCGCACGTACACGTTCTGGAGTTTCTTTGAAGCAATTATCTAGGAATTATTCTTATCCGCCAATTTTCTCTTTTTAATACATGAACCGGTTACTGGTCCAAATGTCTGAAGCTACTACGGTTCGAAAGCTACCGGCGGACGCCTCTATTCTAGCTTCTTTAAAAAGGGTTCTAATCCAACCTGCTATAATGGAGCGTTTGGCGCTTTTCACTGCTCCCTGCGTCGTAATGAATAGGTTATGGACATTTCCAGTGTCTCGTCGTGGGTATGATACTTCTATAAGTCTTCTTATCCAGAATACCAAGTTTAAGCGTCCTGCCTGTCCTGTCGTAGCGCCTGAGCTTTTTTATTAACCATACTTACTGCTGGAAGGTTGCCGAGTCGTTTTTAGATCCGAAGCTTGGATGGAGCAGAATTTCTTCGTCGTTATCTTCAAAAGCATCTTTTTTGATGCTTAGAAGCGTTAGGTCGTGTACCCTTCGACCAGAAGCCAGAAGCAACAGTATCGAAATGTGTCCAGAATCTAGATACGCAGAATAGATTTTTATCGTCGAATGAGTCATTTTTTAGAAAGTTTTTCAAATCTTCCATGATAAAGGCCTTTTCACAGGTGGCTTTTGACCAAATATCCCTTTCAAGACCTGTTTAACAAGCGGGTGAGAACTTGAACTATCAGATCTGTTCGGGTTTGAAAATGTTACTATCACCGATTTGTGCAAGGCCACCGTTCTAGCAGCTAGCTTTTCGTCAATTAAAAGATGACATAAATATCTAGCTAGATATTAGAGGCTTGGATTGTCTATAGGGATGCTGTGCGAAATAGCCCATTTACGCATCTTGACCATACTGGTCTGTATGTTTTCAGAGTTGAAGTTCTCCATGATTTTTCCAAAATTCGCACCTCATGTTCATTCCAATCTTTAAGCTGACTGGTCCACCCCGTATCTTCCATACCACTAAATTTAGATTGTCTAGTTCTGGAGGTGGACAATTGGTTGGCAGATCGATTAGATTCGATTTCAGCTGTTGAATTTTGAAGGGTGGTCTCAGTGCGCGTCTCCGTAGCTACGGTTCCCAAAAAGCTCTCGACCATGTCGGGGTTACCAGCAGGTATTGTCCCTGGGATAGTTGTAAGTGACGTAGAACTAGAAGATCCAACCTAACCTGTACTGCCACATCCTGCTGAAGGTGTTTGTAAACTGGCTGTTCTCGTCCATTGAGTCTTCGTTTACATAAGCTGAAACTACCGCTGATCTTCTCGAGGCAAAGAGGTCTATCTCCGGTCCACCAAGTTCTTGAAAAATTATTGCCAGCGCTTCTTTGCTGAGATGCCATTCCGGAAGCGCCTTGGCCCTTGAAAGTCCATCGGCTATCCCATTGTAAGGGTTGGGAATGTATCGCGCTGTTAGGTGACATTGCCGTTGCTGACAAAGTTCCAAATGCTCGCTGCTGTTTTTAATAAGGTCAACGATCTGGTGCCTCCTTGCTTTGTAATGTAAGCTACGCTGGTGCGATTGTCGGTCTGCACGGTAACTAATTTCCCCTCTAGTTCTGGTCCTCTTTGTCTCAGAACTTCGAAAATGGTCCAAAGCTCTTTTTTGTTGCTGTGCCACTTTTGTTGACTGTGAGTTTATGTACCGCAAAGATGGCCCCCCAACCCCTGCCTGCGGCATCCGTTGGAAGTACAGTTTCCGCTATTATAAACTTCATGTGTCGTTGTCTTTTCGGTAGTCCTCTTGATGCCCTCTGCAGTGCAGCCGTACTAGTGGAACCACGTATGAAGCAAAGTTCAGTTTGCCGAGTATCACTTTTGCATCCAGCCAGCTCCAACGTCCTTCCTTGATCAGATTTAAAAGGCTCAGTTTAAATTTTTCTGTTTTCCAGATTCCTAATCTTTTTTGGTTTAGCTCGCACGTAATTCCCAGATATTCCACATTCATTGTAGGCTTCGCTGATGATTTTTGGAAGTTTATCTGTCAACCTAGACTTTTCAGGTCCATCTGGTTGGATAATATTTGGGGATCCTTGTGAACCAAGAGGAAATCGTCTAGGTAGACGACAATTTTAAGACCTTTCCGTCTGAGTTCGTTAACGATCCAGTTTGTGAGTTTCGCAAACGCCGCCGCCGGGGCGCTTGATAGCCCGAACGACATGTTATTTGGTATGTCTTTCCCTCGTATGCTAGTGACAGGAATTGACGATCACTTCTCGTGACTGGTACATGAAAATAAGCCTTTGATATATCAGTCTTAATCATATAATCGCCTATTTCTAAATGAGATGAAACATTTTGTTGATTTATCAGCTGGAACTTTGGTGCAATCACATAGTGATTTAGCTTTTTTAAGTTGAATATGAGTCTGTTTGTCCCATCTGTTTTTTCCCTGAGGAAAAAGGTGGGCAAGAAACCCGTCTCTTGGCTTGCTTCCTCTATAGATGCCGATTTTAGCATCTCTCTTTTGAAATTTCGAGACGTTTACCTTTGACAATAACGTTAAAGGAGGTTTCTTTTGAATGGGATTTTGTATCCTTTTACTATCTTTAAAATGTTTGGAGGCACGGAGTTCTAGTTGTTTATGTATTTCTGAAGGCGCCCCGCTTTGAAGGCATCATTTTCTCCCCCCCCCCCCCCTTTCTTCCTTCAAAATATTTTGATGCTTTCCTGAAAATTCTCTACTTTTTCCTTTGTTTGATGCGTTCCATTTCGCGTTACTGTCAATGAATCTTCTTCTTCCAGTCATTCGAGGTCGAATTGGTTTTTGAGACGTCTCTTTCTCTTTTTCGTGAACCTTCGTAAGTAGGATTAGTCCTTTGTTCTTAGTAAACATCATCATTAAAGAAGCATTTAAAAGTTTGTCAAATTTCTCCATTTGCTTATTTAGGACTGTGAGACGGACTTGGTTGTCACTATTAGAATTATTAGAACGTTTAGGAGGTGAGCATTCTACGATAGGCGTGCTTAGTCCGGCTCTTTTCCGACTTGTAGGTGTATTCCTGGGGGAATGAAACTGAGTCGCGTAGCTGAGAATTAGCGCTATTAACCAGCTTAGGATTCAGCTCTCGCACTGTGTTCATAAAACGCTTTTAGTCTGGAGCGTGAATCTTATTCATGATGTTATGAGGCGCGTAAAGTAGCGCTCTTCCTAGCGGCCATTGTAACAGATTACTTTTTATCTGTCTAAAGCGTCGTCCGGACAATGTATTTGTAAATGGATCGAAGATTCTTGCTAAATCCATAATTGGTATGCCAAATCTTATTTTGGCGTCGACTTTCTGCGTAATTTCATCCCCGAAGATATCTTGCGAAGACAGGTTATGAACTGCCCAGGTTCGCCAATCGGAAGGAAAGTGTTGATCTATCACTGCAGGGCTTGGTTCTAAAAACGTACTGAGGACCATACAGCCGCGCGCTGCCTCGTAAAGCTAAGAAAGGGACAACATGAGTGACAAACTGCGATGGAAAGAGAAAAAGTAAGCGAAAAGAGGGTAGATTGACACGAATTGTGAAGGTGTTCTCAACGGTGGTTCAAGCGAAAGGCTCGAAGACCTAAATGTTTAAAGGTCCACTATAACTGTTTTATAGTCACTTTATTTGTGCGTAGCCAATTATCCAGTCTATTTTTAAAGCAGTTCATCGATGTGGCAGACATTACTTCCTCAGGCAGCCTGTTCCAATTGTGAACCATTTGGTTGCTCAAAACATGATTGCACATTATTTTTTGATGCTCACGGCTTTTTTGGTTGTGGACAACTTTGTTGTTCATAGTGAAAAGAAGAATAATAGTAAAACAATTGATTTTTTCGTATATGACTCATGGAACAGTCACAAATTAGAAAGACTATGGAACAGTTAAGTTGATAAATGCCAGATTTTAGGCCCTCACCCGTTACACCAACAAATAAAGCAAAAATGTAAGCTTTATGTCGTAATTATTACGGTGGAATCTCAACCCGAATGCATGGCCCACGCATCACAGTACATTTTTTTGAATAAAATAAAATAATAGAAATTCCACCTTAAGTACCATGACAAAAGTTTACATTCTAATATTTCTAATGCTTTATTATAAATCGAATTGAAGTAGCGACGGCGTAGAATTGGTGCAATGCGTGAACATTAATGTTGGCAAAATAATTTAATAGTTTGCTAGCCAAACTAGTCGTCTATAGTAATATCGGTAAGCTGAGATATATAATATTTCCTTACATATGAAATTGCCGATTTTCAATACTGGCAACTTTAAAATCAAATATCTTGCGTTTTATTAGGAATTCCAAATTCAAATTTATTTCGAAATAAAGCCAGAAAAATATTGTTTTAAAATTCGTATTTCATTTGTTTTAACATCATTTGTTTGAGTTTCAATATTGCTATAACAACAACTATGGACAAATTGAAAATTCGCGGTATTTACGAATACGAGTTCCACCGTGGCACCAGTGCTGCAGAAACGACTCGAAGAATTAACGACGTGTATGGACCAGGCACCGCTAACGAACGAACGGTGCGTTTTTGGTTTCAACGTTTCCGTTCTGGAAATTTCGATTTACACAATGAGCCTCGTGGACGACCTGATACTCAAGTGAATAACGAAGAATTGAAGGCGATAGTGGAAGCGGATCCATCTCAAACCACTTCTGAATTAGCAGCAGCCTTCGGTGTAAGTGACAAAACGATACTTATCCACTTGCGCCAAATCGGAAAAATTTAAAAAATTCGAAAAGTGGGTACCGCACGAATTGACTGAAGCAAACCAACAAACACGCGTTGCTTGCTGCGTTTCTTTGCATGAGAGGATTTTGAACCGTATCGTGACTTGTGATGAGAAATGGATCCTGTACGACAATCGGAAGCGATCATCACAATGGCTTGACCCTGGAGAACCGGCAAAACCTTGCCCTAAGCGAAAACTGACCAAAAAGAAGATTCTGGTTAGTGTTTGGTGGACCAGTGCTGGTGTTATCCACTACAGCTTCTTGAGATCAGGCCAGACGATTACTGCAGACTTGTATTGCCAACAATTGCAAACAATGATGGAAAAGCTCGCCATTAAACAACCGAAACTGATGAATTGCTCTAGCCCACTGCTCCTTCAGGATAACGCTAGACCACACACTGCACATCAAACGATCGCCAAGTTAGAGAAGCTGCGACTGGAACCTCTGCGTCACCCACCATACTCTCCAGATCTTGCCCCAACCAATTACCACTTTTTTCAAAATTTGGATAACTTTTTACAAGGAAAAAATTTCAAATCTGATGAGGCAGTCAAAACCGCCTTCAAACAGTTCATAGACTCTCGCTCCCGGGATTTTTTTTCCAAAGGTATCAATGATCTGCCTATAAAATGGCGGAAGTGTATCGATAACAACGGCGCATACTTCGATTGATTAAATAATAATTTCATTAAAAAAAACTTGTTTCACTTTTTTGATACTGAACGGCAATTTCATATGTAAGGACCTAATATAAATATAAAAACTTATCATATTTATGAAAATAAATAAACCTATGCTTATCAAAGATTTGCCTTTTTATTATTATACTACCCATATTGATTTCCTGTTTAATCAAATGACAGTCGCTAGAACACAAGTATTATATGATGTATTTTATTCGGTTTCCAGGCAAAAACTCCCAGTAATCCAAGGAGTTGTAAAATGGAAAGAT
Source organism: Acrobasis repandana (assembly GCA_963576875.1). NCBI lineage: Eukaryota > Metazoa > Arthropoda > Insecta > Lepidoptera > Pyralidae > Acrobasis > Acrobasis repandana. Next base: position 4,999,090 of record OY756230.1, on the reverse strand, counting down.
GGGCTTATATAAGTACCAAAGAGTACTATTCTTCTTCTTTAGTCGTACACTCTTGACAGAGTGGTCGTGATTATGGCTTCGGTTGTTCGTCCATGCATGGCCGCTACTTTTGCTATTTTTCTCCACATAACTCTGTCTGCGGCTTTCTTGGAGCATTCAGTTGCTGGGCACTGTGTTACAGCTTTGACGAGATCTAACCACCTTATTGGAGACCGACCACGTGAACGCTTGCCTTCAATTCGACTCTGAATCACCAAACGTTCCATCGAGTTTGCTTTGCGGGTGACATGGCCGAAGAATTTAAGGATTCGTAACTGCACAATAGACGAGAGCCTATTCTTAATTCGCAATTCCTTCAGTATGGAGACATTGGTGCGGTGGGCTGTCCAACTTATTCTGAGAAGTCGTCGCCAACACCACATTTCTAAGGCATCGATTTTCCTCCGCTCACTTAGTCTTAATGTCCACGTTTCAGCTCCATATAGGAAAATTGGAAAGACTAATTCACACTGGAATGGCAGCGGCCAGCAGCGTGATTTCTTACACTGTCAAACAATTAAATACTAACCTAAATTCCCATCTGTGAAATGCTTATTTTAGTATATTAAGAAAGACTTTGCCACTTTGTTGTAGACGCACGGCGCCGCTGGCGTCTATACCTTTTCTCAATGTACTACCATCTACTATGCATTTAATATATAGAAACTAAGTTGAATATTGGTTATAAGATCAAAGAAAGTTAGTTGTGTTGTGGATTGTGGAAGGAAAGAGAGGAGGTCTGTGATCAGCAGCAGGACTTAAACGTTTTAATTATTATAAAAAATGGTTTGGCTGACCGCTGCGATTCCAGTATGAATCGGCGCTTTCTTTCTTATAAAGTCACATTCCAGCATTGGCATGTGTACTAAGTACCCACCGTCTGCTTTGGGCTGCTAATGCTACTAGCACTATGCGTTAAAACTTCAATTTATTTAAACCTTAGTGTTAAGTAAGTGTCAATCACCCCACGCAAAACGGGTTCAAAGCAATGGACCAAATACCAGAAAAAATGTCCTCGAGGGAAGTAAGTAAACCTTAGTAAGTATATTTAAGTTGTCCGAAAAAACCACAGAGCAATAATGTATAGAGGAAACTTAAAAAAATTAACGGAAAACACTATAGCCTTTTCTTTTTTACAAATAATAAATGTTATAAGAGTGACAGAGTTCGATATACTGCAACACTTACTACTTAAAACCCTCATGTCGCCATTTGTGCTATACAAATTTGTTTATATTAATGTATACTATTAGTGATGGGCAGAGCAGGGATGATGGGATTTGCAATTTATCGATAATGACAATTAATGGCAGACAATACTCTTCACTCACTCGCGAAGTTGGTGTTTGTTATGGGAAACCCAAAGGAAATGGGTCCTAGTTGTTAAAAAAACATCTCGAATTTCTCATACTTGTATTTATTGCCAAAAATGTTTTTTACAAACACCAACTTCGCGAGTGAGAGAAGAGTATTTATTAAAACTATTACACGCTACTATTTTCTAATACTTACTAAATACACTTTAAATCAAAATTAAAGTTTCGTAAGTAGTTATGATCTGAAAAAATAGTCAGAATCTTAATTAAATACGGCGATGAAGATTAATATGTTACCACAGCACTGTTATCTTACATCCGACGTTTTTATCTGTCACATATAAGACTAAAAAAATATATAAAAACAGAATATAACAAAAAGACGTTCATAAAAGTATAAAAACACATAGAAGTAATTATGTAAATATGTATATCACTGTAAACTTTGAATTGCGATTAAATTTGAACGGTCACGCAGAGTAGTCGGGTTTCTTATGAATCATCGGGTAAGTCGGTTGTCATTGTACATATCGTCAGCATGAACTCCAATCGACTCACAAAGCAGCTGTCACGTGACTTCGTTCACAATTTAATCTAATCCAAATAACAAAGGAATGTTTAAATGGTTAAGTAATAATGCCTGCCTATGAAAAAGATCTAAATGTGCGACATATGCATATGAATGTAACAGTTTTTGATCTGATCCTTCACGATAGCAAGTGGGTTCAAAATGCAGTGAACACAATCTTAAATATTTAGAAGGAGTCCATTCTCCACGTCTGATATTCCTGACCCATTTTTCTTTCAAAATTTTATCCTTTGGGAATCTGCAATAAAAACAAAATACAATATACCTAATGTGGTACACCTAAAATAGAATACTTATGTATTATAAAATAGTTATATCGTTCATTAAATTAGTCACAGAATGGGGAAATAAGTACCTATAAACTTATCGATAGCAACCTATTTAGGTGCAGCACTACGATTAAATTTCAAGGGTATTTCAGTTGTCAAAAATGGTACAGTCAATGAATACAAACATAAAAATGAGTTCATTTTACTAATAATGAATTCGAAACTTTGTTGCGCCAATTACCAACGAACACAACTACAAGTCAACATGCTGTTTTACTCGAATTAAGCCTTAATATCATTTTCTTCCTCGAATGTATTTAATACGACTTACCGATGGAAGGATATTTTTTGTCCTGTTCCGCTCAAAATACCTTGTTGGCTGAAACAACCGAGAGCAGAACACAGGATAGGCATCTTAGCACTTGTTTCCACACAAACAGTAACGATAAAACAACTTGATTTATAAATTTTTGTTAAAAACACAATTGACTCGCATACGTCCAGCTGGCAACGTGAGTACTTCAACCGGTCGGCTGACGGCGCGCGGCATTTCAAGATGGCGATGCACTCTAGCGCTATCTCGCTTCGTTCATATGAGCCGGACAAATTAGTGCGAGTAGAGCAGATATAGTTATTCTGCTGCTATTTTTTATGAAGCGTCTAGAGATACTACGTTTATGGAAAAAACAGTGAACGTAGGTACCAGCAGCTGCTTTTATTTACGCGCAGATCATAAGCTGCTGCCTGTCGTTCGTTCCTATTAAGGTAAAGTGGCGAAAACCCGTTTTAAAACTAGACTGACTATTAGTAATAATTTCAAAGGTTATTCATAAAATAGTTTAAAAGGTATTTTTAGACATTGATACAAATCAAATTTTTCAATATCACCATATTTAGTTTTAAACAATTTATTTCAAATGAGGGCGCCACTTATGCAACCACTTCACCGTAACTGGAGCGGAAAGGAGAAAAGAGGAGCGGAGATACGCCAAAGTTAAAACCATGCAATTGAACTGCATAAAATATCCGCTCCGTTCTGCTTCAGTGGACTGCACAGGGATTTAGAAAAACTAATTTTAAAAGTCATGTAATAATAACGAACGACTTTGGAACGCGCTTCCTTACACTGTTTCGTGCTGGCTTTAAGGCCTTGTTGTTTAAGCATATGCACGCTCAGTCCAACCAAGTGTAATACCTAAGTAAGTAGTTAATTGCTGCATTTGTAATATCCTTATGAGAAACTATTATTTGTTAGTAGCGTCGGACGGGGATCATTTTACAATATCAATCATCCATCAGTTCCATTACCATCACCACAGTAAATCAGCATTACAGCCTACACCTTTAGGGATAAAGACTACAAAATTTTTCATTTCTTATCTTAATCCTATTATATATATCATACTCCACCGACAAGAGTTACTAAGCTCTGAATCAAGAAAAAGAAAATAAATGAAAACTAAAGCACTAAAAGAACTCGTATTCATGGCCGTAAAATAATAATAAAAAAAAACAAAAACGTCAGTGTCAGTGGGACAGGACAAGAGACAGACAGCCAGCGTCCGTCGTCGGTCGATGATTTTCACGTCAAGACAATCGCATTGTTTGCTTAGGTAGGTCAATCGTGAAAGAAAATACTTTTTCTGATATTTATTCTCAATTTGTTGATTTAGATATATCAAAGATGTACATACTAAAAGCGTAATAATTTATTATCTAAAAATGCCTGCGAGTACAACCATATGTAGGCTGTGCCTGCTGACCGACATACGGACCATCCCCATAGCGGACACCCCTCTGCAAACCGTATTTGAGAAGTTGACGAGTAATTTGGTTAGTATTACACCTAAGAGTTAGGTTACACGATCAGTCTGGCATCAGTCTGATCAGAATGTTCGGAGACTGATCGCGTAACCCGCTCGTATCATTCTCGCGTCAGTCACCGTACTTTAGTTACTTTACTACACACCGTACACCAATGTAAATAAGGTTCATTATAGCTCTTTGCCGTACACTTACTTTTTATCAGTCTGCTGTTATTCTGGATTGACTGTGTAACCGTGTAGAACATCCATAATTCTGGCGTCAGTCACGTAATTCAGACTGACGGACTTGACTGATGCCAGAATGACAGTGTAACCTACCTCTAAGTATTAAATTAAAAGCAAAGTTCACTGCAGGTTTTTAAAGGTATACTTACAATAACTTTCTAATTTGTGGTTTAAGGTCTGCAAGAATTTCGCCGTTGATGTGGTCATATGTGTGTGCCATTTTAGATACGCTGCTGTAGTGTGTCACTATCAACGATCGGTTTTTTATGGAAAAACCATTTGTTTAGTGACTCAGTGTTTCAATTATGGTGCCCATGAGGAGCTTTTTTGAAATGCTGAGTCATCTAAACATTGGCTTTTTCCCTATAAAAAATCCGATCATTAGTTACTTTGTTCTATGACTCCTGCTGCCAAAAATAGGGTCGCCTGATGTATAAAAATACTATAACTGTCTTCTATGTAGCTACGTACATCTGTCGTGCCGCTTTTGAAGGCTGACAAAGTGCAAACTGTCTTTAGATATTACTATAGTCTGTGCATTATGAGATCAATTCTGTTGATAATTAAATGCATATTTTCCACAGTTTAATTAATTTATTTATTATATATGAGCAAAGTGGAGCTGAAATGTCGGTTTTACACAGTGCTGAGAGTCCATAAAGTCTTCACAGTTCATTAATTTATTAAGGTGAAGGTATAGGCAAATGGCCTTGAAGTGGCGCCGTCATTTGAAATAAATTGTTACCTCGTAAATATGGAGATAATTTTCATATTGCTCTTTGTCATGCACTAGATAACCCTTTAAATTATTTTATGAACCACCGTTGAAAGTATTTACATTAGTCCGTCTAGCTTTTAAACTTGCCTCCGCCAAAAGTGGCCACAGCAAGTTTTAAAGCTAGACGGATCACCAATAATAGTTTCAACGGCAGTTCATAAAATAATTTAAAGGGCTATCTAGTGTATGACGAAGAGCAATATGGAAATTATAACCATATTTACGAGTTAACAATTTATTTCACACGTCAAGGCCATTTGCCTATATCTTCACCCATTACTTTCTTTTTCCTTATCCACTTTTTGGGTCTATTTTTCATGAAAAGCACAGTGACCACTTCTTCAGATGACATTTAATAACCACACTGTGTTAGGTACTGAGTAAATTATAATGTTTTTATATCAGCTGTAGTTTTAGTCACTGCACGATTTCAATGTAAGCAGTGTCCTTGTCATGGTTTTGTGCCTTGCTTCCTGTTCACCATTGCACACAAATCTAATTGACCTGTAAATGTGCCTGCAAAGGCTTAATTATTTACTAAATAAATATTTTTATATTTCAGCTTCACACTGCTGACTTGAGACCTTTGTCAGCATGTTACTTGTGTTATGCACAGCTGGACAAGAGCTACAAGTTAATGCGGACTTCTTCAAAAGCTGAGAAGGCACTTTCTAAAATATTGGAACAAAACCCTGAGGTAAACTTTTACTTACATTAAAGGAAAAAAGGTGCGTTAAAAATAATATTCTACACCTTTTTTACTTTTTAGGGTTCCGTACCCAAAGGGTGCAAATGGGACCCCATTACTGAGACTCCGCTGTCTGTCCGTCTGACACAGGGCTCTATCTCTTGAACTGTAATAGATAGACACTTGAAATTTTACCGATTATGTATTACTGTGGCCGCTATAACAACAAATACTAAAAATAAAAAAAGTTAAATATTAAAGGGGGTCGTCATACAAGAAACGTGTTTTTTTCAGGGTTTTTAACTAGAGCTTTATAATGGCATTAACTAGATACTTGAATTTTTCACAGATTATGTATTACTATAGCCGCTATAACAACAAATACTAAAAATAAAAAAGATGTAAAAAATTTAAAGGGGTCGTCATACAATAGACGTGTTTTTTTAGCGTTTTAAAACATTGTACGGAGGTACGGAACCCTTCATGTACGAGTCCGACTCGCATTTGCCCGTTTATTTTAAGGTTCTGTACCCAAAGGGTGCCAACAGGACCCTATAAATGAGACTCCGTCTGTCCGTCTATCCATCTGTACAAGAGATTTGTGATAAAATAAATTTATTTTTTATTATTTCTTTACTGAACAAAAAACCTTATATTTATTTATGATAAATAGGAATGTTATTCCAAACACTAGAAACTTAGGTGTAGGTGTTTTGTAAATTTTTATCCCTTCTTTTACTTCTAACCTTTAAGCGAGGTTGCTTTGAAGAGATAGCTAAGGGGCCATCCACATATTATGTAACAGTGAGGGGTTTGAAACGTCAAACCGTCAGTTTTGCACGGTGATTGTGTTTGAGCTGAAAGAGGAAAATCTTTACTAATATTTATTTTGCAGTTGACCAATGAATCAGTATCCCATATAGACAGACAAGCTTATGGTCTATACGAGCCACTCTCTATCTATATTTGCGAGTCTATTGATCACACTCCAGAACCACTTCAATATGGAGTCAAAGATGAACCTTATACTGATAAGGATTGTCAAGGATTAGGTATGTAATAGTTAACTTTTTACTGTAAATCCTCTCAGGTTCCACATTGCTTAAATCAAAAAGGAGATGGGTGTCGTGGTACACCCAGTGAACACTTCTAAAAAATCGAAATTCCCATACAAATTTCCTGGGCGGCTGCACACTTGTGTATGGATTTTTTTTTGTTTTTTGACTGTTATTTTCATTTGATTATACTATCTAGTATAACCCGTGGTTCGATTTATTACACGATTTACACGTTGTTTATGTCAGAAACCCTTAAATATTACGCATATCCTCTTTGGTGTAATGTCAGCACGCTAGTCCGCCAATCCCCTCCGGATTGGATTCTGGGTTCGATTCCCAGCTAGGAAAAGTTGGAAAATGGCCTTTTTCAAATTGTCCTGGGTCTTGGGTGTTAATCTATATATGTATCTATACTAATATTATAAAGCGGAAGAGTTTGTTTGTTTGTTTGTGTGATTGTTTAAACGCGCTAATCTCAGGAACTAATGGTCCGATTTGAAAAATTATTTTTTTGTTGGGTAGTCCATTTATAGAGAAAGGCTTTAGGCTATATAACATTACGTTCCGACAACCACGCGAACGAAGTCGCGGGCACAGCTAGTTTATTATATAATGTAGTATCGTTGAGTTAAAAACTTACTTTGGGGCTAGCTCAATCAGTGTGATTTGTCCTATTAAATATATATATTAAATATAAATATTTAAAAAAATATGAAATATGTCCCTTACACATTGTATATGTGAGAAACTCATGAAATATTTATAAATTACTTCATCTCTCATGTTAGTTTTAACCAAATTAAGGTTAATAATAATTCAAAAAGAGGTTTAATGTTTTCCAGAAATTCATTTTTCACCGGAAGTGCCAGCCTCCGAAGAAGAAGATGAAAAATTTGATCCAATACAAGAGGCAATTGATATAGATGAAGATATGCCATTGAAAAGTCTCAGTCTCAGCATTAAAGAAAAGAAAGTTAAGGTAGAAAGAGAAGTGGATGATGAAAAAGGTATGTAGATAATTTTTCTACTGACTATCCTTACAATAAAGGAGATGTGTAATAAATACATTATCATCAATAAAATATCGGGACTTCATTAATGGATTGAAATTAAGTTGGTACATACATAGATAGCTTATTCCTTATCTGTATTAACACATATAATAGAATGGCAAAGCCGCGAATCACAGCAACAATGAAATATTTTAAAAGTCAAATATTTTAACTTTTTTAAGAACTGAATGAAATTTGCCACATCTCCTTTGTTTTTTTTTAAATTATTTTGGTTCAGAACAAATGGAATAATAAAATTCTGGTGCTAGAATTACTGAAGGTAGGATTGTGTTAGAACTTGTATATTCGTCCGGCGATTTTCATTGAGACTTCATGTATTTTATGAGGCGTACCGGCCGGGAGCATGCATGGTAGAAAAAACAAAATCCCGTCTGCGTTTGAATGAACGAGGTTATAATGAAATTTACAAACACATACGCGCGTGTGTGTTTGTAAATTTCAACATAACTCTTCCTTGGCAATCGGGTAAAAAGTGGGAGCTCTCCTGTCGCCTGTGTTCCGTAATGGGTGCCTATAATGGCCGTTACCTCGCCTAGTGTGAGAAGCCTGGCGCTCTTCCTTGTTTTACACAATGGTTTGTTCTTTAGTTGATCAAATTAAATGCTGAATATAAGCTAAAAGAAGTGCTAAAACGAATTTATTATTTATAATTTATAGTAAAATTTCTGATTTTGCACATATTTTTATAATGAAGATATTATTCATGAAGTACTAGAGAAAATGTGCTAAATTATAAAGTTATATATTTATTAATTTAATATTTATTCAAAAAGCAGATAAAATCTACGGTACGCGTTCATTTCGCGCTTTCCGCTACCCCGTCAGTCGCAATATGTAAGAGCGTGCGGGCAGTGCCGGTTTTAGCTCTACCAGCGCCCCGGGCGAGATTTTCCCACCCCTCTCTCCCCCCCCTCCCCCCCAAACTGAATTTCAGCTAACGGGGGAAGGTGGGGTGCAAGTACGATATAGGGTTCTTCAAATTTGCCGCCCCCTTGTAAACGAAAAGAGGGAGGGGGAGGGGTGCATACAAATAAGAGTCTAGGAGTTGCCGCCATTAACCAGCCGCTATTTATATATTTATTATTACCTGGACCCCCCCTTGCCCAAAAACGCCCCCTGTCGCCCCTTTGTATCTAGCGCCCTGGGCGGTCGCCTAACCGCGCCCTACCCTAACGCCGCTACTGCGTGCGGGGTGCTTTGCGGATCACCCCGCACCTCATTTCCCTCAAACGTTGAAATGAATTTAAAACGTAACGTAACAATGCCACTACAAGGACATCCTAAATTCAGATTTGTACTTTTGTCAAGAGCTATTCTCCATTTGTTCTGGACAAACTGTTAAGGTGGCTACACACGACACAATTTGGCATACAATTTGCAGGAGTAATCTTGTGCTGTACTGCAGATTGTACTATCTGTAGACGTAATGTGTTGTGGCGTACAACACGTCTACACACATTACAATGTGGATTACAACACGTCTACACACATTACAATCTGGAGTACAGTGCCAGATTCTTAGGCGGTGATCTATGCGTCAAGTAGCTCAGTTTGTATAGAAAACACGCCAACTCCTACCCACTAAAAACGCGGCAGATTTCGTAAAAACACGGCAGATTCCGCGCACCGCGGCGGGGCGCGTTGCCAGTGTGTGAATCGCCTTACTGCAGATTGTATGCCAGGTTGTGTCTTGTGTAGCCAACTTTAGGCTGCAGCTGCAGTCCTCTATGCTATATGATGAATGATTATAATAAATAAACATTTGTCTTATAATCTTATAATCTTATTCATAATATATGATAAAAATAAAATAAAGCCCTTAGCCTCCTTATCTACTCACGTAGATTTCAACCAACTTGTGCAGAGAAAAGTGGAATTTTGAAAACTTACTTGATGAACCTACCTACCGTGTACCTACCTACATAGGGTCTCCATATTACAATGAGATATTTGATGATTATGTGAAAATATTACCGTTAATAATTTAATAAAAAAAAAAGACTAATTTTTTTTAGGAGTTTCTTCCATATCTCCAAAGTTCTTCATCATATCTTTACCAAATTAAAATGGAACCAACTTGGTAGTAAAGGCTTTCAAATAAAAAAAAATCATCAAAATTGGTTCACAATTGGCAAAGATATCACGTAACAAACATACATAAAAAAAACATACAGGAATTGATAACCTCCTCCTTTTTTGAAGTCGGTTAAAAATAATACAAATGGCATATCGTCGGTCAATTTCGGTATACCAGTCTAATTTAGGAAAAAAAAATTATAAGAAAGAAAATTATTTACACAACCTACAGTGCCAAGTGCGCTGTCGGAATTTCCAGTTTTTTTTTTGTTGACAGCCAGGATAACTGCAGTCTAGCTAATAAGAGATATTACTTCAATGTTCTGCCGCCAGATTGGAGCATTAACGCGCAGATCGTAAATGATTGACAATGACAAGTACATCAAACTCGCAATAAATTTGTAAAATTATATAGGTATTAGGTATTTAAATGGCCGTAGGAAGCCAGAACAACACGTCACAGGTTTTGAATGAGTGAATAATAATAAAACTATTAAAATTAAATACTCTCATTATTTGTTGGAAAAAAATATGACATGTAGAATGACAGTAGATTGTTTACTGTATGTGCTGGTGCCGCCATCTACGCAGAGTTTTGCGTAATATGTCCTATTGTTATTACGAGTATTATTTTATTTCAAATAAGGTGATGATTAGATATTGGCATTATGATTCTTATGACTTATTTTAAAGTAGCTGGAAGATTTTTACTCGAAACAGTGACGAGATTGTATAACGTGTCTTTCTTATTGAAATAATTGTTATTGTGTTATATTTCAATACTCAATATTTTATTGCAAACCATAAAGTACATAAGATAACAACAATACAATTTAAGAATCATTTTATGGACCCTGCCTATATTTACCCTATATTTCTTCGTCCTGTCTGGGCTAGGGGAAGAGTTCTTGGGTTTTTTTGAAAATACCCCTCTAAAGCCAGTCAAATGACTAATTTCCTGCGATGCTGTCACTTCCTATAACATAAATTTACACGAATTAATGATATCCTGTTTGGACATGTTCTTTTCCTAAGTTCCTCATATGCACCATTCACTTGACAAAATCTTAAAATTATTAAGTACCCACTCTTCAGACTCTTGAAGCTAACATCAGAATACGCGAAAAATGTTATTCCCGTAATTTCGTTTCCTAATTAGGTCTCAGATATATATTTATGAGTTATACAACAGTATAGTGAACAGCATAACAGCCACATAAAAAACATAACAGCTACAGGCTAGTAAAAAAAAAAAAAATTGTGATAAACAATATGGCAAACAGGGTAACGTACATTTTATTATCGACTGTGTTCCTGCAAAATGCGGCTGTGGATAAGGCATCACGTATAGGCGGTGATCCCACTGCACTGCGCACCGTCGCTGAGCGCGGGGCCGCCGCGGCAGATTTTGTTACACGCTTAATTTGGCATCAGTTCAGTTTATCAGTCTGGATTGACTTGACTGACGCCAGAATGATGGATGATTTTCACGGTTACACGGTCAATCTAGACTGACAGCAGACTGATAAAAAGTACGTGTACGGCAAAGAGCTATAATCTAAATATATATACCTCAAAGGTGACTGACTGACTGACTGACATAGTGATCTATCAACGCACAGCCCAAACCACTGGACGGATCGGGCTGAAATTTGGCATGCAGGTACATGTTATGACGTAGGCATCCGCTAAGAAAGGACGCGAGCAAGCTGCGGGCAAAAGCTAGTGTACCTAATGTATCTTGGTGTACGGTGTGTAGTAAAGTACGGTGACTGACGCGAGAATGATACGAGCGGGTTACGCGATCAGTCTCCCATCAGTCTTTCATAATTCAAAACAGACTAACAAAATTATAATATTCATCAGTCCGACCATCAGTCTGTCATTCCGTGGGTTACACGATCATTCTCCGATCATTCTGACCAGACTGATGGACTGATCAGATGCCAAACTAATCGTGTAACCTACATCTAACATTGTATGCAAGTATCTCAGTTTGTATAGAAAACACGCCACACACTGAAAACGCGTCAACGCGCGGGAGCGTCAGTGTGTTGAACCGCGCTCCACGACGGTGCGTCGTGCAGTGGGTTTACCGCCATAACGTGCCGTGTGGTTTCCGGCTAAGAATAGGACTACCTACTCCACAGAAAAACAATGTCTGTAGTGCGTGACCTACTCCATCTCTTTCTGTAGATAACAAAGTAAGAGATGATCAAAGGACTACATTTCGTGTTACAGCTGAATTATCTAACCTTCCTTTGTTAACGTCGGACGGCGGCTAGTTGTTAAATTTATTGCACAAATGCATTCCCAAAGAGGATTGACGTCCGGTCGTACAACTATAATCACATCATATGATAAACTTACTATTAGGTTATTGTTTGTCAAAACATATTTTATTCAATAGTAAATATTTATTGACCACAGTTGGCGCTTCTGTAAAGAAATCAAAACTTGAACAACAAAACCAACCGGAAGTATCTACTAACAGGGAACACAAAGTCCGAAGAGAATCAACATCACAGCTTGATGAGAGTGATAATAAATGTACATCAATCAAATATCAATCTAATATTAAAAGATCTATTGAAAAAAAATCGAATACTAGACTTGCAAAAAAGACGCGTAAACCGCCACTTACGAAGGTCTACATTTGCATAATATGTGACCAACAATTTGGTAAAAAATGTGACCTGAAAATACATTCATTGACACATACTGTAGACAAACCCTTCGAATGCAAGATATGTTTAAATCGGTATAAGTCAGAGCAAAGCTTAACAACACATTTAAAGTTACATACAGAAGAGAAACGCCATAAATGTAACATTTGTCAACGAGCGTTTTTAAAAAAAGGAATGCTGAATAAACATATACGGTCACATACTGGCGAGAGACCGCATGAGTGTAACATTTGCCAACGTCGGTTTAGTGAAAAGTCATATTTAAGAGATCATATGTTTCAGCATAAAGGCGAGAAACCTTATGAATGTGATATTTGCCATCGTCAATATAGCATTCAGGCAAGCTTACGAGGACATATTTTGGTCGAACATAGTAACAAAGCATTGTATGAATGTCATGTATGCAAGAGCGTATTCAAAACAAAGGGAAACTTAAAGTGTCATTTAAAAATTCACTCCGATCTACGAATGCATCAGTGTCACGTGTGTCAACAAAGCTTCCGGGAAAATTGGATATTAAACATGCATATGAAGGTTCACTCGAAGGAAACTCCTTTTGAATGCAATATATGTCATCACAAGTTCAAGCACGCTAGTAGTTTGGTAGTACATTCAAAACAACATACAGGGGAGAAGCCCTACGAATGTCAAGTCTGCGGACGTCGATTTGCTGTAAAGGGCTATTTAAACTTTCATTTAACGACTCATACCAATGAGAAACCCCATGAGTGTAATGTGTGTCATCGTCGGTTTGTAATAAGGAAATATCTACTAAAACATATGAAATCTCATACTGGCGAGAGACCGTTTGAGTGTAATATTTGTCAACGCCAGTTTGCTCGAGCAGCACATTTAAAAGGTCATGTTAAAACTCATTCTGACAAAACATTACAAGCTTGAAACATACATACATATACGATACAGGACCTTACTCCAAAAGCGGCACGACATGTCAAGCTACTTTGAATGCTACGTAATGATAATAAAGTCTAATTTGGTTTGTCATTGAAATAAGATGACACTATTGGACGACTGACGTCTTTATTCCACAGAGTTAAGGTCAAGGTTAGCAACAACATACATATACATATTTATCATTTAATTTCAGTGTTTCAGTTCTCGCCAATATGTTAGAATAATGCAAGCAATTTAAACTTCTTCGATCTTTTTTAAAAAACAACTCATAGATAAATAGTATGTTAATTTTAATTCACAGTCAAACCTGAATTCAATAGGCGATTTCCGTTATTTCGGAAATTGTTGGACGAATTTAAATAAATTGTTCATTCAGTAAAGAATCTTCTCCTCGCGTTTGTAGTCAAGTCTAATCACGTGACACCTTCCACTTTGGCATTTAAAGGTTGGCATGGTTCTAAAACTGGTGAATCTATTTTTATCTTTTTCGTTTGTTCGTTTGTTTGTTTGATAGGTGACTTAATCAATAATGTAAACTAATATGTATGATATACAGTTATTGTAGCGTACATACATCTTGCTTTCTAATCAAAACTTAAACAATAAAAATTACCTATAAACAAAAAATTTAAAAGTTCAAAATAAACTTCTTATGAATTAGTTGTTGTCTTTGTATTATTTCTTTCAAAATAAGTTCTACCCAGTTAACTTATCTTTAAACAAATATAGTGTAATTTCCACCCTATTTGATGTAAGTTGTATGGAGTGGATACGCCAAGATGTTGCCATTACTTAAAAAGTAGTTTTGTTTCTAGACTTCAAAATCACAAAATGTGTTACGGTAAACAAGTTTGACGAGTAGTTGAATTTGAAAGTTTATAAAATATATGTTTTTTACAGCTACATCGAAGTTCTCTCATACAAAATCCGTTTGGGCTGATTTGTATGGGAGGAGAGGATTTTTTATCGATTTTTAATAACTTTTTAGGGTTCCGTACCTCAAAAGGAAAAAACGGAACCCTTATAGGATCACTTTGTTGTCCGTCTGTCCGTCCGTCCGTCCGTCTGTCAAGACCCTTTTTCTCAGGAACGCGTGGAGGTATGAAGCTGAAATTTATATCAATTACTCAGGTCTACTGTCCCTTGAAGCTGTGAAAAAATCAAACTTCTAAGCCAACGCAATCAAAAGATACAGCCGTTTATGCCGCAAATTTTCGACACTTGCAAGGGAATCAAAACCTACAGGGTGCTTCCCGTGAACTCAGAATCTTGAAATTTGGTACGAAGCAACGTCTTATAGCATAGATAAAGGAAAAATTACGAAAACCATAAATTTTTAGTTACATCACATAATATATATTTTTTTAATAATTTTAAACTTACTACCCATTTCCTCATAAACGCGTAGAGGTATTAAATTGAAATTCATACCAAATACTAAACCTTGCAGGTTTGTACGGAACCCTCGGTGCGCGAGTCCGACTCGCACTTGGCCGGTTTTTTTTTATAGAAAGTTGTTCAGAATCATGAACTGAACTTGCTCCAAAAATTTTGCCGGTGGATAAAAAGTCAGCCTGTATATTAAGACCCACTCGTATTTCCCTAGAAACATTGTCCAAAATGGGAAAAAATATGGCTTTGGCAAATCGCGCAATAATACGGGAAATAGATTCTTTTCAATTTGGCGGTTTTTTATGGAGTTATAATCACTAAAATTGAATTTATGAATAGAACTTCCTCTCTTTCTCTGAATGCCATTCTCTAGTTTTTCTCAGATATTCTATTCACAGCTACAATTTGCAGCTTACGCATACTGTCGAGTACCAATCCAGGTATAAGACATTCCATAGCAACCTATCGTATAAGCAAAATTCGAAAATTAAGTTATTATAAATATATAATTTTATTATCCGGTGATAGGATGTCCTATAAGAGGGAATATCCACAATAATGACCAATAGCAGTCTTCTAAATACAAGATTAGTCGAAGGTTTATATATCTTATATCTATCTCACATACTATATTGCCTAATTTTGTTTAAAATATGTCAATCTTTTAATATGTGACCAAACTTAGCATTATAGTTGTTCAATATAAAAAAAAACTTTTGGATACAGGTTAGATTCAATGATTATTTTAAGTTTTTGGTATTGGTATCCTCTTTCCTTTAATTTATTGTTCAATACAAGCTGACTCTTTACAAATTTGAGACTTAAAGGTTGACTTTTTTTTTGTGAATTACCCAGGTATATTTTGCCATTTAACCTGAATGTTGAGTTAATTGGTTTATGTGTATGTTATTCATGTATGTATTCTGAAATTACCTGTAATATTAAATTTGGGAAATACGACACCTGCTAGATAATTTAAAACATCAAAAACACAATAAACTTAATAATGTAATGTATGTTAAAATATGTTTTATTCAATAGTAAATATTTATTGACCACAGTTGGCGCTTCTGTAAAGAAAACAAAACTAGAGAAAAAAAACCAAACTGAAGTATCTAGTAACTGGAAACCCAAAGTCCGAAGAGAAGCAGGATGGCAGCTTGACGAGAGTGATTATAAATGTACATCAATGAAAAATCAACCTAAACCGAATACAAGCCTTGCAAAAAACATGCGTTTAGCGCCGCGTATTACGAAAGTCTATACTTGCATAATTTGTGAACAGCAATTTGGTAGAAAATGTGATCTAAAAATACATTCTATGACACATACTGGAGACAAACCCTACGAATGCAAGATATGTTCAAATTGGTATAAGTCAGAGCAGAGCTTAAAAACACACATAAAAATACATACAGAAGAGAAACGCCACAAATGTAACATTTGTCAACGAGCGTTTTTAAAAAAAGGAATGCTGAATAAACATATACGGTCACATACTGGCGAGAAACCGTATGAGTGCAACATTTGCCAACGTCGGTATAGTCAAAAGACATATTTGAAAGATCATATGTTTCAGCATAGTGGCGAGAAACCTTATGAATGTGATGTTTGCCATCGTCGGTATAGCTTTAAGTCAAGCTTACAAGGACATATTTTGGTTACACATACTAACGCACCTGTATATGAATGTCATGTATGCAAGAGCGTATTCAAAACAAAGGGAAACTTAAATTGTCATTTAAAAATTCACTCCGATATACGAATGCATCAGTGTCACGTGTGCCATCGAAGATTCCGGGAAAATTGGATATTAAACATGCATATGAAGGTTCACTCGAAGGAAAC
Organism: Acrobasis repandana; assembly: GCA_963576875.1. NCBI lineage: Eukaryota > Metazoa > Arthropoda > Insecta > Lepidoptera > Pyralidae > Acrobasis > Acrobasis repandana. Next base: position 4,982,311 of record OY756230.1, on the reverse strand, counting down.
TCCTTTTGAATGCAATATATGTCATCACAAGTTCAAGCACGCTAGTAGTTTGTTAGTACATTCAAAACAACATACAGGAGAGAAACCCCATGAATGTAAAGTCTGCGGACGTCGGTTTGCTGTAAAAGCCTATTTAAACTTTCATTTAATGACTCATAACGATGAGAAACCCCATGAGTGTAATGTGTGTCATCGACGGTTTAGTATAAGGAGATATCTACAAAAACACTTGAAATCTCATACTGGCGAGAGACCGTATGAGTGTACAATTTGTCAACGCCAGTTTGCCCGAGCAGATCATTTAAGAGGCCATTTAAAAACTCATACTGGCGAAAAATTACAAGCATAAGACATATAAGATAGAAAATATTTAATTTTAGTCTTTCATTTCTCGTCAATATGTTATATGAATTTATACAAGCAAACATTTTAAGAGCCAACTCATTGATAAAATCTATGTTATAGTTCTTAAACTCGTGAATTTATTTTTATTACTATATGTTACACACAAGTAACTCACGTGAAAATTCAGCTTCTGGCCCCTTCAAACATATATTCTATAGATGCACAGTTCCTTGCAAAATCAAACAAAATATTATCCTTGTGTCAATACGTACATGTATTATACAGGTAGATGTATACCATTTCAAGTATTGCGAAAAAAGTTCTAAAGTGTCATACAGTTTAATCTTATTTAAACCGTAACTGAGATAAACGTGGAAATAAATCCTAATTTTTACCACGCACTTTGGCATCTTTGACGTAACGTCACGCGCGCGGCCACCGACCAAATGAGAGCGAAACAAGGCACAATACTGTTTTATGCCTTGTTTTTCCGGTGAAATTTTAAGGTGGCAACTGTGCATCTATAGAATATATGATCGAAGGCTGGCCCTGATGACAACCTCTGGATGAGGAAGAAACATGTCGGCCAGTAGCTTATTTTTCACGTGTGTTACACGTATGTAACATATAGTAATGTGAATGTCTGTGTCTCACATTAGTTTTAACCAAAAAAATCTATTTTTATTATTTTTGTTTGTTTTAAAGGTGACTCAATAAATAATGTATAATATAATAATATATTGTATTAGATACAGTCTGTCTAGTAGCATGCATATGTCTAGCTTTCTAATCAAAACATGAAAATATAAAAAGGATAAACAGAAGATTTGTTAAAAACTTCAAAATAAACTTCGCATTGAAACAGTTGCTGTCTTTGTATTATTTCTTGATGCGTTCTCCCCATTTAACTTATCTTTAAACAAATATAGTGTAATTGATTTGATGTTAGTTGTATGGAGTGGAATCGACAAGATGTACAGGCGGTTAATCAGATACCAGTGCCACCTCGCGCTTCGCGCACTACGTGCGGTGGCACTGGTATCTTATCATTCCTCTGTACATAAACAGTACTTTCGTTTTAGACTTTTAAATCACAAAAGGTAAACTAGTTTTTACGTGAGAACGTGAAGCTTTTCTTCGCACATTTGCGAAAAACGGCCACTTTTGGCACGTTTCACGTTCTCACTTTAAGCTGTAAAAAAACAGTTTTCCCATAAAATAGTTTGAAAAGTTATCTAGGGCTTGCTAGAGACAACATTTGAAATGATATATCCGTTTCCTTTCAAATAATTTATTTCAAATGGGGGGCAGCACTGGACCCCGAAAAATTCATGTAGCCCCTAAAAGTATTTGGTATTACTCTTTCCAACTTATTGTTTAATACAAGCTGACTGCTTTATCTTTTGGCTTTAAGGCTTTTCTTTTGGTTAATTAAATTTTAAAGTACATTAATTTATTGCCAGTCCACCTGTATGTTAAGTCATTAAGTTTATGCGTATATTATTTATGCATGTATTCTAACAGTACAGGTAGGTATATTAAACACGTGGAATCACGACACCTGTTACAAATTGTTTTATTCAATAGTAAATATTTATTGACCACAGTTGGCGCTTCTGTAAAGAAAACAAAACTAGAGAAACAAAACCAAACTGAAGAATCTACTAACAGGAAACACAAATTCCGAAGAAAATCAAGATCACAGCACGAGAGTAAATACAAATGTACATTAAACAAATATCAACCTCATTTCGATAAATCTATTGCAAAACTATCAAAAACATCGAATACGAACCTTGCAAGAAGGACTCTTAAAACACCACGTATTAGTAAAGAAACGAAAGTCTACAATTGCATGATTTGTGAACAGCATTTTGTCAGAAAACGTGACCTAAAAATACATTCAATGACACATACTGGAGACAAACCCTACGAATGCAAGGTTTGTTCAAATCGATTTAAATCAGAGCAGAGCTTAAGAACACATATAAGAAGACATACAGAAGAGAAACGCCATAAATGCAATATTTGTCAACGTGCGTTCTTTTCAAAAGAAATTCTAAAGAAACATTTACGGACGCATACTGGCGAGAAACCGTACGAGTGTAACATTTGCCAACGTCGGTTTGGTCAAAAATCGTATTTGAGAGATCATATATTTCAACATAATGGCGAGAAACCCTATGAATGTGATATTTGCCATCGTCGGTATAGCATTAAGGCAAGCTTACAAGGGCATATTTTGGTCACACATGGCAACAAACCTTCGTATGAATGTCATGTATGCAAGCGTGTATTTAATAGAAAGGGAAACTTAAATTGTCATCTTAAAATTCACTCTGATCTACGAATGTATCAGTGTCACGTGTGTCATCGAAGATTCCGGGAAAATTGGGTTTTGACCCTACATATGAAAGTTCACTCGAAGGAAACTCCTTTTGAATGTACTATATGTCATCACAAGTTCAAGCACGCTAGTAGTTTGGTAGTACATTCAAAACAACATACAGGAGAGAAACCCCACGAATGTAATGTTTGCCAACGTCGATTTGCTTTAAAAGCTTATTTAAACCTTCATTTATTGACTCATACCGATGAGAAACCCCATGAGTGTAATGTGTGTCAACGTCGGTTCGTGAGAAAGCATTATCTTCAAAGACATCTAAAAACACATACTGGCGAGAGACCGTATGAATGTAATATTTGTCAACGCCAATTTGCTCGAGCAGATCATTTAAGAGGTCATTTAAAAACTCATACTGGCGAAAAATGAAAACCATAAAGATACAGGCAACAACGATGACCTAGTGGGGCCACGTGAGCTAGACTCAAAAACCTAGTAGCAATGCTTAGTTTGTTCAATGTACGAGTACCTCACGAATTTGTTGACAAGATCCAATGTACTCGTACCTCAACCGGTTTGGTAGAAATTAAAAAAAAACAACTCGTCCATCCAGCGGGGCTCTGGAGTTTTTGGCGGGAAGTCAAGGGGTTCGGTTGGGGTTTGCTTTAAATTATTTTATAAATTGATTTTAGTGGACTTTATAATATGAAATTGGTGTTGTTTGGTGTCATAAATGCTCATGACATGAACAATGTGTGAAATAGTTAAAGTGGACAGTCATAGTACGGTTGTAGTGATATTTATTTTGCGGACTGTGGGGCGTCTTCGGGCGTCGTCCGCCACTCAATCGTCTATGTAAACCAGTGGACTCGTATAGATTTGTCGCCAGAAGCTCCTTTGCAGCAGTCAAAGGCCTACACCACCCTTTGATTGTCTTGTTAGGATTAGGTTAGGATTAGGAATAAAGAACAAAATTAAAGATAGGCTCTAAAGGACTTGTATCCAGAGCCGTAAAATTATTTATTAAAAAAAAAAAATCCAGCGGGGCTCTCGGTTGTATTCCCTCGAAATACATAAAAATAATAGTGATCGTTACTTGTCGCAATGTACCTCTCGATTGATGTACTAACTTTAAGGAATGTTTAACAGAAAGGGAGAAACTCATTAAAAAAAAATTGTCTGTCCAGCTGGGCCCTATACAATTTGACTTTATATACTCGAGAAAAGCACACCATTGTTACGCAATACCAATGTACCTCAGAGTTCTTTATTTATTTAGACCATTTTACAACATTTTATAAGTACAAAGGAATTATAAAATCACCTACTACTAAGGTAAGATTAACAAATATTTCCGCAATGAGGGTAGGTATGATGTGTCATGTAATGTATTTATTTGAAAGTCATTATTTTATTATTAACATAAATTGTATAGGTACATGTAGGTAATAAGCTAAGCGCATAAACCTCTTGAACTTTAAGACATTTAAAAACTCATACTGGCGAAAAATTAAAACCATAAACATACAGGCAACAACGACATAAGTATATTTATTTTAGACTTTCGCGGCCACAATCACAATGACTATTCACATTACGGGACTTACCGCGATTAATTTTATTCAGTCTACCGTGGCCATGAAATCACAGTAGTTCTCTGATGTTTTTTTATGTTATAGGACGGCAAATGAGCAAGCGGGTCACCTGATGGTAAGTGATCACCGCTGCCCATGGACAATTGCAACACCAGGGGTGTAACAAGAGCGTTATCGGCCTTTCAGGGTCCTCCCCAGAGGGGGAGGGGGGAAACGGGGCTCCGGCTCTCTCAATCACCGAACGAAGCATAGTAGCGGTGAAGCTACTACTCAGACGTCGATTTTCTGTGAGAGTGTGGTAGAGCGCATTCATGCTACTAGCAAAACAGAGTTTTGCCGGTAGCATACGTGGCTCTACCAAAACTGATGTAAATAAGAGACAATATATTTTTAATTTTTCATTTAATTTCAGTGTTTCATTTCTCGCCAATATGTTTTAGAATATAAACTTACTTCGATTTTCTTCACAAAGTCAACTCATAAATAAAACGTATGTTATGTTTTATTCACAGTGAAGCTTGACTTTGGATTCAGTAGGCGATGACCATTACTTGGGAAATTGTTGAACGAATTTAAATAAATTGTACATTCACTGATGTATTTATTGTATTTCTCTTCACGTTTTGTCCTATAGTCGATTCACTTGACACTTTCCAGTTTAAAGATTGGCATGGTTCCAAAACTGGTGAATCTATTTTTATTATTTTATGTTTGTTTCAAGGGTGGCAATAATGTATAAAAATGTGCAATATATACATGTTGTAGCATAAGTACATACTTCTTGATTTCTAATTAAATTTAAGGGGATACATTAATTTTTCGGGGTTCAGTGCTGCCAACATTTGAAATAAATTATTTGAAAGGAAACGAAAATATCATTTAAAATTTTGTCTCCAGTATCCCCTAGACAACCCTTCAAACTATTTTATGAACTACTGTTTACAGTTTAAAATAAGTACGTGAAGCTTTTCTTCGCACATTTGCCAAAAGTGGCCGTTTTTTGCACGTTTATGTTCTCAACTTTAAACTGTAGTTCATAAAATAGTTTGAAAGGATATCTAAGGGATACTTGGGATAAAATTTTAAATGATATCTCCGTTTCCTTTCATATTATTTATTTCAAATGGGCGCACTGGATCCTGGAAAATTTATGTATCCCGTTAATTGAAATGGTAAAAAGGATAAATAGAGAATTTTAAATAGTTCAAAATATACTTTGCTTATAAACAGTTGTTGTCTTTGTATTATTTCTTTCAAAATTAGTTTTGTACATCCTTTCTTGCTCTTAGGGTGTCTTAGGTTTACCCCATTTAACAGTTGGAGTGGAAACGAGATGTTGCCATTACTTAAAAAAAAGTTCTATTTTTAGACTAGCCAGATTATCCAGGCTATTTGATTTAAGGCTGCGCTCTAAGTACTATCAGGGTCATACGCGTTTTATAGAAACATTTTGAGCTAATTTATTGAACGAGCGAGCGTAGCGAGCGAAGTTCTCCGAGTTTTTTTTTAACAATCCGGCGTTTGTATGTATGTTCAAAGATAACTCGAGCAATTTAGATCGGAACTTGTAGAGGTAGCTAAATTTTAAGTTCGAACATGGGTCTTATCGGTAAAGGGGTTGCCGAGTTATGGGGTTCGCAAGTACAAATTCTCAGATTATAAATATAAAATATCTTCAAGTTTGGAGGATAGGAGGACCTTGTGGACCGCAGGAGAAAAGAATAAGAAAAAAAAATGTTTTTTGTGTACCAATTTCCCTCCAAGGAGGTGCGAGTGCACACCCTTGCACCTTGCTGCCTGCGCCCATCACTCTTGCGCCGTGCGATTTTAGTCTCTTTCCGCTGATCAAGAGCCATTTAAAAGGACGAAGACGTATGCGTAACCCCAGCAAAATGTTGCGCCTTACAGAAATGAGAGTATTACAGATTAATGGTTCATAGTAAGCCTCAATGTAAACAACTATAGCAAAATTCGTTCATGTTTGAAAAAACTGTTTTTTCTGGGGTAACGTTACCCCAGCAAAACCTTTTTCAAAAAAAGCGTTTAGCCTACAATCAAGTATATGAAAAGATAGCTCTTAATGAGTTGTAAATGTATACCAATAGCAAAATCTGTTCATCTTATACTTTTTCAGAAATTCAAGATTTTGCTGGGGGTAACGTTTTGCAATTTTCCATATCTCGAAAACTGTTAGTAGCAGAATTTTGAAAAAAATACTGTTTAAGGTCTTCATTTGTTCAAATGTGTTCAAATATAAGTATTTCGATTCATCAACAAATATCGAAGTAATTTACTCGTAAACTAGTACATTTACTAACAAATCAAAAGCAGTTACATATACGTATAGCCTTCTGACGTGTACAAATTCGGATGAACAAACATTACGCGATATGAAGATATAAAGGCATTTCATTGAATTTCTAGCGGTGTGACTTTGGCCATCGAATACGCAGTTCTTTCTGAATACAAAAAGATAAACTATAGTGAACATTGGTGTTCATTTTGTTACAAAACATGCCTGAAAGTTTCGACTTCAAATCTCAGATTAAATAAGTTATTAAAAAAAGAAGAAAATATCATCAATTCTCCTATAAACCGATTAAATAACGGAGGCTACGAAAAAGCGGCCGTTTCATACTTGAGCATAACCATCTCAAAATAATGGTATAATAGTCTTATTTGCTAGTACAGTCGCTTACAAAAAGTTTACTGCGTTTGGTGGATAAAGAAAATACATGAGCATGATTATTTTTTTATTCAAATTACTGTTTCACAATAATCGTATGCTATTTAACTACTTAAACTAGGAAAATCACAGATAAATTGAGTATTATTAAACAAGTGTACTATCACTAGTTCTAAACTTAAATAATATTAAATGCTTTTTACTACAATTTCAAATCACAGTTTGTTGAGGTAATTAGTTTGCTTTGTTATCACACTCTACTTAACTAGGTAAGATAAGATCAGAGTAAAATGGACATAAAATAATTTAATTATCTGGCTCTCTTACATAGCCGGCTAAACGATCATATCTTGCTTGAAGTAGAACTTTTAACAAGAATCCAGAAAGAAGAAGAACTCCCGGTTTGGTTCCGGAGCAGAATAGGACTACTCCATCTCTTCCTGTGGAAGGCGACTAAAGGACTTAAGCACAAACATCTTGTGCTACAATTGCATTCCCAAGGAGGGTTAACGTCGGGCGGCAGCCGGTTGTAAAACTTTTCGCACAAATACATTCCCAAAGAGGGTTGACGTCAGGCAGGCGGCCGGTCGTAAAATTACAGTCGAATCATTTTAACTGTTCCGGAAATTTATTCTCCACTTCGTAGCGTCTTTGGCATCCTTGGTTGACCATTGGGTGCCATAGGCACACCTCGTTCACTGGCGCTAAAATGTATGAAACAAACGCGTTCCTACGCACACAGTCTAAGTTCGTGTAGGTAAACGCGTACCATGCTTGTGTGGGTGAGATAAGACATGCTAGGTTTAGCGCCGCGCCGCCGCCCGCGTTCAAGTTCAATGACCTCAATGACTTAAAACTCATTGCGCGAATTAGTAAGAAATAAGGATCATATTATGCTGTAAGTTGGGTATCTCGATTGCTTGATTGGGAGCTCGATTTATACAATCGTTTCCCATTTTTAATCAGTATAAACGAAGTAACAAAATTTTAGTATGGAAATTCAGGCCACCAAAATATTACGTAAGTTGTAAACATGATTTTTTGTCATAAAGATATTGTGTTGTTTTCAGTGTGACCTGATAGGTTTAGGTCTAAAACGGATAGGTTAAAAGAAATACTAAACATAAGTATACAACCATCCACACCACCTGGATAGTTGGCAATCAACCACCGTACGTTTTAAAAGGAACTTCCTGCCACGAACGACCGAACTGTGGAATCAACTTCCTGCAGCGGTGTTCCCGAACCGATACGACATTGAAACCTTCAAAAAACGAGTCTATATCTTCCTGGAAGGCCGGTAACGCTCTTGTTACACCCCTGGTGTTGCAGTTGTCCATGGACAGTGGTGATCACTTACCATCAGGTGACCCGCTTGTTCGTTTGCCGCCCTATAACATAAAAAAAAAAAGTACTATTAGGTATTATCATGTAGACACTTTTAATGCAATGCATTTACTTGTATTTAAATCGCTTTGGATCTGTTACAACAAACTAAAATCACGATTTGTAAACAGTACTGACAGTTGTCATTAGTGTTGCCAATTTATTAATAACCAAGTGGTATGTCTGTTGGTATAGTTGGTACGTCTACAGTCTGGTGTCTGTGATCCGACCCGTTGATACGGACGAACGAATATTTTAATATGAATTGGCAGCATTAAGTGAACGGTGATTGTAAAATTCATTCTGAATGAAGGATGGTGAATGTAAAATAAAATGTCTTTGGTAAAAAGATTGGAATGCTCTCTTGGGCGTTGACGGTTCAGATTAAAACACGTGTTAAAGAATCTACGCGAATATTTTATTTAACAGTACCTATTGTAAGTTGATTTTATACTAAAACATAAAACACTTTAAAAATAACTGGGTCTGTACTTGCCTGAATCTGTAGAACTTTCTTTTAGTTTTGTCGTTTATAGAGCTTAAACAACCGTACACAGCACAACACACGCCCATTACAAAAGTATTTGTAAATATTTGAATATTTTACGTGGCCGCTCTGCGCACCGCGTCGTCGCGTCCTTGCAGCCTGTAACTCTGAGGTAACTGAGCTCGGGTGGGCGGCACTTTCGGGAGGCAGGGATTGGCCATACTGTACGCTAGTACTCTTTATTATACTGTGCCATTGGCGTGCAAGTTATATTTGGAGAAGAAAAAGCGGAAAGACGCACCTCGAGCTCCGAAGCAGTACATCTGAGGTTCAACCGGGACCGCGCTTTGATGAAGAATTTAAAATCTGTCTCGTAGATAATAATAAAATATAAAACTCGTATTTATTGCTTTGTTTGAGTGGGGATGCGACATTCATTCATTTATCCGACATACACTGCCATAGATTTGTCAACCCTATTGCTAAAAACTAATTAAGTCACAAATGTATGAATTCACACCAAATAATAATAGAGTACATAGGTACTTAAAACATTTGATATTGGCTACATGAATATTATTCTGCTTGACTGTACTTTTTATCGGTTATTAGGTTGCTAATTTGCGTAGGAAACCCGCAAGTATGAAACGGCCGCTTTTTCGTAGCCTCCGTTTTTAGTCGGTTTATAGGAGAATTGATGATATTTTCTTAATTTTTTAATAACTTTTATTTCATCCGAGATTTGAAGCCGAAACTTTCAGGCATGTTTTGTAACAAAATGAACACCAATGTTCACTATAGTTTATCTTTTTGTATTCAGAAAGAACTGCGTATTCGATGGCCAAAGTCACACCGCTAGAAATTTGATGAAATGCCTTTATATCTTCATATCGGGTAATGTTTGTTCATCCGAATTTGTATACGTTAGAAGGCTATATCATACGTATATGTAACTGCTTTTGATTTGTTAGTTAATGTACTATTTACGAGTAAACCGGAATTTTCAGACTTTTTAAAATAATAAATTACTTCGATATTTGTTGATGAATCGAAATACTTATATTTGAACACATTTGAACAAATGAAGGCCAATTTATTAGTATTTTTTATTTTTTATTTTTAGTATTTAGTATTTTTTTTTAAATTCTGCTACTAACAGTTTTCGAGATATGGAAAATTGCAAAACGTTACCCCAGCAAAATCTTGAATTTCTCAAAAAGTATAAGATGAACAAATTTTGCTATTGGTATACATTTACAACTCATTAAGAGCTATCTTTTCATATACTTGATTCTAGGCTAAACGCTTTTTTTGAAAAAGGTTTTGCTGGGGTAACGTTACCCCAGCAAAATCAGTTTTTCTCGAATAACTTCGAAAATACAACATGAACGAATTTAGCTAAAGTTGTTTACATTGAGGCTTACTATGAACCATTATTCTGTAATACTCTTGTAGCCACTACAGCATACGTCGCGCTGAAAATTCATCACCATATTTGGTCATCAACTTGCATCGCACGCGCTATTCGTCGACAACTCCAAATTAGGAAACATATCGGGACACGGGAGCAGTGTCGCACCGCGCCAGCCAATCAAAACACAGGAACGAGAACATTTCCTTATTTGGCTATCTGTTTGTCCCTAACCACTGTATATAAACCCGAATTTTGTAAATAAAATATTCATTCGACTATCGACTCAGGAGCATAGAACACGCCTTATTATTTACCTCCAGCTAGGTACACGTACCCTACTACACACACCATCGTTAGCATCCATAAGCGACAGTGGTGACACCGACGTGATACAGTGGTGACCGCCGACGACTCCGCGTGTCACGCGACACGTGGACCACCAGCTCCAGCGTCAACCAACGCGACGTCCTAAGCAAGTGATGTAGAAGCACTCACCGAGCCCACATCCTCCGCACCCACGTCCAGCTGCCACCGGAAGAAAATTCTGCCCGGCTGTGCGCCGTGCACCAGGAACTCCAGCTCATCTCTACGCAACCAGCGTTACTTTTATCGTGCACTTCATTTCACTGGCACTGTATGTACCAAGCACTACGATGTCCACGACCGTTCAAGAATATCAAGAGCTCGTCCAGTCTTCGAAAACTATCACAAGAAATCGCGCACCTCAAGAAAGTCAGATCCGCCACTTTGTCAAACACCGGGTACAGCCATCAACATCGTCAGTCGATTCATCACCGTCCGGCACATTTTCATCACCGCTCACGAATCCCACTACCGCGTCCCACGTCACCTGCCCGTTCTACGACGACCTGCCACAAGGAAGCTAGAACTCTCGCATCGACAGACAACAGCGACGCCGCCGGAACATACCGCCTATTCGTCACTGATAAGAAGACAGGCTTATCATTCCTCGTCGATACCGGTGCAAATATTTCCGTCCTACCACGCAGAGCAGGCCAGCAATCGACGCCTCTACCTTTCAAGCTGTACGCCGCGAACAACACTACGATAAATACCTACGGAGAAAAAACGCTCGAACTCGACCTCAGCCTACGCCGTCCATACAAATGGAAATTCATAGTCGCCGACGTCTCGAAGCCTATCATCGGAGCCGACTTCCTCAAACACCACCAGCTCGTCGTAGACCTTACAAATCGAAGACTTGTTGATGGAATCACGAATCTCCAAATTCACGCTCCAGTCTGCGCCTCAAGCACTCCGACTATACGAAGTATCGACGTTCAACAGTCATACCACGACATACTAGCTGAATTTCCCGGCATTACTCGCCTAACACCGACAAAAGTTAACCCGAAAACAGCTGTTGAACACTACATCGAAACTCAAGGCCCACCAGTCTTCTGCCGCGCTCGCCCGATCCCGCCTCATCGCTATGAACAAGTACGAAAACTATTCGAAGATATGATGCAACAAGGAATATGCCGCCCAAGCAAAAGTCCTTGGTCATTACCACTCCACATCGTACCTATGCCAGCAGCGAGCCGCCCGCATCGCACACGCCGCCCGCGCGATCCAGTTTACGCATCCCGGCCGCGCCTGATACAGCGCTACTTCCCGCCACAAGACAAACTCGCTCCGGAAGGAACATCAAGTTACCGGTACGCTTTCGCTAAGGAGGGAGTCCTGTAGCCACTACAGCATACGTCGCGCTGAAAATTCATCACCATATTTGGTCATCAACTTGCATCGCACGCGCTATTCGTCGACAACTCCAAATTAGGAAACATATCGGGACACGGGAGCAGTGTCGCACCGCGCCAGCCAATCAAAACACAGGAACGAGAACATTTCCTTATTTGGCTATCTGTTTGTCCCTAACCACTGTATATAAACCCGAATTTTGTAAATAAAATATTCATTCGACTATCGACTCAGGAGCATAGAACACGCATTATTATTTACCTCCAGCTAGGTACACGTACCCTACTACACACACCATCGTTAGCATCCATAAGCGACAGTGGTGACACCGACGTGATACACTCTCATTTCTCTAAGGCGCAACATTTTGCTGGAGTTACGCATACGACGACGACGGTTTACGACTAATGACGAGCTATTGAAAGCATGGGACAGTGGGATGAGGCCTGCCTGCGCTAGTGTCACAAGAGAGCAGTGAAAGATGTTTGATTGAAACGTGATTTGAACGTATGCATAAGTATACTAACGTTATATTTTTGTAAGGTATGACAACCTACGTCAGTATTATACAATATACGTGTCTAACAAAATATACTGAAACTATTTTGAGAGTAGACTTAAGTAGTCCATGATACTGAAAAACTTTACCCAAAGAACATTATACGGTAATATGAAAAATAATTTTTGACCACAAATTGAACTATCAGCTGATCCGAGATTGTATGCCTTAAAATAGTTTCTGTAATTAAATTATTTTGTTAGACGTTATAGGTACCTATACGTATTTTATTATTTTAAAGTTACATGTAAATAAGTAAGTAATGTAACTAAGTAAATACTTCATGTTCGTGAATAAAGTTTAAATAATAACAAATAATAGTTTCAACGGTAGTTCATAAAATAATTTTAAGGGCTATCTAGTGCCTAACATTGAGAAATATGGAAATTTTCACCATATTTACGAGTTCACAATGTATTTCAAATGAGGGCGCCACTTCAGCTTGGTATTCACCTTAATTAATTGATTAATTTAAAACGTTTAAATAAAGTTTGTGTTGTCTTGTCAAGGTGATGTGGGTTTTACGACTGCCCAAAAAAGAGTGTAATGTTTTCAGCGTTCAAACATGTAGGTATGTAGATATGACTTATGTTTTATTTATTACACCATATCTTCGAAATGTCTTAACATAGGTCAGTACCTATATAGGTATTTTTAGAAATTACTAAACATAAAGTGAGCAAAAAGATCCTTCAGCAAACTATGCTGAAATACGAAGTAAGTTAAGAAGTAAGTGCTGTTAATATGTTTGCGTGCCAGTGCCAATTACAAATCGTATAAATCACCTTCTGATGACCCAATAAAAGAACAGCAAAAAACTAGACATAGAGTAGTAAACTACGTAATAGATTGAAGTTCCTAATAAAAAAGCTCTCCGCTTTCATGGCGGAGTTAGAGCAAATTTTCATATGGCGGGAATGTGGGAGGAGCAAGGGCTACTTTGCGAGGGTCTGAATAATGCACCACTTCACTTCACGTGCGAGGCCTTGGGGGTGGGACGCTGGCATAGAAAGTGGTGGCATTACTTTTTTTATTTTTTTCTCTACTTACATTGTCACGGAACGAACGCACCCATACACATCCAATACAACGAACGCAACGCAACTCTTGTATAGCAAAGCAAGACTGACATTGACTGACACTGACAATGACAATTTTAATTTGTTTACGTTAAAGTTTTGAGGATTTTGTCGCACGCGAAAACATAGATTAATCGCAAAAAGACGTAAAATAAAAACTTAACTGGCTCACCTAACTGTAAAAGTACTTATTGTTAAATAATCATTGATTAAAATAATAAATACACTCGATACAAACCCATGTTAACAATGAAAAGAACAAGTAATTATACATAAGTCATAGAGTTCTTGCTTTTCAAAGAGTTTTGGGTTATAGTTAAAAGTACAGTTCCTACATAAAGACTAGGACTTATCAGCTGCCTAAAGCCATCTACATATACAAAGTCTTATGAGGGCGACATAGTTCTGGCGAGGCCGAATAAAAAGGGCTATTTACAGTGGCGAAGCAAGAGCAAAGGTTTATATACCTAAGTCATCATCATCATCATCGCGACCTCGCGAGCACGACCCTCTCTGTGCTACCAGAGCAGTCAGAGGACTTAGCCTACTCTCTCCACGCTGGCCAGACGGGTTGGAGAGGTCTCATTGATGTGTATATGCTTTGTTTATCTTGTTTCCTAAGTCACGTTTTTAAACTACTAGACAGTGGTCTACCCCTTACTTATCCCTTCAGTTACATAGTAAGTGAAGAATAGCTAAATGTGTCACTGACTGTTTTTTATTCCTGTATTTTTTTAATAGACTAAAGAATAATACTTTTTGTATTTCAGACTTCCACAAAATCTTTATAAATACCCAGTTAACATTTTGAGACGTACTCACTTGCGAGCACTGCAATGGTCAAAATGGAACAAGAATGTGTGGATGTGAAAAATGAGTTTGAATTTGAGGACATTGATATTGAGGAGATGGAAGGTAGTTATATATTGATTTAATACGTTCAGCGCCACTTGTATACCTAAAAGATTGGGGTGTAGATGTAGGTATAAGTTGTATGTATGCTTATTTTTAAGGACCTGCTAAGAACTTGTACCTATGTAATTTTAATCATTCACATGACTGGTCCCTGACTACCTCCATGGTCCAGTGGTCAAGGCATTTGCCTTGTGATTCGGAGGTCGTGGGTTCATATCTCACTGGAAAGTATACTTTGTAAAAAGTTGTTCCCAGTCTGGTTAGGATATTGCTTGCTGGAATCACCTGATTATCTGAAAAAAAAGATTTCCATTCATGTAAACGCCTGTGGGTCCCAAACGCAATGTAGCGTTTGTTTAACAGGTTAACAGTCCCGAAGCAAGTCGCGATCTTCTTTGTACACATCCTCGTAGTAAAAAAGACACTGGCCATGAGGCACATGTGTTTCATTGGACTGGGAACCTGTTAAACCCATCCTAGGATTAGTTCTGGCCTACCCTTTGGGTTGCGAAGATCAGACGGCAGTTGTTCTGTGTAAAAACTAGTAACCTCATCAAATCACCTAGGTTAGGCAACGGTCCTAACTTTAAAATCAAACCAAAATTTGCCTATTATGATGACAGGCAAGATAAGCATTTTTTGTATTTTGTGTTTTAGTTTCAGAAACACCAAAGATGACGTCATTATGTGATATTAAAGTGGTGAAATGCGAGTCCAATTTGGATGCTAATATATTATGGAGAACCAATGATGGGGAACCGCGGCTTGATACAGAGGTGAAAATAGAGATACTGGAAGAAGACAACTCTGAAGATATCCAGGAGCAGAATAGTATGTGAAACAGTTTTTAAAGATAGTTGCACATTTATTTCTTATTTATTTGTTTTAATAGGAGATATTACTGCGATGTTCTCCCGCCAGAGTGCAGCATTAGCGCAGATCGTAAGCAAATGTGTGACAATGACAGCAATAAATTTGTAAAATTATATAAGTATTATTCAAAGAATTTATAATACAATCTAGAATAACTACGAGTAATTATCTCAAAAAAACAACATTGAAAATTAAACTTAATGCCACGCACATAAAGCTCATATTTTCATAATGCTTATGGTTAAATACCTACCGTTCCCAAAAATGTACCTAAAGTTATAGGCGTCCCTTTCCCGCATACTCTCAGTGCAATGAAGTAGAGAGGAGAGCTATAACTTATAACTAGTTTATTGTTTAATTTTTGTAACAGCTCCACTCCTCTTTTTTCCTCTCCGATCCAGTGAAAAGTGGCAGCCTTAGCAGCTTCTATAAGTAAATTAGGTATTAATTTAGGAGTACTTTACTAATATCCTAAAACAAATGTGAAAGGAACAGAAGTACGCTTATGTTCACACATGTGACAGGATCCCCTGATTATTGCACCTTCTGTTGCTGATATTTTAGCTAAAACCACCTACTTCACTGAGCTCCCTGACCAGCTTAATATGGGACTTTAATTAGATCTGTTACAATATACTTGTGCGAATTAGTGAATAATATATATTTTTTAACACCCACAGGTGAAGTCGTCCTGGACATACAAAACCAAACTCAAGATAAATCAACTAAAACAAAACGGCGAAAAGTCACAACAGCATCTCATGAAAAAAAATTCGAGTGCAATACTTGCAATCGTAAATTTATCATTAAAAGCAACTTGGTAAGACATATATCGTTACATTCCAGTGATCGACCTTACCAATGCTCATTTTGTAAACGTTGTTTTCGTTTAAAATATTATTTAAAACGTCATTTATATACTCATAACCGCATAAGGGTGGGGATAAAAACGTATAGATGTAATATATGTGAACGTCAGTTTAGTCAAAATAGTGCTTTAACATCTCATTTAAGAACTCACACCGGTGAGAAACCTTTTAAATGTAACTCTTGTCACCGTGGATTTACTACAAAGTTTAATTTAAAAACTCATGAAAAAACACATACTGGCGAGAAACCTTATAAATGTAATGGTTGTGATGCGTCCTTCACTCATAGATCTAGTTTACAAAAGCATGCAACGTCTCACAGGCGAAAACCTTTTGAATGTGACGTTTGCAATCATAGGTTCACTCAAAAATCACATTTGAAAAATCATATTTTAAAAGCCCATGTATTATAATCATCGCGACATGACTATTACATTTAAAATAAATTTATGTTTCACCGGGAATGACTTAGACTTGTGCACTATGTATACTCGACCGATTAAAAGTAAAGCTTCAGATGTTTCTAGAACCTCAAGGGCTAGAAAAATGAAAAATAGGTATTTTTAAAATCTATTGCTGTCGCGCTGTGCCCGAACTACAACCGACCAAGTGCGATAGAGACATACTGTAGCTTGGACTGAAAATACCTATTAAAAGAACAGAAAATCAACGATTCGTAGTCCCCTGATTTCTTCTACAAAACTTAACCAGTATAAGTACTTTTTTCATTACGAATTAACAAAGACCTGATCGGTGTTCCTATGTTTTATTTTTTTTATATAATCTACTCAAATTTGTTTTCTGGATGTTTGAACACAGCGGAAAATCTGGCAATTTTTTTTTAGGTTTTTGAACGTTCATTTAATATATAATTTATGAAAAAAAAAAAGAAAACATAGGGGCATCTAATAGTGGCTATTATTATATATATTCAGGAAAAAAAATATAACTCTACCCGCACTATCTAGGGAGGAAACAGGGGACTACGTTTGTATGGAAAAATGGCCCCTCTATTTCGTCTTAAGGCTTGATGCTACGTTACGCGGACGCCCGCGCGGTTTTATACAAAAGAGCCCCGCGTGTCGGTGAAGTCGTGCCGATGGAGAATAATTAAATTCTTCATCGACACGACTGTAAATGTACGCCGTTAAAATTGAACTAGCTGACACTCCGTAGCTGACGGGGACCGTCGCGTATTCACCGAGCACACGCGCGGCAGCCCGCAACGGTCGCCCGTCACGTGCGTCCGCTTAACGTAGTTTCAAGCCGAAGACTTAACGCGAAGAGTGTATAAGTATTGTTATGCTTTAAAAGAAATAAGTAGTACATCTTGTCATGCTGCGAAAGAGTACTGTGGTGCCTTTTTTGATACGCTAAGGCTTGAAACTAGGTATGTCAAGCGGACGCCCGCGAAGGGTTTAGTCCGTCTCCGTTACAAACCCTACGTGCGATAGAAATAGCTGAAACCGTCGTGGTCGTGTCGTGGGTCACGTGTCTCTTTCGCACGTAGTTTATGACAGAGATGGACTGAACCCCCTAGCACGTAAATTTAAACCAAAGATTTATATATCTTCATGAGTTTGAACGTTCCATTACACATTTATTTTAATAACATATATTTTTTTTTGTTGTAATATGACGACATCCGTGGCGACGTGGCGTAATGGCCGCTAATCCGGAGGTTCTGGGTTCGATCCCCAGCCAGGGCAAGTTGGAAAATAGCCTTTTTCAAATTGTCCTGGGTCTTGGGTGTTTATCTATACAGGTTGATTTTGAAATACTGAGCTTTATTGAAATCTTGGAATCAGAATCACTAATAGAACACAAAATAGCAAGAAAAAGATTACTTTTTTTTACTATTTTTCATTAGGAAAAGTCCCCATATTTGCGATTCATGTCTAACGTATTATTATTATTGTCAATGACCTCGCTGTCGCTCGATTCCCATCCCGCCGTCGGCGCGCGGGGCGAGCGATCATATGGCGGTCGGTCGGTATCACTGCGATTGTAAATTTGCCGTACACGTACTTTGTGGGCTTTTATCTTTGGTTTTTATTATGAAACAAGGTAAAGGTGTAAGAGAACATGTATATTTTATTTAGCGCATAGAGTAGTTTACTTGAATTTAGCTCAGAGGGTCAAAATCACCCTGTATATGTATTTATCATAAAATATAGTATCGTTGAGTTAGTATCCCATAACAAAAGTTTAAAACTTACTTTAGGGGCTAGCTTAATCAGTGTGATTTGTCCCTATATATTTATTTATTTTTATTTATTTAATATTTTTTAAGGAATCAAAACACGTTAAATTTGAAATTACGTTATTTTCTTAGCAGACACAAAAACTGTCTGCGTGTAATGGGCTCACTTTACTACGTTACCATTAATTAATTTTAACCTTTCATGACATTGCCATGTACATTATTACATAGGAAAGATTTGTAATCTTTGGTTTAAACGTATGTGCTAATATGGTGCTAAGACTGCTGTTAAAAAAATGTTAACAAACATTTTCTATCAAAAATAAAAATTCATAAGATCATAAAAATAAAATACTTACTTTTATTAATATGAATTATTATAATTATAAATAATAATACTTTTAATTACGTATAACAACAAATATTATAATAATAAGTCATTATATTTGAATTTTGAAATTGTTTAACTAATGTTTGATTGATTAAACAATATTTTTGATATTTAACTTTTTATTATTTTCACCACCACCCACAGCAAAGCAAAATAATTTTCTAATTGATCTTCATCTTACCCCGTTTCTGGTTGCATACATCTTCTGCTGTGCTACTTCGGAGCCTGAGGCGCTTTCCAGACTTTCTTCGCAAAATATACATGTAAATGGTCACCCAAGGATGCCGATTTGGCTATAGTTTTACGCCTGCGTCAACCCGATTTGAGAATACATTGTACGAAAAGTTTAACATCGGCCGCCGCCCGGCGTCCATTTTCCGCACGGAGTCCAGTGCTGCCCCCATTTGAAATAAATTATTTGTAAGGAAACGGAGATACTATTTAAAATTTTGAGCTAGTAAAACCTAGATAACCCTTCAAACTATTTTATGAACCACTGTTTACAGTTTAAAGTAAAAACGTTAAGCTTTAGTTTGCATTTTTGCCAAAAGTGGCCGTTTTTCGCAAAGTGGCCGATTGCGGTCAGCAACCGCGTATTGCTGACCTGGCAATCAGCTCAGCGTCCACCGAAGGACGGCCGAGCTGCTTGTTGCCATGAACACCACACTGCATTTAATATTAGATTGGTCGCAAGTGTAAAATTAGTATGAAAAAGGGTGTAAACAAATGGAACAAAGCGGCTCGACCGCCTTTTCGGTTTTGGGTGACCGCTGAGGGCATTAAGACCATACTTGAATTTTCCAGGGTCCAGTGCTGCCCCCATTTGAAATAAATTATTTGAATGGAAACGGATATATCATTTAAATTTTGTCTTTGTGAAGCCCTAGATAACCCTTCAAACTATTTTATGAACTACTGTTCACAGTTTAAAGTGAGAAGGTGAAGCTTGCAAAAAGGCGTATAGCCAAAAGCAGACAAAATTTCAGACCTGGTCCAATGCGGCGGCAGCTAAGGATCTTTGCCTCTAGATCCCTCAAAAAGGCTGTGGCTGTGGCAAAGGGGAAATACATTTGAAGAATTGGTGAGAAACTGGCTCATCTCCCCCCAGGAACACGATCATTCTGGTCTCTTGCCAGAGCTGTTCAGGGTAATTTTTGTCAGCCATCCTTTCCACCATTACGCACGGCAAATGACGTGTTGGTCCATGATGCAAAGGAGAAAGCCGATCTCTTGGGCACATTCTTTGCAACTAACTCCACTTTGGATAATAGGGAGAATTTACCACCGAATATCCCACGATGTGGGAGTACTATGCCAGATATTCGGTTTACACAAAACATTGTTCGTCAAACACTCTTCTCCCTCGATGTTCACAAGTCCAATGGGCCTGACGGTATCCCTGCCATTGTGCTCAAAACCTGTGCTCCTGAGTTGGCTCCGGTCTTGACGCGTCTTTTTCGACACTCTTATTCTACAGGCATTGTCCCGTCAGCATGGAAGACTGCGTTAGTCCACCCGATACCCAAAAAAGGGGATCGCTCTGATCCTGGCAATTACAGGCCTATTGCCATTACCTCCTTACTTTCCAAAATAATGGAGTCCATTATTAACCGCCAGCTCCTCCTGTATCTCGAGGAGCACCAGCTTATAAGCGATCGCCAGTATGGTTTTCGTCATGGACGGTCTGCTGGCGATCTTCTGGTATACCTGTCCCATAAATGGGCGGAATCGGTTGAGAGTAAGGGGGAGACCTTGGGGGCTGGCTTGGATATGGCAAAAGCCTTCGATCGGGTTTGGCACAAGGCACTTCTATCAAAACTTCCTTCTTTCGGGTTGCCTGAGAGATTGTGCCAATGGATTACCAGTTTCCTCACAGGGCGTAACATCAAAGTCGTTGTTGACGGTTCATGCTCTGAATATAAGCCCGTGAATGCTGGTGTCCCGCAGGGCTGTGTTCTGTCTCCTATGCTTTTTCTTCTACATATCAATGATATGCTGCAATCCAGCAGCACTCATTGCTATGCAGATGATACCACGGTAGACACTTTTTATTCTGGCCAAGCCAATATTTCTCGGGCAAGCGTCTCTGAGTGTCGTACAAAACTTGTTTCTGATATCGAAACTTCGTTGAACCAAGTTTCAGATTGGGGTCTTTCCAACTTAGTCCAATTTAACCCCAATAAAACACAAGTTTGTGTCCTCTACGTAGGGATGTTGCATCCTTGTGAATTTTTTATCGCATTTATTATGGGGAATGTTCTGAAGAATTGTTCGACCTAATACCTGCTGCAAAATTTCACCACTACACCACCCGCCTGAAATTTAAATATCATTCACACCACTTAGTTGGATAGTTGGCAATCAAACATCGTACGTTTTAAAAGGAACTTCCTGCCACGTACGACAGAACTGTGGAATCAACTTCTTGCAGCGGTGTTCCCGTACCGATACGACATTGAAACCTTCAAAAAACGAGTCTATATCTTCCTGAAAAGCCGGTAACGCTCTTGTTACACCCCTGGTGTTGAAGTTGTCCATGGACAGTGGTGATCACTTACCATAAGGTGACCCGCTTGTTCGTTTGCCGCCCTATACATAAAAGAAAAAAAAACTTTTGGCAAATGTTCGAAGAAAATCTTCACGTTCTCTCTTTAAACTGTAAACAGTACCTAGTTCATACGAGTAAAATAGAACTAACCTAGGGCTTGGTATAAACAAAATTTCAAATGGGGGCAGCACTGAACCTCGGAAAATTCAAGTATGCCTTTAAGGCCGTACCTAAATTTTCTGGAGTCCAGTGCTGCCCCCATTTTAAAAATATCATTTAAAAGAAAACGGAGACATTATTTAAAATTTTGCTACTACCAAGTCCTAGATAACCCTTCATAATATTTTATGAATTACTGTCTACAGTTTAAAGTGAGAACGTTAAGCTTTACTACGCACATTTGCGAAAAACGGCCACTTTTGGCGAATGTGCGTAGTAAAGCTAAACGTTCTCATTATAAACTGTAATCAGTAGTTCATAAAATACTTTGAAGGGTTATCTAAGACTTGGTAGTAGCAAAATTTTAAAT
Organism: Acrobasis repandana; assembly: GCA_963576875.1. Taxonomy (NCBI): domain Eukaryota; kingdom Metazoa; phylum Arthropoda; class Insecta; order Lepidoptera; family Pyralidae; genus Acrobasis; species Acrobasis repandana. The sequence goes on along the minus strand of OY756230.1, from coordinate 4,960,366 downwards.
GATGTCTCCGTTTTCTTTGAAATGATTTATTTTAAATGGGGGCAGCACTAGACCCCGGAAAATTCAGGTACGGCCTTAATGTGTGTAGGGCAATGGGGTGTTTTCCCTTTACATTGTAGCGGAAAATGGTGCAAGTTATTTTAAAATAATATTGCACATACATAATATTTGAAAAGCTTATACTGGTTAAAGGCTAAATACTTAATTGCTGAACATTAAGCCTGTGTCTACCAGGCCTGTGTCACTCCCCGTTTAGGTATCGAAAATATACCTACATTATTAATATGCGCACAGCGGCCCCTCGGAGTAGTAAATTCAGTTATACGAATCGTTTGTCCAGAGTAATAAGAATGAAATTGGCCTGCAATTGATGTCTAGGTATCTAAACGAAAAGGTGCTAAGTTCTGACGTGAGCTAAATTAAACCATATCGCTAACCACATTGAGTAGATATTTCTTTGAATTTTTTACTGTGAGACTTCTGTACGTGAGTACTGGTTCTTATTCTGTGGTGCTACTTGGGTAATGAAAATTTCAAGTGCCTCGCTATTACGGTTTAAGAGATAGAGGCCTGTGACCTGTGACTGTGACAGATAAGAGGGGTCTCAGTAATAGGGTCCGTTGGCACCCTTTGCGGGTGGGGAATCCTAAAAAATCCCATAGTGCAGCAGTGAGGTCCACAAAATTTGTCAACCTTTATAACCCGACTGCGCCAGAAGGAGTGTTATTACTCCTTTCTTTACTAATGTACTGATGGTGGGAGTTCTGCATAAAAAAAATTTACAGATTTATTTTTAATTTTATTTAATTGTGGTCATCAATCATATAATAAAAAAATTATAAATCACTTATTTTAATTTAAGGCGAATACCATGCATAAGTGGCGTCCTCATTTGAAATAAATTGTTTAATCGTAAATATGGCGATACTTAACATTTTGCTAAATGTTAGGCATTAGATAATCCTTTTTTATAAACAACCGTTAAAAGTATTACGTTAGTCTGTTAGTCCGGTAGTTTAAACTAGATATTGAATAATACTAATACTTTTAACGGCTATTCATAAAATATTTTGATTCTGTTTTTCCTTTGGGACTTACAGCCTTGGGCTCTATCTACCCCGAACCGTGATAATGTATCTGTATCTTTCAAATGAGGGAGCCACTTATGCGTGGTATTCGCCTTAAACAACGGAATGTAGCCTTAATAAATGCAACAATACAAAAACTACAAGTTACAGACGCATAACGATGTAATGCCATTGAAAAAATAAAGCTAAATCTTCTTTTGATGATAAAAATATAAGCACTTTCAACAAAAACAGCCCTGCATTATCGACTAATGGCACAAACAATAGGGTTCGTGCTAAACTGAATTGGCAGCGAGACGCGACGAGTAGTTTAATAACATTATAATCTTTATGTAAGCCGTGTGGCTCCCGGCAGAGTAGAATAGGACCACTCCAAGTCTTCCCGTGGATGTCGTAGAAGGCGACTTAGGGAACACAAGCTAAACAAAGCTTATAAACATCAGTAAGACCTCTCCAACCTGTCTGGCCAGCGTGGAGAGTGTAGGCCTAATCCTCTGACTGCTCTGGCTAATATGGCTCTTAAAGTACAGAGGGTCGTGCTCCTGCAGTGGAGCCTAAAAAAGACCTGATAATGATGATAAACTTAATGTACATTATCATCAGATAAGCGCCGCGGCGGTGCGCGGTGGCGCGCTAGGGCTCGAGCAGTCGCGCCCCGTTCATTCTATCAAGCGCGTATATCTTATGACACTGTGCGTAAAGTTTTGTCTTGTTATTAAACTGCTCGTCACGTCGCTAAGCGCGAGCCTTATTCGTTTCGAGATATACAAATACCTCAACCTTATCGATTAAATAAAGCTAAATCTTCTTTCATGACAAAATATGTTTTTAACAAAAAACAAACTCGTCTCAATCATCGACTACCTGGCCCAAACGATAATTTGTTTGGAGATATAAATAGAGCTACAACGTACTAACGTATGAGATTATAGATTATTGATAAAGAAATAAGAAAGAAAATCGTAAACTTGGATAATCCAGAACAAATAGGTAATCTATAGGTATGCATAGTCATACAAAGCAAAAAAATATGTGTAGGTCCATTGTCTACACATCTAATGATCTACAGCTGAGTTTCGGGTCATTTAAAAAATTGGAGCCGATTTAAACATCATCCAACCTTTTCATTTATGGTTTCTCACCGATGTGATTTCTCTTATGTAATCGTAAATTTTTCTGCAAATTAGACCTATAATCACAAAACTCACAATTAAATAGCTTCTCGTCGGTGTGGGTCATCATATGAGATGTTAAACCACGTTTTCTTAAAAAACGACACAAACAAACTTCACATTTATAGGGTTTCTCGCCAGTATGCGTCCTTATATGAGTTTGTAAATTATTCTTATTATTACATTTATATTCACAAACATTACATTTATATGGTTTCTCAGAAGTGTGAGTCAACATATGCGTTTTTAAATGGTGTGTTCTTTTGAAACTAAGTTGACAAATAAAACATTTATATGGTTTTTCTCCGGTATGAATTCTTGTATGTTTTATTAAATCGCCATGATAAGAAAAACTTTTTTGACAAACATCACATTTATAAGGTTTCTCGCCAGAGTGAGTTCTTTGATGTAATTGCAGATAAGACTTAGCATTAAATCGTCGCTGACAAATATCACATTCAAAGGGTTTTTCACCTGTGTGTGTTCTTAAGTGTACTCGCAAATTATATTTTATTGTATACCGACGTTGACAGACATTACATTTAAAAGGTTTCTCGCGAGTATGAGTTCTTAAATGTCTCGTATATGCACTTCTGTCACTAAATCTGGCTTGACAAAGACTGCATTTATAAGGTTTTTCACCAGAATGAATTCTTAAATGCGTATTTAAATTGCCCTTAAGTTTAAACAGACGTTTGCAAACATGACACTTATGCGGCTTTTCACCTGTGTGAACTCTTGAATGCTGGTTTAAGCCAGATTTGCTATTAAACCGATGTAAACAAACATTGCATTCAAACGGTTTCCATCCAGTGTGAATTCTTAAATGACGTTGTAAATATTGCTTTAAAGTAAACATTTGTTGACAAAGATGACATTGAAAAGGTTTCTCACCAGTATGTGTCCTTAAATGATTTTGAAATGTGCCACTTGTAGTTAGCTTACGTTGACAAATATTACATTGATAGCGTTTCTCCCCAGTGTGGGTCCGTTCATGCTTTTGCAGAAAACATTTATAATCAAACTGACGTTGACAAATACTGCACTGAAAACGTTTTTCCTTATCGTGAGTTAGTAAATGACGATGTAACCCACTTTTCACATTATATTTCCGATGACAAATATGACATTCATAATGTTTCTCGTCATTATGCCAACTTAAATGATTTTTTAGGGTATCCTTTCTTCTAAATCCACGTTGACATATATTACATTCAAAATATTTCTCAACAGTGTGCGCTTTCATATGGCTTTTCAAGTACTGTGGCTTGAAAGAACGATGACAGATATCACATTCAGCACATTTCTTTTCAATGTGCTTTTTCATATGGCTTTTCAAGTACTGTGGCTTGAAAGAACGAAGACAGATATCACATTCAACACATTTTTTTTTAATGTGCGTTGGTAAATGCTTTAACAATTCAAAGTTACAGGTAAAAAACAGTTGACAAATTCTACAATGAATATATTTTTTACCTGTATGATTTCTCATATGAATTTGTAAAATGCTCTTCTTCTTAAATTGACGCTGGCAATAATGACATTCGTAAACCTTCCCTGCAGCATGCAACTTTAAATGGTCTTGTAGAGTATCTTTTCTACTAAACCGGCGTTGACAAATGTGACATTCAAAAGATTTCTCACCAGTGTGAACTCTCAAATGCCTTTCCAAAAGGGAAATATAAATGAAAGATTTTTTACAAAACTTACATTCAAAACATTTGTCTTTTTTCGGATGCTTGACTTCTTTAATGCCATTTTGAATTTCTTCAATTTCTTGTTTGAGTTCTAGTGCTTGAGAGAAATCACCATCTGGAATTTTAATTAAATAAAGTATGTTTTTATTTGCTGTGTGGTTTCCGGCAGAGTATAATAGGAGCACTCCTTCTTCTTCTTCTCTTCCCATGGATGTCGTAAAAGGCGACTTAGGAAACGCAAGCTAAACAAAGCTTATAAACATCAATAAGACCTCTCCAACCCGTCTGGTCAGCGTGGAGAGTGTAGGCCAAATCCTCTGTCTGCTCCGGCCAAGTATAGCTCTGGTAGTACAGAGAGGGTTGTGCTCCTGCAGTGGAGACTAAAAAAGACCTTTTGATGTTTTTATTTACAATGCTGGCAAGCAATTACAACAAAAAATAACGTTTTAGTTGCAATGTTTATTACGTTATAACTACTATTCTAGAGGAGCTCATTGGCCTGGTGGGAGTACGCATTGCTAACGCTTTCGAAAGTTGGGCGTAGTCCGCACTTGGATGGAGACCTCAAGTGGCATAAAAAATTCTCGAGCTCCTTCGTGCTTCGGAAGGCACGTAAAGCCGTTGGTCCTGGTTGTCATCATTGTATGGCAGCCGTCAAGCTATGTCAGATGCCCTCGAGCAGCTTGAAAAATTTGGCACCAGTGTTGGCCACTTTCACACATGAATAACAAAAAACAAACTACTATTACCGCTACTGTTTGTTTGTTAGTCACTTTTGGATTTTTTCTAACATTATATTATTGTTAGCTTACCCAATATCAATGAATAAGATTTTCGAAAAAAGAAAAATTTGTTTGTACAAGCTTTTATTGTGAGGTTTAAGTACCTATCAGGACAAATGTAATAAGCCCAACTCTAGTTCCGTAATTATATTACAGGGTCCCTATATCTACCTTCCGGCTCTATCCTCAGATCAGCTCGTTATGATAATGTTGCACTGTCATCTGATTTACATTAGCATACAAAATTATATCTCAATTGCAAACCAGGAAGTCGCTAAATTAAAATTTTACTCGCAAGATTTGACCCAAAAACAAATACAACAACAGGGCCAAGCTAAATAAAACATTGTAAAAATAATAATAATGCAAAACTGTTGTGTTTCTACCCCTAACGCTTTATAATGATGGTTATCACCATCATCATCATCATACGAGTATATACCCGGTTGCATCCTTAGCGGTTACGCTTCAGAGCCAGAGTCCGCTACCGAAGCTAGGTGATTTGATGAGGTTACTGGTTTTTACACAGAGCGACTGCCATCTGATCTCCGCAACTGACGGGTAGACCAGAACCAATTCTAGAATAAGTTGAAATAAACGCTTAGATGGAGATTAGCAGAGGCTGCATGGAGGCAGAAGAAACAGCAAAGCACATGATACTGGAGTGTCCGTGTGTTGCATCAACAAGAGAGGAGTACCTGGGATTTACAAGTATGCTGACGGACGCGTGCAGCTCACCCTCTGCATTGCTCCGCTTCCTCGACCAGTTGGGTTGGCTCAATGACAACAACATATCCAGCTTACAAAAGGGGAGACACAGAAAGATGACGATGCCTCCCTCACGTGCAAGGGGCCTAAAAAAGCCTAGGCGCATAAAAATGCCCACGGAACCAGGTGAACACTTAGATGCCGGCGTTCGGGATCCACAGCTTTACGTGCCTTCCGAAGCACGGAATCATCTTTTTTTTCAAATAATAAGTTGACTCAAGCCAGCAATATCATAACCAGACTGGAAACAACTTTTCACAAAGTATGCTTCCCAGTGGGATTTGAACCCATCACCACTGGACCACAGAGCCAGTTATGACCCTGATGATGGTTGTAGTAGAATAAATAATACAAACCTTCTGACTCATATTTCACTTCAAGAGGTTCTGGAGAATGTGGCTCACTTTTAACCACAGATGTCAAGCTTTTAATCATGATTGAGGCATTGGATGGTGAAGTTTTCATACAGCCAATGTAATAGATCCATTTAATATCAGACAAGCTCTGTTGACACCTGGATTCCTGGAAGCATAAGAGTCGAGGGTTTCAGTTGGGGTTTGCCTTAATTTATTTTGCAAATTTATTCTATGGTATGTGTATTTTTCGATCAAAATTTTGTTATTAGACTACCCTTCTATGTGTCTTTTCTTTTAATTTGTTAACATTCTTGTTCGTTATTTCTTATTTATGTTTTATTAATATTGTCTATCTATGTAAATGTTTGTTTCCCAAGTAAAATAAAAAAAGATGCAGCCTTTGTGGCGCGCCGATAGCATGCACACCAATTTAGAACTATACAACTCAGGTATACATCGGGCCTGGCAGGGTTCAGACACTCCCCCTCCTCTCATTCCAGTATCCAATAGTCATATTTTACTGTTATTTTGGTGCAAAAAAATTATACCTAATATCAAATTTTTTATCTTGTAAACTATAAGTTTTCGACACTCCTCCTTTTAGGGGGGTCCCCCCTCGGCACCCCTTAATTCCACGTCAAATAATGTACATTTTACCATTTTTACTAAAGTAGTAGGTACCTGCCAATATTATTTATTACATTGTAGGCACACGAAATGCTACAACCTGTATAGGTACCTAATTGCGATAAGGCTACAATTTTAGCCTTATCGCCTTCAAAGATGGGATGCATATCACATTATTATAATAATAACAAAGCGGGAAGGGAATTTTATATTCGCTTCGCTTCTCGCAACTTACTTTGGTACCAACTTATAGTAACAAATAGAAGAGTTCTCGCTGAGTAAGTAATGTTTAGATATTTTAATAAAGTATGTAAGACTTCTTACCTACCTATTTTCTCTAATAAATCTTTTTTGGGATAGGAATGAAACAAATCAAATCAAAGAGCTGAAAGAGCTAAAACTAAAACGTAATTAAATTCTCTTTGGCTAAAACGAGCTGAAATTGCTGAAAAAGCAAAAAGTACCCAGCCGTTTTGACATTGATTGATTGGAATGACTTTTAACAATTCTTTTTTTTTATTTTATAGAGAAAAAGTAAATATGGTAAGTAGGTATAATAACTAAACATTTGCAAGTATTGCAACTTATTACCCAATTGTCTAAGCGAAGCAGATGAAATGTTTTTTTTCTTTGCGAATTATTCTAAGTACCTAATTCATTATTTCTTTAAAGTACCTTTTCATCTATTTTATGTAGTTTTGAGAATACGGATGCCTTCGAGCGAAAAGTTTTACAATCGGCCGATTCCCGATGTCAACCTTCCTTGGGATTCTTGGGAATGCAATCGTAGATCGTAGAACAAAATGTTTGTATTTAATTTTAGTCGCTTCGTACGTTACTACTTAGGTACCTACATCCACAGGTAGAGAGTAGAGATGAAGAGGTTTGCCCGGAAGCCACACGGCTGGCAGGTGTAACTACCTATCTGTTCACAAGTAAGTAGGTAGGTACCTATATCGTAATCGTTCAAGAGATAACTAAACCTTACCAACCAGTATCCCAGATCTGTAGTATATCTCTACTAAATATAATACTTACTTAGTTAAAGAAAATCTTAGGTATGTATATTTAAAGTATACTCTGCTCTGACTGACTTACAAGATTTACTTTCTGAAAAGTATGATTATTTGTTAATGTAAGTACTTACCTACCTACCTACTTACTTAATTTAGTGCAATATTTTTTTAGTATTGTAGGTAATTTGTATCCAATGAGGATACTGGATAACACAATTATAATCGTATGAAACTTATTTAGAGCCAAGCCCTAATACGAGTACCTACCAAGGAAAACTTTTTATTTTATTTTGAGGTTCCTGGTTTGATGCCCGCCGGTCCGACTTGTACCTTTGAGTTTGTAGTACAATCCGATCTGACTCATGTGATGTAAGTACCTACGCTCATTTTTAGGGTTCCGTACCCAAAGGGTGCAAACGGGACCCTATTACTGAGACTCCGCTGTCTGTCCGTCTGTCCGTCTGTCACAGGGCTCTATCTCTTGAACCGTAATAGCTAGACACTTGCAATTTTCACCGATTATGTATTACTGTGGCCGCTATAACAAAAAATACTGAAAATAAAAAAAAGTTAAAAATTAAAGAAGGTCGTCATACAAAAAACGTGTTTTTTTAGCGTTTTAAAACATTGCACGGAGGTACGGAACCCTTCATGTACTAGTCCGACTCGCACTTGCCCATTTATTATTGGCTACTGCTTGCTTCCGGACTTCCGGTAAAGGAAAACATCGTGAGGACTATAGTGTGTAAAAATAACTGTTCACAAAACAAAATAGTCATTGAGCTTCGCTTCCGAGCTTCCGAGGTTGCTTATTATCAACAACATCATGATCAGGTCTTTTGTAGTCGCCACCTTTGTATTGCCAGAGCCATATATTAGCCAGAGCAGTCACAGGATTTGGCCTACACTCTCTACGCTGGCCAGCTGGGTTGGAGAGGTCTCATTGATGTTAATAATTAAACAAGCTTTGTGTTTCCTAAGTCGCCTTTTACGACATGCACAGGAAGACTTGGAGTGGGCTTATTCTACTGTGCCGGGAACCACACGGTTTATTATTATCAACAACAATCACGGCCAATGTCCTTGGGATCATGAACTTAACAAAGTTCCAGACCGTATCAGAATGATAACAAAGCTTTCATGGTAATGGACAGCAGCTTATCTCCTGAGCTTATCGTATCGATATTATTCACCATCGGATCGGAATTGACTCAGTTTTGTCCGACGGTGAAGTGAAAGCTAATGTGACACAATGAATGAGGAGGACTTGATTAATGTATGTACTCACGTATTTGTTATTATGTTTTACTTATTTCTCATTTATGGTAAAACAATAAAGATAAGAGTAACACTCATCATTCGATCGTATTCCCTGTTGCATCCTCAGCGGTAACACTTCACAGCCCGGGGTCCGCTACTAAACCCTAGGTGATTCGATTTGACGAGGTTACTGGTTTTTACACAAAGCGACTGCCGTCTGACCTCCGCAACCCATAGGGTAGATGAGAACCAATCCTAGGATCAGAACAAATCACTAACATACCTCTAAATTTGCCTAAATTTACCTTTAAAAAGATATTACTACTTTATACAATTACCTTTTTGCATCAAAATTATACCAAGAAATGTATAATCTAAATTTATTTTAATTTCGCTACACAAAAAATTATAAATATAATACAAAAAAGCGAAATTCAAATGTAGCGAAATTAACTAGTATTTATTTATTTATACTTTATTGTACACACATATACATGTTTAAAGTACAACAGGCGGACTTAATGCTAAAAGCATTCTCTAACAGTCAAACCTTTGGGTCGATTGGAGAGTTTTATGTGGGTGTGAATATATAAAGAAAACTTAAACTAAACTAAATTTAAAAGATAACAATCACAACACATACTATAAAACATACTATTATTATTATTACATATACACAATTACTTAAATACATATATACCACTTCATAAAATATATACCTACATTAAAATATATACAAAAATAAATACCTATACAAATACATAACCATAAATAAATATTATGCAATCAAGTCTGTCCTAAGTTTAATTGGAAGTGGAAGTAATTTAGATTATACATTTTTTGGTAAAATTTTGATATAAAAAGGTGCACACTTAGGTACGTCATTTATGGAACGCTTGTGCAAAATTACAAGCTCCTAGACCCTCCGGTTTTAGCTGTACTGAACGTTGATCGATCAGTCAATAAGTATGTCAGCCAGTCAGTTTCTTCATTTTATATGTACCTATATACAGATGTATCAACGCTTACATACCTAAGTATAGGAGGGGGGATAAGAGATTTGCTTACTATTGCTGCCAAGGAGGATGGGGTGGATAAAAATGACACAAATTCTGCTTACGTAATACTTGAACGATCCCTATGTTAAAAGAAGAGCAGATTTTTTATGAATATGTCGGCAAATCTCTATATTTCAGCTCGACACCTCGCAATACGAATTCCCCAACACATTATGGCACATCAAGCCAGTTAAAGAAATAATCATCAAAGCCACAGCGATGCTGGTCGTTGGCATCTCCGGTATCTTCATGAACTCCGTCATCTTGCTCATCCTCATCAGAAACAGGTGGCTGTGGAGCGCCAGCAACTACCTCGTGGGTAACCTGGCCTTCATTGACCTGATTACCTTGATGTTCTGCCCTTGGTTCATGCTTGTCAGGGATTTCTATCAGCAGTATGTGTTAAAGACCTTTGGATGTCAGTTTGAAGGGTTTTTGCAAGGTAAGTTTATTTCTTTTGTTCGACTTCATTTCAGGATGCTTTAAAATTTTAAGAAACATACAAACATGTTCTATTTTTTAAGTAAAATCTTCACTAGGTACGTTGGGCATTTTTTTGCCCGGAGTGCCACTTTTTTATCGTTATAATCATTTTTGCTGCCAGAAGTTCAACACTATTTACCGGGGATTTTGGGTCTTGCGGCACTAAGCAGATAGAGCCCATGGCTGCAAGACCCAAAGGCCAATTTAGAGTGATGGTGGAAAAAGAAATCAAAATTGTGATGGGTTGCTAGCCGCATCGCCTATTAACATGATTCTTATTTTCGCCCATTCGTTCGATTGGCTTTTACTATCTGCGCGGGAAAAGAATCAGCTTTTTTTTCTTCCAGACCAGCGTGAATAAGTGGTGTAGGCTACCCACAGAGAGAAGCATAAGTATGTGCTAATCTACTTATTCGCATAGGCATACGTATAGGGGACCCTTTCTAAAGGCCTTTACCCACAGCGCCTGATCCGATCTGCCGATCCGTTCTACCGATACGGTCTGTACATTCACATTGGAACTTGACGCGTATAAATATCTGGTGTGTTGTAGCTACCTAGATCATCAAATACATTCTTATCCATAATGTTTCCCTGCAGAGGTGGATTAAATTTAGATAGCGCCTTATGGGCGCCCCCACGGAATATAGAAACTAGTTGCTTTTCTGTGGGCGCCCCTGTTTGTAGCGGCCATGTTATAAATTTTAACTAAGTAGTGATAGTAAACATTCATGACTATAGTTAGCGTTACTACATATGTGGTAGAGGTTTTTATTTGTCACTTTGCATGGCTGGTAGTTTTAAATTACCGTTTAAAAATTCCGCGCGCCCCTAGGCACGTGCCTATATAGTTTGCCCTAAGGATAATCCGTCTCCGTTTCCCTGATTACAGCAACATTACTATTAGCTGGCGTAGGAGCAGTCATGTTGGTTTCGTACGACAGGCTGGCTGCAGCAGCACTGTCAGCCGATGCGAGGGTCACCAGAAACATGGCACCGAAAGCTATAGTGTGCACGTGGATTGTAGCCATCGTGCTGTCTCTGCCTTGGATAATTAAAAGGGAGTACACGGTAAGAAATGTCCTACCAACAACTTGGTTACTACACAATCAAAAAATAACAAGGAACAATGTCCTATCTATCATGTATCAAGTTCCTTAAAAACTTGGGAGAATGTAGGAGAAGCATTACTGCAGGCGTGGATTTCCTTATCGGCCTGTTATAATTTCAGCCAAGGGTGGAAATGCCAGAAAGTTATAAACAGTGTCGGAATGGCCATACTGTGGAGGTGGCGTTTGGCAACCAGCCTGCCGTATTATTTTTTGTGCAAATTCAAATCCCTGGATTCCAGATCCTAATTTGGGTAGGAAACGGCCCTCTGCCGTACCTTACACAATACCGATCCCTGTCACCCACTTCAGACTCAGTTCAACCCTGGTAACGAAATACTACCAGGCCTCAGTCCATCTGAAAGAACTCCAAACTTGTTATTTTTTCAGGAGCGACAATGGTTAGACTACTTAGAAACTTTCTGCGTGGAAGACGTCCAAGTGCTTGGCATATACTGGCATTTTACTCTTTCCTTGCTTGTGTGGATTCCTCTTGGACTAATGGTTGTAACTGTAAGTGAAAATATATTTTGTCTACTTTTTTGGTGGCAAAACAAATGTGTAAATCTGATACTGTTTCTTCTTCATCTAAGCGCGCTCCCGGTTGCATCCTCAGCTGTGCTGCTTCGGAGCCCTGGGTGCGCTTTCCCGCTTTTTCCTTTCCAAATGCACGTCAATAGTCACCCAAGGATGCCAAAGACCTTGGGAAGTGGAGAAGACATTGCCGGAACAGTTAAATTGATTTGGCTGTAATTTTACGACCAGCCGCCTGCCTAACGTCAACCCTCTTTGGGAATTTGTGCGAAAAGTTTTACAACTGGCCGCCGCCCGACGTTAACCCTCCTTGGGAACATTTAATAGGTACAGTACAATTGTCGCCAGTAGGCTATTCATATTTTGCCACCTCTAATCGGGTTCACTGGAGTATTATCCACATGTTAGAGCTCTTCTACCTTGGCTGGCTGCTGCGATACACATTTGTCGCCCGCCTTAGGTTCCAACCTACGCAGCCAGCTGGTAAATCCACCATCAAGTTAACAAATATTTGAATAAGTAATGTAGGAAGTGGATTTACTTAGTAAGTGATGAGCAATCAGTAACGCAGCCACAGTATAATACGCAGCTTTACTTACTAAGACCAAATTAGATAAGACATTCATTTAGAAACTAAGTAATCATTTTGTTTGTTGGATTCCTACTCTCCACAAAAAATATTTAAGAAATTAATTTTTTTTCTAAAGTATGGCACGATAATGTGGCGTCTGGAGTGCAGTGCCCGGGAGCTCTCCAACCGCGGAAGTGGGCAGGCTGTGGCCAAAGCCAAGAGTCGAGCACTGAGGATCACGGCGTGTGTCTTGATGGCCGCCGTCGTATGTAGGATTCCTTACACTGTACTCATTTACTGGCGGAACAATTTGAACAACGAGATCAATTCGGTAAGTTATCAGTAACAATATTCAGCTCTTGTGAGCCTATGATATTTTGAAGCCTGCTTGCTTCTCTCTTCACCAAAAAAATCAGCGCTGCTTAAATCGGTAGTTTTTTATTTGCTTTTCGTGTGTGTAAGTGGCCAACACTGATATAAGATTTTGCAAGCTGCCTAAAGGCAGCTTGAAGGCTAATATGCAATGATGACAGCCGGAATCAAAGAGGTTGGATCTCATTTATCAGCACGGAACAGCACTTTCCTATGCTGCTATCCTTTTCTGCGCTCAGAAGCGTCTGTGCTAGAGCGAGAGAGAGCGACGGAACGCTTCAGCACCGGCCGTGCTGCAGCGTTCCTTCGCTCTTTAAGGTGAAGATATAGGCAAATGGCCTTGAAGTGTGAAATAAATTGTTAACTCGTAAATATGGTTTCCATATTGCTCTTCGTCATGCACTAGATAGCCCTTTAAATTATTTTATGAACTGCCGTTGAAACTATTATTGGTGATCCATCTAGCTTTAAAACTTGCCGTGGCCACTTTTGGCGGAGGCAAGTTTTAAAGCTAGACGGACTAATGTAAATACTTTCAACAGTGGTTCATAAAATAATTTAAAGGGCTATCTAGTGCATGACGAAGAGCAATATGGAAATTATTTATTTTATTTATTTTTTATTTAATCTTTATTGTCCATCAAATACAAATTGTACAGAACAATAGGCGAACTTAACGCTAAAAGCGTTGTCTACCAGTCAACCTTTGGGTTATACAGAAAGTCTAAATGTGGGTTGCAAGATAAGTGTAATGTTCATAAAATATTCAATGTACATTGTTACATAAATATATATATATATATACTTGCTATACATATACATACATACATACATATACACGCTACATATATACGCTACATATACTATACATATAAATAAATAGATAAATGCAGTAATTCTTAAATCAACCTTTATAACTTGGCCAAGAAGTGTTTAAATACCTGTGTCTTAAAGCTAGCGCGACTAGGAGCAGTTCGAATGGTTTCAGGAAGCGCGTTCCAGAGTCTTATTGCCGTAATGCCGTAATTATCTCCATATTTACGAGTTAACAATTTATTTCAAATGAAGGCGCCACTTCAAGGCCATTTCCCTATACCTTCACCTTAATATGTACAAATATGTAAACTGAACGAGGCTTTTTGGTTTCATGGTCCAAGGCTCTGTCTACCCAGTTTTCGTTTTTCGTGTGTGTAAGTGGCTAACACTGGTGTCAGATTTTTACATAGCTTGACGACCGTCATACAATGATAACAGCTGGCGCCTACCGAAGCAAGGAATACACACGCAGCTTTTGTATGTATGTTTTTATTTTTTTATCCTCTACGCAGACTATTTTGTTAAACTTTAGCTCGTAGTTCTTAAGGTGAATATATAAGCAAATGGCCTTGAAGTGTGAAATAAATTTATATATATATATATATATATATATAGGTATATATATATATTTCCATATTACTCTTCGTCATGCACTAGATAGCCCTTTAAATTATTTTATGAACCACCGTTGAAAGTATTTACATTAGTCCGTCTAGCTTTAAAACTTGCCGTGGCCACTTTTGGCTGAGGCAAGTTTAAAGCTAGACGGACTAATGTAAATACTTTCAACGGTGGTTCATAAAATAATTTAAAAGTATATCTAGTGCATGACGAAGAGAAATATGGAAATTATCACCATATTTACGAGTTAACAATTTATTTCACACTTCAAGGCCATTTGCTTATATATTCACCTTAATGCCCCAAGTTCTTTAGATTTATCTCAGTTGACATCTGAGGTGATGATTGTTTTTTTACTTGTTGTACTTTTAGGTGGAAGGGAGCTACGACGCCATGTGGTTTGTGGCCAACTACCTGATGTACCTGAACTGCGCTGTGAACCCTTTGATCTACGGCTTCACCAACACACGTTTTCGCAAGGCTATGGACAGAACTCCGGGAGTAGCATGGTGCAGATTTGGTTCTTGGTGTTGTGTTTGTATAAAGGTAAAAATAAATCAATTATAAATATATAAGGACAAATCACACAGATTGAGCCCCAAAGTACGAGTACGTTTTAAACTTGTGTTATGGGATTCTAACTCAACGATATTATATTTTATAATAAATACATATATACCTACTAGATAAACACCCAAGACCCAGGAAAATTTTAAAAAGACCATTTTCCAACTTGCCCTGGCTGGGGATCGAACCCAGAACCTCCGGATTGGCGGACTAGCGTGTTGAATATTACACCACGGAGGTCATCTCCCTATTAAGAGAGAAAGTATTATAACTCTACCTATTTAGAAAGTACTATAATTTCGTTTATAAGTATTATAATGATTTAGCAAGCCATTATCTATACCATCGTTCATTTGTTGCCAAAGAAATCAAACATAATCTTGAAAGAATAGGAAAAAAAACCGGCCAAGTGCGAGTCGGACTCGCCCATGATGGGTTCCGTAGCAGGAAGTAGTATTTTACGACGAATTAAAAAATAACTATCTATGATACCGCTATAGTTTTAATTGAAAGTACATACTTTGAGGTATATACCACATTTTTTTCAGAATTATTTTAGTAATATTTCAAAAGTTACGGTGGGGGGACACCTCAAATTTTAACTTTGTATTAGATTATCTCAAGACTGGGGGGTTTGATCTACATAGTTTCAAAGCAGTTTTAGTTGCATTTTAAAAGACCTTTTCAACGATATCCCACACGTTGGGGTTAGTCGAATTTAATTTTTTAAATTCACTTTTCGTTGTCTGGGAGGAGCTGAAAAAATATTTTTTTTTCATAATTTTAAAAACCAACTTTTGGAACTTCAATATCTATCTCTCCACCAATTTTCGTGACAATCGGTGCAGTAGCGGCGGAGTACGAGCCCGGACGGACATGACGAAACTATAAGGGTTCCTTGTGGACTACGGAACCCTAAAAAAACAACATTGTTTTAACTTTCCTTTTAATACCTAAAGTTCCCAAAAATATACCAAAAGTTCCTTTCCCGAAAACTGCCAGTGCAATAAAGTAGAAAGGGCATCTTAAACTTTTTAGCACTGTAGTTTCCGGCTGAGTAGATTAGGACCACTCCATGTCTCCCCGAGGATGGCGACTTAGGAAACATTAGCTAAACAAAGCTTTTAAACATCAGTGAGACCTCTCCAACCCGTCTGGCCAGCGTGGAGAGTGTACGCCAAATCCTCTGTCTGCTCTGGCTAATATATGCCTGGTAGTAAAGTACTAGTTATGTCGTATCAAGCACTAAAAAGTAAGGCAGAGAACCGAGTAGTTTGGCGCATACTCCACCGACAAGAGCCACTTAGCTCTTAAAGACAGAGAGTGTCATGCTCCTGCAGTGGAGACTAAAAAAGACCTGATGATAGACACCTTTAAATAAATGTATCTTTTTTTGGAACGGCTTTTCCACTTCGTAGGCATTCTAGATTGCATAAGTATAATTTTCTTTAAAGACCCGTGTGCGATTTGCTACAGATTGAATACGTGCGAATAATTTTTTTTTTAGTTGCACAGAAAACAAATCGTCGAAGTAGACAAGAACACAGAGAAGATATTCGTGATCGAGGGCACGCCGCGACCGAACAAGAAACTGACGCATGTCATCAAGAACATCCTGCACATTAACAAGGAAACGCTAGACTTTAGTATAAAAAATGATGAAATTACAACTAAACCTACTAGAGTTACTCCTGTAAATTAAGAAATCATTTTCAGTTAACGCATTTCAAAACACGACTGCCCTTAACTTTAAAAAAACATATACTTATGTCACTCGGGATGATGTAAGGATCAGACCAGCCATTTAGTAAGCGCGGGGCCCGTAGCAAATTCTACCGAAGAGGCCCCTGATCTGCTATGGGGAACTCGATGACAGCGGCGGCCTAAATCAATGCGAGGCCCCGGGCTTCAGTTTGTTGCGACGAGGCCTTGTACAGCCCGTTAGGAGCAATAGGAGTCTTCAAATTTATTGCCTGACCTGAACCCTTAAAAATATTACTCCTTTTTGGGATAATCGTGTTAATATTGTTTAAAATACCATATTGTTGTATGTAAGAAAGTATATTACGCTTAATGTTGTATATAGTTAGTTCTTGCAGCATCTAAGATGCAGTACTATTAGTAACTTAAGCTACTTAAAGTTAAGGAAATACCTAATGCTAGTTCAAGGAATAAAGGTGGTTTATACTGTGTGGGTATTTTTTTATGTAGTTTTATTTTTAATTTTCAAAATAGCAGATCATCTACTACTTCAATATTTATTCGTATAGGTATAGTTTTGCGTAAGATGTACATAACAAATATTAATAAAGATAATAAAAACTATTTATTTCTGAAGTAGTTAAGTCATTGTCGGTCTATAATTAAAAAGACAATCATATTTTGCTTACACCCGTTCTTATTCAACAATTATTAAAATTTTACAAGAATTGAATATTAAAAATCTCTTCCACTTCGGAGTATGTCTTGCTAGTCTTCTAACCCATGGAAGAAATTGTAGGTAGGATTTTAAAAGGCCAAAGGGTAACAAATATTAACACATACACTTCCATTGCAAACTTTTTTATCCGCCCCGCAAACTGTTCGTTTGTAAGCGGATGGATCATACGTCTCTTAGCCGTTCTATCTGTCGATAGATAAGTTTATAATCTTCAGGATATCATACTGTATGGCCGTTTGAGGCATTTCCGTTTGGGACCTCGTCTCCGAGATCCAACTGGCTAGATAGATCTTGTATCTTGGCTTCCAGTGCATCTCGCATGTGTGGTTCTACCCTCAAGATATTCATAGCTTCTTGCAATAAAACCATGTTTTCCATTAACTGATCCTGAAAACAGTAAAAATAGGTTTAAATTCATTGAAGTTGTATTTATATTCATAAAAAATATCTGCCCTCCTAAATCAATTTACCAATATAAATCAGTAGTGTTATATTATGCTCCAAACTCCAAAACCAAAGTCAGTTTAAACTTGTATTATGGGGTACTAACTCAACGATGCAACGATTACATTATAAAATAGGTTATAATGAATACATATACAACGTGGAAGGGACATACCCGTAATAAATCGAACCACGCACGTGCTATACTAGATCACTAAAGTATAATGATAGTCAAGAAACCAAAAATTTTTCGACATTCCCATACAAATCGCCCGGGCGCCCGGGCGGCTGCACACTTTTGTATGGAAGAGTCGAATTTTCTTTTGTTCTTTGGCTGTTATTTTAATTTCATATATACTATAATGATCTAGTATAGACCGTGGTTTGATTTATTACGGGTATGTCCCTACCACTTTGTATAGATAAACACTCAAGACCCAACTTGCCCTGGCTGGGGATCAATCCCAGAACCTTCTAGTGGCGGACTAGCGTGGTTATCAATACGTCCAATACCAAACTTGATGGTGGATACAGATGCAAAAGTATCACATCATTGACAAAGCCAATAATGAAGAACTACAAATGCCCATATTTTTCCAAGTTGTAAGCCAGTTTAGGAGAAACCGATTGCCAGATCAGTTTTAGTTGTGGTAGAGCCACGCTACCGGCAAAACTCAGTTTTGCTAGTAGCATGAATAAGCCGGCTCGTCCGGGGAAGTACCACACTCTCACAGAAAATCGACGTCTGAGTAGTAGCTTCACCGCTTCTATGCTTCGTTCGGTGAGTGAGAGAGCCGGAGCCCCCCCTCCCCCCTCTGGGGAGGGCCCTAAAAGGCCGGTAACGCTTGTTACACCCCTAGTGTTGCAGTTGACCATGGGCAGCGGTGATCACTTACCATCAGATGACCCGCTTGTTCGTTTGCCGTACTATGACATAAAAAAAAATCAGCATAGAAATGAAACTAAAAAAAACTAGATTTTTCTATCAGTACAAACGTAGTCTAGTTTTTATTTTGAAATGACATGTCAGATTTCGTCAGTGAATGAGGATATTTCAGTTACATATATTATCTGTTTAAAATTTTGAATAATTAAAAATACATCTGATACTTATGTCATTTTCAAAATATCCACAGTAAGATGTACTGATTGCGCAACAGGTCGGCAGCAGATCGTTGGCAGGGCTCCAATATCCCTAATCTCGGTTTGTTTTGTTACCAGAATGTTGTGGTTACCTATCAAGTTCTATGAGGATTTTAGAATATTTTTCATGGCAGTTTATTCCATCTTTTTGATAATTTAGTCTCATATCAGTGTAATTTTAGTGGTTGACGTATTGGTCTTACAAACTTGAAACTATTTAATGGCAGGCAAATCTTTCTTTTATTGGGTGAATGAAGCCTGCAAAAAAAAGTACCGAAAAAGGAAAGAGTAGAGAAAAGAATTCGACATTATTCGTTAATGTCATATAAATAAAAGTTTGAAATACTTAATACTTACTTGGGCTCCAGCCTTAGTGATCTTCCCAGTTTCGAACTCCCTCTTAGTCTGCATCGTCATGGCCGCCTGAAGGTCAAGCAGCAACGTTCCTCTGAACCGCGTGTAGCCGGGTTCGAGCTTGTCAGCAAGCTCTAAGAGTTCGTGGCACAAGTCTACTTTTCTCTTCAGTAAATGATCTGGCAGTTCTGTAAATAAATATTACGATTAAGATCTAATATATACAAAAAATCTAATAAATACTTAATTAATAAAAAAAAAAACTAGTTAGACTCAGTAAGTTATTAAAAAGGCTTTAGGTCCCTAAAATCTACTCAGAAGAATATAGTAGTCCGGCTGTTTACTGACTTTCTATCTAGAGGTACCTACTACAGGTATTGTATTCAATGATAAACTCTATCTATGATAAACTATAATTTGTTGTTGTGTTTCTGTTTTATTGTGGACACGGACTTCTTTTACAGATATCATCCTCATTCATCATTCCTCATGATCGGATACCTATATAGCCTATATATCAAAGGAATTGGATCAAAAGGATTATGCTTTCTACCAAGTGCATCGAAAACACACAAGCTAGTTGTTAGCGACGCAAATAAAATATCTGAGAAAAAAAACTGTATAAATTGCGGAATATTTATTTAAAAAGACGCGATAGATAGACAAATATGTACCTACACACTACAGAGAGCTATTTAATTGCTAGTATAGTAGGTATCTGCTCCATAGTCTGTGAGCTATTGTAAAACAGAACACAACTGAATACATTTTTTTTTTAATTAATGGCTTGACGCTACTGCGTATTTAGCCAGGAACAAGTTAATAAAACGTGGGAAATTCTTTTTTCCTAACAAGTTACAATCAAAGGTTGGTGTAGGCCTTTGATTGCTTTCAGGGAGCTTCTGGTGACAAATCTATACGAGTCCACTGTTTTTCATAGCCGACTGAGTGGCGGACGACGCCCGAAGACGCCCACACAGTCCGCGAAACAAATATCACTACAGCCGTACTATGACTGTCCACTTTAACTATTTTACATATTGTTCATGAGCATGAGCATTTATAACACCAAACAACACCAATTTTATATTATAAAGTCCACTTAAATCAATTTGCAAAATAATTTAAAGAAAACCCTAACCGAACCCCTTGACTTCCCGCCAAAAAAAAAACTGAAAACATTTGTATCTGGTGTTAGAGGAAAAAAGAAGAAAACTAAATTCTTAGTGGCCAGCATAAAAATTATGTTCAAATATAAAACCTCTTTTGTGTGTCGCCTACTGATAAATTATGAAAAAAAAGAGATGTCTTAAAATAGCGTACCTATGTAAGACTGAAATTACTAAAAGTAATTTTAGACGTCCGTCCAAAACTGAAAGTTAGGTATTTGTTTTTTCCGTACTTTTAGTCATACACACGCTAATAAGGTTAAAAACTTTCATAGGATTTTGCTATTCTATCAGGTGATTTAACACTTGGCAGAAAGATGGATGTCAGACTAATGCACATCAATATTATTAGCACTGGCACTAATATTGATGTTTACACCCTCCCATGACCTATTTGGATGACTTCAAGAACACCATGCTGTTTTAAATTTGATGAATGATAGAGGTGTGACTAATAATTATTAGGATATCAAAGGCCTATTCAAAAATTTTATGCTATATTTATAAGTAGGGAAATTATTACGGGTGTCCTAAATAGGTACATATTTAGAGTTTATACACAGTAGAATGCAGAAATAACCATTTTTTTCACCTCTACCCTTGGTCTGTGATTTTTTTCTCTGACACTATAAGTACTTATTTAATTCAAGAAAAATATAAAAAGGTTAAATTATTACAGTACTTAGACTAGCAAAAGCCAAATGAGGCTCTAATGTAACAAGGTTTTTAATTCATCCACTTTTAAATGAAATAAAATTAAATCTGTTAAATATTTTTAGAGATAGCCCAATGGCTATCTCAACTAAACTCAATAGTTTATAAGTGTCAAATTAACAAAAACAACGTGACATCTGTCAATCTAAATCCGGTTACCTTACTCATTCGATAAAGCGAAAAACTAAAAGAAAGCTATTTTCATAGCTCTGAGTACAATACCTAAAAGAAATTTGATATCTTGTCTATCTAAATAGCTAGTAGGGGAGCCCAAGAGGGAGATTTTGGGATTTACTCGAGCGCGTCAGATAAACATACAGTCGTGTCATGTTAGGATGACACTACAATATAACGGTATCACATTGGTAAACTGATGGTGGAGCCGGGAGGTAGCCATAGGAACTCAGTAACGAAACGACGAAAACCTATCGTGTTTGAGCTAATTTGATTTGTCTTAACTAGTACTTTGGCCTCGCAATAAAAGCTTTTACAAAAGAAATATTATTTTCTTAATCTGACGGTTTGAATAGTTATTTTTCAAACCAGATTAAGAAAAAACGCAAAAACGGAAATCCTTGGGGGAGGCCTATGTCCAGCAGTGGACTTCCTGTGGCTGATATGACGATGATTACTGAGTTCCTATGGCTACCTCCCGGCTCCACCATCAGTTTACCAATATGATATCGTTATATTGTACTGTCATCCTGACATGACACGACTGCATGTTTATCTGATCGAGTGAGTTTTGAAATCCCCCTCTTGGGCTCCCCTACTAAAAAGAACTAAACACTAACTGAAGTGATTATGAGGTGTTTGATAAAAATATTCATACTAGGTAATCACCAAAACCTATTTTTGATTGAAAGCTCTGGCAAAAATATCTATGAAATAATAATTACTGATAACTTACCTGACAAAGTGTATCCTTTATAGTTTCCATAGATTTGTATCAGCGCTAATTTGGCTTGTACCATCAAATGGTTATCTGGGTGCAGCGTGTGACAGTACCTCTCAATAAACTCCTCAAACTCTCTAGGTCCATTCTTGTTCAGTTTGTTCAGGTCCTGGGACAAGGCATTGTTGCCCCAGACCATCTGTCTTCCTTGAATAAAATGCTCGCATTTTTCACATTTCCACAAAGCACCTTCATCTAAGGGATTTGTTGAAACTAACTTGGGCCCTACAGCTGGATCTTCATTACTAAACGGACCATTGCACATTGAGCAATAAATGCTTCCTATATATGTTCCCAATTCCGTAGGATCTCTACATCTTTCACATTCACACTCAAAGCACTTATTGTTTCTGATATGTCTTCGTCTGTCTAAAGTTCCCCATAAAGATTGAGTATAAGTAGTCGTGATCATTTCACCTTTAGCAATTGGCACAGTCGCTATCACTGCCATATTATAATCATCTCCGACAAATATGTGACGAGTGTTGGGCTTGCAACAGTGATTCATCATAGATGCGGTCACATAAATAGCTCTAGACCTTTTACTGCCGTCCGGAGACCTCACATCAAAAGCATTGGTATCAAAAATTGAAGCAACTGTTAGTATTGTCTCTTCATCCACTTGCATTCCTAGTACTTGTGTTATAAAGGTCACTAGATTCGCTTTTAGCACGAGATATAACGGTGTGTCTTTTCTATCTTCTAAATGAGATTGCAAGCTCATGATATTTTCAAACTGAAGTGGGTTCGTAATCCTCATAAGTAATACTCTAAGTGGCGAAATAACACAATATGCAGCTTCAGCTTTGTCTGGCTTTTCGTACTTTATCGTGCACTTGTATTTTCTATCCGACATGGCTTTGCATTCTGGTTTATGAATATCAGTCTTTTCACATTTCGGTCCACACATCGGCCAGTTGCACAAGGAGCACTTGTAATAATCGTATTTGTCCTCAATCTTCATAGGTTCTAGTTTCTTGCCGCAGCCCAGGCAGTGAGGCGAGCAGCTGATCTTAGGTCCGATAACGGCTGGTTTTTCTTTCAGTATCATTTCACCTGCCTTGATGTCTCTGGTCGCTACCATGTGTCTTCCAATAATATCTAAGACTTGAATCTTGAAGGCGCAGCACTTGAACTTGTGACCTTCCCGCCATCCTAGCTTCTGATGAGCTCTGGAGCAGTAATATACGAGTTTGCATCCTCCACAGATCTGGTTCGCCGGTTGCTGGCAAACCTCGCAGGTCGGGATCTCCCGCTTTTGATCCATTTAGCACGACGCGGCCACCTCGGCCGGTTTCTAACACAATACTCGTTTTAAATAGATATGTATAATTAACACGCGGTGTAGGCTCGGATAGGTGCCAAGAAAATGAAGCATGGATGTTGTTTGCAGATGTTTCGCTTTTGTATAACACTTTGAGTTAGTGGTAAAGTATTTTATAACATGAGTAGTTAATATTGTCTTCATGAATTTTATAGTTACTATGAAATTCATGAAGATTGGGTAGTAATTATTTTTGCTACCAATAAGATATTAGTAAATAATAATAGTTACTGAAAGTAAATTTTCTTCTGAGTTATCCAGGGTCAAATGCCAAAGGCGAAAAAAGGAAGATACAATAGTATAATGGTTATAGTAAAATGTATTTTTGGGGGTATTGTCCAATTTTTATCACCTATCATATTTGTCCATTTATATCAAAAGCCTTGGTCTTATAGATACCGCTGCTATCCGTGACATCGTTAGTATGAAAAGGTCATGATATCTTTGTTCAAGTTGACGACCTCCGTGGCGTAGTGGTTAATACGCCAGTCCGCCAATCCGGAGGGTCCGGGTTCCATCCCTAGCCAGGACAAGTTGAAAAATGGCCTTTTTAAAATTTCCTGGGTCTTGGGTGTCAAGTCAGCAAAGCTGCTGGTCTGGGAGAAAATAAAAAACATAGAATGTACCAGCTGCTTCTCTTCCCGCGCAGATCGTAAAAGCCAATCGAGGGAATGGGCGAGAATCTGAATCATATGAATCGGCGATGCTGTTAGCAACCCATCACTATTATGATTTCCCGCGATAAAGACATGATAGTGTTGGGTTTTTATCTATTCCTATATGTATTTATTATAAAATAGACTATCGTTGAGTCCTATATGTATTTATTATAAAATAGACTATCGTTGAGTAAGTATTTATTTATTTAATTTTTATTGAGCCAAAAGCTACAATAGGTAGACTTAATGCTAAAGCATTCTCTCCCTGTCAACCTTTAGGAGAAGAGAAACAGATAGAATAGTTGGCGTCTAAAATAGATAGAAACAATCCAGAAATAATAAGTACTTTTAAATGATCATTAATAAATATCGTATGAAATAAATACTATATTTATACATATAACATATTATATATGTATCGATGTATGTATGTATATATATATATATATATATATTTGAAGATCAGAAAGAAACGATGAATTCTCCTAATTGTTGAAAGATTCAAAAACTAAATCATGCACTTTTTTCTTGTATAAATGTCTACTAGATATTTGTCTGATATCCTCGGGCAATGTATTCCAAAGCTGTATCCCATAACACAAGTTTAAACTTACTTTGAGACTAGCTCGATCAGTGTGATTTGTCCTTATCCTTATCTATCAATGGAAAGGCTTGTTGATGTGTGGATCGTGTGGAGTGAGACGGGTCGGCAGCAGACTGTTCCAACGCAATAAAAGAATGGAGCTTCAATGGTTGTGTATTTACTTTTAAAATACAGCTGTTGTTCCATTGCTTTGTCCATGGATATTTATAGAAATTACACAATAGTATGTACATTAAAAATAACATTTGCAGAGAGCGAGCACACAGACCGACATTGACAATAATAGAAAAACGGAAGGATATTTCCATAGATTAGAAACCTTCATCGACAAAAATATATAGTGTTGCTATAGCTAATAATCATAGAGCACACTTTACATGATATTATATAAGTTCATCGTATAGCCATAGACTATCCAACAAGGCTGCCATCCCCGAAAGTTTTAATTTATTTATACCCACAACCAGATGCTTTCTCTTCTGCTGGGATAACACTCAATTTTCATTATAGTTATCATTGTGTGAAACAGATGTCGCTTTTGATAGCTGGAACCACCTAGAAATTAAGAATCCCCTTACCCTACACTTTCCCATACAAACGTACGTTTTATTTTGAAACGACATGTCAGATTTCGGTATAAATTTGTAACTTTAAAGATAGTGCATATATCCAGGGTTATAATTGGTTTTCATAGTCAAAATATAAACTTGAAAGAGAATATAGTGTATTATTTTTGACCATCAATAAGGAAAACTTTTACACCCTTATATTTTCTTTCAAGTTAGGAAAGTCTAGGATCATCATGTCAGCCACAGGAAGTCCACTGCTGGACATAGGCCTCCCCCAAGGATTTCCAAAACGACTAATCGGAAGCGGTCTGCATCTAGCGTTTTTCTGCAACCTTGCTCAGGTCGTCTGACCACCTAGCAGGTGGGTGTCCTACGCTGCGCCTGCCGGTACGTGGCCGCCATTCGAGAACCTTTCTGCCCCATCGGCCATCGGTTCTTCGCGCTATATACCCCGCCCACTGCCACTTCAATGAGCTAATCCGCTGGGCTATGTCTGTGACCTTAGTTCTTCTACGAATCTCCTCATTTCTGATGCGATCACGTAAATAAACACCTAGCATAGCCCTCTCCATAGCCCGTTGAGCGACCTTGAGCCTTCTTATGAGACCCATAGTAAGGGACCACGTTTCAGAGCCGTAAGTCATCACTGGTAACACACATTGATTAAGCACTTTCGTCTTGAGGCACTGGGGTATTTTGGACGAGAAGACACTGCGTAACTTCCCGAAAGTCTAGGATACTGTGATTTATTTATATTTTTCATATTTTCAGATACAAATGAATAATGATTCTGGGACATTTATACACACTGAGTATTTTTTTTAAATAGCTGTGTCTTGCATAGTTTTCTTCGCATCTTTATAGAACCACTTTGATTCCTTCCAAAGTAGAGTTTATTTTTTGACTATTGATTTATTGAATGTGTCTAGCTACGTGAAACAAAAATCATTGTAATAATAGTTTCCTTTTTCTTTATACGGATATTAGTTATAATCCTTGACGTATATAACGTAGTATTATTACTCCATGCCACAGAAGGCAGTAAGAGTATTACATATCTAAGCCTTGACGAATACTGAATACAAGAGGGCTGACAACCTTCATATTTTTTAGGGTTCCGTACCCAAAGGGTGCAAACGGGACCCTATTACTGAGACTCCGCTGTCTATCCGTCTGTCCGTCTGTCTGTCTGTCTGTCCGTCTGTCACAGGGCTCTATCTCTTGAACCGTAATAGCTAGACACTTGAAATTTTCACCGATTATGTATTACTGTGGCCGCTATAACAACAAATACTAAAAATAAAAAAGTTAATAAATAAAGGGGGTCGTCATACAAGAAACGTGTTTTTTCAGCGTTTTTAACTCGATCTTCATAATGGCATCAACTAGATACTTGAATTTTTCACCCATTATGTATTACTATGACTACTATATTAACAAATACTAAAAATAAGATAAAGTTAAAAATTAAAGGGGGACGCTGAAGAAACACGTTTCTTGTATGTCGTCATACAAGAAACGTGTTTCTTCAGCGTTTTAGAACATTGTACGGAGGTACGGAACCCTTCATGTACGAGTCCAACACTTGCCCGTTTATTTTTTTATTAGAGATTTGAGTGCGTTTGACCTCTTTCATACTTTGAAGCGTAATTTGATATGTTGTAGCTAGATGGAGCTTCTAGTTCGAAAGGAGGGAGTTACGTAGTGGTGCCGCTCAAATTCAAAAAGATGGCGGTATAAGCGTTCATTTTCTATGAAAAAACAAGCGCCATCTCTGATTTTTCGTGGATAAAGTCAGCCTAAGTACCCAGCATCCTCTGTATGGCTAGCGGGCGAGATAGTAGCAACATCTGAAAATAATACAGGATTTTGGCTTTCCAGCAGAGCACGCTTTTTTGTATGGGGTTTTCAGTCCTCTTGTATATTCGTCATGGTTATGATCTTACAAACTTAAACTATTGATATTGATTCTCTGAGCGGATTCAGTTACCCAAGAAATGACTGATAAATGGTGACTTTATTTTCAGCTGGTCCTGCAACCCGTCATTAAGAAGGTGGAAGAAGGGCTGAGACAATGATGATATTGTTTCATGTTTCACTTAAATCTTCGTTCTTTATAAACGATAATAACTGTTGACCTCTTTCATTCTTTTTCACAAGGTTACGTAAGCAAAGCTCTGGATCGCCGTAGTCGCAAAAGCTCGCTCCCAGCGCGTGCGATCGCGCGCATGCGGTTATGGGGAAAAATTAAAGATAAATGTGGATAGTGAAATGACAGTGAAATTATTGATTTTTAAATAAATTGCATAATTAAAAGGTTTAAAGAAAAAGTTTTCAATGATTTATAAAATCAAAAAATAAATAGTAAGAATAAAAAATAAAAAGAAAATCATTTTTCAAGTGAGCTTGTTTCACGAAAAATCAAAGTAGGTAAGTTTTTTTTATATTTTTGCAAAATACCTGATATTTAAGTATATATCATTTTTTTAACACTTACAATTTTAATAAACACTTATTTATTTCTTGTATCGACTTCAGTAGATACAAGAAATAAATAAGTGTTTATTTTCACGATTCGGATATTTTAAATTTATTCTTTATGCAGATATTAAAACGCAACAGTTATTAATTTATAATATAAATTATAGAATAGGTGAGGGGTACTTTTAATTATTACTATGTTTAGAATTTAACGATCCTTAATACAATTGCTTCTCTACCCGTGCAGAGCGTAAAAGCCGATCGAGGGAATGGGCGTGAATCTGAATCATATGAATTGGCGATGCATTAGCAAACCCATCATTATTATGATTTTCCTTTTCCACCTTCATGCCCAGCATCACGCTAAAAGTGGCCTGGGCCTTTCTGCCCTAGGCTCTGTCTGCCCCGTTAGGGATAAAGACGTGATATTGTATTGTTAATTACAGTTAAAATGCCTTTTTTTATTTAGAACCATTTCCTCAGATATAAAAATGACAAATATCTAACTTATACTATAGTTTATTTCTTTTTACTAAATCTAACAATCTTCACAAATTATAGCACTTGCACCTACTAAGGTTACCTATAGCTGAAAATCTGCGCATTGTTCCTTGAGCAATAGTTTCGCTGAGCCTACGACCTTTTTGTGCTGCTGCAGCATACATACAGTGCCGGTTTTTGGCTTTACCAGCGCCCCGGGCGATATTCCCCCCACCCCCCCAACTTCAATTCAGACTCTGACTTAGTCTTCAATCTTATAGGATTTATTTCTGCCGACGGGGGGAGGGGTGCAAGTACGATATAGGATTAAACGAAGGGAGGGAGGTGCATACAAATAAGAGTCTAGGAGTTGCCGCCATTAACCAGCCGCTATTTATGTATTTATGATTACCTGTGGGGATCACAGGTAATAATGCCCTTGCCCAAAAACGCCCTCTGTCGCCCCTTTGTATCTGGCGCCCTGGGCGGTCGCCCAACCGCGCCCTACCCTAACGCCGCTACTGCATACATACACACATCGCTTAAAACCTGTATAATAATAAATATCATAGTCATTCATGTTTTTTTAGTGTGAGAGTGTGTATGTGCAAAATTATGAAGACTATTAGTTTAATTTAACTTAAAAACTTATTAAAGAAAAAAAAAGTTCAAATAATTGTTCTTGAAATTGAAATAAAAGATAAAAAATGCAACGATTTATCTATCTATCTTATACAATATACACACTAGAATGCGCTAATGAAACTATTATATGGAATAACTAATAGGTATTTTATTTATTACGTAGTTACACACGACACGTCACAGGTAGGTAAGTAGATCAACACGACTTATCTGAAAGCCACGCCAGGGGAGTCTGGCTATGGCTAGATCCTCTCCAGGCAGCTGGCGCCGCAGGCTTGAAAACGCAGATGACACGGTATATAAAATAAACGGGCAAGTGCGAGTCGGACTAGTACATGAAGGGTTCCGTACCTCCTTACAATGTTTTAAAACGCCGAAGAAGCACGTTTCTTGTAACGACCCCTTTAATTTTTAACTATAACTTATTTTTAGTATTTGTTGTTATAGTAGCCATAGTAATACATAATCGGTGAAAATAATAAGTATCTAGTTAATGCCATCATAAAGATCGAGTTAGAAACGCTGAAAAAAACACGTTTCTTGTGTGGCGACCTTTTTAGTGTTTGTAGTTATAGCGGCTATAGTAATACATAATCTGTGAAAATTTAAAGTATCTAGTTGATGCTTTTATAAAGATCTAGTTAAAAACGATGAAAAAACACGATTCTTGTATGACGACCCCTTTAATTTTTCAATTTTTCTTATTTTTAGTATTTATATAGCGGCCACAGTAATATTTCAAGTGCCTAGCTATTACGGTTCAAGAGATAGAGACCATTGTCAGACGGACAGACAGACAGACGGACAGACAGCGGAGTCTCAGTAATAGGGTTCCGTTCGGGTACGGAACCCTAAAAAAAACTACCAAATATCCTATACATTCCCCAAATACTTGATTACGTACTTTATAAATCTATGTGCGCATTCCCGTAACATTCCTAGGTTATAAATTATAATCGCTTAATATAAGTCAATAGAATCGCTATAGACATGCTACTTATAGGAATATAACTCAAGGCTTACAGCCCGATGTTATGCCAACATGACGCAGAAACGTTTTACACTACTTTGTTCCAGAAATAACCATTTGATAACTGATTACATATCATTTGATAGCTCATTACATACATACACTATCACGCATTTATCCCTATGGGGCAGACAGAGTCCAAGGCCGCAAGACTCAAGGGCCACTTTTGGCGTGATGGTGGGCGGGATGAGAGAAGGAATCAAAACAGTAATGGGTTGCTGGTGTAAGATTTTTCAAGCAGCCTCAAGACGTCTGACAAAGCATTGACTAGTTTACCAACTAGTATGGGAGGTCAAACATTATTTAACAATATTATACAACGTGGAAGGGACATACCCGTAATAAATGGAACCACGTGATCGTTTATATTTTCCCACAAAAGCTTACTGTGACAAGCTAAAGTCTCATTTATTACATCGGTATGTAGCCAAATGCGCGTAAAAACTGGAGTTAGTCATTTTTATCACGTTGTGCTATCCACGTTCCCGCCAAAAATAACCCGCGGACTAGTTTGCTAACTGGAGACTTTAACGGCATTTCAGAGAATTGCGTAAAATGTAAGTTTACGTCACGTAGCATAAATAATAATAAACATATTATGAACAAATCACTTTGATTGAGCTAGCCACAAAGTAAGATTTAAATTCGTATTACGCCACGGAGGTCGACAAATTGTTATCAAAGGTCTTAAGGCGAGATGGGTTCCCAGCCCGCAATACTGTGCGTGTTTTGAAAAATGACTGTAATTAAACTACTACAGTTTATTCATCAAAACAATTTACATAAGAATCTTAATCTTAATTTTCTACAGACACCTACAATATCCAAAACACGATAGAGCATTTTTGGCTCGATAGAAAAAAAAATCGCAAACATACCTCTGTATTGCCTAAATTTACCTTTATAAGACGTATTACTATTTCATACTATCACCTTTTTATATGAAAGTTATACCAAAAAATGAATAATCCAAAGATCTAGTCGATTTACCTACAAAAAAAATAATAAATAAAACACACCGAAATATCGTCGAGCACGGCTCCGGGCCTTTGTTCGCTCTCCACGAATATTTCACTGTGTTTTTTTTTGTATTATATTTATAATTTTTTTTGTAGCAAAATCGACTAAATATTTTCATTTTAAAAAAAAAATGCAAATGTACTCGTAAATAAAAAGGTGACAGTGTGACTCCGAACTGATGGCGCCTTAAAGACAAGTATAGTTATTTTATTTTATGTATAAATGTTGTTATGTATTTATTATATATGGTATGTCTTTAAAATAATATTAAAGTATTATATCTTGCTAGATATTTATTTTTTTCCGATATTTAGAAACCGACTTTGCTGTTGTTTTAGTTTCCCAAAAGTCGACAGGGAGAGAATACTGTGGGATCCTGACAGACGTCTTTCGTTTCAACTACACTTATCTATCTTTTTATATATGCCCTTCGATTACGGTACTTCTTACCTCTTTCTTTTTCAGAACGTCTACAACCTAATCGCATAATATTCGCCGAGGATAAGAACTTAATAAAGTTTAAAATACTTAAATAAATAAGGGACAAAGACGTGATGTGTTGTTTATATCTGTACTGAAATATAATTTCAACATCTAAACCGATGCATCTTATTGACTGATTTGGTACTTGAAACCCTGGGACCATGCCAATACCTCGACCTTACAATTAATTAGTATAGTGATAGACTGTAGTCCTAATTAGCTTTCGTTTTTATGTTGTAAAATGAATAATCAAAGTCTAAAAATACTAAAGAGTACTCTAGGCAATAATGGTCTAATGTCAATGGACACTAAAACCAATAGTTTAGTGCCTAATTAAGAATGGAATAGCTAAGGTAGGTATCGAGAAAATAAATTTTGAAATACTTTTTTTGACCTTGCATACAAAATGAGCAGTTAACTGATCATGAAAAAGGCAAATTGTAACCTGAGCTGCTTACAAATACAATAGGCTTACAAGGTCACAGAATACAGTAAGAGTAAACAGAACGGAATCTCCTAAGGTACGCGCAATATGCGTCCCCGTTCCCGGCACCCGCACCTCTCTCCCGGTTCTTGTGAGCCAACGTGCGTCATCGAGGCAAAAACGGAGGAGAGGTGCGGTGACGGGGAACGGGGATGCATATTGCGCGTACCTTAGGAGATTCCGGCCTGTGACAAGGTCGACAGGACCGACTGTAGGTCGTTAGGCGACGGTAACACTTACCATGAATGCCTTATAATTATTATGACTCATACAGTAAAACTATAACTACCACTCTTTTTACAACTACTACTTTTTTCATTTAGTTTCACCAGGCCTGTGTCACTCCCCGTTTAGGTATCGAAAATGTACCTATATTATTACTATGCGCGCAGGCGGCCCCTCCGGGTGGTAAATTCAGTTATACGAATTGTTTGTCCAGAGTAATAATAATGAAATTGGCTTGCAATGGATGTCTAGGTATCTATACGAAAAGGTGCTGAGTTCTGATGTGAGCTAAATTAAACCATATCGCTAGCCACATTGAGTAGATATTTCTTTGAATTTCTTTGCTGAGTGAGACTTCTGTACGTTAGTATTATTTATTCTGTGGTTTCATCTGTCCCGTTGTCTGTGTCCGTAACCAAATCCGTAATGCTTTTATTTAATTGAGCTGAAAAATTCACATATTTATGTAAGTTGGGTGACAATGCAATATCATGGTACCAATGACCTGATCTCATGATGAAGCCGGAAGGTGGCCATGGCAACATAACCCCACCGAGTTTTGGCTCAATTGATTTGTCTTGAAGAGCACTTCATTGTTTTAGATAAGAGCTTGTTTTTAAAAATATTTTAAAATAAATACTTAATTGTTTTCAGGGATGACACAAAACGGAAATGCAGAGGTACCCTATGAGGTAAGCACACAAAATGACAAAATGTTTCAAAATGTTGTTTCCCGCTAAAACTTTTTCATGCTCTCTACTGCTATTGCGTGGAACTAAAAAAGATTGGAAAGCATGAAAATCTTGCTTTTCATAATAGTTTTCGTACAACTTGTTCTGCTTTTCACAAGTTTTCTCGATTTGCCAATTTCCCGCTAGATGTCACCCAATACAAAGTTGTAATAAAAATCAAGTGATTGAATAGTGTCGTTAGTCGATCGGAAATGCATTTTGGCTAAAAATAACCACAATTTTCTACTGTCGAAGAACGAATGGACTATGTCCCTTTGTCAGCAACAATGCGATACATAGAAGACAAGAACGTCAGTTTCGAACATGTAAGTTTGATTTCCTGCTTATTTAACTGTCTTCATTTGGGTAACTAATTGTTTAAAAACGTTTTAAAATTAGACGAAGTAGGTATGTTATGTTTTCATGATAGACTAAGACCAAATAAATTGGTCTGAGATGATAGACTTAGTCCGCTACTGCACTCGCAGAGGGTAGACAGTGTAGGTACTCGTACTGTGTACTAATAGTTTTCACCTCTGGATTTTCAAAAAAAATCTGGACAAGAAGTTTCTATATCTAACGCGATGTTTATGTTTAATGATTTTGACGCCATATTTTAAAATGGCGCGTTTAGTTGATGTTACTACAATTTTTAATATTTATTTCCTACACCTAATAGAGGTTTTTCAGCCACGATTTATTTTTTACAGCTCAGCTCTCATCTCGACGAGAAATATCGATTAAAAATATAAAAAAAATGCATGCATACTCTCCATTGATAACAGTTTGATTTGTGTGCAATAAATGCAAATAAAAACCCAGGGGGACCCCCGGCAAGGGCAAAAGCTCCTTACACCTTTTATAAAAAAAAAACGGTTTAATACCTTCGTAACATTTTCTCGTTATGTTATATTTTCTACCTTTCAACTTCAATCGCACGGATATTTCATTCCAAAAAATCGCCAAGCAAAGCGCATCGCATGTGATTTTAGGTACTCGAATGTCTTTCTAGGCTCGAACATCTGAAGAGCTCGGGCGATACCTTGTGGCAGCGCGGGATTTGGCTCCCGGTGACTTAGTCCTCACTGAACGGCCGCTGGTCTTCGGCCCGAAGAGTCTACCAGATTCTGAAGCTGCCATGCCATGTGTGGGGTGCTACAAACCGGTGTTTACGGACGCCGGAGAGCGGTGTTCAAGGTAAACTGAACAAATGGGATTTCATCAGGAGTTGAAGTCATCTGTACTGTACGTATATGTTTTGTCGACTCTATATTATATCTGTGGCCTAGTGGTCATCATGCCAGGTTGTCACATCGGAGGTCCCGGGTTCGATCCCCGGTCAGGTCAAGATCGAAAATGATCTTTTTCAGATTGACCTGGGTCTTTAATGTTGATCTATCTATTCAGGGTCTAACAAAATATACTGAAACTATTTTAAGGGGAATTTTAGTCCATGATACTGAACAACTTTCCCCAAGAAAGAATCGAATTATAAAAAGTAATTTTTGGCCTCTTATACAAGTTGACCGATCAGATAATCCGAGTTTGTATGGAAAGCCAAAAATATTTTTCATATTTCGATATTATGTTCCTTGGGGAAAATTATTCAATATCATGGACTTAAATAAATAAAAATAAATAAATATAATACTATACACTATCACGTCTTTATCCCTAACGGGGCAGACAGAGCCTAGGGCGGCAAGGCCCAGGCCACTTTTAGCATGATGGTGGGCATGAAGGTGGAAAAAAGAAAACATAATAGTGATGGGTTGCTTACCGCATCGCCTATTAATATGATTCTGATTCTTGCCCATTCCCTCTAAATAAATAAATATAAATATAATTCACCCTTAAAATAGTTTCAGTATATTTTGTTAGTCGTTATATGTGATATCTGTATAATAGTAATATGCACCTAAATCCTGAAAAAGTTGATCGCTACTTGTATAACTTTCAGATGTGGCTGGCCGGTGTGCTCCGGCAACTGCCCTGGTCTGGCGGACCCCAGACACCATGGGGTGGAGTGCCACATCCTCAGTGCTCGACCCGAATGTGTATTAGACAATATGGCTGACTACTATAGGTGAGTTGATTTTATGATTGCCTGCGCGGTAATTAGTAGTCATCCATATATGTATTTATCTATCCGCATACATATATAACTAGTTCTTTATGTATTATATTTATATAATTATATATTTTGTGTATTTATTTTATCTATAGTTATTGTATTGGTATATATTTATTTAAAATTAATACTTATGTATATTCTTGATTTATTCTTGTAGGTATTTATAGATAGGTACTTTTTAATTTTGTTTACACACTCTGTTGCACCACCCAAATTATTTCTCTACTTGGTCCAATGGTTGACTGGCAGAGAACGCCATTAGGCCTTAAGTCCGCCATTTGTACACTTTTTTATGTGCAATAAAGTTTAAATAAATAAATGATTGTGCGTGCCGTATGGTTTCGGTCTGGAATATGACCACTCTATTATAGCATCTAAAAATCTAAACGCAAAACATCTCGTGTCGTGCAACGTGGCCGCCATTCGATAACCTTTCTACTCCATTGGCCATCGGGTCATTCGGCGCTATGTGACCCGCCCACTGCCACTTCAGTGTAACAACCATTTCATTTTAATGGGTCCCCCGTGCACCGCCGCAGATAAAGAAGGCAGAAGGGTGCTTTTTCACATATGATACTTCAGTGAACGTAGTTACCTACGTTATGTACCTACGGGCACAGGTATGGCACTTCATAGAAGCGGAGTATTGTTTATGCCTACACTACTACAAACGAAACTATACATCCGTGCACACGTCAATACGTGTGTGTTCGCCCGCTCTCGCCCCTCGACAAGGCGAGAACGGGGGAGAGGTGTGGAGACGGGGAACGGGACGCATATTGCGCGGGAGCTTGAAAATTTCGTTCTGTATGACATACTCTTATTAATTCTGTGGGGCAGCAATATATGAATAGCACAGCTTAAGGCTGCACCTGATGCTGATAATCTAAATTTTGTTCCCGCTTCCTTGCACACAAAATTTACTCTAGCCGAAGCGAGACAGCGATTCATGCGGGGTTGAAGTCGCAGCGGGTCAATGAGGCTGGTTTACGTGTTTCTGGTTTTTGAGGTTTTTTTCATTTTACAAAGAATATTGAAGAGTTATTTAAAAAATAAGACATACGATGGCTGCCTCATGTTTAATACAATAATAATCCAAAGTTACAAGGGCTAATTTATTGTATTTATATAATACTTTCCGTGGTGTTTTATAGAGAAAATTTTGAACATTTAATCTTTGCTGTGTTTTTATTTCAAAGTGTTTTTATTTCGTTAATATTGATAATATTTAAGATCGCTCTAAGTGCTATCTGGGTTATACGCGTTCTTAAGAAAAGAAGAAAAAAGAAGCTCCAAAACATAACACGCATTTGGTAATCAGTTGAAAAGTTGATGTAATCCAAACTTAAAATTCCCACGGCATCTCACGTATTGATTTGAGCGATACAAGGCGACGGAAACGTTCTGAACATTTACATACATTTACATGGATGCAGGCGCCTTGGACGAAGGCCAGATGTAAGCGCATTCCGTTTCCTTCCCGATTCGAGGATTTGGAAGCCTTTTATCTGTAATGTTGATGATTTTTGGCTACAAGAATCAGCGCACGCTTATTTTTGAAGCCTAAAATTATAAACATACATTATACAGGGTGACTTTTAATCCACCGGCAAAATTTTTGGACCAAGTTCAGTCCTACTGACTGAACTACTTTCTATAATTTTTTTTATTAAGAATCGATAAAAATTTTTCGTTCTCCCATACAAAATCCGTTTGGCTAAGCGCTGATTTGTATGGGAGGACGAAAAATTTTTATCGATTTTTAATATTTTTTTTTATAGAAAGTCACCTGAATAACGTCTAACAAAATAAACTTACTGAAACTATTTTAAGGGTGGATTCAGTCCATGATACCGAACAACTTGTCCCAGGAAACATACAGGGTCTAACAAAATAAACTGAAACTATTTTAAGGGTGGATTCAGTCCGTGATACTGAACAACTTTCCCGTAGGAACATATATCGAAATATGAAAAATATTTTTTGAGTTTCCATATAAGTTGATCAGCTGATCCGACTTTGTATGGAAAGCCAAAAATTTTTTTTTATATTTCGATATTATGCTCCTTGGGGAAAGTTGTTCAGGATCATGGACTGAATTCACCCTTTAAATAGTTTTAGTATATTTTGTTAGGCGTTATATATCGACATATGTTAAATATTTATGTCTTTTCATACAAACTCTGATCAGCTGATGACGATGATCAAATGGGAGGCCAAAATTTTTTTTTCATCTCATGATGAAGTCTCAAGGTGGCTATGGCATCTCTATGATAAAAGAACATAAGCCCACCGAGTTTGGGCTCAACTGATTCGTCTTGAAGGTCACTTTAAACTTTTTAGTTCAGTGTTTTAGATAAAAGCTAAAAAAAAAAAAAATTAAAATAAAATAAAAATATTACTTAATTAAAATATTTTTTAACTAATTAGGTACTTGTTTAGTGTAAGCTCCAAATAAAGATTTTCTATTTCTATATATTCATAAACGCCTGTTTATACAGCCCACCACCAGAAAATGGTACTAGTATACGAGTAGTACTTGTTTGTTTGTTTGTTTTATATCTTTATTGTACAAGAAATAGTTACAGTTAAATAAGTAAGGTATTTGATACAAATAAGGCCTACCTAACTTTAGATGCTTTTATTTCATTAATTATTAAGGTCTTTAAATAAAAAACGTTGATATATACTAGCATTTATTCTAAAGTGTTAGATATCTTTTAAAATCGTGTCAATTTCTAACTAAATATAAACAAACTAATCGAATTCCTGAATCATACATTTTGGCCATAATAAATGTCGTACATTTAATAAGGCCTGTATGATTCAAAATGAAAAATATGTAGAAACTGAGATTTTATATAAAAAAAAACATAGATCTATCACATTCAAAAAACCTCCACTGAAATTTTAAGTCTTTTTATTAAGAAACACACATAAACAATCAACAAAATTAAACATTCATTATAATAAACTAAACATAACTAACATAAATTCTTCAAAAAACAATCATAATTAACAAAAGTCTAATTTATGGATAGGCCTTATCAAAACACCGTGCTTGAATAAGGCCCAAAAACAAAATTATATTTTCAATCATTTTAGGCAGTCTAATCAGTCTTTAATTCTTAATAACTATTCGAGATCTTAATTTTTGTCGCAATCAGGGAAAACAAAGGCTTCAGAGTCGTCTTTTGTTATTCCAATGCAATCTTCATGATACCACTTTAAGCAGTCTTTACAAGGACGCATATCTGCTACCTCATCTTTCTGACATGCATGACAATACCAGCTTTCTTCCTTTTCTGCTTTCTTGCTTTTTTTAGTTTGTGTACGTTTGTAATTGGTGGGTTTTGTTACAGCTTTAGCATTTTTTTTCGACCCCAATGTGTTTGTCTTTTCTTTATCGCCTGTATCTTTTCTATTAAATAAATCCTTTGTCACTCTTTGTCCAATATAATTTAACGCCTTTCTTCGTGGTCTTGTTTTAATTTCGCCGTAATCAGGTGTGGGCATAAATTTTTGAAAGTCTGATTTCGTACTTAGTTGTGCTAGAGGTATATTATCTTCTTCTGATGATATTTGATCCTGAACCATATTTTTTTGGCTTGTAGTGGGAATTGGATGATAGTTTGCTGGTAATACTTGAGGCTGATTTAAATTTTTTGAGTTTTCATTCACTGGATCAACTATTTTATTTTGGAGATCAGGCACGTTCCTGGAGATTTCGATTGTAAGATTTTTTTCAGAACACTGAGTTATATCCATGTTGGAGCCATCATTGGTTGAATCAGTATCTGAGTCAGAAGAAGAATATATCTTAAAAGATCGAAATTGAACAGGCTTGTTTATTATCTTCTTGATAATTTTATTTTCTAATAATTCGTCTTCATCAGTGTCGCTATAATCTACAAGAGGGCGAGTATTGAATAAACCACTAGTTCCAGGTTCTTGATGTGTAATATTTAGAATACTTGTTGGTGTATGGCATGCAGAAGAATAATTTTGCAATACATGAATGTCGGGTGTAACAGGTGTTGTTGGCAACGATTCCGTGGAAATTAGATTGCGAAGTAAAGTGGCGATCGGTGAAGAGGAACGGGAATCCTTATCAGTGTCTGTAGCAGTATCTGAGTGTGATCTTTGGGGCATATTTGGTGAAGGCTCTATAAATTCTTAATTATTATTAGACATTGTAAAATTAGAGGTATTGGTATTTGAACGATCCATAAGAACTGAAGGCGCAAAGGCAGATTCGGGTATTGCATTTGGGTTAAGTGGGTATAAGCCGGTAGCTCTGAAACCACTTGTAATATTCGCAGGGGTCATGCACTTTAGCCACACCCGTGTTAAAATTTCGTTGAAATGTCGTTTTGATATAGTTTTAGCACGATTTTCATAGAGAAATTGTAAAACTTCTTCGTCCCAATACGATTCGAAGGGTTTAAAACACGATTTGTCCATAGGTTGGAGTTCATGCGTCGTATTAGACGGCAAGCAGTAGAGCACTATGTCGTGTTTTTCAGCTTCTTCCACGATGCGAAAATCTAAATGGCTCTTTGCGCCATCAAAAATGAGCAGACACTTACCAAACGGCTTGAATTTAGCAAAATGCTGTATCACGTTCAAAATAGCACGTTTTTATTTTGAGAGCGACATTGGGTATCGTATCGACTGTTAGATGAAAAACAAAGACAATTTCTGTAACAAAAGGTAATAAAGTAAGTTACTGTATACTTCTTAAGAGCTAGGTTATGAATAAAGCCTACTGTGCATAAATAAGGCCTAGGCCTTATTCGTGATCATACCCAATCTTACTTTAAAAACCTATAATTAATCGTCACAAGCTAATTGTACAGATTAAGGTAATGATTAGTTAACTTATAAACATTAAGAAACAACTACTAAGACAAATATGAAAAAAAAGTTAATAATTTTAAGCAAAATCTTACCTCGAAAGCGCGGGATTTTTATAAGACTGAACAAAAACGTCCACCACGTTCGACAGATGCGTGCTACTGGCGCAGGGAGTGCGGGACGCGGCGCTCGCGCTCTTAGTGGAGTTAAAATGCGTCTATGTACGTGTACGCCTTGTATTTTGGAAGCTATAATTATTTATTTTTGTTTTTTAATGAGTAGGCCTATTTCGAGCACAGGCTTTATTTGTATCAAGTACCTTATTAATAGACCAAAATATTTTGTACAATGGTGGACTTATCCCATAGTGGGATCTCTTCCAGTCAACCAAGTATCGGCGAAAGAATACAATCAATGGACATAACGGGCAAAAGTCAACGTACAATCGCAATAAAATTCATTTAAAGTTTTAAATCTAAAATAAATTATATATTATATATCTATAATACATAAACTAATACATAAGAAAATTAGGTATCTATAAATATTACCAACTTAAATAAATAAAATACATACACTACAATATTATTAGCTCAAAATGTCTGAGGAACCTTCGTAATATCTTCTGAGTCTGGCTTTGAAGGAATCGAGAGAGGGCGCATTTTTTAGGTCCACAGGAAGCGCATTCCATAACCGGGCAGCCAGAACTGAAAATGAGTTTCCGTATGACTGCGAGACATGAGCAGTAATAGGGTATATTCATGTTATTTTTTAATTTTTTTAAACGATTCTATAAGTTATTATATAACCGGAAAAAAATATAACACTTACAGAATATTATTAAATAAGCTTAAAAAAATAATTAAAACTACTATTATTTTTGGACGACTATAAACGCGCCATTTTGCGCTTTTATTCTGTGACGTCACCGTGCATTGTCAATGTCATAGATACACTTATATGTCAGTGTCAGTCGAGTGAAAATTACAAATTCAAAATATTATCAACAAAACAACAAAGTGTTGGATTCACAGTTTTATTTTATAAGTAATACTATCTGTGATTATAAGTGAGTGATTAAAGCTTTTAATATCAATTCATTACAAATGGAAGGGCGCACAAAATCTTATTATAAATATTGTATGGTTCCTATGTGCAAAAATAACATCGTAACTGCACCTGACAAAATATATTTTCATATGCCCAAAGATGCAAATGTAAGGAAAACGTGGTGTAAGGCGATGAGAAGAGACGATGTATCGTGTTTAAGTAGTTTATACTGTTGTTTTAGATAGAATGTTCAACAACTTCTCTAGCCGCATGGATGAATACAAGTCGTTCATTCCATTCCGCGTATTAGGGTTCGCTGTTTTACAAAACCGAGCTGTAATGCCAAACAGCTAGAGGTTTAGTGAATTAGCGGATTATACCATTCAACTGCGACATGTACATACCTATTGTGAACAAAAAATACATATTGTGAGCAAAATGAGTAGTGTCATCCTTTGCCAAACTACACAGTAGTATTGTAAGTAACTACTTCAATTATTTATAATTTAATAGGTAGTAGACTAGCTGCCTGCTACTATAAGCTATAAGATAATGTACTACCTACCGTAATTTATTAAACAAATGTATATTATTTAAGAAAAAAAATACCCAAAATTCTCCAAGACTTTTTTTTTTCTCTAAAATTTCCCATTTTTACCCAGAATTGCGAAAAACATACCCAATCTGGTAACACTGCAAATTACAAATGACTTATTGACAGTGACAGATAGTCTTCTTCTTTTTAATTTGTGATTGACAGCACAGACTATTTAGAAAATTAAGTTTGACAGTGTTTCGTGACGTCACGTGGCGTTTCGGAAATTTGCGAGGGAATTTTAAAAATACAGCTTTTAAATAATTAATTTCTCAATGGAAACACGTTATATTGAAAAGATATATATATGGGTATTTTTCTTTAGCAATAAAGTATACACATCATTTTTTTTGTTCGTTTCTGAATCACATGCATATTGTCTATTAGCAGCTGAGGGATACCACTAGAACGCAAGCGACTGTCAATCTCTTTGAATGAAAATTTCTCGGTACTTAGTTCGACTCGTAACGTATAAACCTTGAATGGTTTTTGCTCATCCCATTTCGATGTAATAATTATAATTTTGTAAATAAAGAATAAAAAAAAATCTCTTAAGAAATCTTTTGACACCCTTTATATTATTATAGAACCTCATCTAGAAGCATTTGTATGTTTATCTAAACATTCGCAATCGTCTGCCAAACAATTTTTTTTTTCA
The DNA here is from genome assembly GCA_963576875.1 of Acrobasis repandana. Lineage (NCBI taxonomy): Eukaryota > Metazoa > Arthropoda > Insecta > Lepidoptera > Pyralidae > Acrobasis > Acrobasis repandana. The sequence goes on along the minus strand of OY756230.1, from coordinate 4,918,221 downwards.
AATAAGAGCAGTGTTGGGACATGTGTAAAAGAGGACATTAGGTACCTATTTCTTGTTAACTTTTGACTGATATTGTATTTTTAACCGATTTCAAAAAACGAGAAGGCAAGGTACGCGACATCTTCGCCAATTGTAAACCGATTTTGATGTTTTTTTTTTATTTGAAAGCCTTTACTACCAAATTGGTCCCATATTAATTTGGTGATAAAGAACTTTGGAGATATGAAAGAAACTCCTTAAAGAAATTGAAGACGGTTGTTTTTTCTGGTAATTTTTTTTTCTTTTCCCATAATTACAGACACGATGCCCTTCTTCCCCTGAGGTGCGTGTTGCTGCAGACAATCGACCCAGAGAAATGGAGGAAACTGTCAGACATGCAGTCACATATGGAGTGTCGTCTTCCAGGCAGCGAGGCTTATGAGTGAGTAAAGTCTAATGTATCTAATGTCATAATGCATAATTTTTAAAAAGACGACTCAGATTATTTTTATTTATTTATTCAACTTTATTACAAAAATTGTAAACGGCGGACTTTAAGCCTTGGGCTTTCTCTACCAGTCAACCGACAGATGGTGCAGGTATATTATATTGTATAACAATTACGCCACTGAGGTCATCGTTTCTATCCCGTCTTTATACCTTATGGGAAAGACGGAGAAATTTTGTGTCTAGCGGCTCTAAGCAGACAGAGCCCAGGACCGTAAGACTCAAAGCTTACTTTTAGCGTGATGGTGGAAGAAGGCGAGAAGGAAGGCGAGAAGGCGAGAAGAAAGATGGTGGAGAAAAGGAATCATATAGCTAGGGTTGCTTCCCGCATCGCCGACCGCGTGTTATCAAGAACTTGCACTTTGCAAATATGCCTTTATGTTTAATTTGCTCGCAGAATGATAACCAACTTGATTTATTGGACCCCATAATTTAGGTCCGAAATGCTAGGATCGTAACTTACCTATTGATAACTTTTCTTTAACTTTCTTCTTTTTTCTTAAAATAACGATTAATTAATTAGGTATTTGAATATTAATAAACATTAAGTGCCTGCAAAGGCTTACTTACTGAATGAACATTTAATTCTTTGATCGATTCTTTCGGACTACATGGATTTGCAGATTTTTTTCTATTTTTATGTGAACTCACTTGGGGATTTCCCAAAAACTTTATAAATTTTATAGGTGTTACTAACTTACGATCTCACAAACTAAATAGGACCCTATTTTTTTAATTTAAAAATAAATGTAGGTACTTAATGCTTGACTCTTAATAAAGAAAGATGAAATATATCCAGAGTTACTGAATACCTTTTAGCTAAAAGGAATGTATACTTATCTTGAACATTTTCACGAATCATCAATTTTGTTGCAAGTACCCTTCTATCTACTTTATGACTAGACATATTTTAGTGTTAGTGCATGAAGATTTATCGTATAAATTCATATTGTTTTTATGTTTATGTTTCAGTGAAGCCAACGAATACATTGTAGAGTATCTTATGAACAACTTCATTAACACAATTGAAAAGAAAGTGAAAAATAAATATCTTCCTGAAATCTCTTCAAATTTAATACACAAAATGTGTGGCATAATTGATACCAATGCTTTAGAAATCAGGCTACCTGAGGGCGCAGAGTTACTATCTCTATTCACTAATACTTGCATAATGGAGCATAGCTGCATACCAAATACAAAACACACATTTACCCAAACAGTTAAAGACAAAAATGATTTATATAGAATCACCGTTAAAGTTGTCGTTCCCGTGGAAAAGGGTAATCATATTACAACTATGTACAGTCACGCTTTATGGGGAACTCAAGCAAGAAGGCAACACTTGAAAGACACCAAATATTTCGCTTGTCGATGTCCAAGATGCAGTGACCCTACTGAACTAGGCACATATTTAAGCGCTATGAAGTGTCTAGGACATGGAAATCAAGTTTGCGATGGCATCCATCTTCCTGAAGATCCTTTGGATGACGAAACAGACTGGACTTGTATTAATTGCTATATGAAAATAAATAATTCTCATGTTAATATGATCATTTCGCAAATGGGGGAAGAAGTTGAGAACGTACAAATGATGGGAGTATCGGTTACAATGCTGGAAAATCTTCTTTGCAGACTATCAACTTTTTTGCACCCGAATCATTACCATTTATATTCTATTAAACATTCTTTAATACAACTGTATGGAAGACAGCCAAGCTATATGTCAGAAGAGATATTAGATAAGAAAATCAAACTGTGCAAAGATATGATAAAAATTACTAAAACTTTAGACCCTGGAAATGCTCGATTAAGTTTGTATAACTCCGTATTACATCATGAGCTACACTCAGCTTTAATATTAAAAGCAAAGAAGGCTAAAAGTGATGGATCAATTAAAACTGTGGAAGAAATAAAACCTTTATTACTAGAAGCAAAATGGAATTGTGAAATCGCTTTAGATTCATTAAAAGACGACATCGAAGAAACTTCAGGAAAAAAACTTTTTAAAGTGATCGTTAACAGCAAAAAGGATTTTGAGAAGTATTGTAAAGAAAAGAAAGTATATCTTTAAATAAACTTTATTAGTTAAAAATATTCTTAAGTTACTTTAATATTAATATCACAGTTTATTTGATACAGTGAAGCCTTTGTGAACTTGTTTACTAAAAATATTAAATAAAATCTTATTAAGAGTTTTGTTTTACTCAAATGAATGTCAATGTTCATTGATCTTAATTGTATTGCATGGTCACAAAGAAATCAGGTTAATATCGAACGTCCTGATTTTAGTCACAATTTGAACGTTGCTGGCTAATTTTAAATTATGAATACGAAGTCTTAATAGTACTTTTCCAAGCATTCTGAGATTTGCATAAAGGTTTCAATCATTAAAAACTTTCCCGTAAGTCATTAGCCATGCGGGCACCGGCAGAGATATTGGATTTTTGCTCTTTGGGCGTAGCTACTGTTCTATTTGACAGCTGTTCATATAATTATAAGCAAATTTTCTTTGTGATTGAATGTCAAATTGAATTGAAATTAAAATAGCCTAGTAGTTTTATTTGAAAACTATCTTAGAACTTGACACAATTTCCTCACCATTCACATTGTATCTATCACATAAAGACTTATTTTTGAGTTTTAAGCAGTCATTGAAAGCTAGGATACCAATTTAAGCCAGTCCTCGCGTTGTCACTCCCTATACTTTGGGCGATCCAATCGGTATATCGGGAAACACGGGTGTAGACGCCAGGCATACGAGCGCGGGCGCAGCCGCTGCCGGTGGACACCACGCCCACCACCATAGCGTGACGGTTGTCTTCTCTAAACATTAGTGGTCCGCCACTATCAGCCTGTAAAAGAAGTAAAAGTGATATGGTGAAGCGACCAAACTATCTAGATAATTTTCTGTGACTTATGAAGTCATCTAGTTAGATCAGTGCAGATACCCTTGCAGTAATCTAGCTTTATGTAAATCCAAACAGCTCTGGCAGATGGTATTTGTATCGTGAACCGGAGTTGTCACTTCATTTTGAATGTAAATCAGCAGCAGCAGTCTAATTAGCACCCGACGCCAGCAGCGCAGGCAGTAGTATAAGTAGGTATGTTGTGGTTCTAATAATAAGCAGTCTACTTAGCATGGTGAAGGTGGGAAGATGGAATTATTTGTTATATCAGAAATCTCACCCAGCAGGAGTCCCTTCCTCCTTGTTCATGTCCAGCGCACATCTGAGTCGGGATCACCTTGACTTTGCTGCCTTGCGACTGATACCAGTTGTTGCACTCCTCGTTGGTTACCACCACTACTTCCGTCTTCTGCAGCACGTTGGGGCGTGACCCTGGGGACGTTATTTCTTTAATCGGAATTCATGGAAGAAGAAAAATAGAAAGAAATAAAAATTTGCGCATTTTAAAGTAAAATACCTCGTTACTTACTTTTACTTTAAAATGCGCAAATTTTTAGGCAGTCAGCACGCACAATATTAAAGTCGTGCACTTGCTTCTATTTAAATTTTAAAGACATACTCGTATTTTATTTAGAATGTAGGACAATATAAAGAATGGCTTGAGAACTGATGGTGGAAAGTGACTTGTTAGAATAATCTAAAAGTGGGGTTTCTCTGAGCTTTAGCTCTATCTTCATTAGTCAGTCCCCACCCAGCCATAGTAGCCAACGCCACGCTGAAGACGTAAGCAAGCTGGTTATAAGGCGTTCGTTCATTTCAGCTGACGTCCAGCTTTCAGCAAATTTTGAAAATATGTTTAAGTCCTTCCAAGGCCAATTTTTTTGTCAAAGAAACAATATTTTTATGTCAATCCTGGATGAGACTTGTCTGTGTTCAAGCGGCAAATCTGGCCGCTTCGTAGGTGAGACGTTTAATTTAGAAAAACGGTGGAGTTTAAAAACTATTCTAAGCGATCTTGGTATAGTCTATAGAAACGAGTAAGTGGGTATTTTCTGACCTTTAGCCCTATCTTCATTAGTGAATCCCCATCCAGCGACAGTGGCCAGCGCCCCGCTAAAGTCCTTCGCAAGGGGCTGTGGCAAGCACGCTGGTCGCAAAGCGTTCGTCCATTGCAATTGACGAGCTGTCTTCAGCAGGGCTACATCGTTGGACTTTCTGTTGCATCTGAGGACAAGGAATTAAACTAAACGCTGCGACTTGAAGTGATGGTGTCGACGTGTTATTGTTATCTTCCATGCCTGTCTAAGAGCACAACCGAAAGATGTACCAGTTGTACAACGTATTTATGTATGTACATTGTACTCGTATATACATAGATGTACAAGGTTTGATTGTCCAAGATTTTGCCCTGGTTCTGGTTTACTAAGAGGGGTGAAACCTCATAACCACGTAGCTTTAGTAGTTAGTTTATTGTACTCGTAGTGACAGCATCTCTACTTGCATTCCCAAATCATATAAAGTTTGTATAGTTATGAAAAACTTCATTCTTAAAGTTTTACAATATTTATTTGTATGGTATACGCCCGGAAAGCAACCCTATGGGTGCCAGAAGGGTGCAGACGTAGACGAAGATCACGAAGGAGATGGTGAGACGACATCGATAGCTTCATGAAGGAATGGCAGCAGGCTGCTATGAATCGGGATCAGAGGAAAAATAAGGGGAGGCCTTTGCCCAGCAGTGGTACATATCGAGTCAGTCGGTGTATATCACTGCTAAGGAAAGGCTTTCCCTTTCTTTTTCCACTTACCACAGCCTTGTGTAATTCCTTTTAAATCTAAGACGACACTTGCACGACCGAAGAATACCTACCGTATTCGGTATTCTAACAAAGTAATTAGTTTTGATAAGGTTTTTGCAAGTTTTCCGCTGTACCTAAGCAAATATAAATGTAACTTATTAGATATTTTTAATTGGTAATTTTGAAGGAAAGAAGGGAGGCCTTTGCCCAGCAGTGAGATATACATGGTCAAATAAAAAAAAAATGGAAACCAACCAACTAATATTTCTATCATCTTATTTCAAAATAAAACATATTCTTTCACTTTGAATCAAAAAGAAAAGCGAACAATCGCCTCTCACACTGAACAATCACGAAATCCTATTTAGAAATCAAAGGCTTATCGAGGCGCGAAGGAAATTCTTGAAATTGGATTTTGACATTCATCCATCGTCATAATTTAATTTAGTCCGAGTCTAGCGTTAATATCTGACTTTTGTTCCTATTTTCTGTTTGTGACCAATGTTCAATTGTTTTCGATAACAATTTTAATCTAGATTAATAGTTAGATGGATAAAATTTTATAAATATATATTCTGTATTGTTTATTTTTTATATATTTAAAAACTTTTTTGCACAAAAATATTGTACAAGTAGTGGACCTAATGCCATATGGCATTCTCTACCAGTCAACCATAAGACCAAGCAGAAAATATGTGTGGCTGGCGTGATTAAGATATGTATAAAATTATATAATTAAAAAAAATATATCTGATATTAAATATGTCCTACTTATAATATATAGTATAGATAAAAATAAATTAACAAAACAATAAACATATATATACCTAAACATATAAACCAATAAATATATAATAAACATATACAATAAATACAAAATAATTCAATATATTAGGATGATTGTGCTAGGCTAGGACTGCTGGAGAAACAATTTATGAACCGCCCGCTTGAATGCCATGCGACTGGGAGCCCTTCTTATAGACTCTGGCAGTGCATTCCAAAGCCGGATAGCCTTGATCTGGAAGGAGTTGTCCATGAAGATAGAGTGGTGAGGAGGAATAGCAAGAATAAGAGTGCTAGAGGAGCGAAGTGAACGAGAATGAGTAGAACTGAGAAGGTTGAATTTAGATCTTAGATAGTTAGGGGACTGTGGATTGTTCAGGATAGAATAAAGCATAGATAGAATTTTAGCGTTGCGACGTAAGGGTATTGGGAGCCATGCTAACTGGGAGCGAAATAAAAAAATGTGATCAAATTTCCGTAAATTGAAAATAAATCTGATGCAGTTATTGGCCAATCGATCTAATTTAAGAAGGAGAACTTGTGTTAGGTCACAATAACATACATCAGCGTAGTCCAGAATAGCTAAAATTAAAGTTTGAGTCAACGTTATTTTAGTATTGATAGGAAGAAAGTTCTTGAGACGATAGAAAGAGAGAGCGCAGCGTGGCAGTTACTTTGCGACTAACCTCGGTAACTTGGGTAGTCCAACTTAAGGTGGAGTCTATATGCAGGCCAAGATCCTTCACAGTCTCACTAAAGGGAATGATGGTATTATCAAATTGCAACGGGGAAATACTTTCAAAATTTAATTTAGATAATTTCCGACAACTGCTTATTATTATTCCCTGACATTTAGCGGGGTTTACAGCAACACCGAATTTTGTAGACCATTCAGCAATACGTCGTATTGTAATATCGTAAATCATTGTTAAGCAGAGTATCCGACGAATCAATGTCACTATAATCACACGAATGATAGAGCTGGATATCATCCGCATACAGGTGAGAGGAAGAAAGGAGGAAAGTGAGAGAATTGATAAAGATTGAAAATAATAGGGGAGATAAAATACCTCCTTGAGGGACACCAGAATTGAGATCTTGCCAGCTAGACAGTGACTGATCACCACGGACGGCCTGATGTCGGTTACGCAGGTATGATGTGAACCAATCCAAGACTGTTGACGAGAGGTTGAAGCGAGACAGAAGGGCAATAAGGACGTCGTGATCAACCGTATTGAAGGCATTAGAAAAGTCAATGAGGACAACAACAGTTACTTTACCGTTTTCCATGGCTAGTCTAATGTCTTCTGTGACCTTCAGTAATGCCGTACTAGTGCTGTGTCCAGGGCGGAAGCCGGATTGGACGTCACTAATTAGGTTGTTGCGAAGAATAAAGGAAGATAATTGAAAGTACACTACTGCTTCTAATATTTTTAAAAGTACGGAAGAATAGAAATAGGGCCAAAGTGATTCAAGCTGCTGGGGCTATCTATTTTGGGAAGGGGAATAACGAAAGCCTTACGCCATAATAAAGAAAATAGCCTGGAGCTGAGTGAAAAGTTGATTATATGGGTGAGAGCTGGGATAATAAATTCTCAAAGCAAAGTTATCATATGGTGACTTACATCATCAACATCAACAGCTTTAGATTTTTTTTACATCATCAACAGTCACACTGGAGAAAGAAAATGTTTCGGGAAGAATAAAAGGTAGGGAAGTGATGTGAGAAACAGTTTGAGCTCTAACGGAAGGGTCGAGACTGGCAGCAGTGGAGAAGTGTCTATTAAGGTCATCTAAAGAGAAAGAAGAAGAAAAGGAGTTGTTGCGGCTTTTGCCAAGACCTAGACTTTTTAGAAATTTCCATACATCTGACGAAGACGAGTTCGTAATATTGTTATGAAAATAGCGCCTTTTAGCAGACCATACCATTTTATTGCATAAATTTCTAGCCCGCTTGTAAAGAGCCCGGTTAGAGTCGCTACGATCACGCTTAAACTTCGCGAAAGTCCGATTACGTTTTCTCATTGCCATGCGCACTCCATTCGTAATCCAAGGGCATGGTGGACGTTTGAGTTTAACGCGACGAAGAGGAGCATGACGGTTAAACAAAGAGAGTATTGTTTCATTAAGTAGGGAAGACTTTGGATTCAATGGAGTCAGCTGCGAAAACCATATCCCAATTAGCGCCAGCAGCATCTCCACGCAAGGCCTCCACATCCAAGCGAGCAAAATTGCGCATTAGAACCGACCTCGGTTTTTGCTTTGATGTATGGATATTGTAAGAGGCATAGATAAGATCATGGCGCGAAAAGGCAGGGGCAGGGTGTTGACCATGCAGTAAAATATTATCGGGTGAAGAGGTGATAATGTGATCGAGCCAAGTATCTAAAGAGTCTTTATTGAAGTGAGTTGCATTAAGGGGAAGAAGGGAGAGGTTAGAGGAATTAATAATATCACGAAGTTTGGAAGAGGAAGAGGAATCTAATAAAAGATTAGTATTGATATCTCCAAAGATAAGTAGATGAGAGTAAACAGAGACGACGGAGTCAAGAACAGACTCAAGTGTGGAGTAGTAGTTAATGCCGGGCAGACAATACATTACGCCCAGCACTGCTTTCACTTGTTTTACTTCTACTTCAATAAAAAGATACTCAGCCGACGCAGAATAAGCTGAAGGAGATTTGCAAATTATTTTATAGGGGATATTACTACGAAGATATATAGCTACACCCCCGCACTGCACACCAGTTCGATCATTCCTAATCAGAATAAACCCAGGCAAATTAAATAAGTAAGAGTTCAGACAAGGCTTAAGAAAAGATTTAGATATTAAAATAGCTTGAAGAGCATCAACAGAGCCAAGATCAAGCAGATCCGTATAGTGGGATGAAATGCTCTGAGCATTTATATGGCAGACATTAAAATATTACTTCACAGGTACTAAGTCGCTTCGCACAAGATCCCCAAATCGTCGTTCGACGAGTCACTATTACTAGCATCAATCGCAGAATGAAATGAGTCATCCATAGTATAAATAAAATATAAAAATAAATAATAAATTACTTACTTTGAAAAAATAAAAGCACACGAATTACAAAAATTCAACTTGGTCTGCCGGCTTTCAACATACATACTTTAACAATAAAATAGTAAAATTAACTAAGCAACTTTATAAATTTATCACGAATTAAAGTAAGATTTTTTTTTATCCTCATTGTTTAGTCATGCTGTGTAGTCAAGAACGCAGATTATTCTCGCCTGCTAGCGTGAATTGTGTGATACACGCCCGCACTTACTCGTCTTATCCCCGCCGCGCCCCTGTACCTCGTAGGCGAAAATTCATTAAAGCAGTCGTTCGGTAGTTTCAGGCGATTTAGACAACAAGGGTTGATGACTGAAACTAGTGCAGTTTCCGATTATGTAACCATGTAAAATATTTATAATTTATTATACGTTAGTTTTAACACTATTAATATACTAAAAATTGATTTTGAATCTGCATTGGTTTATATTAGCGTAGCGAAATTTTTTACAGCGAAACTGATACAAACTTTAACTGAAATGTCCTGTTTGAATTTACCTACGAGTGATAACTTAATCGTTAGTGTCACAACATCCTTATATTCATAAAAATGAACGAACATTTGCTAAACCTATTTAAGTTAAAATATGTTTGCCTCTATCACTCTTTTCTAAATTTGCCATAGTAAGAACGAGACAAAACATATTTTAACTAAAATAGGTTTAGAAAACGTTTGTACTTTTTATGAATAAGGGGTAGAGGATAATATTATATGCACGAGGTAAAAAATAGAACAGACATTTTGACTAGGCTTATATTTATGTTGATTCATAGCTGACTTGTTTTGTAGCTTTCAACTTTATTAATTTTGACTCTTACGGAGTTTGTTTTCTCATTTCATTTAATAAATAAACATTTGACCTTTTACCGGAAAAAGTTTGATCACAAATTAAGTAGATTCGGTATGTGAAAGATGATGGCGTGCATCGCTTTATCTACACTAATATTATAAAGAGGAAAGATTTGTACCTATTTTTGTATGTTTGTATGTTTGTAATGAATAGGCTCAAAAAGTACTGGGCCGATTTAAAAAAATCTTTCACCGTTGGAAAGCTACACTATCCCCGAGTGACATAGGCTATGTGTGTACCACGGGCGAAGCCGGGGTGGACTGCTAGTCATGTGATAAAGCGATGCATGGATCTTTATCTTAGACTGGTAATCTTTATCTTAATTTCAATATGGTTCTGTCGAAGCCGTTTAGGTGTTTAATTTAATTTCTAGCACATATATGAAATATTTTTTTTACTATCCTTTTTAATGAGTTCATGATAAAAGGGACCACTTTTGATTAACACCACACACCACAAGATTTCATATTTCAGCCATTTCGAAAAATGTAGGTAACAAAATATTTGTTTGTTACCCTTACATTTGTGTCTGAACAACTTTTCTATCCGATAAACTTTTAACGGGTCGGGGGTGATTCTCTAGGTTTACAGCTCACAGAGCCACTACTTCAATACTTTAACTATAAGAAATACTTATTAAAATAAACCAGCCAAGTGCGAGTTAAAGTCGCGTGGAGAGGGTTCCGTACAATTGATTGAATTCTTCAAGGTTTTCTTGTAATCTACAAGCAATTAACTATATTTGCATACTATATTTTGCATTTTGTTTCAAAATTTTAGGCTCAGTAGTTTCGGAGATCAGGGGGGGGGGAATGGTCAATTTTCGTCTTCTTTCATGAATAAAATCAAAGCTATTCATTATATAATAATAAAAAAAAAAATTGAGATCCTCATGACGAGCCCTTTCATTGATATATGACACAGTAAGGATCGCAATTTTTTTTTAATTTTCTCATTTGTCCCCCGAAAGTTACCCTTATTTTAAACAAAATATTTATTTGCTTTGCACATATGTGTTTGGGTCATAGGATTACAACATTCTACCAAATTTCACCTGATTTGGTCTAGTAGATTCGGAGCAAATTGGCTGTGACAGACGGACGGACAGACAGACGCACGAGTGATCCTATAAGGGTTCCGTTTTTTCATTTTTTGTACGGAGCCCTAATAAATTTTCAAATAAATTGGTACTTGCGTCAGTAACTTCTGTTCAGGATCTTCCTTTGGATGTATAGATTATCCTAGGATTGTGTATTTGTCCTTGCCCACCTGTACTGAGGATGGTGGATGTGTACATACAATACTTACCTGTATTCAGGATGGGGCACTATCTTGGAGAGAGGCTCGGCGGTGTCCGAGGACGATATGTCTGTTAACCCAACGATCACCGTCAGCTGCTTTGACTTGTAAAACTCGTCGAACACACTGGAACCAAAAGTGCTGAATATTGAATATGAATTTTCTTCCATCATCAGGTCTTTTTTAGTCTCCACTGCAGGAGCACGACGCTCTCTGTACTACCAGAGCCATACTTAGCCAGAGTAGCCAGAGAATTTGGCCTCACTCTCCACGCTGGCCAGACGGGTTGGAGAGGTCTCATTGATGTTTATAAGCTTTGTTTAGCTTATGTTTTCTAAGTCGCCTTCTACGTCATCCACGGGAAGACTTGGAGTGGTCTTATTCTACTCTGCCGCGAACCACACGGCACAATTTCCTTCCGTGTGAGTTCGTTCTTGCTTCCTGTGTGTAAGTGGCTTATATTGAGGACTTTTTTTCATACCGCTTATATACATTTTATATGATGATGGCAACCGGAAACACGGCTTGTTAACAAAATGGATTCAAATTTAGAAACAGAACTTAGCAAAAATAACAGTTGCCGTACCTAGATCAATGGTGACCTTAGCTCTTTACATGCGAGTTATGAAGATCCCCAAACCAGAGCGGTGATAAAATTTATTTCAAAATATTTTAAGTTGTTCAAAAAGTTGTTTTTAAGCTTTATTTAACAAGATTTTTCTACAAGGAACTTATTAATTAATGTAATTAAGGTCCAAGAACTCTCTTTATAAAACAACTAGCAGTCCACCCCGGCTTCGTCCGTGGTACACACCTAGCCTATGTCACTCGGGGATAGTGTAGCTTTCCAATGGTGAAAGAATTTTTTAAATCGGCCCAGTACTTTTTGAGCCTATTCATTACAAACATACAAACATACAAAAATAGGTACAAATCTTTCCTCTTTATAATATTAGTGTAGAAAGAGGCCCTTTGCTAAATTTACAAATGATGTTAAACTTAAATAACGTAAACTTAACAGATTAAGCAAGTTTGTTACTTATTTATCAAGTAAATATGACATTACCTATCACTAGAGTAAAGCTTGTTAAAAAAGGCCTATACAAACTTCGGATATTTATTTTATTTTATTTATTTGGGAAACAAACAATTTTTTATTACATAAACATAGAAAAGTATATACAGTACAAAAATCAATGAAGTTTCCGTTGTAGTGCCTTAGTTGACTATTCAGAACTCTACATTTGGTAGATAGTTTACTGTGTTTATTCATTTATTTAAACTTTGTTGCACGTATAAAAAGTATGCGAATGGATTAGTTGTTATCATATGGACGGCGCCACCATTAATGCCAGACAATCATTAATTCATTAGACTAATTAGAGAAATAGTTTGGTTGGTGATTAGAATTTTATGTACGTATAATAAATTCAATATAAACTGAGGTTCTGTTTCTGTGCAAACCATTTTATACGAGTGTTATCTAAATGGATACGGACTGCCTCCGCGGTCCAGTGGTCAAGGCGTTTGCCTTGTGATCCGGAGGTCATGGGTTCAAATCCCACTGGGAAGCATACTTTGTGAAAAAGTTGTTTCCAGTCTGGTTAGGATATTGCAGGCTTGAATCACCTGACTATCCGAACAGAAAGATGATTCCGTGCTTCGGAAGGCACGTAAAGCTGTTGGTCCCGAACGCCATCTAGCGTTTGTACCTATCTTAGGATTGGTTCTGGTGTACCCTTTGGGTTACGGAGGTCAGACGGCAGTCGCTCTGTAGCCTGTAGCCTAGGTAAGGTATTGGACCCCGGGCTCTAAAGCGTAACCGCTGAAAATGCAACCAGGAATACGCTCAGATGATGATGTTATTTAAATAGTTAGTTGATAAATGTTTCTATTACATTGAATATTTTTTTGACAGTAAGTAATAAATATGACATCAATTATACGTTGCCTTAGGTAAATATGTTATTTGTGTAATACTACTAACTAAAACATGTTTACTTAATAGATTTAGATGTAAATTTTTGCATGCCTATTTTATAGAGGCGGGTAATTATTGTATGATTCTTGCAAATAAAGATTTAATTTCATTTGTGGGTTTGTTTTGGAAAATGAGAAGAAATAGCCAGAACTGTTTAAATGATTTAGCTATAGTTTTACGACCGGCGGCCTGTCTGACGTCAACCCACTTTGGGAATGTATTTGTGAGAAAAGTTTTACAACCTGCATCTTTATCTTTATCTTCATTATCAACAGGAAGAGATGGAGTGGTCCTATTCTAACCTGGAACCACACGGGAAAATCCTATTCATACATATACCGGCATTTTCTAAATACCCGCCAAAACTTACTGGCTTCGAATACATAAGGATTAAGGACGACAACATACCACCCAGCTTGTAACGGTCTTGTGGAACATTTTCATCGGCAGCTTAAATCAGCAATCGTTTGCCACGCTAATGATAAATGTCTTGATTGGAATGAGAACAGCTAACAAGTCACGAAAAGCTGGGTTCTCTGGGAAATTACCACTTTCTTTTAAATATTGGCACTTACCTACAAATGCAATGGCCAGCTGTCAATAACCACTGATCTGTTAATACCGTGGCCCCACACTGATGAGTCCCCTGTCGCCAAAGGCTGGCCGCCCAGGGGAACTCTGCTGGTAAGCTGTTTTCACCACCTACGACGCGGCCGCGACGAGCGATGTCAATACCGCACTCTATGTCAGCCACTGAAATTATATTTTTTTACTAATACCAGGCCTGTGTCACTCTCTGTTTAGGTATCGAAAATGTACCTATACATTGATACTATGCGCGCAGGCGGCCACTCGGGATGGTAAATTCAGTTATACGAATCGTTTGTCCAGATTCATAAGGATGAAATTGGCTTGCAATAGATATCTAGGTATCTATACAAAAAGTTGCTGAGTTCTCACGTGAGCTAAATTAAAACCGTATTACTAAAAACATTGAGTAGATATTTCTTTGAATTTCTTTGCTGAGTGAGACTTCTGTACGGAGTATTAGTATCTATTCTGTGCTAATACTCAGTTCCACTTGACACTTCAGTAGCCCACGTGTTTCCTTATTTGATAAAATAGCTAAAAACTTCACATGTTTCCGGTATTCAATTAAATTTAGGTATTAAGTTATGTAATACTCTAACTCTGTCACAGGGCTCTATCTCTTGAACCGTAATAGCTAGACAATTGAAATTTTCACTGATTATATATTACTGTGGCCGCTATGACAACGAATACTAAAAATAAAAAATTTAATTGGGTCGTCATACAAAAAACGTGTTTTTTCAGCGTTTTTAACTAGATCTTTATAATGGCACTAACTAGATACTTTAAATTTTTACAGATTATGTATTACTATGACCATTATAACAAAATATACTAAAAATAAGATAAAGATAAAAATTAAATAAGGTGGTCATACAAGAAACGTGTTTCTTCAGCGTTTTAAAACAATGTACGGAGGTACGGAACCCTTTAGGTACAAGTCCGACTCGCATTTGCCCGTTTCTTTATATTTCGATGACTTTGAACTAATTGGTAAAAATAAAGATATTTTTGGGCAGGACAATATAATAGATGGGTCATTGACTGGACGGGACACTGAACAACACCGCACACCCTAACCTTCTAACTCGCGGTCGCACGTGTAGTTAATAATTTCATAAAATTTAGCAAGCAAGTAAATCAGACCCTTTGAATCTTAAGTGGTGTACTCTACATCTTAAGACAGAGCGTCTCAAATTAAATAATGAAATTAAAAATGGTGAAAATATTCCACGTGAGCAGGACTTGAACCCGCGACCTTGGTCTCAATACGACCATGCTCTAACCAACTGAGCCATCACGTGTTGAACCTTACACGCCGAATCTCGCCACCATTTGATATTCCTATAACACGCACTAGGCTTGCGTCACCAAACACTAGAAAACCCTATAAAAATAGAGCGTCTCAAGTTCTGGGGTTGCAAGTTTGGTGAACTATTAGTATTTATTTTATTTGTCTTGGTCTACACTGCAGTCAGATTTTCTAAGCTTCCTAAAGGCATCTGACATAACTCAATGACTGCCTGCCATACAATGATGATAGCCGGAACCAACGACATAACGTGCCTTCCGAAGCACAAAGGAGCTCGAGAATTTTTATGCCACTTCTGGTCATCTAAGTGCGGACCACACACACCACACTATAAGTATAAAGCATGCTAATGATTAATTTGTATTTCACACAGTGTTGGACACATACGTTGTTAGAATTATAGATGTAGAATATGCTCTATCACGTCTTTATCCTTAATGGGGCAGACAGAGCATTTTGGGTTTTACGGTTCGAAGCAGACAGAGCCCAGGACTCAAAGGCCACTTTTAGCAAGATGGTGGGCAAGAAGGTGGAAAAAGGAATCAAATAGACATGAGTTGCAAGCCGCACCGCCTTTTTCGCCCATTCCTTCGATCGGCTCTTGCGATCTGCGCGGGAAAAGAAGCAGCTGGTACATTCAAATTTTTTTCTTTTCTATCAGACTATCATGGAAGCATTTGATGTGGAAAAAGCGCAAAATTCAAATATGCGCGATTGCGCATCACTGTTCCGCTACAGATTCCTAAGTACCGTTCATAGAAATGATCGAATTTTGGGGAACCTTCTCAGGAAACGGGTTATCAGTTATCAAACCTCTAGATTGACTAATTCGTCATTCCTACTAAATCTAATTTTCCTATTTAGTAAATAGACTAAATAGGTAAGTTAGGTCTTTAGGAGAGCTTGGTAAACTATGTCTATAAAAGAGAAATACCCTCTGTAAATTTTGTAGGCTAGCGATAAAAAATCGTAAGTACTTACAATTAACAAAACAAAATCCATAATCCACAAATATCACCAAAACAATCACTAAGAAACGACACATTTTCGCGACCACAAATTATTTTCTGATGATTACAGTTAAATACAAGTGTATATATTTCCTTGATTCAAACTGGGTCTAGGTTATATTTATTTATATGTAAAACATATAACTAAATTTTTTATTAACTTATTTGTTTATTTTATACTTTATATTTAGTTTATTGTGTTGCTTTAAAAAAATAAAAATAAAAACTTTTTCGAAAAAAATAAAATAAAAATAAAAACTAAAAATAAAGTTCAATGCACGTCATGTCAAAGTGTGTGCATCACTGCAGCTCGAACGATATCAATAAGGATATATAACTTCTATGATTTGTACTGAAGTGACCCTCCATTTCATTTGAAGGCCTGACCCCTATAGTATTAGTGATGGGACATGCGCCAAACATTATCGACAATATTTCTGATCAGATTGTTCTGTTGTATCACGTATGATTAGTAATATGTAGGTAGAGTTTTTTAATTTTTTTATTCATAATAATTATCTAGTTAAATCTAATGATAGTCATTGAGGTTATGCACATATGTATTTATGTTATTTTAAAAATAAGTTAAGTATATGTTTATTATAATATTAACAAGGCTGTACAATATTTTTTTATATATGTTGTTGGTTGTTCTAATTCATCATTATCATCCGAGCATATTCCCGGTTGCATCTTCAGCGGTTACACTTCAGAGTCCGGGGTCCGCTACCTAACCTAGGTGATTCGACGAGGTTACTGGTTTTTTAACAGAGCGACTGCCGTCTGACCTCCGCTACCCAAAGGGTAGACTAGAACCAATCCTAGGATAGGTATAAACGCTAGATGGCATTCGGGACCAACAGCTTTACGTGCCTTCCGAAACACGGAATCATCTTTCTTTTCGGATAATCAGGTGATTCAAGCCTGCAATATCGTAACTAGACTACAAACAACTTTTCACAAAGTATGCTTCCCAGTGGGAATGGAACCCACGACCTCCGGATCACAACGCAAACGCCTTGACCACTGGACCACGGAGGCAGTCAAAGTTGGTTGTTGTAATTGCTTTATTAATAATTAAGTGCTTAAATTGTATTATACCTATTATAGTTTACGATTGTCATATCCAAAAGAAATCATATTGGTAAAATTAAAAAAAAAAATCTATAAAATATATCGACTTTGTTATTGTCTTGTTTTGTCACTATTCATTACTTCCTTATTTATACGCGATTACGTAAGTATTATATAATACGACACAAATGAAGGTCAAATATTATTTTTTTCATAAACTAGGTCAAAGTCAAACTCATTTATATGTTCAAATTGTTATTCTAGTGAATAAATTATGCGCCAAAATTATCTAGGCTTTCATCTTTGGTCTGACCTTCGTAATACATATTTATGGAGAGATTTATATCTCGAGATAAAATGTAGATTTTTATTAAAAAATTATTTCCACTTCTCTTAGCATCAATTTTAAGTACTCATATTTTACTAACATTATTTTTCACATCTTTCATTAGCGTTTCAAATCCTGTGTCATTGCCTGTAAAGATCAAAGGTTTTGCCTAGCCACATAATTAAAATAACAAATGAATTCACAACCTTGTCTTGTAACTGGTAACAATGAAGTCTATTTTCATGTCCCAGAGGTCCTCCAAGGTTTTCTTTTCAAGTATTTTAGGTCACAAACGTTGGTTCTGTCTTATGCCTCAAGGCACTAAGTACCTAACATTTTTTAATTACCTCTGCCTTTTTCATCATATTTATTCATTAAAAATAATAATACAAATATATGCGCAAATATATACAAATGGAAATGTATGATCTAATGTTGTTAGATACCATAACCCCTAAGCATGTATATATATATTTAACGGCAGTCTGTATACCTACTGCATTACGCAAATTGTAACTGTCAATCAAGGGAATATTGAATATTAGGAATTCTTCCTAATAGATTATTCTTTCTATTGATTCTTTATTCTTCTGAATACATTAATAGATTACTCGTTCATAATAGATACTATTATGAATTAAATTAACGTAACTTAAATAGTGACGGTTAAACTTCAAAATTATTATAACAATATTATATAGTATTACAATACAGAAATACCTCATCTGTCGTTAGGTAAATTAAAACTAATAGTCGAACATTTGACTTGGGTGGTATTCTCTCGTTAACAGGCGAAGATGTAAGTGGTTTTGCCTATCCCATTATGTGTTGTAAATGAAACATTTTAGTGCTACAGCAAAAGGGTATGTTATGAAATATATATAAAAATAATATAATATGAAAACGAAAGTTACTATTGTAAATAACAAACTACCAATCTTTATTTGCCTCAACCAACGAGGAAAAACCTTAAAAGTTATTTGCTGCATTTTTCATCGATATCGATTCAATAAAATATACATTAGCCCAGCACTATTACGAATTCATTGTCAGGTTCGCACAACAGTCTCGGCTGATAAGAGATAAGACTGCGGAACTGTCATTATTGTAGCAAAACACGGAACCATCGGAATATTTGTAGAAAATGTCAGGTATAATCAGTAATTTATGGCCACAGTGTTATTATGTACACGTTTTTTAACTAAATATACGCTATTTTTTGTGCCGTTTATTTATTTATTCAACTTTATTGCAAATAATTGTAAACGGCGGGCTTAAAGCCTTAAATTGGGCTTTCTCTACCCGGCCGTCAACCTAAAGGTGGTGCAGAGACAAGGGAGAATAAAACTAGGAGCAAAAATGAACTAAGTAATACCAGGCTGTGTCACTCCCCGTTTAGGTATCGAAAATATACCTACATTATTACTATGCGCGCAGCGGCCCCTCCAAGTGGTTCAGTTATACGAATCGTTTGTCCAGAGTAATAAGAATGAATTTGGCTTGCAATGAATGCCTAGGTATCTAAACGAAAAGGTGCTGAGTTCTGACGTGAGCTAAATTAAACCATATCGCTGACCACATTGAGTAGATATTTCTATGAATTTCTTTGCTGAATGAGACTTCTGTACGGAGTACTAATATCCTATTCTGTGGTAATACTTGTACCATAGAGTATAAATTTAAAAATTATTGTCATCGAGTGTTTTCAGATGTCTTCAGGCAGCTCGAAAAATCTGAATAGAATAAGAATAGATAAGGAAAATTCACACTAATTGAGCTAGGTCCAAAGTAAGTTTACACTTGTATTATGGGATACTAAGACAACGATAAAATGTTTATAATAAATACATCTTTAGTCGAATTGATAACCTCCTCCTTTTTTGAAGTCGGTTAAAAAGGTCGTTTTCCAACTTGCTCTGGCTGGCGAACCCAGAACCTCCGGATTGAGGGACTAGCATGATGTGATGACATAACACCACGGAGGTTGCAGATCTTGAAGAAATATCTTTACGTGGGCTGAATGTCTGTTTGTTTATTTGGTTGTTTAAAAAATTACGCTCCGTTTACCCGACTGCCAAGAAAGGGTTATGTTTTTCGCGCGTATCTTGTATAAATGTTTGTAAATTTATTTATTACCTCGTATCATCTAACGAGTAGGGTATCAAAATAAACGAAATTAAAAGGAGATTACAAAAATACACAATTCATATGTTAATATTTATTGCACGCCTCATAAGCGGAGCGTTGAGGTAGTGCTCTACTCTCGATATGTCAAAAAACCCAGTCTTTCGAAACTTAAATGACTTTTTTTTTTTAATATAACACTTACAGGATAATATGAGTGCACTAATATAAGTTAAATAATCTGTCTAGCACATATGGTACATTTTATAAACAATTAATTTGTTTAATATAATAAATAATAACATTAAAACTAATCATTCTTGGACGTCCGTGAGTCTGTGTTTATGTGACCATGGATGTGGCAGAGAAATTGGTCGAAAAATTCATCTTACCGGAATACTTTTGTTTTGAATATATAAAGTATTACACTGTGCTAATTCCTAGTTAATATTAGCGTTCTAAGTACTGTCGTTTAATTATAATTTATAAAAAACTAATATACCACTGTATAAAAAAAAATAGATTATGAGGCGTGCACTTTTGGATTTTCCAAACTATTTCGGAATTATAATCAGTTTATTGATTAATTTTTCACGCAGTCGGATTTATTTTTAATAATTGTTGAATTGAAGAACCACGAGAAAACCATTAAGTATTGTTGCTTTCATTTTTTTGAGAACCTAGGTGCACAGTGTGTTTAAAAATGGCGAAAAAATCTCCTCGACAGTCTCCCACAAAGAACAAATTGCGAAACGCAAAAAGCTTTTTGACTTTTAAAAACTCGATCAGCCGATTGCTCAATCTGTATGAAAGATCAAAAGTTTATTTCGCATAGAAATATTTTCCTGTGAAGGTTGTTCAATATTATAAAAAATACCTGATAATGAATCCTAGAGGATCAGCCTCTAGGATTCATTATCAGGTATTTTTTTTCTTAGTCTCCACTGCAGGAGCACGACCCTCTCGAGCCATACTTGTTCATAGCAGCCAGAGGATTTGGCCTACACCCTCAACGCTGGCCAGACGGATTGTAGAGGTCTCATTGATGTTTATAAGCTTTGTTTAGCTTGTGTTTCGTTAAGTCGTGTTCTACGACCTCCACGGGAAGACTTGGAGTGGTCCTATGCTACTCTGCCTCTAAACTTCAAGGATTAATACGCCTATTCGTAATACACTATATTTACAGTTTGGATTACTTGATTTATTTATCTGGTGTAACATTTAAATAAAAAAGTCAGGAAAAATCTTAAAACTAAGTTAATTTATTATTCAGCTTGCCCTGTTTGTTCTTGTTTATTCGACCAACTTTTGGCTAATTAATTTAAAAAGTTTATGTGTTGATGGCCCCCACGGACCCAACGTCTCATATTATATATTCATATATTTAACTATTGAAATGCATATTATTATCTCCTTTAGAAAGAATTTGCCGGAAAGTGTACCCCAGAATTTAAAGCATCATATTTAAAAATGCAATGAAGAATAAGGTAATGTAACATTTTAACATAAGTAGATTAAGTCATAATTAAGTTTAGTGTTAGTTAGTTTCTTGTTTTTTAATAATTTGTTTATATTTCCTACGAAGAATTAAACAAAGTATTCGATTCGCAATCGACTTCTGATGCTAATGAAGTCCAATAGGAAAAATAGCCCAACACAAGTTTCTATATTTATCTTAAATCAGCAACGATTTGTATTCGTCACGATAATTTGTCCTCAAAAGGACTGAACGATGGTCGATGCACCAAAATTAAATAAAGTGCAGATCTGCAAACGACTTAAGTCAAACAGATACTGACAGCTTAGGAGTTAAAGAAGTTAAAGAAATTTAGTCTGTGCAAGTAATAATTTAAAACAAAAATCCAAAAGGGGAGAAAGTGAGAAAAAGGGGGAAAGTTTGCTGTAGCGTTATTAATATGGACGAATTTCATTGAAATGACTTTGCTAAGCCAGGGGAAAGGGAAAAGGGGAAAGTGTTGGTTACTGCATGGTTATAACACCTGATCGCGAGGTCTAGTGTACTAACAGAACCACTAGTTTTATTTCTTGCACCTGACGTGGTTAATGTGTTGATAATAGTATATATAGATAGAGAGTAGATATTATGTCAGTATAACACCTATCAAAGCAAAATAACCACGAGTAAATATTTTGTATTAATTGTTATAGAATCATATGGGTCTGATAAAATGAAGGAGATATTACACAATATGCATGCAAGTAATAAGAAAAAAAGTAAACACGAACCTAAAAACACTTTCTTTCTTGTTTACCCGGGTAATAGTTCTACAGTTTCTATATTTTGCGATGGTAATGGGCGAGACGATTGCATTTGTTGGTCAAGTGCAGGTTATTGGAGCATTTTGTACTTCGCCCTACATACACGAGTAGATTTGAGTGGTATATCAAGTACCAACGAGGTTTCTTACCATTTGAATGTAGATGTAGATAATATGTGTGTGATAAGTAGTGTTAATTTAGTCATTTTACATTTATTGAGTAATAATATAATATCAAAAAATATTGCACACGTATTTTTTCTTTTCTCCGACTTCTTCTTCTTATCGAGTCGAAATGGTTACACTGTAGCTTTAATTTCAAATCACCTGTGACCAATACGTGGCCACGGCGATCTCTCTGTCGTTAGCTTTATTAAGGTCCTCTATGGTACATGACGTAGGGCAGCTCGGACATGACAAAAGGTGGTCCATCGACTGAATGGCACCGCAGTCGCAAAGGTTTTTATCAGCGTGACGCCACCTAACTCGGTTTTCCCGACACCTCCCAACACCAGCCCGGAGTCTATTGAGAGACTTCCAGACTGACCAGGGGAGGTCTCTAACCGGTGGGAGTTTTTCAGCAGGAGGGATATTTGACTCGTAAGGTGGATACTTATTTATCCACCTCACAACTTTTGCATTAGAAGCCTCTATTGCTGGTATGCTATTATTGTTATTAACTGTATTCTCCGACTAACAAATATTGACGAAGATAAAACTCTTTTAAATTTTGCATGACGTTATTGACCGATTCGTATCGATCGGTGACGTCACAAGCCCCGACTCCGGTTCTTCTATACCTACTCTGTATCTTTGTGAATTTTTACTAATTTGATAATCGAAAAAAGATGGGTCCATTATTTTTGAATAATTTAACTGATGGTCTAAATAGAATTATACTTTTTCGACCCTTTCCACATCCCTATCAGATATAGTATAGTTAATTTGTTGAAATGGCATGAATGAATGCTGTCGGCGAGACACAAAGGCCGCGTCTCTAAAGAAAAAAAAATTATACTCAAACCAATTGATCTATACAATTAAGTACTTACCACGTTTTTTTTATCTACCTAGGCTGGCATCCATAAGCCATGCTATGCTCTTGTAACATAAGGAATATATTTAGTTCCGTAAGAATAATCGGAGATAGTGAGATCGGCGATAATGACAGGTTGCTGTCTCATCGCCGACCTATTTAGAAAGACCCTTTGGGATTCGCTGTCTCTTGATTGAGTGATTAGATTTGTTGCAAAAACGCCTGTCTTTTTACGAGTTTTTATTTTTTGTTGATATTTGTTTGATCAAATCTTGCAAGTTAAATTTGAACCACTTCCTGGTTTCCGATTGAGATGAAATTTTGTATGCTAATGTTAATCCGACGACATGCAATATTACTATAACAAGAAGATGATCTGATGATGGAGCCGGAAGGTGGCTATAGGAACCCCGTAATAAAACGCCGCAACCACATTGAGTTTGGGCTTAGTACATTTGTCTTGATAAGAACTTAGGCTCCATTATTGCTCTAATTGCATAATGGCTCCAGAAACAAGTGCGGCACTGCGCTCAGCGGCCCCAACATGTTGCTGCGTGCTGCCGTACCGACGACGTCAAAAGCCCGGGCTCCGAAGCAGCACAGCTCATGGCATCCTGAGCCGGGAATGCGTTAAGATGAAGAAGAACGATATCCTTCTAAATCAAAAACATGCATTTTTTATGAATTTTATTTTAGCTTTTGTTCTTTCCTAACGACAATCTACGTGGACATTTAATTTTCTAAAGGGAAAATGTCAAGATAAATATTTTTGAACCCAGTTATAGCCTCCAATAGTAGATATCTGGTTATTTTGCCGTCAAACAGTATTTACTTATTATCCTTAAAATATATTGAGGATTTATTTGGAGTATTTATCTAAAGTTATCTCCTTTAAATGGAAAAGGTTTTAGTGGGAAGTGAAGATAAATGATGCGGTTAGGATCCAGAACAAATTTAAGGCTGCTTTCCTAAAAGATTGATTACGATTTTTCTTATTAAACTACTTACCACTTTATCATTACACCTTTACAGTTCACATATGAAGTTAATGAAAAATATAAAATTTTCTAACCTTGATTTATAGCAAAAAGATGTATACGAAGAAAAATTTACTTGATTTAATTTCGCATGATATAAAGTCAAACTTTTTATTGAATAGTACTTTTTTACAATTTAGGGGCAAAAAAAAAAGAAAATGCTACATAAAAAAGCAGAAATTGTGAAAAAATAATGAAAATATTTTTCAGAACATTACCCTTTCCTTTTTTAAAGCTGGTTAAGATATGTTTTTAAAGAGGTATATTATAGATAAAATTTTAAAAATGTATTAAAAAGGTATTAATTAGTTAGCCTAGGGGCTATTCAATTAATAATATTTGACCTACCCTGACTAGGCTAAAGAACCGATATCAGTGAAGGAAGATAGTGCCCAGTCATAATAGGAATTCTTATGCAAAATCTCACGTGAATCAATAAAAATGAATAAATACGAGGCATGCAGGCAGAGTAGACTCCGTTCAGAAAATATTGAAGACTCAGAAGAGT
Source organism: Acrobasis repandana (assembly GCA_963576875.1). Taxonomy (NCBI): domain Eukaryota; kingdom Metazoa; phylum Arthropoda; class Insecta; order Lepidoptera; family Pyralidae; genus Acrobasis; species Acrobasis repandana. The sequence goes on along the minus strand of OY756230.1, from coordinate 4,893,735 downwards.
ATAGATTATAAATTAATATCCTAAACGTTGTATTCACAAAAGTTACAAACGTTTGTCAAACTATAGTTTTTGTATTTTTAGTAAAAATATATTTTGTCCCGCTCTTATGTCAAATATCAAAAAAGTGACCGGGACAAAAATATAAATGAGTTATAAAATTATTTTGTAAATAATATATTTATTTACATAACATACCATTTCAATCATAACACGATGAGCTGCAAATGGTCGTGCAAATATTTTTATCAAGCCTCATTTTATATCTATATTAATTTTACTTATTTACGGGGGACACTCAGGAATAGGGTTGTCATCTGTTACATGAACAATGAATAAGGGCGTGTTTGGCTTTTTCGGGTCGCATCCGGCCATATATTTGTGTTCGGCCTATTCTGCCTGTTTGACATGTGTTAGGCTTTTTGGCAAAGCGGATGACCTTTGTCCGGCTTTTGGCATCCATTCCGGATTTTAGGGCTAATTGTCGGGCCATATTCAGCGCCGAGTCCGGCTTTTATAATTTTGGAGATGGCAACCCTACTCAGGAAAGTCATCTCGCGGGAAGAGGTGATATTTCGTTCTGTACTTTTATATTAATTTTATGATAATGTAAAAATTACTGCAATGTTATATCGCTCTGTATTATTTTTATTGTACTTTCCACAGCAGCTGGCGGCCTTCACTCGACCTTAGTTTAGGAGTTATCGCCGTACAAACACAATTTTCCGCCATTGCACTTCCTCGTATTATTTTTAGTCGAAGGCCGCGATAAGTTTTAAGTAATTTGGGATCGGAGAATGTGGGTGTGTGGTGGACATGACTAACTTTAATAAAAAAGTGTGTGTGTATGTATGGAATGTTTGTCCTTTCCTCAAGAACTAAATTATCAATGTGTGAGTAAACAAAATAGAGTACCTACATAGGTTCTTGTAGTATCTATAGGTGTATTTTTATAGACTATATAAGCAAACTAAGTGTTCTTTCTTACGAGATTATTTAAGTAGAACAAGAACTAAATTATCAATGTGTGAGTAAACAAAATAGAGTACATAGGTTTTTGTAGTATCTATAGGTGTATTTTTTAAAGACTAAATAAGCAAAGTAAGTGTTCTTTCTTACGAGATAAATTGAAGTCCCCTGGTGCGGTTATCTGTCTGTTAGTACTCATAAACTGGAAAACTACTAGGCCAATTTTGATACAATTTTCATTGACACGTAGAATATTTTGCAGGGAAGTTTCAAATGTTAATATATACCCTTGCAAAACCGGGGTCCACTGGTCTAAAATGAAGTTCCGCCGTACTTCTATACCACTGAACAAACTTTGATGAGGTTTTCATTATTATATAAAAGGTTTTTGTTCATATAGGGTGTAAGCTGCTGGTACATTCGGAGCCAGTTACGAATATAGTAGTATATGAACGAGTTTACTACGAGTATACTTGTAGTTGGCACCGAACGTGTTAATATACCTACGCTGCAGGTTAATCTATGAAATTTAAGCTCGGTGGCCAGGTGGGAGTACGCATTGCTTCGCAAGTTAAGCAACCCCAGGCGTGGTCTGCACTTGACTGGGTGACCAAAAGTGGCCTAACCCGAATAAGTGTGTAGCAACCCTCATACACGAAAAAACACCTTAATATCGGAATTGTAAGATATCTTCGCTTATTTCAAACAGAAATCAAAATGTGTCAAGCAACAATGTAAATTGAATTCACTGAACCAAACTAGCTTTATTCCAGTATTGCCAGCCAATAACAAACACAAATACGAGCTTCTGTTTTGACGTGGCTTGATATTATTGTTCCTGTAAATGCGGCTTCCTATTGCTATTAATAAAATCGGCATAGCCGCTACTTTGTGCTTACAATATGATAATAATATCTACTTTGTGCTCTAGGTATAGAAATGGGTTTTTTCGGCGTTTCTTCTCAGCATTCTTCGTTCATAATTAATAATATATAAATATGTATTTGACAAAAAAAAGATATTAAAACATTGTAAATACCTAAATGGCGTTTAATAGTTTCAAATCGTTCTTTCAAAACAAATACTAAGGACTAGACCGTTAGTTCAATCCTTTTGCCTTTCTGTCATATCATGGGAAAAAAGTGTGAAAACAATCGCGTTCGTCAAAGTTTTGTGTTGAATCAGGAGCGCTATTTTTCATTGAGGGACTCAGCGAAACACAAAACGTGCAGTTTTCCAATTCACCACTCGCGTTCCGACGCATTACATCGTATTTTTGAAACCGTCGTCGTGTCAGCGATAAGTTATATTGTGTTACGCAGAAAATATCATTTTGTCAATAATTTTCTAAATATTTCAACAAAAATAAAAAAGCAGCGTGAAACAGAACTGATTCTCCATAGAACGTTTCTTTGACATTTGTACACTACAAATGACAAAATTACGAGTGGTCAAGACTACTCCTTCGCAAACGATCAATTCAAAAATGCGCCCGTTTGGAAACACTCGCGCAAATCATTCGTAATGTGACTCCCTGAATGAAAAATAGCGCTCCTGCAGTGAAAGTATACACATTCTCACTATATTTTGCACGACACGACGGCGCAGGCCACCATTTTTTATTTTATTTAAAAAGTAGAGGTAGAGTAGAGTCACACGTGTAACAGGTGTTCTATTAAATTAATTAAATATTTACACAATACTATATTTCAAACTAAATATTAAAAATATTAAATATTCCAAAAACAAACATACACCATTAAAATTTTAAATGAATTTGTCATTGACAGATCGATTTTAGTGATGGCTATGCGATCCATTTTATGTTACTGTACTAATGTTTTTTTAAATAAAACGTATGGTGCGTTTTCTGTGTGCGTTATGGCTATAGATAGGCTATGCTCTAGCATTGGACAGTTAAGTACCTGTAATTATCTTCTTCTTCGTCTAAGCGCGTTCCTGGTTGCATCCTCAGCTGTGCTGCTTCGGAGCCCGGGGTGCGCTTTCCTGCTTTTTCTGCTCCAAATATATCATGCATGTCAATGGTCACCCAAGGATGCCAAAGACCTTGCAAAATGGAAAAGAATTTAAACTGTTCCGGCTATGGAACAGTTTAAATGATTTGGCTATAGTTTTACGACCGGCCGTCTGCCTGACGTCAACCCACTTTTGGAATGTATTTGTGCGAAAAGTTTTACAACGGGCCGCCGTCCGACGTTAACCCTCCTTGGGAATGCAATTGTAGCATTAGATGTTTGTGCTAAGTCCTTTAGTCGCCTCTTACAACATCCACAGGAAGAGATGGAGTGGTCCTATTCTAACCCGGAACCACACGGGTCTAGTACCTGTCATTATATCTACCTTATTTCTCTTTTTTTGTGGCTTGTAGTCGTGGCCGTAACAGCACTAGTGTGCGACGTTCCTCAAAGACCGTATAACGCATACAAAACACTGAATGTGTTACACTGCCATGGCTAAGGACTCCCAATTGGGACAATGTCGATGCATCGTGACATTCACGCCCATGTTTGCATGTTATGTTTCCGACATGTGGCATTGTTTTGATTTATGTACCGATTTAGTCACTGATTGTCATCGATATAATTATAAAAGACATACCCGTAATAAATCAAACTACGGTCTATACTAGATCATTATAGTACGATGAAATTAAAATAACAGCCAAAAAAATCTGCACACTTTTGTATATTGCCCGGGCGATTTGTATGGGAATGTCGATTTTTTTTGGTTGTATGAATGTTATTTTAATATTATTAAACTTTTGTGAACTAGTTAGTATAGCCCGTGGTTCGATTTATTACAGATATGTCCCTTCCACTTTGTATATTATTATAACGTCTAGCAAAATATATATTCTTAAACTATTATAAGGATTGATTAAGTCCATGACAATGAACAACTTTTCCTTTTTTTTCCTAGCCTGTTAAATGTCCCATTGGACAAGACTTCCCTATTTTCTTACACAGTTCTTGATCTTCGCCATCTTGTAGCCTCACTCAGATAGCTTATGATGTCATAGATTAGAAACGCTATAGTCTCCAGATAAGAAGGGCGTTAGAGGCAAGGAAGGTCAAGTAGGAGATGGCAAGGGAATATAGTATACCAAAAAAAAAACGGGCAAGTGCGAGTCGGATTCGTACATGAAGGGTTCCGTACATCTGTACAATGTTTTAAAACGCTGAAGAAACACGTTTCTTGTATGACCCTTTAATTTTTAACTTTATCTTATTTTTAGTATTTTTTGTTATAGCGGCCATAGAAATACATACATAATCTGTAAAAATTTCAGGTACTTATCTAGTTAATGCCATTATGAAGATTTAGTTAAAAACGCTGAAAAGACACGTTTTTTGTATGACGACCACCTTTAATTTTTAACTTTTTTATTTTTAGTATGTGTTGTTATAGCAGCTACAGTAAAACATAATTGGTGAAAATTTCAAGTGTCTAGCTATTACAGTTCAAGAGCCCTGTGACATGTGACAGACGGACAGACGGACAGACAGACAGACAGATACTTCGATGCGCTTTGGAATGCTTAGGGTAGGGCGCGGTTGGGCGACCGTGCAGGGCGCCAGATACAAAGGGGCGACAGGGGGCGTTTTTGGGCAAGGGGGGTCACAGTCACAGGTAATAATAAATATATAAATAGCGGCTGGTTAATGGTGGCAACTCCCAGACTCTTATTTGTATGCAACCCCCCCCCCCCCCCTTCCTCCCTTAGTTTACATTGGGGCGGCAAATTTGAAGAATCCTTATCGTACTTGCACCCTCCCCCCCCCTTATAAGATTAAAGCAGCCTAAGTCAGAGTCTGAATTGCAGTTTGGAGGGGAAGGGGGGCGGGAAAATCTCGCCCAGGGCGCTGGTGGAGCTAAAACCGGCACTGCGTGCAAGAGTCCTACCTGTGTTCCTACCATTGTAATGTACATTATACACGTACTTAATACATTTATACATAGTACATATACTAGCATTTCCTCCTTGCTAGACCATATAATTCATAAAGAATATACTTATTACATTAGAAATGAAAATTGTACAGTAGTTACCGTAATATATTTGTTTAATTTTATTTAAGGATTTGGTTTGTGTGCAATAATTGATTACCTACTTATAATGAATAACACTGCCTATGCTACAAATAAAATACACTAGATACTAATTGTAATAATAAATAATTCGTTACACTGGTCGTACATTTTTAAATATTTTAGTTGTTAATAGGTGGGAAGGTGGATGTAATGTAAACCACAGCACCCTTCTGTTGCGAATAACATTATGGAAGTGGATATCTGTACTGCCCGTGAAAAGGGATTTAACTCCAGTTAGATCGCGTTTTGCATATTCTTAAACCGGAAAAAAATAGCTTTTTTCTGTCCTATTCTCATAGCTTGGCTTAAAATGCCAAAGTTACCGTTTGTACACATTAATTTAAGTAGGCGTTTTTCAGGGTTTCGTGAATGTATTTTTGTGTATCATATTCCAATTGCGTTTAAAACAAAATAAACTGAACTATATTTTCAGTTTTTCTTTTTAACTTTGCAACAAAAGTGTAACTGTCAGACTAATATGCCGATCAAAGTATTTTTTTAAGTGAGTATAACCCTACTTTACCTACAAGAATTACATATATATTTTATAGAAACAAAGACAAAGATTATGTAAAATCTTGAAAACAAATGCATTTATTATCCAAAAAAATATACCGTTCAGTTCATCTGAAAACAGGTTGATTTTGCGCATCACTCGGACCGTTGACGACAAAAATCGTGAACGATTTGAAATTTTAATTCGATTTCATGTTTATGTCGATTTTGGCTGTTACTAAACCGGATGGGGATTCATCAATGTTATTCTTCAACAATAATAAAATACACTTAGATAAAAATCGGTAACTTTAAACACGAGGAAATAAAGTTTAACTTTGAATGCTTGCGTATATTTTGGGGTTGGTTGAAATTTGGTAATCTTATGAGTCCAATTCGATGAATCGATGTAAATACGTCAGTTTCTTTTGAAAGACTACTGGACAAAGAAATATCTTGGACAGGTGAATGCTGTATTTTATATTAAGTAACTACAGATTTCTCATTCGGTTAAAGCTCGGAACTTTTGAAAAAGGCTGAATATGTAACAGATAAAGGTAGCAACGCTGGTACCTATATAACGGTTAACAAATAGAAGAAAAACGTACTCAATGTCTACAGTTTTTAACCAAAGGTATATAAAAATATATTGATATATTATAAAACAGTATGTAGGGCTAAGGGTTGTAAGCTATTACGATTAGCAATCTTCCATGCTGATCTAAAAGAGAGAAACAACATGGATTCTTCTTTAGGCATAGTGGGCCTAAGCCTATGCCTTCTGTATTTATCACAAGCGTAACTGCGTGTCTGCCCTGTAAGGGATAAGGACATGATAGTATTATATTATGTATTTTAATCCCTTTTTAACCGACTTTTAAAATGATTGTTACGCGATATCTGCGCCAATTGTTAACCGATTTTGATGATTTTTTTTATTTGAAAGCCTTTACTACCAAGTTGGTCCCATATAAATCTGGTAAAGATGTAATGAATAACTTTGGAGATATGGAGAAAACTTCTAATAAATGATGTCTTTTGCTTTTTAAAAAAAAAAAAAATTCAATTATCTTCCTACACACACGCCCTACATACTAAATGTGACTTTAAGGGATATAAACGGCATGATAATATATAGGTAAGATTGATTTATTACTTATTTTGATCAAAAATCTACTTAGTTGTTGTAAACGCGGCCTTAACTCGTCAAATCCCAAAAGCGGTAAAATATTCCGATGGATGCGATTGATGTCATAGCGGTGCATACATAACAAATTGTATGAATGTAGGTATGTACTAATAATATTATGCAGTCCCGTTAGCGTGGACAGAGACGGAGTGGCCGAATTATGTTAGATTTCAGCCTTTTCGTGCTATGCCTATTTTCCAAGCGTTGAGACTAAAGACGAGTGCAGACCTGCGTTATATAATTCGATATGTAAGGCGATAGACAAGAAGTTATAATATAAATGTTGCCTTTTCCGCGATCGTTTAGAGCCCGGAGTCCTCTTACCGATTTTTTATTTTCAGTGCACGCGAAAATAAAAAATCGGTAAGACGTCGACGATTTGGCTGTGGTTTAACATAGAGCCGTCAAATCTCTTAGAAAAGCAGCTTTAGTACTCTCGTACTGAAATACGTACGTACGTAGCTGAAATCTCTCACGTATCATAAACATGTGTAAACTTATTTATAACTTCTTTTTATGTATTTTTATGAAGTACCTACCTACAAAAATATATCTCTCATACTAAAAACAGTAAACCGATTGCGCGTATGTATGGAGAGTTGATTTATTTTAGTTTCTTCGAGAATGTATACTGAATCAGTATCATGGATTCAAGTAAGTAGCTGTATGACTTTGCACACTGGATAAAGGATTATTCTGGATTTCCTGTTCAATGACATTGTGTAAACTAGGTTTTACGCGTATTAAGGCGACACGTGGACGCGTACATGAATCTTTTTGAATAAACTTTAAAAGGAGGGCAAGTTTGAAGACAATGAAACCGTGTCTGTTGCTCAGGAGTCGGAAACGCGTTTTTGAAGAGCTAGAATTGGGTAGTTTCCTGGGTCAAAAATATTTTTTTTAGTTCTGTTAAGGGAATAAAATGTCACAAAATAATGTCACTTGTCATTGATCACATCCATTTTGAAGGTGATTTTAGATTTATTAAGGCGGAAAAACGGATATTAAGAACGCTATTTGATTTCAAAAAACTATGACGTCACAGTCTGATACTTCATACAAATCTCATAGAAAATATTTATTTTGACGTTTAGAAAAAAGTGTCTGATTTGACTTGTTGGAAACTAGCGGATTTGTACCTAAAAGTATGTAAGTATAAAACTTGTAAGAAGTGTAAAATATGCTAACAAAATATAGGCACTGAAACTATTTAAAGGGCGAATTCAGTCCATGATACTGAACAACTTTTCCCAAAAAACATCAAAATACGAGTACGATAAAAAATGTATGGCTTCCCATATCTAGAAGTTGACTGATCCGAGTTTCTATGAAAAGCAAATTTTTTTGGCGTGACAACGTCTAATAACTCGATACTACGGGCTGCATGCACGAAAAAGATGACGTCATTGTCCCGTTACGATCACTGTCGCGTTCCGCAAACGAGAGCGCGGCACGAACGAGAGAGAGGCATGATCGGCTCGAGCGATCGGCTCAGTTCGGAATGTTTGACGTTGTCACGTCAAACTACCGTCCGTAAACCGACTTTACAGACAACCAATTTTTTTTATTTCGACGGTCCTTGAGGAGAGTTGTTCAGCATTATGGACTGAATCTACCCTTAAAATAGGTTCATTAAATATTGTTTGACCCTGTATATGATTCGTATTTTTTGTGCAATGGCAGGCACCATGGGCCGAACACATGCAGAACTATAATATATGTATGAAGCAGTCTTTCTGCGATCAAATACTGCGAAAACTGAGTCCAGTGTGTTCCATTTATGCAAACACAAGGCTGATAGTAGGGCATTATCAATCTTTTTGTTAAAACTAACGTGAGATACAGACATTACTATATGTCCACGCGTCATATTCGCCCTGATGACGACCTCCGGATGAGGTCGAAACATGTCGGCAAGTAGCTGATTTTTCACGTGAGTTACCCTTAAGTAACATAATATAGTAAATATTAATTTAGTGGGACGGCGTACCTAAAAAACACAATTCCACTCTTAAGGTGAAGGTATAGGTAAATGGCCTTGAAGTGGCGTCCTCATTTGAAATAAATTGTTAACTCGTAATATGGAGATAATTTCCATATTGCTCTTCGTCATGCACTTGATAGCCCTTTAAATTATTTTATGAACCACCGTTGAAAGTATTTACATTAGTCCGTCTAGCTTTAAAACCTGCCTCCGCCAAAAGTGGCCACGGCAAGTTTTAAAGCTAGACGGATCACCAATAATAGTTTCAACGGCAGTTCATAAAATAATTTAAAGGGCTATCTAGTGCATGACGAAGAGCAATATGGAAATTATCACCATATTTACGAGTTAACAATTTATTTCACACTTCAAGGCCATTTGCCTATATCTTCACCTTAAATTCCTACCTACCTGGGCGAAACTCTGGACCGCTCCTAATATACAAAGAATTGGACCTGAAGTCCAAAGCTAGCTCAAGTAACAACATCCCCCGCCGCTTAACCTCCACTTGTTGGAGTGCGTTATCTCATGTTCTCCGAACGAGTACCCTGGCCTTGTGCTGATCGTAATTAGGTATTGGAACCCCTTTGACTAGACAAGAATAACAAGAAGGTATTATGTTAGTTAGCTTAGCAAAAAAATATGTCAGTTCAACAGGTAATTTTTCTCCCAAGGTTTCTATGTCCTATTCGTGGTCTCTTTGACCCTATCGTCTATCCCCTATGGCTTATGTGACCTGCCCATTTCCCCTTTAGCGCACTACTTTCTTGACTGTTCCCATATAGGTCATTGAATAAGACGAGAAAATCTTGATTTTGCTGCGCCGCGCCGTCTCCGCACCCATCTTCCGATGTGGGGGAGCGGTCATAATTACCAGTACTTACTACTACAGTACTACTCCTTTCAAAATCAAGTAGCACATGAAATTGACAAAGTATCGCGATAAACATAATTTTAAGGAGCGTTGCAAGCCTATCATTATATTTAATGTAGTTGAATGATCGCGTTTTAAACACAACGTGTAAACATTGGACATCAACTTTGTAGTGTAATGTATAGTTTACACTTAAACTTAATAGCTTTAAGTGGACGACGCGGTCAGAAGGACGTGTACAGATTGGTTCATCGGGTTTGAGGGCCTACTAAAGTTATGGCAATACGTGTTTCGAAAGTATTCCGAAAACTTATGATCTGGTGTTCGACTCTGTTGCAAAGCGAATACAATACATGGGTAATAATATTTTTTTATATATTGTAGGTGTATTATATATAAGCTTTGCCTTTATTTTAAAATAATCACTTGTGGTTTCAGGTTAGAATAGGACCACTCCATCTCTTCCTGTGGATGTCGTGAGAGGGGACTAAAGGATTAAGCACAAACATCTCGTGCTACAATGGCATTCCCAAAGAGGGTTGACGTCAGACAGGTGGCCGGTCGTAAAACTATAGCCAAATCATTAAACTCTTCCGGCTATTTCTTCTCCAACACAAGCTATTTGGCATCCTTAGGTGACCGTTGACATGCATGTAATACTTGGAGACGAGAAAGCGAGAAAGCCCGGGCTCCGAAGCAGCACAGCTGAGGATGCAACTGGGAACGCGCTTGGATGAAGAAGAATCACTTGTCCCGTGATCAAATTACAATTAATTTGCCGTTTTGAAACGCGCCGCAAGGATTCAGGGACGACATGACTTCGACGATAGCGTTACCTTTTAAAGTGTTATTCGTGGTAGGGGCACATGTAAGGAATGCAGTGGTTAGCCTACTTGCAGATGGTGGGCACAATCTTATCACCGATTTACCTTATAAAAATGGCGAAGATAGTGGTTAGATGTTGAAGGAAAGTCTCTATCCGAAATCGTTTTATCTTTGCCTTATGAAACTCTCATAGTTAAATACCTTCAGCCATTCCCGTATATGAATGGACGATTTGTATATGTCGCAGTTGAATTATATAATCCGATAATTGATAAAACCTCTAGCTGTTTGGCATTACAACTCTGTTTCGTAAAACAGCGAATGACGTTTAGCTATAGAGGTTTGGTCAATTTTAGCGGATTATACAACCCAACTGCGACATACCTTGTCAGGTCAGCTGAATATTTCTAATGACGAAGTCGAATTATCTTGTTGAGCTGAGATACGTTTTCACTCTGTGACTCTTTCAGTTTCTATGGTGCTTTAGAGTCCGGAGTTCGGGGCCACATTTCTAAGTTTTACCGAATATCCCATAAATCGATTAATTTCATAGGAATATTAACGCAGCGATTGTTTCAACTTTGTTTATTTGTTTCAAGATGGCGTTACTTTTCAATTTATGAATGCAATAACAAATATGTCACCGTAATTAATTAAAAAAGGCAGAATAATTCGACCATTTTTTAAATTATTACATTCTAGTAAATGTAAGATGTGATTTATTGAGCGAGCGAGGGCTATAAGTCAAGTTGGGGCGAAAACACATTGTTTGTATGTATGTATGTTTGTTCCGCAATAACTGCCGAACCGATGGTCCGATTTTAATGAAATTTGGCAGGCATGTAGGAAATATCAATAGAATTTTAAATTCGTTGGGCATCAAAATCAGTTCAGTAGTTTTTGAAATATTAATAAAAAATCGCGAGGTCTAAGTTCGCGGCGAACTACTAGTAATAAGGGATTTATAAAATACAAGTAACCACAACTATAGCTCGCCTTTAGCGCCACACATACTCGCCTGAGAGCTGAGCCTGCGCCTCAGATAGGTCATAAAATTTAATGACATTCCGCCGATCGCTCAGCTCGTAATAAACGCAATTTTTGCGATCAGTGCTTTATAATATTTAAAATGTAGTTTCTTTACTGCGATTCCACAGCTTTGAAACTTTATATTTTTCTCTTATCAGTCGTTACCTAATAATTTTGTCTATAAATATTAATACAGCATTACACCTAATTATATACCTACAGGCTAAAACTAAAAACAAGTGTGTGTTAGGCTAAACAACCACATTGAGTTTTGGCCTAATTTTCGCTACATAAATATAACGGTAACACTTTATTTAACCAAATATAGATATATTGTATACCAAAGACATCAACGAGCGCAAATTTGAAAATAAAATGTTTTTAATATACGTTCTTTCTAAAAATGTTTACAAAATTTTAGGCATTTTTGACTTAAAGGAAGTTGAAGATCCTAAGAGATTACTGTGTATATGACATCTTTTGTAATCATCATCATCATCAGGTCTTTGTTTTAGTCTCCACTGCAGGAGCACGACCCTCTCTGTACTACCAGAGCCATATATTAGCCAGAGCAGTCAGAGGATTTAGCCTACACTCTTCACGCTGGCCAGACGGGTTGGAGAGATCTCATAAGCTTTGTTTAGCAAGTTGTGTTTCCTAAGTCGCCTTCTACGACATCCAAGGGAAGACTTGGAGTGGACTATTCTACTCTGCCGGGAATCACGCGGCTCATCTTTTGTATTTATTAATTTAGCTACCTACTTACTACCTATTCAACCGACAAGAGCAAATCTTAATACGAAGAAAAACGCCGTTCTTTTGTCCAGCCTTCCTCTTAGTCTGACTCAAGATCGCAATGACGTTATTTAACAAATTTTTACCGCTCTGCAACTTGCAGATATTCTAATGAAAATCGGAAATCTCCGCGTCGCGTTAATGAAACAGCACCTTATCTAAATTGTCCCGTAATTATTTTAAACGCTTTAGCTTAATATTTAAGGCGAAACGGATATTTTTATCGATATGGTAACTTGAGTTATAAAATAATAAGGTTCAACTTGAAGGTGTAAGATTTCTTCGTAATTTGTTTACATTTTTTTTCACCACCTGGCTCCGGGTGAGAATGATTTTGAATATATATTACGGGGCTCTACTTCGAAAAATATCGCACGATAAACCAAACTAGACGTCATTATTGTAACGCGGTCACGTAGGTACTTGTAGGTACATGTCATGTCATGATATCGTACGGTTTTTGAAGTTTTAATTTTTTTTAAGTAAAGGCCCTTTTCAAAGTTATCCCGAATAATTATCTGGTTTAACCTTGGTGCTTTCCGTCTAAAAACTTTGTTACACTTGCAAATAATTTCACAATTTTGGTATTAGAGAGGCCCTTAGTGAAGGGTACTTACTGTACTAACAAAGTAGAAGAAATTAAATAAACCGGGAAAGTGCGAGTCAGACTCGTACATGAAGGGTTCCGTACCTCCGTACAATATTTTTAAACGCTGAAAATACACATTTCTTGTATGACGACCCCCTTTAATTTTGAACTGCAACTTAGTCTGAGTATGTCAAATTATCTGGCTATTACGGTTCAAGAGATAGAGACCTGTGAAAGTCGGATGGACGGACGGACAGACAGCGGAGTCTTAGTAATGGTTCCCTTTTGCACCATTTGGGTACGGAACTCTGTAAATGATCTTTGAAAGTGAAACTTGTTTTCGGATTAAATTGAAGGACATGCCTGCCAATAAGCATTATAATTTGAGCAATATCTACTTTGTTTTTGGTTTTATAAAAGCAATTTTATTTAAATTGGCGCTTTTAATATATTCGATTGTGTACATAATTACACCAATTTGTTCTTTTAGCAGAAATTAAGTTATTTTAGCAGAAAATTATATACAAGAAGCTCGTTTTTACATAATTTTATAAACATTTAAACTGGTATGCGGCATTTTGAATTATAATAAGAAATGTACGACGTAGAGTCAGAAGCTACTAAACAAAAAATATTTTAAAATTTTTTAGTTAAGTTTTAAGTTATATATGGTTACAAAGTCAAACCTAAATTAAGGTAACTACTTTTATTAGTTTTGTGTTTTGTGTGAGTAAAGGGCCTAAACTGGTGTAAGACTTTTCAAGCTAGGTATATCTACATATAGGTATATCTAGGGTAAGGGTCTCTACCTATGTAGGGTCCCTTACCCTAGACAGAATCAGACTTTTCCATACAAACGTATCTAGCTTTTATTTCTAACGACGTTTAAGATTTTGGCAAATTTTTGTAACTTTAAAGAAATAACATAATATCTAGGCTTATAGGTAACTAAATTCAGTCAAAATATTATATTATAAAAATTAAAGGGAATTTAGTGAATTATATTTGACCATCGTTATGGAAAACTTTTACATCCTTATATTTTCTTTAAAGTTCATATTTAGTTTTTGCACAGACGATGCTAATGACGTTTTGTAGATGCATCTATCAGAAAGTTTTTATTTCTTCAACTTTTAAATGTACAAGAAAAAGAACTAAAGAGCTCAAAACCAATTTCTTAAACTGTTAAAGACACCACGCAATGCTTTAAATCCAATTTGACCACGAGTAGTTATTCTAACTTAACAACCAATCATTATAAAACTGACATATTTAATGTACTTTTAACACACTCTTATTTCCAAGGCTTTAAGTTGGGTTGGCAAGGGTTGTTTTAGTGTGGGTTAAAAGTGGTAAGTGTTAAATGTCGGCATTGTGTGAGAAGCTACGGATTGTATGGCGCTTAGAAGGATAGAAGTCAGGGTGGAGAAGGGTGTGCTTGGATTGGTAACATGACATTTAATTTTGTTGTTTACTCTAACATGGACCATGTGGTCCCCGCGACTATATACGCTTCTTCATTTTAGTGCGTTCCCAGTTGCATCCTTGGCTGTGCTGCTTCGGACCCCAGGGTGTGCTTTTCCGCTTTTTATTCTCCATATATAACATGCATGTCAATTGTCACCCAAGGATGACAAAGACCTTGCTAAGTAGAGATGAAATAGCTGAAACAGCTTAAAAGATTTAGCTATAGTTTTACGACCGCCGCCGCCTGCCTGGTGTCAATCCTTTTTGGGAATGAATTTGTGCGAAAAGTTTTATAATCGACTGCCGCCCAACGTTAACCCTTTTTGGGAATGCAGTTGTAGCACTAGATGTTTGTGCTTAGTCCTCTAGTCGCTTCTTACGAGTCGTAAGAAGCGACTAGTAAGTAACGACATCCACAGAAATAGATAGAGTGTTGGTTTTTAAACTATCGCGCTTTAAACACGTGATTTATATATATATAACGGGACTTAGCATGAACCTTTTTTATTGTTTTGTCTAACGTTTCGAAAAAGACACCGCTGCTCTCCAGTCAGTCTGCGACCACGAAAGATGTAACTCTTTTTCGAAACGTTAGACAAAACAATAAAAAATGTTCGTGCTAAGTCCCGTTATATATATATATATACTAGCTGACCCGGCGAACTTTGTTTCGCCCGTTCCCGTTCCTTTTCCCATATTTTCTCACCGTTTAAACCTTCCCTGGACTACGACAAACATTTCAAGACCTAAATTAGCCAAATCGGTTCAGTCGTTCTCGAGTTTTAAGCAGACTAACGAACAACAATTCATTTTTATTTATATAGATAAATCAAGAGATAGAGTGGTCCTATTCTGGGCTGGAACGGCATATTATAAATGATTGTTGTCATGTACTTTTCTTTTAAGTATTTTTTTTACTTTATTAGTATATATTAGATTTAAGGAGTACTTGAGTATGTAAGTTAGCTAGAAGTATTGTGTGTCGTTTGTGTAATGCCAATTACCTTTTTTTTAATTACAATTAATTTTATTTTTTATTTTTAGGCTACTATGAAATTATGATTTGAATAAAACGTACCTAACTTTAGCATACAATTGTGAATAAAGGCTACTTAGGCGTCATGTCATGACTTAACTGACCTAAATACTAGATTGCGGTTCGTTGGCCAGAATCTGATACTTGATACTAATGTGTTAGGTTAAGACACAATGTTTGGAGCTTTGGAACAAATAGTTGTCCGGAAGGCCATTTATGTAGGTGGAAATAAGTTTGAAATAAACATAAATTTTCTTCATACTAGCTTTTATGATGAGGCCTAAATAAGCCCAAACTCGATGGGGTTGTGTCGTTTTATCACAGGGTTATATAGCCAGTTCCGGCTTCATCATCAAATCAGCTTCTTGTTACAACAATATGGCATTGTAATCTGATTTACATTAGCATAGAAAATTAAATCTCAATTGGAAACAAGAAGTCGCTAAAATTTTTGCTTTAACTTGCAAGATTTGACAGCTTGTAAAAATCTTGTGTTTCCCCCAGAGTAGAATAGGACCACTTCAAGTCTTCCCGTGGATGTCGTAGAAGGTGACTTAGGTACACAATACAATACACAAGCTGAACAACAGTGAGACCTCGCCAACCCGTCTGGTCAGCGTGGAGAGCAAAGGCCAAATCCTCTGACTGTTCTGGCTAATATATGGCGGCTGCAGTGGAGACTAATAAAAGACCTGATGATGATGATGATGAATAAAAATTATACAATGACAGGTAACTAGCTAGACACATCGCCTATTGACATGATTCCCCAAGAATTGTCCCTTGTCTCTCGGCTTTTACAATGCTTACTGGAAAAGACAAGACAAAACTTCTTTATTGCACCAAATTAGTAATCGTATAACAATAATCAAAAGTAAATTTATAACAAATTAGGTACTACAAAGGTGGAAGGAAAAGAAGTAGTTGGTATATATTCTTCATTCTATAAGTATATATATATTATATTCGCCCAGGCCAACATGTTCGGTAATTTATTGAAATAGCAATTATGCAATCACGCGCAAGCCTTTGGGCAGCAATAATGGAATCATATATGGTAATAGAGAAATTATAGTTAGCCTCTTAGTGCATCTACGACGACGTATGAACAAAATGCACGCAACGTCGTAAATACTAACTTATAAACATTCCATAAACTTATCTTCCGCTGGTTCATTATTGACTAACCTCTATCATAAACCAATAAAGTTGTAAATTGGTTGTTTTGGAGTATGCAGTCCGCAAATAAGAATTAGCATGATTTACAGAATGAGCCGATATCGGGATCTACCTATTAACGCGAAGCGCTAAGGGCGTGTCCACATTGACGTGTTGATTACATCTTTCGGTACCGAAACTTGGTTCCGATTATCAAGCGCCGTGATACACTAATCTTTAGATGTAGCACCGGCTTATGAAATGTCTCACTAAAAGAGTGCAATTGTTGCGGGCTAGCACTCGTTTAAATTTGTTTTTGAATTTTTGCAAAAATTTTGACTTCTGAAACAAAGTACCTACTAGAATTAATATTCAGATACTTTTAACCCAGACAGTATCTATAATTTATACCTTATGCGGTAGACACAAATGTAAACGCTGTGCAAGATGGACTTAAAATTGGAAAGGGAATCAGATATAGTGGTAGGTCAGCCCATAGCCTATGTATCAAGATCCCATAAAATTAATTGAAAGGGATTATTTATTATGCTACTTAAAGTCATGAAGGATTTCATGGTCGTTAATATATCTGCAGTGTCATGAATACGAAGTCTTATCTAATCTAATCATATAAAAAATTTAATATTCACTTATTAAAGTGAATATTTAATTTTTTATATGATTTATAGAAATACCTAACAAGTTTCTTCAATAATTTACATTTTCTTACTAATAATAACACAATATAAACTAAAAATTTATGGACATAAATTATCTGCGTAGGAGAAAAGAACAGCTGTATCATCCAAGTTTGTGTCTTGGCTGTCAGACAAGCATGAATGCATGTCTGACGACTTGTATATAAAGCGGGCTATGCGCGGTGTTCCTCTTCTTCAGAAATGTTGAGAAGATTCATAGAAGAACTAAGGTCACAGACATAGCCCAGCGGATTAGCTCATTGAAGTGGCAGTGGGTGGGGCACATAGCGCAAAGAACTGATGGCCGATAGGGCAGAAACTTTTTCGAATGGCAGCCACGTACCGACAAGCGCAGCGTAGGACACCATCTGCTAGGTGGTCGGACGACCTGAGCAGGAAAACGCTGATTGGTCGTTTTGGAAAACCTTGGGGAAGGCATAGGCCTTCCTGCCTAGGCCTGGACATAGGTCCAGCAGTGGACTTCCTGTGGCTGATGATGATGGTATGTAATGCAACATCTTGACAAACTATAACATCATTGTTCCGATTATTCAAGCGCGGTTAACCCGGGTGCGAACCTAATGAAATAATTTCATATGTAATTTAAGACTGTTTAAGACGTCAAATTTTAAATTGGATGCGCGAAAAGGGATGCTTTGAAATAATAAATTAATCGTTTCTCTGAAGGCGTAAGTGACTTGGTGTGAAATAAATGAATTTTGAGTTCCTTTTGTTTCCTTCGGCGCCCTTTCGGACACGCAAATGTATTACGATTGTTTTACGTTTAACCGCTTTAGTATAGTTATAGGGTAGAACCTAGGTAGAACTATATATTTCAAGCTTTTATTTAGTTTCACCTGTCCCGTAATCTGTGTCCTTAATCAAATCTTGCAAGCATATAATATTAGACCCACTTCCCATTATTCTATTGAGCTGTATCTTGTAGGTGACAATGCAATAGTACCAATGACCTGATCTCATGATGAAGCTGAACGGTAGTTTTGACATCTCTGTGATAGGTAAAACACACAACTCCACCGGGTTTGGGCTTAAGGCCGTACCTGAACTTTCTCGGGGTCCAGTGCTGCCCCCATTTAAAATAAATCATTTCGAAGAAAACGGAGACATCATTTAAAATTTTGCTACTACCAAGCCCTAGATAACCCTTTAAAGTATTTTATGCACTACTGTTTATAGTTTAAAGTGGAAACGTTAAGCTTTACTACGCACATTTGCGAAAAACGGACACTTTGGCAAATGTGCGTAGTAAAGCTTAACGTTCTTATTATAAACTGTAAACAGTAGTTCAAAAAATACTTTGAAGGGTTATCTAGGGCTTGGTAGTAGCAAAATTTTAAATAATGTCTCCGTTTTCTTTGAATTGATTTATTTTAAATGGGGGCAGCACTGGACCCCGGAAAAATCAGGTACGGCCTTAATTGATTCGTCTTGAAAAGTGCTCTACTTTTCATTGTTTTTATTTTTCTTAAATATGTACTGTTATGCAATATTATCTAGAGAGGGTACCTTTATCAAGATGATAAGGGATATACTCATATCATTACGAACAATCTTTACTATTAGTATCAACGAATATAAAATATTTTTAATTTTTTAATTACCAAGCTCGCGGGTTCAAGTCCAGTGGAATTTTTTCACTATTTCTTATTTCATTATTTAATTTTAGTATTTTAGTACTGCATCTTGAATGCCTAAAACCCAAAAACCCTATAAAAATAAATATTTTTTCGTTGTCTCTTTAATAATTTATAAAAAATAAAACCAATTTTAATGTTTACTTCGAAAAAAGACATACTTCCAAAATTATCAAATACTTTTTATTATGATAATAGTATAGTAATTGCGGCACTGGTAGTGCCTTAGAACAAACTAACTTCTGCCGAGACGAAGAGTATACTTACTTGGTGGTAACAATGCTAGTAACACTAATCTAGATATTTTATAGTCATCATCATCATCATCAGGTCAGGCCCCTCTTTCCCAGTGGGCACTTTGGGCAAGTGCCCAGGGCCCCGCGATCGTTAGGGCCCCCCCTCAGATCAAATACAAAGTCCCTAGTTCCTGTCAGATCACCAAACAATAACCAATAGGTATTTATTACCAAAAAACTTATATAATTCGAAGAAATCGAACCTAAATTACTGACTACAATACCAACTTACTAGCTTTTACATGCGCGAAGCTATTCTACTCTCGCCCAAAAATTAGGCTTTCCGACTTCAGCTGCTTAGATAAATTTAAATATATAATGGTATACTAAGCACATACACATTTTAAAGAAAAATCATCAGTAGTACACTCATCAGTGTGACTCGCTCCATTTAAATTAAGCGAACGAAGCGAAGCATGAAGCTCCAAGTTTTAATTAACCAAATAATTTAATTGAGAAATTACATAGAAAATTTAAACAAAATGTGTTTGACTTTATATTTAAGGAGATGGTAGAATGGAATCCCATACAAGTTCGGCCCTGGTTTAAATATCGATGTCCAAGAATAATTTATGCCATATTAGTTAGGTGTATAAATGCTAATAATAGGTACATATTTTATTTATTTACAATTAGTTTTAATAAAACATTAGATTTGATAAACAATAGAATTTGTGATCTGATAGATTTTTTTTTGAGAACTTCGGTTCACATTGAGGTTTTTTTTTAATTATAAATGAAGACTTTATTATTATTACTTCCATATATTTTACATAAAAACAATAATTTTTCAAATATCCATTCGCAACATAAACAGAGAAGGCATTCGCAACATGACGATTCTTTTCGTACTTAACAAATAAGTGTGGTGTGCTGGAAAATACGTATTTGACGAAGTATTTTGGAGTAAAACTTCTCTAACACTTTAAAAACTATTAATATTGATAGATTGTTAAAAAAAAATTAAAAAACCTTGTTTATCTACTATCTTTGTCTATTGTAACAAAATAGTGTTCTGTCAAAGTCATAGGGGCCCCATTATCCTAATATGCCCAGGGCCTCCAATAGGTTAAAGACGGCCCTGCATCAGGTCTTTTTTAGTCTCCACGGCAGGAGCACGACCCTCTCTGTACTGCCAGAGCCATATATTAGCCAGAGCAGTTAGACAATTTGGGCTACACTCCACGTTGGCAAGACGGGTTGGATCTTAGTTCTTATTGATGTTAATAAGCTTTGTTTAGCTTGTGTTTCTAAGTCGCCATCTACGACATCCACTGGAAGACTTGAAATGGTCCTATTCTACTCTGCCGGGAACCACACGGCTAATATATCTTCTTCTTCGTCTAAGCGCGTTCCCGGTTGCATCCTCAGCTGTGCTGCTTCGGAATCCGGGGTGCGCTTTTCCGCTTTTTCTTCTCTAAATATAACATGCATGTCAATGGACACCCAGGAATACAAAATGGAGAAGAAATAACCGGAACAGTTTAAATGATTTGGCTAAAGTTTTACAACCGGCCGCCTGCCTGACGTCAACCCCTTTTTGGGATTGAGATTTGTGCGAAAATTTTCACAACCGGCTGCCGCCCGACGTTAACCCTTTCCTTGGGAATGCAATTGTAGCACGAGATGTTTGTGCTTAGTCCTTTAGTCGCCTCTTACGACATCCACAGGAAGAGATAAAGGGTTAGGTAATACATACGGTTAATATATATCTTATAGTAATACTTAATTAAAACACAACTAATATAGCAGTCTTTTCGGCGTAATCCATTTGAAGTTTTGCGAAGTGTGCCACGGGCTTGAGTTGAGTATTTTTTATGTTTGATAAAATTTTCACGCCGCTTACTTATATTGATAGAAAGTTTTAAATTATCTACTGAATATTTGCCGCTTTGTTATGGGGCCGTATACGAGTAAGCTTCTTCATAGTCATTGGCGTAGCTAAGATATTTTTTAGGGGCGGCATGCAAAGGCTGGTACTTATTTTGTCTGTCAAGCTTTTATATCATTTACCTGGCCGGTTGTTATAGTACGGTGCTTCTAGGATGTTGTGTCCTAAGAAAATGCGGTATAATATCATTTTTCATATATTTAAAAAAAGCTTCCATCCATAATGTTATAATATAGGTAGGTGAACTAACCAAAATTAAATGTTA
Source organism: Acrobasis repandana (assembly GCA_963576875.1). NCBI lineage: Eukaryota > Metazoa > Arthropoda > Insecta > Lepidoptera > Pyralidae > Acrobasis > Acrobasis repandana. The sequence continues at coordinate 4,872,410 of OY756230.1, read as the reverse complement.
TCTTTTCTCTTACTATTAGGTGATACCAATTAGTGCTATACCTTAAAATATGTACTATCACTTCTTTATTCGTAATGGGGTAGACAGAGCATTTTGGGGCTTGCGGCTCTAAGCAGACACAGCCCAGGGCCGCAAGACAGCAAGACTCAAAGACCACTTTTAGCGTGATGGCGGCGAAAAGGTGGAAAAAGGAATTAAAATAGTGATGGGTTGCTAGCTGCATCGCTTTTTAACACGATTCGCATTTTCGCTCATTCCCTCGATCGGCTTTTACGATTTCCACAAGAAAAGAAGCAGCTGGTACATTCTATGTTTTTTCTTTTCACCAGCATAGATAAAAAATTCAACAGTTCGGTAATTATCCAATACGATCGAATTAAATTGGGTGAACAAAGGTTCCTAGGGCTCGCCCTAGAAATCTTTATCCACAAATTGAAATTCAGTGCCCAATTTTTTTGTCCTTTTTACTACGATTACTGTAATCTATGAATTACTATCATGCTGTTCTTGCTGTTTATTGCTGTTTATTATTATAGCGTGAGAAAAGAGATTTTCAGGGTGGGCATTACCCTCCCTTTCTTCTTTAGCTACGCTCATGTCCGCAGCAATAAAATATAGTAATTAGGAACCACATGCGCGCTGACCTATCGGTTTAAAATTAAATGTAAGATTTACAGGCGGTTATAAAACCGCCCGGTTTTATTTGTATGAAATGAATGAGCTATACTGGAATATATCTAGAATATAGGTATCTAGAAAATATTTATCGGAAGAGTTAAATATCACCCGGAGTAAAAGTAATGTATTTTTATTTATTTAAAACTACATCAAACTAAACTAAAATCTAAATTAAAAAACTAAATTAAAACCTAAATTAAAAAATAAAACTGAGTTTAAAAATCTAAAAGTTGATCATGTGGCATGGTGCCAAGAACACTGGCTGCATTCCCGCGCTGAATGGCTATTGCAATTCTCTGTGCGAGATATGAGCCAGCCCTCTTGTCACCAGCGGCGTCGACGAGACGAGGAGTAATTTTTTTAATAAATTTTTTTGTGCTTGGACCCCACGTACCAAAAGTTTCGACGCCAAGCGGAACAAAAATATATTCATTAGATAAGGATGAATATTTGCGCCGCTTGGCGTCTTCTGCGGCTGCTGCCGCGGCTCCAGCCCTTAACACTGTGGCTTGGAGGCGAGAAGGGGCAACCGTGTCGACGCATGTCGCGTCCCACACGAGTGCCCTCCCTCGCTCCCAAGGGATGAGGGTTAATCCATCTGGACGCTTGCCATCATCGCGAGTTATTCCAACAGGTTCTAACAAATTAGGGATGTCGATGGTGGCAAGCGCCCTTTTAACGATATTGTTAATGGAGCCGTGGCGTGAAAATCTGCCGGCACTGCGTTGGCAGTGCAGTCCATGAAGTCCCTTCTTGTCGACGACGCTACCACATGAACAAAGGTGGTTTTCGACAATAGCAGCACCCAGTCTAAGCCCAACTACAATTCGGAAGCTGTCATTGTCGAAAAGCGTTCCGAGGTTGGCGGAGGGGAGTGCGTGTAACCATTGACCAGATTCATGTTCTGAGACGGCAAGAAGCCTCGCGCGATCGAGATCACTGACAGAATTTTGAACCAGATAGTTATAATCTCTCTGTACCAGTGGGTCATCCCAGAGTTTTTGACGGTTTGGTGCCTCTGGGATGTTTTCATTGGGACAGAGAGTCCTCCAGGCATCGATTGCGTCCGTTGCACAGTGTATGTCAGCTGAAGGCATTTTAAGTATTTTTGCACACAAAAGTGATACACTATGAACGGACGAAAGGAAAGCCGGAAGGGCTATGCTAGAAATTTTTCTAATACCGATGCCACCAGATCGAATAGGTAAAGAGGCTTGAATCCAGACGCGGTCATCGAGTTTTAAATTTAGAATTTTTTCTAACGCGTTTTTGAGTGTGGCATCTAGGTTTTCCAAAAGAACTGAGTGTTTCCAGATTGGGCAAGCTCTTAATATATATGTAAATTTTGGAACAAAAAGGCAATATTTGAGAATGGTAAACGCGATATGAGAATTTAGAAGGCCCAATCTGCTGATATTTTTCGAAAGTGTTTCACATTTTTTTTCTAGGATAGGCCTAACGCTTTCCTCGAGTAGTGGAGCACCTAGGAGGCAAAGTGAATTATTTTCTAAAACTTTGATATCCGGTGCTATATTTTTAAAATTTTGAATGATAGATTGCCTATCATTGTCATCAAACTTTGGTGAAACATAAAGCTCACACTTACCTAAATTTAGGTCTAAACCTATTTTATTTAAATTCTTAATTATTTTAGTTAAATCATCTTTAACGGAGTCTACTTTGCCCCCTAAATTCCCGTCATCTAGGAACCAGACGTTTAATTTAGAATTTAGATTCGCTATTATGGGATGCATGCCTAAGCTAAAAAGTGCTGGTCCCAAGGGATCTCCCTGCTGAACGCCTACTTCGGAGGAAATTTCTTTGTCGTTGAAAAATAATTTTGAAGGGGTGCTATAACATTGCCAAATATAATTATAAATGTTTGGTGTGTGTATATTAGCTTCATTCAGCAGAGTAGACCTGTCAATACTGTTGAAGGCATTTTTCACGTCAATTTTGAGTAGTACATCCGCTTCGTTGTCGTTACATAAAAAAGTACGAACCGAATGTACTGCTGCTTCACAACCTCCACGACTGCCAAATCCTAACTGAATTGGTTCAAATAAAGATCGTAAATTTGCAGAATTCTTTCTGCACGCTAGCTTAGAAGCTAGCCTGCGGAGAGTGCATCCAATAGCAATAGGGCGCACGCCTCCATCTTTTTTATTGAATGCGCAGAGGCGTGCACCAAAAAGTATTTTTCTAAAATTTTGTTCAACATTACCTGAAAATAAAAAATTACAAAATTTTGTAATGTCGCCCAACAATGTCCCGCCAGCGTCACCGGCGGATACGCTGATCAGGTCTTTGAGATGCTGAGGCGTGAGTCCGTCGATGCCACCAGCAGACCCATTGGGGAACGACATGATAGCCTCCAAAGTGTCTTCGATATTAATTTCGAGTGCCAACTGCGTTGAATTTGGAGGATTTGGAGGTGGAGAGGTTGTGATGGCCGAGGGGTGCTTGTCGAGTAGGCTTCTCAGCGTCTCTGCACTGTTGGGAGCAAGTGTGTCATCTGAAAAAAGAATTTTAGCAGCATTTCTTAAGTCACCATCCATTGCCTTGTTTTCTACAATTTTTTTAAAGTTATGAGGTTTCTTAGGGCTATTGATGGGTAGGTTATTACGTTGGAGGATGGAGTTACAATTAGCTTTTAGGAGGGTAGTGAGTGATTTATTGCTATTTGATGGAACATTGAAATGGTGGTAACTAAATGTCAATAGATTTTGCCATGATTGGACATCTTTATCTTGGTTTTCTATACAGTTTTTCAAGGCAATAGATAGCGACTTGGCTAGACATATTCTTGCTCCCCTAGGGATTCTTTTGATAATTCGAACGTTAGAATTTAGACTGCTGAGGTGATGTTCGAAAGGGAATTTCGAAATAATGGGTGGAGAAGTAATGGAGGGATAGTCTGTAATAGGAGCAACAGGGGCTGATAAACGATGAAATTTGCCTATATGTATATTTAGGCCACGACGCCCCTTGAAACGGCGACCATCGGAACACTGATTGCATGTTATAAAATTACTTTCTTGGGTAACAATGGGCCGACTATTATAAAACACATCTTGGGGAACCGGCTGTTGGGAATCATATATTTTTGACGACGGCGGCTGCGTACTACACTGATCCGTTTGTGTTTGTGGTGGTACCGACTGCGGTATTCCTTCTGCATTCTTCTGGGGACTTCCTTCAGGGGTCGCGTAATAGTCCTCTTGTGAAGGAGATATCATACGAGTATGGTTCACTTTATAGATCTAACTTTACTACCTTTGTGTATATATATTGTTAATGTTTTGCATTTTTGACACAATCATTTGTCAATCTGCTCTGCATTGTTTGTCTTTGATTTTGATATATTTTGATTTTATATATTTCATGCGAATTAATGTTTCTGATTCTGAATTGCCCCAACACATATGTCTTTAATATTATTTTAGCGCAGATGCCTCAAATACTTGTATAAATACGTATTTAGTAATTAATTTTTTTTAACTTTAGTAAGAAAGAAAAAATAATGGTTTTTTTTATTCAAGTTAAATTACATTGATAAGGTGATAAAAAAGAATTAATTAACATTGAAACGAAACTGAAATTAACCGTTTTATTTTCAAAAATAAGCAATTGTTGCGTTTTTTGCAAAGTTGCTTACTTCAGTTATCAGAGTCAAACTAAAAATACATTTTGGTAAGTTTTTTTTAAGGTTTTCCATAATTTTAATATGAGAGATCCAAATTGTAATAAATATTGCCTCTAACGTACTACTAGGTGGTATAAAATTATAGAGTACTTATTAAATCTGAATTCTTTTTATGACGGTACAGTTTATCTATTTGCATTATTTAAGAAGTTGATGGTTTTATTTAATTTTATTTTAAAATCAAAATCAAATATTTATTCAGTAATTAGGCCTTATTCAGTAATTAGTTCTTTGCAGGCACTTTTACACGTCAATAATTATAGTGTACATTACGTGTAATGTTTATTTATATATAAATTATTTTTTTCTTTGTTCAAAAGCTACCAATACTAGCGTTTTGCAACGACCACTGCTAAGAAGAAACGCCGAAAGAAACTCATTTACACAGTATTGGTCGCCTACGCGCCAGAAGGGCTTTGTCAGTTTACAAAGATATTATGCCTAATACAATGTTATCACAACATAATATGTAAAGCTTGCGAACGAGTGCCAAATCCAATTTACAGAAAAAGTTACACTGAGTAGTCTTTAAAAAAAGGTTCTATTAGTTCAAGTACCTTAAAAATTTACAAACAATACATTTAAAGTACAGAAAACATAAACTTAGGTGCTACTTATTTCTCAAGAAATTGACTTCCAGTAGACCCGCGGGAGGAAATAAAGTTTCAATCATTAAAATATTTCTACAGTATAACTATAGTACCTATAGTATATACTGGAAGTAAATAACCCGGAGATAGTTTCCTTGATTTAGATCGGTGACGGAGTGTCCATTGTCACAAGTTATATTTAAAACCAAACGCGCTCCTCGAATTCTGCGCGTGCGCATTTCCTTTTTTTCTTCTAGAGACCGATTAATTAAATGGCACATAAAGAGGGCGATCGAAAAAGTGATAATCCAACCTCTTCAGGGCTGGCCGTTGAGAGGTTAATCAAAAATTTTCTCCCGAGATTAAATTGCCAGCTTCAAAAATATATTAATTCAAGGCAATAAAGATTTTTATCGTTCAATTAAAGAGGGACACCTCACTAAACGAGTCGTTAATGCAATAAAAATATGCATCAATATCACAGTCAATATCCGCATCCGGATAATCAGTAGGTAATAAAAGAGTTTTGAAGCGTATCACTTTTGTTAAAATTCAGTTAATTAAATATACTTAATATAATTACCTTAATTAATTAATTTGATATGAATATTGTCCTCTGGTCAACGATCTCCAAGACTCAACGTCATTTCCATTAGTCGTTTCATGATAAACGGTGAATTAATTAATATATAATATATTTCATATTATAAGTGGTCATCGTAAGTTAGCTTTTTTAGCGGTTATGACAAACATACAGGATGGCACCTGGTCCAAAGGATATCCATTGCTATTCAGAGAGGCAACGCAGCTAGCGTAATGGGTACCTTTCAGCCGGGTATACTACGAATAATAAATATTTCGATGCGGGTATACTATCCGGGGCGGAATTTTTGATTATGTAACAGCATATTTTCTTAATTTTTTTTTATAGTTATTGTTAAGTTTAAAGATGTACCTATAATATGTTTAAATGTAATTTGGAATAAAATTAATGCTTGTTTAGATATTGTATAAATCATGTCCTTGCGTGGTAATGAGATATTTTATTAGTTTCCTGTAATCTTATCTTGCAAGCTAAATTAGACCCCCATCCCATTATTCGATTGAGTTGAAACTTCACATACGTAAGTTGTGACAATGCAATATTATGGTACCAATAACCTGATCTCATGACGAAGCCGGAAGATGGCCACGGAATCTCTGTAATAAAACAACATAACCCCACCAGGTCTGAGCTCAATTAATTCGTCTTAAAAGCTTGTTTTTAAACATATTTTATTAATAAAAAAATAAAAATGATTAATTTATTAATATAATTACTTGTTTAGGTTTAAAGATTGCTGACAAAATTTATGCAATATTTATCTATTTTAAAGTTAAAAGCTTAGTTAGAAGCCATTTGCGTTGTTGCATACAGACTGTAGTCATTTCGTTACCAACTCGTAGAACTAAAAAACTCTAATAGAATATTAGAAGACTATCAATGTGTTTTCTTGATTAGAGATTACCATTTTTGTGCTATAATCTAATAGTACAATTTACAATACAATACAATACAAATTATCTTTATTGCACCATAATAATTAATAAAATAAAAATAACAAACAAAGAAAATATTGGTACAAAGGCGGACTTATCGCTAGATGCGATCTCTTCCAGTCAACCTTTGGGTAGAGGAAAAATTAATAGTACGGAATAAGGTGGGTGCAGTATCTATACCTAATTATATACTTACATATTAATACAATTTAATAAGACAAAATAAGAAAAAAAAAATTATGCATAAGAAAGCTTTTATTTTTGTTTTATGTTTTTTTGTACAATAGAGAATTTACTTACATTAGTAAAAATAACAGGTTGACCCGAAACAAAATCATTACTTACTTACAATATATCGTCTTTATTCCTAACGGGACAGACAGAGTCTAGGGCGGTAAGGCCCAGGCCACTTTTTGCGTTATGGTGACCATGAAGGTGGAAAAAGGAAATCATAATAGTGATGGGTTGCTAACCGCACTGTCTACTGATATGATTCAGACTCTGGCCCTTTCCCTCGATTAGCTTTTACGATCTGAGCGTCAAAAGAAACAGCTGGCACATTTTATGTTTTTTCCTTTCTCCCTTCTCCCTTCTCCCAGACCAGCAAGAAAGAAAAAAAAATTGGTTGCCTGTAAAGTCGGTATACGGGCGAAAGTTTTACGTGACAACGACTTTGCCTTTCACTTTTTATGTCTGTCTCTCTCGCACGCGTGCCTCTCACTCGCTCTCATTGTGAGCGCATAACGTGAGCTGAGCGTAACGCAGTTTCTTGAAGTGTCACCCGGCTAACCAATTTATAAGACGTTGTCACGTCAAAAAACATAACATTAAAAAAAAAACTTGTATAAATTCCTGGACTTTATCGAACGCCGAGCTTGTGCACACCCTTGTGCAGTTTTTGTTTATTTGATAGCGGCGCCGATGCATCGCTAGCTTCCCGCTGCACACGCATGATCCGCAGTTGGCTCGCGGCGCGTGCGACATCAACATTGCACCACTTATATTACCGAAAGATCCCCCGATTCCTGATACCCAATCGCGTTTATCGGCCATGTAACCCTCCAGTGTAACCCAACCCTAACATTCCACATTCGAAATTCAAAATTTTATTCAACTATTTAAATGAGCGCAAATAATCTCAAACTGTGTTTAAGGAAAAAGAAATTAATGACTCACGAATTAAGACTTCATATTGGACCGAATGACTTATGACCTAATGGCATATAATAAATCATTTCCGCTAAAGAAAAGTGTCAATAGTTTAAAAATATATGGTCTTTGTGATCAATGCAACCTTCCACTTGTTGGGTGCATAATTTAGAAATACATGTTTGATTTAGTTTTCGGATTCAAGTCGATTTTTCACAATCCCATTGAAATTCAAATATGTCTTTATAAAGGTGGATGTTTTTGTTTTTGTGAACTATTTTCTGGTGGACGTTGTCTGAGGTGGTTTAGTGTTGGTCTGTGTTCCTGTTTTGTGAAATACGTGATGATGCGGTAAGTTTTTTAAATTCATTTTTTCTCGCTAGTTTAAGTCAAAAGGGATGTTTGAAAGTCAGATACAGATCAGGTGAAAAGATCTTACCTGAAACTTAATGTTAAATGTTACTTACCTTGACAAAAACATGCCTCCTTTTTAAAAAAAAAATATAAACGTTTCCAAAACCTATTTTAGTTGAAATATGTTTTGCCCCTATCACTCTTTTCAATTTTTGACATTGCAAGAACAAGACTAAACATATTTTAAATAAATATTTGAGATTTTTTTATGAATAACTTATGAATGAAATTGATTTATAGAGTAGATAGGTATTACCTACCTTATAATATAAAGAGTGTTATGGAAAGATTCAATTTGAGATATGACTATTTTTAGGTTACTAAGATGTTAAGTATTCTGAGGTGTATAATAGGTAGCTACTTATTATAAAACCAATGTAAGAGAATAACATTTTCAAATTACAGGAATTCGCCACCCGACCCGAATGCGGGGTATAAATACATGATCTGAGGCTTTATTACCACCAGAGATGTTGACATAATTTTACTCCTTTCCCTTGCAAGAACGTGTAACATTGTATTAATTTGTAAACTGACAATCATCATTGTATTAAGTATATTAATTTACTTCTGGCGACTGACCACCAATACTGTGAAATAGTTCTTTTAGAGTTTCTTTTCAGCAGTGGTCGTTGCGAAACGCTATCGGTAACTTTTCTTTAAAATAATTAACAATTTAAATAAACATTACACGTAATGTATACAAAACTTATTGACGTGTAAAAGTGCCTGCAAAGGCCTTATAATAACTGCCTTATAAATATTGAATAAAAATTTTAATATTGAACATATGACAAAGCCCTCGAGTAGGTGACCAATACTGTTCGGCGTTTCTTCTCAGCAATTGTCGTTCGAAACGCTCTAGTATCGGTAGCATTTCTTTAAAATTACGAGAAATTAATAATTTATTATTATTTATTTTAACATTACACGTAACGTATACCAGATTGGTTATTGACGTAAACTGCAACTACTGAATAAATATATGATTCTTTGATTAAAGTTCCCGCAAAACCCCAACTTTTCAACCCGAGGACGTAAAGTAATTAGGAGTATTATCTAAACTAAAAATTGTCAAACGATCTCTCATCTCTAAAAGGTTAGGAACCACTGATCTAAACATTAATAAAAGCAAAATATGTTTTAAATAATTTATTTGAAATGAGAGCGCCACTGAATCAGCTTCTTCTGAAAAGGTGTTATTATAGGTATTATATATAAATAAAATATTATTCACTGTATCTCCTTGCTATAAAAAGCCTTGCCTTTTTTATTCACTACCTACTCTGTCACTGTCACACATTATACATTTAAATACATGGAAAGAGATGAAAATCGTGTGCTGTAAGGACGTTTACACATGAAGATTGCTAAAATCAAATTTTATTATAAAAAGCAAAAAAAAAAACATAGTTTTTCGTTTTTCTTCTTCATACAATTTGGCGTTTGTAAATTCATGTTTGACAATAACTGGACTATCTTTGACAGTAGCTTCATGAAATTTGTTGAGCGAAGATGAAACCATAATATTTTTTAAGTTAAATACAAGCCGAATCGGTAAAGGTTTTGCCGATATACCTACATAAGTATAGGGGTTGTAAAAGGGATCGTGAGTAAACAGTTCGGAGCAATTTATCGGTACCTAATGTATACAGGGTGTAACAACATATACTGAAACTATTTCAAGCCTGAATTCAGTCCATGTTACTGAACAAATATTTTTCATATTTAGATATTATGTTCCTTGGGGAAAGTTGTTCAGTAACATGGACTGAATTCAGCCTTAAAATAGTTTCAGTATATTTTGTTAGACGTAATATACTGTACACTATCACCCCTATTAAATCAGACAAAGCAATTTTGGTCTTGCGACTTAGCAGGGCCGCAAGACTCAAAGGTCAAGTTTAGCGTGATGATGGACGAGAAAAAAGAACGCACTCAAATCTCAAATAAAAAAAAATGTGGAAAAATCACCATAGCGATGGCCAGCCCCATCGACAGGATTCGCATAATCGCCCATTCCTTCGTTCAGCTTTTACGATCTGCGAGAGAAGATAAGCAGCTGCTACATTTTAAGTTTTTAATTTCTCCCATACCCCCATACCAGCATGGAAGAATATAATACCGAACAAAATGAGTCAAATTCCGAAAAGGCAGGCACTGCTCATCGTGTTTACATTCTTCTTACTCGAAATCGTATGTAACCTTACCTGGTGTGAGTACCCATACCTAGTCATACTGGATGGGTAACGTCAAGTCAATATGAAATTCTTTTCATAAGAGAAAAAAAACTGGGATCTCGAATTTTTTGCCTTTCCGTATTATTTTTTTTTTCGTTTTTCGTGTGTGTAATTGGACACTGGTGACACAGATTTTTCAAGCTTCCTTATGGCATATATAGCTTGACGACTGGCATTCAGTGATGACAGCCGGGACGAACTGCTTAACGTGCCTTCCGAGGTGTACCGTTTCGGTTAGTAAATCCTAGATTTAGGATCTAGGAAGATAGATGAGATAAAAGAAAGACCAGATATCGGCAAATGAGATAGGTATAATGAACAACTATTACATTACATTAGTTACAAAGATTCACAAGAACACTAGGTACAGATTAGGTAGGCAGGGTCGTGAGTTATAGGCACTAGATCAGTTGAGTAGCCCGTCTAGGTAGAAGAACTACTTAGCTTCAGATGCTGCCGAAGACGAAGGAGGCGAGCGCCGGCCGCCGCGCCTTATATATGGGCATGGACCCCCCCGCTGCGCCTAAGAGGGGCGGAGGAGTGCTGGAGCCCGCGCGATGTCACAGAGGCACAGAGGAGTTTGAAATTTTTATGCCACTTGGCATCAATCCACGCACAGTGTCACTTAACCAAGTAAAAGTGTTCAGGTGCCCCAAGGAGTTGTATGGGAATGTAAGTTTTTTCGAGATCCCTGCATTGGTCATTGAATAGAAAAGCCATTTTAATGGTCTTGTGGGACCTCGAACTGTCCCGGCGCAGTCAGGGGAGTTCTCACATAGAAGATAGGAGTTAGAGTGGAGAACAGAGACTCAACAACACATATATATTTTTTATTTTTTTTATTTTTTTTTATTAGAAATTTGAGTGCGTTTGATCTCTATCTAGCCTGATGGGAAGCTAAGATGAGGTCTAAGGTGTATCACGCAGACTCAAAAAATGCCTATTCACTCTTGCCTTGAAAATCCCTAAATTATATGTATGGGGAAACATCGACGCAGGGAGGGAATTCCACACCTTAGCGGTTCGCACAATGAAGGAGGAGGCGAATCGAGAGGTACGATATATATTAAATTTATTTTACTGTTACACTAACAAATTTGTATTAAAAGTATTATAGATAAGTAGTCCTGAATATCTGATCAGGTTAAGAGATATGAGGGCAATGAGTCAAAATAAAGAGAGATATGTAAATAAATTCGAAAATGGAATGAAATTTAAAATAAAATGAAGAATGAAAAGTGGACAGGATGGATGAAGAAATGAGGTATAAAACAAGATGCAGCATACAGGGTTACATGCAGCATCGTTACAGTCTGTCTGAATTGCTACCTCAAGTAACTATCGATCACACCACTGAAACTCTATACTTTTTTAAAAATTTGTCACACAACCAAACAACATTCGTACAAGCAACGTCCGTTTATGGAAAATTACACATTTTGTGTTTTCCTGACCCCGCGTTGAAAAACAGGTCTCCTAAACTTTGGTACTTATATTCTATGACACTGTAAGTAATCGATGACTATGTGTAAACAGCCTTAAACAAATGTAAATGTTATTCGTAGCGGAAACGATGGTGTAAAACAGTGCAACTTTTACGTCAACATAATCAGTTCTAATATAAAATACGGACCAACTTTATTACTACGTTTAAAACATTATCCGCCCAAATCACGTTGGCATTGACAAATGATATAGTGTTATTTTACTAGATGTCAACTTGTTTACCTTGTAGACCAACGAAATTATAAACAATCTGGAATGTCTACGAAGTGACAAAGCCATTCCCAAATAATTAGCTACCTAAAGTTGTAGGTGTTGCACTGGCAGTTTGCATGAAAAGCTTAACCATTTAATGGTTTCAGTTTTAATACAGACCGCCTAATAATGCACTTGCATGGTCTTTGGCATTTAATGTGGACTGGGTCCGTAAAACAGATTAATACATCTGCCTCACCTTATCCCATCATCTGGGATCAGCGCAGCATGACTTTTCTTCCACATTCCTCTATTTCCTGTTATACTAACATCTACTCCTACTATCCCCATATCCTGCCTTACGTATTCCATCCACCTCTTTGGTCTTCCCCTTCCCCTATTTCCATTAACAGACAAATTTAAAGTTCTTTTAGTTACGTGGTGATCTTCTCTTCTCATCTTATGTCCAAACCATGACAAAGGATTGCTTCTTACTTTCTCGTTGATTGACGCCGCCTTTAAACTTCCCCTCACATACACATTAAGAACCACCATTCGTGTTACCCCACATATCCATCGCAACATGGAAAAAATAAAAATAAAGAAGAAGTTAGAAGTTTGAAGTTTGAAACATCCTCATTTCCGCCGAATGAAGCCTCTTCTCGTCCTGCATTTTTGTTGTCCAACATTCAGAGCCGTATAACATCACAGGTCTTATAACTGATTTGTAAATCTTGCCCTTTAGCTTCAACGGCATTTTCGGGACACAAGTTATGCCGGTCACTTCTCTCCATTTCTGCCAACTAGCGTTGATTCGGCGTTTCACTTCCCTGACCCTGTCAACATTTCCGTCCCGCTGGAGCAACGAGCCTAAATCCTTAAAAAATACGAAAAATATTAGTGTTAGATTATCCAAAAATAACGGACCCATATTTTTTGGTTTATAAAAGTAGCAAAAACTCATAAAGATACCGCGCATTGAAGTAGCGTGGTGGGGGCGATTACGTCACCGTTTAGTGAAAATCGTACTAGATCGTGACCTCGTGCGAAATTTAAATGTGCTGTATCTTTGTCATTATTTCCAATCAGAGAAAAGAAAAAATATGTATACTTACAATATTTTTTAATATTCTACCTATCTATCTATCTATAATTTAAGAACTACGTTCTTGTTGGTGGTGTGATTTCCATGTCTCCCTCTCTTGAGCCATCCCCTTGACCTCCCTATACGACACGGCGTCAACTTGATCTATAAATGCTCTTCTTGGTCTTCCCTTTCCTCTTCTTGCTTCTATTAATAATAATATTATTAATAATCTACCTGATGAGCCAAAAATATTTTATAGGATGTGGAATCCGTCATCTTAGATAATGATCTTACATAAAGTTTATAAGAACAAAAAGAAGAAAACAGTGTGAAGCAACTAAGTCATATTAAACTGAACTAGGCTACGTTCAGTTTAATATGGCTTAGTTGCTTAATATTTTTATTGTCGGTTGTCAAGCGAATCGATATCGTGCCAGCTAGCCCTCTTGTAACCCGAACTGAAGCCCTGTCATATTCGTGATAATGACATGTAATACTGACACCTTGGATTACAGAATAAGACGGTGTAAATTGAAATAATTACTTTTTTATAGGGTTTTTTTAGGCATTCAAGATGCAGTACTAAAGTACTCAAATTAAATAACCAACAATACGCAAGCCTAGTGCGTGTAGGAATATCAAATGGTGGCGAAATTCGGCGTGCGGAGTTGAACACGAGATGGCTCAGATGGTAAGAGCATAGTCGTATAGAGACTAAGGTCGCGGGTTCAAGTCCTGCTCACGTGGTATTTTTTCACCATTTCTTATTTCATTATGAAAAATTTACTGTTGTGTTTGTGTGTAAGTGGTAGAGACGAAAAACGGATAACTTTGGCAAAATATGCGAAGAAAAGCTTTACGTTCTCGCTTTAAGGCCGTACCTAAATTTTCCGGGGTCCAGTGCTGCAATGTATTTTATGAACTACTGTTTACAGTTTAATGTGACAACGTTAAGTTTTACTACGCACATTTGCGAAAAACGGCCACTTTTGGCAAATGTGCGTAGTAAAGCTTAACGTTCTCATTATAAACTGTAAACAGTAGTTCATAAAATACTTTGAAGGGTTATCTAGTACTTGGTAGAGGCAAAATTTTAAATGATGTCTCCGTTTTCTTTTAAAAGATTTATTTTAAATGGGGGCAGCACTGGACCCCGGAAAATTCAGGTACGGCCTTAAACTGTAAATTTCATAAAATAGTTTGAAGGGCTAGGGCATACTGGAGACAAAATTTTAAATGATATCTCCGTTTCCTTTCAAATAATTTATCTTGTATTTATTGTATGTATTTAATTTGTATAAATAATTTGAAAAGAAACTGCACTGGACCCCGAAAAATTCATGTATGGGGTTAACTCCGGTACACACTACACTAAGTGTATTTGACTGTTTGTTCGACACTGACCTATGCGTTTTAACTTTTGTAATCACGAAACATGTAAATCTTATTTGAAACGTTAGACAAAACAATAAAAAAGGTTCGTGCTAAGTCCCGTTGTAAGTATATATAAATCTAAAGGATGCATTATACATTTATGTATGTATGTATATATTTCCATAATGGAACTGTTTCCGTTTTATAACCGCCTAATAGCACGTACTGACGTACGATACGTTTACTGAAACAGAAAGTTTCGTTTCAACAATGCCATATTGTATTATTTTACGGGCTTTTGATGTGTTATAAAATAAAAATGGGGAATAATGCGAAATAAAATATCTTTACAGAAAATTACCCATAGCATATTACTGACTTTTAAAATATATTTTCGACTTTTGTGGAAAATGGCCACTTTCGGCAAAAATGCTAAGATAAGCTTCGTTCTCACTTTAAACTGTAAACAGTAGTTCATAAAATAGCTTAAAGGGTTATCTAGGGCTTGATTATGACCAAATTTTAAAATATATCTCCGTCTCCTTTCAAATAATTTATTTCAAATGGGGGCAGCACTGGACCCCGAAAAATTCATGTATCCCCCCTAAATCAATTACATAGTATACCGAACGAATGACTTGAGAAGCATTGTTTTTCTCTGCCTACACTCCTTAAATTGGGTAGATGACTGGGTCAAAAATAAATTATTTAGTACTAAACGTCGTCACGTCAAAATAGTGTCAATTGTCAATAATCATATAAAAAAAAACTATATATAGAAAATTATATACTACATATTTACTGTTTCTCCTCGTTTCCAATGTCCCCCTGTAGGGGCAAAGGGCAGACACACACAACACAACACGTCGCCAACTCGATCTGTCAACCGCTGCAATCTTTTTCACTCCATGAACATCCAAGCAGCTTAGCCAGTTGCTTGACTCTTATGTATTCTGTGGCTTAGCTTCCGAGATTACGTTGCGACGCGCCTTAAAGTTTTATGGCGCTGGCTATGCTTACGCCTACCCTGGGAATCCCAATCAAGGGCTCTATATCATCACCGTGGCTTTGCGGGGAATATGGTCGTGAGGCCGATGCATCGTACCTATGACCGATACAGCACGTAGATTTTAAGGAAATGTGGGAAATTAAAGATTTGACTAAATGAGACTAACTTTAGGTTACAAAATCCTATTGGTCTAGGGTCTAGCATCTACTTACTTACCAAATTTCATGAAATTACGTCCAAAGAAACTCAAGTTATCTTCGGATAATATTTATTCAAAACAAAGCAAAATTACAAAATCACAATTTCACAATATCATAAATATAATATCATCGAGGCAACTTACCCAAAATGCTGGCAGCATTTCTTCGCTGAAAATCGAGTGAACGAATTAAAATACTTATAGCACAATTCAAATTGTATTAGGTCTTTAACTATATTTAATTACTTTAATCACATTTATATTTATTAAAATTTTTGTCCCTTTTTATTATTCTCTCTCATTTTTTTTTCTCCAATTAAATTTGTTATCTTCTTTTTTCTCATTTGTTATATAATTTCTTCTTTTTCTTCTTAAACCAAAAATTACAAGTATGGAGGTTTTAACTCCAACATTATTCTAAGCTGCCAGCACTAGGGTCACTTGCCTCGATGAAACGCATTGTGATCTATGATGTGCCGTTCCTGGGAACGTTCCTAAATTCCTCGAAAACGTTCCCAAATTCCCGGGAATTTGGGAACGTTCCCGGGTATTTCTAGGGAATGTTACGGAATATTGGATATATGTATTTCTATTATAAACATATCAAGTGATGCATTTACGTTAGTAAAATATATTTACAGTGATAAAAAATATGTCTGATAAATAAAATTAAAACTTTCCCTGACATATCCATCAACGAAAACTGTCAGAGGCTATATAAGTAGTATATATGTAGTTTATGTATGTGTATAGTTTTTTATTTTTATTTTTTATGATTATTTGTGTATTTTTTGTGTAAATTTATCCATACATATATATATATATATATATATATATATATATATACTTGATATATTGAATAATAAGTTTACCTGTTCTGTTTTTTGTTTATTTTGTACTAACCCCAAAAGATTACTCTCTCAGCATCACCTGTTGGTTGACTGGTAGAAAAGACCCCTGGCCTAAAGTCCGCCTTTACATTAATTGTAATGAAGTTAAATAAATAAATAAATAAAATTTCCATTTTTGGAAACATTTCCGGGAACGTTCCCGTAAATTTGGGGAACAGGAACGGCACATCACTATTTGTGATTGGATTTAGAATATTCAATAGACCCGGAAATCTTCGCTCGGTTTTTAAAATATTTCTATAAGCACGTAATATTCATAAAGTTATCAAGTAATGATAGAATATCAAAACGAGACGGGATATGAAATCTCACATTTATAATTTTAGTGTCGCTTTGTCGATCTCTTAAATCTAATTTTAGCACAAAAAGACAGTATTTCAGTTCAAATCAAAGAGTATACAGATATGAAACAAGATACAATATGCGAACTGGCGTTCCCTTGAAAAAAAAATACATGAATTTCATTATTACTTATTGGATGCGAGTTTGTTTTTCAAATAGAATAAGTTTTTAAATCTACTGATTGTCATCATAAACAGTACAATAAAAAAAAACTGTAAAATGTATAGGTATCAGAGGTATTGCTTGGAATTGGTTTCACAGTTATTTAATAGATAGAAAACAATACGTTAAAACTAATGAAAATACAAGTAACCCTTAATGAGCCAATTTCGGTGTACCACAGGGCAGCGTACTGGGACCAATATTGTTTCATATCAATATATATAATATTGTCTCGTAAAATCTTTTCTCGTGAAATATTTTTCCTTACATTATGTTTTTTGATATGAACTGTGATGCAAAGGTAAGTATGAATATTTCCTTGAATAATGCTTTGAGTGAGTCTCTCGGTCTTAAGCCGTAAATGGCATGAATTGCCGTTTTTAGGGTTCCGTACCTCAAAAGGAAAAAACGGAACCCTTATAGGATCACTTTGTTGTCCGTCTGTCCGTCCGTCCGTCCGTCTGTCAAGACCCTTTTTCTCAGGAACGCGTGGAGGTATGAAGCTGAAATTTATATCAATTACTCAGGTCTACTGTCCCTTGAAGCTGTGAAAAAATCAAACTTCTAAGCCAACGCAATCAAAAGATACAGCCGTTTATGCCGCAAATTTTCGACACTTGCAAGGGAATCAAAACCTACAGGGTGCTTCCCGTGAACTCAGAATCTTGAAATTTGGTACGAAGCAACGTCTTATAGCATAGATAAAGGAAAAATTACGTTATCATCACATAATATATTTTTTTTTTAATAATTTTAAACTTACTACCCATTTCCTCATAAACGCGTAGAGGTATTAAATTGAAATTCATACCAAATACTAAACCTTGCAGGTTTGTACGGAACCCTCGGTGCGCGAGTCCGACTCGCACTTGGCCGGTTTTTGTAAATAAAAGATAGTCTGAATGTCGGCTGCACTCCCCCATAGAAGTATCCCAGGCAACCCAAACTTCCAGGCAACCTAAACCAAGTAGGATTTTTTTTTATATTTTTTTATTAGAGATTTGAGTGCATTTGACCTCTATCTAGCCTAATGGGAAGCTAAGATGAGGTCTAAGGTATGTATGGGGAAACATCGACGCAGGGAGGGAATGCCACACCTTAGCAGTTCGCACAATGAAGGAGGAGGCGAAACGAGAGGTACGATGAGGAGGAATATCAACTACAAATGGGTGGAATCCCTGTCCACGTCGTGTTGTCCGATGGTGGAATGGTGCAGGGGGAATTAAATTATGTAATTCCTGCGCACACTCCCCGAATTGCAGCCTGTAGAAGACACACAGACTTGCTACTAGTCGGCGATGTTCGAGCCTCTGGAGCCATCCTGCCGTAAGCATCTTATCACCAGCGAGTCTTCTGGCACGTCTGTCGATAGCTATAGGATAGGATAGGATGTGAGTTATCTTTTTGAAACTATCGCTATTTTGTGACTTCATTGTGCAGCTTGGAGACACAATATCTATATATAACGCAGTCTGCCGCGGCGTCTGCTCAGTTTTTGTATTTCTGTCTATTTTGATGCATTTACTTACGCGCGGATTTGAAGACGGTGAGTTATTAATAGCCGAGGATTAACACGTCTCGAGGTGGCCAGAAGTTTCATTAATAAAAGGATTTTGCTCATATTACTTTCTTTCTTTCGTATACAGAGTGTGAAAATGTATTTCGTATACAGAGGTAGTGGTAGGGTAGTAGTAGTAGGGTTCCCGAAAAACAATGTGACATCGGTCCCTGCACCGAGATAACACAAGCTTAGGCACTCCATTTTCTTAGGTGTTTTTTTAGTTAAGATTAAATTGTCTTGCTATTTAAAGTAAAAGTTTTTATATTTATTCAAGAAACATTATTTGATATATAACTACTTTCCATAATAAAATCGAACTAAAACTAAACTATGATCTAAATTAAAAAATCTAAATTTTGTTCATGTGGCATGGTGCTAAAAATACTGGCTGCATTCCCGCGCTGATTGGCTACTGCAATTCTCGAATTTGCGCGAGATATTCGCCAATGGTTGTCGACGCCACTGGTGACAAGAGGGCTTTTCTCACCAGTGACGTCGACGAGCTGAGGAGTATTTTTTTATTAATTGTCTTGTACTTACTTAAATGGCTATAAAGATTTTTTCATTTAATTGTTTATCTGTAGGTTGAATCGGCGAGTCAGCCCACGAATTTGAACTATTTTTTCCCCTAAATTTCTAATAAATGTCTAACCTACTGACTTTACTATACGCGCGGCCGTAGTCCTCCCCGCTCAC
Organism: Acrobasis repandana; assembly: GCA_963576875.1. Classification (NCBI taxonomy): domain Eukaryota; kingdom Metazoa; phylum Arthropoda; class Insecta; order Lepidoptera; family Pyralidae; genus Acrobasis; species Acrobasis repandana. The sequence goes on along the minus strand of OY756230.1, from coordinate 4,853,055 downwards.
CAGACGCCGGCCGCGACTTAAATTAGGAAATTATTGGTATGCAATTGTCGGTTGTCAATTTTTAATTTGCTAAAGATGTATTTTTTATTTCGTACTATTGTGCTATAAAGTATAGCAAAGAAGGACCTAATGCTATACTATATAGCATGCCGGTCACTTACGCGATATTATCGTAAGCGTTTATTGTATGCTAGCTTTTGCCCGCGGCCTTGTCCGCTTAAACGTATTCTTTACGATGTCTAATGTCGGTCATACATACATCATTGTGAAACAATCAGTCAAGATCTCTACTTACTAAAAAATAATTTTGAAATAAAAAAAAATCACTCAAAAGGAAAAAAAATACTATATTTATTATTTTTTATTTCCATTTTAAATTCGTTATTTTTTCTTTATATAAAATTTATTTTACAACTTCTAATTTATTTAATTTTCAGAAGTAATTTTTTACATTTTTAACTTTAAAATTGACTACTTTTCAACAAACTTTCACCCCCTATTTTAACCCCTTTGAAAATGATTTTGTTAAAAATAGTGATACAGTAAACTTTTTTTGAACCTCACGGTTCAGTCATGCGGTTTCAGCTGTGCGTTGATCGATCAGTCACTATCTATCTATCTATGTCAGCCAGTCAGTTTCTTCTTTTATATATATAGATATAATTCCCTTGAATATAGCTACGAGGTTCAAAATCATCCTGTATGCAAATGCACACTAGGTGGATAGTGACGTGCCGAGTACTCGAGTCAGACTCGATTCCTACTGTGAAGTCGCTGACCTAACTTGATTTCAGTACCGAGTCTGACTCGATTCCTGTACTCGTCTCTGGCTGACTCCATTCCAATATATGAGAAGAGAGAATGTTGCAGGAATTCGAATCCTGGACTTGGATTCTGGACTGGTGTAAATAAATATATAAGGACAAATTACACTGTTTGAGCTAGCCCCAAGGTAAGTTGAAACTTGTATTAAGGGATTCTAACTCAACGATACTATATTTTATAATAAATACATATAGAGATAAACACCCAAGACCCAGAACAGTTTGAAAAAGGCCATTTTCTAACCTGCCCTGGCTGGGGATCGAACGCATGGGAATCGAACCCAGAACCTCCGGATTGGCGGAGTGTTGACCATTACGATACACCACGGAGGTCGTCAAAAGGATCCGAATACCATACAAAATTACTCGAGTCGACTCGATTCCAAAACTTGGCGTCTCGGCACATCACTCCTATCCCATGGGAAAGGAATTACTTCGGTTCATAAAAGAAACAATTTGCAGTTAAAAACAGTTCCCTTAAGCAGGCTCATGTATCACTCAAGACGCAATGCCCGTACTTGCAAAACTCATTAGCCCCCACCGCTTAAAAATAATGTTATTGGCAATATTTCGCTCAAACAAATAACGCCGTTTGTGTGTGACAGCCCATTTGGACGTACCTTTGTTTTCCCTTGTGAGTCAAGTCTTTTTTTTTGTTTATTGTTTGTTTCAATCACCTTAAGAATTCAGTTTTTAAGACGTAGCTGTATAAGAAAGTTTTCGGCGTAATTAATGTCAAATCGTTAATCACGAAAGTGCTGCCCTCACCTGAAATAAATTAGGTTCTCATGATCAAAGTTTCCGAAAGTTAGGTAACGTTTATTTAAATAATCAATGTGATTTGCCCATATATATTTATATACATCGTGTTAATGAAAGAACGCAAAACCTCTCAGATGGTACCTCAGCCCATGTACCTAACTGAACAACTTTTGTTAAACAACTTTCACGAAATCCAAAAAAAATAATTCGGATTTTTATACAAATGGACTCGATCAGCTGATCAGTTTGTATAAAAATTAAATATATTTTTTTAGTTTCTTGAAAGTTGTTGAACAATAGTTGTTCAGTTACATGGGCTGAGGTACCATCTGAGAGGATTTGCGTTCTTTCATTAACACGATGTATAAGATCTAACAAAATATACTGAAACTATTTGAACGGTAGGTCCAGTCTGTGATACTAAACAACTTTCCCCAAAGAACATATATCGAAATATGGAAAATAATTTTTGACCTCCACTACAAGTTAAGGCCGTACCTAAATTTTCCGGGGTCCAGTGCTGCCCCCATTTAAAATAAATAATTTCAAAGAAAACAGAGACATTATTTAAAATTTTGCTACTGCCAAATCCTAGATAACCCTTCAAAGTATTTTATGAACTACTGTTTACAGTTTAAAGTGAGAACGTTAAGCTTTACTACGCACATTTGCGAAAAACGGCCACTTTTGGCAAATGTGCGTAGTAAAGCTTAACGTTCTCATTATAAACTGTAAACAGTAGTTCATAAAATACTTTGAAGGGTTATCTAGGACTTGATAGTTGCAAAATTTTAAATGATGTCTCCGTTTTCTTTAAAATGATTAATTTTAAATGGGGGCAGCACTGGACCTCGGAAAATTCAGGTACGGCCTTAATCAATCAACTGATCAGAGTTTGTATGGAACGCAAAAAAAATTTTTATATTTCTTGGGGAAAGTTGTTCAGTATAATGGACTGAATTCGACCTTTAATAGTTTCAGTATATTTTATAAGACACTGTATACCTAAACATTCACTTTCGTAAACTTTGAATTTCATCAGCTGCTGTATACGTGTGTGTATACGAGTAATACTAGCGATTACCTTAATATAATATTGCTTGTATGCATCGACACATATTTCTTCTTCTTATAATTTGATGTAAAAAGGTTTCAAATCCTTAAGGCGGTGATCCCACTGCATCGCGCACCGTCGCGGAGCGCGGCGCAGCTGATTTTACGTACGTACGATATTGTATGCAAGTAACTCAGTTTGTATAGAAAACACGGCTACTACCACCCACTGAAAACGCGTCACCGCGCGGGAGCGTCAGTATGTAGAAACCGCGCTCCGCGACGGTGCGCGGTGCAGTGGATTAACCGCCTAATACTTACTTAAGTAAAAATTAATAGTTGTTTAAGTACTTAATACTTAAGTAGACGTTAATACTTAAGTATTAAGAAAAATATATTAAAGTACTTATTTGTAAATAGATGATAAGGACTATCATCTATTTATAAATAAGTAGGTACTTAAATATATCTATCTTAATACTTAAGTATTAAGTATGAAAGAATCATGAAATACAAAAGGCAGCATTACCTCTAGTTGGTGTTAAGTCGGCAATAAATTATTTTCTAATTCAAAAGACAATCTCGATGGTCCGACACATTTCCTCACGTATTGGCTATGGATAATTGCTTCGATCACCGCGAGGTTTAAAGCTAAAACCTCTTTAGAGACGACAGTTTATGGTCATTTTATGGTCCCTGCACATTATCTCCTTAAGGTTAATTATTCGGATAAAAACATCTTTAAGTATCAGTTGATAAGGCTTTCAAATTTTTATAAATACGTGTAAGTATATTCACGGATATTTATTTCATAGTATTGGCCCCTTTTCTGTGATAAATAGACATACTTATTACAAAAACAGAATTATACTAATTAATATTTTTTTTTACTTATTTAGAACCGCAAAGCGAAGGCCTAAAAACTTATACAGTCTTATCAGTTAGCTTAGGTACAGTTAAATTTTGTTTGACTTTTGAAGAATGTATTACTTACTAAATATACACACTATGTAATTATTATTTTGTTATTTTTATTAACTTACTAGATTTTACCCTCGGCTTCGCTCGCGTATCCCACGGGAACATTACTTTTTTCCGAGAAGAAAGGTACCCTATGTCCTTCTCAGTACTCCTAACTATGTGTATGCGATTTTTTTAAGAAGATTGGTTCAGTAGATAAAGCGTGAAGAGGTAACAAAGAAACAAACAAATATACAAACTCACTTTCGCATTTATAATATTAGTTGGGATTGGGAATGGGATGGGGATTGGGATAATGATATGTAAATATTTATGTTGTAAATAAAACATACTTGTATGTATTATGATAAAAGATCAACAAAAGTTTTGAAGTTAAGCATAAATACCTAATCGAAGTCGAGTGGTATACATAGAGTGACAAAGATTTAATAAGTAAGTAGGTACTATAATAAGTTCTGATGACAGAGCTTGAAGGTGTAATAAAACGACGCATCCCCATTGAGTTTGGGCTTATTACATTTGTCATATTAAGTTACTACTCACAAATTTGCGAAAAAAAATATTTTCACATGAGATTTTACTCGTATAAGCTTTTATTATCAGGCCTTTGATATACCAGTCTGTAAGGTATTCTATGGGTCTTTATGATATTGTTACTACATTAGGTTGCCTGATATAAATGATTAAATTGATTGATTATTTAATTTAAACCAACCATCGACATATATTACGAGTAATAAGAAAGTTAAGGCTGCGCGTAGACTTGACGCAAATTTTTAAATCAATGCAAAACCAAAACAACTTTCTTATTTCTCATCTCGGCTTACAAATCATTTAGAGGCGGCCAGTAACTATGTAAATATTTATAGTGTATGAAACAATGACCCGTTGTGGTCGCGAGAGAATTACGATCATTTCGCGTTATGGGCGTATTGAACTCCTGTAGCGGCTTGTACAAAAACAAATTGTTTTACGCACCTTTGAAATATTGTTTAGTTGAGGTTTCAATTTTAAATTCAAATTCAAAATATCTTTATTATCATAGAATATTTTATAATATCTCTTAATAATATTCACTTTGTTTTGTTTTGCACAAATGTTGACGTCAAATCGTTACTTACAGCTAAGTTTTTTGCCTAGGAAGCGGCGTTTCGAGATTAGGGAACGTTAAAATATGATCAACTAGCTATTGCCCACGATATTTGACCATCCCACGAGAACCTTAAATTTTTCGGGAATAACATTTTTCCTATGTGTTAATCCAGGTACCTAATATGATATCTACACACCGACTTTAATTTAAATTTCACGTGAAAACGGACCAAAAAACCATACATTCTATAAATACTTTCTCATTTATGTTAAAAGTAGGAAATACAAATATGGAGTCCTATTTATGAAATGTAGAGTCACTAGAGGCCACAAAAGTGTTCGTTTAGTAAAAATATCACCAATATTACGATTACCTAATGGATAAGTCATTCGATGGCTATCATTTCAAAAACTAGAGATACAAAAATATATACTAGAAGTAGAATAGAACATGCAATGGATTAGTGTTGACCAGTAACTCATAAAAAAAAATAGATAAGGACCAACCACATTGATTGAACTAGCCCCAGACTAAGTTGAAACTTGTAGTATGTGATGTGACACTATCTCAACTATACTATGTTTTATAATAAATACATATAAAGACGGAAGAAACAATTGTCGAAACAAAATTCGTCGAAGCACTATTTTTTCGGAGCAATTTTAATACGACGCTATAGATCACAGTGGTTTGCAAAAAAAATCTCTCCAACAAAATCCATTCAACATAAATCGGACTTGGATATCCGACCCAGGACCATTTGAAAAAGGGCATTTTCCAACTTGCCCTGGCTGGGGATCAAATCCAGAACCTCCGAAGTCGCGGACGTGATAACCACTACGCCACGGAGGTCATCATAATAAAATAAAGTTTTTCTTATATGCAAATAGGCCAGTTGAATCTACATCTTGCACACTAGTGAGCTAGTATACAGGTTTCCTCACGATGGTTTCCATCACCAGAGGCGGTTGGTGGTAATTGAAAATGATGATTCATCAGTATAAACACAGAATAAATAATATTAATGTATAAACTCAGATATACATATATGGTATAAACTCAGAGGTAGAAATCGCGCCTAGTGAGAAACAGCCATTTTTGGACACTACCGCTTCAACGATCTCTACATTTTTTTTTAAGCCGTGGCGCTCCGCCTGGGCTGCAGAGTGTGAGCCGCATATATGCATCTGCGGATCCATGGTGGAAGCCGACGGTTATCATGCATTGAGTTGTCGTCGCTGCACAGGGAGGTTTCCGCGTCACCACGCACTAAATGACATCGTTCGTCGAGCCTTTGTCTCGGCTAATGTTCCCTGCGTGCTGGAGCCCCCAGGGCTTAGTCGATCGGACGGCAAGAGGCCTGATGGTTTGACTCTTGTCCCTTGGAAACATGGCAAGTGTCTGGTATGGGACGCTACGTGTGTTAGCACAGTGGCAGCCAGTCATCTGGGACGCACTATTATCGCAGCAGCAGCAGCTGCTGAGGATGCAGCCGAAAAGAAACGGGTGAAGTATGCGGTTATGGGACAGCACTACAGTTTCATTCCCATAGCCGTAGAAACCATGGGATGTTGGGGTACAGACGCCAAGCGTCTAATCCGGGAGTTAGGGCACAGAATAAGGGAAAAGAATGGTGACTCCCGCTCAGGCTCATTTCTGATGCAAAGGTTGGCCATTGCCATTCAGCGCGGTAACGCAGCTAGTATATTGGGCACCTTTGCAGCAGAAATGTCAAGGGGCGGGTTAGAAATATAGTGCAGATTGTATTTTTTTAATTGTATTATTATTATTATTTTATTTGACTGTAATTATAAATATAAAAGCATTGTTGATAGATTACAAGGATGTCAATTAATATAAGCCAATGAAGAAAACATATTTATATATTTTTCTCAGTTTTAGACTGATATATATTAAAATATGTAAAGGATAAAGAAATTTACACTTATTTATATGCGTGATACGACCCTAGTAAAATATTTTCCATAATATTTACCAATATGATTTACTTATGTTTTTTTACACAGAAAATTCACTTCCTGTTGAATAATGTAAAAGTAAATTTATGTGTTTATAAGCAGGTATACAGGGTGAAACAAAATATACTGAAATTTCAGTCTAACTGAACCGTAGGTACTGAGAAATTTTTCCCAAGGAACTTAAAATATATCGAAATATGAAATTTTTGGCCACATGGGAGGCCAAAAATTATATGTATGGACAAATTGACCAATCAGCTGACTGATCCGAGTTTGTATGGAAAGCAAAAGAAAATATTTTCATATTTGGATATATATTCCTTGGCGAAAGTTGTTCAGTATCATGGACTGAATCTAGCTTTAAAGTAGTTTCAGTATAGGTATTTTGTTTTATTTCGTCTGACCACCTGCTAGGTCCTCAGACGACCTGAGCAAGGTTGCAGGAAAACACTGGATGCAGGCCGCATCCGATCGGTCGTTTTGAAAATCCTTGGGGGAGGCCTATGTCCAGCAGTGGACTTCCTGTGGCTGATATGATATAGGTATTTTGTTAGACATTATATGTCCCAAGACTGCCAAGAGCTTTAGGTACCTACTCTATAATTATATTTTTGATTTTTTTTAGGAGTTTCTTCCATACATCTTCTTTGCTGGTCTGGGAGAAAAGAAAAAACATAGAATGTACCAGCTGCTTCTCTTCCCGTGCAGATCGCAAAAGCCGATCGACGGAATGGGCGAGAATCTGAATCATATGAATAGGCGATGCGGTTAGCAACCCATCACTATTATGATTTCCCTTTTCCACCTTCATGCCCACCATTACGCTAAAAGTGGCCTGGGCTTTACCGCCCTTGGCTCTGTCTACCCCGTTAGGGATAAAGACGTGATAGTGTATCTGTATCTGTATTTCTTCCATATCTCCAAAGTTCTTCATCATATCTTCACTGAAATTAAATGGAACCAACGTGGTAGTAAATTAAAAAAGATATCGCGTAATAAACATACATATAAAAAAACATCCAGTCGAATTGATAACCTCCTCCTTTTTTGAGTCGGTTAAACAGGGGTACGACGATATCAAGACTATATGTCTAATTTGAAGCATCTTGCCTACTAAGTAGCATGCAATATTACTTCCTAGAAGCTGTGGTTGCCAACCTGTTTAGGCACTGGTTGTGCATTTAGGCACGAGTTCAATCCAGGCGCCATTTGTACCTCTGAGTTTTTTGTACTCATGTACGGTCCTAATCAACTAGCAACCCTTCCAACGTGAAGGAACACAATGATAGAAACCTGCACATTAGCTCACTAGTGTGTAATAATCACTATTGTCACTAGATAGCTGAGCTACACCAGATGCCTTTAGGCATCTCGAAAAATCTGACACCAGTGTAAGCTATTAACACACTCGGTAAGAGAGAATTTCAAGCGAAATAGAATGCGACAAAATGATGCTAAAGTTGAGTTGCAATACAGTAGGACAGATATGGCGCTTCATACAAGCGGAATGAAATGTATGCCTACTCCTAATACAAACGAAATTATACATCCGTGCATACCCACGTGCGCACGTCAATGTGTGAGTTTCAGTGTTCAAAGCCATCAAACGCCGCCAAGAACGGGGTGGAGGTGCGGGGACGCCATTCTTCGCACATTTGTATTTCGAAGTTCAGTTACGCAATCATCGTTTTTTATGTCAATACTTATATTAATACTGTGACGATCAGTTATTTCTAATACTTATATAAGTCAATGGTGACGGTAGTGTTATTTTCGGAGTAAAGCCTTTCATCTATATAAACGGTTTTTCTTCTTTTCAGAAAAGTAAACATCTTCGCTACAAGACTAGCAGCGCTGATCGTGCTTAACGCAGCAGGGGCTGGGCTGGCGTCTCCTACTGTGTTGGTCACGAGGCCTATTACCAGAGTGGCGGTGGAATGGCTGCCCACTGACAACCAGACCTTGTATAAACTGGGAGAGGGAGAAACGAGGAGGTTGGTGCAGTGTAGAGTTTAAAATTTTTGTATTTAAGTTGACAGCAATTGATCGTGCTTCACGCAGTAGGGGCTGGGCTGGCGTTTTTACTGTGTTGGTTACGAGGCCTATTACCAGAGTAGCGGTGGAATGGCTGCCCACTGACAACCAGACCTTGTATAAACTGGGAGAGGGAGAAACGAGGAGGTTGTTGCAGTGTAGAGTTTTAAATTTTCATTGGCAGCATTGATCGTGCTTCACGCAGCAGGGCTAGCGTCTCCCACTGTGTTGTTAAGTCACTTAAGCCCATCATTAGTGTGGCGGTAGAATGGTTGCCCAAAGATAACTACACCTTATATAGGCTAGGACAGGAAGAAATGAGGAGGTAGGTGAAGTCTACATTTTAAGTTATTTTGTGAACAACTGACATGTTTGGCCACTCTTAGTAGCCTAGACGTGGGAGATAAATAGCTAGTATAACAATTTGGACAGCGTTTGAAGTAACCATTTTACACAACAGCGTTCTATATTGAAATTTAAATTTAACCTTAAACGCTCATATTGTAGAGTGAGTGTAACTACTACAACATGCTCGAGATTGTTTATCCTTAAAGGGGTGGACGGAGCTTAGGTCCATAAGACTCAAAGGCTACGATTAGCGTGACGGTGGTTGTCACAAAAAGCGTAAAAAAAAAATTTGTGACACGCCTTTGATGACGTCCGTCTGTTTGCTTCGTTGTGTGTATAAAAAAAAACTAAAATTTAGACGATCTCCGGGGCGTAGTGGTTAATACGCCAGTCCACCACTCCGGATGTTCTGGGTTTCATTCTCATCCAGGGCCATTCGGAAAATGGCTATTTTCAAATTGTCCTATGAGTCTTGTGTGTTTATCCTATGGATATAATTAAATAAAGTATCGTTTAGTTAGTATCCTCAAATCCCCAAAGTAAGTTTAAACTTGTATTATATAAGTTTAAACTTACTTTGGGGCTAACCCCAATCACACTGATAACACTCTGATTGAGCTAACTCAATCAGTGTGATTTGTCCTTTCCTCTCTATCTAATTTAATTTAATCTAACATACAAAATGAAAGTAAATACACCAGAAAAAATTCCTTGTTTCCGAATCTAGGGTAGCGCAATTTGGAATAGACATGGAAAGGGTGGAACAACGCTTTATCAGCAGAGGAAAACGTGCGAGTGACTTCCCACAATTGTGATAACATTGTTTCTGTTACCTACACTTATTCAAATGACAGAAGAAAAGCGTATTTTATCTAAAGGGGTTGATTCAATTTCCACCATAATAAAGCTTAAGAGATCTCCAATAACATATACTTTTCAGGCAGTCTTTATTTATTAGTAAATCTTTTGACATAGGTATCTATTTTAAGGTGCCTAATTCTTAACATATCTTTCTCCCAAAAACTTACTCTGACACAAAATATACAAAAACTATTTGAAGAGTGGATTCAGTCCATGATATTGAACAACTTTCCCCAAGGAACATATATCGAAATATGAAAAATAAATTTTGGCCTCCCATACAAGTTGACCGATCAGCTGATCCGAGGTTGTATGGGAAACCAAAAATAATATTTTTTATATTTCGACATACGTTCCTTGGGGAAAGTTGTTCAATATCACGGACTGAATTCACCCTTAAAATAGTTTCAGTATATTTTGCTAGATGTTATGTACAGCGCGTGTAATTGATATATGCGTAATGAAATAAATCGAACCACAGGCTACACTAGATCACTGTAATTAAATTAAAATCACAATTAAAAAAACAAAAAAAATCTGCATTTCTTTATAAAAGTGTGCAGCCGCCCGGGTAATTTGTACGGGAATATCGAATTAATTTTTAGGGTTCCGTACAAAAAATGAAAAAACGGAACCCTTATAGGATCACTCGTGCGTCTGTCTGTCCGTCCGCCTTACACAGCCAATTTGCTCCGAATCTACTGGACCGAATCAGGTGAAATTTGGTAGGATGGTGTAATCCTATGACCCAAACACATATGTGCAAAGTAAATAAATATTTTTTTAAAATAAGGGTCATTTTTGGGGGACAAATTAGGAAATTAAAAAAAAAAGTTTTGCAAACCTTACTATGTAATATATTAAATGAAAGGGCTCGTTATGACGATCTCAAATATATTTATGTTATTATTGTAAAATGAATAGTTTTGATTTTATTCATGGAAGTAGACGAAAATTGACCATTCCACCCCCCCCCCCCCCCTGATCTCCAAAACTACTGAGCCTATAATTTAGAAAAAAATACAAAATATAGCTCATTGCTTGTAGATTACAGGAAAACCTATAAGAATTCAATCAATTGTATGGAACCCTCTCCACGCGAGTTTAACTCGCACTTGGCTGATTTATTTGGTTTTTTGACTGTTATTTCAATATCATTATACTATAGTGATCTAATAGCCCGTGGTTGACTTCCGTGTATAGCGGCCGAAGCGTCAATTATTATTACACGCTGTATATTATATGACCAGCATATATTAAAACATTAAATGTTTGATTAATAAAAGCTACATATTATGTGTTGTTAGTTAAGGCCGTACCTAAATTTTCAGGGGTCCAGTGCTGCCCCCATTTAAAATAAATCATTTCAAAGAAAACGGAGACATTATTTAAAATTTTGCAACTACCAAGTGCTAGATAACCCTTCAAAGTATTTTATGAACTACTCTTCATAGTAAATCACAGTTTAGTGAATGGGCTACTACCGGCATCTACATAAGTAGAAACAGGTTATATGATCTATATGCCCAAAAACAATATAACTTTAATCCTTCTTTTATAGAATATGTTAGAAATTATTCTAAAATATTTAAAAAAGTTTGTAGACGAGCCAAGTCGAATAGTATTAGCAAAAAAATAAATAATGCTCCTAATAAAATTAAAGAAACATGGAGTGTCATAAATATGGAAACAGGTAAAAATAAAACCAAAGAAAATATTTGCCGAATCAAATGTAGTGGTAAAAATACTTCAGGGGCAGCACTGGACCCCGGAAAATTCAGGTACGGCCTTAATGAGACATTTTCTGTTTCGCTGTATGTTCAATGAAACAATTTTTATTGATAACTGCTTGCTTTTAGATTTCAAAGGTATCGGTTTCCAATAAATATAGAAAATTATAGTCTATCTCGATAAGCTTGGCTATAAAGAGCTTTCTCATTATGTGTATAAAGTTTTATATTCATATACTATCACGATTTTATCCCTAATGGGGCAGACAGAGCATTTTGGGTCTCTCTCGCGTCTCGATTCAGAGAGAGCCCAGGGCCGCAAGATTCTAGCACTTTTAACATGAAATAAATCAAAATAGAGATGGGTTGCTAGCCGCATCCCTATTTTCGCTTATTCCCTTGCGAGAAGGAAAGATCGCATGAGAAACACCCGCATTCGTTAGAGCAAAGTTACACGCTCAGTTTGGCATCAGTTCAGTCTATCAGTCTGGTCAGAATGATCGGAGAATAATCGTGTAACCCTCGGATTGACAGACTGATGGTTCTGACGGATGAAAATTATCATTTTGTCAGTCTGTTTTGAATGATGAAAGACTGATGGGAGACTAATCGCGTAACCCGCTCGTATCTTCCTCGCGTCAGTACTGTACCGTACTGTACTTTACTACACACCGTACACGTACTTTTTTACTAGATTGACCATGTAACCGTGAAATCATCCATCATTCTGGCGTCAGTCAAGTCAATCCAGACTGATAGACTGAACTGATGCCAAACTGAGCGTATAATCTTGCTCTTATTTAGAAGACGAACTGCAAAAGAGTCGCCTACGCTGGTACGGTCATGTCTTGTGGAATCCGACTGTTATACCGTGCCGCCTCCACCGGGGCCCGGCAGGCTTGGTAGACCCAAAAAATGCTGGCGTGACGTCGTCAAGGTTGACATGGGTGCCAATAGTCTTACAACCAAGGATGCTGAGGACCGTGCGAAGTGCAGAAGGAAAAGCCGGAAAGCGGACCCTGGGCGTCGCTGCATTTTAGCTGGGTGCATCCCAGACACTGGGAATACGCTGAGATGAGAGAGAGAAAGACACCCGTGTGGTTCCGGGTTAGAATAGGACCACTCCATCTCTTCCTGTGGATGTCGTAAGAGGCGACTAAAAGACTAAGCACAAACATCTCGTGCTACAATTGCATTCCCAAGGAGGGTTAACGTCGGGCGGCGACTGATTGTAAAACTTTTAGCACAAATACATTCCCAAAGAGGGCTGACGTCAGGCAGGCGGCCGGTCGTAAAACTATAGCCAAATCATTCAAACTGTTCCGGCTATTTCTTCTCCATTTTGCAAGGTCTTTGGCATCTTTGGGTGACCATTGAAATGCATGTTAGTTATATTTGGAGAAGAAAAAGCGGGAAAGCGCACCCCGGGCTCCGAAGCAGCTCAGCTGAGGATGCAACCGGGAACGCGCTTAGACGAAAAAGAAGAGAGAGAGAAAGACATTTTCACCCATTCCCTCGGTTTTTACGATCTACGCGGGAAGTTTCACAGCTGTTCACTAATCACAGTTGTTCGTAGTCAAAACTCAGTGGGCGGATCTAATATGAATAGGAAATAGAACTAATGATCTATTTCCTATACTCTTCATTGATGTCTTGCCAACTATTCTTGAATTTGGAGCAACCGATTAGTTGTGACGTCACTCGACGTCATGATTCTGAAGCTAAAGGGGGGTCTTTTCTTGTTTCTATCTAGGGGTTTTGATTCCCTTTTCCGCCTACATGCCTACCATCACGCTGAAAGTGGGTAGGTTTTGGGCTTTATGGACCAGAGCCCTGTTTACCCCGTCCTCTTTTCGAGTGTTTTATTCGACTATTTTAACAGATCTTTTTTAGTCTCCACTGCAGGAGCACGACCCTCTATGTACGACCAGAGCCATATATTAGCCAGAGCAGTCAGAGGATTTGGCCTACAGCCTCCAGACGCTGCCGCGCTTGCCAGACGGGTTGGAGAGGTCACATAGATGTTTATAAGCTTTGTTTAGCTTGTATTTCCTAAGTCGCCTTCTACGACATCCACGGGAAGACTGTAGTGGACTGATTCTACTCTGCCGGAAACAACACGGCAACCTTGGGTGTTTACTTTTGTCTATATAAATGTATTTATCATAAAAATAGTCATAATAACACAAGTTTGAAAAACTTACTTTGGGGCTAGCTCAATCTGTGGGATTTGTATCATTTTTCCCTATATGTATATTTATTTATTTATTTTCTAACGTTTGTAATTTGTTTCAGTTTGGAGCTGAACACAACAGCAACCTTCCACACGCCTGTGTTTGTCACCGTCAGCCCGTGTACTAGTGACTTCCGGTGGATGGTGTTCCACGGTTCTCACAATAAGAACGGTACCTATCTAAGCAAATTTCATAATTAACTCTTTTTCTTCTTCCTCACCTTACCCCACTTTACGTGGAGTCAGGACAGGATGTGAGTGTTTTCCATTTACCTCTATATTTTGTCATTGCATTTTATTTATCAACTCTATCATTATTACCTATTTCCATCATTATTCGTAGATTTCCATCAATGAATACGCTTCCATAGTATCCTTACTCGTAGATTTCCATTACACCAATTGTTTACTTAAAACTTGTTCACTAGTTAAAGTTCTTATGCTGCTAATTTTAGTAATTAGGTATCCTGAGATAAGGTTGTTTTTGGATGCAACTGGAAATACGTTGAGATGAGAGAGAGAGTTTGAATTTGAATTTGTTAAAATACGTTCAGTGACTTTTTTGCGAGACTGAAAAATACTTAAACTCAGTTATTGGACGAGGCCTTATAGCCAAAACTGTTTTTTATTTATTATTTTTGGTGCATTTCATTAATTATTCGTATTGTTTTCTTTTGTTTTAGAGCCTTTGCTATTAGTCAAAGAATATAACGGCGGTACAACAAACACATTTTCAGCATCTGTTTCCCAGCACGACAGATATATTCTGCAGGTAAAGTGTTTAGTTTTCAGACGACGACTCCTTGAAAAGTTAAACTCTATATCTAAACGACCTCGGTGGTGTAATGGTCTAATGATCAACTAGCTAGTCCGCCAATCCGGGGGTTCTAGCTTCGAATCCCAGCCATAGCAAGTAGTAAAATGGCCTTTTTCAAATTGACCTGGGTCTTAGGTCTTTATCTATTTATGTATTTGTAATAAAATTAATGATTTATTTATTATTTAAGTATTGTTGAGTTAGTATCCCATATTACAAGTTTAAACTTACTTTGGGGCTAGCTCAATTAGTATGATTTGTCCTTATCTATTTATTTATTTATCTCAGAATTTCCTCCCACGTTTGAGTCTAGGATTAAGTATTTCTCTTGTACGAATTACCCCCTACAATCTAATTTGTCCCCTAAAAATGACCTAACCTTAATGTTACCTTCAGTAATTTAATAACGTGCCTATTTGTGCCAGAGCCGGACCATCTGCTACCTGAAGTAAAATTATCCCAATTCAGTTATACTTGGAACTAATTTTGTCAACGTGTTTTTTTTTATTATGTGATGTCTGACCTAGTTTACGTCCGAGTAATAGGGATGTGGAATGGATCCGAAAATTTGTATTTTATTTAGTCCGTCAGTTAGATTGTCCAAAAATAAACGGGCAAGTGCGAGTCGGACTCGTACATGAAGAGTTCCGTATCTCCGTACAATGTTTTAAAACGCTAAAAATACACGTTTTTTGTATGACGACCCCCTTTCATTTTTAACTTTTTTTTATTTTTATTATTTGTTGTTATAGCGACCATAATAATACATAATCTGTGAAAATTTGAAGTATCTAGTTACTGCCATTATAAAGATCTAGTTTAAAACGCTGAAAAAACACGTATTTTGTATGGCGACCCCCTTTAATTTTTAACTTTTTTTAGGGTTCCGTACCTCAAAAGGAAAAAACGGAACCCTTATAGGATCACTTTGTTGTCCGTCTGTCCGTCCGTCCGTCCGTCTGTCAAGACCCTTTTTCTCAGGAACGCGTGGAGGTATGAAGCTGAAATTTATATCAATTACTCAGGTCTACTGTCCCTTGAAGCTGTGAAAAAATCAAACTTCTAAGCCAACGCAATCAAAAGATACAGCCGTTTATGCCGCAAATTTTCGACACTTGCAAGGCAATCAAAACCTACAGGGTGCTTCCCGTGAACTCAGAATCTTGAAATTTGGTACGAAGCAACGTCTTATAGCATAGATAAAGGAAAAATTACGAAAACCATAAATTTTTAGTTACATCACATAATATATTTTTTTTTAATAATTTTAAACTTACTACCCATTTCCTCATAAACGCGTAGAGGTATTAAATTGAAATTCATACCAAATACTAAACCTTGCAGGTTTGTACGGAACCCTCGGTGCGCGAGTCCGACTCGCACTTGGCCGGTTTTTTTTTATTTTCTGTATTTATGCTGTTATAGCGGCCACAGTAATACATAATCGATGAAAATGTCTAGCTATTACGGTTCAAGAGATAGAGCCCTGTGACCCATATAAACCCATATTTTTCAGTTTATCAAAGTACAGAAAATTCACAAAGATACAGCCCATCGAAGTTTCGGAGTGAGGGTGATTGACGTCACCGTCAAGTGAAAATCGTACTTGATCGTAACGTCATGTGAATTTAAATGCGCTGTGTCTTAGTTATTATTTGCTAATCAGAAAAAAGAAAACATAAGTATACAACATTTTTTAATACTCAACCTGATAGCTAAAAATTTTTTTTTGTCCTCATCCGAATTGTGACTAAAACTTTGCGGATTTTACTTAAATTCTATTTATATTTCAGTTTTTTAAATTAAGATTGAAGATTTGTGAACACCTAAACTAAAAAGCTTGCTTGAAGTTGATATAATAAACGATTTATCTATCTTAAAAAGGAATATCGTGTTATAAAATTCGTTATTACTAGACAGATGTACTCTTTCAATGTGTGTAGTGTGTGTACTCGTAATGTAAGTATAGCTCAGCTCAACTTAAGTGGAGCCTGATCCTTCCTTCGTCTTTCGTCTAAGCGCGTTCCTGGTTGCATCCTCACCTGTGCTGCTTTGGAGCCCGGGGTGCGCTTTCCCGCTTTTTCTTCACCAAATATAACATGCGTGTCAATGGTCGAATAAGGATGCAAAAGACCTTGCAAAATAGAGAAGAAATATCCGGAACAGTTTAAATGATTTGGCTATAGTTTTACGACCCGCCGCCTGCTTGACGTCAACCCTCTTTGGGAATGTATTTGTGGGAAAATTTTTACAACCGGCCGCCGCCCGACATTAACCCTCCTTGTAATTGTAGCATGAGATGTTTGTGTTTAGTCCTTTAGTCGCTTATTACGACATCCACAGGAAGAGATGGAGTGGTCCTAATGTAACCCGGAACCACACGGGTGAGGTTAAGTAGAGCCTGATCCATAGACTACTTTAGTTCAGCCTTCTTAAGTTTTACCCTTAATTTTGATGCATTTGATTCTCCAGATGTCGTCATCAAGAGGTGGGTCAGCCGCCGTGAGCGTTCGAGGCGAAGCGACCAGGACCGTCCGGATGCGGCTTCGGGTCAGGTCCAGACGCCGACTGACAGCCAACTGGGAACCTAGGTATGATTAACTTAATTATAATAATAATTATTGTGTCGGTACGCTTTTCAGCCACGGGTCCATGGGGACCCGGTCCTTTGAGGCGATCATGGGGCCAAAGCCAACATGAAGAGGCCTTTTAGTACCTTTTTATCTAAAAAGTGAGATGGCTGCATCTATGGAGGTCTTTCCCTTAATATACCATTGAGATGCACTAACGGAAATTCCTCCATAGCTGCCGATTTATTGCCAGGGAAAGATTAACTTGGTTTGGGCTATGTGGATAGGATGATAGTGGACCGGATAACTGGGTTATGGAGTCAGATACGGGCATCTACCTAAAAATCTCTCACAACAATTTAAGCCTGGTAGATGGTGACTTGATGCTCATTGGTTATTATTATTATTATTCTAACTTATTCCTTTGGCAGTCATTTAACGAATGAATTCAATTACTTGTACGAATTTTGATGAAATGATGTGAAAGTGGCTACGTCGCTAAACTCGTTTAAATCTAAACTCTTTGGATCCTCTCTTGTCACCTCAGATATTTAAGCTTTCATTTCAGTGTTTTTATGTAGGTACAATATGTATGTATATATATATCTCGTAGTTTGCATGTTTCTATTACTTTAAATTTGTATAAATGATGCTTTCTTTTATTCTATGTACACACTTCTACCCTTCTTGTGAGTAATTGTCCTATCTACTTATTCGCCGGTTGACTGGAAGAGATCCCATTATGGGATAAGTCCGCCGTTGTCAATTTACTCTATATGTTGTTTTTGTCTTCAATTATGTGTTTTCTAAGTACAATAAAGTTATTACAAACAAACAAACAATTTTATCAAGCCAACCACACATATTTCTGCTTGGTGTAATGGTTGACCGGGAGAGAATGCGACATGGCATTAGGTCCACCACTTGCATAATTTAATTTTTTTTTGCAATAAAGTTTGAGCTAGTGGCTCTGTGAGAATAGTAGACCCCTTTTGAATTTATTGCAACATCTTGTGTAGAATGAACTCCTATGCCTCTCAAATTTGATTGTAATCCGTCAATAAATGTAGCAAAAACTTCATTTACGCAAGTTCACTTAAGCAAAGTTTACCTCTATTTCTTCCTTAAAGACTAAAAAATTTAAATAAACCAAGGAAGTTGTATGCCAATTTTGTCAAAATCAGTTGAAAAATGCGACCTGTTGGCGAAAACAGACCGAGGGACATAAGCATTTTTCATTAATCTCGAATCTGAGACACTTCGCTCGCTCAGGCAATATTGTTTGTTTGTTTATTTGTTTATAGAAAATAGAAGAGGAAAATATTCAGTTAGCTACACTGTTAAAAATTATGTAATTTTACATGCAAAAAAATTACATAAACCTTTAAAATTCTCGAAAAATCTGGGAAATTTACGGAAAATTATGAAATTTTACATAATTTTTGTCATTCTTACATATTTTTCCGTAAATTACCCAGATTTTTCGGGAATTTTACAGGAATTTTTAGTAAACTTACATAATTTTTACATAAACTACGACACGTTGCGTTCTTTAAAACAATAATTGAAGGAAAAATAGAAGGAAAACCTTGAAGAAGATTTTTTTAATCAACTAAAAGAAAAATTAAATGTGTAAACGTATAAGGAGGTTAGGATATACAAGTATAAGAAGTGGTCAAATAACCTGAGCAAAGTCGCAGGAAATCGCTGGATGCAGGAAATCGCTGGATGCTTCCGATCGGTCATTTTGGCAATCCTCGGGGACTAACACAAAACGACAACTTTCTTTACTCCGAAAGTGGTCGTTGTTGGAAGTCTTCAGCTAACAGTGGGGCTCATCTTGGGGCTCAAATGATAAAATGATAACTTCAGCGGCGTTAGTGTACTCATAGTAAAACTGTAACACATTAATGTTGGAGTTTACACAACCGGCACAGCTACTATGAATCGGCCTTATGTAGGTTTGACATATTAATTCAATGAGGCTCGATTTCACACCATAAAGATTAGGTACCTATCTGGTCGCGTAAAAAGCCGTCGTCACCGTTAACACTCGTCTCATAAATCTGGTCGCAAACGCGTATAGATGAATTTATTATGAACGCCAAGTACGGCAAGTGATATGAGTAAGGGCGTGTTATACGATTGTCTTTCATCAGAATTACATCTTTTTGTTCGACTGCCCCAAGAAGCGTTCTGTCTTTCGAGTGGAGGTATATATATACGTACCTATGTATTGCACGCCTCATAAGCGAAGCGCATGAGGTAGTGCTCTACTCTCGCCTTACAAAAATCAAGTGATTTTTTTAACTAAATGTGTCTCTATTTATTTTCTATCGCACTTGTACAATAATATTTACACATAAATGTCAAGGAAAAACACTAGTTTCAACACTTATGACATTTATAAAAGATATTTTGCCTTTTAAATAAATAAAAACAATGTTTAATAAAATCATTTTGTGGACGTCCGTGTGTCTGTATGTATGGAAACTGGCGTGGTCACGATAACTCCCGAAAAACTTATCTAATCAAGTCCATTTTTTTTATACGCTTCAGTATTATCCAAAACTAAGTCCTTTCGAAGATCACGGTCTAATTCAATGTAGTTTAATCGTAATTATTATTATAAAAATACAGGTGACATATTAAAAATAATTTTGGATGTGAGGTTTGTTGAAAGAGTTAATACCTATATATGATGAGTACGAATATGTAACTGGCAAGTAAGAAAAGAAGTAAAAAGAAATTTGAATAAAGAATGTTGTGATTTTGTTTGTTTTATTAAATATGAAAGACGAATAAATGTAAAAGAAGTGATAAGTTAGTTAATATTTTATTTAATTTGCATTAACTAATTGAGAATAAAAAGAACACTTAACTTGACATTTGTGACGTAGTCTTGTGTCTTTTTCTTGTTTTTGCTTAGTTTTTTTGAGATTTCTCAAAATCTACCGGTCCGAATCGGTTTAAATTCACAGGAAATCTGTTTGGTTCCAATCGGTTTAGTTGTTCAAGAGTTATAAGCGGGTCACATACACACCCACACACACACATACGGATAGGGTGCATGACACTTGCTCGTGAGTGGTCAGGGATGATTCCTGAAACCTTTAAACGTCGAGATCTGATGAAAACTCGACTTTTCAAAAACGGGGTGAAACTAATAACGTCCCGAATTTTGAAAATTTTCATTTTTCTCAGCGGGTAGTTAAAAAAAAAAGTTAAAAATAATCTCCAGTCGTGCGTTAAAGCCGACACATACTTTTCTTCGTTTTAAGTTAGCAATAAAACAATCAAAATCAATTTAATTGTGAAAAATGAGATTATGAGGCGTGCACTTTTGGATTTTCCAAACTATATTTATTTTGTTTTACTGAAATCCATAGATAAAGGATTATTCCTATTTTGTTTTCCAAAATTATAGGCCCTGTCGTTTTGGAGATAAAGGAGGGTGGTTAATTTACGCGTATTATCTTTAATAACTTTAAAAACACTGATCTAAAAAATTATAAAAAAATATTTATTTAAAATTCTCATAAAAAGCTCTTTTAGTTGATATGTCACATGATATAGTTCTCAAAACTTTTTTTTTAATTTCTAATTTACCCCCCTTTATGTGTATTTGGGTCCGTCTTTGGGTAACTTTGCACAGGCAATAATAGTCTCAATAAAAAAGTTTTTAACCCTTCACAGGCACAATGTGAACGAATCCTAACATTCGTAAAATGTATCACACGATATCGACAGCTTTCTGATATTGGTTCGCTCATAGCTCGCCGATATCGGTTTTTTACACGCTGAGTAGAAACTTCCCCAATCGGGTGAGAAGTTGTTAGCACCTCTACAGCACAGAAAATCAGTGATATTTTCTTTTTACAAGCTTTTAGTTAACTAACAACGTTTGCAATGTATTTTGATATAACTATATACTAATAATAACTGATATAACTAAATTTACTTTTTATTCTTTATTTTATTGTGTTTTATTTAAATGACGTTCGCGGAAGATCAGCGTGGCGGCTTACGCCCATCATATCCTGAGGCCTGAGTGGAGTCATTTTGGTTATGTTTATGTTTCTAGATTTAATCAAAGCCTAGAAATTATCCTAATATCAATTAAATACGTTCAATTTGTGTCTAGTGTCTTCTTTTTTTCTATATTTATGTTTTCATGTAACTAACCATTTAATTAATATAAAGATGACAATGCAAAATAATCTGCCCATTTCCAGTTTTGGCTAAATTCCAGTATTTTAGTACTTAATTCCATATGTTCTTTGATGTTTTTAGTTTATCATCAAAATCTTTCGTTTTACATTCTGAAATGTACTTACTTAACCCAGCACCTATTAATTTTTTTTGTTGCATCTTTACTCTATGCAAATAATACTTGCATATGTTTCTGGTTTTAATCATACCCTATAAACCTTACCATCGGTTCATCTCGTTTACTAATTATCCTAATATCAGCTGAAACCTCTTCGGCTCGCAACGCCGATACCATCGACACGCAACAAAGTGTTCACATACCGACAAGCCGACAATTTTCAATGTAGATGTGACGGGCGCGGATCCAGGAATTTTTTTTGGGGGGAATCAAAAAATCAAAATCAAATATTTATCCAGTAATTAGGCCTACGCAGACACTTTTACACGTAAATAATTTTAGTGTATATTACGTGTAATGTTTATTTATAATATTAAAACTAATGTTATTTTTTTTAAACTACCTATACTAGCGTTTCGCAATGACCACTGCTGAGAAGAAACGCCGAAATAAACTCATTTGCATAGTATTGGTCGCCTGCGCGAGAAGGGCTTTGTCAGTTTACAAGAATATTATGCCTAATGAGTGAAAAACGAGTGCCAAATCCAATTTACAGAAATAAGTAATACTGAGTAGTCTTAAGAAAACGGAGCCAAGCGGACGGGGGCAAGTAAGGTTTCTAGCTCTTATTGAGTCTTCTGGAGACTCACACAATGTACATTTTTGGCAAAGATAATGGAGTGGTTTGCAATTGCCTCCTCCATTTCACACTAGTGCAGGGTTTATCTCGATGTTTTCCTTCACCGGAAGTAGGTGGCGGTAGTTGAGAATGACTGCATATGAGTACAAACTCAGAGGTACATGTTGCGTCTAATGAGAATCGAACACGTGCCTCACGAACGAAGAGCCAGTACCTAAACTTGACCAACACCGCTTCTAGCAAGTATTATTTTATGCTACTTGCTGACTTAAAAAAAATCGGGCTTAATTTACCAAAATTGTTTTTTATGGACTGGAATCTCGGTAGCTACCAAGACTCCAGTCCATGATGCAAATTAACTTCCAACGATTGGTGACACGCTCTGGAGAAATATCTCACTCACATTCCGAGGCAGACACTAGAATAGACTCCTCAGGGAAAGGGGAAGCGTGGTCGACCAAAGTAAACATGCTGACGATCGGTACCAGCAGAAATGAAGATAATAGGATAAAATCTTGGCCTATGAAATGAAGCTCGTTTTGACATAACGAGATGGAGTACTGCAGCTGCCCTTTGCCCCACCTAGGGTATATGAGAAAATGAGTCAAGTAAGTCATTTCGGCAACCCAGGTGGGGGGTTTGGTACTCGTACTTAAACCGTGTATACGCCCCAGATATGTTATGTGGAGCACAGTGGACATCGTCAGCCACATTCCTTTACATAATCGGTCCCGTTAAATCAGTAAAAAAGGAATGAGATTATAGAATTCCTTTCTTATAGCTGATTGGATATATTGTTAGGGATATACAGGTATTTTGATCTTAAAATGCTGACTTAACTTTCTATTAGAAGTGTATGAAGTATCAGCTGAATATAAGGCATCAACTTCAACACACAAAGCATTTTTATAATGTTATTTCATCCAGAGGGTGTTATACAAGCGTTTAATGTTTGTTTATTCGTACCTCGACTAGGTCAAGTTAGATACTAGCAAGTGGGTAAAAAATGGTTTGCGAGCCACTATAGTTTCCATATTTTTTCATTTTAAAACACTGCAGATAAAAAATTAGGTATATTAATATAGGGGCTTCTGCCATGTTCTATAAAATGGCATATCCTAACCCTAATCCTAACTAATATTATAAATGCGAAAGTGAGTTTGTATATTTGTTTGTTTGTTACCTCTTCACGCTTTATCTACTGAACCAATGAACCAAAAATGAATATATTGATATAGGTATGTACTCGTATATATTTATGTATATATTTTATATTTGTATGTATGTATTGCATGTATCTTTATTAATTACACTTTTTTCTTCTTGCATACAACTTCGCACCTCACCTGTTTTCGTTAAACATCTCCAAGTACCTCGGTTGTCTGGAAGAGATTGCAGCTGCGATAAGGCCGCCTTTTGACATCTGTTTTCTTTAATCTATTACTCTGTATCATTATGTTTTATCATAATGATACAGAGTCTGTCCGTCTGTCCGTCTGTCCGTCTGTCCGTCTGTCCGTCTGTCCGTCTGTCCGTCTGTCCGTCTGTCCGTCTGTCCGTCTGTCCGTCTGTCCGTCTGTCCGTCTGTCCGTCTGTCCGTCTGTCCGTCTGTCCGTCTGTCCGTCTGTCCGTCTGTCCGTCTGTCCGTCTGTCCGTCTGTCCGTCTGTCCGTCTGTCCGTCTGTCCGTCTGTCCGTCTGTCCGTCTGTCCGTCTGTCCGTCTGTCCGTCTGTCCGTCTGTCCGTCTGTCCGTCTGTCCGTCTGTCCGTCTGTCCGTCTGTCCGTCTGTCCGTCTGTCCGTCTGTCCGTCTGTCCGTCTGTCCGTCTGTCCGTCTGTCCGTCTGTCCGTCTGTCCGTCTGTCCGTCTGTCCATCTGTCCGTCTGTCCGTCTGTCCGTCTGTCCGTCTGTCCTTCTGTACGTCTGTCCGTCTGTCTGTAGACACTTATTACTAATTTTCACCGATTATGTATTATTGTGGCCGCTATAACAACAAATACTAAAAATAAAAAAAGTTAAAAATTAAAGGGGTCGTCATACAAAAAATGTGTTTTTTCAGCGTTTTTAACTAGATCTTTAAAATGGCATTAACTAGATACTTGAAATTTTCACAGATTATGTAACTATACTCAGTATAACATCAAATACCAAAAATAAGTTAAAGTAAAAAATGTAAGGGGTCGTCATACAAGAAACGTGTTTCCTCAGCGTTTTAAAACATTGTACGGAGGTAAGGACCCCTTTATGTACGAGTTTGACTCGCACTTGCCCGTTTACTTATTTATGTTGAAAGTTTAGAAAACCATTAACAAATTGATATTATTTTATGCTTATAACAAAATTTCTTATCGCTGACACGACGGTGAGTTGGAAAACTATACGTTTTGTGTTTCGCTCACTACCTAAATGAAAAATAGCACTCCGGGATTGTTTAAGGGCCCAGTCCTTATTTTTAATGATTTTGACTGCTTTTTCGGAGCTGATTGGAGCCAAACTATCTTAGTAACAATATGTTTAGATATGTTAAATTGAAGTTTATTTAAGAACTATACACATATATGAAGATTGATTCATGTTTAAACACGTACAATAAATATATAAAAATAATTTGTCTTTTGTAAAAAGAAAGAAAAATGTAAAGTTCTCCGAAATTCTCAAATAAATATGGGGATGAAAACGCTGATAAGGCAGACCGCTCACTGCGCTTCTGAATTCGTCTAAATTCGTCTCCATGGTGCATGTACAATGCAGCGCAATGCGTATGTGTAGATAGAAAATATAGATTCGGGTGTTCAATCAAAAATTCCCACGGTCGAAGACTGCAGTCTTAAGGCCCCGTCAGTTCATAGCCAAGAATACTTTGATTGTTTCAGTGCCATCAAGCCAAAAATGCTCAATAGTTTTTTGGATATTGTGGATGTCTGTAGAAAATCTTAAGATTCTTAGGTTTATTTTTTGAGAAATAAACTGTAATAGTTTAATTACAGTGATTTTTCAAAAACACGCACAGTATTGCAAGTTGTGAACCCATCTCACCTTAACATGGCATCGAACTTCTCCGTCGATTTATCTATACTTCGTTACACATACCAGAGCACAGCCCGTGGTACAGTTGAAGAATATAAATTGAAACAGAAGCGGTGTCCTTTACTGGTTTTTGTGATGCCAGTAATTATATGGATGCCTTCTCATAGCATTGTGTTGTTAGTAATGTTGTGATAACTCCCCCATTAAAGTAACTGGATGGACCATAGCGATATTTTGCCCGCATTCTTGGTTTGTTTCCTATAACACTACTGTACTGTCCCTATTTGGTTTGGTGGTTTCTTAGAATAGTTACGAGTAGATGTAAGTCTAAGAATAAATGATCGTTCTTATTATTTTGTTAGCTATTTTATTAATTTTAACACTTTCCGGGACAATAAAGTCTATTCCAGTTGGACAAGTATTTCAATCGATCGGTACCTACTTAATTTTAATATCAGTTCACGTGTTTCTTCGTTCTCATTTTGACTCTCTGTCTTCCTCCTCGACATCCAATCAGGAGAATTTCTACCTATAAAAGTTATTTTATATTTAAATTAAATTGTAATTTTTATACCAGTGATGTAACTAGTAAATACGGTTCAATTTCATATCACAATTAAAATAAAGTTCCAAAAAAAATTATAAAAAAAAGGAGAATGGGTGAAAAAGTATGCAACGCGATAGTGTAAAATAGTTAAAATGTATAAAGACAGAGCCTTTGGCCACGGCAGGCTTAAATTCGTTTATTTACGTTACACGTCCGTCTTTGGGTCGCTGACTTACATTATGTGTAACTTCCAACTCAGTCCAGTAGTTTCGGAGAAAATTGTCTTTTACAGACGGATGGACAGACAAACAGACAGGCACGTGAGTAATCTTATAAGGATTCCATTTTTATATTTGAGTTACAGAACTCTAAAAATAGACGTGCGAACTATGTGAATAGAAAACCAAGAAAAAAAATGGTTTTACCATACTCACTTTTCTATAAACCACTTCCTACTGAGATTGATAAAGATATCACGTTTAATTCATCATGGGGTAGACAGATCCTAAGCCTATTGAGATTAAGTTACTCAAAAAGCAGAGTTCAAGAATCAACAATCATTTTATTTGCAATATACGATAGATCCCATAATCATGTTAGTGAATTTTAGTAGTATGAACATTTAATAAACCTGCAGACAGGTATGACCACAGAATAAATAATACTAACGTACCGAAGTCTCACTCAGCAAAGAAATTCAAGGAAATATCTACTCAATGTGGCTAGCGATATGGTTTAATTTGGCTCACGTCAGAACGCAGCACCTTTTCGTATAGATACCTAGACATCCATTGCAGACCAATTTTATTCTTATTACTCTGGACAAACGATTCGTATAACTGAATTTACCACCCGGAGAGGCCGCCTGCGCGCATAGTAATAATGTAGGTACATTTTCGATACCTCAACGGGGAGTGACACAGGCCTGGTATGGTATGACAAACCTTTTTAAAGGTTTAAAATTAATTTAAACTCGTAGTAATTAGGTTAAAGAAATGATGAGGGGTGCGAGAAGTTGCCTACTTGAGTTACAAGAAATGTTGACGTGTACAGGTACCTGTTCTATAAAAAAGTGGGCCGCATACAATAGAGCCAACGAGAACACACCGCATTCTCACATACTAGTCTCATTTATAAAGGATCTAGAAATATTTATTAACTAGTTTTTGTGGTGTCAACAAAGACTCTATTGAAATTGCATGTATTTGTAACCAAACATTTAATTGTAATTGACATAAGTATCGAGAGAAAAAGTTAAGAACAATGCTCACTTCTTTTTGATGGCTTATACGTAGGTATGAACTTAATAACCAGTTCAGGTTTACTCTATATATTATACATATACATAATGTAGGTATGTGCCTACATGTTTAAATGGCCAATATTCAACATTTTGATGTCAAAATGTTGAATATTGGCCATTTAAAAACAATCACACTGTGAAATCGATACTCATCTATTATTACCTTCAACAAAGGTAGGTATAGATCTTGTTATTTAAATGTGCACGCCACGCCCTACTCCTCGGTGTACGCTCACAATCAAAATAGATGTTTATTCTCTATACATATAATATTTTTATTTCGTCATTGGTCTTTCATTGACTAGGTGCTTGTCAAAATGTCGAACCACTTGATCTGTTGTCCAACTAGTGCATAAATGAGACAAACGCCCGACAGAGCGAGTTCATTTGACGGTAGACAAACTACTCGTATATTTACTTACTTTCAGACTTAATATGAGTACTATATTTATATTACTATATTTTTTTTTAAATAATTACTTGTTTGCAGTCGCAAACAAGTAATTATTAAAAAAACAACAAAAACAAGCTTATAACTGAAAGAATAAACTTTTTTAAATTTCAAGATGAACCAATTGAATCCAAACTTGGTGGGGTTATGTTGTTTTATGACAGAGATGCCGTGTCCACCTTCCGGCTTTATCGTGAGATTAGGTCATCACCATAATAACATTGTCAACCAACTTAATTGAAATTTGAACTCGATCGAATAATGTGAATAATCTAATTTAGCTTGCAAGATTTGATTACAGACACACAGAAAACAGGACAGTTAAAACTAAACAAAAGCTACCAACTGTCACTTAGTCGGTAGCACTGAATAAAATTTTATTTATTTATTAAATCTTTATTGAGCACAAAGGTACAAAAGGTGGACTTAACGCTAATGCATTCTCTACCAGTCAACCTTTAGGAAAAACTGTAAAATCAATTTTATTGCGATAGGCGCTACAAAAAGAACCTATACATACATATTAGGTTGGGGAAAAAGTCTTTTCGCATATAGTATGTATGAACTTGTAATTAAACCACTTTGGCTATACTATTTGTACTTGGCTGGTTTTAGTATAATATCATTTAAAAGTTTAAATTTTAAAGAAGATAATTCCTAATTTAAATTAGGAAAATGCGTGATTTTCATTTGTTTTTCTTACCGTCAAGATGAGTGAATCTAATGAAGAAATTAGATACATTTTAAAATTTTACTACCAAAAAGGTAAAAATGCAACGCAAGCCGCGAAAAAAATTTGCGATGTTTATGGACCTAGTGCAGTTTCTATGAGAGTAGCACAAATTTGGTTTAAGCGTTTTCTATCCGGAAATTTTGATGTCAAAGATGCACGTCGCTCTGGTCGCCCTGTTACGGATAAATCGATGCTATTTTTGAAAAAGTGGAAAAAGATCGGCATATCAGTAGTTACGACGTAGCTGAAGAATTGGGAATTGACCACAAAACAGTTTTGGCGCATTTGAAAAAAAATGGGTACACAAAAAAGCTCGATATTTGGGTACCTCACGAGCTCTCTGAAAGAAACCTAATGAATCGTGTACTCATTTGTGATTCTTTATTACGACGTTATGAGACCGAACTATTTTTGAAGAAATTGATAACTGGTGATAAAAAGTGGATCACGTACGACAAGAACGTGCGAAAAAGGTCTTGGTTAAAGGCCGGTCAGGCTTCACAGACTGTGGCGAAACCCGGGTTAACTCGCAACAAGGTGATGCTGTGTGTATGGTGGGATTGGAAGGGCATTATTCATTATGAGCTGTTACCATTAGGCAGGACCATCGATTCAGAACTCTACTGCGAACAACTGATAAGATTAAATCAAGAAGTTGAGAGAAAGCGGCCGGAATTAATCAACAGAAGGGGTGTGGTTTTTAATCATGATAACGCTAGACCTCACACATCTTTAACCACTCAGCAAAAATTAAGAGAGTTTGGCTGGGAGGTGTTAATGTATCCGCCGTATAGTCCTGACCTGGCACCTTCAGATTTCCACCTGTTTCGGTCTCTTCAGAATTCTTTAGGCAGTGTCAGCTTAACATCACGAGAGGACTGCCAAAACTACTTGACGCAGTTTTTTGATCAGAAGCCCCAAAATTTATATAGCAATGGGATCATGGCCCTACCCATAAGATGGCAAAAAGTTATCGAACAAAATGGTACCTACATACTTTAGTTAAATGTAAATAAACTATATTAAAAAATGTTTTGAATTTTCATATAAAATGCGAAAAGACTTTTTCTCCAACCTATTATATAATATAAAAGTATACCCAACAATATTTTTAATTTCTCTTTTTACCTGTTTTAACCCAGATCAAACCGGAGATTATTTTTTTTTATAAATTGTTTCAGCCCAATTGATCCACAAGCCACCACTTACTGCGTAGTAGCATCCCACATAAAGAATTACACCTCACTATGCGCTGCACAATTCGACATAAAAATCAATCGATTAGAAAACAAATCCAACAAGTTCAACCCAGAGGCAGCGCGATTGAACCCTGAGGTCAACCAACTGAACCGAGAGTTCAACCAATTGCACCGAGAGGCCAACCTGTTGAACCTACAAAATAGAATGAACAATACTATGTTTAGTTCTACAGAAGTCGATAATTCAATAGAAATGGACACGAATTTTGGAATTTATGGCGATTTCAAAAGTGTGTATCGGAGGAAAAAATTTGGTGAGTTAATTTCCCTCTTTATAAGAAAACTGATACAGATACAATATCACGTTTTTATCCCTAACGGAGTAGATAGAGCCGAGAGCGTGATGACGGGCGTTAAGATAGAAAAGGGGAATCAAATAATAATAAAAATCAAACCTTTGGTGAAACTTTTTTTTTCACTTTTGAAACGTTTGTAGACATAAATGATTGTCTATTGAAAAAAAAACAAATGAAAAATAATGTTAGTTTTAATAATTAAAACAGTGAAAAGATGTTTGAAAATAAATCAGTTTGTATTGTTTTTATTTTTCATCAATATTGATGTTAGATATTTTCACCCATGGGTAAAAATGTTATGGATGACACTCGAGGCGTCTTTTACGTCGTAAGTCGATGTCCACTCGTCTTTTTGACCCCTCATATACCACTTTTGCATAAAACACTATTAAGTATTACATTTTCTATCAACAGGTCGAAGCACAAAGGTGACTGATGAAGATCCAGTGATAGCCTGCGTAGGAGAAAGGACTCATCATTTGATCGAAAACTTAGATCCGAGTACGGTGAGTTAACATCACAAAACGCAAAGATAACATAATTACTAACTTAGTCGTAAGGTGTCATTTAGAGAAAACTATTTTCTCTTGTCTTCGGTTTAAAAAAAAACATTACGGGAAGAGAAAATTGTTTCCTCTGATTTTTTTTAATAGGTCACTTTATGCGCGTATTTTACTTATTTTATTTATTTATTTTTATTACAAAGCCACGCTAGTTTACAACAAATCAAATCGGATACTTTTTTCTTAACGTCAAAAACAAACATTTTCTATGGGATTTGTATAAAATATCGGACTATGACGTCATTTCCTTGGAGCCAAATAGCGCTCCTAATATCCGTTTTTCTGCATTAATAAATGTAAAATCACGTTCAAAGTGGGTGTGATCAATGACAAGTGGCATTTTTTGTGACGTTTTATTCTATTAACAGTACCAAATAATTTATTTTTGATTCAGTAAAATATCCAATTGTATATAAACGGACAACCGAAAAGTGGTGAATATACAAGTAAGGCCAAAGTAGGAGTTTAAATAAAATGTTAATTACTTACCTAGTATATGAACCTACACTACGTATAAAGTGTTTTTCTCCTTGACTGAACTAGACAAAATAAGAGCTCACTGCCGAGAGGGCGCTCTTATTTGACGAGCCGTATTTTTTGCGCTGACCCGATATCTAGTTGTATTTTTGATCGAAGGTTTACTTAGATTGTTAAGAAATCTGTCAGTAGGAAATAAATGAAATAATCTCTTCACCTTTTAGACATACTACGTCAGCGTATTTGGAGTTGCACGCGATAGAAGAATGGGATCTCTACTGGCTTCTGGAAACGTAAGACCAAGGACTTCAACCGCCAAAAGACTGAGGGAAAACGTGCCGTCACAAGCTGTTGTTAGAGGGAAAACTGTTTACTATTTCAAGGTAACTATGCATTTTTAATAATAAAATTTTAAAAAAAGTACAATTTAATTTTCTTGGAGGAGATTCTTTCATATCAAAAGTTCAAAGTTGTTCATATTCATATTCATTTATTCACTAAAATTTGTAACAGGTACACATAACATTGTCATAAAAGGTCTTATTATTTTACAAATTTCACCTTTATAAGGCATTGTGAATTCTAATAAATTAACCAAAAGGAAACACAAAAAAAATATTATTCGTCTAAACACAATTCAAAGTCCAAAAAAATTTTTTTTTCTTCTTCTCTTCTTCGTGTCTTCATTTAATTTATATGGGACAAACTTGGTAGTAAGGACTTTCAAATAAAAAATATATCAAAATCGGTTCAGAATTAGCGAATAGGTAGCCTAAGGGTCGCAAGACTCACAGCTCACATTCAAAAGGATAGTGGGTCCCACTGTAGGTTAGTAAGAAAATTAAAATAGTGACGCTGTACGAGCCATGCTCGCACATTTCGGCGTCACGCGGCTACATACAATGTAGGTCACGTGTCATTTGTTTTTACTTAAAATTTTAAATCTAATAAAACAAACAATTGAGATACTATCGAACAGCGATCGAGAAAGGACCCGTCACACCCAACTCTACAACATGTGAATTACCTACAATAAACCAGTTTCTATGTAATAACATCATACAGCTTCAACATTAACACATCTTCGGTGTATGGCGTAGGTCTAGGTGAAAACCGAAGCCCGCGCCGTACATAATGGTCCTTCGAGCCGGATGGATTTCGGGCCCTTTTGCGATACCTCATCTCATCGCTTATTGACATGATTTACCAGATTTTCGGTTATGCTTTTACGATATACATTACAAAGGAATTACATGTAATTTTTTTTTTGTTTGAAAAGTTTCTCGATCGGATTTGTTCTTAGATATATAAGAGGAGTATTAATTTAATTTTAGTACAATTTCTTTGTACTAAAATTAAAATTCAATTGAAGTAAGTACACTTGAAAATTTACACACTATACATTTAAAAAAAGTAAAATATAGTACAGATACAGATACTATATCACGTCTTTATCCCTAACGGGGCAGTCAGAGCCTTTTAGATCTAAGCAGTCGAGCCCAAAGACGTAAGATCCAAAGGCCACTTTTAGAGTTATGGTTGGCGAAAAGATGGTAAAGGAATCAAAATAGTGATGGGGTGCCGCATATTTAGCATTTTCACCCATTCCCTCGATTAGCTTTTACGATCTCCGCAGGAAGAGAAGCAGCTGGTACATTCTAAGTCTTTTTCTTTTCTTCCTAGCCAGCGTGGAATAATAAAGTAGTTAGGTGCTACTTATTTCTAAATTTTAATTCTAAATTTCTTCCAGTAGACCTGCGAGAGGATTTATTATTTTGACTACCTCCGTGGTGTAATGTTCAACACCACCACATGTCCACCAATCCGAATTCTGGGTTCGATCCCCAGCCAGTACAAGTTGGAAAATGGCCTTTTTCAAATTGTCCTTGGTGTTGGCTGGCTGTTTATCTATATATGTTTTTATGATAAAATATAGTATTGTTGAGTTAGTATTCCATAATACAAGTTTCACATACTTTGGAGCTAGCTCAATCAGTGTTATTTGTCATCATCTATTTATTTATTTATTCTATTTAATATTAATATCTTGCAATAATTTTCCAGGCTACAGTAGCAACAGGTGGTGGACTCTGGCTCACAGTATCTTCTTGTGGTGGAGCCGTGGACGTCGAGGTCTTGGTCAGAGGGAAGAGGCTGCATTTGACCAAAAATATAGGTAAATATAACCGTATCTACGTATAACCACCGAATAAGGATTGGACTAAAAATATTTTTGGCTCATCAGGTAGATTATAATTAAAAAATATTGCAGGTACCTATACGTATTTTTGCTTTTCTCTGATTAGCAGATAATGACGACGATACGCATTTAAATTTTGCATGACGTCTTTTCAATAGACGGTGACGTTAATCGCCCCCACTCTGAGACTTCATTCGTAATTTTTTTACAATTAGTTAACCGAAAGATATGGGTTCATTATTTTTTTATAATCTAACAAACGAACTAAATAAAATAATATTTTTCGGATCCAATCCACACCCCTATTAAAAAAAGTACTAATGTAGTATTACTTTAGCCTCACACTGACTTAAATATTGGATTTGTTTGATCCTTAATGTAATTTATGTGGGTAATAAAAAATGGTTAATAAAGAAAGTATCTTATTCAAAAATTATTAACCTTTTTTAGAATCTCATTCAAAATTCTTCGTGCCTGGCCCAATTTCCACCTCATCTATACAAGAGACGAGCGAAGAGAGTTCCGTCCAGTTCGACTCCAGCTCTGATGAAGCGAGGATGCGATATGTCATCAAAGTGTCACCGAGCAGATGGGACAGAGATGGGAGTGTTAACATCGAGGTAAATATTAACAACCTACTTTTGTTTTAACCACCGGCTCTAAACTGCGGCGTTTAGGCTTGCTATGGGCTAAACAAGATTTTAAAATTCTACCATACTTCTGAAACAGCGGCACCTAAAGAAGATTTGGTTTTCGCCAGAACCATAATAAATAAAGATAAAAGTTGTTGCGGGGCATTTGTTTCTTTAATGTAGCAGATGTTAAATACGCCTTAAGCGGGTGCAGATACCTAATTACCTACTTTTACTTTATACACTACATTGTGACTTGACTTCCGTCACTGGTATGACTCTCCATTGATTCAGAGTAACATATATACCTACTACTACTACAAACGAAACAATGTATCTATACACACGTCGATGTGTGAGTTTTATACTTAGGGTCGCACCGCAGAATTATTTTAATACTTACCTACTAACGAGTTCCACATATTTACGATTATATTTTTCCATACCGGAAGATTTGCGAACACTATGACGTAAAAAATATTCTGTTTTATATGTATTTTTGTAATGTTACAGAAAAGTCGGAAACAGCTACATAATATCACTTCACAAATATTTTTCATTATGTCCATTGTCCATTTCACCATTAGTTCACTTTACTGATTATTATTGAGTCATTTATAATGTAACGCACTAATTTCACTAATTCACTATTGTAATATAGTAATTTGCATATTCGGCGCAAAACTCTACGGTAATTATATTAATAAATTCAATAAAAATAAACAAATGTTTATCACGCTTGATGATGATGACAAATTGACACGCACAGCATGTCAAGTTGTCATTGTCAACAATGGCATTTAGCACTATAACCCGCGAAAATCTAGTTGGCATCTGCGATTACCTGTGAGCGAGGAGCCTATGTAACATTACCGGATTGCTTATTAGCAATCCGGTAATGTTACAATCTCGCTCTTGTGTATCTCCCGCCAATGCGAGAGAGCGAGAAGGGTATTTAATCAAGATGGTTGCTGGGAATAACGTGAAATTATATTGTTGCTTTGCTTACCTGTTTTCATCATTTGGAAATGTATGAAATATACGTTCTTTAGAGTATTGGGTGGATAAACAATTATTATACGCGCACCTTCTCACCATAATGGTTACTATTGGTTGACAGTTCTCAAGACAACACACGTCGCGTATTGCGTGCGGCTAGTAATTAAACCCTTGTTTGGAGCTGTCAAAGCTCACAAAGTGCGGGGGAGAGGTGCGGGGACGCCAATTTGCGGGAGACGCTGTGAGAGACCATTCTGTTTGACTCTTATGTATTCTGTGCTTCCGTATAAATAAATTCAATGGCACACTTAGTAAGCTACGTAGTAAGGCGTATTCTCATAAAAAAACAGCCATTCTCCATATTATTTTTAAGAAAAAATAATTTTCTACGTAGAGCGAAGTTTTTCAACAACAAACAACATCGTAATATTCCAATTTAAAACGTTATTTCACTTTTGCAGATCGCAGCTTCAACATCGAGATGGGGAATGAGTACGCCGGAGTTATTAGAAGAGGGGGCAATAGTCCGGGAGCTGCGGCCGAAGAGGACCTGTCGATCGGTGGACGTTGCGTTTCTGCCTGCGACGCACAATTCTACGGATGTTATAAGGTAACAATTTCATAACTAGTTAAGCTTAACTTTTCGACTGACCTCCTCCAAGGAGGTTATCAATACATGTAGATAAATTTGTCAAAAAAATACCTATCATCTAAGTAAACAATTGTTTCGTATTTTACTTTTAAGGTGACGTAAAATCCTTAAGATTTTTATGTAAATTTTTTGAGGAATAAACTGTAGTATTTTAATAACAGTGATTTTTCAAAAACACGCACAGTAATGCAAATTGTGAACCCACGTCGCCTTAACTGGAATTGAAGTCGGTTATTGTTTTGAAAAATTATTCGTTTTAACATGATAAACCACAGACATATAAAATCACAGTTTAGTGAATGGGCTACTACATATACCATACCATAAAATTTATGCAATAAAAGTCACCTTGCTACTTAATTAAAATATTTTGTTCTCGTAGCTACCCGACTATGTAGGTACCTATTTATCATTCAAAATTCATTTTTAAGAGCCTGTGTGACCCTATAGCCTTAGAGCGATTTTATCAATAGTTACGAAATACTTACTTTGAAATAAAAACACAGCAAAGTTCAGGACTAGCTTTATACATAATATATTTCCAAAACACGATTTCTTAAAATTTTCTCGACAGGAAAACATTGCGAAGTTGCCTCCAAATCACCTCAGAATTATACTAAAACGGAAAGTATTCAAGAAATACAATAAATTAGCACTTGTAACTTTGGATTATAGTTCATTGTATTAAATATAAGGCAGTCATCATGTCTTACTTTTTTAACAACTCTTAAATATTCTTTGTAAAACGAAAACCTCAAAAACAAAACCAGCGTCATTGACTTACCGCGATCTTTTCATTGCGCATGGCTCGCTGTCTCGCTTCGGCTAGAGCGCTAGAGTAAATTTGTATGCGTGGAAGCGGGAGCAAAACATAGATTATCCACATCAGGCCCAGCCTTAAACTTAAATATTATTTTCAGATATTGCATCTCATATCGGGAGAATGTGGCAGGAGAAAACTATTCCTGTTTCCTGTCAAAAAGGTCAAATGTGAAGACGATCTGCCTCAACCACATTCAAAGAACGCAGTAAGTAATATCTATCTTCCGAAATGCTAACTGATATAAAGTCAAATGGTGTAAAAGAAACTATTCCATGCTGGTCTCGGAGAAAAGAAAATACTAAGAATGTACCAGCTGCTTCTTTTCCCGCGCAGATCGTAAAAGGCGATTGTGGGAATGGGAAAAAATGCGAATCATGTTAATGGGGGATGCGGCGAGCAACCTATCACTATTTTGACATCACATTTTTCCACCTTCTCGCCCACCATCACGCTAAAAGTGGCTTTTGGGTCTTGCGGTCCTGGTAGGGCTCTGTCTGCTTAGAGCCACAAAACCAAAAATGCTATCCCATTGCCCATATGCCCATTAGGGAAAGACGTGATAATGGTGTGTGTGTCCAAATGATTTTCTTCATCCGAACGCGTTCCCGGTTGCATCCTCAGCTACGCTGTGCTGTGCTACAGTGCTGTGCTGTGTGACATTGGCGTCGAGTTGATGCAAAAAAATATATAACCTACTTACTTACTTTTGAAGTGATTTTTTTTTCTATCGCCTCAATTTATTTTATTATTTTTCAGGGAAAAAGTCATCGTTCAAAAAATAAGCGGGTTGAAACCAGGTCGAAAGTACGCCATCCAAGTGACCGCTTCGAGTAGGGGGAGCTCTGTGCCATATAACATTTTACTGGTCGATACAAATGTGTCCTGCAAAGAGGAATTGATATGAACTTTATGACAGTATTATTGTACCTATTAGTAAATTATGAAAGTCTCTGCGTATAGTCTCGCTGTTTAATCTAGAAAAAAATAAGAGCTGCTTTCTATTTTAAAAGTCATAATACGGATGTGGATAACAATATTTTTGGCTCATCACATGGATTATTTTGTACCTTTGCGTATTTTTCTTTTTTTATCTGGTTAGCAAATAATGACGAAGAAACACCGCATTTTAGTTTTGCATGACGTCACGATCAATTATGATTTTCACTAGACGCTGACGTTATCGCCCCAACTCAGATAGGTACTAGATGCGCTGTATCTTTGTGAATTTTTACTACCTTGATTAACCGAAACATTTCATGTTTCGGTTAATCAAGGTACGTTATTTTTAAATAATCTAACTGAAGGCCTAAATTCGGGCTCATTCCACGTCCCTATTGCTACTCAGGGGTCCATTCCTTTGCTCCTTGTTATTTTTACGTTTATTATATGGGAATAAACGGGCAAGTTCGAGTCGGACTTGTACATGAAGGGTTCCGTACCACCGTACAATGTTTTAAAACGCTGAAGAAACACATTTCTTGTATGACGACCCCTTTTAATTATTAACTTTATCTTATTTATAGTATTTGTTGTTATAGTAATTTCAGGTGTCTAGCTATTACGGTTTAAGAGATAGAGCCCTGTGACAGACGGACAGACAGCGGAGTCTTAGTAATAGTGTCCCGTTGGCACCCTTCGGGTACGGAACCCTAAAAAGTGACATATTTACAAAAAAATACTGATCTTTTTCTTTTTTCTATTTACCTAGACTTTTAGCCCGACCATACCTACCTAGCTAGGTCCTTTGATTTGGACAGGTTAGCTAAAAGCCACTCTAAAATAAAAAACTGAAATGTGTAATCACAATATTATTACTTACAGGTTGCCAAATAAGTTGTGACCTCGCCATAAAGCTAAAAAAATAGTTACTAAATGTTACATGGATTCGCCCTTAACACAGATTAAAAAATATACCGTGGTACCATCTTTTCAGGTCCACTAACAAAGTTGTTGACTTATAATTAATTATTGGACAGAACGTTAAAAAAATGTAAGTAATACCTATACTGTTCGTTCGTTTAAATGTAGTAGACTGTCAGTGCGGCAGCGCCTTTAAATACGCTGCCTTTGTGGCGCGCAGTCTGCAAACCATGAACGAACAGTACGAGTATAAGTAATCTGACAAAGTATGAACCTAAGTATGTCATAATTATGTAGCTTAGC
Organism: Acrobasis repandana; assembly: GCA_963576875.1. Classification (NCBI taxonomy): domain Eukaryota; kingdom Metazoa; phylum Arthropoda; class Insecta; order Lepidoptera; family Pyralidae; genus Acrobasis; species Acrobasis repandana. Next base: position 4,814,678 of record OY756230.1, on the reverse strand, counting down.
TACGGTAGTAGTCAATGTGCCATGTCATCAATGAGCCTATCAAGAATACTAACTTACATATATTTTGACGATTTTACCCGATTGCCGAAGAAGGGTGATGTTTTCAATTAATAATTTAACTACTTTTTGGAGCAGTCGGGTATAAAAATAAACTTTTTTAAAAGACGGTTTTACATTGTTTTAAGCAGTTTGAAACTATACTTTAGATGATGTAGCAAGGGATAGAATTATTTTATTATTTATTATTTTTAAATGTGGCATTTATATACCTACTTACTTATCTGTAAGTATTAAATTAGAAAATAAGTTGTTGTAGTTACTTTAATCAAGCATAATCGACCTATTAATAAGTTCCTACTTTTGTAAATATTTCAACCCTATTAGAAGTAAATTATTATCAACAAGTACCTATTTTTTTTACTAAGTGTAAGTATAATACCTAAAGGTTTAAAATAAAATTTTAGATGTACATACTTACCTGTTTTTTGTTTTATTTTTCATCAAACAAACAGGACTGACCAAGATGCTCTATGGAAGTTGCGCTATAAATCATTACAAGCACGTACGTGTTTATTTATCTACAACGCAGCTTGCGGTAGTGTCAAAATGAAAAAAAAGAACTGAACGATTCGTAACGTTTTTGAAGAAAAGGCGTGAGGAAGTTCGTTCCTGGAGACTACTGGAGAGAACGTGGGAGTCATACAACGAATGGTTAGCGCGAGCGTTTCCAAAAAGCCGCATTTTTTAAACCTCTAAACTAACGCGAAGGATTTGCAACGAGTGGTCTTGACTACTCATTTGAGCTAAAAAAGTCAACCTTTGCGTTGTTTGACCTGGAGATTACGTTTCTTTTTACGCTGTTTTTTTATTAATATTAAGGCCGTACCTGAATTTTCCGGCGTCCAGTGCTGCCCCTATTTAAAATAAATCATTTCAAAGAAAACGGCAAATGTGCGTAGTAAAGCTTAACGATATCATTATAAACTGTAAACAGTAGTTCATAAAATACTTTGAAGGGTTATCTAGGGATTGGTAGTAGTAAAATTTTAAATGATGTCTCCGTTTTCTTTGAAATGATTTATTTTAAATGGGGGCAGCACTGAACCCCGGAAAATTCAGGTACGACCTTAATGTTAATTTTTTGAAAACCATTGGCAAATTTGCGACGACTTGGAAAATGACACGTTTTTTGTTTCGCTGACTGCCGCGTTCATAGATAGGTCTCCTGACCTGAAAGTGTCCCGCAACTGCAATTCTTTTTAGTCTGTCTCAATTGTCTGTCTATTCGTCTATCACTCAAATAACTTGCTACGAAACTACTGGACCGATTGAGTTGAGGCGACTCAATGTATTAACGTAAAGAAATAAATTTCAAATATGGAGGCTACTTATATGGGCCTTACATTAAAAAAACTAGTCACGTGCGAGTTAGTTAGAGGGTTCGTACTTCTCATAGGTTTTCCTCTAATCTACAAACAATGAACAATATTTCGTATTTTTTTTTTCAAAATTTTAGGCTTAATAGTTTCGGAGATCAGGGAATGGACAATTTTCGTCTTCTTTCATGATTTTTATAAATAAAATTAAAATTATTTATTTTACAATAATACTTAACAAAAATATTATTATATAGGTATGAGATTCTAATAACGAGCCCTTTCATTTGTTATACTCGTATGACCAGTAAGGTTTGGAAACCTTTTTTTTTATTTTTTTATTTGTCCCCCGATAATGATCCTTATTTTGCTCATCTGGAAAATAAGGATCATTATCGAAATTTGGTAGGATGGAATCCTGTAACCCAAACAGGGTTACAGGATTCCATCCTACCAAATTTCACCTGATTTGGTCCAGTAGATTCGGAGCAAATTGGCTGTAACTGTGACAGACGGACAGACAGACGTACGAGTGATCCTATAAGGGTTCTGATTAATTTAAAAATAAAAAAACAAAGTACTATAAAAACATTGTACTTAAATTGAGTGAAAAGGATCGCAAACCGACGCTACTTTTTTCATTCATTCAGTAATCGAAGGTCTTCAAGGCGCCGCCGCCGCTATCTTTGCGCGGTACCAATTAAATGACATCGTCGGCCATCGGCGTCGTAATCGGAATACGACGTCGGCTTGAAATCGACTACAGTTACGCGGTAGATCTGCTGTTCTTTAATTTTTTGTACGGAACCCTAAAAATAAAGTTTTGTGATAGATCACAGTCACAGAAGATCACGTTATAGAAACGTGTGGTGACTATCAAAGATGAAAGCTAGGCTAGGGGGAGAGGATTCTCCCCCTGTTTAATATTTCCTATAAATTTAAAGGAAAAAATTTTAACAAATAAATAAGGCATCGTCCTAAACAGTGATTGAGCTGGCCCCAAAGTAAGTTTAAACTTGTATTATGGGATACTCAACTCAACGAATAATAAATACATGTAAGTATAAATAAGCACCCAAGACCCAGCTCAGGACAGTTTTATAAGATCATTTTCCATCTTGCCCTGGGTGGGGACCGAACCCAGAACCAGTGGCAGACAAGCGTACTCTTAATTAATCATTAGGTACGCCACGGAGGTCGTCAAGGTGGGTTCGTTTTAATTTTTTTTCAAAATGTTTGTTATGTAGGTACTTACTACTTATACATTTTTATATTTTTATTATCACTCAGCGCTCGGGCGTATGGGCAATGGGCACGCTTTTTCAAAATATAAACTTAACTTTTCGCATTTTTGTGATCTTACGTAAGAAATATCAGGAATTCAGGAATTCAGGATAGTCAGGAGTTCAGGAGTACCTAGGGCTCTCCTCTCTCCCACCCCTAATAACACCCCTATGCCCTAGTAAGTAGGTAATAAATAAATGGTGGGCGCCTTATCTCAGAAACTAATAGACCTAAAATTAAAAAAAAAAATACAGGAAATAGTCAATACAGGAAAACCTCTTTTCAGGAAAAACTCTCACTTGACGGCGACGGCTTATTTTGTATAGAGTGCAGGTGCAGTATTGGTTGGTTTTGCTGTTGACGTTAATAAAACGCTAATGTCTTTAAAAAACGCCAATGTCACATCACACACACCACACGTCACGTCAGTCTTGTTAATTTTCGTCTGTGTGATATTTTTGCAAAAAATCTTCAAATTATTAATTGATTACAAAGTAGAATTAATATTGTTAATTTCTATTTAAGAAAAGATAATGTCTACCAGTGAAAAGGAATATTTTGGACCGCTAACCTTGCACCAAAAGAGCGAAACACCAACGATATTCAAGAGCGAAGAATCTGTCGAATGTTTATGTGTTTTGTGCGAGGAAAAATTCAATATACCATCATGTGAGAAGCAGTTATTGACGCATTTGTTCATGGAACACCGGCTGGTGGTCGCGGATGTCAATCAAATTGCAGATTTGGGCGCCTACATGAAATATTGGAGACTTCGATTTTTAGGTTAGTTTAATTGTGTAAGCAGATAGTTTAAAGCACCTTAGTTATTTATGAAAAATCCATTAAAAAAAAAATACGGTGTTATTACTGCCCATGTAAGTTCTATGGTATTGTTTATAAAATTTCGCGTTCTTGTAAGAAGTTCACTATAACTGAGTTTACCTAATGTGCATTTTTTACCAACTGGTACTAAGCATTTTTTTAAACTAATTTGTCCATTTGTTGGGCAAAGGTCTATCCCATCTTCTTCCATTTGTATTTTTCCTGTGTATATCTTGACCATCCTTTTTGGAATACTCAACGTATTCCAAAAAGGATGGTATGATTTATAAAACATTTATTTATTTTATTTTGATCTTGTAGTTTTTATTTGATTCTTAATTCCTGAACAAGTGTTAAAAAGAAAAACATAATTAGTTAAATTTATATTTTACATTTCAGATCAAAATCTTCCATACTTCTGTACAACAATGCTGCTAGACAAGAAACCAGATGGCACAAAGTCAACAAATGAAGAGTACTTCTTATTGAGTGATGTACTTCCAGAAGACAAAGAATTACGGACAAACTTACAACAAACTAAGCTGGAGAAACTATTAGAACGACACCAGTTTGAGCGAGAAGACAAAAACTATGTGAGAGAATGTCTGTTCTGCCGTTTCGTCTCAACTACCTCTAGAGCCAGTTATTTAAACCATTTGTATGAGAAACACAACTTTCACATTGCCAAACCAGACAACCTTATATTCATTGATGAATTAATCGACACCGTAGCTGCTAAATTAGATAACCTCAAGTGCATCTTTTGTGAAGGTTTATTCAAAGACCGTACTATACTAAAGGAACACATGCGTAAAAAAGGCCATAAGAGAATTAATCCTGATAATAATGAGTATGATAAATATTATCTAGTCAATTATATAGGTGATAAAGAGAAACCGAAAAGTAGTATTAAGCACAGTAAATATCAACGGCCCCAAAGGCCTGATTATGAAAACAATTCAAATGTTGACAGTGACCCGGAATGGTCCGAATGGACTGAAGAAAATGGTCCGTTAATAACTTGCCTCCTTTGCGAACACACAGAAATGGATTATGACAATATTTTGGACCATATGGAAAGGCAGCATGAATTCTCATTTACAGATTTTACGAAAGGCTTAGATTTTTATCACAAAATTAAAATAGTAAATTATATAAGACGTCAAATACATTTGAAACAATGTCTATCATGCGATACAAAGTTTGATGTTTCGAAGAACTTGGAAAAGCATTTGAGAGAGACAAAACACTGGTCCATGAAAAAAGAGAGGTGGGATCAACCGGAATACTATTTTCCTACGTATGAAGATGATTTGTTTCTGTGTTTCATTCAAGATGATGACGAAAGTTGGTGGTCTGGTGATGAACAAGAAATAAATAGGAGAAACAGTATGTCAGATAATATTTCTAAGGAAATGGCTATGTCTGTACTTAATGACTAAGTTAAATTAGAAAACGTTGTGAAACAACCTGCTTGTCATGGTTTTTCTAAGATTTTTCAAGATGGGCATATGTAAGCAACTCATGCCGCTCTCCTGGCATTACATACATATAACAGTCACTTTGTAACTCTTGCCATCTTATTTTAAATTGCAGAATAAATTATTATTTGGTTTAAGGTGAAGTGGAAGCATAAGTGGCGCCCTCATTTTCAAAGTAATCCCTCAACCTTTGAAAGTAATATTGGTAGTCTGTCTAGTTTTAAAACGGGCGAAAACTCGTTTTAAAAATAGACGTACTATTAGTAATAATTTCAAAGTTTATACATAAAATAGTTAGGTCTTTTTAGACATTGATACAAATAAAATTTTTAAGTATCACTATATTTAGTTTTATACAATTTATTTCAAATGAGGGCGCCACGTATGCTACCATTTCACCTTAAACCTTGATTATTCACCCAAATAAAATTGATAGTGATAAAATAGGTGACATATTGCGAGGTATTCTTGTTTTGGGTGGATTCAATATAAAGATTTCATGCACTCACAACACAGTTCTGCAAGACACAAAGGCTTGGAGATCACCTGGAAAGAATAGATGATACCCGGGCTGTTAAGTGCATCACCAAGTGGCCCCTGCAACAGAAGAGACCCTGTAAGGACTGTGCCGAGGAAGATCTAAGGAGAATAGGCAGGAAAATATCTTGGACGAGGAAGGCCAGTAACAGAGCGAAATGGAAGAAGATTGTAAAGGAGGCCAAGACCCACAAAGGGTTAAAGTGCCGCAGGAAGTAAGAAGAACTCTCAGCACTGTGTGAAAAACACATATCAGCTCCCCGCTGCTCGTCTATAATTAAAATAAATAAAATTATGGTTTAAACCAAGGGGTAAAGTTAGTTAGCATTTTGGCTGGTGTTGCAGGCATTAAATAGGCCATGGTAACCACTTACTATTGAGTGGGCATACATACCATACATATAACTGTAACAGTTACCAAGTAATACCTGCAACACCAACCGTGTTATAAGAAAACGTGAACAAATTTCAGCACTAGGTTTAAAACGTTGTAGGAAAAAAGAGCATTTTAGTTTATTCAACTCTTGTAATTAATACCAATATACCAATAGATACCAATTGAAGAGTGGTAACTACTGGCAGTGTATGGTAGACTATACCCAGTCCCTTAAATAAAATTAATCGAATAAATTATTTGGTATATAAGAGAATAAATAAAACGACACAAAATAATGTCACTTGCCATTGATCGATTGAACATATTCATTTTCGATGTGATTTTAGATTTATTAATGCAGAAAAAATGATATTAAAAGCTCTATTTGATATTAAAATACTATAGAATGTTAAGAAAAAGTATCTGATTTGACTTGTTAGAATCTAGCGAATTATATAAGCAGTTGCCATAATTTTTTGTAGGCTAACAACTTCTTAAATGATTATCTTAAAACAAATGTATTATATCTCATACTAACGAACTCTTTTTTAGGGTTCCGTACACAAAGGGTGCAAACGGGACCCTATTACTGAGACTCCGCTGTCTGTCCGTCTGTTCGTCAGTCACAGGGCTCTATCTTGAACCGTAATAGCTAGACACTTGAAATTTTCACCGATTATGTATTACTGTGGCGGATATAACAACAAATACTAAAAATAAAAAATAGTTAAAAATTAAAGGGGGTCGTCATACAAGAAACGTGATTTTTTTTGCGTTTTTAACTTGATCTTCATAATGGCATTAACTAGATACTTGAAATTTTCACCAATTATGTATTACTATTTTTAGCACAATAACAACAAATACTAAAAATCAAATGAAAGTTAAAAGTTAAAGGGGGTCGATATACAAGAAACTTGTTTCTTTAGCGTTTTAAAACATTGTACGGTGGTACGGAACCCTTCATGTACGAGTCCGACTCGCACTTGCCCGTTTATTTCTGAAGTGTTTTTTACTATACAGCGCGTAAAAAACTTATATACTGAAACTATTTAAGGATTAATTCAGTCCATAATTCTAAATTTTCCTAAGGAACATGAAGCGAAATACGAAAAAAAACTAATATTTTGCCTCCCTTATAAGTTGCCGATCAGAGGATCTGAGTTTCTATAGGAAGCATTTTTTTTTTTACATATTTCGATATATGTTCCCTTGTGAGTTGTAATAGTTGTTGAGTATCATGGACTGAATTTAGCCTTAAAACAGTTTCAATACAAATTTGTTAAACTTAATACAACGTGGAAGGGACATACCCGTAATAAATCAAACCACGGCCTATACTGAATCATTTTAGTATCTTCATCTTATTTAAGAGCTTAGTGGCTCTTGTCTGGTCTACATAGCTCTGTACATACATTTTAGTGTAATGAAATTAAAATAACAGCAAAAAAACAAAACAAAATTTCGGCATTTCCATACAAAAGCGTGCAGCCGCCCGGGCGATTTGTATAGGAACGTCGAATTTTCTTTTTGGTTTGTTCACTGTTATTTTAATTTCTTTATATTTTAGTGATCTACTAAATCGTGTAAGTACATCGTGGTTCGATTTATTACGGGTATGTTCCACGTTGTATAATACAAAAGCGAAATTTAAAACTGTTGAAAAGTTTATGTTGAACATAACATATAGGTACTTAAGGCGAGATTGGTTCACAATTTGCAATACAAACAGAAAAAAATCACAAACTTCCCTCTAATGTTTGTGATTTTTTTCTATCGAGCCAAAAATGCTCAATCGTGTTTTGGATATTGTAGGTGACTGTAGAAAAGCCTGAAGATTCTTATGTAAAATTTTTGAGGAATTAACTGTAGTAGTTTAATTACAGTGATTTTTTAAAAACAGTTTTCTTGGCAACTGGCGGGGCCTTAAAAGTATATGTTTTAATAACAAATTACTACATTATGTTTATATACCTTTTATTAATTTAAATCCTTGGTGTACAATTGTACATACTGATTTTATAAAATTTTATAATTTAAAATTATGTAGGTGATGTTTAGTGCATGCAATTTCAACGTATTTTTTTTATAAAATTACTAAGATTTTCTCACCAAAACTTAATGTAAATTATACTGAATCTATTCATCTTTAAGATTTTATCTAATTATCTCTATAAAATAAATAAGTATTCGAGTAATTGACTATGTATTACTCTTGCAATACGAATTAAAAGTTGTGTTAAATTAAAAGCTATACTTATTTATAATAAAATTGTAATGGGCAATAAATTATGTATTCAAATAGATTTTTTTCATTGTTTCTCGATAGCTGTGATGTAATAGCGCCTTTTAGGGTGCATCCTTAGCTGCGCTGCTTCGGAGCCAGGAGTGCATTTTCCGGCCTTTTCTTCTCAAAATAGAGGTTCTTCGAGAGGTTGTGGGTTTGGGCGCCGGTCGGCAATAAGGAATATGCATGTAATACCAATCCGGCTCATATATTTACAATTTCTATTAATACATTACCACGCCTAGTTAATTATTTTTCTTATTGACTCTTATTTGGATTAGAAATAAATTATTGAAAATATGCAAATATTGCGCGGGAACTTTTGACAAACAAAAGGGAAATGACGACAAAGTTCACAAAAAGGAAATGACAAGTTCGGGTGCATTCGGTAGGACTGTCCGTCCATGTAGATACATCTATCGACTATCGATGACATTCGAAATGTATGTACTTTTGTATAGAAGTTTAACAAACATCACTGGTTGATAATATCGAAAGTACCCAAAAAAGAAAAACATGCGTTGACCTTCTGTCTCTAGCGGATATTGCAGACTTTGACGTCATATTTTAAAATGGCGTGTTATAGTTGTTATAATCTACTTGCTATTTTTAATATTTATTTTCTACACCATATACATGTTTTTCGGCACTGATTTATTTTTTGCGGCTATTTCTCGACGAGGACTATCGATTAAAAATATAAAAAAATGCATGCATGTTTATACTAAACTACTAGCACAGAATACATAAGTGTCAAACAGAATGGTCTCTCACAGCGTCTCCCGCAAATTGGCGTCCCCGCACCTCTCCCCCGCACTTTGTGAGCTTTGACAGCTCCAAACCAGGGTTTAATTACTAGCCGCACGCAATACGCGACGTGTGTTGTCTTGAGAACTGTCAACCAATAGTAACCATTATGGTGAGAAGGTGCGCGTATAATAATTGTTTATCCACCCAATACTCTAAAGAACGTATATTTCATACATTTCCAAATGATGAAAACAGGTAAGCAAAGCAACAATATAATTTCACGTTATACCCAGCAACTATCTTGATTATATACCCTTCTCGCTCTCTCGCATTGGCGGGAGATACACAAGAGCGAGATTGTAACATTACCGGATTGCTACTTGACATGCTGTGCGTGTCAATTTGTCATCATCATCAAGCGTGATAAACATTTGTTTATTTTTATTGAATTTATTTATATAATTACCGTACTATAGTTTTGCGCCGAATATGCAAATTACTATATTACAATAGTGAATTAGTGAAATTAGTGCGTTACATTATAAATGACTCAATAATAATCAGTAAAGTGAACTAATGGTGAAATGGACAATGGACATAATGAAAAATATTTGTGAAGTGATATTATGTAGCTGTTTCCGACTTTCCTGTAACATTTAATACATATAAAACAGAATATTTTTTACGTCATAGTGTTCGCAAATCTTCCGGTATGGAAAAATATAATCGTAAATATGTCGTACTCGTTAGTAGGTAAGTATTAAAATAATTATGCGGTGCGACCCTAAGTGTAAAACTCACACATCGACGTGTGTACAGATAAATTGTTTCGTTTGTAGTAGTAGTAGGTATATATGTTACTCTGAATCAATGGAGAGTCATACCAGTGCTACTAGTGCAAACAATAGAGAGTCTATTGTTTGCACTAGTAGTTTAGTATACATAGGCCTATGTCACTTCCCGTTTAGGTATCGAAAATGTACCTACATTCTTACTATGCGCGCAGGCGGCCCCTCCGGGTGGTAAATTCAGATACGAATCGTTTGTCCAGAGTAATAAGAATGAAATTGGCTTGCAATATATGTCTAGGTATCTATACGAAAAGGTGCTGAGTTCTGACGTGAGCTAAATTAAACCATATCGCTAGCCACATTGAGTAGATATTTCTTTGCATTTCTTTGCTGAGTGAGACTTCTGTACGTTAGTATTATTTATTTTGTGGTATAAACTAACTAGCTGGTGGCGGAAGCACAAAGTTATATAGATCAAATAGCATATAAGTGATTATACAACGTGTAACATAAAGGGGGTATCAACGTACTAACCAATGTAAACAACTTTTACTATGGGACCATCCCTGAAATCGCAAAAAATAAATCTGCAGCTGTCTGCAGCTCCATACATTTTGGCACGGTAGGTATTTAATTTTGTATGGAGCTGCAGATTTTGATTTTGCGATTTCCGGGTTAGTGCCATAGTAAAAGTTGTTCACATTGGTTAGTACGTTAACTCCCCTTCGGGTTGAGACTCCCTTTTTTTACACGTTGTATAAGTGATTATACAACGTGGAAGGGACATATCCGTAATAAATCAAACCACGGTCTATACTAGACCATTATAGTAAAATGAAATTAAAATAACAGCCAAAAACAAAAATTGTTTTCAGCATTTCCATACAAAAGAGTGCGGGCCGCCTGGGCGATTTGTATGGGAATATTAAATTTTTTTTTGGTTTTTAGACTGTTATTTTAATTTCATTGTACTTTAGTCATCTAGTATAGCCCGTAGTTCGATTTATTACGGGTATGTCCCTTCCACTTTGTGTTACTTATATACTTACCTACCAATAAAAAATCGAAGTCTGTGATACCTACCTATAATGTCATAAAATCCTTCAACAAAACCGACTTAATTTTCGTTGAGAAGTTTCTTCCATCTCTAAAGTTCTTCATCATATCTTCACCAAACTATACACTAGTCCTTATCGTTTTCCATAACGGCGACCTCGGACAAGAGTTGCTTACCTATGTGATCTAGTATAGCCCGTGGCACAGCCCGTGGTTCGATTTATTACGGGTATGTCCCTTCCACGTTGTAGGTATAGTTACTTATTTTATGTTATATCGCGATATCTTCGCCAGTTGTGAAACGATTTTGATGATTCTTTTTTTTTATTTAATTAATATGAGATCAACTAGATAATAAATTATAATTTCACGCGTAGATGATCTATACTTAGATACTCCTTTTTTGAAGTAAGTTAAAAAAAATGGTTGCCTGTAAAGTCGGTTTTACGGGCGAAGATTTTACGTGACAACGGCGGCAGACCGATCATAGTTGAGTGGGAGAGAGACGCAAGGCATTCGGCGGGCCTCTCTCTCGTTCGGTGACTCATCGTAACGTTACCGAGCGTTACACTTTTTCATAAGTGACTCCCAGCCGCAACCTAATTTAAGACGTTGTCACGTCAAAAGGCGTAAATATTTGTTACAGATAAGATATAAATTGAAAACCAATTAAGAACATTTCCATTGTCTCAAAGCTTTCGTTACATCATAAAAGGAAAAGGCATTATCTAAGATGGATTAGTACGCCGCTGCCGGTCCACTAGCTGATCGATTGAGACCTCAGATTGAGACGTAAATTGATTACTGTGTACGATATTTTTTCTTCTTTAGTCACATAGATAAAGCATTGCATCCAGTGATGATTTAAGTATAGCTCTGAAACGTTGTCCCTTACTATGGGTCTCATAAGAAGGCTCAAGGTCGCTCAACGCGATGGAGAGGGCTATGTGATAAAAAAAAATTGACTTTGACTTTATGCTCAGTGTTTCTCTACGAGATCGAATCAGAATGAGGAAATTCGTTTATGACATTCGGTAGGCGAGTAGGTACCTACCTACTTAACGATAAAATTTCGATGGTCAAACATGAGCCAAACCAGTAAGAGGTCGTCGATATGTATGTGATTGTAAAGGAGTCCCGAGTTATGAAATACTCTTAGGCCGCGCCCACGGACACACGGCCTTACTGTCTTCTGTGCCCGAGTTCACAGTTCAAGGCTATTCTTCACAGAGATAGTGTCATAGCTCGGGACTCCTTTACAATCACATAATACAACGTGGAAGGGACATACTCGTAATAAATCGAACCGCGGGCTATGCTGATCACTAAAGTATAATTAAATTAAAATAACAGTCAAAAAACAAAAAATAAAAATCGATATTCTTATACAAATTACCCGGGCGGCTGCACTCTTTTGTATGGAAATGCCGAAATTTATTTTTATTTTTTGGCTGTTATTTTAATTTTATTATACTATATGATCTAGTATAGACCGTGGTTCGATTTATTACGGGTATTTCGCTTCCACGTTGTATATCGACGACCTCTTACTGGTTTGGCTCGTGTTTGACCATCGAAATTGTATCGGTATGTAGGTAGGTAGTACTTGCCTACCGAATGCCATAAACCAATTATAAATATTCAAGTTACCTACCATCAAACATAAGTTTGTTTGACATACTTACATACAATCCCACATGTCCAAGTTAACTCGGAGAACTTTGCTTCTTGACATTTCGGGCCCTAGGCCGACCTTGTAAGATATACATCTCGCTTTCTATCGCTTATGTTGATAGGTGCTCCCTCAGCGGATATGAGGCTAGGTGGAGGAAATTGTGTCATCAGTGTTACATTACAAGGACCGGGTGACACAACAAACCGTTTGTCGACGACTAATACGAACGCTTTGTTATGGCCCGGGAATATATAGTAATAACTAGTGATTTTGTGAGAACAGTGGGCCTCGCAAGCTCTTATAACCATAAAATAATGTACACTCAATACCCCTGGATTAGCATAGCCGTAAGTACCTAATCAAATCTTGCTAGCTAAATTAGACCCACTTCCCATTATTCGATCGAGTTGAAACTTCACATACTTAATGTAAGTTGGGTGACAATGCAATATTATGGTGCCAATGACCCGATCTCATAATGAAGCTGGAAGGGGGCCGCGCCATCTCTCTGAAAAAAAAATATAACCCCACCGAGTTTGGGCTTGATTAATTTATCTTTAGGAGCATTTTTAACTTTTGAGTTTATTGTTTTAGATAATAGCTTCATTTAAAAAATATTTTAAAATAATAACTTGTTGTTTTATTTATTTATTTATTTAACTTTATTACAAAAAATGTAACAGGCGGACTTAAGGCCTAGAGCCTTTTCTACCAGTCAACCTACAGGTGGTGCGGATAAAAGCAAATTTTGGACGATTAGTACATTCAAATTAGCTATTTGACCATTATTAAACATTTACCTAAGACACATAATCATATATATATTTTCTTATACATTCATAGACCTACATATAAAAATACATAAATACTTTATAAATTCATAAACCCTACATAAACTACATAAATATTTATAATACTCTATGACAATTTGTGAAGATAATGAGCGCGCACAGCACTCTTAAATGCTTTAAATGTTTTATTATTAAGGAGTTTCAATCTGATCAAAAAAGAAAAATGCCGCCCGCATTGATCAATGTATGTCTCAATCAATCAGCAGCGACCAGCGGCATATAATCCATCTTAGATAATGCCTGTTCCTTTTATCATGTACTCGTAGGTAACAAAAGTTTTGAGTCAAGGCAAATGTTCTAAATTTATTTTATTTTTAAGCGACTTTAAAAGTTTAAACAAGGAAGAGCTTTTCAATTCGAAGTGAGAACGTTAAGCTTTTCTTCGCACATTTGTCAACAGTGGCCGTTTTTCGCAAATCTGCGAAGAAAAGCTTCACGTTCTACGTCGTACCTGAATTTTCCGGGGTCCAGTGCTTCCCCCATTTAAAATAAATCATTTCAAAGAAAACGGAGACATTATTTAAAATTTTGCTACCACCAAGCCCTATATAACCTTTCAAAGTATTTTATGAACTACTGTTTACAGTTTAAAATGAGAACGTTAAGCTTTACTACGCACATTTGCGAAAAACGGCCACTTTTGGCAAATGTGGGTAGTAAAACTTAACGTTCTCATTATAAATTGTAAACAAAATAGTTTGAAGTAGAACTAGGACTTGGTAGTAGCACAATTTTAAATGATGTCTCCGTTTTGTTTAAAATGATTTATTTTAAATGGGGGCTGCACTGAACCCCGGAAAATTCAGGTACGGCCTTAAAGAAATACATGAATTTTCCGGGGTCCAGTGCTGCCCCATTTGAAATAAATCATTACAAAGAAAATGGAGATATATCCTTTAAAATTTTGTCTGTGTTGAAGCCGAAGATAACAATTCAAACTATTTTATGAAATACCTGTAAATAGAATAGTTCATGTTTGACTGCATAGGTCACCTTTTGTGGAACCTAACACTATTTGTTCTGTTTTGTGCTCAGTAGAGTAAAAATAAGATAGGGAAAAAGATAACGACATTCAATTGGTTATATTGTTCAGTATTCAATTGAATTGGTTGTAGGTACAGCTTCATTCCCTTCTCGTGTGTCCAACCCTATTTGGAAACAAAGCACAATGAACATCGCCTTACACAAAATTTATAACAGTCTGTGTTAATTAAATTATGGTCTGAATACAGTTTCCTTTAAGTTTGAATTTAAATGCCTGTTTGTCTGTTGGTTTAAGCTCGATAATCTGATGAAATTACATTTTGTGTAAACGGTCGAAAAGGGTCCTTCAATAATATTTGATTTTATTGAACTTTATCTGGTACGAGATTTTACGATATCACTGTTATGTTTGAACAATACTAGATCGCTAAAATATTATTTTCTTTCATTGTCAGCCATGACACTTGACTCGTCATTTCAGCCGCATGACGTCCACTGCTGGACATAGGCCTCCCCTAAGGATTTCCAAAATAACTAATCTAAAGCGGCCTGCATCCAGCGCTTTCCAGTGACATTGGTCAGGTCGTCAGACCGGGATCCTTTGATACGGCAATATTTTTTGTTCTTATTTAATTTGGCATAACGAGTTGGTAATTAATTTTTTGTCATAATAATATTTTGACATATCGTTTTTGGCATACATTTCTTTTGTCTTAATTTTGATTGGCATAAAGTTATAAGGCATAATGAAAACATAGTTTAGTTAATTATTGGTATGTACATATTCATAATTTATTTATATCATACGTACCTATTTATTCATAAAATATAAGTGGCAACTTATGTGCTAACCACAGAGGGCAAAACTATGTTCATCTACAACATAGATACATACCTAACTGTAACAATAAGTGAGGGCACTAAAACCCTTTTCCTGTAATATTTCACACTGAAACCATTAAACAAAGGTAAGTTCCCCACACATTCGTGACCCAGGAGTTCCCCAAGTAGTTGAGTAGATTGGGCTATCCGTGTACTCACCGCACCGGGAAACTGTTTTCGAAAGTATCTTCTATTTGGATCAACTTTTTGTAAATACTGTAATTACTAGCTTTTATTTAGCTTGCCCTGTTTGTTGTTATTTATTTGTTTCTTGAGTCAATTCTTGCAAGTTAAATTTGAGCCACTTCCCGGTTTCCGATTGAAATGGAATTTCGTATGCTAATGTACTCGTATATGTCGCGAGAGTAGTTAACACGTGGTGTGAGGCGCCACGTAGGCCGTTTAAGGTGAAGATATAGGCAAATGACCTTGAAGTGGCGCCCTCATTTGAAATAAATTGTTAACTCGTAAATATGGAGATAATTTCCATATTACTCTTCGTCATGCACTAGATAGCCCTTTAAATTATTTTATAAACCACCGTTGAAAGTATTTACATTAGTCCGTCTAGCTTTAAAACTTGCCTCCGCCAAAAGTGGCCACGGCAAGTTTTAAAGCTAGACGGATCACCAATAATAATTTTAACGGCAGTTCATAAAATAATTTAAAGGGCTATCTAGTGCATGACGTAGAGAAATATGGAAATTATCACCATATTTACGAGTTAACAATTTATTTCACACTTCAAGGCCATTTGCCTATATCTTCGCCTTAAACAGTAAAACTCGTTAATCCCTACTATTGTTTTGTTGTGTTCGGCTTATAAAAGCGTCGCACGGTCGATTAGTCGTTTAGCGAGGGATATGTACTCCAAGGCGGACCGCTCGGCGCACCCCCACCTCAGGGGGATCGCGCCCCTACACGCCCGCCCGCCGGAAGGCAGACACAAGCCCTCGCCCCGCAAAGCCATCATCCCGTCGACAGCCGAGCTGGGCGCCGCTACTCAGCGACGCCCGAACTGAACCCCCGGATCTGATGAAGCCTGACGTGGCCGCCACGGCCACCACCCTGAGACCCGCCTGTAGTTGCAGGCGGAAGCAGCATGCGCTGGAGAGGGCCACAGCCCTGAGCAGCATCCCCGCTTCCGCCGAAAGGCGGAAGTCGAGAAGAACTACTGACTGATTAGTCGTTGTCAGTCGAACTCGGGCGGCCGCACGGTACACATCTCGTGAATATTCGTAGTTGTGTAGCTGTGACTAGCTAGGCGTAGCCATGACTCATTCAGATACGATTATTATAAGGAATGCGGATCACCTAACCTATTCGTTATAATGACAGTCTACTTCACCTGGACGGTAAGCCATGTGGGGACAGGATAACTGTGCGGGCTAGAGAGTTAGTTTAAGCTGTGATGTGGTCTCACAAGGAAGCTTCTCATAGTACAGCGCGAGTACTCGTAGGGGCGCTGACCTTACCATCTCATTTTTAATTATTGGCTATCTATCTACCCTCATTGCGACATCAGAAGTTGGATCTGAATCTTTTGCCCACTTTAGAGTAAACCTATGGCTATCCTTTAAAAAAAACCTGATTTCTTATTTTTGTAAGGATCTCAACATTTTATGATAATGATCTGAAACGGCAATGGACATTGAAGGGGCCTTGCCTGCTTTTGGGGGTAGTGGTCCAGTTTACATTTTTTTTAAAGGAGTTGCTATTTCAATTGTGAAATGGTGAAGCCGGACCAGAGTATCTGAAGCATAACCACTTATTACACCGTTAACACAATTAAGATTTACACATCGCTGGCTTTGTATAACTTTCAGATTGAAATAGGGTAGTGTTCCAAAAATGAATTAATTTGTACTATCGATGAAAAACTGTTATTATTTACTAACTTAATAAAGTAGGTAGGTACTACGAATATAAGTGAAAGTCACAGAGCGTGGAAGGATAATGAAAAGCAAATAATTTTATAAAACAAAATATTTTTCCTTTTTTACAGCCTATTTTTATCGACTATAAGTATAAGTACCTACTTATGTTAATTTCATCAAGCTCTGATGAAATACACCTACATAAATTATCGTCGAACAAACATACCGACATACATACCTACACTTCACTTGCTTAGCAAGCTCTTAATTTATTGAAAACCTATCTTACCTTCCTACCTTGCCTTTGCCACCATAATCCGCTCAAAATCAAAGTGAGTAAGCGGTTTACTTCATGAGAATGACACACTTAATTGAAACGAAGCTACAAGGTCAAAGCAAATAACGTAGGTACCCTAGTTACGATATCTAAATTACGTAATTATAAAGCTCTTTAGAGCTTTCGATCGATGAATACAAACATAAAAGGGACTTTAATTTGGTTTAAAGGCACTTAAGGCCATACCTAAATTTTCCGGGGTCCAGTGCTGCCCCCATTGAAAATAAATCATTTCAAAGAAAATGGAGACATTATTTAAAATTTTGCTACTATCAAATCCTAGATAACCCTTCAGAGTATTTTATAAACTACTGTTTACAGTTTATAATGAGAGCATTAAGCTTTACTACGCACATTTGCCAAAAGTGGCCGTTTTTCGCAAATGTGCGTAGTAAAGCTTAACGTTCGCACTTTAAACTGTAAAAAGTAGTTCATAAAATACTTTAAACTTTTATCTAGGATTTAATAGTAGCAAAATTTTAAATAATGTCTCCGTTTTCTTTGAAATGATTTATTTAAAATGGGGGCAGCACTGGACCCCGGAAAATACAAGTACGGCCTTAAATAACTGTGGCGAGAATTCTTAAACTTTTGTTCTTTTACTCAGTACGTGTTGAGATACCTGCCAAATTAATTCTCCGAAGTTATTTTTTTTCCTATCTAATAGGTACCACAGTTTCGAGAAAACAGAAATGAAGTAGTCTTTAGTCCACAAGGAACCCTTATAGTTTCGTCATGTCCGTCCGTCTGTCTGTCCGTCCGGGCTCGTACTCCGCCGCTACTGAAAAAATGTTTTTTTTCAGCCCCTTCGATACAACGAAAAGTAAATTTAAAAATTAAATTGGACTAACCCCAACGTATGGGATATCGTTGAAAAGGTATTTTAAAATTCAACAAAAACTGCTTTGAAACTATGTAGATCAAAACCCCCAGTCTTGAGATAATCTAATACAAAGTTAAAATTTGAGGTGTTCCCCCACCGTAACTTTTGGAATATGTATAACCAAAATAATTCTGAAAAAAATGTGGTATATACCTCAAAGTATGTACTTTCAATTAAACTATAGCGGTCTATCATAGATAGTTATTTTTTAATCCGTCTTAAATCTTAAACCGCAATTTACCTTTAGAACTTTTATATTATGTTACTTGCTGCAACGGAACCCTTCATGGGCGAGTCCGACTCGCACTTGGCCGCTTTTTTATATTGTAAAATGAAAGGGTTTGACCATCAAGTATAGGTACCTACTATTAGTAATACGATATAACAGAAGCGACTAAAATCTAATTTGTTATGCTGCTCAATATAACTTATTGCATTCGAAAAAAATAAAGGAGTTTGTCCATGTAGTTATACTTATAGCTATCATTTTTTTTAATTTTTTTATTACAAATTAATAAAATAAAATAAAATAAAAATTACCAATAAAAAATAGACTCCAGCTTCTCGCCGCGAGGCAGGGTACCCAAAAGGGTAGCAGCATTACCCCTCTGCACCGCGATAGAAATCCTTTGTGCAAAGTAGCTGCCCGCCCTCGGATCGCCCGTAACATCGCGGAGACGCGTTAAAATCTCAATTATAGCAAGCTATAAATTAATCAACAAATTCATTTAAGGCCGTACCTGAATTTTCCGGGGTCCAGTGCTGCCTCCATTTAAAATAAATCATTTCAAAGAAAACGGAGACATTATTTAAAATTTTGCTACTACCAAATCCTAAATAACCTTTCTAAGTATTTTATGAACTACTGTTTACAGTTTATAATGAGAACGTTAAGCTTTACTACGCACATTAGCCAAAAGTGGCCGTTTTTCGAAAATGTGCGTAGTAAAGCTTAACGTTCTTACTTTAAACTGTAAACAGTAGTTCATAAAATACTTTGAAGGGTTATCTAGGACTTGGTAGTAGCAAAATTTTAAATAATGTCTCCGATTTCTTTAAAAATTTTTATTTTAAATGGGGGCAGCACTGGACCCCGGAAAATTTAGGTACGGCCTTAAACTAGTGCGGCACAAAGGAGTACCGGGAGTACCTATATAGGATTTACTTTCCGTTGCTTTTCACATTACCGTTATCAATATTAAATAGTTGCCTATTTTAGTATATAAGTAATTATCAGAATGTGTATTCATTATTTTCATAATTATTTGAAATTGTTTTGATCAAAATATCACTGCCAGTTTTAACCGGCAGTGAAGTGACTAATACGCTTAATTCATTCATACATTGAACCTAAGAACACAAAAAGAGTTTAAACACACGTTCCACGCTCCAGCAGTCATTAGGTATTCCATTCGAAAGGAGAACGGTCGCATATTGCATAAATGCCAAAGAGTCAAAACACAGTAATGAGCTATAATAAAACAAGGGCATTATTTATTGATATATCCGCTGTTCAATTGTGATTCCGAGCTTTGATATTTAAGACCTAGGTCTTATAATACTAGTAATACTAGTATTACTAGTTACCTAGAATAGTAATACTAGTATTACTAGTTACCTAGAATAGTATTACTAGATAACTGTGTTAAAATTTTACAAACCTTTATTCTTACAAAATTTCAAATTGTACTAACTTAAACATAGACATAGACATTCTGTGTAAATCTATATAAATATTTTATGATTCTGGCCGTCAACTCTATAAGGGAAAGGTATGATTTTGTGTCTATTATATTAGGATGGGAAGACAATCCACTAAAGCCTCTGTTCATTAAAATTTCGATCGTCGAATACAATGATTGGATTTACAAGACAAACACTGAAATAGGTTTCATTACATTGGCCGTACTCATGAATCAATTCTTACCCGATTACGGCAATGCCAAAAGGAGGGTTATGTGTGTATGTATGTACTTATGTATGTTCATGTGTTCCCTCGTATCTTTAAGGATATTCATGATAATTTGCCAAATAAGGTATCATTGGAAGTATCTTGACTATATCCGCTGGTTTTATTTATTTATTTATTAAAACTTTATTGATCCACAATAATAATTGTTTACAATTGGCGGACTTAACGCTAATAGCGTTCTCTCCCAGTCAACCATAGGGACAAACAGATAAAATCAGTTGCGGCGCAAAAATAAATATTATAAAGTATTACAGTTAATTTATGAATATACTTATACGATATAACATAAATAATATACCTACAATCACTACATATCTAATATAAACTTAGAAACAATATAATATACCCGTAACCCTAAACATACATACTTACAAATACATACATAATATACCTATAATACACATACATACATACACTTATATACAGATGATGATGAAGAACCTATTAGAGAAAAAGAAAACTATTTAAGGAGATGACAGTGTATTCTTCTCTTGAAGGAAAATTTAGTTGAAATTTTCGATACATGTTCCTTGGGGAAAGTTGTTTAGTATTGTGGACTCAATTCTCCTTTAAAATAGTTTCAGTATATTTTGTTAGACGTTATATTTGCATGCAACATATCTGATATACAGCCTTCCGTATAAGAACATTACGATGATACTCGATTACTGCAAAGGACGAACTTTTTACTGCATTAAGTAGATTATGTCCCTAAAAGTTTTAGTACCGTACCCACTTACCTCCTGTCGCTTATTCTTCATAAATAAAAGTGATATACTTGCTTTGTTTTACAGGAAGGGTGAGATGATAGGGGATAAACAAGAGCTCAAAAGCGATTCGGCATAACGCATGTCGGCGTTATAAGATTATTATATTCATCAAATGTACATACTTAATTCATAAATATAGCCTTCGTATTCATAAAAATTAACAAACGTTTACCTCCATGTATTTTAGTAAATTTCGTTTTGTCCTTAGGTATCACACTCTTTTCAATATTTGGACACTTAGATTAATCTAAGATTTGACATAAAACGTACGAGACGAAACATACTAAAACTAAAATAGGTTTAGCATACCTACGTATGTTTCTTTCATTTTTAATAAATGCGAGGATAAATTTAATTAGCCAACAAGGGACGTAATCTTAGAGACGAATGGGTGCAAAACCAAACTTTTTCAGTTCGGGTTTCGTAAAAGTTTATCCAACAAGCGTCATCCTGTCACCTAACTATAAAACATGTCGCATTAACTTTTCATATTTCTTTCGGCTGAAAGATATTACATATACCTTCTGTCAAATCCAAATTTCGCACGAATTTACGAAATTGTTATACATAATTTGACGTTGACTTCGTGACGATTTCATAAGTATTTGAAGATACAGGTGACTTTTTAAATACCAGCCAAATTTTTGGTGCAAGTTAAGTCCATATTATGATACTGATCTACTTTTTATAAAAAAGTTATTAAATTTCGTAAACAATTTTCGTCCTTCCATACAAAATCCGTTTAGCTGAGCGCTGATTTGTATGGGAAGGCAAATTTTTATTTTAGTTTTTCGTAAATTGTTTTTATGGAAAGTAGTTCTACTGAACTACTTTCCATAAAAAGCATGTAGCAAGTTCAGTCCATGATACTTCATGGACTGAACTTGCTCCAAAAATTTGGCTAAGTTAGCCTGAATTATATTAGGTATTTGAATCTTTTATAATATACACATCTTGCTTTAGGCCGTACCTAAATTTTCCGGGGGCCAGTGCTGCCCCCATTTAAAATAAGTCATTTCAAATAAAACAGAGACATCATTTAAAATTTTGCTACTACCAAGTCCTAGATAACCATTCAAAGTATTTATGAACTACTGTTTTCTGTTTAAAGTGAGAACGTTAAGCTTTACTACGCACATTTGCGAAAAACGGCAACTTTTGGCAAATGTGTGAAGTAAAGCTTAACGTTCTCATTATAAACTGTAAACAGTAGTTCATAAAATACTTTGAAGGGTTATCTAGGTCTTGGTAGTAGCAAAATTTATAATAATGTCTCCGTTTTCTTTGAAATTATTAATTTTAAATGGGGGCAGCACATGACCCCGGAAAATTCAGGTACGGCCTTAATTGAAAAAGACAAGCAGAACTGCAGATTTTTCTTTTGTGAGTTCATGTTATTTACATGTAAAATTTTAACAACTTTCATGGGAACAGACCAAGATTTTTTGATAGCAGCAATGTCATCAGACTCCGCACATGTCATCATCATCTATACAGGTTGATTTTGGACCCCCTAGTTTTTATGTAATTTTTTTCTCCCAAATTTCTAATAAATGGCTGACCTACCTGAGTTTACACGAGTGGCCGTTGGCCTCCCCGCTTACCACCACGAGCCCGGTAGCGGGAGATGACATTTAAATGAAAGATTTTTGGTATATATCGTTGGTTTTTTTTTGTGAAACAAGATACTTAGGACAGAATATGTATTTTTTACTTTGCAGAGTACCTTTCTTGAATACCTATATAGGTATAGAACGTGTTGATGAACTGACGCAAAACCTCTCAGATGGTACATCTATCATCATCAACATCATCATGTTGTACAGTTTCATGGGCTGAGGTACCATCTGAGAGGTTTTGCGTTAGTTCATTAACACGTTATATAGGTATTATATAACGTCTAACAAAATATACTGAAACTATTTTAAGGGTGGATTCAGTCCATGATACTGAACAACTTTCCCCAAGGAACATATGTCGAAATATGAAAAAAAATTTTTTGATTTCCCAACAATCTCGGATCAGCTGATCGGTCAACTTGTATGGGAGGTCAAAAATTATTTTTCAAATTTCGGTATATGTTCCTTGGGGAAAGTTGTTCAGTATCATGGACTGAATCCACCCTTAAAATAGTTTCAGTATATTTTGTTAGTCCCTGTATATTATATGATAGCTACGAGGTTCAAAATCACCCTTATAAACAGTTATGCTCTTGTCGGTGGAGTGTGAATCTCTCTCGTCCGCCAGTTTTATTTATTTACAAAATTCATGTTCACAAAATACAAACAAAGAAACAAACAAAGTAAGAAAATATAGTAAATAGGTACTGCCTATTTCATAAGAAATCTCTTCCAGCAGACCCAGGAGAGGAAAATTGAAGAAAACAGGTAGTAGGCGTGTACAAAATAGACTAAAGTTTACAACAAATACATATAAGTACTTATCTAAAATTCTTTTACTTCGTTTTACTCCATTCTAATAGTGCCCATGCAAGTATTAAATTATTTACCACTCACAACCATCACGCTAAAAGTGGCCAGTTAGGCAGGATATGACGTTTACCAGTCAATTTTTTATAAAGATCATAGCCTTTTCTAAGTTTGCAAACTTAGATAAACTGGGATCTCTATAATTACACGGAGTACCTGACTAACTCCATCAATCAAGTCTCGACATGGAGCCTTACTCCGATTTCATTGAGACTTTGAGCAAAACTTTTAAATTAAAAGATCAGAAGCAGGGATTGGAATACCGTTAAAAATCTGATAACGTTAATTCTGCCAAACGGCGTTAACGTTATCAGCAAAGATAACTTTATGCTTGGTAATGGTATTTTTCCAACCATTTACCGATAAATCAGATAACGTTACCAATGATATTAACGGTAAAAGGTATTGATAACACTGTATTTCTTTTCGATATTTGACAGAATAAATTGATGAGAGTTTGTCTAGTAGGCTACTAGAGCTACTCGGATGTCGTGATAGTCTGTGCTACCTTGGGTTCGATTCCCAGCGCGATGCAATACACTTGCATAGTATTTATATAATATATAATATTTTACATAGTATTGAAAACAGTATCATTACTTATATCGTTAATTGATAACGTTATTATAACGTTTTATAACTGTATTATCGATACCCCTTATAACGTTACCACTAATACCTGTATGAAAATAACGTTATTTAACGTTACTTTTAGTGTGAATTTGGTATCGTTAACAAGCCTTGACAGAAGTCTTTGATGAAAAGTTCAAAAATACAGGGTCGTTTTTGAACCTCGCAAGTTTCAAGGAAAGTAATCTAAATATACATATTCTGTAATAAACCTTTCTGCTTTTTTAGGGTTCCGTAACCAAAGGGTGCAACGGGACCCTATTACTGTGACTCCGCTGTCTGTCCGTCTATCTGTCTGTCCGTCTGTCTGTCCGTCTATCCGTCCGTCTGTCACAGGGCTCTATCTCTTGAACCGTAATAGCAAGACACTTGAAATTTTCACCGATTATGTATTACTGTGGCCGCTATAACAGCAAATACTAAAAATAAAAAAAAGTTAAAAATTAAAGGGGGTCGTACTAATACAAGAAACATGTTTTTTTGCGCTGGGTTCGATAGAAAGAGAAAATAATAAAAATCCTTTTATAACACGCATATGACTTTACTATACAAAACGCAATGACACACTACAAAGACAAAAGCATATCAAAATATAATTTAAAAGAATAATAAAAAAGGAGTTCGCAACACCAATCACTTGGCAACCAACCCTAATATATCTTTTTTCATTGTATTTCTTATAATCTTTAAAATTTCACAGTGTGCGGCTTTATTTCTTCACGCCATTTCCCTTGACCAAAACTAGTTGCTTAGAGGTATCTACAAACATAAGTTACATAAATAGATTCTCTTATAAATCTTAATTTATGAGAAACCTTTTCTCTTTATACAAGATTAGTATTCAAATGCGTATAAATTTCAATCACAAATACCCAGTTTATTGGATGAATAATGATTTTGGGCCCGTTGACATTTTCGAGACAAGGGTCCTATTGTCTCATCCCCCTGGGGTTGACATTTGTTTTTAAAAACATGAAACCGATTAAATTTAGCTAACATTTATCAAAATCAAAAGCTGGTCAAGATACCCAAATATCAATTAGGTAGGTACTTAGTTAGCGTAATGTTATTTCTGTCAATTGCGTGTCCCCTTGCGCTAGATAGGTACTTACATAATCAGACTTTCCCATACAAAAGTGTTTCTTAGAATTTTTGCCAAAAGTGGCCGTTTTCCGCAAAAAAAGACATATATTTTTTGCAAACAGAATGTTAAAAAATATTGTTTTGGCTCATAATAGTCTTCAATTTTGCCGCTTGACGATAAAACTAAACAAAATTATCATGATTAAAGATCAAGAAGAAAAACTTTACGCCTGTGTTAAAAAAAATAACGACGGATTGGACTCTGGGAGTGCCGGCAGAAGTAAAAACTTGAATATTAACGTTGTGCATTTTTGATATTTTGGAATGGTTAGGGAATAATTTTGCACGAATTGCTTTAATTATCAGAATAAAGGTACTATCATTTATGTGGTAGAATGCAATATTTATTTATTGCGCTATCGTACACAAACATGACAATTTATATTACATTAAAAAGTGTCCTGACCCGAGTTTAACATTTTTTATCCATTACAAAAAAAGTGCACAACGCCGCTATTGTCCGGGATTTGAATCCGGGACCTCTCGCACCCTAAGCGGAAGTCATACTCCTAGGCCAACGAGCCGGCTGACAGCTTAGTCGAAATTATAGTATAAATACTTCGCGCCGGCTGTCATTTTCTCTTACGAATTTTCGATCAGGACACGTGTCCTGACGCGAGTTTAACATTTTTTACCCATTGCAAAAAAAGTGCACAACGCTGCTATGGAAGTTTTCACTTCAAAAAAACGCTGAACATGGCGCGCTATAATTTGAATATACCTACTTAAATCGAAAAAGTGTTAGATTTTCTAAACTGCCCTGGCTGGAGATCTAACCCAGAACCTGCGGAGTGGCGGACTGGCGTGATAAAACCACTATGCCACGGTAGTGTTATGACGAGAACCGTGTGGTTTCGGGTTAGAATAGGATCACTCCATCTCTTCCTGTGGATGTCGTAAGAGGCGAGTAAAGGATTAAGCACAAACATCTCGTGCTACAATTGCATTCCCAAGGAGGGTTAACGTCGGGTGGCGGCCGGTTGTAAAACTTTTCGCACAAATATATTCCCAAAGAGGGTTGACGTCAGGCAGGCGGCCGGTTGTAAAACTATAGCCAAATCATTTAAAGTGTTCCGGCTATTTCTTCTCCATTTTGCAAGGTCATTGGCATCCTTGGGTGAATGTTGACATGCATATTATATTTGGAGAAGAAAAAGCGGGAAAGCGCACCCCGGGCTCCCAAGCAGCACAGCTGAGGATGCAAGCAGGAATGCGCTTAGACGAAGAAGATGTATTATGACGAGAAGGTATGCATGCTCCGGATTTCATACGTTAATTTAAAGGGATGGCTCAGTCAAAGGAAAGGCATGTCACTACACCACCCATTTGGAAGGCCAGGAAAACAAATGTACGCTTTGTGATGCATATGTGAGATGCGCAAGGGAGGTCTTTGGTGTTTGACTTTAAAGGTGTATATGTGTAACTGTAAGTACCGGGTGTTATTCTACGGGTGAAGTGATGACTCAGCCTCAGCTAGTCAATATAATTATAACGTCTAATACATATACTGAAACTATTTTAAGGGTGTATTCAGAGTCCATGACTGAACAACTTTCCCCAAAGAACATATATCGAAATATGAAAAATAATTTTTAGCTTTCAATATAAACTAGGATCAGCTGATCGCTCGACCTGTATGGGAGGCCAGAAATTATTTTTCATATTTCGATACATGTTCCTTGGGGAAAGTTGTTCAATACAATGGACTGAAACACTCTTTTAAAATATTTCAGTAAATTTTTTTAGACCCTGTATAATTTTTCCTATAGGACCAAGATGGCATCTCTAATTATTAGAGAAAATATCAATAATAGCTATAGATATTTTTAAAAGATTTTAATTTAGCTTGTCTTGTTTGATGTATGTTTGTTTGGGTCAAATCTTGCAGGTTAAATTTGAACCACTTTCCGGTTTTCGATTGAGATAAAGTTTGCATGCTAATGTACATATATCAGATGACAATTCAATATTATTAAAATCAAAAGCAGATCAAATGATGGGTCTGGAAGGTGGCTATAGGAACCCTGTAATAAAACGACGTATCTCTATCGAGTTTGGGCTCCAACGTGTTAAGCTTAAATTTATCTTGATTGGTACTTAGGCCATATCAAGACAAATGTAATAAGCTATAACTCGATTAGGTTTTTAGGGTTTCGTACAAAAAATGAAAAAACGGAACCCTTATATCTTCTGTTGCCAGTTTTCGTAAAAATATTAAAGAATTAATCTTATCGCGGCAAGTTGATGGTACTGCCATTAATCTCTTCTAAATTATTCGTCACATTAGTACGAGTACATAGTATAATTTCATTTAGTACTTAATAGTTTTGTTAATTTTAGTTTTTAAGTTCATAGATAAATTTGAAAACAGATACAGATACACTATCACGTCTTTATCCCTAACGGGGTAGACAGAGCCAAGGGCGGTAAAGCCCAGGCCACTTTTAGCGTACGAGGGCTGTTTGATAAGTACCCGTTTTCTAAATATATTAATATCACTGGCCGCAAATAAGTATACCACCTTTTTAAGTCATTTTTCAGAGGCGGGAAAATTAAAAAAAAAATGGCATTCTTTTGTTTTTTTTTCTCATTTGACAACGATTCAGTGAAGTCGTGAACTTAAAATTGTTAAAATGGAGAAAGAACAGTATCAGTCTGTAATTAGATTCTTATTTTTGGAATAAAAAACATGTGATGAAATAAAAGTAAGAATGCAAGCGGTTTACCATGAATGTGCTCCTTCTATGACAACCGTCAGATATTGGTATAACGAGTTTAAGCGGGGGAGAACAACCGTCTTTGATGAGGATCGCCTAGGCCGGCCAGTTGAGGTGACTACAGACGATATGGTTAAGAAAATTGAAAATATCGTTTTAGCCGACCGCCGAATTAAACTTCGAGAAATCGTTGATGCTGTAAATGTTTCAATCGAGAGGGTACAACACATATTAGAAGAAAAATTGGTATGAAGAAAGTATCGGCGAGGTGGGTGCCGCGTTTACTCACAGAGGAGCAAAAAACGGAACCGACTGACTACTTCGGAGCAGTGTTTGGCCGTGTGCAAACGTAACCCGAAGGAGTTTCTGCGTCGTTTCGTGACCGTGGACGAAACGTGGGTCCACCACTACACTCCGGAAATGAAAGAGCAGTCGAAGCAGTGGATTTTACCGGGTGAACCTGCTCCAAAGAAAGCAAAAACCGACCCATCGGCTGGAAAGGTCATGGCGACCGTTTTTTGGGATTCGCAGGGTATTATACATATTGACTATTTAGAAAAGGGAAAAACAATAACAGGGCAGTACTATGCCAATTTATTGGATGAATTTGACGCCGTGTTGAAGGACAAACGACCCCATTTAAAAAAGAAAAAAGTACTGTTTCATCACGACAACGCCCCGGCTCATTTGTCCAGAGTTGTGACGGCTTAATTAGCACAGTTACGCTACGAACTATTGTCTCACCCCCCGTATTCTCCAGATTTGGCCCCATGCGATTTCTTTTTGTTTCCCAACCTAAAAAAATGGCTCGGTGGCAAGCAATTTGGATCAAATGACGAAGTCATTGCCGCCACAGAGGCCTATTTTAATGACTTTCCAAAATCATACTTTTTGGATGGTTTATTGAAGCTTGAGTATAGGTGGAACAAATGTATAGAGTTAAAAGGTAAAAAATAAATAAATAAATAAATGCATATGTACAAAAAAAATGTTTTTTTTCCATAAACGGGTACTTATCAAACAGTCTAGGTAATGGTGGGCATGAAGGTGGAAAAGGGAAATCATAATAGTGATGGGTTGCTAACCGCATCGCCTATTCATATGATTCAGATTCTCGCCCATTCCCTTGATCGGCTTTTACGATCTGCACGGGAAGAGAAGCAGCTGGTACATTCTATGTTTTTTCTTTTCTCCCAGACCAGCAAAGAAGGAAATTCCTTTAATTTGTGTTTATGGCTATTTTAATGACTAGTTCCGGTAAAATTCTGTGCAAGTACTGTATTTTGTAAGAGAGTATTGTCAAAGTTATTATGATATTTGATTTATCAACTTATTGTTTTTAAACCATCTAACCTCTATTTTTGGTACCAGCTGAAAATCAGCGTTGAGGTTCCTACACCACAGCACGAAGCTGAGCTGGCCACCTTTTCGGCATTCATTAGGTATAGTCTAGTTATGTAAGTTATATTCTGTAAATTGCTTGCCGAATAAAGGTTTTCTTTCTTTCTTTATAGGATCACTCGTGCGTCTATCTGTCCGTCTGTCTGTCACAGCCAATTTGCTCCGAATCTACTGCACCAAATCAGGTGAAATTTGATAGAATGTTGTAATACTATGACCCAAACACATATAAGCAAAGTAAATAAATATTTTTTTAAAATAAGGGTCATTTTTGGGGAACAAATTAGGAAATTAAAAAAAAAAGTTTTGCAAACCTTTCTGTGTCATATACCAAATGAAAGGGTTCGTTATGAGGATCTCAAATTTATATTGTAAAATGAATAGTTTTGATTTTATTCATGACAGAAGACGAAAATTGACCAGTCCCCCTGATCTCCGAAACTACTGAGCCTAAAATTATGAAAAAAAATACAAAATATAGTTCATTGCTTGTAGATTACAGGAAAACCTATAAGAATTCAATCAATTGTACGGAACCTTCTCCACGCGAGTTTAACTCGCACTTGGCCTGTTTATTTTTTTAAAGTTTTATATCAAAACAAAAACTGACTTCAAACCAGTGACAATCACAGAAAATCTAAATACGCAACAATTGTACACCTCTATACTAAGACGACAAATTTTTTTCCAGTTAACTATTTCGATTTAAACCACCTGTATGAGACCTCCTGGAAAGTATAAACGTTTGAACAAAAAAATAATTTTTAATTTAAATTTTCCATAAATAAAGCATCTTTGTTTACATATATTTTCACCCTGCATGTACCTATTCCTTAATTTAATACCTTTAAAATGTGTTGATATTCCTAACTTCTTTCACCAAAAATTACCCAAATCAACAATGAAGGCAACTTCGAAAAACGTCGAACTTTATAAAATTTCCCATCGTCGTAAAACGGAATGGCCCAGATTGTTATTGAGAAGGAAAATTGCTTATGTTTATTAAAACGTTCCATTATACGCACCTGGGCCGTTTGGAAATATGGAAAGATTGTGACTAGATAATATTAAATGCTGTGTTATTTAATTTTTTATTTTATTTTATTAATATAAGAAGCTATAAGCTAGGTATAAATACAAATTTCATAAAATAATAAGAAATAGAAAACCTGCAGCAGTCCCCATAAGTCGAATTAATAGAAACGAGAATATCAAGAAAATTATGAAGCATAAACACAGTGGCCAGTGATAACAGTAAATTTTTTTTCTTTTCATTTAAATTCTACTGACTAGCATGGATTTTTGGGATGACTTTTAATTTTTTTTAAGAATTTTTACCGATGTAGGTACCAGTACATAGCTCCTAAACGAATAGAAATTCGATGCGGTTTTTAGGGTTCCGTAGTCCACAAGGAACCCTTATAGTTTCGTCATGTCCGTCCGTCCGTCCGTCCGTCTGTCCGTCCGTGCTCGTACTCAGCCGCTACTGCACCGATTGTCACGAAAATTGGTGGAGAGATAGATATTGAAGTTCCAAAAGTTGGTTTTTAAAGTTATGAAAAAATGTTTTTTTCCCATACAACGAAAAGTAAATTTCAAAAATTAAAATGGACTAACCCCAACGTGTGGGGTATCGTTGAAAAGGTCTTTTAAAATTCAACAAAAACTGCTTTGAAACGATGAAGATTAAACCCCCCAGTCTTGAGATAATCTAATACAAAGTTAAAATTTGAGGTGTCCCCCCACCGTAACTTTTGAAATATTACTAAAATAATTCTGAAAAAAAATGTGGTATATACCTCAAAGTATGTACTTTCAATAAAAATTATAGCCGTCTCGGTATCATAGATAGTTATTTTTTAATACGTAATAAATCGTAAACCGCAATTTACCTTTAGAACTTTTATATTATGTTACTTGCTGCTACGGAACCCTTTATGAGCGAGTCCGACTCGCACTTGGCCGCTTTTATTTAAACGAAAGCCTTGTCTGTTGAGATGGTTCTTAGCTACGTTTGATACAAATCGGTTTAGCCGTTCAAAAGTTGTTGAAAGTTTTTAAAAGCTTTTATTTAACTTGCAGTGTATGGTATGTAACTATGTATGTTTGCTCGAGTGGAATCTTGCAACTCAGTTTTGAAGCAGATACGAGTATCTTCAACTGATTGAGCTGAAATTTTGCGCGCATATGTATATCGCGTGACAATGCAATATTATGTAATATAAATTTATTTCCAAAAAAGTCAATACATAGGTCACATTACAAATTAATAAAATAAAAATTACAAATAAAAAAGAGACTCCAACGCCTCGCCGCGAGGCAGGGTACCCCTCTGCACCGCGATAGAAATCCTTTGTGCAAAGTAGCTGCCCGCCCTCGGATCGCCCGTAACATCGCGGAGACGCGTTGAAATCTCAATATTATGTTGACTTGGAGCTGATCTGATGACGAAACTGGAAGGTGGCCATAAGAACTCTGTAATAAAACGACGCAACCGCGTTGAGTTTGGGCTTATTTGTTTTGTGTTGATAAGACCTTCGGTGTCACAATAAAAGCTTGTACAAATTTTTTTTTATAAAAACTTATTTAATTACTTATGTATGTTCGAAATAGATTTGTATTTCGAAAATATTTTGTCATAAATGTTGGAGCTAAATAAATCTTTCTGCCCTATATGGTCCTGTATTTCTTTGTTAAATAAACGAAATAAACTAAAAAAAAGCAGTAAACCGAGTTGTTTACAAAAACCATCCTTCTTATTGTACGTAAGTAAATATGAACAGTAGGTAATTGTTTAAATTTAGGCGTCTAGTCTGGGCTCAAGTTTGCAGACCTAACCTTTGTTTGGGTTCTCATGGGTCAGCTCAGTAATTCGTCTGAAGTCTAGAAAGTTAATCAACAAGTGAGTTTTCAGTACGTAATTAAGTAGTAAATGTTAAGGTTAATTTATTAAGGGTTTTTAATATTTTACCACTTTGTCAAATTTATTTAACTTTGTCAAACAGCTTTCTAGTAAGTACCTAATTAGTTTTTGAGTTTAACCGCGGACAGACAGAAAGGATAGACCAGTGAAGTGTACATAAAAAATAACAATAAGATACATTTTAATTTAATTTCAACATAAACATTTCAAAATACAACCTCACAGAGCTTTCGTGGCTTGAATTGTACACTAACCTAGATTCTGGCTGTTGTTTGGCTCAGTCACTAATATTTACTGCGAAAAACAATTATCGGGGTTGGGGTTGGGCGCCATTCTGCGGAAATTAAAACGTCTTTCTGATGCCTGACGGAAAGCCTGGAATCAAATGAGGTTAAAAGCCACAGTTGAATTTACCTACTGTTTTCTGAAGATTATTTTATTTATTTATTTAAGTTTATTGCACACAATCTCATATTTGATTGATTACAATGGGTCAAACTTAACGCTATGCATTATCTACCAGTTTGCCTTTGGGACACATCGAGAAGTTGGTAGAAGGGGTGCAAGTTGTAGCAAGTATTACAATACAACATTCCTACATAATATTACACAATAAATACATATACTTAAAGTAAATATTATTAATTTCAACATAATTTTATTAAATAATACAAAAAAACATTTATAACAATACATACATACATATATATCCACAGAAACACTAAATAAATACCATACGTAAATACCATATACATATAATTAATATGCGTATACTTTAAAAGTTGCATTTAGAGGTATCTACGCGTGTATCGAAATATATCTTCAGAAAATATAAACCCATCTTTTTCTTCGTCTAAGCGCGTTCACGGTTGCATCCTCAGCTGTGCTGCTTCGGAGCCTGGGGTGCGCTTTCCCGCTTTTTCTTCTCCGAATATAATATGCATGTCAATGGTCACCCAAGGATGCCAAAGACCTTGCAAAATGGAGAAGAAATAGCCGAAACAGTAAACAATAAAATCATACTTCCGTCCGCACTTGGATGGGTGACTAAAAAGTGGCATAAAAATTTTTCAAGCTCCTCCGTGCTTCAAAAGGCAAGTAAAGCACTAGTGTTGGCCACTTACACACACGAAAAACAAAACAACAAACATCATACAAGCTTTTATTTAGTATCACCTGTCCCGTTGTCTGTGTCCGTAATCAAATCTTGCAAGCCAAATTAGACCCCATTCTCATCGATTGAGCTCAAACTTCACATAAGTAGGTACTCGTACTTATATAAGTTGGGTGATAACGCAATATTATGGTACCAATGACCTGATCTCATGATGAAGCCAGAAGGTGGGTACTGCATCTCTGTGACAAAATAATATATCTCCACCGAGTTTGGGCTAAATTGATTTAAATCAATCCAAAATTAATCTTGGGAAGCACTTTATATTTTTCAGTTCTTTGTTTTAGATAAGGCGATTATCACACTGCCACGCATCACGCTGCATGTTGCGTTTTCTGGATGCATTTTCTGTGTGTTGGACTGTGCGTGTTTTCTATACAAACGGATATACTTACAAGCAACGTTAGAACACGCATTCACGCGCTACGTTGCGTAAAGCGGGGCAATGTGAGAATCGCCTAAAAGCTTGTTTTAAAAAAACGACGGGTTGCACTCTGGGAGTGCCGGCAGAAGTGAAAACTTGAATATTAACGTTGTGCATTTTTGATATTTTTGAATGGTTAGACAATAATTTTGCACGAATTGCTTTAATTATCAGTATAAAAGTACTATCATTTATGTGGTAGAATACAATATTTATTTATTGCGCTATCGTACACAAACATGACAATTTATATTACATTAAAAAGTTTATCTCTCAGCTACACGAAACAGCAGGCGCAGGCATACATTTTCGCCGCGCCGTAGAAATAGAGGGGGATACTTCCTCTCCTACGCCGCGCCGGCTGTCTACTCTCCATCCGTCTTACGAATTTTCGATCAGGACACGTGTCCTGACGCGAGTTTAACATTTTTTACCCATTACAAAAAAAGTGCACAACGCCGCTAAAGAAGTTTTCACTCTCCATCCGTTTTAGGAATTTTCAATCAGGACCCGTGTCCTGACGCGAGTTTAACATTTTTACCCATTACAAAAAAAGTGCACAACGCCGCTAAAGAAGTTTTCACTCTCCATCCGTCTTATGAATTTTCGATCAGGACACGTGTCCTGACGCGAGTTTAACATTTTTTACCCATTACAAAAAAAGTGCACAACGCCGCTAAAGAAGTTTTCACTCTCCATCCGTCTTACGAATTTTCGATCAGGACCCGTGTCCTGACGCGAGTTTAACATTTTTTACCCATTACAAAAAAAGTGCACAACGCCGCTAAAGAAGTTTTCACTCTCCATCCGTCTTATGAATTTTCGATCAGGACACGTGTCCTGACGCGAGTTTAACATTTTTTACCCATTACAAAAAAAGTGCACAACGCCGCTAAAGAAGTTTTCACTCTCCATCCGTCTTACGAATTTTCGATCAGGACCCGTGTCCTGACGCGAGTTTAACATTTTTTACCCATTACAAAAAAAGTGCACAACGCCGCTAAAGAAGTTTTCACTCTCCATCCGTCTTATGAATTTTCGATCAGGACACGTGTCCTGACGCGAGTTTAACATTTTTTACCCATTACAAAAAAAGTGCACAACGCCGCTAAAGAAGTTTTCACTCTCCATCCGTCTTACGAATTTTCGATCAGGACCCGTGTCCTGACGCGAGTTTAACATTTTTTACCCATTACAAAAAAAGTGCACAACGCCGCTAAAGAAGTTTTCACTTCAAATAAATAATTGTTTGTTTATGTTTACACATATACAAGCAAGTTATTCAAGAGGGGAGTGTGCCAAATGATAGCATTTGTCTGTGTGCCAGCCGCGGTCGCAATTAGAATCCTAATGAGGATATCGCGATGGTCTTGTTCTTCCTGGGTGTTTATCTATACAACGCGTAACAAAAAGGGGGT
This sequence comes from Acrobasis repandana, assembly GCA_963576875.1. NCBI lineage: Eukaryota > Metazoa > Arthropoda > Insecta > Lepidoptera > Pyralidae > Acrobasis > Acrobasis repandana. The sequence continues at coordinate 4,779,368 of OY756230.1, read as the reverse complement.
ATCAACCCGAAATGAGTTAACGTACTAATTAATGTGAACAACTTTGACTATGAGACTTTTCCATAAATCGCAAAAAAAATTGCAGCTCCATACAAAATTAAATACCTACTTTGCCAAAATATTAACTGCAGATTTTTTTTCGCGATTTCAGGGATTGTCCCATAGTAAAAGTTGTTCACAGATTCCTCTGCGAGTGGTGAAAATTTTCGGCATAAACGGCTTTATCTTTTGATTGTGTTGGCTTTAAAGTTTGATTTTTACACAGCTTCAAGGGACAGTAGATTTGAGTATTTGCTATAATTTTCAGCTTGATACCTCCACGCGTTCCTGAGAAAAAGGTTTTTGGCAGACAGACGGACAACAAAGTGATACTATAAGGGTTCTGCTTTTTCCTTTTTAGTTACGGAACCTTAAAAATGAAATAATATGTACTTACAAGAAATAAAGTATGAGTAAATTTTTTATTACTTTTTCTTTATTTCATGATCACACAATTCAATTCACACAGAATTGAGTTTGAATAGTTTTATTGTCTTCAATATACGGTAATCTTTTCCATCTCGACAGTACTCGCAGCTGTTCAAATACGAGTAGTGCAGTTGGAACAAACAAGTTCGATGTAAACAAGAACAACTCTCAAGATAGCTCACGTTTTTAAAAAAGTTGGGAAATTGCTTTGTAGTATTGTGTGCCAACGTCAATCAATAAAGCAATTTATGGGAAAAGTGATTTATAAAGCATGTTACATCATGATCATTTTTTAGTCTCTACTGCATATGTACATACCTCTCTGTACTACCAGAGTCATATATGCTTATAATATTAGCCAGAGCAGCTAGAGGATTTAGCCTACACTCTCCAGTCTCCACAAGTCCACACTGGTCATAGACGGGAGCCGTCTTATTGATGTTCATAATCTTTATTAAGTTTTTTTTAAGTTGTCTTCTCTTCTACGACATGCATGGGAAGATTTGGAGTGATCCTATTCTACTTTGCCGGGAACCAATCGGCTACGTCATGAAGTATTTTGTATTTAACACTTACTTATTTAGCCCGACTAATCAGAGGATTCGGCCTACACTCTCCACTGGCCATAGACGGGTTGGAGAGGTATCATTGATGTTTATAAGCTTTATTTAGCTTTTTTCTAAGTTGCCTTCTACGACATCCATGGAAAGACTTGCAGTGATCCCGTTCTACTTTGTCGGGAACTAATCGGCTACGTATTAAGTATTTTGAATTTAACACCTACCTGTTTAAATACATTTTTATTTACAAAATTCATGTAATTACTTACACAAAATACAAACAAATAAAAAATTAAGAAAATAAAGTACATAGGTACTGCTTATTTCATAAGAAATCTCTTTCAGCAGACCCAGGAGAGAAAAATAGAAGAAAACAGGTAAGTACCTAGTATTTGAACATATATACCTACCTGTAGTTGTTTCGTGCCTTCTTTTTTTAAAATAATTTATTCAATACTAGCTGTGCCCAGCGACTTCGTTCGCGTGGTTGTCGGAATGTTATATAGCCTAAAGCCTTCCTCTATAAATGGACTACCCAACAAAAAAAGAATTTTTCAAATCGGACCATTAGTTCCTGAGATTAGCGCGTTTAAACAAACAAACAAACAAACAAACTCTTCCGCTTTATAATATTAGTATAGATTCACAACTACATACTTTTGCATACAAAAAACCGAACCACGAAAACCTCGCAGGGTTTATCTGGGTTCCAGAGAGTCGCTATACGTATTTTTAGGTAATTTTTAGGACTTGAAGTTCTGTAGGCAGCTTATTTAAATTACTCGTAAATAAGTTGGTATTACATAGTTACTAATTCTTGTCCCATACAAATTGTTGTATTTAGGTAGCTCATATTTGTTTACATGTGAAAGTACCTACTCTTAATTTACAAGGTCGTTGTTTTTCTATTAAACAATAGGAACTGTTGGATTCAGTTAGTATTTGTTAATCAAGATTTTCATAAACAGTCATTAACATTGCCATATTTAAACAGTTGTTTTTCGTCATTTTTTTTTTTCAAAATGTAATTAGGTGTTCTATTAGTTTGTATGACGTTGGCACGCCAAGTCAGTACTTGGCACTACAGATCATAGGAAACCATTACAGTGACCGAAGGAGGAGTAACGACGCATGAAATGACTCTCCCTTCCAAGCAATCGGAAAAATTACCCTAGTCAAGCCGAAAATTACCCTGTTTCCAAGGGATAAAGTACATATTAGGTTTACTGAAAAGGGCATCCCGATTTTATTGGTAATTTTACGACGACAGTGTGAAATATAAAAGTGATAGGATACGTGTGAACTGGTGATATAGGTAAGTAGTGAAATGAAATGTTTTGCAAGGTCAGGAAGCGACGAAAAATATTGAAAAAAACTGATAAATCGTAGGTTTTGCGAATGAATATAGAATTGAACACAAATTTTTTGGCAACCCTTAACAGATCACATGTGTAAATTTTAAATTGTATGTGAATATAATTTTTTCGCGCCAAGTCTCCCATACAAGTCGACTGCATCAATCTAATGCGAGTTTATAAGGGAACTATATTTTTTTTTTATATTTCTATAAATTTCCTTTAAAAAAAGTAAGATAAAGAGATTGTCTTTGATTTGAAAAATTTTTTTGCAGTATACAGAATAAATGCAGAAGTTTTCTTTACGCCTCATTTCTTTAAAAACATTACAACGTTTGGTGCGGGACCGAACGTCTCAGAAAGAAATAAACGGGCAAGTGCGAGTCGGACTCGTACATAAAGGGTTCCGTACCACCGTACAATGTTTTAAAACGCTGAAGAAACACGTTTCTTGTATTTATTTTTAGTATTTGTTGTTATAGTGGTCATAGTAATACATAATCGGTGAAAATTTCAAGTATCTAGCGAGCTCGGGTCCGGGCGTCTATTCGCTCTCGACGAATATTTAATTTTGTTTTGTTTTTGTATAATATTTATAATTTTTTGTGTAGCGAAATTAACTAGTAATTTAGATTATAATTTTTTTGGTATAATTTTCATATAAAGTAAGGATTGTATAAAGTAGTACTTAATGTCTTTTTGAAATGTAAATTTAGGCAAATTTAGAGGTATGTTTGTGATTTTTTTCTATCGAGCCAAAAATGCTCAATTGTGTTTTGGATATTGTGTGTGTCTGAAGAAAAGCTTTAAGATACCTATGTTAATTTTTTGAGAAATAAACTGTAGTAGTTTATTTACAGTGATTTTTCAAAAACACTCACAGATTTCTTGGCTTTGAACTGACGAGGCCAAAGTAGCTTCGTTACGCGAAGTAAGAAAAAATACTTCGACATTTTGTATGGTACTATTTAACCATCCATCAGTCCGAAAAGTAAAAAAAAAAACAGTATCATGAAATGACCTTTCCCTGTAAAGTAGATAGCTTTTTAAAATAAAAAAAAAGATTGTGTAAGTTTGTTCAGCATATTTTTAAAATTAAAAACAGACAAAAGGTTTTTTATGTGATCAAGAAGCGTTCATTACACAGCGGGGTTATTGTCTTTCCTCGAGTCCAGTCGAGACCTGAGGTAGGGTTTTAACCAGTCAATTCCTCGAGTCCAGTCGAGACCTGAGGTAGGGTTTTAACCAGTCAATATTGACTAACCATGTAGGACTTCAAACCGGGTTCCAAACCGGGTAGTGAGGCATCTCGGGTACTAAACTAAACACTAACCCCGAGATGGTATTTCACTTGACCATAGATGTTTGGCCGTTATGTGCTAGTACCGTAATGCACACTCTACTCACTCATCCACTTAGTGCTGCCGGTAGTCGGTTAGTCAGTGACAGAGCTCGAGGAAGTTCTTAATGGCTTGCTTCAGAACTTATATTTATGCAACAATTTAAAAAAACTTCAATATTGCGTTTTAGAATCACATTTTCATTAGCTGTTTACTCAGAAACCGTTATTAGTTTTGGAGATATTATTTGATTGTTATGTCGAAAATACTAATGTTCAATAGTTTATCTGTAATTTTTACAGAGTTTTATTTATTTTTTGCTTTATTTGTAGATTTCTATGCAGTACTCGTTCGTAATTGTGTTTGGTCAGCTACCATGCTCTTAAATATACGGTTCGGTATTTCATTAGGTACCTAGGTACTAAAACCAGAACTAAAAAACAAAATATTGTTGGCACGTAAGATTTATTTAACTGACGATGTAAGTAAGTATACTGTATTATACGGTAGGTAACTAACTTAGTACGGTAGGTACTAAGAATAGATCTTAAAAATTAACTCGTTTCCAACAAAGTACAGTTACAGAATAAATAATACTAACGTAGTATAGCACTGGTTAATGCCTAATTTCAGTTCTTTAACGTACATATAAATGTCTGTTCATAATAAAATAAACAAATTATATATTTTTTATTAGTAAATTAATACTTTTATAAATATGGTTCAAATCAATAACTAAGACAAGACCCGCAGTAAAGATATTTCTACGTTTTAAGGGTTCCGTCACTTGTTTGTGCGTCTGTTGCAGCCAATTTGCTATGAACTTCAAATATGGCCACTTATGGAGGGTAATTAATTAGCATTAAAAAATGTGTGTCGTACTGTGTGACATAACAAAGAGCTTCTTATGAGAATTTAAAATATATTTTTTTTATTATTTATTTATAAATAAATATATATTTTTGAAGTTAATAGGCGAAATTTGAATCTTGATTATCTCCGAAACTACTGACCTTAAATTTTGATAAAATACAGAAATTAAGTTTTTGTCTATTATATCTTTATCTATTATATAGATTTCAGTAAAACCATTGAATGAAAAATATACGAAGTACGACACCCTCTTCACCTGAGTTTAACTCACACTTGACCGGTATATTAACTAAACCAAATTGAAAACGCCTGTATTATTTCGAAGTGGTGGCGTGCGATCGCTATTTTTAAGGCCGTATGTTTTACAATATCACAGATAATATAATTATCAACGTAATATAGTTATCGCTCCCTGTGAGAACAAACCTCTCATGATTCATGTAATAAACTATGAGTAGTCACTTTGTTTGATGATAAAATTAAAGAAGTTCTCATGCACTACTCATTATTATTTCTAATTTTATTTTCTTTATTTGGGGTCGGAAGACCAGCCTTGTGGTCAGAAGGTCACAACGTTATGCTGAGAGGAGGCAATTTTTAATAGGCACAAATATTTTAATTTAATTTCTTTTTAGGACAATTCACACGGTTTGAGTGATCCCCAAAGCTCAGCCCTAAAGTAAGTTCGAGAGACTTTAGATACGGGATATTAGTATAAAATATAGAATAGAGTTAGCTCTATACCTACTATATTGTATAACTTAAATATATAAATACATAAACATCCAAGATCCAGGTCAATCCGTCCGTCACTATTTTGATTCCTTTAACGATCTTTTCGCCCACCAGGAAAAGCTAAATACTTACATAATGAAATATACCCTTTGTGGATCGACTAAACTTCATTAACTAAGGAGAGCACTCAAGGCCCCCGATCCGGTGCCTACCGTTGTCCCTTAACCCTAGATAACTAAACTATCCTGGGAGTTACACAATAACTAAACATTCGTCTAGCGGACTACGCATTAAAAAATCTTATATTATCAACATCATTTAACGTGAGGAAGAAATTGTTACATGATTCGTATAAAGGGCTCTTGTGAATAGAGACAAGTATAAATAATTTTATACTAATGATGCCACATACCTTTTATACACATCTACATTATGGGTGCCACAAATTGCATTTTTATATCTAAGGCATCAACTTTATGTCTTCCTTAGCAATTTCGACGGGCAAACGTATAATTTTTTTGTAATATTTCATACTTAAGGAAATGGAGCAGATTCTTCATATGATTTCACCAAGGATATCTCCTATCATGACCTTGATGTCACGTCTCAAAGTTACCGTCCGAACAAGTTGCCGCAACCAAGGCTCCATGAGGTGGTTCGTCAATTTCAAAACAAAATCTCGCCGTGTTGCTATTTTTTTATTATTTTTGATGTTATTCGCGACGTATCATAACATAAGTAGGAGTAATCCTAGTGCAGATGACCATTTATGATGAGTTTTACTGGATACAAATCAAAGAGTTGCTAAAGCACATGTCGGATGCTACCTGAAGTACGTTTCTTTTCATGTTCAAATCATCCGAATTAATAATTTGGGTTCTGTTGTCTTTTACTTGGTACTAAAAAATCTCATTCAGAACCCAAATATTGGCACGAGACATCAGTATCAATGCTGATATTGTATTGACTTGCAACCTTCCAATTATTTGTCATCACCACAGAAGTTAAATTATCTTGTTACTTTTATCAGAGTCATCAATCTTAATAAACGTGAATTTGTACTTTCAGCCTAGGACATATGTTTCCATTTATAAATCCATCAATAATATTAGGTATATGAGAAAAAGTTGAAAACAATTAGTAGTATGAATGACATCTTACTATTAAACCCTAGTCATTAAAAAATAACCGTTTTCATGAAGTTCATATTATTTCCTAGTATGCTAATGTATATTATCTAATTATAATACAAACATTTATTATTTTTATTTATTTTAAAATACTAATATAAAATAAAATGCAATTTAGATACCTTTGAAAATCTGCACCTGTTATAACTAAACTTTCGTAATCTAGACGACGCGGTGATTATAAATCACAAATAAAGACAATTGTTTGCGCAAACGCCGCATTTGTGCCACTTTTCACTCTAATTATGAAGGTATACAAAGGCGTGCAAGCAGGGGGTACGCGAAAGTTTGTGAACTAGACTTATGCAAGGGGTCGCGTAGTCTGCCAGACGAATGTTTAGTTATCTAGGGTTAAATTTAGATCTTTATGAATCTCCCTTAGATCCTCCTTTCAAAAACCTCACTTTTGTTTGAATTCTGTATTAAAAAAAGTAATTAACTTCAAATATTTTGATGCGTTATCCAAGACGTGTCTATTGGCTTATTAGCGTATGGTTTATTCAGTGCACGATTTTTTTGGAAATTCAGTCTGATAGACTTAAGCATGGTACCTATAATAAATTCTTCGCCTGGTATTCTCTTCTCGTCACAGCTGAGTCACGTGATTGGCCCAAGACTACGTCATCACTTGGGAGTGTTGCCAGTTGCCACTGTGTGTGTTTAAATTAGCAAAACGCATTTTTTAACTTGACAATTATAAACCAATAATTTTATTAGTATGTATATTTATTAAAATTAAATAGAATTAATTTACTAAAAATGAAATGAATCACAAAAATAGTCTTTTATTTTATATTTATTAACTAATTGAGAAAATTTACTAAAAAGAACAAACACAAGTAACACGTATCGTGACATAAATGATGTAGTCTTGGGCCATCGCAAAGAAAATACCCAATATCTTGTACCATAGCAGTAGTGACATTTGTGTAAGACTATTATTGAGCACCTGCCTACCTAACTGTTCAAAATTATGCAGTACAAATTCATCGAAATAGTATTTTTCAACACATTAGCTCGGAAAGTGCTATTTTCCACATTACGCACATTTTCAAAATCGCGCGGTAAATTTACTCACGTCACGACACAAGTGCTGAAAAGTGTTTTTTAGGAATCATCATCATCATCAGATTATACAGGATCTAACAAAATATACTGAAACTATTATAAAGGTGAATTCAGTGTATGATACTGAACAACTTTCCCCAAAAAATATCAAAATATGAAAAATAAATGCTGACCTCCCAAGTTGAGCGATCAGCTGATCCGAGTTTGTATAGAAAGCAGAAAAAAATATTTTTTATATTTCGATATGTCTGTACGTCCCTTGGGGAAAGTTGTTCAGTATCATGGACTGAATTCACCCTTAAAATAGTTTCAGTATATTTTGTTCGACGTTAATTCCATAAAAAATTCAAATTTTCGAAAAAAAATCTTATAAAGAAATAGCAGCCACCTCTTTTTACAAAGAACCTTAATTTCATCAATTTTGTAAGTAAAATATTTGTAAAACACTAAAACAAAAGTACTTACGAGTATGTATACATATCTGCCGTTACGAAATCGAAAAATTGAGAAGTTTTATTAAATGTTTTTGTTTTAATAGGTTGACTATTATTATTTTTATAGGTCGACTGTTTTTTTTTTTTAATTAATGGCTTGACGCTACTGGGTATTTAGCCAGGAACAAGTTAATAAAACGTGGGAAATTCTTTTTTCCTAACAAGTTACAATCAAAGGTTGGTGTAGGCCTTTGATTGCTTTCAGGGAGCTTCTGGTGACAAATCTATACGAGTCCACTGGTTTTCATAGCCGACTGAGTGGCGGACGACGCCCGAAGACGCCCACACAGTCCCCGAAACAAATATCACTACAGCCGTACTATGACTGTCCACTTTAACTATTTCACATATTGTTCATGAGCATGAGCATTTATAACGCCGAACAACACCAATTTCATATTATAAAGTCCACTAGATAGATAGATAAGGTGTTTATTTGTAGCTTTAGTCACACACATACAGAAAATATACAACATAAGAACATATTAAAAAACACAAGAAAGACGGAAACATATAACAATATATTCGTATCTGTGTGCTACAGCAACCCAAAAAGGTCATAGCTCAGTGCTTAGTGCTGCTCAGAGAGCAGCTCACTGATTTTCAGCTACGGCCTGTCAAGTGCGAGTGCGCATCCAAAAATCCCTGCCACAAAGGTAAAGGAGCTCGAAATTTTTAATGTTAAATTAATAGAAATTTATGAAGAGACCTTATTCACAATATAAACCCAAACATAATACCTATAAGGATCAGTGTCATATTATACTACAAACACTATGTATACATATTTCATAGATATACAGGGCTACAAACAAGGATACGAGTATCTATCAGTCAGTGGCAGCAACAGTTACCGGCGACTTTTTGGATTGTTAATTTTCTGTTTATCTAAAAAATAGGCGCGCAACAATTTTTTGAAACTTGAAATTGATACAGAAAGTGGGGGTCGATTGTCACTCGCGTCCGTAGGCTTTACCCTCGAGACCCTACACGTGACCCCCGGGTGGTGCTAAAGAGTGACACCCTCTCCGGTGGTAGGCTTAGGCCGCGGCTGGTCACCACCCTCAGTGGAAAAATCAGGGTGCCAAGCGTTCGCGCGTTCCATCCTGCATTCCCTGAGTAGCCGTTCGAGGAGTGGGTCTACGCAGTTTTGCATCTGCCAATGTACCGAATTCAGACTCACAGTGTTGTTGCGCGGGGTGCCTAGTTTCGGAGGGCAGCGGGATCCGGAGCAACGGTTTTTTCGCTGGCCGCCCGCCGATAGTTGGGAGCCCAATTGCAGACTAGCCTTCTGTGAAAGGCTGCTCCGCCATCGCGCGCATAATCCTAAGGTTGCCCCTGTCGGGCCGGTTGGCAACCGGGCGAGAGGCCTCGACAGGCGGCCTTGGGGGGGTCCGGGCGTCCCCGCGGTCTCCGCACTAGTCTTATCCTACCGCGCAACAGTACTGTGACTTCTGGGGGGGGCTGGCTGATGCCTCGCGTAACTGCCACTCTTCGCCTTTTTTCCCTCTTGCCCCAAAAATAAAAACAATAATGAATAAAAGAAACAAAAAGTTGAGGAATCAACAGCGGATACACGGCCTCTCGCTAAAAGTGCACCTCACTAACATTCGAGGTCTGCACTCTAATCTCGTCCCAGTCCACCACCATCTTGAGACTGTAAGGCCGCATCTGCTCTTGCTTACGGAGACGCAAATTACTACCCCTGCTGATACATCCTACTTGAATTACCCAGGATATGTCCTGGAGCACAATTTCCGCTTTAAGGCAGGGCTTTGTTTCTATGTGCGTGATGACATCTGCTGTAAGCGTCTCCGTAACTTGGAAGATCCCTCTTCTTCTTCAATCTGGCTGCTTGTGGACACCGGCACAGAACAAATTGTCTATGTCGGTGTCTACCGATCGCATAGCGGTGACCAGGAGACAACGAGGCTTTTTCGTCACCTAAGTGAGGCTGTTGATGTGACTCAGCAAAGGTATCCTACCGCGCAAATCGTTTTTCTGGGGGACTTTAATGCTCACCACGAACAATGGTTGTTCCCATACCAGAAAACTGACCATGCTGGTAGAGAGGCGTACAAGTTTGCCTTGTCTTTGAACCTTTCCCAGCTGGTCGACCAGGCGACTAGGATACCCGACGTTGAGAATCACATAGCTAATTGCTTGGACCTTCTGCTGACGACTGAACCAGACCGATATCACGTGTCTGTTTCAGCCCCTCTTGGGAGTTCTGACCACTGTCTGGTAAAGTCCGTCCTCATATGTCCTCCACCTGACTTCAGCCCTAGAGGCAATAGACGGGTTTGGCGGTACAAGTCAGCAGATTGGGATGAGATGCGACATTTCCTTGCTTCTTACCCTTGGCTGCAAGCCTGCTTTTCTTCTGGCGATCCGTCGAGCTGTGCAAGTGCCGTTGCTGAGGTTCTCGGTCAGGCGATGGAGTATTATATTCCATTTTCTGATCGACCCTCTGGCATCAAAGCTGAACCCTGGTTCAATGCTGACTGTTTAAAAGCTGAGGCTATTAAACAGTCAGCATACCAGGCTTGGGCTGACGCTCGTAAGCGCAGAGCTCCGGATACGCGTAAAAAGAAGAAAGCCTTTAACTTTGCGGCCAAGTCCTGCAAAAAAACGCTTAAAAAGGCTCGCTTCGACCACATAGGCAGAGTTGGTGCCAAACTTGCTTCGTACCCATCCGGTAGTAAAGCATTTTGGTCTCTGGCTAAGTGCGTTGAAGCTAACTTTTGCCGCTCCTCACTTCCTCCTTTGCAGAAACCTGACGGTACACTGGCACACACGGCTTTAGAAAAAGCTAATTTACTAGCTTCACTGTTTGCCGAAAACTCACGTCTAGATGCTAGCAATCAAACACCGCCCCAGTTACCTCCTTGTGGATGTAAAATGCCTGAAGTCCGCATTCATCAAAAGGAGGTTCTCAAGACTCTACGCAACTTAGATGTGAATAAGGCCAGTGGTCCCGACGGTATTCCTGCTATTGTCTTAAGGAATTGCGCACCCGAGTTGTCTCCTGTTCTGACGCGCCTGTTTCGTCTATCTCTTCGGTCCGGAATCGTCCCAAAAATGTGGAAGCTCGCCAATGTTCAACCCGTACCTAAGAAGGGTAGACGTGCCGACCCTTCAAACTATCGCCCAATTGCAATCACCTCCATTCTGTGTAAGGTAATGGAGCGTGTTATTAACAAGCGCTTACTTGCGTACCTTGAGGACAATGATCTCCTCAGTGACCGGCAATACGGATTTCGCCAGAACCGATCTACTGAGGATCTTCTTGTGTACGCTACACATCTTTGGGGTGAAGCCCTTGAAAAATACGGTGAGGCACTTGCTGTCTCACTTGACATTTCAAAGGCATTTGACAGGGTATGGCATGACGCTCTTATAGCGAAGCTTTCCGCTTACGGTATCCCTCCCACCCTTTGTGCTTGGATTTCCGATTTCCTGAGGGAACGGTTTATTCGAGTAACTCTTGACGGCTGCTCGTCTGACCTATTGGCAATTAATGCTGGAGTACCTCAGGGATCTGTTCTTTCCGCAACGCTATTTCTGCTTCACATTAACGATCTGCTAAAGCCCGGTATTTTTGGGTATGCAGACGATAGCACCGTTACGGAAAGATATTTTTCTAGTGCAAGGGCAAAAAAACCGGAAATAGACGAACTAAGAGAGGCAATGGTGCTCCATACCAATCTTACTCTGCAAGCTGTCTCCGATTGGGGTGATGCCAACCTTGTGAGATTCAATGCCTCTAAGACACAGGCGTGTCTCTTCTCTGCTAAAAAGAGCCCTTTCAACTTGGCTCCCACTTTCCGGGGTGTGCCTGTTCCTATCACCCGTCATCTCGAACTTCTCGGTATCGATCTCTCATCAAATCTTAACTTCGGTAGCTATATTGAGTCCAGGGCTAAGACGGCTTCTAATAAACTGGGCATCCTCTCCAAGGTCCAACGATATTTTACCCCTGACCAACTGTTGAGCCTTTACACAGCTCAAGTCCGCTCATGTATGGAGTATTGCTCCCACCTATGGGATGGATCTGCCCGCTATCAGCTCGAAGCCCTGGAAGCTATCGACAGACGTGCCAGAAGACTCGTTGGTGATGAGTTGCTTACGGCAGGACGGCTCCACAGCCTCGAACATCGCCGACTGGTAGCAAGTCTGTGTGTCTTCTACAGGTTGCACTTCGGGGAGTGTGCGCAGGAATTACATAATTTAATTCCCCCTGCACCATTCCACCATCGGACAACACGACGTGGACAGGGATTCCACCCATTTGTGGTCGATATTCCTCCTCATCGTACCTCTCGATTCGCCTCCTCCTTCATTGTGCAAACCGCTAAGGTGTGGAATTCCCTCCCTGCGTCGATGTTTCCCCATACATATAATTTAGGGATTTTCAAGGCAAGAGTGAACAGGCATTTTTTGAGTTTGCGTGATACACCTTAGACCTCATATTAGCTTCCCATCAGGCTAGATAGAGATCAAACGCACTCAAATTTCTAATAAAAAAAAAAAAAAAAAAAGAAAGTCTTATTGGAGGTGGTATGTTGTTCCAACATTTAGTCGCCTGGTATCTGAAGCTGCCCCTGAAAGCAGCTGTTCTGTGTCGGTGCATAAGTAGTGGGGGACGGCATAATCTGGCATTCACTCTATCAAATATTAGTTTTGAGTGTATATACTCTGGTTTTTGGCGTTTGATAACCCCGAACAATAACGTTGCTAAATGCAGTTGTCTACGCGAGTCCATATTTAACATAGAGGCATTATTGAGATACGGCGAGATGTGGCTACGCGGAGGAACATTGAACGAAAACCTACAGCATGCGTTCTGAACTCTTTGCAAAAGACGCCGTGTTCTCTCTAATAAACGGGGTCCATAAACGATATCGCCGTAGTTCAGGCGCGATAGCACCAAGGACTTGCAGAGTCTGATGCGAACTTTCTCGGTCAATACATTTCTAATCTTATAGAGGATCTTCAGTCGGTAAAAGCAATTTCTGACCACACCAAGTACATGGTTTTCAAATCGTAGCTCGGGGTCCAATATTATGCCCAAGTTTTTTGCCTCCTCAACCCTCTCTATAACTTGGCCCATCATCATTATAATCGGGTTATAGTCGTTAATTTTAGAAATCTGTATTTTAGAGCCCAGGATTAAGCACTTCGATTTAGATGGGTTTAATGCAAGGCAGTTATTGCGAGACCAGTTTGCAATGCTTTCTAAATCCTCATTCATCTTTTGCGCAGCTGTACATATATTTTCTGGAGTATCTGAAATGTAAACCTGGACATCGTCTGCATAGCAGTGAAATTTGCAGTGTTTTATTACCGCAGCAAGGTCGGCGCAATATATGATAAAAAGCAAGGGACCAAGGATAGATCCCTGTGGCACTCCACGATGTACAGGTTGAGGAAGAGACAAGAGGCAGGTACCATCGCCTTTTACCAGTTTTACTCTTTGAGATCGACCACTGAGGTAGGAATCGAACCATCCGATGGAATGGTGATCCAGGCCATAATATGACAGTTTAGAAAGCATTATAGGAGTTTCAATGCTATCAAAAGCACGGAAATAATAGTCCAACAATGTAAGGATAGTGCCGCGACCATTGTCTAGTTCAGCTAGCACATTGTCGGTGACATCCAGAAGTGCTGTTTGGGTCCCTCTGTTTTTTCGAAATCCAGACTGGAATACAGAAATAATGCCATTAGTTTCAATGTACTCAGACAATTGAATATGTGCAGCCTTCTCCAAGACCTTTGAAAGAAAAGGCAATATGCTAATTGGTCGAAGATCAGTTAATTCCTGAGGATTTGTTGACTTCGGAATAGGAGTGACTACCGCTTCCTTCCACTGTGGTGGAAATGAACCTGTGAGGAGAGATGTGTTCATAATTTTGGTTATAACACTTAAAGTAGTAGGAAGTGTCAGAAGAATCATGTCCCTGCTTATACCATCATGTCCAGTTGCATTTGATTTAATTGATAAAATAAAGTTGACGACATCATTTTCAGAAATTGGTTTAAATTTAAAGATAGAATTATTAAATCTATGGAATTCGTAAAATGTCAAGTTGGATAAATTATTAGGCATATTAGAGCTAGGAATATTAAGAAAATGATTATTTATGTTATCAGGATTGTGAAATATATTTGGTAAACAGTCATTTTTTGTAGGATCAATCAAAATCTTTTCTTTCAGGTTTTTCCAAAATGCCTTGCTCTCATTTATTTTCGAGTTAACATAATGGTTAAAATATGCAGTCTTTTCGTTGGCTATACTTTCCTGTACCAGTTTTTTGAGGTCAGTTAAATATTTTTTGTCAGTGTCAGATTTTGTTAGACGATATTTTATACGGGCTTGATCCCTTAGATCTATCATGAGCCTACATGTATCTGTAACCCACGGCAAAGATTTTTTGGAACCTATTTTAGATTTTATAACTGGGGCGTGTTTATCAAAAATACCCAAAACAAGTGAGTTAAACCTATCAACCATTACTTCCACTGAAGTCGTTTCGGTTACATATTCCCAGTTAATTGAAGACAAGTCACTATTAAAAGCGTCCATATCAATTTTCTTGAGAGGACGATATGAAATATATTTAGGGGGAATTTTGTTTTTTTTCAACTGAAGTTCGACATTAATCATTGCATGTCCGTCAACCGCACCCGTTATATTCGTTACCGACACTCCTCGTACATGCGCATTAGTACACACGACATCTATCAATTTTTCTGAGCCACTAGTAAAATGTGTGGGTTCTGTGACCACCTGAGTGAGGTCCACATATTGCAAGAAATGTTGAAATTTTTTAGTGTCAACATCGTTAGGTTCATTCATATTAATATTAATATCCCCTAGGAACACCACGTAATCATGGTCAGAGAAATGTACTGTGGATTCCGTTAAGGCGTCAATAAACTGATCGACGTTTACCCATTGTGACCTATAAGATGTTCCTATCGCTACCGTATGCCCATTCACTCGCGCAGACAACCACAGACAACCACAGACAACCAAAATCAATTTGCAAAATAATTTAAAGAAAACCCTAACCGAACCCCTTGACTTACCACCAAAACCTCAGGTCGACTGTTGATTGGATTGATTCCTTTGTTCGTAACTAAAGGCGCGCACATGCACGAATTTCTGAAAAGAAAAGATTTCCATGCGTGTACGTTACATACATTACATAGGTACATTTATAATTTTCTATGTCGAGATTTTTTTTTCCCACACAAATGTGTTGAAAAACGTTATACGACACACGTATTGTACATTACAAGTCTTGATCGGCTGATTGGCAACCCACCTCGACAACTACTACGATTGAACAACTACAATTTGTATCAAAAAATTAAATTTATTTATTTATTTTTAAAATTGTATCATAATCATAAACTACTAATGTGGTGTGTAGGTATGTATGTATACTCACTGATATTAATTTATTTTTATTTTTTGTTTTATTTTTTTGTATTTTATTTATATGGCGTCCGCGGAAGACCAGGCAGCTTTGCGGCTCACGGCCGACATAATATGCTGAGCGGAGACCATTTTGGTAGATTTACTATTAATTTGTGTCTAGTGTTAGTGTATAGAAAAGAGAGGAATGGAGGTATCTCCACTTAACTCCACCGACAAGAGCAAGCTCTTAAGTTAAAGAAGAAAGTGTTAGTGTACTTCATCATTATCACCAGGGCTTTTTTAGTCTCCACTAGTGTAAGAGCACGACCCTCTCTGTACTGCCAAAGCCTCAGGCTAAAGCCATATATTAGCTAGAGCAGTAAGAGGATTTGGCCTACACTTTTACTTAATGTAGGTACTTAATATCTACAAAATAAACGGATTTTCTTTAATAAACACAGCTGTTCAATATTCTTGGGTTTTAGCTAGAATATAGAATTAACAAATTAACCAAAGTTTATTCAATTATTAGGTAATAAAATAAAGCATTGAATAGAAACAAAGTGGACACAATACGCTCATTAAAATTCCTCGGTCCATAATCGTGTTTACAACAAATTAAGCAGAAATTTTCAACTGAAGACAAAATGGGCATTTATCACAAATTTCCGAGATTCTCGGCAATTTCTCAAGGAGCCCCATAATTTCATTCGAACGGGAGCGGCCATTTTGGGGTTTCCATTTTGTCCGAAGCGCAAATGCAAGGTAGGGCTCGGCTTGTCAACCGTCAAGGGCTACAGATATAAAGGGATGCCTGTCAAATGGGCGCATGATTGCAGGGTACTATCAGACAGGGAACTATGACACTGTGGAAGAGACTTCAAACATTGAATACCAAGTAGAAGTCATAAGTCATCTCATTTGAAATAAATTGTTAAGGCCGTACCTGAATTTTCCGGGGTCCAGTGCTGCCCCCATTTAAAATAAATCATTTCAAAGAAAATGGAGACATCATTTAAAATTTTGCTACTACCAAGTTCTAGATAACCCTTCAAACTATTTTATGAACTACTGTTTACAGTTTATAATGAGAACGCTAAGCTTTACTACGCACATTTGCCATAAGTGGCCGTTTTTCGCAAATTCTAGCGTTTCGCAACGACCACTGCTGAGAAGAAACACCGAAAGAAACTCATTTACACAGTATTGGTCGCCTACGCGCCGGAAGGGCTTTGTCAAAGATATTATGCCTAATACAATGTTATCACAATATAACATGTAAAGCTTGCGAACGAGTGCCAAATCCAATTTACAGAAATAAGTTGGGTGCCACTTCTGCTTGGTATATACCTAAGTAGGTATATAAAATAAGGGTTACTACACACATAAGCGGGCCGGGATTAATCGGAACAGCCGGGCGGTAACACCAAATATATTTTGTAAATAAATGTTAAGGGAAAATCCGATATGATTGCTTCGGGTCGACTTTGTTGTTCGACAAATACTACCAAACGGACAATGCCGGCCCACTTATGTGTGTAGCAACCCTAACTGTCGCAGCGTCAACTGACGGCCAACAACTATGATGCAGCGTCACACAGCAGCCGCTGATTGGCAAAGCAATTGGCGTGAAGTGACGTCATTAATACTTTCAGCAAACAAAAGAGATGCAGTTTTTAAGTACCACCTACTTAAGAGGCATTTCGCACTCGGTTGGCTGTCTCGCTCACACAATCAAACATTTTTAAAGATTGTTAAAAAAATAAGTCTCATTTTTAGTAAATGGTTTTATTATTAACCTACATAATTATATCGCGAATATTTAAGACATGTTTTTATATTGTATAGACAATGAGAAGATCGTGAATTAGTTGATCAAAACTTTTAAGTCTTTGATGAGTGCGAAATGCCTCTTAAGGCGAAGATATAGGCAAATGGCCTTAAAGTGTGAAATAAATTGTTAACTCGTAAATATGGTAATAATTTCCATATTGCTCCTTGTCATGCACTAGATAGCCCTTTAAATTATTTTATGAACTACCGTTGAAACTATTATTGGTGATCCGTCTAGCTTTAAAACTTGCCGTGGCCACTTTTGGCGGAAGCAAGTTTTAAAGCTAGACGGACTAATGTAAATACTTTCAACGGTGGTTCATAAAATAATTTAAAGGGCTATCTAGTGCATGACGAAGAGCAATATGGAAATTATCTCCATATTTACGAGTTAATAATTTATTTCAAGTGAGGGCGCCACTTCAAGGTCATTTGCCTATACCTCCACCTTAAATTGCACTGATATAAAAATTATAATTAGATTTTATAAGTGATAAGTAGGTTGATATTCCTGAATGATCGTTCAGGATGAGAAGTGGAAGTGGAATGAGTCAAATGAAAAGGGATGTGTAAAGGTGAATATGGAATAAGGGAATAAGAGATTTGAAAATGGAATAAGGGAATGTTTCAAATGTATTTATAAAAATTAAGATGGACAGGATGAGATGGAGAAATCAGATAGAGATAGAGGTACACCAAGAAACAGTTGGCAAGATAACTTTGATAAATTCTTACCTAAATGGCAGGAAGTACCTAGATTTTTTTTACCAACTTTTATTATGGGATTAGGCTACAGATCAAAGTTAGAGGTAAAAACAATTTTTCACCCAGGGTCGCCTGTGTTGCTAAATACGACACTGCGTAAAAGCTACGATGGAATGGCAAATCGGGGCAATTTGGAAAATAGAGTAATCTGTGGACTGGTTGACGCTGCAAATGCATTGGTATTATCAGAAAAGGAGCTCATAGCAAATTGGAGTTTTATAATTATATTTAAGAATGTAGATAAAGAAATAATGGCGCCACTGAATATTTTTTAATCTGTGTAGTATTGTACGCAGAGTTGGGCATTAATCAATTAAAATTTCAATTGACTAATTAATTGCACGTTACAATTGATTTATTTGAATTAATCTGTATTAGTTGTACCTTGCAAAACTGCAATTAAATTAATCGTGATTAAAATGTTTAACTGTTTTCAAAAATTAACAATTATCTCACAACTTTTCCAGACGGACATAGGTTTATCGAAATATATATGATAATAATAAGTTATAATTGATAGTTTTTAGGGTTCCGTACAAATTAGAAAATTAAAAAAAAAAGTTTTGCAAACCTTACTGTGTTATATATCAAATGAAAGGGCTCGCGGACGCTACGAGGATCTCAAATATATTTTTGTTATTATTGTAAAATGAATAGTTTTAATTTTATTTTAATGAAAGAAGACGAAAATTGACCATTCCCGCCCCAGATCTCCGAAACTAGTGAGACTAAAATTTTGAAAAAAATACAAAATATAGTTTATTGCTTGTAGATTACAGGAAAACCTATAAGAATTCAATCAATTGTACAAAACCCACTCCACGCGAGTTTAACTCGCACTTGGCCGGTTTATTAATTGTGAAACTCCCGATAAACTAGCAATTAATCTTTAACTGCAAAATATGCAATTGACAATTGATTAATTGTTAATTTGTTGTTCAAACAATTTAATTTGAGCCAGTTGAAATTTCGATGAGCGCTGAATCGAAACTTCTATTCGTTGGCACGATATTCGTGGAGTCGAATTTATGTTGAGTCGATAAACGTAGACTCGACAGTGCGTTCAATCGGATTTTATTCCTTCGAATATTAGTGGGGTCGAACGCCATAGGTTCGAAAATTTCTTTAGTCGAACGGCACCAAATTTTTATTAATATATGGTGAAGTTTAACTTAAGCTCTAGATGTGTCGTTGGTTTTATTGCGCTTTGAAATGATTTATTGACAGAGCGAACGAAGCGTCCCAGTTTCAAGCTTAGCCAATAATGCTTTTATCCGTATGTCTGTGCTCGCCTCCAGGTCGCATTTTTCAACCAATTTTGACTTAAATTGGCAAACAGTTTACTTGATTTATTAAATTTGTTTATTTGGTCTTCATTTTTAGTAGGGGGAGAAATAGGGGGGAGGGGGAAGAGGGGGAACTTTGCTGTACCTAGCGTTATTTATTGACGGATTTCATTCGTTGAGAGGCACAGTAAGGACTTTCATTCAACACAAGCTGTTGCAAAAAGTAATCCAAAAGGGGGGAGTGGAAGTAGGAAAAAGGGAAAGTTTGCTGTAGCGTTATATATGGACGGATTTCACTGAAATGGCTTAGCTAAGCCAGGGGAGAGTGTCGGTTATTGCATGGTTATAAGAGCTCGCGAGGTCTACTGTTCTCACAGAACCACTAGTCTACTTCTTCGCTACAATGATAAGAGCATAATAAACTTGTTACCGAAAGGATAAATAGCTTAACTTTCAATGTATTGGATTAAGAAAAGCAAATCATATTACCTAATTGGCAATGCGACTGGCAACCCATCACTATTTTGATTCCCTTTTCCATTCTCTCGCCCACCATCACGCTAAAAATGGCCTTTGGGTCTTGCGACCCTGGGCTTGGCCTAAGTATAGGCCCTTGCGCGTGAAGCGCATAACCTTGTTTTTGCTCCACCACTCGAATTTCTCAAAGATGCCTCGCAAAGCTTTTGTCGCCAACTTCCATATTTTTAATCTATCGCCGTTACTGAATATTTGCCACAGCCACTCCATTCCATTACTCCAGGGTAATTTCACACGGTAAGCAAGCCTGCCAACAGCCTAGATATTAATATTACACTGGCATTAACACAATATTTCATATTTTTAATATCGCGCCTGTAATCCGACCGCCCGCCGGCATCGTCCAGTGCAACCGAGTCGTTAGTTTAAATTATATTTTCTACTAACTTTAGTTTTATAGCTCACACGCTGTAAAATCTCACCTATAAAAACAAAGATGCAGATTTAGTGGAAGGAACTGCGCTTTCCCCCTGCGGGGTGCTTTACATTCATTCCAGTATGCAGCCTCTATCTCTGTTTTCTTTCATTTATGATGCAAACGTTCTCTCTCTTTCGCATAATTTACGACTCGCATCATAAATTTTTAGTAATTTATTTTCTTACTAACTTTTTCCATTTTTCTGGTAATAAACAGCATTCCTAGTGCTTTCGTAAGTTAAGCAACCCCGGGCGTTGTCCGCACTTGGATAGGTAACCACAAGTGGCATAAAAGTTTCTCGAGCTCCTCTTTGCTTCGGAAGGCACGTAAATTTCATCTGTCATCATTGTATGGCAGTCGGGAAGCTATGCTTTTCAGCATGAAAAATCTGACACCAGTGTTGGCCACTTACACACACGAAAAAGAAAAAGTAATAATATAGTGCACGACTCATCCACAGGAATTATATCTGTGTTTTAAAGTAATAATGTGTAATTAAGGTCAATTTGAATGGATGTGTAGTGCGATACTTACATCTTGGTAAGTTAACTTCACTACTGGTGTTTAATTACCTGATAGTAGGTATTAATTTTAAAGGTAGTGTACATCTATACTAATATTATAAAGCGGAAGAGTTTGTTTGTTTGTTTAAACGCGCTAATCTCAGGAACTAATGGTCCGATTTGAAAAAATATTTTTTTGTTGGGTAGTCCATTTATAGAGGAAGGCTTTAGGCTATATAACATTACGTTCCGACAACCACGCGAACGAAGTCGCGGGCACAGCTAGTATGTGATATATGCTTGGTGTAAGTAATATGTTAAGAAAAGTGCTTTTAATAAGTAATCTATTATTTCATAGAGGAGGACCACAACGCAATGACAGTTTTCAATTCCTTTTACAAAATTGTAGCGTTTTAAAAAAAATGTATACTGTCTGTACGAGTATGATCACTAAAAAACAGCTTCAATTATTTGTTGGTATCCGAACTGTCAGTGTAAAAATATTAAAATTAAAAAGTGTCGATTCGGACAGTGTGAAAAGAATAAAATATAATCATTTATTTGCATATTTTACATAACCTGCATGCAGGCTGTATGCATGTATGTGTCCGAATATATTGTGTCCAAGTCGTCAGCAACTCTTAATTTAGACAATAATTCAATAAGTTTAATGAGTTTTCTTTTTACCGAGTTTGTAACAAGAATAAACAGTAGGTAAATAGAAAAATAATGGTTAAGTCCATTTACATTTTTATGAAAGCCAATCTCTAAAAATTGGTAGCCAATTGTCAATAAATGGATGAAAAGATTGTTAATTTCAAAAGAGACTTTTCGATTTCAATGGAAAATTGAACGTGTATTGGAATTTATTCAATGAAGAGAACATGACGTCATCATTATTACAATTTTGACAAATACTTCGCTGCAAAAGCATTCTAAATAACAAGCCCCTACAGAAATTTATACAGGGTATTTTTAACCCCCGACGCAAAGAGAGGGGTGTTGTAAGTTTGACGTGTCAGTGTGTCTCTGTGTCAAGTATATGTTTATTTAATTGTAAATTGTTTTGTAAATTTATTTATTTTTACGCCGCGCCGCAACAAATGATTTTATGCCTATGGTTGACTGGAAGAGAATGCTTTTAGTGTTGAGACCGCCTATTGTGAACAATTATCAACTGTGGAACAATAAATAAAGACACAAAGAAAGCCCATGTAAATGTTAGGTATGACAACCCAAAATCAAAGAGCTTGGTAAAGAACGACGAGGAGAGTCATCAATGAAATGGGTTGCTAGGCAAAGAGAGAGAAGATGAAAATCAGAATCTCCGCCATTAAAATTAGTAAATGAATTATTGGAAAGTTTTAGTAGGGTGTAGCAGAGTGGCGGCCTAGAAGTAGAGAACTTGTCTAAAAAAAAAGAACTTAGAATGGAATGATGTTACGTTTTCAGGAGCATATTTTCTTTATAAAAAAAAAAGAATCCAAACATCGCAAACATGCATTGACTGATTACAGAGGGGAGCTGGCAGAATAATTGTGTAACTATAAAAAAACAGTTGAGAATAAAAGAGGGCGGCCCTCAAGTTCAAATTCAGAAAAAGAGTTGGAAGCAAAAAGAAACCGTGGGTATATGAAGCCTGTTCCACCAAAAGATGTAAGGACTGATGGTGAAGTGAAGACCATAAGATGTGCGTCAAAAATGGGTGTACTTTCTTATACAGACAAAAGTTTAACAGATTTTTGTTATTTAGAAAATTATCATCATGTCATAGAATGATCAATATGTAGGTTAAAGAATTTTTAATAATAGATTTTCGTTGCACAGAAAATCAATAATTAGAATATTTGTTATGAATAATTTGAAATCATAGAATTTTATTACAAATAACATTTACTATTGCGATGTTTCTAATATCAGAATATAAAATTAAATATTATTATTTTTAATAAGTTTAGTTAATATAATATTTATAACCTATAAGTTTGCCCTATTCTAGTAAAATGGATAAAACTTTCCCAGCACTCGCCGGCCGCTACCGCGGCACGCTCGCTTCGCTCGCTCGGCTTGTGCGTGTTGGTCGCAGTTCTAACCTAACCTATAAGTTTACCGTAACCTATATTGTGGTAGCGATTTATAATGTATTCTAACTTATTATATGGTATTTAATTTGATTAAACAATGTTTTCACTTAATACTCAGTAAAATAAAATTTCAGTAAAATAAAATTCCATGAAAGATTATACCGAACAAACAATATTCTTTAAAGAAATATTCTACTGTTTGATTAGTTTGTTAAATGAAAATATGAGATTCTAAAATTCATTGAACTGTGTTTCTATAAATTGTGTTTCATTCAAGTAAATAGTCTTTGAAACAATAATATTTGAAATAAAAATATAAGAATTCAATATTCTATGAAAAATTTTCTGTGAATCGAAATTCTATGAAATTTCAGTCTGTGAAACAAGGGGCACCGGTCAAAAATAGATGTAAACTCCTCGGCTGCGATTTTTTCGCACAGAATGCATGTGTCAACAATTTGTTTCACTTACGCATGGTGTGCTAAATGAGGTAACCTCGAAAGAAAAAGTACTAAGTAAACTAAAATTTAAAGATCACATTTTATTTTCAGTTGAAAACATTCAGAAAAATAAAATAAACAATTTTGATTCACACGAATTCAACGAAAGGAGCATGCAAATGAAACCACACAACCACACTTAAAAATAAAACGAAATATTCATCTCACATCTTTTGCCCGAGAGAAATTTAAAAGTCGACAAATGTTTTCTTGCTCGCCTTTTGGGGCTCAAATTGACGTTGAGTATACACGAAAAATTGTGAAAAAATATGTCACAGTCGTGTGTAATTGACAAGCTAAGGTTAATGTCACAGACGTTTACGCTAAGGGGCTATACGAGGGTAAGTAATAAAATTGAAAGCTTTAAGGAAAAACGTGATGCGTATACCGTTGTATCACGATAATAAATTTAAGTAACGTACGTAGTTGTTAAATGTACTTGACTGCCTTAGATCATTTTAGGAAAAAGAATATGTGCGGTGAGGGACCTTTTCTACAAGTTCCTTACTCCTTTTCTTCAAAAAACGTTACGAGACGAAAGGTTCCGTCTAGCAACTCATCACTATTATGACGATGACCTAAACAGCACGCCCACAGTGAAGAAGCCTTTGGAGTTTCTGTCTCGAGGCTCTGTTTATACAATATGGGAAAAAAACTTGATAAGTTAGTATATACCTTTGTAAAATAAGGGCGCCACGTGTTTTCAAAACTGTTAGTGGATTTTTACGATTGGTATTAGTTGCAAAGAAACTTGTTTCACTTGCTAAACTTTGTTTTTTACCCAACGTTAATACACGCAGCTAGCCTACTTTTTTTGAGAATTAGGGTGGCGACATCTTGCTTTATTTTTGTTAGAGAATGCATTCAAGTTTCCAAAATAAAGTTAGTAGTCTTTTGTCAAGACTGGTGTATATTAACAGATTAAACTGAAAACAATTCACCATATTTAAACTGTGGTCATTACTTGGTATGAATTCCATACAAATTTGTCAATGTCCTTTAATTATATTTATTATATTAAAATTTTACAATAAAGGTCATAGGTCCCATTAAAGACAAATATACCACCCCGGACAGTACCACCCATTATACTAGCGGCATTATCTCTTTAAATGGCAATGGAAATCCTTTGCACCAGATACAATCCGGAGCGATGATCATATATATACAGGGTCTAACAAAATATACTGAAACTATATTAAAGGTAAATTCAGTCCAAGATACTGAACAACTTTCCCCAAGGAACATATATCGAAATATAAAAAATATTTCTTTGCTTTCCATACAAACTCGGATCAGCTGATCGGTGAAGTTATATGGGAGGGCAAACATTATTTTTCATATTTCGATATATGTTTCTTGGGGAAAGTTGTTTAATAGTTTCCGTATTTTTGATAGACGTTATATAGCCTTTGTCTCTCAAACAGCGTCTTATCTCGCTTATAAAGCATTTTGCTTCTGGACACCATCACACCACGGGCCAGCAGCTGTTTCAACAGCGACTGGAACAAAGTTATAATTGGTGCTCAAGACCAAGTACTTTGCACTTTTTTGGCCAGCCGCCGCCGCTCGCACCGCTGGTACTAGTATTTATTCTGTGCCGCTGCCCCGGGTCACAGATTAATAAGTTGCCGCGTGACGCCATTTGCGTCTCATAGCAACTTATACATTTTTTCATTTTTCATTCATTCCACAGAATTTATAAGAGAAAATTATTCTGAAACAGACAATGATACTGATCGACCAATTAGTATCATGTTTAGGAAATATCTTCTTATATTAATCACAAGTGGGTTCTGAAGAAAAATTAAAGTGAAACCGAAATAAACAGTCTTGTATGGAAGAATAAACGTTTCTGAACACCAATTTTTAAACGAAAAATTTCTTTCGTTGTACGAAATACTCAGACGAAAATACCTTTTACGTTGATTAATAGAAAACATGGTTATGTTATGAACTGACATAATGGAAGATTTTAATGTCACTCGAGTGAGGCGGCGTGATGAGGGCCAGAACATGATCCATTGTAATCCACTTTTTCTGGACTGGTTTGGGAGATTAAAATGTTACTGGACATTGTTTTTGACAATTCTTGGGTCTTGGGTGTTTATCTATAAGTATATGTATTTATTATAAAATATACTATCGTTGAGTTAGTATCCCATAACACAAGTTAACTTACTTTGGGGCTAGCTCAATCTGCGTGATTTAGAAGGTTTTATTTTTATTTTGGGTGTTGATAGGTATCCTTTTATAAGCTACAGGGTTTTTATATATTTATTTAATTTTAATTGAGCCAAAAGCTACTATAGGTAGACTTAATGCTAAAGCATTCTCTCCCTGTCAACCTTTAGGAGAAGAGAAACAGATACAGATACAGTTGGCGTCTAAAATAGATAGAAACAATCCAGAAATAATAAGTTCTTTTAAATGATCATACATAAATATCGTATAAAATAAATACTATATTTATACATACAACATATTATATACATACATATGTATATTTGAAGATCAGAAAGAAACGATGAATTCTCCTAATTGTCGAAAGATTCAAAAAGTAAATCATGCACTTTTTCTTGTATAAATGTCTACTAGATATTTGTCTGATGTCCTCGGGCAATGCATTCCAAAGCCTTGAGAAGTAAAGGAGTTGGACATAAAGCTAGATCGATAAAAGGGAATTTGAAGCTTGAGCGTGTTACTGGAGCGAAGTTACCGATCATGCATGTCCGCAAGATATTGAAACTTACATTTCAAGTATTGCGGAGAAAAGGGAGAAATTTTTATATGTTAAGTCTTGACGGAAGAACGAGAGTCTTGCAAAGCACTCCACCGACAGAAATTTATTATATGATACTGAACAACTTTCAGCTGATCGGTCAACTTGTATAGGTCAATATTTTTTGGTACTTGAATAGAAGTTCCGTGGTGAAAGTTATTTAAAATACGTAAAAAATACGTAATCGAAAAGTAATTCATGTTGAAAAGTTTTGTTATAAGTTATAGGTTATCTTTATTCTCCCAAAGAAACGATCTTTAGGAGTTTATTCCCTTTATGGCTCGTTTTCTTTGGTCGATAACTCAGTCGATATACCTACAATCGATGGCTTAACCATAAAAGTTTTTATAAAACGGTAAAAAAGAAAAGCTAGTATAAAAAGGTTGGTATTCCAATAGTCATTAATTTCTCTGAAAGTAGTTGGTTGGAAACAATACGTTTTCCTCAATCGCCCGTCATGTGGTTATGTCCAGCCACAGTATAAAAATAATCAGCATGTAAGTCGCTACTATACTAGGTGGTCAGACGACCTGAGCAAGGTTGCAGGAAAACGCTGAATGCAGGCCGCTTCCGATCGGACGTTTTGGAAATCCTTGGGGGAGGCCTATGTCCAGCAGTGGACTTCCTGTGGCTGATATGATGAAGTCGCTACTAAGTAGGTAAGTTACTAATATATATAACTATAATACCTGCTTAAGTTTCTGGTACGGTTCTTTCAAGGGGAATAAACTCATAAATTTCCGTGCAAAAGAAAAACCACAGGTTTACCTATAAATAGTTACTACGTGAGAAACATAGAATAAGTACTTCTTATTGTCATAACAAGTAAATACAGGCTGACTTTTTAACCACCAGCCAAAGTTTTGGAGCAAGATCAGTCCATGATACTGAACTAATTTCAATAACACAATTAACAAAAAACGATAAAAAAAATTTGCCTTCCCATACAGTTTAGCGCTCAGGCCAACTGATTTTGTACGGGAGGATGAAAAATGTTTATCTGTTTTCAATACATTTTTTTATAGAAAGTAGTTCAGTATCAAGGTCTAAACTTGCTCCAAAAATTTGGCTGATGGATAAATAGTCTAAATATGTCTAAAAAAAACGACGGGTTGCACTCCGGGAGTGCCGGCAGAAGTGAAAACTTGAATATTAACGTTGTGCATTTTTGATATTTTGCAATGGTTAGGGAATAATTTTGCACGAATTGCTTTAATTATCAGTATAAAAGTACTATCATTTATGTGGTAGAATACAATATTTATTTATTGCGCTATCGTACACAAACATGACAATTTATATTACATTAAAAAGTGTCCTGACGCGAGTTTAACATTTTTTACCCATTACAAAAAAAATGCACAACGCCGCTAAAGAAGTTTTCACTTCAAAAGGTTTGGGCTTGTCCGGGATTTGAACCCGGGACCTCTCGCACCCTAAGCGATAATCATACACCTAGACCAACGAACCGGCTGACAGATTAGTCGAAATTATAGTATAAATACTTCCTCTCCTACGCCGCGCCGGCTGTCATTCCGTCTTACGAATTTTCGATCAGGACACGTGTCCTGACGCGAGTTTAACATTTTTTACCCATTACAAAAAAAGTACACAACGCTGCTAAAGAAGTTTTCACTTCAAAAAACAAAAATCCCAGAAAGAGAGCCTAGGATGCAACCGGGACCATTTTCTTTAAAATTTTTGATATACCCAGTATCACAAATCTAACGACGCCTCTCAAGCTAAAATCTGTCAAGCCGTTTAGGTTGCAGAGCCTGCAAAAAAATATACGTATACGCGTGTTTCTAAATGCTTCTTCGAGTGAACGCGTTGGGCTAAAGAAGCTTACAAAGGACAAATTGTGCGGCGTGTTTCCGAACGCTTTTTAGAGTCAACACTTGTATAGCGTTGGGCTAAAAAGCTTTCGGGCAGACAAATTGTACATACTTGCTGCGTATCCTTCTATAGTACAACCTTTGATTATATACGTACAACATACGCACCGCGTTGTGGCAAAGGGAATGCGTTCTCTTGGCATGTTATAGCACCGTTGCACGCACCGCCGCCGTGGCGCCGCGCGCCGTGTTAGTGGCGATATGTTTGAATGCAAACCGATATATTTGACGATGAACATTTTGAGGTATTTAAATTATTATTATATATTTTTTTATTTACGTGTAACCGCGTAAGTTGTTGCCTATACTTTCTTTAGTTTGTCTTACCAACATTTGCCCAATAAAAATCTCTATGGAGAGACTGGAGATTATTTTTAACTTTTATTTTTAACTTCCCGCTGAGAAAGATATAGCGGGCACTGTGAAGGAGGACCCATTGCAAACCTCTTTGCCTACACCCCGACGATCTACGCGTGCGCGAAGGGCAGCTCAAGTTCTGTCACCCTGATTTGTTTTTGACAGTAAGATTTTGGTTTGTAACAAAATGGCGAGCTCACGCGCGACGATTTGAATTTTTTTGCTGCTCGCTATAACTAAACTACATTGAATTAGACCGTGATCTTCGAAAGGACTTAGTTTTGGATAATACTGAAGCGTATAAAAAAAATGGACTTGATCAGATAAGTTTTTCGGGAGTTATCGTGACCACGCCAGTTTCCATACATACAGACACACGGACGTCCACAAAATGATTTTATTAAACATTGTTTTTATTTATTTAAAAGGCAAAATGTCTTTTAAAAATGTCATAAGTGTTGAAACTAGTGTTTTTCCTTGACATTTATGTGTAAATATTATTGTACAAGTGCGATAGAAAATAAATAGAGACACATTTAGTTAAAAAAATCACTTGATTTTTGTAAGGCGAGAGTAGAGCACTACCTCATGCGCTTCGCTTATAAGGCGTGCAAAAGGCAGCCTAGTTTACATTTTGATAAGTGACATGTGGCAAGTAAACACTGACAAGTGACAAGTGGTGTTCACACATCTGGCAAGTGGATATACGGGAAAAGCGTAATTGTACATAAAGTTTATAATGTCTTGTTAATTTAACTGCTCACGCCTTTCAACCCCTGTCTTAACATTTTCTGCCCATCTTGCTGGAGGTTTTTCTCTATTTAGGTTTATGGGTAGCTTCTCGTACAACTAAAACGAAAGAAATATCTGTGCTGATCAAGAAAAGTGGAAATGTTTTTCGTGGTCGTTTCTATTTGAGGAACTTTTTCCCGCTATTACTTTAAGTGACTTGCTTTGTTACAAGCTTTTATTTAGTTTCCATGTACCTGTCCCGTTGTCTGTGTCCGTAATCAAATCTTGCAAGCTAAATTAGACCTTTCCATTATTTGATTGAGCTGAAACTTCAAATACTTATGTAAGTTGGGAGATAATGAAATATTATGATCCCAATGAACTAATTAATAATGAAACTGGAAGGTGACCACGGCATCACTGTGATAAAACAACATATGGTTATGTTGTTCTATCAGACATACCTATTTGGGCTCAATTATTTCATAAAAGCTTGTTTTTAAAAATATTTTTTAAATATGCACTTGTTGTCGTGTGGTTCCCGGCAGAGTAGAATAGGACCACTCCAAGTCTTCCCGGGGATGTCGTAGCAAGCGACTTAGAAAACACAAGCTAAACAAAGCATACGAGTATATACATCAGTGAGACCTCTACAAGCCGTCTGGCTAGCGTGGAGACTGTAGGCCAAATCCTCTGGCTGCTCTGGCTAAGTAATAGCTCTGGTAGTACAGAGAGGGTCGTGCTCTGTGAAGACTAGAAAAGGCCTATTGATGATAATGATGATGAAGTATTTGTTTCTGACTATTCATAAAACACACATACACTCGCACACATACAAACTTTTCGTTTATAATTTAGTTATATCCATACTGTAATTTTGATTTTTTGTTTTATTTAGACTTTTGTTTCTTAACTAGGTAGATTAACAAATGAATAGATACGGAAGAACGGGACCTACTGGTACAAGTATTTTATTACTTAAAAGTAGGCTCCAACACCTAACTATTGTAATTGTTACACAATTTACCTAAATAAATAAATTATTTTATTTTATTTGTCTGTTTTTTTTTTAGAACCTTCGAGAGGTTGGTCTTTGGCTGAAATCCCGCCCTGAAACCTTCAGGGAGAGGGAGTTCCAGCATTATCCCCGTTTGTATCCCCCAAAACCTTTGCTAGTATATTAACTGTGTGCAGAGCAGCTTTATTTTATTTTATTTTATTTAGTTTATTTCGTTTCGTTTCGTTTCGTTTCGTTTCGTTTCGTTTCGTTTCGTTTCGTTTCGTTTCGTTTCGTTTCGTTTCGTTTCGTTTCGTTTCGTTTCGTTTCGTTTCGTTTCGTTTCGTTTCGTTTCGTTTCGTTTCGTTTCGTTTCGTTTCGTTTCGTTTCGTTTCGTTTCGTTTCGTTTCGTTTCGTTTCGTTTCGTTTCGTTTCGTTTCGTTTCGTTTCGTTTCGTTGCGTTTCGACAGAGGCAGGCGACAGAGGCCAGAGCCCAAGATTATAAGACCCAAAGACCACGTTTTGCGCGATGGTGGGCGTAAAGATGGAAAAATGTTATCAAAATAGTGTTGGGTTGCCAGCCGCATCGCCCTTTAACATGATTAAGACTCGCCCATTCCTTTAATCGGTTTTTACGATCAACGCAGGTAGAGAAAATTTATATTAGGCGCTAAAATAAAGAATATATATGTCTCAGAATACAAGAATCGATCGCCTGAGCCTCACGTCGAGTAAATGAGTTCTTGCATATTTATTACCTTACCCGTGATGTGTAGGTAAGTAGGTACCTATACAAATTTGCGGGCGAGAGGCCGACGTGAATATTTGAAATATCTCGTATTTACCTAAACAGCCGTGTTGTACGTTGATTGACGATTCAAAGGGGCGTAGTATCGCAGTAGGTACTCGATACCTATACTATTTATACATGCCATTATTTTGTCTTTACCCCAACCATACCATAAGTAAGAAATTAAAAAATTAAATTGTCAAAGTGGCTCGCACTGGCCACTGTAACTGTGACAAACTTCCATTTCGAACGTGTGTTCTTAGTGTGAACATTGTTTTGATATTTTGTTGTTAATTTCGTAAATATTTACTGAAAAAGATGCCCAGGTAAGTCATTTTTAAATAGCAACTAAATTTCTCTAATTTTACGTGTGATTTTGGATTAGAACACATTTTATCAAAATGTTCGTTACCAAATGGCTGGCAATGCGATCTAAATAATTAAAATTATATTAGATAATACATAATTCTCCGTGATAATTTTGGTTTGTTTACATCATAACTAATTTAGTGTTTTACAATATACACAAGTGGCTATGAAGTTGAGGAGGAATATGTCCACTTGACACGCTATTATATATTTGCAACAAGTCAAATCAGATTTTTTTCTTAACTTCATAAACAAACATTTTCTATTGGGTTTGTATGAAATATCGATTTATGACGTCACAGTTCCTTGGAGTCAAACAGCGCTCTTAATATCCGTTTTTCTGCATTAATAAATCTAAAATCACGTTCAAAGTGTATGTGATCAATGACAAGTGGCATTATTTTGTGACGTTTTATTCTATTAAGGCCGTACCTAAATTTTCCGGGGTCCAGTGCTGTATTCCCCATTTAATATAAATTTTTTTAAAGAAAACAGAGACATTATTTAAAATTTTGCTACTACCAAGTCCTAGATTACCCTTCAAAGTATTTTATGAACTACTGTTTACAGTTTAAAGTGTGAACGATAAGCTTTACTACGCACATTAGCGAAAAACGGCCACTTTTGGCTAATGTGCGTAGTAAAGCTTAACGTTTTCATTATAAACTGTAAACAGTAGTTCATAAAATACTTTGAAGGGTTATCTAGGACTTGGTAGTAGCAAAATTTTAAATTATGTCTCCGTTTTCTTTAAAATGATTTATTTTAAACGGGGGCAGCACTGTACCCCGGAAAATTCAGGTACGGCCTTAACAGTACCAAATAATTTATTTTTGACCCACCGTAATACCCAATTGGTTACCTATTCGTCGCAATTTGCACATCCTTACAACCCTCTTTTCTATTCTATTTGAACCCGCTACTCCTGCCTACCTCAAGTCTAGCTTTCAGTTCCTGGGTGACACCCATCTCAAAGATCTTCGTTCCTCTAACAATCTCAGCTTTTCTATACCAGTTCACCGGAGTGGGTTCTTTTCACATTCTTTATTGTCCAAGCTATAAAGCTCTGGAACGCCTTACCAGTTGATGTTCGGAAGGCTAAAACCCGCTTTTCATTTAAAAAACGGGTGAAAGCACATGGCCGTACCTGAATTTTCCGGGCTCCAGTGCTGCCCCTATTTAAAATAAATCATTTTAAAGAAAACGGAGACATTATTTAAAACTTTGCTACTACCAAGTCCTAGATAACCGTCCAAACTATTTTGTGAACTACTGTTTACAGTTTATAATGAGACCGTTAAGCTTTACTACGCACATTTGCTAAAAGTGGCCGTTTTTCGCAAATGTGCGTAGTAAAGTTAATGTTCTCACTTTAAACTGTAAACAGTAGTTCATAAAATACTTTGAAAGGTTATCTAAGGCTTGGTAGTAGCAACATTTTAAATGATGTCTCCGTTTTCTTTGAAATATATTTATTTTAAATGGGTGCCCTCATTTAAAACTGGACCCCGGAAAATTCAGGCTGTCAGATAATTCTTAGTGTATGCAGTATATGTGAGTAGTATATCTTAGTATAATAATAGTGTGTATTATTTGTATGTAGTTTATTGTTTAACAATACATATTTAAGTATACTTAGTTCATTTTTCACCACATTTCTATTTGAGTTTTTGCACTACCCTTGTCTTTTTCGACATCACCCGGTTGGTTGACTGGTAGATGAGGCCTTAGGCTTTAAGTCCGCCATTACACTTGTATTTGTGTATGAAGTTAAATAAATAAATAAACATTGACTGCATGTAATTTTTGGAGAAGAAAAAGCGAGAAAGAGCACCCCGGATACCGAAGCAGCACAGCTGAGGATGCAACCGGACCGCGCTTGGATGAAGGAGAAAGGAGTGAAATTGCGCTGCAGGCCACTGCCGTTCAAGTGTGAATCGGCGTTTAATCTCGCTTATAATCTCATTTCGCGACAACCCCTTATCCGATTTGACTAATATTCAATTTGAATTTAATCAAACAGTTTAATTAAACATCTACATATGTTAATTTCCGTTTAAGCTGATTAAGTTATAGATATCAGGTCTTCCAGTTCATTGGTCAAAACACTGAACATCATGACTGTGATCATGAGATCTTATTAGTCTATGATTCTTGGTCGGGTATTGACCCGTACCTGTAAATGTGTTGACATCTCTCACTCTATTTAAATAAATAAATAGATAGGACAAATCACACTGATTAAGGTGAAGATATAGGCAAATGGCCTTGAAGTGAGAAATAAATTGTTAACTCGTAAATATGGTGATAATTTCCATATTGCTCTTCGTCATGCACTAGATAGCCCTTTAAATTATTTTATGAACTGCCGTTGAAACTATTATTGGTGATCCGTCTAGCTTTAAAACTTGCCGTGGTCACTTTTGGCGGAGGCAAGTTTTAAAGCTAGACGGACTAATGTAAATACTTTCAACGGTGGTTCATAAAATAATTTAAAGGACTATCTAGGGAATGACGAAGAGTAATATGGAAATTATCTCCATATTTACGAGTTAACAATTTATTTCAAATGAGGGCGCCACTTCAAGGCCATTTGCCTATACCTCCGCCAAAGTTTGACTCTTATGTACTCTGTGCCCAAAGTAATTAAACTTGTAAGTATTATGGGAGTATCCCATCAACGATACTATCCCAAGTAATATTATAAATGCGAAAGTGAGTTTTTATATTTGTTTCTTTGTTGGTTTATTTGTTTGTTTGTTTGTTACCTCTTCACGCTTTGTCTAATGAACCAATCGTCTTGAAAATTCGTATACACATAGTTAGGAGTACTGAGAAGGATATAAGGTAGGTACCGTTCATCCCGAAAAAAGTAATGTTCCCGTGGGATTGGGATACGCGAGTGAAGGCGCGGGCAAAAGCTAGTATTTAATAATAAATACGTTGATAGATAAACACTCAGGACAATTTGAAAAAGGCCATTTTCCAACTTGCTCTGACTGGGGATCGAACCCAGAACCTCCAGATTAACGGACTAGCGTGTTGACCATTACACCACGGAGGTCGTCAACTTGTTTTGCTATTACTATAATTTATTACAAGCATAAGTACTTACTTTAAACATATGAAAAAGTACCTAACATAATCTAAAACTGAAAACAATTTTTTTTTCGCTTGCACCATATTAACGTATTTCCCTGGGCTTTTGGTCGCGAACATTCTGTGTCTATCGTTTTAGCGACATTATTAATAAGTAAGTTGCTAGTTAGGTACTTCTATTACTTATAGTACTTATATCTGTTTTCGCTAAACATCTCCAAGTACCTCGGTTGCCTGGAAGAGATTGCAGCTGCGATAAGGCCGCCTTTTGACATCTGTTTTCTTTAATCTATTACTCTGTATCATTATGTTTTGGTGCAATAAAGATCTTAACTAACTAACTAACTATATTACTACCAAGAAATAAGTTCTGAGAAAAAGCGTGTTGATACATTTATCCGTCAATTAATTGGGAATCACCAGTTCTCAATTTTCACATCACATTATACAAGCAAGTATGTGAATGAAGTGGAAAATTAGGATCCTGTTAATTCAACCGAGTAGGCAACGGTGTCAGCGAGAAGGAAAAAAAATATTGCCGTATTATCGGAACATAGAAAATATTGCCATGTTCCGATAACAACACGACAATGGAGCGCGAGTGGGTGAACACCTTTATACTTAATTTAGCGTGATATAAGAAGATAGTAAAATACATTTTACTTGGATATATCTATGGATAAGTTTATTTGCTACGCAAATTAAAAAAAAAACCCCGACTGTCAAGAACGCCATCCAGTGATGAATAGCAGAACTATCGATAGTTCCACTACTCATCGGGCGCTGATTTTCAAGCGTTTATTCTCAATAACTTTTCAACAGCTGGACCGATTTTCATCAAACATAGCAAAGAACCACCGCAAGGAAACTTGCTTTCACGTAAAACAACCGCATCGAAATCGGTCCATCCGTTCGAGCGCTACGATGCCACAGACAGACAGACCGACATTAGCGTCAAACTTATAACACCCCTCTTTTTGTCGGGGGTTAAAAATATGGTATTACACCCATTTCTGAAAAGTGTCACAACACATTTTTTTTACTTAATCGATAAGTGCCACACAATTGCATTTTTAATTTTAAATTTCGCGCGCATTTTCCTGAAAACGTTTGAGCACTGGACGCCATATTGCTCTGTGGTCATGACGTCAGTTAAGCATGTAAACAAATGCGCTGATATTTATTTTGACAGTTGATACTTTTTAGGGTTCCGTACCCGAAGGGTGCAAACGGGACCCTATTACTGAGTATCCGCTGTCTGTCCGTCTGTCTGTCTGTCCGTCTGTCACAGGGCCCTATCTCTTGAACCGTAATAGCTACACCTGAAATTTTCACCGATTATGTATTACTGTGGCCGTTATAACATCAAATATCAAATACTAAGCAACAAATACTAAAAATAAAAAAAGTTAAAAATAAAAGGGGGTCGTCATACAAAAAACGTGTTTCTTTCAGCGTTTTTAACTCGATGTGTCACAGGGCTCTATATCTTGAACCGTAATTGCTAGACACCTGAAATTTTCACCGATTATGTATTACTATGACCACTATAAGAACAAATACTAAAAATAAGATAAAGTTAATAATTAAAGGGGGTCGTCTTACAAGAAACGTGTTTCTTCAGCGTTTTAGAACATTGTACGGTGGTACGGAACCCTTCATGTACGAGTCCGACTCGCATTTGCCCGTTTATTATATATAAGCCCGTATATATAAGCAGATTATAAAGACTGAACATTTTTTTTGGAATATAAACAAAAACTAAAATTTTTAGCCTGAAGTATCTCAAGAATATAATTTTTGGATTTTTTCTCATGTAGTAAATAAGAGTAAAATCCCGTATTATGGTGAACCATAATACTCGTATTAATTTCTTTTAAACAAAATGTTGATCGCAAGCTGGTAATGAACAATTACGTTTTCAGCTATATCTATGAAAATTGGCTACGACAAAAATCACAACACGTATTAGAATATCAATAGAGGATCAGTAGTATAGAACAATAGACTGAATTTTCGTTTTAACATGGTCCCTCGAGAGAACACTTCGTCAAGTTGGCAATCGCAAAAAAATGTGTTTTGCTTATGCCTGATAGGAATCTGTGTATTTTTAACCGACTTCAAAAAAGGAGGAGGTTATCAATTCGACTGTATGTTTTTTTTAAAATTTTTTTTAATGTATATTTGTTACGCGATATCTTTGCCAATTGTGAACCGATTTTAATATTTTTATATTTTTTTATATGAAAGCCTTTACTACCAAGTTGGTCCCATTTTAATTTGGTGAAGATATGATGAAGAACTTTGGAGATATGGAAGAAACTTCTAAAAAAAAATTGAAGTCAGTTGTTATTTTTTGTTAAAAATTTAATTATGATGCACATTGTTTGGAATCTAAACTATTGTGTATACTTACATGATATTCTTTAACATTTAGGAGCCAGGCTCTTGCGGTATCATTGTGCGGCTTCATTGTATGGAAAGAGACGCAAACAATGACGATTGTTGATATACCTATCATAAATTTATATTAACATACAACGTGGAAGGGACATACCCGTAATATTATAAGTCGAACCCCGGGCTATACTAAATCACTAAAGTATAATGAAATTAAAATAAAAGCCAAATAAGAAAAAAATATTTTGGCATTTCCATACAAAAGTGTGCGGCCGCCCAGACGATGTGTATGGGAATGTCAATTTTTTTTGGTTTTTTGACTGTTATTTTAATTTCATTATACTTTAGTGATCTAGTATAGACCGTGGTTCGATTTATTATAGGTATGTCCCTTCCACTTTGTATATGAACACTTAATTGAATATACTTACAGAATCTTGATTTTAATTTTTGAAATGTTCTAACTATAGCAAATATTATGCATATTTTGATAGTTTTGTCATAGGTATGTGCAATTTCTTTAAAAATTCACATTTATGTATAATATAAAAAACTTCATCAAATTGTTTAGAAGAAATATACTCGTAGAGGTCAAACTCACCCTTTTATACTTATAATAATGTACCTACCTAATAACACATCCTAGAAAGCAATAAAATAATCCGGCCTATTTAGACTATCTCCAAACCTTTAAATATCTATGCCATATCATATGTCCCTTGGGTCTAAACAAAGATATAGGGCAATTAAACTTACCTCAACGTGCTGTTTAACGACTTACCTGTTTGTCTATTACCGTCCGTAAAATACGAGGATAAGGGTATGTTCCCATGATGTAATTTTTTACGATGTCGCATTTCATACAAACTTAACTGAAAAAGGTCTGATGCTGACTCTTCTTCTTCTAAGCGCGTTCCCGGTTGCATCCTCAGCTGTGCTGCTTCCGAGCCCGGGGTGCGCTTTTCCGCTTTTTCTTCTCCAATTATAACATGCATGTCAATGGTCACCCAAGGATGCCAAAGACCTTGCAAAACGGAGAAGAAATAGCCGGAACAGTTTAAATGATTTGGCTATAGTTTTATGACCGGCCGCCTGCCTGACGTTAACCCTCCTTGGGAATGCAATTGTAGCACGAGATGTTTGTGCTTAGTCCTTTAGCCGCTTCTTAAGACATCTACAGGAAGAGATGGAGTGGTTCTAGTCTGACCCGGAACCACACTGATGCTGACTAGTAGGCGTTATTGTAACTTGTGTTTTATAGCGCAAAGTAGGCAAACAGGCAGACGCCCCACCCCCTATGTCGTAAAAAAAAGGCAAATCAAAGACCGGCGCCCCCTATGTGCTAACGTAATTTTGAACTGTCCCTTACCGATAGTGAAAGCACTCGTTAGCATAAATAGAAAGACTATCTCGTTAGTCAAGAGTCCAAGACGTTTTTGAGCTTCAGTATTACATCTACAGATTTCGGTATCTAAGATATTTTCTCGCAATAATTGGCAAAACAAGATAGTTCAACATTTGTTCCACTAGTTATCCACTTACTATTAATATTCATATTGTTGTTGAACTACGATCTAATTTCTCCTGTTTTCACGATGATCTTCAACGTTTCTGAAAGCTATAGTTGCTATAGTTTAATAATAGAGATGCACCGTCTGATGACAGTTCACGACGTATTCTCTCTCTCTCTAGAGTCTCTAGAGTTATAGCTCTTAAGTGGAACTGGGCGGGAAACCTGGGTAGAAACGATGGTAGGTGGAATAAGGCCGCCACCGAACGGTATCCAAGAAATGGTAAGCGCAGTGTGGGACGTCCGATGGCTAGGTGGGTCGACGGTGTCGCAAGAGGCGACTACAGAAGGCGATAATGTACAACGTGAACCTAAGGGATATATGTGATATAGATCACTATAGTATAACCATCATCATCATCATCATATCAGCCATAGGAAGTCCACAAATTAAAATGATAGTCAAAAAAACGCAAACAAAATTCGACATTCCCATATAAATTGTCCAAACGTCTGCACACATTTGTATGGAAATGCCGATTTTTTTTGTTTTTTGTCTGTTATTTTAATTTCAATATACTATAGTGATCTAGTATAGCCCGTGGTTCAATTTATTAAGCATTTGTACCTTTCACGTTGTATATATGTCGCAGTTGAATGGTATAATCCGTTAATTCACTAAACCTCTAGCTGTTTGGCATTACAGCTAGGTTTTGTAAAACAGCGAACCCTAATACGCGGGATGGAATGAACGACTTGTATTCATCCATGCGGCTAGAGAAGTTGTTGAACAATTCTATCTAAAGAAATTATAAACAATGTAGAATGCCTACGAAGTGACAATGGCGAGCGAGCGTGCACGGCAGCGTCCGGCGAGTGCTAGGAATGTTCTAGTCATTTTACTAGGTTAGCACAAACCTGTAGGTTAGGTTAGGTTAGAACTGCACACGCACGAGCCGAGCGAGCGAAGCGAGCGTACCGTGGTAGCGACCGGCGAGTGCTAGAAAAGTTCTATCCATTTTACTAGGTTAGGGCAAACCTATAGCAATAAAAAT
This sequence comes from Acrobasis repandana, assembly GCA_963576875.1. NCBI lineage: Eukaryota > Metazoa > Arthropoda > Insecta > Lepidoptera > Pyralidae > Acrobasis > Acrobasis repandana. Next base: position 4,739,944 of record OY756230.1, on the reverse strand, counting down.
CGTGGAATAGTTGCCTGGGAAATGAAATTCGATGTCGAAAAAATCTGTATTCTAAGACACCCAGTTATATTTCATTATGGTAACCCTACACCAAATCCTTATCATGTATGTGTCGCAGTTGGATTGTTAAATGGTTTCGTCAAACAGCGGATTACCGCTACTGTTTCACAAAACCGCTAGCCGTTTGGAAACGTGGTTAGCGGTTTAAATGAACGTAACACGTTGCGCAATGTTAGACAATCCAGCTGAACGATATTCGGTTGTTTAACAAAACCGAGCTGTAATGCCAAACAACTAGAGGTTTCGTGAATGAGCGGTTTATACCATCCAACTACGACATATATATAATAGAAAGAAAAAAATAAAAGAGCGTAATTTTTACCCGCGTAAACAAATTCAAACATCAATCACGCTAAATTAAAATCTTGAATGGCGGTTAAGCAGAAAAAGCGAAAAAGTTTAATTAAACGAGCGAAGCTTAACGGAACGATGTACAGGACGTGACGATGACGCTTTTTATTCCTGTTTTGTATACCTATAATTACTTCTGTGACTTTAGATATTTAATCTGAGTCTGTGACCTATATATAAATGAAATTGCCAATAAATAAACAAATAAAAAAATTAATATATACAGACAAATCACGCAGATTGAGTAAGTTCGAGACTTATTATGGGATACTAACTCAAAGATACTATATTTTTTGTATCAAATACATATTTAAATAAACATCCAAGACCCAGGCCAATTTGAAATAGACCTTTTGCCATCTTGACCCGATCAGGAATCTAATCCGGGACCTCCGGTGTGACAGCCTGGCGTGATGACCACTAGGCCACAGAGTTCTTCATGGTCGTCATGCATTGAAAAGGATGCCATTCCACGTAGGCTCAAATTTACTTTAAATAAGATTTTTTGTAAAAAGAAATATCTGGCTGTCTGTCGAACGATGGAATCATGTTTTCACCGTCTAACCAGCCCGCATGTTTTGAGGCTTGCAAAATCAGTCCCTGCCCCAGGTCCGTCTGACGATAACCCAGGATCAACCAGCCGGCCGTAGAGGATGGCGCATCGTTATACCGACACCCGCATTCCTTTCGGCCCCACTGGTACCGTGACAAGCGCCACAACCACGCTTGGTCGCGGAGGATAGGGAGAGTGGCTCATCGTAAAACCAGTACTCCGTACTCCTCATCACCCTCACAGCCAGGCCATTCTCACCTGGAATGGGATCCATCTGGCCCGGGGAAGCCACGGCCCCGACCCGGGCCATGAGTTCCTCTTTGCTTCCGCCGCGGGTGGCAAGGCTACGGGTACTGAGCTTCCCCATCGCTATAAGATGGGAACCCATTCAGGGTGGACACGCGTAATGCCTAGCAAGTCGTTTGGCCGAGTTGGAGAAGTCTCGTGTAAGAGAAAAGCGGTAGTGAAAAATTATATTATAGGTACTCTGCCCTCACCATCTATATTTAAGAGCTATGGTCTTATCGGTGGAGTACAAATTTTCTTCTATTTATCTCTTTCTTCTCTCGCCAAACGTTTGTTTAAACCTTTCCTAGGATTGGTTCTGATATCCTTCTGGTTTCCTTTGAGTTACGGAGGTCAGACGGCAGTCGCTCTGTTTAAAAACCAGTAACCTCGTCAAACAACCTAGGGTTAGGTAGCGGTCCCCGCGCTTCGAAGCGTTACCGCTGCTGATGCAACCGGGAATACGTTCGGATGATGATGATAAATGTTACTAAACTTACAATACAAAAGTATTCTCTTCAGCTCAGTTGGACTTTAGCAAGTTTGCAAAAATGGCTGGCACATAATGAACAGCGGAAAATATAAATAGGTACATAAGCAAGTTGTTACACAATCACGTCTATATCCCTAAGCGCCTATTCACGCTACCGCCAGCGGCAGTGCACTACACTGTAAAACCATATTTAATCCTCTTAAGAAATCTTTTATTTTGATACCACAATCGATACGTTATGAATAAAAAAAATTAAAACGTAAAACTTAGCGACAAAATCCCGCATTTTTTTCCGTTAAGTAATTCTACAGAGCATAATATGCCTAAGAACAATACACACATATATACATACACTCGAAAAACATAACCATCCTTTTGGCGCAGTCGGATAAGTAGAAATGGGTTGCAAGCCGCATTGCCCATAGATATGTTTCAAATTTCATTTCCCTCGATCAAACGAACGTTGTAAGTAAAATAAAAAACTTGGAATAAGAACAAACAAAAACAAGAAATAGGTACTCATAAAACACAGTCCGCCACATAAAATATTATTGAGATCAATCCCTTGGATGCATATTTACCATTTGGCTCCTCCAATAATATAACATTTTACTCATTTCCGTAAGTTTCGGAAGAAATACAGGGCAAAGTAAATAAATCGTCCTTTACTTTGTTTATCATGATGAAAACAAAGCGGGGGTGTGTTTTGCTCACAATATTGTAATATTGATATCAATATTTGATGATCTACCTACTTAGTATGGTGGCGCAGCGACCCACAGTGGATCTTAGCCTCCGTCAATAGATTACGACATTTCTTGCGGTCTTGTAAGTGTTGCTGCCAGTCGCCAATTCCGATGCACTGCAGGAGTGCTATTTTTCATTCAGGGAGTCACATTACGAATGATTTGCGCGAGTGTTTCCAAACGGGCGCATTTTTGAATTGATTTGCAACGAGTGGTCTTGACTACTCGTAATTTTGACATTTGAAGCGTTTCATGGCCATGGCGAATCAATTTCGTTTCACGCCGCTTTTTTTATTTATGTGGAAATGTTTAGAAAACCATTGACAAATTTATGATATTTTCTGCGTAACACTAATATTACTTATCGCTGACACAACGGTTTCAAAAATACGATGCAATGCGTCGGAACGCGAGTGGTGAGTTGGAAAACTACACGTGTGTTTCGCTGAGTCCCTAAATGAAAAATAGCACTTTAGGCTACAAATAATAATCCCTAGAAGCGTAAATAATCTCGAAAAATCATTCCACGCTATATGTACCGCGGCGGGCGGGGCTTAAAATATGAACCGCGCGGCGCGACAGTTCGCTGTAACACTCGAATCGTGCGGTTGCATCGCAAAAAGTTTCCTTTGAGAATATTGCTGTGCTTTTGCGATAACTGATTCATTAAAAATGCCGTCATGTGCCGTGAAGTAGTGTAGAAGCCATAAAGACATGAAAAACACAGGACTCACCTTTCATAAACATTTTAATAATCCATACTTGACATCTGTCGACCAATCGCATGCATATTTGTCTATGTGTGTGTTTGACTGTTTCGTTGTTATTACTGTTACTTTGTTTGTGTAAATGGAATCAGAATCGAAGCGGTAAATGTGCCTTACATTTCTAGAGAATTTAGTATTCGTAGACGTTAGGTCTTTCTGCACCTCGTTGGCCTTTCTGTACCTGGGTCAACCAACATGCTGACGGCCAATCGGCCGACCCAAGTAATGCCACCCAGTAAGGCCTCTCTTTACCCGCCGATCCTCTCCCATACTTTCTAAGGCAAGCGCATCGTACTCCGACCAGGCCTGTGTCACTCCCCGTTTAGGTATCGAAAATGTACCTATATTATTACTATGTGCGCAGGTGGCTTATTCGGGTGGTAAATTTAGTTATACGAATCGTTTTTCCAGAGTAATAAGAATGAAATTGGCTTGCAATGGATGTCTAGGTATTTATACGAAAAGGTGCTGAGTTCTGACGTGAGCTAAATTAAACCATATCGCTAGCCACATTGAGTAGATTTTTCTTTGAATTTCTTTGCTGAGTGAGACTTCTTTACGTTAGTATATACATATTATTTATTCTGGACTTCGACATAGTCCAGAACTTCGCAACTTTTGTTTCAAACGCTAAAAATAAGATTTTAAATTAACTTATCAAAGATTAAAACATTACTACTAAATCTACACCATTTATATTAACGAAAACACCTACTCTTAAAATTTTGGTGACTATATTCAAAGCATTGCAACGTTAGGAATCCTCAAACTTTCGCAAACGGCTGTGCAGTACGGGCGCGTTAATTGACACCGTAAGGGTGGCGGGTAAACTTTATAAGCCTCTTACGAGTGAACAGTAAGTCCATTTAAAATATAATTTGCTACCATGCATTGTGTGTTTCTTATCATTTACATTTGAATAGAAAAGAGTTCTATGAAAGCAAGGAATTCGTCAAAAACTGCAATTAACTGCATAGTAAAGATGTAAACTAATAGTAAAGACTTTAAAATAAAAAAGAATCATCAAAATTGGTTCACAATTGGCCAAGATATCGCATAACACGGGTGCCCCTTGTTTCACAGACTGAAATTTCATAGAATTTCGATTCACAGAAAATTTTTCATAGAATATTTAATTCTTATATTTTTATTTTAAATATTATTGTTTCAAAGACTATTTACTTAAATGAAACACAATTTATAGAAACACAGTTCAATGAATTTTAGAATCTCATATTTTCATTTAACAAACTAATCAAACAGTAGAATATTTCTTTCAAGAATATTGTTTGTTCGGTATAATCTTTCATGGAATTTTATTGTACAGAAAATTATTATTTAAGAAAGTTTTAGGTGAAAACATTGTTTAATCAAATTAAATACCATATAATAAGTTAGAATACATTATAAATGGCTACCACAATATAGGTTAGGTTAGGTTAGAACTGCGACCAACTGGGAAAGTTTTATCCATTTTACTAGAATAGGGCAAACTTATAGGTTATAAATATTATATCAACTTATTAAAAATAATAATATTCAATTTGATATTCTGATATTAGAAACATCGCAAAAGTAAATGTTATTTGTAATAAAATTCTATGATTTCAAATTATTCATAACAAACATTCTAATTATTGATTTTCTGTGCAACGAAAATCTATTATTAAAAATTCTTAATACTGAGTAACCTACATATTGATTATTCTATGATATGATAATATTATAAAAAAATTCTAAATAACGAAAATCTGTTAAACTTTTGTCTGTATAAGAAAGTACACCCCGCGTAACACACATACAAAAAAAAACATAAGCAAATTGATAACTTCCTTCTTTTTTGAAATCGGTTGAATGCATTTTTTTATTTACATAAGACCATTCTCTGTAATCTCTCTTCATCTAAGTTCTTCATCAAGTCAGACCAAAATATATATATATATATATAATATTCAACTATTTTAAGAGTGAATTCAGTCCCTGATACTGAACAACTCTCCCCAAGGAACTTAAAGCAAAAAGCGAACAAAATATGTTTGCTTTCCCTCTCATAGATCATAGATCTGAGTTTCTTTGGATTTTTTCATATTTCTGTGCATGTTCCTTGGGGAAAGTTGTTCAGTATCAAGGACTGAATCTACCCTTTCAAAATAATTTCATTACCTATTTTGTAATTAATAAACTAAAGTTAAATAGGTACAAGTATGGAGGCATACACAGAACTTGATTGAAACGCCGTTACTTATTTACCTAATTAATGTATTCTCTTGTAACCAACAACAAGACCTAGATTATTTAAACAGGAACTCGACTCCAAGCGTTCTCTTCGCGGTGGCATTAAGACCATTCCCATTATAGGAATTCTATTATTCTCATTCGGCACATTTTTGCAGTAGCGTATTTGTTCTAGGACCTTAAGAGCCATGTCCCAGGCTGCAAAACATAATTCATTTATTTGCCTACCCACTAATTTCTTTAAACAAGTAATCATTATAAAAAATATTTTTTAAAAACAAGTTTTTATCTAAAACAATAAACTGAAAGTTTAAAGGGCTCAAACGTATCAATCTAGCCCAAACTCGGTGGAGTTATGTAGTTTTATCATTATCACAGAGATGCCGTGGCCACCTTCCGGTTTTATCGTGGGATTAGTCATTGGCACCATAGTATTGCATTGTCAATTTATCTATGTATGTTTCAGCTCAATCGAATAATGGGAAGTGGGTCTAAAAATAAGTCTTAAAATGTCTGCATTATTCTTCGTCGATGTTTAATGCTTGATTTCAATAGGTACATTCGAACTTAAATAAAAAAGAAAATTATTTAAGGACATACATTCTTGGGGTCCAGTGCTTTGAAATTATTTATTTCCAATGGGGGCACCCATTTGAAATAAATAAGTTCAAAGGAAACGGAGATATCATATAAAATGTTGTCTTTGTGAAGCCCTAGATAACCCTTCAAACTATTTTATGAACTACAGTTTAAAGTGAGAACGTTAAGCATTTTACGCATTTTTTCGGAATACGGCCAGTTTTGTCAAAAATGCGTAGACGCGTGGAATATACCGATCCGTGCACCGCGCCGGGGCGCGTTGCCAGTACAATCGCCTAACGACACCACTCAAGCTAAAATCCATCAAGCCGTTTAGACTGTAGAGCGAAAAACAAAACATAACCCTCCTTCTCCTTCGTGCAGTCAGGTAAAAAATACAACCGAACTGAGAAATTCGATTCATTAACTATCAGAAAAACCCTTATTCCAAATACAGTTGCAGAATTGAAATTAAGAGCCCCTCGGGCATCAAATTTTTACATACGCCACAGCGTCTTATGTGACTTGTGTGTGACATTAAGCCAAGTCTGGCATTAATCAGAAAGATAATTTAGGATAAATGCTCTGCATTTCTGGAATATAGTGTTCTAGATAATATTATTCGTCTGTAAGAGTCGAAACACCACCATCGAATACAAAAAATGTAAGGAAACCTTTTTTGTTCAAGTAAAAGTGGTGTCGTAGGATAGTGGCGTAGAAGTTGAATCATGTCGTAGTAAAGCCATGTCAGGAATACAGTCGTATCGGAGTAGAGTCGTGCACGACACCGCTGATTTTTTCGCACAGCGTTGTGAAAATTCATTATGACGAAAGCGGTCGAAAGTAGAAATTATTTGTTGGACAATAGTACGGTAGACAGTCGTCCTGTCCAAAAATGGTTGCACAATCCATTCGGAAGAATGGGTAGCGTTTCTTTTAAAAGTCACACAGGATTCTGTTTCTATGTAAAAAAAGCGAGTGCCACTGCGAAATATTTTTAGTCACGCTATGCGCATGGCGTGTTGTTTTTTTTATTAACAAATGGCATCCATCCTGGTCCGGGAATAAAGAAAATTGAATTTTTATACGACTAAGAGACAGGGTAAGACTAGCTGCTTTTATAGATGGCAGGTAAAGATCTCTCTCTAACACTAATTCAGGTTTTACAAGCTTTCATTTAACTTGCAGCGTATATTTGTACGGGTCAAGTCATGCAAGTCAAATTTAATTCACTTCGCGGTATCTGATCTAGATAAAAATTTGTAAAAAGAGGTAACTTATCTGATAATGGAACCGGTAGGTCGTCATAGAAACCCTGTAACAAAAAGACACAACCCCATCGAATTAGTTCATTTGTCTTGATAAGTTCTTTGGCCTCACAATAAAGGCTTGTCCAAAAAAATTAATGTGTTAAAAGTGTTGAAAAATTAGAAAAATGAACCTACTATACAAAAAATAATTTTACCTCATGTTTTTATTATAAATAAAATAAATTTATTGCAAAAAGGAACTCTACATACACGTTGTATACAGGCTAAAATACTGGTGGTAGTAAATTTAATTAAAAAGTAATAGTGGCACGATGGAGGGGAACCTGTATTTTCGAGGGCTATTCATTTGAATAAGAACGTGAAGCTATTCTTCGCACATTTGCCAAAAGTGGCTGTTTTCCACAAATAAGTGAAGAAAAGCTTCACGTTCTCACTTTAAACTATAAACAGTAGTTCATAAAATAGTTTAAAGGGTTATCTTGGGCTTAGTATAGACAAAATTTTAAATGATATCTCCGTTTCCTTTCAAATAATTTATTTTAAGGCTGTACCTGAATTTTCCGGGGTCCAGTGCTGCCCCCATTTAAAATAAATCATTTAAAAAAAAACGGAGACATCATTTAAAAATTTGCTACTATCAAGTCCTAGATAATCTTTCAAACTATTTTATGAACTACTGTTTACATTTTAAAGTGAGAACATTAAGCTTTACTACGCACATTTGCGAAAAACGGCCACTTTTGGCTAATGTGCGTAGTAAAGCTTAACGTTCTCATTATAAACTGTAAACAGCAGTTCATAAAATACTTTAAAGGGTTATCTAGGACTTGGTAGTAGCAAAATTTTAAATGATGTTTCCGTTTTCTTTGAAATGATTAATTTAAAATGGGGGCAGCACTGGGCCCCGGAAAATTTAGGTACGGCCTTAAAAGTACTGGACTTCGGAAAATTCAAGTATGGCCTTAATTCTTAAAGCTACAAACTGAAACACTTATTATACTTTATGAGGGCTTTTCTTAATTTTTTTAAAGTCATTATTTAGTCATTATTTTAACTATGGCATAAAAAATCTTCAACACGATCTAGATACTAAGTTTATATCCTAATTCTTACTAAGATTATGTAATTATCCTTTTGAGAGTCTTTCAAATCCTGAAACCAAAAACAATCTCGTCTCCAAATTGATTGAATGAAAGTCTTTAAATAACAAAGATTTTAACCCTATTTCCAGTTACACAATACGAGTATCTCCTTCACTGACTTTAAAGCATAGCCTTAAAGCGTTTTGTATACTAGAATGGTCAGATTGATTTGTAATTATTTTATTAAAATATGCAACAATTTTTGCCAATTTAAAGTAAAAACATTTTAATTTAAGAGGGCGCCTGATGTCAATAATCTAAATTTTGCTCCCACTTCCACGCACACAAATTTACTCTAGCCGAAGCGAGACAGCGAGCCATGCGGGGCGTCGGGTATCGCGGTGGGTCAATGAGGCTGGTTCTGGTTTTGAGGTTTTTTTCGTTTTACAAAGAATATTTAAGAGTTATTTAAAAAGTAAGACATATGATGACTGCCTTATATTTAATACAATTATAATCCAAAGTTACAAGTGCTAATTTATTGTATTTCTTAAATAATTTCTGTTTTTGTATAATTCTGAGGTGATTTGAAGGCAATTCCGCAATGTTTTTCTATCGAGAAAATTTTAAGCAATCGTGTTTTCGAAACTTATTATGTTTAGAGTTAGTCCTGAAGTTTGCTGTGTTTTTATTTCAAAGTGAGTATTTCGTTAATATTGATAATATTTAAGATCGCTCTAAGAACTTTAGGGTAGTACGGGCTCTTAAGTAGTTAGTTCCTTTCGTTCCTAGATCACAAAAATATGTAAGTGCTTAATATTTACGTAAATACTCATATACTATACAATTTTGCATGCCCTACCACGTCTTTATTCCTAATGGGGCAGACAGAGCATTTTGGGTCTTGATTGCGGCTCTAAGCAGACAGAGTCCAGGGCCGCAAGACTCCAAGGCCGCTTTTAGCGTGATGGTGGGTGAGAACCGCCTATTAACTTGATTGTGAATCAAGCATGATTCACCTTTTTGTCCATTCCTTCGATCGGCTTTTTCAATGTGCACGGGAAGAGAAGCAGCTGGTTTCTTTTCTCCCAGACCAGCATGGAAGAAGGTTTGCAATTAAATATTATTTAACTAGTACGATGCAAAGAATAAAATTTATAAAATATAGATATTTTACTGATAAATAAAATTAAGGTGAAGGTATAGGCAAATGACCTTGAAGTAGCGCCTTCATTTGAAATAAATTGTTAACTCGTAAATATGGAGATAATTTCCATATTGCTCTTCGTCATGCACTAGATAGCCCTTTAAATTATTTTATGAACTGCCGTTGAAAGTATTTACATTAGTCCGTCTAGCTTTAAAACTTGCCTCCGCCAAAAGTGGCCACGGCAAGTTTTAAAGCTAGACGGATCACCAATAATAGTTTCAACGGCAGTTCATAAAATAATTTAAAGGGCTATCTAGTGCATGACGAAGAGCAATATGGAAATTATCACCATATTTACGAGTTAACAATTTATTTCACACTTCAAGGTCATTTGCCTATATCTTCACCTTAAAGAGCAATTGTTGTCATCATCAGTTGCCGCGTGAACTTCCTGCTCCTCGAAAGAAGGTTGTAAAAATAAATAGCCTTCATTTAGTCCAGCTTCTACTATCATAATTTAAATCTATGCCTTTGCTACAAACTCGAATGTTCCGTTTCATTTCACTAATTAAATTAGGAAAATTTTAACACAGATTTGATTTTGGCAAATGTTTGTGAAAAGACAATTTTAAATCAATGTTTGGAATTATATTTTTATAGTAACAGTTAGTCTAAGATTATATGTTTTTAGGTCCCTACCTAGTACCTACAACTTTAGACTTTCAATATTCAGACAATCTTCAGAAAACAACTAAGATCAGTATAAGGTTAGGTTAGGGTTACGACCTCCGTGGTGTAATGGTTGACACGGTAGTCCGACACTGAGGTTCTAGGTTCGATTTCAGGGCAAGATGGAAAATGGAGTTATTCAAACTGTCGTGGGTCTTGGGTCAACTATATATATCTATTATAATATATGATAAGTTTAAAACTTACTTTGGGGCTAGCTTAATCAGTCTGATATGTCCTTTATATATTTATTTAGGTACCTATTCAAAAGTATAATATATAAATTATTATACGGTAACAAAATCTTTATTTGAAGAGTAAGTCAACTGACGTATTTGTTTATCTAATTGAAAAATGTTTATTCGTGGAGATTTCGTGTTCATGATTATTTTTTGTACATTCGAGTACAAAATGCTTTTTAAATCCTGTTTCAAAAACATAAAAGAGTCCTCTTATCTTAGACTTTTCCATACAAACATAGTCTTGTTTTTATTTTAAAATGACATGTCAGATTTCCGCAGAATTTTGTAATTTTGGACGGTCAAAATATGAACTTATAAGGTAAGAAAGAAAATATAATGATGTAGAAGTTTTTCATACTGATGATTAAAAATGATATGATACACTATATTCTCTTTCAAGTTCATATTTTGACTGAGAAACGATCATATATTCTATAGCTGCACAGTTGCCGCCTAAAAAATGGCACCGAATAAACAAGGCATAAAACAGTTTTATGCCTTGTTTCACTTTCATTCGAGCGGTGGCCGCGCGCGTGACGTTACGTCAAAAATGCCAAAGTGCGTGGTGAAAATGCGGGAGGTTTACCACGACTGTTCATCAAGAAATCGTTTTTCGGATTACTTTTCGTTTCTGTCTTAGTACATGTATAACAATGTACTGTACGTGTAATTCTTTTAACAGACATGTTTTCGAAATTCATTGTTTTGAAAACGAACAATTATAGGACCTCTCGCTCACTCAGTGACCTTCGAAGTTCTTGCGTTGATCCTTGATTGGTCAAGTGGTCGAAATGGCAGTAGTTGGAACGGATTTGCTTCGAAAATTCCTACGGCATGTCTGGAGGTGCCGTATTTCAATCATTGTCAAACTGAGTATTGGAAGTGTTAGGAATTGAAGCTTGTGAAACAATCTTGAACAAGTATACTTTGTTGTATGAACTTTCGGTTTTGAATAAATTTACATAGTTTTAAGCAAAAATTGTGTCAATTAATGAAACACATTTCCTTCCAACAAATTGTGTACTAAAATTGTAAATTGGAATCAACCGATTTATTAAACTTTGCACTGTTTATTTTAATAAATGTTATGAATAGTTTGATAATATATTTTAGTAGCTACTAATGTATTCAATGAACAGTTGTTGTGTACTAAGGCCTGAAAACTGCGAGTAATTCTATATAATCCAATTGCAGCCATAATTTATTTCAGTCCATTTATTTATAGACATTAGTCAAGTTTCATATTCGTAGGCGAATATCAAGCAACCGTGGTTGAGACTGGGTTAGTGACAAGTTGCATCAAATATTTTTTAAGGTTGTCCGCCCTTTGTAGTCGTGGATGGGACCCGGCTGACATCATCAACGTGAAGCTATGCTAGATGGTATCTTGAAAAATCTGCTAAAACCCATGTTAGCCATGCACGTATTTTGTATTTTGTTTTGTCCATAAAGAACCGTGATTTTGTGCTCGGCTATACTTAGGACACCAGTAGTACCGAAAGCTCGGTCCGGTCAGAAGCTCGGTGGCTCGGTGGAAGTACGCTTTTCTAGCGCTTTCGTAAGTTAAGCGACACCAGGCGCGGTCCGCACTTGGATGAGTGACCTCAAGTGGCATACAAATTTTCTCGATGGCCAATGGGTAATGGGTAACGTGGGTACCTGAAAGCTGTTTATGATGATGATGATGATGAAATTTATGACTTTTACATATTTCGGGCTGCTGACTACCAATGTATCAATATTTTGTAGTTGATTGTCAGCTGATACCGATTTTCTATGAATCTCTGGTTTGGTTTCGAGTACCTACTTTGGAAAAAGTACACAATATTGCAGACTCAAGATATTTGACATTTTTAAAATAATTTGGGATGCTGATTACAAAAGTGATATCATTCTGTACATTCAAATTGCATATGAATCTGACATTCGCAACAATCAAATTCAAGATGCGAATCTAATTTGTGTATTTCTGAATTTCATTTTAAGCTGCTAAAAGCAATTACCTAACAAAAAGCTTATTGTCTCTTTCGATGTCCAGAATCCATACAGTAAAAATAAGTTTAATTTATTTTTATTATTTTCGTGAATTGAACTCGACACATACACTTATTGCTATAGACATTTTACTACTTATTTATAAAAAAACACATTTGCAGTAGTATTTTTAGATATCAAACTATTTAAACTGTCTAGGAAAATATAATGGCAACATCGACATACCCAAATATGCTATCATCTTCCTCGCCTTCTAAATTTGATATAATTTTAGTTTTGGTTTTTAGATCAGTATTAAATTATTATATTATTAAAACGAACCATTTCTGCTCCAATACTGTACAAAGGTCTCTTTCTCTCACTTCCATTTATTGTGGTCCGTTGCTCTTTACTTAGTATTAAATTAATGGAAAAAATATATATATGGAAAGTACAGCATTTTTTGACATGGTTCTATCTTTCGAAAATTTTCCCATTTCTTAATTTTGCACAAGAAGACTAGGCCCTTAAGGTCGCTCAATGGGCTTTAGAAATTTCTCTACGTGATGAAGTCAAAATTTAGGAAATCCTTGAGTTACTGACAGTCCTGAGGAACGCGGTGGCCCTGTGGGAGTACGCATGGTATATTCGCAAGTAAAGCAACTCAGGGCGTGGTTGGATGGATGCCAAGTGACATGTTATTTTCTTGAGTTCCTCCGTGCTTCAAAAGGCACGTTAAACCGTTGCTCCCAGCTGTCATCTTTGTATGGCGGTCTTGAAGCTATGCCAGATATTGCCAGTAGGCAGCTTAAAAATCTGACACCAATATTGGGCACTTACACACACGAACAACAAACACTGACAGCCCAGCGGATTAGCTCATTGAAGTGGCAGTGGGAGGTACGCATAGTGCGACGTAGCAAAGGCTGATGTGACAAAAATGTTCTCGAATGGCGACCATGTATTTACGACACTGACAAGCGAAGCGTAGGACTTATTTACAAGGTGGTCAGATGACCTAAATAGGGTAGCTGGAAAGCGCTAACTGCAAGCCGCTTTAGATCGGTAATTTTGGAAATCCTTGGTACAAAATACTTAAGTAAAAATATCGATATGGTATTATTTGAAATATATTGTCTTTGTGAAGCCCTAGATATCCCTTCAAACTATTTTATGAACTACTGTTTAAAGTGAGAATGTTGAGCTTTTCTACGCAGTTTTGCGAAAAACGGCTACTTTTGGCTACAATAGACCCCGGAAAATTCATGTATGTATAATCGTAAATAATCAACATCAAATATCTATTCAGTAATTAGGCCTTTGCAGGCACTTTTACACGTCAATAAGTGTACATTACCTGTAATGTTTAATAAGTACAGAACATGTTTATTTTAGCACAAATGAGGTTATAATAAAGAACGGATTATTTTTAGTAATTCAAATAATTTCGAATAAAAAATAATAATAATAATAATAATAACGGCGTCGGGACGTGACGACCCCATCGCCCACTGGATTTCCAGTGTAGTCAGTCAATGCAGGGCAGCTTGTGGCGAGCTGATGGTGAGTGGCGACACCACGGACCCAACCTCCAGGGGGACCATACACACATGCGCTTACACACACACATACACACAGTTACACACCCCCCGCCTCTGTCTTGCCTTAATCGGCCGGCCAGAGTGGAGTCGCAAGAGCAGAACATACGCTCCAGGGTGGAAGTGTATTGCACGTAATGGCGTAATAACGGGGAAACCCGCTCTCGGGGGTAAGCCCCGTGATGGTGAAACCGGAGCCGCACCTCTCGACACCCTTAGCTGCTCACAATGTGTTGCGCCCTGGCCGCATCTTCGTGGCTAGTTAGGGTGCCCACAGGCAGTGTAGCCAACGAGCAGCAAGTCACCATCTACCAGGCTTAAATTGTTGTGAGAGATTTTTAGGTAGATGTCCGTATCTTACTCCATAACCCAGTTATCCGGTCCACTAACATCCCATCCACATAGCCTAAACCAAGTAAATCCCTCCCTGGCAATAGTTCAGCAGCTATGGTGGACTGTCCGTTAGTGCATCTCAATGATATATTAAGGGATAGACCTCCATAGATGCAGCCATCTCACTTTTTAGATAAAAAGGTACTAAAAGGCCTCTTCATGTTGGCTTTGGCCCCATGAACGCCTCAAAGGACCGGGTCCCCATGGACCCGTGGCTGACAAGCGTACCGACATAATAATAATAATAATACAATTAAAAAATACAATCTGCACTATATTTCTAACCCGCCCCTTGTTTAATTAAATATATCTTAAATATTTTTTTCTTTTTTTAAAAGCTACCGATACTAGCGTTGCGAACGACCACTGCTGAGAAGAAACGCCGAAAGAAACTTATTTACAAAGTATTGGTCGCCTACGCGCCAGAAAGGCTTTGTCAGTTTACAAAGATATTATGCCTCATCATCATCATATCAGCCACAGGGAGTCCACTGCTGGACATAGGCCTCCCCAAGGATTTCCAAAACGACCGATCGGAAGCGGCCTGCATCCAGAGTTTTCCTGCAACCTTGCTCAGGTCGTCTGACCACCTAGCAAGTGGGTGTCCTACGCTGCGCCTGCTGGTACGTGGTCGCCATTCGAGAACCTTTCTGCCCCATCGGCCATCGGTTCTTCGCGCTATGTGCCCCACTCACTGCCACTTCAATGAGCTAATCCGCTGGGCTATGTTTGTGACCTTAGTTCTTCTACGAATCTCCTCATTTCTGATTCGATCACGTAAAGAAACACCTAGCATAGCCCTCTCCATAGCCCGCTGAGCGACCTTGAGCCTTCTTATGAGACCCATAGTAAGGGACCACGTTTCAGAGCCATAAGTCATCACTGGTAACACACATTGATAAAGCACTTTTGTCTTGAGGCACTGGGGTATTTTGGACGAGAAGACGCTGCGTAACTTCCCGAACGCTGCCCAGCCGAGTCGGATTCGTCGAAAGATCTCTTCCTCGAGCTGGAACTTCCTGCCTGGATCAATTGACCCAGGTTGATATACTGGTCTATAACTTCGAGGGTGGAGCTCCCAACAGAAACAGGTAAAGGCGTCACGTGCATGTTTGACATGACCTTCGTCTTGTCCATGTTCATTTTCAGGCCGACCTGTTGGGAAACTTGATTTAGGTCTTCAAGCATGGTACTTAATTCCTCCATCGATTCTGCCATGACAACGCTATATAAATGTTAATAATACAATGTTATCACAACATAATATGTATAGCTTGCTAACGAGTGCCAAATCCAATTTAAGTTCCACTGAGTAGTCTTAAAAAGCGGCCAAGTGCGAGTCGGACTCGCCCATGAAGGGTTCCGTAGCAGCAAGTAAAATTTTACGATTTATGACGTATTAAGAAATAACTATCTATGATATCGAGACCGCTATAATTTTAATTGAAAGTTCATACTTTGAGGTATATACCAAATTTTTTTCAGATTTTTTTTAGTAATATTTCAAAAGTTACGGGGGGGGGGGACCTCCAATTTTAACTTTGTATTAGATTATCTCAAAACTGGAGGGTTTGATCTACATAGTTTCAAAGCAGTTTTTGTTGCAAAAGACCTTTTCAACGATACACCACACGTTGGGGTTAGTCCAATTTAATTTTTTAGGGTTCCGTAACCGAAGGATGCAAACAGGACCCTATTACTGAGACTCCGCTGTCTGTCCGTCTGTCTGTCTGTCTGTCTGTCCGTCTATCCGTCAGTCACAGGGCTCTATCTCTTGAACCGTAATAGCTAGACACTTGAAATTTTCACCGATTATGTATTACTGTGGCGGATATAACAACAAATACTAAAAATAAAAAAAATAAAAAAATTAAAGGGGGTCGTCATACAAGAAACGTGTTTTTTTCAGCGTTTTTAACTTGATCTTCATAATGGCATTAACTAGATACTTGAAATTTTCACCAATTATGTATTACTATGACCACAATAACAACAAATACTAAAAACAAAATTAAGTTAAAAATTAAAGGGGGTCGTCATACAAGAAACGTGTTTCTTCAGCGTTTTAAAACATTGTACGGTGGTACGGAACCCTTCATGTACGAGTCCGACTCGCACTTGCTCGTTTATTTAATTCACTTTTCGTTGTATGGCTGAAAAAAATATTATTTTTCATAATTTTAAAAACCAACTTTTGGAACTTCAATATCTATCTCTCCACCAATTTTCGTGACAATCGGTACAGAAGCGGCGGAGTACGAGCCCGGACGGACAGACAGACGGACGGACGGACGGACGTACGGACGGACGGACGGACGGCCGGACGGACGGACGAACGGACGGACGGACGGACGGACGAACGGACGGACATGACGAAACTATAAGGGTTCCTTGTGGACTATGGAACCCTAAAAAACGGAGCCGAGCTGACCAGTTCACGAGTTGACGCGCGTAATAGAAAATAACGACAGACGTAGGAAATAGATCTCAGCAAAAACTAATATATCGGGGTCATGTTCCATGTTATTATTAAGAGAATTTATAAGGAAGCCTAACTAAAATGTTCAAAGTTCTTGCGCGAGGTCTTTGTTGCTGTTATATTTTCCATCTGACGTCATCAAAAAGGGCATTAGAGAGTATGCATGCATTTTTTTTATATTTTTAATCGATAGTCCTCGTCGAGAAATAGCAGAAAAAAATAAACCAGAGCCGAAAAACATGTATATGGTGTATAAAATAAATATTAAAAATAGCAAGTAGATTATAACAACTAAAACACGTCATTTAGAGACAGAAGCTGTCAACGCATGTTTTTTTTTTTTGGGTACTTTCGATATTATCAGCCAGTGATGTTTGTTAAACCTCTATATAAAAGTACATACATTTCGAATGTCATCGATAGTCAAACTACATGGACGGACAGTCCTATCGAACGCACCCGAACTTGTCATTTCCCTTTTGTGAACTTTGTCGTCATTTCCCTTTTGTTTGTCAAAAGTTCCCGCGCAATATTTGCATATTTCAATAATTTATTTCTAATCTAAATAAGAGTCAGTAAGAAAAATAATTAACTAGGCGTGGTAACGTATTAATAGAAATTGTAAAATAAAAATATGAGCCGGATTGATATTACATGCATATTCCTTATTACGTACATGAATGAAACGTTATTGTACGCAAATTAACAGTTCACAACAAATCTTGTTTCACTTAACAACTGTTTTTGTAATTTCACTTGGTTCAACAATCATTTCGTTTAACATATTCATACAACAAGTTCTGATGGTAACATTGTTTCATAAAATATTTACTTGATATATTATCATTGTTATATTTACATTTATAACAATTATGTATGTGTTTTTCTCCTTACCATCATCCGAGCGTATTCCCGGTTGCATCCTCAGCGGTAACACTTCAGAGCCCGGAGACCGCTACCTAATCCTAGGTTATTTGACGAGGTTACTAGTTTTTAAACAGAGCGACTGCCGTCTGACCTCCGCAACCTAAAGGATAGACCAGAACCAATCCTAGGAGAGGTTATATTTATAGGATAGACAAATGCTAGATGACGTTCGGGACCCAAAGCTTTACGTGCCTCCCGAAGCACGGAATCATCTTTCTTTTCGAATAATCAGGTGATTTAAGCCTGAAATATCCTAACCAACTGGAAACAACTTTTCACAAAGTATGCTTCCCAGTGGGATTTGAACCCACGACATCCGGATTACAAGGTAAACGCCATGACCACTGGACCATGGAGGCAGTATTTTTCCTCAATACTGTTACAATTTGTTATCCGCATTGTCCACCACATCCCACCATCCACTATCTTGTAAAGCGCCTTACTTACAATACAACCTTTCATTCTGTTTACTTTATAGGGCAGGAACTCACGTAAATAGTACCTAATCTAGGCCCAACCCAGTTTCAATCTCTTGGCGGTGATCCCACTGCACCGCGCACCGTCGCGGAACGCGGCTTGACAGATTTTAAGATTGTATGCAAATATCTCAGTTTGTATAGAAAACACGCCTAGTCCAACACACTGAAAACGCGTCAACGCGCAGGAGCATCGGGTTCACTGCCTAAGAAATCATCCTTAGGGCGAATGTGGAGCACCCGATTATAAACAAAACGCTGTTTACCAATGAAAATTACGAATTACGTTGTTATACAAAACAAGAGGCACCCCCAACAAACAAACTTACACTTCAATAAATAAAGCTGTAATTGCTGAATTTGCTGACTGGTCATGGAACAGCGAAAGTTTTGATTTAATCAAATGTCAGTTGAATTATTTTGATTAATATAAAGTTGCCAGTTGTTACCCGACTGCGGCAACTGAAAGGGTTATTATAAATGTTTTGTTTGAAATCATACTATGATTGCAGAAGGGAATCAGTCAATAATTGTAAAATTACAAACAAATTAAATTTTGTTAGTTATATATATAGTAAATAGTATATATAATAGTAAGTATTATATGTTATATAGTGTAGTATATATAATATAGTAAATAAAAAGTGTTTGTTTACAATAGCACAGAATGTCTAAACAATGTCGAAAAATATCTAAAACCCTATAAATCAGGCTTAACTCTGTTCGTACAGAAAACATCTATTTTTACGATAGCTAACTTGACAAATTGATTGTCCTCCCACGGGAGTTGTCGGAGAATCCTTTATTATGGAACTATTCAGTGTTTCCGAGGGAACGAAATTTATTAAAACGAAAATTCAGTTTAATACTCAATTTTTTATACAAAATACATTACTTAATTGATAATTCAAATAAATCTTTGTTCAAAAACAAAACCCTTTGATTTCACTGGTCAACAAGATTTTGCCACAAGCATACTTGCAGCGGTTTCTAATAGAATTTAGTACACAAAACATAAATCTTGTTATAAAAAATGTGTAGGACGTCTAAGTTTTCAATTATATCACGTTTATATCACGTTTTTAATTTTAAAATTATACCATTCATTCAATTAGCTCCTTTTTTAATTTTCAAATACGAGTTTAACACTGTGCAAACCCTACTTTTTACAATACTTTTTACATCATTTCTAAATTATTTAATAAAATGGACTTATTAAAGATTTTGTGCGAGTCGGTATAACGGTATACAATACGCGCAGTACACAATGTATGGGAAATATTATAGTAACTTAAATTTTGTGTAACTCCTTAAATAAAAATGGTATAATGGTAAACCAAATTTTGTTTTGATTTCGATGAGTGATTACATTATTTAATGTGGCAGAATTAAATAACCTGCACAGAAGCTATTTAATATAAATAATTGAAAATATCAGAAAATCGGGAAAATCGGATCTTTGATATAACATTATTCAAAATTGTGACGTCCTAGGAATAAAAGTAAATTATGTCCATATACACTTTACAAAAATCTATAAGAGACAATAAGGCTTATTCCAGTGACAAAAAAAATTACAAATTTTGTCGATCAGTGTTTCTGCAAACTCAAAATTATATTTTGTTTAAAATAATAATATAGAAGAGAAAATATTTGATTGTGTGTTTGTGCAAGATAAAACATAAAAAAGTTATGATTTATAACATATTTTAAAAACAAGCTTTTATCTAAAACAGTGAACTAAAAAGTTTAAAGTGCTCAAGACACAACAATTGAACCCAAACTCGGTGAGGTTTATATTGTTTTATCACAGAGATGCCGTGGCCACCTTCGGGCTTCATCATGAGATCAAGTCATTGGTACCATAATATTGCATTGTCACCCAACTTACACAAGTATGTGAAGTTTCAGCTACATCGAATAATGGGAAGTGGGTCTAATTTAGCATGCAAGATTTGATTACGGACACACAGACAACGGGACAGGTGAAAGGTGAAACTATATAATAAAGCTTGTGATAACCATGCAACCCTACATTATTTTTCGTAATATACAAGAAAAGTTCTATCCATTTTACTAGGTTAGGGCAAACCTATAGCAATAAAAATCGTGGAATAGTTTTCTGGGAAATGAAATTCGATGTCGAAAAATCTGTATTCTAATAGACACCCAGTTATATTTCATTATGGTAACCCTACACCTAATCCTTATCATGCATGTGTCGCAGTTGGATTGTTTAACGGTTACGTCAAACAGTGGATTACAGTTACTGTTTCACAAAACCGCTAGCCGTTTGGAAACGTGGTTAGCGGTTTAAATGAACGTAATACGTTGCGCAATCTTAGACAATACAGCTGATCGATATTCGGCTGTTTAACAAAACCGAGCTGTAATGCCAAACAACTAGAGGTTTCGTGAATTAGCGGTTTATAACATCCAACTGCGACATATAGATAAAAACACATCCGTTCAACAAACAAATAAATTAATGGTTTTCCTAAACAAGTATTTGGGGTTAGAATAATCACAGAGCAATTATTTTCACGCTCAATTAGAAACCGCGATTTGGCTGCTCATTTATGGGTTGTTTGTTGAAATTTAATTAAATTTTTAAAACCAGGGAGGTTCTTAATTATAACATTGGCATATAGGATTGCCATAGTGTGGACTAGCATCTCATATTTCATCCATTGGAATTTTGCAATCATTGATTTAGAGTATCGATACTCTACACCCTATTTGAAAATATTGCAGTTGTTTTTACGGACCAATTTAATGACAGTAAGGACTATTTTACAGACGAGCGACAGTATGCCCGCGACACCTGTCGACCTGTGTAATCGCTGACCTTGCGACAGGCGGCGGCGGCGACCGTCGCGCGAGGACACAAGTCGGGGACGGTCGTCGACAATCGCCGAGAAGTGTCGCAGACATATTGTCGCTCGTCTGTTCTTCTTCTTCTTGAGTTGAAAGGTTATTTATTAGTCGCGTCTGTCAGTTAACAAACAAAACACATTTAAATTATATGAATGTTTTGGTGGCCAGTCGAAAGCTTGATATCAGACCTTCAAATACCAATAAACCAAAAAGCTTGTACAATAATACAAAAAAATGTTCTTAAGCCATAAAAGTAAACAAACATTCAAATAGAAAACACATTCCTCCAACATTTTCCGTTTGAAGTGCAATAGATCTTTTCTTATTTTCCGTGACATTTCCCGCTTTTATTTATTTTCGCGCCATTCATCGAGACGTGACTGAGGATGTGGGGATCAATTGACATCGCTATCCCATTTTGAGGTTGATTTAATTTTTGACGTGACAACGTCTTAAATTGGTTCTCTAAATTGGTTAGCCGGGTGACACTTCAAGAAACTGCGTTACGCTCCGCTCACGTTATGCGCTCACAATGAGAGCGAGTGAGAGGCACGCGTGCCTTTCACTTTTTATGTCTGTCTCTCTCGCTCTTAGGCGGGATAACCATGCCCGAGTGGAAGTCAAGTTTGGAGTGAAGTGGAGTGAAGTCGTTGTCACGTAAAACTTTCGCCCGTATACTGACTTTACAGGCAACCAATTTTTTATTGGCGTTTGTTGTCGGTTTGCCAAACAAGGAAAAGGGTTAGTTTATTTAATAAATGTTATTTTTTGTGCCTGTAATATAACTTATCAGAGAATAACCCGTGTATTGTGAAAATTTTCTTAAAAAATGTTTTTGAAAAAAAATTTTGGGCTTCCCATACTAGTTGACTGATCAGCTGATCCGATTTTGTATGGAAAACAAAAATTTCATATTTTGACAAAATATGTTCCTTGGGAAAAGTTGTTCAGTATCATGGACTGAATTCACCTTTGAAATATGTTCAGTATATTTTGTTATATATTGTTTCTTCCGAAGAACTATATAAAGAATTTATAGATATTTTGAAGAAATTATATGTATATTAAAAATAAATATTTTTTTTATTTTTATTTGCACAGGTTTATTTCACAGAAAAGGGCAAGGATCCTGAAAATTTTATATAACATTTATAATACTGAATTAAGGGAGGTGATAGCGCGTAATCCTTTAAAGAAGAATTATGTGCAAGCAGAATAATCTATTACTTTTTCCGCGGAAAAGAGGTAAGACAATAAAATGAGCGAGGCACGCTGTGAGCGTTTATATACTCCGATTACAAAGTAAAAGAAAGGGAACTTCTACGGTTTCAGAGGAATTTTATTTCACATAGATACGGTGAAGTTGTGGAAAGAGTTGCCCCGACAATTTGAAAAGAGCGAGAGATACTATGAACTCCTTTTAAAGTGCGTGAAAAAAAAAATCTTTAGGTAATGCTGGTTCACTCAAATCGGTTGTTTGTAGTTAGAGATTTGTCCAATAGGGTATTATACCCATTTTTATAAAGACTCCATGATGATAAATAAACCACTTAAAAAACACTAAAAGTTTATTCAATCGATAAGTGCCATAAAAATGCGTTTTTATTTCGACAGTTAGATAGTCGACTACGTTCTTTTTAAAACCCACCTTTGGACATTCCACCGCATTCAACGCAGACATACGCCAAGTCATTTTCGGTCATGGCTGCCAGACTATACGAGTAGAACTCTCTTCCTGATGATATGAAAGTGGCCACGTCGTTAAACTCGTTTAAATCTAAACTCCTTGGATCCTCTCTTGTCACCTCAAATATTTTAGCTTTCATTTCAGTGTTTTTATGTTTAAAATTAAATTTCGTGCGTATTTTGCCGAAAACGATGGAGCTATGCGTGTAAACAAATGTACTGATGTATATATTTTGACGATTAAAACTATTTAGTTTTAGTATCTTCTGCTTTTCGCAAGTTTTCCTTTATCTGTGCTATAAGATGCTGCTTCAAAGATATTTGGGAAAGGTACATAGGTACGTCATTGTTCTTTGCGTTGCTTCGTATCAAATTTCAAGATTCTGAGTGCACGGGAAGTACCCTGTATGTTTTGATTCCCTTGCGAGTGTCGCAAATTTGCGGATGTATTTTTTGATTGCGTTGACTTAGAAGTTTGATTCTTTCACAGCTCCAAGGGACATTAGACTTAAGTATTCGATATGAATTATCGCGTAGAGGTATCAGCTTGATACCTCTACGTTCCTTAGAAAAAGGGTCTTGCTAGACAGACAGACGGACAACAAAGTGATCCTAAAAGGGATCCATTTTTTCTTTTTGAATTACGGAACCCTAAAAAAAGTCATAGACGAAGGAAATCACATTAAAAAATCTTTGCCTGTAAACCACCCTTGGAAAATAAACATCTGGAGATTTGGTGAAAAGACGGAATTACATTTTTTTGTGAACTGCGCAATTAAGCCCAAGGATATAAATGTTTCTTTATTTTGAACAATAATTTACGATCAGATACATACTTATCTATAGGAATTAATATTTTTTTTGCTAATAATAATGAGCTTTTATTATAAGGCCTAAGTGCTTATCAAGCATAGTGTTATGAGCCCAAACTCGATGGGGTTGCGTCGTTTTATTACAGGGTTCCTATAGCCACCTTCCGGCTCCATCATCAGATCAGCGTCTTGTTACAATAATATTTTGCATTATCATCTGATTTACATTAGCATACAAAGTTTCATCTCAATCGGAAACCAGCATGTGGCTCAAATTTAACTTGCAAGATTTGACCCAAACAAATAAATAACAAAAAGGGCAAGCTAAATAACCGCTTGTTAAAATTTGTCTTATTTTGTTAATCAAAGGATCAAAGGATTATGAAATACCTTTCTAAATCAGTAAATATTTGGCAACCACTCGTACTTATTAAGAGGCATTTTTACACTTGCTTGGCTGTCTCGATCGCACAATCAAACATTTTTAAAAATTATTAATAAGAAATGACTACATCGTTAATTGGTCGATCAAAACTTTTTATCCTTTGGTCAACTAACATACACTTTACCACTTTGGAAGTGTTTCTCGCGCAAACTATTCAGTTTAGAAAAAAATTACATTAGAAACCTCAATATCATTTTTGAAGACCTATCCATAGGTAGATACCCCACACGTATGGGATTGATGAAAAAAAAAAGAGTTTTAGTTCTAAGTAAAATTTATTGTTTTTTTTCCTATTTTTGTGTTTTCTTAATGCGGTTCACAGAATACATCTACTTACCAAGTTTCAACGGTATAACTAGTTCTTATAGTTTCGGAAAAAAGTGGCCGTGACATACGGACGGACAGATTCCATAAGAGTTTTTTAATAATCTTTAAAAATTTTTGACTGTGCGAGCGAGATAGCCAACCAAGTGTAAATGCCTCATAAAGACATGTATACAAAATTAGTTAGAATATAATAGGTACTTACTTAATATTAGACTTCTTGTACTAAAGATTCCAAAACTAATTAGTTTTCGAAGTACTATATACAGTCAAAGTTTCATGTGATTTTGCTTTTCAGATTTGACAGCCATGAAATGTTCGTAAACCATGATTATAGAGGGTTCAAGTGGAAGGCACGTTATCTGTATAGTTCAGGGTATCTTTGTCAACTTTGCCAATAGGCAGTAGATGACAATGAAGCCCTGTGGTTACAACTTGAACAACTATAGTTAAGTTAGATGACTTACTAGTAGAAGTCAAAACTTAACGGTCGTTATGAATCCGCTCTGAAATTGAAATTTATATATCTATCTCTGCTAACAACTGTTTTCTTTAGATAACTTAGGTACGTAATTTACTATTTGTATTGTTTTTCAAACCTTATGCGCTTATGCAAATGAATTAATTTGCCTAAATCACTAGGGAGAAGACCCAGAATAGAGAATTGTGAAAGCAGAGAGGGGAGGCTTTGCCCAGCAGTGAAAAAGTTATTAAAAATCGATAAAAAATTGTTGTCCTCCCATACAAAATCCATTTGGCTGAGCGCTGATTTGTATGGGAGGACGAAAAATTTTAATAACTTTTTTAATAGAAAGTAGTTCAGTAGGTATCATGGACCGAATTTGCTCAAAAAATTGGCAGGTGGTTAAAAACTCAGCCTGCATACAAAGTGGAAGGGAAACCTTCACTTTAAGGTGAAGATATAGGCAAATGGCCTTGAAGTGGCGCCCTCATTTGAAATAAATTGTTAACTCGTAAATATGGAGATAATGTATAATTGCTCTTCGTCATGCACTAGATAGCCCTTTAAATTATTTTATGAACCACCGTTGAAAGTATTTATATTAGTCCGTCTAGCTTTAAAACTTGCCTCCGCCAAAAGTGGCCACGGCAAGTTTTAAAGCTAGACAGATCACCAATAATATTTTCAACGGCAGTTCATAAAATAATTTAAAGGGCTATCTAGTGCATGACGAAGAGCAATATGAAAATTATCACCACATTTACGAGTTAACAATTTATTTCACACTTCAAGGCCATTTGCCTATATCTTCACCTTAAACCAAAGATAAAATGAATACACAAATTCTGCAAACGTTCAAAATTATAAATGTACCTACATAACATACATATTTTACTTAATTTAAAAACACAGGTCACCTCCCAATATTAATGAGGGTCCATATTACATTTATTTGCGGAGTCCCAATTTTCTACAAAATATGTTTAGCGGCCTGAAAATTAAATTATTCAACTTAATTCTGGGTGAAATTGCCCAATTGACCTGCGTCAGGTGATTTGAAAAATCGTGGACATTTCCAAGTAACTAATGATCACATTTACTTGGAATTTCATATTGCTTGCGCAAACGTTTTATTCACAGATTATTTCTTTTTGTTTTCATTTGAACATTGTTGTTTGTTGTCGTTTGCCGACCTTTATAATATAAAAAAAACAAACATTACAATATCACGTCTTCATTCCTAACGGGGCAGACAGATTATTTTAGATACAACAGAGACGCAAGATCGAAAGACCACTTTAAGCGTGATGGTGGACGAGAATGCAGAAAAGAAATCAAAATAGTAATGGGTTGCTACCCGCATCGCGTATTAACAAGACCCGCTTTTTCACCAATTGGGTAGATGACTGGGTCAAAAATAAATTATTTGGTACTGTTAAGAGAATAAAACGTCACAAAATAGTGTCACTTGTCATTGATCATATCCTCTTTCAACATAATTTTAGACTTATTAATGCAGAAAAAGTCATATTAGGAGCGCTATTTGACTCGAAAAATCTATGACGTCACGGTTTTGTATGTCATACAAATCCCATAGAAAATGTTTGTTTTGACGTTTAGAAAAAAGTGGCTGATTTGACTTCTTGTCATCTAGCGGATTCCCTCGATCAGCTTATACGATCTACGCGGGAAGAGAAGCAGCTGATACATTCTAAGTTTTTTCTTTTCTCCCAGACCAGCATAGAAGAATATATTTAATATACGTTTTATCATCAAGTAATTTACCTAAAAGATGGCAGAGAAAAGAGATGATGGAGGCATCTCCACTTAACTCCACCGACAAGAGCAAGCTCTAGAAGAATTTGCCTAAAACCTAAATATGCTATTAATCGCAATATAGTAAAATACCTATCCTAGGATTAGTTCTGGTTTACCCTTTGGGTTGCGGAGGTCACAGACGGCAGCCGCTCGGTCACAGAAGACAGTAAGAGTATAGTACATACAGAACGGAATCTCCTAAGGTACGCACAATATGCGTCCCCGTTCCCCGTCCTCGCACCTCTCCCCCGTTCTTGTGCCGCCGTGTGCCGCCGTGCACACGTCAATGGGTGTGTGTTCAAGTGTGACAAGGCGAGAACGTGAGAGAGGTGCAGGGACGGGGAACGGGGACGCATATTGCGAGGGAATACTCTTACTGTCTTCTGTGTAAAAACCAGTAACCTCGTCAAATAACCAAGGTTAGGAAGCGGAGCCCGGGCTCTGAAGCGTTACCGCTGAAGATGCAACTGGAATACGCTCGGATGATGACGATGATTGCAATATCGTGAAATTAAATCTAAACCCTGAAATCGCTTTCCTTAATCCGTAACTACACTATTGGCATTTCAGCATATTTAAAGACCAATAACTATGATTTGCTGCCTCGTAAAACTAAGAATGCTTGATAGCGCACAGTTCGCATCTGGGTCGTTAAAAGTTGATTGAATAACAATGCTGATCAAAGAACAAGGGTTTATAAATACTTCCTCTTTCATCTGAAAATGTGTAGTCTATGTCGATGAGATAAGTATTTCCCTTGTCTAATGAAAAGAAAACTTTGTAGTTACTAACGTAGCTAAAGGAAATTGAAGGATAGCGTTTATATAAGTCGTCGGACTAAGTGAACTCGAGTGTTGGTGACTATTTAAAAAATATTAAAAAAAAAAATAAGCTTTGAGTTTCATATGTCCCGTTCTCTGTGTGTCTGTATCAAATCTTGCAAGCTAATTTAGACACACTTGCTTCGATCATATACAAAGGAAGGAACTAATATACTAGATCATTATAGTGTAATGAAATTAAAATAAAACCCAAAGAACAAAAATATTATAATAATGTCAATTTTTTTTTGTTTTTTCGACTGTTATTTTAATTTCATTAAACATTAGTGTAGCCCGTGGTTCAATTTATTACGGGTATGTCCTTTCCACTTTGTATATGATCGAAGCACACTTGCCATTATCCATCGTGTCGAAAATTTCCATACGTTAGTTGGGTGACAATGCAATATTATGTTGCCAATGACCTGATCTCATGATGAAGCCGGAAGGTAGCCACGGCATCTCTGTGATGAAAGAACATGACTCTGCCGAGTTTGGGCTCAATTATTTCGTTTAAAGGAGCACTTTAAACTTTTTAGATAAAAGCTTTTTCTTTTTTAATATTTAAGAAAATCTTGTTAATATATTAATTTATTTCATTACTAGTAGTACTACAATGGATAGCCCCTTAATGTAAGCTGTCTTTTATAAAGATTCTAAGTAATACAGTATGAGTAGCAGGGAAAAATTAAGGAAAAATTATAGGTTAGTGTTTATCAAGGGAATACATTAATTTTTTGGGGTCCAGTGCTGCCCCTATTTGAAAAAAAATATTTCAAAGGAAACGGAGATTTGAAATATTTTTTATGAACTATTTTATGAACTACTGTTTACAGTTTAAAGTGAGAACGTTAAGCTTTTCTTAGTATTTTTGCGGAAAACGGCCACTTTTGGCAAAAATGCTAAGAAAAGCTTAACGTTCTTACTTTAAACGTTTATAAAATAGTTTGAAGGGTTATCTAGGGCTTCACAAAGAGAAAATTTTAAATGATATCTCCGTTTCCGTTCAAATAATTTATTACAAATGCACTGGACCCCGGAAAATTCATGTAGCCCCTTAAGCATGTATTTTCTTTGTTGGTCTGGGAGGAAAGCAAGAACTTTGAATATACCAACTGCTTCTCCGGCGCAGATCGCAAATGCCAATGGACGAAAAGGCGAATGACGTTAATAGGCGATGCTGCTAGCAACCCATCACTCCTTTATTTATTTTTCCAACTTCTCACCCACCATCACGCTCAAAGTGGCCTCTCTCTCTCGCTCAAAGACCTGCGGCCTGGGCTCTATCTGCTTAGAGCCGTAAGACCCAAAACGCTCTGTCTGCTTATTTGGGATAAAAACGTGATTGTGTAATAAGGAATATGCATGTAATACCAATCCGGCTCATATTTTTATTTTACAATTTCTATTAATACGTTACCACGCCTAGTTAATTATTTTTCTTATTGACTCTTATTTGGATTAGAAATAAATTATTGAAAATATGCAAATATTATGCGGGAACTTTTGACGAAAAAAGGGAAATGACGACAAAGTTCACAAAAGGGAAATGACAAGTTCGGGTGCGTTCGGTAGGACTGTCCATCCATGTAGTTTGACTATCGATGACATTCGAAATGTATGTACTTTTATATAGAGGTTTAACAAACATCACTGGCTGATAATATCGAAATGACCCAAAAAAAGAAAAGCATGCGTTGACAGCTTCTGTCTCTAGCGGATATTGCAGACGTTGACGTCATATTTTAAAATGGCGTGTTTTAGTTGTTATAATCTACTTGCTATTTCTACACCATATACATGTTTTTCGGCACCGATTTAATTTTTGCGGCTATTTCTCGACGAGGACTATCAATTAAAAATTAAAAAAAAATGCATGCATACTCTCTATTTTCCTAGCTAAAGAAAAGTAATTCTGGTTCGCTGTTTTTTGTCCTGTTCATAATATGGGTGTAACTAAATATACTGAAACTATTTTATGATTGGATTCAGTCCATGGTACTGAACAACTTTTCCCAAGGAACATTTATCAAAATTGAGAAAAATATTTTCTGGCCTCCCGTACAAGTTGACCGATCACATACATGATCCGAGTTTGTATGGGAAGTCAAAAATTATTTTTCATATTTCGATATTTATGTTTCTTGGGAAAAGTTGTTCAGTATCTTGGACTGAATTCACCCCTAAAATAATTTCAGTATATTTTGTTAGACGTTATATCAGGCCTGTGTCACTCCCCGTTTAGATATCGAAAATGTATCTACATTATTACTATGCGCGCAGGCGGCCCCTCCGGGTGGTAAATTCAGTTATACGAATCGTTTGTCCAGAGTAATAAGAATGAAATTGGCTTGCAATGGATGTCTAGGTATCTATACGAAAAGGTGCTAAGTTCTGACGTGAGCTAAATTAAACCATATCGCTAGCTACATTGAGTAGATATTTCTTTGAATTTCTTTGCTGAGTGAGACTTCTGTACGTTAGTATTGTTTATTCTGTGGTTATATTTGAAATGTTAATTACTGCTTCATGTAATAGATTACCAATTTAATTGATGTTTTGTATAAAATATTGTCACGATCACGAATCGTCTCGCAAACAGGTTTGATACCTTCCAGCCTCCCGAACAAGCCGGTTTCCGTAAAGGCTTTAGTACCATGGACCACATCCACACGCTGCGGCAGGTTTTAGAGAAGATGAGGGAGTATAACCGGCCGTTATGCTTGGGGTTTGTGGACTATGAAAAAGCCTTCGATGCGATCGAAATATGGGCCGTCCTTCAGTCTCTCCAGCGATGCCGTATTGACTATCGGTATATCGAAGTGTTGAAGTGTTTGTACAGTAACGCCACCTTGTCAGTCCGAGTACAGGAGCAGTGCACGAGGGCTATTCCACTGCAAAGGGGTGTGAGACAGGGAGACGTTATATCTCCGAAACTGTTCACCGCTGCACTGGAAGATGCCTTCAAGCTTCTGGAATGGGAAGGACTTGGCATCAACATCAATGGCGAGTATATCACTCACCTTCGATTTGCCGACGATATCGTTGTCATGGCAGAATCCATGGAAGACTTAAGCACCATGCTCGGAGACCTTAATCGAGTTTCCCAACAGGTGGGCCTCAAAATGAACATGGACAAAACGAAAGTAATGTTGAATGTCCATGTCGCGCCCCTACCTGTTTGTGTTGGGAGCTCCACCCTCGAAGTTGTAGACCAATATATCTACCTGGGTCAATTGATCCAGGCAGGAAGTTCCAGCTTCGAGGAAGAGGTCTTTCGACGAATCCGACTCGGTTGGGCAGCGTTCGGGAAGCTACGCAGCGTCTTCTCGTCCAAAATACCTCAGTGCCTCAAGACTAAAGTGTATAATCAATGTGTGTTACCAGTGATGACTTACGGCTCTGAAACGTGGTCCCTTACTATGGGTCTCATAAGAAGGCTCAAGGTCGCTCAGCGCGCTATGGAGAGGGCTATGCTCGGTGTTTCTCTACGTGATCGAATCAGAAATGAGAAAATTCGTAGGAGAACAAAAGCCACTGATATAGCCCAGCGGATTAGCTCGTTGAAGTGGCATTGGGCGGGACACATAGCGCGACGAACCGATGGCCGATGGGGCAGAAAGGTTCTCGAATGGCGACCACGTACTGGCAAGCGAAGCGTTGGACACCCACCCACAAGGTGGTCAGACGATCTGACTAAGGTCGCTGGAAAGCGCTGGACGCAGGCCGCTCTAGATCGGTCATTTTGGAAATCCTTGGGAGAGGCCTATGTCCAGCAGTGGACCTTATGCGGCTGAAATGATGATAAAATATTGTCTTAAAGCAAACACAGGCAAATAGGTACTCTATTATTTAATCATTATACTTTAAAATATGTCTATAATAGTCTATGCAAAAACCGCATGATTCTATTCCACATATATCCCACCAATTCATTAGCATTATAAATTGTAATGGATAAAGCGTGTATGAGACAAAAGGTTTTGGCGAATCATATATAATTACCAGTTTAATCGCGTTAATGGGCAGGGCAGACGTGGAGGTGCTGTAATGCCGTGCCTAATATCACAGAATAGAGACTAATACTCACGTACAGAAGTCTCACTCAACAAAAAAATTCAAAGATATATCTACTCAATGTGGTTAGCGATATGGTTTAATTTAGATCACGTCAGAACTTAGCACCTTTTCGTTTACATAATTATCTAGACATCCATTGCAGGCCAATTTCATTCTTATTACTCTGGACATACGATTCGTATAACTGAATTTACCACCCCGAGGGGCCGGCAGAGCGCATAGTAATAATGTAGGTACATTTTCGATACCTAAACGGGGAGTGACACAGGCCTGCTAATATGTCAAACGAGCTAATTGTGTGCTCGTTGGACTTTGGTTGCGTATAAATTCACGGATGTTTAAATAACATAGGTTATATGAATTTTAGCACATTGTTATACTAAATGGCATCATTTTATTATATAAAAAGAAACCATTAGGTAGGTATGTACCTATATGTTATATGTATAACTCAAGATCATTTAGTTTTGCAAATACAAAATAGGATGACCAATGGTTGACTGGGAGAGAACGCTTGGCGAGGTGGGTTTACAGCTCGCAATACGTGCGTGTTTTTAAAAAATTACTGTCATTAAACGTCTACAGTTATTTTTCTTAAATTTAACATAGGAATTTTAAAGCTTTTTCACAGACAACTACAATATCTAAAACACGATCGAGCATTTTTGGCTCAATAGAAAAAAATCACAAACATACCTCTAAATTTGCCTAAATCACCTTAAAAAAATATTTCTATTTTATACAATCACCTTTTTATATGAAAATTATAACAAAAAATGTACAATCTAAATAACTAGTCGATTTTGCTACACAAAACATTATAAATATAATACAAAAAAATAAAACAGCAAAATATCGTCGAGCACGCGGGCCTTTGTTCGCTCTCGACGAATGTCTTTTTGGCTCTGAACTGACGGGGCCTTAAGTCCGCCAATTCTTCACAATTGTTATTGTGGAACAATAAAGTTTTAATAAATAAATAAATAATATAGGATACCCTATGACTGCCTCCGTGGTCCAGTGGTCAAGGTGTTTGCCTTGTGATCCGAGGTCGTGGATTTAAATCCCACTAGGAAGCATTACTTTGTGAAAAGTTATTTCCAATCTGGTTTTGTAAATATGTATATTCAATGATAATTTTCACTTGATACAATTTTTAAGTTCGAACATGCATGATCCAATCATGTCTAGGGATTGCTGACATACTCGTAAGTTTAGTTCTGAGTGGACTACAATTTAATGAAAACCTCTCCTTTTACAAATCCACAGTATTAATTCTCGACAATGGGCTCCCGTTTTAAGAGCCGCACTTTACACACATTTGTTGCAAGTTTGCAAGAGGTCCATTTCTCAAAGAGAAACAAAGAAACCTTGCAACGGGCAATCTCAGAAGAGTTCATTAATTAGTCGCGATGAGATCTAGAAAGCTGTGGGTTTGTCCATCAAGATATACTATTACCACATGTATGGCGCTTCATAAAAGCGGAGTAACATTTATGCCTACTACTACTACAAACGTAACTAAATCCGTGCACACGTCAATGTGTGAGTAATGTTTAAAGCCATCAAACGCACCCGAGAACGGAAGAAAGTGCGGAGACGCCATATTACGGGGAACGCTGCGATGTTCAGTTCTGTATTTTAATACTTTTATTAATTTTCTGCTATTACTTCTTGAAACGATATTGTTTTTTTAGTGTTTTTGTGTCGAGAAGCTTAGGGTCGTAGATCATGACACGACATTTATCAGCCGACGATAAACCTGAAGGGGTGACAGTCCGTTTATACAATACATAGGCAGAGACTATGGAACCATGGACCTTCACTTGCTACGATCCTGACAGACCTCTTTCGCTTCATCTACACTCATCAACCTCTTTATACTATGTATCTCGGTTACGGGTACTTCTAACCTCTTCTTTTGCTAGAACGACTTTAATCTGGTCGCAGAATGTTCGTCAAGACCAGTCCGTCAATATGAACGAAAAAAAAGTCT
Organism: Acrobasis repandana; assembly: GCA_963576875.1. Classification (NCBI taxonomy): domain Eukaryota; kingdom Metazoa; phylum Arthropoda; class Insecta; order Lepidoptera; family Pyralidae; genus Acrobasis; species Acrobasis repandana. Next base: position 4,706,232 of record OY756230.1, on the reverse strand, counting down.
GCTAGACTAATGCTTGAATCTAGAAAAAACAAAAACAACATTATGGTCAGCTGAATGCTTTTGGTTACTTGATAACATAAGGTTTTACGTTATAGCCCAGTCAAATTAGACATAAAGATAGTGGTCAAATAAAAATAAAAACAGTGGCACTCCGGGAGTGTCGACAGAAGTGAAAACTTCTACAAGGTGGTGTCGGTTACGGTAACAGTATCGCGAGTTCAATGGTTTTTTCTCATCTCAAAAAATGCCCAACGCGCCTAAAGAAGTTTTCACTTAAAAAATTCCGACATAGTTAACTTTTGGTAGTACCTTGGGTACACAATAAGAAATAAAGTGTCAAAAGTCACTACCGATCCTATGCTGGCTAAAAAAGTTATTAAAGGTTTTGGTGAGGTGGGGACTTTTAGCACTTTATTTCTTATGGTGTAACCAAGATCTATACCAAAATTCAACTTTGTCGGAATTTTTGTTTTTTGATATGTCTATTTTGACCGGACTATTACTTGAACATCAACAAAATATTTCGTATGCAAATTACTAATGTGTCACGCACATGTTGCCATTTATTGAAAAGTCGATTACTGACTGAAGAAATTGCATTTCCGAGTTCCAAGAAAAAAATGTTTGACATGGATAAATGAAGAAACTCTTTTGCGTGCTACTCTGAAAGAATAGAATCACCAGTGGGTTGACTGGTAGATAAAGCCTATGGGTATAAGTCCGCCTATTACGCTTGTAATAAAGTTAAATAAATAAAATTATATTCCCGCGCTGATCTTAGGTAAATTAACAATTTGGTACCTATATATTAATGGACGACCGCCGTGACGTAATGGTTAACACGCTAAACCGCTAATCCAGAGATTCTGGGTTCGATCCCCAGCCAGGGCAAGTTGCAAAATGGCCTTTTTCAAATTGTCCTGGGTCTTGGGTGTTTATCTATATATGTATTTATTATAAAATATAGTATCGTTGAGTTAGTATCCTATAACACAAGTTTAAAAAAACTTACTTTAGGGTTAGCTCAATCAGTGTGATTTGTCCTTATATATATATATATATTTATTTATAAAAAAGTAACGAAAATCTTATTTTGATATAAATTTATTGGAAAAAGTGGTTCAGTATCATTGACTTAACTTCCCCTTAAAATATTTGCACTTATACTAAAGACCTTAAATATACAGAGTGTTTCAGACGAGCGAAATAATATTTAAATCTGATAAATAAGTGCAAAATGCATTGAAACACCATGAGATGACGCCTTAAAAACAAAATTACAATGCATTAGGCTCTTTAAACCAAGTCGAAATTTTCAGTCTGCTTCACAGTATAAAAGCCGCTTTGATCCATAATTATATTCAAGAGCACTTATCGTGACTGTATAATGTGGGTTATTCACTAACTGGACACAAAAACTGGATATTTCCAGTTGTTTGATGGAATCACTTTTGGCGTATCTTCTCAGATCTGCAGCAGTTGTTTTACAATCCATCTATATGCATACAAGTTGCCGAAAGGCATCTGATCTGCTGAGCTACCGAAATGCATGTTGACGACTGCCATACAAAGGTGAAGATGAAAAGGACCAATGGCTTTGCGAGCTTTTCAAAGCACGGAGGAACTCAAGATATTTTTATGCCACTTGTGGTCACCTATCCAAGTGTGGACCATGCCTGTATTTGCTTAACTTGCGGAAGCGTTAGCATTGCGTACTCCCACCGGTAGTTTTATTATTATTTAATAGAATATCCACTTATTAAATTTAAGCGTGTATAATATGATAATACTAGTTTTTAAGCTAATTATGTCCTGTATTTTTCTTTTGTGTAATAAAGGTTGTATTGTGTTGTAATTGATGTGCCGTTCTCGGGAACGTTCCAAAATTCCCGGGAAACGTTTCCGGCAATAGAGAATTTGGGAACATTCCCAGGGAAAGTTCCCATATTTCTAGGGAATGTTACGTAATATTGGATATATGTAAATATATCTGATACTTAAATAAAATTACAACTTTCCCTGATATTTCCACTTATTGAGAACGTTCCCGGGAATCTGGGGAACGGGAACGGCACATCATCTATCTGTCTATATGCATTATTTGGTCGATTTTGGTGCAGTTTCCACTAACATATTAAAACTCTTTACTGGAAAGGGAGAAAACATAAACAAGCATAGCAGGGACGGGCAGCTAGGTGAGATTATATTACCAAAACCTAACACAATATAGGTATATTTCACAATGCTTAGATGCCTATTAGTTTGAATTTGGAAAAAATAAAAAATACATAAAATTAACTTCCCCGAATCAATTCTGTAATTACTTAATTATGTTTCGAAGTTGGAAAATAACTGAATACGCAAAAGTTTGTTCGCACGATCTCATAAAATTTCTGCAAGCAATTTATTTTAATGACAGTTTTTTGTTTTTCTTTTTTACGTAGTTTTAATGATATAATTTTTGTATAACTTTTCTTTTTCTATCCATTTAGGTCCCATAGTTGTCCCTTGTCGCTTCCAGTTACTTCGATCTTCGATATAACTTTCACTTGAGGAAATTATAATAATTTTTAATAATAGCTAAATTGATACATCTGTAATCATCTAAGAAAATTTACTTACTTAATTATAATTGACATTGCGTTTTAGCAACTGGACATATCTGTGTCCAGATTTATATAATCAGTTACTGAATCACCCTTTTTAATGGACGTTTCTATTAGACATATTCTTAATGTAACTGTCAGTTACGCTGTAACCGTTTATATCTTAGATCTAAGTTATAAAATATTATTAGCTGAATGAGAAAGCCTTTGACAAATTAAACAGGTAATCGGGTTAAATTTTGAAAGTAATACGTATCATGCTAATTACTTGTCAAACGAGATATCGAATTGATTGTGACGATTTTTCAATTTTTTACAGAGGAATTATTTTCGTCAAATGAAATTAAATTTCTCGTACGTAGTTTGTTAGGTTTAGGTTTGCATTAGCCTCGAAATGATAGATAGAAAATATCTATCTATTTAGGCCTCTTACTAACAGGTCATTTAATTATTATAAATACTCGTATAATGCATTGGGTACATGAGTAAGGCACACAATGATTATAGTATAATATAACAAAAATCTATTATAATAGTCTGAAATAGTCTGAAGTAATGCAATGTGATTGTACTGTGAGAAGTAAACTAGATAGTGAAAGGTCCTGACTCAGCATGATGTAACAGACAAGCTGGTCGAGCTGCAACGCTGATAATTCTGCCAGAACCAGGGGTGAGATCGTTAAAGTGATACGAGGATGGGTTAATTATATTTCTGTACAGTGTGTACAAGTTAAAAATATTCAAGTACTTATATAAATGCTTCTACCTACCAATACCTCTACCTGCGATAACGAAAATATTTTCGTTTTTTAGAAGACGTACACTATCTTAAATTCAGATGCTCATCATCATCATTGCCACGTGACATCCACAGCTAGACATAGGACTCTCCCAGGATTACTCTTCACATACCTCCTACCTTGTAGTTACCATGAACACTACTGTAGCCAGGAATAGCGGGGCTGCTGGAGACTGAGGGTTTTCTTACCATTAAATAAATAAATAGATAAGAACAAATTACACAGATTGAGGTAGCCAAAAGTAAGTTTTAAACTTGTGTTATGGTGTACTATATCAACGATACTATATTTTATATATATAGAATAATACTTCACCATTCGAATTAAAAACAATGTGAGTCCTATAGTATCATAGTTACTGCTTCACTGAAAATCTCTACAAAAACCAACATTCTTAGGGGCTATTACACTAGGAAATTCCGCAAAAATATGATAGGGAAAATAAATAAAACGTTCGTATCCTTCGTGGCCGAAATCCACGTAAATCTGTGCTATTCTTATCATCTCAACGGGATCATGCATCATCCTTAGAGCTGTCCCTTGGCGTTATGGTAAAGGCATTTATACACTTTCCACAAGAAACTAGGCTTGGCACAGATGTTACGGCCCGTAACATCTGCCCGTAACTTACGGGCCAACGCCACTCTTAACAAATACGAATATCGATGTACAAACACTAAAATTACACGATTTTGTAATAAGTTTCTCGTCTTTAATGTATTTTAACCACTATTTAGTAAATTGATACAATGAATTGGCTATATCTTCACGTGTTCCTGATTGAATTTTCATGTAATAGTCTGGAGCCCAGGGGCGCTTATCCACACCCTGTGATTGTTCAACACCGCTCTGTGACACCAGGCACATGGATGGGTGAACACAAAGTGGCATAAAAAATCTACGGAGGAGCTCAAGAAATATACAGGGTGACTTTTTAAACAGTGACCAAATTTTTGGAGCAAGTTCAGTCCATCTGAACTACGTTTTATATATTATATTACTAATTTTTATTTATTTTTATATTACTAAAAATTTTTCGTCCTCCCATACGAAATCCGTCTGTCTGAGCACTGATTTTTAATAACTTTTTATAGAAAGTAGTTCAGTATCATGGACTGAACTTGCTCCAAAAATTTGGACAGTGTTTAAAAAGTCAGCCCGTATATGGAGCCAACAGCTCAACGATCCCCCCGAAGCACGGGCTTCGGGAGGCGCGTTGAGCTGTTGGTACCGGCTATCATCACTGTATGCCAGTCGTCAAGCTTTGTCAGATGCTTTAAGGCTTATAAAATCTGACACCAGTGTTGGTTACTTACACACACGAAAGATAGAAAGATAGACAATGTACTGTAGCCTTAATATAAAAAATCACTACTTGACTTTATCACAAACCAGAGTCGAACATAAAAAGACCTCTATAAAATTATGGCTGGACTCAGGGAAAAAGGTTACAAAAATTAGAAAGGACCGATTCCTAAGCTAATTTAGTCCCTATGGGAAACGTTAGCAAAATATGGAGGTTAGATAAACAGTATTAGCGCGAAATATATAGATAAGGACCAACTACACTAATTGATCTAGCCCCAAACTAAGTTTAAACTTGTATCCATACACCTCATATTTCCATCATCTTATCGGGTAGGATGAGATGATGGAAACTTCATTTCATTCCAAATTCATTTTCAAATTCATGAAATATTCCTTTCTTCATCATCTGACTCATTCTTATTCCATCCTTCCTCCTGATCAAACAAACAGGAAAGCTATTATACTCGTATATATATGAATAAACATATAAGGAAAAATCACACAGATTAAGCTAGCCCTTTGGGGCTAGCTTAATCTTATCTTAATCCATTAATTAATTTTATTTTAATCTTAATCCCATAACACAAGTTTAAAAACTTACTTTGGTAAGTTTTTAAACTTGTGTTATGGGATACTAACTCCACGATACTATATTTTCTAATAAATACTTAAAATGTGGAAGGGACATACCCATAATAAATCAAACCACGGGCTATACTAGATCACTAAAACCAAAAAAAAATTTGACATTCCCTTACTTATCGCCCGTGCGGCTGCACACTTTTGTATGGAAATGCCGAAATTTATTTTTGTATTTCGGCTGTTATTTTAATTTTATTATACCATAATGATATAGTATATACCATAGTTCGATTTATTACGGGTATGTCCCTTCCACGTTGTATATAGACCCAGGATAATTTGAAAAAAGGGCATTTTCTAACTTGCCCTGACTGGGAACCGAACCCAGAACCTCCGGATTAGCGGTCTAGCGTGTTAACCATTACGCCACGGAGGTCGTCGATTTGATTATCTAATTATAGATGATAAAAGTTATTATATTTTATAATTGATTACAGTGCTTTACAATCAGTAAATTGTCGTATCAAATACTTTGCTACTACCTGAGAGTTACATTTATTCCTGCTACTCTACAAAAACTTGGGCTCACCTAACAAGCTGGGACAGGTGGGACCCTAAAAACTTGTTTTATGGGATACTAACTCAACGATAATATATTTTATAATACAATACATAAAGATTACCTCAGACCTAGGACACTTTAAGTAAGAAAGTTAGTTCTATTTTTAAATATTTTTAGTTTAGTTAGTTTTTATTAAGTTACTTGTGAGTTTTACGTTGTATTTTTAGTTTGTCACTATTTTAATATATTTTTACGAAATAAAGAAATACCTACATAGTAAGAAAGAATAATCCCTAGTGTGCATACATTTTATTACAGTTCTAATCGTTGAAATAAAAGTTTGAGGTATTTCAGTGATTTTTTTTATATCGAATCAAATTAATAGTTATCAAAATCATGACAAAATTAATAGTTATGTTTTTAGAACCTAACTTCGGTAGCATTATCCTGAAGAGTATCATATTTTTTTTATAGTTTCAATGTAGTGTAACTTATAGTTTTACGCAAAAAAAATTCTTGTTTAGGTCATGTAAGCCCAATAACTACTATATTTTAAAATACTACGAGTACCACTCAGATAAATTCCTATTTCCTGTGTTAAACTAAAAAAAAACAATTTGCGTGGCATGGATCAAGAATTGGAGTGATTTTCTTATTACTTGCACAATTACGATTCGATGGAGATCAACAATTGATTTGGCAGTGAAATAAGAAACCTACTGGAAAATGTGAAATACCTCTTGTAGGTATTGATGTCCTTGACTGAAGATGCTAAGATGCACCGCATGATTGTATATCTAGTCTTGTACTATAGAATTCTTACAGGGAAATATCTAGCCACGCAGCAGCGTGTCTAGCCAAGTTCAAAGAAAGGAACTGGCGACGCAGCTTATATTTGACTAATCAACTTATCATCGTTGTTATACGCAAGTTATTGTTTTTTACATTTTAAGGTTGTATTCTTCTAAGTATTACCTATCAGGATTGCTGGTAAAAAACAAGCCAGGTCAAATGTTGAATTTGTTATAAATAAATTTTAGGATTCTCTACAGAAATTAGCAGCCATTTATATTTATTAAGTCGGATATTGGCTCCCATTTTCACATTTATGTTTTTGGTGGTAATTGACAGGTAAGTCGGTAAATTCTTTGTAATCCCTCATTTTTTATTCAACAGAAAGTCTACATTAGCCGGTAAAATTATAATAGTACAAAATAACCGTCTAAAGAAAGTTTATGAAAATATTGAAGATCCTCGATATTATTAAACTTAAGCTCACTTACTTACTTTGGAGATTTTCTTTATAAGTTTTAGGACTTACCACGGTAAAACAAAACAGACGTTCAAACAAAATCAAATAAAAGGGTAAACACATTGCTAAAGATAAAAAAAACAATTGACTGAAAAGTCGGTAAATTCTTTGTCGAACTAATCCGTCATCTTTTATTCAACATACAACCTCTTGATTTAAGCATTTATTTTGTGGATGTCATAAACTACGTTCATATATTCGTAGGACCAGAATGTATTGGAAAGCGTTTTTGACAAATACGTATTATAAAGTGTATTTATTTCTAAATAAAAAAAGCAACTGCGAGTCGAATTTGCTCTCAAAGGGTTCAGTATCACCAACATACTTAACATATATTAAATATTGTTGGTAACAATACTTAACATGTATTAAATATTATTTGCATGGCCAATATTAATACGGCAAACTTTTTTTTAACAAAGTTTTTAGGCATCGAAATATAATTCTCTAGAAACCTAACGCTCCTGCATTCACCGCTTCGATTCTGATTCCATTTACGCAAACAAACGAACAGTAATTACAACGAAACACTCGAACGCACTCATAGACAAAGATGCATGCGATTGGTCGCGACAAGGTCACGCGTCGTCGTCGGTCGGGTGGGGCAGTCAACGCAATGAGCGGTGAGATACAATACAACGCGCGGATGGTACCTATTATGCAGTACGCTACGCTAAAATAAATAACCTTGTTTACGTGTTACTTTTTTTTTTAATAACTAATTTTCATGTCTGTATGGCTTCTACACCACTTCACGGCACATGACGGCATTTTTAATGAATCGATTATCGCAAAAACACAGCAATATTCTCAAAGGAAACTTCTTGCGACGCAACCGCAAGACTCGAGTGTCGCGCCGCGCTGTTCATATTTTAAGTGACTGAGTTTGGGCTCAATTAATTCGTCTTCAGGAGCAGTTTTCATTGTTCTAGTTAAGATAAAAGCTTGTTTTAAATAAGTACTCGTTTCATATCCCATTATTGGGCAACACCTCCCCTCTAGACTTTAGTTTTTGTCATACTCTGAGATATGTTTTATCGGCCAGTGTATAGGTAGAATATGTTATACTCGTATGTATAGGTAAAAAAAATGCGATCTCAAGAAATAATCACTAACAATACTTTCTATTACCTTTAGATCTCTAAAAAATGGCAAGAAAAATATTCTAAACACGTTTATGCTATTCGCATTTTCTAAATCGATGGATTTAACCTTTCTTTAACTTTAGCATCTGTCTTTTATCTAATTTAATATTATTTGTTCACAAAATGTTTTACGGCGTTGCTTAGTGGCTTGGAATGGGTAAGATAACGGAACGTCATTTTAATACTTTATTTGTGTCAAGCCAGGAGGACCCAAAAAAGATAGATGATTTGATTCATCTAGAAAAAATGGCGGATAGTAGGGATGTGTAGAAACCAAGAGGGAAGGGCTTTTACGCAACAATTTAGCAAAAAAATCTAACAAAATTACTCGCAGTTTGCCTATCAATATCTATATACAGATACAAATACATTATTAAGTCTTTATTCCTAACGGAGTAGATAGAGCATAGAGCTGTAAGACCCAAAGAGTTAAGATACATATCGCAAATGATATCCGCAAAGCTCCTAGCCGCCAAGCGTTTAAGAGTGCCGTGCGCTCATTATCTCATCTCGCGCGCTCAATATCTCATTATAGTATTATAAATATTTATGTATTGTTGTATGTATGTCTATGTATAAATGTATGTATATAAAATGAAAGTCACTTAAATATATGTTTTAACATTTTGAATACCTAATTGATAATGAATGTGCCATAGCGTCCAAAATTTGCTTTTATCAGCACCACCTGTAGGTTGACTGGTAGAAAAGGCCCTGGGCGTTAAGTCCGCCTATTACATGTTTTTTAATAAAGTTAAATAAATAAAATAAAATAAATAGAATAAGAGAATCAAGTTGTTAGCCGTATCGCCTAATAACATGATTAATTTTCTCGCCGATTCAATCGATCGGCTTTTACGATCTGCGTAGAAAGAGAAGCAGCTTGTACATTCTACGTTTATTATTTACACCCATGGGTCTTAGACCAATCAATAATGTTTCAAAACGTATAATGTCCGCAATTCTATATTCCGCATATGAAAAAAAGCGGAAGATTTTTACTTTCTATAGATATTCGAATCAGCTATAATTTGTAGGCAAGGCCAAATAAATTATAAATAAACATTTCCATAGATATCGTTCCTTGGGTAAATTAGTTCAGTAGCATGAAAAAATTTAATCTGATTTTATATTACTTTCAATATATTTCGGTGCTTTTTCCAAAGGTCACAACAATAAATAGCAATAAATATCGACAGACTTGTAGGGATAGACAAATTACGTCATTTGCAACTGTCACAGTACCAGGTGATGTCACCGCGGCCAGTGTAACAAGAACCTTCATCTGTTTCTACCAATATAATTTTAGGTCGTAAGGTCTATTCACACAAAACCTAGTAAATTTTTAATATATTCCTAGCGCAAAAAACATTACGTTCGCGCGGTAAGAAAAGTGTTTTTGCGTCCGCTACTTGGGCTAAAAAGCCTCTTCCTAGCCAGTAGTAAACAAGGGATAAAGAAAGCGTCTGATAACGTGATGATGATAAGGTGATTATAAACCTTGTAGCTATATTTTTATATGATATCACTTACGTGAAAAATCAGCTACTGGCCGACATGTTTCGACCTCATCCGGAGGTCGTCACGGGGCGAATATGACGCGCGACGCCGCACGACGACGTCCCGAGCCACACTTACTTGTAGCTATATTCAAGGCAAGTACTCTAAAAATACATAATGTCATATGTATCTTGTTTCATAATAAAAACCAAAGATATCAGCTGACAAATACGTACCGAAAATCTAGCATTTGAATGTCACCTGGCTACTAACGAGCTCGTGGCAGGCGCTGGCCGGAAACGGGAAGGTCAAGGGCCGCGCGTATAGTTTACTAACTTAAGCGCGGCTATATCGATAGTAGTCTAAGGTGTGGAATTCCCTCCCTGCGTCGATGTTTCCCTATACATATGATTTAGGGATTTTAAAGGCAAAAGTGAATAGGCATTTTTTGAGTCTGCGTGTTACACCTTAGACCTCATCTTAGCTTCCCATCAGGCTAGATTCAAATATCTAATAATAATAAAAAAAAGTCATCGATTCAAAGTATTAGGTAAAATTTGTATATTTAAAACAAAATATTGAATCGATGACTGCTATCGATAGTATCGATACTGCGTTCAATAGTCAGCATCAATACTATCGATAGTATCAATAATATCGATTGTATAGCTGCTGATTGACGGTCAATATCGAAACTATCGAATGCCACCAATAGTATTGCTGCGTTTGTGCTATCGATAGTATCGATACTATTGGGTCTTATCAATACTATCGATATTTCGACTATTGGCCGACTATCGATAGAGTCGATAGTGGCCTATCGATCGGAAACACTATAATACCTTCGCCGTCGGCAAATAACATAAACACTATGCCTTCGGTATTATGGTTGGGTAATTTTTGTGGTCTGAAATTATCCAAGCTTCAAAGTTCATACATTCATCATAAAAAATGCGAACACTGTAAAAAAACAGGTTACCTTCTTTCTTTTAACCAGTTTGTGTGCATTGTTGACTTCAGATCAGAAAGGGTTTGAGAGACCCAATATACCTGGCCACCTTTCTTCGATATCCCGTCTAGTTTGTAAAGACCTCCCTAGTTTTCCACTTGCCAATCAAAATAAAGACACAAAAGGGACAGTGCAAAGAGATAAGGGATCTTCGTGAACTAGTCATCTCAAAAGAAATGCTCGATTTGATCTTTAAGGTAATGTGCAAATTGAGGCGGGTCACAATGCGCCGGTCCAAATTTTAAGGTGAAGATATAGGCAAATGGCCTTGAAGTGTGAAATAAATTGTTAACTCGTAAATATGGTGATAATTTCCATATTGCTCTTCGTCATGCACTAGATAGCCCTTTAAATTATTTTATGAACTGCCGTTGAAACTATTATTGGTGATCTGTCTAACTTTAAAACTTGCCGTGGTCATTTTTGGCGGAGGCAAGTTTTAAAGCTAGACGGACTAATGTAAATACTTTCAACGTTGGTTCATAAAATAATTTAAAGGGCTATCTAGTGCATGAAGAAGAGCAATATGGAAATTATCTCTATATTTACGAGTTGACAATTTATTTCAAATGAGGGCGCCACTTCAAGGCCATTTGCCTATATCTTCACCTTAAGGTAATTTACGAGGAGCAGTTGATTTAAGTGGCGTATCGTAGTGTATTTTTCTGGAACGCACTGCGTAAATCAAAAGTTAAATACCTCTCAATAATACGACATAATATGACGACACTTCATACTTACCTCACACAACCACCTTTTAAGGACACCCTTAATATACCCTAAAAACAATGTAAACACATTCTCATCACTTTACAAAAGAATTTCTAGTTTTATAGAAACAAAATTCCGCTAGCACTATTTTAAGCTTTAAGTCAAATGCTTATTTATTTATTTTATTTATTGCACTATAAAATTAATGTACAATAGATATACCTATTGTACATTAATTTTATACTGCATCTTAACGCTAAGCGCTGTCTACCAGAAAATACCTTTACTGCTAAATCTATTGGGATAATAATTATCCCCGTTAGACCGTAGAAGTAATTAGTAAGTCGTCATCATCTGAGCGTATTACCGGTTGCATCCTCAGCGGTAACGCTTCAGAGCCCGGTGTCCGCGCTACCCAGCCTAGGTGATTTGACGAGGTTACTGGTTTTACACAGAGCAAACTGCCATTTGACCTCCGCAACCCAAAGGGAGATCAGAACCAATCTTAGGATAGATTTAAACAAACGCTACATGGCGTTCTGGACCCACAGCTTTGCGTGCCTTTCGAAGCATAGAATCATCTTTTTTTTAAGGATAATCAGGTGATTCAAGCCTGCAATATCCTAACCAGACTGGAAACAACTTTTCACAAAGTATGCTTCCCAGTGGAATTTGAACCCACGACCTTCGGATCACAAAGCAAACGCCACCACGAAGGCAGTCAAGTAAGTCTACTGGGATAAACACATCTAAAGTTTTGTATTTTAAAGGGTGGATTTTCATATCGAGGCTCGCCCCAATATGCCCCAATCCAATCATTTCCTGAAGAAATGTTACTTGTAAACAAGCATTTGGCAACCAAGTGATTTGGAAAAGTTTGTCTTTGTTTACTTACTTGTTGTTTATTTGTTGCCTTATCGTGAATAGGTATAAGGCCTATTTAAAAGGCAGCGGTATCTGCTACCGCCTCGGGTAACGGTATACCCGAGAAGAAGGTTCCTAGAATACCAAGGAACCATGGCGGAAGCGGTCAGGACGCCTACCTGGTTTGAGAACTGAGGCCGGTGCCAGCTCCCACGCAAAACGGGTCAAGGAAATACGAACCTCAGTGCGGAAAACTATCCTCGAGGGAAGTAAGAAAAAAAACCGGCCACGTGCTAGTCGGACTCGCGCACCAAGGGTTCCGTACCATTATCTATACAACATTAGACACCAAAAAAGTATGGGAGCCCCCCTTTATTTTCAATTTCCTGTAATCTACAAGCAATTAACTATATATTTAGTATTTTTTTCTAAATTTTAGGCTCAGTAGTTTCGGAGATCTGACGCTTCGCTCTCTCGGTAAATAAATAATAAACGGGCAAGTGCGAGTCGGACTGGTACATGAAGGGTTCCGTACCACCGAACAATGTTTTAAAACGCTAAAAAACACGTTTTTTGTATGACGACCCCTTTTAATTTTTAACTTTATTTTATTTTTAGTATTTGTTGTTATTGTGGTCATAGTAATACACAATTGGTGAAAATTTCAAGTATCTAGTTAATGCCATTATGAAGATCAAGTTAAAAACGCTGAAAAAAACATGTTTCTTGTATGACGACCCCCTTTAATTTTTAACAATTTTTTATTTTTAGTATTTGTTGTCAGATCCGCCACAGTAATACATAATCGGTGAAAATTTCAAGTGTCTATTACGGTTCAAGAGATAGAGCCCTGTGACTGACGGACAGACAGACAGACAGACGGACAGACAGACGGACAGACGGACAGACAGCGGAGTCTTAGTAATAGGGTCCCGTTTGCACCCTTTGGGTACGGAACCCTAAAAATGGTGAAATAATATAACGAACTTTAAAAAGTTCCACAGGGAAGTGTGCTACTCGCGACCTTGGTCTAAAATTCATTCATACTCTAACGCCTCTTAAAACTGAGCTATCGCGTGTTCAACGTCGCACGTCGAACTTCTCCACTATCCTATTCCTTTAACACACAATAATGGATTTGCAAGAGCTGAAGTGAACTGTAACTACGATCCATATTTTCCATCTTTTCATTCCAAGTAGTCCTCAAGATGTCCTCCACGCGTTATATATAGCGACAATTTTCCCTGATGTCTTTCGCGATATGGAATAAATACATATTTGTATCTTGGCAGCAAAATATTAGTCGGAATAGAGCCGTTTTCAACCGATAACCGCGAAAAATTATGTAGGTTGTCAAGTTCATTTATAGATATCTATATAAGTTGTTTTTTTTAATTTAAAACTTTCCATATACTTGGGTATATATAACATATGCACCTATTATATACAATTTATCGAATAAAACAAACTTAAATATACGAAATAAATTAGGTACTTATAAATATCCCGCAAATTCGCCCCTGCGGAGGAGTGCCTAGAAGGCTGGCAGCATGGCCACGTTGGATTTCAATGCTTATTTATTCTTTGTGCGAAGAAATTATCAACCTCCTGGTCACTTAGTTGATTTTTAGGGTTCCGTACCTCAAAAGGAAAAAACGGAACCCTTATAGGATCACTTTGTTGTCCGTCTGTCCGTCCGTCCGTCCGTCTGTCAAGACCCTTTTCCTCAGGAACGCGTGGAGGTATGAAGCTGAAATTTATATCAATTACTCAGGTCTACTGTCCCTTGAAGCTGTGAAAAAATCAAACTTCTAAGCCAACGCAATCAAAAGATACAGCCGTTTATGCCGCAAATTTTCGACACTTGCAAGGGAATCAAAACCTACAGGGTGCTTCCCGTGAACTCAGAATTTTGAAATTTGGTACGAAGCAACGTCTTATAGCATAGATAAAGGAAAAATTACGAAAACCATAAATTTTTAGTTACATCACATAATATATTTTTTTTTAATAATTTTAAACTTACTACCCATTTCCTCATAAACGCGTAGAGGTATTAAATTGAAATTCATACCAAATACTAAACCTTGCAGGTTTGTACGGAACCCTCGGTGCGCGAGTCCGACTCGCACTTGGCCGGTTTTTTTTGCCTTACCATGGCATCGTTCCCGGTTAAATTAAATAAACCTTTAATTCTTGACATATAAAGTGGAGTGTTGTTTGTTTAACGTGTGTACTCGTATCTGTATATATTCTGTGACATCGTAGCTTCCAAAAAGATATAACTTTGAATAAGTTTTTTTTAAGGGAAACTTTCGAGTGCCATTATCTATGATTTATTAGTACCATATAAACTAAGTACCTATATACTCTGTGTCTTGTGATTCTTTTTGAACGAGAGAGCAAAGCGAGCGAAGTTTTTATATATTTGTATGTGGGTATGTTTGTTCGATGATAACTCGAGTTATTTGTTTAAACATGGGCTAAATTGGTCAAGGGGTAGCTGAGATGTGGTTCGTGAGTTCACAGTTCGGAGTAAAGTAGTGTAAATTAGTTTTTTAGTAACTTTCATCGTGTACTTAGTCTAAAAAGTATGAATGGAAAAAATACAATATAATTATATTTAGGTACTCCTAAAGTTTTACTCCTAAAATCCTAATGAAGTTAATATTCAGACAGAGCTTAGCAACTTCGTTCGAGTATCAAAAGTATTGATTTCGCTCATCCCGGCCAAAGCCTGAGGTAATTATCCCACATTTTCCAAGTCTATTCCCTGGAGATGACGAAAATTTGTAGGCCGGCTTAGCCAGCTAAACGGAACAGTCACGTGTGCCTAGGAAAAGACATAAAGAAATAAGTTTATAAAGGAATGGAGCTTGGATTAAATAGTATTTTATAAAAACGTCTTATACACGTAATGTTTTTTCTGTAAAAATAAGATCTACACTTGCACCCCTTCTACCAACTTCTCGATTTTATTGTTTTCAACATGATTTATAACAAAACGACAAACCTGCGTGGTTTATGCATGTTATTTATGTTAAAAAAATTACATGTTATTCTTTATAAAGGTATGGTAAATAAAATTAAAATTAAAAAAAAATGTCCCAAAGGCAAACTTGTAGATAATGCATTAGCGTTAAGGCCGTACCTAAATTTTCCGGGGTCCAGTGCTGCCCCCATTTAAAATAAATAATTTCAAAGAAAACGGAGACATTATTAAAAATTTTGCTACTACCAAGTACTAGATAACCCTTCAAAGTATTTTATGAACTACTGTGTACAGTTTATAATGAGAACGTTAAGATTTAAACAGTGCTGTAAACAGTAGTTCATAAAATACTTTGAAGGGTTATCTAGGACTTGGAAGTAGCAAAATTTTAAATGGAGGCAGCACTGGACCCCGGAAAATTTAGGTATGGCCTTAAGTTTGACCTATTGTAATCAATCAAATATAAGATTGTGAGCAATAAACTTAACTCATTGATGGACACTAAGCCAGACGCAATAGAAAGAACAATTGATTTACGTCTATAGACGTAGTGTGTCCAGCAATGTGTTAAATAAATAAATAATCTCATTCTAGCGGACTATAATAGGGATGTGTGGTCCGAAAAATTGTATTTTATTTAAGTCCGACGGTTAGATTATCTCATTGTCCGAAAATAATGTACCCATTTTTCGGATTATCAAAGTAGTGAAAATTCACAAAGATACCTGAGAGCGCGTCGCAGTTTCGGAGAGGGGATGATTGATGTCACGCTGATTTAAAATCGTACTTGATCGTGACGTCATGCGGAATTTAAATGCGCTGTATCTATGTTGTTATTTGTTAATCAGTACAATGTTTTTTAATTATCTACTTGATGAGCAAAAAATATTTTTTGGGAACTAATTTCTTGAGCTGTTATTAAAATATTCGAGATGTTGTTACGATCAGTTGGAAAACATATTGAGCAGTTATTTAATTTAATGGCGGTTGATTAAATATTGCGACAGCAAAACATTAACAAAAATAAAAAATCTATTAGTCGGTTATCTATACAAATATTATAAAGCGGAAGAGTTTGTTTGTTTGTTTGTTTAAACGCGCTAATCTCAGGAACTAATGGTCCGATTTGAAAAATTCTTTTTTTGTTGGGTAGTCCATTTATAGAGGAAGGCTTTAGGCTATATAACAATACGACAACCACGCGAACGAAGTCGCGGGCACAGCTAGTCTATACTAATATTATAAAGCGGAAGAGTTTGTTTGTTTGTTTAAACGCGCTAATCTCAGGAACTAATGGTCCGATTTGAAAAATTCTTTTTTTGGTGGGTTGTCCATTTATAGAGGAAGGCTTTAGGCTATATAACATTACGTTCCGACAACCACGCGAATGAAGTCGCGGACACAGCTAGTTTTATCATATTACTATATTATTTTATCATATTATAAAACCTATAGGTTAGGTTAGGTTAGAACTGCGACCAACACATGCTAGGTCGGTTTTATCCATTTTACTAGGTTAGGGAAAACCTATAGAACCGCTCGTTCCATTTAGTTAGTTAGTTTTAGCTGCCAAAATAGATATTAAACATGCCATTTATAATTTTTAACTTACCAAAACTGCTATTTACAACTGCCTCTTTAAATCAGTGCCATATTTTTTTGTCCACATCCGTATTACAAGGAAGAGTAACATCAATATTGCCAACTTTCGGTCAATGTCCGATATTATTATGTCGCAGCGTCATACAGCAGCGACCGATTAGTCCAGCATTTGGTGTGAAGTATAACGTCAATGATGGGAATACATGATGCAGTTTTAAATACATACCTAGGCTACCGCATGATGATACATTATGGGGTCTTTTTCACACGCTTCGTAACAAGCTACTTTACAAACATTTTTTTATATTTTTTATTAAAATTATTATTTACAGACGTCACACATGACCAGAGGGCTGGCCTCTATCTGGCTCAAAAGATTAGCATTGCCATACAACGTGGCAATGCTGCCAGCCTTCTGGGCACATTACCACGGGGCAGCGATTTGCCTGGTCTTTTTTATTTATAAGTTGTTTTAATTAAATAGTTTTAGTTAGTTTTTTCTTTTTTTTTATTCATTTGTTAATTATCTTTCTTTATATTTTATTCAAATATATATATATTACCACTTACTATATTTTACCACACTTACTAATCTATTTTTATAGTGATCTTGTCCGCACTTGCAGTCTTTCATTGCTCTCTGCTGGATCTAATTACCAAGGTAAACGGATCCTAATTATATTGCTTTACTACGAGTTTGTTGGGAGCTTACAAATAAAGACGAAGACTGACTGAGTACCAATAACTTAACTAAAGTTGTGATTTACTTTCAGAATATTTTGTAATCAAAATAAATAAAAAGTTAATTTTTTGTAGCATTAAAACTTAAAAATGTGTGTTAAAAGAATTCCTCTAACTGTGATTTGAAGTCACGTTGGCTTAGTTGGCAGTTGATCAGCGATGATCAGTGATTGGATCTTATTGAAATCCCATAAATACTTATTTATAGATATATTTAACACATTCATTTTTGCTAGGGCGGGTTAAGGCACGTATAAGGACATCGAAACAGAGGGAGATCAAAGAATCGTTGCAGCAAATGTGTAAAGGAGGAGATGAGTAGGAAGGGTGTGACAGACAAATTGACTGGAGTAGAAAAAGATGGAAAAAAACTGACACGCTGTACCGACCTCACATAACTGACATGCTGTGCCGACCCCTCATAAATAGTGGGATCAGGATAAGGCAGAAGAAAAAGAAGGAGAAGAAAAAATTGTTTGGCAATAAAAACAATTAATACCTCGGTCAACATTTCTATTCACAATTTTGTTCCTTTCATTTTCGAAAACATACCTTTAGTTTTAATTACTATGTTTAATTTGTAAATAAAACTTTCCTTACCTCTAATTAGTTTTGGAAATTCTTAGAAGTTTAAAATATTAAATAACTTTCAGAATTTTGACCACACTTTTCGGAAGTTGTATAACATTTCATCTGTTTTGAAGTTCTTCAAAGTTGAGTTCGCATCGTAAGATTTCTTTGTTCAACAAAAATACAGAAAATACGAGTAAGTTTATGTTTTTATTCTTCTGATGTTACTTGATGCTTTTTTCTATATTAAAACCTCTTTTCTTGTAAATTCACAACTCTATCATGTTGTTTGTAATAAAAGAGAAAACATAGAATGTACCAGATTCTTCGCTTCTCACGCCGCTTTTAAAGGCAGATTGAGGTAATAGGTAATAATAATATAATCCGAGGAAACATGTCAGTAGGCGATAAGGCTAGTATTCCATAACTAAGCACAATGATTTCGTTAAACTTATCTGCAATAAATAATATCTGAGGTCAACCGAAAGAAAATGACAAGAAAAATTTACAATTATCAATTAATACAAACATTGGGATAAATGATTTTGACTTCGACTTCCAACTTTTACTTTCACGCACATCATCACAGGACTGAGACTCTGTCTACCTCGTAAAAGATAAAGACGTATTAGTAGACAAACAGACTTTTATATACACAAACAAAACACGTAAATTTTTCAATTCTTTATTTTAGTACAATTAGTTTGCCCGCGGCCGTGGCTTTGATTTTTTATTATTTTGTTTTGTCTTTCGAAGACAGACTTTGATCTACTTGTATTTTGTAAAACTTAGAACTTTATTAGGACTAATTTATTAGAATCTTCGTGAATGGAAAACAACTTCTAGGGATCTATTACATTATGATACTTACAAAATTTTTTGTCTTTAATTATGTGTTAAAAGTACAATAAAGATATTACAAACAAACAAACATATAAGGCGGATTACATGCACTAATGTAACTATTCTTAGGATAATTTTAATCTTTGTATTTAATCTCGAGTAACTTCGTTGACGTTTTTCCATCCTATTCCTGGAGTAAGTAATCCTTGGTATTGTTAATCTATGGTTGAGGGATGAAGGCCGAGTAAATTTAACCCGACAAAAAGCTCTATAATACTCTTTCCATAGATTGACTTGGAATGCGGAGACCATTTAATTGTCATTTAAAGAATGCGACACAGATATCATCTTATCAGCTGTTAACAGTCCGCCATTAAAAAACTCCCAGACTATCCCTAGAAAGTATAATAGCTTACTCTGAAATAGAATTATTCTTGGATAGGTAATTGGTAAAATGCAAAATCAAGTTATTCTAGAGTTTTATGCCATTTATTCTCGGACTAAATTTTAAACTAGTTTGGTCGAATTCGCCCCTAAAGAAAAATCTCTTTACGGTGTCATTGTTTAAAAAGGGAAGCACATAATGTTTATTTGGCAGAGACAATGACACCGTAAAGAGATTTTTCTTTAGGGGCGAATTCGACCAAACTAGTTTAAAATTTAGTCCGAGAATAAATGGCATAAAACTCTAGAATAACTTGATTTTGCATTTTACCAATTACCTATCCAAGAATAATTCTATTTCAGAGTAAGCTATTATACTTTCTAGGGATAGTCTGGGAGTTTTTTAATGGCGGACTGTTAACAGCTGATAAGATGATATCTGTGTCGCATTCTTTAAATGACAATTAAATGGTCTCCGCATTCCAAGTCAATCTATGGAAAGAGTATTATAGAGCTTTTTGTCGGGTTAAATTTACTCGGCCTTCATCCCTCAACCATAGATTAACAATACCAAGGATTACTTACTCCAGGAATAGGATGGAAAAACGTCAACGAAGTTACTCGAGATTAAATACAAAGATTAAAATTATCCTAAGAATAGTTACATTAGTGCATGTAATCCGCCTTATATGTTTGTTTGTTTGTAATATCTTTATTGTACTTTTAACACATAATTAAAGACAAAAAATTTTGTAAGTATCATAATACTCTTTCCATAGATTGACTTGGAATGCGGAGACCATTTAATTGTCATTTAAAGAATGCGACACAGATATCATCTTATCAGCTGTTAACAGTCCGCCATTAAAAAACTCCCAGACTATCCCTAGAAAGTATAATAGCTTACTCTGAAATAGAATTATTCTTGGATAGGTAATTGGTAAAATGCAAAATCAAGTTATTCTAGAGTTTTATGCCATTTATTCTCGGACTAAATTTTAAACTAGTTTGGTCGAATTCGCCCCTAAAGAAAAATCTCTTTACGGTGTCATTGTTTAAAAAGGGAAGCACATAATGTTTATTTGGCAGAGACAATGAAGTGGTTTGCCCAGAGATATTGAAGATACTTTTTTGCTCTTTGCCATTGCTTTCTCTTCTAACAATGCAATCTGACTATGGCTACCAATCTAACCGAGGACCCATTTATTTAATCGGTCTGAACAAGAACACAAAAGAGTGGACGTGGTTAGATCGATCTAACAATGCAATCTGACTACGGATACAGAACGTCTATTTCACACTTTAGTATCAGTAGTCTTTAGTAAAGACTGTCATTAGATGATAGTCATTGATCTTAGGCACCAGAGTTAACTTTTAACAAGAATAACATGACTAAAATGCACAAGCCTTTTTTGACATGAATCAAGAAACATATATCAAACCAAAAAGGGGTTAATTATTTAGTATATTTGTATACCACTTTTGTTTTGGTATCTATTCTGAATGTTTTTCAAAAATCCACATACCTATATGGTCTCATGATTGCGTTCATAGATATTCAAGGTCAAAAGTGTCAAAAATCAGTTTTTTTGGCAATATCTCTCCTATTTTTACCTTCAATTGTGTTTGCGTGTATAAGAAAGTTTAGTGTAACATTGTCTACTAATTAAAAAAAAAATTTTTTTATACCTTTTTGTGATAGCGCGCAAAGTGCGTAGCGCTTACTCATATATACAATTTTTTTGTAAAAAATTATCTTTTAAACTACGCAACGGACTTAAATGCGGTTTTCATAAATAGATAGAGTTGATTTAAGAGGTAATACATACCCGTGCGAAACCGGGGCCACTAGTAAGGATCACACACAGGTATCCGATTAATCGTCTGTACAGTGTTGTCATTAGATGATCTGTCTATTAGACGTTTTTGTTCTAGTGTGTGCATAATCTTCATAGTTCTTTTAAAGCAATATAGTTTGTCTTAAGACTGTTTTGACTTTAGTCTATGATCAGCCTTATATACTGTGCTTATATATTTTCAGGCTCAGCTGGCATTTTCCTGGTAGATAGCTTGCGTCTTTAACACAATTATGAGAAAAATGATTACATCAGAAGGATACGCTTAGTTAATTATTACGAAAACAATCTGTCCCAAAATAAGTGTCATCCAAAATCTGCTTTTCAAAATAGAAGTAGACATTGTCAACAATATCTACTTCTTAAGACGAAATAGAGGGGACATTTTTCCATACAAACGTAGTCCCCTGTTTCCTCTCTGGATGATGCCGGTAGAGTTATATTTTTTTTCCTGAATAAGCCACTATTAGCATGTCCCTATGTTTTCTTTTTTTCATAAATTATTTATTAAAAGAGATGAAAGTTTAAAAACCTAAAAAAAATTGCCAGATTTTCTGCTGTGTTCAAACATCCAGAAAACAAATTTGAGTAGATTATACAAAAAAACATAGGAACACCGATCAAGTCTTTGTTAAATCGTAATGAAAAAAGTACTTATATTCGTTAAGTTTTGGACAAGTAATCAGGGGACTACAAATCGTTGATTTTCTGTTCTTTTAATAGGTATTTTCAGTCCAAGCTACAGTATGTCTCTATCGCACTTGCTCGGTTGTACTTCAGGCACAGCGCGACAGCAATAGATTTTAAAAATATCTATTTTTCATTTCTCTAGCCCTTGAGGTTTCCTCTTAACTTATGTATTAATAGCTGTTACCATATTATGACGCTCTCCGTGGTGTAATGGTCAACACGCTAGACCGCCAATCCGGAGGTTCTGGGTACGTTACCCAGCCAGGGCAATTTTTGAAAATGGGCTTTTTCATATTGTCTTGGGTCTTGGCTGTTTATCTATATATGTATTTATTATAAAATATAGTACCAGCTATGTCGGAGCCCCAAGGCAATGCATGGCTGAAGGCCTCTAGGGCCAGATTTACAACAAAAAAACAATCAACTCTTTCCTCTTTATAATATGTATGACATTGATGATACATACATAAAATCACATTTGAAATAACTTATGTACCTTTAATAATAAAGTAATGTATTCGAAAATTGTAAATCATGCTTATTACAGTATCTAACGAAACATGTAGTTAGGGAATAATTGAATGATTAATTATATATAACGACGACCATTTTCGGCAAAAGAAAGCTTAGTGACGAAGAAAATTCATAAACGGCTGATATTCTTCGGTAAATATGTAGATGAACATGATCCGGTAACTTTGGTAAATTAATCATGTCTTTTTCAGTGTGGCGTCTTCTTGCATAAGTTTCTTTCTTTGCCGACTTCAAAAATGTAGGTTATCTATCGACGGGTGTGTAATTGTGTACGAGTATGTACGTAATTTTCTGAGCGAGGTTGTAATCGGCAAGGATGTAACCAGAAACGGGCTTAGATAAAATGAAAAATAATATTTCCAACTCCAGGTCACTGGCCATCGGGTACACTTTTAAAACGCAAAACAAAAGAAAAATAAAAAGAAACACCAGGAAAAAGTAACTGCGTGCCCTAGTTTGGGAATAAACTTTTGAAGTCGTTTTTGAAAGGCAAGTTAAATACATAAAACTCAAATTTAATTTCAACCAAATTCAAACTTAAAAAAATAATTGAAATGGGAACAAAGAAAACAACCAAAAGTCGCCAACTTTTGATGAAATTTGGTGCATTTCAAAACGATTCTTTTAGGAATTTGAATAATCTGCTATTAAACTTTTGAGAAACTTTCTCTCGAACGAATGTCTTGCAAAAATTACTTTTAAAAGTATTAAGCCTTTCTTTCTTGCTTGTCTAGGGGCAAAGAAAAAAAGATAGCATATATTATTCATCACTATGGATCTCATAAGAAGGCTCAAGGTCGCTCAACGCGCTTGGTGTTTCTCTACGTGATTGAATCAGAAATAAGGAAATTCTAGGAAAACAAAAGTCACTGACATAGCCCAGCGGATTAGCTCGTTGAAGTGGCAGTGGGCGGGACATATAGCGCGACGAACCGTTGACCGATGGAGGGCAAAAAGGGTCTCGAATGACGACCACGTACTGGCAAGTGAAGTGTAGGACACTCACCCACAAGGTGGTCAGACGACCTGACCAAGGTCGTTATAAAGCGCTGGACGCAGGCCGCTCTAGATCGGTAATTCTGGAAATCCTTGGGAGAGGCTAATGTCCAGCAGTGGACGTTATGCGGCAGAATGCCGATGAAAATGATGATGTATTCAGTAAAGAAAAGAAGCTCTGTCTAACCCTGTAAGAGATGCTATTGTATCTGTATTTGTGATAAAGATCAAAGCATGATAGAATGTATACATCTTTAACCTTTTAAGATGGTTGTACTTATTAAGAGATCTATTATTAATCACTCAAAGAATTTTTATTTTTGCAGACAGTACATAAAAGTATCTCAAAGTCACTAGGGCGTAAAAACCTTTCTTCAGTGGAGTCTTTCTTTCTTGGAGTGGCAAGTTTTCGGATAGAATACCTAATATTTAGGGATTTTTTTTAATATTACGAGTTTATCGTAGCAAAGTTCTCCGATTCTATTTTGGCAATCTGGCGTTTCATTATCATCATGCAAACATATTCCCGAGCAGACAAATTGCAAGAAAGTCGCGTAAGCTGGTACGGTCATGTCTTGCGGAAACCGGCAAGTTACGTGGGAAATAAATGTGCCATGCCGCCTCCGTCGGGGCCCGGTAGACGTGGTAGTCCCAAAAAATGTTGGCTTGACGTCGTTAAGGATGATATGCGTGCCAATGATCTTACAATCAAGAATTCTAAAGAACGTGGGAAGTGAAGAAGGAAGAGCCAGAAAGCGGACACCGGGCTTCACAGCATTACAGCTGAGGATGCAACAGGGAATACGCTGACATGAGAGAGAGAGAGAGAGACTAGACCTCGCGAGCTACAGCAAAGTTCCCCCTTTTCTCCCCTATTTCTCCCAATCAAAAATCGCAGTCAACTTTTTTTTTTCTAAACATTTATATCCCATAGTTGGGCAAAGGCCTCCCCTTGTCGCTTCCGGTCCGACAATTGATCGTACCCCATCTTCTGGCGTCCATATTGTAGTTATATGAGCCCATCTTTCTGGCATCATTCGGCAAACGTGTCTCACCCAGTCCCATTTTAGTTTGGCACTCTTCCTCCCAACGTCTACTGCTAAAATAAACAACTAAAAAATTTAAATAAATCAAGGAACTGGTTTGCTGATAAATAATTTAAGGAACCTGTTTTAAAAAAGTTAATTTATTTATCTTTGGATATTTTTCACACTTTATAATTGTAAATGTGGTATACCTATCATCATAGTTGTTGACGTCAGATCATTACTTACAGCTAAAGTTAGTGCCACTTCCAAAGCGCAAGTGCAGAAGAAGCAGCAATAAACTGCACTGCAGCATTTTCACCATAGACGTCAATTAACAATAAACTAATTAGACATGTAGACTGAGCATACATTGTTTTGTCATAATTATGGATTATAATGACATTTAATGAAATTGAAACTCATGTGAAATTGTAAATTCAGTATGTTCCAAATCTACCCAAATTATGGTTGAGAAACCTAACTCACAAAGTATTTTTTTTACATACGCTTTGGATTTTCGGCATATCAAGTACCAATTCTGGAAATTTATTATAGAATTGTATACAGTTCCTCATTAATATTTTACTGACTTGTTTTTATACGGGGCAACGAAGTCATTCAGTTTTTATCTTTATAATCACTTTACTTTATTGAACTTAGAAATATTTTTCCTTAAATTCATTATATTTTTAAATATATTCTGTGATAATATGTGATATATAGGTATACACAGATCTGTATTCTACTAGTCTGTGTAGGTATACCTATTTCCTTGAATAATTATCTGAGTCAATCTCTAGGTCTGAAGCCGTAATTGGCTCGAATTGTCGTTTTTTGTAAAATGGAAATAGTTTGAATGTTGGTCGATAAAACTTCTTAATACAGACAGGTATATATTTCTACCCCGCACACGCACTAAACCACTCATAAAAGTTGTTCACAACTAACTTTTCCGAACGCTCAGATTGATACGTGAGTGCTCTGTAAAAGTTTCTACGTTCCCATGTGGTTGATATGAGAAAAAGAGCAGAGTCCAAGTTTTATAGATTCATTCACTTAATTTTTACCAGATTGCATGATGAAGATTAAAGTTTCATTAGCCGTCTAGCCAAGTAATCGCTGGCATAATATCTTTATTCTCAACGGGGTAGACAGAACCTAGAGCCAAAAGTCACTTTTAGCGTGCTAATGGGCGTTAGATTGAAAAAGGGAATCAAAATAGTGGTGGGTTGATAGTCAAAAGAAAATTAAGACCCCGTAGGATTTTTAAATAAAGAACCATCAGTTTGAAGTAAGTACAAGCTTTTTAACCGACTTCAAAAAAGGAGAAGGTTATCAATTCGTAAGAATCTTTTATTTTATTATTTCATGTATTTTCCCTGATTACTCAAAGACGCCTGGACCGATTTGGAAAATGGTTTTTTTTTGTTTGAAAAGGTGGTCCCATAGAAATTTTATTAAAATCGGTTGTGTGGTTTGTTTTACGAAAATATCTAGAAAAAATATGTCGTCTTAGTATAGAATTGTTTGAATATTTTTTTCTTTTTTGCTATTGAAGTCGATTTTTTGTTTTGAAAAAATATCAATAATTATATAAAAGCTGGATCTCTGAATTAACCTCCTCTCAGGCTGCACTATACTGATAACGTTTTAATTACATTATGTTTCCTTTCTGATCCACTAAATTAAAAGCATAAAGTCAGAGTATTTTACCAGATTGCCAGAGAATGGGATTTTATTCTTTTGATTTATTTCTAACATTAAATTTCCTCATTTTTCCTCAAAAATAAATAATTATTAAATATCTGGGCTTGTTATGTATTTTTATTGATTTATATAAAAAAACTTTATTGTACATCAGCGATATATAAGAAAATAAAATAACAAAGGTAATTTTACAAATGGTGGAATTATCCCAGAAGGCATCTCTTCCAGTCGACCAGTAGAGACAGTTACAAATTTAGTAGGAAGGCTAATATTAAAGCTTAACCACTACGAATATAATATTATATTTGTATACGTATATGTTTATTGTGACGTCTGTATTTACACAAATCATATCTTATCATTTCTCTTATCTACGATACTATAAATAGATTTATTGGGTGCATTGAATGAACGAGTTAGCAATAATTCACGAAACATTCCTTATTTATTTACTTTATCAACAGTTTTTATGTGGTTACGTACTTGAAAATATTTTATTTACCGCATAACAATAATTATATGCCAAAAAGTAGATTTGTGTGGAGTGGCTGCCGTGTGGTTCGGCAAAGTAGAATAGGACATCTCCAAGTCTTCCCGTGGATGTCGTAGAAGGCGACTTAGGGAACACAAGCTAAACAAAGCTTATAAACTCTAAACATCAATGAGATCTCTCCAATCCGTCTGGCCAGCAGCGTGGAGAGTGTAGGCCAAATCCTCTGACTGCTCTGGCCAAGTATGGTTCTAGTAGTACAGGGTCGTGCTCCTGCAGAGGAGACACAAATAGACCAGACCTGATTATGATGATGATAACACACATATTATACTCATATACATACATACACTGTCATGTCTTTATTACTAATGAGACGGATAGAAAATTTTGGGTATTAATTATGTCTTTATTCCTTACGGCAAAGTCAGAGCCCTTGGTCAGTAGAAGACGGAAGTCTCATTTACTTATATCCATAAAATAATCTGTTTGTAATATTTTATAATCATATTAAGCTTTGAAAGCGAATAGAATATACAAGTAGACATTTTATTATCTATGTAAACAAACATATTAAAATATTTTATCGTGTAATGTGCGTTTTTGGATATTTTTTACACGCTTTTCATTTGTTATATAGAACGTTCTTCAAATTGTATTACAAAGAATACCAAGTAAAAAAATAATAAAAAGACGAACATCTCTTTCACTCTCTAATTTATTTCTTTCCACAAATTAGGACTTGTTCTAAGAGAATTACTAGAGAAGTTGATAAATTAACCAACAAGCAGGCTCTAAACTGAGTCTACTAATGGAGGCGAAAACAACAATGTTGAATACATTTATACAATCACTCAAACCTAATACAAATTGATTGATGATATAGGGATGGGCTTTCAAGAAAGCAAAGGTTTTATAAAGCAGATGATTTGGGATCACTGTTATATTGTATGAACAGGGACGAAACATGTGGGCGGGGAAACAAAATTGATTATTTTAAATCACACAAGACAAATGCGAAAAATTTATTAATTCTCATTAAAATTATCTATTACATGGAAATAATAAATTTGAAGTTGATTACGTAACCCAAATAGTCCATCCTGAATCGTACCTGATGCAAATGTACCCATGACGGTTGCGCATTTGTTTTGATCTAAGAGCAAGAAAGGATGTACCTTGTTTTGATGGTTTAGAATAGTACGGGAAAGCTGTCGTTTTCAAAAATGAAAATTATAAACAATAGGCTCCGAACGACGATGGGACAAAACCGGCTTTCGTAGCTTATCCTACTTAGTGTTGAAAGTGATTTCCTCCGGGAGTTAGATTTCAGCGAAATCATAAACGACTTTTCGTCGAAAAAAGCTCGCAAAGTTCCATTCGTTAACGCAGTAATTTAGTTTTTAATAAATTTCATTAGACTCACTAATTACTACATTATTTGTTGAAATAATTTTATTTGTTGGCAATAAATTTTTGAAAGGAATAAAATTGTTTCTATTATTTGGAAAATAATAAGGGGTTCTGCTCCTTCGTTGCCCCAGGGCCTTTAGACCTCCAAATCTGGCCCTGCTTCCAGCAGACCCAGGAGAGGAAATTCTACAGTGATCTGAACAATGAAAACATTGGAAATAAAATACTAAAGAAAGATGGAAAGATATAGATACATTATCACGTCTTTATCCCTAAAGGGGTGGACAGAGCCTAAAGCCGTTAGACCCAAAGGCCACGTTTAGCGTGATAATGGGTGTTAAACTGGAAAAAGGGAACCAAACTAGTGGTGGGTGGCCGCATCGCCTATTAACTTGATTCAGATTTCTGTTCATTCCCTCGATCGGCTTTTACGATCTGCGTGGGAACAGCAGCTGGTATATTCTACGTTTTTTCTTTTCTTCCCGACTAGCATGGAATATGTGATAAAATCTGAAAAAGAGAATGTAACAAATTGATATTCAGTCATTTAAAAATTAAATTTGAAGGGGAAAATAGTTATACTCATCAAAAGCTATCAAAATATATACTGTGTTATTCAGTATTATTATTAACTTTTCACCAGAAAAAAAAACAACAAGAATTGACAATAGAGACAATAAAACATTATTACTTTTTTGCAAAATAAAAAACAACAAAGAACCGGCAATAAAGACAATTAAAAGATCTACAGAATATATTTTCGATATAACAACCGATGATCAAATAAAACAATGAAATAACCGAAACAATAAAATTCTGTTGACTGCTACCGAACACGGGGAAGCGTAAAAATTGATTCCATTTATTCAAAGTTTTACGACCGGTCGGGACTCTGTTCGCTTAGTTTACGTTGGTCGAGTTGACCTAATTAAAATATATATATATTGTAAATTATAAATTATAGTTTAATCAGTTATTTATTTTCCTAAAATTTTATTGAGCCACAAGCTCTAATAAGCAGTTTTAATGCTAAGAACATTCTTTTCCTGTCAACATTAGTAAACAGCATTGGTAGAAGTAGATTTAATACAAACACAAACGTAGGTTTTCTCAGCAAAACTCAGGACCCAGTTTTTAGAATGTCCTTACTACAACTGGCTCAAAAGTGGACTAAATTAAGTGTGCTGATTGATTTGAAAAAGCTTTTAATCATTCATACGATCAAAATAAGAAACCATTTTATTCATGCATAGTATACTTATACTTAAGGCCGTACCTAAATTTCCGGGGTTCAATACTGCCCCCATTTAAAATAAATAATTTCAAAGAAAACTGAGACATCATTTAAAATTTTGCTACTACCAAGCCCTAGATAACTTTCTCATTATAAGCTGTAAACAGTAGTTCATAAAATACTTTGAAGGGTTATCTAGGGCTTGGTAGTAGCAAACTTTTATATGACGTAACCGTTTTCTTTGAAATGATTTATTTTAAATGGGGGCAGCACTGGACCCCGAAAAATTCAAGTATAGGTACATTAGCGGATTTTTCAGCTTAGTGCTCGAAATGAAAAATTGATTCCGATCGAGCGATCGATTTATTGAATTTTACCATCTGACATCTTAGACGTTGTAGGGTTTTTTATTACTAATATAAGGGTAATATACTTTTAAACCATTCGCTGTTTGAACTTGAATAATGTGAACTCAACCTTACTAATAAATATCTATGGGAGAAGTTTTGTAAGGACGTAAGAGACTAAGGTGTTTGTAACGTTTAAGAATAGAGTGAATATAGATGTAGAAAATACCTATTTTAGAGCATAGTTTCTATATAAAACTATATACTGTATATTATTTTTCATCTCTTTCTCTCTATCTCTCATCTCAGCGTATTATAAATGTTGTATCATTGAGGTAGTATCCCATGATAAAAGTTTAAACTATTTTGGGGCTAGCTCAATCAGTGTGATTTGTCTTAATATGTATATATATATATATATATATATTTATTATTATTTATTTATTCTCAGTGTCATGCTCAACTATACTGTGAAGGCTAGAGTAAGCTTTTAGGCTTTTTTTTCTCTAAATCGGCGGGTATACATGAAGACAGTGATGAGTGTAGACGAAGCAATAGAAGCCTGTTCGGATAATAACAAGTAGACGTGCATAGTTTTCTGCCTACCCCTGTGGGATAAAGACGTAATAGTATGTATGTATGTATGTCCCATAAGGCCCGCTACTGAGATGGTTACTAAGTATTTGATAATACGGTATGAAATTCAATTTCTAGGTAAATAACAAGTTTCTAGAACTTAATCACACTTTGATTACTTGTTTTGATAAATGGTTAATGATGCTTGGTAATAACAGTAGTAGGCTTATTACAATGGCACCCTGTATTTTGCCACTGATTATTATTTGCTGGTTTTTGTTTGATCATAGCATACCGGGTAGTTCACCCCTATTTACGAACTGCTGATATATTTTTTAAGTTTTTTTTGTTGGAACTCCATCACTTGTCAACCCAAGGGGTTACTGTCAAGACAGAATTTTAATTTTATAGCAAATATTCAAATTAAATAAGTTTTTGAAAAAACAATTTATTCCATACTAGGTTTTATTGTGCATAACGACTTATCAATCAAGACAAATTTAATAAGCCCAAACGCGATGGCGTTGCGTCATTTTATTAGAGGGTTCCTATAGCCACCTTCCGGCCCCATCATCAGATCAGCTTCTTGTCATATTAATATTGAAGTGTCATTTACATATGTAAACAAAATTTAATCTAAATTAGAAATCGATTCAAGTGGCTAAAATTCAACATGCAAGATTTGACCCAAAAAAACAAAAGAACAAAAACAAACAGGACAAGCTAAATAAAAGATTTTAAAAATAGAATGTTTCGTATATCAAAGACATTCAATAGACATAACACAAGGGAAGATGTTTGCACACATTATGTGCAAACACATGTCCCGTAGCACGACACATTCATTAAAAAACATCATGGAAGGAAGGTGGAAGCTATGAGATGAAAAGAAAGACCAAGAAGATTATTCAAAGATCAAAAAATAGATCGAAGTACTAAAAGAAATGGCAAAAGTCATGTCGCATCTAATAGGTAGGTCAAACATCTAGCCGAAAATAGGCAAAAACAATAGAGACCACACTCTACACAATATGTTTACGCAGAATACTCGAGTTTGGACATTTTTCCAGTAAACGTGGAGATAATCTTGAGAAACTCCTCCAAAGAAGAAAAAAAAGAAATTCAGACGACGCAGTTTGTTTTTCAAGTGTACTTGAACTAATAAAATTAAGGTAAGTAGGTACCCATATTCTACTTTTTTCTTTTTTTCCAGACTAGCAAAAGTGATTAAATATGAAATAGATAATGGGGAAAAATTATATTCAGTCCCATGTGTTGGTTCGACCAGTAACATCACCAACAATTTCACATCAAAACAAATAGAACATTAAAATGTTGCAGTCTATTACCGGAAATTTAGAATCAGTGTTTCCGTCTACTCCCAGCCCAGTTAATCAATCTCTCAAACTGAAAGCTCGTTTACACGAATCCTGAATCTAAACAAATCATACGTTCATGCATCTGTTCATACATGCTAGGGTTGTCTACAATCGTAGTCGTAGCACGCTACAGCGAGTTGAGCAAGTGCTAGTCAGTAGTCGACTTTGAGCAGCGTCGGTAACGCGCGGCGCGGACCGCTCGCTTGAAAGTTCGAATTACAAAATCTCGAAATACGGATGTTTGTTGATATTACTACATATAATACTATAAATAATTATTTTGATGTGTTCTATAGAATAGTTTGAAAGTTTTGTGTACTACGTGTTTTCCTTGGAAGTGTGAAAGTTTTAAAATAACTTCATGGTTAAGGTGAGTTGAAAGTTTTATAGTATTGATTTCGTATATTTTTATTATTGTATTAATTTTATCAATAATTTGCAGGCAAATAATATTTCTTTATTTTAACGCAGATAACTTTATTTTGAAACAATAAACTAAATGCTGTGTTAACCCACTTAGATGGAATAAGGTAAGGAAAAAGAAGAAAATAATTTACTAAACTGTTTATAAATACATAACAAATTACTTATAACTAGTACAAATCGTGAATTTGGATTCAATGTTTGTTTAATTATAACTAATTTGTTATTTTTTCAATACTTGTATTATGTTTTATATTAAAAATAATTTATTCCAAACATTTTGAGTATTTTATTAACATCTTTTAAATTTTTTAATTGGTACATCGTGCTCATTTCGTTATCAACTTTAAATTGAACGTAAACTTTTCGTAAGTATATTATGCCGTACTTTGAAGAACAATAACCGTCTTATTATAAAAACAGGACTAACTTTGTTACTAGGTTTAAACCATTATCCGCCGAAATCAAGTTGATATTGACAGGTGAGATAGTGTGATATTACTAGATGTCAACATGATTTAGGCGAATAATGGTTAAAAATTAATGAATTAAGTCATCATCATCTCAATTATCATTAATCATCAGGTCTTAAAATTAAAAATAAACTGTAACGCGCTTTTGTCTAAAGTATATCTTGAAGAGCTTCGTTCCAAGATATTAGCATATATAGGTTTATGCACTTGTAATATTATATTGCAAATATAAAAGTATAGTATAGATATTTGTTACGTTATTTTATTACGCAAAAACTGCTGAAAGTATAGATAGATATGGAATTTGGTACCTAGGTATGTAGATTGCAGGTAGTTAGCTTATTGCTTCAATGAGCAATAAACCGGTCAAGTCGCACACTTAAACTCGCGTGGAGAGGGTTCCGTACAATTGATTGAATTCTTATAGGTTTTCCTGTAATCTACAGGCAATGAACTACATTTTGTATTTTTTTCAAAATTTTAGGCTCAGTAGTTTCGGAGATCAGGGCGGGGGAATGGTCAATTTTCGTCTTCTTTCATGAATAAAATCGAAACTATTTATTTTATAATTATAACAAAAACATATTTGAGATCCTCATAACGATCCCTTTCATTTGATATATGACACAGTAAGGTTTGTAAAACTTTGAAAACCTAACTTGTTCAATTTTTGTACGGAACCCTAAAAAAATTCAAATTTAGCTATAAATGAAACCCAAATAAAAACAAAGTAATTTTTTGTAGGTACATGGAAATGTGATGAGCATGTACGCACATTCAATTCGCTAAAATGAATCTAACTCATTCAAACTACGTAGTAACCAATTAATCAATAGATAACTAATTAACACACGATACTTTTTATTTGGAAAAAGCTAGGTTCTTGTGTGAGTGACACAAACGTCAGGGCTACCAAAGAAGAAACAATTTTTTATACGTAATTAGGTCTTCGCAGGCACTTTTACCCGTCAATAATGTTAATGTTTACGTGTAATGTTTATTTAAAAAAGCTACAGATTCCGATCACTGCTGAGAAGGAACGCCAAAAAAAACTCATTTACACAGTATTAGTAGTAGTAATAAATACCCCTTTTATCACCCGTATTATAAAGAACCTTTTCAGTCCCAACTCTTGCTTCCATTTCTTTCGGTTCGTTGCTCTCAATCTCCACTCTCTGACTCACTGTCGTAACAGTTTAGCTTATAGCACCACTTTGTTTTTGGGTAAAAGCTAGAATATGTATTTTGAAAAAAAAAAAAATTTGCAAGCTTTTATTGTATATTAATCTTGCAAATGAAATTTAAGTCACTTCCCAGTTTGAGATGTTTTTTTTTATCTACACTAATATTATAAAGAGGAAAGATTTGTACCTATTTTTGTATGTTTGTAATGAATAGGCTCAAAAAGTACTGGGCCGATTTAAAAAATTCTTTCACCGTTGGAAAGCTACATTATCCCTGAGTGACATAGGCTATGTGTGTACCACGGGCGAAGCCGGGGTGGACTGCTAGTGTTAATATAAATCAGATGACAATGCAATATTATAAGGACTAGAAACTGATCTGATGATGGAGCCGGAAGTTGGCAATAGGAACCCTGTAATAAAACGACGCAACCCCATCGTGTTTGGGCTTATTATATTTGTCTTGATAGTACTTAGGCTACACAATAAAAGCTTTTAAGAATTTTTTTTTAACTTGTTTTCCATTATTTTATTATTAGTTTAGTGGCGAACAATTTAACATGTAGGTCCGTACATTATTAAGGACTCTTAGTCAGCGTGTAATTCGATAAACCTTCATAAATACGTCAAGATACGTAAATATTTTGTATACTTAATAACATGATAAGCAAATAAGGCCAGTAAATACCATGATTCATTCCTCGCATATACACTCCATCATCAATAACGTGCCGTTTCATGTGATATATGACACAATAATGTTTGCAATTTTTTATTTTATTTCTTAGTTTGTCCCCCGAAAATGAACCTTGTTTTAATTTTTTTTAAATTTAATATGCAGATCTGTGTTTGGTCATAGGATTACACCATCCTACCAAATTTCACCTTATTTGGTCTAGTAGATTCTAAGCAAATTGGCTGTGACAGACAGACGGACAGACAGACGCACGAGTGATAATTTTTTATTAAGTCTATTAAGTTTTTTAATTTTTTGTGCGGAACCCTCATCATCATCATCAGGTCCTTTTTAGTCTCCACTGCAGGTCGCGACCCTCTCTGTACTACCAGAGCTTATATTATCCAGAGTAGTCAGAGGATTTGGCCTACACTCTCCACGCTGGCCAGACGGGTTGAAGAGGTCTCATTGATGTTTATAAGCTTTGTTTACCTTAAGTTTCCTAAGTCGCCTTCTGCTACGGCCTGTAGGTGCAACTATTCTACTAATGTATTATGCACAAAACAAATTATTCCCAACATTTAGCCTTCCTTTTCTTAACAAATACAAATGGCGAAAACTTTGCCATATTTTTTTCCCTTTCATATAAAATTCAACACATTTTCGGACCCCAATCAAGCGAGTTCGGGTCACGTAATGAACCTTAGCGAGCCTTCCTGTGTGTGGCTCCAAAAGTTAATCCGAGTATTCAATTTATTTGTCAACTGCGATCAAAGAGAAAAGGTCAAAATCGAGGTTTCTGCTTATTTTATTAAAATTAATAATTTAATTAAGCAACATAACGTAATAGACAGATGAGCTAGCCCCAAAGTAAGTCTTAATCTTGTGTTATGGCCTATGGGTTCGCGTATTTCTTTGCTATGGGATAGGTACTTGTTTGTTTTTCACTAAACAAACAATCAAAATGGGATACTAACTAAACGAAACTATGTTTTATGATAAAAATTTGTCAGAATCAGTTGTACTTCAAAAATATTGGGTAATTGTAGTGATTGTGACCAAATTGTACCTATCGGTTAAAAGTGGTTTAGCCGTGTGGTTCCCGGCAGAGTTAAATAGGCTATCTTGTGTTTGGAGTCGTCCTAACCACTTTAAGTCTTCTTGTGGATGTCGTAGAAGGCGACTTAGGATGTTTCCTAAATGATGTTTATAAAGACGGGTTGGAGAGGTCTTATTGATGTTTATAAGCTTTAGCTAACAAGCTAAAGGAAGCTTATAAACATCAATGAGACCTCTTCAACCCGCCTGGCCAGCGTGGAGAGAGTAGACCAAATCCTCTAACTGCTCTGTCTAATATGTGGCTCTGGTCGTACAGAGAAGGTAGTGCTCCTGCAGTGGAGACCAAAAGACATGATGATGATTTGGTCATAATCACTACCTATTATTATCTGCGCGGAAAAAGAAGAAGCTGGTACATTACATTATTTTTCTTTTCTGCTAGACTAGTATGAAATAATTCCAAAATAAACCGATCGAAAGCAGCCTGCATCCAATGTTTTTTCAGCGACCTTGGAGGTCATCTATCATCTAATCAACTTTATGTTTTTATTGATAAAAAAAATTATTGATCCACAATAAACAATTGGCAAAAACATTCACAATCGGCGCACTTAACCCGTAACTTAATGCTAAAAGCTTCTCTCCCAGTCTACCATTAATGTTAAAAGTATTATTATATATATTGATTAAAATACAGTACAATATATAACTTACAAATTAATAAACATCTATATTATTAATATACCTACGTAGTTGCTTACATAAAATATATAAAATAGATACATACATATACAATATAGACTTGATGATGAAAAGCAAAGGAAATATATTATTTTATAAGATAAATAAAATAAATAAATTAAGACAAATCACACTGATTGAGCTAGCACCAAAGTGAGTATAGGATACTAACTCAACGATAGTAGGTATATGTTATAATAAATACACATATATATAGGTACATACAAAGATAAACACCCAAGACCCAAGACAATTTGAATAAAACTTTCCCTGGCTGGGGATCGAACCCAGAATGAGAGTGAACTTTCCTTTTAAAAGAAAATTTGTGGAAATATCTTTGATGTTAACGGGTAAAGCAATTCAGACCTGTGAAACTTAAAGAGTGGTGGGGGTGGTTATATGAGATGTGGCCTTACCGTTGAATGCTAAGCATAAGCTGGACGAATCATATTATTAATGCTGAAGTTCTGGAGCGCATGGGAAAAGAAGTAGAGCTCGTTCGAACCATTAAAATAAGAAAAATTACATATATTCGTCATGTGTTAAGAAACCCACAATATTATCTACTCCAGACTAATGATGAGTAAAATTTCCAAAAAGTGCAGGGTGGGAGGTTGCAAAATATCTTGGCTGAAGATCATCAGACAATGGACTGGTATTAAAACAGTAGAACAACTTTTTAGGCTTGCCATGAACAAATTAAGATTTAAAGAGTCAATCTTCATGAATGAAGCGGTACCTAAAGAAGAAGAAGAAGAAAAAGCTTATAGGGTAACAAAGCACTATCTTTATGCGATGTAAAGGAAGAGAGAAGAGACCAGCAGAACGGAGTTGCCGATCATGTTTCAGAAAGATATTTAAATTCGCATTATAGCCCGATTATAGTAATGTGAATGTCCTATTTTGTAGTAAACTGTGTAGAAAACTACACTTTTACTACACAGCTTACTACAACATAGGACATTCACATTGTAAATTGAATTATTTTCAATGACAGTAATGTCATGAATACATACTTTTCATAATAATTTTCTAACTCGGTTATCTAAAAGCACCGCTGCTCCATTTTATGTCACTTTATAAGGAGCTGTG
Source organism: Acrobasis repandana (assembly GCA_963576875.1). NCBI lineage: Eukaryota > Metazoa > Arthropoda > Insecta > Lepidoptera > Pyralidae > Acrobasis > Acrobasis repandana. The sequence goes on along the minus strand of OY756230.1, from coordinate 4,668,803 downwards.
TGTGACTAAAGTGTTGTTTGAAATATCAAGATTATCTTTGATGCATAATATTGAGTTGTCAGACGAAAGGTCGTTAAACTTTTCAAAGTCATGTAGTTAAGTACTATTTGGCACGTAGTTTACTTATCTTTTGAGAAGAAAATTCTAGAATCCAGATATCGGGGTCCAAAACAACGCGTAGATGCAATCGGAAACGCAATCAGATGAAAAGGGGGGATAAAATCTTTAAATAAAGCCTGTGGTATCTTTCTTTTATTTCGTGTCCCATTATTTGGCTAAAGCCTTCTTTCTCATTCTGCGTCCATAAATTTGCAATCTAAATAACCTTATCGAAAAACCTCACAAATCATAAACAAAATTCGCATACCGTCACCCAGAAATCATTATTTCTTAAGTATTTATTATAAAATATAATATCGTTTAGTTAGTATCACCTAATACAAGTTTAAACTTTGTTTGAACAAAAACCAACCGTTTTTGCAGGCCATATCAGGAGCATCCTCAGCTGTGCTGCTTTGGAGCCTGGGGTGCGCTCTCCCACTTTTTCTTCTCCAAATTGGTTTTTCTCCATAAAAACCTTGCGAAGTGGAGAAGAAATAGCCAGAACAGTTCAAACGATTTGGCTATAATTTTACGACCGGCCGCTCCGGCCTGATGTCAACCCTCTTTGGGAATGTATTTGTGCAAAAAGTTTTACAACCGGTCACCGCCCGACGTTACGACGCCCGAAGAACGGTGGGTCCTTTTGTTGAGAATGCTCGAGATGATTGTGCTTAGTCCTTAAGTCGTCTCTTACGACATCCACAAGATAAGATTACACACGGAAGTAATTCAATTCATATTTTTGTGATCATATTTACTTTTGAGTTTTGTGTAAAAATTTGTAAATCGAAGTTATCCCTTTTAAAACTAAGAAGTTATAGTCCTACTGTGAGCCGTGTGGCTTCCGGTTTAGAATAGGACCATCCATCTCTTCCTATGGATGTCGTAAGAGGCGACTAAAGGAATAAGCACAAACATCTCGTACTACAACTGCATTCCCAAGGATGGTTTATATCGGGCGGCGGTCGTTTGTAAAACTATAGCCAAATTATTAAAACTATATTGGCTATTTCTTCTCCATTTCGCAAGGTCTCTGGCATCCTTGGGGGACCACTGACATAAATATTATGTTTGGAGAAGAAAAAGCAGGCAAAATCACCCCGGGCTGAGAAGCAGCGTAACAGAGCATGCAACTGGGAAGGCGCTAATATGAAGAAGAAGGATGTTTCATTACGAGATCTCAGCTTTCATCTTTTTTAAATTGTCCTGGGTCTTGGGTGTTTATCTATATATTGGAGGAAGTGTCAAGTCGTCTTCATTGCTGTTTAAATAGCGTTTAATGTAAAAGTTGAATGTCTTCAATTTAAATATTTTGTAATAATTGTTAAATGATAAAATGATTTCTGAAATGGTTTACTTTATGTAAAATCCAACCAATTTATTAAAAGTTATGATTTTTGCAATTTACGTCATAGCCAATCAGAGCAGAGGGCCAGCCCGGAGTGGGGTCAGGCGCCATCTTGGTTTTTCTCGTGAAGATAATCAGTTGTGTAGTGTAGCGTACATTTTTGAATAATAATGGTGGATCGAGTTGGATCTTGTAGATATTTGGTATTTGGAAGAGCACGAGCGGTGTCTTGAACTCACTGCTCAGATTTATTTCAATGGCTTTAAAATTATAAACTACGAAGTGTAACTGTGAAGTAACAAAGCATTGTAACAAAACATGGAATAAAATTGTACGAAAAGCTAATGAAAAGCGATTACTTATTTTGTTTTGTGCTCGCATTGAACCCTGATAACGCCCACTAAACCCATGATGATAGACTATGTCAAGGAAGATAAGCTTACTCCGACATATATATGTATTTATCATAAAATATAGTATCGTTAAGTTACTATCCCATAACACAAGTTTAGAACTTACTTTGGGGCTAGCTTAATCAGTGTGATTTGTCCCTATATATTTATTTTTATTATTTTATTATCTTTACAATTATATTTTATATTTCACATCTCACCAGAGCGAGGCATTGTAATCCTCAGGGCATAGACTTCACATTGATATCACATTGAGAGTGCTTGGCCCCGAACTATGCATGACGAAGTTCCAAGAAAAAGGGTCTTTCCAAACTCTTTCCAAACTCCAATATCGAAGAGATTTTACCGACAGTAAATAAAAAATCGAGTATGTTTTACCCAACTACGCTAGATGGAGGGTTATTGATGATAGGGCCGCACGACTTAAAGGTCATTTTTAGCGTGATGGTAAAAGGTTTTTTCCAAAGAAGGTGCACCTTCTATGGAAAAAAGATTTAAAATAGTAATTCGTTGCTAGCCGCATTTCCTGATCATGATTCGCATTTTCGTCTATTCCCCTGATCGGAATTTATGATCTGCGCGGGAAGAGTACATATGCTGAGTGGAACCTTTTTTCCTAGGATCTCACATCACAAAACTTACCACCGTGGACACACTGAGATAGGTACCAGCTCTATGCCATAGTAAATTTACCTAGTCATTTTAAATTTGTTTTATGTCTGTTTTTTTCAGAAGTTGGCTAGGTTTAATTTTTGTTTTAATTTATAATTATTAAATAATAATTTTAATAATTCTATTAGAAATCCTATGTTGTCTTTTTCTATGTATTAACTTTAGTGTATGTTGTAACTTTTGTGAATATTTTATTTCTGGAAATAAAAATCTGTATATCAATCAATCAAAAAGCTCAGCTCAAGCGAAATCAACGATATGTTCTTGGCTTAAGACCTTAAACTATGATGAGACTGAATCGCTGCTCATAAGTGCCATATAAACAAACACACACACACACACACACACACACACACACACACACACGCGCGCGCGCGCGCGCATACACCTACCCACACACTTACCCACCCACCCTCACGCACACACACACACACACACACATTCACCATGCCTCCCCCCTCTCTCCCTAACTTGAGTAGCAATTATTATGTGGCTGATTAGCTAAATGTAGATTTTACTGTTCCATTATAGTTTTTAAACTTAAATTTTCCCCGCCGCTCGTCCTAAACTGTAAAAAGTATTGTGCTAATTCGTTCTGATTGCCCGCGATACAGGCTTTTGCCTAGTGCGGGAGTCGTTGGTTAAGCTCATTGTCAATTTCTTTTCGGTAAATAAATGATTTTGTATTTTGTATTTTTTTGTATTTATCAATCAATACGTTTATTTGCATAAAATATGTACATACATATGCATAATATTATAGTTTTTAAACTTAAATTTTCCCAGTGCTAAACTGTAAAAAGTATTATGCTAATTCGTTCTGATTGCCTGCGATACAGGCTTTTGCCTAGTGCGGGAGTCGTTTGTTAAGCTCATTGTCAATTTCTTTTCGGTAAATAAATGATTTTTGTATTTTTTGTATTATACAGATCTTAAAATTACCACTCCCTTTTACATTTTACCTTCTTGCGAAGGTATGCAAATTTTTAATGTTTTTCAATTATTAATTACAATATAATTATTTATTATTACAATTTAAATAATATTAGTAACAATTAACTAAATAAAAATTAGCGGTTATATTTTATTATTTAAAAATTAATTAACATTATAATAGCATTTTGCAATAAATAATTCCATTAGTTGTTTCTTAAATAGAACTTAGATTCCTTATTTTTTTTGGGACCTTATTATATATTATTGAAGCCAAACACACTTTCACTGAACATAGCTTCTGTCTTGTACTGGGTGGCGCAAAAGTAAAGACCCTATTTGGTTCAGCTATAACATTTTTTCTAAATTAGAAAACTAGATTTAGGTTTTTTTAAATGTATATTTGTGCCATTAAATTTCGTACCATTAGGATTTAAAGATGATGTCTTTTAAATGGTGACCTCCAGAGTTGATACACATTTGAGCCCTATTTATGACATTTTGCATAACTTGCCGTAACACTTCCTGCGATATGTTCGTTATTTCTTGACGAATGTTTTCTTTTAGAGCTGCGAGAGTCTGTGGCTTGTTCACATACACCCGAGATTTCAAAAAACCCCAAAGAAAGAAGTCTGGACTGGTCAGATCGGGTGATCTTGCAGGCCAAGGCAAATCGCCAAAACGAGAGATAACTCGGCCTGGAAAAGCGTCCCTCACTAAGTCCATAGTGTCGCGCGCTGTGTGTGCCGTAGCGCTGTCTTGTTGAAACCAGATGTGCTCCAGCCCCAATTCGTCCAAACTGGGTATCAAAAACTCTCGTAACATGGTTCTGTAGCGTTCTCCAGTGACAGTTATCGCATTGCCTCCAGCGTCTTCGAAAAAATAGGGTCCGATCACTCTGTCAACACAGATGCCACACCATACAGTAACTTTTAGTGGGTGTAGAGGTGTTTCTTGAATAATGCGCGGATTATCAGTGCCCCAGAACCGAGTATTCTGCTTATTGACATGCCCTGAGAGATGGAAATGCGCTTCGTCACTCATAACCAATTTTGAAGGAAAATCATCCTCTTCAAGGTTGAGGTTTATGACGCGCTGGCAGTAATCTAGACGAGCTCGGTGGTCAGCAGGCAGCAGCTGATGAGTCATTTGAGTTTTATACGGGAACATCTTTAAGTCTTTCACCAAAATACGCTGCAGGGTCCGTCTGGAAATGCCCAATTGCGTGGCACGTCGCCTCGTTGATGTTTCTGGACACTCTTCCACATCTTCGCGCACAGCATCGATATTTTCAGCTGAACGGCCTGTTCTTGGTCTCCCAGACTTAGGTCTATCCAATGTTGAGCCAGTTGCTTCAAGGCGTGTGGCAAAGCGTCGAATTGTGCGACCAATCGGTGCCGGACGGTGGTGAAATCGTCGACGAAATTCACGTTGTGTTCTTATCACTGATGAATTATTCCGTAAGAACATTGACACAATTATTCCACGTTCTTGGGGAGTAAAACGGTCCATGTTTATTTTCAGTGTATTTTACATTTGTTCACTACACAATTTTCAACAACAGAATGACAGAAAATGTCATATAAAAAAAATAAAAGTATTTTCTTTAGTGCCAGTACTTTTGCGCCACCCAGTATAACATCTGCCTAATTCTGTCTATGTCTATGTATTCAGTTGTTTATTTACTCCTAGACCAGCATGGAAGAATTTCATATGTGTTTGCTTAGGTACCTAACTCGCCAGTCTCTTTAAGTTCATCATTATCATCATTCGTAGCTTTGAATCTCCCACTGTACGGAATAAGCCTCTCTAATTGAATGCCAGCTACCACGGTTCTGAGCTACTCACGTTCGATCCGCAAATTCTCTGATGTCATCAACCCATCTTGCAAACGAACGATGTTAATATTTTGGACTGCCTCCGTGGTCCAAAGGTCAAGGCGTTTGCCTTGTGATCCGGAGGTATTCAAATCCCACTGGGAAGTATACTTTGTGAAAAGTTGTTACCAGTCTGGTTAGGATATTGCAGGCTTGAATCACCTGATTATCCGAAAAGTAAGATGATTCCGTACTTGGGAAGGCTCGTAAAGCTGTGGGTCCTGAACGCCACCTAGCGTTTGTTGAAACCTCTCTTAGGATTAGGTCTGGTCTGCCCTTTGGGTTGCGGAGGTGAGACAGCAGTCGCTCTGTGTAAAAACCAGTAACTCGTCAAATCACGTAGGTTAGGTAGCGGACTGAAGCGTTACCGCTGAGAATGTAACCGGAAATACGCTCGGATGATGACTACTGTGTTAATATTTTGCTCCACCTGTCATCACCACGTCTTGCTAAGTGTTATTTTCTTTAACTTATGCAAAAAAATGATCTTTGGCATCTAAACTCTACGGTACAGCTTTAAGTGTCAAATAAATTGGAGTTTTCTAATCACGCAATACAGCATCACGCCAAAAGTGGTCTTTGGGTCTTGAATTTATAAGCGATGCTAGATAAGATACGTATGCTTTTAGGCAGCTTATCTGACACCAGTATTAGCTACTAACACGACGTGATTTACGATCTCAATGGCGTGTTGGTTAACACGCTAGGCCGCGTCACTCGGAGGTTCTGGGTTCGATCCCCAGCCAGGGAAAGTTGGAAAATGACCTTTTCAAAATTGTCCCGCTCTTAGGTGTTTATCTATATATGTATTTATTATAAAATATAGAATTATTCCGAGAGCTGGCAGACATTTTTGGGTAGGTGTTTGAAGCAAGCTAAAAACTTGTCTTATTCTTCTCCTATAATACCCTTACTCAGAACAGCAGACCTGGCTGGGGAGTAGCAGTGATAAATCAACTCTATAATGTTCAAGTCTTTGACTTTCCCAGTTGCTTGCAGAAATTATGAGCTGGTGAGCATCTTTTGAGGTAGGTACACGAGGCAAGCTGAAACTTCTCCTTTATTACCCTTTACTTTTAACCTCATGAGTAGTCATAAGTCATCATGACAGTCTCTACTAAATAAAAGATTAAACTTTCCTAACCGAAACCTGGCGAAAACTTTATGTACCATTGAGATTTACATAAAGCCTACATAAAAGTAGTTTGAAAGTTACTTTGTAACTTTCTGTACTCAAGCCTTTGTGTGTCAAGACTTCAGACAAGTTTTATGACTGTCTATTAATTTCTGAAAGGTAAAATTTCAAAGTACAGAGAGATAGCTAACAAATGGGTTTTTTTTTTATAGCTTTTTTATTTTTTGAGTAGGTACCTTTACATGAAATTAAACTTATAATTGCTATATTCGACGTAACGTCTACAGTAGCCAAAGAAAAGACTTTGTTTCCATAGGTAGTTACTCCAGACTTGATATTCCTCCTCATCGCTCTACCTTCATGAGCAAGTGTTTTCAAGTCCAGGCTATCCGGCTATGGAATGCCCTTCCAGAGTCTGTATGAAGAGCTCCTAGTCGTCCGGCTTTCAAACGAGCGGTACATAAATTGTTTCTCCAGCAGTCCCAGTCCCAGTCCCAGTCAACCTGATATATTTTGAAGTCTTCATGTTATATATTTTTATATAAGTATATATGTTTAATAGTTTATTCTTGTATAAGTATACGTACTTTTGGTTATACATACTTATGTATATTAAATTAATTGCCGTGTAGTTGCTGGCAGAGTAGAATAGAACCACTCCAAGTCTTCCCGTGGATGTCATAAAAGGCGATGGAAACGCAAGCTAAACAAAGCTTATAAACATCAGTGAGACCTCTCCAACGCGTCTGGCCAGCGAAGAGAGTGTAGGCTGAATCCTGCTCTGCCCAAGTATGGCTCCGGTAGTACCTAGTAGTAATTTTATCACGACAGCCACACTTATTGTCTGCTTGGTCTAATGGTTGAGCGGTAGAGAATTCCATATGGTATTAGGTCCGCCACTTGCATATTTTTTAAATGTGTAATAAAGTGGGATAAGACGTATCCCTTCTGGGATAAGTCCACCATTTGTAAAATTACCTTTGTTATTTTATTACGTATAACTATCGCTAATTTACAATAAAGTTTTTTAAATAAATAAATAAGTTGTGTATAATTACGGCAATCCACATTTTTGCATGCTCGATCTGTATTCTCGATAGTTGGATCCTCCCTTAGGCTTTTCTAAAGATAATTTACGGTTTAATTTATTAGATCTGGAACGCACGGATTTCGTAAGGTATCAAATATAAACTTTGGTTCCGACTCATATTAAATCTGTAAACGAGATTTATCGAGAAACTTCTCTTAAGAACGCTTACGCATTGTTATTTCATCGATTGGAATAAAAGAAAGGGTAAAAGTTGTTGTTGATCTCTTTGCTGTGGATTTATGGAGCATAGGAAAAACATAATGTGGTAAGGAATGTTTTTGTGTAGAATTTCCTTTTTGCCAGACAGTCCAATAACGGTAATGTATATGTCGCAGTTGTATGGTAAAAACCGCTAATTCACTAAACCTCTAGTTGTTTGGCATTACAGCTCGGTTTTGGTAAACGGCTGAATATCGTTCAGCTGGATTGTCAATATGTCACGTTTAACAAACCAGTTAACCACGTTTAGACCGCAGAATAGGTTATTTACAGGCATGGTATTATAAAAATACACACACACACACAATCACGTCTTTATTCATAGTGGAGCAGACAGAGCATTTTGGGTCTTGCAGCTCTAAGCCAGGGCCGCAAGAGCCAAAGGTCACTTTTAGTGTGATGGTGGGCGAAAACGTCAAAAAACCGGTCAAATGCGAGTCATGCTCGTACATGTAGGTAGGGTAAGAAAAAAAAACGTTTCTTGTATGACGACACCCTTTAATTTTTAACTTTATCTTATTTTTAGTACTTTTTGTTACTTATAGCGACCACAGACAGACAGCTGAGTCACAGTAAAAGGGTCCCGTTGGTACCCTACGGAACCCTAAAAAGGAATTATTTTGATTATTTTTATATTAACACGATTTGAATTTTCGCCCATTGCCTTGATCGAATTTAGCGATCTGCGCGGGAAGAGAAGCGGCTGGTACATTCTAAATTTTTTCCTTTCTCCCAGACCAGCATGGAAGATGGTAATGTATTTTTTTTTTATTCTTGACTACATAAATAAAAGTGAGAGAGAGAGAGAGTTTCCTATGCATACGACTTTAATCCTCTCAGTAAGTTAGTAGTTCGTGCTATTACTGGCCCCCTATTAAGCCAATTGACCGTAAGACAGACGATTGTCCAATAAATATGAGACCACGCTGGTGGCCAATAACCGGGTCTTTATGGATGCATTGTATTCTGTTTGAGACAGCTTTGTCTGTGGTTTGATTAGGACTTCCTCTTCTAGTGATGACAGTTAGTAGAACATAACTTTTACAACCTTCGATGTACAATTACAGATCAAATTTAAAAAAAATAACCGACCAAGTGCGAGTAAACTTGCGTGAATAGTGTTAAGGCGAGATGGGTTCACAATACTGTGAGTGTTTTTGAAAAATCACTGTTATTAAACTACTACAGTTTATTCCTCAAAAAATTAACATAAAAATCTTAAGGATTTTCTACAGACTCACAATAGCCAAAGCACGATTGAGCATTTTTGGCTCGATCACAGAATAATACTAACGTCCAGAAGTCTCACTCAGCAAAGAAATTCAAAGAAATATCTACTCAATGTGGCTAGCGATATAGTTTAATTTAGCTTACGTCAGAACTCAGCACCTTTTCGTTTATATACCTAGACATCCATTGCAAGCCAGTTTAATTCTTATTACTCTGGACAAACGATTTGTATCACTTATTTTACCACCCGGAGGGGCCGCCTGCGCGCATAGTAATAATGTAGGTACATTTTCGATACCTAAACGGGAAGTGACACAGGCCTGGCTCGATAGAAAAAAATCACAAACATACCTCTAACTTTGCCTAAATTTGCCTTTATAATACATATTACTATTTTATACAATCTTTTGATATGAAAATTATACCAAAAAATGTATTATCTAAATACCTATCTATCCGTTTTGGCTTTTACAAAAAAAAATATAAATATAAAAATAATGAAATATTCGTCGAGAGCGAAGAAAGGCCCGGAACCATGCTCGACGATATTTTGCAGTGTTTTATTTATATATTTTTTGTATTATATTTATAATTTTTTTGTAGCCAAAACAGATAGATATTTAAATAGTACATTTTTGTTATAATTTTCATATAAAAAGGTGATTATATAAAATAGTAATATGTATTATAAAGGCAAATTTAGGCAAATTTAGAGGTATGTTTGTGATTTATTTCTATCAAGCCAAAAATGCTCAATCGTATTTTGGATATTGTGGGTGTCTGGAGAAAAGCCTTAAGATTCCTTTGTAAAATTTTTGTTTTAATACAGTGATTTTTTAATAACACTCACAGTTTTCTTGGCTTTGAACTGGTGGGGCCTTAATCATGTAATTTTTAAATTAATGCATACGGGAATTAACGCGAAACGTACGTTTTTTTATTTATTTTGTGATTCTTTTTAAATATTGTTAAAAACATGCTTTTATATAAAACAATGAACTAAAAAGTTATGTTCCTTAAGACTGCGGTCTTTGACCGTGGGAATTTTTGATTAAACACCCGAATTCATATTTTCTATCTACACATACGCATTGCGCTGTATTGTACATGCACCATGGAGACAAATTTAGACGAATTCCGAAGCGCAGCGAGCGGTCTGCCTTATCAGCGTTTTCGTTCCCATATTTATTTGAGAATTTCGGAGAACTTCAAATTTTTCTATCTTTTTACAAAATACAAATTATTTTATTTAATTTTTTATTGTACGTGTTAAAGCATGAATCAATCTTCATATATGTGTAGTTTTTATTTTTTAACTCAGTCATATGCGCAAGAAATCCGACGACGTATTCACTTATATTTTCTTCAAAGATTAACCTTTTTAACTAAGTTTTTTTTTAATTAAAAATAAAAAGTACTAAAATCTTCTCATTCACTTTTTAGGATTTTCCTTTGTCTGTAATTTATACACAACTTCATGTTATAAATTCCGTGTAAACAACAAAGATTTAAACATGTCTCAGGTTATTTGGAATTAAACACACTATTACAATAAAAGTCAATAAATTGTTTCATTCACTTTTTTTAATACTTCAATTTAACATATCACAACATATTGTTACTAAGTTAGTTTGGCTCCAATCAGCTCCGAAAAAGAAGTCGAAATCACTAAAAATAAGGACCGGGCCCTTAAGACAAATCAATCAACCCCAAACTCGGTGGGGTTATGCTGTTTTACAGAAATGACATGGCTACCTTCCGGCTTCATCCAGAGATCAGGACATTGACCCATAATATTGCATTGTCACCCAATATACGAGTACATAAGTATTTGAAGTTTCAGCTCCATCAAATAATGCGAAGTGGGTCTAATTTAACTTGCAAGATTTGATTACGGACACGGACGACGGGACAGGTAAAACTAAATAAAAGCTTGTAAAATCTTGTACACAAATCAATTAACTAGTGTAAGTTATACGGCTAGGTCAAACACTTCAAGTTTTAGACCTTACAGGCCGAGGTGAAACTAAATACACATTAGAGAGATCTTAGGCTTAGTCCAGTTTATCCTTTCAGGATCAGTACTTTTGGGGTTTTGTCAATTTGTTTTCACTTACGATAAAAAGAAAAAAGATTTCTACGTGATGAATATTGACATTCTTTAAAAAAAGTAAACATCCGTCCAACTTCGTTTTAATGAGACACGTCAGCTCTTTATCCGGAATCCCCCTTATCCGGACTAATTGTTTTAATAACTCATTTTCTCATCAATCTTCACCACTTTGGTATAAATGAAATGTGAAAATTCACGTTCAACCCAACAAAGGAAATTAACATGAAAAATAAATACAAAATCACAAACACGAAGTACAATCAACATACTTACAATGAAAATAAATAACGATCACCGTCCAGTTAAGAGAAATTATTGAAAACAATTTTGGCAGAGGAATGAACTTACTCGTAAGTTCTATAAGGGTCAGGCTCCACCAAAGTTGAGTGGTATTTTAATAACCAATCTTCATTATTGACAAATCGAAAAAAGATGTTATTATTGCGTTTCCCGGTGCGTCCTTAGCTATGTTACTTCGGAGCCTGGGGTGCGCTTTCCGAGTTTTTCTTTTCCAAATATAATATGCATGTCAATGGTCACCCAAAGATGCTGAAGACCATGCGAAATCAAAAAAAAATAGTCGAAAAAGTTTGGCTATACTTTTACGACCGGCCGCATGCCTGACGTCACCCCTCTTTAGGTAGTTCTACATTGTAAGGCAGTCGTCAAGCTATGTCAGTTGCCTTGAGTCAGCTTGAAAAATTAGACCTCATCTTAGCTTCTCATCAGGCTAGATAGAGGTCAAACGCACTCAAATATCTAATAAAAAAAAAAATCTGACACCAGTGTTGGACACTGTACACACTTGAAAACCAAACAGCTCACCACTGTCCAGTTTTAGTGGAACTTAGCCCAACTGTTATTTTTAATTGTCTGCAGTCAGCGCCCAACTTTACCGTCTATCGTAATTAAAAGTTTACCTTGCTACCGTATATGCTCCGATTTAACTTTTTCTTATAATGTTGGTTTACGTTTGAACACAAATTGGTTATATTAACTCAATAAACGGGCCAGTGCGAGTCAGACTCGTATATGAAGGGTTCCGTACCACCGTACAATGTTTTAAAACGCTGAAGAAACAAGATTATTGTATGACGACCCCCTTTAATTTTTAACTTTTTTTTTATTTTTTGTTTTTGTTGTTATAGCGGCCATAGTAATTCATAATCTGTGAAAATTTTAAGTATCTAGTTAATGCTATTACAAAGATCTAGTTAAAAATGCAAAAAAAAAACACGTTTTTTGTATGACGACCCCCTTTAATTTTAACTTTATTTTTATTTTTAGTATTTGTTGTTGTAGCGGCCATAGTAATACATAATCGGTGAAAATTTCAAGTGTCTAGCCATTACGGTTCAAGAGATAGAGCCCTGTGACAGACGGACAGACAGACGGACAGACAGACGGACAGACAGACGGACAGACAGGCGGACAGACGGACAGACAGCGGAGTCTTAGTAATAGGGTTCCGTTTGTACCCTTTGGGTACGGAACCCTAAAAATGAAGATGTACGAGTACAACAATTTTATTATCGTTTACACCTACATACATACGACATGATCTGATTCATTAACGACCACACAAAACCTAAAATTTTTAGCTCCCATAGTTTAAGTTGAAATCTAAAATTGCGAGTCGGACTCATACATGAAGGGTCCCTCCTACAATGTTTTAAAATGCTAAAAAATACACGTTTCTTATATGACGACCCCCTTTAATTTCTAACTTTATCTTATTTTTACCCGACTGCGGCAAAACCCAAAAGGAGGGTTTTGTTTTTGACCTGTATGTATGTACGAATTTATGTTCCCTCGTAACTACTTACTAAACCAATTTAAATGAATTATCTCTAGTACTGAGACTTTACTGTCTGTCCGTCAATCCGCCGTCTCGTTGGCACCGTTTGGGTACGGAACCCTAAAAAATATCATTTAATATTACTTACCTGATCTCTGTCCTATTGAGTAAATTAATAGTTACCTCGTGTAATGATATTATGCTTCCGGGGATTGAAAATTCTAGCTTTTAAGATTTTCTTAAATCTTGCTGCAGGCGCAAATCCAAACTAACACCAGTGACTCATCATTTCTCGAATCGAGTTATGACGCACGAGAGCGAGTTATTCCGGTCTGATCCCCAAAATCTGATACCCTAGTGGATCCATTTTATTTTAATTATTTTCTATTCCGTTCTGATCCCCCTTCCAGGGGATCAGAATAAATAATTAAATATTGTTTTCCGGTCGGATCCCCAAGCATATTTTTGGTACAATCAGTAACAAAATATTTGTACAATGTGTGCTTAGTCCTTTAGCCGCCTCTTACAACATTCACAGGAAGAGATGTAGTACTCGTAGTCCTATTCTAACCCGGAACCACACGGGTCGCCCACCATCACGTCAAAAGTGACCTTTGGGTATCGCGGACCTGGAGTGCTATTTTTCATTTAGGGACTCAGCGAAACACAAAACGTGTAGTTTTCCAACTCACCACTCACTTTCCGACGCATTGCATCGTAATTTTGAAATCGTCGTGTCAGCGAGAAGTAATATTGTGTTACGCAGAAAATATCATAAATTTGCCAATGGTTTTCTAAACATTTCAACAAAAATAAAAAAGCAGCGTGAAACGGAACTGATTCTCCATGGAACGTTTCTTTGACAGTTGTACGCTACAAATGTCAAAAACATGAGTGGTCAAGACCACTCGTTGCAAATCCATCTCGTACGATCAATTCAAAAATTTGGAAACACTCGCGCAAATTTTATTCGTGTGACTCCCTGAATGAAAAGTACTGCTCCTGGGTACTGTGTGCTTAGAGCTGCCAGATCAAACTTCTCAGTCTTTCTAGCTATAAAGACGAGCGTGATAATAGAGGTATAAAGTATATGTAAAAAAGTACAGTCATGTGATTACAAATGTGTTTTTATATAAACGGGTCTTATTACTCTATACAGATGTTTTCTCGACCTTATAACTAAATTCATTAAAAAGTGCTACCCTCAAAAAATTTAATAATTCAAACGTCGCATTTAAGCACTGGGACGGACCTAGTACTAAATTGACTTTTGGCAGCAAAAGTGGGTCAAGGGCCATCTCGTTTTGTACCCCTCGGCTGCAGCTTGATTACAACTCTACAATTTTAAAAGAATTAATTTCAATTGTGGCCTGCTGGTGCTGCGCTGGCTGAGGAAAATAATTGTGATAACTGATAAGTAATTGTTATTTAAGATTCTAAGAAAGGAAACGTGGTCAATCGAATAATGGAAAGTGGGTCTAAGTTAGCTTGCAAGATTTGATTACAGACACTCAGACAACGGGACAGGTGAATGAAACTAAATAAAAGCTCAATAAGTACTTTTTTTAATACAGCTACGAGGATAAAAATCATCCTATGTATAACCACGACTGTTAAATTTATTAACGCCAAATTGAGCACCTCCATCTTACTCAGTTTCTTAGTTTAATTCTTTTTAATAAACTAACTTTAAGATAAAGTTATAAACTAGGATTAAAGCTAAGCTTAAAGCTGTCTCGAAGAGCATAAATAAATTAAACAGTAAAATCTAGCAGTAAACTCCATAATTGGATAAAAGGAAATTTCATTCTTCTAAAACTAAACAGAATATCCAAACTATCGTAATAGGCTTCTAAGAATATCTTATAACAAAATAGAAAAGTTGAAGTATAATTATCTTTGTTAGATCATTAATAAACCTGAGGATGGTAAACTTTACAACGTTTTACCGACAAAAACTTGGCTGGATACTTTGATAAAGTTGTGAAGGTTTGGCTTAAAAGTCGAGAACGAGTGATAACTAGGCATTAGTCCCATTGGCAAGCATGTAAATTATTGTAGAGGTTTTACTCGTATTATGACCTCAATTGTACTTTGAAGCATTATAGATATATATATATATATATACTTATATATATATTGCAAAGAAATTAAAAAAAAAACAATCATAGGTAAATATATACGGACAAATCCAACTACCTATATACCAATATCCCAACTCATCGATACTATATTTTATAACAAAATACGTAAGATAAACATCCAAGAGCCAAGTCAATCTGAAAAAGATAATTTTCCATCTTGACCTGACTGGGGATCGAACCCGGGACCTTCGGTGTGACAGCTTGGCATGATGACCACTAGGCCACAGAGATCGACATAAGTAGATTACTATGTACAGCCTTCGATCAGAAATATAATTATAATAATAATAATAACATAATAATAACATTTATTGACAGTTAATACATGTCGAGTAATTATAATTATAATCGAGGTGTACAGCAGAGAAATTATGTCGCCATTTTATGGCAGTCGTCAAGCTATATCAATTGCCTTAGTGCAGCTTAAAAACAATTGACACCCGTATGACCAATACGTGTGTGTGTAACACACGAAAAACAAAACGTAGGCACTGTTATTATTTCAAAAGCAGTTTCCATGTTATTGAACCAATCTATGATGCAAACAATTTTTATTAATTTATACATATTCGTAGAATTAGGAGGCCTTATATATGTCGCAGTTGAATGGTATAATCCGCTAATTCACTAAACCTTCTAGCTCTTTGGCATTACAGCTCGGTTTTGTAAAACAGCGTTTAATAACCGAACCCTCATACGCAGAATGGCATTAACGATTTGTATTTATCAATGCCGCGGCGCAAGACGTAACATTGTAGATTTTAGTTCGGAATTCTTCCCAGCGTTCTGAGAGTAAGCTGTTGTTATCGAGAGATATCGGAGACACCGTTTATGATTTTGGACTGTATGTATGTTTGTAGATTTTGAATGGTTAAGAAGAATAAAGCAGATCTTCATACTTTATTTAATGAATTTCAAATACTTACCTGATGAATGACCGAAAGAGTGTCTGTGGCATCGTAGTTCCTAAACAGATAGACCGATTTTGATGCGGCTTTTTTAATCGAAAGTCTTATCTGAAAGTGGGGATGAGCAACACAAAGTATGCACATATGCCTGATCAATTGAAAGGGTATGAAAGGGTTAGATTTGTAGAAGAAATCCGTCTTTTAATAGTGACGCTTGAAAATCAGGGGTCTTAGTTATTATTTTTTATTAATAAATAATAAATAAATTATTTATTTTCTCTTCGCAATTTGTGCATGTAACAAACAGATATAAAGTATTACTTCTTAAATTCTATGACAAAAGCTATGAGTTTGGATACTTATGTTGTACATTTGCATTATAAAAATTGTGAGAGAGTGGTGTCGATGATAGGTTTCATAAGAAACCTGTAATACAGATCACCACTGAGTACACAACGGGATTGAGCAGCCGGTCTGAGACGTAGCAAGAATGATTTGTAATTAGGAACTTAAGTATTTAAACTATAACCATTAGAAATAAGCAGGCAAGTGCAAGTCGGACTCGTACATAAAGGATTCCGTACCTCCTTACAATGTTTTGAAATGCTGAAGAAACACGTTTCTTGTATGACGACCCCCTTTAATTTTTAACTTAATCTTATTTTTAAGTAATTATATTCACAGTAAAACATAAAAAAAATTTCAAGTGTCTAGCTATTACGGTTCAAGAGATAGAGCCCTGTGACAGACGGACAGACAGACAAACAGATAGACAGACAGACAGCAGAGTCTCAGTAATAGGGTCCCGTTTGCACCCTTTGGGTACGGAACCCTAAAATAGGAAATTTGTCTGGCAAACAAACTTGCAGCGATAAAATATCTAGCCGTCTAAACGACAGTTTTGAAGTGCACCGCACGTAACTAACGAATAGGGACCGCTGTCGTATGCAACAATGGATTGCAGTTAATCCTTTTTTTAAACTGAAACTTTTTTGTCTGGATTTTACGCTTACCATCGGACGAGATTGCGAAATAAAATCCACTGCAGCTTTACCTGCTAGATCTGAATTGATTCTGACGCAACGTTCAAAGTACACACATACGAATAGTCATCATTATCAGCAGGTCTTTTTTAGTCTCCACTGCAGGAGCACGACCCTCTCTGTACTACCTACCAGAGCCACTTTTGACCAGAGCAGTTAGAAGATTTAGCCTACACTCTCCACGCTGGCCAGATGGGTTGGAGAGGTCTCATAGAAGCTGGTACATTCAAAGTTTTTCTTATTTCCCAGACCATGTTAAAAGTATGTGCAAAAAAACAATTTATATGCATTCGTTGCGTACCTTGTTCCTTAGTCGTGATTCCCGGCAGAGTAAAAAAGGGCGACTCCAAGTCTTCCCATGGATGTCGTAGAAGGCGACTTAGGAAACACAAGCTAAACAAGGTTAGTAAACATCAATGACACCTCTCCAACCCGTCTGGCCAGTAGACATGGGTAATCTCGACTCCGAGGAGTGTTTCGGCTCACTGATTCTTACTTCGCATCCGGTACCGACTCATCTTAATGATTCCTACTCCCTTATCGGCTCCAGCTCCGAGGTCCGCTAAGTTTCGGTATTGAATCTACAGAATAAAGACGTCCTTTCTGGTACCGGTTTCAATACAGAATAATATTAACACCCGACTCCCGATTCCTCACGAGACGCGGTGGAGCTGACACGCGGCTCTCGACCCGACAGACGCCGATTCCCTGCGGGACTACAATCGGTGCGGACTCAATGACTCGCGGGAACCGATAACGATTACTGGGATTCAGTACGGGTATCGGCTCCTGTTGATGAATCGGCTCATTTAAATATTCGAATCCGGAGTTACCCATGTCTACTGGCCAGCGTGGAGAGCGTAGGCTAAATCCTCTGACTACTCTGGTTAATATATGGCTCTGGTAGTACAGAGAGGTTAGTGTTCCTGCAGTAGGCTAAAAAATACCTGATGATGATTCTTTATGCGGAAGTTTTCTAAGCAAGAATTTTGTTTTAGTACACAATGCTAACAAACTATGTAACTATGTATTTATGTAAGTATGTTCGTATATATTTATGTGTGTAGATATGTAAGTATCTTGTAGTTAAATTTATACGTACCGGCTTCTACCTTATATATAACAGAGTAAATATCCTCTCAATCTATCGCAGGTTGACTGGAAGAGATCCCTACATGGGATAAGTCCGCCTTTGTATATTTGCTCTTTCGTATTATGTTGTCTTTTATACTTAAATTTTTGGTACAATAAAGTTATTACAAACAAACAAACAACTATACTTATCCTACAACTAAACTATAACCTGTGCTATAACCACGACTTGCCTCGTAAACCCGCAGTTGTCGGAGTTGATAGTTCATAAATAAGCTTTTAAAATTTTACAATGCACTTTAGGAACAGTCTTCCTGTAGATAAGGGTTGGTACACACTTACTCGGGCGGGATTGTCGGTTCGGCAGTATTTGTTGAATGTTTTGCTTGGTCTAATGGTTGACCGGGAGCGAATGCCACATGGCATTAGGTCCGCCACTTGTACGTTTATTTTATTGTGCAATAAAGATTAAATAAATAAATAAAAAATCTATACAATGCCTAAGCAATGTATAGTATGCCGAATAAATTTCGCTCAATGAGCGAATACGGTCTTTGAGCGTCATATAGGTATAAACTTTAATAAATAAAACACGAATAAGAACTATTTCATCCAAGCGTTTAATTAAATCTACGCTTAATTTCGTCTAGTCTGTGTGGTTGTCTGGAGAGATTACGAGTTGTGTAACAGTATTTTACATATTCTAATTTATTTTATTTGGTTAATTTAACAAAGAGTTACGCTTCATGGAACAAGTTTTTAGATGATGCTTAGCTAAATAACTTAATTCCTTTTAAGAATAAATTTACGTATATTTTGCATTGCTAAAACAGGTTTAGGTATTTTCAAGCTGCATAAAACTATCCAACATACCTTCAGCTACCAACAAAGTACCTACCAAGATGAGTCGGATGATGAAGGAATGTGTGAAAGATTCGAAAATGGAATTAGGAAATTAAATTTGAAATGTAGTTAGGCGGTGAACCCACTATACTGCGCACCGTCGCGGAGCGCGGTTCAACACACCGACGCTCCCGCGCGTTGACGAGTTTTCAGTGTGTTGGACTAGGCGTGTGTTCTATACAAATTGAGATAGTTGCATAAAATGTTAAAATCTGCCGCACCGCGCTCCGCGACGGTGTGCGGTGCAGTGAGATCACCGCCTTATAGGTAGACAGGACGAGATGAAGAAATGAGATGAAAACCAATATGCAGCATGCAGTTGGCATGCAGCATCGTAACAACTTTAATAACCGCTGCTGGGACAAGCCGGTACGGTAAGTACGGAGGACCTCAAGAACCTGTAAGGAATTAAAACGGGATTGTGTATAATTTTTTAGCTTATAAGGCTAGGGAAAGACTTTCCAGTAGTGTGGTCCGCCGGTTTAGCCTTATCAAGCTATTCTAAGGCATTTGTGCCATATAACGACTAACAAAATATACTGAAATCATTTTAAGAGAGAATTCAGTCCATGATACTGAACAACTTTCCCCAAGGCACATATATCGAAACATGAAAAATGATTTATGCTTTTCATACAAGTTCTGGTCAGCTGATCGGTTAATTTGTATGGGGGCAAAATATTATTAGTAGCATGGACTTAATTCTCCCTTAAGCAGTTAGACCCTGTATAATGCATAGACATTCATTACACGTCCGTTGCGGTAACCTGATCGATCTTCCAAGCCGGAATCCGTATCACGTAGTTTCTGATTTTATCGTCCTTACGATTTCCTGAAACCGGACGTGTTAGCCCGATCCGTAAGCTTACATACATACAAGCTAAACCGCACATCTATGTCCAGCCTTAGGCATGATGACTGAAAAAATATTTTTGGTATATGCATCGGTTAGATTATTAAAAAAATGTACACATATTTTTACTTTTCTCTGAGAAACAATAAAAGTCGAAGATACAGCGCATTTAAATTTCGCATGACGTCACGCTTTCGTATGATTTTAACACATTGGTGACGTCACAAGCCCTACTCTGGAACTTAGATACTCTGTATCTTTGTGAATTTCACTTTTTTGATAAACTGAAAAATATGGGTAAGTACATTATTTTTGGATAATCTAACTAACGGACTAATTAGAATAATACTTTTCTGACCTAGTCATTATCCCTATTGTTTACAAATGGCGGACTAACTCTAGAAGCATTATCTCCCAGTCAATAATAAGGATAAACAGAATTCTATGAAATAAGAGAGAAAGTGTGTACTATTGAATTTACTTATAAAAACAAATATTACTTATAAATACATTTAAAGGAAACACACAAAGAAATCGCATCACAAGCCATGAATTATAAATGAAATGGAGCTGCGAAACATATAAATTGAAGATTACGTACAAATTTGTATTTGTATTATACAAATACCAGAAATCTGTTTTGTCGGATTCCGATAATGATGTTTATTTAAGCATCTTGTTAGCCGAGTCAGCCGTGTGGTTCCCGGCAGAGAAGAATAGGACCACTCCAAGTCTATCCGTGGATGTCGTAGAAAGATACAAAAAGCAAATGAAATACAAGCTAAGCTAAGCTTATAATAAAGGAGGATGGATGCAGGCAGCACTAGATCGGTAATTTTGGAAAACCTTGTAAGAGGCCTATGTCCAACAGTGGACCCTATGCGGCTGAAATGATGATAATGATGATGAAATCTTATCTATACTTCTACACTAATATTATAAAGAGGAAAGATTTGTACCTATTTTTGTATGTTTGTATGTTTGTAATGAATAGGCTCAAAAAGTACTGGGCCGATTTAAAAAATTCTTTCACCATTGGAAAGCTACACTATCCCCGAGTGACATAGGCTATGTGTGTACCACGGGCGAAGCCGGGGTGGACTGCTAGTAATTATATATATCAATGAGACTCTAGAAACCCACCTGGCAAGCGTGGAGAGTGTAGACCAAATCCTCTGGCTACTCTGGCCTAGTATGGCGGTGGTAGTACAGAGAAGGTCATGTTCCTGCAGTGGAGACCTAAAAAAAAGACCTGATGTAAATAAGCATCTGCTGGAGATTTAACCTAATAAGTCGCGGCAGGACATGAGTTCGTAGCTACTCGTAAGTGTCAGGAAACATTGAGAGCTACAAAATGATGATAAAGTCTAATTTAAGATATATATAAGATATAGATATATAAGGACAAATCACACTGATTGAGCTAGCCCCAAAGTAAATTTTAAACTTGTGTTAAGGGATACTAACTCAACGATACTATATTTTATAATAAATATATATAAGAATAAACACCCAAGACCCAGGACAATTTGAAAAAGGCCATTTTCCAACTTGACCTGGCTGGGGATCAAACCCAGCAGAACCTCCGGATTGGCGGACTAGCGTGTTGACCATTACGCCACGGAGGTCGTCGTAATTTACATTTGACATCGAAATAAGACGGCACTATCGGACGGCTGTGGTATTATTTTGTGGAGTAAAAAGTCAGGAGGCTCCATATAAAACAATATTTACTAATCTGTATACAACGAATACATAGTATGAAACAAACTCGTACTCATGCAAAGCCGGGGCGCGCCGCTTTGAGATAAGATGTAATATCGACATTTTGACTGCCTCCGTGATCCAGTGGTCAAGGTGTTTGCGTGCGTTTATAAATTTCAACTACAACATACTTTGTGAAAAGTTGTTTCAAGTCTGATTAGGATATTGCAGGATTTAATTACCTAATTATCCGAAAATAATGATTCCGTGATTCGGAAGGCACGTAAAGCTGTGGGTTCCGAACGCCATCTAGCGTTTGTTTACCTACCTATCCTAGGATTGTTTCTGGTCTTCCCTTTGGGTTGGGGAGGTCAGACGGTATACGCTTTGTGTAAAAACCAGTAACCTTGTCAAATCACCTAGGTTAGGTAGCGGACCGCGGGCTCTGAAGCGTTACCGCTGAGGATGCAACTGGAAATACACGGATGGATGGATCAGATGATGATGATCAAACATATATGTATATAACGAAATTAAACAAAATAGTAAACTTTAGAAATCGATTACCTAAAATAACATCGCTACCGGTGCTCTTCCATAACGTAACGTATCAAGGCTAACTATTTCAAGATTTCATGTGTTGATATCACTAAAACCACAGAGCTACAACAATGCATTAATACAGCTCTCTTGTGTACTTATATTTTTAAATAAACATACATGTGTAACTTATATTTATGCCTTAGGACAGGTGGACAGATTCAAGCCACGCTCGACAAGTTAGTTGGTCCTAGACTAAAAACGGAAATAATATAATTAATAGTGACAGGTTAGTCAGTCACGTATTTAGAAGGATTTTTAGATTATTGTCCATTTTCTTGATTTGAATTTAAGTTTTATTTCTGTCTGGAAGAAAAGAAAAAACTAAGAATGTACCAGATGCTTCTCTTCCCGCGCAGATCGTAAAAACCAACCGAGGGAATAGATGAAAATTCGAATAACAACCCATCACTATTTTGATTCCTTTTTCACCTTCTCGCCCACCATCTAGCTAAAAGTGGCTTTTGACTTTTGCGGCCTTGGGCTCTATCTTCTTGGCTCCAAACAGATAGAGCCAAAAATGCTCTGTCTTCCCCATTAGGGATTAAGACGTGATAGTATGCCTGTTTGAGTATTTTAATTGGTGATAGGCTACCTACCTGTGTCGTAAAACTATAGCCAAATCATTTAAACTGTTCCGGCTATTTCTTTTCCATTTTGCTTTGGCTTTGGCATCCTTGGGTGACCATTGATGCATGTTATATTTGGAGAAGAAAAAGCGGGAAAGCGCACCCTGGGCTCCGAGGCAGCACTGCTGAGGATGCAACCGGGAACGCGCTTAGACGCAGAAGAAGAAGGCTACCTACCTGTGATATATATATTATATTTATTTATATTGTTTCCATGTTTCAATCTTCTGTACATATCTTACTTTGCTAATCATGACTTTTGCATTTTAGGTCATGAAACCCTTTACTCTGTCTGCCCCAAAAGTGATACGAGACGTATCAGAATGTAAAAGCGCCCTCCTCTTTATACAAAGTAGGCCCTCAGGATCCGGTAGCGAGATAGCGTGTAATATAAGCAATATTGAATAAACGACAGACTATTTTACGCGACATTAGCTAAAAGGTGAAAACCTTTTAGTATACTTATCTCCAAATTTACATACGCGTAAGTAAGTATCGAAGAATCGTAAACCTATTATATGTAATCGGCCGTAATACCTATAGCTGCACAAAATTTATTAATCTATTTTTTTCTCATAAAGAAATTTAAATAATATAATAATAAAATAATTTATTTCAAGACAACTTAGTCGATATTACGAGTACAACTCAAATTAAAATCAAAATAAATTAAAATTAAAATAGGTACAATAAATTAAAAATAGAAATACAATAAAATCAAAAAATTAAAATAAGTAAATTAAAATACGTAATGAATAAATAATAAAATGAATAAAATTTTATCGTATACTACTTAATACATATACTCGTATCGTATACTACTTAATGCATATAATCGTATACTATTAAATACATTTTGGATTTTTTTAACATGATTTCGGTTTTACCTAACTATTAACACACATAAATCATCATTTTGTTCATCATCATCATCATCCAGGTCTTTTTTAGTCTCCACTGCAGGAGCACGACCCTCTCCGTTCTACAGAGCCATATTCAGCCAAAGCAGTCAGATGAATTGGCCTACACTCTCCACACTGGCCAGATGGGTTGGAGAGGTCTTATTGATGTTTATAAGCTTTGTTTAGCTTGTGTTTCCTAAGTCGTGTTCTACGACATCCACGGGAAGACTTGGAGTGATCCTATTCTACTCTGCCGTACATCACATGGCAACAATTTGTTGTAAATGAACAAAATAATGTTGTTCATTTACAAACAATACTCTCTTATTAAGAAGTTAAAATATTATTTTTGCGGCAGGTTAATCTATACTATTGTTTTTGTCGCAACATCCCATCCCAACTAATATTATAAATGCGAAAGTGGGTTTGTATATTTATTTGTTTGTTACCTCTTCACGCCTTATCTACTGAACCAATCTTCTTGAAAATTCGCATGCACATAGCTAGGAGTACTGAGAAGGATATAGGGCACCTTTCATCTCGAAAAAAGTAGTGCTCCCGTGGGATTAGGGATACGCGAGCGAAGCCGCAGGTAAAAGCTAATATATAATAAACAAACTCACATTCGCATTTATAATATTAGGATTATGACTTTATGAGACTTTAATTATGTCAGAGACTTCAATTATACCAAACAATTTTATGTTAATTAAGCTTATAACTAAAGAAACATTTTGAGAATAAACATTATGTGACACTAGGGTTATAATAAAAAAGTTATTAGAAAGTACAGGCTCTGTCCACCCCGTTTATGTAGGTATGTATTATTTTCTTATTCTTTAATTGTGAGTTCCTTCAAGTTTCGTCATCCATCATACACAAGACAAACAATCTAAGACCAAAGTCAAGCCTAAACTCGATGAAATTGGGTCGTGTGATCGTGTCGTTACCGAGTTCCCGTGGCCACCTTTCGGACTAATTATTTTGAACCAACTCATGTTCATCTACTTAATAGGGTATATTCATGTCTTTTTTTTAAACGATTCTTTATGTTATAATATAACCGGAAAAAATATCACTCACAGAATATTATTAAATAAGCTTAAAAAAATAATAAAAACCACTATCATTTTCGGACGACTTAAACGCGGTGTCATTTTGCGTTTTTATTTTGTGACGTCACCGCACACTGTCAGTGTCAGTGTCAATGGAAAAAGAAAATCAAAAATAGTAATGCCATATTTTAGGTTATAATTAATTGATTGACTCCTCTCATTAGTACAAAACTGAGAAAAATGGAAATTTATCAAATATCTATAAATTATTTACCTCGCAGCTTTTACTTTTCTGAGTTCAGAGGATGTAAAATCGGAATTACTTGCGAAGTACGTAGTCATCATAAACACATCAATTTTAGGCAGATTATCTGACTATGCCATAACAAAACCGATTTCAATCATTGTAGCAAGTCTTTTTTCACCAGGAGTCAGGCTTTCAGCTAATAATTTTCTAAGAACTCTAATAAATTAGCAAAACAATGAAAATAACCTCCAACAATCATACAAATTACAAACAACTTATTGACAGTGACAGATAGTCTCCTTCTTTCTAATTTGTGGTTGACAGTACAGACTATTTAGAAAATTAAGTTTGACAATGTTTGGTGGCGTCACGTTTCGTTCCGCCAATAGCGTTGCGTTTCAGAAATTTGCGAGGTAATTTGAAAAAGACAACTTTTAAATGATTAATTTCTCAATGGAAACAAGTTAAATTGAATATATATATATATATATATATATATATATAAGAATTTTTCTTTAGCAATAAAGTTGACACATTATTTTTTTGTTCGCTTCTGAATCATATGCATATTATAGCTACAATTCAAATTGGACGATCTATAGCTTTAGGCTGCCAAAGTTGGACTTAAAATCAACTCCAAGAAAACCCAAGAGATGCGAACTGGAAAGAACCATAAGAATATTTACCGAAAAGAACCCGCGATGCCGTCAAGCACTAACGCTGGGTGCAGGACTGATACAGTGCTATTTTTTTACAATTTATTTGGGTAAGCTAACAATGGTACCTACATTGTATATTTACAAAGTGACAAATGAATGTGACATCCAAATCACCAACCACTGATTACCACAAAAGTATTAATTAAATTCGATAGAAAGCTGAGATGGGTTGGGTTACATTTAGTTTCCTGTTACCTAATTGATAAATAGTATCATCATCACCATTTCAGCCGCATAACGTCCACTGCTGGACATAGGCCTCTCCCAGGGATTTCCAAAATGACCGATCTAGAGCGGCCTGCGTCCAGATAAGTAGTATATTTCTTATGTTTTGCAAACTTATAACTTATAGCTTGAATATTGTCTAATATTGCTGATTTAAACGAACCGATGCGCGTCGACATAATTTCAACATTATTGTATGAATCAACCAATCTGTTCAGTGGTGATCTTTTACCTGCGTTGGTGAGGCAAACCGTGCGCTATGAAACAGCTTTCATGGGTGACGGAGATTTACTCTACTGGGAACTTCATAGCAAGATTGCAGTCGTGTATCTGTTATTACAAATCTCATAGAGCACAATCATTTCAAGTTGCAATCGTCTATGTTTAAGTGGTAAGAGATTTATTTATTCAAAAGATCTTCGTAAGACAAACGATTGCGGTAACGTTTGTACTTCGACGCGCAGCGACCTTGGCGACTTGAGAAGTTCACTCGCAGAGTCAAACTTAAAATGTCATTCTCAAATGTTATAAAGTCCTCAGTCAGTCCTGCTATAAAGGGTGCGAAAAATAGGTTATTATATCCGATTAAATTTTTCGTCCACCGCTGTCTGATAAACAGGTCTCAGGTGACGGACAAAATAATTTTTGGCCGATCACGAAACTGAGACGCTTCTCACGCCCGGTAAATTATGTTTATTTATTTATTTACCAATTTATGTACACGGACAATATATACAGAGAATACATAAACAAAAAGTTGTACAAAGGCACTTCTTATCTCAAAAGAGATCTCTTCCAGTAGGCCCGTGAGAGGAGATTTTCATATATGAAAGGCATACAGGCGTGTTGTGTACGTTCTTTAGGGATCAACTTTCCCTCTCTCTCTCAGCGTTAAGTCAAAGTCAACAATTTTTATTCAATGCAGGATAAATAAATATATCACTTATTGAAGGTCATTATTTTTAGTGCAAAAGCTACCGATACTAGCGTTTCCCAACGACCACTGCTGAGAAGAAACTTATTTACACAGTATTGGTCGCCTACGCGCCGGAAGGGCTTTGTCAGTTTACAAAGATATTATGCCTAATACAATGTTATCACAATATAACATGTAAAGCTTACGAATGAGTGCCAAATCCAATTTACAGAAATAAGTAACACTGAGTAGTCCGAGCTGGCCAGTCCCTACTGGCGGCACCCGTTCACGAGTTGACGCGTGGATCAGCCATCGCCGAACTCAACTATATTAGAGGGAATCCAGTGACCCGATCCACGACGCCACCACCAGTCTGGACATTTTAGTGGGCATGCTAGGCTCAGGCTCACCGACCGCGTATTCCCAGTTACATCCTCAGCTGTAATGCTGTGAAGCCCGGGGTACGCTTGATCCAATAGGGGTCAACTTACCCCAAAGAACATATGAGTATATCGAAATATGAAAAAAAAAATTGACCTCTCATATAATATAAGTCGATCGATCAGTTTAGCCGAGTTTCTGTAGAAAGCAAACATTTTATTTCCATATTTCGGCTGCTACTAATCTGAAAAGCTGAAATAAAGTTTTTATATTTTAATTTAAATGTTTTCCACCTTTTTTGTGCTTATTTTAATTGTTATCTGTGTACCTAACACGCTTTTAATAAATTCTCATATTCTATTCATAAAGCATTCGAAACCACACCGCTCATAATGAATTTCTGTACGTTCATCACAAAACAATTACAAGGATTTAAATTATTTCACGCATTTTGGTTTTGTAGAGCCGTAATTCATTCATTTACAATCTGGTTTCCTGTACTCCAGCGGAAATTTAAAACTGTTTCCAACAGGGTTAAGCAAAAAATTTACAAATAAGATATATTCAATCTTGCTCATTCATTTCATAGATTAAAAGAGGTATCGAATGGTCGCATAAACGTTAAAATTCTACAGTACCAACTCGTCTAAGGCGATTCACCTGGCAACGCGCCCCGCCGCGGTGCGCGGAATCTGCCGCGTTTTTAGTGGGTTGGACTAGGCGTGTTTTACAAACTGAGGTACTTGTGTACAATGGACGGTGCAGAGGGATCACCGCCCAAAACGCTCATGGTCTATGTCGTATATTATAATAGAAATTGGTATATTTATTTATTAATAGGCGATGCGGGAAAAGTGATGGATTGCATCCATCACTATTTTGATACCTTTTTCCATCTTCTCATCCTATCATCACGCAAAAGTGGCCGTCGTGTCTTCTGCCTTATTAGGATTCTGCTTAGAGTCGCAAAATGCTCAACCCAAAACAAAATAAGTCTTACTACCTATATCGTAGTAGGTACCTAGTAGCGTTATTTTTGCAAAAGAACTCAAAATTTAAGTCATATTTTGTAAGTGAAACAATTTAGAAACGTTGGTGCGTAATACTCCTTAAAAAATGATAAGTAAATGACAACGCAAATGTGAAACCACCAAGCATTTCTTTCATTACACTTGGAAATACGTTCAACCGAGAACCGAAGACGAATGGCGATGATTTTGTTAACATTCTATTAACGACTTTTGCTTTTCCTTTTTACATTAACAACATCAAAGATGTAGATTTGTATTTTCCTGAAACGAAATGGATGTGGAATTCATTTGTAGAATGTAAATTTTATCGATATCATGCTTACTAATGCTTTTTGGAAAGTAAGAATATCAACTTTTTATCCAAAACATTTGGCCTACTCTTCTATCTATACAAAGATTTACCGGGTTCCAAGAGTTTTAATCTATAATTTAATGTTTAATTTCTAAGGAAAATGATAAACTTTTATTTTCCGAGGACATATATTGTTTCTTATTCGTGTGGGCGTGTTACCGTTTTCTAAAATTTATTTGACCAGCGAATCATCCACCGACTTTACATGTAGCCAACACTGGTGTCAGATTTTTCAAATTGCCTAAAGGCATCAGACATAGCTTGATGACTGCCATGCAATGATAAAAGCCAGGACTATTTGTCAAATAGTCCTGCATGGCTGTAAAAGTTATAAAAATAATTAATAAAATGAAAACCAGTGGACTCGTATAGATTTGTCGCCAGAAGCACACTTGAAGCAATCAAAGGCCTATGATTTTAACTTGTTAGGAATAAAGAAGCAACAAAACTAAAGATACCAGGTTAAAGGACTTGTATCCAGGGCCGTAAAATAATTATCAAAAAAGAACTAATAAAAAAAATATTCGGAAAACACTACACTAAAGCATTCTTTACGAAAAATTATAAATTATATTAGGTATTTGCTTCGCTTCTCAACAACCGGATCAAACCGTATCTCTTCTCATAATTGAGAAGAATCTTTATTGCCGGTCCCTGTACGCAGCATCTTATTATTTTTAAATGAGAATGATTCGTTTTCATTAAAACGGCGCTTGTAACATGTCTTTTACTTTTTGTCTAAATATTTTTTATGGGTTTTTTGTTTGTAGGTAAGTACTTGAGTATTTTTATGAATAAATGATTACCTTCAGAAGGGAGAGAGTGGGAATTGAGTTAACTTTTTATTAAGTATTTAATAGTTTTAGTGAAACTTTGTGCCACGTTTGCTAAAGTTTTGTTATAAGCTTCCTCAGAGCTTATAAAATTATTCTTCAAAAGGGTATAAAAAATTTCTTTAGTTGTCATTTTGTCTCTGGGGAAAACCGTGGTCGCAGATACGTCATTCTTTAATTTAATTCGTAATTCAGTAAGCTATAATTAAAAGTGGTTAAAACACGCAGACTAAATTTTTGTGTGACAATTTTATGTGCAATGCCTGTCTGATAATGGAACAATCTGAATGGAATCTTGCAAAACACGCAATGTAAGTTGAAAACAGACACTGGAATGGAGGAAGACTGATTTAATAGCTGCTTAGAGCGATCAAAATGCATACGCACATTGCAAATCATAAAATGTTTCACCACGAAATTCATCACAATCTCAGAGCATATCCATGATGTGAGCGTGTGAAGGGGGGTCTTTGGTTTGCTTATTTTTGATGACTTAAGGGGTCTGGACTTCCATTACGTAAGATAAGTAATTATTTCTTCCATGCTTGTCTGGGAGAAAAGGAAAAACATAGAATGTACCAGCTGCTTCTCTTCCCGCGCAGATCGTAAAGCCCGATCGAGGGAATGGGCAAGAATCAGAATCATATCAACCCATCACTATTATGATTTCCTTTTTCCACCTTCATGTCCGCCATCACGCTAAAAGTGTGATAGTAATTATTTATTAATATTTAATACTAGCTGACCCGGCGAACTTCGTTTCGCCCTTTCCCGTTCCCTTTTCCATAATTTCTCACCGTTTAAACCTTCCCTGGACTTTCATGAATATTTCAAGACCAAAATTCGCCAAATCGGTTCAGCCATTCTCGAGTTTTAAGCAGACTAACGAACAACAATTCATTTTTATTTATATAGATTAGGCAATTTTCTTTAATTTTGATTTGAAATTACACAGACAGTAAAATTAAAACTACGAGCAATATACTTACTCATGAAAACAATGAAAAAATTAAATAGATTTTCTAAATAATATAATGCTTACGTAAGTATAGGAGGGGGGGATAAGAGATTGCTTTCTTTTGCTGACATGTGAGGCGAGGAGGTTAAAATGGCTCAAATTCTGCTTACGTAATACTAGAACGATCCCTGTGTAGGTATAATAGAGTTCTAAACAAGCATTTTGTTTTTTGTTTTTTTAGCCATGCATGTCCCACTGTTGGGCAAAGAAGAATATAAAGCCTTTTAATAGATTCGACGCGTCGTGTCCCAAAAGTGTGAAATTCTCGTCAAATTATCAACTTTATACAAATTAGCGATATTGCGATAATTGTCAACACT
The DNA here is from genome assembly GCA_963576875.1 of Acrobasis repandana. Lineage (NCBI taxonomy): Eukaryota > Metazoa > Arthropoda > Insecta > Lepidoptera > Pyralidae > Acrobasis > Acrobasis repandana. The sequence goes on along the minus strand of OY756230.1, from coordinate 4,637,998 downwards.
TAAGTAATCCTACGATGATGTTAATAAATTACGTAGAGTCTCATACAATCCTATTTTTAGTTTTGTAAGTGTTCAGTATTGTTAACCATGTATTTTTTTAATCAACCTATATCATATAAAAAATGCGTTTACCTGCATTGACATAATATATAGACCAGCTATCTCAAACATGGTCCCCTGTTCTAATTTTAAATAAATGGCGGCGTGAACTTACCGATGGAAAGTTATTTCTTTACAATTCAATTCAATTCAATTTATCTTTATTATCATAGGATATTTATAATATCTCTTAATAATAATCACTTTGTTTTGTTTTGCACAAATGTTGACGTCAAATCGTTACTTAAAGCTAAGTTTACGCCGCTTCCTAGGCGCAAGTGCAGAAGAAGCGGCAACAAACTGCACTGCACGTTTTCTCCAAAGACGTCAACTAACTAAAAACTTAAAATTAGTTATATAGATGGACAGAGATTACATTGTTTATTATGTCATAATTAAATTGAATTATAAGAATTACGAAATTTAAAAAAAATGTCAATTTGTAAATTTAGTATGTACCAATGTAACTAAATTATGACATGTCTAAGTATACAAACCTTTAAGAGGGACCCGCGCCAAGCTCAAGCCAGACCTTTTTGTCTTTAAGATAGTCATCGGTCCTATAATAAGCCTTCTCACAAAGTACTTTCTTTACATAAGCTTTGAATTTTCTGTCTACACTTTGCCGTGTTCCTTGAGTTATTCTTACTGTATTATAACACACACCAAGGCATTTCTAATTATGTTTACCACGTTTTCGTATGGTTTTCGCTTATATACTGTCGAAAGTACTAGGCATAAAGAACTAGCAAGCGACTAAAGTTTATGGAGATGAGAACGGGACAAAACAGTGAGTGCCTTCAAGCCGACCACTAGTCTTTGGGTCTTGCGGCTTTGGCCTCTGTCTGCTTAGAGTCATCATTTTAGGCACTACAGCTTCGGGTGGGCCTTGGCCTGGTGAAGCAAATTTCTCCAGCCGGTTCTATCCTTGGCCTTTTCTCACCAATTTCTCACTCCAAGCACTTTTAGGTCTTGTTGTACTCTATCCATCCATCTAAGTTTTGGTCTGCCGGGGGTCTTTTCCCGTCTTGTTTACCATTTAGGAGGCACTTGGGAGCTCTATCACCGTTCATTCGCTCTACGTGACATTTATCAAGCCCAATGCCCATCGTAGGCATTTATCAAGATGGGAATCTTGATAAATCTGACTACGTCTGCTTAGAGCCGCAAAACCAAAAATGCTCTGACTTATAGGGATAATTACGTGATATGTATGTATGTATTTACCCGTGTGGTTTCGGGTTAGAATGGGACCACTCCATCTCTTCCTGTGGATGTCGTAAGAGGCGACTAAAGGATTAAGCACAAATATCTCGTGCTACAATTGCATTCCCAAGGAGGCTTAACGTCGGGCGGCGGCCGGTTGTAAAACTTTTTGCACAAATACATTCCCAAAGAGGGTTGACGTCAGGCAGGCGGCCGATCATAAAACTATAGCCAAATCATTTATATTATTTCCGGCTATTTCTTCTCCATTTTGCAAGGTCTTTGGCATCCTTGGATGACCATTGACATGTATGTTATATTTGAAGAAGAAAAAGCGGGAAAGCGCACCCTGGGCTCCGAAGCAGCACAGCTGAGGATGCAACCAGGAACGCGCTTAGACGAAGAAGAAGATGTATGCATGTATTGTTTAGTGCAATAACATATTGTATTAACGTTTTGATTGACTCTTGGATTTACCTGCTCGAATTGAGTGGGATTATGAAATGGATGGAGTTGGTGTATTCAATTCACGCAAACATATTTTTCTAATATTGGACCTGAAATCTGTAAACAAAAAAAATATGGCTGGATTAATCAAAAGTCTGATTGCGACTCATTCGATTACCCAAATTGGAGATATTAATTACTCTGAAAATTGCTGAGTGGCGCAGTAATTAATATTTTGTAAGGGCGCTTCAGGTGAATGGCTTTATTAATTGATATTTTATATTATCTCGATAATCCAAGTTTTTCTGTAGCTAAATAAGGAAGTAAGTATATAAATACCTAACAAGTTCATTTGATAGACAAATTAAAAATCCTCCGAATTTCAAGTGTTCACCCCCAATAACACCCCCTGGCCAGCGTGGAGAGTGTAGGTCAAATCCTCTGGCTGCTCTGGCTGCTCTGGCTAGTATATGGCTTTGGTAGTACAGAGAGGGTCGTGCTCCTGCAGTGGAGACTAAAAAAGACCTGATGATGATGACCCCCAATAACTTCTGAACGGCTAAACCGATTATCATCAAACGTAGCTAAGAACCATCTTGACAGACAAATTCAACTTTTGATTTAAAAAAAAAGCGGCTAAGTGAATGTCAGACTCGCCCATGAAGGGTTCCGTAGCAGCAAGTAACATTATACGATTTATGACGAATTAAAAAATAACTATCTATAATACCCAGACCGCTATAGTTTTAATTGAAAGTACATACTTTGAGGTATATACCACATTTTTTTCAGAATTATTTTAGTAATATTTCAAAAGTTACGGTGGGGGGACACCTCAAATTTTAACTTTGTATTAGATTATCTCAAGACTGGGGGGTTTGATCTACATAGTTTTAAAGCAGTTTTTGTTGCATTTTAAAAGACCTTTTCAACGATACCCCGCACGTTGGGGTTAGTCCAATTTGATTTTTTAAATTCACTTTTCGTTGTATGGGTCCCATACAACGAAAAGTGAATTTAAAAAAAAACATTTTTTCATAATTTTAAAAACTAACTTTTGGAACTTCAATCTCCACCAATTTTCGTGACAACCGGTGCAGTAGCGGCGGAGTACGAGCCCGAACGGACAGACAGACGGACGGGCGGACGGACATGACGAAACTATAAGGGTTCCTTGTGGACTACGGAACCCTAAAAAACCGCATCGAAATCGGTCTATTTGCTAAGGAGCTACGATGCTACAGACAGACACACAGAAACACATAAACGTAGACAAACAGACACACATAGACACACCAATACACAGCTTAAAAATAAACCTGCCAATATTAAAGTTTTCGTAACATCTTTGAATAGACTGGTCATGTCAACCATGATTTCACGGGATCCCTTTATTCTCCTAAATTTTTAGTTTTTAGGGAAGGCGAAGCCGTACATACATAGCGACACAGACGGCGGGAAACTACTTTGTTTTATACTATGATGATATTACGAGGTAATCAAAGTCATAAGGTCATGAGACCCAAAAACTACTTTTTACTCTTCGATCAACAATACACCCAGATATCGGGTCCAACCAAAAAGTAGGGCTCGCTAAATAAGAGCACATTCCCGGCCGGCCTGTGTCACTCCCCGTTTAGGTATCGAAAATATACCTACCTAAATTATTACTAAGCGCGCGGCGACTACTCGGAGTGGTAAATTCAGTTATACGAATCGTTTTTCCAGAGTAATGAGAATTAAACTGACCTGGAATGGATGTCTAGGTGTCGAAACGAAAAGGTGCTGAGTTCTGACGTGAGCTAAATTAAACCATATCGCTAACCACATTGAATAGATATTTATTTGAATTTATTTGCCGAGTGAGACTTCTGTACGTTAGTACTAGTACCTATTCTGTGCTTTTATTATGTTTAGTTCAGTCAAGGAGAAAAACAATATACCTACGTGGTGTAAAAATGTTGACTTCACAGTGAATGTTATTTGATATTCAAGCGGACAGAATTTTGCTTCAATTTTTTTGATTACGAGTTATCTGGTTGTATTATTAATTGAAGTTACATTACATTAGCTAAATAAAGTAAAAAAAAATTGTTAATTATCAGGTCCTTTTTAGACTCCACTGCAGGAGCACGACCTTTTCTGTACACTCTCCACGCTGGCCAGACGGGTCTCATTGATGTTTATAAGCTTTGTTTAGCTTATGTTACCCTCCTATGTCACTTTCTACGACATCCGCAGGAAAACTTGGAGTGGTCCTATTCTACTCTGCCGGGAACCACACGGCTAAAGAATGTATACTTTATAAAGTAAGTAAGAATTAACCGTAAATTAGTAGTAAATTAGCCGTGTGGTTACGGATAGAATATATATATATTCTAACCGTTTGTAAATACCTACTCGTAAACGACCATTGTCGACCATCGTTCCTATCGACCAACCATAAATAAATTTGGATCGTTTGGGCTATAAAATTTAGGGTGGTCCCTAAATCGCCATCTCGGCGAACGTGATTGGCCTCAAATTAAATTTGCATGTAATTATGCCTGATTTATATCTTTAAACTGTTCGTTTATGTTTTCTCTTCATTTCTGAATTATGTTCATTTATGTTTAAACGCAGCGCAATTAGAAAATGACTACTGAATCTAGAAGAATATTTCAGTTTGCCGCCACCCCTTAAAAAACCAAATACTTGATTAACAGTTGCTTGCTTTTCTGTACAGGAATGATTTTTTTCATCATCATCAGGTCTTGTTTAGTCTCCACTGCAAGAGTACGACCCTCTCTGTTTCACTAGAGCCATGTAGAGCCAGAGCAGTCAGAAGATTTGGTCTACACTCTCCACGCTGATCAGACGGGTCGGAGAGGTCTCATTAATGTTCATAAGCTTTGTTTAGCTTGTGTTTCCCAAGTCACCTTCAACGACATTCACGGGAAGACTTGGAGTGGTCCTCTTCTATTTTGCCGGGATTTAAACGATAAAGGAATGATTTTGCCGCATCTTAATTACCAGCTGCTGTCCCCATGGAGTACCTGTAGCGGGGGTGGGTGGCAGGGGGAGGAGTGCATTTATTATATTTTGCCGCCCCTCTGACTTTGCCACCCGGAGCGTGTGCCCGGCCTCTAGATCTGTTCATCATCAGGTCTTCATAAGTTACCACTGCAGTATCACGACCCTCTTTGTTCTACCAAAGCCATACTTGGCCAGAGCTGTCAGAAGATTTGGCCTACACTCTCCAGGCATGCTGGCCAGACGGGTTGGAGAGGTCTCATTGATTATTTGCTTTGGTAAGCTTGTATTTCCTAATTCGCCTGCTATGACATCCTTGGGAAGACTTGGAGTGATCCTATTCTACTCTGTCAGAAACCAGAAGGCATATCTATCTACGAGTAGATCAGTTACTGCATGATAATTACGAAAATAGATACCTGCTGTACTTTTCTATGTAGGTTTGTAAAATATAAATACTTTTAAACTATCGCGTTGCATTATTATTAAATTAATGCATACGTCAAGCTGGGACCACGTTCGGTGAAACCCGAATGAAACGTCAGCAAAATAAATAAATAAAAGGTACGTTTCGCGTTAATTCCCGTATGCATTAATTTAATAGGTTTGTAAAAGTTTTGAGATAAAAGTTTTCACTAAATTGCCTTTTTGTAGTATTATTGATGTTTCACATATTGATACTAAACAAAATCTTACGCCAATATTTAAGAAATGGTTTTCAAAATAGATCTAAAACCATAATCTCAACATTTCAATTTGACAGCTCCAGGAACGCAAATTGAATCAAATATTTAGCGTACATTGTTTATAACTGATTTTGGCACAAATCACAGATGCATTTAGGTAAATCCCTTACTATGGGTCTCATAAGTAGGCTCAAGGTCGCTCAACGCGCTATGGAGAGGGCTATGCTCAGTGTTTCTCTACGTGACTGAATCAGAAATGAGTAAATTCGTAGGAGAACGAAGGTCACTGATATAGCCCAGCGGATTAACTCGTTGAAGAGGCAGTGGGCGGGACACATAGTGCGACGAACCGATGGCCGATGCGGCAGAAAAGTTCTCGAATGGCGACCACGTACTGGCAAGCGAAGCGTTGGACACCCGCCCACAAGGTGGTGAGACGATCTGACCAAAGTCGCTGGAAAGCGCTGGACGCAAGCTGCTCTAGATCGGTCATTTTGGAAATCTTTGGGAGAGGCCTATGTCCAGCAGTGGACGTTATGCGGCTGAAATAATGATGATGATGATCTAGGTAAATATAACTAATTCCCCATATCTCTTCGCTGGCTTGAAATAATCTAGGTATTTTGATTTCCAATAAGTATGTTGTATTTATCTTCTCGTATTTACTTACCTATGGCCTAACGTTCCTGAAAAAAAATGCAAAATATCCTGTAAAATCTTAGGCATTAGTACCTATGTTTGTAGCTATGTAGTATGTATGTAGGTATGTCTGCTAGCTCTAAATCGTAACACTAGCAATGCCGCGTGCATACAATTGAATTGAATCGTAAAACTTTACGCCCACTGTATGCAAATAGCAAAGTGCACTATGCCATTCCTGCTTCAGTTGCACCCGCAATCTGCAGTGAAGATTATTGCTGATTGAAATACTGCCATATGGTGGCGGAGTATACCTAACTATATCTAACAAGCACACTTTTGACTTGGCGCAAAAAGAGGGGTCTTATAAGTTAGTGTGGTTCCCAGCAGAGTAAGTAGAATAGAACTACTCCAAGTCTTTCCGTGGATGTCGTAGAAGACGACTTAGGAAACACAGCTTAACAAAGCCATAAACTATATAACATAAACCAAAATCATTATATACAAAGTGGAAGGGACATACCCGTTATAAATTAAACCACGGGCTATACTAGATCACTTAAGTATAATGAAATTTGTTTTAATTTCATTATACTTACTGAGTAAAAAAACAAAAAAAAATTTCGACATTCCGATGCAAATCGCCCGGGCGGCCGCACACTTTTGTATGGAAATGCCGAAATTTTTTTTTGTTCTTTGGCTGTTATTTAAATTTCATTATACTACCTATAATGATCTAGTATAGACCGTGGTTCGATTTATTACGGGTATGTCCCTTCCACGTTGTATAATTATGTAAATGTTTGGTATATGAATGTCTAGCAGAGGAATTCATGTTCATGGATCTGAGTTCAGAGCAAAGTCCTATTATTATGTTTAGGATCTTATAATTGCATTCATTATATGATCATCAGGTTTTTTTTGTCTCGACTGCAGGAGCCTGACCTTCTCTGTACAGAGCCATACTTGGCCAGAGCAGCTATTCATTACACTAAGTTTTATTTGTATTTTAACGTTATTGTACTTCAACTTGACATTGAAAATCCAACCTTCAATTGTTATGCTTGAAGCGCGTCTCATCGTCTCATTCCCATCTCTACGGGGCGCGATTTGTATGCGGGGCCGTACGAGCATTTGTCTCGTTTAGGACTCGTGCGAAGTTCCACGTTGTATATATATACATATATGTGCATAGAATATTCGAAGAGTTCCTTGATTTCTCGAGGATTCCACCATGAGATCTTCACCTGGTAACAACAGAACTAACTTGTATATATAACCCTTTAAAATAAAAAAAGAATTTTCTAAATCGGTTACAAAATTATTGAGGAGCACACGTAAATAAGTTTTTATTAAAAAATTTTTTTTTTGTACAAGCTTTTATTGTGAGACCAAAGGTCTCGCCAACACCAAACAAATAAGCCCAAACTCAACGGGGTCGCGTCGTTTTATTACAGAGTTCTTATGGCCACCAGCTCAATCATCAGACCCCTTACATCATCTAAGGAAACAGTAATTGTAAAGACGAATCCAACAAACCCAAACTCGATGGGATTCTGTCGTTTCATTACAGAGTTCTAATGGCCACCATCCAGCTTCATCATTAGATCAGCTCCAAGTTATCATAATATTGCATAGTCACGCGATATACATATGTGCGCAAAATTTCAGCTCAATTTGTTGAAGATATCTGCTTCAAAATTGAGTTGCAGGATTCCACTCGCACAAACATAGTTACATACATACACTCCAAGTTAAATAAAAGCTTGGAAAAAATATTCAAATTTAGAAGCTCCTTTTTTAAGTCACTTAAAAAATCAAGCGCACACCGCGGCAGCAGTGTCAATTACGCGAAACCCTGTGTAAACGCTTTTAGTACATTAGTCGCCTCTTAATAACACCCACAGGAAGGGATGGAGTAGTCGTATACCACGCCGGAAACTACGCGGCGCGGGTAATGAAATACTCCAGTCATATATATTCTGTGTGCTAAGATAGTGATGTGGGTCGTGTGAAGTGACAACAAGAGAGACTTGGTAACGGACAATTAAGAGGAAACACCAAGGGCTAGAGTAATGAAAAATAAGTATTTGTAAAATATATTGCTGTCGCGCTGTGCCCGAACTTCAACCGAGCAAGTGCGATACAGACATACTGCAGCTTGGACTGAAAATACCTATTAAAAGAACAGAAAATCAACGATTCGTAGTCCCCTGATTTCTTCTTTAAAACCTAACCGATATAAGTACTTTTTGCATTACGAATTAAGAAAGACTTGAGCGGTATTTCTATGTTTCAATTTTTTCATATAATCTAGTCTTTGTTTTCTGGATGTTAAACACAGCGCAAAATCTGGCCATTTTTTTAGGTTTTTGAACGTTCATATCTCTTTTAATAATTAATTTATGAAAAAAGAAGAAAACATAGGGATATGTTAATAGTGGCTGTAGATATTCAGGAAAAAAAATATAACTCTACCGGCATTATCCAGGGAGGAAACAGGGGACTACGTTTGTATGGATAAATGGCCCTTGTGTTCCGTCTTAAGGTTAAAAATCAAAGCAGCTCAGTGAGTAATAGAATCGGTTTAGGTTCTACAGTTATGCATTCGTATATATAGCCTTGTACTCGTAGTCTCGTATGCAGGATGACTTTTAAAACATTGGCAACATTTTAGGAGGAAGTTAATCAGTCCGTAATACTGAACTACTTTCCATAAAAATAATTATCGAAAAACGAAAAAAATTCGGCTTCCATACAAAACGGCGCTCAGCCAAATAGATTTTGTGTTCTTTTCTTTCATCAGGGTTTTTTTAATCTCCAATGCAGGAACACGAAATTTTGTATGAGAGGATTTTTCGATAATTTTTTTTATGGAAAGTTGTTCAGTATCACGGACTGAACTTGCTTCAAAAACGTTGCCGGTGTTTTAAAAGTAACCCTGTATAGCTTTCTATACGAAGCCACATATTACCTACCTATATTTTACCTATGACAGCCCGCAATTGCATTCCCAAAGAGGGTTGACGTCAGGCAGGCGTCCGGTTGTAAAACCATAGCCAAATCATTTAAAGTGTTCGGCTATTTCTTCTCCATTTTGCAAGGTCTTTGGCATCCTTGGGTGACCATTGACATGCATAGTATATTTGGAGAAGAAAAAGCGGGAAAGCGCACCCCGGGCTCCGAAGCAGCACAGCTGAGGATGCAACCGGGAAAGCGCTTAGACGAAGAAGAAGAAGAAGATTTTTTCAGCAGTGGGCGGAAACATAATAAAAATGAAAAAATGGAAACGATGAAAAAAAGAAAGAAATAGATAGTGCTCAGGAAAGTCATAATTGGGGAGACCGAATTTGGATTAAACATTATACTTTAGGTAGTAAGTGTGTCAGTGAATGAGAAGTAAGTAGGTAGGTAAGTATGTTTGATTTGTAGATAGTTCATTTGAGAGTAAGGAGTAAATTTTCAGTTTCGCCGTAGTCGAGTGTTAGGAAATGTTTGGAGACAAGTAACTAGTTTACAGGAGAAATTTGAAAGGGATAAATAAGGTCTGAAGTTTGGCAAATATATCCTCACATACATTATGTTTTCAAATATGTACTGTGATGCAAAGGTAAGTACCTACGAGTATTTCCTTGAATAATTCTCTGAGTGAATCTCTCGCTACTAAGCCGTAAATGGCATACAGTTCATCATCATCATCATCATCGTCTATATATCATAAGTTATACTAAGGCACATGAGCTTGACAAACGGAAGGTATTAAATTAATAGGCGTTACTGATACCTCAGTATCACGGAATATACACGGAAATATTTACGGACAAATCGCAGGCAAATAAATCACGCAACATGATACCACCAATTGAATTGTTTGACGACCTTTGTGGTCTATTGGTCATCATGCCAGGCTGTCACACCGGAGGTCCCGGGTTCGATCCCCGGTCAGGTCAAGATGGAATATGATCTTTTTCAGATTGACCTGGGTCTTGGATGTTTATTTATATATGTATCTATTTGTTATAAAATAAAATAGGTTGAGCTAGTATCCCATAACACAAGTCTCGAACTTACTTTAGGGCTAGCTCACTCTGGGTATTTGTCATCAAAAATTATTTGGAAAATACTTAGTTCATAAAATAATTTAAACGGTATCAAACATTCATTACTCCCAATGAGAATGTTGCAGTTGCTTGACATGGAAGTATGTTTCCAACGGTACCCATTATGGAATAGGTACCGTTAATACTAACCATGGGGTTGTGAAACGAAATTGACGTGGAAGCGGTAATAGGGATATGGACTGGGTCCGAAAATATTTTTTTATTTAGTCGTCAGTTAGATTATCCAAAAAGAATGGACCCATGTTATTATATATTATAGTTTTAAAGATACAGCGCATCAAAGTTTTGGACTGGGGGCGATTGACGTCACCGCCTAGTGAAAATCGTACTAGATCGTGACGTCACGTCAAAATTTAAATACGTCTTAGCTTCATCATCATTTCATTATCAAAGAAAAGAAAAAAATACATATACAATATTTTTTAATTCTACCTAATAAAAAAGAAGATTGTGCTACAAGGTGTAAAGGTTATGTTTTAAGGCGAGGGCGCTACTTTTTACGCTACGCTTTTAATAATATATTATTTTGAAGCAAGAGAACCAAAAAATTTTGACCTACAGTCATCCATGTAAGATACAGATACAGATACACTATCACGTCTTTATCCCTAACGGGGTAGACAGAGCCAAGGGCGGTAAAGCCCAGGCCACTTTTAGCGTGATGGTGGGCATGAACGTGGAATATTGGCATTGGAATAAAACACCTTTTACATCCATGTAAATGGTGTTTTATTCCAATATTAAAAAATTACAACGCCGTTGCCTATATTTTATAATTTTAAAACTAAATTCTGCTTTTTTTTTCTGACAGCCAAAATTTTTTTTGATTCTACTGTGGTTTTCAAATGTGTTTAACGCCTAGGGAATTTACTTTTTACTTTTCAGTGTCTAGAGAATTACCAATGACTTTAGCCCTAAATATTTGGGATGAAAACATTGTTTTTCGAATAGATGAGATGAAAAATATTTTTTAATCCACATCCTTATTGAGGAAATCGATATGGCACGGACTCTGGCACGAAATAAACTCCCTAGCTCGTAAGGCTCTATTTATTGGACACTCGGCTTTGGTCCCTGGGGATATGGAGCTTTGACCTAGTAGGTACTACCTTAATAGATTTCACCGCATCTGTGTCTGGATATCTATTTATTTTAGACACCAACTATCCTTTCTGTTTTTCTTTTCCTAAAAGTTGACAGGGAAATAATTATTTATCATTAAGTATACCTATTGTAGCTTTTAGCTCAATAAAAGTTTTTAAATTAAATTAAATTAAAATAAATTATGATGATGATATAAAAGTAAGCTTAAAATATAAGTAGGTATAAAGAGGGGCTTATCACTAAAGCGATTTCTTCCAGCCAACCTATGGGTAAATTAAAAAGAAGCGTTTTCTTACGCAAATTAAATTAAAACTTTATAAAAAATATATGTCCGGCCAGGTAAGTCCGTCAGAAATCTAGTTCCTTCCGCATTTTTGTCGTAAAGCATTCTCGTAACGCATTTTTATTACATTAATTATATTTTCTTCTTATTAACTCCTACCGCGAGTACCTAATCTTTGTTTAATCTAAAAGTATATGAAATCACTGGCGTTCGTGGTATTTCTAAGATTACCTACTTTTTTTTAAAGGTAGGTAATCAATAATTACGTATAACATTACATTAATACATTAAACGTAAAATTATAAATAAATAAAAGTAAAACATTATGTATATTATATAAGAAATTTACCGCAGATCACTACGGTCGCAGGGCAGCATGTAAAAGTAAAGATACAAAAAACATTATTATTAAGACAAGCTTACTTAATGTCATGAACTTATACATTTTGAATATACAAAAATATTGCCATTGTTTCATAAATATATTCGGAAAATGAAAACAAGTTGCAGTGCCTGGAGGCAGCCGAAATTGTATACGTTTGTCATTTGTACAAGATGTCACGAACAACAGCTCGGCGACTATTGTACAGTACCTACAGCTTATAAAACAGTAAAGTTACAGAAGTTGACGTATTTGGACTGCTGACTGAATGCTGCAGTGCAGTTTTTTGCCGCTTTTTCTGCGGCACTAATATAAACTTAGCTGTAAATAAATGATCTGACGTTAACAACTTTTACGAAATCGAAGGAAAAAAATAACAATTATCAAGTGATACAAAGATACAAATATCCAATGATAAATAAATGTTTGACTTGACTTGACTTTGACGACAGAGTAGAATATTTTTTTTTTTTTTTAAATTTAAAATATCTTTATTATCATAGGATATTTATAATATCTCTTAATAATAGTCACTTTGTTTTGTTTTGCACAAATGTTGACGTCAAATCGTTACTTAAAGCTAAGTTTACGCTGCTTCCTAGGCGCAAGTGCAGAAGAAGCGGCAACAAACTGCACTGCACGTTTTCTCCAAAGACGTCAACTAACAAACTTAAAATTAGTTATATAGATAGACAGAGATTACATTGTTTATTATGTCATAATTAAATTGAATTATAAGAATAACTAAATTTTAAATATAATTTTGCACCATATTCTTTCCTCTCTTACAAGTGTCGTAAGAGGCGACTAAGGAAATAGGTTACAGAGAACTGGCTACGTCCGCTACACTAAGAATTTATACCATTTACTTTGATCACCAACCCGCCTGCAGAGTGTGAAATTGTGAAAAGTTATTGGGAAAGGCCTTTAGTGGACTGATATAGGCGGTAAATAAAAGCACTCGATGAAAATTGCATATATTTGTACACATCTGTCATTAAGTAGCAACAAAATATTATTTTCATCTTATCTATTCGAAAAACGATGATTTATCTAAAAATATTTAGGACTAAAGTGACTGGTAATTTTCGTGCGACTGAAATGTAAAAAAGAAAATCTCATGGGATTAAAAAAATAAGTTAAATAGCGCTCTCGCCTTAAAATATTACCTTTACGCCTTGTAGCACAACCTACAATGAAGACGGGATAAAAAGAATTAATGAGGAAAATAAAACAGCATTTAAGTATTAAAAATACAAGGACTCTAAACTAAATTAAAAATCCTTGTGTAAATAGAGGATTTTGATTGTTTGAATCGCTGCCCTCTAACGGTAATTACTAAAAAATACTAAATTTTAATTTCTGTACTTTTTGTTTCGCAGTCCTGTCATCTTCCACAAGATAACAACTAACACCCTCATATTTTATATTGCATGTATTTTCCTGGTTCAAGAGGGCAAATCTGCAGCGCCTCGAGCGGAAAAGACAATAAACAGTTACAGTACTCTACGTCGTATATTTTTACACAATCTGAGTAAATATTTTTGTAAATAGACGACCTCCTTGGGCAAAAGCCTCCCCTTTTCGTTTCCAATTACTTCTATCTTCGACTGATTCCCTCCATTCTTTATCGAAAGCGGACAACTCGTCTTTTCATCTCATCCTAGGTCTTCCTCTCGACCTGTTTCCGTCTGTAGGGTAGGAACCCATGCTGTTGTTGTGTGGGCCCATCTTTCGGGCACCATGCGGCAAACGTTAAAATTAAAAATTACTATAGTAAAATCTGTCCATAAGAAAAACAAAAAACTGACCTCAACAACTATCGACCTATTGGTAGCTCTCTTACCTACAGCCTCAAAAATTTTTGAAAGAGCAATTGCCAACCGCGAATACAGTTTCTGCGAAAAATATAAATTACTTGACGAATGCCAGAACGGTTTCCGGAAAAACCGATCGACTATATTGGCTGTATACAAATATGTCCAAGAAATATTAAAAACACTGGACAGCGGGAAATATGGCATTGGAATGCTGTTAGATATGACTAAGGCATACGACCGGGTTTTGTTTAATATCCTATTAGATAAATTGTATTGGATTGGGATAAGGGGAATTTCACATCAATGGTTCGCTTCATATCTTTCGGGTAGAAAACAGTTTGTAGAAATCGAGCATTATAATTATGATACTGGCACGATTCAAAATATTCGATCAAACTGTATACCGATTAACTCTTCCATCCCCCAAGGTAGCGTGCTCGGGTGCCTTTTATTCTTAATATATATCAACGATCTCCCACAAATAATAAAAGAGCACAATGTCCTATTTGCTGACGACATCTCAATCCTAACATCAGCTAAAAATTGTAGAAATCTATGTGAACACCTTATAGATATCCTAACAAAAACGACGGACTTGCTGAGTGACCACAATTTGGAGGTCAACTATTCAAAAACAAAATTAATGGTTTTCCACCCATACCAAAAACCTGCATTAATTTTATTACTGAATTTTTAAGGAATGGATCTGGAAGAAGTAAATGTGTTCACCTTGTTGGGCATAGACATAGATAGCAACATAAACTAGAAGTCTCACATCCAAAAACTTTGCGCTAAATTATCCAAGTTCGCATACGCGCTCAGAGAGGTAAAGAAAACAACAGACATCGAAACGGCACTTATCACCTACTATGCTTACGCCCACTCGTGGCTTAGCTACGGCACAGTTCTATGGGGAAGCGCAACCGACTGGGATACAGCTTTCATGTTACAGAAAAGACTGGTCCGTATAATAGCAAATATAAAGCCAAGAGACAGTTGTGTACCTTATTTTAAAAAATATAAAATTTTAACTTTACCGAGCATTTATATTCTAGAATCTTGTAAGTTTATCCGTAAGCATCCATGCTTTTACACCAAAAGAAAAGATATAAATGCTAAATATAACTTCAGACATCAGAATAGGTTACAACTCTCTGGCGTGTCTCTTCTCTGCTAAAAAGAGCCCTTTCAACTTGGCTCCCACTTTCCGGGGTGTGCCTGTTCCTATCACCCGTCATCTCGAACTTCTCGGTATCGATCTCTCATCAAATCTTAACTTCGGTAGCTATATTGAGTCCAGGGCTAAGACGGCTTCAAAAAAACTGGGCATCCTCTCCAAGGTCCAACGATATTTTACCCTTGACCAACTGTTGAGCCTTTACACAGCTCAAGTCCGCTCATGTATGGAGTATTGCTCCCACCTATGGGATGGATCTGCCCGCTATCAGCTCGAAGCCCTGGAAGCTATCGACAGACGTGCCAGAAGACTCGTTGGTGATGAGTTGCTTACGGCAGGACGGCTCCACAGCCTCGAACATCGCCGACTGGTAGCAAGTCTGTGTGTCTTCTACAGGTTGCACTTCGGGGAGTGTGCGCAGGAATTACATAATTTAATTCCCCCTGCACCATTCCACCATCGGACAACACGACGTGGACAGGGATTCCACCCATTTGTGGTCGATATTCCTCCTCATCGTACCTCTCGATTCGCCTCCTCCTTCATTGTGCGAACCGCTAAGGTGTGGAATTCCCTCCCTGCGTCGATGTTTCCCCATACATATAATTTAGGGATTTTCAAGGCAAGAGTGAACAGGCATTTTTTGAGTCTGCGTGATACACCTTAGACCTCATCTTAGCTTCCCATCAGGCTAGATAGAGATCAAACGCACTCAAATTTCTAATAAAAAAAAAAAAAAAAAAAAAAAACTACCAACTTTACGCCTTAAACTCCACTCATCTAGCCCTCTAGCCATGTCCATAAAGCTATATAATAAACTCCCAGAAACTATTAAATCCATAGAAAATGATAAAACATTTTTTAAACACATTAAAGAAGTGCTGGCTAAAAATGCTATTATTCTATAAATGAATATCTAGATGACAAAGATCAATTTAAGTAAAAATTGTATTATCTGTGATAAAAATAATAATAATAAAGTTAAGTTTAAAAGTGTAAGTAAGTTTAAAATTAAATAAAGAGAATAATAATAATAATAATAATTACAGAAGTTTTTAGTAGCGGCATCAAGATGGAGTTTGGTGTAGATAAGTGTGCGGTTATGCATGTACAGCGGGGAAAGGTAGTAAATTCAACAAATTTACAACTTTCTGAGACAATGACTATCAAGTCTCTTTCGGAGTCTGAAACCTACAAATACCTTGGTATGTCACAGTCATTGGGTATTATGGATGGGGACATAAAACAGGCAGTGAAGGAACGCTTCTTTGGCAGACTGACAAAAGTTTAGTACTTTTGTCAGGTGGCAATAAAACCCGTGCCTTCAACGCTTGGGTGATGCCCTTACTCATTTACTTCTTTGGCATACTAAGGTGGACTCAGACTGAGCTAGATGCCCTAGATAGGAAGGTCCGCCTACTGCTCACAACACATCGTATGCTACACCCACGCTCATCTATTATGAGACTGTACATCCCACGGAAATGTGGAGGTCGTGGCTTTTTAAACGCCAAGAATCTTCACAACCGTGAGGTGTGCAGTCTTAGGGAATATTTCCTTAGCAATGTGTGTGGGTTGCATCGTGATGTTGTAGCAGTAGACAAAGGCCTCACGCCGCTATCCTTGGCAAAAGAGAACTGGCGCAAACCAACGGTGCTAAGTACCGAGGATCGCAAGAACGTATGGAAGAGCAAGGAGCTCCACGGGCGGTTCTATCGGGCCTTAACAGGGCCTGATGTGGATCAGCTCGCATCGGTGAACTGGTTACGTTTCGGCGACCTCTTTGGGGAAACCGAAGGTTTTGCCTGTGCAATTGCAGACGAAGTCATGATGACAAACAACTATCGGAAATATATCCTGAAAGACGGTACGGTTGATGTCTGTCGAGCATGTCGACGTCCCGGAGAGTCGATCAGGCATATAATCTCCGGTTGTTCTCATCTGGCTAACAGCGAGTACTTGCACATACATAACCTAGTAGCCAGAATTATTCACCAGCAGCTTGCTCTTCGATACGGGCTTGTAGAATCGGAGGTACCGTACTATAAGTACTCACCGGCGTCAGTTCTCGAAAATGGTCGTGCCACGCTCTACTGGGATCGATCTGTCATCACGGACAGGACTATTGTCGCCAATAAGCCTGATATCGTGCTGACAGATCGATTGATGCGCCAGGCAGTGCTCGTCGACGTCACCGTCCCGCATGACGAGAACCTCGTGAAGGCCGAGAAAGACAAACTTAGCAAGTACCTTGACTTGTCCCACGAGGTGACTGCTATGTGGGATGTGGATTCGACGATCATTGTCCCGATAGTCGTATCGGCGAACGGTCTTATAGCGAAGAGTCTTGACCAACATCTTAAGACTCTCTCGCTAGATGGCTGGATCAAGGGTCAGATTCAGAAGGCAGTACTCCTGGACACGGCACGTATTGTCAGGAGGTTTCTCTCTCTGCAGCCCTAATCACCGGTAGCTTGGGCCTTGCCCCGCTGCCAGTGGGCAGCTAGGTTAGGTTTTTGTAAATGTAAAAAATAAAGAGATAATAATAATATAAAAAGAAAATATATTAAATATATAAGTAGGTACCAATACAAAATACAATAATTACAATTGCATAATAATAATAATTAAATAAATATAAGTAATTAAATTGAATTGAATAATTAAATCAATAAATACGATTAACATATATATTATTATTTTTTCTAATAATATAAAAAAATATAAAAGAGAAAAGCTACGAGTACCAAATAGATATTATATTTTTAGTAGCTTGTAAATAAATATTAACGGTGCATGAAAATACATGAATTTAACCATTTCTTTTTTAAAAGCCCTTCTCCCATTACAGCACCCGTCAGGGTACTTAATTGAAACTGTTTAATAATTAAAGACCTGTATGTAATACATTAAGGAAGCAAGAAATGATTGAGTATTGAGTATAACGTGACCCGCCAATTCCACTTCAATCTAGCAGACTTCTTTCCGACGTCAACCACTTGTGCAATGGAGCGCAATGAAGTATTTCTGACACGGTCTGTCCTTTTTATCTCAACATACTGCGCTCCATTGCTCTTAAACAAACCTGCAGTTTGAGCTTTTGCTTTTTGGTCAGCGACAAGTTTGCGCACCATAGGTAAGATAGGCAAGATACACATGTCGAAGTGTCATCCTTTAAGGCAAGTTGGAAGGTCACCTTTGAATAAGTCCTTCATTGACCAACTACGCGCGACTTCCAGTTCTTGACGATTTTCAAAGGAGACTTTTTGTCCTAAGTATCTTCCGTTACCCTACGTCTCGTACTGTTGGTCATGATTTGGGTTTTTGCCTGGTTCATGTAAAGCCCAACCTACAGGCTTGCCGTGCTCAGATCTTGGAGCATTTCTGTGAGCTTAGACGCGGAAGAAGCGAACAAGACAATATTGACGGCGAAACGTAGATTAGTCAATCTTCTCTCACCAGATGATATAGGTTTTTTAAATTTAACAAAATATAGGTTTCATAGAATTTTTTTATCAGCTGATCGCCCAATTTGCATAGAAAGTCGAAATTTGTTTTTCGTATTTCGATTTTTATTCCTGGGTTAGCATCTAGAATAAAATACTCCTTGAATTACTGCTATGCTCACATTTCATTTCTGTATATAAATAAATATATAAGGACAAATCACACTGATTGAGCGAGCCCCAAAATACTATTACTCTATGATAGCAAATAAAAAAACAAATGTGAAAACCAAAGAGAAACAAAACGGAAGATGTAAAATAATTTACTTTCTGTTAATGACACTTTTATTGTATTAATAAATAACAACTAGAAATGTTGCTGAAAAGTCTGATGACTTCCAACAGAAAATTTCCACATTAATTTAACAAACGCTATAGTAACAGATTTAGAGAATTTATTATTTTGCGCGCTTAGTTTCTTTATGGCGTGTTCGCTTTAATATAATAGTAAAATGCTGGCTCCTAATTACGTCCAAGGCCGTAACCAGAGATTTATTTCAGGGAAGGGGAGTTCGTTTTAGATTAAGCTACGTTTCCACTGAAGCAGACCGAAGCGGAGAGGAGCTTAGCGGTATCTGAATTGACCAATCATAAATTACTAACATTAGTTGTAAGTTTGTATGTACTAACAAATGGACTGCAGTTGTCTGAATAAATGAACATTATTATTATAATGCTCAAGCGAAGATTTTGAGCATTATGATTGTATTGCTCTCTGCTCCGCTCCGCTTCAGTGGAGACGCAGCCTTAGGGCCACATTCAGATACTGATTTTATATTAACAATGCCTATGTTACTAAATACATTAACTATCAACCAACAAGTTCGTTTGCGACACTCCCATGGTCTAAGGGCGACAGGGAAGATAGGAGCTTAGTCCTTTAATCGCCTCTTACGACATCTACAGGAAGAAATGGAGTGGTCCTATTCTATGCCGAAAGCCACACGGCTGAGCGGTAAGTGTTTTATCCCATACCTTAATGTTAAGTAAACTTAATTAACCAAAAAAAAATAACAGTGTCACTCCGGGGGTGCCGACAGAAGTGAAAACTTGAAGGTGGTGTCGGTTATACGGTAACAGTGTCGCGAGTTCAGCGGTTTTTTTCCCATCTCAAAAAATGCCCAACAAGCCTAAAGAAGTTTTCACTTCAAAATATTTGTACCTCTGTAACTTTTAAGAAATGGGGATTACCTACGCCCTTATTACCTACGTCTTAATTTACATATTAAGCTTTTCCTCGGAAATTTTTTAATTAAAGTCACTGTGTAATTTAGTTCAGTTCACGCTCAATTTTCGCCTGATTTGTCTCAAAATATGACTGTAAAATGTGGTAAACAATTTTTCTGTAAATTAGGTTTAAGAATCTCACAAAATTGCAGTCATACCTCTGTCAAACACTTAAATATTACACATTTTACTTAAATCGAAAAGCCACCGTACCAAACCTTCAACAAACGAAGCTGATGTACATTTCACAACGTAGCGGATTATAGAGGAATCGGAGCCGATCTAATTTTGGTCGGGAATAGCCACTAAGCCCTGCTGCCTGCACTAAAATAGCGAAATTGCAGAATAAGCAATTATTTATTTATTTATTTTACTCTTTATTGCACACAATTGAACAAATTAGACACAAATAATAGAGATAAATGTTAGCATACAAAAAGGCGGCCTTATCGCACAGCAATCTCTTCCAGGCAACCTTAGGGTAGTATTAATTTAGATATGTTACAGGTGAGGTGCAATATTTCAAAGGAGATATACAAATAAAATATTATAGATACATATAACACAAACTTATATAAAAAAAATATTTACATATATATATTTATATCGGCGAGAGGGTCTATTGACAACAATTACAATCCCAACTCTTATGTCG
Source organism: Acrobasis repandana (assembly GCA_963576875.1). Lineage (NCBI taxonomy): Eukaryota > Metazoa > Arthropoda > Insecta > Lepidoptera > Pyralidae > Acrobasis > Acrobasis repandana. The sequence goes on along the minus strand of OY756230.1, from coordinate 4,617,634 downwards.
CAAAGGGATATGAAACGCGCCGGAAAGGCTGAGCGGGATATGGCTTTTGACAAAACGGTTGACGTGAGTAACACTTTGCTACTTACAGTACTAAAACAGGCTAATGTCAGGATGCAAACTTAATTACACTCACGTCACTTTATCGGTATCGCCCCAAGAAAGACCGTAAGGTCTTCTTAAAAAAATTACGGTAAGGCAGTGCCCCACCTCGCACTATTCCTATGAATTACTTCCTCTGGTAACCAAATCCCAGCAACTAATTCTCTAGCCCACACAGATATTCTGTGTCCAACAGGGCTTACCGTCCAGCTGAAATAGAAAGTCATTGTAATAAATCGGTCTTCCAATCCACATTCATTACAATAACTGCAATCAAAACCAGTAAGTTCCAGTCCCACAGTGAAATTGTACAACACGGCGGCACTTGAAACAATCCCAATTTCACTGTTGCCAATCGACGGCTTCAACGCTCCGTTCACGCAGATTGCTACTCCAAAACAGCCACTACACATCACAGCGTACATCTTTCTACTTGTACGTTATAATGAAATCCCAAACGAGTTGTGTACGGTACGGCAGTTCGAAAAAGACTGCGTCAAAATTCAAATCGAAAGTGTTGACCTTTCTCAAAAAGTGTTGCCACTCACCCGTGACAACCTTAACCGAGCTTTCAGCTTGACGTATTCGTAACAAACAATTCAACAAATTATAAACCAGACGTCGCCAGCGTCTCCTTGATCAGACGCTCCGACATATATAATATAAATAAGGTAGTGTACACGAAAGAAAGTAAGAACCTGAACAAGATGCGAAAGGAAAAGAGTGACTTACAAAGAAGAAAGGAAGTGTGATTAAACTTGTGATTTAAAGCTGGCTAGCGTTCGAGCCTGTCAGATGGACAGTGGCAGTGCGTTCCAAACAGCTTCTACAGTGAAGGACTGAGAATAAAACCGGGTGGAATGATCAGGAATGATTAGTCGCAAATTTTCGGAGCTGCGTATTTTTCGAGTTGCAGTTTCATTGTAAAAAACGAAACGTTCCCTTAAGTACCTAGGGGATGCAGGATCGAATAATATGGAAAACAGGAGTGAAAGAATATGCCATTCCCGCCGACGTTTGATTATCTGATACATCTTTAACTACTAGTAATTAAAAACCCGCCTGCGTACATTGATTTTTCTTTAACAATAAATGAACAGAAAATAATTTTACCTTTTAATCCTAGGATTACCATCCTTTATCCACACAAACGGGAACACTTTTTTGAGAAAATATTTTTTATTTATTTTTCCAATTGTGACAGTTCTAGTAACCATAAAAAAAAATTTAAAGCGAAGTAGAGTAGAGAGATGAACTACTATTGCTGTCACAGCAATATATCTCACAAACGTGGGTTATCCTCCGAATAGTGTTTTACTTAATTATTAATTATAAATAAATAAATATATAGAGGCATATCACACTGATTTAGCTAGCCTCAAATTGCACGCCTCATAAGCGAAGCGCATGAGGTAGTGCTCTACTCTCGCCTTACAAAAATCAAGTGATTTTTTTAACTAAATGTGTCTCTATTTATTTTCTATCGCACTTGTACAATAATATTTACACATAAATGTCAAGGAAAAACACTAGTTTCAACACGTATGACATTTTTAAAAGACATTTTGCCTTTTAAATAAATAAAAACAATGTTTAATAAAATCATTTTGTGGACGTCCGTGTGTCCGTATGTATGGAAACTGGCGTGGTCACGATAACTCCCCAAAAACTTATCTGATCAAGTCCATTTATTTTTTATACGCTTCAGTATTATCCAAAACTAAGTCCTTTCAAAGATCACGGTCTAATTCAATGTAGTTTAATCGTAATTATTATTATAAAAATACAGGTGACATAATAAAAATAATTTTGGATGTGAGGTTTGTTGACAGAGTTAATACCTCTGTATGATAAGTACGAATGTGTAACTGGCAAGTAAGAAAAGAAGTAAAAAGAAATTTGAATTAAGAATGTTGTGATTTTGTTTGTTTTATTAAATATGAAAGACGAATAAATGTAAAAGAAGCGATAAGCTGTTAGTTAATATTTTATTTTATTTGCATTAACTAATTGAGAATGAAAAGAACAATCAGTGTTAACACTTTTCTTGACATTCGTGACGTAGTCTTGTGTCTTTTTCTTGTTTTTGCTTAGTTTTTTTGAGATTTCTCAAAATCTACCGGTCCGAATCGATTTAAATTCACAGGAAATCTGAGTTGTATATAACTCTTTGGAAAGCTACTTGTTTGGTTCCGATCGGTTTAGTTGTTCAAGAGTTATAAGTGGGTCACATACACACCCACACACACATACGGATAGGGTGCATGACACTTGCTCGTGAGTGGTCAGGAAAGATTCCTAAGACCTTTAAACGTCGAGATCTGATGAAAACTCGACTTTTCAAAAACGGGGTGAAACTAATAACGTCCCGAATTTTGAAATTTTCAATATTCTCAGCGGGAAGTTAAAAATAAAAGTTAAAAATAATCTCCAGTCGTGCGTTAAAGCCGACACATACTTTTCTTCGTTTTAAGTTAGCAATAAAACAATCAAAATCAATTTAATTGTGAAAAATGAGATTATGAGGCGTGCACTTTTGGATTTTCCAAACTATTTTTATCTTGTATTATGGGATATTAACTCAACGCTACTATATTTTATAATAAATACATACCTATATAGATAAACATCCAAGTTCCAGGACAATTTGAAAAAGGCCATTTCCCAATTCGCAACTTGCAGGGCAAGTTAAGAAATGGCCTTTTTATTAAAATTGTGCTGGGGATCAAACCCAGAAGTTAGGTTTAGTCTCTAAGTTAATTATAAATCAATATTCAATAGAATGTAGTTCATCTCCATAGATATTGGATATTAATTTGAATAGTTTTTATGAAATAAATAAAGGATACACACATCGGCTATTGTAATACTTACTTTGTTTTGTTAATGGGTAGAACCAAGTCAATCATGTCCGAGTCACTTCAGACTAGCACAAAGCTGATCTTATTACTCGTATATTTACTAAATAAGCCACTAATATCGATCCAGGGTAAAGAAAATTCTACATATTTGTTTTTATCAAAAGCCAAATTTTTCAAAAGAGTTGACCGCGATATACGAAACCAACATCATCATCATCAGGTCTTTTTTAGTCTTCACTGCAGGAGCACGACCCTCTTTTTACTTCCAGAGATAAGCCATAGCAGTCAGAGAAACAAACCAACACTACATAAATAATTATGTTATATCCACCTGTAATCCACGAAAATGCTACGCACGAATGTGCACACATTGTTTCTTTTTAACCCTAGACAAAAAAGGGATGTTATAGGTTTGACGTGTCTGTGTGTCTGTCTGTGGTGCCGTAGCTCTTAAACGAATAGATCGATTTCTGTTGAGATTGTTCTTAGCTGTGTTTGAAAAAAAACGGCCCCGTGTCCAAAAGTTATTGGGAGTGAACGCATGAATTCGAAGGCTTTTAATTTGTCTAGCAAATAGGCTTATATAACGTCTAAAAAAATATACTGAAACTATTTTAAGGCTGAATTCAGTCCATGGTACAGAACAACTTTCTCTAAGAAAAGGTATATCGAAATATGAAAAATAATTTCTGAAGTTCCATAAAAATTTACCAATCCAGCTAGTTCGAGTTTGTATCAAAAGCAAAAAGAAAATTCATATTATTTCGATATATATAGTTGGGGAAAGTTGTTCAGTATAATGGACTCTATCAACCCTTCAAATAGTTTCAGTATATATATTTGTTGTTAGACGTTATATACAAAGAGTTAGTTAGGTAGTTAGTTAAGATCTTTATTGCACCAAAACATAATGATACAGAGTAATAGATGTCAAAAGGCGGCCTTATCGCAGCTGCAATCTCTTCCAGGCAACCGAGGTACTTGGAGATGTTTAACGAAAACAGGTAAGGTGCGAAGTTATATGCAAGAAGAAAAAAGTGTAATTAATAAAGATACGTACATACAAATATAAAATATATACATAAATACATACATACCTATATCAATATGTACACAAAAAAGAAAATCCGAACAACGTAAGTTCAAAAGTAAAGAGAAGCTATGTTCACATGCAATTGCATAGCCTCAATAGAGTCGTTCTAATTAGAACGACAGAGGCCTGTAAGTCTCGCCTCAGGGCCGCATGCAATGTATGTAGATGCATTTTGTTATGCAGTGTCACCACAGCTAGGCTCTTTGAGCCGAACTGTGAGACACGGTTATTGGTTACTCGGGAATGACAGACTTCGCTTCTAAAGCCAAACCCGTACTCGAAAACCTCGAAGGGATTTCGAGGAATCATTCATTAGATTATTTAACTTCTTACCGCTTAATGTTAAGAAATCGGTAGACTGTCATTTTTTTGTGCATGAAGGGTAAAAAAGTAAATAAAGAATAAACGGGCAAGTGCGAGTCGGACTCGTACATGAAGGGTTCCGTACCACCGTACAATGTTTTAAAACGCTGAAGAAACACGTTTCTTGTATGACGACCCCCTTTAATTTTTAACTTTTTTTTTATTTTTAGTATTTGTTGTTATAGCGGCCACAGTAATACATAATCGGTGAAAATTTCGTGTCTAGCTATTACGGTTCAAGAGAGAGAGCCCTGTGAAAGACGGACAGACAGACGGACAGACGGACAGACAGCGGAGTCTCAGTAATAGGGTCCCGTTTGCACCCTTTGGGTACGGAACCCTAAAAAGTAGCTTCTTATTTTTGTAGTAGTTTGTAAACTATTTCGTATTTAGCTGACTTCACAAAACAGATGTGACAAATTTAAATGATTTCAACAAATAATAAATAAATATATTTATAGGGACCAATCATACTGATTAAGCTAGCCCCGAAGTAAGTAAGTTTTAAACTTATGTTATGGTACTGTATTTTATGAGAAATACATATATAGATAAACACCCATAATAATATAGTAGATAAACTGTAATTGATGATTTTTGGCACTATTATAATCTGCTTAGGTACTTTTTCTTTTATAAATATTACAGGTACAATTTATTTATTAAATCTTTATTGATCACAATGGTACAAAAGGTGGACTTAATGCTGATGCATTCTCTACCAGTCAGCCTTTAGGAAAAACAGAAAATTTATGTAATTAAGTGAAAACAAACACGGTGTGAAAGTTGATTGTAAATATGTCGTTATCAATTAGCAACAAAATATTCGTACGATTACCTATTCTAGAGTTAGGCTTTGCCTGTAGAGCAACAAATCTTTTCCACCGTACCGTATTTATTTCAAAATAAATAAAATTTCAGCCACTTACAGTAACTAAAACCGCCTCGAGAAATTACTAACGTTAATTCGCAGGCTGCCTAACCTACATTATCTAGATTAAAAGGATAAGAGTGTCTTGGTTATTTCATCCGACGGGAATTAATTAAATGACTTTGTAGAAAGTAAACATTGTACGAAATTGCTGACAAGATTTTACGTTTATTCAGTGCTCCCATTTTCTAACTAACAGTTTGCCTTGAACTGTAAATTCGTAATCCGTTAACAACATTGTTCTTATTATTGAGTTCGTTAATAGCTAACACTGGTGTCAGGTTTTAGAGCTACATAAAGGCATCTGACGTTGTTCAATAACTCTCTCTCTCTCTCATCTACTTGTCTACCAAATTTAATGAAGTTCCAATTGAATATACTCTGGCTATAGTCAAAAATAAATTCTTTCATAAACACAAAAACACTGGATTTTCCTCATAAGTTAAAATAACTAGGCTCGTTCGAGTTTTTTTCATGTATATGATTTTTCAAGCTGCATAAAGGCATCTGAGTATTCCATACCTTCAGACGCACAAAGATTGTCAAGATTAATTGATCAATCTCCCAGTAACATCGGCGAAAATAAACTTTACAAAAAATTTACAAAAGTATGGTGATATGTGAGAGCAGTTACCTCCAGAAAAATAAATACATTGAAAATATTGAAGAGTAAAAGCTTTACCAGTTTCTCCTTCCGTTCCAGTTTCCATTTCAGTAAACTTTTGATAAATGCATGTTTCAATGCCTACTGAAGCCTCTTTCAAGTGAAAATCTAAAGAACATGTTGCGTAAAATATGCTTATGCAGCAAACCAACCCGTGAACCCAAGTACCATACAAGTAAAAACCTATACAATACTTTTGTTGTGGTAGAGCCACGCTACCGGCAAAACTCAGTTTTGCTAGTAGCATGAATGGGCCGGCTCGTCCGGGTAAGTACCACACTCTCACAGAAAATCGACGTCTGAGTAGTAGCTTCACTGCTTCTGTGCTTCGTTCGGTGAGTGAGAGAGCCGGAGCCCCGGCCCCATCCTCCCCTCCCCCTCCTCCCTGAAAGGCTGGTAACGCTTTTGTTACACCCCTGGTGTTGTGGTGTTGCAGTTGTCCATGGGCAGCGGTGATCACTTACCATCAGGTGACCCGCTTGTTCGTTTGCCATCCTATGACATAAAAAAAAAAATATATTAGTCGAAAAGTCAATAATTAGCCGTGTGGGCTCCGGCCTACAATAGTGCAGAGATTTTCTATTTCCATATGAATTGATTTAGATTAGTAGCGTAATGGTTATCACACTAGTATAGGTAGGTATGGCTCTTCATACAAATGGAGTAACATTTATGCCTACTACTAATACAAACGAAACTATACTCGTACAGACGTGCACACGTTGCGCACGTTAATATGTGAGTTTCTGTGTTTAAAGCCATCAAACGCACTCAAGAACGGGGTAGGTGCGGGGACGCTATATTGTGTGTTTCCATTCTGTATGTAACACTTATATTTATTCTGTGACACTAGTCTGCCACTCTGAGTTTCAGGGTTTGATCACCAGTCAGAGCAAGTTAGAAAACGGCCTGTTAAAATTGTTTTCGGGTATTTGGTGTTTATCTGTATAGGTACCAATGTAGTATCGTAGTGCATCCCTTAATACAAGTTTAAAACTTACTTAGTATTTGGGGCTAGCTCAATTTGTGTGATGTCATTATATATTTACTATTTATTTTGTGTTAATTTTATAGTGAAACTTTTATTACATCGTCTCATACTTTTTCGTCTGTGTGTTGCATGTCGCTCGACAGTCGGCCACTGTAAAAGTTTCACTTTTACAGTGGTTTCATAAAACCACACAATCCTTTTTTGGTTAGAAGTTACGAATATTGTTAATTTTTCATATAATTAAATTATTTTTCAATTCTAATGGACTTTATAATGAAATCGGTGCAGTTTCTTGGTAAAATCGGCATGATAAAACACAAAAAAAAACAATTCTTTAAGTGATCTAGTGAATTATGAACCAGTAAATAATTTTCTGGTTCATAAGTTATGAAGCTCCTTGTGGGCAAGAAAATGCCAAGTATTTGCCGAGAGATAACCAAACCAATTTCATGAAATTATAATGAAGGTTTCAGTACGTAAGCAGGTTTTTAGTAATTTAATACCACAAAGTTAATACCAACTTTTCCATTCATAATAATAAAAAGAGGTTTAATGAAATTTCCTCGTCATATTTCGGGAAGAGTATTTCATTAAGTCAACTTTTATGTGTCCATAAACACTGTTATTGATATTTTTTTAAGTTAAGCGTGTCGAAGAATACAACAACAAAGGGATTTTATTATTTTTATATATATTGGAAACAATTTTAGGGCTTCTAATAATTACGGAACTAAGTAATTAATACAGGTAACACTAGATATTTAATTTATATCTAGTGGTATCATCCATAATTAGATTCGTAAATACTAGAAGCCGATTTTACTATACCTGTAATTATTAGAATGTCTATATTAATTATTTTTATATTATTGGAAGTTGTTTTTTAAAACTGGCAGTGACGGTTAATACGGTTCATTAATTAATTCATACTTTAATTAAAAAAATAAAACCAGCCAAGTGCGTGTCGAGCCACGCGCAGCTTAGGGTTCCGTCGTTGCAAATAAACGCTACTTAGCTGTAATAGTTTTCATTTTACCTTCTAAGGAAGTATATACTACGAGTATGTCGTGATTTTTTTACGTGTCCATCTACAACCGTTTAGCTGATAAAGGAGCAACACTGACTCTAAAAAAAATTTGCAATAAAACGAAATATTTTACAAATGGATCCCTTAATTGAAAAATGGTATTTCCAAACTAACAATAATTTTGAGAGGCCTATTCAATGACATCCCACATAATGGGTTAGTCGAGAAAAAAAAATTGATTCCCACTTTACATATAGGTATGGGAGCTACACTATTCTACCACTTTGTCAGCGTTATGTACATCTTTCCCGCTTTTTCTTCTCCAAATATAATACGCATGTCAATGGTCACTGGTCACCCAAGGACGCCAAAGACCTTGCAAAATGGAGAAAAAATAGCCGGAACACTTTAAATTATTTGGTTTACAGCCGGCCGCCTGCCTGACGTCAACCCTCTTTGGGGATGTATTTGTGCGAAAAGTTATACAACCGGCCGCCGCCCGACGTTAACCCTCCTTGGGAATGCAATTGTAGCACGAGATGTTTGAGCTTAGTCCTTAAGTAGCGTCTTACGACATCCACAGGAAGAGATGGAGTAATCTGTCTAACCCGGAACCACACGGGTTAATTGTCAGCGCTATGTATATACCCATGACAAATAACAGCTTTCTAGTACGAATTGTCTCAGAGTAAAACCGCAGCCAGACAGACATGGCGAAACTATAAGGTTTCCTACGGAACCCTAAAAATGTACATTACTTGTTAATCATGTGCAAAAATTACATATATAATATTAACTAAAGATGGGGCTTTATCAACAGGGCAAATTATAACCCTCCATGTCTTTGCGGCCAACCCAAGCAGACGATGCTACACCTTCTCCGCTGTCCCTTATGTCCTGCTTCATGTTCGATGGCCGACTTGATGCACGGAAAGTGCTATTGCTGTGGCCTTTTTCTGGTCGGGAACAATTTAATTTAACACGCACCTATATAAGTTTCAGTCATCGACGCGACGAAGAAGAAGAAGAACTAACATGTACGTAAGTAGGAAGGTATACTCGTACCTACAGTGTGTAAACATACATACCTTACATAAAATGCACTTAAAATTAGCTTTCACTAGGGGAACTTTCGGTACATGTGACATCGCGCGGGCTCCAGCGCTCCTCCGCCCCTCTTAGGCGCAGCGGGCGGGTCCATGCCTATATATAAGGCGCGGTGGCCGGCGCTCGTCCCCTTCGTCTTCAGCAGCATCTGAAGCTAAGTAGTTCTTCTACCTAGAAGGGCTACTCAACTGATCTAGTGCCTATAACTCACGACCTTGACTACCTAATCTGTACCTAGTGTTCTTGTGAATCTTTGTAACTAATGTAATGTAATAGTTTTGCCGATATCTGGTCTTTCTTTTATCTCATCTATCTTTCTAGATCCTAAATCTAGGCTTTACTAACCGAAACGGTACATACAAAGATAGCAAAACAGCTATATTCGTAATTTAACGTAACGAGCTGAAACTGCCAAAATGGCGGCAAGTATATTCCATCAAAATTTGCCTCATCAGGAATTACGTAATATGCGTAGGCAACACCGTACGTCAGCGTTATGTGGCTGACTATACAGATTAAACTTGTAAGCCCTTTATGCTTTATTTTTATCGTGACGTTACTGAATAAACGTTATCTATACTAATCTATACTTCTATACTAATATTATAAAGAGAAAAGATTTGATTGTTTGTTTGTTTGCATTGAATAGGCTCCGAAACTACTGAACCGATTTGAAAAATTCTTTCACCGTTGGAAAGCTACACTATCCCCGAGTGTCATGGGCTATGTGTGTACCACGGGCAAAGCCAGGGTGGACTCCTAGTAAAACATATTTTTGTGGAAGTTGAGCAGGTAGGTAAGTATCTGTGATGTTTATAAGTGGTTTTAGACTTGGAATAGGACCACTTTCAACATGGGCAAATCATTTTTGTATTGGTTAAAACTAACGTAAGACACATATATTACTTATATGCGATAAATAAATAAATATACATCGGTAAATCACGTAAAAATTCAGCTACTGGCCGACATGTTTAGATCTCATCCGGAGGCCTTCCTCAGGGCGAATGTGACTAGCGACGCGTCACGAAGACGTCCCGAGCCGCACTAATGTTAGTAGCGATGCGTAGCGCGGGCGGCGCGAGCTTCTGCTAGCTGCGCTCGCAGTGTGGTTTCACACACAGCCAAATCGTTTTATTTAAGTCCATACCTGAATTTTCCGGGGTCCAGTTCTGCCCCCATTTAAAATAAATCATTCCGAAGAAAATGGTAGCTTTACTACGCACATTTGCGAAAAACGACCACTTTTGGCAAATGTGCGTAGTAAAGCTGGACCCCGGAAATTCAGGTACGGCCTTAATGGTTCTTTTGGCTTTTTTCTTAACTTCCCAAGGTCTTCAGTATTCTTGGGTGACCAGTGATATGTATATCATCTTTTAGATAAGAAAAGGCCTGTAAGCACATCCTCCGAAGCAGCACATAAGCATCCAACTAGAAACGTAGCCCGTTGAGCGACAGAGCCTTCTTATGAGACCTATAGTACGGGATAGGTGTATTGTAATGGGCGCTAATAAAATCTAGATACATCATTGGAAGAAATATAAATATAGGTATAAAGTATATTCAAATACTTATAAATAAAAAAATCAGAAAGGGGCGTGGGCAATCTATTTGAAATACTTTTGGTGCATTCCAAAGAGCAAAAAAGGTTCCTTCTAATAGAGATAATCTGGTTAAAACACATTTTTTATCTCTTTCCTTCTTATCGCATTTACTGCTGCAAGAATGAAACTTCGCTAAACGTCAAAAGTAAAATGTAGCCTGTTTATAGCTTAATACGACAAAATTTAAAAGACATTAACTAATGACATTGACTTCAGTTTATGTGACTTTTCTGTTTAGTAGCGTCATACTCGTACAAGTACTGGCGTAACTCGTTAAAAAATACGCCACTACGTTTCAAAACAGGTTACAGTTTTGGCACTTCATCGCGGAATATATATACCTCCAATATCTCTGGTGTATTTAGTTATTCTCAGGCATTTATCCTTCCGGCTACTTTATATATCTCTCCGACCGTCTTGTTTCTTTACTATAAACGCTTAAGACCGGGTATGACCCTGATAGTACTTAGAGCGATCTTAAATATTATCAACTAGCTTTTTCCCACGGGAATATTAATTTTTTCCGGTATGAAAGGTACCCTATGTTCTTCTCAGTACTCCTAACTATGTGAATGCGAATTTTCAAGAAGATTGGTTCAGTAGATAAAGCGTGAAGAGGTAACAAACAAACAAACAAACAAATATACAAACTCACTTTCGCATTTATAATATTAGTTAGGATTAGGATTAGGATTAGAATATTCACAAAATACTCACTTCGAAATATAAACACAGCAAAGTTCAGGTCTAACTCTAGTCATTACCTATATGTTTCAAAAACACGAAAATTACTTAAAAGTTTCTCTATAGAAAAAAATTGTGAAGTTGCCTCCAAATCACCTCCGAATTATACTAAAACGGCTAGTATTATAATTATTATTATTAGTAGTATAGAAATGCAATAAATTAGCCCTTGTAACTTTGGATTCTAATTGTATTAAACATAAGGCAGCCATCATGTCTTACTTTTTAAATAACTATTTTTGTAAAACGAAAAAACCCTCTAAAACCAGATACGCGTAAACCAGCGGCCGCATTGACCGGCCGCGATTCTTCCCTCCCCGCATGGCTCGCTGTCTCGCTTCGGCTAGAGTAAATTTGTGTGTGTGGATGTGGGAGCAAAATTTAGATTATCAGCATCAGGCGCCCTCTTAAGAACCTTGCTTGTTGGGCGGTCTTTTCGACGTACATTGGCCGTAAAGTTTAATTACCTACTACACAGGAGTCCCTCAGACGCTTTTAATAAAAAATACTTATTTACGCCAAGGCCTGAGGTGCCGAAACAATTTTATTAGCACCGTTTCTTTTGTCTGAATATCACGTGAATAAAGAAGAATTACTATTTTGGCGTTTAATATGAGAATAAGTTATACAGGCTGACTTTTTTACCACTAGCCAAATTTTTTGGAGCAAGCTCAGTCCATAATACTGAACTACTTTCCATAAAAACAAATAACGAAAAACGAAAATAAAAATTCAACTTTCCATACAAATCAGCGCTCAGCCAAACGGATTTTGTATGGAAGGACGAAAACTTTTTATCGATTTTTAATACCTTTATTTATAGAAAGTAGTTCAGTATCATGGACTGAACTTGCTCCAAAAATTTGGCTGGTGTTTAAAAAGTCACCTGTACAACGTATACATGAGAATAAGTTTAAAAAAAAAAAATTTTTTTTTCGTGCTAGCTTTTATTGTGAAGCCTAAGAACTTATCAAGACAAATGTATTAAGGCCATACAATGAATTTTCCGAGGTCCATTGCTGCCCCCATGTGAAATAAATTATTTGAAATAAAACGGAGTTATCATTTAAAATGTTGTCTTTGTGAAGCCCTAGATAACCCTTCAAACTATTTATGAACTAAGTACTAGTTATAGTTTAAAAGTGAGAACGTAAAGCTTTTCTACGCATTCTTGCGGAAAACGGCCACTTTTGGCAAAAATGCGTAGAAAAGCTTAACGTTCTCACTTTAAACTGTAAACAGTAGTTCATAAAATAAATTGAAGGGGTATCTAGGGCTTTACAAAAAAAAAAAAAAAACTGAGCATCATATCCATTTATCAGATCAATTTCAATATTGCACTGTCATCTGATTAACATTAGCATAAAAAATTTCATCTCAATCAGAAACCGTAAAGGAGCACTAATTGAACTTGCAAGATTCGACACAAAAAACAAACAGGGCAAACTAAACAAAAACTTAATCAATAAACATACATACCTAACCTACACGACACTATTTCATATATTTTTTTCAGATATATTGAAAATAAGTACCTACCGTTCCTGAACAAGGCGGTTCTCTATACGACAAGCTTTATTAGGTCGCGCCACCACTCAAGATGATCGAGGCTGTGTTTTTTTTATAACCAATGAGATTCAGATGGCATTAAAAAGATATACTATATACATACATCTCCTTCTCCTCCATCATACAAGAAACGTGTTTTTTTTAGCATTTTAAGACATTGTATACGTAGGTCACTATATACGTTTTGAGATGCTCGAAATTTGAACACAGGACGCATCTGTGTCATATATTTTTAAATGGCAAATTTATTTCCAAATCGAGCACAAAAGGCCATTTAAAAAAATAAAAAAATTGGAGCATTTATTCTGTCTTCATTTCCCGCTTTTTCGTCTGCTACGATGGAGCTTAAACGTGAACATTTGCGTGCTATGATATATTTATGACTTTAAATGTAGTTTATCTGAAGTTTTAAGCTTAGAACGTTTAAAATCAGCTTTAGGTGAGGTCTGCTTCTTCTCGGGCAACCATTTTTAGATGGTTTAAAAAAAATTAAAGGGAGAAAACCAGCCTTGAAGATGATGAGAGAAGTGGACGCCCCCAAACAGCAGTCACTACTGAAAATGTGGGGACTACTGAAAAGCTTGTGCGAAATGACCCACGAATTACATACAGGGACATAGAGAAAATCTTAGGCATCAGTTTGGTTAGTGTTCACACCTTAATACATGAACATCTTGGAATGAGGAAGCTTTCTTGCCATTGGAAACCACATTTGCTCTCCGAAACGATATAGAAAGCCCATGTGGCGTGCCGTGAGATGCGACGTTTGATAATGAGAGATCAAGAAGTATTTCTGAAATCATTACTGGCGACGAAACATAGATATATCAATATGATCCGATAATTAAGAAGCCTTCCCCGGTATGGGTGTTTCCAGATGGCCAGTAGCCAAGAAAGTTGCAAAGACCGCAGAACATTGGGAAAAAAAATTGTGGTCAGTTTTTTTTTTACAGAGTGGACATCTTGCATCATCAATGCTATGCTACTCGTATGCTAGAGAATTGTAGGTCAGTTAACTCAGAAAAGCCGCCTCTACGTAAAGATGACTCAGAGTGGATTAGAACTGCCCAAGATAAAGCAGAGGACTTTGCTAAGCATCTCAGTCAGGTGTTCACACCAAACAACCCAACTGAGAATATAGATAAAACCGATACGTATTGACTTGATTCTTAACCAAGATCTACAACTAGATTTACGTTTAAAATTGGTCACTCCCAGAGAAATATACAGAAACCTCAGATCCCTTGAGAACAATAAAGCCCCTGGTTACGATATTATTGACAAAAAGTTCTTGAGGAATCGCCTCGCAAAGTCATTGTGTATCTGACAATGATATTCAACGTAATGATGAGAGTTGGATATTTCCCCAAGCTGTGGAAAATATCAACGATAATAATGGTTCCCAAACCCGGGAAGCCGATCCACGAAATTACCTTATATAGACCTATTAGTCTACTGCCGTTGATGGCGAAGATATTTGAGAAGCTGCTTCTACATAGAATGATGAATGACCTTAAGAAAAAATCAATAATCCCAGACCATCAATTTGGATTTAGACAGAAGCATGCAACCGTAGAACAAGTACATAGAGTCTGCAGAGTAATAAGACACGCAATGGAGAAAAAAGAGCATCAGCTTTTCTAGATATAAAACAAGCCTTCGACAAAGTCTGGCATAAAGGTCTGTTGTATAAGATTAAATCAACCCTATCTCATTCCTTCTTCAGTGTCTTGAAATCTTACCTAACTGACAGAATATTCCAAGTGAAAAGTGAGAAAAGGACTGCACCTCAACCTTCTATGACATCCTCGCTGGAGTACCGCAGGGCTCAGTGCTCGGACCAGTATTGTATACCTTGTATACATATGACCTACCACAGGCCCTTGGAGTCACTGTTGCAACATACGCGGACGACACGGCACTGCTGTCCTCGGATGAGTGCGCAGCCAGGGCGTCACAAGTCCTACAAAACGGGCTAAACAAATTAGAAGAATGGCTAACGAAATGGAGGATGGTCGCTAATGCGTCAAAGTCTGTCCAAGTAACTTTTACACTCCGAAAGGATGATTGCCCCCCAGTCAAGCTAAATGGCATTCAACTCTCGCATCAAAATACGGTAAAGTATTTGGGGATCCACCTTGACCGTAGACTTACATGGCAGAAGCACATTAAAACTAAACGAGAGGAAATAAATTTAAAATACAAGGGTCTATACTGGCTCCTGGGACGTAACTCAAAACTGAAAGTCGACAATTAGTTGCTTATATATAAAACAATGTTTAAGCCCATATGGACTTATGGGATACAACTCTGGGGCTCAGCTAGCGCCTCAAATATTATGATGATCCAAAGAGTACAAAACTACATATTGAAACAGATATCAAACCCACCATGGTTTATTAGAACTGCAGAGGTCCATGAATATCTGAATATGCGTACAGTGAAGGAAGAAATAGCTAGTCATGGAAAACACTACAAATCGAGATTGGAAAAGCATCCGAACCCGTTGGCGGTCCAATTCACAATCCCAGAAACCATGAAACGGCTCAAACGGTGTCGGGACATTTACGACATGGACATAGGAAAAAAGGAAAAATCATGGGCTTGCTCTGCAGGGAGCAGCACCCAAAATACCAAGAAGCACACACCTCATCTGCTTATAGTCAGAATTGACTGATTGCAAATAAAGCTTAAAACAAAACAAAAAAAAGTTAACTCAGAATTGTACACTACAGTCGCATTGCCAAAAGTTTTTTTTTTTTTTTTTTTTTTTTTTTTTTTTTTATTTTATTTCATCTTACATTCTATCATTACAGGTTATTAACCTAATGCGACAGTGCAGCCTATTACATTTTATTGCAAATAATCATTAATGATACCCGTGTGAATTCACTCAGAGTAGTAGTAAATAAGTCGATCCTATTGGCTACAACGTTAAGCGTGCGCAGTGCTTGTGTGAGTGGTGCGTCCCGCAGCAGGTTGGTGCGCGCTCTGGGCACGGCCAGCAGCGGCGGCCGACGGCGGCGCCACACGTATTTGTTTGGCACACATAGCCCAATCTGTGACAATACATCTGGATGGTTTTGCTTGCCCCTTATCACCTTAAAAACATATGTTATTATAGCCAGGTGCCTTCTAACCCTTAGTTCGTTGTATCCAACCATACCTAAAATAAATAGGGTTGGATACATTAAAGGGTAGAAAGGATAGACTCCGTATAGCCTCATGTATAGATACCTAACAAATTTATTTTGAACTTTTTCCAACATGAGACTATACTTAGCCTCGCTTGGATCCCAGATCATAGACCCTGTTTCTAGTTGGCTCCGAACCAGTGCATTGTACAGAGATATTATCGCGTGGATGTTAGTAAAAGGTTTTACTGTACGCAACACAAATCCTAGATTTTTAAAGGCACTCTTACATATTTTTGTGATGTGTCCAGCAAAACTTAGGTCTTTGGTGAAGGTGATACCCAGGTCCCTAACTTCAGAAACCTGCTTTAGAACTACCCCTCCAATATTATAATCATATTGAACGGGGTTGTGTGCTCGTGAAAATGTAATTGTCTCGCATTTGGAGGTATTAAATTCTAGAAAGTTTTCTTTGTTCCAATTGACCACCCTGTCAATATCCCTCTGAAGCCTTTCGCAGTCCTCACGGCTTGTAATTGCCATAGTTAGCTTGAGGTCGTCGGCAAACAACAAGCATTTTGCTTCCTGTACTACTTGCGGCAATTCATTTATCATCAGGATGAACTGTAGGGGACCTAAATTACTGCCCTGACTTACTCCAGACCTCGTGTGATATGACCTTGACGAGTGCCCTGCATATTCTACGTACTGTCGCCTATCACTCAAGTAGCTAGTGAAAAAATTCAGCAACTGTGGGGTGAAGCCAAACCGTGCAAACGTCGTAAGCAGCCTATCATTATCGACTAAGTCGAACGCTTTTTTGTAATCGAAGTAAGCCGTGTCTGCCTGTCCCCCCTCGTCTATTATCGGTGCTATGAAAGTCATGTGGCTGGTGAGATTAGTAGCAGTACTTCGAGATGGTCGGAAGCCGTGTTGAGCGTCAGATAGCTGGGCGCTCACTTGCGGGTATATACTATTATTAAGAGCCGTTTCAAATACTTTGACCGGAATCGAAGGTACTGCCACGGGTCTGAACCCTTCTACCTGACCACTATTTGATCCCTTCGGTACGGGAACAACCCGAGTTATTTTCCATACGTCCGGGAACACTGCTGACTTCAAGCACGAATTGAAAATATGTTGCAGTGGTTTCGCCAAAACTAATCGGCAATCCCGAAAGATGTAAGGTGGAATGCCGTCTGGTCCCGCGGATTTTTTGGGTTTGATCTGCTGAAGAGCTCGCTCAATGTCACATAATTGTAGCCTATCGACCTGAACTCGACCAGCTCCATTTTCCCCTCCTGCCTCAAACATTGCCGTGTTTACATCTAGCGTGGCTTTCTGTAAACTATACACCGATTCGAAATAATCTGCAAATTCATTGACGCATTCCTCATTCGTCAATAATACGCCGTTTTTAGCTATTTTTGGTGTACTTCTACTCCCTTTCTTGGAGTTCACGTAATTCCAAAATGACTTAGGATCCTCCTCAAGTTGACTTTGCACGCGATGTTGATTTTGTTTGTTTGCAATTATAATCAATTGTTTCACTTTTGCCCTACACTCTGAAAACCTTAAATAATCCGTACGTGACTTACTTTTTTTGTAACACTTATGAAGGTGGGCTTTTTGTTTTAAGCTAGTAATAATTTCGGACGTATACCATTCCGGATAGATATACCGACTAGAACGAAGCCTTTTACTTTTCTTTTTCGGAACACATTTATCAAAAATAGAATTTAATGTATCATAAAAATAAATTAACCCCTTCTCTAAATCTAAGTCGTACAAAGGAGCCCAGTCCACGCCTGAAATCAAAGTATACAGTGATGAAAAATCTGCTTTTCTGAAATTCCAGGCTAAACTGCTTTGAGCATTGTCAATAATTGCAGGTGTCTCCCGGGGTGGGTGAGAGGCGTGACAAACACTTACTGTGATCTCCAGCGGAGGATGTTGCACATCCACTGACACCAGCGGTGAATTTCCTTTACGCACAATCACACTTTCACTTTCCGCAAACGTTGTTAGCACTAAATCCAACAAACGATCGTTACAATTACTTATCTCGTTACTCTGAGTGAATCCACAGTAGGTTACAAAATATTCAAAATAGTTGTTCACATGGGGTGGACAAGAATATAAGTTGAAGTCACCTATCACAATAACATTCTGATATTTATCACAGTATTCTTCAATAATTTTAAATAACAACATGTATTCACTTTCAACACTGCCGGGCGGTATGTAAGCTACGCACAACAAAAACAGATGTCTATTTCGTAGGTATACGCTCGCGCTAACTAACTCGAATACGTGATTGTCAATGTTTACGTCGCACTGCACCGGGCGCAAGGAGTAACGCGGTGTGGCCACGAGACACGCGCCACCCTGTTTGCGGCCATCCGTTCTGTCGCATCTTATGATTGTGTAACCAGGTGGTATCATTTCCGCGTCGTAGATGGAATCATTGCAACCAGTTTCTGTAATGGTAAACAAATCAGCGTTCGAAGATGATATGCCATTGTAGAATTCTTCCAACTTTGTCCGAAGACCCCGTACATTCTGGTAGAATATTTCTAACGGTTTACCTTGACTTTTTTGGTGCGTTAGTTGGTCGACGAAACCACACCCACTCGCAGTACTCAATATTCACCCCCCAATTTTTCGGCTCGCATAACGTTACGTATTTGCTCTCCGGCACGCCTATAATATAGGACGAGTAATCTCTTTTTGTTTTATGTTTTATTTTCTCAACACTTGTTTGCGCCTCCTTTCCACAAATATTTTTCAAAGCTGTGCATGAGAGACGAACAAAGACCGGGCGCCGGAGAATGATGCTGCACCACGACAACGCATCTTCACACTCTTCCCTCAAAACAAAGGCGTTTATTAAAGAATCGGGTATTGAAACCCTACCTCACCCACATTACAGACCCGACTTAGGTCCTTGTAACTTCTTTTTATTCCCCACCATAAAAGATAAGACAAAAGGCAAGTTTTTTTCAAGTGCCGCAGAAGTGGTGACTGCGTATAAATCAGCCATTTTTTACCTGTTCTGATAGGTTTAAGTATGATTGGAATAAGTGTTTCCAAAACTAGTTTAGGCGGATGTAAATCTGTATAGATAATAATAGAGAGTATTGTGAAAAAATATAATATAAATAAATAGAGACACATTTAGTTAAAAAAATCACTTGATATTTATTTATTTATTTATTTAACTTTATTACAAAAAATGTAACAGGCGGACTTAAGGCCTAGGGCCTTTTCTACCAGTCAACCTACAGGTGGTGCGGATAAAAGCAAATTTTGGACGATTAGTACATTCAAATTAGCTATTTGACCATTATTAAACATTTACCTAAGACACATAATCATATATATACTTTCTTATACATTCATAGACCTACATATAAAAATACATAAATACTTTATAAATTCATAAACCCTACATAAACTACATAAATATTTACAATACTCTATGACAATTTGTGAAGATAATGAGCGCGCAGAGCACTCTTAAATGCTTAATAATATTTGTAAGGCGAGAGAAGAGCACTACCTCATGCGCTTCGCTTATGAGGCGTGCAATAATAACTATATGTTGTCTACATTTTGCGTGTCTCAAAACTTATATAGTCACCTACGTACCCATCGTATAACGGAACCCATCATTTATCGGTCCGACTAGCACTTGACTATTTTTTTGTTGTTTCGTGATATGTTCGCCAATTTTAAACCGATTTTGATTATACTTTTTTTTTAATTTAAGTCTTTCCTAATTAGTTGGTACGATATTTATTTGGTGAATATATGACGAAAAAGTAGTTTTTTTTTTTATTAAACATTAATTTTTTCCTACAATCGAGTAACGTGTTCCGTAGTCCGTAAAGGTCACACTCATTCGGATTTATAGTCAAATCCTCTTCCAGCTTTTATTATCGCCATAAGAGAATGTCTCGAGAATATACGAGAAGAGTACGTCGGAACAGATTTTATTGAACAATTAAATAGTTTTCGGATTTAATTACCGAGGTGCTTAGGGAAACTCGTATAAAAGTTACACGAATATATTTTCTAGAAACGTTTTAATTAACTGAATATACTAGCCATTAATTTTACTAAATCTTTCATAGAAACCGGTTAATACATAGGGAGAAATCAGGGTCTCTATTGGCACCCCTGATTTTTTGTTCCTAATTTTGGTTGGTGCACAACTCGTAGCACATGATTTTTATTATTCCTAATTTACTATGGCCTATTTTTGATTACCCTAAAATTTTATCGCCGTATATTTACTTCTTAAATTAGTCATTAGACCCAATAATTAAAAACTCATAATATTCACAATTACTAATTAATATTTCGCACAAAAAGATTTGGCACAAAACTGTAACGCCTAATCAAGCATGCAGCAAGGGTGACTATTAGAATATAGATTTTTTTGACATCGAAATTCATTTCCTAGAAAACTATTCCACGATTTTTAATATATATTTTTCTTAAGAAATCGAATAGTATATCATCGCAGTTTCATATTATCGAACTAAATTTCATAAAAAAAATATTTTAAAATGGTTTTTGTTACTAGAAAAACGGTATGTCAAACTAAGATTTCATATAATCTATTAAGTTATCGATAAATCTGTTCATAAAAACATGTTTCAATAGTATCAATGTAACCTAGTAAAATGGATAGAACTTTCCTGTGGGTACGTTTCCGTGTGTTGGTCGCAGTTCTAACATAACCTAACCTATAGGTTTTCCCTAACCTAGTGAAATGCATAGAACTTTCGCTACCGCAGCCTCGGCTTGCTGCTCAGCTGCGGCGGATCGCTCCAAGCCACCTGACCTGCTCCTCAGCCCGCGGGCCGCCTCGCCCCTCCGCGCCTTGTAGGGGTAGGGCAGACAAGTCGGTCGGTCGATTCGGTTTTGCAGCGATTCGTTTCTGTAACTGACTTTTATAACACAACATTTAGCTTTTTTGAGCATTTTTTTGAAAACTCCGCCATCTTTGTAGTCGCGTAAATAATTGTCTCAAACATAGTTATACGAGGTTATCGTTACGTCTAAAGAAATAAAAGCCAAACGATTATAGAACAACTAATATTAGAGATTCTAAACTTAGAGCTAACAATTTTTAGGCTTTACTATTATTTGAGCAAAAACATCAATTAGGCTAAACAAAAATTTTACAATACAAGTTTAGGCCAATAAGGTTCGGCGAAGTGAAATTAGGAACAAAAACTTTAAACGAATCGAAGAGTACCTGACAAAATATCCTACTGATTTACTTAGCCACAAAGTAAGTTTTAAACTTGTCTTATAGATACTAACACAACGATACTATACATATTTTATGATTAATACATAAAATAAACACAAATAAAACATGCAAGACCCAGGATAATTTGAAAAAGACCATTTTCCAATTTACTCTGACTGGGAATCGAACCCAGAACCTCCCGGATTGGCGGACTAGCGTACCGTGTTAACCGTTACGCCACGGAGATCTTTAAATACAAAGAGCCCCCTACCCCTTATACCTCCGATTACCACGATTTTAGAAAATGTTGTAGACATTATTAAAAAAAAATATGTCCTTAGATTTTTTGAAAATCATATATACGTTGGAGTTTATTTTTATTACCCAACTACGGTAAAGCCAAAAGGGTTATGTGTTTTGACATTATGTGTTTTGACAAATATAGGTATCCATCTATTCCCTCGTATCTTCTATGATATCCATGGTACCTTCACAAATAAGGTATCATTAGAAGCGTATTAGCTGTCCGCTGGTCATAGGTTATTTGACGTCACAGTAAATTCAATATGGCGCCCTCTATATGGGCCATAAGGTAATGAACTAAAAAATAAATCGAATCATACCGTGTTGGTATTAAATGAAAGGGCTCAATTAGCACATTTCAAATATACTAGCTGTTTCTTCCTGTTGTGCTTCCATGTGCTTGTGGATAAACGTACTTTTCAGCAAAAAGCTTCCCGTAGTCGGGTTTCAGTTTTTTAAACTACCTATATCTTGTTATGTTGACATCCATTTTTTCGCAAAAACTTCGTCTACTTTACTTTATATTTTTTATTAAACGAAACCAAAATAATAAAACATCTATATGTACAATCAAATAATAGCAAAATCGGTGAAAGTGATAAAGTTTTAGAAACGGAAAAGAGTTATCACCCGATCCATAATTTTCCAAAAAATATTTGACGTTTGTGTCCGAAATGCACAAACAAATATGAAACAGCAATCTATCTAGATACAACCTTATTCTTAAAGCTTTTAATAATATTGTGGTTTTTTTTCAGGTAAATAAATTGAGTTGTCTTCTGGAAAGCATGTGAGATTAGTTTCACTTCTACGAAGGTAAGGTTCATGATTGATTTACAAGTCTATTTAAAATTTAATCTGCTGAGTTGTTATCGTGCAGGGAGAAATTGCACAGAGTAATGATATACTACGTACAAGTATGAGTACAGAAATTGTCTTTGAATCTTTATAAATAAACTTATATTTCTTTAAGTAAAATCGTTGGAGCCATTTCCGAGATCCTTATTACACAAGAAGCTCTGTAAAAGCAATAGGAAATTAAACTATAATTAAACTAAGTCTATACCTAACTATAAATATAAAATAAACTAGATAGATATAAATACAAAATAAGTTATTGTGGGTATTGCTGTTATAAATTAGGTTTATTAAAATGTGTACCATATATTAAGATACCGCCCTAAAGGAATTTCACGAAGAAACTTCAAAAGACATGTTATTGAATATTCCAAATTCTCACCGACGTCTAAAGCTAGCCCAAGAGCCCGCGATGGGCAAACCACCGTTATTTTAAAAAGGCTGTAAGTGTCTTTATAGCCCCAATACAGTTAAGTACAATCCCCGAAAATTAAAGTTGAGTCGTGGAGGCTTTGGTAGATATTTATTTATTTATAAAAACTTTATTGTTCCACAATAAAAAAATGGTACAATTGGCGGACTTAACGCTAAAAGCGTTCTCTCTTAGTCAACCATAGGGATACATAGATATTAGGTAGTAAAGGTGTACCAAATTTAACCCCTATTCTGTCAGTTGCTTGTATTGGGTCTATCCACAAAGGCTATTAATAGAGAAACTTTGAGCCCTTATAAAATAACGGTGGTCTAACCCTTGCTGGCTCTTGCTCTATAAGCTTTATTTGAGACAGGGCCTAGTATGGTTACGCGACAAGCATTTATCCTTATTTATATATTTTATTTGTCGCATTTCGCGTAAATTACGCTTTATAGTAAACATATATAAAATTTTGCGACAAAATAACTTTCATCAGTGTGTGTTGTATGTAATTCAGTGTGTGTGAGAGGGTGTGTGTTTATATGCTTTTATGGTGTATCTGTAAACCCCTTTGATCTTCCTGTTTCACATTTGAATTTAGGAAACTAATAACAACTCTTGATATACCTTCTGAAAACCTTCCGTTGACAAAATTTCATTACAATCCGTCACGTATAATTATGTGTACTGGAGCTGGACAAATTTTGTATGGAAACTTCCGAGTTAATAGTGTTCTTAATTAGTTTTAAGTTACCGGTGTAAGTTACGACCCTCGACTTATCCTAGTTCGTTAGTGCATCTCACGTTTTATACTAGCTCCTCGACGAAGTTGAATGTGGTGTTGTGTAAATTTTATCGTTATTGTATATCTTCTTCGTCTAAGCGCGTTCCCGGTTGCATCCTCAGCTGTGCTGCTTCGGAGCCCGGGGTGCGCTTTCCTGCTTTTTCTTCTTAAATATAACATGCATGTCAATGGTCACCCAAGGATGCCAAAGACCCTGCAAAATGGAGAAGAAATAGCCGGAACAGTTTAAATGATTTAGCTATAGTTTTACGACCGGCCGCCTGCCTGACGTCAACCCACTTTGGGAATGTATTTGTGCAAAAAAGGTTTAGAACCGGCCGCCGCCCGACGTTAACCCACCTTGGGAATGCAATTGTAGCACGAGATGTTTGTGCTAAGTCCTTTAGTCGCCTCTTACGACATCCACAGGAAGAGATGGAGTGGTCCTATTCTACTCTGCCGGAAACCACACGGCTTATACAGGGTTATTTTTAGTTAACTGTCAACCTTTTTGGTGCAAGTTCAGTCCGTGATACTGAACCACTTTCTATAAAAAAAATTATTGAAAAACGAAAAAAATTTTTCGACTTTCCATACAAATCGGCGCTCAACCAAATGGATTTTGTATGGGAGGACGAAATTTTGTTTTCGTTTTTCGATACTTGTTTTTATGGAAAGTGGTTCAGTATCACGGACTGAACTTGCTCCAAAAAGGTTGCCGGTTAATTAAAAATAACCCTGTATATATCTAGATATATTATCGTTTATCGTTATTGTATATATATCTAGATATATCTAGCTGGTCTCGGAAAAAGAAAAACATAGAATGTACCACTGCTTCGTACTTCTCTTCCCACTCAGATCGTAAAAGGTGATCGAGGGAATGAGCAAGAATCTGAATCATATCAATATGCCATGCGGTTAGCAACCCATAGTGATTTAATTTTTCCACCCTCATGCCCACCATCACGCTCAAAGTGGCCTGAGTCTTGCCGCCCTAGGCTCTGTTTGCCCCATTAGGGATAAAAACGTGATAGTGTAGATATAAAAATATTTGATGATAAATTTAAACTTTTCATCACATATTTTTAATTTAGATATTGTTTTGAGCATTGTAATAATGTTGTATAAATCAATAGTGGTAGTATACACCAATAGTTATATAAATCAATAGTTTTGTATACATCAATAGTTGTATATATAGTTAAGGTTTTTTTTAACTTTTATACTAAGTATTTTTTATTGAGGTAGTCAGCAATACGCAAAACGTGTAGTGTTCCAAGTCATCGCTCGCGTTATTCAAAATATAAAAAATATTAAAAATTAAAAATTGTTTTCCAAAAATTTTAACATAAATAAAATAAGGCAGTGTAAATCGGAACGGTTTCTCCATGAAAAGTTTAATTAACAAGTACGCTACTAATGACAAAAATACGAGAGGTCAAGACCATTGCAGTCGTTGCAAATCCTTCGCGTACGATCAATTCATACATGCGCCCGTTTGGAATCGCTCGCGCAAATCATTCGCTAGGAGACGGGAAATTTAAAAATAGCACCCCAGGAGTCAGAGAAAAGAAAAAAGAACGTAGAATGTACTAGTTAACAACTTACCTCGTGTGATTTCGGGTTAGAATAGGACCACTCTATCTCTTTCTGTGGATGTCGTAAGTGGCGACTAAAGGATTAAGCACAAACATCTCGTGCTACAATTGCATTCTCAAGGAGGGTTAACGTCAGGCGGCGACAGGTTGTAAAACTTTTCGCCCGAATACATTCCGAAAGAGGGTTGACGTCAGGCAGGCGGCTGATCGTAAAGCTATAGCCAAATCTTAATACTCTTCCAGCTATTTCTTCTCCAACGGGGAGGTACTAGGTCTTCGGCATCCTTTTCCGTGTGGCCGTGTGGTTCCCGGTAGAGTAGAATAGGACCACTCCAAGTCTTCCCTTGGATGTCGTAGAAGGCGACTTAGGAAACTCAAGCTTAACAAAGCTTATAAACATCAGTGATACCTCTCCAACCCGTCTGGCCAGCGTGGAGAGTGTAGGCTAAATCCTCTGGCTGCTGTGGCATATAGATATATGGCTCTGGTAGTACAGAGAGGGCCGTGCTCCTGCAGTGGAAACTAAAAAAGACCTGACGATGATGATTATGAAATTTAAGGGGTCTGAAACTCAATTTTTTCAATCAAACCCATACGTGTGGGGTTTCTATGGATAGGTCTTCAAAAAATATTGAGGTTTCTAATATAATTTTTGAAGTGGAAACTTCTTTAACGGCGTTGTGCACTTTTTTTGTAATGGGTAAAAAATTTTAAACTCGCGTTAGGACACGTGTCCTGATCGAAAATTCGTAAGACGGGGATGACAGCCGGCGCGGCGTAGGAGAGGAAGTATTTATACTATAATTTCGACTAAGCTGTCAACCGGTTCGTTGGTCTAGGGGTATGATTTCCGCTTAGGGTGCGAGAGGTCCCGGGTTTTCTACCACTTAAATTATAGTACTTTTATACTGATAATTAAAGCAATTCGTGCAAAATTATTCCCTAACCATTCCAAAATATCAAAAATGCACAACGTTAATATTCAAGTTTTCACTTCTGCTGGCACTCCCGGAGTGCAACCCGTCGTTTTTATTCTAAACTTAAGACTGCAGTCTTCGACCGTGGGAATTTTTGATTGAACACCCGAATCTATATTTTCTATCTACACATACCCATTGTACTTTATTGTACATTCACCCTGGAGACGAATTTAGACGAATTCAGAAGCGCAGCGAGCGGTCTGCCTTATCAGCGTTTTCTTCTCCATATTTATTTGAGAATTTCGGAGAACTTAAAATTTTTCTATCTTTTTACACAAGACAAATTATTTTTATTTATTTATTGTACGTGTTTAAGCATGAATCAATTTTCATATATGTGTATTTTTTATTTTTTAACTCAGTCGTATGCGCAAGAAATCCGACGATGTATTCGCTTATATTTTCTTCAAAGTTTAACCTTTTTAACTAAGTTTTTGAATGAATTAAAAAAAAATGACTAAAATCTCATTCACTTGGGATTTGCCTTTGTTTGGATTTACATTTGCGTAGTAAAGCTTAACGTTCTCATTATAAACTGTAAACTGTAGTTCATTAAATACTTTGAAGGGTTATCTAGGACTTGGTAGTAGCAAAATTTTAAATGATGTCTCCGTTTTCTTTGAAATGATTTATTTAAAATGGGGGCAGCACTGGACCCCGGAAAATTTAGGTACGGCCTTAAAGACCAGCGCAAAAGAATAAGCATAGCCGGCGCAAAGAGCCACTTTTTGGCTTGGGAGGACGTAAACGTATATCTTTACAAATCCCATCAAGCACATAATCTGTTTATTTTGAGCCTTCCTAATTCAGAGTGATCCGATATCACAGCGGTTGGACTCTGAATAAATTATCAACTAATTTAGTGTTGGCTACGTAATGATTGGTGGAATAAAAATATATGAGTTTCCTATATGAAAAGCTATAATATTCAGCATTGTTGTATGTTTATTCACGTACTTATGTATTTACGGGCCATAATTTACAGAGGTTTTAACATTGCAAATGGCTCGTCGAAGTTACGAGCCATCTCCACTTTATTGAACCCAAAGAGGCATTATATGCCGTAATTACTTGCGTCATAAAAATGTTTATTTGCTTGTCCGTGTCCGACTTTGATTTATGAGAACAATTATTATTGATGCGATGTTTGTTTTTCGCATGTGTGCCAACGTTATTGTCAGATTTTTTAAGCTTTTATTATTATGATAGTGACCCTGTCCATCTGTCACAGTGCTCTATCTCTTGAACCGAGCTTGAGCTTGAGCTTGAGCTAGACACTTGAAATTTTCACCGATTATGTATTACTGTGGCCGCTATAACAACAAATACTAAAAATAAAAAAGTTAAAAATTAAAGGGGGTCGCCATACAAAAAAGTGTTTTTTCAGCGTTTTTAACTATATCTTTATAATGGCATTAACTAGATACTTGAAATTATCACAGATTATGTATTACTACGAGTATGGCCGCTATAACAATAAATACTAAAAATAAAAAAAGTTGAAAATTAAAGGGGGTCGTCATACAAAAAAAAATGTTTTTTAGCGTTTTAAAACATAGTACGGAGGTACGGAACCCTTCATGTACGAATGCGACTCGCACTTGCCCGTTTATTAGTCTCCAACTGCAGGAGCACGACCCTCTTTGTACTACCAGAGCCATATATTAGCCAACGGCAGTTCTTAAAATAATTTAAAGGGCGATCTTGTGCCTGGCGATTAGCAATATGGAAATTATCACCATATTTACGAGTTAACAATTTATTTCACACTTCAACTTAAATAAAAATAAGTCTTTTCCGTTTTTCTGTTCTATTAGTGATTCTGATGCCATAATTTCAATATATTTAGGGAGTACAAAATCAACCTATACAGGCTGACTTTTTAGCCACCTGCAAAATTTTTGGAGCAAGTTCAGTCCATGATACTGAACTACTTATTATAAAAAAAGTTATTAAAAATCAATAAAAATTTTTCGTCCTCCCATACAAATCAGCGCTCAGCCAAACGGATTTTGGATTTGTTGTTTTTTGTTGTATAGTTGACGTATTTGGATAAAACGTGCAGTGCAGTTTGTTGCCGCTTCTTCTGCACTTACGCCTAGGAAGCGGCATAAACTTTAAAGATATTTTGAATTGAATTGAATTAAATTTGCTTGCAACTATGAAACAAACTGGGCAAAGTTACTGATGCGCACTTGGTGTAAGTGCACGCAGTTAAAAGTTTATCAAGACTTGACGTACGTCGGATCGTATAACTAGATTTAGTTGTTAAACTAAGTATATTTTCCAAGCATATCAAGTTTGTACAAAGTAATTCCAGCTCTCGACTTCTTTAAAACAATCTCCAAGTTCCACTTTATTATTTGCTGAGCTCGCTCAGTTGTATGGTTTCCGGTATGAAATATTCGATCATCATCCGAGCGTAATCTTGGTTGCGTCCTCAGCGGTAACGCTTCAGAGCCCGGGGTCCGCTAACTAACCTAGGTGATTTGACAAGGTGACTGGTTATTACACAGAGCGACTGCCGTCTGACGTCCGCAACCCAAAGGGTAGACCAGAACCAATCCTAGGGCACAAACGCTTGGTGGCGTTCGGGACCAACGGTTTTACGTGCCTTCTGAAGCAGGAAAACATCTTTCTTTTAGAATAATCAGGTGATTCAAGGATGCAATATTCTAACCAGACTGAAAACAACTTTTCACAAAGTATGATTCCTAGTGGGATTTGAACCCATGACCTCCGGATCACAAGGCGAACGCCTTTACCACTGGACAACGGAGGCACAGTCACTATAGAATACCAGTATACGATCTCTTCCAAAATTTTGCACAAACTTGTGCTATATTTGCACTTCCGTATACGCGTAGATAGATTTATTTTATGTCTTGTGACCCTAGCTCTGTAAAAGATAATGTTTTGCTTACAACATAAAGAATAAAGATATGAAAGTATCAGTATTATTGGCCTATGTTATCTGTAAAATGACATATAAATTAAGAAAATAAATAAGATTGCAAAATGTTTTTATTTACATACCAAATGTTTGTATAACCCTAACCTAAATTCTGTTTTAGATTTTACTGCTAAACTAGAGGTAAAATAAAGTTTATATTAATCCCAAACTAGTTTATACTTACTACAAATTATGATAGTTGTGATCACAACTATCTAAATCACAAGATCACAAATATATAATTTCTTGCATGAGACCTCGAGGTCGCATGATAGTTTGATTGAGCAATATACAAACAAAATGTTATTTTTATGCTGAAATTTGTTAATCAATCCCTAATCCCTTCATGTGAAGTCAACATGATGAAAAACGTCATTTAATAGTAACATTTGGTATTTTTAGTAGAAATTATTAATGAAGCGGTGGTGGGTTGATGGCCAAGCGGTTGAGTGAGCTTTGTTAAGCTTTAGTTTGCATTTTTGCAAAAAACGGCCAATTGTGGCAAAAATGCAAGCTAAATGAAATTCAATTCAAAATATCTTTATTATTATAGGATATTTATAATATCTCTTAATAATAGTCACTTTGTTTTGTTTTGCACAAATGTTGACGTCAAATCGTTACTTACAGCTAAGTTTACGCCGCTTCCTTGGCGCAAGTGCAGAAGAAACGGCAACAAACTGCACTGCACGTTTTCTGCTAAGTAAAGCTTAACGTTCTCACTTTTAACTGTAAACAGTGGTTCATAAAATAGTTTGAAGGGTTATCTAGGTTTTACTAGCTCAAAATTTTAAATGATATCTCCGTTTCCTTACAAATAATTTATTTCAAATGGGGGCAGCACTGGACACCGTGTATCGTCTTAAGAAAACACAGGAAGTTCATGTTAGACAAAAAAGAAAAGATTTAGAGGCGCCAAACAATACCAATAACAGCATTTTTGTCGACTATTTTTACATGTATAAAAAGGGCAAGAAGGCTGTCTTAGTATAGGAGGGGTGATGTTGAGATTTATTGCAGTCATAGGCAGTATATCTTGCCAATAGTGTTGTAGATTTGGTATAGAATTGAATAATGATACTTTTTTATTCAAAAATAAAAAATAATTAACTAAGCAACATTGTCCCGCTGCCATGTATTCCAAAGAGGGTTGACGTCAGACGCCAAAAAAGAATAAGTCCACGTCATTTGTCGTAAAAAAACTTGGAAAGGAAGTACCTAGTTACATATTACAGTATCAGGTATACTTAGAGGATTGTTTTTATCCATAACTTTTATTACATTTCTCGAATAATTTATAGGCTGATTTACATAGAGTCAGTGCACAAGTCAGTAGTGGCGCCAGTGCCGATTGACTTCAAATTAATTTACATTGGGTTTGACTGAAAATCGTAGAATATAAGTTGAAATTAACAACTAGTCCTGATTTATAAAGCTAGTCTGAAAACAAGACGAACTTTGAAATGGCAAAAACATTATTTTAATGTTTTACCGGTAAAATACTTTTATATAATTATATGTTTTATATTATATATTTTATTTACCAAATGTTACAAAAATTCGTCAGCAACATGCTTCGTCAAAAAAGTACGCAAGCAACGCAAGCAAGCAAATGTATATCAGCAACATGCTTCGTCAAAGGTTTACAGAAATAAATCCGCCACATGCTTCGTCAAATCAAATAACTATATAGGTACCTATTTCGAATTAGTCTAAAAGACCCCCACGGCTCGTACCCGGCCCAAGGTCCCCATAATGCTCGCGGCATTTCCCTTTTGAATGGCTATAGAGAGCCTTTGAGTCAAATACGATGCCGGACTGGTATCATTTGGCCTTTCTGAAATACGACGGCCCAACTCTTTTATAAATTCCCTTGCCTCCAATCCCCAAGAGCCCGTGATCTCAAAACGAGTATATAAGCTGCTTTTAAACACGCATATAATTATATTGAATTTGTAGTTTAGATTTATATAAGTATGTAGTTATAGTCGGATTCATTTTAGTATAATTATGTCATTTTTAGCTATGTTATGAATAAAAAGTTTATTTGTAATAAATCAGTACACATAAAGCTGAACTTGTTAGATATTGATTCTATAGAATTATTTAATATTGTCTGAGACGGTGTTATGTTCTTTTAAGGTTAAGTATAATATTGATTTTATTTGAACCTAAAGCGGTTAGTACTCGTATGACGTCTGTGGCAAGAGGATTCGTTAATTTTCTAAGTTGGTTGAAAATGTTATGGTGGTGATTTTGATGTTTTTGTCAATAAATCAAGCATTTACATTCAGAAAGTGTGTTTTGTTTATGTGAAACTAATGAAGAAAACCAGAAATTGAAGTCTTTTTTTATGTTTAAAAATATATTTATCATTTCTTGACAAGTCGAAATAGTTCAAGTATCTGTAGTTTCAATTTCAAATTATCTTTGACCAATATAGCATTATTTGCACTTCTGTAACGTATTGCACTAAACAAATACCCAGAAAAATATGAATAAATTCATAGTAATTCATAGTACGTATAGTATAAAAATGCGAATCTTGATAATTGGGGTTAGCATTAGCAACACATCCCTATTTAAATTTATCACGCTAAAAGTGGCCTTTTGGACTTGCAGCCCTGGGCTCTGTCTGCTTAGAGCTGCAAAACACAAAATGCTCTGTCTGTCCCATAGGGATAAAGACGTGATAGTGTAAAGTATAATTCATAGTAAACAAATCGTTACAACCAATTTTATTCGTTTTACGCAACATGACACAAAACGTTTGCTTTCACAGCTTTTACGATAACTGTACGCTTTTAATTCTTGTCCTACTTTACCTGAGTTGTTTACAGCTGGTACTGAAAAATATTGACTTTTTTAATATGCAAGAACATGGTTTCAAAATATTGACTTTTAGAAATAGTCATGAGAAAAGTCATAACATTTTCAACCAACCTCGAAAATTAACGAATCCTCTTGCCACAGACGTCATACGAGTACTAACCGCTTTAGGTTCAAATAAAATCAATATTATACTTAACCTTAAAAGAACATAACACCGTCTCAAAAAATATTAAATAATTCTATAGAATCAATATCTAACAAGTTCAGCTTTATGTGTACTGATTTATTACAAATAAACTTATTCATAACATAGCTAAAAATGACATCATTACACTAAAATGAATCCGACTATAACTACATACTTATATAAATCTAAACTACAAATTCAATATAATTATATGCGTGTTTAAAAGCAGCTTATATACTCGTTTTGAGATCACGGGCTCTTGGGGATTGGAGGCAAGGGAATTTATAAAAGAGTTGGGCCATCGTATTTCAGAAAGGCCAAATGATACCAGTTCGGCATCGTATTTGACTTAAAGGCTCTCTATAGCCATTCAAAGGGTAAATGCCGCGAGCATTATGGGGACCTTTGGGCCGGGTACGAGCCGTGGGGGTCTTTTAGACTAATTCGAAATAGGTACCTATATAGTTATTTGATTTGACGAAGCGTGTGGCGGATTTATTTCTGTAAACCTTTGACGAAGCATGTTGCTGATATACATTTGCTTGCTTGCGTTGCTTGCGTACTTTTTTGACGAAGCATGTTGCTGACGAATTTTTGTAACAATTGGTAAATAAAAT
Source organism: Acrobasis repandana (assembly GCA_963576875.1). Classification (NCBI taxonomy): domain Eukaryota; kingdom Metazoa; phylum Arthropoda; class Insecta; order Lepidoptera; family Pyralidae; genus Acrobasis; species Acrobasis repandana. Next base: position 4,584,651 of record OY756230.1, on the reverse strand, counting down.
ATATAATACAAAACATATAATTATATAAACGTTCTTTACCGGTAAAACATTAAAATAATGTTTTTGCCATTTCAAAGTTCGTCTTGTTTTCAGACTAACTTTATAAATCAGGACTAGTTGTTAATTTCAACTTATATTCTACGATTTTCGGGTCACGTCGTAAACAAGCCTTTCATTTAATGTATAATGGAACGTGCTAAAAGTTTTCAGTTAATGGAGGTAGGATTATGTGGCGAGCATCATGCAACAGAAGTTGAGTTTCATATTTTCAAGTAGCTTAATCTGGATTATGAAATATAATACAAACTCGAGTATGTAACGGCGATGTAGGTAGAGTGCTCATGAGTTGTGACAGTATGTAGCATGTGTTAAGATTAGTGAAAATATAGGAATAGGAACGCAATGGCGCGATGAACTGGATAAATTTGATGGCAAATGGAAGGAGATAGCGCAGGACCGGACTGAATGGAAGAAGTGGAGGGAAGCCTTTGCCCAGCGGTGGGACACGTGATGGCTCGTAGTATTATCATTTTATAGGAAATAGTTTAAAGCAAAATTAAAAGAATGAAGTAAGCATAAAATTTAATTTGTGTAAACCTTACGTACCTACTTCTGGATTCTCAATATAATGTTAGTTGTTGTTTATCTTTCTTCTTCTTCATCTAGGCGCGTTCCCGGTTGTATCCTGAACTGTGCTGCTTCAGAGATACACTGCAAAATTCTGTGTTGTCTTCTTGTGTGTTAACTTTAGTGTATTGTATGTGTTGTGCTGGAAATAAAAATCTGTCTATGTCTATGTCTTCACTAAATTAATATGGAACTAACTTGGTAGTAAAGGGTTTTAAATAAAGAAAGAATCTACAAAATCGGTTCACAATTGGCGAAGATATCGCGGAAGACATATACAAATAAAATCATACGGTTCGAATTGATACCCCCTCTCTACCCTGTGTTGTATATGTTCCTTTAAATTCAATCTTGACTGGAAGAGATCCCTCTCTAGGATAAGTCCGCCTTAGTACCTATTGATGTCTTGATGTTACGTTTAATTTTTTATTTGTTCTTTGTGTACAATAAAGTTTTAACAAACAAACAAACCTTTTCCTTTTTTGAAATCGGTGGAATAAAATAAATATATAAACATATATAGGGACAAATCACACTGATTGATATAGCCCCAAAGTAAGTTTAAACTTGTGTTATGGGATACTAACTCGACGATACTATATTTTATAATAATTATCTACATATTAGGTTGTGGAAAAAGTCTTTTCGCATATAGTATGTATGAACTTTTTTTGAAAAAGTGGAGCAAGATCGGCATATCAGTAGTTACGACGTAGCTAAAGAACTGAAAATTGACCACAATACAGTTTTGGCGCATTTGAAAAAAAATGTGTACACAAAAAAGCTCGATATTTGGGTACCTCACGAGCTCTCTGAAAGAAACCTAATGAATCGTGTACTTATTTGTGATTCTTTATTACGACGTAATGAGACCGAACCATTTTTGAAGAAATTGATAACTGGTGATGAAAAATGGATCACGTACGACAAGAACGTGCGAAAAAGGTCATGGTCAAAGGCCGGTCAGGCTTCACAGACTGTGGCGAAACCCGGGTTAACTCGCAACAAGGTGATGCTGTGTGTGTGGTGGGATTGGAAGGGCATTATTCATTATGAGCTGTTACCACCAGGCAGGACCATCGATTCAGAACTCTACTGCGAACAACTGATAAGATTAAAGCAAGAAGTTGAGAGAAAGCGGCCGGAATTAATCAACAGAAGGGGTGTGGTTTTTCATCATGATAACGCTAGACCTCACACATCTTTAACCACTCAGCAAAAATTAAGAGAGTTTGGCTGGGAGGTGTTAATGCATCCGCCGTATAGTCCTGACCTGGCACCTTCAGATTTCCACCTGTTTCGGTCTCTTCAGAATTCTTTAGGCAGTGTCAGGTTAACATCACGAGAAGACTGCCAAAACTACTTGACGCAGTTTTTTGATCAGAAGCCCCAAAATTTATATAGCAATGGAATGATGTATATATTTGCCTATAAGATGGCAAAAAGTTATCGAACAAAATGGTACCTACATACTTTAGTTAAATGTAAATAATCTATATTAAAAAATGTTTTGAATTTTCATATAGAATGCGAAAAGACTTTTTCCCCAACCTATTATATAGATAAACAAACACCCAAGACCCAGGACAATTTGGAAAAGGCCATTTTCCAACTTGACCTAGCTGGGGATCGAACCTAGAACCTTCAGATTGGCGGACTAGCGTGTTGACCATTACACCACGGAGGTTGTTAAAGGTCGAAATCGGTTAAAATAAAAATAAATTGTCTATAAGTGTATTTCTTTTATTTTTCTGAACTTCAACTATACTCGTAAGCCGCCATTTGTAAAAGTATCTTGATCCCACAAATCCAATCCGAGTGTTCGCCCAGATAATAAAGCCGACTTGACGAGCGAGTCATTTGCTGTTGTTTACATCCCGCCTTGACTGCCGGATTATTGGCCATTCTTACAGCCGTTAACTTTTTAAAGCTAGATACACAATCACGTCTTTATCCTTGCGGGGAAGACAGACCCCAGTGTTATAAGACTCAAAGATCACTTTTAGTGAGATGTTAGGCATGTTGTTTTACCACAAAAGGGAATCAAAGTAATGACGGGTTACTAGATGCATCGCTTTTTAACATACTTTTTCGAAAGTTTTGCACATTTCCTAGATTGGCTCGTATCATCTACGCGGGAAGGGAAGCAGCTGGTATAACCTATGTTTATTTTCTACCAGAACAGCAATTAACGACTCAGTCACGAATTCGTCGAGTGACACAAAATGTAAAGACTGTATTTTATCAAAATGCCGGACTATAGTAACACTGTTAGTCAATCTCTTTTAAGAGTGAATGCTCTTTTCTTCTTGGCACTTAAGAGTCCCCTTGCCCTAGACATAATCCGATTTTCTCATACAAACGTCGTCTAGCCTTTATTTTGAAACAATATGTTAGATTTCGTCATTTTATTGTATTTTTAAAGAAATTGCTTATATCTAGGCATTTTTGTTGTTGTTTTCACAGGTAAAATATGAATTTGAAAGAGAATATAGTGTAGTATATCAATTTTGAACATCGATACAATTTCTACCTACCCTATTTTCTTTTAAGTTCATATTTTGACAAAGCTTGTTATATACAATTTCTTCGAAATGACAAAATTCCGTCATTTCAAACTAAAAGCTACGTTATAATGGAAAAGTCTAGGGTTACGTTACGGACTCTTAAGTCTATCTACGTAAAACCACCGTTTATTTCTAATTGTAATTGTGTCTGTCACGCAGTGTCAATGTCTCTATAACGCCCATAGGCTACGGTGGTATCACTTACCATCAAGCGAGCATGAAATGTTTGTTCAGGCACAGTTAAAAGCTTTAAGCGGCCGGGTACGAAATGTTAACAAAACAACATGTTTTTTATCGCGGCTGAACGGCGCGATAAACAGTTTAATACTTACCTATATTTATGTTTATGGTTCATCGTGTTAAGTTAAATATATTATTGAACGAGAAAGTAAAATGAGCAAAGTCTGCCGTGTTGCTTCATCTCTTGCTGTGTATTTCGTAAGAGGCGACTAAAAAATGTTACGAGATGTAGGTATGTGTGGTTCTAAAGAGGGGTTGTGACCTCACGGTTCGAGGCAAGAAAATACAAATCAACTTTTTAAAAATAAATTAGAATAATTATTAAATATTGAAGATTGGTTTTGCCGCCGTGTGGTTCCCGGCAGAGTAGAATAGGACCACTACATCTCTTCCTGTGGATGTTGTAAGAGGCGACTACAGGACTTAGCACAAAGATCTCGTGCTACAATTGCATTCCCATGAAGGGTTACTGACGGGCGGCCGGTTGTAAAACTTTTCGCACAAATACATTCCCATAGTGGGTTGACGTCAGGCAGGCGGCCGGTTGTTAAACTATAGCCAAATCATTTTAACTGTTACGGCTATTTCTTTTCCATTTTGCAAGTCCTTGGCATCCTTGGGTGACCATTGACAGGCATGTTATATTTAGAGATGAAAAAGTGGAAAAGCGCACACCGGGCTCCGAAGCAGCACAACGAACGCGCTTAGATGAAGAAGAAGTTCGATTCTATCGTGTATTGCGTTTTATAAGTGGAAACCCCAAACCATTGCTTGCATGTCTGACGACTATGTAATGCTTTTTTAAAATAGCACTACAGGTGCACTTACATTGTAGGAGTTACACGTTGTTTTATGCGCTATAATGAACAACAAAAAAGTTTATCTTCACGATAAAAAGTTTAAACAACAAATGCAAACAAAGGCCTGGTCCCGTGCTCGACGATATTTCGCTACTTATGTTTTATTGCACGCCTCATAAGCGAAGCGCATGAGGTAGTGCTCTACTCTCGCCTTACAAAAATCAAGTGATTTTTTTAACTAAATGTGTCTCTATTTATTTTCTATCGCACTTGTACAATAATATTTACACATAAATGTCAAGGAAAAACACTAGTTTCAACACTTATGACATTTTTAAAACACATTTTGCCTTTTAAATAAATAAACACAATGTTTAATAAAATCATTTTGTGGACGTCCGTGTGTCTGTATGTATGGAAACTGGCGTGGTCACGATAACTCCCGAAAAACTTTCTGATCAAGTCCATTTTTTTTATACGCTTCAGTATTATCCAAAACTAAGTCCTTTCGAAGATCACGGTCTAATTCAATGTAGTTTAATCGTAATTTCAATTTAATTGTGAAAAATGAGATTATGAGGCGTGCACTTTTGGATTTTCCAAACTTATTTTTATTTTTTTGTATTATATTTATAATTCTTTCTCTAGCGAAATCGACTAGATATTTAGATTATACATTTTTTGGCATAATTTTCATATAAAAAGGTGATTGTATAAAATAGTAATATGTCTTAAAAAGGTACCTAAATTTAGGCAAATTTAGAGGTATGTTTGTGATATTTTTCTATCACGCCGAAAATGCTCAATCGTGTTTTTGATATTGTAAGTGTCTTCAATTCAATTCAATTCAATTCAATTCAAAACATCTTTATTGTCATAGGATATTTATAATATCTCCTAATAATAGTCACTTCTGTCTGTAGGAAAGCCTTAAAATTCTTATGTAAAATTTTTGAGGAATAAACTGTAGCAGTTTAATTACAGTGATTTTTCAAAACCACTCACAGTTTTCTTGGCTCTGCGAACTGACGGGGCCTTAATATCAAACTTAAATAGTCTCAGTAGTAACTCGTCTAAAACGCTCATTGTCTAAATCGCATGTCGTCGTAATAGATGTGCTCTAAAGATAAGTTAGTTTCGAAAAAAAATTGTCAAAATTACCAGAGCAGGAGCGATAGGTGGACTGTATAAATTTAGATGGAATTGAAAGGAAGAAAAAGCGACTGCCTGCCTGGTCTAGTGGTCAAGGCGTTTGCCTTGAGATTGTGGGTTTAAATCTAATTGGGAAGTACCTATACTTTGTGAAAAGTTTTTACCAGTCTGATTATGATATTGCAGGCTTGAATCACCTGATTTTACGAAAAGAAAGAGGAATCCGTGCTTTGGAAGGTACCTAAAGCTGAAGGTCCCTAACGCCATCTAAGGGTTTGTTTGAACCTGTTTGTCTGTCTGTCTATCTGTGGCTTCTTAGCGTTGAATGGATGGACCAATTTCGATGCGGTTTTTTTTAAGCAAGTTCCCTTGCGGTGGTTTTTAGCTATTCAATTCATTTATATATATTTAGACAATTATGGTCCATCATGTGTTAGTAACAAAATTAATTCTTAAAACTAAATGTAAGTAGGTATTTATATTTTAAAATTTATAAAAAATATTATTTTCTTGCCTCACGGCTTACTGGGACATGCAAAGCGACCCAACTAGACATAAAAGGTCCGTCCATGCGATCCCTAACAACTGTTGCTGCAACTTTTGGAGGCTGTTGCCGCTGTCACGACGCATCATGGAGGCTGCACGCTTGCGCATGGTATCGTGAAAGCCATCCACGTGTGCTTTGGCAAACATGCTTGATGCACTGCAGAAACGAGGCAGCCGCAGCAACGTCCTAAACGCGTTGTTGTATTGAACGCGAAGGGAGTTCAGCGAACGTTGGGAGTACCTAACCCACAGGCTGCAGGTGTAAAATGAGGTACAATATGCTCTAAAAAGGGATTTTTATCTGCCTCGAGCAACGAGCGAACCTGTGGGCAATCATATTGGCCGTCACCGACAGCGCATTCCGTTCACGCTCAATATCCGCATTATTATTTAATTCATCATCCACTATGTGGCCGAGATATTTAAAGCTGTGTACACGCTCCAAAGCCACGCCGCCCAGTCTCACGGGAGGAACCTCTGTCGATGTTGACATGTTGATGAGCATGATGTTTGATGAAAATCGGTTCAGCCGCCATCTTGACAGTCAGAGATTTCTTTAATTTGCCTGGCAAATAAAATTTTCTTTATTCAGACATTGCACAGTGTACAGGCAAAGCAGATAAAAACGTATATTATATTTCCATAGATACTCGTATCTATTTCAGACAAGATATTCAATTACAGAACACAATCTCTTTTGCAACTCCATCAATCATAATAGTAAACTTTGTCACTCTAAAATTGACCTTAAACTTCGTAGTAGGAAGATCTCGATTTCATAACCCATTATAACGGAATCTATAAATAGAGCGATGAAATAACGCCAAGTACTGAACTTTGCCATTCAACGGGGGTGAGGGTGGAAAATCTGCGGGTTATTATCAGCTTCAAGGAAAATCGTCTGCGTAACCAGCCGTCATAGCATGATACCGGTGACAGCGTTTATCGAACGCTATCATCTATCGCTATCTTGCTCTAGTGTTGGGTCGATAGGATTCCTTTTATACAGACATTTAAGGCCCCTTTCTCTAGGCATAGAGACTATGCCTAGAGGAAGAAAACAGACCGACAGACTGACATTATATTACACAATTACATAATACAATATCTAATCAAATTATCTTTCTGGCGCGTAGGTGACCAATATTGCGTAAATGAGTTTCTTTCGGCGTTTTTCTCAGCAGTGGTCGTTGCGAAACGCTAGTATCGTTAGCTTTGAAACAAAAAAAAAATAATTTAAATATAAATAAACATTACACATATGTAATGTCCACTATAATTATTGACGTGTAAAAGTGCCTGCAAAGGCCTAATTACTGAATAAATATTTAATTTTGATTTTAATTATCTTAAAAACTAGGAAATGCGAAAAAGGCAGGCTTATCTCTTATCGCTAAGCAATTTCTTGTAGGAAAACTCGTTTAAGGCCATATATGAATTTTCCGGGGTCCACTGTTGCTTGAAATAAATCATTTCAAAGGAAAGGAGATATCATTTAAAATTTTGTTTCTACCAAGCCCTAGATAACCCTTAAAACTATTTTATGAACTACTGTTTACAGTTTAAAGTGAGAACGTGCTTTTCTACGTATTTTTGAGGAAAATGGCCACTTTTGGTAAAAATGCGTAGAAAAGCCTAACTTTCTTACTTTAAACTGTAAATAGTTGTTCATAAAATAGTTTGAACGGTTATCTAGGGCTTCACAAAGACAAAATTTTGAATGATATCTCCGTTTCCTTTGATATTATTTATTTATTTCAAATGCCAGCACTGAACCCCGGAAAATTCATGTATGGCCTTAAATTTAAAAAGTGATTGGAAATTAGGTAGTGCGGTATGGTTAATATAATAAACATACTTCTAAACAATAGTTATAATATACATACAAGGGTGACTTTTTACTAGACTCGCCACGACCGCCGGCGTGACCTCAGACCCGATTATGTAGAATTTTTTATTCTTGAACGGCAAATCTCCGTCTTTTCATCTACGGAATAATAACGAGCGGGATGGCACTAGTCCGTCGCGCGATATAAACTTTATCGGTGTTTATCCACGGTGCCATGCTACAGGTGCAGGTGAGTGAGGTTACTTACTTCCTTGGTTGTCAAGTACATTATTTTACTAGTGGTCATAACAATATATATGGAAATATATATACAGGGAAAACATCTCCAAAGAAACATACATAAATCGACATAAGGAAATTATTTTTAATTAACCGATCAGCTATCCGAGTTTGTATGGAAAACAAAAAAATATTTTTATATTCCTTGGAAAATACTGTTCAGTATCATGGACTGAATCCACCCTTAAAATAGTTTCAGTATATTTAACAAGAGTAAAAAAACCAAAAAAAAATTCGACATTCCCATACAAATCGTCACAATCGTGTATGGAAATGCCGAAATTTTTTTTTTGTTCTTTGGCTGTTATTTTAATTTCATTATACTATAATGATCTAGTATAGACCGTGGTTCGATTTATTACAGGTATGTCCCTTCCACGTTGTATAATTATGTAAATGTTTGGTATATGAATGTCTAGCAGAGGAATTCATGTTCATGGATCTGAGATCAGAGCAAAGTCCTAATATTATGTTTAGGATCTTATAATTGCAGTCATTATATGATCATCAGGTTTTTTTGTCTCGACTGCAGGAGCCTGACCCTCTCTGTACTACCAGAGCCATACTTGGCCAGAGCAGCTATTCATTACACTAAGTTTTATTTGTATTTTAACGTTATTGTACTTCAACTTGACATTGAAAATCCAACCTTTAATTGTTATGCTTGAAGCGCGTCTCATCGTCTCATTCCCATCTCTACGGGGCGCGATTTGTATGCGGGGCCGTACGAGCATTTGTCCCGTTTAGAACTCGTGCGAAATCCAAATGACTAGTGATTATTAAAATTCGGAAGATTTATTTATTATATAAATTATATTGTAGTTCGTGGTGAATTTCTTTTTCATATTATTATTCAATATGGAAGTTTTGACATCCGCTCGGGATGTTAGCTGGTCTAGTCTATACATCGTGTAAATGAAAGAACGCAAAACCTATCAGATAGTACCTCAGCTCATGAAACTGAACAAATTTTGTTCAACAACTTTCACGAAATCCAAAAAGAAATTCGGATTTTTATACAAATTGACTCGATCAGCTGATCAGTTCAATTTTTTTTTAGTACCATCTGTACATCGGTAACATCTGAGAGGTTTTGCGTTCATTCATTAACACGATGTATAAATACATACATATTATCACATCTTTATCCTTATTGGGGCAGACAGAGCATTTTGGGTCTTGCGGGTCTAAGCAGACAGACCCCACGCCGCAAGTCCCAAAGGCTACTTTTAGCAATGGTGGGCAAAAAGGTGGAAAAAGTAATGAAAATAGTAATGGGTTGCTAGACGCATTGCTCAGCTTTTACGATCTGCGCGGGGAAATAATATTTCCACCTTTATTTTCCCACCTTCTCGCCTACTACCACGCTAAAAGTGGCCTTTGAGTCTTGCGGCCCTTGGCTCTATCTGCTTAGAGTCGCAAGACCCAAAATTGCTCTGTCTGCCCCATTAGGAATAAAGACGAGATAGTGCACAATGTAGGAGGTAATTTTTAGTTTTGTTACATGTAACCGGTATTTACAGTCTGGAAATAAAGAGCTTATTGTTTTCAAAGTTACGGGATAGGTCGATAATTTTTCACGGTCTATTCGATCCGTAGCTCCGTAGAGTTTAGTAGACTACTACGCCGTAGTTGTTTTGCTACGCCGTAGCAACAATAAAGAGAACTCTCCAGCTACGAGGATTGAATATAGAGTGAATCCGATTGTAATCCGATTCTGCTATTTCTAGCGAAATTTACTAGAACTATAAATATATAAAAATATAACATATATTTATATATTTTGATGATAATGATGATTAATTTTAAATTGTCCACTATTATAGAGTTAGAGACTAATATAGAGTAAGTACATTTTAAGGTAAAAGAAACAGGTCTAATTTAGTTAGTGACTTTTCTTTTGACTTTCGTACGACGTACCGTTGAATGTTCTTTTTTGAGGAATCAATAAAAACCTGCTATGAAGATGGATCCCACCGACCGTGATATCTTATATCTATTGTTCGCACATCTTGATGGAACCTCTCCCCCTGTTCATCACGCACCAATATTATCAGAAAAAAAGTTGTGGGCTTCTCCCACTTGTACATTTCCATATATGTTTATAATCTGATAAAGCCAAAACATGACTGCCTCCGTGGTCTAGTGGTCAAGGCGTCTGCCTTGTGATCCGGAGGTCATGGGTTCAAATCCCACTGGGAAGCATACTTTGTGAAAAGTTGTTTCCAGTCTGGTTAGGATATTGCAGGCTTGAATCACCTGATTATCCGAAAATAAAGATGATTCCGTGCTTCGGAAGGCACGTAAAGCTGTTGGTCCCGAACGCCATCTAGCGTTTGTACCTATCCTATGATTGGTTTTGGTCTACCCTTTGGGTTGCGGAGGTCAGACGGCAGTCGCTCTGTGTAAAAACCAGTAATCTCGTCAAATCACCTAGGTTAGGTAGCGGACCCCGAGCTCTGATGCGTAACCGCTGACGACGCAACCGGGAATACGCTCGGATGATGATGATGATAATGAAAGCCAAAACATACTTTTTTGTCCACATATGTATTTCTGCCTCAAGATTGCAGTACGTAGGCGCGTTTATCAAAACGGCAGCATTTGAATTTGAGATGAGCGGGAGTCGCAGAAACCCTGTTCCGCTTGTGATTTGCCCATTTTCTTTATATATGCCGAACACAGCCGGCATAAGGGCCGCAACAGACAAGCATCAATTGTAACGACATTTAATAGTACACAATATCTTAAAATTTTACGGATATTCATTTATTTACAACGAAAAATAACAACATTAAACTAAAATTAATCTATAACTACATACGTATATAAAACTAAACTAAATAAAAATACTTTAATAACATTAAATAATATAAAAAATTGGAACCCAAATCGCTGCGCTCGCAGGGTAGGGTACCCAAAATTTTACTATCCTAAACCTTGCAATATAGATTCTGTGAGCATAAATTGTGTACGTTTTCACAGCAACTAACATAGGACAGCTTTATTGAAATATCCGTTGGTTTTGCAAGTCGATATATATTTTTTTTAACATTGCCATTATAGAACGTACTTGTTGAATAAACTTATATTATAAACAACGTTTTTAGTTACGCAACATTATCTAAATTACTTATTATATGGTAAAGTTATTAGGAATTGGTAAAGTTGCCACGTTTTACGATACTTTAAGTTCAAACTTTTTTAAAAGCTAGAGCGGTTCACCTTCGCCTTTTGTTCCTCTTGTCCTTGTTACATAAGTTGATGCATGCCGATAAAGCAAAGTTAGAGCATGTAACTTTAAATTCTGCAAAGTTAGGAACTTAAGAGTCAGAACCGTAGTTACCGTAGACAGAAGCAGAAATCCCCGTACAAACTTAGTCTTGCTTTTATTTTGAAACGACATGTGTTAGTTTTCGATAAAATGTATAATTTCAAAGAAATTGCATTTATCTAGGCATATAAACGGTTTTCAAAGTCAAAATACGAACTTGAAAGAGAATAAAGTGTATCATATCATATTTGACCATCAGTATGGAAAACTTCTACACCCTTACATTTTCTTTCAAGTTCCTTTATATTTTGACCGTCGAAAACTAGTTATATGCCTAAATATATGTAATTTCTTTGAAATTTAAAAATATTGCCCAAATCTGACATGTCATTACAAAATAAAAGCTAGACTACTTCTTCTTTGTCTAAGCGCAATCCCGGTTGCATCCACATCTGTGCTGCTTCAGCTGGGTGCACTTTCCCGCTTTTTCTTCTCCAAATATAATATGCATGTCAATTACCAAGGTTACCCAAGGATGCCAAAGATCTCAAAATGGAGAAGAAATAGCCGATACACTTTTTTTGTGCTTCGGATTTGGCTATAGTTTTACAACCTGCCGCCTGCCTGACGTCAACCCTCTTTGGGAATGTATTTGTGCGAAGGGTTTTACAACCGTCCGCCGCCTGACGTTAACCCTCCTTGGGAATGCAATTGTAGCACGAGATGTTTGTGCTTAGTCCTTTAGTCGCCTCTCACAACATCCCCAGGAAGAGATGGAGTGGTCCTATTCTAACCCGGAGCCACACGGCTATCAAAATAAAAGAGAGACTACGTTTGTATGGAAAAGTGTAGGCTAAAAGACGCATAAAGCATGCCTTGAATTAAATGCGTCTTTTCTATATACACGAGCATGCAAAATATATAGATAAGGCGATTATCACACTGCAACGCATCACGCTGCATGTTGCGTTTTCTGGATGCGTTTTCCGTGTGTTAAACTGTGCGTGTTTTCTATACAAACGGAGGTATTTACAAGCAACGTTAGAACGCGCATTCACGCGCTACGCTGCGTGGTGCGGGGCAATGTGAAAATCGCCTTATATGTGCCTTTTTGCGTAGGTGCAAGTACTAAACTAAATTAGCTCAATTTATTATTTTGAACCATAATAAAGTTTTTTTAAAGAAACACACACAGGTTTGCAATAAACGGGCAAGTGCAAGTCGGACTCGTAAATGAAGGGTTCCGTACCACCGTACAATGTTTTAAAACGCTGAAGAAACACGTTTCTTGTATGACGACCCCATTATCTTATACTAGCTGTGCCCGCGTGGTTGTCGGAACGTAATGTTATATAGCCTAAAAACTACCCAACAAAAAAAAAGAATTTTTCAAATCGGACCATTAGTTCCTGAGATTAGCGCGTTTAAACAAACAAACAAACTCTTCCGCTTTATAATATTAGTATAGATATAAAATTCTCGTGTCACAAACGTACACCTCCGAAACGGCTTGACCGATTCTCATAAAATTTTGTGAGCATATTGAGTAGGTCTGAGAATCGGCCAACATCTATTTTTCCAACATTACCACTGACTGACTCACTGATTGACATAGTTGTTTGACCTGTTCCGGGGTGGATGGGGTAATGATTGCTATATAGTCGTGTAGAGGGTGCTACAGTGAGTACCAGAAAAATCGGAAATGTTGAAGATCATCAGATCCTAATGTAGACGAGGTACAGCCTGCAAAAACGGTTAGGGATAGGGGTGTGATTTTTTTTCCAAAATGTAGGGGGTTGTAAGCAATTTGACGACTGTCATTTGTTTTTTGATTTTTTTCAAAATCCAAGATGGCCGCCATACAAGGACAATTTCCGAGTGTGGAAAGCGAGGCCGAAGGCCGAGCTGCGTGGCCAGGGTGAAGCCCGAGCCCCTCCTGACCTCCCCCCTCTCCCCAGAACCCCCCCCTCAAGTGTCTTTGCGAAGCCTGATGCCAAAGGCCAAAAACTAAGCTCCCAGCGAGGGCGAAGCCCGAGCCCCTCCTGACCTCCCCCCTCCCCCAAAAACCCCCCCTAAGTCACTAAGCGAAGCCTGAGGCCGAAGGCCGAAGGCTGAGCTATACCGTGAGGCCGCAGGCCGAGCTGCGTGGCGAGGCCGTAGCCCGAGCCACTCCCATCAAGCGCTGAGCGTTTTTTTTAAATTTTTCAAGATGACCGCCAATACTCGACTGCTTCCGATTTGACTGAAATTCAGAAAGCAAGGGTTTTTTGCGTCACGGAATCCAAATCTGACATTTTTTTTAAATCCAAGATGGCGCTGGATTTTAAATTTTTTAACTTTATTCGTTCATAACGTCCTACTGGAACATCGAAGAGGTCTGGAATTTTGTATGCTGAGGTAAAGCATCCCACGGAACTCAAAACTGCAAACAAGTTTTGATTCCAAGATCTTGCCGCCCATATTTTTTTTTTTATGTTTCCTTACTGGCTGCAGTTTTTTACCCATTTACTCAACTGAACATGTACTTTAGCCAACTTGAACAGCTGCATGAAAAACCGCGGGCTGCTTGCAGCCCGCGCAGCGCCCGAAAAGCTAGTTTAATTATTAACTTTATATTATTTTTAGTATTTGCTGTTATAGTGGTCAAAGTAATACATAATCGGTAAAAATTTTAGTTGTCTATTACGGTTCAAGAGATCAAGTTAAAAACGCTGAAAAAAATACGTTTTTTGTATGACGACCCCCTTAAATTTTCAATTTTTTTTTATTTTTAGTGTCTTGTGTGTGTGTCACTTTCAGGTGTCTAGCTATTACGGTTCAAGAGATAAAGCCCTGTGACAGACGGACAGACAGCGGAGTCTCAGTAATAGGGTCCCGTTTGCACCCTTCGGGTACGGAACCCTAAAAATCGTTAAAAAATCATACATATCAGCATGTCTGTAACAGCCCTTATCAAGTTATATTAACGTAAAATTGAATATTTTCATAACGTTGGATATCATTGGGTTTATTATTTGGATAATGAAATGGTCGCCTGCGTTAAAATGTAATTTGATATTTGAGAGGAGTCTTACGTTAGTACTGATTATTGGAATGTTTTATTTTTTCCGTAAATACATTATTAAAAAGGCTGCCTCCGGGGTCCAGTAGTCAGGGCGATCTGGAGGCCGTGGGTTCAAATCCCACTGGGAAGCTTATCTATAGAATAGAAAACTTTGTGTAAAGTTGTTTCCAGTCTGATTAGGATATTGCAGGCTTGAATCACCTAATTACCGAAAAAAAGGATGATTCCGTGCTTCGCAAGGCAGGCAAAGCTGTGGGTCCTAAACGCCATCTAGCGTTTATTTAAACCTATTCTAGGATTGGTTCTAGTCTTCCCTTTGGGTTGCGGAGGTCAGACGGCAGTCACTCTGTAAAAACCAGTACCCTCGTCAAATCACCTGGGTTAGGTGGCGGAGCCCGGGCTCTGAAGCGTTACCGCTGAGGATGCAACCGAGAATACGCTTGGGTGATGATTATGATGACATTATTAAAAGGAAAGCAGACAGACTAGAAGTCTAGATACTAAGCCCTTGTACAGCAAGATATACAACATAATGTTTTTTTCCATGATGGTCTGGAGAAAAGAAAAAACCTAGAATATACCAGCTGCTTCTCTTCCCGCGCAGATCGTAAAATCCAATCGAGGGAACAGGCAAAAATGCGAATGATGTTAATAGGCGATGCGGCTAGTACGAGTAACCCATCACTATTTGGAGTCCTTTTCCCACCTTCTTGCCCACCATCACGCTAAAAGTTAAGGTCTTGCGGCCCTGGGCTCTGTCTACTTAGAGTCGTAAAAAAACGTGTGGTAGTGTATATAATGGATTTATGTTTGATGCAAATGTACATTTTTTTCTTAAATTAATTGATGTTTACTCCATTTTGTTACTTGCTTGATACGTCAGCGCCATAAATAATGATTTCCTTAGTGATTGGATTATTGTATGGTATACGAGTCGTTTATCGTATAGGCGGTTCTGTTACCACATAGTCAGCCTTTTCCCTAATCAAATCTTCGTGGCTCTTGTGAAGATCACAGTATACGTATACTTGCACTAGTAAGACTAAAAGTAAGTTGTAAAGGTGCCTAAACTCTAAAAAATCAATAAAATTAGTAAAAAAAAAAACTATTCCACTATTATTTGAAAGTGAATATTTTTATTTATTAATATAGATATCAATCTTAATTTGTCAATGGAGAATTTAATACTAAAGAAAAGAACTCATTCTATTTTAATTGCGTCATTAAATATTTAAGCTTGTCTTTCATAGAACAATACCATTCGTATAATTTAGAAAACGAACATCTAATTGTAAACGAACATCAGTGTGATTTGTCCGTATATATTTATATTTATTTATTTATTATCTAACGTGCGAGTGCATTAATATTATTTATCGTTAAAACGTTTAGTTGGTTAGATTTATAAAGACATCAGAAAGGGCGAGGTTAATACCCTTAAGCCGCTGTAAAACAGCGAAATAAGAGGTCATTGATATGTTAAAATTATAAATGACAATGAAAACCTGATGCATCATTACAAACTTTAATTTATTTTCACCTGACCCGTTTTCTGTGTCCGTAATCAAATCTTGCAAGCTAAATTAGACCCACTTGACATTATTCAAACGAGTTGAAACTTTACATACTTATGTAAGTTGGGTGACAATGCAATAAAATACAAATGACCTGATCTCATGATGAAGCTAGAAGGTGGCTACGGCATCTCTGTGATAAAACAACACAACCCCACCGAGTTTGGGCTCAGTTGTTTCGCCTTGAGGAGCACTTTAAACTTTTTATTACATTGTTGTTGACCTCTGTGGCCTAGTGGTCATCACGCCAGTCTGTCACCCCAGAGGTCCCGGGTTCGGTTCGCTGGTCAGGGCAAGATGGAAAATGATCTTTCTCAGATTGGCCTGGGTCTTAAATGTTTATCTACCTCTATATATGCATTGTTATAAAATATAATATCGTTGAGCTAGTATCCTATAACACAAGTCTCGAACTTACTTTGGGGCAGCTCAATCTGTGTGATTTGTCCGTATACATTACTTGTTTTTACTAGCGTATTTGTTAGGCTAAGGCCAAATCATGCTCAAACCTAATAGAGTACATTATCTCTCACACATTCACATAAATTTTGAAGATATCGTCTGATTTGGTCAAAGAGCAATAATGTACCTTATGTACCTTCCCCAAGACTTGGTATGGCTTCACTTGCCTAGGAATATGTCATCGTGAAATAAACGTGTAGGTACGTCTTGACGTACCTACACGTTTATTTCACGATGACCTTGATGACAAAACCTTGGTTTTGTCGAGATATAAGGCTGTAAAAGGATCCCAAGGGCATAGTTCTAACTATTTCAATTTTAATTTCAATTTATTTATTTGCTTTACATATTGTACATATATTACACTATACTACATTGTCAATTCATTAGTTAGTAGGTACAACATGAACCCTAATAGGGCATTGCAAAAGAAAACAATGGAACTGCATGCGGTTTTTATATATGCTAAATTCATGTAATTATCCAAGTATAGATTAATTTGTCTGGTAGTTTTTTAAATAAAGTCAATTTGTTTTTTTGAAAATGTCAGTGTTTATTTACTTATTTATATGGAATTTTACTTTGGAGATAAATCTTATAGTATCTATACACAAATAATACTTGTACGTAGAATCCTGATATACATTCTCGTAAATCCTGTAGTAATGGAACAGGTGTCATGCTCCGCTTAAGAGATAGGCTTGCAAGATTGATGTCGGTTGTCGAACAGTTTATGTCGGTAATCGTATTAAAAGAAGGATATGGTTCAGATCAGAACAGGGTCGTAAATACAAAATTATTATATTTTTAGGGGTTTTTATATTAAAGACCTATCCAATCATCACCATCTGAGCGTATTCCCGGTTGCATCCTCAGCGGTAACGCTTGAGAGGCCGGGGTCCGCTACCTAACCTAGGTGATTCGACAAGGTTCCTGGTTTTAACACAGAGCGACTGCCGTCTGACCCAGAAGTCAGGTCAGAACGTAGGATTGGTTCTGGTCTACCCCTTGGGTGGCAGACAATCCAAGGGTTGGACCAGAACCAATCCTAGGATAGGTACAAACGCTAGATGGCGTTCGGGACCAACAGCTTTACGTGCCTTCTGAAGCACGGAATCATCTCAATTTTCGGATAATTAGGTGATTCAAGCCTGAAATATCCTAACCAGACTGGAAACAACTTTTCACAAAGTATGCGTCCCAGTGGGGTTTGAACCCACGACCTCCGGATCTTAAGGCAAACGCCTTGACCACTGGACCACGGAGGCAGTCAAAGACCTATCCAATGATCACTATTATTTATTTTGTGTGTACTTACCCCACACGCGAAAAAAAAAAATTCCCACTTCATGTATTTGGGGAGGTACTCTAAAAAAAAAATATCCATGTCAGAGAATGTCTTTTTTCAAATTGTCCTTAGTCTTGGGTAGTGATGTGCCGTTCCCGGGAACGTTCCCGAATTCCCGGGATTATGGGAACGTTCCCGGGGAATTTGGGAATTTGGTAACGTTCCCGTATTTCTAGGGAATGTTACGGAATATTGGATATATGTATTTGTATTATAACCATATCAAGTGATGCATTTACATTCCCGGAAATCTGGGGAACGAAAACGGCACATCACTAGTCTTGGGTGTTTATCTAAATATTATAATATTTTTATTTTTATTCTTACTAGAGTTCGTCCCAAGCTGTAAACTCGCGAACCCCGCAACTCGGCAACCACTTAACCGATATGGCTCATGTTTGAACTTAAAAATTCTATTAGCTACATCGACACGTTTACCAAATTTCATGAAGCTCAGATCAAAACTACTTGAGTTATTGTCGAGCAAAAATTCATACATACATACAAAGGCCCGATTGTTCATGCAGACTTGGAGAACTTCGCTTGCTTCGCTCGCTCATTTAAAAAGAAGGTAGTTTTCCATTTGAAGCTATATTTTATTAGGCATTTATGCTACTCTGCATGATTATTTTATACAACAGATGATATCGTGTGCGAAATGTGTTTAGTTTGCTAAGAAAATAAAAAAGTTACCTACATAAATCACAACAAAACATCACTAAGTTAACTTATTTTTGTATTGTTATCTCAAGCTGAATTTGAGAGCTATCTTCCTAAGAATACAATTCAACATTGAATATCTTCTAGCACAATAGTACCATTCTCATGTTAAAGGGAGCCCACACAAAACGGCTTCGGAGTATCTCGCTGTTTATGCATAGAGCTTTCAAGTCATCGAATGGAAAAAGTTTTTTTAGGATCTTTACAAAGCGTTTTACTCAAGTTTGGGCTCCGTTTACATAGAATCTAAAACGTACATATATAGGTAGTTCGATTAAATATTATGTACATATATCATATGTGTTGGACCTGTTAAATAAAATTCATTTTCATCTAATATAGACTACTTGCAAAACAAGTAAGTCACAAACAAAAGTAGCCTAAAATAACTAACTAGGCCATTATTGTCGTGCAAATCCAAGGGTATTTACATCATCTCCGTTTCAAGTTAACACAGAAATGTAAAACAGGCAAAATTTCCCATTTACAGCATTACTTGGAATAAAAACGACAGACTTGGCGGGGTTTGAGAAGCTTTCAAACAATCTTAATTATAAACGAAGCAGAAATATTTGCTGCGGTTTACTTTCGTGTTTATTAACTTCTTTCTTACTTTAGATAAGTATTTATATTTAAGCTGTTTTCTTTTTTAGGGTTCCGTACAAAAAATGAAAAACAGAACCCATAAAGGATCACTCGTGCGTCTGTCTGTCCGTTCGTCTGTCACAGCCAATTTGCTCCGAATCTACTGGACCGAATTAGATGAAATTTGGTAGGCTGGTGTAATCCTATGACCCAAACACACATGTGCAAAGTAAATAAATATTTTTTTAAAAAGGGTCATTTTTGGGGGGCAAATTAGGAAATTGAAAAAAAAGTTTTGCATACGTTACTGTGTCATATCTATACTAATATTATAAAGCGGAAGAGTTTGTTTGTTTGTTTGTTTGTTTGTACGCGCTAATCTCGGGAACTAATGGTCCGATTTGAAAAATTCTTTTTTTGTTGGGTAGTCCATTTATAGAGGAAGGCTTTAGGCTATATAACATTACGTTCCGACAACCACGCGAACGAAGTCGCGGGCACAGCTAGTATCAAATAAAAGGGCTCGTTATGAGGATCTCAAATATATTTTTGTTATAATTCTCAAACAAATAGTTTTGATTTTATTCATGAAAGAAGACGAATATTGTCCATCCCCCCCCCTGATCTCTGAAACTACTAAGCCTTAAATTTAAAAAAAAGTACAAACTATAGTTCATTGTTTGTAGATTACAGGAAAACAGGATTATATAGATTACAGGATTATAATAATTCAATCAATTGTACGGAACTCTCTCCACGCGAGTTAAACTCGCACTTAGCTGGTTTTATTTTATTTTAAACTTATTATATTATTATTTCTTCTATGCTGCTCCGGGAGAAAATAGAACTCTAGAACACTTAACTCTATCAACAGACATGGGTCTGTCTGTGACTATGTAGCTTCAAATTAGAGCCACCTTTAAGTGATATATCTAAGTTAATTAATAAAAACTTCCATGCTGGTCTGGACCTTCCATACTAGTCTGGGAGAATACGGAAAAATTGGAATGTACCAGCTGCTTCTCTTCAGGCGCAGATCGTAAGGGTTGCTACACACTTATAGGGATTCTTTACCGATTATTTACGGATTCACTTATTCGGACCGGCATTAATCGGCACAACCGGGCGGTAAAATCGAATATATGTAGATAACCGTTCGAGGGAAAAGCCGATATAATTGCTTCGAGTCGGCTTTGTTGTTCGACAAATACTTAGGTACGGCCTAACCGACAATGCCGCAACCGTAAAAACCGAGGGATTGAGGCCGAAAATCAAATAGTGATAAATCCTGAGTGTGATTGGTAGGCCTATTAACATGATTCAGACCCAACACTATTTTTAGTCCATTTTACTATATTCACAGGCAACATAACGCTAAACAGTAAACGTAGCCTTAGACACGGCCTTCGATCCAAGGCTCTAGTCTCTGTCTACCCCGTTAAGAAAACAGACGTGATAGTGTATCTGTATCTAAACTTAGGTCACATTTAACCACTTGACTTTCCACATGAAGTTAGGTGATAGATAAAACAATAAAATAAAATAACGTAATGGCTATCGCATTTATTTTTATCAAATTCCGATACGAAATACGAGTAGGTAGACAGTGGCGTAGCTAGCGTGGGTACATCGGCACCCGCAATCATGATCAGGTCGTTACTTTTTTTTTTATCCTGTTGGTGTTATGTCCCACTGCTGAGCAAAGGCCTCCCCTTCCTCTTCCACTCGTCTCTATTCTCTGCTATCTCTTATTGGCATAACTATCGAGGTCATCCCGCCATCTCTTTCTCGGTCTGCCTCTACTCCGACGGCCATCCGGTATTATTTATTTAAAAAAACTTTATTGTACATCAACGATAGTTATACGTAATAAAATAACAAAGGTAATTTTACAAATGGTGGACTTATCCCAGAAGGGATCTCTTCCAGTCGACCAGTAGGGCAGAGGACAGTTACAAATTTAGTAGGAAGGCAGAAGTTCGTACAGAGCAATGAAACAATCAAGTTTAATATTAAGGCGACGAGGGTTCACAATTTTCAATTCTGTGCGTGTTTTTGAAAAATCACTGTTATTTAACTACTACAGTTTATTCCACAAAAAAATTACATGAAAATTTTTAAGATTTTCTACAGATACCCACAATAGCCAAAACACGTTTGAGCATTTTTAGCTCGATATAAAAAAATCACAAACATACCTCTGATTTGCCTAAATTTGCCTTTATAATACATATTACTTTTTTATATGAAAATTATACCAAAAAATGGTATTATCTAACTATCTATCCGTTTTGGCTACAAAAAAAATTATAAATATAATACAAAAAAAAATTATAAATAAAACACTGCGAAATATTGTCGAGCACGGCAAATTTAGAGGTATGTTGGTGATTTTTTTCTATCGACCCAAAAATGCTTAATCGTGTTTTGGCTATTGTGGATGTCTGTAGAAAATTCTTAAAATTTTTATGTAAATTTTTTGAGGAATAAACTGTAGTAGTTTAATAACAGTGATTTTTCAAAAACACGCACGGTATTGAAAATTGTGAACTCACGTCAACTTAAAGCTTAAACACTACGAATACACTACATAGCCAAAGAATATACTACATATAATATAAAAATAAATATTTTATATAACTCAATTTATGACTGCAAAGAATTTCTGAACTCTTAATTTAAAGGAGCCTAGTGATTCTTATCTCCACTGATAAAGCGTTCCATAAACGCTTTCTCTTTTTTAGTCTCCACTGCAGGAGCACGACCCTCTCTGTACTACCAAAGCCATATATACTCGTAAGACATAGCAGCCAGAGGATTTGGCTTACACTCTCCACGCTGGCCAGACGGGTTGGAGAGGTCTCAGTGATGTTTATAATAATAAATAATAAAATAAAATGTTTTATTAATTTTCCCCACAAAAACATCTTAGTTACTCTAACTTAAAAGGTAATTAGTATATACATATTTGTAGTCAATAAAACAAAACATTTGAAGAATTGGTGCTAAGCTTTGTTTAGCTTGTGTTTCCTAAGTCGCTTTATACGACATACACGGGAAGACTAGGAGACGGGGTGCGTCTCTAGAAATAACTAGACGTGGGGCAGCATATTTTAATTTTTCTCCTCCTAAAAAAAGTCTACATCTGGTACTGTTGGTTATTGTATCACCGTACTGGGTCCCGTGTTTTTGCCGTGTGGTTTCCGGTAGACAGAATAGGACCACTCCTAGTCTTCCCGTGTATGTCGTAGAAAGCGACCTGGGTGGAAATAGGAGACTCGGGTGTAACCCAAATCGGTTGACACCCGGGGCGGTCCGCCCCCCTCGCTGCCTCGCGGCCCCTAGCTACGCCACTGGGTATAGATACTAAAGATAGATATCACAGTAATGTGTGCGTTCTTTTATTACCTACCAAAGCTACCGACAGAGAAGCGTGTGTGGGTAAGGGCATTATCGAACAGGAAATCACGGCAAAGTTTGTATGTCGGAAACTGTAGTGTTTTGTTTTTTCGAACCTTTTGTTAGAGTTTTCATTTATTTAGTTTATTGTTTACACATGTATATAACATGTTTAAGTACAACAGGCGGACTTAATGCTAAAAGCATTCTCTAATAGTCAAACCTTTGGGTCGATTGGAGAGTTTTATGTGGGTGTAAATAAAACGTTTAAAGAATTTATAGAAAACTTAAACTAAACAGCTTGCAGATGATAATTTAAATCCGTCTTCCCTAGAACCAAGTGATTGCAAAAGTAAAAACGCGTAAGTCAGTGTCGAACAACCAGACAGATACACTTAGTGTAGTGTGTACCGGGGTTAATACGTAAATATAAAGACAATGTGGGTAGTGACACTAATGAAATTATAAAATGTGGGTAGTGTTATTATCAAAAAATCTACGTTCACCATCAACAAGACGACACCGCTGCTCTCCAGTCAGTCTGCGACCACGAAAGATGTAACTCTTTTTCGAAACGTTAGACAAAACAATAAAAAAGGGTTCGTATATATATATATATATATATATATATATATATATATATATATATACATCTTGAAGGACATGCTGCGTCCTACATGGCGTTATTTACCGATGATGCTGCGTCCCACTGACTTTGTGCGTCCGGAATACGGACGCAAGATTGACCGACCCTCATTTTTAGCCCAAGGGTCCCTTATGTTCTTTACAATGCAAGGGCGAAAAATTGGCATGGACGTAATTCCATCACTACAATGCCTTTTAGCGTATAATATAGTTTTGCCATCGACCGACTGAAATTTGGAGGGCGCTAGTGTTCAGCGTATAATTTACCACGTATACTTTGAGTTCAGTTCACCGATCTTATCGTGTCCATTGAATATCGTACTTAATTTGTAAAGTTTTTATCATGTTTTCGTGACAACAATCTTGCGTCTCTTAAATATCCTAAAACGGGCACTAGGTACGGTGTCTGAGGGGCCTATTTGGGGTTCACGAGGGACGCATGGCGCGGGGCGGCGGGCGTCAGCGCGCTCGCATGCCGAAGTTTGTAAACAAACAGACATGTGCCGGCCGTGATGTAAGCTTGTCACCAAAGTGAATTATTTGCAAGTGCGTTAAAAGTGGTTATTTATTTGGTCTATTATTATAGTTAGTGATTATAATTGAATCACAATGAAAAGAAGTGCAAGGATTCTTAAATTGGCAAACCGTAAGTACTTACCTTTTACTACTTAAATTAAAGTTATAACACGATTTATCTTATTATAATACCTATAACATCTAGCTAGTAAGTACCTACTTACATTAAAACATGTTGTCTGTTTATAATATTATGATGAGCTTAGTTTGCGTTAAATTGTCTGTGAGTGAACGTGTGTAGTCTGCAAAAATGGTTGTTGTGATTGACGTGGATACTTTTTTTAAAAGAAATGATTTTATACATTTTTATAAAGCTAAACTGCAATGGCCTTGGAATTCAACGCATTTTATTTTGCAAAATTGGTGCATATATTGTGATACGAGTATTTATATTACTAATTCAGTAGTTGAACACTTTGTACTACCCATGAATTTCGATGACTTTAAAAGGCTTTATAACTCTTCTTTCATGTGGTGTAAATTTTGCGAATATGCCATTTATGATCATTTTCCAGAAGACGATTGTTTTTGTAATAACCAGTAATAATCAAAAGGTACATGCTTCTATATTACTTACCTACCTATTTGATTCTTATATCGTAATATCATCCTACTTCGTACTAATACCTATTATAAACGCGAAAGTTTGTATGCACTCACGGCTGTTATCCCAGAAGGGGTAGCCAGAGGCTTTTTTGCGACTTCACACAGTTCTCAAGGCGAGTGCGTAAGCCACTGCGCCTCGGAAGTTTAGGTATGGTGTTTGTGAGTATAGATGGATGGACGGATGGATGCTTGTTACTCTTTCACGCAAAAATGGCAGAACGGATTTGGATGAAATTTGGTATGGAGTTACATTACATCAGACAACGTCATTACAGTTAGGTACACAATATGTAACAAAAACCCTGTCCGATCGGAAAAGGGCATATAAGTACCTAAATGACAAGTTAAAAAAAAATAGGAAAACGAACATACTAATAAAAATGATAAAGTTATCGAATTTCTTAATATCAAAAATTTACGTAAATTTCCCCAAAATCTGGCAAAATCAAAGAAAATGACAATATCACAGTGGCACGGCGGCGTTTGGCGGTGACCTGTAAAGACACGCCGCGCGCGGCATTCATTGTCGGCTTCTTTGAACGAGCCGCAAAGAAAGTTTCGGCACGTGTTATAAAACATAAGGTTCGGGACACACAAATACCGATATTTTTTATTTCTTTTTGTTTGACTTACAAGTGGATAACGATAACTTCGATTTCGCGATTATTAGTTTTACTTCATTTGCCAAGAATTATTAATTAAGATATTATAAACAAACTGTCCTAGCGACTACACACGACCAGTGTGTTCCCGGCATTAGTATCCTAGTACTTACCTATTTTCGTTCGGGTTTAATTGAATCGCCTAGGTCAGTTTCGCGCAATTATTGCTATCGTATGGTCATTTTCATTGTTCCGCGTGCGTGATACTGATTTTGCGAAATGTCGTATTCTACTGTAGAATATTTTAATATGTTGATGTGCCTGGGTAGGAGTGATTGCAATTATGCAGCTGCTCGTAGACTATGAAGTCCGATTTGCAATTCCGGAAGGTACCTCTGTACCGTCTGAGCGTGCATTTCAACGTTTGCACAATCGCGTAAAATCTTTTTAACCCCTGACGCAAAAAGAGAGGTGTTATAAATTTGACGTGTTTGTGTGTGTATGCGTGAGTGCGTGCGTGCGTGCGTACCTGACTGTGTGTCTTACTGTTTATAGGTTTTTTTGTTTTTGTTTGCTTTTGGGTCGAGGGTATTTAAAATTTTTATTGTTTTATAATAATACAAATATATCTGTTTTGTTTTCAGAGAAACAGGAAGAAAAAGAAAACCAACCAAAAACCTTACATGAGGTACGTATGTTTTAACTAAGATAAAACACGACTTACGTACACACATTTTTTTATACATACCTGTCCAACTCCGGACTTACCTGTTCACACCAGCCTGAGCCTCTGAGCTTACCTGTTTATACATACTTACCTGTCCAACTCCGGACTTACCTGTTCACACCAGCCTGTGCCTCTGAGCTTACCTGTTTATACATACTTACCTGTCCAACTCCGGACTTACCTGTTCACACAAGCCTGTGCCTCTGAGCTTACCTGTTTATACATACTTACCTGTTCAACTCCGGACTTACCTGTTCACACCAGCCTGTGCCTCTGAGCATACCTGTTTATACATACTTACCTGTCCAACACCGGACTTACCTATGTAGACGTACTTACCTATCCAATTCTGAATTTACCTGTTCACATCAGCCTGTGTTGGTTCGAGTTTTTCCCAGCTGAATACCTAATAGCTACTGCTGTCTATTCATTAAATTTACATTAGTCGCTCTTAAAAAAAGAAAAAGTACCTATGATGTCTCGTTCTTCTATTAGTGTTGTTAATCATGTATTTTATTGTATGTATCTCTGTTTACAGGAATCATCTGATTCAAAATCTGACTTTTCTGCGACATGTTCTAATTACACTCCACCGAGACACGAAGTAAGTTCAACTAAAATACTTCATTAATAATAAAATGCTAACGGCTGTTATCTCAAAAGCGGTAGCACTCTAAGCCGAAGCAATCCTTAAGCCATGTCAGAAACTGGGTCAGTCTAAGTTTAGGTGGCTTAAAAATATCTGCGAGCGCCAATTCAGGATTGAGATCGGGGGTAATTTTGATGTTCAGCAAGGGATAGACAACACTTATATCACTAATCAAGTTGTTACCTTCATATTAACGAAGCAACAATAGTAAAGTGCCACAAAATATAATAAGCTTTTTTTTTGTTGCAGACCAGTTCCGATGATTCTTTTCGCAATGAATTTGGAACTTCGAATAATTTAACGCCATTAGAATGTGTTTCGAACTTCGATTCATCGGTCAAGAATCCTATTAATCTTAATTATAGCGAAATTAGTCACATAAGCGGTTCTTCTTCATGTAGTAGTGTATTTGTAGAAAGGAAACTTCTTCAACCTTATAAAGCAGATGAATTCGTACCAAATCAAGGAATACCTCTCGATGTTAATAATTCCTTGTCTAATGTATCTTTCAAGCCACCTAATAACATAAGTTTAAGTGAAGTTAGTTGTAAAAGCAGTTCTCCTTGCAATGTAATTGTAAGTAGGGAATTTCCACAGCCTTACAACGAATCAAAACCAAATGAAAAGATTATTTACGATATTAATAGTAAATCTCAAATAGAAGATAATTCTAATGATAGAACAACAATTATCCAAAGGCAAAAAACCAAAAGTTCAAAGGTTCGAGATAAAGATTATTGCTTTTACTGTGAGTCATTTGTTTTAAATTTTGCTCGTCATTTACTCCGACACCATATTTATGAAACTGATGTCCAAAAAATTGTGTCAAAACCTAAAAAAAGTCTTGACAGAAAACAATTAATTGCAGCTCTACGTAAAAAAGGAAACTACCTTATAAATTCAAAAGAGGTCACTAAACCGATGCGAAAATTCAAATTTGCTGATTATTTGCCGTGTACAGAGTGTCTGGGATTCTATTCTAAAAAACTATTGTGGAAACATAAAAAGAAATGTAGTGGTAAATCAGGAATTAAAAACATTCAATCTGAGGCTCAAAATCTACTGATACGTCATCTTAAAATCGACGAAAAACTTAAGGAAACTGTATTTCCCCGAATGCGGGCAGACAAAATATCACTTATTGCAAAAAAAGATAACCTTATATGTGCTTTCGGATCTCAATATTTAAAAACTCACCGAGAAAAACATTTCGTAAACGTAGTGTCTAGAAAAATGAGAGAGCTTGCAAAATTATTAATAGAATTAAAAAAGATTGATCCATCCATTAATGACTTCTTTTCTGCCTTAAGACCAATTCATTATGATATAATTGTACAAGCAACCAAAATACTGGGAAATTATGACATAGAAAAAGATAGGTATGAGACACCTACGTTCGCAATGAATCTGTCCACCACCTTGAAACAATGCTGCAATATTGCAATAATGTGTGCATTAAAAAAGCAAGGGCCTTACATGGAAGTAGATACTGGCAAAATAGAAGCCGACTTAAAAACTTTGATTCAACTTATTGAATCAAATTGGAAATATGATGTGTCTACACAAGCTGCAACAGATTTAAACAAGAAAAAGTGGAATAAGATAACTATTGTGCCTTTAGCAAATGATTTAAAAATTCTTAAAGAATACCTAAATAAAAAATCCTTGGATGCTGCTATAAAAATTAAAGAAGGCTTAAAAACTACTGAAACCTATACACAACTTTTAGAGGCTGTGTATTGTAGGGTTTTATTATTAAATAGGCGCAGGCCTGGAGAACTTCAAAGAATTACAGTGCACGATTATTTAGAAAGCGACAATAATGATAATAATAAGTATGAAGAGTTTGATCGTGCGCTTACTGCCTCAGAAAGGATTCTGGTAAAGAAATTTAAACGTGTTGTCATTAGAGGTAAACGCGGTCGCGGAGTACCAGTTCTGTTTAATAAAGAAGTTCAAGATGATATTAAATTATTATTATCGATTAGGCATATTTTTTTTGCTTCGACACCAAATCAATTTTTGTTTGGTAATCCCGGTTATAACAATACAATTTATGGCTACAAAGTTTTGGAAAAGCATGCCAAATTATCAGGGGCGAAACAGCCTAAAGCAATATCCTCTACAAGGCTAAGAAAACATTTAGCCACCTTATCACAAATTTTTAGCATGTCTGAAAATGATATGGAGCAGCTGGCTACATTCATGGGCCATACGAATGAAGTACATAAAAAGTCTTACAGGTTGCCAGATGACGTATACCAAACCGCTAAGATATCAAAGCTTCTCATTCTTATGGAAGATGGAAAAGCAGACGCTTACAAAGGAAAATCTCTCGAAGAAATTGATTTAGATTTGAATGAGGAGCTAATTGAAGAGCCCGTGGACAACAACGAAATTATAGACTATGATCCTGAACCTGAACCTACTTTAGATGCTAATTCTGATTACGTACAAACATATTGTAATTTAAATGACTTATCTCAGGCTGGACCATCTGGTATGCAAAATGATTCTCAACAACTTATTAATGAACCCGTGTCTCAATTAGGTAACGAAAACAAAATACGAAAAGGAAAAAAAAGGACGTTGGTACCTTGGACAAAGGAACAAAAGGACGTAGTTACAAAATACTTTAAATTTCACATAAAAAATCACCAACCGCCTAAAAGAAATGAATGTGAGAAACTAAAAGAACAACATGTAGATTTACTTAGGAATAAAGACTGGCTAAAAATAAAAGTATTCGTCCAAAATATTTACTCTAAGGCTAAGAAATGAGAGAAGAAAATTTATGTTTTAAAATAGTATGTTTTGTTTAAAATATTTTTACTTTGTTAATGCATACCAATGATTAAGATACTTATAATTATGTTTGAATTGATGATTAATACCCGATTTCTGAGGTCCGTATCAGCTGTTTATTTATTCCATAACTTTATCTGATGTTTAGCTGTCATTAAACTTTGTTAAAAAAACGCATTATTTAATTGCAGTTATGTCAGTTTTGTTCAAAAACTGACATAACTGCAATTACATAAGCAAATGCCTTTAAAAGCATTTTTAAACAAAGGACTTAATAAAGAATTATAAAAGTTGTCTGTTTATCGAATTAATAATTAATAAAGAGATATCTAACAGCACCTCAGAAACCGGGCATGAGACTTTTAGTTGTAGCCACTGATTTATTTTAATTATAATATAAAAATACATGTTCCATTGTAATGAAGACTGATTGATGTTCATAATTAAGTTTATTTTGCTATTAGGCAAAGGCAGAGCCCATTTATGTTTAATTATTTAGTATAACTAAAATTGTTAAAATGTCAGTTAAAATGTTTTGATTTTTATGTTTAGATACCCATTTTTTTTTCACAAAATTTTAAATTGAAAGAGAAGCTGCAGATTGAGTTTAGGTTGTAGATGGAGTTTACATTTCTTTTAAGTAGATATCTAAAACAAGAATGACAACATTGGGTTGTTAAAAACCCTACTGATTTCTTTTAATCATAATATAAAAAAAAATACATGTTCCATTGTAATGAAGACTGATTGATATTCATAATTCAGTTTATTTCGTTACTAGGCAAGGCAGAGCAAATTTATGTTTATTATTATGTCAATATTAAATTGCATTGATTTGTTGATTGAAAAGTTTTTATGTTTAGATACACATTTTTTGTAAAATTTAAAATAAAGCATTCAATGTTTTATATTACGATATGCCTTTTATTCCGTATATTCACCTGCATAAATATGACTAGGTACTATTATATTATTCGTATCATGAAACTTCCTTTTTCTACCTTTGAACCTACATGTTCACACCAGCCTGTGCATCTGAGCTTACCTGTTTATACATACTTACCTGCCCAACTCCGAACTTACCTGTTCACACCAGCCTGTGCCTCTGAGTTTACCTGTTTATACATGCTTACCTGTCCAACTCCGGACTTACCCGTTCACACAAGCCTGTGCCTCTGAGCTTACCTGTTTATACATACTTACCTGTCCAACTCCGAACTTACCTGTTCACATCAGCCTGTGTCTCTGAGCTTACTTGTTTATACATACTTACCTGTCCAACTCCGGACTTACCTGTTCATACCAGCCTGTGCCTCTGAGCTTACCTGTTTATACATACTTACCTGTCCAACTCCGGACTTACCTGTTCACACCAGCCTGTGCCTCTGAGCTTGCCTGTTTATACATACTTACCTGTCCAACTTCGGACTTACCTGTTCACACCAGCCTGTGCCTCTGAGATTGCCTGTTTATACATACTTACCTGTCCAACTCCGGACTTAACTGTTCACACCAGCCTGTGCCTCTGAGCTTACCTGTTTATACATACTTACCTGTCCAACTCCGGACTTACCTGTTCACCCCAGCCTGTGCCTCTGAGCTTACCTGTTTATACATACTTACCTGTCCAACTCCGGACTTACCTGTTCACACCAGCCTGTGCCTCTGAGCTTACCTGTTTATATATACTTACCTGTCCAACTCCGGGCTTACTTGTCCACACCAGCCTGTGCTTCTGAGCTTACCTGTTTATACATACAAACTTACCTGTCACTCGTCAAAAATGATTTTTTGCTTGCTTTTTAAGATTTTGTAGACCACCAAAGTGAAAATACCTACGCTATACATAGGTATTGTCACTTTTTTATGCTAACTATTAATTGTTTATTATCTGTGCCTTGAGTCATTATAAGCCCTTATATAGGTGGAAGCCTCTTGGCTGATGAGCTGGATACAATAATTCAAAAACAGTATTCGGAATCAATCTGAATTCAATAGTAGATGGATGTCATTTAGTTATTCTAATCATTATGATATATGCAGAGCATTATACGGAATTGATTTAAACATACAGTTGGATGGAGGCGGGAATGTGCATGCAGTGTTTTGAACGTATACGGAGATATTCAGTGTGCAAGAAAGATTTAGGAGTGAACGGACGCACAAATTCAGCAAGAAATATTTAATTTGAATATCACCATTTAACATTTAAATGAAATTTGACGTCGACTACTGATATGATACTGATTAAAACATCTTACATACGCATTGAAAACATTAAAAATCTCACTACATTCAGTGGACGCCGCAGGGTGGTAGTTTGTAAAGACGCAAGAAGTCCTTCGCGATTTATATATATATATATATATATATATATATATATATATATATTTATATCATGTGTTCAAAGCGCGATAGTTTAAAAACTAATATCAACTAAATTTAAAAGATAACTAGAGTTGTTCAGTAAAAAAAATCTAGGTCTATGGTTCAAACGACAATTTGATGGAGCGAAATCAAAGATACAGTTTATGAAAGTTTTGCTTTAAACAAGTACATTTAAGCTGTTTTCTCTTTTTTTTCTTCTAAACTCATTGACTAAGCGAGCGAAGCGTCTCAGTTTTGAGATAGGGCAAAAATATTTTGGTCCGTCTGTCTGTTCTCGCCCACAGGTCGCATTTTTCAACCGATTTTGACGAAAAGTGGCACAAAAGTTTTTTTATTTTTTATTAGTGATTTGAGTGCGTGTCTTGTTTTATTTTATTTTTTAATAGAAAAAGAAATAAGGCGTCTTAGTTGTAGCGTTATTTATTGACGGATTTTAATCAAATTTGAGAGGTACACTACTTATCTTCATTCTATACACGATGTTGCAAAAAAATCCAAATGCGGATAGAGGGGAAAAGGGCTTCACTGAAATGGCTTTGCTAAGCCAGGGGAAAGGGGAAAGTGTCGCTTATTTATGGTTTTATTTATTTATTTATTTATTAAAATCTTTATTGACCAAAATGGTACAAAAGGTGAACTTAACGCTAATGCATTCTCTACCAGTCAACCTTTAGGAAAAACAGAAATTATTTAATTGCGATAGGCGCTTTAAAGATATACTTAATAATTTACTATTTACAAGTATACTTAAATACATTTATATAATACACTTAATACATATAAATACTTATGTAAATATACATACATATATATATACTACAAATGCTTTAAGATAATGACTAATTCTGCTGCGAAAATTTTAAAGAAAGGTGCGTGTGAACTTTCTTCTCAAATATAATTAGTATCTGTTTGAGATACCTTTGATGTCTTTAGGTAAGGCATTGTAAAAGCTAACCATATCATTTTCTCACTATATTGACTGATAGTTAACATCAAACCTCACCAAAGTACCGCACTGGCGCTAATAAAATTTTACTGCAGCATTCCACCTTTCATGGGACCTTAACAGTCCTTTACTCTTATCATTTGTGCGTTACGATCTGATGACATCCCTCGGGTGCTCCCACAGACATAGAGTACTAGTACCTTTGAGTACATTATATGATCTAAGTAGAGTATTTATTACATAAAGAAGTATTTTTTCTGACGGTTTTGTATTCTATTAGTTTTCGATTCCAAAACTTTAACATAGCTAAAGCGTGCAGAAGAAGCCGTGTGGTTTCCGGCAGAGTAGAATAGGACCACTCCAAGTCTTCCCGTGGATGTCGTAGAAGGCGACTTAGTAAACACAAGCTAAACAAAGCTTATAAACAACAATGAGACCTCTACAACCCGTCTGGCCAGCGTGGAGAGTGTAGGCCAAATCCTCTGACTGCTCTGGCTAATATATGGCTCTGGTATTACTGAAAGGGTCGTGCTCCTGCAGTGGAGACCAAAAAAGACCTGATGATGATGATGGGTGCCGATGTACCCATGCACGTGTATGTACCCCATGAAGGCGTGCAGAATTAACATCTAATAACATTTTAAAAAGTTGACTGACTGCCTCCGTGGTCCAGTGGTCAAGGCGTTTGCCGTGTGATCCGGAGGTTGTGGGTTCAAATCCCACTGGGAAGAGCATACTTTGTGAAAAAGTTGTTTCCAGTGTGGTTAGGATATTGCAGGCTTGAATCACCTGATTATCCGAAAAGAAAGATGATTCCGTGCTTCGGAAGGCACGTAAAGCTGTTGGTCCCGAACGCCATCTAGCGTTTGTACCTATGCTAGGATTGGTTCTGGTCTACCCTTTGGGTTGCGGAGGTCAGACGGCAGTCGCTCTGTGCAAAAACCAGTAACCTTGTTTTTGCACAGAGCGACTGCCAAGTCACACAACATTAACTATATTAATAAAGAAATCGCAGTAAGGAACCTTAGACTTGGCACGACTTTGTCTGGATTTCATTACTTTTTAGAGATAAACAAGCAGCTCCATCGAGACTTGGCTAGTTTTTTACAGAATGTTTTTGGTGGGATTATATTTACAAGCTTTTATTTATCTTGCACTGTTTGTTATAATTTGTATTTTGGGTATCTTGCTAGTTAAATTTGAGCTACTTTCCGGTTTCTGACTGAGATGAAATTTTGTGAATGTGAAAACAATGAACTGATCTAATAATGGAGCCGGAAGGCGGCTATAGGAACCCTGTAATAAAACGACGCAACCCCATCGAGTTTGGGCTTATTACGTTTGTCTTAATAGTATTTACCCCTCACAATAAAAGCTTATTTATAAGACAATTTTTAATGCAAGGATATTACATAATATGCACATATTATATGCACGAACGAGAAGTAATAAGTCGAGAAAAACAACGTATAAAAATTGATTTATACCGAAACAAAGATTGCAACTTGTTGACTGTAAATTTTTAAAAGAACAGTGTGATGACAGCTCAAAGTTTTTGAAGTGTTGATACTGATGTGGTGATAAATGACTGGGGAATATATTTAGAATACCAAATTGTTAAACGAGATTTTCTAACTGCTAATATTTGGTTTTCGTGTGGTAGTCTGAAGTCTAAATACATCAGACATAGCAAACACATTATTATTACAGTAATACAATGATGACAGCCGAGACCTACGGCCTTAAGGCCGTACCTGAATTTTCCGGGGTCCAGTGCTGCCCCCATTTAAAATAAATCATTTCAAAGAAAACGGAGACATTATTAAAAATTCTGCTACTACCAAATCCTAGATAACCCTTCAAAGTATTTTATGAACTACTGTTTACAGTTTATAATGAGAACATTAAGCTTTAGTACGGACATTTGCCAAAAGTGGCCGTTTTTCGCAAATGTGCGTAGTAAAGCTTAACGCTCTCACTTTAAACTATAAACAGTACTTAGTTCGTAAAATACTTTGAAGGGTTATCTAGATCTTGGTAGTAGCAGAATTTTAAATAATGTCTTCGTTTTCTTTGAAATGATTTATTTAAAATGGGGGCAGCACTGGATCACAGAAAATTCAGGTACGGCCTTAACTTGCAATCTGAAGGAAAGTAGGTTTTCAAGCATGCAGATTCAGCTAATTTAAAGTTTTTTTTTTTGTTGCAGATATGAAAAATGGAAGATCTAGAAGAATACAACGAGACGTTTTCAGCGAACAATTCGGAGATATACCAGCCGTACTACCAGCGTCCGGAGACGTATATAGTGCCCCTCATCTTCGCGCTCATCTTCGTGATCGGAGTGGTGGGGAATGGCACGCTGGTAGCTGTGTTTGTCCGGCATAAGGCCATGAGGAATGTGCCTAACACGTAAGTTGCATAAGCACATCCATTTATCACATCTATTTTTACTTTAGCAATAGTCAAGTTATACACACTAGTGGGTCTGTGTGTTGTAAACCTCGGGACTCCCCCCCAACCCGTTGAAGTTCAACGGATAAAAAAGTTGTTCAGACAAAAAAATTACGTCTTAATAAGGGTAACAAAAAAGTTTTATAATATATTTGAAAATTTTTGGAAATGGCTGCAATATGATTTTCTTAAAGTTTTAAACCCCCATATAGCCGCCATTTTGAAAAATTTACAAAAATTTGAATCGACAAAATATACAATATAACATATATAAAATTTCAAGAGAATCGATTGATAAATGCGACCTGTAGGCGAGAACAAACCGACAGACCAACCAATTTGGCCAATCTCGGAACTAATGAAATACACGCAAGTCTTCTTATCAAGCCAGTTTTAAATTCAACCGGTCCAAAAGCAAACCTGGACATTCTCCTTTGTAATTTTACCTTTTCGGACAGGTCCGAAAGTATGTTTGCATTTTTATTTTATTTTTTTAATCGATAGTTCATGTCGAGATATAGCCGCAAAAAATAATGAGAGGAGAACAGCTTGCAACATGTTGATTTTCATGCATTTCTGGGCTGTGGGATGTATTTCTTTGCTCTCATGCCCATGAGAGCAAAGAAAAACATCCCACAGCAAACGTACATGGTACCAGCTGTAACTCAAGGAGGGTTGATAATGGGCAGCGACTGGTTGTAAATCTTTTCGCACAAATACATTCCCAAAGAGGGTTGACGTCAGACAGGCGGCCGGTCGTAAAACCGTTTAACTGTTACGGCTATTTCTTTTCCACTTCTCAAGGTCTTTGGCATCCTTGGGTGACCATTGACATGCATGTTATATTTGGAAAAGAAAAAGCGGAAAAGCGCACCTAGGGCTCCGAAGCAGCACAACTGAGTATGCAACCGGGAACGCGCTTAGACAAAGAAGAATGTATAGGCGATGGGTTAGCAATAAGTGACACCAATTCTATTCGGTCTACAACCACCTTCCAAAGCATTTAAAAGAATTCAAGGGACCTAAATTTGACAAAGAATTAAAGACTCTTTTGAACAATAAAACCTATTATAAATTAGCTGAGTACTGGAATGATAAATTATAGGACTGACATTTTAGTTTATTATTATTCATTATATAATTTTATTTTATTTGATTGATGGACATGTAAATACCGATAGACAATTTAATATATTTTTATTCTTTATTGAACTTCGAATTGTGTTTAGACGAATTATAATTACTTTTTTGTGTTCCCTTTTGGTTAATTTATTAGAATTCACAATGCCTTATAAAGGTAAAATTTGTAAAATAGTTTGGAAAATCCAAAAGTGCACGCCTCATTATCTCATTTTTCACAATTAAATTGATTTTGATTGTTTTATTGCTAACTTAAAACGAAGAAAAGTATGTGTCGGCTTTAACGCACGACTGGAGATTATTTTTAACTTTTATTTTTAACTTCCCGCTGAGAAAATTGAAAATTTTTAAAATTCGGGACGTTATTAGTTTCACCCCCTTTTTGAAAAGTCGAGTTTTCATCAGATCTCGACTTTTAAAGGTCTCAGGAATCTTCCCTGACCACTCACGAGCAAGTGTCATGCACCCCATCCGTATGTGTGTGTGGGTGTGTATGTGACCCGCTTATAACTCTTGAACAACTAAACCGATCAGAACCAAACAAGTAGCTTTCCAACGAGTTATATACAACTCAGATTTCCTGTTAATTTAAACCGATTCGGACCGGTAGATTTTGAGAAATCTCAAAAAAACTAAGCAAAAACAAGAAAAAGACACAAGACTACGTCACGAATGTCAAGAAAAGTGTTACCACTGATTGTTCTTTTCATTCTCAATTAGTTAATGCAAATTAAATAAAATATTAACTAACTTATCGCTTCTTTTACATTTATTCGTCTTTTATATTTAATAAAACAAACAAAATCACAACATTCTTTATTCAAATTTCTTTTTACTTCTTTTCTTACTTGCCAGTTACACATTCGTACTCATCATACATAGGTATTAACTCTTTCAACAAACCTCACATCCAAAATTATTTTTAATAATATGTCACCTGTATATTTATAATAATAATTACGATTAAACTACATTGAATTAGACCGTGATCTTCGAAAGGACTTAGTTTTGGATAATACTGAAGCGTATAAAAAAAATGGACTTGATCAGATAAGTTTTTCGGGAGTTATCGTGACCACGCCAGTTTCCATACAGACACACGGACGTCCACAAAATGATTTTATTAAACATTGTTTTTATTTATTTAAAAGGCAAAATGTCTTTTAAAAATGTCATAAGTGTTGAAACTAGGGTTTTTACTTGACATTTATGTGTAAACATTATTGTACAAGTGCGATAGAAAATAAATAGGGACACATTTAGTTAAAAAAATCACTTGATTTTTATAAGGCGAGAGTAGAGCACTACCTCATGCGCTTCGCTTATGAGGCGTGCAATAATAAGACCTTTGATTACAATATTATGTGCATGTGTACCTGTTATAAATTTTAGTGAATAAATGAATATGAATATTTCTGACACCAGTTTTTCTTCTTACACCCACCGAATTCACGTGGGTTTTGCTACGGATCTCTACCTCATAATGGATTTAAGATACCTTAGTATATTTAGGTAAATTAGTATTTTCTTTTTATAAAACACGCTGTGCAAAACTCGCTCAGGTAATATGTTTCTTTTCAAATACGAAAACAAGGTACGGCAATTTATACAAGACGCGGCAAAACGATTTCTTTCAAATTTGCACATAGATAGAACCGAATGTGTATTAACATATTGGCACATTTCAGAGCAAAATTTATTTATGTATGTTCCCAGATAAATATTTCAGAAGAGAAAAGTTCATTCATTCATTTGAATATATACTAGACAAAACAAACTCTAGACAATATACAACATGCCTTTTTTTTTAAATTTTTTTATGTCTTAGGACGGCAAACGAACAAGCGTATCACCTGATGGTAAGGGATCACCGCTGCCCATGGACAACTGCAACACCAGGGGTATAACTAAAGCGTTACCGGCCTTTCACGGGGGAGGGGGAGGGGGGATAGGGGGGAGCTCCGGCTCTCTCACTCACCGAACGAAGCATAGAAGCGGTGAAGCTACTACTCAGACGTCGATTTTCTGAGAGAGTGTGGTACTTCCCCGGACAAGCCGGCCCATTCATGCTGCTAGCAAAACTGAGTTTTGCCGGTAGCGTGGCTCTACCACAACAATGTCTTTAGGCAGTTTAAAAATAATAAATCCGACACCAGTGTTGACCACTGACATAGTAGACTATTCAAGAGAGAGAGAGCTTTAATTAACATAAAATAGCTTAAAACAACTTTCGCCAAAATAATAAGACTTCTTCAACACTGAAACCCTGAAGAAAGTCTGAAAATAAGGTTTCTAGACAATCTTGTAAGTTTGGTTACCGCTCATTAATTTTTCCATAAAACTGCAAAAAATATTATTAACTTTTAAATTAAACTTACCGAAAAGTCAGAAATGAGTATTCTCGTTTTCGAATGATATTTTCTAAAGTACTTAAGTAAGTTTTTAAGTTATTTTCAACTTCTGCGTAATTTTATAACTGAAAAGACTAAACTTGGAGCGAGATGTTGTTTTTCTTTATCTTTCTTTTCAAATATAACGTCTCAAAATATACTGAACAATAACAAAATATATAAAAACTTTTTACAAAGAACAAAAATTATTTTTGAAATTTCGTATACGAAAAATTTTTTTTGGTTTTCCATACAAAGTCGGATCAACTGATCGGTCAACTTGTGGGACTTGGGAGGCCAAAAATTATTTTTCATATTTCGATACCTATGTGGGGAAAGTTGTTCACTATCATTATTTATTTATTTGGGTTGTTCCGTATTCATTCTATGACGTCTCATCACATTTCTTTACTCATCCCAAACTAGTATTCCTAACTCAACCTATTACAATACCCGGCACATAAGTTGACCCAAAATGTCGGTCACTGCGCACACTTTTCCCTCTAATTATACCTGCGCAGAGGCGCCATTTTGGGTCAACTTATGTGCCGGGTATTGTACATTATTTCAATACATTTTCTTAATTCAAGCTATTTATTTTATCATGTTCAGTATATTTTGTAAGATCCTGTACTATATATTACATTTTGTATGGAAAATCTGATTTTTCCTCCTTTTTTGAGCTGCTTTTATCACAAAATTTGTTCTATATTTAATGAACTGATTGGGATAGTGTGTCTGTAAGCAAAAGCTGGTGCCAGAAAAGGTGATGTGACAATGAATATTCCAATAAACCCTGGAGGTTTCTTGCTCATGACAGAGACTAATAGCGGCCTGGAGGAGGGTCGTATATTCAGTAGTGAGACACTAAACTAATAAAAAAAGATTAACTATGAATGAAAATCACGACGAGATACTGTTTGTTAGACTTTCTTGAATCAGCGCAAAAATTAGTTTGTTTTGCTAAAATAAAATAGTATACTTTGAGTTTGTTTAGTATCCTATAATAAAAGCTTTAACTCACTTTGTGGCTAGCACAATCAGTGTTATTTGTCGTTCATAATCATTGACATAGAAATATAGACCAGCTATCAAAATATCGGCCACTATTCTTCTTCTTCGTCTGAGCGCGTTCCCGGTTGCATCCTCAGTTGTGCTGTTTCGGAGCCCGGGGTGCGTTTTCCTGCTTTTCCTTCTCCAAATATAACATGCATGTCAATGGTCACCCAAGGATGCCAAAGACCTTGCAAAATGGAGAATTAGCCGGAACAGTTTAAGTGATTTGGCTATAGTTTTACGACCGGCCGCCTGCCTGACGTCAACCGACTTTGGGAATGTATTTGTGCGAAAATTTTACA
The DNA here is from genome assembly GCA_963576875.1 of Acrobasis repandana. Taxonomy (NCBI): domain Eukaryota; kingdom Metazoa; phylum Arthropoda; class Insecta; order Lepidoptera; family Pyralidae; genus Acrobasis; species Acrobasis repandana. The sequence continues at coordinate 4,544,879 of OY756230.1, read as the reverse complement.
ACCGGCCGCTGCCCGACGTTCACCCTTCTTGGGAATGCAATTGTAGCACAAGATGTTGATGCTAAGTCCTTTAGTCGCCTTTTACGATATCCACAGGAAGAGATGGAGTGGTCCTATTCTACTCTGCCGGGTACCACACGGCTGGCCGTGTGGCCGTGGGGCCGCATTGGCCCCTATTCTATTTATGAATATATGGTGGCGTGAACTTTATCATCATCAGGACTTTTTTGTCTCCACTGCAGAAGACGACACTCTCTGTACTGCCTGAGCCATATATTAGCCAGAGCAGACAGAATTTTATCATACGTATTTAATTTTCAAAGTATATAATCGGTTACTTACCGATGGAAAGTTATTTCTTTACATCGTGCACATTGCCATGTTCCTTGAATTATTTAACTACAGTATTGTATCCTGTGATTGTATCGCACACGCCGGCATTTCTAATTATGTTTACCGTGCTTTCGTATGGTTTACGCTTATAAACTGTGAAAAAGTACTAGGCGTATAAGTCAGGTAGTTAAAATCATTATTGCACCAAAACATAATGATACAGAGTAATAGATTAAAGAAAACAGATGTCAAAAGGCGGCCTTATCGCAGCTGCAATCTCTTCCAGGCAACCGAGGTACTTGGAGATGTTTAACGAAAACAGGTGAGGTGCGAAGTTATATGCAAGAAGAAAAAAGTGTAATTAATAAAGATACATACATACAAATATAAAATATATACATAAATACATACATACCTATATCAATATGTACACAAAAAAGAAAATCCTAACAAGATAAGTAAGGAAATAAAGAAAGTCATATTATAATAAGGATAGAAAGTGTGACTTCACTTGAGATTTAAAGCTGGCTAGCGTTTCAGCACGCCGGATGGACGGTGGTAGTGCATTCCAGAGTCGAACTGCCTTGACCGTGAATGATTTTGCATAAAATTCAGTGGAGTGTGCAGGCATTTTTAAAAGTAGATTTTCAGCACTACGTAAGTTATAAGAGCTAGCATTAAGCGACTAAGTGAAGTTTACAGAGATATCTACAATTGAACGGGACAAAACAGTTAAACATTGAGTGCGTTTGACGTCTATCTAGCCTGATTGGAAGCTAAGATGAGGTCTAAGGTGTAACACGCAGATTTAAAAAAATGCCTATTAACTCTTGCCTTGAAAATCCCTAAATCATATGTATGGGGAAACATCGACGCAGGGAGGGAATTCCACACCTTAGCGGTTCGCACAATGAAGGAGGAGGCGAATCGAGAGGTACGATGAGGAGGAATATCAACCACAAATGGGTGGAATCCCTGTCCACGTCGTGTTGTCCGATGGCGGAATGGATAGTGATATAACCTACATATCACAGTTTTGTTTTCCTCACACTCCACACATTTATTTCACACTCACATTTATTTATAAAGAAAATCTTAGCATGTTTCTCTAAAAGGTAGGAAAACTTTGCTATCTTATAAAAGTCGCACAATAGAATCACACGACATTAACACGTCGGCAACTCGACGAGTGAACTTGGTCGTCTGCCAAGATCAGGCCCGATCGCAACTATTGTCAACAATAGGTCGCCAATACACATTTCTTCTATAACCTACATGACTACAAAGAAATATAAAATTGGGCCAATATATGAGAGTAACAAGTATACAACGTGGAAGGAACATACCCGTAATAAATCGAACCACGGGGTACGAGTATACTAGATCACTTAAGTAAAATGAAGTTAAAATAACAATTACACAGTTTTTCAGCTGATATGTAGTGGGAGGCAAGCCGTGGCCCATGCCCGGGTAACTTTAGAGAAGCAGCAAAATCAAGCATATTCTTACCTCCACTTAACTACATTATTTCAAAGGAAACGGAGATATCATTTAAATTTCTTTTTGTAGCCCTATAACTCTCAAACTATTTTATGAACTACTGTTTACAGTTTAAAGTGCTTTTCTTAGCATTTTTGTGGAAAACGGCCACTTTTAGTAAAAATGCTAATGCTAAATTAATCGACATTCCCATACAATAAGCCCGAAAAAATTCGGCATTTCCTGCGCATTTCCAGACAAAAGTATGCAGCCGGCACACTTTTGTCTGGAAATTTGTGGGAAATGCCGAATTTTTTTGTTCTTTGGCTAATCATTTAATTTCATTACAATCTAATAATCTAGTATAGACCGTGGTTCGCTTTATTACGGGTATGTCCCTTCCACGTTGGATATCCTTTGACCAAAAATATCAGGCTCTGTCTGCCCCGTTAGGGATAAAGACGTGATAGTAAAGTAGTAAAACTCAGCTACTTAGTATCACAAAAAGAAAGATAAACTTGCTATCATACGAGTAGCTTAGCTTTTTATAAATATGAAGGTAAGTAAATTTCAAAGAAAAAGCAAAGAAATGTTAATGGAAGACAATTTATCAAAGTCTGCTAGAGTCTCTGAAAGTAACAAGACAACTGAGAGCTGCTTTAACTCAACGGGAAAGCTGGCAAATCTTGTAATACATTATCGTGAGCGTCAGACCAGGAATTTCAACACCTTCTGATCTTCAGATTTTTTATTTGGGTTGATATTTCCCACCGTAAGGCAAAGACCTTCTCTTTGTCAACTTATCCTATCTATTGAAACTTGACAAGAATAAATTAATTGCTTGTGAATCTTCCAAAAAGTTCTCGTGAGCTTCGTAGTAGATATGTCAACATCCTCCTTAGGACATTAGGGTTTTTTATTAGGCTTTATGTATATGTATATTATTGCTAGGCAAAAGCCTTCTCTATATCCAGTGATCCTATTCATTGAAACCTGTGAAGCTGGTTTGAACAACGAAGGTACAAAAATAGGAGCCGTACAAAACGGTGGCCCGATAGAACGTAGTTGCGAAGAATAGTGGCTGCAAAGAATAGAGGTTAAATTCAAGTGTTAAAAAGAAAGAATTAAAATAAACGGGCAAGTGCGAGACGGACTCGTACATGAAGGGTTCCGTACCTCCGTACAATGTTTTAAAACGCTGATGAAAAACGTTTCTTGTATGACGACCCCCTTTATTTTTTGACTTATCTTATTTTTAGTATTTGTTGTTAAAGTTGCCATAGTAATACATAATCTATGAAAATTTCAAGTATCTAGTTAATGCCATAATAAAGATCTAGTTAAAAACGCTGAAAGAACACGTTTTTTGTATGACGACCCCCTTTTATTTTTAACTTTTTTTAGCTACAGTAAAACATAATTGGCGAAAATTTCAAGTGTCTAGCTATTACGGTCCAAGAGATAGAACCCTGTGACAGACGGACAGACAGACAGCGGAGTCTCAGTAATAGGGTCCCGTTTGCACCCTTTGGGTACGGAACCCTAAAAAGGCAAGTCACATTGATTGAGCTAGCCCCAAAGTAAGTTTATAAACTTGTAATACAGGATACTAGCTCAACGATACAATATAACGTCTAACAAAATATACTGAAACAATTTTCAGGATAGATTCAGTCCATGATACTGAACAACTTTCCCCAAGAAACATATATCGAAATATGAAAAACAATTTTCGGCTTTCCATAGAAACTTGGATCAACTTGTATATTTTTCATATTTCGATACATGTTCCTTGGGAAAGTTGTTCAGTATCATGGATTGAATTTAAGCTTTAAATAGTTTCAGTATATTCTGTTAGACCCTGTATTTTGTACCTATTTAGATAGGAGTCATATCATATCACACACTAGTATAACATTCATAGAAAGCCTTCATAATAGAATAACAAACGATATTAGATCAATAAAGCGAAGAATGAACGAAGCATTGATTCCACTATTGTGATTCTGGGCACAAAAGAATAATGTCAATGAATGGATAGATCCTCAAGGGCCTTCGCCCATTACGTCAACTTTCGCTGACGATAATCGACTAGAATCACAGAATAAGAACCAGTACTCACGTATATATATATATATAACGTATAACAAAATATACTGAAACTATTTTAAGGGTGAATTCAGTCCGTGATTCTGAACAACTTTCCCCAAGGAACATATATCGAAATATGAAAAATAATTTTTGGCTTTCCATACAAACTCGGTTCAGCTGATCGGTCAACTTATATGGGAGGCCAAAAAATTTTTTTCATATTTAGCTATACATTCCTTGGGGAAAGTTGTTCAGTATCATGGACTGAATCCACCCTTAAAATAATTTCAGTATATTTTGATAGACCCCTGTATATGAGCTTTTTACAAGGTTTTATAAAGGGTTTTATTTAGTTTCACCTGCCCCGTATGTGTCTGTAATCAAATCTTACATATTCACTTAAATTAGACCCCCTTTCCATAATCCGATTGAGCTGAAACTTCACAGCTTACATTATGTAAGTTGGGTGACAATGCAATATTATGGTACCAATGACCTGATCTCATGACGAAGCCAGAAGGTGGCCATGGCATCTCTGTGACAACATAACCCCACCGAGTTTGGGCTTAATTGATTCGTCTTGAGGAGCATTTTAAACTTTTTAGTGCATTCTTTTAGAAAAAGCTTTTTTTAAATAATTTCATGTAATTTTTTTTTTATTTCGCTATGTTTCTTTCAGAAACCATACTTTCACTTACCAAACTTTCAGACCCATACCACAGAATAAATAATACTAACGTACAGAAGTCTCACTCAGCAAAGAAATTCAAAGAAATATGTATTCAATGAGGCTAGCGATATGGTTTAATTTAGCTCACGTCAGAACTCAGCACCTTTTCGTATAGATACCTAGACATTCATTGCAAGCCAATTTCATTCTTATTACTCTGGACAAACGATTCGTATAACTGAATTTACCACCCGGAGGGGCCGCCTGCGCTCATAGTAATAATGTAGGTACATTTTCGATACCTAAACGGGGAGTTACAGGCCTGCCCATACCTACCATAACATAATATAAAACAAGTCGCATCTTGTTGTCTGTCTCTCTGTATGTACGCTTCGATTTCGAAAATTTTTGGAGGAAGTTCAATCCATGATACTGAACTACTTTCTATAAAAAAGTTATTAAAACTCAATAAAAAATTTTCGTCCTTCCATACAAATCAGCGCTCAGCCAAACGGATTTTGTATAGAAGGACGAAATTTTTTTATCGATTTTTAATAAAAAAAATTATAGAAAGTAGTTCAGTATCATGGACTGAACTTGCTCCAAAAATTTAGCAGATGGATAAAAAGTCACCTGTATAATAAAAGAACGCTAAAGGACTTTCCGCTAGAGCATATACTTGTTTGTACGTCTGTTCTCGATAAATTCTAGAATACTACGCCTGGGCTGGACCGATTTAGATATGCCTTTCTCTAACAAGTAGAACATTTCTCTAGAAACGTTTACAAGTATATCAACATACCCGTGTGAAGCCGGGGCATGCCGCAAGTTATGAATTTTTTCTTTTAAAATAGTGTTATATTTTGTTAGATCCATACTAACATAGTATGGAATGGCACCCTCATACTCGTATCTGAACAAAACCAAAAAGGAATTATTATAGCCACAGGCTACTCTAAAATAATAGCTAAGGGTATAGATAAAAGATAAATGGTACGTGGTATTACTACTTAAAGAGCAGATATTACCGCACGAGGAGTTCTAAGATTTACGACAATACTTAGTTCTCTCTTTGTGGATAATTCTTTAAAAACCTTTATCTTACTAGAAAACTCATTTCAGCTTAGTACGAGAAAAATGCTGACGATTGTAAGGTTCCGTAGCCAAATGACAAAAAACGGAACCCTTATAGATTCGTCATGTCTGTCTGCCGTATTAAGGTGAAGATATAGGCAAATGGCCTTGAAGTGGCGCCCTCATTTGAAATAAATTGTTAACTCGTAAAAATGGAGATAATTTCCATATTGCTCTTCGTCATGCACTAGATAGCCCTTTAAATTATTTTATGAACCACCGTTGAAAGTATTTACATTAGTCCGTCTAGCTTTCAAACTTGCCTCCGCCAAAAGTGGCCACGGCAAGTTTTAAAGCTAGACGGATCACCAATAATAGTTTCAACGGCAGTTCATAAAATAATTTAAAGGGCTATCTAGTGCATGACGAAGAGCAACATGGAAATTATCACTATATTTACGAATTAACAATTTATTACACACTTCAAGGCCATTTGCCTATATCTCCACCTTAACTATAAAAACTATACTGTTGAAACTTGGTAAGTAGATATATTCTGTGAACCGCATTAAGGCCGTACTTGAATTTTCCGTGGTCCAGTGCTGCCCCCATTTAAAATAAATCATTTCAAAGAAAACGGAAACATTATTTAAAGTTTTGCAACTACTAAGTCCTAGATAACCCTTTAAAGTATTTTATGAACTACTGTTTACAGTTTTTAATGAGAACGTTAAGCTTTACTACGCACATTAGCCAAAAGTGACCGTTTTTCGCAATTGTGCGTAGTAAAGCTTAACGTTCTCACTTGACAGACGGACAGACGTCCGTCTGTCCGTCTGTCCGTCTGTCCGTCTGTCCGTCTGTCCGTCTGTCCGTCTGTCCGTCTGTCCGTCTGTCCGTCTGTCCGTCTGTCCGTCTGTCCGTCTGTCCGTCTGTCCGTCTGTCCGTCTGTCCGTCTGTCCGTCTGTCCGTCTGTCCGTCTGTCCGTCTGTCCGTCTGTCCGTCTGTCCGTCTGTCCGTCTGTCCGTCTGTCCGTCTGTCCGTCTGTCCGTCTGTCCGTCTGTCCGTCTGTCCGTCTGTCCGTCTGTCCGTCTGTCCGTCTGTCCGTCTGTCCGTCTGTCCGTCTGTCCGTCTGTCCGTCTGTCCGTCTGTCCGTCTGTCCGTCTGTCCGTCTGTCCGTCTGTCCGTCTGTCCGTCTGTCCGTCTGTCCGTCTGTCCGTCTGTCCGTCTGTCCGTCTGTCCGTCTGTCCGTCTGTCCGTCTGTCCGTCTGTCCGTCTGTCCGTCTGTCCGTCTGTCCGTCTGTCCGTCTGTCCGTCTGTCCGTCTGTCTGTTCCAGTTCCAGGGTGGGGGCTTGTCACCGATGTGTAAAAATCGTACGAAAGTGTGACGTCATACGAAATTGAAATGCTTACAGTTGTTTCTCAGAAAAAAGAATAAATACGTGTACAATATTTTTTAATAATCTAACCGACGGGTAGGTCATCTAAAAGTTCATATTTGGGAGGTTCCCTATTTATTCGCATAAAATTATACTTACGTCATTTTAACATAATAAATACGCACAATATTAATTTGGCATAACTGTTTAGGCACAATTTTTTTTAATCATAATACTTTGTCAGGCATACTATGTTTACGCATTTACCTTCCGTGGCTTATTCAGGGTAGCCAAACTGGTTGACGCTCGACTTAGTCGACCCTCGCTTGCTTCACTCGCTTGCTCCTGTGATGGTCACTGCACAACCATAACTTACTCTATCTTCCGTGGATAATTCGGGGTAGCCAAACTGGTCGCTTCCGTCACTTAGTAATCAAAATTAAGGCAAACACCATTTGCCTAAATAATATTTTTATGCCTACTGAAATAAAATAAAAAAAAATATGCCTAACTCGTTATGCCAAATTAAATAAGGACAAAAAAAATAGTCGAATGAAAGGGATCCCTATTTGCGCAGAACCACGTACTAATGAAATGAAACCTTCAATCTTTTCTGATTATGACGTATCTGACATCTTAGTGTAATGGTTCTCACCTTTAGATTACTGCCGACCCATCCATTAACCCACCGTTGCGGTCGATCCCTTTTTCTGTACGCACCCCAAATAGTGTTGCGAAAACTTGTGTGTACACAAGCTACGCGGCTATAATGGGAAGTTTCTATATAGATTGCTATTTCATTCTTATTTCGCCCTCCGAACACAGGCGTATTATACTTTAACCGACTCCAAAAAAGGAGGACATTATCAATTCGACCTGTATGTTTTTCTTTTATGTATGTAGGTATGTTTAAGCGATATCTTTGCTAATTAAGAACCGATGATTCCTTTTTTAATTGAAACCTCTCTACCAAGTATATCCCATATTAATTTGTTAAGACATGATAAAGAGCTTTTGAGATATGGACGAAACACCTCAAAGAAAATAAAATCGATGCACATTTTTTTGTTAAAAAAAATATTATTCTTAAAATAATTGTTTAGGACGATAAGTGCTTTCCACCACTAAAACTTTATCAAAATAGCCAATTTTAACCAATCGAGTCATAACATTATGAAATAACCTTGGTCTGAGTTTCCTTCGTTTTGATTTTTTATAGTTTGGATCCATTTAATAATAAAACGTTAAGCAACAGGCAATAAACAAGGTTTTGCGAAAAAATTGAAATAAATCAAAACGTACGGACGTAGTTTTTTCATAATACGAGATCTACAATTTTTTTTTCGGAATTCGTGAAATCAGAGTAGGTTTAAGAGGAGAAAACCGTTATCGCTTCTTATATGAGAAATATCAGGTACACAATAGAGGTCTTAAGTCTGAGTAGAGTCTTCAAGTTTTGATAACACAAAAAAAATGTGTTAAACCTTTCCATGATATTTGATTTCAAGCAACTATCCTCTCCTATTCATAAGTCATCGTAGTCAAATTGACTTATATTAAAATGTTTAGTACAATTCAATTAAGACTATTATATTCCATTAAATTTGAATATCTGGGCTTCTGCGAAGCAAAAATATACAAATACAAGCTTTTACCGCGGCTTCGCCCGCATAGACTACACAAATTAGATTGGTTTTTTTCTAAACTGGGGTAGAAATTTATTAAAATCCAATGAAATGTGTCTCGCTTCAAAAATTACGAAGTTTCATACAAACTGCCAACCCCTATTTCGCCCCATAGGGATGGAATTTCCAAATATCCTTTCTTAGCAGACGTCTCCCAGTTACAATCCTGCCAAATTTCATCTTTATTGGCTAAGTAGTTTTCGAGATTTCATGATGAGTGATTGATTTTTGCTTTGATATATATAGATTAGAATAGTTAATTATTTTATCTTTCTTATTTAAATAACCAACAAGAGCCGGGCTCTTGAATATAGAAGAAAAGACGAATTTAAATAAAACTTTTTTCCCTTGGTATAAAGACCTGCGATCTCGAACTCTTTGCAACACTAGCATCAAACCCTTCTCACGAATAAATTTCCATTAAGGTGAAACTTATTTAATTGCTCAAGTAAATAAGATTAAAGTCGACCCTAACAGCGTTTTGAAGTAATCTCATTAAAAGATCAGATCGGGTTTAGTCCGCATTTGATTTATTCGTATAATGACTTATTACATAAACATTATTTTTCTTCGTTTTACACCGAAGTAGTAAACATTAAACCTATAGGTCTAATTGATTCTGGAGCCATCTGCAAAACGACTTATAAGTCATTTTGCGTATAGCTGCAGTAGTTAACAAAACCATGCATAAGCATTGAAATCTGATAATATGGTGCGATGCCTTGAGTCAAATGTCCAGAATTTTCTCCTGAACACTAGAACGTTTTCAGACATATTATTAAATTACGTGATGTAATGGCGACGAACGTTCAGGGTTGCTCCAGGGCTGAAACTCAACCTCAATTCTCGTCATGTAGTAAGTTATCGGGTTCACTTAGCGTCCATTATAACATATTTAAACTTTATACAGGCTGACTGGCAAATCACGTTACATATTGAAAGGGGGCACTCAGTACTCGATTATCGTTCAAAATGTATAAAAAAAAATAGGAACTTAAAAGTTGACCAAGATATCAAAAAAAAAACAAGAAGTGTGGACACCCGCGCTACGCGCGATGATGCGGTTTCAAACAACGAGCCTATAACGCGGCGGTACCAGGCCTGTGTCACTCCCCGTTTAGATATCGAAAATGTACCTACATTATTACTATGCGCGCAGGCGGCCCCTCCGGGTGGTAAATTCAGTTATACGAATCGTTTGTCCAGAGTAATAAGAATGAAATCACGAGACGTAAACACACGGTGGCACCAAACACGCCCTTTAAGACAGAGTATGCAAAAAGACAGTATGGTAACAGATCAGCCTGCGTATATAACTCAATAAATAAAATCTTGATATCTATTCTACCACTAAAAGGGCAAGCAAAATTGCAGTAACTAATCTTCTTAAGACATGGGGATACATGGAGACTGAGGCCTTACTCAAGTCTTAATTGTTAAATAATAGACTCCGGGCTGGTGTTGGGAGGTGTCGGGGAAACCGAGTTAAGTGGGGTCACGCTGATAAAAACCTTTGCGACTGCGGTGCCATTCAGTCGATGGACCACCTTTTGTCATGTCCGAGCTGCCCTACGTCATGTACCATAGAGGACCTTAATAAAGCTAACGACAGAGGGATCGCCGTGGCCACATACTGGTCACAGGTGATTTGAAATTGAAGCTACAGTGTAACCATTTCGACTCGATAAGAAGAATAATAGATATATAATAATTTACACACACACACATACACACAAACATTCAGCTTAGTATACTTAAACTTACTTGAGACGTTTTTAAATTAGATATAGTAACTACTTAAAAATATTATATAAAATACTTTGTCTTTCTAATTTTTTTACCTTCAAATTTAAGTTAAGATATAACTTTACATTTGTAAGGAGAGCAGGGATTTCTAACACAGGCATATGTTTGCTTACAAGAAATCCCTGATCGCTAAACCAGTGCTGTAAAAACTACAGAAATGAATAAACTATTTTGTTTTAATTTTTTTAATTGGCTTGCAAAGGATGTCTAGGTATTTATACGAAAAGGTGCTGAGTTCTGACGTGAGCTAAATTAAACCATATCGCTATATTATTACGAGTAGATATTTCTTTGAATTTCTTTACTGAGTGAGACTTCTGTACATTAGTATTATTTATTCTGTGGCGGCAACTTTGGTATCCTTTGGCGCGTGCCGAAAAGCGAAAAGCCGCCCGCGCACCTGTCCCCGCGCGCCGCATCTTGCCCCTTGTTCCCGGTTCCGGGTTCCCGCCGGTCAGCTCAGTCTAGCTGGATGCGCGTAGCGAGCACGCGGTTTCCAAACATTCCGAGACTTTGCGCACTAATTTGATTAATTTTTTCTTTGTAATTAATAAGGATTTTGGTTGATTTTATATTTTTTGACGTAACGTGTGATCATAATTTATTATGTCCTTAACTATAACTCGTAATTTACCAGTCAGCCTGTAGAACAATCTGAAAAACTCAGTCTATTTTCTGTTCAGCTGGGCTTCGCTTTTTGACTGCATATTTAGTATATTTTATTACGTTATTTATGTTTGCTCACTCGTTTTCAAGCATTACAAGTAATTATGTGTTATTGTATATTATATTTGCAAACTTACCTTACTTACCACCTTTAGGCAGCTTGAAAAATCTGAGAGCTTCAGAGCCCGGGGGGTCCGCTACCTAACCTGCCATCTGACCTCCACAACCCAAAGCGTCCGCAACCCAAAGCGTAGACCAGAACCAATCCAATGATAGATTTAAACAAACGCTAGATGGCGTTCGGCACCCACAGTTTGCGGCGTGCCTTCCGAAGCACGGAATCATCTTTTTTCGGATAATCAGGTGATTCAAGCCTGCAATATCCTAACCAGACTGGAAACAACTTTTCACAGTTTGCTTCCCAGTGGGATTTGAACCCATGACCTCCGGATCACAAGGCAAACCTTGACCACTGGACCACGGAGGCAGTCAAATTGTATTCAAAATCTTGTTTGGTATCAAAATACTATGAAATAAACGTCCTCAAGAGGAAGAAGTACTTAATACTCGCGTATTTTCTTTATCCTTCACTCGGAATGTGCAGTAACTCAAAGAATTTTCCTCTCTGCCGTTTGGCCTTTGGGCGAAGGAATTCGGCCGATCGTCTCGGAACAAGGTTAAAGAAAGAACAGATGCACCTCTTACAAATTACTTACGTTAAGTTTTTTAAAAATTCATTTATCACACACAGTATATACAACGTGGAAGGGACCCGTAATAAATTGAACCATGTACTACACAGACTGACTTTTTATCCACCTGCCAAATTTTTGGAAAAAGTTCAGTCCATGATACTGAACTACTTTCCATAAAAACAATTAACGAAAAACGATAAAAAAATTTCGCCTTCCCATACAGATTGGCGCTCAGCCCAACTGATTTTGTATGGGTGGATGAACATTTTTTATCTATTTTCAATACATTTTTTTTATTGCGATGACACAGGAACTACCTTATTTAACAATCTGTGTTCTACCTACACAAACATATTCTTGTATTACAATACTTAAAACACAATTATACAAATACCATCATTTTTACATACACATACACATACACATACACAAACACAAACACTACACATATTTATATAAAACTATTTCAAAAAAAACAAGCAAAAACTACTCTCATTCTCGCTATCTTCTCCATATCCAATTCAGTGTCGCAACCATTTGTCTTTTTATAAGTATAACATTAACCTTAATATGATGAGTAACTTAGAGGAGATTTTGACTGATATTGACAGAAGTGTCAATGTCGGTAAAGCGGTATCTGTAAAGGATCCGGAGATGTGTGGTGCCTTTATGTCCAAGTCTACTAGTTCTTTTAATATTATCTCACAAAATATAAGAAGTATAAATTGTAATTTTGATGAACTAACAATCTTATTAGACCAAATTAAGATTGATCAGGACATTATTGTACTAACTGAATGCAGATTAAATGATAATATTATACTACCAACCTTAAACAATTACAACTCGTTCAAAACTTCTAAATATATTAATCATAATGACGGCACGGTTGTGTTTGTCAAAGATAATTATGATGTTACCGTAACCGAACCAGAATATTTTATTGATGCAAATTGTCTTGTCATAACCTTTCAAAATAACTTTGCTATAATATGCATCTATAGACCCCCTTGTTTTTATAATATAAAAAATTTCTTAGACTGCCTTGACAAACTACTTACTGAATTAAAAATGTACAGTAATATAATATTGGTAGGTGATATAAATATTGACGTTAAACCTAACAACGAAGATAGAAGATCCCCTGAGTATTTAGATCTACTGTATTTCCATGGTATGCTACCGTCACATACACTAATAACGCGTGACAAAAAATGCATTGATCACTGCTTTGTAAAAACTAAGCACGTCACAACCACTGTAGTTTGTCAAACGACGATAACAGATCATTATTGTGTACTATTAGCACTTCCAAAAAAGCCATCATTTAGGAAGTATAAGAACCAATACTACACTAAAATTGACTACACAAGAGCGATAGAGGAGTTATGTTCTATAGATTGGATCCAAACGCTTCCTACAAATAATCCTAATGCTGCTACTGATACCCTCATATCTGTTATCAAGACAGTTCTGGCAAAACATACAGTAATTATAAAGTTATCGCGTAGAAAAAGAAACACTAAACCCTGGGTTACCCCAGGCCTAGTCAGATGCATAAGAAACAGAAATAAGCTACAGCAAAAATTAAAAAAAGAACCAGAAAATGCCGTTCTCCGCTTAACATACTCCCGCTATAGAAATACTTGTAATAATCTTTTAAAAAAGCTGAAGAGAACATACTATAGAGCAGAATTAAATAAATATCAAAATAATCTCAAACAACAATGGGCCATAATAAAAAACATATGTTATTTGGATAAAAACAAAAATAACTCAGGAGAACTATTAAACCTTAAACGTAATCCTTTGGAGTCAGTAAATCACATAAATCAGTACTTCTCAAATGTTGGAAATAATTTAGCTGAAAATATTTTACAACGACTTAATACTAATGAGAGCACTATAAAAGATAAGGCACAAAAAGGGAAAGGGAAGGGACAAGGGAAAATGATTCTCCTTCTTTTTCTTCTCCGGCTCTGGTAAGACGGGGAGTCCCACAGGGTTCCATATTGGGCCCACTACTGTTTATTGTATATTGTGCGGATATAACTAAGGAAATCAAAAACTGTAGATATCATTGCTATGCTGATGACATTCAACTTTATATCTCGGAGGACCCATCTAAAGTATCTTCTGCTGTGTTCAAGATGCAAGAGGATCTAGACAAAGTAGTAAATTGGTCGGCTAGAAATGCGTTGGTACTGAACCCACTCAAGTGTAAATTTATGGTTCTTGGCACTAACATGCAGATTAAAAAAATATTACAAACCAACCCTGCTCTTAACATTCTTGGTCAAGATATACAGCGTGTTGAAAAGGTTAGGAACCTGGGCATACATTTTGACAGCCACTTGCGATTCGAAAGTCATGTGTTGAGCCTTGTGAAGACATGCTTTTATAGATTAAAGCTTTTATATAAAGTGCGTAATTTGCTGAGCGAGCCTGTCCGTATTATTTTGTGCGAATCTCTTATTCTTTCAAAATTAAATTATGGTGACCTGGTCTACGGCCCGCGACTTCTACGTAGAACACAAAAAATTGTTCAACGTATCCAAAATGCTTGCTGTAGATTTTGTTTCAATATTCCTCCTCGTAGTCATATTACACCGTTCCTTAACAAAGCTGGCATGTTGAACATGGCGTCGCGTGGGCAGCTTCATCTTGCAATGCTTATGTTTGACGTAATAAAGTATAAGCAACCCGAGTACTTGTTTGATAAATTGAAATTCTGTAAGCCACGTGGTACTGGTACCCTTCGATCAATGCGACCTCCGTTATTGGGGCACAAGCACAGAACAGCGGCATTTGAAGGCAGCTTTCGTTACCATGCGACGAAGTGTTGGAACAATATTCCACCCCCTCTTAGACTTCTGCAATCTAAAAATAATTTTAGAAAACGTTACAGGTCTACTCTGTTGGATAAGCAGATGAGCTGACAGATGTAGAATTCACCACAGCCGGCGGCTTATCTGTTCTGTCCAATGACCCGAAATTAAAAACTTCGTCGCATGGTAACTTGTGGCTTCTTAATACTTTTTTTTTTTTTCATTTATTAATTAATTTTATTGCACAGTTCTTGAAATTATCTATTATTCTTATTAAATGTGATCAACTTACTTACCTATCTATTTAATCAAATAACATTTTTTTCTTCTTCTTATGCGTCATTGCATTACCATTACACCCGACTGTACCTGAAGGCTAAAACTGAAAACCAGTGTGCCGCCATTTAGGCCAACCACGCTGAGTTTTGGCCTACTTTGCGCTACTGCAGCACATACATGTATTGTATAGATAGTATTATTGTTGTTTATTGTGAATTGTGATTGTTGCATGTTTATTATTAAGTATTGTTTGTCTTGAACATTAGTTATTTTCTTGTACCTTATATATCTGTGTATGTGATGCAGTTTTCGTGAATAAACGTATTATCTATCTATCTATCTATCTATCAAAAACTCCTACCATCTACTTTAAACTCGTTCGTCCTCCTACCAACTGATATATCAGAAGTAATAGCAGTAATAAAAAGTTTAAAATCAACTTCATCAACAGGATATGACAATATCTCAAATATATTCTTGAAACAAGCAAGTCACGTACTTGCAGAACCTCTTACTATTATTGTCAATCAGTGTTTTTTTACTGGTATATTCCCGGATTCATTGAAAAAATCTTTAGTGATACCGGTATATAAATCAGGTGACAAAAAATGTCTATCTAACTACCGACCAATCTCGCTCCTTTCGAGTATATCTAAAATTATTGAGAAACTTATCAACAACAGACTTAAAAACTATTTAGAAAAACAAAATCTTCTGTCGCCTAATCAATATGGATTCCGTTCTCAAAAGTCTACTGTAGATGCCGTCAGAGATGTTGCTTCGATTATTACGACAAACCTGGACTCGAAAATAAAATGCCTCGGTCTCTTTCTGGATCTAAATAAGGCGTTTGATAGTGTTTCTATACCCTTATTAATTAAAAAACTTGAAAAGAAAGGTATTAGAGGTACTGAGCTGAAACTTTTTGAAAGTTTCTAAGGGACAGAAAGCAAATGGTCAAAGTTGATAACTACATAAGCGAAGAGAGAACCATAAACTATGGTGTTCCACAAGGTAGTGTCTTAGGACCTACCTTGTTCTTAATCTATATTGACGATCTTTGCCGACTAGACATTCCTGACGCTAATATTGTGACTTTTGCAGATGACACGGTGGTATTATTTGAGGGTAATGATTGGGAAAAACTAGGGAAAGACGCTGATACCGGGTTCAAAAAAATTACGGATTGGCTTGATAATAACCTCCTCACGCTTAACCAGAGCAAAACAAAATACATGACATTTAGTATTCAGTCAAGCACCCTGCCGAATAAAGGTATTATTTAAATAAGAAATCACCAGTGCACAGACACAAGTGTCTGTGATTGCTATACATTAAGCAACACTACAACTATAAAATACTTAGGAGTTATTCTAAACCAACACCTAACATGGAAAGAACATATTCAATCATTGACCAGTCGTGTGCGGAAACTTATCTATATATTTAAGAATATTAGACATATATGTAGCCATAAACTACTAAAAATAATATATACATCTTTGTGTGAATCTATTATAAGCTACTGCATTCTTATCTGGGGTGGATGTTTTAAAACAACACTTGTCAATTTAGAACGAGCACAAAAGGCCGTATTAAAGACCATGACTTTTAAACCCATGATATACCCATCAAATAAATTATTTGATGAAATAAACATCTTACCAAATCGCAAACTTTATATAAAGACTTTGATACTATATCAACATAGAATACCACGGGATACCCCTACAACAAACAGAAGAACGGATATCATATATAATGTACCAGGATTTAGGACAAGATTTTCACAAAAGTTCCTGATATTTTTAGGGCCCTATATATACAATAATATATCAACTAAAATTGATTTGTACAGACTCACCTTATACTCCTGCAAAAAAGAAATTACAGCTTTCTTACTGGAACTGGACTTTATGGCAACAGAGAACTTATTGAGAGTCGTAGAATAAACACATACACAGACACGCGCGCGCGCGAGCGCGCACACATACACACACACAAATACATACACACGTATACATACATACATACATACATACATACATACATACATACATACATACATACATACATACATACATACATACATACATACATACATACATATACGTACACACGCAAGGACACTTTTGGAATTTTGGAATGTAATGTTATAATTAATTATGTTATACATATACTTATACATATTAATACATAACTATTAATATTTCAACTAAACAAAATGTATATGTTATATAATTTATTTTCAGTAACTAAATCATGGAACCCAACAACATATTAATAGAATACTTTATTTAAAATATTTAGTTCTAGTTCTAAGGATTATTTAAATAAAAAAAAAATAAAAATAAAAATAAAAAATTGCAGGCATGGATAATATAGATACCAAGTGGATTGTCCTAATTTGATTTGTAATCAATTTGATTCTTAGTACTTGAAAACTTGTATTATAACTGTTGGCTCTGTACACGCACGTACACTATGTCCTGTTATCATCGAGCTGTGAGTCATTCTATGCACCGGCCGGCGGCGACCAACAGTATTGCCTACGTGCATATACATTTAAAATTAGACTTTAAGATAGTTCGAATAAGTTTGCTCGTATACTTTTCTTACTAATCACCTTGCATAGCAACTAGCCTACTTACCTTAGTTGTTTACTAACGAGGAATCACTACCCGACCGTGATACAGTAAATTTATTACTACTACGGCGGGTAGACGATCATCATTAAGTGTTCAACTATGCATGCAAATAAGTACCTATTTAACTAACTGTTTGTAATAAAATTGTATATTGGCACTACTGTACTTTAAAAATGAATAAAGAATTGTTATTATTATTATTATAGAAAGTAGTTCAGTATCATAGACTGAACTTGCTCCAAAAATTTGGCTGGTGGATAAAAAGTCAGCCTGTATACTAGATCACTAAAATATAATTAAATTAAAATAACAGTCAAGAAACCAAAAAATAATCGACATTCCCATACAAAACGCCCGGGCGGCTGCACACTTTTGTATGGAGATGCTGATTTTTTTTTGTTTAATGATCTAGTTTAGACCGTGGTTCGATTTTGTATAACTCTAGGTACTCTTGTCAATATAGGTACTTGTTATTACTCTAACCAATTGGCCGAGTAAGCGAAGCAAGCAAAGCGTCTCAGTTTCGAGAATGGCTAATAATGCTTCTGTCCGTTTGTCTGTTCTAGTCTACTACAGGTCGCATTTTTCAACCGATTTAAAGGAAAATTGGGACACAAGTTCCTTGATTTATTTATTTTTTTAGTCGATCGTAATTTTAGATTGCCAAGCACATACTCGTATAGGTGCAATAAGGATTTCCTTCTACACAAAAAAATCCAAAAGGCGGAGTGGAGGGAGTAAAAGGAGAACTTGCTGTAGCGTTATATATGGATAGATTTAAATTTCTGATTTTTTTTTTCGGTACATTTACCTGTATACCCTACTTTACCAATCAGACTACGCAGTCATCTCCGCCTTCACAAGACCTCAACCAAAATTAAGTCCGCCATTTGTTAAAAGTATATTTTTACTTTGAAACAATAAAGTTTAATCAATAAATAAAATTGCAATCAAGTAAAAAAATTAAATAAATCAAAGAACTTGTGTGCCAATTCGTCAAAATCGGCTGGAAAATGCGACTTTTAGGCAAGAACCGACAGACGAAAAATAAAACATTTTTTGGTCATTCTTGAAACTGAGACGCTTCGTTCGCTCCGTCAATGAAGCAAAGTATAAGAAATTTAACCCTCAAGATAGTTCCAGAGTCTCAATATTTTTAAGCAGGAGTTTGTCTATAAGCACGGATAAACGTGGCTGATAAAACGCAGGATTGACAAATTGGAATTGTTTCTACTATTTTTGGAGATATTTTTACGTTTCTTTTGATGTACTCGTATGTATAAGTATACATATTTAATTAATGCATATAAATACATAATAAGGCATGCATCCCTTATAGACAGACAGAGTCTAGGCAACTTAGACTTGTAACAGTTTAGAAGGAAAAGATAATTAAAATAGTTGCATGGCGCAACGAAATTACCTGATTCCGATTCTTGCCCATTACATGAATCGGCTTTTATGATCTACGCGGCGAGAGACTGGTTTATTGGTTTAGCCATGCGGTTCCCGGCAGAGTAGAATCCACTCCAAGTCTTCCTGTGGATGTCGTAGAAGGCGACTTAGTAAACACAAGCTAAGCAAAGCTAATAAACATCAATGAGACTTCTCCAACCCTGTCTGGCCCGCGTGGAGAGTGTAGGCTGGTTAAGTTTGGCTCTGGTAGTACAGAGAGGATCATGATCCTTCAGTGAGGAGTAAAAAAGACCTGATGATGATGATAATTGGTTTTGGTACTGGCTTTGCGTCTGTGAGGCATTAGTTTGTTCTCATGTACGGTTGTTTTCAATTTCCCATTTCTCCAAGTCTTCCCGTGTATGTCGTAGAAGGCGACTTAGGAAATACAAGTTAAACAAAGCCTTAACAGCACCTAAATAGTGGGTTATAATGAAGAATTAGACTTGCTTATGAGAAAATTCGTCAGGGTCATGTAGTCATGGTAGCATAATTGGGTCGTATCCGGGATCAAAAATAAATTATTTTGTAATGATACGAGAATAAAACGTCACATAATAATGTCACTTGTCATTCATCATAACCATTTTTAACGTGATTTAAGAGTCTCCTTATCCTAGACAGAATCGGAGTTTACCATACAAACGTAGTCTACGTTTTATTTTGAAACGA
Source organism: Acrobasis repandana (assembly GCA_963576875.1). Taxonomy (NCBI): domain Eukaryota; kingdom Metazoa; phylum Arthropoda; class Insecta; order Lepidoptera; family Pyralidae; genus Acrobasis; species Acrobasis repandana. The sequence goes on along the minus strand of OY756230.1, from coordinate 4,525,119 downwards.
CATGTCAGATTTCGGTAAAAATTTGTAACTTTAAAGAAATTACATATAACTAGGGTTATAATTGGTTTTCACAGTCAAAATATGAACTTGAAAGAGAATATAGTGTATTATATCATTTTTGACCATCAGTGTGGAAAACTTTTACACCCTCATATTTTCTTTCAAGTTCATATTTTGTCTGTGAAAACCAATTATAACCAATTATTATAAAAAATAATAAATTATAAACAATTTAAAATTACAATTTTTTACCGAAATCTGACATGTCGTGTCAAAATAAAACGTAGACTACGTTTGTATGGGAAAGTCTAGGGTAAGGGAATCAAAAATTAAGAGCGCTATTTGACTCCAAGAAACTATGACGTCACGCCATGCGTTTTTCATAGAAATCCCATAACAAATAAATTTGTTCTGACGTTTAGAAAAAAGTATCGTTTTTGTTTTTGACTTGATGGCAACTAGCGGATTGGAAGTGCATTCATGATACAGACTTGAGGAGTTGGAATCCCATTCGTGGCGATTGGCGGTTTTTAGTTTAAATACTTACCATATAGGTTTATTAATATTGAATCCTCTTCTTCTTCGTCTACATGCGTTCCCGGTTGCATCCTCAGCTGTGCTGCTTTGGAGCCCGGGGTGCGCTTTCCCGGTTTTTCTTCTCCAAATATAACATGCATGTCAATGGTCACCCAAGGATGCCAAAAACCTTGCAAAATGGAGAAGAAATAGCCGGAACATTTTTCACATTAACGATCTGCTAAAGCCCGGTATTTTTGGGTATGCAGACGATAGCACCGTTACGGAAAGATATTTTTCTAGTGCAAGGGCAAAAAAACCGGAAATAGACGAAGTAAGAGAGGCAATGGTGCTCCATACCAATCTTACTCTGCAAGCTGTCTCCGATTGGGGTGATGCCAACCTTGTGACATTGAGAGAGAGAGAGAACATTGATTGAGTCCAGGGCTAAGACGGCTTCTAAAAAACTGGGCATCCTCTCCAAGGTCCAACGGTATTTTACCCCTGACCAACTGTTGAGCCTTTACACAGCTCAAGTCCGCTCATGTATGGAGTACTGCTCCAACCTATGGGATGGATCTGCCCGCTTTCAGCTCGAAGCCCTGGAAGCTATCGACAGACGTGCCAGAAGACTCGTTGGTGATGAGTTGCTTACGGCAGGACGACTCCACAGCCTCGAACATCGCCGACTGGTAGTAAGTCTTCTACAGGTTGCACTTCGGGGAGTGTGCGCAGGAATTACATAATTTAATTCCCCCTGCACCATTCCACCATCGGACAACACGACGTGGACAGGGATTCCACCCATTTGTGGTCGATATTCCTCCTCATCGTACCTCTCGATTCGCCTCCTCCTTCATTGTGCGAACCGCTAAGGTGTGGAATTCCCTCCCTGCGTCGATGTTTCCCCATACATATAATTTAGGGATTTTGAAGGCAAGAGTGAACAGGCATTTTTTGAGTCTGCGTGATACACCTTAGACCTCATCTTAGCTTCCCATCAGGCTAGATAGAGGTCAAACGCATTCAAATTTCTAAAAAAAAAAAAATGATTTGGCTATAGTTTTACGACCGGCCGCCTGCCTGACGTCAACCCTCTTTGGGAATGTATTTGTGCGAAAAGTTTTACAACCGGCCGCCGCCTGACGTTAACCCTCATGATGTTTGTGCTTAGTCCTTAAGTCGCCTCTTACGACATCCACAGGAAGAGATGGAGTGGTATATTCTAACCCGGAACCACACGGGTGGTTTACTAATATTGAATATGTGATACTAATTTTAACTAATACAGAACATTTATAATTATTAAAATTTCAATAGTACAGTTTGCAACTATATTTACGAGTCACAATAATAAATGTCGCTCTTTCAGCACTAAATTGAATTAGCTTCATAGCTGCAAAATGCAGCTGTTAGAGCTAACGAGTTGTTATAAACGCTGACTTTTCAGATTAAATTAATTGCAGTTCCAAAATTACCTCGTGGAATTTAAGATGCCCTGGTTTATTTATCGTCTTTATTGTAAATTGTTTATATATTATTATACAACTTGGACATACATTAGACTAATAAATGAAAATACATACGTGTAACTACTAATAATGAATGACGGTATACAAAGAATCATTGAAATCCACCCATTGAAAAAAATATATTTTGAAATAGATTTTTTTGTGTTTGCAACATTGGCATCTAACATGGCTTGACAACTGCCATCTAAAATAATTATTTAATGTGCCTTTCAAACAACTGAGGATCCAGAGATGTTTATTTGTCTCAAAATGTGTAAATAATATAAACGTATAATATTCAACCCGACTTTAGATGCACAGTTGCCGCCTAAAAAATAGCACCGGAAAAACAAGGCATAAAACAGTATTATGCCTTGTTTCGCTCTCATTCGCTCGGTGGCCGCGCGCGTGACGTTACGTCAAAGATACCAAAGTGCGTGGTGAAAATACGGATTCAAATTAGATTAAACTGTATGACACTTTATAACTTTTTTCGCAATACCTACTTGAAATAGTATACTATGTACGTATAGACACAGTGTCCCTGTGTCTATACGTACATCGTATACTATTATATATATATATTTTGTTTGATTTTGCAAGGAACTGTGCATTTATGGAATATATGATCGAAGAACTCGACTAATAAGTAAGTTTATAAAATAAATATTTCAAAATGCTGGTTTTCCGACAAATTCCTTTAATATCTGAAAGCTTTAAAAAATTATCGATATTTAAATCAAGAGAAACACGATTCTTTCATTAAAATAAAATGTCTGAGAATAATTAATTTAAAAAATATTTTTGCATAATTTTACGGAACAGGCGGAGAATTCCACGATTTCAATCAGAAAATAATTTTCTTTGATGAAACCTGTAAAGTGTGAAAGAATGTCCAGCTGCTGTGTTCCACAATTTTCATCTCCGATTGTTGGAGCTGTAGCAGTAAAAACTAAATTTACTAATTAAATGTTTGTTTGTAGTGCAGCATAGTCGTTGGCACGCGGTCACCCATGTGAAATTAAAAAATTAAAACACATTGAATATAGTACAGAAGAGGAGATTTTGCTCGCGGCGTTACCCGGTGCCAACGTGGTAACAGAATATTGTATGTACGAATCGTTACTTGACAATTCTTCAGGAACATTTTCATTCATACAAATAAAACACACGAGGCGGAATTTTAGCCCAATAAACGCAATGAACCAATATACGAACGTATATCGTACGACGTTTTTCAACACACTTTCGAGGAAATATACCTAATAATCTGATTTTTTTGATTTTAAATAAAATCAACCAAAAAACTGTGACGCACAATGTTGTTTTCTCGCCGTTTTACTTTTTTTCGGGCCAAATCGAAATTTGAAAAAAAAAGAAGCATATCAAATAATGCGGCGGGCTAGATCAAAATTTGAAAAAAAAATTGAGCATAGCAAATAGTGCGGTTATAGAATATAACTTCACTATTTGCGTTTATAACACACGACTGTTTTATGAGCTGCTTTTTATGTCTAAAACTGGTGAAATTATATCCACTTTACGAGCAAGTGTGTTGAAAAATATGTTTCTAAACATATAAGTAAGTAAACATTATGGTCATGGCTATTTTTGTTTAAAATTTTCTTTTTTTGTTCTGTTTTTCAAATGAATTTAAACAGTTTAGTCGGAAGTTTTTTTTTATAACAATTTAACTTTATTTATATCTGTACTCTGGTTTGTTTGTGTTTGTGAACTATGAACATTATTGCTCGACTTGCCGCGTTGGTTGGTTGCGAGCAAATCGGGAATATTCCTGGTTGAAGAGCGCTCACCTACGAGTATATAGACTCTCTCGACACTACGGGTTTGGAATTCAAACAATTTTGTAGAACGTTGTGTCACCATATTATTAAATTCTTCGCAAAGATGCTTTTTTCGAATTGTTCCCGTATAAAAAAGAAATAGAGGCAATATTTCTTTTTGATAAAACTTTTCGAGCAAAGTACATTTTTACTCGGTTTTGACAAAAGCGCGCTTCTCAAACTATGTTTGAGCTGCCTGCCTGCCACATAATTGGTACTATATGTTGCTGGAAATTAGCCGTAGATATTATAAAATTTTAATTTTGTTTTTTGAAAGGAACAGACCTACAATTACATATAAAAAAACAACAAACTTAAAAAAATCAAGCAAAAAAAAACGATAAGATAAAAATTTTGCAACACAGACAAAACAGCGGATAATATCCTGGCATTCTTCCTGGTAGCTGGAGTCCTAAGACCGCACAAGCAGAAATCATTACGGACCCAACGAAAAAGCCATCTGGTATTGAAGCGCAGCGTGCGGTATGTGCAGTATGGGTTAAACTAAACCGGTTCAGAACTGTATATAGCCGATCTAACTACCATCTCCACAAGTGGGATTCCAAAATATCTCCAGAATGCAACTGTGGAGCTAATGACCAAACCCTACAACATATCGCTGTAGAATGTCCGCTATACCGTTTCCCTGGAGGACGTAGCAAACTTATGGAGTTTGCTACGTCCTCCAGGGTGTAACCCCGGCAGCTGTACTGGCTAAAAACCCTGCCATTGAATATTAAGGATTTATACAGTAACGTGCCATACGACACAAGTAGTACGAGTCAATCTACAGGCTGACTGGTAAATCACGTTTCACATTGAAAGGGGGAACTCAGTAAGTACTCAATTCTCGTCCCAAATATATAAAAAAAATTGGTGCTTAAAAGTTGACCAAATTATCTAATAAAAACAAGAAGTGAGAACACCCGCACTACGCGCAATGATAGCGGTTTCAAACAACGAGCTGATAACGCGGTGGTACCTTTGATACCCTTTGGCGCGTGCCGAAAAGCCGCCCGAGCACCTGTCCCCGCGCACCGCATCTCGCCCCTTGTTCCCGGTTCCAGCGCCCGTCAGCGCCGCCGGTTGGCTCTGTCTGGCTGGATGCGCAAAGCGAGCGCGCGATTTCCAAACATTCCGCGACTTTGCTCACGAATTTGATTATTTTTTTCTTTGTAATTAATAAGGATTTTGGTTGATTTTATATTTTTTGACTTTACCAGTCAGCCTCTATATAGGTATTTGTAGGAATTGAATGCAACTCTTCTTTCCAGCTACATCCTCTCACTGGCCCTCGCAGACCTGCTCGTCATCATCACCTGCGTGCCGTTCACCTCGATCGTGTACACCATCGAATCCTGGCCGTGGGGAGACACCGTGTGTCGCGTGTCGGAGGCGGCGAAGGATGTCAGCATTGGAGTGTCAGTGTTCACACTCACCGCGCTATCTGCTGACAGATATTTTGCGATAGTGGACCCGTTGAGGAAGTTGCACGCGACAGGTCAGCAATTTCTTTTTCCATTTTTTTCATATCTTTTGTATCATTCGTTCCGTAAATTTCGGTCGTTTCATTCGTTTCACTATCTACATTCAAAGAGCAATAATGTACCTTATGTACCTTCAATATCTCTGGCTGCACTGGTTAAATAAGTGTCATTAGCAGTGGTCAGATAATCGGATGCATATTTACCTAAACTTCCGCTGGTACCTAATACAGCGTTGATACAACCACCAACATATAATAAAAATAATTGTATTTTATTAATAATTGTATAGCCACGTATTAGCCTTGCACAGTATTTTAGAGAGGGTAACTTATAACGTTCTTTAGAATACCGTGCAAGGCAAATACGTGGCAATGCAATTATACTATATAGTATATATACTACTTACCTATATGTAAACCATGAATCACAAAGATGATTCTGTGAAATACAATTATTTTTATTATACGTTGGTGGTTGTATCAACGCTGTGTTAGGTACCAGTGGATGTGTAGGTATTTATGCATCCGAATATCCGACCACTGGTCATTAGTGTCATAAGTTTCATTTTTTTATTCTTTTTATTCGTATTATTTGTTTCAATCGATTTATTCTTTTGATTCGTTCTTCTTTTGTTCATTTTACTACCTTTTAGTATAAGCTAAAAGTAGTAATTAAATTCTTTAAACTCTTCTCAGTCCTTTAGCTTGAACGCTCTGATATAAATTGGCTTGCATGGACCTATCACAGAAAAGCTTTTATACGAATAATGAATATAAAATGTAATTAAACAAGTTTTGGGAAGCAAGGGTTATCATTGTTATTTCAAGGATAACCTCAACGTTAGACCCGTCCATTTGTTTTAATATGCACAGTTATTACTGATACCGAATAGGAGAGGCTGAGAGGGTCGTTGTAGGGAGAACCGGGTGAATGTACCAGAAATAAAATCAATAAACAATATAAACGTTTCATTGACAGCCGTAAATAAGGTAAGCCGAACAAAAAAAGGCAATTCTCGGTAAGAGGGAAATTCGATTAGACAAACTTTCCCGGTATTGAAATAGCTCCGTTCACTATTTTATGAAGTACTGTTTACAGTTTAAAGTGAGAACTTGAAGCTTTTCTTCGCACATTTGTGAAAAATGGTTCACAAATGTGCGAAGAAAAGCTTCAAGTTCTCACTTTAAACTGTAAACAGTAGTTCATAAAATAGTTTGAAGGGTTATCTAGGGCTTACTAGAACAAAATTTTAAAGAAATGATAATAAAGAAATGATATCTCCGTTTCCTTTGAATTGATTTATTTCAAATGCCCCCATTGGAATTAAATTATTTGAAAGTATAAGCCCGCCATTGTATATTTTTATTTTGTAATGCATATTATTTGTAATTTGCTTGTATATAAATGTGCAAGAAAGAGTTAAAACAAAGTAACTACTGAAAAACCTATTTGTAAGGTGAGGGTATTAAAATATAATAAATAAATAATTATATTCTGTTCTTTTTTTACGGTTCTGTATTATATAATTTATTCTGATTTCAAGATTTCAATATAGATTCCATAAATATATTAAATATATATATATATATATATATACAAAGTGAAAGCGACATACCCGTTATAAATCGAACCACGAACTATACTAGATCACTTAAGTATAATGATTTTAATATAACAGTCAAAAGACCAAAAAAAAATTCGACATGCCCATATAAATCGCCCGGGCGGCCGCACACTTTTGTATGGAAATGCCAATTTATTAATTGGCATTTGGCTGTTTTAATTACATTATACTTTAGTAATCGAGTATAGACCGTAGCACAGAATACATAAGAGTCAAAACCGTAGTTCGATTTGTACGGGTATGTTCATTCCACGTTGTATATAGGTACATAGACAATAGGTTAAAAGTTGTTTTAACCTATTTAAATTAGATATCAGGCTACCACCTTTATCAAGATTCCAAGGTTGGTTCCATACTCAAAGTTGTTCGTTTTGTTGGATAGGTACGAACCCTTTTCCGTCTAACATTGTAAGCGGAAGGAAGCATTTCACCTCTTTACCAAAGTTATGTTACTTACGTATATTATACGATACGGTAGCTAAGGTCCCTAACGAAATTTCACTTCACTGACTTTTAAGGGGCTACACTCACGCTAAAGCTCGAATTTAATTATTAAATAATATTTATATCAATAACAGGACTTAGCACGAACTTTTTGATTGTTTTGTCTGACGTTTCGAATAAGCATTACATCTTTCGTGGTCACAGATTAACTGGCAGATCAGTCATAAAAAAGTTCGTGCTAAGTCCCGTTATATATAAATCATGTTTTCAAAGCGCGATATTTTAAAAACCAACAAACAATATTTGAAATTATGTATTTAGTTTTAATAAAATATTTTTTGTGAACGTTTAGATAGTAACCTGGTTCAGCGGTAGAGCGATTAGTGGACTGTATTGAATGCGTAGCGAAGAGCAAAAAAATAGTGAGCCTTAGCAGAGTGGAGCGGAGTGGAGCGGAGCGGAGCGGATGCGTATCGGGCGATTAGAAAGAAAAGAAGATGTGAAGGGTGAAATGAAAGGCCTGCTTACCTTTGTTGTCCAAAGTCAGTCACAGGTCACAGAGGAATCTTTATTGCAGCTGCACACACACTGGACCTAGGAGTTCAAACACAACACTTATATATTATTATTTAAGCGAATAATTTTATTTTTCGATGCGTAGCGTTGAGCGTTTTTGGAAGAATGACATGCACTGATTTTCTCTTTCTTCATGACAGCGAGCAGGTTATAGATGAGATGATCATGAAAGAATGATGTATTCAATAGTAAGAAATTCGCGATATGGCGCGAACATAACCATTCAATTTATTTAATAAATTAATTACTGTTGAGAAACCATTTACCTAGGAATTATGACAGATTACCTATTGATAAAAGTTTTGTATTTTAAAATTTAACATACTGTTAAAAGAATAAAAAATCAGTAGGTAACTACAAATTTTCTTAAATACAAAGTGGAAGGGACATACCCGTAATAAATCGAACCACCGCCTATTCTAGATGACTAAAGTATAATGATATTAAAATAACAGTCAAAAATCCAAACAAAAAATCGCCCGGGCGGCCGCACACTTTTGTATGGAAATGCCGAAAATTATTTTTGTTTTTTGGCTGTAATTTTAATTTTATTATACTATAATGATCTAGTATATACCGTGGTTTGATTTATTACAGGTATGTCCCTTCCACGTTGTATAAATATACTTTGTTGTTAAGGGTCATGTTTGAACAATCAGTCAGTCTTATAAAATAATTTTGCGGCGACGTTTTCCTTCAAAGTCACGTACGAGAAAACAAATACCGTATTCTGTTTACTGAGCAAAATAAGAAAATCATAGAAGAAAATTAAAATAAATATAAAACTAAAATACCTAGCGTTTACGTGCGGTAAAAAGCCAAAATCAAATCTCTTTGTTTATCTGTTTACTAATTTAATAATAACATTGCATTGCACATGATTCATTTAAGATGAATATATAAGCAAATGGCCTTGAAGTGTGAAATAAATTGTTAACTCGTAAATATGGTGATACTTTCCATATTGCTCTTCGTCATGCACTAGATATCCTTATAAATTATTTTGTGAACTGCCGTTGAAACTATTTATTGGTGATCCCTCTAGCTTTAAAACTTGCCTCCGCCAAAAGCGGCCACAGCAAACTACTAACTATTAGACGGACTAATGTAAATACTATCAACGGTGGTTCATAAAATAATTCAAAGGGCTATCTAGTGCATGACGAAGAGCAATATAAAATATATATATAAATATATATCACCATGTTTACGAGTTAACAATTTATTTCACACTTCAAGGCCATTTGCTTATATATTCACCTTAATACAAAACATAGTTACATATTTAGTGAATCTTTGTATACTTTGAGCACCTCATAATAAAATCCATAAAACTTGCAGTTTACTTTAGTGCTGCTAAATATGTTTAGTTTTTATTCCCGTGCGAAGAGTATTTTTATACCTATGAGTCCTTAGTCGGTAATGGTTGCACTTGCTAGTGGCACTCTATCTTAAGCTCCTTGGGAAAACAAGACAAAGTGTTGCTCACTGTCAAATCAATGTCATGTTTTTTTTTATAAGCCTATATTACGACGACCTCCGTGGCGTAATGGTTAACACGCTAGACCGCTAATCTGGAGGTTCTGGGTTCGATCCCCAGCCAAGGCAAGTTGGAAAATGGCCTTTTTCAAATTGTCCTGGGTCTTGGGTGTTTATCTATATATGTATTTATCATAAAATATAGTATCGTTGAGTTAGTATCCCATAACACAAGTTTAAAACTTACTTTGGGGCTAGCTTAATCAGTGTGATTTGTCCGTATGTATTAAAAAATTATATATATATTAGTATGTAATGTTAAAGTCATGCTAAAAACTTAAAATTTACCAACTGCTACTTATCCCACGCAGATCGTAAAAGCCGATCGAAGGAATGGGCAAAATGCAAATTATATTAATAGGCGATGCGGCTAGCAATCCATCACTATTTCAAATTCCTTTTTCCACCTTCTCGTCCACGCCACGCAGGACCCAAAGGGCACTTTTAGCGTGATAGTGGTATAACGCTAAACGTGGCCTTTGGGTCCTGCGACCCTAGGCCCTGTCTGCCCTATAAGGAATAAAGACGTGATAGTGTATGAATATAACAAGTATGATAAGGTGAATTATGAAATTACATAAAGTTATCTACCTGTTGTACTTTCTTTAATTTTTCGTAAATGTCAGCAAAACAATATATATCTAAGATATATAGACATCCTTATTGCTAATAATTCAGGGAAAAATTTACTGGTTTGTGAGTTTCACGTGGGTTTATTGAATTCAAAGGAGTTGGATGCTTTCAAATTGCCTCTTTAGATGTAAGTATAACATGAATACAACGAAGCCTCTCAAAACTTGTGCGCTTCAAAACATGTGCCGTTTTACAAACATGCCAATGTTTCACGGAAGGTCCCAAAAAATCACATTTCAATTTAAAAAAAAAAAACAATATATCATAATTATAGCAATGAAACTATACCACTATACTACCATACCTACCTACTATCACGCCTGTTTACCAAAGGGATAGGCAGAGACTATGGACCTCCATTTGCTACGAACCTGACAGACCACTTTCGCTTCATCTATACTCATGAATCTCTTCATGCATGTCCTTCGGTTACTGGTACTTCTTCATTATCATCATTGGCAGCCTTCTATATCCAACTGTTGGAGATAGGCCTCCCTCAGTGCATGCCAACCACCTCGGTCCCGCGCCTTACGAAACCAGTTGCGACCAGAGTTCGTTTCAGAACCTCCGGATCAGCGGTCTAGCGTGTTAACCATTATGCCATTGAGGTCGTCTAAACAATAAATAACAATTGATTTTCATTATAGCTGTAAGCGCCCTAGAACGTGTTCATAAATAATTATTGACATTTTTTTCATACAAAAAACCGACTTCAATACCAGAAAAGCTAAATATTCAAACAATTGTATACTAAGACGACATTTTTTCGTGTTATTTTCGTTTAAAAAACCACACAACCGATTTTAATAAAATTTCTATGGAACCACCTGAAAAGTATACCCTTTTAAACGATGATTCCGATGAATTAATGACCCCCTCCTTTTTTTAAGTCGGTTAAAAAAAACAACACAATTTCATTTGCTGTATAATAGAAGTACAAAAAATAGTGTTCTAATTTGCTCTGGAATCACGTCTCGAACACGTGGCAGGGCTATTGGTCGCAATACACGAACGTGGAAGGCACGTCGCTGTGTGTGACTCACTACACAGACTGCAATCAATTAGGCAAGTCAAAAGCGACGAGCGGGTACCTACATGTCAATAGTATAATAAAAAAGAGCCTTTAAAGTCGAGTCCCTTAAGACGACGAGATTGTGTTAATTCTACAGTCTCCTGGCGTCTTCGTCATCAGATCAGTTCATTGACATCGAATATACAGGTTGACTTTTTAAACACCAGCCAAATTTTTGGAGCTATTTCAGTCCATGATACTGAACTACTTTCTATAAAAATATGTTATGTAAGGTTCGAGTCCCACTCGTGGCGGATTTTTTCATCACATATTTTCAATTTGGATGTTATGTAATGTTATGGAGAGCAATAAATGTTTAAATTTGACTTGCTCCAAAAATTTGGTTGGTGGTAAAGACGATACACGGAGTCCAGTGCTGCTCCCATCATCATCCGAGCGTATTCCCGGTTGCATCGTCAGCGGTTACGCTTCAGAAGCGCAACCGCGCCCGGGGTCCGCTTACCTAGGCGATTTGACGAGGTTACTGGTTTTTACACAGAGCGACTGCCGTCTGACCTCCGCAACCCAAAGGGTAGACCAGAACCAATCCTAGGATAGGTACAAACGCTAGATGGCGTTCGGGACCAACGGCTTTACGTGCCTTCCGAGGAACGGAATCATCTTTCTTTTCGGATAATCAGGTGATTCAAGCCTGCAATTCAGGATATTGCAGGCTTTTTTTTCAGGATATTACAGACTGGAAACAACTTTTCACAAAGTATGCTTCCCAGTGGGATTTGAACCCATGACCTCCAGATCACAAAGCAAACGCCTTGACCACTGGACCGCGGAGGCAGTCAATGACAAGGAGTCCAGTGCTGCTCCCATTTAAAATAAATTATTTGAAAGGAAACGGAGCTATTATTTAAAAATTTGATCTAGTAAAACTTAGCCCTTCAAACTATTTTATGAACCACTGCTTACAGTTTAAAGTGAGAACGTTAAGCTTTAGTTTGCATTTTTGCGAAAAACGGCCACTTTTGGCAAAAATGCACGTTCTCACTTTAAACTGTAAACAGTAGTTCATAAAATAGTTTGAAGGGTTATCTAGGTTTTACTAGATCAATTTTAAATGATATCTCCATTTCCTTTTAAATAATTTATTTTAAATGGGGGCAGCATTGGACTCCGTGTATCGTCTTAAGAAGTCAGCCCGTATAGACCGTTCATCTCAAAAATTGGCCCCTGTTCTATTTTTTAATATATGGTATCGATAATACACTGATACACCGACACCAAACTCTTAAGGGGATCATGAATTTTTCGGGGACAAGTGCTGCCCCCATTTGAAATAAATAATATGAAAGGAAACTGAGATATCATTAAAATGTTGTTCTAGTAAGCCCTTTACCCTTCAAACTATTTTATGAACTACTGTTTACAGTTTAAAGAGAGAACGTGAAGCTTTTCTTCGCACATTTGCGAAAAACGGCCACTTTTGGCAAATGTGCGGAGAAAAGCTTCACGTTCCCCCTTAATAAATGCTTGTAACAAGTACTGTTTGAAACTTATATACCCTATGGAAAAAAATCAATACCGTATTTTAAAATAAAAGTGGCCAAGTGCGAGTCGGACTCGCCCATGAAGGGTTCCGTAGCAGCAAGTAACATAATATAAAAGTTCTAAAGGTAAATTGCGGTTTACGATTTATGACGTATTAAAAAATAACTATCCATGATACCGAGACCGCTATTGTTTTAATTGAAAGTACATACTTTGAGGTATATACCACATTTTTTTCAGAATTTAATATTTCAAAAGTTACGGTGGGGGGACACCTCAAATTTTAACTTTGTATTAGATTATCTCAAGACTGGGAGGTTTGAACTACATAGTTTCAAAGCAGTTTTTGTTGCATTTTAAAAGACCTTTTTAACGATACCCCACACGTTGGGGTTAGTCCAATTTAATTTTTTTAATTCACTTTTCATTGTGTGGAAGGCTGAAAAAAAACATTTTTTCATAATTTTAAAAACCAACTTTTGTAACTTCAATATCTATGTTTCCACCAATTTTCGTGACAATCGGTGCAGTAACGGCGGAGTACGAGCCCGGATGGACAGACAGACGGACGGACGGACATGACGAAACTATAAGGGTTCCTTGTGGACTACGGAACCCTAAAAAAACTAAAAACGCTATTTTGCATCAAGTCAAATCAGATACTTTTTTCTTAAAACGTCAAAAACAAACATTTTCTATGGGATTTGTATGAAATATCGATTTATGACGTCATAGTTCCTTGGAGTCAAATAGCGCTCGTGGATGTGATCAATGACAAGTGGCATTATTTTGTGACGTTTTATTTTATTTTACCCACCATAATACCTAATTATTCATTGTAGATATTACAAATTATCCCCTAATTTCTACTTTTAGCGGTAATACCTGTGTTTTTCCTCGGTTAAAATGTAGTTAAGATTAAATACAAGGGCGTGTTACTTGCGCCTTGCGAGCTTTATTGAACCAGTTCTTCAGATTAACGCGATCCACCGCCACTGATAGAGGCGACTTGCTTATTTACTAACTTCTGCTTTTTCCTTCTTGAAACCAATATGTACATCTCAGACTGTGATAGGTGAGGCAAATGAAAATGCGTATTCTTTAGTCCGCAGTTAAAATGTATGTACTTATTTACATATATATGTATAATCGATAATAACTGGGGTATCTTTGATCGGAACTTCATGTTTAATCAATCAAACAGAGTGTTCGTTGAAATGACAGTGGGCGGGACACATTTCGCGACGAACCGATGGCCGATAAAGCAAAATGGTTCTCGAATGGCGAAACCGCACTGGCAAGCAAAACGTAGGACACCCAGATACCACAAGGTGGTCAGACGACTTGACCAAGGTCGCTGGTAAGCGCTGGATGCAGGCCGCTCTAGTTCGGCTATTTTGGAAATCCTTGGGCTCGGCCTATGCCCTATGTCCAGCAGTGGACGTTATGCTGCTAAAATAATGAGTACGCTAATAGCTCTAATATTAGAAGATATTTTTTTTCATATTCTACCATAGATAAATAAATATATAGGGACAAATCACACTGATTAAGCTAGCCTCAAAGTAAGTTTTTTTTTTTTAAGTTGTGTTATGGGATACTAACTCAAGATACTATATTTTACGATAAATACATATATAGATAAACATCCAAGACCCAGGACCATTTGAAAAAGGCCATTTTCCAATTTGCCCTCCCTGGGGATCGAACCCAGAACCTCCGGATTAGCGGTCTAGCGTGTTAACCATTACGCCACGGAGGTCGTTACGGACGGAGGTAGATGAAATAATAGCTTTAAAAAAAAGTACTACATGCTATCCAACAATCATTTTCCAATAAAAGTAATGGCTTTGTCTTTTTTCGGACGCCATTATCAAGTAAATATCTGAAAATAAGTTGAATAATTTATTCCACTTACTCAACGAGCCTAAAATAAAACGCTGAAAACTGTTGTATGGTCATGTTTTATTTTTGTGTCTACAAACATTATTTCAATATTACATTAATTTTGATACTTTACTCACATGACATTTAAGAATTAAGTTAAATTATATGTAATATAATATAATAATATAGTAATAATGTAGGTACATTTTCGATACCTAAACGGGGAGTGACACAGGCCTGGTTAAGGTAAGGAATAAGAAGTAGTATAATCAAAACAACAAAAAAAAGTATTTTTGATATTCGATCTAGCATATTCAAACTACCTTCTTTCCTGTTAAATAAACTGTCATAAAATGGCCAATCCAAACTGTCAAATTCAAAAAACCTAGCGGCTCCATCTTTTGTACTGCCTTTGCTTTATTTTCTGAGTTTTAAATAAAAATACTGTATATATTACTGCTTCTAAATGGAAGAGCGTCAAAGCAACTAAATCCCATGGGTCATGGACTCATGGCTGATGCAAAAAGTTTTAATAAGTACCTAGTTCATCGTGCTTAGTGTAAATTAGTCAACATTCTCGGCCGTATTATAGGAAAGATATGAAATATTTTTACTAGGGTCCGATCAGAGTTTTCTTGTACATATATTTATTATATAGGGGGGAATAATGGCTATTTTGGAAACTCTATGCGATGATAAAAAAAATCAATACTCACGTCTTTTTATCCGTAATGCTGCCTCATTTTGGGTCTTGCGGGTCTAAGCCGATATCTCAGGGCCGTAAAACCCAAAGACCACTTTTAGCGTGGTGGGCGAGGAGCTGGAAAAAGAAATCAAAATGGTGATGGGTTGCTAACCGCATCACCTGTTAACATGATTTGCATTTTCGACCATTTCCTCAATCGGCTTCAAAAATCTGTGCAGGATGAGAAGCAGGTGGTACATTTTCTTTTCTCCCAGATAAATTAGGAAAATGGCTTACTTGCTTTTTATACCATTTGCCATCTGCTGGGAAATCAAAGAAAAACTATTTTAAGAATCCAGCACAAGCATGAAAACTTATTCACAGCTAGAAAAAAAAATTAAATCGGTTCGGTGTTTTGTTTGTTTTTCGTGTGTGTGTGGCCAAAACTAGTATCAGATTTTCAAGCTGCCAGGCATCTGAAATTACTTGACGACTGCCATACAATGATGACAGCCGTGACCAACGGCTTTACGTGCCTTCCAAAGCACAGGGGAGCTCGAAAAAATGGTATGCCACTTGTGGTAACCCATCCAAGTGCATACCACGCCCAGGGTTGCAAATGCTGACAAAACTGGTTCATTTCTTAAGTATTTACTAATAAAATATTCATAATAAAGTTATCTAATATTAGTAATAATATCATACATTTTTAAACAATATATGGTATTTTGTACCTTACTCGTATTATTACCTATTGCTTTTCAAAATTACTTATTTCTTATGATTATCGCCTCTCATATGAAGCTAAAAACTACTTTATTGGATCCTTGTGCGTACCCGGAAACTTATGTAATTGCTTTAGAAACACTAAAATCCAATATGTACATATATAATAATGCGTACATATATAATATATTGGATTATATTGTCTGAACTCTAAATTACGATTTCCACGAAATCACTAGGTACTAAAACATGGCAAAGCTTTCACTTGTACTAATATGGAAGCGTTTTGTTTCGACAATATCAAACATAGTTCAAAATTAATAGTCAAATACTGGTATAATGGTGTTTTATTTTTATTTTTGCTGTACACTTTTTATATTTCCAGCGCCTAACGTCAACTGTGTATGTAAAATTGTTCTATCAGTCTTTTCGACAATTTTTATCACTTACCTAAGTATAAACATAGTTAACGTTGTAAGAATAAGATCAAGTAACGAGTACACTAAGTAAAAGTAGTAAGTACACTAGCCCTTTGGTCACCCGACACCTCGACCAGCTTATCATTTAAAATCTTAAAAAGTTTATAGGCTGATGGCTTTCACGGACCCAATTGAAAATCAATTTAAAGTGTAGGATGCCATACAATATTTTATAGTTTTTAAGCATTCAAGATGCAGTACTCCAAGTAATTGATTAACTGACCCTTTTTGTAATAATTAATCAGAATTTAATTACAAATAAACAAACCAGGCATCTATAGTTTTATCTAAGCGCGTCCCCAGTTGTACCCTTAGCTGTGTGCTTCGGAGCCCGGAGTGCTCTTTCCCGCTTTTTCTTCTCCACATATAACATGCATTTCAATGTTCACCCAAGGATGCCCCAAAGACCTTGTGAAGTGGAGAAGAATTAGACGAAACAGTTTAAATGATTTGGCTTTAGTTTAACGAATTTATTTAAACAAACCAGGAATGTATAGTCTAAAGCAGGGCTTGGAATACCGTTATAAATCTGGTAACGTTAATTCTGTCAAACGGCGTTAACGTTATCAGTAAAGATAACGGTTTGCTGGGTTACGGTATTTTTCTAACCATTTACCGATAAATCAGATAACGTTACCAATGATATTAACGGTAAAAGGTATTGTTAATAACACTGTATTTCTTTTCGATATTTGACAGCATAAATTGATTAGAGTTTGTCTAGTAGGCTACTAGAGCAACACGGATGTCGTGATAGTCTGTGCTACCTTGGGTTCGATTCCCGGCGCGATGTAATACACTTGTATTACACAATGTATTGAAAAAAGTATCATTACTTATATCGTTAATTGATAACGTTATTATAACGTTCTATAACTGTTTTATCGACACTCCTTAGGTATAATGTTACCACTAATACCTGTATGAAAATAACGTTATTTAACGTTACTTTTAGTGTGAATTTGGTATCGTTAACAAGCCCTGGTCTGAAGTACTTACCTAGCTGTCGGATTTATATTTTATTGTAAATTGGATTTCAATTCAATTGAATATGCATTGAGAGGCGTGTGAATGTGAAACAGAATACTTCGCCTCATTTGCGATAAACGAGCATCTGTATAAAGGCCTAGCCCTAAGAGCAAGAAAGGATGTATTCCAATATTTGACGACCTCTGTGGCCTAGTGGTTATCATGCCAAGCTGTCACACCGGAGGTCTCGGGTTCGATTCCCGGTCTGGTCAAGATGGAAAATGATCTTTTTCAGATTGACCTGGGTCTTGGATGTTTATCTATATATGTATTTGTTACTAAAGATAGTATCGTTGAGTTAGTATCCCATAACACAAGTCTCGAATTTAATTTGGGACTAGCTCAATCTGTGTGATTTGTCTGTAAAAAAAATATCTCTGGCCTAGCTAAACGCAAATAATTTTTAGAGTTGTGAGTAGCTGAAAATGAGTTGCGTATTTTCTATTGCAAAGCATTCAACTCAGGAGATCCAAGAGCTGGCGCGCATTACGGCCAGAGGCTGAGCTAAAGTATTCAACGAGAAAATGCCGCCAGCGTCTTGGGTACCTTACTCGTCGCGTGCGATCTGGGGTCCATTTTTAGTTTTTCGTACAAATGCATTCCCAAAGAGGGTTGACGTCAGGCAGGCGGGCGTCGTAAAACTGAAGCAAAATCATTAAAAATGTTTCGGCTATTTCTTCTCCACTTCGCAAGGTCTTTGGCATCCTTGGGTGACCATTGACATGCATATTATTTTTTGGAGAAGAAAAAGCGGGATACCGCCTCCCGGGCTCCGTAGTAGCACAGCTAACGATGCAACCGGGAACGCGCTAAGATGAAGAAGAAGGAGAAATTGCGACCCACAACTCAAAAATTACTCTCGTTGGGCTGGGCCCTTAGGTAGATTTATATCGAGACCAATGAAATGATATTTTTATCGATACGCTATTTATATTTCACGGATTCAAAGTGACATTGACGATATTACATACAACGATATCTAGGTACTTACCACACTTTCGTAAAGAAACGAAGATAAGTATGACATTACAAAATTTATATCAATTATTTATCAAGGAAGGAAATGGGAGATACCTTTGCCCAGCTGTGGGACGGTATGTAAAAATATCAAATATGCAGTTTTTCCAACAAAAAACAGAAAATGTAGGAGTAAGGTCCTACCAGGACATTAAAAAGATGACAAAGAGAAGGGAGGAATGGAGGCATTTCCACTCCACCGACAAGAGCAGCTCTTACATGATAACAAAAATAATTTTTTTTTTAAAAAAAACAGATTTCACGAATATAGGCAGTTATTTGTGACTTACTTAGGCACAAAATACACCAAATAAAACCTAGGTTTTCATATAAACAAATTTCCATTTTGTCGCCGCCGCCACAAACGACGCCTTTCGTTTTGCAGATTCATTTCAATATTAAAACAATTCTGGGCTTTTCTTTTTGAAATTCAAATTGGATCAAATAACTTTATTTTTGGATCTCTCACAACGATGTAATGTTTTCTCAAGATGTTGCCCCACGTACAAATTATGAATTTTCTTTTGAATACCCGACTTGTGTTGCGTAAGTTGAGCTAGTGTCAGGTTTTCCCCTTGGAAAATCCTGTTTTTGTAACGAGTTTGCGTAACGACTATCGTGTAGCGATTAACCCTTTAAGGCCGTACTTGAATTTTCCGGGGTCCAGTGCTGCCCCCATTTAAAATAAATCATTTCAAAGAAAACGGAGACATTATTTAAAATTTTGCAACTACCAATTCCTAGATAACCCTTCAAAGTATTTTATGAATTACTGTTTACAGTTTAAAGTGAGAACGTTAAGCTTTACTACGCACATTTGCGAAAAACGGCCACTTTTGGCAAATGTACGTAGTAAAGCTTAACGTTTTCATTATAAACTGTAAACAGTAGTTCATAAAATACTTTGAAGGGTTATCTAGGAATTGGTAGTTACAAAATTTTTAATGGTGTCTCCGTTTTCTTTGAAATGATTTATTTTAAATGGGGGCAGCACTGGACCCCGGAAAATTCAGGTACGGCCTTAACCGCGAACGTCGGATTAATCCGACAAACATTTTCGTGCCAATTTCGCGAGCGCCGGATTTATCCGACCAAAAACTATGGATATTTACAATTCCTCGCGCTGGGAGCACGACAACTGATATAAACTCTCGGTGTGAAAGGGTTAAAAATAGAAATCGACATGCTAACGTGCTTCTGAAGCGTGGTGAAGTTCAAGATAAACTGCCACCGCAAGCGCACCTATTCCAGTTTGCTCAATTTATATTTAATAATTTTAAATTTAATATAATAATAATTTTAATTGTTTCATAAGTTCAAGCTTATTTTTACATGGTGTTATGTTATTGATATCAATAAAAACCTATTTTCTCTATCACATCTTTATCCTTAACGGGGCACACAGAGCCCTAAGCCGTAAAACCCAAACCTACGTTTAGTGCATCTTAAATAATATTCGGCATGATTAGAGAAGAAATAAAAGATCAGGACAGAGCTCCACCCACTCCACCGAAGCATTTTGTACAAGATATCGATAAAAATTCGACTTTATTATACGAATATTAAGTGCAATTTTAAACAAATGAACGATCCAGATAATCAAGTGCAAACCAAATAAACTTTTTGTCCAGACATGTATTTGAGCATTCTAGCTACATCTATGAATTTCTTTACTCTAGTCTTTCAGCTCAATCACATGCTAGACAGCCTTCGTTATCATCGAAATACTCAAATAAAGTAAATATTTATTTATTTGTGTAAATTAATCTCCTTGGGTGTTCTTTTCGAATATTTTTGGTCCCAAAATTCGAGTTCACGTAGTTTAGATTATGTAAATAAACCCAATTTGTTAGGATTCACACTTCACTTGTTTGAATCTTGCACTTTTTTATGTGTTTTCTTTTAATATAAAGTATATCTCCTCAAAAAAAATACTCGTTGATTTTCGCCCATTCCCTCGATCACCTTTTACGTTCTGCGCGGGAAGAGAAGCAGCTTGTACATTTTCTTTTATCCCAGACCAGAATGGAAGAAAACATTTCGGTGTCCTGTATTTTAAATTCCAGTAAGATCCTAGTGCATTTCTATCTAAGGAATGCTTTCGCGTTCTCTAAAAGTTCAGCATGCTTTGTGTAGTGCACTTTTGAATGCAGGAAACCAAACAAGGTGCTACCACAGGCCGGAATCTCCTAAGGTACGCGCAATATGCGTCACCCAGGCGTCACCGTTCCCCGTCTCCGCACCTCTCCCCCGTTTTCGCCTCGATGACTCACGTTGGCCGTCAAGAACCGGGGGTGCGGCTGCGGGGAACGGGGACGCATATTGCGCGTACCTTAGGAGATTCCGTTCTGCTTACTCTTACTGTATTCTGTGGTGCTACGCTAATTGCTTTATTCGACTCGATCATTTAATATACTCGTAATATAAAATTAAGTAGTGGTTCTGTAAGAACAGTAGACCTCGCGAGCCCTTATAACCATGCAATAAATCGACACTTTCCCCTGTCCAATGGCTCAGCAAAGCCATTTCAAGGAAGTCCGTCTATACAGGCTGACTTTTTAACCACCAGCCGAATTTATGAAACAAATTCAGTCCATGATGCTAATTTACTTTCCATAAAAAAAGTTATTAAAATTCGATAAAAATTTTTCGTCCTTCCAAAAAAAAATCCGTTTGACTGAGCGCTGATGTGTATGGGAGGACGAAAATTGTTTTATCGATTTTTACAAACTTTTTTTATAGAAAGTAGTTTAGTATCATGGACTGAACTTGCTCCAAAAATTTGACTGGTGTTTAAAAAGTCACCTGTATATAACGCTACAGCAAACTTTTCTCTTTTTCCTTTCCACTCGCCTTTTAAATATTTTGCAACTACTTGTGTAGAATGAAGTTTAATGTGCCTCTCAAATTTAATTAAAATCCGTCAATAAATAACGTTACAACAAAGTTTACTCCTCTTCCCCCTATTTCTCCCCTAAACAAAAATCACCAAAAAATCAGACACCAGTATCAGTAATAACATAGAAAGTAAAAAAAAACGAGCAAGTACGAGTCGGACTCGTACATGAAGGGTTCCGTAACTCCGTACAATGTTTTAAAACGCTGAAGAAACACGTTTCTTGTATGACGACCCCCTTTAATTTTTAAACTTATCTTATTTTTAGTATTTGTTGTTATAGCGGCCACAGTAATACATAATCTGTAAACATTTCAGGTATTTAGTTAATGCCATTATAAAAATCTAGTTAAAAACGCTGAAAAAACTCGTTTTTTGTATGACGACCCCCTTTAATTTTAAACTTTTTTTATTTTTAGTACTTGTTGTTATAGCGGCCACAGTAATACATAATCTGTGAACATTTCAGGTATTTAGTTAATGCCATTATAAAAATCTAGTTGAAAACGCTGTAAAAACTCGTGTTTTGTATGACGACCCCCTTTAATTTTTAACTTTTTTTATTTTTAGTATTTTTTGTTATAGCGGCCACAGTAATACATAATCGGTAAAAATTTCAAGTGTTTAGCTATTACGGTTCAAGAGATAGGGCTCTGTTACTGACGGACAGACAGACGGACAGACAGCGGAGTCTTAGTAATAGGGTCCCGTTTGCACCCTTTGGGTACGGAACCCTAAAATGAACTTTATTTTTATTGTTCTTATAAAGGTACGTTGATATATGTTGACGCTGCCCTCATTAGTAATGAAATGTTTTCTCAAAAACGAAGAAGACAATATAAATTTACTTTTGAGAATATTTCCATTTTATTTTATGATTAACGTCTAGGTTTGTGTGGGTTTTTCATTGTGGCTTGTATGTTAATTTAATACCTACTCTTGCCGCTTGGCATACTTTCAGACTTCAGTAATAAAAAACCGGCCAAGTGCGTCTCGGGCCACGCGCAGATTAGGGTTCCGTAGTTGCGAATGCTGACTTAGAATGCGAAATTTGCGAATGTTCACGCCTCACAGTTTTACGACTAAGAACGTCTAAAAACGAGGCCTCATAGGTCCACGCCGATGCCAGGTTATAAAGAAAGAGTTATAAAATCCTATATTACAAGCAAATTTTTAAAAAAATATTATATTTGACCGAGCCAGCGAAGCGAGCGAGGGCTATAATTCAAGTTGGGGCGAAAACACATTGTTTGTATGTATGTATGTATGTATGTTTGTTCCGCGATAACTACCGAACCGATGGTCCAATTTTGATAAAATTTGGTTGGCATGTAGGAAATATCAATAGAATTCTCAAATTCGATGGGCATCAAAATCGGTTCAATAGTTTTTGAAACATTAATAAAAATCGCGAGGTCTAAGTTCGCGGCGAACTACTAGTTTAGTTTTAATTAGAATACTTTATATGTATACTTATTCTAGTTCTTGTTTTACGTAAATGAACTACCTTA
Source organism: Acrobasis repandana (assembly GCA_963576875.1). Lineage (NCBI taxonomy): Eukaryota > Metazoa > Arthropoda > Insecta > Lepidoptera > Pyralidae > Acrobasis > Acrobasis repandana. The sequence goes on along the minus strand of OY756230.1, from coordinate 4,502,140 downwards.
CAAATTTTTAAGAATTTGTGTAAAATTTCCTATTCCGAGTACATTTTTTGGACGAAGTTGGACGACTAACTCTTTGATTTGTAAACAATAATTAGCTCTGATAGTTTTCTTTTTCACTTTGTTATATATACGACTACCGTGAATTTTTGCACGTGTCCATACACAACCGTTCAGCTGTCATAAACAGATCCCTAAATCGAAAAATTGTGTTAACATACAATATTTTTGAAAGTCCTATTAAATGACACCCCTCAGGATGGAATTTTTTTTCACTAGCCATCTATGTCCCACAGCTGGGCAAAGGCCACAGGATGGATAAGTCAAGAAAAAAAATTGATTCCCACTTTACATACACCTATTTAGCGACGCGCCAAACCAGGCGTAAATCGAGAAAAAAAATGACTTACATGTATAGGAACTCCCACAATTTTTTTTTTAAAGATTTTTTTTCTCCACCTTGTCGGCGTGATAATATACATACCCATGTCAAATTACAGCTTTACAGCTTTCTATTACTATACTGGTAAGCAGGGTGCGAGCCAGCTCCAATACCATCCTGGCGATGATTGTTAGAAGACTGGATTGCCCCTATACCCGTCACTGCAGTGACAGGCATGTCCAATGTCGCCAATTTGAAGGCAGTTTTAACGTTTTGTACGTAATATTTAATTTAATAAAAATAATATTTTTTTGACATATTGTTTAATTTTTATTTTTATTTAATAACTGTTTAATTGTAATTTTGATTAAGTAGGTATATGAATATATTAATTGTAATTGTAGACTGTAACAGCGACCGACATGTAAACATTTTAAATATGGGTCATAGTTACCTGAAATAAATTGATTTTTTTATTTATTATTTACTTATACTAGTACACATGGCGAAACTATATGGGTTCCTTGTTTACTACGGAACCCTAAAAATTGTTTAGTTACTATTTATTAATGCTAAACATACCGCTTCACCACTTTTTAATGATTACCATATCATTTTTTAAAATGATAAACATCAAAAGTTTTAGCTCAATAAACGGTATTATTGGTACATTTAACGATGTAATGGCACCGGAGCGAAACAAAAAACTATTTTATTTCGAGTGCTGTGTTTGCTTTTTATTTTATTTTCGTATGTTTTCAGGTTTGCCAAAGAAGTGTTTTCCACAACGCTTTTATATTTTTTTTTATTGTTGGTCTTTGGTTTTTCATGAACATGAATCACCTTCCTTCAAATATTATTATATATAATATATTTGATAATACAATATATTGTAATATATTATATAATTTCCATTTTCTGTCGGAAGTCCTAGGTGCATAAGAGCTAGCAAGTGACTAAGTGAAGTTTATGGAGATAGCTACGACAAAACTGTGATGTGTGTTGTCTCTTCTAGTTTAGCCCTATGCCGTACATCGGCCAGCGTCCTGTGTTGTCCGAAACAAAATCTTAATAATATCTTATTATTAAATAATTAGAAGATGTAGTGACAATAATTGGGTATTTTGGTGGGTCAAAAATAAATTATTTAGTACTGTTAACAGAAAAAAACAAAAAAATGCCATTTGTCATTGATCACATCCACTTAGAACGTGATTTTTGATTTATTCATGCAGAAAAACGGATATTAAGAGCGCTATTTGACTCCAAGGAACTATGACGTCATAAATCGATATTTCATACAAATCCCATAGAAAATGTTTGTTTTTGACGTTAAGGTGAAGATATAGGCAAATGGCCTTGAAGTGTGAAATAAATTGTTAACTCGTAAATATGGTGATAATTTCCATATTACTCTTCGTCATGCTTCGTCTTCAACGGCAGTTCATAAAATCATTTAAAGGGCTATCTAGTGCCCTTTAAATGATTTTATGAACTGCCGTTGAAACTATTATTGGTGATCCGTCTAGCTTTAAAACTTGCCGTGGCCACTTTTGGCGGAGGCAAGTTTTAAAGCTAGATGGACTAATGTGAATACTTTCAACGGTGGTTCATAAAAATTTAAAAGGCTATCTAGTGCATGACGAAGAGCAATATGGAAATTATCTCCATATTTACAAGTTAACAATTTATTTTAAATGTGGGCGCCACTTCAAGGCCATTTGCCCTATACCTTCACCTTAAGAAAAAAGTATCTGATTTGACTTGTTGCAATATAGCGTATTGAGACAGGAATGTTGAGATGTTTTGGGCATGTAAAAAAGATGAAAGGAAACTTACTAAAAAGGTATGTGGAAGAGTGAATCAGGGTCGCCCTCGACCAACGACGAACATACTGCGACCGGCAGGCATACATGAAGAGAGTTATGATAGGGACTAGATGAAACGAAAGAGGTCTGTCAAGATCGTACCAAGTGGAGGTCCATAGTTTTTGCCTTTTCCTACGGGAAACAGGCGTAATAATATGTAAAATTTATGTATGTTTTATTATCATCAGGTCTTTTTTAGTCTCCACTGCAGGAGCACGACCCTCTCTGTACTACCATATATTAGCCAGAGGAGCCGGAAGATTTGGCCTACACTCTTCACGCTGGCCAGACGGGTTGGAGAGATCTCATTGATGTTTATAAGCTTTGTTTAGCTTGTGTTTCCTAAGTCGCCTTCTACGACATACACGGAAAATCTTGGAGTGCTCCTAATTTACTCTGCCGGGAACCACACGGTATTAAATTACATTTATTTATTACCTATGTATGTACAATACAAAAGTGTACAAAGAGATCGATTCTATTCCATCAGTGAGTGTCTATAATGGAGTATCATCACCAACTCCAGCTCCTGACCACACCATTACAATAACAATTTGCATCGAACTGCATAACAATAAATCAGTTACGACTTGGCCTAGCGCCGAATGTCTGTTTCTGTCGATAATCTGATTCTTATGATAGGTAGGTTAGTTTTCATGTTATAAATTCGCGAATTGATTTTGTGAAACTTTTCCATAGGCTGGGCCTGATTTGGATATAATTTATGTTCCACGCACACAAATTTACTCTAGCCGAAGCGAGACAGCGAGACCATGCGGGGTGAAAAGATCACGGTAGGTTAAGGAAGGCTAAGGCTGGTTTTGGTTTTGAGGTTTTTTTTGTTTTACAAAGTTATTTAAAAAATAAGACATATGATCCCTGCCTTATGTTTAATACAATTATAATCCAAAGTTACAAGGGCTAATTTCTTGAATACTTTCCGTTTTAGTATAATTCTGAGGTGATTTAGAGGCAACTTCGCAATTTTTTTTTCTATGAGTAAATTTTAAGCAATCGTGTTTTTGAAACATATTATGTATAGAGTTAGTCCTGAACTTTGCTGTGTTTTTATTTCAAAGTGAGTATTTCATTAATATTGATAATATATTTAAGATCGCTCTAAGAACTTTAGGGTAGTACGGGCTCTTAACACGCTAATCCGTCACCGATCCCCAGCCACGGCATGGTAAAAAATGGCCAATTACAAATTGTCCTGGTTCTTGGGTGTTTATCAATATATGTAATGATTATAAAATATATTATCGTTAAGTCATTATCCCATAATACAAGGGGTAATACCATATAAACTATCTTTGAGGCTGGCTCAATTAGTGTGATATATTTATTTGGGCGAAAATACGAAGGTGATGCGGCTTTACCCATCACTATTTTGATTTCTTTTCCACCTTCTCGCCCACTAACACGCTAAAAGTGGCCTTTGGGTCTTGCAGTCTTGGGCTCTGTCTGCTTAGAGCCGCAAGACCCAAAATGCTCTGTTTGCCCTAGTAAGGATTGAGACGTGATAGTGTATGTAAGATAAGAAAGCAACCGGAAACTCGCTAAGAAGAATGAAGTCCCTGGTAACATAATACTTGAGTTTCCTGTTTAACTTAAGGGTCCCCTTACCCTAGACTTTTCCATACAAACGTAGCTTTTATTTTGAAATGATTTGTCAGATGTTTGCGATATTTTGTAATTTCAAAATAATTGCTTATATGTATAGACATATAAGCAATTATCTTGAAATTCCCCTTACCCCAAAAGGGTAAGGGGACTCTTAATCAGACTTTTCGATACAAACGTAGTCTTAATTTTTATTTTAAAATGGCAAATCAGATGTCGGCAATATTTTGTAATTTCAAAATAATTGCTTATATGTCTATGTATATAACTAGCTTTCGACAGTTAAAAGGGTAAGGGGACTCTTACGATTCCTTTTACCCTAAACATAATCAGACTTTTCCATACAAACGTAGTCTAGCTTTTATTTTGGAACGAATAGTTCATATTTTGACTGTGAAAACCAGTTATATGCCTGGATATATGCAATTTCTTTGAAATCACAAAATTTTGTCGAAATCTGACATGTAATTTCAAAATAAAATCTAGACTAAGTTTTCATGGAAAAGTCTAGGGTAAGGGGGACTCTTAATACCTACCATTCTCTCGCCGAGTGTGCCGTTAAGCCTGCTTCACGTTTTAATTAATGAAGAATATTATCATTACCGCATCCAAACTGTCTCTAGCGTTAATTTCGCAGCTTGTGTTTCGTAATAAGAGGTAGTATTAAATTAATCTCAAATTCCACTAATATACGTATTAGGTGAAAATTTAGATGTTTAGATATTTGATACATTTATTCGCACAATATACCTCTAGTGTCGTTGAGTTAGTATCCCGTAACATAAGTCTTGAACTTACTTTGGGGCTAGTTAGCTTAATCTGTATGATTTGTCCGTATATAGGTATTTATATATTTTATTAGATTCTCAAAATATCAGCCTCTCAAAATATTAGATTCTCAATATATCAGCTTCTCAAAATATTAGATTCTCAAAATATCAGCTTCTCAAAATATTAGATTCTCAAAATATCAGCTTCTCAAAATATTAGATTATCAAAATATCAGCTTCTCAAAATATTAGATTCTCAAAATATCAGCTTCTCAAAATATTAGATTATCAAAATAGCAGATTCTCAATATAACCGAAAGTGGACATTTGACGTAAAAAATGCATTTTATTTATTACAAGCTTTTATTTAGTTTCACCTGTCCCGTTGTCTGTGTGTCCGTAATCAAACCTTGCAAGTTAAATATTAAAATAGTATCGGTAGCTTTTGCACTACAAATAATGACCTTCAATAAGTGATACCTATATTTATTCTACATTGTATAAAAAAAAATGACTTTGACTTTGATTTTGAAATTAGACCCACTTTCCATTATTCGATTAAGCTCAAATTTCACATAGGTACTTATGTAAGTTAGGTGACAATGCAATATTATGGTACCAATGATCTCATGATGCAGCCGGAATGTGGCCATGGCATGTCTCTGATAAAACAACATAACCCTACCGAGTTTGGGCTCGTTTCGTCTTGAGGAGCGCTTTAAACTTTTTAGTTCCTTGTTTTAGATAAAAGCTTGTTTTTAAAAATATTTTTTAAACAATACTGGAGGGGTGGCCTTTGCCCAACAATGGGACACAATAGGCTAGCAGAAAAAAAAACTTGTCACTAGAGAGCCCGAAAAAACCACCCGTATGGTTCCAGGTTAGAATAGGACCGCTCCATCTCTTCCTGTGGATGTCGTAAGAGGCGACTAAAGGACTAAGCACAAACATCTCGTGCTACAATTGCATTCCCAAGGAGTGTTAACGTTCGGCGGCGGCCAGTTGTAAAACTTTTCGCACAAATACATTCCCAAAGAGGGTTCACGTCAGGCAGGCGGCCGGTCGTAAAACTATAGCCAAATCATTTAAACTGTTCCGGGTATTTATTCTCCATTTTGCAAGGTCTTTGGCATCCTTGGGTGACCATTGACATGCATGTTATATTAAGAAAAAGCGGGAAGGCGCATCCCGGGCTCCGAAGCAGCACAGCTGAGGATGCAACCGGGAACTTAGACGAAGAAGAAGAGAGCCCGAAAAAATTGTTATCAGTAAAATACTACACACAACAGTTGTAAAAGTCTTGTAGATCGAGTGCCAAAGCACATATTTTCTTATTAAACAAAATAATTTAAAAGTAAAGTACAACAAAGATTTTCCGGTGCACTAGTTCCCAAAGAAAATAAATACGTCGATCCGGCAAGATACTGGACGTTTTTACTGCTATATAAACGGTTTATAGTTTATGGCTGCTATATCCTATTTAAATTGAGATGACCTCCATAAAACCTATAGTTTGATTTAACTTACGTACCTACGTCACCGTTTATAGTATGTAAAATATACGTAGTTACAAGGCAGTAAAGTGCAACATTTTAACATGACACTTACGACCTTTTTTCGGTGGATAGGAGACAAATAAGACCACTATGGGCTACTTATAAAATGTTAAAAATATACATACTATCACGTACAGATGTGATATCCCCATTAGGGATAAAATCTTTAATGGGGCAGACAAAGCAATTTGGGTCTTAGGCGGTGATCCCACTGCCCCGTGCACCGTTGCCCGGCCGGTGCTGAAGCGTTCCCTCGCTCTCTCTCGCTCTAGCAAATGACGCTTCTGAGCGGCAGAAAAGGATAGCATAGCAGCATTAGCAGCATAGGAAAGGGCTGTTCCGTGCTGATAGATGAGATCCAACCCCTAGGTGTCAATAACATCAAAAACAGTGTCCAATTCAAATAATTTAAAAGTCCGTCTGTACTTGTTTTTTTTTTTAAATAAACAAAGCAGGTTATTTTGGTCGATCCAAAATATATATTTGTTATCGGCTGAATGTCAGTTCCTCGCTAAATGCGAAATAGGTCAGCGAATATTGAAGTAGCCGGATGCATGTGATTTAGTATCTAAACATACTGTGCTGAAGTTTCGCGGCGTTTATTTCTTGGTAAAAAACGCAACGGAACTTCGGCATTGTAAAGACGTAGGCGAGGGAGATGTGGGCCCGCGGTCTATAGGGCCTCGCCATTGACGCAAATGAACTTTTTAAGGACATCTCGGCGTCTGAGACCGCTTTTTCTACTAGCCAGGGCCTCGACAAAACTATAACTAACTTTTGGGATAGAACTTGGAAACGAAAGAAAAGGGGCCTCATTGATGCAACTTTCCACACGTCTCTGTTAGTCCACGCTACGCGCCTCTGCGGCATCGTGTGTCGCGGGTATTCAAACAGCATCATTAGCAGACTTTGTTTCACCGAACTTCGGTCGCGCAACTTCGGCATAGTATGAATTGAATCTGTGAGCAAAGTGACTAAATTAGAAATTTGTGATTAAAGTCAAGCTATACAGACTGGCTAAATCAAGTAAAAATTTTTAAAAGCAAAATGTTCTTACATAAAATACAAACATGACTATTACCTACTAATCACGTCTTTATTCTTTTGCGGGGAAGACATGGCTTGCTATAAGACTCAAATGGTCACTTTCAGAGTGATGGTTATAGACGGGTGACGATTCGCTAGTCGCATCGCCTAATGACAAGATTTCGATTGTCATATTCCGTCATATTTCACCTACGCGGAAAGAGAAGCAGGTATCTAGTACAATGTAAATACTCATATAATATTTCATGTGATATGAGAATGAGAGTTCACGTCATAACATACGATAACAGTAAAACTAAGTACGAGTACGATAAAGCTGACAGAATAAATTACTGTCGTTTTCCGTGTTGCCCCATTTTGGCTAGATAAACCTGCGATATGATTTGCAATACTGGAAAGCAGTTCCTGATCTTTAATACAAAAGCTTGCCAACCAATCTTGCGAAGATTTACATACTCCATAGCAGAACTCCTTTGCGGAGAGACCGTGCGTATGCCAAGTAAACTCTTTGCTGACATACACAGTAAGCTGTAAGCAAGGATTTGACGTCGTTTTGTGCAAATGAAAACAAAGTGACTATTATTAAGAGATATAATAAATATCATACAAAATTAAAGATACTTTGAGTTTAATTTAAATGTCACCAAACCTACACTAAATTAAAAGTTGCCGTAGCGGTGCACTGAAATTATTTCCTGAGTAAATATTACGTACGAGTACAATTACTATTAACATGTAACTATGCATGATGTCGATAGGTACTTACTAATTCTAAACTAACAGTTGCTGCAGCGGTGGAAATGGTTTGGATTATCTAATACCTAATCCACCGCTCAGCAACTGTTTAGTAGATTCAACACGATAGTTCATGTAACAAGGTATTTATAAACCTGTTACAAAATTGATAATGAAAGCGAAACTAATAAAACTGAAATCATTAAATACAAAACTTAACGTTGCTGCTCAAGAGGAAATAATTCTTTAGCCGATACGCTACTTCACGTGAAAAAGTATTAATATACAACATGTAAGGGACATAATGCGTAATAAATCAAACCACAGGCTACATATATGAAATTAAAATAACAGTCGAAAAACAAAAAATATTTGACATTCCCATACAAATTGCCTGGGCGGCTGCACACTTTTGTACGGAAATACTGATATTTTTTGCTGTTATTTTAATTATATTATAGTGATCTAGTATATAGCCTGTGGTTCGATTTATTACGCATATGTATTACATGTTCTATGCTTGTCGGTGGAAAAAGGTTTCAGTTGCTGTCCTAACTCATTTGCAATATTCTGATTAAATGCACCCGATGCATTGGCGTGTATCCAAGTATTATTTTGAGATATTAGTATTGTTTAATTCCATCGCTTTTGTTTTATTGTTTTTGAAATTTGGCGCGATCTGGTTTTACTTTTCGACATATTTACCAAGCTGACATATTTTTCTTATAAATGTACTCTTTTTATTATTTGTTCTAGTAGGTCAAAAAATCATAATAAAGAGGTTTATCTAAGTTTTCCTCGTTCTTTTCATAATTTCTCTGAACCGATATTTCCTGAAAACGTTTTCCTTTTATTATAATGATGCATTGTATCAATAATCAATATCAATGGCAACCTTTATATTGACTTTCATGTCTGGGAGAAAAAAAACTTAAAATTTACAAGCTTTCTACCGATCGAAAGAAAGGGCGAGAAAATCATATCAGTAGATAATACGGCTAGCAACCCATCACTATTTGGATTCGCTTTTTACCTTCAAGGTAAACGGCTTAATCTACCTACAATAGGTTCGGTCTACCTTGTTAGTGATAAAGACGTGGTTATGCTATTATTCATAAAAATACATTACACAATACTAAATTAAATAAAAATACATTCGTCTTAAACTATTGAAAGTTACACGATCGTTGCAAATTAATTTTAAAGCTACAATTATGACATTATTTCAGACCAATTAATGTTTAATTGGAGAAGAGAAGAAGGGAACAACAAAATAGCAGTCACAAAATAAATGTAACTATCACAATTAGTATAATTTTAGTACAGATGGTAAAGAAAAAGCCAGCATTTTATTAGTGTCCTTGCCATATGCGCGTTATTACGCCCTGCGGCCCTACAAACCAAGTTTAATTATGAGAGTAGGTATGTAATACTCTTACTGACTTCTATGGAGTAGGTACAAACTGTAATATACGACTTTTATAAGTAGCTAAGATAAATATTTTAAACACGGTATAGTATATTACATTCAGGAGGCTTACAGGCAAAGAAATTATAAACAATCTAGAATGCCTACGAAGTGGGAAAGCCATTCTTAAAAGAGATATCTAAAGTCGAAGGTGTCCCTATCTATTTTATCGCATTGGCTTGTAGTTTGGGGGAAAAGGACGCCTAGAATTTAGGTACGATTTTCGGAAACGCTAAATGTAAGCATTACGGAAATATAAATACGGGAATACGCTCGGATGATAATGGTGATGATGATAATTTACGGGAATATAATCTTTATGTACGTGGCATTAATTGGCAAATACTACTTCGTTCGCATAAGTATGTGTATGCTAATGTAAATCAGATGACAATGCAATATAATTATAACAAGGAGCTGATTTGATGATGGAGCCGGAACGTGGCTATAGGAAATTAGGAACCCTATAAATAAAACGACACAAACCCATCGAGTTTGGGCTTAGTACATCTGTCTTGATAAGTACTTAGGCTTTACAAGAAAGAGAAATACAAAAAAAAAATATTTTTTTTCAAAATCTTCTTTATATTGGATGTCCTCGCTACCGCGCAAGGCTCCGTACAAGCTAGTAAAACAAATTACCCAATAAAATCAATCAATGTGGATGATAAAGGGATGACATTTTGTACAGGGAATTTGACAACTAATAACAATGTTACTTATACAGGATGATTTTCAACCTCCTAGCTATTATATTAACTTACTCTTTATGCGGTATAAAAAATACCCATTCTGTCATATCAGTTTTTCTTCACCTTAACTTGACTAAATTTCTGTGTGCCAATACTTACCCTAAGGTTGCTTGGAATAGATTGCTATGCGATAAGGCCGCCTTGTTTTTATAATTGTCTTCATATATAGTTATCTTTTTTTTGGTAAACTGTGTGCACTAAAGTGTAAAATAAATAAACGGCCTCCCCCAAATAAATCCTATACTACCGATAATAAGGAAGCGGCCTGTATCCAGCATTTTCCTGCCTGCCTGAATGCCTATCTCAATGTATGCCATCTATCTCGATCTTGTGCCTTCCGAACCCATCTTCGATATGCTTATATTTGTTCATATACTTATTAAAATTCATTATGCATCAAAGTCGAAACTTGCCTTGAATCTAAATAGGCTTTATGTAAAAGCCTTAAGGCCGTTACTGAATTTTCCGGGGTCCAGTGCTGCCCCCATTTTAAATAAATCATTTCAAAGAAAACGGAGACATTATTTAAAATTTTGCTACTACCAAGTCCTAGATAACCCTTCAAAGTACTTTATGAACTATTTTATGGTTATCTAGGACTTGGTAGTTGCAAAATTTTAAATGATGTCTCCGTTTTCTTTGAAATTATTTATTTTAAATGGGGGCAGCACTGGACCCCGGAAAATTCAGGTACGGCCTTAATTATGTCAGAAACAGATTTAATGAACGGAATACGATTGGAACACAAAGGCTTAACTTGTACGAGAACTGCAACGTACAACAACGACCGAAAATGTAATCTCTTAAGGGTCGGCACCATGTAAACTGGGTTTGCGCGGGCAACAAGTTTGTACAGAAAGCGTTTGATTTAAGTCAAATAATGTATACACATAGATAGAGGAAGAGTTGGGACAGTAGACGAAAAAAAGGATTTTTTAAAATATTTTGTAGTTTTCCTAAAACCAAGCATTGAATTTACCCAAAAACATGCAAAACGCACTTTGCGCGGGCAATAGTTATGGCTTAAGTAGAAAAGACCACTAAGAAAATTATATACCTAATTATAGGTGAATAGACTAGCCAGTAGACGTAAACCGTATTTTTTTAATTTTCATTCAGAAAAAGTAAGATAATTGTAAAGAAACCTGAAAGAAATATTTTAGAAAATCTTGCTACAAACTGGCTTGTTTTTCTGCGTAAAGAAATATTCTAGCAAGGGATTGCATATATTTTATAAAAATAAAGGCTATTTTGAAACATTATTCTTAATATTTGCTTACAATGCAATCACGCAATAATAAAAAAATAAAATTTAAAAATTGGATGTTTTGCAACGTTTTTGACAGAATTCTCTGAAATGGCGGCCATGATTCTTCCATACAAATTCAGTTGCCCGCCGGGCGTTCAGGAAGGAGGCCGTGTCGAATTTTTCAAAAAACTATATTTTCGAATTACGTAAAATTGCATTACAGTCTAAAATATTTCAATAAAAAACTATGTACAAACTGCCAAATTATGTCATACTTTTGCTACACTATGGTACAGTTTTGACATTTTGTTGACATTCAAGCAAAGATGTAATGCTATCGCAGATACGGCATCGCACATTTTTTTTTAATTTTATTAAAAATTAAGTCAATGAAAAAAATAATTTGGTTTGATTTATTACCTATATTTTTTAATTGGCGATTAGGGTGAAAATCCGATTGGAACTTTCTCGGGTCGCGGAATCATATTAACTGTTTTTGTAATAAAAGGTGCTGTTTAATTAGGGTTTTACAATTATTTTGAGGGGTGATTCAGTCTGAAATTTTGAACAACTTTTCCCCATGAATGTATATCAAAATACGAATTGACATTATGCGTAATATATCGAACCACAGGCTATACTAGATCTATACTTGGCTAGGCAGGCAGGCTATAGTAGGCTATTTATCTATACTAATATTATAAAGAGGAAAGATTTGGTTGTTTGTTTGTTTGCATTACATGGCTCCGAAACTACTGGACCGATTTAAAAAAAACTTTCACCGTTGGAAAGGTACACTACTCCCGAGTGACATAGGCTTTGTGTGTACCAAGGGCGAAGCCGGGGTGGACTGCTAGTATAGTATAATGATATTAAAATAACATTTTCATACAAAAGTGTGCAGCCGCCCGGGAAATTTGTATAGGAACTGATTTTTTTGGTGTTTTTACTGTTTTTAGGGTTTCGCTTGTCTGTCTGTCCGTAAGTCACAGCCAATTTGCTACGAAACTATTAGAATGATTAAGTTGAGATTTAGTACCTACACTTATGTAACTTAGTGACCCAAAGATAGACGTATAACGTAAATAAATTAAATTTAAAAAAGGGGGCCACTTATGGTGGGTAAATTAGACATTAAAAAAAGTTTTGATAACAAAATCGTGTGACATATCAAATGAAAGAACTTTTTATGACAATTTTAAATATATATATATATTTTATTATTTTTTAAATCGGTATTTTTAAGTTATTTAAGAAAATGGGCGAAAATTGACCCCCCTACTAAACTACTGGACAGATTCAGTTGAAATGTGGTGCACATAATGTAAATTTGTGACCCAAAGACGTAAGTTAAATGTAGGTAAATGAATAAATTAAAAAAAAATTGGGGCCACTTATGGGCTTATTATTATTATTATTAATTATTAAACCTTCTTTTAAGAATTCCTGCTCACTCCACCGACTTTTACTCGCGGTCTTTGTCTGTTCGAGCCGTACGTCTATGGAACTCACTACCACTTACTATCCGACGCGCCCAAACGCTAGCCAGCTTTAAATCCCAAGTAAAATCGCATTTTCTATCCTTATGAAAGGTAATTTCCTTCCCTTGTTTCCACTTAGTTTCTTCATTTTGTCCTGTTATGTTTTCTTTGTGTAAGTTGTATGTATGTATTTAAGTATTAGGTGTATGTATGTTTATTATAATTATTGTATATAAGTATGTTTATTATATTGACCACCTAATTTCCCATCATTTTTTCTATATAAACGAGGTTGCCTGGAAGAAATTGCTTAGCGATAAGGCCGCCTTTTGCGCATTTCCTAATTTTTAAGATAATTATGTTCTGTTTTTTACTTTTGTGCAATAAAAGGTATTGTATTGTATTGTATGGGAGATAAATGAAACATTAAAAAAAGAGTTTCGTGAACTATATCGCGTAAAATATCAAATGAAAGAGCATTTTATTACATATTAAATATATTTTCTATATTTATTAAGTTGGTGTTTTTAAAGTTATTTTTGAAAATAAATAATAAAAATATCCTTATCTCCGAAACCACTGAACCCAAAATTTTGAAAAAGATACAGTTAATAGTTCTTTACCTTAAAGCAAGGAGGCTAATAATTGCTTCATTAATCAACCAATTTTTGTAGCCGTTTTCAGGAAAAGATTTCTTTTTAGTGCTCTTTGTTGATTCGTTAAAAATATTGTACAAAATCAAACAGTCAAGTCATTGATTGAGGACATACAGCTGCTAAGCCAAGACGTTGATCTGTTCAACGTGCAATCCTTTTTTACTCTCCTAACTTACATAATGAGGTGAATAGAAGTGAAAGGTGTTACGATTGCAGATGGTCGCTAAACGTATTGTTTCACAAAGAAAATTCAAATGTGTATATTTTCTGTCAGTGGAACACAAAACGTGTAGTTTTCCAAGTCACCGCTCGGCTAAAATACTATTTGATTGTATTTTTGAGACCGTCCTGTCAGCGATAAGTAATATTGATTTACGCAGAAATATTATAAATTTGTCTATGGTTCCCTAAAATTTCAACTTAACCAAAATAAACCGGCCACGTGCCGTGACGGGCCACGTGCAGTGTAGGGTTCCGTAGTCAGTACCTACTTGTTTTATGTAACTAACAACTGCCTAACTTTAGGTCTGAATTCAGTCCATGATACTGAACAACTTTCACCAAGGAACAAACGAAATACAAAAAATATTTTTGATCTCTTACACACAAGATTTGGCAAAATGTAATATTTATGTAATATATGTATGGAATATTTAAGGACAAATCACACTAATTAAGCTAGCCCCAAAGTAAGTTTTAAACTTGTATTATGGGATACTAACTCAATGATACTATATTTTATGATAAATACATACATAGATAAACACCCAAGACCCAGGACAATTTGAAAAAGACCATTTTCTAACTTGCCCTGGCTGGGGCTCAAACCCAGAATCTACGGATTAGCGGTCTAGCGTGTTAACAATTAAACCACGGAGGTCGAATGGAAAAAAAACATTTTCTTTTCAAAAAACTTTTCCTAAGGAACAAATTATTAAATACAATGTGTTCCTTAGGAAAAGTTGTTCAGTATCATGAACTGAATCCACCTTAAATTAGTTTTAGTACAGGGAGACGTTATATACTACTGCCGTGAATTTTTTTTATATGTCCATATACAACCGTTTAACTGACAAAGAGGGGAGACACATGATTCTAACAAAAATTTGCAATCAAAAACCAAATATTTCACAAACGGATTGCTAAAACGGAAAAGGGTGTTCATAATCTTACAATATTTTTGAAAGACCTATTCAACGACGTCTCACACCACACATTTTTTTTTTCAAGTTTTTATTACCACATATCCATGCCCGCCCATGCCCAATTACAGCTTTCTAGTACTAATAGTCTATGATTAAAACTGGGGACAGACAGACAGACAGACATGACGAAACTATAAGGGTTTCTTGTTTACTACGGAACCCTAAAAAGTTGCGTAAAACGAAACAGATTCCCTATTCTAAAAGCTCTTTATCATTTTCGCTTTAACAAATTTCAAAATACGAGTAATCAAAACCACTTGTGCAAATATTTCGCTCCACTTCGCATACGATAAATTCAAAAATTGATGGATAAATGACCGTGCTTTTACAGGTTAAGCAACTACTAGCTTGGTCACAGTTAGGATGGGTGACCGTGCTTTCAATCTTAATGTTGTTCAAGTTAAATGTTGAGTTTCTTATGAATAAATTTCAGTTTTCTCTACCTAAATAACTTGGCAGCTATTTAAATTTCAATTGTTTTGTCGGAATTCGAACTTGGCATTTTTACATTTATGTTTTTGATGGGATAAAATAAACAGCCAAGAACCAGGACAAATTAAAAAAGGCCATTTACCAACTTGCCCTGGCTGGGAATCGAACCCAGAACCTCCGAGTGACGGACTAGCGTGTTAAGGAATCGCCACGGAGGTCGACTAATAAATTGAAAAAGTTATAAATATTACGCAAGATTCGAATAACTATAACTTGGATTTTCTAGAAAGTGCTATATGAATTTCACATATATTTAAACTCGCTTTTTAAATAAACGTCTTGCATTCACGCACACTACTGTATTTTCGACTTTACTTTTTCTACTGATAGCCTGTCTACTAAAGTGTTAAGTACATTATAATGACGTCTGCCAAGGCCTTAATTCAGAAATAATAATTCAAACAAAATAATTCTTTGATTTGATTGATTTGAAAATTTTAATAAGCATCGCGGACTGGAAGTCTTGACGAAAAAAAAAAGTAAGCTGTATACTAATTCTACGTTACAATTTATGATTACCTACATCTATTGTCCCGTTTACACATTATTAACTCTATGCAACGTCATCTTGACATTTTTATTCCCCTAGCGGGAAAATTTTGCATATTTCAGAGCCAAATCCGACCACGTGGCTTTACGCATACGGTCCTTAAGAGGAAATCGATGGGCCGTATTACCATACAAGCGTAGTCCCCTGATTAGTCGCCGGATAGTGTGTCCCTAATTTTTCTTTGTTTTTCATAATTTAATTATTAAAAGAGATAAGCACCCTCATGAACCTAAAAAATGAGTAAGATAAAATTTTATATACCTTTTATAAAAAGAAAAGGAAATCAGGGGACTACGAAACGTTGATTTTGTATACTTTTTAATTTTCGGTCCGAGCTGCAGTCGTTTTTTGTTCAGGCACAGCACAGCGTGGCAGCAATAGATTTTACAAATGCATATTTTTCAATTCTCTCAACTGTAGTGTTTCCTCTTAAAGGAGGTACCTACTTATGATTGTTTTGTAAAGTTCCTTCCGAAAAAATAATACTTGATAATATACTTAACCCCATATAAATAAATGGGAAATGTTAAGGAAGAAGAAGATGTACTTAACTAGGGAGAAAACTGTTTTACTTCGCCTTTAAAAAGACGACAAACAAAAGAATATCTATTATGTAGGGTCAAACACCAGTAGTCAGCATTTTAGTGAAACAGATTTAAACTCAAAAAAAATAATATAAAAGGAATCGAAAAGATTTTACCATACCAATTGACTAACAATTTTTTTTAAATTCTGGACAAAATTACAATAATCACAAATTTGTTTTTAAACGTACCTAATAAAAAAAACGTTGTAACTTAATAATGCCATTTTCATCAGTGCTCAGCCGATTAAATCTAGTACTCGGCCATAATGCAATCAGTAGTCAGTCTCTCCTGAGACCAACAGTTCAATTACTTAGGCTTCAAACGAAACACAGGTATATAGCTTTCGAAGCCTAATATATATATAGTATACATACTATACAAAGTGGAAGGAATATACCCGTAATAAATCAAACCACGTGCTAAACTAGATCATTATAGTATAATGAAATTAAAATAACAGTCGAAAAACCAAAAAATGTGTTGACATTCCCAAACAAATTGCCCGAGCGGCTGCACACTTTTGTATGGAAATGCTGAAATTTTTTTTGTTCTTTGGCTGTTATTTTAATTTAATTAAACTATAATGATCTAGTATAGACCTCGGTTCAATTTATTAACGGTATAAAATCCACGTTGTATAAAATATAGTATTGTTGAGTTAGTTACCCATAACACAAGTTTAAAAAAACACATTTTATTAGACAAATGTTGATGACCTTCTCGCCTAAAGATAAACAGTTTTATGGCACAGTCTATGTTTTACAAAAAAGCAACTAAAATGTCACAATGTTGACTTTTGAACATTTTATGAATTACCAAAGCCCTGTCCAGATTTTCAGCTGGCTCAAACTAACAATGAGGTGTTATTCTAACGCCAATAAAATCTTAAAATAAATTCGGCACTGGACCAGATGTCCGGAGATCGCTGATGTAAACATCTACTGTATCGATAAGTATGTTCTTTTTGATCGGGAAAATAAAATAAAAATGTCGATAAACATCGCGCATCACACCATCAAGTTTGTTTTCTTTGGCGCTCGCTCAAATTCGCGCCATCTTTTGATCTGTATGAGCGAACTGCCCTCCTGATTTCTATTTCAGCCAATTTGGATTTTTGACATTTATTTTTTATCCATTCTATATGAGAAATATTACCACTGAGCTGTGTCCTTTTTAGGGTTCCGTAGTCCACAAGGAACCCTTATAGTTTCGTCATGTCCGTCCGTGCGTCTGTCCGTCCGGGCTCGTACTCCGCCGCTACTGCACCGATTGTCACGAAAATTGGTGGAGAGATAGATAGATATTGAAGTCCCAAAAGTTGGTTTTTAAAATTATGAAAAAATGATTTTTTTTTAGCTCCAAATACATGACTTTTGAAATATTACTAAAATAATTCTGAAAAAA
The DNA here is from genome assembly GCA_963576875.1 of Acrobasis repandana. Lineage (NCBI taxonomy): Eukaryota > Metazoa > Arthropoda > Insecta > Lepidoptera > Pyralidae > Acrobasis > Acrobasis repandana. The sequence goes on along the minus strand of OY756230.1, from coordinate 4,484,318 downwards.
ATGTGGTATGTACTTTTAATTAAAACTATAGCGGTCTCGGTATCATAGATAGTTATTTTTAAATACGTCATAAATCGTAAACCGCAATTTACCTTTAGAACTTTTATATTATGTTACTTGCTGCTACGGAACCCTTCATGGGCGAGTCCGACTCGCACTTGGCCGCTTTTTTTTTTATCCATTCTATATGAGAAATATTACCACTGAGCTGTGTCCTTTTTGTATTGCTGTAGCACACACATTGAAAATTGTAATGGTTTTTTTGCCTTTTTTTATTATGTTTGTCTATTTTTTGTAAGAATGTGTGTTATAGCAGCAAATAAATGTCTTTCAATTCAATTCAAGAAATAGAAGCAGACAAATTACAAGACGAACTCAGGCTGATTGCTGGTTCTAACTGGAGGAGAGTCACTAAAGCACAGAATACAGTAAGAGTAAACAGAAAGGAATCTCCTAAGGTACGCGCAATATGCGTCCCCGTTCCCCGCACCCGCACCTCTCCCCCGGTTCTTGACGGCCAACGTGAGTCATCGAGGCAAAAACGGGGGACGGGGAACGGGGACGCATATTGCGCGTACCTTAGGAGATTCCGGCCTGTGACTAAAAACAGAGCCCAATAGAAATCACTAGAGTAGGCCCATGTCAAGAGGCACGCTGATATTAGAAACATAATATAAGAAGAAACAAAAGCACTCAGTATTACATAATAAAGGTCTTATCATTATCATCATCATCATCAGGTCTTTTTTAGTCTCCACTGCAAGAGCACGACCCTCTCTGTGCTAGGCACAAGAGCCATATATGAGAGCAGAGTCAGAGGATTTTGCCTACAATTTCCACGCGGGCCAGACGGGGTGGAGAGGTGTCACTGATGTTTATAAAGCTTGTGTTTCCTAAGTCGCCTTCTACGACATTCATGAGAATACTTGGTCCTATTCTACTCTGCCGGGAACCACGCGGCTACTGCCAATGCATACTAATACTTTAAAAGCTCAAACCGACGATATTCCAAATCCCTGACGATGCCATAAATCATAAACTGAGATTATTATGATGCAAATAGCTTTAGGGATCGTTTTGGCTGTGCGTATATTTGAATACATTATTCTTTTGCAACTTTTCATCAACACGGATAATTATAATTCAATGGTCTGTGATGATAAAAATATAAAGTTTTATCTCATTCCCCGAATTTATTTCTATTGGATCCCAGTGTCAGATCCTGTTACAAGCTTTTACGAGTAGTTATTTATTTTCACCTATCCCGTTGTCTGCGTGTCTGTAATCAAATCTTGCAAACTTAATTAGACCCACTTCCCATTATTCGATTGACCTGAAACTTCACATAGTTATGTATACTATAACAACAAATGCTAAAAATAAGATATAGTTAAAAATTAAAGGGGGTCGTCATACAAGAAACGTGCTTTTTCAGCGTAATAATACATTGTACAGAGGTACGGGATCCTTCATCTACGAGTCCGACTCGCACTTGCCCAGTTTATTACATATATGTACTGAACTTTAAAGGAAAACTACGCCGGCTAAGTAGGTAGCTTTATTAATTTAAAAGTTACAACCGCAATACGCACTTGGCCGATTTATTATTTGCCATCATGTGGACCTATTCTGTTGTTCTCTGAATTGCATAAGGGTGGCATATTTTGATTATACCTATGTTATAATTTATAACTTGCAACTTCTATCACATTAGGTTAAGTTAAGATATAAGTTTGCGGAAATAATTACATAAAAAATAAAATATTTAATTTATTGAAATTCCATTATAACGAAGCAGTAGGCAAAAGATAATTGCTTCAAAGTAACTTATCGACGCTGAGAACAAGTTAAATTCAACTAGGAATTCTGTTTGATTACTTAGTGTAACGTACGTAAACTGGTCTTGGGAGACCAATACTTTATCGTACGCAGAATGGTCGATTCGCAAAAAATATTTGACATTTTGCTAATCGCACATCATTTAGAACGGCTTATCTATCGGTTATTCCGTGAATCCCTTATTTTGGCGTTAGCAAATTGGAATTATTTATATCATTTATTTCATAAGTAATTCAAAAATAAGTTGATGGTGGAGATTAACATTTCGGAGATCACGTATTGCAACAACCTACCAATACCTACGAGTATATACGTACTTATTTCTCAAATAAGACATTATTTTCCGTTAAAACTTGTGTCAGATTTTTCAAGCAAGCTACGAGTACATAAAGAAAGACTTAAAAACTGATGTCAAACGATGAGAGCATGAACTTAAAAAACAGCGTGAGGAAACCTACACACAATTCAATAATATATTTGGTAATTTTATCTGCAATTACAGTTTGTCTTAGCATCGGAAGCAAAATTAGAACTCCTCTCTGAAGTTCTAATCTTTGTCCTTTTTAATATGAAACTCGGACTAACTTGAAAACTTCGCTGTCCGTCAATAAAGAAAAATAGTAAAACAATTGGTTTGAGCTATATACTAGTGGCTCTATGAGCTGAAGACCTCGCAAATCTGTCTTTGCATGCCCCCCCCCCCCCCCCCCCCCTCACATACTGCAATGACCCCTTAAAGTTTATCGAATGAAAACGTATTTAATAAAAAGAGTTGCGTACTTACGTCATAATAAAGGTAACAAAAAAGTTTTATGACATTTTTAAATATTTTTCGAAATGGCTGGAATGTGATATTTTTTACGTTTCAACCCCCATATTTCCGCCATTTTGAAACTAAACAAAACGACAAAAAAAAAACTGTTCCTATTCTAAAGTTAATTTAGGTTTTATCTAAGGGTTTTATATTACATACATCACCACCAATACCATACATCACCAATTTCAGTATAAATTAAGTAGTCATATTAGGCTAAAAAGCCATTTTGCGACTCAGACGTTTTGCGTTTATCTTACATTTTGTTCAAGGTGAACTAATGACCTACAAACTAAGTTATTCACAAGTAAAATAAAACTTCGTGCAGCAAATGGATGTTGTTCGATGTTTGAAGTGTGCCGGTGACAGGCTTCAGGGGGAATTGATTTTGTAAGATTTATGTTTAGGCCGGTACCTTGTGTTTGTTTGTGATTGTGATAAATTGACGTTTTCAATTTCGCCGACATTAAAATGACAGAAACAAACGTTAGGAAGGTATTTCACTTTGAAGAAAATCTCTTTGACTATATTAGGTACTCGTAAAGTAGTGAGTGGTATGCCACTTCCTTACCTTGCCTTTCAAGAAGAATCCTCTTTTCCTGTAGCGCCATTTATTTATTACATAAAACAATTTTTGCAAGTTCTACAGGAAGAATCTAAGGAAAAAAGAAAAACATATTTGGTTTGTTTTTATTTTAATTTATCAAAGATACATTTTGTCACGTTCGTTTTGTATAATATTAAAATAAATAAATGACGCCTGTTTAGTTGCTATGAACAGCACCTAAGTCTACTAGGATACGGATTTCTTGCCTCAAACTAAATGACGTGCTAAGCGCCGATTCCAACTAGAATGGCTGAAACGTATTTTTATTTTATTTAGGCAGTTAGTTAGTTAAAATCTTTATTGCACCAAAACATAATGATACAGAGTAATAGATTAAAGAAAACAGATGTCAAAAGGGCGCCCTATAGCAGCTGCAATCTCTTCCAGGCAACCGAAGTACTTGGAGATGTTTAACGAAAACAGGTGAGGTGCGAAGTTATATATTATACTAACTGTGCCCGCGACTTCGTTCGCGTGGCTGTCGGAACGTAATGCTATATAGCCTAAAGCCTTCCTCTATAAATGGACTACCCAACAAAAAAAGAATTTTTCAAATCGGACCATTAGTTCCTGAGATTAGCGCGTTTAAACAAACAAACAAACTCTTCCGCTTTATAATATTAGTATAGATAGGCCGTATTTTGTAATTTCAAAGAAATTGTATAAAGTTATGTAAGCATGACATCATCATGCCGTATGGTATATTACTGCATGAATCCTAATATTCAATGGTAGGTTTTTTTAGCCAGGCTCCTGCTGCCGGGTTAAACATACATCGTGTTAAAGAAAGAACGCAAAACCTCTCAGATGGTGCCTCAGCTCATGTAACCATAGATTAATATTGTATATCATGTAACTGAAAAACTTTTGATCAAAAACTTTCAAGAAATCCAAAAAAAATTCGGATTCGGGGTCCAGTCCTGCCCCCATTTAAAATAAATCATTTTAAAGAAAACTGAGACATCATTTAAAATTTTTCTACTACCAAGCCTTAGATAAACTTTCAAAGTATTTAATGAATAGTGTTTACAGTTTAAAGTGAGAATGCGAAAAACGGCCACTTTTGGCAAATGTGTAAAGCTTAACGTTCTCACTTAAAACTGTAAACAGCAGTTTACAAAATAGTTTGAAGGGTTATCTAGGACTTGGTAGTAGCAAAATTTTTAATGATGTCTCCGTTTTCTTTAAAATGGTTTATTTTAAATGGGGGCAGGACTGGACCCCGTAAAATTCAGGTACAGCCTTAAGTTCATATTTTGAATGTGAAAACCGGTAAAATTTTGTAAATTTAAAGTAATTGTATATATATAAAATTTTGCCGTTATCTGACATGTCGTTTCAAAATAACAGCTAGACTATGTTTGTATGGGAAACTGATTCTGTCTAGGGTTTGGGGACTCCTCTTTGTTATTGAATTGAAAATCAAACTGTAGGTGCTTCACTGGCCTACTCAAACACATCAAACCGTTTAAACATCCATTGCAAACCTATTAATCGGTAACAAACATAATAAATCGATTAGTATTACTTTTCGATTAGTTTACCGAAAGTAGCGAGAAAATAGGTGTAGCTCGATTTGTGGCTTGTTTACAAATTGTTGGTTTTACTAGGGTGGGTTTTTGTTTTGGTCAGCGAAATACGGGGTCATTTTGTTCCTCGTACCTATATTCTAGGAAAGTACCTACTCTTTTGTCAACCCTAGATTTCATCCCTTTAAAAATTATATAATTAAATTTATTTCAACTTCCTTCTTTGTCCAGTTTATTTTGTATTTCGTGGTGTTTTTAACACTACAAATTTTGGCGCCTTATATAAATAAGATAACATTGTCTTATTTGTTGACAGGTGGCAGTAAGCGCGCCACCCGTCTGACTGTCGCAACAGCCATCGGTATCTGGATCTTAGCTGCGTTGCTTGCCACGCCAGCCTACGTCGGCTCCTACGTCAGAACGTTCGTTGTCAACCCTACCACACAGGTATTAAGGTTTCTATTCATACAATACTTTAAATCGAAATATACTTAACTTTACTTCGAAGTGAATCTTACTATACAGGTAATAAGGTTTCTTTTAGTTTATCACACTATACCTTCGCAGCCACAACGTCCAACATATGTTTAAATTTCAGAACATTTTCCGCTAAGTAGAAAGTAAAGTAGCACTTGGCAAAGCAAACTGAGCAACTTCTAGAGATCTTGGACGTTGCTTGCTCACGCTGCCGCTACAGAACCGTGATCGCAACAACAGACATATTCAACCATAAGCCAGCTTTTCGGTTAGAAAAATTATTTATACAAATACAAAGAAATATTTTGTGGGTCTCGGATTGCGCCTCCATGATATAATTCTAGACGCTACTATAGTAGCGTCTCCATTATCTAAGTTTAAGACTGCCATTAAAATCAATTATTTAAAAAGGCGTATTGTCATGTAAATGACTATTTATCTCATAAAATTTCTTGGGGATAGTTGAGTATTATGAACTAAATACTCCCTTAAAATAGTCGAGAAAAGTCAGAATATTTTGTTACATCCTGTATACAGATAATAAGGAATTTGAATTGGCAAAGATTATGCAAATATTGTTAAAAGCGCATTCTAATTGCTACGTATTAGTATCATATAAACAACAGACGTATAAACAAACCTGAAATTGCTAAGATACGAGTTGGACATTTATGGCTCTACATTCTACACGATCTACGAGGACTTTTCTGCTTGCTATAAAACTCGTAGCAAGTTGCTACGAGTTTTATACTATGCAATAACATGTCACGAATATGTGTAGTAATATCAATAGTTTCTTGCTTAATAATAATAGGTTAGGTTTTTATAATGTGTGTGTATATTTTGTACTATGTTTTTTTATATTTTACTTTTTATAGACATATAATAAAACCTAATCTAAGAATAATAATAAATAAAGAGAATAATAATAATATCCGTTTATTTTGGGCAACTAAGTTTACAAACATCGTTTGCAACAAGGCCCATATAACTAAAACTAGTTTTTCGGGTAGCTGTTAAAATTGGCTGAAGTTCATGTCCAGTTAAGAAAATGGGTAAAAAAATGCAAACAGTAAAGGATACATTAAAATATGTGTGGCGGCCATTTGTAATAAAAGAGCTGATAAGTATATTATAAAAGTAAAAATATTTTTTAAGTTTGCAAAATACTTATTATGATAAATGAACATTGTGTGCAAATCGACGGCTAAACAAACTGAAAACATACTCGTACAACTCTTTATTGCTTCATAAACAAAGAAGGAAACAAAAGATACTTCGAAAATACCGAAAACATACATATACAAAGGCCTTAGTTTAACTAAAACGCTACACAACTATAAAGAAGTCATAAAATTTCTGAAGTGAATACTTATATAGAATTATTTTATATAAGAGGTTGATGAGTGTAGATGAAGCGAAAGAGGTCTGTCAGGATCGCAGCAAGTGGAGGTCCATAGACTCTGCCTACCCCTGTGGGAAAAAGGCGAGATAGTATGTATGTAATTTATAATAACAATTTTTGCTTCAATGTAAAATCTTGGCGGACTTATTGCTAAAAATATTTTCTTTCAGTAAACCTATAAGATAAGGAGTGAAAATTATACGGAAAAATACAGTTTTTCTCCTTGTTTCAGTTTTTAGTATGCTACCCATACCCAATCGACTGGGGGGAGAACTACCCACGGACGATGGTACTCATCAGATTCCTGGTGTACTACTCACTGCCGTTGGCCGTCATCGCGCTGTTCTATGTGCTGATGGCAAGGCATCTGGTGCTTAGCACACAGAATATGCCAGGAGAGATGCAAGGCACGCAAAGACAGGTAATTTTGCTTTTAAACTTGTTGGACTTGGAGATTAATTAGCTAATTTTGAGGGCAGGACACAATTCTAATCGCGGGATAGACAATATCTTGAGCTGAGCAACCCTATCTAAGTACCTACTAGCTCTCTTAGATGGTTTAATATTTAAGTAGGTAAATACTAGTTTTAGTTCTAAACATAATATTATTGATACAGTTCACATTAATGAACTGACACAGCTCTCAATGAATTAGTGAGATCAACGTCTTTTTCATGTAGGTAATAAATGCTGGAATTCTAAAAACCATGCAAACACTTTACCGACCTACCTAAAAGTATCCGTAGTCATATGAGTACTATAAAAGTAACTATTTGGCGCGAGTTCAACTAATGTATTATATTCAGCAATATCTTCGTGTAATTTCAGATGAGAGCTAGGAGGAAAGTGGCACTCACTGTGCTGGCTTTTGTTCTCGTCTTTGCTGCCTGTTTCTTGCCTTCCCACGTCTTCATGATGTGGTTTTATTATTGGTGAGTTTTTATTGATTTATTCAGTATTTTTCATGTGTGTAATTAATCAACACTAATGTCAGATTTTTTGATTTCACGAGTTCTTGAGCCGTTGAGTTTTTATTCCCGTCTCGACTAAAGAAAAAGTTTTCGACAATTCTCGCCTTACAGGGACCTAAGAACATTTACTTTAATACAATAATTTGGAACAACAGATAGTCATTCTTAGTGAAGGGTTAAATTGATATACCGTGTGTTGTTAGATATACAAGTATAATATTACAGTAAAATTTTAAGCATAGGATTGAATTTGATTCCTGTTAATCTCTTCTGACATTACACTTATATTTGATACTATTCATAGAATATTCATTATCATAAAATAATATTATTCGAGTATTTGAGAGTTCAGATAAGAAGATCTGATAGATATTTCTGAGACCTAGTAGGACCACGCCTATACGCTGCTGGCGAGATAGTCATATCATAATACTCATAATATCTAGGTATCAATTCACGAAATCCTTATAAGTACAACCTATCTTATACAAGGTGACTTATAACAACCAGCAAAATTTTTAAAAATGAAATAAAAAATCGTTTGGCTGTGCGCTGATTTGTACGGGAGATTGATTTATTTTTGTTTGTTGTTAATTATTTGTATGGAAACTAGTTCAGTATCATGGCCCAGTAAAATTTTTGGAGCTGAACTTGATCCAATGTTGGTTGAAAAGCCATCCTGTATATACTTACAAGATGATAAAGTTATGACCGATTCAATATATGCGCGTGTAGAGTGAAATAAGTTGGAGTGCGATATTTTATTGTCATACTGCATTTTATTTAACAAAATTTATTTTTCGTATAATTATGCTATAGTCCATTCGTTTAATTGGTTGGAATGCCGTCTGTATGCTGTTAAAGCGGCGTCGGCTTTTTCAAAGACGCGGCCTTTGTGGCGCGGGACAAATCACACAGATTGAGCTCGCCCCAAAGTAAATTTCTTTTAAACTTGTGTTATGGGATACTAACTCAACGGTACTATATTTTATGATAAATACATATGTATGCTTATAGATAAACACCCAAGACCAAGAACAAATTGAAAATTTTCCAACTTGCCCTGCTAGGGATCGAACCCAGAACCTCCGGAGTGACGGACTTGCGTGTTAACCATTACGCCACGGAGGTCGTCAAAAGAAGGAATTGAAATTCTATTTTTCAGCCCAACGGCAGAAGAAGATTACAACGGCTGGTGGCACGGCCTGCGGATCGTGGGCTTCTGTCTCTCATTCTTGAACAGCTGTGTCAACCCTATCGCACTGTACTGCACTAGTGGGATCTTCAGAAAACATTTCAATAGGTATATCTATTAAATAAACTACACTTTTTATCAATAGACCGTCGGATCGAAGGCTGCTGTCTCTCATTCCTGGAGACAACTGTGTCAATCCTATCGCAGTGTACTGCACCAGTGGGATCTTCAAAAACTGTTCAATAGGTACTGATCTTCTTACACCGTTGGCTCAGGGACGGGGTTCGGGAACCCGAAATAGATCTTGAAGTCCGAGATGAGAGTACGCCACAGCTTTCTATTCTGAGCGATATCTTGTCAGCTGACAGCTTTCGTCTCCCGCAAATCTATATCTGGGGCGACCCACTGGTCTTCAGTGTGATACCTTTCTCCCATGTAGGCTACCTGAACGCAACGATCCTCCTTCATTCTCTCTAGGTGCCCAAGCACCTTCTAATAGGTCTTCTTCTTGTATTTAAGAGTCGCGCTCTTGTCGGTGGAGTGCAATAGTACCAGTATATACGCATAAGTAGACCATGTGTTTCTAGCAAACACTGATGTCAGATTTTTTTAGCTCCCTAAAAAAGGGGAGCATCTAACGTAGCTCAATGACTGGCAACAACAGTAATTTTTACTAACGAACCCGTGTGCAGTTTTCCGCTCCATGTTTTTCTTTACCGGGAGCAAATTCTAGACGTCAGGCATCAAGAATTCACTACAGTAGGTATAATAGCATAGACAAAAAATAAACAAGTTAATTACGAGTAGAACAAATGAAGCGGAGGATGTGGGAACGCATAATATATTTCCATTTTTATGGCACAAAGTTTGGTGTTACAAGATTGTTTTGCTAAATCTCCCACTATTTTGCAAGGTTAGGTAAATATTTGTAAAGCCAATGGTTTCTATCAATGATCAAATTCCTATCTTTTCTATAAAAAAATCTCATACTTAAAACCTAAAAAATGCAAACAATACTTTTAGCACTCTAAATTCTAATGGATATGACTTATTTATTAGGGCTATAAAATAAAGATAACCCACCTACATTTTACTTACTTACTTGTATTTTACATACCGTAGGTATATTTTCAATTAAAAAAAAAGCTTTAAGGGACTACATGAATATTTCGCGGTCCAGTATTGCCCCCATTTTAAATAAATTATTTGATAGGAAACGGAGATAACATTTAAAATGTTCCATACGGATCTAGACCCCTACAAACTATTTTATGAACTACTGTTTACAGTGAGTGAGAACGTGAAGCTATTGCACATTTGCGAAAACCGGCCATTTTAGGAAAATGTGCAAAGAAAAATGTGCGTTCTCACTTTAAACTGTAAACAGTAGTTCATAAAATAGTTGGAACGAGAGCCGTATGGTACAAAATATTAAATGATATCTCCGTTTCCTTTCAAATAATTTATTTAAAATGGCAATACTGGACCGCGAAAAATTCATGAACCTAAATAATTACGCAGGTTAATATTATTTTCAGGCTAAGGATTTTATTAGCATAATCCTGTACAAACTTTTTATCAGACCGATCGCTTTCAATTATTTTTTATAGCAATTTTTTATAAGCTTGGATTGAGTTTAATAAAAACTAATGAAATATTTTCGAAGAAATCAAAGCCTAATGAAAGTAAATATTTTGAATATTTTAATTTAGTTCACAAAGGCAATTAGACCTTACTTCAAAATTATTTTATGACTAGATTTTAATAGTTTCATGAATACTTAACTAGATCGTTTTTAAATATAATTATGAAACTAGACGTAGAAATAGTTCGTAAAATTCTAAGGGTTACCTAAACATTACCTACATAATTAAATTTTTAACAAAAATAAACAACCGACTTCCTTTTTTTTAGGAGTTTTTTCAATATCTCCAAAGTTCTTCATCATATCTTCACTAAATTAAAATAGGACCAACTTGGTAGTAAAGGCTTTCAAATAAAAAAAGAATCATCAACATTGGTTCACAATTGGCGAAGATATCGCGTAACAAACATACATAAAAAAACAAACAGTCGAATTGATAACCTCCTCCTTTTTTGAAGTTGGTTAAAAATCAAGAAATATCGTCTCAATTTTCGTTTAAAGTCATTAATTTAAAGTCTTCATTCGATCAGCCAGAAAAGAAACCAAACGTGGCGAAATATGGAAACCATTTTTAACCGACTTTAAGAAAGGGGGAGGTTCTCAATTCTTTGGGATCTTTTATTTTTATTTTTAAGTATGTTCCCGATCAATCGATAACGCCTTGACTGATTTGGAAAATTCTTTTTTGTTTGAAGGGATTCATTTTTCAGGAGGTCCCATAGAAATTTTAATAAAATCGGTTGTGTAGTTTTGTTTTTAAACCAAAATAACTGAAAGAAATATGTCATCTTACGTAGTATACTATTTAGCTTTTATGTAACTGACGCCGCGAGTTATTGACTATATCACGAGTGAGACTGGCTTTGCTATATAATCTTAAAACCAGGCAATTGTAGCCTTTATAGTAAAGGGGAGTTATTGGCGGGAAGTCAAGGGGTTCGGTTGGGGTTTGCTTTAAATTATTTTGCAAATTGATTTCAGTGGACTTTATAATAGGAAATTGGTGTTGTTTGGTGTTATTAATGCTCATGCTCATGAACAATAATTATGTGAAATAGTTAAAGTGGAAAGTACGGCTGACTGTACGGTTGACGGCATTCTAGATTGTATACAATTTCTTTGGTCAAATGTACTTAAGGCGAAGATATAGGCAAATGGCCTTGAAGTGTAAAATAAATTGTTAACTCGTAAATATGGTGATAATTTCCATATTTCTCTACGTCATGCACTAGATAGCCCTTTAAATTATTTTATGAACTGCCGTTAAAACTATTATTGGTGATCCGTCTAGCTTTAAAACTTGCCGTGGCCACTTTTGGCGGAGGCAAGTTTTAAAGCTAGATGGACTAATGTAAATACTTTCAACGGTGGTTTATAAAATAATTTAAAGGGCTATCTAGTGCATGACGAAGAGTAATATGGAAATTATCTCCATATTTACGAGTTAACAATTTATTTCAAATGAGGGCGCCACTTCAAGGTCATTTGCCTATATCTTCACCTTAATTTATTATTTAGGTATGACTTATCTATATTTCCGTTGTCATTTCAGATACCTGCTCTGCCGAGGCGGGTCCACACACGCAGCCAGGGGATCACTATCCATCTCCACGTCTAGGAGACTAAATTCAAGCAGGAAGACCAATATTAGTATGGTGCCTAGAACGTATGTATATTTAATATCATTCAGTCATTATACTTAATTTGTTAATTTCAATCAATTGAACATATACAGGGTCATTATGACTGCCTCCGAGGTTCAGTGGTCAAGGCGTTTGCCTTGTGATCTGGGTGTTGTGGGTTCAAATCCCACTGGGAAGCATACTTTGTGAAAAGTTGTTTCCAGTCTAGTTAGGATAATGCATGCTTGATTCACCTGATTATCCGAAAAGAAAGATGATTCCGTGCTTCGGAAGGCATGTAAAGCTGTTGGTCCCGAACGCCATCTAGCGTTTGTACCTCTCCCCAGGATTGGTTCTGGTCAACCGTTTGGGTTGCGGACGTCAGACGGCAGTCGCTCTGTGCTCTATTTTTACGGTTTGGATTTATATATTTTATATTCTGATTCTATATCAATATGCTGATGCAAAAAAAAATGTTGCTTGAACTGCCTTTCAACGGTGTTTCATAAAATAATTTAAAGGGCTATCTAGTGCATGACGAAGAGCAATATGGATATTATCACCATATTTACAAGTTAATAATTTATTTCACACTTCAAGGCCATTTGCTTATCTCTTCACCTTAAATCACTTCACTTTCTTTTAAAATGGCACAAGTAAAATATTTACACTTGTCGAGATTTCAAACCAAGAACTTCCTACACGAATTTTGTTTGCTTTGTTTTGGTTTCTATTTATTGCTCATATAAGGTTTCGCCGAAGCGAAACCGTCAAAAATATAAAAGACTCATTTGAGTGTTCCCCTCCACGGAAATCTTTAGTAAAAGGCGAAAGATTTATGCGTTTTGAAGGGAAACCAGAGATAACTTAAATAAAGTATCCAAGCGACCCTATCAAACGCTAAAAAATCTCAATAGCGCGAAGTAGAATTCTAGTAAACAAACCAGCGCCATCTAGAGTTTTGACTTGGAACCAAATTGTATAGGATTTTGTAGTTACGTTGCGATCGCGAAGCATGCTTGAGCCCATGGCTTGAGCTTCCTTCTAGGTTTGAATTTGAAAGGAATATTTACTAATAACGTTTTTACGGGTACGGGTTCATAATATACCTAATAATCATGTTAGTACGGGTTCTTGACCCAACCAAGAACTTTTTTGAACTTTTGGTCTTTTTATTTATTTTTTACCCCCGATACAAAAAGATGGATGTTATAAGTCTGTGTATTTGTTTGTGACATCGTAATCCGTAACTCCCGGATGGAAACAAGTAATAATAAGTATAGTAATAAGTACTCGTAGTGTGTTTTGTTTAAAAACATAGATTCAACTGTTTACGCGTTTATTTTGGGGGGGGTATAAGTAAAATATGTTTTTTTCTTGTTTTTTAAATGTAATTGCTTGTTACAGAACAAGCGTCGGGCGTGACAGCAGCATCCGGCTCCTCAACAACGGGTCGTCGAAGCTCTGAGGGCGGGGTGCCGGCCCCCCGGCCAACAACAACCTAGAGCGCAGCCAGCAGAACTACAGCAAGGTACCTACTTACCTACATTTTTATTTATTATGTACTTGATTTTGTATACATACACGGTGATTTTTCATCGGTTTTGGAGCCGAAAGCCACTTCGTAAGGATCGTTAGTAAGACCAAATTAGCTAGTCAACATTAAAATTCAGAAACAAAAATCTTGACTGAAACTCGAAAGTCGTTCGCCGCGCGAGTGTACGTGTTCGTATTCAAATTCATCGGGGTCACGCGGCAGTTTTGCTAAAGACTGTATGTACATAGGTAACTATGTGGTCTCGATCGAAAATCATTTTCGCAACTTTTCTATCTTGTCGTAGACAAATTTGGAATACGTATATAGGGGAATTTATATACTATACTATGCTCTAGATCGGTCATCTTGGAAAACCTTGGGAGAGGCCTATGTCCAGCAGTGGACGTTATGCGGCTGAAATGATGATGATGAATGATATAGGTACTATACGACATTTTTTTGACCAAAACTAATGAAAATTCAGCGTGTACGAATAACAACAAATTATGGTTTATTTTATGTGTCGCTCGTCTATAATTTTAAGTTACTAAGTAGGTAGGTACTTAATTAACAATATTCATTTATTAATCAGCTAGATTAATCTTTAATAGTAGGTATGACACTGACACAAGTGTGTTAATACCGTGTTAAGTGCAGTTTCATATACAGTGTAAACTCTATGTAACGTCACTCGATTTAACGGCCAATTCGAAATTCGCAGGCTCTGGTTGATTTGCTTTGTTTTCCATACAATAATACACTCTATGTAGCGTCGCACCACTTCAAATAACGTCGACAATACGTCATCATTAAACAATAAAGAGCACTTTTTTTGCAGAATAGGACCGTTTTTTGTTCAAATTTTTTGTTTGTTGCTTTATTGTCTAGCAAGGATTTACCACGACTGACCCCATCATACGTACCAGAGACTCTAAGAATTTTGTTCTTTTGTTTGTTGTGATTACTTGCACGGGTTTATGTCGGCCGCTAGACTGTCGTTAGGTTGTTTTGGCAGGAAACAAAAAAGTCACGAAGATAACAGACTTTACCATGGATACTCGTATACAATGACCTTCCGTATGGAAGGTCATTGCTCGTATAGGAAAAAGACTTTTTCATACGTCGATGGACTACTTACAGCAATATGTATTGTTATCAATAGTAATATTATTGTTTGCAGCTTCTAAACTTTATACTTTATTAGTAAAAACATATTATAATACTAAAATTATATTGATTTTTTTCTTCACTTCATATTACGACAACTCTCTAACGTCGTAAAATGTGCAGTCCCTTCAGTGACGCTATATAGAGTTTACACTGTATTACCTACCTATTTTAATTTCGTACCTACTTACGATACATACTTATATACCTACAATGGGATTGAACTACTGAATCTACGAACAGAGATTATATTTCGATGTACTAAATAAAAGCGCTTGAATGTCGTCGTCAAAACCCAGCATTGTGTTCCATTATAAAAAAATCCAATAAGTTATATGTAATAAGTAATGTGCTACTATCTGTTTTTATTTTAATATTTATATAAAAAATATGAATTTTCTTTCTTTCTTTCAAGGGCGCCCTCTACAGGACCAACCATATGGCGCCGTTCCCCAAGTGTTGCGAGCACGAAAATGGCGTGAAACCAGCTGAAACAAATGTCGACAAGGACGCTAGCAGCACGGAAACTTTGTTCTTACCACCGGACAATTCGTTTCGCTCTAGCTAAATTTGAAAATAAACTAAAATTAATAACACAGATCTACTATCAAGTTACAACTAAGTAAGTCACTAAGAGTGCGTTTACATCAACTCGGAAGCTAGTTTATGTGTTAATGCAACAAATTATTTTATAAATAGCAGCACAGAGTAATAAAATACTAACAAATCAGCAGAGGCACACGGGCACACCCTCCAATCTAACGGGTCCATTTCACCAAACAAGAATAAATCTTAGTCCAGAGTATTACAACAGTTATTATTTTTACGTTTCATTATACTCGTAGTCTTATCCTAGGATACAGTTATTCTCGAGTATTGAGCTTAAACCATGGATAAGATTTCAATATGGCGTCTGAATGTAACAGCTAACTTTGTCAAATATATTATATTAGACGATTCTTTTTTCACCGCCTTCTTCATACTTTCCCATTGCGCTTTAAGGTTCTCTGCAGATCTATGAGAATGTATTAGCTGGGAATTATATTCGTCGTCACTCATGCTTATTAATTCCGCAGTTTTATGCTTTATAGTAACTGCATCGGTTTTTTCTTAATTCAATTTCATTGAAGTGTTTTAGCACAATATCCAAAAGTAGTTGTTTTAGCGGTGAGAAGGAGACCTTGCCCCCTTCCCCCCCCCCCTCTTCCCCCTCCCATGGCCCCGGATTAAAAAAGATGAAGCTCTCATTAAAAAAAAAATAGTCAGTCTCCTTATTCGTTTCAGCTGTGTCTATGGCGAATTATTATATTTATTTAATTTATTGCACTATAAAATTAATGTACAATAGGTATAATGTTAACGCTAAGCGCTGGCTTAAGTTATACAGTGATGTTACTAAATTATTTTTTTCACTTTAATTTTACTAAAAAAAATTGTATATTACCTATATGGCAAATATGTCTTACAAAGGAATACCTAGTATAAAAAAAACTCTGTACAATCTGTAATACAGTGCTATACAATCTGATCTGTACAATTATTTGTATATACTTAAGTTTTACGTTATTATATTAATAAGTAGCATAAATCGTAGAACTAATTATATATATATATACAGGTTAGGACCAAAGTCATAGAATTTAACACTAACAACTGATCGGAATATGCTTATATTGTTGGTATGAATTTTGAAGTTTAAACAATTTAGATATTTTCCGATAATTGTAATGCTGTATAAATTAATAATTAATGTTTAAAAATACTACAGGTGAAAGAAAATATTGCGTAATATGAAGTATGTATTATAATAGAAATAAGTTACACTGGTAATCACGGGTTATACTATGGGTAACATTTATTTATTATATTATACCTCTACATAGGTAATTACTTACGGCGATGGTTGAAGCTATTTGTAAATAGTATAATATGTAGTTAATAATTACGAAATATTGTATCAACACTACATAAAAATGTAAATAAATCTTATATCAATTACTTAACACATTTTATAGATTTTGTTTTATTGGAAAGGATATAAACTCGTATATATTACGAAGATCAGGAATTTGTCTTAGTTTTCAATAAATAAAGTCCTATTCTGACTGCTTATTATATAAACTCGTTTAATTTTTTTAATTTTAAATAAAACGGGTGCAATCTCTACTCTATGTCCTATATATAAACTAAATATTAGGGCTATATAGATTTTATTGTGACAAAACATTGTTCCTAATTTTTAACTTAATTTGAAATTATACGAATTATCTGTTACATAAAATACTTTCCTAAGTATTTAAAAAAGGTGTAATTTATCATAAATTGCTTATGTATACTTTTGTAAACAATTTTTCTAGTCGTAAACATTTTAATTTAGAAAAACAAGAAATAATTTTGTTGTGGGTAGTTTTTAGACTACTTTGCGTAGTTATAGATAATTAACTTATAATTTAAATAAAAAAAGCAACTCCAATATCTGGTCTTCTTCATCAGTTCCACAGGTTCCTCTTCACCAAAACACACTTTCTGAATGCAAATGCAAATGCATAATTTATTGACAAAAATATCGAAATCGCTATAACTATCCCTCGATTTCTCGAGGATTCTATCATCAGATCTTTACCTGGTGACAATGAGACCAACTTGCATGTATGTAGGTACGTACATTACATATACCCCTTCAAGTAACAAAACATTTTTTTTTCTTCATCATCATCACTATATATAACGTGGAAGGGACATACCCGTAATAAATCGAACCACGGTCTATACTAGATCATTATAGTATCATATAATAAAAATAATGTATGGGAATGTCGAAATTTTTTTTTGGGTTTTTGACTGTTATTTTAATTGCATTATACTTTAGTGATCTAGTATAGCCCGTGGTTCAATTTATTACGGGTATGTCCCTTCCACTTTGTATAAGAATGATCTTGTCGGTGGAGTATTTTCCATGTCTTTTTTCTTAATCGGTTAAAAAACGGGGAAGTTTTTGAGGAACATACATTAAAAAAAAAAACATTGTATATACCTACATTCGGAGTTTTTTTTTGGCGGGAAATCAAGGGGTTCGGTTGGGGTTTGCTTTAAATTATTTTACAAATTGATTTTAGTGGACTTTATTATATGAAATTGGTGTTGTTTGGTGTTATAAATGCTCATCACATGAACAATGTGTGAAATAGTTAAAGTGGACAGTCATAGTACGGCTGTAGTGATATTTATTTTGCGGACTGTGTGGGCGTCTTCGGGCGTCGTCCGCCACTCAATCGTCTATGTAAACCTGTGGACTCGTATAGATTTGTCGCCAGAAGCTCCCTTGCAGCAGTCAAAGGCCTACACCACCCTTTGATTGTCTAGTAAGGATTAGGTTAGGATTAGGAATAAAGAACAAAATTAAAGATAGGCTCTAAAGGACTTGTATCCAGAGCCGTAAAATTATTTAATAAAAAAATAAAAAAAATACCTACATTCGAATTCAGAAGCTGTCCTTTTTTGAAGTCGCTATTTATTTTATTCCTTTTTTATTTGGATTAAATGAACAAATTTATTAAAAATTGTGTTTTTATTTCCCGCCTCTAGTAAAGTGGCTAATAAGTCTAAAATAAAAACATTTAGGGGGCATCATCACTGTCAAATGTCAATAGCTAACGCATGGAAGAGCCAAGAGAAAGAGCTCTTTATTGAAGAAGGCAGCAGTGAGTAATATCATGGGGCTACATGAATTTTCTGGGGTCCAGTGCTGCCCCCATTTAAAATAAATTAATTGAAAGAAAACGGAGATATCATTTAAAATTTGGTCTTTGTGAAGCCCTAGGTCATTAAAAATAAAAGAGGGAAGGTGATTGGTCATGGACATCTAATAATACATGACAGTATATTCAGAATAATAGTAGAAGAAAAAAATAAAAGCGAGACGAGAAAGGGGATGACCAAGGATGATGTTTTTCCAACAAGTTAAGGAAGGGTTAGGGTAGGAGTAAGGACTTACCAAGACATTAAAAAGATGGCAAAGAGAAGAGAGAAATGGAAGCATCTCCACTTAACTCCACCGAAAAGAGCAAGCTCTTAAGTTAAAAGTAGAAGCCCTAGATAAACATTCAAACTATTTTATGAACTACTGTTTACAGTTTAAAGTGAGAACGTTAAGTAAGCTTTCCTTAGCGTTTTTGAGGAAAAGGGCTACCAAAAACTTACTTATCTTCGTGAAAATTACTTCACTACCTATAACAGACTATTCTTTGTCTAAGCGCATTCCCATTATTATATTCGATCTATTCACAGTTTTGTTTATTTTCAATGTTAAAATAGAATATAGAATTAATATCAAGATAAAAAAATAATGCTTAGATAAATGCCTAAGAGAAGAAAATGGGCATTTGGGAATATTCCCAATTTGCCTTAAATGCCCGGGTATTTGCTTATCTCTATTTTCCCGCTGATTTACAAGGTCTTTGGTCAAAAATACGAGTGGTCTCACACACTCGTTGCAAATCCTTCGATCGAATCCAATAGCACTCCAGAAAAACTACGACGACATAGTTACTAAGTTCTTGTAAATAAGATAAAACCCTAGCATTAGCTAGCAACACGGTAGCAAACAAAGAGCTTGAACACGTCAAAATTAAAATTGTATTATGTCAATGTCATTGTCACTGTCAGTCAGCGATATTTCCATAGATTAATATTGTATATACTGAAATAGATAAGAAACTGTGGCTTTAACATTAGATCAAACCAGTGGCGCTATCTGGTAACATGCTTTCGCAATACCAAAGGACTAAAACATGAAATAAAACGGTGAAAAAATTACTCCGTGAGCTGGAACTTGAACTTGCGATCCCAGTTCAAATACGACTATGTTCCATAGCCTAAACAACTGAGCTATTAAGTAATCAACTGCACATGTCGAATTTGTCCATCATTTAATATTCCTATCAAATAAAAAAATGGTGTAAAAAATATACTGCGTGAGTGGGAGGACTTGAACTCGCAACGTTGATCTTATTTTTACCATGCTCTAATCAATTGAGCTATCACGTGTTCTACCTCGTATGGCGAATTTCTCCACCATTTGATATTCCTATTCTATAACAAGCATTAGGAGTTAGGTCAGCTGATTCGTGACTAGATGGCGTTTTAATTAATTTTTTTATCAAAATTCTGCAATGTTCTAAGTTTCATAGGCATGGATATTTCGAGCATATTTCGAGAATCGCAGCATTCGTTCACAACACGCACGCTAGTTTTATTTTTAAGGTTTATCACTGTTTATTACATTTTGAAGCAATTAAAACAGTACCAGCTAATAATTTCGAGTGAAATTTCATATCACAAAAAAGCATCAAGAATAAACGGGACAGTTGTATAATGCAACATGGTGAATGTTATGAAAGGGGTCCTCGTCGAATGGTAAATAACTTTTATTACCTACTTTACATTTCAAACATGAAAAGTGTGACTACCTCGCTAAAGTGGCCTTCCACTGGCAATCTGTCACTTATTGATTTTCATTTCCTTGTAAGTATTAAGCCTTACTAAAGTCGTCTTTCTCCTGGCTCTACCATACCCCATAGACGTAGAGGATGTAGACATGGCAGTATTTCCATATTCTGTGTCTATTTTTCTTTAAGGGCCACCAAACATCATGTAAGGTGTCATCTGCTAACCTACCACAGATCTGTGAACCTACCTGACATACTAAATCATTAATTATATTTTACAAGGATAGTTATGGCTATAATACTTAACCTTTAGAGGTAGCTTACACGATCACTCTGGCATCAGTCAAGTCCATCAGTCTGATCAGAATGATCGGAGAATGATCAACAACCCTCTTGTACTTTAGTTACTTTACTGCACACCGTACACCAATGTACATAAGGTTAATTATAGCTCTTTGCCACATACTTTATATCAGTCTGCTGTCATTCTGGATTGACAGTGTAACCGTAAAAACATTCATCATTCTGGCGTCTGTCATGTATATTTGACTGATGGACTTGACTGATGCCAGAATGATAGTGTAACTTAAAACCTTGTTGTTGGTTGTTATTTTTACTATTTCGAGTGTCCTTTATAGAATTAAGAGAAACTGTCTTACCACTTAGCTGCCTTTTATTAGGTATGTCCAAAACAAATACACACAGATTAATAGATATTCTTTTCATCTATAACATAAATTTATTCAATATAATCTAAATTGGGCTGTATTCCAAAGCTTTGGTCAATGACATCATTTTCCATATGGAAAGTATTCTTGATGTAAGACTTCAAAATGTAAATGTTTTCGGTCCATCTGTTTATAGCTCCCTTGAGATTCTGAAAAACAAAGAGATTCAGTAGGTAAGTACAAAAATACAAAGTCAAGAGGAAAACCTGAAAATGTAAAGGCATGGCTTATAAATAAGATGTATAAAATTAAACATATTTAATTAAATACGGGAGTGGTAAATTCAGTTATATAAATCATTTGTCCAGAGTAATAAGAATGAAATTGGCTTGCAATGGATGTCTAGGTATCTAAACGAAAAGGTGCTGAGTTCTGGTGTAAGCTAAATTAAACCATATCGCTGACCACATTGAGTAGATATTTCTTTAAATTTCTTTGCTGAGTGAGACTTCTGTACGTGAGTACTAGTTCTTATTTTGTGGTAAAACTACAGGTTGCACCATAGAAATTGCTAAGAAGTCAGTTTAATGGAAAATATACCTCAGTGTCAGTCTTCAACTGTGCAATATACTCAGGGTCGCAGTCTCTGTACTTCTGCAGCTCTTTCTTCAGCTTCTCCTCTTGTTTCACCATCTCATCCAGTTCTGCTAGAGCTGCAGTCCTCTCTGGATTGTTCTCTCGTCCTACCTATTAAACAAAATTATTTTTTTATCATTTTATTTTAGTAGCCCCTTAGTAGACCAATGAACAGGTCATTGGTTTGGATTTTATTGAAATTAGGTACAAGGGCTGTTTGATAAGTACCCGTTTATGGAAAAAAAAAACATTTTTTTTGTATATATGCATTTATTTTTCTACGTAGTCACCTTTTAACTCTATACATTTGTTCCACCTATACTCAAGCTTTAAAAACCATCCAAAAAGTATGATTTTGGAAAGTCATTAAAATAGGCCTCTGTGGCGGCAATGACTTCGTCATTTGATCCAAATCGCTTGCCACGGAGCCATTTTTTTAGGTTGGGAAACAAAAAGAAATCGCATGGGGCCAAATCTGGAGAATACGGGGGGTGAGACAATAGTTCGTAGCGTAACTGTGCTAATTTAGCCGTCACAACTCTGGACGAATGAGCCGGGGCGTTGTCGTGATGAAACAGTACTTTTTTCTTTTTTAAATGGGGTCGTTTGTCCTTCAACATGGCGTCAAATTCATCCAATAAATTGGTATAGTACTGCCCTGTTATTGTTTTTCCCTTTTCTAAATAGTCAATATGTATAATACCCTGCGAATCCCAAAAAACGGTCGCCATGACCTTTCCAGCTGATGGGACGGTTTTTGCTTTCTTTGGAGCAGGTTCACCTGGTAAAATCCACTGCTTCGACTGCTCTTTTATTTCCGGGGTGTAGTGGTGGACCCACGTTTCGTCCACGGTCACGAAACGACGCAGAAACTCCTTCGGGTTACGTTTGAACGGCCAAACACTGCTCCGAAGACTACTTCGGAACCGACTGACTACAGTCGGTTCCGTTTTTGCTCCTCCGTGAGTAAACGCGGCACCCACCTCGCCGATACTTTCTTCATACCCAATTTTTATTCTAATATGTGTTGTACCCTCTCGATTGAAACATTTACAGCATCAACGATTTCTCGAAGTTAAATTCGGCGGTCGGCTAAAACGATATTTTCAATTTTCTTAACCATATCGTCTGTAGTCACCTCAACTGGCCGGCCTGGGCGATCCTCATCAAAGACGGTTGTTCTCCCCCGCTTAAACTCGTTATACCAATATCTGACGGCTGTCATAGAAGGAGCACATTCATGGTAAACAGCTTGCATTCTTACTTTTATTTCATCACATGTTTTTCCTTCCAAAAATAAGAATCTAATTACAGACCGATACTGTTCTTTCTCCATTTTAACAATTTTAAGTTCACGCCTTCACTGAATCGTTGTCAAATAAGAAAAAAAACAAATAAATGCCTTTTTTTTTTTAATTTTCCCGCCTCTGAAAAATGGCTTAAAAAGGTGGTAGGTATACTTATTTGCGGCCATATGATATATTTAGAAAACGGGTACTTATCACACAGCCCTCGTATGTTACTCCTCTGGCTACCCTGGCTTAAGTATGGCTCTGGTAGTACAGAGACAGTTGTGCACCTGCAGTGGAGACTAATAAGACCTGATGATGATGAAGATTTTTTACTAGCCTCATCACTTACTGACATGATTCCTCAGATTTTGGCTTTCAATCAGCGCTATAAGAAAGAAAAGTAGTTTGTAACAATTTCAGATGGCTTTGTGGGCTTTAAAACTTTTATATTACATATTATTTGGTCTATTAGGCGATTATCACACTGCCACGCATGACGCTGAATGTTGCGTTTTCTGGATTCATTTTCTGTGTGTTGGACTGTGCGTGTTTTCTATACAAACGGAAATAATTGCAAGCAACGTTAGAACACGCATTAACGCGCTACGCTGCGTAGTGCGGGTAATGTGAGAATCGCCTTATGGCTTATATGTCCGTAAAATATTTTTTGTGCAATAAAGATATATACAACAACAACAAGGTACTTAAATAAACTGCCATTAAAATGTTCCTCATATTCCGTTGGTTTATAATATGGTACACTTACAGACTCAGTGGCAATACCATCTTCAGTCTTTTTCAGTTTCTTAGCACACTCATCAAGCTCACTCTGCAACTCATTCAGTTTGCGTTTCTTTGCTGTTCTCGCTTTGCTGTAATTACAACAAAATTAATATACAATTAATCTAAACTAATATTATAAAGAGAAAAGATTTGAATGTTTGTTTGTTTGCATTGAATGGGCTCCGAAACTACAGGACCGATTTAAAAAAATTCTTTCACCATTGTAAAGCTACACTATCCCCGAGTGATATAGGCTATGTGTGTCCCACGGGCGAAGCCAGGGTTGACTGCTAGTAAAATATAAAAACAAAGAGGAGTTTGATTGGGTCAACACTGCATGCGCTTAAAAGGAAAATAAATAATTAACACTGATCGAGGAAATGAGCGAGAATAATGTCATTCGGTGTCTTCTCCACCTAGAGGCCCACCATCACGATTTAAGTGCAGTTGAATGTTATGATTTATTATATGTATAAAAATAATTTCTATCAGACTGACTTGATTTGTGTTTTGGAGTTGTAATTTTAGAAGACAAGACAGTATCTTCATGGAATAATGTGTAGCTTAGTGTAACATTTTACCTTGGGAATGACCAAAAATATATAGAGGTGCCAATTTTCTCTGAGTCAACAAGATGGTCATCTACCAAGCTCTGTACCACCTCCTTGACTGATTGCAGTGTTATTCCTTTCTCTTTGGGTGCTATTTTCTCTAACTCCTGTTGATTGGAAAACAGATATATGAGTTAAAAAAGGAAAAGTTTAAACAGTAATGTGCAGCCTGTGCAACTTGCTTTGCTGGGGTGGACAAAACAATTAAGATATAAGGCTGCCTCCAACAGGCACTGGCTCTGATTCATTGCCTGTAATATAATGACAACATATGTTTTGAGTCCAGAAAATTAAACTAATATAAAAATCTTACTGAGCTATATTTTGCAATTTTTTAAGAGATTTTTCATTTACTATTCAACACAGGTTATCATGTTATTAGTACTACACAAAGTCTTATTATAAAAACTGCATCAGTCCATAGAAAGCAGACAAAACTAGCTTTAATGAAAATTCAGTACCTTCAACTGGAAGAAGTCTTTGCTCTGATGAAATATCTCGAGCATCCTGGTTTTCTTCTCCTCCGCACTAAGCCCTCTTTTCTTGGACATTTTCAGTGATCCGGCGATGAAACAGTTCCTACTACACCTCGACGAGACTATAGCCCTCGGCAGGAAGTTTATTCTCCAAGACCTGGATGAAACACACCTCTTCATACAAGCAGACATCGTAGAAACATTACAAGCTAGAGTCGACGATTTGATGGACCAACTTAGCATCCCTGTTCATGATAAAGGATTGTAAAAAACAAAATGGCAGCAAGAGAGTCCGGTCGAGTAAAAGAAGCGGAGAAAAGGAGGGTTCTCGATGATGCAGCTAGAAAAAGGCGCGCCAGGAAAGCCATCGAAGCCTTGGAACAGGATAACTTCCATGAAGACCCACATGCGGATCTGGTTATGTCGAAAAAAGTCCCTAAATTTGCAGATTCTAATGAAAAACCTACGAGGAAGAAGAAGTCGAAGAGTGCGGAGTATTATAAGATGAGGTTTAGGAAAACATTCGCGCAACTGGTGGAGGAAGATGCTAGTTTTAGACCGGACCCCCCGAATTACTTATCAGCACAGGCACCACCTTCTATGTAAGTTGCAGTTCTATAACATTAAATTGCGTTCTTGATAAGAAAGAACCTTTCATTGTAGATTATGTTTAGCAACCTAGAGTATTGCTTTCTTATATTAAGAATTGTTAATTTCTGTATTTACAGGTTTCCCGATCGACATTTCTGCGCAGTTTGTGGATTTCCATCGAATTACACCTGCATACCGTGTGGAGCGAGATATTGCACTGTTAGATGCTTGGGGACGCATTTAGATACGAGGTGTCTCAAATGGACTGCATAATTAGTTGTAAGTTTTAATTAACAATTGTAATTTACTAACTTTACCGAAATAAAATCCAATTCAAAACACAAGAGCCTCCGAACAAGAGCACTTTTTCTTTTCCCGCCGAAACGAAATTATAATATAAATAAACTGTTGTTTTTGCTATAATACAGAGGGCGTTTCTTTGGTTTAGTTTAGCCACTCGACGACAGATGACGGTGTAGTCTGCTATGTAGTATAGCTATTCACCACTAGATGGAGGGAAAAGCATTATTTGTGTTTTACAATGTTTTCAATAGATGTCGCCAGTATGGCATTTATTAATGTGATGTGGACATTATTTATCGATATGGATACGTTAGGAAGATCAGCCGTGAAAAACACACTTGACAAAAAAACGTGGAATTCCTTATAAGTTTATTACTACAATATAGTACCTAGTACTTGTACTAATATGTATTCTGTGTGTAATGTGTATTCTGTAAAGTTTCTAATCACAGAGTCTAGGGCTGTAAGATACCATGTTTCGCATGATGACCGGTGGGCGTGAAGATGGAAAAGGTTGTATTTTTACGTGATTCAGATTCTCACTCATTCCTTCGCGCGGGAAGAGAAGTAACTGGTACATTTCAATCCTCATATTCATAAGAAAAATCTGCCCTTCTGAATCAGTCTTATAGTGAGTAGGTATGCTTTTTACCAATTTTAGGGGTCCAGGCATTTTTATGCAATGCGGGAAGATAGAAAAATAAATCAAAATGATGATGTGCATCGCCTATTGATATGATTCGTATTCTCGCTCATTCCCTCGATCGGCTTTTACGATCTGCGCGAGAAAAAAAGTAGCTGGTAGGTACGTTCTAAGTTTTTTCTTTTCTCCCAGACCAGCATGGAAGATTTATGAATACAATTGTAATTTTTGATTGTCGTGCCAAATTTTTTCAGTCGCTTTCCTGCAATCTGTGGGAAGTGATAACAGGAAGCCGGGGCGGGGAAGCGCCCGCCATGATATGACCAATGAGCGCGCTCAGTGGTACAATTGGCCATTACCAAGTTGAGATGTCTGCGATATTTACACATCATATGTATGTATGAGACCTTTGCCCAACAATGGGACAATTAAGGTTATAAAAAAAAAGTATGTATACAGTACAGGGTCTAAAATAATATTCTGAAACTATTTTAAGGGTGGATTCAGTCCGTGATACTGAATAATTTTCCCCAAGGAACATATGTATATCGAAATATGAAAAATAATTTTCATCTGATCATTCAACTTATATGGGAGGCCAAAAATTATTTTTCATATTTCGATATATGTTCCTTGGGCAAAGTTGTTCAGTACGATGGACTGAATCCATCCTTAAAATAGTTGCAGTATATTTTGTTAGACGTTATAAATATATGCGACTACTATAAGGCTCGCTCGTTTTTCATCTTTTAAACCATGAACTAAAATGTCGTCGATTATCTACCAGTACTGTTAATAAAAGCGGGAATCATCTAGGCCATAAAGGGGGCGAATCGAACAGTGGAGTATTGACTTAAGGGCACGTGCTACGTTATCTGCACCCTAAGCAGCTGGGGTGATAACGGCCCATTGTGCAGAACAGATGTCGAACAAACCACTTCCTATATCCGGCACTGGCGCACGTCCCTGACACTATTGTTCGTTCCGAAGCTTCTTGTAACGATATCTTCATTTTTCAAGGAATTTATTACAATAAAGTTGTCTGTTTCCTATCTTTTTTCGTTTTGCTTGTTTTTGGCTTTTTTTTGCAATTTGCATGGTCTTCGACAGCCTGGATGACCATTGACTTGCATCTTTGGCGAAGAAAAATCCGCGCTCCGGGCTCTAAAGCAAAATTCTTGAAAATTTCGACCGGAAATAGTTTGCATAAACTAATTGGTGGTGAAAGCACATCTAGATCATCATAAAGCATGTAACTTTGACTTCCACAAAGTCAAAGTCAAGTCAACTGAATCCATTAAGGGGCTACATGAATTTTCCGGGGTCCAGTGCTGCCCTCATTTAAAATAAATCATTTCAAAGGAAACGGAGACATAATTTAAAATTTTGTTTCTACCAAGCCAAGCTAGATAACCCTTTAAACTATTTTAAGAACTACTGTTTACAGTTTAAAGTGAGAACGTTAAGCTTTACTACGCACATTTGCCAAAAGTGGCCGTTTTTCGCAAATGTGCGATTTTATAAAGCAAAAATCTCCCATTTGACTGTCACCGCCCGCTACCTTTCGAATGGCGTACTGGCCTCACGTTTTTATAAATTAATTTATCAGTGAATGCGGTTACGCATTCTATGCTAAAATCGACCAAATTTAGTCTTGAATTGAATTACATAGCTTACGTACAGATCATTGATGTTCACTGGCTCTAAATCCCAGACTTCTTCAGCCTTCAGCCTACCTAGTAGCCAGCTATAGTAGGTAGATTAGGTAGTAGCCCTCTTAAGGCCGAGACTCCAGAACCTGACCAATGATGTGATGTGCGCTATTTTAACATTTTTGCTCTTTGGTTTTGCCAATGACATTACGTTATTGACACCTCGAAAGTTATAAATGTACTAGCTCATTTTTTATCAGTTTCAATGGCTTTACACATTTTCAACGCAATTTATTTTTAGTGTATTTTTAGATGGTTGTTGCACTAAGTATTTTTTTCGGATGCAACGGATATTACAAGTTTTCAGGCAAGGAAATGAAACGAAAAAATTATTTTGTGTACTTGTCATCATTTATTCCCTGTTCTTATTTTAGTCTTCAATACATGTCACCATTTTACAGACTCGACAATCGACAGCTTAGCTTACTAATTTATTTCTGAAAATCAGAAATATTAAATTGAAATCTATTTAGCTTGAACATTGCTGTAATCTTTCCCAATCTTCAGCCTGCCTAAAATATTTATTTACAGTGTATTATCACAATGGTACTAAGGCTGTTGTTTAATTGTCATGGCAAAAAGATCTAGGCGTCGTGAATTATTTCTTAAAAAGAACTTTTACATTTGTGTTGCATAAAAATATGGCATTCGTTTGGTAATAGCCGCAAAATGGCGAATTCTTTACGAATTAAATTAAAACAGATTGAAATACTTGAATAGTCCGTATGTACAGCATTCTAGCTTACAATAACAGAAATAAATTTTTTATTTACACACAGCTCTTAGACTAAATATTTACAAAAATGCATTAATTACAATATTTCATACAGTTTTCTCTTAAAATTACTGACTCGATTGCAATAAATATACCTATTTATTAAAGCCAAATATATTTTAGATTCGTCGTTCGAATGTTTTTTGTATTCCTTAATACTGGACTGGAGGAATGGTTAACATTTACTAGGTGTCTTAAGTTTACTTTAAACCTAGGTCAGTCTCATCACAAAACACGGTTTAACTTTGTTACTAGGTTTAAACCAAATCAAGTCATTGAGATAGTGCCAACCTTTAGACTGGGTCCGAAAAAATGTACCTATTTTATTTAGTCCGTGAGTTAGATTATCCAAAAATCTTACTTGATTCGATCTGTAAGGTAAGATTGTGAGGTAAGATTTATGTTCTGTAAGGAAAGATTGTGATGAAAAATGAAGAAATTTTGAATTTTGAAGTGTCATTTTACTAGATGGTAACATGTTTGCGGTTGATAATGATTTAAACGTAAATAGTAATAAAGTTAGTCCGTAAATTATAATAAGACTTAGTAAGTACCTATACTTAGATCAATCGAATAGGCCACATCAGAATAAGGATAAGACAGTAGTATTATATCATGATCATGTTTACATATAATCCGTAAACAAACATATTATCTTTCTAAATCGAAATTCAAAGAAAATGTGATTAAAGGTCGATAAGATTGTACAATGTACAAATATTGATGACTTTCATTGACAATTTGACATTATGTAACGCTTTACACGTACGGCAGATAAAGATAATAAGTTGGTTCATTTCAGTGAAAAAAATAATGAGTTTAAGGAAAAAAATTACAATTGTATTACAAGCGAACTTATCCAATGAATTAACTAGAACCGTTAAGGAAGCCTAAATACGAACCACCCAAGGCTAAGACTTGTTTGAATAACTTATTTTGTTTGAATTTAGAAGAGAAACAAAACTGTATAAACGTCGTAAGTTTTCCTAGCCGTTTCACTGTTGTTTTTTTTTTAAAGTAAATGAGCTGATACCTACTACTGTCTCAACCATTAATACAAAACCTTAATGTCTTTTACATAAGTGCGAGATCCAAGACTAAATTACTGCAGGAACATTTTTGTACGACTCACAAAATCAGTCATGTCACAAAATGGCGTTCATAAACAAACATCAATAAATACAAATTTCATGAATCATCCAAATTATTGTCGTTTTTGTACTACCACAGATGATACATTCAGGCTTCATAGGACGGTATTGTCTAATGTTACTAACGCGACAGACAGACAAATAACGAAACATTTTTAAATGCAATAAAATTATGGGTTGAGTTTGTAACTCACTTGACTGTACCAGCTTTTTAGTTGAGTCAAAAAAAATTGTGTCTGAAAATCTGTCATAGTAGACTACTCTTCATTGACTTTCTTTCGACTTGGAACCACGAGCTAAAATCTCCAACAATAATGTCACTCCTTCACGGATCATCCTTCTTCTTCCGTAACTTCCCTTCTGTGTGTATCGTCTGCGTTACGGATTCCACTGCCGTCGATAAATCAGCTTCGGGGTCTATCGCCGCTGATAACGCAGCGATGTACGCGCACGCTATCCGTAACACCGACAGTTTGGATAGTTTCTGGTTGTGACTATACGCGGGAACAGATCTTCGGAGGGTGTCGAAGGCTGCACTTATCGTATGGACTCTCGTCCGTTCTCTAGCGTTGGCTTCGATTCTTCTTTCCCTGGTCATGTTTTTGTAGTTCCTTTGTTCTCTCGGCTTAGATTTGTCAGCGTAAGGTTCGACTACTCCAGGATGAGGGGGCACTCGTGGTGGTCCAGGTCTTGTTTCTGGTAGTGGTGGTGGTAGGATAGGTGGGGGAGGTTCTAAAGGTCTTCTTCTTTGTCTTAGGAGGCTGGTTTCACTGGTTTTTTTGACTAATGAGAGGGGTTCTCTTTGTGGTTCTTCAGTGAAGGACCACGGTCTGAAGGGGCTGACTGGGGCATCGCTTTCTGGGCTGGCGAGTTCCTCGCTGGAGCTGAGTCGTATTCTCTTCTTGGGGGGTTGTGATCTAGCGGGGGTGCGCTCGCGCTTGGTTCGGTTGCTCTCAGCGCGGGAGTCCAGACGCACCCCGGAATCATCTGAGTGCGCTGGGCCGGAACAGGAGTCGTCGTCCTCACCACCAGACACGAACCCTGCATCTCTTTCTAGGATGCGATCTGTAATAAGAGAAAGTAATCTTTTAGTGTTTGTTTTAAGAATAAAAAGTAAAGATGGCAGCAGAGTGGCAGCTTCAGCTTTACAATGAGACTTAATTAAGTCCCATTGTCCCATTTTCCCGTTGTATTTTAGATTAAGGTATATATTGATATGGGCCTCAGAATTTTTATTATATGTAAACTTTTATTGCCTGAAATAAAATTAATTGATTGATTGATTATTTCTATTCTATTAAATGGAAGTAAAAATTATTAGAAGTAACTTCAAGCAAATAGGTAATCTATTTATTATTGT
This sequence comes from Acrobasis repandana, assembly GCA_963576875.1. Lineage (NCBI taxonomy): Eukaryota > Metazoa > Arthropoda > Insecta > Lepidoptera > Pyralidae > Acrobasis > Acrobasis repandana. The sequence goes on along the minus strand of OY756230.1, from coordinate 4,453,062 downwards.
CAATTGAATATATTTTATATTCATATTAGTATTTATGTATTGGTAACTAGATTACTCATACAAAACCTATCTTCAAATCCAAAAACGAGTGTTTATAATGACCCTTAGTCCGCTTATAACAAGAATTTGATTTCAGTCTCCCAGTAAGATATAGTTAATTCGTTACTGTATATGGTTAAGGCGGAAGCCACCGACGACAAAAAGGCAGACAGACAAACGGAGCCGGCTTGTTATGGTCTAGGCTGGGACATGACTAGAGTGTGCTATGAGTTAGCCCACGCTGTTAGACGCAGATGGCAAAATCAGGTAATGATTGTTATTTTGTGTAGATGTCGTGGCCAGATCGTAGATCAGATATGGCCGAACATTTCATGAAACAGTTATTTTTCATTATATGGCAAATACCCTCTGATCACATCATGATGTGGTCGTCCCAGATCAATGAATAATCAGCGTTTAAAGATATGAAAAGCTAAACGCTTGGCTACTTCATGATATAGTCAAAAATTGGTGATTATATAGTTTAATAGTTACATTATCCACCGTTAGAGGCGCTGAAATTCTTAAATATAATTAATTTATTACCTAAGTACTATCAAAATATTCATAGACTTATTTACATTCAGTGCTTAGGAGAGCATTCAGAAGTTTATCACGTTAAGTTTAGTTATTATAACTAAATATATTATCAAACTCCAAGGAATCTGCGATTATAACACTAAAATACCTTGATGTAAGGAACAAGGCGAAAACCTTTTTTTATAAATTTGTACATTTTTTTAATGATATTTTTTTTTTTGTAAAAGCGTTGTTTGTTAAATTATAGTTACTTACAAAATATGGATCTTGTAATCTGAATAAATAAATTAAATTAAAACATAGTAATTGAATTTGCGGATATCGCTACTTTGTATGATACTTAAATTTTTTTATAAAAGTATTCGACTGGGTTTTATTCTAAAACCCATCAAACTAGATTTTTTGATTTATTCCAAAACAATTTAACACTGATAATAATGTTTTAGAAATTGATCAGGTTTACCCGTGGACAAGGTTGGTGGGGTCTGGCGCCGGCGCCTGCGCATGACGTCACGCGGCGCGCTATACACTGCGTATTGTTCTCGGGACTTTATCGTGGTGTTAACTGTAGTAATCGTTCATTGTGCTAAACACGTCATTCGTATGGACTGCGTTATTAAGTAATTTCTTTCGTGTAATACGAGTACATGTTGTAAAAGTTAAAGATTTATTTTGAGATATTGAATTTGTAGCCATAATCATAAATTAAAAATTCACAAAGTATTTACAAAATGTTGCAGTAAAGAATTGTTCTTTCTTTCTTTTTTTTGTATTTTGGAGAGCAAAGAAACCCGTTTTCATTCTACTCGTATGTCCATACTTCGTCGGATTCTCCAGCTGTTTAATTTTATTGAAGCCAGCGAAATCCTCCGAGTGTACTTTAACAATCCGGCGTTTGTATATGTGTGAGTATGTATGTTTGTTCAACGATAATTTGAGTAGTTTTCATAAGAGCTTCATGAAATTTCGTAACCGTATAAAATAAATGTAGCTAATACAATTTTTAAGTTCGAACATGAGCCATATTGGTCAAGGGGTTGCCGAGTTATGGGATTCGCGAGTTCACAGGTTGGGGCGAAGTACTAGTTTTAAAAAGTTAATGGTATAACATTAATGGTAGCTATAAAACTATGTACTATTACTACTAGACAATAATTATTAGTTATTAATTAATAAATTAATATAGAAGAAAACCTTAGATGAGAAATATAGAGAATTTCGTCCTGTAATAATGTGAAGCGATTAAATATTACCTTATTGCTATGCACAGATAAATAAATAATATCGCGTAAATATATCTCCAGATACATCTCGGCGGACATGATACCTCGTGCGGCGTGGCATCAGTGCCGGTATGTGTATGTTGTACCAAACAGGTTTGCGCCCATATGGTCAGCGATGTGATTATTATTTAATCATATTACTTTACTGCGATCAGTGGCCCGCATTCCTTGGCTTATTTACTAAATGATCTCTTATCCTGATGCTGATCTTCATCTAGACTGGTAGTTGAGATCGGCATAAGTAGTTTATAAAAATCCCGAATAAAACTGACGCAAACAATAAAATAGTTTTGATTTTAAAAATTACTTTGTACCCGTGGACGCAAATCATCATATTAGGTTCACAAAATAATTTATTAATACAATACAATTATTAACATAATAATTGGTTTGTTGGTTGTTATAACTTATTTTAAAAAACAATCTAGTGTAAGCAGTAGCTTTCTTTCGTATTATATTTACGTAAGTACCTATAGTAAGTTTTTATTTTTGTAATAAAATCTTCAGCCATCTTCTTACAGCTAAAATTAATTTTAGAAGATAATAAATATAAAATCATACACATAATTAGTCAACGTGATGTTTATCTTATAATTAAAATATTTACATAAAAAACTGCCAGAAAATAAAAACATTTAATATGGCAGCCGGATCTAGGTCGTAAATTAAATAAATGCCGTTAAAACCACTTTAATAGCTAACCTAACACCATATCATGTTGAGTACATTTTTATTCCTTTTTAGGTCAGATCTGAACTAGATAAAATATTGAAAGCTCAATTTAACGTCAAATATCGTAAAGTAAGTCTCAATGTATTTTTAACAATATCTCAAATATTAAAAAGTAATTGTATCTATAGAGTAAAAAAAATAAAGTGGTAACAAAAATATTTCGCCATAACGGTCAGTAATTTAAAACCCATAATATTTCGATGCACAATTCCAATATCAGTAAAGCTAGTCTTCAATATAGATAATAGTATGTTCTTAATGGGCTAGCTACCGGAATTAGTTTATGGCTCATAATCGAGTAGCCACGGCGCCGCGAAGGCGTTTCTACAAAAATTAACTGGTTTCCACAGTCAATTCAACTTTGAACTCTAAAACCAAGTCGTAAGGTTCTGTACCAAGTTTCGGATTAGTAATAGATGTGGTATGACTCCAAACGATCCAGCAAGCTGCCTTTATGAAGCAGGCTTCTCACACTACAGGTGTTTTTATATGTACATAACGATCATGCTATTTAGACGGCTCCACCTACGTTAGATTGAGGCTTTGATTGCTTTAAGCTGCATAAAAACTCTTTGCTATTATACTCGTAGTCTTAAAATGAGCACTACAGACATCTTAGGATTGCTCATATTATAAATGTTTATATACAGGTGTAATGTACCATCAAAGGTCATTTTCAATTTCAAGGTATGCGGTTTGGTATTAAATACGGACTGTTGTGCATAAATTTTAATAGACCCATGTGACTAAACCTACATTTTAGGTAGGTAAGTAAATCATGTAATGTATTGTAAACTATACTCCCCTTTACAATAATCAGAAAGGGGAAGCCTTTGCCCAGCAGTGGGACACTGATATAGGGTAATAAAAAAAAACTTTTACTGGTAGAGACAAGAGAGAAGGCATTTACCTTTTTTTGGTTTAAAAAAGATTTTATAGATTATAAAATCCTAATCCTAACTAATATTATAAATGCGAAAGTGAGTTTGTATATTTGTTTGTTTGTTTCTTACCTCTTCACGCTTTATCTACTGGACCAATCTTCTTGAAAATTCGCATACACATAATTAGGAGTACTGAGAAGGACATAGAGTACCTTTCATCCCGGAAAAATGTAATGAACCCGTGGGATACGCGAGCAAAGCCGCGGGTAAAAGCTAGTAGATTATAAAATAAAATGGCAATGGTATCACAGTAATGATACGGGTCTTATAAATATGTAATGAATACGAGTAAGAAGCGTCGAAAATAGTCGAAATACTAGATACTTTATCAAACATATGGATATGAACGCGTCCAATAAAATGTTTGATTAATGACTGGCTTATAGGAATCTCGGACAAGAATAATATATCACGTCACAATAAAACCAGCTCTCAAAGGCGAGGATTCGAGGATGCTCATTACGCCGTTTCACAGCGCCATGTTAAAACAAAGAGGCCCTACATAAAGGGCGCCGCGTCCTCTCATCGAATGGTGTCGATCTCACCACCAGATAAAGCCTTCTCGGCCCCGAGCGTCTGATACAAATCTGGCGCCAAATTTCACAGAAACCGAATGCATTCTACACACAAAAAGATGCCCTTTTTAAGTGGATCTTATTTTTTTAGTTCCACTTTGAAACACCTGATTCACGAGCGGGTGAGATTCGAAATTTAAATAACGATTCTTTTAAAAACAATATGCTTTGTAAAACTGGCCAGCAACAGCAGTAGTACTTATCAACGTTGTATTTATATTCTTCTTTTACTTAAGTTTTGTAACTGGCCAGTAGTGCAAGTTCTAAAAATAAAACCTCACTAATCGAACGTTTTTTGAATGCGTGGTAAAAATCATGCGATACGTGTAACCAGCGTGTAACATTTCATTAAAAAAACCAACTCCAGTAGTTTCAACTTTTTTTGTGCACAGAGATTATGCAGCCAAGTTTAAATTGCAAGTGAACCTTTGATTGTGGGTCGGCAATTACGGGAATTTCACTTACGTGACAACACAGAAATGAGAAAATGATGAGCGGTCAGTTATGTGCGAGAAAAAATGATCAGACTAGTAATGTCGTGTCAGCGGTTACATATTCGCACGGTCTCTTAAGCTTAATGTATGAGAAGTCGTGATTTTGTTACGACTTTCTCCGAAGAAACATTACTGGTGGCGCCGGCCTGCCCGCCGCTTGTACACTACCGCTGACCTATTACTTTTCACAACTGTCGCATTTATAACTATTAGATGAGAAATAAATAAGCAATGACGACAATACTTTCTACTTCAATCCTTATTTTGTTCTGAAAAGAGAATTGATGGTTTTTTTTTGTTCTTTTAAACGTATGTTATTATATAACTGAAGTCACGAAAAGTTTAATTTAAATGCAGGAGTGTACTTTTATAAATAACTCGCCAAAATTAACCCCCTTTTTCAATAAAAATTTGTAAGGTGTGCTAATCCTATTTTAGTTTAAATATGTTTTGTTTCGTTCTTGCAATGTCAAATACTTATAGAAAAGAGTGATAGGGACAAAACTTATTTTAAAAATAGGTTTAACAAATGTTTGTTTTTTTATGAATAAGCCTCTACTTAGTGCATATTTTAAAAAAATATTTATAAGGCATTTCTCAAAAATCATGCGACAAGATAGAGATACACTCGGAAGGGCTTACTTATAAAGACTTCCAGATGCTCCTAACACTTGTACTACCTCTACAAAAAAAACATGTCTCGTTTCAATTTCATGTTCACACGCATGACTTGTAGAAATAGAAGTGCGGTATTATGACATTTCAAAATTAGAGTCCTTGTTTAATCACCGTAGGGTTGACATTACTTTATTAGAATTTTAATTCACAACATATAATACATTAAAACAGGTACGTACGTAATTAATAAATTAAAACTAAAGAAAGAAATGAAAAAAAGAAATATTATTTTAATTTATTTGGTACTCTTTTGGTGTGTAACTCTATTATGCGCAATATTACGTGTTGTCTTTAAAAAAAAAACTAAGGTCTTTCATTCAACTCTAGATTAATTCAGTACCTACGTAATTAACTAATCACTAATATTTAAAAAAAAATTAATGTATAGATCTTTTTTGTCTCTAAATCAGAGGCTTCGTCTCATTTTATACGAAAATAAAATAAAGTGACTTATAAGATATCCACGTGGAAAGCTAAAGGAAATACCGGAATAAAATACAATACAAATTACGGATAATTACTTTTACTAAAATCCTAATGTCTATAAATTTAGTATACGTTACGTGTTATATTTATTTATATTTTGAACTATTATTTATTAGCCAAGAGCAAGACCAGTAGGAAAATGGCCTTTTTTGAATTGCCCTGTGTCTTGGATTTTTCGTTGAGTTAGAATCCCACAATACAAGTTTAAAACTGAGTTTGGAGCTAGCCTTATCAGTGTGATTGGTCCTTATCTTTTTATTTATTTTAATTTACTAAAAAATTACGTTTGTATTCAACCCTGGACATAGTACAGTTAGATCCGGGAACGGGTCGGCTCCGCGGCGGCGGGCGCCTCGCCGTCGCTGCCACTAAGTTATTTATGCTTACCAAGTGAAACGACCAACTATAATTCATTGTATTTCTAATTTCATTCAACTAAATCCTCGACAAATATTCACGTAATTTTTTTAAAAGTTTATGTTGTTTCTGATAGGTAGAGTCGTCTCTACTTTAAACTTTAACAAAAAAAAACTTTAACGAAAAATGATTTGTGTTTTTCTATTAATATTATGTTGGTTATGCTTAATTTTACAAGTAAGAGATATAATGGACGTAGCTTTATAATAAACGTATTATGCATTCTAATGTGCGCAAAATAGTCAAATGATCAGTTTTCAAAATGTTCAATTTATATGCTCTGTCTTTTTTTTATACTAAATTATTATAAAATATTATTATAAAATGTTGGGGAAAAATTCACACATTACTCATAAAGTTGGCCTTATTTACTTCTTGTAATAAATCCAATTCTAATTTACTTTAATTCCAATTAAACTCTAATTTCCATTATTTTATTTTATTCCAATATACATTTTGTAATTAGAAAAACGTATTTTATACTCGTTCATATCACGTATTGACTTAAATAGTATTATTTATTATATGCTATTATCATTTATATAGTACTTTTACTATTTCGTGTTATTTTTTGGTAATAGAGAAAATTCTATTCTATTCTACTTTACAAGTTATTTACTAAACTACGCCTACTCAATCCGATGGTAAATCAGTTTTCACACGGTCTTCTGAGAATGTTGGACGATCGATGCAATGACCACCTGCCCCTACCCTTTATTAATTATAAAGTATAAATTTAGGTCTAGGTCAGTGTTAAATACATAGGTACGTTATTAATTACTAGGTTACTTATTATATTTATTTAATTTAACGATAATTATTTGTTTTATCATAGTACTGGTAGAGCTTAAAATATTTTAAAGTTTTTTTTTAATTGACAGTTAAGATTGCGTATTTTGATCCTTATGGTGCTTCCACACAGCTGTTAAAAATAGGTATTTACAAACATTTTCTGTCTAAATAAAACTGCATAAACTTAACATAAAAATAAAATACTGTTATACATAATAATACTTAAAATGACAATATGTTACAACAATATGAGTAGTTACTTGAATTTTGAAAATTTTTACTAATAAAAAAACCAGATGCATGTAGCTGAGATGCGTATGCTAAGATGGATGTCGGGGGTTACTAGAATGGATAAATCCGGAATGATTATAGGTGATTGTTAGAGTGATGACTAGAGTGTCGACAAATTAAAAAGCCATCGCCTGACCTGGTATGGCCACGTCATGAGGAGGGACGCCGAACATCTGGCAAAAAAGATGGTCGACTTGAAAGTAGACGGGTATAGAGGAAAAGAAAAACCGAGAAAGACGTGGGAAGAATGCGTAAGATCAGATATGGGAGAACGGGGTGTTAGTACGGAGATGGCGAAGGACAGAAATTTATGGAGGGAGTTGACATACAGAGCCGACCCCAAATAGGAAAAAGGCGAGGAAAGAAGAAGAAAAAACCGGTAGTTTGGTGGCACACTGCAATGTCACCCGTCCTTAAAAGCCCTAAGGATGCAACCAAGAACGCCAATTACCGTCGGCACTTCCATACGTTCCAATTTTACACCAATTTGTCTTTCACACTACAGCGCTTATGAAAAACACAGACCAATTACCTCGTAGACAACGAACGCTGTTAGCACAACAGCGGCCAACTGATCACACAAGCGAACAGTGTCCGGTGTAGTCACAACACGATTGTTCCAGTAGACGCAACATTAAGACACCTGGTGGGTGGTGGCTCGCTCACGTGCCTTGGAAAACTAATAGGTACTTCAATACTTGCATAAAGAGACGGCTCTAGAATATATATTTGTCTAAAGAGGGCGCCTAATGCTGATAATCTACATTTTTTTCCCGCTTCCACGCACACAAATTTACTCTAGCCGAAGCGAGACAGCGAGCCATGCGGGGAGCGAAGAATCGCTGCGGGTCAATCATCATCTTCCTCGCCTTCTCTCTTTTGGGGTTGGCTCTGTGTGTCAACTCCCTCCATCGTTTTCTATCATTTACCATATCTGTACTAGCCCCCCTCTCCTTCATGTCCCTCTTAACACATTCCCCCTAGGTCTTTCTAGGTCGTCCTCTATCTCTGTTGTTAACCATTTTATTAGCCAGATGTTCGGCATCCCGCCTCTTGATATGACCGTACCATGTTACCACGATGGCTTTTTAACTTCTCTACAATCGATGCCACCTTTAAACTCCTTCTTATATATTCATTCCTGATCTTATCCATCTTCGTCACCCCACACATCCACCTAAGCATCCGCATTTCTGCTACATGTAACTTATGTTCTTCTTTTTTCTTCGTAGCCCAACATTCCCCTCCGTACAGAACAGCAGGTCTTATTTATATATCTTTCCCTTTAGTTTCAATGGGAGCCGCTTATCGCAAGGCTGGTTTACGCGTTTCTGGTTTTTGAGGTATTTTTAGTTTTACAAAGAATGTTTAAGAGTTATTAAAAAAATAAGACATATGATGACTGCCTTATGTTTAATACAATAGAGAGTATGCATGCATTTTTTTTATATTTTTAATCGATAATCCTCGTCGAGAAATAGCCGCAAAAAATAAATCAGTGCCGAAAAACATGTATATGGTGTAGAAAATAAATATTAAAAATAGCAAGTAGATTATAACAACTAAAACACGCCATTTTAAAATATGACGTCAAAGTCTGCAATATCCGCTAGAGACAGAAGCTGTCAACGCATGTTTTTCTTTTTTGGGTACTTTCGATATTATCAGCCAGTGATGTTTGTTAAACCTCTATGTAAAAGTACATACATTTCGAATGTCATTGATAGTCAAACTACATGGACGGACAGTTCTACCGAACGCACCCGAACTTGTCATTTCCTTTTTATGAACTTTGTCGTCATTTCCTTTTTGTTTGTCAAAAGTTCCCGCGCAATATTTGCATATTTTCAATAATTTATTTCTAATCCAAATAAGAGTCAGTAAGAAAAATAATTAACTAGGCGTGGTAACGTATTAATAGAAATTGTAAAATAAAAATATGAGCCGGATTGGTATTACATGCATATTCCTTATTATAATCCAAAGTTACAACAGCTAATTTATTGTATTTCTTGAATACTAGCCGTTGTATAATTTGGAGGCAACTTCGCAATTTTTTTCTATAGAGAAAATTTTAAACAATTGTGTTTTTAAAACATATAATAACTATAGTTAGTTCTGAACTTGGCTGTGCTTTTATTTCAAAGTGAGTATTTCGCTCATATTGATAATATTTAAGATCGCTCTAAGTACCATCAGGGTCGTACGCTACGCTATTAATCATTATTTTTGATTGCCGTGGGGTTTGCGGCAGAGCAGAATAGCACCACTCCAAGTCTTCCCGTGGATGTCGTAGAAGGCGACTAAGGAAACACAAACTAAACAAAGCTTAACATCAATGAGACCTCTCCAACCCGTCTGGCCAGCGTGGAGGGTGTAGGCCAAATCTGCTAAATATCTTTCTTATTAATATTTCACTGTGTTTTATTTATTATTATTTTTATTATATTTATAGCCTATTTTGTAGCCAAAACGACTAGCTATGATTTATTTATTTTTTATTTAAACTTTATTGTACAAAATACAATTTGTATAGCACAATAGGCGGACTTAATGCTAAAAGCATTATCTGACAGCCAACCTTTGGGTTGTTAGAAAACTCAAAATGGGTACAAAAAATATTAATTTAATTTCAGAGCATTCAGATTAATTAATTTCTGGTATAATTGATGATGATTAATGAACTGCGCATATTTGCGGAAAACGGCCACTTTTGGCAAAAATGCGTAGAAAAGCTTAACGTTCTAACTGTAAACAGTCGTTCATTAAATAATTTGAAGGGTTATGGGGCTTCACAAAGACAAAATTTTAAATGATATCTCCGTTTCCTTTAAAATGATTTATTTCAAATGAGGGCAGCACTTGACCCCAGGAAATTCGCTAAATGACAATAAGTAAAATCAAAAATTTTTTTCTAAATGTCGAATCAAACTTTTTCTATGGGATTTGTATGAAAATACCAAACCGTGACGTCATGGATATTTGGAGTCAAATAGGTTTTACTGCATTAAAAATCTAAAATCACGTTGAAAATGTATATTATGATGTCATGATCATAATATACATTTTCAACGTGATTGATGTCAAGTGACACTATCTATGACGTTTTATTATCTTAACAGTACCAAATAATTTATTTTCGACCCAGTCATCTTCCGAGTATTGTAGTGCTGTATAAATCAATAATTTGGTTACGGTTTTTTTTATACTTTTTTTTTTATGTCTGCACAATAAACATTTTCTACGGGATTTGTATGAAATATCAAACCGTGACGTCTTAAGTAGTTTCTTGCAGTCAAATAGCGCTCTTAATATCAGTTTTTCTGTATAATTAAATCTAACGTCACGTTCAAAATGGATGTAATCAATAACAAGTGACATTATTTTGTGTCGTATCTTATCAGTAAAAAATAAGTAAAAGTTTGACCCAAAATTTAATTTTTTGTTTTTTTTTTAGCAACTTCTGTATTATTTAATGTTTTTATTATAAATAAATGAAGTTACCTTTCGTGAGTATTTATTTACTTTCAAATATAATATAGCGGTTCTACGCTTTCTAGATATAGCTTTAACATTTGAATTCTATGACCTCAAATTAAAATAATATTTAAACTAAACGGAAATAATTCAGCCAGTAGGTAGGAACATTTTCATGCATTAGTATATTGATGCAGACTCGGTACCACCTCATGGCGACTGGGAAGTCTCCAAGTTTTTTTACATTCATATTAATAATGTATTTTACCACCTGGCTAGACGAGAAAAATTGCACTCCACTGACATATTGTCAGATGCCATTAGTTATACATCTACAATGGCCTAGATTTGAATAAAGCCTAGACACAGAATAGAATTTAGTCTGAAAAAAATCTTTATTATACGGAGGGGACGAGCTGTGGTACACTCCGTCCCGAAATACAGATGTGATCATTTATCAAAGGAACGTATTTAAATTTACAATACACATCAATCTTGTTTCGAAAATGCTAATGATTGTAGAAATGTTTTTTCATTAAAATCCCCCAAAAAATATATTTGTTTTTTGACATTAATTCAAATGTGGTTTTTCGTGGACAACTGTACCTTTTTATGCAACAGGGCAAGCGTATGGTAATGTTGATATGTAATGATTTTCAAAAACAAACATTAATCTAATACTTGTCTCAGTATTCACGGCGACAGCGTCTGCCTGTACTACTTAATTTCAACCTGTTTTGCATACAGTCGGTCATGTTACCATATTGTCTTATCACTAAGCGAACTGTTTTACGAGTATGATATAACCTTATTTCGTATAAGTTTGCACATACGAACTCAACATTTGTCGAAATCAAGGTGATATTTAAGCAATATGTTTTTTTTTTTATGAAGGGAACTCAGAAATATTAGTTATACTACTTATAGTTCTTTTCAAAATACATGTACTATATAGTGTTTGGTCATGCATGACATACCGATAATGTCGTCATATATACGAACAACTTTTACTAAGGAAATAATTCCGAAATCGCGAGAAAAATTCCGTTGCTCCATAATTACCTATTTACCGCATAAAAAGTATAGAGCAGCGAATTTTTTTTTCGCATATTCGAAATTATTCCCTTAGTAAGAGGTTTTCATATAGATGACTACAGCGGTATGTCATGCATGACCGAACACACTGTATTTATGGATTTAATATTGGTAAGTCTATTTAGATAGGGAGTTGTACTAACCGTATATTGAGCTTAGCTATATGTACCTAATGCTTATTTACTCGTTATTTTAGTCATAAGTAACACACATTCACAACAATTACATATTAAAATAAGTTTGGAAAATTCATAAGTGCACGCCTCATAATCTCATTTTTCACAATTAAATTGAAATTACGATTAAACTACATTAAATTAGACCGTGATCTTCGAAAGGACTTAGTTTTGGATAATACTGAAGCGTATAAAAAAAATGGACTTGATCAGATAAGTTTTTCGGGAGTTATCGTGACCACGCCAGTTTCTATACATACAGACACACGGACGTCCACAAAATGATTTTATTAAACATTGTTTTTATTTATTTAAAAGGCAAAATGTCTTTTAAAAATGTCATAAGTGTTGAAACTAGTGTTTTTCCTTGACATTTATGTGTAAATATTATTTTATAATTATATATTGTACAAGTGCGATAGAAAATAAATAGAGACACATTTAGTTAAAAAAATCACTTGATTTTTGTAAGGCGAGAGTAGAGCACTACCTCATGCGCTTCGCTTATGAGGCGTGCAATAAAATACATAATCGGATACGGAACCATGACATTTTGGCTGTAATTTAGCATGCGACTGGTTTGACTATATTTAGGAAAAATGTTTCTAAAATGGCGAATCAAACGCCCACAGCATACAAACGGTTGGCGCCATTGGTCGCAAGATCGACCTCGCAATGGCGCCAATTCGACGGCCAATAAATAACGAATAAAAAAGTTAATCTTGCAATCGGCCAAACAGCCAGCTGGCAGGTCCAGATGAAAATATGTAGCTGAAAATTAATTTAATTGAAATTTTCGCAACTGAAAAATCCCACAATTCGCAATGGCAAAAGGATTATGGAGTTACCAATGCATGTTATCTTGGTTTTTTAAGGCGAAATGGGTTCACAATTTGCAATACTGTGCGTGTTTTTGAAAAATCACTGTTATTAAACTTCTACAGTTTATTCCTCAAAAAATTTACATAATCATCATTTTCTACAGACACCCACAATAGCCAAAACACGATTGAGCATTTTTGGCTCGATAAAAAAAATACAAATATACCTTTAAATTTGCCTTTATAATACATATTACTATTTTATACAATCACCTTTTTATATGAAAATTTTACCAAAAAATGTATTATCTAAATATTTATCGGTTATGGCAAAAAAAAATTATAAATATAATACAAAAAAAATTATAATAAAAACCCTGCGAAATATCGTCGAGCACGGCTCCGGGCCTTTCTCCGCTCTCGACAAATATTTCACTGTTTTTTTTTTTTTGTATTATATATATAATTTTTTGTAGCCAAATTGATAGATATTTAGATAATACATTTTTTGGTATAATTTTCATATAAAAAGGCCTTATGATTCTTATGTAAAATTTTTGAGGAACAAACTGTAGTAGTTTAATTACAGTGATTTTTTAAAAACACTTACAGTTTTCTTGGCTCAGACGGGGCCTTAAGAAAAAAATCTGGTAACGAAAAGAACATGGTTGTTTTGTCTGTATTTAAATATAACTCTATAAAGTTTTAAGGTTAAATAAATTGTAAACATTTATGCTTATGTTGATAAATAAATAAATATAAATTATATTAAACTGAAAGGTACAAAATATGCCAACAAATAAGTTTATTTCTAATTTTTATTAGACTTCACTAGTTTCCAGAGAAACCATTTCATAATAATATGTAAGTACTCGTATAGGTATTGAAAATACTATTCCACTTCTTCTTTGCTGGTGTGGAAAAAAAGAAAAACATAGAATGTACCAGCTGCTTCTCTTCCCGTGCAGATCGTAAAAGCCAATATGCGACGCGGCTTGCAACCCATCACTATTGTGATTTCCCTTTTACACCTTCAGGCCCACCAAGACTCAAAAAGTGGTCTGGGGCTTACCGCCGTAGGCTGTCTCTGCCCTGATAGGATAAAGACGTGATCTGTATCTTGACTTTACATTAATTCGCCTCTATAGCATTTCATGAGCCGTCAGTTTTAAACTGTGTAAGAACATATTAAGCAATTTAAATCAAATCTAGCAATGCTTCCCGGATGTCGTCACCTAGAAACAGGTAAACATGTGGCGCCGTCGAATCGCCGACCAATTTATCTTGAAGTAATCTCCAATTCACTCGATTCGTTAGCGAATTAATGCAAATGTGGCTGTAGGAATGCGGTGACGCCAAACATTCCGATAAACATAAACACGATCATAATACACAAGGCTTTCATTTCATTTTGCTTGTGAAATAACATCCTTTTATAATTCTGATGGCCGATTTTTTGTCATTTTAACATAGAGGATAAGTAGGTACAATCTGGCAAGTCAGTTTGGAAATGGAATTAAACTACTCGTAGTAGTGACAACAAATTGTGTTACCAATGTTGCCATACAATAAAAATTATATATTTTTTTATATAAAATTTAAATTTTCTCCGAGGTGTTTCTTCCATATCGCCAAAGTTCTTCATCAAGACCAACTTTGTAGTAAAGGCTTTCAAATAAAAAAGATTCATTAAACTTGGTTTATAATTGGCGAAGATAATGCGTACCATAACTACAAAAATGAAATTAAAAAAAAACATACAAATCGAAGGAGGTTATCAACCTCCTTCGTTGAAATCGATTAAAATAAGGTTGCATTTATCAGTTTTCTTTATCACACTAAATTTTTTGTGTAGACTATACCTATACAAGTGAAAATTACAACAAAAGAAGTCGGTTACGTAATATGATTCAGTCTTCTAAGGTCTCTCCAACTGGTTGGCATTGTCATTAATTTGCTTAAAAATGTGACTTGTGCTAAAATCTGGTTCTAATTATGTGAAAAGAAGTCGTAAATTATTATTTGTGATAATAAATTTTGCAAGGTTTTTTTTTCCTCTTGGTGACGACAAGGGCCATCGATGCATGCAGAAATATATGAGTTCTGACGACTATACAAGGTTGCATAGATGCGCCGGCGACGCGGAAAGTATGCAAGAAAATGACAGATGTGACCTGTCGTTACGTGTTTTACTATTTATCTAATTCGCTTTAAAAATGTTTAAGGTCTATAAATTAGGGGTCAATGAATTTAATGAAATGATTGACCTAAATTCTTTGCGTAAATTATATATTTTTTTTATGCGGCTACGAATTACAGAGAGACAGCCAAAAAGCCAAAGGCTGTAGCAGGCATTTGTCACTCCCCGTTTGGGTATCGAAAATGTACCTACATTATTACTATGCGCGCAGGCAGCCCCTCCCGGTGGTAAATTCAGTTATACGAATCGTTTGTCCAGAGTCATAAGGATGAAATTGGCTTGCAATGGATGTCTAGGTATCTAAACAAAAAGGTGCTGAGTTCTGATGTGAGCTAAATTAAACCGTATCACTAACAACATTGAGTAGATATTTCTTTGAATTTCTTTGTTGAGTGAGACTTCTGTACGGAGTGTATCTATTCTGTGGCTGTAGTAAGCTAAGATGGCAGGCTTACGTAGGTCAAAAAACATAGATAAAAAATGATTATAATTTTTGACAGCCGTGTGGTTTCCGGCAGAGTAGAATAGAATCACTCCAAGTCTTCCCGTGGATGTCGTAAAAGGCGACTTAGGAAATACAAGCTAAACAAAGCATGGACATCAGTGAGACCTCTCCAACCCGTCTGGCCAGCGTGGAGAGTGGAGAGGCCAAATCCTCTGGCTGCTCTGGCCAAGTAAGGCCCTGGCAGTACAGAGAGGGTCATGCTCCTGCAGTGGAGAGAGAAAGACCTGATGATGATTATGAAGATATTTTTTGAGTTTTAATAATAAGCAGGCAGAAGATGAGAAATACGTTGGTTAGAGGTTTATTATATAATATTATTCATTGGGAAAACTTATCCAAAATAATTAACTGAATCACCTTTTAAATATTTGTACTAAATGAAAAATTGCCTTGTATTATATGAATAAACGAGCAAATGCGAGTCAGACTCGTACATGAAGGGTTCCGTACCTCCGTACAATTTTTTAAAACGCTGAAGAAAAACGTTTCTTGTATGACGACCCCCTTTATTTTTCTACTTTTTTTATTTTTATTATTTGTTGTTATAGCGGCAACAGTAATACATAATCGGTGAAAATTTCAAGTGTCTAGCTATTACGGTTCAAGAGATAGAGCCCTGTGACAGACGTAAAGACGGACAGACAACGGAGTCTCAGTAATAGTATCCCGTTTGCACCCTTTGGGTACGGAACCCTAAAAAAGCATCGTGTTAAACAGTTAACCCAAGACTTTTCCGATTGTACATCTATTAGCCGAAGCAATTCGACCGCAAACAATTGCGAAAGCAGTTTACCAAACGAGCTCACCCGATAAAAATGTAATTTCCTGCGGAAATCTGTGTGTTATTGCTTGTCGCACTTTATTTGCGCCGAGTGCGCCGACGCATGTTTTGCGGTTTACGAGTGTGAGAAGGCCTACCGAACAGCCGAACATAAACGTGACAAAAACGTGTGGGCGTTTTTGACTTCTTTACCCACCTCGGTTTTAAGGACATTGGCTTGTTTATCATACTTTTCCCAAAGACTACATACTTCTACACTCAGTCCATAATTGGTCGAAGCGAGCTTATTTAGCTGTTAAAAAGAATTATTATTTTCAAGAGCTAAATTACAGTGTAACCGAAGCCGGATTTGACTAACGGCAAGCAATCAAGCTTTATAACAATGCGAACTGAATTGTTCTTTACGTAACAAGTGACAATGAAATGCTTAAATTAATAATCATGTCAAAAGCCTACATCATCATCTTCCTCGCCTTCTCTCTATTTGGGGACAGCTCTGTATGTCAACTCCCTTCATCGTTTTCTATCATTTACCATATCTGTACTAACCCCCTTCACATATTCCCCCCACGTCTTTCTAGGTCGTCCTCTATCTCTGACCATCGAACTTCAAGTAAATCATTTTACTAGGCAGATGTTCGGCATCCCCTCTTGACATGACCGTGATAAACGGTAGCTTTTTAACTTCTCTACAATCGGTTCTTATTTTATTTTTTATTATTATTCGATCTTTAAACTCCTTCTTATATGTATATTCATTCCTGATCTTATCCATCTTCGTCACCCCACACATCCACCTAAGCATCCGCATTTCTGCTACATACATGTAACTTATGTTCTTATGTCGAAAGCCCACATTACATCTAAGAAGCTAAGAATAAAATCACAGCCTTCCTGCTACTTGTAAGTTTTCTGAAGACCTTGTTCATTTTTTTATAAAAGCAGTTCATGCCAAGGGAAGCACGGAGGCTCGTTTTTGTCCGGCCACCCACTCGCTTCCTCCCTTTGTGCGTTTCGACGAATTTTGGCTTCCTTACGCCATCCCTTTAATATTAATGTGTATGCAAAAATTAACCCCTTAGAGAAACGGTGTAACCTTTCTGAGGCTTTGGGAAAACTGGTTGTTTTCTTGTAAACAGACGGACATATTGTTTTCAAAGAGTTGAAGAATATATTTTGTTATTTTGAATTTTAAAAAGATAGAAAGTTTGTGGGTTTTGAGACTTGAGGCTTGTGTCCCTCCCCGTTTAGGTATCGAAAATATACCTACAGTAGTACAATGCGCGCAGCGGCCCCTCGGAGTGGTAAATTCAGTTATACGAATCGTTTGTCCAGAGTAATAAGAATGGAATTGGCCTGCAATTGGATGTTTAGGTTAAAATGAAAGTCTAACTACTTTACTAACATTACACATTCTATCATTAGTTGCAGTAAAGCATTAATTTGTAGTCATTTGCAGCATTGGCCATTCCGTGCGATACATCTGTCAGCCGTATGTCACATGTGACAATGTTGACGCTATTCAATACAATACGTCGACATCTGGTGTTGCGTATTAGATAAATCGATAGCATAGCAAAATTAACGTTTTAATCGTTGCTACACACTTTTTCGGGCGAAATACTAAGGTCGAGAGAATTAAAAAATAGGTATTCGTAAAATCTATTGCTGTCGCACTGTGCCCGAATAATAACCGAGCGAGTGCGACAGAGAAAACTGCAGTAACCAATATAAGTATTTTTTTCATTACGAATTAACAAAGAATTGAGCGGTGTTCGTTTGTTTTAATTTTTTTATATAATCTAGTCAAATTTGTTTTCGGGATGTTTGAACACAGCGGAAAATCTGGCCATTTTTTAGGTTTTTGAACGTTCATATCTCTTTTAATAATAAATTTATGAAAACAAAGAAAACATAGGAACATGCCAATAGTGGCTATAGATATTCAGGCATTATCCAGGGAGGAAACAGGGGACTACGTTTGTATGGAAAAACGTCTTAATCGGCACAGCCGGGCAGCGAAACCAAATATAATGTAGATGAATGTTTGGGGGATAAGCGGATATAATGCCGGCCCCAATATGTGTGTAGCAACCCTTACACGCCTTCTACTTCGTCTAAGCGCGTTCCCGTTTGCATCAGCTGTGCTGCTTCGGAACCCGGAGTGCGCTTTCCCACCTTTTCTTCTCCAAATATAACTACATGTCAATAGTCACCCAAGGATGCCAAAGACCTTGCCGAATGGAGAAGAAATAGCTGGAACAGTTTAAATGATTTGGCTTTAGTTTAACGACCGGCCGCCTGCCTGACGTCAACCCTCTTTGGGAATGTATTTGTGCGAAAAGTTTTAGAAACGACCGCCGCCCGACGTTAACGCTCCTTGGGAATGCATGATGTTTGTGCTTTCCTTCTTCGTGCAGTCCTTTAGTCGCCTCTTATGACATCCACAGTAAGAGATGGAGTGGTCCTATTCTAACCCGGAACCACACGGGTACGCCTTCTCAGTATTATAATATGATCTTATCTAGAAATTAAATTATTGACACATTTTATCTTGCCTAGTAATTAAATATCTATAAATGTAGTGATTAGGCTGGAACAATTGGATTACGGCGTAGCCTGATGATAACTGATCCCTGATACAGTGAAAGTACATTATCAGTCATATGTCGCATAAGAGACGACAAACGACGTAATTATCATTTCCTTTTTAGGGTGCCGTACCCAAAAGGTGCCAACGGGACTTTATTACTGAGACTCCGCTCCAAGGGCTCCAAAGGCTGTAGCAGGCATTTGTCACTCCCCGTTTGGGTATCGAAAATGTACCTACATTATTACTATGCGCGCAGGCAGCCCCTCCCGGTGGTAAATTCAGTTATACGAATCGTTTGTCCAGAGTCATAAGGATGAAATTGGCTTGCAATGGATGTCTAGGTATCTAAACAAAAAGGTGCTGAGTTCTGATGTGAGCTAAATTAAACCGTATCACTAACAACATTGAGTAGATATTTCTTTGAATTTCTTTGTTGAGTGAGACTTCTGTACGGAGTGTATCTATTCTGTGGCTGTAGTAAGCTAAGATGGCAGGCTTACGTAGGTCAAAAAACATAGATAAAAAATGATTATAATTTTTGACAGCCGTGTGGTTTCCGGCAGAGTAGAATAGAATCACTCCAAGTCTTCCCGTGGATGTCGTAAAAGGCGACTTAGGAAATACAAGCTAAACAAAGCATGGACATCAGTGAGACCTCTCCAACCCGTCTGGCCAGCGTGGAGAGTGGAGAGGCCAAATCCTCTGGCTGCTCTGGCCAAGTAAGGCCCTGGCAGTACAGAGAGGGTCATGCTCCTGCAGTGGAGAGAGAAAGACCTGATGATGATTATGAAGATATTTTTTGAGTTTTAATAATAAGCAGGCAGAAGATGAGAAATACGTTGGTTAGAGGTTTATTATATAATATTATTCATTGGGAAAACTTATCCAAAATAATTAACTGAATCACCTTTTAAATATTTGTACTAAATGAAAAATTGCCTTGTATTATATGAATAAACGAGCAAATGCGAGTCAGACTCGTACATGAAGGGTTCCGTACCTCCGTACAATTTTTTAAAACGCTGAAGAAAAACGTTTCTTGTATGACGACCCCCTTTATTTTTCTACTTTTTTTATTTTTATTATTTGTTGTTATAGCGGCAACAGTAATACATAATCGGTGAAAATTTCAAGTGTCTAGCTATTACGGTTCAAGAGATAGAGCCCTGTGACAGACGTAAAGACGGACAGACAACGGAGTCTCAGTAATAGTATCCCGTTTGCACCCTTTGGGTACGGAACCCTAAAAAAGCATCGTGTTAAACAGTTAACCCAAGACTTTTCCGATTGTACATCTATTAGCCGAAGCAATTCGACCGCAAACAATTGCGAAAGCAGTTTACCAAACGAGCTCACCCGATAAAAATGTAATTTCCTGCGGAAATCTGTGTGTTATTGCTTGTCGCACTTTATTTGCGCCGAGTGCGCCGACGCATGTTTTGCGGTTTACGAGTGTGAGAAGGCCTACCGAACAGCCGAACATAAACGTGACAAAAACGTGTGGGCGTTTTTGACTTCTTTACCCACCTCGGTTTTAAGGACATTGGCTTGTTTATCATACTTTTCCCAAAGACTACATACTTCTACACTCAGTCCATAATTGGTCGAAGCGAGCTTATTTAGCTGTTAAAAAGAATTATTATTTTCAAGAGCTAAATTACAGTGTAACCGAAGCCGGATTTGACTAACGGCAAGCAATCAAGCTTTATAACAATGCGAACTGAATTGTTCTTTACGTAACAAGTGACAATGAAATGCTTAAATTAATAATCATGTCAAAAGCCTACATCATCATCTTCCTCGCCTTCTCTCTATTTGGGGACAGCTCTGTATGTCAACTCCCTTCATCGTTTTCTATCATTTACCATATCTGTACTAACCCCCTTCACATATTCCCCCCACGTCTTTCTAGGTCGTCCTCTATCTCTGACCATCGAACTTCAAGTAAATCATTTTACTAGGCAGATGTTCGGCATCCCCTCTTGACATGACCGTGATAAACGGTAGCTTTTTAACTTCTCTACAATCGGTTCTTATTTTATTTTTTATTATTATTCGATCTTTAAACTCCTTCTTATATGTATATTCATTCCTGATCTTATCCATCTTCGTCACCCCACACATCCACCTAAGCATCCGCATTTCTGCTACATACATGTAACTTATGTTCTTATGTCGAAAGCCCACATTACATCTAAGAAGCTAAGAATAAAATCACAGCCTTCCTGCTACTTGTAAGTTTTCTGAAGACCTTGTTCATTTTTTTATAAAAGCAGTTCATGCCAAGGGAAGCACGGAGGCTCGTTTTTGTCCGGCCACCCACTCGCTTCCTCCCTTTGTGCGTTTCGACGAATTTTGGCTTCCTTACGCCATCCCTTTAATATTAATGTGTATGCAAAAATTAACCCCTTAGAGAAACGGTGTAACCTTTCTGAGGCTTTGGGAAAACTGGTTGTTTTCTTGTAAACAGACGGACATATTGTTTTCAAAGAGTTGAAGAATATATTTTGTTATTTTGAATTTTAAAAAGATAGAAAGTTTGTGGGTTTTGAGACTTGAGGCTTGTGTCCCTCCCCGTTTAGGTATCGAAAATATACCTACAGTAGTACAATGCGCGCAGCGGCCCCTCGGAGTGGTAAATTCAGTTATACGAATCGTTTGTCCAGAGTAATAAGAATGGAATTGGCCTGCAATTGGATGTTTAGGTTAAAATGAAAGTCTAACTACTTTACTAACATTACACATTCTATCATTAGTTGCAGTAAAGCATTAATTTGTAGTCATTTGCAGCATTGGCCATTCCGTGCGATACATCTGTCAGCCGTATGTCACATGTGACAATGTTGACGCTATTCAATACAATACGTCGACATCTGGTGTTGCGTATTAGATAAATCGATAGCATAGCAAAATTAACGTTTTAATCGTTGCTACACACTTTTTCGGGCGAAATACTAAGGTCGAGAGAATTAAAAAATAGGTATTCGTAAAATCTATTGCTGTCGCACTGTGCCCGAATAATAACCGAGCGAGTGCGACAGAGAAAACTGCAGTAACCAATATAAGTATTTTTTTCATTACGAATTAACAAAGAATTGAGCGGTGTTCGTTTGTTTTAATTTTTTTATATAATCTAGTCAAATTTGTTTTCGGGATGTTTGAACACAGCGGAAAATCTGGCCATTTTTTAGGTTTTTGAACGTTCATATCTCTTTTAATAATAAATTTATGAAAACAAAGAAAACATAGGAACATGCCAATAGTGGCTATAGATATTCAGGCATTATCCAGGGAGGAAACAGGGGACTACGTTTGTATGGAAAAACGTCTTAATCGGCACAGCCGGGCAGCGAAACCAAATATAATGTAGATGAATGTTTGGGGGATAAGCGGATATAATGCCGGCCCCAATATGTGTGTAGCAACCCTTACACGCCTTCTACTTCGTCTAAGCGCGTTCCCGTTTGCATCAGCTGTGCTGCTTCGGAACCCGGAGTGCGCTTTCCCACCTTTTCTTCTCCAAATATAACTACATGTCAATAGTCACCCAAGGATGCCAAAGACCTTGCCGAATGGAGAAGAAATAGCTGGAACAGTTTAAATGATTTGGCTTTAGTTTAACGACCGGCCGCCTGCCTGACGTCAACCCTCTTTGGGAATGTATTTGTGCGAAAAGTTTTAGAAACGACCGCCGCCCGACGTTAACGCTCCTTGGGAATGCATGATGTTTGTGCTTTCCTTCTTCGTGCAGTCCTTTAGTCGCCTCTTATGACATCCACAGTAAGAGATGGAGTGGTCCTATTCTAACCCGGAACCACACGGGTACGCCTTCTCAGTATTATAATATGATCTTATCTAGAAATTAAATTATTGACACATTTTATCTTGCCTAGTAATTAAATATCTATAAATGTAGTGATTAGGCTGGAACAATTGGATTACGGCGTAGCCTGATGATAACTGATCCCTGATACAGTGAAAGTACATTATCAGTCATATGTCGCATAAGAGACGACAAACGACGTAATTATCATTTCCTTTTTAGGGTGCCGTACCCAAAAGGTGCCAACGGGACTTTATTACTGAGACTCCGCTGTCTGTCCGTCCGTCTGTCACAGGGCTCTATTTTCACCGATTAGGTAGTATTAATATGGCCGCTATAATAACAAATACTAAAAATAGGATAAAGTTAAAAATTGAAGGGGGTCGCCATACAAGAAACGTGTTCTTTCAACGTTTTAAAACATTGTACGGAAGTAAGAAACCCTTCATGTACTTGTCCGACTTGCATTTAATCGTTGTTTTTCATAATATGAAAGACATTACATACATAAGAGCACCCCTCTCCAAGTATCTAAGTCCAACTCTAATATCCTTCTCTACCTGGATCCACTATTGATTGGATCATCAATAGCATCAGTATATGTACTTATTATATCATATTGTGACTCCTAAAAAACTTGAAATCTTACTCAACTATTGTATACAGGGACTAACAAAATATACTAAAACTATTTGAAGGGTGGATTCAGTCCATTATACTGAACAACTTTCCCCAAGGAAACCAACATGTATCGAAATATGAAAAATATTTTTTGCTTTTTATACAAACTGATCTGATGTTTTTTATATTTCACTATATATTCCTACGGGAAAGTTGTTCAGTATGATGGACGGAATTCAGCCTTAAAATAGTTTCAGTATACCTATTTTATTAGACGCTGTATATTTGTAGTCCTCGCCATATTGCGAAAAACTCCGATATAGGTAATATGGCATCGCCCAAAATACATACAAGATAAATACAGAGAGGGTCGTGCTCCTGCAGTGGAAACTAAAAAGACCTGATGATGATGGCGGAGCTTCAGACCTGTGACTGGTTGTAGCTTTGTACCTAGAAATTTCGAATACTACTCGTATTCGAGATTCCTAACCTGAAAAGTGAAAACCTAGCCATGTGACTGGCTTTTTTCCACAACACAACGGTATTGTGCATTTGAGTTTTACGACTATTTTGAAATAGGGCTTTTCACGTGTGCGCGCGCCGACACGTGCCTCTCGCTGGTCAAGAAAAGACTGGCGACACAAGGCCGCACAAAAGGGCGTGAAAAGATTGGAAAGAATACGAAAATCGTTTAGCTATACGTATAAAATACATCTACATATCGTTGGACGCAGGCCTTCACCCGTGTGGTTCCGGGTTAGAATAGGACCAATCCATCTCTTCCTGTAGATGTTGTAATCATTTTTTTATATACAACTACCAATTTCCTTACTGTTTTTAAAAGAAGTTTTCTTTTTATTAGATATTATTTGATGTTTCATAAAAAATATTGTGCAATATCAAATACAGTCAAGTAAAGTACGTAACAAACTAGGCTTTTATATACCGCCCTATTCATCATCATCATCAGACTGCCTCCTACGCGTTGCGATGACCGGTCATTCGCCGATAAACATAGCCTCCGTATATCTACCGGGCAATAAAACATTGCTACGTGAAGACTTAGAAACCCTATTTGCTATAGGAAACTCCACCATTTTGGCGGGCGATTTCAATAGCAAATCCATTAGATGGCACTCCGTGACTAACTCGCCCAACGGAAAGAGACTAGAGCGTCTTACAGACGAGCTAGACTTTGACGTTGTAGCCACCTTGGCGCCTACCCGATACCCCAACTCCGAACAAGGAGGGAACCCCAGCGTTCTCGACATAGCACTACTAAAGAACATTACCCTTCAGGTATGTTCAGCAGAAGTGTACCCGGACATTGACTCCGACCACCGACCAGTAGTACTCCAATTAGGACCGACAGACGACGGACGCACAATCCACACAAGGACAGTAACGGACTGGAAGAAACTCGCAAGAGTACTCGACCAGTCCTCCCCGCACTTGGACTCTATTCCCGATAGGGTGACCACCACTGACGAAACAGACTTGGCAATCTCATCTCTCACCAGCCATCTGCAAGCAGCCATAAAGGACTGCTCTCGGCAGGTCCCATCTATGGATCCTACCCATAGGTTCGAACTGCCCGAGGATATGCGACGGCTGATGACAGAAAAGAGAGCCGCAGCTAGACTGCACGACCTCTACCCGACTGAAGAAGCCCGCTCCAACCTACGCTATCTCCAACGGCGAGTTAGAGAAAGAATAGCGGAACTTAGGGACGAACGCTGGGGTACTCTTCTCTCTGAAATCTCACCATCGCACACAGCTTACTGGCGTGTAGCGAAATCCCTTAAGACTGACTACATCTCCTCTACCCCTCCCCTTAACAGGGAAGACGGCTCCATCGCCTTCGATGATGACGAAAAAGCTGAATGCCTAGCAGACAGCCTGGAGAGCCAATGCTCTCCTAGTCGTGAGCCAGTAGACCCCGTCCATCTCCTTGAGATTGAATCGCATGCAGAACGGCTCGCCGCATCTGCCACGATTCCTCCCGAGACCCCTCTAGCCCCGACGACGGTTGAAGAAGTTCAATCGATCATCAAATCTTTAAAAAACCGGAAAGCACCCGGTGCTGACGGTATCTCCACTGGCATCCTCAAACGCCTACCACAGACCCTCCTCCTCCTCCTAGTCAGCATATTTAATGCCTGCCTGGCAAATTGCACATTTCCAGATGCCTGGAAACACGCAACAGTCATAGGCATTCCCAAACCAGGTAAAGACCTGAAAAATCCGACATCATATCGACCTATCAGCCTTCTGAGCTGCTTGGGAAAGATATATGAAAGGATTATTGCCATACGACTCAGGGAATACCTTCAGTTATCCCAGAGACCACTCATTCCCGATGAACAGTTTGGTTTTCGCCCCAAACACTCCTCCGTTCATCAAGTGCACCGCTTCACGGAGCACATTCTCAAACTCCGTCGGTGGGGCCGCCGTACGGGGGCGCTCTTCTTTGACGTCGCGAAAGCCTTCGACAAAGTCTGGCACGCAGGCTTGCTCTTCAAGCTTGCAAACATGGGACTGCCGGACAGTTTCGTGCACATCATACGAAACTTCCTGTCGAACCGAACCTTTCGCTACAGATATGAAGGGTGTCTCTCTCAGCCCCGCCCCATAAGAGCCGGAGTTCCGCAAGGCTCTGTTCTCTCTCCCATACTCTACTCACTATACACTAGTGACATTCCGCGGACCCAAGGCGTGGAGTTGGCTCTATTCGCCGACGACACAGCCCTCTATTGCTCTGCCACCCAGGTTAAAACCATAGGTACGCGACTCCAAAGAGCAGTCGACGCGCTAGGCGAGTGGTTCAGGAAGTGGCGTATCGAGGTGAACCCTGAGAAAAGTAACGCAGTTTACTTTACGAAGGATCACCAAGGTGCGCGACGACCCCAGAACAACCCCCAACATCGACCCGAGCCCATAAGGCAAATCTCCCTATTCGGTAAACCCATTCCTTGGACCAAGACGGCCAAGTACCTGGGTGTCACCTTCGACAGCCGATTGACCTTCAAGCAGCACATTAAAAATGTATGCAACACCGCATCATTTTACTTGAGCCGCTTAAATCCCATGATACGCAACGAAAAGTTTTCTCTTGGCAACAAGTTAACTCTTTTCAAACTTTGCGTTCGCCCAGTTCTTACATATGCAAGCGTAGTTTTTGCACACGCTGCTCCATCCAACATCTTAAAACTCCAAAGAGTCCAAAACCGCTTCGTTCGCAGAGCTACCAATGCTCCATTGCTAGCTCGGAACAGCGACCTCCATCGCGATCTAGAACTCCCATCTATTAAACACTTTATGAAAGAAGCGTCCGTACGCCACTTTGATAAAGCAACAAACCACCCGAACCGTTTAGTTAGAGAGGCAGCTAACTATACCCCTGAACATAACCCTCGTAGACTCACCGGCAGACGTCCGAGGCATGTTCTTACCGATCCCGATGACCAAATGACGGCTGACATGGTCAAATTCGATAACTCTGCGGCTCCGAGTAGCCAGAGTTCCCACGCGATCCGTCCCCCCCGCATTCGCCGGAATCGAGTGCATAGGCGTAGAAACATTAGCTCGTTTACTAGGTACCGCCCGGCGGCACCTGGACGATTTGCGTCCTGATTAGGCCCTTCTGGCAACCGTAGCTTCGGCCCTTCAGGCAAAACATGGGTGTTGCAGCACCCCAAAATTTGCCATACCCCCTAGCACGCCCAAAGCCGAGGTTTCCCCCTTGGGAGCCCTTTGCGCTGTTGCTAGTAGTATATAAATATAGGAAGCCGGGCCCTTGGCCCGCTCCTCAAACCTTGTCCGGTGGAGTAGGATATGCCGTCTGAGGCAACCTATATATGTCAATCCTAAAAAAAAAAAAAACATCATCAGGTCTTTTTTAGTCCCCACTGCAGGAGCACCCTCTATGTACTGCCAGAGCCATATATTAGCTAGAGCATTCAGAGGATTTGGCCTAAACTATGGCTATGGATGGCTCCAAGGCTACTTTTAAACGTGATAGTGGAAAAATGGTATCGAAATAGTAAAAGGTTTTTATAGCTATTGCCTTGATCAGCCTTTACTTTAGGTATATTCTAATGATATTGTACTAGAATATCCTTAGAATTATTCTAAAGCAGCTGGTATATTCTAAGGATATTCTATTAGAATATACCAGCTGCTTTAGAATAATTCTAACAACATGAACAAATTAAAAATAAATTGCGTGCTTCGTTATATAAAAAAGAAGTTAAGATAAGATAAAACTTCTTTATTGCACCAACGATAAAAATAACATATATAAGTAAACTTAAAATATAAGTAGGTACAAAGTAGAATCCGGTTCACTTCATTTCAGTGGGCATACGCGACAAAGCATTTTTTCTATATCTACACTAGCTTGTGCCTGCGCCGCTGGAAAACCCCGCCATTATGATAAATCTGTCGTAAACCCGCTTTTTGTTGCCTCCAATTAGACAGGTATGTGTGCGTGAACAGATCCAATATTATTCTGAGTGACTTTTGAAGACATTTTAGAAATTGGCTTCAATTACTCTTTTTAAATTCATACCGATGGAAATAATTACTACGATCAAAATAATCCGAATATTTTTTTAATTTAGGAAGTTACTACCTCACAAAGGTTGTAGTTTTTTTCTTAATTAGCTATATCTTGAATATATGTATTACAAAATACTTAGGTATAGGTACTACAATAATTGAATTAGTCTATTGCTTTCTTTCTTTTAAATACTGGTACGGACGATAATTTCCTATACCTAACCTTGGGTGTTTTAATTTGTTTGGTATTTGGATAAAAAGTAAAAAAAATCTGAATGAATAGTTAAGGATAGAAAAGAGCAAGAATTTTCATTGGAAAGAATGGGGAATTCTATGAAATATTGTTATGAAATTAGAGATTACGCGATTTTGGAACTTTTTGCGCAATTCCGGTAATTATCGAAAAATATGCAAAATTTTCATCAATTCCTATACTAATCAGAACAAAATACCTACCATCACTGGTTTTATATGATATGAAATAAGTAATTGGATATTAAGGGCAATATTTTTGTCATAACAAATATTATAAGAAGTAGATTGGTTATCGTATTTATTCATATTGTACTCTTAAGCGAAGACAATAAATGCGATGCGATTATCTTGGTTATCCTTTACGAGTAGATTAAGAAACACCTGTTCATGACATAGATACAACTTATAGCATAAAAATCGTGACTAAATTCCTCTTCTATTATCATATTACATAACAAAATTATAAAGATGATTATATCCTTAACCCTTTTTTCTTTACCAAAAATTGCATCAGAAATTTATACGTCAACAACCACCCAACAGTAGTTATTGTAATCTGTACCGACCGATACAGATGTCAAACAAACGCGTATAGATACTACAGATCACATCTGGTCGTCAACATCTGGCCCCCAAACGGGTTCTGACGTCACAGGCTTGACATGTGGCAAAACGAGTCATTTTATCGCCGGACTATTGGTTTTTGTTCCGTAAAACAATAGTCGAAATAAAATAAATCTGTTGCAGTTGCTACAGCTGAATATCTGGAGGCAACATGTTTTCTAGCTTCCAAAATTTTATAGTTTCTAAAAATTTAAATTGTTTTTACAATCCCAAATCAGTGTTATGGAGAAGGCACAACATCTTTAAGCATCATAACAAGTTTATTTGCTAATCAAACATAGCTAAGAACTATCTTGACAGACAAGGCTTTCGATTGAAAAAACCGCATCGCAATCGGTCTATTCATTTAGAAGCTACGATTACACAGATAAACAAAACACAGACACGTCAAACTTACAACACCCCTCTTTTTCGTCAGAGGTTAATAAAAAATAAGAACAAATGAGTACAAAGTAAGAATTAAAAAAAAAGATGCGTTTATATCAATAGATAGAGTGATTCAAGAGGAAGATAATTATCTCGATGATATTATGTATAATTTACTTCAACTTTTGTAAAACCGTAAAACACAATAACAATGGCGCACTAAAACGGCATTTCAAATTAAAATCGACAGCTTACAGCAAATGACTAAAAAGAAGCAACGCATGCGGCAGCCATTCGAATCTGTCGCGGTGCACATGTGAACAAACAAACAAATCTTTTCGCTGACCGTATGCTAGCTATAACTTCTATTACTCACGCCAAAGGATATATATTCCCTTGACACATGGGAATGGGAAAATTGTTATAATATCCACTTGTCTACAAGGGTGCGACCCCCGAAACATGTGCAGTGTTATGTTCGTTTTTTCTCGTACCCCTTTGTTTTTAGCGCTTAGAAATTGTTTTAATTATTGATGTATGGATTTATGGACATAAGGGACTAGACTAGACAGAGCTGTTTAGATAGAATGGAGACTTTTTCTCTGGAGGTAAATATTGATGACAATGGATTTTATCATATCGTTCAATGCTAATATTGTTTATTGTAATTGTAATTTCAGAGCTTACCAAACCCGATGCATACTCAAACAAAGTTACTTGTGCTTTAATAATGTTTACGTTGGTTATATATTATGTTTGGTAATTAATCGAATTGATCATCTCTATAACTCTTTCATGTTGTTGCAATGTTCATTAATCGTCGATATTTGGGTTATTTATTTATGAATGTGTAAGCTAATTACCTACATATTATGATGTTTTTTACAATGGGTATTAGAAATACGCTCAAATTGGCGAACTCCGTGGCGTAATGGTTCACGCTAGTCCGCCAATCCGGAGTTTCTAGGTTCGATCTCCAACCAGAGTAAGTTATAAAATGGCCTTTTTCAAATCTTCCTGGGTCTTGGGTGTTTATCTATATATGTATTTATCATAAAATATAGTATCTTTGACTAAGTATCACATAACACAAGTTTTAGACTTGGGGCTAGCTTAATCAACATAATTATCTTTAAGCGTCATTATCGCTAATTTTATTTCTGTTTCCCTAAAGGCTGACTGGTAGAGAATGTTTTAACATTAGGTCCACCTTTTGTACCATTGTGGTCAGTGGTTGCATCGGTGGTTCAGTGGTACCTAGTAAAGATTTAATAAATACCTAAGTAAATAAATTTCTTCAGTTGATCGTGACTAATATTATGAATACTTATAAGATATAATTTATTTGCATTGTGTTATGTATGATCAAGATAAAACAACATAGTACGTTAAGGTAAACGATGATTTAAGTGTTTTAAAAATGTGATAAAATATCTGTGTTATCAGAATTTATTTTGAATGACGTATAAATATTGTTCATATATAGATACAGATACTGTATCATGCCTTTATTACAGGGTAGACAGAGCCTAGCACCCTAAAACCAAAAGGCCACTATTAGCGTTATAGTGGGCGTAAAGACAGAAAAAAGGAAATGAAAAGTGAAGGGTTGCTAGCCGCACCGCCTATGTATCTAATATAAGAATGTAATTTTCACGATATTGATGGGAAATCTTTATAGATGTGTAAAGCGTGTGACTGAACTCAAATAAATTTACTTATTTATTTGTTTACTACAAAATATTTTATTTAAGTAGGGATATACATATATATCATTATATCTACCATACTTAGTCTTATAGGCTACGAATAAAATAATTCAATGCTTACAGGTGTCTTTCCGAAAATCATTTTTTTACATTTAAAATATTTTGGCGATAATTATTTATGTAACGATAAATTAGAGTACACACAAGCGCAGAAAATGGAACCTACGTTGGGCAAAGCTTCAAAGAAACATTTCCGTGAAATAACCTAGTTTTGCTATAAATATTGAAATCAATAATTCGTTCAAATAGTTACAACAAAGTTACTAAGTACCTGAGTATTTTCAAATATCGCTATAACTAAAAAGAAATATATTTTTTTTTATAAGAAAATTATTACTTTTAATAGTTTCAATACTTATAAGTTTTTTTATGTCATAGGACGGCAAACGAACAAGCGGTACTTTACTGTAACTTCAAGTTACACTAACAAATAATTAAAATATTAATATTAATCTTTCATAATAAAGTTTATCTCCAAAGTATTAAAGCAGTACATATATAGTAATCAATTACATGCGAAAGGGCAATAAAATTTATACCGGAAGTACCAACCTTTGACTTCAGGCTGAGTCTCCGCGGAAGTGGAAAGGAAAGATGACATCTCGGACAATATCCTTCGAATCCAAATTTAAAAAAAATCCTCATAAACTAACGCACTTTCCAAGGCAACTGATTGGCACGAAGACACTTAACTTTAAAAAGTATCACTAAATTCTCATTGTTTTCAAATTTCGAACTGGTATCGGAATAGTTCCGTTGTGCACGCACATCCCTTGACGCGCGCTCGCTGCGTTCGACTGTGTTCGACTGACGGACGGACGGAACCACGGAACAAAACGCATCGCAATCGCAAAGTTGGCTCGACTAGAAGACGGGGTAAAAAGCCCGGCGCCAGCCCGGTCTCGCCCTTAGAGATGCGCCCGATATGATATCCTTGGAATTTTATCGTAAGTTTGTTTGTCCTTTTGAGCTTTGCAAAATTAACTTGCAGAAAGCTTCTGTCATACCTTTTTGTGACTAAGCCTTTGGCTCAAGATGTCCACTTTGGCTTTTAAGCTAGTGTTTCATTCACTTAACAATTGTTTTAAATTGTTGAAATTCTATTTTCTATTCGAACACGTTAATAGTTACTATTTTATAATTAATTAATTCAAACAGCGAGATCGTCGGGTTGCCGTTCCTGACACTCGGTCTGAAGATGATCGTCTAAATTGATAGAAATCTGGTCGGCTTTTTCCGACTATATAATTTGAGTCAACCGGTTTAAATTAATTAATTATGGAGTTAGATTTAATAAAATAATTCTTACTATTTTTAAAACGATCTAAGTTATAACACCTGTAAAGATAATATTACAAATATATTTACATATTTATTTATATACGTTAAAATTGCAGTTTTCTACGGATAATTTTAACTAAACACGTCTAAAAACTTTCTTGCACTAAAGAGCAACAAGCTTTTTCCGTGGGCCGCAACTTTTACCAATAACTTCATCACATAGGTAGACTCGTGTCTCCCTAGTTCTTCCCTAAAAAAAGAAAGAAAGTAAAAATTGTGAATTTAGTTTTGTGTTGACATTTACTTTTACATTTTTGGCTATTTATATAAGTTGTAGATAATATTTTTGTAGTATTTTAAGTTTTAGATTGTAGTTAAAGTTTTTAGTTTTAATAGACTCTTAACTTTCTTGAATTTATTAATTTTCTTTAATAAATTTTACAATTTTCAATTCATATTTTAACTGGTGGGTGTACTATTTCCAAAAGCAGTTATGACACTTACAGCATAAGATTCTCTTTCACATAATCAAAATCGCATTCTCCCATGCCTGCCGAAAGCAGGTCAATAAAGTCTTTATTCACTTGCATTTATTTAATTTTTACAAAAAAAAATATCGATATTTCTCCTCACTAGCGGCAGCCGGTCGCATTCTCGCTGGCGGCGACTCGTCGTGGCTGCATCGTATCTGGACATTTGTTCACTTGCAAGCTATTTCCAAATGCACATGTGCACATCCGTGACTCACGCACGCATGGGACTCGACGATTTGCGTACGCATTATGCTTAATTGTCATTTTTAATGAATAGGTGACGGCATCAATGGAAGATGTCACTTCGCCTTTCCCTTGACCATCATTTGTTACAGCGTACGTTACATAAACGCCGAGTAAGCTAAGTTAGGACGTTAGACATCGGTTAATTTCCATACATAAAACATATACTATCACGTCTTTATCTCTAACAGGGCAGACAGAGCATTTTGGGTCTTGTGTGTACCCATGTGATTCCGGGTTACAATAGGACCACTCCATCTCTTCCTGTGGATGTCGTAAGAGACGACTAAAGGACTAAGCACAAATATCTAGTGCTACAATTGCATTCCCAAGGAGGGACGTCGGGCGGCGGCCGGTTGTAAAACTTTTCGCACAAATACATTCCCAAAGAGGGTTGACGTCAGGCAGGCGGCCGGTTGTAAAACTATAGCCAAATCATTTAGTGTTCCGGCTATTTCTTCTCCATTTTGCAAGGTCTTTGGCATTCTTGGGTGACCATTGACCTGCATGTTATATTTAAAGAAGAAAAAGCGGGAAAGCGCACCCCGGGCTCCGAAGTAGCACAGCTGAGGATGCAACCGGGAATACGCTTAGACGAAGAAGAAGAGCATTTTGGGTCTTGGGATCGGCTTTTACGATCTGCGCGGGAAGAGAAGCAGTACAATTCAAGTTTATTTACTAGCATGGAACAATGTTAAATTAGAAAATTTTCGTAAGTATATACTTACCTATAAAAATGCCTATAACACTGTCCATAACACAGATATTCCAACGCAGTGTTTTGGTAGCAAACATCTGACCCTAATTTCAACTGTATATTTCACTCATATTTTTATGTATTTTTGTTTACTTATCGCATATATGTACTTAAATAATACAACGTAAAACTCAGAATCAACTAAATTAAAACAAAACATTAAAAGAAACTAAAATATGAGCTAAATTAAAACTTAACTTAACTTTAAAAATAAAACTTACTTAAATTATATAAAAAATGAGGCCAAATCACTGGCGTCACAGGGCGCCCAAAAGGCTAGCGACATTTCCGCGTTGGATAGCAAAATGCTCGTCAGCCCTTTGCTCTATTATTTTTTCAAAATAACATTTTGATGAGAGCTATAATTAGTTCGCTGTATTGTTATTTTTTTCCTATCACCTTACTATTATGCTGGTATTGCAGTGTCACAATTCTGAACTAAATTACAAGTATAGCTTTTTGACGAACATACAATCCCATACAAGTTGTCTGATCAGCTGATCGTAGTTTGTATTTAAAGTTACTCTTGTTTGTTGTTTATCGTGTGTGTAAGTGGCCAACACTGGTGTCTGATTTTACAAGCTGCCTAAAGGCATCTGACATAGCTTGACGACTGCCATACAACGATGACAGCCGGGACCAACGGCTTATACGTGCCTTCCGAAGCACGGCGGAGCTCAATAAATTTTTATGCCACTTGTGGTCACCCATCCAAGTGCGGACCACGCCTGGTGCCGCTTTAATTGCGAAAGCGCTAGTAATGCGCACTCCCGCCGGGCCACTGAGCTCCTCAAAGTTACTCTTCTATAGTATTACTAGCTGACCCGGCAAACGTTGTTTTGCCATATAAAGACTACCCCTAACATTTAGGGGGATGAAAAATAGATGTTGGCCGATTCTCATAGATACCGGATAAGCACAAAAAATTTCATCAAAATCGGTCAAGCCGTTTCGGAGGAGTATGGCAACGAAAACTGTGACACGAGAATTTTATATATTAGATGGTTCATTGACTTTGCTCTACCTATGCTGCTTCAGAGCCAGAGGTGTCTTTTCCTTCTCAATCCGTAGCCGTCGTCGGCATCTTTGGTTGTAAGTTATGGTACTCACCTGCAGGATTTTCTTGGCAAGAGTGAATAGGCATTTTTTGAGTCAGCGTGTTACGCCTTAGACCTCATCTTAGCTTCCCATCAGGCTAGATAGAGGTCAAACGCACTCAAATCTCTGATATTTTTTTTTTTAAATAAGCGTGCTAAGTAGAAATCATAATCACCATTGTTTAAAATAAAGACATCATGCAAGTCAGCATGCGATAGGCTTCTGCTGTATCACCGTGATGGTTCATCTATTACGCCCGCCTACGTAAGTAAAAACCATCGTAAACAAGATTTTTCCAGATTTTTCTATAATTCAGTTTTTAACTTTCTTTAAAGGTAAACACTTTTTGGATTGATTTGATATTTTTTGTGTTCTAAAAACGCTAGGATGTAATATAGTCGCGGGCAACTGCCCGCGATTATGTCCGTGTGGAGTTTATTTCTATCAAAAAAATGTTCGACGTAATTCTTTAAATTGATATATTTCTTTTGTTTATAAAACAAACACCAAATAAGTTAAGCTTGCCACATTACATTAGGGAAACCGCATCCAAATCAGTTATGCTATTTTCCGGTCTAAAATTCTAATCATTTTTTTGGATTCTATAGCGTTGATAAGTAAAAAGTAAGGCAGAGAACCGAGAAGTTTGGCGCATACTCCACCGACAAGAGCCACTAAGCTCTTAAATAAGAAGAAGAAAGCGTTGATAAAGCATGGAGAAGGCAATGGTAGACCGATTATCTCTGCCAAAAATCTTCATTGTGTGCGTCTCTCTCCAAACAATGACACCGTTAAGAGCCTGGCTCTTAAATGTAGAAAGAAAAAAAACGTTGATAAAGGCACCCCAATAATATTTCAATCGCATATCTTCTGTGTACAGACAGCGACCATTATATACATATAGGGCTAATAAATTGTAGAATTAGCAGTTTCCGTTTTAGTACAATATAACACGACGTATTATATACAGAATTATTTATGCACTATGTATGAAGATCACAGGCAAGGATTTTGTTCCAATTCGTAACAGAACAGAAGTATCGATACATACTCAAAGCATAAATACTGGGACTTGAATTTAATTCTAAGCCAAATATTTGTGAAAATGAATGCATGTTTGAATTCCCAAGTTTTTGTGTTCCTTTAACCTTCTCGAAGGTGGCACGCCGCGGCGTCTCTTTATCATTTCTTAACGCGTCCAGATTTGGCCATGTCGATACAAAATCCTGTTCCATCGCTTTTTGCTCGGACGTTTCCACAGATTCGGGGAACCTGGCGCAAA
Organism: Acrobasis repandana; assembly: GCA_963576875.1. Lineage (NCBI taxonomy): Eukaryota > Metazoa > Arthropoda > Insecta > Lepidoptera > Pyralidae > Acrobasis > Acrobasis repandana. Next base: position 4,416,931 of record OY756230.1, on the reverse strand, counting down.
ACTACCGAGCCTCCAGCCGTTTATACTGGTTTTGCCTTAATTTTTATGTACTCAAACAAGACAATATTAATTCGAGTTATAATCAAAAACTGCTTGTGCGTCTCTGGCATCTCGGACGTTGATTGGCGTTATCGTTTTAATGTGTCGAGGTTTGCTTTTTAGGGTTCCGTACCGAAATGCCAACGTGACCTACTACTAAGACTCCGCTGTCTGTCCGTCTATCACAGGGCTTATCTCTTAAACAGTAACAGCTAGATACCTGAAATTTCACCGATTATGCATTACTGTGGCCGCTGTAACAACAATTACTAAAAATAAGATACTGTAAAAAGAGGTCGTCATACAAGAAACGTGTTTTTTTCGGCGTTTTTAACTCATCTTTATAATGGCATTAGCTAGATACTTGAAATTTTCACCGATTATGTATTTCTATGGCCGCTTTAACAACAAATACTAAAAATAAAATAAAGTTAAAAATGAAAGGGGGTCATAATACAAGAAACGTGTTTTTTTCGGCGTTTTAAAACAATGTACGAACCCTTCATGCACGAGTCTGACTCGCACTTGGCCGATTTTTTTCTTTTACGTTTTAAATCCGACTTGTCAATTCCGAAACGTGAGCGTGAGGTGTTTAAACAATAATTTGAGTAGCGGGGCCAGAATTAAGGTGTGAAAGGATAATTCCCAAACAAACAGACGGTAAGACGGTCAATATTCGGCTGTGGCTGGTCTGCGTGGGTGAAAAGCGGTCAGGTAAAGCTTTTGACACCTAGCCAGGGTCAGGGCCTGGCGTGAATCTTGTCGCGTTTTGTTTAACGCGTTTTTTGCTGTTTGATGAGACTGGCGTTGCCAGTGTGAGGTTGAATGAAATGCTGTTGTTAGAACCCCAGAACGTGTTCTAGTGAGACGAGAGACAAAAAGTTGCGGGTGTAACATTCTAGGAATTATATATGTGAGAACCAGAACAAAAGTCTCCTGCTTACGCTGTAATGGTAGATAAAATGATAAATCAGACGCACAAACCTGAGCTGCTGCATATAAGAAGTTAAAAACAATGTAGGTAGCCCTAAAGTAAGTTTTAAAACTTGTGTTACATACTCAACGACTATTTATATTTTATGGTAAGTACACTATATTCACAATTTTACAATTTATAAAAGGCCATTTTCCAACTTTCCCTTGCTGGGGATCGAACCCAGAACCTCCGAGTGCCAGACTAACGTGGTTAATTGTCGGAGTTTCCTATAGATAATAAATACTCTTTATCTTGTAATTTTTTTTTGACAAATCACACTGATTGAGCTAGCCCCAAAGTAAGTTTTAAACTTGTGTTATGGGATACTAACTCAACGATACTATATTTTATAATAAATACATATATGTATAAAGAAACACCCAAGACCCAGGACAATTTGAAAAAGGCCATTTTCCAACTTGACCTGGCTGGGGATCGAACCCAGAACCTCCGGATTTAAGATTTTGCTCTTATCGGTGGAGTTAAGTTAATAAATATGAAATCGTTTGATCTGTTCCGGCTATTTCTTCTAGATTGCGCATGGTCTTCAGTATCCTTGTGTGACCATTGACATGCATATTATATTTGCAGAAGTAAAAGTGGAAAAGCGTATCCTGAGCTCCGAAGGAGCACGACTGAAGATGCAATCTGGAACGGGCTAAGATGATGAAAATGTAATAAATACATGTCAAGAGAACATTAGGCCGCTCTAGATCAGTCATTTTGGAAATCCTTGGAAGATGCCTATGTCCAGCAGTGGACGTAATGCGGCTGAAATGATGATGATGAAGAGATTATTATAGAGTCTCGAAGTTTGTTACATAGACGATGGAACTTGTGACACATCTTATTCTAAAAACATAATTATGTAAAACATTAAGTTAAAACAACTGAGTAAACAGCAGTTTCCTTCATCAATCAAGTGACTAATTGAAGCAGAGCATGATGCCACGTGATAAGTACGATTTCACACTTCAATGCTTTGTGCCATTTATACCTCGGATGTTACGAGTCAACGGTTAATGTGGCGTCATGACTGGCCACCTGGCGAGCACTGGCTCCAAATATAACCGCGTTCTCAGCCAAAGTGCATTCATGTGATGTTTGTACAAGTGACAATTATTCAGACGTTTTGACGGTACGATGCAGTACCTACAATAGACTAGACGCCAGTTGTATCACCGTTACATAAGTATTATAACATTAAGACATAAGTTCGCTTCCTTAAAAAAACGCTTTCTTTTACTTGGCGCTCGGAATTCAAAATCGAGGAATGAATTCAATACATTCTCAACAAAATCCTAAAATCTACTTTACTGTGTCTTTGTTAAAGCGTATATCAGCTTGAAGGTACAAATCACAGCTGATGGCCTATCTGTTGTAGAATTAAGAGCCTTATTGAAGGTGTGGTTATGGGATATATTGGTCTGCAGCGGTGAAGTATTGGTGGCAGGATAGAAGGCGCCGCGTTTACCGCCGTGGCGCCGACTGGTCGCCGACACCTCGTGTATTATGAACCCCGTGACCTGGCGTCGATCAACTGGTATTTGACTCAGCAAATGAGCTACCAGTTACTAGTAACTCATTTCTAAGCAAATTGCTCTTACTTGTAACTACTTAATATTCATGTTTGTCCAAAGATTGAAGCGATTCTCACACAACTCAGTAATATGTTCATGATTTATTGATGTTGGAATCGTTTAAAATAATCTTATCTTCTATCTTCCATTAAAATGTATGTTCCTTTTTAAATGATGAGCTACCATATTAATTGCGTATTATAATGTATAAATATTAGTTTCTATACGTATACTTACAACAAACAAGATTCGCAAAAAGACAGGCGCTTGTTTTACGAAGCATTCGACCGACTGAAGCGAATAAAAAATAAAAACAAGTGTCGAGAGAGACGGACTTATCTCGTCCGCTTAGCCGAGAGTAGAAACATCGATAATTTATGCGAACATCCCTAAGAAACAGGAATGTTACAGCAGGCTTAGTCATTCAAAAATCTATCTTCAATGTCGTATTTAGAGTTGAAATTTGATTAATCAACATCTGGAATTAATGCTGTGGTTGAAACAGGTGTTCGCAGACTTGGGTGTTAGAGATGCGACTAATCGAAATCGTGCTTTATCGGTTCGTTGTTAAAATGTTTATTTGCTTGTATTGGTTGTTGGGATATGGCATTTTTTGAGTGCGTCGAGCTTCATTGCTCCCAGATGTGCATACGACGTACGCAGAGGCGTATCAGTGGCTGGTAATGGGGACGATTCTGGCAATTAACGGAGCTTTGCATTTTTTATATTTTGCACAAGTGCATTTAATTTTTTTGAAGTTAAATACTTGTTAATTTCTCCGGCCTGCATTTGAGGTCGTTTCGTTAATGATAATGGCATAAGCTTATGCAGAAAATATGCGGGACAGGAATTACCAAGACAAAACTCAGGCCACACACGAAATTGGGATTGTCAGCTCAAAAGAGGTAGTAGATACATACTGCAAAAGTATCACCATCTATTACTAAACTTACAAATGAAAGTATGGAAGTAGCGTTGCCAGGCGTCCGGATAAAGCTAGACATAGTTAGGCTTTTTAATTGCGTGTCCGGCCGAAAGAAACGGTGTCCGGCTTGTCCGGCTTTTGTTAGGCTTTTTAATGTCCGGCCAAACTGGCTGGTCTGTCCGGCTATTAGGTTTGGCGACGTGGCAACCCTATATGGAAGTTTTACTTGATAACGCCGTCAAAGTGGCTCTCTACTAGGCTGACAAAATATAGAGACAAAAAAAAGACCATCGGCACGAAAAAAAGAAGACTTACAAATAACAACAACAACTATACTGTGTAAGTGACTAATACGTGTGTTAGATCAAAAGCTTAGTATATCCACTAACAACTGACATTTAGCATTAGATCTAGCCAAAACTTTGACAAACGGCTTGAATATAAAACTAGTAGGTACCTAATTATTAAAAAAAAACCCGACTGCGTAAAAATTTTTCAAAGTTAATATAAACGAACTAAAAAGATAGAACAGCCGTAGTTATGCCTCGGATGCAACCAGGAACACGAAGCGCGCTCCGACGAGCGTGTTTGTATGTTGTTTTTCTAACATTTCTTCTTCTAAATTAGATTTACATTACATATACGTTGTATATGTTTAAATATAGGTACTTTGAAATATTGATCATCTCAGTGTCACTTGGACAATATCGACATCTCTCAAGCTAAAATGCATCAATCCGTTTTCTTGAGGATGCAGAGCTAGTCAAAGATTACACACACACATACATCTGAAAAACATAACCCTCCTTCTGCCGCAGTCGGGTAAAAAACAAAGATTTAAGCAATTAAGATTATTGTACGGTTTAGAACCCTATGACAAAAGCTTTCTTTGCCATCGTCTAAAAATTAAGTTTAATCAGCAGCACAGAATACAGTAAGAGTAAACAGAACGGAATCTCCTAAGGTACGCGCAATATGCGCCCCCGTTCCCCGTCCCCGCACCTCTCCTCCGTTTTCGCCTCGATGACGCACGTTGGCTCACAAGAACCGGGGGAGAGGTGCGGGTGCGGGGAACGGGGACGCATATTGCGCGTACCTTAGGAGATTCCGTTCTGTTTACTCTTACTGTATTCTGTGTCAGCAGTATACAGATACTGCATATGAAACCCATATAATAAGATTGGTGTGTCTGATTGTGCATTGTTCTCGTAAAGCTACCTGTCGTCCGTCCCGCCTACGGTTGATGCGACGGCGCGTGTTTTTTTAAACTTTTTTTTTAATTTTCCGTTCTGGACGGACAGCTTCGCCAAACTCGATGCAGGTGCCTGTGATTGACAGTGTTTTTGTTTTGGATCGCATGTATAGTGTAAACTCTTTATAGCGACACCGAAGGGACTGCACATTTTGCGACGATAGAGTTGTCATAATATGGAGGGAAGAAAAAATATCGATAAACATGCATATTTTTACTATTGTAATATGTTTTTACTAATAAAGTACATAGTTTGTTACTTTACTGCTAAGTGGTATTAGAAGATTCTTTCTGGAAATAGTTTTTTTTTTTTTTTTTTTGTGCATGCTTTTTTTTGTGCGTCCAAAATGTCAAGACAAATCAAATAAGCTTAAACATCGTTTCATTACTGGGTTCCTATAGCTACATCCCTACTCCATCATCAGACCTCTATGACATCATTAAATAGTATAATTGCTTTAAAATGCAATTACAAGATATGACCCAAATACATCCATACATACATAAACTAAATATGCATACATACTAGTATGCATGTTTATTTATATGTATTTTATAAAGGACAAAAAGGTAAAATCTTTTAATAAGGACTCGAAATCATTCACAGTATTCAATGTAGAGTCTAGAGAAGAAACTCCTTAGGAGTTAGGGACAACAGCTGACTGTTTTTAATTTAAAAAGAACATTTGTGTCTTGTTTTTAAAACGTTATCCAGGATCATTAATTCATTAATAATTCTAGTGTAAAGACACAAAGCAATCCACGAATTTTAAGGTATATAGATTTTGTACAGTAAATATGTACTTAAGTGGGTGACTCGTTAGAGGCTCCCTATTTAGACCCTAACTTTGTATTATTTTTAGTAAGATTTACATATAACTTTCAGATAGGTGAACTGATAACATCTTTACCGGCCTTAAAAAATGCTGATATATCGGGATTTTAAGAAATTTCCTACGCTCTCGCTAGCTCATTGATATCTTAGTACATTTTTCACCAATTCGAACTTGACCCAATTTAAGATAGTAAATAGTAACAAATAGCTATTTTTAATCAATCCGTCACGCTGCATCGGCTGGAATCGAACCGGTAACCCAAATCGTCCACCTGATCCCGGCGCACCTGCGGCGAATCCTTTCGTTTTTTTGTGCACACACCTGCGAGCCAATCCCTCTCGACGTTGTGCAACGTAGACTTAGTAACATTTAGACCTGTTCAGTAAAAAAAAAAATTAAAACAAAAAAGGTCAATAAAAATCCCTCACTGGGATAAGATGGACCTGTATCGTATAACTGTGCAGTCTGATAAACCATTTCCTTTCATTTTATAAGCCCGTCGTAGGTATGTAATGCACATTATTTGTATTTTTTTTATATTTAAATGTGCAATAAACACTTAAAATAATGTTTCATTGCTGTTGCAGCAAAATACAACAATGCTAATGAAAAATAATGATATGGAGTGCATGCAAGTGCATGCACTCCATATCATTATAATTATTAAGTAATAAATACAAAGTTTTTGAAAATGCTCTACATTATACAAATAGTAAAAACCACGTCCAAATCCTTTCTATGATCTCATAGAAAGGATTTGGAACATTTGGAGGTTAACGTAAAAATAAGTATTTGTTACACTACCTACATAATTAAAGAAAAATCTAACTAAAATCTAAATCTAAATTAAAAACTAATTAGTTAAGTAATTAAATAATAAATACATTTTTGTACTACATTTATCTTTTGTGTGCATTTCGGATCCATCATCACCAGCTCTCTGATATCATTATCATGCATTTTCATCCGATTTTCATCTACCTATATGCTTTAAGTTTAATTTAATCATATACCTACCAGTTTCCACATGTTTAATCGTTCATATCAACGAACGATACAATTTCGTAAATTCTTATAATACGTTGCTAAAAACAACTTTTAGGTTTAGTGATAAAAAAACGTCGCTGCCGCATCTCATGTTTTATAAATCTACATCTACAATTTTCTATCGTGTGAAGGTCGGTGCATTTAGCTTTTTTACATGAAAGGTGTGATTCCGAAGCCGATTAGAACTGCTTTATCTCCCGAATTGCTCTCAGGTAGAGTGCTGATCTTATATCAATTAAAATTGTCATTGTTAAGCCAGGTACCTAATAAAAGTATCTGATATGTTGATATAGGAGTGCCAACGGGGTTTCTGAAAAAGGTGCGTTCAACGGCAGCACCCGTTGTGATGTAGCTGTATGAGCAGTCAGGTATTAAGGCTAGCCCCTTAAATATCTTGAATTTTCTTATGAACCGCAAATTGTATGTATGTCAGTCCGTGTCCATGATACTAAACAACTTTTACTAATAATCGAAACACAATTTATCGAAATTTGTAAAAATCCGGGGTCCGCTACCATACCTAGGTGATTTGACGAGGTTACTGGTTTTTACACAGAGCGAATGCCGTCTGACCTCCGAAACCCAAAGAGTAGACCAGAACCAATCCTAGGATAGGTACAAACGCTAGATGGCGTTCGGGACCAACAGCTCTACGTGCCTTCCGAAACACGGAATCATCTTTCTTTTCGGATAATCAGGTGATTCAAGCCTGCAATATCCTAACCAGACTGGAAACAACTTTTTCCCAGTGTGATTTGAACCCATGACCTCCGGATCACAAGGCAAACGCGTTGACCACTGGACCGCGGAGGCAGTCCTGATCATTCAACTTGTATGGGAGGGCAATTTTTTTATGTTCCTTAGAAAAAGTTGTTTTTTTTTAATTATTTTTACGCTCTCATACAAGTTGACCGATCAGCTGATACACGTTTGTATGAAAAACCAAAAATTATTTTACATATTTTTTTCAAAGTTTTTCAGTATCACAAACTGAATTCACCCTTATAATAGTTTCAGTATATTTGTTAAACGTTATATAATATGCAAAAAATGGCACTTGTGTAGATATTTCGCATTTTGACGCCGGCGCCGCGACGCTGGAGACTCACCAGCAATGCGTGTTATCCATTACGCATATTTCTGCGGCGGTAATAGTGGTGAAATTGCAATGAATTAAAGCTTGATGTGCTGGTGACTGTACAATACTGCTTTATTTAGCCAATGTCGGAATGTCTTTGAAGCGTGGCAGCAGCAATTATATTGTCTGTTTCATTTGTTGAAGCCGCAAATAGGCGAAAGGTAATGGATGTGATAAATATATCATAGAGCTTAAGCTTTATAAAACCAATCACAAAAATATATACTTACATATTCGAATTTTTACTTTTGTCAATCAAAATTATACAAAATCACGTCTTTATGGGGCAGACAGAGCATAGGGTCTTGTGGCTCCAAGCAGATAGAGCTCAGGGCCGCAAGACCTATCTACTATTATAAAATTAAAATTTATAAAAGGCCACTTTTAGCGTAATGATGCGGATGAAGGTGGAAAAGGAATAAAAATAGTGATGGGTTGCTAGCCGCATCGCCTATTAACATGATTCGCATTTTCACCCATTCCCTCAATAAACGTTAGTATTATTTAATTATTGTTTTTAATTAATACGTTAGTATTATTTATTCTGTGCCTCAATCGTCTTTTACGATCTGCACGGGAAGAGAAGCAGCTGGTACATTGTAGGTATTTTTATAATTAATTTAATAATGATGCAACGCGATAGTTTAAAAGTACATTATGATAACTGTTGTCAGCAGTCATTGAGCTTTATCAGATACCTTTACGCAGCTCGAAAAATCTGCCACTAGTAAGAGAATAGACAGGTTCTTATTCAAATTTCATCATTAGGTCTTTTTAAGTCTCCACTGCAGGAGCTTGACCCTTTTTGTACTACCAGAGCCATATATTAGCCAGAGCAGTCAGAGGATTTGGCCTACACTCTCCACGCTGTACTCTACCGGCAACCACACGGCTAAATAAGAAAATAGACAGGTCTTATTCTAATTTACACTCTCTTTATCAATTTCCCCTGTGTGCCATGTCGGCTGACACACCTGGTGAAAGATGTAATTATTCGCCAACATCATCATTCTTACTTGTATAATGTAATGTGCGTGATGGCTTAATGATATTCACAAGTGTAATGAACATTAGTTTCTTGAGATAAATAATTTACATTCTCTGTTTTAATTATTGTTAACTAGCTTTTGCCCGCGGCTTCGCTCGCGTAACCGGCGTATCCTACAGGAACATTACTTTTTCCGGGATGAAAGGTACCCTATGTCCTTGTCAGTGTATGTGTCCTAACAATGTGTATACGAATTTTCAAGAAGATTGGCTCAGAAGATAAAGCGTAAAGAAGTAACAAACAAACAAATATACAAACTCACTTTTATAATATTACTAGCGGCCCGCCCCGGCTTCGCACGGTTATGTATTATACATATAAACCTTTCTCATGAATCACTTTATCTATTAAAAAAAACCGCATCAAAATCCGTTGCGTAGTTTTAAAGATCTAAGCATACATAGGGACAGACAGTGGGAAGCGACTTTGTTTTATACTATGTAGTGATATACTAGCTTTTGCCCGCGGCTTTGCTCGCGTATTCCACGGGAACGGGAACATTACTTTTTTTCGAGATGAAAGGTACCCTATGTCCTTCTCAGTACTCCTAACTATGTGTATGCGAATTTTCAAGAAGATTGGTTCAGTAGATAAAGCGTGAAGAAGTAACAAACAAACAAACAAATATACATATCACTTTCGCATTTATAATATTACTTAAGATTATATTATATAAGTTGGGATAAGTAGGAATAGGGATAGGGATTATAATTACAGGGTGATTTTGAACCTCGTAGCTATATTCAGGAAAGTACTTTAAGCGAAATAAAAACACATTCTGTCATATGTACTCGTATCTTGTTTCATAATAAAAACCAAAGATTTCAACCGACAAATGCGTGCGGACTCAGAACAGAACAGAACAGAAGATTTCAACCGACAAATGCGTGCGGACTCAGAACAGAACAGAACAGAACAGAAGATTTCAACCGACAAATGCGTACCAAAAATCTCACATTTTAATGTCACCGCTCACTACCGTGCTCTTCTCGGGCGGCAGCCGGTGAGCAGGGAGGTGAAATTTAGTAGATTAGCCATTTATTAAACAATTTAGGGAAAAAAGGGACAAAAATAAGTATATTTCCTTACAGATTTATGTTCTATTTTGATTCTGATTCTTTTGAATCAGTCATATAGTAAGTAATCGACCAATCACTCCTCAAATCGTTAGTATTGTACAATATTACTGATTTATAGAGCAGATTTTTTCTATAAATATGGTGGTAAGTGTATAACTAAGTGTGTGTAACTTTGACTTTTGTTTGAATCTTACCAATTTCTAAAAGAGGCTAATATTTATAAACGTGGAAGGGACATACCCGTAATAAATCGGACCACGGGCTAAACTAGATCACTACAGTATAATTAAATTTCCCATACAAATCGCCCGGGCGGCTGCACACTTTTGTATGGAAATGCCGAAATTTATTTTTATTTTTTGGCTGTTATTTTAATTTAATTATACTATAATGATCGATTATAGACCGTGGGTCGATTTATTGCGAGTATGTCCCTTCCACATTGTATATGTCGCAGTTGGATGGTATAAACCGCTAATTCACGAAACCTCTAGTTGTTTGGCATTACAGCTCGGTTTTTTAAAACAGCGAACCCTAATACGCGGAATGGAATGAACGACTTGTATTTATCCATGCGACTAGAGAAGTTGTTGAACAATTCTATCTAAAGAAATAATATACAATAAACTATAATCTAATGGTCACGAGAGTCAACCCAAAGACATCTAAATAACAGATTTCCTTGAATTTCGTAGGGCTTACTTGCGTCGACACTAGGATTAAGTTCACTCCACATGTTTCCAAAATATGGGAGCCCCGCTTCTGTGCGGTCCGGAATAGAGCCCAAAAAACCGCCACTTCATAATATGAGTAATGATGTCATCAATTTCTCGGCGAATTCTTCCGAGCGACACATGCGCCTGCGCCGACACTGCCTCGGCACATGTCATCGGCGAATGAAATAACGACGCGCATTTCCGGTGTGAATACAGCGTTGGAATAGTGAGGATACGACGTATTATTTACTATGAAAAGCAAACGCCAAACACATATGACATTTTTTACTTAAATACGTAGGTATACAAAGTACAAACCAATAAGCATTGAGATCTCGCCATAGTATCGAAAAATGTGGTGTACCAAAATTTTTCAACAATAGGGCTCGGTGTATTTATAAACCGGCCAAGTGCGAGTTAAACTCGCATGGGGAGGGTTCCGTACAATTGATTAAATTGTTATAGATTTTCCTGTAATCTACAAGCAATGAACTATAATTTGTATTTTTTTTTTCAAAATTTTAGGCTCAGTAGTTTCGGAGATCAGGGGGGGGGGGGGATGGTCAATTTTCGTCTTCTTTCATGAATAAAATCAAAACTATTCATTTTACAATAATAACAAAAATATATTTGAGATCCTCATAATGAGCCCTTTTATTTGATATATGACACAGTAAGGTTTGCAAAACTTTTTTTTTAAAGTTCCTAATTTGTACCCCGAAAATGACCCTTTTTTAAAATAAAAATTATTTACTTTGCACATATGTATTTGGGTCATAGGATTACAACATTCTACCAAATTTCGCCTGATTCGGTCTTGTAGATTCGCAGCAAATTGGCTGTGACAGACGGACGGACAGACAGACGCACGAGTGATCCTATAAGGGTTCCGTTTTTTCATTTTTTGTACGGAACCCTAAAAATTGGGTAAACGAATATAATTTCCATAGTAGAATCCCTTTCTTACTGCTTCATGTCATAAAGGTAAAATGACTAAGGTTTAGTGCGTGCGCGACTTGATCAGTCTATCTCTGTCACAAACTTTACGTGCGAAAGAGACACGGCATCACAAGACGTATTTTGCTATCTCTTTTACATGTTGAGTTTGAAACAGAGATAGACTAAACACATCGCGTGGTTCCGCTTGACGCAGCGCACACCCTAAACCTTAAAAATTACGTCGTACGGCTACAGTTACGAGACGCTACGTCGTAGCAATCACTCGTAGTAACTACGACGTAACCAGCTACGAGTACAAATGATCAATCTTACTTTTCAATATCGCTGAATAAGCTGATCTGATACTATTAATTTTGCCTGAAAAAAATCCTGGGTATAAGAAACTTTAGTGAGAAAAGATCGAAAAAAAAATCATCACCATTACTTACTGTATCTCACTATTTTTGATCGCTTTCACTTAGAATTAGTATTTACTAGATTATAACTATAGTCAACTTCGCTGAATTTACGTGTAGCATATGAAGCTTTACTTGTAGCTTCAAAACTTACTGCCAACTTTTGTGTAAACGTAAAATTTTCCGATAATAATTCATAAAAAAAATTGAATATGTAAAGAAACTATATGTCATCTTCGTCTATGAGAAAATAATTTATTTCAATAGTAATAGAGCGCCACTATCGGTCTCCTGTCTAAAGATGGCTTAAATGTTTGTGCTTAGACGGTAAAATTGGAAAGATTCCCGGCGTTTTCAGCATAATTCCTGATTTACTCAAATAAATGCCCAAGGGTAGGAATTTATGGGCAAATATAGGGAATCTTCTCAATTTGCCTTTAATTCCCGGGCATTTGCCATCTCTAATAAGGTCGTATCCACAACATTCCCATCGCGTGCTTCCAAACTCCAAAGAGTCTGTTCACGGACATATTCCAGCTAAACTGTATCGCATCTCTGCATAAAAACTGTGGGACGATTTGCCGGCAATGAGGCGGATGTAGTATTTAATTAGTTCAGAATTGCCCTCCTTTCAAAAAAGTCGGAGATGAAATTCGACCTCCTCTGGTATGATTTCTAAACATATTATTTCCGTTACCCTCAGCAGAAAGTGCCAACAAACCTTGGCACTTTGGGGCCATCCACATATTACGTGACAGCGATGGGGGATGTTGGCGCAGATAGCTAAGATTACGTTCTGCTACCAAGAAATGTTAGTAACTACGCTCTTGGTACGAGTCCGGCAATCCCACCGGCAACAAACAAACACACAAACAAACCTACGCAGTCTGCTACCACCCTAGATAAGGTCCAGGGAACCTCCTAACCTAATTATAAATTAAACTTAAATCTAATTAAAAGTAATTAAACTAATTACAAATGGGAAACAATTAAAGATAAAACTTACCGCATCCATGCCGTCTTTAGGCAGCCTCGCCTAGCCTTCGCGTCGAGTCCGAAGTCCTCCTCAGGGCTGGCGACGGCCTTAGGTCCCACCATGGGTCCCAAGTCAGTGGTGAAGAAAATGGGGTCCCTAAGCGAACCTACCCATGAGCTCATGTATGTCGCCCCAAACGAATACGTCGTATTTATAACACCACTTCACCACAGCACCACAAATTTCTTCTTGACAGTTCAATATTATGCACATAACCCAACAGCGGAACGCAACATGGGATGTCCCTCGCTCCGATTCAAACATTTATCACTGTTTATATATTTATGGGCATTCACGCCACCAAAATTAGTTCCTTTTATAGTCAATTTACAAATACTTCCGTTCCACACGGACAATAGGCAAAAACCAACAATTTATAATGACGCCATGTCACGCGTTTTACACCCGACACAAATCACTGTTCTTATCCGCACTACGAATTATTCCCGGCTCCACGCCGTTTGAAACAAATTGGGCACACACAAACCAAACAACAATTAGCGTCAATTCTTCACGAAATATTCGCATTTACCAAGTACAAAATGCCGCATGGCTTTCTCGCGACGGGTCAGCGCAACCTCTCATTAACAATGGCGTCGCTCGAGACTGGGCAAAGACAATCTGCGCTCGGCCGAGCGCACACAGCCGGAATATCGCTAATCTTGCCCGTGTTTGTGGAGATCACACGCAGATGGCGCTAGTCTCCTAACAATAAGTACTTTTATCTAAAACAGGGGACATGACAGGGTTCATGCCAAATGCGACAATACGTGTTAAAGGGATAGGACAAAGCGAGACAAAGGGGGAGGGGTCAAAATTTTACATAACGTAATATGTGGACGGCCCCTTTGTAGTAGTAGATTGAGAAGCAGAAAGAAGAACATGACATCCACGGGAAGAGATTCAGTGGTCTCATCACTCAATCTCTTATCATCAAAGGCGACTGAAGAACTAAGCACAAACATCTCATGCTGCAACTGTATTCTCAAGGAGGGTTGACGTCAAGCGGCTGCGGTCGATTGTAAAACTTTTCGCATACCATTAAGGGCCATTTACAATTTTATTGAAGCAATAAATGATTTGTGTGGCTGACGTTCTGTTTAGACCATGCAAGTTTTCTATTGCTTCAATTTAATTGTATGCAACAGGCAAGAAACTTGCACCGTGTAAATGGGCCTTTAACATGCATATTTTATTTGGAGAAGAAAGAAAAGCCAGTAAACCGTCAACTCTCCTGGGGAATTCAGTTGTAGCATGAGATGTTTGTGAAGAAGAGATGAAGTGGTCATATAGAGGCCTGAAGCCACATGGCAAACAACTAAAGTCAGTTCAGCTAATCATCATCCAGGTCTTTATTAGTCTCCACTGCAGGAGCACGGCACGACCCTTATTGTACTACAGAGCCATACTTAGCCAGATTAGCCAGAAGATTTGGCCTACACTCTCCACGCTAACTGGCCAGATGGGTTGGATAGGTTTCATTGATGTTTCAAAGCTTTGTTTAGCTTGTGTTTCCTAGGTCACCTTCTACGACACCCACGGGAAGACTTGGAGTGCTCCTGTTCTACTCTGCCGGGAACACGCGGCTTTATATGTGTAATATTATTTAAATGATCACTAAATTAGGTGCTTTTATTCATTCACTCATTCATTACATCAGTGTAATTTATTTTGTAAATTACTCCGTGTTCGTACGTCGTGGTGATGACTTTATGAAAATTAAAACATCGAGTAACTCATCTAGTGAATAATTAATATCAGTTAGTAATTGCTAATACAAATATGTACATTTGCAGCATAGCAATCAACGGAATGATGTAATCGGAACATCATAATTTCAATTTACCGACGTATTAGAAAGGAAAGTTCAAAAGTTAAAAAAGGTAAATGTTTATTTAACCCCTGGACAAAAAAAGGGGTGGTATAAGTTTGACGTGTCATACCTCCTAAACGAATTGACCGATTTCAATGCGGATTTTTTCAGTCGGAAGACTTGTCTTGCAAAATGGTTCTTAGCTATGTCTGATGAAAATCGGTTCAGCCTCTCAAAAGTTATTGGGGGTGAACCCTTAAAAGTCGGGGTTTTTTAAATAGTCTGCTGACAAATTAAACTAACATTTCAGCCCCCTTTGCATGTTTGATGCAAGTGTTTATCGAGTGCTATCATCTATAACTATCTTGTTCTACATAATAATTACGAGCGGTATAGTACTAGTCCATCACGCGATATAAACTTTATCTGGATTTATCAACGTCGCCATGGTACGGGGTTGCCCCGTAGCATGACATCGGTCTGGTTTCTTCCTGTAGGGATAATATCTATGCCTAGAGGAAAGAGGCCGTAAATGTCTGTCTGAAAGGAGGCTGAGCGTCCCAAAATATACATACAAACGCTGAATTTTTCCAGTAGACTGAGAAATTCGCCTGCTCGTTTAATAAGATGACATTTAGCTCATTAGTTTCACCATAATTATTAACGTTTTAATCTGGCATAACCTCAGTTCCACAGATAAATACACTAATTGGTCGTTAAGGGTGCGAGTGAACGTGTCACATCCTGTGAACTGCGAGCGAGGGAACACCCGGTATGATCGCTGCGATGCTCAGCAGGGATTTGTGCAAGTGAGTAATCAGCTGTGAAGGTTTTGATTTGTGTTCCATAAGTAAATAAAGAAAAATATGTCTTGGTGTGCTTTGAAAAAGATCTAGGTGTCAAAATGCCTCGAATGACTTCGAGATTTATTTGCTTGATTTAGCGGGGGCGCTCCTAAGCCCATTGCACTGATTGATGAAAATTTTGACAGTACGTATGTAATAGTTTAAATGTAGATTTAAACAGCTCGAAACAATGTCTAAATTAAAAATAGTTAATGAAGGTGAACGCTTGAAAGTCAGGGTTTTTAATTTGTCTGTCAAATAAACTAATTATGAATATTGAATCTTCTCCTACGAAAGACATTTGTATCCACCCGCACTAGTCTGAAAGAGACAAGACCAACGTCACTCACCTTGCAAAAAGGTGTAAATATGCTTAGTCTAACATTTAATGTACAGTTGTATACTAAAAATTTACCAGTCTATACCTACGATATAGTAGAGCATTCTAGATATAATCACAGAATAAATAATACTAACGTACAGAAGTCTCACTCAGCAAAGAAATTCAAAGAAATATCTACTCAATATGGCTAGCGTTATGGTTTAAATTAGCTCACGTCAGAACTTAGCACCTTTTCGTATTACCTAGACATCCATTGCAAGCCAATTTCATTCTTATTACTCTGGACAAACGATTCGTATAACTGAATTTACCACCCGGAGGGGCCGCCTGCGCGCAAAGTAATAATGTAGGTACATTTTCGATACCTAAAGGGGGAGTGACACAGGCCTGGTATAATGTAACGTATAATATAGAATAGAAGAGGAAATATGTTAGGTCATCTGCTACGTACGACACGACGATTTCATAAAGATTGTCATTGCAAGAAAGATAGAAGTGAAAAGAGCACCAGGAAGACCGAGGCATAGCTACATGAAGCAGATAAAGGAGAAGGTGAACGTCATGTCGTACGGCGAAGTAAAACAGTTGGCGGATGAGAGAAACAAATGAAAGGGAATTCATACTCCAGCGACTAGAGCATAGCTCTTAAATATAGATATCTCTGTAGGTATACTATCCAATACTCCCAAACCGAGCTACCAGATGTACCACCCAAGACAATCGCCCTATAAATAAGCACTCGAAACACCAATACGGCCAGATGGCTGAGGATATCCTGTGGGGTTCTATAATTAACGTAAGTGGCGCGTGCGCCGCTGAGCGTTACGTACCAGACGCCATCATCAGGAAGTTTAGTTTCTTTTTGTGTTAGAGGTCAACCCTCAATATGCACAAATGCTTTCCCAAGGAGGGATAATATCTGGCTGCTCGTAAAACCACTTCCTTACAGCCTATGTCAGTCCACTGCTGGTCTAAAGGCGTTTCCTTCTCCTCATCTCGCAATAAAGGAAGGATTTTCCCATAATCAGCACGCTGGGCGTTGGTGGTGATCGCAGTAGATGGTATAAAGTCATAGAGGACGCTAATGCCCATTCTCTGTTACCTATCGGAATCGTATGACAAATTTTATTCTACTTTGTCGGCCGTAAAACTACATTTTTTTCTTAATCTGTTAATGGTAAGTACTGTCGTACAATCCTCCTTGAGAGTGCACTCTCAAGTAGATAGACATCAGGCAGGCGGCCGGTCGTAAATTATTGGCCTATATATTATAAAATACTTATCCTAGATAATCTAATCCTAATCCTTCTTTGCTGGTCTGGGAGAAAAGAAAACACATAGAATGTACCAGCTGCTTCTATTCCCGTGCAGATCGTAAAAGCCGATTGAGAGAATCGGCGAAAATCTGAATCATATGAATAGGCGATGCGGTTAGCAACCCATCACTATTATGATTTCCCTTTTCCACCTTCATGCCCACCATTACGCTAAAAGTGGCCTGGGCTTTACCGCCCTTGGCTCTGTCTACCCCGTTAGGGATAAAGACGAGATAGTGTATCTGTATGTATATTATAAAATACACATAATAGCCAAATATCTTTATTGGTGTTTATTCAGAAAGTAGATTAACAAATGAATTGAAAAAAACAATGGTTATGGAAAAAATAAAAAGCAGCGACGTGTCGCTAGCTACTTTATTTCTTTATTTTTCGCTTACATGCACTTATAAGTAAGGTTAGTGGGTAAGTACATGAACCCTGGCCTGGCAGTGTATTGCGAAGTTAAAGGTAGTTGAGATTATATGACAATAATTTTGATAAAAATAAGTAGTACTAAATTAAATCAATGTCAATAAATTATTAAAAAGACATATAGACTAACAATTCATATTACACTTACTACAAGAGTAGTCATATGCAATTTGGATTTTTAAACTCTGAAAACTAGAACTAAGTAGTTATTTAAAGTGTGTATTAATTCCTCTTTAAAACGTTATTGATATTAAAATTTATCTTTTAAATATTCCTTGACCGAGTAATAATACCCCTTCGCCAGTAGTTAGTTTTTTAAAGAATTTCTTGTAATTTTCTTCTGATGTGATTTGTCTCGGTAGTTTATTGTATATGTTGATTGCGCTTGCGTACGGACCCTTCCCATACATTTCTAAGTCTTGTCCTTTACGTTTACGAGCATTTACCGGTATTGCTAACCTGTCTTTTTGTCGTGTGTTGCTTGTGATTGTCTTTTACTTGTTTGAAGAGGGACTTATATTTTCTTACGAACGTGCATAATTCGAATATGAGGATTGAGAGTAATGTGAGAATATTATGTTCTATGAAGAATGGTTGGCAGGGGTGTCTGTACGGTAGGTTACATAATATTCGTAAACATTTTTCTGCATAACTCAAAGATCATCTGCATCGACGCTTCGCCGTGACACGCCGTCTGCTGCTACTGTCTGCAGTCGGCCTCCGAACTTAAGGCCATACCTGAACTTTACGGGGTCCAGTGCTGCCCCCATTTAAAATAAATCATTTTAAAGAAAACGGAGGCATAATTTAAAATTTTGCTACTACCAAGTCCTACATAGTATTTTATGAACTACTGTTTACAGTTTAAAGTGAGAACGTTAAGCTTTACCACGCACATTTGCGAAAAACGGCCACTTTTGGCAAATGTGCGTAGCAAAGCTTAACGTTCTCATTATAAACATTTGAAGGGTTATCTAGGACTTGGTGGTAGCAAAATTTTAAATAATGTCTCCGTTTTCTTTGTAATGATTTATTTTAAATGGGGGGCAGCACTGGACCCCAGATTTTTTATGAGAAATATAGGTACAGCCTTAAACCTTTAGACTTCTTCTTATTAATCAATAAATTCATTTTATTTCAGTCAGTAAAAGTTTACATAAAATAAAAATTCATAGGCTCATATCACCTGACTTTCTTATGTGTATAGCATTCCTTTTAAATTATATACTTGGGATAGGCGGCTCGCCGCGTCCTTTATACGATATTTCAGCATCAAAAGGTGACATTTATACCATTATTTCAGTTATGATATCTTATTTTCATGTTAACACATTCGAAAGAGAGAGTTATTTTGGATTAAGTACACCTGCCGGGTTGTTAAAAGTTTAATCTTCATTAAGTGATCTACTCCACGTTTCATATATCCTATACTTATCTGCAAGATGCGTAAAATACCAGAAAAGCTATTTTTTTAATGATTACTTTACTTTAATTTTTCGTAAAGGTGTCAAAATTATTAATTTTGGTGTAGGAGACTTCTAAATAGGCTAGCATAGCAATTAATGAGCTGATCTTTGGTCGCTTTGTGATAAACAGTTTTCTACGGACAAGTATAATTCGGAAAATCATTGTGAGCTTTAGCAACCTGTGTTTCTGAACCCATCATTTCGCTAACAATGGTTCTTTTGGGTATTATGGGCAGTATGGATGACACTCAATGACCGACACTGTATAATTAATTAATCACACACAAACAACCCACTCAGAAATTATGAAAATGAGTACAAGCATTTGTCCTCGCTGGGAATCAAATCCTGGAGATTATGCAGCTTAGATCTTTAACACCGCGTATTAAGGTGAAGATATAGGCAAATGACCTTGAAGTGTGAAATAAATTGTTAACTCGTAAATATGGTGATAATTTCCATATTGCTCTTCGTCATGCACTAGATAGCCCTTTAAATTATTTTATGAACTGCCGTTGAAACTATTTTTGGTGATCCGTCTAGCTTTAAAACTTGCCGTGGCCACTTTTGGCGGAGGCAAGTTTTAAAGCTATACGGACTAATGTAAATACTTTCAACGGTGGTTCATAAAATAATTTAAAGGGCTATCTAGTGCATGACGAAGAGCAATATGGAAATTATCTCCATATTTACGAGTTAACAATTTATTTCAAATGAGGGCGCCACTTCAAGGCCATTTGCTTATATCTTCACCTTAATATAAAATGTATTGCACTAACTGGAAAAAACTTATTTGAAATTTAAAACTTAAAATTTAATACACAACGTAAAACTAAGAATTAACTAATATTATGATAATTAATCTACCTCCTTCGAAAAAGACAAACTAATGATATTATTTTTACTTACGTCCGTCAAATACTTACGAGTACACAAACCTTTGTAGTATAACATTATTCTAAAAAGAAATCTCCCAAACGTTGTCGACGCCTGGTTTCAGGATGTCGGACTTCCGACCCGGGTTTACAGCTCCATGAGTGATGGTGTTACTATTTGTTTAAAAATAGGCCTACACGCGTAAATAAAGTAGCCCGTCAGATTTCGTTTGATGGCCGATAAATTATCGGAGTCAAAGAACTTGAAATGTCAGTATTCATTCTATTATTATTAAGGTGACGTGGGTTCACAATTTGCAAAACTTCGCGTGTTTTTGAAAAATCACTGTCATTAAACTACTACAGTTTATTCCTCAAAAAATTTACATAAAAATATTAAGGCCGTACCTGAATTTTCCGGGGTCCCCATTTAAAATAAATCATTTCAAAGAAATCGGAGACATTATTTAAAATTATGCTACTACCAAGTGCTAGATAACCCTTTAAAGTATTTTATGAACTACTGGTACAATTTAAAGTGACAACGTAACGTACGCTTTACTACGCACATTTGCGAAAAACGGCCACTTTTGGCAAATGTGCGTAGTAAAACTTAACGTTCTCATTATAAACTGTAAACAGTAGTTCACAAAATACTTTGAAGGGTTAACTAGCACTTGGTAGTAGCATAATTTTAAATAATGTCACCGATTTCTTTGAAATGATTTATTTTAAATGAGGGCAGCACTGGGCCCCGGAAAATTTAGGTACGGCCTTAAGGATTTTCTACAGACATCCACAATAGCCAAAACACGACTGAGCATTGTTGGCTTGATAGAAAAAATCACAAACATACCTCTAAATTTGCCTAAATTTGCCTTTATAATACAGATTACTATTTTATACAATCACCTTTTTATACGAAGAAAAAATTATAAAAATAATACAAAAAAAAAAAAAACACTGCGAAATATCGTCGAGCACGGCTCCGACTCTTTCTTCGCTCTCGACGAATATTTCACTGTGTTTTATTTATTATTTTATTTTTTGTTTTATATTATATTTATAATTTTTTCTGTAGTCAAAACGGATAGATATTTAGATATTACATTTTTTGGTATAATTTTCATATAAAAAGGTGATTGTATAAAATAGTAATACGTATCATAAAGGCAAATTTAGGCAAATTTAGAGATATGTTTGTGATTTTTTTCTATCGAGCCAAAAATGCACTATCGTGTTTTGGCTATTGTGGGTGACTGTAGAAAATCCTTAAAATTTTTATGTACATTTTTTGAGGAATAAACTGTAGTAGTTTAATAACAGTGATTATTCAAAAACACGCACAGTATTGCAAATTGTGAACCCACGTCGCCTTAAAGAGCTAGCTCTTGTCTGTAGAGCAACCAATCTCTCTTTGTAGGTTACATCTTTTATTTATTTATTTAAAAACTTTATTGCACATAAAAACAATTGGACAAGTGGTGGACCTAATGCCATAAGGCATTCTCTCCCGGTCAACCATTAGACCAAGCAGAAAATATGTGTGGCTGGCGTGTCAAAAAATGTATATACTCGTACTTAAGTACTTCTTATCTTTGTAGGTTGAAAGCCTTTGTATGACTGCCTCCGTGGTCCAGTGTTCAAGGTGTTTGCTTTGTGATCTAGAGGTCTTGGGTTCAAATCCTCATCTGGGTTCAGGTCTGGTTAGGATATTGCAGGCTTGAATCACCTGATTATCCGAAAAGAAAGATGATTCCGTGTTTCAGAAGGCACGTAAAAGCTGTGGGCCCCAAACAGCCGGAACTGTTTAATAAAAATTTCAAATTGCCCTGGGTCTTGGGTGTTTATCTATATATGTATTTATTATAAAATATAGTATCGTTGAGTTAGTATCCCAAAACACAAGTTTTAAACTTACTTTGGGGCTAGCTTAATCAGTGTGATTTGTCCCTATATATTTATTTACATTTTTTTATTAAAGTATTCTATATTTATTTATTTATTTAAACGATTAGGCCATAGTTTTACGACCGGCCGCTTGCCTGACGTCAACTCTCTTTAGGAATTACAATTGTATTGTAACACGAGATATTTATGATTAGTTGCCTCTTAAGACATCCACAGAAAGAGATGGAGTGGTCCTATTCTAGGCCGAAAGCCACTCGGCACATTACCAAGGTTAATACAATGAATACTATTAATCATCATCATCATCATCAGGTCTTTTTAAGTCTCCACTGCAGGAGCACGACCCTCTCTATACTACCAGAGCAGTCAAAGGATTTGGTCTTTGATTGAATACTTTTAATTTCGATAAAATGTGAGATACCAGAAATATATAATACATAATTGAAGCTACAGTAAAACCATTTTGACTCGACAAGAAGAACCAGAAATATTTAAAAAAAACTGCCACCTTCATCACGTGAGAAAAGCTGCGGGTGACGGCTAGTAACATCATATACTTTTAATTTCGATGAATTGTGAGATACCAGAAATATATAACGTCTAGCAAAATATACTGAAACTATTTTAAGGGTGGATTCAGTCCATGATACTGAACAACTTTCCCCAAGGAACATATGTCGAAATATGAAAAATATTTTTTGGCTTTCCCTACAAACTCGGATCAGCTGATCGGTCAACTTGTATGGGAGGTCAAAAATTATTTTTCATATTTCGGTATATGTTCCTTAGGGAAAGTTGTTAAGTATCATGGACTAAATCCACCCTTAAAATAGTTTCAGTATATTTTGTTAGACCCTGTATAATACATAATTGAAGCTACAGTAAAACCATTTTGACTCGACAAGAAGAACCAGAAATATTTAAAAAAAACTGCCACCTTGATCACGTGAGAAAAGCTGCAAGTGACGGCTAGTAACATCATATACTTTTAATTTCGATAAATTGTAAATTACCAGAAATATATAATACATAATTGAAGCTACAGTAAAACCATTCTGACTCGACAAGAAGGACCAGAAATAATTCAAAAAAACTGCCACCTTGATCACGTGAGAAAAGCTGCGGGTGACGGCTAGTAACATCATAAATATCTCTCGCTCATACAAACAGATCAATAAATAGACCTTTCAAACTTAGCCACACGAGAAATAAGTTACAAATTAACAGTTTTTGCAAAAAAGTCCTGTGGGAGCGTGTCGTCGGCTCATTATGATCATAATTAAGTACCCTGGAACACGCGACTTTGTCCTCGGGGAGTGGTAATGAAAGGTGACAAAAACTTGGTAACATTTAACTTTCAATGAAATAACTTTCAATAGTGTTTGGGATAAAGATATTACCTATACATAACTAGTTTTTAGCCGACCAAGCCTTTGCCCGCACTGGAACCTGCCAAAAATCCGAGATAAAATACATATAAAGTGCTTATATTGCTATATATCACTCTCCGGTATTCTTGCACGCAAATACTTAAATTTTTGATATTTTTCAAAACAAAAAAACCGACTTCAATACCAAAAAAGTTAAATATTTAAACAATTGTACACTTAGACGACGATATTTTTAGTTATTTTCGTTTAAAAAACAAACCACACAACCGATTTTAATAAAATTTCTATGGGACACCTGGAAAGTATACCCTTTCAAATAAACAAATGAGTAATCGGGGAATACATGAGATTCAGACGATATAATAATAATAATAATTCTGAATACTTGTCGTATTACAAGAAAATTCTTACAATAGGTTTCAGAATAGGCGCTTTCAATCAACATTTTATTAGCACTTGGCTTTGGCCCGTGCGACTAATACCTCTTTAAAATTAAAGAGAGAAAAAATAAAAAAGAGCTCGAAATAATAATAATAATATGATAACCTCCTCCTTTTTTGAAGTCGGTCAAAAAATCACATCATGCATTACTTCATTGAAGTAAAGCAGACATTGGCTGTCTGCTTTACACAAACTATCTTTACTCACAATTTATTGTAACATAGTAAGTACCAAGTATGGATGATTATTTTGTAATTTTTCTTAGTTTATCGACTCAAATTCATTTCCATAGACCACCGCTTACTTCCGGTGAAAAAAGCATTGTGCGGTGTACTGGCAAAGTAGGTACTTTATTTAAAATGGGGTGTTAAAAAAGAGGCAATTCCAAAATCATTCTCATTTTTCCTAACGAAAAATAAGTGGCTTTTAAATTTAGATGTTCCTGGATGATTAACATAGCCCGCTCTACACTCTCGACAAAACTACACGAGACTGGCCGAATGCGAGAGTGTGGAGTGAGTGTTCGTCTATATTCGTGTTGTCTCGCCTATGTTCGCGTAGTCTCCATTTCGTGTCGGTAAATGGCCAAAACATCAAAGGGCTCTCGGAAAGTTTTGTGTTCGCGCGAAACTATCCCTCCACACTCTCGCTCGCTCGCGTCAGTTGGCCGACAATAAATAGTTAAAATCTTGCAGGGACATCCGTGTAAATTTATGGAATTCTCTGCTAGGTTCATAAACCAGTTCTGATAATTGTTTCTCCATGACTTCGCTGAAAAAAGAAATGCCGAGTTATAAATAGACTCAAGAGCAATGAATACGATTTTATCATGTTATGAAAAAAATAGTTTAAGGCAATATCAATTTAGTGCACTTGGAATCACTATCACTACATATTATAAAAGTCCTTCGCCGCGTCTGTCTGTCTGTTCGCAATAAACTCGAAAACTACTGCACCGATTTTCATGCGGGTACAGCTAGTTATTTATAAAGGCAGATATTTATTTACCTTGTTCTATTGCGATGTATCCCAGTCATCCAGTATCTTCGCTTATTCCATCGCTTTTTGGTAACTTTTCTTTCATGTATAAGCAAATAGTTGTAATACGCTGCAGCGACAGAAGTTTCCAAGATGTCCATCTTGGATGAAAGTCCAATTACAACTGTGCAGGACAAGAGTGTAGAGGGGCGCATTCGTATTCGCCTGATCTCGGCGAATGTTTCGACAAAACCGGTCTCGTGTAGTTTCGGCGAGAGTGTAGAGCGGGCTTTAAAGTACAAAATATATAACTAAATTCAAAAGTATCTATCAGTCCTTTTTTCCATCTAAATCCCAGTTACCTATGCGATAAAAAGACAGGGGTATTATTTTTTACCCCTCTAAAGTGCTGAGTCGTTGAAAATAATGAGTTGGCAACACAATAGAGGGCGCCATGCGAGCGCCACGCGTCAGTCGCGTGCAAACCTCTGACGGGGCAACACGCATGCTGCGAGAGAGAAGGGTGCGTAATAATAAATATTTCTTTCGCATGGCTGCTTTGTTTACGTAAGTATTGACCAAGGATACGAGCGTTACTCGTTAGAGAAGACAGTTGAGATTTATCCTTTGTTATTAAAATGTTATAAATAATTCATATTCAAAATGTTTTGCGTTTAATAGATCTTCTTTTATTATTCTTTTGCCTAGCTTTTGGATTTGTATTATTATTTCAAAAATTCAAAATTAATTCAGAGTAATAATAATATGTATCAAAAAGCTCCCTTTCATCTCCCGTTGCAATCCAAGCAGTGATGCTTTAGAATTCTGGGTCCAGGCGTTTCCTTTCCCCCTTCGTTTTTCAAATCCTCAGTTGAGAAGTGTTAATACATTGTGTTCCGATACTCTATAAATCTTAGAAAGCATTTAAATTAAACATAGAGTGTCCTGTATAATTTTCTTTAGTACCTACCTATCTAGTTTAATACTTGTAGGTACGTAATCTTCAGGTCAATATCTGACTTTAATTATAACAGATCGGTAGTTTAATCCTAGATCAGCAGCTTCCTTTTCCCGTCCAGTTAGATTTTCTGGCTAATTGCCTATAACTGCGTGCAGTTTCACTCTTCAATTGGCTCGCAATCTCGACGATTAGATACGGCAGGCCACATCTGCTGTGTCAAATAAAAATGGTATCAGAAGCCAAACCTCGTACTTGTGATGAGTTTTCTACAAATATTTCTAACTTTTCTTGAAATAATAAAAAGTACTTATTAAACATCATTGTCTTAATAGGAAACGCGTGAATCAGAAGCCATAATGTGATTCACGCGCTTCAGTTTTATGCCCATATACTTATCTTAATCGGCTTTTACGATTTGAATTGTAGAAGACATAGTAGTATACAAGTTATTAGTATACAAATATTTTAAGGGGTTATTCACTCAAAAAATAATAATTTCAAATAGTAACTAGTAGATCGCGTCACTACTTCCATTCGTATAGGAAGTGTAAATTTTTTTTTCGTTTTTTAATATCCATTTATTGGGAAAAGTTGTTCAAAATGATGGAATGAATCACCCTTTAAAATATTTGAACATAATTAAAAATAAGCTTGTATACTTGAAATGTGGCACGTGTATTCTCTAACCAATCTTTGTATAAGAATCGAAACTATTGATCAACTTCAATGCGTTTCGTATGTGACGTATGTCACACCAGAGATGTCACACTTTTGGCCGACTACCCTATTCTGAATGAACACATCTCACTTTTGGCATCAGTTAGTATAGGTACAGATTAAAATCCTTTTATATAACCTGTGTCCCATAAAAAGACATTTATTTATGTCAGTGTCGCTGGTGTTTGGCATCATCAGATGTTTTTTAGTCTCCACTACAGGAGCACGACATTTATTAGCCCGAGCAGTCAGAGATTTGGCCTACACTCTCCACGCTAGCCAGACGTGTTGGAGAGGTCTCATTAAATTTATAAGCTTTGTTTAGCTTGTGTTGCCGTCGCCTTCTACGACATCCACGGGAAGACTTGGTCCTATTCTACTCTGCCGGGAACTACACGGCAAGTGATTGTTCTGTATCTCCCTCTATTTTATGCCATAAGCTCCACGTGCGTCAACGGCTGTTTGTTTTGGATACTGTGATCTGTCATTCAAATAGAATTCAACGCCTTCACTTTCTGGCGGATTGTTATCGAAGCTAATTTTGTTTATAAGGTTAAGGTCAATCTAATAAACAAAATTAGTTTCAGAGTGTATTTAAAGAGAAAAATAAATATTTTATGATTATGTATGATAAAAATCGCTTATTAGTGAGCTAGATCTATACAAACGTACTTAGTTAATAATCATTATCATCATCTTCTTCTTCTTCTTCTTCTTCTTATTTAAGAGCTTAGTGGCTCTTGTCGGTGGAGTATGCGCCAAACTTCATAATTAATTATCATCATCATCCAGGTCTATTTTTTTTTAGTCTCCTCTGCAGGAGCACAACCCTCTCTGAACTACCAGAACCATATATAAGCCAGAGTAGTCAGAGGATTTGGCCTACACTCTCCACGCTGGCCAGACGGGTTGGAGAGGTTTATAATCATAATCCTTCCGATTTATTATTTGTATTTATGCATGTAGAGTTTAATACGATTGCCTCCGTGGTCCAGTGATGACGATGTAACATCGTCATCATCTTCTGAGCGTCTTCCCGATTCCATCCACCCGGGCCGGATCTATCATATGGCTTTTGAGGGTTCAGCTCAGGGCCCCGTGGGCTCCAGGTAAGTCAAGTCAAAGTCAAAAATAGACGATAATGCGAAAAAAACTATAATTGTATTAAACTAAACAGATTGTCTTATTTTTTCCTATCATTTGAGTAATTAGGTGGGCCCCTAAGTAGTATTAGCCTAGGGCCCCCTAAACTCACGGTCCGGCCCTGCCATCCACAGCGGTAATGCTTCGGAGCCCGGGGTCCGCTACCTAATCCTAGGTGATATGACAGGTTATTGGTTTTTATTTTACACAGAGCGACTGCCGTCTGACCTCCGCAACCCAAAGGATAGACCAGAACAATTTTAGGACAAGTTTAAACGAGCGCTAGATGGCGTTTGGGACCCATAGCCTTACGTGCCTTCCGAAGCACGGAATCATCTTTCTTTGCGGATAATCAGGTGATTCAAGCTTGCAATACCCTAACCAGGCTGGAAACAATTTTTCGCAGAGCACCTATGCTTCTCAGTGGAATTTGAACCCACGACCTCCGGATCCCAAGGCAACCGCCTTGACCACTAGAGCACGGAGGCAGTTAACTAAGATGTATCTAATTAATATTTATATAACGTTAGTCGTAACATGCAACATTTTCCTAAAATATCGTATGATGAAACTGCTACAAACAATATGTCACCTCGACACAATGCGATCAGATGGTACATGTTTACAAACGCACAAACAGCCTATGCATATGGCGATGTGACTGCTGATCACTGCTGATATCACGGTGCCTTTGATATACAAATCCGTAGATGTTGCGCCACTTACTTGATTGACTGCGACCGGGACGTAAAAAAGATCGAAAGTGACGTAACAACAATACAGGATAGATCACAAGCTTATTGGCCAGTCGAATAAAAAAAACCGACTTTCAAGCGTTCACTCCGAATAATATTTGAACAGCTGAACCGATTTTCATCAAACATCGATATAAGACCCATCTTGACAGACAAAGATTTCGATTTAAAAAAAAAACTCATCGAAATTGGTCTATTCGTTTAGAAGCAAATCGTATGTAATGCGACACCTTGAAAATATATAATATCATGGCGCGGTTCATACAAACAGGCAATGTTTGTTTCGCATTTAACGAGTTGCTGCCGGTGGCGCGGCCGTTCTGAGCCTCACATTGTAGGCCCAGTATACAAGTATCTACTTAAATTTACTAGTCATAGGTAGTTAGTACTATAACTTTAGTTAGACGAGACGCAAATAAGTCTTGGGTCCTAAGGCGGCAATCAAGAGGCTATTTGTTATCATAACTTATGCCGACAGGCCACATCTGAATTATTACGTACTGGCAACTAACTAAGCGGAGATGTAATAAATAAAAATAAACTTAGAACACATGCTACACTGATCTAGATAGTCTTATCTGGAAATATAAAGTGAGGTAGAGTCCTATAGGCGGGACCCACCCAGTTGCTAAGGGAGGTGTATTAAGTGTTTCTAGTCCTATAGTTCGTGATTTCTTCGTGATAATAATGATAAACAATGTTTTCCAAATAATTATAGGTATTATTATAGCAGGGTGATGTTAAAATCTAATTTATGGGTTAACAAAGGGCTTGTACTCGTAAATGGTGAAAAGATATGCCTTTTATGGGTTAACAAAGGGCTTGTACTCGTAAATGGTGAAAAGATATGCCTATTGTGATTTGTGTACAGTTTGACAAATATACTGGTCCTCAAATAAATGGTACAGTTCCCATTCCACCTATGACCCGGTCGTAGAAGACTGGCCAAGTGCCATGCTTACGAACGCAATTTCCACTGTCGCTTGCCTGGGCAGTATCTGTGCACATGCACAAATCACAAGGAATCACTTTGGATAAAGACGTAGTCGTGGACATTAGCGTGGACGTAGCTCTTTCGAGATCAAAACTGCTTACAGACATTATATTTGATCCAGATTTTGATTATATCCGCTTAGAAAAAATTTGAAAGTGAAGTTGTTGCAGCTCAGAATAGATAAAGAAAGAAGGTTGTTCTCCTCAACGGTATCAAACCGCGCAATGACTGAATAATATTGATATGTTGTTTACTCATTGCGCGGATTGATCGATCGATTCGCTGTTTCAATGTACCCAAATCTTCAGATTGTCAATTTAAATATTTTTGTTTTAACAGATTCCCGTATTTTACTGATTTTTATGACTCGAGGATCCCATGATAATTCAAATTGGTTCAGTAAATTTACGTACTCATATTTTTAAAATAATAATCGCGAGGTCTAAGTTTGCGGCGAACCACTATACAGCATTATACAGGTTGACTTTTTAAACACTGTCTAAATTTTTGGAGCAAGTACAGTCCATGATACTGAACTACTTTCTACAAAAAAAGTTATTAAAAATCGATAAAAATTTTTCGTCCTTCCATACAAAATCCGTCTGTCTGAGCGCTGATTTGTATGGGAGGACATAAAATTTTAATAACTTTTTTTATAGAAAGTAGTATCATGGACTGAACTTACTCCAAAAATTTGGACAGTGTTTAAAAAGTCAGCCTTTATGAATTTAAGGAATTCTCACTTTTGTCACAACCGTTGTGACGTTATTTGATGCTAAAAGTATATAGAAATACACAACACATTTCGGTTGCCTAATGGCACATACAGGTAAGTACAGGACGTTATTTAAATAAAATCGAAGTTAGGCCCCTAAATTCAAGACGTCAGCTAGCGTTTACACCCCCCAAAGTCGAAAACTTGGGTTTTTATTGAACCTTCATACTTTAATAACGTTACGTCAAAATCACTTTTACACCATCTTTTGCAACGCAAGGCCTCTATTATTAATACTATTGACCGGACTATAAGCACAGAACACAGTAAGAGTATTTCAAACTATAAGTAAACCTAGTTATATCGTAAATTGAAACACTCCTCTTTTTGACAGAGGATTGATAAAACAGCCATCTGCTGATCCAGAGCAGACAATCGATATCAGCCACCGCATTACCGAGCCAACTGGCCACAACATTAAATAATATGTAATTACGGAAAGGAAATTCCGTAACGAACGACAAGGTGTTGGACGGCCTCAGCTGCGGATCAGGTGCTCGAAATTCGTCCGCAAAGGTGTGCAACGAATAACATAATAAAATTTCTATACAAAGACGAACTTCAACCCTGATCGCTTTTACTAATTACAGGAAACAGACGGCGATATTTAATTATACATTAAATAGGTCAACCATTATCTTTGCATTTACAAACACATCTAACCACGCGCGCGCGAATGTCAAATGTCAAAGACAATAAAGTGTTGCAAACGTTAAAAATTGATGGCGCGTTTTCGCCCAGCTGTCTGGCTGGTAAGAGCCACGTGCGCGCGAAAAAAATAAAGTGCGGGGGCCAAGATGGCCGCTGCCGTGCACTTGACATTTCCAATTAATTTGCGCGGGACATCTGTGGTGCTAGCAGCTGAGCGGGATCGGCTAGCCGGCAATAATGTGGATTACGTTATAGCGTAATGTGGAACGTGCCCATGACAGGGGAGGGTGTAATTCGGCACACGCTTTCATCCCACAGGAGTCCCATGTGCGAGTCGTAAAAGGGAATAGCAGCCTATATTAGATGTTAGCATCTGTAACTTGGTTACTAATTTCATATTATTATGTTACACCCTCGTATCGGCAGTCAACACAGGAAAATTTTACACAACATTGTGTTCTTAACTTTAATTTTATTATATGTTGTGCTAAGCCGCCAAGTTTTCTGTTTGTTCTAAAGAACCATCGATCTAGGTTCTGATAGTTTTGAAATCTTAAATTCGGGACTCGGGATTATCAAGTATGATCAATATTGCATTCCTGCGCCTTGTAGCTTCTTGCCAAGAATAGGACCACTCCACGGGACCACTCCATCTCTTCCTGTGGATATCGTAACTGGCGATTGAAGGACCAAGCAAAAACGAACGACCGACGTCAAGCGGCGGCCGGTTGTTAAATTTTTCGTACAAATGCATTCTAGGCAGGCGGGCAGTCGTAAAACTATACCAAATTGTTTAAACTGTTCCGTATTTCTTCTAGATTTTGCATGGTCTTCGGCATCCTTGTGTGACCATTGACATGCATATTATATTTCGAGGAGAAAAAACGGAAAGCACCCCCGAGCTCCGAAGCATCGCCGCAGAGGATGTATTCCGACCCGAATAATATGACATATTTTAGGCGGAATGTCACCTTTTATATACTGCCTCATAGAATAACTCTTCACCTGTCCATAAATTAAAAATAATAGTCGACTCGGGTGAATTTTCACCCATAACCCATAAGTAACCGTTGACAGGTTCATAATCATTTATAACAACATTATATTCTGAGAATTTGGACTTTATAGCAGTATCCGGACCAGACCGGATCTATAAGGGTACAAAAATACGACGAAAGACTTTAAGAAAAGGTAGCGCTCTGCGCTTTCGTTGTCTCGTCTTGGCGGGGGCACTCCCGTGATAAATATGTTGTAGTAAGGCTAGATGAGGTGATAATGCATTAAACCACGGCAACTACGTTGCCCTAAGAAAGAATTGTAGTAATTCGTGTTGTAAGTGTTCTGAACTTCTAAAGTAGGCACTCCTCTAAACTAAAACATGACCTCTATTAGATGTTTTCAAATGTAGCGTGTTCTCATGAGTGCCAGCTGAAAATCAGCAGTTACTGGAGTCAACATTGTGCTAAGCTGAAGACTTAATTTCATTAGTTTCCCTTTTTGTGATTTTTATTTGTATTAAGTATTTATTTTATTTTATTTAAAACTTTAACTAAGCCAAATGCTACAATAGGTTGTGTGCTACAACAAATGTTAAAGCATTCTCTCATGTCAACCTTTAGGAAAAGATGTATTGTATGTGTGCTACAGAGGAATTAATAATTTATCTTTCATATCTATCTATTATGTATATATTTACAATAACTGCATTAGTGAAATGTAAAAATTGCAATGTATCAGCCATCACTAATTAAAACCAAAACATATACAACCTGCCCATCGCTTTTTAAATTACTGTCATAAACATTTCACCGTCGAATCTTATCAAAATTTTCATCAGCACCGTGCAATATACTGTTCCACTTTCAAAACTGACTTCTAACGCGCAAAAACCAACAATATACTAAAAATAACACTTTTAATTTTATTAAAATTAAGCCCTTCGCAGTTCACCTGTCGTAATGGACACCACATATGAATATTTACTTTCCAGATAGGAATCTTTTAGACATTCAGACACAAGTTTTATGGAAATGAGCAATCGATAAATAGAAACGGGTCAATTAAATACGTCTGGTGTGTCAGTTGCTCATTTGCGGAGATGTATCGTTAATTAGAATTACAAATAGACAAACAGACAAGCGTCTGTGAGTAGCTTACGTAAGTGCCAAACGTCCTACTTATGGCCAAACTGCTTTTGTTTCCTTTGCCATTAGTCAGCAAAAGTGATTATAGAGGTGATTTTCTTAATATTTTTAAATGAGATATAAGTTTTAAAAAAAGTTAATACTCGTATGTACATACTTACTTATTATTACAAGCTTTAATTTAGTTTCACTTGTCTCGTTATCTGTGTTCTGACTGAGAAAGAATTCTGTTGCATGTTGACACAAAATACCTTGTTCAGTAGACAAAGGCCCTTTGATCTGGATACCGGACACAAATAACGAGAAATATAAACAACGGTGTATGGAGAGGAAATTATTGATTAGCCTTCAAACCTCCTTCCGCTGTAGTGATTCGACGCGCTAAGTGCTCAGACCAACAGAACTTTTATAGGTACTACGTGAAGAACTCGGGGATTTGATAGTAATGGATCGACAAAAGTTATCTGCTTTACACTATTACGTTCATTATTAACCGAGCAAGCCAAGCAACTTAATATTGACTCGCACAAAAACTCAATCAACTTCCTGCAGCGGTGTTCCCGAACCGATACGACATTGAAACCTTCAAAAAACGAGTCTATATCTTCCTGAAAGGCCGGTAACGCTCTTGTTACACCCCTGGTGTTGCAGTTGTCCATGGACAGTGGTGATCACTTACCATCAGGTGACCCGCTTGTTCGTTTGCCGCCCTATAACATAAAAAAACACAAGTTCCTTGCGTTGCGTTCCAACATACCAAACAAAATTTTGGGAATTTTAAAATATCAACTCGTTGCGTTGATGTCTTTTGTTTAGTAAATATTTAAAACAAAGTAGCTGCTGTATTGTAAGTCATCATCATCATCAGGTCTTTCTTGTCTCCCTGCAGGAGCACGATTTTCTCTGTACTGTCAGAGCCATACTTGGCCAGAGCAGCCAGAGGATTTGGCCTACACTCTCCACGCTGGCCAGACGGGTTGGAGAGGTCCCACTAATAACAAAGTTTTATTTGGCTTATTATTTACTAAGTCGTCTTCTACGACATCCACTTGTATTGTAAGTATATATTTTTAAAATATTACGTATTCAGAATTCAAATAAAAAGAAATCTGTCACGTCTTAGCCCTTTAGCGGAAGATATAGCCAACGATGTTGTACCAATCATATCAATAGGGAATGCGGGTACTAAACGTAGCCTTTGGAACTTATTGCTCAAGGGTCTGTCTACCTTGTAACGGCGAGACATGGTTATAATGATTTTATGGGTCTTACAACATGTCGTTTAGGAGCTAAACGACATTTTGAGTAAACGCACTTTTAACTGACAAAGCTCTTCTGGCGCGTAGGCCACCAATACTGTGTAAATTAGTTACTTTCGGCATTTCTTCTCAGCAGTGGTCGTTGCGAGACTAGTATCGGTAGCATTAAAAAAACTTTCTACTTACTACTTTTTTTGGTTCCAAACCAGTGAAGGTTTAACTGGTCATCAAAGACTACTCTTCTCTTTCTCGTGAATACCTAATGACAAATTATGTAGTAGGATTTATTTGGCCAACAGAACATCTTTTGACTGATCAATTCTACAATTCGATTCTTGATCAGACCAAGTGCAAGAACAAAAAGAATCGCCGACGCGGGCGCAGGTAGCTTGGAAACAATAGCGAGATGCGATGCGCATGCGCCGGCGCCTGCTGCGAGCGTAGGGCTGTCGTAATGAAAAAATGAATGTCAGTTAAAACAATACACTTTTACTAGATTTTCAATGCAATGACTTGTCCTTTCATGCCTATCTATAAAAGAAAAAAAATTATATTGTCTGTTGTCAAAAAAATTACAAAAAAGAAGGAATGCTATAGTAGATTGTGCTACAAGGCGTAAAGGTAATAGTTTTAACGCGAGGGCGCTACTTTGAATCCAGAGCGAGCATAGCGAGGGATTCTACGGTGGAATCGTGAGTGAAGCGAGGAATTCAAGTATATCGCCCGAGATAAAACTATTACCGTACACCGTGTAGCACATTCTTCTTTTCATCTCCATCTATGAGAAAAAGCAAATATATACCTAGAACGAAATTAGAATACCTACATACATATACCTAATCATAGTTTAACAGTCAGTTACTAACCTTTATTTGGTGGCGTTTTTGCTGAAGAAGTACTATGAAAATATTTTTCTAGGACCACCACATCTTATACATTTTCCAGTCATTAGAATCGTTTCATTGCTTTTTCCTTGTGTGTCAATTCTTTATATATTTAAATATGTATATTATACGTAAACTTCATATTTATTTACTATCGCCCTCATCAAGAAATTAGTCACATTTAAAATAGTTGTAAAAATAACCTAATACATAGTTCCATAATAAAATTACTATTTAAATCAAAAACAACAATTGTGCGGTTTTATTGGTTTTTAATAAATTATTATTTTGAAGCAAGAGAACCAAAACATTTTGACCTACAGTCATCCACGTAAAACGTGTTTTATTCCAAATTTTAAAAAATTACGACGCCCTTGCCTATATTTTATAATTTTAAAACTAAATTCTTCTTATTTTTAGCTGACTGCCAATATTATTTTTGATTCTACATTCGTGTTCTGTTTTCAAATGTGTTTAAACGCCTAGGGAATTTACTTTTTACTTTTCAGTGTCTAGAGAATTACCAGTGACTTTAGCCCCAAATATTTGGGATAAAATCATCGTTTTTCGAATAGATGAGATGAAAAAATCTTTTCGCCCTGATCAAGAAAATACTGCACGTTCCTAGTTAGTTTTATTCATTTATTTTTGTACATACATGTTTATTTGTGAATCGATGAAAATATCACTTTTAATTAAATTATACATGGGTCTTATCAGGGCATAGCATTTTATAATATTATGCCGTCGATACTTCAGTGGTGCACGATAGGTGCGTGTAATGCGTATAAAACGTCGCTAGGTGAGTGGGGGTGGTTGTATGTACCTATTTGGCTTACCTGCTAGTGACATTTAAATCTAGTGTTCGAGGTGTAGATATCTTTAGGCAGCTTATAAGATCTATTCTAAAGATAGACAGACCAGTCTTTAGAAAAGCCACTGTTACTTACAACTTACTGTTTTATTTATATTTGTCATCATGTTATAAATTATAAACAATTTTTTTTAAGTCGATCAGGTACTTACTTTTAAGATTCTTATTTTTTTATTATATTGAACATGGAATTCGCCTCTATAGTTCATAGTCACGAAAAAGGTGACTTAAAATAAATAAAAATGGATTTTTTTTATTATACCAAAAAGGTATTATATGTAATTAATCATAAAAAGTGATAAAATATATAATTATTTTAAAAAATAATTTCACTATGTTGCCAATATGCCTTTAGAGCCTAAAGTTAAATAAAGTGTTGATTGTACCTACAATTCTACATATAACACTCCATGTATTTTATTAATAAACTGTATCATACTAATATCATCGCTTAACGATTTATTGATTGAAAACAAATAAATCTATGGATATAAATAAGTAACAATTATAAAATTGTTTGCTTTAAACTAAAATGGTTTAATAAATAATAAAATTAATTGTCTTAATGAAGCTTGATCAATATTATAAGAGCTTGATATCTAAAATGTCGTTGGACTTTTCTTTTTATGACATCTTATGTCGTCGTGTGATTCTTAACTAATTTAAAAACTATCTAGATATAGTCATAAATACGCATGATGACTGAAAAAATATTTTTGGCCCATCGGTTAGATTATGAAAAAATATTGTACACGTATTTTTTCTTTTCTCTGAGAAACAATAAATAACGAAGACACAGCGCATTTAAATTTCGCATGACGTCACGCTTTCGTACGATTTATACACATCGGTGACGTCAAAAGCCCCTACTCTGGAACTTTGATACTCTGTACCTTTGTGAATTTTTACTTTTTTGATAAACTGGAAAATTTGGGTACATTATTTCTGAATAATCTACCTAACGGACTAATTAGAATAATACTTTTCTGTCCCAGTCATCATCCCTATTCTCTTGAAACCCGTATTACAGCTATAACTCGTATTTTAAAGTCAAATAAAAAGCCATTTAAAACAGTACCACACTGACAGATCAGTATAACATGTGGACCATTGTCGGCGATATTGTTATACATTTTATAATAGCCTTTCGCATGTTGATTTAGGACCGTGTGTCAACCCTGCGATAAATTCCTTGCGTCTCGTGCGTGAACACCGCGACCGACCAGTCATGACATATTATCTTTATGGAACGATTTTTTTTAAATCGGAATGCATTGGTAAAGTTGACAAGGAGAAAAATGCTATAAGGGAAAAACGCGATTTGGTTCTTTACGGTGCAGTTATCGTCAAACTCTGACGAGATGTTTGATCATACTATCGTCATGGTTTTGTGAAGAAAAGACACGCGGAACTTCATTCCTGACAACGACAGCACGGGCTTTTTTTTTGTAATATCAAATGCACGTTAACAGGCTTTACCTCTTACGGGGTAGGTAGAGCCGATGGCCATGTCATTGGGCAATAGGGACAAATATTAAGTTGTGTTTCGAAAAATTACAAGCCGAAAGGATTATGTCATGCACACTGGGATAAGATATAATGGGAGTAAATTTTAATATAGGACCAATCTCCGTATTTTTTTTTATAGTTCTCAATTTACACCATTTCGTTTGCCCAAATAACTATTATTGACTTTACGGTATTTTACTACTCCTTTGATCTATTTTGCGGGATACTCAACCAAACACAAAAAATACTATTTGGTACTCGACTGTTTTTGATTTTGTACAATATGTTTTAAGAAACAACAAATAACACTAAAAGTAGTCTTTTTTTGAAGAGCATAACTCTTAAATATAGATAGATAGATAACTTACTTATTTTTTGGTGAATAAAAAAACTTTTTGTTTTCAGATTATGATAATTATTGATATAAATAATGAATTAATGGATTCCGAAGTACCAAATTGATGTATGTCTATTGTCGCATGTGTCTCGGAGTTGGTAACTTTATTTACATTTTAATATCTTCAAAATACCAAGACTGCTTAAACGGAATAGCCGTCGCCCGGCGCAAGAGTGGCGCAGGCGGCGCTTTTGTCGATTTACTATCGATTTGTGACTTCACACGCGGTCGGCGGTGGCTCGGTACCTACACGTGTTGTGACTTGTGACTTAAGGTGAAGATATAGGCAAATGGCCTTGAAGTGTGAAATAAATTGTTAACTCGTAAATATGATAATAATTTCCATATTGCTCTTCGTCATGCACTATATAGCCCTTTAAATTATTTTATGAACTGCTGTTGAAACTATTATTGGTGATCCGTCTAGCTTTAAAACTTGCCGTAGCCACTTTTGGCGGAGGCAAGTTTTAAAGCTAGACGGACTAATGTAAATACTTTCAACGGTGGTTCATAAAATAATTTAAAGGGCTGTCTAGTGCATGACGAAGAACAATATGGAAATTATCTCCATATTTACGAGTTAACAATTTATTTCAAATGAGGGCGCCACTTCAAGGCCATTTGACTATACCTTCACCTTAAAACAATAACGTCTCTCTTGACCCGCAGCTGCGAGCTAACCTAACACTCGGCATTTTCTTTATCTTTCAAAGTTTCAATAAATAAGAAACTCATACATTTTAAAGAACTATCTTATATGTATAAGTACTTTCATACATACGTTGCAGACAATCTACAAAACCTTAGATTTACACATTCTAGAATAATACAGGTTTTCTACATCTTTCTACCGAAAGAGAAAAATGGTGACAAAGAGCGAACAAAGAGCGTTTCGCTAGAGCTGTAAGTAAATAAATAAAAGTTTTCGCACAAATGCATTCCCAATTTCCCATAGATTGTTGATGTCAGGCAGGCGACCTGCGTCCTGCATGTCGTAAAACTATAGCCAAAGCTATTTCTTCTTAATTTCGCAAGGTCTTTAGGTGAACATAAACATGCATTTTATATTTGAAGAAGAAAAAGCGGGAAAGCGCATTCTGGGCTCCGGAACACAGTTGAGGATAAAACCGGGAACCCGCTATGATAAAGAAGAAGAAGCGATAACAAAGTAAATTACTTTCGTAATGTTTCGCTCTATGACGATGACGGGATCTAAATACTAGCTGTCGACCTTTAAAAGCGATTGTGAGAATTATACAAAAACTAACTCAAAAAAAGTTCTAATCCTTAACGGTTTCCAATAAGGTAGTTTCGCGCCGCGCCAAACTCACAAATTGACAGGTAGGGGATATAACAAAGTCACTATTTTGGGTTTGAATGGTATTATGCAAAGATGAAGTCATGATAAATAAGTACACATATTTTAATTAAAGGTATGTTTAGTAAATGATATTTTAAACCATTATATATATTGTCGTGGGCCAATCGTTTAATTGGGCCGATCAAGATCTGCCTGGGCATATCAAGATATGCCGCCATTTCTTGAATTGGCCAATTATTTCATGTTGTGCCCAATGTAAAGTTGGGCAGATCGATGAGAACAGCCTATTTGTCGATTTGCCCTTTCAGTCACTTGGGCACATTGAGATATGCCTGGGCGTATCGTGATGTAGTTCCACTTTGATGTAGTTCCGCTTCTGGCGCTGTTGCGCTCTGTCAAATGGCAGTCAGCTGTGCGTTTACGTTCAGAAAAGATGGCGGCGTCACAAGAAATCGAAAATTGTGAAGAAAAGTAGGGTGTAGGGTTTTAGCTCTACCAACGCCCCGGGCGAGATTTTCCCGCCCTCTGTCGCCTCTTTGCATCTGGCGCCCTGGGCGGTCGCCAAGCCGCGCCCTACCCTAACGCCGCTACTGCTTCAGAATGTTCTTTGGTCTAATAATTTTAAGAAGCGCAAACCATTTTAATAAAAGTCATTATTCCTAATTCTTTGTCATCCTACAGACTCTAACCGAACATAGAGTATATCTTTATTATATAAACGTCTTTTTATCTAGTTATATATTTATTAAACTTCATTTTATTTGCTTGTATTTTGGTCACTCTACAGAACCGATTTACCCAAATATGGCTAGCCAAATCGTCAAACGTTATGCTTTGAACGATATGGCGGTTATTAAGCAGCCAAATTAAGATATGGCGGCACATCTTTATCTGCCCAGGCAGATCTTGCTCTGCCCAATTAAACGATTAGCCCACGACTTATACACTGCGTCTTGATGCAAATTAACTCAATACATTTCGTATTTATAGCTGTTTTTACAAGCTTTTATTTAGCTTGCCCTGTTTGCTGTTTTTTGGATCAAATCTAACAGGTTAAAAACGCTTCCCGGTTTCTGATTAAGATGAAATTTTGTATGCTAATGTAAATCAGATGACAATGCAATATTATTATGACAAGAAGCCGATCTAATG
Source organism: Acrobasis repandana (assembly GCA_963576875.1). Classification (NCBI taxonomy): domain Eukaryota; kingdom Metazoa; phylum Arthropoda; class Insecta; order Lepidoptera; family Pyralidae; genus Acrobasis; species Acrobasis repandana. The sequence goes on along the minus strand of OY756230.1, from coordinate 4,376,554 downwards.
ACGGAACTGGAAGGTGACTATAGGAATTCTATAATAAAACGACGGAACCCCATCGAGTTTGAGCTTATTACATTGTCTTAATAAGTTATTAGACCTCACAACGAAAGCTTGTACGAAAAAATGATTTTTTATTTTCAAAAAACTAATTAATTTTATAATAAATGGTTATTGATTAAGGATAAAAAAAATATTAAAAAATATATAATAAGCTGCTTCTCATCCCGCGCAGATCGTAAAAGCCGATCGAGGGAATGGGCAAAAATCTGAATAATACCAACAGGCGATGCGGTAAGCATCCCATCTCTATTATGATTTCTTTTTTCTCCTTTATGCCTACCATCACGCTACAAGTGGCCTGGGCCTTACCGCCCTAGGCTCTAGTCTAGTCTAGTCTACTAGTCTGCCCCGTTAGGGATAAAGACGTGATATTGTGACGTGATGTATAACAAAAAAAAACATTGCAAATTTTAGCATCAAAATACGCCACATTATACTGTCTAAAATATAACTATTACTTTTACTTTGCCTTTTACTTTACCTACTTTTATCAAATTGAAACAGTAAAACATCGCCCTTTTTCTTGGTTCCCGTCCGCATAACCCCAAGTACCTGCGCAAGCGCCGCCATAAAATTATTTTTTTCTGTGGCACCTGCGCCGTGCAAAAAGTCTGCCATCCCAGCGCACACTTGTGTTTTGACAGCGGGGCTCTTTGAGCCATTGTATGTCATGTTACACTTAATTTAATTTCAAATGGCTTGCAAATCGTACAATTGTTAAATCGTCTATTAATGTTACCCTACTCAAATATTGGTATTAAAAGGGTGTGATGTGTATATTTTTTGCAGTGCTCTTTGTCTTTTAATCGTAATATACAACGTGGAAGGGACATACCCGTAATTAATCGAACCACGGGCTATACTAGATCACTAAAGTATAATGAAATTAAAATAACAGTAAAAAGACAAAAAAAATTCGACGTTACATACAGGCAGTGCACACTTTTGTATGGAAATGCCGAAATGTTTTTTTCTGTTTTTTGAATGTATAGGTACTATAATGATCTACTTATTATGGAAAGTGTTTTTGTATTTCGATAAGTATACATTTTATTGGATTTTTTTTTTAAACTTAATAAGCTTGTAAAGAACAACTTTTTATATTTTTAGGCGTTTTTAAGCTGTTTATTTCTGCTATCCATGCTTACAATATAGTATTTTAAGTGTTGGCCACTTACACACACGAAACACATCTACCTACTTATGAAAAATTTGATGGGTGCCTTAAAAAATATTTTTTTCAAATTTTATTTTTGTAAGTGAAATATACCTAATTTTTGTTTACATTACTAGATACTTGGCCAACGACTAAGTTAGTGGACCTAAAGAATGTTTTTAAGGCCAGACATGAATTTTCCGGGGTCCAGTGCTGCCCCTATTTGAAACAAATCATTTCAAAGGAAACGGAGATATCATTTAAAATTATGTATTTGTGCTTCAAACTTCGATGTTCAAACTGCAAACAGTAGCCCATAAAATAGTTTTAAGGGTTATCTAGGCTTCACAAAGTCAAAATTTAAATAATATCTCCGTTTCCTTTGAACTGTGAATGGCCCCGCGTTCCGTTTTTCCGCTGTATGGCGGAAATAGTTTTTTTTTTCATTCACTATAACTTACGCAAGTTTTTGGAAGGCTGATTGCGATATTCAGCTGCAAATTTTAAAAGCAAATTATCACCTGTGGGAACGGAATTTGTATGTTCTGACTACAGTTTGGGCATTAACCTCAAAACGTAAAAATCCGAGCACTTTTAACCTCTAGTAGGTAGCTACTACATAGTACAGAGTTTAAAGTCTTTGTAAAATACCTTCGATAAGAAATTCCAATACTAATTTATAACTAGCTTTTACCCGCGGCTTCGCTCGCGTATCCCAAATCCTACGGGAACAATACATTTTTCCGGGATGAAAGGTACCCTATGTCCTTTTCAGGACTCCTAACTATGTGTATGCGAAATTTCAAGAAGATTGGTTCAGTAGATAAAGCGCAAAGAGGTAACAAACAAACAAATATACAAACTCACTTTCGCATTTATAATATTATTTAGGATTACAATAGGATTTTTTTTCTGTAAGATTTTATTAAACAATTAGAACACACAACACAAAATATTTTTAGCAGGGTGCTAATTCTTTTCGAAATATGTATCTTCAAATATTCGGATGACTCATTTAATGAGCAGGGAGGGCTGCGGTAACACGTGAGGTCCCTGGGCCCTGAGGTTGAGGCGGCATCTGGTAATCGGTAGCCGCGTCACGCGAACAATCCAAATGCTCATTGGGAATCCTAATTTTCGAGGAATGCAGCTGCCGAAAGGTAGCAGCAGCCAATTATGGTGGATCATTGAACTTATTATTATCTGAAGGCTAACTAGCCTATGCCGTAATCATTTTTGGCGAATTAATATGCCAAATAGTGATCGTATATCAAGGGCTCTAAAAAACACTACATAAATAGAAATAGGATATTTTTAAATACCTTTATTTATTTATTAACATTCTACTTCTTCTAAGCGCGTTCCCGGTTGCATCCTCAGCTGTGCTGCTTCGGAGCCCGGGGTGCGCTTTCCCGCTTTTTCTTCTCCAAATATAACATGCATGTCAATGGTCACCCAAGAATGCCAAAGACCTTGCAAAATAGAAAAGAAATAGCCGGAACAGTTTAAATGATTTGGCTATAGTTTTACGATCGGCCGCCTGCCTGACCTCAACCCTCTTTGGGAATGTATTTCGCCCCTTACGACATCCACAGAGATGGAGTGGTCCTATTCTAACCCGGAACCACAATGGTACTTTAATACCTTTATTAATGTATTAACATTATCACGTCTTTATCCCTAACAGGGCAGACAGGGCATTTTAGATTTTGCGGCTAGAATGTACCGTATTCTATCCATAGAAGGCTCATCGACTGTCACGTAAAATATGCAGTTCAGCCTTGAATATAACCGCATTAATCCTGTCCGCTAATATCTGCAGAAAGTTTCTGCACTCTTTGAATTTCATCTGTGATTTTTGTTCAATATTGACCTCCGGGCCTCGAATTAACTGATATTTCCACTTCAGATCAACACTCAAAACAAGCGTGTTCAGTACATGTTTGCCCAAAGGCCGCGAGGAATTTATGTGTTGAAGTGAGCACGTTCCCAAGGCATACAAGAGGAATGCTTGCGTGGCCCGCGCAGCGCCCGGGGCCCGTTCACACGGTCCCTGCAGATGCGGCTCTGGCATGGCGGTGGTACTATGTAAAGTACGGCTACAGCAGGGCAATCGAGCTAATGTAAACCTGTACGGTTCGTTTACTTTACATTTTTATCCAGCTTTAGCCAAGCCAATTTCGGTATCGCACAAACATGTCAACCATTGTTGAACTTTAGACAAAGTTTAACGGTTACCAAACCTTTCCAGAAACGTTATAGATTCATCATCACCCTTGTAAAAATACAAGGGTGATGATGAATCTATAAAAACATATATTATAAAAATAATCACTGTGATTTAAGTAGGTACAATGGACCGTCGATTTTACGTCTACAAAGTTGAAAGCACTAGTTGACATTTGGTATTTTTCAAAAAGTTTCAAATTTCTTGCTCAAATCGTGAACGAGTGCTGCTAGGAGAGACTAGTCAGCTCGACTTCGCTTTAGGAGTAATTATTATATTTCTTATTACGTTATTTATTGAATAAAAAGATCTTAAAGGATCGAAATGTTGTTTTTTCTTTTCCGAACCAACAACTTGAAAAGCACAACAGCAGCTAAAGATGAGGTGCCACTTGCTAACACACCGCTTAGCCATCGATCTTAATCTAATATAGTTATGAGTATGGTACACCATAAGTGAACCTTATCTCTTTAAAATTTTAATAACATGCCGCACACGTCGGTAAAGTAATAGTCTCACAGTAGCGGAAACACCAGTCATAACGAATCGATGTTATCGATTCCGTACGGATCTTTAATCGATACATTTAGATATGAGTGATTGGTTTAACGATAAAAAGAGTAGCTTAATTACGCTAAATGTAAAATACGATTTCTCACGGGAGGGAAGGTCAGTAACCTTATTTTAACAGATTTAAATGTGTGTATGTATTTGTATACTCAACTCGTTATTATATAGAACCAACTCTATATAGGATGTGGGACCAATGTTATTTCAAAAAATTGCATACTTATATCTAGGCAGATAACTAGTTTTAAAGCTGGCGTTCCACAAGGCGGTATATTGTCTCCAATTTTATTTTCTTTGTTTATAAATATTCTTTCAGACTGTCTCACTTGTTCATACCATCTATATGCAGACGACTTGCAGCTTTATGCGCAAACCGACGCGGATAATGTGAATACAGCGATTTCACTATTGAACGACAATCTTACAAAAGTCATGATCTGGTCCAACAACTTTGGGGTGCCGGTGAATCCTCAAAAATGTCAGGCCATAATTGTTGGTAGCAGGAGGCAAATAAATATCATAGACATGAGTAAAGTGACGCCTATTACATTTGATGGCTGCAATGTTCCTTTTAGTACCGAGGTTAAGAATCTTGGCCTCTGGATTGACCACACTCTGTCTTGGAGCACTCACATCGCAGAAGTTAGCAGAAAGGTGTTTGCCAGTTTTCACTATTTAAGTCGTTTGAAAAACTTTCTACCTGAAAAAACAAAAACAATGCTAGCACAAACTTTAATTCTCCCCATAATTGATTACGCCGATGTGTGTTACCTAGACTTAACCGAGAAACAACTCAATAAAATAGAACGTCTTCTTAACTATTGTATTAGGTTTATTTTCTGCTTGCGTAAATTCGACCACGTTTCTCAATTTCGCACTCAACTTAATTGGCTGCCAATCCGTCAACGCAGGAACCAACATATTCTCTGTCAACTATACAATGTTTTAAATAATTCCCAGGCCCCTGAGTATCTCAAAACATGTTTCCAACTTTTAAGTTCTATTCATGAAAGGTCCCTGCGTTCTTCAAATACTCTTACCCTAGTCACTCCTTCTCACCGTACAGGTTTTTTCCATAACTCTTTCTCCGTGACTGCTGTACGACTTTGGAATGCTCTCCCTGAATCCATTAGAAGGGCCCCTAGTCGCGACTCCTTTAAACTTAGAGTTTTTAGGCACTTCCACTTCCAATTAAACAGGACAGACTTGATTGCATAATATTTATTTATGGTTATGTATTTGTATATTTATTTTTGTATATATTTTAATGTAGGTATATATTTTATGAAGTGGTATATATGTATGTAAGTAATTGTGTATATGTAATAATAATAAAAGTATGTTTTATAGTATGTGTTGTGATTGTTATCTTTTAAATTTAGTTTAGTTTAAGTTTTCTTTATATATTCACACCCACATAAAACTCTCCAATCGACCCAAAGGTTTGACTGTTAGAGAATGCTTTTAGCATTAAGTCCGCCTGTTGTACTTTAAACATGTATATGTGTGTACAATAAAAGTATAAATAAATAAATAAAAGTATTCCATTTATTGATGGTCAAATATCATATACTATATTCTCTTTCAAGTTCCTATTTTGACTGAGAAAACCGGTTATATGCCTAGATATACTATATTTATATTCTTCTTTGCTGGTCTGGGAGAAAAGAAAAAACATAGAATGTACCAGCTGCTTCTCTTCCCGTGCAGATCGTAAAAGCCGATCGAGGGAATGGGCGAGAATCTGAATCATATGAATAGGCGATGCGGTTAGCAACCCATCACTATTATGATTTCCCTTTTCCACCTTCATGCCCACCATTACGCTAAAAGTGGCCTGGGCTTTACCTCCCTTGGCTCTGTCTACCCCGTTAGGGATAAAGACGTGATAGTGTATCTGTATATACTATATGTGTTTGAAATTTTTTAAAAATTGCCGAAATCTGACATGTCATTTCAAAATAAAAGCTTGAACTACGTTTGTATGGAAAAGCCTAGGGTAGGTCGCAAAAATCTAATGGTAAAATGCCACCTAAAATATATTTCTGGCGCGTTTTACCTGTAAGCAAAACCATTTATTTGCTTTCGAAAACTACGAGTTCGCCATAAGTGTTTGACGTTCAAAATATGAACTTTTTGTCTAGGGTACACTCTTACGCTCGCAGCGTTCGAAAGTAATTTTTTCCTGAACTAACCTAATATAATTTTAAATAAAACCTCTGCCACAAACAACTGAGACACTCTAGATATGTACGTAGATTCGGGAACGATGTTAAAAACTACAAGTAAGATTTAATTACTCGTAATTTATCTAAGTGACAGAGGTTAAAATTATGTCCTATAGCTACACAGTTCACACGCAATTTCTTAACAGTTTACATAAAAAAATCTAAAGTGTCTAAAAAGTATGGAGTTATGGGTTGCACTCGGTACTCAGAATGAGTAATAAATAACTTACAAGTTATGGGCTTATGCCAATTATTAAAAACGAAAAAAAAAAATGGTTGCCTGTAAAGTCGGTTTTACGGGCGAAGATTTTACGTGACAACGGCGGCAGACCGATCATAGTTGAGTGGGAGAGAGACGCAAGGCATTCGGCGGGCCTCTCTCTCGTTCGGTGACTCATCGTAACGTTACCGAGCGTTACACTTTTTCATAAGTGACTCCCAGCCGCAACCTAATTTAAGACGTTGTCACGTCAAAAAAAAAAAGGGTCAGATAAGTTAAGTGAGCACCGGCTTATGTTAACAGAAAGGTATTTGTAATATCTATATAACTAGATATTATCAACAACATATTTCTTTGTCTATCTCTAACTCCTAGATGTATTTTTAAACACCGGTAGCGGAAACATAAATCTATCGAGCCATTATCGATGTTTATCGATCATAAATCGATGGATAATCACAACGTAACAGTTGGCATGTAGTCCAATGAAATATGGTCAACGGTATGTCTCTAATTGTGAAGGAATCTTGGACAATTTTATATGTCAGTAATAAATAAAATAAGTTAGATTATACTTAATTACATTTCTGTTCTGCGGATACGTAGTAACATAAATAAACATTATGTAGATATGTATTATAGTAGGATGTGGGTAGGTACCCATACTTTTTAGTGTTGTACCCTAAGGGTGGCAAAGTAGGCACCCATACTGAGACTCCGCTGTCTATCAGTCCGTCCGTCCGTCTTTCACAGGGCTCTATCTCTTGAACCGTAATAACTAGACACTTGAAATTTTTACCGATTATGTATTACTGTGGCCGCTATAACAACAAATACTAAAAATAAGATAAAGTTGAAAAAGGGCGTCGTTGTTTAAAGCGTTTCAAAATTTTCACAACATTGTACGAAGGTGCAGGCTACACTACATGTACGAGTTCAACTCGCACTTGACTGGTTTTTAATTTACAATATTTACTACATGTAAGCAGTACTGAGACTACCGTAAAGTATACCATATGATATTCTCTTTAAATCTAAGCAAAATTAGAATGCTTAGACATTCAGAAATAGTAAAAAAGTTTCAAATACAATAAAACTCTATTCATGATCAGTGATCACATATTTAACTTGCAATACAATGCATTGATTACGTGAATTGCCTATCCAGCTATAATCAAGGCTCATAAAGTCCCCAATTAGACGATTTACTTCCAAATATCTCGCCTCTATTAAAAGCTAATAATCGAAAGTTCACTGCACTTGTACCCTTTAACATACCTACCACGTGCGGAACGTTACCTACGCATGTCTTACTTGATGATTTAACATCAAAATTTAAAAAAAAACCATACTGTAAGGTACCAATGTCGCCAACGGGCTTTCTCACGAAAGCTTAAACTATGACCTTGTACCAAATTTATACCAACACGAACTATTCTATCTCAATAATGTTGTACATTACTGGTTTAACTCTAGCAAGAAAAACATTACTCTCAACAGACAAGTATCGGAGTGAGAGCAAATAGTTTTCAAAGTAGGTAGTCAGAGTTCATTCATAGGTCATAGTTGCCCGATTGATTACAGGTTATGCCCTATATTTTAGGCGTTATGGTCAATGATGTTATATTTTCTCAAGATATCGCATTGATATGAGAGATTTGTCCTAAACTGCTCTCCTGGTGAAAAGGCTAGCTAATTTTTCAATCGGAGATAAGTAGAAACGGCCAAGAACGTTATAATCGTACAGCGAGAAGCATTCTAAGCTTACTTACTTACTCCTCTGGCTCAGCGACCCAAAGTGGATCTTAGCCTCCAAGACGAGCGAGCGTCACAATTTTCTATTCTGAGCTACCTATATCTTACCAGCTGACAGCTACCATCTTCCGCAGAGTAGCCTGCACCATATCACTCCAGCGATGTCTGGGTCAACCCACTGGTCTTCGGCCTGATACCTTTCCCATAAAGGCTGCCTTGACGCCCCGATCCTTCTTCTTTCTTTCCAGATGCCTAAGCCATTTCAAGTGCAGCGCTTTAGTAACTACGATTACATTTGGCTCTTTTACCAGCTCCTCTATCTCCACATTTTTTCGTCCTCTCCAGCTTCCGTCAGCACTTTTAGCCAGTCCAAGATTTTTAATAAATATTATATGCTTAGCTTTGATAGCGTTTTAAAATGATGCCTCGTTTTTCTGGCATGTGAGTGATTTTATTTAGAATTCCGCTATAAACTTAAATTTAGTAAAAAGTGTCGAAATTAAACAATTACGCTGTTTAAAAATTCAGCCTTAATACATTTTGGACTGATATGTGACAATTTAAATAATCAAGCACCGGATAATAGATATGCATTTGTTTTGTTGAGACATTTACTAGTGCTGTTGCAGCATCTACACATTTAGATATCATGGCTGTGATATTGATTTCTCTACAATATCCAACGTGACGCCCGAAGGCTCTGTAAAAGCATTAGAAAGGAACTATTAGATGTAAAAGGTGCTAAGGAAACCATTACTGTCAAGATAGCAAACAATTATAAAGAAAATATTACGACTTGATTATAAATATCGTAAAATTTGCATTTATTGAATAAGTTATGCTGATTTATGAGTCATAATTATTTGATAAATTTTCATTAATCATTTTGTGTGTGTCATGTGTTTGCTGCGTGGTAATTGTTGGTATATATTTCCTACAATATTTACAGTTATTAAATAAAATTCCGATAGTGTAATGATTACAAGTCACTAAATCAGAAACATGATCAGATTGTACTAATTTTACAACTACAATTTTTTTATTGCCATCTCAATGCCTGTGCAGTCAATGATCCATTTTTCTGCCCAAAATGCACTACATCCTGTACAATGCAAAACCTTTGTGAAGCAAATGACCAAAGAATCACTGGGTAAGTTTGGTCTGAAGAAAGCTTTCAATTTAATATTTAAAAATATTTTATTATTATATATCCAGCCAGACTATAATAAAGAAGCCAAACAGATATCAAAAATAGAAACCAACCTGATTATAACACTTGTACATCAAACGGTAGATCACAAGATGGTGGTACTAGCACGCAACATTTTGGCAATTAGTCGAAATACCCGTCGGTATTAAAAAGAAAGGCTTTGGGTGAGCGGGGCGCCTCAAGCGACATATACCCGATTTGTATGGTGCAAAGATAAAGCTATATGAGGAAATAGTAACTATAATAGAATCTAATAAGTGCAGGATTTACGCAAGTTCTGTCTAGTACCATGGTATCATGGACAGAACTTGCGTAAATCCTCTTTTATATTTATTAATAGAGGACTAACACCTTTATACTTTGAAGCGTAATTCGATTTTAAGTTTAAATGTTGTAGAAATTGTAGCTAGATGGAGCTACTAGTTTAAAGGAAGGTAGTTTTGTAGTTATGCCGCTTTATTCAGCGTCAGCGTCAACTTTTGGCCAATGTCAGCTATGACGCAGCATCATACAGCAGCCGCTGATTGGCATAACAATTGGCGTAAAGTAACGTCATTAACTGCCGTGTGGTTCCCGGCAGCGTAGAATAGGAACACTCCAAATCTTCCCGTTGATGTCGTAGAAGGCGACTTAGGAAACACAAGCTAAACAAAGCTATAAACATCAATGAGACCTCTCCAACCCGTCTGGCCAGCGTGGAGAGTGTAGGCCAAATCCTCTGGCTGCTCTGGCTAATATACAGGGTTTAACAAAATATACTGAAACTATTTTAAGGGTGGATTCAGTCCATGATACTGAACAACTTTCCCCAAGGAACATAAATCGAAAATTGAAAAATATTTTTTGTCCTCCCATATAAGTTGGCCGATCAGCTGATCCTAGTTTGTATTGAAAATATTTTCATATTTCGATATGTGTTCTTTGGGGAAAGTTGTTCAATATTATGGACTGTATTCACCCTTAAAATAGTTTTAGGTCGTATATTTTGTTACACGTTAAATATGGTAGCACAGAGAGGGTCGTGCTCCTGCAGTGGAGACTAAAAAAAGACCTGATGATGATGAGCATCATTGACTCTATTGGCTAAAAAATAGATGTAGTTCGTTGTTAAGTACTGCCTACTTGAATTTTCTGATGGTACTTGATTGGCATATTTGAGCTATATTATGCTTCCTTAGTATTAATAGTTCGCTGGTCAGAACAAATGCATACAAAATTCATGCGCGCGGCAAAAACCGATGCCGCGGTGACGCAATGTGTAAACGCTCGGGGGATTCTCAAATCAACGCTAATTCCTTTGGGCCACAGCTATAGCTTATACAAACCCGCCTGTCGTTTATGGATTATAACGTTCTCTAAGCGATTTCATCGGTACAGAGTGCAAAAAATGCAAATTGTCATAAGCCACGGGCGATTCACGAGCAGACATTCCCACAGTGGAGCCGACACGCCTCGGTACGGATAGCAAAATAATTAGCTCCAATCACATAATTGCTACTTACAAATATGTATCTACTTGATTGCTGACTCTACTCTCTCATTTCAATGTAATAATTACAATTTAGATATCACAATCATTTCTTTTGAGCTATTTTTAAATCGTTTGCCCACTGATGATTTAAAAAGAAACTCAGTGTTGCTAGCTAGGGCAATGTAGAGAGCAATTTTAGATAACATTGCTCGATTGTAATCGTAACAAAGTGATTCGAAAGAGGACTAAAGCTAGGGACGTTTTATATCTATCAAATAAAAAGACAGAAATGGAAGAGGGCAGGATACATAGTAAGAATGAACTCAAGTCGATGGATTAGAAGGGTCATGTAGTGGTGACCATGGGTCAACAAGCGAGTTAGAGGAGGTGGAGGTGGTGCTGCGTTGGGTGGACAATATAAAGCTTCATGCAGGCCGCAACTTGATGCAGGTACCAATGGAGAGACACAAATGGAAATATATGGGGGAGAGGCCTATGTCCTAAAAAGGATAATCAAAAGAGTGATATGGATGGATTAGGAAAGGATGTTTAAGATTCTCAATCATTACTTTCACACAAATATAGGTACGCAAGATAAAAACTGCATAAGGGTTGGATTTATATCAAATTATCCTAGTGAATCTGCTGTCCGTAGTGCAAACTTGACCAATTCTATGCTCCACATAGATGATAGCGCTATTATGCAGATAGCTAGCACATCTGTTGCATTCTGGGCTAGAGCACAGGGCAGACCCTGTGCTCAGAGCATTTGCTCTACAATAGACATAGTCAAAACTATGATTTTTTAATTTATCCTCGTGAATCTGCTGTCCGTAGTACAGACGTGACCGTATCCTCGCTCCACATAAATGTTAGCACTTTTATGCAGATAACTAGCACATCTGCTGCATCCCGAGCCCGGATTCTGAGCACAGGGTAAAACCCTGTGCTCAGAGCATTTGCTCTACACTAAACATAGTCTATCTAAACTATGATTTTTCAATTTATTCTCGTGAATCTGTCTGTAACGCAGATGTGACCGAATCCTTGCTCCATATAATGTCAGCGCTATTTTGTAAGATAGCTAGCACATCTATTGCACCCCGGGTTCTACCCTGTGTAGAACATTGGCTCTACACTAAACATAGTGTAAACTCCCATTTTTCAATAGTTAACTCCCTTTTTAGGGTTCCGTAACAAGAAATACTAAAAATAAAAAAAATAAAAAAATAAAGGGGGTCGTCATACAAAACGTGTTTTTTAAGCGTTTTAAAACACTGTACGGAGGTACGGAACCCTTCATGTACGAGTCCGATTCGCACTTGCTCGTTTATTTTAAATTTTTAGTGGTGCAGACATGACCGATTCCTAGCTCCACATAAATGTTAGCGCTATTATGCAGATTGCTAGCACATCTGTTGCATCCCGGCCTCTACCCTTGCTCTACACTAAACATAGTCTAAGCTTAATTGTAATATGTAAGACCTGGAAGTAGTTAGCACTGTTTCCTAAACGCCGGGTGAACTGTAGAAGCGTTTCGCAATTTTTGTCACTGAATGAAGAATTTTAAATTTCAATTCATAATTTCAGCCTTTTTCTTCAATGAGAGAAATTTGTTTGTTTAACTTAATTACAAATTCCACCAGTCAACCCATTGGTGACGCCGAGAAAAATGAAACTTTAGAAGGAAGTGCAAATTATGTAGGTAATGTAACATTTACTTTAAAAGGATATTAATAACTTACATTCAAAATATAAATGGATATGGATATAATGAACTATACATATACTACATATATCTTATTATCTATATTCTATCTGACAGTTCCCGAGGATATGTAATTGTATTGAACATTTAATAAAAAAAAATATTTTAACTTTGAATTTCTCTTACCAAAAATGTTCAACTGGCCTAACAATTTGGACTGGAATACCGATGATTTTCAAAGCAGCAACAGTGATAGTAAGAAAAGTTGTTTGAAAATTTACTTGAAGAGGTGACTAGGCCCCCTTCAAGTTAATTTACTCCCAGAATGTTTTGGTATCATGCCACTATCTCAAGTAATTTCAATAAAATTTGACCCCCTATATAATAAAACTTGAATCATACGCCAAATTGGCCCCCGGCCACATATAATGATCAACTTCAATACGACTGTAATCTGGCGCAGATTAGCATTTCACGTGCTTTCTCACAATACACCCGCTATGAGGCTGAGAAAAATCAAAGGACAGTCAGCGGCGGAAACTTCTAGCATCTAAATAAATAAAATAATAGTAAATAGAAAGGAGGAAAGGTAGAGGAAATTCGAGTGTGATACATATTTACTTTTTAGTTAAAGTACAGATATATGTAATGTATTGTTGACGAGGACAGAATATTAAAAAAAACTTTTATGATTATACAGTCTAGTAAAATGGTAATAAGTCTTTAATATTTTTCTTATTTTTTATTGATACATATTTTGCATTCACATACTTATCTATAGTAATATTTTTATTCCAATACGTAAATTTGGTGGAATTTAGTTTATTCTACATTCTGGGCAAGAAAAATTACTTCCTATATAAACGGGATCTATCGGAGGACTAATACATTTTCCGTACACATATACGGGGTTTAATAAAATATACTGAAACTATTTAAAGGGTGGATTCAGTCCATTATGCTGAACAACTTTCCCAAAGGAACATATAGCGAAATATGAAAAAATATTTTTGGCCTCCCATACATCTTAGCTGATCAGCTGATTCGAGTTTGTATGGAAAATTAAAAATATTTTTTAAGTGTTCAGAATTATGGACTGATTTCACCCTTAAAATAGTTTCAGTATATTTTGCAAGACGTTATATATATGTATATCATATGTATTTTACTAATTAGTGCCTGGGCGAACGAGCTTCGCTCAATGAAACACACAGAGAAAAAGAGGTTCTATAAAAATGAAACCTAGCTAGATAAATTTTTCACCACACAAGTAAAAATATTCAAATACATTTCGTAGAAAAATTCTTCATTAGAAATGTAATCAGTATTAGGTATAAAATAATCTTGTCGTAAAATAAGCGTTTTGGAAAATAAACCATACTCTTCTTGTGTCCAGATAATTTTTATTTTATTGCGTAGGAGTGTACCGCAACCTCTGATCTCACCTCCGGTTATCATAAATACGTTAGAGCGGTACTGTTTGTCCATTCGCCTATAATTTGGGTGTAATGCCTACGAAATAGGCAAATGCGCACTTGTTTTACAATTTTTTACCCATAATACTTACCGTTCAAAAGAAGAAAGTTTTATAACAGTGAATTTCGAGATTAGAGTACACAATACACAAATCAACATCACCAATTGAAATTCCTAATAAGTATGTAAGTACATATAAAATTACTTATAAAAAATATATTTAATATATTTTTTGTAAGATTATATTACAATCACCAATCACCCACGAGCTGGCAGCGCTAGTTTTATCACTCAAAGGATAGCTTAGCTACCCAGCGGGGGAATGCTGCCGGTATTTTAGGCACATTGCCTCGATGTGGCGCTTTAAATGAAATTTTCTATTTATACTCGTAAATGTTCAATTTAAGTTGAATTTAAAATTTTAGATATGATTTAGTTTTAGATTAGTCATCATCATCTCAGCCACATAGCGTTTACTGCTGGACACAGGCCACTCCCAAGGTTTTCCAAAACGACCGATCTAGAGCGGCCTGCATCCAGCGCTTTCCAGCTTTTAGATTAGTATTGTTTGTTTGTTATTCCTTTTTTTTTGTTAATTCCTAATAAATACCATTTATGAAAATGATTTTGCACTTGAAATATTAATATTGTGAAATAGACACATACACTTATAAACTGACTGCTCGTCTATAATCAAACAAATAAAAAAATGACGAAGCTTAATCAAATGTGGACACACATCACATCACATCACAAGCGCTGCCTGTTAAACAATAAAGCGCAAGACAATCAAACAATCCACAGGATATCGTAAGCTGCTCTCAAATACACAACGCCCGACAGGAAGCGGCAACAAACAGACAAACGTTCTAACTGTGGTTCTAATTAATGCTAATAGATAAATGATCGGCTGATGACATGCTTATAGCTCGAGGAGACATCCTGCCGGACAAATGATTTTTTGTTTTAAAACGTTGCTGATTTGGTTCCATAACGTATATACAAAAGTCGTGTTTGTGCCATACAGCGACAGAAAATGAGTTGTCAATTTCTTAAGCGGGCGTCTGATACTGATAATCTAAATGTTGCTTCCGCTTCCGCGCACACAAATTTACTCTAGCCGAAGCGAGACAGCGAGCCATGCGAGGCGGAAGAAACGCGGCGGGTCAATGAGGCTGGTTGACGCGTTTCTGGTTTTGATGGTTTTTTCGTTTTACAAAGAATATTTAAGAAGCTACTTAACATATGATGACTGCCTTATTTTTAATACAATTATAATCTAAAGTTACAAGGGCTAATTTATTGTATTTCTTGAATACTAGCCGTTTTAGTATAATTCGGAGATGATTTGGAGGCAACTTCGCATTTTTTTCTATCGAGAAACTTTCAAGCTATCTTGTTTTTGAAACATATAAGTAGGTAATGACTAGAGTTAGTCCTGAACTTTACTGTGTTTTATTTCAAAGTAAGTATTTCGTTAATATTGTTGATAATATTTAAAATCGCTGTAAGTACTATCAGGATCATACGCGGTCTTATGAGCAAATACTGGGCAAGTTTGATTTAATTCAGTTAATAAATATAGCCTTTCTACTTGAGAAGAGCAGAAATTCCGCAACACATTTTCTGCAGCAGAAATTACGCTCGTTTGACTACAAACATGCGTGTTTTTTCTAATAACTCCATGATATATTTCTTACGAGAATGACGTGAATCAAACAAATAAAATAATGGACATTACCCACGAACCTCCCACACTACCAAGCACCAACTAATTAGTCACAGAAGTTTCCCACAACCTGACCCTTCACCTACACATATTGACGTTTCCCTGCAGCGGACAAACAGACAAACAGTCACACATTATTATGTAAACGTAACTGGTATTAGACCCCGAAATGGGTTACCGGTCGACACCTATATTGTTTGAGCGCAAACACTCAAATATCTTCTGTTGACCTTACTTCGTTCCCAGGACTGTTTTTATGGCTCAGCTACTAAGTGTTTGGATATTGTTGTTGTAAGTTGCCAGTATTGAAAATCGGCAATTTCATATGTAAGGACCTAATATTTATATGCTGTACGAGTACATCGTTCTTCCACGCTAGTCTGGGAGAAAAAGAAACTTAGAATGTACCAGCTGCTTCTCTTATGGCGCAGATCGCAAAAGTGTTAATTATATATTAATATGTATGTCCATCTGTTCCCTCTTATTTTTAAATATCCTATACCTATACCTCGTATTTGTACAAAATTCATTAATTTGATACCCCACTCGATAGGTTTTGAGTTTTGAATAAAAAAAATTTTTGAAGACATTTAATTTGGCGTGTAAATCCGCCATTTTGGATTATTTAATTTTTTTATATCGTTAGTGTCGCTCTCAGAGTCAGGACAAATCTAACGACACCACTCAAGCTAAAATCCATAAGTTAAGGCTGTAGAGAGTGCCAAAGAAATTTACATACAAACATACATACATACACTCGAAAAACATAATCCTCCTTCTGGCAGTCGGGTAAAAATAAAATAAATGAGTCATACCGTGTAGGGTATCAAATGAAACGGCTTAAAAAGCACATATCAAAAATATAAAAATTATTAGCTGGTTCTGCCTGCTGTGCTTGCAGGTGATACATGAGGTCCGCAGCACTGGACCTCATGTATCACCTGCAAGCATTTGAAAAAAAGCCCCATTTGAAAAAAAATTGAAAGGAAACGGAGATATCATTTAAAATTTCGTATTAGTAAACCCTAGATAACCCTTTAAGGCCATACCTGAATTTTCCGGGGTCCAGTGCTGCCCCCATTTTAAATAAATCATTTCAAAGAAAACGGAGACATTATTTAAAATTTTGCAACTATCAAATCCTAGATAACCTTTCAAAGTATTTTATGAACTACTGCTTACAGTTTATAATGAGAACGTTAAGCTTTACTACGCACATTAGCCAAAAGTGGCCGTTTTTCGCAATTGTGCGTAGTAAAGCTTAACGTTCTCACTTTAAATCGTAAACAGTAGTTCATAGAATACTTTGAAGGGTTATCTAGGACTTGGTAGTTGCAAAATTTTAAATGATTTCTCCGTTTTCTTTGAAATGATTTATTTTAAATGGGGGCAGCACTGGACCCCGGAAAATTCAGGTACGGCCTTAAACTATTTTATGAACTACTGTTTACAGTTTAAAGTAAGAACGTGAAGCTTTTCTTCGTACATGTGCCAAAAGCGGCCGTTTTTCGCAAATGTGCGAAGAAAAACTTCACGTGAAGCTTTATAACCACAATGAAAAAAGTTATATTTAAATAAAAATAACACAAACATTGACAAGCAAAGCAAGGCATCAACATTAACTTTTATTACATGAACATTTACATGTATTTATACGTGCATAACCATTCTGAATAAAACCATTCTATCACACAACTGCGTACATCGAAACGTTGTCTTACATTTAAAAGTGAAATTGAGCAGGTGGCGTAAAGGTGTTTCCTTGGGTGTCATTCAAAGATAGTTAACATTAAAATAATATAGCATGCGAAAAAATGCAATTTAGAGAGATGGTTTTAATATATATGCATTTTTAATAAAATACGTGGAAGAATATTTAAATAAATTATTTTAAGTTATTATTAAAGGTACCGCTGAAAATAAATGAATAGTTCCACGGAATGCGTGCATATTAATTGGATAAAGATATTGCTATTTAAATGGATCATCCATGGCGGTATATTTATCCAAAATTGCAGTTTTATCTTCGTTGCAAAAATATAGTTTAGTCTTGGAATTTAGACATGACATGACTAATGTTTTGTTTTTTGATAAATTCAGTTATTTCAGTACTGAACAACTTTCCCAAGGAACATTATATTGAAATAGGAAAAATAATTATGCTTTGAGTTTTATTTGAGTAACTATACTCAGTTTACTTTTACGCGAATAGGGACCTCAAAATAAATTTACCACAAATTATTAGATTACTTACTTTAAATTAAAATATGAATAAGCATCCCATATTTTGGTTGCGTAAGTAAAGTAGGGATCAGCATTTTTCTCAATCGTAAACGCAAAAATCAAACAACATTACATTACATTATGGACAAGTTGGAAACACGATAACTCGAGCTGGGAATCGAACCCATGCCCTCTAATTAGTGCGTGCGCCGCGTGCGATTGGGCCGATTGGTACAACGTATGTACAACCTCTGTCATTTCGTATTTATTGCCCAGCTGAGATTTTTTATTACGTTAAAATTGTATGGATAAACTTATAATTTATCCATACAATTAGATATTTTTATTGGATATAGATACATTATCACGTATTTATCCTTAACAGGGCAGACAGAGCATTTTAGATTTTGCGGTTCTAAGCTGACAGAGCCCAGAGACGCAAGATCCAAAGGCCACTTTAAGCGTTGTATTATTACTTTGGATTATTTGTTTTATGGGATTGGATAAAATTATAATCATTCGTCTTTGCCGTGGACATGCAGTATTAAAAAAGATTGCGCTTTTTGTAAAACAGACTTTTTTATAGTAAATAAAAGACGACATTGCGTGTAGTATACCATACCAAACAAATATTCAATCATTTCATCATCTGATTTTTTTTTGTCTTCACTGCAGGAGCACGACCTTCTCTGTACTACCAGAGCAATATATTAACCAGGAGCAGTCAGATGATTTGGCTTACACTCTCCACGCTGGCCAGCCGGATCGGAGGGGTCTCACTGATGTTTATTATTATTTATTATTGTTATTATTTATTATTAAACACACTAGCAGCTTATTATGCTGATGCGTGTGCATCTTAATGTTTGGAGATTTTGTTTTTGTCAAGTCTATTCTTGAAGCTGTTCACTGAAGGTGCAGTAACAACATTCTCTGGAAGCTTGTTCCAGTCTGTTACAACTCGATTGGACAGGAAATTTTGAAATGGTTTCCTTTTAGCTCCCATGCGAAACAATTTCAGCTGATGTCCTCTCAATCGTTTATTAGCTTTGTTCAGTTTGTGTTTCCTATGTCGCCTTCTACGACATCCACATCCACTTGGAGTGGTCCTATTCTTCTCTGCCGGGAACCACACGCCTTCATTCAATCATTTATTTACCGACTGTAAGTCATTACTCTGCTCGCTTTTACGACTCGTCGTTCACCGTAAACCGTGTAGAAACGTCGTTCCAAAAGCTTGAAAATTAGCAACTTAGTAAAAGAATCACAATGACATGATGTATTAAATTTAGCTAAAAAAATGTGGAGGCGTATCCACATTAATCCAACTTCACAGGCGCCGCGTTCCTCACTGATGATTTAACGTCCTAAATCAGACTGCCCCTTCGCTTTTTATCCATTTTTTGTTCCTTTCTCGTAAACATATCACCTGGCAGACTCCGTACACATCAAAGTGACAAAAAAAATGGGAACTTCTGATAAACCTAAGATAATAATTAGGTATGCATCAAGTCAAGCACAAAACCCTAATAGCGTTTAGTAACTTACGAGTATGTAAATCATAATCATTTATTCATCGCTAACATGTTGCATAATATAAGATGACAAATGTCGATGCAATGATAAATGTGTAGTTTTCTGTTAGTAAAAACTAAGCTTTTTAAAATACCTTAATAAAGTGATATATTTATCCTACATTAAATATTTTTTTTTACCAAAGGAAAATTTACCCATGAGATGTGCCAACAAGATATATTTTTTTTTACAACCTTGTTTGTTGTTTTTGGGTCAAATCTTGCAAGTTAAATTTGAGCCACTTCCCGGTTCCCGATAGAGATGACATTTTGTATGCTAATGTAAATAAAATGACAATGCAATATTACTATAACAAGAAAATGATCTGATGATGGAGCCGGAAGGTGGCTATAGGAACCCTGTACCTATCGAGTTTGGGCTTATTACATGTGTCTTAATTAGTACTTTGGCCTTACAATAAAAGCTTGTACGAAAAAATGATTTTATTTTCGTAAAACTTAAAAAAGAATGTAGCTCTCATTTGTTGATATATGACGCTGTTGATAATGAGCGCACCACGTTTAATCGATGCTCGAAGGACATTCGAAGGATTCCCCAAACTCCGTCTCTCAGTCCTGGACTCCTGGCACAGGTGTCTCGGTCCCCCATCAATTCGGCAGCACATGCTACCTACGCCGCGTGCGCGCGCACCTTGCGTCAGCTGCCACCTGAGTCCTAACACTCTAGTCTAGACATTTAGATATAGGGCAGTATAGGGTTACCACATGGTTTCGGAGGACATTGATATATTTATCACGTAACCAGGAAGATTATTTTCTCCAGTGAAACTGATTTAGATGATTCCTCATACTTTTATCCTTTACCGTTATCGGCTTGTACGATTTGCGTGGAAAGAAAAATAGCTATGTGTGAATAAACTTTGTCTTTTATTTTAAACTTTATGAAACCAAAAGCTACAATAGTTCTAAATACTTCTTTTCTTTATCTGTCCTTCTTCCTTATTGTCCACGCTTCACATTCATATACTCGTACAGCTTTACTCCAATACTCTCCAAATGTCTTTATAAATTGTTTTCTTACTTCTTTCCTAAGATGGACTTGATGCTAAAGCATTCTCTTCCTGTCGATCTTCTTTTCTATTCTCTCAAACCAGGATGATAGGATATTTTCGTGCAGTGCAGTTTGTTGCCGCTTCTTCTGCACTTGCGCCTATTAGAAAGCGGCGTAAACTTAGCTGTAAGTAACGATTTGACGTCAACATTTGTGCAAAACAAAACAAAGTGACTATAAGAGATATTATACATATCCTATGATAATAAAGATATTTTGAATTGAATTGAATTGAATTTACCTACATAAACTATTCAGGATTCTTTTATGGATCGTCCTACTTCGATTAAGACCGACATACAAAGTTTATGACTTAACGAATAAATTTAAGCAGACAGACTGACAGGATAATAATAATAGGAATGTGTAGTCTTTCTGGAAACCTAACGCATAAAGAAATTTATTAGCAATATGGCAAAATTTAAGGACTAACTGGATCTGGCACCAAAAAAAATTATCCATGCTGGCAACATTGGGAATATTGTTACATGGATTTCAAATGTCAACTAATCATCACTAGCTAAATATACATCACACGAATACATGAAAATACAGAAAATTTGTTTATAAGTATTCATTATTTAGTAAAAAGTCTTCAACTGATGATGAGAGTTGGTAATTTTACTGTCTATTGTCCTTACGTACCACATTTGTCCATCACATTTAATACGTCAGACTGTAACAAGCGCAGTAAAATTAAATTCGTTTAGTTTTTATGAAATAAATTGGACGCAGGTGAGGCGATCTTTATGTTACCTTAATTGGAACTAAAATATCTCGAATAGCGAAAGTAGCAAGACTCGCAAGTGAGGTCTATTACTTTAAATATGGTAAAAATGGAAGGAAATACCTAGGGCAGTCTACATTTAATTATTTGATTGAAATGACCAAAAGAACAGCTAGATTCAAATCTGCTTTGTTTCTTCTTCTTCTATCTCTATAGCATGTTTTAATTTCTACTTTTATTTTTGTTTTTATTATGCCATGCTGGTTTGGTAAAGAAGAAAAAGCATGGAATGTACCAGCTGCTTCTCTTCTCATTCAGATTGTAAAAGCTTAAGCTTTTACAAAAGCTTAAGCTTTTACAATCTGAATCTGAAAGAAACGAGAGAATGGGCAAGAATCGGAAACATATCAATAGGCGATGCAGCTAGTATAGTAACCCATCACTATTCACCACCTTCACACCCAATATCACGCTAAAAGTGGCCTCGGGTCTTGCGGCTTTGTCTACTTCACGCCCGCTTAACGTGGCCTTTGGGTTTTAGGCTCTTTCACCCCGTTAGGTAGGTTAGGTAACCCCCCGGGGGGACAAACATTTCGAAGAAACCATCAGAATATATGAGACCAATACGAAACTTCCTAAAATTGGTTGTCCGGGAAAAATTATCGACAAACTGCCTTGTCAAAATATCAATGAACACAGGTGACATCCATTATAAAATACAAAAAAACGAATAAAAAATATTTTACTATCCATCGCATCATTTACTTAGTTATACTTTTTGAAAGTTTTTACAAAATCGGCAATGGAAATAGAATATACTTTTAGAATTGAATATTATTAGGGGTGGAGCAACAGAGGGTGTTTCGGAACACCTGATAATGTTAACAGGTGCCATGTTGGACTCATTTTTAACGAGATGTTTGTGTATCAGTATACGTCTGAAGATAGGTCAAATAAAATGTTTTTATAAACTGCTTGTGTTCCATTGTCTTTACTATTTTTTATTTTTATTAAGTAATTATGTAGCATTAGGGATATCTTATTACTTTTACAATTATATCTCGTCTTGTTGTTTGTTGATTAAGTCTTAACGTTGGAACTACTTTAATAAATAAATGAAAATGTAACATATATACGACTAAACTAGGCTATTTTTATACACAATGTACTGTACAGGTACACCCACTTGTACAATAGGAATGTGGACTGGGTCAAAAAGAATGATTCTATTTAGTCCGTCACATAGATTACCCAAAAATACTGGACCCATATTATTCGGTTTATCAAGTTAATAAAAATTCACACAGATACAGCGCATTGAAGTTCTGGTGTGGTGGCTTATGACGTCACTGCCCCATAAAAATCTTTCGAGACCGACATGCGTTTCAATGCGCTGCATCTTTGTCAATATTTATTTATTAATCAGAGAAAGGAAAAAATATGTGAACTTACAATATTTTTTACTACCTGATGGATGACCCAAAACATGTTTTCAGAGCACAGCCTACGTTGTCATTGTGGAGTAGAAATTCATCCGATGACGATGACTGGATGATATGTACTTATAAAAGGCCGTGAGTACAATCCATTAAAATTTATATTTATTTTATAAAACTTCAAATAAAGCTAGACGGACTACTAACATAAGTAATAATTTCAACGATTTTTCATAAAATAATTTGATGGGGCTAAATATGTACTATAAATACCTACATATCGAAGTATAATTTAAGTACCTACCTACTTATTTTAAAAGGCACCACTCAATGATTTACGCTAGTAATATATAAGTCAATAGCACCACTGGACCGCATAATCTGCCTAAAATCTCAGGATCGGACTCTCGATCAAATTCTCATGTATTACCTCGGTGGAGCCACCCCACACCATGCAAACGGTTACGTGACATGTGCATATAATGTTTTTAACAATATTATTACAGAGATATTAGGCATATGTAAAAGCGGCCTTTATTTAAACTACATTACTTATAAGGTTTTTTTTGTCATAATTGAAAATGTCATAATTAGTGAGGAGTTTTCGCATCGAGACTTTTATTAAATTACCTCTATACTGGAATATAATTTAGAAAATTATTTAAATTATTGGATTAATTTTCTATATGAGGTATGGTGAATACAGTTTAATGCAGATAATGTTTGGGATATTATTAATTGCACATCTAATAAATAATCACCCATCAATTTAATCTCATCATTTATATACTTTTTTACATCAAATAAATCAACAATCTTATCATAAGTACTGATTGCACAGCAAATAAATACTGACTGCACATCAAATTTATTAGGTTAGGGCAAACCTATAGGTTAGGTTATGTTAGAACTGCGACCAACACACGCACGAGCCGAGCGAGCGAAGCGAGCGTGCCGCGGCAGCGGCCGGCGAGTGCTAGGAAAGTTCTATCCATTTTACTGCGCCACAAATATAAATTGCAGTTTGTTTAGTAATATTTTCAGTTGAGTATTTTGCTGTGCAATCAGTAATTTTGATTTGCGTTTAAATACTACCCATAATGTTTTGTACACTTTTTTCTATTCTAAAATAATTGTGTTAATTTTCTGATGTCGAATGTACTTACATTATGCAGATATAATAGATTAATGTAGAGAATATATTGTACACTTTTTCTATTCTAAAGAATCATCTCTCTCTCCTCTATATATGAAAAACAAAAGCTATCAGTCCGATAGCCATGACCGTGAGCTTCGCTCTTCGTCTATATTTTCTATTATTTCGTACTATTCAACTCACGCGACTTTGGAATGCCTTACCCGAAGACATCAAAAGTATCTCAAATAGGTAGGTAAATATTTAAAGTTAAAAAATTTCACTTGCACCTTTCTGCTAATTTGTTGCAGCAGAACTAATTATTATCTTGAATTGTTTGTATTTTATGTTATGTATATGTGTATGTATGTGTATGTATTGTGACATCGCGCGGGCTCCAGCACTCCTCCGCCCCTCTTAGGCGCAGCGGGGGGCCCATGCCCATATATAAGGCGCGGCGGCCGGCGCTCGCGCGCGTCTTCGGCAGCATCTGAAGCTAAGTAGTTCTTCTACCTAGAAGGGCTACTCAACTGATCTAGTGCCTATAACTCACGACTCTGACTGCCTAATCTGTACCTAGTGTTCTTGTGAATCTTTGTAACTAATGTAATGTAATTGTTGTTCATTATACCTATCTCATTTGCCGATATCTGGTCTTTCTTTTATCTCATCTATCTTCCTAGATCCTAAATCTAGGTTTTACTAACTGAAACGGTACAGTATGTATGTATGTGAAATTGCGTATGTATGTAGAAATGTATATAGTGTGTGTATTTCATGTTTATCTTTAAGGGCCTGTCTCTAGAAAATTTATTTCTGTTTTTCCTTCAGGCTTACTAGTAGAGAATACTATAATACTATATATATAATATAATACTATAATACATTGAGTACACGTTTTGTATCACTGTTGTCAATAAAGATTTGATAAATATATATATAAATATATATAGAACAATATTGCAATAATAATAACTATAATCTACCACACAGATAGTCAGTAATCATGATGATGCTTACCGCCCAAATGTCTATAGCATTACCCAGCGTCGTTAATCAATTCAATTTTTACCCATAACCTTTCCTTTTTAATAAGCAATAGATCCTCCTGCTGAAACCTCTTCAAGGGTGTATCTGTCATTAATATATTCAGGAATGGGCGTTGGCGGGAGTAACACATTACATCATCTTGTCCAAAGGGCCTCGACGTGTTAGATCTGTATCCCCACGCAAGTTACCCAACAAAAACGGGGTGAAAAGACCTGTGATCCTCAAGCAATATGTGGTTATAAACAATTGCTGGTAAATAAATTATATTTAGATTAAAATATAGGTAAGCATATGTAGGAACGTTTAATAAAGAATAGTAATAAAATAAATTGGTGCAGCACGCGCCAACAGGTGATGGTAAGAATGGCATGTTGTGCGTATCTATAATCTTTTTAATGAGTTGATTAAGTAATATAAATATAAAATAATATATTATTTTATACCTAAAGAAATGATCTTGCTTCTTGCTGTGCAGGAGTTTTTATAACATAACAATTTCAGCATCTTTAAATGGGAGAAAATTTATCTAGTACTTCTAAACGGAATTTGGAAAAAATAAACACATACAAATTGTATCTTATTTTTCGTCGTTACCCTACGTCGCCTATGTATGTACATACTTATGTAAATTCCTCTATGATTTACTGTCTGTAAAAAATGCTTAAGTAAACAACTGAATAAAACCTCTGCAACACCGTTTTCTTGACTGTGGCCAGTTCGTTCAACAGCTGTTGTTTTGTGAAGTTCACCATCTCCTTACAACCAGTTTCCTCATAACATTCCCATCTCACGCATTCTAATTATGTTCGGTCTTCCTTTTCCTCTATCTCCATCACACTTTTATGAGGGATCGCTTTTCAGCAGCACATCGCTTTTTTTATTTTTTTTTAACGCTAGTCGGTTCTGAGTATCGTTCTAAGCAAAGTTCGTGAAATTAGAATTGCTTTTAGAATTCATTTTGCATTGGCACTTGCAAAATGTTAATTGCAAGTGCCATCTAATATTAATTGGATGACTATTTCTGTTGTGTGAAATTGAAATTCCATCCAGGCAAGATGGAAGTAGCACAGGACCGAGATGGGTCGTCGACGAATACAGGCCTATTCTCAGCAGTGGGCGGAAGATGGGCTGAGGTGATGAGAGCTACCGTGTGGTTTCCGGTATAGTAGAATAGGACCACTCCAATTCTTCCCGTGAGTGTCATAGAAGGCGACTTAGGAAACACGAGCTAAACAAAAGCTTATAAACATCAATAAGACCTCTCCAACCCGTCTGACCAGTGTGGAGAGTGTAGGCCAAATCCTCTGACTGGCTAATATATTGATCTAGTAGTACAGAAAGGGTTGTACTCCTGCAGTGGAGACTAAAAAAAAGACCTGATGATGAATGATGATGATGATGATGGATGAGAGCTGAGGCACTATTAGCAGTAATAATTTATAAAGCAAAGTTAGCATAGCCCTTCTTCGTCCCGTTATCGTAATAGATCATGTTGTTACCATGCGGATAAAAATTCAACCCTCGATCAGCTGCAGTTTAACTGGAACACGGCCCTAATAGGACCTTAGACCCATAAATTAGTAATTATACATAGCGAACCTCAAAAAATCCATTAGGGTTAACACACCAGGCTTCAGAAACGTTAACACTAAACAGCGCAAAAAACTGACCTATTGTCCGCCGTTATTATTGTAATAGGTGAGAAATTATCCTAGCCTGCAGTATCGGGGCCAAGGTGCGAGAGCCCGTTACAGGTGGCTCCATCAGGTGGAGACGCACCCTAATCAACCACTCAATTATCAACATAAACTCCCAATTACCCTAATTAAATACCAACCCTATTTCTATGCTAATGAAAACGAATTTGCAATGAAGGATGGTTTTATGGAAGTATTAAAACTGTAGTATCCTTATGTTTGGAAGCACCTTGTAGACTTCGCCACAATTTAAGGTCATGGGACTATTTGTAATTAAATAACGAATTTACGAGTGATTCTTGTGAGCTCTATTCTGTAGTCGGTCGATTGATTAATGTCGATGTCGATTTAAATGGCCCATTGAGGAAACCAAAAAATAGTACGCACAAGAAGAATGCTTTAGTTGCGTCGTCCTCGCTATGTATGTATATTTGTCTGGTCTTGCCAAAGCTAATTGGCTCAAAAGAATTTCTTTGTAACCATATAATATTATTTATTATCAAGTTGCCTTGTCATTTTCCAGTATTGCCATGTGCAACAATGTAGATAAGAGTAAATAAGTTTTAATAAGATCAGTCATGAATATAAAACTATGTGACACCTTTTTGATATAAGTAATACTTCATTTTATAAGACAATGAGTCGCATATTGCAACCGCTTTTTTGTTTTAATTACAGTGGAAGGACACGCATCGAGCCGGCTGGTCAGATCGATCGCAAACAAAGGTGTTCCAGGCCGAATGGCCAGGTGTTAGTTCCGCTGAAATAAATAATTAAAAAATGAAGATCACACCCGCTTAAAAAATCTGTGCAGGTGCCCGGAGGATTGGTCAGGCGAAAAGACAGCTGTCTGAGAACATTAGCGATTATGCTGCGCTGAGTAGTCAGCTGTTCTGATCAAAAACCAGGCCCATATTTAGGGATGTAAACATAGTATCTCCTCTTCCTCAGAGAGAATGCTTCAACTTTTTTTTACTATATCAAATATTTATTAAAAGAAAAATCAAAAATCCCACTGCGTGATAAAACAGAAGTATGCAACAAATTATGTAATACATATCTTGTTTTTTTAAGAATTTCTTATTCCCAATTACATTTAAATAAATAGATAGGGACAAATCACACAGATTGAGCTAGCCCCAAATTAAGTTTAAACTTGTTATATGGGATACCTAGTAACTCAACAATACTAAATTTAATAATAAATACATTTATAGATAAACACCTAAGACAATTTGAAAAGTTTAAACGTATAAGTTGTATATGTTTTGGTAATCTTCTGCCGGGACATACTTTTTAAGCTGTTAAAATGTTCGATTTACTTGTCTAGAGGTATACGATACTGATGGTATCACGTAGTTTTTATTCTCTGTACTTTTTACACATTGCTGGGCACTCAGCCAGACACAATAGAAAGAACAATTTGATCTACGTCTATGGACGTAGTGTGTCCAGCAATGTGGTAATATATGAGAAAGTGACTATATTCCATAGACCGGCTGCATATTACCATCCTGTACCTACCCTGTAACTCCTGCTCCACCAATACATTTCGCAAGTCACAAAGTAGATTTCTGGCTACGGCCCTGTAAAAGAGTATCACTTTTTTACAATATCTTAAACTTTTACTAAGTGAATTTGCTCTTACCAAGTTAGTTTTAATTTTTTAAATTATTGTTAATTTTAAGTTCTCATTAAGACAATTTGTATTTTGGAACAATAAAGTTTTCATAAATAAAGATAAAAGAAGATCGAAATATTTTCTACTTTTTACGTATTCTTTAGTTGTGGAAAGTCAGCAGTGCAGTAGTCTGAACGTTTTCTAAGATCCTGTATAACTATACCTTTATTAAAACCATTCTCAAAAACATATTAAAAGTACATAACTAATACTTATAATTGTGTTATCAAAGTTTTAAGTAGCAACTACGCATTCCACCTGCAGTATAAAATTAAGATCCCTATTCAACTTACACAATTATGTAATTAAACAATAACTTCGGTAAATAGCAGCTAATCTACAGGTCGTAAAAATATGTATTTAATGCCTGTAACATCTTAAAGTTTATAATGTCAACTGTAAGAAAATTCCTTTGCAACAAAGCCCTTTCGGCTTTCATGAAAGCGGACGTGATAGGTGACTGTGAGTTCTGTGACAATGACAACTACACAAGCCGCCTGGCATTGGAATAATTCCTTTTAGGTATACAGGTGTGTATTGCCACCTATTGTTATTTATAGTTTAAGTTTTTAGTGTGCATTTCAGTTACGGCTACCTATAGGGCACTATAGGTTTTAATATACTCCTGGAATGGAAAATCGCTGCATCCTAAGGGGTAACGCTTTAGAGCTCGGGCATAGAAAACAGTAAGAGTATTACATAGCCCGGGGTCCGCTATCTAACCTAGGTGATTTGACGAGCTTATAATAGGTTCCATGATGACAGCGAGAGTGCATCTGACTGATGTGTCAAAGAAGTCAGTATTCTAAGTTATCCAACGATACCTTACTGATTTTTACACAAAGTGACTGACGTCTGACCTCCGCAACCCAAAGGGTAGACCAGACCCAATCCTAGGATAGGTTTAAACAAAGTTCGGGAACCGCATTCATCTTTTTTTTCGGAATAATCTCAAGCCTGCAATCTCCAAACCAGACCAGAAACAACTTTTTACAAAGTATGCTTCCTAGTGAGATTTGAACCCACGACCTCCCGGACTGGCAAACCCCTTGACCACGTAGGCAATCAAGTACATTATCACGTCTTATTCCCTAATCACTGGGTAGATATTGTCTACTGCCGCAAGATCCAAAGACAACTAGCGTGACGGTGAGCGTGAAAATGGAAAAAGGATAATGGATTGCCATTTCCAATCCTCGCCCAGACCCTCGATCGACTTTTACGATCTGCGTAGTTTTCCTTTCCTCCCAAACCAGTATGAAAGCAAAGCTGGCGATGACGACTGTGTTGAAAGAAGATAAGATCGGAAAAAAGGAAATCTAGATGAAGATAGGAATAACATCAAATAATACATTCAATAAAAATAAAAATTATAAATAGATTACAAGAGGTATTCTCTTTATCCAACGCACCGAATTGGGGCAACGTACCCAGAATACTGGCAACGTTTCCTCGTTGTATCGCTATACTTATACGCAGAGCGAAGTAGCTGCATGAAAATGAAAATGAATGAAAGATAAAGTATCTTTGTCAACGAACTCTGCCCCATATACGTATATTTTTTTTGTTTTCTAAAAACTTTAGCAACTTATTGCTGACTATATAAGTACTATTAATATAAGTCACTGAAGTAATGTAGGTAAGTAGTATGTAACACGAAGAATACATGATATTATGGTCATGCATGCTTTAAGCATCTATATTATTACAGTAATATTTTACATTTACTCATAATGGCACCCAAATAACCTACTTATGTTAATCCTTAGTTATAATATAATACAAGCGGCTGAACCATTTACTCATCAAAACTGACACAAACAATAAATAAAGTTTCCCAACCGACGAAAATGGCGTGGGCAATTTAACCGGTCTCCTTAGTTTAAAGTTTTTTATATGAAGTGTGAACGAATGATTGACAAATAACTGGGGATATCTATTCTTGAACGCGGGAATCATATTATATTATACAACGAATGATTTGCGCGAGTGTTTCTAAAGTGCCGCATTTTTTAATTGGCTCGATAGGTGTAACGAGTGGTCTTGACTCTCGACCACAAGCTGACGCTACAAATCTCAAAGATACCTTCAACAAGATCTATGTACTTACGAACTGTCAATGGATACCTTCGTCCATTGAGAGACCATTTATTCCCATACTTTTTTTTTACTAATATAAAATATATTTTTTAAGCGTTGACTTTTTCTATCTTTTATAGGGTTTTTATGCATTCAAGATGCAGTACTTAAGTACTCAAAATAAATAATGAAATAAGTTGCTTCAGCGAAAAATAAGTTTTCATATTTTTCGCTGGAGCAACAGTTAATTTTATAAATACTGTCTAAATGCGCTACATCAAGCGGGACCACGCAACGAGTCACAAACTCTTCGTGTAAAAGAGACATGGCATCACTTGAAGTATTCTGCTATCTCTTTCACCCGTACAATTATTTCGTGACTTGGAACGCAAGTGGTGACTTGGAAAACTACACGTTTTGTGATTCCCGCGTTCAAAAATAGGTTTACTGATACGCATCCGAAATAAACTAAGGCCGGGTGTACGCGCACCTTTTCACGGAACGTGTCGACTTTTTTCATAAATTGATCGTGGACAATGCGGTGGTCAAATACTCCTCGGAAGCTGGCAGCTGGGCCTTTTTACAAAGCGACAAAAAGACAAGATAAAAAGGATAGTAAAGTCTGCTAGCACCAAAGTAAGTTTTTAAAACTTTTGTTATGGGATACTACTGAAAATTACTAATAACAGTAAACACTTAAGGCCGTACCTGAATTTTCCGGGGTCCAGTGCTGCCCCCATTTAAAATAAATCATTTCAAAGAAAACGAAGACATCATTTAAAATTTTGCTACTACCAAGTCCTAGATAACCCTTCAAAGTATTTTATGAACTACTGTTTACAGTTCAAAGTGAGAACGTTAAGCTTTACTACGCACATTTGCGAAAAACGGCCACTTTTGGCCACAAAACTTTAAATAATGTCTCCGTTTTCTTTGAAATGATTTATTTTAAATGGGGGCAGGAAGGACTGCACCCCGGAAAATTCAGGTACGGCCTTAAGACCCAGGGCAATTTGAAAAGGGCCATTTTCCAATTTGCCCTGGCTGGGGATCGAACCCAGAACCTCCAGAGTGCCGGACAAGCATGTTAAGTTAACCATTACGCTATGGAGGTCGTCATATTTAGTTCGCTAACTATATAAGTTACTTGTTTCATATAATTTCAGAGAAAGAGAAAAAGTTAAAAAATGAGCCTGCTAAAGCATCCTTATAAAATGTTCATGTAGTTTTTTACAGTTTGTTCACAAAGGAACACGAGTTTCCTTAAAATGTTTTTTACCAGAAGCATGGCTGGCGAAAATGTTCGCACACCTTTAAAAGTAGGCCCTAGGGGTGAGTCTCTACGAGAATAGAAATCCCTTCAAATACCTACATGTCAACGATACATGAATGTACACCCTTTATTGTATGTATAAAATATTTATTGTTTTGAATAAGTAAATACACTTTGCCCTTTACATCTTTGGCAGTCGGGCAATGGAAAAGACTTCAACGCTACTATATTAGCTTCTTATTCCTTCATACGATTTAAAAATTCTTCTTTGCTGGTCTGGGAGAAAAGAAAAAACATAGAATATACCAGCTGCTTCTCTTCCCGTGCAGATCGTAAAAGCCGATCGAGGGAATGGGCAAGAATCTGAATCATATGAATAGGCGATGCGGTTAGCAACCCACCACTATTATGATTTCCCTTTTCCACCTTCATGCCCACCATTACGCTAAAAGTGGCCTGGGCTTTACCGCCCTTGGCTCTGTCTACCCCTTAAAAATTATACTATATTTTATGAATTACAGGATCACAATATTCATCATCAACTCAGCCACTGGAAGTCCACTGCTGGACATAGCCTCCCCCATTTTTAAAACAACCGATCTAAAGCGGCCTGCATCCAGCATTTTCCTCAGGTCCTCCGACCAACTAGCAGGTGGGTGTCCAACGAGAACCTTCTTGCCCAATCGGCCATCGGTACTTTGCGCTATGTGCCTCTGCCCTGCCCATTGCCACTTCAAAGAGCTAAAATTCGCTGGCCTGTGTCTGCGACCTTAATTCTTCTACGAATCTCCTCATTTCTGACTCTCTCTCTCTCATCTCAGGGTATTCCCCACAGACCATGGATCAAGATAGACATAGCCTCTGTATGAATTTGCGTGTCGATCTGACGTCAAATTGACTTCATTTAGGATCGTCACTTTTAGTCTATGTATGTCAATTTAATAGATCAGACATTGAGTTTTCTACTGTGAAATACCTAAATTTGCCGTTTTGAGCCGTAGAAACTCGTCGAAAACGTTGGAGGAAGTAATAAAAAAAGATTCCTTCCATTTGTAAGTGAATTTCTTATTAAATATTGTATTGAAAATTGGCACGCCAGGTTTTCATACAAATTGAAGGTCTTTCTTTATCTAGTAATAATAAGAATGACTTAGTTAGCCCGTATTACAGGCTGAATACAGTCAGTAAGTCTTTTATGGGGAAGTGTAACTTTTTTATAATAAATTGTCAGAATCGGTCCTTGATATGCCAGACAGAAAATTCAAAGCTTATGTAAAGAAAGTACTTTGTGAGAAGGCTTATTATAGGACCGATGACTATCTTAAAGACAAAAAGGTCTGGCTTGAGCTTGGCGCGGGTCCCTCTTAAAGGTTTGTATACTTAGACATGTCATAATTTAGGTACATTGGTACATACTAAATTTACAAATTGACATTATTTTAAATTTCGTAATTCTTATAATTCAATTTAATTATGACATAATAAACAATGTAATCTCTGTCCATGTATATAACTAATTTTAAGTTTTTTGTTTGTTAGTTGACGTCTTTGGAGAAAACGTGCAGTGCAGTTTGTTGCCGCTTCTTCTGCACTTGCGTAAGTAACGATTTGACGTCAACATTTGCGCAAAACAAAACAAAGTGACTATTATTAAGAGATATTATAAATATCCTATGATAATAAAAAAAAAAAAAAAAAAAAGTAGTATATACGGATCTGTGGTATTCCCAGTTGCATCCTTAGGTGTAATGCTGCGAAGCCCGGGGTCAACTTTCGGCTTCTTCTCCACTTCGCACGGTCTTGAGCATCCCTGATTGTAACACCTTTACCAGCTGCCCACCATCATTCTGAAAGTGGCCTTTCTGTTTTATGGCGCTAGGCTCTGCCTGCCCCATAAAGGATAAAGATGTGATGCATTCATTTGTTTATTTGTTTATTTATTTTACTGTGATAAAAACGATTTACACCAATTACATTTATCACACATTACAATTAAATATACGTACATGCATTACAATCTATTATTATCAAAAATTAATCAATATAAAAATAAAATATAAAAAGAAATAATAATTAAAATAAGTCAAAATACATGTTTGTCCGTCCGTACTAAATGTCACTTATTCACTATCATCGCTATCAGCAGTTTTCATGTATACTGTAGTTTACTTATGTATCCAACACATATGACAGGAGCGCAATACTAGCTGTAGGAGAGCGCCGGGGCGCCGCGGTGGCGCCGATTGCATTTTTGTAGTAGGCATGGTAGACATTGGCACTTGAAAATATTTCTCAGTTGCAATCTTAGGTATACTGCTTCAGAGCCTATGCGTGTTCTGGTTTTTCTTCTCTAAAACTCTCTCAAAGATGCCGAAGACCGGAAAGAGACCGAAACCATTCCAACGTGGCTTTGGGTTGAAGATCGGCAACCGCCCGATGTTAATGCATTTATTGCACGAGAAGTTTGTGCTTAGTTCTTTTAATCGCCTCTCACGACATCCTCAGATCTGTGAATGTTGTAGCCCAATTCCGGCTTGTAAACCACATGAGGATATGGAAATTTGGGTTACAGCAACACCTATGTTTTGCCTGATGGAACTTTACCCAAAACACTCGGAAGCTTATTATAAATATCGCCCTTGTTACAGAATGCTGGGAAAAAAATCGGTGATAGAGTTTTAAAGAAGATATCTCAGCTCCCGACACCAATGCTCACCGGCAGCAGTGACCGACGCGTGCTAATCGGTGACGAATCTGTGAAATTGGCTCGTCGCGACTCGCGCCACAGCCCCAGTGTGACCAAAATAGAGGAGAAAGGCGGGATTTGTACCAAGATACCAACCTTTTTACTATTGATCTCATGACATTAAGTCCTTGTTAGAGACCTTGGTCGGTCATTGGCAATATCCATCATCATCCGAGCGTATTCCCGGTTGCATCCTCAGCGGTTATGCTTCAGAGTCCGGGGTCCGCTACCTAAACCTAGGTGATTTGACGAGGTTACCTACTGGTTTTTACACAGAGCGCCTGCCGCCTGACCTCCGCAGCCCAAAGGGCAAGGCAAAGCCACGCCTCCAGCGAGCGAGCGATCTGGCGGGCGAACGAACGAACAAAACTATGAGCTCAGCGTTGTGGTTCACACCGCAAGAGAGTTAGCTAGCGAGGCGGCGAGAGGGCTAACGAGCGAGTTAGCGAGAAATCTAGCGACTAGCAAGCGAGGTAGCGAGAGAGCTAGCGACTAGCGAGCGAGGTGGCGATGAGAACTAGCGAGCTAGGCGGGCGAGCCATCCAGCAAACGAGAGATGGCGGGGGAAAAAAGCACTACTGCCCCGTCGCTCTCGCTTTGACGATCTTCTTCGGACTAGTGGAAGCTCGTCTTTCAAATAACAGTACAGTGTTTACGTTGCTAATAATAGAAACATTTTTCCCCCGAAGGGTAAAAAATGTATATTTAGGTTTCAGCCGAAAGGCTTGACCCACTTGAGATTACCCTCTTGAACATCAGCGCCATCTAGTAGTTTCTAAGGGAAATACGTCACCGAGTGGTGTGATGGTGGGGGTTTGACCGTGGCGTCGTGTCAAACTTGGCTGTGCTTAGTCAGTATGATTTGAATTGAGGCGAGGAGGCGGAAGCCGGCAAGAATTTATATTGTGGGTCAAGCCTTTCGGCTGAAACCTAAATATACATTTTTTACCCTTCGGGGGAAAAATGTTTCTATTTAGGTGTTCGAGCCTCCGGCTTGACCCACTTGAGATGTTTACTATCTGCCGGCGCTGATTAGCGTACTGTGATATGAGTCTCTAAGTGTAGAGATAAGTTTCTAATGAGATCTTTAAAAAAAAAGGTGGTTTATAGTGATCGTTTTATTCATTAATTAGGTAATGTTACTCATCACTAATCAACATTATGGATGTTTATTATGTATCAATAAGATTTATAAGGTAATGAAATTTTGTGACAGTGAGGTATGCTCAGATGTGTTTGAACGTTCTGGTGGAACTTCTCTAAAATAATGCTTAAAGAAGGTGTTCGCGCTGCGCCAATTTCCTTTACGCATTACTTCGTCAATGTCGAGGTTTCTTATGGACCAATTATTACTGGCAACAGCGGATCTAAAACTACCGGGGGTGTCGTTAATGCTAGCATCTCGTAAAATTAATCTTATCCAGCCTGCGATGTTGGTTCTTGATGTTGATTTAACTTTGCCTCTTGTTGTTATAAAGAGGTTAGTAAGAGAAACGTCTGCACCTCGTCGTTGATTGGATACCTCGATCAGTGTAGGTATCCAATGACAGAGGTTGAATATCCTATTTTCATTCTTTAGGAAACACCAGCCGGGTTGTCGATAGCTCGCGTTATCAGTTTTTGATCCGAAAGCTGGCCAGAGTAATATTTTATCTGGTGTGATATGACAGCTATCTGAACCTATATGTAACAGTGTTAGGTCGTGGATGCGTCTTCCTGACATCAAAAGTAGAAGTGTTGCTACGTGTCGAGAAATCTGGAAGAGATTTGATTGATCAATACTCCTTCGGGATAACCACCCCAGTAAATCAGAAACATCCCAGGTTACATTTTTGTGACAGGGTGGGTTTCTTAACATAACGGCTTTCAATGTTTTCTTTATTATTGGATGGTTTGCGAGACTATAGCTATTTGAAGGCCTGATGAATGTGGTTATTACCGATTTATGTACTAGTATAGTTCTAGTCGCAAGCTTCCGGATATCATGCAAGTATATCAGGTATCTGGCCACGTCCGTTGGTTGGGGCGTTGAGGGAACCGTGTTATTTGCCTTACACCACTGCAACCAGCATTCCCAGGCGGGTTTATAGGTTTTTAGCGTTGATGGTCTCCATGCTGACTGAAGCAGATTTTGTTCCCTGTCATTCCATGTGCTTATTTCAGCGGCCCAGCCCGTATTTTCCAGGCCTCCAATGACAAGTTTTGGACTCCCCGAGGTGGCAGATTCGTCTGTAAATCGACTAGGTGCTTCCTCAGGTTTCTGATTTGAAACGGGGGTCGAACTGCTCTCTTTTTCACTTCCGATCTCCAGTAAGCTTTCTCCCATTTCGGCACTATTATTATGAATAGTCCGTGGGAGCTCTGCAGATGTTGGAGTACTCGAGGAATAAGTGCCGGTGGTGCGAAAATCCATGCAAG
The DNA here is from genome assembly GCA_963576875.1 of Acrobasis repandana. Lineage (NCBI taxonomy): Eukaryota > Metazoa > Arthropoda > Insecta > Lepidoptera > Pyralidae > Acrobasis > Acrobasis repandana. The sequence goes on along the minus strand of OY756230.1, from coordinate 4,339,636 downwards.
GTTGTATACCCACGGTTTGCTGAAAGCGTCGGTGAATTCGCTGTGTTGATCTCTGTGGTCTTCTGTTGCGTACCTCGGGACTACTGCTGACATTTCCGATGCAAAGAGGTCTATCTCGGGAACTCCCATAACCCGAAAGATTGTTGTTTGCATGTGTGTGCTGAGATGCCACTCGTGGTGAGTTTTTGACCTGGATAGACTGTCGGCTATCCCGTTGTACCTCCCCGGTAAGTATTTCGGTATTATGTGTATGTTGAGATCTTGTGTGAGATTCAAAATATTTTCTGTGATACTGAGTAGTTTCAGGGATTTGGTACCTCCTTGCTTCCTGATGTAAGCTGTTGTTGTGTGGTTGTCCGACTGAAAAATTATAGTTTTCTCGCGAAGTTCCTGACCTTCTATTTGTAACACTTCTAATAAGGTCCACAACTCCTTTTGATTGCAATGCCAATGCATCTGTGAGCTTTTCCAAGGTCCTGAGAGCTTTTTGCTGTTGACTATCGCTCCCCAGCCGAGATCTGATGCATCGGTAGTTATGAACGCGCTTGGTTGCGGGAGGCTCAATATTGATGACTTTAATAGATTTTGGAGCCACCATAGGAGTTCTTCCCTTATCTGTTTTGGTAGAGGGTAGGACTTGTGTTTTTTCCTGACCGGAAGTTGCTTTGCTTCGATTTGCAAACGTCTGCAATGAAGGAAACCCAATGGTATTGCATTAGCTGCGAAGTTAAGCTTACCTAATAAGTGTTTAGCCTCTATCCAATTCCATTTATCCCTGTGAAGAGTACGAGTTATAATTGCATTTATATCTTGGATTTTGGATAGTGGTAAACTTATCGAGTTTTTCTCTGAGTTCCATACTAGTCCTAAATACTCTATGACTTTCTTGGGTTGTAAGTCGGACTTTTGGCCGTTTATCCACCATCCTAGTTCCTTAAGGAATTGAATCGCCCATTGTGCTTGTTGGTTCAGAGCTACAGGATCTTTATTAAGGAGCAGGTAGTCATCTAAATAGACTATAGTTCGTATTCCTTCTTTTCGAAGTAATGAGGCTACCCAGTTTGAAATTTTACTAAAAATAGACGGGGCGCTCGTAAGACCGAATGGGAGGCAATTCATATTAAAAAATTTCCCGTCATATGCAAACGAGAGATATCTTTTATGTGAATCGTCCACTGGGACGTGGTAGTAAGCGTTTGAGATGTCGATTTTAACGGCATAGTCGTCTTTTTGTATAATTTGAGATATCTTTCTCAAGTTGACTAACCTAAACCTTGAGTAGTGGACGTATTTATTTAGATTTTTTAAGTTCACTATCAGTCTGTGAGAGCCATTAGATTTTTCCCTGAGGAAGATCGGAGATAGAAAACCATTTCTAAATTGATTAGGTGAAATAGCTCCGGCCTCTAAGAGGTCATTAATTTGTTTTGTCATCGTATTGGATTTTTTAGGCTCGAGTGATTTACATGTTTTACGGCGAAACTCCACCGTCGGAGGTTGTTGTACGAAAGGAATTCTGTATCCTCTTATTACGTTCAACAGTGTTTTAGGGGCATCCAGTGATTCCCACAGACTAATTTTGAACCGCAGTTGGCCCGCTGTGAATACCTCAGGCTTAGTTTTTTCCTGTTGTTGCAGGCTTCGTTTTATTACTGTTGCGGTCCTGCGTTCTTTCTGTATTCCGAAAGTTTCGAAAGGATTGTTTCTTGTACGAAGTTCTATGTGAGTGTGAGTCACGATCACGCGTGTTTTTGATAGGACCCTTGGTGGCAACGGAATTTTTCTTTCCCGATTTTTGTGAATTGTTTGTATAGGTTTTCCTGGGAAAGAACTTATGTGCCCCCCCCTGATTTTTTATGGTGTCGGTGAGTTTGTCCTCCGAGAACAAATGTGTATCTGAGGGAGGTATGTCATGCAATATGTCATTTAGCACCTTATTGGGGGGTTTATAGGTTTCTCGGCGTGCTTGGATAACCTCAGCTCTTCTTCCGCAAGTATACTGTACAAGGCTGTCCGATATTTTTTTAAACTCACAATCAGGTGCGAGGAAGCTTTTTTGTACTTCTTTTTGGGCTGACGGGTTCAATTTCTTCCAGGCCTCTTCAAAGGCTTTGCGCTGAAGAAAGAGACCGTAAGTTATGGCCCCTAGCGTGAGGTCTGTTTTCTCCAAATTCCCTACGGAAGTTGAGCGTGGTGTGGATGCCGCAAGCAAACTATTTACTTTGAGAGCGCCAAATACTGGGGTGGCGTGGAACGTTTTCTGGACCTCCGAGTATCTAATGTTTCTCCATCCATCTTCGCCAAGACGTTGGCACTTCCTACCTTGCTCTACTAATTGAGGGTTTGCCCTGGCGAGCTTGGCTTCAGCCTCTGTTGTTGAGGGCGTAAAATCGCAGTTAGATTCCGGTTCCTCATTTTTTTGGTTACGTAGTGTAGCTAGTTTATTTTCCGTGTCGGCAATCTGTTCATCCAGAGTTGACTTTTTGGTTTTATTAGAGGAATTAGAGACTTCCGACGGAAGGTCTTGGATGGGTGTTCGAATGAATGGAGGTGCTTCGAACTCTTCGTCGGATGAGACGCATTCTCCCGTGGAACCAGCGAGATCGGATTCTTCCGAATTTTCTCTGGGTTCTACGTGTCTAGATGCCGTTAGGCTAGCTACTTGTGAGGCTACATTCTCGATGGCCTTAGTTTGATGTGAGAGTGCAGTCATCATATTCTCAAAAAATTTTATCTGGAGGTTGTCTTCAACGCTTGTCTCGCGGCGTGGTGTTTTGGAAGAGCATGCTGATCCTGGTGAAGAACTTCTCCTCTTACGCGTGCGGCTGCACGGGGTCGAGCTCCTTGAAGTTAGTTTGGGTTTCATAAATTTAACTGCATTCATGAAAGCTTCATATGATCTGGGGTGAATAGTTTCTACGGTTCTGTGAGGGCTATACAATAGGGCCCGTCCTAATGGCCATTGTAAAAGTTTCCTTTTTATAGTCCTAAATCTCTTCTCAGAGAGACTCGGATCTTCAGGGCAGTAGGCTTGGGCGAGGTCCTCAGTAGGGATCGCAAACCGTAATTTGGCCTCTGCTCTCGGAGATATCGATTCACCAAAAAGTTCTTCCTTCGTGTAATTTTCTATTTCCCACGTTTTCCATCCATCCGGGTAGTACTTTTCGATGATTCCGACCACTCGGTCGAAGAAAGGTTTCTCGTCGGGTGGTGGAGGTAGGTTACAGAGGTCTCCCAAGGAGGTTGGTGCCATCTGTGGGACAGGAAAAGTGAGTCTCACTTTAGGTTTCATAGAGTGATGCGACGGAACTCATAAAATGATGCGACTTGACGCATTAGTTGGTACGACCGGGCGTACGGAGTGATACGATTCGACGTATTAAAGGATGCGACTCGACGCATCAGTTAGTACGACCGGTCGTATCAGGTGATACGACTCGACGCATTGGTTAGTACGACCGGTCGTATCAGGTGATACGACTCATGCGACGACGCATCAAAAGACAATCTAGTGTCATGTTGTCTTAGCAAGCTAAGACGGTGCGTGGTTTTTTGTCACAACTCTAAAAAGAGTAAGTGACTATTTATCGTTCTTGCGAGACGACAAACAATGTATTATAACAACTTGACAGTCGTTATTGCACATGTGCAAGGCAGCATGTGAAAAACAGCACCATTAGGTATGTGAATGATTTCCCTAACAAACTAAGGACATTCACATAAATAGAATAAAATAAAAAACTTAGGTGAAAAAGTACTCACCTTTGATGTGTAATATGATTTCTTATATTGTGGTTAACTTAAATCGTCCGTAAGCGATTGGGTCTACTGACGACGCTGAGATTCAAAAGCGTACTGACTAAGCACAGCCAAGTTTGACACGACGCCACGGTCAAACCCCCACCATCACACCACTCGGTGACGTATTTCCCTTAGAAACTACTAGATGGCGCTGATGTTCAAGAGGGTAATCTCAAGTGGGTCAAGCCGGAGGCTCGAACACCTAAATAATGTACTTATATCGTTCGAGAAAGTTCCATCGCCCGCTAGTTCGCTAGCACCGCGCACTATAGAACTGACATAAAATAAATATTTTGTCTACCTATAATCAGAAATAAGTAGATCAAGAACGAAAGCCAGCCGATTAGCTCATTGAAGTGGCAGCGGGTCGGGCACATGACACGGCCGATGAGCAGAAAGGTTCTTTAGCGACCACTTACCGGCAAAATGCCGATAGACGAGACTGTCATACTAGGTGGTCAGACGATCTACAGGTTACAAGAAGACGCTGGATGCAGGCCGTTTTAGTAATCCTTGTTGCCTTGTAGGAGCAGTGAACTTCCTGCGACTGAGTTGATGGTAATGTTGATGATGATAGCTGCTTTGTTCAAACTTCCGGTCCGGTAAACAAGAGACTGTAGCGACATCTACGCCACTTCGAGGAACTACAACCACAAGAGCAAAGCTACAACATAGTTCACAAGAAGCATACGAGATGGCATTATCAGTATCCTACATCTCGATATCAGAGTTCTGATTGCAGCTTGACATGTATACAACCTCTGATACACCGTTGGAGCCGCGGTTCCACAACACCATACCTGGCGGGAAGAACTTCCCTTTGTGGTGGTCGAGGATATCATCTCGCTCCCGCTACAAGACATTAGCTCCGAATTCCGCTCACGTCTTACCGCTTGGTAACACCTGCCGACCACACACATCATTTTTATCACGAGCTTTATTGCCAGAGCCATCAACAAAGCTGTCGGTACGGTCGGACTGTCGATAAACTGAACACGAATTAGTTCTTGTCTGGAGCGCACGCGCAGAATTCATTTGTTTTGATGAATTACGATCAAATCAAACATATTCAATTAAATATGGCTTTATACCTTCAGACTTATCTTATGTAGTGTAGGTACTTTTGACTTGTAAGTTTTATACAAGCCTTAGGGTGTCTACACTAAGACATCGTAGCTTCACAACGACTAGACCGATTTCGACGCAGTTTTTTTTATCCAAAGTCTGTCGAGATCTATATATACATACTAGATAAAGAATGTCCTTCACTTTGTATGAAAACCTGGCTATATGAAACTTTTTATTACTTCCTCCAACGTTTTTCGACGAGTTTCTGCGGCTCAAAACGGCAAATTTAGGTATTTTACAGTAGAGAATGAATGTCCGATCTATGAATTGACATACACGAACTAAAAGTGACGATCCTAAATGAAGTCAATTTGACGTCAGATCGACACGTAAATTCATACAGAGGCTGTGTCTATCCAAGTCTGTGGTCGAGATGGTTCTGCTATGTTTGATGAAAATCGGTTCAGCCGTTCAAAAATTATTGGGGATACATTTTTCAGTCGGGTTTTTTTTTATTTGTCTGGTAAATAAACTTGTTGTATAGGTACACAACAAGGTAAGCAAGAGAACAAAAAAATATATATTTCTCACAGTATTTTTATAGAGCCATGAAAATTCTACAATTCTACAATTTTTACATTCTTATGGTAAGTGATAGCATACCACCGCCATGTTTATTCCAGAATATTTATCATCTGTTCACATGTCTGCACAACAGGCCCGCCGCAGCGTGAACATCGCACAAGGGCAGACTTTTTAAGGGGGCAGGATAAGGGGTTTTTATTGCTATAAGTATGTGTTATTACCTTTTTTGGGGTTCCGTAGCCAAATGTCAAAAAACGGAACCCTTATGGATTCGTCATGTCTGTGTCTGTCCGTCCGTATGTCACAGCCACTTTTTTCCGAAACTATAAGAACTATACTGTTGAAACTTGGTAAGTAGATGTATTCTGTAAACCGCATTCAGATTTTCACACAAAAATAGAAAAAAAACAATAAATTTTGGGGATTCCCCATACTTAGAACTGAAACTCAAAATTTTTTTTCATCAAACCCATACGTGTGGGGTATCTATGGATAGGTCTTTAAAAATGATATTAAGGTTTCTAATATCCCCCTTGTAACTTCTAAAATAAGAGAATGATAAAACTAAAAAAAAATATATGATGTACATTACTGCGTAGTAATGTACATCATATATATTTTTTGGTGTTGTTGGAAGTTTGCATAAACTTCCACTGAAAATTGGTTTGTACGAGATCTAGTAAAAAGTTTTTTTTTAATAAGTCATAAATCGTTTACCGCAATTTACCTTTAGAACTTTTATGTTATGTTACTTGCTGCTACATGGGCGAGTCCGATTTGCATTTGGCCGCTTTTATTTATCTTACTGCTAGTTACGCCCTAAACTGCGAATATGTAATGCACTATTTTACAACCCTTTGGCCCACGCTCTGCTCAAGATAAGCAAAGTTGTGCTGTGTTTTGATAACCGATAAAATTTCTTGAATTACACATCAAAACTTTTTTCAAATGTTCGTGCCATTCTTTAATACTACACTACATCGAAAGATATACATTGTATATCTGTCTAGTAATAACGTAATACCACTGGTATAATAACTGCAGAGAATATTCCTCAAAGTGTAATTTAAAAATCTGTATATCTTATCAATCAAATTATTTATCTCATTAATTTATTTATTTAATAAACAATCGAATCATTTCTTAACTAAGCTAAACATTTTCTTTAATAGCAATGATAAAAATATTTGACAAGGTTCTCGTCCGCTAAAAATGTATAGGTTAAATGTCAATTGCATCCTTTAACCCTCTTTCAAATTCAGTCTAAAAGGGCGGCTAAATCCAGAAAGTACGCGGGCGCCTGTACACGTAGCGCCGGTCCTGGCTCATAATAATTTACTGGCACATCTGTGACGATTGTTGACACAAATTTGTGTGCAAGGAGCTGACAGAAAAAAAATAACTAACGACTTACAGCAGGCTTCACACGTGTGTTCCTTTGCCTCAACATTTAAAAATGACGAAATTCTTTCGCGCTAATCCATACTTTATGGTTCATAATTTTAAATTTCAAAATAAGAACAGCACGAACATTTCAAAAAAGATATTCTGACTAAGCAGTCAACTGTAAATTTTGTCTAAATATTTCTTGCTATTATGGAAAGAGGCAGAAACTACTCATTATGACTTTGCATCTTGTTCATTTGGGTATAGAGTTCGAAGTCTGAGTTTTACAAATATTGCTTTGTGTGAAATATTTGTAACCTCTGACCGTAGACTATTTGTCTATCGCCTTATTTAGCCGAGTGTCATTACGTTTTTCTGGCAATGACGTTTATCGTTCAAATGCTTCGTTAACTTATCTTAATTTGGGCCGGTGCAAAGTCGCAAGGCAGATGTGCTTACGAGGTTTTTGTTAAGACTTTTTGTTTAATTTAAGAGTAGGTATGATAATTACTTCCAGTAATTTATTTTTGAACATACATAACTTCACGAATCTGGAAGTAGGTACTTTAACCGGCTTAAACTCAATTTATACAGATACAATAGAGTTTGGCCAACGTAACCTGCCTGTCTCCTAATGTGAAATTACATAACATATAAAATTTCAAATTAGTAACATTAAAAACTAAAAAGTACCTACCTATCAAATTTGTTGATAAAAAGTGAAAAAAATTATAGATTTTTAATAATGCCCTGCACTGCATGTCCGAAACATGGACGCTGGAGACAGGCGCGCTATAAAATATTAGGAAGTTGTGTATGTAACATTTGAATTGATCTATAACATTTGAAGATAGTCCGCGCCTGACTAGAGAACTACCATCCATCCAGTAAGGGTATAACTACACGCATTGTTCAATGCTAACTGAAGCCTAATTTTAACCATTTAAATATGATTCAATTAACCCTCAAAAAATTTAAAATCGCGTTGCATGAACTGATAAAAGGGTTTTGTAATAATGATCGATAGGTCGTAAGCAAAGCTCATCTATCTTTGAACTTTGATATTATTATGTGCATCTGGAATCATGGTCCTGTATAGCACCTATTATATTACCTACGTTATGGTATTATTTTCTGGGGCCATAACACTGATAGGGAATTGATATTTAAAGCTCAAAAAATGCATACGAGCATCGACAGTACGTAAATACATACCCGTATATAGATCTCAATGCATATGAGTGATATGTGGACTCAATTCCTGGGAAGGTGTTCAATACCTTAACCTATGTTCAACAAATACTCGTACATGATTTCTTTCTTTTTTTTAATCTGTATAAAATATTCTAAATCCTAGATGTAGGTTGCATGGAAAGTAGGATAGAAACAATGGGGTGCCACCTGTCGCAAGGTGGCACGCGGCACCGGCCTGGCACGTGCGTTTCGCGACCCCCGCCCCTGGTGCCTGAGCTCCGTTATAGCCACCTGTAATACTGTATCAGGTGGCATAGACGTTGTAACTTCTAAATGTGGCTCCTGCATTTGTTTAGATCCACTATCGACCTCCGTGGAGTAATGGTCAACACGTTAGTCCGCCAATCCGGAGGTTCTGGGTTCAATCCCCAGCCAGGGCCAGAAAAATAGCCTTTTTCAAATTTTCCTGGGTCTTGGATGTTTATCTATATATGTATTTATTATAAATATAGTATCATTGAGATAGTATCCCGTAACACAAGTTTAAAAAACTTACTTTGGGGCTACCTCAATCAGTGTGATTTGTCCTTATATATTTATTTATTTATTTACTGTCAAGTCTTTCTCTAACGGTGTAGACAGAGCCTAGTGCCCTAATACCTAAAAACCTGGTTTAGCGTGATGAAGTTGGGTAAAGGTTTTGTATAGTTATTTCCAAAAATAAAGAGTCCCCTTCTCCATACAAACGTTGTATAGCTTTAATTTTGAAATGACATGTCAGATTTCGGCAGTATGTTGAAATTCGCTACTTGACAGTTTCCGGAAAGTATTTTAAAATTTACGTAGGATTATTTTCTACCACTCACAATTTTTTTTTTTTTCAAAAATACCTTTAATATAAATATTTTTATCAATTTCTTTAAAATTCGCGCAATAAACAGTCGGTCACGTGACATTTACGTCAAAAGACGTCACATTTCAAAAAACAAAGCAAAATTAAAAAGCGTTCTTAACTCATACGCGTATTTTGAGTGAAAAGTTTAGAGATTTTAAACTGAAATTGTGAAAATGTGAAAATGCAAACTACAAGACGTGTGCCGTGCACATGTGAAGAAGTACGACGGTTAAATGTCCAAATAAACGGTTTATACACCTTCCTAAATGTTCTGAACGTCGTAAGCTGTGGCTATAGTAGGCACGCCGAGATCAGCAGTATACATCTGATTATCATCATGTCGTATGGCATGTTACTGCATGAATCCTAAATACTTAATGGCAGGTTTTTTAGCCAGTATACATCTGATAAATCTGCGATATTCTTTTGAGAAGACATAAGACGTAGACGTTTTGATGTAAGTATTCATAAGAAATCAGGAATAATCTTCCAGAAATAAATGAAACCTAACCTAACATTTTGTACCTAATGTACTCGTACATAGTTGACAGCTTGTTTATTGAAATGTAATTTTTTTTTTAATTAATGGCTTGACGCAACTGCGTATTTAGCCAGGAACAAGTTAATAAAACGTGGGAAATTCTTTTTTCCTAACAAGTTACAATCAAAGGTTGGTGTAGGCCTTTGATTGCTTTCAGGGAGCTTCTGGTGACAAATCTATACGAGTCCACTGGTTTTCATAGCCGACTGACTGGCGGACGACGCCCGAAGACGCCCACACAGTCCGCGAAACAAATATCACTACAGCCGTACTTTGACTGTCCACTTTAACTATTTCACATATTGTTCATGAGCATGAGCATTTATAACACCAAACAACACCAATTTCATATTATAAAGTCCACTAAAATCAATTTGCAAATAATTTAAAGAAAACCCTAACCGAACCCCTCCCCTTGACTTCCCGCCAAAACCGCGTTTCGTTCCTTGTCATCCACAGATAAAAAAAATCAGATTAATTTTCCAAAAATAAAATATTTACACTTTACCTTATCGCAAAAAAAAACTTAATGTAGAATTATTTTTACCTATAAGCTAGCATATACAACATATTTCATATTATAATGTTACATTTGTCAAGTTTGTACCGAATTTTAAAGAAATTGCATATATGGCATATAACTTGATACACTCTAGTTGTTGCAGTTGTTCATGGACAGCGGTGATCACTTACCATCAGGTGACCCGCTTGTTCGTTTGCCGCCCTATAACATTAAAAAAAACTAGTTTCGACAGTCAAAATATATGGACTTGAAAGAAAATATAAGAGTGTAGAAGTTTTTGTATGTAGAATTTTCCCCCCGAAAATAACCCTTTTTTTAAATAATATTTATTTACCTTGCACATATGTATTTGGGTCATAGGATTACACCATCCTACCTATCCATTAATTTCACCTGATTCGGTCCAGTAGATTCGAAGAAAATTGGCTGTGACAGACGGACGGACAGATAGACGCACGAGTGATAATATAAGGGATCCGTTTTTTGTACGAAACCCTAAAAATCACAAATTTACATACATTTGGCTAAATTTACCTTTATAAGACATATTACTATTTTTACAATAACCTTTTTATACGAATATTATACCAAAAAAATGTATAATCTAAATATCTAGTCGATACATATATATAGAATATAAAACAAAAAAATAATAATAAATAAAACACAGTGAAATATTCGTCGAGAGCGAAAAAGACCCGGACCCGTGCTCGATTATTTAAAACAGCAAAACAAAATTCTTTGAATTTTTGTGATTGCGTTTTCCATTCACATTTTATGGAGTTCTAGCTGCTGTTTTGAACAGAGTAATCACAACCACCATTTTCTGTAAAATAAATATTTTTTTTTCCAATATTTCAATATACATATTTTACTTATGTCTAACATATGGTTAAGTTGTGCTGTTCGTGTGTGCTGTTGTGGTAGAGCCACGCTACCGGCAAAACTCAGTTTTGCTAGTAGCATGAATGGGCCGGCTCGTCCGGGGAAATACCACACTCTCACAGAAAATCAACGTCTGAGTAGTAGCTTCACCGCTTCTATGCTTCGTTCGGTGAGTGAGAGAGCCGGAGCCTATATACGAAACATGTTTTATCGAAATATGAAAAAAAATGTTTGACCTCCCATACAAGTTCACCGATCAGCTGATCCGAGTTTGTTTGGAAAGCCAAAAATTATTTCTCATATTTCGATACACCATGGGGAAAGTTGTTCAGTATCATGGACTGAGTTCACTCTTAAAATAGTTTCAGTATATTTTTTTAGACATTATATAGTAAGCGAATAGGCGAATACTTTAAAATTAACTTTAAATTGACTCTATTACCTTTAATTTCCCCTATTCATCGGAAGCATACAAAACTACTGTTTTCCACAAAACACTTGAACATCTGGCGTCATATAAATAAATTGGTAACGACCACCTTTCACTTCCAAGAACCTAAGTCTTGTCGTATGCTTTATGCTAGCCGACCGATTTCAAACGTCTGGAAAATAGCCTGTAATGGACATGATAGGGTGTTTTTTCTATTTAGGAGGGTTGGAGGAGGGTTGGTGAAGTATCGACCGCTACTGGCGCCTCTCTGGCGGTGGAGTCCACCGTTGGAGGCGGAGGGATAACTATATTTGCACACATCCCTCTGTTTACTGATGCCATACGCAATTTGTAATACTTCCGTACGGCTTCCAACTAGTTTTGGTTGATGCGTGAAATGGATGAGATAACATCTGTATTTTTTTTCCATTTATCATCGTTTTCTTATACAGAATTTTGAAGTGGGTTCTGTATATAGATTTGTGGTACTGATTGATTGTGTTTTGTATGAGATCAAGGTACAAATGCTAATAATTTCGCGACCCCTTACAACCCCATGTCATCTTAACACATAGAAATTGTGTTGATCTCGAAACTATTTCAAGGGTAGATTCAGTCCATGATACTGAACAACTTTCCCCAAGGAACATATAGGTATCGAAACATAAAAAATTTTTTTCAGCCTCTCATACAAGTTGACCGATCAGCTGATCCGAGTTTGTATGGAAACCAAAAAAATATTTTTCATATTTCGTTATATGTTCCTTCGGCAAAGTTGTTCAGTATCATGGACTGAATTCACCCTTAAAACAGTTTCAGAATATATTATGTTAGACGTTATATATCTATCTAATTTCATGAAGTTCAAAGATGTTTCAGTTATCATCACCAACATACAATGTGCTGTGTGATTTCCGGCAGAGTAGAATAGGACCACTCCAAGTCTTCCCGTGGATGTCGTAGAAGGCGACTTAGGAAATACAAGCTAAAAAAAAGCTTATAAACGTCAAATTCAAATTCAATTCAAATTCAAAATATCTTTATTATCATAGGATATTTATAATATCTCTTAATAATAGTCACTTTGTTTTGTTTTGCACAAATGTTGACGTCAAATCGTTACTTAAAGCTAAGTTTACGCCGCTTCCTAGGCGCAAGTGCAGAAGAAGCGGCAACAAACTGCACTGCACGTTTTCTCCAAAGACGTCAACTAACAAACTAAAAACTTAAAATTAGTTATATAGATGGACAGAGATTACATTGTTTATTATGTCATAATTAAATTGAATTATAAGAATTACGAAATTTAAAATAATGTCAATTTGTAAATTTAGTATGTACCAAACCAATGTACCTAAATTATGACATGTCTAAGTATACAAACCTTTAAGAGGGACCCGCGCCAAGCTCAAGCCAGACCTTTTTGTCTTTAAGATAGTCATCGGTCCTATAATAAGCCTTCTCACAAAGTACTTTCTTTACATAAGCTTTGAATTTTCTGTCTGGCATATCAAGGACCGATTCTGACAATTTATTATAAAAAAGTATACACTTCCCCATAAAAGACTTACTGACTGTATTCAGCCTGTAATACGGGCTAACTAAGTCATTCTTATTACGTAAATTTCTATCTGTAAAATCACTTACTTTATTGAACATGGAAATATTTTTCCTTACATACATTATATTTTCAAATATGAATTGTGATGCAAAAGTAAGTATACCTATTTCCTTGAATAATTCCCTCAGTGAGTCTCTCGATCCTAAACCGTAAATAGCACGAATTGCTCTTTTTTGTAAAAGAAAAATAGTCTGAATGTCTGCTGCACTCCCCCATAGAAGTATCCCGTAAGACATTAGACTGTGAAAGTAACTAAAGTACACTTGTCTAGCAGTTGCTACATCTGTCAATTGTCTTATTCTTCTAACAGCGTAAGCCGCAGAGCTAAGCCTATTAGAAAGTTTAGTTATATGAGCGCCCCATTGAAGTTTCGAATCAATTGTGATTCCTAAAAAGGTAGTACTTTCAACCAGATCGAGTTTCTGACCATTAATTAGTATGTCAACGCAGGCTTGATTCACATTAGGAAGAGAGAATCGAATGCATTGGGTCTTGTTCGCATTTAACATGAGGTTATTGCCCGAAAACCAATCAGAAATTAAAGATAAGGTGCTGTTCACCGCGCTAGCATCACTGTTATGTCGATCTATTTTAAATATTAGCGAGGTGTCATCAGCAAACAGCACCAAGTCAGCCTCTTTCTCAACCATGTAAGGCAAGTCATTGACATAAACTAAGAAAAGGAACGGTCCTAGAATTGAACCTTGGGGTACGCCCATTTTCACATTAGACCCGTGTGATTTTACGCCGTTTATATCAACAGTTTGAAGCCTATCTGTTAAGTAAGATTCTATTAATTTAATTGACTTATCATCAAAACCGTATTGACGAAATTTGAGCGAAAGTGTTGGATGATCAACGCAATCAAATGCTTTAGAAAGATCGCAAAATGATCCAATTGCATCATTTCTGTTTCCCCACGCGTCGTAGATATTAGTAATAAGTGCTACTCCTGCATCGGTGGTCGATTTTCCAGCAGTAAAGCCGTATTGTTGGCTATGGAAAAGATTATTGGTCTTAAAGTGAAGTAGCATTTGATTGAGCATTATCTTTTCGAACACCTTACTCAAAACTGGCAGAATAGAGATAGGTCTGTAGTTGCCAGAGTCTGTTTTTTCTCCTTTTTTGAATAAGGGGATTAGTTTACTACATTTCATTAAGTTAGGGAATATGCCTTCATCAATACATTCGTTAAATATAAAAGCTAAATCGGCAGCAATTATGTGTATAATATGACTTACTACGGCTACTGACATGCCCCAGTGATCTTCTGATTTTTTTAAATTTAACTGTTTAAAAGCATCTATTATATCGCTAGGGCTAACATGCTTAAAATTAAATTTAGAATCACAAGGGCTAACATTACTCTTAAGCAAAGCCTCAGCACGCTGGGCGCTAGAACTCACATTAGAAGTGAGTTCCAAAGGAATGTTAGTAAAATAATCATCAAATATATTTACTATTTCTTCAGTTTTTGAAGTATTTTTACCACTACATTTGATTCGGCAAATATTTTCTTTAGTTTTATTTTTACCTGTTTCCTTTCAATGACACCTCTCCAACCCGTCTGGCCAGCGTGGAGAGTGTAGGCCAAATCCTGCTCTGGCTAATATATGGCTCTGGTAGTACAGAGAGGGTCGTACCCCTGCAGTGGAGACTAAAAAGACCTGATGATGATGATCATAAATACACACATCGAATTGGACTAGTTAGACTCTGAGAACATTTCTGCGCTCGTTCAAAAGAAAATTATGCCTGTGGATACATTATCAGACAGCAGACAGAGCATGTTGGGTCTTGCGGCTTTAAGCAGACAAAGCCCAGGGAGTAAGACCCAAAAGCCACTTTTAACATGATGCATCTAGCATGAATCAAAATAATGTTGGGGATGGGAATGATGAAAATCTGCCAAGCTGGTTTGGTAGATAAGAAAAAACTTAGAATGTACCGGCTGCTTCTCTTCCCGCGTATATAGTAGAAAATGAGTTCTACGTCTACCCAATTTGCGAATGACGTGTCCCACATAGCGCATACAAGCGGGCGCCAACTCGGATTCATCCCGATACACTACTAATGGCTGTGACGAGCTGCCAACTGACGAATGGCAAGCACAGGATGTCCTGAAGTCATATGCTGCCATAGCATTGTAGATAAGCCGACTACCTCCGTGGTCCAGTAGTTAAGGCGTATGCATTGTGTTGTGATCCCGACGTCGAAACAACACTGATTATCCGAAAAGATGATTACGTGTTTCGGAAGGCACGTAAAGCTGTGGGTCCCAAACGTCATCTAGCGTTTGTTTAATCCTATCTTAGGATTGGTTCTCGTCTACCCTTTGGGTTGCGCAGGTCAGACGGCAGTCGCTCTGTGTAAAAACCAGTAACCTCGTCAAATACCTAGGTTATAGAGTCTCAGAAAATGATTGTCTATTTTTTCAAGTAGTACTACAGTAGTATGATTAAGGCACCCTGTGTATAGTTACGAGGCTAGGTGACACATTGATAGAGTATTGGCGGCGCTAGACGTTTCATAAGATGTGTCTCGAAGCAAAGGTCATTAACTCTCAAGACATTAATAGCTGTGCTGTAGAGATTTTTGAAGTGACCCACCCACGAAAACAGGCGGTAGATCTACCTCCCAACCAGGGCGTCATCGGATTCTTTTCGGTGGCCAACCCATCTTATTACGGGCCCAAGCATCCTCTTTGTCCTACCCAGGACTAGGACTGGCGTTGGTTTTAGGGCTCCCAAACATGGTTAATCCAGCCCTGTGGGCCATGTCTTGCCACAGGTATTGCCTAGGTGCCCCGCATCATCATAATCAGGTCTTTTTTTGTCTCCACTGCAGGAGCGAACCCTCTCTGTACTACCAGAGCCATATATTAGCCAGAGCAGTCAGAGCATTTGGCCTACACTCCCCACGCTGGCCAGACGGGTTGTAGAGGTTTGTTATGCTTGTGTTTTCTAAGTTGCCTTCTAAAACATCCACGGGAAGACTTGAAGTGGTTCTTTCTACTCTGCCCGGAACCACACGGCCAAGGAGGAGGAAGTAGGAGCCCCGCATGATTATGGTTAATCCGGCCATGCTTTCAACTAAACCTTAAATTGTAATACTGAGACTAGACTACTGACTAGGTATCTACTACTAGGGCGAGAAAAGTTCTCCGACAACAACCCGTACGACTTAACTGTGTACCTCGCGCAGTATACTTTGCTTGCCCCCCTGATATCATATACATTGACTGTTTTACAAAGCTTGGTCAAAATCGTATCATAACCAAACCAGCAATGTATATAAAATCAACATCTGAATTTCAGCAAACAGACTGGCACGTACTCGAGTTTCTTTGATCCTGTGCCTATATTGAAACTTGCCTCTTGACTAGTTATTTTTCAAATATTTTGCTACCTGTCAGTTTTGACTTAGTATTGACAATCTACCTTCTTGCGAATATTTTGACTTGGTCGGTTTCCAGATTTTTTCCGCAATATGGCGAGGTCTAAGTACCAACTAGTACTAACCACAGACTAGGTACCTACTTAGAGAACTACGTTGCACTAACCAACTTACTTTGGCCTACCTATGCCATGCCTTTGCCAAAAATAATATAATTATTACACTAATGTACCTACCACCTACCAAGTGGCGCCCGCCTCGGAAACCAATCGAATATCCAGCCCGTAGTAACATCTAGTGATTTAAAAATACATTATCGAAGCTAAGTCTTGTCACCTAGCGAGGAGTAGCAGTACTAACATTTAATAAAATCTTTCTATTTATCAATAGATGGCGCTGCTCTACGAAAAATAATTTAGTCCAGACCTATTTTTTTCCATTTAGTCTCTTTCTGTTAGACTGTTGCCACCAACAGAACATATTGGAAGCAGTAAGGCCTTTCCCCAGTTGTGGGACACTGAAATAGGCTACCTAAATAAATAAAAGTCTCTACTTAAGACGCTACACGGTGTCCAGTGCTGCCCCCATTTGAACTACTGTTTACAGTTTATAATGAGAACGTTAGGCTTTACTACGCACATTACCAAAAGTGGCCGTTGTTCGCAAATGTGCGTAGTAAAGCTTAACGTTCTCACTTTAAACTGAAAACAGTAGTTCATAAAATACTTTGAAGGGTTATCTAGGACTTGGTAGTAGCAAAATTTTAAATAATGTCTCCGTTTTCTTTGAAATGATTTATTTTAAATGGGGGCAGCACTGGCCCCCGGAAAATTCAGGTACGGCCCGTGAAGCTTTTCTTCGCACATTTGCCAAAAGTGGCCGTTTTTCGCAAATGTGCGAAGAAAAGCAAGGTACATTAATGCTCTTCGATTAACGCATTTGATATGAATGATGGCTGGAGCCTGCAGAGCGCGTACCGTACAACATGACAAACAAACCACTCATCACATAGGTAGGCAGGAAGGTATTTTATTCATTTCCTACTTCTGAAATTGACACGCGACATGAGCACGGCGCACACACCAACACAGATGATCACATTCACATCACATGCTCGTTGGTTATGCAATATCATTCGTTTGTGTTTGTACGTAATGTAAAGACAGACCAGACGTAAGTGACGTAACCTAACTAAATAATGATTATTATCTTTCGTGATAGTGATCCGCTGGTTTATATATTATTACCTACTTGTCATTTACTTATTAAAGAAAAGAAGATAGGTTGTGTTTACTTGTGATTATGAATTAATGGTACAACTAAAGATGTCTTTAAAACGTGTTTTGATAGTAAACAAAACATACCCCGCAGCCGGTCGAGAAATTTTAAAAAACAAGTAAGATTAAATTTATTTTTCTCGGTATTACCATCGATCAAAATATACCTACTTTAGTAATATTTGACCGATGGTAATACTCATCTCAGAGTTCTTCGAGTAGCTTCTAACAAAACGGCCTTCCTGTTGATATCCGCAAAGCGCCCCTACAAGCGTTTAGAGTGCTGTGCGCGCGCATTATCTTCACTAACTGTTACCTAGTTAAAATCTTTATTGCACCAAAACATAGTGATACAGATTATTAGATTATAGAAAACAGATGGCGAAAGGCGGCCTTATCGCAACTGCAATCTCTTCCAGGCAACTAAGTTCCTATGTAAGTAATAGGGCATGTATGAATTTATAAAATATTTGTGTATTTTCGTATTAGTTTACACTATAGTGATCAGAGTATCTAGTGCACGCACGTGGTTCGATTTATGCTGTGGATTTATAGGTAGGTAACCTTTGATTGTATACTCCCTAGATAGAGCGCGGTATCGCGATTTGCGGCCAAAAAAATATCAGCCAACTGTTGGACTCTAAGTCGCCCCCCGTTGCTCAGTGTCCAATTTGACGCTAAGTCACTGGTAGGACTCTCCATTGATTTAGAGTAACATATATACCTACTACTACTACAAACGAAACAATTTATCTGTACACACGTCGATGTGTGAGTTTTATACTTAGGGTCGCAACGCAAAATTATTTTAATACTTACCTACTAACGAGTTCGACATATTTACGATTATATTTTTCCATACCGGAAGATTTGCGAACACTATGACGTAAAAAATATTATGTTTTATATGTATTAAATGTTACAGAAAAGTCGGAAACAGCTACGTAATATCACTTTACAAATATTTTTCATTATGTCCATTGTCCATTTCACCTATAGTTCACTTTACTGATTATTATTGAGTCATTTATATTGTAACGCACTAATTTCACTAATTCACTATTGTAATAAAGTAATTTGCATATTCGGCGCAAAACTATACGGTAATTATATGAATAAATTAAAAAAAAATAAACAAATGTTTATCACGCTTACACTCAGCATGTCAAGTTGTCATTGTCAACAATGGCATTTAGCACTATAATCCGCGGAAATCTAGTTGGCATTTGCGTGTATGTGATTACCTGTGAGCGAGGAGCCTATGTAACATTACCGGATTGCTTATTAGCAATCCGGTAATGTTACAATCTCGCTCTTGTGTATCTCCCGCCAATGCGAGAGAGCGAGAAGGGTATATATATCAAGATGGTTGCTGGGTAATAACGTGAAATTATATTTTTGCTTTGCTTACCTGTTTTCATCATTTGGAAATGTATGAAATATACGTTCTTTAGAGTATTGGGTGGATAAACAATTATTATACGCGCACCTTCTCACCATGATGGTTACTATTGGTTGCCAGTTCTCAAGACAACACACGTCGCGTATTGCGTGCGGCTAGTAATTCAACCCTGGTTTGGAGCCGACAAAGCTCACAAAGTGCGGGGGAGAGGTGCGGGGACGCCAATTTGCGGGAGACGCTGTGAGATACCATTCTGTTTGCCTCTTATGTATTCTGTGGCTAAGTGACAAGCACGTATTACTCATTGGATTTCGGGTGTGAAATAGTGCCTTAAAAAGCCGAGTTGCGTGATAAAACTACAACCTAAAAAGTTAGCTACCATCGGTAAGTAATCCAAATTCTATCATATTTAGAACAAATATTTCTTCTAATAAAATTAAACATTTTACCTTACATTTTACAAACGCTATCTTGAAAGATTTTTAATGTTGCCAGTATTTCAGTGCAAAAATTACCCAAAAAAAGTAATACAATGGGGAGTCATATATAACTAAATAAAATAATTGGACAAGCTTTTTCATTATTACCTACAAGCTTTTATTTATCTTGCCTTGTTAGTAAGATACTATGTTAGTAAATTAGTGGAGGTCAAATCTTTTAATCTAAATTTGATCCATTTTCCAGTGTCCGATTGAGCTGAAACTTGGGATACACCTTTATTTCTGATGACAATGCAATATAATCAGTCTTGTTATTAATTCGAAATGGCTTTCTCTACAAAATGGCGGATTACATATTTTAGTACAAACCACCTGATATGGATATCAAATGAAGGGAATTGAAGAGTAAAATACAATAGAAAACTAAAAGTCAAAAATAAAATTATAATTAAGAAAAAACTTATTGGATTGGCTATTTCAGAATACTTATCGATCCCATAATGCGAAATCGTGGGATGAATATTATATGTAGAAGCCGTGGCGAAGATCTTTGGCAACCTGCAAAAACAACTATTATATGTTCAGATCATTTTCATGAAAATTACATGTATTTTATGCCAAACCATAAGCGTCAAAGACTAAAAAAGGAGCGATACCAACCAAGGAATATTTCAACAGTTATTTAAGTATATTTTTTTATTATTTTTTATAGTTATTCTTAACTTTTATTCTGATCTATCATCAGTATTAGTCCAGTCATTTTAACCAAAATACAGATAAAATCTCTGAATTCAAGATAATAAGCTGTAAGTTCGTACAAACCTTCATTTTGACATCCTAAAACTTGTCTCAAAACTTACCTACGATAGGATGGTCGCGACCATGGATTCCTGGGGGTCAATAGTCAAAAAATGGACTTTATGTACGTTTTTCGCCGATATCTCGGTTTCCATCGGTTTTTCGCTATTTTTATTTATTATAAACTAGCTGTGCCCGCGACTTCGTTCGCGTGGTTGTCGGAACGTAATGTTATATAGCCTAAAGCCTTCCTCTATAAATGGACTACCCAACAAAAAAAGAATTTTTCAAATCGGACCATTAGTTCCTGAGATTAGCGCGTTTAAACAAACAAACAAACAAACTCTTCCGCTTTATAATATTAGTATAGATATTGTAGAGGAATAAATTCTCTACAACTTTTGTTTAAAAAGTTTTTTGTACTTTGAACTTTTTTTGAGATAGAGGGCAGTGAGCCCGCAGTTGTTCAACCTCGAGTATTATTCAAGGTCAATCTGTAGACTCGATCAAATATAAGTTCTTTAATGTTTATAAATTGTTAATTAATATATAATTAAAAATAATTTTTATGCTTTATTAACTTTTTCATTATATTTAATAATTTTTCTCATTACTGAATACTTTCTATTCATTCAAACTTATGTGGCGTATACGGGAAATTAAAAAAATACTGGGGAAATACTGTAATAACATTTTAATTGTATTCTTATTTATACTAATGACATTTTAAGTAGAAAATAATTTAGTCCATCTTATTTAAAATCCGTAAACTTTAACGTTCAATCAGATGATAATATTAACTTTATACAGTTTATATATTTTGGAAGCATGTTTATATGTAAAACAAAATTTGGATAAATTCAAACAGATTACTAATAGGCACCCCAGAGCCTGTAGAAACAAAATACAAATACACCCACAGCAAAATTCCAACATGGCTGCATATGACAAAACAGTGTATATTTTAGGACCTAAATTATATAACAAATTACCTGACTGTTTGAAAGAACTTAATACTAGACTATTTAAATTTAAATTGAAACAATTATTAGTACAAAAATGTTATTATAGTATAGAGGAATTTATATGTGACAAATTATATGATATTGAATGATTTATAATTAAGTAAGTAATTATTTTTGCAACACCCGAGAGGGTAAGTAAGGAGAACTGTATATAGTTATAAGACCTTGTGAACTCTTACTAAGCAAATAAAGAATTGATTGATTGATTGATTGATGGTTAAAACTTATACCTGGGAATTTTACGGACCCTTCTTATATAGTACTAACCTATAAGCCTGCATTAAGTTAGTAGGGACAATTAAATTTTATTATTTTAACCGGCTTTTTTTTCGAGGAACCTCTTTATACTAAGCTTGATTAGTCGTTAGTTCTGAATCGTATCTTGTGAGCAACGGACGTCCGACGAAAATTATGGCTGATTTGTGTTTTATTTGTAATAATTCTGGTTCGGAATATGAACCATTAGTAAATGTAGGACGTGGTCTAAAGACTTTAAAGAATGCATCTAACGAAACGACGGTCACATTGATTATTTAAAAACTGTAACCTCTGCTATAGTGCATAAGAAGTGTCGAACTGTTTACATTAGTAAAAATTGTATTGCAACAGCAAAACGGCGACTAGAATAAGACGAAACTCCAGCTTCTCCTAGTGTACCCCATATAATGAAGATGGTATAGTCGATTTTTTGACCTTTGACCCGCAGGAATCCATGGTCGCGACCACCCTACCGTAGGTAGGTTTTGAGACAAGTTTTAGGATGTCAAAATGAAGGTGTGTACGAACTTACAGCTTATTATCTTGAATTCCGAGGTGAAATCCCTAAAATGACTGGACTATATGTCAAACTCAAAGCATTTACTCAAAAATTACACCTTTACCGCAAGGTCACGAGTACGCGTGTCGTGCGCATATTTTGATATATTTTTTTAAATTTTTATATAAAAGTATGTAATCCGCATATGTAGTATATTCTACTAGTCTCTCTTTCAATTGATACCCATATTGGTTGGATTGTCCTTATCCAACATTTGTAATTCGCCATTTTGTTGTGGCAGCGTTTTGAATTAACAACTACACATACTGATTATGTACTGCATTGTCATCAGAGCCAGAGCTAAAGATTAGGTATTTCAATCAGCTTAATCAAACACTGGGCAGTCTGTTTTCAGCTTTCAAGATTTGACCCACACCACAGATGATAATATTAACTTTATACAGTTTATATATTTTGGAAGCATGTTTATATGTAAAACAAAATTTGGATAAATTCAAACAGATTACTAATAGGCACCCCAGAGCCTGTAGAAACAAAATACAAATACACCCACAGCAAAATTCCAACATGGCTGCATATGACAAAACAGTGTATATTTTAGGACCTAAATTATATAACAAATTACCTGACTGTTTGAAAGAACTTAATACTAGACTATTTAAATTTAAATTGAAACAATTATTAGTACAAAAATGTTATTATAGTATAGAGGAATTTATATGTGACAAATTATATGATATTGAATGATTTATAATTAAGTAAGTAATTATTTTTGCAACACCCGAGAGGGTAAGTAAGGAGAACTGTATATAGTTATAAGACCTTGTGAACTCTTACTATGCAAATAAAGAATTGATTGATTGATTGATTGATGGTTAAAACTTATACCTGGGAATTTTACGGACCCTTCTTATATAGTACTAACCTATAAGCCTGCATTAAGTTAGTAGGGACAATTAAATTTTATTATTTTAACCGGCTTTTTTTTCGAGGAACCTCTTTATACTAAGCTTGATTAGTCGTTAGTTCTGAATCGTATCTTGTGAGCAACGGACGTCCGACGAAAATTATGGCTGATTTGTGTTTTATTTGTAATAATTCTGGTTCGGAATATGAACCATTAGTAAATGTAGGACGTGGTCTAAAGACTTTAAAGAATGCATCTAACGAAACGACGGTCACATTGATTATTTAAAAATGTAACCTCTGCTATAGTGCATAAGAAGTGTCGAACTGTTTACATTAGTAAAAATTGTATTGCAACAGCAAAACGGCGACTAGAATAAGACGAAACTCCAGCTTCTCCTAGTGTACCCCATATAATGAAGATGGTATAGTCGATTTTTTGACCTTTGACCCGCAGGAATCCATGGTCGCGACCACCCTACCGTAGGTAGGTTTTGAGACAAGTTTTAGGATGTCAAAATGAAGGTGTGTACGAACTTACAGCTTATTATCTTGAATTCCGAGGTGAAATCCCTAAAATGACTGGACTATATGTCAAACTCAAAGCATTTACTCAAAAATTACACCTTTACCGCAAGGTCACGAGTACGCGTGTCGTGCGCATATTTTGATATATTTTTTTAAATTTTTATATAAAAGTATGTAATCCGCATATGTAGTATATTCTACTAGTCTCTCTTTCAATTGATACCCATATTGGTTGGATTGTCCTTATCCAACATTTGTAATTCGCCATTTTGTTGTGGCAGCGTTTTGAATTAACAACTACACATACTGATTATGTACTGCATTGTCATCAGAGCCAGAGCTAAAGATTAGGTATTTCAATCAGCTTAATCAAACACTGGGCAGTCTGTTTTCAGCTTTCAAGATTTGACCCACACTAACTATGCTTGTAATGATAAGAATCGTTTAATCTTAGCGTTTAATATTAAGGTTATAATAAATATTTCTTTTTTACTATACATTCTTTCATTTACTGTTTCAAAATATTTAACATATACTTTAAAGAGTGCCTCCACTGGCACTGGCAAAGGCTGCCAGCGGAGGTATGTAAGATGAGATGGATTAATGAATTTAACTGGTCTCGGTAGCTCAGTTTAAACAGCTACTCCTTTGAAATGGCAAAGACGTGGGATCGAATCATTGAACATTTCATTTCTTTTACTTTCATAAGACTCATCTATTCTTTAAAATTCTGAATAAATAGTAAACTAAAAAAATCTAAATAAACGTTCATAATTCATAACATAGTAAAAAAAATCTGAAGTAAAAACATTACTCTGCTTTCATAGTCTGTAGGTTAGGTTTGTTAGTTAGCTTGTAATGTAAAAGACTTTACATATAAAAAAAATACAAATAGAAGTACCTAGTAGTGCTATTCAAAAGCAACCCCAGATGCCACAACAATCAACAATAGTTCGCAATACCACATACTGCCAGTTCCTACCCTCGATTTATTTGTGCACCTTTTAGTGACTATGTATATTGAAGGTTATTCAGTAATAAAAATCAAATATAAATTTGTAAATATGTAGTAATATATTTAAAGCTGACCAGTTTCAAATTCACCTAATGAAATAACCCTTCATTCATTCATTCATTTTATTTTGCCCATTTTATTGGGAGGTTTTCATATGCTGGTAGCCCTACGCATGCACACAGAGACAGATTTTGCGAGTGTTAGACAACGTAATTACGTTAGTTTGAGTGCGTGTCGTGCACATGAGGATAAAAAAGTTGGCCTGTTTTGTTTCAATGGATTGCAGGGCGTCACTCTATCTAGGGAGTATATAATCAAAGGTAGGTACATATCTATACATATTTGTATAAAGTAATAACAAAAACACAAATAATGCTAAATTATGAAATGACCTGATTAGTTATAAGTACCTATCTATTGGTAATTTGGTGTTAAAAAATTGCCCCGTACCCGTATTAAAGGGAGTAAACAAACCCGGGTAAGTGCTACAGCCCCGTGCAGTAACTTCAGGGGGCGGTAAATTCAGAATGTATTTAAAACGTGTGTTAGCGTGTGAACCGGAATAAAGGTTAAATTTATATAATATTTATAGTTTATTATAATTATCTATTCCTAATCATCGACTGGCCTATCAGCGGCTCCTAGTTTCATCGAAAACTGTAATTTATTATTATTTATTTATTTAAATTTATTGCACACAATCTCATATTTGATTACAATGGGTACCTACTTACATACATTATTAATTTTTAAGTATACATACAACGTGTAAGGTACAAATGCGTAATTAATATAACCACGGGCTATACTAGATCACTATAGTACAATGAATAATGACGAGTTAAAAAAAAAAGACATTCCCATACAAATTGCCCGGGCGGCCCTGCTTTTGTATGTAAACACCGATTATTATTTTTTGGTTTTTTTTTTTACTTTAATTTAAATTCATTATAAATATTTATGTAGTTTATGTAGGGTTTATGTTTTTATAAAATATTTGTGTCTTTTTATATGTAGGTCTATGAATGTATAAGAAAGTATATATATATGAATAGTTAATTTGAATGTACTAGTCGTCTAAAATTTGCTTTTATCAGCACCACCTGTAGGTTGACTGGTAGAAAAGGCCCTAGGCCTTAAGTCCGCCTGTTACATTCTTTGTAATAAAGTTAAATAAATAAATAATACCTATTATAGAGATCTAGTAGGTATAGCCCGTGGTTCAATATATTATGCATATATCCCTTACTCGTTGTATAATGTGAAGCCTAAGTACCCATTTAGGCAGGCATAGCCTGCAAAACATCATAAATATACACAATATATTTATGATGTAATTACAGAGTAGAATTGACTATATTACCGAACCTGGATCCCGATCCTGATATGTTGGCTAACGTGAGAAACAGTATAAAAGGAATCAGCGCTTTAATATGGAACACGAAACATCGTCTTACGGCAGAGCTTCTCAATTTAGCAGGTCAGAACTTATTTTTGGTAAAATTTAATTATCTACTTTATTCGCGCAGGCTAATAAAAGTTAATGAAATACAATGATTTTAGGAAAACCTTGTTTTTTATAAAAATAATAAACTACATTTAGACTCGCTGTACGAGTATAGCTTACCCATAGGTTGAATGGTAGACAACGCTTTTAGCGTTAAGTTCGCCTATGGTTCTGTACAATTTGTACTTATTTGATAGTCAATAAAGATTAAACAAATAAATGAAATGTTATTCCAGCAAAATTTTTAATTACTCAACAGCAAAAAGGAGGCTTATATTTTTTGCGAGTGTCTATGTATGTAACAGAGAGTGCTAATCTCTAATCCAATTAATATTGATTCAGGTCCATCGTTAAAAGCCGTATCGACCATGTCTTCCGGCCTGGATCACATAGACGTGGCAGAGCTGAAGAAGCGAGGCATTCTACTCGGTCGCACACCTGATGTATTGAATAATAGTGTTGCAGACATCACTGTAGGCCTAATGATAGCCGCTGGACGGCAGTTCAAAGAGGGCATACAGGAAGTGGAAAGGTAAATACTAGTTGGACTTTCTTTCTTTTGAATGTCAGTGGCTAATATTGTCCACAAAGTTCATATTAGTTACAGTTCTGTGTACTAGTCTCCGATTTTTCAAGCTGCCTTAAAATATCTGACTATTATATATTAACTCAAGATAAAGTAATACATTACAATAAATATGCATTGATATGTCTTTAGTATTATTTGAAGCTTGTCTCATTTCCAATCAAAGTAAAATTCCTAATAAAACTCATTCCAGTGGTGATTGGAAGTTTGGAGTACAATGGAGGCTAGGTCAAGGCCTTGAAGGCAGTACGGTGGGACTAATCGGGCTAGGTGGCATTGGCCAAGCTGTGGTTCGAAGACTAAAGGGATTTGAAGTGGCGCGCGTCCTTTATTCGGGACGAACTGAAAAACCGGAAGGTAAGAATGAATTTCTTTTCGCATGCACAAGACGTGACTGTCCAACATACATACTATCACGCCTGTTTCCCACAGGGGTAGGCAGAGACTATGGTCCTCCACTTGCTACGATCCAGACAGACCTCTTTCGCTTCATCAACCTCTTCATTCATGCCCTTCGGTTACGGGTCATAAGGGATCGGTGTGGAGTAAAAGAGGACGTAGTGGCAAAAATAGAGAAAGGGATGTTAGATGCTTTGGGCATGTAGAAAGGATGGATGAAAAGAGATTAACAAAAAATATTTATAAGGCAAGTGTGAAAGGAAGAGCGGGACAGGGTCGACCTTGGTGAACTTTCTGATCAGATTGCAGACGTTCTAAAAAAATGAAAGATAAGCAGTACTTCTTCTTCTTATTGAATTGAAATGGTTACACTGTAGCTTCAATTTCAAATCACCTGTGACCAGTATGTGGCCACGGCAATCCCTCTGTCGTTAGCTTTATTAAGGTCCTCTATAGTACATGACGTAGGGCAGCTCGGACATGACAAAAGGTGGTCCATCGACTGAATGGCACCGCAGTCGCAAAGGTCGTTATCAGCGTGACGCCACCTAACTCGGTTTTCCCGACACCTCCTAACACCAGCCCGGAGTCTATTGAGAGACTTCCAGACTGACCAGGGGAGGTCTCTACCCGGTGGGAGTTTTTCAGCAGGAGGGATATTTGACACGTAAGGTGGATACTTATTTATCCACCTCACAACTTTTGCATTAGAAGCCTCTATTGCTGGTATGCTTGGCTGCCTGAGAAAGCTGTTACGACTCTTGAGACGTGCTGGTGGCGGGGTCTGTCCGTAGAGTAGGTGCCTTTTGTCGTTTACCTGCTTAGGTTTTTCCACCGCACTTGCCACATCACGTCTGACACTTGGCGGAGCAATGCCGGATAAGTATACAGGTGGGACCGAAGTGTTAGCTTTAGAGTGCCTGTGATGGTTCGGCGTTAGGCGTTAAGAGCTATGTCTACCTCTTTTGCGTGTGCAGAGCGAGCCCACACAGGGCTTGCATATTCGCCTGCCGAGTAGCACAAGGCCAGGCCACTCGTTTGCAGAACATGAGGTGATGCACCCCAACGGGTAGAAGTGAGACGGCGCAGAATATAGTTCCTGGAGCTGACTTTGGACTTCAGGTCAAAGCAATTGTGTTTGTATGTAAGGGGCCGGTCCAGAGACACGCTCAGGTATTTCAGGGTGGGATTGTGTTTTATGGCTACGCCATCCCACCAAATTGTTAACTACCTGCTATTAGCCTCCTGGTTGCATAGGTGGAAGACACTGGATTCAGTTTTCGTGGAGTTGGGCCGCAATGAATTGTTTTTGTAATAGATGGAAAGTTGTTCTAGGCCTTCGATAGGTTGAGTTCTATGTCCTCAATGCTTTTTGACTGATTTGAACATTTCATATTCATTTATT
This sequence comes from Acrobasis repandana, assembly GCA_963576875.1. NCBI lineage: Eukaryota > Metazoa > Arthropoda > Insecta > Lepidoptera > Pyralidae > Acrobasis > Acrobasis repandana. The sequence goes on along the minus strand of OY756230.1, from coordinate 4,311,245 downwards.
TACTAAAATTTGTAACAGGTACACATAACATTGTCATAAAAGGTCTTATTATTTTACAAATTTTACCTTTATAAGGCATTGTGAATTCTAATAAATTAACCAAAAGGAAACACAAAAAAAATATTATTCTTCTAAACACAATTCGAAGTCCAAAAAAATTTTTAAATTGTTTATAGCTATTTACATGTCAATCAATAAAATAAAATAAAAAATGTAATAATAAAGTAAAATGTCAGTCCTATAATTTATCATTCCAGTATTCAGCTAATTTATAATACTTTTTATTGGTCAAAAGAGTTTTAATTCTTTTAAATGCTTTGGAAGGTGGTTGTAGACCGAGATAGCCATGTAATAGGGACCATTTTTATAAAAATCAAGGTGTGGTGCGGGTTGAACTAAATCGTTTCCTCTGCGTGATGCGTAGCGCCTAGTCCTGTCATCGTATCGTTCGAAGTAGTTCGCATGTTTACGAACGAAGTGGCATAATTCAAAAATATACATTCCCGTAACCGTTAACACATTTAATTTACCAAAGAGTTCTCGACATGTTTCTCGAGGTCGCGTGAATGTTATAATTCTTACAAGGCGTTTCTGTAAAATAAATACCGCTTGGACATCAGTCGAGTTTCCCCAGAAGATAATTCCATACCTTATCCAGGCTGCGGCATGGCTATGATATGCAGTGAGAGCACATTCCTCGTTTGTACTTTTCCGGAGTTCACGCAGTGCATAAGAGAATTTGTTAAGTTTACTAACAACAGATTTTACGTGGTTTTTCCAAGTAAGATTTGAGTCTATTATGATATCAAGTAACGAAAACGACCTTACTTCGTCAGTGGTCGGAATTGCATAACCTTTGTTTTGTCAAAATTTAATTCGAGTCCTATCTCTTTGCAGTGAGGAGTGCTTTCACCATTGGACTCATAGACTTCGTCTTTTGTTTGCTCTAGGGGTGCTGAAGCGTTTATTACTTGGGGTAGTTGAGGCTACACATATCTTTTTAAGGATAACTATTTCTTGACTTTGTCTTTCTATTTGTCTTTTTAATTCGTTGTTTTCTAGAATTGTGTTTTCAAGTTCGTTTTGAGTTGATTCTAATTGTTTATTCAATCCTAAGTTAATAGTTTCCATTTTAAGTATGGTTTCGTCTATATCTAATGCGTTAAGATGTTCAACGCTCTTTGAGAATGTAGTTTGTTGGTTAAGTTGAAGAAGAGAGTCAGTAGACTGCGACCTGTTAGGGCCAAGTCGTCGGCATAGATGTAGTGATTAGTACCAGGAGAGCTGGGCTGATCATTTGTATAGATGTTAAACAATGTAGGAGCCAGTACACTGCCCTGAGGGAGGCCGTTTTTTTGTGATCGCCATCTACTCTTTTGAGATTGTAAAAGGACATAGAACCGGCGATTTCTCAACATTTCGCCAAGGATGTTGACAAATAGTTGGTCACTTGTGATTTTAGCTACTTTTTCAAGTAGTAGTCTGACGTTCACAGTGTCATAGGCCGCACTGAGGTCTACAAATACGGCACCAGTGGGTAAGCCGAGCTCAAACCCATCCTCGATGTGCTGCGTGAGGTTAAGAACTTGACCACAGTACGATTTGCCGGGTCGAAAACCTGCTTGGTCGGGAATTAATTTGTGATCTACAATCTTTGTCAGTCGGTCTAGTAATAGTCGTTCGAAAAGTTTGTACGTATGGCACAGGAGTGAGATGGGGCGGAAGTTTTTAGGATCATCGGGTGATGAAGAAGTACTGTCTAACAGATCACGCTAAAAGAAATTTAAGTGTGAAGACACACAAGACCATACTTCAATGCACGGTTCATGATATCTTTCTAGAAGACGCAGGCTGAGCGGGCCGAACTAGTCTGTACTCTAGTAGAAACCCGTTGGACTTGAATCTAGGGCCGTACAAAAATCACTTAACTGAACTGGTTAATAGATTATCTAAGCTGTCAATGTAATAACACAAAAAATATTTTTTAGCTAAGGAATTGGGCGCAGAAAAGGTCTCCTTGGAGCAACTTCTCAAAGAGAGTGACTATGTTATCCTGTCCTGCCCCTACACTCCGGAGACTAAGAATTTGATCAACGCGGAGGCCTTGAAACTCATGAAATCAACGTCTGTACTTGTTAATATTGGGAGAGGAGGTACGTATTAATTTTCTTTAAATTTTATATAATAAACAGATCCAAAGGTTGCATGACATTTGGTTAGTTGATGCACCAACACCCCAAAAAGGTTTTGTGGAATAAACCTAATAATATTATGCTTTTTTCCAGATATAATTGACCAAGAAGCTTTGTACGACGCGTTGAAGGAAAATCGGATATTTGCCGCAGGACTCGATGTCACAGTGCCCGAACCGTTGAAAAAAGATCATCCTTTGGTGCAACTGCCAAATTGCTGTAAGTATTTTAAACTTTTTGAAAGGGCATAAATGAATATGATATGGCCGGTCCCTAGACCGACAAATTTGAGAAGCGCGTGGTACTCTTAGGTTAAAGGGTGAAAAAAGGGATTTACTTATTAGTATGACTTCAAAGTGACTATTATTAAGAGATATTATAAATATCCTATGATAATAAAGATATTTTGAATTTTTTTTATTTTTTTTTCAAATTTCACGTCAATATCACCAGTACCTACTCCCCATCGCACTACACTACTGATATTGTCTGACATACGTATAAGTATAATACTTATCATAACGCATGTTTGTCATTCTGCCTGCACTTATCTCATTATCTAAATAAAGTGCACCTTTCTCGTGCTTGACAGTTCTACGATTTTTTTTAATGAAGTTAAAGCTATTACGATTACAAATAATGCAGGTATAGGTATATAAAGTATGAGCAAGCATCCCATTATCTTTATTATATGAATTTATGACATCGCTAACTAAAAAGCACCGATTTTTTCAAATTGATTGATCAAAATGTCTTATTTGTTACAGTGATATTACCGCATATAGGGACCGCTACAATAGGAACACGAGCAGCTATGTCCAAAATGGCTGCTAACAACATTCTCCTGGCACTGGACGGCAAGCCCATGATTTACCCCGTGTAACATAGCTAAAAACAAATATACTCGCACGCACAAATAATGAGGATAAAAAACCAATTCTGATTATTACTATACCTATTGCATTTATGTAGAATTGTAGATGAAAGTATTATTTTTACTTAAATAAATTATATTCGCATTTTATTCATCAAAATATTTAATTATACTTACTTCAATTTATTGCAGCTCCGAGATGTAGTTACGAATACGTGTCTTTCAGAGGTACACCGTTAATTATTTTTGTTAATTAAATTTCTTCGCTGCAATATAATCTCGTACAATGTTGGTAGAAATTCACTAAGGTAATTACTTACCTAAGTGAATGAAAAGAAATTACGTTCTTTTTAACCATATATTTTATTTTAATCTAAGTCTAGTGGTAAGTAAGGGCGCAAGTGTGAAGCTGGCACCGGGCAAAAGGCTAGTTGCGGCACTGGACTAGATGAACCAAAGAACAATAACCGGAGTTTTTAGCGGGAAGTCAAGGTGTTTGGTTGGGGTTTTCTTTAAATTATTTTGCCAATTGATTTTAGTGGACCTTATAATATGAAATTGGTGTTGTTTGGTGTTATAAATGCTCATGCTCATGAACAATATGTGAAATAGTTAAAGTGGACAGTCATAGTACGGCTGTAGTGATATTTGTTTCGCGGACTGTGTGGGCGGGCGTCTTCGGGCGTCGTCCGCCACTCAATCGGCTATGAAAACCAGTGGACTCGTATAGATTTGTCGCCAGAAGCTCTCATAAAGCAATCAAAGGCCTACACCAACCTTTGATTGTAACTTGTTAGGAAAAAAAAAATTCCCACGTTTTATTAACTTGTTCCTGGCTAAATACGCAGTAGCGTCAAGCCATAAATTGAAAAAAAAAAAGCAATAACCGAGATAAATAGGCCAGGAAGGATGGGGTCTCGTTGCTATGTTGCGTCTTCCTCTACCGCATTTGATACAACGTATAGGCTCTCTCTCTCGCACAATTCAACGCCTTACAACCCTGATGTTTGACAGGTTTTTCAAATGCAATCTTATATCATCGTATTCGCAAAAAAATAATCTCTATTTTGAAATATAATTTATTTGGTTTCTCAATCGATGAAGGTATCATTTTCAATTCACCTGTTTAAACTATGCAAGCCTTGACAAGAAAACAGTACGCAACTCTTATGTTTGCATATTCTATAGACTCCATAAATTGTTTTGGTTACTCCATCGGCGAAAGTATCGACAAATATGACCTGTTACATTATTAATTAAAAATATCCTTGACAGGATTTCATTTGACAACCCATCACCGTTACTTTTGTTAACACATTTTATTCCGTAAAACTAAAAAACACATTTGCACCAATCGAGTAACCGAACCAAATGATTTAATTCGGTTACTCGATCGGTGAAGGTCTTTCTTCAACGGATCCTGGATACTGTACTACTAACATTTGTTTATTCAAAATATTTTCTCTTGTTCATAAGAAATCATTCATAATCTGGTCTTTTTTAGTCTCCACTGCAGGAGCACGACCCTCTCTGTACTACCAGAGCCATATATTAGCCAGAGCAGTCAAAGGATTTGGCCTACACTCTCCACGCTTTTTCTTTCTCTTGTTAAGTTTACTTTATTTATATTAAAATGACAACCTCCGTGGCGTAATAATTAACACGCTAGACCGCTAATCCGGAGGTTCTGGGTTCCCAGCCAGGGCAAGTTGGAAAATGGCCTTTTTCAAATTTTCCTGGGTCTTGGGTGTTTATCTATATATGTATTTATCATAAAATATAGTATCGTTGAGTTAGTATCCCATAACACAAGTTTAAAACTTACTTTGGGGCTAGCTTAATCAGTGTGATTTGTCCTTATATATTTATTTATTTACAGGTTATACACACAAAGGGCTATGATCATCGCTCCGGATGGTATCTGGTTCAATGTATTTCCGTTGCCATTTAAAGAGGTAATGCCGCTAGTATAATGGGTACCTTGAGCCTAGTACTGTCCAGGGTGGCATATTTGACTTTTAATGATATTATGTGACCTGTATACCTAACCTGTAAAATCTATACTGATATTATAAAGCGGAAGAGTTTGTTTGTTTGTTTGTTTAAACGCGCTAATCTCAGGAACTAATGGTCCGATTTGAAAAATTCTTTTTTTGTTAGGTTAGGTTTTTAGGTTTATTCATTTATAGAGGAAGGCTTTAGGCTATATAACATTCCGACAACCACGCGAACGAAGCCGCGGGCACAGCTAGTTTTTATATAAAAATATTTTCTTGGTAGGTGAGTCTATCAAAGATTTTTTATTATTCAATGCATTGTTTCAACCTCGTGAGGATCGACTTTAAATGACGAATTAAAAATACATATGTATCGTCAGTATTATGTACATTCGTTTTAGACATTAACGCATATTAGGTACCTAATTTGCGCTTTGCTTAGGACTTTGTTATACCCAAAGCATATTAGGTATTTTATCACCAACACAATGTGGCTTGTATTCTCAACCGGCGTAGTCGTACGAGATGAGGACAATTGTAATTACATTATGTAACAAGTACTTACACAAGTATAGAGTCGATAATGACTTCGATAAAGAAACCATTAAAACTGGGATCAAACAAGTTAAATAACGACGCCGGTCATTCATCGTCTTATTTCTGGATACAAGTCGACCTTGACTACTGGTCGGTATGACCAGTCTCCATAGAATAAGTACTCTCTCACATATATATTCATATGTATAAGTTTAAAATAATCTCAAGTGATTGTCAAAGATAAACAATACGTATTTATCAAAATGGTACTGTTTCGCGTAATACCGTTCGCAGTTATCGCGTCTTTAGTCAGTTGTTCGGCGAACTCGACTATGGCTAACCTAAAAGTATTGGTCTCTTCCAACGATTACCCGGAAAGCGGGCTGAAGATTCTGCGTGAGCAGTAAGTAAATACAATTTTATTTTAAATATTATTTTTCATGCGTTGCTAGACCTTGAAAGGTCTAGTGACTGATATGATGCGAACGACTACGTAGGTACTAGTTTATCTATACTAATATTATAAAGAGGAAGAGTTTGTTTGTTTGTTTGTTTAAACGCGCTAATCTCAGGAACTAATGGTCCGATTTGAAAAATTCTTTTTTTGTTGGGTAGTCCATTTATAGAGGAAGGCTTTAGGCTATATAACATTCCGACAACCACGCGAACGAAGTCGCGGGCACAGCTAGTTATTCATAAAATAAATACATACATGTGTACTTAGGCACGCTTTAACATGTTTAGTTATTACTAAGTACTTATTTATAAAGTATTTTTTATGACTGACTAGCTGAAACGGCGTACTTCGTTCCACCCGTTCCTTTTTCCATATTATCTTACCATATAAACCTACCCTGGACTCCCACAAATATTTGTGAACCAAAATTAGCCAAATCGGTTCTGCCGTTTACACGTTTTAGTGTGACTAGTAAGAAAAGTAATTAATTTTTATACAGGCTGATTTTTTATTCACCTGCAAAATTTTTGGAGCAAGTTCTGTCTATGATTTAGATTATTAGATTTATCTAATGAAGTAAATATAAATACCTAGATATTTTTTGATTGTAAAATATTTGCATGTCTGTTCTCAGACTAATACATGTACTAAACTATGATGACAACAACTTGTAATACTGTATTTTGGCAAATAAATGATTATTGATTATTATTGATTATTGATTATTGATACTAAACAAGTTTCTATAAAAAAAGTTATTAAAAATCGATAAAAAAATTTCGACCTTTTCCATACAAATCAGCGCTCAGCCAAACGGATTTTGTACGGGAGGATGAAAAATTTTTATCGATTTTTAATAACTTTTTTTATAGAAAGTAGTTCAGTATCATAGACTGAACTTGCTCAAAAAATTTTGCAGGTGGATAAAAAGACAGCCTGTTTAATTATACATAGATTTAGGGATACCTAACAAAATTTTCAAGATATAAATCCATCTGCAACTTTAGGTTCTACTGGAATCGTCATCATATTTTTTCCACATATTTCAGTTTCACAGTCCTTCAAAGCCGCTACCTGCATTTCGGGGAAGAGGGTAGGGTGCAGAACCATGAAGAGTTGATGAATCTCATTCCAGGATGCTCCGCACTCGTGTGGGTCTCGCACCACCCCATCACCAAGGAGTTGCTGGATAAAGCAGGTAAATAAACAGATTTTGTGGGCATTTATATGTTCCATAGACCACTTGGTGGTAGTGGAAAAAACCTTACACGTAGAAAAGCCTTACGGAATAACTAGTACCTACTATCGCATGTAACGTCAAATCTAATACAAAGTACTTAAGCTTAAAATCGTTTGTACCTACTTCTGGTGCTAGGGTGACATCCTAAGGTAAGCTTGTTTTGTAATTGCTGCACTCTAAAATACCTATGAAATGTAAAATTTGTATCGATACAATGCAACAGATACTGGGATGATAAGCCCTGTCCCAACAGTACAACGTTCAAATACCTAATCTTCAGGCTTAAATATTACCATCTAAGATTATCTGAAATAAGAACGTATTTTTTTATATACTCTTTCATTTAAAATCTGCCTGGGTCGTTTGGTAGGTATCGAAATATTAAGCAATCTTTGCAGAACATTTTAACACACTGGCTTCAACTTTTTCACAGGTCCTAACCTCAAGATCGTAGCTACAGCATCAGCTGGGTACAACCACTGCAATGTGGACGAGCTCAAAGCCCGTGGCATCAAGCTGTCGAACACACCCAACGTGCTTAGCGCGGCCGTGGCCGAAGTGGCCATTAGCCTCATGCTGGGAGCCGGCAGGCGGTTTACTGAAAACTTGGAGCAAGTGCGAAGGTACCTATTAGGCCTAACCTTAGATAGCAGGTACCTATTAGGCCTAACCTTAGATAGCAGTGGCGGCGCTAGACTACATGTGGACGTGGGAGATAAGCTTTGTGAGGCCTCTTTCATTGAATAAATGAGTGGTGGAGAAAAATAAAACTCTTCCAGTTTGAGTGGTGGAGCAAAAACAGAAACTCATTCGCTTCACGCCTGAGGCCCTGCACATCCGTTTCATGTGCGAGGCCCTGAAAAATGTATGAGTGGTGGAGCAAAAAATGCTCATCCGTTTCACGCGCGAGGCCCTCGGCGGTCTTCGACGTCTAACGCCACCACTGGATAGAAGTTACAGCGTCCGCCAAAGGCCACAGTAGCAGCAGAGCAGAGTAGCAGAGTCGCAGAAGCCAAGGACGTGTATAAAAATATGAGAGGAAAAAAAAACCATAGGTGCAATAAAATAATAAAAAGATAAAAATATTCTTAATTTGAGCTAAGGGATTAACCATTGCATGAAGGAATCAAATTTGCCTACAATAATACCGAAATTTCTTGCCGATAAATCCAACGTAACAAATTCTAAAAGGACTTTTCTCATTTCAGTGGCGAATGGGAAATCGGTTTCGGCAAGGTGCTCGGCCAGGAGATCCGCGGCAGCACCGTGGGCATCATCGGCCTCGGCGGAATCGGACAGGCAGTTGTCAAGCGCTTGGCAGGCTTCGAAGTCAACAAGTTCCTTTACACTGGACACAGAGAAAAACCTGAAGGTAACCTCATTTTGCGAGGAATTAAAGTTTCTCTCAGTCAAAAAAAAAATATTCAGTAAAATATCTCATATTGATGGTAATTTTTTTTAAATTATTTTAAGTGCCAAGCTACAAACTACTAGAACTTCTGAAATACAGATACACTATCACGTCTTTATCCCTAACGGGGCAGACCGAACCCAAGACCAATAAGAAAATATTATCTTTTAAGTAATTATAGCTACATAGATGTAAAGGGCGCCAAATTGATGCTCGCCCTGGGCGCCTTATTCCTTAAATACGCCAACAAACTGTGATGTTATTATTTTCCAAATTATTCACTTTCTTTGATGTTGAGCCCGACCTTTAGGCATCGTTCACACCACACGTATTGTCTGCCGTCGACTGTTAGCATGCTCACTGTGAGTATTGTCGGTACGGTGTGGACGAGAAGTTAAAAATATATGGGAAAGCGATAAAATGCGTAACGCGCGCTCACATTCGGCGGCGGACAATACGTTTAGTGTGAACAATGTCTTACACCAAAAGCGGCACGATATACTTTCGTAGCTACTTAGCATTGTCAAGCAACATTGAACGCTAAGGAATGATAATAAAGTCTAATTTGTTTTGACATTGAAATAAGACAACTAATTTGTTTTGACATTGAAATAAGACAACTGTCATGTTATTTGATGGAGTAAAGGTCCTATGAATTTCTGATTTAGCCTTAATTTTTTGAAGTGAAAACTTCTTTAGGTGCGTTGGGCATTTTTTTGAGAGGGGAAAAACCATCTTCCATGTCTCGCTCTTGCTCTCTCTCGCAACACTGTAACCATAATCGTCTCTCGAAGAGTCGCGAGTGAGTGTGGTGTCGTCGGTTACGGTAACAGAGCTTACCGAACTACGACACCACCTTGTTCAAGTTTTCCCTTCTATCGGCAGTCGGCACTGTGCCATTGTTAATTTTTTTTTATATAAAAATTATATATTTTTAGGCAAAGCACTTGGCGCAGAGTTCGTGCCCCTGGACACGCTGCTGTCTCAAAGTGACTTCGTGCTGGTCGCTGTGCCACTGACTAACGAAACCAAGCTGATGATCAACCAGACCACCCTCGGCAAGATGAAGAAGAACGCCATCCTTATCAACGTTGGCCGTGGAGGCAAGATTTTTTTCTTATTAAGTCCTTAGGCCTTTAGTGTTAAAACATACATGCCGAAGTTGCGGGACAGATCTTCGGCAAAATTACACCTGCAATGTAGTTTGAATTACTAGCAACACACTATGCCGAATTTACGTCGCGTGTTCATTAAGAAATAAATTAGCCGCGGGACTTCAGCTGCGCAACTTCGGCAGTGTGTTTAGATACTTACCCATCGAAATATAATTCTCTAGAAATATAACGCTCCTACATTCACCGCTTCGATTCTGATTCCATTTACGCAAACAATGAAACACTTGAACGCACACATAGACAAAGATGCATGCGATTGGTCGCGATAAAGTCACGCGTCGTCGTCGGTCGGGTGGGGCACTCAACGCAACGCAACGAGCGGTGAGGTACAACGCGCAGATGGTACCTATGCAGTACGCTACGCTAAAATAAATAACCTTGTTTACGTGTTTCTTTTTTTTAATAACTAATTTTTATACCTGTATGGCTTCTACACCACTTCACGGCACATGACGGCATTTTTAATGAATCGATTATCGCAAAAACACAGCAATATTCTCAAAGGACTAGGAGGAAACTTCTTGCGACGCAACCGCACGATTCGAGTGTCACGGCGAACTGTCGGGCCGCGCTGTTCATATTTTAAGCCCAGCCCGCCGCGGTACATATCGCGTGGAATTATTTTTCGGGATTAGTTACGTTACGATTCTAGAAAATTATTGTTCATAGCACTTACCCCAGGTGGAGAGTCAGAATAGAATGCCCTCTCTTATGGATTAATGGAGATATTATAGATAACAAAAATACTGGCAGCAGAGTATTTTCTTATTTGAACTAAACTAAACTAAGCTACCTGTAATCACGTTGCCTGAAAGAAATTGAGAACTGCAAGAAGGCTGCTTTTTGTTTTTTGTTTAGTTTTTATTCATGTAAGAGCGATTACACATTACGCCGCCATGACAGCGGTTTTCGCCGTTGCCAGTCGCCACCGTCATACAAACTATTGGAGAGCTCGTAAATAGCAAACTTTTAGACTAAATACATATTACTACCAACTGCTTACATAGATGGCAGCACACCAATTACTAGCAAACCTGGGAAAGGCAGGTAATATAGGTTCAAATATTAGTAAATAAGTATTAAAATGTTATTTTTGCTCCTAGTTACTTTGGTCTCACTTGTTTCTGCACCACCTTTCGGTTAACCATTTTAAATTTTTGTAATAAAGTGAATAAGTAAAAAACGCCATCTGGTGACCTATTTATAAACATTTAGAAAAAGCAATTTTCTCTTCTCTAAATGTTTTTAGTACAAATACGAGTACTAACAAAATCCAAACGCGCGGCGCCGCAGCGGCGAAATCTGCTGCCACGGCGGCGTAATATACATAAAATCACTATAATCTTAAACTAAATAATGATTTCAGATCTGGTAGACCAAGACGCTCTGTACGATGCCCTGAAGAACAAGATCATCTACGCCGCGGGCTTAGACGTCACAACCCCCGAGCCTCTCCCCAAAGATCATAAGCTGCTGACGCTACCTAACATGTGTAAGTGAATCAAGCAACATTTTTCCAGGCTGGGTATTCTGCGCAGATGGACCTCTAACTAAGCCTGACATCCGTCCGGGTTTCTCCGGATTTGTCCTAGTTTGTAGGGCGTCCAGGGAGCGTCCAGTCGAGGTTCTAAAATAGTCCCCCGGCCCACCGAGTTTGGGCTCAATTAGGTAGTTTCCTGGGCCAAAAATAAATTATTTGGTACTGTTAAAAGAATAAAACGCCACAAAATAATGTCTCTTCTAATTAGAAGAGATCATCCACTCTGAACGTGATTTTAGATTTATTAATGCAGGAAAACTGATATTAAGAGCGCTATTTAGAGACTCCAAGTAATAATGCCGTCACAGTCCGATATTTAATACAAATCTCATAGAAAGTGTTTGTTTTGACGTTTACAAAAAAGTATCTGATTGGAAACTAGCGGATTGTTTCGTCTTGAGGAGCACTTTAAACTTTTTAGTTCATTGTTTTAGACATAAGCTTGATTTTAAAAATATTTATTAAATAATTACTTGCTTAAAATTTTTAATCAATTTCTCATCCACAGTCATCCTGCCGCACATTGGTAGTGCTACGGTGCGCACGCGCAGCGACATGGGCGAGTTAGCCGCGAACAACGTCGTCAACGCGCTCAACGGGAAGCCTTTGATCACCCCAGTGTTGCCATAAAGCTTTAGGCATTTATGTTAAACTTTTTTTGGCAAATTAATGAGAAATCATGTTTTATATGAAGTCCATACTCTATTGGACTTTATATAAAAAATGGTTGGAAAGTGGAATGGAAGTTTAAAATTTTTTTGTTTGTTTACTTTCTTATTCATTGAGCATTTTCTATCAATACATATCAGAGGAACAGACGGCAGGAAGCGACTTTGTTTTAGTATACTCTTCCGTCTATCTCTCTGTATGTATGTATGTACCCTTTGATCTTTTAAACTACGCAACGTATTATAATGCGATTTTCATCAACGGATAGAGAGAGCCAAGAGGCAGTTTACAAATTATAAAACTAAACTGATATGTACACAAATAAGGGATGGATAAACTACATACAATACATATTTCTATTTTATTTAGCTATTATCTTAAGCTTAACAATTTTTTTTAATTTGTTTAGCATAATTATCATAAATAAATATAAGTTAAAATAATCGTTTCTTTTTGTATTATGACAAATTCTTTAAGGATTTGTAATGTGTTACAAATCCATCTTTCCATCTTTTCAAATCAAGATATATATGTTTGTAACAAATGATTATAACAAATCAAGTATAGCCGAAATATACTCAATAATAAAGACAATTTGACATAGATATATGTTTTATTTATCCTTTAACCTATATAACAGTACAAATCAATTATGAATTTTAATATTTACATAATATTTTAACGATAACAATATTGGCATCATTAAAAGAATAATTATTTACCTAATATAATGAATAGGTTGATATTGCTAAAAAGATATTTCTTCTTTAGATGTATTTCACGTTTATTTTAATACTCAACAAGGATTTGAAACCAATTGTCAGTGTTGAAAAAATGGTGATGAAGTAGAAAGTAAATACCATCATGGATTTATACTTTAAATGTTGATATCTCTAATAAGTTATTAAGTGTACCCTTCAAACACACAAAAAATATACTTATATTTAATTTTACAAATTAGTCATATTCATAAAAAATCTACTCTTTAATTACTTGTACCTATAAGATGTAGGCCACCAATTTAAGCAGTGCATGTTTAGGGTTGGATCTCATCTATCAGAGAGCGACGGAACGCTGCAGCGTGGCCGGTGCTGAAGCGTTCTGTCGCTCTCTCTTGCTCTAGCAAATGACGTATCTGAGCGACAGAAAAGGATAGAAACATAGGAAAATGCTGTTCCATGCTGATAGATGAGATCCAACCCTTATGTGAATAAGATAGAAAAATCCGCACTCCATAAAAAAATAACAATGCATTTGTATAACTGATTTAAAAGTAAAGCAGATTTTTCATGAACAGGCTCATGGATGAAAAATACAAGACTGACAACTCCATACAAAAAAGCATACTCCACTAGAAAGCCAAAATCCTGTATTATTTCTAGATGTCAATACTATCTCGCCCGCTAGCCATACAAAGGATGCGAAAAATCAGAGATGGCGCTTGTTTGTTCGTACAAAATGAACGGAAAGAGAGTGTGCGGAAGGAGAACCGATGTGGCATAAAATGGAACTAACACTATGTTTCTAACATTGCCACTTGAATGGGACGTTTTTCGATTAATACAATTTTGTGTTGAATGTCTTCAATCATCTTGTTTTCTTGTTATTTTTGTTCAAAATGATATAGAAAAAGGGTAAAAGCCTTATGCAGTTATACGAGAAAAACAACAGCGCCCCCAAATCTTTTGACAGTTCTACTTCCACACAGACTGTACCACAATCTTTTCGAATTTAAGCAGCACCACTATGAAACTACCTTCTTTCGAACTAGTAGCTCCATCTAGCTACTACATTTAAACTAAAAATCGAAATACGCTTCAAAGTATGAAAGTCAGTCCTCTTGTATTTTTAATCTATGACAGGACATAATATTATGCAAGGTAAATTACATTAACCAAAGTACAATAAGGATAATTCACATACTTTAAGCCCCTGCTTCGGCTACTACTGTAGCCAGGTCCTTCAAGAACGGCTCTATCTGGCTCTCCAGGGACAGGATATGTCCCGTGTTGCAATTGTCACTGCCAATAAATGTGATGACTAGTGGGAGTTTGTTAATTTGTATCACCTGGAAAGGACACATGAATTGCTTAAGACTAAGGTACTTAATTATATGTATACAGCTTATGGCTCTACAGACCAGCACCTGTAGGCAACCGAGATCGTGATTGTCTATTAGATATTAATGATTGACACCTTCCACTTTGGAGAAAACATAAGACTGTTGATTGTGAGTGATGAGAACAGCTGATATTCCCATGCAGGTCTTGAAAAAATTTTTGGTCCCGGCCAACGAGATCTATGTACTTCCCGGCTGTCATTATTGTATGGTATGTCATTAAGCTATGTCAGATGTCTTTAGGCAGCTTGAAAGATCTGACAACAGTGTTGGCCACTTACACACACCAAAAACAAACATTCTTATTTCACCATCTGCAGGCTCATCACAAACTCATGTGGTCTTTGTGCCTTGCAACCTTGGGCTTGAACACAGAACTAAACAGTTTTTTTTTTCTTTTTATATCCAGAGAATATTATTATTTAGATTGGAAAATTCACCTGGTAACTAGAATACATTGAAATAATAGTCTTATTCCTTCCTAAGCCTAGTTTACTCGCTTGGTCGGTCGCCATCCCGAATGTCGAAATGAAGTTTGGTCGCAGAGCTAGCTGAGGAGCCCTTTCCGTAACTGATCGCACCAGGGGAACCCCATCACGGTCTGTGATGATTATACAGTGAAGACCATTAACCCTGAAATAAGAACAGAAGATATTTATACTTTTGAACTTTGAAAACAATAGAAGTGAATTAAACATTAAGTTCAAAATCTTACTTTTCTAATAAATGGTTAAGGTATTTCCGTAAATCTTCAACCATTTTATAGATAAAATATTAGTTTATATAAACAAAAATCAGCAGTTTAGCTAAATAAAATAATTTTACACATTACAAAACTTTTGTTGAGAAGACACATTTGTTTGTGACATTTATTGACGTTGACAGTGACAGTACACGGTTTGATTATTTCGCCTAAAAGTTCAGTTTTGGCAAAGAAATTAAATTAAACGCATATCATACAGCCAAAACCATAGCTTATTTAGAGTAAACATAGAGAATATTTGAAATATGACAATTTAAAAAGCTCACATTTTGTCTACGGCAAAATGGCAGAAATGGATTGACAAGTTCTGCGATTTTCGTAATTTATTTTTGGGTACAATTATTACTGCCTTTGTACTTTTTAGGAGTCTCTCGAGTAACTAAATAAGGTATAATATTAAAGGAAGTGTAGTGTTAGGAAAGCAAGACGGAATTGTATTACTGAATATGTTGCAACTTCTCGAAAAATAGCTTTGGTATGATAACAAAAGATATAAAAATTGTGTCTTGTTCTATTGTATTATCTTTTTCATCACTTGTGTACGGTTGTGACTAACAAGACATGAACCTTAACATCTGTAAATGTCTGGGTATGTATACGTAACTGTGCAGAATTGGGATTTTTAGGATTGTGACGTCACGAAGTCTGCGTGACTTATTTACAGTATACACTAAGGCATAAAATGTTAATTTGTTTTTACATGTAAGTGTAATACCATTGTCTGTTGTCTGGTACGGATACACTTAGCGGCATAGCGGTGGGCTCCCGCTAGGATGGGCGGCGATGTCTGCCCCCTCCGAGAGTGCTACGAGCCCCTCACCGTGTGCATGCACTAACATATCGCTTATGCAATTGTTCCATGAGCTAAAACAGAAGTTTCCCGGCGTTCCCGATCATGTTGTGTCCAACACCATTGAATTGTATTGCCACGACAAGCAAGCTTGCGAGACCCACTTGCATAAAGAAGTCAAGGCCTCCCTAACGCACGCCTACCATGCCTCCTCGTCGGCAGCGGCGCGCCAACTCAACGAGCTCAAACTCAACCCGCCTGGCAAGTGTCGCAACCAGCCTATAATCAAACATGAGGTTGCCAAGTCATCTGCGGTCAAGTCCATCACTTGCCAAGAACCTCAGACTGCAGTGTTGAGCTCTCCAGTTGCTACTAACGACAGAGATGATAAGAAGGTAAACACTGATGCTAACCAAAATGTCGTTGAAGAAATAAAAGAACCTGAGCAGGAGATTAAGGAGACCAACAATAACACAACACCAGTAACTGTCATAAATATAGACAACTGTTGTGTGAAATACAGTGCTGACACACCAAGTGATATAGAATTAACTAATGAAAATGTTAAGGAATTTAAAGAAAGAGTCAGCACGCCACAACAAGAGAAGGTTAATAATGTTAATTTAGAACAACCAGAGAGCACAGGTTACAGGATCCTTAAGAGCAATAAGATCAAAAGTAATTTAAATGAAAAGCTAGAGAAAGGAAAAGAAAAGAAAACAATCAAAAAGGAGGAGCCTATTGAAGTACCACAAGAAAAACCGAAGCGGCCCAACACATTAGACTTCATAAAGCCAAATCCAGATATTGCATTTAAACAGACACTTAAAGAACCAGAAGTAGAGCAAAATAGAACTGTATCACCAGTGCCGCCTAAATATGACAGCCAGGCCAAAGAGACAAATCCACCAAATGCACAGTACAGGTCGGAGAGGGGGTATCCTGTCAACTTGTCAGTTAATGTGAACTGTCATATGGACTTGAGTCGTTTCGATAATCCTTGGTTAGAAAATTACGACAGTCCAAGAGCTATAACATCAGTGAATTTGACAGTTTGCACACCAACATCTAATATGGCTAGTCCGGTGAGGGAGACAGGTGATGAAGATGGCGGTTTTGAGGGGCATGTGACGGTGACGGTTAGCCCTAGTACTGCGCGAGCGCCTCGTCGTAGGGCACCGCCCCCGCCCGCGCAGCCGTCGCGAATAGACTCGCCGCGACCTTCCAGAGCCGCTCCAGAGCCACCGGGATCAACAAATAGTAAGAGAGTCTGTTTATTTATATTCTTTCTTCAAAGAATTCTGTTTTCTTTTATGTCATCATCATCATGTCAGCCACAGGAAGTCCACTGCTGGACATAGGCGTCACCAAGGATTTCCAAAATGACCGATCGCAAGCAGCCTGCATCCAGGGTTTTCCTGCAACCTTGCTCAGGCAGTCCCACCACCTTGCAGGTGGGTGTCCTACGCTACGCTTGCTGGTACGTGGCTGCCATTCGTGAACCTTTCTGCTCCATCGGTGATCATCATCAGTTCATATTCGCTACTGCAGGAGCACGATCCTCTCTCTACTACCAGAGCCATATCTTAGCCAGAGCAGTCAGAGGATTTGGCCTACGCTCTCCACACTGGCCAGACGGGTTGAAGAGGTCTCACTGATGTTTATAAGCTTTGTTTAGCTTGTGTTTCCTAAGTCGCCTTCTTCAACATCCACAGAAAGACTTGAAGTGGTCCTATTCTACTCTGCCGGGAACCATACGGCTTTCTTTTATGTCTTTGGGCGCATATGTTCAATTGACAGGTGAAGGGATAGAAACAATTTGTCCCAACCCCTCTCTTTCATCTAACATCCCAAGAGAGCTCTAGGTAAACTGAGAAAAACATCAGTGTCCCCTGTGCAATTACTTTATGCCATCTACTGTGATCATCAACCCAACTGTCCAGCGTGGTGACTACAGGCAAATTCTCCCTTTATTGGGAGCAATCTTTAGTTCAGCATTGGATTGATATAGGCTACATAATTTTATCAACATGCATAGCGATAAACTTAGCTGCAAAAAAATATCAAGTTTTCTTTATTTGTTTGAGAAATAAGCAAATTGATACATTAAATTAACATATAAACTTACTTTTTTTGCAGTTTTAACCATTTATTGGCTTAAGCAAATATCAATCTTCTCATATTTATAAGATACGTTTTTCCTGCGGCTTCGTTCGCATATCCCAAATCCCATGGTAACATTACTTTTTTATGGGATGAAAAGATACCCTATGTCTTTCTCAGTACTCCTAAATAATGTGTATGCGAATTAAAGTATAAAAATGGTTTAGTAGATAAACCTGAAGAGGTAACAAACAAACAAATATACAAACTCACTTTCGCATTTATAATATTAGTTGGGATTATATATTATACATATTAGGATATATAGTTAGGATTACAGCCAATAAATGAAACTACGAGGGCTGTTTGATAAGTACCCGTTTTCTAAATATATTAATATCACTGGCCGCAAATAAGTATACCACCTTTTTAAGCCATTTTTCCGAGGGGGGAAAATTTAAAAAAAAATGGCATTTTGTTTTTTTTTCTCATTTGACAACGATTCAGTGAAGGCGTGAACTTAAAATTGTTAAAATGGATAAAGAACAGTATCGGTCTGTAATTAGATTCTTATTTTTGGAAGGAAAAACATGTGATGAAATAAAAGTAAGAATGCAAGCGGTTTACCATGAATGTGCTCCTTCTATGACAACCGTCAGATATTGGTATAAAGAGTTTAAGCGGGGGAGAACAACCGTCTTTGATGAGGATCGCCCATGCCGGCCAGTTGAGGTGACTACAGAAAATATGGTTAAGAAAATTGAAAATATCTTTTTAGCCGACCGCCGAATTAAACTTCGAGAAATCGTTGATGCTGTAAATGTTTCAATCGAGAGGGTACAACACATATTAGAAGAAAAATTGGGTATGAAGAAAGTATCGGCGAGGTGGGTGCCGCGTTTACTCACGGAGGAGCAAAAACGGAACCGACTGACTACTTCGGAGCAGTGTTTGGCCGTGTTCAAACGTAACCCGAAGGAGTTTCTGCGTCGTTTCGTGACCGTGGACGAAACGTGGGTCCACCACTATACCCCGAAAATGAAAGAGCAGTCGAAGCAGTGGATTTTACCGGGTGAACCTGCTCCAAAGAAAGCAAAAACCGTCCCATCGGCTGGAAAGGTCATGGCGACCGTTTTTTGGGATTCGCAGGGTATTATACATATTGACTCTTTAGAAAAGGGACAAACAATAACAGGGCAGTACTATGCCAATTTATTGGATGAATTTGACGCCGTGTTGAAGGACAAACGACCCCATTTAAAAAAGAAAAAAGTACTGTTTCATCACGACAACGCCCCGGCTCATTCGTCCAGAGTTGTGACGGATAAATTAGCACAGTTACGCTACAAACTATTGTCTCACACCCCGTATTCTCCAGATTTGGCCCCTTGCGATTTCTGTTTATTTCCCAACCTAAAAAAATGTCTCGGTGGCAAGCGTTTTGGATCAAATGACGAAGTCATTGCCGCCACAGAGGCCTATTTTAATGACTTTCCAAAATCATACTTTTTGGATGGTTTATTGAAGCTTGAGTATAGGTGGAACAAATGTATAGAGTTAAAAGGTGACTACGTAGAAAAATAAATGCATATATACAAAAAATTTTTTTTTTTTTTCCATAAACGGGTACTTATCAAACAGCCCTCGTACATCAAAACATTTTTAACTGATCTCAAAGTTCTGCTTAAATAAATCTTTTTCAAGCAACAAGTTTTGCACTGTTTTTCTGGTTTTAAGGTTGACTAGAAGAGATCCCTGACAGAGAAAAATCCGCCTTTGTATTATATTGTTGTATTTTGAACTTTGTCTTTTTTGTAAAATAAAAAATTTACTGAAGTACTTACATTATACATTGTGAATTATTTGTTTTTAGAGGATATATATATATATATATATATATATATATATATATATATATATATATATTATTTTTTTATTACATATTATTTGACATACAACTTTTCCAGATCGGTCCCTGATCGAGCGGCAGAAGGAGCGGCGTGACCTTCTAGCGAGAGCTCTAGAGGAAGAAAAGAGACGACTAGCCCAGCTGACGAGAGAGACAGATATACTGGCCGCGCCTCCGCCCCCGCAGTCCGCGGCGCAGAGCCTCAAGGAGTATGTGGAGAGACTGCGGAGTCAGTGTGATACGCTGGCCAAGAGGCTTGAGATGCGGGGCGGTGGTAAGAGAATGATTTTTATTCTATCCATCTCTTTTATTTTTTATATAAAGGAAGTAATCAGCATTAGCATGTATAAGGCGGTCTATAATCCCATCCTAGGATTGATTCTGGTCTACCATTTGGGTTGCAGAGGTCAGACTGCAGTCTCTCTGTGTAAAAACTAGTAATTTAGTCAAATAATCTAGTTTAGTAGGTTAGATAGCATAGCAGACCCCAGGCTCTGAAGCGTCACCGCTGAGGATGCAACCGGGAATACGCTCAGGTCATGAAGGTGGTCTATAGCACTGCAGAGCATGTAGCTTGGAAGACCAAGGCCTTGATCCTTAGCATTAAGAGAGCATTGAAGAAGATCTCTGATCTGAATTACTTTTCGTGCTTCTTTTGTTGAATAGAATAAAATTTTCTTTATTGCCAAAAAATACAACATAAAATAGTAAAAAGTGTGTAAAACAATATCTTTTCCCATGCAGGTTGTAGAAGTGTATCAAGGGAACCATCTAAATAGGCAATAAACTAGTAACTTATCACTATTTATGTTTCCTTTTTGCCATCTTTCCATCCATCTTGCTAAGGTTCTTCAGCTGGCACGCAGCGCCGGATCTAGTCAACTTTCCCACTCGAGGCGGGTTATATGTGAAACATACCCTGCTCGGTATCTATCTATATATACCCGGCTCCACACACTGACCGATAGCGTATTCTGACGTAAGTCTCCCCCTTACAAAAACAAGCATGCCTGTTGGATAAGCAGCTGCATATCCAGGTTTTGCCCTGCCTCGAAGTGAAGTCTAGATCTGCTACTGCTGGAAGGGATAAGCATGTCATACGTAGTGTATATGTATTTGTCATGGGTTTTTCAAATGACTCAATCCAAATCCAATCTGAAAAATATGTGAATTTATCTTAATAGTTCATGAGTTGTGTCACGTTTATCTGTAAATAATTCATTCACACATACAAGATATTTGTCGGCAATAGCTTGAATACATTTGCAATCTTGTTACATTATGTACAAATTGACAGCCATATTGGAACATCACGGCACCATCTTACACGTTCACAAGTCAGTAATGCCTTATATGTGGTCTTTAATGAGTACATGGCATGCTTAATCTCGTATGGTTTTTTTACATCTCGATAAATCGTGGGAAGTAGTAACAATTAATTCCGTCGTATTTTTTTACTATGCCGCTCAGTTCCCGCAAGTTTGGTTGGCGTAGGCATGATGGAAAGAATAATTTTGGTCTATTGTCTATTATATATAAAAAATATTGTACACGTATTTTTTCTTTCCTCTAAGAAATAATATATAAATTTTTAACAAAAAACACAACCGACTATTTTTTTTTAGGAGTTTCTTCCATATCTCCAAAGTTCTTTTATCATATCTTTACCAAATTAAAATGGGACCAACTTGGAAGTAAAGGCTTTTAAAATCGGTTCACAATTGGCGAAGATATCGAGTAACCAACATACAGTCGAATTGATAACCTCGCAAGAATATCGCAGATTTATCAGATGTACTGCGGATCTCGGCGTGCCTACTGTAGCCTCAGCTTACGACGTTCAGAACATTTAGGAACGTGTATAAACCGTTTATTTGAACATTTAACCGTCGTACTTCTACACATGGGCACGGCACACGTCTTTTAATTTGCCATTATCACAATTTCAGTTAAAAATCTCTAAACTTTCCACTCAAACACGCGTATGAGTTAAGAACGCTTTGCTATGTTTTTTGAAATGTGACGTCATTTTACGTAAATGTCACGTGCGTGACCGACTGTTTTTTGCGCGAATTTTAAATAAATTGATTAAAATATTTATTTTCGTAATAAAATAAGGTGTTTTTAAAAAAAAATTATTGTGAGTGTTAGAAAATAATCGTACGTAAATTTTATAATACATTCCGAAAAACTGTCAAGTAGCGAATTGACGAAGATACTCAGAGCATTAAAATTTCGCATGAGGTCACGGCTAAGCAGGTACGATTTTTACATAGCAGTGATGTCTCAAGCCTCCACTCTGGAACTTAGATGCTCTGTAATTTGGTGAATTTTTACTTTTTTGATAAATTGAAAAATATGGATCCATTATTTTTGGATAATCTACAAGATAAGAATAAGAATAATAGTTTTCTGACCCTGTCATCAACAGCTGCCCAAAACAGCTGAATGGATTGGAATGAAATTTGGCATGTAGGTAGATAGTTTTACATATGAAGTCCCACAGGAGTGGGATTGTCAAATAAGAACCATGCAGGTCATGCTGTGGGTAACAGCTAGTGATTTTAACAAATTGGAGACAGCATTTGACCATTTGTCTATGACTTTCACTCTCAAATTGTAAGTCATCACTTATTATTTTCAGAGCCAGAGGAGCCAGACAACTTCTACAGCAACATCTACACTGGGCAGCGACCCTCTGCGTACTGGCAGTGCCACATGTGCACGTTCCGCAACTTC
Source organism: Acrobasis repandana (assembly GCA_963576875.1). NCBI lineage: Eukaryota > Metazoa > Arthropoda > Insecta > Lepidoptera > Pyralidae > Acrobasis > Acrobasis repandana. The sequence goes on along the minus strand of OY756230.1, from coordinate 4,288,730 downwards.
CCGCTCCTCAACCGCTGCGAAGAGTGCGACATGCCGCGCATATACGTAGGTACGTCCGGCTCCACGCACGACTCCGGCCTCGGCTCCCTCCGCAGAGACGGGTCCGTCAACTCCCGGACGGACTTCGAGACCGACTCGTACCTAGTCGAGAACTGTCGGGCTATATCCCAACTAAACGTTTGAAGTTCCTGTGTTTGCGACAGTGTGAAGTGTTGTGAGGCTAATTTAACCCCCTTAACTGTGGAAAAGGCAATGGACTTCTGTTTTACCACGGTTGATACGTTAATAGACAATTGTTGTGCTTCTAACCTAAGCATGGTGGCATGCCCCATATTAACTTTTGAAAATGCCAACGGACATTTGTTGGAATTTTCTGAATGTATCCTATTTTAAGATTTTATATTGTGATCTGTTTGAGTATGAATTGAAGTGGACGTCTGCATGTTGTCTTCAACATTTGACTTTTAACACTTTGAAGGCAAAAAGTCAAGAGTTCTTGATCTTTCGTATAATGATTAAACCTGAAAAAGTGGTCTCTACGCCTTTCAAAAATGCATTTAATAAACTCGACAAGTGGATAAGGACAAATAAAGTTGTTAATAAATTAATAAACTGAAAAGACTTTATGGGATTCACAGCGCTGTGTGAAATAGACATATCAGCTCTAAGCAATAATAAATAAGTAAATGAAATACATCACAACACAACCCAAAAGAAACAAAATAAATATTTAGTGACGAATTTAAGTGCTTCGACTTTTTTTGCCTTTGAGTGTATTTTTTGTTTTACATTATCAAGTGAAAATGGTGAATATTTGTAGCAGTTATTCAATGAAATTAGAAAAGACTCAAAAGTTCTTTATTATTTTAATGTCAGCGTTACTAGACCAAAATTATTTTGCATTTAGTAAAATGAAAAAAATATTTTTGGATAACTGCTGCTGAAACACCTTGTAAATTTGATCTATTCATTTCGTTAGGCTATAATATATTATACATGTAGAATATAATATACATAAATTTACGTTTTATTATTGAGATTTTAAATAAGATTTGTTAGAATTACTTCAAAAATGTATTTATTTTTTAAAATTAGTTTAGGCGATATTACATCACTCGTTGACTGGTCAGACGGCACATCACAAGATCTCAACTAAAGACTAATCGCGCCTTGCCAAAAATATATCTTTTCAAATTATTTATTGCCTCGATTAGGCTAACCATTAACTGTTGATTGCTCAAGTCTTGCTCATCGTGTTCCATAAATTAAATTATCTTTTATGATAAAAAAAATGGGGATAATTAAAGTTGCTTGTGAGAAGATATTTTGATTTTATAATTACCTAGACCAACAATGGAACAACTAAAGTTATTAAAAAAAAGTACCTGGGCATGTATGTATTTAATTTATTTACACTATTACTGTGCCATGGAGCTTATAACCTCTCCCAATTTCTTAATTACCAATGGGCAGTAAATAAAAAATATTAAATTGAATAAACTGCCAAACAAGTTCTCACAAGCATCAAACTTGACATAAACATAATAATTATATTCCGTAGTTACTTATAACTATTTTTATAAAGGTTACCACGGCATTTTTTTTATTAAATGGAACAATATCCATCTATAAGTTACTTTATAGTTAGGATTTTCACTGCTGAATCAAAGTGTGAGCCATTGAACACAAAAGAGTCAGATCTTACATATTGATCTGGTTGTAGCAAACTAGATCATCTATAAAAAAAAAAATGGTTGCCTGTAAAGTCGGTTTTACGGGCGAAGATTTTACGTGACAACGCGCGCGGCAGACCGATCATAGTTGAGTGGGAGAGAGACGCAAGGCATTCGGCGGGCCTCTCTCTCGTTCGGTGACTCATCGTAACGTTACCGAGCGTTACACTTTTTCATAAGTGACTCCCAGCCGCAACCTAATTTAAGACGTTGTCACGTCAATATATAGTACTATAATACACTATCGGGCACAAAATTGTTTTGTGCTCTTTTTTACCCTAATCTTACATTTTATTGTTAAAGTATTTAAAACATATTATTTATGATGTTTTAAAGAATTTCAAAAAACTCTTAATTAGGTAGTTAGGTACATTTTTATGCCATTAATTTAATATAGTACTTAAATTATGGGGCTAGGAAATGGATTCAATTGCATAAATTTTGCTTTACGATTAATATTGCAGCTTAAATGTTACATTACATTTGTGAAATTATTGAAGTATGGTATACTTAATTGAAACACGATTGTGCTTTATTATCGAATTAAACTGTGATAGGCTGGGCCTTGACTTGTAATGATTTACTTATTCCTTTTACTTGATAGAAAAATATAATTATTATATATATAATGTATATTATGAACATTTCAACTAAGTATTATAAAGAGTCTTAAAAACACAGGTCTGGTTAGCCATTTTTGACTTTTTTATACTATAAGATTCAAAATCACATACACGAAACAAAATCACAATAAAATAGAAATTTTGGTGAGCGCAAGTTTTACAAATATTGGCACCAAAGAGGCCTTACCTAAATTTGCAGGTAGCTAGATTTTAAACTTTGTTTTTGGAGGATTTAGCGCGTATAATATAAAGATCGATTTATAGTGAAGACGACATAGTGGTCGGAGCATTGACTTATATAAAGTCAAACAAAATATACTGAAACTATTTTAAGGGTAGATTCAGTCCATGATACTGAACAACTTTCCCCAAGAAACTAGTATGGGAGGCTAAAATATTTTTTAGCCTCCCATACTAGTTGACTTGTTAACGATACCAAATTCACACTAAAAGTAACGTTATATAACGTTATTTTAGTGGTACCGTTATAAGGGGTATCGATAATACAGTTTATAACGTTATCATCAATTAACGATACAGGTAACGATACTTTTTTCAAGACTTGTAAAATATTATATAAATAGCTCTAGTAGCCTACTAGACAAACTCTCATCAATTTATTCTATCAAATATCAAAAAGAAATTAAGTGTTAACAATACCTTTTACCGTTAATATCATTGGTAACGTTATCTAATTATCGGTAAATAGTGGAAAAAAATACCGTTACCCAGCATAACGTTATCTGATAACGTTAACGCCGTTTGACAGAATTAACGTTACCAGATTTTTAAAGGTATTCCAAGCCCTGGTTGCTAAGCTATATCAATATGGATAGACAGCTTGAAAAATCTGACACCATTGTTGGCCACTTCCACACGAAAAACAAAACCAACAGGACTCCAATGTGCCGCTTAAAATAAATTATAAATTGGGCAAAATTTTACTATACATATACACTATCACGTCTTTATCCATAACGGGGCAGACAGAGCCCAGGGCCGCAAAACCTAAGGCCACGATTGGGTTTAGCGGCACACTAAATTCGACTATCTATCCCGCTTGTTCGTTTGCCGCACTATAACATTTAAAAAAATCTATTGATGTACGCAATGTCTTCACTATAAAAAGCGTACGTCTCCATAAACTAAGCCTAAAACTTGTTAAAATTCAAGTCAGTTATTTTTTTTTAGATAAGAATGTGAATTGTGATTGATTTTATGTATATTTGAGATTAAATAAATTGTTATTAGCAAATTTCTTTCTTTTCAATCTTTTCTCTTCCTACATAACGTTTTGATTTGAGGTAAGTTTTGTTTTGCTCCTATTAATCCTGTAACATGATGTTGTCTCAAACGAATGCTGTGCTTTTAAAGCTTTTTTTTATATTTTTCTTTTAATGTGTAAACAAACTTTAATTGGTTTTGTTTCTGTGCAGTTCGGGATGGAATAACAGTGCGTGTGATGCCGGGTCGACGGAGTAAGTATATCAATATTAATTGAAGATATTCAGTGCCGGATTAAGCAAGCGCGGGGCCCGTAGCAAATTGTATCGAAGAGGCCCCTGATCTGCTATAGGGAGCTCGGTGGCATAGCCGAAGCAATTAGATGGCAGTCAACAAGCTACGTATCTGCCTTTAGGCAGATTGAACTCTTGAAGTTTACAACATTGTTGGCCATTTACGATATAATTAAATTTTTTACAAAAAAAACAACCGACTTCAATTTTTTTAGGGAGTTTCTTCCGTTTTTTCAAAGTTCCTCCTTTTTTGAAGTCGGTTAAAAACAAAAAAAAAGAATGGTCTCTAGGTGAGCGGATTTGAGAACGCGGGGCCCCTTTAGCGCGGGGCCCGTAGCAATCGCTACTCTTGCTATATGGTTAATCCGGCACTGAAGATATTGAAGTATGGTTTGGCCAGGACTTAGGCAGTGAATTGGCAAAGTATTGGCGATAATCAATTCAAAATTTTCCTTCCAGATATAACACGATCGTGGGTGTTATGAGTACCGCACGCGTGGAGGGGTGACGTGATCATAACCACTAAACTATCTTAAGTGCAGTAGTACGATATGGTCAAGAAATCTGTGATATTCGCATTTGGTAGCTAGAATTATAAAGTCTGATTTTTGTGTTGTTAATGTTTTCTAATTTTACACATTCCAAAAACTGATAATCGATTTATTTGTAATATTGCGTTCACTTTCCTATTCTCACTGAGTGCTTTGTTGTACCAAATGCGGATAACTTTCGGTTATTTACATTTCTACACTGCTGTACTTAAGGTGGATAGGAAAATAATAAATATATACTGTTACCTATGTAATAATGATAAATCAAAAGTAATAGTTACCGTCTTGCAATAAGGCCAGTAAGAAAAGGCAGGTATGTAATTGTAAAGAAAAATAAAATATTCAGGAATCACAGAATATGTGAGGTCTTCTATTTCTGCATATCGAACGAAAATTGACTAATATTGTACCTAATGATGTTGTAATATCGTGTGTAATATGCATAAGTTAAATAACAGAATAAGTACCAGTACTTACATACAGAAGACTGTGCGTTTTTTGAAAAATCACTGTTAATAAAATACTATAGTTTATTCATAAAAAAATTTACATATAAATCTTAAGGATTTTCTACAGACGCCCACAATAGCCAAAACACGATTGAGCATTTTTGGCTCGATAGAAATAAATCACAAACATACCTCTAATTTGCTTAAATTCACGAGCACTGCTATGGGCCTTTCTTCTCTCTCGACGAATATTTCACTGTTTAATTAATTATTTTTAGTTATTATTATTTTTTGTATTATATTTATTACTATTTTTTTGTAGCCAAAACGGATAGATATTTAGATAATACATTTTTTGATATAATTTTTATATAAAAAGGTATAATATAATATAATAAGGTGATTGTAAAATAGTAATAATATGTATTATAAACGCAAATTTAAAGGTATCCTTGTGATTTTTTTCTTCTTATTTAAGAGCTTAGTGGCTCTTGATGTTTTTCTATCGAGCCAAAAATGATTAATCGTGTTTTGGATATTGTGGGTGTCTGTAGAAAAGCCGGAATAAACTGTAGTAGTTTAATTACAGTGATTTTTAAAAAACACAGTTTTCTTGGCTCTGAACTGGTGGGGCCTAATTTTGCTCACGTCAGAACTCAGCACCTATTCGTTTAGATACCTAGACATCCATTGCAGGCAATTTCATTCTAATTACTCTGGACAAACGATTCGTATAACTGAATTTACCACTCCGAGGGGCCGCCGCGCGCATAGTAGGTAATAATGTAGGTATATTTTCGATACCTAAACGGGGAGTGACACTGGCCTGGTTAGATGTTGAGCTGATTGACTGAGGAAAATTATAAAATTAATTACGTGAAAAATAGTTTTATCATGTAGGTACGACGTCACAATCAAACAAATATATTACTATTAAAACATCATTAGTGTGCAAACCAAATAGAAAATATCGATTCATATACATAGTATATATTGTACATTCAGTATACCTACCATGTATTGCTTCGACACTGACCGAGTCAGTAGATAAACTATGAAACAAAACGACCGAATAGGGTAATTTAAAAAATGCCATTACATATTTTTAGTTAAGTATAATTTTTTATATTAAAAAGTTTTGGAACATTTAAAAATATCTCCAGTGTACAACTTTTAGATATTTTAATATGTACTTAAAAGTAAAACTTTACAAAATCATTTATCGATCGATCAGTAGGATGGATGTCTCATGCTGAATGTAAAGTCAAACAGTTGAGGTATTTTCAAGTAATTTACCAAATAAATTCGAAAACTGTTTTACTTTACAGCCGAAAATTTCAAAATCTTTTTAGTAGGTGACCACAAGTGTCTACCTAAAAAGCACCCTTGCGACCTAAATAATAGGTCAAATTTTATCATCCCCGCTTTGAAATAAAATTTTATTGATCCATGTCACCATTTCAATTCATAAAAATGCTCGATTGAATTTTACACAGTAAAAACAATCTAGATCTGTGATTGAAACAATATCTTACATGTTTCCTAAAATTCATGTTTCATATCTCTAGTCATATTCAGTACGCATACACGTCATTTGACCTCAGAATCAAATAAATTGGCTTTGATTTTTAAAAGAGTAAATTCAACTTCTGCCCTTGATGTCCCTATTTTGATGCCCCGGGCACGTGCTCTATTTGCCATTTTAGGTACGCCATTTTATTCTGTATAGATTTTAGAGATTGGATAATTGCTGAACAGATCCCTGCCCCAATGATTTTCTAAATGACTTACAAAATTATTATAATTCTCAATTCAATACCTCACTCGACATTGCTATTGAATATTAGCCGTATGCCTTAGTACACCCCTCTTCTTAATCATTAAAATTATTAAAAATAAAGTTTCATCCCACTTCTGATCACTTCTATCGTCAAATATTTTTTATAGGAAGTAAAATGTAGGTATTGTATATACTACACAACAGCAAAATTTTGGATTTTAAAGGAGTTATCAGCCCCGGGCCGGGCCGTCGCCCAGATTTTTGTTACATATTTAGATGATTCATGCATGCGTTAAGCATGGGGTCATTCATCAGATCCGTAATTATATATAGTTAAGTACTTTTTTCCCAAATCACTAAACGTTAGATGTACGTACGTCACCAGTAGCGGACATTTATCCCGAAGGCGAAGTAGGTACGCACCTAGGGGTAGGGGCGCCAAAATAAAGCAAGTCTGTATGTATGTCGATCCGATGCCCTACTCCACGCGGGGCGTCATTTCGCCAGATCAGACTTCATCAGACCAACCAACAACAAATTCTGGGTAGGGGGAAAACCTGATTGTGAAGGGGCGCCTAGAGCGCTCTCGACTCGATCTTTAGTCCGCCACTATACGTATCATCTCGGAGCAAAACGAAGGAAGTCTACCTAGCCTCCTTTGTTTTATCCGCAAAAAATTGATAAAAGTTAGAAGGGCATAAAACTTCCCATTTTTCTCGACCAACAACCAAGTCATTAAATTTTTAGCCTTGCTTATTTATTTAACTTTATTTACCAAAACTTGCTCTTTCATTGAAAATATTTAAGTGATAATTAAGTACTTTCAAAAAATCATGGAAATTAAGTGCAATAAACTTACTTAATTTTAAAACGAATTTAATCCTTTTTTTTATCAAAAAATTAAATAAATTTCACCAAGTGTCACAGACTACCTTTATGTACCACTTGGAAATATACTAGTGATTTTTCTAAATGAAAAGATATCAATGAAACAAACACTGTGATTTCTAGTCGAAGCTCCAAACTTTTATTTTTTATTTTATGTACTTATTAAGTAATAAGCATTTCTCTGTATAAAAAACCTTATGCTCATTTATAGGCATATACAATTTAGATTTTATAAATAATACTTAAAGATCTCATAAAAATGAAACTAAATATTAATTGAATATTATTTTATTTTCAAAATGCTTATTTTGCATATTATGTAATTATTTTAAAAAACGCAGTACTACTACTTTACCAATAATTAATAAATTTATTTTTTAAGTTACTTAATGCTCTTAGCATTAAGTCCGCCATTTGTCAAAAGTATATTTTTATATTGGACAATAAAGTTTGATAAATAAATAAGTATAACAATTTTTGAACTAGATTGTGTAAAAAAATCTGTAATAGCCATTGTCTATTTATATCTTAATTGTATATGCTTAATGTATATAGTTTTATATAACACAATATGTATGAACAAGGCTTTTGTAATTTAGACATGAAACAAACTGTCGCAAGTTCACCAGATAGTTACTATAATGAATTCTTGCACTGTACAATTTTATATTCAATGTTTAGTGCTTTTATAGTTGATATCAATTATTGTAAAATATCTATGTGGTATTATTATAATTATGTACTATTTTTATTTAATCAGCACATTTATCAAAATAAACTTGTTACTGAAATTTGTTTTAAATTATTTGTTTTGATAAACCAGACACTATAATACAAGTTTAAACTTGCTTTCTTACTCAAGTGTAATTTGTCCTTAATATTTATTTATTTAACATGTCCCGTAGCAAACTGGGTATCTCTCACTATTTAAAAACAAAAGAAAAACAACAGCTGGACCAGCACTTATTTTGTGCCATTTACTATAAGCAGCACAATTTACAGTTCTTATTGCTGATTAGGGAGAAAGAAAACTTAAAATGTACCAGCTGGTTCTCTTCTGATGTATTGTAAAAGTCGATCAAGGGAATGGAAAAGAATAAAATCATATCAATAGGCGATGCAGCTAGCAATCCATCTCTATTGTGATCCCCTTTTTCATGTTCATGACCACCAATGAGCTGAATGTGGCCTTTAGGTTTTGCGGCCCTGGGCTCTGTCTGCCCCGTTAGGGATAAAGATGTAATAGTGTATCTGTATCAGTACTTATACTATACATCATCCGCAGCTTTGAACCTCCGATTATTCAAAGATTATATAAAACTACAGATATTAGAAACGGGAGACAACATTACAAAGTTTTAAAAAGAATGGCAAGTCACATCTAGGAGGCAGAAAGATGGAAACAAAGAGGAAAGGCGTTTGCCAAACAATTGCACCTAAGCAGCTAACAAAATAACATACAACCATTTGCACTCAACAAGAACCTCCCGCTCCTGAATAGGCCTCTCTTAATGATTGCCATTTACCACAATCTTGACCTACTCGTACTGTCATCCATTCTTATACTATATAGTAAAACTAAATTACAATGAGATGCCTGTGTCCAGCAACATATGATATGATGATAGTATACCTTCATCTTCCACTTGGATGACATCTTCCAAGTGGAAGATGAAGGTATACTATCATCATATCATATAAGGTATATGTACTATGATTGAATACCTTTTCATTTGACATTACAGCATCTGAGAAATTTTGAATACATCTCCAATTAATCTATTCGTTCAACTGGATAGCATGCTATCAGTGCGCTTCAAAGGCAGCAATGGCTTTAAAAAAGACACGGATTTTGTAGCACGCCAACGGCATGCACGCCAATTTAGGAATTGAACTATAACCACTTTCATGCCGGAATACCAGACACAATAGTTAAACAATTGTAGATCTACGCATTGGCATCTGAGAGGACAAAGTATGATAGTGTATTGTTCAATCACAGGAGCCATTAAATGTCAATGTTAATATTTAACAATCACAACACATTTCCATTATATTGCAGTTCCTCGTTCCAAATTCTGTTTGATTTCAGCCGTGTGTTCCCCGTAGAATCTCTCTAACTTCTTGTTGAACTTAGCATTCCTCTCGTTGATATAGTCAATGTCTGCATCATCATTGTGTATGCGTCTACGAGAATATTTGGCACGCTTAGCTATCTGTCCCTCCAAATCATCTACCATTTTATCTACGGCCTCCTTGCGGTCTTCATGCATGCCGTGAATTATAACATTAGGTCCTCCGTAAAAAGCGTCTCCATATTTCTGTTTCTGTTTCTCGTACTGCTCCATATCTGCTGTAGGCATGTTTTTGACTAATCTATTGTACTGACGCACGGTTGCTTGTTCGTAAGTCGAAAATCCTAGGTCTGGGTTCTTCTTTTTCTTTTTACGTTCGAGTCTTTCTGCTTCTGTGGCAGATATATTGAGAAGTTTCACTCTGTCGTAGTTTTTACCCACTTGCTCAGCTTCGTCTCTTTTCTTCTGGTCGTCAAGCAGCCACTCAGCCTGCCGACGTTTGGCTTCGTAGTTCGGCGGTAATTTGTTCCTAGCTTCCTCTGCGACGACTTCCTGATGGTTATGCGTCCTGGCCTCGTTCCTAGCTGAATGTAGGGAACGCAATCTCTTTATACGTTCAGCTTGTTTCTCTGCAAACGTTAACTCTTTCGGTGCTGATGAACCTTCAGTCGCACTCATTTTAAGTTATTGCACAGGCCAATTATTTAATATATTTAATTAGAATGACACAATTTTTATAATTTATTAAATGAAGCAATATAAAATATAATGCATAAGTACTATTATGACGCAACAAACAAATGTCAATGTCACAAAAGGTCAAATAGTCAATTTTGCAGCAGTATTTTTTATTGCATAAAGATTGCAACTGAGATCGCAACATATACAGCCACGTTGTTTTTATTATACCTTCTTGAAAATTCAGAATCTTCATGAAAACATCGAGGGTTTTTTCACCATTTTTATCAAGAAAAGAAAATCTTGCCCAACCCAGATGCCAAACAATAATTTTATTGAGTGAAGTTAGTTTCATATTGCGATTTAATTGATGACAGTGACAGTGACAGCGACAGCTGCAAGTGGTTGACAAGCAAGTGAAGTGAGGCAAAAGTCAAAACAGTCTTTCGGTATTTTGTATCGGTGACGGTTGTGTGTAAAATTGTGTGCCGAAGTACATTTTTTTCTATCAAATTTTAAGTGTTTTGCAAGTTCACGATGTCGGATGAAATCGCAGAGAATGGAACAGCGAACGGAGACGTTCCAGAGATCGAGCTGATTATTAAGGTAGAGTTAGTTTTACACGTGTTATCGAAAGATTACGGCGGTCAAGTCAACACGGCACGCGTAACTACCGCGGCTGGCCTTCGGAGATAGAAGTCTATGAAGAGGTGGCAAATGTGATAAAAACGTTGCAATCACTCTATAGAAACAGTTTCGCACTGTTATGTCTGTTATTGCGACAAAATCGGTACTATACATGTACTATGTGATACGGCAGTACCCGAGTTGCACCGCAGCATTCATGCATGTGTAAATTGCATGGTATTGTCGTGCCGCACTCGTATGCATGAAAGTATATTATTACTGCACTTATAATGCGCGTTATTTAGGTCACTTGCATCTCTGTTTTGTTGGTTGTGATGTTTCTTGGGTTTTTATTGGACTTGTTTTCAAAGTTTACTTACTATTTGTCTTGTTTTGCACTTGGTTGGTCGTTGAGCATTTTCCTTTTACAGTTACATCATCAGTTAATGTTATTTTGTGATTCGTGCCAAGATATTTGGTAAAAGATAGCAAATACTTTATATATATACTAAAAACTTCATAGCTAATAGCCAATTACATATTTACTTAAAGACATGTTAAAAAGAACTTAAGATACCTAATTTCTAGTTGTAAGTATGCAAATATTCAGTCTTCGCAATGTTAAGTATCTCTAAAAATTAAAATCATCTTGCATAACATGTTTTCATAACGCCTAAATACCTGCTTAGGAATGGAGGACTAGTTTTAGCAATTTTTACATATCTGAAATAACTGCATAATATATTTAAAGAAATTAATTGATTAGAATTATTTTTAACATAATATGTTGACTTAATAAAAAATTCTAGCTTTTATTTGCCAACAGTTTTTTTTTGTTTTAATAAATCTTTTGTTAGTTATTGGCGTATCTTTTGTAACACAAAAAGCCTTTTATAGCTTTTTTCACATCTTCTTTTCGTGTTGATGAAACTTTACTTAATTTTGTCACTCTTCTCTTATTTTGGCTTTTCGTCGATGCCACAATCAAATGGACCTGCTGTTTTTAGGGTTCCGTACCCAAAGGGTGGAAACGGGACCCTATTACTCCGCTGTCTGTCACAGGGCTCTATCTCTTGAACCGTAATAGCTAGAAACTTGAAATTTTCACTAAAAATAAATATAAAAATAAAAAAATTGGTTGTCTTTAAAGTCGGTTTACAGATGGTAGTTTGACGTGACAACCTAAAACATTCTCTCTCTCGTTCGTGCCGCGCTCTCGCTTGCGAAACGCGACAATGACGTCATCGTTTTCGTGCATGCAGCCTGTAGTATCGAGTTATTAGACGTTGTCACGTCAAAAAGTTGAAAATTAAAGGGGGTCGTCATACAAAAAACGTGTTTTTCAGCGTTTTTAACTAGATCTTTATAATGGAATTACCTAGACACTTGAAATTTTTACCGATTATGTATTACTATGGCCACTATAAAAACAAATACTAAAAATAAGATAAAGTTATAACTTAAAGAGGGTCGTCATACAAGAAACGTGTTTCTTCAGCGCTTTAAAACATTGTACGTAGGTACGGAACCCTTCATGTACGAGCCCGACTTGCACTTGCCCGTTTATTTTTTTAATGTCGTCACACCAACATTTCTTTACCTTCCTCTTTTCCTTTTTGTCTTCAATCTAGGGGTCGATTCTGTTATGTCTTTAGTCCATTTGTTCATTTCTTTGAGGATGTGGCCTGTGTGGACAGGCCTGATGTGGACCCATTTAAGAGTTTTCGTTTTGGTTGTAACATTTTCCACCTTTGTTTGTCTTATATCCATAGATCTTTTTCTTATTAATTACACTAATTTGGAACATTGAAATGTTGTTTGATCAGATAATTCGCGCAGTAACTCTTATTTACTTGTCTTGGAGGATGTGTTCCACAATTGGCCGCTCGTAGGACCCATCCTGCGTGGGGAACTGGCGCCGGCCTCAGTTCTTGAACCAGCCATCTGTGAACCAGCCCAAGTCCTGCATGAAGCGAAGGACGGCTGCCGGCGTCCTGCAGACATACATACTACACATGTGTTCATATCCGCTTGCAAATATAAGGTCTAACAAAACATACCTACTGAAACTATTTCAATTTATTTAATATTATTTCAATCAGGTGATTCAAGCCAGCAATATCCTAACTAGACTGGAAACAACTTTTCAGAAAGTATGCTTCCCAGTGGGATTTGAACCCACAACCCCTGGATCACAAGGCAAACTTGTTATTATAAAAACAAAATTTGAAATCTTACTTGTGTATAATATGCACAGATAAATATTATATTTCATTTCACACAAATATAGCAAACTATATTTTACCCGCGGCTTCGCTCGCATATACAATTTTAAATGAGTGAAGTGAATATATATGTACATACAACGGCAACGTTTTTGGAGCAAGTTCGGTCCGTGATACTGAACTACTTTCCATAAAAACAATTATCGAAAATCGATAACAAAAAAAAACGACGGGTTGCACTCCGGGAGTGCCGGCAGAAGTGAAAACTTGAATATTAACGTTGTGCATTTTTGATATTTTGGAATGGTTAGGGAATAATTTTGCACGAATTGCTTTAATTATCAGTATAAAAGTACTATCATGTATGTGGTAGAATACAATATTTATTTATTGCGCTATCGTACACAAACATGACAATTTATGTTACACTAGCTTTTGCCCGCGGCTTCGCTCGCGTCCTTTCTTAGCGGATGCCTACGTCATAACATCTACCTGCATGCCAAATTTCAGCCCGATCCGTCCAGTGGTTTGGGCTGTGTGTTGATAGATCACTATGTCAGTCAGTCAGTCATTCACCTTTGAGTTATATATATTTAGATTAAAAAAATTATCTCTTAGCTAAACGAAACATCAGGCGCAGGCATGCATTTTCGCCGCGCCGTAGAAAAGGGAGGGGGATACTTCCTCTCCTACGCCGCGCCGGCTGTCTACTCTCCATCCGTCTTACGAATTTTCGATCAGGACACGTGTCTTGACGCGAGTTTAACATTTTTTTTTTCACACATTCACACAAAAATTCGTCCTCCCATACAAAATCTATTTGGCTGAGCGTCAATTTGTATGGGAAGCCGATGGAAATCAGTATCACGGACTGAACTTGCTCCAAAAATGTTGCTAGTGTTTTAAAAGTAACCTGTAATGTATACATGGTTACTTTTAAAACACAGTTACAGGTACTTTTAAAACACCAGCAAAAACTTCGGGTCGGATTTACTCGCGTATGTACCCGAGTAAATCGGAACAGTAGTTTTTGCTGAGTCGTTTATCGCAAATCCCACGGGAACAGTACTATTTTCCGGGATTAAACCCTAGTCCTTCTCAGTACTCTTAACTATATGTATGCGAAATTTCAAGAAGATTGGTTCAGTAGATAAAGCTTGAAGAGGTAACAAACAAACAAACAAACAAAATATACAAACCCACTTTCACATTTATTTATTTATTAAATCTTTATTGACCACAATGGTACAAAAGGTGGACTTAATACTAATGCATTTTCTACCAGTCAACCTTTATTATTACATTAGTTGGGATTGGGATTAAGAAAATGAAACTAGAAAATACTAAATAACAAGAAAATTGATTACCTTGCGTGTTTTCTGGTCGTAAAACAATGTTTTGGTCATTCATCATACTCAATGCCTCAAATTATATCATTTTAACTAGCACCAGGTGCATTACAAAATAACAACTAATATTCTCTTGTAAGCCAACGGTGTGTGAAAAACTACTGTTTTAATCTTTAGCACATTCCTTCCAATATTCATATTTATGGCCTTTTGATAATATCCACTGAGGTAGGTGAGTATTCTGTTCCATGTTTCTGTGTTATAGGTGGAGCTGACAATTAGAGCTAAAATACATATTTTGTTCATTTTCTCGAGTATATGAACAAAATATGTATTTTATTCGAATTATCAAATGAATTTGCGCGATATTCCTAAGGATATTGCGAAAACAAGGATAATAATTAATTTATGGTGAAAATATTTCTTAATCTTACTGGACAAAGTCGCTCTCATATACAAAATACAGACATAAGCAAAATATCGACCTTTATTCGTAGTGATTCTAGCATCGTGTCAGTCAGTCTTCATTTTGTAACGCTAATTCTTCCCTTTTGGCAGTCAAGCCCCCCTTTGTCACAACCAAGTCTTTCCTTGTCTTGTGGCGGCCAAGTCTTCCCTTTCTAGCGGCCACGTTTTTCATTCGTAGCTGTCTAGTTATCTCTCTCTAGACGTCAAGTCTTCCCTTTGTAGTGGACAAGTCTTCCTTTGTAGCGATCAAATCTTTCCTTATGGCAGTCACATTGTCCTTTTGTAACCCTAAGTTTTCCCTTTATAGTGTTCAACTGGTCAAGTCTTCCTTTTTAGCGATCAATTTTACTCGTTAACTTCTCGCTCGCTCATTCTTTAATTCATTAGATTTTTTATAACTTTCCGGTACATTCTCTCCTGACTTTTTTTACGATTGCAATGCATCATTTCCTAATTATAAGAACAATGTTTGCAACAATTATACAGACATGACACATGGGCTAATAAAATATCTTTATTTGCTGTCGTAAGTTAGAAGTACTAGCCGTAAATATTAATATTTTACAACCTCTTCTTTCTCTAGACCTTATTCCATCTACTTGGGGTCGGCCTTCCTTGTCCTTCTTTTCCACTTTGCACGGTCCTGAGCTGTGGGGGCGTCCAACTGAGCTTGTTTCAGGTCATTTTTGACCGTTGTCATCCAGGTGGAAGGTGGTCTTCCAGGTAACCCGCTTCATCGTTGGTAAATTTAGGGCAAGCTTAGCCATACCATCTGAGGCGGTTTTCAACAAGTTTCTCTGATATAAGGGCAACTTTAAAACTTCCTCTTACGTACTTGTTTCGGATTTTGTCCAGTAAGGTGACACCCGCTGACCAGCGTCACATGCGCAGTTCTGTTGTGTGTAATTTTGTTATGTGTTTATTAGTTGCCCAACGTTCTGATCCAAACTGCAAGTATTATGGCAGTTTTGTATATTTTGCCTTTGATCTTAAGTGGCATGTGAGTTGTCGCCATTTTAACCAACCAGTTGTGGTTCTGTGAGAAACATCGTCATCAATCTTGCCATCATTACTGACTATCGAACCTAAATATATTTAAAGTTGGTAAGTCTAGGCAACTGTGCTGTTTCGATGCTGATCTTGATATCAATGAGGTCTCTAGTGCAATTAAATACACAGGACATATGCTCAGTTTTCTTCCTACTTACTCTGTTTTACGAAGCCTATTTCCTTTTTTTTCTTACCAATGTCAGCAATTGATGTCGTATAATTTTCAAGGTTGCATATTCATAGTTTTATCATTTATTAACTTATAATAGATAAATACTTAAACATTTTATGTATTACGATTCAATATTCAAACGATCAATTAGACTTGCTATAACACACAAACTTTACGAATGGACTGGGAATTTCTTTAACGCCATTTGTATGGCTATGCCAAGGTTGTACAGAATATGGCTGTTTGGATCTCTACTCAACTTCGATATCTTCCGACATTTAATGAATTTCGATCCAAAAGGGATGGTTTTTCCCAGTTGAGAAATGGAAATTCCACGGGAGAGAGCACATACATCTTTGGAACAGAAACCAGCGCCTGCGCGCTAACACAATTTACATAGAATGCAGAAAAATAACTTCAAGTTGCTCCTCAACCATGCAGTGCCCTTTCAGCAACAAACCTCTAATATACCGAACGGTTTCAAAGGAGTCAAGCATCAAAAATCATAAACGCTGTAGCTGTTCAATATCACAACCGCTTTGTACTTTTTCGGACAAATCGCTTTGCAACATTCTGCTGGCTCTTTACATAGTCCTGACCGTTTGTAAAACGAAGAACCTTTTGAGAAACTTCCCGAATAGTCCTGAGCATATTTCGATCTAGAACATCAGACAGAATTCCAATCGGCCAGCAGCCCTACAACATAAGACTCAGTCTTTGTACTATTGATGCTTTGTGGCATGTTCAGGGGAAAGTGACATCGTGGCGACTTGTGCACGCGACATCGTGCGTCCGTCTACGCGACATTAGACATTAGCATGAACGACACATATTCATGAAGTATGCTAATAAGGATAATTTCGCTCATGCGAAGTACTTGGAAAGATCTATTCATAGCAGTCATAGTTACAGTGAAATGATGACCATATTAGACAAAATTCTATTGTGATGTGTTGAGGAAGGATTGGCTTAAATGTTTATGTCCAACGATAAGTCACACGGCGTAATTACCTATACTGTATTGACAATCAATGTTTTGTAGATTTTGTCTGTTCACTACTATTCATTCAATGTCGATTCCAATATTTACAAATTCAAGTTATACTTACTTATTGAAATTATATTTTAGAATTACTATTGCTTTTGCTAGGTGCATCCTTTTTCATTCCAAAGAAGACCTTGCAGCATGGGATAGAATGAAATATGCTTAGATAGATATCAAAGCAAATTTCATTTAATGCCTGAGTTAATATGAATTCAATGTTGTGCTGGTTGATTGATACTCGTATGTTTAGTTTCTTTCCAAAAACACCTTGAGTTATGTTTGTCCACCATTGTTTTGGGTTCACCCGATTGAATATCATCGTCAATTTAGTAATCTGTGGCACTAAAACTTAATGATACGCCAATAGTTGCATCTACAGCAAAATGCTCAAAAAACCAGATGCTGCAGTAGTTATTTCAGTTTCACCTCGTGAATTCGTTTTTGTCTTCGGCCGACCTTCTGTTTCCGATGTTTTTAGCAAGTCGACCTTCTAGCTACATCGGCAAATCTACTCCCTAACTTCTCCGTATTTAGTTGATAAAAATCTATTAGGATCTTTTACTTTTTCGCTATGCCTTAACTTTGATCTTGATTTTTCTGAATGTTGCGGTTTTTGGCTACGTTTATATACGCTTTATATGTATCGTATTATCTGAGTCCTGTCTTTTCCTTTTTAGACTACCTTCTTACTTTGATAATTTAAAGTGATACACTTATCGAAGTAGATATCATACATAATGCTGCAGCAATGCTGTCTGTACGTTGTAGTTATCTTTATAAATATCTTATTGAAAACTGAAAATTTAAAAATGATGCCGCATTTGACATTACCAAGTGATTCAGTTTTAGTTATGTTGTACTTGTAGATAAAATTAATCTAAACGTTATCTTTGTTAAGAATTTCATTTGATAAGTGATATCGAAAACATAGGTGCTTATGTTTTGTACTTACTTAGATGCACAAGGTCGGCGTTAGCCGTTTTTCATGTAGCTAATTCATTATATCAATATGATACGTTTTCGTGGTCGTACCTACCACTTCTATGGCGTGATTATTTTATAGTGCTTGTTGCCATGCATACATTAAATAATACATTAAACTTCACTTCTAGTCGTTAACCACGTTTTGACAACTATTCCTGGTTACGGGATATCGTATCGATTGCCTGCTTCTGATTATTACATATTATTAGGCAGAAGCCTTTATCACAAATCGTGTAACAAATGGCCAGTCATCTGATTTTTATGCCTTATTTCCTTACCTCTGCATTCTTTATGCGTCCACATTTGCTTTTCCAACATTTCTGCACATTATCTCCACAACAGCAACACAATCAAATAGCATTTTTTAAAATAAAAATGTATCCTATTAAAATAACAGAAACCCAAACCACGTCTACCGAAGATTATGCTTCCAGATTTGCTATTCAATTACCTAACAACTTGCTATAACGTCCATTATTATTGAAAAAACTGGTCACAAAAAATTGCGCAAATAACGCTTTTCAAGCATCTCGTCCGCCTACGTAGTACCAGCTTTTTACTTGTAGCGATAGTGAATTATTACTCTATCACGGTTGTTACAGGGTGTAAATTTGTGTGAATGCAATCAGAGCAAATCCTTGACATTGAGTCATATCTCGTTGGAGGAATGACCTAAGCTGGGATAACTGCAGCTTTTTCTGTACAGCTATTATGTTTTACATTGTTTTGTGAGTTCTTGACCTCTTTTTTACTTATGGCTACATCCAGTAGTTTTAGAAGCCTCTTATAGTTTAGTTCTTATGTAATATTTATTTCAGTATAATCAGTATAGTTTCCGATAAATGTATAATTTTCTTTAATCACGAAATTATTGTAAACACGCTAAACCTTAAATAATAATTGTACTTGTGGTGGGTACCTATTTTCGTTTCATGTTCAAGTGTTTGGAGTAGTGGATAAAGGTGCGAGTTTAGTGTTTGGTCAGCAAAGCACTCGTCTGTATAACAACGTACTAATACTTTGAAGGACACTTCACCACGCCTTGCGCTTGCGCAACCAAGTTGCATGCGTTGCACGCCTAGCCGGCGCAGAGGTGTGACGAAAGTGCGTCGCGTATACGTGAGACTAGGCTTGCACATACCTACCATAATGTTAAAGACCGTTGAAATAAAACTTTTGCCTTATTTGGTGTGACGGAAGTCACGTTTGTAAATGTAACTTAAATCGAAGTACCTACTATAGTAGCTACTATTAGAACTTTGAAGGTACGTTATAATAAAGTTAGTCAACGGTCATTGGCCCTTGGTTAGCTAATGCTCATGCTTCGTTTTCAGTATCGTGACGACCGACATTCCTTTCACATTTTCCCATAACATTTGCCGTTGTTGAAAGGTTAGCACCTGACCTAGATGTATTAATCTTTTTAAAATTTTCATAGAATGATTTGAAAACAACAGATATAATTAACACTTATACGCGTCACTTTTGTAATTGAACCGCTTTGGTAGGAAGTTGTGTAAATTATTGTGCCACTAAAATTTCTCACACTAAAGTAGGTTTGTAACAGCCAGTAAATCATTGTTGAGCATTGGAATGTTTCCGTCTCTTCAACGAGAGTATTACATAAAGCACGGCTTGCTGCTGGCTGTTCTTGCAGTAACAGTGCCGGTGTGGCTTGGTGTTAATTCGATTACTATTTTATTTATTGCGCCAATACAAGTTTCCCTTAGTTTAGAGAATTTATTTTTATATTTAGCGGTCTGTAGGCGATTAATTAATTTTAAGCGTTGATTAAATCCATCACTATTTTGATTCTCCCACCATCATGCTAAGAGTGGCCTTGCAGGCCTAGGGCTCGCAAAACCCAAACAAACCTAGCCCTCGTGTCTACCCCGTTAGGGATAAAATTCTTTGATGAATGAAATATAAGAACATGACTGTCATGTGAGACGGACTACAATTTACAAAGTCGTAATTTGGCTCAAAATTTACAGCATGATGGTGTATCAGGACTTCAGGCTCCGAAGCAGCATAACTTATAATGCAAGCGAGAACGCACTGGGATGAGAGAGTATGTTTTTCACTCTTTAGGGTCATACCCGTATATCTTAGTGGAAAATCAAAAACCAAAAGGTGGCAACACTATTTCTCGGCCACATCTTATTGGCAGAGAACAGGCAATGGCCATGCATGGCTGACTGCGAGGTACGGACTCCTACTCGCCTTTACTATCGTTTTTTTTTCGATCATCGAGAAATCGTGATGTTCGACAATAATGGTGGTTCTGAATGAATTGATGTTATTCAAGTACACGCCTATAGCAAAACAGTAAGATAAAAAATGAATTATATTTTATGTTGAACGTCACGGCAAATCGTTTTAGTTATTATGACGGCATTGTCTTCATCTTCCGTATAATCATGAGATTATTGCTCAGACGTCGTTGAAGGCTTCTTAGCTGTGCATTGTAGAGATAAAGGTCACTGCGTGAATGCTTATTTTAAGTCGCTTGCATAAGCACGCTTAGTAGGACTTCCGTCTAAGAAAAATGTTCTTGTTATTAATTCATATTTATTGCGAAAATTTGAAGCCGCCGCTGATTACGTGCATACACCTGTTGGTCTTAGTTTACCTACAAACCAGGTTGTGTGCACTGTATGTATATGTCTTTTGAATTATTTTAAAGGAAAGGTGAGCTCATCCTAATCTGCAGAGTCTACGTCATGTGACTGTGGTCACACATCGAAAGTTGCCCAAATCCAATTAAAAAAAGAGCGCCTATCCGGAGGCTTAAGGGAGTTCCACTAACTAAGCAACTCCGGCAGCAAAAGACTGACTGAAAAGCTTTAATACAAGGTAGAGCACCCTGAGGATCCAAGTATGGCATACGCAGTGGCGGATTTCTTCTAAGGCCCGTCAGGGCTTAAAGTGGTCATTCGATGAAACCCTCCCCCTCCCAACTTAATACAAAGGTGGCTGAAACTACACGATCCATATGTAGGTAGACGTATGTCTGCAATAATGCTCGTGCATCGTGCAGGAAAAACATTAGAAATTGAAAGGGTTGGCTGATATTGCACGGCCTAGGGCGGCCAGGACTACAGATAATCAAAGCAAAACATAAGCAGTTTATGACCTAAAGAGTGATTATCCTTTTATCTGTCCATAAATTGAAGGGTTTACTGTACAATAGTAGAAGGAAAAAGAAGACGAGGGAAAGGAAGACCGAGAATGAAGTTATTCCAACAAACTAAAGAAAAGTTTGCTTTTAGGTTCTACCAGGACATTAAAAAGATGGCAAGGAGAAAAGAGGAATGCAGGCATCTCCATTTAACTCCACCGACAAAAGCAAGCTCTTAAATTACAAGAGAGAGACTGTACATTCAAGAGTTTTTAAGATAGTAGATTCATCTTATGGCACACTATTGTATATAGCCGCACTGTCTACTGATTTGCAAAACAAATATCGGACTTATTTTCGTATGTCACGCACGGCTCAGTCGCTTGCGTAATAGCCGAAATGATCACGCTGACATAATCTGAACTGAATCTCCAAAGCGCAAATCAAATCCGCATAAATATTCAATAACAGTTTTTACATTATCTTGATTGGGTCATTCGATATCAAAATTTGCAACCGAATCTTAAATTTATATCATTATAGTGTGTGTGTGTGGTTTCATAATCTTGTCATTAATCATCAAGAATGTAGTATCACTCTTAATACATACTTGAAAATTTCTTATCTCAAAAACTAGATTCTGCTTCCTGTACAAAAGGTTAATGACATTAGATACTTGAATGGTGCAAATGTTACGACAATACTAGTCAGACTTGCCAATCCCGTCAAGAAAGATACATAATTACTTCTAGGAAACTAAGAACTTTCTACGACAAGTTTTTCATATACTGCCCTGTACGGCTTACTTAAGATTTATCCAATGAAAGTAAGAGGATTCGATTTTTAAAGTCATGACTATCGAATTATTGTTCATGGCCATTGTAAATCGAGAATCGAGACACGCCGACGATTGTTTCATTTCAAATCTTACGAAATCTGATCCATGCTTAGATTTGCATACAGAATCAAATCAATAAAATGATAGGTAAAGCAACCTTTTGTTGTTTCATAATATTTTTTTATCAAAATCCTCACGATAGAAAGAAATATATATTTTAAGTTCTGGTATAACAATGCTAGAGTTGAAAAGAATTTTAGTCTCTTACAACTACACTAATTAAGTTGGAAATGTTGCAAAATCTATTATTAGGTTGTTAATTTCTAAATTATACAGAAATACTGTAACTTTTTGTTAATAATGAGTTCGCGGGTTTTATCAGCGTCCTTAAAATACTTTATAAAGCCGTGGAAACCATTTATTCGATCTAACGAGCCGATGATTATCGATTGTCCATTTAAATTGAAGCGAATTAATTTATCCATTAAACGTTTGTAGATAAAATTTCGACTTCATTTTATTATCATAATTAGCTTCTGTGAGGAGTACGTGTGTTTGTAATAAGGTTTTTTTTTAAATAAATGACAGGTGTGGTTAGGTTAGTAAGGGGAGCGGCGCGTGCGCAGAGGGTGAGGCCGGCACACGCCTTATGCTCTTTTTCTTATCTTACCCAACGACCGCATGTAGCATATGTATTTCCAACCAAACGTATATCGCATAGGCCGCGCCTACATGCACCTTGGATGATAATTATTTTAACATCTTCTAAACTTTACGATAGCAAAGCAACTTAAAAGGTTATTTCAAGCAATGATTACATACCGTGCATAATATTTATCACATTACTGCCTGGTTTGAACTATATTTTTAAATTAATAACCACCAGTTTTACTTACATCTTATAGCATGGGTAAGACGTAAAATATTTTGTGTAATTATAATCTATTAAAAGGTTTATTTGCGACTTGCTGACGACTCGGATACGATATTATTCGGACACACTGTCCGAATTGACAATTTTTAATTTTAATATTTTTTCACTGTCAATTCGGACACCAATAAAGAAAAATTGTTTTGTACAGTCAGAAAGAAATTTCCGACGAAATTTATTTGTCTGTTTCCCAAATAAATTAATATATCTGTATTGAACTGATATTATCTGTGATGTTTAGTATTAAGATTGAAAAAATATTAAGTAATGCCAAATCAATCAATGTGACTGTTGTCGAAATATTTTTTATATAATTTTATTGTAGATTAACCAAATATTTTAAGTGATTTTAGTTTTTTTTTTTCACGATTGAAGTACATGTCCAAGTATCTCCACAAAGCAATTTATTAAAGCCACTTTAAAATATTTTTTCATCTGGTAACGCTTTTTTTTACACATAATTAAACCTTTTTCTATCTGACTGTACTAAATTTGATGGTGTCCGAATTGACAGTGAAAAAATATTAAAATTAAAAAGTGTCAATTCGGACAGAGTGTCCGAATAATATCGTGTCCGAGTCGTCAGCAAGTCTTATTTGCATTCCCATCATCATTATTTAAAAATAGTGTTCATGGCAAACGAATCGTGTGTTTTGTTAGATTGTCGTATTTTTTAATGTAGATAGTTATAAAGCAATTCAGTTCATATCAAAAACGTCTGTTTCTCTCATTGATTTTATTATTCTTTATTTTAGCCATTCGATTCGTGTCTTCTATCTTTCGTTGCTTACGTGTTTGATGTAGGACATCAGCAACTTAAATATATACTAGTGGTGGGACTGCCAGAGGTATTGATGAATGTCAACCGTCGTGCCCGTCCGGTATTCGGGACGACATTTACGATACATGTACATCACT
Source organism: Acrobasis repandana (assembly GCA_963576875.1). Lineage (NCBI taxonomy): Eukaryota > Metazoa > Arthropoda > Insecta > Lepidoptera > Pyralidae > Acrobasis > Acrobasis repandana. Next base: position 4,264,708 of record OY756230.1, on the reverse strand, counting down.
TTTTTGTATGTACACGAAAAAAGGTGTTGAAGAAAAGAAGACAACAAACACTGTTCGATAATATCACTAATTAAATGGCACAGGCATTTTAATTAGGTTCAATTTGCCCGCAAGTGCTCCATACGTTTTGGCGTAACGTAACGGACATGCTGAGATGGTAATCGATTAAATTATTGGTCCGACCCGATGTCGATCTTTGTATTTCCCTCAGCCTATTTGACATTTACATGTTTTGGTGTTTGATCAAGGGATAACTATGTGAGACTAGATTAGATCCGTTATGTCAGACTCTACTTAAAAAATCTTTTTTATTACCTCGCTTATTTTTATTAATCCTTCTTTTGCTTTTCTTTCTTGTATTTAAGAGCCACCCTCTTGTCGGTGGATTGCTTTCTATTTCTGTCTTTCACCCGTTCTTAAACTACTTATATGTTTTCACATTTATTTATTTTTAAATAGAAGGAAATATAGGTGTTGGAAACTTCTGGTTAATCAAAGCAAAGCAGAAACTTCTGGTCTTACGTTTTCCAACTCCTCTTTTACCTTCTATCTTTCCTTCAATTGTGAGTTTAAAGAAGGCATCGTGTCGTAGTAGATGACCGAACATTTTGCTTCTTCTATTTTCTAGGATTTGTAATACAGGGTAGGTAACTTAGATGTATACAACTTTTTTTGCCGCCATTTTGTTTTGGCGGCAAATATGATAGCTAAAAGCTGAAGCTTTTCTTCGCACATTTGCGAAAAACTACCACTTTTGGCAAATGTGCGAAGAAAAGCTTCACGTTCTCACTTTAAACTGTAAAAAGTAGTTCATAAAATAGTTTGAAGGCTTAGCACTTCGCCTGCTGAAAACGCACCGTATGTGTTTTCATTTTCGCAAAACACACACGGTGCATTTTTCAGCAGAAGAAGTGTTATAGTGTAGTAAAATAAGAAGTGTTATATATAATAGAAAAAAAAATGATATCTCCGTTTCCTTTCAAATAATTTATTTTAAATGGGGGCAGCACTGGACCCTGAAAAATTTATGATCCGTTAATGTATTTTTGGCAATAGCAATCCTCTTTTTAATATCTTCAGTGCATCTTGTCTCTTCGGTAATAATTGTACCTAATACTTTTTTTAAATCTCTGTGCGTCTTGAGAGTCAAGTCAACCTTTTACTTTTACACTACCATTGTTAAATCTTTTCTTCTTCTTTTGCCTACTCTGTGGGATCAGCACAGCATGTAATTCGCTTCCAATTATTCCATTACTCATCTCCCCTGTTACGTCTTTTCTATTTTTATGATCCCGTTAATGTATTTTTGGCAATAGCAATCCTCTTTTTATTATCTTCAGTTCCTAATACTGCATATCACTCATCTCCCCTGTTACATCTTTTCTAGTCATGTATTAATAATTTTATCTTATTGTTTTATTTTTATTGTTCCGTTACATTGGTGTACAGCATATATACATATTTTAATCATATTCTGCAACGCTGATTTATTAGAATAGTTTTTTATGCCAAATAATCTTCAAGCAAATAATAATGAAAAATTATACAATATTGTTTACGGGATATACCAAGTCTATATCATGTTATTAAGAAAATTAAGTTGGTTCTTCTTTAGACTAGGCATTATAGCTTCCAGCTTGTCTGTCTGTCATTAATTTTCATATGATATTGTCGGGTTAGCGTAATGCAATTCCTTATAATGTCGCTCTAAGCCCTCGTAATAAGCAACACGTACAAATATGGTGATTCGAGAGACATTTGTCATATACTTGGGGTGGAAGGGCCCATATGTTTGAACACCTGTCAGCCGTTAATTCACAGGGCGAACACTTTAATGAAACCAGTTTTGTAATATGGTTTAAGCTTGGTATTAAATAATTCTTCAAAATAAGTTTAAGCTCATAAAATAAGTTATAATTACCTATTTTTTACCTTACCTTTCGTTATTTTAAGAAAAGTCAAAAATGAATAAAGTACCTAATTAAAGCGTCTATAACAAATCAAAAGTCGAATGTGCTTCTTCTTCCGCACAGGTCGTAGAAGTCGACCTAGGGAATGGGTGTAATTCTAAAGATCTTTTCCGAATAGGCTGTGGGCTAGCAACTTGTCACCTATTTTTATTTTTAATCTATATTCTATTATAGGTAAATTCTCTGGCTCCAAATATTTATCTATCTATATTTAAGAGATATGCTCTTATCCGTGGAGTATGAATTCTCTTCCATTTGTCTCTCTCTCTCTCTCATCTGCCAGTGGTTTTACTTCGCTGTACGACACGACGTTCACCTTTTCCTTTATTTGTCTGTCCAAATATATAGGTACTTAATTTATATAGAATTTGCTACGGCGACCGCCTTATCGTTGGCTTCATTCATATCTGCATAATTATCTGCCTATTTACAAAGAGTTGGCGCATCACATTGCTAAGCATCGTTAGGTGCCCGCCGTGGCTCTATCTTATCTGTATTTTACAAGCTTTATTTAGTTTCACCTGTCCCGTTGTCTGTGCTTTCAAATCATATCTTGCAAGCTAAATTAGATCTTAACATACTTCTGTAAGTTGGGTGACAATGCAATATTATGATATCATTGACCTGATCTCATGATGAAGCCGGAAGGTGACCACGGATCTCATAAAACAACATAACCTCACCGAGTTTGTTTCGTCTTGACGAGCACTTTTAACTTATTAGTTTATTGTTTTAGATAAAAACTTGTTTTTAAAAATATTTTTTTAAATAATTACTTATTATTTAATATTATAACAAACTGACCACACACCGTGATCACTTCCGAACATTCGAAATATTTCTGTAAAATAATGGCGTTAAAACGTGTAATGAGAAAACAGTTCATGGCTTTAAAGTCCTGAAAAAAAGCCATTGGCAAAATTCTTTAAAACTACTTAAAAAGTACTGCAAATTACATTAAACAGAAAAGGTACCCGGTGTGTGTTTAATTGGTTTCGTGTTCAAGAAAGATTATGAAATTATGATGACTTTTTACGAACTACATTCTTTGCACTTGCGCCCGTGCAGTGCACATGTCATATAAAAATAACATTCAATTTTTATATTTTTAAGATACTCGTGTGTTTCTGTCGAAATATCTACTTAGGTTGTTTTTCCAACCAACTTTTTCATCAAAATAAATAAATTAAATAATATCTGTGTCACATTTTACCCAAGAGAATATAAATATTTTTTGAGAGATCGTTGCAATGGCGATTGGATGGTAATTCTCAATTGCTTGACAATCGTATTCATTATTAACATTAATTAACAAGACTAATACGTTTCTTGATTTCATATAAATAAAAAATCCAGTGTTGACGACGGGAGGCGCGGGTTCGGGTTTTGAATCGAAAAAAGAAGAAATATCCTCATAAGTAAACAGTTTTAAGGCAAAAAATATTAATTCAATAATTCCGTGACATGCAATCGATGGCCATAGAAAAACAAAAATTTTGCAAAACCGGTCTAGTGCGAGCGGACTCTTACATGAAGGGTTCCGTAGCTCCTTACAATGTTTTAAAACGCTGAAAAAAACACGTTTGTTGTATGACGAACCTCTTTAATTTTTAATTTTATCTTATTTTTACTATATCGTTTATAGCGGCCACAGTAAAAATTTCAAGTGTTTCGCTATTACGGGTCAAGAGATAGATCACTGTGACAGACGGACAGACAGCGGGGTCTCCGTAATAGGGTCCCGTTGGCACCCTTTAGGTACGGAACCCTAAAAAGTAACCAGTCAATACGAAATAGGTCGACAGCGTGGCCATTTCCAACAGCCGGTGTGTGTTTAAGGTGGAGGTATAGGCAAATGACCTTGAAGTGGCGCCCTCACTTGAAATAAATTATTAACTCGTAAATATGGAGATAATTTCCATATTGCTCTTCGTCATGCACTAGATAGCCCTTTAAATTATTTTATGAACCACCGTTGAAAGTATTTACATTAGTCCGTCTAGCTTTAAAACTTGCTTCCGCCAAAAGTGGCCACGGCAAGTTTTAAAGCTAGACGGATCACCAATAATAGTTTCAACGGCAGTTCATAAAATAATTTAAAGGGCTATCTAGTGCATGACGAAGAGCAATATGGAAATTATTACCATATTTACGAGTTAACAATTTATTTCATACTTCAAGGCCATTTGCCTATATCTTCGCCTTAATTGGTTTCGTGTTCAAGAAAGATTATGATGTCTTTACGAAACATATACTTTGCACTTGCACCGTGTGCATTTTAATGTCAGAAAAAAACTCACTCCTTTTATAACGTCATTTTTGTATATACAATACTGTGTAAACGACATGATAGGACAAAACAAGACATGATAGACAAAGGAATTTGAATATTACTGAATATCTTGTAACACATGTCTGGCAAATAAAATCATTTTTAACGAGTTTCTTTCGGCGTTACTTCTCATCAGTAGTCGTTGCAAAACGCTAGGTTATGTATCGCTATCAGTAGCTGTTTAAAAAAATATATTTAGTTAAACACGTAATATACACTGAAATTATTGACGTGTAAAAGTGCATGCGATGGCACAGAATACATAAGAGTCAAACCGATGGCCTAAATCCTAATCCTAACTTCCTAACTAATATTATAAATGCGAAAGTGAGTTCGTATATTTGTTTATTTGTTGGTTTGTTTGTTTGTTTGTTTGTTTGTTTGTTTGTTTGTTACCTCTTCACGCTTTATCTACTGAACTAATCGTCTTGAAAATTTGCATACTTTGAAGTACTGAGAAGGATGGGTACCTTTTATCCCGAAAAAAGTAATGTTTCCGTGGGAATTTGGAATACGCGAGCGAAGCCGCGGGCAATAGCTAGTCTTCTTCTTCTTTAACTTAAGAGCTTGCTCTTGTCGGTGGAGATGCCTCCATTTAATAGCTAGTACTGAATAAATATTTGATTCTTGATTCTTAACTAGCTAAACAGGCCATCCGATGGTAAGCTGGTAACTGTAGACTTGTCTGTAGTCAAACGTTGGTGTAGATGTGATAATTACGGAATGGCGTGCATCGTGCATCTGAGTCCCGCCCAGTCTTGCCTTCCTGTCATTTAGCCATGTATCTTCCAGGCACCGTGATAATTAACATTTGCCAGTATCGATTACCTTTAAAAATTGCGTTGGATCTGTTGTAAAAGCAAACATTGTTTATTATTGCCACTTCTAGCAACTTGGGTGGGTGGTGAAGAACGATTGTATTAAATTCTTATTTTTATTTATTTAAAGAGTCTACAGTATTAAATTAAGAAATGAGCATATAGAGTTAAGGTTGTATATGTACACACTAATAGCATACAACTTTAGCCTAAAAATCATTTATATTTTATTTTCATTAAAGGTTTAAGTATAGTTTACTAGTCAGATCACTGGTATAATCAAAATATGATGACAATCGTATCACGATATTGATCCTTTTCCAAGTAAATAGTTTTATAATCAACTAGCAGTCCACCCCGGCTTCGCCTGTGGTACACACATAGCCTATGTCACTCGGGAATAGTGTAGCTTTCCAACGGTGAAAGAATTTTTTAAATCGGCCCAGTACTTTTTGAGCCTATTCATTATAAACATACAAAAATAGGTACAAATCTTTCCTCTTTATAATATTAGTGTAGATTGAGGTTGTGTATGCATTTGTAGGTTTCAGTTAAAATTATTCCAATCTGTATTTTTAGGGTTACGTACCCAAAGGGTGCAAACGGGACCCTCTTACTGAGACTCCGCTGTCTGTCCGTCTGTCACAGGGCTCTATCTCTTGAACCGTAATAGCTAGACACTTGAAATTTTTACCAATTATGTATAACAACAAACACTAAAAGTAAAAAAAAGTTAAAAATTAAAGGGGGTCGTCGTCATACAAGAAACGTGTTTTTTTCAGCGTTTTTGACTTGATCTATAAAATGGCATTAATACTTGAAATTTTCACCGATTATGTATTACTATTACCACTATAACAACACATACTAAAAATAAGATAAAGTTAAAAATTAAAGGGGGTCGGTAAATTAAAGAAACGTGTTTTTTGAGCGTTTTAAAACATTGTACGGTGGGACGGAACCCTTTATGTACGAGTCCGACTCGCACTTGCCTGTTTGTTTTAGGACTTGTGACGGGTTAAAAATGGTTTTTGTACTTTATCCTATATTGTCCCATTGCTGGGCACAGGTCTCCCCCATCTCTTTCCAAGACTCTCATTTACGTCGTCACTCCATCAAGTAGGTATAAAAAAAAATGTTGAGGTGTACTTACTTTATAATATGAAATTTATTATAAAAAAAATCTTTGACTAGAGCAACGCCGCGGGCAACATATGTACATATAAGGGGAATAAATAAGGAATACAAAGTATTTTTAACTACCTCAATGCGTTTTTTATTATCCGCTTTCGCTAAAGACAGCTTAAATTTTCATGGCACGTAAATAAGAATGGATATTCAGTACATTGAGTGAAGTGCAATACAGTGAGTCAAATTTTGAGGATATCCAAGAACTTGTCATATATGTATTATCCTTATACAATGCCTCATACAGCTGCGCCGTCCTGTTTATAAATTACGTTGAGCTTAGATCATCATAATAATATATGAATAAGTAAATATTTTCCTTCGTCCACTTAACTCGTACGATACTAGAATACCCATATCATTTTAAGCCTCGCATATAAAGTTATCAAATTGTTAAAATCTAAGATATGTGTATTCGGTGACAGAAACATGTCATGCAATAAATAAATTAAACTTTCTTATCATTAGACTTCCTTTTATGGACAGTTATTTTTTTATGTTATATAGCATTTATGCCAATAATAGCGCTGATGGTGTGACTAGAGGGCTGGCCTTTATTTGACTCAAAATATTTGCATTGCCATACAACGTGCCAGGCAAAGCTGCAAGCATCTGGGTACGTTACCACGGGGCAGCGATTTATTTTATTTATTTATTAAAATCTTTATTGACCAAAATGGTACAAAAGGTGAACTTAACGCTAATGCATTTTTAATTAAAAGTAGTTTTCGTGTTTTTATTTTATTAATTTTTTTACAAGCTTCTTGCTCAGTAAAAGTTATAATTAATTACTGTTGTAATTATTGATTATGTAGTATTATGAATTATGATTTTATAACTTCCTACTTTGACTAAACACACTCACTGAGTATGACTAGTTTCATTTCTTAGTACTTAATGCTTTTAACGTACGCAAATCTTCTTATATAATGTTTCATAAGTTCGCACTCGATGGCAGATGTTTGCCAAACGCACATGTTCACAAATTCTTGTGAAACCAGTTTACTCGTACGGTAGCTTTAGTCATATTTTAATAAAATCCTTGTTGCGAAGCATCGAAATAATAATTCTCTAGAATCGTAAATAATCCCGAAAAATCGTTCCACGTGATATGTACCGCGGCGGGCGGGGCTTAAAATATGAACAGCGTGGCGCAACAGTTCGCCGTGACAGTCGTGCAGTTGCGTCGCAAGAAGTTTCCTTTGAGAATATTGCTGTGTTTTTGCGATAATCGATTCATTAAAAATGCCGTCATGTGCCGTGAAGTGGTGTAGAAGCCATACAGACATGAAAATTAGTTATTAAAAAAAAGTAACACGTAAACAAGGTTATTTATTTTAGCGTAGCGTACTGCATTAGGTTCCATCCGCGCGTTGTTCCTCACCGCTCTTTGCGTTGACTGCCCCACCTGTCGACCTTGTCGCGACCAATCGCATGCATCTTTGTCTATGTGTGCGTTCGAGTGTTTCGTTGTACTTACTGTTCGTTTGTTTGCGTAAATGGAATCAGAATCGAAGCGGTGAATGTAGGAGCGTTAGATCTCTAGAGAATTATACCTTGATGTTGCGAAGTAATCACTGAAATGGTAATTTAATAACACTAATATCACTATTTACCGAGCTGTATTTTTATTTTCCTTCCTTGAACCTGTGTTCAAGTACCAGTGCACCTAAATCATTTTGTTGAAAGGAAAATTGTAGCGTCAAACTTATCAATAATATCATTGGTAGTAAAACATACACTTGTTTTATTAATATATATGAACAGCACTGATTTAAAAACACGAATAGTTTTGCAATTTCTTTTAACATTGTTGTTATTCTCTTGTACGCTAATTCCTTCTTCTACCTACATTATAAAATTAACTGTCCTTGTGACTTCTTAAATTTTATCTCAGACTTTGAACGTACGTGTAATCCTGTTTCCATCAATAAATTTTAATTAAGATCACCATAAGAGACAGCGTGGCATTATTTTTGTATAAGCTATATCTGTAAAGGAACAGTGGCCACTAAGTTCAAAAAGTATTGACATGGCGAGTCTTCTAAGCGCTGAGGACGCTGGATATTACGAGAGGTCGCAGGGAGGTCGGATGACTCACCCAAACCGGATTCGCAAGGCGGCTAGGCAGCTCGGCTCCGTTCGTTACCGCGAGATGTTTTCAGCGAATGCCAGTTTTAACGAAGGATATCCGAATTTCGACAATTACTAGTCGGATTATGCCAATAGATATTTTTGTTATCGATAATTCGTCTCAACTCTTTGTCGTTATTATAGCATTCGTCATCATATCTAATTTTATGGGTTTAATGGCAAGGCATTGAATAAAAATTTTATTGTCTGCATGACAATGTTGATTATAATTTTTGTTATCTTCTAGAAGTGTCATAGCATGTTTATTATCGTCGTGCATCGTTTAAATAATCGGCAAGAAGATTTCATGACTCTAATGATGTGTGACTACATGATGCTGTCGTGCTGAATTGATGATTTTTCTATTCTAGTTTACATTAATCATACCGCGCGTGATGGTGACAAGGCATATTTGATCTTTTGATTTATTTTTTTCATTAATAATTTTTATGTCACTGAACGAACATAAAACATATTCCTCAAATAAATAAATAAAATAAAATTTGTTTATTGGGTAACTATTTAAATTACAAGCTTTTGTTGCTGGAGCTTGTAATTTAAATAATTAATTTGCTTGCTTAATCCTCAGCAATCGTTCCTATTAGCAATTGACTGTAAAACCTATTTTGTTTCAAAATGTGTGATACATTATTTATATAATTTAGATGCATTTAGATTCCGTTACTACCACCTTAACAAAACTAAAGTATCCTGTATGTCTTGCGCTGAACCACATTACAATCGCTAGGACAGACATTAGCTTATGAAACTTTTTCTTTACCACCTTTTATTGCCCGCAAATTATATTTCCTTTTTAATTATTAAACTATTTCGAAATCAAAAGAATAGTTTGTCTCTGTGTCTTAAGAACTCAACTTCTTTAAAAAGAATTAAATTGGCATTCATTGAAAAAATAAAATACTTCATCAGCGTTAAAAGTGACCAGTAGCACCCAAGTCTTGCGTATAAAATATTGACACAGCATCCTGCTGGTACTTGAAAGTCCTTCATTACTATTTCCAACAATACTACCAGCTAGTATTATCGCTAATTTGCCACCCATATTAGGTTTTAGGCACATACTGCCGAATATTTGATGTTGGAAACGGATAAGAGATAAAATACGTCGCCTGTTCTGTGGGCGGCCTCCCAATAGTTGCATCATTGCATATTGCCATTGTTCCAAAGCTGACTACGATTCCTGATATGATAAGGTTCGTAGATAAGATTGTAACAGTTTGTAACACAAAAATACCTAAATTCAATTCATTAAGGCCATAATGATGTCTAGATCGTATATTGTTAATCGATTTTCATATCAATTAGTCTCAAATATTATTTTATGTTCTTATTGCCGATTGACATATTGTATTGGATATCATAAAACATATTGTCAATATCCATTCATCCAATCTGTGGAATATTTAACCATTATCATTATTAAAATGAAAAATTATTTCAGAAGGTACCACAAACATTTTTTCACGTTTATGAATATGGACACAACGAATAATAATAAGTAATTAAAAATAGTAGGTCAGAAACTTCGAGGTGTTGAAGATAACAATCTGTAAGTACATTATTATTGTTGTGATAAAGCTACGAAAACCCTCTGTATAGATTGTTTATCAATTGTTATCTTTTGAACAGGATACATTTGTGATAATGACGACATACGGTGCCGATTCTAGCTAGATGACATAATAATTATTATAATACATGCGAATTTACCCTAGAACTTAAAAAAAGTTGAATGTTTGAATCATGTGTGCCACTGCTTTGCCTAAGTTGTTAAAATTCATCATTTTTATCTAATTTGTTGTCTTTTAACAAATTAGATAAAAATGATGAATTTTGTTCCCAGTTGCATCCTCAGCTGTGCTGCTTGGAGCCCAGGGTGCGCTTTCCCGCTTTTTCTTCTCCAAATATAACTAGCGTGTCAATGGTTACCCAAGGATGCCAAAGACCTTGCAAAATGGAGAAGAAATATCCGGAACAGTTTAAATGATTTGACTATAGTTTTACAACCGGCCGCCTGCTTGACGTCAACCCTCTTTGGGAATGTATTTATGCGAAAGTTTTACAAACGGCCGCCGCCCGACGTTAATTCTCCTTGGGAATGCAATAGACAATATGCATGTGATTCAGAAACGAGCAATAAAAATTATGTGTAAACTTTATTGCTAAAGAAAATTACCCATATATATACTTTTTCAATTTAACTTGTTTCCATTGAGAAATTAATTATTTAAAAGTTGTATTTTTCAAATTCCCTCGCAAATTTCCGAAACGCAACGCTATTGACGGAACGAAACGTGACGACACCAAACACTGTCAAACTTAATTTTCTAAATAGTCTGTACTGTCAACTATAGAGAGAAAGAAGGAGACTATCTGTCAATGTCAATAAGTTGTTTGTAATTTGTATGATTTTTGGAGGTTATTTTCATTGTTTTGCTCAATTATTAGTGTTCTTTAAAAATTATTAGCTGAAAGCCTGACTCCTGGTGAAAAAAGACTTGCTACAATGATTGAAAGCGGTTTTGTTATGGCACAGTCAGATAACCTGCCTAAAATTGATGTGTTTATGATGACTACGTACTTCGCAAGTAATTTCGATTTTACATCCTCTGAACTCGGAGGAGTAAGAGCTGCGAGGTAAATAGTTTATAGATATTTTATAAATTTCCATTTTTTTCAGTTTTGTACTTATGAGACGAGTCAATCAATTAATTATAACCTAAAATATGGTATTCCTATTTTTTCATTTTCTTTTTCCATTGACACTGACATTGACAGTGTGCGGTGACGTCACAGAATAAAAGCGCTCAATGGCACGGCGTTTAAGTCGTCCGAAAATTATAGTAGGTTTAATATATTTTTTTAAGCTTATTTAATAATATTCTGTGCGTGTTATATTTTTTTCCGGTTAAATAATAACTTATAGAATCGTTTAAAAAAATAAAAAAAAGACATGAATATACCCTATTGTAGCACAATATGTTTTTGCTTAGTCCTTTAGTCGCCTCTTACGACATTCACAGGATGAGATGGAGTGGTCTTATTCTAACCCGGAACCACACGGTCTTTTACCGAATAATATGTGTTTGTAAATATATTAACTTGAATATTATATTTTACATAAATACAATTATCTTTAAAAACAGTGTTAAGACGAAACAGAAGGGCCGTTTTTCCATAAAAACGTAGTCTCCTGTTTCCTCCCTGGATAATGCCGGTAGAGTTATATTTTTGAAGTGAAAACTTCTTTAGCGGCGTTGTGCACATTTTTTGTAATGGGTAAAAAATGTTAAACTCGCGTCAGGACACGTGTCCTGATCGAAAATTCGTAAGACGGATGGAGAGTACACAGCCGGCGCGGCGTAGGAGAGGAAGTATCCCCCTCTCTTTCTACGGCGCAGCGAAAATGTATGCCTGCGCCTGCTGTTTCGTTTAGCTGAGAGATAAACTTTTTAATGTAATATAAATTGTCATGTTTGTGTACGATAGCGCAATAAATAAATATTGTATTCTACCACATAAGTGATAGTACTTTTATACTGATAATTAAAGCAATTCGTGCAAAATTATTCCCTAACCATTCCAAAGTATCAAAAATGCACAACGTTAATATTCAAGTTTTCACTTCTGCCGGCACTCCTGGAGTGCAACCCGTCGTTTTTTTTTCCTAAATATCTATAGCCACTATTAGCATGTCCCTATGTTTTCTTTTTTTCATAAATTGTTTATTAAAAGAGATATGAACGTTCAAAAACCTAAAAAAATTGCCAGATTTTCCGCTGTGTTCAAACATCCGGAAAACAAAATTGACTAGATTATACATATAAAAAAATTAAAATAAAGTAACATCGCTTTAGTCTTTGTTAATTCGTAATGAAAAAAGTACTTATATTGGTTAAGTTTTGGAGAAGAAATCATGGGACTACGAATCGTTGATTTTCTGTTATTTTAATAGGTATTTTTAGTCCAAGCTGCAGTACGTCTTTATGGCACTTGCTCGGTTGTAGTTCGGGCACAGCGCAACATCAATAGATTTTTAAATTAATGCATACTGGAATTAACGCGAAACGTACCCTTTTTTTATTTAGTTTGCTGACGTTTCGTTCGGGTTTTACCGAACGTGGTCCACCAAATTCGATTCGCCCGAACGAAACGTCAGCAAAATAAATAAAAAAGGTACGTTTCGCGTTAATTTAATAATAATGCGCACGTATAATGTGACAAGATTGCTTAGTTCTGCTGAATGCAAATAGATTTGTCACCGAACCCCACTTCCATACATCATTTGTTAGTCCACTTTACAGTTGGCAATGTTGACATGCTTCTTCTGGCCATTCTATTGATGCCTTCTTTTGCTTTTAACTTGCACAATTATAATATAACGGTTTATTTTTTTGTTACTATGGACATCGGCGAAGATATTGCTATAACTTCCGTTGATTCAGTCTTATTCTCTTTGTTTATAAGTCAATGAAGAATCGTTAACACCAAAGTATTTAGAGAGACAACAAATTGTGTTGCGATGACGATTAAAGAACATTGCGGTTCTCCAATAGGCATGAACCGCATGAAAGCTGGTGTTGTTGTTTTCCTATTCTTTTCATAATACTTTGATCTCCCACTTTACTCATCTCGATTACATTCGGCCGTTGCCCCGAATTTAATTGCTGACAATCAGCTAAAGTGGTTGTATCATTGCTAAGAACATAATTTGTACTAGTACCATTATATTGTTTACTGTAATTGACTAAATGCTTAAATTTATGTTATTATTCTTGTACGAGTATTATCTTTTATTTAAACAAACGTTACTATTTTTTTGTATTACATTCTTGTTTGTGCTTTACTTGGACTGCAGGATTAACCCATTCCCTATTCTATTAATTTTAAAACAATAGTTAAACAGTAGATTTGTTCATGTATGATTCACGGGACATCCCTGACCTGTTAAAAGACTGAGAACGACGTAATTCTGTAAGTTACAAAAATCTCGTTTAAGGCATCTTCAACAATTTTCTAATTTAATTTGGATTCACGTTATGAGACTGACGTTGCTTACTACTCTTGTCGGTAAATAAGGCATCGTGTTTTGACACTTCTTGTAAAATGTGTTATTTATTTATCGTTTTTTAGGGTTCCGTACCTCAAAAGGAAAAAACGGAACCCTTATAGGATCACTTTGTTGTCCGTCTGTCCGTCCGTCCGTCCGTCTGTCAAGACCCTTTTTCTCAGGAACGCGTGGAGGTATGTAGCTGAAATTTATATCAATTACTCAGGTCTACTGTCCCTTGAAGCTGTGAAAAAATCAAACTTCTAAGCCAACGCAATCAAAAGATACAGCCGTTTATGCCGCAAATTTTCGACACTTGCAAGGGAATCAAAACCTAAAGGGTGCTTCCCGTGAACTCAGAATCTTGAAATTTGGTACGAAGCAACGTCTTATAGCATAGATAAAGGAAAAATTACGAAAACCATAAATTTTTAGTTACATCACATAATATATTTTTTTTTAATAATTTTAAACTTACTACCCATTTCCTCATAAACGCGTAGAGGTATTAAATTGAAATTCATACCAAATACTAAACCTTGCAGGTTTGTACGGAACCCTCGGTGCGCGAGTCCGACTCGCACTTGGCCGGTTTTTTGTTTGTTTGCTCTAAACATCATCATTATGATTGTATCAGTTGCCTCAAAAACCTAGAGATGTTACATTGTTTTGAATTGTTTTCACTATCTTCAAACGAATAATACCAGAATATTTATCTACTTAATGTTTCCATGAGGCAGTAAACAGAATGTTGTTACATAAATCTTGTCTATGGCGATCTAACAATGAATCGCAGTAATATCCCAACGGTCGCCATTAAGCCAATACGAGTTGTAGCTATTTCTAGAATGTTCGCGGCGCAGCCTTCACTCTCTTGCAGAATGCACTTGATTGTTGTAAACATGCCGTTTAGTGCTCCAGAAATAGACTGCGGAGTGATGTGCCTTTCTTGTGACGACGTGCTCCATTTGAGTAACTATGACTGTGATGTCATCAGATTTATTGATATTGCCCCCAGATCCGGACTTATTATTGAATAAAAAAATTACGATATCTATGTATATTATCTATCATATATTAATAATTTAGCAATACTTATGTTAGCTACTTAACTTATATATATATATTATAAGTAGCTATTGTACAAGCTTTTATTGTATAGCTTTTATACAACGTGTTAATGAACTAACGCAAAACCTCTCAGATGGTACCTCAGCCCATAAAACTGAACAACTTTTGTTTTACTACTGTCACGAAACCCAAAAAATAATAATTTTCATACAAACTGATTAACTGATCGAGTCAATTTGTATAAAAATCCGAAGTTTTTTCGGGTTTGTTGAAAGTTGTAGAGCAAAAGTTGTTCATTTTCATGGGCTGAGATACCATCTGAGAGGTTTTGCGTTAGTTCATAATTACATTCCTGCTTTATCATCACATCATCAGACACTGTTTATCACATCAGAGTACTTGTTGAATAAGGATATCATTTCATTCTTAAGTTTCTATGGTCAACTTCTTGACATCATTATATTGCATTGTCATCAGATTTGAGAAATATTATCATTTTTGTCCCAACGGACGAATAAATGAAGAAACGGACTACTTATATTATAAACATACTTACAAACGAACATTACAAGTCACATGATAGCTTGAGAAAATAAGCTCAGTTATAAATAGTAGAGAAATATTGAAATACGCGATGCAAGCATTTATTTTCTCCGTAAAAGGTAGTAAGATAACTAAGCAAAGGCAGTGCCTGCCTGCTGTTGTAGACGCAGTAAATTAGTAATTGATGTAATAAATACTTGCGTTAATTTACATTTTCAATTAAAGATTACCGTACTCACTATTTATTGTCAATTCTCAAAAGGTAGCATCAGAAACAAAAAATGTTTATACCTACAATATGTTCAGAAATATTATAATAAAATTATAATTTTAATTAAAGTTAACTATTTGTATGACAACTAAAGTTGTAAACCGAACATCGACACAACTTAGGATAATAAAAAAATATTTAGGTAAAAGAGAGTTAATTCCATAGCTTTTAATTTCACTATTACATTTTTTATGTAAAAATTCAAATTTAATGTAGACAGCCTTAGATGTTGAAGGCGATAAAAAAGTGAAGATAAAGTGAAAATCATTGGCACATGAACATGTAATGATGCGTCGATTCTTCGCGGTTGTTCTGTGGAAAAATCATTACTTGTTTACATTAATCGGACAACATGGCTATTAACCTAACGAGTCTTTTGGTTTTCAAAATAGAACTGTAAAAGTGTGATGTAATAATGACACTTTCATTTTCAAGTTCTAAATTATGATAATTTGTGGCAACTGTCAAATAAATATCAAGTTATCTGACTTCTAATGGTCTGTCGTTAAACCTTATAATAAACTTGTTCTAAGATTACAGTTTCAGATTTCTATAGAACCACAACGTCACCGTAACATTTCCAGTAATTAACTAGGCCTAACATCATTCAAAATTATACTAGCTTGCTAACTCATCACCTATTTAGGATGATCTTTAGACAAATGTTTATTATTTATAATATGTATTAAAACTTTATTAATCTACGATAAACAATTGTTTACGATTGGTGGACTTACCAACATACCATACTTACCATCTGCGTGAAAAAATAAACAGCAGAAAACTAAATGTACCCACATTCTACATTATTATTCTTGGCTCTAAGACTTTAGATAATGAATTAATGAATCAACATAGGCGCCATAATAATTATTGTCTACATTCTTATAGCATCTGACTTTCCTCAGCTATATCGTGTATGTATTAGGTAAAAAATGGCATGTCACGCAACTTCAAAGTCATTCTAATTATCATACTTCACAGACTGCTAATGCGGTTTCATAACTAAACATTGATGTCACATCGTCAGCATCACATACGATCACGAGATTCAATATTTTCTGTACGACATCGTCGTAGAAGTTCTTTATGGGTTTTCTGAAACGTCCTGTTGTAAAATAATAGCAAGCAGAGCAAGCAAAGAAATAAGAAACAGTAGAAGATGATTGTCCAAAATTAATTTTCGAAATAAAAAACAGAATAATGATTTCAAAATAAATATTCCGAATTGTTTACCTAGATGACCTGTTTAGGTTTTCTTATGAGAGTGATGCACATTATTTGGTGTGTTTCATATTTTTCTTTATAATAAACATATTTACTGATGTCGTAAATTACCTTTACTGCAGAGATTAACAAAATGTAGGTTATCTGCATATGACTAAACGAAAAGTGTAAAAGTCAAGGCAAATGATGTAGTGAATCATAAATACGAGATGTGAATAAAAATAAGCTAACCTTTAATGTTCAAGCATCTGTCAGCTTTAAAAACTCTGATACTAAGCAAGCCGCGAATGATGTCGGTTATGATGACGTCAGCACACCCAAGTCTCGGTCGAGGACGCAGATAAACCAGGCGTTGTCTGCGACCGTTGAAAATGTTGACATTGGGTTTGAGTCCCATATGCGGCTACGTCAGTTTATAGGAATTTAAGGTACTGACCAAGGATTTTTGATTAGGAACGTTTAAATCGTTTTTAGTGCCATAAATTCTGCATACATTTAAGTAAATTTTGATTACTACAGCTTATGTATGTTGAATTTTATTTCTGGACTCTATATAATATATATTTTCTATTTGAGCGAAGTTGCCTGGCAGAAATTGCTTAGCGATAAGGCCGCCTTTTGCGCATTTCCTAGTTTTTAAGATAATTATGTCCTGTATTTTTCTTTTGTGCAATAAAGGGTATTGTATTTATATTGTATAGTAATCTGTAGGTAACCTGAAAAATGTAGCAGAGTGAAATCTTGACAGATTTCACTAATTCTTATCGACTTGTGTATTTCTTCGCAAACGTAAAAAATATTTAATTCGAATTTATCACTGACTGACTACGAAACATGATTGGCTAGACATCAGAAAGCTCGCAGTTAGTAGACTACAATAGGGAAAGTGAGGGTAATTGGGCAACTGCACGGTCCATCGCGTCGATCAACTCGCATAGCGAAAGTCGCAATTGGATACGGCCAAAAATTATCTGGGACCGGCCATCTTGGGATTTGTGCGGATTTATCTTGAGACTTGTGGTTTTATTATAATAAAAAAATAATTTTAAGACAACACTAACATACTACTAGTATACATACATTAGTATGTATACTATACACTGGCGTTTTAACACTACGGCTTTTTCAAAAATTATGACATGTAGAGCTGATTTATAGGAATTATTATCAATCTTCTTTATAAATGATTCCATCACAGCAATGAAACATGCGTTGTGTACTTCTTACGAAAAAATAATACTATTCAGACTCAAGATGCACATTATTCACTTAACACGTTTCAATTCCCCCATACTTCATTTTTTAATTTAGACTTATTTTAAGCTAAAACTTCTTTTTCAGTAGATACGTGGCCCCCTTGCAATATGATATTGATGTCTTAACAAACCTATTTTTTTATCAGTGTCACTAATAGTTTTATTTTTTGTTTCAGGTAATGATATCAGGACTTATCGGCGTGAGATTAGTTGTGTAACCGTTTATAATAGTGGATAATCTGATGGCAGACATTTTAAATCTGAAACCTCAGCAATGAACTGTAAGTCTCACTAAACACGTATCCGCAGTCCGCAATGCCTTTCTCTGTTACAATACTTTCAATGAATGTTAACGTGTAAAAGTCAACGCCTGACCTAGCTTGTTCTAATGCATTTACATTTAATGGATTATTCATTCCTGAATTGGGTGTTATTCACACTTGGATTTTTGAATTGAAGATGCTTTTTCTTTGCAGCTTCAAAAATTTAAAACCTATGTTGACCACTTACATCGCATACGATACGACAAATAAACAACAACAGGTTGGGTTGAGTTGGGATTTATTTTGTACCTAGTTTTAAGTACAAGAATAAACGGGTAAGTGCGAGTCGGACTCGTACATGAAGGATTCCGTACCATCGTACAATGTTTTAAAACGCTGAAGAAACACGTTTCTTGTATGTCGACCCCTTTTAATTATTAACTTTACCTTATTTTTAGCATTTGTTGTTATAGTGGTCATAGTATTACATAATCGGTGAACATTTCAGGTGTTTAGCTATTACGGTTCAAGAGATAGAGCCCTGTACAGACGGACAGACAGCGGAGTCTCAGTATTAGGGTCCCGTTTGCACCCTTTGGTTACGGAACCCTAAAAAAGTACCTGGTGGTGTTTGGTGAACATTTTATATTGTAAAGGTTACATTTCAAAAGAAGGAAATTGTAATGGAATCCCCATACAAAAGAATGGTATCTTAATCTAACAGATCTAGTTAAGTTTAAAGGTGGTTTAAAGTTAAGAAAAGGTTAGAATATATTGTGACATTTGTGACACAAGACACGTGTCCACGGCGTCATTGCAGCTCGCAGCATGTAATTGCACTGATAATTGTAGCAATTGCATGTGCCGTGGCACAAATCGCGGACTCCGATTTCTGCTTCTCAGAATCGGTAGAAATTCTATATTGTTAGAGAGTAGCATATTATTGTGTACTTTAAAGTTGACACGCTTATTGTTATGCCTTTTAATGATATGTTTTGCATAATAAACATATAATTCAGTTTGATCAGTGTCAATACATACATAAAGGAACGAATCTTTAGAGATTCAAACTATGGAGAGGTATATAGCTTTGAAGTTAGTTGGTTGTATGAAATAAATAAAATAAAAAAACTGATTCAGCAATCAAAAAAACCGTCGACACTATTGTAAATTTTTACTAAATATTCAAAAACTCTTGCCCGAACCCTGAATTCTAAGAAGTTTTAAAAGATTGTGATTTTTTAGATAACTACATTCCTATAAATTAATACTATCTTTACGTTTGTTAAAAAGTTAACAATTAAACATATTCTTAATATTTGTGTCACTGAGCGTGGCTATGATTTTCCTTGATAATTATTCTCTGGATCTGATACTAACTCTGAATTAACCTTATCAGTCTCATTTACGTTGTATTATAGTAAGCTCTTTAATATCTTTTTTGCATTAATTACTTACTTGCAATGTGTATGTATGTAACAATCATCGACTATACAAGGTAACAATCAACTTGAAATATTGTGCAACTATACAAATATAGACCAAATTATATATAATATTCAAATGTGGCGAAGACTAAGATATATTTTTTAAATATTTAAATAAAATATATGCAAGGGATTTTTATGCAATAATACCACAGCTCTGAAACTTCATACTTGCCAAAATTTACACACACTCATAGATACAATGTTCGTACACACCCGTCTGTGTGTGAATAGAACGTAGGGCTAGCGCGATTGACACATTTTACCTGGTCTAAGTCTATCAATAAGGAAGTTGTCAAGCTATGTCATACACGTATCGACAAACTTTCTTTTGTATATATCCATATTATACCTATTTGCGGGGGACACTCAGGAACGTCATCTAGGGGGCTTCCGTTCGTTCTATGGCAATACAGTCAAATGACGTCATCATTCTTCGCAGTTAAATAACATTTTATTAATTATGCCAAAATTAGCAATAAAACTAATAAACTACCCAACAAATAAATATGATTAGCAACATTATTTTACGCCATTTTATTTCTTAAGTACTTTAAAATATTTTATTTTTTATCTAAGAAAGTTCTTCATCGATTATAGTGTAAAAATAAACACATATGTAAACATGACTTTGTTGAACATAAATATTTAAAAATAAATGTTACCTGTTAATAAATAATAAAAACGTTTATTTGGCATTTATTTACAAATACTAGAACTACTTATACAGGTTGAACTTAAGATAGAGGCACAGCTATTCTAGTTATTATTATAAACATTTTGCAAACGTTTAAGTACCTAGTGCCCGTTGATGGCTTCGGAGAGGCCTGGATAAACTGGTGTTAATATGTCTTGCAAGTTGCAAGTATTCATGTGCATCTGACCAGATACTGCGAAGCCCTTCAGGGGATAGTTACAAACAACTCTTAAATTGTAACAAATTTTCAAGTCAGCATTCATCCATTTTAATGACAACCGACTATTATTACGGTGAAATATGCTGCGCCAAACATAGTTATACATGCATGCATGCATATGCATAAACTAGCGGCACTAGATCTTGCGAGTCTGTCTGCATAGTGAGTAGTGACACCCCTGAACCCTTAAACTATATCGGACGAAAAAGTTCTTCGGACACAAAAGTTGCGTCTTGATAAGGGTAATAATAAAAAAGTCTTTTCCGAACATTTTACGAAATGGCTAACATGATATTTTTTACATTTTTAATTTAATAATCGTTTCGAAAAAATATCCAAAATTTTCAAAACAACGCCTTATGGTTGACCATTTACAATTTTTGTAATAAAGTAATTTGTGTGCAGCCATCTATGTGAACAGTTTTTAAAAATTCAAAATTCAAAATATCTATTATCATAGGATATTTATAATATCTCTTAATAATAGTCACTTTGTTTTGTTTTGCACAAATGTTGACGTCAAATCGTTACTTTAAGCTAAGTTTACGCCGCTTCTTAGGCGCAAGTGCAGAAGAAGCGGCAACAAACTGCACTGCACGTTTTCTCCAAAGACGTCAACTAACAAACTTAAAACTTAAAATTAGTTATATGGATGGACTGAGATTACATTGTTTGTTATGTCATAATTAAATTGAATTATAAGAGTTACGAAATTTAAAATAATGTCAATTTGTAAATTTAGTATGTAGCAATGTACCTAAATTATGACATGTCTAAGTATACAAACCTTTAAGAGGGACCCGCGCCAAGCTCAAGCCAGACCTTTTTGTCATCGGTCCTATAATAAGCCTTCTCACAAAGTACTTTCTTAACATAAGCTTTGAATTTTAGTTGGTAATAATATGTATTTATTCTACAAGTTTGCTATTTACGTGCTTACCAGTAGTTTGTATGACGTTGGCTGCTGCGCCTGCTGCCCAAGCTGAAACGGCGACTTCGATCGCCCTAAGCCAGGGGTCGCCAAATGGCGGACCGCGGTCCGCATCCGGAATTCCGGACCGGCCGCCGACCTATTTTGTGCGGACCGCGAGAACACAGCTTGCACTATTTTCATTTTTTTCGAAGATGAACTTCATTCAGAATAAACGATCTCGACTTATTGATGAACATCTCTCTCTCTCATTTATTTATTTATTTAATTTTATTGAGCCAAAAGCTACAATAGGTAGACTTAATGCTAAAGCATTCTCTCCCTGTCAACCTTTAGGAGAAGAGAAACAGATAGAATAGTTGGCGTCTAAAATAGATAGAAACAATCCAGAAATAATAAGTATCATTAAATGATCATACATAAATATCGTATAAAATAAATATACTATATTTATAAATACAACATATTATATACATATATATATTTAAAGATCAGAAAGAAACGATGAATTCTCCTAATTGTTGAAAGATTCAAAAAGTAAATCATGCACTTTTTTCTTGTATAAATGTCTACTAGATATTTCATCATCTCAGCGTATTCCCAGTTGCATCCACAGCTGCAACGCTGCAAAGCCCGGGGTCCGCTTTCCGGCTTTTCCTTCTCCACTTCGCACGGATGAACGACTTATTCGAGTTATTGATGAACATCTCCAGGATTTAATGTCAATAGCTTGCACCAATTTTACTCCAAACTTCAGACAGATAGCCCGCACAAAAAAAATAACATTCTTCTCATTGATATGAAGAAAAAATACTTAACTTTGTTATTTCCGTAATTACATTTGTTTAATAAATATTTTTTCTATATAATGTTGTGCGGACCGCGATGGTCATTTCATTTCTTAAAACGGACCCCGCGCGAAACTAGTTAGTGACCCCTGCTCTAAGCGCTCGCTCGGTGAATAAATATTTCTTTACCTACCTATTTTATAGTCTTAGGAAGTATCTGATAGATACCATCCATTGGCTCACATGAGCGTAGTGTCGTGCTAAATATAGCGTTTTCAAACACACCTGCATGTAAAAATTGCAAAAATGACTTTAGTCATTACTTTACCATTACTAGAAAAATGCAACAAGGCTTTGAAATTGCGAATAATTGAGTACTTTTTTGAAGTAATCGAATGTAATGCCGGCAAGGGAATTTAGTAATACTTCACCCGAATTAGCTGCTGTGGGGTAATTAGATATAATAGTTAGCACAACTTTTTTATACTTAGATAAACAACGTTACATTTATATTAGAGATGCGCCGCATATTCGTTTGGTATTCGGTATTCGGCGTATTCGGCATCTTTTCCACTATTTGTATTCAACCGTATTATTCGGTTTTGATGCCGAATATATTCGGTTCAAGTATTTATATTTTCTTTGCAACATGACATGGTGTAGAACTCAAAGACAAAACTTCCTATGTAAGATTTATGTTATATTATAAGTAAGTCAAAGAAAACATTTATTTCTTAACCTATAGTTATACATAACTTTTGTTTTGTCATCTCCCATCTCGTCAAAAACGTCCCAAGCACGTGATACCGCCCACTCATATTGCAAACACAATGAAGTTAATATTATCAATATTTTAATATTTTTGTAATGATAGGCACCTTTATTTCGTTTATTTGTAACTTAATCGTGCGATGTTTTGAAGCAAAGTGACAGCGCGGTGTGCGAGCGGGTAGCGGACGGTGAGGTACGGCTCGCTCGCCATCTAGCCAGCAGCGACACGTAGCGTACATGTTACGAATAGAACCTGTTTACGCGGCAAAACAATGTAATGGTAAACCGAATATTTCGGCCGAATATCCGTTTCGGTAAAGGCTAAACCGAATAATATTCGGTATTCGGTTATTTGGTGAAACCACTATTCGGCGCATCTATAAATTTATATCCACAATAAATCCGTGTTATAAAAAGTGTATAAATGTTACACTTTATATTATTGAGGCGGCATTTTTTATTCTTTTTTGATATAATTTTAGTTTAATTTATTGTCTAGTTTTGTATGTTATTTTTATTTAAAAAAAGTACTTACCTTATTTCCTTTATATTTGCAATTCTTGCAGAGTTTTGTAATAAAGCCAGAAAATCAATTAATCAACTTAAAATCAATATTATTCAGGCGCGTAGTCTTGCATTATTTAAATAAATAAATTAATAACATTCTAATGATGTTCTTAAAAAATAATAAAAAAAAAATGTGTTCTTTTTTCCTATTGGTCCTTCTTTTTTCGTCTGGACCAAAGCCCTCTCCCAGTAAATGGAGGATAATCACGACGCTGGGCAGACTTTAGTTGGTGATCTCAGTAGATTTCAGTGTATACTATGCATGGTGGACGGTGGACGTTGCTGTCCGTTGAGTTGACGATGTCCTTTCCCCACGATCAGCTGATTGCGGTCGCGGTCGTGGCAAGAGGTCGCGGCCGTACTGCAGCCCTTTCTAATCGTACACTGAATAAAACATACAAACAAACGTCACTTGTGTTGTGTCGTTACAAAGAGGCCGACTTCCTTCTGAAGAGAATGGTGATGAATTATCAAAAATAAATATTTACTTCGATATATAAGAACCAAATAATTATGAATAATGAGAAAATATGTTGGTTGTGGTCTCCCCAGCCAGAATTTGTTCATTACACATTGTACTGGTTTCCTACCAGATACCATTTTTCCATTTAGGTTTTTGATGGGAGTGTAATTAAGCATTTCATGTTAAACGGAAATTTCTGAATTACTCTATTAGCAATGAGTAATATATTTGCTGTGAGTTTGCTTACATAACGCACAGTGCGCACAAGGCTGTGATGTCATTGTCATAGTATGACAAAATTTATTATTACTATATGCGCTGATATCATCATAATTCATAATAGTATAGACGGAGAACATTGCTAGGCCCAAGCTTCCATGAGAGTACTCGACGAATGTACCTTGAAGTAAAGGAAACGCTAAACGTGATTTTGCATCTCGATGAGCATTGTTTTATAGCATTGACCCGTGCTAGGTGTATGATTTTAGTATAAATTCTTATAAAACAACACATTTAGTTTACATATGCATATTTAATATAGAGGTACATATTCACATATACACAAAAGCGGTTTTTAATCACACAGATGAGCTAGCCCCAAAGTAAGTTAAAACTTGTGTTATGGGCAGTGGTCCGATAATCGGATGCATATTTACCTAAACTTCCGCTGGTACCTAACACAGCGTTGATACAACCACCAACATATAATAAAAATAATTGTATTTCACAGATTCACTTTGCGATTTATGGTGTTGGGTACCAGCGGAAGTTTAGGTAAATATGCATCCGATTATCCGACCACTGGTTATGGGATGGTAACTGAACGATACTATATTTTATAATAAATACATATATAGATAAACACCCATGATTCAGATTTAGATACACTCTCACGTCTTTATCCTTAACGGGGCAAAATCCAAAAGGCCACTTTTAGCGTGATGATGGACACATGCACATGTGGAAAAAGGGAATTAAAATAACAATGGGTTGCTAGCCGCATCGTCAACGATCCTAAACTAAATAAAAACATAACTTTAGATGAATTGGAACCTTAAAATGATTATCATTAAGTAATATATTATATTACAACATCGTCTTTAAATAAATGACCACCAGATACCGTTGACTCAGCGATGATCAATGTCATATGCCGGTTTACGAATTCTGAGTTATCATTATGACGAAACTTGAACAATTACACATGCACACATGCCTGTCCATTCATTGGTACAGTTACAATTTCTTGTTTAACATCGCTCGTTTACCGCCGGTCACACTTATTTACGTTAATGACAGAAACTCGTCTGGAACCAGTTTTGATGTTGCCGATAATATTCGGATGCAAAATTTTATATCATAAATAATCGTGCTGTGTTATTTATACTGGCTTTTTAAATCTACAAGGCGATTAAATTTTTGGATATAAATTTTAAGCGAATATGTATTTATAATTTTTACTTTACTGAGCCGTATTTCTTTCTGCTGCAAAAAATATATTTCATTACATGATGATATTTGTACTCTTATATAAATATTTTTTATTTAAAGAATACATACATGCCAAGGAGTTCCAAAACCCGCAAGTCATTACAACACTATATAATGCCCTTGTCAGAAGCAAACTAGAATCTGGTGCGTATGTCTGGAATCCGTATCATGTTACATATACACGGATGCTTGAAAAAGTACAAAAAGCCTTCCTAAGGGCCTTATACAAAAAATCATATGGCTATTACCCATACTTGTACCCAACTAAGTTCTTGCTCGGTCACCTGGGATATAACTCATTGGAGGTGCGAAGAATGGTACAACAACTCACCATTTGCCTCAAGGTTCTAAGAGGTTCCGTCGACTGTCTTCTTTTACACAATCTTTTGTGCGCGCTGTTTGTGCCTAACGAACTCGAGATTCCAGTGGATAGACATGGTCGTAGCCGGCCTCATGACATCTTCCATGTTGACAGGGGCCACACGACATCGCGCGCGATGTCACCATTAGTACGACCGCTGGACAACCTCAATGCACTACGTCGCGCCAACACTAACTTTGATTTTTGTTTTGACAACTGGTCAACCATTGTAAAGGCTATATTGACTTATTGTGAAAGTCTGTGTGACCAGTGGTTTAACAACAAAACTGCTGATAGCGATGATAGTGAATAAGTGACATTTAGTACGGCCGGACAAACATGTATTTTGACTTATTTTAATTATTATTTATTTTTATATTTTATTTTTATATTGATTAATTTTTGATAATAATAGATTGTAATGCATGTACGTATATTTAATTGTAATGTGTGATAAATGTAATTGGTGTAAATCGTTTTTATCACAGTAAAATAAATAAACAAATGAGCACATGTTTATAATTATTATTTTTATGTCGGTATGCTTTTCAGCCACGGGTCCATGGGGACCCGGTCCTTTGAGGCGTTCATGGGGCCAAAGCCAACATGAAGAGGCCTTTTAGTGCCTTTTTATCTAAAAAGTGAGATTGCTGCATCTTATATTTTATTGTTTATAATTATAAAATGCACTTTACTTCAGAATCAAGTAAAATGTAATTTCCGTTGTACAATTTTTCATTAACGTGTTATAATATAACATCTGATAACCGTACATCTTCTTATACTCATACATGCTTTGCAGCAGTTTTCAAATGTCAATTACCAATACCTTATTTGTACTAATTTTAGTACTTATACATGCGACTAGCCCTTTTAGTTGATCAGTGGTAGTTTACTTGATATCTGTCAAAAAGCAGTGCCTCAAAACCAAAGTGTTTAATCAGTGTGTGTTATCACTCAGTGATAAATTATGGCTCTCAAACGTGGTCACAATGGGTCTCATAAGAAGAGTCAAGGTCGATCAACGGGCCATGGAGAGGGCTATGTTTCTCTACGCGTTCGAATCAAAAATAAGGAGATTCGTAGGTCACCGACATAGCTAAGCTCATTGAAGTGACAGTGGGCGCGACAAATAGCGCTAAGAAGCAATGGCCGATGGGGCAGAAAGGTTTTCGAGTGGCAGCCACGCTTCTGATCGGTTGTTTTTGAAATTCTTGGGGTAGGCTCTTATGTCAGCATTGGACATCCTGTGGCTGATATGATGATGTCAAATAGCATTTTGTACCATGCGAGCATTGTGTGCGTGTGATTATTACTGAATTTAATTCGCTAGCGTCATTAAAGTCCACATTCCACACAAAATAGTCTTAGAGTATCAATTCCACTGTTATATTAGGTATCTATCATACAGATTGATACATTAGTAATGAGCATATTATAGCTACTGTCAGCTTATGTCTTTTGGCATGTTATAAATTTTAAAGTCTAAGAATCTCATAAATTATAATGTAAACAGTATGTAATTTACTTGTACCTACTATAAATTAATGATTTACATAAATGTGTCATAACATAAATCAAACATTATGAAATGTTGTGATAGATGCAGCAACACTCACTCTCGGTCTCTTCCCACCATCACAATAAGTATAAATGTCTTCACCGTTAGTCAAGAAGAATCGCCACGTGACCAGAATGAAAATGTTTATGTCAGTATTAAAATTCAAGTCCCCGTACCCTGTCTCTTGTCTTGTCTAAATGGTATCGTATCATCAAGATTGTTACAGAAGTCTTTTAAAGAAAGTTATATATGTTTATCTCTTTTATTTGCTATCTGAGTAGAACAATTAACAATCATAAGTAAATCGTGGAATTTTAATTAATCACAGTCTATAATCCTAGACTATTTTTACATATCTGCTCTATTATCTGTTCAAAAACATGTCAACAAAACAAGTCAACTCTTTAATCAAGTTGCGTTGTTTTGCTAAATCTGAGTCTCTCTGTCACTTTGTCAATGGGTTGATGGTTTCCTATTCCGACGCTCCCGTTTGTTGCGAGTGATTTCGACAGCTATCGAACCGTTTGGATGCACATGCATTGTCAATGCGCCGGATGGAGAAGATTGTGCAAGTAACCACGCCTCTGATTCCTGTGGTCATAGCTTTGTTGTCCCCAATCTTTTATGTAATGATACATTTTCAATCCATTTTAAGCGTTAATAATAAGTTCCCAAACTAAAAATAAATATCTGAAAATATATGAATATCGTTACTTTTTCTGTATGGTATTTTCAATCATCGCTGAACTGTGAAGCTCAGGGATGATTTATTTATGGCTGAATAAATTCACCCACAGGTATCTTTATAGTTGTTCTAGGCCGCAATACCTACGGCAGATAAACAGGTACTCACGCAATCGTTTTAGGAGGAATCAGTATCAACATTAACAAAGCAAACAGCTATAAAACGGTCGACAAGTAATGCGGAACTCTAAATTACTGACTGATACAACGCGATCTCAGTGAAGCTAAAATGAAAACGCCGAATTCGACACGCGATAGTTTCAGGAGCAGATAATTGTTCAAGCAACAGCATTGATTACATAGCTGAGAACGTCATATAATATTCTCAAAAACTGTCACTAGTATTTTGCAGTTACACCAATTTAATAGAAATCTGAGCTCTATATAAGGTAAGCTGAGACTTGTAATTAGAGAGGTAGGCACACTTTCACATCTGCGCAGACGCTGGCCGGTCGTGGTCGTGGTCAAGTGTTGGTTGCATTTCTCTGCTGTGGGTCACTGCACTTGTCTCCAATTTACGATATCAGCTCTTCTCACCACTAATATCAGAATTCGAACTAGAATTATCATTTCTTTCATAGTTATCTTCGTATTTTATGGTATGGAACAATCTGCTGATCTGAAGACAAGGATCGAAACAGAAGTAGTCAAAGAATGTAAATTTAAGATAGTTTCAAACAAATAAAGCAGCATGGCAGTGTAGAGAACACAGCTATTGACAAATTGGTGGTTGGTGATGCGTCGGCGCACGGCTCCGTGACGGATTACCAAGTTTTTTCGCCGCGTCTAAAATGGCGCGATGCAGCGCGGGAGAATATGTGCTGCTTTCGATTTCACGAAACTGAAAGTGCCTATATGTTCGGGTGATGTCGTTGACTCCGATGTTTGTTTGTCATGGTTGGTTGATCCTCAACGTACGCTGAGGCTCATCCTCTCGTGATAAACTGGAATGCTGTAATTTGGCATCGCGATTTACTTTGTTTTCAGTTCTTAGCTGTAACGACTTGTTTCGCTTCGGTAGGCTTAAGAGTACGCCGTCATTTCAAGCCATCTTGTCTTCAGTCTAGAGTCCACAACACTATTATTAGTTTTCAATTTTAATCAAATTAAAAAAAAATGTTGGTGTATCGATCGATATAAGGATCAATGGCCTATATACCTTTATGCGTTATTTAAACTTAATACTGATGTGTTTAATGCATTCGCGCAACAATTCTGAAATTGGGGACACTTATTCGTAATACTTAATTGTTTCCTTTTATAAAAAAACTATTGTGTAATGTTTATTACATTATGCTTTTAATTTTGTACCAAACTGTTGCATTATTCATATTATTCAAGCTGGTCGGATCCGTGGCGCTTCTTCCGTCACATTTTTCAGAGGAAATGTGATAATATTATTTCATATTATAAATATGTATTTATATAGATGCAGTCCGTTTAACAAGTGTGTGAACATTACTATTTATTTTTTATAAAATAACGCAATTTGTACACTTTTTCTTTTACAACGATTTGTCTGAGTACTTCGTTTTGCAAGAGCCGTACCCTTCGGCCACTTCCGAAACCAAAGTTCGAAACCGGTTTCTAAATAAGAATTTTTTTTCTTCTTTCGAAATTGGTTTCGGTAAAAGAATAATATTTCTTATCTCGAAATTCGTTTCGAGATAAGAATATTGTTTCGTCTTTCGAAACTATCTTTAGAGGTGCTAGACCTTACCTACTTATTTTCTCTCTAATAATTCGTGTGATATTTAGTAGTGTTAGTATGTACTTTCTGTTTACGCATATTCGCTAGTTTGAAAACAGGGCCGATTTACTGGTAGGTACAGGGGCCCAACTCACTTCCTGTTTGGAAACTAGCGAGCCTGCGTAAACAGAAACTACGTACTAAGACTAAATCGCACACAAATGATTAGTGAGAAAATTAGTAAGGTCTGCTTCTCTAAGGCTCTTGGTCCATTTATGAATATGACGAAACAGCAGACTCCAATCAAGCATAATATTTACAAAATATTCTTTATATTTGTGTAAACGAAGCCTATGATGCTTCATTTAAGGTAGACATATTCATAAATTTTAAAGGGTTTATGAAACAAAAACGTCACTGCTCTGTTAAAAGAGATTATTTCTTGGTGTCTTTTGTTTGTTAATTTTCTGTATTTCATTCCTCTACGTTGTTACCATATACACTACACACATTTAAAAGTTTCTAACTTTGGTCTGCATTGATGATTGCATAATTCTTTAGTAAATACTAAATGCTAAAATTAGCACAATCAACTTTGATCTGTTTGTTAATTAGTGTTGATTTTGTAATTTCAATTGATAAACTGTTCTAAATGGATTTCGAATTTTCATACCTTTTTGAAAATGAAATGTTGTCAATTACAATGTATACTGCTTCTTGCGGCAAATTAATATGTAAGTCAATCCTCAAATCTTGTAGTTTTGTCGTCATCTTCAGTACAATTGATCAATACATTTTAGTTGTTTAGTATTCGTTTTTATTTATTCGCAATTTCAATTTTTATTGTCCATGTCTGTTTAACTTTTATATCGATTTATCACGATTCAGTTTTGTATGCAGTACCAAGCCAATCGCCGTCACGTCGGTGCCGCTTCATCGCTTTGCCAGGTTTCTATTCCGCGAGGCATTGGACACTAGTGACACTGTGCTCGCGGAATGTGCTCCTTTTCATGGTCTAGCTGTATTCGATGGTTAAACTGGGTTGGTCTAATGTTTCTGATGAAATTCTATCGATCGTAACTATAAATCTTCAGAAGACGGTTAGGTTACATTTGTTATGTTTCGAGCTGTATTAGTTAATGTAAAACCTGTTATGAGGTAGATGATTTGAAGTGTCTTAAAATTATCTCAGACCAACTTGAATATTCTTTTCATGAATGTAAGTAATTAAAACTATCTATCTGTCTTCTTTGAAAACGTGCAGAGTTTCGCATTGACATGGAAATGTAACGCCTAATGGTTATTCATCAGTTATTGTTTGCTCCCTTTATGCACCGCAACGATTTTACCTCACGTAATATTTACTTGAACTTGATAAATTGCTGGAGGCAATTGAGCGTATCGTCTAACAATATTTATCTTTTCTCTGCAACTGTGACGCTCAATTAGAAAATATATCAGTATAATCAGTTTCGCGTCGTAAAGTATGGGACGGTGGTTTGTCTTTGGCGGAATCTTTGCTCCAGTTACGGTAAGGTTTTTTGCTTTCTCCATGGCAGTACTATGTAATCTTTTCGTAATATGATAAAAATATATAATTGTTATAGCATAGTCTAATAATTCAATGTTCTTAACTTTCGATGACATTGACGATATGCTTCTGTCTTCACATTCATATGTAAATGTAAGATCAGTTTTTTTGCAAACAATAAATACTTTCAAAAACCAAAATTGTTCTAACCTTCCTGAGTCAGCGTAGAAAGTTCACAGAGGCGTTTGAATATGGAAAGCCCTATGACCTCGCCCACCAATGAGTCACGATTGCACTCGTAACAAAGAGCTTTCGAACATACGCGATGCGTGCAGTACTTGCTTAGGTACCTTCGATTTGCATGTCTATGTCGTGTCCTAATTCCCTCAGTGCTTCATTAACACTGCCATTGTCAGGCCAGCAAGGTTCATTTGTCAACTTAGGTCATGGTACATGGCTTACTTCGTTATGCTGAACGTTTTGTACACCAGAAATATCGATATCGTACCTTCGATTTGCATGTCTATGTCGTGTCCTAATTCCCTCAGTGCTTCATTAACACTGCCATTGTCAGGCCAGCAAGGTTTATTTGTCAACTTAGGTCATGGTACATGGCTTACTTCGTTATGCTGAACGTTTTGTACACCAGAAATATCGATATCTTGGAATTAAGGTCAATTTATTCAGAATATGAGATATTCAGTTCTATTGCTCTAATCATTCAAAAATGCCTGTCGTAGACTAGAAAAGTCTTTATAAATCAAGTAATTGCTTCTTCTTCTTCGTCCAAGCGCGTTCCCAGTTGCATTCTTAGCTGTGCTACTTCGCAGCCCGGGGTGCGCTTTTCCGCATTTCTTCAATGGTCACCCAAGGATGCCAAAGACCTTGCGAAATGAAGAAGAAATAGCCGGAACAGTTTAAATGATTTGGCTAAAGTTTTACGACCGGCCACCGCCAGACGTTAACCCTCCTCGGGAAAGCAATTATAGAACGCGATGTTAGTGCTTTGTCCTTTAGTCGCCTCTTACGATATCCATAGGAAGAGATGGAGTGGTCCTATTCTAACCCGGAATTGCACGGGTGGTTCCGGGTAGCAAAAAAGTACTTGCTATTGCTCATAAAAATCCAGCATATATTTACACCTTACTTTTACATCTCCTTTTAGGCTTTCACATGTCGTGCATAGATTGTTTTGAGTTTCTAACAAGAGTTAATTAACGATATCCTAGAAACTTTCCTGATGCAAGAACGAAAGTTGTTCTCGTCAAAATTGCAGTTAATTAATCGATTCCGTGACTCGTTTCATTCATTTTTAGTTTAAGTCTGATGTAGTATTGTATTGTAGAAAAAGGGTTTGATGAATTCGAAAGGTATTATTTAGAGGCGAGATTTTAGAGATCGTTGATTACTGGGTTTTATATCTTTCTGTAAGCGATTGTTGTAAGTAAGAGGTACTATCGCCTGTGCTAATTCTTTTAAAAGTTTTAGAGTAAATATTTTTTTTATAATCTACTATCCATCGCACATTAGTAAATTTTATTAAATCAAAATCAAATACTTATTCAGTAATTAAGCCTTTACAGGCACTTTTACACGTCAATAATTATAGTGTACATTACGTGTAATGTTTATTTATATTTAAATTATTATTTTTTTTGTTCAAAGGCTACCTAAATACTAGCGTTTCACAACGACCACTGCTGAGAAGAAACGCCGAAAGAAACTCATTTACACAGTATTGGTCGCCTACGCGCCAGAAGGGCTTTGTCAGTTTACAAAGATATAATGCCTAATACAATGTTATCACAACATAACATGTAAAGCTTGCGAACGAGTGCCAAATCCAATTTACAGAAATAAGTTACACTGAGTATTCTTAAAAAACGGAGCCGAGCTGACCAGTTCCTACTGGCGGCACCCGTTCACGGGTTGACGCGTATTAAATAATTATAATTACATAATATAGGTATTCTTCTACATTTTGCATGGAAAAAATCCCGTAAAATGTAACATTATAATTATTATTTCTTTTTATATTTTATTTTTATATTGATTAATTTTTGATAATAATAGATTGTAATGCATGTACGTATATTTAATTGTAATGTGTGATAAATGTAATTGGTGTAAATCGTTTTTATCACAGAAAAATAAATAAACAAATAAATTATTATTATTACTTAAGAGCAAACCGAGAAGCTCGTTTCGTTAGTGACATATTCTAACAATCGGGTTTTACTCCATTGTATAAATGTGATGTTTTCCTAAATGATTCAAAACAGTTGTCCTTGCGAGATAATAATAAGTATGTTCGTAAAATATAGGAGACAATCAGACACAGCTCCGCTAAAACAATGGGTGTCATGCATATTCATGTAAAACGCCTCTCCAAGACCCCTTTACATTGATAACGAGCACTATCATCAACATTATTCATTAACAATTTTTTGTGACCTATTGGAATGAGATCCGCCGCGCCGGGTAATATTTATAAGGGCTTTTGCATGGTTTTTGACGAGCATAAAGAAGTAGGTTTCTTTTATTTGCGTGTCAATGAGTCACTTATTTACTAACAAAATATATTAATTTTATGATTGACGATTTTTTTGTGACTAATTGGAATAAAATTGACCGGGTAATAAAAGGGTTTTTTCATGGTTTTTGATGATTATTAAGAAGTAGGATTCTTGTATTTGCGTGTCAATGAGTCACTAATTTACTAACATATGGTCGTTTGTATGTCTTATATATTGTGTTCCTTTACTTGTGCAGTGAAACAAATGTCCCGACAATAATAATGTTGAGATGGTTGTATGGAATCACATAGATTCGACAAAATCATCAAGAATTAAATTCGTTAAGTGTATGATTTGGTCGCACATATTTTTACTATGTAGAATTATTTTCTACATAGTTAAAATATGATATGATATGATACAAGATATGTAATATGTAAATACTTTCAAGGGTGGTTCATAAAATAATTTAAAGGGCTATCTAGTGCCTGACGATTAGCAATATGGAAACTATCTCCATATTTACGAGGTAACAATTAATTTTAAATGAGGGCGCCACTTCAAGGCCATTTGCTTCTATATTCACTTTAAAAACCTCTACTAATAAGTTGTTTCCCTAATAATTTGGTGGAGACATGATAAAGAACTTAAGAGATATGGGAAAAAAATTGATTGAAAAAGTTGATTTTTTTTGTTAAAAAAATTACATCATTATTTTGTTTGAAGTATATTAAGGCCGTACCTGAATTTTCTGGGGTCCAGTGCTGCCCCCATTTAAAATAAACAATTTCAAAGAAAACGGAGACATCATTTAAAATTTTGCTACTACCAAGTCCTAGATAACCCTTCAAAGTATTTTATGAACTACTGTTTACAGTTTAAAGTGAGAACGTTAAGCTTTACTACGCACATTTGCGAAAAACGGCCCCTTTTAGCAAATGTGCGTAGTAAAGGACTTGGTAGTAGCAAAATTTTAAACAATGTCTCTGTTTTCTTTAAAATGATTTACTTTAAATGGGGGCAGCACTGGACCTCGGAAAAATCAGGTACGCCCTTATGTGTTTTATTTTGTATGTTACAGGCATCCACAATCGACGGCCGACGGAAGGGCGCCTGTCTGTTTTGCCAAGAATACTTCATGGACCTATACTTACTAGCTGAACTCAAAACTATCAGCCTAAAGGTATGTATGACTTTTTAGCCTGTTGATGTGTCCCACTGTGAGCAAAGCCTCCCTTTCCTTTTTCACCGATCCCTATTGAAAGCGGCTTGTATGGTTTAGTTAACCAGCTATTATTAATTAGTCACCTGCCCCGGTGTTTGTCTGTTTGGGTTTCATCAAATTTTGCAAAGTTAAATTGAGTCATTGGTTTCCGATTGAGATTTAATGATGCATTGCATAGGTACATATTGATTTAACCCAGTGGGGCAAACCCTATACCCAGTAAGTCTTGTACCAAAGTATAATAGTACCTGTAGTATGATAGGGGTAGGTACTTATGACTGCGATTTGTGCCGTCTACATCAAAATTATTGTAATATATTTTATATATGTAATACTTATTAATGTCATTATAAAAAAAGGTCAAAAATTATAAATACATGCAACTTTTTTAAATTAAATAAAACGAATAAGCTGTGCAAGAGAACAAAATGCAATACATAATTTTATTACTACTTACTTATATTCAATTGAGCAATTATGTTAAAACTGAAAAATAAATTAAGTGTACTAACATCTGTTCCATTTCCTTTTATTACTTTACAAAATAACTGCTCTAGTTTCTAATTAATTATTAATTAAAATTCCGACAAGTTTTACAAGAAATTAAACAATGTCGAGTAAACTGGGTGAGTGAAGTGGCCAGTGCACAACTGTCAGCTACTAGCCGACATGTTTCGACCTCATCCGGGGGCCTTCCTTAGGGCGAATGTGATACGCGACGCCCACATGAAGACGTCCCGAGCCACACTGCACCCTAGAACTTGCTTACCGCTTGCCACCCACAGAAATGTAGATTAACAATGTAAATAATCGGAGGAGGATTTTAAGTACTAAACTTTTATAAGTAATACTTAGCGTTAGGTGTCCCAAGAAAGAAGCGATATGGTTGGCACCATATCGCACTGCTGTGAAAAAATATTTACAAATATTAGTATACATTTTCAAAATTCAAATACCTACATATAATAACGTATTATTGTATTATTTTTTTATAATTATAATGACAGTATTTTATTTATTATGCATTTTTATTTTGTTAGAAAACGTTTGTAAATATTTTTTAACAGCAGGGTCACCAATTGCCAAACATTTGAGCATAAATGGCTCATAAGTTTTTGTTTTTACTACGTTTTCCTGTTGTTGGGTAATAACTACTATGGATTTACTAAACTAACTATGGACTATATCCTCTAAACCAAACAATAAGTTTCAAGTTTTTGTCCACTTGCCTATCTTAATTAGTGACTAGAACAATATGAAGTCGGTAGTATAATATTTCATTGCTAATTGGCATTATGTTAATTAATGTATAGGCAATCTCTGAGAATGTTAAACGAAATGCATTTTTAATGCAATTATAATAGTCTGAATTATTATACAGAGTCTAACAATACATGTATATACTGAAACAATTTTAAAAGTGAATTCGGTCCGTGATAACGAGCAACTTTTCCCGAG
This sequence comes from Acrobasis repandana, assembly GCA_963576875.1. Lineage (NCBI taxonomy): Eukaryota > Metazoa > Arthropoda > Insecta > Lepidoptera > Pyralidae > Acrobasis > Acrobasis repandana. The sequence goes on along the minus strand of OY756230.1, from coordinate 4,228,064 downwards.
GAACCTATATCGAATAATGAATAATATTTTTTGGACTCCTGTACGTACAATCTGCTGATCCGAGTAGGTAACTATGGAAACCAAAAATATTTTTTTTTAAATATGTCTATGTTTCTTGGGGAAAGTTGTTCAGTATCATGGACTGAATTTACGCTTAAAAAAGTTCCAGTATATTTTGTTGACGTTATATCATTTCAAAACTTTATTATTTTTAAATTCCAAAAACTATACACTTTTTATAAATAAATAAATGTATATCGTGTTAAGGCCGTACCTGAATTTTCCGGGGACCAGTGCTGCCCCCATTTAAAATAAATCATTTCAAAGAAAACGGAGACATTATTTAAAATTTTGCTACTATCAAATCCTAGATAACCTTTCAAAGTATTTTATGAACTACTGTTTACAGTTTACAATGAGAACGTTAAGCTTTACTACGCACATTTGCCAAAAGTGGCCGTTTTTCGCAAATGTGCGTAGTAAAGCTTAACGTTCTCACTTTAAACTGTAAACAGTAGTTCATAAAATACTTTGAAGGGTTATCTAGGATTTGATAGTAGCAAAATTTTAAATAATGTCTCCGTTTTCTTTGAAATGATTTATTTTATTTGGGAGCACTGGACCCCGGAAAATTCAGGTACGGCCTTAATGAAAGAACGCAAAACCTCTTAAATGATACCTCAGCCCATGTAACTGAACAACTTTTGCTCAACAACTTTCATGACTTCCAAAAAAAAAATCGGATCATCGTCGGATTTTCATACAAATTGACTCGATCAGCTGATCAGTCAGTTCGTATGAAAATTCAAATATTTTTTTTTTAGTTTCTTGAAAGTTGTTGAACAAAAGTTGTTCAGTTACATGGGCTGAGGTACCATCTAAAAAGTTTTGCGTTCTTTCATTAACACGATGTATAGCTAAATCGCACTGATTAAGCTAGTCCTAATAAACTTGTGTTAACTATACCTACTATTCTTAGATCATTTAATACAGGATAAGTTACGCAGACAAATCTTCTTACAAAACTTTCTGCCGTTTTTGGTGCGGGGGGAGAGTACTACTACATCTAAAAAACACACACAGTCACAAAAATCATTTGTGTCGTTATAAACGCACACTTACGTAAAATTGACACACTAGTTTATTTTCTGCACACTAGCAAGACTCACACTAAAACAAATGTGTATGTACACGTAATAATACACCCTAGTGCAAAAGGATTGAACAACAAAAAAAATATCGACATCGATATTTCGGAAAAAAAAAATTACGTTCGTTTGAACTCTGGAATATTTTCATATAATTATGTCGGAAATTCGGGATAGAAGTTAATACGTCACATGAGGCACCACGTGAGCAGTTTAAATAATAGAACTTGTTTAGTATCTATTTAGTTTTACAAGTTTTATTATTTATACTGCCCACGTGGCGCTTCACGAATACTATAAAACTTGTTAATTAGTTTAACAAGTTTTATTATTTAAACTGCCTACGTGGCGCTTCAAGCATACTACAATATAATACAAGTTTTTGAGTATTTAAACTTGTATTATGGGATACTAACTCGACAATATATATTTTATCATCTTTTTCATCATCTAAGCGCGTTCCCGGTTGAATTCGTAGCTGTGCTGCTTCTCCTCTGTTTCTCTCCAAATATAATAAAGTTATATACCCAAGGATGCCAAAGAACTTGCGAAGTGAAGAAGAAATAGCCGAAACAGAAAACTAAAAAACTTGTATTATGGGATACTAACTCAACGATTGTATATTTTATAATAAATACATATATAGATGGGGTTATGTCGTTTAATCACGGAGTTCCTATGGCCACCTTCCAGCTCCATCATCAGACCCTGGATACCATCTAAAGACAAAAAACCCGTCAAGATGAATCATACGAGCCCAAACTCGATGGGCTTATGTCGTTTAATCACGGAGTTCCAATGGCCACCTTTCAGCTCTATCATCAGACCCTGGATACCATCTAAAGACAAAATACTCGTCAAGACAAATCATACGAGCCCAAACTGGATGGGGTTATGTCCTTAATCACGGAGTTCCTATGGCCACCCTGCAGCCCTATCATCAGACCCTGGATACCATCTAAAGACAAAATACTCGTCAAGATGAATATTACGAGCCCAAACTTGATGGGGTTATGTCGTTTAATCATGGAGTTCCTATGGCCACCTTCCAGCTCCATCATCAGATCAGATCCATGTTGTCATAATATTGCATTGTCACGCGACATACGTATGCGTGCAAAATTTCAGCACAATCGGAAACCAGAAAGTGGGTCAAATTTAACTTGCAAGATTTGATTACAGACAGACAGACAACGGGACAGGTAAAACTAAATAAAAGCTTGTAAAATAATTAAAGTATTATTTATTATATATAAGATATTAAAATTATATCACAAATAAAACTATATCAAGAAAATGTAATTATTATCGACATCGATAATAATGCGATGTCTCGTCACTCATGGCAGGATGGCAGGAAGGCAGTTGCAAACTTGACTCGATTATTTTTGCCGTAATCTAAACTGAAAGATATTATATCGATTTTTAAGTAATTACATTTAAATAGAAATCAATGTTAATAAAATAAAAAAATACTTACAAATGAAAGGTTATTCCATCTTTACTAAGATTAGAAGTATTTGACCTCTTTTTACATGCGTTAACTGCACAATTTGGCATTTTTAATCGAGCACTTGTAGACGTCCTTTCGATACTTTACCGATGCACATAATGATCATAATCGATTACGCAACTAGTTTTTATGAACGTATTAGAGCATGCGATCTTATACTTTGGCAGAGGGGAACGCGCAGGTAAGGCTTATCCTGTATTAAATGATCTAAGCTACTATTAGATCGAGATCTGGCACCAATTAATATACTCGTAACAGGAGAGGTATGTGACAAGTTTTCAGCTTGCGTTAAATACCTACCCAAAAATTGGTGCCAGCTCTCGGACCATATATTTTATGATAAATACATAAATAAAGACCCAGGACAATTTGAAAAAGGCCATTTTCCAACATTTCCTGGCTGGGGATCGAACCCAGAACCTCCGGATTATCATTACGCCACGGAGATCCCTATTTTATTAGCTAGATAAAGGACATTTAGAAGGTTCCTAGCTAGTCTAATGGTCTCTCATGAATATTTGTCGGTTGCAGGTGACAACAGTGGACATGCAGAAGCCCCCGCCAGATTTCCGCACCAACTTCGAAGCGACGCACCCGCCCATACTGATAGACAACGGCCTGGCGATACTCGAGAACGAAAAGATCGAGAGGCACATCATGAAGTCGGTACCCGGCGGGCACAATCTATTTGTACAGGTACGTTGTAAATATCTACTCTACTCTACATACATTTGAAGAGTCCACATACTTGCGACGTTTGTAGTATGAATAAGTGTCAGTTCACATCGAGACGCGACGTAGCGCGCACTTTGAAAGAAATATAGAACTTGTTTACTAGGCAAAAAGATACTAATTTCAGCGACAGCCCGCTTTGCCGCGCTGCGTAGCGATGCATAGGGTAGGGAGGCGCAGCGGGCTCTTACTCTTTTTGTCTAGTAAACAAGTTCCATATTTCTTTCACGTGCGCGCTACGACGCGACGCGTCTCAGTGTGAACTGACCCTAACTTTTTCGATGGCATTTCTGTTCTGTTCTGTTCTGAGTCGGCCAGCAGCTACGCTGCAAGAGCGTATGAATTGGAAAGTGCATCGTCAGGCTTGCAGACCAAAGCCGATACGTGTACCAACCTCAGTTATTTGAGTATGGCGATGCCAAACTTCGTTATACCACTCTCATAGCTCGAGAAACTATCACAGTTGGACTATTGGAGATGAGGAGTGTAACAAGTTGGAGATTGATGAGCGTAAGAGTTATTCGCATTCAGGAAGTAGGAGAGAGAGGGAGTTGTAAGAACCGACTGAATACTTGCATCAAATCAGTTTAGGGAAGATAGATATTATATTAGATTTGGTGGGTTAATAACTTTTTCGTTGGGATTTATATAAAACATAACATAATCAATAACATTGTCCGCTCATCGGAATACTTTTAAGGGGATACCTAAGTGTAAGTATTGGTAGTAACTAGTACTTATTCTGTGGTATTGATTTGTAGAAAAAGTTTTTCTTGACCAAAAGTAGACGTATATACGTAGGTTTGGTTGTAAAAAGAATGCATGTCCGTTCGTATTCGTACTGTAAAGAACAATGTGAAGAATAATGGAGTTAATTTGACTTGTCAATTATTCTCTTGTCGTTTCTAACAGGACAAGGAAGTAGCATCGTTGATCGAGAACCTATACTCCAAGCTGAAGTTGGTGCTGGTGCGCAAGGATGAGCAGAAATCGGCGGCATTGCGCGCGCATCTCGGACGCATCGACGGGCTGCTCGAGCGCAGAGGGACCAGGTAATGTACCGGAAACCAAAGAGCTACCTATTATGTAAAACTAGAGAAGACAATATCACATATCACTGTTTTGTCCCGTTCAATTGTAGCTGTCTCCATAAACTTAATTGCTTGCTAGCTCTTATAAAAACAATATTAGGGTTCCGTACAAAAATGAAAAAACGGAACCAAACCTTACTGTGTCATATATCAAATGAAAGGGCTCGTTATGAGGATCTCAAATATATTTTTGTTATTATTGTAAAATAAGTAGTTTTGATTTTATTCATGAAAGAAGACGAAAATTGACCATTTCCCCCCCCCCCCTGATCTCCGAAAATACTGAGCCTAAAATTTTGAAAAAATACAAAATATAGATATACGAGTAAGATATAAGACTATAAGAATTCCATCAATTGTGCGGAACCCTCTCTACGCGAGTTAAACTCGCACTTGGCCGGTTTATTTTTTAATGGGATTTGTATGAAATACCGGACTGTGACGTCACGTCATAGTTTCTTGGAGTCAAATAACGCTCTCAATATTAGTTTTTCTGCATCAATAAATTTCAAATCACGGCTACGTCCCTAATCAACACTGTTAATTAAGGCCGTACCTGAATTTTCCGGGGTCCAGTGCTGCCCCCATTTAAAATAAATCATTTCAAAGAAAACGGAGACATCATTTAAAATTTTGCAACTATCAAGTCCTAGATAACCCTTCAAAGTATTCTATGAACTACTGTTTACAATTTAAAGTGAGAACTTTAAGCTTTACTACGCACAATTGCGAAAAACGGCCACTTTTGGCTAATGTGCGTAGTAAAGCTTAACGTTCTCATTATAAACTGTAAACAGTAGTTCATAAAATACTTTAAAGGGTTATCTAGGACTTGGTAGTTGAAAATTTTTGTCTCCGTTTTCTTTGAAATGATTTATTTTAAATGGGGGCAGCACTGGACCCCGGAAAATTAAAGTACGGCCTTAATGCAACGTAACGGTATTTTTTGAGGTCATTTGAAACAGTTTCCTTGATTGTTTTTAAGGTCTCTAGCAATTTTAACATTTGTCATAATTACAGTAGTTTTGATATTAGATATCAAAGGTTGATATTGCACAATTCGTTCTGATACCACTCTTTCATTTCGTTTTTTTAATTTTTTTTTTATTTTATGTAAATCATTTTTTGCTCGCTTCCAGTGCTATTTAACTCGATTTAGCGTCTCAGTCTAACAAAGGACTTGGGCACTTACTTATGGCTACTAAAGTAAGGACGCTAAGCACGAAGAATTTCGTATCTTTAAGCCTACTTACCAGTGGTCAATAACATTTTTATGTAAAGTTCGAATTTATAAAATATTGTAAATAGAGACACATTTAGTTAAAAAAATCACTTGATTTTTGTAAGGCGAGAGTAGAGCACTACCTCATGCGCTTCGCTTATGAGGCGTGCAAAATGTCTTTTATTTTTAAATTAATTATGAATGCTTGGTAGTTGAGATTTAGACATTACTATATATTTTGTAGAGATGAAACGGATATCCGGTAACTATCCGGTATCCGGCCTATCCAGCCGCCATAATACTTTTCGGCCAAATACCGGATAGCTACTATTCGGCCGAATGTCTATCCGGCCGAATTAAAAAAAAACTGGATAAAAGAAACATATTTTTGAGTAATTATTTGCTTTATTTAGTTAGTCTTAGTTTCACTTAACTTAAATATAATTAGTTTTAGTTTTAAATTTTTAATCACACAATAGTAAATTAATGTAATACAAAGAAAATGAATGAATTAGTACTCATACTGCACTAAAGGCAAATTATGGTGAATAAATACTAATTTATCTGCATTGAGAGGTAGCAGGCGGTTGCGTTTCTCTTTATAAATAAGGCCAGCTTCAGAAAAAAGTCTTTCGCTATTCACACTGCTGCAAGGTGCAGAAAGGTAGATTTTGGCAAACTTTGTTTCGACAAGACCCGAATCGAACCGAGTCCACCCGATCGTTCGCGCGCCGCCTACGCAAACGGCTAAGTTTCGCCGGATATCTGGCCATCCGGCCACATGGTCGGCCGAATATCCGGTATCTCAAGCATCAAACTGCTATCCGTTTCATCTCTAATATTTTGCATTGATTTGATTTATTGACGATCTTAATGTTTAACTTATATTATAATATAATGCAACTTATAATGTTATTTCGAAATGAAAAATAAATAATTCTAATCTGATGTTTACTCAAAAAAAATAGAATAAAGAAAGTTTACTTTATGGGTATGTTAGGAAAGGATGAAATAAAATAATTGCTTAGTCTTATGAATAATTAAGTTTTTAGAGCACCTGAATAATACCGACTAACATTACAAACAAAAAACAATACGTGCGTACGTGCACGCCGTATTGCGTGAGTACTAGTATTTATTCTGTAGTATTACCTGTGGTATTACTATAGGTAGCGAAAATGTTTACAATCTATGATGCTGGCGGTCAATGCCACTGCGAGCGGGACAACGATTGTGCGATAGAGATAGGACATGGCGTGTCAATGTACGAAATCCTTCGTGGTTAGGGTCCTTAGAGAAGAATACTGATAAATAGAATCTTATATTAAAATCATGTATTTGTTGTATCACCATTATTATTATTATTTGAGAATGGTTTTTAAAATGTGCAGCCAAGAGAGGGTAAATGGAAGTTACCATTTTTAGCCCCCGACGAAAAAGAGGGGTGTTATAATTTTGACGTGTCTGTCTGTGGCATCCGTAGCTCCTAAACGAATGGGCCGATTTCGATGCGGTTTCTTTTAATCGAAAACCTTGTCTGTTGAGATGGTTCTTTTAGCAGATTGATGAAAATTGCTTCAGCCGTTCAAAAGTTATTAGGGGTGAAGGCTTAAAAGTCGGTTTTATTTTTATGGCAAATAAACTTGTCTTTACTTATAGGTAGCCCATCTCTCTTTTGACAGACACGTGATTGTGTTGGATTTTCCATTGTTGTTCAAGGAAATTTAAGCATGAAATGAAAGTCCAATTTGGCTTGTTCGAGCACAGTGGGCACGGTAAAAGATGATCTCGATTTATACAGGGTCCAACAAATAAAGAAAAAGATAAAATAAAATTCTTTTATTTCAAGCTACAGTGGCCCATATCTTATTTTAAGTTACATCTGTCTCCTCGCACTATACTAGTGTACTCAACATGTAGTTCATTGTGTTTAATATACACTTCGGCATCCATTCTTCCATCTATCACTTTCAACAAAAACTTTTAACAAAATATACTGAAACTATTTTAAGGATGGATTCAGTCCATGATACTGAACAACTTTCCCCAAGGAACATATACCGAAAAATATTTTTTTACCTCCCATACAAGTTGACCGATCAGCTGATCAGAGTTTGGGGAAAGCCAAAAATTATTTTTCACATTTCGACATATGTTCCTTGGGGAAAGTTGTTCAGTATCATGGACTGAATCCACCCTTAAAATAGTTTCAGTATATTATGTTAGACGTTATATTTGCGTTTGCAGGTTCTTAACGGGCGACACAATGTGCTGTTTCGACTGCGAGCTGATGCCCAGGCTGCAGCACATCCGCGTCGCCGGGAAATACTTTGTGGACTTCGAAATACCAGTGCGTATCGAATGTTATTCTAACACACATATCAACTTCCATATATTGCCACAAGCAGTATGTCATTTTTACCCAACTACAGCGAAGCCAAAGGAGGGTTATGTGTTTCACCACTATGTACATATGTATGTTCATCTGTTCCCTCGGTATCTTTAATGATATCCTTGATATCTTTGTGGCGATCTCTACCACATGCGCCATTACGAGGCCTCGCTCCCTCTTATCATCATCAGGAGTGCTATTTTTCATTTAGGGACTCAGCGAAACACAAAACTTGTAGTTTTCCAACTCACCACTCGCTTTCCGACGCATTGCATCGTATTTTTGAAACCGTCGTGTCAGCGATCTAAGTAATATTGTGTTACGCAGAAAATATCTTTGTCAATAGTTTTCTAGACATTTCAAAAAAAAAAAGCAGCATGAAACGGAACATTTGTACGCTACTAATGTCAAAATTACGAGTGGTTCAGACCATTCGTTGCAAATCCTTTGCATACGATCAATTCAAAAATGCGCCCGTTTGGAAACACTCGCGCAAATCATTCGTTATGTGAGTCCCTGAATGAAAAATAGCACTCCAGGTCTTTTTTAGTCCCCAATGCAGGAGCGTGACCCTCTCTGTACTGTCAGAGCCATATTTTAGCCAGAGCAGTCAGAGGATTTAGCCTACACTCTTCACGCTGGCCAGATGGGTTTGAGAGGTCTCATTGATGTTTATAAGCTTTGTTTCAGCTTGTGTTTCTTAAGTCGCCTTCTACGACATTCACGGGAAGACTTGGAGTAGTCCTATTCTACTTTGCCGGGAACCACACGGCGGAACTCTCTCCCTCGCTCCCTCTACTTTGACAAATGAGGTATCGTTGAAAGCGCCTTGGAGGTCTGCTGGTTATAATAGGCTATGTGACGTCACAGTAAATTGAATATGGCGCCCACTATAGGCCATAAAGTAATGAACAAAAAAATAAAATAAATCTAATCATACCGTGTAGGGTGTCAAATTAAAGGGCTTTAGTAGCACATTTCAAAAATATACACATTATTAGCTGTTGCTCTCTGCTGTGCATGCATTTACAGGATAAATGTACTTTCCAGTATGAATTTTTCCGGTTGTCGGATTTTAGTTTTGAACCCCGACCAAAAAGTGTTGACGCTAATGTCTGTCTGTGGCATCGTAGCGCTCGAACGGATGGACCGATTTCGACGTGTTTTTTTTACGTGAAAGCAAGTTCTCTTGCGGTGGTTCTTAGCTATATTTGATGGAAATCGGTTCAGCCGTTTAAAAGTTATTTGGGGGTAAACGCTTGAAAGTCAGGGCTTTCTCTAGCAAATAATAGATGGCGCTACGGATATCAAGTCGTATCGGTAGTTCCGCTACTCATCACTAGATGGCATTCTTGACTGTCGGGGTTTTTTTAATTTGCCTAGCAAATAAACTTGTACTCTTTTATTTAAACTACATAATATATCTCGTATTGAAGCCTTGTTGTGTGTATTGCAGACGAGCTTCCGCGCGCTCTGGCGCTACATGTTCCACATGTACCAGCTGGACGCGTTCACGCAGAGCTGCCCGGCCGACCAGGACATCATCAACCATTACAAACTACAGCAGGTAACATCTCTTTGTTTACCAGCCTTTATGAGTTCATGAGTCCATAGTCCAACACAGTTATTCGGAAAAGAACGGAAGTTCAAGATGTTGGAAAACGACTGACAGAACTCAAATGCACTTGGGCTGGACACCTAGCAAGACGTGATGATGACAGGTGGAGCAAAATATTAACAGAGTGGTGGCCCATTAATGGTAGGCGCAGCGTGGGTCGTCCGTTAGCAAGATGGGTTGACGACGACGTTAAAAAGTTCGCGGGTCGAACTAGGATGAGAGTAGCTCAGGACCGTGGTAACAGGTATTCATTGAGAGAAGCCTATTCCCAGAAGTGGGAGTTTAAAGGCTGCAAATGATGATGAGACCATGAGGGGATTACAGGCCTCTCCCAATAGCTAGGAACCCACTCGGAGGTTCTGGGTTCGATCAGCCAGCCCAGCCAGGGCGAGTTGTAAAATAGCCTTTTCAAATTGGCTTGGGTATCCATATGTATTTATCATAAAATATAGTATTGTTGAGTTAGTATCCCATAACACAATTAAAAAAAAACTTATTATATGTGTAATTTGTCCTTATCTATTTACTTATTTAATAAAAGGATTTGTCAGTAATCACCACGCTGGGCAGCCGGGTTGGTGATCTCAGTAGATAGTATAAAATTTTAGCACAAAGGATGTTGGTGCCCGTTCACTGTTGCCTATAACTCCCTTAGTCGCCTCTTACGACACCGGTGGGAGAGGAAAAGGGTGGTGACAATTGGTATTCTACTCTGCCGTAACAACACGGCCATAATATGTATATTGTATAATAAAATTTCTTCGAAATTATAACTTTGTTTTCCATTTATTTCCTTATGGGTTTCACAGACGGCTATTATGCTATATATTTTGATCTTAAGATCCGTACGATACAATACTTATAAGACGGCTAATATGCGATATTATTACGTATCTAAAGATTAAAATATATATTGTCTACGCCATGTGTTATGCTCCATTGTCTTAAAATCAAAATATATCTCATCTTCGTAGTCTGTGTTACCCTTATATTGGCTATAAATTTTTAAACTAACCATTGTTTACATATCTCTAATATTTATTTGTATCCTGAATATATTTATAAAATATATTTGTTATTTCCCTTTCAACGCACTGTATACTTGTATGGAGTATGTATTGTAGATTCCAATCCTTCTGTACTGTAATTCTATGTATTTGTATGTACTATACAGTTGTCAGCGAAAGGTCTGGTTCTGTCCCCGAGGCCGGTGCGGCAGAAAGAGAGCCAGGACTCGGTACGTTCGTGTGGCCGCCGTGTTTCACCACCACTTATCACCTTAAAAAAAACTAATCATTGTCAAGCAAGCGCTGTTAAGTTGTTATGTCCGCATTTGTACAACTTTCGTCGTCATGTATTCATTCGGCCGTAAGCACAATGCCAAATTCCAGGGAGTTATGTATATCAGCTTTTTCGATGCAGTAATTTTTATTTTCTAACAGTTTTTTCGTAACACACTGAAATTTAACCGCTATTTTAGTAAGACGGAAAGTGTACATTTCAGAATAATTCATTTTCATTGGATAATACTTGATTTGTAGGGCTTATCTTTGTTATCTTTTTATTAATATTTAATTTGAAACTATATTATAATTACTTTGAATATCTACTTTCATACTTTCATTGGTAGATAACACTATTTCAACCAAAGATATTCTGAAAACAGCTTTTTGAGAATTAATCTATCGTTCTTTTGTATTAAAAGCTGCTATTTCCATTTTTAATTAAAATTATTTCTAAGCTTATTCATGGAAGGAGGTATCATTTCATATTTGGTTTGAATTAACTGGTGTTCAAGTTCATTTTACTGTATTCTGTTTGTTCTTAATACTTTTAACTCTTCTTCTTTCACGGTTACGTCTATTCTATATATTTAATGCACTTTACATTCATAAAGACTATTTTATCAGTCATTTGTTATCCCTACGTAGGTATAATTTATTGGTTTTGAACTTTATGTTAAAGGCATAAGGTTCAATTTTATGTGGTAACTATTCTACCACTGCTCAATTGAGGGTTATATAACGTTTTTTTTAAATTATTTAATTTAAATTTAAGACTAAGGCGACTGAACGTGCTCTCTTAATTATTTAATTAAATATTTTGTGAGACAAATATTCAATGCTGGTCTGTCATTATGTTAAGCCAAATCATACCAGCTCGAGCCGTAGTTCTGTCGTAAAAGATGCTTTCCTTATTTAACTCAATTATTTTCTTGCAGGCGCTGAAAATGAAGAAACACGAGGAATTGGAGACCCCAACGTTCACAACCTCCATCCCCATTGACGTAAACGACTTGAATAACACAGAGTAACACATTTTTTACATTGTGAGGAGCGAAAATGAGCCTTGGTACAATGGTTATTAGGCGGGAAATTGATTGTTAATGTCCACCGTTCGAAATTAAGTTCATGATTTATTTTGTTGGTATAATTGCATTTAGGATGGCGCCAATCTCGACTCTGGCTGTAGTTCACCATGCTTGCCAACATTTTTTCTAATACCTTCTGGTATAATTTATTTAATAAATGGAAAAAATTAGTATATCAGTCATATACTTGTACTATACTTTTGTACATTTTCACTTAGTTTTTGGTCTGATTTGAATGTCGGTATGAAGAAAAGTTTTAAAGTACATGTTTTTAATACATATTTTCACTTCTAAATGTATGATTAAGGCTGTACCTGAATTTTCCGGGGTCCAGTGCTGCCCCCATTTAAAATAAATCATTTCAAAGAAAACGGAGACATTATATAAAATTTTGCCACTATCAATTCCTAGATAACCCTTTCAAAGTATTTTATGAACTACTGTTTACAGTTTATAATGAGAACGCTATGCTTTACTACGCACATTTGCCAAAAATGGCCGTTTTTCGCAAATGTGCGTAGTAAAGCTTAACGTTCTCACTTTAAACTGTAAACATTAGTTCATAAAATACTTTGAAGGGTTCATAAAATATTTTAAATAATGTCTCCGTTTTCTTTGAAATGATTTATTTTAAATGGGGGCAGCACTGGACCCCGGAAAATTCAGGTACAGCCTTAAGGATGGTGCAATCTAAATTGTTAATTGTTATAAAGTTTTTGGGAGATTCCAGAAAGGCCTTTCAGATTAGCCACTCAGCGTAGGTATAATGAAGAAAATAAAATATTCTTCATTATTAAAGTGAAAACTTCTTTAGATGCATTGGGAATTTTTTGAGATGGTAAAAAAAACCATTGAACTCGCGACACTGTTACCGTTGCCGTAACCGACACCACCTTATTGAAGTTTTCACTTCTGTCTGCACTCCCGGAGAGCCACTGTTGTTCTATATTTGTTTATGGTTCAAATGGTTGTTGAAAATGATTAGCTGTGTTGCTAATCTAAAGTTTTGTGGAAATGCATGGTATTTATGTAGGTTTGTTTCTGTTACATTATCATACACCATTTTCATTGATGTCGATATTGAGTAGCACATTACGAGAACTGACAGTGGCCATGAGATGTTTGGTTAGAAGTTGTTAATTAACCGCTCTATTATATTTATGTATTTTTTTATTTTTAATTTAATTTATTGATTTAACGGATTTCGGCAGAGGTGCTGAAGCAATTACGTAAATTCGCGTCTTTATTTTTGTCAACCCTGACAAATCGTGTGCCTTCGTCGTTGACGAAAAATGGTTCACGGAGATCAAGGCAGATCCGGAACATCATCATCAACAGGTCTTTTAGTCTCCACTGCAGGAGCACGACCCTCTGTACTACTAGAGCCATATACATATAAGCCAGAGCAATCTATACATATAAGCCAGAGCAATCAGAGGATTTAGCCTGCACTCTCCACGCTGGCCAGACAATTTGGAGAGGTCTCATTAATATTTATATGCATTGTTTAGCTTGTGTTTCCTAAGTCGCCTTCTATGACATCCAAGGGACGACTTGAAGTGGTCCTATTTTTCTCTACTGGGATCCACACGGCACGGCAGATCCGGAACAACATCAGAGCTAAGTCCAGTCTCTCTAATTTTGTAACATGGATCCTGGGCAAGGACAAAGCTAGCTTGATGTTGATATCATTGATACGTTCGGTGATTTTGGTCCCCTCTCAGTCTTCATACTTAGAAGTCTAAGAGGACTTCTAGAAGGACTTACAATAAGTTTAGCATAGATTCAGCGTTCAAACAACGAATAGGCGTGCAGAATTATTTTTGTATTATAATATTTAAAATAGGTGTTAAGATTGGTTCACAGTATTCATTTATTTGTTTTTTTGGACTCCCCCTAGTTTAGTAATAGGTTATAGACGAAAACTTCTCGCCATTTTTATTTTAATGCCTCTGCCTTTACTTTGTTCTACATTTTGCTAGCAGTTATGGTAACAAATGTTTTGACATAAATATGAGAACTCTTGCCTCAACGTTACCTATCCGAGGGAGTTATATTGTTATGAATTTTAAGTACTTACTTAATTTCTGTTGAAAGAAATTTTCAATGTCCATGTTATGTGTTATTTAGGTTTGTGACACTTTCAGTAGAATGTTAGGAAGCGAGGCTTTAAGTTGGACCACCTATTTATTTAGTAGACATTTTATATGTCATATGATTTTCTCAGGATTTGCCAATACATTTTTCTTTGGAAAAATATGTTAGGGAACATCAATAACAAAATAGTACACACACATACACACCATAGACAAGGGCGAGACAAGTGTAGCAACATGTCAGAAGGACAATGTATAAAATATTAATACTAGATTTTAATGTAATGTTAAGGAATAAAGCTGGATAAATATTATTATTTTTTTGTTTTTGTTTTATTTTATTTGCCTTTTCGTTCCCTTTGGTTCTTTTTTAATTTTTATTTTGTGGAATACTCTTTCATCAAACCAATATTAATATGGTATGGTAAGTAACCCTTAGTATCTTAGTTCTATTTATACATAGGTATGTAATGTATAAGGCAAGATTTTTATTACTTCACAGATTTTCTAAGCTATTATAGCTCAGACTAAGTTATTAGGATAAAGATATGGTCAGTCTCTGGAAATGAATCTGTGTCAAATGAATACTTGTTACTGCGCCCACAATAGATGTAACTTTTCAAAATCCATTTTACCCGTTTATATACAAAAAAATAATTACTGTTCATTTAAAACTTCAGTAGACCTAATACTTATTCAGGTAAATTGCTTGTGCCTTGCTTAGTCAGGTTAAAAATTTGCTAATGCAATACGAAATGATTGTGATAGGTAATGTGTAAAGTTGACAGTAGCTTTTGTACTTTAATAAACATTTATTCAATAAATAAAGTGTTTTATTTACCTAAAAACATTAAAGATTGTCTGACATAAAAATAATAAATAAATTTTTGTATCACAATTAATGGTCCAAGTCAATGAGCAATGAACTTTTGAGTGGGGATTATGTATTTAAGAGTTGATAATATTTTTCCGTTTCATTGATTCATTGTTATAAACATCTTTGGATAGAGCACAACTTAAGAACACATGTGTTAAATATGCAGTCAGGCCCCAAATTTTGTATCTGTCCGCAACAAACACTGGAAGTAAATACCCATTGCTAAATTGGGTGCAGTATTGGTTGTTAGGGTTGCACAGCACTTCTATGGCCACTGTAAACACTTCAGCTACCTCATCATCATTGACGTCCAAGTCGGTATCTCTCAGATCACTGATTGAGGCAATTACAGGGGTAACTAGGATCTTGTTGTCACGCCCCGGGAACGCAGGGCCGTGCCCCCAAACACATAATTTATCTGACGACAAACCTATTTCCTCCTCAGTTTCCCTGAGTGCCGTTTCTATGGGTGTTTCTTCTTCGTCCCTTTTTCCTCCTGGAAATGACACCTCCCCTCTGTTAAGTCGTAAATTTAAAGAACGCACAGTAAAAAGGAGCGATGGAACACCATTCACACGGCACAGGGGCACCAACACGGCTGCTGAGGCGGCAGGAATCTTGCCAATGTTGGGAACTGGATATCTTTTCAATTTTGACATACACTGTTGCCGGCAGACTAGAGAAAATAAACTGTTAATACTACCTGCAACTCTAGCACACATCTTGGTATTTTCAATGGTAAATTGTACAAGAATTTAATTGTTTATTAAAATTAAATATTTTTTTCCTAGTTTTTATCTTAATTTTACATTTTTTTGTATTTGACATTGACGTTATTTTCACAAACTCAGTGTTGCCAGCGACATATAGTCAAATGTAACATGAGACTGGTCAAAAAGTAACATTTTCACGAGAAAAGTAGCATTACCTTATTTTATGTTGAAAACGACACTGTACTATACAGGGTGCCTTTTTATTCACCAGACAAATTTTTGGAGCAAGTTCAGTCCATCATACTTGACTACTTTCTATCAAAAAATTTGGTAATCGAAAAATTTGGTAGGTGATGCTGAAAAAGAAAACATACCAACAAATTAATAATTGTGTAAATAATAATATAATAACCGATTTAGTAATGTCTTTCAGTGTCAAGCCCACAACTTACATATCAATTTTTGAAAAAACGTAATCATAATTTATTAATGCTTCGATTCATCAAGAATTCATCAAAGCACAAAATAAATTACACCAACATTACGAACAAAAACGTTCTTGAGTGAGTTACATTTCACGATTATTTTTCGTTTGCAAGAAAATATTTAAAAAAAAAAATTTAAATTAAAAAGTAACATTTTAAGTCGTGTAACATGAGAGTAACGAACGAGGGTCAAAAGTAACGTAAAATGTTACAAAAGGAACATTCTGGCAACGCTGCACAAACTATATAGGGATCACGGATCGTTATTTTGACGTTGACTATTGTTTCGTGTCGTATCGCAAGTTCGCAACAGCGGTATCGCTTCAGACCGGTTGTGCACTGCACCGAATCCGATTCATATTCAAATCAAATCCAAAACGAGAAAAATTTGGACAGAAAATTCTTGAGTAGCGTCTGTGCACTGCACCCGAATCCGAATCAAATTCGTGAATTTCGAGGCCACCGATTTCGTTAGTGCACCACCAGTCTTTGATTAGAGAGGCCGCATTCACTATGTGTCCTGCATTTAACCACCGTCAGTTGCTGGCACTATTATTATCATCATCCCAGCCCTTCTTCCGCCCACTGCTGAGCATAGGCCTCTCTTCGTCGACGCCCCCCATCTCGGTCCAGTGCTGCTCTCATCCAGGTGCGACCCGCGACTTTGGTTATATCGTCAACCCATCGCATAGGCGGACGCCCGACGCTTCTCTCACCCGTTCTGGACCACCATTCGGTCAGAGCCTTGCTCCACCTGCCATCACTCCGTCGGGCCAGGTGTCCTGCCCAGTTCCACTTAAAGTTCATGACCGTTATACCAACGTCTTGTACTAACTGTTTCTTTTAGTACGTTGTCGGATTACGGTGTTAAGAACTCGATCCAGCAACCTGATGCCAAGCATAGCGCGCTCCATGGCTCTCTGTGCGACTCTCAGTTTGTGCACAGCCTCCTTCGTGAGCGTCCATGTCTCAGCACCGTACGTCATAGTGGGCAGGACACACTGGTTGTATAGGCGGGTCTTCAGGCATTGTGGAGTAGCCGATTTTAATACGTCATGCAGTCTATTGAATGCCGCCCATCCAAGCTGTATTCGCCTATCGATCTCCTTGTTTTTGTTTTTATTCTTCTCTTTTTTCTTGTTTTTATTGTTTCCTTTCCTTCTTGCTTGCTAACCTTTTTAAGGATAAAATTATAAAAATAAAAGGCACTATTATTATACTTATTATTTATTTACCCCAATCTACCCGTTGTAATGGGAACATACGAATTGACACGTCTCAGTTTACGTTTTTTGCTGGCAAATATTTGTAGACCTAATTATATGTTAAACTAAGCAATCAGACATCAAACGCGATGTCAACATATGGACACCCTTATACATATTATAGAGAGAATTCTTTTTGACTGCTCATTTGAAGGCCAAAACTACTGATTTCGAGGTTCGTCCCCGAACAAAAGATATTCGTATTGACGAGTTCTTCAATCCCCCATCAACTTTTTATAACATTTCCCACAAATCAGCATACCGGGTATTTACCCTAATCTACCCGTTGTATGGGAACATACGAATTGAATGTCTAAGTTTACATTTTTTGCTGGCAAATATATTTTTAACCTAGTTATATTTTAAAATAAGCAAATAGACATCAAATGAGATTATATTTGTATATTTAATATGGCTAATTTAGTGATTTACATCTTTTTCATTTATTATTTGAGATATATTAATTTATTTATACATAAGATAACCTTTTTATACATTTCTACATATAATTAGAGGACTCGCACTCATTTCTTAATAAATATTTTAATCTACCCACCAAACGGGTAGATACGGGTATTTACCCGGTGCATATCGGGTATATATCCAAGCGTGGGTAAATACCCGGGTATATGCCCATCTCTAGTGACAACGTCCGGTGTTCGTAACCAATATTACCTACTTAAATAAAGGTCATTAATTATTTGTAATATCAAAACTATCAATAGTACACAGATACACTATCACGTCTTTATCCCTAACGGGGTAGACAGAGCCTAGGGCGGTAAAGCCCAGGCCACTTTTAGCGTAATGTTGGGCATGAAGGTGGAAAAGGGAAATCATAATAGTGATAATCTGAATCATATAAATAGGCGATGCGGTGAGCAACCCTCACCGCATCGCCTATTTATATGATTCAGATTCTCGCTCATTCCCTCGATCGGCTTTTACGATCTGCACGGGAAGAGAAGCAGCTGGTACATTCTGTTTTTTCTTTTCTCCCAGACCAGCAAAGAAGAACTAACAATAGTATCGATTGTTATTGCAATAGCAGAAACTTTATCAATAACACTGTCGATATTATACATTAATTTCGATATTTTCGGCAACACTATCGGGCGATACGGGGCAGTGGGCGGGGCGTGCAACGTGTGCTTCCCTCCCCGTACCTCACTCTTCATCCTTGAAACTGACATTCGAATACGAATCGAATTCGAGTGGGTGCACAACCGTACGTACAATTTCTACGGCGGCCAATTCGAGTCGGTTTTGATCCGAAATAGAAACGACCCGAAGTGAGAATTCTTGGTTTGAATACGAATCGAATTTGAACCGTTTATGACTGAGTGCACAAGCGTCCATACAATCACTAGGAAGGCCAATTTGAGTCAGAATTGGATTTGATTTGAATATGAATCGGATTCGGTGCAGTGCACAAGCGTCGTCAGAGTTTCGCACTACGTCCGATCCGAATCCGTGAAGTAGTGTGAAACCGCTCTCACACATTTATTTAGGTATATTTTTTGGGAACGACTGCCGCTTCGTAAGCATTTTATATTGTATACAATTTTTGAGTAGACGACAAAGAGCCATATGGTCCTTAAGTAGACGAGGTCACGCACGAGGCAAAATAAAAAAAAAGCACTGATTAATGTCATCATCACGTCATCATCATGCTTATGAAACTTAGAGCAGAATTTTGATAAAAAAATTAAATAAAACGCCATCTAGTCAACAAGTTCTGACCTAACTCCTAATGCGTGTTATAGAATAGGAATATCAAATGGTGGGGAAATTTGCCACACGAGGTAGAACACGTGATAGTTTAGTTGATTAAAGCATTTAGAGCATGGTCACAGAACACACAAGAGTCAAACAGAATGGAATCTCACAGCGTCTCCCGCAAATTGGCGTCCCCGCACTTCTCCCCCGCACTTTCTGTACATTTCTGTGCTCTAAACTAGGGTTTAGTTTCTAGCCGCACGCAATACACGACGTATGGTGTCTTGAGAACTATCAATCAATAGTAACCATCATGGTGAGAAGATGCGCATATAATAATTGTTTATCCACCGATTACAACAAAGAACACATTTTCATATATTTCCAAATGATAAAAACAGGTAGCAAAGCAACAATATAATTTCACGTTATTACCCAGCAACCATCTTGATATATATGGGTTCTCGCTCTCTCGCATTAGCGGGAGATACACAAGAGCGAGACGGATTATCAATCGACAGTAGTAAAAATACATAGGCTCCTCGCTCACAGTTAATCACATACACGCAGATGCCAAGTAGATTTCCGCGGGTTAAAGTGTAGTGCTTTAATGCCATTGTTGACAATGACAACTTGACAAGCCGTGCGTAGAAGCGTGATAAGATAAATATTTGTTTATTTTTATTGAATTTATTCAAATAATTACCTTTTAGTTTTGCGCCGAATATGCAAATTACTATATTACAATAGTGAATTAGTGAATTGAGTGCGTTACATTATAAATGACTCAATAATAATCAGCAAAGTGAGCTAATTGTGAAATGGACAATGAACATAATAAAAAATATTTGTGAAGTGATATTATGTAGCTGTTTCCGACTTTTCTGTAACATTTAATACATATGAAACAGAATATTTTTTACGTCATAGTGTTCGCAAATCTCCCGGTATAGAAAGATATAATCGTAAATATGTCGAACTCGTTAGTAGGTAAGTATTAAATTAATTTTGCGGTGCGTGCGACCCTAAGTATAAAACTCACACATCGACGTGTGTACAGATAAATTGTTTCGTTTGTAGTAGTAGTAGGTATATATGTTTCTCTGAATTTTAGTTATTTGATTATTATTGAGACACTTTAGACATCATTTTTTCAAGCTTTCCCACTGAGCTTTTAAATTTTCAGATGTTCTATGGCCAAAACTGGTTTGTGAATAAATTTTGTCCAATATATTTTTAACTCAGCATTTTTCGTTTCATTGTTACTGCGTCGGTACGGTACGTTTATTTATTCTCCACTATACTGAAATGTTCGGTTACCAAATTCACCAGTAATATCTTTTCTGCTATTTGTCAGTTAGGACTGCGTTTTCTAACATTATTTTATTAATAATTATATAATACCAAAAACCGAGAAAATCACCCTTGTTTGTCGAAGAACTTGGAGAGAGGTTATGTTTTTTTAGCTGAAATAGCTTCCTTCAAACTAACGTATAACCCCACTAAAGTAAAAGTCTGTGTATGTTTGATGTTGCATGAAAGAAATGTTGTATGCAATTTAGGAGTATTATATTTCATTTTGGTTCTTCTAAGAATAGTTATTCTAAGATTAATTTATTCATAGTTTAGTGTGGTAAAATGCAATTTGAGTTATCTGAGAGTAAATGTAGCGTATAAGTTTAGTACTGGTATAGTTATTCTCAGATAAGGATGCTATTGGTGAAATTGCCCCTTAATAGCTCAGTTGTTTAGAACATGGTCGTATTCATCTTTTATTCCTTTGGTGTTGTGAAACCTTGGTACCAGATGGCGTTACTGGTTTGTTTTTAATGTTAAAGCTGGAGTTTCATATCTATTTCAATATATACAATATTAATCTATGATCATCATAGGCTACAAGCTACAAGTCTACAAGTGAAAATAGTAAAATCAAAACAACGACAAAGCAAAGTCCAAAATAAACTGTATATAAATTATAAATAATGAAAGGAAAGACCTTCGACTTTAGACCAAAAGATAAAAACATACGATATTGTGTAATTTTATATATTTAGTTCTTAAGCTCTGATGATTTTTTATTCGACATAACTTCAGTTACACATTACTATTTTAAGATGTCTTTTTCTCCTAAAGTATTGCTATCTAGGGTGGCACGAGAGCGTTGCATAGCCAATATAAAAGAGTTACCGATATTTGTACATAGTGATGTCGATTCAAAAGTATCCGCTTCAGTGTTAGTGCCGCTATGTGTTGTGAAAGGAGAAGTGTGTTTACTTTACACGTTGAGGTCATCGAATCTGAACAGCCACAGTGGACAAGTGTCGTTTCCTGGCGGGAAAATTGATGAAGGCGAGACAGAGATCAACGCAGTTCTTCGAGAAACTCAGGAGGAGATTGGTTTCAATCCAAGAGATGTTGAAATCTGGGGTAAAATGCCTATAATCCAGGGTCGAAATAAAATGATGATGATTCACCCAATCGTCGGAGTGTTAAAGAATTTTGATTTAGAGAAGTTACAACCTAATCCATATGAAGTTGAGGAGATTTTCACAGTCCCAATGAAAGATCTATGCAATGTGGAGAATCATGGAAATTTAAATTACAAAGAGCTTGCAATGCCGGTATACTTGTATGGCAAGTATAAGATATGGGGTATTACAGGGGTGATCACACACATGTTCCTGACATGTTTTCTGCCTGACCATTTGTATACAATTGACTTTATGCGAAAAAGTTACACATTTAATGAACTAATGCCCTCTAAATTATAATTAGGTTTGAACAATGGTTGGCAACATAATGACATATTTTTATATACATATCTGTTACTGATATAGGTACAGAAGGCAAATCTCTATTCAATCCATTTAATGACAACAAGTCAAATCAGACATGTTTCTGAAAGAAAACTTTTACTATGAGGCTTATGAAAATCACAACGGTTACGTCATAATTTTTTTGAGTCAAAGAGCTCTCTTAATTTAATTCAATTTTATTTCAACTATTTATTCAGAAAGAAGATATAACAAATTAATTTTATTTATTCAAGTACACTTGAAAATTTACAAACTATTTATGTAAAAAATAAGGAAAACATAGCACTTAGGTGCTACTTATTTCTAAAGAAATTTCTTTCAGTAGAACCGCGAAGGGTAATGGGAAGAAAGAGGTAATTTGTAATTAATATCAGTTTTTCTGCATTAATAAATCTAAAATTATGTTGAAAATGGATATGATCAATGACAAGTGACTTTATTTTGATACGAATTTTCTTAAAAGCATCAATTTATTTTTTTACCTTAGTTTTTGAACCAGTTCTTAATCTCATATACTCAATATATGGATGTTGTGTATCATGGACCAGGTAACTATACTTACAGGAAAATCCTCGGAATATTTTTATAATTTAAATATGTATGTATATCCAACAAGGTTCATATTAAGAAGTGATATCTCCCTCTTGATATATATACATACATATAAATAGATAGTAGAATTAAGTTAAAATAACTAAAGGCAACTGAAGAAAAACAAATTGTGAATTTTTTTTTTAAGTCAATGTTTACATTTACATTCTTGAAGATAAAAAGAAATATGTACTTAACATTAAATGTTATGCTTTATGTCGGCTATGTACACACTTTAGTAAAGATTTACAGTGTTATTCACAACTGTCTGTATGTTGTTCCGAACTCAAACCTTAATTTTTTACGGACTTCAAAAAATAGTTTGACTACTTATTCAATATTTTTATGTATATTTCTAATTTTTCTCAGAAACCAATAAAATATGGACTGTTATGATCAAATATTTTCAGGCATAGTCTGTAAGAATTTGTAGGTCATTGAATTGTCATGTCTGTCAAGTTTCTATCTGTGATAAATAAAATAACTTACTACTTACTTATGGTACTATGAATACCATTGACGAACAAATACTTACTAGAGGACTGACAACCTCATACTTTTAGTGTAATTCGATTTTAGTTTAAGGTTAATAAGAACCAGAAGTGGCGCCCTCATTGAAAATAAATTGTTTACTCGTAGATGTGCTGAAAATTTCCATATTTCTCAGTGTTAGGCACTAGATAGCCCTTAAAATTATTTTATGAACCACCATTGAAAGTATTTACATTAGTTAAAGTGGCCACTTTTGGCGGATACAAGTTTTAAAGCTAGACAATAAATAGGCGCCACTTCAAGGTCATTTGCTTCTGACTTCACCTTAAATGTTGTAGCTAGATGGAGCTACTAGTTCGAAAGAAGGTAATTTCGTAGTGGTGCCGCTTAATTGCGGAAAGATGGCGGTATAAGCTATTTTCTACGAACAAACAAGCGCCATCTCTGATTTTTCGTGGATACCGTCAGCCTAATTACCTAGCATCCATTGTATGACTAGTGGACGAGATAGTAGTGACATCTAGGAATAATACAGAATTTTGGCTTTCTAGCAGTACGTTTTTAGGGTTCCGTACAAAAAATGAAAAACGGAACCCTTATAGGATCACTCGTGCATCTGTCTGTCCGTCCGTCTGTCACAGCCAATTTGCTCCGAATCTACTGGACCGAATCAGATGAAATTTGGTACGATAGTGTAATCCTATGGCCCAAACACAGATGTACAAAGTAAATTAATATTTTTTTAAATAAGGGTCATTTTCGGGGGACGAATTAGGAAATTAAAAAAAAAGTTTTACAAACCTTACTGTGTAGTATAAAGAGCTCGTTATGAGGACCTCAAATATATTTTTGTTATTATTGTAAAATAAATAGTTATGATTTTATTTATGAAAAAAGACGAAAATTTACCATTCCCCTCTTGATCTCCGAAACTACTAAGCCTAAAATTTTGAAAAAAATACAAAATAGAGTTTATTGCTTGTAGATTACATGAAAACCTAAAAGAATTTAATCAATTGTACGGAACCCTTTCCACGCGAGCTTTACTCGCACTTGGCCGGTTTTATTTTGTATGGGATTGCCAGTCCTCTAGTATTTGTTTGTTCTTGATAGTACTTACCTAATAATGTCAGTCTTGTTGTAAGCATATTATTTATGGTATTCAATTACATTTTTAATTGACATATCATCATATAGCATATACTAATTGTGCTTATAAGTACAGCTGTAATTATAAAATAGATAGAAAAATATTACTCTATGGAGTTGGCTTGATAAAATAAAATATAAATTTGTACTAAGTAACTACACTATAGTATTAAAAAGTTATGTCGTTGTATAATCTTTATTTATATTTATTTGTTAAATAAACGTTAATAAGACAATACGTACTTGTTTATTACTTATACCTTCGTAGTAGAATAAAAACACAAGTGAAAAGAAACCATGCCTTGGGGCAATATTTTTAGAACATAAATAAAACAATGATGTAGGTACTTGTCCTTAAGGTGAAGTGGTAGCGTAAGTGGCGCCCTCATTTGAAATAAATTGTTATGGTTATATTTAAAAATTTGATTTGTATCAATGTCAATGTATATGTCTCGAATAACCTTTGAAAGTAATATTGGTAATCCGTCTAGTTTTGAAACGGGTTTTCGCGTTAAATATCACCATATTTAGTTTTAAACAATTTATTTCAAATGAGGGCGCTACTTATGCTTCCAGTTCACCATAATCCTTATCTTGAATCCTCAAGTATTGAAAACAAAGTATAAAGACTATTTTACACAATACACATTCTTCCATTTAGCTCTAGGCTAGGAGGTAAGAGAAAACTTATATTGTGCAAGGTTTCTGTCGAAGACTGGCTGGGAATCCATTTGAAATTCAGATGCTGATTTTATAATAAAAAATCAGCATCTTAGTGTATTCCCAGCAGGGCCGTAGCAATGCCCTACCTCAAAATACAATTGCCCTTTCATAAGAAATTAATAAAAAATATTGGCCAAATGCGGGGCAAAAGCGAGCAGCCTTTCAATTGGTTTTGTAAACATTTCAAAATAAATAAACGGCATTCCATAAAAAATGTACACCGTTTGCGCACTACAAAGTACATGTATTTTTTACCGCTGTTCTCTATCTTAAATTGCACTAAGCCACAGCTCTGATTCCCAGCCTAAGTCGATCATGGGAGTAGGCAGATTGGGCAGTCTGCTGATTCTGTTAAAAAGGCGCTTAACGTTTTATTAAAAACGACATAACATTAAAAGATGATAGTGAAAGCGTGTGGAATGGGAAACATTAGTATTTATTTCCTTCTTGGAAAACCGGATAAGATGCTTGGCGACAGTGTGTAAAGGGTTTTAAAATGTTACATTATTTTATTTTTAAACTTCAACAGGTAAACCTACTTATCGAATACATTCTCAAGTATACGTTCGCCATAGAGATAGTATCGTATATGTACTACGTACACCTAAAGTGGTATTTTCTTAAGATGACTCGAAAGAGAAAAATTTGAGATCACTTGAATTGGCTTGAATCAGAAGGTAAATAACTTTCAAAATAACGAAAAACTATCAAAAATAACTTAAAAATTATTAAAATTATACTTATTAAAAATATCGGAGACTACACTTACCTATTGAAAATATAAATATGACTTCCTTTGTGGTGGTGGCACAGATCCAATATGGATTATGGAAAATTTGATAAAGAAAAAGATGTTTGGAAGAGGAAGAGGTGAATTGAAAACTTCTTTAGGCACGATTGATACGAGTTACGCAACAAGTTATCAATCTTTAAAAAGAAACTCAAATGCTTTTTGCTCCAGAAGTGTTATTACTCTGTTGAGGAATATGAACGTGATAAGGACCGCAAATAATGAGATAAAATTAGTATTTTGATATTTTATAAATTATAATTTTTGAGATTTTTTATTATTGTTATTTATTCTTAATTATTAATGTAATGACTTGGACATGCAATGATTTGGTTTCCGTCTGATATTTTAATGTTTTTATCTTATTTGTAATGTGTTTTGTTTTTGTATATGTTCGACGCAATAAGTGTTTTGCTATGAATAAAATGAATTAAATTGAATTGATGGGCACTTTTTGAGATGGGAAAAAACTATTGAACTAGCAACACTGTTACCGTAACCGACATTTTCTGTCGGCACTCCCGGAGTATCACTGTTTTTTTTTTTGCCAACAGGACCCTATTACTGAGACTCCGCTATCCGTCCGTCTGTGACAGGCCTCTTATATCTTGAACCGTAATAGCGAGACACTTGTAATTTTCACCGATTATGTATTACTGTGGCCGCTGTAACAACAATTACTAAAAATAAGATTAAGTTCAAAATTAAAGGGGGTCGTCATACAAGAAACGATTTATTTTCAGCGTTTTAAAACATTGTACGGAACCTTTCATGTACGAGTCAGACTTCGCACTTGATCGGTTTTTTTTATACATTTTCAAACAAATATTTTTGGTCTCGCCTTTTTCCCACTAATTGCCAGTCTTGGTACTTACAAGGTCTTTGACGTTCGCTGTATTCATTTACACTTTTTTAATTCCTCGGAGATAAGAGAAAATCGATTTAATTTTATTGTCCTTAAGTACCGGTACTCCACAGCTATATCACAAGCTATATGTGTCATAGCTAGTATAAAACATAGTGAAGAGCTCGTGAAAGTGGTAGCGCTTCACGGCGGCTGCAGTGTAGGTACGTGCGTTGCGGGAAAAGTGACGACTTCAGCTATCTATTTGTACACAGACGCAATGGATTGCAAATTTTGTAAGTACATTTTTGTTTATATTGTGAGGATTAAAAAAATATATTTTACCTAAGTTTATGGAGTCTGGGAATCCATTAGCTGAAATTCAGATGTTGATTTTATATAGGTACATTGCTGGTTTTGGAATGTTACAATTTTGACAGAGCGTAGTAAAACAGGTAATGTATATAAAATCAGCATCTTTTTAGCATAGTGGATTCCCAGCCCAGGATTCCATTGGGTCTTAGCTCAATGGTTTCAGCAAAGAAATTTTACTAAAGTAAGGGAGAATTATGTGAAGTAAATAGGTAGGTACAAAATAGTTTACAGGACAAAAATAATTGATACAGACCCTTCTGAATCACTCTGTACCTACTCCATGGACAATATGGTCATAGTAAAATGACCCGTCATAAAAGAGCCTTGTCATGTTGGAAAATACCATTTCCTGTAGTTATCCTTTTGTTAGTGGACCTATAGCCGATGGGGCAAAAAGGTTATCGAATGGCGCCCACGTACTGGCAAGCGAAATGTTCGACACCCACTCACAAGGTCAGACGACCAGACTAAGGTCGCTGGAAAGCGCTGGATGCAGGCTGCTCTAGATTGGTGATTTTAGAAATCCTTGAGAGAGGGCCTATGTCCAGCAGTACCTACTCGTAGATTTCATGCGGCTGAAATGCTGATGATGGTCTTTTTGCCAATTCAAGAGAGACAAATACCATGTGTGTAGTTATACCTTTGGGACTTCTTCTTGGGAGACTATGTATGCAGATTTAATGACGCAAGCAGCACAATAGGTGGGTACTTCACCTACACAATGTAAGGAAGTATCAGAAGAAGGAAATGTATTGTGTGACAAAGCTAATGGTTAAATTATTCCGATTTGCGAATACTGGTCACGAAAATTCCCTTTAAATACGCGAGTAATGTGATATAATAAGCGACGTAGGTTTGAAGACCTCTGCAGTTTCTGGGTTCGTTTCCCCAAGCACGGCGATAGTGTACCTATAAGTATATATTCTTTGACGGCGGCCATTATAAATATAAGGACTTGTTGTTTTGTACGTTTATTGATCCAAGGAGGATCCAAGTGTTTGTTTTGACAGGACTTGTTTGTGTGAGTGTGTCCGACTGACCGTAGAGTGCAGTACCTACCTAAATTGGAAAATGTTTGGTAGGTTTCATCATCATCAATGGCGGAGTTACATATTTGCCGCCAGTAGGCTATTCATAGTTTGCCGCCTCTAACCTGTGTTTACTGGAGAGGTCATTGCTTGAATTTGCCGCCTTCTAAACCGGAATATGCGGCACCTTGTCCCAACGTGACGAACTTTGCCGGTCCCTTAAGTTGGTATGTCGGGCCCTTGTCCAAAATGATGGGGGGATGGTGCAAACAGGTATTGATGATTTGCCGCCCTAGGCTCCGCAGCCTACTCAGGCTGCTGGTAAATCCACCACTGATGATCATGCTTGACACTAGCGCATATTTACTCGCTTCTCACTGTTGAGGAACTCGAGGAATAAAATGTTTGCAGTAGAAAGTAATATATTATAACGTACTTTACCTTTAGCGAAGGTGCCTTTTAGCGAAGTTGCTCTTTAGCGAACGTAGGCAAAAAATGATAAAACACCCACCTTGTGCGGAATGTCCTGGCGGTTTTAGTCCAAAAGACATCAACATCTACAGGTCGCGCCAAACTTCTGTTGTCTCACTTAGGTTACAAACAGAGACAGAATATTTACCACAATAACATTTTTCTCAGAATCATTATAAGAATGTAGATATGATATAGGTACATACACAATAAACAAAAATAAAGCAAATTCTATCTGTTATGGGTATCTGTATGTATTTAACTACTGCGACGCGAATCGCCTCAACTTCAGAGCGAACAAGAAGTTTGGCGCGACCTGTACCTACTTAAGTGTTAGATTTGCAAACCCTCTTTGGGAATAGGTACTTTTGTGCGAAAACCTTAAATTTACGCCAGCCGCACTCCAAATCAGCCCTCCTTGGGAATGTAGGGAAGTAGTTGTTTCATGAGATGTTAATGGTTCGTGCTGAGGAAAAGGTAGATTGGTCACATTCTAGGCCGGAAACCGCGTGGAGGGTTGGATCTGCACCTTTATGTACTCCAAAAGCAACACGACCTACGTATACGTAGCTACGTGCTCGCGTTGCAGCAGGCCTGGTCACTCCCCGTTTAGGTATCGAAAATGTACCTACATTAATACTATGCGTGCAGGCGGCCCCTCCGGGTGGTAAATTCAGTTATGCGAATCGTTTGTCCAGAGTAATAAGAATGAAATTGGCTTGCAATGGATGTCTAGGTATCTATGCGAAAAGGTGCTGAGTTCTGACGTGAGGTGACATAAATTAAACCATATCGCTGCCACATTGAGTAGATATTTCTTTGAATTTCTTTGCTGTGTGAGACTTCAGTACGTTAGTATTATTTATTCTGTGGTTGTAGTCAAGCAACACTGAGCGCTACAAAATTATGACAGTCTGATTTTATTTGACATTAAATAAGACGTTACGACACTATCGGACGGCTGTCATATCATAGAGTAAAGGTCGTGGTAACCAATAACTATTACATTTTTCAGTGCTTGTTCTGCTGCTCGCAATGGGCTGTCTGGCCGCGCCGGACTGGAGCCCCGACTCCTGCGCCTGCCCCCGTCTCTACGTGCCAGTCTGCGCGTCCAACGGCAGAACCTACAACTCCATCTGCGAGTTCAAATGCCATCTCAACCAGCTACAAAATCATGGTCACGATATTTATGTCGTGCGGAGCGGAAGATGCGGTGGCGCACATTAATAAACCTATTTTTGATTATGTCTAGACTGGACTCACACACTAGATTGAAATGAGGTTATGATTTAAGAATTAGTGGGTTCCATATATGAGTAGATCATTATGTATATTGCAGTTTTGTATTTTGTAATAAATAAGAGAACTCTTATTCTTTAATATAAAGCTGCCACCCAATCTCTCTCACTACAACTCTCTCAGAGAAAAATCTCACTCCTGAAAACTCTCTTTTTATCTCTGTCACTACACTCGGCACTCGTGTTCGGTTTACAAACATTGACTGCGCGCGGAGGCATGATCAGCATATTGTCACCTTCGACCGATTTTAATTTCTTAGTCAGTACGCCATCAACTTTCTTACGATTCGTGAGTTCTTGTAAACCATACTCGTCGTGTGTAGTGTACCTACTCATTATAACAATTAATCCTACTTCTTACTTCCTACTTATTTCGTAAAATGGTTGTTTTTTGGTGTTTCATGCAATAAACTTCCTTTTTTTTGTAACTCATATAAAATCTTTTATATTTACCAAATCACCCACTACCCTAGACTTCTATTTACTATTATCTTCTTATATGTAATTACATATGATTTGATCCTTCGAGCCGGATTAGAACCAGCGACCTATGGATAACATATCTCACTAGTCACTAGAAATCTCTCACTAGAAAAAAATACCGAAATACGCCACATGTGTATTAGGGATGAAGTTGGGGTTAGGGTTAGGGACAAAAAAAAGGAGTACTAGTGAAAGTAGCGCCACCACAGCGCCACCTAGTAGGCGAAAAGTCAGAGCGGGGGGTCCCGCGGCGACTTGGTCCACTAGTGGTGTACGCCGCAACATCATAACAACCTGACCTGATGATACATTTTTTTTATTTTTATTTATTTATTTAGCTTTATTACAAAAATTGTAAACGGCGGACTTAAAGCCTTAGGCTTTATCTACCAGTCAACCGACAGGTGGTGCAGAGGCAAGTGAGGCTAAAGTAGGAGCAAAATTTATCATTACAATATACGAGTATATTGCATGGCTATGAATAAATTACATAAACTACAAAATATAATACTTAAATATAGTATATTAATTTAAATTACCTACTACCTAATATATATATATATATATTAGGTAGTAGGTAATTTAAATTAATATATAAATATTTAATATTTAAATTAATATATATATATATATATATATATATATATATATATATATATATATATATATATATATATATATATATATTAGTCTATTAGTATAGTATAGTCCATGAAGAAAGTAATTTTAGAGATTTGTTAGTAGAGTAGAGTAGAGATTGTTAGAAGAGCGAAGTACATACATGACCAGGATGGTCTACTCTACATAAGTTAATTATTAAATTTTTAATTTTTGGCTGCTTTCTTACCTCGGTAATACCTTTTCAATAAATATTTAGTACTTATATCAATAATGTTTTTACTTATTTTTTTACCACATTTCTTTATACCTACTTATTTGCATCTGCCCAATATTTTTAATAAAAACTTTTTGCTATTTAGTACTTTTAAAGTCCTGTCTGGAAATAGAAAGGGGAGACCTTTGCCCAGCAGTGTGTCACTGAAATAGGCTAATAAAAAAAAAGTACTTTTAAACTTTGTAGTGAGAGAGTTTTCTACGAGTAGTAAGAGAATGTTCCAGTGAGAGATTTTTTCTGGGAGAACTGCGTAGTTAGAGACTTTTCTGTGAGAGAATTGAGAGAGATGAGTTTACCTGATACGTATAGATAGTAGCATCCATGTCATCAAGTACCACCTGAGGTATGCACATCTAAGTACTTGATGACATGGATACACTCACCAACGTGCAGAAATTTTTGTTTTAATTATATTTAAATTTAAAGTTACCTACACAATAATAAGTATTTATTAAAAAAACAATTTTCAAAAATATTTTTTTTCAGTGTGATTTGTCTGTATATATTTATTTATTATTTATTTATCTGTATTTTTATTTTTATTTACTTCTGGAATTTAGAGTTGTACATACCTTATTAAGCAGATTCAAAAATTAAAGCACCGTCAAAATAGTAGTGTTGGCCGCTTTGCCTTAGCCTTTTCGAGTACCTTACCTCTTCTTCGTCTAAGCGCGTTCCCGGTTGCATCCTCAGCTGTGCTGCTTCGGAGCCCGGGGTGCGCTTTCCCGCTTTTTCTTCTCCAAATATAACGTGCATGTCAATGGTCACCCAAGGATGCCAAAGACCTTGCAAAATGGAGAAGAAATAGCCGGAATAGTTTAAATGATTTGACTATAGTTTTACGACCGGCCGCCTGCCTGACGTCAACCCTTTTTGGGAATGTACTTGTGCGAAAAGTTTTACAACTAGCCGCCGCTCGACGTTGACCCTCCTTGGGAATGCATACCTGAATGGCAATGTGATTACGTACGTAGATGTCAATTTTATCTGTGGTCAGACTTAAACTCAGGGGTTCGATTAGGGTATAAATAAGTATTTAATAAAATACTCAGGCATACAATATTTTATATTTTTTGAGGCAAAAATAATAAAATCATACAACACCCGCAGCGTAAAGACTTCTACACTTTTTACCCGCGATGGGCGGCCATTTGTTCTCCTTTAGGTACTGCAGCCGGCACTGGAACGTGCAGTAGTTCTTGTATCTCTGGTTGTCTGATGCGCATACAGGGTCGTACTGGGGGGTGCAGTAGCATTCCGACTCTATCCAGTCGTAGTCTGCTGCCAAGGCACAGCATAATACGGCTAGGAAGACTACTGAAAGAGTAATACGGGTAAGTATAATACGGATGGGGACTAAAAAAGATTTTTAGCTCATCAGATAGATCATTAAAAAATATTGTGTGTATTTTTTCTGATCAGCAAATAACAAAGATACAGCGTATTTAAATTCTGCATGACGTCATGATCAAGTACGATTTTCACTTGACGATGATGTCAATCACCCCCACTTCGAAACTACGACGCGCTGTATTTTTGTAAATTTTCACTACTTTGGAAAACCGAAAAATCCATGTTTATTATTTTTGAATAATCGGACCTAGTCCATATTCCTATTTGACGTAATAGGTATTTTTATACAGGGTGACTTTTTACCCACCAGTTTTCGTACAAACATTTTTGGAGCAAGTTCAGTCCATGATATTGAACTTCTATAAAATCTATTAGTGAAAAAAAAACAAAATTCGCCTTCCCTTACAAATCAGCGTTTAGCCAAACTGAGTTTGTATGGAAGGACGAAAATTGTTTTAATCGATTTTTAATATTTTCTTTTATAAAAGGTATTTCAGAATCATGGACTGAACTTGATCCAGAAATGCAATGCAGTCCGGACTCGTAGCTACACCTAGTGTATGTGGTGCTCGTGCCGCTTTGGAGTAGGTCCTGCAGTGCAGAGGTGTCTTCTTGTTGATAAACGTTGTCTAGGATTGATGAAAAGTTAGACCCAACAAAAAATAAAGGTTCATGCTGTGTCCCGTTTATATACTTAAACAATGTAAGCGGTAGGTTGTAATTTAAAACCATACAGTATCTCAATGTTTAAAACGTAGGTACCTAATACTTTAGGCACTTCGGTCCCTCGGTCACGGTCCTCGGTATAGAGTGGGTTTAGTTTTTATGAAGTAAATAAATTTTACTTAGTAAGTACAAGTACATAAATTTTAGGGTATAAACAATTTTGGTAAGCATTTAAATTGTTTGCGTTGTAATTCACTGTGGAGCAGCGAATTTTTTTTTGCTAATTATTTATTACCTATTCCCTTAGTACTTACCTAAATGTTGTTCGTATGGATGACCACAGTATGTCCTCAAATTATCGGTTCCTCAAATTATCGGTATATGTCATGCATGACCCCACAAATTGTAGGTAAATATATCGTGCGTTCAATGCGACATTTAAAAAACTAATAACCTACGGTATACGAGTATAACGTCGGTAAATGTTTATCTGTACCAATATAAATAAGTATAATTTTAATAAAACTTACAAAATTTTAAATTCATGGTGGCTGACGGCGAATGCCCAAAATTTTCACTAGCGATCTTCTATTCAACAATTTGGTACTTCTCGAAACTGGAATGGTATGCAGTGCAGTGCGTCCGTTAGGAAAATGCTAATTTCGTAAATTTTATCATTTCCGTTTCCGCCAGATAAGTGTAAACCTGTTTGGATTATCCATTATGTACCTGTGTCACCATCATCACAACACAACAAAAATGTTTAATAGGGACTTAAAGCCCCGTCAGTTCAGTGCCATGAAAACTGTGAGTGTTTTTGAAAAATCACTGTATTTAAACTACTACAGTTTTTCAAAAACACTCACAGTGTTCTTGGCTCTGAACTGACGGGAAAAGAAATCTATGGGCCTTATTTCCATGTACCAGCGCAGTCCTCTGATTCCTCGCCGAATAGTGACAGTAGAGCAATTTTTTTTTTCAAAAAAATCGGTGGATCCTCGTATATTATTGGTATCCTCGTATATTATATATATATTATACATGTCCCTATGTTTACTTATTAAAGGCGGAAGGTATATTATTCCTAAAATTATATGAGTAAGAGGTGTATCTGCAATTTGTATGTTATTTTGAATTTTTAGTTAGTTATTTGATACTATACTACATATTTATATCTAGTTTTAATTTTATTTACTTAATATTATTTTAACTATGCTAACTAATAAAACTTGAACCACCATAAAATTTACTATGTCGACGATTGTCTATTTGGAGCGTTACTTCGAAAGAAATTGACAGAAGAATAGGAAATGCATGGAAACTTTACTGGAGTCTAAAGGAAATTATGAAAAACAAGAGTAGATACTAACATAAATATCAAGCGGAATCTTTTCGACAGCTGTATACTGCCTATACTTATGTACGGATGCCAAACTTGGGCTATGACTAAAGCAAACTATAAGAAGCTCGAAACTTGTTAAAATTCAATGGAACGAAGCATGTTACGTAACAGATTATCAGACAGAGTAAAACTTGTAACTATGAAGAAACTGACAAAGACAAGGAATGTATCAGTAACTGTTGATAAACTGAAATGGAAATGGACAGGACACACTATAAGGGGAAGTGATAAATGCTCAAAAACAATAATGTTATGGTTCACGAGCCACAAGAAGAGAAAACGAGGCAGACCATGGCGAAGATGGGTAGACGATATAAAGGCTGTGGCAGGAAAGACATGGACTAGAACAGCCAGCAACCGCGACACCTGGAAGCAGTTGGAGGAGGCCTTTTCCGAAAAAGGGCAACCTTCGAACAATAATTCTCTATATTTCGATGAGGGCAACAGACAGCTGGAAGAAACCTAGATAATTAGTATAAAATAATAGACAATTTAACAAATGTAACATCTATCTGAAATAAAAGGCTTATATTATTATTATTATTTATTTTTTTGTTTTAATTTTTCTCCCAAATATGATTTTGGGGTTTTCCTGATTACGCGGGCTTGTGGCCAAACGCAAACAGTAAGAAGAGGAAAGATTTTCAAGAGTCAGTAGAAGTAGAAGAGAGAAATTTACGGACAGTACGGCAAGTATTTAATATAACAGCTAAATTATTATTATCTAATAAAAATTAAGTACTTACTACAACTTAAAAATAAATTACAAAATATAAATTAAACTAAAGCTAAGAACTTAATATAAAAAAGAAAAATAAGCTTATCTAGTTTAGTTTTATATTCATAGATAATACGGTATTTGACAAATTTTAAAAACCCGTATAAAATTATTTATTACATAATAAACACAATATATTAATATTTCCGGGATATCTATTGTAATAACAATGAAAATCAATGTTGAAAAAGGCGCCAAAAACGCTAATATTTCTGTTACGGCGGCGGTTATTTGTCAGATGACGTCACACACAGGTGACACAGGTAATACGAAGTCCGCGTCAAAACCAAAACACCACGTTTACTTTCGTGTGACGTCATCGGAGAAAATCAGAAGACGCCACAGGAATTACAGGGCGTTTCCATAAAAGATATAAAAAAAAAAATTGTAATCTTATTCGTACATTTCGCAAAAACCAAATATTATTTAATAGGTGATAAAATGAAATATGTTTTTGTACGCCAACACTCCACGAAAACACCATATTTACTATCGTGTGATGTCATCGGAGAAGACGCCATTTATAGGACGTTTCCATAAAAACCAAAAACTACTATTATTTATAAATTATTTTATTTCCTGTTTAATGAATAGTAAAAATCAGATCGAAAACCAGCCAAAAAACTCTCAGATGATGGATCCTATTGCACGACGTCCCAAACTGATGGCAGCAGCCTGCAATCCACCTTGGAGATGCCAGGTCGGTCGGTATCCTTCAGGTATTGCTGCCTGCACTTGAAAGTGCAACCGTTACTGTACCGCACGAAGTCGGACCCGCACACAGGGTTGTACTGGGTAGTGCAGTAGCATTCATTCTCTCGCCATTGCGCTGAAGATGCGGCAAAAAGAACTGAGATGATCACTAAAAATAAAATTACTTTTTAGATTAGGTACAACTTACTCACACTTTTTATATTACCTCAAAAATTGAGTTCCGAATAAAAACTGCATAAGTGTGGATTTTGGAACTGGTGATCAATACAGTTTGTATGGGAACTATGAATAAATATACAGGATTTAAAAACACCGTACTTAACGTAAGTATATTGTTTCATAATAAAAACTAAAGATATCAGCCAACAAATGAATACCAAAAATCATAAACGAGTAGGATAGGAATCCAATGAGGACGAATTTTAATAACTTTGAAGTGAGTTTATTTCCTACCAGTTTTAATATTTAAATTTTCGTAGGTTTGAAATTGGAACACTGGTAGATCGTTTAGTAAGCAGGTATTCAACCAAAAACATTTTGTAAAAAACTAGCCAAGTCTCGATGTAGCTGCTTGTTTATCTCTAAAAAGTAATGAAATCTAGACAAAGTCGTGTCAAGTCTAAGGTTCCTTACTGCGACTTCTTTATTATTATAGTTAATGTTGTGTGACTTGGCCGTTGAACATTCTTTATACGTTAGTGGGTACAAATCAATTTTGTTTACACGTAATGTTATATCTGTTGTAACTATATCACTTACCATCAGGTGACCCGCTTGTTCGTTTGCCGCCTTATAACATAAAAAAAAAAAAAAAAAAAAAAAAACTACCTATGTTTGTTAAGCGAGATAATAGCCCATACTCGTATTGGTAATTGGACGCTAGTGTGTCATTTTAGGCTGTTGTTTATTGTGCAACACATGCATTCAGCATTGACAATGCTGACTAATGCTCTCTTCTTTTTTGGAGCGTCAAATCGACCACCGATCTAACATAAAATAGACGTACAGACGAACTTCTATCAATGATTAGAAGTCCGTGTGTACTGGAAATAATTTTTATACTGTTTATTTCAGGCTCGCCTATACATAAGTATTATTGAAATATGCAGCTTTATCAAGCCTACAATTGACTGGTTATTGAATCAACGTTTTCCAAGTGGCCATTTTCCATCGTCAATGGGTAGCGGTTCTGGCGACAAATTGGTGCAATGGTGTCATGGAGCACCTGGTTTTGTACCCTTGTGTACCCTCCAAGGGCCAAGTCACACAACATTAACTATAATAATAAAGAAATCGCAGTAAGGAACCTTAGACTTGACACGACTTTGTCTAGATTTCATTACTTTTTAGAGATAAACAAGCAGCTCCAACGAGACTTGGCTAGTTTTTTACAGAATGTTTTTGGTGGGATTTCACTTCTTTTTGTAGAAACGTGGGCATATTGATTTATTTTATTAGATTTTCTTATTTGACACAGTTTTTTTCTTTTTAGGAGTAGTTTTTTTATTATTACAAATCTTTCTTTTCTTTTTTTCCGGAAAAACAAATGTAAGCGCGTTTTAAAATACAGTCAGCGCCATCTAGCGACGTGTGCGGGTATCACCGCCACTCTTAGTCCAATGCATTATATTTTGACCAAATTTTGAGCGAAATTAATATTTTAGTGTAATTTATTTATTTAATTTGTGTAATGTTCGAGTAGAATAAAATTAATCGTTCGACTATTTCTTCTTGTAAGCCAGTCTAGTCTTATCCAGAGTTTTCCTTTAATTTTATTTATATGCGTATTAAAAGCAGAAGGGGAGGCATTCGCCCAGCAGTGGGACGCTATAGGCTAGATTAAATTAGAAGATGTGTCCCACTACGCTGGATATTTGCAATGACAGTCGATTTTTTTTTTACTAATAGTAGAAGGGGGCATTACTATATCTCTAATACAGCTGAGACCAGCTGAGGGTTCTTCATCAGATACTTCAGACCTTTGATGTTTGACATCAAACGAAGCGGCCCACCAAGTTGAATATTTTTTGTAAAGGCGGTATTTCGATCTCTAATAGTTTGGTTGGGCTCTTGTGTTTTCTAATCAGGGTCACCAGTTACTCCAGATGTTAGATTATCCTAGTTTTTATAGTTTTCCCTTTATCTGGCCATTAAATCCTAACTCTGTACCAAATTTCAGCTCTCTGAGTTTATGGGAAGTACTAGTTCTATTTTGACGATCATGAGTGAGTGAGTGAGTGTCATAAATGCGAAACTTTGCTTTCGCTTAACTTCGGAACTAAATAACCTACAGACTTGAAATTTTGGATTTTAAGTATGTGATTATAGCTTACTGGATGACGGAAATTTGTTTGTTCTGGTCTTATCCAGAGGTTCTCAAATAGGGGCCTGAAAGTGCGGCGAAATGGTTCCAGTAAAGGATGGTACGGCAGTGTTTGCTTCGCGCTCGACTTGGCGGGGGCACTGCCGTGCCCCCAGATATCAAAAAAACGAAACTAAAATAATAATACTTAGATACTTACAAACTTTGAAAAGCATGGTGCGTGTAATAAAATGATGAACTTTGTCACAGCCTAGTGCTTGCAGTTTGTAATGTTTTACAATGAGCCATTTTTGAAAATAAGACCCTACTTATACCTACTTTTTCAAAAAGAGGATGAGGTATGCAAATGAGTTTCCGCCTGTTTATTGAACTCGATAGTTACCTATCGAATATAATGTCACTCAATATAATTCAGAGTTCCTTTACAGCGTAGGTACATATGTAAGTAGGTATCTACATCATAGTTTTGCCGCGGCACGCTCGCTCCGCTCGCTCGGCTCGTGCGTGTGTTGGTCGCAGTTCTAACCTAACCTATAGGGTATTTATTCTGTGCCTATAGGTTTTCCCTAATGTCGTTCCGTTGCACGTAACTTCAAACTCATTAAAAAAAAAACTACGCGTCTCCGCGGGGCGAGCGGAGTGTCATCTGAAAGGGGCATCCCACCCCTATAAAAAACAACCCCTATCAACCCCGAATTCAAGATGCGAATTACTAATGCCAACCCCTACCTATTCCTAGTAGGGAACTTACACACTGCAGGATACAACGAGATCTATGTACTTACGTACGGATATAATCTCTATGTACCTTTGATAGAAGATAATACTATATGTATGAAAAAGTACGTACCTATAGGACGAATACTGACAAAAAAAGATAAACTAGTGGGCCTACATACCTAATAAATAATGTTCATGTTCAGTCTTATTGATCATATCCCAAACTAAAATCTGGGACTTGGAAGGTGATGAGCTTGCCAAGCTACGCCAATGTCTCTCAATAATTATATATTAGGCTACGAATAATAATCCCTAGAAGCGTAACTAATCCCGAAAAATCATTCCACGCGATATGTACCGGCGGGCGGGGCTTAAAATATGAACCGCGCGGCGCGACAGTTCGCTCGCTGTGACACTCGAGTCGTGCGGTTGCGTCGACGTCAAGTTTCCTTTGAGAATATTGCTGTGTTTTTGCGATAATTGATTCATTAAAAATGCCGTCATGTGCCGTGAAGTAGTGTAGAAGCCATACAGACATGAAAAACACAGGACTCACCTTTCATAAACATTTTAATAATCCATACTTGACATCTGTGGAAAGTGTTATGCAAAATGTACCTAAGCCACGCGTTGTACCTCACCGCTCGTTGCGGAGACCGCCCCCACCCGACGACGAAGCGTAATCTTGTCGCGACCAATCGCATGCATATTTGTCTATGACCGGTTGTGCACCAATCCGAATCCGAACCATATTCAAATCAAATCCGAATCTGACTCGAATTGGCCTTCCTAGTGATTGTATGGACGCGTGTGCACTTAGTCGTAAACGGTTCAAATCCAATTCGTATTCAAACCAAGAATTCTCACTTCGGGTCGTTTTTATTTCGGATCAAAACCGACTCGAATTGGCCGCCGTAGAAATTGTACGTACGGCTGTGCACCCACTCGAATTCGATTCATATTCGAATTTCGGGTGAGGTACGGGGAGGGAAGCACACGTTGCACGCCCCGCCCACTGTCCCGTCTCGCCCGATAGTGTTGCCGAAAATATAGAAATTAATGTATAATATCGACAGTGTTATTGATAATGTTTCTGCTATTGCTATAACAATCGATACTATTTATAGTTCTTCTTTGCTGGTCTGGGAGAAAAGAAAAAACCTAGAATGTACCAGCTGCTTCTCTTCCCGTGCAGATCGTAAAAGCTGATTGAGGGAATGGGCGGGAATC
Source organism: Acrobasis repandana (assembly GCA_963576875.1). Lineage (NCBI taxonomy): Eukaryota > Metazoa > Arthropoda > Insecta > Lepidoptera > Pyralidae > Acrobasis > Acrobasis repandana. Next base: position 4,187,681 of record OY756230.1, on the reverse strand, counting down.
TGAATCACATGAATAGGCGATGCGGTTAGCAACCCATCACTATTATGATTTCCCTTTTCCACCTTCATGCTCACCATTACGCTAAAAGTGGCCTGGGCTTTACCGCCCTTGGCTCTGTCTACCCCGTTAGGGATAAAGACGTGATAGTGTATCTGTGTACTATTGATAGATTGATATTATAGATAATTAATGACCTTTATTTAAGTAGGTAATATTGGTTAGGGGGCGTCCATAAATTACGTGAGGTGTTTTTTTTAAATTTTCTGTAAAGGTGAGATGTCGTGAGATTTTATTCAAAATGTGGGTTTCTTACGTAAACGCGTTGGATTGTTATTGTAAAAAGAAAAAAAATTGCTTCGTGCTTTTATTTACGACTAGTTAAGACTAGTAATCAATATTACTGAGAGTTTAATTATAAGTGTAATAAAAATTTAACAATAGACAGGCGGGCTACACTGTACCGTAAATTCAGATTAAATTGAGCTATTTGGTATAAAACAAATATGGTGGTTTGACCAGTCAGTAGATGTATAACGTCAAAGTATGAATGAAATTATTTTCTTTCGAACGAATTAGTGAATGATCTTAATCGTATTACGATTACGCTTAAGAATGTACAATCTGGATTAAATGGACCAAAATAGTATATTTTTTTTGTTTCAATCAGAAAAAAATTTACGTGATATTTGCCGAGCCCCCCCCCCCTCTCCAACGTAAGAATAGATGAGATTTGACTCGACCCCCTCCCCCCTTAAACATCTCACGTAATTTATAGACGCCCCTTTACGAACACCGGATGTTGTCACTAGAGATGGGCATATACCCGGGTATGTAAACCCACGCTTGGATATATACCCGATATGCACCGGGTAAATACCCGTATCTACCCGTTTGGGGGGTAGATTGAAATATTTATTAATAAACGGGCAAGTGCGAGTCGGACTCGTACATGAAGGGTTCCGTACCACCGTACAATGTTTTAAAACGCTGAAGAAACACGTTTCTTCTATGACGACCCCCTTTACTAGGAAGCGGCGTAAACTTAGCTGTAAGTAACGATTTGACGTCAACATTTGTGCAAAACAAAACAAAGTGACTATTATTAAGAGATATTATAAATATCCTTTGATAATAAAGATATTTTGAATTTTGATTTTATTTTTTGAATTTTGAATTTTTTTTTTAATTTTGAATTTTTTTTTTGAATTTTTAACTTTATTTTATTTTTAGTATTTGTTGTTATAGCGGCCACCGTAATACATAATCCGTGAAAATTTCAAGTGTCTAGCTATTACGGTTCAAGAGATAGAGCCCTGTGACAGACGGACAGACAGACGGACAGACAGCGGAGTCACAGTAATAGGGTCCCGTTTGCACCCTTTGGGTACGGAACCCAAATAAATTAGTGCGAGTCCTCTAATTATCTGTAATTAATATATCTCAAATAGCCATAACTAAATTAGCCATATTAAATATACAGATATAATCTCATTTGATGTCTATTTGCATATTTTAAAATATAACTAGGTTAAAAATATATTTGCCAGTAAAAAATGTAAACTTAGACATGTCAATTCGTATGTTCCCATACAACGGGTAGATTGGGGTAAATACCCGACATACTAATTTGTGGGAAATGTTATAAAAAGTTGATGGAGGATGGAAGAACTCGTCAATACAAATAACTTTTGTTCTGAGACCAACCCCGAAATCAAATGAAATGTAGTTTATTCTCTCTATGTTTTGCATGAGGGGTGTCCATATGATGACATCGCGTTTTATGTCTGATTGCTTAGTTTAACATATAATTAGGTCTACAATTATTTTCCAGCAAAAAATGTAAACTGAGACGTGTCAATTCGTATGTTTCCATACAACGGTTGGGGTAAATAAATAATAAGTATAATAATAGTGCCAGCAACTGACGGCGGTTAAATGCAGGCAGGATACATAGTGAATGCGGCCTCTCTAATCAAAGTCTGGCGGTGCACTAACGAAATCGGTGGCCTCGAAATTCACGAATTTAATTCGGATTCGGCTGCAGTGCACAGACGCTACTCAAGAATTTTCCGTCCGAATTTTTCTCGTTTTGGATTTGATTTGAATATGGTTCGGATTCGGAGCAATGCACAAGCGTCCTTACAATTCTAGAAAATTTATTATTCGTGGTTATTAGGTAAGTACAGGGTAAGTACATTATACAACGTGGAAGGGACAAAGGTACCCGTAATAAATCGAACCACGGGCTATACTAGATCATAACAGTATGGTGAAATTAAAATTCAAAAACCGAAAAAAAAAATCGACATTCTCATACAAATCGCCCGGGCGGCTGCACACTTTGTATGGAAATGTAAATTTTTTTTTGCTATTTGGCTGTTATTTTAATTTCATTATACTGTAATGATCTAGTATCGTCCGTGGTTTGATTTATTACGAGTATGTCCCTTCCAGTTTGTACTGGGTGGCGCAAAAGTACTGGCACTAAAGAAAATACTTTTATTTTTTTTATATGACATTTTCTGTCATTCTGTTGTTGAAAATTGTGTAGTGAACAAATGTAAAATACACTGAAAATAAACATGGACCGTTTTACTCCCCAAGAACGTGGAATAATTGTGTCAATGTTCTTACGGAATAATTCATCAGTGATAAGAACACAACGTGAATTTCGTCGACGATTTCACCACCGTCCGGCACCGATTGGTCGCACAATTCGACGCTTTGCCACACGCCTTGAAGCAACTGGCTCAACATTGGATAGACCTAAGTCTGGGAGACCAAGAACAGGCCGTTCAGCTGAAAATATCGATGCTGTGCGCGAAGATGTGGAAGAGTGTCCAGAAACATCAACGAGGCGACGTGCCACGCAATTGGGCATTTCCAGACGGACCCTGCAGCGTATTTTGGTGAAAGACTTAAAGATGTTCCCGTATAAAACTCAAATGACTCATCAGCTGCTGCCTGCTGACCACCGAGCTCGTCTAGATTACTGCCAGCGCGTCATAAACCTCAACCTTGAAGAGGATGATTTTCCTTCAAAATTGGTTATGAGTGACGAAGCGCATTTCCATCTCTCAGGGCATGTCAATAAGCAGAATACTCGGTTCTGGGGCACTGATAATCCGCGCATTATTCAAGAAACACCTCTACACCCACTAAAAGTTACTGTATGGTGTGGCATCTGTGTTGACAGAGTGATCGGACCCTATTTTTTCGAAGACGCTGGAGGCAATGCGATAACTGTCACTGGAGAACGCTACAGAACCATGTTACGAGAGTTTTTGATACCCAGTTTGGACGAATTGGGGCTGGAGCACATCTGGTTTCAACAAGACGGCGCTACGGCACACACAGCGCGCGACACTATGGACTTAGTGAGGGACGCTTTTCCAGGCCGAGTTATCTCTCGTTTTGGCGATTTGCCTTGGCCTGCAAGATCACCCGATCTGACCAGTCCAGACTTCTTTCTTTGGGGTTTTTTGAAATCTCGGGTGTATGTGAACAAGCCACAGACTCTCGCAGCTCTAAAAGAAAACATTCGTCAAGAAATAACGAACATATCGCAGGAAGTGTTACGGCAAGTTATGCAAAATGTCATAAATAGGGCTCAAATGTGTATCAACTCTGGAGGTCACCATTTAAAAGACATCATCTTTAAATCCTAATGGTACGAAATTTAATGGCACAAATATACATTTAAAAAAACCTAAATCTAGTTTTCTAATTTAGAAAAAATGTTATAGCTGAACCAAATAGGGTCTTTACTTTTGCGCCACCCAGTATATTTGTGCCGTTTGGTGTGAAAACGTTTGGACCTGGGACCCCAGCGCACGCGACGACCGTCCTCAAACAGCTCCGCGTATGATCACCGCCGCTGTTAATAGCCAACCTTTCTTGTTAGGCTGGCTGTTTCAGAAAGGTGAAATCTTTTAGATTTTTAAATCAATTATTTAGACTAGGTTTTATTTTAAGGTCTAGTTTGTAATTTTAATTATTATTTTTTTGTTTTATCCAATCATTTATAGGTCCGCTAGATTTTAGTTCACACAGGTATTCATTTCGAATCACGGTACTAAATAGGTAAATAGACTTTCTCATAATCATAGTAACTACTTAATCATTTAATTTGCGAAAATTCAGTGGGTTGTCGTATCGTTATAATTATATGTAGATATAGTACTTAGAAGTGCAAATATTTTACAGTATAATACCTACTTACATTCCTACATAATTTTTGAAATAAGGATAAAATAAAATCGTAGGAAAGTGAGAAGGAAGGAAGTGGCTGCAGGAAAGTGAGAAGCATAATTAACAACCGTAGTAAATAAAGTATTTAGGTACATAAATTGTACGACAATTGTATTGTAGAACAATAACGTTTTAATTAATAAATAAACAGGCTAGTAGGTACTCAATTCGATATAAGACCAATAAACACACTTACCCACACCGCCATCAAATATCTCATTTACTGTATCTTTCTTTATTCTCTTAGGCCCTAAGTCGTAAGACAAGGCTATTAGGTAGGTCTTCCCAGGAGGCACATATGTTCTTCAGTTTCAGCATAGCTTTAAATAACCAGCGGTCTTCGTAATCAATTTGTAAAGCATTTCCAATGAACTGGCATTCATGTGCGTGATATTCTGCAAACGAGGTTTCTTCGCATTGTTTGCTGCAGAACAGGGCAGCAACACAGCCGCTGCACGGGAACAAGTTGAGGTCAAGCTTGCGGCAGTGATAGCAGCTGAAGTACTGGTCTGGTTCAGGATACCAGCTCACGAACGCTTTTTCCAGGGCCACCAGTGTACCAGCATTTATATCTCTTTTTGCAACCACTCTGGGAATTCCAGAATCAATTAAGATGTCTACATCAGCACTTGCACAGGGAATGTCTGGATGTTGGCTCTTCAATTTATAGAAATCATCTGCACCTTTCCGTAATTATATTAAATTTGTAAACAATAGACGTATATCTTGACTTTTTTAATAATTTAATAATGATATATGAAAAATGATTAATACTAATGTTTAAATTGGAATATATTTTATATTGATTTAAGTGTTTAAAACTTTTGTATATGTATAGAGCAAGTATCACTATACTTGTGTTACAAGCATATCCATGCTTAAAAGTGATTCCCATATATTGCCACGCAGAATAATGTATACCTGAGCACTGAATAAATTATTTAGAATTTTTGAATTTCCTGAAATATAGAGAGATACACTATCACGTCTTTATCCCTAACGGGGCAGACAGAACATTTTGGATCTTACGGCTATAAGAAGAGAGCTCTAGAGCCCAGGGCCGCAAGATCCAAAGGCCACTTTTAGCGTCTATAATAGGTGGAAAAAGATGGGTTACTACTCGTAGTCGCATCGCCTATTGACATGATTCGCATTTTCGCCCATTACCTCGATCGGCTTTCACGATCTGCACGGGAAAAGAGGCAGCTGGTACATTCTAAACTTTCTTTTCTCCCAGATCAGCATGGAAGCAATAACAACCGTACATATTATGCCGATACAGTGGAAGTCTATACTTTATTTAGTTTTAATTTTAGTACTTATACAGGGTGACTTTTTATTAACCGGCAACAATTTTGGAGTAAGTTCAGTCAGTTATTAAAAATCGATAAACATTTTCGTCGTTCCATACAAAATCCGTTTGGCTGAGCGCTGATTTGTATGGGAGGACGAAAAATTTTTATTGATTTTTAATAACGTTTTTTATCTATACTAATAAACGAGATCTATGTACTTACGTACTAATATTATAAAGCGGAAGAGTTAGTTTGTTTGTTTGTTTGTTTAAACGCGCTAATCTCATTTTTCAAATCGGACCATCAAATGATGGTCCGATTTGAAAAATTCTTTTTTTGTTGGGTAGTCCATTTATAGAGGAAGGCTTTAGGCTATATAACATTACGTTCCGACAACCCCGCGAAAGAAGTCGCGGGTACAGCTAGTCTAATAATAAATAAAAGTATGTACTTACCTAGTGGGTGGAAGTCCATAATTTTGTCATGTCGAGGAAATGATATGAGCATCATTAGTTAAAGTTTCCTAATACAATGTGCCTATTATGACTAATCATGTACGCCAACAAATTTGTTCGCCAACTATAAATAGCCTATACAATGCAAGGATGGCCTATATCGGACCATGAGCGAGTGATGTAGCTTTTCAAGATCAGAATATTTATTTTTTAAAGACCATTTGATCCAAATTCCTTGTGGAACACATTTCTTTATCATACAGGCACATACAGGGTGACTTTTTAACAAAGCCCAAAAGAATGTTTATGTGTTTGACCTGTATTTATGTCCGACTATTCCTCGTAACTACTAAATTGCTAAATTTTAATAAATTATACGTGGTTAGATTCGTCTTAACCACTAGCACAGAATACATAAGAGTCAAACCACTAGAGTGTCCCTATATTAAAATTATTCCGTAGTCTGGTTTTAGTTTTTAACCGACTTCAAAAAAGGAGGAGGTTATCAATTCGACTGTATGTTTTTTTTTTTTTTTTTATGTATGTTTGTTACGCGATATCTTCGCCAATTGTGAACCGATTTTGATGATTCTTTTTTTATTTGAAAGCCTTTACTACCAAATTGGTCCCATTTTAATTTGATGAAGATATGATAAAGAACTTTGGAGATATGTAAGAAACTCCTTAAAAAAATTTGAAGTCGGTTGTTTTTTTTTTGTTAAAAATTTAATTATTTATTTATTACAACTATACTTATCTTGTAAGTATCAATTTAAATTTGTTTCCATCCACACAACTTAAAACTGATCAACTATTTTTATTTCTCAAAGATACAGTTTTAGTTGGTCCGATAGAAATATTTTATTATCTTTTTGTTCCCGTCTAAACAATTGACTGCAGTTTACTTAATCAAGCCAAGGCAAAAATAAGGTTAATTAAGCTGAAGTGTCAGCGATAAATTGTCTGTAGGATAACGAATGGCGAGGTCAGCAATATGAAATATGATCATTGGAATAATGTAAGAGACTTTTATTTGTTTTATGTACTTACATAAAGAGTACAGGTCGCGCCAAACTTCTAGATCGCTCTGAAGTTACCTCACTCAGGTTACAAACAGGGACAGAATATTTACCTCAATAATATATTTTTTAGAATGATTGCAAGAATGTAGATATGATATATATACACAATAAACAAAAATAAAGCAAATTCTATCTGCTATGGGTATCTGTATTTTACTACTGCGACGCGAATCGCCTCAACTTCAGAGCGATCTAGAAGTTTGGCGCGACCTGTAACAAACTACCTACAGTCCTCATCATCATATCGTGTAGCATATATCCTGCTGAAATCTCTAAATTTAAATTTTGTAGCCAGTTCGCAGCAACCACGATGATGGAGCTTGCTGAAGCCCTCTGGAAAACTGTGTTAAGGTGAAAGCTGTGAAAGTGTAGATTGGTCAGGTTTCGGAAAGGATGAGTATGTGTTTCAGCGTCTAAGTCTGCCCATTTAGATGTATATTAAAGACTAATTTAATATCACCGACACATAGAACTATATATTTCAGTAAAAAAAGATAGTTATACAATCAAATTATCATTACTTATAATATAGGTGCGAGATTTATAACATGGCCGGCCAAATCTCCTTTTACCTCCGAAGCGAGCCGTTCGAACACAGACGAATCTCAACCTTATTATTACATAAACATAAAAATATTGGTTCCCTGACAAAAAAATTGACCGTAGAAGGAGGGGTACGATATGGTCGGTATCAGACATGTACATCACGATGTGGCTAGCGTTGAAAATGACATGTAAAATACTTAAGAACTCGTAAATATGGTAATAATTTCCATATTGCTCTTCGTCATGCACTATATAGCCCTTTCAATTATTAAATTAATGCATACGGGAATTCGCGTTAATTCCCGTATGCATTAATTTAATAATAATGCAACGCGATAGTTTAAAAGCCTTTCAATTATGTTATGAACTGCCGTTGAAACTATTATTGGTGATCCGTCTACCTTTAAAACTTGCCGTGGCCACTTTTGGCGGAAGCAAGTTTTAAAGCTAGACGGACTAATGTAAATACTTTCAACGGTAGTTCATAAAATAATTTGAAGGGCTATCTAGTGCATGACGAAGAGCAATATGGAAATTATCTCCATAATTACGAGTTAACAATTTATTTCAAATGAGGGCGCCACTTCAAGGTCATTTGCCTATACCTTCACCTTAACAAATCCTAAAAAAATGTAGTAGGTCTAATGGGATTAATAATATTCCCATTTGAACTACTGTTACTTCACAGCTAACCGGTAGATCTATTGGGACTAAAATTCCCAGTTGTCCTACTGGTAGGACAAACTTGGCATGTAGGAAATATCAACAGAATTTTCAAGTTCGTTGAGCATCAGTTCAGTACTTTTTGAAATATTAATAAAAATTTTCGCGATAATGTAACAAACGAAACCATAGCGCGTTCTAACTTTAGATAGCTCCATCTAGGTGTTTCTTAGGGAACTATAATCGCGAGGTTTAAGTTCGCGGCGAACTACTAGTAACATTATAAAGATTACAAAAATGCGCGTAATTTCTCCCGTATGAAATTAGCATTTGCGTACATATTGAATCAACTTACTAGAGCAGTCACATCTCGTATCAGCTTATGTCACAATACCCGCAAGGTCTCGTTGTGCGTTCGTCTACCCCGCCCTCGTCATATAGGGGTTTGGTAATGTTCTAGAAATAGCGAAAACAAATGATATTTTGGCACTACATAAGTATATGCTACAACCAAAGTGCTATTATGTAAACCAAGAGGAGACACCACTTATCACTGTTTTGTCCTGCTCAATTGTATTGTAGCTATCTCTATAAACTTCACTTGGTCGCTTGTTAGCTCATAAACGCCTAGTACTGTCGACAGTTTATAAGCGAAAACGATACGAAAACATAGGAACATAATTAAAAATGTATTGGTGTTACAATAACAATACAGTAAGAATAATTCAAGAAACAAGGCAAAGTGTTAAGAAATAACTTTCCACTGGTAAATAAAAAGATTTCATTGTTTGAAAATTAAATACCTACGTACCTATGATAAAATTCACGCAGCCATCTACTTATGTAAGTATTGGAAAATAGGACACAGGCCAATGCTGGAGAGAGCTGGTCTATATATTTTATGTCAATGGAGCTACATATCAATATTTAGTTTGAGATACTACGAGTACTATATTATATTTCCTAAGATTTTCTTTTCATATCAAACATTTCTTAACTAGGTAAGTACCTAGGTACAGCACTACTTAGTACGACAATAGAAACAAGAATAGAAAAGAGATAAGTGCGAGTCGAACTCGTACATGAAGGGTTCCGTACCTCCGTACAATGTTTTAAAACGCTAAAAAAACACGTTTTTTGTATGACGACTCCCTTTAATTTTTAACTTTTTTTATTTTTAGTATTTGTTGTTATAGCGGCCATAGTAATACATAATCTGTGAAAATTTCAAGTATCTAGTTAATGCCATTATAAAGATCTAGTTAAAAACGCTGAAGAAAACACGTTTCTTGTATGACGACCCCCTTTAAGTTTTTTTATTTTTTTATTTTTAGTATTTGTTGTTATAGCGACCACAGTAATACATAATCGGTGAAAATTTCAATTGCCTAGCTATTACGGTTCAAGAGATAGAGCCCTGTGACAGACGGACAGACAGCGGAGTCTCAGTAATAAGGTCCCCGTAAAAAAGAGGCCGTTGCCCAACATTGGGGCCAATATATGGCTTGTTATAATAAATACATTGACTTATATATTACTATAAATATAATAGAATAAAACATCATAGGTATATTTTGCATGGTGAAATACACATTACATCTAATTCCTGCTATATACGTCGTCATACATACATATACATACGTGATTCAACTGTCTACCTATAGTCGTATGTCACAATTTACAACCATGGACATTTCACACGTCAGAGGAACGTCCCCAAATTCTTCACAACACATTTTCCCAATATGGTTTGGTTACTTATTTTATTATCATATTATACATGTTTCCATCAACAACAGGACTAAAACAATATAAGTACCTATGTCAATGTCAGGTCAAAGTGCAGTACCTGCTTACACTATTCATTTGAACTTCGACCTCAATCATACTTACAAACATAATGTGTTACTACAACACAGGTTTATTTGTTACTGATTCCATCTTATTACTCGTGTCGATGGTACGGATGGTACCACAGACTAATAACATAGGTACTACGTACTACGTACTTGACAAATGGTACTACTTAAATTTTGGCAATCCAATATAGGGCATTTTGATAGCTTTCTCATTTGCGGCCATCAGGACTTCCCAGGTGCAGGTGTTTGGGCACCTGGGGTATGTAAGCACGTGCGCCATAGTTTGTGGAGAGAAACCACACTGGCAAACATTTTGCGATCTGTCACATATCTTCCACCGTTAGCCGTGTGGTTTCCTGCAGAGTAGAATAGAACCACTCCAAGTCTTCCCATGGATGTCGTAGAAGGCGACTTAAATACAAGCTAAACAAAGCTTTTAAATAGAGAGACCTCTCCAACCCGTCTGGCCAGCGTGGAGAGTTTAGGCCAAATCATCTAGCTGCTCTGGCCAAGTATGGCTCTAGTACCTAGTACAGACAGAAAGGGTGAGGGTAAGGGTGTGGAGACATGACATATCTTCCACCAGACTAAATTATCTTTATCTACACCCATGCTATAAATCCTCTATAAAAGTTTCTGAAACAGTTAGCTTATTGCCAACATTATAACAACCAGTGTAACAACCATAATATATATCCCATATCTCTGAATAATATCATCCAAACGCGTGATATAATGTTGTACTAAATTTCATTATGCAACGCAAATCTTTTTTTTAAATTCATAAAGATAGAGGGATCGAGCCTCTATATTTATAAATTTAAAAAAAAAGAGCCATAAGTGCCATTTTTGAAACGCGGATACACGTATACGAATGATTTTTTCCTTACAAACGTTCGATTAGTGATTCCGCGTTTGAAAAATGGCACCATTGTCTTGCACGCACGTTTCACTGCCACAGATTCGAAATTTAAAAAAAACATGTTATTTGAATTTACATCGTATCTTGCAATTTTTGTTTGTAATATCATTTCAAAAAATTATTACTTCGTTGTTTAAAAAAATGAGTGATACATTGATACCTAATACCTACACCACCAGATATTTCTAATGCAGCAAAGGACATTTCTAACCAATTATTACCAGAAAAGTCGAGAAAACAATTTGAAAAGGCGTACCAATATTTCATTAATTGGACAATATCAAATTAGTAGTACTTACATAATTTCCTGTAGATGTGTTATTAGAATATTTTCAAGAATTATCCGAAAAATTCAAATCTTCATCCCGATGGACCTTCTATTCAATGCTCAAAAGTACGCTGAGTAGGTTGTGCAGCGTTCGGGAAGTTACGCATTGTCTTCTCGTCCAAAATACCCCAGTGCCTCAAGACGAAAGTGCTTAATCAATGTGTGTTACCAGTGATGACTTATGGCTCTGAAACGTGGTCCCTTACTATGGGTTTCATAAGAAGGCTCAAGGTCGCTCAGCGGGCTATGGAGAGGGCTATGCTAGGTGTTTCTTTACGTGATCGAATCAGAAATGAGGAGATTCGTAGAAGAACTAAGGTCACAGATATAGCCCAGCGGATTAGCTCATTGAAGTGGCAGTGGGCGGGGCACATAGCGCGAAGAGCCGATGGCCGATGGGGCAGAAAGGTTCTCGAATGGCGACCACGTACCGGCAGGCGCAGCGTAGGACACCCACCTGCTAGGTGGTCAGACGACCTGAGCAAGGTTGCAGGAAAACGCTGGATGCAGGCCGCTTCCGATCGGTCGTTTTGGAAATCCTTGGGGGAGGCCTATGTCCAGCAGTGGACTTCCTGTGGCTGATATGATGATGATGATGATGATAATCAATTTTGAGAACTTAATGATGATGACTTTACGGAGGAAGGGAGTTCAAAAGATGAGCGTGAACTTTCCTTTTAAAAGAGAATTTGGTAGAAATTTCTCTGATGTCAACGGGTAAAGCATTCCAGAGCCGTGAAGCTTGGAGAGAAAAGGAGTTAGACATAAAATTTGTCCGGAAAAGAGGGATAAAGAGTTGACGTGTCTCATTGGAACGTAGTTGTCGATCATGTGTCTGAAAGATAATTAAATTTACATTTTAAATATTCAGGAAAGACAGAATTAGTAAGAATAGAGAAAATGGTACACAGTAACCGAAATTTACGAAGACAGAAGATAAAACGAATACAATTATTAAGAATTCGATCAAGTTTATTAACAAGATCTACATTTAGGTCAGGATATGTATTATGTTCTCGTATTATCTAATTTTAATGTATTATATTATTTATCTGAATTAAAATTATCAACGATATGTAATGAATGAGAGACCACAACATTTTTTTTGAGAATCTCCGTGCTTACGGTGTTTGGACGGAAGGCCAAGCCGTTTGTTGTCATTATTGAATGGCAGTCGTCAAGCTAGGTCAGATGAATTTAGGAAGCTTGAAATATCTGACACCTGTTGGCCACTTACACACTCGAAAGAAACAAAGAAAAATAAGTATTTTAAGTTGTAAATAGTTAAGTTATCGTGATCATTTCGCAAACTCTTTAAACTGATAAATAAGTAAAAGTATATAAATGTATAAGAACGAAGTATGTATTCTAAATTGTTTCATAAACATATTTTTACATTATCTTATCAGCTACAAAATAAGAATTTGTACCTACCTACAAATGCTATGTACTTACGTATTTAAAAAGGTATGTAAAAAAGTCTTCAATTCAAAATGTTGATCCGACCGGACGATTTGTATATAGGGAGACGTAATTTTTTTTTTGAGATCCTAGATTGGACCCATCGGAAAAGTATCTCATATGAGCCCGTATGACCCTAATAGTACTTAGAGCGATCTTAAATATTATCAATAGTAACGAAATAGGTACTCACTTTGAAATAAAAACACAGCAAAGTTCAGGACTCACTACTATATACATTATATATGTTTCGAATTTAATTCAAACACGATTGCTTAAAATTTTCTCGATAGAAAAACATTGCGAAGTTGCCTCCAAATCACCTCAGAATTATACCAGAACGGAAAGTATTCAAGAAATACAATAAATTTGCACTTGTTACTTTGGATTATAATTGTATTAAACATAAGGCAAACGTAATATTCCTTACTTTTTAAATAACTCTTAAATATTCTTTGTAAAAATAAAAAAACCTCAAAACCAGCCTCATTGACCTACCGCGATCTTTTCACCGCGCAAGGCTCGTTGTCTCGCTTCGGCTAGAGTAAATTTGTGTGCGTGGAAGCGGGAGCAAAACATAGATTAGCCACATCAGGCCCACTCTTAAATCTATAACCATGTTATGATTGTTTAATAAGCGTTATAATTATTTGAATTTTGAATCTGATTGTAACTTTTTTTAAATAAATGTTTGAATATATACAACGTGGAAGGGACGTACCTACCCACCCGTAATAAATCGAACCACGGTCTATACTAGATCATTATAGAATAATTACCTATCTTTAATCTGAGAGTATAATGAAATTAAAACACATTAAAAAAATATTCGGCATTTCCATACTAAGTGTGCAGCCGCCCGGGTGATTTGTATGAGAATGTCAAATATTTTTTTGGTTTTTTGACTGTTATTTTAATCTCATAGTATACGAGTACATATATAGCCCGGTCAATTTAAACATCCAACATTTTTTTTCCAGGTATCGGATCGATGAGGACTTGTTATATTTCATTTCTGATGGTGTTCTGCACATTTAGCTGGGTGCTAATAATTGTAACCTCGCACCAATTTTTTCGTCTAATTTGACTGGGCCAATAGCCCGTGGTTCGATTTATTACGGGTATGTCCCTTCCACGTTGTATAACAATCGGCAAATTTCTAAAAATAAATACCTAAATCATTAATTTACTTACTCAGTAATGAATAACTTTTGCATAATACAATAAAGTCTAGTCCCTAACCCCTTGAGAGGATAGCATCTAATAAAAGCCAAGACACTTCCAGCTATACCTCACTTGTCAAGGAACCATGGATATCACAGAAGATACGATGAACATATACATGCGGCGAAACACCCGACTACAGCGAAGGCAAAATGAGAGGGTTACGTCTCATTTTGCCTTCGCTGTAGTCGGGTAAAAATATTATTTCACCGTTCCGAAACAGCCAGTATACAAAGTGGAAGGGACATACCCGTAATAAGTCGAACAAACAAAAATTTCAGCATTTCCATAGAACAGTGTGCAGCCTATCATTTTTTTTTTGTTTTTCGACTGTTTTTTTAATTTCATTATACTATACTGATCTAGTATAGACCGTGGTTCGATTTATTACGGGTATGTCCCTTCCACGTTGTATTCTATCCATCAAGAGGAACCTTCAAGTCAAATCAGCCTGTGTTACTCCCCGTTTAGGTATCGAAATTATACCTACATTATTACTAAGCGCGCAGCGGCCATTCGGAGTGGTAAATTCAGTTATACGAATCGTATGTCTAGAGCAAAAAGAATGAAATTGGCCTGCAATCGATGTCTAGGTATCTAAACGAAAAGGTGCAGAGTTCTGACGTGAGCTAAATTAAACCATATCGTTAACCACATTGGGTAGATATTTCTTCGATTTTATTTGCTGAGTGAGGCTTCTGTACGTGAGTATTAGTTTCTATTCTGTGGTCAAACTAAATGTTTATAAGGAAAACGCGCGAGTATTTACCGATAATACTGTCTTATCTTAGTATCGGGAATAAATATACAATGCAGAAAACAAATATTTGGTCGCTAAATACTGTCGCAAAAACGATAGACGTAGAATGTTTGCGAGCAGAAACCCAGAGAAATAATCCTGGTTCCGTAACAAACAATACATTATTGTCGTTGGTTTTCACGCTATTGTTAGAATGTTTTACGAGCGGTTTCTGTGGAACCTTATCTATTTCCAATAACTATTGTGAACTATCGACCTGAAGAAATTTTTTCTGTAGTCACACGATATCTTTAATTGTATTTTACGTCTTTATCCCTAAATGGGTAGACACAGTCTAGCACTGAAAGGACCAAAGGCCTCTTTTAGCGGGAAAGTGAAAAAGGGAATCAAAAAAGCGATGAGTAACTAGCCGCATCGTGTACAAGATTCGGATTTTCGCCCATTCTCTCTATCGGTTTTTACGATCTGCATTGAAAAAGAAGTAACTGGTACATTCTAAGTTTCTTTTTCTTTCTTCTAGACTAGCATGGAAAAAGCTTGTTGTTTGGAATTTATAAAATTATGCAAGCAAGGTATAGAATTTTTAACATCGGACATGTTTGACCCAATCGTTTTTTTTTTGTTTTATCGTGTGTATAAAAGTGGCTAACACTGATGTCAGATTTTTCAAGCTGCCTAAAGGCATCTGACATAGCTTGCCGACTGCTATATAAGTAAATATGACAGCCAGGACCAACGGCTTAACGTGCCTTCCGAAGTACGGCACTAGATTTTTTAGGCCACTTGTGGTCACTCATCCAAGTGTGGACCACGCCCAGTGTCGCCTTGCGAAAGCACTAGGTAATGAATGGAAGAAAGAAAAACGGCAAGCAATTTACAGAATATAACTTACCTACTTAACTAGACTATACCTAATTAATGCCGAAAAGGTGGCCAGCTCAGCTTCGTGTAGAAACTTCAGCCACAGAATACCCTCAGCGCTGATTTTCAGCTGGTACCAAAAACAGAGGTTAGATGGCTTAAAAACAATAAGTTGATAAATCAAATATCATAATAACTTCGACAATACTCTCTTACAAAATACAGTACTTGCACAGAATTTTACCGGAAATAATTAAAGGAATTGCTGTTTTCAAATTTATCTATGAACTTGAAAACTAAAATTAAATTATTAATAAATGTAATTATAAGTACTATGTACTAATGTGAGGAATAATTTAGAAGGGATTAATGGCAGTACCATCAACTTGCCGCGATAAGATTAATTCTTTAATATTTTTACGGAAACTGGCAACAGAAGATGATGCGTAGGTACCGGCCGGGCCACCGAGCTCCGTTTCGGTCAATGGTTGCCATATATGGGATTGTAAAGGGACCACGAGTTCACGGTTCGGGGCGAACTACCTATACTATAGTAGTAGCACGTACATAGTAGTTACTGTTAGTGTATAGTAGGTTATACAGGTTCTAACTAAACTATTTTATGGTTACATTCAGTCCATGATACTAAACAACTTTCCCCAAGGAACATAATATGTCGATATATGAACAATATTTTTGGGCCTCTTATTGGAAATGGGGTGTAAATAAAACTACACTATTCGAACTTTCTGTGACTTCACTTGTATTGTACGTATATTTAGTTCAAAATAGCACAAGGAACGAACGGTCTGAATTACTTCTACTCGTAAACACCACGGAGGTGAGCGTGTGTTCCAGAGAGTAAAATTCCATCAACGCAGTTCTAAGAAATAACAGCATCAGCTATTTATTAAACAAAGAACCCTTGTCCAATTCATTTTTGTACTCTAGCTTGCAAGCGCGCGATAAGAACACCAAATGTAAATAAAGCAACACCTTACATACAAGTTGACCGATCAGCTGAGCTGTTTGTATGGAAACCAAAAAAGTATTTTTTATATTTCTAATTTCGATACATGTACTTAGGGGAAGTTGTTCAGTATTATGGACCGAATTCACCCTTAAAATAGTTTTTGTATATTTTGATAGATGCTTTGTGTCGGTACAGGAAAACTCATTTTCAATAGGTAAGTTTTCTACAGAAAGCACATTTCATGATAATACCAATAAAATAATATCGGAAATTTTCCCATATTTATTGTTATGTGGAATTTCCGTATTTCGCTATACACCTAATTATTTATTAGGGAATTAGTCACATTAGTTGTTGTAAAATGTACTTACTACACTCTACTCACTATAAGAACCCGATTTAATTGCAATTCAATTAGTACTTAACTTATTATCTAAGTACCTGATTTTTTTATTGGCTAAATGTTAAGTATCTACCTAAGTAAATTACGTTAGGTAGGTTACTTAATGGGAGATGACTTATTTATCTACATAGGTATAATTAAGAAGTTATAGGTACTTATACTGGGAGTTGATTTATTAATTTTAATATTCTAGCTCAGCTGATGTCACGATGCTCATTGCAATATTAATAACTACCTCTTAGTAGTTATACGAAATAACGAATACCTATAAAAATAAAGTGATTAAAGGGAAACAAGTAGGTAGATACTACCTACAATAAAGTAAGCACACATTTTTTTCTATTTATCCTGATCCCCCATACAAATCGCCCGGGCGGCCGCACACTTGTATCACAGAATACGAGTACAAAGTATGGAAATGCCTATTTTTTATTTTTATTATTTGGCTGTTATTTTAATTTTTAATGTACGAGGTTTGAAAGTCAATATACGAGATTTTCAGCTGCACATGTACGAGGGATCTTTTTTTTTTTGTTGGCAACCCTGTAAACATGACATGACAGTGACAGCGAAGGCTGGCCTGTGCTGCTGTGGATTCCTGGTGGATTCTTCACGGTTTCTTGCGCGTTTGTTTGTGTATTTTTCGCGGAAAGTATCCGAAAATTCTCTAAATAATATAACTTACCATTTACAATTATTTCGATTCGATTACTGTTCTATATGTCATAAATAAGATGGCCCAATCAGTAGCGGCGTTAGGGTAGGGCGCGGTTGGGCGACCGCCCAGGGCGCCAGATACAAAGGGGCGACAGGGGGCGTTTTTCGGCAAGGGGGTGTCACAGGTAATAATAAATATATAAATAGCGGCTGGTTAATGGCGGCAACTCCTAGACTCTTATTTTTTACACTTCTTACACGTTCTTCTTACACCCCCCCCCCCCCACTCCCTGCCTTCGTTTGGGGCGGCAAATTTGAAGAATCCTATATCGTACTTGCACCCGTCCCCCCCCGTCGGCAGAAATAAATCCTATAAGATGAAGCCCAAGTCAGAGTCTGAATTGCAGTTTGGGGGGGGGGGGGGGGATCTCGCCCGGGGCGCTGGTAGAGCTAAAACCGGCACTGGGCCCAATCGAGTACTTCCAAAGCTAATGAAAACCTTGTCCATTTCATCAATACGGTGGATATTAAGACGGAGGTTGAGGTGCCTGTGGAATACAGCGACCCAGAAGTCCACAAATGCGTAGTCTGCGTATCACAGAACTGTGAAAGCTACGATATCTTCACCACATACACTGCTACTTCAGGGACTACACTATACTTTTTTCTTAAAAAGTTTACCAACTCTGAGCTATCGATTAGCCCGAACTTTGTCAAATATATCTGTAGGACGTGTGTGAACCTCGTCAATGTGTTGGAGAAAGCTGAGATTGAATATATGAAGACAAAAGCTAATTTTGAGTCAATAATCAACAAGAACCCTTTGTTCACTCAGCCTCTAGGGTTCTGTATTAAAACTGAGCCTCAACAGGATGCCTTCGATGATACAGAAAATAAGTCCCTTTCCGTGTTTAAAAATAAAAACAAAACAATTATCAAAGAAGCTGATGGTGGAGAAAGGTATGTCTCAGTTCTTGATTGGTTTGGGAGCAAATAAATAACGTGGTTCCTGGCAGAGTAGAATAGGACCACCTCATGTCTTATTGTGAATGTCGTAGAAGGCGACTTAGGAAACACAAGCTAAACAAAGCTTATAAACATCAATGAGACCTCTCCAACCCGTCTGGCCAGCGTGGAGAGTGTAGGCCAAATCCACTGACTGCTCTGGCTAATATTTGGCTCTGGCAGTACAGAGAGGGTGTGCTCCTGCAGTGGAGACTAAAAAAGACCTGATCATGATGACGATGAAATAACTGAATAAATAAAAAAACTTAGTACATAACAAATTCATATCCTCAGAAAGATTAATTTCATTATACTTACTTTCGTGATCTAGTATAGCCCGTGGTCCGATTTATTACGGGTGTGTCCCTTCCACGTTGTATAAAGTAGGTACCTACCTACTGCCTGAAATATGTCACCTGGCATGACAGACCATTCGCAGGTTGGAACTACCTAAGTACCTACTGTATAGGTACTGCCCGTAGTTGGTTATTCAAAATATTTCCGTACTTATGTAAGTACCTAACTAATTAATCATTAAAAATTATTTCGCAATAAATAAATGAGTAGCTACGTCGAAATAAATATACGCCATGTAACGCACGTATCCTAGAAAATAAATGAATTAGTGGTTTTACCGAAGAGCAAAAGCACTAAAACTAAATTCCCACCACATAGCACTGACTTGACTGTCTATATTTTTAATGACCAGATTCTGTCAGCTGCCTTTATGACTTCATAGAATTCAATACCAAGTCTGACGCTCCGGAAATAAGTGCGATAAGGATAGAAAGATACATCATCATCCGGCGTAGTTGTTCTGTTTTATGTAAACTCTTGGGATGACTAACTTAAGAGGGCGCCCGATGTTGATAATCTAAATTTTGCTCCCGCTTCCACGCACACAAATTTACTCTAGCCGAAGCGAGATAGCGAGCCATGCGGGGCGTAGGGAATCGCGGCGAGTCAATGAGGCTGGTTTACGCGTTTCAGGTTTTTGAGGTTTTTTTCGTTTTACAAAGAATATTTAAGTTATTTAAAAAGTAAGACATATGATGACTGCTTTATGTTTAATGCAATTATAATTCAAAGTAACAAGGGCTAATTTATTGTACTTCTTGAATACTTTCTGTTTTATTATAATTCTGAGGTGATTTGGAGGCAATTTCGCAATTTTTTTCTATAGAGAAAATTTTAAGCAATCGTGTTTTCGAAACATATAATGACTGGAGTTAGTCCTGAAGTTTACTGTGTTTTTATTTCAAAGTAAGTATTTCGTTAATATTGATAATATTTAGGATCGCTCTAAGTACACCTGTTATCTTATTTATGCACTTCGCACTCCTTTTCTTTAGGGTTGACTGTAAGAGATTGCTTCGGCGATAAGGCCGCCTCTTGTACCTTATATTATAGACACTTTCCTGTATTTGTAAATCTTATTTGGTGCAATAAAGATTTTTGTATTGTATTGTACAATCGCGGTCATACGGGCTCTTAAAACAAACACAAACAGCAAAACGTGCTTCAAAATTCTCTCAGGTCGATCCATTCATCAATGTAGGTATATCTTCATCATCCTAGGGTCCGCTACCTAACCTAGGTGATTTGACGAGGTGACGTTTTTAGAGAGACAGAGCGACTGTCGTCTGACCTCCGCAACCCAAAGGGTGGCCAGAATCAATACTAGGATAGGTTTAAGCAAACTAGATGGCGTTCGGGATCCACAGCTTTGCTTCCTTCCGAAGCACAAAATCTTCTTTCTTTTCAGATAATCAGGTGATTCAAGCCTGCCATATCCTAACCAGACTGGAAACAACTTTTCACAAAGTATGCTTCCCAATGGAATTTGAACCCACGACCTCCGGATTACAAGGGAAACGCTACATTATCACGTCTCTATCCCTTACGGGATAGACAGAGCCTAGGACCGTAAAACTCAAAGGCCACTTTTAGCGTGATGGTGGGCGAGAAGATGGAAAAAGGGAATCATAATAGTGATGGGTTGCTAGCCTCATCGCCTAGATTCTCGCTCATTCCCTCGACCGGCTTTTACGATCTGCGCGGAAAGAAGCAGCTGGTATATTCTACGTTATTTCTTTTCTCCCAGACCAGCATGGAAAGGTACGAAAAATAAGTACGATAAATAATATGTAATATATATTTGTACGAAAAACCCAACTTCCTCTTTTCCCCCAGCCAGATTTCCCCGGATGTGTAATTAGGTAAGTACAGTGGGCCGCATAGAAAAGTATACTACATCTATACTATTGGTGGGAGTACGCATTGCTAGCGGTTTCACAAGTTAAGCAACCCCGGGCGTGGTCCGTACTTGGATGGGTGACCACAAGTGGTACAAAAATTTCTCAAGCTTCTCCGTGATTCGGAAGGCACGTAAAAGCCGTTGGTCTCGGCTGTCATTGTATGGCAGTCGTCAAGCTACGTCAGATGCCTTTAGGCAGCTTAAAAAATCAGACACCATTGTTGGCCACTTACACACACGAAAAACAAACTATTGGTAGGTACTACTAACGTAAACTTTTTGAAATAATGAGGATAAACATAATTTTCCCATGCTCAAAATCGGCAGTGTCAATTTTGCGGCCGCGCATCCAATTTAGGGCTTGGCCCCAGTAGGTAAGATCTTTTTTTCAGCCTTGGGATCCCCAAGTCTCGTCTATTTTATGAAAGTTAAAGGCTTTTAAATCTACATATGTACTTGCTGTCTCCCGATTTAGCGCCCAAAATTAACCTAAAGCACAACTCTGTTACATACCACCTTCGTTCAAAGATTCAAAACCATCGTGCCAAAGGACCAAAGCATAGTAAACAAACGTCCACAATATTTGTTTTAATTATAAGTCGGATACGTCACCGTCTCTTTACGAAACCAAACAATTTCGAAAAATTGCAAGATACTGTGTTGTGTACGCGCTCTGACGTCAGCGGGGAATCACGGGTTCCACGCTTGTAGACTGCGGACTGAACTAGACGGCCACAGTACGAGGTAAACTTTGTAATAAGTATATATAAACGATAGTAGGCCAGCTACCAGCATAACATTGGCGAGTGCCGACCAGACAACATACATCTTTGTGTGACCTCTGATAATATAACCGACGATAACATTGTTTTAACTTAAAACTCCAATCAATCGACATGTTTTACGGTAAGTTTTATACTTAAACAAAAATCCATCTTGTTTTTTTTTTATATTGTAATAAAATTCCAATGATTTTTACTGGACATCCTAATAGAAAATTCGTTTATTTTTTTAAGAATTTATAAATTAACGGTAGCCTTTGGGACGTATGGCCCCAGGGCCCCTAGGCTCTGATAAAGACGTGATACCTATCTGTATTGATAGACTAACTGTATCAAAGATATGATGATAATTTAAGAAAATAATTTTATATATTATATAATATAAAAATAATATAGTAGCTGTAAGTACTCATAGTTAATCTTAACTAGCAATTACTTACCTACAAATTATTTAACTTTACAACGTAATTCAGTGATTGCATTGTCCCAGTAAATAATTAAACATATTGCACCTAGCAATAAGTGTAACTTGGTAATTACGCAAGGACATGGCGAGGTTAACAATGTTGGGATGATTCAAAAGGCTTTTAAATAAACTTCTATTCCTTCATATTGTATCGTAAGGATAATACGGACTTTCGTTTTAGCACAATAATATAATAAAATACTACTTACATACAAGTTTTAGTAACGCCAGGCTCACAGACCATGGA
This sequence comes from Acrobasis repandana, assembly GCA_963576875.1. Classification (NCBI taxonomy): domain Eukaryota; kingdom Metazoa; phylum Arthropoda; class Insecta; order Lepidoptera; family Pyralidae; genus Acrobasis; species Acrobasis repandana. The sequence goes on along the minus strand of OY756230.1, from coordinate 4,165,184 downwards.
TATACAGATCTGTGGCCAGGCTCCATTTTATAAGCCCGCGCTTTAGTTTTAGTAGCGCTACTGCATTTTACCTAAGCCCGCGCTTTCGTTTTAGTAGCGCCAGACTCCTCAAATTCACGCTTAGTCCTGAGACATTAATACCTTAATACATTATCATCATTATACCTACCTAGTATTCATGAATTCAGTTTAATTTCAGGATTGCTGTTAGTAGTTGCCGCCGGCGTGACCACAGTCGCGGCGCTGCCTCCATGTGTCTGCACGAGGAACTACGAGCCCGTGTGCGGCTCCGACGGCAACACCTACGACAACCAATGTATGCTGGATTGCGCCAAAACCACCAGAAGCGACCTTACCATGGCCAAGACTGGCAAGTGTCCAGGAGCGGATGATTTATGCATCTGCACATTAGAGTACAAACCCGTCTGCGGCTCTGACGGCCATACCTACCCCAACAAGTGCTCCCTCAACTGCCAACGCTCAGTCAGGCTTGTAGGAAACGGCCAATGCCCTCAAGCAGAATCTCAAAAACTCGAAGAACTCTCTAAATGCGTCTGCACTCGTGAAGGAAGACCCGTCTGCGGCAGCGATGGAATCACTTACGCTAACCCTTGCATGCTGAACTGTGCCACCGCCAACAACCCAAAATTGTTACTCAAAAGCCACGGTCCTTGCGTGGACGAAGTAAAAGTGGTCGACCAGGCAGAGACCCAAAGTACTTGTGCGTGCACAAGAAATATGCAGCCAGTGTGCGGAAGCGATGGAGTCACATATTCCAACCCCTGCTTACTCAACTGTGCAACGGCACAGAACCCATCCTTAGCACTCAAGAGCTACGGTGCTTGTGTGGACGCTGATGAAGTTAAGGTTGCTGAATTACCAGCAGATCTCGCGTGTGCGTGTACAAGGAATATGCGTCCAGTGTGCGGCAGCGACGGCAAAACTTACAACAACCCTTGTCTACTAAACTGCGCGACGAAAACCAACCCTTCCTTGTCAATGGCGAGAAGTGGATCTTGCGAAGACGTGAACGTCGTGGAGGTTCCCAGACCTGCTGGTGGCTGTACTTGCACCAGGGAATTGGCTCCAGTGTGTGGATCTGATGGGGAGACCTACAGCAGTGCTTGCATCATGAGATGTAGGAACCCGGCTGCCCAGCTGGCCCACGACGGCCCCTGTGAGGTTTAAACCTTAAACCAGTGGAAACGTTATGTAATATAAGACTGTGTTTACGTATGTCGTAAAACATTTAATCACGGCTGTGCTAATTGTTGTTATGTTTTAAATTATATTATTTTCCGCCGAAAGTTTTTAAGGTGGAGCAAAAAGATGTCGCAGCTAATACTTTTTTATTTATATTAACTTTTTTATATAAGTATTTATATTAGAAGTCGACAGAAATAGTTCGCTTTGCAGAAATCGTACAATGTTGTTAATTAAACCAGTCTTGGGAACAAGGTGATTATTTCCCTGTTATCATTTGGCAGTTATTTACGTCGTTCTGATAAATAAATGCTTTTAAATGTATGTACTTACCTTTTTTTGTAGTTACATAAATTCCTTATAACTATTAGATACTAATACCAGTAAGTAGGAATCTTATTTATCAAATTCAAAATTCCTAAATTCCTGAAAGAAATAACTAACATGCCTTTAAAAAGGAATGCAAAGAAAATGTTGCTATGGCAAATAAACAGCTTAAAAGTTATGTACTCATAAACCACTAGGTATATAATGGTACAGATAAGATGCTTTATTTTTAAAAACATGGATGTTATTTAAAAATAAGAGCACACATGTTATGCTAATAAAGATAGCATGCAAATTATTCTATGTCTTTGACACTAGGTATACCTATACATTTTTGTCAATAAACCATACATAATATATTTCATAAAAAGTGATATTCAACTTTTTTTATTTCGTTAGGTATTTCATTATAAATTTTGATACACGCATACATATTGTATAGTATACAATTTATCTTTGTATGTCTCGAAAAAGAAGTTAATATTATGGTTCATCATTAATAATTCCCATAGATTTTTTCCAATAAATATTGAAGTAAGTATACCTAAATGTAAATATTTCTAAAATGCAATTAATTAGTGTTTGCTTGTCCGTACAATATGTTTGCCATTTGATAAAGTGAAATGTTTTTTAGGTACTTAAATCAAAACAGTTCTTGCGCCTGGCGATAGATAATGCTGCAGATACTGATTTATAAATTTTAAATACATTGCTGCTTTTGTAATGAATGACACAATTTTGACCGAACCGTTGTAAAACAGTCAATGTATAGGTATTCAGCATCTTAAATTCAGCATAATAACAACAACATTGACGATTGCTTGTCACTTGTCATCCCTTGTTTCGTATTTTCGTTGATTTTTATTTGCTTATTTATTTTCAACCTTGCTTTGAATGAATAAGTAGTTTCTGATATTGCGTCATTATGGATTCCGATATTCTGACTAAAAATTATCATGACCCGACTATGAACTCCAATGATTTTATGATCAGGTATGTACTCTGAGGTACTTAGGTACATAGATTTAAATCTTTTTCAGAATTGATTGATACTCGTACTACAATTAACGTGTACGAAATCGTCTCATTCTGAACTCATTTTATCAGGTAAAAATGCGTTGTTGTATTCAAATGTGTTTACTTCACCTAGGCATTGCCCTCCTACAGTTTATGAGGTAAACGAATAAATGTTGAAGTGGAAAGTGAAACAGATTCTCAAATAACACAAAACTGCGTTTTTTTGTCGCAATAGAAATAATGGGATATAATTTTTAAAAAACGTTTTGATACACCCCACATCACTTTTTACAGATTTGTGCGTAGTGCCAATGATACAATTCGCACCACATTTATTATTTTAAAAAAACTTTATTGCACATCAGCGATAGTTACACTTTAAAAAATAACAATGGCACCTAATTTTACAAATGGTGGACTTATCCCAGAAGGAATCTCTTTCAGTCGACCAGTAGGGCAGAGGACAGTTACGCGTACATTAGGTACATATTTAGTAGAAATATTTAGTATAAATTTCTTGAGCTTCTTTGTGCTTCGGAAGGCACGTATAAGTCGTTGGTCCCGGCTGTCATCATTGCATGGCAGTCGTCAAGCTATGTCAGATGCCTTTAGGCAGCTTGAAAAATCTGACACCAGTGTTGGCCACTTACACACGCGATAAACAAACAATATTTAGTAGGAAGGCAGAAGTACGTACAGAACAAGTATAATATTGAAACGTAAACACTACGAATATACTACATTTATTATGATAATTTCTGGACATTAACATTACGCAAAATCGATATTACAGTGTACCTTGTTTGTAAAAATGTGGTTCTACAAAAGACCAGTGTTGCGGTCTACCTTAATTGACGATCATCAAAATTATGCTGAGTGGATATGATAAAATGTATTTCTCGTTTTAGTTACGTAGGTTAACTTATAAAATATTTGTAAGTATACTTTATTACTAAATAAAGAATTTTCTATTATACAAAGTGCTTCCACTTCCACCCATGTGGTTCCGGGTTAGAATAGGACCACTCTATCTCTTCCTGTGGATGTCGTAAGAGGCGACTAAAGGATTAAGCCATCGAAATATAATTTTCTGAATTATTTAGAATTATTGTTCGTAGGACTAAGCACAAACATCTCGTGCTACATTTGCATTCCCAAGGAGGGTTAACGTCGTGCGGCGGCCGGTTGTAAAACTTTTCGCACAAATACATTCTCAAAGAGGGTTGACGTAAGGCAGGCGGTCGGTCGTAAAACTATAGCCAAATCATTCCGGCTATTTCTTCTCCATTTCACAAGGTCTTTGGCATCCTTGGGTGATTAATGGTCACCCAAGGATGCCAAAGACCTTGCATGTTATATTTGGAGAAGAAAAAGCGGGAAAGCGCACCTCGGGCTCCGAAGCAGCACAGTTGAGGATGCAACCGGGAACGCGCTTAGACGTAGAAGTGCTTAAACTTCCACCAAAAAAAATTCGACATTCCCATACCTATACAAATCGCCCGGGCGGCCGCAAAGTTATGTATGGAAATGCCGATAATTATTTTTGTTTTTTGGCTGTTATTTTAATTTAATTATACTATAATGGTCTAGTATAGACCGTGGTTTGATTTATTTCGGGTATGTCCCTTCCACGTTGTATACAATTAGCTAACTGGATAATTTTTATCAGTTCGGAATTTCTGACATGTTCAATAGATGTAAAAACGGAAAGGCCCACATATAAACGCAAGAATGCAAAGAAATTACATTCTTACTACCAATCATGACAAATGCACACCTTAAGTAAGTACTTAAAAGTGCATAAGTAGCTTAGGTACTATCGCATGAGTAAAATAAACACTATGAATGACTCATCTTCACAACTAAATGGCCGTCAGTAAAACTGGCGCTATAAATACCGTGATAAAGGCTGGTGCAATAATTACGGGAATTGCTAACAATAGGAATATTACAAAGAACAGCCTAACAGTTGCTACACACTTATTCGGTTCGGCAGTATTTTTCGAACAACAAAGCCGACCCGTAGCAATTAGGCGGTGATCCCACTGCACCGCACACCGTCGCGGAGCGCGGGGCGGCAGATTTTAACATTGTATGCAAGTATCTCAGTTTGTATAAAAAACACGTCTAGTTTAACCCACCGCGTCAACGTGCGGGAGCGTGTTCCGCGCGCAGATCAGATTCTGCCAGTCTGCGCGGGGGCAGTTACGTAGTAACTATTTATTAATCTCACATTGCTCCGCAGTGCCACCCGTGTTTTTATGTTTAAAGGACAAAGAAAAATGAACTCTACAGCACTCATTCAAGATGCTTCCTTGTATCTATTCTTATATTCGATTTTATCGCCCGGCTGTGTCTTTAATGCCGGCCCGAATAAATGCGTCGCAAACCTAATGTAGTAAGCCCTTGGTTTCCTTGATTTCATTAATTTTCCGGGGTCCAGTGCTGCCCCCATTTGAAATAAATTATTTAAAAGGAAACGGAAATTTCATTTAAAATTTTGTCTCCAGTATTCCCTAGACAACCCTTCAAACTATTTTTAAACTACCTACTGTTTACAGTTTAAAGTGAGAACGTGAAGCTTTTCTTCGCACATTTGTGAAAAACGGCCACTTTTGGCTAATGTGCGAAGAAAAGCTTCACGTTCTCACTTTAAACTGTACAGTAATTCATAATAGCTATTTATGCAACTGTGATATAATAAGGGGTATTAAAACACGCATGTGGGTTTATGTGTGATAATAGTATCACATGAGTGTTTTGATACCTAATTATGAACAGTTGCATACAATACTTAATCTACACCCATGATATGAATCCTCTATAAAAGGTATATCTTATATAAGGTATATCTTATATAAGGTATACCTTCTGTTTTACGTTTTAGCAAGGCAATTAATTTTGAATATTTTGAGATATCCACGTTGTGATTAATACTCAGCGTACTTTTGAGCATTGAATAGAAGGTCCATAGGGATGAAGATTTGAATTTTTCGGATAATTCTTGAAAATATACTAATATCACATCTTCAGAAAATGATGTAAGTACTACTTCTTTGATATTGTCCAATTAATGAAATCTTGGTACGCCTTTTCATATTATTTTCTCGACTTTTCTGGTAATAATTATTTAGAAATGTCCTTTGCTGCATTAGAAATATCTGGTGGTGTAGGTATTATTGTATCACTCACAAAAATGGCAGGATGCGACGTAAATTCAAATAACAAGTTTTTTTTTTAATTTCGAATCTGTGGTCTGTGGTAGTGAAACGCGCGTGCAATTTTTCAAACGCGGAATCACTAATCGAACGTTTTTTTGTAAGGAAAAAATCATTTGTTTACGTGTATCCGCGTTTCAAAAATGGCGCTTATGGTTCTTTTTTTTTAAATTCATAAAGATAGAGGCTCGATCCCTCTATCTTTATGAATTAAAAAAAAAGATTTGCGTTGCATAATGAAAAGTACAACATTATATCACGCGTTTGGATGATATTATGGTTACTATGACACTGGTTGTTATATTGTTGGCAATATGCTAACTGTTTCAGAATTATATAATTTATAGAGGATTTATAGCATGGGTGTAGATAAAATAGTTTGAAGGGTTATCGATGAGCATATAATAGAATCCTGTAAACAATGTGATGAAGTCGGGCAATATTGCTATCTCGCTTACATCATTCATGAAAAATAAGGCTAATTGAAATTCATTTATTAATTTTATTTACAAAATTCACGTATTACACAAAATACAAAGTAAGAAAATAAGAGTATATAGGTACCTACTGCTTATTTCATAAGAAATCCCTTTTAGTAGACCCAAGAGAGGAAAATAGAAGAAAACAGGTACCTATATTTTAACTATTCCGGTAAACGGTATAGTTGTTGGGTAGTTTGTGGCTGTAATTATTCATCTTGTTTACACAAAAACATGTAATTATTACACTCATACGCGTAAAACATCATTAGTAAGCTTGTTTATTAACTTTTCTTGCTTTGAATAACTTAACCCTTAAACGGGCATTGTCCAATTTTCACAAAACTTACAATATTGATCAAAAATAGAGTAAGGGAAAAATTAAAAAAAATATTGTTTATTAATGTTTTATTAAAATATACTAATTTATCAATTACTTACATACAATTTGCTTTGTGTCGATCGGACAATTTTAAGTTGAAATAAGATCTCTAAGAAATACGCGAACTAAACTAACAAATAGTTCGTACACAAAGGACCTTAACAACCTCCGCCACGTTAATAAGTTGTCTTACTAGTTACTCACTGTTTACTGACACTTAACTGATTGGCCATGTAAAGATCACCGGCAAACAAACCTTGGGTAATTTATATTGAAACAAAATGTTAACTTACAACAAACGTTTATTACAAATACATATCCCATAAATACTTACAATACGCGCCAAACTATGACAGGATTATTGAACCACCAGCCAAATTTTTGGAGCAAGTTCAGTCCATGATACTGATACTCTATAAAAATAAACTGGTAAAGTGCGAGTTATATACACTAGCGTCAAAAAGGTTCCGTACTTTTCATAGGTTTTTCTGAAATTTATAGGTAAAGAACTATTTACTGTATTTCTTTTTTCCACATTTTAGGACCTGTAGTTTCGGAGATAAGGAGGGGTGGTGGTCAAATTTCGCATATTTTCTCAAAAAACTTCAAAAATACTTATTGTAAAATTATAAAAATTATATACAAGGCCTTTAATTTAATATGTCACTGAATGTCACACGACATAGTTTGCAGATATTTTTTTAATAAATGGCTTTTATATAATATTTATCTTCTCATATTTTTTCCCTATAATCTATAGATACAGAACTATTAACTGTATTTTTTACAAATGTTTGGGCTCAGTGGTTTCGGAGATAAGGGGAATGGTATTTTTAATAATTATTTTTTTGCATAACTTCAAAAATACCGATCTAAAAAAATATATTTAAAATTATCATAAAAAGCTCTTTCATTCTATATGACACACGACATAGATCACAAAACGTTTTTTTTAAATGTCTAATTTAGGCCCCTATAAGTGGCCCATTTTTTGAATTTTATTCATTTAGGTACGTTTTACTTCCGTCTTTGGGTCACTAATTTACTAACGAGTATGTCTACCATATTTCAACTCAATCAGTCTAGTAATTTTGTAGGGGGGAAAATGGTCCATTGTCGCGCCTATTTTCTTGAATAACTTAAAAAATACCGATCTAATAAATAATAAACAAAATATATTTAAAATTCTCATAAAAAGCTCTTTCATTTGATATGTTGGCAACTTTTTTTTATTTACGTAAAAAAAATGGCCCCCTTTTTAAAAAAAATCATTTATTTACGTTATACCTGTGGTTATACGTCCATCTTTGGGTCACTAAGTAACATGTGTATACCGATCCCAACTCAATCGGTTTCGTAGTTTCGTAGCAAATTGGCTGTGACTGACGGACAGACAGACAAGCGAGTGACGATCTTAAAAAATATTAAAAATCGATTAAAAAAAATTACGTTCGTACAAAATCCGTTTGGCTGAACGCTGATTTGTATGGGAAGGCGAATATTTTTTTTTCGTTTTTGTTACTTAATTATTTTTATGAAAAGTAGGTCAGTATCTTAACTGAACTTGCTCCAAAAATTTGGCTCACTCTCAAATCTATACACAATATTACTTTTCTCGGCACAATTATTACATTTAGCGACTACTACAGTAATATCACTGACTTCATCATAAATCAATATTAGCCAGCAACTCATCGCCTTCCTCATCAAAGAACGAGTCATCACCGTTTTCACAAAACTCACCCATCAACTTCTCATCACCAATAAACAAATCAACCTCTTCGTCAGTCTTACTAATATCACATGCGTTTGGATTGTCTTTTAGTTGATTAGATTTGGAATCTTTCCGTATGTTCGTGCCCGGTATGTAGTCGTTTGGATTTCTCCTTATTGGACTGAAGTATTTAGCTATATTTAATGTGCTTTCCTGAAAAAAATAATATAAATAAATTACATTTAACTTTTTCATTGGTTTTGCGCATGCGCAATTCTCCGATTTATGATATTTTTCCTGGGACTTAACACCAAAAAACAACACGACTCACGTCTGATAGGGTCGTCAAGTATGTAATAATACCAAACCAAATTAGGCTTTAGAGCATCACACCATAGCGCTGAACTTGATGACCCGGTCCCGTACTAGTGTTGTAAAAAACTTGAGTCCGGGAGTCTACATTTGCATACTTGACTTATTTTTGCATGCTTGCTAGACTAAGACATTCCCAAGTCAGATTCGAGTCGAGCATGAGTCGTCGGAGCATGGACTCGAGTCAAATAAGAAGTCGACTCGCAGAACCAACTCAAGTTCGAATACCAAACTCGAAGCAAGTTTACTTACTCAACAAACTCTCTAGTACAACACATTACATCATTCAAAAATCTATTTAATATTAATTAAAAACAATATTTCTTATTTACTTATAATAAACAATTACAATTTTCTAAACTCCACGAATGTTTTGTATATCGACGCAGTAGACTCAGTCCATAAACAGACTCGAGCACTAATACCGAATAGAGTCTATTACGAGAGTTGAGTATAATTGACCCATATTACAGTTGAGTCAGAATATTTAGACTCCCGCACTCGAGTTTTTACAACACTATCCCGTACGCATTGCTAGCGCTTTCGCAAGTTACGCAACTCCGGGCGTGGTCCGCACTTGGATGGATGACCACAAATGGCATACAATTTTCGAAGCTCCTCCGTGCTTCGGAAAGCATGTAAAACCGTTGGTCCCAGTTGTCATCATGATATGGCAATCGTCAAGCTATGTCAGATGCCTTTTGATTTTTTTTTTAAATGGCTGAAATAATATTTTCTTAAAGTTGTAAAGCCGTTTTCGTTTAGTGTATATAGTTGTGTGTATAGTTTTTAAAAAAAAAATACAAAATGGCGGAGATATACATCTCCGCCATTTTGTATTTTTTTTTTGAAAACTACAATAATTTTGCGCATTTCCTAGATTTTAAGATAATTATGCCCTGTTTTTTGTGCAATAAAGGCTATTGTATTGTATAAATCAAACCACGGTCTCATTATAGTAAAATGAAATTAAAATAACAGCCAAAGAACAAAAAAAAAATCGGCATTTCTATACAAGTGTGCGGCCGCCCGGGCGATTTGTATGGGAATGTCGAATTTTTTTTTGGCTTGTAGACTGTTATTTTAATTTAATTATGCTTTAGTGATCTAGTATAGCCTGTGGTTCAATTTATTACGGGTATGTCCCTTCCACTTTGTATAATTATCGAACCTGCTTATAAAACACGAGAATCGGTTGATAAATGCGACCGGTAAGCGATTGACAAACGGACGGACAACAGCAATTTTGGCCATTCTTAAAACTGAGACGCTTCGGTAAATTAACATGTTACACTCGATAAGAAAATAGCGCTTAATGACGCTTGACGATGCGGACACGTAGCTACGTGTTGATGTCGTCCCGCTTTCGGAGTTAAGTCCCTGCTTGCATAAATGTATTATTTATTTACCTGATGTTTTGTTGTAGTGTCTTCAAATGTGTCCTTGCTGAGCCCGACGTCGTTGAGTACCTATGAGAAGAAAACAGTTCGAAAAAGGTATAAATACACAACATCCTATTAAAAATGCAAATAATTTAATGTATAGTATATTTTTACTAATTCAAATAATTTCAAATAAAAAAAAATATATAATAATAATACAATTAAAAAATACAATCTGCACTATATTTCTAACCCGCCCCTTGACATTTCTGCTGCAAAGGCGCCCAATATACTAGCTGCGTTACCGCGCTGAATGGCAATGGCCAACCTTTGCATCAGAAATGAGCCTGAGCGGGAGTCACCATTCTTTTCCCTTATTCTGTGTATAGTTCAGTTAAATATCATCATTATCAGGTCTTTTTCAGACTCCACTGCAGGAGCACGACCCTCTGTACTACCGAGCCATACATTAGTCAGAGCAGTCAAAAGATTTGGCCTACACTCTCCACGCTGGCCAGACGGGTTGGAGAGGTCTCATCATCATCCGAGCGTGTTCCCGGTTGCATCGTCAGCGGTTACGCTTCAGAGCCCGGGGTCCGCTACCTAACCTAGGCGATTCGACGAGGTTACTGGTTTTTACACAGAGCGACTGCCGTCTGACCTCCGCTACCCAAAGGGTAGACCAGAACCACTCCTAGGATAGGTACAAACGCTAGATGGCGTTCGGGACCAACGGCTTTACGTGCCTTCCGAAGCACGGAATCGTCTTTCTTTTCGGATAATCAGGTGATTCAAAGCCTGCAATATCCTAAACAGACTGGAAACAACTTTTTTAACAAAGTATGCTTCCCAGTGGAATTTGAACCCATGACCTCCGGATCACAAGGCAAACGCCTTGACCACTGGACCGCGGAGGCAGTCAGTTGGAGAGGTATCATTGATGTTTATAAGCTTTGTTCAGCTTGTGTTTCCTAAGTCGCGGAAAGACTTGGAGTGGTCCTATTCTACTCTGCCGGGAGCCACACGGCAAATTCGCAACAATATGCAAACATGTTACATTGAGCTTGTCCTGCAGCATGGGCCACATCTGGTCGTCGGCCGTGCCGGGCGCCAGCAGGTAGCGCGCCACCACGCCGCCGCGCCGGCCCAGGCGGTGCGCGCGGGACTCCGCTTGCGTCAGGATCTAAGTAATACAACAAGCCATTATTAAAAAACAAAAACCCGACTGCGTGATACAACTGCGTAATACAACAACAGTAAGCCTAGGCTTAGCAAAAAGAGACATAGAAAGCACTTTATCGACAAGAGCGGCTCTTAAATACAATAAGAATAAGAGCCTAGGCATCCTAACTGCTGTTGTATCACGCAGTCGCGTAAGGATACAGTATAATGGAAAAGAAAACAAAGTTATATACATCGTGTTAATTAAAGAACGCAAAACCTCTCAGATTGGAATGAGAAATGCTAAAAAAACAATATACATCGTGTTAATTAAAGAACACAAAACCTCTCAGATGGTACTCCAGCCCATGAAACTGAACAACTTTTGGCAACTTTCACGAAATCCAAAAAGAATTCGGATTTTCATACAAATTGACTCGATCAGCTGATCAGTTTGTATGAAAATTCAAATTTTATTTTCTTTAGTTTCGTAAAAATTGTTGAACGAAAGTTGTTCAGTTACATGGGCTGAGGTACCATCTGAGAGGTTTTGTGTTCTTTAATTAACACGATGTATATTGTTTTTTTAGCATTTCTCATTCCAAATTACATTTAAACATATGAGTCGTATATATTTTTGTAATCATTTTATAAGAAACCTTTATTAATAACTAGCTGTGCCCGCGACTTCGTTCGCGTGGTTGTCATAACGTAATGTTATATAGCCTAAAGCCTTCCTCTATAAATGGACTACCCAACAAAAAAAGAATTTTTCAAATCGGACCATTAGTTCCTGAGATTAGCGCATTTAAACAAACAAACAAACAAACTCTTCCGCTTTATAATATTTATCTGATAACCGATTTGATAGGCTTTGAATAAAAAAAATTTGGCGACAAAAATCCGCCATTTTTTTTAACGACATCTCAAGTTAAAATCCATCAAGCCGTTTAGGCTGCAGAACCTTCCTTCTGCCGCAGTCGAGTAAAAATACCCTCTTAAACAGGACTGGAATAACCGTGTCAAGGCCCCTAGGCAATGCATGGCTGGAGCTAGAAGCCCCCAACTCCGGTCCTAGTACTCACTGTATATTACTTTGTAGAAATATGTATGGCAGTCGGTCGTCTAATTATAATTATCTGCTCTATTGTCTATGCTGAACAAGGTTAACTGTCGGTGGACATCGCGCGTGTCCCCGCGCGTGTACACGCGCGGACGTTTGCGACGGTCGCCCGTCCGCTTGACGTAGTACCACAGAAGACAGTAAAGCGCCCTCTACACTCGCGCGAGATCCTCGCTAAGAATCTCGACAAGAATTTCAGCGAGGATCTCGGTGAGAACTTGTTTGGGTACACACTCGCAAGGTTCTCAAAACAATTCTCGCGCTCGATGACGATGGACGCTGAATTATCTGTTGCGACCAGCTTATTGATGCTTTATTAAAGGTATAAAACAAATTAAAAAGAAGTGGAGAATTGTATTTCATGTAAGTGTATCCACAAAATCGGTTCCGCTTGGAAATATTCTAGGAATGTAAATTCTAGCTCGCTCGTCCAAATTCGGCTCATATTGATGCTCAGTCTCAGTAATTAGTACACACAACTTTTCTAATCGACGACTCGCTCTCTACTGAAAAACTTGCGAGTGTGGAGTGAATATAAGCTCTCGTCGATTCTCGTTGTCTCGCGCCAAAAAAACCGACAAAAATCGGAGAATAAGCCAAGAACGTGTAGAACGCCCTTAAGAGTATACAGAACGGAATCTCTCAAGGTACGCGCAATATGCGTCCCCGTTCCCCATCCCCGCACCTCTCCCCCGTTCTTGTGCGCCCGCGTGCGCCGTGCAGTGTGTGTTCGCCCGCTCTCCTATGAGACAAGGCGGGAGCGGGGGAGAGGTGCGGGGACGGAGAATGAGGACGCATATTGCACGGGACTTTAGGAGATTCCGTTCTGTCTACTCTTACTGTGGTAGTAGTTTCATGCCTGCATCGGAACAAATGAGAATATACATACCCCGGGGTTCCAGTGCAGCTCCGCAAACAAGACGAGCCCGGCCGCGGTGAGCGTCAGGCCCGAGCTGGCGGCCGTGATGGACAGCACTGCGCAGCGACACGCTGCCGTGTGCTGGAACTTGTCCACCAGGTCCTACGAATGCGTCATTTATTTTAAATGACGTCCAACAAAATATACTAAAACTATTTTAAGAGTAGATTCAGTTCATGATACTGAACACTTTTCCCAAGGAATTTTTATTGCAAAATGTCAAATTAATCAATGTGTAAATTAAGTTAAAATTCTGAAATCCAGACGCCATCTTGCATTCCAAAAAAATGTATATTTGGATACCGCGATCCAAAAAACCTTTGCATAGTGAATATCAGTCAAATCGGAAGCAGTCACTACTGGCGGCCATCTTGAAAATTAATAAAAAACGGTCAAGTGCAAGTCGGTCTCGTACATTAAGGGTTTCATACCTCAATACAATGTTTTAAAACGCTGAAAAAAGCACGTTTCTTGTATGACGACCCCTTTAATTTTTAACTTTATCTTATTCTTAGTATTTGTTATAGCGGCCATTACGATTCAAGAGATAGAGCCCTGTAACAGACGGACGAACAGATGGACAGACAGCGGAGTCTCAGTAATAGGGTCCCGTTGGCACCCTTTGGGTACGGAACCCTAAAAGAATGCTGAGAGCTTGTTGGGAGTAGTAATAATATTCGCGAATTAAGAACTACTACGATAGAAATAGAATGGTGCAAGCTAAATTGGCCCATATGTCTTGTGTCTTAAAAGTCTAGAGTTGCTTGACCATGTTACACTCACACATACATACCCGGCGCCTCGACGCTTCGAAACACGTTCGTTGACTATGGAGAATAGTCGAGATTAATGTGAACCTTTTCGATGGCGCATATAAATAGCGAACAGTGGGTGCGCCACATCAGTACGATACGAGCTATCAAAGCGATCTCTTCGAAGCGAAGAAAGCCTACCTAAGACCATCTTCACGAGTTATCTATGGGTTCCCTAGTAAATTAAAACCCTTATACAAAGTTTGGCGATTTTGTCCAAATACCGAACCCCAGTTCCGTAACAATATAATAAAATAAACATGCGTATTACGAGAACTGTAATTACCGCTCTGGTGTTGGCCGGCGTGGAGCCCACGATGCAGATGTAGTGCACGCGGCGCTCGTCCAGGGTCAGACATATGGCGTCCACCACGTTGCGGTGGTGCGCGAATATGAGGAACTTCTCTGACGTCTCGTCTAGCAATTGTTTGATGTACTTGCTGAAACAAAGCATTACACCATGACGACCTCTGCGGCGTAGTGGTTAATGTCCGTGAGGTTCTAGGTTCGAACCCTATCCACGGCAAGTTGAAAAATGGCTCTTTTAGGGTTCCGTACCCAAAGGGTGCAAACGGGACCATATTACTGAGACTCCGCTGTCCGTCCGTCTGTCACAAGGCTCTATCTCTTAAACCGTAATAGCTAGAACCTTGAAATTTTCACCGATTATGTATTACTGTGCCGCTATAGTAACAAATACTAAAAATAAAAAAAAGTTTAAAATTAAAGGACGTCATACAAATAAACGGGCAAGTGCGAGTCGGACTCGTACATGAAGGGTTCTGTACTACCGTACAATGTTTTAAAACGCTAAAAAACACGTTTTTTGTATGACGACCCTCTTTAATTTTTAACTTTATTTTATTATTAATATTTGTTGTTATTGTGGTCATAGTAATACATAATTGGTGAAAATTTCAAGTATCTAGTTAATGCCATTATGAAGATCAAGTTAAAAACGCTGAAAAAAACACGTTTCTTGTATGACGCCCCCTTTAATATTTAACTATTTTTTATTTTTAGTATTTGTTGTTATATTCGCCACAGTAATACATAATCGGTGAAAATTTCAAGTGTCTAGCTATTACGGTTCAAGAGATAGAGCCCTGTGACTGACGGACAGACGGACAGACAGCGAAGTCTCAGTAATAGGGTCCCGTTTGCACCCTTCGGGTACGGAACCCTAAAAACGTGTATTTCAGCGTTTATAACTCGATCTTTATAATGGCATTAACTAGATACTTCAAATTTTTACCGGTTATGTATTACTATGCCTACTATAACAACAAATACTAAAAATAAGATAAAGTTAAAATTTCATACAAAAACGTGTTTCTTCAGCGTTTTAAAACATTGTATGGAGGTACGGAATCCTTTATGTACGAGTCCGACTCGCACTTGCCCGTTTATTTAAATTGTCCTGGGTCTTGGTTATTAATCTATATATGTATTATAATAAAATATAGTATTGTTGCCACAGTGACAGAAGTCACTGACATATTAGCCTATACATCATGTTAATGAAAGAACGCAAAACCTCTCAGATGGTACCTCAGCCCATGTAACTGAACAACTTTTGTTCAACAAATTTCACGAAATCCAAAAAAAATATCGTTTTTTCATACAAATTGATTCGATCAGCTGATCAGTTTGAATGACAATTAATAATTGTTTTTTAGTTTCGTGATAGTTGTTGAACAAAAGTTGTTCAGTTACATGGGCTGAGGTACTATCTGAGAGATTTTGCGTTCTTTCATTAACACGATGTATAGAGGGATATATATTAGAGAGATAATGATAAATAAAATAGACATAACTATTTATGTCTATTTTATTACTATACTATATTTATTTTCTATAAAATAAAGATGGATAATCACCAAACTGCGGGTATTTTAGCTCTAGCCGATTCACTGAAGTAAGTTATTAACGCAGCGTGCCTGTCTGTGCTTTTGGTCTTCTTGTAGTTCTCCGCCATTTGGGAGAGCTCATCTCTGTCCTCTTTGGTAAACTCTAGGAGGCTCTGGTCCAGTAGCACTGTTTCACTACAATAGACAAGATATAAGTTAAAAAGACGAATACCCATACGGGAACATTCTTACTGGAAAGTATGTTTATCCCTACTTCCCCCCCCCTCCCCCACCTGAAACGAAGGCTGGATCCGCCCTTGTGCCAAAGTTAGAAGAAAAAAAATCCATTAACTTACCGTGTTTTCTGTTCTAATTTGGTAAGCACTTGTTCCTTCGTCCTCCTGATGAGGAATCGTTTCTGCAATATGATCTGAAGCTCGGGCAAGTTGGACTGCCCGCTCATGTCCCAGCCGAAGTTCGTTTGTTTGCCGTCACAATATCTCTTGCCTATAAAATAATATACAATAACAGTAAATAGTACAAATATAAATCACTACATAGTCAGAACGGAATCTCCTAAGGTAGGCGCAATATACGTCACCGTTCCCCGTCCCCGCACCTCTCCTCCGTTTTCGCCTCGATGACGCACGTTGGCTCACAAGAACCGGGGGAGAGGTGCGGGTGCGGGGAACGGGGACGCATATTGCGCGTACCTTAGGAGATTCCGTTCTGTTTACTCTTACTGTATTCTGTGACATAGTATAAAACAAAGTCGCTTTCCGATGTCCCTGTCTGTCTGTCCCTATGTATGCTTGGATCTTTAAAACTACGCAACGGATTTTGATGCGGTTTTTTTAATAGATTCATGATGAAGGTTTATATGTATAAAACATACACGTGCGAAGCCGGGGCGGCGGGCCGCTAGTTAAATATATGTGATAAAAAAATTGCGCGAGGGGTTCCAAATTTCCAACCCACTCTCTTAAGTCTGTACCATGTGTGCACTAACAACTATGCTAACATGACTCCGAATCAACCTGACGAACTTCTTCTACACACGAAGTATTTTTAACGCGCAGACGACGCGCAGAAGACGCGCTTATTCGCGCTTCAAACGAGATTCGAACGTTACCTCGTAATCTTAGCACACAGGGCGATCACGAAACGCGCGTCTACTGCGCGTATACGCAGTAGCTTTCGAGTTTTGATCAGTGACTCAGTTGTACAATGGCGTCAGTTGAGACAACACTGCGTACGCCCCTTTGTACGCGCGTTTGTATCGATTCAAACACGCGTATACGCGCTTCAAACGAGTTTCGAGCGCGCTTCACGCGTTCGTTTGTATCGCGTTGTAGGCGCGTTTGAAGGATGTCAAATAGGCATGATGACTGAAAAATCATTTTTGGCCCATCGGTTAGATTATTATAAAATATTGTACACGTATTTTTTCTTTTCTCTGAGAAACAATAAATGACGAAGATACAGCGCATTTAAATTTCGCATGACGTTTTTACACATCGGTGACATGACAAGCCCCCACTCTGGAACTTATTTTATTTTCATTTTGATTTGTTCTTAAAGTGTGGGACAAGTGGGACAAGAAAATATTTAAATTAATTTATAAAATATACTAACATAGTTTCGTAAGTTCTGTACTATACTAACACTAAATACGTTTTCGTCTGAAACTTTATTTTTTGCTTTGAAATATATTTATCTTAATACTCTGTATCTTTGTGAATTTTTACTTTTTTGATAAACTGAAAAGTATACCCATACTTTTCAGTTTATCAAAAAAGTAAAAACCTACATTATTTTTGGATAATCTAGTAAGATTATCCAAAAATAATGTAGGTACCCATACTTTTCAGTTATTCTAATTAGTCCGTTAGTAAATGGACTAATTAGAACAATAATTTTCTGACCCAGTCATCATATACCATAACCCTATTAACATCGAAGGTCTTCAAACTTACCGTACTCTGTGTAGGAGCCAAACAGGTTCGGCTCGATGAGAGCCAGCTGCGTGTACAGCTCGGCCGGCCGGCTCAGCGCGGGCGTGCCGCTCAGCAGCAGCGCGCGCCGGCACTGCCGCGTGATGCCGCTCAGGGCGACGGTGCACTGCGCCTTGTGAGACTTCAGGTAGTGAGATTCGTCCTACAATCAGGCCTGTGTCACTCCCCGTTTAGGTATCGAAAATGTACCTACATCATTACTATGCGCGCAGGTGGCCCCTCCGGGTAAATTCAGTTATACGAATCTAGTATATCTAGAGTAATAAGAATGAAATTGGCTTGCAATGGATGTCTAGGTATCTTTACGAAAAGGTACTGAGTTCTAACGTGAGCTATATTAAACCATATCACTAGCCACATTGAGTAGATATTTCTTTGAATTTCTTTGCTGAGTGAGACCTCTGTACGTTAGTAATATCTATTCTATCTATATATACTTTATTATGAAGAAAATATAATATGTGAAGAAAACTTAGTCCAATTGCAACAGGACATACAAGTACCTAAATGACAAGTTAAAAAAATACGCATTAAAACGATTATATCGATTTCTAAATCATTAGAAATTTACATTAATTTCCTCAAAATCTAGCAAATTTAAAGAAAGTGACAACACCGTCTCAGTGGCGGCATGGTCAGTCACAGCGCGGCGTCGACTGTCTGATTTGCTCCTTTGATCGCCCGCAAAAGAAGCCGCCGCACCGCGACTCGCACGCTTAAGGTGAATATAGAAGCAAATGGCCTTGAAGTGGCGCCCTCATTTGAAATAAATTGTTTTCTCGTAAATATGGAGATAATTTCCATATTACTCTTCGTTATACACTAGATAGCCCTTTCAATTATTTTATATATATATATATATATATTTCTCATCGAGCCGAAACAATTTATTTCACACTTCAAGGCCATTTGCCTATATGTATATTCACCTTAAGTTGTCACGGTTGTGTTTTTCATACAAATCCCATAGAAAATGTTTGTTTTGACGTTCAGAAAAACTGTCTAATTTGACTTGCGGATTCTAGCGGATTGTACTTACAATAATAACTACACCAAACTTCTTACTCTTGAGGAGGTCTGTGTGCATGCTCGTGATTTTGTAACTCACTATAACAACTTCCGTCTGAAAAAAATAAGAAATTGTTTAAAAAACTATTTCGCTCTACATCATAATAACAAGCGGGATGGCACTAGTCTGCCGCGCGATATAAAAATATTATGGGCGGGGGACGGAGGGGACGGGGGGTTACACACATTCTCTTTGGTAGATTTCTAAGGCAGCTGGTCTGCTTCTGGGGCAGTTAGGAAGATAAAAATATACTTAGGGTTGATGTATCACTACGAAGTATTAAACTGTCCTTCTGTATGTACGCTTATATCGTTTAAACTACGCAACAGATTTTAATGCGGTTTTTATCAAAAGATAGAGTGATTCAAGAGACATAATATCAAAACATACATACTCGTACATAACATACATATTCATGGAAAACAATCACGAACAACACATAAAAACCTTAATATACTTACCAAACTTACGTACGTACTTACGTTATCTGTTTTATGTGCTAATAAAGAAATGAAATGAAAAAACAAATGAACAGATTTGGATGTATCGCTAAAATCCAAGTAACATTAAATATGCTATACAACGTGAAAGGGACATACTCGTAATAAATCGAACCTTGGTCTAAACTAGATTATAACAGTATAATGAAATTAAAATAACAGCCAAAGAACAAAAAAAAGTGTGCAGCCGCTCGGGCAATTTGGATTGGAACGACAATTTTTTTTTTGGTTTATCAACTGTTATTTTAATTTCATTATACTATAATGATCTAGTATAGGCCGTGGGTCGATTTATAACGGGTATGTCCCTCCCATTTTGTATATATGTATATTTTTTTATTTGATGTCATGCTTTTTATTTTTTTAACCCTTTAACCGCGATCGTCGGATTAATCCGACAAAAATTTTTGGGGCCATTTTCGCGTCGGATTTATCCGACCAAAAACTATGGATATTCACAATTCCTCGCGCTGGGAGCACGACAACTGATATAAAGTCACGCGGTGAAAGGGTTAATAAAAAATATAAAGTGATAATATCATTATATGTAGACGAGGATGTAACTCACATGTCTATCAGCAACTAGCTGAGCATCCTTGCCAGTAGTAAGTGTCACAATGTTCATGAGCGGTACCGATGGTAGAAGCTCGTGGATTTTACTCTGCCATGTCTCTCTGGAACAACAACCCTCTTTAATACCACCGCTCCGGATGCTACCTGGTCCAAAGGCTGTCCATAGCAATTCAAAGAGGTAATGCGGCAAGCATAATGGGTTCCTTTGAGCCAGGTACAATTCGTAGGTGGGTGGTATTTTTGACTGATTTATTTCATATTGACGAAACTGTTGTGAATTTTGTATTATTTTTTTTTTCAATGAATATAAGACTATTGGTACCAACTTCATAGACAGTAAGGGCTTTTGGAAGTTCCTTCAACGAAAGACTACAGTTAGAAATAGAAAACTCTTAATTCAGTGATAATTTCACTTATAAATACATATGATGAGTATTAACAGAACAAAAAGTCCTTAAATACGTTATTTTTCACCTAGTTTTAGTATTTATATAGTTTAATTCACAGTTGTTTGTAACTCTTCAAGTTACAGTTCATAACTTTTATGGAATGCAACCCAGGCTGTAACATTTTTGTTAGCTTTTTGTTTGTTTGGAAGCGGCATAAACTAAGCTGTAAGTAACGATTTGACATCAACATTTGTGCAAAACAAAACAAAGTGCCTATTATTAAGAGATACGAGTATTATAAATATCCTATGATAATAAAGATATTTTGGATTTTGAATTTTGATTTGTATATCTTGTTTTTGAAATAGTTGTAATCTGTTGTGTACTTGTGTGTATTAATAAATAAAAAAATTAAGCAAAAATACATTTTATTAGTAGAAGCATAAAGCTAGGATTGTTGTATCTCAAGGTCTTTCAGTGGAAGTGATATTCACTTAGTATAAGTTGCTGATCGCAATGTTGCGAGCTATCTCCTCCTAGACTAGAGTGCGATGGTGTCGCACACATAAGAAGGTGTCTGGAGCATCAAGGAACCATGGCAGAAGCGATTAGGACGCCTACAGACGTCCTGCAGAAGCTGGGCTGGTTCGAGAACTGAGGCCGGTGCCGTCTGCCTACGCAGCAGCCAGTGGCGCCGCTGACGCATCGTCTTTCTTAAACTATTCTATTCATTTCTTAAATATAAATAAAGGTGAATATGGTTTGGCAGTGAAGTGCGCTGAGAGCCACTGTCATTGTTCCAGTGTGAATATGCCCTTAATTTAAATAAATGCTTACCGCATAGAAGATGTGGTGACAATAAGTAATGGCCAGTTGTGCCTGTAGTAACTGGCAATCGCAAGAGCTTGGAATGTCTTGCCAAGCCCCATGTCGTCAGCGATCATACAGCGGCCGCGACGGGATATGCCAAACCTGAAGCCGAAAATATGTATACTAATTTTTTAATCAATATTTTAAAAGGCAGTATGTCATTTAGAAATACTTTTCTTTATGAATGTATGCCAAAATGTGAAAATAAAGATATACCTACCTAACTCCATCTTGTTGGAACGGCATGAGTTTATGCCTCAATGTGGCCTCTATAGGTGACAAGTCCACATTGTTTGGGTCCATTGTCTGTTCATTAAGGACCTGCAAAATTCCAGATGAGCAGTCAGAGGATTTGGCCTACCACACTGGCCAGATAGGTAGGAGAGGTCTCACTGATATCTTAGTATACCTAAGCTTTGTTTAGCTTTTATTTCCTAAGTCGCCTTCTACTAGATCCACGGGAAGACTTGGGGAAGTCCTATGCTAGTCTACCGGAAACCAGCTTAGTTGTTGAACTTGCAAGACAACCTCGACAAATTAAATAAACAGTGTAATGTATACACAGGACTGGACGGAATGAAAAAAAGTTTTGGTCTCGGCAAGAAATCGAAAAAAGTGACGAGGACACACCGCTGACTGACGAAGCCAGAACTATTTGCGGCTGGTGCATTTTCTGGCATCTTCACAACCTCAATCATGGCTCCTGGAGAACATATAAAATGTCTACTCCAAATCCAGCAGGGTGGTGGTTGTCCTCAGAAATACAATGGTATGGTCGACTGTGCCAGGCAGCTGTACGCAGAAGGTGGATTGAGAAGTCTATACAAAGGCAGTGCTGCCACTACATTTGGCAATTAAAATAAAAATATATTTTAAAAAACATACCAGTATCAGTTAACAAACAACAAAAGTTGTTGATTGTTTAGGAAGTTTTTTATTCTATTTTCTGGAAAACACTCAAGGTCACTATAGAGTCCAAGTACCTTTAAAACATAAGCTGGAAGAGCTCCCAAGACTATGTCTGGAGAGAGCAGAGCCACCTTCTTCATGAGCTCTTGGTAATCATTTATTGAAAAATTCCATAGTTTAGAGCTTCCATCTGAAAATATTGGAATTGGATTGGACTTCCATGTAACATACATTAGGACTCTCTGTTCTTATTTAAGAGCTTAGTGGCTCTTGTCGGTGGAGTATGCGCCAAACTTCTCGGTTCTCTGCCTTACTTTTTGACTGCCTTACTCTTGATACGACATGACGCCTGCTTTTTCTTTCAGTTGGTCTACATAGCTCTTTCATGGTCGTCCTGGACGTCTTCTACCTTTTATCTTTCCTTCTAGTATGTTTTTAAATAAGGAGTCATGTCGTATTGAGGAGCCAATTAAATATAATTTCAAACAAAACTGATAGATAGCTAAACTAAAACTTAGTAAAATAAACCTCTAATATTTGTAGTAGCTACAAAAAACAGTGATGTAAGAAGCTATTGATAAAGATGAGTTATAAGCCACTACAGATAACATACAGACACATATAAAATACAAATCCCGGAAAATATGTTTTTCAGCTTACCATAGTTCTTGGAAGGAATAGTCTTAAACACATTGATGAGTGGTCCACAGAACTCTGAAGGTTTTACTTCAAACCTGTCCTCAGATATCAGATACACTGTCCCGGTAACCACCTTACCCACAGGAACTTTGTTCTCAACTTGGGCACTTGTACTCATCCCAGGTTTTGAATAAGGATGGAAATTTCTCGTTTGAGACGGGAAACTCTTTATTGGTCCAGCAGATGAATGAAATGATGGACCGCTAGCAGCAAAAGCTGGTTTGTACGGCGAATTTCCCTGATTTGGAGCCAAAACTTTGCTCTGCCGTTTTTGTAGTGCGGCCAAACGTTTTCGCTCGATTTCTTCTCTAGTGCACGACATTGTGAATCACTGTCTATCATAGGACTATCGTTTTTCGAAGCGATTTTAAGTTTTTGCACTAAAAATTATACGAAAATCGCGAAATTCCGCTACAAGCATAATTTTGTTTTGTTGTGAAATGTGAAATTGAAATGATTAATGAATGACAATTGACACGATGCCGTTGACATTTAGAATCAGCTGTTCCATAATCATGTTGACACACGTGGAACGTGATTTGGAACGTAATTGATTAGTAAAAAATATAGGATAGGAAGTTTTAAAAGCTGTAAAACAATAATAATATAGGTAATTATTTTTTTCATTCATTTGAAATAATAATTATGTACGTATTTATTTATTTTACAATAATTAATTTTATGAAAATAAAAATACTGACAAAATTAATTACGTTAAACGAGATGTAAATCTAGACTTGGAGTTGGCAAGATTGGACTTTGAGACTAAACTGTCAATATAAATTATTTGATTAACTGACTTCATTTAATTTTGATCAACAACTGTGTAGTCGTATAGTTTCAATTAAAGTTTCTCCTTTACCTGACGAAATACGAACGTACGAAAATGTCAGAAAACAGTAGCCCCATGAAGTACTTCCTATGTGGTGGATTTGGTGGAGTTTGTACAGTTCTCGCTGGGCATCCTATGGATACGATAAAAGTGAGATTACAAACTATGCCACTGCCCAAACCGGGCGAGATGGCCTTGTACGCTGGCACTTGGGACTGTTTCAAGAAGACTATCCAAAAGGAAGGTTTCCGTGGTTTGTACAAAGGTATGTCAGCACCGCTGACTGGAGTTGCGCCAATATTTGCCATTAGCTTCTTTGGTTTTGGTCTCGGCAAGAAATTGATAAAAAGTGACGAGGACACGCCGCTGACAAAGCCAGAACTATTTGCGGCTGGTGCATTTTCTGGCATCTTCACAACCTCAATCATGGCTCCTGGAGAACGTATAAAATGTCTACTCCAAATCCAGCAGGGTGGTGGTTTTCCTCAGAAATACAATGGTATGGTCGACTGTGCCAGGCAGCTGTACGCAGAAGGTGGAATGAGAAGTATATACAAAGGCAGTGTTGCCACTATACTGAGAGATGTGCCGGCCAGTGGTATGTACTTCATGACTTATGAATGGGTGAAAGAAGTTCTTGTCCCAGAAGATGCCACTAACAAAATTAAACTGTTAGCAACAATAGTGGCAGGAGGTTGTGCTGGTATAGCTAACTGGCTGGTGGGCATGCCGGCAGACGTGTTGAAGAGCAGGTTGCAGACTGCCCCTGAGGGGACGTACCCTAACGGCATGAGAGATGTGTTCAAGCAGCTGATGGAAAGGGAAGGCCCAACTGCACTCTACAAAGGTGTCACTCCTGTCATGATCCGGGCGTTCCCAGCCAACGCGGCTTGCTTTGCGGGCTTTGAGCTGGCAGTGAGTTTCCTCAACTGGGTAGCGCCAGGACTTTGATGTACTAAAACTTGTATAGAAATGTTCATATTCTCGTAATTTAAGTATTAATTTAGATAGTCAAGAATAAATGTTGATAGTCAACTGTCAATTTTAAAAGTTTCTATTATATTTTTCCATATACATGACAATATGGTGTTTACTAAGTACGAATACAATCACAGAAGGCACAAATCAAATCTGTGTACTTTTAAATGTACATTATATTATTTTTCCTATAGAAGACTCGATTTTTTATAGCATTAACTTATTTTGTATATTACATGGACTGGAAGATGAAGACTATGGAATGACTGATCAAGAAATTGTTACCTGTTACATATGAACAGTTATTTGTTAAATAATTGTGATAATATTAAAGACAGGATACAAAGTATTGTAATGCCAGAATAGTAATAAATATTATATTTTCTCTTTTTTTGTATATGTACTCTCTAGATGAAACCTTCCTTTAAATTCATAACATTGTAAATTATATTGGAACTTTATGTACACATTTAAATTAATCAATATCTTAACAATTTAACAAGTCAAAATGATAGGATTTAGAGGATTGTCCAGATGAAAAAACTTTGATTTGTTTTAAATTATAAAGTTTATTAGTAAAATTCTCTTCTAAACTTGATTTCTAAGTTTTTACTTCTATGACGGTCATAACACATGTTTGTTTTATGCTGTTTCTTTTTTTCCTGAGGTATTTTCTTTGATTTTTCATTCCCCAATCCTTTTCTGTCCTTTTTTTGCACTGTTCTGATTGGATACTTTTTACCAGATCCATCTGGTCCAAGTCCTGAGTCTTTATCCCAACCAACTCTTAACATCATCTGAAAACCTTTATTGGATTGGGGAATAATATAGTATGTTGGTATTTTCTTGCCTTTAGAAGCATTTATGTTATGAATAGTTGATGATAAATGCTCTTCTTTATCAGAAAATGTTTTATTGCCACAGGTCTCACAGACATACTCTTCTTTTAATTTTACTTTCGCTTTTTTATGCTCTATGTCTACAATCTCAGCTTTCTTATGTTTATAACTTAGTAGCAAATCAGCTAAAACTATGTTTTTGTTCTTAATAACTAGACTTTGAGCTGAATTCCCCGCTTTATCTCTAACTGAAGTGTCAATATCTCGTTTTAGGAGTTCTTTTACCGTATCCACTGAATTAGCCTGACAAGCTATCATAAGTAAACTCCATCCATATTCATCTCGCACGTTTATCTTATCTGGACAGTTATCTAACGCCAGTATTAGTGTGTCAACATCATCATGCTGCACTGTTAAGAATAAATCTCTATCAGATAATTTCACCTGTTTTTCTAAGCGTTTACGACTTGGTTTTAGTGCAGATGGCGACGGATTGTTGTTGTGATTGGAACTCGTAGACGCCTTAGCAAAATTAGCTTCTATAATTTCGTTCAAGTATATTCGCTTAGCTTCGTCACCAGTCAAATTGGTTTTGGGATAGGTTTCCTTGAACTCACTTTGGGAAGATGGCCTTACGAAGTTACTGTAATCCTTTTTGAACATGATTTATGTTTCCTAAATGTAGAAAAAAACAGAAAAGTAAGAAAAAATTAAAAAATCGCACAAGTTACACTTACACATTGATTTTTTTTTTATTAAATAATTTTACGGCTCTGGATACAAGTCCTTTAGAGCCTATCTTTAATTTTGTTCTTTATTCCTAATCCTAACCTAACCCTAACAAGACAATCAAAGGGTGGTGTAGGCCTTTGACTGCTGCAAGGGAGCTTCTGGCGACAAATCTATACGAGTCCACTGGTTTACATAGACGATTGAGTGGCGGACGACGCCCGAAGACAGTCCGCATAATAAATATCACTACAGCCGTACTATGCCTGTCCACTTTAACTATTTCACACATTGTTCATGTCATTAGCATTTATAACACCAAACAACACCAATTTCATATTATAAAGTCCACTAAAATCAATTTGTAAAATAATTTAAAGCAAACCCCAACCGAACCCCTTAACTTCCCGCCAAAAACTCCCTTACACATTGATTAACAACCATGTCACCTGTCATACAAAAGTACTTTTTTTTTATTAAATAATTTTACGTCTGGATACAAGTCCTTTAGAGATCTTTAATTTTGTTCTTTATTCCTAATCCTAAGAAGACAATCAAAGGGTGGTGTAGGCCTTTGACTGCTGCAAGGGAGCTTCTAGCGATAAATCTATACGAGTCCATTGGTTTTCATAGCCGATTGAGTGGCGGACGACGTCCGAAAACGCCCACACAGTCCGCAAAACAAATATCACTGCAGCCGTACTATGACTGTCTACTTTAACTATTTCACATATTGTTCATGAGCATGAGCATTTATAACACCAAACAACACCAATTTCATATTATAAAGTCCACTAAAATCAATTTGCAAATAATTTAAAGAAAACCCCAACCGAACCCCTTGACTTCCCGCCAAAAACTCTACAAAAGTACTCTGTGACCTGTCTACTGTCTATTGCTGTCTACCCAGCCTACAGACTACGCAAGAGAAGCCAACTTATTCAATCAACCTAATGTACCTACTTCGATTTAAAACAAGAGGGAAGAGACTATTTAGGCCGTTTGGGTCTGAGTTGGTTCGACCACGTCGTACATCTGGCAACTCTGAACTAAACTGAAGTTGACAGTTGTCTTGAAAGTTTGACGTGTGTTTGTTGTTTAATATTCTAGGTTAACATTTTTAGAATTTAAATATTTTATTTATCTATCTTTTTACGGAATTCCATCGCCCTCTTGTGAATAATATTGCTTTGTTTTCATCAAAATATGGAAACAGATTACTTTGACGATGACGGGCAATATAGGAAGTATTCAAGTAGAATAAGTCTTCGACAAAAGAAGAAATTGATAGATTTTCTTTCAAAACATCCTGAACTCATTAGTGGTAAACCGACTCAAGATTACAACTACAAGCACTATCGAAAACTTTGGCATCGGTTTTCAATTGAATGCAATTCTTTGCCAGGGGGCGCTCGGAAAACTTGGCAACAGTGGAGAAAGGTTAGTCTTCTACTTGATAGGGTGGACTAGCGGCTATAGCAATTAATTAAAACGTAAATAATACTTGAAAACATTGTGTTTACTTGTTTAAGAGAAAATATAATACATAATGACACCGCACATCAAAAGTAAAAGAACATAATACATATTCAAATGCAGTGCTTCATAGACAAGTATACGTAGACAGCATCACGACCTTCCAACACTACTTCCTCACTTTATTTAACTCTAATTTTGTGATTGGGACAGACTATCTTGGTAAAAATTTTAATTAATTTAATTTTTTTAAGTAACTAGTAAAAAAAGCCTTTGTACATTTTCAAGTTGCGGAAATTCTCGGTTCACGAGATATATTTATTTAAAGTTTTCAGCTTTTTATGCAAATTTGTAAATGGCACCCCATTGCATATTTCCAGATTGGACTATTTATTAATGAATAAATAGATAAGGACAAATTAGTCACTAAGTTGGGGTGGTATCTTCTGTTACTAATTCGGGCTAGCCAAATAGCTTGTTTTCGTCACTTTGATGACACTCACTCACTTTGTTTGCTTGCTTTTGTAAAGGTCACTGTACAACCGTAACCTAACCTACCTTCTCTGACTAATTCGGGGTAGCCAAATTGCTTATTTTCGTCACTTGGATGCTCACTCACTTTGTTTGCTTGCTCTTGTAAAGATCACTGTATAACCATAACCTAACCTACCTTCTGACTAATTCGGGGTAGCCAAATTGTTGACTGTCATCACTCAACCTCTAGTAATATTTATCACATTACCCCACTCTACATTTAATGTTTTGTTATATTTTTTTTTTCATTTTTACAGACTTGGCATGATATGCACTCAAAAGCAAAAAAACGACAGTCATTAATTGATGGTGAAAGATGCACAACACTCCCATCTGCTGATGTAGTATTGACACCAGCTGAACATGAAGCCTTAGCTAAAAATGTCTCATCTACAACAAACTATCAGGAAGCAACAGAATTTGTGATAATACAACCTGCTGAGGCCAACCCATTAGAAGTTATCAACGAAGTAGACACTGCAACAGCATTCAGTGAACCAAGATCCCCACCAGAAATTAAAGTATTTCATCGACCAAAAGAGCAGAAAGTTAAACCTGAAAGTACACCTGCCCATGAATCAACTTGCAACTTTAACTGTGATCTATTGGCAGCATCTGAACAGAAGAAGTTAGAAATTAAAGAAGACTTTAACAACTTTAGAAAAGAATATTTAAATAAGAAATTAAAATTGATGGAGGATCATAATGATGCATTAAGGAATATTGCCAAGGAGCTATCAAATCTAACTACTGCAGGAACATCGTCATCTGGTCCCATGGTAACCTTGAAACTGCCTAACTTAATAAAACCTAAAACTATAATACCTGTTGTTACAAGAAGTTTTGAGGCAAGTGAAAACGATAAATAGTTGCTAGATTATAAATCACGTAAAAAAGAAGAAATTATGGACTGCAATTATCCCATCAAGCATCTAGTCAATGGGCTGAGCCTATTGACAGGACGTTCAATGGGTTAAAGAGAAGAACAGGAAAGGAAGAGATAATAATGGATAAATCTGGAGGAAACTAATTGCAGTAAGTCAGAATTAGGATGGTCAGTGTAATGCCAATTTGTTTTGTCTGGTTGTAGGTTTATGACATTACTGGACAAATCCCTCGTCTCTATCCTACACATGAATTGCAGGAAGTCACAGAAAGTTGGGATGTTTGGCTAATATAGGGCTCTGGAGGGTCGTGCTTCTGCAGTGGAGACTAAAAAGACCTGATGATGATGATGAATGGCAATTATTCTGTGTAATTGTCGCAAGGTGTGACTCAAACCTTGCATGACCTACTGCCACTCTTTGGTACTGGGAAAATACTGATTTATTTATTAAAAAAACGAGTAGCTAAGACCTGATGTCTATTTAACAGTGCTGAAAGTAGCAATTTTTAAAGACTTATGCCCATCAATGCACTAAATGTGGCTTTTGGGTCTAACGGCCTTTGGCTGTCTACCCCGTTAGGAATAAAGACGTGATATGTATCTGTTGTAATGACTAATCACACTAATATGGAATCCTCCCACTTCTTTAGCTCCTGACATCTCCCGACGCCCACCCAGTCTGTTTAGCGATTTCCAAGTGTGCCAGGATTGTGGGTTATGTAAGCTGCTGAACGGCCAAGTACGAATGTGGCTTGTCAAGAGGGCGCTACTTTCATAAATGTCTGAAACCTTGATATTCTATGGGTTCAGTGTCTCTGCTGTCTGTTTATACTTTATGTTGTTCCAGTGAGTAATTGATATACTACACCCTGGTATAGCTCAAAGGTGGATTAAATGTCGAGAGCGTCCTAGGCAAGAACCTTATGGGCGTCCCATGTAGCGGCCATGATACAATTTTTTTACTAAGTAGTACTGGTAATAGTAAACATTGATGAGTATAGTTAGCGTTACTATACTACATGGTAGAGGTTTTTATTTGTCACCTTGCATGGCTGGTAGTTTTAAACTGTTGTTTAAAAATTCCGCACACTCCTTTGTAACCTCGCGCCCCTAGGCACGTGCCTAGTTTACCAGAATATTCCACCTCTGCTACAGCTATTGAGGAGACCTAGGTATGTCTAGCAGTGAATATTATGTGGCTGAAAGTTATACCTATGTTGTTAATAATATATGTAAACATAATTTAAAGAGAGTAATAAATAAGTACATTACAATGTAATTAATTGTTTTTATATTATGAAATAAAGAATTTTTAAGGAATACCAGTTTATTTTTATATAATGACACCAACGAAAATAACCTTTTTTTATCCAATCATTGACTTATATATTACTTACTTAAAATCATTGCATCCAATCATCGGCATCCATCCATTGCCGATCTAATTAAAATTCAAGACAAGTCTGAAAATAATTATAATGGTTTGTACAGTAGGTATTGCAGGATTATGCACCAGTCTGCCTGTCTTATTATTTAGAAATATTATAGCCCGCTAGTAATATATAAGTCAATGTTATGGCCTTATAAATTTTTGAGAAAATTATACCTTTATGGAAGGACTGGTAAATGAAACTCAAGTTTTATAAAATAATATAGTTCTTTATTGATATTGTTGCTTTTCAGCTATCTTAATAAATGCAATTAATAAGTTTACTATCTTATGTTCAAGAAATAAAATCTGTAGCTTCTGCATTCACAATATTTTTCAAAGCTAAGATTGCAAAAAAAATTATATACTTATTCAAATTACAAGTTTACAATGTATTATAATTAAAATAATACCATATTTTATTTATACATACATGAATATAAATCCGTAAGTACAGATGGTTAATCAGACACCTGTGCCACCGCGCGCGTCGCGCACTATTTGAGGTGGCACACATATCTTAACTTTCCTCTGTACATACTATCAGGAATTTGTATTTAAACCTAATTTTTTAAATCTAACACGTTGGAGATCTCATGCTGACAGACAGGCTATGAGTGCAACTTATAGCTAATGTAGCATTTTATGATAGTTACTGTATCTTTAACATACATTTAAACATAATGTAGTTATATTATTCTTGCCTATAAACAAGATTTTGGATCACAATTCACAAACTACACTACAAGACTGGAAGAGATCCCTCACTGGGATAAGCCCACCATTGTACATTTTTATTTTGTAATGCATATTTTTTGTAATTTGCTTGTATTTAAATGTGCAATAAAGAGTTAAACAAAACTACAGCTTTAAGTAACTAAGGAGATTGGCAAGAGTGAGAACTTGAGTAAGTACTGTAATTGATAGAATTTAATTTTTACAAAAGAAATTACTTGTAATTGAAAGAATTAGTTTTCACATTTTTGTCAAAAGACATTGCCTTTAGTTTTACAATTCAATACACACTTATTTACTAGGTAAAGGCTTTAAACAAACTTACTTCTATTTGTAAAAAAAAATTCTAGACTCCTATTTGCAATACCACCCTCGTCACACCTCCAAAAAAATCTAGTGCAAGTCCAGCTGGATATATGCTTCCCACAAGCATTAGGAGGATGAACTACTATGACTGCAGTTAAGTATATTTATCCTAAATTTTTCTCAGTGTGGTTGCCGGCAGAGTAGAATATGGGTCCACTCCAAGTCTTCCTGTGGATGTTGTAGAAGGCGACTTAGGCAACACCAGCTAAACAAAGCTTATAAACACCAATGAGACCTCTCCAACCCATCTGGCCAGCATGGAGTGTAGGCCAACTCCTCTGGCTAATATATGGCTCTGGCAGTACAGAGAGGGTCGTGCTCTTGCAGTGGAGACTAAAAAAGACCTGATCATGACGATGATCCTAAATTTTTACAACAGCATCACTTAGACAGCTCTTTCGCAATTGATTTCAATGCTTCAGTCTGCTCCTTAATACACTTCAGCTTCTCCTTTAAATATTCTTTCTTGAAGTTTAAATATTCTTCTTTTATCTGTAACTTTCTTTGTTCAGATGCAGTTAATATATCACAGTTAAAA
This sequence comes from Acrobasis repandana, assembly GCA_963576875.1. Classification (NCBI taxonomy): domain Eukaryota; kingdom Metazoa; phylum Arthropoda; class Insecta; order Lepidoptera; family Pyralidae; genus Acrobasis; species Acrobasis repandana. The sequence continues at coordinate 4,132,859 of OY756230.1, read as the reverse complement.
TTACAGGCATGCGAGGCCTTAGACTCATGTTTAGATTTATTTTTTATAATCTTTCGTTTTCTTAGTTTCTCAAAAACTTTAGGTTCAGGGGGGGAGTCTGGTTCGCTAAAAGAAGCTGCAGATTCCATCTCGTTGTTGAAATCTTGTGAGTTGTCTTGGTCCAGTGGCACAAACTCTGATTCCTTATAGTTGGTGGTAGATGTTACTTTTTTGAGTCCTAATGCTTCTTTTTCAGCCTGAGTCAGCATGACTACTGAAGATGGCAGCTCACCATTAATTTCTGCTTGACGTTTTTTTGTTTTAGAACGAAGATCTTGCCAAGTCTGAAAGCAAGACATTTTAATTACTCAATTTATTGTTTTAAGAAATAAGCTTTTAATCACATATAAATCATATGAACATATATATATATAGATATCTTCTATAAAGGATAAACACAATGTTATATCATGCAAATGTTCTTATGTACTAATACTGTTTTGTTAACGGACCTTTCTCCACTGTCTCCAAGTTTTACGAGCGCCGGGTCCAGGTAAGGAGTTGCATTCGCTTGCGATGCTTTGCCAAAGTTTTTGGGAGTCTTTGTAGTTAAATTCTTGAGTTACCTTGCATGATATGAGTTCAGGGTGTTGTGTAACCAACTCTATTAGCTTTTTCTTTTGACGAGGTGTCACATAAAGCCCTCGCCGTCTTTTTTTTTCATCCATTACTTCTTCATTGTTACTTTCACCAAGAACAATCCAAATTTTTTTACCGGCATGTAAAAGGACCAAGGCTGTCGTGACAAAAGCTTATTTCTGTCCTTGATAAACGACTCTGGGGTATCATTTTGATCTTGGAACGGCACTACAAATCATATATTCTTATAAATTAGATGCCTACCATATATGATACCTACAAATCACAAAAAAATAATAAATAATGAAGGAAGATCGAAGAGCTTGAACTTGAAGAGTAAGTAAAGCACAAATTAGATAGATTTGAGTGAGTGAAGACATTGACATTTTTCTTTTTAAAATTCACATTGATTTTTCCACTGAAACCTCGGTATCTTTATACTTGAGAATTTCGGGGTCAATCGGACCTTATACTTCCGTCCGCTAAACTCGTAAGTCCATCATTGTCTATGGCTCTTTTGACAGTAGTTTGACAGCTTTCAGCCATTTTGGATTTTGGTTGTCAAATGTGTCACTTTTGCTGTTGCTAGTGAGTTGCGCGGAGCAAGTGATCAATTTTCAATTCAATTCATCATTCGCGATCGCGACGGATGGTGGATGAAGTGCGTCGGAAATTTAAGACGGAAAAAACATACAAAGGGATTGTTTTACTGTGTAATTATGATATGACAACTATTCTAGATTGTAATATATATTTGTGGTAATCGTGAGCTATAATGGCTAGTGTGTGTGAGAAATATTTACGACGATTTCTACCCATCGTGGGGTGTCTTCTTCTGATTCATGCAGCGAAATATGTAAGTACCTACAAGTAACACCATTTCATTGTTCTGCACTAATAACCTTGTATGGAAATCTGCAAAAACTACTTTATGACATCAATTATACTATCGACACCCTGTTTACTTATATTTATTTATTTTTAGCCAATAGATAGGTATAGAACCAAAATGTGAAAATACTCCAGTGAACTTTCACTTACAGTTTTTCCACATTACATTGAGCCGACTACGCAAGGAGGATACTGTTTTTATAGGTACATAAAAATCTTTCATTGGTAGTGTTTTTGTAATAGCGTCCAACCAAATTAAGGCCGTACCTGAATTTTCCGGGGTCCATTGCTGCCCCCATTTAAAATACGCTAGCTACTATCAAATCCTAGATAACCCTTCAAAGTATTTTATGAACTACTGTTTACAGTTTAAAGTGAGAACGTTAAGCTTTACTACGCACATTTGCGAAAAACGGCCACTTTTGGCAAATGTGCGTAGTAAAGCTTAACGTTCTCATTATAAACTGTAAACAGTAGTTCATAAAATACTTTGAAAGGTTATCTAGGATTTGATAGTACCAAAATTTTAAATAATGTCTCCGTTGTCTTTGAAATGATTTATTTTAAATGGGGGCAGCACTGGACCCCGGAAAATTCAGGTACAGCCTTAATGCTCACCCTGAATCACCTCAGCAGGTTCCTGGTTGCATTTTTACCTAAGTGGCAACACAGCTGTGTACCATAAAAGCCTAGGCTTTGTTTTATATCACAAAACAAAATGATCTAATATTTTATTATAAACTGTACATATTTTTTTACTTATTCAATCGTTATAGTATAAAATCGTAATAACTTGTTATCCTACTTAATGTAAAATGATAATAATTAGTAACGTCCCCATCGCCCACTATATTCCCAGTGCAGTCAGGCAACACAGGGCAGCTTGTGGCGAGCTGGTGGTGAGTAGCGAGTGGCCAGAGTGGAGTCGCACCAGAGAGAGCGCGACGGAACGCTGCAGCATGGCCGGTGCTAAAGTGTTCCGTCGCTCTCTCTAGCTCTAGCAAATGACGCTTCTGAGCAACAGAAAAGGATAGCAGCATAGGAAAGTGCTGTTCCGTGCTGATAGATGAGAACCAACCCTTACTCAATTAAGTAAATATTCTTAGATTTTCCAATTTCATGACAAAAATTTATTTTGCCACATAAAATTTCTTGCCTTCTTGTTTTAACAAAATTTAGGCGCAATTATATAAATGCGTCATGCATAATACCTACAATTGTTGGTATTTGCACTATAAACTTCTTATCGAGATAGGTAAAAAGGTATGTATGACTGATAACAAAATATTAGCCATTGTTTGGTTGCAACTTTTATCAGTAACAATATTTTGTTTGTAACTTCTGCAAAAAAAAAGCTTTGTGTTTCTTTTACTGAAGGTAAATAAAGCACACTTAAGTTTGAAAATATTATATTGACTCTTTCAAGTTATGTGTAAAACAATTTTCATCGTATCTTGCTGCTAATAGGGTTTCTGCAAAATATGAGAATTATTGCAAAGCTGACCCGGCAAACTTCGTTCCGCCCGATTATGTCTCCATATAAACCTACCTGGATTTCCACAAATATTTTAAAACCAAAATTGGCCAGAATCGGTCCAACCGTTCTCGTGTTTTTGTGAGACTAACAAACAGCAATTATTTTTTATATAACTAATTGAATTAGCTTACATCTGTTTTTAGAAAAATATCTGGTATCATTTGTAATATTTATTAGTTGTTTAGAAAATTAACCTCTCAAGACTGCACTTCAATGTGTTGTGTGTTTCCAAATGTTGGAAACTATACAATTTACATCTTAATGTAAAAAGCTGGGAAAAACAGTGGATGAAACTGGCTTTGAATAGAGAGTCTTGGAAGGAAAGGAAAGAGATGGGGGAGACCTGTGCCCAGCAGTGGGACAATGCAGGTTAATAAAAAAAATGTGGCACTCCGGGTGTACCGACGACAGAAGTGAAAACAGCCAATCTGAAAATGTTGAGCACCACTGGTAGTGTCAGTAACAAGTTCAATGGTTTTTCCCATCTCAAAAAGAGCCAAACGCGCCTAATGAAGATTTCACTTCAAAAATGTGAAAAGCTGTTTGTCAATATGAGTTTTAACTATGTCTTGAACAAACAAATATATTTTGAATGATGGCTAATCTCATCAATCAATTTTAAATTAATTTCCCTCTTGTAGCAGTGTTGGCTAAACACAAACATATATTTATGTTTATGAATGGTATGGCCAACACACTGGTAATATCACTCTTTATTCTTAATGGGGCAGACAGAGCATTTTAGCCATAAATAATTAAATTTTTAATAAAAAAAATACCGACTTAATTTTTTTTTACGAGTTCCTTCCATATCTCTAAAGTTCTTCATCATACCTTCACCAAATTAAAATGGGACCAACTTGGTAGTAAAGGCTTTCAAATAAAAAAAGAAATCACAAATTATCGAAATCAGTTCACAATTGGCGAAGATATCGCGTAACAAACTTACATAAAAAAATAAACGGGCAAGTGCAAGTCGGACTCGTACATTAAGGGTTCCGTACCTTCGAACAATGTTTTAAAACACTGAAGAAATACGTTTCTTGTATGATGACCCCCTTAAATTTTTAACTTTATCTTATTTTTCGTATTTTTTGTCATAGCAGCTATAGTAATAGGTACATAATCTGTGAAAATTTCAAGTATCTAGTTAATGCCATTATAAAGATCTAATTAAAAACGATAAAAAACACGTTTTTTGTATGACGACCCCCTTAAATTTTTTACTTTTTTTATTTATAGTATTTGTTGTTATGGCGGCCACAGTTTTACATAATCGGTGAAAATTTCAAGTGTCTAGCTATTACGGTTCAAGAGATAGACCCCTGTGACAGACAGACAGAAGGACAGACAGCAAAGTCTCAGTATTAGGGTCCCGTTTGTACCCTTTGGGTACGGAACCCTAAACAGAAACATACAGTCGAATTGATAACCTCCTCTTTTTTTTAGTCGGTAAAAAAATATTATTTTACTAGCAGCCTGCCCCAGCTTAGCACTGGTATTTATTGTATAAGTAAATCTGCCTGGAGAAATACTCTAAAAGTTAGTGAAAATTCATAAAAACCGGCCCAGTAGTTTTAAAGTTAGTCACACAGAAATGCGGGCCTTAACCCCGGGAGACTTAATTTGTAATAAGTATGGATATAGATCATCATCATCTGCCTCACCTTATCCCATTATCTGGGGTCGGCACAGTATGTCTTCTCCGTCCATATTCCTCTATTTACCGCCATACTAACATCCACTTCTAGTATCCCCATATCCTGCCTTACGCATTCCATCCATTCGCCTCTTCTTTGCTCTGACTGAGACTGTTGTCAATTTGACTGTCATAAATTTGTGATGTATGTCAATCAATTTGTGACCAAATGGTCCACTTAAGATTAATTTATATCAATAACCAGACATGTACGTATCCTAATTGGTTCGGAAATAATTTAGAATGGACCCACATTCTGCGTTTATTGCCTTAATAGATCCTCTTGGATGATTCAATTGATACCAATGTTGGGCAAAAATTCTTTGTTATTAAATTACTTCTTGCTTTTGAATTTTTAATGATCCTTATTATTGAGACAGCTCTTTTATTGCACTTAATATTTTTTTTTGTATTTATTTTTCCCTTTATTGTTATTCCTGTTTTTTCAATTTCAAATTCTTAAGTGACATATCTTAAATCTTAATATTCAAAGTCTTAATTAGTAACGAATAAATCGGATACTTCTAATAAAATATTATCTCGTACGTTAAATACTACGTTAAGGTGAATATAGAAGCAAATGGCCTTGAAGTGTGAAATAAATTGTTAACTCGTAAATATGGTGATAATTTCCTAATCGTCAGGCACTAGATAGCCCTTTAAATTATTTTATGAACTGCCATTGAAACTATTATTGTTGATCCGTCTAGCTTTAAAACTCGCCGTGGCCACTTTTGGCGGAGGCAAGTTTTAAAGCTAGATGGACTAATGTAAATACTTTCAACGGTGGTTCATAAAATAATTTAAAGGGCTATCTAGTGCCTGACGATAAGCAATATGGAAATTGTCTCCATATTTACGAGTTAACAATTTATTTCAAATGAGGGCGCCACTTCAAGGCCATTTGCTTCTATATTCACCTTAATAGTTTTACGATTCTGTACTAGATCTTTACTTGTTTTAAATACGATGATTCAAATCAAAACTCTACATAAACCTTGGCCTCACTTTTCGGGTTGTAAATGACTAATTTTTACTCTGTGTTTTTACTCTTTTACTAGCGGAAGAAATGAATCGTGCGATAAGTCGCGTTAAGAACACTCGAGAGTTGCTTTATAGCTTTTGTGTTTTGAAATAATGTTATGGGTGTGGTGCCTCAAGGATGCTTCCTTGTCACCACCACCTTTTAAGGCTCTCAATATGAACTTGTACAACAGACCGTAGATTCGGGTGTTGTTGATTAATTGCAGGTGTTACACAATAACTAGAATATACCAAGTTATAAACTCTGGGATGATAAATCTAATACTATACAACTCTTAATGATAAAAAATAAAACTATTTATAAAATGTACAAGAATTATTATAAATTAAATAAAAAATAAAAAAAAATTGAAGACAGAAAAGTAAAATCTCAGTACTAGCTCTCTCTCTTGGACATGGATTGGAAGTTAAAAATGCGTATCATTCAGTGTCGGTTTAAAAACTAAACTCGTGTTTGTAATTGACGGTTATGTTTCCTCTTGGTAATTAACTACTTACGACTGTCAAGGTCCACGATGGTTTGAGGAAAATGGAAGATTTTTATACGAGTATGTTACACCAAGGTGTTTGGTAGTTTGTTTGTACGCCAAACTTGTTAAACTTGGGTAATGAAATGTTTTCGGTGCATCCACACAGCAGTTCGTATAGCATTTTGTGAGCAACCCACCTCCCGTCCTTGTGCTAACGTCCCGCTGTCGCTCGGATAATGTTATTTGACAAAAGTTATAACTTGCTATAAAATGTTATAATTAGTTGTATAAAATTTTGCTACATGAAGTTGTATATAACATCAATAACAATTTATAACTTTTGTTACAATATGTTAATGAAAGTTGGACAACAAATGTTATGCAACTTTGTATAATTGCTGTGTGGATGCACCCATAACATTCATTTCCTGTCATTCCGGTATCATAAAACCTGGAATTTAATGGAATGCGTCTTAAGGATCGCCAATTCGCTACGCACCTACCAGCAAAGAAAATTATACTTACTAAAAATTAAATAACTTCCTTTTTAAGAGATAACAGATCTAATACATACATACATACATACATACATACATACATACATACATACTATCACGCCTGTTTCCCACAGGGGTAGGCAGAGACTATGGACCTCCACTTGCTACGATCTTGACAGACCTCTTTCGCTTCATCTACACTCATCAACCTCTTCATACATGCCCTTCGGTTACGTGTACTTCTTACCTCTCCCTTTTTCAGAACGTCTGCAATCTGATCGCAGAACGTTCGCCGAGGTCGACCCTGTCCCGCTCTTCCTTTCACACTTACCTAACAGATCTAATAGTTAACCGAAAACTCGGTTTATATAAATATAGGCTTACGTTTAGTTTCCAAGTGGATGTTTTCGATGAAATAAACTGTGCTGCTTCGAACCCCGGGTGCGCTTTTCTGCTTTTGGGTTTAAAGAATTTATTTATTTGCTCACAAGAATGACATAGGTATTCACTTAGGTGAGTCTATACTTAATTACTTTTTATTCTCCAAATATGCATGTCAATGGTCACCCAATGATACTCGTACAGAAGCAAAATCGAGAAGAAATTGCCGAAACAGTACGTTTACCCTTTCACCGCGAGACTTTATATTAGTTGTCGTGCTCCCAGCGCGAGGAATTGTGAATATCCATAGTTTTTGGTCGGATAAATCCGACGCTCGCGAAATGGGCACGAAAATGTTTGTCGGATTAATCGGACGTTCGCGGTTAAAGGGTTAAACGATTTCGCTATAGTTTTACGCCTGCCTGACGTCACCTGACGTCAACACTCTTTGAGAAATTGTGCGAAATAATTTACACGCGGCCGCCACCTGACTTCAACCCTCCTTGGGAATGCAGTTGTAGCATGAGATTTTTGTGCTTACTCTTTTAGTCGCCTCTTACGACATCCATAAGAAGAAATGGAGTGGTCCTATTCTAGGCCGGAAGCCACACGGCAAATCGTCTTTTAAACATATATGTATACAATATACAATTGTAATTGCAGCATTCAATGTAATGAGCTAATGAGCAAGTTCGCCGTTTAAAAGCGCTTATTATGTTTTATTGTAAATTCCTTTCAAAATCTCTGTTGTATACTTTGTCGTCAATTTAACCACTCAGTTTCTTAGTAATTGGATGCTCCAAGGCCTGCCTCTTTTCTCGTTAATTTTGCCGATGTGCGTGTGGCGCCGCCTTGACTTAGAATGTTGGCCGTATTTAATTATTTTATCAGAGAATAGGGCCGACGTATCTGTGATCGCACTAACGACTACCGTTCTGTAACTTATCTGGCTCAAAGACTTTCAATAGCTATTCAGTGTGGAAATGCAGCAAGCGTTATGGGAACCTTCGGGCCGGGAACGATGCGGAGCGGTCTCTTAGATTAAGAATTTTGACGAAGCATGTTGCGGATATTTTTCTGTTTACCTTTTGACGAAGCATGTTGCGGATATTTTTCTGTTTACTTTTTGACGAAGCATGTTGCGGATATTTTTCTGTTTACTTTTTGACGAAGCATGTTGCGGATATTTTTCTGTTTACCTTTTGACGAAGCATGTTGCGGATATTTTATTACATTATAAATAAAGAATTTAAAAAAAGAAAAATAAAAGAATATTATTTACTACATACACAGAGTAATAATATACTATACAACAAGTGATCCTTGTAATTCTTGATTGCTGTTTGAAATTACACCTTATTGATATTTTATTGCCTGTAGTCATTATTCATAGGGTTTATTACCTTAATATACTTATTAAGGACACAGTTGAAATAGATTTGCGGCCCGGTTATAGCTAAATTAGAATTCGGCAATTTTAGCTAAAGCTTGGTACGACTACCAAGACATTAAAAAGATTGCAGAGTGAAGAGAGGAATGGAGGCATTTCCACTTAACTCCACCGACGAAAACAAGCTCGTTAAAAAAAAGTAGTAGCTTGTTTAGTTTCAACGAGTAGGTATTTATTATGTTTAGAGGTAGAGAGCATTGTTAGGGGAAGATTTACATTTACAATACCTACGTACATGCTTCTATTTTCTTAATGTCTCTCGGAAAACATCGTGTTTCGTTGGAATGACCGCTTGGAATTATATGTAGAAGAGAATGAAGAATTGTATGTATTTCTTTTATTTATTTATTTTGCACATTATTTTTAAAATGAGAGGAAAGCTGTTAATTCACAGGCACGGCGGATAATTTTAAGCGTAGGTAAAAATGAGTAAGTGTAATTAATTTACCTACTATAAAAAGGAAAATGGTTTTACAGCTCTTTAAATGTATATATCACACGGAAATCAAAAACAAACAGTAAAGTACTTAGTTAAGTATTCAAATTCACGACGATTATTCACGATCAATCTAATAATTGATGGCCATGGTAAATAGCATTCGTTTGTAATCGGAACTGCGATTATGGCAGAGGGACATTAAGAAAATAGACTGTACCTGTGGAAAAATAAAAGTATTTTAAAATGTTCAACACAAAGCAAAACAGATTTTTATCATAGTTATTACTGGTTTTGATGATAGTATTTACCTACCTAATTACAATAATTTTATCTCTACTATACCTACTAAAAACTGGAAATTATTTTATCGATAGTATTTACAACAATTTTATCTCTACTATACCTACTAAAAAACCGGAAATAATTTTATCTAATATCTGTATGGTATAATAATAAGTAAATAGGTATATAGCATGCAGCATGGAAAATGCTGCATTCCATGCCGTTAGGGGCCCAAACCAGCATGGAAGTAAAATAATAAATCTCTCAGGTTCCTTGAATTCCAATTCGGTTAGTAACAGCGATTGCAGGCTGTATCATTATAGTTGCTAATATCTGCTAATCATAAGTCCTTTAGTCATTTTTTCTCATTATTAATGTATTGAATTTATTACAAAATTACCATTTAAATTTTATTATACGAAGAGGGTTTCCTGTCATTTGCATATTAGGTTCGGCTCGACGCGTCGAGCAGTTTAATGACAACTGAATATAGACATTATAAAATGTATGTACAATGTCAAAAGATACGTTGGTAATTAATTTATTTAAACCGGTTCACTCAAGTGATATACCTAGTCACATTTTTAAATGCTGGGCGAGACCGGCCACCTGCCTGACGTCAACCCACTTTTGGAATGTATTTGTTAAAAAAAATTACAACCGACCGCCGCCGCAGTTGTAGCACGAGATGTTCGTGCTTAGTCCTTTAGGGTAATTTCAGACAAAGAGATTGAATGAATATCGGCGGAGACTTCAAGCGACCCTTAGTCGAGCGATCCTTAGTTGCCTCATACGTCATTCTCAGGAGATAAGGAGTGGTCATTTTGTAGGCTGGAACGCTGGAAGCCACACACGTGACACGGCTGATACGGCCATCTTCCTCATATAAAATAACGTCGCAAACATTAGACTTTTTATTAAATGCTTTTATAATATATACGTGTTAATGAACTAACGCAGAGCCTCTCAGATGGTACCTCAGCCTATGGGCTGAGGAAACTGAACATCTTTTGTTCTACAACTTTCACGAAACCCAAAAAAAATATTGAATTTTCATACAAACTGATCTAGTCAATTTGTATGAAAATCCGAATTTATTTTTGGCATTTTGGGAATGTTGTAAAACAAAAGTTGTTCAGTTTCATGGACTGAGTTACAAACTGAGAGGTTTTGCGTTATTATATTAACTCGTTGTATACTGAACTCTTCAAACGATCACCACTATCTTTTTTAATACTTTATTATACACAATCGCAATTTAACCCTTTCACCGCGAGACTTTACTCGTATATCAGTTGTCGTGCTCCCAGCGCAAGTAATTGTGAATATCCATAGTTTTTGGTCGGATAAATCCGACGCTCGCGAAATAGGCACGAAAATGTTTGTCGGATTAATCCGACGTTCGCGGTTAAAGGTTTAATATCACCACGGAATAGGATACTAGTAGGTACCTATCACGCCTTTATGCCTCATGGGGCAGATAGAGCATTTTGGGTCTTGCGGCTATACGCAGACAGAGCCCAAAGCCGCAAGATTCAAAGGCCAGTTTTAGCGTGATGGTGGGCGACAGGATGGAAATAGGAATCAAAATAGTGATGGGTTGCAAAATGCATCGCCTATGCCATGATCCGAATTTTCGTCCATGTCCTCAACGGCGTTTACGATCTGCGCGGGAATAGAAGCAGCTGGTACATTCTACCAGCATGGAGGAAACTTAATAATTTCTACCTAAAGTTTTACGTAAATGGGAAAGGCCCTTGTGTAGCTACGGCGTGAATTAGGCAAAACTTGTAATGTGATGTGGGATTGTGGAATGTTCACTAACTAAAGTTGTTAGTAACTAAGTAACGTTGAGGATTTTCCATTGCTTCTAATTGTGGCTACTGTTCTAATTGTACCCACCTGCTAGGTGGTCAGACGACCTGAGCAAGGTTGCAGGAAAAAGGAACTAGATGCAGGCCGCTTCCGATCGGTCATTTTGGAAATCCTTGGGGGAGGCCTATGTCCAGCAGTGGACTTCCTGTGGCTGATATGATGTAGCTACTGTGATTCAATTAGAGTCGTTTCTAGTACGTAAGCGTAATTATTGTATGTTTGAATTGCACTATCACGACGGCGAATGGTACAAGAATTAAAAAAAAAAACTTGTTAAAATTCCTTCATATTTTCGACAACCTCAATTTTAAAAAAAGAGTCGATTTGGCACCCTCTAGCTATGCCCACCCAAAGGTTCTGAACAACTGAAGAAAGACTGAACGATACTTGCTTATCTATACTACATTTATTAAATACTGTCGTGAAATATAGCAATGAAAATAAACGAGTGAAAAACGAAACGAATGAAACCCTCTAATTATGAGTTGGAGCTTGGAGCATACATCAAATGAAAATATGAAGCATAAAACCTAAAAGCTCGGGCAGAACTCTTTGAATTTATAACGAGAGGAAGCGCTGCGGTGGTTATTCATTCCAGTTTGCAGCACAGACTTTAAAAGGGATAGACTGGATTGCCGTGTGGTTTTCTGCCTAGAATAAGACCACTCCATCTTTTTATATGGATATGTCGTAAGAGGCGACTAAAGGCATAAACAACTTGTGCTTTATCTGCATTCCCAAGAAGGGTTAATTTCAGGCAGGCGGTCGTAAAACTATAGCCAAATCGTTTAAACTGTTCCGACAATTTCTTCTCCACTTCGCAAGCTTATTTGAAGAAGAAAAAGCGGGAAAGCTTCAGAGCCCGGTGAGTGGCTCTGAAGCAGCACAGCTGAAGATGCGACCGGGAATGCGCTAAGATGAAGACGAGACTGGACACAAGTGAGACAATGAAAACATTGTTTTCTTATGTGTTGGGACATTGATACAGTCCTATATCAACCCTCCGCACTGTGCTCCCAGGACTGCAATGTAGAGCACCACCTAGCACAGGCTGGGCAACGATGATGATTACGATAACGTTTCCCACAAAATTGGTTTTCGGTCATCATCATCATCATCCGAGCGTATTCCCGGTTGCATCGTCAGCGGTTACAATTCAGAGCCCGGGGTCCGCTACCTAACCTAGGCGATTTGGCGAGGTTACTGGTTTTTACACAGAACGACTGCCGTCTGACCTCCGCAACCCTAAGGGTAGACCAGAACCAATCCTAGGATAGGTACAAACGCTAGATGGCGTTCGGGACCAACGGCTTTACGTGCCTTCCGAAGCACGGAATCATCTTTCTTTTCGGATAATCAGGTGATTCAAGCCTGCAATATCCTAAACTGACTGGAAACAACTTTTCACAAAGTATGCTTCCCAGTGGGATTTGAACCCATGACCTCCGGATCACAAAGCAAACGCCTTGACCACTGGACCGCGGAGGCAGTCAGTTTTCGGTAACAGCCAGTATTTCGATTGTTACGCCGTACCCTTTCCTTCCTATCTTGCGCTTTTCGGAAAATGATAACATGTCAATGGTTACACAAGGTTATAAACAATGTTTATGTTTATTTATTTGCTCATCATAACTCGCAAATCTGACAATAGATTTTCAATAACGGCCAGTATTACGGTTGTCTGGAATTGGAAACCATAGACTTCTTTTGATACTAGACAAGAACCGGTCTAGTATTAAAATAAGTCTATGGTTTCCAAGTTTCCAGCTCCAGGCTCCGAATGCCCGTGACCGCGAGAGACATGCTAAATATAAATTCGGCATTGAAAGCGAACCGCTGAATTCACGGCTGAATATGATTGGTGAAATCTTTAGTTCTCTAGTTACCAGTTGATTTTTCTTTTCTTATTTGTAATAGGTAACACACTAGATTTCTTCTATTTGCCGTATGCGTATGTCGTATGTGTTGCATATTGCCGTATTAATCAATACGTGGAGCCGGGAGAGTCGGGATTACTAATTTCTTCGAACCTTTTAGGTCATAATATAGCCATAGGCCCTGTTTAACTCCGTATGAGATAAAAATGTTGTAGGTAATTTCTATGTTGGTCCATGTAAGTGAAATTTGGTCGGATAGCAACAAAAATCATTTCCAACTATTTTACGAGCGTACTCAAACGAAATTGGAAAATCTTCAGCGGCAGCTGTAATTTCCTTTAAAGAGCCGTTCTCGACTCCGATCTGCAGTACGCAGTGCTTTTCTCTGAGGCCACGTCTATTTCGGACTTCGCCGTGCTAGTAAACAACGAGTAAATACGTTTTGACGCCTCGAATGCAACTAGATCGGTTAATGTATGTCGCACTCTAAATGCTGTTGAGGAAGCTCTGTAGACATTGTTAATTTTCCTGCCTATGTCCTTGTCGACCTTTTTTATACAGCTCATGAAGCATTTCATTGACCCACAAGTGTTTAAATTGTTCATGGTTGTGGATAATCATAAAACATTTTATATCATTCGATTAGACATATAAATTCCTGGGGGAGACTGACTCGACGACGAACATCTTTTGCTGCTACAATAATCCGAGATAAATATTACATACATTACGTACTATCACGTTTTTTTTCCCTAATGGGGCAATTAGAGCATTTTGAGTGTTGCTGCTCTTAGCAGAGCCCAGGGCCTTAAGACTCAAAGGCCACTTTGCGTGATGGTAGACGAGATGGAAAAAAGGTATCAAAACAGTGATGGGTCGCCAGCCGCGAAGCCTATTAACATGATGGGGATTTTCGCCCATTCCCTATACATAAATATTACAAGGATCTAATTAGCGCTAAGCGGATTTTGTGTGATTGAGAAAACAACATCTATAAATACAGGAAATGCTCAAAAAGAAGAAAAAGATAAGAAAGAAATATGTTTGCCATGCGGGAATATTGAATAAACATTGGAAAGCTTAAACTAGACCACCTTATGTGGCAAAACAGAAGCTATCTTATATGTATGTGGATGATGTGATTTTGGCTTGTTCATTATTGAGATTTCGATCTCGCAGTAACTTTCACGTACAGCCACAGGCGTACAAGGTACATTTTGCAATTTTATGCAACTCGGTCGGGTGTTAAATAATATACTACTCGTATTCTACAGAAAAAACAAATCTACGCAATATAACATTTTATTTGGGCTTTTAGTAATTATTATTATTGCCTGTATAGATATCAAAACAATAATAAAGAGGTCATAATATCGAGCGTTTTATTGGTCGCGAATAGTAGCGGTATATAAACGCAATGGGGATAGTGATACAAGTAGTATAACTATTACCATCAATGGGAAAGCTCAATGGGAATAGTGAGACTGACCCTGCTTTGTATGTAATGTATAATGTTCGTAACTAGTACTATTAGTACTACTACGACCATAACAGTTGCAGTAGTACCATGGGATACACTTCAATGGTACTAGTGAGTGAGACTGAACGTTGTATTCGTTCAAGGCTCGACAGGGACTTAATTAGAATCCGTCTCCGAATAAAAGTGAGTGAGTAGACATTACTTAGAATTGCATATTCCACCTTGGACTGCTTTATTATTATTATTATTATTAAAATCTTTATTGACCAAAATGGTACAAAAGGTGAACTTAACGCTAATGCATTCTCTACCAGTCAACCTTTAGGAAAAACAGAAATTATTTAATTGCGATAGGCGCTTTAAAGATGTACTTTATCACCCAACACTAAGTGTGAGCGGTCAACTATCTACATAGTTGCAGATAGTTGCTGATAGTTACATCATCCAAATGGCGCAGTTTGCCTTTATTGTCATTCGATTTTAACCCTCAATTGTTTCCTCACATCAACCCTCTGTCTCGTTCACACCAATGTCAATCTTCCGTGATCCAGAGCGAGAAAAATTACTGGTAATAGGAAGGAGAGGCGGTAGCCGAGCAGATCTTGGCGTACTCCGTGGCATAGTCGGCAAGGCGATAATGATAACGTCGAGGCCAACCATGCACGCTGTTGCGCTTGATTTGCAGCACTAATCACCCAAGACCATGAAAGAAGTAAATCAAAGGCTTTCTTCTATACGTCCCAAATACGGTAATTTAGTCTAGGTATGTGAAAAAAAACCTATAAATATGTTCTTGAGATTACTTAGGTGACCCGCTTGTTCGTTTGCCGCCCTATAACATAAAAAAAGCGGCCAAGTGCGAGTCGGACTCGTCCATGAAGGGTTCCGTAGCAGCAAGTAACATAATATAAAAGTTCTAAAGGTAAATTGTGGTTTACGATTTATGACGTGTTAAAAAATAACTATATATGATACCGAGACCGCTAATTTGTTTTAATTGAAAGTACATATTTTGAGGTATATACCACATTTTTTTCAGAATTATTTTAGTAATATTTCAAAAGTTACGGTGGGGGGACACCTCAAATTTTAACTTTGTATTAGATTATCTCAAGACTGGGGGGTTTGATCTACATAGTTTTAAAGCAGTTTTTGTTGCTTTTTAAAAGACCTTTTCAACGATACCCCACACGTTGGGGTTAGTCCAATAAAATTTTTTAAATTCACTTTTCGTTGTATGGGAGCCCCCTCCCAAAAAAAAACATTTTTTCATAATTTTAAAAACCAACTTTTGGAACTTCAATATCTATCTCTCCACCAATTTTCGTCACTATCTGTGCAGCAGCGGCGGAGTACGAGCCCGGCCCGGATGGACAGACAGACGAACGGACGGACATGACGAAACTATATGGGTTCCTTGTGGACTACGGAACCCTAAAAAAGCTTAGTCTAAAAATAGTCCGAAAATGTTCCCATAACAGTAGAATAGGACCACTCCAAGTCTTCCCGTGGATGTCGTAGAATACGACTTAGGAAACACAAGCTAAACAAAGCTTACAATCATCAATGAGACATCTCCAATCCATCTGACCAGCGTGGACAGTGTAGGCCAAATCCTCTGAATGCTCTGGCTTATATATGGCTCTGGTAGTACAGAGGGTCGTGCTCCTGCAGTGGAGACTAAAAAAGACCTGATGATGATGACATAACCCTTTTTTTGGCTTCGCCGTAGTCGGGTAAAAAATAACATACTGGCACGAAATTTAGCTTGATGAAAAACTATCAATTTACCAAAGAGCAAGATACTTGTAAGTAATTGGTTATGTTATGTCAATACATATGTTTTAGTACAATTGACTAAACTAGTCGAACTTTGATTGTTCAACATCAGTTGTTCACACAATAGAGATCACTTTCCCTTGTAATATAAAATTGATAAGCCTTGTTTGGTTTTTACCAGCTGCCGCCACATTTGCTGAGAACTGCGTCGATCCTCTATTATCAAAAAAATTCACTCAAATATTCGTTTGGTGTTATATTACACGTGTTTATGGTATACTCGGTACGCATTTAACAAGCTGAAAAGGAATAGAATTTATAAATATGTATTAGCTTTTAAAAATACATTGATGATATCATTATTGTATCGTCACAACTGAAGATATTAGCAATGATAAAATTTTGTGTAATCAATACCATTTGAATATGAATTACGTCAGATATTCGCACTATGCAGCTAGAATACACATCGTGTTATTGCATATTGAACCTTGTGTGCCTTAAGGATTGCGGACAGTACGTGACGTGTCGCATTTTAAGGTCAAGTCCTGACTACGTGTAAAATCCAATGCGACTTAGACTCTGTTATAAAATTATGATCTTTAAGTCTTATGTTTAAAGTCCATATTCAAACAACGCGATAACAGGACTATTAAGTTATTGATTTTTCCGTAGTTAAATTGAACTCTACGGTAATGTGAGTAGAGTAAGGGCTTCAGACGGGAAATTAGTCCGTTAGTTACATCAGCGAACGAGATTGGTTATTGATGGTCTGGCGTCGAGGCGAGGGTTTCAATTTACTTGGAAGAAAATGGAAAATTGTTTGTATTCTTGAAGCAGCTTTCCGAGTCTAGGACCGACAGAATGAATTTTCCGCATCACAGAAGAGAAATGAGATGAGAAACTGTCATGTTCAATGGAATGAGTTTCTTCTTACTTTAAAATCCTTTTTATAAAAGAGGGACCAAATAGCATTATTATAAATCCATACAGCCAGTACGTGTACATTCATTTGGTATAACAAAGAAACTAACAAATTATGAATTTATCTTATTTAGAATTGATAAATCACGTGTCGTGTGAAGCTAGGAAAAAACAGGTTATCAAAATGTTCTATGTTGTTTTACTTACAACATTAGCATACACTTGCGGAAGTCCTATGTCCAGCAGTGGACTTCCTGTCGCTGATGTTAAGTTGATGATTAGCATATCCGAGTATTCATTCTGTAACATTAGTTTAACTCAACCAATTTCTCTTATCATAGTTACTCTTTACATGATGTGACCGATCCATGATCCAGTGAGTGTGAGTTATAAGTTCGATGTCGCATTCTCGTATAATACTCATGACATGATTCATGTTTACGACATGTAACTGCTGCTGTCGTCTGTTAACTGGTATATTTATTTGATCATGTTAGGTCCTTACCCCTTCATGAGAGTGTCCTCTTGATGAACCTGAATGTTTGATCCGACCTTTGTTACGCTCATTATAAACGGGTCACTCACGTTCTATCGAGATGGCCGACTATAGTTTGTTACTCGTCAAGAGCCCCAACTTCAAGCCGAATATGAGACACTACCGCGCCGACTCGTACTGCTACATCATCCCTCAGCGCGTAACACTACTTAGTTATTATAAGTAATTCATTATCATTATCAGGTCTTTTTTAGTCTCCACTGCAGGAGCACGACCCTCTCTGTACTACTAGAGCCGTATATTAGCCAAAACAGTCGAAAGGATTTAGCATACACGCTGGGCAGACACGATTATATTATAGTTATATTATATTAGTTATGTAATTATAAAGGTTTTAGTTTTCATGTTCTGCTGTTGACCTTTATGTCCCTGGGTGGGGCAGACGGTCGCTACCAGTGTTTCTCCATTTCGTTCTGTTTTGAGAAGGCGCTTCACTTCAGGCCACCCGATTGTCTTCTTCATTTCCGTGGCTATCGATCGTTGCTAGGTTTGCTTTGGTCGACAACGCTTCCTCTTTCCGTGCGGAGTCCACCCTATTGCCTGCCTCGGAATGTGAGTGGGATCCCTTCTGAGCGTGTGGCCAATCCATATTCGTCCATTTGCGACGCGCGAATTGCGAATTCGTGATTGATCGATGTTCTACTGTTTATAAGTGCGAGTCCTCCATAAGCATATTGCATAGGATTGACAATAAGTTGAGAAACTTTCAGCCGATCAAAAGGTGTACTTGTGGGGAGGCTTATAAATACATCTTAGTCATTGTCTAAACATTTTCCTGGTACATGGACGAAGGGCGTATTTACCTATTTGTATACTTCACGTATATAAGAATAAATATAGAAGACCAGCATCGAGCTCACGCTACGGCATATGCGGACACTATTTTGGTAGAAGAAGTTATATGCTTATAGCGTTATATTTATTATATTTTCTACCGTACAAACATATTGTTTTTTTTTCTTTCCTTAAATTATATCAAATTTCGAGAAGCCAAACAATCAATTACATCAAATTTAAATATGAGAGACGAGTCGTGTAAGACTAAGTGTATTATTTGCTAAATAATAATATAATGTGTAATTATTGGAATTAGATATATAATTTATTTAACTAAAACTAAACTAAAATCTAAATTAAATTAAGTTTTAGTTGTCTCGACAGTTGACGGTCTTTGTATATTAATTATTCTCGCATTCTACAGGTTTCGTAGTATTGACTTGGTTAAGGGTGACTTAAGCTAAACTGAATAAGAAGGATTGCTTTAAAACGGTTATTTTAAAAAATCTTGGTCAGGTTCTGTGCGATAATTATGACTTTTGCATGAGCCTACATAGATGAAACGAACGCACGCAGTGTTTTTGGATTGAATGAAATAAGAATTTATTGTTAGAAAAATTAGCGATTTTAATTTTACATAATAAATAAATAATATAGGGACAAATCACACTGATTAAGCTAGCCCAAAGCACAGGCCGGACACTCCTAAGGTACGCGCAATATGCGTCACCCAGGCGTCCCCGTTCCCCGTCCCCGCACCTCTCCCCCGTTTTCGCCTCGATTTCTCACGTTGGCCGTCAAGAACCGGGGGAGAGGTGCGGGTGCGGGGAACGGGGTCCCTTCTGTTTACTCTTACTGTATTCTGTGCCCAAAGTAAGTTTTTTTTAAAACTTGTGTTATGGGATACTAACTCAACGATACTATATTTTATGATAAATACATATATAGATAAACATCCAAGACCAAGACCCAGGAAAATTTGAAGAAGGCCATTTTCCAGTTCGCCCTGGCTGGGGATCGAACTCAGAACCTCCGGATTAGCGGTCTAGCGTGTTAACCATTACGCCACGAAGGTCATTCATAAATGTCAAACTAGAATTAGGTTCATTCGCATCCCATACGCAAAACGACATTGGTAAACCGAGTATTTTTTTTTTATCAACGTACAAATTTCTGTTTGCAATGGAAACAAAACAGGGAGTTGCAATACATTTAACAAATCTGCGGTCGGTGAACTCTGCGCTCGTTTCTCCTAAAAAGGCGATATTGAATTTCGCGAATACCTTTTAACTCTGATTGATAATGCTTTTCACGTTTTCTATTTTTCGTGGGTCTGTACACGACTAGAAGATTTTTGTTTTATTTTACTTGATATACTCGTATATATCTGACATAATCTGAATGTAGAACTGATGAGAGAGAAAAAAAGCAGAACTGAAGAGAATGGCTTACAATGAGACTCGCTTTTTGTATCGATAGCAATTGTTCAATTATGATTGGTTCTGTTCTGGTACACTAACTTAGTCAACGGAAGACGTCTAGAAATCAAAATATCTTTATTCCTAAAATAGGTATTTCCAGACTTTTTACGTAGTAAAATTGACTGATTCATAAATGTCCAATTGTAAGGATGACTGATATAAAATAGTCTAAAATTGCCTAATTCTTGAAATAATTTTACAAAGAAAAATTTTACAACTGATTTTATACGTCAAAATAGGTTCAGCTATTTTAGCGGGTAACAAACTCAAGAATTGTTCAAATTTCATCAAAATGGCGGCACTAGTTTCATGTGAGTTATCGTTCATATCCATATCTGTTCCATGTTTTCAAATCAAAAGAAATAAACAGCTGGGTGCGCTAGATAAGCCGATGAATGAAAACACTTTAATGTTTATATTTATAAAGAAAGCTATTGATAACGTCGGTGAAAGGACTAAACAAGTTACTTTAAACGAGGTAATCAAACTGTATTCAGATCAGAAGCATTTAGTGGCCACTGAACCCTTGTACCGAGCACGAAAGCAATTTTCTTTTAAATGCACAACGAATATTACTTAGAGATCTTTCGATAACATTTTTGTGACTTCGCCACATGCTATTTTGATGATATAATTACTTATTATATCTCATTCACTCTTCAAGATCATGATCGTATAGCTTAATATGCGAATTCTAATGTTTATGTTGATAATAACTTCCCTAATCTGTTTCTTCATTTATTTAATGTGACATTAACAGTTCTAAAT
Organism: Acrobasis repandana; assembly: GCA_963576875.1. Taxonomy (NCBI): domain Eukaryota; kingdom Metazoa; phylum Arthropoda; class Insecta; order Lepidoptera; family Pyralidae; genus Acrobasis; species Acrobasis repandana. The sequence goes on along the minus strand of OY756230.1, from coordinate 4,112,034 downwards.
GATGAATGTATTGTCGTGTTTTACTGTTAACTAGTTTGTTCCGATTTGAAAATCATGAATATTTGATTTGAAAGCCGGGAACGCACGATACATCGATCTGTCGAAGTGGCACACGCAGACGCACACCATGACACGAGTCTGAGCAAACAAACGGAAACATATTTGAATTGTATTTGGTAAGATTGGTTAAATTTTGACAGCTAAACAATATGTTAAACAGGGTAGGTTTTGATGACGCAAACGTTTAATATAGTCAATACAGTATTCAGAGTACACATTTTATGAAAATTTGTTATCCTTGCTCTCTCAATGGCTAATTACAATTACTAGAGAAGCTCCACACAAATTATTGCCAAAAGGGCATTTATTTCTTGCAAATTCACGACTTCTCAAAATATAAGTATATTTATACCGTTTCTTCTCAAGTCAAACGGAATGAGATAGACACATTCGAGCAAATCTATATTTGCCAGGTGATGTTTTGCGATCTTTAGTGTAAGCACAATATAAATCAATTACACCTTTCGCTATAGCTTCGCTGTTAGCGATAAGACCGCCCATTGTACCTATGTATATATATTTACAATTTGTATTTTGTTAATTTTTTATTTATTTTTTGGGTGCAATAAAGAGTTATTCATTCATTCATGTATGCTTCCTTACCTATATCATTATATATTTTATCTCATTTCAGCCGTTCTTACAGGCTCAATTTTTGCAGGCTCTATCCCGATGGTCTATCTCAAGACATAAAAGATTTAAAATCAACTTCTATATTTTACCGTTATTGTGTTTTATCTCTTCTCGCAACTGTTGTTTCGAATACGAAATACGAATCCTCATTTCTATGTGACCTACTATTAAGTCCCGCAAGCCCGCATCCATTTGATTCCTGTTCGTGTCACCCTGGCTCGATTTACAAATAACTGATGAATTATGTACGTAGTTAATTCTGCCCCTGTTTGGACGATATATTAATTTTAAACCTTACCTTTAACGACATAGAAGTCAAGTTGTAGAGTAAATATGTCTTCGTCTAGGTGTTCATCTACAGGACTGACGTACCGATTTTGTATCGCCTTTGTGTATGCGCATATTTTGCGCTGAATAGAGGATGTAAGTAACGGAAAGCTGTATCATAAAATTGATAACGTTACGAATATAGACTGTTTTCTCCATTATTATCTTTCGGAAACGCTGGAACCGATTTGTATCAATAATGCATGTTGTGAAATAAATTTTATTTGTAGCTATTTGTTAAGATGATTGAAGATAAGCTTTCCTTGATCACTGCGTTTTAGATATTTTTTTTTTACTAGCCTATAGTGTCCCATTGATTGGCAATTAAAGTCGAAAATACAATAAAATTTAATATAAACTCACAAACATATCCTCGATAATAGCATTTTGAAAGCAATACGCATTAGCCTACATTTCGCAATTCTATTTTCCAGCCTCACGGTGAGCATACGAGTAATGGAGGCACTTACTTTGCCCGCGCTCGCAAAATATATTTTTATATGGCACAGAGATAAATATAACCTTATGCGGACAAATTACACGATACTGCAGAAAACTGGCTGTTGTGTTCTTTTCTGTCACGCGATACGCGTTTCACCATCGATCGGCAGGACACTCAACAGTCCACTGAAATTCTGAAACATTATCCAAGGACGAATCGTCATAATATCAGGGTCCTAATTTCATGTCAAAGAATTTATTGACGTTATGGACAGAAACCAATGCTGGACTTTGCCACCACGAGATGGTCGTAAGAGGCTAAATAGGTTAGCTTGGTGGCATTTTCAACGCGGAATATCTTTAACGCATTCATCTACTTTTCTGGGTTATTGTCTCCTGATATCGTATCACTCAATCAATGTCGAAAACTAGTGAATTTATTATATATTCTTCTTGTCTGCAGGCACCTGGTGCGTCTGCGGAAGGTCACTGCATATGGTACGGCGTGTGTAGCAACTCTAATCAAACGAAGAAACTTAACTGCCACTACGAAGGACCCGCCAAACCAATCGAAGATGCTACAAGGGTGAGTCAACATCTGTCATATTTGTTTTTTCATCATGAACCATAGCCGCAACAAGTTAGGTCTTCGAAACGCTGTAGTGCTAGTACGTGCATTAGGGGCTGGTACGGAAATTACGTGCGTCATGGATATTTTTTTAAAGAATAACAAGTGAAGTTGGGCAGAAAGGTCACGAATGGCTACCATCGCAGAAAAAGGTAGATTTTTAAAAATTGTTTACATACACAGCAACCAAATAGCTAAAATTGTTCTGGATGTTCTTAATTTCTTCGCACTGCTAAACGGTCTTCGGCGGCATCCTTGGGTGACCATTGACATGAATGCCGTATTTTGAGAAGTTCGAAAGATAGCATTTTGACTTTTCACTTCAATAGGGATGACAACTGGGTCAGAAAAGTATTATTCTAATTAGTCCGTTAGTTAGATAAAAAAATTTACCTAGTATATATTTTTCAGTTTGTCAAAAAAGTAAAAATTCACAAAGATATAGAGTATCAAAGTTCCAGAGTGGGGGCTTGTGACGTCACCGATGTGTAAAAATCGTACGAAAGCGTGACGTCATGCGAAATTCAAATGCGCTGCATCTTACTTGTTTATTGTTTCTCAGAGAAAAGGAAAAATACGTTTACAATATTTTAAAAATAATGTAACCGATGGGCCAAAAATATTTTTTCAGTCATCATGCGTATTCTCGTTCAAATATCTTGATAACCTAAGCTTTGTCATGGTCTCCTTCAATTAAAAATTTGTGAAAACAAATATTTTAATATTTTAATCTGATATATAGTCTTTAGTTACACAGCCAGATCCGTGGATTGAGTTATTGATATAAAAATAAAAGCAACAGAAAAAGTACTTTCTACACTAAGGTTCTAGAATGTTACCAACGTAATAGAAGTGGGTTTATTGCTTTCACTATTTCATATGTGCGTGTTGTAATATTGTACATTACTTCGAATATTTATAGCCAAATACCACACTTATATTTTAATGGAATTGGTAAATAAATAGGTTAACAATAAATAAAAATAAATAAATAGTGATATAATATTGATGTAACGGTAGAAGAATAAAAAAAGTGCCAAGAAATAAGTGAATTTGTTTAGTTTTTCATTGATTAGGAGTTGAGCTTGATAACAGCAATAAGAAATATTTCTTATATATATTCGTTAATCAGCATTTACTCTTATGTATATGTATTTAGATATTAGGAAGTTATATTGCACGCCTCATAAGCGGAGCGTTGAGTTAGTGCTCTACTCTCGCCTTACAAAAATCAAGTGATTTTTGGAACTAAAAATGTCGGTATTTATTTCTTATCGTACTTGTAGAATAATATTTACACACAAATGTCAAGAAAAAACACTAGTTTCAACAGTCATGATATTTTTAAAGGACATTTTGTTCTTTAAAATAATAAAACAAGTGTTTACGAAAATTATTTCGTGGACGTCCGTGTGTCGGTATGTATGGAAACTGGCGTGGTCACGATAACGCCTGAAAAACTTAACAAATCGAACCCTTCTTTTTTTCATACGCTTAAGTATTATCTAAAACTAAGTCCTTTCGAAAATCACGGTCTAATTAAAAGTAGTTTAATTATAATTAGCAATAAACTAAAATCCACCTATCGTTGGTATATCTAAATCTATGTAAATAAGGTTCGTTGACATTGACAATTTTTTTTTAAATTTTTTTACGGCGTTTAGCATCTGCCTTTTCCATTCTTTTTCTGGATACAATGTTAATCTTTTCATTTTTCTTTTCTTCTTGACATTGACAATACATGCGCAGTACCTTTCTTTTCTGTGTGGGCAATGGCGCGAAGATTTAAAAGTAAAATTTTTATTTTGTTCATAATACCCCGATAAATATGCAATATTCAAGTTCTGTTTTTTTTTGTGAAAATTGAGTGACCGCTATGAGGCGTGCAGTTTTGGATTTTCCAAACTTATTTGGTTTTCTTGGTACATACCCCCTGGCCAGGTGCCCAGTGAAGACGTCACAAGTGAATGCCTAATTTCAAATACAATTTGTTCTAGGGAAAGATGCCAAAAGTGGATGCTTAATATCAAATACAATATTAACTAGATTTTTATCAAAATATCTTTGACTTTCAAGAAAACAGGTACCGGAAATTTTAATTTCAGTTAAATCCTGTAACAAGTCTTTCAAGACTGCATATCGGACTCGAAAGTTCTATAGCCCGTCGATTTCACTTTCCATCCCTCAAGGGTACAGCCGGAACTGGGTCACCGGGCGAGGTGGTTGAACGGTGCTATATTTAGCGACTGCATGCACCGATGACGTCACAAAAGTCCTACTTTGCAAACGAGAGCGCATAGAACTTGACCTGACATTTGATCGTCCAGCTCGAGCTGCTCACGTTGCTGCGATTAAAATATTTCCATGCTATTGCTGCATTTCATTATGTTTAATGGAATGAAGCTAGGTGAAAGATATTCTTAGTTACGTAGAACAAAAATTCAACTGAAAGAATGTAGAATTCTAGAGGTCAACAACACTTGAATCTCGTGAGGCCAAAAATATCGCGATAATTATTTTTTACGGGCGTGCAGAAATACAAAAGTAACAAAGCCAATCGTAATGTTTTGGTAGTTCTCTTAGGTACAGGTACCTTACCTATAGGTAAAGGAAAACATTAAGGTAACATGCGTTTATTTTGAAATAAAGAAGAATCAGTACCATATAATTTTCTAATAGGTACCTTAGTAAGACACTTTATAGCACGTTGGACATTGTAGGAGCCTAGACATTTTCAGCCACAATGTTCTCCAATAAGCTGTTAATTTGTTTAACGTTCCATTGCCTTTGATCTGTTGTTTAGTTTTCTTTCTTAAATATTCCATTTGACCATTTTCTTGACTATAACAGCTCTAATTGTAGGCACGCACGCTGTTGCCTGTTGTTGTTTGTAGTCTATTTGCATTGTGTTGTAGATGCTATACAATATATATTATATACAATGTGGTTGCCAGATGGAAGAATGTCATATCTTGACTTTGAAAAAGTTGGAATTTTTATCGAGAGTGAGGGCAAACAGGAATCGCCTACTAGAAAAGTAACGCCTCCTCAAGTCTTGTTTGTCGGGACATATTCTGTCTTATTATAAAACGCTGACTAATTTTAATACTTGGTTTAAACAATTATCTGCCCAAAACAAGAATACTGTCAACTAAATTTGCGTGAATAATGGTTTAAACTAAGTTCTAAGGTTCAGTTACTTCTACTAAATTACACTCCCTAACCATAATGATTAGCTTAGTTACTTTTGTATTTATCACGATATTTCTGGCCTCAAAAGATTGAATTATTGTGAGTGTTGTGACCTCTCGACAATTCTACATTCTTTCAATTGAATTGTTTTATAATAAGATATTGTAGTTTGTCGAGATTCTGGACATCGAATGAAATGTCGGGAGAATCCCGCTGAATCCCGATCATCTGGCAAACCTAATATACATCGACGTCAGGTCGGTTTGTGCGAAATGCGAAAACAATGCTAGCTTTATATTTATAGTACAGTTTATTTATACGAGTAATCAAATGTCACATGTCGTGTTTTCGTTAATTGGGACGCAGGATTTGTGACTATTTATTTGTTATCGCATACATTCTTACTGACCTATATTTTGGAAAATAAACATTAGACATGTATTTAGTCGGTTTTTATTATGTCTAATCATATCTTTCCTTTAACCAAATTCTATAGCAACGTTGGTACCAGCTGCTTCAACTCTGACATACTCATAATTAAACGTAGAATGCACTAGCTGCTTCTCTTCTCACGCAGATCGTAGAATGTACCCATCGAGAATCTGAATCATGACAATAGGCGATGCGGCTAGCAACCCATAAGTACTAAGTACTTATACTGATTCCCTTTTTCCACCTTCACGCCCACCATCACGCTAAACGAGTGCTTTTGATCTAATGGCCCCAGGCTCTATCTACCCTGGTAGGGATAAAGACGTGATAGTGTATCAGCATATGTTAATATAATGAAATAAAAATACAATAAACAGGTTCTTGACCAAATCTTTGTTTATTTGAATAACAATAAGTTTGCAGTCGCCAATTTGTGCCACACAAAAGACAACGATTCTGCGACCTTTAAGTAATAACTCCACTCACACTCCAAATATATCCATGTCATGCTTTACGCACTCCATCCATCTCTTCTTTGATCTTCCCTGGGCTTCCCCTACCTGTATGTCTATTAAATTTGGCATGGATATGATATTTTGAGCGAACTGTCTCAGTTTGTTTCGAGATTGGCCAAAAAATGCTTTTGTCCGTCTATCAGTCTGTCTGTCTGTCTGTTCTCGCCTACAGCTCGCATTTCTCAACCCATTTTCGTGAAATTTTGTGAGCAGATTCGATAGTTATATAGAATTTTTATGTCGATTCACTTTTCCGAATTTTTTAAATTCTTTTAAAGTTTTCATATTTTAGCCATTTAGAAAATTGCCAAGACTTTTTTACCCTTATTAAGACGCAACTTTTTTGTCTGAACATCTTTTTCAACCTATAAACTTTTAAGGGGTCAGGGGTTTGATATGCAAAGTCAGACTCGCGACGTCTATATCAGAGTCACTAGTATAATTATCAAAGCTTCTAGTTTTAACGGACTGTTGATACAGGATTCGAAAGTCAAATACAGTAAGTAGTATTACGAACCTCATCGATTTCGCGCCAAATATGTCCTATATATATTAACGCTATGTCGGTCTGACTGTATAGCCAATATCGATTCGTGCTCGAGTTTGGTGGAAATGAGGATATCTAGTGTTCAGTAATCCTTAGAGAGAAAGCTAAAATTGTAGTGTTGTGGGATTTTATCTATTTATGACTCTAATGGTGCATCCACACTGATGTAATTCTTTGTGGAGGAACATTTAGCAATGAAGAAAATCATAAAAATAATTATTTTCTTCATTAAAACTTACTTTTCGAATGTTATCCTTCCATGCTAGACTGGGAAAAAGCAAACACCAAGAATCTACCAGCTGCTTCTCTTCCCGCGCAGATCGTAAAAGTCGATTAAGGAAATGGGCGACAAAGCGAATCATGTGGCGATGCGGTTAGCAACACATCACTATTTTGATTCCTTTTTCCACCTTCTCGCCCGCCATCTCGCTAAAAGTGGCCTTCGGGTCTTGCGACCCTGGGCTCTGTCTGCTTAGAGCCGCAAGACTCAAAATTCTCTGTCTGCCCCATTAGGGATAAAGACGTGATAGTATGTATGTATGTTTCAGATGGTTCTTAACTCATGTTTCGTGTTGCTATTTTGCTTCACAAATAGTAACATCAGTGTGGAGTGGATGCAACTTAAAATATGTATTGTGAAACTAATGAATCAGCTAATGATGTCATAGGCAAACTTGAATACGTAATATTGAAATTCAATGAAAAAAAAGAGAGAACAGTTCATTGAAAATAAACGGGCAAGTGCGAGTCGAACTCGTACATGAAGGGGTATCGTCGCAAAATGTCCCTTACGCAAAATGTCCCTTTCGCAAAAGTCCCTTACGCAAAATGTCTCTTTCGCAAAATATCCCTTGCGCAAAACGTCCCTTCCGCAAAATGTCCCCTGGTAACAAAATTTCCCCTGGTAGCAAAATGACCCCTGGTAGCAAAATGTCCCTTTTCCAAAATTTCATTATTTATATAAAATTACTATAAAGTGAGTTTGTTTGTTGTTTATTTGTTTGTAACGCCTCCACGCCGTAACTACTGAACCAATTATCATGAAACTAGATTTTGCGGCTCCGCTTGCGTTAATATCGATCCCTAAACATTAAATTTTTCGGGATAACAAGTAGCCTATGTGTTAATCTGGGTGATAAACTATCTGTGTTCAAAATTTCATCTAAATTAAGCTGTTTAGGCGTGATGGAGTAACAAACATCCAAAGTGGATTCGAGAATGGTTTATATTTATTACGGGTATGTCCCTATTACATTGTATAAAAAAATTGGTTGTCTGTAAAGTCGGTTTACGGACGGTAGTTTGACGTGACAACGACAAACATTCCGAACTGAGCCGATCGCTCGAGCCGATCATGCCTCTTTCCCGATCGTGCCGCGCTCTCGCTTGCAGAACGCGACAATGAGCGTAACGGGACAATGACGTCATCTTTTTCGTGCATGCAGCCCGTAGTATCGAGTTATTAGACGTTGTCACGTAAAAACATGAAATTTTGCGAGGGATATTTTTTTGTCACCAGGGGACATTTTGCTACCAGGGGACATATTGCGAAAGGGACGTTTTGCGCAAGGAACATTTTGCGACGATGCGCCATGAAGGGTTCCGTACCTCCGTAGAATGTTTTAAAACGCTGAAGAAACACGTTTTTTGTATGACGAACCCTTTAATTTTTAACTTTATCTTATTCTTAGTATTTGTTGTTATAGCGGCCATAATAATACATAATCTGTGAAAATTTCAAGTTTCTAGTTAATTCCATTATAAAGATCTAGTTAAAAAGGCTGAAAAAACACGTTTTTTGTATGACGACCCCCTTGATTTTTACCTTTTTTTTATTTTTAGTATTTGTTGTTATAGCGGCCACAGTAATATATAATCAGTAAAAATTTCAAGTGTCTAGCTATTACGGTGCAAGAGATAGAGCCCTGTGACAGATGGACAGACAGACGGACAGACAGCGGAGTCTCAGTAATAGGGTCCCGTTTGCACCCTTTGGGTACGGAACCCTTCTTCTTGTCGAGTTGAAATGGTTTCACTGTAGCTTCAATTTCAAATCATCTTTGACGGAACCCTAAAAATAATTAAACAAAAAATATTATAATTTGCTCTTGTAGAACAAGAAGGAGGGACCAGATATTATTACTTAAAATTTGGAAGTTATTAAATGTTTTTTTTTGTACGAAGTAGAATTGATGACCCGCGTTGTCTAGCTAGACTCTCGTACGAAACATGGAATTTCCAAATAACGTGATTTGACCTAAAACTGTGTAACTCCACGAGTTATTACATAACGTATGCGAAATATGTTGCATTTCTATTTACATTCATAAAATGCTTGTAGATTTAGTTCAAATTGGTTACCCTAGCCATAATATCATCATCAGGTCTTTTTTAGTCTCCACTGCAGGAGCACGACCCTCTCTGTACTTGGCTGGAGTTGGCCTACACTCTGGCCAAGCGGGTTGGAGAGGTCTCATTGATGTTTATAAGCTTCTTTAGCTTGTGTTTCCTAAGTCGCTTTTTACGACATCCACGGAAAGACTTGGAGTGGCACTATTCTACTCTGCCAAGAATCACACAACTAATAATATGGTCATAATTTTGTTTCAGTATTTAAAAATCGCACATCTTTCTTTTAAATTCGAACTATGGCGCAGGCAAAAGGAGTGAGTGTGATTGCTTCCACACTCTATCTAAATGATCAGAGAGAGTGTGGTTTAGCTATCCCTGTTTTTTTTTATTTGTTTTTTGGTTCAAATCTTGCAAGTTATATTTGAGCTAATTCCCGGTTTTCGATTAAGATGAAATTTTTATGCTAATGTAAATCAGATGACAATGCAATATTGTTATAACAAGGATTCGATCTATGATGATGGAGCCGGAAGGTGGCTATAGGAACCCTGTAATAAAACGACGCAACCCCACCGAGTTTGGGCTTATTACATTTGTCTTGATATTTGAAAATTGAAAATTGTTTTTATAATATAAAAGAATATATAAATAGAAAAAAATAGTAAGACCTTTTATAATTTATAATGTATTAATATTTATACTGTATTTTTGTATTTATTATTTATAACTTTACTTTGTAATTATTGATGATGTAGGACGTAATTGATGGTTTTTGTTAATTAATATTTGCATGCCTTACTTAAGGTTGAATACATTTTCTATATTGTACAGAAATAAAATATTGATTGATTGATTAAAAATGTACCTACTTAGACACTTCTTTGCGTCATTGTATGTAAATAGACTGATATTCAATTCTAGGTAATTATCGTCACTCGTCTTATTCACTTGTCTGTTTTACATGCAATAGAGAGTATGCATGCATTTTTTTTATATTTTTAATCGATAGTCCTCGTCGAGAAATAGCCGCAAAAAATAAATCAGTGCCGAAAAACATGTATTTGGTGTAAAAAATAAATATTAAAAATAGCAAGTACATTATAACCACTAAAACACGCCATTTTAAAATATGACGTCAACGTCTGTAATATCCGCTAGAGACAGAAGCTGTCAACGCATGTTTTTCTTTTTTGGGTACTTTCGATATTATCAGCCAGTGATGTTTGTTAAACCTCTATATAAAAGTACATACATTTCGAATGTCATCTATAGTCAAACTACATGGACGGACAGTCCTACCGAACGCACCCGAACTTGTCATTTCCTTTTTGTGAACTTTGTCGTCATTTCCCTTTTGTTTGTCAAAAGTTCCCGCGCAATATTTGCATATTTTCATTAATTTATTTCTAATCCAAATAAGAGTCAGTAATAAAAATAATTAACTAGGCGTGGTAACGTATTAATAGAAATTGTAAAATAAAAATATGAGCTGGATTGGTATTACATGCATATTCCTTATTGAATCTTGTTTTTAATTTGTATGACTGAATCGACCTTACAGTCGTCGATTCCGAAGTTGTTTGAACCTGTTTATAATCGATCGCTGCTAAATACATAAATTTAATTAAAGTCGTACGAGTTTAACGCTCATTACATCACAGAAAAAATATTAATTTACTAGGACTACTCCAAGTCTTCCCGTGGATGTCGTAGAATGCGACTTAGGAAACACAAGCTAAACAAAGCTTATAAACATCAATGAGACTTCTCCAACCCGATTGGCCAGCGTGGAGAGTGTAGGCCAAATCCTCTGACTGCTCTGGTTAATATACGGCTCTGGTAGTACAGAGAGGGTCGTGGTCCTGCAGTGGAAACTAAAAAAGAGCTGATGATGATGATGGCTGCTAAATAAAAACATAGATTTAATTAAAGTCGTACGAGTTTAACGCTCACTACATCACAGAAAATTGATTAATTTAATAAAGATTAATTTTAATATAAATTTAAATCAAGGGCCAGTCTCATCCTTAGCTTTCTTGTTTTCGACAGACCAAATAAAAGTTATAGAAGTATAATATTAAAAAAACTTATTGAAATGTACTTGTCCATAATTACTTAAGGTTTAGGCAAATTCATACATAGGGTCCGAATATTATTGTAGGCTTACAATTGCTTCTTATATATGAAAACTGACATTTTCGCTCATTTTTTACGCCAACCCAAAGTCAATTATAAATTCTTTACAGATACTTAGTCATATGAAATAAAACAAGGAAAGTCAACCTTACGAAGTACATAGAGAACTCTTGACATGAATCTGTAATCAGTTACTGTGTTCTTGTCAAGAGGCGTGATGCCGAACATCTGGCTAATAAAATGGTTAACTTGAAAGTGGCTGGCAGAAGACGACCTAGAAAGACGTGGGGGGAATATGTGAAGCGGGACATGAAGGAGAGGGGGGTTAGTACAAGTATGGTAATGATAGAAAACGATGGAGGGAGTAGACACACAGAGTCGACCCCAAATAAAGAGAAGGCGAGAAAGATGACAATGAAATCATACTTGTGCCTATCGACAACACCATCAATTTAGATAAAAAAATAAACATGGTCTTAGACAACTCCATCATCGCTTACTGATTTACTTATCTTGTCACAAGACTCACAAGTCACATTGTTTCGTGATTTGTCAGCTCAACTGGCATTGCCCTTTATCTAGGACAAGTCTAACGTTTCCAGAACAAAGGAAGTCAAGCAAACTCGACTTTGACATAATATCAACAAATATACTTGCAGAATTATTTTCAAGTACCTGTTATCTTAAAGATTTGGAAGGGGATACGTCACTTTTATAGGTAGTATAGTAGTTATAGGTAGATAGTAAGTATGTATAATATAAATTATGCTTACTATTATTATCGAAAATGATTCATACATTTTGAAAGAGTTTAATAATTCAGTTATCTTTTTCCTGTATGCTCACTTGAATTTAATAATAACGCTTTTATAAAATCGATGTGTATTGATTGGTATAACCTAATTTTGCTAATTCAATAGCTTGTAACATACGACAAACAAACGAGTTAAGAATCAATAGTTTAAATGTATAAAAACAAAAAGTTTCTATATAGAATACATAAACTTACTTCATAGTTGAATACATGCAAGCGAATTTTACAATCTATTTTCGTTACCGGAAGTTCACCAATCCGGATGATATTTTTTATTTTATAGTTGAATACATTATCGCGATTTTTTCTATTTTCGTTACCGGAAGTTCACTAAACCGGATGATATTTTTTACAAACACATACGCATATTTGGCATTTTAATCTATTCTAAATATTGGTGAATAGCCAGCCTCCGTTTTTCGGAATTCAAAAGTATGAACAATGACTTCATAATCTACAGTTTTAATCGCTTCCTTAATACTGTTTTGTACAAAACCAAATGACGTTGGCTAGAGGTTTTCTTTCCTGCGTTGCTTCTGAGCAGCGAAATCTTTATATATTCCTATATTTAACTATATTCGCACCATATGTATTTATATGATAATTTCTGGACATTAACACTCAAATTTGATATCACAGTCTACCTTGTAAAATTATGGTTCCACGGAAGACCATTATTGCCGTCTGCCTTAATAGGCGTGGCGATGATCAGCAAAGCTGACTGGATATCAATTTCAGTGATAAAATGTATTTCTAGTTTTAGTTACGTACTGTTTAAGTTTTCTTGCAATGTTAAAGGTTTACTTATAAAATATTTGTAAGTTTTCTTTTTCACTGAATAAAGAATATTCTATTCTATTCTAAAAACTATTATTATTTTAGTTACTTGGTTATTTTACTGCTCTGAGAAGGCTGACTCTTAAAATTTATAGGATTTTTTTATATCAATAATAGGTACTAATATGACTTATAATATAGCCTATTTCAGATACTGCCGTGGTTTGGAATCTTTTTGGAATATACTTAGAAAGAATATAATTGCATGATTGTAACGATCTTGGATGTCTACCGCAGTCTGCAGTGCGGTCAAGGCGACGACGTGGAAGTTGTAAAGTTATTCCGAATGTTTCAAATTTATCCTTCTCGGAAAATGTGAAATATTTGCATTAAAGTTCTTAAAACAAGGATACTACGGCACGAACTTCTAAATTAGGTCTAAAAGTTGTAAGCCTGCTATATAGAGGATTTTCTGAAATTCGATAAACGCCTGGGGCACCCCTGAAATGTTAGGTCCAAAAGCTTATAATATGACTGAGACTTAAAGAAGAGTGAGTTTGGGCTCCTGTACCAGCAAATCGGCCCTGTTTTTATTAAACTAGCGATTATGCGTAAACTCAAAGTACATACTAACACTACTTAATTGCACACAAATGATTAGTGAGAAAATGAGGAATGTCAGGGACCTCTGCGGCGCTTGGTCCATTAGTTCTGGTCTGGACACATATTTTAGACCTTGTAATTTTTCTATTGATGAGAGTAATTGCATTAGAAAATCATCGCAATGATCTTCCTAGCTGTTGTATTGTTGCAGAGTCAGGGAAATCCGGTAAGTACATAGAACACCGAATTAGCTCGACCTTGTCGGCTTCGAACTGTGACGTCATTATGTGGTAGACTGTTGTTTGCTTGTGAATTTATGAACTTAGGTTCAAAGTATGAACCGTTTATGGAATATTGTATACATGTATATAAGATATAAATATTGATCTCCTTCTTCTTCTTATTTAAGAGCTTAGTGGCTCTTGTCTTTAGAGTATGCGCGAAACTTCTCGATTCTCTGCCTTACTCTTTAGTGCTTGATACGACATGACCCCTGCTTTTTCTTTCAGTTGGTCTACATAGCTCTTTCTTGGTCGTCCTGGACCTCTTCTACCTTTTATCTTTCCTTCTAGTATGTTTTTAAATAAGGAGTCATGTCGTAATCAGTGACCAATCATTTTCCCTCTCCTATATTCTATTTCGCCCAGCAGTCTCGTCTTTTCTCTCGTACTATTTCTAATACTTCCTCATAAATATTGATAGTCATCATTATCTATTTAACACACTACAAGATACTAAAGGACTATGTACATACATCTCGTGCTACAAGTGCATTCCCAAAGAGGGTTGACGTCAGGCAGGCGGCCGGTATAAAACCATAGGTAAATCGTGGTATACACTATTACCAAAAAAGTCTTAAGTTATTTAGTATCCAATTTTATAAGCATTAGGGGTAAATTGTGAATGACGGTAAGAAACGTAGGCCACCTCTCCTATAACCAATAGTTTTTATCAAAGAGATCTTTCAATTAAGAAAAATGTTTTCTTGTATTAAGAAAACCCATTTGCGGTTTAAAATTAAGGAAATGACTTTGAACTCAAGGGAAAACATGTCGCCAGTCCACTGGACGGTTGCTCGTTACGTTTGTAGGTCACTTAACACATACATATCATATACACACGTTGTACCCCGACTTATATGTTAGGCTTTTTTATTAACATTTTTATGTTTATTTAGTTCCATAACGAGGTATAAAGAATAATATGTCTAGATTACTTCTTTTCCTACTTTTATGTTGGTTCGTCTGTTATTTAATTACCTCTACTATTTCCTAAAGATATATCCCTTCTTGATATCCTTTTCTGTCTACACTATCCTTATTACAGTTCATAACATTTGACACATATCAGACTAATTTATCTCTCTCTAACTTTATCATACTTCTTCAAATATCATTATCGCTCGTAGTTACATTACATGTTTCATATTTAGGTTTCCGTACCCAAAGGGTGCCAACGGGACCCTACTACTAAGGCTCAGCTGTCTGTCCGTCCGTCTGTTACACACAGGGCTCTATCTCGTAATAGCGAGACAATTTTCACCGATTGTGTGGGCCTGGGCGCTATAACAATAAATACAAATAAGATAAAGTTAATAAATAAAGGGGGTCGTTATACAAGAAACGTGCTTTTATCAGCGTTTTAAAACATTGTGTAGAAGAACTAAGGTCACAGATATAGCCCAGCGGATTAGGTAATTGAAGTGGCAGTGGGCGGGGCACATAGCGCGAAGAACCGATGGTCGATAGGGCATAAAGGTTCCGTGTACCGGCAAGCGCAGCGTAGGAGACTCACCTGCTAGGTGGTCCGACGACCTGAGCAAGGTTGCAGGAAACGCTGGATGCAGGCCGCTTCCGATCAGTCGTTTTGAAAATCCTTGGGGAAGGCCTGATGATGATGAAAACATTGTACGGAGGTACGGTACGGAAACCTTCATGTACGAGTCCGTCTCGCACTTGTTTATGTTTAATTTTCATGTAGTTTCCTTCCATATGTTCTAGTCTTCATTATACTGATTAGGGACATTACCCAAGCAATTAGTAAGCAATCAGTTATGTCACGAACTAACAGGTGTTCATGACGTATCTTATAAATAAATGGCCTTAAAACAAATGACAATTCAAGAAATGATTTGTGTTGTTGTGGGATTACTTTTATTTTAAAATTAATTTACTTGTCGACCTCAAATGTATTATTTAAGCTAATATTTTTAATAGTATAAATTATATTTTTACATCTGTTATCATTTACATTATATATATTTATATGTGTAAACGTTATTCGGTTCACTTATTTTTATATTAAAATTGTTATATTTAAAATATTACTTTTTGAAAATTTTACGGTCAACCTATATCGGAACAGGATACAAAGGAAAAACACATTGATTTTCCACGTATTGAACACAAATGTTTATAAAATTCGTATTATATAAACATTGTATCTTGTTATGCTGAAACTTTGGAGTAAAGCAAAATTTCGGATATTTCTTCAGAAAGTATTTCCAAGAATATTATTGTATTGTTAGTTAAGGTAAGTTTTATCTTGGATGTTGGCAGCTGACGAACCTTAATGAATAGGCAACTTGGTATATCCAACAAAGGAACGGTGAAAGCCGATGCCAAATATACTCAACAGTTGCGTATCAATCCGCATTCAATATTTCATTATGTACTTCAAATCTGACACTAACAAAATTAGTAATTGTTTCAGTCTACGTTGAAATCCTTAAAATGAAGACCATACGGTTTTTGAAACCGTTCTTCAAACAATAAATTAATAGAAATGAACAAATCACATATATGTACCTACCACAGATTTAGATACACATATATATCTGTGGTAACCTACCCCCAAAGTAAATTTTAACTGCCAACAATAGTAATGAGTATTTAAGGCGACGTGGGTTCACAATTTGCAATACTGTGCGTGTTTTTGAAAAATCACTGTTATTAAACTACTACAGCTTATTCCTCAAAAAATTTACATAAAAAATTTTAGGATTTTCTACAGACACCCACAATAGCCAAAACACGATTGAGCATTTTTGGCTCAATAGAAAAAAATCACAAACATACCTCTAATTTGCCTTTATAATACGTCCTACTATTTTATACAATCACCTTTTTATATGAAAATTATACCAAAAAATGTATAATCTAAATATCTATCCGTTTTGGGTACAGAAAAAATTATTAATAAAATACAAAAAAAAATATAAATAAAACACAGCGAAATATTCATCGAGATGAATATTTCGCTGTATTATATTTATAATTTTTTCTGTAGCCAGGAAGGGTCGGAGCCGTGCTCGACGATATTTCGCAGTGTTTTATTTATTTATTTTCTTTGTATTATATTTATAATTTTTTCTGTAGCCAGGAAGGGTCGGAGCCGTGCTCGACGATATTTCGCAGTGTTTTATTTATTTATTTTCTTTGTATTATATTTATAATTTTTTCTGTAGCCAGGAAGGGTCGGAGCCGTGCTCGACGATATTTCGCAGTGTTTTATTTATTTATTTTCTTTGTATTATATTTATAATTTTTTCTGTAGCCAGGAAGGGTCGGAGCCGTGCTCGACGATATTTCGCAGTGTTTTATTTATTTATTTTCTTTGTATTATATTTATAATTTTTTCTGTAGCCAGGAAGGGTCGGAGCCGTGCTCGACGATATTTCGCAGTGTTTTATTTATTTATTTTCTTTGTATTATATTTATAATTTTTTCTGTAGCCAAAACGGATAGATATTTAGATAATACATTTTTTGGTATAATTTTCGTATAAATAGGTAATTGTATAAAATAGTAATACGTATTTTAAAGGCAAATTTAGAGGTATGTTTGTGTTTTTTTTCTATCGAGCCAAAAATGCTCAATCATGTTTTGGCTATTGTGGGTGTCTGTAGAAAATCCTTAAGATTTTTATGTAATTTTTTTGAGGAATAAACTGTAGTAGTTTAATAACAGTGATTTTTCAAAAACACGCAATGTTTTGCAAATTGTGAACCCACGTCACCTTAAAATAAGCGTCTATCCGTTTGAATTAGGGGATCCAAATTTAGAGTCATTTTTTCTCATTAGATCATGTCTTTTAGTCGCTTTTAGGGAATCGATCGATTTGATAGAATCTTAAGATTCTTTGGACAGTGTTCTATTTGCACTTATTACTACTTCGGCTTCGGTGGTTTTTAACTTATGAATAACTTAAGAACTTTAAAAATTCACTGCAGAACTTATGTTCTAGCGTGACATGACATGGTGTAATCTTCAATGTTTGCGAGTTTGTTATCATCTAATGCTATTGCCAGGTATATTTTCCCATTGCTCATAGGTCCAACTAGATTAGCCGGCCGTATTTCATTATCTATTATGCGTTCGTAGCTGTAATGTTATTCTAGAAAGCCGGCCGCGACTCGGCTGTTTGCCAACGCTACGTCACATTCGGCTATAACCGCGTTGTTGTGTAAATACAGACCAGCGGTAGCGGCTTCACCAGTTTTGTTTACAGGCATGAAGTCAGCGTCTAATCTGTTGTTTATTGGCTTATTGGCTTATTAGCTATCCGTGATCGTGAACCCTCTGGCAGAGGGAATGAACGAGTATTATTAATTATTATTTTATTATATATATTATTTCCCTCACTGATCCGCCGCGATTCTTCCGCCCCGCATAGCTCGCTGTCTCGCTTCGGCTAAAGTAAATTTGTGTGCGTGGAAGCGGGAGCAAAATTTAGATTATTGTCAGCATCAGGCGCCGTCTTAATTATTATCAATCAGTGGCGCAAAGTATCTTCTTCACAGCACAGTAACGCGACACTGATTGAGCACGAGTTGCTGCCTAACGATCAATGAATTCCATTCGAACATATACTACGTGCCAATTCTTTTATGCTCGCAATTGTGACGCTTTTATGTTTGAAGTACATGTAGAACTTATCGTTATCATGTGGACTTGTAATATCTTTTTATTGTAATAATTACAATAACTTTAACAAGAAAAATTGCATGCCAGATGCTTTCTTTTTATTAACCTTTCATGTCTCATTGCTTAGGGGGCGTCCATAAATTACGTGAGGTGTTTTTTTTTAAATTTTCTGTCCCTCCCCCCCTGGTGAGATGTCGTGAGATTTTATTCAACCCCCTCCCCCATCCCCCAATCTCACGTGAGATTTTTCAAAATGTGGGTTTCATACGTAAACGCGTTGGATTGTTATTGTAAAAAGAAAAAAAAAATGCTTCGTGTTTTTATTTACGACTAGTTAAGACTAGTAATCAATATTGCTGAGAGTTTAATTATAAGTGTAATAAAATTTAACAATAGAATACTTAAATTGTAACTACTGTGATTAAAAAAGACTAATTCAGTTCATGGAGAATCATGCGCGGTCTCAAGAGAGACTATTGGAACAACATGTCCATATGACTTTTGCTTCGCTGTATTCCATAATTCCATCGCATCGTCCTGGCAGGACTTCTTCGTCTTATAGACGTATCTTTTGACGTATGCGTTATAAAAATCTTGATAACTTATTTTAAATTAGTAAGAGCATGCACTGAGTCGAGTAAAACATTTACAAGAATAAACAAAGCAGGTTGAAACGTGGCCGTGTATCGCTGCCACTCAGCTCGTACGCTCTCGTTCATTGAGTCGCGTATTCGGCTGACAGTGGCGCGAAAACAAAGGACGGGCTACACTGTACCGTCAATTCAGATTAAATTGAGCTATTTGGTATAAAACAAATATGGTGGTTTGACAGTCAGTAGATGTATAACGTCGAAGTATGAATGAAATCATTTTCTTTCAAACGAATTAGTGAATAATCTTAATCGTATTACGATTACGCTTAAGATTAAATCTTAAGCATGTGCAATCTGGATTAAATGGACCAAAAAAGTATAATTTTATTTTGTTTCAATCAGAAAAAAAAAATTGCGTGATATTTGCCGAGACCCCCCTCTCTCCAACGTAAGATTAGATGAGATTTGACTCGACCCCCTCCCCCCCTTAAACATCTCACGTAATTTATGGACGCCCCCTTAGCAAACGCCTCATCTTTCCGTTAACATACATTCTTTGTCCATAAAAGTTCCAATGTTTGTAAAACGCTCTTCAGACATCCGACCATCTAGTCTTTTTCTATGACCATCGCCATCATTAGATCCTCGCTTGATAAAATATCCGACTCAAGTAAGTGTTGTCAACAATTGGTTTTTTATTTATTGGTAGAAGTAACAAAAAGTTGAAGTAAAACTCCTTACGTAAAATTACGATTCGAAGGTCGATACGATCCTTTGGGAGTCATTCGATCGAGTCTTGAATCTTGATATCGCTTTGCATGACGTAGGTTAGTGGTTGTGGATTGAACCTTATATCACTCTGGCAATGAGGCATATCGGTAATACGAGTAACTTTTCGATGCGTAATCACATTAGTAATTGTTGACTATTGCTACTATGTTGAGAATGTGTTGAAAATGGAAAAGTGAAAAGCCTCGGAAACCATACGCATCTTTTGCTGCACTAAACATACGACGACTTTATGGTTTTTAGGGAAGTCTAATAATAATAATTCAAAATAAGTCTAAGTGATAATGTACCATAGCGTCCAAAATTGGCTTTTATCAGCACCACAAGGCCTGTGGCAAGGCCCTGGGCCTTAAGGGTTAACTGGAGGGACGAAATCCCATACAAACGTACTTTCGTTTTAATTTCGAAACCATAAAACTCATCGTATTCAAATTTTTTACAAGCATTAAGATGATAAATATCTAGATCTGTAATTAGTTTTGGTTCGAAAATAATAAACAAAAAAAAAAGTTATAGCAACTTAAAATTTGCCTTTTTTATCGACGAAATCGAGTAATATTTAGACGCCTATTACACTTATAATTATATTTTCGATCCTTATGGAAACTAATTATACGACTAGAGTGAAGACTCTAAATTCCAAATAATTTAGTTTTATTTGGGTATGTATCGTATTTATCGAAATAAACGAAAACTACGAAAACCTTTCGATTCATGGCCTATAACGGCCCGTTTTGCTGGCCTTCAGTGCACTCTCTTTGTCGTACGCGGGGGTGTAGCTCTCACATGCGGGGGTCGGGACGGAGCTACATTTTTTAGCGCCCTTTCTCTTTCTCGACGAAATAGCAACACGACGAAGCGCGTCGGTAGGCAACTCGCTGTGGAGTTCGCCCGCGCCTCCAGTACCACCTTAAGTCCGCCTATTACATGTTTTGTAATAGAGTTAAATAAATAAATAAGTCTTTTTTATATAGAGGTAAATACTGTGTCATTTTATTCTCACTTAAAATTATGACTTGCAAGCATTGAGTAATGTTACCTTTCTTTGAATATATGTAAAAAACTTCTAAACTAAACTGCTTAAATGGGTCTTACTTAGTAATCTTGGTTTCAGCTATTATTAACGTAATTGTGTAATTATGTATGTCATCATTACGTTGATCCGAGATGCGCTGAACGTTCTACTTGCAGCCCAAGATTCCTAAGATCCCAACACTGGTTTTGAATCTAAAGCTGTTCTTTGTAATTGCGATGACTTTCATGTTCCGTCAGCATCACGCTGCTGTACACGTGGCAGTTAACTAATGCATTTGGCGTAGGGGGCGATAAATATTGTCATGTTTCTGTGATACACTTTTATTATCCTGCCTTCTCTCTTAGCCCGTTTCTAGTTGCTTCCTTAGCTGTGTGATGTCATATACTTTTATATCCTGCCTTATTCTTTCCTACGGCGTATTGTTGGTTACACCTTCTCCAGACCTTTAGTTAGATCTTTTACAACGTATCGTGTGTCAGATCAGATTCTTTGTGCTCCGAAGTAATTAGAAACGTAAATCTCATGGCGTGCGCTGGCGCTGGATCACAGGAGAAAGAATACTTACTCTAGAATTTCCCAAGGAGCTGTAGGTTTTCTAACTCCTGACTCCTATGTCTAAAAAATTTGAAATTGGATATCTGAGAATTCCTGTTCACTGTGATTATAGATCTCAACGTTTAGTCAAAATCAATGTATGGGTATTGGGTGGATCTGCCATTAGACCATCACTGACGAATCTCGCGTCTAAGTAGACGAATGATACTCGTCTACTATCTCCGAATGTTATGAATGTTATAATTCAAAATATTATTATGAACTAGATATTGTTAAGGTTATTGGTTGAGAAGGTTCTCTGTAAAATCAATTGTTGTCTATGCTGTTCATATCGAAGATTCATAGGCTTAGAAATATGAACATTTTTAGACTATTTGTAGAGGTTATGGAAAAGTTTGTTGAGATTATATAAACATTTGTCATAAAACATATTGTTTACGTGTCGTTGGTTCTAATTGTCGTAATGTAACATTGTATAGGTTATTATGTCTTTGTTTATTGGCAGAAATATATAGATACCTAACTCATCAGTTTTCGTCTCCATTGTATGTTATTGTAAATAATATTTCATATGAAACTTTATTAGAACTTTTATTTTGATACTACCCTGATATGTTTGTCAAAATCTGTTCTTTAATGTCCTTGGATAAATGCGGGTATTCTTCTACATAAGGCTACTTAACAGACAGACATGATAGATTATGGTTTCCTAAAAAAATGCTCAGTTTTATGTGTTGTTGTAACAATAGGTAGGTATATGTACTGCCTTTTTCTCAATAATGAAGGTATAGGTAAAATAATTCAGACGTTTTAATCATACAATATCTTAACATTCATGTTTATTTATACACTCATAAATTATTAATATTTTTCTACTGACTCATCCATCGATAACGTTCCAGTGCTTTTGAAACATGAACATTCTTATCTCGATGGGTTTCTATTCCGAAATTTTTGACATTGACTCACACAGCCCGTCAGTACAGATAGATTACACACAATACAGGTGTGACTCTCATACTTATTGGCAGTGATGTTTTATGTTCTCAAGATGTCGAACAATAATATATGACGTACAAGTTCTAAACTAAAAATTTTGACACTAAATATGTCTTGACAAAGGTTGTTCTGTTCTGTCTTATCTGTGATATAAATACAAAGTTATAAACTATTAATTTTCCAATAAGTGACAACCATATTGGAAAATTAATAATTTGCAGGAGTAATAAAGTAAACAGAAGTAGTGGTAAATGGACCGAGAAGCCGGAGGTTCCTGGAGGTTTATATGTGACTAGCTGTGCCCGCGACTTCGTTCGCGTGGTTGTCGGAACGTAATGTTATATAGCCTAAAGCCTTCCTCTATAAATGGACTACCCAACAAAAAAAGAATTTTTCAAATAGGACCATTAGTTCCTGAGATTAGCGCGTTTAAACAAACAAACAAACAAACAAACAAACAAACGAACAAACTCTTCCGCTTTATAATATTAGTATAGATGAAGTACTCTTAACCAACAACATATTTATTTGAATAAAGATTAATATTATTATGTTGATACAACTTAAACAAATTATTTCGACCAAATTAGGTACCATAAAAACGGTTTTTGTGAGTTAATCTTAAAAGATAGACATATACTATCGCGGACTGTTTTTTAGATCATTAAAAGAGCTATTATTCTTTAATACATATTTTTTGTGTATCTTGAACCGTTTTCACGGCGCACGCAACGGAAGGCTTCAAAGATGAAATAATTTCTCCCGTTTTTGACACATTTACCACTATATCTTTGCTCCTATTAGTCGTAGCGTGATGTTATATAGCCTATAGCCTTCCTCGATAACTGGACTATCCAACACAAAAAGAATTATTCAATTCGAACCAGTAGTTTCGGAGATTAGCGCGTTCAAACAAACAAACAAACAAACTCTTCAGCTTTATAATATTAGTATAGATTAAGTTTGGCAATTGCGTAACAGGCATCTGCTCACGCCGGCCGGGCCGGCCGCGGTAGGTTCATACACCGCAAAGTATGCGCCGGCCAGCCAAATTGCTATATTAATCCAATACAGTATGTTTGCTCAAATAGTGTGCGGTACACCCACATGCTATTTTGGAATCTATGTAAAAATAAGTGGTTTTAGTACGTACTTTCAGTTTACGCATACTCAACAGGACCGATTTACTGGTACAAGGGGCCAAACTTAGGTTGATTGATTTTTGTATCTGTAATAAGAATACGAGTTGAAAAAACTTTTTACATGGGTTTTAAAAAAGTAGATTACACGAGGATAATGGGTTTTAGTTATAGCCTATAGTAAATTAACTGGTTTGTACTGCTAGTGCCACATCTACTGATTTCTTTATCAAAGCTCCCAGGTGTATTGATAAGGTGATACCACGTATTTTTGAAATACAAATTATGTCGATACTGCACAGTCACTATGACTAAGTTATTATTCACTTTCGTCTTAACATTACTGACTTTTTACCATTGTTAACAGAATTATCGAGAATGTTATCTCTGTGCATATTGTTTCGTGAATTTGACGCATTATTGCATTTATCTTTATCTTTATACAGGATTATGCTTAAGTCATATAATAATTCTACTTCTTTGTGATGTAATATTAATATACGTGAATGATTAAGTTCACGGAACTGGTGATAAGTTTAAATTTTTTGTTTTATTTTGCAAAGTGAATCGGTTCTTTTTAAACATTGTTTATTTTTTTGTGCTTGTATCGATTGTATGTTGTATATTGATTTCGATTTTTCTTAATTTACTTAAGACTTATAGCCGAACACTTTGCATCCTTTGGAAACGTCAATCATTCTGTATTCCTCTAGTAGTCAGGGGTTTTTAACAGGCATTGGCAATTTTCAATGGAGAGGTTTGCCATTGCCTTTTTCAAGAATTAATAATGATTTATTTGCATTATACTATAGATATCAAATGATGTTAGTAAGTGTTAGTATGTTTATTGTATAAACCTGCAGGGGCAGGTATGCAAACATTGCTATCGTCACAGAATTTATAAATAATATAATAAGTGCAATCGATTATTAGGTTATTAATCCTTTTATGGTTCTTAAGAAATAATGTGGGGCGCGGGGTGCGTGCACGTAGTGACAGCGACGCGGTAACGTGACCGATGTTCTGCCTTTTATGACATCAACCGCGTACCACATTTCCATCATGTCCATATCTATTTCAGGCAATATCGTTAGATCTATAGATTGAATCTAATAAACACAAGTTCAGATACGTCCTGGAGTTTCTTTTTTAACGTGACAACGTCTAATAACTCGATACTACGGGCTGCATGCACGAAAAAGATAACGTCATTGTCCTGTTACGATCATTGTCGCGTTCTGTAAGCGAGAGCGTGGCACGAACGAGAGAGAGGCATGATCGACTCGAGCGATCGGCTCAGTTCGGAATGTTTGACGTTGTCACGTCAAACTACCGTCCGTAAACTGACTTTACAGACAACCAATTTTATTTTTTTATGTCATAGGACGGCAAACGAACAAGCGGGTCACCTGATGGTAAGTGATCACCGCTGCCCATGGACAACTGCAACAACTGGAGTTTTCTTCTCCTCAGAATAGTCCTTTGCAACATGATGTGTATCTATGAGTGGTTGCGTTGAATGAAACAGATTTACCTTACTATTTATGGGATAAAAATGATGGATTTTAAATTTTCCTATAATTTACTTATGTATTTATGCTAATATTTGGCCTTTTCCTACAAATACATAAATCTATTTTAACTACATTGTGAGGTTGTGTGTCTACCTGTACTTTGTCAACTTAATGTGTGCTGTGCCGGCTGTGCGTATTATGTTATGTTTGATGATCACTTTTGTCACGTGTATGTGTTTGTTTGTACGCAGCCGGTGAGCAAAGTCATTTGCTTTAAAAATAATCTCGTTAAGAGTTTTTATTTATAGTTCTCTAGATAGGAAACTCATTAATCTATATCTATCTATCAGCGCCTCTAGCGGTGGATAATGTAACTATTTTACGCAAGTCAATGATTTTACGAGATATGATCAGTATGATCGATCACTAATGTTTTCGACTGTGCCGGTTTTAGCTCTACCAGCGCCGCGGGCGAGAGAGATTTTCGCCCCCCCCCCCCCCCCAAACTGCAATTCAATAATCAGGATTTATTTCTGCCGACGACTTGCAAGTACGCTATAGGATTCTTCGAATCTGCCGCCCCATTGTGAAAGAAGGGAGGGAGGGGGGGGGGGGGTGCATTCAAATAATAGTGTAGGTGTTTTTATATATTTATTATTACCTGTGACCCCCTCCTTGCCCAAAAACGCCCCCTGTTGCCCCTTTGTATCTGGCGCCCTGGGCGGTCGCCCAACCGCGCCCTACCCTAACGCCGCTACTGGTTTACGACCATATCATATAATGGCCATGCGTTTAGCTTTTCATATTAAACGCAGGGCAGACCACATCATGTTGTGATCAGCGGGTATTTTACAAATCATGAAAAATAAACATTTAATGAAATGGTCGGCCATATCATGAAATGATCAATTCTATGATCTGGCCACGACATATCTGTATAGGTTAGATCATAGACTTGTATTTTTACATATGAGAATTATGACTAATGACGGAAATTTAAGCAATAATGACAAAAATTACATGAGGTTCTTCAAAAAGAGCGTTTAAAAATTTCTTTTATTTATTAATTTAAACTTTATTGCACATGATAAAGTGTACAAATTACCATTTGTACACTTTTTCATCGCTATGTCGGCGTATTTAGCGATGAGCTATAGATAATTTTAAAAGATTAGAAGAGCGAAGATTACGCGAATGTAGAGCTAAGAAGAGAAAATTGAGACTTGAGATAAGCTGCGGCGTTAGGATCATTGATAATAGCATAAGGGTTGGGCTACATCTAGCGAGAATAATGCGGCCGCTTCGCCGATTGCGCGGCATACCCGCTCTCTTTTTCGCTCTAGCAAATGACGGTTCTGAGCGACAGAAAAGGACAGCAGCATAGGCAAGTGCAATTCCGTGCAGCCATTTGTAGCCAAACCCTAAAGCATACGAGTACAAGGGATTCTGGCCTTTCGACGGATGGGGATAGAGATTTTTTAGTGCCACGGCAATCACTCACCATCACGTTTGCCTGTTTGTCTACGTAGTTGTATAAATAAACGGGCAAGTGCGAGTCGGACTCGTACATGAAGGGTTCCGTACCACCGTACAATGTTTTAAAACGCTTGAGAAACACGTTTCTTGTATGACGACCCCCTTTAATTTTTAACTTTATTTTATTTTTAGTATTTGTTGTTATTGTGGTCATAGTAATACATAATTGGTGAAGATTTCAAGTATCTAGTTAATGCCATTATGAAGATCAAGTTAAATAAGCTGAAAAAAACACGTTTGTTGTATGACGACCTCCTTTAATTTTTTACTATTTTTTATTTTTAGTATTTGTTGTTATATCCGCTACAGTAATACATAATCGGTGAAAATTTTAAGTGTATAGCTATTACGGTTCAAGAGATGGAGCCCTGTGACTGACGGACAGACAGACGGACAGACAGCGGAGTCTCAGTAATAGGGTCCCGTTTGCACCCTTCGGGTACGGAACCCTAAAAATACAATAACGGTATGCTGGGAACTTTCCATTAGTACTTAGCAGACGTACTTGGTTAAATACAAAACATAAAACACGGTCTGAGAAACTGATTTCAATCTAACGAATCTTACTGTATTCCTACGACTGTATTCCCATTTGTTACAGTGTTAATGCACTGTCAATTAACGCACACTTTGAATTAGTTATTGTTGATTTCTGTTTGTTGTCTTATGAAATATCGGTTGTTTTAATTGGGTTTGTGGTTCTGTTTGAAGGAAAATTACATAAGATGCCCAAAAAAAAAAAAAACTAGGCGTAGTATAAATGTAGGCACGCTATTGTTATCGCCTACGATAGAACAATCGTACTGCAACAAAGTCAATTATGCCATTATCACCTTCAAAACTCTTGACTACCACGTGCATAATATTTTTGTTATTATTTCAATAGAATGTTATTTTTAATTGACTTCAAAAATGGAGGAGGTTATCAATTCGACCCATTCGATCGTGTATACTTTTTTTATTTTTATTTATTTTATGCGATATCTTTGCCAATTGTGAACCGATTTTGATGATTATTTTTTTTGAAAGCCTACTACCAAATTGGCCCCATATTTTTTTTATGAAGACAACATGAAGATCTTTGGAGATAAGTATGTAAAAAAATTCTTAAAAGAAAATTAAGTCTTTTTTATTTTTAGTTATTTTCTTTGTTAAAAAAATATTATTCGTTTGATAATTCATATTTTATGTTGATATACTAAATCCTTGGCAGTTACATCCTGTACTGGTTCATGTTCAACAACTCCGACGACTCCGACGTCTTGGCACGAGAAGAACCAACGCTTACGTCAATGGAAGTAAAGTTTATTTTCGTTTACATAGCGCGATGGCGAACGATTTGATTAACATGAATCATTTCGAGTCACCAGATATAGTTGTAACGCTACGGTCAGTGTAAATGATAACCTCTCGATTTCTTATCACGGTATTATGGATTCTATTTATTAAACAGTAGAGTTTAAAATATCTTACGTTTAGAGGACAGTAGTAAAACGTATCAAATGGTCCATATGAAGCCATGACTTTGATCGCAGACAGTCCGATAAGGATGATAACTCCCAAAAACAATACTGATTCAGATTGGACGTAAACAAAGTTTGTGATTCACTCGTGTTATTTTCCGTTTTTATGGGCTTACGTAAAGAGTAGGTACCTAAACAAGCGAGATTGTTAAGTTTTTTTTTATTTGGTCCTAAAGTCACTGTCAACATGTTATTGTTTTAAAAGGTACATCGGTACGTCATTGCTCTTTGGTTTTGACTACATACTGTTTCTTTCCGGCACTTGACTGTCAAAACAAAGATTTATTATTATGTGACTACGTGATAGGCAGAGCTTTATTTTTTTTTTGTATTTTAGTGTACAAGCCTCTACACTACACTCATGATATTTTTTCATAAAATTGGGTAAATCATAATATAAGAGACAAAGAAATATGTATGTTATTGATTTCAAACTGCCCGACCCTTATTTTTTTAAAACACAGCTAAGGACATTCTCTGAATATTTCTCTTATTTTATTCTTCATTCATTCAAATTTAAGGGCGACGCTCTTGTCGATGGACTTCCTTCCATTCTATCTCTCTTCAGCCAGCCTTTCACATCATCCTCAACATCATCATCAGGTTTTTTTTAGTCTCCACTGCAGGAGCACGACCCTCTCTGTGCTTGCAGAGCCATATATTAGCCAGAGCAGTCAGAGGATTTGGCCTAACATATTTTTTTTTTCCAGTCGATCATCACAAAATACTGTCCTGACATCGCGGCCGGCGGCGTCGCGTGCTGCAGCAGCGACCAGCTCCTCAACCTGAACAGCAACATTGGCCTCGCCGAGAACATCCTAGCCAGATGCCCCACGTGTATGGAGAACTTCATCAAGCATATTTGCGGGATGACATGCGGCCCCAACCAGAGCGATTTCATCGACCCGGTCAAAGTTGGACCGTGGAATGGTAATTGTCACTTTTTTCTAGACATGGGCAAACTCTGTCATCATCATCAAGTCTTTTTTAGTCTCCACTGCAGGAGCACGACCCTCTGTACTACTATAGCCATACTTACCTAGAGTAGTCAGAGGATTTGGCATACACTCTCCACGCTGGCCAGAAGGTTGGTGAGGTCTCATTGATGTTTATAAGCTGTGTATAACTTGTTTTTTCCCTAAGTCGCCTTCTACGAAATCCACGGAAAGACTTGAAGTGGTCCTATTCTACTCTGCCGGGAACCACACGGCACGGCAAACGCTGTGCTTGAATGTAAAGCAAAATTTTTTTTTAAACAAAAGCCGATTCATCGTCAGGAGCCGATACCCGTACTGAATCCCGGTAATTGTTATCGGCTCCCGCGAGTTATTGAGTCCGCACCGATCTTGGTCCCGCCGCCGGGACCGGCGGCGCCTGTCGGGTCGCGAGCCGTGAGCCGCGTTTCGGCTCCACCGCGTCTCGGTAGGAATCGGGAGTCGGGAGTCAATATTATACTGTATTGAAACCGGTACCAGAAAGGACATCTGTATTCTGTAGATTTTATTTTTGTTTTATAAAATGTAACACGGGAATTTACGCGAAACCATGGACGAAAAATACAAACTGTCAACCTTTATACTTTGAAGCGTAATTCGATTTTTAATTTAAATGTTAATCATAATTCTTTAGTTACATAAATTGTATTTTGTTGTAGCTAGGTGGAGCTACTAGTTTGAAAGAAGGTAGTTTCGTAGTGGTGCCGCTTAATTTTTGAAAGACGTATATTCGGTATAAGCGTTAATTTTCTACGAACAAACAAGCGCCATCTCTGATTTTTCGTGGATACCGTCAGCCTTAGCACCGAGCATCCTCTGTATGAAATTTAGAAATAATGGGATTTTGGCTTTCTAGCAGAGTACGCTTTTTTGTATGGTTGTCAGACCTCTAGTATTTTTCGTCCATGGAAGAAGAAGAAACAGGGCTTTGTGAACGATACCGAATTCACACTAAAAGTAACGTTAAATAAAGTTATTTTCATACCGGTAGTATTGGTAACGTTATAAGGGGTATCGATAATACAGTTTATAACGTAATCAATTTATTTATTTAACTTTATTACAAAAATTGTAACCGGCGGACTTAAAGCCTTAGGCTTTATCTATCAATTAACGATATAAGTAACGATACTTTTTTCAATACTGGTAAAATATTATATAAATAGCACTAGTAGCCTACTAGACAAACTCATCAATTTATTCTGTCAAATATCGAAAAGAAATACAGTGTTAACAATACCTTTTACCGTTAATATAATTGGTAACGTTATCTGATTTATCGGTAAATAGTGGGAAAAATACCGTTACCCAGCATAACGTTATCTTTGCTGATAACGTTAACGCCATTTGACAGAATTAACGTTACCAGATTTTTAACGGTATTCCAAGCCCTGAGAAGAAGCGTACTTTTTTATTTATTTGCTAACGTTTCAGACCGTCCGACGGTCGGTACAATCTAGAGTAAGCTGTGTAAGCTTCGCTTTCTTTCCATTCAGTGTAGTCTAAAGCCTTAATAATTATGATATTCAAATTGATATTCAAAGTATTTCAATTAACTGAAGATTATTTTTTCCAGCAACCCACGAGCAAGTGCTGGAGGTAAACTACCATCTAAGCCAATCATACATGGAGTCGACATACAACTCTTGCTCACAGGTATGTTAACTTTATTACTCTCTTTCTTTCTTTCTTATACAAGATGCATGAATTGATACAGATGCTTGTTTATCACGTCATCCCTAACGGGGTAGACATAGCCCAGGGCTGTAAGACCCAAAGACCCCATTTAGTGTGATACGGACGTGAAGATGGAAGACTTCTCCGATCTGCTTCCGGTGTTTGTATGTATGTTTGTTCGAAGTTTAGTTTACTCTCTAATTTGACCTTCATCAAAGGTGGTAGTCTGGTAGGCGAGTAGATGACACTACCAGTTTTAATTCAAATAATGAATGAAATCAAGGGATCGAAGGGTTTCCGAAAAATGGGGTTCGCAATTTCAAAGTTTACGACCTCTGTGGCCTAGTGGTCATCATGCCAGGCTGTCACACTGGAGGTCCCGGGTTCGATCCTTGGTCAGATCAAGATGGAAAATGATGTTTTTCAGATTGACCTGGGTCTTGGATGTTTATCTATACAAATATGTATTTGTTATAAAATATAGTATATATCGTTGAGTTAGTATCTCATAACATCATAAGTCTTGAACTTACTTTGGCGTTAGCTCAATCTGTGTGATTTGTCTATAGTATATTTATAAATAAATACAGTTAGGGGCGAACTACTTTTATACCAATGTCAACATTTGTGCAAAACAAAACAAAGTGACTATTATTAAAAGATTATAAATATCCTATGATAATAAAGATATTGAATTGAATATGTTTGTCAAAATCAAAAATCTAATATTACTTAATTAGGCTTTCTCAGGCACTTTTACACGTCAAAAATGTTGGTGTACATTACGTGTAATGTTTATTTACTTATTTTTTTTAAGCTACCGATACTAGCGTTTCGCAACGACCACTGCTGAGAAGAAACGCCGAAAGAAACTCATTTACACTAGTTGTAGTAGTTGTATGTAATGTATGTTCCAGGTACAAGTCCCATCGAGTAACCAACTGGCCATGGACTTCATGTGCGGCGAGTGGAGCGCGGCATACTGCTCTCCGCAGCGCTGGTTCGACTCCATGGGCGACGCCAGCTCTACGTTCGTGCCCTTCCAGATCAACTACATCATGGGCGATGAGCCTTCGGATAGATTTATACCAAACAACCCGTCTACAAGGCCGTGCAACATCGGCGATCCAGCGAAAGTGAGTAAAACTCTATGCCTCATGTCATAGACGAACAAATGCTAGCGTAATTTGAGTTTTAGTTTAAATGTTGTAGCTAGATGGAGCTACTAGTTCGAAAGAAGGTAGTTTCGTAGTCGTGCCGTTTAATTTCGGAAAGATGGCGGTATAAGCGTTCATTTTGTACGAACAAACAAGCGCCATCTCTGATTTTTCGTGGATACCGTCAGCCTTAGTACCCAGCATCGATTGTATGATGTATGGCTGGCTAGATAGTAACAACATCTAAAAATAGTACGGGAGGCTTTCTAGCAGAGTACTTTTTTGTATTGGGTTGTCTGTCAGTCCTGACTAGTATTTATTCGTCCATGCTCGCTCATGTTCATAAAAAATCTGCCCTTCCAAATCAGTCGTATAGTGAGTATGCTACCAAATAAAGGAGTGCAGACTTTATTACGCTATTTAGAGAAAAACCAGTGCTCAAGGAATCAGTAGCGTTATACGAGTAGGTACTGAACTGATTTAGGGAGTTTTTGAAAGTATTAGGTAAACTTTTATTTATTTATTTAACTTTATTACAAACGTAATAGGCGGATTTAACCCGTGTGGTTCCGGGATAGAATAGGACCACTCCATCTCTTTCTGTGGATGTCGTAAGAGGCGACTAAAGGACTAAGCACAAACATCTCGTGCTACATTTGCATTCCCAAGGAGGGTTAACGTCGGGCGGTGGCCGGTTGTAAAACTTTTCGCACAAATACATTCCTAAAGAGGGTTGACGTCAGGCAGGCGGCCGGTCGTAAAACTATAGCCAAATCATTTAAACTGTTCCGGCTATTTCTTCACCATTTCGCAAGGTCTTTGGCATCCTTGGGTGACCATTGACATGCATGTTATATTTGGAGAAGAAAAAGCGGGAAAGCGCACCCCGGGCTCCGAAGCAGCACAGCTAAGGATGCAACCGGAAACGCGCTTAGATGAAGAAGGAGAAGTAATAAGCGGATTTAAAGACATAGGCTTTATCTACCAGTCAACCCACTGGTGATGCCGAGAAAAAGAAAACTTTAGAAGGAAGTGCAAATTATGCATTAATTATAAATTATTAAATTATTATTATACTTTTAGTGTGCGGCATATAGCCTATTTGCCTGGTGGTGAAGGCAGAGAAGGCATTTTGTATTCTACTCTCCCTTAAGACTGCAGTTTCCGACCGTGGGAATCTATATTTTCTATCTACACATACGCATTGCGCTGTATTGTACATGCACTATGGAGACGAATTTAGACGAATTCAGAAGCGCAGCGAGCGGTTTGCCTTATCAGCGTTTTCGTCCCCATATTTATTTGAGAATTTCGGAGAACTTAAAACTTTTCTATCTTTTTACAAAAGACAAATTATTTTTATTTATTTATTGTACGTGTCAAAGCATGAATCAATCTTCATATATCGTCGCTTAGGTAACAAAACCGCGTAAGTCAAATTTGAAAAGTTTTAAGGACAGTAACGTCATTGAATGTGCGTCGAAAATATCTATCCAATGACATATAAAACGTCATGTGTCATTTTTTTGACTTACGCGGTATTGTTACCTAAGCGACGATCTGTGTATTTTTTATTTTTTAACTCAGTCGTATGCGCAAGAAATCCGACGACGTATTCGCTTATATTTTCTTTAAAGTTTAACCTTTTTAACTAAGATTTTGAATGAATTAAATTTTTTTTTTATGAAAATCTTCTTATTCACTTTTTAGGATTTTCCTTTGTCTTTATTTCTCTGTAATTTAAACACAACTTCATGTTTTAAATTCCGTGTAAACAACATGACATGAACGTCGCACACCGTAAAAAATTGGAGTACGTCTCAGGTTATTTGGAAGTAAACAAACTATTACAATGAAAATCAATAAATTGTCTAATTCACTTTTTTAATACTGAAATAAACTTCAGTTTAACATATTTAGCTCCAATCAGCTCCGAAAAAGCAGTCAAAATCATTAAAAATAAGGACTGGGCCCTTGAGCCGCCTCTTACGACGGCGGCGTCTCTTCTTGTCATCTTGCCATTTCCCTGTACGGGGTCGGCCCCCCTAATAATTTCACGCCATTATTGACGGTTTTGCGCCATTTCTGGGCTTATACCCAACGTCTTTATATCATTGGAGATGGTTCAACTTATTATGTTCGTTACCGTATTGTCCTTAGAACCAGCCGGGCTGCTCGTGCCTGGACTGCGCGGCGTCGTGCCCGGCGCCGCCCCCCCCGCGCCCGCCGCCGCGCCCCTTCAGCATCCACGGCGCGGACGGGTACGCCGTGGTCATGGCGATCGTGTTCGTCATCTTCACCACGCTGTTCCTCAGCGGGGTGTACTGCTGCAACCAACAGGAGAACGCTGTCGGTGAGTGTATGTGGCTATTCTATACAGGATGATTTGTAACTACCAGCCAAATTTTTGGAGCGAGCAAGATTAGTCCATGATACTGAACTACATGCCATAAAAACAATTAAAAAAATCGCCTTCCCATACAAATCAGCGCTCAGCCTTTTGTATGAATGGATGAAATTTTTTATCGATATTTAATATATTGTTTATACATAATAATTAAATTTTTAACAAAAAAAAAAAACAACCTTCTTCAATTTTTTTAGGAGTTTCTTCCATATCTCCAAAGTTCTTCATCATATCTTCACCAAATTAAAATGGGACCAACTTGGTAGTAAAGGCTTTCAAATAAAAAAAGAATTATCTAAATCGGTTTACAATTGGTGAAGATATCGCGTAACAAACATACATAAAAAAAAAATTAAAAAAAAATATACAGTCGAATTGATAACCTCCTCCTTTTTTGAAGTCGGTTAAAAAGTAGTTCAGTATGATGGGCTGAATTTGCTCCATAATAGGACTGATGATTAAAAAGTCACCCTTTACAACTATGCTGGAGGAGTGCTGACATGCAGAAAAGAGAAAACTGAATGTACCAGTTGTTTCTCTGCCCACGCAGATCGTTAAAGCCGATCAAGGGAATGGGTGAAACACCATCCAAATTTTTAGAGCAAGTCCAGTCCATAACATACATATGTATACTATCTATAGTCCCCGAAAAATTTCGTCGTCGGAAGAGCCAATAAATTTGTTTGATCATATTTTGCTTAATTTTATTTTTGAAAAGTGATTCAGTACTACTGGACTGAACTTGCTTTAAAACTAAAAGGCTGGCATTTAAAAAGTAAGCCTCTAAAACTGTAATCTAGGAAATTATATGTTACCGTTTTTTAGTAGGCTGAGGTTAGTAAGTAAATTCTTTATTGTATAAAAAGACAGCAAAAAAATACAATAAATTTAAATTTGACAATGAAGTGATTAACGAGAAAAATTATGTAATTGTAAAAAATTAAGTACGAAGGCGGAGTTATCCGTATTTGCAGCAGATATCTTAAGATTTCCGTGCTCATAACTTCTTGTACAAAAAAAAAACCGTCAGCCCAGTCCAATTATGAGTTACAGCTAGATGAAACTGATAATTATTATGAAAATTCTTGGTTTCGTTTAAATATTCTCATTATAACATGACATGTACCTAATCATGAACAAACAACAGAAGTAGACAACACCATAAATTATTTCTATTGTGTGTAAAACTACTATCGACATTGGATGACGGTTCGGTGTTGGTGTAGGGATAAGTTTTACCGTAAGTTTTTATAAGCACAAAGATCGATGTTACTCTATAAAACTAAGTTTAAACAGTCAAACCGAGATTCTGTTTGGTTTGAAATATAGTAGTCTAAGATCCCGATCTATCTCGTGGACCTCTTATCTTTTTTCCAGGCGAATGATTTAATAAAGTATACGGATGTAGATAAGGTCAAAAAGTATTATTCCATTTAGTCCGTCACTTAGATTATCCAAAAATAATGGACACATATTTTTTCGTTTTTCAAATTAGTAAATATTCACAAAGATACAAAGCATTGAAGATCCGCGGAGTGGTGGCTTGTGACGTCACCGACCGACACAACGTCATGCGAAATTTAATCTTGTAAATTGTATCTTCGTCAATAGTTGTTAGTTCGTGAAAAGAAAAAATACGTGTACACTATTTTTTAATAATCTATCTGATGGATGAGCCAAAATATTTTTTTTAATCTACACACTTAGTTTATAATATAATCGCCGATATTTTTTTTTATATTCTGATATTTCTGAGTAACATCTATCTACAACCACGCACAAGATTAGCTTGCAAGTTTATTGCTATGAAATCCTATTTTGCTCATTATAGCAGTGGTTATGCTTTGGTGTTGGGATTGATAATAATTTTGTTATTATTTATTATTTTGGAGCATAGCAAATGTTACTAATACTTATATCAAAGATATTGGTGCAATGTTATATATATGTAAAATTATTATGTTGGGCATTGTTTGCATGCAATTCGTGCGTGCCAATTAGCATTGTGAAATCATAAAGTGAAATCAAGAATCAAATCGAAATATAATTTATCTTCTTTACTTCGTAAAACAAAAGATATGCACCATCGACCGATGCATGCGATCTTGTGCGTGGGTTCATATCTACAGACGTCACGTGAAATGGAATGCAGCAGTGATAAGGGACTAGAAATAACTTTCATTGTGTAATTATGTTAAGGCGGATACGAAGAGAACTGTCGAAACTTCATGTATTTTTGTTTACTAAAACTTTGACCTGAAGTGATTCTAAGCGTTAAAACATTTTTTATAGGTTTGTTCGGACACTTAACAAGGTGCCCGAATTCTTAAAATTTTGAAATTCATCAATATACTTACCATTTAAAAAAATGTTAATAAATGATATCTAAAAATTATTTTTCTTCCAAAACTCTATGAATATACATTGAGGAAAAAATAATTTTACTCAAAAATATTAGTATTGTGATTCCGAAGGTCTTCTTTTTCGATACAAAAAATTAGTTAAATAATTAATAAAAACCCATAAAATCTACATTCCGCGTCATTCCGCCTCTAGCTTCACAGTCAAACAAAATATGTGAAAGCATGCGGGGTGCTTTGCGGATCGCCCCGCACCTCATCCCCTCAGAGTCTGTTCGTATTCCGCCTTAAAAGGATGCACATACTGCTCTTGTGACGTATTTGTTGTTTCGTATAATATATTGTCCTAAAACAACTATAGTGAAATACCCTATAGTTACAATAATGTTGTTATTCCATTTTACGTCGCTATCGTCTATAGGCTTTAAACTCGGTGACTTTTTAAACACCAGCCAAATTTTGGACCAAGTTCAGTCCATGATATTGAACTACTTACTATAAAAAAGTTAGTTAAAATTGATAAAATTTTTTCGTCCTACCATACAAATCCGTTTGACTGACTGCTGATTTGTATGGGAAGGTGAATTTTTATTTCAGTTTTTCGTTAATTTTTTATATGGAAAGTAGTTCTGTATCATTGACTGAACTTGCTCCATAAATTTGGCTGATGGAAAAAAGTCTGCCTGTATAAAATTGGTGTCGGTTTGTGCGATTCCTTGTCGTAAATAAAACTTGTCTAACATGTTTAGAAGTACGTCAAGTGTCGATAATATGTTACTCATTGTTATTCTGATGACGTTATACCGAAAAAGGAAGTAAATGATCTAATGCAAACATGACACGTTACACGGAAGCCCGCAATAATATTTTCAATAATATTAGCATCTGTATAAATATTTCTAACAGTATGTGTGTCAACTCCTGTGAGGCGCGGGGGCGGGTTGAAATACTGCGCTGGAGTTGACATACTATTAGGCTCGAGCTACACTGAGTTGAACGTACCGCGAGAAGCAGTTTTATAACAAGACATTATAAACTATAAGTACAATGTCATAAGATAGCCGCGCTGGCTCGAGCAGTCGCGCCCCGTTCATTCTATCAAGCGTTTCTATTATGTCATTCTACATAAAGTTTATACATTTCATCGCGTCGATGCCAATTCAGTGTAGCGCGAGCCTTACTAATCATTATACACACGATATTTTACATTATTTGATAATTTCACTACATTTTCTACCGGCTCATTATACTTGATTCTCAAAACAACTGAATCTCTATTGAAATATCTGTTTTATATTTTCGCGATCATTGAGTTGGCCTTGAAGCGAAAGTTTGTTTTGGTTTGTACTTTAAACCCCTTTCGGCACATACAGACTAAAGGGGAACTCACATTGTCCACGCGGCAATCGGATTGAGCCGAGCGGAAAAAACCTTTAGGGCGCCCGCTACGTTAAGTGGGTGACGTGTTCAGTCTATCTGTCACAACATATGCGACAGAGACACGGCAACACGCGACGGATTCTGCTATCTCTTTCGCACGTAGAGTTTGTGTCAGAGATAGACTAAACACTTCGTATGCGGCCGCTCAACGTAGCGGACGCCCTGAGTACAAACAATTAAATGTAATATAGTTTTGAAAGAGTTTTGTGGGCCATCTACGTGTAACTAGGTGGTCAGACTACTTGAGCAAGGTCAGGAAAACTTGACATAAAGCTTATTCCAATCGACTCAATCTGCGATGACAGATGTAGACTCTCTTTGACCCACTACTGTAGACTTCCTAACATTATAAACTAAGTAAAATGAGCGGTAGAATCTGTGTCGGTTGGAATGCTTGCTAACTTCGGTGCTTGGGACAGACGTGTGGGCGCGCGCGGCCGAGGCGAGGCGCGGCGGGCCCGAGGCCAGTCCGCTGCACAGCCACCGATCCAGTACGTATAGGATCCCTTTTATACCAATGTTGATTTCAGAATTTACCACTTCAAATTGAACTTTATTGCTTTTGAATAAAGTTCAAAACGATCAGATTTTACAGGGCATAGACACTTACGCTCTATTAAAATCCCCTTTTCCCCTTTTGAAAATTATTTTGCAACATCTTGTTATGTCCTTACCTTAGTGTGCCTCTCAAATTTGACACTTATATAAAACTTCAGCAACGTTCCCCTTTTTCCCCCTATTTTCCCCTAATCAAAAATCGATATCGCCTAAAAAATTTAATTAATATAAAAATGAGCACATATTGTCTTGTCCAAAATGCCTCCAAATCCTACACAATGCAAGACCTAAATGAGGCCATTGACCGAGGGGACAGTGGCCAAACACTGGTCAAGCTTATTATAGTTGTGGTTCTGTGAGAACAGTAGACCTCGCGAGCACTTATAACCATCCCCTTTCCCCCGGCTTAGCAAAGCCATTTCAGTGAAATCCGTCTATACCTCTGTATAACGCTACAGCAAACATCATCAAAAAAATATTTTGCAACATCTTGTTTAGAATGAAATCCTTAGAGACACTAGCGTCTTTCGAGCGTCGTCGTCGTGTCAGCGTTGAGCGTTTGCGTAGCATCGACGCGACGCGGCGCTAGCGCAACGTTTTTTGCGATCAAGTACAATTCGTAACACAATCCACTTGTCTAGAGATGGGCGTTGGATAAATACCCAATCTACCCATTTGGGTATTAACCCGGTAGATTAGGTAAATACCCGTATCTACCCATGTTGCGAATTGTATTTGTTCGCAAAAAACGTTGCGCTGGCGCCGCGGTGACGCGACGTGTGTCACTTAGTGTGTTTCTCAAATTTGATTGACATCCGTCAATAAATAACACTACAACAAAGTTCCCCCATTTTCCTCCTATTTCTACCCCAATCAAAAATCGCGTACGACTGAAAAACTTAAATGAATCAAGGAACTTGTGCGCCAATTTTGGTTAAAATCGGTTGAAAAATGCGACCTGTAGGCGAGTCGAGAAGAATCCGCTAGTTTCCAACAAGTCAAATCAGACAATTTTGTCTAAACGTCAAAACAAACATTTTCTATGAGATTTCTATGAAATATCGGACTGTGACGTCATAGTTTTTTGGAGTCAAATAGTGCTCTTTATATCTGTTTTTCAGCATTAATAAATCTATAATCATGTTCAAAATGGATGTGATCAATGACAAGTGGCATTATTTTATTACGTTTATGTTTTGTTACGTTTTATAGAATAAAACGTAACAAAACATACATACGGTAGGCAGAGACTATGGACCTCCACTTGCTACGACCTTGACAGACCTCTTTCGCTTCATCTACACTCATCAACCTCTTCATCATTCTCTTAACAGTACTAAATAATTTATTTTTGACCCAGGAAACTACCCAATTTAGAATTTTTTACATACACCTAAGTAAATTCTGAAACCAACAGTATTTGAATGTCGTATGATTTGTCTTGTGTTATTATACGTCCGTCAGCAGAGTACTATTAAAACTACTGACCCCGAATAGAGTTAT
This sequence comes from Acrobasis repandana, assembly GCA_963576875.1. Taxonomy (NCBI): domain Eukaryota; kingdom Metazoa; phylum Arthropoda; class Insecta; order Lepidoptera; family Pyralidae; genus Acrobasis; species Acrobasis repandana. The sequence goes on along the minus strand of OY756230.1, from coordinate 4,071,871 downwards.
ATTAATAAAAGTGCAGTGTTATCGTACATACACGATAATAAACGGGTGTTTTATTACGCTTTAATATAAGATATTAATCTACACCTTGTGTTAAATTAACCTGCACTGTATATTCTGCACGTAAACATTCATTAATACGCATGATTCTAATGGAATGATACATTTAAGGTGTTATGTTAATACTAACGTCACCACTTAATCAAACTAAAAAGACAAAAAGTAAAGTAGTTCTTGCAAAGGAACCACAGAGAACAGAGGAAATTCACTTGTATATGTCTAAATTAATATTATTTTCCATAATAGGGAGGTCCGAGTCCGTCCTAAGTACCTATACTTAGGACGGACTCGGACATTATAAAATCTTTCCCTCGTTTGTATGTATATTGCTTTTGTATGTTATTGACATGATCATGTTGGAGCGTGTACACATTACCGACGCCGCCGCGGCAGCGTCGCGCGCTCGGATTTATTTACAGATCTGTGATTTTATTACTATTTGTTACGTCGTCGGGGCGGCGCCGTGTGTAACGGTCAGTACATATACTGGTGTGTGATTGTGTAAACGCTCTTATTCGTAGACCAATATTTACTTCTATATTATTTAGTTATAATGACAGTTCGGTAGCAGATAGTATATAAATCTAGATGAGTATTTTTAATCTTTTGATGACCTCCGTGGCGTAATGGTTAAGAAGCTAGTCCACAACCCGGAGGTTCTGGGCTCGATCCTCAGCCAGGACAAGGTTAAAATGGCCTTTGTCAAATTGTCCTGGATCTTGGGTGTTTATCTAAATATGTATTTATTATAAAATATAGTATCGTTGAGTTAGTATCCCATAACACAAGTTTAAAACTTCAAAATTAAAGTCAAAAACAAAAAAACTTCAATCTAAAAAGGTAGAATTAAATATTGGTCCTGTAATTAGGGTCCATGTGACGCAGCATTGGCCCTTAAGACGAAACCATAACTGCGCGCTGCGTTACCGCTAAGCAAATATGTGCAGTGTAGAAAAAAAAAACAATTATTTTGCGTAGTTCTGTTTTCGTCTTTAAAGAAAGCGTTCATAAAATACGCAACGTGATATAACTATATTCCACCAGGTGTCGCGTCAGACACTAACCAACAAGAAATGGCCGGCAACCCCCCCGCCTGGACCGGAGACCAGCCGGACGAGCCTGTGGACGCGACCTTCTTCGAGAAGCTCGGCGCCAAGACTGAGAGCACGTTGGAAGACTTCTTCGAGTGGTGGGGCAACATCATGGCGGCCAGGCCTTGGCTTATACTGTTTTTGGGTAAGTGACAACAAACAGGGTGATTTTAAAACTCGTATCTTTTTTTAAGGAAAGTACTCTTAAGGCAATATCAAAAATACATATTCTGTTATATGTATCCGTTTCATAATAAAAACCAAAGATATCAGCCGACAAATGCATACAAAAAAATCTCCTATTTTAAAGTCCCCGCTCGCTACCTGGCTCGTGGCGGGGCGCGGCCGGTGAGCGGGGAGCGCAGCGGCCGTGCGTATAGTATAGCATAGTAGCCATTTTGCCAGAAATAACTGGACATGACTCGGCATATTTAGATTTGCCCCTTCCTAAAAAAAAGTCCGTACTACCTGTTGGAGTGACACCCGGTGCAGGGATGGAACAGCATAATGGAATGGTACATTTGAAGTAAGACCATTAAGGGACATAGTTTTTGGTGGGGCGTACCAATTATAGTGAATACATATTCACTATAATAGGCGATGTAGGTACTTGGCAGATGTGCTTCCAGAAAAATAGGAACTTATGTTAATGTAGTTATTTTCTATGATGCTAACAAATGTATTTCTCTAGGTCTTGTGTTCATTGTCGCACTCGGCCACGGCATGTCCTACACGAAGCTCACAACAAACCCGGTGGAACTTTGGGCGTCCCCTACTTCCCGGTCTAGAGTCGAGCGCGAGTACTTCGACTCTCACTTCGAGCCCTTCTACCGCACTGAGATGGTCATCATCAGCTCTAAGGACCTCCCGTACATCGAGCACGAAACCCCGTCTGGCAACTTGACTTTTGGACCTGTGTTCAATGCAACCTTCATGCTTAAAGTGCTTGAGCTGCAGAACCAGATATTGGGTAAGTTTCATCATAGTTTGAACCTACAAACAATAATTCTCTAGAATCGTAACTAATCGCGAAAAATCATTCCACGCGATATGTACCGCGGCGGGCGGGACTTAAAATATTAACAGCGCGGCGCGACAGTTCGCCGTGACACTCGAGTCGTGCGGTTGCGTCGCAAGAAGTTTCCTTTGAGAATATTACTGTGTTTTTGCGATAATCGATTCATTAAGAATGCCGTCATTGCCGTTAAGTAGTGTAAAAGCTATACAGACATAAAAACGGACTTACCTTTCATATGTAAGTAAATAAATATTTTAATATTGTACCTCACCGCTCGTGGCGTTGACCGCGGCCGTGTCGATGGAGGGGCCGGCTTCGGGGAGCTGGCTGCTTGACCAACATGACGCGTACGTGACCTTGTCGCGACCAATCGCATGCATCTTTGTCTATGTGTGTGTTTGAGTGTTTCGTTGTAATTACTGTTCGTTTGTTTGAGTAAATGGAATCAGAATCGAATCGGTGAATGTAGGACCGTTAGAATTCTAGAGATTATATTTCGCTGGTTTGAACGAACTCTTTGAATACTATCGGCATTTCATAATAAACCCGAAATACTTAGCATCTCCATAAATAATAATAATAAACTTGACTCGCAATTTGAGCCCTTCTACCGTAGCTGAGATTGTCATTATCAGCTCTAAGGACCACCAATACATCGAGCACCAAACCTGGTGAAAGATTTATAGAACCTATAAAGTTTCAACCGTCATTCTTGTTAAAGTTTCAACCGTTATTCATGTTAAAGTTTCAAGCGTTATTCTTGTTAAAGTTTCAACCGTTATTCTTGTTAAAGTTTCAACCGTTATTCTTTGTTATAGCACTAAACAACGGCGTCGGCATCGAAGAGATCTGCTTCGCCCCGCTTTCCAGCGAGTTCACGGGGCCCACCACCGCCGAGCAGTGCGTGGTGCAGTCCATCTGGGGCTGGTGGGGCAACGACGCTGAGGAGTTCGAATTGGACATCGAAGATAACAAGTACCTCGATAAGATCGCCACGTGCTCCAAGTGAGTCAGATACCCATTGACTTATATATCACTAGCGTAAGAACTAGGCCAACCGCGCGAAGAAATGGCACAAACTCGTTGACCCGATATAGTCGGTTTGCGGGCCAACGCGACTTAGTCGTCCTCGGTCCGCGGAAGAGTTCATTCGTTTTTGTTTCATACTTGTAAATACCATAAAAATGCCTGGTTGCGCATTTAATGGCTGCAAAAACTACGATATAGGTTAAAAAAGTACATGGAATATCGTATTATCGGTAAGTAACATAACTGTTTGTTATAATTAAAATACTAAGGAATTTTACCGCGCTAATTTTACAACCGAATAGCAGCCATGCTCCCAGCGTCGCGCCCGGAGTGACAACAGGGCATGCGCATTGGTTGCTCCGTGCGTGACGTTGAATGTATGAAGATATTTTATGCAAAATGTTCTGATGGGCCCATCCTGAGTTAAAATCATAGCAGATACCCCAATTTAGGAAGCGTCTCCGTTTCAGCTGCGGCATAAATTCTTCCATGTGTCCGGATGTCCCGATGTCCAGATTTCCGGCTGTTATCGCCTTCTGGATAAGTCATACTTTTCATTAGGAATTTTGAACTTTACCAAGGTCGCTGGAAAGTGTTGGATGCAGGCCGCTCTAGATCGATTATTTTAAAAAGCAGTGGACGTTATGCGGCTGAAATGATGCTAATTCAGAATTAGATTTTAGGGTTCCATACCCAAAGGGTGCCAATTGGTCCCTATTACTGAGACTCCGCTGTCTATCCGTCCGTCTGTCACAGGGCTTTATCTCTTTAACCGTAATAGCGAGACACTTGAAATTTTCACCGATGATGTATTACTAAAGCCGCTATAAAGTAAAAAAAAAGCGTAGCACTCCGGAAGTTCCGATAGAAGTGAAAACTTGAACAATTACGAGGTGTCGGTTACACGTAACAGTGTCGCGAGTTCAATGGTTTTTCCATCTCAAAAATAGACCAACGCGTCTAAAGAAGTTTTCATGCACGAGTCCGACTCGCACTTGACCAGTTTTATTTTAAGCATATGTTGTTTCGTCAGCAACCCGTACTCGTGCCTGGCGCCGTACGGCGGGCCCGTGCTGCCGGCCGTGGCGCTGGGCGGCTTCCTGAAGCCGGGCCAGCAGCTGGCCAAGACCTCGCCCTACCACGAGGCCACCTCGCTCATCATCACCATCCTCGTCAACAACAAGCACGACAAAGACAAGGTAAAAATTCGACAATCCCATACAAATCGCCTGGGCGGCTGCACATTTTTGTATGAAAATCCACGAACAAAAATTCTCTAGAATCGTAACTAATCCCGAAAAATCATTCCACGCGATATGTACCGCGGCGGGCGGGTCCTAAAATATGAACAGTTCGCCGTGACACTCGAGTCGTGCGGTTGCGTCGCAAGAAGTTTCCTTTGAGAATATTGCTGTGATTTTGCGATAGTCGATTCATTAAAAATGCAGTAGCCATACAGACATGAAAATTAGTTATTAAAAAAAAAGTAACACTTAAACAAGGTTATTTATTTTAGCGTAGCGTACTGCAAAATTGCAACTTTTTTTAAAATGCAAACTGCAATTTTTTTTTATTATTTTAATTATTTATAATAGGTACCATCCGCTCGTTGCGTTGACTGCCTCACCCGACCGACGACGACGCGTGACCTTGTCGCGACCAATTGCATGCATCTTTGTCTATATGTGTGCGTTCGAGTGTTTCGTTGTAATTACTGTTCGTTTGTTTGCGTAAATGGAATCAGAATCGAAGCCGTGAATGTAGAAGCGTTAGATTTCTAGAAAATTATATTTCGATGTGTATCTATTATTAAATATAGTTAGAGTCAGCTCACACCGAGACGCCACGCGATGTGGCGCAAACTTTTAAAGATATATAGTTTTCTAACTTAGTCTCTACACAAAAAGATACTAATTTCAGTAGCCGTTCACCAAAATTTGTATCTTTTTGTAAACTGACCCTTAGTATCCCAAGTTGGAAAACTTAAGGGCTAGCTCAATCTGTGGAATTTGTCTGTATCTATTTAGGTATTTGTCTATAAAAACTCGTTAATTTTCTAGCTCACTTCTGCCATGCATTGCGCGAACTATTGAAAAAATATAGTTTCCTAACTTGTTTTCCACTCAAGAAGATACTTATTTCAGTAGCCGCTGACTGAAATTTGTATCTTTTTGTGAACTGACCCTTAGTATCCCAAGTTTAAAAACTTTGGGGCTATTATCTATCTTATCTATTTATTTGTTTATAAAAACTTGTTAATCTCTCAGCTCACTCCTGCCCTGCAATGGGAGAAGGAGTTCATAAGCTTCATGAAGAACTACACGGCGGACATGCCCCCGCACATGGACATCGCGTACACGTCGGAGCGCTCCATTGAGGACGAGCTGGACCGGGAGTCGCAGTCCGACGTGTCCACCATCCTGGTGTCGTACTTCATCATGTTCGCCTACATCTCCATCTCGCTGGGCAGGTTCACCAGCTTCTCCAGGCTGCTCATCGACAGCAAGGTCACGCTGGGGCTCGGAGGTTGGTTGTCTTACTACAGTTTACTAGCTCCATAGTTTAACCCCAAATAAAGAACCTAATCATCGATAGTAAGGTCACGCTGGGGCTCGGAGGTTGGTTATGTTGTAACTTTAGCTTGCATGTGTACATAATTCCGCGCGTTCCGTGCAGCTATGCAAACTTCAACCTATGTGTACTGTGCATGTCATCATCAGGTCTTTTTTAATCTCCACTGCAGGAGCACGACCCTCTCTCTACTACCAGAGCCATATATTAGCCAGAGCAGTCAGAGGATTTGGCCTACGCTCTCCACGCTGGCCAGACGGGTTGGAGAGGTCTCACTGATGTTTATAAGCTTTGTTTAGGTTGTGTTTCCTAATCGTCTTTTACGACATCTACGGGAAGACTTTGTGATCCTAATCCATTCTGCCATAAATTTTTTTTTCTGAAAAATTATCAAAGATTGGTTATTTATTGAAGCAGCAATTAGCATTTCAAATATAAGCATGAAGAAGAGTGGGAGTGTGGTAGGGACATCTCGCTATCTCTTTCGTACACGTGCGGAACCTAATAAAAAAACATTTTTGGGATGATTGGAAGAATAGAGGAAAGGCTTTTGCCTAACACTGGGACTCAATAGCCTTAAAAAATAGTTTTAAGAATCATACGCTCTATACCATGTTTAATTCGGTGGCCCGGTAGAAAACCGAATTGCATTTCGCAAGTTAAGCAACACCAGCGGCGTGGTCCGCACTATGGGTGACCAAAAAGTGGCATAAAAATTTCTTGTGCTCCTCCGTGCTTCGGAAGGCATGTCAAAGCCGTTGGTCCCGGCTGTCATCGTGGTATGGCAGTCGTGAAGCTATGTCAGATGCCTTTAAGCAGCTTGAAAAATCTGACATATGTGTTGGCCATTTACACAAACGAAAAAAACATCAATTAATGTGTGTTTTCAGGAGTCCTCATTGTGCTGGCATCGGTTGTATGCTCCGTGGGTATATTTGGCTACGCCGGCGTGCCCGCCACCATGATCATCGTGGAGGTCATACCGTTCTTGGTGCTGGCCGTGGGCGTGGACAACATCTTCATTCTGGTGCAGACTAACCAACGGGAGGGCAGGAGGCCCAACGAAACTGTGGCTGAGCATATTGGAAGGACGTAAGTGCACATTTACTGCCGCTCGAGTCATAATCATCATCTTTTCAGCTGCTAACCGTCCACTGCCGCTGTGGACATAGCATAGGCCTCAAGGATTTCCAAAATGACCGGTCTAAAGAGGCCTGCATCAAGTTACTGAGTAAGGGAGTCCCCACACTGATTGACGCGGAATCGACTTTAGCCGGTCAGAAAAACCTTTATGTCAATGGAATAAGGGCGTCGCTAATGACATTCGCATCGGTTTGGCGCGGACTACGTGACGCGACTACGGCTGGCGGCGAAACAAGTAGTTTGCCGGTTATCTGATTACATCCGTATGCTGCTGAAAGTAAACGAACACCCACGTCTACGCGTGTACAGCAGTCGTTTGTAAGATTTCGTGTCCGGCGGCAGCTGATCGGCGTCGAAGACGGCCGTAACGGCGTTGATATGATCCGCTCGCACGATTTCATCTCCGACGGCAGCCGAACGGCTCCCGAATGGCAATGGCCGTTCGGACGAGTTTAAGGTCATTCGGAAAAGTCGGCGATAGTTCGGAGAGTCAACATGATTTTTATTACAAACGGGACTCCAGTAAGCCCACAAAGAGATGGAGGAACGAACTTGATTCCTACTGCGGGAATTGGACATCAAATGCCCTTAATCTAAAGAGTTGGAGTGTTGAAAATATAAATAGAATTGATTTTTAGGGTTCCGTACCCAAAGGGTGCAAACGGGACCCTATTGCTGAGACTCCGCTGTCTGTCTGTTTTTCCGTCTGTCACAGGGCTCTATCTCTTGAACCGTAGTAGCTAGACACTTGAAATTTTCACAGATTATGTATTACTATGGCCGCTATAACAACAAATACTAAAAATAAAAAAAAGTTAAAAATTAAACGTGTTTTTTTAGCGTTTTAAAACACTGTACGGAGGTACGGAACCCAGTATCATGTACGAGTTCGGCTCGCACTTGCCCGTTTATTTTTCATTGCAGTAACTCTGTAATAGATGATAGAAAAGTCGACAGGGAAAAAATGCTAAAGCATTAAGTCTACCTATTGTAGCTTTTGACCCAATAAAGTTTTAAATAAATAGAAGTAAGTTTGATTTCCATTTAGTTCTCTTCAGAGATAATTTTGACTGTGCACAGATTGGGTCAAGTCGGGCCGTCGATGTTCCTGACGTCGGTGTCGGAGTCGGTGTGCTTCTTCCTGGGCGCGCTGAGCGACATGCCGGCCGTGCGCGCGTTCGCGCTGTACGCGGGCGCGGCGCTGCTGGTGGACTTCCTGCTGCAGGTCACGTGCTTCGTGGCGCTGCTGGCCATCGACACGCACCGCCAGAACTCGAACAGGTGGGGTTTTCTTTAAATTATTTTGCAAATTGATTTTAATGGACTTTATAATATGAAATTGGTGTTGTTTGGTGTTATAAATGCTCATGCTCACGAACAATATGTGAAATAGTTAAAGTAGACAGTCATAGTACGGCTGTAGTGATATTTGTTTCGCGGACTGTGTGTCTTCGGGCGTCGTCCGCCACTCAATCGGCTATGAAAACCAGTGGACTCGTATAGATTTGTCACCAGAAGCTCCCCTAAAGCAATCAAAGGCCTACACCAACCTTTGATTGTAACTTGTTAGGAAAAAAGAATTTCCCACGTTTTATTAACTTGTTACTGGCTAAATACGCAGTAAAGCACTTATCGACAAAAAAAAAAATCAGATTTAAAAAGACGAGATTATCAATTAACGTTACGCGATATCGTCGCTAGTGGAAATGTGGACTGGGTTTCGAAAAATTGTATTTTATTGAGTCCGTCAGTTAGGTTATCCGAAAATAATGGATATTTTCGGTTTATCAAAGGAGTGAAAATTCACAAAGATAGAGACAGCGCGTCGAAGTTTCGGTGTGTGCCTATATTATTATTGGTCCTATATTATTATTGGTCCTATATTGGTGTAGATATGATAAAGAAGGAGATATGGAATACACTCTTCAACGTCCTATAGCATTTCGACGATGAAGTCATATATATAAGAAGTAGATCATGTCGAAAAACCTTTTTAGGATTTTACCTGTCTGTACAGAAAACCTGGTTTCTAGACCCACTAATCTATTTTAGGGTCAAACACAATACATAACATATAAATACAAGTTAAGGGTGGGAACTTGATGGTGGCAATATGTAAAAATGGCAAAATCAAACATAGATATCAAAAGTGTTGACGATGCTTCAAATATTTTTTCTTAAATAGGTCTCTTTGTTCACAGATTCGACATCGTATGCTGCATACAAGGCGCCAAAGCGACGGAAGGCAACACAGCGGGCGAAGGCGCGCTATACAACTTGTTCAAACAGATCTACGTGCCTTTCCTTATGAAGAGAGAAGTCCGCGCATCCGTCATGATCATATTCTTCGCCTGGCTTTGCTCGTCTGTCGCCGTAAGTATTACTATACTAGTTGCAGAGCCTATACCACAGAATACAGTAAGAGTAAACAGAAGGGACTCTTCTAAGGTGCGCGCAATATACGTCCCCGTTCCCCGCACCCGCACCTCTCCCCCGGTTCTTGACGGCCAACGTGAGAAATCGAGGCGAAAACGGGGGAGAGGTGCGGGGACGGGGAACGGGGACGCCTGGGTGACGCATATTGCGCGTACCTTAGGAGTTTCCGGCCTGTGCCTATACCAGGTGATAGTGACTAAACACCGGCAACATTTTTTGACTACTTATATTTTAAGAGGATTGTGTAGCTGGAAATTTTCATACAAAAAGCGATAACGTTTCTCCCCCCTTAAACAAAGAGTCCAATTTTGATATTTTTTAACACGTTGATATATTGGATAAGTAGGGCCGTACGTTTTTGTTTGAAAGAAATATTGCTTATAACAAAAATTATTAGCATCTCAATATCCATATTTTTTACTAAAAAATTACCTCGAGCGTTTAAGTTAAACTAAACCGAATTATTAAAATAGGAAACCGTACAGCCCTACATTAAGGTGTAGTGTAGAATGACCAAAATTGCCTAATTTTGTAAAGGTTTAGGGGGGTGGAAACGTTATCGCCCGAAACAATATTTCAGAAGGAAAAAGTAGGCAATCGCCTCTAAGAATTGCAAGTCTCTCTATCGCACGACACGGGTCGGAAGCAGAGCGCCGTGAAACAGATACTACTCGCGATGCGTATCGGCACCACACAATACGCAACATGACTGAAAAAAATTTTTTGGCCCATCGGTTAGATTATTAAAAAATATTGTACACGTATTTTTTCTTTTCTCTGAGAAACAATAAATAACGAAGATACAGCGCATTTAAATTTCGTATGACGTCACGCTTTCGTACGATTTTTACACATCGGTGACGTCACAAGCCCCCACTCTCGAACTTTGATACTCTGTATCTTTGTGAATGTTTACTATTTTGATAAACTGAAAAATATGGGTACATTATTTTTGGATAATCTAACTATCGGACTAATTAGAATATTACTTTTTTGACCCAGTCATCATCCCTATTCTCTTAAGTTTACTTACAAATTGATTATAAAGTTGGTGCAATAAAGAAAAAAGTTTTATCTGCTATATGTGTTTACTGTTTTCTTCCCGCAGGTGGCGCCACACATAGAGATCGGCCTCGACCAAGAGCTCTCGATGCCGCAGGACAGCTTCCAACTGAAGTACTTCCAACACCTCAATAAGTACCTGAACATCGGCCCGCCCGTGTACTTCGTCATCACCGAGGGTTTGGACTTCAGCCAGACCAACACACAGAACATGGTCTGTGGGACCCGCTTCTGTCGGCCCGAAAGTGTTTCTATGCAGTTATACTCAGGTTAGTGCCTTAGTTGTATCATCATCATTATCAGGTGGTTCTAGTCTCCACTGCAGAAGCACGACCCTCTGCCAGTTGGGTTAAAAAGGTCTCACTGATGTCCAAAATTTTTTTAGCTTGTATTTCCTTAGTTGCCGTCTACGACATCCACGGGAGGACTTGGTAGATCGAGAGCTGGCATGAATTTTTGGGTAGGTGTTTGAGGAAAGTTGAAAACTTGTCACATACCTCTCCTATTATACCCCAACACGGAACTGCAGACCTGGCTGGTGAGTAGCGGGGCTAAACCATTTTGATTTATTAAGATTGACCTGGCAGGTAGGAAGTCCCGTCAAAATGACCTATCTTTTTGAGAATCTTATTTTTTAGTTATAAGTAAATAAATACCTTTTTTATATTTTTTTTAAAAATACTTTTGCACGCGTTGGCAATATCAAAGCTCCGACTAAATCGTCTGGCTTATTGGATTTTTTTATTTATTATACATTAAACTACAACATTTAAAAAATGCATATTGCCACCAATACCTTACTACTTAAAAAAAAAAACATTAAAGAAATTATAGGTTGCTTTAGCCCCGCTACTCTCCAGCCAGGTCTGCAGTTCCGTGTTGGGGTATAATAGGAGAGGCATGTGACAAGTTTTCAGCTTGCCTCAAATACCTACCCAAAAATTCGTGCCAGCTCGGACCATGGACTGATTCTATTCTACTCTGCTGGGAACCACACGACCTTAGTTGTATAGTCATTAATAAGTAGTGAAATATGGTGTCTCACTAGGTAGTATCTTGGTCCAATACCCAGAATATGATTTGCTCTATGCAGTTATATTCAGGTAGTTTCATAGTTGTGAAGTAACTAATACCTAATATCAAGAGTAGTGGAATATGGTGTCCCTCAAGGAATTATCCTTGGTCCACTATTATTCATAGCTGTATTCTGTATCTACTTCAGAGCTTGTCGGTGACGTTGTGAGGACAGAAAGAAGTAGTGAAATATAGTGTCTCACAGGGTAGTATCTTGGGTCAACACCCATTACATGTGCGGGACTCGCTTCTGTCGCCCCGAGAGTGTCGCCACGCAGCATATTTTCTATTATAGGTTTGTGTCATAGTAACCATGTAAAAATCTAATTTGTTATGTAACTTCCACTTATGTTTCTTTATGTATTTCTTCAATGATTGTGTTCTTTTATAATATCTTTTTCATCTCATCTATTCGAAAAACGACGATTTTATCCCAAATATTTGGGGCTAAAGTCACTGGTAATTCTCTAGACACTGAAAAGTAAAAAGTAAATTCCCTGGGCGTTAAAACACATTTGAAAACCGAACACGAATGTAGTTAATCAAAAATAATATTGGCAGTCGGCAAAAAAAAAGAAGAATTTAGTTTTAAAATTATAAAATATAGGCAACGGCGTCGTAATTTTTTAAAATTGGAATACAACACGTTTTACATGGATGACTGTAGGTCAAAATTTTTTGGTTCTCTTGCTCCAAAATAATAATTTATTAAAAACCAATAAAAACGCGCAATTGTTGTTTTTGATTTAAATAGTAAATTTACCTAAACTATTTTAAATGTAAATAGTTTCTTGATGAGGCCGATATACTAAGTATGAACTTTACGTATATATACATATTTAAATATATAAAGAATTACGCATAAGGAAAAAGTAATGAAACGATTCTAACGACTGGAAAATGTATAAGATGTGATAGTCATAGAAAAATATTTTAATAGTAATTCTTTAGTGAAAACGCCATTAAATAAAGGTTAGTAACTGTCTGTTAAACTCTGTATGTATATGTAGGTATTCTACTTCCGTTATAGATATATATTTGCAAATTTTCCTCAAAGATGGAGATGAAAAGAAGAATGTGCTATACGGTGTACGGTAATAGTTTTATCTCGGGCGATATACTCGCTTCACTCAGGATTCCACCGTAGATTCTATTGTGGAATCCTTCGTTTCGCTCTGGATTTAAAGTAGCGCCCTCGCGTTAAAACTATTAGGTACCTTTACGCCTTGTAGCACAATCTACTATTGTCCGCAGCGTACCGCACCCCGAATGAAACATACATCGCGCAGCCGCCGAACTCTTGGCTGGACGACTTTTTCGACTGGTCGGCGCTGCCCAGCTGCTGCAAGTACTTCCCCACCAACAGCAGCTTCTGTCCCAACTCGGGTGAGTTGTTGTAACCTTTTACATATATACTTTCATATAATATAAATTAAAGCTAACAGTCAACTTACTTATTACAATATATTTTTTTCCATTGTAGGCGTCTCAAGCTGCAAGAGCTGTAACATCCCCTTAGTGGGCGCCGAGCAGCGCCCCAGCGCCACGGACTTCCAGCACTACGTGCCGTTCTTTCTGCAGGACAACCCCAACCCCGGCTGCGCCAAGGGCGGCCACGCGGCGTACTCGCACGCCGTCAACTACAAGCAGGTCAACTCCAACCTGTCCAGAGTTGGCGCGACCTACTACCAAGGGTACCACACTGTGTTGAAGACGAGCTACGATTACTACTCGGCGCTTAGAGGAGCGAGGTAATGATTTTACTGGACTGCTTTGTTGTTTGTTGAAGTGAAGGAGTACATTACTGCATGGGCCAGGAAGTTAGGGATTGCCCACTCCCGCCGAGGCATGTATACTGCTTTTCTCAATAAATGTGAAGAAATAATGAAAGACGTAATACTGGAAACAAATGAGTATGATATACTATAACCACTACGTGATTTACTGAAATAAACGGGCAAGTGCGAGTCGGACTCGTACATGAAGGGTTCCGTCCCACCGTACAATGTTTTAAAACGCTGAAGAAACACGTTTCTTGTATGACGACCCCCTTAATTTTTTTACTTCATCTTATTTTTAGTATTTGTTGGTATAGTGGTCATAGTAATACATAATCTGTGAAAATTTCAAGTATCTAGTTAATGCCATTATAAAGATCTAGTTAAAAACGCTAAAAAAACACGTTTTTTATATGACGACCCCCTTTAATTTTTAACTTTTTTTTATTTTTAGTAATTGTTGTTATAGCGGCCACAGCAATACATAATTGGTAAAAATTTCAAGTGTCTAGCTATTACGGTATTACGGTACGGTAAGAGATAGAGCCCTGTGACAGACGGACAGACAGCGGAGTCTCAGTCCCGTTTGCACCCTTTGGGTACGGAACCCTAAAAATCAAGCATATTTTCGTGTCATATTATACTAACTCAATAGGGTATTTGACTGTGTTTGGTTTTGGACAATATTTTATAAACAAATACCACAAAAAGAAATATTTTTCTGAAAATAGCAAGAAAAGTGGTTATTAAGAAGTAGCAATTTAAATCTTGCCATGAAGAAAAGTGCGAGCGTGGTGGGGACATCGCGCTATCTCTTTCGTATGAGCGAAACTGAATAGCAGTACGTGCATCCTTTTTCTGTTACTTGACAGTTTCCCCTTTCCATCAGATTTAAAAGGCGTATAATTTACTTATTTTTAAAAGAATAAAAAATCTTTTTTGTTTTCGGTTTCGGATTATGTACGAGTAACTTTTGATATGAATTAAAAAAACAGTGGCACTCCGGGAGTGCCGACAAGTGAAAACTCGAACAATGTGGTGTCGGTAACGGTAACAGTGTTGCGATTCAATGGTTTTTTTCCCATCTCAAAAAATGCCCAACGCGCCTAAAAAAGATTTCACTGAAAAAAAGAAGAAGAAAATAAGTTTGGAAAATCCAAAAGTGCACGCCTCATAGCGGTCACTCAATTTTCACAAAAAAAAAAACAGAACTTGAATATTGCATATTTATCGGTGTATTATGAACAAAATAAAAAAATTACTTTTAAATCTTCGCGCCATTGCCCACACAGAAAAGAAAGGTACTGCGCATGTATTGTCAATGTCAAGAAGAAAAGAAAAATGAAAAGATTAACATTGTATCCAGAAAAAGAATAGAAATTAAGAATGGCTAAAAGGCAGATGCTAAACGCCGTAAAAAAAAAAAAATTGACAATGTCAACTAACCTTATTTACATAGATTTAGATATACCAACGATAGGTGGATTTCAGTTTATTGCTAATTATAATTAAACTACTTTTAATTAGACTGTGATTTTCGAAAGGACTTAGTTTTAGATAATACTTAAGCGTATGAAAAAAAGAAGGGTTCGATTTGTAAAGTTTTTCGGGCGTTATCGTGACCACGCCAGTTTCCATACATACCGACACACGGACGCCCACGAAATAATTTTCTTAAACACTTGTTTTATTATTTTAAAGAACAAAATGTCCTTTAAATATATCATGACTGTTAAAACTAGTGTTTTTTCTTGACATTTGTGTGTAAATATTATTCTACAAGTACGATAAGAAATAAATACCGACATTTTTAGATCGAAAAATCACTTGATTTTTGTAAGGCGAGAGTAGAGCACTACCTCAACGCTCCGCTTATGAGGCGTGCAAAATGTAATGCATACTTACGGGAATTAACGCGAAACGTACCTTTTTTTATTTTTAAAAATTTATTTTGCTGACGTTTAGTTCGGGTTTCACCGAACGTGGTCCCAGCTTGACTGAAGCAGCGATGACGCCTACGCCTCCACCTGCTCGGTGTGATCTTCGTCCACCGTCATATTGCATGCATTAATTTAATAATAAAGCAACGCGATAGTTTTAAAGTATTTTTGGAAGAAAAAAAAAAGATCATAATACCGTATTATAATATATAAACCTACATTACCACTGACTGACTGACTGATTGACATAGTTGTTTGACCTGTTCCCGGGTGGGTGGGGTAATGTTTGATGTACGGTCGTGTAGAGGGTGCTCCAGTGAGTACCAGAAAAATCTGACATTTTGAAGATCATCAGATATTAATGTGGACGAGGTACGGCCTGCAAAAACGGTTAGGGTTAGGGGTGTGATTTTTTTCCATAATGTAGGGGGTTGTAAGCAATTTGACGAATGTCATTTGTTTTTTGATTTTTTTCAAAAACCAAGATGGCCGCCATACAAGGACAATTTCCGAGTGTGTACCGCGAGACCGTAGGTCGAGCGGAAAGCGAGGCCGCAGGCCGAGCTGCGTTCCGAGGGTGACGCCCGAGCCTCTCCTGACCTCCCCCCTTCCCCCAGAACCCCCCCCCTCAAGTGTCTTTGCGAAGTCAGAGGCCAAAGGCCAAAAACAGACCTCTTTCGCGAGGCCGTAGGCCGAGCTGCGTGGCGAGGGCGAAGCCCGAGCCCCTCCTGACCTCCCCCCTCCCCCAGAACCCCCCCCCAAGTCACTAAGGCCGCAGGCCGAGCTGCGTGGCGAGGCCGTAGGCCGAGCCACTCCCACCAAGCGATAAGCGTTTTTTTTTAAATTTTCCAAGATGGCCGCCAATAGTCGACTGCGTCCGATTTGAGTGAAATTCAGTATGCAAGGGTTTTTTGAATCGCGGAATCCAAATCTGACATTTTTTTTGGAATCCATGATGGCGTCTGGATTTTAGAATTTAAACTTTATTCATTCATAACGTCCTACTGAAACATCGAAGGGGTCTGAAATTTTGTATGCTGGGGTAAAGCACCCCGCGAAATTCAAAACTGCAATCCATATCTGATTCCAAGATGGCGGCCCGTATACGTTTTTATTTTTTTTATACGGACTTAGCACCATACTTATTCTCTCAACTGGAAATAAGATTCCAACCAACTCCAACAGCTGCACGAAAAACCGCGGGCTGCTTGCAGCCCGCGCAGCGCCCGAAAAGCTAGTTATAATATATAAACCTACATTACCACTGACTCACTGACTGATTGACATAGTTGTTTGACCTGTTCCCGGGTGGGTGGGGTGATGATTGATGTACGGTCGTGTAGAGGGTGCTCCAGTGAGTACCAGAAAAATCGGACATGTTGAAGATCATCAGATCTTAATGTGGACGATGTACAGCCTGCAAAAACGGTTAGGGTTAGGGGTGTGATTTTTTTTCCAAAATGTAGGGGGTTGTAAGGAATTTGACGACTGTCATTTGTTTTTTGATTTTTTTCAAAATCCAAGATGCCGCCATACAAGGACAATTTCCGAGTGTGTACCGCGAGACCGTAGGTCGAGCGGAAAGCGAGGCCGCAGGCCGAGCTGCGTTCCGAGGGTGACGCCCGAGCCTCTCCTGACCTCCCCCCTTCCCCCAGACCCCCCCCCCCCCCCTCAAAAGTCTTTGCGAAGTCAGAGGCCAAAGGCCAAAACCAAGTCACTAAGCGAAGCCTGAGGCCGAAGGCCGAAGGCTGAGATGTTCTGCGAGGCCGTAGGCCGAGCCACTCCCACCAAGCGCTGTGCGTTTTTTTTTAAATTTTCCAAGATGGCCGCCAATACTCGACTGCTTCCAATTTGACTGAAATTCAAAATTTAAAGGTCTTTTACTCCGAGGAATCCAAATCTGACATTTTTTTTGGAATACAAGATGGCGTCTGGATTTTAAATTTTTTTACTTTATTCGTTCATTACGTCCTCCTGGAACATCGATGGGGTCTGGAATTTTGTATGCTGGGGTAAAGCATCCCGCGGAACTCAACACTGCAAACAAAATTTGATTCCAAGATGGCGGCCCGTATACGTTTTTTTTTTTTTTTATACTGACTTTAGCACCTTACCTATTCTCTCAACTGGAAATAAGATTCCAACAATTTCAACAGCTGCACGAAAAACCGCGGGCTGCTTGCAGCCCGCGCAGCGCCCGAAAAGCTAGTTATAATATATAAACCTACATTACCACTGACTGACTGACTGATTGACATAGTTGTTTGACCTGTTCCCGGGTGGGTGGGGTAATGTTTGATGTATGGTCGTGTAGAGGGTGCTCCAGTGAGTACCAGAAAAATCTGACATTTTGAAGATCATCAGATTTTAATGTGGACGAGGTACGGCCTGCAAAAACGGTTAGGGTTAAGGGTGTGATTTTTTTTTCCAAAATGTAGGGGGTTGTAAGCAATTTGACGAATGTCATTTGTTTTTTGATTTTTTTCAAAAACCAAGATGGCCGCCATACAAGGACAATTTCCGAGTGTGTACCGCGAGACCGTAGGTCGAGCGGAAAGCAAGGCCGCAGGCCGAGCTGCGTTCCGAGGGTGACGCCCGGGCCCCTCTTGACCTCCCCCCTCCCCCCAGAACCCCCCCCCCCCCTCAAGTGTCTTTGCGAAGTCAGAGGCCAACGGCCGAAAACTAAGCTCCCCGCGAGGGATAAGCCCGAGCCCCTCCTGACCTCCCCCCTCCCCCAGAACCACCCCCCCCCCCCCCAAGTCCCTAAGCGAAGCCTGAGGCCGAAGGCCGAAGGCTGAGCTGTACCGCGAGGCCGCAGGCCGAGCTGCGTGGCGAGGCCGTAGGCCGAGCCACTCCAACCAAGCGCTGAGCGTTTTTTTAAATTTTTCAAGATGGCCGCCAATACCCGACTGCTTCCGATTTGACTGAAATTCAAAATTTAAGGGTTTTTTACGCCGGGGAATCCAAATCTGACATTTTTTTTGGAATCCAAGATGGCGTCTGGATTTTAAATTTTTTAATTTTATTCGTTCATTACGTCCTACTGGAACATCGAAGGGGTCTGAAATTTTGTATGCTGGGGTAAAGCACCCCGCGGAACTCAAAATTGCAAACAAAATTTGATTCCAAGATGGCGGCCCGTATACGTTTTTATTTTTTTTACACTGACTTTAGCACCTTACTATTCTCTCCGAAAATAAGATTCCAACCAACTTCAACAGCTGCACGAAAAACCGCGGGCTGCTTGCAGCCCGCGCAGCGCCCGAAAAGCTAGTTCATTTTAAACTTACATTTTTTTTTTAACAATTTTTTCTTCTTGCGCAGATCAGTCGCTGCCAACCTAACAGAAACTCTCAACGGCTTCCTCAGAGAAGAGAACAGTACGAAAACAGTGAACGTGTTCCCGTACTCGGTGTTCTACGTGTTCTACGAGCAATACCTGACCATGTGGCCGGACACGCTGAAGTCTATGGGCATATCCGTGTTGTCTATATTCATCGTGACCTTCTTGTTGATGGGTTTCGATCTGTTTTCCGCTTTGGTGAGTATTTATTATGCTGTTATCGGTCATTCTTAAGTTTTTTATTTCACCCTTTTTCCCCACTTGCTTTTTGACAAAATTAATACCAAATTCAATAAAATGGAAAGAGGTAATGATTTAATTAGGTTGTAGGCAAACAGGCGCCCACTTTGTTATAACTAATATTTAATATTTTATGTATTATTGATGCTTGTAATTTACAAAAAAAAAAATATGAGCTGATTTTTTCACACTATTAGACAGATTATCGCGATCTACATGGATAAAAAGGGATATAATAGTCAGAAAAAAGTATGAAGAAATAAAAAAATAATATAAGTAAGAAGTTTGGGACCAAAATAGTTAGTAAGTACCTACTTACTTCTTAGTCCAACGTAGTCCAAAGTAAGTTTGTCCAATGGTTGGAGAAATGAGATTTCTTGATTTCTCTTAGTAGTCCTGGAGTTTAAGAAAATATGTCTTTATTTATACAAATCACAATCGCATCTTTATCCTGAACGGGATGAACAGAGCCTAGGGCCTTAAGACCCTAAGGCCATGTTTAGCATCATAGTGGGCGTAAATATGAAAAAAAAAACCAACATTGCATAGTCAGCCGCATCGTCTATTAAAGTCATTCAGGTTCTCGTCCATGTCTGTCTTTATTTCTCTATATAAAATCTGTCAGCTATTTTCTACTCCACTTTATATTTACAGACTCGTGTTTTTGTTACAGGTGGTAGTCATAACAATCACTATGATTGTGGTCAACCTTGGCGGACTGATGTACTGGTGGGGAGTTAGCTTGAATGCTGTTTCGTTAGTCAATTTGGTAAGTTTAGACATTAAAACCTTTTTTCCCTAAATAACCTATTAAGTCAGGGGGGTTAATCCATAAAATAAAACGATAGTCGTCTGATAGTGACGTCCCATTTCTATGTCAAACCAAATAAGACTTTATCATTATGTATTAACGCTCAATGTTGCTTGACACTAAAACGCGATTACGCACTTAGGCGATTCGAATACATTGCC
This sequence comes from Acrobasis repandana, assembly GCA_963576875.1. NCBI lineage: Eukaryota > Metazoa > Arthropoda > Insecta > Lepidoptera > Pyralidae > Acrobasis > Acrobasis repandana. The sequence goes on along the minus strand of OY756230.1, from coordinate 4,052,117 downwards.
CCGCACTACGCAGCGTAGCGCGTGTTCTAACGTTGCTTGTAAGTATCTCCGTTTGTATAGAAAACACGCACAGTCCAACACACAGAAAATGCATCCAGAAAATGCAACATGCAGCGTGATGCGTGGCAGTGTGATAATCGCCTTACGTACGTCTTGAGTACCGCTTATGGAAAAACCCTACAGTATTGCGAGTTGATTGCCTGTTAAAAACGCTTTAGAAATAGTAGATGATAAACGTTATCTAGCGCTAAAGGTTGACAAATAAGTGAATGGACTACACTATACTGAACTGGGATTTATTCGGCGTATCTTCCCAGTGGTGTCAATTTTGAAACGCTGAGTCACTAAACAAATGATTTTTTTCATATGAAAAAACTGTTTAGTGACTCAGCGTTTCAAAAATGGCTGAGCAGTTGTCGATCCGAAACGCTAATAGTTTGTAACTTATGCAATATAATAATTTTAAAACCTTTTAACCTTCATTTTGAGACAAAAAATACATTGAATAAAAATATTTGTCTGACTATTTACAAAGAAAAAAAGGAACTTAATATGGCGTCGTCCATAACACAGATTAAAAATCATTTGGTGGCCCCATCAGGCCTAGTAACTATAAAAGAGTTAGAAATGTTACAGACATGTATTTGTAGATATTGGTTAACCTTGTTTTTTTTATGTGTAACATCTCTCGTTTTCCTGCAATTGTGAGAGTGATTTCGTAAAATACGACTGAAGTGAGTAACTGGAAACCGGTGAAGCGCGCGCTATTTGATTAGACCAATCAGCGCTGTTTTTATTACCAAGTTGAGATGTCAGATGTAACACATCATATATGCGACTAATAGTATACTAGTCTGTATCTTCCTGGAAGGCCCGTAACGCTCTTTTTACACCCCTGGCGTTGCAGTTGTCCATGGGCAGCGGTGACCACTTACCATTAGGTGATCCGCTTGTTCGTTTGCCGCCCTATAACGTTAAAAAAAATGCGACTACTGTGTAAGGCTCACTCGTTTTCTTTTTTTTTAATGTAATATTTTCTTCCTTAGGTGATGGCAGTGGGTATAGCAGTAGAATTCTGCTCGCATTTAGTGCATAGTTTCTCTGCGTCCCGCGCTTCAGGCAGGATTGCACGCGCGGCGGATTCCTTGGCAAAGATGGGATCGTCAGTGCTAAGCGGGATTACGCTCACCAAGTTCGGAGGGATTATTGTTCTTGGTACAGCTAAGAGCCAGATCTTCCAGGTATGTACATGTTTATATTTGTCTGTCTGTCTGTTTCGTGCATAGTTTCTTAGCGTCAGGCAGAATGGCACGTGCGGCTGATTTCTTGAAAAAGATGGGATCGTCAGTTCTAAGAAGGCAAAGCCGATTCGTTTCTGGCGGAGAAGAATAGGACCGTTACAACCTTACCGTACGTCTTCCTGTGGACGTCGTAGAAGGCGACTTAGGAAACACAAGCTGAACAAAGCTCATAAACATCAGTGAGACCTCTCCAACCCGTCTGGCCAGCGTGGAGAGTGTAGGCCAAATCCTCTGGCTGCTTTAGCAAAGTATGGCTCTGGTAGTACAGACAGAGGGCAAAAGACCTGATGAGACGATGATGATGATTGATGATCTAACAAATAATAAATATTGATGATGGTGGAGTACCTCTAACCGGAATGTAATCAATCAAATATAAGATTGTGTGCAATAAACTTAAGGTGAAGTTAGAAGCAAATGACCTTGAAGTGGCGCCCTCATTTTAAATAATATGTTAACTCGTAAATATGGTGAAAATTTCCATATTTCTCAATGTTAGACACTAGATAGCCCTTCAAATTGTTTTACGAACCACCGTTGAAAGTATTTACATTAGTCCGTCTAGCTTTAAAACTTGCTTGCCACTTTTGGCGGATGCAAGTTTCAAAGCTAGACGGATCACCAATAATAGTTTCAACGGCAGTTCATAAAATAATTCAAAGGGTTAAAAAATGTAGTGCCTAACATTAGAAAAAATATGGTAATATTCACCATATTAACGAGTTAACAATTTATTTAAAATAAGGGCGCCACTTCTGCTTGGTATTCGCCTTAAATAAATAAATGAATGTCCCTGGTGGCAGGTGTTCTACTTCCGCATGTACCTGGGCATCGTGCTGGTGGGCGCGGCGCACGGCCTCATCTTCCTGCCCGTCATGCTCAGCTATATCGGTGAGTACTCACACACATACTCCCGGTCACGAAGTTGCTCCGAAGAATTTTGTGCAATGGTTACGAATGGTTCCTCCATTCGTATATATAAATATATCGAAATATATCTTAAATCATAGTAATCAGCCTGTCTAATATTGGATAGCCAGGCTCTTGTCGATGTCATTGTATGTAAAGAAACGCACAAAATAAGTTATCGGTACCGGGTTTTAATTTACGATCGACACGAAACATGCTGGAAAGTGTGATGTTGATTTAAAAAAAATCTGTATAGAATATTACGCGGCTTTTAAAAAAATCGCCCCTACTCGTTCAAGGACCCTAGACTGTCATAGTCAGTCATATTACTTACAATACCTATTAAGGAAAGTGTAGCAACATTGCATGAAGTTCTTTTTATGTCACTGGGTGATATTTCCACTCACTCATATACTATACACTTAAGGATTGTTCGGACTAGGCAAGTATTTTAGTCAAGTGGCGAGTAATTTAGTTACTAAACGTGTCTGAACACCAAAAAATTAGTCGAGTATATTAGTAACTAATTTAGTCGAGTCGATCCATTTTGTTCTATTTTTTCGGGCGAGTAGCGCGGGCGACTTACCGGCTAAACAAGTGTGAACCTTACGTTTTAGTCGAGTTCATTAGCTGCCGCCTGCCGCAACGTAGTTCTCTCTGGTTCCCTCAGTCATCTGTGGCTGCTTGTGGAATGTTAAGTCTCCACATTATATTATCTTCTAAAATAGCCGTCACTATAAAAGCTTTATAAGCTTTTTCGCTTTATTGAGTTGCAGTTTGCAGTTTGTTTATCTTGCAAAACACCACTCACTTGTGTACTGTACTGTACTCGACCGTAATGCGAACGATTTCGGGGCAGCAGCGAGTAGTTTAGCTACTAAATCACTCGTCACTATACTAAATTACTAAAGTAGTCCAAACTAGGCTTTTTTAGTTTCAAGTGACAATGTAGTGTCATTGTCACTGGAAACTGAAACTTGCCTAAGCCTGTTGCACATAATTGCAAGTCGTATTGTAGCTTTAAACTACCTATATATAACTTTTAATAATTCTATGCTCACAAAAACATCTATACTTTATTGCGTTTGAACCTTTATCATCCTCAGCACATTGGATTATTAAAATATTTATATATACGACTTGCAAACGCCATGTACTTGCGGTCATATCAATACATACTAATCAAAATTCTTTCACCACATTAAAAGAATAAAAGTTTTTTTTTATTATTTTAAGTTTGTGTTGGTCTTGCATGCCTGTCCTTATTTGCACTTTCGTCAATTATTTACGACTATTATTATGTATTTACGCTTGTATATTGGACCTTTTAGGGTATATTTTCACGGATATAATAGATCTTGAAGGTACGCACAAAAGCTTGGCAATGCTTGCTAAACACTAAATAAAAAAAAGTGCAAAATGACCATTATTTGTGTGTCAACTTATTTTAAGATATGTAAAAACGGAACGTAAACATTTTGTATCTGTAATATTTTTACTTGCATTGTTTTTGTGTCTTTTTTGTGTTTTTTTAGTTATATTTTTATGACATAGTTTTGCGTATAAAAGGAAGGGGGAGGATCTAGGAATGGATTTTCTGTTTTCCCTACACTAACGTTAATATTGTTTGTACCATACTAACAGTTGGAGGTAAGATTTCAGTGTTATATCATTCTTCTGAAAAAATCCTTATTTCCTATCATTCTTTTCAGTTTCCTTCAAAGATAATTTGGAACAGATATTTTTTTATTTATTATTATATCTATTCATTCGGCAATACTTCTATTCTCTCATCATTATAAATTTGATATGTTTTTAAATCGTTTTTTATTTATCCATATTGATCATTTTTTATTTGTTGAGAATTGGGTAGATGACTGGGTCAAAAATAATTATTTGATACTGTTAAGAGAATAAAACGTTACAAAATAGTGTTACTTGTCATTGATCATATCCATTTTCAACATGATTTTAGATTTATTAATGCAGAAAAACTGATATTAAGAGCGCTATTTGACGCCACAAAACTATGACGTCACGGCTCTGATTTTCATACAAACCTCATAGAATATGTTTGGTTTTGACGTTTAGAAAGAAGTATCTGATTTGAATTGTTGTCATCTAGCGGATTCAAAATTGATTTTTTTAATAATATATGTTTTGAATTACACATAATATATGTACTTATATTAAAACTCGTATGGCTAAAACCTTAGAAAAAAAATGTTTAAATTAATTTTTAATTTCAACATTGTTGTACATAATAGTATGTAAGTAAACATATAACTAGGCTATATACACTTCAGTAGGTATTGTTTTCTAAACAGATTTTCTAGTGCCAAAATAATTGGGCACGTTCAATCTCACGGTGCTGACTTGTTTTAAGAAACATGTATTGGAAAAATAAAAAAAAGTCGATTTTCCATCTAAATTCAATCAAGTATTGGAGTTGGCATTTGTTGTTTTCCATATAATTTTCTCGAGGAAATCTAACATGGCTACACTAGTTTTATTTTTTCACAATAGAAAAAAAAATCTTACACTTAACTGTAGGCATTTCAAACACACCTAAGTTTCACTGTAAGCAGTTGATCCGTCAGGCAGGCGCTTCTAATTCCAGGTTCGCCGATGAACAAGCAAAAACTGGCCAATCAGATGCGGCGCGGCAAGGACATGACCGTTGCGGAGACGTCGCTCACTCGAGTAAGAGATGCAAGTGGACACAGATACACTTATGTACACTCCGTGGCGTAGGCAAGCACCTGACGATCCGATTTCGAACCTCTATACTTTGTTAGCTCTGTGGTTTTGAGATTCAGAAGTGGTAGTAACCTTTTTCACTATTGATTTTAATAAAAACGTTAGACGCTGGTTCAATTCAACTTATTGTATATCTGTCGCTATAAGCATACAATTAGTATATTAAAATTACCTGTAACTTTAAAGTTTGATCGTTTTGTCTTTAAAATATTGTTCATTAAAGAAATATGTAAGCCAATATGCGATTTTTGCGATTGTTTAATCAAGGAGATTTGTAAAGTATATATTTTATAAGAGATATTTGGAGCTTGAATATAAACTTTATAAAAGAAACCCAAATTGGATCGTCCGGAAAAGCCTAATATGTGCGCTAGGCGTATCGAAACGAATGAGAATGGACCCTAAACGTATGTATTAAAGTTTATATTCCACCGAGTTGTAATTTAAGCATATCCGTATCGATACCATTCTCGTTCGGATCTACACAAACGCCGTGCGGCGATAGTCTCACTTGAGAACCTGCAGCTCGATTTTATCGAATCGATTCTATCGTATCCGTTCGATATGATCAGTTACAAAGCTTCGCATCACATTATCCTTTTTATGAAAAAATAAGGGCTAAATTTTAAATCATAAATGTATATCAATTATTGATATAAAAGTATCTCAATTAAAACAATAACAGTCCGTGTACCACATGTGGGTTTTACAAACAATCGCTTTTCTATTGTTTCTGGTAACTGAACTGTGAATGTGACAAGTTTGTTTAGAAATATGAACGAAGTTTAAGCAACTGTTTGATTTTTTTCTTGCTTATTGCATATATGTGGCTATACCAATGCCATCTCTTATAGAGAACGTAGGAAAAGAACTAAATAGGCTTGATAAATCTGAACTGCTTCCAAAATGTAGTGTGATGCAAGCTTTGTAGCAGTATATGCGATGGCTGTGTGGGAATCCGGTTCTCTTCCCATTAATACGAAGCATTTATTGTATAACAATTTACAATATGTGACTAAACGGATAAGCGAGTTTTTGTCTAAGACGTTACAGGGGCGCGGGAATGGAGGACGATGGGCAAGACCGGGGGAATGTTCAGTTTCATTGATCTAAGTCAGTTGACATACGTCAGCTGTGCGTTTCGCGCATACAGAATAAAGAATTGTGATATTCGTCGATTGATAGTGTACGGGAAATTTTAGAAAACTAAACTTGAGATTCCTAATAATCTACGACCCTCTAACTAAATAGAAAAATTTGAGTATTGTCGGATTATTTTACTTAATATATTTAAGATCTTTTTTTGTAATTAGAATTAATAAAAAATAAATGAAATTATTTTATTAAAACTAACATGAGATAAATTTATTATGAATATAGTATTTTGACTGAGTAAACCGTATAAAATATTCAATAAATGAAATTGTTGATCTTACTTTCAATGATCTGTAATCTTCCGCATTCACATCACAGTGAAACTGAAAGTGATTAAATCACACCCGCCGTTCACTCCCCCCTATTTGTCACTCCCCTGATCCCCTCGTCCCTGTAGCGTAACAGGCGAAAATAATGATTTTAATTCCCCTGTAGTATATCTATCATTTGCTAGGTATAGCAATCCAGTGAGATATTTATAAAGCTTACTAACTTAAAAATTATTTAAATATTTATCGTCACATATTGTAGGTTTAAGGATAAGGTTTTCTAACCAACTATTGGTTTATGGGACACCTTCTATTCTAAGCACGTATTGGTTGACATTAACAAAATACACCGTTTTCGTTAAATGAATTATTATTTTTTTGCTTATTTACACTTTAATTAAGAAATAAAAGATTTTATGATATATTTTTTGTTGACATGAATTTTTTTTTCGTTGCCGGTGCGTGCTTATACTTCGAAACACAATATATAATGTTATCCGCATGTATAAATTGATGTAAGCTGGTTAATAACGATCATTCCTATTTCATTTCGAATTTAAATTAATTTTTATTATTTATCGATTGTTGTGTCGCAAGCGTGTAGTTTAGTCACTGCCTTTATTATTTTTTTGCGCACTATTTTTGTATTAGCTTCATTTAAGTACTTAAGTAGTTCTCAGTACTTAAACATATCTCAACATCGAATAAAAGGCGTGACAACTTTTTTGTAATTTTTATTTTATATTCTTCAATATTTTACGCGGTTTTATATAGCAGTATAGTTATATAATTCATTTTCTATTTAGAACGATGGTGGTTGATAAACCATTTATTGTGAATATAATTTTTTATGAACATATGAAAGGATAGTTATTTATTTTGTGCGAATGGTAGTCGTAGATTTTTGTGGCTATATTGTTAGTTCGAATGTCGCGACATCGACTATTATACATTATTTTGATACGCGATAAAAATCCTCCTAGAAAATTTTAGCTAGAAAAATTATTTTCGGTACCTAATAGGAATTCAATTTATTATCAAATTATTATAAAATTTCAAGGTATTATCGGAATCCGCCTAATTAAAAAGAAATCGGATTAATAACTTGGGACCATAATAAGTAATTGGATTGATGAAAGCGATGTATATAATTACCACGCTTTTAAGATAATTTAATGTATAGAGTCGATATCCTGAGACAACTAGATGTACCGCCATGCACACAGCATTATCTACTTCCCTAAGTATGACTAACAGAATTGGTGACATAGCCTACTTGGACTAACCGGTGTTAGTTGCATTCGGTGACGGATTTGCTCCATATTGTAAGGAACCCTAAATTCAAGCGGCCGTCTGTGCTTCCAGGTACGTCTGTAACCACATGGAAATTAAGAACAAATTTAATTTAATATTTTTAATAGACTTACTGTTTTATTGTAATTTAATATCACATGTATTATTCGTTTGTGATTTCTCAAAGAGATTTTTATTTTAGTACGCCCTCTATGTTCCTATTAAAATAAATGTTTTAATAGAATGCAATATTATAGTGGTACTATTAGTTTTCAGTACTGCGATCAATATACAGATTATTCTATTTACTGGAATCTCTTACTTAAAGTAAGTACTTAATTTAGAGGGGAATAGATTTTCTACATCCAAAGGTAAAAGCTTAAGTGTGTCATAATGTAACACTATGCATTAGAAATAAATTATGTTTTTTTTATTTGGTTCGTTTTATTTTTAGCTTTACGCACCTGCATGTGAGGCACATTAATTCTGTTGCCGAATCGAGTATGCATGAAATCTGCATCGATATCTTAGCTGCGAAGGTCGCATGGTTACATATTAATAGAATTTAAAAATTAAGGCAATTCCTAAGACTTCGACAATGGAGTCATTGTCGACTCGGTGGCAAATACCACATCCCTAGCTTTCATGGGATGAGTCATCGCGCTATTTCCTTTTCATGAAATAATATTGAAATTTCGAAGTATGTCCATTTTCAAATAATGCGACGAAACTACGTTTCGAGCCAATGGACATTTCTAGAAAATTACATAATGACCTAAATGAGTTACAGAATAAATATATTTTGCATTGAAATATATTTGTATGGCGCTTTCTGTCCTGTTAGTTAAAAAAAAGAAAGAAAGGTGACAGTTCTTTGGCTTATCATTTTCAAATTAACAGTGTTTGAGACAGAGTTTATAATTGGCAATTTTGATTCACATGCATATTTAACCATATTGAGACGTTGTTCACATTGTAGACAACACTGCTAACTAACCTTAATTTTCATAGTGAGTGTGCATTGTACAATAAACTATTTATTTTATTGGCCACTTAATAGTAGATTTCCATTGTGAATCATGAAAACAGTTCTTTCCATGCGTCTTTTGTTTGTGGCTAGTTACCATGCGACCCGAAAGGCAAAGAATATCCATCACAAATTGAAAAAATAATTCGCCTGAAAACATGTTTGAAAAATGTGTATTTTGCAACGGAAATGGAAAAATTGCTTAGTATTACTCATATTTTGGGAATTAAAGAAGATTTTTGAGGTTCATTAAATAAAATACCATTAATTAATATATTTATTTGTGTTACAATTAGTTTAAGACGATTTTTTCATTTTCTTGTGAAGAATGTGTCGGTATGATCATATCACCCATCATCATATCAAAGGTCCAATGTACAACCATAAACAAAAGTAGATCGACTTTAGTACTAATCGACTCTGTTTTTCCGATTGCCAATGAAAGGAGCTTCTGAGTCCAACCCAAACGAACGTAAGGAAAATTTATTTAATAATAAAAATCACTAAAATAAAATAGATGTGTGGAGTTTCACAGTATTTCACCGAATTCAAAAAAATGTGCACGAAAATAGGTCGTATTTTGGTACATTCATAATTTTACTCAAAATTAAATTTAAATAATGAAACACTGTCACATATATCAAATAAACAATACGCATAATGACTGAAAAAATATGTTTGCCCCATCGGTTAGATTATAAAAAAATATTGTACACGTACTTTTTCTTTTCTCTGAGAAACAATAAATAACGAAGATACAGCGTATTAAAATTTCGCATGACGTCACGCCTTCGTACGATTTTTATTATTTATTTATTTATTAAAATCTTTATTGACCAAAATGGTACAAAAGGTGAACTTAACGCTAATGCATTCTCTACCAGTCAACCTTTAGGAAAAACAGAAATTATTTAATTGCGATAGGCGCTTTAAAGATGTACTTAGTAATTAACTATTTACAAGTATACTTAAATACATTTATATAATATTACACATCGGTGACGTCACAAGCCCCCACTCTCGAACTTTGACACTCTGTATCTTTTTGAATTTTTACTATTTTGATGAACTAAAAAATATGGGTACATTATTTTTGGATAATCTAACTAACGGACTAATTAGAATAATACTTTTCTGACCCAGTCATCATCCCTATTGTTTTGAGTAATAAATGGAATATACCAAAATTAAAACAGTGCACTACTGAATAATATAAAAAGGAGCAAGTCACGTATCACAGCCGTTTTTCACTTGTGTCTGAAGTACAAATAAACGTTTCCGTAGCTTCTATAACTTTGTGTTATCTGCGATGCGATATCGCAGGCACTTAATGCAATAAGTTCACAAACACAGGGCTGTGCATTCAGAATCAGAAAACATACATTTAGGTCATATAGACCAGCTATTTCAAACATCGGCCCCTGTTCTATTTTTGAATATATGGCGGTATGAATTTTATCATACGTATTTAATTTTCAAACAAAGAACAACATCCTTGGTTGTTCTTTGAATTATTGTTACTTTATTGTTATATAAGATACAACAAGGCATTGAAAGTACTATGCGTATATAAGAGCTAGCAAGCGAATTAGTGAAGTTTATGGAGATAGCTACAATTAAACGGGACAAAACAGTGATTTGTGGTGTCTCCTCTAGTATTACATAATAGCTCTTTGATTTAAGTATGCTTTTTATACTGTTATATAAACGGAAAACATCCATGGTAAAATATGTGAGATTTCCATACTTACATACCCTGTGTGAGGTAAGGATTTCCTTACATTATGACGAAAATGTATATATATTAGCAAAACCATGCAGCATAATAAAACAAAATAGTTTTATTAGGTAGCTCCTAAAATAGAAATTAGAACCAGTAGAATTACATGAAAAATATAAAACAGTAAGCATAGTAATACTTAACAATCATCGTATATTTGAGAGTGATAGGGTAGATTCGAAAATCCAAATAAAAATGAATCATTTTACGTCATTAGTTGATATAAAACTTAGTTTATCAATACAAATGATTGACGACAGCGTATCTATGTTAGTAAGGATATTTGATAGTAATCATGCATGTCACAAGTGTCATTAAGTGGCAATTTTACTAAAACACTTTCGTGCAGAAGTGTTCTGATTAGAATTACTCATCGTATACTGTACACATCGTATCATTCTAGTCTAACGTTCATTTTTAAATCATGCTTACAAAATTGAAATATCTATATATCAGACTGTATTGTTCCACAGTAAAAACATAGTATAACAACAACAAAAAAATCTGTACAACATGGTACATAACCATCATTCATTGTCATCATTCATATTAGCATGATATTTTTATATCACATGGCATGGCAACGTTAGAACACCTGTTTAAATAAATTTATAATTGTTCTATAAACAATATTCTAACTTTTCTTAATTTTATGTTATCAGTGTCATCGATTTAACTTCCTGTAAAAAAAATTGTGCACAGAATTAAAAACACTGTAAAAATAAACGCCCATGCTTCAAATAAAAAAATATTGGAACCACTTTTATTTTAATGAATACATCTTATATATCGTATTGTTTTAGATATTCTTTTTTTTGCTATGGCAAATTCATTTGCGATATCATCTCTTCAAAAATAAGTTTTTAACGTTCTTTGAAATAAAATAAAAGCAACCTGTTTGGTGTAGGCATAACCCGTCGTCGGGGACGTTGGCGAGTGTTCGCGCGACGGGGTCCCACCTACGGCAGTCTAGACACGACCGAGCCCCGGGCCTCAAGCAGCGGCACAGTCAACGGCCTCACAGATGAGATGTGAGCAGCGATGCTCACACCGAAGAACGAATAAGATTTTGACATTTGTCTTTGGTATTTTGACAGTTCTAATCTACCGGGTGGCGCCGGGTGTCAAGTAGTCGACAAATACTAGAAGGGGTGATTTTGCTAGGCAATATGAACAACTTTTCTTATGGGACCAATTCCGGGATCTCAAAAAGTATTGGACGTGCACATTGCCGGGTTAGCTGAATACTTTTTGTCTCTTAGATTGAGTTAGCCTCAAAGTAAGTTTAAAACTTGTGTTATGGGATACTAACACAACGATGCTTATTTTATGATAAAGACATATATAGATAAACAGCTAAGACCTAGGACAATTTAAAAAAGGCTATTTTCCATCTTGCCCTGGCCGGGAATCGAACCTAGAACCTACGAGTGGCGGACTGGTTACCAATACGCCACGGAGGTCGTCATTATCCTACTTTTGTATGAGAATGTAATTTTTTTTTGAGATCTCAGTGAAGTTCAAATATAGTTAACAAAAGTTGTTTATATTGACGGATTGAGTCGCCGCTATGAGTATGTCACACAGATATATATGTATGTATAGTATGTCTCTTCTACCTACATTGACTTGACACCCGGCGTGGCGCTAGCGACAAAGTTTATCGATCGATATTGACTTATAGCTTAGTATGTAGCGCGATAAAACTTTGTTGTCGGTTTATCGATGTCGGTCTGTGTGAACCTATGAAATTTCATTGATAAAGACTCATAAAGAAATATGTTAGGTATTTTCTCCTTGTAAATATTTGAACTATCTATTACCGTAGGTAATATGTCCCGACTTGAAATTGGTAAAGAACTAAGGTTTACAATTTATGGACGCGAGTCAGTGCTTGTTAAGTAAGGGTATAATGGTAAGTGTAACCTGTGTGGCTTATTGTAAATCTTAGGTGTCTAGCGACGGTATATCAACCCCGCGGGGTTGGGGGGGAGACAGAGCTTCTAATATTAGTTAAATTAAGCATCAGCGACCAAAGTCCTGAGCCATCGATGTACCTAGTCTTTAGTACCTATAATAAGGATTATATAATTTATATTAAATAGCTAATTTTCTTTTCATAGCGTTGATTTAGCTACGGAAAAGACAGTGGAAAAGTATTGAATTTTTAAACATTTTTTTTACTCGTACATACGCGTAGCATTAGCTGAAAAAGCGATTTTACTGCCCTGTAGCTGTTAATATAAGTGTTCTTATATTTACAGTTTCAGGGCAAAATTAGGTATATTTCTATATAATTTTTGAACTCATCTAAATCTGCAACTATATTTTGAAATGGAATGCAAAGTAATAATTTTTTTTTGTTTTGTCTTTGTTTAGCACATATTTTACAAAAAGATTGCATTGTAGCATTATGAACCCCAACTGTGCGATAACTGGGAAAATGTACAACCATTGTTACCGACTAAGTAGGCCATCTTACTTTGCAGAAATGACAAGAGATGGCGCTAGACAACCGTCTATAGCGCGATATAAACTTTATCGACGATATAGTTCCACCAGGGCTAAATTGACGCTATAAAATATGTACACTTATACTTACTTTTTATGTACGATATGATTAGCCCCAAATAAGAACTGCGAATTTGATGGCAAAATCAGGAATGTTGACAAGACTAGTAGATCAAGTCATATCAATTAGATATAATTGTTAAAATGATATTTATCGACATATTCGCTCTTATATACAGAGGCTAAAATTGAAAATAAAAAATATCGTAGATAGGCATGTTATATGGTGTCTCCCTCTTTATATACTCTGGATCGGATATGAATGTGGATTCTTCCTTCTCTTTTTTATAATTTTAAAAATATCGTAGTTTTTGTAAACTGTTTTAGTTGAAAACAACTTTTGACACAATGGTAAACCAATCGAAAGGACATGTAGAAAAAAAGTAGCATTAGATGAAGATGATATATTCGTTCAATAATTTAGTATATGAGCTTTAATCAATCCCAAACCAGCGTTCTTACTATACTATAACCACGTGTGAATCTTCAGTGAAGTACCTAATAGTTTTAGTTGATATAATGAGTATTTTCTATAGAATTAGTAAATGTATCGTCTTTTAATGTATGTATACTCGTATAATAGCTTTGAAGTTGAGTTAAGATTGTGATATTTTTTGTTAAGTACATTTTATAGAGATGAATAGTTGTAGAAAATGTTGTGTTTATTTTAGAACTTTCTGTGTGTATGTCGTAGTTGGATGGTATAAACCGCTAATTCACAAAACCTCTAGTTGTTTGGCATTACAGCTCGGTTTTGTTAAACGTTTAACGTGTTACGTTCATTTAAAAAAAGCTAGCGCTTTTGTGAAACAGTTGCGGTAATCCGCTGTTTGACGAAACCGTTAAACAATACAACTGCGACACATGCATGATAAGGGTTTGGTGTAGGGTTACCATAATGAAATATGGTAACTGGGTGTCTATAAGAATACAGATCTTTTCGACATCGAATTTAATTTCCCAGACAACTATTCCACGATTTTTATTGCCCTAACCTAGTAAAATGAATAGAGCATTCCTAGCACTTGCCGGCCGCTGCCGCGGCACGCTCGCTTCGCTCGCTCGCCATTGCCACTTCGTAGGCATTCTACATTGTACATAATTTATTTAGATAGAATTGTTCAACAACTTCTCTAGTCGCATGGATGAATACAAGTCGTTCATTCCATCCCACGTATTAGGGTTCGCTGTTTTACAAAACCGAGCTGTAATGCCAAACAGCTAGAGGTTTAGTGAATTATCAGATTATACCATTCAACTGCGACATAAACACATATAATCTTATTGACATTTTATTTTTTTTAGAAACAAGGACCTACCTAATGTACCTAATCTTAAACAGCGTATAATATGATCAAAATCATGAAAATGAGACAAATATTAGACATACATACATTTCCTGAGACCAACATCTGTCTTCCTGCCCCCGCAGCATGTTACCAACGACAACTTTTATCGAGCGGTATCTGTAGCCATCTCGCTCTATGTAATAATAACAAGCGAGACGTTACTAGTCTGTCGCGCGATATAAACTTTATCCATAGCTTATCTACGGTGTCATTCTAAGGAGGCTGCAAAAGTATGACCAACGTTGTAGGTGGGTACATTGAGACTTACTCATATTAAGAGCTCGATTTTATATACTGACTTATCTTTCAAATGATAACTAATGTAGGCACCTAATAAAACGAAAGTACATTTTTTAAACAATAATACAGTTGACGTTGTTGCAGGTTGATGCAGAAGAATATGTCCTTGACTTGTTATTTTAAATTGATGGTTATCTATTAGTTTTTAATTGTTTCTTTATGATTTTTTTCCGATGACTTACTTAAAGACAAAAGTCTGGCTTGAGCTCGGCGCGGGTCCCTCTTAAAGGTTTGTATACTTAGACATGTCATAATTTAGGTAGGTACATTGGTACATACTACATTTACAAATTGACATTATTTAAAATTTCGTAATTCTTATAGTTTAATTTCAATTATTATGACATAACAAACAATGTATTCTCAGTCCATTATTTTAAGTTTGTTAGTTGACGTCTCTGGAGAAAACGTGCAGTGCAGTTTGTTGCCGCTTCTTCTGCACTTGCGCCTAAGAGGCGGCATAAACTTAGCTGTAAGTAACGATTTGACGTCAACATTTGTGCAAAACAAAAGAAAGTGACTATTATTAAGAGATATTATAAATATCCTATGATAATAAAGATATTTTGATTTGATTAGATTTGATATGATGACCATTTTTATGTTATTGAAATTCGTGATTAATTGATTATTAAAATACTCTTCATTTCAAATGAGGAAGTATTTTCACGTGGCTTACTATAATAACTCATACTTATTGAATTAAAACAGGCAACTATACATGTTTAACCATAATTATTATGGTTGCCTGTTTTATTTAAATAATTTCATTATTGAATTATTTCTCGAGTTTATTAAGTTACTTATCTTACATTAAACTTAAAATAAAGGCGTTGGGAGTAATCATCGTTAATTTAACTGAACTTTATAGCTTTTTATTTGCCTGTGCCTTTGAAGTCAATTTGAATTATATTAGGTAATAAATTAATGAAAGGAGGCCTCTTAAAATGTTAATCAACAGTTAATATACTTAATAAGATTTATGAAATTGTTGACTGAAAGTATTTAATTGTTATGTAAATGTTACTTTGATTAGCAACTGGCTTCGCAATAGTAACTAAAGTTTAACCTTTCAGCCCCGGTAGCCCGGCACCGGTGGAAGTGTTATATCGAGCACTGTAATCTATTACTAACTCGTTCAACTCAACACATTGTTGGACACTAAGCCAGACACAATAGAAATAACAATTGGTTATTTACGCCTATAGGGGTATTGTGTCCTACATTGGGATGGTACCAGTCGGTAGTGCGATATAAACTTATATAAGTAGTATATAAATTTATATCGCGATGCCATACTACAGAGGTTGGATTAAATATACAAAGTGGAAGGGACATACCCGTAATAAATGGAACCAGGGCCTATACTAGATCACTTAAGGGTCCTTATTTTTAGTGATTTTGACTGCTTTTTCGGAGCTGATTGGAGCCAAACTATCTTAGTAACAATATGTTAAGATATGTTAAATTGAAGTTTATTTAAGTATTAAAAAAGTGAATAAGACAATTAATTGATTTTCATTGTAATAGTTTGTTTAATTCCAAATAAACTGAGACGTGTTTCAATTTTTTGCGGTGCGCGACGTTCATGTCTTTGTTGTTTACACGTAATTAAAAACATGAAGTTGTGTATAAATTACAGATAAATAAAGACGAAGGAAAATCCTAAAAAGTGAATGAAAATGATTTTAGTAATTTTTTATAAATTCATTTAAAAAACTTAGTTAAAAAGGTTAAACTTTGAAGAAAATATAAGCGAATACGTCGTCGGATTTCTTGCGCATACGACTGTGTTAAATACACATTTATGAAGATTCATTCATGCTTAAACACGTACAATAAATAAATAAAAATAATTTGTCTTTTGCAAAAAGATTTAAAGTTCTCCGAAATTCTCAAATAAATATGGGGACGAAAACGCTGATAAGGCAGACCGCTCGCTGCGCTTCTGAATTCGTCTCCAGAGTGCATGTACAATACAGCGCAATGCGTATGTGTAGATAAAAAATATAGATTCGGGTGTTCAATAAAAAATTCCCACGGTCGAAGACTGCAGTCATAAGTGTAATGAAAATAAAATAACAGTTAAAAATCAGAAAAAAAAATTACGGGCGGCCGCACACTTTTGTTTGAAATGCCGAAATTTATTTTTGTTTTTTGGCTGTTATTTTAATTTCATTATACTATAATGATCTAGTATCGACAGTGGTTCGATTTATTACGGGTATGTCCCTTCCACGCTGTATATAATAATTAAATTTCAATTTGCAGGCTACGACAAGCATTATTTGCAACATTTACTTGATTAAACTTTATATATTCTTAGTATAATATATATATATATATATATATATATATCAATTTATAGCCGATTTTGCTTATAGTATTAATGAAATGGCTGTGTGATAGCATAACTTGAGATACGAGTATTCATCTTATGAATACATAGTAAGTGATGTCTTGGCTCTAAAGGTATGCGTTCTCTTTTGTTGATTCCATAATGCTGGCATATTTTTACTCCAATTGTAAATTTAAAATATACCAAGTAGATTTCTTTTAAAATTTTGATAAATTGAAAACATTAATCCGTAGAAATTATTGTAGATTTATTGGACATTTATACGGTTATGCAAACTCCTTACACATACATGTTTGCTGATATTTTTGTAAATAGTTGTGATTTTTGTAAGGATATATATCAATGTTAAATCAAATAACCAGAACTAAAGTAGGTACCATTTACTAAAAACTATTAGGATCTTTTCATAGTCTGGTCTGGTTATATCGATTTGATCATCTGACTGTTATCAAAGTTTGTTATACATATTTTATATTATACTATGGCCTCTAAAAACTTTAAGCATCAAGTGTGTTATTTTATAATATATAATAAATTCTATAATATAACACATGTATAACAGGTTTTAAAATCATACCTCTCCATAGATCTATTTTTAGAGATGTTTTGTAAATTATGACATTACTGTATCATAACATTTTCCAAGAATTTGTTTAAGGCCGTACCAAAATTTTCCGGGGTCCAGTGCTGCCCCCATTTAAAAATTTATTTTAAATGGGGGCAGCACTGCACCCCGGAAAATTCATGTACGGCCTTAACGTGCTAAGTATTAGATTTGTCAAGGCTAATGACAGTGCTACGCCCTCATTTTAAATTAATTATTTAAAAAAAAAATAAAGATGGAACAAAATTATTTTTTGTGAATTTTTTGTATAATTGTTTTTATAGATCCTTTTTGATTTTAATATCAAATATTCTTTGGCTATTTTATAAAAAAATTAAATAGTAGATCTAGACACGCGGCAGCGTGTTCAGCCAAGTTCAAGGAAAGGAACTGGCGACGCAGCAGCCGTGTGTATATTTACACGAACCATTTCGAGCTACTTTTGATCCTTTCTCAACTTTTTAACCTACAACCATGCATGAAATGTATTTATTAAAGCATATTTATTAAAGTCCTTCAGCTTATCTTGAATTCAAAATTTTGCCTGTTCAAATAATGAGTGGCTTGGCTCTCGTTTCCACATTTATATTTTTGGTGGGATAGTCATTGCACGAGGACATTTTTATCTTCGTTTTTGAGTGAATAATTAATTTTCAATGTGAGCACCACTGAGGTTTGTAGCGTACCTACCTAGCCTTTACTTTTAAACATAGAGAATTTATTAATAGTAAAATATGCCTGGCCTATATTCGTGTCGGGTAAGTTCATATGCAAATTAATTCGTAATTACTAACTAAAGTGTGTAAGTATTTATGAATGACAAAAAAGCGGCCAAGCCTTTTCAATTCTTTTGTTGTAATTTGCAGCAGTTTTATTGTTAAACTTTGTAAATAGCGTCTTTTAAAGCAAGCAGATTGACATGATATCGAAACATTGTATAATGCAAATATTGAGTGTTTATAAATTCTGTGTAATAGTGTTTATAATAAACAGAATAAAAAATATCAAAGTCTTTATATGTAATTTTAAATACGAAAAAAGAAACCCAAGGTATTTGATTTATCTTTTATTATAACAATTTTGATGTCTTCGTTAACAAGAATATTTACAAATAAAATTAAGCTTGACGTGACTAGATTCATTTTGTATGATTGAACACAACAGTCATCATTGCCCGTACATTCCCCATAGAGTCCTATAATAGTTACTGCCTTTGTACACAAATAGCAAATATCGTTAAACTAATCGATTTGTTTCGTTCGTCTCCTACCTATAATTATAATGATACCATAAAAATCACTAATCAAAACGATAAGGGGAAACTAACATTCCAAAAATCTCAAATAACTCGTATAAATAAATAAATAAAAAACGTCTTAACAATATCACGAATAAACAACACAAATGGTAGTAACAATCAAAAATAAACTTTTAGGTAGAGTAACGCCATATAATATTATAACAATAAACTAGCATCGTACTTAAAATAAACTAATTAAATATAAGTGATATATTTTTATATATTAATTTACGGGAACGCACCTTTTTTGCGAGATTGTTGTTATGTTGGTGCTGTATCGATGTGGTGGTCGTATTTTTGGCGCGATATTCCGCACCGGCGCGTAACGTTATTTTTTTAAATATAGAAACAAGGCGGACGATGGCTTCCCGTGACGTTACCTGTAATATATACGTAAATATAGCAGAGTTTCCCCGCCTTTCAACGTTGTTCAGTGCCAATAACAATACCATTGTAATGGGCATTTGTCTCCAAACTTCTAATTTAGTTGTCTCCTTCCTTAAATCCTAAAGATGTTGTATTTAATATTTAAAATTAATGAAAATATAAGACAACATTTTCATTAATGACATTGTGTCATTATTGGTGTTTTTAACTCAATTAAAATAAATTTAGTAAATCGTAGATGGCGAATCTTTTACGTTTATTTTAATGGAGTTAAGAAATAGGTGTGTCAGTCATGTATGAGCTTAACCTGTAAAGGTTGCATTATATTTCTAAAGGCCCAAATAGATGTTTTGCTTGGCAGTCGTCGTTGACATCTCCTAGGAACTGCGCGAAGAGCTCCTGGTACCGTGATAGAGTGATACCGCCTTTTCTTCTGTCGTCATCCTAAAAATAAGATAAATTAATACAAATTATATAAAAGGTACAAATACAGGTTTCTTAGAGATCACGCTTAACATGGCCTTAGGGTCTTACGGCCCTAGACTCTGTCTACCCCGTTAGGGATAGAGACGTGATAATGTGTGTGTGTTATCAGGGCCAGTACGGGCAGCACAGCACCGGCGACATCGTTTATCGAGTGCTATCTGCTGTAGCTAGCTCGCTCTTTATTATGGTAAAGAGCAAGACGGGACTAGCCATCGACACGATAATAAACTTTATTGATGGCTTATTTAAGGTGCTATGCTACGGGTTTATTTTCTTTTAGTATATATATTTCCATTTCTTTCCTACGATAACACCGACGGATTCTAATTTTGGAGATCACCGCCTACATCTTACAGTATCGATATATTTACATACACCTACGTAACGATTGTAATGCCTAGATAATATTTTATTTTTCAGTTATTACATCATGCTAAATTTCTATGCCCGCATATTATCTGATCCAGTTTAAAATAGTTTTAACATGAATGAGTCTTACTGGATATGTAGGTGAGGCGATTAAATACCTAAAGGCCCATTTACACGGTGCAATTTTCTTGCCTGTTGTATACAATTAAATTGAAGCAATAGAAAACTTGCATGGTTTAAACAGAACGTCAGCCATACAAATCATTTATTGCTTCAATAAAATTGTATGCAACAGGAAAGAAACTTGCACTGTGTAATTGGGCCTTTAGTCTACGCAGAATCGTATGGTAATTACTTTTTAGGCATTGCTTCTCCCAATTTCATCTATGTAATTATAATTTTGGAAATCGTTGGGACAGGCATATGCTCAAGATTGCTCTGGTTCATCATGCAATCACCCTGATATTGGCATTGGTACAGATTTTTCTCGAGAGGAGAAGCAGCGGTAAGTGCTGTGGCAGGGACATTCTACGCTATTCTTCCCAAAAGATCATCTGACAGCTTTGGTTCAACAATTCCTGGTTTCTACCATCTGGGGGCACGGAAGTGCCCCCGCAAAGTCGAGCAAAAAAGGCACGGCCGTACCATCTTTTTCTCGAAGATATTCGGGCCATTTCGATCCCCTGTAACTTCGTTGTGGAAAAAACTAGGAGCCTAAATTTTCAGTGACCAAGAGGGCATTACAAGATTTGTGTAGGTACTGTACATGTTGTTTTTGATGGGATCTCATTTGAGTTAGTAGTTTCATCTAATATGTAGCCAAAACATTTGCCGTGCTTTTGCCTCTTTTTTAGAGTTCCGTACCCAAAGGGTGCAAACATTGTCTGTCCGTCTGTCTGTCCGGGCTCTATCTCTTGAACTATAATAGCTAGACACTTGAAATTTTTACCGAATATGTATTACTGTGGCCGCTATAACTACAAATACTAAAAATAAAAAAAGCTAAAAATTAAAGGGGGTCGTCATACAAAAAACGTGTTTTTCAGCGTTTTTAACTAGATCTTTATAATGGCATTAACTAGATACTTGAAATTTTCACCGATTATGTACTACTATGACCACTATAACAACAAATACTAAAAATAAAGTTAAAAATTAAAGGGGGTCTTCATACAAGAAACGTGTTTCTTCAGCGATTTAAAATATTGTGCGGAGGTACGGAACCCTTAATGTACGAGTCCGACTCGCACTTGCCCGTTTATTTCATATAAGGTAGTGGTTTTGCATGTAAACTCCCACCATAATTTCCAATTCTTTACCCTCGTAACACATATGTACATGTGGAGTAACACCTATTCACATACAAGAGCGTAGCTTGTTCATAAGATGGAGACCATAGACCTACTCACAGTCGGTAGGACAGAGAGAAAGAATTGGTTCCTCCACAAACAGGAGACTGTGGAGTTCTTTAATAAGAAGACGACCAGGTATGGATGGGATGGTAGAACCGGATCAGGTCGACTTGTCGAACATTCTGCGACCACATTGCAGATGTTTTTAAGAAAGGTGAAGTAAGGTAACCAAAGCCGTAGAGCATGCTTGAAAAGAATAATGAGTGTTGATGAAGCGAAAGAGGTTTTCAAAGATCATAGCAAGTGGAGATCCATAGTCTCTGCCTACCATGGGAAACAGGCGTGATATATGTACGTATGTAAGACTGTATCTTATTAGCGACTCACACTAAACTTGCTTGTCACATTTTTTTGCTGCCTATGTAGGTACCTAAACCTATGACATTTTATACTTGTACTCGTAAGCTTGTAAGTGGTAGGTATATTGCTCGAATTCAAGGAAACATCTCACGTAACGTAACAGTGCCTACATATAGGAAATGAATTTGTATGAGACAATTGAAGCGTTTTTTTGGACGAAGGCCAGGGCGACAGCTCTTTAATGTTTTTTATTGGTTTTATTGCATCACTTTGCTTTTTTGGTTGTAACGTAACGCAGTTGACGAACACGTGCAGTTGTAGAGGTCTGAGAGAAAATAAAAAAACATAGAATGTACCAGCTGCTTCTCTTCCCGCTTTTTCTTCGCAATTTCTTGATTTTGACTGATCGAGGGAATGGGCAAGAATCTAAATCATATCAATAGGTGATGCGGTTAGCAACTCATCACTATTATGATTTCCTTTTTCCACCTTCATGCGCACCATCACGCTAAAAGTGGCCTGGGCCTTGCTGCCCTAGGCTCTGTCTGTCCCGTTGGGGATAAAGACGTGATAGTGTATCTGATAGTGTAGTACATTCGTACCACTCGTTCATATATTGGTACCGATCGTTTGTACTGAAGATAGTTTTCTTGAAAGTTACAAATAATGTACATAAGTAATTCCCAAAAGTTGTGAAGTTTTGATGGTTTAAAATAAAATTACCACCACAGATACCATTGAAAATCTGATAAAAGTACTTGAAAATCAATATTTTCCGTGGCCGTATAGCTCAAGATTAGGATTCCTGTCCTGACTGATAAATTATAAATCCACCGTCAGGTAAACTTTTCGTATATATTTTTTTCACGCAGCCAGCCATTGGCACATTATTTATTACGTAGGTAATTGCTACGACGAAATAGATCGTTATATCATTCAAATCACTTGTCTTTTGATATATGAGAAATGGACCTCGTTCTTTTAAAAATATCAGCATTTTATAACTTAATCCTATCAACAAATAAAGTTCCGAGTGAATCGTGAGCACTATTGATATGAGTTACCAAATATCTCTTTAATAAATTGTTCGTTTCTTGTGTGTCACACCACACCCACACACACACACGAAAAACAAACAATTTATTAAACATTTGGCCAAAACAAACGTGGCCAACACTGGTGTCTCAATACTCAATACTCAATCATTTATTGCTTCCTTAATGTATTACATACAGGTCTTTAATTATTAAACAGTTTCAATTAAGGACCCTGACGGGTGCTGCGATGGGAGAAGGGCTTGTAAAAAAGAAATGGTTTAATTCATGTATTTTCATGCACCGTTAATATTTATTTTTTCGCCGTTTTTCGCAAATGCACTTTAAACTATAAACATAGTAGTTCATAAAATAGTTTGAAGGGTTATCTAGGACTTGGTAGTTGCAAAATTTTAAATATGTCTCTGTTTCCTTTGAAATGATTTCTTTTAAATGGGGACAGCACTGGACCCCGGAAAATTCAGGTACGGCCAAGGTATTTTATGAACTACTGTTTACAGTTTAAAGTGAGAACGTTAAGCTTTACTACGCACATTTGCGAAAAACGGCCACTTTTGGCAAATGCGTGTAGTAAAGCTTAACGTTCTCATTATAAACTGTAAACAGTAGTTCATAAAATACTTTGAAGGGTTATCTAGGACTTGGTAGTACCAAAATTTTAAATAACGTCTCCGTGTTCTTTGAAATGATTTATTTTAAACGGGGGCAGCACTGGACCCCGTAATATTCAGGTACCTTAAAGTAAGAATGTTAAGCTTTTCTTAGCATTTTTGCGAAAATCGGCTACTTTTGGCTGAGAATTAATATGAAAAAGAAGTATACTTGTGTCAAATACTTAAAACTGCCATTATCATAACTCATAAGTAAGAACTTCGCAGTTTATTTTACTCGTCCTTGAGTTTACTTGACATGCTTCTCCATTTCCTGGTATTCGTCAGTCTACAGCTGTGTTCAATTACTACGTCTGCAGCCTATAAACTGTCATTGACATAAATCTCCATCGACGCGGTTGCCAAATCACCAAGCTATGAGCTATGAGTGGGTTGTAGGAGACACAGTCATAGTCATACATATCTTTCCTGTTGGTTAGTATCTGATAATACGCGTAATTGGTATTTAGAGAAATGTGTAATTGGAATGTTTACAATTTTGGATGTTTACTTTTCTGGTTCGGTGATTACTGTTCTGACTGGTTATCTGATTCATTTTATGTTTAGCATAGAAGTCTATTAACGATTCATGGATGCCATCTAGCTTCCGATCGTTCGTTTTAGAAATCCGGTCTATGTCCAGCTGTGGATTTTCTGTGGCTGATACCTTCTGGATAAACTTCTAGAAAACCTTTTAAATATGTATGTTAAAAGTCACAAATAATTTAGCGAAGTTATATTTTTTTTTCTTATTACTGTGCGTTATTATTTACAGTGCATTGTAAATTACTTATAAGTACTTCAAGTTGTTAATGTAAGGCAGAGCCATTCCTACTCAACTGGTTCCTCTGAAAATCAGCGTCTTGGCCGCAAAAAGCCTCGACATAATGCTGAGATTAACCATTTTGGTAGCATTATTTGTTTTTTCTTTCATGTTCAATGTCATTTGTTATTTTTATGCTCTAAATAAAGATTTTCTATTTCTAAGTTTAAAGAGTTCAGAATTTGAGGATATTACCTAGGTAAAACATGTAGAGCTCCATCAGAAGATTATCATCATAAGATAATTAGAATCACCATCTGTTGATGATGACAAACAGCGAGAAATTTAGAAAGTTCAGAATTTGAGGACATTAAAACACGTAGAGCTCTTTTGTCGGATTTTAGATTAGATTCATCATCTGATGACAATTTTATAAAAAATCTGACTACGTATTTTAATATCCTCAAATTCTGATTCTTGTGTATTTTAACATACATAATTAAAAGGATTTCTAGAAGGTTTTTTCGAAACTTAACTATTGCTGTTCAAGAGATAGAGCCCTGTGACAGATGGACTGACAGACAGCGCGGCGGAGTCTCAGTAGCACCCTTTGGGTACGGAACCCTAAAAAGAAGAGAGAAGATTGTAGACAATCTAAAGAGAGAATACTTACATTTAACAAGGTGTTGAAGGCATCGTCGATGATCTTGATGTCCTCCAACACCATCCGCTGCACGCAGTCGTATCTGTACTCCTCAATGCCGATCACACCATCAGCATTGATGTCAATCATCCTGAAGTTGGACTCGATAAACGCCTTCATAGCCTGCGGGAAGTCTTCATACTTCTTCCCCACACAACTGTTCTTTACGGCTTGCTTGAACTCTTCCACTGTAATCATCCCATCCTGAAATGTGACTTTGTTATTGTTATGCTGTGAATTGTTGTTATTGCAAATAGCGACGCTGTTATGCGTGTGTGCGTAGCGCAGTGTGCATTGTAATTTGTACCTAAGACGTCGTGCGTGTGTTATTTTATGTGTGTTATTAGTCGTAAGCTATTGTTATATCTAAAGTCCTTTTAAAAGTACAGATATTAAAAGCGCGATTCAGTCTATTATCGTGAGTCTAACAATCTGAGCAACTTTTTCTAATGAATGTATGCAGAATTAATGAGAAAAGTTGTTCGGTATCATTGACTATACACTGTTAAAAATTATGTAATTTTACTAAAGATTATGTAATTTTACATGCAAGAAATTACATAAACCCGTAAAATTCCCGAAAAAACTGGGAAATTTACGGAAAAATATGTTAAAATGACAATAAAATATGTAAAATTTTATATTTTTTCTGTAAATTTTACAGATTTTTCGAAAATTTTACAGGTTTATGTAATTTTTTGCCTGTAAAATTACATAATTTTTAAAGGCCTTGAAATATTTGCACTTAATTCAAAAGGACCTTATTTAACACCTCATTAATTACGCCAATTCCACTTTCAGCGTGTCTAATTACTATAGTTATGTTTAGTTTACCTTCTTAGTTTGCAAAACATCGAATACAACATCGGATGTCAACATGCGCTACTAAAATTTACCTCATCATCATCTAATAAATAGGTCTAGTTCAAGCTTGTTCAAAGGCTATAGAAGATTGATTATTGAAGCTAACTTTCGTGAAAGGTAAGTTCGAAGGTAAAATAGAAGAGTAAAGGAAGGCTTGAAAAAAAATTAGGTAAGAGACGAAAATTTAAGTTTATCGTACACGAATGTGGAGTCGTGGAAGATAGGTTTCATATTGACAGTTAGGTGTGTGGTGGCTTCCTAGACGCAATCAGAGATTATAATATTACCTATAATCATATATTTAATAGGACCTGCATAAATCAAATAATATAAAAAGAATAATATTTTTGTCCTGTTTCGTTTAGATAGCTTTTACCTAAAACTCCTGTAAGAAAAATATATTGAAAACTAGATCTTATTAGCTAAAAAATAAACACTATTAGATCTAACTACCTAAATTCACGAGGTATAATGTCCGTTTGATAGTGTAGAGCGATTTACATCTCGCTACGAGACGGCTGGGTTGATAAACGAGCATCCAGCCCTGATTAAGTGGCTATTTGCTGGCTAATGACTGTACGTATCTCCCTTTCAGTGCTCTACGTAGATATTGCGGTTACTATGTTTTCTGTTTGGAATATTGCAGTTACGCATGATCATACGAGTAATTTTGATTTGTTTACGGAACATTGCGGAAATTTATTGTTACTTCTTGATTTATGTTGTTAGAAATAGAAAATGTGTTTATTTCTCTTTTGAGACGGGAGGAAACATCCGAAAGAAAACATTATGACGGCTATTACATTTTCTTCCCCCTAGGGGACTTAGTTTTGATTGTAAAAAGCGTTTAGTTCATATCCAGATCTACTCGCGCAGTTTAATAAGAACGCCATGCTCTAGCGTCAAAAATATGCTTGCAGTACTCTATCTAGAAAGCAAAATAAATTAGAACAATGAAGGTATTACTCTATATTTACGAGAAAGAGAAGACTATCTAAAGCGCGTTAAGACCTCACTACTAAACAAGTCAACGAAGGCATTAGACCGCACCATGCCTGCTCATTCTGCCAGCGTGTAGCGTAGAGTAATTGGAGTGTGATAACCGACATAGTCCGGCACCTTGTCGAAGTCCGCGAGCTGGGTGATCTCTTCCCAGAGACTCAGCATGATGTGCTGGTACTTCTGCAGCCGCGCGGCGCTGCAGTCGCCTTTGCCCTCCAGCACGCATGAGCGCAGTGCTAGGCATTGGAAGTCGTGGGCATCTAGGTAGCCGTTGTTGTCGATATCTGGAAAATAATAATTGAATTTTTATAAAAGATTTAGAACATCCATTGATTTTTAATTCATCTCCGTATTTTATATACTGAAACTGATTAATACCACAAAGTTATTGTTTCACATTGCTCTCTTCATCGCACCTCCTTTTACTTTTTAGCCCAATTCCTGTCACCCAACCCTAAGAGAGGTAACTTTTGAGAGATCTTAATTGTATACCTGTATCTTCATAGGTATTTTTGAATATTGTTTAAGTATATGTGTTTTTGGTGCAATAAAGGGTTACTTACTTACCATTGGGCAAAGTAGTTTTTCATTTAAAGATCTTTATCTTATGACTCAATTTTTATAGGGTTTTTTTTAAATTTAAAGATGCAGAATTAAAGTACATAAACTAAATAATTAAATAAGAAATGGTGCAAAAATACCACGTAAGCGGGACCATAAGTATATGCTCTTCCAAAGTTCCAACTGAGCTATCACGTGCAACTCTGCACGTCGAATTTTTCCACCATAGGTAGGTATCCTATTTAACACCCATTATATAGGCTTGCGTTACCAACACTACTACCCACTATTGTCCTATGACTAATGTTATGACTACCTTCTCTGTATGGCAACGCACCTAATCCAGTGGCTGCAAGAGGTATAACCAGCATTTTTTACAAGAGAAGTAAGTAAATTATAGTACCTAGATGGTGCCATTATCACTTATAACATATAACAATATTCCAACGAAAAGCGTTCGTAAAATTCAAATTGTTGTAGATTTTAGTAAGCTGTTTAGCTTAGGTACCTAGTTTAGTTTAGTAAAATCTACCTACTAGGTACATACTAAAGTCAGGGTTAGCGTAATGTTTGCTGGTATTACCTAAGTAATTAACTATTATTATATTCCATGGTCTAGGCTATATAGAAGATCTGCTATGATATTTACTCATAAAGTAGGTATTTCGAGACATCCGCCACAACGCCTATAAATTTAAAATTGCCTAGCCCTGATTGCTGATAACTTGTTTCTCTGGCTACTATGTAATCCAACAATTTCAATGGCGCATCAATGAAAAGAAAATCTATCTGCACACTGCAACCCAGGTATCTGACAGGAGAATGTGTATGGCACATTCCCGCTATGAACCGTGGACGTGTCTCTGCATTGCTTCAATCTTCAATGTCGCAAGCGCAACTCGTGCCCAGTTGGCCCGTGAGGCTTGTAAACAATAGCATGTATTAAATTAATAGTAGGTCGTATGCCAAGAACTGGGATCTCGGATTTCGCAATCCCTGGGATAGTTCGTGATTGACAACAACGCATATTTTCGAAGTTGCGAACGAGATGAGCTCAAATTCATGAACATGAGCAGGCAAATTGTCTGTCAAATATCAAGTAGGCTTTAATGAAACGTTTGAAATATGATTATTTGTCCTTGAAACTGATTTGACTTGAGATAATCGGTAGATAATTGAAGAATCTGATACGACCGTTAGTCACATAACCGAAAGAAAAAAAAACCCATTAAAACAACAACATAGTAGCGGGGTTTATTCTTAAATTGTTAAAAAGTAGATTGATAATATTGCAACAAAGTTCTAAATGTAAATTTAGGACTGATTTAATCTATAAAATAATAAAAAAAAAACCCTCGAAGAATTAGAAGAAAATAATACCTATTATATATAATACTGATAAAAAATCTGACCTAAATATGATTTCAAGAATCAAGTGAAAATGTACCTTAGTGAGGCTACCGACAGAAGGGTCGCCGTGCCCACATACTTACTGGTCAAAGATCAATTATAACTACACACATTTATTAGAACCATTTTGAACCGACAAGAAGGTGAAAATGAAGGTATACCTAAGTAACTATTTAACTATAAGTACACATTTTAAAAATAGTCGAAATGAGTAGACTAATAAAATAAAAAGTGCGTGCGATTTAAAGACAATCTTAATTTAAAACAATTTGCTGAAAATAAAGCAAATCAAACGTATAATTGAGACGAGTGATGTTAAAAACCTTTAATGTTGATTGGCATTCACTGTCGCTAATTTAACATTGATCTTAGCTGAGTGCTGCTATTTCGGATGCACGGAGTGACGTTTACCTACAATTGTCTTGTTAATTATAAGCTTTGTTACTGTTCCTGGCACGATAAATCCCAGAACGCGGCTGTTGTCGATCTAGATTTAGTTTTCAGAGTCATTGTATCCATTGCAGTATTTCTAACTACGTATCTCAATGCTATATTGTTAGCCTTCATTATCAGGACTTTTTTTAGTCTCCACTGCAGGAAAACGACTCTCTCTGTACTATTAAAGCCATACTTAGCCAGAGTAGCCAGTGGATTTGGCCTACACTCCACGCTGGTCAGACGGGTTGGAGAGGTCTCATTGATGTTTACTCGTATAAGCTTTGTTTAGCTTGTGTTTCCTAAGTCGCCTTCTACGACATCCATGGGAAGACTTGGAGTGGTATTATACTCTACTTAGAACCACACGGCTAATTGTTAGCCTTATCCGTGTTCAATTACGGAGTTTGGTAAATTTTCTAGCTAGCTGGTTAATCCAGAAGATATGAAAATGTTCCACAGATCTGCTACACAGTTGGTACTTGGTACTCATAATAATATTATTATAATCACGAACGTCTTGGCATTCAGGATTGCTGGTTTACAATAAATACGGTAGGTACTACTAGTATGATAGTAGCCACACTAGACAGTCTGGCGCACCCTGGATTGTTGGCAAATGTCGAGAGGAAACGTTTGCTTCCCAAATATTCCCAATCCACTGGAGGTTCTTCCCCTGGACTTCAACAACAAGAAGATCTTCCGTGTCTTTGGCTAAAACAGAGTTATCTTTTTGTCCATATTACTCCGGCCGGACTCGGGAAAAAGAGATAATCGAATGCTAATTCATCCTTGTAATTAATTTCACCTCTCCATCAAAGTGAATACTCCGTCATTAAACGTCGCAAAGCAAATGTAGAGAATTTTTATTGGTAAGTCACAAACACTACTAGGTGTTCTTTGTATCTTACTCTTAAACAAACCTAGTTTGTATTTGTTATTAGTTCGATCATAAACAGCTTTATTATCGCGCTAATAAAACAGCTGAGTTTAATAGCTTATGTGATAAATTGTTGGACAGGCTTCAGGAGTTAGTTCATTTCTAATCAGCATCAAACGGTTTAATCATTTAACGATATTTATGATTTATGCTAAGTGCTTAGTTAATAACACATTGTTTTGTAATTTGTTCATCAGAATTTATAAAGTCGATATCGATTTTAGATGAATTTTTAGAATACTTATTTAGTTTAGCTTGATTTCTAATTAATGAACCCTTATAGTTTCGTCATGTTCGTCCGTCCGTCCGTCCGTCTGTCTGTCCGTCCGGGCTCGTACTCCGCCGCTACTGCACCGATTGTCACGAAAATTGGTGGAGAGATAGATATTGGAGTTCCAAAAGTTGGTTTTTAAAACTATGGAAAAATGTTTTTTTTTCAGAAAGAAAAGAAAAGTGAATTTAAGAAATTAAATTGGACTAACCCCAACGTGTGGGGTATCGTTGAAAAGGTCTTTTAAAATGCAACAAAAACTGCTTTGAAACTATGTAGATCAAACCCCCCAGTCTTAAGATAATCTAATACAAAGTTAATATTTGAGGTGTGCCCACCGTAACTTTTGAAATATTATATGAAGTAAGTTTTTCTAATCTAATAAATTGCAAAATTGAAAATATTGTTCTTGAAAATAGACTGTTGATTCTTTCAGATGTTTATCTTCTCGGACACCAATTTTTTTAAAATTTTATAAAAGTGTGCTATTGCTATTGATTTATATAAACTCCTGCAACCCTTTGGTATTTGATTGTCTTTCAATTTTAGGTCTATCTAGTGTTCATAGAATTTTCAGTCCTTGACTCAATTTAACTAGTAAGGATAGGTAGAATCCGCAGAAGTTATTGAATCTGTATGGCAATTTATCTAAACTCTGTACGATACATTGCTAACATCAAACAGATTGCAGTATTTATCAATGAAGCCCGCACTCCAGTGCACTCGGGATTCCACAAGTTGAGGCGCGCCAAGATTTACGATTTCCCAAATAAAAATACCGCGCTCCCGACAATGCCCGATTAACTCCGTCTGATATACATCGCTATTAAACACATAATTACAGTGATTTATAACGTCGCGCACTTCTCGTTCTGCTTCATAAATACCGATTAGTAACAAGCTGATCTCAGACGATATCATTTGGAATATTATGGGAATGGTATTTCGATAATTACTAAGTAATAGATGCGTTCTTGAATTTTACCAATATTCATAGTAAGAACAGCACAGCAATTAAACATCACGTAAAATTCTGAATTCGCACTGCTGTTTCGATTCGTTTAACGTTTAATGTTATCGACGTGAAATGGGACACCTTCTCACAAGCTACAAAAGGGGAGTTTCCTTAGCATTGAAACAGCATGCAGCACTCGGGGCTTACCATAAAGATACCGGACAACGAAGGCGACTCTGCTGTCCCAGGTGTACGCCATTTTGACGGTAAATCCCGATGTTTTGCGAGGCGAGGCGCGCGCGGCGGTCTGTCGGCGACTGCTGCCCGCCGCGCACGCCACCCCACTCGGAATAACTACTGATAGTTCCTCTTCAGTTGGCCTAGTCGGCCAATGTTTGTGCCAAGATTCTGCCAACGTAAGAGGGGATTATGGCCGTGTTGGACTATTGGCCGCTTTCACAAACAATAGTCTTCTATATGTACATCACTTGATAATATACCTACCTGGTTCTTTGCTCTGCAAGGTCAGCCAAGGCCCTGTTAAACAAATGATATAGAGTGGTAAGCTGGTAGATTTTTAATTATCTCTACTTCGACGTAAACCTTTGTAAGTCCATTCGTTTAAATGGTTTGCAGACTGTAGATGCGCCGTCCGGTAGATAATAATAAATGGAGGCCTGCAATATCAGGGGTAGATTCCTCACGTGCGTTCGTTGAATGCATGCCGGTTCTGACCAAATTACAGGCCCTTCTTGAAGAACTTCTCTTTTATGATTAGATACTTACCCACTTTTGTTTTTGGACCTTACAGTAAAATTCACTGTCCAAGCCTAATAATTCCTCAAGTTTGTTCCTACAAGAACATTTTCTGGTTCTCACCTTCCACCTTTCGGCGGAAGTGGGGTTGGTGCTCTGTTCTTTGACCCTCCAGTGGATTGCTGCCATCACCGCCTGTAACTGCAACTGAAGGCGGGTCACAAGGTAGCGGCCGTGGCGGCGACGTAAGGCTTTATAATTTTTCTACTAGGTACGAGTAGGTACCTTTGGATCTTTCTTTCGATAATTGCCCCTGTAAAGGCAGGTTCTCAGTCGCGTGAAATCTTGGAATGGTAATAGCTGGGTACATAAGTTATTAAGGTGAAATGGTAGCATAAGTGGCGCCCTCATTTAAATTAAATTGTTTAAAACTAAAAATGGTGTATATTAAAAAAATTGATTTGTACTAAAAAGACCTTCAAACTATTTTATGAATAACCTTTGAATTTGATGAGTTGAATTGATAAGTTTTAAAACGGGATTTCGAAATCTCGTTTTAAAACTAGACGGACTACCAATATTACTTTCAAAGGTTACTCATAAAATAGTTTAAAGGTCTTTTTAGACATTGATACAAATCAATTTTTTAAATATCACCATATTTAGTTTTAAACAATTTATTTCAAATGATGAAAATTTGCTATATGGCTCATTTTTATTGGTCGATATACTTACAGCATCCGGGGAGTCCCCGTATGCGGCTAACGACCAATAAATAAAAGCCACAAGTCGATACAGTGGTCTTTACACCCCGTCTGCGGGTTATTATGCGTTACGGGTTACGGATATCTCTCGTACCCCGGATGCGGGCTATAACGACCAGTGAACACGGTTACCCTAATGCGATGGAATTCATGGCATGGCGTTTCAGAAATCTCCCCCCCCCCCCCCCCCCCCGAATGCAAGCCAGAACATCATAATCATCATCCGAGCGTATTCCCGGTTGCAATCGTCAGCGCAGCGGTTACACTTCAGAGCCCGGGGTCCGCTACTTAACCTAGGTGAATTCGACGAGATTACTGGTTTTAACACAGAGCGACTGTCGTCTGACCTCCGCAACCCAAAAGGTACACCAGAACCAATCCTAGGATAGTTACAAACGCGAGATGGCGTTCGGGACCAAGAGCTTTACGTGCCTTCGGTATCCGATCCGATAATCAGGTGATTCGAGCCTCCAATATCCTAACCAGACTGGAAACATCTTTTCACAAAGTATGCTTCCCAGTGGGATTTGAACCCACGACCTCCGGATCACAAAGCAAACGCCTTGAGCACTGGACCACGAATGCGAGCCAGAACGACTAATGAAAATGAGCCAGAAGAGAGTTAAGACGTGAGAGCTGTATTATGTATAATTGTATATGCATAACTAGCTTTATTTGCAAATACACGTCATAGAATATTGGCAGAACGTTGGTCTTGGCCTATGTTATTAGCGATCATACATTTGCCACGCGTCGATTTCAGTACATGCCGATACGTCATCGACACCCTAAATATCCCTACGGCGATCAGCTGTTCCCTAGCCTGGGACCACAAGGTCGCTGTTGCAACAATCTTTGCGCCATTCTGTTACTCATTGCTAAGCTAATGCCTATTAAGAAATCAGTGAGTGATGATGATGACACGTCTAATTGCATCTTTATGTGTTGAGTGGAGGATGATTAAATCGAGTACAGTGCTGTAGGATTTATTGGATTGGGACCGGATGATGCGCGGTGTTTTGAATTTGATTTTGCTGCCATGAGAAAGTTAGGGTTGCCAACTCTCGAAAGGACCAACCCGGGAGGTTTGTATGATTAAGAAATTTATCGGGGGGGGGGGGGGGGGGGGGATTTATATTTATTTTGTTTTCGAGCAGCATCTCATATTTGTCGGTTTTTCACCACAAAAGCGGCGGCGGTTAGCAGACATTAGCGACAAGCGAGCGACGGATGCATTTAATTTTTAGAAAAACCGGAGAAATTATTGCTCTCCGGGAGGTCGGGAGGTTCACCATTATTACCAGAGTCTCCCGGGCAATCCGGGAGGGTTGGGAACCCTAGTAAGTACCCTTAGTGCCTACTAGCTTTTGCCCGCAATTATATGCGGTGAATCGTAAATAGGTAGGTACCAAAAACATTTATAATAATAAAAATTTTAACAAAAAAAACAACCGACTTCATTTTTTTTAAGAGTTTCATTCATTTCTCCAAAGTTCTTCATCATATCTTCACCAAATTAAAATGGGACCAACTTGGTAGTAAACACTTTCAAATAAAAGAAGAATTATCAAAATCGGTTCACAATATGGCGAAGATGTCGCGTAACAAACATACATAAAAAAAACATACAGTCGAATTGATAACCTCCTTTTTTTAAGTCGGTTAAAAAGAACATATACGAAGGAACAAATACCTATAGAAAGCGAACTTATACCATGTAGAGTTATCTTCCAGTCAATCTGCGATAGATATAAGGTACCTAGAAGCCTTTCTTGTGAGGGTAACCAATAGGACTCGCCAAGGGGTCTAGCGACTAGTATGGCACAGGCAAGTCCTGATATTTGTTTTGTCCCCCGATTCTTTTTTTGGGGGCGCCAATTCGTACCATGCTGATAGTTTGATCGTAAATATGGTGTAATTATCCATATTGCTAAATGTCAGGCACTAGATAGCCCACCGTTGAAGTATTAGATTAGTCCGTCCAGTTTTGAAACTTGTTTTAGCCAAAAGTAACCACTTTTGGCAGAAACGAGTTTTAAAGTTAGACGGACCACCAATAATATTTTCAACGGGGCAGTTACTGAGGATGCTACCAAGCGGAGATCCACCGTTGTGGGCACGAACTCGCACTTGCCTGATTTTGGGTGGCTGTGTGTGACCATGGATGGAGTGATGAATCCGCACCCTGCACCACATGCTGTTGCCCGTTTTTTGTTACGTACATCTCTTTGTCGCCTCCCTTGGGAGAGGGAAGGAGCGTGGTGATAGGTACATTTTATTATATTCTGCTCTCCTCACTACACGGTAAACAAACAGATATCCATCACTAGAAGAATCAGATCAAGTTTTACTGAACACTCGATGAATTATTGAATTTTCGATTTCCATGTCCGATTTACTGAATCTTCCACAACATTATACGTGCTTGATGTATGATGTTCGACATTTTCGTCTGCGATTATTTGAAAATCGAATATTTGGTATTCGCATGGGCATATTTACACAATTCACATACCCGTAAATTTTACAATACCTCTTTTTGTGTCGGAGGTTGAAATAGGTAAGAGGCGCTTCATACTTATATTTTCCTAAACCTAAATAAAAAAGTTAGAACTGTCAGTGCAAAATAGTCAAATGGCTTGTCTTGTCATGCGTGTGTCAATGTCAAACAGGATTACAGAACGGACGTAAACAATCGCAAAAATAAAATAGTAATTTCTCATTGATATTACCTATTTAACTTCTATTTAAGATCTCTATTATGTATTTTCGTATAGTAGGACACGTTTTGTTTGTAGCCTTTCTAGTTACAGGTAAGCTGTAGCTTTTTGTGTTACGAGAAAACCTTGCCGTTTAGTAAACACTTGTTTGCCATATTTACCTTAAAAATCAATGCATTAGCAGCAATAACCTTACGAAATGTAATAGTAACTACTATTAAACAGGTTTTCATCATAAGCATTGATTTTCAGTGTTCGCTTCGTCTTCTACACAATTTGACATTGAAGATGATCCAGTCGTCGGCATGCCCAGATTTGTGGAAAGCGACGAACCTAACGTCGATGAATCAGAGTCGCTGCTGTCCAATGTCGTCTCAGACGTCAACAAAACCCTCACAAATCTTTACAACCATGTAACATCGGCTAACATCACAGCAGAGAACCAAACACAAGTAGTGAATGAAACACGGAAACTAGTCAAATGCAGAGAAATCGTCTACGACCCGAACGACGAGCTAGAGCCATCAGTAGAGATAATAAATGGCAGTTACCTAGCAAAAATGCTGCAAATAAAACCAGATATAACTAGCCGAGATATGGAAGCAGACTGTGTTCTGGTATTATTCTACGCCAGAGCCTGTCCGTTCAGTGCCCACGCTGCGCCACATTTTAATGCTCTAGCGCGAGCATATCCCAGCGTCAAAATGGTAGCTCTTGACGCATTGAAATATCATGGAATCAATGCGCAATATGGAATAGTTGGTGTGCCAACATTAAAAATGTTCCACAACGGCCGACCTGTAGGTAAATTTAACGGAACTGAATACAATATCCATTCCTTTAGTAAGTTCGTACATGCTATAACGGGGCAGTACCCTCACGCTCTCCTTGTGATGTCCAAGGATTTCCAAGGACCTGTTTCAAGTGTAGTTGAAAAGGACACTGATTATTTCTTAGTACTCTCATGGTTGTTTATTATAGTGTGTTCCATTTACTACTTCATGCAATCAAAATGGTGGAGGATGATCGTGGAGATGGTGCAGAACAACTGGAGAGAGTCAGAAGCACAACAT
This sequence comes from Acrobasis repandana, assembly GCA_963576875.1. Taxonomy (NCBI): domain Eukaryota; kingdom Metazoa; phylum Arthropoda; class Insecta; order Lepidoptera; family Pyralidae; genus Acrobasis; species Acrobasis repandana. The sequence continues at coordinate 4,015,264 of OY756230.1, read as the reverse complement.
GAACATAATGACTAGTGTAATTAATTAACTTTTAGTTAGGTAGGTGTAACCTGATATTTAATAAACTTTTTTTTATTGGGATGTACTGTTTTTTTTATTGGTCTTGGAATTTAGTCTGCGAGGAAAGATCCTCACTAGGTGTGACTTTTACTTTTAAGTTACTCATGAACTGGCACTATCAACCACTTTGTTGCAGAATATCTCTTTCGGAATGGACTTGGGGACATTGCGAAAGGGACATTCTGCGACATAGCACTATTAACTGCTACTACCCCGCCATCCTGGGTGATACTGTTCTTGGACTACCACTAACACTAAGTGACAAAACATTGTGATCCAACTTCAAACTAAACTAGTGTGAAATGGAGAAGACGGTAGTCAATTACTTCATTAATTTTGCCAAAAATCGTGGGTATGTCTCATTCGTCCCCATTGTCACCACCGCTTCGTTCCCACTATGTCACAGTTCCATTCGTCCCCACTGAGGACAGACGGAAGGACGGAATACCATTTAAATTCCCATTTGTCCCCAGTGGTGATGAATGGGAATTTTCGTTTGTTGATTCCCATTTGACCCTAGTGGTGGCAAATAGAACCAATATAACATATAACTTCATCCCCGAATCGGGGTGGGTGATTGTCATATGTAGTTTTTCATACAATGATACAGAATAGATCCGGGCTCTGTATAATAGGAAAAAGGTAGATGATGATGTTATTTCACAATGAATCAAGTTATCATAAAATATATATTTAAAATCTACAACATATACATTCCATTATAAATATTAATCTTATATACATTTATATAATTTATTTTAGTTCTGCTGGCATGTCAGTGCCTTTTAGAGCAGCTAGTATATTCTTTGCTGTAAGGTCACTCATAGTATTCCTGGCTTCTATAGAAGCACTGCCTATATGAGGTAGAACCACACAGTTCTTCAGTTTGAACAGTGGGCTGTCCAGAGGTAGTGGCTCAGGAGTAGTAACATCCAAACCAGCTGCTCTGATGATATTATTTTTTAATGCTTCAATAAGTGCTTCTTGGTCTACTGTGCCTCCTCGACTTGTGTTGATAAAGATGGCTGTATTCTTCATCTTTTCAAATGCAGCTTTGTTAAATAGTTCTTTTGTTTCTGGTACTAATGCAGCACAGCATATTATAAAGTCGCTCTGAGCCAATATTTCATCAAAGCTTACTTTGATTGCTCCAACTTCCTTCGCCTCTGGTCTTTCACTACGGTTGAAATATAGAATTTTAGCTGTGTTGAAAGCCTTCACCCTTCTTGCTACTGCTTGTCCAATTCTGCCGTAACCCACAATGCCAACGGTTGCACCGGCCAAGCCCGGCCCTGTCATCCATGTTGGAGCCCAGGACTTCCAGCCACCAGTCTTGGCTTCATTCTGTGCTTCCGGAAGGCGTCGAGATGTAGACAAGAGTAGTGCCAACTGAAAAACATAATTTATTCACTTTTTAAAATTACTATGTGAGCTGGTCTTTCATGCTGGTCTGGGAGAAAAGAAAAAACTTAGAATGTACCAGCTGCTTCTCTTCCCGCGCAGATCGTTAAAGCCGATCGAGGGAATGGGCGAAATGCCAATCATGTTGATGACTGGTGGCTAATGATGGGTGGCTAGCGACCCATCACTATTTTGATTTCCTTTTTACCTGCTAGCCCACGTCATACTAAAATTGGCCTTTGGGTCTTACAGCCCTTGGCTCTGTCTACCCTGTTAGGGATAAAGACGTGATAATGAATTTGTATTGTATGCCAGCTGCTGCCAGGCTGCCACCAGTTAGATCATGCAAACTTTAGCCGATGGGCTCCTATAGTAGGAGCCCATGTTAATATTCTTTCTTCCACATGATAATGGCCAAAATTTCTGTGTTTATTAGCTCAAGATTAAGTCTACAATACTCAATCACAAATATTGAAACAAGTTTTCTATCAACAGAAAAGATAAAGTTTGATATTTCTTCATCTGAGCGCGTTTCCAGTGGTATTCTAAGCTGTGCTGCTTTGGAGTTCGAGGTATGCTTTCCTGCTTTTTCTACTCCAAATATAATATGCATGTCAATGGGCACCCAAGGATGCCAAAGACCTTCCGAAGTGAAGAAGTAGCTGAAACAGTTTCACTGACATTTACCCTACTTGGGAATGCAGTTGTAGCAAAAGATGTTTGTGCTTAGTTCTTTAGATGCCTCTTAAGACATCTACAGGAAGAGATGGAGTGGTTCTAGGCTGGAAACCACACAGAACAGTTAATAAATTTATTGATTGACTGATAATGTTAATATGAATTAACTTACAGTAAGTTCAGCAGTAGCATCAGTCAGCACATCAGGTGTATATCCCACCCTAATGCCCCTCTTCTTGCACTCCGACAGGTCTATGTGGTCATAGCCCACGGATATAGTGGCCACAACTTTTAGGCCAGGGCCGGCAGCGTCTAGGACATCTTTGTCAATCTTCACGTTGAGGTCACAGTATATGCCATTGGAGCCAGCAACTTCTTTTAGGAAGTCTTCTCTTGGCACAGGTGTTGGCTTGTTCCAGATTTTAACATCACATCTGTAAACAATTGAGAAATTTATTGCCATTTTGTGTAGAGAAAAGATCAATGACCAAAATAGTGTTCAAATTTGGGATGCATCCAATAACAATAAATAAAAATATTGCTGATCGGCGATATTTTTATTGCCAATAAAATGATACTTTTTAAATTTTGTGCTTCAAGAAGGTAATGTAACAAATTTCTACTCTTAATGAGAGTGACCCGCTCAGACTTATGCAATTATTGTGATAAGACGGAGGACTTACTACATGTCTTGATGGAATGTGACCAGTTTACCGCCCTACGTGACCGATTTTTGGCGGGACTATCGATGTGCAACGGTGAGCTTAACATTATGTTAAGCGACCCACTATCACATATGGCAAAAGCCATATACCTTTTCATAAGAGCTGTGATGTTGCATAGAAACTAGAAATTATCTAATCGAATCCCCCATGAGGCTGGCATAGTCACACAAGTGAACTGAAGCCTCGGAAAAAAAAATAGAAAAAAAAAGAAAAAAAAAAGAAGGTAATGTAAACGCACGTGCTGTTCATCTATTTCTTTGTAAACAAGGCACGAACTTTACTCGGGAAATTCCCCGTGCTTTATTCAGTGTATTGTACCCATTTTACTAGATGCTTTTGTTGGTTGTTGTCAATAAAATATAGAATTACATTACATATCATAAGTAACCCGTCACGCATCCAGGGTCTCCTAGATTTTTGCATCTAAGTCTGTTTTTTAAATTAAATATAAAAGAATATTTTTTTTTATTAAACTTAATTTTTTATTATGCGTATCAGTGTCGGCATCGGTATCACCACTATTTTTATAGGAGAATCGGTATCACATTGGCTAAAAGGCGTATCGATGGATCCCTAGTTTAAATGGTAAGCACAGGTAGAGTACAGTTGGAATGCAACAAAGGCCACGTCTTTGAAAGAGTCGATGCCGCCTTTGTCAGCGCAACCACAGACTGCTTACCATTTGAACAAATGAACTAAGTTATATGATAAACAATTCAATATTAACAATGGAGTTGTGTTTTCCAGCATGTGGACTGAGACTTTATTAGAAATTGAAAAACATATGGTAAATAGGTGGCCATGGATGGATGAATTAAGCAAAATCTAACCAAGAAAATAAAGAAATGTCTCTTTCTAAACTTACTCTTTTTGTAATAACTGCACTCCACATTCGGGCATGTCCGAACGGACCACGTACACCTTTCCAGCACTCATGTTTCTCACAAGTACACCGCGCAAAAGCCTCGGTGTTACTGATACTATGCTCTTATAAAACATGAGTCACTACCACACTACTTTTCCGGCTTTTCTGTCCAGTTTGTCCACACAAGGTCAATCAATTGTCTGGCAAGTATTTAGGCGCTGTGTTCTGCGGTTTTTTAGCTTTTTGGTCTTTAAAAAATGAAGGTTTTGCGAGATAAATCGTAACGTGTAGTGCGGCAACTGTACCAAGTATAGCCATGCCCTTAGGAGACTTGATAAATGATAGCGCGCTCATAATATAATATCAACATTTAACTGTCTAAATACATCTTGCAAATATGCGATAAAAAAAGTTCACGAGTTATCTGAACTGAAATGATGAAAAATTGACCTTGAAATTACGTCCATCTCCCTTACTGAGATTGACACGAGACCGGAGACCGGACGATTATTGTCATTTTTATTGTATTGACAGTGACATTCAATGTTTTTATTTTTTGAAAAAGATATAGATGTTCGTGCGGTTTTATCATCTGTTCGTTTTTACTCAGACAGATGTAAAGAAGAATCATGATGCATATTTTTAGGTTTGAGTATAATAATAGCACAGAGTAATAATAGGTAGTAAATCTATTTCTTTGCATGATTTTCATTCTATACTTAGTCTAAACCACGGAATACATAAGTGTCTAAACAGTTTGGTTGAAATTAAAATGTGAAAATTCATCTAGGGCCTCCCCCCTCTAAATACTAAACTCAAAGAAATGATATACAATCTAGAGTGCTTAAGAAGTGGCAAAGCCGTTCCCAAAAAATATACCTAAAGTTATAGCTCTCTCCTTCTACTTTATTGCACTGACAGTGACAGCTTGCGGAAAAGGTATGCCTTTAACTTTAGTTACATTTTTTGGAAACGTTAGGTATTTCAACATTATATGAAAATGGTCCATTATTTTTGGATAATCTAAATAATGAACTAAATAAATGCAATAATGTTTTTCTGACCCAATTCACATCCCTATAAATAAAGTTTATAAAGTTGTAACTTAAAATGCGCAGTAAACGTGAACATTATGGAAAATAAGTTTTCATGACCTACTAGCTCAACCTTACTGGTGCCATGGTAGGTACCTATTTAAACAAAAGTCACGGTACGCTATCTAAGCCAGATACAGCCTTCGGATCATGCCTATGAAACTTAGAACATTGCAGAATTTTGATAAAAAAAATTATTAAAACGCCATCTAGTCACGAATCAGCTGACCTAACTTGTAATGCGTGTTATAGAATAGGAATATCAAATGGTGGAGAAATTCGCTATATGAGGTAGAAGACGTGATAGCTCAGGTGATTAGAGCATGGTAAAAATAAGAGCAACGTTGCGAGTTCAAGTCCCACTCACGCAGTATATTTTTTACACCATTTTTTTTATTTGATAGGAATATTAAATGATGGATAAATTCGACAAGTGTGGTTAATCACTTAATAGCTCAGTTGTTTAGGCTATGAAACATAGTCGTATTAGAACTGAGATCTCAAGTTTAAGTCCCAGCTCACGCAGTAATTTTTTCACCGTTTTATTTCATCTTTTAGTCCTTTGGTGTTGCGAAAGCATGTTACCAGATGGCGCCACTGGTTTGAACTAATGTTAAAGCCACAGTTTCTTATCTATTTCAGTATATACAATATTAATCTATGCTTCGGATTAGAAGGTTAGATCTCCGAAGGTTGTTCGGCTATTGAACAAAATGATCTAATGTTCGGGCGAGTAACTTTTTACGCCTGTTCTGTTTATTGTTCTTTTGTTACACTTGCAGTGTAATTTTCATAGATTAGTGTTTTATTTCCTATTGCTACTGCCGGCTAATTTGTACCTACTCGCTATAGGTACCTATATTTTACCTTCAGGTAGGTACTCACTTGTTTTATTTCAAATAGGTACTTATAGGTACAGGTCTTACAAAATATACTGAAACTATTTTAAGGGTGAAGTTAGTCCACGATACTAAAAAGCTTACCCAAAGGAACATATATCGAAATATGAAAAATAATTTTGGTCTCCCATACCACAGAATAAATAATACTAAAGTACAGAAGTCGCACTCAGCAAAGAAATATCTACTCAATGTGGCTAGCGATATAGTTTAATTTAGCTCACATAAGAACTTCACCTTTTCGTATAGATACCTAGACATCCATTGCAAGCCAATTTCATTCTTACTCGTATTACTCTGGACAAACGATTCGTATAACTGAATTTACCACCCGGAGGGGCCGCCTGCGCGCATAGTAATAATGTACGTACATTTTCGATAACTAAACGGGGAGTGATACAGGCCTGCCCATACTTACAAATTGACCAATCAGCTGATCCCTGCTTGTATGGAAAGCAAAAAAAAAAGTTTTATATTTCGATGTTCTTTGGGGAAAGTTGTTCAGTATCAGGGATTAAATTCACCCTTAAAATAGTTTGAGTATATTTGGATAAACGTTCTATATCGGGACACGTGGGCCGCATGCAAGCAGACAGGGCCCAGATGGGCGATAGACGTAGGGGTAGACCAAGGAAGGGACTGCGGGATGACATCGAGGGTTTCTTGAGTGGATGGCAGCAGACTGCTCGGGATTGACATAGATGGAGAAAAGAAGGGGAGACCTTATTTTATTCTTTTTTTAGTTTTAGTTTTTACATGACACTTTTAAGGCGAAGATATAGGCAAATGGCCTTGAAGTGTGAAATAAATTGTTAACTCGTAAATATGGTAATAATTTCCATATTGCTCTTCGTCATGCACTAGATAGCTCTTTAAATTATTTTATGAACTGCCGTTGAAACTATTATTAGTGATCCGTCTAGCTTTAAAACTTGCCGTGGCCACTTTTGGCGGAAGCAAGTTTTAAAGCTAGACGGACTAATGTAAATACTTTCAACGGTAGTTCATAAAATAATTTAAAGGGCTATCTAGTGCATGACGAAGAGCAATATGGAAATTATCTCCATATTTACGAGTTAATAATTTATTTCAAGTGAGGGCGCCACTTCAAGGTCATTTGCCTATACCTCCACCTTAAGAACATTTTATTACTTACTAGCTTTTTGATAAATATATAAGGACAAATCACACGGATTGAGCTAGCCCCAAAGTAAGTTTTAAACTTGTGTTATGGGATACTAACTCAACGATACTATATTTTATGATAAATACATATATAGATAAACACCCAAGACCCAGGACAGTTTGAAAAAGGCCATTTTCCAACTTGCCCTGGCTGGGAATCGAACCCAGAACCTCCGGATTATCGGTCTAGCGTGTTAACCATTACGCCACGGAGGTCGTCAAAGCTAGTTATCTATATAAATATTAAAATTTCTCTGTCGAAGCAGAGGGATGTTTGTACGTTCATTTAAACTATTAGATTTAAAACATACTATAGGTACCTATATATACCTACCTTGTAACCGTCGGTAGCTAATTATAAGTAAATCATCATTTACGCAGTAGGTACGCTGTGTTGTGAAAGTGTTAGCTACTCGTACCTGCAAAGTGCAGTAAAATGTAAAAAATGCGTGTATTTCAGTAATTAGATTGTTACGAAACTCGAGGCAGAGTTGTTACAACCAAACGACTGAAAACTATTTATTTGATATGCATCGTGTTACCTAATGAAATAATGATTACTTACCTCTACGAATAAGGATAATTCAATGACTTATCTACCTAATTACGAACAAAAGGGGATATCATCAATACTAAATAATAGTATATAACGTCTAACAAAATATACTGAAACTATTTTAAGGGTGGATTCAGTTCATGATACTGAACAACTTTCCCCAAGGAACATATGTCGAAATATGAAAAATATTTTTTTGCTTTTCCTACAAGCTCGGATCAGCTGATCGGTCAACTTGTATGGGAGGTCAAAAATAATTTTTCATATTTCGGTATATGTTCCTTGGGAAAAGTTGTTCAGTTTCATGGTCTAAATCCACCCTTGAAATAGTTTCAGTATATTTTGTTAGACCCTGTATATAGTATACCTATATTCGATGCTGATAAAGTGGTAAAGTAAAATGTTGAAAAAATAGTGATAGTAGTATATGTTTGAACTTACAGCCGCCTAACTTATAAATCGGTTCTTCGCGCTATGTGCCCAGCCCACTGCCACTTCAACGAGCTAATCCGTTGGGCTATGTCTGTGACCTTAGTTCTTCTACGAATCTCTACATTTCTAATTCGATCACGTAAAGAAACACCGAGCATAGCCCTCTCCATAGCCCGTTGAGCGACCTTGAGCCTTCTTATGAGACCCATAGTAAGGGACCACGTTTTAGAGCCATAAGTCATCACTGGTAACACACATTGATTAAGCATTTTGTCTTGAGGCACTGGGGTATTTTCGACGAGAAGATACTGCGTAACTTCCCGAACGCTGCCCAGCCGAGTCGGCGCAGCGTAGGACACCCACCTGCTAGGTGGTCAGACGACCTGAGCAAGGTTGCAGGAAAACGCTGGATGCAGGCCGCTTCCGATCGGTCGTTTTGGAAATCCTTGGGGGAGGCCTATGTCCAGCAGTGGACTTCCTGTGGCTGATATGATGATGATGACATAATTTTTATAAAACGTTGTAGCTTGTTTAAAATGCCTTATTTATACATGTCAAATTACGGAAAATAAAGTTTCCATGTTGTAACGTGTAACTTCGGAACGCTACTCTTTAATCTGTTTGAATCCCCGGTCAGGTCATGATGGAAAATGATCTTTTTCAAATTGACCTGGGTCTTTGATGTTTATTTTTATATGTATTTATTTGTTATAAAATATAGTATCGTTGAGTTAGTATCCCGTAACACAAGTCTCGAACTTAATTTGGGGCTAGCTCAATTTGTGTGACTTGTCCTTATATATTTATATTTATTTTATTTATTTATTTCTCATTAGAATAATAAATAAATAAATCTTTATTTGCCAAAAATGTTTAACAACAAAAAATATTACAATTTTGCAATGTAGGCAACTAACACGTACATATTTTTATAAAGGTTACAAAAATAAATCGTAGTAGGTACTAAAGGCGCCGAGTCCATGTCCCGTCCGGAAGTCCATCCCCGTTATAAAATCAGTAGTGTACCTACATAAATAAGCATCTGAAATTTAACACATGGATCCCAGGCAATATCTGGCTTAATCCTGAGAACATCTTCGTTTAAATTTTTATTTGGTACCTATATCGCGAAGTCCTTCAAAATGAGCGTGAAATTATTTCGCGAGGGTCGGCAACTTGTGCAAAAGTGTTGCCGACCCACGTGAAATAATTTCAAGCCCTTTTTGAAGGACTATGGTAACTACGTACTTATGTTTGCTTACGAACGCATTGATTAATCACGTCATAATTCCTCACGAGGTAGAGAGCTCTGTGGCCCTAGGGCCACCTAAAGGCCAGACTCGTTTGCTTACTAAGTTGCAACAATTCCTCGCCATTTACGTATCTCTGCAGTCATCTCGCCAAGCGTTATTGGCACCGCGTACCTGTTGACCTTTGAGTTAGACCTCAGTTCACAATCGTGATTGTATGGTAAACGGATACACCGGCGGTATGCCCAACAATGTTCACGCTTTCTTATCCTTTATATGGTGGACGTGTTTTTAGTGTTTTTAGGGTTCCGTAGCCAAATAGCAAAAAACGGAACCCTTATGGATTCGTCATGTCTGTCAGTCTGTCCGTCCGTATGTGCCACTTTTTTCCGAAACTATAAGAACTATACTGTTGAAACTTGGTAAGTAGATAGATGTATTCTGTGAACCGCATTAAGATTTTCACACAAAAATAGAAAAAAAAAACAATAAATTTTGGGGGTTCCCCATACTAAGAACTGAAACTCAAAATTTTTTTTTCATCGAACCCATACATATGTATCTTTGGATAGGTCTTCAAAAATGATATTGAAATTTCTAATATAATTTTTTTCTAAATTGAATAGTTTGCGCGAGATACACTTCCAAAGTGGTAAAATGTGTGTCCCTGTAACTTGTAAAATAAGAGAATGATAAAACTAAAAAAAATAAATGATGTACATTACCATGCAAACTTCCACCGAAATTGGTTTGAACAAAATCTAGTAAGTAGTTTTTTTTTTAATACGTCATAAATCGTAAACCGCAATTCACCTTTAGAACTTTTATAATTTACTTGCTGCTACGGAACCCTTCATGGGCGAGTCCGACTCGCTCTTGGCCGCTTTTTTATAATTGTGTGCGGACGTATTAACCATGTCGAAGCATTGATCAAGATAGACACAGCTGCCTCTGTATGAATTTGCGTGTCGATCTGACGTCAAATTGACTTTGCCACTTTTAGTCCGATCGGACAATGAGCTCTCTACTGTAAAATACCTAAATCTGCCGTTTTAAGCCGTAGATTCCTTCCGTTTGTAAGTGAATTTCTTATTAAATATTGCATTGAAAATTGGCACGTTTTCATACAAGTTGAAGAACTTTCTTTATCTAGTAACTAGTTTAAACAGATCTGTGGGATGTTTGAAGAACCTAACGCCGGCCCTAGCCGAAACAGACTGCTTAGTTTCCAAGGTAAGCTGGATTGGCGCCCCCTAAAAAGAATCGAGGGTATACAACGAGATCTATGTACTTACGTACTAGAGAAGACGCCACATACAACAGTTGTGTTCTGTTCATCATATGCTATCACTGTTAACCTCACATCAGGCAATACGCGCATAATACACTCCACGATTCATTAAAGAAAACACTGTCAACTTAGTCAAAAATGCCTTGGTGTGTGTTGAGATACTGCACTAGTAATTCAAAGAACAAAGCAAAATATAAAGGAATACCTTTCCATCGGTAAGTAACTAGATTTCATTGATTGAAAATTAAATACGTAATGAATGTAATGAGTAAATGATCTGTCAACCGACGGAATGATTCGTCATAGACTAACAAAACACAAGTGAAATGTAGACATCATAAATATGCCTACATTTCACTTTCTTCATGGAAGCATCGAAAAACTATTTGTTTGCTACACAGTTATTAATGTTTGTAAAACGTTTCAAAATGTTTAAGTTTTATAATTTTTATATACATATGCTATAAATGCTTTACAAAAGTTTCCTAAAATCCTATAAATCCTTTATAAAATTAAGTCATATCTCGTAACGTCTCAATAGGACCTCCGATCCGAGGGCTCAAAAATTTTGTATGTGGGGGCTGTACCCCTACATGTGCCCCGCGCAACTTGAAACTGCTATCAGATTTTGGATCCAAGATGGCCGCTTACACTATTTTGATGTTTTATTATGTTTGTCCCTATAATTCTGTTTCCTCGTAGCTACGCGGCTAAATCGATTTTGATAAATTATTATATAACTATAAGCCGATTACAAATCTTCATATATGTAATCTAAATAAACATATGTAATTTAGACCCAATACCTACGTATTAAAATACATTTAATACAGAGATAGCTAACAAAGAAAAAAAAAAAAGGTATACAAGTACAAGAAATCACTTTCTTCTAGTGCAAAACATTATGTAAAGAAATTAAGTAAGAATAATAAAAGGTTACCAAAGAAACAGATATGTGCAGTTTAACTTTTACCTTTATAAATATGATAGTCGTGAGTCTACAATCTAAAAATCTATACAACCATACAACCATCCGTACACCCATTCGTACATCCAGCCATACTTACCAAAATCCGCATTTATTAAAATATATGTAGGATTTAATTTGAACCACGTACTCGTAGGTATGTAAAAATATATTGACCTTTCTGTACTACTCTCGTGTTTAGTCTGTATTACCAAAAAGGACATGGCCGTGTTTGAAGATGTCGAGTCTATATATTCATGTCAATGGGGGTATATGGCTTGCTAAAAAAACATGAGAACTCGCCTGGGCCATTGGGCCCCTAGGTCGATTGCATTTCCATATAAAAGTGTGCAGCCGGCCGGGCGTTTGTATTTATAAATATAGGTACTGAGTTAAGTAAACGATTTCATTGCACCAAAAACCTTGTTTACCTTGACTTACCATCGCTAGGGATGATACTTATTCGTGCCATGGTCTTACAACATATACAATGATGTCGAAGACTAGAAGTGAACAATAGAGCGAAGCGGGGACCCAGGTCTTAGATTAGAAGCACACAGCCATGATGCACCCGAGAATACCGAGAATATGCTTGCCTATGATAAGAGAGATTGAAAGTTTAAAATAAAACTAGCTCAGACTTTATAGCTGAAAAGAAACTGGAGAAAACAGCCAACACAACAAAAACATGATAAGCGCTCTATAAAATTAGCACTAAAAAAATATAAATTTATTTTTATGTAACATCATATCAGACTTAATTTTCATGTCATGTTTATTTAATTGCCTCATTTGCATATTATTACAAGATGACAATCTTATAAATTAACCAGCTTATCAACATTTTATTGTTTTTTCAACGTTTCGATTTCACCCGTGCAGTGGCTGCAACGATACGCTATCTGAGCTATGCCGCGCCTAAAAAAGTTGTAAATTAAAAAGTTAGTGCGCGCGCTAATGCAGCATTTCCCGACTGTCGCGAGACCACCGCGACGTTGCTAAATATCTCGCTGCACTTTCGTGTATGAATCTTCTAATTACTCGGTAGAAAGTCCCCGCTGCGTTTTTTTATCAGACGATTTGCGGCACCGGCGGCGGAATGATTTTTGTGCGTTACTTTATTATTATTACGTTTAGATTCTTCGCTAACAAGATGAAAGTTGATCACACTTTTAATGAATTTCGTCGGCATTCCTGTCGCGGACGGGATCGACTTGTCAGTTTATTGTCTCAATTTATGTAACCAATTAAGATGAAATTTCAGCCATAATGAGAAAATGTGGACGTTTCTAAAGTCCAATTAAATATAAAACAATTAGTTTGGTACATACAGCAGCTGTAAATCACGTAACACTAATCTTAATGAACTATTTCTAAGTCACGCTAAAATTATATGAATAGTTACATGTAATCTATGGCAGAAATTTACCTAGCAACAAAGAAATTTAAAGTTATACCTTGTATGTAATTTAATTCCCTGATTTCCTGACTTATTTACATGTTCGCTGATAAAATTCGCAAACATTGCAGAGAAATGTGTTAGTTGTAAATGGTTCTTATTAAATTGTCGCATTGGTGATAACTGTTATGACAATGTAAAAGTGTGTTGTATAAATAAAATAAAAATAATTAAAAATATTCCTGCCCAACCAAAACCAAACCAAACCAACGAAAGAGAGGTCCAGGCCGCCCTCCGACGACTTGGTTTGGTACCATTTCCAAAGACATGAAGACGATGGACTTGAATTCAGATATGACACAACATCGGCTCGAATGGAGGAATAGGACTAGGAGGGCCGACCCCAAAAGATATGGGAAATAGCCTCGGGAGAAGAAGAAGAAGAATTAAAAATATTCTTGCAATAATATTTTTTTTAACAAAAATACTACCTACTTCTTTTTGTTGAGTCTTCACCAAATTAATATGGCACCAACTTTCTCTCAAAGGATTAAATATAAAAAAAAAAAATAATCAAAATCGGTTCACAATTCGCGAAGATATCGCGTAACACACATACAAAAAAATTAAAAATATACGGGTCGAATTTATAACTTTCTCCATTTTTAAAGTTGGTTAAAAAGAGGTGTTACACGCGAAAAAAAAGTAAAATCGTATCATCCACGCCTAGACAGGGGTGGCAAATTCCTGTGATCTAAAACTTATTTTATAGATGTGGGTAGGTACAGCATCTCTACTAGAGACTACTCTCTGCTGGAGTTGAACATTGCTTTAGACACTGTCTACTTTAACACTTTTTGAATGGTAAATGGCCATGCCGAATGCTGAGAGTAAAAAAATGAAGAGTGTACCACTTGGTACTCTTCTTCTCCCATGAAGGTCGTATGCCGATCAAGGGAATGTAGGTACGTAAACATGGGAATATAGGCGATGGGCTAGCAACATTTTATTATTCAGATTTTTAGCTTGTAATTTGTTATCTACAACATTTTATTTATAAAAAGGGCACTAAGAAACGTGTATTGCGACTGGTCGGCAATTTATTAGGTTATGCAGGTCTGCGCACACCCACTTTTTGCGCGCTGTTGCTGTTTGTATGCAGGTATGTGCGGAATGCCTTTGTCGCGCCGATATATCAAGATCGCTTAATGTCTAGTCTGGTTGTTAGGTGGGTATTGGTTCATTGATTGCTATGAAAATGTATGCTTTATTACAGAAATAAGATTTTTCTATCTACCATAATCCTGTGGTTAGGGGGTAACCTCAGAATTTCAATTTAATTAAATTCAAAATATCTTTATTATCATAGGATATTTATAATATCTCTTAATAATAGTCACTTTCTTTTGTTTTGCACAAACGTTGACGTTAAATCGTTACTTACTAAAATAAGAGGGGGTAACTAGTAGTTTTAGGACTACATCGAAAAAAAAACCAAAAACATTAAAAAAGGCTCCGTGGGTGAAACACCCCAAAAGCGTTAAAGAAATGGAGTCTAATTTAAAAAACTGAAACCTGACTTCGGGAAAATTGTTAGCTACCTACTGAAAAATATAAATTATCCAAATCCCACATAATGCGAGCTCGGCAGCCATATACGGCTAACAATGTATATCTTTACAAGGACCTTTTATTTGATACCCCGTTCGATATCGAAGCAAATGTAAAAATAAATATACACCAGAGGTATAAAAGTACAGCTTTAAAAGAGAGGAAAAATAAACGATCTACAAAAAAGGTGTTCGCAAGTTTCTTCGGCGTTCCAAGGTCACATTCTAGGCTTCGCCAGGACCCACGTGTTGTCAACAAGTCTCGGAACCGGCTTGAAACCGAAACCGGTCGAGGATCAACGAAAGTCTCTTACGCAACCGATTTTACATAATTTCTGTAACTGATTTCTCGGGGGCCGCCTCTGCTTTGTCATAACATAAGTAATTCTATTGTTTAGTGTTATTATGTGGTATCATAGCTGTTGCATATGTTGTTTTAGTACTTACTGATTATGAATTACACATAACATATAGCAATCTTGTTTTGTTAATGCTTTGGTGTACAGTACAGCAGTGTCGAATTTAGCAAGCACAAGACCCGTAGCAAATTCTATAGAAGAGGCCCCTGATCTGCTATAGGGAGCTCGGTGGCATAGCCGAAGCAATAAGATGGCAGTTAACAAGCTACATATCTGCCTTTAGGCATCTTGAACTTCTGAAGTTGACAACATTGTTGGCCATTTACGATAAAACAAAAAAATTAATAACGGTCTGTAGGTGAGCGGATTTGAAAACGCGGGGCCCCTTTTAGTGCTGGGCCTGTAGCAATTGCCACTCTTGCTATATGGTTAATCCGGCACTGCAGTACAGTCATCGATGGAGATGGAGATGGCCGATTCACACCTTCACGCACCCTTGTGAGTGGAAATAGTGACTGTGATGGTGACGAAATTTTCACGACATGAATGGCTTGATGTGCTGCTATTATGCTGCTATCTAATCATCATCATCCGAACGTATTCTTGGTTACATCCTCAACGGTGACGCCTTCGATCCCGGGGTGCGCTATCTAACCTAGGTGATTTGACAGAGCGACTGCCGTCTGACCTCCGCAACCCGAATGGTAGACCAGAACCAATCCTAGAATAGGTTTAAACAAACGATGAATCGCGTTTGGGACTATGCTGCTATCCAGTGTCTAGCCATAGAGCCGAGGGGGCATTTGCCAGCCGGGCCCCAGTCTGCGAGGGCTACTGCTGTACTGTACCTAATATCAAGTTGCAAATATACAATAATCGCTGAAATTTAAATCGGTCTTTAGCTTGAAGGGTAAAAGAGTTTGCCATGAAGAGGAATATAGATGGGTATCAGCAGAACGAATTTGCCGATCATGAGCGTCAGAAAGAAACTAACTGAAATTTGCATTTAAGTTTAAGGTGTTTAGGAGATTTTGAATAAGAAACAATAGAAAAAGAGAGTGCACATTGCAGAATTCGCATATTCTACGCAATTCTACGTTCACGGACGGGAAGCCGGACGCTCAGAGCTTGTTGGCACATTTAAAGCGAGATTTCTTCATCTACACCGCCTTTTCCTCCTTCTTCCCGTTTGCATCATTAGCTGCAGTCTTTCCTGTTTGGAAGCCTATGTTACCTTGCTGGCTTTTTGTTCTATGATAAAGATGGTCATCATCATCCGAGCGTATTCCCAGTTGCATCCTCAGCGGTAACGCTTTAGAGCGTGGGGTCCACTACCTAACCTGGGTGATTTGACGAGATTACTGGGTTTTACACAGAGCGACTGCCATCTGACCTCCGCAACCCAAAGGGTAGACCAAAACCAACTTTCGGATCACAAGGCTACTGGACCACGGAGGCAGTCGTTCTCCAAAGATGGTAGGTATCCATGTCAATGGTCTAGTCACCCAAGGATATCCAAGACCGTGGGAAATTTAGAAGAAAAAACACAACACTAATCCAAACAATAGCCAAACTGATCGATTCGATCACTTTCCAATATCGAGTCCAGTTCCCACGTATCGATTAGCCGCGCCGATTCACTTGGCGTGAGTCGAGGAAGGTAACGGTGCCCGCAACGGCCAGTGAGCTAGTTACTGACTATAAACACCACATTGCTTATTCGTGGCGAGAATTCGCCATGTGTCGTAATGTAGGCTAGAGTTGCAAATGCCATGAAATCTACACGATTTGGGGTTACCCTGTCATGTCTTTATACATGGTAGCTGAAGATAAGGACCAAAATCCCTATATACTTTGTTTAAATCTTTATTTTAACAGCACATTATTACAGTATGAAAACAGATATTGTCATACGGTGATCTGACCCACCACAATACAGCCCACGCCTAGTGTAGGAACACTGTAGGAACCACCAATTTTTCTTTTAAAAATAATTATTTTGCTTTTAAAATAACAATTTTATTGTTAAGTGTTAAGTTATAAAAAGCATTTGAGTTATTCTTGTTATCTATGTTACCTACTTAAAATTGTAAAAAATGTGCGGGGATAAATAAAGATATTATTTTTATTATATTTTCTCAAGGTTTATCCTTGACGGGACGAATCCCGGTCATTTGACGTTTGCATGGAGACACAGGTCCAACATGTAGAGGCCTTTTGAGAGATCTGCTATAATTGTGATGGAGCACCACTAGGGCATGGTATTTTGATCAAGTGTGTCCTATAGTCCTGTTCTGTGTCCTATAGGCGTAAAAGAGGGACAAAACCTAAGTATATACAATTCGATAAAAACAAGAATAGGTCTCAAAACTTTCAAGTTCCTAGTCAAAACCTAGGTGGTAAAATCTATTGAAATCAATGAGATGAGAGTTCTGAGGGGTGGTGGCCATGCAGTTTAGGCACTGACTGAAAATCGAATAACAAAAAAATCGGCACTATTGAAACGATTTGGCTGTGTTGTTACGGCCGTCCGCCTGCCTATGACGTCAACTCTACTTGGAATGGAAATTAAATGAGAAGATAGTAAAGTAAACCATGACATTCTCCACAATCTCGATTTTCATTCCACTGAGCTCCAAACAAAGGTAACGAACAATTTGCATTCTCCGATACAAAGACTGTTGTTGAATGCTTTCGTCGTTTGTTTAATACAGCGGGAAACAACTTTCCGCAGTAGTCGTGATTGGCGGATCGTATTCTTGTGTTAGATGAATAGGCTAAGGTTATGGTTTATTGCGAGAGTTCATAGATTACATAGAGAAAATAGGTACGAAATGAAGAATAGACGTTAACTTATAATGGTACCTTGTACGAGTTAGTTAGTTACTACCAAGATGATATCCGATCCGAAGAAAATTAAATAAGTGACACCCGTTTCCAAGCAAGAACTCTCTACTGGCTCATTTTCATTGGTCGTTCTGGCAAGCATTCGGGGTGCGGGAGATTTCTGAAACGCATGCCATAGGGCTCGCATTAGGGTCACCGCTTTGGGTTCCGTACTCAAACGGTGCAAACGGAACCCTATTACTGAGACTCCGTTGTCTGTCCGTCTTGCCATCTGTCTGTCCGTCTGTTTGTCCGTCTGTCACAGGGCTCTCTTGATTATGTATATTAATACATAATCAAGAAATAGTGCCACATTAGTGGCCGTGGCGTGAGTAAGAGTGAGTTTATTTGTGCAAAGCATCGTATCAACATGATTTTTGTAGGCGAAGATAGGTACTTGAGTTGAGACACCGCAGTGATTAAAAGTCAAAGTATCTGACAGAAGCTAGTAATAAATAAAGTAGGAGAATACCACTTGCAGTGAATCAAAATAAATACCTACATATCAACAAATGTCTTCGGCAAATGATCGCAAACCAGGTCAGCACTGATGTGTTTTTAATGAGTTCTTGCCATCTGTGAGATATGGCCGCGTTTGTGGAACTGACACCATCGAGGCAGAAATTAATGTCGTTTATCAATTTTCTTTTGCAAACGTACGAGCCAATCTCGCATTTTGGTTGCAATATGATATGCGGCTACCTAAGCGTATTATTATATTATACCTAAAGGGTTAAATAATGAAATAAGA
This sequence comes from Acrobasis repandana, assembly GCA_963576875.1. Lineage (NCBI taxonomy): Eukaryota > Metazoa > Arthropoda > Insecta > Lepidoptera > Pyralidae > Acrobasis > Acrobasis repandana. The sequence goes on along the minus strand of OY756230.1, from coordinate 3,996,856 downwards.
AATGGTGAAAAAATTCCACGTGAGCAGGACTTGAACCCGCGACCTTAGACTCAATACAACTATGCTCTTACCATCTGAGCCATCACGTGTTCAGCCCCGCACGCCGAATTTCGCCACAATTTGATATTCCTACACGCATTAGGCATACGTCACCTAATACTAGTAATTTGAGTACTTTAGTACTGCATCTTGAATGCCTAAAAACCCTATGAAAATATACAGGATTACTTTTAAAACCCCGGCATCATTTTAGAGCAAGATCAGTCCGTGATACTGTACTACTTTCTAAAACAATTATCGAAAAACAAAAAAACAACAGCTTCTATACAAATCGGCGCTCAGCCTAATGGATTTTGTATGGAAGGACGATTTTTTTATTGCTCTTGCATGGTTGCAGCCTTAGGTGACAAACAAAGCCTTACTACAGTAAGTAAGTAAGTAAATATTTTATTTAGTGAAAGGGTGTGGCTTTTACGGAGCGTAAACAGGTAAATGCTATACTATGGCACACGTATTACACCTTACTACTATTTCGTACGTTACCAACATGGTCCTATACTTAGTCCTACTTCTACCTGGAGATATAGTTGCGTTGGCTAAGCAATAAGCATTGTTAGTTGAGAATTGAATGGGTTGCCGTTTGGTTCCCGGCCGAGTAGAATAGGACAATTCCAAGTCTTCCCGTGGATGTTGCAGAAGGCGACTATGGAAACACAAGCTGAATAAAGCTTATAAACATCAATGAGTCTTCTCCAACCCTGGCTAGCGTTGGGAGTGTAGGCCAAATCCTCTGGCTGCTCTGGCCAAGTATGACTGGTAGTACAGAGGGGGTCGTACGCCTGCAGTGAAGACTAAAAAAGACCTGTTGATGATGATGATGATTGGATGGGCTCCTTCGCAAAAGGCACATAAAGCACTTGGACCCGGATGTTTTTGCTAGACAGCAGTTGCTATGTCAATGACTTATTTGTAATTTGGAAAATCTGACACTATTAAAACGATTTGGCTGTGTTGTTACGGTGTCATTACACTAGTGTTGGTCATTTTACATTCAATAAAAAATAATCCTTCGTTTCTTAGATTTAGAATCCAAAATACAGAATCTCCACCACAGTGATATGTTAACAATTGGCCGCGCAACGAGCCGTGTCTCCATCCCTCGGAAGGTCTGCTCCAAGGTCTGAATAACAGGCATGAAGTCCACTTCCTCGGCCATTGTCGAGTTTGAAGGCAATAGGGCATCAGTCATACTTAGGTTTGAGATTTAAAAAAAAAAACTTTGTAAGTATAAGTCATTGATGAACAGCGCCTATCCTGCTAACGGCATGAGAGATGTTTGGGAAGCACGTGTTGCTCTTTCTTTGGTCTCACATCTTCCTTAGTTTTTCATCCTGCTCCATTGTGTCACTCTGGCAAATGGCTTTATAAGCCCTATGTCGATGGCGTTGCGTGGTTTCTTCACTGACTTCCTATCCTTCATGATCCATTGGTGACCGACTCTTTGATTTTTTGCACTTGCTACAATTCGTAAGTATGTATATTGTTTTGGATAGTTATTTTGTTCTGGTGCAATATAGTTTCTTGTATTGTTTTTTTTTGCACCACGAAACTTCATACCTAAAGGTAAATAAAAAATAATAAAAACAAACTCTTATGTATACATATAATTATTTACACAAACAAATATAAACCTACACAAGATATAGTTTTAAAAACTAAAACAGCCAAGACGCTTCCAACGATACCTTATTTGTCTTGACAAATGAGGTATCGTTGGAAGCGTTTCATCGTTGGATTTACACCTTGGTGTCATGGATAGTATCGAAGATACCAGGGAACAGATGAACATACATACATACATAGCGGCGAAAAAAATAACTCTCTTTTTGGCTTCGCCACAGCCGGGTAAAAAGTCGGCTTTATCGCACAGCAACCTCTTCAAGCAAGAAATTGGAGAGAAATAGCAGGAAAATTTTAAACGATTTGGCTATAGTTTTACGACCGGCCGCCTACCTGACGTCAACCATCCTTGGGAATGCTATGGTAGCACGAGCTTAGAGTGCTATTTATCCTTTAGTCGCCTCTTACGACATCCACAGGAAGGGATGGAGTGGTCCTATTCTGACCCGGAACCACACGGGTTAAAATCTCTTCCAGGCCATATGAGTAGATAAGAAAACATAGAAGTTTAGTAAAGTCTATAGGTGTGGAGTAATGTTTCAAGTTACAGTTGTACTAATATGTATTCTGTGGTTACGGTATATAAACTGATATTTCCCATACATCACAGTTCCTGATGTTATTTATGGAGACAATATTGCATAATTTATAACTTCCTTCGTCGGAATGTCGATAGACGATGTTGACCTTTGATCCTTATATCTCGCACAGATAGTTGGCAGGACCAAAGATATTACCTATATGGGTTATAAATACAATATAAAATGTTGTGCAAAGATAATTTAAGCGACACGAGCGGTCTCTATGTTTTCTGGCTTACCAAAATTTTTTATTTAAAAAATAAAAAAAATGTAATGTAGGTTACCTACATCACAGAATAAACTAGTACGCACGTAACTACGAGTACATATAAAAATCGAAGAGAACCTGAAGCATGGGCATAAGTTTCAAAAACTATATAAGATCAAAATGGGCAAATACTTTTAGCAAATTAAGAGTAACTATCTTGAGTGCCCATAGACCAATGTGGTACAGCAGCTATCTAAATTGGCCAGACAACTAAGGAATTGAATGATATGAAAGTCCAAGTAAAAGTTAGTACAGAACAATCAGTAAACGAGTCAACTGAAATATAAATATGGAAGATGTCAAAATATTTTTTGTAGCTACTACTTATATTTAGAACTATCCTGGAATAACCTTGTTAAAATATGTGCACTAGAAAATTACCCTGCTAGTTGTAACTGTAACGGACCTAATAATGTTTATCTTGGTAGTCCGTCGTCGTCAAAACAAACAGCGACCGCAAATTTTGAGGCACACCGTGACGTAACGCCGTTGTGATCATCAGCATTATTTGTCTGCAGGGCTGCCAGCTTATAGAAAAACAATAAATACAGTACATACCTAATCATCATCATCATCAGCTCTTTTTTAGTGTCCACTGCAGGAGCACGACCCTCTCTGTATTACCAGAGTTATATATTAGCCAGAGCAGTCAGTGCATTTGGCCTACACTCTCCACTGCACGCTGGCCAGACGGGTTGAAGAGGTCTCATTGATGTTTATAAGCTTTGTTTAGCTTTTATTTCCTAAGTTGCTTTCTACGACATCCATGGGAAGACTTGGAGTGGTCCTATTTTTCTCTGCCGGGAACTACACGGCCTCATTCATACCTAATAAAACGGTTAAATAGAAGGTGGATGGCCACAGAGATAGAGGACGACCTAGAAAGATGCGGTGGAATGTGTGAAGCGGGACATAGTACAGATATGATAAATGATAGAAAACGATGGAGGAAGTTGATATACAGAGCCGACCCAAGGGTCTGTATGTCAACTCCCTCCATCGTTTTCTATCATTCATTTGGTAAATGTGCTGTATTTATTGTTAATAGCAATAATATATTATATAAACAAGAGAAGAAGAATAATGATGATTTACCAAAATCTTTGCTATCGATCTTTGATTGAATCCATTTTTTGTGTATCTATTTATAACAGTGGCGCTATCACTTCTTCTTATCTTACCTCATTATCATGTTCATTTACTACATCTCTTTAAAAATTTGGTTTTGGCCAAACTAAGCTTCTGCGCCAGGCTATGGCTATCCGTAGAAGAACTTGATACATTTTTTAGGGTCTTTGGTAAAGCCAAGAGAAGAGAGGAATGGAGGCATCTCCACTTAACTCTACCGACAAGTGCAAGCTCTTAAATTAAAGAAGAAGAGGTAAAGCCAATATAAAAAAGTAAGCGGTTCTCTAGCTTCGCAGCATAGCTATAGATAAATAAATAAATATATAGGGACCAATCACACTGATTAAGCTAGCCCAAAAGTAAGTTTTAATATTGTGATATGGGATACTATATCAACGATATATAGATAAACACTCAAGACCCAGGACAATTTGACATAGGTCAGTTTTCCATTTTGCCCTGGGGATCGAACCCAGACCTCCGAGTGAAGGACCAATGTGTCAACCAAAACGCCATCGAGGTCGTCAAACCGAAGTCGTCGATGCAACCTGGAATGCGCTAGGACGGCAAAGATAGATAAGGCCTAGAAGGCTCTGGGTAAAAATAGATCTGCAGCAACCCTAACATCGCAATGCGCGAGCTCAGTGAGGCTTGCACTCACTCCAATAATAATTACATTCTGAATATAACACAATGTTTTAGATTCATACCAGCTTCCGGCCGACCCGGATTTTGGCACATACGCCATGGCGTGAGAACCGGCCGTCTAATCTCCATGACCAATTATTATGTCAAGCCATTCAGCCATTATTCATGCCGTTCGATTTCTAGTGTTTCGCTCTAGTTTCCCAATTCGGTAATCTGTTTGTTGTCAATGGACATTTTGTAGTATTTACCGTTTTTTCGGAGAAAAATGGTGATTGATTTGAATTGAGAGGTTTCGGTCTAACAATCAGTTTTGGTTGATAAAAGTAAATAATTTATTATCATTATTTAAACCGCAAGGAATTTACTGGACATTGACCTTCTTCGAGAATTTCCAATACGACCGATTGGAAGGAATAAATTTTAATAACTAATACTTATTTCAGTAGAAAAAAGAAGCAAAGAACTACTGTAGTAAGTAATGGATAAAATAGGTTTGTCGTTCGTTTTATATGCAACATGCTTTGGTTATCTGAGAGTAGATAGGTACTCTACATTCCACTTTTCATATTGTTGCTATCTCATATTTTTTGGTACCTATTTAAATTATTTTCTTGATTTTTTACACAAACAGTTTGCCTCTACTCCTCTACTTCTAATTCTAGTACGTAGATATAAGGGTCTAGACAGACAGACGGGCCGCATTTCAACTGCCAAATTGCAGTTGAGATGCAGTTTGATTGCAGTTGGCACGACTGCAACTGTATCTCAACAGCAATGTGGTAGTCGGAATGCAGTCGAAATAGAGCCTAACCCATTCGTAGTACGTAGATCACGGACAAAAATTAATTAATTCATCTCATAGTAAGTCAAGTCTCATAAAGAGTATATGCGCTTGTAATATATAAGTCAATGCATATATCGATTAATTATACTTTTTTAGGGTTCCGTACCCAAAGGGTGCAAACGGGACCCTATTACTGAGACTCCGCTGTCTGTCCATCTGTCTGTCCGTCTGTCACAGGGCTCTATCTCTTGAACCGTAATAGCTAGACACTTGAAATTTTTACCGATTATGTATTACTGTAGCCGCTATAACAACAAATACTAAAACTAAAAAATAGTGAAAAATTAAAGGTGGTCGTCATACAAAAAATGTGTTTTTTTGCTATTTTAACTTGATCTTTATAATGGTATTAACTAGATACTTGAAAATTTCACAGATTATGTATTACTATGGCCGCTATAAAAACAAATACTAAAAATAAAGAAAAGTAAAAAATTAAAGGGGGTCGTCATACAAAAAACGTGTTTCTTCAGCGTGTAAAACATTGTACGGTGGTACGGAACCTTCATGTACTCGTCCGACTTGTACTTGCCCATTTATTTCTTTTCGCAAAATAACATACAAATAGGTATGTAATGTAAGTAGGTAATACGTACGTCACATTCTGTTAGTATCTATCAATGCAGTATTCCAGAATAGCCCATTTAATTTGTTTGTCAGGGAGCAGTCACATTAATGCTTGACGTCATACCCCCATTTAGAGGAGAATGCGAGTAGATATTGTTGTGAGCCATTTGTAGCGGTATTTCAACACATTGAATGGGTTATTTAATGCTCTAAGTGCTTTGTATATGCGAAATAGAGTTGTATGTCTTCATTGCATTTTTTATTGGTATGATAAGATGTCGTCTGGCCAGCGTGGAGAGTGCAGCCAGGCCAAATCCTCTGGCTGCTATGGCCAAGTATGGCTCTGGTAGTACAGAGAGGGTCATGCTCCAGTAGTGGAGACAAAAAAAGACCTGATGATGATGGTGAGATGCTTAACACAGATGGTTCCTATAGAACTAAGCACAAACATCTCGTGCTATAACTGCATTGAGGGTCGACGCCGGGCGGCGCCCGGTTGTAAAATTTTTCGCACAAATGCATTCTCAAAGAGGGTTGACGGTAGGCAGGCGGTTTTGAGTTTGGGAGGATTTAATTTCTTCGAAACCAGCGTGAATGGAATACTAGAAGGCTCACCAACCTTAAACGTGACTCCATGTTTACCAACTCCATTGTCATAAGTTATATTCCAGTGCGTTTGAATCTGATATCCCAGTCATTGGCACTTCCATCTTAACCCATCATCCCAACATGACTCTTCAGTTCAAAATTATAAAGTTCTATTTCGTTTGTTGTAGAATTGTTACTTGTGTCGTTTTAGTAAAGGTTTGTTGGTATCTGCATACAATGCACTCGGGAAGTCGTCTGTCCTGTTGGCAAAGCCTACGAATTACCTGATTGTATGTTGACTACTAAAATATTCATGTTATAATAATAAATCTTTTGGTTATGTCTCAATATGGCTTCAGCTTCTTCGGTATTTGAGACAAGCTGAAAACTTGCTTTATACTTTCCCTCATCATCATCAAAATTTAAGAGCGACGCTCTTGTATACATTCCCTATAATACTCTAACTGAAAACTGCAGACCTGGCTGAAAAGTAGTGGGGCTAAATCGACCCTCAAAATTTAAAAGATATAAATAATACAGGGTGTAACAAAATATACTAAAACTATTTTAAGGGTAGATTCAGTCCTTTATACTAAACAACGTTCCCCAAAGAACATATATCGAAATATGAAAAAAAATTTTTGCCTCCCATACAAGTTGACCGATCAGCTGATCCGAGTTTGTATGGAAAGCCAAAAAATATTTTTCATATTTCGATATATGTTCCCTGGGGAAAGTTGTTAAGTATCATGGACTTAATTCAGCCTTAAAATAGTTTCAGTATATTTTGTTAGACGTTATATGTATATGAGGCAATCTGTAACTTTTACGAGTAAAAAAATAAGATAGATCGTTTAGTAGGGTCAATCTTTGCTAGATGCTTGTTAAAATTATGAGCTGGTGGGCATTTTTGGGTAGGTTTTTGAGGCACTGAAAATTTGTTTTATACTTCTCCTATGATACTCCAACAAAACTGAAAAGTAGCGGGGCTAACTTAAATTTTCATAAATTTTTACAAAGACCCGACTAAATGATCTGATAAATATTCTTATTTATTTAGGAGCAAAAAAATTACAAAAAATAAGTCCTTTTCTTACGGTTTTATTTTATGTTCTATTACTTAATGATTCTATTGCCAAGATTTCAAAATATTTAAACCAAACATCTAGTCAAATAGGAAGTTACGGTCAACGTGGTCAACAACTTGGTATTCAGAGGTCACTGACTTTTACAAAGATTTATTCGAATATATCTTGATCCTTGGTCTCATATTTACATGACATTATATTTATATAGCATACATTCGAATGAGAGATGCCGTGTGGCTCCCGGCAAAGTAGATTACGACCACTCCAAGTCTTCCCGTGGATGTCGTAGAAGGTGACTTAGGAAACACAAGCTAAATAAAGCTTAATCAATATTATGAGACCTCTCTAACCCGTCTGGCCAGCGTGGAGAGTGAAGGTCAAATCCTCTGGCTACTTCGGCTAAGTATGGCTCTGGTAGTACAGAGAGTGTCGTGCTCCTGCAGTGGAGACTAAAAAGACCAGATGTGATGTCATTCGAGTATCTAATTAGCGTAGTCATTGGCAAAACAACACCTTCATGATACATGCCTCAGAAGGCAATACCCTGGTGGCCTTCTGGAAGAAAATAACCGGTTGTTTTGACTTTTCAATGTGCAATTAACCACTTAATTTCCATAGACATTCGAGGCGCGTGATTTTAATAATAGTAAGAGTCATGTCAGGCATGGCCACTAAAATTGAAAACAGCTCAGAATGTTATCTAAGTATGTAGATATTTTATTGATTGATACTTTTTACGTAAAGTTTTCGTTCTCTATGCTGTTGACAATGTCACATTATTGATTTTAGTTGAGTACAATACTTTTTTAACCGACTTCAAAAAAGGAGGAGGTTATTAATTCGACTGTATGTTTTAATTTTTTTATTTTTATGTATGTTTGTTACGCGATATCTTCGCCAATTGTGAACTGATTTTGGTAATTATTTTTTTATTTGAAAGCCTTTACTACCACGTTGGTCCCATTTTAATTTGGTGAAGATATGATGAAGATCTTTGGAGATATGGAAGAAACTCTTTAAAAAATTGAAGGCGGTTTTTTTTTAAAATTATATTTATTGTTGTAAGGGTTGCTACACACATGATCGGAACGGCATTGGCAGTATCTGTCAAACAACAAAGCCGACCCAAAACCAGTCATTTGCACAGGTCATTTGACTACGAGTATCTTGGGTACGGCCACCGTCAGCCGCTCGCAGTTTCAGTGTAGTTTTGAGCGGTCACATTGTTACAATTTTCAATTCTGCACTTTCTATATTTTGGAAGTGAGCAATATCATTTGTCGGTACATGTTTTGATTACCGGCAAGGTCTGCTGCTGGGGCTAGAGCTCAAAGAGTAACACGTGGGTCTTTGGCTGGCATATATCTGGGCTGGCATATATCGTTTGTCAATGTAGTGGACACAATAAACTTGCGGGTGTAACGTTACTATTTTAAATTCTGCACTATCCGTATTTTCTTAGATGACAATTTTATTGGCGGTTATTAAAACATGTACCGACATGACATCTAGTCACATCACATGTGGACATATGACTATCTGTGACATGGTCTGCTGGGTTAGAGCTCAAAAGAGCAACACGTGGGTCGTGGGCCGGCCGCGTTTGTGAATGTAGTATATTAAACTTGCGGGGTAACATTGATTCTAGTGTATTAGGGGTACCCTAATACACTGGAATCAATGTTACCCCGCCCTTTGTACCTTTGTATACATATATATTTACAATTTGTATTTTGTTAATTTTTTTTAGGTGCAATAAAGAGTTTTTCATTCATTCATTCTAGTGTCAATTCTGCACTCTCCCTATTTTATTTGATGACAAAGTTTATGGCAGTAATCAAAACATGTACCTACATCACATCCCGTCACATCATGTGGTCATATGACTTTGTATAGGGGGGCATGGTCGGCTAGGGTCAATCTCGTGAATACTCGTGATTCATGAAACAATTAGATGCAATTTAAAAAGATTGCATTGATTTTTAAACGTAACATGACAATTCATATCTTAAGAAATGTAATTGCTGCAATTGCAATACGTATTGACACATTTCATGAGACCGTATCAAAATTTATATTCAAAATTTTAGATAATTATAGCTATTATTTGTACTGTCCTCATTTTGCAATTAAATTACAAGAAACATACGTTGTTTCGTATTTTTTAACCTACTTCAAAAAAGGAGGTTATCAATTCGACTCGGTATGTTTTTTTCGCTTCGCTAATTGTGAACTTGATTTTGATGATACTTTTTTTATTTGAAAGCCTTTACTATCTATTAATTAGTGAAGATATGATAAAGAACTATTCGGAGATATAATTGCGGTTGTTTATTTTTGTAGAAATTTCGTTATACAGGGTTTAACAAAATATACTGAAACTATTTTAAGGGTGGATTCAGTCCATGATACTGAACAACTTTCCCCAAGGAACATATATCGAAATATAAAAAATAATTTTTGGCCTCCCATACAAGTTGACCGATCAGCTGATCCGAGTCTGTATGGAAATTCTAGTTGCAAGGCCATTAGTATGCTAATATAGATTTCCATCTCAATTTTTGAGAAACTTTCTTTCTAATAACGCCACTAGCTCCTATATTCTAGCTTCCTAATGAACTAATTTCATTTATCAACTTATCAACTGGTCTGTTATTGGGCCACTACTTCCGGCGGGAAAATAACTCCCTGCAACGAAATGGGAACGCTTGATAAAAGGTGCAATTTAAAAAAAAATGTTTATTAGGTAACTATTAAAATTACAAGGTTTTGTTGCTGGAGCCTCCATTTAAGCAAAAAGTATGCTTGTGTCAGGAGACTCCGCTCTTTCTTATCTTTAGTACTTTATAATACATAGTTGACCAATTTATAAGACAGATTGTCTTGATGAAAAACAATATAGCCTATGGGTGTGTATGTGTGTGTGTGTGTGTGTGTGTGCACACTTTTAAAACTACAACTAAATTGCCTTGAATAATAAATAAATTATAATTAAAATCTACCACTTCCATGCTGGTCTGGGTATACCCAGGAAAGTTTATAAACTTCTTTTTGTAACTACTTTTGAGCTTACTATTGACAATTCAATTAAATTTATTTATTGTTTTTCACATTGTTCATAGTTATTAAGAATTATAATAGACGTTAAGAATTGCTGCATTTATCTATTTATTTATATGTATAGTATATGTAGCGTATATATATGTATGTATTTGTGTAGGTATATGTATAGGAAGTATATATATATATATATATATATTTATGTAACAATGTACATTGTGTATTTTATGTATACTACACTTTATCTTGCAACCCACATTTAGACTTTCTGTATAACCCAAAGGTTGACTGGTAGACAACGCTTTTAGCGTTAAGTTCGCCTATTGTTCTGTACAATTTGTATTTGATGGACAATAAAGATTAAAATAAAAATAAAAATATATTACACTACGCTACATAGTCACTTCTTAATTTAGTAAGTACAACATGGACCCTCAACAGAAAACAATGGAATGGAATGCGGATTTTTATTTATTATTTATTAATGCTAAAATTATTATGTAATTATTCAAAATAATATCAATTGGCTGGTAGTTTTTCAGATAATGTCAATTATGTTTTAATACAAAGTTAGTTTTTTATTTACTTATACTAACTAGGTATATGTCGGTGGAGTTAAGTGGACTCCCTCTTTTCTCTCTGCTTTTTTTTAAATGTCCTGGTAGGTTCTTAGTCCTAACTTTTCTTTAATTTGTTGAAAAATCTTCGTCCTCGGTCTTCCATTTTCCATTCTTTCCTCGTCTCCCTTTTATTTTTCCATCTACTATTATTCTAAAGAAGTAGTTATCCCTTATTAAATGTCCAATCATCTTCTCCCTTTTATTTTCAATACTATACTTTTGAAAATATTTCTTCTCTCTCCTACTCTTTCTAGTACCTCATTGCTTACTCTATCCATCAAAACAAAAAAAAAACTTAAAATGTAGGTTATAGCTGCTTTTCTTCCCGCGCAGTTCATAAAATCCCAATCGAAGAAAACTGCTGAAAGTAGACTTTTGACTTTGTATCGTGTGTACCTGGACTCTGTCTGCCCCACAAAGGATAAGAACGTGATTAATACGGGTTGATTTCGCACCCCCTAGTTATATTTAAATCTTGTATTTAGAATGATTAATAGAACACATAACTATTTATGATTCTGATTAAGTACAATTATTTTTTGTAAATTTTATATCTTCCATATTTCTAATAAATGGCTAACCTACTAACTTTACTATATGCGCGGCCGTTGGCCTCCTCGCTTGACGGCTGCCACCCGCCACGATCCCGTAGCAGGTGGTGACATTCAAATAAGGGATTTTTGGTATGCATTTGCTGACTGATATCTTTGGTTTTTATTATAAAACAAGAAACATACGACAGAATATGTATTACTCGTATTTATTTTGCTTATATACTTTCCGTGTTAGCTGATGGTTCAAAATCACCCAGCATGTATTTACATTATTTTTATAGGATTTTTAGGCATTCAAGATGCAGTACTAAAGTAATCAAATTAAATAATAATACCTCACTTGTAGTGGTTAGAGGTTAGACACGCGAGTTCAACTCCCGCTCACGTAATATTTTTTCACCATTTCTTATTTCATTATTTAATATGTATTTTTTTAATGGCTTGACACTACTGCTTATTTAGCCAGGAACAAGTTATTAAAACGTGGGAAATTCTTTATTCCTAACAAGTTACAATCAAAGGTTGGTAGTCCTTTGATTGCTTTAAGGGAGCTTCCAGCGACAAATCTATACGAGTCCACTGGTTTTCATAGCCGACTGAGTGGCGGTCGACGCCCGAAGATGCCCACACAGTCCGCAAAACAAATATATCACTACAGCCGTACTATGACTGTCCACTGTAACTATTTCACACATTGTTCATGAGCATGAGCATTTATAACACCAAACAACACCAATTTCATATTATAAAGTCCAGTAAAATTTGCAAAATAATTTAAAGAAAACCCCAACCGAACCCCTTGACTTCCCGCCAAAAAACCCTAATATGTATTTACACGTTCCCTTTACAAGTTTTCCATGTCAAAGTGCATCAACAGGGAAAAACTGCATAATTTCAGCTGTACATTGTTAGTAGCGAAAGTGCGTTGCGTCACCGTCACCGGTACAGTCTGCCTCAATAATATGCTAATTTATACAATTCTACATTTGTCTAGAGAATAGCCTGTAATTTATTATGCTTATATAATTATTGTCGCCTTTGTTTGCTGTCATTATTTGGAAAATATGATGATAGTCTCTTGAAAGTAGCACAACCTAGATAAACAGTAGAGTTTCGAAATTAATTTTGGTTCATGAAAACTGCACGTATAGAAATTGAATTTTTAAGAAATATAATTAAATAATTTTAAAGACAATATTAATATATTAAAACATTAGGTTGTATAATGTTTCTTTCGTAGACAACTAACTAACCATTAATAGGTTGTCTAAGATCTTTTTTTTTTGGCCTCAATTTTTTATATAATTTAATAAAAGTTAGTTCTATTTGTAAATATTTTTAGTTTAGTTAGTTTTAACTTAGGTTATATTTTAGTTTGTTTAGTTTTAATTTAGTTACTTGTTAGTTTTTCTTTGTATTTTTAGTTTGTCACTATTTTAATATGTTTTTACGAAATAAAGAAGAAACAATAGTTACAGGGTAACTTGTGACGTAATTTTATATAAAACCGTATGTCACCGATTTCTCGAGTTAGTCAGCCCCAAACCTTCGTAACTGTAACATCGTATATTTTTATTGTAATATTTGCCAGTAATAAATCAGTTCTCTTTCAGTTAAATAAAATTGTTTTTTTAAAAAGGACCCACGGAGTACCATCCTACCAACAGTACGTACAAAAGATACTTCCTTTGATAATTTAACCCCTTTTTTTATTCATTGGATAACTACACCAACGGATATTATTTTTTAAATTTTGTGTTCATTACATTTGCGATTTGTGGCTGAGTTGAAGTAACTTAAGTATATTACTGTAATCTGTGGCCGAGTGTACTGCACTAATTACCGTTATATATTAACCGTGCTGAATGCCAGAAGCGTATCGCGTTACTTACAGTATCTAGCGCATTAATACCTCTTATCTGAAAACACTACCCGCATCTCAATGTTTTATGTCATCTTAATTAACAGGGAAAAGTCATTAAAATGCATTGAAAATTGTAGAGCTGCTAATGGGTTGTTTACTATGCATAGTCAGTGAAACCACATAATAAATAATATTAACGTACAGAAGTCTCACTCAGCAAAGTAATTCAAAGAAATATCTACTCAATGCGTCTAGCGATATGGTTTAATTTAGCTCACGTCAGAACTCAGCACCTTTTCGTATAGATACCTAGACATCCATTGCAAGCCAATTTCATTCTTATTACTCTGGACAAACAATTCGTATAACTAAATTTACCACCTGGAGGGGCCGCCTGCGCGCATAGTTATAATGTAGGTACATTTTCGATACCTAAACGGGAAGTGACAGAGGTCTGGTGAAACGGAGAAGAAAGACACAAGACTGTGTAACGCTGCTGCATGACTCCTGCCTGCATGCTGCATCTTGTTTACATACCTAATTTCTTTACCTCATCCTGTCCGCTTTCCACAACTTCATTTCATTTCAAATTCCATTTTCGAATCATTCACACATCTCTCTTCATTTTGACTCATTCCACTTCCATTTCACATCCTTAACACATATTCAGGACTACCTATCTACTTATTATAAATCTGTTTATTACTTAAAGTCTTAATATAACTTTGATATCAGTGATATAAAGTAAATCAGTACAATAAAGTTAATATGTCTGTGATGTTGTCTCTCTGTTCTTCACTCCACCTCCTATCTTTTATGTGGGTACAGGAAGATCTTCTTTTTATTGAGTCTGATAATACTACAGAATAAATCATCATCATCAGGTATTTTTTTTTAGTCCTTACTAGCAGGAGCACGACCTTCTCTGTACTACAACAAGAGCCATGTATTAGCCAGAGCATTCAGAGGGTTTGGCCTACACTTTCCACGCTGGCCAGACGGGTTGGACAGGTCTCATTGATGTTTATAAGCTTTTTTTAGCTTATGTTTCCTAATTCGCCTTCTACGACATCAGCGGGAATTATTATTCTCTTCATTTATATCAATACTTAAGTTAGGTTTTTATAAAACATTTATAAAAAGTAAAATATTAAATATACAAAAAAATATAAACATTTACAAAAGAATTACATTTTCGAAAACTGACGCCGGTGAATAATGTAATTTTTATAACATGTAATCGTACCTATGTATTATTTCAATAAAAATAATTTAGGAAGACCAAGATTATTTGAAGATTATACAACAAGGCTGAATTATGTAACTTGTGATTTATTGATATTTTTTGTCCGAACCAATATTACGGAAAGTTATGGACATTACAGTGACGTGACCCCTGTGTTGGACCATCCATCAAAGTTATCAAAGTTTGGCCACACAACAGTCGTGAAGCGATATTGTGATGAAACTTGAATGATACGTTTTGCAAAGAAATAGACGTAATACATATTATAATGCGTATAAACTTTATAAATGCATAATTTGACTGTGGTGGTGTTTTGATAACTTAGTTGTATGATAATGCGGCTTGCACCATGTTATCACAATCAGTTTTAGTGAAGTAACTTTAGGTATCTATTCCTGACCTAAGTATCTAGAAAATTTTAATAAATCTATTAATACGTGTGGAGGTTTTAGAACCATATTGGAAACGCTAGTAGTTAAGCTACAAACTACCAGCGTTTTGTAACGACCACTTCTGCTATTTGCACTAAGAATAATTTAAAAATAATAACTTTCCATAATTGATATATTTAACCTACATTGAATAAAAAAAAATGATTTTGAAATTGGCTTTGACAAAAAAATCCAAATGTCGCATATTTATTGGTTCAAATATCGCCTAAAATCTTGAAACTTTGAAAAAAAGGAAGGTAGAGCTGATTAGATATGACAAATCGATGAAGAAAAGATAAACTGAATCGTAATAATAAGTATAACGCATCCAAAGAAGAAGAGTAAAGTGTAAAATTTTCGATTCTCGTGGCCACACGTTCAACAGCGGCCCATTGATGTAAAAACTATCCAATGAATTGTGGTTCCTATAAGAGAAAGTTACTACTTGTCGAATATGTTTGACGTACTCATGTCATAAACAGTATTCTTCGTGATTTTTATACTTTTACTCTTTTCATTATTTGGCAGGTACTATGGATATAATACTTACCACAATCGCAGTCATCTCTTTAAAATGAGACTTGTTGGTAGCCCAAAAAGTCGGGCATGTGAGGAATCAGAGAAGACAATAAGACACATCATGTGTAGCTGCGACTCGTTGGCTGGTAAGCGCATGAACCTCTTCCGATCAGCATATCCTGAGCTAGAGGACTACAGGCACTACGCACCAGGTGATATTCTGAAGCTTATGCAGCCCTTGTTCAGAAATCCTGACGCGGGTGAGTAAGGGTAGGTACATATAACCCAAAGGTTCGACGTGCTTCCCAATGTGGACCTCAATGCAAGATAAGATAAGATAAATATCATGTCAAACGCTGGTCTGGAAGAAAAGAAAAAACTTAGAATGTACGATAGCCGCTTCTCTTCCCACGCAGATTTTGAAAGCCGATCGAGGGAATCATGTTATTAGGCAATGCTAGCCGCATTACCTATTAACATGATTCCTTCGACCTCGCAACCCATCACTATTATCAATATTTTGATACCCTTTTAAGTAGTCAAGATACATTAATACGTATATAGGCTTTAGTCACATTGACTGACATTCCTTTGGTATCTGTTTATGAAATCAGATGCAATGTATATTGCAATTGTATTGCATTTATTGATATAATTCATATTGATCATTAAATAACAAACAATGTCAATACCTATTTGAAAGCAGAAACCGAATGGCGGTCATCAGATCACAGTAGGTACACTGTATGAATTAGCGTGTCGATCTGACGTCAAATTGACTTCATTTAGGATCGTCACATTTTTTTTTTATTAAATAATTTTACGGCTCTGGATACAAGTCCTTTATAGCCTATCTTCAATTTTGTTCTTTATTCCTAATCCTAACAAGTTACAATCAAAGAGTGGTGTAGGCCTTTGACTGCTTCAAGGGAGCTTCTAGCGACAAATCTGTACGAGTCCACTGGTTTTCATAGACGACTGAGTGGCGGACGACGCCCGAAGACGCCCACACAGTCCGCAAAACAAATATCACTACAGTCGTACTATGACTGTCCACTTCAACTATTTTACACATTGTTCATGAGCATGAGCATTTATAACACCAAACAACACCAATTTCATATTATAAAGTCCACTAAAATCAATTTGCAAAATAATTTAAAGCAAACCCCAACCGAACCCCTTGACTTCCCGCCAAAAACTCTCGGATCGTCACTTTTAGTCCGTGTGTGTATGTCAATTCATTAGATCGGACATTGAACTGTAAAATACCTAAATCTATCTGATCTAAAGAAAGCCGTTTTCAGCCGTAGAATAGAAATTTGTCAAAAAACGTTGGAGGAAGTAATAAAAAGATTCCTACCGTTTGTAAGTGAATTTCTTATTAAATATTGTATTGAAAATTGGCACGCCAGGTTTTCATACAAATTGAAGGAATTTCTTTATCTTGTCGTATATACAGATCTGTGGCGGTTATAAGCATAAAAAAAATCAACTTTATCTCAATCAATGATGGTGGGCGAGAAGGTGGAAAAAGGAATCGAAATAGTGATGGGTTGCTAGCCGCATCGCCTAACAACATTTATTTATTTATTTATTTATTGTAAAAACTAAATACAACGGTTTTAACCAATTACAGTATATAGAAAGAACTTATAGCTAAATGTAATTAAAATATTTTAGTATTGGTACATAGTTGGTACGACGGGTGTCATTACTAATAATGTACAGTAAAAACTTATTATAATATTATAATATATAAGTTGATTCACTTTCGTCATTCTCGCAATATATTAATAGGTTCCTTACAACCATATTCGCTCCATCAACAAACACATCAACATGATTTAGGTACATTTACGGCCATCCCTCGATACATCGTTCAAACGCCAATGTTCTTAATAAATATATGTATGGAAAATGTGAGCCTATCCAAAAATGTATTTTTAAAAAAATACCTTTTTTAAGGCAAGCAAATTCCTTTTTTAAGGCAAATAGCATTAAAAAGTTGTATTTCGACACACGTGCACTTAGTATTCACGTCGCCGCGTCGCCCACAGCACAAACCCTGCATAAGTAATGCAGGCAGACGCTGCGGGTTGCGGGTTGTTAACATTTACAGGCTTAAACCCACGGTGTTTAAAATCGGCTTCCGTATACAACCTGCCTTTAGGCAGATTTTGCAACTTTTTTTGCCAAATCGTGTAAAAATTTACTCATGCACTTTTAAGGGTTAAACTAAAAATAAAGGCGCATTTCATTTTCTCTGTATGTTAGTAAATAAGTAGTGCTCATAACATAAATATTTTAAATATACTTACTTAAGTATATGAGTTATATGATGGAAAGGATAAGCTGGGTTGAAAACTAGTAGCAGATTCTGAAAAGAGTAGTGCAATAGGTGCATTCTAGACATAACACAGAATAGACGAGGAAAGATGTTAGGCCATCTGATACGATTCGACGACTCATAAATACATCATTACGGTAAAGATAGAAGGGAAAAGAGGACCAGGAGGACCAGGAAGACCTAGACATAGATACATGAAACTGAATAAGGAGAAGGTAAAAGTCGTGTCATACAGCGATGTAAAATAGTTGGGTAACGCGAGAGACAAGTGGAAGATAATTCATACTATACCCACAAGAGCTTAGCTGATGAATGGATGAGTTATATCATATAGTTGATTTACTTAAACTAAAATTTAAGTAGTTACACATCGTATGACCTAAATATACCCACTAATAAACATATCAGAAAAAGGTAAAAAAATAAGTTTTAGGATGTGAGGTTTTCCAAAAGAGTTTAATGTAAGATGAATACGAATGTATAGCTGGCACGTAAGAAGTTTTGTTCGTGAAGAAAGGATGAAGATGGAAGACGAATAAGATGTCAACGAATATAAACAAGATTCATTAATAATATAAGAAGTACAGAATCATTCAAGATAGTCACTAATAACTATCATGTGAAGTCGAGAATCCTGAATACCTATTCAGAATTCTTGACTACCAATTTATTTATATTTATTCTTCGGGTGCCGAGGCTAAGCTGTGGAGTTCGCTCAGTCATCCAGGGAAACGACCTTCAACAAGCAAAAATAGTTTCTGACCCAAAGTCGAAACTTTTTATTCAATCTACACTAATATTATAAAGAGGAAAGATTTGTACCTATTTTTGTATGTTTGTAATGAATAGGCTCAAAAAGTACTGGGCCGATTTAAAAAATTCTTTCACCGTTGGAAAGCTACACTATCCCCGAGTGACATAGGCTATGTGTGTACCACGGGCGAAGCCGGGGTGGACTACTAGTGTAGAATAAATTGATCCCTCATTGAGTAACTTTTAAATAAATGTTTACTGCAAAAGCTGCAAACTAACGACGATAAAAGCTGATTTCGAGAAGCAGCGTGTGGTTTAGGTTAAATTAAATCGATTTAGAACATGATATGATCGATTTATTTATTTTATTTATTTAACTTTATTACACAAATTGTAAACGGATATACTCTTGGTTGTAAACATAAATAAATCTGCATACCAAATAAACGTTGTGATGACGATGATGATGCAACCTACTAGTAACAGGCTCAGGCTAGTAACAGCTAACAGGCTCTACAACAATACTCTATATACTCGCATATATTAAACGGCTAAAATATTTAAACAAATTCAGTAAATAGTTCAACTTAGTGTCCATAGTATAGGTCCTTACATATGAAATTGCCGATTTTCAATACTGGCAACTTTAAAATCAAATATCTTGCGTTTCATTAGGAATTCCAAATTCAAATTTATTTCGAAATAAAGCCAGAAAAATATTGTTTAAAAATTCGTATTTCATTTGTTTTAACATCATTTGGTTGAGTTTCAACATTGCTATAACAACAACTATGGACAAATTGAAAATTCGCGGTATTTACGAATACGAGTTCCACCGTGGCACCAGTGCTGCAGAAATGACTCGAAGAATTAACGACGTGTATGGACCAGGCACCGCTAACGAACGAATGGTGCGTTTTTGGTTTCAACGTTTCCGTTCTGGAAATTTCGATTTACACAATGAGTCTCGTGGACGACCTGATACTCAAGTGAATAACGAAGAATTGAAGGCGATAGTGGAAGCGGATCCATCTCAAACCACTTCTGAATTAGCAGCAGCCTTCGGCGTAAGTGACAAAACGATACTTATCCACTTGCGCCAAATCGGAAAAATTAAAAAACTCGAAAAGTGGGTACCGCATGAATTGACTGAAGCAAACCAACAAACACGCGTTGCTTGCTGCGTTTCTTTACTTAATCGTCATAATAATGAGGGGATTTTGAACCGTATCGTGACTTGTGATGAGAAATGGATCCTGTACGACAATCGGAAGCGATAATCACAATGGCTTGACCCTGGAGAACCGGCAAAGCCTTGCCCTAAGCGAAAACTGACCAAAAAGAAGATTCTGGTTAGTGTTTGGTGGACCAGTGCTGGTGTTATCCACTACAGCTTCTTGAGATCAGGCCAGACGATTACTGCAGACTTGTATTGCCAACAATTGCAAACAATGATGGAAAAGCTCGCCATTAAACAACCGAGACTGATGAATTGCTCTAGCCCACTGCTCCTTCAGGATAACGCTAGACCACACACTGCACATCAAACGATCGCCAAGTTAGAGGAGCTGCGACTGGAACCTCTGCGTCACCCACCATACTCTCCAGATCTTGCCCCAACAGATTACCACTTTTTTCAAAATTTGGATAACTTTTTACAAGGAAAAAATTTCAAATCTGATGAGGCAGTCAAAACCGCCTTCAAACAGTTCATAGACTCTCGCTCCCAGGATTTTTTTTCCCAAGGTATCAATGATCTGCCTATAAAATGGCGGAAGTGTATCGATAACAACGGCGCATACTTCGATTGATTAAATAATAATATCATTAAAAAAAACTTGTTTCACTTTTTTGATACTGAACGGCAATTTCATATGTAAGGATATTAGTATTAATAGTGACTTAATGTCCATATTGTCCATGTATTTTAATTTAAACTCTTCAATGTCGTTACTGTCGTATCCACAGGGCGCTGGCTGGTTTCCTATGATCGTGACAGACGCATATACATATATGATATATAGGTATTTATATACATATATATATATATACCTAACAGATTATAACACAACTGGTTTACAACACTGCAAATTCGTGATAGGCCGTGTGCGGGACTGTTGGACATATTCTGTAACCGTTAGTGCTATTACAATGCTGATTGTTTGTGAGCACTATATTTGACCTATTTACATACGAATATAACTCTCTCTCTCTCATCTCAGCGTGTTCCCAGTTGCATCCACAGCTGCAATGCTGCGAAGCCCGGGGTCCGCTTTACATACGAATATAACATTTTATCAGAATTTCAATCGCGAGAATCCGTGTTGGACATAAGTAGGTACCTAAGTCTATACAGAGGATTTTCAAAGTGATTTCGAAGCGGTCTGCAGCAACGAAGGATGCGGAAACTTGTCTTAAATACAGGTTCTAACAAAATATACTTAAAATATTTTAAGAGTAGATTCAGCCCATGATACTAAACAACTTTCTCCAAGGAACATGTATCAAAATATAAAAAAAAAAACCATTTAAATTCGGATCAGCTGATCGGTCAACTTGTATGGGAGGTCAAAAATTACTTTTTAATTTTAGATATTAGAATTCAGCCTTATAGTAGTTTCAGTATATTTTGTAACATTCTGTATAACAAGGGCTGGAAGTAGGCTTTATTGTATGTGACCACCCTAGTTCCCTGGAGTAGGTACCTAGCCTACACAACTTAGAATCAGTAAATGATAGACTCGATTAATAAGACAGAATGCAATGAGGTTGTACCATTCAAAAAGATTACAATACAATACAAAAATCTTTATTGCACTAAATAAAAAACAATAAAAAATTACAAAGCTTACGGAAGTTATAAATAAATAAGGTACAAGATTACACTTCGAAACAAAAAATATGTATTTTTCACAGAGGTTACCTCTTCCTAAACGTAGAGCTGGAATGTAGAGCGTTTTGTGTGTAAATTGAGTACACGTGCCTTATGTATGAGCGTTCATGGTTGCTTTTAACAAACAAATAGCTCTGTCTACAGAATAGCGCTTGTCGGTCGCCGATGTGAGGCACTCAGTAAACTCAGTCTCACTCACATTCTTCGTATCTGAATCTGAACGAACGCGACCAGTCGAGCGAGAGCGCGCAGCCGCGGCGAGCGTACTGCGGCGTTTCGCTTCCAAATTCAAATTGGAAATTCGGAGTTTTAAAAAGTTTGCATTTTGACAGTTTGCTAATTTTTGTCTGTGGATTTATCTGTGCAGTGTTTACTGACGTGTTGTAAATATTTTTGCTGGAACGGTCGTGGTCTCAACATTTCTCTTTTGTAAGTAACGCTCTAATTTACTTAAAAAAGAAATGGATTTCAGATGAAATTTTTAATTTTTCGGCTTAAAATATTGTCAGTTTTGAGGTTCTTAACTTTACGCAACCCTACTGCATGGCGTAAGGAGTGTTAACCCTTAAATTTAAGAGCCTTTAAGGTGTAAGTACTTACCAATATTATTTTTTAAAAAAGTTTTTCTTATTTCGTCTTATTTTTTTTTAATGTACCTACCTACCTTAATGTAATTAGTTTTTATTACATAGATTATATTTATGTTAACATGTGTATAAACATATAAAAATAAGCAATTGTATAAGGTTTGCAGCGATTTTAAAGCAGGATATAACTAAAGATAATAAATAACGCAACATAACCAAACATATTTTAAACAAAAAAAGCGACTTAAATTTCTGGTCTTCTTTCTTCATCAGTTCCACTTCACCCAAAACACCTTCTGAATGAAAATGCTTGATTTATTTACAAAATCATCAAACTCACTTTAGGTAGGTATATTGTGTGCCTGGAATATTTGAGGAGTTCCTTCGATTTCTCGAGGATTCCATAATCAGATCTTCATCTGGTGACAATGGGACCAATATGCACCTTTCAAATAAAAAAAAAATATACCGGTTAAAATAAACAGAGATAAAAAAAAATTAGAAACTTCCCTTGGAAGTCGCTTGATAAAGCAAAGTAACAATGTGTCAAATCAATCTATGTTATTTTTGTGTTACAACAAATGATTGACTAATAATAATAAGTAAATTAAATGTCACAGGTGTACAAATAAGCGAGTTTCCCCACAGTTTTTCCTGCTATTTGGTAGGTACTTAGATAGGTACCTCCTATCTATTATTGAAATAAAACATGTATTTAATTCATTTTATTAATTTAACTAGTAGGTCACCCAGCTTTGCACCACGGGTAGGTATTATACTTACATGTAAACTTTTAAGGTTTAATTTCTACATATTAGTAACAATCACACTAAAACCGGCCTAGTAGGTTAAACATATTATTTATATATATATATATATATATAAATTGCCGGTTAACTGCCTGGCAGTTTGGGAAAATAAATTAAAGGAGTATTATTTTTTTGGAAAAACATGTAGGTACCTATGTCACGCGGGGGGACTTCAATTTATAAAAAGTGTAGACTAGCCTTTTTAGGCTTGGTTATGTTATAAATTATAACATTATAAAAAGTAAAATATAGAATAAAATAAAAACATGTAAAAATGTTTATTTATTATGAGTGAAAATGGCTCGTTTACACTTTAGTCGGTATGTCACACATCGTGAGTCATATAACGGACTCAAGGTTTGTTTTGTGTAGGACGGGCGATGTCGGCAGTTTTATTAGTATTAATGTACTCTTCAAACGATATATCTACCTAGTTTCCATAACACAACGCATTGCGTGCCATTCTACCTCTACAGTCCACATTCATTCTCCATACTAGGTAATAGTTAATAGTAACATTAATATTATATTTCCTATGTGTTAGTATAAGTTTCCATATATAACGAAATTAAGGTTTGTTTCGAGTGGACTGACGGTGACGGCGACGGCAGATTTAATAAGTCGTTATATATAATATAATATAAATATATAGGGACAAATCACAATGATTGAGCTAGCCCCAAAACAAGTTTAAATTGTGTTATGGTATACTAACTCAACGATACTATATTTTATTATAAATACATATATGTATAGATAAATACCAAGTAATGTATACTATATGTATATAAACTAGCGGTCCGTGCTGGCTAAGCTCGGGTAACCGTTTCATGTACGAATTTTTTCCGGAACTGTACATTTTTGACACGAACGACATGAAAACTGCACCGCACCGCGCTGTGGTTCAGTAGTTAGCGAACAAATAAATAAACAGACAAGTTAAAAGCGATGACCCACTATTGTTAATTTTATTGTGTTTGTTATTAAGTGGAGCATGTAGAAGTAAACTCTATATGTACATATAAATACTAACCCTCAAATTCATACATGAATAAATAAATATGTAAAGGGACAAATGACACAGATTGAGCTAGCCCCAAAGTATTTTTTTTTTATTTCTGTTATGGAATACTAACTCAACGGTACTATTTTTATGATAAATACATATATAGATAAACAGTAAACACCCAAGATCCAGGTCAATTTAAAGAAGGCTATTTTCCAACTTGCCCTGTTTCATAAAAAATATAAACACGTTTGCTAAACCTACTTTAGTTGAAATATGTTTTGTCCTTACATCTATTTTCAATACTTGCCATAGTAAAAACGAGACAAAACATATTTTAACTAAAATAGGTTTGGTATAAGCGTTTGATATTTTTTATGAATTAGAAGAGGGTTATTTATATGTACGAATAGAGTTTATTTCTACATACATACCCAACTTATTAACAATTATATAAAATTAACAATAGTGGGGTTTTTTTATGAATAAGGTTAGTACGAGTATACACTAAAATTATGAATAAGTGAAAATGTTTAAATTTAACATGCTAATGTTAGACATGCAAGTATGTAAGTGCATAATTTATTAAACTTCTAAATAGGTACAAACGTGCGAAATACAAACAAATATATACTGTTTGTCGACAGATTGCTTGTGCGATTAATGAAGGTACGAAGCATAGAAAGGCGACAGATACCTACTTCTTCGACGAACGCTAATGCGAACGAAGCCACTTTTATGAATTGTAGGTACTTACGAACATATGTATTAATTTATAATAATAAGTCATAAGGATAAGTCAAACATGAGTAAGTATGGCTACGGTAAAGATATTACCGTGGTGTGGCATTGTTTTACGGACATGATGCTGACGAGAATATGACCCACATACCGCATAAACCACATAACGCTACAACTAGAGACATTTGTATACACAGTAAACAAAAAAATCTTCCATGCTGTTGTGGGAGAAAACAAGAAAACTTGGAATGTACCAGCTGCTTCTTTTCCGGCGCTGATCGTAGAAGCCGGCAGCCGATCAAAGGAATGGGTGAAAATGCAAATCATGTCAATAGGCGATGCGGCTACCCCCTACTTCGATTTTTCCCCCTTACCACCATCACGCTAAAAGTGGCCTTTGAGTCTTGCGGCTCTGGGCTAGTATCTGCTTAGAGCCGCAAGACCCAAAATGCTCTGTCTGCCCCATTAGGGATAAAGACGTGATAGTATGTATTTATGTATATTAAATATTAATGGATAATTATGTAATGTCATAAAGAATTATTTAAAACGAGTTTGCATAATTTGTCAAATACCGTATACGAGCGAGTCATTGACATTATCAAAGATATTTTGCCTGCAAATGGGTGTTTTTAGTTTACGGCTACGGCTATAACCTTAGGGGAGATAAGATATGTAAATGTCTGTCAAAATGTATGACACTGTCCTTTGTTGACGGGAGATAACTGATGATTGAGAGGGTACTTACTTCCAAGACTTTCTCTATTAAAAAACATAAGTAGGTACTTTTATATTTACAACCAACATAAAAGTGTTTTGTGTAAGGAGTTTTATTATTTATGACACATAGACATAACTTGACGCAGTAGCGTAGCTATAGCATGGGTATAGCACCCTGTGCGGCGATACAATATCCAACAGTACCAGATGTAGACTTTAGAGAGGCAAAATCTAAATATGCCACCCTATGTCCAGTTATTTCTAGAGATGCGGGGGCTGCAAATAGGAGACTCCTGTCGCCACCCCCTTACTACGCCACTGACTGGACGTTTGTACAAGGATGTATATAAGCCATTATGATAAAATCTACTTTTCTGACCTGGAAATTTCTGGCTATAAGATATATATTATTAATTATATGCTATAACATTTGTATTTTGTTTTGGGTGGGATACACACGACAGTAGGTATTTATTGGGCTTTTCAGAACACACATCCTTTATGTGTTCTGAAAAGCCCAATAAATACGTTGAAATTTAAATACTTAATTGGGCTTTCTAATTCACTTTAACAAAGGCCCTCCGCCCCTTTTGGGTCAGTTCGTTACACTTTCAGTCAGAACTACTATATTTATATCCATTTGGGCTTCCAGTCGCATTTTATGTCGATGAGCATTTTTGGAAACGCATCTTCCACTTCAGTCAGGTCTACTTCTTTTCCATCTATTCTGGTGACTTCCAATCGAATTTTAGACCATAATGTAGTGTATTTTTGCGAAGGTATTAGAATAGCATCATATTGCTCATAATTTATAATTTTAACTATGTGAAGACCAAGTACTTTCTCAGAAGTAATTATTATATCCACGTAATCTCCAATATTCAAAGATGTGTCAACTGATCCGGTGATAGTCATTTTCACTGTGCGAATGCCACATATTTTTCTCTTATACATGATTACAATATCCACGTGATCCCCAATATTCAATGACATGTCAACTGATTCGATGAACAGGTAGATATTTTGAAATAGCTGATACCCTGTTTTCCGAACTACTTTACAATAACTGATCAAAATTATAACTGAATCACATACTTATATCATATCACAGAGTCAGTTTGTTTCGATATATATATAAATCGTTGCTTAACATATAAAAAAACATTCAATCAAAAACTGTCTTAGTGGTTAAAAGGATGAAATTCGTTAAACAATCTCAAACTTTACAATTGAGTAGAATATGTCCAGAGGAAAAAGCAGATGTTTCTCGACATGGTGACCTTCTACCTAATACTATTCGATGTATTATTTGCGGTCCCTCGAATTGTGGTAAAACTAATTTAATCATAGGTCTTCTATTACATGAAAATGGTTTACGTTTTAAAAATGTTTATCTTTATGCAAAAACATTGTATCAACCGAAATATGTGTTTTTAGAAAATGTTCTTAATTTAGTGCCAGATGTATCATTTGTAAAATATAAAGATAATGAACTTGTTTTAAGTCCTCACGATGCAAAATCACACTCAGTAATAATATTTGATGATGTCGCATGTGAGAATCAGTCCAATATGAGGGATTATTTCGCAATGGGTAGACATAAATTTATTGACTGTTTTTACTTGAATCAAACGTACAGTAAGATACCTAAACAGCTAGTAAGAGACAACGCAAACCTTTTAATACTATTCAAACAGGATGATGTGAACCTCCATCATGTATATGATGAACACGTTAATTCTGACATGTCGTGGTCCAAATTTCGAGAAATGTGTTCAAAAGTATGGAGCGAACCCTATACCTATTTGGTAATCAATAAAGATTGTATAAAGAATAAAGGCTGTTACAGGAAGAATTTTGATACTTTTATCTTGTTTGATGAGGATAAAAATACGAGCATATAAGAAGATTTATTCGATAATCATCTTCAGTTGAACTATTACCATACTAAGAAAATAACGTATATTCATCAAGTTCAAAATGGAAAAAGAGTTGAAGACTCAGATAGTTAAAATAGCAGAAGCTGTTAAAAAGAAAATCAAAGATATGAAAAGTATGGAATCCTATAATGAAAATGTTTTGAATACAGTTTTTAGACCTGTTACTGACCCAATGCATCAGTTGATTAAGGATGGGGACCATAAAATTAAATCAAAAGAAGCAAAGGATCATCATATTCAATCGCCTCAATCGCATTTTAACAAAACTCTTAAGAATAATATTTTTCAACAAAATTCTGAAGATGAATGTGGTGAAGATGATTCTGATGAAGATATTAGTTTAGAAAAATCTAGAGACTCTACCAATACCAGTAATACATCGTTTAGAACTGTTGAGTCAATACCTAGTCCTAGTCAAAATACTTCGTCCTGGTCACTTTCCTCCGAAATATTTAATGATGTACCTTTTGGTGTTAGACGAGAACGAGGTAAATTAATGATGGGTTCAGCACGTGTGCATATAAACGATCAAAATATTATATCTGTAGCAGGACGTGATTATCAAATTACACCAGGGTTGCAGGAGCTATTGTTAAAAAAAATACCTAATTTGGATGTGGTGACTGAAAATGACTGTCAAGAATATAAAACCATGTTATTAGACACAAATGCTCATCGACGAGACTTTGATCCCAGTAAACCAATTAAATCTAATAAAGGACGGAAGTACTTGCGTATCATTAAACCGCTTTTTAGACTGCGAAAGCCTTCGACATCTTCTACCAGTAATGTTGATGATATCAGCGCTGGAGAAGGTTTAATACTTAAAAAGAAATATAAAAAAAATACTGACTACGTTTACTGGGATGACCCTAACGAATTAGTGGATAGGCTAAAATTATTAATAGCTTCTAAAGATGCCGGAAACACTGGTCTGGATAACGAAATAATTTCAATCATAGAAGAACTACGTGAAAATGGTAGTATAAATTCATAACCGCATATCATACTTAGATCATTTATTATTTTACTGCGACCGAATTCAGTTCAAAATGAATGTTGATAAATTTGGTCACCATGTTCATAAAAGACTGCGTTTGTCAGAAATACTAGATTGTTCGACAAATCACCTACTTAGATCGGAAAACGGAGATTTTGATTTAAAATCATCTCGATTGAGAGGAGTTCCAGAACCTGTGGCACATGATGATGTGGTGAATAAAAAATATGTGGATAAAAAGATTGCTGATGAAATAACAGCTCATATAAAGGCAATAAAAGAGGATGTGATAAATAATCTCAATCAGTTTGAAAAAAAGTTTTATACTAAAGACTACATCGATAAAATTATTAAACTACAAAATGGCGAAACTGCAAGTGGTAGATGAAATTCATAGATCAGCACGCAAAAATTTTGATCGTCGTAATGTGATCTTGAAAGGAATGGACGACTTATGGCAAGCGGACCTTGCCGACTTTCAATCATTTAAAAAGTATAATAATGGATACGCGTACATTTTAACTGTCATTGATGGTTTCTCAAAATATGCTTGGATGATTCCTTTGAAAACAAAATCAAAGAAAGAGGTTATTTTAGCATTTACTCAAATTATAAGGGAAAGTGGTCGTATCCCTAAAAACCTACAAACTGACAGAGGCACAGAGTTTTATAACGATGTTTTTCAAACACAAATGCAGTTAATGAAAATTAACCATTATTCATCGTATTCAACAAAAAAAGCTTCAATTGTGGAAAGGCTAATCAGAACATTGAAGACTAAATTGTATAAATGTTTTAGTTATAATGGTAACTATAAATGGATAGGAAAAACTATAAACGGCGTTTTGTTTTCGTATAACAATGAAACACATAGCGTTACTAAGTTTAAACCAGTAGATGTAAATACAAAAAATGAAAACCTAGTGAAAAATAACATTAAAAAATTCCAAGAGAAACGTTGTAAATTAACCAAAAATAAATTTAAAATAGGTGATCACGTTAGAATAAGTAAGTTCAAGAGTAGTTTTGCAAAAGGTTTTACGCCTAATTGGTCTACAGAAATTTTTATAATTAAAACGGTAAATAATACTAAACCAGTTACATATTTAATACAAGATCAACGAAAACAAAATATATTGGGTTCATTCTATCAAGAAGAGTTACAAAAAACGAAATACCCGAATATATACTTAATCGAAAAAATTATTAGGAAAAAAGGCAATAAATTGTTTGTCAAATGGTTAGGGCTCTCTGACTCAGAAAACAGTTGGGTAGATAGAAATTCAATTGTATCATAATACATATAAGTGTTAGCATCTAGTATTTTGCTCATTAGGTAAAAAATTATGAGAGGAGGTGGACTGATCAATAACTTGATAAACAATATCCCGTTTGAGCTTCACTTACCAGGTTACAACTATTGTGGACCAGGCACTAGGCTACAAGAAAGATTATTGAGAGGTGATAAAGGTGTTAACAAATTAGACGAAGCTTGTAAATACCACGATATTGCATATAACAATCCAGACCTCTCCGTTCGTCATAAAGCTGATTTACAGCTTATGAAAATGGCTAAGAAGCGATTACATTCTAAAGACGCTGGCAAAGGAGAAAAGTTAGCATCGTGGGTAGTAAACAAAGTTATGAAAGCAAAATTAAAAACAGGTGCCGGAATAAAAAAATTTAAAACCATTGTGTCAAAAATACGTTCACAAATAAAGAAACTGAAATCAAAGGATAACAAAACTGTTATTAAGTATGCTTATGAAGCGGCAAAAAAAATGTTTCCTAAAACATGTCACGTTCGTTTACCAAGAATAATACCAATCCCTAAAACAGGCGGGATTTTACCTTTGATACCAATTTTTGCGGGTTTATCAGCACTAGGCGCTTTGGCAGGAGGTGTGGCTGGTATAGCTAAAACTGTAAATGATTGTAAAATAGCTCAACAAAATTTTAAAGAATCTGAACGTCATAACAAAACTATGGAGGCTATTGCGCTTGGAAAAGGATTTTATCTTAAGCCATATAAAAAAGGAAGTGGACTATTTTTGAAATCTAAAAAAAACTAATAAGCAGGCTACCCAAACGTGCTCTTACGAATATCGATATTATTAAATACGCTAAAAATATTCCCTACTTTCGTGGTGTGTATATGAGAGATAGATTGCCACGTAAACCAAAACAGATAGAGTGTGGAATATTAAACTTAGACAGTCACAATAATAATGGAACACACTGGGTAGCTTTTGCAAAAATTAATAATTATTGTGAATATTTCGATAGTTTTGGAAATTTAAGACCACCCAATGAATTGGTGAAATATTTGAATGTTAGTGATATAAATTATAATTATACTAGGTTTCAAAACTTTGATACAGTGATCTGTGGTCATTTATGTTTAAAATTTTTGCAAGACTTTTGGTGTCAATATTGTATATATTAGTTATTACGTTTGAATAAAACATCATTTCAAAAATGTCTTTCACTCTGTCTATAACTGGAAACAGCTCAGTACTAACAACGAACTATTCCCCTCCATTGGAACTTGATGGTCAATACGAGTGCTCTCTTTTACATTTTTCTACTTTTAATTCTATACCAAATGTAACAAATACAAATAATAAATTTTATTACGGCATTAACGAAGTGGTTGAAATTCCTGAAGGAGCGTATGAACTCCAAGACATCAGCGAGTTCATACAATCAAAAGTAAAGAATTGTGTTTTCAAGTTATTGTGCAACAATAATACATTGAAGCTCTCGATATTCTGCTCTAAGGATATTCACTTTGAAAAACAAAATTCTATTGGACCTTTATTGGGTTACAGTAAGACTTTACTGATGAAGGATATATGGCACAAGTCTTTACTGCCAGTGAACATTCTACCTACAACTGTGCTCCGAGTTGAATGTGACATTACTGGAGGTTCCTACATTAATGGAAAATCAAGTCATATAATTCACGAATTTGCTTTGAATGTTCCTCCAGGCTATCGACTAATAGAAATTCCAAAAAATACGATTTATTTTCCTGTTAATAGAAGCACAGTGAATAGTATAAATATTAGAATATTGGATATAAATAACGATTTAATCAATTTTTGCGGTGAGCAAATTCAACTGTACTTACATTTAAAGAAAATATGATTGACTACAATAAATACACTACTACATGTATTCAAAAGATTAGTACCCATCGAGCAATCAAGAAGACTACACATACTAGTGATAAAAAAAAGAAATTGACAGCTGCCAATATACATTTTCTCAAATCGATTGGATTACTAAAATGAGTATTTTAAATATAACTAACCCACCTGCTTATGATAACTCCATAGACGGCATAGAAATTCATTCTTACAAGCCATATACCACTACTTTCAATATAAATGATGAAATTCGGATACCTATAAACCAACAAGATTTATATGTGCTTCCATGTGCAAGTACCTTGTATGTTGAAGCTGTGGTAAATGTTATCAATGTTGAGAAGAAAGAAGCAGCTCAAGCAGTACATTTTACCAACAACCCCCTTTTATTCCTTTTTCAAGATATAAGATATGAATTGAACGGTATTGAAATAGACAAAGTGAAGAATGCTGGTATAACTACTACTATGAAAGCACTGGTGTCTATGAACGCAGACGAGGCGAAGGTATCGAGAGCGTGGGGTTGGGATATACACGGTACAAAAAATGAAATTGCAGGTCATTTTGCTGCGTCAATACCTCTCAGCAATATACTAGGTTTTGCAGAAGATTATAAAAAAATAATTCTCAATTGCAAACACGAACTTGTGTTGTTACGAAGTAATACTAACCTTAATGCTTTAAAGCTAAACACTGGCGAAAAGGTTGAAAGTATTGACATAAAAAAGATTGTATGGCGAGTTCCTCACGTTAAAGTATCAGATAGAGAAAGAATTAATTTACTTAAAATACTTGAAAAAGATAGACCCATTCAATTAGTGTATAGAAACTGGGACCTTTATGAGTATCCTTTGTTACCAAAGACTACAAAACACACTTGGTCAATTAAAACTTCGTCACAAATTGAAAAACCAAGATATGTCATTTTAGGATTACAAACAAACAGAAAGAACAACGGTATGAATGATATGTCTCGGTTCGATCACTGCAATGTTCGAGATGTCAAAGTTTTTTTAAACTCTACATATTACCCGTACGAAAGTTACAACACCAACTTTTCATATCATAACTATGCTTTAATATACGAGCAATATGTAAATTTTCAGCAGTCTTATTACAACCGCCCATGCAACGCATTGTTGACTGCACAAGAGTTTAAAACTTTTGCACCATTATTCGTGATAGACTGTTCTAGACAGAACGATAATATTAAATCAGGACCGGTGATCAACATTCGCCTCGAACTAGAGTGTGATAAAGAGATACCAGATCAGACATCAGCATACTGTCTAATTTTGAATGACTGTATAGTCGAATACAGACCTCTGAGCAACATTGTTCGTAAATTATCATGAACTCGATTATTTTCGTTGATGTTCAAGGATTCAAGGATTGCTATAATAAATTTATTATCAAAGAGTTTGCATTATCTACTGAGGAGTTCACTCAAGTTTTTTTAATTAAACCTCCATATGCATATACTTCATTATCTACGAAAGAAAAGAAGACCGTTCGATACCTTGAAAGACAGAGAGGGATCACTTGGAGTGAGGGTCATATTGATTCTAGAGAATTTAAAAGAATTATTACACCAATAATGCAAAACAAAACTATTGTAATGAAAGGTTTTGAGAAACAGAAATGGATAAAGGAACTGTGTGAAGAGTGTGTGTTATTAGATATCGAAAATATGGGTAGTCCTAATTTTTTAACGTTATATCAAACTTATTGCATAAATGAATGTAACTTCAATTGTTTAAGTCATAAGAACTTTTGTGCACTAAAAAATGCTATTTGTATAAAGAAATGGTACTTAGAAAATATTTAGTTTTGTCATGATATAAGGTAAAATCAAGTTTTTTTTTTGTTTTATGTTGTATGTGTAAAGAAGTTAATGATAGAAAAAAGTGTATTTTTATAAATTATTTGTAAATATATTTCATGTTTATGAATAATAATAAAGCAAGATAAATTTATAGCGTTTTTTATTCATTAGTTAATAAATTCTAGAGTTATATACAAACTTATAACATACAAAATATTTATTTTAATTTAAAATACAATTTTCATGAATACACACATATTAACTACATAAAATTAAGTTACAAGGAGAAATTAACTCTACTTACATATTTAAGTTTTTATTCCAAGATATAGGTACTAAGCTATACACTATTTATATTTAAGTTAACACCCATAATTTATATTATTTACATTACCATTTAACAATTTTATTTCTTTAACAAAACCTTAAATAACCATAATTAGAATTACACAAAAAAAAATTAAAATCCTAATAATAATTAATTTATATACTTACATAAATTTTCTTAAACTATTATATACATATTTTACAATCAAAAGTTATCACTAGTTAGCTTTTTACTAATTTTACTAATTACATTTTCAGTCAGGTCCATAATTTCATCAAAAGTATCACTCATCACATATTGCGCACTAAGTATCACGTTTTCAGTACCATCACTGCACTGCGATGAAGAATAACTACCAGCTTCGTTTTCCAAATCCAACACCTGAATTTTTATCATTCTTATGCCTTTCTTTGCTTTGCTGATAACAAAAGAGGAGGATGATATTCCACTTTTCTTTTTTGCAGCTTCTTTCTTTTCTTCTATTTTCTTTAGCTCTGCAATCCGATTTCTCCATCCTTGGAAGCATTCTTCAGCGTCTTCGTTGGGATCTTGAGCGTATTGTGAGCACAATATGCAAGTCTCTTGCGAGTCCGTCATGATCTGTAAAGAACAAAATATAAATGAAGTGACTAATACCAAGAATAATATTTTTAAATACTTTATCGGTTAGGCATTATTAATGAAAAATATGTCTTCTTACATTCAGTTATAAAATTGAAGCACTAGCAGTGAATCGATGTAGTGAGTTGATGCAGCAGATGATGTATCGCAGTTTGGCTGTTCAATATACGACTGAAAAACCATTACAAACAGAACAAGTCTTTTATAAATAACATTTGATTATATTGCAAAACAGGTTGTTCCTCGCAAAACTAAATAAACAGGAATAGACATGTCTGTACATGATGTTCACCTTGTAACTAGCAGGTATATCAATACAGTAGCTATCATATTTCATATCAGGCTCAATCATATTCTAATTTTAAGTCTTTCATTCGACAACCTCTGTGGCGTTACGGTTACCATGCTCACCCGCCACGAGGTTCTGGGTTCGATTCCCAGCCAAGGCATGGTGTAGAACGATATTTTTAAAAATTCCTTGGGTCTTGGATGTTATCTAGTTTTAAGTATCATATACATCACAAACTTTTCATCACAAAAATTATTAATTAGATGGCAATATACTATCCACCATATTAAATTGAAAAGAATTATTAATTTTTGTTTTTTATTTTGTTTTGTGATATTTTGTTTGCATTAAGATTTTGATAGCAACCACAGATAGAATGAAAATGTATATCTATCGGATTATTGAAGGAGGGACATATTAACAAATTAAACAAGTTTTTTTAACTTCATTTTGATTTTTATTAAAATGCATAAAGGTCATGTTAATTAATAATCAAATGCTAAGACTTACTTATCTATCTATTACTAAACATGTTATGTATAAGATAGTAAATAGTTGAAGACAGGAAACCATAGAAAAAAACATCATTGATGAGAACATATAAATGTACATCATTCATTATACATGATACATTAACAAATTATGAAAATTTATTTAACACATATATTTATTTTATAGTGTAATCTAATTATATCTATATCATATTCCAAAATTCTTATATAATTATATTTTAGTTTCAACCAGTCTAATTCAAAACCTAGATTTATGTCCCCAGGATATGGTACTTATTTTATCTTTTAATATTATACGTTTGTCATCGTTTGAAGATAAAGCTATTTTGTCGATAGCTTGAGTGAATACTTCATGTTTTAGAGATTTAAACACTACATTCCTTTTTTTCAAAGATATATTATACAACAACACATTATTATAATCTTTAAAATTAAGAGTTTTTATTTCGGATTTCTTCACACCCTTAGCTTTTTTTATTTCTTTATCCTGTGTTTTAATACAGTAAAGCTTTGATCTCAAACACACAAATTCATTAATAAGTTGACCTCCAAACTCATCCTTAAACAACCCAGGAATTTTTTTGTTCTGACAAACAATATTATACTGATTATTTTTCTCATAATTACTGGTGTCAAAGTATGATTGAAAATATAATTTTATATCTTTATATACGTCTTTTGTCTCTATGCAATATAACAAGCTGTCAGTGTCTGTATAACAAAGCTTTAAATTGTTGACATAGAATGGTTTCATGATAGAATAGTGAAAGTCATACATATGGTGTTTAGATATCTCCAAAACTGTAAATCCTATGTAAATAGGCTTATCCAACATAACCGACTCTGGTTTCATTTGTACAGCCACAAAATTTTCTGCAAAAATAGTGCAACTATGGAAATTAGGTCGTGAAATAAGATGCTCTGCTGTATAAGATTTTTTAGTAATATTTTTAGTGTCAGTCCACTGATTAACTAAGTGAACGTTTACTCTTTTTTCAGAATCTTCTAATGTTTTCCCAAAAACACTATTATTTAATAATTTGAAAAAATCCTGCTCAAATGCAGACTTGGCTTTTTGACGTAATTTGGTATTCAAATCAATGTACTGTTTTAAAAACGGATGTTGTTTGAATTTTATTACTCGGTGAACTTTTTTTAGCAGCAATCCATGTCGAATGCAAGTTTTCAAATGTACGTAATGGATAACGTAATAAAATTTGTCGTATAAATTAGGTATTAACTTTGGATTTTTTGAACCCGGAGGAATAAATTTTTGAGGACAAAATGGCAGATCATTATGAAAATCGTGTAGATGATCTGGATATTCTAAGTCCACTTCCAAAATATAACCGTACTCCGCATCGTCTGGTACGTTGAGGATATTAAGTTCATCAATAGCTTTTTGTGTTATTAACTCAAAATTTGAATACGGTAAATAAGAGCACATAGCGTAACCATACAAATTATTGCAATCTATGTATAGTAAGTACTTGTCAGGCACAGTTGGATTGTAGCTAGCCAAATATTTGTTGTTCGCCTTAGCATATCTAGTTGAGCATAAACACACTCCTCCACGAATGCCCTTTTGAATCATACGTAAAATTTCCAAGTCGTCTATAAGTTGAAGTTTTACTTTCGTTATGAGTAACATGGCATCAAAACTTAGTCCAGGAGCTGTCATGTAAAATGCTGGGTCTAATCTGTAATTAATTTTACAAGTTAGTCGAAAATGTTCAAATATATCCGCCAGTAATATAACATCTGATTTTAAGTATAAATCTGTATATTCACCAAGATTTTTTAATCCAAATGTTTTCCAAACATGCTGAGCATAACAATAATCAGATTCAGAAATAATGTTATTGGTTAAATGACTATAAAAGCAATTACGCGCCGGTAAACTATTTTCTTCAAAGGAATTCCAATTCGTCATGTATTCATAAGGATATACACCTTTTCGTTTTAATATATCAAAATGCTTTTTATTTGGAAAAAATATTGCTAAGTGTTTAAAATCGTTTTCATTTAAGTTAGCTGCAAGTTTTTCCAAGCTCGTACCTAAAAACTTAAATGAGTCTACAAACCGTACTGGCAAATATTCTTGTCGACCGGTATTAAAAAATTTTGTAAATGAAATGTAGTTTTCTTTATTTTTTGCAATTACTTTTATTTTGCCTGGCATGTCTCCTAACTCTCGAATAAACAAATGACTATCGTATCCAGATAGATTGTGAAAAAATACTGGAATAAATTTCGGTAAGCGATATTGTAGGTTACAATAAGAATGAGCTGCACCACGATATTTTCCTGTTAGATGACAATGATCTTTGACTTTGTCGTCAAGTAACAACTGTTCACAGATAAAGCAATATTTGGATTTTTCAAAGCTTTCCTGTTCCTGTGACGTCAATGTAGTCATAGAAATGGGATGTTTTAAAATGGTATGTATTTGCTTCACATCTTTACCGAGAAGTTCGAGGAATTTTGCAACGCAATCTTTCCCACGATAGGTTACATATTTATTTCGTGAGCGGTCAAATGAACAAACAATGTAATAGGCAAATGCAGCTGGTAAATGATTTTGTAAAATTGTAGTACATTTCTTATCAGGCTCATTGTTATTTGTTGAATGGGGTACTAATAAAGATTCGAAATCAGCGTATATGACGAACGGCATATCTTGCATCCTCTCGAAATGTTTAAATTGAATTACAGAGCCTTGTTCAGGTAATAATGTGCGAACACCACTACAAACGTGAACATTTAAACTCTCTTCGGTGTTAAAAAAAATCATGCACTCGTCACAAAAATATATTTTCCCATGATGTTTTGTTAACTGAGGTCTAAGTAATTTACTCAAGTTTTTTATTAAGCAATAATGTTTAAATTGACCTTTTTCTAATAATAATAGATTGACATGATGCTTCCTTTTATGCTCTGTCTTGTACAGGGGGCCAACAATATTTGACTTGGTACCAATACCATATAAGTTAATGCTAATTTGACGGTTGTTTTTCTCAAAGATTTTAATGTCTGAGAAGCCAACAGGAAACGTCATATTCGTAGTATTGAGAATATTATCATAACAGGGGTAAGAAGATGTTCTATGATGATTATTCTTAGCAGGAAATAATGATGCCATTACAGACCATAAGAAACATAATGCATCATTATTTTTTATATTTATACACGCACGTTTTAACTTTATACATTTTGGCAACTCAATAAAGCGCGCAGCTCTCAAGGGATTGTATTTGTTTATATTTACTTCTAAGTACAAATTACGTACAAAAGCCCAACCACTATCTTTTTCTTGAAACTCATCTATCTTTGTAACAATGGTATAAATTACCTTAGAAAAAATATCGTTAAAATTATAATTATTATGTAATATTACGTTTTCTGTAGCAAACGATTTAATTTCGCTGGTTAATTTTGAAGGCAAATTGAATTCTCCAAACAATTCAAAGTTTACTTTAATAGAATTATAGGTGGATTGTCTCGCAGCTAATAGCTTTTTCACACGAGGTATTAAATCGTGTAAATATCTGGCTGGCTGTGTAGGATTATTCTCGTCACCGTTAACACATGCATCAGCGGATATCGGCTGCACTCTATAAGAAGCAATTCTATTCCTGAATGCAGTACCTATCTTTTGAATACCGTCACAAACTTCAATGGAATAATTATTTTTATGTATTTTACTTCTTAAATGACCTGAAAATGCATTACTTTTTACTGATATATCGCAAACTGTGCAGTATACTGTTCTGTTAGCCATATCTGTAGTGATTATCAATTATTATTT
Organism: Acrobasis repandana; assembly: GCA_963576875.1. Lineage (NCBI taxonomy): Eukaryota > Metazoa > Arthropoda > Insecta > Lepidoptera > Pyralidae > Acrobasis > Acrobasis repandana. The sequence continues at coordinate 3,957,836 of OY756230.1, read as the reverse complement.
AAACAGACTATATGTACGTAATTAACTTTTCAAGTAGACTGGTTGAAAAAAAAATATAATTTGAATTATCATATATTATCCATGACCATAACACATACATATACAAGAAATAAAAGATAAAAAAGATCAAAACTTCTTAGAAGCAAAAAACTTTCCCTCTTCTGTAAAGCGGGATTTGCACTTTTTAATAAAGTCTTTTAATTGGCTCAATTCGCCAGAGTCAGAATCAGCTCGATATTTTAGTGCCAAAACGGCGTATTGCCAGCGCTCTTTAGGGTCTATAGAGACGATATCGGCTGTGTTATACACTTTTAAATCAACAAATATGTCGCCATCAAGGCTTGCGGTACGACGCAAGACCCCGTCAACAACCCTCCGCGTTAGCACCGACTGTAGTTCCTCTTTTTTAGAAGCCTTGCGCAGGGTTACAGCTTCTTCTTCAGAGTCAGAGCCGAACACACCGGAAAACTGCGTCGCAACCGATTTCTTACTTGTTGTCTTCCGTTTTAACGTAGGCTTCGAGATTTGTTTTGATCTGAAAACGAGATAAGAAAAATTTTAACTAAGTATGATTTTTTATTTAAATGTAGTTTAGTTTAGGTAGTTTAGGTGGATAGTTTAGGTAGGTTTAGGTATAATTAAATATAAATAAATAAATATATACGGACAAATATCACAGATTGAGCTAGCCTCAGAGTAAGAGCAAGACTTGTGTTACGGGATACTAAGTCAACGATACTACATATATAATTACATATGTAAATAAACTTCCAAGACTACAGTCAATCTGAAAAAAGATCATTTTCCATCTTGACCTGACCGGGGATCGAACCCGCACTAGCATGATGACTACTAAACCACAAAGGTAGTCAATTAGAGTGAATTACAATTATAAAAGTTAGGAAACAAGTTCGTAGTACAACAAAATAAATACAGTGAGTGCCTAGTGATTTTTACGTTATACATACTTTTTAGGTGTAATATCCTCGTTTGATCCGTATTCTACAGGCACAGTTTTGGCACGTTTATTCGCGTGGTTTGAAGACACTGGTTTTGATCTGAAATTAACGAGTTTTTTTAATAATTACCTATTTAAGATTTATACGTTAAATATTACATTAACATAATATAACCGTGGATAACGGAATACTGGTTAGAATTCACATAATAAATAAAAGGACCTGGTATCGAACCAGGGACCTCCGGTGTAATAGCTTGGTATGATCATTACTAAAACACAGAGGTCGTCAATTAGAGTGTAAGTAAGGTTAAATAGAACAATTATGAAGTATAAAAATTAGGTAACGAGTCACTTTTAGGTTAATACATACTTTTTGGGTAAAATATCTTCGTCTGATCCGTATTCTACAGGCGCGACTTTTGCACGTTTATTCACGTGCTTTGAAGACACTGGTTTTAACCTGAAATGAGTATTTTTTAAAAATTATTAATTATGTAAGTTATATAATCTACGTACAGTTGTAAATATTTATACGCTAAATATTATATATTCATATAACTGTGGATATAGGAATACAGTTTAGAATTCACATATCATCACACAAAATCACACTTAAACTTAGGTTAGCTAAGATAAGAAAGAAGTACGTACCTTATTCCAGAAGTAGTTGCACTATCTTCATCCGTCTCAATAAGTTCTTCTATTTTTTGTTTTTTTACCTCCTTGGCATGACGTTTAGTCGCATAGTACTCCGAATCAGACCTGCAAGTAAGTAATAACACAAATATTAAGGTATGAAATGAGGTTAACACAAATAATAAAATGCATAACATAACATTAGTTACAAACTTACGAACATGATTGTACGTGCGAAGATCCTCGTGGTGATAGAAAATTACAGCTAACTTTCAGCTGATTGACGATGAGGTCGATCTACGAGCAGAGAGACTTCGTATGTAGATAAACGGTGCACAGTACTTCTTGAGTAGAGCTTCACCTGGATAGGACTGATTTGGAGTGCATCACACCAATAAACGAATTAAATAATGCGTTTTAGCCAAATCATCAATTATTTTACAGGTATTGTAAACCTTAAGGTTTGCCAAAGAGACTCATGATTTACGTACAACAATTAGCAATATGCAATGCAAAATGGTGTACAAACTCTGTATTTTTGAAAACATAGGCACTTTATTGAAGACATAAGCACTTTATTTTATTTCCTTTGAAATAATAAGTCGAAAACAAAAGTTTTATGTTTCATACTTCCTTTGTAACACGATCATCAAACACACCGTCTTTATCAATAGCGCACCGCAAATGTTATTTCAATTTATTACCCAACTGTCAAAAAAGGGTTATGTAGTTCTAATTTAAAATAATATTTCGTATTTTACTTTAGGTAGGTATTTGCACTTAGTAACTTCCATCCTTTACAACTGTACATGTTTGAGAACCTCTCTTTGTCTTTACAATGTAGATGTACTTATGCTACTTTTAGCATAACGCGCTATCACGATTGATTATCATCAGTGTTGGATTAACACCGCAGCAAGAGGTGTTGGCCACTTACACACACGAAAAACAGCAACCATAGCAAGAGTAGGTAATGCTGCGGGCCTCGCGCAAAAAGGGGCCCCGCGCTAAAGGTGTTACATTCTAAATTGCTACATCTCGTTAGACCTAGCATTGAGCTGCCTAGAGAATTAAGCATTGGGTGTATGAAGAAATAAGATATGGTAAAAAAATCCATGCGAGCAGAGCTGTTTCAAGAATTTTTTCATCATAAATCTTATTTATTTATTTAATAAGATTAAGATAGTATAGCATTGTGAATTCTTAAAATAACCCGTACAATCTAGTAGGCATACATTTTCGATTTGCATATACTCCACCATCCCTCGTAACACTCGTGACTCGAGCCCCTTAAAATAATTGGCTACGGACTTCGCACTTGCTTAATCCGCCACTGATTATCATGTTACGCTCACGAATATTCACGTGGGAGCGCATAACTGCAGGTTTAGCAAAATTTATCATAGTGCTTGAATAGTGTTACTCTTATTCGATTTATATTCATAGGTAGAATCGATAGAAAATATTCGCAAAACAATTTACAAGTAAACTTCTTTGAAAAACGGAAAGGTGTTAATTGAAACTAGATATGCTACCTACTATTAAACGGTTTACCAATTCATCACACAGAATACTCTAAACGTTAATATGATTTGATATCCAATAATCGATTACCGAATAATCGATTGTTTATCACTACCATACACCATGCAATGTTACATCACTAATACATCGTGGTTCATTTATTGGCAAACCGCATTTGTACAAGGATCGTGATTGTGTAAAGTGTAAAAATGTAGTTTAAAAGTTATTTTGTCTAGTATGATATGTGAAGTGATCTGAAAACTCGTGGTGGTTTTGGGGGGGAAATAACATTCTCACTGGAGTGTGATTTGGAATATGAAATTGGTTTGATATAAAGCGATGATCTATAGTATTAGTCATGGTGGATATCATTGTCTGCGAAGGATCTCATTTACTGGGTACCCACAAAAACCTACGGGTGATCGGGACGAGCCTAATCTGGACCAGCAACGAGATAATTCTTTCGCAACTACAGACGTCCCGTTGACTTTGCTATTAAATATCCGTCAAGCGAAAGTTCTTTCTCATCGCTCACGATAGTTTTCAATGTTGAGGAATCGTATTTAATGGGTGCTAACAACCTACGGGTCATCAGCACGAGCCTAATCCGGACCAGTTTGCGATACCTCAGTACTGTCGAAGACGTGTCTTGGGTCATGAGGTAGAATGATCGTCAAAGCGATAGATCTTTCGCGTAGTTTACAGTGGGTATCAAAATACCAATGTCCTGACTTCGATATGAAGGAATTGTACTTACTGGGTGCCTAAAATCTACGGATGAAAGGTACGAGTCAATCTGATCCAGTGATGCAATATCTGATTGTCGGAGACAGGGCGTCCTGTCAAGCATGCGTAGAAATATCGTTCTTGGTGCAAACCAATATAATCATCGTATCAGAACAGAGAGATTTTCCTTTCCCATCATTCACTACGGTTTAATCGTGTAATAATAGTTTAAGGTGATAGTGAATATACCTCGGGAAGTGGAAACTTTCGAGTAAAATACAGGTGAGTTAAGCATGATATCATATCTTTTATTGAGACTTTTGAAAAAGAGGGGCGGCCTTTGATGAAGTGAATTTTAAATTTCAACGTATTTATTGGTCTTTTCAAAACACGGATACGTGTGTTGAAAAGCCCAATAAATAACTACTCACGACACTATCAGGTCTTTATCCCTAATAGGCCAGATAGACTATTTTGGGTCTTACAGTTCTAAGCACACAGAGCCTAAGGCCGCAAGACTCAAAGGCCACTTTAAGCGTAATGGTGGGCGAGAAGGAGGAAAATGGAATCAAAATAGTGATGGGTTGCTACCCACATCACCTAGTAAGATGATACACATTTTCGCCCATTCCCTCGATTGGCTTTAACGATTTGCGCGGGAACAGAAGCAGCTGATATATTCAATTTTTTTTCTTTCCTCCCAGACCAGTATGAAAGAACATAAAAGATAAGATAGTTCTACTACTATTATGATGCCGTTACAAAATTAAATGCTCTAGAAGTTTAACAGTAATTATTGATTAGTAACAGAATCCTTTTTTAAAAAGTATATTAAAAAAGAAAAATATATTTACAGCTTATGCAGCAAAAGATTGGCAAACGAACGAATGATTCGCAGAATACGGTTAACGGGATCTCAAATGGGCACGCTACGGGTTAATTTGATCGGACATGAAGCGCTCGAGGGTTAATTCAATTTAGTTTTATTTAAGGTGAAGATATAGGCAAATGACCTTGAAGTGGCGCCCTCATTTGAAATAAATTGTTAACTCGTAAATATGGAGATAATTTCCATATTGCTCTTCGTCATGCACTAGATAGCCCTTTAAATTATTTTATAAACCACCGTTGAAAGTATTTACATTAGTCCGTCTAGCTTTAAAACTTGCCTCCGCCAAAAGTGGCCACGGCAAGTTTTAAAGCTAGACGGATCACCAATAATAGTTTTAACGGCAGTTCATAAAATAATTTAAAGGGCTAACTAGTGCATGACGTAGAGCAATATGGAAATTATCACCATATTTACGAGTTAACAATTTATTTCACACTTCAAGGCCATTTGCCTATATCTTCGCCTTAATAAAATCGCTTCGAATGACGCTGCTCACATAATTTCGATCGAACTTCACTTTGTAAGTTCGTTTCACTTCAATTGTAGAGAAGTGAAGTGTAGGTATAGGCCGATGCAATCTGCAATTTATGACAATGATGAAGTTCCTCGTTGTAATCGTACTTTTATACAGCGTGTAATTGACATATGCTTAATAAATTAAACCACGGGCTAAAGATGTGTATATATAGGTTAGGTCAATAATAGTACAATTAAATTACAATAACAGTCAAAAAACAAAAATACTAAATTCGGCATTTCCATACAAAAGTGTGCAGCCTCCCGACCAATTTGTATGTAATAATTTAAAAGTACACACACTATTACATATTACCTACACTAAAATAAAGAATACCTATATATATGTACAACGTGTTAATAAACTAACGCAAAACCTCTGAGATGGTATCTCAACCCATGAAACTGAACAACTTTTGTTCTACAACATTTCCAAAATGCCAAAAATAAAATTCGGATTTTCATAGAAATTGACTCGATCAGCTGATCAGATTGTATGAATTTTTTTTTTGGGTTTCGTGAAAGTTGTACAACAAAAGTTGATCAGTTTCATAGTTCCTTCACCTATTTCGGACTTCGAACCTATCATATCATATCAAGATGTCGAAAGGCATCTGACTCATAAAGACATACTACAGATACTTCAACTACTTCACGTTCTTTCTATTTCAGTACTAATATGTATTCTGTGTCTCAGATTCCAAACCATGGACGATTTACCCTTATAATTGCTAAAACATCGATTTCGTTGTGACTTTTATTTTTGTACAAAACATTCCATTGTTCTGGGTTCAAGGTGAATTCTACGGCAAGTGGAGGCTTCAATTAAAGCCTGTACGATTAAGCATTTTAAGCTCTATATCTTAGCGATTAAAGTTGATGTATGCTTACGACACAGGCCTTTTGAACGCCGTACTGCAATCACTCGGGGATTTGACTTTGTAAATATTTTTATCGGAAAGCAAATAATGAAGTACTTCCTACATAGGAATATAGCTATGTATATACGATAAAGCATGTGACTAAGGTATTTTCGTAAGTTTTCCTTAAATTGGAAAATAGTTATGTAAAAAAACTTGACTACTTTCGAACTATAGAGTAGAATTATTATCAAAGGTCAGAATTAGTAGAGTTATTTATGTACTTACACTGATTTCATACAGCGAAAGAATAAAGTGAATATGCCTCAAATCCCGAGATTAATTTTAAAGAGCAGAAAAACCACGTGATTTATTAAATAAAAAAGACTTTTACACAATTTAAACCACTGCACACGCGACGTTGCCAATAACCGAATGTTATCGCGTGGAACCGTCTACCTAATAATAATAACAAGAAGCTGATCTGATGATGCTAATGTAAATCTAATAAACATAAATGTGTAAATCATACAAAATTTCATCTGAATCAGAAACCGGGAGCAAGATTTGACACAAAAAACAAAATAGAAACAGGGCAAACAAACAGAAAATAACCGGGCAAGTGCGAGTCGGACTCGTACGTGAAGGGTTCTGTACCACCGTACAATGTTTTAAAAACGCTGAAGAAACACGTTTTTTGCATGACGACCCCCTTTAATTTTCATTTTTTTTTATGTTTAGTATTCATTGTAATAGCGGCCACAGTAATACATAATCGGTGAAAATTTCAAGTGTCTAGCTATTACGGTTCAAGAGATAGAGCCCTGTGACACACGAACATACGGACAGACAGCGGAGTCTCAGTAATAGGGTCCCGTTTGCACCCTTCGGGTACGGAACCCTAAAAATAAGCACTTCTTCATCGGTAGCATTGTACGGTATACCTTATTTAAGGAGGGCAAAATATCCCAGTAATTTTATGAACACTACTGTAAGTACATGCTTGTTGCGACCGCATCGGCTATTGGTGTCAAATTACCATTTTGCGTCGAAACCCAACCATAAGCGAATGTTATCGCGTGGAACGAATTCAAGACGGAATGCTATTGTTCGCAGAGTGTGATATCAATGTTAAATAACTAGGAAATGTGCTTTAGCAGTTATTAACACATTTACTTTCAAACAGCATTGCAATGTCTGAAATATAGATAAACATTTGTTTAAATGCAAACTCTACTACTACTACTTTTCGTGTGTGTAAGAAAATTTCTTCCCTTGGGCATTTATCTGGGCAAATAAGGAATTATGTCCAAAATTCCGGGACTGGGTAGAAACACTTTATCCATCTCTAGACATAGCTATGTCAGATGCCTTTAGGCAGCTTATAAACTCAAGGGTCAATGTTGAGTACTGTAATACATATACAATGATGTCAGTCGGGAATTCGGGACTATCGGCTTTACGTGCCTTCCAAAGCACGAGCTCGAGAAATTTTAATGTCACTTTTGGTCACCCACCCAAGTGCGTACCACGCTCGGGGTCGCTTGACTTGCCAAAGCGCTATTTTAGTAGCGCAAAATTAATCATATTTGCTCTTTTTTGCTCTTTAGTTTTATTGCTCTTTGTAAACGAGACTCAAATAAAACCAAACTCAATTAAATAAATCTGTATTTCTTTAAATCTAGTTTATTTGCTTTTGTACTCATCATTCCGCAACATACGGCTTAATGCACACTTGTCCAGTACGTGGCGCGCACGCTTTCTCGAATAACGTTTTACATAATACGTTTCAGCGACAACGGGAAGTTCGATGTGGAATACTAATTCAGCTGAGAGTTCTCTATATCTCACGTTATGTCATTGGCGTGCATTTTGAATAATGAAGTGTGACGGGTTTTGAATAACTCATTCAAATGCTTTGTCCTGTGGTGCGGTCACGCTTTTATTGTGGGTTCTAGTTATGTGACATAAGTCAAAGTTGTCGGACAGATAGGAGTTAGGTCATTGCTAGGGAAAAGGAAAGGCTTAAAAGTGCCCACAAAAGTGTAAAAACCAGTAACCTCGTCAAATCCCCTAGGTTAGGTAGCGGACCCCGGGCTCTGAAGCGTTACCGCTGAGCATGCAACCGGGAATACACTCGGATGATGATGATTCTATTGTAAATTTACTATTTATTTATCTAGATTCCCGATCATATCTATCATAATAACATGTAGCCTCAAACCCTGAAGTTATACCCTGCTTTATAGATATTGAAACATGTCAAACCACATTTCAAGCTGTAAGCAGTCTTTCGCAAGCTATTCGCAAGTCATGTGGTTGGTATCGACATGCGCTTATCGCCGAATCTAAAATGCGTTTTAAATGGAACGAATAGTTGTAAGTCGTTTTATAGGAACGATAAAGTTACTTATTAAGAGTCCTCTCTGACCCTAGACAGAATCAGACTTTCCCATACAAACGTACCTAGTCTAGTTTTTATTTTGATACGACATGTCAGATTTCGACAAAAATTTGTAATTTCAAAGAATTTGCATAAATTTAGGCATATAACTAGTTTTCTGCAGTATAAATATGAACTTGAAAGAGAATATAAGGGAGTAGACATTTTCCATACTGATGGTCAAATCTTTGAAGTTCACATTTTGACTGTGAAAACCAGTTTTTTTTAATGTCATAGGACGGCAAACGAACAAGCGGGTCACATGATGGTAAGTGATCACCGCTGCCCATGGACAACTGCAACACCAGGGGTGTAACAAGAGCGGTACCGGCCTTTCAGGGCCCTCCCCAGAAGGGGGAGGGAGAGGGGGGGCTCCCTTAGTTTATATGCCTAATAATGCCATGCAATTTCTTTGAAATTACAAAATTTTCTGAAATCTGACACGTCGTTTCAAAATAAAAGCTCAAAATCTAGTCTCTAGTTTTTTGAGGGTCTTTTGACAGGCTCGATTTCTTTTTCGGTATTTCTACAGAAGTAATAAAAAGTATTACTTTATTTTTTACAGTGTTAATAAAAAAATGTAGTAGGTATCTATTAATAAAAACAATGTAAGTTGGGTAGTTCGGCCCTGTAATGTCAACATATTGTATCTGTAGTTTATTTTTAGCAATTAGCAGAAGAAAATAATAGCAGAAGTTTAGGACTCTTTCTGGGTATCTTACGCTGCCTTTGCCGGTACATGGTGACCATTTGAGAACCTTTTTGCTCCTCAGATCATCGCTCTATGTGCCCCACCCACTACCATTGTCTCTGAGCTAATCCACTAGGCTATGTCAGCGGCTTTTGTTCTTCTACATACATACACTATCACCTCTTTATCTCTAATGAAATAGACAGAGCCGTTTGGGCCGTAACATTTTACGATTTATGACGTATAAAAAAAAATTACTTACTAGATCTCGTTCAAAACAATTTTCGTTGCATGGTAATGTACATCATATATTTTTTTAGTTTTATCATTCTCTTATTTTAGGAGTTACAGGGGATACACACACACACATATTACCACTTTGGAAGTGTCTCTCGCGCAAACTATTATGTTTAGAAAAAAAATATATAAGAAACAATATCATTAATCAATCATCAATATCATTTTTGAAGACCTATCCATAGATACCCCACATGTATGGGTTTAATTTAAAAAAAAAATGTGTTGGGGAGCCCCCAAATTTTATTGTTTTTTTTTTCTATTTTTGTGTGTAAATCTTAATGCGGTTTACAGAATACATTTCCTTCCAAAGTTTCAACAGTATTGAAAAAAGTGGCTGTGGCATACAGACAAACATGACGAATCCAGGAGTTTTTTTGCCATTTGGCTACGGAACCCTAAAAATGTGCATATATATGCACACCTGTTGTGCTACTATAGGTTGTACTGTTAAATCATCGGTACACAATGAGTGTTAAATAAATATGATTACACCAAGTTCGTTATCAGAGTTGTATCAGAGATAGTTTTCGTGGACGTTTCGTGGAACACACGCCCTTTGTAAACATAAGTAATATCATGTATTTAATACGAAAATTCTACTGAAATTAAAACTAATTTAGGGAAAAACGTCATATTTACTGAAATTGAAACGAATTCGGGAAAAACATTATATTTGAATGGTACCTATATTATAAGCAAATATTACTTATGGCTTATAGGAATTGATAAGGAAACCCATTCTTATTTTATTTATATTTACATATTATCGAGATTTCAACCTAAATTGGGGTAACTTAATATATTTTACCTACATGTCATGTAGGTAAAATATATTAAGTTACCCCAATTTTATAATTCATTGTATTCTATTGCAGTGAAACTTTAAAATAAAATAAGTTGAGTTTTGAGTTGTAGCTACTCGTACTCTTATTAAGTCAAAGTACTTAATGCGTGTTAAAATGTGTTTATTAAGGAACCTAATTAAATCTAATTTAAACAATCTATATAATAAAAATACTAAACTATATACTAAAATAAACCTAATTATATTATTTAATACAATACTAAAATTAATTATGAGACTATAAGGAACTCTTAATTAAAAATATTTCATACAAACATGTGATAAAAATATGTGAGTTCGAGTCTCAATCGTGGGTGGCGAAATTTTTCATCACATATTTTTATTTTAGATACTTTTCCAAATTTTTTTTTTTTTTTTTTTATATTTTAATTTTTAGATTGTAATGTTGTATAAATCTACAGTTCCTTTTTCTTGGTCTCCACTGTAGGAGCACGACCCTCTCTGTACTACCTACCTTACCAGAGCCAAACTTGGCTAGAGCAGTCAGAGCTTTGGCGTACGTCTCCACGCTGTCCTGACACTTGGAGAAGTCTCATTGATGTTTATAATAATTAAGCTTTGTTTAACTTGTATTTCCTAATTTGCCTTCTACGACATCCACTAGAAGACTTGGAGTGGTCCTGTTCTACTCTGCCGGGAACCACACGGCACAAATCAATAATTATTAGAAAATCCTCTCTAATTTTAGAACCCTTTAATAATTCAACAATATACTTCGAAAATAATACTTCAATTGTTTTAAAAGTAGGTATTCTGCAAGTATTTATAACATAATTAAAATGCAACTTATGTGAATTATTTTTGCGTGCAAGTAAAATACATACGTCATACATATTTCATTCGGTATCAATTTCTTCGTTTGCATTATTTGGTAATTAGTTTCGACCACTAAACTAATGATTTATTAATTTGTTGCAGGCGTTGATGACTTGCCACATTCGCAGCTAGCCCTGTCGCGTCGTAAAAAAAGGTAAGTTCGCAACAATTACAAGATAATTACTAGCCATTAAAGTAAAATTACATTTAAGTAACTGTATATTACTCTTGAAGGTTTGAAAATACTTGTTTTTTGATATAATCGCATAGATAAGTACTTACACCTCGCGCTGACTGCCGAGTTAAGTATGTATTAGTTAAACCACAGAATAAATAATACTAACGTATAGAAGTCTCACTCAGCAAAGAAATTCAAAGGAATATCTACTAAATGTGGCTAGCGATATGGTTTAATTTAGCTCACGTCAGAACTCAGCACCTTTTCGTATAGATACCTAGACAACCATTGCAAGCCAATTTCATTCTTATTACTCTGGACAAACGATTCGTATAAGTGAATTAACTACCCGGAGGGGCCGCCTGCGCGAATAATAATAATGTAGGTACATTTTCGATACCTAAACGGGGAGTGACACAGGCCTGGTTAAACAAGCAAGCGAGCAAAGCGAACGAAGTTCTCCGAGTCTACTTGAACAATCCGGTGCTTGTATGTATGTGAGTATGTATGTATGTTTGTTCAACGATAACTTAATAAATGTTAGTCGGAGCTTTATTACCAAATTTTAATTTGGTAGGCGTGCAGATGTAGCTAATACAATTTTTAGGTTCGAACATGAGCCAAATCTGTCAAGGTGTCACCGAAATATGTTCACAGTTCGGGGCGAACTACTAGTATATTTCCGATTGGATATAAGTATGTATTAGTATATGTAAAGTATGACTTTAACCTGTATTATTCCAAAAATGTTTATAATATATTCTTTATTTATTTGTTCCTTCAATCAAGTGTTTTTAGGTTTCCGTACAAAAAATGAAAAAACGGAACCCTTATAGGATCACTCGTGCGTCTGTCTGTCCGTCCGTCTGTCACAGCCAATTTGCTCCGAATCTACTAGACCTAATCAGGTTAAATTTGGTAGGATGGTGTAATCCTATGACCCAAACACATATGTACAAAGTAAATATTTTTTTTTTTTAAATAAGGGTCATTTTCGGGGGATAAATAAGGAAATTGAAAAAAAAAAATTCGCAAACCGTACTGTTTCATATCTATATCAAATAAAAGGGCTCGTTATGAGGATCTCAAATATATTTTTGTTATAATTATAAAATAAATAGTTTTGATTTTATTCATGAAAGAAGACGAAAATTGACCATTCTCCCCCTGATCTCCGAAACTACTGAGCCTAAAATTTTGAAAAAAATACGAAATATAATTTATTGCTTGTAAATTACAGGAAAACCTATAATAATTCAATCAATTGTACGGAACCCTCTCCACGCGAGTTTAACTCGCACTTGGCCGGTTTTATTTTTTAATTCATTACTCATTTAGTTACGTTAATTTATCTATCTTGCTACAAATAATAAAACACTGCTGCTTCGATACTAGTTTAGAACAACTTGGCCCAAGGAACATATATTGAAACACGATAAAAAAAAAATTGCCTTCCATAGAAATTCGGACCAGCTGATCGGAAAATTTGTATGGGGCCAAAAATATTTTTCATAATTTGATATACGTTCCTTGGGGAAAGAAGCTCAGTATCATGGACTGAATTCAGCCTTAAAATAGTTTCAGTATACTTTGTTAGACACTTAAAGGCTTTGAATACGCGGCGGTGAAATGGAGTACACGAGCCTTGTCACTAAAACAAACTGCGACATGGCTACTGTTGGTTCGGGCCCCTAAAAAAAGCTACTCGTATTTGACTATGTTATTTAGCTAACAATTCCACTAAATTGTTATCAGATAGCCACATAGCGGCGAGTGTAACTCTAATTCATATTTTTCATTTCTGCTCCAGTTGCGCCACACAATGGCGCGGTATCGCGGCGGATGTCAATGCGCACGCGCACGATTATTTGCGCCGCGCCGACGTTTGATATGAATGAGAAATTGCGTATGGAGCAAATTAATTGGTAGAAAGACTGCATTGGACTAGAACATTGTATTTCGTGAAGTTGCTCTATAATTTCAATTTATAGTTTATATATTTCCTTAAATCATCCCTAGCTTAGATAGAGCGAAGTGTAGGACTCCCACCCACAAAGTGATTAGACGTCCTGACCAAGGTCGCTGGAAAGCGCTGGATGCAGGCCTCTGTAGATCGATTATTTTGGAAATCCTTGGGAGAGGCCTATGTCCAGTAGTGGACCTTATGCGGCAGAAATGATAATTAGATAGAGCTGCGGAAAGAGCGAATGCTACTACTCGTACATAACAGTTCTGTATAATAATCCGTATTATCTAAAAAGTTAATAAATAGTTAAATCTGTTAAAAATAAAAAATATGACAGCTTTATAAAATCGAGTCTATAAAAATAGGGATCACGAGATCTCAACGCAAGCCAAGTAAGTGCACTTTAACAGGATTACACTACACGTATGGAACCCTCTACGCTATAGTGCACACTATAGTAACTACATGTATAACTAATTCCCAATCCTGAGAATGGTGTCACTTTAAACCGGTTCTCAATTCGCTTTTCCAGTGAAAAGTCGACTTTCGCCTTCGGAGAACGAAGCAAAATGCAAGGCGTAGTCACGCATGTATCCACGATTATCGCTGATGATTTTTCATCGATTTATTTTAGGTAGGTGTATTTTTTAGGATTCCGTACCCAAAGGGTGCTGAACCCTGTAAACTTAGACTCTGCTGTCTGCCCATCCCTCTGTCATAGGGCTTATCTCTTGAACTGTAATAGCTATACAATTAAAATTTTCACTGATTATGTATTACTGTGGCCGCTATAAGAAAAAATAAAATAAAGTTTAAAATTAAAGGGGTCGTTATACAAGTAACGTGTTTTTTTTCAGCGTTTTAAAACATTGTACGGAGGTACGGAACCCTTCATGTACGAGTCCCACTCGCACTTGCCGCTAAATAAGTTTGAAGTTTTGTTATACAAAATAAATAAATTGGTTTCTTTGTGTAGGTACAGATAATACATCCCCGTGTATGTGACATGAAATAAACCACAACTCCATCGGCATATTGTGTGCGATTAGATTTAGTTTGGCTCTATCATAGCGATGTATATTGCATAAGTTGTATACCAAAGAGCTGTAAGATTTTCTTAGAACGTTTTTAGATTTTTCATACAATGATTTCATAGAAGCCAAAAAAAATATAGCTTATATTTTATAGATTTTTTTTAAAACGATAAAGAATTAGAAGCGGAAGAACTAAGAAATATAGCTTACATTTTATAGATTTTTTTCAAAACGATAAAGAATTGGAAGCGGAAGAACTAAAAAATATAGCTTATATTTTATAGTTTTTTTTCAAAACGATAAAAAATTAGAAGCGGAAGAACTAAAAATATAGCTTATATTTTATAGATTTTTTTTCAAAACATTAAGAATTAGAAGCGGAAGAACTAAGAAATATAGCTTAAATTTTATAGATTTTTTTCAAAACGATAAAGAATTAGAAGCGGAAGAACTAAAAATATAGCTTATATTTTATAGATTTTTTTCAAAACGATAAAGAATTAGAAGCGGAAGAACTAAAAAATATAGCTTATATTTTATAGATTTTTTTTAAAACGTTAAGAATTAGAAGTGGAAGAACTAAAAAATATAGCTTAAATTTTTTTCAAAACGATAAAGAATTAGAAGCGGAAGAACTAAAAAATATAGCTTATATTTTATGGATTCTTTTCAAAACGATAAAGAATTAGAAGCGGAAGAACTAAAAAATATAGCTTCAATTTTATAGGTTTTTTTTCAAAACGTTAAGAATTAGAAGTGGAAGAACTAAAAAATATAGCTTAAATTTTATAGATTATTTTCAAAACGATAAAGAATTAGAAGCGGAAGAACTAAAAAATATAGCTTTAATTTTATAGGTTTTTTTTCAAAACGTTAAGAATTAGAAGCGGAAGAACTAAAAAATATAGCTTATATTTTATAGATTTTTTTCAAAAAGATAAAGAATTAGAAGCGGAAGAACTAAAAAATATAGCATAAATTTTAATTCTATTTTTGACAATCGTATTAACAGATTTTTACTGCCTATGCCTAAGGTATGGTATTCAAAACTAAAAACTATAAGTTTATTCATAACATGACTAAAAATAACATCATTATACTAAAATTAATCTGACTATAACTATACCTACATACATAATATATAAAACTAAACTAGATATTAATACTTAAATAACATTAAATAATATAAAAAATGGACCCCCAAATCGCCGCACTCGCAGCCTATATTTTTCAATTTTTCGTCTTCTAAATCTTTATTTTCGTTAATAATCCGTTTAATTCTGAAAGGCAATTTGCACATCTTCTATTTGCAAATAAACAATTTGTGGCCATTATCCATTACTGTTACGGCCACGTTTTCACATTGCAAGTTGTTATTGCTTGCTCGCTTTCTATTTGACGGCCATATAAAGCTTTTAAATCCCATAAAATCGAGCCTTGACCGTGAATAAACAAGATAGATGCGAAAATGTAGATTCTGTCCACCTTTCGACCACTCTCCTATTTAACTTTGTTGACCAAAGAGAGGTAATGTTTTCAGCTTATGTGTATTTTATGTATGCTGAGTTTTTAAATTATACTGAAGGGACTGCCTCCGTGGCCCAGTGGTCAAGGCGGCCTTGTGATCTGGAGGTCGTGGGTTAAAATCTCACTGGAAAGCATACTTTGTGTAAAGTTGTTGTCTTGAAGCACCTGATTATCCGAAAAGAAAGATGTATCCGTGTTTCGGAAAGCACATAAAGCTGTGGGTCCCGAACGACATTTAGCATTTGTACCTATCCTAGGGTTGGTTCTGGTCTACCCTTTGGGTTGCGGAGGTCAGAGGTCACCTAGGTAATCACCAAATCACCTAGGTTAGGTAGTGGACCCCGGGCTCTGAAGCGTTACCGCTGAGGATGCAACTGGGAATACGCTCAGATAATAATGACTGTAAGAGGGAATAAAAGAAAAGAGGGGAAAAAAGACTACGATGCCGTAAAGATTGAAATGCGTTTGTGTTTTATTTACGATGCACAAAAAAAAAGGAAAAAAAATAGAGTCGATATTATTTTCAGTTTGACTCGTAAAAAGTCTCAGATTCGAAACATAGACGTTTACGATCGCCTGCGTAACGGAACGAGAAAGTGGCTGTTTTCAACTGAAATATATTTGGAGCTCATTATAACTTGCATTAGATGCAGGCATGTAACAGCAACATAATTAGTGATAAAATATAATTAGCGCACCGAGTGCTGACGGCGAATTTCTTAATGAGCGAAAAGGAAAGTGACCACTGATACGTTGTAATAAGAGTACAGAAATAGCGCTACATGCAATGCGAAGAGGTTGATACTCGTAGCACGGGGCGAATGTATGCATCGTGTTAATGAAAGAACGCAAAACCTCTCAGATGGTACTTCAGCCCATGTAACTGAACAACTTTTGTTCAACAACTTTCGCGAAATCCAAAAAAAAAAATCGGATTTTCATACGAATTGACTGATCAGTTTGTATGAAAATTCAATTTTTTTTTTAGTTTCGTGAAAATTGTTTCACACAAATATCTAACAAAATTTGTCTAACAAAATATACTGAAACTATTTTAATCGAAGATTCAGTCCATGTTATTAAACAACTTTCCCCAAGGAACATATATCGAAAATTCGAAATATTAATAAAAAAAATTGCCTTTCTTAGAAACTCTGATCAGCTGTTCGGTCAACATGTATGCAAGGCTATATTTTCGCTTCATGTTATTTGGCAAAAAGTATTCAGTATCACGGACGGTAAAATGGTTTTAGTTTATATTTAGTTAGACCCTGACCCATGTATACTATCAGCACTTACACACCAGTGTTGGTTTGTTTCTCATGTGTTTAACACATGCGAAATAAACAATGAACGCTTACGAGGCGTGATTTACATTTCGATTTTGTTTGTCATTTCATACATGCGCTATACAATGCTTTACATAAGCTGTGAAGCTTGATACATTTTGAGCAAAATGGTCGAACAACCATACAACTATACATAGAACTTTCGCACACACGCGTCCATGAGTGAGTGGAACGTAGGGCTAGTAGATCGTTCTCATTTTACCCAATTGTCTTATTATATCTGTCGTTATTATATAGCGTTCAAGTCAATCTAGCGACAAGCCTTATTTCATACATCCATATTACACCGATTTGCGGGAGACATTCAGGATACGTCATCTCGCGAGATGTGAGCTTCTGCTACGTATAGGTTTAATTTCTGTTCTGTCAATATTTGGTACGACTACTCTTCGTAATCGTATTGTGCAGTGCGTTTTGTATACATTAAGTTGTATTTCGTTATGCAATCCTGTGGCTTACGCAGTTTAATTAAAAATCATTTTTTCTTGTTTACCTAGCCGATGTTCATCAAATTATAACATACTGTCAGTGTTTTTATTGCTTCGCTGTGGTTTATATCAATCAATTGTCTATTTGTTCAGTTAAGAATCTGTTTTATTATAAATGGGTAATTGATATCGCGTCGTTTTTATTCCAATAAAATATGATATAGGTACGATCAGTTTATGGCGTTAAGATTATATAGCTTGGCTTAGATCATATCATATTTATATTTATCAAAAAGAAATAGAAGCTTTTAAAATGTGTCGCTGGTGTAGGATGGAACGGATAAGCTGGGTTGAAAAAATTACAAATAAGGAGGTCCTGAAAACAGTAGGAGAGAAAAGGTGCAACTAGATAAACTAGATAGAGTAGACAGATAATTTATGTTAGGTTATCTGCTACGAAGATTTCATAAAGAGTATTATTGAAGAAAAGAAAGGGAAAAGAGAACCAGGAAGACCGAGGCATAGCTACATGAAACAGATAAAGGAGAAGGTGGAAGTTGTGTCGTACAGCGAAGTAAAACAGCTGGCGGATGAGAGAGACAAATAGAAGAGAATTCATCCACCGACAAGAGCATGGCTCTAGATAGATTTACGAGGCGCATAAATGGTTCCAGTTTTCAAAGTGTAATTTAATAGTTAGTTTTGGCTATTGGACCAGAACAACCTGCGTTTTTCAATCGCCACAAGGGATTATTTTCCCCTCAGAATACGGAGGTGGGGCTACGTAACGTTAACCAATTAAACCGTCATCAAATCACATACATGTTTTAAATTTTGATATTGTTTTGAGCATCGCAGTGCAAAATAAACAAATCTATTCCTTTTGCTTCCATGCTGGTCTGGGAGAAAAGAAAAAACTTAGAATGTACCAGCTGCTTCTCTACCCGTGCAGATCGTAAGAGTCCATAGAGGGAATGGGCGATAATGTGTTTCTATCACTATTTGGATTCCTTTTTCCACCTTCTCGCCCGCCATCACGCTAAAAGTGGCCTTTGAGTCTTGCGGCTCTGAGCTCTGTCTGCTTAGAGCCTCAGGATGCAAAATGCTCTGTCTGCCCCATTAGGGATAAAGACGTGATAGTACATAATAAAATGTAGTTCCGACCGAATTACCGATATACTTAGTCTGGCCATATATTCTGTCACAATAAAAAATAAAAAATATATTACATTTGAATTTGGAATCCGTTATTTTTATATTATTTTTCATTGTCTTTTCTTATTTTGGCGCCAATACATTGTACAATATTTTGCGATATTAAAATGGAGTGGGGTGATAAAGAGAACCGAATCGCTGTGATTTATTTCGAATTGCTGAATTTTAAAACTCTCCATCGCTTGGTATTAGTCAAACGTTTGTGTACCGGGCTATTAATAGGAAGGACAATGAGACCTCCTCTATGTTAACCATCTCGTAATCCGTGTGACCCACTTCCGTTATCAGCAGCTTGAATAAACAAATGATAATTGATCGATCCCGATCCACTCGATTAATCATCGAGTGAACACGACCGACTTGCTTATCTTCATGATTAGCCTGACGTTTACCTGAATCAGGTGGATTAAGTTTGCTGATTAAGCAGGCATTTTAGGCCATCTAGAACATTTTTATTTGGAGCACTTATTTACTTATCAAATGTGTTTACTGGTGTCAGATTTTTCAAGCTTTTGCATTTGGCTGCGCTTTCTCTGCTTACCTCTGTTAGTCGCCTCTTACAACACCCAAGGGAGAGAAAAGCAGTGCCACGCGTCGTCATTATTAACCTAATCGTCAAAAATTCAGTAATAATCGCATTAGCGCAAAAACTTGTGTCACATTACTGAATAATGTACTACATCGTTGGAAAGGAACCGCATTGATTCGCAATGTTACACGCATTATGTCGACCACACGTAATGGTGCCGGCTGCCGGTTGTCGGTGAAAGCATCATTTGAATCGAATTAGCGAGTGTTGACCTCTCGAAGTCCGTCTATGATTGCCAGATGTCAATGTCTATGTCGCGAATTGCATATTTAAATATATTTTAGGTATTATACAATCATACATAATTTAAATAATAAATAATTTAAATTAAAATTGAGTGCATTTAAAACAACTAAAATTAAAGCTGTGTTAAAAAACAATGGCACTCTGGGGGCGCCGACAGAAGTAAAAACTTGAACAAGGCGGTGTCGGTTACGGGGCGTCGCGAGTTCAATGGTTTTTGCTCATCTCAGAAAATGCCCAATGCGCTAGAAGTTTTCACTTCAAAAAACAAAACTAATTATGTAGAATATACATTTTGAAGGGACAAGCGGTAGAAGACCTAATTACAGTAGCCTAGTAAACATTTTTTTACTAATATTTTTGTTAATTCAGTAAAATTAGATATAGCGATCAGAGGAAAATGGAGGAGGAGATCTTTGCTCAGCAGTGGGACACATTGACAGACTAAATTTATCATCTATCTAAAAGTATGTAGGTACAACATTTCATGATTATTTTTTAAATTAAGTAGGTATGTAAAAAAAAAGAAATGTGGAATAGAAAACCAAAGTCTCATCACTGGTTGTTTTTTCCAAATACAAAAATAAAATACCTACTTAATTGGTAAATGTGTATTTTTTACATATCAAATGCAATAAAATTGCACGCAATGCTAACTCCGGTGACTAAGAGCTTCCTGTTTTTATATTTAATCTGCATGATAGCACAATATCTGCCTGCCGTAAATGGTATCCTCAAAACAATAATTTAATTGGGTAAATACATTGATAAGTCGAATCGAGTTTGTTTGGGTGCCAGATAAGGTTGTAAACAATTTGTAAAAACGGTTATTATTATAAGATTATGAAAGTGTACCGATTTCAACTTTCTACGTATTGTTTTTGTCGTAATTTGTAATCTAGATTATTGGGGAATAGTAATAGGTAATCATTAATTTTAACCTTATCTTAATCTATTTTCTGCGTATTCATTTGTTACATCATTTTGTTTTTAAACTCATTAAGGTATTAATTGCATTATGTTAATTTATTGCGTATTATGAGCATTCTTATAATTAGTTTAAGTTGTAACTTTTATTCCCTTGTAACGTACCTATTTGTAAAAGGTGAATTTCAATATATAATTAATTATAACGATAAGGGGCCGTCGACTTCCAATTGCATTCTTAAACAGACCCAAATATAGATAGTTACACAAAACGTCAATAACTTAGAGCTTGCTCAGGGAACAAACGCTGATTTTCAATCATCACATCACGGTCAAGTGAGAGAACGTGAGACACTTTTGGCATATAGGTATAGACGACTATACCTATATGCCAAAAGTGTGTCAAAAAACTATACCAAAGAGTGCTATACAAAGTAAAAATGCTAAGTAGATAATAAGTTAGTATTACTTTTCTTACATAAATATTTATCAGCTAAAGTGTTAACACATTGTCAAATGACTGGCAGGCATTAAAAGACAGATTTAAACTATACAAATACACACAAAACAGGCGAGATTTCTAGAAAACTATAGTTTTCACCTGTGTCGAAAGAGAGAGTTTTCGAATATTGCCTAGTAATGGAGATAATTATTGTCACCTAACTTTCATACAAAGTATTGTATGAAAGTTAGGTGACAATAATTATCTCCATTATATCATGCAGTAGCATTGGAGAGATTTCTTTATTGAAAAGAATCTATTGAGAGAAGTTATTTGATTGCAATCTTTGCTCTTTTATTGGTATTTATTTTTCAAACTTTATTGTTCCAAAAAAAAAAACTTACAAATGGCGGACTTAATGCTAAGAGCATTTTCTCCCAGTCATCCTTATTATTATAATATTATATTTACCCTCTGGATAGACCTATTAATAGTTAATACTTTGCGAGACACTCAGCCAGGCATAATAAATAAATAAATAGATAAGTACAAATTACACAGATCGAGCTAACCCCAAAATAAGTTTTTTGAATTCGGGTTATGAGATACTAACTCAACGATACTCAAAGGTGTTGGGCAACATTTGGTTTTGGCTTATCTCATCTCTAATATAATCCAATAGACATGGAAATTAAATAATTCGAAGATTTTAGGGTTCCTTTTGTAATTCTGCTGTAAGAATTAGAATATATAAAATTGCTTGTGACAATATCGCTTGCAATGAACATGAATAACACACGGAAGGAAACGTTCCGTACAATACGAGTATACACGGCACGACATTGGAAATAGATTAAGTACACTACATTTATAACTCGTTTGACATTACTCGATGCAGGAATGCAGGATACGTTAATAGAAATGGTATGGTAGAAAAGGCTAACGGCCTTTGCAAAGGCCGGGTCTCCATTCCAGCGCGTGTTTTGCCCTACACAATCAACAAAAACATGTCAACATTCAACAAAATCGTCTACACAAAACATTGTTTCAATACACATTTTTGTTTGCATCAACAATGTTTTGCTTTCCATGGCCGGTGGAAAACACGTGCATAAAATTTCCCCCGCGCGGGTCGAGGGACAAGGTACTGTCATATAATCCGCCATTTTGACAACTCGCTAGACATTTAGTTAGTGCATAGTTTTGCATTTTGCTTGCTAGGATACTAAGTTTTGTCTACACAATCCACGCGAACAGTAGACGGCGTGTGTCAAAGAAACATATTTCAGACACAAAGTTTTGTTTATGTGTTTTTGTTGAATGATTTGAATAAATTTTTGCTGGAGACCCGGCTTTATTCATAAAAAAAATTGAATAAAAAATGTAAACGGCTACTTTGATACAGGATCTAAAAAAATAAACTGAAACTATTTTAAGGGAGAACTCAGTCCATGCTACTGAACAACTTTCCCCAAGGAACACATATCGAAATATGAAAAATAAATTTTGGCCTCAAAATCACCTTCTGATTTAAGACACTGTGAGGCCGGTGTCTGAGTAAAAAATATTTTTTCTAAAACTTTTTACCGAGGCCCTGCAACGCACGATTAGTTTCGCCTTTGGCCAGATGTCGGCTAAATCCCAAGGTTTCCAATATGGCGCAGTTATTTACAATATTGCGGAAGTGGCCGCCGTCAAAATCAATGGGAATTTAGATCGTATGACTTTGATATAAAGAATCTTTAAGTTATTTGAATAATTGATTCAGCAAATTGTTTGTTTTGTCAGCAAAGTATGTGAAATCATTGACAATGTTTAAATGATAAGTGAACGAAGTGTTTATAAATAAATAATAAGGTAAGGAAATAATAAGTAATACGTATAGATTGTACATTAAATAAAATCGATTTATTTACATGAACATTAATAATGATGCTGTCTTTGAATTTACTATATTTGCAAATTACTAAATTTATATTAAAGGTCCTATTTCAATTATTACTGTATTTACAATAAGTAAATACATACCTCTAACATCCAAGAAAATTTGTAAAGTTTCCATTTTAGGACGTTAGGACACTACCGGAATTTAACCAATAGCTCTTTCGAATAAGTAAACATTGAGCAAGGACCCAAAAACAAAACAAATGGCCGGAGAAAATCGGACGGACATAAACAATAACGCGTAGTTGATTGACTAAGATAAGACAATGGCAATGTTTGTGAAAATGAGGGGATTCGCCGGTCGAGGCCGCGGCGGCGCGAATTGATTCGGGTTTTTTGTTGCATAAACATGCCCTTGATTACGTACTAAATATCAAATGAGTCAGTAAGATGTCTACTGGGTCCGAAAATATTATTTTATTAAGTCCGTCAGTTAGATTATCCAAACATAATGGACCCATAATTTTTGGTTAATCAAAATAGTAAAAATTCGCAGAGACAGCGCATTCACAGACCTACCACTACTAGACCTGCATAGTGCGTGGCCACTTTAGTGCATCTCTTTCTATCTTTGATTGTTGCCTCCACCCATATTTTGCACACGTCACAGAACACACTATGGTTACTTACATATAATAAGCTTAAATAAAACCCTAAATCACCTTTTAAATGATAAAATCCAATTAATAACTTTCTTCGATCGTTTTGTGGTTTGTTTGGCCCAGATTTTGACAGTAGGCCACCTTATAGCAGCCACGCCGATAGAGACAAAGCAACATATCAGCGTTTCTTTCACACTCACGTTGTACTGTATTTGACAGTCTCTTTCTAGCAATATCGTTGCAAGTCTAGTAGTGGTAGGTCTGTGAGCGCATCGAAGTTTCGGAGTAGGGGCGAACGTCATCGTCTAGTGAAAATCTTACTAGGTCGTCGTCGTAGGTTCGTCATAATTTGCTAATCAGAGAAAAGAAAAAATATGTATGCAATATTTTTTGATGATCTACCTGATGAGCCAGAAATATTTTTTAGTCTACATCCGTATTGTGTGAGACGTTGTTAATATGTATACAGGGTTACTTTTAATTAACTGGCAACATTTTTGGAGCAAGTTCGGTCTATGATACTGAACTACTTTCTATAAAAAAAGTTATTAAAAATCGATAAAAAATTTTCGTCCTACCATACAAAATCCGTTTGGCTGAGCACTGATTTGTATGGGAAGACGAAAAATTTTTATCGATTTTTAATTGCTTTTTTTATAGAAAGTAGTTCAGTAGCATGGACTGAACTTGCTCCAAGAATGATGCCAGTTAATTAAAAGTAACCCTGTATAATAGAGGTATAACAAAATATATTGAAACTATCTTAAGGGTACATTCAGTCCATGATACTGAACCACTTTCTCCAAGGAACATATACCGAAATATGAAAAATAATTTTCGGCCTCTCATACAAGTAGGCCGATCAGCTGATCCGAGTTTGTATGAAAAGCAAAAAAATATTTTTCGTATTTCGATATATGTTCCTTGGGGAAAGTTTTTCAGTATCATGGACTGAATTCACCCTTAAAATAGTTTCATACTGCGGTTCAGTTGCACTTTCACTTGAAATTAAAAGGCAATAATTAAAATTGTGCACTAAATGAATTGACGAATAACCGTTGAAACTATTACATAAGTAGTCCGTCTAGATTTATCTTGGGTAGATTTATCTCGCTCAAAGTGGCCACTTTTGATTTTTTTTTATTTTTTTTATTAGAAATTTGACTGCGTTTGACCTCTATCTAGCCTGATGGGAAGCTAAGATGAGGTCTAAGGTGTATCACGCAGA
Source organism: Acrobasis repandana (assembly GCA_963576875.1). Lineage (NCBI taxonomy): Eukaryota > Metazoa > Arthropoda > Insecta > Lepidoptera > Pyralidae > Acrobasis > Acrobasis repandana. The sequence continues at coordinate 3,932,934 of OY756230.1, read as the reverse complement.
CTCAAAAAAATGCCTGTTCACTCTTGCCTTGAAAATCCCTAAATTATATGTATGGGGAAACAACGACGCAGGAAGGGAATTCCACACCTTAGCGGTTGGCACAATGAAGGAGGAGGTGAATCGAGAGGTACGATGAGGAGGAATATCGACCACAAATGGGTGGAATCCCTGTCCACGTCGTGTTGTCCGATGGTGGAATGGTGCAGGGGGAATTAAATTATGTAATTCCTGCCCACACTCCCCGAAGTGCAGCCTATAGAAGACACACAGACTTGCTACTAGTCGGCGATGTTCGAGGCTCTGGAACCGTCCTGCCGTAAGCAACTCATCACCAACGAGTCTTCTGGCACGTCTGTCGATAGCATCCAGGGCTTCGAGCTGATCCAGATGGATGCCCAGTTTTTTAGAAGCCATCTTAGCCCTGGACTCAATATAGCTACCGAAGTAAAGATTTGATAAGAGATCCATACCAAGAAGTTCGAGATGACGGGTGACAGGAACAGGCACACCCCGGAAAGTGGGAGCCAAGTTGGAAGGGCTCTTTTTAGCAGAGAAGAGACACGCCTGTGTCTTAGAGGCATTGAATCTCACAAGGTTGGCATCACCCTAATAGGAGACAGGATATTCGTTCAGTTTAAAAATAAACATGTTTGCATGCACACCTATTGAAATATTTTTTCTTCCTTCCTTTCCATATATTTTTGGCCAGTGTGGTCACATAGGTGTATGAGTAGTTGCTTATCTAAAACATATGATTTTCTGAGGTACAGGTCATAATGGTTTGTATGGTACTGTTTCTGTTCTGTTATCTTTACCGTGAGATACCCATGTAAGTACAATACTGTTATAATAATGAGAATGTTTTCTTACGAGCTGATGAATCTTTGTCGAGGAACTCAGAATCTAATAGACTTTACCTTTACTAGCTTTTGTGAGCGTGAGTAAGTATGCGATAAGCCGAGATAAAATGTAGCCTATCATATACTCTCTGGTCTTTGGTCTTAAATCTACAAAAAGCACGTTGATTCGTTACTTCGGTTTAACTTAAATATCAGACAAAATATTATATTTTGATATACATATATGATTGTAACAAAGTAAGGATTTATTATAAAAAAAATAAATTACGAAGAAAAGACATCAACGAGCGCATGTCACACACAAACCTAAAAAAAGATGTGCTTTGATTTTTTTTTACGATTGGTAAACTTGATTTATATCTCTGTAAATGATTTTCTTATCAAGTATGATTTATTTCAGACATTGATATATAAGTCAATGATTTCAGATAAAAATTATAACCCAAAGTCACAGAATTAATGTAACCTAATTGTAAATTAATAAAAATCCAGTCAAGGGAGAATTGGACTCGTACATGAAGGGTACATGTTACCTCCGTACAATGTTTCAAAACGCTAAAAAAACACGTTTCTCGTATGAAGGAAGACCCTTTAATTTTTAACTTTATCTTATTTTTAGTATTTATTGGTTGTTATAGCGGCCACATAAATACATGATCGGTGAAAATTTTTAAGTGTCTAGCTATTATGGTTCAAGAGATTGCGCCCTGTGACAGACGGACATATAGCGGAGTCTCAGTTATAGTGTCCAGTTTGCACCCTTTATGGTAGGGAACCCTAAAAAGTAATCGCTGTAGTCTGTACTTGTGACGATAAAAGCTGCACATCTATTAACTTCTAAGCTTCTCATAAATGTCATGTAGCAACAACAAGTAAAAGCAATCAAATCATACGCTAGTACTTTTAGTGATCACTCACACAAATGCAAAGCTTAGCTTACGCCTCGCGGACTGTATTGTTGTGGGATCGCGATCTTTCGCCGCATTATCGCCACTATCGATCGTGTGATGAAATCGCTTACATTGTCTACTAATGGATTAGTGGCAAGTCCACGGGTAAGTTATTTGTTTATTACAAAATTTATGTACACAAAAGATAAACACAGAAACAATCAAAGTTAGAAAATTGTGTACATTACTTACTACAATACAATAAACTTTCTTGCACTAAATAACAATTACAATTACAAAAATTTAAAGGAAAACATATAATATTAGGTAAAAGGTGCGGCCTTACTACTGTTTAATTGATTAAAAAATCTCTTCCAGTAGACCCAGGAAAATAGAAGAAAACAGGTAGTAAGCGTGTATTTATGTATTGAAATTAACTAAATTACCAATATATTTGAGATACTGGAGAGTGGCATAGACATTGAAGTAATGTGTACCTACGTACGTAAATACATGTATGGTCAATATATTATATGGTCAACAATGGGGTCTCAGTCTGACCATATAAACAACTATTTCTATAATAAGACAAATGCTGGAATTTTGAAAAAGAAATATTTTCTTACAAATCATTCCGATGAGGGTAAAGTTGATTAGCTGAGACGACCACAATACCCACTCTATTTATAACTTTATACTACTTTCAGTATAATTGTACTACACAATTCTTATCTCGATGAGGACACGCTACATATTATTATATATAACATTATTTTGGTAGATATTTACGGGAACGAACTAGCAGGACAATTAACTAATACCATAGTCTAAGAATAACAGACTAAGTTGTACTTGTAAGTGTTGTTAGCACTAATAATATATTAGTGCTAACAACACTTACAACGTAGTCTAACGAGTACTAGTATTTATTCAGTAGTCTAACAAAATAAGTTACTTGTAAGTACTGAGAAAAATTCTTAAATGTAATTTTCTAACCTGTGAAAGTAGCACACGCCTCACATAGCTATATAAAACAATCCAGTTTAGACTAATGGCTAGAAACTGAACTCTTTAGATCTATCTAAAGAGGACTTGTGAAGATTTCCACTCGTTGACCGATAGAACGGCTCTTTTTTCTTTAGAAATTGCGAGATAACTTGTTTGAAAAGCTTGGTGGTAATGCTTAATTAGTTCCATAGAATATTGGCACCGTAGATACAACATCGGTCGAAGAATACTCTTTCAGAGTATTTTTATTTATTTTCAAAAATACAGCATTAATACACAATTTATATGCTGCCAGCATTTTGTGCATGCTGTATAAACTAAAACATAGCTAAAACGCAAATTTTTTGTTTAAAAAAACAGTTTTTATACAAACCAAAAAACGCTATCCGTAGAGCATATATTTACAATATCTGCATGCATCCAGTACATATGTGAGTATATACTTAAATCAAAAATTGTGATTTAGTCACTCCCAACTGAAATAATATTTCTCCTGATTAATGTCTTGTCGACCTCCGTGGCGTATTTTGGTAACCACGCTAGTCCGCTACTCGGAGTTTCTGGGTTCGATCCGCAGTCCGCAGCCAGCTTAAGTTGAAAAATGGCCTTTTTCAAAATGTCCTTGGTCTTGAGCGTTTATATATACATATGTTGAACATAAAATATACTTTGGCGAAATTACGCCTGTGATTTACAAGCAACACATTATGCCGAACTTACGTCGCGTTTTTCACGAAGAAATATATTAGCCACGGATCTTCAGATGCGCTACTTCGCTTCGTCACCTCAGACTTTTTCATCTGAGTTCGGCGCAGTATGTTGAGACACGTTGAGAAAAGGGTCCTATAAATTCCGTTTATGTATTCTATAGTCATTAAACCAATTAACTACCTCTTTTGGCTACTAGCCGATTGACCAACAACGTTACCAATTACCTAGACGTTTATACGCGACAGAAGTGCTAAACGCGGTAAATGGTTTAATGGTGATTGTTCACATTCATAACGAGGTAAATAACTGTTATTGAGCTATGCCGACCGTCATAACACAGTTTTGTTTACGAGTAGTATAACAGTTTAAATGGACGACGACGTGGTGTTGCAGTAGAGCAAATTTTTGGCAAAAGCTTTTTAGGGTTCCGTACCTCAAAAGGAAAAAACGGAACCCTTATAGGATCACTTTGTTGTCCGTCTGTCCGTCCGTCTGTCCGTCCGTCCGTCCGTCTGTCAAGACCCTTTTTCTCAGGAACGCGTGGAGGTATGAAGCTGAAATTTATATCAATTACTCAAGTCTACTGTCCCTTGAAGCTGTGAAAAAATCAAACTTCTAAGCCAACGCAATCAAAAGATACAGCCGTTTATGCCGCAAATTTTCGACACTTGCAAAGGAATCAAAACCTACAGGGTGCTTCCCGTGAACTCAGAATCTTGAAATTTGGTACGAAGCAACGTCTTATAGCATAGATAAAGGAAAAATTACGAAAACCATAAATTTTTAGTTACATCACATAATATTTTTTTTTTTAATAATTTTAAACTTACTACCCATTTCCTCATAAACGCGTAGAGGTATTAAATTGAAATTCATACCAAATACTAAACCTTGCAGGTTTGTACGGAACCCTCGGTGCGCGAGTCCGACTCGCACTTGGCCGGTTTTTTTATACTTCCCTATAGTTCGTTCGCCTCAAAGGCCGTGTTTTCAAAGGAGGCGGTGTCGTGGCACGCCGACAGCCTATAAACAATTTGAACAAACGAACTGTACTATCTACTATACGGTATTCGTAAATAATAATTCAATCCGTCTGGCCTAGGTGAGTACGGTCATCATAACCACAGAATAAATAATACTAACGTACAGAAGTCTCACTCAGCAAAGAAATTCAAAGAAATATCTACTTAATGTGGCTAGCGATATGGTTTAATTTAGCTTACCTTTTCGTATAAATAACTAGACATCCATTGCAAGCCAATTTCATTCTTATTACTCTGGAAAAACAATTCGTATAACTGATTTTACCACCCGAAGGGGCCGCCTGCGGGCATAGTAAATTGTAGGTACATTTTCGATACCTAAACGGGGAGTGACACAGGCCTGTCATAACTTCGAATATAAGTATATTGGATAATACTAATTCAAACTGATAAGGTGCTCTTTACAATATGTTTGTATAAGGAAACTGAAGATGCTTGGTAGAGTTTTATTCAAGAGCTAAGAATCCTTAGATCATGTAAGAATCCTATAAACAAGCACGCTTAATTGAAACTTTAATATACTAATTTAAAATTTGAAGATATGACAATGTATTCTTCTGTTTCCTACATTCAAAACATTAATTAAAATCTAAAACTAAACAAGAGTCAAATAAATTAGCTAGAAAATAGCGAAAGGGAATTGACCTGAAATGTATCCGTTATATTTCACGTTAGGTTAATTAAGCCCTTTTAGGTTGAATGTAAACGAAATGCGATTTCGTCAGTGCTGCCATCTAAGTCGGGCATTAAAGTTTCAAGGAAATAAACACTGTATTAGTACACTCTAAACCTAGCTATTACAACTAATTACAAAAGTAACGACTTCGGCTATTTTCGTAAATTCCGAGCCACGGGGGAGCAATTTGGTTAAAGCACAAATTAAAGTTTGTGACAGATTTAGCTCTTTTTGTAATGTGAGCATGAGAGTGACATTGCTTATAGAAATTTAACTCTTTTTGTAATGTGAGCTTGAGAGTGACATTGCTTATAGAAATTTAGCTTTTTTTGTAATGTGAGCATGAGAGTGACATTGCGTGTAAAAATTTAGCTCTTTTTGTAATGTGAGCATGAGAGTGACATTGCTTATAGAAATTTAGCTCTGTTTGTTATGTGAGCTTGAGAGTGACATTGCTTGTAGAAATTTAGCTCTTTTTGTAATGTGAACATGAGAGTGACATTGCTTGTAGAAATTTAGCTCTTTTTGTAATGTGAGCATGAGAGTGACATTGCTTGTAGAAATTTAGCTCTTTTTGTAATGTGAGCATGAGAGTGACATTGCCTATAGAAATTTAGCTCTTTTTGTAATGTGAGCTTGAGAGTGACATTGCTTATAGAAATTTAGCTCTTTTTGTAATGTGAACATGAGAGTAACATTGCTTGTAGAAATTTAGCTCTTTTTGTAATGTAAGCATGAGAGTGACATTGCTTATAGAAATTTAGCTCTTTTTGTAATGTGAGCTTGAGAGTGACATTGCTTAAAGAAATTTAGCTCTTTTTGTAATGTGAGCATGAGAGTAACATTGCTTGTAGAAATTTAGCTCTTTTTGTAATGTAAGCATGAGAGTGACATTGCTTATAGAAATTTAGCTCTTTTTGTAATGTGAGCATAAGAGTGACATTGCTTATAGAAATCTTATCATAAATTTTTCAGTTAGGTACGTTTGTTTATCAAAACTAAAATCCGGGCGAATCATTAAAGTTATAATAAAATTGAAGAAAATATCAAGATATGAGCTTGGCGTCAAGAAAACTAGAATGATCCATTGACAACGTCAAGCTATCTTCTTCATTTAAGCGCGTTCCCGGTTGCATCCTCAGCTGTGCTTCTTCGGACCCTGGAGTGCGGTTTCCCCCTTTTTTTTCTTCCTAATATGCAGTGACACGCATGTCAATGGTCGAATCACCCAAGGATGCTAAAGACCATGTAAACTTAAAAGAAATAGAACAGCCAACTTTTTGGTTATAGTTTGACGTGAACCTAGCATTTCTTGGCAACTTTGGGTAGGTACGCGCCAATGGTCTCACAAGTCACAACTCACAACCAATGATGGCGAGGATCTCCGAAGCAGCAAAACTAAGGATGTAACCAGGACTTCCGCTTAGATTAGAAAAAGATAGGCACTACACTTGGCATATAGGTACATCTGTAGACTTGTTATTTCGTGTTTAAAGTAAACCCAAGTTAATGTTACTGAGATTTGCGTAATTACTACGTAATTGGAAAAAAGTAATTCGCATTTTTATGCTTATTCTGCGCTAACTTCTGTAATACAAGGAAGGAACGGATAAATCTCACTAATGAGATGAAACATTTTGCATAATGTTTATTAAATATTACGTTGCACTTTTTTTTGATAAATACTGTAAGAATGTACTTTGTACCCGTGTGGTTCCGGGTTAGAATAGGACCACTCCATCTCTTCCTGAGGATGTCGTAAGAGGAGACTAAAGGACTTAGCACAAACATCTCGTGCTACAATTGCATTCCCAAGGAGGGTTAACGTCGGGCGGCTGTTGATTGTAAAACTTTTCGCACAAATACATTTCCAAAGAGGGTTAACGTCAGGCAGGCGGCCGGTTGTAAAACTATAGCCAACTCAGTTAATGTGTTCGGGCTATTTCTTCTCCATTTTGCAAGGTCTTTGGCATCCTTGGGTGACCATGACATGCATATTATATTTGGAGAAGAAAAAGCGGAAAAGCGCACCCCGGGCTCCGAAGCAGCACGGCTGAGGATGCAACCGGGAATACGCTTAGACGAAGAGAAAACTATAAGAATGTACTTCTTCTCATCCCAATCTTTATGTAGCCTGGGGCCGGCACAGCCTGTAATTTTTTTCATCTTGCTCTATCTCGATTCAATTTGTCCGTAACTCCCTTCCTACTCATATCTACTTAACACATTCCATCCAACGTGTCTTCCTCTGTTTCGATGACCTTTTACTTGCATTTTCAGAACCTGCCTGCTTAACTGCTTATGGCCTTCCTCCTGTGCTCGGAGCCGTACAATACGACAGGTGTAAGAATGTTCCGTTACAAATTTTCTCCTTTGTCCTTATTTTGCCAATATAACACATATTTTTTCTAAAGTTAGGTAATGTATTTACAGTTACGAATTTGCTCTGAAATCGACACTTCTTAACAGAAAATATGCTTAACGGATGCTGCCTCATGTTGCGTTTGTACAATGGTTAATAAGTCCAGAAAAAATTGGGGCGTTACTGTCTTTGCCAAAAGAAATGATAACAACCACGTAAGGACCACCACCATCGAAGGATTATTATTTTGACGATTTTTTACAGGGTAGGCACTTATCTTACCTAAATTAAGAGAATGGTTTGAGAATCGATCAAAATTGTATTTCTCCCTAGTATTCGACATTATATTGGGATTGCACAGGGTAGACAACTTCTTTATGAAGTGCATGCTACTGGAGGAAACAATACTTAGTTAAGATTACTAATTTAAATTATTAGACAACATTGTACTTTTATTAAGCAAATAAAGAATTTGATTCGATTTAAAAAAAATATGTACATAGTTCCATTCCTAGTAGTTCGATTATAATGATTGACTTATTTAACAATCTGAATGCTTAGTCTAGATATACTTCCACTAATATTATTTTGTATTTTCTTTGCTTTACAAGTACATAACCAGAACTCTTGGTAAAAGGATAAACGTGAAGTAAGGAATCCTGATCATCGTTTTTCTGTTCGTGAAATTTATGTGTACTTACATATATCCAGACTTTTAATGAAGTGATTTAAATAAATGTTATAAGTTGGTTTTTAACTGGGTTACGGTTCGGTGAAATAGAGTTTAGGAGTTCAATTTTAAAACGCCTCAGAGCTTAACGTCCATATACATACATATATGGATGTGCGTGTAGCCTGTGGTGTAGCCACAGATTACATATAATTTACTTTTTGTAGCTTCCAAACCGCTCCCAATAACCAATTTGGTTAAATTAGACACTTTTGTGTTAAATATTATTATCTAGGTTGTTAGCTTACTCTAATTATAAAATAATCATTCATGAATATTTATGAGTCGCAGTTTAATTATTTTCATTTATCAAAGAATAAATACCTCTTGTCTGGATACTTAATACAGTAATTGGCTGTAGGTACATAAATGTGTATTGCAGTAAATATTAAGTTAAAAGGTCGCTCAACGTGCTATGGAGAGGGCTGCGATAGGTGTTTCTCTACCTACTTGATCGAATCATAAATGAGGAAATTTGTAGGAGAACAAAATTCACTGACAAAGCCCAGCGGTTTAGCTCTTTGAAGTAGCAGTGGGCGGGACACATAGCGCGACGAACCGATGGCCGATGAGGCAAAAAGGTTCTCGAGTATGCGACCACGTACTGGCAAGCAAAGCGTTAGACACCCACATGGTGGTCAAACGACCTGACCTTGGAATTGCTGGATGTAGGCCGCTCTAAATTTATATTTCTTTTTATTTTTATTTTTTTTTATTCTCATAATAGAAAATCTTAGTAATAAATAAAGTAGGTAAGTACACCTACACGTACCTACACCTACTTAAGTTTCCAACAATATACTGAGAAGGCGTATGAGTAGTGTTAAGTGTATGAAACAAGATCCATGTACTTAGTAATAATAATATTGTCTGTGGTAATAATATCCGCAGAGTTTACTGTCTCAGTTAGCAAGGGCCTAGAGTTCGTTGACACGACGCGGTCTTTGTACAAAAAGCTCGCGTGCCTTACCTAATGTAGTACTTACACTCGTACAATATTTATTTATGGAGTTAAGATTTTACCACGTGGTCGGCAACTGGCTTGTCCTTTGCTTTTACGAAGAAGAGTTTAACTATTATGAAGAAAACAGATAATTTGAATATGAAAGCAAAGTTGTTTTATAAATTGCAGTAGTGCCGTGCCAACGGGACTCTAATACTGAGACTCCGCTGTCTGGCTGTCTGTCCCTCCGTCTGCTACAGGACTCTATCTCTTGAACCGTAATAGCGAGACACTTGAAATTTTATTACTGTGGCTTGGCACACCGAATACATATGTATTACTGTGGCTGCTATAACAACAAATTTAGCTTTTCAGCGTTTTAAAACATTGTATGGTGGTACGGAAACCTTCATGTACGAGTCCGACTCGCACTTGACCGGTTTATTATAAATTCAACTTTACTATAGTGATGAAGGAGTCAAAGTTGTCGGACGAAAGTAAAATTTGCAAATGAGACGAATCTGTTTAGTAGGTATGCACACTACTAACAATGAGCAAAGTGTAACTGGCAAGTAGGTAATTTGTTTTGTCTCTGACCTACTTTCGAATTTCGAATGCTCTGTGGAGGTGACATCCCGCTACTGTCACGATGACAGCCTTTTGTTTTTAAAACAATAGATCCTCAATAGGGAAGGCCATTTTTGTTTTGCGAATTTTCAGTTTCAACGCGATATAATAAATTGAGCATATTTTTCATATTCTTATTCACTTAAATCGTCAAGGGAAATTGAATAAAGGTCAGTTTAATATTGCCACAACCTTTTAGTTTAGAAGAATACAAAAGTACATCTATTATATTACATAAAATAAAATAAATAACATAACATTAGAGGAAAAAAAAATATAGACCTACATAAATAAAAATATAACTAACAAATTAGTATATAAACATGATACCTATAAAATAAACAGATTAAGTACTGTAGCTTATCATATTTATTATGATATGGCGACAAAATAAAGTAAAATTCGGATACTTTTGTTTTGTAATATATACTTATTGCATTTGAAATAGCCGCTTATTTCTCAAAGAATACTCATACATGTAGTTATTTTATCAATTAATTTCTGTCACGTCATATGTAACTGACTTCAACGAACGAAAATCGTGAATTCGTGATAGAATTTACATAAAAAAAACTTGATCAGTGCCACCCGGAATAGGCAATGTCTGAAGCTTTTCCGTTTTATTATATAATGTTTAACAATATATACTAAAACTATTTTAAGGGTGAATTCGGTCCATGCTACTGAACAACTTTCCCCAAGGAACATACATATAAACTGGAATATAATTAGTGGTTACATATGCGGCCTTTTTCACGACTTTGTTTAAAAGTTACGTCATTTCCGATTCTTTCGATTGCACCATTGAAATTGGTATTTAAGGCGCATGTTCAAATGGTCGCATCTACATAATGCATGTAAATAGTCCACCATTAAGTCGGTATACCTTGTATAGCCCATCACACGCACGGTTCGTAACGGAATTGGCACGCGTACCTACTAACATTCCGCCGATACAATACAAAACGCATTTCTAACAAAAACTGTTGCGCTGCGTGAAACGTAACGTAATGACGAACATTTTTTGCAAATTTGAAAAACATTGTGTAATGAGTAATGGAAGTAAAAAAGATTATTCGAGTTCGAGGTATCCCGTGACCAAAGGATCAGCATTGCCATATAACGTGGCAAAGCTGCCAGCCTTTTGGCCACGCTGCCGAGGGGTAGGTAATATCTTAGTGGGACACAAATTTGTATTTTTTTTTTAAATTTATTTTTAGTTTTAGTTCATTTAAAATAGCCACTTATTTACAGTTTTATGTTATAAAAATAAATATTATCTAGCTTTAATTTAATTTAAATTTTAATTGATCGATTAATAAATGGAATGAAAACAAAATAAAATGCAAAGGGATGAGGAGTTGTAAATAAAATGGAGTGCATGAAAATGTTAAGTGGCTTGTAAATGATAGATTGCATGGTGTCATCAAAAATTCTAACACTATCATTAAATACTAGGTGCCTTTTAATTAAGTATAAATATTTAAAGGGTTGATTCAGCCCATCATTTTGAGCAACTCAATACTTTATTGCTCCTCAAATTACATGAAGATTACATATACAATTAAATATACAGTGTAGTATGATCCCATAGTCATTTATGGAACCTGTTGGGGAACTTTTCCCAATGAATGTACCTATATCGAAATAAGAAAAAAAAATTAGGTTCTAATGCAAATAGTAGTTATGTGATCTAATTACTATGGGAAGTAAAAAAATAATATTTCGATGTACATTTATTTGGAAAACTTGTTCAAAATGATGGGCTGAATGAATCACTCTTCAAATATTAGTACTTAATTAAAAAGCACTTATTGTATAATTTTGGTACAAAATTGTTATGTTATCCATAGCCATTAATTAATATATGTATGTATATCTAACAAAATATACCGAAACGATTTAAAAGTTAAATATTTAGTCCATGAACTGATCATTTTCCCCAAGGAACATTATCCTACTAATTTAGTATTAGTTATAAACAAGAAAGTTTGTATGGATGAATGGATATTCGTTCCGTTTTCTAGCCGAAACGGCTAAATGCATTGGAATGAAAGGCATGATTTTACACAAATTAACAAAAACGATACTTTTATCCCAAAAAAAAGTTAGGTTTCCATGGGATTTTGTCAAATAAATACCCTTTAACTAAGATAAATATAAACAACGTGGGACCAATGTTGGGACCTCAAAAACAATAAATAAATATATTTTTTTACACTGATAATATGTTCAGCAAAATGCCGTGTTTAGTTTAGATGGCCTACTTTTTAAATTTCTGCATTTTTTTTTATGTCGGCGATAATAATAAAATAATAAATTTGCTATTTACGCTAGTTTTTAGCGTTCTGACTGACCGACATAGCGGCCGACGTACTAATTGACACCGACTCGCTTAGACCTGCTGATTTTTATCGATTATACCCATGTTTCCATCAGTGATGTTTTGTGCTAATGGTGGTAATTGAGACATGTTTTGTTTATAGTTTTTCGAAGGTCAATGTTTTGGGAATTGCGTACAACGTAAAAATCGAAATGTGTCTGCGCCTGAATCAAGCATATGAACACAGTGTTAATGGTGTTTGATGAACTGCTAACTGGTCGACTGCACTGGAAGAGATCCCTTCTGGTATAAGTCCACCCCTATCATCTTTCCCGGTTGCATCCTCAGCTGTGCTGCTTCGAAGCCCGGGTCGCGCTCTTCTAGTTTTTCTTCTCCAAATATAATATGCATGTCAGTGGTCACCCAAGGATGCCAAAGACACTGACTATTGTTATTTGACAATTTAGTTGACCCTTTTCGCAATGAACACCGTTGTTATTAAAGTTAGCAAATAATAGTGGAAGCCATATTGTGATTAAAATTGGAACTAAATTTAACATCACTCCATAACATAGATTAAAAATGTTCGGTGGTGCTATCATTTAAGGTCATTTACACACACAACTTAGTTGTTGATTTATACACACTACCTTACATTAAACATTGGTCTTGTCATTGTATGACCGTTGTATTTGTTGAAAATGCCAAGTTGCCTGGAAGAAATAGGGATGATGACTGGGTCAGAAAAGTATTATTCTTATTAGTCCGTTAGTTAGACTATCCAAAAATAATATACCCATATTTTTCAGTTTATCAAAAAAGTAAAAATTCACAAAGATACAGAGTTCGAGAGTGGGGGCTTGTGACGTCACCGATGTGTAAAAATCGTACGGAAGCGTAACGTCATGCGAAATTTAAATGCGCTGTATCTTCGTTATTTATTGTTTCTCAGAGAAAAGAAAAAATACGTGTACAATATTATTTAATAATCTAACCGATGGGCCAAATATATTTTTTTCAGTCATCATGCGTATTGCTTAGCGATAAGGCCGACTTTTCGCATTTCTTAGTTTTTCATTCGTCCCGTTGTCGGTGTATCCGTAATCAAATCTGCATGGCAACCTATATTAGACCCACTTCCTATTAATCGATGTAGCTGAAACTTCACATACTTATGTAAGTTGGGTGACAATGCAATATTATGGTACCAATGACCTGATGTCATGATGAAGCCGGAAGGTGGCCGCGATATCTCTGAGATAAAACAATATAACCCCACCGAGTTTGGGCTCAATTGATTCGACTTGAGGAGCACTTTATACTTTTAAGTTCATTGTTTTAGATAAAAGCTTTTTTTTAAAATATTTTTTTAAATAATAACTTGCAATAAAGGTTATTGCATTGTATTGTATTATATTGTGTTATTTTTGCCGACGATACAAAGGACACAATAAGAAGCCAAGTGAGAGGGACTTGCCCTTGAGACTATGCAGGTTAATGCGAGTGGGCGTGATACTTGCTGCGCAGGCGCACTTTCTTTGAGCGAGGATGTGGTGCGAAGTGCAATGTATTTGTGTTGAGGATTAGCGGAGTTGTGTTTATTACTGTTTAGCTAAGATTGAATTAAAATAAGACATAAAAAATATGTGGGATCAACAAAGAGCTATTAAGTTTGTAAAACTAGAGGAGACTTCACATATCACTGTTTTGTCGCGTTAAATTGTAGCAGAGATCTGTATATATATATATATATATATATATAGCTATCTTCATAAATTTCACTTAGTCGCTTGTTAACTCATAAACGCCTTACTACTATTATACTTTCGACAGTTTATAAGCGAAAGCCATACTAAACGTGGTTAACATAATTAAAAATGCCTTGTTGTGTGTTACACAATACCGTAAGAATAATTCAAGGAACACGGTAAAGTGTAAAGAAATAACTTTCCACTCGTACGTAACCATATTTCATTGTTTGAAAATTTAAAACGTATGATACGAGTAAAATTCACACCGAACGGCAGTGCGGCAACATGTTCACTTGGCATATGCCAACATGTTCACTTGGAATCAGACAATATCCAATAAAAAAAAATTAATGTCAAACTGACAAAATCTAACGGAGTTCTCCAGAGATAAGGGATATGGGTCCCCAGAGTTCCCTGCAAAAAGTATGTCATTGCAACACATATATGTGTATAGACACATCGAACTAATAACCGCTGAGTATATTTTGTTTTTCGTCGATTAAAAACTGAAATTCGAACGTAGGTACTACTCGTAGGTACCTAGTAACGGGAGTGGTTCACTCAGATTCGAATCATATTATAAAATTGAACAAAGCTTTTTAGGGTTCTAGTTTAATAATGACAGAGTGAAAGTAAATTTTTTGAAGAAAACTGTTAAATAATTTAGTAGAATCAAAAATATTGCTACAAAATAAATATACTTAATAATAGAGAGAAGAAAGGAATGGAGACATCTCCACTTAACTCCACCGACAAGAGCAAGCTTATAAGTTAAAAAAAAAATATATCTAATACTCTGTTTAAAATTTTGTGACTAGAAACTATTTGACAAAGGCAAGAACCACATAATTATGGTCTTAACTGGTTAGGCGGCAGTCATTAGCACTAGTAGTGAGCAAAATATTGGTTCCTGTTCAAAATGTGTAATTTAATTAATTTACTACACAGATTATTGATGAATGCTGTTAATAGGCATATTGACATTTATGTTTAAAGCAATTTACTTAAGGCTGTACTTGAATTTTCCAGGGTCCAGTGCTGCCCCCATTTAAAATAAATCATTTCAAAGAAAACGGAGGCATTATTTGAAATTTTGCAACTACCAAGTCCTAGATAACCCTTTAAAGTATTTTATGAACTACTGTTTACAGTTTATATTGAGAACGTTAAGCTTTACTTCGCACATTAGCCAAAAGTGGCCGTTTTTCGCAATTGTGCGCAGTAAAGCTTAACGTTCTCACTTTAAATTGTAAACAGTAGTTCATAAAATACTTTGAAGGGTTATCTAGGACTTGGTAGTAGCAAAATTTTAAATAATGCCTCCGTTTTCTTTGAAATGATTTATTTTAAATGGGGACAGCACTGGACCCCGGAAAATTCAGGTACGGCCTTAAGTAATATTAAGTTTATTGATGCCTGATGATCTAAAATATCGTCTAATGATCAAAAAAAAATTGGTAGTAAACAACTGATTGTTCTTTTTAGCGAATTTAAGGACTTTCATAAATATGAATATAAAAAAAAATATTAACTTAACTATTTCGTACTTATATCGTGAGATTCGTCTGTTTATTTTTTAATAAATTTATATTATTGAATTGTTATTCATTTGAATTATTGAATTGCTTCTTTGCTGGTCTGGGAGAAAATAAATAACAGAATGTACCAACGGCTTCTCTTCCCGCGCAGATCGTAAAAGTCGATCGAGGGAATTGGGCCAGAATCTAAATCATATCAGTAGACGATGCGGTTAGCAACCCATCACTATTATGATTTCCCTTTTCCACCTTCATGCCCACCATCACGCTAAAAGTGGCCTGGGCCTTGCCGCCCTAGGCTCTGTCTGCCCCGTTAGGTATAAAGACGTGATAGTGTGGGTGTGTGTGTGTGTATTCAATTATTTGGTTATAATTGGTTTGTTAAGTTAAAAAATGCATTTTTCTGGGGTAATTCAATCACACAGTGGCAGCACTCCCAACTGATGACGTACCAATGAAGTGACTCAGCCAGCTGTCATGGGAAAAGAATACCTTGTTTTATCCATCATTATCCGAGCGTATTCCCGGTTTATCCTCAGCGGTAACGCTTCAATGCCCTGGGTCCGCTACCTAACCTAGGTGATTTGACGAGGTTACTGGTTTTTACACAGAGCGACTGCCGTCTGACCTCCGCAACCCAAATGGTAGACCAGAACCAATCCTAGGACAAGTTTAAATCAACACTACATGGCGTTCGGGACCCACAGCTTTACGTGCCTTCCAAAGCACGGAATCTTTCTTTTCGGATAATCAGTCAGGTGACTTAAGCCTGCAATATCTTAACCAGACTGGAAGCAACTTTTCAGAAAGTATGCTTCCCAGTGAGATTTGAAC
This sequence comes from Acrobasis repandana, assembly GCA_963576875.1. Classification (NCBI taxonomy): domain Eukaryota; kingdom Metazoa; phylum Arthropoda; class Insecta; order Lepidoptera; family Pyralidae; genus Acrobasis; species Acrobasis repandana. The sequence goes on along the minus strand of OY756230.1, from coordinate 3,916,638 downwards.
ACACGACCTCCGTGTTTTCTATACAAACTGAGCTACTTGCATACAATGTTAAAAATCTGCAGCGCCGCGCTCCACGACGGTGCGCGGTGCAGTGGGATCACCGCCTAACTCCCATAAAATCTTTAGATATCAGCTCGACATTTCGCAGTGTCAGTTCACCTTCACTTTTAAACATAGCTGTATAGAACTACTTAGTGTGTTGCAACTGCAATGAAGTCGAGTCACGACTGCGCTTTGTAAGTGTCGGCAGGCTAGTGCTATATATTATTGTAATACAGTAATGTGTCCTTAGGCTGCGTGGTGAATACAATTCGTCGCCATCGCTTTTCTCTCCCACGGCGTATATCTATCTCACAAAGCCCTTTCATTTGATACCCCACATCATCTTCATCATCCGAGCGTATTCCCGGTTGCGTCGTCAGCGGTTACGCTTCAGAGCCCGGTGTCCGCTACCTAACCTAGGTGATTTGACGAGGTTACTGGTTTTTACACAGAGCGACTGCCGTCTGACCTCCGCAACCCAAAGGGTAGACCAGAATCAACCCTGGGATAGGTACAAACGCTAGATGGCGTTCGGGACCAACGGCTTTACGTGCCTTCCGAAGCGCGGGATCATCTTTTCGGATAATCAGGTGATTCAAGCCTGTAATATCCTAACCAGACTGTAAACAACTTTTCACAAAGTGTGCTTCCCAGTGGGATTTGAACCCACGACCTCCAGATCACAAGGCAGATGTTTTGACTACTGGACCACGGAGGCAGTCCCCACATGGTATGTTTAAAAGAAGAAAAAATATTTCTTCGTACTGTCTACACTTTAAGACGTTACAGTTACTACCCCCACCATTTTCGTTGTCATCTCATATATTTGTATTCAGAACATCATATTTTTTTTTAAATATAGGATAGGATTATAATATCTCTTAATAATAGTCACTTTGGTTTGTTTTGCACAAATGTTGACGTCAAATCGTTACTTAAAGCTAAGTTTACGCCGCTTCCTAGGCGCAAGTGCAGAAGAAGCGGCAACAAACTGCACTGCACGTTTTCTCCAAAGACGTCAACTAACAAACTAAAAACTTAAAATTATATAGATATATAGATGGACAGAGATTACATTGTTTATTATGTCATAATTAAATTGAATAATAAGAATTACGAAATTTCAAATAATGTCAATTTGTAAATTTAGTATGTACCAATGTACCTAAATTATGACATGTCTAAGTATACAAACCTTTAAGAAAAGGTCTGGCTTGAGCTTGGCGCGGGTCCCGCGCCAAGCTCAAGCCAGACCTTTTTGATGATACTGAATGCATTGATACCATATACAAGCTTATTTTTAATTAAGTGCGAATATTTAAAGAGGTGATTTCAGTCCATCATTTTGAACAACTTTTCCCAATAAATGTTTTTAGAAATACGAAAAAATATGGTTACTTCCCATAGTAACTAGATCACGTGACTACCTCGATTTGTATCCGAAGTGTAAATTTTCGTACCTATTTCGATTTATTTTTGATATAGGTACATTTATTGGGAATAGTTGTTCAAAATGATGGAGTGAATCACCCCAATATTTGTACTTGATTAAAAATAAGCTTGTATACTCATATCCGACCTCAACCTGAACCTATAACCTAATTTACCGACCTAGATGCTAGTAACTAGTTAGAGGCCGGATATGTTTGGCTTTTTCAGATCTTGTCCGGCTAAATATTTATGTGTTTGGCTCGTCCGGCTTTAATAGGCTTTTTAGCAAAGAGGTGAATTTCTTATTAGGCCTAGCCAAAACTGTGTAGCGTACATAAAACTTTGTTACCTGTCCGGCTTTTATTAGTCTTTTTGACAAAGAGGATGACCTTTGTTTTAGGCCTCGCCAAAACTATCTAACATTTTAAACTTTGATATTAGCCGCCTGTCCGGCTAGCACTGTATCCTTGACCGGCTTTTAGGGCTAAATGTCCGGCCTAATTCACTGCAGTCCGGATTTTTTGTTTTAAGAACATATATTGAAATATCAAAAATATTTTTTGCTTTCTATAGAAACTCTGATCAGCTGATCGGTCGATTTGTATGGAAGGCAAAAAAATATTTTTGATATTTCGATATATGTTCCATGGAGAAAGTTGTTCAGTATCATGTACTGGATTCAGCCCTTAAAAATTTTAGGATATTTGGTAGGATATGTACTTTTTTTAATATAATATGCAATGTAAAAAAATACCAGCTACAGTACTCACAGTTGCTTATGTCAGTCACAGTCGACAAATTGTACAGAAAAAAATATCATATGATTCAATAAGAGTAACTTCTTTATTCAATTCAATACAGTAGGTTGCTGCTCTTTGCACAATTTGCACATGCAGTCAAACAGTCGGCATGAGACAGATGCACAATATAAAGTGGTAGCCATATGCATGTACATATTGTACATCCCACAAGATGCAATAAACGAATTCCTTTGATATGAGTCAGCGACGAATAACGAACTTTGACAGAGGTTTGTCGTAGTCTGTACACCAACTAGACATTATTCAATGCGACAAATTGCATACAAAAGCCGACATCCCACATCAAATTGATGTTGCGCCCTGGAATAATTGAATTTCTTAGATATAAGCTTTGAACTTTCATCATAATATGAGTCATGGTTAAATAAAGCAAGATATTCTCTATCCGTGACAGCTGGGTCACGCGATTGGCCCAAGAATAAGTCATCAACTGTGTGTGATTGAATACCCAAGCAAAATGCATTTTTTAATTTGATAACCTTGTAGAATGGACACCATTGACAATCTTGGTTCATACCAAATTGTCAAATTAAAAAATGTATTATAAGTAGGTATTTCGGGCCGCAAATGTCATTTACACCTAATGTGTATTAGGTAATTGTATTAGGTGTAAAATTACATTTCTGGCCCGAAATATATGACAAGCACACAGCTCTAAACATCGACATAAATATTATCGAATGACTAGTGCAGTATCTCAACACACACCATGGCATTTTTGACTAAGTTGACAGTGTTTGGAGTGTATTACGCGCGTATTGCTGGCGAGTGACTAATGTAAGCTGAACAGTGATAGAATATGATGAACGGAACAAAACTGTGATTGTGGCGTCTTCTCTAGTACGTAAGTACATAGATCTCGCTGACTCCAAAAATAAAAAAATACAGTGTTCAGTACGCAGCCTATGTTGCATGAATAATGCATGACTGTATGTCGCGTCAGCTTGTCGCTGATTCAAAGCGCGCGAGTGTACGTCTGTTTGGTCGTCGTTTCTCGGAACGCGGTTAAAATAGGACCGTCTGGCTTGGTTATTTTCAGGATCTTGACGTTAGTACTAGATTGTAGATATTAACAAGTATACGCCAAGATAGTTGGCATAATTCTTTCCTGTATACACAGGTCATTTCTGAAAGAGAGAAGGCAAAATCTTGGGAAAATGATGGAAAAATCTTGGAGAAATGCTGCAGTAGGTATTTAATTTACCTATTTCTTTATCAAATTTATTGTTCCAAGAATATACTTTTAACAAATGGCGGACTTAATGCTAAGAGCATTTTCTTCCAGTCAACCATTATTAAGTATTTCCTTGTACCTACATATTTTTTATGCAATGCATTTTATATACTTGTTTGGAATCACGATTCCTAAACGAAAGTACACTTTATGCAAAATGAAAAAATATATTCTGTCATATGTATCAAGAAGAGGAAATATATAGAAGTAAGAAGAGGAAAGGGAAGACCAAGAAGAGCATTTATAGATCAAGTAAAGGAGAAAGTTGACGCCGCGTCGTATAGGGAGGTCAAGGGGATGGCTCAGGAGCGGGAGACATGGAAACTACTCCACCGACAAGAACGTAGCTATCTTAAATCTAAATTCAACCCTCTCAGTTCCACTCACTCTCGTTCACTTCGCTCCTCTAGCACTCTCATCCTTAGTTTTCCTCCTCATCGCTCTACCTTCATGGACAAGTCTTTTCAAGTCCAGGCTATCCGGCTATGGAATGCCCTTCCGGAGTCTATAAGAAGAGCTCCCAGTCGTTTGGCTTTTAAGCGAGCGGTACATAAATTTTTCCTCCAGCAGTCCTAGTTCCAGTCATCCTGATTATATTTATTAGTATTTATATTTATGTATTTATCTATTGTATTTTATGCATGTTAGTATATATGTATAGTTATTATATGTTTAAAAGTATATTTGTGTATAAGTGTATGTGTTTTTGATTATATATATTTTATTTATATTAAGTTTGCCTATTTTTGTGAATTTTATTACGCCAGCCACACATATTTTCTGCTTGGTCTAATGGTTGACCGGGAGAGAATGTCATATGGCATTAGGTCCGCCACTTGTACTTTTATTTTATTGTGCAATAAAGATTAAATATATAAAAAATAAAAGTAGTTCTTAAATTATAGATAGATATATATGTATCTTGTTTTATATTAAAACCAAAGATATCAGTCGACCAGTGCATACCAAAAATTTCCCATTTCAATGTCACTTGCTAAAATGTTTTTCTTTGTCCTGTCAATATTTCTCAAGGAAATTCCCAAGAATAAAGAAATGTTTTTAAATCCTTACATACTGGTAGTTACCTCACAGGTTAACAATAATGTTGATCATAACAGTTGCTTTCTTTCAATGTTTTCGTTTCGTATTGTAAATACAGGATTGTCTTTCACTGTATATTTTTAAATTGCAATCGATACCGGTATTTTTTAAATCGAATATGTAAGCGATCAAAGTTCCTTCTGCCTATTCCTTGCGTGACCAAAGGGGTGTCTGGTAACTAAATATCTACCTTTGCCATTGCAGCCGTGACAATGCTGCCAGCCTTTTGGCCAAGCTGCCGAGGGGTGATGTTTCGGTGGGACTACACAATTGTTATTTATTTTTAGTTATCTTACATCTAGTTCGAACTACATTTTCCATCGAATCAGTATCATAGCGAGAAACAAGAAATAATTATAAAACAATTGCAGTATGAAAAAAATTACAGCATTATTAGAAAAGAGAAGAAGTAATAAGAAGATAAAGAGAGAATCCGAGAAGGGGAAATAATGCGACGTCACTACTTCTTTATTTTTTTTTTTGCTGTTTGGGCCTTGCGGATGTGAAGTGGTAAAGCATTCCACATTGTGAGTAAAGATCCTTGGAAAAAAATGGGAAGAAAGTTCGCCCATCAATGGGTAACCTACCCACTGAGAACTGATAAAATTAGGTTAAATTTAGGTAAATTAACCTAAATTTATCAGTTAACACCGGATCTATAAAATGCAAATCTCAATAACAACAAGAACCATCTAAACTCGTACTGCTCTAATTAAAACCTATTAACCCATAACGACTTGTATAAATGCGCATACGCATAGCAAAGTACCTAAGGTCAACGGGTTCACTATCAGTACTAATGCATGCGGAAATCAGCGGAATGTTGCCAATTATGACTTTACGTTGGCCACTGGAGCAATGTATGCGCCTATGCGGAACTGTCAGAGATAGTTTCGGCTTTTACGATCTGCGCGGAAAGAGAAGCAGCTGAAAATTATAAGTTTTTTCTTTTCTCACAGACCAGCATAGAATATAATATTGAATAGTTATTATGATTGTGCGTGCACTTCCTTTTAGAGCATATCAAATTGTACAAAAGTTCCTCATAATATTGTTTCCACCTGAGCACAGTATAACTATTATATTATATCAATCCCGTGACCAGAGGCTAGAATAATAAAAAATATAAGTATTGACATAATTTTTTTTTTTTAAATTTAAGCTGAGTCTAGAGAAATCTCGCTCTTCAACATCATAAATATTATTTTAAGTCGTGTCTGTCAGTTGATATAAGGATGATAGGTAGGTTAAGTGCTATTACCAAGCATAAGTCTTATTTGTTTCACGAACTCAGAGCTAGGTAGTAATGCATGCGGAAATCAGCGCAATGCTTCCAATTATACCGCATCACGATGGCCACTGGAGCAATGTATGCGGAACTGGTAGTTATGTTACTCCATCTTTGACAACTTTCGCCGTCGACTCCATTTCCTGTAAGTGGTCTCACATTATCGTGTTTGCCTAAACACAATCGCTGAGCCTGGAATGTTTCGATGATGAGTTCTCCTTCTCGGTTGGCTTTTCTCTCTCGCAAACTTTTCCTCAATGGAGATGTAGATACTAATATCTACATCTCCATTGAGGAAAAGTTTTCAACCGAGAAAAAATATATGCTATATCTTGTTGTAGCTAACTACAACAAGATATAGCATATATTTTTGTGATCCTTTTACTAAATTCTTTGCATTTTTCACCATTTACCACAGTTTCGAATAAAAACAAATTGAAGACTTCTAAAACAAATTTATTCGTCCTCGTATACTCGTATATTCACTTCTCTTCTTCTTCTTCTGCCTTATCCTTATCCCACTCTTTATGTGGGGTCGACACACATGAACACAAAGTAATTTATCTTTTTTTTCACAAAGCCATTCGTATTGGTACATGTTATGGATAGTTCTTTAAATTTCTCCAATCTGAAATTCTGTCCCCGTTCCTCAATTTCCCCCTTCTTTTAAATTCTAGTTCGTTTATATCCTGAAATTATGATGCTGACGAGCTTATATCATAAAGATTATTTGTTTGTTTCCAGGGCCGTCACCATGTTGCAGCAAATACTGCGGGACATGTGGGTGGACCCAGAGATCCTGGCCGAGCTGGACGAGACGCAGAAACAGACGCTGTTCTGCAAGATGCGAGAGGAGCAGGTGAGAGAATTGACCTAAACTTTCTTTATTTTATATGCTATTTGTTGTAGATTACTTTGTGTTTTTCAGCCAGTAGTTTTTTTTAAATGGTTTGACACCATCCAGTAGTTAGTTCATGCAAACTAGTACCGGTCGGCGCACCCACTACTGTTACTCCCACCACCTGCCACCAACAGTCCGAGCGCACCCGCCACCAATAGTTGAAGCATGCCCTGCCCAGTGGCGGCGCAAGATCAAAGTTATATGACGGCGAGATAGTTCTGCGAGCCCTTTGGCTAGTAAAATAAACGGGCAAGTGCGAGTCGAACTCGTACATGAAGGGTTCCGTACCTCCGTACAATGTTTTATAACGCTGAAGAAACACGTTTTTTGTATGACGACCCCCTTTAATTTTTAACTTTTTTTTATTTTTAATATTTGTTGTTATAGCGGCCACAGTAATACATAATCGGTGAAAATGTCAAATGTCTAGCTATTACGGTTCAAGAGATAGAGCCCTGTGACTGACGGACCGACAGACGGACAGACATACGGACAGACATACGGACAGACAGGCGGACAGACAGACGGACAGACAGACAGACAGACGGACAGACAGACGGACAGACAGACGGACAGACAGACGGACAGACAGACGGACAGACAGACGGACAGACGGACGGACAGACAGACGGACAGACAGACGGACAGACGGACAGACGGACGGACAGACAGACGGACAGACAGACGGACAGACAGACGGGCAGACAGACGGAAAGACGGACGGACAGACAGACGGACAGACAGCGGAGTCTCAGTAATAGGGTCCCGTTTGCACCCATTGGGTACGGAACCCTAAAAATTCAGACGCGAGGCATCCTAAAAAAAAGGTTATCCGCTACACATGCGAGGCCCTGCAGACCGCGAGGCCGTACGCCGCCTCAGGCCCTGCTTATGGTGCTACATCCGTTGTGGCTGCAGTAACACGGCTGTCGTACTCGCGTCTTTATTTTATTGAAAATAAATAAATATATAGGGACAAATCATACTGATTAAGCTAGCCCCAATAGTAAGTTTTAAACTTGTGTTATGGGATACTAACTCAATGATACTATATTTTATGATAAATACATATATAGATAAACACCCAAGACCCAGGACAATTTGAAAAAGTATTTTCCAACTTGCTCTGGCTGGGGATCGAACCCAGAACCTCCGGTCGGTCGATTAGCGGTCTAGCGTGTTAACCATTACGCCACGGAGATCGTCGCGAAAATAACGCGAGATAAATTCATTATGAATATTGTTAAATGGTTTCCTCACATAATATAGTCATAATCATAATCATAATTTATTGCAAATCAGTGTTTTACATTTAGATCTAACATTTTTTCAGTACAAGTGACGCCCTGTAAGGGCACAGCAAACATAGAGGCACTAGATGCCAGTTACTTAAATATTAAATTAAATTATTAAAAAAAATTATTTTATAACATTTTTAACATAAAATCATAAATAAATAAAATAAATTATGATTTATATAGTATCATTAATACATTATATATTCAGCTTATGGATAAAGACAGTAGAGAAACGAAGCAATGTATAGTAGTCGGTAAGGCCGAATAGGTTTCGATTGATTTAGACTTGAAAACTTGCTGTGAGTAACGATTTGCAGACAACATTAGTGCAAAACAAAACAAAGTGACTATTATTAAGAGGTATTATATAATGTCCTATAATAATAAAGATATTTTACGAATTTGAACATAAATTAATCAAACTTATATACAATATAATAAATTCTCTCGGATGTGATAAATAATATGTAGGATATGTTTAAAAAAAACAAAACTAGAAAACATACCGTTGATCAATGCGGTCGAAAGTATAAGTATGCAATGAAATTGTAAATAACATTTTATCACAAACCAAATACCTATCACGTAACATACAATCACTCACTATCAGTATCAGAGCTATAAAACTAATCTACCTATACCTACCTAAATACGAGGATATATATTGTCGCCACACAATATCTGCTCTCAATTTTGATAATACTGAAGTGTTGGATTTTCCGCCAAATATTTAGATGATGTAATTTAGGTATGAAAATATAAAAAAAAAATATGAATATTAAAAATCTTCCGTAATCATTAAAAATAATAATATAAGTACTTTTTATAATGCAGAAACGTTATTAACGTCAAGGATTTGAAAGTATCTTCTAAACTAATTGATAAAGGTCATTGTATAGGAACCAGCTGGCATTTCCTAGTCAGAAAATTGCCATTTTCAAATTGTCCTGGGTCTTGGGTGTTTTATCTATACAGGCTGACTTTTTATCCACCTGCAAAATTTTTGGAGCAAGGACAGTCCATGATACTGAACTACTTTTTATAAAAAAAGTTATTAAACATCGATAAAAATTTTTCGTCCTTCCATACAAACTTTTTTTATAAAAAGTAGGTCAGTATCATGGACTGAACTTGCTCCAAATGTCCAAAAATGTAACAGGTGGATAAAAAGTCACCCTGTACCTATACAGGTGGATTTTGCACCCCAAATTGAAATCTTAGATCTTCTAGAACACAAAACCGTAAGGAAAAAGACTTATTTTTTGTCATTCCTTTTTTCTACCAAATTCCTAATAAATTGGCTAACCTACTAACTAAACTATACGCGCGACCATTGCTCTCCCGCTCACCGCCTGGTAGCGGGGTGTGACACTGACATTCAATTGGGAGACTAGTATGCATTAACATTAATTAAGTTTTTATTACGAAACAAGATACATATGACAGAATTAGTATATATTTTATTTCTTAGTATTTTTGACGTTAATTGCCCCTAATCCGAAATAATGTGTTAGATCGCTTCATACATTTTGGGCCCTCATTGTTGCACTACGTGTCGCAGCAAGTATTTTTACGTCATTTTGTAGGAAAAAATCCTTAGATTACAAAAAGATTTTTATTTTATTTTATGGACGTTTGTACACTATATAAAAAAGTATTTTACTTTTTCTACATTGGGAAATAGCAGTGACGCTATTTGGCAACAATGGCAACACGATGGGTAATGCATCTTTGACGGAGCGTTTTGTTTACTACAGTTGTTCACTGAAATATATTTTTTACAATACGATAATTATAGAAATAAAATCTCATAAAAATATAATAAAAACAAATCAACAACTTCATATCTTGCATCATGCATTTATTTAAAGTGATTTGCTGTCAAGAGGTTTGGTGACAGACAGTGAAACAAAACGCGATTGACAAATGAAATGAACGAACATGAATGATTCATATAGTATATGAAACAGCAGCTTTAACATAAGTTCAAACCAGTGGCGCCATCTGGTAGCAAGGTTTCGCAACACCAAAGGAATAAAAGAACTTGGACTGAACTCGCGAACTCGGTTCAAATACGACCACGTTCTAAACAACTGAGCTATTAAGTGATTAGCTTCGCATGTCGAATTTCTCCACCATTTGATATTCCTATTCTATAACACGCATTAAGAGTTAGGTCAGAACTTGTTGACCAGATGGCGTTTTATTGAATTTGTTTATCAAAATTCTGCTATGTTCTAAGTTCCATAGGCATGGAATGATTAATGACATCTCGTTCGTTCAGTAAGTATGGCGGTATAAAAAATGGATTATCATATGGGAAATTATAAAAAACCTAAGTATAGAAAACGTAAGGTTTTTGTAGTTTTTAGGGTTCCGTACCTCAAAAGGAAAAAACGGAACCCTTATAGGATCACTTTGTTGTCCGTCTGTCCGTCCGTCCGTCCGTCTGTCAAGACCCTTTTTCTCAGGAACGCGTGGAGGTATGAAGCTGAAATTTATATCAATTACTCAGGTCTACTGTCCCTTGAAGCTGTGAAAAAATCAAACTTCTAAGCCAACGCAATCAAAAGATACAGCCGTTTATGCCGCAAATTTTCGACACTTGCAAAGGAATCAAAACCTACAGGGTGCTTCCCGTGAACTCAGAATCTTGAAATTTGGTACGAAGCAACGTCTTATAGCATAGATAAAGGAAAAATTACGAAAACCATAAATTTTTAGTTACATCACATAATATATTTTTTTTTAATAATTTTAAACTTACTACCCATTTCCTCATAAACGCGTAGAGGTATTAAATTGAAATTCATACCAAATACTAAACCTTGCAGGTTTGTACGGAACCCTCGGTGCGCGAGTCAGACTCGCACTTGGCCGGTTTTTTAATCGTAAAATATGTTTTTATAAAATGTTATTAACAATTATAGTGCTATGCTTGTTTAAATAAATTTTAGGCTGCTGTACACATTTTGCGACATGACACTGCAACAAAGAGGGCCCAATTGAGAACAGATTATTTAGATGACGAAAAATATGGGTTTATTGTTTTTGGATAATCCAAGTGACGGACTAAATAAAATAGTATTTTTCGGACTCTGTTTATAGAACAGGAATGTGCACGGAGTCCGAAAAATACTATTTTATTATTGAAAGCTTATAGCTTATTGAAAAGAACTGATTCATAAGAAGTTACTTTATAAAACAAGATTTTTTTTGTATGTCAATAGGCAAGAGAATAACACAAAGGCTTTTTTACAAATGACTGGATTTCATTAAAATACACGCGAGCAACAATTTTCACGGCATCGGCTCATTTCACAAGCAATTGGGCACAGTAAAATTGTTATATTCCGAGAGCTGGCAGACATTTTTGGGTAGGTATTTGAGGCAAGCTGAAAACTTGTCTTGTATTTCTCCTATAATACCATATCTCAGAACTGCAGACCTGGCTGGGGAGTAGCGGGGCTGAATCAACCTTTATTGTATTTTGAAATATATTTTTTTTTACTAAGATTCTTGAGGCAATGATTTTGACTGCCTCCGTGGTCCAGTGGTCAAGGCGTCTACCTTGTGATCCGGAGGTCGTGGGTTCCACTCCCACTGTGAATCATATTTTGTGAAAAGTTGTTTTAAGTCTGGTTAGGATATTGCAGGCTTGAATCACCTGATTATCCGAAAAGAAAGATGATACCGTAATTTGGAAGGCACGTAAAGCTGTTGGTCCCGAACGCCAGCTAGCGTTTTACCTATTCTAGTATTGGTTCTGGTCTACCCTTTGGGTTGCGGAGGTCATACGGCAATCGCTCTGTGTAAAAACCAGTAACGTCGTCGAATCACCTAGTTTAGGTAGCGGACCCCAGGCTCTGAAGTGTAACCGCTGACGATGCAACCACTCAAATACAATACACAAATACGCTCGGATGATGATTCTTGAGGCAATCCATAATTTATACACGTTAAAATAGAATACCATTAGGTACTTAAGGAGAAAAGAATTATTTAGTAGGGTATTTAATTACCTTTGCCAGGTGAAAATTCAAGGGTTGATAATATAATAGCCCCGCCACTGCCCAGGTCTGCAGTTCTGAGTTAGGGTATTACGAGTATAGGACTATAGGAAAAGTATAAGACAAGTTTTCAGCTTGCCTCAAATACCTACCCAAAAATATCTAATAGCTCTTGGACTATTATTTTTGTATGAACCATGAATGGTTTTGCAATTTTAATCGTCTCTCAGTATTTTGGGCTTAATTACTTCCGTTAATATGGATGTTTGATTGATTTCAGTTTTAGTAAAAAAGTTAATTTTTATTTTATTTTAAATTTATAAAATATTTGAAATCACAAGTACGACTAAACTGTCATGTGTCTGTCTTATGGTCTAGAACCAAAATAGCTCATAGTTACTACTACAATAATATCGAACATTATTTAGTTTAAAGTATACTTACCCATTTTTTTAAATAATCTGTTCTGTCTGGTTTGTGAAATTAAATGTTCGAAAGTAGCATTTTTTAGTGCTTTAACAAAAAAAAACTTTTGTAATATATATGTATTACAAAAGTTTTTTTTTGTTAAAGCACTAAAAAAAGCTACTTTGTGGAGATAGATACCTACAAGAGAGACCTATTGAACAAGATATAGGTACCTATTGTAAGAGAGACCTATTGAACAAGATCACTTATGTGTTTCGCAATGTAGGCATGGTAGTATTACCGTGCCTACATTACCTACATCACAGTATTGTGATGTAGGTAATCGGAACTAAGGTCAATGTATGTATTTTTCTTGCTGACCAAATATTTAAAATAAATAAGGGTTATGTAGAGCTGATTGATACAAAAATTTAAATGATATCTCCGTTGAAAATGTGGGTTAAAAAAATCCGCCCGAGTGGGACTCGAACCACATATTTCCGAGCATAGTAATGCTATTAAAAATAACAATTGATATCTCCGTTGGACTCTTTAGCACATTGGACATAGACACGAAGAATATAGACACTGTCAGCCGACTGAATCGAATTAAAGTAAGACGAAATTTTTATTAAATTTATTAACATTACATTACGGTAGTAGGCATCTACTCGAGCTACTCATATAACCGATTTGCAATCGAATGGTCAATTTAGCAAGTATGCAATAGTCGTACCTTCGAAGCCTTCGTTCCGAAGGTCACGAGGCCAATGGCATATTTCACAAATTTCTTGTTCAATGATTTGACTATTGTTTACCAAGTTTTACGCATACCTACTTAATGGTAAAAAGCATGTCTCCGATATTTATCCAAAGAGGATTTAAGAATCGCTTGTAGTACCCAAGATATCACCGAAAGATATGTATAGTCATTAGTTTTTTATTAAAAATTTAAAAAAAAACTAACCTTTTAATTAAATTAATTTTTTTCATCGTTTGATCCATGATTATTTTTTCATCCAAGTACGCATTCGATAATTATATAAATAAATAAATGAATATTCTTATTAAGCGAGCCCCAAACTAAGTTTAAACTTGTGTTATAGTTATAGTTAAAGCGTACCTCTCGTGTCTTGATATGAAAAAAAAACCGGTCAAGAGCGAGTTAAACTCGCGTGGAGAGGGTTCCGTACAATTGATTGAATTCTTATAGCTTTTCCTGTAATCTACAAGTAATTAACAATTTTCGTCTTCTTCATGAATAAAATCAAAACTATTTATTTTATAACAAAAATATATTTGAGATCCTCATAACGAGCCCTTTCATTTGATATATGACACAATAACGTTTGCAAAACTTTTATTTTTTAATTTCCTTATTATAAAAAAATATTTATTTACTTTGCACATATGTGTTTGGGTCATAGGATTACACCATCATACCAAATTGCACTTGATTCGGTCTAGTAGATTCGGAGCAAATGGGCTGTGACAGACGGACGGACAGACAGACGCACGAGTGATCCTATAAGGGTTCCGTTTTTTCATTTTTTGTACGGAACCCTAAAAATATTGTAACCTCACATTTTAACGATTGTTATGTCTTCGCTCATAAAAACCGGAGATGCAGTTCACCGCATGCGTGTTTCCTTATCGCGTAAGCGCCGAACCACACGCAGCGTATGATGCGCGACTGCGCGATACATCTTGCGTCGCGCGCGTGATGCGCCTATATTGCGTTACATAGAATTTCTACCGACCGTACACACCACGCACAAGTTACGCGAGTAAAAATTCTATGAACGGCACTAGTGCATCGCACATCATACGCTGCGTGTGGTTGCACCCTAACGAAACCTTGCACGCGCAACTTGACCCGCATTTGCGCCGACGACGTTTATCTCGCGCATTTTGAGTGGCTAGGGCCACGTAAGTTGCGCGGCGTATTTTACTCTATAATGCGCGACGCAACATACGCTTCGTGTGTTTCGGCACTAACTATACTAGTATTGGTAGTATTAATTATGAACGGCCGAATAAGGTATAATTGCAGCTGATCGTTTCTTCCTTTGTTAGTCATGCGTCACAACACAAATGGTTTTTGTGTTTTTGTAGCGATAATACGTCTTTTTGTGTAGGACAGGTTATGTCGATACAACAACATAACCTATGGTAGAACATTAATTTAAACGAGTAAAATGACTGAAGTTCTTTGAGACTATTTGAATCCGGCGATTGTACCTTTATTTGTACAAGTGGTACAAAAATTTCTCGAGCTCCCCGTGCTTCGGAAGGCACGTAAAAGCCGTTGGTCCCAGCTGTCATTGTATGGCAGTCGTAAAGCTATGTCAGATGCCTTTAGGCAGCTTGAAAAATCTGTCACCAGTGTTGGCCACTTACATACACGAAAAACAACAAACTACAACCCTTATTTGTTTGTATGTTCGACGGTTAAGGGCCCAGTCCTTATTTTTAATGATTTTGACTGCTTTTTCGGAGCTGATTGGAGTTTGGTAACAATATGTTAAGATATGTTAAATTAAAGTTTATTTAAGTTTTAAAAAAGTGAATTAGACAATTTATTGATTTTCATTGTAATAGTTTGTTTAATTCTAAATAACCTAAGACGTGTTTCGATTTTTTGCGGTGCGCGACGTTCATGTCGTTGTTGTTTACACGGAATTTAAAACATGAAGTTGTGTTTAAATTACAGAGAAATAAAGACAAAGGAAAATCCTAAAAAGTGGATGAGAAGATTTTAATAAAAAAAAATTCAAATCATTTAAAAACTTAGCTAAAAAGGTTAAACTTTGAAGAAAATATAAGCGAATACGTCGTCGAATTTCTGGCGCATACGACAGAGTTAAAAAATAAAAAATACACATATATGAAGATTGATTCATGCTTAAACACGTACTTACAATAAATAAATAAAAATAATTTGTCTTTTGTAAAAAGATAGAAAAATTTTAAGTTCTCCGAAATTCTCAAATAAATATGGGGACGAAAACGCTGATAAGGCAGACTGCTCGCTGCGCTTCTGAATTCGTCTAAATTTGTCTCCATAGTGCATGTACAATACAGCGCAATGCGTATATGTAGATACAAAATATAGATTCGGGTGTTCAATCAAAAATTCCCACGGTCGAAGACTGCAGTCACGAATTAGCACAACTATTCAGAGAGGAAACGCAGCCAGCGTTCTTAGCATTAGATTTCTAAATTAATAATTAAAAGACTAGGTTTTATTTTAAGGTTTAGTTTGTAGTTTTAACTTTCTTTATTTATTTATTTAACTTTATTATTACAAAAAATGTAACAGGTGGACTCGGCCTTAGCCCAGGGCCTTTTCTACCAGTCAACATACAGGTCGTGCTGATAAAAGCAAATTTTAGAGCTATTGACAAAGATTTTTTTCTTTTATATACCTATGAATGTACGTACATTCACTATATATAAAAAAAATATTATACATAAGTATATTTTATAAATTCATAAACCCTTCATAAATGTTTATAATACTCTATAACAATGTAAAGATAATGAGCACGCACCAGCACTCATCAACGCTTGGTGACTTGGGCTTTGCGGATATCAATGGGAAGGGCGTTCCATAGCTTTACGGCTTATTTGGTGAATGAACTTTAATTGTACTTATTTCTTTATCTTTTAATAAACAATTTTAGTCTGGAAAAAAATCTAGTCGAGTATTTATGCTCGGGACCTTTGTGAAATGTGCTAGACATGCAGATGTCATTGGATCAAACGACGAGATAAACATATTATTAACACAAACTTAAATTTTAAAATAGCTGCTGTTTTCCACCACCACCATCATATTAGCCACAGGAAATCCACTGCTGGACATAGGCCTTCCCAAGGATTTCCAAAACGACCGATCGGAAACAGCCTGCATCCAGCGTTTTCCTGCTGGGTGTCCTACGCTGCGCTTGCGGGCCGCCATTCGAGAACCTTTCAGCCACATCAGCCATTGGTTCTTTGCGCTATGTGCCCTGCCTACTGCCAATTCAATGAGCTTATCTGCCACTATGTCTGTGACCTTAGTTCTGTTGTTTTCAATTGACGTAATTTCGACAACTTGTAGATACAAAAAAAGAGTTAAACATTTTTTTTGTTTGCAGGTGCGGCGATGGCAGGCCTGGGACCAGAAGGTGAGCAAGGATGACGACAGACCGAAGTTCCAGAAGAACGACAAGAAGCAGGTGCAGTTCCTAAAGGGAGAAGACGGTGAGCCGTGGGTGAGTCAACTTCTTAGTCTTCGTTCTCATCTAAGAACGTTTTCCATTACGTCGCCGCTGCAGCGCCGGCCTCCGCATTAAGTGCAGTGTGTGAACAAACCACAGATATATACTACTAGATAAAGAAAGTCCTTCAATTTGTATGAAGACCTGGCGTGCCAATTTTCAATACAATATTTAATAAGAAATTTGCTTACAAACGGAAGGAAGCTTTTTTATCCTCCAACGTTTTTGACGAGTTTCTACGGCTCAAAACGGCAGATTTAGTAATTTTACAGTAGAAGGCTCAGTGTCCCATCTAATGAATTGACATGTATGTCAATTCATTAGATGCCGTGCCGTGTACGGCACGGACTAAAAGTAACGATCCTAAATGAAGTCAACTTGACTTCAGATCAACACGCAAATTCATATAGAGGCTGTGACTATCTTGATCCATGGTCTGTAGAACAAACGCATACAAAATCCATGCGCGCGGCGCCGCCGCAGTGGCGGAAACCGTTGCCGCGGAGGCATTTTGCACATGTTTGGTGGTGTCTTACTCGCACAATTAAACATTTTGAAAGATTCAGCCAACCAAATGTATAATGCCTCTCATGTCAGTCATTTATTTATCTTTTGATGGCGTGATGGATTACTTGGGGGCAAAGAAAAAAAGTGAAATGTAGTGGAATATTCTATGTCGCGTATAGGTAACATTTTTTTACTCATCTGAATTGAGTAACTTATCTAACTGGTCTTCAACCGGCTAAGCGACCCTACTTGCTGCAACTCTTACTGCGCACATTGTAATCTTGTTTTTATTTTGAATAGACATGTCAGATATCGGCAACATTTTGTAATTTTATAGAAATTGTAATACTCGTATATAGGGTAAAACCCGGATAGTCGCCCCGGGGGTATAGTTGCCTTGATTGCAATTACTCTAGTTTCGCAAATGAAACACATGTTATTAAATTTATCTATCGAGAGACTCTGCATCTACAACTAAGTTGACCATGTCTCTGTGCAATTGCATGGAACGGCTAGGTACCGTGCGATCAAAGCTTTTGCGGGATAGATGTCCTCTTTCTCGCATCTATGCTAAACGTAATTTACATGGAATAGGCAACTATCCTCTATATGGGTTAGTTGTCCCATATTTAGAGGTACGCAAAATCGCCAATACTTAAGAAATATCCAAGATAATGTTTATTCCTGTATCTTTTTATGCATACTTATCATGTATTGAATTTATATCATGATAAGTATACATAAAAAGATGATATAATAGCTAGCGAGTGTGACATTGAAAGCTTTTGTAAGTTGGCGGTCGAAGTGATTCAAGTAGGTCAGGCGTGTTCGCTCGAAGGCGGCACTTATTGAAAGTACTGGCTGTAAACATTACTGATTAACACATGTGCAGTCGACTGTCAACCTATTATTTTAAGGTGACGTGGGTTCACAATTTGCAATACCGTGCGTGTTTTTGAAAAATCACTGTTATTAAACTACTTCAGTTTATTCCTCAAAAAAATTACATAAAAATCTTAAGGATTTTTTACAGACATCCACAATAGCCAAAACACGATTTTGCAAGTTTGGCTCGATAGAAAAAAATCACAAATATACCTCTAAATTTGCCTAAATTTGCCTTTATAATACATGTAACTATTTTATACAATCACCTTTTTATATGAAAATTATACCAAAAAATTTATTATCTAAATATCTATCCATTTTGGCTACAAAAAAAATTATAAATATAATACAAAAAAAACCGGCCAAGTGCGAGTCGGACTCGCGCACCGAGGGTTCCGTAAAATATATTATGTGATGTAACTAAAAATTTATGGTTTTCGTAATTTTTCCTTTATCTATGCTATAAGACGTTGCTTCGTACCAAATTTCAAGATTCTGAGTTCACGGGAAGCACCCTGTAGGTTTTGATTCCCTTGCAAGTGTCGAAAATTTGCGGCATAAACGGCTGTATCTTTTGATTGCGTTGGCTTAGAAGTTTGATTTTTTCACAGCTTCAAGGGACAGTAGACCTGAGTAATTGATATAAATTTCAGCTTCATACCTCCACGCGTTCCTGAGAAAAAGGGTCTTGACAGACGGACGGACGGACGGACAGACGGACAACAAAGTGATCCTATAAGGGTTCCGTTTTTTCCTTTTGAGGTACGGAACCCTAAAAATAATAATAAATAAAACACAGTGAAATTTCGTCGAAAGAAAAGAAAGGCCCGGAGCCGTGCTCGACGACATTTCGCAGTTTTTTTTTTTTTGTAGTATATTTATATTTTTTTTTGTAGCCAAAACGGATAGATATTTATATTATAAATTTTGGTATTATAAAGGCAAATTTAGGCAAATTAGAGGTATGTTTGTGATTTTTTTCTATCGAGCCTAAAATGCTCAATCGTGTTTTGGCTATTGTGGGTGTCTGTGGAAAATCCTTAAGATTTTTATGTAATTTTTTTGTGGAATAAACTGTAGTAGTTCAAAGACAGTGATTTTTCAAAAACACGCACAGTATTGCAAATTGTGAACCCACGTCACCTTAAGTATTAGTCGGGAGGTTTTTTTGGCGGGAAGTCAAGGGGTTCGGTTGGGGCTTTCTTTAAATTATTTTGCAAATTGATTTTAGTGGACTTTATAATATGAAATTGGTGTTGTTTGGTGCTATAAATGCTCATGCTCATGAACAATATATAGTACGGCTGTAATGATATTTGTTTGCGGACTGTGTGGGCGTCTTCGGGCGTCGTCCGCCACTCAATCGGCTATGAAAACCAGTGGACTCGTATAGTTTTGTCGCCAGAAGCTCCTTTAAAGCAATCAAAGGCCTATACCAACCTTTGATTTTAACTTGTTAGAAATAAAGAATTTCCCACGTTTTATTAACTTGTTCCTGGCTAAATACGCAGTAGCGCCAGGCCATAAAAAAAAAAAGATCAGTCGGCTTTACATATGTATAAAATATGAAAGTCTCTCAATTAAGGCCGTACCTGAATTTTCCAAGGTCCAGTGCTGCCCCCATTTAAAATAAATCATTTCAAAGAAAACGGAGGAATCATTTAAAATTTTGCAACTATCAAGTCCTAGATAATCCTTGAAAGTATTTTATGAACTACTGTTTACAGTTTATAATGAGAACGTTAAGCTTTACTACGCACATTTGACAAAAGTGGCCGTTTTTCGCAAATGTGCGTAGTAAAGCTTAACGTTCTCACTTAAACTGGAAACAGTAGTTCATAAAATACTTTGAAGGGTTATCTAGGACTTGATAGTTGCAAAATTTTAAATGATGTCTCCGTTTTCTTTGAAATGATTTATTTTAAATGGGGGCAGCACTGGACCCCGGAAAATTTAGGTAAGGCCTTAACTCGGTCACAGATGAAAATCATCCCAGGAATACTCTGCAATTTCTGTTACATTCTAAGCAGTCTGTTTTTGAAACTGCGTTTTTATGACACAGAGATAGATGTGGGCTGCCATCAAATGTAAAGCCGTGATTCGTTGGAAAACAAAAGTCACTGCCCTAGCCCAGCGGATTAGCTCACTGAAGTGGCAGTGGGCGGGACACATAGCGCGACGAACCGATGACCGATGGAGCAAAAAGGTTTTTAAATGGCAACCACGCACTGGCAAGCGAAGAGTAGGTCACCCACCCACAAGGTTGTCGGACGACCTGGCCAAGCTCGTTGGAAAGCTCTGAATGTAGGCTCTAGATTGGTTGTTTTGGAAATCCTTGGGAAAGGCGTATGTCCAGCAGTGGACGTTATGCGGCTGAAATGATGATGATAACAATAAAGCCAAAGAAAAAAAAATAGATGCGTAAAAAATAATCCTAACAAGCGGCCCGCCCCGGCTTTGCACGGGTATGTATTATACATATAAACCTTCCTCATGAATCACTCTATCTATAAATAAACGGGCAAGTGCGAGTCGGACTCGTACATGAAGGGTTCCGTACCACCGTACAATGTTTTAAAACGCTGAAGAAACACGTTTCTTGTATGACGACCCCCTTTAATTTTTAACTTTATTTTATTATTAATATTTGTTGTTATTGTGGTCATAGTAATACACAATTGGTGAAAATTTCAAGTATCTAGTTAATGCCATTATGAAGATCAAGTTAAAAACGCTGAAAAAAACACGTTTCTTGTATGACGACCCCCTTTAATTTTTAACTTTTTTTTTATTTTTTGTATTTGTTGTTATATCCGCCACAGTAATACATAATCGGTGAAAATTTCAAGTGCCTAGCTATTACGGTTCAAGAGATAGAGCCCTGTGACTGACGGACAGACTGACGGACAGACAGACGGAGAGATAGACAGACAGACGGACAGACCGACAGACGGACAGACCGACAGACCGACAGACGGACAGACGGACAGAAGGACAGACAGCGGAGTCTCAGTAATAGGGTCCCGTTTGCACCCTTCGGGTACGGAACCCTAAAAAAACCGCATCAAAATCCGTTGCGTAGTTTTAAAGATCTAAGCATACATAGGGACAGACAGCGGGAAGCTACTTTGTTTTTACTATGTACCTAGTGATGTGCAGGCGATACGGCCGTTACCTTTCTGGTTATGCTCATGCCAGTGACACTGAACCGAAGGCTTTATCTTCATTGTTACCACATGGTGACGACCTTTAAAATACTGTCTCTGATGTTTTCACGGGTCATTGCCACATCCGACATGTGATTGATTAATTATATCTTTATTATTTCTAATTGTTACATTGATTGTGCGGCATTTGGAGTCTGCGGCCTATCTCTTAGTCGACAAAAAATGTGACACTTCGTATTTGTAAAGGCTAGATGTCTAAATTTAGTTTGTTTGTATCCAGCAGTGTACTTCCTGCAGCTGAAATGATGATGTTGATGATTGTAATGTAACAATTTAAGTACTTATAAAAAAGAACTTTTTAAATGAATTGAAAAGATGCAACGGATACTCTCGGATAAGCGAGGTTATGTATGTTGTTTTTTAGCATTTATCATTCTAAATTACATTTGATTATATACGTTGTGTATCCTAATCCTATAACTTTGATACCTCATTCTGTGCTCACTCGGTAGTATGTATAAATCCGCCATTTTTTTTAAATTATTTATAAACCCAGGGTTACTCTGACAATCAAGACGAATCTAACGACAACTCTTAAGCTAAAATCCAACAAGCCATTTATGCTGTAGAGCGTGCTAAAGAAATATACATACATAAACACTCAAAAAACATATCTCTCCTTCTGGCGCAGTCGGGTAGAAAGTAATACTGATTGGCAATTGGCATACATACGAGTATATATCAAAAGTATTTCATATTCTAGGTGTGGGTAATGGGCGAGCATCCCGATGACAAGTCAATAGAGAGCATCCTGGCGGAGGAAGCGCGGCAGAGAGCGCTGACGCAGGCGCGGGAAGAGGCGCACCAGCTGAGGAAGTCAGTAGAAAAGGAACTCACACAGCTCATAGACTACAAGCCTTTGGATAGCTTGGAACAGGTGAGTGCTAGTGACCAAGTAGACAACAAGGCAATTGAGAGTATTCTAGGTGAAGAGGCGCGGCAGTGAGAAGAGACCAGTTGAAGACGTCGGTGGAAAAAGGAACTTACGCAGCTTATAGACTACAAGCCTTTGGATAGCTTGGATCAGGTGAGTGTTACTGACCAAGTAAACAACAAGGCAATTTAGAGTATTTTAGCTAAGGTGACGTGGCAGTGAGAGAAGACGCACCAGGTTATGAGGTTGGTGGAAAAAGAATTTATGCAGCTAATAGACTAAAAGCCTTTGGATAGCTTGGAGCAGGTGAGTGTTGGTGACTAAGTAGATAGCAAGGAAATCGAGAGTATTCTAGGTGAGGAGGAGCGGCAGTGGAAAGAGGCGCACTAGTTGAGGAACTCAGTAGAAAAGGAACTCACACAGCTCAACTACTACAAGCCTTTGGATAGCTTGGATCAGGTGAGCGTTAATGACCAAGTAAACAACAAGGCAATTGAGTGGTAGTGAGAGGAAACGCACCGAGTTGCTGAAGTTGGTGGAAAAGGCCCTTACGCAGCTTATAGACTATAGGCCTTTGGGTAGCTTAGAACAGGTGGGTGTTGGTGACCAAGTAGATAGCAAGGTAATTGAGAATATTTTAGCTGAGGAGGCGCGGCAGTGAGAAGAGACCAGTTGGTAAGTCAGTGGAAAAGAAACTTATGGTAAATGGCACTTCATCTACCTACTAGAATGAAATAGAAACCTTTCTTTTTCATAACCTTTCGGTAGCTCTATTAATCATTGGATTTGATTTCATGCAGGTGGTGCGTCTCTAGGATCTACCTCATTGGCCGTCCGTACCTCAATGACCCCGTCTTATTTCTTTATAATTAGTGTAGTTTATCAAGATGATAACTGACATGTAAGCTCATCCATTACTGCAACAGGGTTTCTTGCCTTGGGCACCGTAAGGGACAGGTAGAGTGATAAAGGCTTGATCTTTTACGTTATCGATATCGACGTTGTCATTAATTTCAGAAGTTCGACCTATCCCCAAAGACCTTGGATCCTCTCGAAGACACGCTGGAGATCTACTGCACGGTGGACGAGCTCCGGCAGAGGATCGAGGCACTGGAGCCCGAGGTCAAGATCTCGGACAAGAAGGACAAAGAAGATTACTGCAATGACAACCTGAAGCTAGACTTGAATAAGAATACCTTGCATTTCAACTTCATTGAGGGGAAGAGGGATGTTTTACAGGTAAGTGTTTGATTTGTTACATTGAAAATGGAATCATTATTCATGTTTACCTACAAAGCAAGATACTCCATCAAACATTGTCAAATTTGCATATGACCTTTGCCAGCCTAATATGAGTTCCCTACTGGACTACATTCCTCTCCCAATAATTCTAGGATTCGCCAAAAATACACCACGCTGGGCAGGATTGGTGATCGCAATAGATGGTGTAACTGAAAACCTTGCATTGCTTTTTGAGTAATATACAAAGTACTAAGTAGGCAGTACCTCATTCAGGGTAATATACTGAGGTACTGCCTATTTGGTACCACTGCGACACATCACACAACTGATTTTGCATGCATCGCTTTTATGATGATTTTGTATTAGGTAATTGTATGTGTTTGATGGTTCAAATAAACTATTTATCTATCTATATTTTTTGCACAGAAAACTCTTCTGCCTGTTCTCTGTAACTTGTACTTATTGTTCCTTTTTAGTCACCTCCCAATAAACAAACAAACACCTGAAAAATTGTACCTAATTCCACCGTTACTACACGCTTGTTCCGCTCATTATTTTTAGGTACTTACTTTAAAACGTGATGATATGTATTACAGGAGCTAGGCATCCCGAGCAATGGAGATGGAGTGAGCAATCGAGTTGCGGCGTGGGAGAGGCGGGTAGCGGCCGCCAGGGCTGGAGACATCTTACGAGGACTGAGAGCCAGACGGGCGCGGACGTTGAGAGATGCTCAGCTACACGCGCATGATGATGAGCGGGCTTGGAGAGAGCAAGGTGAGTATTTCTTCTTTAATGCTGGGACTTTACTTCCAAGAAGGCATTGCATTGCATCATACGTAGCTACGTTCGCGATGCAGTAACAAGCAAAATTGAGCGCTACAAATCACTATTAAAGTTTAATTTGGTTATCAGACGATAATTATGTTATTTTTCGGAGTAAATCTGTGAAACCCTTGGTCTAGGAGCAAAAAAAGCATATTATTTACTAGCTGCGTATGCACGCAGACAGAAGTAGTTGGGCCAGCCATCCCAAGGCTACTCATAAAACATCACTTCTGTTTCCCGTTTTTCATCTGTTGCTACTAACACTAAGAAAGAGCGGAGTCTCCTGACAAACAAGCATACTTTTTGCTTAAAAGGAGGCTCCAGCAACAAAAGCTTAATTTAAATAGTTACCTAATAAACATTTTTTTTTAACACACAACTAAAAACACAACCTGTGGGCACATATCATCTTGCACCCAGGTCTTGCGATCGTTGATTCTGTCCTTTTTTGCGGGATAAACTTATTTTACTCATGTTTTCAGAACGCAAAGCTAAGGAGGCAGAAGCGGCAATGCGGGCAATTGCCCGCGAGGCTCGCGAAGTCCATCGCCGCAGCGCTGACCTTCGGGAGTACACACCAACTGAACAACCACAAGGTACAGCTTTACCAAAATCTACCAAAGGATTACCAAAAAATACCAAATTACTGTCAAACTGATTGTTAAAACGACTTCGTTTTCGTAGACCTACCAAGGTCCTACCAGTAGGTCTAAGTCCCAATAGACTTACCAATTGGACTACTGGGGCTCTCGGGTTGAGAAACTACTTTGTTCTAGTAGTCCGCTAAATAAAAAGTTAAATAAAAAATTTAATACATTATAATAAATTAAATGGTTTCATTACTAACAAGCCGTGTGGTTCCCGGCAGAGTAGAATAGGACCACTCCAAGTCTTCCCGTGGATGTCGTAGAAGGCGACTTAGGAAACACAAGCTGAACCGGCTAGTATTATACTAAATGTGGCTAAACAAAGCTTATAAACATCAGCACAGATACTATAATACGAGACATCAGTGAGACCTCTCCAACCCGTCTGGCCAGCGTGGAGAGTGTGGCTCAAATCCTCTGGCTAAAATCGCTTTGGTAGTTAAGTACAGAGAGGGTCGTGCAGGTGCTCCTGCAGTGGAGGCTAAAAAAGACCTGATGATGATCAAATCCCTAACTTAATAAACACTTGCTAATTTTCAGCTGGGAAGCCGCCGAGTCAAGAGGCAGTGCTGGAGTGGTTCAGGACACAGGAACTGAAGAAAGGAGTGGGAATGGACGAACAGAACAAGCCGGTGGAATGGTTTCATGGTCATTATTTATCTTTATGAATTAACCCTAAATAATCAGTAGATTTTTTTATTTTAGAAAATTTTACGTTAATCCACAATCTGGTTATTCAATGATTTGTGACCAATATAAAAGAAACAGATTAAAAATGGAAAATAAAAAGTAATATTATTTAAGTATGTACGTATAATAATTTTATAGGTTTGTGAACCACCTAAACAGTTTGTCAGATTTCAATAACAATAAGACAATTCTATAATAATAGTTTTAGAAGCTATGAAAATATAGTTTGGTGTTCCTCGTTCTTTGGCAGTTTGTTCCAACCCGGAGTTAAGTCACTTACTGAATGTCTTTCCAAGGTCAAGGAACCAATATTTTTATGTCCATGTAATAAGGCTGAGATTTGTCTGTGTTCTACTGGCCCCATGGGGTCGGTTCGCTACTGAAAAACACAAATAACATGAGTTTCCTAGAGCTTACTTCAAGAAGTAAATTTTCTAAATTATTAAATCTTTGCTCATAAAAACTTATGCTCTTTTCCAGGTTTGATCACCAGGTCGGAAGCCGAAGAGTTGCTCTCTAACCAGCCGTCGGGCAGCTTCCTGGTGCGCATCTCGTCTCGGGTGTGGGGCTATGCCGTGTCGTACCGCGAGCCCGGGCGCTGCAAGCACTACCTGGTGGAGGCGCTGCCGGCCGGCTACCGGCTGCTGGGCGCGCAGCAGCTCACACACCACAGCTTAGGTAGCTGGCAACATCCTTGTTCAATTAAATTTTTTTTGCCGTGTGTTTCCCGGGAGAGTAGCATAGGACCACTCTTAGGCTGGTTTTACAGTGACGCTTACCGTCCGTGCGGCAGGTAAGCGCGGCCCGAAAGCCATGCAAAAAAATAAACATTCTGCGGTTTACTATGTAGCGATCCAAGACGCTCAAAGCCCGTGGCCCGCGACGTGTACATACTGCGCTGCCGAACGCATCGCTATAAAACGAGCCCAAGTCTTCCCGTGGATGTCGTAGAAGGCGACTTAGGAAACACAAGCTAAACGACGCTTATAAACATCAATGAGACCTCTCCAACCCGTCTGGCCAGCGTGGAGAGTGTAGGCCAAATCCTCTGACTGCTCTGGCTAATACATCTGGCTGCTCTCCTACAGTGAAGACTAAAAAAAGTCCTGAGGATGATGATGAATGTTTTTGTTGATGTGGAACATCTTTCCTGCAGAAGTGTGTAACGGGATGCCGGGGAAGCGCGCGCTATTTGATTTGGCCAGTGAGCGCGGTTGGTTATACCAAGGTGTCTGGTGTTTACACATCATATGCAAGTACTGTACCTATGCCTCGCTCTCTTTTTTTAACATTCTTTCAGTCATTACTAAAGAATGCGTATTTTCTAAATTTTGGTCGACTGGAAGAGATATCACAATCCAAAAGGCATACGTCCAAAGCTAAATAAATCCACTATGGGTGGTTCTGGGTTCGACTCCCAGCAAAATCAAGTTGGAAAATAGCCTTTTTTAAATGTCGTGGACCTTAGGTATTATATATATATAAACCTACATTACCACTGACTGACTCACTGATTGACATAGTTGTTTGACCTGTTCCCGGGTGGGTGGGGTAATGATTGATGTATAGTCGTGTAGAGGGTGCTCCAGTGAGTACCAGAAAAATCGGACATGTTGAAGATCATCAGATCTTAATGTGGACGAAGTACAGCCTGCAAAAACGGTTAGGGTTAGGGGTGTGTTTTTTTTTCCAAAATGTAGGGGGTTGTAAGCAATTTGACGACTGTCATTTGTTTTATGATTTTTTTCAAAATCCAAGATGGCCGCCATACAAGGACAATTTCCGAGTGTGTACCGCGAGACCGTAGGTCGAGCGGAAAGCGAGGCCGCAGGCCGAGCTGCGTTCCGAGGGTGACGCCCGAGCCCCTCTTGACCTCCCCCCTTCCCCCAGTACCCCCCCCCCCTCAAGTGTCTTTGCGAAGTCAGAGGCCAAAGGCCAAAAACAGAACTCTTCTGCGAGGCCGTAGGCCGAGCTGCGTGGCGAGGGCGAAGCCCGAGCCCCTCCTGACCTCCCCCCTCCCCCAGAACCCCCCCCCCAAGTCACTAAGCAAAGCCTGAGGCCGAAGGCCGAAGGCTGAGCCGTACCGCGAGGCCGCAGGCCGAGCCACTCCCACCAAGCGTTGAGCGTTTTTCTTTTAATTTTCCAAGATGGCCGCCAACTGTCGACTGCTTCCGATTTTACTGAAATTCAGTATGCATGGGTTTTTTGGATCGCGGAAACCAAATCTGAAATTTTTTTTGGAATCCAAGATGGCGTCTGGATTTTAGAATTTTAACTTGATTCGTTCATTACGTCCTCCTGGAACATCGAAGGGGTCTGAAATTTTGTATGCTGGGGTAAAGCACCCCGCAGAACTCAAAACTGCAAACAAACTTTGATTCCAAGATGGCGGCGCGTACACGTTTTTATTTTCTTTTATGTTACTGACTTTATCACCTTACCTATTCTCTCAACTGGAAATAAGATTCCAACCAACTTCAACAGCTGCACGAAAAACCGCGGGCTGCTTGCAGCCCGCGCAGCGCCCGAAAAGCTAGTTATAATATATAAACCTACATTACCACTGACTCACTGACTGATTGACATAGTTGTTTGACCTGTTCCCGGGTGGGTGGGGTAATGATTGATGTACGATCGTGTAGAGGGTGCTCCAGTGAGTACCAGAAAAATCGGACATGTTGAAGATCATCAGATCTTAATGTGGACGATGTACAGCCTGCAAAAACGGTTAGGGTTACGGGTGTGATTTTTTTTCCAAAATGTAGGGGGTTGTAAGCAATTTGACGACTGTCATTTGTTTTTTTAATTTTTTTAAAAATCCAAGATGGCCGCCATACAAGGACAATTTCCGAGTGTGTACCGCGAGGCCGCAGGCCGAGCTGCGTTCCGAGGGTGACGCCCGAGCCTCTCCTGACCTCCCCCCTTCCCTCAGAACCCCCCCCCCCTCAAGTGTCTTTGCGAAGTCAGAGGCCAAAGGCCAAAAACAGACCTCTTTCGCGAGGCCGTAGGCCGAGCTGCGTGGCGAGGGCGAAGCCCGAGCCCCTCCTGACCTCCCCCCTCCTGACCTCCCCCCTCCCCCAGAACCCCCCCCAAGTCACTAAGCGAAGCCTGAGGCCGAAGGCCGAAGGCTGAGATGTTCTGCGAGGCCGCAGGCCGAGCTGCGTGGCGAGGCCGTAGGCCGAGCCACTTCCACCAAGCGATAAGCGTTTTTTTTTTAATTTTTCAAGATGGCCGCCAATAGTCGACTGCGTCCGATTTGAGTGAAATTCAGTATGCAAGGGTTTTTTGAATCGCGGAATCCAAATCTGACATTTTTTTTGGAATCCAAGATGGCGTCTGGATTTTAAATTTTTTAACTTTATTTGTGCATAACGTCCTCCTGGAACATCAAAGGGGTCTGAAATTTTCTATGCTGGGGTAAAGCACCCCGCGGAACTCAAAACTGCAAACAAAATTTGATCCAAGATACGTATCCCGTATACGTTTTTATTTTTTTTATACTGACTTTAGCACCTTACCTATTCTCTCAACTGGAAATAAGATTCCAACCAACTTCAACAGCTGCACGAAAAACCGCGGGCTGCTTGCAGCCCGCGCAGCGCCCGAAAAGCTAGTTATAATATATAAACCTACATTACCACTGACTCACTGACTGATTGACATAGTTGTTTGACCTGTTCCCGGGTGGGTGGGGTAATGATTGATGTATGGTCGTGTAGAGGGTGCTCCAGTGAGTACCAGAAAAATCGGACATGTTGAAGATTATCAGATCTTAATGTGGACGAGGTACAGCCTGCAAAAACGGTTAGGGTTAGGGGTGTGATTTTTTTTCCAAAATGTAGGGGGTTGTAAGCAATTTGACGACTGTCATTTGTTTTTTGATTTTTTTCAAAATCCAAGATGGCCGCCATACAAGGACAATTTCCGAGTGTGTACCGCGAGACCGTAGGTCGAGCGTAAAGCGAGGCCGCAGGCCGAGCTGCGTTCCGAGGGTGACGCCCGAGCCTCTCCTGACCTCCCCCCTTCCCCCAGAACCCCCCCCCCCCTCAAGTGTCTTTGCGAAGTCAGAGGCCAAAGGCCAAAAACAGACCTCTTTCGCGAGGCCGTAGGCCGAGCTGCGTGGCGAGGGCGAAGCCCGAGCCCCTCCTGACCTCCCCCCTCCCCCAGAACACCCCCCCCCCCCCCCCAAGTCACTAAGCGAAGCCTGAGGCCGAAGGCCGAAGGCTGAGATGTTCTGCGAGGCCGCAGGCCGAGCTGCGTGGCGAGGCCGTAGGCCGAGTCACTCCCACCAAGCGCTGAGCGTTTTTTTTTAAATTTTCCAAGATGGCCGCCAATACTCGACTGCTTCCGATTTGACTGAAATTCAAAATTTAAGGGTTTTTTACGCCGGGGAATCCAAATCTGAATTTTTTTTGGAATCCAAGATGGCGTCTGGATTTTAAATTTTTAACTTTATTCGTTCATTACGTCCTCCTGGAACATCGATGGGGTCTGAAATTTTGTATGCCCCAGCATACAAATTATATGCCCCAGCATATAAAGCACCCCGCAGAACTCAAAACTGCAAACAAAATTTGATTCCAAGATGGCGGCCCGTATACGTTTTTTTTTTTTTATACTGACTTTAGCACCTTACCTATTCTCTCAACTGGAAATAAGATTCCAACCAACTTCAACAGCTGCACGAAAAACCGCGGGCTGCTTGCAGCCCGCGCAGCGCCCGAAAAGCTAGTCTTATCTATATATGTACTTATTTATTATAAAAATATGGTATCATTGAGTTACAAGTTTAAACTATCTTTAGGGCTAACTCAATCAGTGTGATTTGTCCTTATCTATTATTTATTTCCTAAATCATTTTCGGCATTTGGTATCGATCAAACCTGGTCTATATGAGTGTTGTTCTGCGTTCCAGCTGATCTCATCAAGCACCACGAGTCGGTCCCGCTCACCGAAAGCGGCGGGGAGACGCTCCGCGCGCCCGTCCGCCCCGCGCGCCCGCCCGCCGCACTCTCTCCATAACGTTCCATGTTCCACACATCACTCATAAATAAAATAAACATAGAATACCCGCTGCCACAGAATACAGTAAGTGTATTTCATACAGAACGGAATCTCCTAAGGTCCCTTGCAATATGCGTCCCCGTTCCCCGTCCACGCACCTCTCCCCCGTTCTTGTGCCGTCGTGCACACGTCAATGCGTGTGTGTTCGCCCGCTCTCCCCTGAAACAAGGCGAGAACGGGGAAGAGATGCGGGGACGGGGAATGGGGACGCATATTGCAAGGTACCTTAGGAAATTCCGTTCTGTATGTAATTACTCTTACTGTCCTCTATACTGCTGCTACGCTTTTCAAAAATAGAGTCCTTAGACTTCTGTGTCGCAAAAATTCTAAGGGTTGCTACACACTTATTCGAGCCGGCATTGTCGGATCGGCAGTATTTTCCGAACAAAGCCGACCCGAAGCAATTATATGGGCTTTTTCCTAAACATTCATCTACATGTATTCGATTTTACCGCCCGGCTGTGTCGATTAATGCCGGCCCGAATAAGTGTGTAGCAAGCCTTATGAAGTTATTTTTTATTTTTTCTATAGGTCTCTTAGATCCGCAAGTTAGTGGTATTAACCACTCTGTATTACTCGCACTGCGTCAGTGTCAATCAATATGACATTCTGTTCCATTTTAACGGTGCGTGGGGCACCAAGCTAACGTTGAGGGTCTAAACCTGTGGTCTAAACCTTACTTTATACCTTCAACAGTACTTACTTACGTAACCTACTTATTTTGATATAAATTGCTTATGTTAGCTTGTCCGCAATTCCTACCAAGATGTACCATAGTCCGTTGTTAAGAGTATAAGCAAGCACACAATTACGTCAAACAAGTATACATACACGTACTAGGTAGGTATATACAATAAGCTTATTGCAAATACATATTTTATTGAATTTGTAAGCATTCAAGTATTCATTTTTTATTACAAAAAGAGGAAATATGTACTTATAAAATAAAGGGGAAATGGGTCGGGTCACGATTCTTGTAAAGATGAAAACTCTACAAGAATCGTGACCCGACCCGTTTCCTACCAGAAATACCTAAGTAAATAATAATCAAAAGTTCGAGTTTCGTTCACGATATTTTTTACAACATACTTCCGCTTTTACTAAATAGAACTTACTTGTAAGAGTTGTCTGAAAAAGTCTTTCTTAAAATTAAAAATCTACAATATACAACTATTAAAATAGATCACAAACTTTGATCATCAATTAAAGATCGTAGGTCACAAATTATTATATTTGTTCAAGTGCTTCCACATGTGTGCTTAAATAAACCGGTCAAGTGCGAGCCGGACTGGTACATGAAGGGTTGCGTACCTCCGTACATAACGTACGATAAAACGCTACAAAAAAACACGTTTCTTGTATGACGGACGACCTCTTTAATTTTCAACTTTACTTACCTAATTTTTTTGTACTTGCTATAGCGGCCACAGTAATACATAATGGGTGAAAATTTTAAGTAGCTATCTAGCTACATACGAGTATTACGATTTAAGAAATAGAGCCCTGTGGCAGACGGAAAGCTAGACGGATAGACAGCGGAGTCTCAGTAATAGGGTCCCGTTGCCACCCTTTGGGTACAGAACCCTAAAAAGGTCATATCTTAGCGCTCGAATTTATAAGGCTTATTTTTTAAAGATCAAGTTCCGCGAATTTTGTTCCTGAAGTAACGTAAATTGCATACAACCGCAGATTGGTAATAACTACATATTATTTCAAGCATGAATAATATAAGATACTGACTATTTACGGTAAAAATATTATCTCTTATTGTCCCTGCCTCATGAGATTATTGTCGGAACATTAAATCATCCATCAGTCATGTAGTCTTTAAGGTATAATCAACTCTATGTATATTATTGTAGTTTTGCGTAGCTGTAAGGACGTGATAATCAGAGATTTCGAATGTCATTGATGATTCGAGAGCATATAAATTTTGTGTTATTAAAGTCGAAAGTAGCTTGCAGCAATATAATAATTGATTTTATGCTTAGTCACAAGATGTACATGTCTCAATAAAAACAAAAATTTCAACTTGTTTCACTACTGTGAAGTTTATATACATCGTTGAAAACATCCAATAAGCATGTAGTAATACCGTGGTTCAACTAGAATTGTAATATTACTTATTGTTACTTATTGTGGAATGAGAGGGTTGCTGCACACTTTATTCGGTCCGGCATTGTCGGTTCAGCAGTATTTGTCGAACAACAAAGCCGACCCGAAGCTATTATATCGGCTTTTCTCCGAACATTCACCTACATATATTCGATTTTACCGGCCGGCTGTGCCGATTAAGGTGAAGATAAAGGCAAATGGCCTTGAAGTGGCGCCCTCATTTGAAATAAATTGTTTACTCGTAAATATGGAGATAATTTCCATATTGCTCTTCGTCATGCACTAGATAGCCCTTTAAATTATTTTATGAACCACCGTTGAAAGTAATTACATTAGTCCGTCTAGCTTTAAAACTTGCCTCCGCCAAAAGTGGCCACGGCAAGTTTTAAAGCTAGATGGATCACCAATAATAGTTTCAACGGCAGTTCATAAAATAATTTAAAAGGATATCTAGTGCATGACGAAGAGCAATATGGAAATTATCACCATATTTACGAGTTAACAATTTATTTCACACTTCAAGGCCATTTGCTTATCCCTTCACCTTAATGCCGGCTCGAATAAGTGTGTAGCAACCCTGAGATTTTTTTGCGAAAATGCTTTTAAAAAATCTATCGCTTATTCTGTAAAGGACAAAATCTGTTCTTGGCAGATTCTTGATGAGACAGATATTTTAGTCATCCACAAAATTCTTTAATTTTAAATATTAGTGATGTCTACACTATTGAAATCTTTACTTATCTAATAGAGTAGCCATAAAAGGCGCCAATTAGTATGATACATAAATTATTTAGCACAAGCAAAAGACAATAAGTAATCAATGGTGGTAATTCGAATAAAGCTAAGAGTTGATCTCCACAGAAAGTTTGATTGAATTATACTTTCAAAGGGAATAGGCAGACATTTTTAAAAATGGATGGTTATGCATTACGCCTGATCGCTTTATTATATTTCATGCATTTTTAAGTTTATATCAATAAGAACAAATTTACTTACTGGGTAGTTACTATTTATTGTGATAATTCACCAATTTCTCTACACATCGCCACAGTATTAGTTCGCTTAAATTATAAATTCCGAATATATGAGCCAAAGTGAAATTCTGTAACATCGGAGTTTGAAGCTTCTTCTCTAGATGTTAAGGTCTATTGTTGCTGAAAACGATGTGTATGCCATTTGTCGTTCGTAGAACAAATAGATCTATGTAGAATTAGTTTCGAGTCATCAGAATTTGTATTATACTATACTTTAGTTTTAAACTGCCAATTAAAATGTATATAAAATAATTTGATGGTTTCATTTGCGACCTTTTCTCTAACATTTCATTTTATAAGTTACCTACTTACTACTTTTTTTTACGAAATATTATAATAGGTAGGTAATTAAAACTAATTCTTACTTAAATTACCTATTATAATATTAAATACCTATTTAATATGTAATGAATCATTTATTCATAAGATCCTTTGCAGAAACCTGACGGTACACTGGCACACACGGCTTTAGAAAAAGCTAATTTACTAGCTTTACTGTTTGCCGAAAACTCACGTCTGGATGCTAGCAATCAAACACGGCCCCAGTTACCTCCTTGTGGATGTAAAATGCCTGAAGTCCGCATTCATCAAAAGGAGGTTCTCAAGACTCTACGCAATTTAGATGTGAATAAAGCCAGTGATCCCGACGGTATTCCTGCTATTGTCTTAAGGAATTGCGCACCCGAGTTGTCTCCTGTTCTGACGCGCCTGTTTCGTCTATCTCTTAGGTCCGGAATCGCCCCAAAAATGTGGAAGCTCGCCAATGTTCAACCCGTACCTAAGAAGGGCAGTCGTGCCGACCCTTCAAACTACCGCCCAATTGCAATCACCTCCATTCTGTGTAAGGTAATGGAGCGTGTAATAACAAGCGTTTACTTGCGTACCTTGAGGACAATGATCTCCTCAGTGACCGGCAATACGGATTTCGCCAGAACAGATCTACTGGGGATCTTCTTGTGTACGCTACACATCTTTGGGCTGAAGCCCTTGAAAAATACGGTGAGGCACTTGCTGTATCACTTGACATTTCAAAGGCATTTGACAGGGTGTGGCATGACGCTCTTATAGCGAAGCTTTCCGCTTACGGTATCCCTCCCAGCCTTTGTGCTTGGATTTCCGATTTCCTGAGGGAACGGTTTATTCGAGTAACTGTTGACGGCTGCTCGTCTGACCTATTGGCAATTAATGCTGGAGTACCTCAGGGATCTGTTCTTTCTGCAACGCTATTTCTGCTTCACATTAACGATCTGCTAAAGCCCGGTATTTTTGGGTATGCAGACGATAGCACCGTTACGGAAAGATATTTTTCTAGTGCAAGGGCAAAAAACCGGAAATAGACGAACTAAGAGAGGCAATGGTGTTCCATACCAATCTTACTCTGCAAGCTGTCTCCGATTGGGGTGATGCCAACCTTGTGAGATTCAATGCCTCTAAGATACAGGCGTGTCTCTTCTCTGCTAAAAAGAGCCCTTTCAACTTGGCTCCCACTTTCCGGGGTGTGCCTGTTCCTGTCACCCGTCATCTCGAACTTCTTGGTATGGATCTCATCAAATCTTAACTTCGGTAGCTATATTGAGTCCAGGGCTAAGACGGCTTCTAAAAAACTGGGCATCCTCTCCAAGGTCCAACGGTATTTTACCCCTGACCAACTGTTGAGCCTTTACACAGCTCAAGTCCGCTCATGTATGAAGTATTGCTCCCACCTATGGGATGGATTTGCCCGCTATCAGCTCGAAGCCCTGGAATCTATCGACAGACGTGCCAGAAGACTCGTTGGTGATGAGATGCTTACGGCAGGACGGCTCCAAATCCTTGAACATCGCCGACTAGTAGGAAGTCTGTGTGTCTTCTACAGGCTGCATTTCGTAGAGTGTGCGCAGGAATTACACAATTTTATTCCCCCTGCACCATTCCACCATCGGACAACTCGACGTGGACAGGGATTCCACCCATTTGTGGTCGATATTCCTCCTCATCGTACCTCTCGATTCGCCTCCTCCTTCATTGTGCGAACCGCTAAGGTGTGGAATTCCCTCCCTGCGTCGATGTTTCCCCATACCACTGGTATGACTCTCCATTGATTCAGAGTAACATATATACCTACTACTACTACAAACGAAACAATTTATCTGTACACACGTCGATGTGTGAGTTTTATACTTAGGGTCGCACCGCAGAATTATTTTCATACTTACCTACTAACCAGTTCGACAAATTTACGATTATATTTTTCCATACCGGAAGATTTGCGAACACTATGACGTAAAAAATATTCTGTTTTATATGTATTAAATGTTACAGAAAAGTCGGAAACAGCTACGTAATATCACTTCACAAATATTTTTCATTATGTCCATTGTCCATTTCACCTATAGTTCACTTTACTGATTATTATCGAGTCATTTATAATTAATTATAAATGACTAATACAATGACTAATGACACGCACTAATTTCACTATTGTAATATAGTAATTTGCATAGTTTGCATACGTGAAATTATATTGTTGCTTTGCTTACCTGTTTTCATCATTTGGAAATGTATGAAATATACGTTCTTTAGAGTATTGGGTGGATAAACAATTATTATACGCGCACCTTCTCACCATGATGGTTACTATTGGTTGACAGTTCTCAAGACAACACACGTCGCGTATTGCGTGCGGCTAGTAATTAAACCCTGGTTTGGAGCCGTCAAAGCTCACAAAGTGCGGGGGAGAGGTGCGGGGACGCCAATTTGCGGGAGACGCTGTGAGATACCATTCTGTTTGACTCTTATGTATTCTGTGCCCATACATATAATTTAGGGATTTTCGCAAGAGTGAACAGGCATTTTTTTGAGTCTGCGTGATACACCTTAGACCTCATCTTAACTTCCCATCAGGCTAGATAGAGGTCAAACGCACTCAAATTTCTAATAAAATAAAAAAAATAAAATTAACAACATTAAAATAAAATTAATCTATAACTACATACGTATAAAACTAAACTGAATAAAAATACTTAAATAACATAAAAAAAAAATTAACCCAAATCGCTGCGCTCGCAGGGTAGGGTGAGGCTGGTGGCATTCCCACGTTGAATGGCCAGGCTCAGAATTTGGCCAAAATGCGCACCAGCCCTTGGACACAGAATACATAAGAGTCAAACAGAATGGTATCTCACAGCGTCTCCCGCAAATTGGCGTCCCCGCACCTCTCCCCCGCACTTTGTGAGCTTTGACGGCTCCCAGGGTTTAATTACTAGCCGCACGCAATACGCGACGTGTGTTGTCTTGAGAACTGTCAACCAATAGTAACCATCATGGTGAGAAGGTGCGCGTATAATAATTGTTTATCCACCCAATACTCTAAAGAACGTATATTTCATACATTTCCAAATGATGAAAACAGGTAAGCAAAGCAACAATATAATTTCACGTTATTACCCAGCAACCATCTTGATATATATACCTTTCTCGCTCTCTCGCATTGGCGGGAGATACACAAGAGCGAGATTGCAACATTACCGGATTGCTAATAAGCAATCCGGTAATGTTACATAGGCTCCTCGCTCACAGGTAATCACATACACGCAGATGCCAACTAGATTTCCGCGGGTTATAGTGCTAAATGCCATTGTTGACAATGACAACTTGACATGCTGAGTGTAAGCGTGATAAATTTGTTTATTTTTATTGAATTTATTCATATAATTACCGTATAGTTTTGCGCCGAATATGCAAATTACTATATTACAATAGTGAATTAGTGAAATTAGTGCGTTACAATATAAATGACTTAATAATAATCAGTAAAGTGAACTATAGGTGAAATGGACAATGGACATAATGAAAAATATTTGTGAAGTGATGTTACGTAGCTGTTTCCGACTTTTCTGTAACATTTAATACATATAAAACAGAATATTTTTTACGTCATAGTGTTCGCAAATCTTTCGGTATGGAAAAATATAATCGTAAATATGTCGAACTCGTTAGTAGGTAAGTATTAAAATAATTCTGCGGTGCGACCCTAAGTATAAAACTCATCACATCGACGTGTGTACAGATAAATTGTTTCGTTTGTAGTAGTAGTAGGTATATGTTACTCTGAATCAATGGAGAGTCATACCAGTGCCTTGGATTCTCTGAGGCATTGATTAAGCGTGCGGAAATTTCCTAATATAACTGACGGGCATCCGCACCCCAAGACCCCAAGGTCTCCACGGCAAAAGGCGCAAATATATACGGCTCTCCCAAAGCCGCATACTTGCGCCTTTTATTGGCTTCAACAGTCGCAGCAGCAATATTACTTATACCTACTTCTAATTTCCAATTCGACTGATTTTGGTACTTATCTACTCTGAGGTGAAATAAAAATTACGAATTAAATACATCGATTATTATTTAAAGTGTTTATTTTTCGTGTTCTGAAAAATTGAAATGCATCACTATACAAATTATTTACAAGTCAACTACTATGTAGATTACCCCTTTATAATATTTTATCATAAACCAACGATGGTATGATGACATTTTATAATATTAAAAATAAACAACGCAAAATTATACAAACAGATTATAATTTTTCATATTTATTAAATAAATAAATAACATGCAATATTATAACAAAACGTGATGTTCTAATATCTAAATTAATGTATCATTAATAAATAGGTAACTAGAGTTTACTCAAAATTTCTTTACAAAATCTTAGTCTCTGAGATCTTTTTAATCTAGTTCACGGCACGTCTGTTAGCACGGAACAGCATTTTCCTATGCTGCTATCCTTGTCTACGCCGCGGAATCGGCGATGCTGCCGCATTCCCTCGCTGTCTCGCTCTCGCGAATGACTGTTCTGAGCGACAGAAAAGGATAGCAGCATAGGAAAATGCTGTTCTGTGCTGAAAAATATGTCCCAAACCACACAGAATGTCAACTACGCAAAATTTACAAAAGAATGGATTTTATGATTGATCATGCTACAAATAATCCTGCGACCACAGAAGACAGTAAGAGTAACATACAAAACGGAATCTGCAGTATGCGTTCCCCGTCCCCGCACCTCTCCCCCGTTCTCGCCTTATCCCAGGGTGAGAGTGGGCGAACTCACACTGCACGGCGGCCAAAGAACGGGGGAGAGGTACGGGGACGGGGAACGGGGACGCATATTGCTACAATTCCGTTCTGTATGTTACTCTTACTGTCTTCTGTGCTAAGACTTGAATAAATGTAGGCATCATAGATTGACGTAATGTAATAATCAGTAAAAAACAATTTTAGCCTCAATAATTGTATGATTGGACGTTTTGCGCAGCAGACATTTTGCACCAGTCGCACATGACCACATCAGGATGTTGCGTATTTACAAAGTACAAACCACGTCTACAATAATGTAATTAAGTTAAACAGTCTTGATCGGTCTAATAGTAGGCGGCTTTCCAGTAGCCGTGGTCGTACAGTCACATGTATGGGAGATTTGTAGGGGTCTTCATATTTGCAATTACTACTGCGTTCTGAGAAAAAAAGACAACATTTCAATTTAGATATCACCCTTGAAGTTATATCCGAATACCTACATGGGTTGGAGATTACGGATAGTAGGTGCTTTGACTTCATATCTTTTAAGTCTTGAGGGTGCACAAGGTATGGTCACAGAAGACATTAAGAGTTTTGACATTACATACAGAACGGAATCCGTTTAGAAGCATATCGTCAAAAGCGCAAAATGACAAACAATCGCAAATTGTCAAAAGAGCAGAAAGTCAAAAGCGCAGAATGACAAAGGCGCACAATGTCAAAAATTAACTTAAACGAGCTAATTGTTTTTGTAATTATTTTTGGCCAGTCGTAATGGGAAATAAAATATATTTTTTTAGGAAAATAAATATTTTTGACTTATATAACGTCTAACAAAATACTCTGAACTCAACTTATATGGAAGGCCAGAAATTATTATTCATATTTCGATTTAATTTAACGTAAAAAACGACATTATGTGCCTTTGGCATTCTGCGCTTCTGACATTCTGCTCTTTTGACAATTTGCGATCGTTTGTCATTTTGCGCTTTTGACGAAATGCTCCTGAACGAACGGAATCTCCTAAGGTCCCGCGCAATATGCGTCCCCGTCCCCCGTCCCCACACCTCTCCCCCGTTCTTGTGCCGTACCTTAGGAGATTCCGTTCTGTTCTGCTTCTGTGGTATGGTATCATGTAATATTAATTTGAAGTTTGACTCACAGTAGTCTCCCAAGCGTCGTACGCCTTGGCTAAAGCGTTGCAGGCTGGTGGTTTCTTTGCTTTCTTTAGCGGACTGTTGCTAGCTGAAACATAAAGAAATCATTATATCTCTTCGAAGACTGGTGGTTTTTTCCACGGAGTCATCATCATCATCATCCAAGGGTATTTCCGGTTGCTGGATCCTCAGCGGTAACGCTTCAGAGCCGCTAGCGTCCGCTATCTAACCTAGGTGATTTGAAGAGGTTACTGGTTTTTTACAGAGCAACTGCCGTCTCATCTTCGCAACCTAAAGGGTAGACTAGAATCAATCCTAGGTTAGTTTGATAAACGCTAGATGGCTTTCAGGACCTACAGCTTTACATGCCTTCCGTAGTACGATATCATCTTTCTTTTCGGATAATCAGGTGGTTCAAGCCCGCAATATTCTAACCAGACTGGAAGCAACTTTTCACAAAGCATGCTTCCCAGTGGGATTTGCATCCACGACCTCTCCAGATCACAAGGCGAACACCTTAACCACTGGACCACGCATAGATCTCATCATATATCCCCTTGCTTAGGTGGTCCGACCACCTAGCAGGTGGGTGTCCTACGCTGCGCTTGCCGGTTCGTGGCCGTTATTCGAGACCCTTTCTGCTCCATCAGCCACCGGTGCTTCGCGCTATGTGCCTCGCCCAGTGTCACTTCAATTGATTATCTCATTGAAGTGGCAGTGGGCGGTGCATATAGTGTTTGGCTATGTTAGGGACTTTTATTCTTCTACGATCGATCAGGTAGGAAATGTATAAAGATATCTCACCACCAGGCACATAAGGTAGCGACAGTTCCGGTGGCATCTTCTTCCCGTTCTTCTTCGGCGGGCCGCGACCTCGAACCAGGTCCTCGTCCATCACCAGCCTGTTGTTCACCCTACAAAGGAACAAATAATGGCAAGACACACAACTACACATATTTGTTATGATTTGCAGAACCAAAAAGATTAGCCCGAAAGCCTAGACCAGGCCTTAGGTACATAGACTGGTTTTACAGCTGAACGGGACAACCGTACGGATAGCCCGTACGGGCTCTCGGAGCGGAAACACACGTGAGGCAAAAGAACATCGTTTCACAGCGACGCGGATCGTTCCGTACGGCACACGTTCCGAGTGGAGCCCGTACAACACCACCCGCTCAATTACACTAAAGACTCGTTTCAAAGCAATCCGTGCGTTTCCCGTACGGGTCGCCCGTATTACGGCCGAACCGTACCGCAGTAGGTATGCACAGAGGAATGACAAGATACCTGTGCAACCTAACGTAGTACGCGAAGCGCGCGGTCGCACAGGTATCTGATTAATCGTCTGTACTTTCAGTTAACGCATACTCGCTAGTTTGAGAACACGTTTACTGGCACAAGGGACCGAAGATAAGTAAAAACAGTACCAACGCTACATGTAATTTTTTTTAATTTTTTTTTATTAGATATTTGAGTGCGTTTGACCTCTATCCAGCCTGATGGGAAGCTGAGGTCTAAGGTGTAACACGCAGACTCAAAAAATGCCTATTGACTCTTGCCTTGAAAATCCCTAAATCATATGTATGGGGAAACATCGACGCAGGGAGGGAATTATTTTGAGAAACTCCTCTCTAAACTCTGCATTCTATTAAATATTTAAAATATAGATTTTTCTATCCCTATAGGGATAAAGACATACTTTTTTATGTAAGTATGTATTCTCTTTTTGCCTCGTCTTTAGGTAAGTACTTTGGTTGGCCCATAAGCGAGCAGAAAGTTCAGACTTACTTTTTAATATACGGCGTCTTTGGATATGTATTAACAGGCACCGGAAACGTCTGAAAAAAGAAAAAATATATAAAATGATGACTACGAGGAGTTTATTTGAATGGGATCGACAGCTGTAGTAAGACAGAAGCTTGTAGTTTAGACTAGGTTCGATTGAATTAGACTATGTCAAATTATTTATTTTATTATTTAATCTTTATTGACCATCTAAATTAAAAAACTGAATTAAAACCTAAATTAAAAAATAAAACTGTGTTTAAAAATCTAAATGTTGATCATGTGGCATGGTGCCAAGAACACTGGCTGCATTCCCGCGCTGAATGGCTACTGCAATTCTCTGCGCGAGATATGAGCCAGCCCTCTTGTCACCAGCGGCGTCGACGAGCCGATTTATTTAATTTACTTATTCAACTTTATTACAGCAATTGTAAACGGCAGACCTAAAGCCTTGGGATTTCTTATCTCTACCAGTCAACCGACAGGTAGTGCAGAGACAAGTGAGGCTAAAGTCGCAGCAAAAAATTTAACACCCCAGTTACAAAATGTCGAAGACCTTCTCAGTTTAGAGGGATCCGCGTCCTTATTGCTCGTTTTAATTGGTCGATATAAAGCATGCGGGGATTCCCCGCACAAGTACAAGCACCAAAAAAGCATAACACCTACTGACATGGATGTCAAAGCAGCATGTAAAAAACTGAATTAAAACCTAAATTAAAAAATAAAACTGTGTTTAAAAATCTAAATGTTGATCATGTGGCATGGTGCCAAGAACACTGGCTGCATTCCCGCGCTGAATGGCTACTGCAATTCTCTGCGCGAGATATGAGCCAGCCCTCTTGTCACCAGCGGCGTCGACGAGCCGATTTATTTAATTTACTTATTCAA
Source organism: Acrobasis repandana (assembly GCA_963576875.1). Taxonomy (NCBI): domain Eukaryota; kingdom Metazoa; phylum Arthropoda; class Insecta; order Lepidoptera; family Pyralidae; genus Acrobasis; species Acrobasis repandana. The sequence goes on along the minus strand of OY756230.1, from coordinate 3,873,838 downwards.
CTTTATTACAGCAATTGTAAACGGCAGACCTAAAGCCTTGGGATTTCTTATCTCTACCAGTCAACCGACAGGTAGTGCAGAGACAAGTGAGGCTAAAGTCGCAGCAAAAAATTTAACACCCCAGTTACAAAATGTCGAAGACCTTCTCAGTTTAGAGGGATCCGCGTCCTTATTGCTCGTTTTAATTGGTCGATATAAAGCATGCGGGGATTCCCCGCACAAGTACAAGCACCAAAAAAGCATAACACCTACTGACATGGATGTCAAAGCAGCACATGTCTGTTACTATGTCCTATCACTTATACCTAACTCGTAAAAAAATCTCCTTACTTGAAATGTTTCATTGATAGCCCGGGCGAGGGATTTAGGAGGCGCAGGCTTGGCCGGGGGGAGTGCTGCAACTATCTGTCAAAACCAAATAAAAACATCAGTCAACCACAGACCCACCACTACTAGACTTGCAACGATATTGCTAGAAAGAGACTGTCAAATACAGTACAACGTGAGTGTGAAAGAAACGCTGATATGTTTTTTGTCTCTATCGGCGTGGCTGCTATAAGCTGGCCTACTGTCAAAATCTGGGCCAAACAAACCACAAAACGATCGAAGAAAGTTATTAATTTTAGGGATTTTATCATTTAAAAGGTGATTTAGGGTTGTATTTGAGCTTATTACAAGTTAGTAACCATAGTTTAACTCTTATGTATTCTGCGACCATAGTGTGTTCTGTGACGTGTGCAAAATATCGTATGGGTGGAGGCAACAATCAAATATAGAAAGAGAGGCACTAAAGTGGTCACGCACTATGCAGCACTATGCAGGTCTAGTAGTGGTAGGTCTGTGCAGTCAAAACGGAGGTAAACGCCGGAGGTATCCTGTCATTGAAATTAAATTGATAATAAATAGATTACCTCCCTTAATATAATTTTTGGCTTTTCATACCAACTCGGGAGCAGCTGATCGGTGGGAAGCTAAAAATATTTGGGTGGGACGAAGACGCAGTTAGCAAGATCCAAAGGCCACGCTTAGCGAATTTATATTATATTTGTATGATTAAAATTAAGACATCACCTCACTGTGGTCCTGTGTGGAGACTTCTGTGGGAGACGGCTGAGGGGTCTTCTTCTCCAAAGGACTTGCCTCACCCTGCCCCTCTGAAGCTGAAAGCAAAATTACTTTCAACGACTTGCCTCCGTAGCATGGCACCGTAGATAAACCCGGATTAAGTTTATATCGCGTGACGGACTATATGGCCATTCCTTTCGTTATGGTGATAGATAAAATGTTGTCGCCGGTGCCTTTTTCTGCTATTTTATATGCTACTAGCTTTTGCCCGCGGCTTCGCTCGCGTATCCCACGGGAACATTACATTTTCCGGGATGAAAGGTACCCTATGTCCTTCTCAGTACTCTTAATTATGTGTATGTGAATTTTCAAGAAGATTGGTTCAGTAGATCAAGTGTAAAGAGGTAACAAACAAACAAACAAATATAGAAACTCACTTTCGCATTTATAATATTAGTTGGGATTAGGATTAGGATATTATTGCTACGGGGGTTTCTACGAGTTGCTACGATGCTACAAGTTCTACGAAATCGTAGCTGATGGAAGAAGGTATTATCAGTATTATACTACGCTCATACTACATCATCCGCAAGACTCCTGCCTGGGTAGTACAGGATATTTAAATTTCAATGCGCAATTTATTTAGTAAGGTCAGCCCATGATATCGAGTACAATATTAAAAAAATACGATATGGTTAATATGAAAAAGATATACTACCTTTTACAGTCTACTTTTATAACTATGAGAACAAACATATCGTTAATCCCAATCGTATAGCCCAACCCCAACCTGGTTTATGGTAGGTCTGGAAGAAAAGAAAATACTGAGAATGTACCAGCTGCTTCTATTTCAGTGCTGATCGTAAAAGTCGATCGAGGGAATGGGCGAAAATGCGAATCATGTCACTAGTAACATCGCCTAGGCGATACGGCTATTTTGGTTTCTTTTTTGACCTTCACGCCCTCCATCTCTAAAGTCTTGCTGCCCTGCCTAGAGCCGATAGGCCAAAATGCTCTGTCTGCCCCATTAGGGATAAAGACGTGAAAGCGTTGAAAGTCAATCTTGGTAGACTTTTTTGCTGCCAATTTAAATATTTATCTCGAGCTTAACTATGTCTACATTGCCTGTCATGCTGTGTGTACACGCTTTTGGGTCTCAGTCTAAAACAGTGTCTGTAACTTATGGAAATGATTATTACATGTTGTGTATGCCATAATAAATAAAGAAATACATAGTTCAATTACCCAATATTTTTTTCTCCGTTCCCATTCGCGTTAATTCCCATTCGCGTTTTTTCCCATTTGCTTTATTTTCCATACAATATTGTGACCAATAGATAATTTTCTCACACGATTTAATTTCTACTCATTCTTTTCGCTACACGCATCTTTACCTATGCATTTATTTTACCAATCCGGATCATTCACACACATATGTATGTGAATGATCCGGTTAAAACATACATATGTATGTTTTAACTGTATTATAAATTCTCAATAGTCTAATTTTGTCAAATGAAAATAGGTATAACCATGTATTTGTACCTACCCGGTGTGTAGTTGTAGTCGATGAGAGACTCGCCCGCAGTGCTGTCTGTCCTCGATCTGCTGTGGTCCTGCGAGTCAAAGTCAAAATTATTTATTGCTTAACTTTGAGTTAGTATAGTATAGTAGTATATACGTTATGATCTTAAACTGAATTGTTGTTATCTTATGTACTTTATGGTTTGCAATAAATTATTAAGTATTAAGGTTTGCTACACACATATTCGGGCCGGCATTCATCGGCACAGCCGGGCGGTAAAATCGAATGTATGTAGATGAATTGCTTCGGTTCGGGTTTGTTGTTCGTCAAGACAATGCCGGCCTGAAAGTGTGTTGACAATCCATACGGCTAAAATTGGGTGGGAACTTAAGATTAGGCTAAACTTACGTTTGTTTTCGAGGCCCGGCTAAAGTTCAATAAAATGTAAATTTGCATGCATTTATTTCATCTTTAGCCGGTTCAACTGCACATTAACCGAAACGACACGGTTAAATTGTAACTTTACGGATAAAAGGGGGTGACCATATCGCGTGAAGGGGTGTAAATACAAATAGTTCTTATTTTTAATGACTTGTTCGTAAAAGTCGATCAAGGGAATGGGCGAAAATGCAAATCATGTTAATAGGCGATGCGTCTAGCAACCCATCACTATTTTGTCATTATTATTTATCATCACATTACTTGTTCCCCCTACTCGCCCACCATCACACTAAAATCGGCCTTTGAGTCTTGCGGCCTTGGGCTCTGTCTGCTTAGAGCAGCAAGACACAAAGTGCTCTGTCTGCCCCGTTATGAATAAAGACGTGATAGTGTGTACGTGACTTGATACTAGAGAAATGGGGTGTTGGCGACGACTTCTCAGAATAAGTTGAACAGCCCACCGCACCAATGTCTCCATACTAAGGAATTGCGAATTAAGAATAGGCTCTCGTCGATTGTGCAGTTACGAATCCTTAAATTCTTCGGCCATGTCACCCGCAAAGAAAACTCGATGGAACGTTTGGTGATTCAGGGTCGAATTGAAGGCAAGCGTTCACGTGGTCGATCTCCAATGAGGTGGTTAGATCTCGTCAAAGCTGTAACACAGTGCCCAGCAACTGAATGCTCCAAGAAAGCCGCAGACAGAGTTACGCGGAGAAAAATAGCAAAAGCAGCGGCCTTGGACGAACTACCGAATCCATAATCACGACCAGGTCTGTCAAGAGTGTACGACTAAGAAAACTTGATACTTACGGGAATGATGCTCAGGGTCCACTGTTGCCTCGGTTTCCCCGCCACCCGCGCCGTGCTGGCTTGCTGAGGCGGCGTCTACACAAACAATCACAAACATGAGTTCTGACATTGCGCCACTAGTCTTCTCGTATTTAAGTAGGGAGAAAGGGTCACGATTGTGAAATAGTTATTTTATAGATGATGATTGCTGTAGATGCTTTCCATTTTGTATTAATTAGTTATAAGCCAGATAGCCGATGGGGCAGAACAGAAAGGCTCTCGAATGACGGCCAACCGGCAAGCGCAGCGTAGGACCTGCTAGGTGGTCGGACTTCCTGAGCAAGGTTGCAGGAAAACACTGAATGCAGGACGGATCCGATCGGTCGTTTTGGAAATCTTTAAGGGGAGCTAGTGGACTTCTTGTGGCTGATATGATGAATTATAAGTAGTATTTTATACTAATGCGCTGTTTTTAGAGTAATTGTTTTATATTATTCACATAGTCGACAGGACAGCGAAGCTGAACTGGGAGTGGGCCGGACGTCTTTGTCGAATGACTCCGGAAAGATGAGCAAGGAAGGCGACGTTATGGCATGCATAGCATCATGCCAATAGGTAATGCGGCTAGCAACGCGTTATTATTTAGATTCCCCTTTTCATACACTTCTTCTTTTCTTCTTTAAATTAAGTGCTTGCTCGTGGTGTCGGTGGAGTTAAGTGGAGATGCCTCCATTCCTCTCTTCTCTCTGCCATCTTTTTAATATCTTGGTAGGACCTTACTCCTATCCCTTCCTTAATTTGTTGGAAAAACTTCATCCTTGGTCTTCCCCTTCCTCGTCTCCCTTTAATTTTTCCTTCTACTATTATTCTGAATAAATTGTCATATCTTATTAGATGTCCAATCATCTTTCCTATTCTATTTTTTTACTCAAACGCCCACAATCAAGATGAAGCGTGTCCTTAAGGTGTTATTAGAACTGATATATGGCTACCCAATAAGATTATTAAAGACATTATTAATATGTATGTTTACATGTAAGTTGGTACTTACATATTCTTTAATAAATTCTACTTACTTCGATTTCTTTTCCCAGTTTCTTCCGAAGCTCAGCATTGAAATTTTCCGTGAACCCATCAGCCAGGAAATATCTAGAAGAGTAATTATAAACTGATCAAGTGCTTGTTAAACTTGCGTGAACAACTTGGTTCTGTACTTCTCATAAGTTTTTATAAGTAAAAACTATTTTCTGTATATTTTTTAAATTTTAGTCTCAGTAATTTCGGAGTTAAGGAGGGGTGATAAATTTCGCCCATTTTCTTTAATTACTTCAAAATTACTTAGCTCAAATTTCGTTTCTCAGTTGATTCGGTATAATTAATGTAACTCACTTGTGTCTCAACAGGGCAGAAGCAGACGGTCTCGCTCTGGGCTCTGTTCTTAGATAGGCAGCCAGAAGCTCCCTGCCTGGTACAGGATACCAGGCAGGTTGTTGATTCAGTAGAACTAATGTAACTCACTAGTGTCTCAACAGGGCAGAAGCAGACGGTCTCGCTCTGGGTTCTGTCCTTAGACAAGCAGCCAGAAGCTCCCTGCCTGGTACAGGATACCAGGCAGGTTGTTAATTCAGTAGAACTAATGTAACTCACTTGCGTCTCAACAGGGCAGAAGCAGACGGTCTCGCTCTGGGTTCTGTTCTTAGACAAGCAGCCAGAAGCTCACTACATGCTCCTGTACCAGGCAGGTTGTTGATTCAGTAGAACTAATGTAACTCACTTGTGTCTCAACAGGGCAGAAGCAGACGGTCTCGCTCTGGGTTCTGTCCTTAGACAAGCAGCCAGAAGCTCCCTGCCTGCTCCTGTGCCAGGCAGGTTGTTGATTCGAGCTGAGGTTGTACCGGCAGTACTTAGGGCGGCGCCACCAGACAGCCGCGAAACTACTTGTTGGTGTCGAGGGGCTAATTTTCCTGGAAAATTTGCATTTAAAATAGGTATGTAATTTCAGTAGCTTTTCTAGTACGCATTATTAACGCTTACGAATATGATAGTCTATATTCAGAAAAATTGGCGTGTGACGTCGACTTTTAGAAAAACTTCTCATCACTGAAACGCCCCGCTCGGGCTACTCTAACGCAGTTGACTCTCAACCCTTTTAATTTTACTAAAGCAGTTCATAAAACAATTTAAAGGGCTATCTAGTGCCTGACGATTAGCAATATGGAAATGATCACCATATTTACGAGTTAACAATTTATTTCAAACTACAAGGCCATTTGCTTCTATATTCACCTTAAATTGCTTCGGCTATTATTTCTCCATTTCGCTAGATTTTTGGCAGCCTTGGGTGACCATTGATATGCATATTATAAGGAAAAGAAAAAGCGGGAAAGCGCACCCCGGGCTCCGAAGCAGCATAGCAGAGGATGCAACTGGGAACGCGTTCAGATGAAGAAGTCTGTTATTGTCAATTTTTAGAAACCTTTGGTTCTGAAAATTTGTGGAATGATCTAATTGTTCTTTTCAAATATCTTTTTTTATCCATATTCATCCATTAGGTATCTCGTCAACTAGCATCCAATGTTAATTATTTATTGAAAAAAAAAATATCTTACCTACAGTCTTTATAATAAGTGCCAGCTGATCTATATCAGAGTCCCCTGGGAACAGGGGGTCTCCTGTCAGCATTTCTGAAAACAGGCATCCAATTGCCCATATGTCTACTTCTGGACCGTACCTGGAAGACATAACACACACAAAAATAACGAGCGGTTTAATACAACGGAGGCTGGTACGACCAACGTCCATGACTGATTCACCAACACATCTTACAGCCAGTTGACTGACGCTATCATAATCAACATTCGCAGATCGGCACAATCCTTCAATCACTCTCAGCTGGGAATAGGCCTTTCTGCGGTGTATGCCATTCGCACTAATCAGGAAGGCTATAGGCACTTTTATTTCTGTGATATTTGCCTGTGTTCTAAACCGACTGACTAACTTGACTGCCTCCGTGGTCCAGTGGTCAAGGCGTTTGCTTTGTGATCCAGAGGTTGTGGGTTCAATTCCCACTGGGAAGCATATTTTGTGAAAAGGTGTTTCCAAGCGTAACCGCTGACGATGCAACCGGAAATACGCTTGGATGATGATGATTTACCTGTGTTCTGCTACTAGCAACTCTGGAGCCCTATACCAGCGAGTGGCCACGTACTCTGTGTACGGTTCTCCAGGAGCAGCCAGGGCCCTCGCGAAACCGAGGTCACAGAGTTTGACGATGCCAGTATTGGATACCAGCACGTTTTCAGGTTTCACATCCCTGTGGATGATCTGGGAAAAGAGTAGACAAAAAAAATATATACAGGTACATGTTTTGGACACATTTTATCAAATGCTTTTAAGCTTACAGTAATCTAGCTGATTTATCGAATTGCCCATAGTCTAAATAGTTGGAGAGATCAAAATCAGTTTAGATTCAAACTTATTTAAAAGACCAATTAAGCCGTTGGTCCCGGTCTAACAGTCGGCTATAAATGGCAGATGATTTAAGGAACCGACGCTTCCGGAGTTGGTCCCAGTTGTCAGCACTAGAAACTATGTGTATGCTGTAAGGCAGTTTGAAAAATCTTATATCAGTTTTTGCTTTAATTACCCTTAAGCACGATTTAAAAATTTTAAGTATATCAGTTTTGGCCTTAATTGCCTTGGGCACGATAAAAAAGAAGTCTATCGGAAAAGATACTCCACCTTTCTTCAAAGTCTAGAAATAAAATATATAAAAGAAGCTCACCGAATTCTGATGGCAATACTCAATGCCCTTCAACAGCTGATAGAGGTGCTTCTTGGCGGTGTCCTCCCCTAAGCCACCAGGGGAAGATTCCAGCTCGTCCAGTAGCGTGTGGTCCAGGTACTCGAAAACCAGGTAGAACCGTCGCTTGCGGCGGAACACGTCGATCATATTCACCAAGTGATCATGACGGAGCTTCTGCAATGACAATTATAGGACTGTAATTGGGTCATATAGGTACCTACTTTGAAACTACATATTTGCTGACATTTCAATCAGATTGCACCGAGACCACGGTCAGCAAATAAATAAAAAAGGTACGTTTCGCGTTAATTCCTATGTCAAACATTTGAGGATTCATATATAATTATATGGACATCGTAATTAATTATGTCATCCATACCAGTTAAGCAAAGGACAGAAAGCAAAGGAGAAGTAGACTGTAAAGGAGAAGAAATAATCATCCTATCCTCTCTGTCTGATCCACATCATTTCTGCCAACATTATCTATATGATCGACGGAATTCGAAGGATCGCTAAGCAGGATCTTCGTAAAGGTTTTCAAAAATGATTGGTTGCTAGCCTGCAACCAACACATCCTGCGAACTTCATCAAATTGTCTAGCAACCGGGTAGTGAGCAAAGTTTTGGCCCATAGCCGAGATCTTAGCCATCCTTAGATAACCATGCATATCAGATTTGGAAAATAAAAAGCCAGAAGGCGTACCCCGGGCTCAAAAGCAGCACAACCTAAAAAAAATAAGAATGCAACCGGGGAATGCTAAGATGAGGGGGAACATTAATCACCTTCAACATCCGTATCTCCCGCAGCGCCATCTTCCTGACAGCGGCATCGTCTTCTGTCTCTAGAAACTTCTTGATGGCGACCAGCTGTCCGTTGTCTCGGCGCCGACATTTTAGCACCACACCGTACGAGCCCTCGCCTACCTGGAAACGTATACAAAATGTAAAGGCTGATTCATGCGGTGTATGCTAATGTCGCAGAATTTATATATAAGTACTTCTTGTTCTTATTGAGTTCGTTAATTGACGAGCGAGCGAAGCGTCTCAGTTTCGAGATCAGGCCAAAAATGCTTATGTCCGTCAGTTTGTCTGTCAGTCGGTTTGTTCTCGCCTGCATGTCACATTTATCAACTGATTCTCGTGAAATTTTATAAGCAGTTTCGATAATTATATAGGACTTTTGCGGAGACATGGGGGCTTAAAACTTTAAGAAAAAAATAATATTTCAGCCATTTCAAATTTTTTTTTTATATCATAAAACTTTTTTGTTATCCTTATAAGGCGCAACTTTTTTGTCTGAACAACTTTTTTATCCGATAATCTTCAACGGGTTGGGGGTGAGTCAAGATTTACAGCTCACAGAGCCACAGCTAGTAGCTAACACTGGTGTCGATTTTCGAGCTGCCTAAAGACATCGGAGGTGGCATTGGAATGACTGTCATCTATACAACGTGGAAGGGACATGCCCGGTATAAAGAAAACCACGGTCTATACTAGATCTTATGATCTAGTATAATGAAATTAAAATAACAACCAAAGAACAAAAAAAAAATTTACCATTTCTATACAAAAGTGTGTAGCCGCTCGATCAATTTGTATAGGAATGGAAATTTTTTTTTGGCTTTTCGACTGTTATTTTAATTTCATTATACTATAATGATCTAGTGTAGCCCGTGTTTTGATTAATGACGGGTATGTCCCTTTCACTTTGTATATAGTGACAACAGTATTATTATTATCTTTTTCGTCTAAGCGCGTTCCCGGTTGCATCCTCAGCTTGCGAGGTCTTTGGCATCCTTGGGTGACCATTGACATGCATGTTATATTTGGAGAAGAAAAAGCGGGAAAGCGCACCCCGGGCTCCGAAGCAGCACAGCTGAGGATGCAATCGGGAACGCGCTTAGATGAAGAAGAAGAAGCAATACTCTTACCACTGATAACTGTTCGTATTTGTCCATTCCTCGGCTACAGGGCGTGGAGGGAGACAGTGCCGCGCGGCGCTCCATACTGACACGCTGAGGCAGGCGCCATGGTTATAACTGACTCTGGGAGTCCCTGTCAACAAAGCAAGAAATGTGTATAAATAACGAAAGAAATACCTAAGTATCAGTGAACTACTTAGTTAAGAAGTCACCTTCTACTAATAAGGACAAATATATTATTAAGGACAAATCACACTGATTTAGCTAGCCCCAAAGTAAGTTTAAACTTGTGTAATGGGATACTATTTAACTCAACGAGAAAATATTTTATAAAAAACTAGCTTCTTCCCGCGGCTTCGCCCGCGTAGACTACACAAATTAGATTGTTTTTTTTTTAAACTGGGGTTGCAATTTATTAAAATTCAATCAGTGTATTATTATTTGTTACTAACCACTAAATCAAAAATGTCGTGTTTCGCTTCAAAAATGACAAAGATTCATACAAACTTGCAACCCCTATTTCACCCCTATAGGGATGTAATTTTCAAAATCTAATAAACGCATTATTATTTTCTACTAACTACTAAAATACATTAAAGATTTCATGTGTCTCACTTTAAAAATTACGAAATTTCATACAAACTGCCAACCCCCCCTTAGGGATGGAATTTCCAAAAATCCTTTCTTAGTGGACGTTTCCTAGTCACAATCTACCTTCCTGCCGAATTTCATCTCCATTGGCTTAGTAGTTTTCGAGATTTCGTGATGAGCGAGTGATTTTCGCTTTTATATATAAAGATAAATACCTATATAGATAAACACCCAAGACCCAGGGCAGTTTGAAAAAGACCATTTTCCATCTTGCCCTGGCTGGGGATCGAACCCAGAACCTCCGGAGTGGCGGACTAGCGTGTTAACCATTACGCTACGGAGGTTGACAATTAATATAAACAGGATACCCACGGTGCCCCTAGACTAGAGTGTGCAACAGGAGGACCGTGATTGTGACATATTTATTAAACATTTCATCATCCCTTTTTGTCTAATCTTAGCATAGTAAACTAAACACTGGATGATTGCCGTGTGATTTCCGGCAGAGTAGGAAAGGACCACTCCTAGTCCTCCAGTGGCTATCGTAGAAGGCGACTTAGGAAACACAAGCTAAACAAAGCTTATAAACATCAATGAGACCTCTCTAACCCGTCTGGCCAGCGCGGAGAGTGTAGGCCTAATCCTCTGACTGCTATGGCTAATATATGGCGACTGCTCTGGCTAATATATGGCTACGTCTCATGGTTGTTTTATAAACTTTTCTCAGCTTGTGTTCCTAAGTCGCCTTCTACGACATCCACGGGAAGACTTGGAGTGGTTCTACGGGAACCACCGTGTTCATTGAATCTCACCAAACGCAAGCACGTCATGGCTCCCAGGCCTACTACCGTCAAAGAAAAAACCAGCCGACCTCCGACCACCGATTCTTCCTTCCAATAGCTTCCTTGCTCAACCATAAGTTGTCGATTCATTAATTGTGAAGACAATTTATCATAGACCGCTTAATGACATCGCTTCTTTTATAAAAACAACTTAAGATATCTCATTTTCTTTCATAACCTGTCGCGCGATTGTTTGGCTAAAAAAAGTTATTCCAACCGAATGCCAAAGGCAAACGACATTAATTCTCCGACGTCACAATCTAACTATCCAAACATTGGCTATAAGCAGTAGCGGCGTTAGAGTAGATCGCGATTGTTACACCGGACAGGGGCACATGTTACAGGGGGCATCGGGGGCGATAGGTCCTGAGAGTATCAAGTACCTATTCTATATTCAAATTTCTGAATATTCGATATTTCAAAATAAAATTGAAATACTGTTTACTCAAGGGCATCATACTCGCTCCTTATTCCAAAGTCGACACAAACTTGTCGGCGTTTATACTTTTATTATGAAATCTCTTTGCCATAAGTACGCCGTTGTATCATTTTTCTGTTTTTTGTAAATCCTTCACTTTATAGTATAAAAAGTATTTGTATTGTATTGTGTATCTCAAAACAAAAAGCTTTTTATACAATCGTGTTCAGCCGATCAATTTAAATAAGAAAGTCGATTTTTTATAAGTTCTGTCTAGTACATCTTCTATAATCTTATGGAAGCTGTGAAAGCTGTAAAAATGCCTTTAGGTATAAGGTTTTGTTACGCTATCATCAAACAGAACGTACCATCAGTATATTTTTTGCCTCGATTAGCCACTTAGCCGCCCCTATACTTTTGGCCGCCCGGGCCTAGGGAAAATCCTCCACTGGGCACACTGAAATTACGAGTACTGAATAAAACAGTCACGATAGCGCAGAGCGTATCATTTCCATGTCATTTACCAGTTCCACATTGTCCTATAATTACGGCGATGGCTATAGTATCTTTGTGTTTTCAACTTGATATGAAAAGTTAATGTTTGAATGTGGTACAAGGTGGTTTGTTACTTTCCTATAATAACAGTTTACATTTGTTATTTTTTCTGTAAAAAAGATTCTTTTTCAGATGTAGGTATTTGAGATATAAGTACATAACAAATATAATAAAAATACTACATAATTTTAGATCTTGCGGCTTTAAGCAGACTGAACGTAGGGCCGCAAAACTCGAAGGCCACTTTAAGCGTGATGGTGGGCGAGAAGGTGGAAAAAGGAATCATAATAGAATGGGTTGCTAGCCGCATCGCCTATTCCCTCGATTGACTTTAGGATCTGCGTGGGAGGAAAAGCAGCTAGTAAATTCTAAGTTTCAGTACGAAAAATTAATTTGATTTCGCGTGCATTGCGGATGGAAATAGTCAAAAAAACATCTAACTGGACATATTTGACGATCACCGTGGCGTATGGTTAACACGCTAGTCCGCCAATCCGGATTGGCGGACTAGCGTGTTAACCATACGCCACGGACCTCCGGAGGTTCTGAGTTCAATGCCCAGCCAGGTCAAATTGAAAAAAGGCCTTTTTTCAAATTGTATGGGTCTTGAGTGTTAATGGTAAAATATATTATCGTTGAGTTAGTATCCCATAAGTCCCATTACATAAGTTTGAAATGTGGTGCTAGCGTAGGATGGAACGGATAAGCTGGGTTGAAAAAAATACAAAAGAGTAGGAGAGAAAAGGTGCATTCTGGATATAATAGAGAATAGACGAGGAAAGATGTTGGGTCATCTGCTACGACATGACGACTTCATAAAGACCATCATGGAAGGAAAGATAGAACGAAAAAGAGGACCAGGATCTGTTTGATTTGTCCCTTTATATTTATTTATTTATACTCGTGGATCGTAATTTCTACTCATTGGGTTGCGGACGTCAGTTGTTCTGCTCAGATGATGTGATAAATGATAGTACACGTAATTTTCATAGGTATCCTGAGATGTATAGACCAAAACTCAATATTTAAAAGCCATAATGCAAAAGTGTTATTTCTGTGTGGCGACGCCAGTGTAATTAATTCCTGGGACAGACGATGGACACCTGCGATTCCCATCGTGAATAAGTGATTGGAGAAAATGTGTTGCTTTCTGAGAATGGGAGGTTTATACTATAATTTCTTACAGACATTGGAGTTATTATTACGTGAATATTATTTATTTATTTATTTTATTTACAAAATTCATGTACACAACATACAAACAAAGTAACGTACAAAGTAAGAAAATAGAGTACATAGGTACTGTATTTATATTATTATATTTGTTACAGTTGTTATGAGCGGTATAAACACTGTGGTGGACGTGACAGTAAATAAGTTGAACTTACATAATCATCATCAGGTCTGTTTAGTCCACTGCAGGAGCACGACCCTCTCTGTACAACCAGAGCCATATATTAGCCAGAGCGGCCAGAGGGTTTGGCCTACACGCTGGCCAGATGGGTTGGAGGTCTCCTTGATGTTTATAACCTTTTTAGTTTGTGTTTCCTAAGTCGCCTCCTACGACATCCCGCGAAGACTTGGAGTGGTCCTATTATACTCTGCCGGAAAACACACGGCTAAACAACGGGAACCGGAAACTTACATAAAGTACGATAAATTAGTTTACAGAGTGCAGATCAGATACTAATTATTTAGTACTCGCTAAAGTTAGAAACATGCAGGGACCACTCTACTCCACTGTGCATGCTTTCATGCTTTTGCGCTCTCACGCATTCACGCTTTCATGTTAAAAAATTACACGTATTTAAAATTTCTAACTCTATGAAATAAGAAAGCGGCCAAGTGCGAGTCGGACTCGCCCATGAAGGGTTCCGTAGCAGCAAGTAACATAATATAAAAGTTCTAAAGGTAAATTGCGGTTTACGATTTATGACGTATTAAAAAAATAACTATCTATGATACCGAGACAGCTATAGTTTTAATTGAAAGTACATACTTTGAGGTATATACGACATTTTTTTCAGTATTATTTTAGTAATATTTCAAAAGTTATGGTGGGGGGACACCTTAAGTTTTAACTTTGTATTAGATTATCTCAAGACTGGGGGGTTTGATCTAAGTACATAGTTTCAAAGCAAATTTTTGTTGCATTTTAAAAGACCTTTTCAACGATACCCCACACGTTGGGGTTAGTCAGTAGTAATTTATTTTTTTTAATTCTCTTTTCGTTGTATGGGACGGCCTGAAAAATAAACATGTTTTCATAATTTTTAAAACCAACTTTTGGAACTTCAATATTTATCTCTCCACCAATTTTCGTGACAATCGGTGCAGTAGCGGCGGAGTGCGAGCCCGGACGGACAGACAGACGGACGGACGGACGGACATGACGAAACTATAAGGGTTCCTTGTGGACTACAGAACCTTAAAAAGGACTCTAACAAACACAAGGAATAAATCTGCTTCGCAGGTTTCTCCCTTATAAATATAAAAGTTAGCTGGTAGCTAGTTTTTATTCCTACCACATTATTTCATGTTTATTTTCTCACTCTTTTGTTACCTCAACTCACTATCACTATATAACATCGTGTGTGACTAACTAAAGGCATTAGTCATCCTTGAAACTTTTTCTGCTTAACTATCGTCAGGCGATCTCATAGTTACAGTACTGCCACAAGTTTTAAATGAGGTGGCGGACTGATGACTTATTATTTTACTATTTTATTAGCAACAAGATTTACGGGAATTATTTGATAATGTAATTTGGTGCCATTTTTTTTTATATTGTATTGTATCCTATGCAGCAGCCGTTTAAGGCCGTAATGTATATATTTTTAAAATGTGCTAATTAAGACATTTGATACCCCACTCGATATCGAAACAAAAAGATTTTTTTTTACTCGCACTGTTTTGTATGTAACATTCGTTATATGATTTTCTTGCGTACAAAATGTAGCCTATGTCACCCAGACGATAATGACGAATCGATTGACATCTCTTTTGTGAAAATTGGATAAGTAGTTTGGATGCTGCAGTGAAACACACAAAGATATCCACATACATACATACACATAGACTGCTAAAATCATTACCCTTCCGTTAAGCTATGCCGTAGTCGGGTAAAAATAACCCATGACATGATATAAGACCTGAAAATGTTCTGAAAATCATCCTATATTATTTCGCTACAATACCCATCACGCTAAATGTGGCCTTAGGTTCTTACGGATCTGGGCTCTGCCTACCCCGCTAAGGATAAAGACGTGATAATGTATCTGTATCTATTATTCCTCTCCGTATTAGAAAGTCAGTAAGTAAAACGACCTAAGTAGGTAAGTACTAGTAAAATTGGTCTCCAATAGAGACATAGATATTTACAAACACTCATTACACAAGTTCCGGCGGCAAATAATGATTCATCTCACTAAGCAAACTAATTAATTTTTTTTTTTCTATCCTTTTCATTCTAATATTTTCTTTTTCTCTTTTAAAATATGGTTGTTATCTGTTTCGTGTGCTAATAAAGAAATGAAATGAAATAAAAAAGTTTGAAACCAACAAACGTCATACAAGTTAAATTATCTATTTCTACTAAGTATGAGTATGAGATCTATTTTCAAAAATTTAAGTGATACTAACCTTTCTTTAATCTAAGGATACTAAGAACTAAGAAGTACATTAGTGAATACTTTTTACTCGTTAAGGCCGTACCTGAATTTTCCGGGGTCCAGTGCTGCCCCCATTTAAAATAAATCATTAAAAAAAAAGGAAAACATTATTTAAAAATTTGCTACTATCAAATCCTAGATAACCCTTCAAAGTATTTTATGAACTACTGTTTACAGTTTATAATGAGAGCATTAAGCTTTACTACGCACATTTGCCAAAAGTGGCCGTTTTTCACAAATGTGCGTAGTAAAGCTTAACGTTCTCACTTTAAACTGTAAACAGTAGTTCATAAAATACTTTGAAGGGTTATCTAGAATTTGGTAGTAGCAAAATTTTAAATGATGTCTCCGTTTTGTTTGAAATGATTTATTTTAAATGGGGGCAGCACTGGACCCCGGAAAATTCAGGTACGGCCGTAATGTTAGATCAAAAAAGTACATTGCTTTGTTTCCAACCTATTTTTATTTTACTGTATTCTATATAGATACACACATACTATATAGATACACACATACTATATAGAATATATTACGGATATATTTTGAAGCTGTAACCAGATCCACCACGTAAAACTACGAATTACTTCCATTACATATTCACTTGGCCGAAAGGAAGCCTCACGAAAGATTCGTTGTGATATTTCATGTCATGCTTCATTACTTCCAAATAAAAGTGTAACCGACTTGTACGAGTCAAACGATAAAAGTAAGACTACATAACATACAAGGAGGGATAATACGGCGCCTGGGGCTGATAATCTAAACTTTGCTCCCACTTCCGAGCGAGCCATGCGAGGAGAAAAGATCGCGGTGGGTCAATGGGGCTGATTTACACGTTTCTGGTTTTTGAGGTTTTTTTCGCCTTAGAAAGAATATTTTAAGAGTTATTTAAAAAGTAAGACATATTATGACTGCCTTATGTTTAATACAATTATAATACAAAGTTACAAGGGCTAATTTATTTTATTTCTTGAATACTTTCCGTTTCAGTATAATTCTGAGGTGATTTGGAGGCAACTTTGCAATTTTTTTCTATCGTGAAAAGTTTAAAGCAATCGTGTTTGTAAAGCATAAAATGATTAGAGTTAGTTCTGAACATTGTGTGTTTTTATTTCAAAGTAAGTATTTCGTTAATATTGACAATATTTAAGATCGCTCTAAGTACTATCAGGGTCATACGCGATCTTAACGTCAGGCAGGCGGCCGGTCGTAAAACAATAGCCAAACAAATCAGTTATTTAATACTGTTCCGCCTATATATCTTCTTGACCGGCTATAGCCGGTCCTTGACCTTGACCTTGGGTGAACATTGACATGCATATTATATTTTATTTATTTATTTATTTAACTTTATTACAAAAAATATGTAACAGGCGGACTTAAGACTATATGTGGAGAAGAAAAAACGGCAAAGCACATCCCGGGCTCCAAAGCACAGCACAGCTGAGAATGTAAATGCGGGACGCGCTAAAATGAAGAACAGACTTCTATAAAACTTTGAATCGTAACCATATAACTCGAGTACCTATGTTAAATTGGAAGTACATTTAATACGGAAGGTAATTAAGTTTTCGAAAGTTCAAACAGCATGGAAACAAACGGGTTGCCGAAATAAGATATTGTAAGAGAAGTTTCCGGGTCACAGTTCGCGGCAAACTTCTATTATTATAATGGATCAGTATGGCCACAAAAGCCATCGATCAATCTACCCTTCAAACGGGTGACATTCGTACAAGTAATAAAAAATACAGCGACACGTAGCCGTTTTCGTGCAGATAATAACGCGGGTCAATGTCACAGCTGGCTGTCCACGTAACCATTATATTGACAAACGTTTATTGTTGACGTAAACGATAGGGTATTGATGGTTGATGGATTAAAAAATATATGTGTAGGCAGGCAGTGCTCACGGTCAAATACATTAAGTAGCAAAGGTCGTCCCGAATGCCTTTTTTTTTTGGCGCGTCTTTTCGCTCACTTCTCAAATTGAATACAGTAGTGGCTGGTGGATGTGTAAGCGGTAGACCTTGTAAGTCAGTCTTTGCATGGTTCCGCCCTTTTGGAAAAAATCCAAAATCGAAATAGACGAAAATCCATCTATGTACAATAATATAATTATCGAATTTGCTCACAAAATTTCACGAGAATCAATTGAGAAATGCGATCTGTAGAGAATGACAGTCGGACAGACATACGCAGTCCGCACTCGTTTAGTCAAAAAGTTAGCCCGATAAAACTGGGCTCATTACTCGTGACAAAACATACGTAGGTACGTAGCTACGTTCCCGCGTTGCAGAATCAAGCAACAATGAGCGCTACAAAATGATGATATAGTCTAATTTGGTTTGACATTGAAACAATAGGACTGGTAGGACACACTATTGGATAGCTATCGTGTCATTTTATAAAGTGACTTCTAATTAACATATGTTTTCCATTCAAATACTGTGCATACCGCAAGAACTATCATAATTGACAGTACGAGTACCTACCTACATCCCTGAAATATGGAGGTACCTAAAGCTTATTATTTACGCATATAAAGAATTTGATTTGATTCCAAAACCGATGGAAAATAATTCCACACGGGTTTAACCGTGAAAAAAGGCTAGTCATTTGGTGCATTCCAGGTTTTTCCTGCCTTTGAAAATCTTCATTTGACTGCGGTTATCGACTGAAAAACAATAGCAAAACCAACATCGCAGTTGGCCTGCCTCCAATAACAAATTATGGAAAAAAAATCTATAATCACGCGACAACGTTCATGCCCCGCTCGTTATTACATTACTGAATGCTTATTAAGCTATTCTGTCGTGGAAAGGGGAAAAAAATCCGTGCCTGTGCGTGCGAGGCGGATAGACAACTATGGCGGATCCAGGACTCTCGACTTTAGTGTGGGCAAACCCTTATGGCTCATTTTAACCAATGAAAGCCCCAAATTGAGTTGTTATGCCGCACCGTCTGCGGCTATTTACCGCATGCTGTACAACTGTACATTCCTCTATCGACTAGTGAAAACGGCTCTCCGCCGCATGCGCATGCGTTAAGGAAATCTCTTACACACCCCGAATGGATAATAATAATATCCACTAGTGCAAATAGTTCCCAGAATAAGAGGCATTCAGGGTTTGGGACTTACAGGACCCAAACCCCGAATTTGAGCCATTATGGAGTAGCTTACCTATTTTATCGTCTTGGCTTTTGTATTATCATACAAAAAACAAAAGTTGATGGAAATGCAATTCCAAAAAGAAAAAGAAATGTAAAATGTATATATAAAACGTATTCGAGTTTCACAATCGGTGTTATAAGAAGCATTTGGCACAACTTTATAACACTGATTTACGGATTTTAATGTCAATTTATTGTGTTTGTTTATTGTATGAAAATGTGTACAGATGCATTAGATGCATAGTATATTACAAAGTTACTGACTTCCGGTTCTGGTTAAGGATTTATTACCTCCATTCCTTCATCAGATATTTGGGAGTTATGGACGGGCTTTGCCCCTTTGGCCCTTGAGCCTGGATCCGCCACTGCAAACGTAGAGCGAGCGGAGTTGAAACAAAAATACACTGGCTGCATGCAGCACTTTAAAACTTTTTAAGGGGTTAACGATATTTGAATTTCAATGGCCAACGAAGATTCCCTTCCTTAAACTCTACTTATCGTCTATGGTACGGTAAGGATACGTTTCATAAACAAAGTACAGTTGGTAGATAAGTACATCATTCCCATGGTAGAAAATGCATCTAGGAAGTTTTTAAAGAACTTGGAAGGACAGAATTTTATTATGAAACGACATGTCCGACGACAAAAATGTTATGACTATTTTTATTTTAATGGAATTCCTTTAAAATAAAAAATGTCATAAGTTTCTGTCAAGATGATCATATATTGAGTGTGGAAAATCTTTAGTTTTTAATGTTGATGGCCAAAAATTTGTGTTACACAATATTTTCTCTGAATACTGTAAAATCTTATCTAGTTTATTATATCTAGAATTTTAACTGGTTTTTCACAGTATTCACAGAAAATATTGTGTATCATAAATTTTTAAGTACTTAAGCAATTTTTTTTTTTCGAAATCTGGCTTTAGTTTCCAAATAAAAGCTAGTATACGTTTATATGATAAAGTCTGGGGTAAAAGCGTCCTTGAAGCTCGGACTCTTGCAGTGAAGTGAGGTGTTTTAGAACAAGAAAGAAAAAATGTGTTTCATTATAAATATATGATCGAAGCTTATAAAGCATTTTATAATTTTATGCATTAACTGTAAAGCGTTTCGATACTTTATCTTTGCGAATGAGACCTTTAATTCCTTGTCATCACATGTGACAGTATCGTCAATCGCAAGCCAATGCAATAAATTTATTGCTCCAAATAATATCGTGCTCGCTATTCACCCCCAACACAGATAAATGTATTACGCCTTATATACGCCTTTTGACGACCTCCGTGGCGTAATGGTTAACACGCTAGACCGCTAATCTGGAGGTTCTGGGTTCGATCCCCAGCCAGGGCAAGTTGGAAAATGGCCTTTTCAAATTGTCCTGGGTCTTAGGTGTTTATCTATATATGTATTTATCATAAAATATAGTATCGTTAAGTTAGTATCCCATAACTTACTTTGGGGCTAGCTAAAAATAAATAAGTATATAGTGACAAATCACACTAATTAAGTGTGATTTGTCCCTATATATTTATTTATTTTTTTAATTATACTATAAACTAGGGTCTTATTTCGGATCTATCGAGTGATATATTTATTTGTTTAATATTTATTGCACAATAATTTAACGATTATGACACTTTTTATATACTTAAACTTAATGCTAAGAATTGTCTACCAGCTATAGCTATAGCTCGGTGGAAGTACGCATAGCTAGCGCTTTAGTATGATAAGCAACCACTAGTATGTACTGCATTTGGATGGGTGACCAAAAGTGGCATTAAAATTTCTCGAGCTCCTTTGTGTTACGGAAGGCTCGAGTTGATCCCGGCTATCAACATTGTATGTCCGTTGTCAAGTTACTCGTATGTCAGATGTCTTTAGGCAGCTAACACCAGTATTGGCCACTTACACAACGCTTAGACACATAGATAGACACACTCGTACTTTTTATTGCTCTGATAAGCTCGTTACATATATTTTTAGGCTTTCTGTACAAACTCGGATCAGCTGATCGGTCAACTTGTATGGGAGGCCATAAAATATTTCTCATATTTCGATATATGTTCTTTGGGGAAAATTGTTCAGCATCATGAACTGAATTCACCCATAGAATAGTTTCAGTATATTTTGTTAGACCCCGTATAATTATTGTTATATAAAAGGGTAGACTAGGCCCAAAAATAGTATTTTATTTAGGCCGTCAGTTAAATTATCCAAAAATAATGGACCCATATTTTTTGGTTTATCAAAGTAGTAAAAATTCACAAAAATACAGCGCGACGAAGTTTCGGAGTGGGGATTGACGTCACCGTCAAGTGAAAATCGAACTTGATCGTGACATCATGCGGAATTTAAATGACCTGTATCTTCGTAATTATTTACTAATCAGAAAAAAGAAAAACGAGTCTATATCTTCCTGAAAGGCCGGTAACGCTCTTGTTACACCTCTGGTGTTGCAGTTGCCCATGGACAGTGGTGATCAATTACTATCAGGTGACCCGCTTGTTCGTTTGCCGCCCTATAACATAAAAAAAAAAAAACGTAAGTATACAATATTTTGTAATAATCCACCCGATGAGCTAAAAATATCCTTTTATTCCACATCCGTATTTCGGGTCGATTTACAAGACCAAGCTGAAATGAAAGCCTGGCGGGAATAAAAACGTTTGTCCCCAATAAATCTCCTTATTCCCCGGGTGCACGGTTTGTCGAACAATATGTCAACATAAATATTGAGGGCTCGCGTGCCGCTGATCGCGATCCCGGTTAATCAATAAACAGAACTTGCAACTTTTCATCGTACCGTCTAACCGATTTATGCAATTAGGCTTTGTTAAGTAAACATTTTTTTACTGTATGAAATAAAAAAAATAAAAAAAGTAAAAAACAAAATAGTTACATGCCAACGAGGACTAGAACGTAGCATGTTAAACATAAGAAAAAAAAAAAAGCACATCAAGATAAGAAACTGTACAAAAGCAACTGATGCCCTAAGCTACGCACAATAGCTAAAGTGGAAATGGGTAGGCCATGTAGCTAGACTAAAAGTCGACCGATGGACTAAGAGAGTGACACGGTGGAAAGGCCCACTAGGAAAACGCCGCGTTGGCAGACCATATACAAGATGGGCTAACGAAATTATACAGCCGGTCCACTCTGGTTTCAAATAGCCTAAAAAAGAAAAATGGTGTTCTTTGGAGGAGGCCTTTACCCAATAAGGGGTTCTTGTACATATAATTTAAACTAGCTTAGATAAACATAATAAATAGTAATATGATATGAATAACAAATGTTAGTTATTAAACTTAAATAAATTAAACTCACCTAGAATATATAGATTTTTTAAAGCTGCCTAAAGGCATCCGACATAGCTTCACGACTGACATACGATGATGACAACCGGGATCAACGGCTTTACGTGCCTTCCGAAGAACGGAGGAGCTCGAGACACCCATCCACTTTTTTTGTGATTACCCATCCAAGTTCGGACCTAGACCGGGGTTGCTTAACTTGCGAAAGCGCCAGCAATACGTACTCCCACCGGGCCAACAAGCTCCTCACTTCATCCGACTATACAGGGTCTAACAAAATATACTGAAACTATTTTAAGGGTGGATTCAGTCCATGATACTGAACAACTTTCCCCAAGGAACATATATCGAAATATGAAAAATAATTTTAGGCCTTCCATACAAGTTGACCCTATCAGCTGATCCGAGTCTGTATTAAAGGTCAAAAAATATTTTTTATATTTCGATATATGTTCCTTGGGGAAAGTTGTTCAGTATCATGAACTGAATACACCCTTAAAATAGTTTCAGTATATATTGTTAGACGTTATATATACAAAATATTCATGAGAGTAGCGTGGAAGATGTGAAGATAGCACCCAATGATGTTGATGATAAAGAATACCACGATTAACATTGTTTGTAAAAGAATTATTAAAATGTAATAAGTGATTTAGCAACTTGAAGTTGGAGGCACAGAGATATAGGATGACGTGGATAGACGTGGAGAGAAGAGGGGGGTTAGTACAGATATGGTAAATGATAGTAAATGATGGAGGGAGTTGACACACAGAGCCGACCCCAAATAGGGAGAAGGCGAGGAAGATGATGTTGATTAGCTTATGTATGACTGAACAGAACACAAAATGCAGGTCTTAAACATAAACCACCAAAGTTTTCGGATCCACCACTACCTATTTAATCATCAAAACTAAAATAATTAATAAATACATCAAATAACATAATATTCATAATAAATTAGAGTACAAGGAGAGTACTCTTTAAGGCCATACATGAATTTTCCGGGGTACAGTACTGCCCCCATTTGAAATAAATCTTTGTCTTTGTGAAGCCCTAGATTGGATAACCCTTCAAACTATTTAATGAACTACTGTTTCAAGTGAGAATGTTGAGTTTTTTTTACGCATTTTTGCGTAAAACGGCCACTTTTGGCAAAAATGCGTGGAAAAGCCATACATGAATTTTCATACAAGAAACGTGTCTGTTTCTTGATCGTTTTTTTTAGACTGCGAAACGGATTTAATACAATTTTCATCATATATCATCATCATCAGGTCTTTTTGAGTCTCCACTGCAGGAGCACGGATATATATATATATATATATATATACAATACAATATTTCAAAAGAAGGTTTATATGTATAAAACACCCGTGCAAAGCCGAGGCGAAATAAATAATTGGAAGCTTATTATCATTCCTAATAGGCGATAAAACCGAAACGACAAATCTAATTTCCGAGCTATAAAAACAGCGGCAGAATAATAAAAAAGCATTTCCATAACTCACCACATTCCGTCCAAACTGCTCACAGGAATCACCAAAAAACAGAAAACTATGTCAACCAGATTTTATTTATATCGTTTGTTTGGCTCATATACTTTTATATCAACATTAAACCTTTATTATTTAGAGGTATTTTAATAGACATTTAGTTAAATCTTACGTTAACCAAAATTTATAGATAATGAAGTATCGTGAACAATCACTACATAGTATAAAACAAAGTCGCTTCCCGCTGTCTGTCCCTATGTATGCTTAGATCTTTAAAACTACGCAACGGATTTTGATGCGGTTTTTTTTAATAGATAAAGTGATTCATGAGAAAGGTTTATATGTATAATACATACCCGTGCGAAGCCGGGGCGGGCCGCTAGTATAAAATAAAATATTATCCACTAATATTGATAAAAAAAGATTACGCATTTAAATTTGATATAAATCAGAATGACTGCAGAATCTAGTATTTTTAACGCGTTTTACGTGTATACAAGTATATAATGAGATGTAGCACGCTTTACTTATTTATTTATTTTGAGCCTTAAGTTTCAATGAAGTTCCATTCTCCGTGTTCGCAGACAAACCAAGAGAATTCACTGACAACTCTTTGGAAAGTTCAGGCTAAATAAATAAATAAAAAGTCCCGTTATTGTACAAAAAAAAAAGATAACGTACTTTGTTACGATGTCAACAAAATTGATTGAATAGATAACGTAATTACGTATTATAATTTGAAATTAATCAACCAAAATTGATTGATCAGTCGCGTATTTTGACGTATTAGCACAGGTAGAGGTCTCGTAGCGTCGTAGCGATGTCGCCTCTACGGCGTAGGGTCGTAGGCGGGCGGCTACGGAGCCGGTCAGAAAAGAACTGACGGAATTTGATGTTTACCTTGTACGCGTCGATACGGATTTCCGAGGCAAAGAAGTTTGATCATTTTGGCAACTTTGATATTGACGTACAATTGTCTTGGAAGGTAAGTAAATAATTTCACAATTTTCTGGTTTTAGCTTGAAATTCAATTAAAGAATCCGCTAGTTGCCAACAAGTCAAAACAGATACTTATTTTCTAAACGTCAAAACAAATATTTTATATGGGATTTCTATGAAAAACGCACGGCGTGACGTTTCTTGGAGTCCAATAGCGCTCTTTATCAGTTTTTCGGCACACTTCGCCTGCTGAAAACGCACAGTATGTGTTTTCATTCTTCGCAAAACACATTGTTCAGCAGGCAGTGTTAATAAATCTAAAATCACGTTCAAAATGAAATGACAAGTGACATTGTTTTGTGATGTCTTATTCTCGTATCATTCCAAAATAATTTGTTTATGTCCCTTGATACTAGTCTATTACTGAATGTATGATAAAACAAGGAGAAGAAAAATCAAGAACGCTTGCGGAAAAATCTGTATGTAAATGTAACGTCTGTATTTTAATCAAGTGCCAAATGGGTAGATGACTGGGTCAAAAATAAATTATTTGGTACTGTTATGAGAATAAAACGTCACAAAATAGTGGCACTTGTAATTGATCATATCCATTTTCAACATGATTTACGATTTTTCTATGCAGAAAAATTGATATTAAGAGCGCTATTTGACTCCAAATATCTATGACGTCACGGTTTTGTATGACATACAAATCCCAAAGAAAATGTTTGTTATGACGTTTAGAAAAAAGTGTCTGATTTGACTTTTTGTCATCTAGCGGAATGTCGATCACATTCCGCTTCCGCTAGCGAAACACTTAATGCATGTTTTTCAAATCGTCCTGAGTCTTGGGAGTTTATCTATATCCCTACATACTACACTATATATATATATATATATATATATATCGCTCCCCGCTGTCTGTCTGTCCCTACGTATGCTTAGATCTTTAAAACTACGCTACTTAGATCTTAAAAATTTTAAAAACGGATTTTGTTGCGGATTTTTTGATAGTGATTCATGTGAAGGTTTATACGTATTACCCGTGCGAAGCCGGGGCGGGCCGATTGTAAATTTATTAAATATAGTCAGTATACCATAATTTAATACAAGTTTAAACTTTACTTTAGGGCTAGCTCAACCAGTGTGGTTTGTCCTTATGTATTTATATCTATGTACATACGTATATTGAAATTTCGATTTATTGTAATTATTGCCAGTCACTTTCTCTACATTTTCCACAATAATTCTAAAAGTAAACTGTCCTTGAGAAACTCAACAAATACGAGTACCTTGTAGTTATTATTTGGAGTCTATTCGAGTGAATACTAACTAAACTTAGTGACAGGCGATTTGTATTAAAGTTATTTCAATATCTATAATATAGGGGTATAGGAAATTTTGTCCCTAAACCTCGCCTATACGTAATTCTATTTTTATATTAGCTTTCATAGGTTTTTCATTTACGATTGACTGCTAATAAATGAAAAACCTAATGTAATTGAATCTAAAAATGAATATTGCATACGGTTTACTTAGGTAGTCGGAAATGCCGACCAGTTTTTGATTGATTTAGACGATCATCATCAGGGTGAGTGAAAGAAGCGTCTCGACGACAGTTTTGCTGCACTCATAGCACTTACGATTTTTTAATTAATAAAATATTTTTTTTATTCATATCTTTCTCCAAGAAGTCTCTTCTTCTCGTGGTGTCCCTGCGCAGTAATTAGTAGTCATCCATGTATTTATCTATCTGCATACATATATAATTCGTTCTTTATGTATCTGGGGGCACGGCAGTGCCCCCGCCAAGTCGAGCGCGAAGCAAACTGCCGTACCATCCTTTACTGGGACCATTTCGCCGCATTTTAAGGCCCCTATTTGAGAACCTCTGGATAAAACCAGAACGCAGAAATTTTCGTCATCCAGTAATCTATAATCACATACTTAAAATCCAAAATTTCAAGTTTGTAGATCATTTAGTTCCGAAGTTAAGCGAAAGCAAAATTTGCATTTATGACACTCACTCACTCATGATCATCAGAATAGAACTAGTACTTCCCGTAAACTCAGAGAGCTGAAATTTGGTACAGAGTTAGGGTTTAATGGCCACATAAAGGGAAAACTATAAAAACTAGGAAAATCGAAGATCTGGAGTACTGGTGACCCTGATTAGAAAACACAAGAGCCCAACCAAACTATTAGAGATCGACATACCGCCTTTTCAAAAAATATTCAACTTGGTGGCCCGCTTCATTTGATGTCAAAAATCGAAGGTCTGAAGTATCTGATGAAGAACCCTCAGCTGGTCTCAGCTGTATTCGAGATATGGTAATGCTCCCTTCTACTATTGGTACATAAAAAAATCGACTGTCATTCCAAAAATCCAGCGTTGTGGGACACATCTTCTAATTTAATCTAGCCTATAGCTTCCCACTGCTGGGTGAATGCCTCCCTTCTGCTTTCAATACGCATATAAATAAAATAAAGAAAAACTCTGGATAAGACTAGACTGGCTTTTATACTTATACTTACAAGTTTACAAGAAGAAATAGTCGAACGATTAACTTTATTCTACTCGAACATTACACAAATTAAATAAATAAATTACACTAAAATATTAATTTCGCTCAAAATTTGGTGAAAATATAATGCATTGGACTAAGAAAGGCGGCAAAAACTGTGTCAAATAAGAAAATCTAATAAAATAAATCAATATGCCCACGTTTCTACAAAAAGAAGTGAAATCCCAGCAAAAACATTCTGTAAAGTCACATAACATTAACTATAATAATAAAGAAATCGCAGTAAGGAACCTTAGACTTGGCACGACTTTGTCTAGATTGCATTCATTTTTAGAGATAAACAAGCAGCTCCATCGAGACTTGGCTAGTTTTTTACAGAATGTTTTTAGTGGGAACATAATTATATATTTTGTATATTTATTTTATCTATAGTTATTGTATAGGTATATATTTATTTAAAATTAATACTTATGTATATTCTTGATATATTCTTGTAGGTATTTATAGATACTTATTAATTTTGTTTACACACTCTGTCGCACAACCCAAATTATTTCTCTACTTGGTCCAATGGTTGACTGGCAGAGAACGCCATAAGGCGTTAAGTCCGCCATTTGTACACTTTTTTATGTACAATAAAGTTTAAATAAATAAGTATAATTAAAATCAATATCATATACATTCGTAAATTATTGATTTATACAACACTAGCTTTTACCCGCGGCTTCGCTCGCTTATCCTAAATCCTACGGGAACAGTACATTTTTCCGGGATGTAAGGTGCCCTATATTTAAGATTCTAGAGATATTTTAAATAAATTGTTTTAATTTTTGAAATATGAACCAAGTACAGTCACAAGGTAATTTAAAAATATAGAAATTACGATGAAAACGTCGCGTCCCCATAAATCAAAAGAGGCACGATATTGCAATGCAGTCAGCTTCAGAAGCACGGTATTCCACCATTTCTGAGCTTTCAACTAGCTTAATAACTTAATGCGAAAAATTTTATTACATTTTTGTTTTAGTTTCTCGTAATTTTGAATTCATGGTGAATTAAGTTGAGGTAGTTGAACTCTTGGTACTTATAAAATATTCAGTTCTATTTTAACAATTTTGAAAAATTTCATTGATATTGATTGAAATTGAATTTCACATTAGATTACTATATGTAGGTATAACATAAAATTAAGAAGATTTTGTCTGAAAAAGATTGTGTTAGTTCAGACCTTTTTAAAATTGTCTTCATATATCATAAGAAGGTACCCCATAATATAATTTTAAACTAACTTCGGAGCTAGATCAATCAGTGTAATTTGTTCATAACTTACAAATGTTGTCTCACTGTCTCATATATTCGCAGCTTACAGTCACACTAACATTACAACTAACATATACCAAAATGTATGGAGCTGCAAATATTTTTTTCATTCATGGATACCATGGGCCCATAGTAAAAGTTGTTCACATTGGTTAGTACGTTAACTCCCTTTCGGGTTGATACCCACTTTTTTTACATGTTGTATGTTAGCAACTTACACTAACAAGAAAGGATACTTCATTAGACTACATGAGAGGTACGAGGATGGTATTAGGGAATTTTTAGATAACTCGGTAACACCACCAAAAGTAGAACAAAACGCCCCCTTAATTCTTTAATTAAGGGGGCATGTTTCTG
This sequence comes from Acrobasis repandana, assembly GCA_963576875.1. Lineage (NCBI taxonomy): Eukaryota > Metazoa > Arthropoda > Insecta > Lepidoptera > Pyralidae > Acrobasis > Acrobasis repandana. The sequence continues at coordinate 3,845,094 of OY756230.1, read as the reverse complement.
GCTGGACACATGTTTGTGCGGCCTAGTTTCTTCCATTATGAATTCATTACGGGAAGCCACTGTCTGCGGATGTACTCGTATGATGCCATGTAAAAACAAACGACATGATACATACCTAATTTAGTTGTATTGTCTTAAAACTTTAAATGTCTCTACATTGCACGGTATTCGGCATCTCTTCTTCATCTGAGTGCGTTCCCGGTTGCATCCTCAGCTATTCTACTTTGAAACCCGGGGTGCGTTTTCCTTCTATTTCTTTCCAAATATAATATGCATATCAATGGTCACCGAAGGATGCCAAAAATCTAGCAAATTGGAGAAGAAATGGCCGGGACAATTGACACGATTTGGTTATAGTTGTACGACCGGCCACCTGCCTGACATCAACCCTCTTTGGGAATGCTATTGTAGTGCTATTTTTACTTTAGTCGCCTATTACGAAATCTAAGGAAGAGATAGAGTGGTCCTATTCTGAACCGGAACCACACGGCACGGTCTTCTGCATCATTGACATGTAAATTTTATTATTGGAGCAGTAAAAATCTTCCATAAAAACTAGCAACTCTTCACTATTTTGATTCCTTTTCCACCTTCTCGCTAAAAGTTGCCGTTAGGCCGCAAGCCCCAAAATGCTCTATCTGCCCCATTAGGGATATATATGTGTTTGTGTGTGTGTGTGTGTAGAAGGTCAGAAAGCGAACCCTGGACTCCCAAGCAAAACAGCTACAAATTCAAGTAAAAACGCACAAATAAGAATAAAAAAATCAAATGTTCTTTTTTCTTTTCAGGCACTTTTACACGTCAATAAGTGTAGTATGCATTACGTGTAATGTTTATAAATATTAAAATTATTAATTTACATATCTTTATTTCAAAGAAAAGCAACCTGCAACCAATACCTAGCGTTTTTGCACGACCACTGCTGAGAAGAATCCGAAGAAAATCGCCTACTCGCTAGATGCCAGAAAGGTTTGTCATATATGTAAGTGCACTAAGTTGAAAAGTGTCATTGATCATCTTTATGATTTCTTTAAATTATTTACAAAAAAAGAAGGTTGAGTAGTTGCCGCTTCTTCTGCACTTGCGCCTAGGAAGCGGCGTAAACTTAGCTTTAAGTAACGATTTGACGTCAACATTTGTGCAAAACAAAACAAAGTGACTATTATTAAGAGATATTATAAATATCCTATGATAATAAAGATATTTTGAATTGAATTCTTCCATATTTCCAAAGTTCTTCATCACCAAATTGATATGGGACCAACTATATCTAGTTTTACTATCGTAAAAGTATTTAACAAAAAGAATCATCAAAATCGGATCACGATTGGCGAAGATATCGCGTAACATACTCGTAGGTACATACATACCAATAAAAACATTTACAGTCAAATTGATAACGTCTTTTTTTGAACTCGGTTAACAATATGGAGTATCAGGGTAAGGCTGAGATCAAAAGATATGCAAATCTACCTATATTACACTATCACGTCTTTATTATTAACTGGACAGACAGAGCCTAAGGCCCAGGCCGCTTTTAGCGATGATCTGTGCTGGTGGGCTTGAAGTTGGAAAAAGAAAATCACAATAGTCAAATCTACTTACCTCATCAAAAGGCACTATTCTCACTTAAATAACTAAAATCGATTATGCATTACACTTACGTAAAATTGTTATGAACCGCAATTACCGTACGGTATTACGGTAAGGCTGAGACTGACCACGTGGGGGGTCGGTGAACCCTCGCGTGACGTTCAAGGTTCGGTCAAGGGGTGGCTAGAAGTATGAGCCATTCAAAGAAAACCGGTGCGATACTCTGATATATTTTTCAAACCTTTCTCAATTGACTTTACAATCCGCACAGGACGAAAATTAGCTATTGTACATTCTAGGTCTTTTTCTTTTCTCCCAGATCAGAACGGAAATTAAGTTCAATGCTTTTGCCACCTGAATTTCTCTCCACTTACGGTCATGGTGTTCAGCAAGGCTTAAAAATGTCAACAGTAAAAGCCCAAAATAGAAACTCATATTTGGAAAAAATTACTAGTGGCCTACCCGGCACTGTATTGCTTCAATAGTTTCATTTCGTCTATATGACCATAAAAGATATCTCTTCTTTTTACAGCATGTTCTTATTCCCAGAGAGCCATTGCTGTTTTTCTCTAATTGTTTTCTTTTTTATTGATTTTGGGAAACATTGATCATTTTATAAAGACATTTATTTTGAGTATTGCTTTATATGGATGTGAAACGTGGACGATGATAAGAAGAATGGAGAAAGAACAGTATCATTCGAGATGTGGTGCTGGAGGAGAATGGAGAAAATAAGCTGGATGGATAGAATAAGCAATGAGGAGGTACTAGAAAGAGTGGGAGAGAGAAGAAATATTTTAAAAGCTTTTGAAAATAGAAGAGCGAAGATGATTGGACATCTAATCAGACATGACAATCTATTCAGAATGATAATATAAGGAAAAATAAAAGGGATACGAGGAAGGGAAAGACCAAGGATGAAGTTTGTTAAACAAGTTAAGGAAGGGTTTGAAAAATGCAGCACCTGTTATAAAATTATTACATGCTATATACATAAACGTCATATATAAATAAGAAAATATTTGTATTTAGCACATTAAAATATGTATTTAACTTCTACTGCATAATGTAGAAGAAGTTAAATACACCGCATATAATACCGCTTAATTACCACGTTGCATGAAGTTCCAAATTTGGCCAGTTAAAAAGGTCTCTACTGCATTTTGTTCCGGAATTGGAACAAACTTTGATTCATGAATAAGAATTAACCACAATAAAAAAAAGAATTACCCACGATAACACTAAATGTACACTTACCTACATTTTTTAACATAAAATCGTTAAAGATACATTTTTCTACAACACTGACACAGCTGTTTTATTTTTTTGTTACAAAAGCAATAGGCGTCCGGTCACACAGAATGGCGGTCTCGTCAGCTTTATTGGCAGATAACGGTGTTTTAAAACACCAAATTGAAGTAGTCTATTGTTGTTTGGCTAAAGAAGACCTTACTTTTGTTGATTGATGCAAAATGGAACTCGTTTATGGCGAAGCTTACCTTTCACAAGTTGACAACGAGAAATTGTAAGCGTTCCAAATCGCAGTATGCAGTAAAGGGTTAACTCCACCGACAAGAGCAATAAAAAGATCATAAAGTTCACATCAACATTTGAACAAATCAAAAAAACATTCAAATATTTGGGGTCATCCCATAAGTGGATTTTCCTCACAAAAATGCCTCAATTTTACAGGTTTTTTAACTAGACATGTAAGAAACCATGTGCCGGTCTGTTATTATCATTTTCCCTTTAGACCCTTTTATAGTGTGACTTCTAAACTATTATATATTTATGTGTGTAGATATGTAAGTATCTTGTAGTTAAATTTATACGTACCGGCTTCTACCTTATATATAACAGGGTAAATATCCTCTCAATCTATCGCTCTTCCAGTCAACTGGAAGAGATCCCTACATGGGATAAGTCCGCCTTTGTATATTTGCTCTTTCGTATTATGTTGTCTTTTATACTTAAATTTTTGGTACAATAAAGTTATTACAAACAAACAAATAATAAACGCAATACGAGTACGAGAATTTTGTTAATATAAGATATTTAAATATACTCTATTCACCCGTGTGGTTCCGGGTTAGAATAGGACCATTCCATCTCTTCCTGTGGACGTCGTAAGAGGCGACTAAAGGTTTAAGCACAAACATCTCGTGCTACAATTGCATTCCCAATGAGGGTTAACGTCAGGCAGGCTGCTTGTTGTAAAACTATAGCCAAATTATTTAAAGTGTTCCGGCTATTTCTTCTCCATTTTGCAAGGTCTTTGGCATCCTTGGGTGACCATTGACATGCATATTATATATTTGGAGAAGAAAAAGCGGGAAAGCGCACCCCGGGCTCCAAAGCAGCACAGCTGAGGATGCAACCGGGAATACGCTTAGACGAAGAAGAAGATTTAAATATACTCTATTCGTTTCCCATGCTTGGGTATGAAGTTATTCGCGAAGTCATCACATATTTATCTCAACTTTCAGTGTCACAATATCACTACACATTGTTAGATTAGCTTATACCACAGAATAAATTAGTATTTATTGTAGTATTATAGTGTATAGTATGTATGTCTGATAAATCGATTGTATAAGCTAGTGCTTATACAATACATTTATCAGAACATCGTTTTGTTTGACGCCTACACAGTTTAATTTTTAAAATTGGAATTCATTATTATAACAACATTTGTAAATACATTTATTTGAATATTTGTTACCCACAACAACGGTAAAAAATATATATACCTGCTTGACACTAACGCATTCTGTTTCAGACAAAGCTAGGAAAAACTTAGAAGGCCACTTTTAAATGCGTTGATGTGGAATTAAAATTGCTATCCGATCCGCATCACCATTTTTAACCCCCCAACGAAAAACGTTATAAGTTTGACGTTGTATGCCCGTCTGTAGCATTGTAGCCTCAACGGAATAGACCTATTTCAATGCGGTTTTGTTAATTCGAAAGCCTTGTCTATCGATATGGTTTTTAGAGCTAGCTATGTTTGATGGAAATCAGTTCAGCCGTTAAAAAGTTATTGGGGCTCCCATAAATATTGAACGCCTTTGGGAGTTAACGCTTGAAGGTCGAGGGTATTTTAATTTGTCTTGCAAATAAACTTGTTTGACATTTTAGCCGGTTTTTACAATCGATACGGGAACAACAGCTGGTATATTCTGTATATTCATCATCATCATCATCAGGTCTTTTTTAGTCTCCACTGCAGGGGCATGACCCTGTCTGTACTACCAGAGCCATATATTAGCCAGAGCTGTCAGAGGATTTGGCCTACACTCTCCACGCTGGCCAGACGGGGTGGAGAGGTCTTGCGTCGTTTATAAGCTTTGTTTAGCTTGTGTTTCCTAATTCACCTTCTACGACATCCACGGGAAACGGCAACTACTTGGAGTAGTCCTATTCTACTCTGGAACCACACGGCGAAGCTGTTATGTTCTAGGTATATCCTTGATTCAATCTTAGATCAGCTAAGGAGAAAAGATACATATTAACGATGGTTTCAATATTCCCAATAAGAAGCACAAGCAGAAGCTGAGATTTCCCTTGCCTAAATGCATAAAATTTATTTCTTTATTTAACTTCCGGGGCTCGGGGCCTTTCCTACCAGTCAACCTACTGGTGGTGCTAATAAAAACACATCTTGGACAAAATTAAAATGTTTCTCCGAAGTAACTCACCCTTGTAATTCGTATGATTAATACCCGAAACGAGTGCACTTATCAGTTTACATGCTAGTGGGACAGTTTCGGCTGTGCGGTGAACTAAATACACGAGCATTTCAATACACCCCTCTACGTCAATCCATCATTTACCCGGGATCAAGCTTACGCGACTATATATTTTATAATGAGGTCATTGTACATTGAACACATGGAGTTATATATTAATAGAAATACTAGCTCACAACAACAGTCAACAACAAAATCAGTCTCCAGTCTCCCCCTATCTAACTGGTAACATGACATATTTATGTATGAGTTATACATTGCTTATGTACTTAATTTCTTGTGAGATTGTATACATATATATGTATATATAGTAAATACATTTTTATCTTATATAAAAAAACTAGTTACTAGAATAGCATCACTCCATCTCTTCCTTCGTTCGATGTCGCAAGAGGCGATTAAGGGACTAAAAACAAACATCTCGTGCTACAACTACTTTCCCAAGGAGGTTGACGTCAGGCAGGCGGCCGACCGTAACTATAGCCAACGATTTCGCATGCTTTCCGGCATCCTTGGGTGACCTTTGACACATATTTATGTAAGTTTGCGATGTTAATTTTAAATCATATATTTATCTAAATTTAAGCAGGTACCTTTTTATCAGTTGATGTTGTTAGTTGGTTGTTTCACACAAGACTTTCTCCCTCTTCAACAACTGTAAACAATGGAAAAATATCAATAAAAAACTAAAATCATGCGTTGGGAATTATCATTTGGATAAACCTACGCCTTTAAGAAGTACACCATACAGGTCTGGGAGAAAAGGAAAAACTTAGAATGTACCAGCTGCTTCTCTTCCCGCGCAGATTGTAAAAGCCCATCGAGGGAATATGGGCGAAAATGCATCATGTTCATAGGCGGGTAGCAACCCATCTCTTTTTAACCGACTTTATTCGACCGAGGTTATCAATTCGACTGTATGTTTTTTTTCTTTTGTATGTTTGCTACGCGATATCTTCGCCAATTGTGAACCGATTTTGATGATTCTTTTTTTATTTGACAGCCTTTACTTACTACCAAGTTGGTCTCATTTTAATTTAATGAAGATATGATAAAGAACTTTGGAGATATGGAAGAAACTCCTTAAAAAAATTGAAGTCGGTTGTTATTTTTGTTAAAATTTAATTATTGATCCCCTTTTTAGGCTTCCGTACCCAAAGGGTGCAAACGGGACCCTATTACTGTGACTCCGCTGTCTGTCCGTCTGTCACAGTGCTCTATTTCTTGAACCGTAATAGCTAGACACTTGAAATTTTCACCGATTATGTATTACTATGGCCGCTATAACAACAAATACTAAAAATAAAAAAAGATAAAAATTAAAGGGGGTCGTCATACAAGAAACGTGTATTTTTCAGCGTTTACTTGATCTTTATAAGTGCATTAACTAGATACTTGAAATTTTCACCAATTATATATTACTATGACCACAATAACAACAAATACTAAAAATAAAATAAAGTTAAAAATTAAAGGGGGTCGTCATACAAGAAACGTGTTTCTTCAGCGTTTTAAAACATTGTGCGGTGGTACGGAACCCTTCATGTACGAGTCCGACTCGCACTTGCCCGTTTATTCATCTTAACGCCCACCATCACGCTAAACATGGCATTTGGGTCTTGCGGCCCCATCCCGGAATTGTTAGGAAAGTAGTTAGGAATTAAGACGTGTGACAATTTATGTATTATCTATTGTAAGATTTTTAAAATAAATACTTTAACATCATTATTAGGTCTTTTATTTTAGTATCCACTACAGGAGCACGACCCTCTGTACTACCAGAGCCGTAGTTGATCAGAGCAGCCAGAGAATTTGGCCTACACTCTACACACTGGCCAGATGGGTTGGAAAGGTCTCACTGCTGATGTAGTGATGTGTAAGTCCAAGCTTTGTTTAGCTTGCTTGAGCTAAAAACAACAAAAGCAAATTAAATTTTATAGGTTAGCCGTAAATCTTCAACCCTGGAGTGGCCAATTACCGTGTTATGAAGTGAGGCGATAGCATCACTTGCAGGTGCAACGACCTAGTCTACCCAGGCTGTAGCTTCCACGGTAATGGCAGTGCAAGTGACAAGTTACAGCGGTTATAAGACTCATAGGAAATCCCTCTGTTATTACAAAGAGGCTTCACTTTATCTATCTCGTAATTCATACTCCACCGACAAGAGCATAGCTCTTAAATATAGGTAGATAGATCTAGTAAGGGATAGAAATGTTATTGGCATGTACATATGTACCTTTGTCTCACCCCACATCCCTGGGTAAATCTTATATTAATATTTCCTTACACACCTATTAGGCCCTTTCTGAGAAGGGTCATCTTTGATTTTCCTATTTTTAAATTTATAATATTATTTTTCGTAACTGTTTAGTCATAATCATTCATTCTTATTAATCGAAAGTGGTATTTGTTTGTGATTGAAATTATGATTTATGTGTAGATAAGTTGAACAAAATTATGTTAAATAAACGGGCAAGTGCGAGTCGGACTCGTACATGAAGAGTTCCGTACCACCGTACAATTTTTTAAATCGCTGAAGAAACACGTTTCTTGTATGACGACTCCCTTTAATTATTAACTTTATCTTATTTTTAGTATTTGTTGTTACAGTTGTCATTGTAATACATAATAAGTAAAAATTTCAGGTGTCTAGCTATTACGGTTCAAAAGATAGAGCCATGTGACAGATCGAGTTAAAAACGCTGGACAAAACACGTTTTTTGTATGACGACCTCCTTTAATTTTCAACTTTTCATTATTTTTAGTATTTGTTGTTATAGCGGCCACAGTAATACATAATCGGTGAAAATTTCAGGTGTCTAGCTATTACGGTTCAAGAGATGAGCTTTGTGACAGACGGACAGACGGACAGACAGACGGACAGCGGAGTCTCAGTAATAGGGTCCCGTTTGCACTCTTCGGGTACGGAACCCTAAAAAGTATGATCAAAAATTAAAAGATATTATAAATACTTATAGAGAAATTGAATGAGATTATAAAAAATATGTAAGGCAATGAATTAATGTACAATGAAGATTATTTTATGTGAATAAATAGAGAACCTCTAACGAGAGAAATAATTAAACGGTTTGCTTACGCCCATGGCTTTTTATTTTCTATGACAAATAGCAGAAAACAACCAACTCAACAAGACAAATCGTCTTCGTGAATCGCTCATGTCATGACACGGCGATTAGCATCGTCGAGTCACGTGATCATAAAGTTTAATACCGTTCAATGCCAGAAGGTGGGCCGCGCTGAAATCCGGCATCATTCGCAAATAAATAAAGCAAGGAGAAAATACTACCTAAAACAATCTATTTCCTCAATGCACCGTGTGTTTCTATCCTAGAATAGGACTTCCTACTTCATTTATTCCTATTGATATCGTAAAAGGCGATTGAAAGACTTATGTAGTCCTTCCAACCCAAAGGTTTGACTATTAGAGAATGGTTTAAGCACAGAAGACTAGGACCACTCCAAGTCTTCCCGTGGATGTCGTAGAAGGCGACTTAGGAAGCACAAGCTAAACAAAGCTTGTAAACATCAATGAGACCTCTCCAACACGTCTGGCCAGCGTGGAGAGTGTAGGCCGAATCCTATCACTGCTCTGGCTAATATATGGCTCTGGTAGTACAGGGAAGGTCGTACTCCGAGACTAAAAAAGACCTGATGATGATGAAAAATATATGATATAAATATATATGTATTTATTAAAATATGCGTGTTAAATCTGTAATTCGATCTCGCCCGGGGAAACAGGTCGAGAGGAAGACCTAGGATGAGATGGAAAGACTAGTTGTCTGCTTGAATGGAGGGAAACAACTGAAGATAAAAGTAATTGGAAACAAAAAGGGGAGGCTTTTGCCCAACTATGGGACCCAAATGGCTAAAAAAAATCTGTTATTAATATAATTAAAGTGTATATCTTCTATACAGCCTATATCAGTCCACTGCTGGACTTAAGAGGATTTCCCATAATCACCACGCTTGGCAGGCAGGTTGGTGATCAGTGATCACAGTATAATAGATGGTATAAAGTTGTTGCAGAGAGGTACTTGAATTTACATTTTCAAATATTCAGGGTAGTCAGGATTTGAAAGAAAAATATTGATATGGATATTCAGGATTATGGGTAAATCCTGACTACCCTGAATATTTAAAATGTAAATTCAAGTACCTTCCAGACACCCATGATAGACAACTTCGTTCTAATAAGACACGTCAGCTCTTTATCCCACTTTTCCGGACAAATTTTATGTCTTATTCATTTTCCCTTCAAGCGTCATGACTCAGAAATGCTTTACCCGTTGACAACAAAGAAATTTCGACCAAATTCTCTTTTAAATGGAATGTCCATGCCCACCTTTTGAACTTCCATTCTTTAAAGAGTCATCATCATTCTGTTCTACTCTTCATAAGTTGAGTTAAATGTATGCATATTTATATAAATAATGGTATGTATATTATCCCTATGGTTGACTGGAAGAAAATGCTCTTAGCATTAAGTCCGCCATGGAACAATAAAGTTTGATAAAAATAAGTAAAATATCAACATTTCGATGCATAAATAACTCTACCTAATCCGATCTCTGAATTTTGTATGGTTGGTTGGTCTCATCAAGGTTGGCCGATGATTAGAAGAACCATTACAAGGCAAACAAAAAACAAATCCTGAAAAATAAAAGTTTCTACGGCTATAAAAGGCGAATTTCAGCCCACCGTGCGGCACAATGTTTAGTCTACATTGTCGCCGACATAAAATATCCAGCTTATCAATTCCCGGTACCCTGTACGAGTACAGCTCCCGTTTGTTACGAATAGCTGAGTGGCTTTCTTTGAACGACGACTACTTTTTAATAACTTATCAATTCCGAGAATGAGTTTTGTTTTGATCGATGTAGTTCAGTGAAGATTTAATATGTGAATTAGAAACATCCAGATACTATACGGTGTGTACCTACGTACATACCTGCTAACGCTTACGCGAGTTACGAGTTTTGGAGCTAGACTTCTTCTTCGTCTAAGCGCATTCCCGGTTGCATCCTCAGCTGTGCTGCTTCGGAGCCCGGGTTGCGCTTTCCCACTTTTTCTTCTCCAAATATAATATGCATGGCAATGGTCACCTAAGGATGCCAAAGACCTTGCAAAATGGAGAAGGAATAGCCGGAACATTTTAAATGATTTGGCTATAGTTGTACAACCGGCCGCCGCCTGCCTGACGTTAACCCTCCTTGGGAATGCAATCGTAGCACGATATGTTTGTGCTTAATCCTTTAGTCGCCTCTTACGACATCCACAGGAAGAGATGGAGTGGTCCTATTCCAACCCGGAACCACACGGGTAAAGGAACCACACGGGTATACGAGTTTTGAAGCTAGACTGACCACCAACAATAATAATTTCAACGGCAGTTTATAATTAAAGGAATATCGTCTCGTACCTGACTTTTAGCAATATGGAAATTTTTACCATCATCATCATCCGAGCGTATTCCCGGTTGCATCGTCGGCGGTAACGCTTCAGAAACCGGGGTCCGCTACCTAACCTAGGTGATTTGACGAGGTTAATGGTTTTTACACAGAGCGACTGCCGTCTGACCTCCGCAACCCAAAGGGTAAACCAGAACCAATCCTAGGATAGGTGCAAACGCTAGATGGCGTTTGGGTCCAACTGCTTTACGTGCCTTCCAAAGCACAGAATCATCTTTCTTTTCACACAACTTTTTACAAAGTATGCTCTTACCAGTGGGAGTTGAACCCATGACCTCCGGATCACAAGGCAAATGACCACTGGATCGCGTAGGCAGTCAAATCAATCAATCAATGGAAATATTTACCATATTTAGTATATGAAATAATTTATTTCAAATGAAGGCGCCACTTCTGCATGCTTAAGGCCGTACCTGAATTTTCCGGGGTCCAGTGCTTTAAAATAAATAATTTCAAAGAAGACGGAGACATCATTTAAAATTACCACCACCAAACCCTAGATAAACCTTCATATTTAATCTGAGCCTTCAAAGTATTTTATGAACTACCGTTTACAGTATTTAAAGTGAGAACGTTAAGCTTTACTACGGACATTTGCGAAAATCGTCCACTTTTGGCAAATGTGCGTAGTAAAGCTTAACGTTCTAATTATAAACTGTAAACACAGTAAGTAGTTCATAAAATACTTTGAAGCAAAATTTTAAATAATATCTCCGTTTTCTTTTAAATACGGCCTTAAGATGAACTTAAGAGGAAAACTTAGCGGACATTTTTCCAAACAAACGTTCTCGACTGTTTTCTTCTAGGTTTTTGACCCGAGATCGATCTTTTTTATTAAATAAGATCAATATCATCAGTACTTATCTCTTTCTTTTTAAGGGTTCGGTGTCCAAATTAAGGGTGCCAACGGGATTACGGGACTCTATTACTAAGACTCCACTGTCCGTCCGTCTGTCACAGAGCTCTTAAACCGTAATAGCGAGACACTTAAAATTTTCACCGATTTTATGTATTACAGTAGCCGTTATATATAACTCACACACACCACAGTAAGGTTCAAGAGATAGAACCCGTGACAGACAGACGGACAGACAGCGGAATCTCAGTAATAAGGTCCCGTTGGCACCCTTTGGGTACAGAACCCTTAAAAGGGCGAAAAGAATACATACATGATAGTCTGATAGTTATAGTAGGTACCTATGTTTATGTGAAGATATTTACATTTTCTCGTTTCCTTCATGTTTTGTAGTGAAAAATTATTTCTTTGCAGAAGAATACGAGTACAATACCGAAATTTCTTCAAGCATTACGAACTTCTTACAAATCGTAAAGTAATTCCCCCATTACTTTGATTAGCCACAGTTAGGTCGCGCTGGCACAATCTAGGATAATCTAGATCCTAGATTGCACAAACTTTTATTACAATCGCACGTAATAAGTATGAGTCGAAATTTCTCAGGTGTACAAGAATTAGTTTCTAGTAAGTATCAAGTAATTATTTATTTATTAAATCTTTATTGAACACAAAGGTACAAAAGGTGGACTTAACGCTAATGCATTCTCTACCAGTCAACCTTTAGGAAAAACAGAAAAATCAATTTTATTGCGATAGGCGCTACAAAAAGAACCTATACATACATATATAAATACTACAATACATACACATACACATAACTAATATATAATACTATTTATACATATAATATATATTAACATTTACGCTAATACATACCTACATAAACTACATATGTGAAGATAATGACTATATAGTTCTGCTGCAACAAATTACCAGAGAGGTGCGTGTGGACCTTTTCCTTAAATAGATATCTATTTGAGATATCTTTGATGTCCTCGGGTAAGGCATTCCAGAGACGCGTAACTTGAAGAGTAAAAAAATTGTGCATAAAATTTGACCGAAAAAAAGGATTTGACCGAAAAAAAGGACTTCGTGGACCTTTTCCTTAAATAGATATCTATTTGAGATATCTTTGATGTCCTCGGGTAAGGCATTCCAGAGACGCGTAACTTGAAGAGTAAAAAAATTGTGCATAAAATTTGACCGAAAAAAAGGAACGTGAAGAAGGAGAGTATGACTGAAACGATAATTTAAAAAAATATTTTTAAGAACTCTACTAGCTTTTATCTACTCGTAAAACCTAAAAAAATTAACTAAAAAGTTTAAAGTGCTCCTCAAGCAAGACGAAACAATCGAGCCCAAACTCGGTGGGGTTATGATGTTTTGTCACAGAGATGCCGTGGCCACCTTCCGGCTTCATCATGAGATCAGGTCATCTTTATGGCTTACGGGATAAATAAAACCTAGGGCTACAAGACTCAATGGCAATGATTGCCCTAAACGAGAGTTATATTTAGCGAGCCTGTATTTGTGTACCACTGTGTTGGCAGCCTGCTGCCATTCTCTCGAAGTCTTGCCACCTCCTTTTAAACAAATCGCATGTTCCCTTACGATACCTGTAAACACGACTACTTAACTGTACACCGGCATACCGGAAGCTAGATGGCGGAAGCCGTGTGTTGTCCTGCCACGACACTTCCGGTGTGACGGGGTCACTGTGTCGCCGCCCTGCATACTGGACGGACGTCTCCTAGCTTTTTATGCCAAGGATTTTCTGCTCTACCTTGTCTAACATTTGTTGTTTACATCCACAGACCAAATAAAAAATATTTTACTTATACCTACATGTTATGTCCTAGGACGGCAAACGGACAAGCGGGTCACCAGATGGTAAGTGATCACCCCTGCCCATAGACAACTCCAACACCAGAGGTGTAGGTAACAAGAGCGTTACCGGCCTTTCAGGGCCCTCCCCAGAGGGGGGCGTCGGCTCTCTCACTTACCCAACGAAGCATAGAAGCGGTGAAGCTAGTACTTAGACGTCGATTTTCCGTAAGAGTGTGTGTGTGTTTGGTTAAAATTAACAAGTTGGAAGTAGCCTTTGGAATCGTACTCGTAGCTATACATGGACAAAAAATACAAAAGGATTATACCCCATACAAAAAAGCGTACTCTACTTGAAAGCCAAAATCCTGTATTATTTCTAGATGTCGCTACTATCTCGCCCGCTAGTTATACAAAGAATGCTGTATAATTAGGTTGACGGTATCCAGGCCCTGATCAAATTTGGCGTCAGTAGGCTAATCATATTTCGCTGCACCTGAATGTACCGCCCCATGTCTAGTTATTTCTGGCCACGGCGATCACTCTGTCGTTACCTTTATTAAGGTCCTTTATGGTATGACGTAGGGCAGCTCGGACATGACAGAAGGTGGTCCATCGACTAAATGGCATCGACATTACGTCACAGCGATAAGGGGATGTTAATAAGATCGTTCTTTAATCTTCGCTCGTTAACATAGATTAAGTCCCTTACCGAGCGTATTCTGTTAAACCATATAAGTCAAATTTTAGTCTGAATAGCGGTAGGAATTCATATCTATAACGCTAATATTGCATCTGTAAAGCCTCCCGCATTACAGAACTAAAAGCAGGGTAGCATGTAATCTATCAAAGTGCGCGTTCAATCGCTTAAAGGCTCCCGCAGCTCAGAAGTACTGGGGTTCTGAACACTGGAAGGGTTTCCATATACGTGTTCCCGGCAGAGTAGAATAGGCCCACTCCAAGTCTTCCTGTGGATGTCGTAGAAGGCGACTTAGGAAACACAAGCCAAACAAAGCTTATAAACAACAGTTAGACCTCTCCAACATGTCTGGCCAGCGTGAAGAGTTTAGGCCAAATCCTCTGACTGCTCTGGCTAATATATGTCTCTGGTAGTACAGATAGGGGCGTGCTCCTGCAGTGAAGACTAAAATAAACGGGCAAGTGCGAGTCGGACTCGTGCATGGAGGGTTCCGTACCTACGTGCAATGTTTTAAAACGCTGAAGAAACACGTTTCTTGTATGACGACCCCCTTTAATTTTTAACTTTATCTTATTTTTAGTATTTGTTGTTATGGCGGCCATAGTAATACATAATCGATGAAAATTTCAAGTATCTAGTTAATGGCATTATAAAGATCTAGTTAAAAACGCTGATAAAACACGTATTTTGTATGACGACCCCCTTTAATTTTTTATTTTTTTTATTTTTAGTATTTGTTGTTATAGCGGCCATAGTAATACATAAACGGTGAAAATTTCAAGTGTCTAGCTATTACGGTTCAAGAGATAGAGCCCTATGACAGACGGACAGACGGACAGACAGCGGAGTCTCAGTAATAGAGTCCCGTTTGCACCCATTGGGTACGGAACCCTAGAAGATCTGATGATGATAGGCCCAACTAGGTCAAACTCTGTCATTGCATCGCCTGACATTCAAAAGAAAATAAAATATTAAACTTACTCAAATAACACAAAAATGGTGATGTCAGCTGAATAAATAAAAAACTGCACTCTGCCTTCGAATAAAAACAAACAATACTTCAATAACTCACAAATATAAATCAATAGCAAACCGAAACGTGTAGTGACAAATTACAACTGACAATTTTGGAACTTTTCTATTGAACTGTCAAAAAAATTTTTTTTTTGTGGAAGAAAAAGGAGTTTATTTGTCTAGGTAAAAGATCACAAGTATTCTTTATGGCCAGGATCCTGAGAGCAAAGGAGGAAGGACCACGGAGTGCTAATTTGAAATACATAAATGATTTTTCGTAAAAAAGAGTGTTAGCAACTATGATTTTATGAATACACAATATCACTTGTTTATAGCATTTTGGGTCTTGCGGTTCTAAGCAGACAAAGCCCAGGGCCGTATTACCCAAAGGTCACTTTTAGCTTGAAGGTGGGTGAAAAGGCGGAAAAAGGAATCAAAATAGTGATGGGTTGCTAGCCGCATCGCCTATTAACATGATTTGCATTATGGCGCCGCCCGTTCCCTTGATTGGCTTTTACGGTCTACGCGAGATTTTATGAATGTTTACAAATAACACCCATAACCATTTAAAATGTTTTTATGTCCGCTTTTGATAGAGAACGGAGGGGGAGAGGAGTTTGGGAAGCTGACGGCCAACATCCAGTAATGGAGAGGCACTAAAAGAAGAAGAAGAAGGAGCCGAAGATAGAAGTTGCCCAACTATAGGACCTAAATAGCTAAAAACAGTATCTATTAACAACCGTTGAAAAGAGGTATTACGTACTTTCGTCTACTTTGGTAGATCGAACACTGTGCTGAAGTTGTGCAGCTGAAAAGTTCCGCGGCCAATTTCTTCCTTATTGAAAAACGCGACGTAAGTTTTGTTTAGTGTGTTGCTATTGCAAGTAATTCAAATATCATTGCAGGCGTAATTTAGCCGAAGTTCGGTCACGCAACATCGGCATAGTACGTTTCGACACTAAAAAAACATAGAATCTACTTATGTTTAGTTTTTTTTAAATCACGTATGTACCTATTACATTTGAAAGTTAAGTAAGTACTTTCTAGTTAAATCGTAGTAGTAAAAGTAGTATTTTATAATCTTTTATTTTAGTGTTACCAGATGTTACTGACCGTTGTACAACGAAAGGCCCATTACAAAGGGCCTTAAAAAGGTCTGCAAATGGGCAACGCGTCGGCTGTCCAACACGTGCGTAGAAAGTGGCCATAACATTGTATTGTTGTTATTGACATGCCTTGTACGGTTTTTTTTGGTTTCTTGTGAAATGCTAAGATATTTTTAACGGAAACACTCCTTTAGAGTGTTATTTCATGGGCCTGGATACAAGTTCTTTAGATCCCTTGACTTTCCGCCAAAAACCCCGAACATTTGTTTTTTGTGTGTGTAAATAAATGTCTAGCAAGTTTTTCGAGATACCTTAAGTCATCTTGCATGTAATAATAACAACCGAGACAAACTAATGTGCTTTCCTTTTCAAAATAAAATTCTCATATACATACAACATCTTTCCCCGTCTTTTATCTAACTATACATAGGGCTCTACCTTTATTACAAGCGCTGCTTTATTTAACTTGCCCTGTAATTGAGGTAAGCTCAATGTCTCAATCAGAAGCCAGGAATGTTAACAATGCAATATTATTATGAAAAGAAGCTGATCTAATGATGGGGCCGGAAGGGGGCTATAGAGGTATAGGAACCCTGAAATAAAACGACGCAACCCCATGAGTTTGGGCTTATTACACACTTGATAAGTTATTAGGCCTCACAATAAAAGCTTGTACATAAAAATGTTTATTACTTTGTAAAAAAATTTGGAACCTAGGTAATTGATACCTGGAAAAGATTTCATTAATTATTTTTCTTTATAAAATTTATATGTTGATATTACCTATTTCGGGTTGAAGAGAAATTTCAAAATACCTATTGGTAGAGGGCCTAGTTAGTAGCGTATCTGACTGTAACAAACAATCCAGAAATTCTCCAAGCATCTTTCACGCATCTTGAAGACCGCGCCCAAAGTGCTTACCATTCGACACCGCGCACACCCGCGCCTATTATAAACATAAACTAAACAGTTACATCACTAACAAACTCAATTGGTTCGCCTGCGCACTTTAATTGATGACAATAAAGCCCGTCCATACTCCTAACCGGCTAAATGATATCATAACTTCCAGACGCACTGTTGTAGAGACGTAATACACTTCTCAAGTTGTTAGGTTAAATTTGTGATTTGCTAGCCGTCAATAGATTTTGATGAATCTAAAAGTGACCTGTTTGCGTTGATTTTTATCTAGTTTATCGACGTCTGTCTGTCTGAAGGCGTCTGCCTTGTGATCCGGAGGTCGTGGGTTCAAATCCCACTGGGAAGCACACTTTGTGTAGGTAAAGTTGTTCCAAACTGGAAACAACTTTTTAGGATAGGATTAGGATTATTTAGGATAATGCAGGCTTGAATCACCTCCCCCATCTGTGCCTCCCCCCCACCCAGGTTCCCATCTTGTTGCGATGGGGGGGGGGGGGGCTCAGTAACTGCGGACTGGGCATCCCCGGGGAAGCTAAGCGGAACCCATTGCCCGGGTTGAGACTAAGGCCTCCCCGGGCCCGGTGGAGGCCATTCCAGGCGGGAATGGCCTGGCTGTGAGGGAAAGGGGGTGACGACGACCTCCCTCGACGAGGGAAAAGGAGTATCGGTGTGTCGTTGCCGCTCGCCCTATCCTTCGCGACGAAGCGCGGCCGTGGCGCTTGGCACGGCATCGGTGGAGCCGCAGGGGAAGAGGAGTGTCGGTGTTACGTTGCCGCTCTCCCTATCCCCTGCGGCCGGATTGGTGGGCCCCGGTCGCCGTCAGGTGGACTGGGGCAAGGCCTGCTTTTGTAGGCCCCAAATTATGAGGGCTGATTGGACGGTGGAAACGGGATTCCATCGTCCAACGGACAGCCCTCCGGAGTGGAAGGCAGGTGCGTGTCGTGTCAGCGCGCCTGTCTTTGTCAAGCCGAGAGGCCAAAGCGATGGCTGCTCCGGCCCCTCTGATTGAGCAGAGGGTGCCGTGATACCATGGGCGAGTAGGGGCCGCTTAGGTAGCGGCCGGCCGCGCCAGGACTGTGGAGCATGGAAAAGCACACGGCCCCGGCCGATAGCGGCTGAGAGGAGTTTTTAGTGGTAGCACCACTTTTTTAGTGATTTGTTAAACACTATCGTAATGGCGTTGCATTCTAGGTTCTGATTTCCGGTTTTAGGTTTCAGGCTTCTGGCTTGTAGCTTGTAGATTCTGTAGAGGTCAGATGGCAGTCGCTAAAAGAAAAAAAACTCTACTAATACTCGTTATATGGTACTAGCATAGAACTATACCTAAATATAAAAAGTACTTTCGTAGTTGCTACGTAAATCTCAGGTCATATCAATCAATTTGCTGCAGTCTTGATTATTGAGTTATACGAGTATATACTCTATAGCTCAATAGTACATATACAGGGCCTGACTAAATATAATGAAACTATTTTATGGGGAAAATACAGAATCTACAAGCCAAAACCGGAAATCAGAAGCCAGAATTTCCCATTTCCCATTTCCATAACGATGTCTTGAAACAAGACGGAGCCAACACCGCTTTTCGAAAAATGCATCATTAAGAGAAGACCATCGGCAGCAAAAATACGCAGTCTAAATCCCTTCCTCATTATATATTACACACCGAGTATAGTAACTATTACCTCATGTTTACTTGTTGCTAGTATACGGTAGACTCTATTTTCCCTCGACTTTCCCATTTCCCAGACTGCAATCCTCCACACACTCTATATCCTATATACGTGATCACCTGGTTTCTCGAGCCTGGTACGGGTTTAACGAGGTCTGACGTGGCTGCACTCAAAAAACGGAGGCGATAAGCACCTATATCGGCCCGTGGCTGTAAGTACAGTCACGTCCATTCCAAGGTGGACTTAGTTCCTACGTTCTTGCTGCGAAACGCTGGCTGGGTGGGCACAGAACTGAACTGAACATTCAGTCCATGTTACTGAAGATACTGAACAACTTCCCCCAAGAGATAAGAAAAAAAAAATTTGACACCCGTACAAGTTGACTGATCCGAGTTTCTATGGCAAGCAAAAAATATTTTTTCATATTTCCAGTATTTCCATATTTGTTTCTTGGAGAAAGTTGTAACGTAGATTATCATGAACTGAATCTACCCTTCAAATATAATATTATAGTTCCAGTACATTTTGATAAACGTTATATTTCTTATTAAGGAATATTAGTAGATACCGTCTGCTTACTCCTCCTTTCCTAGTACTCCATTAAAAATTCCCCTAACATTGCTTCAGAAGTAAACACAACCAAAATACGGAAAGGGTAACGACCTTACGCAAACCGCTGTACTGGGCGACTACCTATAGGTGGTACCTACCTACGCATCGTCATACTTGTATTATGTATTCTATGGCATCGTGTCTAATTTGCGTGGAAAATGTTTACACTAGTCGAGTTTTTAAACTTGTGATAAAAACCTTCTTCGTTGCCAAGATGCTGTCGAGATATTGATGATAGGGCCACATAGTCGACCCACACCACAAATCCTTGTCCTGTAGGTAGCGCTCACTTAGGTTGTAACCCATACATATGTGTGTATTTGGTATTTATTTATTTATTAAATCTTTATTAACCACAATGGTACGACAGGTGGACTTAATGCTAATGCATTATCTACCAGTCAGCCTTTAGGAAAATCAGAAATAAATGAATAAAGTTACTACCGTTTTATTACGTTTGACTAAGTGTCCCGCAAAGGGGCCACATTTTATTTTTGAATCTATCAAACCCCCCTCCCCCGCTTGTTACGCCATTTCCCGATCTTATTAACACCCCCTTATCGCTGTGACGTAATATGTCGATGCCATTCCGTCGACGGACCACCTTCTGTCATGTCCGAGCTGCCCTACGTCATGTACCATAGAGGACTTAATAAAGCTAACGACAGAGGGATCGCCGTGGCCACACACTGGTCAAAGGTGATTTGAAATTCAAGCTACAGTGTAACCATTTCGACTCGATAAGAAGAAGAAGATGACCCCAAAACGTAAATAGCCTTAATAAATAATACACCATCATCATCAGGTCTTTTTTAGTCTCCACTGTAGGAACACGACCCTATATGTACTACCAGAGGATTTGGCCTACACTCTCCACGCTGGCCAGACGGGTTGGAGAGGTCTCACTAACTCTTGTGTTTCCTAAATCGCCTTCACGGGAAGACTTGGAGTGGTCCTATTCTTCTCTGCCGGGAACAATACATACAAATTTTGATCAATTTAAATTCAGTACGTACCTAGGTAGGTATTTCTACTTATATTTATCAATTACTAGCGACCCGCCCCGATTTCGCACGGGTATTTAAGCTCCGTAAGAACCATCATCGTACTTTAAGGAATATTCTAAAACAAGAATTAGCGAAATTGGTTCAGCTGCTTTCGAGATTTGCGCTTAGCAACACATTCAGCGATTCATTTTTATATTACAGATTATTAACAAAAAAATGCTTAGTCCCAAATGTTTCTCCACAGTATTTTTCTACACGGTTCATTGGGACGCGAGAAATAAATTTTAAGAGGCCCACTACACTTCAATTTACCCAAATGAAATATTTAATTTATTGACAGTTCATTCGACACCTACCTACTTGAAAATAAGCACCTACCATTTGAAATAAGCACTTTGCTCTTCACAAACCTTCAAAATGTCACATCGTTTTGATAAATATTACTCTCAGATATTTCTTTAACAACTTAACCTGTCTCAAAATGATTTTATAAAACAAAGCTGAGGCATATTATTTATATATACAGGGTTACATTTTAAACACCGGCAACTTTTTAGAGAAAGTTCAGTTTATGGAAAGTGGTTCAATACAATATCACTGACTGAACTTGTTCCAAAAATGTTGCCGGTGTTTTAAAAGTAGGTAACCCTGTAGAGATATTGTTTTATAAGGAAAAAAAAATGCGTAGGCATGCGATAAGAAGAGTGAAAGAACTCAATTTTTTTTACATTTCTTGTCTGTCTGTATAATATATGGATACGTACCTATACATACACTCTTCATAACTAATAAACCCATTTTTATAGATTAAGCTCACATTCAGGCTTTGTTTCATTGAAATCTGATGTCAGTGGAAAAAAATATTGTCATTTTTAACCCCCAAAGATGAAGAGGGGTGGTGGGGGGGTGAAGTTTGACGTGTCTGTGTCCCCCTTGTCAGCTAAACGGTTAAATACATAGAAACGTAAAAAAAATCACGGTAGTGTAAATACCGAATGACCATGTCATGTAGTATAAATACCGAATTTAAAAGGAAAGCTATCAGAACTAAGTACCTAGGTTTACAAATTAAAGAGAAAATAAATAAATAAAAAATAGGTACCTACTCGGAAAGGAAAATTTCATACAAATTAAATTGAAAATAAGACTGTTGTTAGTTACGTAAGACATGTACTGACTACGGAACCCTACACAGCGCGTGGCCCGACACGCACTGGGCCGGTTTATAAATTAAACAGATAATGAATCACACTGTATACGAAATAGTTAAGTTAGTTTGTATTTTATATTTATAAACTAATTGAGAAAGTCCTTTTTACTGAAAATAACAATCAGCACTTTTCGTGACATTCGTGACGTAATCTTGGGCAATATTATTATAGGTAAGTACCATGATGAGGACTAAAAAGAAAGAAATATCTAGGGATCGGAGTTGCAGATAAATAAGTATAGGTAGTAAACGAAAATATTGCTCTCCTTGGATTGGAGTCCCGGAGAGTCGGGTGCGCCCACATGTTCGAGGCTAGTGATGTAACGTTTATAGTCGATACACTTTGTCGATATAAATATTGCTTTTTAAAATTGTGTTGTTGTTGTGTGGACCCGAAAGATGGGCCGAAACGGAAACAGGTCGAGAGTAGACCTCGGATGAGATGGAGAGACGAGTTGTCCGCTTTCGATAAGGAATGGAAGAAAACAGCCGGAGGTAAAAGTAATTGGAAACAAAAAGGGGAGGCTTTTGCCCAACTATGGGACATAGCAAAAAAAAACTCTTGTCAAAAATTAATTTGAAACTCGATTAAGCTGCCAATTAGTAGTTGGTCGACTATAACTCTTTAATTTGTAAACCATATACTTAGCTTTGATAGTTTTCCTTTTAACTTCGTTATATTTATTATTAGTACTACTGCCGTGAATGTTTTCACGTGTCCATATACGAGTACAACCGTTTAGCTGATAGAAGGTGGCTTGACTCTAACAAATTACAGCTTTCTAGTATAAAAAATAAAAGAAATTCAATAAAAAAAAAACTTGCATCTCTATTTTTTTTTTTTTAAACAGCTGTAAGTTATTTTTTATATATAAGAGAATGCAAACAATTCGAATAACTTTTTTTTGACAAAGCATGCTGCGGATTTATTTGTGTAAACTTTAGACGAAGCATGCTGCTGATGCATTAATAACTAGTTATAGATCATCAAACAAATGTAAGAACCAAGTTAGAGTCATCGTATTTTCTCGATAAGCACACGCACCTAGTCGATAATCACAAAAATGGTCCAAACAAACACCATCCTTCCTTATCCCTTCCCGATCGTCTCAAGGAGCGGCCGCTCGCTAGTCACCGAGTAGCCGGCGTGCGCGCATCCAGAACACAGGCGCGATCCAAAAATACCGCCACCAGCCCGGCCGCATTCGTTGACATGGGCTGATCGCGCGCTGTAGATTTTAACGAACGAAACATTCCAAATTCGATATTCAAAAGTAATTCGATAAAAGTAAATAGTGTTGTGCCGGTGTGATTTCGATATTCTGATGTGGCGATGTCACCGACGGCTTTAGGAGCAGATCTGCCGCAGTGGTGCGGCAAAGCCGAAAGCTGCCCTCAGGCGTTGTTGGGTTGGCTATACTTGACCCAAGATCATAATGACCAGGTATGTGCAATTTGTTTTAAATAAGAATTTCTGAAAATAGGTACCTACCTAACTATTAAAACCTTTTTTAAAATTTAATCTTTGACCAAACTAACGACTTGTCTCACCATCTACGCATGGGCATTTACTTATATTAATATATCAATTCAAGAAATGCGCTTTACGAAATCCGCCTAGACACGCATTTAATTTACATTACTTTATTAGATGATCCAGATTTTAGAAGCGACGTGTGGTTTTGGTACTTGCCTAGACTAGACCTATGTTTGTAACATTCATGACCGTAAATAGATGTTGGTGTAGAAACTCATGAAATGGGCTGAAAATTTCCGAATCGAATGTGTCGGATGTGCGCGGGTTTGCCAAATAAAACATAAACAGAAAACGCACGATATCCATCACTGTGTGTGTTTTAGACACTCAGAAATATATGTATATATATACATATAAATAAGTATATATACTTATACATATACACTTTGGAACTAACCATTATAAGTATTTATTACACACTGTTAGAGAAAAATAATATGTACGTTGGCGACGGAATGATTTAAATCTTTTTATTATTCTTATTATGACTTCGGTTGTATTTATTTATGTTTGTTACCTCAAAACTGTAATATAGAAATCCATTTTAAAAAATATGCTTCTAGAATCTAGGTCTCATAGAAATTCTATCAAAATCGGTTATTGGTTAATATATCATCTAAGTAAACAAATTTAGCGTATTTCGTGATTGCCAATCTACGACTGCGAATGGTATAATGTCTGTTTTTTTTTTAATTATTGACTTGCTAACACCTACCTATATGTTCCTACCTAAGTACCTATAAAGGTAACATTTGACAAATACATGAAATAAAGCTTAACCTGAAATTAAAAGGTCGCGTTACGTAAAAAGAACGCTGGCTGTCAAGCTGCGCATCAGGCTATTTATAGATCTATTTAATGAATATTATACTTAATATATTTTTCAAAGTACCTACCAAGCCGCAAATGAAAATAATACAATAGGCCTAAGTACCTTTGTGCGCGAGTGTACCCATGCGCAAACACACCCCTTCTACTTTTTTCAGCGTTCTTTTTACATGACGCGACCTATACATACTTTAGATTTCGGTAATTCAGTTAAATTAAATTAAAATCAAATCAATTAAAAATAACTTTATTTATAATTTATAATTTAATATCTCATAATAAAAGTCCCTTTGTTTTGTTTTGCACAGATGTTGACGTCAAATCGTTACTTACAGCTGATATTAGTCTAGTATTTATTTTGTGGTTTAGTGCCTGAGATATTACTTTTAAAAATAAATTCTTGTTCTTTTTTTATGACATCCTAGATCATAAAGAAAATATTAAAGGATATCAAGTTAATGCCATGTTTATGCCCTATATACTCTTTTTCATCATAACGCGTTCCCACTTGCATCCTCAGCTGTGCTGCTTCGGAACCCGGGGTGCGCTTTTACCGATTTTTCTTCTCCAAATATATATGCATGTCAATGGTCACCCAAGGATGCCAAAGATCTTGCGACATAGAGAAAAAAAAGCAGACACAATGGCGAAATACGAGTAAAACCGGTCAATTGCGAGTTGGACTCGTACATGAATGGTTCCTTACCCCATAAGATGTTTTAAAACGCTGCAAAGATATGTTTCTTGTACGGCGACCCCTTTAATTTTTAACTTTGTCTTATTTTTAGCATTTATTGTAATATCAGCAACATAACCGTGAAAAGGTGTCTCGCTATTAAAGTTCAAGAGATAGAGCCCTGTGATAGACGGACGGACAGACAGCGGAGTATCAGTAATAGGGTCCCGTTGGCACCTTTTAGGTACGGAACCCTTAAAAAGATTTTTTGACAAAGTCTTGTCGAATTTAAAAGCATAAAGATGGGTAATTAGGTACTTATTTAAAATATCGGCTACGTAAAACAGTATGGTGGTCAACCAGCCGCTTCATCATCAACAGCTTTCAAGTGCCTGACGTCATCAAACCACCTAGCCGCCGGACGTCCTATACTACGTTTCCCATTTCTGGGATACCATTCGGTGACGGCCTTATTCCACCTTCCATCGTTCATTCGAGCTAGGTGTCCCGCCCAGTTCCACTTTAGAGCCGCATCCAGCCGCTTAGATAAATAAAATCGCGGCGATGCGATGTCCGTGCGAGCTCCTCCATTGGTGAGCGAGGAGCGCGCGCGCATCTGTTTAACGAATTATTGACAGAGGGTTGTCAATTTTCAGTTGCTTTTGTAAAAAAAATCAAAGCTATATATCAATATATACATGTAATCGCTTCCCGATAGTAAACAATTGCATAGAATATTGTACGTACTCGTATGACATTCTTTTTTTTTAAATATGTATTTACATTAAGATTGGTACTTATTAAAATTAAAAAATATTAAATCATCGATGGAAAATATAAACAACGTCATAATCGAAATAAATCGAACCACGGTCTATACTATTATAGTAAGTGTAATGAAATTAAAATAACAGCCGAAAATTTCCGCTGTTTACAATTTTTGTAATAAAGTTGAATAATTTAAAAAAAACACTATAAAGCAGCCAAGTGCGAGTCGGACTCGCCCATGAAGGGTTCCGTAGCAGCAAGTAACATAATATAAAAGTTCTAAAGGTAAATTGCGGTTTACGATTTATGACTTATTAAAAATAAAATACTTACTAGATCTCGTTCAAACTAATTTTTGGTGAAAGTTGACATGGTTATGTACATCATATATATTTTTTTAGTTTTTTCATTCTCTTATTTTAGAAGTTACAGGGCATACACAGATTTTACCACTTTGGACTCTCGCGCAAACTATTCAGTTTAGAAAAAAAATATTAGGTAGAAACCTCAATATCATTTTTGAAGACCTATCCATAGATAGCCCACACGAATGGATTTGATGAAAAAAATTTTTGAGTTTCAGTTCTAAGTATGGGAAACCCCCATTTATTGTTTTTTTTTTTTTTAATTTTTTGCTAAAACTTAATGCGGTTCACAGAATACTTCTACTTACCCAGTTTCAATAGTATAGTTCTTATAGTTTCGGAAAAAAGTGGCTGTGACATACGGACGGACAGTCAGACAGACAGACATGACGAATCCATAAGGGTTCTGTGAAATGAGTTTGACAATGAAAATACTTTTTTACTTGTATCGGATAATTTTACATATTATGTCAATAATTTAGGGTGATACTGACAGCCCTACCACGGTCCAATTCCGTGCGCGTGCGTTGACGTCGTGAATCATTCAGAGATGAATTCGAAATATAGTCCTTATTTTCAGTGCAGTAGGGTCCATTGATCGCGGTCGTGCGTTTAATTGAACCAACATTATAAATTGGAAATATTTTTATAATGTGTGATGTTATACCTAAACAACCAATGATACTAGTTTGTAGCTAGTCGGTAAAGCGGCCTTCAAATTTCACTGAGGACCTTCGATCATATACCTGAGGACACAGAAATAAGTACAAACGTACAGAACGACAGTAAGTTCCTCATTGCAGTGTCCCCATACAGTGTCTGACATACTCGTGATTTGACAACTGCCCTACAATAATGACAAACAGCATAAGACAGTCGGGTAAGATGTGTCGATCTACGGTAGCCCTACGTTTTACTTACACACGGATGCGTGTGTACTAACTTTGTATCTATGGTTGTGTGAAAATTTTGCACCGAAAGTATGGAGTTTCAGAGCTGTGCTGCGAAACTCGACGGCCCGAGAAGCGAGTAACTACTAATAAGTATAACATGTTAAGCAACCCCGGACGTGATCCGCTCTTGAATTCGTAACCATCTTCTTCCTTAGCATTTTCTATTTATTTCTATGGGGTCAGCGCAAATGTCTTTTATCAAAATTACCTTCATCAGTGGGTGCCAACGTCATACAAACTACTGGAAGGCACGTAGACTTGTAGACTAAATATATATTAGTACCAACTGCCTGCATAGATGGCAGCACAAGAGAGAAAATAAATAAATAAATAAGGACAAATCACACTGATTGAGCGAGCCCTAAAGTAAGTTTTTTTTAAACTTTTGTTATGAGATACCTATCTATACTAACTAAACGATACTATAAGTACATTGCTTTATTTTTACATACCGTATAAACACGAAAAAAACTGAGTCAATCCGTGTGGTTCCCGGCAGAGTAGAATAGGACCACTCCAAGTCTTTCTGTGGATGTCGTAGAAGGCGACTAAGGAAATACAAGCTAAACAAAGCTTATAAACATCAATGAGATCTCTCCAACTCGCCTGGCCAGCGTGGAGAGTGTAGGCCAAATCCTCTTACTGCTCTGGCTATTATATGGCTCCGGCAGTACAGAGAAGGTCGTGCTCCTGCAGTGGAGACTAAAAAAGACCTAATCATGACAGTCAGTGTCATGATTAGGTCTTATTTAGTCTTGCTAGCCTTAAAGTAAGTTTTTTTAAAACTTGTGATAAGGGATGTACTAACTTAACGATACTATAAGAACATTGCTTTATTTTTACATACCGTATAAACACGAATGCTAGTGCTAGACAGAAATCAGGGATAGCGCGCGTGGGACTGGAATTTTACCCCTGGCCTTATATTTAATATATATGGCATTTCTTCATGTCCATCCGGGACGAATGACAGTGTCTCCTTGCCGCACTTTCCCTTGGAATACCCTTTCCTGCACTCCTTTACCTCGCAAGTCTGCGCGGCCTTTACGTAAATTTTGTACTTGCATTCGCTACTTTGACCAGCTCCGTACGCTATCTGGACGACGGTGCTCTCATTGTCGTAGGTAACAGTGGGGACCGACACGGGGTTGTCCACTTCTACCCTCACGTACGTGATCCTGTAGCAATCCGGCCTCTGCAAAATACAATCTTCTCATGAGGTCTGAATGCATAATTTCAAGTGTTATAAATTACTTTGTTATAAGTTGGAAGCTTTGCCCAGGAACTGCTCTACATCTTGTTCTTCTCCAAGAATAAGTGGAGAAGATAAACCATACACACTTACTAACTGCCTCCGTGGTCCAGTGATCGAGGCGTTTGCCTCGTGATCCGGACGTCGTTGGCTCACATCCCACTGGCAAGCATCCTTTGTGAAAAGTTGTTTCCAGTCTGGTTAGGGTATTGCAGGCTTGATTCACCTGATTATCCGAAAAGAAAGATAACATATTATATGCCGTGCTTCGTAAGGCACGTGAAGCTGTGGGTCCCGAACGATCCTAGGTTCTAGTCTACTCTTTGGGTTTCGGAGGTCAGATGGCAGTCTGTGTAAAAACCAGTAACCTCGTCAAATCACCTAGGTTAGGTAGCGGACCCCGGTTTCTGAAGCGTTACCGCTGTGGATGCAACCGGGAATACGCTCGGATTATGATGACATACTAAGCACTTAAAACAGAGTGTACGCCACATCCTCTGGCTACTCTAACTAAATATAGCTCAAGTAGCACAGAGAGGATCGTACTCCTGCAGTGGAGACTTAAAAAAGACCTGAAGATGATGTTGAAACAGGTTAGATACTCACATCAAGGGTTATTGACGCCACTTTCGACGAGCTATACATTTCCCCTTGAGACACCAAGATCATCTTGCTGTTCGGAGCGTCATCCAGGAACTCCCACGCCATCCCCACCATGCCCCTCACCAGCTCCAACGACGATAATACCATAAACAAATGTAACATTAAATATATCATTGTAAATGTTAAATATTTTATTTCTAATATGAATTATTTTATCTCGAATATTAAATATTTCACTGCGGACGTTCGACAGCCACAGCTTAAGATTTTTCAAATTAATATATGTAATATGAAAAGTGTTACTAATTGCTGATAATGCATTAATTTAACACGTACATGACTTAATTTCTGCACGTTGTTAGTACAGACTTTTTAGCATTCGCAATCAGCGATATTAAATATTTATTTCGAATATTAAATATTTCACTGCGATCGTGCGACCGCCATAGATCAAGATTTTGCAAATGCATATAAGATTGGAATGTTACTTATTGCTGATAATGCATTAATTTTACACGTACATGACTTAATTTCTGCACGATGGTACTAGTACAGTACAGACTGGCTTTTAAGTCATTTAGTTTCTAAATAAACGGGCAAGTGCGAATCGGACTCGTACATGAAAGGCTTCGAATGTTTTAAAACGCTGATAAAACACGTTCCTTGTACGATTAACCCCCTTTAATTTTTAACTTTATCTTATTTTTAGTATTTGTTGTTATAGTAGCCATAGTAATACATAACCGGTAAAAATTTAAAGTATCTAGTTAATGCCATTCTAAAGGTCGAGTTAAAAACGATGAAAAAAAACACCTTTTTTTTATGGCGACCCCCTTTAACTTTTAACTTTATCTTCTTTTTAGTATTTGTTGTTATAGCGGCCATAGTAATACATAATATGTGAAAAATTTAAGTACCTATCAAGTTAATGCCCTTATAAAGATCTAGTTAAAAACGCTGAAAAAACACGATTTTTGTATGACGACCCCCTTTAATTTTTAACCTTTTTATTTTATTTAATTAGTATTTGTTGTTATATCGGCCACAGTAAAACATAATTGGTGAAAATTTCAAGTGTCTAACTAAAACGGTTCAAGAGATAGAGCCCTGTGTATGACAGATGGACAGACAGACAGACAGACTGACGGACAGACAGCAGAGTCTCAGTAATAGGGTTTGCACCCTTTGGGTACGGAACCCTAAAAAGGACAAGATGAAAAGTGTTTGATAAGAAAAAATACGAAATCTTTATTTTATTAAAAGAATACAATGTCAAGAGAAATAACTTAACATACTTATGTAACTAAAAACGACGACGAGCTTAGCATTAAGTAAACACACTGTTGATGTTAAATAATAATGATAAATATAAAAAATACCTAATAAATAAATTCACTGTGGCGAAGAAAGAAGAACCAAGAAGAAGGTGGCTCTCTGCTGTGCTTGCTTGCATTAACTGGAGAAATGTACTTTTCACTATGAATTTTTCCGTAATCTGATTTATGTTTTTTTTTTAACTATATCTTAGATTCTACGCCTTTCGTAATCTGTCGCGTCTGAGGGAGTCATAGGTAATACATAATACAGAACGGGCAAAGCAGAGTATATTCAACAACTTATATTAATACCATCTACTGCGATCGTCAACCCACTTGCCCAGTTCGGTGATATAAAGTAAATCCTCCCGTGGGTCCAACAGTGGGATAGGAAGAAGAAAAAGACACCCGTATCGAATCAGTCGCCGTTTCGATGTTTAGATGCATTAGTTTTAGCATGTCTGTTGCCGCCCTAAACCGAATCACTTATTTAATCAGTTCAATTGAAAGTACTAATCACTTTAATTGATTAAGGACTAATCAATCACAATTTCAAGCTTACACGTTTAAATAATCGAAGATTTACATCAACAATAGGCATGATGACTGAAAACATATTTGTGTTAGTTTTCCATAATACAAGTTTTAACTAAGTTTGGGGCACTTTGAGCTAGCTCAGTCAGTTTCATCATCAGTTCTTGTTTAGTCTGCACTGCAGGAGCACGACCGCAACCCTCTCTGTAGTACCAGAGCCATATATTAGCCAGAGCAGTCAAAGATATTTGGTCTACACTCTCCACGCTGGCCAGACGTCATTGATGTTTCTCAATGATGATGGTCTCAAGATTTGTTTAGCTTGTATTTCCTAAATCGACTTCTACGACATCTACGGGAAGACTTGGAGTGATCTACTCTGCCGGGAACCACACGGCCTGTCAGTCAGTGTGATTAGTCTTTATTTATTTATACTTTTCTGACCCAGAGTCAAGGCATCATCCCTATTGACGTTCTTCTTTAGTACTTACTCGTTCAAACAAAGATCAAAGATCAATCTATTGTTGGTCATATATATATTATATTATTTTACTATGTGTATTTTAATTTATATCACATACTTTTCGGAATCATTTGACAGATACTAGCTAGAAGTTGCCACACAACCATTATCAGGAAACAAGTATGTAATTATTTAAAAAATATTTTTAAAAACAAATTAATAACTAAATGCAATGTATTATGTCGAGTGTCGACTGTATTAAATGCTGTGATATAATATATGATAGAATTTGACGTCCTCCGAGCCAGGGCAAGTTAGAAAATGGCCTTTTTCAAAATCCTAGGTCCTGGGTGTTTATCTGAATATGTATTGTTGAGTTAGCATTCCATAACACATGTTTTAACTTACTTTGGAGCTAACTCGATCAGTGTGATTTGTCCCTATATACGAGTACTTATATTTAGGTACTTACCACACGTTATAGTTCGTAAGTACTGGTACTTATTCTGTGGTTGTTGTCTACGAATCATAAAGAACAAAGGCTATCATTAGTAGAAACACAAACTGACGACGTGTCGGCAGATAAAAGGCATACGGCGGACGCAGCCATGAGATGGAACCTGAGATACACTATACACACCGAGATAGGATGTAACTGGACACGAATGTTTTGACTTTGAATAAGGCTTGTCATTGTAAAGCCGAAGAGTACTTAGGCCCGTATTAATAAATCGCACTCAACTTTGAGTTCGGTCTTAAGTGCGAGCTTGAGTTGCCGTGCTAATTAATAAACCTTACTCGAGTTAACGCTTGAGTTCCGTGTATCACCTGAGTGAGCGACGTATTAATAAACAAGTATCAGAACTTAAGCGCGCACTCAAGATGCTACTCAAACACGTTTTTCCTGAGTGTAGTCGGACCATGACTTAAGTGCGCGATTAGATGAATTTTGTATTGAAGTTTTTGGCTTAGTAATTAATTTTGAAAATATTATCAACAAAAACAATCACCATTGTGGAGTATTATGAAAGTATGTACTTACGCACTTTGATGGATGCGCATGTTAAACAAACCCGGGAGTTGGATGGACTTGGATGGGTGACCATAAGTAGCATAAAATGTCTCAAGATCCTCCGTGTTTCGAAAGGTACTTTAACCCCGTACCTATGCATTACTAACGATTTCTAATGTCAAGCAACTCTGGGCGTGGTCCGCATTTGGATGGGTGACCAGAAGTAGCAAAAAATGTCGCGAGCTCCTCCGTGTTTTGGAAGGCACGTTAAGTCGTACTAACGCTTTCACGTGTTAAGCAACCCTGGGCGTGGTCCTTACTTGGATGGGCCACCATAAGTAGCTTGAAATGTTGCGAGCTCTTACTAACGCTTTCACGTGTTAAGCAACCCTGGGCGTGGTCAGCACTTGGATGGGTGACCAAAAGTACCATATAACGTCTCGAGTCCTCCGTGCTTCGGAAAGCACTTTAAGCCATACCTATGTGTAACTAGCGCTCTCGCATGTGAAGCAACCTTGGGCGTGGTCCGAACTTGGATAGGTGACCACAAGTACCAAAAAATATCTCGATCCCTCCGTGCTTCGGAAAGCACGTTAAGCCATACCTATGTGTAACTAGCGCTCTTGCATGTTAAGCAACCTTGGACGTGGTCCACACTTGGATGGGTGACCACAAGTACCAAAAAATATCTCGAGCCCTCTGTGCTTCGGAAGGCACGTTAAGCCATACCTATGTGTAACTAGCGCTCTCGCATGTTAAGCAACCTTGGGCGTGATCCGCACTTGGATGGGTGACCACAAGTACGAAAAAATATCTCGAGCCCTCCGTGCTTCGGAAGGCACGTTAAGACATACCTTTGTATTACTACCGCTCTCGCATGTTAAGCAACCTTAGGCGTGGTCCACACTAGGATGGGTGAACACAAATACCAAAAAATATCTTAAGCCCTCCGTGCTTTGGAAGGCACGTTAAGCCGTCTGATACCTTGGAAAATCTGATACCACAGTGTTGGTCACACAAAAAAAACAAAAATCTGAGATCGCGCTCTCAAGATCGATCTTGAGTGATACGCTGTTGATATACGTTTATTAATTAGCGACCATCTTAAGTGCGTGATCACAACTTGAGTGAAACTCAGCTGAGATCGCACTTGAGTGCAGTCTTGAGCTCGATTTATTAATACGGGCCTTAAATTCTGAAAATGCTGAAGTACCAGAATCACGGCCTGAATGTCGCAATAGAAACTCCATCGAGCACGCATGACATGACGCATCTCGGCGTATCCACAGTTGCAATCTTCAGCTATAATTATGTGCAGCCTAGAGTCCCCTTTCCGGTTTTTTCTTCTCCATTGCGCACGGCCTTAAACATACATACTTACTATCACGCCTGTTTCCCACAGTTTTGTATAATACTTAAATAAAAACATTTAAAAAAATCGTAGTGAAAATGAGTGAGTGAATTTTTCAGTCTTTTTGAATAATCTTGCATATGTAAAAAAGTTAAAGTTTAAGTATGCAAGTTTAATAATAATAACTTCAGGTTCAGAGTTCTTGCATTGGAAGTTTGTCTGCGAGTTTAGTTTTAAGGTTTATGAATACTTTCTCTAATCCACAGGCAAATTTTTGGAACAAATTCAGTTTCCATAAACTGAACACAAGTTCTGTAATGGTACAGAAATATAATTTCAAGTTTTATAACTAGAAATTATATTTCTGTACCATTGCAGAACTACTATTAAATAAAAATTATTACTTAATGAAAAACGAAAATAAATTTCGCGCTCCAATCCAATCAGTGTCCAGCCTAACGGGTTTTCTATGGGATCGTTTTTTTTTTCAAATTTTTTATAATAGGGATGTGGTGGAAAAATTGTATTTTATTTAGTTTGTCAGTTAGATTATTCAAAAATAATGGACTTTTTTTTCTATATATCAAAGTAATGAAAATTCACATAGATACAGCGCGTCGAAGTTTCGGAGTGGGGGTGATTGACGTTCACCCTCAAGTGAAAATCATACTTGATCTTGACGTCATGCGGCATTTAAATACGCTCTATCTTTGTAATTATGTATCTATTTGCTGATCAGAAAAAAGAAAAAATACGTACTTATACGATTTTTTTAATAAATCTACCTGATGAACTAAAAATATTTTTTTAGTCCACATCCGTATTATTTTCATGGTAAGTAGAGATAGTAGTACTTCTAAGCTGACCAGCCATCATCACACGTGCGTGCGCGCAGTCCAAATAAATGATTTCCGTCGACACGTGGTCCATCTTCGACTCTAAATATAGATCTTACCTGAGCCATCATCAAATCGGCCCACTACCCTATTTAACCTGTTTGAGTGAAAACACTTTTTAAAAACATAAATTTTACTTAGATATTTATTAAATTATATAGATAAATAAAATGTCATGTATAGAAAATATTTAGTGATTTTGATTTCTTTTTCGGAGCCAACCTAACTTAGTAACAATATGTTAAGATACGTTAAATTAAAGTTTATTTAAGTATTAAAAAAGAGAATGAGACAATTTATTGATTTTCATTGTAATAGTTTGTTTAATTCCAAATAACCTGAGACGTGTTTCATTTTTTTGCAGTGCGCGACGTTTATGTCTTTGTTGTTTACAAGGAATTTAAAACATGAAGTTGTGTATAAATTACAGAGAAATAAAGACAAAAGAAAATCCTAAAAAGTGAATGAGAAGATTTTATTACTTTTTTTTCATTCCATAGAAAAACTTAGTTAATAAGATTAAACTTTGAAGAAAATATAAGCAAATACGTCGTCGGATTTCTTGCGCATACGACTGAGTTAAAAAATTAAAAATACACATATATGAAGATTGATTCATGCTTAAACATGTACAATTAATAAATAAAAATAATTTGTCTTTTGAAAAAGAAGAAAGAAAAATTTAAATTTCCTCGAAATTCTCAAATAAATATGGGAACGAAAACCCTGATAAGGAAGACCGCTCGCTGCGCTTCTGAATTCGTCTAAATTCGTCTCCATGGTGTATGTACAATACAGCGCAATGTGTATGTGTAGATAGAAAATATAGATTCGGGTGTTCAATCAAAAATTCCCACGGTTGAAGACCGCAGTCTTAAGGAATAAATGAGACTTTGAAATTGAAATTAAAAAATAGATAAATAAATAAATAGATAAGGACAAATTACACTGATATAAGTAGCTCTAGATCTCCCTTATTGAGTTAGCTCCAAAGTAAATAAACTATAATTATGTCATATATGATATGAATATATGTCATACGTAAATATTTAATAATGGTCAAATAGTTAACTTGAATGTACTAAACGTCCCAAATTTGCTTATATCAGCACCACCTGAAGGTTGACTTGTAGAAAAGGCCCTAGGCCTTAAGTACGCCTATTACATGTATTGTAATAAAGTAAAATAAATTTATAAATATAATTAAATTTTTAACAAAAAAAACAACCGCCTTCAATTTTTTTAAGGAGTTTCTTCCATATCTCCAAAGTTCCTCATCATATCTTCACCAAATTAAAATGGGACCAACTTGGTAGTAAAGGCTTTTAAATAAAAAAAGAATCATCAAAATCGGTTCACAATTGGCAAAGATATCCCGTAACAAACAAACATAAAAAAAAATTAAAAAAAACATACACTCCTCCTTTTTTGAAGTCGGTAAAAAAAATGGACAGTACCTATAGATATTTGGCTATTTGCCTAGGTAGGTAGGTGTTTTTTAGTTTTCCGTATCTCAAAAGGTAAAAACGGAACCCTTATATAGGACCACTCACTTGTCTGTCCGTCCGTCTGTCACAGGCGTCACACAAAGCACATCCAATTTGCTACGAAACTATGAGTTGAAAGGTAGACATATGTAAGTCAGTGACCCAAAGACGGACGTAACGTAAATAAATTAATTTCAGATATAGGGGCCACTTAATGAGGAGACGCGGAGGAGGAGAAGAGAGGAGAGACAGGGGAGACAAAAAAAAATTTGTTACCTATATCGTGTGACATATCAAATGAAATAGCTTTTTATGACAATTTTAAATGTATAATTTTTTAGATCGGTATTTTTAAAGTATAATAGACGAAAATTGGCTATTCCCCACAAACCACTGGGCCAATTAAGTTGAAATTTGGTGCACATAATGTAAGTCAGTGACCCAAAACGGACGTATAACTAAAATTACAACTTAAATTATTTAATTTCGGGCCTTTTAAAAGTGGTAATTTAGAAATAAAAAGAAGTTTTGTAAACTATACCGTGAGACATAAGTACAAAATAAAAGAGCTCTTTATGAGAATTTTGTCATAATCGGTAAATTTGAAGTTAGATACTTCCCATCAGGCTAGATAGAGGTCAAACGCACTCAAATATCTAATAAAATAGTCTAAAAAAAACTCTTATCAAAACCACTGAGCGTTAACTTAAAAAAAAAAGTTTTTTCTTTTCGCGCACACCAGCACGGAATAGAAGCGATTCCAAAACGATGTTTATGACGAATTCCTTTAGAATTGCCGGGCGTAGTTGGTATCACTATTACGGTATTCCCAGGCGGACGAAATTAGCGCTGAAGAAATGGTGGGAGAGGTAATTTTAGATTTCGACACGTTGGTCGAGTACGCACTATGCTGTTGACGCTCTTATGGTGTTATAATTGCCTGTCAATCCAACACGTTTTAGCTTTGCTGTGTGACTTTTGGTATATATTAAGTAAAGTGCATTACGCTAGCAGATATGTGTAGTCCTGGCTACCTTAGGCCGTGTAGTATCAGCCACCCTTAGAAATAGAATATAATA
This sequence comes from Acrobasis repandana, assembly GCA_963576875.1. Lineage (NCBI taxonomy): Eukaryota > Metazoa > Arthropoda > Insecta > Lepidoptera > Pyralidae > Acrobasis > Acrobasis repandana. The sequence continues at coordinate 3,808,217 of OY756230.1, read as the reverse complement.
GAAACCTCTATATGCATCATTATCATCCGAGCGTATTCCCGGTTGCATCGTCAGCAGTTACGCTTCTGAGCCCGGGGCCCGGGGTCCGCTACCTAACCTACAGTGATAATTTACAGTGAGTACAATGGGCGGTCTTATCGCTCTTTCAGACAACCAGTGGATGGAGAGGACTATGTGAAAGACAATGACGGTGGTGTAACCAAGAAGGGAAAAGAAAAATAGCTGTAGTAACTAAAAACTTTTAAAAATGTTGCTTAAACGTACACATACCTAATTATACACAACTAGCTTTTGCCCGCGGCTTCGCTCGCGTATCTCAATTCCCACGGGAACATTACTTTTTCCGGGATGAAAGGTACCCTATGTTCTTCTCAGTACTCCTAACTATATATGCGAATTTATAGAAGATTTGTTCAGTTAATAAAGCGTGAAGAGGTAACAAACAAATATACAAACTCACTTTCGCATTTATAATATTAGTTATTCGGATTAGGATTTGCAAAATAAAATAAGTTTGGAAAATCCAAAAGTGCACGCCTCATAATCTCATTTTTCACAATTAAATTCAAATTACGATTAAACTACATTGAATTAGACCGTGATCTTCGAAAGGACTTAGTTTTGGATAATACTGAAGCGTACAAAAAAAAATGGACTTGATCAGATAAGTTTTTCGGGAGTTATCGTGACCACGCCAGTTTCCATACATACAGACACACGGACGTCCACAAAATGATTTTATTATTTATTACATTGTTTTTATTTATTTAAAAGGCAAAATGTCTTTTAAAAATGTCATAAGTGTTGAAACTAGTGTTTTTCCTTGACATTTATGTGTAAATATTATTGTACAAGTGCGATAGAAAATAAATAGAGACACATTTAGTTAAAAAAATCACTTGATTTTTGTAAGGCGAGAGTAGAGCACTACCTCATGCGCTTCGCTTATGAGGCGTGCAATAAAATAAACCATAAACATAAACCTTTATAAAATACATAAATACTAGTTTCCCTGCCGTGCTTGTCCGATGGAGGAGGATATGCCGTCTGTGAAAACTTATACATTGACCAAGCGAGCGAAGCGCCTCAGTTTTGAGATTTTCCAAAAATTGCTTTTATCCGTCTGTTCTCGCCTACAGGTCGCATTTTTCAACCGATTTTGACGAAAATTGGCACACAAGCTCCTTGATTATTCCATTTTTTTCGTCGATTTCGATTTTTGATTGGGGGAAAAGGAGGGAACTTCGAACATTATTAACCCTTTAACCGCGAACGTCGGATTAATCCGAAAAACATTTTCGTGCCCATTTCGGATTTATCCGACCAAAAACTATGGATATTCACAATTCCTCGCGCTGGGAGCACGACAACTAACAAAGTCTCGCGGTTAAAGGGTTAATTGACGCATTTCAATTACTAAGGACTTCATTCTACGCAAGATGGTAAAAAAAAATCGAAAAGGAGAGGGGTAGAGGGGGAAAAACCGGGGATGTTTGCATTGTATGTAGCGTTAAATATTGACAGATTTCACTAAAATGGCTTTGCTAAGCCAGGGGAAAGGGGAAAGGGGAAAGTGTTGGTTAGCTGGGTTATAAGGCCTAGAGGAAATCCACCACGTCTTGGTGGTGAAATGCGCTCGTCACGGACTTAATCATTAGTGTCAAAATAGAGCATATACCCGGCGATGTCAAGTAGAGTCTCGGCCTAAAGTGTGTTCTTATGCAGACTCTAGTTGACCCAAAAACAACAGCTCTCAACAAGAATTTTTTTAAATTTTCAGTGGATGCCTGGCTCCGCTTGGGGCCCGCTGCCGACAGCCGCGACAGGGCCTGCGCAGACGCAGGCAGACGACACCAGCTCCCTGGCGGACACGCTGACAGCCTTGTCTCTAAGGCGACCACCTAGACCACCTCCGCCGGCGTATATGTGCCACTTATGTTTCAAAAAAGGACACTATATTGGTGATTGTCCTCAGGTAAGACATGCTCTTTCTTCTTGACCTCAAAAAATGCTCGAAATGCTTATCGTTTCATAATAAAATTGCATGTCAGTTGTTAAGATAACTTGTACAAGTATAAAAAAATCGATCAAGTGCGAGTCGGACATAAAGGGTTCCGTACCTATGTACAATGTTTTAATGTTATTATAAAATCGACTTAAAAACGCTGAAAATAACACGTTGCTTGTATGACGACTCCTTTTTATTTTGACCTTTATCTTATTTTTAGTATTCGTTATAGCAGCCACAGTAATACATAATCGGTGTAAATTTCAAGTATTTAGCTATTACGGTTCAAGAGATAGAGCCCTGTGACAGACGGACAGATAGCGGCAGGGTACCGTTAGCACTCTTTGGGAACGGAACCCTAACAATGGTAAAATATCAAAGAAAGGCAAAAGACTGACCTAAGCGCTCAACTTATTTGAACCTTCTTTGCCTAAGCATCACGTGAGACAAACTCCACGAATTTCTTTGTGTCAATCGTCATTGTGTAAGTACTTACACTATCGGCCTATGAGCTACGACGGCGTCTGAACAAGGATCTTTGTCTAGCTCTGTGGCTCGTTGTTCAGAACAATCCCACTTTTGAACACAACGCTCTGATTTATAGCTTTAAATAATTATGTATATACATGTCGTAGGTTATCAACTTATCAGTGTACTATAGGAATAAGAATTACGATAAATAGGTTTTTTCCACCATTACGTCTTTATTCTAATACATACTATCACGCCTGTCTCCCACAGGGGTAGGCAGAGACCATGGACCTCCACTTTCTACGATCCAGACAGACCTCTTTCGCTTCATCTACACTCATCAACCTCTTTATAGATGCCCTTCAGTTACGGGTACTTCTTACCTCTCCTTTTTAGGGTTCCGTACCCAAAGGGTGCAAACGGGACCCTATTACTGAGACTCCGCTGTTTGTCCGTCTGTCCGTCTGTCACAGGGCTCTATCTCTTGAACCGTAATAGCTAGACACTTGAAATTTTCACCAATTATGTATTACTGTGGCCGCTATAACAACAAATAGTAAAAATAAAAAAAAACTTAGAATATAGTTAAAAATTAAAGGGGGTCGTCCTACAAAAAACGTGTTTTTTCTGCGTTTTGAACTAGATCTTTATAATGGCACTAGCTGACCCGGCAAACGTTGTTTTGCCATATAAAGACTACCCCTAACATTTAGGGGGATGAAAAATAGATGTTGGCCGATTCTCATAGATACCGGATAAGCACAAAAAATTTCATCAAAATCGGTCAAGCCGTTTCGGAGGAGTATGGCAACGAAAACTGTGACACGAGAATTTTATATATTAGATTAACTATACTTAAAATTTTCACAGATTATGTATTACTATGGTCGCTATAACGACAAATACTAAAAATAAAAATAAAGTTTAAAATTAAAGAGGGTCGTCATACAAAAAACTTGTTTTTTCAGCGTTTTTAAATATGTCTTAATAATGGCATTAATTAGATACTTGAAATTTTCACATATTATATATAACTATGGCCGCTATTAGAACAAATACTAAAAATAAGATAAAATTAAAAATTAAAGGGGTCGTCATACTGGAAACGTGTTTCTTCAGCGTTTTAAAACATTGTACGGTGGTACGGAACCCTTCATGTACGAGTCCGACTCGCACTTGCCCGTTTATTTTAGAACGTCTGCAATCTTATCGCAGAATGTTCGCCGAGGTCGACCCTATCCCGCTCTTCTAATTATACCTCTAAACTGAAAAATAGGATAACTTTCAATTCAATGCAGTTTAGTAGGTAGTAAAGATGACACACTCACACATCACACTTGTATCATATCAGAAACTACAATAATGCCACCTGTTTGATGTCGTCAACCCACCTAGCCGCCGGACGCCATACATTCCATTTTCTTACACTCGGTGAAAGCCTTACTACCTTACTCCACCTACCATCGTTCCTTTTAGCTAAATTGACCGGCCCATTTACATTTTAGTGTCGCAAGTGTTGCAATTGTCGTGTGGTTCCCGGCAGAGTAGAATAGGACCACAGGTCAGAGTAGGACCACACCAAGTCTTCCCGTGGATGTCGTAGAAGACAACGTAGGAAACACAAGCTAAACAAAGCTTATAAACATCAATGAGAACTTTCCAACCCGTCTGGCCAGCGTGGAGGGTGTAGGCCAAATCCTCTGGCTACAGCTAAGTTTAGCACTAGTAGTACAAAGAGGGTCGTGCTCCTGCAGTGGAGACTAAAAAAGACCTGATAATGAATGAAGTGTTGCCACCCTAGAGAGGACGTCGTGGTAGTGAACTTTCGAGCAAGACTAGCGCTAGTTTTCAGGAAGTCAAATCAGATACTCGTTAAAACAAACATTTAATAAGGCATTTGTAAGAAATACATCGATGCAAGAAATACCAAACCATGACGTCATAGTTTCTTCGAATCAAACAGAGCTGTAAATACCAGATTTTCTACATTAAAAAATCTAAAATCACGTTAAAACGTCGATATGATCAATGACAAGTGACATTATTTTGTGATGTTTTATTCTCTTATCAGTACCAAATAATTTACTATTGAAGTTTTAACCCAGGATACCTACTACCCTATTGCTTATTATTTGCTTAGCCTTACATAGTTGCACACGCAGCTTCTCAGAACTCCATCTCAGCCTCGCCACGTTCCCGGTATTGTATCGCGTCAGCGTTTAATAGCGAACTGAAGAATTGCAAGCTTTTGTGAATAATACATACAACGTTTCTAGGACATCCTGTGACGAATGTGCATTTAAAATTTCTTCATGGTCATGAATTTTCGTATAAATTCATGTTGATCCAACTAAACGAACTAATATATTTATCTTGGTAAGTAGACCTACAACAAAATAACCTCTTTTGTCTATAACCTTCCCGGAGATCAGTACAATAAGTTATGGTCAAGATTATTCTAATGTCATAAACATAGTTCAACAAAATACTACAAACTCTTTACTCTTTAGTATAAAGTTAAGTCTTTGACCCGGTATTCCCCTCGTATTCAATAAATTTGTACTACACTAGAAGCACAAAGGGAGGTCTAAAAAAACCTTTTGCGCTTACGCCTTCTCCGAATGAGGCTAAAGGTTTAACATGAAGGTCCCATTTTCAGTTGTAGAAAAAAAAACGAGATAAACAAATTTTTTTCTGTCATGTCATTATTCTTGACTTCTTGAGTTACGCCACGTGATAGAAAATAATCCAAGAACCGTTAAACCTTTGAATATGCCTACTAAACGTAAAAAAAATAAATCCAAGGTTGTGTTGAAGACCTACTAAATACTATTTTACCTACCCCTCCAACCCGTCTGGCCAGCGTGGAGGGTGAAGGCTAAATCCTCTGACTGCTCTGGCATATGGCTCTGTAAGTACAGTGTTTTTTTTATGTTATAGGACGGAAAACGAACAAGCGGGTCACCTGATGTTAAATGGTCACCGCTGCCCATGGACAACTGCAACACCAGGAGTGTAACAAGAGCGTTACCGGCCTTTCAGGAAGATATAGACTAGTTTCTTGAAGGTTTCAATTTCATATCGGTTCGGGATTCAGGAACACCGCTGCAGTTGTTGATTCCACAGTTCGGTCGTACGTGGCAGAAAGTTCCTTCTAAAATGTACGGTGGTTGATTGCTAATTATCCAAATGGTGTTGATGAAATTTTAATTTCTGACGGGTAGTGTGGTGGTGAAATTTTGGTCCTCTCTTCCCTTCTATCTAAAGAAGCTAGTGCTTACCTACCTAATATTAATATTTTGTACTTTCCAGGCGCGTCCTAAAGGTGAAGGTCTAACTCCTTACCAGGGCAAAAAGCGATGCTTCGGAGAGTACAAATGTCCGAAGTGCAAGCGCAAGTGGATGAGCGGCAACTCGTGGGCAAACAACGGCCAGGAGTGCATCAAGTGCCGCATCAACGTCTTCCCACACAAGCAAGTAGGTTTTAATTTATTTATAAGTACCGGCCGTGTGGTTCTCGGCAGAGTAGAATAGGACCACTCCCAAGTCTGCCCGTAGATGTCGTAGAAGGCTACTTAGGATTAGGAAACACAAGCTAAACAAAGCTTTTATATTATACATCATGTTAATAGGCGATTCGGCTAGCATCCCATCACTATTTTGATTCCGTTTTTCCATCTTAACGCCCACCATCACGCTAAAAGTGGCCTTCGGGTCTTACAGTTCTGGGCCCTGTCTACCCCGTTAGGGATAAAGACGTGATAATGTATTGTACAAAGATTTTAGACACAGCCTAGCTTTCCAACTAAGCTTCAAAACCTAGACCCATATTAAGACAAGAAAACGATGAATGCAGCCCACCAGTTGGTAATTTTGGAAATCTTTGGGAGTCCTTCTTCCAGCAGTGGACTTCATGGGGCCGAAATGATGACTCTGGCAAAACAGTGATTGAATCACTTTTACCTACTGGAGTATAGAGATAGGTATCTCCCCTGGTCAGTATGGAAATAGTTAGACAGGCTCCTGACTAGTTTTGATAGCTAGCATAGCAATGTTTGTATGACTGCGAGCCCACTCAGTTCGAGAAACTATAATTATGTCACAACTGCCGACTTTTTGCACAAAAGCAGATCTGAATGAGGTTATGGACAAGGCCATCAAAGTAGTATACGAGATAATCAAGTTAAAACACATCTTTTGTCTCTTTCCCTCTTATCGGCTTTTACTGGTGCTAAAATGATACTTCGCTAAACGTCATAAGTAAAAAGCGGCCAAGTGCGAGTCGGACTCGCCCATGCATGGGTTCCGTAGCAGCAAGTAACATAATATAAAAGTTCTAAAGGTAAATTGCGGTTTACGATTTATGACGTATTAAAAAATAACTATCTATGATACCGAGACCGCTATAGTTTTAATTGAAAGTACATACTTTGAGGTATATGCCACATTTTTTTCAGAATTATTTTAGTAATATTTCAAAAGTTACGGTGGGGGACAACTCAAATTTTAACTTTGTATTAGATTATCTCAAGACTGGGGGGTTTGATCTACATAGTTTCAAAGCAGTTTTTGTTGCATTTTAAAAGAACTTTTCAACGATACCCCACACGTTGGGGTTATCTTATCTTATCTTGCATTGGGGTCCACGATGGGAAGCACGTCGAACCTTTGGGTTATAATGTACTTACCCCCTTGCCTTACTCACTCGCCTCGGGATTTCTGAAGAAGGACTGCATAAGCTTCAGAATATCACCTAGTGCGTAGTGCCTGTAGTCCTCTAGCTCAGGATATGCTGATCCGAAGAGGTCCATGCGCTTACCAGCCATCGAGTCGCAGCTACACATGATGTGTCTCATTGTCTCCTCTGAATCCTTACATGCCCGACATTTTGGGCTATCAACAAGTCTCATTTTAAAGAGATGACTGCGATTGTGGTAGTGTCCAGCCAATGCTTCCAATAGAGTTCTTGCCTGTTTTCTGTTAAATTTATTTAAACGTTTGTACCACTTAGCAAAATCCTCGCCGAGCGTCTCTTTAGAGTGGGTGTGTCCACTTATATCACTTCATTCAACCTTGTGTCTCATCCTGACATAGGCGTTTATGGCATTAGTAACCATTCCATATGATAGTCCTAAGAAGGGTTCGGGGCCTATGGGCGTGTTACTTGACCCTTCCCTTGCCAGCTCATCAGCTTTCTCGTTTCCCTCGATGCCAACATGACCTGGCACCCAGACCAGCACCAGTTTGTTGTGCCTGCCCAGCTGATTTAGGGCACGCACTCCATCCCAGACCAGTCTGGAGCCGATCCTGCTGGAACTAAGGGCCGCGAGGGTTGCCTGGCTGTCTGTCAGAATATAGATTTGGCGGTTCTTTAGGCCACCTTCTAAATTCATTTTAGCACATACAGTTACCTCATACGTTTCTGCTTAAAAACGGTAGCATACTGCCCCATGCTCTGATACAGTTGTTTGTCTTTTGAAAAGATGCCCGCTCCTGTTCCATGGTTGGTCTTCGAGCCATCCGTGTACCAGGTCAAGCAATCTCGATTTGAAGGTCGCAGCTCTTCTTTCCATTCCTCCCTTGTAGGGACAAATATCTTATAATTTATCTTGAAGTTGTACACAGGGAGCATCTTATCGCTTCCCATGTCCAACATCCTTCGAGCTCATGCGTCGTTTCCATTCGCGTATGCCTTGTCCTTGGTGCGTGCCTGTTTCACAGACCAGCTGTAGTTAGCCTGTGGAGTGCTTTACAGGCTTCGCCTTGCACGTATAGATATAGTGGTGGCAGTCCAAGAATGATCTCCATGGATGCGGTCGGTGTTGTAGAGAACGCCCCAGCTATTGCACAGCATGCCAATCGCTGGAACTTTCTGAGGTCATTTCTACAAGTCACCTGTCTTACCTTGGGCCACCAGACGAGTGCCCCGTAGGTCAGAATTGGCCTTACCATCATCTCATATATATAACGTAAAATATAAGGTTTCAGGCCCCACGTTTTACCATAGGTATTCCGACACATGTTCAATACTCTAGTGGCCTTCGTTATTATATTATTAACATGTATGTTCCAAGTCAGTTCTTTATCTAGCGTAACGCCTAGATATTTTACCTCCTTAGACAATTCAAGCTCCGTACGGTTCATTTTGATATTATTTAAGCATGTCAGTTTCCGGAGCCTTGTAAATGGAATAATTGTTGTCTTGCTTGGGTTGATACTCAAGTGGTTCCTATTACACCAATCTTGCACCTCCCGCAAAGTTTTGTTCATTATCCCTTTTACCGTATCAGGAACTTTCCCATTTATTAGAATGGCGATGTCATCCGCATAACCGAGCGCTGTGACCGGTCCTTTGTTAAGAGAAGCTATCAGAGAGTCCACAACTAAGCTCCACAGCGTCGGTGAAAGCACCCCGCCCTGCTTTAACCTTTTGTAGTTACTGCTGATAGTTCCTCTCCTAGAAGCTCACATGTGATTATTCTACTCTTGAGCATATTTTCTATCCATTTGCAGAGTGTCCGGTATACCATGTTCCGTCGCCGCCCTGCTGATGGATTCGAAAGTAGTCCGGTCAAATGCCCCCTCTATATCGAGAAAGGCCCCAGACATAACTCCTTTTCATCTAGTGCCTTCTCAGCCCGACTCACTACATAGTGCAGAGCTGTCTCTGTTGACTTGCCAGGCTGGTAGGTACACTGCATTCTGTGAAGCGGGTGCTTCCTCAGTGGGCCATCTTTGATGTATCTGTCCACCATTTTCTCCAATGTCTTCAGTAGAAACGACTGAAAACTTATTAGTCTTCATAGGGGCTCTATAGGCCTTTGGCTCGTCATATGTCGTCTTTCCAGGCTTTGGAATGAACGTCACCTTTACTAATGTGACTCCATGACTTGGGAATATGTCCAAAAGCAATACAGGCTCTGAAGAGTCTGCAGAGATGTGGACTAAGTACAGATATTCCTTTCTGCAAAAATATTGGATAAATGCCGTCAGGCCCTGGGGCCTTGTATGGTTGCAAGGTACCCACGGCCCATTTTAATTTCTCGTCATCTATCACCTTCTTTGCCACTTCCCAGTCTCTCCTGAAGGTTCTAGCCCCCCAAGATTCCACTTTGTTGAGATCCTGCTGATCAATAGTTGTTTCCATGCAACCTGGAAAGTGAGTTTTATACATCACCCTTAATGTCTCTACGCCAGATTCCGTTTGCGCACCATTTTCATTCTTATTAGATGACAATGGATCCGCCTTAGTGACAGCCATTGCTTTAGCTAGTCTCATTCCTTCGGGTAGAGAACTGATAGAGTCGCAACGACCTCTCCAGGCACCCTTCTTTGCCTTTCTCACCATTTTGCTATAATCGGTGAGGGCCTTGTGATAGTCACTAAAGTCCTTTTTGGCTTAAGCTTTATTAAAGAGCCTTCTTGTCTCCCTTTTCTTTTTCTTTCCAATGCCGGCGTCCACCAAGGATCTTTTTGTGCCCTCGATTTACGCAGTGGACAATTGTCCACCCATGCATTTCTAATACCGTCCACAATACGTTGAGCCTCCAGTTCCAGGTCAACTATAGAGTTAAGCTTGGATCCCGGAGTCCCTAGTTCGGCCTTCAATGATTCTTAGTTCGTGTGTCTTTCCTTTTTGGTACAGTTTGTGATTTTAAAATATTCTCACTCCTGTACCTAAGGCATATGTACCTGTGATCAGACAATGTAATCTCATCCGACACATGCCAGTCGTGAATTTTACCGGATGCCTTCCTACAGGCCATTGTAATATCAATTACCTCCTTTCTCGTAGCTGTTACGAAAGTCGGTTTGTTACCTTTGTTGCAAAGAAATAGAGATGAACTTACCAAGTATTCGGCTAATTTAATCCCTCTATCTACCTGTATCTGTGCTACCCCACATCACGTTATGGGAATCAGCATCGCAACCTATAATAAGTTCCAGCTTCCTCTCCTCCGCATGCCGCACAAGTACGATGAGCTCGGGTGAAACCGGTTCCTTTTCTTCATACGGCAGATAGACTGCAGCCACAACTACAGACTGACCTGCCCCTTGTTTGACCTTAACGGCTGTGAGGTCCCTATAACATAGAGAAATCAAGGGCATGGCATTTATACCCTCTCTGATATAAATGCATGTCCTTGTGTCATTAGAAGTACAGTACGAATAAATCCGACTTGTTAGCCTACCGAAGCCTTTTATTTGGACCTTGTATAGATACGGTTCCTGAATAAGAGCTATATCATACTTGTTCAGCTGCAGTTGTCGTGCAAAGACAGCTACGGCTGCCTTACAGTGGTGTATATTAATCTTTACACGTTGGGGTTAGTCCAATAAAATTTTTTAAATTCACTTTTCGTTGTATGTATACTGAAAAAAAATATGCTTTCATAATTTTAAAAACCTACTTTTGGAACTTCAATATCTATCTCTCCACCAATTTTCGTGACAATCGGTGCAGCAGCGGCGGAGTACGAGCCCGGACGGACAGACGGACGGACGGACGGACGGACGGACGGATCTGACGAAACTATAAGGGTTCCTTGTGGACTACGGAACCCTAAAAATGTAGCCTGTTTTGACATTGCCCAATGACCTTGACTTCTGTTTAGCTGACTTTTCAATTTAGTAGCGTCATACACGACCTGGCGTGGCGTACCGCGTTAAAAAAATACGCCACTACGTTTTAAAACAGCAATTATAATATCTTTGCTAACGTACAGAAGTCTCACTCAGCAAAGAAATTCAAAGAAATATCTACTCAATGTGGTCTACGATATGGTTTAATTTAGCTCACGTCAGAACTCAGCACCTTTTCGTATAGATACCTAGACATCCATTGCAAGCCAATTTCATTTTTATTACTCTGGACGATTCGTTTAACTGAATTTACCACCCGGAGGGGCCGCCTGCGCGCATAGTAATAATGTAGGTACATTTTCGATACCTAAACGGGGAGTGAGAGTGACACAGGCCTGGTAGTATACAAACCTCAATTCGACAAAACTTGTTTTCCAGAGACCGCTGGAGAAGCCTGACGGTTTGGACGTGAGTGACCAGTCCAAGATACACCCGCAACACCTCTGCCAGAAATGCCGTTCCCTCGGGTACTACTGCCGCCGCGAGTACTAAATAAAGGGTTACGTACTGCTACTCCGCTGTGCAGAGATCCGAAATGGACGAACGGAGAAACGCAAGATGTTTCAGCCCAACTAGTGCCATATCACTCCAAAGATATTTACGTTTAAGGATAACATTATCACAGAATACATAAGAGTCAAAACATTATTACACATTAGCTGTCGTTTTCTTTTTGTCGTTTTTTCTTTTTTTTTACAAGCTTTTATTTAACTTGCAATGTATGTATGTATGTAACTATGTTTGTAGGGGTGGAACCTTGCAACTCAAATTTGAAGCAGATATCTTCAACTGATTGAGCTGAAATTTTGCGCGCATATGTATATCGCATGACAATGCAATATTATGATAACTTAAAGCTGATCTGATGATGGGGCTGGAAGATGGCCATAGGAACTCTTGTTTTGTGTTGACAAGACCTTTGGTCTCACAATAAAAGCTTGTACAAAAAATTAAATTCCTTATAAAAACTTTTTTTTTTCTTTTTTTTTTATTCTTCCTTTTTTTCTTGGAAGTATAAAGTCAAGAATAGTTTATTTAAACAACTCCTTTGAAACCTGGTATTTTGCTTTTTGGGCCATTTGGGCACCGCTTTTTATTCTTCTTTAACTTATCAAAAATGAGTTAATTACTTAAATCTTCATTTGTAAATGATTTTGTTAACATCGAATTTTTCAATTTATTCATATTTTCATATTCGTCATACGAAGTCATAAATTCATAATTATATGAAATTTTATTAACTACGAGTAGGTAGATAAGTATAGTTTTTTATCATAAATTTAATTTTCTAATTGAGATTATTTGCCGAGTGAAGTAACCCGTAGTAATACGGGTTACTTCACTCAGTTTCAATGAAAGTGTCTACCATTTTTAAAAAATTACAGTCTTTTTATCATTCAGTTCTTATATTTTTCTAGATATAAGATAGTTTTAATTGAGATATAAAAATGTATATTTCGAAGACTTCTTTTTCAAATGATTTATTATGTGTTTTGCTGTGTTAAGTTTAAAGTTTATCATTTAGGTTTTGATTATGTACTCCAAATGGCATTACAGTTACTTATGAATTTTATATGTATATTTAGACAATAAAGTTTATGCTTGAAATTGTATTTGTCTACGGGTGAAAAAAAAAGGTTGTCAATTTTTTGTTGTTTGTAAAACATATTTTAAAAAAACATTATCTATATGAAAAAGTGTAGGTAATATTCACAAGTTGTCTTTAGCCTAATTAAACATGTATAAGAAATTACAACAACTCATTTAATACAATACAATTACAAAATATCGTCTGCCTTTGTCGTTGACTGTTGCAAAATACTAACGAACAGTCTTTATTTAAACCTGATAAAACTATCTACTAAAATAATTAATATTACACGTCGGGATTAAATCTTCTTTTTAAATCCCTAGGCTAAAAATTATAATGAACTATTACTGTTATTAAAATCGTTGGTATAATATAGATTTTGTATTTTATTATTAATTAATATTTTAAATGTACTACTTACCAAATATCATATCCAAAGAACCAGTGAATTCTCAATGTGCCAAAATATATTTGATAAGTACATATATTTTTAAGAATTACTTCTAAATGTTAAGTCTTTTTTGCCATTGTGTGCCAAAGATTCTTAAACTAGGTGCGACATCTTTACCAAAATAAAATATTATGCTTATTATTTTGGATCTTATTTTTAAATTTAGATTATTATAAATTTTGGTTTTAGTTTTCAATCATTTGATAATTGTATTTTATGGCGTACGTGCCTTTGTATTTGTAAGTATGCTTTTATGTCCTCTAGTACATACTTACTTCAAAATGTAGGTACTTTAAGAAATTATACAACGTGGAAAAGACATAAGCGTAATAAATAAAAGCACATAATGTACTGGTCTAGCTAGTATAAGCCTGTAGTATCATTTATTACGCGAATGTCTTTTCCAAGTTGAACATTTATGATAAAGTTTTTGTAACACTTATTTTTATTTGTTCATATAGAAATCTTGATAGGTACCTCTATATTCGTAAAAAACTGCCATTCTAATCAAATATAATCAATAATAGAGTGTAGGCTTTTAATTAATTTAACAGACAATATCAGCGGTCCTAAAATCGTAGCATATACGGATTTAAGGAGTTAAGAGGGCGCCTGATGTCAGTAATCTAAATTTTGCTCCCGCTTCCTCGCACACAAATTTACTCTAGCCGAAGCGAGACAGCGTTTTTTTCGTTTTACAAAGAATATTTAAGAGTTATTTAAAAAGTAAGACATATGATGACTGCCTCATTTTTTACAATTATAATCCAAAGTATTTAAAAAGTAAGACATATGATGACTGCCTCATTTTTTACAATTATAATCCAAAGTTACAAGTGCTACATTATTGTATTTCTTGAATACTTTCTATTTTATTATAATTCTGAGGTGATTTGGAGGCAACTTCGCAATGTTTTTCTATCGAGAAAATTTTAAGCAATCGTGTTTTCGAAACTTATTATGTTTAGAATTAGTCCTGAACTTTGCTGTGTTTTTATTTCAAAGTGAGTATTTCGTCAATATTGATAAATATTTAAGATCGCTCTAAGAACTTTAGGGTAGTGTGGGCTCTTAAGGTTTTTTTATGAATATGGCGGTTACAAGTTTAAGTTTTCTAAGTCTCGGCATTGTTATCCACATTTCAATAGGTAAATATTTTTTCAATTTTGCAAATATTTTGTAGCAAACACTTCATGAAGTCCTTACAAAAAAGCCTACGTAACTATAAATACTAATCGATGTTGAGTACATTGAACAAATCAACACAATATTGTATATACAAAAATATATCACATGATAGACACTTCAATCGTGCATTTGTGTGGAAGTGTGCCTATATATTTTATGTACCGCGCCAAGTATTTGCCGAAGTATCTTCTTTAATTATTTATTTTAACTTTATTTTAATTAAAATAAAACAACAAACAATAGGTAACAGTATCATGGACTGAAAATGCTACAAAATAATGCATATTGAAAAAATATCTTCCTGAATTCATTCTGATTATTTTAGTAGCGACGTTCTAGTTGGCTAACAATATTGTTTGCAGTACCAGTATTTCTTAAAACGCCTCTACGCGATGGGCCCTCATTGCACAGAGATTTTTTGTCCATTGTTGCGTTAAACTCTCAAAGCTTCTGTAAGTTAACAGCAATGTACAGTGAATTGGCGCAATGATAGCCAAACGTGTGGAGGAGCCATTAGAGAAAAAACTTCGATTACGAGCTGACTTTTTAATCTAATTTGACTGCTACTGATTTATGTATTTTTAAAATCAAATGCTTCAATAAAATAACGTTTACCTACTAACAAAAATAATGTAAGGAATTGTCGCTGAATCAACGGTGCTTATAGAGACGTGTGTTAGTCGACACTATTACTTTTTTTTAGAAAATAAGAGCAGCGACCCGTTTTGTATATATAAATATATACTAACCTATTTATAATTCATCAGAGGAGTTACATATATGCAGGTTTTTTTCTACTTTTTGAAGCAAGTTCAGTTTGTGAAATTCATTATATTGCCAATTATATAAATGAAGGATTCCATGTTAATTGCGCGGCTGATTGATTTAGTACGTGTTTTTTTTATATTGTAATTTCATTATTATCATAAGCTGAACTTACTGTAAAAATTAGGCGCAGATGGCCTATTCTACTGGTATAATACATATTTTATTTGATTTGCCTTTTTGTTAAATATCACCATCTTTTTTTTATATTTTTGTACTTGAATTGGAAATGAAGTGATGGACATGTAATATTTCCAAGTATATATATAATTTTAAATTTCTGTCTATAGTAGTGACCACATAGGTAGGTATACGAAATGGTTACATGTAGAAATATGATAAAATACGAGAAAAAATAGACCTACTGTACAAGATATCGAGTTATTTTTGCATGTGCCATGCATACCTACATAAATTTAATTTGAGTATCATGTATTTACTCAAAAAATTGTACCCTGTTAAATCTTCCATTATTATTATTATGTATATAGGAAGAATTTCTGACATGGAATTTTATGTTATACTAATTTAGGTACTAACTTTTTAAATGCTTCGATTTTGACTGTTTTTCGATTATGTATATCAAATTACTTAGCTTACAACATTTACTTTCTTTGAATGGTAAGTGAAGGAAATTAGGGTATGTACATTTCACTCATTTTAACGACACAAATTGACTATTTTTTACATAAAAGCTTTTTTAAATACAAAAGTATGTGATGTAATAAAAATGTATTACTTGCTTATCTATTATTGATGAACATATTATTGTAAACTGTTACTTAAGTAGGTTTTTGTATCTGAGATTTTTAAATTTTTAAATAAAATTCTCAATTAAATTGTTTTTTTATTCTATTAGAACCTACTTACTTGTTTACACATAAGTACATCTAGCAAAAAATTTTTTATAAAAATACTTACCGACAGAGTTCTACAGATGTAATGTGGACGTCTGACTTACACTAACTTAAGTACCTACCTTCTGTACCTACTGCTTTTGACTGACTGAACACAAAATACCAAATAAAACTTTTATTGGGTCGTGATTTCCCATATTGACTTGCATTATTATCTGAAACACACAAATACTAAAACAAATATTTTCGATAATATGATTGTACGATAAATTACGTGATATTGTCCATAGTTTTGTCCATTTGGGGGATTTGTTCGACAAATACCTTCATTTCATTCTACCCTTCACAGGTAGATTTTTTTGATAAGGCACTTGTGTAAATATATATAGTCACATATAGTTAACTTTTTTTCGTTTTATTTATATTTTACTAAGATTTTATATATATATTTAAATACTAGTTGTGCCCGCGACTTCTTTCGCGTGGTTGTCGGAACGTAATGTTATATAGCCTAAAGCCTTCTTCTATAAATGGACTACCCAACAAAAAAAGAATTTTTCAAATCGGACCATTAGTTCCTGAGATTAGCGCGTTTAAACAAACAAACAAACAAAAAAACAAACAAACTTCCGCTTTATAATATTAGTATAGATAACTTCCTACATCAAATATCATTTGTAGTACATACTCGTATATGTACCTATTTTCCCGCAAACAATATTAATTTCATCTCATCTATTCGAGTATCAATGACTTTATATCTAAATGGTATGAAATTACTTGTTAATTTCGCGGAATTGTACCCTAGTGAAGAAGGTGTGTTAAGCCGTTGATCCCGGATGTCATCAGCCTTTAGGCAGCTTGAAAAATCTGGACACCAGTGTTGGCCACTTACATTCACGAAAAGCACGAAACAAACATACAAATACAGATCAGCATTTTGAGTCCTTTGCGCCTTGGAAAAAAAACAAATAATTAGGGAAGTTTCAGGTTATTTCGCAGTGGTAATGTAAAAAAAGAAATTATTTTTTCTCTTTTTCCGAACGCAATGTCTGTCCGGCTGTCCGGACGTTTACTTTAAAGTTCACATTTCTCAACCGATTCTCATGAAATTTTGTAACCAGGTCGATTCCGTTTTGCGAAATTTTTCAAAATGGAGAACCCAGGGTCCATTAAACGTAGAAAATAGACTTGTAAGGTCTAAAGCTCTCGGAGACTCAGTTTATATGGTACCTACTGATTTATTTAGACTGATAGTGAATTTTAATTTTACGTATGAAAATATAAAAAGAAGGAAATTGCATTGGCTGCACTGCAAAATATTTCGTTTGAGCATGGACGATCAACCCCATACAAAGAAGCGTAAGCCAAGATTCTGTATTATTTATACATGTCATTACTACTATCTCGCCCGCTAGCCATACAGAGGATCCTGGGTACTTAGGCTGACGGTATCCATGAAAAATCAGAGATAGCGCTTGTTTGTTCGTAGAAAATGAACGCTAACCGCCATCTTTCCGAAATTAGGCGGCACCACTACGAAACTACCTTCTTTCGAACTAGTAGCTCCATCTAGCTACTACATTTAAACTAAATCGAATTACGCTTCACAGCATTAAGGTTTTCAGACCTTGTACTTATTTGTTCGTTCGTGATTTGGGTCATGAAAAGATTCTATTGGGTGAAAAATGTTTAACAAGTTGGTACTCTTTGAAAAATAGTATTGCTTTATTGAAAAAAACACTAAATAAAGATTAGTTGACGGTGTTTACCTCTGATTAGGTATATTTCTACTATACAATTTGTCTACACTTATAATTACAATTTTTCCTCACAGAAGGAGATGGAATATAGGTGTAGAGTGTGCCTCTTGCTCGGACGATTTACATAAACCCCACAGATAAACCCCTAGCTTGACTCAGGATTTAACCTGGGAATCCTTCGTTTCGACCTGGATTCAAAGAAGCGCCCCTCGCCCATCTACCGCCTTGTAGCACAATCTGTTTAACATTTAAGTAAGCATGTAGTAGGTACAGTTAAGAAGTAACACTAAGTCATAAAATAAAACACTGTAATATTATGAATTTTAATGGTAGCAGTTATACATATATAAGTTACTTACGTTATTAAAAAACCAAAGCGAGACCCTAAAACAATTGTAGGTAGGTATGTATTTTAGTACTTATTTAGGTATTACCTATCAGCTATATGCGTAAATGCGTATGTTTTGATTTCTTGTTTGGAAATATTTATTCGATAATCACGACTGAAATTTAAACGCAAACCATTATTATGTTAAGACATTATACTTTTTAGCACACTATTGTGTATCACAAAATTAAATACGACCGGTTCATATAAAAAGATCGCTCAAAAGTGTATCCCCACATCAATTTCAAACCTGGAAGAGTGAATAGTTGAAAAGAAGAAAAAAAAAGTACAAAAATGGCCAGTATTATTAGATTATCTTTATTGTTTTTGTTTGTGTGCGTGATTGCCATGTGCTCTGCTCAGCGATCACAGTCTTCACCTGGAAGCCAGAAAAATGGACCACCAGTTAAGAACCAAGGCCATCATTTCGAAAAAAGGTCGCTTGACCACGAAGATGGCGATGGAAACGAGTTCATACAGCCAGCGTACGAAAACTCATTCGAGAGGCCGCACCGTATTCGTGTGATGCCAGGATTCCTCCACTGAACTTGCACTCCTAACGACCTTCTAACGGGCTTCAAAATTGGAAATGGACATTTAAATATGTAAAATATTGTAATGTTAATTTTTAAGTAACAATTATGTATTTAAGGTTATTAAAGGGCTTATACAATTAACAATATTTAGTTTTTCTTATTATGGACATTTCTTCAAAAATCATTACCTACCCACGCAACTTTCGTGGCGAATTTGCAAAAAAATGTTTGAAAAAAATACTATGCTAAAGACTATAATATTCTTAAACGCTTACTTAAATCGATAAATGATTGAAAAAGATTTAAATTCAGAAAATTCATTACCCAGGAAAGTTACTACAGATACCACGAAGGCTACTTTTACTATTACAATGATATATTTTTCTAGTTTTAGTTAGCAGTTTTTACTAAGTAGGTATTAAAACCTAAGGCATCCATGCTAAGCAAGGGTAAGTACTGGACCCGCCCTTACCTAGCATAGATGCTTAAAATTATTAGATTATTGATTATATATTGATGTTTAATTGAACAAAAATACATAGATATCTCTTTTTTCAGAACATATCTAAAGAGTTTTTAAAGCAAGTATTTATGTATCCTTTAATTTTATATAAATTTGACGCCCATCGGTGTCTAAATGATCATCTCAGAAATATACTTTGGCGATATTGATGTTTTTTGCTAACATCGAGGTAGGAAGAGCTATATTTCGGTTTGGTCTAAATAGTTATACAAAGTGGAAGGGACATACCCGTAATAAATCAAACCACGGGCTATACTAGATCAATATTGTATAATGAATGAAATTAAAATAACAGACAAAAAACAAATAAAAAATTTTGGCGTTTCCATACAAAACGTCTGACCGGCCGTACACTTTTTTATGGAAATGCCAAAAATTTTTTTTGTTCTTTGGCTGTTATTTTAATTTTATTATAGTATAGTGATCTAGTATAGCCCGTGGTTCGATTTATTACGGGTATGTCCCTTCCACTTTGTATAACGTCTAACAAAATATACTGAAACTATTTTAAAAGTGGATTCAGTCCATGATACTGAACAACTTTCTCCAAGGAACATATGTCAAAATATGAAAAAAAATTTTTGGCTTTCCCTACAAACTCGGATCAGCTGATCGGTCAACCTGTATGGGAGGTCAAAATTGATTTCTCATATTTCGGTGTATGTTCCATGGGGAAAGTTGTTTAATATTATGGACTGAATCCACCCTTAAAATAGCTTCGGTATATTTTGTTAGACCCTGGATAATAAACTCAGCTTTACACAAATCTAGAGCAGACCACAAGAATTGGAGTAGCCAAAATAACGAAGTTTTAATTAAATAAACGGGCAAGTGCGAGTTGGACTTGTACATGAAGAGTTCCGTACCACCATACAATGTTTTAAAATGCTCAAGAAACACGTTTCTTGTATGACGTTCCCTTTAATTTTTAACTTTATCTTATTTTTAGTATTTGTTGTTGTAGTGGTCATAGTAATACATAATCGGTGAAAATTTCAAGTTTCTAGCTATTACGGTTCAAGAGATAGAGCCCTGTGACAGACGGACAGACAGACGGACAGACAGACGGACAGACAGACGGACAGACAGACGGACAGACAGACGGACAGACAGACGGACAGACGGACAGACAGACGGACAGACGGACAGACAGCGGAGTCTCAGTAATGGGGTCCCGTTTGCACCCTTTGGGTACGGAACCCTAAAAATATACCAAAAATCTAATCACAATTGCTTTATCTTATCTCCTCACAAGACAATCTCAAGTTCATAGTACAAAAATATCTCAATCTTTGATTGACTGTATGAACAAGATTTTAGTTCCCCTGATGAAAACAGTAGAAAATGTAATATGACAAAATAAACCAACCAAAACGTCAGGCGCGGCTCCCATAAACAAATAGGTACCACAGTTCTCTAAATAAGTCGTCTGTGTACCACAGTGACAATGACACGTGAAAACAGTTACGAGAATGGTAAAAATGTGGAAATTAATAAATGGGAGACTCAAAAAAACTCAGAGCCGTTCGAAAAGGAAGCGTTACTCGACAAAATTTTGCCAGGTAAATAAACAATTTACAATACCTACCAATATAACCTAAAGCATGTTCGTGTACTCTATTCAATTACATATCAAAGTTGCACAAAGACAATTAATAAGGAGGCAAATACTATTCAAGTACAGAAGGTTCATCCTTATTGTTCTGAGGTTCATCCATTTGAAATACTTGTTTGAGATGAACGGATGAGGAGCGCGAGAGTCGCGAGGGGCTTTTGAGTACACCCTTTTGCTATGGACTAGATGTGTAGAAAATAGTTATAAGTATTTATAGTTCAAGTGATCATTAATGTAATAGTTTGATAATTTTTATAACCGATTAAACAATATGTCATCATCATCATTACAGACAGCCGTATAACACCCACTTTTGGATATAATATGTATGTCTTATTTTATTTTTATAAGATATCCCCTTAATTTGCTTATGGAAAAAAGTCAGGCCTTTGCCCAGCAGTAGGACAACATAAATAAATAAAAAATCATGAACTGAATTTTAAGGCGTAGCAATTTGGGTTCCATTTTTTACTAAGTATTTTTATTTAGTTTAGTTTTATATACTTTCGTATGTAGTTATAGATTATTTTTAGTTTAATGTTGTTATTTTTAGTTATCTTATGAATAAGTGTATTTTGTTATATTCGGTGGAATGGTAAACAATTATTATATACGCATCTTGTCACCATGATGGTTACTATTGGTTGACAGTCTTCTCAAGACAAGATACGTCGCGATTTGCGTGCGGCTAGTAACTAAACCCTAGTTAAGAGCGCAATAAGGCGCACAAAGTGCAGGGGAGAGGTTCGGGGACGCAAATTTGCGGGAGACGCTGTGAGATTCCATTCTGTTTGTACTCTTATGTATTCTGTGACTCCGGAGTGGCCGCTGCGCTCATAGTAATAATGTAGGTATATTTTCGATACCTAAACGAGGAGTGACAGTGGCCTTCGGTAATAAGTAATAATTCAACTTTATCTTTGATTATTATTATTGCACTTGTGTAAATACCTTTTTGCCAGTATTAAAACATTGCCTTCTTAATAAAAATCTACTTACAAATAATTGACCTATGTTATCCGAAAAGCCCTTGGCAGATCGAAAGATTACAACCTAAATGTGGGTCAAAGTCGACCAGATTATGTCGTTGCGTATGCGTTCGCACTTACATGTCGTGAATATTTCTAACTTCATTTTGCATTCATACACGTAATACAGACTCTTTCTTTCAAATTTTTGTAATTCCACCTGCAAGCAATGTACAAAGGCTTCTATGATTTAAGTGGACTGAGCTAAAGGTTGCAAGCGCCGATCCAGGGGCGGACATGGAGGTCATGACCTATGTGAACCCATCCCATGGAATGATCTCTGTGATGGCGACTCGAGAAGGGGGGGGGGGGGCAGGAGAATGACTGAATTTGACGGCCCTAGTTACTGTATGTGTGATCTTTAGGTAGTTTTAGGGTGCTTTTGTGAGCATTTACTACTATGGAGGCTGTGTTGTAAGACACTTGTTACTCTCTATTACACACTTGTCTGTTATTTGGATCACACGGATTCCCAAATAGTGTCGATAGTCAGCTTTAAGTCCACTGTTACCTCTTATACTGCTATTTTTATTAATTTAATTTATTGCACTATATAACGTCTAACAAAATATACTGAAACTATTTTAAGGGTGGATTCAGTCCATGATACTGAACAACTTTCCCCAAGGAACATATGTCGAAATATGAAAAATAATTTTTTGATTTTCCTATAAACTCGGATCAGCTGATCGGTTAACTTGTATGGGAGGTCAAAAGTTATTTTTCAAATTTCGGTATATGTTTCTTGGGGAAAGTTGTTCAGTATCATGGACTGAATCCACCCTTAAAATAGTTTTAGTATATTTTGTTAGTCCCTGTATAATATCTGAACGCTGTTATTCTGCTACTGTCAGATATTGTAAACTTAAGGCTGTATAATTTGTGCCCAAATCATACTTATACGGTCTGTATAGCGTGCTCTACAGTTCTTATACAGTTAACTTTTACAGTTTGTAGTGTAGATGTGTA
The DNA here is from genome assembly GCA_963576875.1 of Acrobasis repandana. NCBI lineage: Eukaryota > Metazoa > Arthropoda > Insecta > Lepidoptera > Pyralidae > Acrobasis > Acrobasis repandana. The sequence continues at coordinate 3,785,361 of OY756230.1, read as the reverse complement.
CCATTAGACATCCACTATAGAGCCCCGAATGCTACTTGGGTGTGAATCGAAGGCTGGATCCGCCCTTAAGTGTGCAGCTTAGGTACCTAAAAACACGTTAGCTTACATTATTGAAACGGGAATCAGAAGTAGGAACCCTGTATAATGTCTAACAAAATATACTGAAACTATTTAAGGGCGAACTCAGTCTATGATACTCATCAACTTTCCCCAAGGAACATATATCGAAATATGAAAATATAAAATAGTTTTTGGCTTTCCATACAGAACTTGGATCAGCGGATCGGTCAACTTATTGCCCAAAAAATATTTTTCATATTTCGATATATTTTCCTTGGAAAGATCATATCATGGACTGAATTCACCCTTAAAATAGTTTCGTTATATTTTCTTAGACCCTTTATAGAAGAATCCCTAGTTTATGTAGGTAATGGGATCAGGCATCTTGATTCTCGTTTTATTTATTTTATCTAATGATATCTACACCATGTTGCTAAACGTAGCATTTATAGGTCTTGCGACACTTTGCTCTGCCTACCACGATAGCGATAAAGACGTGAGACAAATTGTCAAAGATATTTATTGACTCCTAAAGAATACAACCCCTTACAATGTTTTAACAAATCATGTTGGAACTAAATACAAACAGACAAACTGTGTTTAAACAAGCCTACAATGTTAGGTGTTTTCGTAAATATGTTTTTTCAGTCTTACTGTAAACATAGTCAAAGATTTGTATTCTTTCAGTTTTGATATATTTGTACAATATAATGTTGACATATTCATTGTTAATATTTTTCTTGTTGACGTTAAGTAGGTCCATGTCCCTCTTACCGTAATTAGTTCTAGGTGTGATCAGTTTTATTTTGTTAGTAGTTATTTCTTAAATTATGTTTATATTTTCTTTTGTTAAACGTTATTCGTGTATGGATTGATCTTCAGCGTTACATTCAATCCCTCGGCGACTGCTGAGATTGGGTCTTTTTTATTGAAGTGAAAACTTCTTTAGCGGCGCTGTGCACTTTTTTTGTAATGGGTAAAAAATGGTAAACTCGCGTCAGGACACGTGACCTGATCGAAAATTCGTAAGACGGATGGAGAGTAGACTGATGATGAAGTCGGAAGTTGGTTCCGGTATCTCTGTAATAAAAGAAGATAACCCCACAGAGTTTCTTGAAGAGCACTTCTCATTGTTTTAGATTAAATATTTTTAAATAAGTAGGTACTTGTTGGATGTGTTGTGGCTTCAGACATGTGGTTTCAGAGTATTGAAGCCTCAAAGCATCTGAGATAGCGAACAATCGGGAGCAATAGATCTACTACGTGTTTTCCGAATTACAAAGGAGGTCAGTTGTTGCAGGCCTGTGTCACTCCCCGTTTAGGTATCGAAAATGTACCTACATTATTACTATGCGCGCAGGCGGCCCCTCCGGGTGGTAAATTCAGTTATACGAATCGTTTGTCCAGAGTAATAAGAATAAAATTGGCTTGCAATGGATGTCTAGGTATTTATACGAAAAGGTGCTGAGTTCTGACGTGAGCTTGTATATTAAACCATATCGCTAGCCACATTGAGTAGATATCTCTTTGAATTTCTTTGCTGAGTGAGACTTCTGTACGTTAGTTTATTCTGTGGCTGTTGTGCCATGCTGTTCTGAGCCATCATCATGCGAGTCTGACTCGCTTTGTTTGCTACGCAAAAGTAACATTGTAAGAACCGTACACATACATGCGAATGTACAGATACCTGATGGAACAAAGGCGAATGACTAATACTTACTACATAGCGACAACCTTAAGGCGACTTCAGGCGACAACTGAAACAGCTGATACCAATTTATTTTGATTAGATACACTCATCGACTATACAAGTATCGTCGAAGGATACACTAAATGCTCACTAAAGTCACTGATAGTCTGGTCAACATGTACCTTTTTGGATAATTTTTTTGTATAGTCACCGAAAATTACGATCAAGGTGTCATTCCATTCGGAATATTTAAGTAGAAAGTTTAAGCAAAAGTCCCAAATGGGGCCGATAAAAATTGCAAAAGTTCTATACAATTTAAGAAAAAGTAGGTGTTTGGTTTTTTTAAATATCTCGAAAACTATCAAAGATAGGTATGCAGAATTTGAAAAAAACAGGCCAAGTGCGTGTCGGACCACGCATAAAGTAGGGTTCCGTAGTAATTTTTGGCACCGCGCTGTTTTGCATTTCTTGCATCATCATCATCTCCCTAGCCTTTTCCCTGTTGGATATTTTTTTGGCCGCTTTTTGCGTTTCTGCGCTCTATCTAGGAGTCTCTACACTCCAGCACCTCCCCCTCCACACCGCACCGCGCACCTAGACCGCGCCGCGGCTCATTTTGTCTGTCGCCGCGTGTGTTTTTTTCTAGTTCTAAGTAATATTTAAATGATTTACCTATTTATTCTACTCTGGATGTTATTTAAAATTATTAGCTTTATTCAGTCCTAACAGTAAATAATGTAAAAAAACTTTTTAAGTTTATACTGTTCTTTTGGAAAAATGTATATATTTTTATTTTATTTATAATTTCAAAAGTATTCATCACAGGATACCCGAAACAATTTTAAATAAGAGTTTCCGCGCCTGTTTTTATTACGTGAGTGATTTTAAGTTTATAGGTCCAAGACTTTAGAAATTACAGGGGGGGGGACACCGTTTAAACGACTTTGGCGGGCTATATCTCGCAAATGGTAAAGCTGATAAAAAAGTGTTGTATGAAAACCCTACCTTATTTTTATAGTCCTTTTCAACGATACCCCACACAAGGGGGTGCACTCAAAAAAATAATTCAACCCCCCCTTTACATGTATTGGGAGGTACCCTTAAAAAGGGGTAATTTTAATTTTTTGTATTTTTAAAAATGAGATCTTTATGTGAAGTATCCTCGAACCAAGTAACATGCAAATCAATCCATAAACGTAGAAGATATTCTGCTGTGACAGACTAGGACGGACGGACGGACGGACTGAACGATCTTATAAGGGTTCCTTGTCGGACTACAGAACCCTAAAAAGATCTGAAAAGAGGAGGAAATTTCTTAGCGGCGTTAAAAAATTAAAAACATATTTTCATGGTACTTTTAACCGTAAGAAATCAGAACATTTGGGATACTAGTATTTAAAAAAATACCTTTCTGCAGTTTTCAAATTTTTTTTTATGTTTTCCAACGGGGCTCTATTTTTATGCCTCTTAAGAATAACCTGTGGAATAACTCTACGAAGTAAATTATATCTTCGGGTTTTTTATGTTAACATTCTATTCAGAAAAAGATGTTAATTAACTAATGCATAACTAATGGAAAAATAGGGATAAAAATTTTTTGCTGGCGGATTATTGTTGGTACAAAGTGGAAGGGACATACCCGTAATAAATCGAACCACGATCTATACTAGATCATTATAGTATAATAAAATTAAAATAACAGCCAAAGAACAAAAAAAAATTTCGGCATTTCCATACAAAAGTGTGCAACCGCCTGGGCGATTTGTATGGGAATGCCGAATTTTTTTTTGTTTTTTGGCTGTTATTTTAATTTCATTATACTAGGTAGGTATAACTGATAATATGTATGATCTAGTATAGACCATGGTTCAATTTATTACAGGTATGTGTCTTCCTCGTCGTATACGAGTATGTATCCGAATAGCTCAAACATTTTCTTTCTTTAATATTCATATTTAATATGATAAAATGATTTTTAGGGTTCCGTAGCCAAATGGCAAAAAACGGAACCCTTATGGATTCGTCATGTCTGTCTGTCTGCCGTATGTCACAGCCACTTCTTTCCGAAACTATAAGAACTATACTGTTGAAACTTGGTAAGTAGATGTATTCTGTGAACCGCATTAAGATTATCACACAAAAATAGAAAAAGAACAATAAATTTTGGGGGTTCCCCATACTTAGAACTGAAACTCAAAAAATTTTTGGACCCCCAAAATTTATTGTTTTTTTTCTATATAGAACTGAAACTCTGTAACGGTGTTCTTTACAAACTTACCTAAATATACTAAATAATCTACTTAAAACTAATATATAAAAACTAAATCTAAATCTAACCTAATTACTAACTAATTACAACCTTAAATACTAAAACAAAACAGTATAATTCACCTACTAGAAACTATAGTATTTACTAAACTATTTCTCCTGTGAGATTGCGTCCGCAATTGTTACGGAAGGATGAAGCTATCTACAGACCCGAATGCCCGTCTACATACTAGAATCTATATAAAATATATATATAACGTCTAACAAAATATACTGAAACTATTTTAAGGGTGGATTCAGTCCATGATACTGAACAACTTTCCCCAAGGAACATATGTCGAAATATGAAAAATAATTTTTTGATTTCCCTACAAACTCTGATCAGCTGATCGGTCAACTTGTACGGGAGGTCAAAAATTATTTTTAAAATTTCGGTATATGTTCCTTGGGGAAAGTTGTTCAGTATCATGGACTGAATCCACCCTTAAAATAGTTTCAGTATATTTTGTTAGTCCCTGTATATATATACTTCATTGATTGAGTACTATTTAAATTATAATCTTGTGAAAGTGTTACCCCGGATACTGGGTGAGTGTTGCAATTACTTTATAGAAGTAAGTCCTAATAGTAACAGTAATATTTAGTAGAGATGCAACGAATAGTTGTTTGGCCAGATACCGGATACCGGATGTTCGGCCTGACCACCAGCCGAATGTTCGGTATCCGGCCGCCGAATTTTCGGCCGGCGGCATTTTGAGTTTCGTAGGTGCGTGTCGCGCACCGGCACGCCGCTCGCGCCGTGCAGGTTTTGACTTGTTTCGTAGTGAACGTTCGCGCGGTCACAGTTCTTGTTTTTATACATCATAATTTACCATTGGATTTCCAATATTAAATTAATTAATATTACTATCACTAACTAGTTACAAATAAGTACATTTTTTAACTATCAGTATTATCACCAAGTTACTTTAAATAATTGGTTTATTATAAAAAGTTAAAATTGTTTAAAATAATAAAAAGCTTCAATTACAACTGTGTCTTTATTTAGATTCTATTTATAAAATCTACCAAGTTTACTATCCGGTATCCGGCCGGATAGTAAAAAAGGGCCGGATAAGCCGGATACCGGATAGGAACCGAATATTCGGTCCATCTCTAATATTTAGTTTACCTACATTATAAAAATAATAATTATTAATTCGTTTTAAAAGCATTGCTAACGTAATGATTATCCTAAGTATTGCTTATTATGACTTACTTCATCTTTCTGTGTACATTTTCATCATCAGCTTAGTTCTATTCATCATTGTCGATTGTCATTTCACCAATTGTCGTACCTACCTACATTGTTATTTAAAAAAATACTAAATTATGGTTATTCCCCAAATTATTGTTAATCTAAATGCAAATAATGTTCTTGAATATGATAGGAATATTTAGATGTAATGCGTTATGTTGTTACGACAAAAATACTACGTTTCACCTAAAAATCATTTTGACCTAAAGTTGATTTTCTGTTGCTAGAACTCATTGTGTATGTCCGCCACATCATGATCATTGTTAATGTTTAAATCATCTTAATCATGCCTTGCTCGGAGATTGATGTTGCGGTCATCCAAAAAAATAGGATATTTAGTAAAATGTCCGGTTTACGGTTCCAGGGTTCCTCGTGCCGGGGAGAAATTTTACTTACTCTGGCGAGACCACTTCTGCCGTGATTCAGCCCTGCTGGTGCTACGTTTTCCTCAAAGTGACTAGCCTACTGCAACAGTGCTCCCTACCACCGGCACTTCCGAGGACAGTAGCGGGTTTATATAAATTTAATTACCAGTAGTCTTGCGGTGCGGTAATAATAATTATCCACGACCCTGAGTCACTATTATTATGACTATATTAGATTAATAAATATTGTTCTAGTTGTAGTCATTGTATTATTGTCTTCCAACCTACTGATAGTAAGTACCTACAGTTTTTATGTTACCGCCCTAACTACATAGAGAACGGTACAACTCAAAAAAGTTTTTTTCATCAAACCCATACGTGTGGGATATCTATGGATAGGCAGGTCTTCAAAAATGATAACTAAAAATAATATATGATGTACATTACCATGCAAACTTCCACCGAAAATTGGTCGTTTTGTTAGTTTGAACGAGATCTAGTTAGTAGTTTTTTTTTTAATACGTCATAAATCGTAAACTGCAATTTACCTTTAGAACTTTTATATTTCATGGGCAAGTCCGACTCGCACTTGGCCACTTTTTTTTGTTACACCGTGTCCGAGTGACGAATCGCGCGCGAAAGCCAGACTACCCGCTTTTAGCGCTATTTTCAGGGCTCTGTAAAAATTATAAATATTGAAGATTCAGTTCCGGGAGGTAAGACTTTTTTTAAGAAATTTTCTCCTCTGTTCAGATTTTGTCAAATTTTGAATATCTTTGATAGTTTTCGAGACATTAAAAAAAAACCAAACCTACTTGTTTTTCTTTAATTGTATAGAACTTTTTCAATTTGTATCGGCCCCTTTTGGGACTATTCCTAAAACTTTCTACATAATATTCCGAATAGAATGATACCTTGATCGTAATTTTCGGAGACTACACAAAAAAGTTATCCAAAAAGGTACATGTTGACCAGACTATTGGAGACAATTTGAGATATATGAATATGTATGAAATAAATTCACTGGTGTAGCGGCAGGCCTGTGTCACTCCCCGTTTAGGTATCGAAAATGTACCTACATTATTACTATGCGCGCATGGTATCTAAACGAAAAGGTGCTGAGTTCTGACGTGAGCTAAATTAAACCATATTGCTAACCACATTGAGTAGATATTTCTTTGAATTTCTTTGCTGAGTGAGACTTCTGTACGGAGTACCTAGTATCCTATTCTGCGCTCTAACTACCTATTTAAGTAGAATAGGTATGTTTTTGGCGAAGCATTTTGCGGGATCTTTTCGCTCTCCCGTTGACGGAGCATATTGCGGAAATGTAATTGTATTACTCTTAAGTGCATAATTATGACTTTGTTTGAAATATGGATAAATTTCTGATAGTACTGGTACAAAAAGAACTAATTAACTGAGCGAGCGAAGTGAGCGGAGCGTCTCAGTTTCGAGATTTCTTCGCAGCTAGCAAGCTATTCTGCGCACATTTGCTAAAAGTGGCCGTTTGTCGCAAATGTGCGAAGGAAAGCTTCACGTTCTCACTTTAAGGCCGTACTTGAATTTTCCGGGGTCCAGTGCTGCCCCCATTTAAAATAAATCATTTCAAAGACAGAGACATTATTTAAAATTTTGCAACTACCAAGTCCTAGATAACCCTTTAAAGTATTTTATGAACTACTGTTTACAGTTTATAATGAGAACGTTAAGCTTTACTACGCACATTAGCCAAAAGTGGCCGTTTTTCGCAATTGTGCGTAGTAAAGCTTAACGTTCTCACTTTAAATTGTAAACAGTAGTTCATAGAATACTTTGAAGGGTTATCTAGGACTTGGTAGTTGCAAAATTTTAAATGTTGTCTCCGTTTTCTTTGAAATGATTTATTTTAAATGGGGGCAGCACTGGACCCCGGAAAATTCAGGTACGGCCTTAAACTGTATACAGTAGTTCATAAAATAGTTTGAAGGGTTATCTAAGGCTTACTAGAGACAAAATTTTAAATAATATGTCCATTTCCCTTCAAATAATTTATTTAAAATGGGGCAGCACTAGACCCCGGAAAATTCATGTAGCCTGATTGCAGAGACTAAAAAAATATTTTACGACCTCTCAGTTTGAATCACAATTCACGTCTGAATAATTTTCATTTATACTATTTTGGTAATTACTCCAATGTAGTTTTATCTAGGTTTTATCCGTTTGCCAAGTGTCGTCATGTATTTACCTGAACTTATCATACTTACCAAATATTTGTAGGTAACATTTCTAAATATTGCAACGAATATTAAGGCCGTACCTAAATTTTCCGGGGTCCAGTGCTGCCCCCATTTTAAATAAATCATTTCAAAGAAAACGGAGTAATCATTTAAAATTTTGCAACTACCAAGTCCTAGATAACCCTTCAAAGTATTCTATGAACTACTGTTTACAATTTAAAGTGAGAACGTTAAGCTTTACTACGCACAATTGCGAAAAACGGCCACTTTTGGCTAATGTGCGTAGTAAAGCTTAACGTTCTCATTATAAACTGTTAACAGTAGTTCATAAAATACTTTGAAGGGTTATCTAGGACTTGGTAGTTGCAAAATTTTAAATAATGTCTCCGTTTTCTTTGAAATGATTCATTTTAAATGGGCTGCCCCCATTTAAAAAACTGGACCCCGGAAAATTCAGGTACGGCCTTAATAAGATAAGTATTTATCTTTATGAGAAGTAACAATCTCTATTCATCATTAGTCTGATGTAACATTGAAACAGCGTGATATACCTAGAGAAATATTATTTTACTATTAAAAATTATATTTTTAGTGGAAATGACGTCACAAGTCAAAGAAAAGCCGGGAAAGGTGTACGAACTATGGGAGGTGATGGAGATATCCGGAAGGTACCAAAAGATGCAGTATCTCTACGTATGTATTGCTACTATGTTTGTAGCAATGACCAGTATGAACTTTATATTTGTGGCTGGCGATGTGAACTACCGGTGAGTAAATATTTTGTTTGCAACTTTGGCATTGTTTTTCGTGTGGTATCCTTCCTGAATAGGACTACTCCAACTCTTTCTGTGGATATGTCGTAAGAGGTGACTAAAGACAAATAGATAAGGACAAGTAAGTAACACTGATTATGCTAGCCCCAAAGTAAGTTTTAAACTTATGTTACGACTAGCTTTCTTTAATTTACTATACCTTGACAATTAATGTAAAGAGCCGATAAATTATGTACCATCTGCATACATAAACTACTTATGTGTAAATAAATAACAGCAGAAATGGTTTCATTCTTTCATATTGTTTATCCATACACTGCGTATCATCAGTAACCTAAATCACCAAAAGTGGCCGTTTTTCGCAAATGTGCGTAGTAAAGCTTAACGTTCTCACTTGACTAAAATACTTTGAAGGATTATCTAGGACTTGGTAGTAGTAAAATTTTAAATGATGTCTCCGTTTTCTTTGAAATTATTTATTTTAAATGGGGGCAGCGCTGGACCCCGGAAAATTCAGGTATGGCCTTAATTAATCAGACAAGGATTATTCGGATAAATTATGTAGATGACCTTTGTCAGATAACCTAACCAAGTTCACTGGTAAGTGCATTAAGAGCTAAAATCGAGCCACTTTTAATCAGTCTCGAAATCCTTGATAGAGGCGTAGTACAGCAGTGGACGTAATACGGTAAAATGACGATGATGATGATTAACTTTGCCCTAGCTTAGTGGTCAAATGGCTGAAGCCGCTCTTGTAGTACTGTCCCAAATAACTTCCATAGCCATAAAGCCATACTAAAGTGGAATTGGACAGGGCATGTCGGTAGGATGCACAGCGAAAGATGGGCAAGAATTGCAACAGAGTGGTTGCCTAAAGATGGTTACCGTCTCGCCCGGGCAGGCCTAAAATAATAAATAAAACACTACGAAATATCGTCGAGCACAGCTCCGGGCCTTCCTTCGCTTGCGACGAATATTTCACTGCGTTTTTTTTTTGTATTATATTCATAATTTTGTTTGTAGCCAAAACGGATAGGTATTTAGATAATACATTTTTTGGTATAATTTTCATATAAAAAGGTGATTGTATAAAATAGTAATACGTATTATAAAGGCAAATTAAGGCAAATTTAGAGGTATGTTTGTGATTTTTTTCTATCAAGCCAAAAACGCTCAATCGTGTTTTGGCTATTGTGGGTGTCCTTGAGATTTTTATGTAATTTTTTTGAGGAATAAACTGTAGTAGTTCAATAACAGTGATTTTTCAAAAACACGCACAGTATTGCAAATTGTAAACCCACGTCACCTTAAGTTTTGTATGTAAAAATGTAAATCAGATGACAATGCAATATTCTTATGTCATAAATAAATGATTCAATGAACTTATGATTCAATTCTGTGTCAAATAAATTTTCATAGTAGTAGATTAGGTTAGTAATTAGTTGGAAAATGGCCTTTTTCAAATTGTCCTGGGTGTTGGGTGTTTGTCTATAAATGTATTTATCATTAAATATTGTATCGTTGAATTAGTATCCCATAACACAAGTTAAAACTTACTTTGGGGCTAGCTTAATCAGTGTGTTTTGTCCCTATATGTTTATATTTATTTATTTATAATTAATAAAATTGTCAAATTGAAATTTATGCAGTGCAACGTCTGATTCATAATTATGCATGCTAATGTTAGTATGAAATCAAATGTCAATTTATACGACGTGGAAGGGATATACCCGTAATAAATCGAACTAGGTACGGTCTATACTAGATCATAATGAAAATAAAATAACAGCCGAAAACCAAAACAAAATTTCGGCATTTCCATACAAAAGTGTGCGGCCGCCCGGGTGATTTGTATGGGGACGTCGAAATTTTTTTTAGTTTCTTGACTGTTATTTTAAGTATTTTGTACTTTAGTGATCTAGTAAGTATAGCCCGTGGTTCGATTTATTACGAGTATGTCCCTTCCACGCAGGGCTTGGTAACGATACCAAATTCACACTAAAAGTAACGTTAAATAACGTTATTTTAGTGCTGACGTTATAAGGGGTATCGATAATACAGTTTATAACGTTATCAATTAACGATATAAGTAACGATACTTTTTTTCAATACTTGTAAAATATTATATAAATAGCTCTAGTAGCCTACTAGATCGACAAACTCTAATCAATTTATTCTGTCAAGTATCGAAAAGAAATACAGTATTAACAATACCTTTTACATTGTAATATTGGTAACGTTATCTGATTTTATCGATAAATAGTGGGAAAAATACCGTTACCCAGCATAACGTTACCTTTGCTGATAACGTTAACGCCGTTTGACAGAATTAACGTTACCAGATTTTTAACGGTATTCCAAGCCCTGCTTCCACGTTGTATAATAATTACTATATTACTTAGATGTCTATATTACTTAGATGTCTATATTACTTAGATGTATATTACTTTTGTTCTCAATAGGTAGTAGTCGCCTCTTTGGCGTAGGCCTCCCCCAAAGTTCTCCAACATGTTCGATTTCTAGTTTTTTGTACCCAGTCATGACCTGCTATTTTCCTAAAAATATCTCGCCATCTCGTTTTAGGCCTTCCTTTGCTTCTTTTGTTGTTTCTAGGTATACATTCAGTCGTCTTCTTAGTTAGTCTTGAGTTGTTCATTCTGTATATGTGTCCTGCCCATTTCTATTTAAGTTGTCTTGTCCTGTACTTAACGTCTGTCACTCGCGTTTTAGCTCTAATTTTCTTGTTAGGGTTCCGTAGCCAAATAGAAAAAAACGGAACCCTTATGGATTCGTCATATCTGTCTGTCTGTCCGTCTGTATGTCACAGCCACTTTTTGCCGAAACTATAAGAACTATACTGTTGAAACTTGATAAGTAGATGTATTCTGTGAACCGCATTAAGATTTTCACACAAAAATAGAAAAAAAACAATAAATTTTGGGAGTTGCCCATACTTAGAACTGAAACTCAAAAATTTTTTTTAATCAAACCCATACGTGTGGGGTACTTCCAAAGTGGTAAAATGTGTGCCCCCCCCCCCCCCCCCTGTAACTTCTAAAAAAAAAAGAGAATGATAAAACTAAAAAAAAATATATGATGAACATTACCATGCAAACTTCCACCGAAAATTGGTTTGAACGGGATCTAGTAAGTAGTTTTTTTTTTAATTGGCTAACCCCATCGAGTTTTGGCTTATTACATTTGTCTTGATAAGAACTTTAGGCCTCAGAATCACAATAAAAGCTGGTGCGAAAAAAAAATTTTTTTTTTTTTTCGAGTAACATTCTAAGATGATTAAAGAAACGGCTGATTTCGCAACCTAACTTTCAGATGTGCTGTACCCCAATGCGAAGAGGTTCCAAGGCGCTACGAAGCCGACTGGTGGCCCAACGTAACAATAGATCGATGCTCAAGGCCAGTCCTAAATACAAGTAACCCTGAAACCTGCGGGAGTTTCACGGGGTTAGTGGAGCAGTGTGGTGACTGGGTCTACGAGAGCAATAACACTATTGTTGGAGAGGTAACTGACAAAAGAGAAAACATTGTTTGTTTGTTTTTCGTGTGCAAGCAGCCTGTGTCATTCCCCGTTTAGGTATCGAAAATGTACCTACATTATTACTATGCGCGCAGGCGGCCCCTCCGGGTGGTAAATTCAGTTATACGAATCGTTTGACCTGAGTAATAAGAATGAAATTGGCTTGCAATGGATGTCTAGATATCTATGCGAAAAGGTACTGAGTTCTGACGTGAGCTAAATTAAACAATATCGCTAGCCACATTGAGTAGATATTTCTTTGAATTTCTTTGCTGAGTGAGACTTCTGGTGTAAGTAAGTAAACAACAGTGTCAGATTTTTCAAACTGCCTAGAGGTTTGTTTGTTTGTAATAACTTTATTGTGCCAAAAACATGCATATAAAATACAAAATTCATTACAAAATAAAAATTTAAAGAAAAAAGGTATCTTACATGGTATCATAAAACAAGCTATTCTCTTCCTATTCAATGTTCTCTTCCCGTGACAGCTTGGTCACGTGATTGGCCCAAGAATACGTCATCAGTTGGGACTGTTGGGGGTGATGCCTCTGTGTGTTATTGAATTACCTGAGCAAAATGCATTTTCTAAGCAAACACGAACTAATATTTCAATAAAATTTATAAATTTATCAAATATTTAACAGATGAATTACACGATATTATTTTATTTTATATTCATTAAATAATTGTGTTGTTTAATGTAGGCACAAAATTCACAGTATCTGTACTTATTATGCATGATCATAGTCTCTCTCAACCGCAACAAATTTCATTACATGGTTTAGAAGTGGTTACTACACACCAACGCAAATAACAAAGGCACAGAAGAAAATCAGTAAACCTTATATAATATTAAAAATTGCAATAGGTATTTATTTTTATTTAATGCGAGCGCTGAGGAGTATGTGTGGTGTTACCTTGAAAGACCGAATAAGAAATGATGTTATAAGGGATCGGTGTGGAGTGAAAGAGGACGTAGTGACAAAAGTAGAGCAAGGGATGTTTAGATGGTTTGGGCATGTTTATAGGATGGATGAAAATAGATTAACAAAAAATATTTATAAGGCAAGTGTGAAAGGAAGAGCGGGTCAGGGTCGACCTCGGCGATCGTTCTCCGATCAGATTGCAGACGTTCTGAAAAAGGGAGAGGTAGGAAGTACCCGTAACCTAAGGGCATGTATGAAGAGGTTGATGAGTGTAGGTGAAGCGAAAGAGGTCTGTCAGGATCGTAGCAAGTGGAGGTCAATAGTCTCTGCCTCCCCTGTGGAAAACAGGCGTGATAGTATGTATGTATTTAATCTAGAATTCGCTATTGGTTTCTGCCGTCGCCGCAGCTGCGCTTGCTTTGGCAACCGTGTCCACGGTGATACAATATCCAACAGTACCAGATATAGACTTTTGAGGAGGGGCAAAATCTAAATATGCTGACCCATGTCCAGTTATTTCTGGAGATGGGACGGGGGGTTGCAAATTGGAGACGGACGAATAGAAATTGCAATGGTGACGGATAGTAACATTTACCAAGCGATGCACACGAACGAAGTCGTGGGCCGCAAGTATATAAAGTAAATTCAAAATGTATCTAATGTTGGTTCTTCTTGTATTTGAGAGCTGCGCTCTTGTCAGTATAGTGCTTTTCATGTCACTCTTTCTTCCGCTAAGTTCTTACTTCCTTAATGTAGTTGCATTTAATTTTTCTTTTATTTGATCGAGTTTTTCTACTCCTCTTTTTCCTTTATTGTCTTAAAAAATATAAGGCGGTGAACCCACTGCACCGCGCACCGTGGCAGAGCGCGGTTCAAGTTTCAACACGGACGCTCCCGCGCGTTGACGCGTTTTCAGTGCGTTGGACTACCTAGGCGTGTTTTCTATACAAATTAAGATACTTGCATAAAATGTTAAAATCTGCGGCCCCGCGCTCCGCGACGGTGCGCGGTGCAGTGGGATCACCACCTTATTGTACACAATACACATCTCATATTTTCCAGCTAAACCTGGCGTGCCAGACCCTAAAAGCAAAAATGATTGGCACTATCCACAACATCGGTATGCTGTTATCCATGCTGATGTCCGGTTGGGTTTCTGACAGGTAAATAGCATCTACATCCCTGGATACAAGCCCTTTAGAGCCTATCATCAATAACATATATTATATGTATGTATGTATATAATATGTTGTATGTATGAATATATTATAGTATTTATTTTATACGATATTTATGTTTAATTATTTAATAGTACACAATATATATGTATCTGGATATTGTATCTATCAATTTAAGACGCCAACTATTCTTTCTGCTTTTCTTCTCCTAAAGGTTGACAGGAAGATAATGAGTGTAGAGTGAGATAGTGAGCATTAAGTGTACCTATTGTAGCTTTTGGCTCAATAAAATTTTTAAATAAATAAAATAAACATACCTAGGAATACATTTACCTTTTTAGTCCACACGGTCGAGCGAGACAACATTTAAATCTTCGTCACCTGAACAGTATCTTATAAATTTAACTACTCTCACACGATTTCCCTATATAAAGAGAGTACCTATTTAACGTTTTCAAGGTTTTTGTCGTTAGATATGCGAGTTTTTTATTCCGTTATAATTTGTAAATGCACGCCTGAACAGATTTGGATGAACTTATAGGATATCGTTTTATTCCGATTATATAAATATAGATAAATTAGAGTTAAATAAATAGATAAGGACAAATCACACTGATTGAGCTAGCCCCAAAATAAGTTGTATTAAGGAATACTTACTCAATGATATTATATTTTATAATATAAATACATACATAGATAAACACCCAAGTCGTAACAAAGGCAATTAAGAAAAAAAAAGCGCAGTTGTTTTTTTTTTGACACTGATGTAATTTCTGAATAACCATGAAGAGCATTTATAGATCAAATAATAGAGAAAGAAGACGCCATTTCGTATAGGAAGGTGAAAAGGATGGCTCAAGAGAGGGAGATGTGGAAACTACTCCACCGACAAGAACGTATAGTTCTTAAATTACAAATAGATAGAACATACTTACTCTCACAGCATTATGCATGTTTTATAAAACATTTAACGTTCTGACTCCAATGGGGACGGTTTAAGGACGGACGGGATCAAATTCACAATGCCTTATAAAGGTAAAATTTGTAAAATAATAAGACCTTTTATGACAATGTTATGTGTACCTGTTACAAATTTTAGTGAATAAATGAATATGAATATGAATGATTTATGCTAGTAATATAAGTCAATGACGGGATCCCTTATCTTCAGATTCGGCCGCAAGCCAGCCTTCATATTCTTCGCGGTGGCCAGCTGCGTGGGACACTTGAAAACGTTCGCTACCTCCTACCACATGTATGCTGCTACGGAGTTCGTCGAATCCATGCTTTCCGGAGGCACCTATACTGCTGGCATGGTTTTAAGTAAGAATCTCACACTATTTTTTCTTTTTACACAACTTTAGAAAAAGGATTTAACTATTTTAATTCGTAAATTAGAATAAAATATTTGCACCAGTTGAACAAGAATTCAAAATTCAAAGCCAAAATTCCGCGCTAGATCGCGATACTGATCCATTGCGCGCATAAGCAACTAGCACTCTTGTCACCAGCGGGCGGTAGAATCAGTCTTGAAGAAATCTCTTTAAAGAAATCTCCTGCACCATGGCTCCTGGGTCCTTAAATCTCATTGATTACACAATTTAATCTTTGATTTGAATTTAGTAGTCAAATACGACGACATACTTGATGGTAAGTGTATACCGTAGCGGGTCGGCGGCTTTACCACCAATACACACCAATTGGTGAATATTGCGCTGGCTGCCATACACACCAAAGCCGCTAACCCACTACGTCGTACGTGACAGCTGGACACCTTCAAAAACTTTATAGAGTAGGATCTCATTTTTATTTGGTGCTTTATTCTTTTCAGTGATTGAAATTGGAGGTCGAAAAAACCGAGTATTAGCTGGGGTACTCTTTGCTTATGCCACATACTTTGGAGAATCTACGTACGCAATCATCGTGTGGATAGCACAGTACTGGAAGACAATCATAAGGATCGCTTATACCCCTATAATTCTATGCCTTTCATTCCTATTCCTCGTCAGAGAAAGTCCACGATGGCAATTCTTAAATGGAAAGTCTAAAAAAGCTATAGAATCTATAGAAATATCTGCTAAAGTTAATAATCTAACAATAAATAAGACAAATTTAGATGACATTGAAAAACTTAAAGAGCAGCTTAGTGTTAAAAGTGTAGATGAAAGAGAGAGTTACAAGACGATATTTACTTCAAAACAGATATTGTTACGGCTGCTTGTAGCTGCAGTCAACAGGTTCACAGTGAACTTTGTGTATATAGGGATGATGGTGAATTCGTCTTCGCTCCCGGGTAACAAGTATTTGAACTATTTGCTGTTAACGCTGATGTCGTTCCCAGGGGAAATAGTAGCGTTGTACTTGATGAATAGGATCGGGAGGAAGATCCCGCTTGTGGTTGGTTTCGTCGTCTGTGGACTGTTATGTGCGGGCTCTGGCTTCATTCCTGAAGGTAAGACTAATGAAGTTCTTATTGATACTCTAATTTATTTGATGATCATTTACAGTCTAGCTAAGTCTAGAAAATATAGGGGTACCACCATCTATGGCAAAAGTGATAAAATCATCCACGTATAGGTACGTAATGATAAAATAAACAAAGTTATGCGTAACTTATACTTGGTATACAATTTATTATATTCCTATACAATTTATTGTTTGTAGGGTATTATTGGTAATACCCTACAAACAATAAATTGTATAGGAATCCATGTATTAACAGTTTGTTTATTTTCTATCTCTGAATATTATCTTAATTTCCAGCGTATACAGCATTGAGAACAGCAATGCTAATGATCGGCAAGATCTTGATATCGGCATGCTTTACTGGGGCCATCACCTACTCCATGGAACTATTCCCGACGAATGCTAGGGGGTCCCTGTTGGGTGTGTGTGCCATAGCAGGCAGAGCTGGAGGCATGATGGCGCCTTTGACTCCAATCTTGGTAAGATAAGAACAATTAACCTTTGCTGTAACAAAAACTTGAGGCTCCGTTGATGAACAAGAGGAATATAATGTTCTAGAATTTTAGAATATCTTTGTTCGGCGTGTGTGCAGGTAGGTCTAGCTTGACCATAATAACCTTAGACTAGACTTTGAATCTTGGTCAGATAAGAATAATTAACTTTAGACCTTTGGATGTCAGCTTTTCTGAGAGATAATACTTATCCTAGTAGAATCTATGTCAGTATAAGTACAAGGTGCTTTTAAATTAAGTACAGATATATTAAGGGGTGACTTATTCCGTAATTTCAAACAACTTTCCCCAATGCATGTAAACCGAAATACGAAAAAAAAATTAGGTTCTCATACAAAACGAAGTAGTCACGTGTTCTGGTTACTATAGGAAATGAACATTTTTATACCGGAAAGCTCTACCTTATGTTGTAAACAATAATTCCTGATGTCAATCAAAATCAATGTCAAAATGTCAAATTGCAGTAGCCATTCAGCGCGGGAATGCAGCCAGTGTTCTTGGCACCATGCCACATGATCAACATTTAGATTTTTCAACACAGTTTTATTTTTTTATTTAGGTTTTAATTTAGTTTTTTAATTTAGATTTTAGTTTAGTCTTAGTTAAATAAATTGTTTAATTTTATAAATGAATAGAAACGAAAATATGTCAAAGTGCCAAGACTTCAGAAATTGAAATTCTTAATAGGGATGTGGACCCACTTGGTCCTGAAAATTGTATTTTATTTAGTACGACAGTTAGATTATCCAAAAATAATGGACCCATATTTTTCGATTTATCAAAGTAGTAAAAATTCACACAGATACAGCACGTCGAAGTTTCGGACGTCACCGTCAAGTGAAAATCGTACTTGATCGTGAATGCGAAATTTAAATGCGCTGTATCTTTGTAATTATTCTCTATAATCAGAAAAAAGATTTTTTTTTTTTTAAACTTTTTGATGACCTAAATGTATATTTTTAGTCCACATCCGTAGTCGCAGAACTTGATCTTAGAGCTATGTAAATCTCGTTTGTTCTCATTTACAGATGAGCATATCACCAGCGCTACCAGCCATCTTATTTGGAGGAACGGCTGCCTTGTCGGGATTTCTTATCACCATGACTCCAGAAACCAGGGACCTCCCGCTCATGGACACCGTTGAGCAAATGAACGCCAGCATGAGAAAAAAAAGCATAGCTGAAAATGACAATACAAGAAATAATTCGACTTCAGTATGACATGACAATGTAGATAAAATTAAATACGTACTTGTTTAAATATCTTTTCATTTTTTACTTTTTGATGTCCCTCATGAAGTCCCTCAGCGCGTGATCTTAGATCTAAAACGAAACACAAGGGCCGTTTTTCCATACAAATGTAGTCCCCTGTTTCCTTCCTGGATAATGCGGTAGAGTTATATTTTTTTCCCTGAACATCTATAGCCACTATTAGCATCTCCCTATGTTTTCTTTTTTTTCATAAATTATTTAACGTTCAAAATTTTGTGGGATTACATAATTTGTAATTTTTTTAGTTTTAGTTCTTAGAGATACAAATGAAATAAGCCGAATCTCAATGGGGTTCCGGCGTTTTATTCCAGGGTTCCCATAGCCACCTTCCGGCGCCATCATCAGATCAACTTCTTGATATTATTATATTGCATTGTCATCTGATTTACAAAATTTCATCTCAATCAGAAACCCGGAAATAGCTCAAATTTAACTTGCAAGATTTGACCTAAACAACAAATAACAACAAACACGGCAAGCTAAATTAAAACTTGTAAATATAGTCATGAGCAAGCTAAATTAAAACTTGTAATTATGCCGTGTGGTTTCCGAACCACTTCATCTCTCATCATATCCTACGAGGAGACTAAAAGATTAGCACAGACATCTTGTGCAACAGCTGGGTTTCCAAGAAAGGTTGGCGTCAGGCAGGCGGCTGGTTACAAAACTACAACCAAATGAGCCAAATCGTTTAAAAAAGGGTTCTGCCCTTTTTTAGGGTTCCGTACCCGAAGGGTGCAAACGGGACCCTATTACTGAGACTCCGCTGTCTGTCCGTCTGTCCGTCTGTCACAGGGCTCTATCTTTTGAACCGTAATAGCTAGAGACTTGAAATTTTCACCGATTATGTATTACTGTGGCCGCTATAACAACAAATACTAAAAATAAGAAAAAGTTAAAAATTAAAGGGGGTCGTCATACAAGAAACGTGTTTCTTCAGCGTTTTAAAACATTGTACGGTGGTACGGAACCCTTCATCTACGAGTCCGACTCGCACTTGCCCGTTTATCTTCACTTCGCAAGGTTCCTGAGTGATAGGAGAATAGGCTGTAAAACGCACATCATCGTCCTATCAGACACAGGAAGTCCACTGCTGGACATATAAATAAATATATAAGGACAAATCACACTGATTGAGCTAGCCCCAAAGTAAGTTGAAACTTAAGTATTATAGGATACTAACTCAACGATAAGTACTATATTTTATAATAAATACATATATAGATAAACACCCAAGACCCAGAACAATTTTAAAAAGGTCATTTTCCAACTTGCCCTGGCTGGGGATCGAACCCAGAACCTCCGGCGGACTAGCGTGTTGACCATTACGCCACGGAGGTCGTCAAATAACATCAACATAGGCCTTCTCAAAGGTTTTCTAATACCACCGATTGGAAGCGGCCTGCATCCAGCGTTTTATTATAGGAAAACGCTTACTAGACTGCCTCCGCGGTCTAGTGGTCAAGGCGTTTGCCTTGTGATCCGGAGGCAAAACTAACTTTTATTTATTTTAAGATCTTTTGTAACCTGTGCTCCACAATAAAGATATTTGATTTGATTTGATTTGATTTGATTTGATTTGATTTGAGGTTATGGGTTCAAATCCCAACTGGGAAGCATACTTTGTGAAAAGTTGTTTCCAGTCTGGTTAGGATATTGCAGGCTTGAATCACCTGTTAATCCGGATAGAAAGATGATTCCGTGCTTCGGAAGGCACGTAAAGCCGTTGGTCTCGAATGCCATCTAGCGTTTGTACCTATCCTAGGATTGGTTCTGGTCTACCCTTTGGGTTGCGGAGGTCAGACGGCAGTCGCTCTGTGTAAAAACCAGTAACCTCGTCAAATCACCTAAGTAAGGTAAGCAAGGTAGCGGACCCCGGGCTCTGAAGCGTTACCGCTGACGATGCAACCGGGAATACGCTCGGATGATGATGATGATGCAGGAAAACGCTTACTAAGGACGTGCGACCACCAGCAGTTAAATACTTTTGGGCCATCAACCAGTCAGATGATTGAAAAATATTGTTAAAGTGACAAAAATACAGGGTATTTATCGTAAAGGGGTGTACAAATCCTAGACCCCAAAAACCAAAAGGCTACGCTTAGCATGAATAAGCAAAATACACAACAGGCTCCAAAGCAGCACTGTTAAGTAGTTAGGGGAGGAATAGCAGATAGAGGAATATCGCTATAAGATTAGAGGAAGATGGTGATGACTCGTAATAATTATAAAAAGAAAAGCTAAATCAAACAATTTGTATACGACATATTTCTAGTTATTTTCGTTTAAAAAACAAACCACACAAGCAGTCCACAACCACAAACTATGTAGGGATGTCCACAACCGATTTTAATTAAATCTCTATGAGACCACCTGGAAAGTATACCCTATCAAACAAAAAAATAATTTTCCAAATCAGTCCAGGAGTTTTCGGATAATCAGGGAACATACATAAAATTTAAAAAAAGATTCCGAAGAATTTATTTAATAACCTCCTTCTTTTTTTGAAGTCGTTTAAATAGACATGAAATAGAGGAAAAACGTGATTTATATTCTTCATACAACAGATTTGAAAGACAAACAAACGTGATCTTGTATTTACGTAATAGTTAAATCAAGAGATAACATTGTTTGAGTTACAATCACTTGGAAATGTTTTGACTAATATTTAATTCCTACTTTGTTCATAAGAAGAAAAATATTATTTTCAACTCATTTGATAATATTTTCCTATTTAGTTCACTTCCTGACTAGAGGTATAATCTCTCTCTCTCTCATATCAGTGAACCTATTTTTGTTGCATCCTCAGCTGTAATAACTGTGAAGCCTGGGGTCCGCTTTCTGGCTTTTTCTTTTTCACTTTGCACGGTCTTGAGCATGCTTGGTTGGACCATTGGCACTCTTAACATACTTGACGACGTCAAGCCAGCATTTCTTGGGTCTACCACGTCTGCCGGGCCCCGGCAGAGGCGGTATGGCTATACATTTGTTTCCCACGTAACTTGTCGGTTTATGCAAGACATGACCAGCATAGGCGACTCCCTTGCAGTTTCTCTGCTATGTCAGAGACATAAAGGTTGCCGTGAATACGGATGCTGGTCCACACTCATATAATAATTTCAGCCACTTGCTAAGAAGAAGAATACGGATGTTTCTCATGCGGTCACTTCGTGATACTCCGCATATCCAGTGCAACATTTGCATCATCGTGATACGCAGCACCTGCTTGTGCCTCTCAAACAAAGGCTACGCTTCACTGCCATATAAAAGGACAGGTGAGATGGATTCCTAAACCTGCCTCTCAGCCTATCCAGCAGTTTGGGGGACTACCTATTGGTATATTTACCTAGAATCACACTGAAAAAATATTTTTTACCCATCTATCAATTAGAATCAAAAATACAATAAACCGGCCAAGTGCGAGTTATACTCGTGTGGAGAGGGTTCCGTACAATTGATTGAATTATTATAGGTTTTCCTGTAATCTACAAGCAATGAACTATATTTTGTATTTTTTTTCAAAATTTGAGGCTCAGTAGTTCGGAGATCTTTTTTATTCTTTCATAAATAAAATCAAAACTATTTATTTTACTATGATAACAAAAATATATTTGAGATCCTCATGACGACCCCTTTCATTTGATATATGTCACAGTAAGGTTTGCAAAACTTTTTATTAGATTTCCTAATTTGTCCCCTGAAAATTACCCTTATTTTAAAAAATATTTATTTATTTTGCACATATGTGTTTGGGTCATAGGATTACACCAACCTACTAAACTTTCACCTGATTCGGTCCAGTAGATTCGGAGCAAATTGGCTGTGACAGACGGACGGACAGACCTGACTAGACGCACGAGTGATTCTATATGGGTTCCGTTTTTTAATTTCTTGTACGGAACCCTAAAAATGAAGAAAATACAGTGTATTTATAGTAACGGGGAAGAAAAACCTTGTAAACACAAGAAAATAAAAACGTTACGTTTAGCGTGATGGTGGGTATGGTGGCAGAACCTAAAAAATTTCGAAAAAGAAATTGAGAATTCATCGTCGTTTACAAGAAAGTAATTATTTTAAATCTACTAAGTAGGGGTTTACTACTTGATTTCGAATGACATGATAAGCCCGATGCCTGATTGTACTACTGTGATCTAAGTAATATTTTTGTTGTCTCAGGTGATTTAAAAAATGTAAGGAGCGTCCTGAATAGAATAGCCACAACAGACAAACTTACAGTGTTTGAAATGTATGATATGGGAAAGTGTTTTATAATTATAAGGTAAGTTTATTAACCTACATCATTTAGTGATAACTACTTAATCTTAGATAATTTCCATTAGAAGTCTGCAGAGTTTAGTGTATATCAGTTGGTGACGACTCCCATACTACGGGGAATGAACTTAGTGTAATTAAAATTTGTAATTTTAGCCAGAGATCTAGATCTCTGATTTTAGACTCTTGTGTCTGACCAAATGCTTTGTCTGCACCATTAAAAATAAAAACTTGATAGTAATTTTAACGTTACTGAAAACAAAATGATGTCATTTAAAAACGAAGAAAAGAAGTCTAAAGTGTACGAGATATGGGAAGCTATGGAGGTTTTCGGGAAATACCAGAAAATCCAGTATTTATATGTGTGCATCGCCACTATGTTTGTGTCTATGTATAACGTAAATTACATATTTATGGCCGGTGATGTAAATTACAGGTGAGTCTTCTTCTTCTCAATATAGAGCTTAACGCTCTTGTCGGTGGAATATGCGCCAGACTTATCGATCTTCTATTGCAAACCCTGTCGCCTGAAATAACTGGGGCGCCATATTTAGATTTTGCGCCTGCTAACTGGTCTACATCTGCACCGGGATTTCTTAAGAAGGTCTGCATAAGCTTAATATCATCTGATGCTTATAGTGATTGAAGTCCTCTAATGAAGGATATAATCCGTAAAGCGTTCATACACTTTCCAGCCATTGAATAGCAGCTCAAAATGTGGCAAGCGTAAAAATTTTCGCCATTTCTCACATGCCCAACATTATGGACTCATATTGAAGAATTTAGATAGTCCTAAAGGGCTTGTTTTCCATAGAAAAAAAACCAGTGCTTTACTTACATCCGTGAGTAAAGGTTTACGCTGAGCTTGTGACCTTTTTAATTGCTGCAACTCACACAGACTTTTATAGTCTTTTGTAGTCATTTCTGTATTTTTTATTTTAATTAAAATAATAAAGATTATTCTATTCTATTCTAGATGCCGTGTGCCGCAATGTGAAGATGCCCCAGCTCAGTACCACGCCTCGTGGTGGCCCAACGCCACTGTCAACAGATGCTCAAAGCCCATCATCAATGACTCTGAAAGTTGCGAATTCATGGGTGAGGTAGAAGCATGCGATGATTGGGTGTATGAGAGTAATGACACCATCGTCGGAGAGGTAGGTGACATTGTTTAAAAAGATTCCTCGTCTGTTTTCTAGCCGCTAGTCTAGAATACATTCGTTAAGCATACAAGGACCGTACAAGTATTACTTAAGCAGTATTTTAACCCACTGCCCCCATTTTGTGAGCAAAAGTAAGCAAATCAATTATCCCCCTATAATCTATTATAGGAGGGCGCCTATGCCTACGTAAGCATTGAATATTTTTTTTACAGAATCTGCTTTAGTTTTTTAATTCTTTTCATGAGCAAGTAGGTATATTATTCCTAGATAGTGTTTTTCAAATCAAAATTACAAAAAAATGCCTAGAAATGCAATCTATTTAGTTAAATTTTAATGTAACTAAAAAGATTGCGGATGTAATGGAAATCCAGACCCCTTGCTCATCAAAAATAAGCAACTCAAAGACTCCCCCATCCCCTTTTGGTGCTTACGTATTACTTATACGGCCCCACCCCCACCTCCAAAATTATTCTTTAATCTTCTTACAGCTGGACCTTGCGTGTCAACCTCTGAAAATAAACATGGTCGGCACGGTCCACAATATCGGCATGTTGATTTCCATGCTTATCTCTGGCTGGGTTTCTGACAGGTAAGCCTTACTGCAATATTGGAACGAAGTTCCTTCTAGAAGATTGCGGAGTCGGGTCTAATCTTCGATCATATATTCTAATGATCGAAGGGTCTTATTGAACAAGTCGTTACGTACATACGCTTCCGATCCGAATAGGACCGACAAATGACGAACGATGCCGAATAAGCAGTACGTAGTACGCGTTCTTCCACTTCGTTATCGCAGGAAGGAGTTGCGGGTAGCCGGGTCCATCTTCTACCATGCTGGAGAAAAGAAACAGCTCCTTCTCTTTCCACGCAGATCGTAAAAGCCGAGCGAGAGACAGAGAGAGAGACACTGAATAACTGTGACAGAATGAAATTGCACCCTCAGGTTCGGCCGCAAGCCAGCTTTCATATTCTTCGCTGTGGCCAGTTGCGTGGGGGTCCTCAAGAGTTTCGCTACTTCCTACTACATGTACATCGCAGTGGAATGCCTAGAAGCAGCGATGTCAGGAGGAACTTACCCTGCTGGAATGGTTATTAGTAAGCAGATCAAAAATCTTAAAAATTTTAAAGGCTTTATCCATTTATTGACATCATTTATGATGTGTAACATTTATCTTTCCTCTCGCTTTCCTGAAAACTGTGGATTTTCTAAAATGCGACGATTTGTGTAATACGACGCCGGCTACGCGTTTGATATTTGATTTGACCTTGACCTTCCTGTGGATTTCGTAAGAGGCGACTAAAGGACTAAGCACAGACATCTCGTGCTACAATTGCATTCCCAAGGAGGGTTAACGTCGGGCGGCGGCCGGTTGTAAAACTTTTCCAAAAATGCATTCCCAAAGAGGGTTGACGTCAAGCAAGCGGCCGGTCGTAAAACTATAGCCAAATCATTTAAACTGTTCCGGCTATTTCTTCTCAGATGGAGCAATATTCAAGCAACCATTTGCACAGTGCAAGTTTCTTGCCTGTGGCATACAATTAAATTTAAGAAATAAACGATTCGTATGGTTTAAATTTAGTTTAGACAATTCAAGTCATATATTGCTTCAATTTAATCGCATGCAAGAAACTTGCAGGGCATACATACTCGTAGTCATAAAGATGCATATTTTTTCAGTGATTGAAGCTGGTGGACGAAATAACCGAGTCCACTCTGGTGTACTCTTCGCCTATGCAATTTATGTCGGAGAATCCACATTTGCAATCGCCGCCATGTTAATACCTTATTGGAAAACTCTCATCAGGGTTTTATACACCCCAATAATATTCTGCCTCTCTTTTATTTTTCTTCTGAGCGAGAGTCCAAGATGGCAATTCTTGAATGGAAAGACTGAAGAAGCAATCGCAAACATTGAAAGATCTGCTAAAGTAAATAAAATAGAAATAAATAAAGAATCCGCTGGTGATATTGAGAAGTTAAAAGATAAGCTATGTATAAAAGAAGTGGAAGACAGGGAGAGTTTGTTAAAGATCTTCACTTCAAAAGAGATATTGCTAAGAACTTTTGTAGCGTCAATCTCTCGGTTCACTGCGAGTTTTGTGTACTACGGAATGGTGGTAAACTCCGTGTGGCTTCCGGGTAACAAGTTCACGAACTTCTTGCTATCGACCGTGATGTCCTTTCCTGGCGAACTGATATCTTTGTACCTGATGAACAAAGTTGGAAGAAAGATGCCGCTTTTAGTAGGATTCATAATCTGTGGCGCGATGTGTTTGGGGCCTGCCTTTATTCCAGATGGTAAGTTTAAAAATTTTAAGATCCATTCACCTAGCTTCTTTTTTTTCTTCGAAATAAATTTGTTTTTTATACATTAAAAAAAAGAAAAAACTAACTAAAACTATTTAATTAAAACTACCTATAAATAGAAAAGACCAGGCAAATCGCTGCCCCGTGGTAATGTTCCCAGAAGGCTGGCAGCATTGCCACGTTGTATGGCAATGCTAATCTTTTGAGCCAGCCCTCTGGTCATGTGTGACGTCTGTCAATTTTCGGGTGACAGTATTAAATATTTTGTGTGCTGATAGTCCCCACCATCACCATCCACCTAGCTTCTTAGTTCTCTTTCTTGTACTTGAATAGGTACTTGTTTTACCTATTTAAATCACTATTTACCTTTATTTCTGCCCAAACAAATGTCACATGATAAAGGTACAGTCAGATATTTAGGTACTTATGTTTTCAAAAAATTTGTTTAGGGTGGGTAGAATCGGTAAATCATTCCTGCTGGTCTGGAACAAAGGGAAGACGGCGAATGGGTTGCTTTCCGCACAGATCGTAAAAGCCGATAGCGAACATAAATTACACTCGCAAGTGGCTTAAATTTTGGTTCTTATGGTCATAAGGCAAGTTGAAATGATCACAAGACGTCGATAGAGATTTTAAACCCCTTCTTATTTACCTTCTACTTCTACATGTTTATGACGGTGTCATTGTATGGAAATAGTATCATTGCCTTCTCTATTTCACAGACTAGTAATAGAGCTTAGTGTGCAGGTTTCTTAAGAGCCCGTATGACCCTAATAGTACTTAGAGCGATCTTAAATATGATAATAGTAACGAAATACTCACTTTGAAATACAAACACAGCAAAGTTCAGGACTAACTAACTAAATACATTATATGTTTCGAAAACACGATTGCTTAAAATTTTCTCGATAGAAAAACATTGTGAAGTTGCCTCCAAATCACCTCAGAATTATATACTAAAACGGAAATTCAATAAATTATTCAAGAAATACAATAAATTAGCACTTGTAACTTTGAATTATAATTGTATTAAACATAAGGCAGTCATGATATGTCTTACTTTTTAAATAGGTAACTCTTAAATATTCTTTGTAAAACGAATAAAACCTCAAAACCAAAACCAGCCTCCAAATAAACCGCATGGCTCGCTGTCTCGCTTCGGCAAGAGTAAATTTGTGCGCGTGGAAGTGGGAGCAAAAGTTAGATTATCCACAGCAGGCGACCTCTTAACGATGATTTCCTTACCGGTAGCAAGTGGTGGTCACAGAAAATGACCGTACATTAGTGCATACTCAGATTGCGCCTAGTGTGGATCGAACTCGAACTTTTACATAACCTACGATATTTTAAGAGATATAATTTTATTGCAGAGTACGTCTCGGCAAAACTAGCCACCTTTTTGGTCGGCAAGATGATCATATCCGCTTGTTTCACTGGAGCTGTCACATACGCCATGGAATTGTTCCCCACTAATGCTCGGGGGACGCTGTTAGGGGTTTGCGCCTTAGCGTCGAGGGCTGGTGGCATGCTGGCTCCTCTGACACCTATGTTGGTAAGTTTAGGACACCTAATTTCGGAGCAGATTGGAGATTATGGTTGTACTTACCAGAGCGATAGTAACCTGGCATACTAGTCTACACTAAGTGGTGATATAATGTGTCTTTTGAGCCAATCGACACGAAAAGAAGAAGAAGTCTATACTAACTATGCAGTTGATAGAACTTTCGATATAACTGTAGGTAGTTCATTGACGAAGAATACTAGAAGTCTGATAACCATAAAAAAAAGCGTACTCTGCTAGAAAGCCAAAATCCTGTATTATTTCTAGATGTCGCTACTATTTCGCCCGGCGGCGCGCTAGCCTATAGCTATAAGCTGAAGTATCCACGAAAAATCATAGATGGCGCTTGTTTGTTCATAGAAAATGAACGCTTATACCGCCATCTTTCCGAAATTAAATTGCACCACTACGAAATTACCTTCTTTCGAACTAGTAGCTCCATCTAGCTACAACATTTTAAATAATAATCAGACTACGCTTCAAAATATGAAGATTGTCAGTCGTCGACAGTAGTACTCGTACTATTTCGGTTCAAAAATTAACAAATTTCTTAAAATCTACTCTTATTTTTTGCTAGCATGATATTCATAAATATTCATGATGCAATAAGATTATATTATTTGCTTTCCTCAATAATTTTATGGGTGTTATTACCATATAAACGTCTCTTATCTTGGACACACAAGCCATATGACAACAGAGAACGACTAGACGCCTACCTTACATTTTCAAATGAATACTATTTTATACAACTTTTTACCTCTTACTTTTATCCGACTACGGCGAGGCCAAAAGGGTATGTTCATCTGTTCCCTCCACAGGTTCCCTCGTATCCTTAATATCCATGGTATCATGACAAATGAGGTTTGGTGCGAAGCGTCTCGACTGTCCGCTGTTTTATAGATGTGACTATCACCCATTTAATTGTCACCGCTACCGGCTACCGGGCTCGTGGTGGTCGGCAGCCAGCGAACGGGTGGGCAACGGCCATGCGTATTGTAAAGTCAGTAGCCATTTATTAGAAATTTGGGATTTTTTTTACAGAAAATAGATGTTTTTTTCTAACTGTTTTGTGTTCGATTTAGATTTCAATTGTGTGCAAAATCAACCTCTAGTAGATAGATAAAGTACATAGTTTATTAAGATATCCCCTTGCTAATTAATAATATTAACGCTTTGCCGTGTGATTCCCAGCAGAGCAGAATAGGACCACTCCAAGTCTCCCAATACAAGTAAACCAATGCTTATAAACATCAATGAGACCTCTCCAACCCGCCTGGCCAACGTGGAGGGTGTAGGTCAAATCCTATGACTGCTCTGGCTAACATATGGCTCTGGTAGTACAGAGAGAGTCGTGTCTGGTAGTACAGGACTGCCTCCGTGGTCCAGTGGTCAAGGCATTTGCCTTGTGATCCGGAGGTCGTGGGTTCAAATCCCACTGGGAAGCATACTTTGTGAATAGTTGTTTCCAGTCTGGTTAGTATATTGCAGGCTTGAATTACCTGATTATCCGAAAAGAAAGATCATTCCGTGCTTCGGAAGGCACGTAAAGCCGTTGGTCCCGAACGCCATCTAGCGTTTGTACCTATCCTAGGATTGGTTTTGGTCTACCCTTTGGGTTGCGGAGGTCAGACGGCAGTCGCTCTGTGTAAAAACCAGTAACCTCGTCGAATCACCTAGGTAAGGTAGCGGACCCTGGGCTCTGAAGCGTAACCGCTGACAATGGGGAATACGCTCGGATGATGAGTACAGAGAGAGTCGTGTTTCTGCAGTGGAGACTAAACCAGACCTGATGATAATCCACTTGTTCCAGACGGATATTTACCCCCCACTGCCATCCGTCATCTTCGGCATCACCGCGCTCCTGACTGGGTTCCTCACCACCCTCACGCCGGAAACCAGAGACCTCCCGCTAATGGACACCGTGGAGCAGGTCGAAGCTAGTGTGAGGAAGAGACGTGACTCCTCGAGAAACCACTCTGTTGCCCCATGAGCTTATATTTTTTTAATTACTATCAATAAATAAATCAATATTAGGGACAAATCATAGAGGTTGAGCATGAACATCAGAATCGCGGGTGTATTTTTCAGATTGGCCCAAATTTATTGTTGTTATATGGTACCTTCTGTGTACCTTTGCGTACAACTTCTTCATTATTTTGAAAATAAGGTACACCCGCCATTATGATGTCATAACCAATATATTTAGCTTTGTGCATTGGGTATCTTTGTGTACAATGTACATACCTGCGGAAACAATAAATAAAATACGGCTAGCTATCTGAGAAAATTAAGGTGAAGATATAGGCAAATGGCCTTGAGGTGTGAAATAAATTGTTAACTCGTTAATATGGTAATAATTTCCATATTGCTCTACGTCATGCACTTGATAGCCCTTTAAATTATTTTATGAACTGCCGTTGAAACTATTATTGGTGATCCGTCTAGCTTTAAAACTTGCCGTGGCCACTTTTGGCGGAGGCAAGTTTTAAAGCTAGACTTACTAATGTAAAAACTTTCAACGGTGGTTCATAAAATAATTTAAAGGGCTATCTTGTGCATGACGAAGAGCAATATGGAAATTATCTCCATATTTACGAGTTAACAATTTATTTCAAATGAGGGCGCCACTTCAAGTCCATTTGCCTATACCTTCACCTTAAAAAACTCAAACTGACGACGTCGCTACCTTTTTATGGAATACCTACTATAGCTATACTAATACTAATAATATTATAAAGCGGAAGAGTTTGTTTGTTTAAACGCGCTAATCTCAGGAACTAATGGTCCGTTTTGAAAAAATCTTTTTTTGTTGTGTAGTCCATTTATAGAGGAAGGCTTTAGGCTATATAACATTACGTTCCGACAACCACGCAAACGAAGTCGCGGGCACAGCTAGTTTTATGATAAATACGTACTTATATAGACACGTATATATGTACCCAAGGCCCAGGACAATCTGTAAAAGGTAATTTTCCAACTTGCCCCGGTTGGGGATCGATCCCAATACACGCCATCAAGGTCGTCAAATCAAGGTTTCCATGTTGCTTTCGTAGCACGCCACCGGCGACAGCTTTTATCGAGCGCTGTTAAGTATCACTATCTCACTCTACATAATAATAACGAGCGGGATGGCACTAGCCCGTCGCGCGATATAAACTTAATCTGGATTTATCAAGGTGCTATGTTACGGCGGCTAATTTGGGAGAAAAGAAAAAACTTAGAATATATCAGCTGCTTCTCTCCTCGTGCAGATCATGGATGACAATCCGAATCATGTTAAAAGGCGATGCAGCTAGCAACCCATCACTATTATGATTCATTTTTGCACCTTCTCGCCCACCATCACACTAAAAGTGGCTTTTGAGTCATGCGGCCGTGGTTTCCGTCTGCTTAGAACTGCTTTACCCAAATTGCTCTGTCCGTCATATTAGGGATTAAAACGTGATAGTGTACATATGTCATCATCATCATCAGGTCTTATTCGTCTTCACTGCAGGAGCTCGACTCTATCTGTACTACCAGAATCAAACTTGGCCAGAGCAGTCAGAGGTTTTGGCCTACGCTCTCCACCTTGGCCAGACGGGTTCGAGGTTTTATTGATATTTGAGCTTCGTTTAGCTTGTTTTTCCAAATTCGCTTTCTACGACATCCACGGGAAGACTTGCAGTGGTCCTATTCTACTCTGCCGGGAACCACACGGATGTACGTATGTATTTATCTAGATAAATAAAGGGTAATGCTAAGTTTTTGTTCACTTATACACACACACACATAGAATAAAAAATGCGTAGACGGGGTATAGGACATTAAATAAAACCTTTTCAGAAGCCCGACATGCACTTGACTTATCATTTATATTATGACATGATACAAGTTAAAATACGCAATCTGTCACCACAAATTATACTTTATTAGTAACTTCTCTCAACATTTTTAACAGCAGCGGCCGGCAGCACACTTTCATTATCAAACCATAATCACCTTTATTTATATTTACACAATACATAGCAAATAAAGATTTGATTGATTGAGTATAGCTTGAGGAAAACAATCTCGCAACTGCCAGCGCCATCCATAAGCGGCCAAGTCTTTCTATGTGAATCGTTGTTATTAAAATAAATTTTAACCTAATGTCAACATAAAGATCCATTTATGAATCGCTAGTAGGTGCCTTGGCGACGTACTCTTTGACCTTGGGAAGGTTGAACACGGTCTGCTCTAGCTTCTTAAAGCTGGGGAACTTCTTATCCAGGTCAGGGGCTTGCAGCATTAACTTCAGGTAATCGTACATGCCCGCGAACATGAAATCGGCCCATGTGAGCTGGAAATGAGAAATATCTTGTACAGCTAGCAATCCATCACTATTGTTTAATTTATTTGAAAATATGTACTTATAGGTATTATGACTGGAAGAATATTTTTAATATCCCCATCGGTTAGATTATTGAAAAATATTGTACACGTATTTTTTCTTTTCTCTGAGAAACAATAAATAACGAAGATACAGCGCATTTAAATTTCGCATGACGTCACGGCTAAGTACGATTTTCACATAGCGGTGACGTCACAAGCCCCCACTCTAGCACTTAGAGGCACTGTATCTTTGTGAATTTTCACTTTTTTGATAAACTGTAAAAGATGGGTACATTATTTTTGGAACATATACAAAACGGACTAATTAGAATAAC
Source organism: Acrobasis repandana (assembly GCA_963576875.1). Taxonomy (NCBI): domain Eukaryota; kingdom Metazoa; phylum Arthropoda; class Insecta; order Lepidoptera; family Pyralidae; genus Acrobasis; species Acrobasis repandana. Next base: position 3,752,806 of record OY756230.1, on the reverse strand, counting down.
ACTTTTCTGACCCCTCGTCATGCCTTTTTAACCGACTTCAAAAAAGGAGGAGGTTGTCAATTCGACTGTATGTTTTTTTTTATGTATGTGCACTATCATGCTAAAAGTGGGCTGTTTAGAATTAAAAACCTCCTTTTTTGAACTTGGTTAAAAATGTATTGACTCCCTAAATTGACTTAAACAGTAGCAAAAATAAATAACAAAGAATTATGCCGTGTGGTTTCACGGCCCAGAATATATATACAGGGACTAACAAAATATACTAAACCTATTTAAAGGGTGGATTCAGTCCATGATACTGAACAACTTTCCCGAAGGAACATATAATATACCGAAATTTGAAAAATAATTTTTGACCTCCCATACAAGTTGACCGATCAGCTGATCCGAGTTTGTAGGGAAATCAAAAAAATATTTTTCATATTTCGACATATGTTCCTTGGGGAAAGTTGTTCAGTATCATGGACTAAATCCACCCTTAAAATAGTTTCAGTATATTTTGTTAGACGTTATATATGACTCCTCCACATCTTTCTGTGGATGCCGTAAGGTTTTTAAAGCCTAAGGACAACGATTTTTACACCTTCTGTCGTGTCCGAACTGCCCTATGTCATGTACCATCGAGGATCTAAATAAGGCTAACGACAGTGGCATCGCCGTGGGCATATACTGGTCATCATCATCGTCCTCACGTATTCCCGCTTATTCCCGGTAACGCTTCAGAGCCCGCGCGGGGTCCGCTACCTTACCTACACTGTTAAAAATTATATAATTTTACATGCGGTAGACCATATGGGGGGGTGGCTATCCTATGGAGAAAGGGTTTGTTTGAATCTGTAAAAATCTTAGACTGTAACAGCGACAGACTCGTAGCTATAAAAGGTACAATGGGAGGGCGTTCAGTAATTGTATTTTCCGTGTACATGCCAACGGACTCTTATGAAAATCTACCATTGTTTACTGAAGTGCTAGGAGAAATCAGTGCGATAGAAGATGCAAATGATGTAGAGTGTATATATACACTAGGCGATTTTAATGCACATATTGATGAACAGTTCTACAGGGAGTTAAGTAGCTTTTCTGAGGATAGAATGTGGGTATGTGCAGATGTTGAGAAATTAGGTGTAAGCTCTAATAGCTATACTTTCGTAAGTCAAGTACACGGAAGTAAAAGATGGCTAGACCACTTTGTAGTATCACACTCAGCATGGCAAACCGTAGTGGATGTATACATACATGAGGCGGTATATGTGTCGGACCATCTTCCTATTTTTATGACTTGTGATCTTGAGGTGGTTAGACAGAAACTGGTGACCCATGACCTGCCTTGCAGCAATGTTATTTGGGGGGAAAGGGACGACGCGCAGGTTAGGAAATACCATAACATATGCAATGAATCGTTACGTGACATAGACTTTCCAATGGAATGCGTGGAATGCGGTCATGGGTCGTGCAGCAGCTCTGACCACCACAAGATCTTAGATAAATTATATGCAAACATTGTTAATATTCTTATGCAGGGAGCTTCTAAAACCAAGATAGTTAAGCGTAGTAATAATAATAAAAGGAAAGTATTGTGTGGGTGGAATCAACATGTGTCTGGGGCTCACCGGGAGGCTAGGCGTAAGTTTGAAATATGGGTGCAGCACAATCGACCAACATCTGGTCTTGTGTACCAGGAAATGTGCGAAACACGTAAAATTTTTAAGAGTCGTCTTAGCTGGTGTCAAAAAAATCAAGACCAAATCCGAATGGATATAATAGCGAAAGCTAGACACTCAAAAAACTTTAGAAACTTTTGGAAAGCCACATCCAGACTGGATCCCAGGCCGGGTCGCCCGGTGAGTGTTGAAGGGAAAAGTGACGCAACGGAGATTGCAAACATGTTCAAGGAGCACTTTAGAGTGCAGTCTCCGTTGGGCCCTACCGATGGGGAGTCTGATGGTGGGTCCGTGGTGTTTGGGGACTTTCCTTTGCTACGTTTTACCGCAGCGGAGGTTAGAAAGGTAATAGAGGGGATGAGCACGGGTAAGTCGCCCGGGCACGACGGACTCAGTATTGAGCACCTGAGGTATGCGGGGGTTCACCTGCCGAGAGTCTTGTCCATGTTTTTCTCGCTTTGTATAAGTCACTCATATTTGCCGCCAGACTTAATGAAAACCGTCATCGTGCCCATCGTGAAGAACAGGACAGGGGATATCTCGGATAGGAGAAACTACCGACCTATTTCCCTTGCAACGATAATTGCCAGGATACTGGATAGTATGCTTGATGCGCGGTTGCAACAATACTTAAATCTCCATGATGCCCAGTTTGGATATAGACCTCAGCTGTCGACAGAGAGTGCGATTGTTGCACTCAAGCATACTGTCCAGTACTACACAAATAGAAGGACACCGGTATACGGGTGTTTTTTGGACTTCTCCACGGCCTTTGACCTAGTGTCATATAAAGTGCTGTGGGGAATGCTTGAGGACAGGCGTGTACCGAGGGACTTAGTCAACATATTTAAATTCTGGTACAAGCACCAGACAAATTTTGTACGATGGTCCGACGGTGTCTCTGGTACATACAGGTTGGAATGCGGGGTAAGACAGGGGGGGATTTCGTCTCCCAAGCTTTTCAACCTGTATATTAACGGCCTTATAGTTGAGCTCAGCGGTCTGAGAGTAGGGTGTAGTATAGACGGTACAGTCATTAATAATATCAGCTATGCTGACGATATGGTTCTTCTGGGGCCGACTTCATGGTCAGTCAATGAGATGCTCAAGGTTTGCCAAAAGTATGCGACCACACATGGACTCGTATACAATGCGAGGAAATGTGAGTACATTGTCTTTAAGGCCGCAGGTAAATATCCCGAAAGCGCACCTCCCATAATCCTAAATGGCACAAATTTGGAGAGAGTGTCAACTTTTAAATATTTGGGACACATTATTACCGACGACCTTAAAGACAATGCAGACGTAGAAAGGGAACGGAGGGCACTTGCGGTCAGGGGCAACATGTTGACCCGTAGATTCGCCCGTTGTAGCGAACAGGTCAAAATTACGCTTTTTAAAGCTTTTTGCCAGGGTTTCTACACGGGTAGTCTGTGGGTCTGTTGTACTAAGAGATCGCTGGATGTCATCCGTATTCAATATAATAATATATTTAGAATGCTGTTGGGACTCCCTCGATTTTGCAGTGCCTCTGGAATGTTTGTGCAAGCAAGGACGGATGGTTTTCATGCCGTGCTCCGTAAAAAAGCGGTATCTATGCTGAGGAGAATCAGGGCGAGTCACAACAGCATTCTTAAAACGGTGGCGGACAGGCCGCATTCTCAATTAATGCGGCACTTGATTAGAGCAACTATGCCTGTAGCTCTGCATGGGGAAATATAAAATATTTTCGAGTCCCCATTGATTTAATTTAATCTAATTTATCTCATATAAAAGATTATACTAACATAACTTATAAGTTTCAGTTAAATTGTATACTAACAAATTTGGATCCCTGTTATCTGATAAATAAACAATTTCATTTCATTTCATTTCATTACATGCAAAAGAATTATGTAATTTTACATAAACTTCTAAAATAAATCTGGGAAATTTACGGAAAAATATGAAATTTTACATATTTTTTGTCATTTTTACACATTTTTCCGTAAATTTCCCAGATGTTTCGGTAATTTGACAGGTTTATGTAATTTTTTGCATGTAAAATTACATATTTTTTTACAGTGGAAGTGATTAGACGAGGTTACTGGTTTTTACACATAGCGACTGGCATCTGACCTCCGCAACCCAAAGGGTAGACCAGAACCAATCCTAGGATATGTTTAAACAGTCAAACAATCGCTAGATGGCATTTGGGACCCACAGCTTAACGTGCCTTCGGAAGCACGGAATCATCTTTCTTTTCGGATGATCAGGTGACTCAAACTTGTAATATCCTAACCAGACTGGAAACAACTTTCACAAAGTATGCTTCCCAGTGGGATTTGAACCCACGACCTCTGGATTACAAGGCAAACGCCTTGACCACTGGACCACGGAGGCAGTCCAATAGGGCACATACTGGTCAATGATCCGGGGCTACATGTACCTACGCCCGAAGATAGGAAAAATGTGTAGAATAATTCCCTGGTATTTGGGCAGTTTACCTTGCCAGCAGCGATGTGGCCGTTATTCTTCTGGATGATCTCGTCCAGTTTCTTCAGCATGAAGGGGTACAACTCCTGGGAGAACTTCTCGTGCTTCTTAGCTTTGATATCAGCATTCTCCTCGTACTCGACTTGGGCAGCCTCTGTAAATCATACATTTACATTATTAATCACTGCTTTAATTAAAACGTCAGAAAAGGATTATTCTAATTAGACCCATATTTTCAGTTTATGAAAGAATTAAAAATTTACAAAGATAGGAGCGTGTTCCAGAGTAGGGACGTGTGACGTCACCGTTATGTAAAAATTGTACTTAACCGTTACGTTATGCGAAACACGTGTATCTTTATCGTTTTTAGGGTTTCGTACCCAAAGAGTGCAAACGGGACCCTATTACTGAGACTCCGCTGTCCATCCGTCTGTCACAGGGCTCTATCTCTTGAACCATAATAGCTAGATACTTGAAATTTTCACCGATTATGTATTACTGTGGCCGCTATAACAACAAATACTGAAAATAAAAAAAAGTTAAAAGTTAAAGGGGGTCGCCATACAAAAAACGTATTTTTTTAGCGTTTTAAAACATTGTACGGAGGTACGGAACTCTTCATGTACGAGTCCAACTCGCACTTGCCCGTTTATTGTTAATAAACAAACGATATTTACACGTAATTTTTCTTTTCTCTGAGAAACAGGGCAAAAATATTTTTCAAGATTTTTTTAATAGTCCTATTCGAGCAATTATATTGAAAAGTCTGCTAAGAAAGACCATATTAAAAAAATATATTTCTATCGAGATCTTTTTATTCCAAACATGTTTTCATCTTTAACATAAACGAGAGAAAATCGTATTTTAAAATTTCAAATACTTTTCCATATTATTAATAAAACTCAACATGACCCTATTCAGCCATGGATTAGAAAATTTCTTACGCAGTCGGGTTTTTTAAAATAATTACTTGTTCTCTATACATATTGAGTTTATTATAAAGATCCCTTACTTGCTCGTAGGTCGTGCACGAATTCCATGTTCTGGTCAATCTCGAAGTCCTCCTCCAGATCGGCGCCCACCAGCCCGTACTTGCGGCCGAGGTATCTGGAAATTATGAACCATCATAAAAAATACAGATACATTATTACGTCTTTATTCAAGTCAAGCCTCTTGGTAGCCGCCACTGGTTACGATGCCAAGACATATTAAACTTAATAAGTCTTATAACACCCCTTTCTTTGCGTTAGTGAATAAAGGACCGATTGAAAGCGACTTCTGCGAATCCCAGCGAATTTTGCTCATGTTGTCTCACCCCCTACCCCTGCAACCATTAGTTCCTCAGGTTATGGGCCCTGTGCCACTACGCTAAGCCGCCATTTACATATTCTTCTTCTTAGCTAGTCGGAATGGCTGATATTATAAGTGTGGACCAATTTGTGGCCACACTTACTCCTGCCATTAGCCAAATTTAGGCCGTCTATTGTACAAGGGGTTGGGCAGTTGGGCCATGGTTTGAACAACAACAGGAATGGCAATTTACATTATAGCAAGGTTAGTCTATGCTACTGATTGCATTCTAAAAGAAAGAAAATCGGACTATTACCCATACTAAATTTCCTTTCCCTAAAATCCAAAAATTCTTGTGAGGGTTATGGGCAAGTCCTCCCATTAAAGAGATCCTTTAGCCTTGCAGTGTACTGATCTCCTCTTTTTCATCTATAAGTACGTTCCCGGTTGCATCCTCAGCTGTGCTGCTTCGGAGCCCGGGGTTCGCTTTCCCGTTTTTTCCTTCCCAAATATAACATGCACGTCAATGGTCACCCGAGGATGCCAAAGACCTTGCGAAGTGGAGAAGAAATTGCCGGAACAGTCAAAATGATTTGGCTGTAACTTTACGACCGGCCGCGCCGCCTGTGTGACGTCAACCCTCGAATCTTTGGGAACGTACTTGTGCGAAAAGTTTTACACCGGCCGCTGCCCGACGTAATTCCTCCTTGGGAATACAATTGTAGCACGAGATGTTTGTGCTTATGTTAGCAGTGAACTGATATAAGAGTCAATATATACTCATCATCATCATCGTCAGGTCTGAACGACCCACTGGTAGACATAAGTCTCCTTTTGTCTGCTCCATTGAGTCCTAACCCTAGCCTTATAGATACAATTCTTACCAGCAATCCGTTTGATATCGTCGATCCATCTAGCTGCCGGAGGCCCATCACTCCGTTTTCCATTCCTGGGGCACTTCCCTTTCTATCGTTCCCTTCTAAGTCCGCAAAATATACATATAAATATAATACTAAGCTGATGTAAGGATGATTTCCACCTCCACCTTCACTAGATTCTTTTAAAACTAGATTATCGAAGTCCTCTCTGGTTGCGTCACACTTGGACTGAAATAAGTACTTATCTGTAATATGGTTAATATATACCTATGTATGTAAGATATCTATTTTATATATTATTTGTATATGTGTAATGTTATAAGTATTTATGTAAGTATGTTCGTATATATATGTGTGTGTACTTAGTTATGTAGGTATAATATTATAGTTAACGTACCGTAACGTAACGTAACGTAAGTTTGTACGTACCGGCTTCTACCTTATAACTGAGTAAATATCCTCTCAATCTATCGCAGGTTGACTGGAAGAGATCCCTACATGGGATAAGTCCGCCTTTGTATATTTGCTCTTTCGTATGTTATTATGTTGTCTTTTATACTTTTTTTGGTACAATAAAGTTATTACAAACAAACAAACTAACCTGCATATGGCGGTGCTCTGAGCGTACTGCTTGCCGTCTATGACCATCACCGGCATTTGGCCGAACAGCATCTCTGAAAACAGGTGACAACATCGATTCAATAGATATAAAGGTACAAGATACATACAAACATTTACGTGTATTTATTGGGATTATTTCCTTTTGTTCGTAATGCAGCAGAATACCATCTTTCTAAGGTAAGACACTATTTTGCAGCCATGACTTTGAGGTAACTTACCAGGTAAACATTATTCAATTAACACAGTTTACAATTTGAATAATCAAAATTTTCGTATGACGGAATATAAACCTGGCTAATAACGGCTGATACTTGTATTCCGAGAGCTGGTAGACAGTTTTGGGAAGGTCACTCAGAACTGCAGACCTAGCTGGGGAATAGCGGGGCTAAATCAACCCTTAAATGTTCAAAGATACCATACATATTTACAAAAAAATATTCTTGATTCAATCCGTAATTTTTACAAGTTGAAATAAAATATTTTAATAAGCCAGATAATTTAGGCGTGTCTTCAACTTTGCCAGATGCTTGCGAAATTATGAGCTCAGTCATTGTTGGGTAGATAAAGAGGCAAGCTGAAAACTTGTCATAAATTCTCTCATTAAACTCTAGAAACTAATAATAAAATTTAGATTTTTTATCAAACATCAAATGATAACAACAATCAGCCCATAGTATCATCCATATCAGTATAAATACTTTAATTATAGGACCACGTACAGCTCTGATAAGATATATACAGGATTACTAGTAATGTTGACCTAAATCCATTGCGAGGTGTTAGATGTAGCTATAACAATCAGTTTTCACCCCTACTGCCTTAACTATTTTATGGCAGTGCCATGAATTTGCTGCAACAATGTAATTTCTTTTAAGCGTCTACAAAACCCAGCAACAGAAGAAAGATTACGAAGTGGTGGAGGTAAATTGTTCCAGATTTTAGCAGCGTCATATTAAAAAGTCCCTTCGAAAGCACTTAATTTATGGCTTTAAGCTAATAAGAAGAACAAGGCGAGATCTAGAAGGCCATACTAATTTATCTAATAAGTATACGGGTTAACAATGCTTTACAATCCCAAATAGTAAAGAAGCAAAATAAACGTAACGTCTCGACGTCATGTTTCGAATTTTTGTTGTGTTTGTGAAGGGTGACATGTGGCTTCTTACCACCAAGAAGCCACTTATACATACCTACGAGTATTAAAACAACAACGTGAACAAGCCTTTTGAAAAATTTGGATCAACATTCTGGTTTTTGCTATACTGTATCTGCATAGTTAAACTTTAACAAAATTTAAGATTCAGTAAGATTTATACGCAAATTGGGATTATGGTAATCTAGGCTCTTATCTTATAAAGATTGTTTAAACGGTAAAACCAGTTAAGTGCAACCTCTACAATATGAGAGTGAAATCGAGGCTGTGCATTTGATTTGACAGAATTTAAAATGAGAGTTGAGAATGTTTTTAGACTACTGGTTTATACGTTCGAGATCTTCATTAAGCTTTTGTACTACAGCGGGCAAATTTTGTGGTTGACAAGAAATATATAATTGCATGTCATCTGCATATATATGAAACTTACTTTATTTTACAGAATTTGAAATATCAGACATAACATAATGAATAGTGGAGAACCAAGAAAGGAGCCTTGCGGAACACCTCTCTTAAGGGGAGAAGATGTAGGAAATCAGTAATTTTTACAAATTTTGACGAACTGCCAACAGTCACACAGGTAAGTTCGAAACCAGTTTATAATTGAATCATCGAAACCAAAATTAAGCTTCGAAAGTAAAATGTAACTAGTTACGTCTAGGTAGTAGAGCCATTGCTGTGCTGTTTTTTAGGGTTCCGTACCCAAAGGGTACAGGACCCTATTACTGAGACTCCGCTGTCTGTCAGTCTGTCCGTCTGTTTGTCTATCCGTCTGTCACAGGGCTCTACCTCTTGAACCGTAATAGCTAGACACTTGAAATTTTCACCGATTATGTATTACTGTGGCCGCTATAATAACAAATACTAAAAATAAAAAATTGTTAAAAATTAAAGAGGGTCGTCATACAAGAAACGTGTTTTTTTTCAGCGTTTTTAACTCGATCTTTATAATGGCATTAACTAGATACTTAAAATTTTCACCAATTATGTATTACTATGATCACTATAACAACAAATACTAAAAAATAAGATAAAATTAAAAATTAAAGGGGGTCGTCATACAAGAAACTTGTTTCTTTAGCGTTTTAAAACATTGTACGGTGGTACGGAACCCTTCATGTACGAGTCCGACTCGCACTTGCCCGTTTATTTCCTAAAGCCAGATTGAAACTATGGAAGAAGATTATAGCGTTCAAGGTACTCTACAAGTTGGAATTGTACAACCTTTTACAAAATCTTTGAGCGGAATGGTAGATATTAATAGGTCGAAGATCATTACATATTTAGCATTTCAGGTTTTCGGAAGAAGGTGACAAAAGCTGTTTTCCAGACATCTAGGAAAGTAGAAGTTAGTTATAGATGCATGTATTATGGAAGTTATGGCTTCGTATGAATAATACCAAGTATCTTAAAAAAAATAACGTAGATAAGGTATCTTGTAAGGTATCTGCAAATATGATAAGATAAGGTAAATAATCCATTACCATATTTTCAGCAATTTTGCAGTTATTCGTTATTATTTTTTAAATGCTATCATTCCCGGGCTCAAAAGTCTAGATGCCGTTCGGCAGTAAGTAACTTGATGGCAATCAAGCCTAGCCAATTAATTGCACTTGGCCGAATTGATTTCGAAAACTTTAGCCAATTAATACTTATTTTGCAGGTACCTAAGTAAACCTCTGTTTAGTTTTCAAAATGAAAGCTTGTAAGGGTAGCTTTCTCACAAAAAAAAAAAGTTTAAACATAGACTGTAGTCTTTTCCTAAACATGATTTTCATTGACAATAGTTTATATGAAAACGCACCCTCAGTTTTGCAAGCGTTATTTGTGGGTATTTTCAAAAGAAAATGGTTCCATAACACAAGTTTAAAAACTTACTCTGGGGCTAGCTCAATCAAAATTTTTGGCGCAAGTTCAGTCCCTGATACTGAATTTTATCGCTTTTTAATAACTTTTTTTATAGAAAGTACCTAGTTCATTATCATGAACTGAACTTGCTCCAAAATTTTTGCCGGTGGATAAAAAGTCACTATGTATAGAGCACAATTATCATAATACCTATGTAACTAGACTTTTTCACTAGGGAGTAGGGGCAAAATCGTAAATTTAAATATTGCGACGGGGCGTTCAGGAAGGGAGTATACTTTTTACGAGGAGCAAAATTTGATATGGACGAAAGAGGGGGTGCAAATTTGACGATTTTGGCACCCCCTGAAACTGCAGATTTGCTTGAACTTAGTAGATAATGTCATCTACTAATTTGTATGAAATTCTTATTACCTACGCAAGTATCAGAAATATACTTACTGGATTTTTGTTCTGGCCATAGCTCCTTAGGTATTCTGATGTCCTTGAACTCTTGGCCGCCGTATGCGAGCAGCATCCTGGCACCCTCGCCCAGAGCCTTTGTGGGGAAGTAGTAGAATTCCACGTTCGGCATGGTTCTGGAGAAATTTTTTTTTAAATATTCGTTGTCAATCATACTACGTTCATTGTGTTTCTTTAGTTAATTTTGTCGTTGTAGTGCGCGAGGTGCCTAATACTTGCTAATACTGTTTAATTGACGAAGAAATAAGTAGAAAAAAAAAAGTAATTTTCGTTGTTCTGCAAGGTTGTACGGAACCCTTCGTCTGAGGGTACAACTCGCACTTGACCGATTCATCGTTGAAATTTGGAATTAACTTACCGAGTAGATATATATTTTAAAGATAGACAATTTAAAATAACACTGTCTACTGTAGACACTGTGGTTAGTATAAAATAGGTACTTAAAACAATCTGTCTGACTGGATACCTTTGCGTTTTTAAGAGAAATTTAATTCAACGCAGTCTTCGATGTGTCGATGACTGAATTTATTTTAACTTAGATTTTTCCCAATCCCGACCAGTCACCAGACTGAGGCAGCAACAGCATTATCTGGTAATTTATTTATTGCTTTATTTATTTATTTTATTATCGGCTAAGTATGTACGTACCTATTTATAAGACAAAATAAACTAAAGCGGTACGAAAATGAATAACAAATACCTAACGTGTTTTACGTCTTTGGAACTGAGGTACTTACGTGATTTTTTGTTTATGTCGAGTTTCTGTTACTGTGAAAAACAACGTCTGCCGGCGACGCGTAAAGTGAAACTGAGTGAAGCTTGTTGCACGCTATCATGTGCCGCATGCCGGCCGGCATGAGATTGTACGAATTGGTATGTACTTTTACGTACGTACCTAGTACGTAATCAAATTGATAGAAGTACTCTGTTGATTGTAGGATGACTTGTTGCTAGGTATTGAGCGGATCAACGGACAAGCCCATATCAAGTTTATCTGAAATAGGTATAGGTACCTACTTATAATGAAAAGTCGCTTTTGGTAGGTACTTAGAACATCTAATCACGTGGTAAAGGATAAGTACCTTACGTAGGGCCTCGGCCTACAAGACCAAAGGGCTATGTAGGTAACGGTGAATGATGTGATGATGCATGGTATACCTATTGATCAGACCGGCTCAGCCAAGGAGAATAAAATTCAGAAAAAAAAACCCCACAGCATGTAACGAGCTATTGGAGAGTAGCTTACCGACGTAGGTACTTTGGATTACTTCAACAGATACTCTAGGGCGGTGAACCGCACTGCACCGCGCCCCTCCTGACCCTCCCCAGAACACCCCTCCCCCCCCCCCCCCACCCCAAATCACTTAGCGAAGCCTGAAGACGAAGGCCGAAAGCTGAGCTCCTCCGCGAGGCCGCAGGCCGCAGGCTGAGCCAAGCGCAGAGCGTTTTTTTTTTTTAATTTTTCAAGATGGCCGCTAATAGTCGAGTGCTTCCGATTTGACTGTAGATAGATAGATAGGAGAAATCTGACGTGCAGGGTAGACACCCTGCACGTCAGATTTCTCCACGCATATTTTAGTCTCGCGCTACTTTGAATTGGCAGCGACGCGACGAGCAGTTTAATAACAAGACATTATAAACTTTATGTACAATGACATAAGACACACGGCATGGCGGCGGCTCGCTAGGGCTCGAGCAATCGCGCCCCGTTCATTCTATCAAGCGTAAGCTATATCTTATGGCAAAGTTTATAATGCTCGTCGCGTCGCTGCCAATTCAGTGTAGCGCGAGCCTTCTTTCATTAAGTACCTACTTCAGTTCTGCAGCTTAAATGCCTTTTTTATTTACTGTCAAACTGGAGCTTTCTAGGAAATGTAAAGCTTATCTAGATAAATAAAGGGCGACTAAGTTTTCACCTTTTCTCTCTTCCGCTCATAACAAAAAAATGTTTGATAGTGCTGTCATTTCAGTCTATAAATATAATAATCGACCTTTATCATTTTAAAAAAATCAATAGGTACTAAGAAGTTAAAATACGAAATCTGTCACAAAATAAGTATACTTTATTAGTAACACATTCTCTCAACATCCTTAACATATGTAAATAAGCGCCGTTTAAGACGGGCATGGCAGAGGCCGCAGCGCACTTTCCTGGTCAATCTATATTCACCTTTATTTCTATTTACGCAATGCATAATATAGCTAAAAAAAACTAGTCTCGTGGCTACCATTGCGCGCCCGCGCCGTCCACAAGCGGCATCTTCCTCAAGCTATTCTATGCATTCCTTAGACAGAAATAAAGGTAAATATGCTTTAGAAGTGAAGTTCGCTGCCATCCGCTGTTCTTCTGAACCAGCGCTAATACAATAAATCTTAACCTAATATTCGAACAACATGAATAATGAAGATACATTTAAATATCGCTGGGGGGAGCCTTGGCGACGTACTCCTTGACCTTGGGAAGGTTGAACACGGTCTGCTCCAGCTTCTTAAAGCTGGGGAACTTCTCATCCAGGTCAGGGGCTTGCAGCATTACCTTCAGGTAGGCGTACAGGCCCGCGAACAGGAAATCGGCCCATGTGAGCTGAAAATGACAAATATCTTATTAATAATGTTATTATCCTAGGATTAGTTCTAGTCTACCTTTGGGTTGCGGAGGTCAGACGGCAGCCGCTCTGTGTAAAACCAGCAACCTCGTCCAATCACCTAAGTTAGATAACGGACCCCGGGCTCCCTCTCTCTACGAGTCTATGTAAGGATTGTGTAGCGCCGATACGCATCGCGAGTATAATAGGTTTTTGCACAAAACCTATCTGTTTCACGCCGCTCTGCTTCCGACCCGTATCGTGAGATAGAGAGAGTTGCAAGTCCTAGAGGCGATTACCTACTTTTTCCTTCTTAAATATTATTTCGGGCGATAACATTTCCACCCCCCTAAACCTTTACGAAATGAGGCAATTGTGGTGTCATTAAATTCAGTACACCTTAATCTAGGGCTGTACGGTTTCTTATTTTAGTAATTCGGTTTAGTTTAACTTATATAAATTAAAACGCTCGAGGTAGTTTTATAGTAAAAAAATATGGATATTGAGCTGCTAATAACTTTTGTTAGAAGCAATATTTCTTTAAAATAAACACGTACCCTAGTAGTAGGGCCCTACTTATCCAATATATCAACAACGTGTAAAAAAATATCAAAATTTTACTATGTGAAAGTAGGGAGAAACGTTATCGCTTTTTGTATGAAAATTTCCAACTAAACAAACCTCTTAAACAATCAGACGTTTGTTTTGCATGTCGAATGTGTAAGTAGCGTGTTTATCGAGCTGTCTAAAAGCATTTAACTTCTTTTTATCATGTGGATGGTTATATTTTAGTAGACTAGAAACGGGCCACCTGTATTTTTTATTTTTTATTAATGGCTTGACGCTACTGCGTATTTAGCCAGGAACAAGTTAATAAAACGTAAGAAATTCTTTTTTCCTAACAAATTACAATCAAAGGTTGGTGTAGGCCTTTGATTGCTTTAAGGGAGCTTCTGGCGACAAATCTATACGAGTCCACTGGTTTTCATAGCCGATTGAGTGGCGGACGACGCCCGAAGACGCCCACACAGTCCGCGAAACAAATATCACTACAGCCGTACTATGACTTTCTCATGAGCATGAGCATTTATAACACCAAACAACACCAATTTCATATTATAAAGTCCACTAAAATCAATTTGCAAAATAATTTAAAGAAAACCCCAACCGAACCCCTTGACTTCCCGCCAAAAACGCCGGCCACCTGTATTGCATGTCGGATGCGATCACAGACCGTGGATCAAGAATCTGTGGATGCGGTGTATCATCATGATGCGGGGTGTCATCCAAACACCTGCACCACGCACACCTGCACACCTGATTTATCTTGTCCGAGGTGTCCAAACAGGTGGGGCATCGTTTATGAAGAGAAGCCGCACTTGCACTGTTTGTCATGCGAGGTGTCCATTATTTTCCACCTGACCAAATTATCCTACCTTATCTTAGTAGGCCATGGCAAATCATGACCAGAGAGAAGTTCGTCGCGTGATGTACTGTACCGGACATACAGGACCACTATACCTATTCCTGTGGATGTCGTAAGAGGCGACTAAGCCACAAGCACAAACATCAGTCGGGTGTGGGCCGGTTGTAAAAATCTTTGCACAAATGCATTTCAAGAGAGGGTTCACGTCAGCTGTCGTTAAACTACATTCAAATCGTTTAAACTGTTCTAGCTATTTCTGCTGGGTATGGTTAGATCGCAATTGTTACGCCCTAAGATACGAGAAATGTATGGAGGAATTCTTTGGTTTTTGGGTAGTTTACCTTGCCAGCAGCGAGGTGGCCGTTGTTCTTCTGGATGATCTCGTCCAGTTTCTTCAGCATGGAGGGGTACACCTCCTTTGAGAACTTCTCGTGCTTCTTAGCTTTGATATCGGCATCATCCTCGTACTGTACTTGGGCAGCCTCTGTAAATCATACATTACAATATTAATCACTTCTTTATACCTCTATACGTGTTAGATAGAGCCGAGAAACTCCTTAACAGGTATGGCGCTTCATACAAGCGGAGTAACATTTACGCCTTTTATGGTCCGAGAGCTGGCACGAATTTTTGGGTAGGTATATGAGGCAAGTTGAAAACTTGTCACATACCTCTCCTATTATACCCCAACACGGAACTGCAGACCTGGCTGGTGAGTAGCGGGGCTAAAGCAACCTATAAATCAAGTTTTTTTTTTCATAAAATGTATTTGAGGCAATCAATATGCATTTTTTATATGTTATAATAAAAAAATCAATAAGCCAGACGATTTAGTCGGGGCTTTGATATTGCCAGGCGCGTGCAAAAGATTTTTTCAAAAAAATATAAAAAAGTTATTTGAGGCATCTTGAAATTTTAATAGGGTTTTACTTATAACTAATAAATAAGATTCTCAAAAAGACAGGTCATTTTGATGGGACTTTCTACCTGCCAGGTCAATCTGAATAAATCAAAATGGTTTAGCCCCGCTACTCACCAGCCAGGTCTGCAGTTCCGTGTTGGGGTATAATAGGAGAGGCATGTGACAAGTTTGTTCAAAAAATTGGTGCCAGCTCTCGATCTATTAGTGTGTGAGTTTCAGTGTTAAAAACCATCAAACGCACTTAACGCACCCGAGAACGGGGGAGAGGTGCGGGGACGCCATATTGCGGAACGATGCGAGTTTCCGTTACGTAATAGTACTTATATTAGTTCTGTGCCTTTATTAAAAAGACAGTCTGTGTCGTGATATAAAACTAAACTGGACCATTTTAACTCAACAAGAAGAATGGTATTGAAAGAGACTTGCAAAAAGGTGTTTTTAGCAGCAAGAATAGAGTGGTTTGCCATTATTGTCTATTTCATACACACCTTACCTAATACTCGTACATAGTTACTATACTAGTGTTCCGGTTTCCTCACCACGTTTTCCTTCACCGCAAGCAGATGTTGGTGGTTAAAAAACATGACATATAAGTAAGCTTTTGGGAAAACCAGGAACGAGGTCGTAATATTTGTGACTCGTTGATCACTTATGTAGATAATAAAAGTTTTAACAAAAAAAACAACCGACTTAAATTTTTTAAGGAGTTTCTTTCATTTCTCCAATGTTCTTAATCATATCTTCACCAAATTAAAATGGGACCAACTTGGTAGTAAAAGCTTTCAAATGAAAAAATAGTCATCAAAATCGGTTCACAATTGGCGAAGATATCGCGTAACAAACGTACATAAAAAAAATTGAAAAAACAGTCGAATTGATAATCTCCTCCTTTTTTGAAGTCGGTTAAAAACAGATCCCTATTATCGTATTCCACCCACCTACCATACCATACATGATACCAGACATGATATTCATATAACAGATGTCCTGACAATATAATATCTATAAATAGCATGAATATCCTGTGATATAAATATTTTACTGACATTTAGTATTACATATTTGTCTTGCATTTGTTAAATCCGCTAGTTTCCAACAAGTCAAATCAGACACTTTTTTCTAAACGTCAAAACAAACATTGTCTATGAGACTTGTATGAAAAATATCGCACTGTGACGTCATAGTTTCTTGGAGTCAAATAGCGCTCTTAAATCTAAAATCATGTTCAAAGTTGATGTGATCAATGACAAGTGACATAATTTTGTTCTCTTCGTTTTATTCTCTTAACAGTATCAAATAATTTACTTTTGACCCAAGAAACTACCTAATTCAAAATTTATTCATCCCGCTCATCCGAGCGTGTTCCTGGTTGCATCCTAGGTATACTACTGTTATATCTTCTCAGTTCATTTATTAATTTACGGAGTCGGGTTTAATGTTTTTTTTTTTATTGTTCTCTATGCATCTTAAGTTTATTCTAAACATCGCTTACTTGCTCGTAGGTCGTGCACGAATTCCATGTTCTGGTCAATCTCGAAGTCCTCCTCCAGATCGGCGCCCACCAGCCCGTACTTGCGGCCGAGGTATCTGGAAATTATGAACCATCATCACCTTTAAAAATAAACCGGTCAAGTGCGTTTAGCTCGCGTGAAGAGGTTCCATACTTCTCATAGGTTTTCCTGAAATCTATAGGTAAAGAACTATTTTCTGCATTTCTTTTTTCAAAATTTTAGGCCCAATAGTTTCGGAGATAAGGGTTGGTCAAAATAGCCTATTTTCATTAATAACTTCAAAAATATTTATCTTAATTGAAATAAATTCCTCTACCAACCTGCACATGGCTGTACTCTGAGCGTACTGCTTGCCGTCTATGACCATCACCGGCATTTGGCCGAACGGCATCTCTGAAAACAGAAGATCGATATAGACAAAGCCCAAAGCAAGAAAGAGAATAAAATAAAAATAAGAGAATTTCATACAGAACGGAACCTCCCAAGGTCCCCCGTCCCCGCACCTCTCCCCCGTTCTCGCCTTGTCAAGGGGCGAGAGCGGGCGAACACACACACATTGACTTGTGCACGGATGTATAGTTTTGTTTGTAGTAGTGTAGGCATCGGCATAAATGATACTCCGCTTCTATGAAGTGCCATAACTGTGCCCAAGGGTTATAATTTCTCATCTTCCATGCTAGTGTGGGTGAAAAGAAAGACTTAAAATGTACCAGCTGCTTCTCTTCCTGCGCAGATCGTAGAAGCCGGTCAAGGTAAAGGGCGAAAATGCGAATAATATCTATAGGCGATGCGGCTAGCAACCCATCACTATTTTCATTAATTTTTATCATCTTCCCGCCCATTCTTCTTCTTCGTCTTCTTCGTCTAAGCGCGTTCTCGGTTGCATCCTCAGCTGTGCTGCTTCGGAGCCCGGGGTGCGCTTTCCTGCTTATTCTTCTCCAAATATAACATGCATGTCAATGGTCTTCCCACCCATTATCACGCTTAGTGCCCTTTGGGTCTTGCAGCCCTGCAGGGCAATCGCGCTAATGTAAATCTCAACGGTTCGTTTACGTTACGTTTGCGATCCAGTTTAAGCTATGGTTACGTTACGATTCAGCTGAGCCGATTTCGGTATCGCGCTAACATGTCAACCGTAGTTGAACTTTAAACTAAGTTGAAACGTTACCGTAGTTGAACTTTAAACTAAGTTGAAACGTTACCGCAACGAAACCTCTCTAGGAACGTTAGAGATGTCACACTAGTATTTTAAAAATCACTGTGATTTAAGTACAATCGACCATCGATTTTACGTCTGCAACATTGAAAGCACTATTTGACGAGGATGTTTCAAATTTCTTACGCGGAATGAGTCAGTGTCAGCAAAGTTTTTTTGAATTTTTGCGACTGATCTTATTTATTACCTATTTAATAATTAAATATAAATAATAGATAAATTTATATGGAACACCAGCGTCGTCGCCAAACGAGCGTAAATCAATTGACGTTTCTTGTTAGCTATTTAGTGCAGCACAAAGACCTAGCTCTCGGAAGAGTTAGGTC
Source organism: Acrobasis repandana (assembly GCA_963576875.1). NCBI lineage: Eukaryota > Metazoa > Arthropoda > Insecta > Lepidoptera > Pyralidae > Acrobasis > Acrobasis repandana. The sequence goes on along the minus strand of OY756230.1, from coordinate 3,734,414 downwards.
AAAAGAAGTTTGAGTTCTATCAGCACGATTGCGGCGAGAATGCTCGCTTATCTTAAAACAGCGAGGGCCCCGCAAGAACGGGTAAAGTGTGGGCTAAGGTTTGTAATGCATAAAGATATTTATTTTTTAATAAAACATAGGTACTATGTCATACAACTACTTTTTACTATTTTTTTATTTTCAGCTCTGGAATGATGGAATGCCGGGTCCGGTCAAGTTAGTCTTAATTAATGCGAGCCATCAGGTGCCAGGTGGTGAACCCAGCACTGCTGCATCCCTGACCCCTCTGGGGGAGAAAATTGGTAATATTCTGGGCAGGGATGTTGGGCCTTTACCCAATGTAAGGCAAGATCCATTTACCTCACACAATGTAAGACATTCATAATACTATGTGATAAGATGCTGGAGTTTTTTAATTGTAGCATAATAATTGAATATAATTTTACAGGTACATTACCATTGAAGAAAATATAATTGAGGAGTTGGTTGTAGGAGATCAATTAGAGCTAATAGGACAGATTTAGATGAGGCACAATCTAAGAAAAATCTGCCCAATTAATTCACAAGCCAATAGGACAATCTTTGAAGGCATTAAATTATTGGCCGAGTGTTGACGGTTTCACTAGACAGGTAATGTACAATTCTTACTTTCATTGTTTTCTCCAGTTGTTGTTTAATTTTAGATCAGGCTGTGATTATGTCAATCTAAAAGGATATCTATGATATGGCTGCTCTCCCATACTTTCTTAACCATCAGAACATGTACTGAAAATAACTTAATTAATAGCCTATCTTTTATTTTTTTAGTATGTCCCGTCCCCTCCCCAAGACTAGCAGAGCCTCACGAAGACAGGAAAACTGAAAACATTTGAGGAAGCCAGCAGAGTAGAATACAATTTGGCACAACCCCTTTCTTCTGCCACGGGTTACATAAGATGCGACTAAGGAGGTATAGGAAACAGGCAGCAGCATCCTCATTGCAATGACTTGATACATCACACAAGACATCTTCTTTAGTCAAGCAGTGGACCGTTACAGGCTGATAAAATTGAAAAAATGCCAACCCCGAAGGCTCTCTATGGTCCGGAAATTCTCAGCAGTTCCTAATCATTATGTTAAGTTATTAGACCTTTTAGTTTATTATGTTAAGTCTTATTCATTAGTCATAGTTATTATTGAATTATTTGTATTGATTGAATAACGATATAAATAAACTGATATAAAATACAAAAGTGGTTTTATTTTTTTATTATTGAGTTAAAAGAACAAGTAAGATAAAAAATAGTTAATTTTCAACTGCACGGCACGTCCCAGTTCTAGTTGACTGAGAGCAAAGGCACTAGCACCCTCCTTGGGTTTGTGCTCTGCCTCAGCTAGTTAAAGGTTTGAATAGCCACATAGAATTGTCCATATTTGCAATGTTGTGCAGAACACAGCTGCATTTGTTTCCTTGATGCAACTGGGTGGGAGTAATGAAGCTTCTTGTCGTCCAGTAAACATCTGTAAACAATACCTACATATTAATCAATGCCTGCTATTGTAAGCAAGTCATGAAGTAACTTTTAGGTTACTTTTGTTTTTTCTTACCTAAAGCGACCTTTCAAAACTCCAATGCATCATTCAAACTGTGTTTCTTGCAGTGACGTGCATGTTTTGGTACTTTTCCTGGTGTCATCATAATAGGCCTCAGGGAACCAGAGTCCTAAAATAAAGAATATCAATAAGTACAACTGAATAAAATATTGGTGAAATAATGGAAAATTTTTTACTGCACAAGTTTTGTCCAGCAGTGGACTTCATGTGGCTGATATGATGATGTGCAATAATTTTTTTTTTATATTATGTGTATTTTAGTCTTATTTCATACATGTGCTGTTGGTAAGTATCACATTGTACTGACCTTAAGGTATGTCCTCTCCAGTATTCAGCTGGTCCAAATAACAATTTTGTGGGTGATTCGCCCATATATATTGGTTAAGTAAGGTTGCCGGCATGAAGAAAGGGTTCTTCGCCTTCAATGAACATGCGATCCGAGGCATTTCTTTTTATCCAGTCGCTTATATTCACACGCCTTGATTAAGCTCGGGCTGCTGACACATCAAATTCGTTCGAAATTTCCAAAAACACTAGATAAAAATTCATTGTCACCTTCGATTCTTATCAATTTATCACTCCAAATTATGGAACTTTTGACTAGCGGTCGAGAAAAAGTAGCTTCGCATCAACTTTTTGTTTTGACAGCGGTTGCGCTCGAGCTGCTTTTTTTTTTTTATTAAATAATTTTACGGCTCTGGATACAAGTCCTTTAGAGCCTATCTTTAACTTTGTTCTTTATTCCTAATCCTAACCTATCCTAAACAGTTACAATCAAAGGGTGGTGCAGGCCTTTGACTGCTTTAGGGGAGCTTCTGGCGACAAATCTGTACGAGTCCACTAGTTTTCATAGACGACTGAGTGGCGGACGGCGACGCCCTAAGACGCCCACACAGTCCGCAAAACAAATATCACTACAGCCGTACTATGACTGTTCACTTTAATTATTTTACACATTGTTCATGAGCATGAGCATTTATAACACCAAACAACACCAATTTCATATTATAAAGTCCACTAAAATCAATTTGCAAAATAATTTAAAGCAAACCCCAACCGAACCCCTTGACTTCCCGCCAAAAACTCTCCGCTCGAGCTGCGTTCCAGTTTTTTTTTTTTTTTATTAAATAATTTTACGGCTCTGGATACAAGTCCTTTAGAGCCTATCTTTAATTTTGTTCTTTATTCCTAATCCTAACCTAATCCTAACAAGACAATCAAAGGGTGGTGTAGGCCTTTAACTGCTGCAAAGGAGCTTCTGGCGACAAATCTATACGAGTCCACTGGTTTACATAGACGATTGAGTGGCGGACGACGCCCGAAGACGCCCCACAGTCCGCAAAATAAATATCACTACAGCCGTACTATGACTGTCCACTTTAACTATTTCACACATTGTTCATGTCATGAGCATTTATGACACCAAACAACACCAATTTCATACTATAAAGTCCACTAAAATCAATTTATAAAATAATTTAAAGCAAACCCCAACCGAACCCCTTGACTTCCCGCCAAAAACTCCGCTGCGTTCCAGTTGCGTTCCAACTATCTGTCAAAACATTAGCGCGATACGGAATCAGGCAAAAAGTCGTGTAACGAACGTAAGTACATAGATCTCGTTGTGTAACGATCACGGTTCGGTTGCGATTCAGCTGAAATTATTTAGCGCGATTGCCCTGCTGGGCTCTGTCTGCTTAGAGCCGCAAGACCCAAGACGCTGTCTGCCGCATTAGGGATAAAAACGTGATAGTGTATCTGCATCAAGCTAAACGAGCGTAGTTTTTTGATTTGCGAGTCGAAGAAAATAAGTTGTGATTTTCTCTCTCTCTCTCTCATCTCAGCGTGTTCCCAGTTGCATCCACAGCTGCAACGCTGCGAATTCCGGGGTCCGCTTTCCGTCTTTTCCCTATCCACTTCGCACGATCATCCTTAGTTGTAAGACGATTGTTAAGTTGTGATTTTCTATTAAGGTGACGTGGGTTCACAATTTGCAAAACTGTGCGTGTTTTTGAAAAATCACTGTTATTAAACTATAAAAATCTTAAGGATTTTCTACAGACACCCACAATAGCCAAAACACGATTGAGCATTTTTGGCTCGATAGAAAAAAATCACAAACATACCTCTAATTTTGCCTAAATTTGCCTTTAAAATGCGTATTACTATTTTATACAATCACCTTTTTATATGAAAATTATCCTAAAAAATGTATTATCTATAGTTTTGGCTACAGAACAAAATATAAATATAATATAAAAAAAAAAAAAAAAACAGTGAAATATTCGTCGAGAGCGAAGGAAGGGTCGGAGCAGTAGCCAAAACGGATAGATATTTAGATAATACTTTTTTTAGGATAATTTTCATATAAATAGGTGATTGCATAAAATAGTAATACGTATTTTAAAGGCAAATTTAGGCAAAATTAGAGGTTTGTTTGTGATTTTTTTTCTATCGAGCCAAAAATGCTCAATCGTGTTTTGGCTATTGTGGGTGTCTGTAGAAAATCCTTAAGATTTTTATGTAATTTTTTTTAAAAATAAACTATAGTAATTTAATAAAAGTAATTTTTCAAAAATACGCACAGTATTGCAAATTGTGAACCCACGTCGCCTTAAACATAAATAGCGCAACTCATTTTACGCGACTCACAAAAAATAAATTAGTTAAATTAGATTTCTGAATGTCAGGAGCAGTCATCGTCTCAATTCCACGTTTAGGTTATCACACCCATCAACTTCATAATTTTTCACACAATTACGACAACCTGTTTTGCATTGAATTGTTTGAATAGTTGTTGTCAACCATACCCGCCTAGCAAACACTATTCAATCAGATTACCGCTCTTATGTTTATAGTAACAGATACGAAAACGCAATAACATTTCCATCAGCATACGTCATCCATTCTAAATAGGCGGCCTTGAGGATTACTGCTGGCACACTACACATCACAATCGCAAGAAATAAACCAATTGAAACTTTATTACAGTTGAAGTAGAATACAATATACATTGTTGGATAGGGACCGTAATTTTCAATGGGAAAAAAATACGATGTTGCTATCAAAAGCGGTTTGATGTGAATTCGCAGCATTCAACAGCCGTTTGTTAAGCTCATTGTCAATTTCGTTTCGGTTAATAAATGATTTTGTATTTTGTGAAGGAGTGGAGTAGAAATTGAAAACGCAGTATCTCATACTATTTTAACTGCATTTTTAAGGTACCTATTAAGGTACCATTAGTCAGGCTGACTGATAGATAAGTATGTGATATTCTGTAACGTGTAAAAATTACAGATCGTCCCAAAATATTCTTTTGTAAAAAAAAATATTAATAATTTAAGGGTTGATTTAGCCCCGCTACTCCCAGGACAGGTCTGCAGTTTTGAGTTAGGGTATTATAGAAGAAGTATAAGACAAGCTTTCAGCTTGCCTTTTAAATACCTACCCAAAAATGTCTATCAGCTCTCGGACCATTAGTAGATGCCTAAATTCAAAATTGCTTTTTGTTTGTGTTATCAGTACCTTCATCTAAAGCGAATCAGAGAATCAAATATTTATTCAGTAATTAATAGTCCAGTAACTTTATACTTCAGACATTCAGACTTCCGAACTTGCGGCAAACCGGTAGTTCTCATTTTTTTTTTGCAGAATTGCAGACTTGTTATGATGTTGGCCCTGAGGTTGGCCCAATAAATAATCCAAAGTTTGTGATCTCGAGCGCCGAACGACTTTGTCCAAAATCGAAAAATCTACAAAATTTCTTTTTAAGAGTACCTACTCAGGACGTTTTAAAGTCCTACGTCTAAATTTGCTAGTCTCAAAAATCAAATACAGTGAAATTTAAACTTTTATCACTTTTTGGCAATTTTAACTCTAACTAAAGGACCAAAATTTGACTGTTCCTAGGTACTTAAGACATTTTTAAAGTAGTCTAAAATTACTACAATATGAGACTAAAATTGTCTCTGTAGACCCAAGTTTCAGAGTTGCCTTTAAAAATTTATAATTTTTTTGAACTTTGCAATTTTTCGCATTTTTCTTGTACCTACAAGACCACTGGTTGCAAATTCTTCACGTAGATACCTACCTACGTGAACAATTTGCAACCAGTGGTCTTCACTCGTCACTACAAAAATCAAAGAAACTTCAACATTTCTGATTCACGCTGCTCTGTTTATTGCTGTTATTTCTTTTTTTAAATAACATTTCTTTTCTTTTCTGTATAAAAGAATATAACTTATACAAAGTGGAAGGGAAATACCCGTAATAAATCGAACTACGGTCTATACTAGATCATTATAGTATAATAAAATTAAAATAACAGCCAAAAAACAAAAATAAAATTTGGCATTCCATTCATTTTTTTGGTTTCTCGGCTGTTATTTTAATTTCATTATACTAAAACGATCAGGTATAGCCCATGGTTCGATTTATTACGGGTATGTCCCTTCCACGTTGAATACCTATCGCTGAAGCGACGGTTTCAAAAATAAGGTGTTATTATATTTCGTAACTGACGTAACACGAGTGGTGACTTGGCAAACTACACATTTTGTGTTTCGCCGACTCCCGCGTTCTATAATTGGTCCCTAGGACTTACACCACGAAAGAAAAGGAATCTGTAAATTTCATCTATACCTATCAGGGCCTACTAGAAAGTACACCGTACACGTATAGTTTGCCTACAAGAAACTAAAATTGTACGTACTAAAAACAAGCAGGCATGCCTACTCATTTCCTATCTAAATAGGTAGGTACTAACGCTTATGAAAGCACTTTGTATATAAAGACATCATCAATGGGAGATCTGAATACCAGCTTGTTTTTGATAAATGTAAAGTACATACTTATCTCAATAACAATATTATCAATTGTTGTAACATAACATGAGTACAGATAACAATGGTATATACTGTGTGGTTTAAGGAGGTCGATGCCTCAGCGATACGTGTTAGAACATATGTAGGTACTTTCAAACGCATCACAGACTGAATCAGGATGGGAGCGCCGCCAGCTTGTACGATGATGCGAATCCCTGCGTTTTCAAGACCAAATACTTTAACAGCCTGTATTAGTCTACTACTGGCCTAAACTAAAGCCCTCTCCCAAAAAGGGAGTTAAGCCTATTAGCCTATAATCACCACACCATATGTGCAGGCGGGTTTGGAGATGGTAGGTATACAGGCTGACATTTTAACCACCAGCCAAATTTTTGGAGCAAGTTAAGTCCATGATACTGAACTACTTTCCATAAAACAATTAACGAAAAACTAAAATAAAAAAAAATTGCCTTCCCATACAAATCAGCGCTCAGCCGAACGGATTTTGTATGGAACGACGAAAAATTTGTATCGAAATTTTATAACTTTTTATAGAAAGTAGTTCAGTATCATGGACTGAACTTGCACCAAAAATTTGGCTAGTGTTTAAAAAGTCACCTGTATATGGCAGTGGCATAGATAGAGGATGCTGCTGCCGTTCTCTATTACCTTTTTACAAGCCGGGGCCCATGCCCCGGGCAGCAAATTCAGAGGGGCGGTAAAAATAATAATATTTTACCGTAAAAAAATCGTATTTTGGTCTTACTCTTTACAATGGCATATTGAGTACTTAGCACCCCCCTTCCCATCGCCACAGAAGTAGCTACACAGGAGAAGGGCGGCATGGCATATTCAGATTCACATTTTCTCCTCCTCCAAAAAAGTCTAAATACGCTATAGTTACAGGGTTATTTCGAACCTCGTGGCATATTCAAGGAAGGAAAGTTGGTACTTTACTGTAATATGTCGTAGGTAATATGTATATTGTTTCATAATAAAAAACAAAGATATCAGCCGACAAATGAATACCAAAAATCTTCCATTTGAATAAATGTCACGGAATAAATGTTGCGGACGGCGAGCGAGGGCAACGGCCGCGCGTATAGTAAAGTAAGTAGGATAGCCATCTATATATATAAAAGAAGGAACTGACTGGCTGACATAGATAGTGACTGATCGATCAACGCACAGCTGAAACCGCAGGGTCTACAAGCATGAAATTTTGCACAAACGGCCCTTGAATGCCGTAAGTGTGCACTAAGAAAGGATTTTAGGAAATTCATCCCCTATGGGGTTGAAAGTTTGTATGAAACAAGGTCATTTTTGAAGTTAGAAATGTAAAAATTGACATGTGATCTTAAGGTTCAAAAAAAAAGTTTACTGTATCATTATTATCATCAAAATAGTTTTCAAAGGGGGTAAAATAGAGGTTGAAAGTTTGTATGAAAAGTAGTAAATTTTAAAGTTTGAAATGTAAAATGGTCTAGAAGCATGAAATTTTTCACAAACGTTCCTTGAATGCCGTATGTGTGCACTAAGGAGGGATTTTTGGAAATTTTTCCTTTAAGGGGTTGAAATGAGGGTTTAAAGTTTGCATGAAACTAAGTCATTTTTGAATTGACATGTGAGCTCAAGGTTAAAAAAAAAGATTTACTGTATCACTATTTTCAACAAAATCGTTTTGTAAGGGGGTAAAATAGGGGGTAAAAGTTTGTATGAAAATTAGTCATTTTTGAAGGTAGAAATGTAGAAATTGATATTATGTTTATAGTTTAAGATAAAAGTTTGTATGTAAAGTTGTAATGAAAATTCATTTTTTGAAGTGGTAAAATAGGAGATGAAAGATTGTATGTAATTTAGGTACAAGTAGTAAGTTTTAAAAAAAGTGATACAGTATCCTTTTTTTCTTACCATGCCAAGTATTAGTATAAACGTAGGAAACGTTTTTTTACTTGGATGCTTCAGGTGGAACTGGTAAAACTCATCTCATTAATTTAATTTATAACTACCGAAACCAGGTATAACGGCACTAGGCTGCAAGGGCTTGGCATCGGAATTTAGTAGAAGCTACAATTTTGACGGGTTCGGCCCAGGGAGGTTTCTCCCAGAGTAAGTATTTGTGCCGCGTATTTCGTTGATTAAGCGACTTCAGTTTTCTCTGAAAGTTTGCTTTGCCATGACAATAAATAAGTCACCAAACACTGAAATTTGCAGGAATCGACTTGCTACAGGACTTTTTTTCACATGGGCAGTTTTACGTTGCGTGTTCTCGTGTGAGCTCACCTCGCGGTCTGGTCATTTAGCTCTATTCTCAAAAATGGTTAAAAGGCTGGGCCTGATGTGGATAATCTACGTTTTGCTCCCGCTTCCACGCACACAAAACTCTTGCCGAAGTGAGACAGCGAGCCATGCGCGGTGAAAAGATCGCGGTAGGTCAATGAGGCTGGTTTTGAGGTTTTTTTCGTTTTACAAAGAATATTTAAACATATGATGACTGCCTTATGTTTAGTACAATTATAATTCAAAGTTACAAGTGCTAATTTATTGTATTTCTTGAATACTTTCCTTTTTAGTATGAATCTGAGGTGATTTGGAGGCTTCAACGATACTGTATAATCTATGTTTGGAGGCAACTTCGCAATGTTTTTCTATCGAGAAAATTTTAAGCAATCGTGTTTTCGAAACATATAATGTATATAGTTAGTCTTGAACTTAGCTGTGTTTTTATTTCAAAGTAAGTATTTCGTTACTACTGATAATATTTAAGATAGCTCTAAGTAATATTAAGGTCTTTAGAATGTTGTTTGTAAGGAAATATTGTCATAAATAATAATAACCTTACGTTGTATTTTTATAAAGTAATAAATGTTATTTCGACAAGATAAGCAGTAGTTTTATCTAATTATCATTGAATTGAGACCTTTTGAAGTTGTGTAATAAATAAATTTTATATATAGAAAAAAAACGAATTTAAGATGGAAATAAATAATAAAAAGGTATTTTTTTATTTCAAAATTATTATTTAGTACCTAAGTAGTGATCTTTACTGATTGGGTCACAACAAAGTATGTCTGAACTACATCAGACATCGTAAAGAATACGTTCACGCGGACGAAGTCGCGGGCAAAAGCTAGTTTATTATAAATGTGAGAGAAAAAAACTTGACTTCATGTTAAATGCGAATAAGACCCAATGTATTCGATTCTCTCTTCCTAATGTGAATCAAGCCTGCGTTGACATACTAATTAATGGTCAGAAACTCGATCTGGTTGAAAGTACTACCTTTTTAGGAATCACAATTGATTCGAAACTTCAATGGGGCGCTCATATAACTAAACTTTCTAATAGGCTTAGCTCTGCGGCTTTTAGGAGAATAAGACAATTGACAGATGTTACTTTCAGTCTAATGTCTTACGGGATACTTCTATGGGGGAATGCAGCCGACATTCAGACTATTTTTCTTTTACAAAAAAGAGCAATTCGTGCCATTTACGGTTTAGGATCGAGAGACTCACTAAGATAATTATTCAAGGAAATAAGTATACTTACTTTTGCAACACAATTCATATTTGAAAATATAATGTATGTAAGGAAAAATATTTCCATGTTCAATTAAAGTAAGTGATTTTACAGATAGAAATTTACGTAATAAGAAATACTTAGTTAGCCCGTATTACAGGCTGAATACAGTCAGTAAGTCTTTTATGGGGAAGTGTATACTTTTTTATAATAAATTGCCAGAATCGGTCCTTGATATGCCAGACAGAAAATTCAAAGCTTATGTAAAGAAAATACTTTGTGAGAAGGCTTATTATAGGACCGATGACTATCTTAAAGACAAAAAGGTCTGGCTTGAACTTGGGGCGGGTCCCTCTTAAAGGTTTGTATACTTAGACATGTCATAATTTAGGTACATAGGTACATACTAAATTTACAAACTGACATTATTTTAAATTTCGTAATTCTTATAATTCAATTTAATTATGACATAACAAACAATGTAATCTCAGTCCATCCATATAACTAATTTTAAGTTTTAAGTTTGTTAGTTGACGTCTTTTGAGAAAACGTGCAGTGCAGTTTGTTGCCGCTTCTTCTGCACTTGCGCCTAGGAAGCGGCGTAAACTTAGCTGTAAGTAACGATTTGACGTCAACATTTGTGCAAAACAAAACAAAGTGACTATTATTAAGAGATATTATAAATATCCTATGATAATAAAGATATTTTGAATTGAATTGAATTGACAGAAAATTTGTTATTTTCTTACGGCATTGTGTTTTATTAACGATTCTGATTCTTAGATTTCTGTACCCATACCAAATCATTAAATTAATTTAATCGGATTGATTTCGAAAACTTTACCCAATTAGTATAGGTACGTACTTACTTATTTTATAGGTGTGGTAAAATCAGATCCTTACCTACACGTAGACTAAACATTATTGTCATTGACAATGGTTAATTGATAAAACAAAAGTAAACGTAACTTAAACAGGATATAAGTAAACGCAACCTCAGTTTTAGGGTTCCAACGATTCTTCTTCGTCTAAACGCGTTCCCGATTGCATCCTCATCATCCTGTGCTGCTTCGGAGCCCGGGGTGCGCTTTCCTGCTTTTTCTTCTTCAAATATAACATGCATGTCAATGGTCACCCAAGGATGCTAAAGACCTTGCAAAATGGAGAAGAAATAGCCGGAACAGTTTAAATTTATAGGGTTCTAATTTTTAGAGTTCCGTAGTAAACTTTATAGTTTTGCCATGTCTGTCTGTCCGCGGTTTTACTCAGAGACTATTAGTACTAGAAAGCTGTAATTTTGCATGGGTACGTATATTAATCACGCCAAGAAAGTGATAAAATAAAATCTTGAAAAATTTTTTGCGGGTAGCTAGGGTTCTCGACTTACCCATGGTGTGGGTCCTATAAAAATAAAATATTAAGTTTTGCAAATTTTTGTTGGATTGCACCCCCTTGCACCCTGCTGCCGGCGCCCATGTATGCAGCCCCATCTGTTCTAGTTATATCTGGCGACGGGGGAGGTGTAAATAGAAGTGTAGATTTTTTACCAGGGGCCAGACCTCAGAATTTGCTCCACCGCCTTCCGCCCTCCCCCGCTGATCTAAGGACAGCGGGGGTGGCCGGAAGGCAGTGGAGCAATTTCGACGATTTTTGTACCCCCTGAAACTTTGGCGCACATTTGCTATTTAAGATATTATTAGAATGTTAGCTTGAATATTACAGCTTTGTTGACCACTTACACACATGAATACATACAATGTATAACTTAATAAGGTAGGTACCTAATCTACTAATTTGTATGCCATTTTTACTACGCAAGTTTCAGTACTGTAAATACTCACTGGGTTTGTGTTCTGGCCATTGCTCCATAGGGACCCTGATGTCCTTGAACTCTTGGCCGCCGTATGCGAGCAGCATCCTGGCACCCTCGCCCAGAGCCTTTACGGGGAAGTAGTAGAATTCCACGTTCGGCATTGTTCTGGTGAAAAAAAGAATATTTTTTAGTTCATTTTGTCCGGAGGGAGGGGGCGCCAGAGGCGGATTATCGTAAAGGCAAAGTAGGCACGTGCCTAGGGGCGCGCGGAAAAATTCCCACCCCTCCCCAGCCATGGGGCGGCAAAATTTTAAATAAAATTAAAGGTTCACAATGAGGTGGCAATTTCAAGACTCCTATGTCAACAATGGGTTATTACAAGTTTAATTCGTGATACCTATAAACTAACGGTACCTAATTAAAATTAAATAGGTACCTACTCTCAAAGTTAGTAGGTAATAGGTATGTTATGCGTATTGTTTTTGGTCAGCTGCAGTTTTATGTCCCCATCCCAGTTTGTGTGTGGGGGATTCATACGCATCAATGCCCAAATTAGAAACATCGTCTTTCCGATTAGCTAGATACCCACACCAAACTATTTATGTGACACTTTTTCACTAACGACGCTTGTGCACTACACCGAATCCGATTCAAATTCGATTCAAATCCAATTCTGACTCAAACTGGCCTTCCTAGTGATTGTATGGACACTTGTGCACTCAGTCGTAAACGGTTCAAATTCGATTCGTATTCAAACCAAGAATTCTCACTTCGGGTCATTTTGTTTTCGGATAAAAACCGACTCGAATTGGCCGCCGTAGAAATTGTACGTACGCGTGTGCACTACACCAATTCGTATTCGAATTTCGGTTACAAGGATGAAGAGTGAGGTACGGGGAGGGAAGCAATAAAAATAAATGTCTTTCAATTCAACAGCAAAAACTAGCTGGTGCCCGCGACTTCGTCCGCGTAATATTCAGTTTTATTTTGCACGCTGTTTGACAAATTAAAAAAAAATATTGCCTTGCATAATTTAGTCAAAATAATTTTAATAAAATAGAATGTGTTCAAACGTTTTCTTTGCTAGGTATTGTGCTGGATTACACATAAATTGGAAAGAACATACTGAAAAAATAAAGACAAAAATTTCACAATTTATTTATGCATTACGCGTTAAAAAGTCTACTGACACAAAGACCGCTCTTACCTCGTACTATGCATACGCGCACGCGTGGTTAAATTACGAAGTGATAATGTAGGGTGATAGTACGGATGTCCATGACTTATTGTTGCTCCAGAAAAAGTGTGTTCGAATACTCACCAATCTGAGGCAGCGTGAAACTTTTAAGGAACACTTCACAAATCTCAGGATACTTACCTTGCCAAGTATTTACATATTAGAGTTGTGTAAATTTGTTAGGAAGAATTCTAATTTTTATAAAAAATCACTGACGTTCCGCGTCGATACGAATCGCGCACACCAAATGACAAGGTTAGAACTACATAATTCTGGACCTTACCCTATGTCTGTTAAATTATATAATAAATTGCCCAATAACATAAAAGACGAAAAAAGTTACAAAACCTTTTTAAAATTGTTAAAAAACCATCTGATAAAAAATCATATTATTGAGTCGCCGAATACCTACAAGATAAAAAATATATGTCTACCTCCCTCTCGTACCATTGCAATGCCTGACAAGGTTGGCGACCACATGACGGACTTAGTGTCTTAAAATCAAGATAATACTATTTCTAGAGATAACACAAATAAAAAATAAATCTTACGTGTTTCTCAAATGATTATTTAATATGAATTAACACACTTTGAAACAAATGGTTTACCTTAGCACCAAAGAAAAATTACTCAATTCGCGTGATGATTCAGCGGTGTGTTATTGAGTAGTAAGTTAAAAATAATAATAGCACGACGCTCGGCGCTTAATGGTAAGATGCATTAGTTATTTCATGTTGTATACACAAGTAAGATTTTTTTTTAATTTAGTAGTATTTTGCTATTTTTATACTTTATTTTTAAAATTTTAATAAAATCCAGTGGTCGGAAAACCGAAGTGCATATTTGCAAAAATGTTGGATTGCGGCCACATGGTCGCAATCCGACGAATAAGACATTATTTTGTTTGGCTTATTCTGATCCTAATGGTTCATATAGGACAGTAACAATTTAGGGTGTGGCATTTATAAAGTGTAAAGATGCAATTCTTTAGTAAGCGACCACCATTTTTAAAGGTACTTTGTCTAATTTACCTACAAACAGTGACGCTAAATACGTTGGTTTACGGCCACCGCAATTTAGTATGAGAAAAAACGGCCGCAAACCGAAATAAGTATTTAAAATATTGGGTATGCGACCACGTGTGATTTTAGATACCTGTACCTGTTAAAAATTTATAAAAAATAGACAATATTTTTTTAACATTAACTATCTTTATTTAAAGGCAAAATAAAACATATATTTTGAATCAGTTATAAATGTTTTATTGGTATATTTGAAATATTAAAATAGTGGTTGCAAACCAGCTTACTGATGGTCGTAAACTGAAAAAAGTAGTCGCCAACCGGCGAAATGGCAATTTTTTCACTTTTTCAGCTTTTTATAATATTTAATAGGTAAAAGTATTGTATTTTATGTTTTATATCTAAACTAGACTATACTTGGGACTAATTAACACTAACATAATAAATGTCGCGTGTAGGTAACATTTTCTTTTACTCGTCTGAAGTGAGTAACTCAGCTAACTGGTCGCTAACCGGCTTCCTTACCTCATGTAACTATATTTTGTATTGAATTATTCATGTGCAATGCAATGTAATAAATAAATAAATTTAGTCCGAATTTTTTATTGCGATACTGCTCATAGATTACTTGTATGTTTAATCTTTATACACGATGAAAAAATTAAAATGACATGAATAGTTTTATTTTTGAATAGAATAAATTAGAAATAAATTTTTGCTTGGTGTCATACCAGGCCTGTGTCACTCCCCGTGTACCTACATTATTACTATGCGCGCAGGCGGCCCCTCCGGGTGGTAAATTCAGTTATACGAATCGTTTGTCCAGAGTAATAAGAATGAAATTGGCTTGCAATGGATGTCTAGGTATCTATGCGAAAAGGTGCTGAGTTCTGACGTAAGCTAAATCAAACCATATCGCTAGCCACATTGAGTAGATATTTCTTTGAATTTCTTTGCAGAGTGAGACTTTTGTACGTTAGTATTATTTATTCTGTGGTCATACCTATATAGATTACAGAGTAGTTAGACTTAGATCAACTCCACCAGCTTTTATGAGTACCTGTTTTTGCTCCTGCCCCCTGAGTAATTTTACGGTTGTCGCGAAATAAGCAGCTACGGGAAATTGTGTGCGCTAGAACTGGGATAAGACATTGTTGGGAATCAGTGGTGAGGTGTCTACATTTTGTGGTATGAACACAGTATCACCTGAAATAAATTCAGTGAGACTCTCAGCTTCGATTACGTTCCTTTGCAAAGTAGTTATGATAACTTTTTTACCTGATATCCGATTTTAATGAAATATACATTGCTCCAAGCTGAGCTTAATCGATTGTTGAAAAAGTGGCCAAGTGCGAGTCGGACTCGCCCATGAAGGGTTCCGTAGCAGCAAGTAACATATAGAAAAGTTCTAAAATTGCGTATGACGTATTAAAAAATAACTATCTATAATACCGAGACCGCTATAGTTTTAATTGAAAGTACATACTTTGAGGTATATACCACATTTTTTTCAGAATGATTTTGGTAATACTTCAAAAGTTACGGTGGGGGACACCACAAGTTTTAACTTTGTATTAGATTATCTCAAGACTGGGGGGTTTGATCTACATAGTTTCAAAGCAGTTTTTGTTGCATTTTAAAAGACCTTTTCAACGATACCCCACACGTTGGGGTTAGTCCAATTTAATTTTTTAAATTTACTTTGCGTTGTATGGGACGGGGGGCTGAAAAAAAACATTTTTCATAATTTTAAAAACCAACTTCAATATCTATCTCTCCACCAATTTTGGTGCCAATCGTTGCAGTAGCGGCGGGGTACGAGCCCGGACAGACAGACAGACGGACGGACGGACGGACATGACGAAACTATAAGGGTTCCTTGTAGACTACGGAACCCTAAAAACCGCGTCAAAATACATCCAGTATTTTTGGAGATTAGGGTGACCATACCTACAGACAGACAAAAATGTTATATCAATCTTTTTTGTGTTCAGTTATTGACTGAATTCACCCTTAAAATAGTTTCAGTATATTATATTAGACCCTGTATATACAGGCTGCCTTTTTATCACCGGCAAAATTTTTGAAGCAAGTTCAGTCCATGATACTGAACTACTTTCTATAAAAAAAGTTATTAATAATCGATAAAAATTTTTGTCCTCCAATACAAAATTCGTTTGGCTGAGCGCTGATTTGTATAGGACGGAATTTTTTTATCCATTTTTAATAACTTTTTTTATAGAAAGAAGAGAATTCATACTCCACCGACAAGAGCATACATAGCTCTTAAATCTAGATAGAATTTTTTTTATAGATTGTTTATAACTTTTTTTATAGAAAGTAGTTCAGTCAGTAATCCGTATCATGGACTGAACTTGCTCCAAAAATTTTGCCGGTGGATAAAAAGTCTAGTCTGTATATTATTGAAAAAATAATTCTATGATTTTTCATTTCATGGTGGTCCGAAAACGCTTTGTCTTGATATCCAGAGTGGATGTACCCAAAATTCCTTTTTTTTCCTGTGTCTTTCCCACCGTCAATTGCTTGCACTATTATTATTATACCTGATAATTATATTGCAATGCAAGACACATAGTTAATGCGGCCTCTCTCATCAAAATCTGGTGTGTCTCTAAATTCACGAAGTCGAATCGGATTCGGGTGTAGTGCACAAACGCAACTCAAGAATTTTCCATCCGAATTTTTCTCGTTTTGGATTTGATTTGAATATGAATTGGATTCGGTGAGGTGCACAACCGCTCTAACAGGCATTGACTTATACCTGCCTATACGAGTATTACTAGCGTACTAGCAGGTAAAATAAAACGTCGTCTACCTTCCATATTAATATAGGTGTACCTATAAACAATTCAACTCACAGATTCAAACTAGTACCTACCTACCTAATCCATCAACAAACAAGCAATTTCCTGGCATACAAAAACCAACCCAACCCACTCAAAAAATACTAATATGAACCCACTAACTGCTTCTTTCCTATACATATCGGAGTCCGATATTTTTTATTATATTACATAAATCAATATATAGATGTTTTAATAATATTCTTTGGATCTGTACTTACGTGATTTTTTGTTTGTTTCGAGTTTACTACTGTGAAAAACAACGGCTGCCGGCGACGCGCAAAGTCAAACTGAGTGAGTGAGTGAAGTGAAGGAAGGAAAGGAAGGAAGCTTGCTTGTTGGCCTTGTTGCCCATGGTTGCACACTGTCATGTGTGTGCCGCATATGTGCCGCATGCCGGCCGGCGTGAGATGAGAATAGGATGAAATTGGTACCTATTAATGTATGTACGTACGTACCTAGTTGGTAGGTTAGGTAGATACCTACGTAATCAAATTGATTGAACAGAAGTAGTCTGTTGATTGTAGGACGACTTGTTGCTTTGCTTTGCGGACATGCCCATATCATGAAATCTGATGTATGTAGTTAGTAGGTACCTATAATACCTACTTATGTCCTACTTCTACTCGAATGCTTTGCTTTCGGTCGGACTTCGGAGTGATTACCTAGTAGGCAGGTTATGTTCTAAGTAAGTAGGTAAGTACATATTCAACTTTAACGGACTCGCTTTTAATAAATAGGTACTTAGAATATATTAATTCGTAGACAAGTTACAAATACAAAACCACAGAATAATATTAAAGTTAGGTACCTATACAAATACAACTTACCT
Source organism: Acrobasis repandana (assembly GCA_963576875.1). NCBI lineage: Eukaryota > Metazoa > Arthropoda > Insecta > Lepidoptera > Pyralidae > Acrobasis > Acrobasis repandana. The sequence goes on along the minus strand of OY756230.1, from coordinate 3,716,711 downwards.
ATTTTACGTTACGTTGGTACCTATCTTACAGCAATATGAAAGAAAACTAGTGTCAACGATGTAGAAAATCAAAGAGCTTGGGCCATCTCTAGAAAAATTAAATTCCAAGCTCTTTGTCACAAGAAAACAAAAAGCCCAAAAATATTTTATGAAGATTTTAAAAATATAAAAGTTTTAAACGCATGAAATGTTTATGTATGTCTTTACTGCATAATGCGGAATTACCCTAAAAAAGGAAAAAAAGTCAAATATGTCAGTGTCAAAAAAAATTACGTCAACGTCATTACCAATACCAAAGTTTATCAACCAAACCAAAACATAGGTACATATTTTCGTAAACATAGTGCATATTTTATTTACATATCTAACGTCTTGTGACCTAAACCAACAAATCACATAGTAGGAGTGAAATTGTTCTGTGCTTTCACTGCACTGCTTGTGTTATACTCTGTCTTGTTTATAATAAACAATTTCGATTTAAAATACATACTTAAGTCATCTGATTAAAAAATGAGCCAACGAAGAGTTAACAGGTCAGCTGCCGAAGAAACGCCAGAGAACATAGAGGAAGCTGTAACCGAGTGCGTCCGACTTATAGTGTGCCGAGAGGGCAGCAAAATTCCTCTAAAGCGCGCGGAAATCTTAAAACACTTAAGTGCCACAACACAAACCACTGCCAGCCAAGTCAAAGAGGTTATTGTTGAGGCGAACAAGATACTAAAATCGGTAAAAACTTACAATTATAATAAATACTTAGCCGTGTGGTTACTGGCAGAGCACTCCCAAGTCTTCCCGTGAATGTCGTAGAAGGTGACTTAGGAAACACAAGTTCAATTCAATTCAATTCAAAATATCTTTATTATCTGACGACCTCCGTGGTGTAATGGTCAACACGCTAGTCCGCCAATCTGGAGGTTCTGGGTTCGATCCCCAGCCAGGGCAAGTTGGAAAATGGCCTTTTTCAAATTGTCCTGGGTCTTGGGTGTTTATTGTATGTTTTATCGTTAGTTTATTGTTGTTAGTATCCCATAACACAAGTTTAAAACTTACTTTGGGGCTAGCTCAATCAGTGTGATTTGTCCCTATATATTTATTTATTTATCATAGGATATTTATAATATCTCTTAATAATAGTCACTTTATTTTGTTTTGCACAAATGTTGACGTCAAATCGTTACTTAAAGCTAAGTTTACGCCGCTTCCTAGGCGCAAGTGCAGAAGAAGCGGCAACAAACTGCACTGCACGTTTTCTCCAAAGACGTCAACTAACAAACTAAAAACTTAAAATTAGTTAAATAGATGGACAGAGATTACATTGTTTATTATGTCATAATTAAATTGAATTATAAGAATTACGAAATTTAAAATAATGTCAATTTGTTAATTTAGTATGTACCAATGTACCTAAATTATGACATGTCTAAGTATACAAACCTTTAAGAGGGACCCGCGCCAAGCTCAAGCCAGACCTTTTTGTCTTTAAGATAGTCATTGGTCCTATAATAAGCCTTCTCACAAAGTACTTTCTTTACATAAGCTTTGAATTTTCTGTCTGGCATATCAAGGACCGATTCTGACAATTTATTATAAAAAAGTATACACTTCCCCATAAAAGACTTACTGACTGTATTCAGCCTGTAATACCGGCTAACTAAGTTATTCTTATTATGTACATTTCTATCTGTAAAATCACTTACTTTATTGAACATGGAAATTTTTTTCCTTACATACATTATATTTTCAAATATGAATTGTGATGCAAAAGTAAGTATACCTATTTCCTTGAATAATTCCCTCAGTGAGTCTCTCGATCCTAAACCGTAAATGGCACGAATTGCTCTTTAAAGCTCCAAGCTAAACAAAGCTTATAAACATCAATGAGACCTCTCTAACGGCCAGCATGGAGTGTGTAGGCCAATTTCTCTGACTGCTCTGGCTAATGTATGGCTCTGGTAGTACAGAGAGGGTCATGCTCCTGTAGTAGAGACGAAAAAAGACCTGATAATGAATAATAAATACTACATCCGGAACAGAACACCATTCTGTTGCTATATAATGAGAATCAGGCTGGTGGGTACCCTTGTGTACTTGTCTATGTGGTTTTCCGCATATAATAGGACCACTTAATCCTTCTTGTGGATTAAGGAATAAGCACAAACAGCTCGCACAACTAAAGCAATGAATAAACGAAATAAACCTACATTCTCTATGAGGGTTGTCGGTGGGCGGCGGCTGTTTGTATTATTCCAGTCTTAATACCACAACAAAATTGTTTTAATGATTCTGACTTTTTCTTCTCCACTTTCCATGATCTGAGGCATCTTTGGATGACCGTTGACATTTGACATGCATATTGTCTTTGGAGAAGAAAAAGCTAGAAAACGCACCCCTCTCGTTCCTTGGTCTGAGTGCACCTGTGATGCCGAAACAACACATCTAAGGACTCAACTAGAAGGTAGTGGATAGATTTAATGAAAAGGCCACTGAATTGTGAAATACCCTACATTTTGTGGGAAGGATCCGTCCTTTTTTAACCCCCGAGGCAAAAAGAGGGGTGTTATAAGCAGTGATCGGAATAGGTATAGCGATTTGAGGTCAATGATCTCAATCGTATATGTTAATATGGACATGCCATTGGAAATATTTTTTTATTTTTTTGTACTATTATATATTTATTTATTTATTTTACTCTTTATTGCACACAATTTAACAAATTATACATAAATAATAGATAAAAATTTTAGCATACAAAAGGCGGCCTTATCGCACAGCAATCTCTTCCAGGCAACCTTAGGGTAGTATGGATACAAAAGAAATTTAGATATGTTACAGGTGAGGTACAATATTTTAAAGGAGATATACAAATAAAATGTTATAGAATACATATAATACATTCTTTTATAAAAAATATTTACATATATATATAAATATATATACAATATAATATAAATAAGATAGTGTATACGAAAGAAAGTAAGAACCTAAACAAGATGCGAAAGGAAAAGAGTGACTTACAAAGAAGAAAGGAATTGTGATTTGACTTGCGATTTAAAGCTGGCTAGCGTTCGAGCCTGTCGGATGGACAGTGGCAGTGCGTTCCAAAGCCGAACAGTTTCTACAGTGAAGGACTGTGAATAAAACCGGCTTATAAAATACTTATATATAAAATACTCTCAAGATCGGCTATAAAAAGGTCGTTTTAATGGTCATGCATGTGTAACATTCGAGTGGCAATTTCCTTTTTTAATGATTTTTAGACAGTGTTTCACAAGTTAACATTCATTTGTTTTCTCGTGGGAAATGTGTTTTCCCGCAATAAAGTACGTAGAAACCTTCATGGCTTTGCACACAGCAACTCACCAAAGTTTCAACTCAATCAGATGAATTGTATTGGAACACAATAGACAAAAAAACTCGCATTAATTTTATTACTTGACAGATAAATAAAAATTAATTTAACCCTAGATAACTAAACATTCGTCTGGCAGACTACGCGACCCCTTGCATAAGTCTAGTTCACAAACTTTCGCGTACCCCCTGCTTGCACGCCTTTGTATACCTTCATAATTAGAGTGAAAAGTGGCACAAATGCGGCGTTTGCGCAAACAATTGTCTTTATTTGTGATTTATAATCACCGCGTCGTCTAGATTACGAAAGTTTAGTTATAACAGGTGCAGATTTTCAAAGGTATCTAAATTGCATTTTATTTTATATTAGTATTTTAAAATAAATAAAAATAATAAATGTTTGTATTATAATTAGATAATATACATTAGCATACTAGGAAATAATATGAACTTCATGAAAACGGTTATTTTTTAATGACTAGGGTTTAATAGTAAGATGTCATTCATACTACTAATTGTTTTCAACTTTTTCTCATATACCTAATATTATTGATGGATTTATAAATGGAAACATATGTCCTAGGCTGAAAGTACAAATTCACGTTTATTAAGATTGATGACTCTGATAAAAGTAACAAGATAATTTAACTTCTGTGGTGATGACAAATAATTGGAAGGTTGCAAGTCAATACAATATCAGCATTGATACTGATGTCTCGTGCCAATATTTGGGTTCTGAATGAGATTTTTTAGTACCAAGTAAAAGACAACAGAACCCAAATTATTAATTCGGATGATTTGAACATGAAAAGAAACGTACTTCAGGTAGCATCCGACATGTGCTTTAGCAACTCTTTGATTTGTATCCAGTAAAACTCATCATAAATGGTCATCTGCACTAGGATTACTCCTACTTATGTTATGATACGTCGCGAATAACATCAAAAATAATAAAAAAATAGCAACACGGCGAGATTTTGTTTTGAAATTGACGAACCACCTCATGGAGCCTTGGTTGCGGCAACTTGTTCGGACGGTAACTTTGAGACGTGACATCAAGGTCATGATAGGAGATATCCTTGGTGAAATCATATGAAGAATCTGCTCCATTTCCTTAAGTATGAAATATTACAAAAAAATTATACGTTTGCCCGTCGAAATTGCTAAGGAAGACATAAAGTTGATGCCTTAGATATAAAAATGCAATTTGTGGCACCCATAATGTAGATGTGTATAAAAGGTATGTGGCATCATTAGTATAAAATTATTTATACTTGTCTCTATTCACAAGAGCCCTTTATACGAATCATGTAACAATTTCTTCCTCACGTTAAATGATGTTGATAATATAAGATTTTTTAATGCGTAGTCCGCTAGACGAATGTTTAGTTATTGTGTAACTCCCAGGATAGTTTAGTTATCTAGGGTTAAAACGTTTTACTATTCCTTCCTTCAAATTTCGATTAGGTAGTTACTAATTTAATAAATTAATTCAACCCCACAAAAATCCAAATAATAAACAGAATTTGCCGGAAAAAAGGCCTGTCCATGTTGTGTACGACATCATACAAGTACCAAAAATCGGTCTACCTATTCCGATAACTGTTTATAAGTTAGATGTGTCTGTGTGTCTGTCTGTTGCATGAGTTAGCTATAATTTATTTCATCCAGGTCTTTTTTTAGTCTCAACTGCAGGAGCAGAACCCTTTGTACTACAGAGTCATACTTAGCCAGAACAGAGTATTTGGCCTACACTCTCCACGCTGGCCAGACGGGTTGAAGACATCTCATTGATGTTTATAAGCTTTGTTTAGCTTATTTTTCCTAATTCGCCTTCTACGACTTCCACGAATTTTTCTGCATCTGCCGGGAACCATTTATTTACTTCTTAGTTTTTTTTTTGTCAGAGGTTACCTACTTGTTAATGTTGACAAAAAAAGGGTTCCCTTCCCACAAAACAACCCACAAAAAAAAAATCTTTTCAATTTTGCAGGTATATGGGTATAAACTGGTGCAAGTGGATGTGAAGGGTGGCATTCAGTACATTGTAGTGCTGGACGAGGAGTGTCAATCTGAAGCACCGTCTAGTATGGACATGTCGCACCGCAGGTTGTTGACAGCGGCCCTCACTCACATATACATGACGGGCGGACCTGTCAAAGATGGTAAGTGTTTCATTTTCTTATGTTTAAATGGGCACTGGTGTCACATACTTCTGCTCCTTCAACATGTAAGTGCAGTGGCAGAGGAAGATCAAAGTTTTATGTGGGCAAGCTACTCGTAGTTCTGTGAGGCCCTCAGGATCCCAGGTTCTTCTGTGGTGTGGGAGGGAAAGGGGGAGGGATCCGATAATTATCCTTGAACATAATTTCCATCCCTGTTTACAGATGATATGTGGAAATTTCTGACTGAAGCTGGTCTGATGGAGGAAAATGACCATGCGGCAAGGAAGATTTTAACAACCACTTTCACAAGACAATTGTATTTGCAGTATTCAAAGGTTAATGTTACTTTTTTGGATTTTGCTTTTTAACATACATTTTTGTTTGGAAAAAGGGCGGTTGGCAATTTTATGACATCATACAGGCTGACTTTGTAACCCTTAGCTATATCAAAATGTTGGAATCAGTGATTCTGATATTTCTGATGCCAAGACTAATAATAGCTAATACATACAAAAAATAAAACCGTAAAAAAAGTTTTTTTTTTCTCCATTTTGCAGATATAATACACCATTTTTGGTGCAGTTCTGTAAAAGGCAACTTGTTTTTCAGGTGGGCGATGGTGAGCTTACACGGCAAGTATTCAGGTGGGGTCAGAGAGCAGAAGAGGAAATGCCCAAGATTTTCCTTTTAAATAAGGTGGCTCAGGTAGGCATCATCATTAGTCTAGTCTCCTCTGCTGGAGCACGACCCTCTGTACTACCAGAGCCATAGAGCAGTCAGAGGATTTAGCCTACACTCTCCACGCTGGCCAGACAGGTTGAAGAGGTCTCATTGATGTGTATAAGCTTTGTTTAGCTTGTGTTTCCTATGTCGCCTTTTACGACACACACACACCCACGCCGGTACATATTCTGCCGGAAACCACATGGCAATAGTGGCTCAGGTAGTGTGCTTCCTTCTAAGTCGGCAAGATTTTAGTATTTTCTACTGCTTATGCAATGGCACTAGAAATAACGACTAGACGAAAAGATTTTGATACATATTATCACGCCTGTTTCTAACAGGGGTAGGCAGACACTATGGATCTCCACTATTGCTACCATCCTGACAGATCTCTTTCACTTCACCTTACTTATAACTCTTCATGTATGACCGCCTGTTCCTTTAGACCTCTCCTTTTTAGGGTTCTCACTTCACAGGGCTCTATCTCCTGAACCATAATAGCTAGACACTTAAGGTGAAGGGTTAGGCAAATGACCTTGAAGTGGCGCCCACATTTGAAATAAATTGTTAACTCGTAAATATGGAGATAATTTCCATATTGCTCTTCGTCGCGCACTAGATAGCCCTTTAAATTATTTTATGAACCACCGTTAAAAGTATTTACATGAGTTCGTCTAGCTTTAAAACTTGCCTCCGCCAAAAGTGGCCACGGCAAGTTTTAAAGATAGACGGATCACCAATAATAGTTTCAACGGCAGTTCATAAAATAATTTAAAAGGATATCTAGTGCATGACGAAGAGCAATATGGAATTTATCACAATATTTACGAGTTAACAATTTATTTCACACTTCAAGGCCATTTGCCTATATCTTCACCTTAAAATTTTCACCGATATGTATTAATGTGGCCGCTATAACAAAAATTACTCAAAATAAAATAAAGTTAAAAATTAAAGGGGGTCGTCATACAAGAAACCTGTCTTTTCGGCGTTTTTAACTCGATCTTTATAATGAAATTTACTAGACACTTGAAATTTTTACCGATTGTGTATTATTACTGTGGCTGCTATAATAAAAAAATATTAAAAATAAGATAAAGTTAAAAATTAAAGGGGTCGTCATACAATAAACGTGTTTTTTAAGCGTTTTAAAACATTGTACGGAGGGTACGGAACCCTTAATGTACGATTCCGACTGGTCTGGTGTAGGACGACCTTGATCCACTCTTCCACTTTCATTTGCTTCGTAGACCCTTTTATTAAATCTTCTTTAATCCATTCTTTTTACATGCCCACATACAGGGTGACTTTTTAAAGTGTCCAAATTTTTGGAGCAAGTTCAGTCCATAATACTGAACTACTTTCTACAAAAAAGTTAATTTAAAAACGATAAAAAATTGTCGTCCGCCCATACAAAATCCGTCCGTCCGTATGGGAGAACGAATTTTTATCGATTTTTAATAACTTTTTTTTATAGAAAGTAGATCAGTCATCTTATGGCTTATGCCCTGTGGGTTTTAGAAAGCTGATGATGATGATGATGAGTTCAGTATCATGGACTGAACTTGCTCCAAAATTTGGACACTGTTTCAAAACTCAGCCTGTAGACTGGAGCCTAGAGCGAAATTTTTGGGGGCCCCTCCCCCAAAAATTTCGCTCTAGGCTCCAGGCAACAAATTTGAGGCTTGGTTGACAACATTTGAAATTGGTCTCGCCTCTTTTTGCTTGTTAATATAGGAGTTGCCGCTCTATGTATGTACCTATTATAGATACAACAAATCTTACCTCTATGGTTGACCCCCCTGCCTTGCTAGTGCATTAGTCAGAAGTCAACGCAGGTTAGGGGCGGCAAAATGTGAATAGCCTATTAGCGGCAAATGTAAGACTGCTACTGGGCTGGGTCTATACCACATTAAATAAATCCTTATGTCTCAGTAGTTCAAAACCAATGAAAAAATATACCATCGAGGCCTGCTTAAGGTTTAATGTTTCGTATCTTCCAGGCCTTCGACAAGAGTCCCGAATATTGGTGCGAGCAGCACAAGTTGGCGATGGAAGAAGCTGCCCCGCAGTCAGCCCAGTGACCAGTGAGCTCGGACCATGCAAAACATCATCATTATTCAACTACCTGCTAAACTTATAGACAACCTCCATGGCATGTCAACTGTTACCCAGGGCTGGATTATCCATGCTTGGCTATATTTATATGGCGTTACCAAAGGTTAACAACAGGGCATATTTATCCGGCCCTGTTAACCTTTGGTAATACATTACACGTAGTCACGTATAGTCTGACACTCAGCAGGGAGGGAGTCATGTAAACCTAAGGCCATGCCCCCGGTGGTTGCGGGGTGTCCTCGCCACAGTGACAGGATTTGCTAGTGGTGGCCAAAAACTAATAAATAGGTGTATCATTGATATCAAACAGTGAAAAACACGCGCTTCGCCACACGACTTTGAACCTTATTCACGCAATTTAGAGTCTACTTCTGTATGGCCGCGTGGTTGATAAATAGGGTTGCCACTGCGAAAATTTGGCTTAGCCATTGGCTGTCATCATTGTGTGGCAGTCATCAAGCCACGTAAGATGCCTTTAGGCAGCTTGAAAAATTAAGACTAAGTTATGAGTGTAAGTGGCCAAGTGTTGGCCACCTACACGAATAACAAGCTGATTTTGCTAATAATGATAAATGTTGATTATTGCGTTAATAAAAATGACTGATTTGTTTAGTTATTACTTTTATTGCTTTATCCAAGAGTTATCCGTCTCTGTGGCGTAATGGTTGTTACCACGCCGGTCCGCCATTTTAAGGAGGTTCTGGGTTCGATCCTTAGCCAGGGCAAGTTGGAAGAAAATGGCCTTTTTTTAATTTGTCCTGGGTCTTGAGTGTTTATCTATACATGCACAGACGTAGTGGTAGGTCTGTGTATACATGTATTGATGTATGTAAAACAATGGATGGACCCCATATTTTTCGGTTTATCAAAGCAGTAAAAATTCACAAAGATACAGCGCGTCGAAGTTTCGGAGTGGGGGTGATGACGTCACCGTCAAGTGAAATCGTACTTGATCGTGACGTCATGTGGAATTTAAATGCGCTGTATCTTTGTAATTATTTGCTAATAAAAGAAAAGAAAATATACGTATACAGTATTTTTAATAAACTACTAATGAGATAAAAATATTTGTTTAGTCCATCCGTTATTATCGTTTTGGGCGGATAATAGTTTAACCCTGTGGTTTAAACCAAATCAGTTAGTACCCGTTTCAAAATGACGATTAGTGTTTAAAATACGGCATGTACCTATGCTGTAACATAAAGTTACTGGTTTAGCTATTTGAATGAAATTTCTTTTTTTACTACAAAAACGTTTAATTGACTCGTTTCCTTCTAAGTTGTAACTATAACAAATCATCCACAGAATGACAAAATAAAAACTAATTTATGAGACTGGATTGTATGCATTCGCATATTTAGCTCATTTTCATGGATTATTGCATATTTTACCCAAAACAAACGCACCTAAAAAATGAGGGACCGAATCCACAATTTAAGTACCAAACAATATACCAGTTTTTGTTGACGGTGTAAAAAGTTTATTAAAGTTAATTGTTAATTTACTGTCACTATCTTAGTTATTGTATGCGATTTTAAAAGTTGTATAGGTTAAATAAATCACTTTTTGTGTATACTTTAAAACAATTTTATGCATGTTTGTTTACATGCATATTTCAAACGTTTTGTTGCATAGGTACTTATAAACTGATCTATAGTTATTACGTAACAACTTAACGACAAATCATTCAACAAACATATAATAAAATATTCAAAAAAACATAATAAAGAAAAACAAATGCAACAAAATCCTCATGAAGATCAAGTTCAAAAGGCCATTTTTGAAATGACATACAAAAATAACATATCTTAGAATTCGAGTATGAGTTTTATGTAAAGCTAAAGTTAAAAGTAACTTTGTAATAGAGATCTGTTTTTAAACAAATAAGTATATGTTTTATACAACGTGGAAAAGACATATATGTATAGGAAAGCACATACATACTTGTACCACAGAATAAAAAGTAATACCTTGTTCTAATATTTAATAACGGTATACAAAGAATCATTGATAGCCAGTAGTTTTTAAGAAAAACTATTTTGAAATATCAGCTGTTTTAAAAATTACGTTTAGTTTGTGCTATTTTTATGACGCTAATGTCTTTTCCACATCGTATATCAGTATCACATAAATTACTAGAAATAACATCACATATCAAGAGCCAAAACCATATTCTCCAATTTCTTATTCAGCACATAAGCATGAATAGAAGTTAGTCTCTTGTAAATCACCTCGTATTCATTCGAAAAAGGCACATGGCTTATGCTCGAAATAACTCTATACAACTGTTCAAAACATTGTTTTACAGGAGTGCCCATGACGACGCGGAGTTCTACATCTAAACATTCGGATACGGATTTCTTGAGACGTTCTGTAAGATCTGATTCCTTCCTCTTGATCTTCCATTCTTTGGTGGTAGCGTTACACACAAAGCACGGACAGACGGAGTGGCATTCAGTCAGTATGTTCACTTTTCTCTCTTTTATTGTTAAAGGGTTCTCCAACCAGTGGAAGCTGTGAATAAAAAAACATTTCTGTTTGAGCCACTACATTAACAGATGTACATAAAACAAGCCAATAGACCTAGAGAAGGGGAGAAACTGTAATAATTTCTGTTTGAGCCACTACATTAACAGATGTACATAAAACAAGCCAATAGACCTAGAGAAGGGGAGAAACTGTAATAATAGAATGGCAAGAATAGATTTGAAATAATTATTAAGTGACTGAGCGAGCGAGGGCTTCAAGTAGGGGCGAAAACACGCATAACTCTCGGACCGTTGAACTAATTTTGATGCATAGAATTCCTTGGGCATCAAAATTGGTTCAGCCGGTTTTGAGATATACGCATTTTGGTGAAAATAAATATTGCTCTATAACTTTCGAACTGTTAATCAGATTTGGATGAAACTTAACATTTCACGAGATAGTATCTACTATTAGGTACATACTCGTATTTTGGAATAATAATCGTGAGGTCAAGTTCGTGGTGGTTTTTGACGACGGGGGGTCTTAAGGTTGCCCTCTAACCAACCGCCGTCCCATTGCGGACCTCGGGGTGGGCGGAAGGAGGTATAAATATTCGACCATATTGGCGCTCCCTGAAATTACGCCCGGGGCAGGTGCCCTGGTTTGTCCTCCTAGATCCCAGTCTGCCTCTTCTATATATAGCTTGTGGCTGAGTCTGGCTGCATACGTCACATACTGTTCACATGTATCGGCACACACTCACATAGTCATAATAACAAATATGGATACACAGATCAGATACTTACGCATGTGTAACTGTTAGTTCTGTGCCAGCTTTAATATTATGTAGAGCAATCAAAGCCACAGAGTTGTTGAGAGTCACTTTCTGAAGATTAGGCACACAGCAATGTTTCAATTTCCCTATGAAAGGGAACAATCCCTTATGTCCGTTTGTGTGTGCTCCGATCCCATCACTGTCATTAATATCCGTTATCAGAATGAGGGAGGTGCTGCGATGGAATAAACCAATATGCATCATTATTCTCGCTAAAGCTTTCATTGCTGACGTTTGGCCTGACGCATCCACAGGCAAAAAGGATGGCAATTTTTTCAATTGATCCAAAAACAAAGCGCACAGAAAACTTTTTTGATACACGGCGCCATGCACAAAATGGCGGTCGTTATTAAAAGTCAACAATGACGCAGGGTTTTTGCCATTAAATACCTCACTTACTGTAGCATTCTTTATTCTGTCCATCCCAAAATCATTGGAAATAGCTATCAGATCATCCCAAGAGCCACACAGGTTTTTAATTTTCAGCATAACTTTATACAGCCATCGTTCATCATTATCAATTTTTAACAATCTCCCAACCATTTTACATTCATTTGCATGGTACTCCGCCAAGCAGGTTTCCTCACATTGTTTGCTACAGAATAAAGCAGCAATGCAGCCGCTGCATGGGAACAAGTTGAGGTCAAGCTTGCGGCAGTAATAGCAGCTGAAGTACTGGTCTGGTTCAGTGGGAGCCCAGCTCACAAAAGCTTTTTCCAGGGCCACCAGTGTGCCAGGAGCAATATCTCTTTTTGCAACCACTTTAGGGACCCCAGACTCAATAATTACATCAACGTCAGTGCTAGCACAAGGAATGTCTGGGTTTTGGCTTTTTAGTTTATAGTATTCCTCTGCACTCCTCCTGAAATGAGAAAAATATTGATAATCATCATCGGTATATATATTCTGTTATCATCTTAGAAATATTTAAGATAAAGGTACAAATAAACACATAACTTACTTAATCTTCTGACTATGCTGGGCAAGTGGGTCTATCTTTCTTAATTCGCTAAGCGCTTGGTGCTTCCTTCTCCTCAGCTTATCAATAACATGTTTAGCTGTTTGACAGTTTATTCCCAAGGCCGTACTGCAGTCTTTCTCGCAAGCTTTATACAACTCAGCGGAGAAAAGCACAGCAGATCTGTTGCTGTATGCTAATTTGAGAGATAGGGAACCATTTGGAGCATGCGCTAATGCTCTGTTATAAAGTAGGAGAGCTTTTTGAGGGTACCCTGTTTGGTATGCTCTATTACCAAGTTCCCGATACTTATCTGACTCGGATTTGGTTTTTTGTACTTCCACGAAGATTGTTTGGTTTACAACTTTAAGAGCTGCCATGACAACATTGGCTAGGTAGTCTTTGTCATTGTCGTCGGCCTCCATGGCCGCGAGGACGTCGCGTGATAGCTCCTCATTGAGTTCTTCAGGAAACTTGTCCATTTTGCTGTTGTGATCTTCCTCTAGCTTGTGATGATCTGCCAGAAATCTGGAATGGCATCAAATCAATTAGTGTTAGTGCAGTGATACAAGGGGGAGGGGCAACTAAATATGCCAGTCCAAGTCCAGTTATTTCTAGAGATGAGGGTGGTGCAAATATGAGACTCGGGTGTCACCCGACTCGCCCCCCCCCCCCCTACCCCCCCCCCCCCAACTACACCACTGGCTATAAGTAAAGAAATATAAAATGTATTTTTTTTCAAAACATTTTCGTATTGAAAAGACGTGCCGTCTCACCCAGCCGGGTACGTGTACTTCTTCATGCTCCACAGCCCTGACTACCTCAGTGGCTTCGCCTCGCTCATGGTACTCTCGGCACCTGCGGCCCCATAGACACCGTGCTAAGCGCCACGGTAACGCTTGGTCGCGGAGGATAGAGAAGCAGCAACGTAACACCGACACTCCTCTCGAATCCCCGCGAACTCTACCACGGCTGTGAGAGGGAGTTCACCCCTTTGCCTCACCGGGGTCTGGGGAGGCCTCGGCCTCGACCCAGGCCATGGGTTCCTTTCGCTTCCCTGCGGGTGGCAAGGCCGCAGGTACTGATCCCCCCATTGCTACAAGATCTCGTAAGTACCTACCTTAAACCACCAATACGATTAGTGCCTGTCTTACTAAAATAATTGTATTTGTTACCGTCAGCAAGGGTAGGTACCAGTTACATTTAGTAAAAATAGATGAATAAGTGTAATGAAAACAATAGAAAATATACGTACCTACTTAAGGTAGGTAGCACACTAAATTAAATTTAAAAGAACAAAAATTATAACAAAACAAAAGCAGAAAGCACTAAGCAGCCGTTGGCGGGATGTTGCCAATGTTGCCGTACCTATGTTCCGTATGTTGCAGAGTGTTGCCAAAGAGAATATAATCACTACGTTTTAAGTGTTGCCAGCAAGGTCTTATCAAAAGTTACCTGAAATGTACAAAAAAGTAACCTTTTTGCAGGAAAAGTAACCATTGACATTTTTAACCTACTTTCAAAGAGGAGGTTATCAATACGTCGCAATTCTTTTTTTTATGTATGTTCACCATATTCGAAGACGCCCGGAGCGATTTGAAAAATTCTTTTTGTTTGAAACGGTAGAGTCAAACAATCGTATCTATACACAAGCATTTTTTCAGACTTCTAAATATGGCAACAGTCACAGAACTGTATATACTAGATAAATAAAGCCTTTCAATTTGTATGAGAACCGCTCGTGCCTATTTTGAACTGTCAAATGTAATGTCAGTGGTGACATTTAGTGATGAGAACATTCTGTTTGCGCTAAATCAATTCAAAGACACCGACCAAGTGAATGAAAATGAAAATGAATGCAAATCCGATTTTCAGTCGATTATCACGATTTCGGATCACGATTACAAGTAGCTTCTCAGCGTTTGCCCCTCTGTATGTATGTATATGCAATTAGAACTACGCAATGGATTTTAATGCGATTTTCTTCAATAGATAGAGGGACCGAGTGTACTAATACCAAATGAAAATATTAGCGCTGAAGAACATGTTACTAAAGAAATTGTACTTATACAAACTAGAATGCTTACGAAGTGGCAAACCCGTTCCCAAAAATTATACCTAAAGTTATAGCTCCCCCCGTCTACTTTATTAAACTGACAGTTTGCGGGAAAGGCAAGCCTATAACTTTAGGTAAATTTTTTGGGAACGTTAGGTATTTAAAAATAAGCATTATGAAAATATGAGCTTTGTGTGCGTGGCATTAAGTTTAATTTTCAATGTTGTTTTTTTGAGATTATTACTTGTAGTTATTCTAGATTGTATTATAAATTCTTTGCATGTTACTAATATATTAGGTTATTTGATATCCGAGTAACATGATACCGAGTAACCGTCAAATAACAGATAAGTATCTCTAACCGTGCCTGTGGTCGCGGAACATGGAGTTCTGACGTTCCTCCACGTTATCCGTTACCTACTAGATACGATACGTTATTAAGTTATCCTAACGAATACGTATCTAGAGTCCGAGCGCTGCACCGGCCATTGTTCGGCAGACACAATTGAAGCCGAACGAACCATTCTATCTCTTTCTGTACCCAGCTCAAACGTGATTAAGCGAGCGAAACAATATATAACTTGAATTACTTCTTCAAATTAACTCTGGCGTTCATTGAGTCCCTGACCATAACCAGTCGAAGTTGGCCTCCCGACTCATGCATGGCATTTCTTTTGTTTTGACTTAGATTTTATTTGATTTGTTTTAAACTAAACTTACGACTTACATAGCATACATAAACATACTCTTACTGTCTTCTGTGGTTAAGTATAAATTATCCAAAAATTATCCAGAAATCCGTCGATAAATAATGCTATTGCAAATTTCCCCCACTTCTTCCCCTTATTTTCCCCCCAATCAAAAATCGCGAATGACTTAATAATTTAAATAAATCCCGGAACTTACGTGCCAATTTTCGTCAAAATCGGTTGAAAAATGCAATCTGTAGACGAGAACAGACAGACAAAATAATTTTTCGACTAATCTCGAAACTGAAACGCTTCGCTCGCTCGGTCAATAAATGTTAGTTTCTACAAATATATTACAAACACACTTATGCCACAAAATATCTCAAACATTAGGTACCTCTCAAAACAATGTTTCCCTAATGGATTTAGAGTCATAACATAACACTGTACAACACTATCGTTAAAATAACGCTTCATTTGAACGATGATTGACAAGTGTATGACAACGAATGAATGTGAAAGCATCTAATCGTTTTATTTTCATTGCGTGTTATAAATACTAGGCCATTAAAAATTTGTTACTAATGTAAGCAATGGATTTTGAATATGCGATTTTTACTCAGTCAGCAGTTTTCAGTATAAAAGTTAAACAAAACACGAAATAATTGATTTTAAAATAAATCGAATACTATTTAATAACAAATTTACTTACCAATGAAATAAAACTTTTTCTTTACGTCCTCCAACATTTGTTGACGTGTTTCTGCAGCTCAAAACTGCACATACAGGCATTTTTCTGCAGAGCGGTCTAGGTTAGGTGCATTAAGCTGTCATACGCGGACTAAAGAAGACAATTTTGAATGAAATGAATTTTACTTCAGTTGGACACGCAAAGTACATTCATAGGCTGTGTCAATCTTGATCCATGGTCTGTGGCAACAATTTTATTTGTCAAACAATTGTCAATGTAATTTTTTACATAGACTAAAATGACACTTGAAAAAATGGCATAATTGGCATATAATTTTTTTTAAAGTTCTAAAAAAAACGCAAATCTATAAACTCTTTCTATCTATCCTAATAAGGGTTAAAAACAAGAATTTATACAATAAGGCGTTTTCACATTAGATGGCATTTAAATCAAAAAGTTTGAAATCGTTCTGTCAAAACAAATTATATAAAATATAAAAATACAATTTAAAATAACTACGTGTAATAATCTCAAAAAAAAACATTGAAAATTAAACTTAATGCCACGTACATAAAGCTTATATTTTCATAATGCTTATGTCTAAATACCTAGCGTTCTCAAAAAATTTACTTAAAGTTATAGGCGTCCCTTTCCCGCAAACTGCCAGTGCAATAAAGTAGAAAGGGAGACCTATAACTTGAGGTATCTTTTTTGAACGGCTTTGCCACTTCATAAGCATTCTAGATTGTATACAATTTCTTTGCAAATACCTACTGGTTCAAAGAACACAGACTACCTCCGTCACAGAATACATAGTAAGAGTAAACAGAACGGAATCTCTCGAAATCCGTGGTCCAGTAGTCAAGGCGTTTTCCTTGTGGTCCGGAGGTCGTGGGTTCAAATCCCACAGGGAACCAGCTTTGTGAAAAGTTGTTTCCAGTCTGGTTAAGATATTGCAGGCTTGAATCACCTGATCATCCGAAAAGAAAGATGATTCCGTGCTTCGGAAAGCACGTAAAGCTGTTGGTCCCGAACGCCATCTAGCGTTTGTACCTATCCTAGGATTGTCCTGGTCTACCCTTTGGGTTGCGGAGGTCAGACGGCAGTCGCTCTGTGTAAAACTGGTAAGCTCGTCAAATCACCTAGGTTAGGTAGCGGACCCCGGACTCTGAAGCGTAACCGCTGACGATGCAACCGGGAATACGCTCGGATAATGATGACTGGTTCAAAGAACAATAACCATAGAGTTTGGATCAATCCTTGTGCTTTTCTGTCATTTCATGGAAAAAAAGAGTGAAACCATCGCGTCGCGTTCGTCTTTTATGTTGAATCAGTAGGAAAAGTATTCCTCCTATGTTTTTGCACGTCACGACGCGACGGCGGCGCAGCCCCGCATTTTTCTATAAACTAGAGCTAGAATCTTACGTGTTCTGTTAAATTTTACTTTAACTTAATTCAATATACAGGGTGTTAGTATAAACACTCATGTCATTCAAACCACGGATGCTGAACGCTAAAATAAAAGGACTCGAGTAAATATTCAAAATAATACGCTTTTAAAATTCAAAATAATAGTTTTAATGCATTTTCATGATTAAAGTTTCCGATTTCGTACGTGGTGTCATGGACACCCTAGTCAACTAGGCACCTACCTTCGCCGCGCCGCCAGCCGTGGTAATTACTAATTACATACAAAACACATAAACATAACATGTGATTAAATTATTCATTTACACTTTTTCTGGCTTACTTAGGACAGGCAAAAATAGCTAATTACTCTACCTGTCTAGTAATTTTCGATTTGCGAGACAAGTAAAATTTTTGAAAGTACCTAAACACATTAAAAAGTAAGTACCGATTTAGAGTAAGTATTTTTGGCGTACTTTTAAAAAGTTCATTACCAATCAAGCTTATGTACGTGTACGTACATAAACTATGATAACTATTATAGAAAGATAACAAATTGTTTACAAATCATTTAGGTACCTCTCAGGCCGAGCGGTCTCAGCCCGATAGGGCCGCTCGAGAATACGACGAATCTCAACTTTACATTGACACAAAATTTTTGGATCCTTGGCAAGGTCATTGACCTAGGTTGGAGAGGTTGATCACTTTTAAAAAGCCACGCAAGCTTCTGCGCGTTTTCTGAGGTTATTACTCACTCGCGAAAGCACTAAAGGGTTATCGTCTTCACTCAAGTACGGAGATCTAACCTAATTAGGTAATTACACAATTTAGGCGCGAAAATTGGGATTCGCACGGAATGCGCTGTGACGTGTTCATTCCAAGGCGTGCGCTGAGTGACTGAATTGAATAGCGTGGCGAGCGTGCGTCGGCCAGCCGGCCAGCTGACCCGCTACGACCCCGCCGCGCGGCCCGCGCGCTGATCTTGCGTACCAGCTTGTAGGGTGTGTATTGTGCTAAAGACTTTGTCTGATTTTTTTTTGAAAATTATTAAAAAAAAAAATTATTTGTTTTCACTGGTTTTCGACCTTACTCATGATACTGAACCACTAGTTTCAAGGATAAGACTGTTTACACTAACACCCTGTATACATATGTTTTTTTTATGTTATAGGGCGGCAAACGAACAAGCGGGTCACCTGATGGTAAGTGATTACCGCTGCCCATGGACAACTGCAACACCAGGGGTGTAACAAGAGCGTTACCGGCCTTTCAGAAAGATATATACTGGTTTTTTGTTTTTTATGTACACAATAGTACCTATATTTTAAACTAAATATAAAAAAAATATTCCAAAAACTAACGCACCCTAAAAATTTTAAATAAATTTGACCAAAATTTGGCATTGACAGAACGATTGAAGTGATTCTATTATAAGTTACTGTACTATTATTCTTTTTAAAGAAAACGCCTGATTAAAAGGTAGCATAAGCCTATTAATAAAGTAAATGTTTTTATATTGATTAAAAGTGATATATTTCGTTTATGTGCTCACTGTAAAAATTGCATAATTTATCACAGACCGACGACGATTGTTCTAATAACCCCTCTAATTTATTCTACAAAACATAAAAAAATATTATTTAAATAAATATTAACACCAGGTATCAAATTACTTTTTTCGCACTATGCTTTGTGTTACCAGTTAAAGATTTTTTGAATTTGCTGCTCTTTTTTTGTGCAGAGATACGCTGATTTGACTCTATAATATACATAAATTTAAAAAAAATCCGTTTCATGCATATTCCGAAAAGTCACCAAAATGTAACCTTTTGTGTTGTGTACCTAGAAGTAACCTGACCTGACGGAGTTAAAAATCACCTAAAAGGTTGCTTAAGTAACCTTTTGGCAATGCTAATGCAGTCAGTTGCCTGAATACTGTCACTGTCAGTAGTGTCAGTCAATGAAATTCAACGAATTGACAATGACAGAGGGATGCAAATGTTGCAATTATCACTTCTACCATTGACGGTGGTAACTAGGTACCATCACAGAATAAATGCCCCTATTTTGACGCAGCTGTTGTTTTTTTAAAGCTGACTTGATGGAAATTGGTTTGCTTGACAAATACACTTGTTAAATAGGAAAGGGAAGAAATCACATTCTAATACATTATATTTTTTTCTTTATTTTGCTGAACAGTATAATAATATGATAGGTAATTATTGAATATTTTTCTTAACTAATCATCGGGCAATAATTCAATTCCTTCCATCAAATCTTCGTTCATCAAGGAAGTTGAAGATTGTGAATGTATACAGCTAGAACTA
Organism: Acrobasis repandana; assembly: GCA_963576875.1. Classification (NCBI taxonomy): domain Eukaryota; kingdom Metazoa; phylum Arthropoda; class Insecta; order Lepidoptera; family Pyralidae; genus Acrobasis; species Acrobasis repandana. Next base: position 3,696,925 of record OY756230.1, on the reverse strand, counting down.
CTCGTTGAAGGTTTTTCATCGTCGTCGTCACTCATTTCACAATCTTCATCTTCATCTTCGCTTTCGGAGCTCTCATCACTAACGCGAATAATGAATTGTTCTGTCATATCGTCGATCACGTGGTCGTTTTTTACGTATTCTTCCTCAATACTTTTTACTTTTTTACACAATATCTCCCATTCTTGCTGTCCCATTAGTTCTACTTTTTCCTTTACCAAATCAATAGCCTTGTTAATATTCCACTTCACGTTTTTACTACCCACGTACTGTTTTATGGTAGACCAGGCCATCTCTATTGGATTTAGGTCTGGATGGTACGGAGGTAGTCTTAGAATGTTGTGATTATTTTCAGCCATAATTTTGTCTATTGAAAATGTTTTGAATCTTTCTTTGTTAGCTTTAATTAATTTATATAATTCCGGTTTCAACAGGTTTTCTTCGTATTGTATCCCTTTCTCCGAGAGCCCTGCTTGCATGTCCGCCTTTTTAGTATTTGACGTGGGTGCGATGTCAAATTGTTTGTTGTGGTAGGAGGCGTTATCCACCACCACTACCGAATTAGGAGGAAGATTGGGGATTAATTGTGTTTGCAGCCATTTTACATAATTCTCATGATTCATGTTATCATGGTAGTCCCCAGATTTGCTACCAGCTTTAAAAGTTAGCAATGCATTCGGAATGAATCCAGCTTCCGATCCAGCGTGCACAATGACCACACGTTGCCCTTTTGAAATAGGCTTTTTAAGACCCTTTGTAGAGCCATCTGTCCAACCCTTGGGATTGGAATGGCTTGAATCAACATACGACTCATCCGTATAAACTACAGGTCGTCCCTCTTGACGATACTTCCTAATTTTCTTAAGGTATTCAATTCGTTGGAGTCGGATATTTGAGGTTTCAATAAGAACCTTTCGGTTGTTTTCGACATTTTTCCATCGAAAACCTAAATCATGTATTATGCGTCGTAGGCTTGCTTCTGATCCTTAAAAATTAATATCTTCCTGTAGTTTTCTTCTAAGTTTCTCCAAAGTAGGTAGTTCTTTATTTGTTATGTGAAAATTGTGTATGCATCTTTTGATGACGCCTTGGTCGAAGCTGTCAATTCCAGTTATTGGCTTTTCCCGCGGTCTTTTTTTCCCAGGTGTTCTAAATATGGCAAAAAACTCTGAATTGCGTGCTTCTGTCATAATTCTTCTAATTGTTGCTACAGATGCTTTTGTTGCAAGTGCTGTTCTTTTCTGGCACTCTTTGACGCTAGTTATGATGCCATTTAGTTCATTTTCATTCATTTTATTAGTTTGTACCACTTCTTCTCGACTTTTCTTTAAGTTATTGCAAATGTCAGACAATACGGATTTGTCAGCTACACTTGTTATCCTATTTTCAGGGAGTCTTGGGCCGACTGCGGTGCCGAACGGTCGTCTCCCATTGTCTCCCATTTTGGGACCGGACATAAAAAGTCTGCGATCATAAACCTCTCGCTCGCCTTACGTTCTGCTATTACTGAGACAGACGCGGTTCAAGTAAAATGTGCAATTTGTGGGTGTAGTGTGTTTGCGTAAATTGTGCATTCAACAAGGCCGCCCTAAAACCTAGAACAAAACCTACTGCCGAGAAGAAATCTGGTGAGGTCTTTCCAATTATCTATTTATCTATCTATTTATAATTTGATTATTTGTATAGGCTGCCTATTTAGGTCATCAAAAACTGCGAATACCCTTTTTAAAACTTGGTTAGCCTTAAGACATCAAATTCAAGAGTGACGTAATAGTAAGTAAACATCCTAAATTCAGCATCTGAGAGATGCATACTACAAGAGTCATCAACCGTGATCCTAAATACCCTTTTGTTTGAACGAGCTTCAAATTGTGGTTTCGAAGTCAAGACACTAGATTACCAGCCGAGCTGTAAAACAAAAAAATCCAACAAAATCCGCAGGGAAACCAAAATAAAGAAAACAAACTTAAATATAGCAACAAAATACAATCATGTCTCGCATAAAAGAATCTTAAACTAGCATCACAAATGAAAACTGCTTGATCTCGGTAAGAAGCATGTCACATATTGTACCTAATATACTAATCTTCTAAAATATTTTTTCTTCACTTATAAAAATAGATATATGCTAAATACCCTAAACAAAAAGTAAATTAGATCAAAACTAACACCTTAGTAGCAGAGTGACTCCTTTTTTCTTGATAATCATGCATGTTCAAACAGGTTAAAAACAAAAGCTATCCCCCGGAAGCACAAGTTACCTACTCAAAATACCGGCTAAGGAACGCGCTCTTTGTTGACAGCCAAAGAACAATAGTAGGTTGATATCTTAACTGACTATTTTTCGGCTAGCCCGGACCGATTTTCATGGCTCCCCTTTCTCCGCAAGAGGTTGGCTTTGTTATTGAAAATAAGTAAAGTTATTAGCATCATTCAACATAGGAAATTTTACTTATTGAATAAAACCAGATCTAGAAAATAAAGTTCATAATTTGAAGACGAAAATATACAACTACATCATCCCGGTAAGAAGCTTGCCACATAGCGTACCTAATGTATTAAACTTCTAAAATAATTTTTCCACACTTCTCTGTGATAAAACATTTCGCCAAAAACGGTTGTAATATAACATAGTTTATAGTCAGGTTGTAAATAATATACTTAATAAAATATCAGAGTCAGTTTTACATCCTTTAGTAACCAGTTTAAAAAGGGAAAATAGCAACAAGGACGTACATATATTGTAACCACTCCGGAAACAGTCAAGTACATAAATCTTCCCACCCATTAAGCAAAACAATACCTACGGCCTCCAGTGCATTTAAAAATATTCCACGAAAAATTACTAACACAGAATTGCATTCAAACCAAAGGCCTCGCTCGAAGAATCATAAAGGAACAAAAAATATATAAGTAAAACAAAAGCCCACAGATGCAGACCACTCTGTTAAATCATCCGGGTAAAAAAAAAAACAACACTGAAAGAGAATTGACGCAAACCCATAACAATAAATAACCAAAAGCAACGTAACCCATAGACCATAAATTTCTGAAACGCATAGCCCTGTACACACGTGCACACAATGGAAAAAAAAAACCTAAACAAAGAAATTCGACAAATTACTGGAGACGGTAACTGCCTCTTCAGAGCGTTAGCGGATCAAATAAACAACATCTTTGGATTAACCTTCAACTATCAAATGATACGAAATGACTTAGCTTCTTACGTTAAAAACAATAAACACACACCCAGTATCAATCTGGCCCTGCAAAATAATATCCTAGACTGCAACCACCTGTTTAGCTCTACTAGCAATATAAAATTAGAGGAACGCATAGACAAATATGTAGAAAAACAATTTGAGGATGGCTTCTGGGGAGGAGAGGACATCCACAAGTGCCCATACAAAAACAAGCACACCCAAAACAAATCAGTGACCTTAGGAAAATATCCATATGCAATGTAGGTTACAGAATTTACGCAAACTACATACTAGAAAAACTTGACGCTACCATCGACGCACTCGGAAATTATCAAGCAGCGTTTCTTAATAATAGATCAACGGATGACCACATTTTCACACTTCGTAGAGTCCTAGATATCAAATGGAGAGAGGGCGCAGTCGTGTTCGTGGTGGGGCTTGACCTGGAAAAGGCCTTCGATAATGTCAATCTGGAAGCTCTTAAAGATATTCTTTTAACCAGAGTAGGAACCTCACTAACGAACAAAATAATCGAGGCGTGCTTGAATGAAGAGACTTTCATCTCATGGTGTGGACAAAACTCCGACACCATCAAGAAGGGCAAGGGAGTAAAACAAGGTTGCCCACTATCTCCGAGATTATTTACTATAATCATTGACGAAGTACTCAGAACGCTTGAGGAAGAAGATGAGGCAGTAAGACTAGATCAAGACTCAAAAATATCCCTGCCCATAATCCTTTCCTTTGCAGACGACATTTTATTAATCGGTGAAGATATTGAGGTACTAAACCGCGTAATAACCAAAATGAAGACACTACTCAACTCAGTCGGACTCACCATTAATGAAAACAAATCTAAACTCGTAGTACGCGATCCTTTTTCGCCAACGACCTCACACCAACAAAGCCGGGTGGTCCTTGGGGGAGTTACCATCCAGCCAGTACCAGAGATCAAGTATCTTGGCACATACATAACAGCCTCACACAATCGACGTTCCACCATCAGAAAACGCTGCTTAAAGGCAATCAAAAACAGCAAAATGCTACTGCCCTTCATAAAAAACAATAAAATAGAATGGAAAATTGCACTTTTAATGTATAAAATGGTGATTAGACCGTGCATTACGTATGGTCTAAACGTATCAGCATTAACGAAAGCGAATCGATCCAGGCTTAGAAAATACGAACGTCAAATCCTTCACGATATGTTATCCGTCGCCAAAACGACGCCCAAACGAAAAACAAAAGCCATCTTAGATGGGAAAACAATTACAAAAGTAATAAAGGTACGGAGAATTTCTTACTATGGACATATACTAAGACGACCAAACCCCGCACTTACTTCAAGCAGCTTACAAACACAAAGAAATCAAAAGAAAAGTGGGGCGCCCCATTTATACATGGGAAGACTCCCTTAATTACGACATCCATTACTACACAAATAAAACAAAGATGGAATGGAGAGAAATAGCGGAAAACAGAAAATTAATGAAAAATGAAGCCGAAAAGATTTATGATGCTCCCGAGACAGATTCAGAAACCGACCTGGAACCAGAAGAACATACCTTGACCACATCACAAATTAACTCACCACCGACTGTTTGTTACTAAATAATCGCACCTTTTACCATCTACCTTCCCCCATACACAGATACAGGTGTCTCTGAACCCCCCAGCCCTATCTATGGAAAGTACCCTAGATCAACACATAAATAAGATACTCGTAAGGGCCCATCCCGACATATGTCTTTAATTATTTAACATACGTATATACTTCATATGATCTACGCCTGGATAGTTTGATCTGCGCAGCCGACTTGACGCTTTCGACGTTCCGTATGTACATCTACAAGGCATACCCATTATCTTGACTCAACTTAACAAATTAACCATGTACACAAAAATAAGAGTATAGTACACATATATATAGATAAAAAAAAATAAAAAAAACGCAGCTGACTAGAGTACATAACGAGGGCAGTACGAGTAGCTCTACAAGCAAAGAAGATACCTCAGGACCGATAAAAGATATAAGAAAACTAAGAAGGAAGCGTCAGAGAAACCAGAATCCCAAACCCTATCTATGACTCCGTGAAGCATGATGCAGCCAGCACAGCCCTTCAAAAGAGGAACATCAAGAAGAGCAGAACACGCAGTTTTATCCCTTCCTCATTATATATTACACACCAAGTATAGAATTTATCTCCCATATGTTTACTTGTTGCTGGTATACGGTAGACTCTAATTTCCCTCCTCTTTCCCATTTCCCAGACTGCAATTCCCCACACACTCCATATCCTATATACGTGCTCACCTGGTTTCTCGAGCCTGGTACAGGTCTAACGCGGTCTGACGTGGCTGCGCTAGTAAAACGGAGACGATAAGTACATATATCGGCCCGTTGCGTGAAGTGCAGTCACGTTCACTCCAAGGTGGACTTAGTTCCTACGCTCTTGCTGCGAAACGCTGGCTGGGTGGGCACAGAACTGAACTGAACTGAACTGAACTACACTTGTTATCCTATTTTCAATTTGGTGTAAACTTTGAATAGCTGAATCAATGCTTTTTTGCAACGTGGTATTTTCTGCAGTTGTTGCGCTTTTTACCGTTTTTAACTTAGAAACAATAGACAATATGCATGTGATTCAGAAACGAACAAAAAAAATTATGTGTATACTTTATTGCTAAAGAAAAATACCCATATATATATCTTTTCAATTTAACGTGTTTCCATTGTGAAATTAATTATTTAAAAGCTGTATTTTTAAAATTCCCTCGCAAATTTCCGAAACGCCACGTGACGTCACGAAACACTGTCAAACTTAATTTTCTAAATAGTCTGTGCTGTCAATCACAAATTAAAAAGAAGAAGACTATATGTCACTGTCAATAAGTCATTTGTAATTTGCAGTGTTACCAGATTTGGTATGTTTTTCGCAATTCTGGGTAAAAATGGGAAATTTTAGAGAAAAAAAAAAGTCGGAGAATTTTGGGTATTTTTTTTCTTAAATAATATACATTTGTTTAATAAATTACGGTAGGTAGTACATTATCTTATAGCTTATAGTAGCAGGCAGCTAGTCTACTACCTATTAAATTATAAATAATTGAAGTAGGTACTTACAATACTACTGTGTAGTTTGGCAAAGGATGACACTACTCATTTTGCTCACAATATGTATTTTTTGTTCACAATAGGTATGTACATGTCGCAGTTGAATGGTATAATCCGCTAATTCACTAAACCTCTAGCTGTTTAGCATTACAGCTCGGTTTTGTAAAACAGCGAACCCTAATACGCGGAATGGAATGAACGACTTGTATTCATCCATGCGGCTAGAGAAGTTGTTGAACATTCTATCTAAAACAACAGTATAAACTACTTAAACACGATACATCGTCTCTTCTCATCGCCTTACACCACGTTTTCCTTACATTTGCATCTTTGGGCATATGAAAATATATTTTGTCAGGTGCAGTTACGATGTTATTTTTGCACATAGGAACCATACAATATTTATAATAAGATTTTGTGCGCCCTTCCATTTGTAATGAATTGATATTAAAAGCTTTAATCACTCACTTATAATCACAAATTAGATAGTATTACTTATAAAATAAAACTGTGAATCCAACACTTTGTTGTTTTGTTGATAATATTTTGAATTTGTAATTTTCACTCGACTGACACTGACATATAAGTGTATCTATGACATTGACAATGTACGGTGACGTCACAGAATAAAAGCGCAAAATGGCGCGTTTATAGTCGTCCAAAAATAATAGTAGTTTTAATTATTTTTTTAAGCTTATTTAATAATATTCTGTAAGTGTTATATTTTTTTCCGGTTATATAATAACTTATAGAATCGTTTAAAAAAATTAAAAAATAACATGAATATACCCTATTATATCAGTCTCTTTTTGTAAAAAACAACTCACATCGTAAATCATTTTCCTTGCTTGTCTAGTTAACACTTTTTTTTAGGCATTTTTCCACACGATGAAAAAATAAATAACGTACGAACAATGTGTGCACGACTGTACTCAGGGTAGCGCAGAACGGACGCAGACGTCTAGACGGTACGCGGGAGCGGAGGGCGACTTATGAGCCAATACGGCGTCGGCGCTGGCCGCCTCTCCCGTCGCACCCCTCTCACCCCACCAAATAGACCCAAAAATCGGCTATTGCGCATTTATGGTCAGCGCTCATAACTTGTGACGGTACCTGTACCATGTAGTTTTAATTTTTTGTGTAACTTTTGAGAATTTTGTACTGGCACCACCACACCATCACTCAGAAGGAAATTAATGACAAATGTCAAATTTCGAAATTGAGTTTAGTTCAGAAGTTTGAAAATTTATCGTTTATCTTTTATTGTTTGTTTTACGTACATAATAATTATTTATTTATTGTTATTTAGTATTGTTTGTTTTACTTAAGTTTTAATCCAGGTAATTAATAACTTTTTTATTTGCACAGACTTGATATTTTTAGTAGGCAGGTAACTAGTTACGTACCTATATTTATTTTCTAGAGTTATATGTTTTATATGCTTTATTTTATGTACCGTAGCACAGAAAAAGCATATTAAAATATAAAATTGTTCAGTAAGGAGTATGTCTTTTCATTGTCATGCATGACAATAAATAAAGCATATGTTAATAAAATAAGATGAAATAGGGGGTTGACAAGAAATCCAGGAGTTATATTAGTATTATTATTAGTAGAAGACATATATCTGACAAGAATTCGTATTATGTCAAGGATTATCTTTTAAATTCATAACCATAAACTATGACAGTATTACTCCTGGATTTCTTGTCAACCCCCTATTTCATCTTATTTTATTAACATATGCTTTATTTATTGTCATGCATGACAATGAAAAGACATACTCCTTACTGAACAATAATATAAATAATAATAGTCTTACGGAGCTATAATGTGGATTTGGCTCTAGAAGGTCAACTTCTTCTACCATTGGATCATATTTGCTGACTCTTACGAATCTCCTATGCACTTCAACTAACACAACGCCTCATGAAAGAATGTTTAATCATCCACGGCGATCGTCTTGGGGACAATCCATGCCGTCGTGGTTGCAACCTGGAAAGGTTCTTTTAAAGAAATTCGTAAGAGTCAGCAAATATGATCCAATGGTAGAAGAAGTTGACCTTCTAGAGCCAAATCCACATTATAGCTCCGTAAGACTATTATTATTTATATTATTGTTCAGTAAGGAGTATGTCTTTTCATTGTCATGCATGACAATAAATAAAGCATATGTTAATAAAATAAGATGAAATAGGGGGTTGACAAGAAATCCAGGAGTAATACTGTCATAGTTTATGGTTATGAATTTAAAAGATAATCCTTGACATAATACGAATTCTTGTCAGATATATGTCTTATGCAGTACCGATTGTTACACCGGATACAGTATCATCTGATGATGTAAACAATAACAGTCATGATATTAATGCAGAACAATTTGAACCGACTACAGATAGCTCAGAATTGGATGCCTACACTACGCCGATTTCTTCTTCTTCACCACACCGCTCAACTATAGCTGATGAACCACGCAGGTCAGCACGATCTAAGAGACCACCTGCCTACCTGAATGACTACGTCCATGATTAAGGAAGGAGGGAAGAATGTCATAGTTTATGGTTATGAATTTAAAAGATAATCCTTGACATAATACGAATTCTTGTCAGATATATGTCTTCTATAAAATATAATATATATATTAGCTGCTCATAAACCTAGTATCGCCAAATATATATGAGTACATAGCCCAAGTCGACACCTATTCTTCAGCTCTATCCACATTAGACGGTTTATTTATCAAGCCAAAAAGCGAAATATTCGCTCGTCACAACTTGGCTTCTCGTAAACAGCAACCGAACGAGACAATTGATCAATACCTTCAATCTCTGAAACTCCTGTCTAAAGAATGCAGTTTTAAGGCGGTTACTGCTATTCAATATGAAAATGAATACATTCGTGATTCTTTTATCTCTGGCCTGGAGTCGGTTCAAATTGTTCTGCATTAATATCATGACTGTTATTGTTTACATCATCAGATGATACTGTATCCGGTGTAACAATCGGTACTGCATCACCTCTGGGTGCGAGGTGGCGATTTGAAACCGTTAATTCTCTGCCATTGGAAAGTCTTACGGAGCTATAATGTGGATTTGGCTCTAGAAGGTCAACTTCTTCTACCATTGGATCATATTTGCTGACTCTTACGAATTTCTTTAAAAGAACCTTTCCAGGTTGCAACCACGACGGCATGGATTGTCCCCAAGACGATCGCCGTGGATGATTAAACATTCTTTCATGAGGCGTTGTGTTAGTTGAAGTGCATAGGAGGGACCTAATACAGTGGAGTGCTTGAGTAATAACTGCCTCCCATTTATCTATTTGGAGATTTTTATCTTTTAGTGCAAGGCGAATCGTTTGCCAAAGGGTCCCATTCAGTCTCTCCACTTGTCCATTACCTTGTGGATTGTAAGGAGAAGATCGACTAGTAGATATGCCCTTAGTATGTAAAAATTCTTTAATACCAGCTGACATGAAAGACGCTCCTTGATCTGTATGAACAGTAGCTGGCATTCCAAAAATTGAAAAAATATCAGTAAGATGCTTAATTACTGTCTCTGTACTCATATCTGGGCATGCATAAGCAAACGGGAACCTCGAGTATTCGTCAATTATTGTCAAAATGTACTTGTTGTTTGTCGATGATGGTAGTGGTCCCTTAAAATCTAAGGACAATCTCTCAAAGGGCATAGTAGCTTTAATTAATAATCCAATATTTTTATTGAATCTTGGTTTTATCTCTGCACAAGTTGGACAAGACGCCACAACCTTTTTTACATCATCACTGGTAAACGGTAGGTTTTTAGATCTTATCCAATGCGTAAGTCGTGAAATACCAGGATGACAGAGAGATTTGTGTAATTCTATAAGGCGATTGTCAGTTGTGGCTCCGCATACTTGCCTGGACAATGTATCTGCTACAGTATTCAGATGTCCTGGTCGGTATTTTATATCGAATTTGAAATTTGATAATTCTAATCGCCATCTCTGGATCTTATCATTTTTTATTTTACTTGCATGTCCTCTGAGCATATATGATACAGACTTTTGGTCCGTTATTAGATAAAATGGCCGTCCAATTAGATAATGTCTCCATTTTTTAAGACTTTCTATAATGGCGTATGCCTCTTTTTCTATTATAGGGTATTTCTTTTCACTTTCATTTAGAGACTTTGAAAAAAATGCTATCGGTCGACCGTTTTGTGTCAAAGAAGCAGCGATAGAATAATCTGAGGCGTCTGTTTCTACAGTGAATGTTTCTTTAGGATCAACTGCTGCTAAAGACGATTCAGAAATAATCCTTTTTAGTTCTTCAAAAACTTTCACTTCATTAGCGTTTAGAGGATATGTCTCTACTTGTGTCAATGGGTGTAATTTCGATGAAAAATTTGGTATCCATTTAGAGTAATGAGAGAATAATCTATAATTGATATTATATATAAATTATAATAATAAAATATGACACTCACTCTCGATGAAGCCCACAATCAGGCCCGCGCTCTCGAATCTGCTCATATCCAATCTCAAAGCTTCAACAATTCACAAATTGCTGCTGTCACACAGTCATCGCCTATAGCTGCTACTTCGAATCAAAGTCGAAAGAATAACGAACCTTGTAGACAACAATCACATGAAAGATGCTATTTCTGTGGTAACGCACGTCATCCCCGTCGATTATGTCCAGCTTCACAGGCAATCTGTCTCAAGTGCAGCAAACAAGGTCATTTTGCAAAAGTATGCAGAAGTAGCAATGTCAACGCCGCCATCACTACAACTGATGAAGGTGAAGAAATTACCTCTTGTTTGGTATTGGCAGCAAGTGATATCAAGAAATGCACAACTCACGTTACCATCAATGGTATATTATTGCAAGCTTTAATTGATACTGGAAGTACAGGGAGTTTTATCGATGAAGAAGTCATAAAACAGTACGATCTAGAAACTAGGTCATGGAGACAGGAAGTGTCAATGGCATCTTCATCACATACATCTCAAATAACTAAGGTATGTTCAGCAACACTAAAGTTGGATAATCAAGTAATTCCTGCTGTACTATTTCGTGTCATGAAAAATCTTTGTTGTCATGTCATACTGGGGCACGATGTACTCGAACAGTACTCCATTCTAGAGATAAAATTTTATGGGCAAAATCCTCCACTCAGATTATCCGCCATAGAAGAAGCTAACATTGAGCCTGTCAATCTGTTTCCGAATATGTCACCAGAATGTAAACCGATAGCTATAAAATCACGTAGATTTGCAGGTGACGACAACAAATTCATCAAAGAAGAAATTAAGAAATTATTAGAAGACGGTATCATAGAAGAGAGCACTTCGCCCTGGCGAGCTCAAGTTCTAATTACATCTAACACAAATCATAAGAAGAGGATGTGCATTGATTACTCACAAACAGTGAACAGGTTTACTTATCTTGATGCATATCCGTTGCCGAATATCGAAGAAATCATAGCAAAAGTATCAAAATATAAAATATTCAGTAAAATTGATTTGAAATCTGCATACCATCAAATTCCAATTATTCCTGAGAATAAACCATTCACTGCCTTCGAAGCCGCCGGTAATTTATATCAATTTCGTCGTATTCCGTTTGGCGTGACCAACGGAGTAGCTTGTTTTCAACGAGCCTTAGATTCTATTATTCGAAAGTCATCCATTGAAGGTATATATCCATATTTGGATGACATTACCGTCTGCGGAATCGATCAGAAAGATCATGATGCAAAGCTTGAAAAATTCATGGAAATTGCTAATAAGTTCCGTCTTACTATAAATAAAGAGAAAAGCGAATTTTCCATAACAGATTTGAGTATTCTTGGGTATAATATCAATAATGGAATCATTAAGCCAGATCCAGAACGCTTACGGCCTCTTCGAGATTTACCAATTCCCACTGATTCTGCATCTTTAAGACGCGTAATAGGATTATTCTCTCATTACTCTAAATGGATACCAAATTTTTCATCGAAATTACACCCATTGACACAAGTAGAGACATATCCTCTAAACGCTAATGAAGTGGAAGTTTTTGAAGAACTAAAAAGGATTATTTCTGAATCGTCTTTAGCAACAGTTGATCCTAAAGAAACATTCACTGTAGAAACAGACGCCTCAGATTATTCTATCGCTGCTTCTTTGACACAAAACGGTCGACCGATAGCATTTTTTTCAAAGTCTCTAAATGAAAGTGAAAAGAAATACCCTATAATAGAAAAAGAGGCATACGCCATTATAGAAAGTCTTAAAAAATGGAGACATTATCTAATTGGACGGCCATTTTATCTAATAACGGACCAAAAGTCTGTATCATATATGCTCAGAGGACATGCAAGTAAAATAAAAAATGATAAGATCCAGAGATGGCGATTAGAATTATCAAATTTCAAATTCGATATAAAATACCGACCAGGACATCTGAATACTGTAGCAGATGCATTGTCCAGGCAAGTATGCGGAGCCACAACTGACAATCGCCTTATAGAATTACACAAATCTCTCTGTCATCCTGGTATTTCACGACTTACGCATTGGATAAGATCTAAAAACCTACCGTTTACCAGTGATGATGTAAAAAAGGTTGTGGCGTCTTGTCCAACTTGTGCAGAGATAAAACCAAGATTCAATAAAAATATTGGGTTATTAATTAAAGCTACTATGACCTTTGAGAGATTGTCCTTAGATTTTAAGGGACCACTACCATCATCGACAAACAACAAGTACATTTTGACAATAATTGACGAATACTCGAGGTTCCCGTTTGCTTATGCATGCCCAGATATGAGTACAGAGACAGTAATTAAGCATCTTACTGATATTTTTTCAATTTTTGGAATGCCAGCTACTGTTCATACAGATCAAGGAGCGTCTTTCATGTCAGCTGGTATTAAAGAATTTTTACATACTAAGGGCATATCTACTAGTCGATCTTCTCCTTACAATCCACAAGGTAATGGACAAGTGGAGAGACTGAATGGGACCCTTTGGCAAACGATTCGCCTTGCACTAAAAGATAAAAATCTCCAAATAGATAAATGGGAGGCAGTTATTACTCAAGCACTCCACTGTATTAGGTCCCTCCTATGCACTTCAACTAACACAACGCCTCATGAAAGAATGTTTAATCATCCACGGCGATCGTCTTGGGGACAATCCATGCCGTCGTGGTTGCAACCTGGAAAGGTTCTTTTAAAGAAATTCGTAAGAGTCAGCAAATATGATCCAATGGTAGAAGAAGTTGACCTTCTAGAGCCAAATCCACATTATAGCTCCGTAAGACTTTCCAATGGCAGAGAATTAACGGTTTCAAATCGCCACCTCGCACCCAGAGGTGATGCAGTACCGATTGTTACACCGGATACAGTATCATCTGATGATGTAAACAATAACAGTCATGATATTAATGCAGAACAATTTGAACCGACTACAGATAGCTCAGAATTGGATGCCTACACTACGCCGATTTCTTCTTCTTCACCACACCGCTCAACTATAGCTGATGAACCACGCAGGTCAGCACGATCTAAGAGACCACCTGCCTACCTGAATGACTACGTCCATGATTAAGGAAGGAGGGAAGAATGTCATAGTTTATGGTTATGAATTTAAAAGATAATCCTTGACATAATACGAATTCTTGTCAGATATATGTCTTCTATAAAATATAATATTCTGTTGAATTTATTAGTTAAATAAAGCCTATACATTCGGGTCATTCTATGCATTTATTTATGACCCTTTGGCAAACGATTCGCCTTGCACTAAAAGATAAAAATCTCCAAATAGATAAATGGGAGGCAGTTATTACTCAAGCACTCCACTGTATTAGGTCCCTCCTATGCACTTCAACTAACACAACGCCTCATGAAAGAATGTTTAATCATCCACGGCGATCGTCTTGGGGACAATCCATGCCGTCGTGGTTGCAACCTGGAAAGGTTCTTTTAAAGAAATTCGTAAGAGTCAGCAAATATGATCCAATGGTAGAAGAAGTTGACCTTCTAGAGCCAAATCCACATTATAGCTCCGTAAGACTTTCCAATGGCAGAGAATTAACGGTTTCAAATCGCCACCTCGCACCCAGAGGTGATGCAGTACCGATTGTTACACCGGATACAGTATCATCTGATGATGTAAACAATAACAGTCATGATATTAATGCAGAACAATTTGAACCGACTACAGATAGCTCAGAATTGGATGCCTACACTACGCCGATTTCTTCTTCTTCACCACACCGCTCAACTATAGCTGATGAACCACGCAGGTCAGCACGATCTAAGAGACCACCTGCCTACCTGAATGACTACGTCCATGATTAAGGAAGGAGGGAAGAATGTCATAGTTTATGGTTATGAATTTAAAAGATAATCCTTGACATAATACGAATTCTTGTCAGATATATGTCTTCTATAAAATATAATATTCTGTTGAATTTATTAGTTAAATAAAGCCTATACATTCGGGTCATTCTATGTTATCATTCTATCAATTTATTTAACTAATATTAATACGTATTCAATAATCAAATGCCTCAACTGAGATGGAGAAGTATTTAAAGCCAGATAGATTTGAAGCGGATCCTCTTGACAACAAAAATGCTGCGCTGTGGCTACACTGGAAGAAAACGTTTATAAATTTTTTGGATGCAGCAAATGCTACAGAAGACAAGGTAAAACATAAGCTGCTCATAAACCTAGTATCGCCAAATATATATGAGTACATAGCCCAAGCCGACACCTATTCTTCAGCTCTATCCACATTAGACGGTTTATTTATCAAGCCAAAAAGCGAAATATTCGCTCGTCACAACTTGGCTTCTCGTAAACAGCAACCGAACGAGACAATTGATCAATACCTTCAATCTCTGAAACTCCTGTCTAAAGAATGCAGTTTTAAGGCGGTTACTGCTATTCAATATGAAAATGAATACATTCGTGATTCTTTTATCTCTGGCCTGGCTTCTCCTGCTATTCGACAGAGACTACTCGAAAATATGACACTCACTCTCGATGAAGCCCACAATCAGGCCCGCGCTCTCGAATCTGCTCATATCCAATCTCAAAGCTTCAACAATTCACAAATTGCTGCTGTCACACAGTCATCGCCTATAGCTGCTACTTCGAATCAAAGTCGAAAGAATAACGAACCTTGTAGACAACAATCACATGAAAGATGCTATTTCTGTGGTAACGCACGTCATCCCCGTCTGGACAGACATATCCTCTAAACGCTAATGAAGTGAAAGTTTTTGAAGAACTAAAAAGGATTATTTCTGAATCGTCTTTAGCAGCAGTTGATCCTAAAGAAACATTCACTGTAGAAACAGACGCCTCAGATTATTCTATCGCTGCTTCTTTGACACAAAACGGTCGACCGATAGCATTTTATTATATAGTTATAATTAAATTAATAAATATTTAAATTAATTTAATTAATTAATTAATAAATATTAATTATATATAACTAATTAATTATTATACTATAACATTCAGAACAATTTGAACCGACTACAGATAGCTCAGAATTGGATGCCTACACTACGCCGATTTCTTCTTCTTCACCACACCGCTCAACTATAGCTGATGAACCACGCAGGTCAGCACGATCTAAGAGACCACCTGCCTACCTGAATGACTACGTCCATGATTAAGGAAGGAGGGAAGAATGTCATAGTTTATGGTTATGAATTATATTTATATTAATTAATAATAATAATATATTTATATTTTATAATTATATTTATTATTATTATTATTATTAATTATTATTATTATTAATTTATTATTATTATTAGTATTAATACTATTATTATTTTTACTCTAAATGGATACCAAATTTTTCATCGAAATTACACCCATTGACACAAGTAGAGACATATCCTCTAAACGCTAATGAAGTGAAAGTTTTTTGAAGAACTAAAAAGGATTATTTCTGAATCGTCTTTAGCAGCAGTTGATCCTAAAGAAACATTCACTGTAGAAACAGACGCCTCAGATTATTCTATCGCTGCTTCTTTGACACAAAACGGTCGACCGATAGCATTTTTTTCAAAGTCTCTAAATGAAAGTGAAAAGAAATACCCTATAATAGAAAAAGAGGCATACGCCATTATAGAAAGTCTTAAAAAATGGAGACATTATCTAATTGGACGGCCATTTTATCTAATAACGGACCAAAAGTCTGTATCATATATGCTCAGAGGACATGCAAGTAAAATAAAAAATGATAAGATCCAGAGATGGCGATTAGAATTATCAAATTTCAAATTCGATATAAAATACCGACCAGGACATCTGAATACTGTAGCAGATGCATTGTCCAGGCAAGTATGCGGAGCCACAACTGACAATCGCCTTATAGAATTACACAAATCTCTCTGTCATCCTGGTATTTCACGACTTACGCATTGGATAAGATCTAAAAACCTACCGTTTACCAGTGATGATGTAAAAAAGGTTGTGGCGTCTTGTCCAACTTGTGCAGAGATAAAACCAAGATTCAATAAAAATATTGGGTTATTAATTAAAGCTACTATGCCCTTTGAGAGATTGTCCTTAGATTTTAAGGGACCACTACCATCATCGACAAACAACAAGTACATTTTGACAATAATTGACGAATACTCGAGGTTCCCGTTTGCTTATGCATGCCCAGATATGAGTACAGAGACAGTAATTAAGCATCTTACTGATATTTTTTCAATTTTTGGAATGCCAGCTACTGTTCATACAGATCAAGGAGCGTCTTTCATGTCAGCTGGTATTAAAGAATTTTTACATACTAAGGGCATATCTACTAGTCGATCTTCTCCTTACAATCCACAAGGTAATGGACAAGTGGAGAGACTGAATGGGACCCTTTGGCAAACGATTCGCCTTGCACTAAAAGATAAAAATCTCCAAATAGATAAATGGGAGGCAGTTATTACTCAAGCACTCCACTGTATTAGGTCCCTCCTATGCACTTCAACTAACACAACGCCTCATGAAAGAATGTTTAATCATCCACGGCGATCGTCTTGGGGACAATCCATGCCGTCGTGGTTGCAACCTGGAAAGGTTCTTTTAAAGAAATTCGTAAGAGTCAGCAAATATGATCCAATGGTAGAAGAAGTTGACCTTCTAGAGCCAAATCCACATTATAGCTCCGTAAGACTTTCCAATGGCAGAGAATTAACGGTTTCAAATCGCCACCTCGCACCCAGAGGTGATGCAGTACCGATTGTTACACCGGATACAGTATCATCTGATGATGTAAACAATAACAGTCATGATATTAATGCAGAACAATTTGAACCGACTACAGATAGCTCAGAATTGGATGCCTACACTACGCCGATTTCTTCTTCTTCACCACACCGCTCAACTATAGCTGATGAACCACGCAGGTCAGCACGATCTAAGAGACCACCTGCCTACCTGAATGACTACGTCCATGATTAAGGAAGGAGGGAAGAATGTCATAGTTTATGGTTATGAATTTAAAAGATAATCCTTGACATAATACGAATTCTTGTCAGATATATGTCTTCTATAAAATATAATATTCTGTTGATCAGAACCACGCAGGTCAGCACGATCTAAGAGACCACCTGCCTACCTGAATGACTACGTCCATGATTAAGGAAGGAGGGAAGAATGTCATAGTTTATGGTTATGAATTTAAAAGATAATCCTTGACATAATACGAATTCTTGTCAGATATATGTCTTCTAATAATTTCTTAATTTCTTCTTTGATGAATTTGTTGTCGTCACCTGCAAATCTACGTGATTTTATAGCTATCGGTTTACATTCTGGTGACATATTCGGAAACAGATTGACAGGCTCAATGTTAGCTTCTTCTATGGCGGATAATCTGAGTGGAGGATTTTGCCCATAAAATTTTATCTCTAGAATGGAGTACTGTTCGAGTACATCGTGCCCCAGTATGACATGACAACAAAGATTTTTCATGACACGAAATAGTACAGCAGGAATTACTTGATTATCCAACTTTAGTGTTGCTGAACATACCTTAGTTATTTGAGATGTATGTGATGAAGATGCCATTGACACTTCCTGTCTCCATGACCTAGTTTCTAGATCGTACTGTTTTATGACTTCTTCATCGATAAAACTCCCTGTACTTCCAGTATCAATTAAAGCTTGCAATAATATACCATTGATGGTAACGTGAGTTGTGCATTTCTTGATATCACTTGCTGCCAATACCAAACAAGAGGTAATTTCTTCACCTTCATCAGTTGTAGTGATGGCGGCGTTGACATTGCTACTTCTGCATACTTTTGCAAAATGACCTTGTTTGCTGCACTTGAGACAGATTGCCTGTGAAGCTGGACATAATCGACGGGGATGACGTGCGTTACCACAGAAATAGCATCTTTCATGTGATTGTTGTCTACAAGGTTCGTTATTCTTTCGACTTTGATTCGAAGTAGCAGCTATAGGCGATGACTGTGTGACAGCAGCAATTTGTGAATTGTTGAAGCTTTGAGATTGGATATGAGCAGATTCGAGAGCGCGGGCCTGATTGTGGGCTTCATCGAGAGTGAGTGTCATATTTTCGAGTAGTCTCTGTCGAATAGCAGGAGAAGCCAGGCCAGAGATAAAAGAATCACGAATGTATTCATTTTCATATTGAATAGCAGTAACCGCCTTAAAACTGCATTCTTTAGACAGGAGTTTCAGAGATTGAAGGTATTGATCAATTGTCTCGTTCGGTTGCTGTTTACGAGAAGCCAAGTTGTGACGAGCGAATATTTCGCTTTTTGGCTTGATAAATAAACCGTCTAATGTGGATAGAGCTGAAGAATAGGTGTCGGCTTGGGCTATGTACTCATATATATTTGGCGATACTAGGTTTATGAGCAGCTTATGTTTTACCTTGTCTTCTGTAGCATTTGCTGCATCCAAAAAATTTATAAACGTTTTCTTCCAGTGTAGCCACAGCGCAGCATTTTTGTTGTCAAGAGGATCCGCTTCAAATCTATCTGGCTTTAAATACTTCTCCATCTCAGTTGAGGCATTTGATTATTGAATACGTATTAATATTAGTTAAATAAATTGATAAATAAATGCATAGAATGACCCGAATGTATAGGCTTTATTTAACTAATAAATTCAACAGAATATTATATTTTATAGAAGACATATATCTGACAAGAATTCGTATTATGTCAAATACATTTATAAATTCTTTTTTGAAACTGACTCCAAACTTAAACTAGAGTACCTGTATTTAAACCCTCAATGTGTTATTTTTTATAGGTATACAATAATTCTCAGTATAATGAACAACTATTTTGAAGACCTCGATGAGGATCAGATATGCGACGTTCTACTGGCTATGGAGGGCAACCAAGAAGATAAAGATTATTTAGCCAACGTGGCCATGGCTGCTCTCAAAGTGGTTGACCAAACAAACTTCGTTGAAGTAACAAAGAGTAAATCTGAGTCGGATAAATATCGTGAACTTGGGAATAAAGTGTACCAGTCTGGATATTTTCAGAGAGCCCTTATTCTGTATAACAAAGCTTTAGCTTATGCTCCTAATGGCTCTCTGTCTCTCAAATTAGGTAAGCATTAACCTTGCAAGACCTGTACTTATTTGTAGCAACCTCGCAAGACCTAGATGGCAATAGGAAAAGCCATCTGGTATACGTGAGGATATATTAGATGATCACAATTATTGATCACATACATTGTTTTTATAAGTAGGTAGTTGTACATTTTTTTGCAAGTTTAGTCAATGCTGTGAGCACAGCACTACTAGACTTGCAATGATATTGCTAGAAAGAGACTGTCAAATACACTACAATGTAAGTGTGAAAGAAACGCTGATATGTTTTTTGTCTCTACCGGCATGGCTGCTATAAGCTGGCCTACTGTCAAAATCTGGACCAAACAAACCACAAAATGATCGGAGAAAGTTATTAATTTTAGGGATTTTATCATTTAAAAGGTGATTTAGGGTTTTATTTGAGCTTAAGTTAGTAACCATAGTGTGTTCTATGACGTGTGCAAAATATGGGTGGAGGCAACAATCAAAGATAGAGCACTAAAAGCAAAGAGCAAATGCACTAAAGGGGCCATGCACTATGCAGGTCTAGTAGTGGTAGGTCTGTGGCCGTGAGTCAATGATACTAAAAAAGAGGGGTGTTATAAGTTTGATGTGTCTGTGTATCTGCACAGAATAAATACTAATAGTACAGAAGTCTCACTCCGCAAAGGTTTTCAAAGAAATATCTACTCACAGTGGTTAGCAATATGGTGTAATTTAGCTCGCGTCAAAACGCAGCACCTTTTTGTTTAGACACCTACAGAAATCCATTGCAAGCCAATTCTATCCTTATGACTCTGGACAAACAATTCATAATACACACAAAACCGACTAAAATAGACTCAGCGAGCGACGCGCTAGGGTTGACTACTACAAGAAGCTACTATCGTTATTTAGCGCACCGTATTATCGGTCTTCCATGCTGGTCTGGGAGACAAGAATAAAACTTGAATATAAATATAAATATGTAAGGACAAATCACACCGATTGAGCTAGCCCCAAAGTAAGTTTAAACTTGTGTAATGAGATACGAACTCAACGATACTATTTTTATAATAAATACATCTACATAGGGCGCACTGTAAGTTTCCGGAACTGGCCACTTACATAAACAATATTTAAAAATTTATTGCAACATTTGGAAATAGAACTCTGGCTGTAGAATGCAGTTTGTTTCATCTGACTGTCTTTTGTTTTTACCTTGTGGCGCCATTTAAAAAATTGTGTGTCTGCATCAACATGGATTTAACTCGGGAAAATTTTCGTAGTATGATTTTCTACGATTTTAAGTGTAATTTGACAGCTCAACAGAGCATCGCTCGGCTTGAAACAGCTTTTGGCAATGAAGCACCATGCAAGACAACTGTTTATAGCTGGTTTGCAGAATTCAAGCGTGGTCGTATCAATCTCAGTGACGAATCTCGCGATGGTCTGCCGTCCACCGCTGTGACCAACAAAAACATCAATGCTGTGCGCCGTATGATTGAAACAGACAGGCATGTGACCTACCATGAAATTCGCGCATCCTTAGAAATAGGCATGAGTCAAATACAATTAATCCTACACAAACATTTGGGTGTGAGAAAGCTGTGCTCGCGGTGGATCCCACACAACTTGACCGAGGCTCAAAAAACGGACCGCGTCACTTGGTGCAGTGCCATGCTTACCAGATTCAACGAAGGTGCGTCAAATTTGGTGTAGGACATAGTAACAGGTGACGAAACATGGATTTATTGCTACGATCCCAAAACAAAGCAGCAATCGAGCGTATGGGTCTTTCAAGATGAGCCGAAACCAACCAAAGTGGCGCGCGTGAAAAGTGCATCTAAGCGGATGATTGCTTCTTTTTTTGATAAAACTGGACACGTGGCTACTGTTGCTTTAGAGAATCGTCGTACAGTGAATAGTGACTGGTACACGACCATTTGTTTGCCGGAAGTTATTGACGAACTCCGTAAAAATAACCGTAAACGCCGTATCATCCTGCACCACGACAATGCTAGTTCTCACACGGCCAGACAGACAAACGACTTTTTGAAGGCGAAAAATGTAGAACTCATGAGTCATCCTGCATACAGTCCCGACCTGGCACCTTGTGACTTTTTTCTGTTTCCAAAAATTAAGAACCAATTACGCGGTCAACGATTTTCATCACCAGAAGAGGCTGTCGAGAAGTATGAAAAACACGTTTCAGAGGTCACCACAGAGGAGTGGCACAAAAGTTTTCAAAACTGGTTTCATCGAATGAAAAAGTGCATAGACGCCAAGGGAGATTATTTTGAAAAACAATAAATTAATTTTGTACCTTTAATAGTATTTTTTCATATTCATTCCGGAAACTTTTAGTGCGCCCCACGTATAATGAATGAAATATAATATAACATGAGACAAATTAAAGACTTTAAAGTAGATACCGAATTCTGTAGGATGTACTTAGTAGGTAAACCATTTCTGTAACTTTCATAATTATTTTGCTAGCGAACAGAAAAGTTCCTAAGTAGGTGAGTTAGGTCCTACTTATAACGAAACCGAAACAGATCGTCAATCTCAAACCAAACATCAGAAATTCGAAAGAATAATATGTATACCTATACCTACGTTCCTACTTATTTTTGTAACCTAAGAAGGTACCTACCTAGGTCCTAGGTATTAAACCTACTTAGTGTATCTATCATGAATGACAACATAATAATAATAACCACTTTAAAGTAGATCTTACCTTTCAGCGTCCTTAGGAAGTCTAAAAAAAGTTAAATTTGGATCGCAATCCTTTTTTAAACAGTTAAAAACTGCGCAGTATTTTTTAGGCTTTTTTTTATGTTTTTCCATTTTTAAAAAAGAAAAAAGCTCGCGCATTTGCACTGCTCGCACGTGAGTCCCGACTTAATTAGCCACCCGAGAAGGCCGCCGCGCGTAGGTATATTATACTCCACTCCCCGTATAGGTGATACCTACACGGGGAGTGGAGTGACACAGGCCTGGTATCTGTTAGCTAACAGACCGATCGTAATGCAATTTGTTTTATTGAAAACCTTGTCTGTCGAGATGGTTCTTGACTATGTTTGATGAAAATAGGTTCAGCCGTTCAAAAGTTATTGGGGGTGAAAATTCGAAATTTTGTTTTTTAATTTGTCTAACAAATTTGTTTAAAAACTTGTTTAATGAAATCTAAATCAAAATTTATTCAGTAATTAGGCCTTTGCAGGCACTTTTACACGTCAATAATTTATAGTATACATTACGTGTAATGTCTATTTATATTTAAATTATTATTTTTTTTGTTCAAAAGCTACCGATACTAGCCTTTCGCAATGACCACTGCTGAGAAGAAACGCCGAAAGAAACTCATTTACACAGTATTGGTCGCCTACGCGCCATAAGGGCTTTGTCAGTTTACAAAGATATTATGCCTAATACAATGTTATCACAACATAATATGTAAAGCTTGTGAACGAGTGCCAAATCCAATTTACAGAAATAATTTATTAAGTTATATTAGTAGTCTTAAAAAAACGGAGCCGAGCTAATGATGCAATGAGGAGTATGGGTTGTGACTTGGGACACATCTGTCAGCCCAGAACAGCACTCTCCTATGTTGCTGTCCTTTTCTGTCGCTTAAAACGGTCATTTGCTAGAGCGAGAGAGCGACGGAACGCTTCAGCGTGGCCGGTGCTGAAGCGTTCCCTCGCTCCCTCTTGCTCTAGCAAATGACGCTTCTGAGCGACAGTATAGGATAGCAGCATCGGAAAGTGCTGTTCCGTGCTGATAGATGTGTCCCAACCCAACCCTATTTCTTTCTTCAAATTAGGATACAGCAACAGATCTGCCGTGCTGTTCTCAGCTGAGATGTACGAGGCTTGCGAAAGAGACTGCAGCACGGCCCTGGGAATAAATTGTCCAACAGCTAAACATGTCATTGACAAATTGAGGAAGAGGAAGTACCAGGCTCTAGGGGAGCTGCGGAAGGGAGACCAACTTGCTTTTCAGAAACAGAAGATTAGGTGAGTTTCAATTTGACCTTTACGTCCCATTCCTGGGCATTTAAATTATATGTTTAAATATATTATAATACATATATATAATATATACCTACAAATATTCTCTAGAACACAAGGTCTGACAAAATATACTGAAACTATTTTTAGGTGAATATAGAAGCAAATGGCCTTGAAGTGGCGCCCTCATTTGAAATAAATTGTTAACTCGTAAATATGGAGATAATTTCCATATTGCTCTTCGTCATGCACTAGATAGCCTTTTAATAGTTATTTATGCAACTGTGATATAATAAGGGGTATTAAAACACGAATAGTATCACATGAGTGTTTTAATACTTAATTATGAACAGTTGCATACAATACTTTATCTACACCCATGATATGAATCCTCTATAAAAGGTATAACCATCTGCTTTACGTTTTAGCAAGGCAATTAATTTTGAATATTTTGAGATATCCACGTTGTGATTAATACTCAGCATACTTTTGAGCATTGAATAGAAGGTCCATAGGGATGAAGATTTGAATTTTTCGGATAATTCTTGAAAATATACTACTATCACATTTTCAGAAAATGATGTAAGTACGTAAGTACATACTCGTAGATCTCGTTGTGTAAGTACTACTTCTTTGATATTGTCCAATTAGTGAAATCTTGGTACGCCTTTTCATATTGTTTTCTCGACTTTTCTGGTAATAATTGGTTAGAAATGTCCTTTGCTGCATTAGAAATATCTGGTGGTGTAGGTATTATCAAAGCTTATATCACTCATTCTTGTAAACAAAGTAATAATTTTTTGAAATGCTATTTACGAACAAAAATGGCAGGATACGACGTAAATTCAAATAACATGCTTTTTTTTTAATTTAGAATCTGTGGTAGTGAAACGCGCGTCCAAGACAATGGTGCTATTTTTCCAACGCGGAGTCACTAATCGAACGTTTTTTTGTAAGGAAAAATCATTCGTTTACGTGAAACCGTGTTTCAAAAAAGCACTAATGGTTTTTTTTTTAATTTATAAAGATAGAGGTACGATCCCTCTATCTTTATGAATTAAAAAAAAGCGGCCAAGTGCGAGTCGGACTCGCCCATTAAGGGTTCCGTAGCAGCAATTAACATAATATAAAAGTTCTAAAGGTAAATTGCGGTTTACGATTTATGACGTATTAAAAAATAACTATCTATGATAACGAGACCGCTATAGTTTTAATTGAAAGTACATACTTTGAGGTATATACCACATTTTTTTCAGAATTATTTTAGTAATATTTCAAAAGTTACGGTGGGCACACCTTAAATTTTAACTTAGTATTAAATTATCCCAAGACTGGGGGGTTTGATCTACATAGTTTCAAAGCAGTTTTTTGTTGCATTTTAAAAGACCTTTTCAACTAAACCCCAAACGTTGGGGTTAGTCCAATTTATTTTTTTAAATTCACTAAGAAAAAATATTTTTTTCATAATTTTCAAGACCAACTTTTGGAACTTCAATATCTATCTCTCCACCAATTTTCGTGACGATCAGTGCTGTAGCGGCGGAGTACGAGCCCGGACGGACAGACGGACGGACGGACGGACGGACGGACATGACGAAACGATAAGGGTTCCTTGTAGACTACGGAACCTTAAAAAAAGATTTGCGTTGCATAATGAAATTTAGTACAACATTATATCACGCGTTTGAATGATATTATGGTTACTATGACACTGGTTGTTATAATGTTGGCAATAAGCTAACTGTTTCAGAAACTTTTATAGAGGATTTATAGCATGGGTGTAGATAAATTATTTTATGAACCACCGTTGAAAGTATTTACATTAGTCCGTATAGCTTTAAAACTTGCCTCCGCCAAAAGTGGCCACGGCAAATTTTAAAGCTAAACGGATCACCAATAATAGTTTCAACGGCAGTTCATAAAATAATTTAAAGGGCTATCTAGTGCCTGACGATTAGCAATATGGAAATTATTACCATATTTACGAGTTAACAATTTATTTCACACTTCAAGGCCATTTGATTCTATATTCACCTTTTCCCAAGAAACATATTGTATGGGAAGCAAAAAAAATATATATAATATAAATTTGCCACTTGTTAATAGTATGTTTTTACTTTGGAACAATAAAGAAAGTGTATTACATTAAAATTAAATTATGTTCCTGGGGGAAAGTTGTTCAGTATCATGGACTGAAGTATATTTTGTTAGATGTACAGAGAGTGTCGTACTCCTGCAGTGGAGAATAACCCTCATTCAGCGTTTTCAGCTGTGATATTCCTGCAGCCGAAATTTATATTAGTAGGATAATGAGCATCTAACCTGAATTTGGCAAACCGTTTCTATCATTTACGTGCTGGTCTGGGAGAATAGGAAAAACGTAGAATGAAATTTACTAGCTGCTTCTCTTCCCTCGTAGAAGCCGATCGACGGTATGGGCGAAAATGCAAATGAATTTATAGGCCATGCGGCTAGCAAGTAGCAACCTATCACTTTATTGATTCCACCTCTTCGCCTACCATCATGCTAAAAGTGGCCTGTGAGTCTTGCGGCCTTGGACTCTTGTCTCTTTAGAGCCGCAAGACCCAAAATGCTCTCTCTGCCCCATTAAGACGAAACAGAAGGGCCGTTTTTCCATACAAACGTTGTCCACTGTTTTCTCCCTGGATAATGCCGGTAGAGTTATATTTTTTTTCCTGAATATCTAAAGCCACTATTAGCATGTCGCTATGTTTTCTTTTTTTTCATAAATTATTTATTAAAAGAGATATGAAAGTTCAAAAACTTAAAAAAATGGCCAGATTTTTCGCTGTGTTCAAACATCCAGAAAACAAATTTGACCAGATTATATAAAAAAATGAAAACATAGGAACATCTCTGAAGTCTTTTTTAATTCGTAATCAAAAAGTACTCATCTTGGTTAAGTTTTGGACAAGAAATCTAGAAGACTACGAATCATTGATTTTCTGTTCTTTTATATTAGGTATTTTCAGTCCAAGCTGCAGTATGTCTCTATCGCACTTGCTCGGTTGTAGTTTGGGCACAGCGCGACAGCAATAGATTTTACAAATACCTATTTTTCGTTTTTCTAGCCCTTGAGGTTTCCTCTTAAGGATAAAGACGTGATAGTGCATCTATATTTCAGGAAAGGAGCAGACGATTTCTATAAATTGAAGAGCCATCATCCAGACATTCCCTGTGCAAGTGCTGATGTAGACATCTTAATTGATTCTGGAATTCCCAGAGTGCTTGCAAAAAGAGATATTACTGCTGGTACACTGGTGGCCCTGGAAAAAGCATTCGTGAGCTGGGCCCCTGAACCAGACCAGTACTTCAGCTGCTACCACTGCCGCAAGCTTGACCTCAACTTGTTCCCATGCAGCGGCTGTGTTGCTGCCCTGTTCTGCAGCAAACAATGCGAAGAAACCTCGTTGGCAGAATATCACGCACATGAATGCCAGTTCATTGGAAATGCTTTACAAATCGATTACGAAGACCGCTGGTTATTTAAAGCTATGCTGAAACTGAAGAACATGTGCGCCTCCTGGGAAGACCTAATAGCCTTGTCTCACGACTTAGGGCCTGAGAGAATGAAGAAAGATACAGTAAATGAGATATTTGATGGCGAAAACCCTTCATCTTTGTTGAGTTTTAACAACGGCCGCCATTTTGTGCATGGCGCTGTG
Source organism: Acrobasis repandana (assembly GCA_963576875.1). Lineage (NCBI taxonomy): Eukaryota > Metazoa > Arthropoda > Insecta > Lepidoptera > Pyralidae > Acrobasis > Acrobasis repandana. The sequence goes on along the minus strand of OY756230.1, from coordinate 3,669,351 downwards.
TATCAAAAGAGTTTTGTTTGTGCATTGTTTTTGAGTTATTTGAAGAAAATACCTGCGTTTTTCCCGAAAGATTCATTAGGCCAAGCGTCAGCTATGAAGGCCTTAGCAAGGATTATGATGCATTTTAGTTTGTATACTCGCGCAAGCTCCCTGTTCCTGATAATAGAAGTGTTCGACAGAAGTAGGGTGGGAGCACACACGCGGGCTCATAGAGGAGTGTTCCCTTTCGCTGGGAAACTGCAACATTGCTGCATGCCTAATTTGCACAAAGTGTCCATCAATGACTCCTTGGCCTTATTCGCTATGAAAACTATTGTGGCTGGCACGGAGTTAACAGTATCACATGCGTAAGTATGTCTTCTCCTCTTCTTCGTCTAAGCGTGTTCCCGGTTGCATCCTCAGCTGTGCTGCTTCGGAGCTCAGGGTGCGCTTTCCCGCTTTTTCTTCTCCAAATCAATGGTCACCCAAGGATGCCAAAGATCTTGCACAATGGAGAAGAAATAGCCGGAACAGTTTGAATGATTACGATAGTTTTACGATCGGCCGCCTGCCGTCAACCCTCTATGGGGAAATGTATTTGTGCGAAAAGTTTTACAACTGACCGCCGCCCGACGTTAAAAACCTCCTTGGGAATGTAATTGTAGCACGAGATGTTAGTGCTTAGTCCTTTAGTCACCTCTTACGACATCCACAGGAAGAGATGAGTGGTCCTATTCCAACCTGGAACCACACGGGTGAAATGCATGCGTAAGTAGCGAGGGCCTCACCGAAAAGATCGGGAATAGAATACTTAGGAATAAATTAGAGTAAAACCTTTTTGGTGTTTGAAATGTAGGTAGTATTATTTCGAACACAATTCCATTTCTGAATTTTAAATAAAGTAAAAAAGAAAAGAGTATTGACCATTTGAATTTGACAAGTCTGTGAGAAAAATGGAGCTTACGCGGGAACATTTTCGTGCAATATTTTTTTATAATTCGTCGTTGTTTATCTCAAGAACAATGTCTCGCCGAGCTTGTTTCTATTTATGAACTTGAAGCACCTAGTAAAACGACTATATATCGTTGGTATTCTGAGTTTCGTCGTGGACGTTCCTCTCTTACCACAGTCCCTTCTACTGGTCGGCCAAAAACAGCGGTAACACAAGATAACATCGATGCTGTACGCCAATTAATAAAAGAAGATAGACATGTGACATACGAGCAGATTCGGGTTTCTCTCACCATTGGTATGACAGCCATTCAGACCATTTTACATGATGAACTGGGTGTCAAGAAGTTGATTTCACGCTGGGTGCCCCACCGTTTGACCGAGGAACAAAAGTCGGCTCGTGTTAATTGGTGTCGGTCTGCTCTGCAATGGTTCAATAGAGGGAGGTCAAATGCAGTTTACAATATCGTCTCTGGGGATGAATCGTGGATTTATTCATATGAGCCCGAAAGAAAACATCAATCGGCAGTTTGGGTCTTCGAGGGTGAGGTCAAGCCAACAAAAGTTATTCGCTCACGCAGCGTGTCGAAAAAAATGGTCGCTTCGTTTGTATCGAAAACTGGTCATGTGGCTACGATTCCTTTACAAGAACGAAGGACGGTTACTGCTGATTGGTACACAACAGTTTGTTTGCCGGAAGTCATAAGAGAACTTCGTAAAATTAATCCGAATCGTCGTATAATCCTTCACCACGATAATGCGAGCTCACATACCGCACGCAAAACAAGCGCGTTTTTAAATCTGGAAAACGTGAAGTTGATGCACCATCCTCCGTATAGCCCTGACCTGAGCCCCAATGATTATTTTACATTCACGTTACGTGGTCAACGGTTCCACGGCCCAGAAGAGAGGGTCGAAGCTTACAAATCAGCTGTTTTGACTGTATCCACTTCAGACTGGAATTACTGTTTCAATTATTGGTTTGATCGAATGCAAAAGTGCATTGACTGTCACGGAGAATACTTCGAAAAACAATAAAAGTAAACATATTATCTTTGTACTTTTTCCTATTCCCGATCTTTTCGGTGTAGCCCTCGTAGTTACCTATAACTTTATATATAAGTACCACATAACTTTTTATTACGGTATTTTACTAATTTTTTTATTATTTATATCAAAAAGTAAAATATATGTACTTCCCGTACGTACCTAAATTTTTCGGGGTCTAGATATTTCTGTTCACTAGAGCTTTGACCTGAAGTTATTCTACAGGGTGACTTTTTATCCACCAGCCAAATTTTTGGAGCTAGTTCAGTCCATGATAGAAGTCCTTTCTATAAAAAAATGTATTGAAAATAGATAAATTTCGTCCTCCCATACAAAATCTGTTGGTTTGAGCGCCAATCTGTATGGGAAGGCGAATTTTTTTTATCGTTTTTCGTTAATTGTTTTTATGGAAAGTAGTTCAGTATCATGGACTGAACTTGCTCCAAAACTTTGGCTGGTGGTTAAAAAGTTACCCTGTATAAACGTTAAAACATTTTTTGTAGGTTTGTTCGGATACTTCAAATTTAAAATAAATCAATACCTATACCATTTAAAAAAATGTTAAGAAATGATGTCTAAAAATTTTTTTTCTTTCATAACTCGGAATATAAGTTGAGGAAAAAATAGTTTTACTCAAAATATTAGTATTGTGATTCCGAAGGTGCCTATTCTTCATTTTCGATACAAAAAATTAGTTATTAAAATAATTCATTAAACACCGATAAAATCTACATTCCGCGTTCATTCCCCGCCCCCCGCTTCACAGTCAAACGAAATATGTAAAAGTATGCGGGGTGCTTTGCGGAACGCCCCGCACCTCATCCCCTCAGAGTGTGGGACGACAGGGCCTTAGATGATACATGGGGTCCAGTGCTGGCTGCCCCCATTTGAAATAAATTATTTGAAAGGAAACGGAGATATCATTTAAAATTTTGTTCTACCTTTTAAACTATTTTATGAACTCAGCTTTTCTTTGCAAATTTGCAAAAAACGGACACTTACAAAAAATTTGCGAAGAAGAGCTTCACGTTCTCACTTTAAGGCCGTACCTAAATTTTCCGGGGTCCAGTGCTGCCTTCAAAGAAAACGAAGACATCATTTAAAATTTTGTTACTATCAAGTCTTAGATAACCCTTCAAAGTATTTTATGAACTACTGTTTACAATTTATAATAAGAACGTTAAGCTTTACTACGCACATTAGCCAAAAGTGGCCGTTTTTCGCAAATGTGCGTAGTAATGCTTAACGTTCTCACTTTAAACTGTAAACAGTAGTTCATAAAATACTTTAAAGGGTTATCTAGGACTTGGTAGTAGCAAAATTTTAAATGACGTCTCCGTTTTCTTTGAAATGATTTATTTTAAATGGGGGCAGCACTGGACCCCGGAAAATTCAGGTACGGCCTTAAACTGTAAACAGTAGTTCATAATATAGTTTGAAGGGTCTAGGGGCTTACTAGAACAAAATTTTAAATGATATCTCCGTTTCCTTTCAAATAAATTTATTTCAAATGGGAGCAGCACTAAACTCCATGTATCATCTTATGTAGTTGTTGAGGATTTAAAATTAATAACTTTATCCAACCTGTCTGGCCAGCGTGGAGAATGAAGGCTAAATCCTGAGAATTTAGCCTTTGACTGACTGACCTTTGACAGACTGCTCTGGTAGCAGAGAATGTCGTGCTTCTGCAGTGGTAACTAAAAAAGACATGATGATGAATTATATCTTGTTCTATTCACAGCGTTCACTGGTTGGAGAATCCTTTGACAAAAAAAGAGAGGAGAGCGAACATGCTGCAAGAATGTCATAAAGTTTGCACGTGTTTAATATGTTTTGCTACCCCGGAACAATTGAAAGCAATGAAGATGGAACAAATACCACAAGATCTGCTTATGTCTGTACTCAAAACGTTGGATGTAGAATACGGATTAGTGTACGGAACTCCTGTAAAACAATGTTACGAAGAATTATATAGAGTTGTCTCAAGTCTACACTTTGTACCGTTTTCGGAAGAATATGATTTGGTTTATAAGAGACTGCGTTGCCTTCATGCTTATGTGTTGAATAAAAAATTGAATAACATGATGTTGTCGGAAGATATTTAAAAAATGTATTCGTTTCTGGTATTTGATGAACTTTCCAGTATTATCAAATGTGATTTTTTTTTGTGCGTAGTGTTTATTTTTAAAGGTATTTTATTGCCTGGCACGCCTTGAAGGACTGATTATACTGAACAGTTTGAAGGATTTTTAAATAAGTGTTGTCATTTCCTTAGCTTAAATTGTGTTACTGGCTAGGCCTTTTGTTTACATAATGATATATTATATTCAACCCTTTTGGACGGTAGTCCATTTGATGAAATTCAAATGCTGATTTTATGTACATTGCTGGTTTTATAATGATTAAATTTAAACAGATCGTTGCTAAACAGGCAATGTATATAAAATCAGCACCTTAAATTCAGCAAAGTGGACGCCCAGCCTTTGTTGTCTTAATTATGGAGTTAAAACGTCTCATTATCTTTGTACTTTCAATTATTTTGTATTTTTCATTAGGTACTTTAATCATTTGATGATACGTTTATTTAAAAACTAGATCAAATAAGTTTTTTGAAAAAAGAAAAAAAAAACATTTTCCTTAAAAGCTTGTATTGCAAGGCCTAGGGACTTATCGAGAGACAAATGTAATAATAATAACACAGTGTAATAATAAACCCAAACTCGATGGAGTTGCGTCTTCTTGTGTCGTTTTACTATAGGGTTCCTTTCTTTACCTTCCGGCTCCGTAACTACCACACACTATCTTAGTCCTAAGTTGATGACCATTAATTTATTAAATGTACCTACGTATTGTCCTACCTGCCTTATACTGTTACCTTAAAATTATGCAATTGTTTATGTATATGTTGTAATATCTAAGAATCAATAAGTTGTTATGATATCTAAGGTTATGATAGTGTTAAGTTGGTTTCGTTTTCTTTATGGGGCTTTACGAACGACTGCTGTTTTAAATAATTATTTTTTTTAAGAATTAAAATGTCATAATATATGAGATAGGTGACAACTAATGACCCCTTTGAAAAATTTGCGTTTTTGGAAATTAAATTGGATCAGACTAAGCAAATTCTTGAGTTGGGAGGTTTTTTAAAATAAGTTTTTATTGCATGGTGTACATGTACGTACAATTCAAATAAAATATTTTAAAGTAAAACGAGTATCACTAGCAATCAGAATAAAGGCGAGCACAAACTGTGCTGAAGAAAATGCGGTGCGGAAACGAGCGCAGGCCAGGATTGTGTGGTGTGAGCCCTTGCCTCGAGTTCAATACGGGTTAGTTCAGACAGAGAGAAAAAATGCTCGCACGGATTTGAGCTTCCTCTAGCCGCAATTCACACCAAGAGCAAAAATGCGCTTCGAGACCGCGCGAGCCGACGCGGGGAAATTCGTGTCGTGTGTTTACGTGGGGATACATATCCAAGACACTTGTTGGATCTGTATCCCCACGTAAGCTTCTCAAAGGACCGAGGTGAAAAAACCCGTGAGGATTTTTTCACCTCGGTCCTTTAATCCAAAGGAGATAATAATAATATATCAAAGAGGTAAATACACAATCATTATACAAACAAAACGTTATTTCCAATACACAATATTGTCGCAAGTTTGACGCTAGTGTCGGTCTGTCTGTCTGTCTGTCTGTGGCATCGTAGTGCTCGAACGGATGGACCGATTTTGATGCGGTTTTTTTTACGTGAAAGCAAGTTCCCTTTGTTTGACAGAAATGGGTCTTCTCTAACAAATATATAGATGGCGCTATGGATATCACAAGATGGCGTTCATGAAAGTTGTGGGTTTTTTAATTTGCTTAGCAAATAAATTTGTTCTTAGGGAATTGCTCCTAAAGATGCTAGACCACAGAACAGATTTGAACAATATGTGGCGTATCGGACCTGCCGTACGCCAACCTTCTTTGTAAATAATCTCATAGAGATGACGACATCGTCGAGCGCACGTCTAACAGTGCGCGCGCATGGATGGCCCCTTCATATCGAACCTGTCAAATCGGCCGTCACGGAAAATTCCCTTGCATATATTTTATTAATTATTTTATATCAAAACAGTGCAATAACTCATTGTTAATATATAAATAAATACATAGCAGCATACCAAATACTTTCACTGCTATATTGGTGACCCCGACGTGATACCGCAACCGTACTTCGCGAAGATGGAAAAGGATGAAAATTTTGGAATCCCAACGGCCGAACCAACTCAAGGTACATTTCAACAAACATTTAAAGTCGGCGTCAAAATTCCGCCATTCTGGCCTGACCGCCCAAACCTATGGTTCGCACAATTAGAAGGTCAATTCATATTAGCCGATACTACCAAATTTTATACTGCGTGTAGTTACTTAGAACATCAGTATGCCGTTGAAGTCGCAGATGTCATTGAGAACCCGCCCAAAGAGAATAAATACGAAACGCTCAAGAGAGAGTTGGTGAAGCGTATGTCAGCCCCAAGAGAGGAAAAAATCTTACAGTTCCTGAATAAAGAAGAAATGGGCAATCGTAAACCTTCGCAGTTCTTAAGGCACTTAAGACATCTGGCGGGCCCTCAAATCTCAGACGAATTTATACGCACGGTATGGTGTAATGGCTTACCTTCGCAAATACAGCCAATTATTGCGTTGCAGACCGACTCACCACTAGAGAAATTAGCTGATTTGGCTGATAAAGTAATCGCTATCGCCTCGCCCGCTTCCCAGGTATGTGACGTCAGACCAACAACTTCTTCAGCTGACCCGTATTTAGGTATAATGGAGAGTATGGCCAAGCAAATAGAGGAGCTGCGCAGTCAAGTACAGCAGCTAGCCACGCGAGAGAGTCGGCCCAACTTCAGACGATATCGGTCTAGTTCGCGATCCCGGTCACGTGGTAATGGCCTATGTTTTTACCACCGCAAGTTTGGTGCTGCGGCCTTCAAATGCACAACGCCCTGCGCATATAAAAAGCCGGAAAACTCCAGCGGCAGCCACTAGTGGCGGCAAATGACTGCCCGCAAGGAAACGGCCGCCTCTTCGTCGTCGACAGGAAGACCCGGGTAGAGTACCTCATTGATACAGGATCTGACCTCTGCGTATTCCCCAAATCGATGGCCAAAGGGTTCCGTCCTCGTACTACGTATGAGCTGTATGCAGCGAACAACACCCGTATTAATACGTACGGATTTCTGGATTTGTGCCTTGATCTTGGCCTGCGTAGAGACTTCCGCTGGCGCTTCATCGTGGCTGAGGTATCCAGGCCCATCATAGGAGTTGACTTCTTACAGCACTATAATCTTCTGGTAGACTGCCGACAACATCGACTGGCTGACGGACTCACAACGCTTTGGATCACAGTCCCATGTCGTCACAACACTTCGCCAGAGACCGAAGCAGTCAAGACCATCAGCGGTGACTCCAAATACCTGGACTTGCTGAAGCAGTACCCAACCCTCACCACGCCAGCAGGTAGGCCCACAGAACCCAAGCACAATACTAAACATCACATCCGCACGACTCCAGAACCTCCAGTGGCAGCTCGTCCTCGCAGATTGGCCCCTGATCGCCTAAAAATCGCAAAGCAGGAGTTTGATGCTATGTTGCAGAATGGAACAGCACGACGTTCGGAAAGCTCATGGTCGTCCCCACTCCATCTCGCTCGTAAGAAAGACGATGGCTGGCGCCCATGCGGTGATTACCGTGCTCTCAATGCGAGAACAATTGCAGACCGCTACCCAATTAGGCACATCAACGACTTCACTTACCAGCTGTCAGGTGCCAAGATCTTCTCGAAAATTGACATGATCAAGGCGTATAATCAGATCCCAGTCGAAGAAGCTGATATTTCGAAAAATGCCATCACAACACCGTTCGGGCTCTTCGAATTTCCGTACATGACATTTGGTCTACGAAACGCAGCTCAAACCTTTCAAAGGTTCATCGATGAAGTACTGCAAGGCTTGGATTTCGCGTACGGATATTTGGACGACACCTTGATCTTTAGCAGGTCTGAAGAGGAACACCTCCAACACCTGGAAATCTTGTTCGAGCGTTTCAAGGACTACGGCTTACTGATTAACGTGTCCAAGTGCGTTTTTGGCGTTGAGGAAATACAGTTCCTAGGATATTCTGTTTCCACAGATGGTATCAAGCCCTTAACAGAAAAGGTAGAAAGTATACAAGCCTATCCTCCTCCGTCAACAGCTAAACAACTTCGACGTTTCTTGGGCATGTTCAATTACTATCGCAGATTCGTACCAAAAGCTGCTGAACTTCAAGCACCGCTCGACAAAGCCCTCACTGGCAATATCAAAGGAGCTACTCCCATTAACATGACGGAAGAAATGTTATCAGCTTTCAACGCTTGCAAAAACTGCCTATCTCAAGCTGCACTTCTTGCACATCCAGATGTCAACAAAGAACTGGCATTGTTCACTGATGCATCCGACGGAGCCATTGGTGCAGTTTTGCAGCAGAACAACAACGGCAGCTGGGAGCCTCTCGGTTTCTTTTCCCGCAAACTTTCGTCATCACAAAAGAAGCCCATATGATCGAGAGTTGTTGGCTATTTACGAAGGCATCCGATACTTCAAGTACATGCTGGAAGCTAGAGTGTTCACGGTTTACACAGATCATAAACCCATCACATTCGCTTTCACCACCAAAAGAGACGGATGCTCACCCAGACAGTTCAGATACCTCGATTACATTTCACAATTCACCACTGACATCAAATTCATATCCGGTTCTGACAATGTCGTCGCTGACGCTATGTCCCGCATTGAACAAATTTCATCTTTCATCAACTTCGCAGATCTTGCAAGAGATCAGGAGCAAGACCCTGAACTGCAAGACCTGTTAAGGCAGAAATCATCCCTCATCCTCAAGAAACTGCCTGAGAACAATTTATACTGCGACATCTCATTAAATCACCCACGTCCATACCTAACCCCTTCCTACCGCAGGAAAGTCTTCGAGAAGATGCACGGTTTGAGCCACCCCGGAACCAAGGCAACCGCTCAACTCATCGCCGAACGCTTCATTTGGCCTGGGTTGCGCAAGGACTGCACCCGCTGGACTCAGCAATGCACAGATTGCCAACGAAGCAAGATCTCCCGTCATCTCTCTTCCCCTTTTCAAACTTTTCCTGTGCCTTCAGAACGTTTTTCCCACGTTCATCTTGATCTCATTGGTCCTTTATCCTTTTCCAAAGGGTATAAATATTGCCTCACCGTCGTCGACCGTTTTTCCCGCTGGCCTGACGCCTATCCCCTGGCGGACATCACTGCAGAAACTTGTGCCAGTGCCTTTTTATCCAACTGGATATCGCGCCATGGTTGTCCTTCCACCATCACTACCGACAGAGGACAGCAGTTCCAGTCACACCTATTTCAAGCCATTTCGCGACTGATTGGTGCAGAACATCGCCCCACCACTGCCTACCATGCGCAGTGCAATGGACTGGTGGAGCGTCTCCATCGCCAGCTGAAGGCAGCCATCATGTGCCACAACAACCCGCAGTGGACAGAAACCCTCCCTCTTGTGCTGTTGGGCATACGAGCAGCTTGGAAGGAGGACCTCGGCGCGTCGGCTGCTGAGATGGTCTACGGCGAGCCTCTGAGACTACCTGGACAATTCTTTACTCCATCTTCAGCCAGTCATCTGGATCCTGTGGACTACGTGTCACGCCTAAGGAAACACATGGCTGGATTGTCTCCTGTGCCTACATCAAATCACGGCAACAAAACTTTCTACGTGCCAAAGGACATACATACGTCGGATTACGTATTTCTACGCCGGGGCCCTAAAAGACGAGCCCTTGAATCGCCATACGTCGGCCCATATAAGGTACTGCACAGAGGAGCCAAAGCCTACAAAATTGAAGTCCAGGGCAAAGAAATTACTGTCACTGTAGACAGACTGAAGCCAGCGTATCTTACTTTAGATGATAATAAAACTTCAACAAGACAACCGTCCATTCTTCAGCACCTGAAGAAAAGGATCCTCCACGGACAAGGAGCGGACGTGTAGTCAGATTCCCCGCTCATCTTCAGCACTATCGACCGTGAACCGGTCTCAGCGGGGGAGTAATGTGGCGTATCGGACCTGCCGTACGCCAACCTTCTTTGTAAATAATCTCATAGAGATGACGACATCGTCGAGCGCACGTCTAACAGTGCGCGCGCATGGATGGCCCCTTCATATCGAACCTGTCAAATCGGCCGTCACGGAAAATTCCCTTGCATATATTTTATTAATTATTTTATATCAAAACAGTGCAATAACTCATTGTTAATATATAAATAAATACATAGCAGCATACCAAATACTTTCACTGCTATAAATATTTTAGTGTAGACCTCGGAGTGTGAATAGGGGACTTTCTGTCAGCTGTTCTCTGCTGTCAGCTGTTATCTGTCACGATTGTCACTGTCACATTGACGTTACCTGTGATTGATAGTAATCCAATCCATCGGTCCATCCATTTCATTTCATTTTTGTAGATTTTACGTGTGGATTTTGTATGTGTTTTTGTACGGCTCTATAAATTGTGAGGAACTCAACACATTGTGAAAATTACGGAAATATATTTATAAATTATTGTAGACAATATGGCCCAAAACGCTACAGCCCCGCCAAAGGAACGGTATATTCCCAACGCTTTGAAATTTGCTTTCGGCGGCCTTGCTGGGTGAGAATTCTACTTATTTTAAGATAAAATAAACCTGCCCTTTATCAACAACCAATGTCATTGACATGAATGCATTTTGTATTAATATTGAAAGAACTTTTGCTCAATGTTGCTCAAAGCAGAACTTTTAAAATTTATATTCACATACAGATTCACGTCTTTATACATAATGAACTTTGTGAGGAGGCTTATTATGGGATCAATGACTATCTTAAAGACATAAAATTCTGACTTGAGCATGGCGCAGCTCCCTCTTAAAGGATAATATACCTACTTAGAAATGTCATATAATTAATTAAATTTAAATTATGACTTAACAATCAATGTATTCTCAGTCCACATCTTATTTTAAGTTGTAAATTTGTTAGTTGATGTCAATGGATAAAATGCTGCAGTGCAGTTTGTTGTTGCTTCTTCTACACTAGTGCCTAGGAAGCATGCATTATGTATGTATCAATATTTAAAGAATTGCTTATAGCAGAACTTTAAGAATCATTATATTAGTACAAACAGATTCACATCTTTATCCCTAATGGGACAGACTAGAGTATTTTGGGTCTTATGGCCCATTTACACACAGGACAAACTACTAAGCCAATCCATTGTCTCAGTGAATTGTCGTGTCAATGGCTTCTTGTGAATGGAACCATTCCAATGCAATTGATTGTCTTCAGGACAATGATCAAGACAATCCAATGAAATAGAACAATTTCAAACGTCACTGGATGTGACACTTAACTTGACCTTGATTTAATTGCACAATAATGTTTTCTGAAGGTTATGAAACAAATTGATATACTAATTAAAACTAGTAAAACTTGACTCAAGTTTGAGGTAAAATGTTCAAGGTTTAATTCTTTTAGCTTATTTTGAAATTTAATTTAATTTATACTTTATCACAGATACAAGTTTAGTGTACAGTCAGACTTCGAAGCCTATGATGTTTTCTTCATGTCAAACCATTGGGTGATGTAGAAAATGGTAGGGTTTTTACTAAACTAATTTACATTATGTACTAATGTCAGGAGTAGATTAGTAAAATCAAAATGTATTTATATATTATTACTGAATGTTGGAATATCCTTTTAGATTTTAGTTTACACTAAGATTCAATTTATTTAATGCTTTTAGTTACAAAAAAAGAAAGTAGGTAGGTAGATATATTAGACATTTTAATTGGTTTATTGTTAAGTAGTAAAAGTTTTAAAATGAGATAAAAATACAAATTTTTAAATTTTACAAGTACATATGTATGATACTATACATACAGGTTGATTTTGCATCCCCTAGTTATATTAAAATCTTGCAATCAGAAGCATTAATAAAACACAAAATTGTAAGAAAAATGACTTATTTTTGAAAAAAAAATTCTACCAAAATTTTAATATGTGGCTAACCTGCTGACTTTACTACACGCGCGGCCGTTGTATTCACCGCTCAACGGCCGCCGCCCGCCACGAGCCCGGTAGCGAGCGGTGACATTCTAATGGGATATTTTCGGTATCCATTTGCCAGCTGATTTCTTGGGTTTTATTATGAAACAAGATAAATGTGACAGAATATACATTTTTTATTTCGCTTAAAGAGTACTTTCCTTGAAAATAGCTACGAGGTTCAAAATCACCCTGAACCTGCCTTTTGAATCACGTTAAGGGTCTTTTATGAAAACCTGCAAAAAAAAATTTTACTATTGAATAGTTCAAAGATCTCTAAATGTACTTATATCCATTCATAGAGACAGATGGCGGGAAGCGACTTTGTTTTATACTGTGTATAGTGTATATACAGTGTATATTTACACTAATTTTTCAATTCATTAATATTGTACAGGTATGTAATTTACATAAATACAAAGCATCTAAAATTTAAACTTTTTATTTTTATTTTAGCATGGCCGCAACATGCGTGGTGCAGCCATTGGACTTGATCAAGACCCGGATGCAGCTCAGCGGCGGCGGGAGGACGTCGTTTGCAGTTGCCGGGGAAATTGTGGCTCGGGAAGGCTTCTTCTCTCTATATGCAGGGCTCTCAGCTGGACTCTTGCGACAAGCCACGTACACAACGACCAGATTAGGAGTGTACAATCTGCTTTTTGATGCCTATAAGGAGTGAGTATGGCTTCCGTAGCTTCATCCATTACACATTTGTCAAGGCTTTATGAACTTTTCCTTATCTTCACGAATTGAACGAGCTAGCTATAGCTAGCCATACTCATAGACTCTAGTCTACTGACGTCAGCAATCTGGTTTTTATATGTACATATACTCGAGAATTTTTGATTAAAAGCTAGACATTATCCGTTATATTATAAAAACAGGACTAACTTTGTTACCAGGTTTAAACCATTACCCGCCCAAATCAAGTTGACATTGACAGGTGAGATAGTGTGATTTTACTAGATGTTAACTTGTTTTGGGCGGGTAATGGTTTAATCCTAGTAACAAAGTTAGTCCTGCTTTTATAATAGGACGGTATCACTTTAAAGCTGCACATTATCACTTTCTCAGTAACAGAGTGGTCAATAACGGGAATTTTTTATGCCATTGGTCTTCAATCTAAATGTTGATTTAAACTAAAACGCACGGGGTTGCTTAACATGCGTAAGCGTAATAGCTTTTTGGATTAAAACATAGGATACCTACTTTTGTTTGCTTACCGGAAAAAAAGATAGGTTCCCGTGGTATTGATAAATAACAAACTGCCAATTTTGCACTTAGAAAGTAACAAATTATTGTGCCATCAAAATCGCGTAAAACTTTACGCACAAATACATTTCCAAAGAGGGTTGACGTCAGGCAGGCGGCCGGTCGTAAAACTATAGCCAAATCATTAAAACTCTTCCGGCTATTTCTTCTTCAACGCAAGGTCTTCTTCATCCTTGGGTGACTATACGCACCCTGGGCTCCAAAACGGCACAGCTGAGGATGCAACCGGGAACGTGCTTGAATGAAGAAGAAGGGAGTTGAGATGGGTTGGGTTGGTTTATCCACATAGTGTTGAAATAAACTCCTTGGTGTAAGCTAAGCACAGAATACATATCAGGTGTAAGGGGTAAGGTCTTGGTCACAACACAAAAGGTGTTTGTAATAAGATATTTGAATACCGTTGGCTGATAACATGGGAAGCGATTGTTTACGAAGCTATAATAAGCCGGAGGTCGACCGTTGCACTGTCGTCGGACTATATATACTCAGCTATAGTTGAAGTGTAAAGATTTTCATACAAAGTCAAAGTCATACAAAGAGGGAAGAGCTTGTTGGAATTAATTAAAAAGTTAATTCATTCCAACAAGCTCTTCCCTCTCTCATTTCAGCGTTTAGTTGCATCTTCAGCTGTATTGTTGTGAAGCCTGCTAACTGAACAACTTTCTCCAGGGAACATTGGTATATTGAAATATAAAAAATAATTTAGGGCCTCCCATGCAAGTTGAAAGATCAGCTGAAATCATAAAAATATTTTTCTTATTTCGATATATTCCTTGGGGAAAGTCCCAAAGTGGGTTGACGTCAGGCAGGCGGCCGGTCGTTAAACTATAGCCAAATCATTTAAACTGTTCCGGATATTTCTTCTCCATTTTGCAAGGTCTTTGGCATCCTTGGGTGACCATTGACATGCATGTTATATTTGGAGAAGAAAAGCAGGAAAGCGCAACCCCGGGCTCCGAAGCAGCACAGCTGAGGATGCAACCGGGATCGCGCTTAGATGAAGAAGAAGATTCCTTGGAGAAAGTCTTTCAATATTATGGTCTGAATTTACCCTTAAAATGTTTCGGTACATACTGTTAGACGTTATATAATCTTCTTTCTTCCCTTATCCCACTCGTGGGGTCGGCACAGCATGTTAGTCATTTCCATTCTGTTCTTTCCTTTGTCATTTCAACTGTTACATCTTTTCAAGCCATATCGTTCCACCTTTTCTTTGGCCTCCCTCTATTACTGTTCCCATTCACTTCCATATTTGATGCTTTCTTCACGTTATCTTCCTCTCTCCTCATAACGTGACCTGTTGCTTTCCATTGAAACTCGAATCAGCTGATCGGTCAATGTTTACGGGACGCAAAAAAAATCGTAATTCGATCTATAGGTGTTCTCTATATGTTCCTTGGGGAAAGTTGTTGAGTATCATGGACTGAATCTACCCTTAAAATAGTTTCAGTATATTTTGTTAGACTCTGTAAATAGTTTATTTACTATCATCTTTATTATTTAGGACCACTTGAAGATAAAAATATATTTGATGTAATGGACTATTTATCGTCATGTTATCTTCACTCTGTCTCGTCGAAACCTATTACAAGAATGATAAACAACGCCATATCATGAGTGCCACAACACATTTAAAGTCGATAAAAAAACTATTCGCGTTACGCAAGTTGAAACTGGTATAAAAAATTAAGTATAAAATAATAAAAAAAGTATTGACTTTATAAATGTTTTTTAAATACATGAATTGTCGCGAACCCTTTCATCATCATCCGAGCGTATTACCGGTTGCATCCTCAGCGGTAATGCTTCAGAGGCCGGGGTTCGCAACCTAACCTAGGTGATTTGACGACGTTACTGGTTTTTACACAGTGCCACTGCCGTCTGTCCTCCGCAACCCAAAAGGCAGACCAGAACCAATCTTAGCATAGGTTTAAACAAACACTAGATGGCGTTCAGAATCCACAGCTTTGCGTGCCTTCCTAAGCATGGTCTTTCTTTTCGGATAATCAGGTGATTCAAGCCTGCAATATCCAAACCAGACCCTTTATGATCTTAATGTCCAGTCCAATCCCTTGACTTGACCGATTTGGTACATGTTAGAAACTCCATCCTCAGCTGTAATGCTGTGAAGTCTCGGGCCCGCTTCCCGGCTTTTACTTCTCCACGGTGCACGGTCTTGAGAATTCTTGGTAGTAAGTGAACAGTGCCGCTTTCGCTCGCGCAGTCAGCGCCCCGGGCCACGGGATTTGAGTCTTGGATCGTTATATTACATAGTAAACCGCAGATTTTTTTGTTCGATGTTCGAAATGTAACCATTCTAGTGGTATTGTCTTGTAGGCAGTGGGCACCTGACTAGGGGCCGAAGTGCCGAACCCCAGGTTGGTCCCCATTTAAAAAGTGCCTGTAGTAAGTAATTATTCGATTATGACATGAATTCTCTTTTTTTTCTCCATTTCGCACGGTCTTTGGCGCCCTTGAGTAACCATTAACATGCATGTATCTTTTTTCTTTTTTTTATTAGAGACTTGAGTGGCGTTTGACCTATATCTAGCCCGATGGGAAGCTAAGATGAGGTCTAAGGTGTAGCACGCAGACTCGAAAAGTGCCAATTCACTCTTGCCTTGAAAAGGATGTTAGTCAAAAATGGATACGGACGAGGGATATCCCCTTCTGAAAAACCATAAAAGAAAAAAACATAGCTACTATGATATGACACTTTATGGATTATAAATCTGCACTAATAGCTCTCTGCACATTGTTTATTATTGAATGTAACATACAATACTCAGCGTCACAAAATAAGCGGAACGCATAGCATTTTGCTATTGTGGTGGATATACCTGGGGACGACTGAGTATTCTATCTATTGTGGTAAAATCTAATGGCGTTCTCGCCCTTGCATAGAAAGAGCAAGAAATGTCATATATTTTTTACTGATAAATAAATACTGGAATGCGTTGCCTGTTGACATCAAAGATTCTACAAAATTCCTTCATCTCCTAAAATAGTCTTTATTTTTCTGATACTTATCAACATCATCATTCATTGTATGTATGTTGTGTATGGGTACGTGTTTTTTATAAGTATATATTCATTTGTATGTATATTATTTGGTATATTCAGTATATGTATGTATTTAATTATTTTGCACCGCAACAAATTATCTGTTTCATAAAAAAAAATAAAAACCTTCAATTCAATTCAAAATATCTTTATTATATTATGTCACTTTGTTTTGTTTTGCACAAATGTTGACGTCAAATCGTTACTTACAGCTAAGTTTACGCCGCTTCCTAGGCGCAAGTGCAGAAGAAGCGGCAACAAACTGCACTGCACGTTTTCTCCAAAGACGTCAACTAACAAACAAAAAACTTAAAATTAGTTATATTGATGGACTGAGATTACATTGTTTGTTATGTCATAATTAAATTGAATTATAAGAATTACGAAATTTGAAATAATGTCAATTTGTTAATTTAATATGTACTCTATGTAAATTTAATAAATATAAATCTACTGTTTTTGTTGACATCCCAATATGGCCAAAGATAATATGCAGTACATTTCCACAGATTTAAGTACATATAAGTTACTTCGACAGTACTATCTGTACCGTGACAGTACCATCAATATCGTAGACTCGAATCTTCGACGACTCGAATGTAAAAACAGTTCCAGTTTATATGTTGCCGATCTACTTATGTTTTAGATTTAATATAGATATTTAGATAATACTTTATTCACTAAAAAGCCACACACATACACATATTATACATATTATGGTACATGAGTGCACACAATGATTATCAAAAATTTATTATAGTAGTAATAGTACTACAGAGTAATGCAATGCGATTGTACTGTGCGAAGTGACCTAGATAGTGAAAAGGTCCTGACTCGGCATGATGTCACAGACGAGCTGGTCAAGCTGCAATGCTGATCATCATTCTGCCAGAACCAAGGGTGAGGTCGGTAAACCGATACGAAGATGGACTAATTATATTTCTGTACAGTGTGTTCTAATTGAAAATATTTAAGTATTTCAATACCTCTTCTCGATCATAAATAGTATGTAGTATGATATACTCTTACAGTTAATATGAACAGTATATTATATATGTTTATACTTACGGTTTTGATATAAGTATGTTCTTGCATATATCATAAGGAACCTCATTATTTAACTGGCTTTATAAACCATACACTCTTTCCATTACGAGTACATACAATAGATGTTTATGGATCTAATTTACAAGGTTCTCATTTCATACAAGCATCTACGACAATGGGACAATGGTTTGAAACTGTAGCTCTTATGAAGTTATATGTGCATATATCGAGTAACACTGACTCACGGCCGTTTAAAGTCAATTAAACGGAACTATCTAACGAGATATATATATACATATATTTCTATATTTATATATATGTTTACATTTATGTTATATGTCATATATAAGGTATGTACTTATAATGTAACACCAGGTAAAGATATTATGTGATGATGAAACCTTCGAGAAATCGAGGGAAGGCCTCAAATATTCTACGCACACATAAACTGGTTTTGATGTTTTTGATTGACATTTGCATTCAGAAAGTGTGTTTTGGTGAAATGGAACTGATGTAGAAGACAAGAATTTAAAGTAGTTTTATTGCTTTGCTTTAACCAGAAGGAATACCGTACTTGCCTTTTTGAACGCCATCATTGCAGACACAACAAATGTATGATTGTTCGGGGGTCATCGGTGACTGCCATGGCGTTTAACGTATTATAACTACTATAAAACAAGGAGCCATATACAAAGATGGGGCTTTACCAACAGGGCAAATTATAACCCTCAATGTCTTTGCGGCCAACACAAGCAGACGATGCCACACCTTCTCCGCTGTCCCCCATGTTCGATGGCCGATTTGAGGCAGTGCACGGATAGTGCTGTTGTTGTGGCCTCCTTCTGGTCATGAACAATTTAATTTAACACGTCACAATCTTATATAGGTAATTAGATTCACTCATCGACACGACGATGAAGAAGAACAACTTATATGTAATCTATGTTTAAACTAAATCCAACATCTCCTCGTTTTAGACGCAACGCCGGCGCCGCGCCCGGTTTTGGCACCAAAACCCTGTTGGGTGTAGCTGCAGGGTCCATCGGCGCCTTCGTCGGCACCCCGGCAGAGGTCGCCCTCATTCGCATGACAGCTGACGGGAGACTACCCAACGAACAGAGGAGAAACTACAAGAACGTCGCCGATGCTTTAATAAGGTAACCACAGTTATTTGATGTCCTGTTAATTGCTTCTTCTCAAACCGCGCTAGTTAAGTTAGTATTTGGTGTCTATCGGCACGCCCCGGCAGAAGTCCCCTCATTCCCTCATTCGTATGACAGCTGACGGAAGACTTCCCAAAGGACTCAATACAAAATATCCCTCCGAGAAGTCTCTCTCTCATTATTACATAAACGCATACCTACTTATCTTATCAGTCATTAATTTATTAATTTATTTTATAACTTTATTGCACAAAAATCTTGTACAAGTGGTGGACCTAATGTCATATAGCATTCTCTACCGGTCAACCATAAGACCAAGCAAAAAATATGTATAATGTATAGTTGATAGGATGACTTTTTATCCACCAGCCAAATTTATGAAGCAAGTTCACAGTCTATGATACAGAACTACTTTCCATAAAAACAATTAACGAAAAACTAAAATAAAAATTCACCTTCCCATAAAAAATCAGTGTTCAGCCAAACGGATATTGTATGGGAGGACGAAAAATTTTTATCGATTTTTAATTACTTTTTTTATAGAAAGTAGTTCAGTATCAGTAACTTACTCCAAAAATTTGGCTGGTGTTTAAAAAGTCACCCTGTGTAGTATACAGTATTTTAAGTATGTGTTATAGTGCAAAACATAGTAAACGTAACATCGTCGTGTCGTTGGCGCGAAACGCAAATGCTTGCATAGTGACGGTCGCGAGTGTTGTCATTCGTGATTGACACTTGCACACTAATCGACAGGTTATTTTGAGCACAATTCCTGAAGCGTACGTAGTTATGAAATGTTAGGTTTTTATGAAACTAGAGTTGCGAAGTTCTATGGGCTACGTGCCTCTACAATTTTAACGCCACTTGGTGGATTTTAATGCAAATTTAAATCGCGCTTGTTGTTTGTTTTTCTGCTGCGTCACTGCTACTAGCTAGTGGCGGAATTTTTTTTTTTTAGACGCGGAGAAAGTCCCTTCGGTTGCCTTACCGGTTACGGGACACCGGTAAAAACTCCGCGTGTCATCTCTCAGCCGCTATAGGCCGGGGTCGTGTGCTTCTCTATGCTCCACAGCCCCGGTGCGGCCGCCCGCTACCTTGACGGCCGCGGCTCGCCAACGGCCTCACGGCACCCTCTGCGGAATGAGGATTCCGGGCCCGGTGGAGGCCACCGGGCCCAGGGAGGCCTTAGCCTCAACCCGGGCAATAGGTACCTCTTAGCTTCCCTGCGGATGCCTAGTCCGCAGGTACTGAGCCCCCCCATCGTGACAAGATGGGAACCCGGGCGGGGAGGAGCTGTAACCAACCTCAAACAACCCTAGGTCCTACCTAACAGCCTAGCCCTAACCATAAATTACGAATATATAAATATATAAGTGCAGAAAGTCTGTTACCATGAGACCTAACATAGCAGACGAAAAGTGGGAAGGTTCAAGGGGTTGGCGTACGAGGTGCAATGTACGCCGGACCCGTGATTTTCCCACCACCAGTCAAGCAGACTCATAAGACTGATCAGTTGGTACTGAGGGCTAAGGGTGTCTTGGCCACAGTGGGAAGAAGCAGGAATGTGTGATCCGTGAGGATCACCAGACTATGAAACGAGCAGTTCAAATGCCTGAATTACAAAAAGGATTGATTAAATACTAGCTTTTACCCGCGGCTTCGCTCGCGTATCCCAAATCCCACTCGAACATTACTTTTTTTCGGGATGAAAGGTACCCTATGTCCTTCTTAGTACTCGTAACTATGTGTATGCGAATTTTCAAGAAGATTGGTTTTGTAGATTAAGCGTTAAGAGGTAACAAACAAACAAACATACAAATTCACTTTTGCATTTATAATATTAGTTGGAAGTTGGATGGATTGGATTAGTTGTATAGTTGGATTGGACTAGCTTTGGCCCGCGGCTTCGCTCGCGTATCCCAAATCCCACGGAAACATTACTTTTTTCCGGGATGAAAGGTACCCTATGTCCTTTTCATTACTCATTTTCAAGAAGATTGGTTCAGTAGATAAAGCATGAAGAGGTAACAAACAAACAAACAAATATACAAACTCGCTTTCGCATTTATAATATTAGTTAGGATATACAGCAGTTTTTATACATTAAAGAGTATGTTTATGTGAATTTCAGAATAGTAAAAGAAGAAGGCGTGTTGAAGCTATGGCGCGGGGCCACGCCCACCGTGGGGCGCGCTATGGTGGTGAACGCCGCGCAACTCAGCACGTACTCACAGGTGGGTGTTGGTAGTAGGGATGTGACCGGTTCAAAATCAATTATTTTATAATACTTTATAATAATCGTTTATTTATCAATATAAAAATTGCTGACCTCGGTGGTGTAATGGTCAACACGCTAGTTCGCCAATCCGGAGGTTCTGGGTTCGATCCCCAGCCAGGGCAAGTTGGAAAATGGCCTTTTTCTAATTGTCCTGGATCTTGATGTTTATCTATACATGCTGAGTTTTTAACCACCGGTAAAATTTGTGGAGCAAGTTTCCATGATACTGAACTACTTTCTATAAAAAATTTTCGTCCCATACAAATCAGCGCTCAGCCAAACGGATTTTGTATGGGAGGACAAAAATTTTTTTATCGATTTTTAATAACTATTTGTCAGCACTCCCGGTCCCAGAGTGCCACTATTTTTTTTCTTACTCTTGGAGTGTGAACAACGTTGACTGTCCGCCAGGCGCGCGAGGTGTTCGCGGCGTACGTCCCGGACGGCATTGGGCTGCACTTCTGCGCGTCCATGGTGTCGGGGCTCATCACCACCATCGCCTCCATGCCGGTCGACATCATCAAGACCAGGTATATATATAATATAGTACCTAAATTGAAAAAAAATATATAAAATTTCGCCACGAGCAAAGAATATATACACTATGCGAAAAGAAACGACACTTAAGACGATACACGGAGTTCAGTGCTGCCCCCATTTGAAATAAATTATTTAAAAGAAACGGAGAAATCATTTAAAATTTGATCTAGCAAAACCTAGGTAACCCTTCAAACTATTTTATGAACCACTGTTTACAGTTTAAAGTGAGAACGTTAAGCTTTAGTTTGCATTTTTGCGAAAAACGGCTACTTTTGGCAAAAATGCAAACTAAAGCGTAACGTTCTCACTTAAGGTGAAGATATAGGCAATTGGCCTTGAAGTGGCGCCCTCATTTGAAATAAATTATTAACTCGTAAATATGGAGATAATTTCCATATTGCTCTTCGTCATGCACTAGATAGCCCTTTAAATTATTTTATGAACCACCGTTGAAAGTATTTACATTAGTCCGTCTAGCTTTAAAACTTGCCTCCGCCAAAAGTGACCACGGCAAGTCTAAAGACGGGTCACCAATAATAGTTTCAACGGCAGTTCATAAAATTATTTAAAGGGCTATCTAGTTCATGACGAAGAGCAATATGGAAATTATCTCCATATTTACGAGTTAACAATTTATTTCACACTTCAAGGCCATTTTCCTATATCTTCACCTTAACTATTATTGGTGATCCGTCATAAAATAATTTAAAGGGCTATCTAGTGCCTAAAAATATCTCCCATACAAATTGAACAATCATTCAATCGAGTTTCTATTCTACCATGTTTCTATTTTTTTTATTACAGGATACAAAACGCCGCCAAAGGAGAAGGCCAGTTGGCCGTGGTCACTAACCTACTGCGCAATGAAGGAGTGCTGTCTCTCTGGAAAGGATTCTTACCTTACTACGCCCGTCTCGGCCCCCACACCGTCCTTACCTTCATCTTCCTTGAACAAATGAACGCGGCATACTTTAAGTACACGTAATTTAAAAAAAACGACCTTATAGACTGAATGTGGCGGAATTCAGTCAAGAAATTCGGCCTACCAAAGGTACGACATGAGTAAGTTGAATTTGAATCTTATTTCGATAGCCTTAGGACTCATTTTTCTGTGCTTCGTAGAAGCTTTTATAGATGATTATTGTGAGGCAAATTTGGACTTTTGCTCTGTAGGAATAAGGTTCAAAATCATCGTTATGCGATTTGGAAAAAGAAAAGGAGTCTTGTTAACGTATACTAGTAGTTTAGAGTTGCATATAAGGTGGAACAGTTGTGATACTTTCTTACCAGTAGTTGTTATAAGTAAAATCTAAATGATAATAGTATATTGATACCAAGGGCAGTAAAATAATGTCTTAGATTCCATAAATTAGCCACACGAGCCTAAAGCGACGTTTCTGTATTACCGCCCGAGGTGTATATGTCGCAGTTGAATGGTATAATCCGCTAATTCACTAAACCTCTAGCTGTTTGGCATTACAGCTCGGTTTTGTAAAACAGCGAACCCTAATACGCGGAATGAAATGAACGACTTGTATTCATCCATGCAGCTAGAGAAGTTGTTGAACAATTGTATCTAAAGAAATTACCTATATACAATTTAGAATGCCTACGAAGTGGCAATGGCGAGCGAGCGAAGCGAGCGTGCCGCGGCAGCGGCCGGCGAGTGCTAGAAATCCATTTTACTAGGTTAGGGCAAACCTATAGCAATAAAGATCGTGGAATAGTTTTCTGGGAAATGAAATTCGATGTCGAAAAATCTGTATTCTAATAGACACCCAGTTATATTTCATTATGGTAATCCTACACCAAATCCTTATCATGCACGTGTCGCAGTTGAATTGTTTAACGGTTTCGTTAAACAGCGGATTACCGCTACTGTTTCACAAAACCGCTAGCCGTTTGGAAACGTGGTTAGTGGTTTAAATGAACGTAACACGTTGCGCAATCTTAGACAATCCAGCGGAACGATATTCGGCTGTTTAACAAAACCGAGCTGTAATGCCAAACAACTAGAGGTTCCGTGAATTAGCGGTTTATACCATCCAACTGCGACATATTTACAACTTGTCTTGCACGCGTAGCGGGCGTAAACGACACTTTTGAGAAGGGAAGTAAAATGTAAAATACTTAGGGCTCATATTTTGTGACTCAAAGTCGCCTTTTAAATATGTTTTTTGATGTTTTTTTTATCTACAAATAATTTATTGGAAAAGAAATACCGTATGAATCATGAGAAACGTTTAAGATACATATCATACCTATTTTGTATGACTATAAGTAGCAAGCTGATCATATTATGGTCAAACACAACGTAATAGACGTGAAATATCTATGGCATAAGGAAGCGCAAGTATGGAGTATAGAGGTAAAGGGGACCGTCTCATATCCAGTCCAGCTAAACCAGTAAATGATAGTTCCAAATCCCACCAGAATGGCGCTAGAGTCGCAAGTGTGTTTATTTTCGTGATCTTATATTAACATTTTTAGTGAATGTAT
This sequence comes from Acrobasis repandana, assembly GCA_963576875.1. Taxonomy (NCBI): domain Eukaryota; kingdom Metazoa; phylum Arthropoda; class Insecta; order Lepidoptera; family Pyralidae; genus Acrobasis; species Acrobasis repandana. The sequence goes on along the minus strand of OY756230.1, from coordinate 3,645,348 downwards.
AGTGTTTTACTGTTAGGATTTTTAAAATAAAGGAACATTTTTAAAGAACACGTGTGCTATAAAAAAAGTTGTCCAGCTGGGCATTTTTAATTTGTTGTGAAAATTAAAAGTCATATTTTTGGTGGTTCCTTTAAATTTTCCCATCGGTTACTGTAGTGTTACTGTATTCGGTGTGATTTGACCGACGTGTTTTGACGGTCACATTCGCATACACAAAATGGTCCTCCTTTATGTCTATACTCTATGGGCGCAAGCCACATAAAATCTGTAGGGTTACTCCAAAAGCGGTACGCAAGAAGTACGTAACTGCGTATCTGCGTTTCAGTGTCAAGCAACTTTGAGCGTTAATACAAAATGATAAAGTCTAATTTGGTTTGATATAGAAATCGGACGTCACTATCGGACGACTATCGTATTAATTTGAGGAGTAATCCCACTGGCGCAAGCGCTGATATTTCATTCGATTTGTTCAATATTCGAATGGAATAAGCAGGCTTGCGCCTACGTATACACGTTGATTTCAACAATTTCATAGATATTTACTAAAGAAAATGTGTTTATTATAATTTTGTTAAATATTAGTGTAAGCCATAACACTAGGCGTTCAAGTAAGTAGATAGTGGCGTTGCTATCATGGGTGCAGTGGCGTAGCGAGGGGGGGGGGGGGGGGGGGCGGAATTCTGGATGGCACCCGGTGCGGTGTTACAATATCCAACAGTACCAGATGTAGATTTTTTTGCGTAAAAAACAAGTATTACCTTTTTGCGTACTTGTTTTCGACGCACTTGAACTTAAACTGAGCCGAGGTTCGCACATATGTATAATTCTAGATTTATGTGTAATATTTCTATTAATTAAACATCGTGACCAAATGAAAACTAATATATGAATTTACTCATTTACTTATTTATAATTTTTTGGGAGTTCATATCAAAACTTAACAAATATTAACAATTAGATTAAGTTTAAGTGATCCTATACAAACGCGTTGCGTTTCAAAAGGTTGTGTGAATTAAAATGAGGGACTTTATTTAGCATGGAGGTAAGAAAAGTTTCTAATCTTTGGGGCCATCCAAATATTACGCCAGGCTCATAGGAGGCATGCCAAACGTGGCAGTTCGGAAACAAGGGGATGGCTGTCGTGGTACACCCGGTGAAAACGAAGTTTTATAAAAAAAGATTTAAAATTAATTTCCGGACGTCATTTTGGATTCCAAAAAAGTGAATCTAAACTTTTTTGGAATCCAAGATAACGCCTTTGATTTTTTGGATTCCGCGACCCAAAAGAATATATCCTGTATACCGAGGATACCAAACCGGTAGCCATCTTGAATTAATGAAAAAAATCCTGTGTGATAAATTTGGTGTGAATTGACCCTTACGCAACGCACGCACAAGGCGTGGTCCGCGCTTAGATCGGTGACCACTTGTGGCATAACATTATCTTGCGCTCCTTTGTGCTTCGTAAGGCACGTTAAGTCGTTGGTCTTAGCTGTCACCATTAGTTGGCAGTCAAGCTATGTCAGATGCATTTAGGCAGTTTGGAAAATCTGACACCAGTGTTGAAGAAATTACCATGCTCTACTATGCCGTTTACTGTACTCGTGTACAGAAGACTTTATTTCTTAACGTGATTCTGCTTTCTGCAAGCAATCATGAAAGTTAGTGAAATATTTCTTACCTCCATGCTTTTCAAAAAGCCCGCATTACAACCTTGTTTATATATTTTTTTATTCTTGAATTGTTTATGAAATTATTTAATAATAGTTTTCTTGGTTGCATAGTAATCATGGTATTTAAAACGAAATTAATATTTGTGCCAAATTGTAACATAAATTTTTGGACTGTGGGTTGTTTATTGTAAAATATCTTTGTTTTTGATGGATTTATTGTTTATTGAAAAATATCTATGAAATGTGATGAATTAAATCTTTTTTTCTTTTACTTTTTTGTTCATATCTCTGAGTACACGTTCGAGTTTAAATGCTTACAATGATTCCGTTCTACGCTTATGGAGATGTTATTTTTTGAAATATTTATGTAACTTATCTCAATATTTTTTGTTCCTTAAAGTTTATAAATTATTTTGGAGGTATGTTTTAACAAATACTTGTTTTTGTCTCATAAAGCCCGACATATATTTTGTAACAAAATATACTGAAATCATTTATATTTTATGATACTAACCAACTAGATACAAGTATCCCAATCAGCTAATCCATTTTTCTATGGAAACCTTTTACATATTTCTATATAATATATATTCCTCGGAAGAATTAAAAATAGTTTCAATATATTTTGACTAATCGTTAAGTCGGGCTTAGGTATAATTTTTTTTACATATTTACAAATATTTGGGTATTCGCCTTTTTTTAAGAAAATGTAGTAGCTCAAAAATAGATACGCTTATATATAATTTTCTAATAATTCTGTGAAATCATATGAATAAAATGAAAAGTGAAGTAATAACTTACTTACTAAATAACATAAGGCAAGAAAAATTTTTCAAATATAGTTGTGGCATTTTATTATTTATTCATAATTTATTATAATCACTTTAATACTGCTCTGCGCTACCTTTTTTTTATTAATATTAGTTTCTGATTGGGCGTTGCTTATATTAAAGTATATTTTTTCTCTATTTTGTTGAAACTAGTGCTATAACATGTGATAGGGCGAAGTATATATTTTATACATAATTATATTTTATAGGAGCAATTGTGACTAACTGCGAGTTGAACCACTGTTGTATGTTAATAAAAAATTGTTTAAAAACCTTACTTTTATTTAAGTGCAACGTTTTTTGCCCGAAGAGCAAGACATGCGCGATTTTCTGTGCTTTTCTCAATTCTGAAAACAATTTGGAAAAAAAAGAACGATGGACAATAGAGAGTATGCATGAATTTTTTTCATATTTTTAATCTATAGTCCTCGTCGAGAAATAGCCGCAAAAAATAAATCAGTGCCGAAAAACATGTATATGGTGTAGAAAATAAATATTAAAAATAGCAAGTAGATTATAACAACTAAAACACGCCATTTTGAAATATGACGTCAAAGTCTACAATATCCGCTAGAGACAGCTGTCAACGCATGTTTTTCTTTTTTGGGTACTTTCGATATTATCAGCCAGTGGTGTTTGTTAAACCTCTATATAAAAGTACATACATTTCGAATGTCATCGATAGTCAAACTACATGGACGGACAGTCCTACTGAACGCACCCGAACTTGTCATTTCCTTTTTGTGAACTTTGTCGTCATTTCCCTTTTGTTTGTCAATAGTTCCCACGAAATATTTGCATATTTTTAATAATTTATTTCTTATCCAAATAATAATAAGAAAAATAATTAACTAGGCGTGGTAACGTATTAATAGAAATTGTAAAATAAAAATATGAGCCGGATTGGTATTACATGCATATTCCTTTAGCTAGAATTTTATGCACTTTATATGCAACGTGGAAGGGACATACCCGTAATAAATCGAGCTACGGGCTTATACTAGATCACTAAAGTAACTATAATGAAATTAAAACAAGTCAAAAATCCAAAAAATCCAACAAATTGTATTTTTTTTGTTTTTGGCTGTCATTTTAATTTCTTTAAACTATAATGATCTAGTATAGACCGTGGTAAGATTTATTACGGGTATGTCCCTTCCACGTTGTATATCGAAATAGGATTATTCTTTTCTTCCTTCCCCTAATGAATTCCTAAACTGCAAGAAAAAAAGTCTAGAAGACAGCTATTATCTATCTTTCAAAACCAAAATGTCATAGTTATTGTAAATATGCCGCAAGGAGTACAGAACCCATAGAAAAAAACTGGGAAGCAACCAAAGAAACTAAAACTGGTCCCGGTCAAAACACCTATCCTTTCAAACAGAAAATTTCATGATGCCGCGGGAGTATAGAACTTAAAGATGCCAAGACAGGAGCAACCAAAACCGGTCCCACTCAACACAGACGTGGTTGCCAAGGGGGTTTTTGCCGGGTAAATTCGAATGCATGTGATCATTTCAGCACGTTCCCAGTTGCATCCTCAGCAGTGCCGTCACTAACTGCTGACTAACCGTACAACTAGTAGAAGACAGTAAAAGTATCTGTAGCTTATTAGGGTTCCGTACAAAAAATGAAAAAACGGAACCCTTATAGGATCACTCGTGCGGCTGTCTGTCCGTCCGTCTGTCACAGCCAATTTGCTCCGAATCAACTGGACCGAATCAGGTAAAATTTGGTAGAATATTGTTTTCCTATGACCCAAACACATATGTGCTAAGTAAATAAATATTTTTTTTTAAATAGGGTCATTTTTAGGGGACAAATTAGAAAATTAAAAAAAAAAGTTTTGCAAACCTTACTGTGTCATATATCAAATGAAAGGGTTCATTATGAGGATCTCAAATATATTTTTGTTATTATTGTGAAATGAATAGTTTTGATTTTATTCATGAAAGAAGACGAAAATTTACCATTCCCCCCCTGATCTCCGAAACTACAGAGCCTAAAATTTGAAAAAAAATACAAAATATATTTCATTGCTTGTAGATTACAGGAAAACCTATAAGAATTCAATCAAATGTACGGAACCCTCTCCACGCGAGTTTAATTCGCACTTGGTCGGTTTATAGATATAATTTAGATTTATAAGTATATATAATTTCAGAATGCTAGCAACCCTCTTAGTCCACCCGTTTGACGTGGTCAAAGTCCGTCAGCAGATCTCCCCTGGGCGCTGCAGCGCGTATCGCCAAGCGCGCCAGATCTTCAGGAGCGAAGGCTGGAGGCCCTTCTACTGCGGGCTGACTGCGGGGCTGCTTCGACAGGCCACGAACACAGCCACCAGGCTCGCTGTTTACGATATGCTATTAAACGAGTATGCTGCGTGAGTATGATCATCTACCTACATACGGATCATCATCAATAAACTTGCAGCAAGTAAGCAGCATGCAACATGCAGCAGGCATGGCTTCTGTCACGGCGCCTTCGGTTCCCCGCGGGCTGAGAAGCAGGTGGCAAATGAGCCATCTGGGACGATTGGCCCACGTCTACGCGGGTTGGAATTACACTCTAGGGGTACTTACAGGAGACAAGACTACGTGGAGTCGTTTCTGTCACAGACTTTTATAGCACGACATATTAGATTTTTTGAGTATTTTTTTTTAATTCTGCCATCTTTTCAGTCGCATAAATAATTGTCTCAAACAAAGTTATACGAGGTTATCGTTACGTCTAAAGAAATAAAAGCCAAACGATTTTAGGACATCTATTAATAGAGGTTCTAAAATTAGAGCTAACAATTGTTAGGTTTTACTTTGACTCTTATGTATTCTGTGGTTTTACTGTTATTGTGCAAAAATATATAATTTAGGCTATACGAGTACAATAGTTTTGCATTACAATACAAATTTAGGTCAATAAGGTTCAGCGAAGTGAAATTAGTAACAAGAATTTTAAACGAATCGACGGACACCCGTAAAATCATGTAATTTTCAACGCTATTTCGCTGTATCTTTGTGAATTTTTATAGACCGAAAATACTCAGTATGGGTCCATATTTTTGGATATAAGTAGGTATAACGTCTAACAAAATATGCTAAAACTACTTATTTAAAGGTTGAATGCAGTTCATGATACCTACTGTACAACTTTTCAAAGTGGTTCTATATCATGGAACTTCTCCTTCCAGTCCACATCCCTCAGATTCCTAGAAGGTGTAGGCGAAACTCAAAAAATAGAAATATATGCATGATAAGTGCAATCTTGCAATAAAGAAATAGGTTTAGATCTGTTTGTTCTCTTCGAGAGAAAGACACAAATTTTGAGATGAACAACTATTATACCTCTTATTCGTAGTACAATTTAATGCTACGAATTTTATGAGCGCAGATATTTCTGCCAAATTCATTAATAATAAATAAATAATAATTGTCAGCGTATTCACTACAGTTGAGTAGTCTGTGTCACTACATGACTGATTTAGGAAGGCTTTAGTTTAGGTAGGTATTATGTACAGGACGGTTTATGTTTAGGCAATATAAGAAAAAACCAGTATCGATGGACAAACTCGTGATCGGCATTTCCGCTGGCCTGGCTGGTGCCATCGTCGGCAACCCCAGCGAGGTGGTGCTGATCCGGAGGATGTCCAGCGGCTGCCATCCGTGCCCTGCCTGCTGCCACAGCTACTATTACTTGATGACGGGTTACAGAGGAACTATGGATGCTCTTAGAAAGTAAGTAGCTCCTTGTACTTATTGTATATATATTAACACTACGCCAATAGGGGTACGCGGCTGCAGTGGCTGTGGTATTGAAAAATATAAACAGAACCATGAAAAAAGCATCTGCTTTTTTGGACAAGAACCTCTTCCATCGAGTCGTAAGAGCTGAAACAGTTTTTTGAGACAGCCCAGTCTACCAACTACAGATGCCCCAAACAAAACTCAAATTGTGGCAAAATAAGTTACCATCCTCTTTATCTGACATTCCACCTGCTGAAAACCTTCCCTTCATTTCTTTCAATCAATAAAAAGAGTGGGCACCACACCCGTTTTTTCCCAGACAGGTTTTCCCAGTACCAACTGGGAGATGCAACTTGGCATAGTTCGTATACAATCTACAGTAACAATCTGCTGCTACTACTGATTTATAAATTTTTGTAGGCGTGTTGTAGCTTTAAATTGAACTTGAAATATGCGTCTGGAAGGTACGAGACAATCTATCACAGAAGTCAAGGATGTTGGTAAGAAAACAGCACGACTTAGGTGGGATTGGGCGGGTCACGTTGGTCTATGCATCCTGAAAGATGGGTTCACATAAGTACGAACTGGGTTCCATCTGATGGCTACAGGAAACGAGGAAGATCTAAGGCTGATGAACTGCAATTTTTGAGAAGGATTGGATGGAAAAGACCCACGAGAGAGAATACTGGAAGGAAAGAAGGGGGGCTTTTGCTCAGCAAATATACACGGCTAAATAAAAAAAATAAAAAAAAGGTACGAGACACGAATTTGAGCCTCGTCTTCTTTTTCTTGTACAAGAGCTGCTCTCTTTTCAGTGGAATGCTTTCCATGTCTCGATTTCCTCCGCTAAGTTCGTAACCTCCTTATATGGTTTTACATTTAATTTTCTTTTATTATAATTTATCCACCTGGATAGTTGGCAATCAACCACCGTACGTTTTAAAAGGAACTTCCTGCCACGTACGACCGAGCTGTGCAATCAATTTTCTGCAGCGGTGTTCCCGAACCGATACGACATTGAAACCTTCAAAAAACGAGTCTATATCCTCCTGAAAGGCCGGTAACGCTCTTGTTACACCCCTGGTGTTGCAGTTATCCATGGAAAATGGTGATCACTTACCATCAGGTGACCCGCTTGTTCGTTTGCCACCCTATAACATAAAAAAAGCGGTCAAGTGCGAGTCGGACTCGCCCATGAAGAGTTCCGTAGCAGCAAGTAACATAATATAAAAGTTCTAAAGGTAAATTGCGGTTTACGATTTATGACGTATTAAAAAATAACTATCTATGATACCGAGACCGCTATAGTTTTAATTGAAAGTACATACTTTGAGGTATATACCACATTTTTTTCAGAATTATTTTAGTAATATTTCAAAAGTTACGGTTGGGGTACACCTCAAATTTTAACTTTGTATAAGATTATCTCAAGACTGGGGGGTTTGATCTACATAGTTTCAAAGCAGTTTTTGTTGAATTTTAAAAGACCTTTTCAACGATACCCCACACGTTGGGGTAAGTCCAATTAAAATTTTTGAATTCACTTTTCGTTGTATGGGAGGGGGGCTAAAAAAATAATTTTAAGAACCAACTTTTGGAACTTCAATATCTATCTCTCCACCAATTTTCGTGACAATCGGTGCAGTAGCGGCAGAGTACGAGCTCGGATGGACATGACGAAACTATAAGGGTTCCTTGTGGACTACGGAACCCTAAAAATATAGGTATTTTGAATTAGGTACCAAAACTGTCTCTAGTGAATGAACTATCGTGAGGAAACCTGCATAATAGTTCTTATCATCATCAAAATTTAAGAGCGACGGTGTCGGTGGAGTTTCTTCCAATTTTAGGGTTCCGTACAAAAAATTAAAAAACGGAACCCTTATAGGATCACTCGTGCGTCTGTCTGTCCGTCCGTCTGTCACAGCCAATTTACTCCGAATCTACTGGACCGAATCAGGTGAAAATTGGTAGAATATTGTAATCCTATGACCCAAACACATATGTGCAAAGTAAATAAATATTTTTTTAAATGAGGGTCATTTTCGGGGGACAAATTAGGAAATTAAAAAAAAAAGTTTTGCATACCTTACTTCGTCATATATCAAAAGAAAGGGCTCGTTGTGAGGATCTCATATATATTTTTGTTATTATTGTAAAATGAATATATTTGATTTTATTCATGAAAGAAGACGAAAATTGACCACTCCCCCCTGATCTCCGAAACTACTGAGCCTAAAATTTTGAAAAAATACAAAATATAGTTCATTGCTTGTAGATTACAGGAAAACCTACAATAATTCAATCAATTGTACGGAACTCTCTTCACGCGAGTTTAACTCGCACTTGGCCGGTGTATTTTCTATCTTCCGCCAACCTCTAGACATCTTGATACGACACTGCTACCACCTTTTCCTTGACTTGCTTCATATAGCTGTGCCTTGGCTTTCCTCTTCCCCTCCTTCCTTGTATTTTGCCTTGTATTATATTTCGCATAAAATTATCATGCCGTATTCATATTGCCTCGCCTATTTCCGATTACCTCGAGTATGTGCCTCTTTTCACCTACTCTATTTAAGACCTTAAGTTTGTTACTTTATTATTCCAATGAATTGCTTTCGTTTCCTTCTTCGTTAGTGTCGACGTCTCACAGCCGTATAGAGCAATGCTCCAGATGTAAGGACACCTTAATTATTCTTTTTCGGATCGATTTTGCAATGTGCGATTAAAGTTTTTTTTTTTGCTTTACAATAGTTTTAGTGTGTAATAATGGCCGTTGTCTGTCTGTCACTAGATAACATGTCATCTAGTGATGACTGCAGTCATTGAGCTATATCATATGCTGTCTTAAGCAGCTTGAACAATCTGACACCACAGTGTTAACTATTAACACAATCGATAAGATACTTTAAATTCCCAAGTTGCAGATTGTGTGCTTTCTTTTCCTAATAATTTTGTTTCATATTGTATAGGATTCTTCAACAAGAAGGCATAATGGGCTTATGGCGAGGAGCTACTATGACGCTTCTAAGGTCTATCGTCGTCAGTGCCACGCAAATAGGAATCTATTTTAACGTAAGTACTTATTATAGTTCATCATCATTTAGCCTTTACCATCCAGGGTCAGCTCAGTATATCTTGCATATCAACTGCCATACTATGATGACAGCCCGGACTAACGGCTTAACGTGCCTTCCGAAGCACTGAGGAGCTCGAAAAATTTTTATGCCACTTGTGATCACCCATCCAAGTGTGGTCCACGCCCGGTGTTGCTTAACTTGCGAAAGCGGTTGTAAGCTCTTGTGGTAGGTAAGATGTTATTTTACGTAATTTTTACCAGTCTCAGTTCGAAATTGGCCAAAAATGTGCTTTTGTCCGTCTATCTCTTCTCGCCTACATTGGCACTTCAACCGATTTTGACGAAAATTAGCACTCAAGTTGCTTGATTAATTTAATTTTTTAGGCGATCACGATTTTGGATTGCCCCGAGAAAAAGGGGGAAAAAGGGGGAATTTTGCTGTAGCGTTATTTACTGACGGTTTTCAATCAAATTTGAGAGGCACGCTAAGGCCGCGTCCACGGACACGCGGCGCGGCCACCGTAAAATTTCCATAGTAGTTGTGGCGGCCGCCTATGGAAATTTTGAGGCGGCCCGCCTGGCGGCCCGTGTCGCACGCCGCGCCGCGTGTCCGTGGACGCGGCCTAAGGACTTCATTCGACACAAGATATTGAGAATTCCGAAAGGGGGGAGTAGAAGGCGGAAAAGGGAAGAAGTTTGCTGTAGCGTTATACAACGTGGAAGGGACATACCCGTAATAAACCGAACCACGGTCTATACTAGATTATTATAGTATAATGAAACAGCCAAAAAACAACAAAAACATTTCCATTTCCGTACAAAAGTTTGCAGCCCGGGCGATTTGTATGGGAATGTCGATTTTTTTTGGTTTTTCGACTGTTATTTTAATTTCATTATAGTTTAGTGATCTAGTTATAGGCCATGGTTCGAATTATTACGGGTATGTCTCTTCAACGTTGTATATGGACGGATTTCACTTAAATGGCTTTGCTAAGCCAGGGGAAAGGGAAAGTGTCGGTTATTGCATGGTTATTAAGGTGACGTGGGTTCACAATTGGCAATACTGTGCGTGTTTTTTAAAAATCACTGTAATTAAACTACTACAGTTTATTCCTAAAAAAATTACATAAGAATTTTAAGGCTTTTCTCCAGATACCTACAATATCCAAAACACGATTAAGCATTTTTTGCTTGATAGAAAAAATCACAAACATACCTCTAAATTTGCCTTTATAATAAGTACATATTATACAATCACCTTTTTATATGAAAATTATACCAAAAATTGTATTATCTAAATAGCTAACCGTTTTGGCTACAAAAAAAATTATAAATATAATACAGAAAAAAAACAGTGAAATATTCGTCGAAAGAGAAGAAAGGCCTGGAGCCGTGCTCGACGATATTTCGCAGTAAAGATATAATATAGATAAATAAAACATTGCGAAATATCGTCGAGCAGGGCTCCGGCTAGTGATGTGCCGTTCCCTTTTCCCAGATTCCCGGGAACATTCCCAATAAATGGAAATATCAGGGAAAGTTGTAATTTTATTAATCAGACATATTTTTTATCTCTGTAAATATATTTTACTAGCGTAAATACTTCATTTGGTATGGTTATAATACAAAAACATATATCCAATATTCGGTTACATTCCTTAGAAAGACGGGAATGTTCCCTATTTCCGGGAACGTTCCCTGGGAATTTGGTATAGTTGCCGGGGAATTTGGGAACGTTCCCGGGAACGGCACATCACTAGCTCCGGCCCTTCCTTCGCTCTCGACCAATATTGCACTGTTTCATCTATTATTTTTTTGTATTATATTTATAATTTTTTTGTAGCCAAAACGGATAGATTATGTAGATACTACATTTGTTGGTATAATTTCATATAAAAAGGTGATTATATAAAATGGAAGTAAATATTATAAAGGCAAATTTAGAGGTATGTTTGTGATTTTTTTCTATAGAGCCAAAAATGCTTAATCGTGTTTTGGATATTGTAGGTGTCTGTAGAAAAGTCTTAAAATTCTTAAGTAAAATTCTTAGGAATAAACTGTAGTAGTTTAATTACAGTTTATAAAAACATACACAGTTTTATTGGCCCTGAACTGGCGGGGCCTTAAGAGCTCGCGAGGTCTACTGTTCTCAGAACGACTAGTTTATTAGGTATATCTAAGAGCATGTATCGTCCTCTTGCCTTCTTTAGATTCGCGAATACCTGAGAGAACAAGAGGTCACTCAAGACAGCTTCACCCTGTCTCTGTACTCTTCGATCATCACCACCTTGATTGGAGCCGTGCTCACCCACCCTATAGACAGAATGAAATCCATGTAAGAGAACCTCCTTATGTAATTCAATTAGGTAAGACAATAAGATACAGTATAATGAAATTCCTCGTCATAGCTGCATCTTACCTAATAGTATACCACATTTAGCCTACAGACAGTCGACCGCCACAGAAATGTCAAAGTAATACTAGTTGATTAAAATCGGTAGCGACCTCCGTGGCGTAATGGTTAACACGCTAGACCGCTAATCCGGAGGTTCTGGGTTTGATCCCCAGCCAGAGCAAGTTGTAAAATGGCCTTTTTTAAATTGTCCTGGGTCTTGGGTGTTTATCTATATGTATATGTATTTATCATAAAATATAGTATCGTTGAGTTAGTATCCCATAACACAAGTTTAAAACTTACTTTGGGGCTAGCTTAATCAGTGTGATTTGTCAAAAAAAAGCGTTTACGCAGCCGCGGCAGTGACTTTTGCCGCTTTTGTACTTTATTCTTATTCTTTATTTATTCTTTTAAAAATACTCCGTACTTTGTACTTAATTAATACTTTGTACTGATATTATAAGTTACCGCGCAGAAGTGGGGCCCTTATTTGAAATAACTTGATAAATACCTATTGGGATGAGGGTGATACCGGCGGCATATTTAAACTTATTTGCCGCCTTGCCGCCGACTTAACTTATCTTATAGCTTTTATATTTATTTGCCGCTTCTTTAAAAAAAAGTCTACATTTGGTACTGTTGAGGTGACACCCGGTGAGATGGACAACTACTTCTTCTTGATCGCCTTACTCTCCTATCAGAAGTTTACCTTTTCTAAATAGCCTAAACTCATTATCATCCGAGCATATTCCCGCTTGCATCGTCAGCGGACGCTTTTGAGCCCGGGGTCCCCTACCTAACCTAGGTGATTCGACGAGGTCATTGGTTTTTACACAGAGCGACTGCCGTCTGACCTCCGCAACCCAAAGGGTAGACATACCGACTTCATCGCTTAATTAACTGCAATAGAATCTAAATCTAAAAGAAAGACTGATGTATGCCCATGTGACGATACGAGTCTTCAGAGCCTAAAACATCTAATAGAGGACTGTCCCATTTTCGCCCAAACCAGATTTGAACACGAAATGACATCTAGAAACTTGAAAATAATACCATACAACCTTTTAGACATAATTAAAAAAGACAGTACAGTAACGATATATACCCAAAATATCAAGAGCATCATAAACAGATTGAAGAAAGTAAACTTAGATTGAACCAGACAGTAACGATATAGAATCCTGTATCCATTAGCAGGAGTAAAACCATAGATTTGCCTAGATTTTGCCAAGCAGGTGGTGGTTTAGCTGGTAAGAGTCCGGCACTACCTGCGCCTCCCTTCCCAGGTGTCCATGAGGATTCCACCACCTGTTTGTAAAACTAAAAAAAAAAAAAAACCTAAAGGGTAAACCAGAACCAATCCTAGGACAGGTACAAACGCTAGATGGTTTTCGTGCCTTCCGAAGCACGGAATCATCTTTATTTTCGGATCATCAGGTGATTCGAGCCTGCAATATCCTAACCAGACTGGAAATAAGTGGGATTTGAACTCACGACCTCCGAATCAGAAGGCAGACGCCTTGACCATTGGACAATGGAGGCAGTCAAATTGCTTAAACTATTCCGGCTTATTCTTTTCGATGTCGCATGGTCTTCGTTATCCTAGAGTGACCATACTGACCATTGATCATGCATATTATATTTGGAGGAGTAAAAGCGAGAACCTGGGCTCCAAAGCAGCACAGCTGCTTTTGCACCCGGGACCAGGTTAACATAAAAATGAGTTATAAGTAGTCGTACACTACCTACAAAAATTATTAACAAAAATTATTTATAAGGCAAGTGTGAAAGGAAGAGCGGGACAGGGTCGACCTCGGCGAACATTCTGCGATCAGATTGCAGACGTTCTAAAAAAAGGAGAGGTTAGAAGTACCCGTAACCGAAGGGCATGTAGAAAGAGGTTGATGAGTGTAGATGAAGCAAAAGAGGTCTGGCAAGTGGAGATCCATAGTGTCTGCCTACCCCTGTGGGAAACAGGTGTGAAAGTATGTATGTACACTACAGATTTTTTTTCAGACGTCAATTATCAAATCGCACGGCTCCACCGCGGCGAATATTTATAGACATCTTAAAATCAAGAGGTGTTTTTGGTTTATGGAGAGGCTTCACCCCCTACTTCTTAAGGATGGCCACCCATACTATAGTCATATTTATGGTTTTAGAAGAAATTGAAAAGAGAAAAGATCAAATAAAATAAGTATTTAAGTGTGCGGGTAGATGTGAAATGGCGAAACAATTAAAATACTGCAATCATCGACAAACGACATAAGAATCTGAATACTTTTAAACTATCGCGTTGCATTATTATTAAATTAATGCATACGGGAATTAACGCGAAACGTACCTTTTATTTATTTATTTTGCTGACGTTTCATTCGGGTTTCACCGAACGTCAAGCTGGGACCACGTTCGGTGAAACCCTAATGAAACGTCAGCAAAATAAATAAATAAAAGGTACGTTTCGCGTTAATTCCCGTATGCATTAATTTAATAAGAATCTGAATTTGTAGTATACAGGATGATTTTTAATCACCAGCCAAATTTTTGGAGTTACAATTAAAGTCGTCAGTAGTAACAATTAACGAAAAATCAATTTCGCCTTCCCATACAAATTAGCGCTCAGCCAATTAGATTTTGTATGGGAATTCATTTTTTTATCGATTTTCTTTAAAAAAATTATAGAAAGTAGTTCGGTAGATATCATGGGCTGAAGCTGCTCCAAAAATTTGTTAAATTAATTGTATACAACGCGGAAGGGACATACCCGTAATAAATCGAACCACGGGCTATACTAGATCACTATAGTATGATGAAATTAAAATAACAGCCTTAGAACAAAAAAATTTTTTGGCATTTCCATAGAAAAGTGTGCGGCCGGACGATTTGTATGGAAATGCCAAAAAATTTTTTTATTCTTTGACTGTTATTTCCTTCCACTTTGTATATGCTAGCTAAATAAATAATTTAGATTTAAAGTAAAATCAAGTACGGTAAATATTAGATTTCTAAAAAAACTTATGGAAATGGAAAACACTCTTATGGAAATCTAACCAAATACCTACTGTCTTTTTCAAATTATTATTTCATAAATATTTATTTATTTATTCAGCTAATAACTGCCTACACAGATTTATGTACATATGTCATATTGATATAAAAATGTAATCAGGAACGATTTATCATTATACTATATATCTACCTACATACTGTGTATCAAGGATGAATTAAAAACGAATGAATTAAAAACTGACACACCTTTTATTTCTCATCAATTAAATGCAAATGAAGTAGGTGGGTTTGTATTGGATTAAATACATAAAGTCATAGTAGCCGACGTCGGTAAACACTGGATAGCTACTTAGCTAGGTCACAAATTATAGATAGAAACAGGTTCGGAAGCTTCGATCGTATATTCTTTAGATGCACAGTTGCCGCCTGAAAAATGGCACCGGAAAAACAAGGCATAAAACAGTATCATGCCTTGTTTCGTTCTTATTTGCTCGGTGGCCGCGCGCGTGACGTTACGACAAAAATGCCAAAGTGCGTGGTGAAAATACGGATTTATTTCCACGCTTATCTCAGTTACTAATGGGCCCGGTCCTTATAATAAGTGTCCTGATAATATATTATTTGGCCAATCATGTGACCTAGCTGTCACGGGAAGAGAATACTAGGCGAAGCATATTATCATACCATGGCTTTGGAGCATAGTAATTCGCGAGAGAAATATATCACAAATTATTATTTTTTATTATTTGGCAAAGTATATTAAAAATGCTAGAACTTAGTTGATTACCTACACGAGTTATCCTTCTGTTGCCCTCTTTATTTCGGGACTAGGTGCCCACGGCTCTGCTAATGCCGCACTTGTTAGGCTTCAATTAGTCCATATTGACATAGTTCCCGACGAGTCGTAGATATATTGCATCCGCTTCAACACATTATCAAAGTATTTAAACCATTTAATTCTCTTAAAACTAGTGATATATATTTTTATGTTGACACTTGGAAGAATTCCGTCGTCTATATTAAAGTAATGACTTTAGCTTATCGATTGATAATGGTGCTTTAAGTGACCGTGCATAAAGAAGCAAATTAATGAAATACACCTTCAAAAAATTGAAATTAGGCTTTCTCAGAAGATCTGCCAGGATGTTTAATCTATATCAACATATGAAAGCGAATAATGAGGGCAAAGAGCCTAAGGAACCAGAGACAACGGGCCACGATAGATTTTACCAGGAGCGTCCCAGGACGAGTTACAGGAAGAAAAAGCGCCGTGGGGCTTGTAGGAGGGCCCAGTCGGCAGCTGAACTGAACCCGGAGTCCATTGCTGCCGCTAATAAAAGGAACGCGTTTAGAATACGTTCTGTGTCCACGGATAGGGAGGAGAGTGAAGGTAAGCGTTCAAATAGAGTTTTTATCTTTAATTTCAAAAAGATACATTGACGAAAAAAACAACCTCCCAGTAAATAATCTTGTAATTACTCTTAGAAATATTTTTATTAATAGCTAATTAAATTGTTATGATTCGCTTCTGCTTCCTAATTGAAAATATTTGCATATTATGCTTTCACGCTGTCTTTTTTGCAATATTCTATTTCTTCAGTGCCGTCTTCTTCTATCTTTCTATTTCTCTATGCGTACGATGGTCTAGTGAATCAGTAAGAATAAATAAATCATCCATGTACACGTAAGGGCTGCAGCCGCAGCAGATAATGTTATAAATCAGTGACTAGAGATATTAGACTCTGTGAGAGCTTTCTAGATGCTTTCTTTGCATAATAAACATTTTCTCTTTTCGAACCGATCTAAATCAAACTTCGGCGTTTAAAAAATATGAGAATGGGAGTTGCAAGAAGTAGGGATTTACTCCAAAACCTACAGGACATCGATATATGTCTGCGTTGCAATGTCAAGCAACATTGAGCGTTAGGAAATGGTGTCAAAGCTTTATTTACTTTGTCGTTGTAACGCAATGATACTATCAGACCGTATTGTTATTTTCAGAAGTAAAACTCCTAGTGTTTGCTAAATACTAACTCTTAAAACCTTACGTGTATATATTGTTCCTAATTCTCCATTTGTAATTTTCTGTTCTTGCCTCTGAAGATGCGGGGAAGCAAGATGAAGCAGACGGATCATCGTGCGCTTGTAGCTCAAGTACTTATTTATTTATTTCTTTTTAAGCGGCTTCAAAGAAAGAGAAACTATTCAATTCGATTCGAGTATATTTTTATGTGTGTTCCTCAATAACTTCTCCGTTTTTCCATCGATTTAGAAAAATCGTTTTTTATTTGAATGGATATACATTCAAGTTGTCAGTTGGTTCCATTGTCACCAAGTGCAGATCTGATGATATGGATGAAACGGAAGAAAAAGGCCAGAAATTGAAGTCGCTTTTTTTTTGTATAAAATTATTGATTACTTACCTGCATTTTTAATCTTGTTACCTTAGAAATAAATATTCACAAATTGCTGCCCTTACGACCACAGTAACATAATTAGAATAACCTTGTTCTTATAGTTTCTTATTTCGGTTTTTACCTTTGCACCTGGTAAGAGAAGCAGCAATGTACCTACCTGTCAAACATATTTTTTGTTTTATTTAGTTTCGTTAGTAAGTGATTTTGAACCTCATAGCTATATTCATGGAAATAACTCTTCAAGCGAAATAAATAACACATATTCTGTCATAGGTATGTAAGTTATTGTTTCATAATAAAAACCAAAAATATCAGCCGACAAATTTGTGATATTTTTTTTACATAAATAAGTATTTTTTTCTTACAGTTTGTGTTCTCTTAATTATTCTGATCACCACATTTTAATATAGCTAAGGGTTGCAAAATCAACCTGTATTTATAACATCTTCGAGTATATTATCATGAAGCTAAACATCGTTCTTACTCCGTAAAAAGGCGAAGATATTGATTGAATGAATGCGTTGCGTATTTTTAGAAGAGAATTCAGAACGTGCGCCGCTTGTGGCACAGAAGATAGACTCTCTAGCAAAGTTGTTGTTCAACAAGTCATTGATGGGGAGTGGATCTGGCAAGTCGTCGCCTTCGGAGCCACCTGCTTCACCACGGTGAGTCACTTCATTATATCGAGTCAAGTTAACAACCTATGAATCGAGGAGAATCAGTAGAGATAATGTAAAAGATGAAAAAAAATCTAGGTTCTAATTTTTTTATGCTGAATGTGTGATTTTCAACCCTGCATTCTGGCTTTAACTATGAAATTACCTTCTTAAATCAAAAGTACATAATTATTTCATGTTTTTACAGGGTAGAGCGATCAATGGAAAGCTCAGCAGCTTTAGCAATCTGCACAGAGTATTTGTCACATTCATCACGGTAAATTACACTTACGATTACCATTGCCAAAGTATCCTTATTTACAGACGATCATACCTTCTTGTCCAAATAACTATCTGGTATGCTAACTTCACTGTCATTTAAATATCCTTTACAGCTCTCAGTTCTTCACATCATTTCAGTCACATCGTCCACTTTGACACAATTTCCAAAATGACCGATCTAGAGCGGCCTGCATCAAGCGCCTTCCAGTGACCTTGGTCAGGGCCACCTAGTGGGTGGGTGTTCTACGCTTTACTTGCCAGTACTTAGTCGCCATTTAAAAACCTTTTTGCTTCATCGGTCATCGGTTCGTCGCGCTGTGTCCCGCTTACTGCCACTTCAACGAAGCTAAATTTCAAAGCCATAAGTCATCACTGGTAACACACATTGATTATACAATACTCAATACTTCTGAGTCTGACTTAAGTTCTTTGTCCTATTCAATTCACATTCTGAGCATTATAGTATACATTTACATTTACTCAGAAACGCAGACAATACCTGTGAGTACGACCATTTACCCATCCTGGAAAGCGGAGGCGTTCCACTCCACCGTTATTACAATATGGAGGTAATCTTTCATCTATTGGATTCTTTGGTGTTTACTATCCAGAAATGTTTCAGGTACGACTTGATATCGCAACTGGGTGCTATAGGAGCTCGAGCTAATAAGCATTGGTTTGCTATTCATGACAATTCCATAAAAACCGATAGACTTCTTACTTTGGTAAGTTAACTTACCACTTTGCGTATTTTATACCAAACAAGTTGATAAATAAACAGCATAAATCTATAAAGAAGGCCTATGAGTCTTATGCCGAACGAACTCTGAATACCAAAGACGAATGAAATCTCAAATCACGAATTACTATATTGTGAAGAAGATGGCTCTAAACCAAAGATTTTCTAAAAATATTAAGTTTGAAAATATTGCATTGTCATCTGATTATATAAAATTTCATCTCAATCGAAAACCAAAGAGGCTAAAATTTTACTTGCAAGTTTTGACAAAAAACAACAACCAACAGGGCAAGATAAATAAAAGCTTGTAAAAAGAAACTTAATATTACCTTTTTTTTACAATCTTTTATTCATCATTAAAGGAATCAATGAAATTATTGAATCAACAAAACTAATTCAAATTCCAGATGCCTCTAACCAACAAATGTCCTATAGACCCCAGTGAGAGGTCCAGAGGGTTGATAATGGAACTATTTCGGGCACTGCATCATCCCTATATTTGCCCAGTGTTGTACCTAGAACTATGCAGTGGACATGCATTAGCTGTATTGTCTTTTAATGCCAGAGGAAGTTTGAAAGATCTAATTTTTAAGGTAAGTTACATATCTGGTGTCATCATCATCATCATGATCAGGATTTTTTAGTCTCCACTGCAGGAGCACGATCCTGCCAGAGCCATATATTAGCCAGAGCAGTCAGAGGGTATGGCCTACACTCTCCACGCTGGCCAGACGGGTTGGAGAGGTCTCACTGATGTTTATCTTTGTTCAGCTTGTGTTCCCTAAGTCGCCTTCTACGACATCCACGGGAAGACTTTTATTTATTTTATTGTTTATTGCACACAATCTTATATTTGATTGATTACAATAGGTCAAACTTAACGCTAATGCATTATCTACCAGTTTGCCTTTGGGACATGTCGAGAAGTTGACTTGTAGTGGTTGTATTCTACTCTGCCGGGAACCACACGGCTTATATTTAGGGAGTGCAATTTTTGGCTTTAGGAGTCACACAACGAATGATTTGCGCGAGTGTTTCCAAACAGCCACAGAACTGGATGACCTATTGTTTAGGACGCCTCGTGACTGAAACCGATTTTTCAGTAAGCCAAATAGCTTCGCCAAAACTATCTCGCTTGTTTTAAGTTTTGATCTTGGTACGCTTCTGCTAAAGTACATTCATTATGTAACTATTAGTGATTACTGATTCCTCCATAACCTTCTTATAATTTAGAAAGCACGTTTAACTTTTTCCTCTCAAACCTCTTCAACCCGTCTGGCCAGCGTGGAGAGTGTAGGCCAAATCCTCTAGCTGCTCTGGCCAAGTATGGCTCTTGTAATACAGAGAGAGGCATGCTCCTGCAGAGGAGATAAAAGAAAAGACCTGATGATGATAATGAAGTTCAACTTTTTATAATTTTACTTAAAACTATTACTAACTACTTGTCCTTCTTTCAACTTCCTTCCTTTTCCATAGAGCAATTGGAACGACGAATTTTCTCGAAAGTATGGCTCCACGGGCACCGGCCTCCCGGCCCAGCAAGTGGCGAGGTTCGGCCGCCAGATGCTGGAGGGGCTGATGTTCCTTAAGGAGAAGGGTTTTCCACCATTCCGACATTTGCATTCGGGGAATGTTGTCGTACAAAACGGAGTAGCAAGGTAAGTTTCTTTGCGTGTTCCCGATTGCATCGTTAGTTACGCTGCTGCAGGTACTGGGTTTGCTGCCAGCTTTTAGTTTACCACTTCGCAAGGCCCTTGACATTCTTGGTTGTTATGCACTGTAGTAACTAGTAAGGTAGGTATGTGCCATTATGATGTTCCCGTGTGGTTCCGGGTTAGAATTATAGGACCACTCCCTCTCTTCCTGTGGATGTCGTAAAAGGCGACTAAAGGACTAAGCACAAACATCTCGTGCTAAAATTGCATTCCCAAGGAGGGTTGACATCGGGCAACAGCCAGTTGTAAAACTTTTCGCACAAAAGTATTTCCAAAGAAGGTCGACATCATGCAAGCAGGCGGCTGTTCGTAAAACTATAGCCAAGTCGTTAAAACTGTTCTGGCTGTTTCTCATGATTTCGCAAGGTTTTCGACATCCTTGGGTAACCATTGACATGTTATATTAGGAGAAGAAAAAGCGGGAAAGCGCACCCCGGGCTCCAAAGCAGCACGGCTGAGGATGTGACCCCGAACGCGCTAAGATCTAGTGGCTCCTAGATCAAGTTAAACTTTAGGGTTGGGCTCTGTCTGGTCACAGGGAGGGCGGGTATGCCGCGGTATCGGCGATGCGGTTCATGCGGTCGTAGTCTCGCTATGTTTCTCGCTCTAGCAAATGACAGTTCTGAGCGACAGAAAAGGATAGCAGCATAGGAAAGTGCTGTTTCGTGCGGCGTGCGGCCAAATATAGCTAAACACTTAAACTAAATATTTGAACTACTCTTAATTTGTAAATTCTAGATTCAGCGCATATTGCATTGTGTTCTAATCATACTATTTACCTCATCGTCTATTATTCCAGAATATGTGGTCTGGAGAACACATTGATCGGAGCCCTGCCGCGGTGTCCCGTAGCCCTGGCGGCGCCGCTAGAACACGTAGAGACCCTATCCCTGGGCCACGTGTTATACGAGATGTGCGCGGGCGCCGAGTTGGACCTGTCTCTCTTGCCGGAACTGATACCAAGCTACCCATATGTGAGTTAAATAAATCCTAATCCTAATCCTAACTATAATATTAGAAATGCGAAAGTGAGTTTGTATATTTGTTTGTTACCTCTTCACGCTTTATCTACTGAACCAATCTTCTTGAAAATTCGCATACGCATAGTTAGGAGTACAGAGAAGGACATAGGGTACCTTTCATTCCGGAAAAATTTAATGTTCCTGTGGGATACGCGAGCGAAGCCGCGGGCGAAAGCTAGTAATACATAAAAAGGAATTACACTACATTAAACTGATTGGGGCTTGCTCCATACTAAGCTTAAACTTGTATTATAGAATACTGACTCAACAATACTATATTTTATAATAAATACATATATAGTATATATACAACGTGGAAGGGACATACCCGTAATAAATTAAACCACGGTCTATACTAGATCATTATAGTATAATAAAATTAAAATAACAGCCACAAAACTATAAAAATTTTCGCCATTTCCATACAAAAGTGTGCAGCCGCCCGGGCGATTTGTATGGGAATGTCGATTTTTTTTTGGTTTTTTGACAGTTATTTTAATTTTATTATACTTTAGTTATCTAGTATAGCCCGTGGTTTGATTTATTACAGGTATGTCCCTTCCACTTTGTATACCCAAGATCGAGGATATTTAACAAAAGGCCGTTTTTCAACTTGTCCTGACTGGGAATTGAATAAGTATTCCCAATATATCAGAAAATATTCCCCTAAATTTCTATTTTTAGGAACATTGCCGGGAATATTTCCAATTTCCCGCGACGGCTTATTACTTACTACGTGCAACAATATTCATTGTAATTCTAGGATCGATTGACGATAAGCGGTTGCCAGTTGTAAAACTTTTCCATACCATTTTCACAGGTGGCCGAAATAATCGAGCAGATCTTCGGCCCTCGCACTCCAAGTCTACAAGAGCTTCTGCTTTGTGAGCTGTTTAGAAAGATCGACTTAAGGGAGATGAAGGGCCCGTGCTTACCGGTAATAACCTAGCTTAGCTAGCAAGTGTACTATCAGAGAATTTTTAAAAGTTACTCGAGAAAGAGTGATAATAGGTGGAGTGTACACATCTTACAAAGTTTTACGCCTTAGGCTTAACTTTTTAGGCGCTTGTAGTCCCAAAGCTAATAATATAAAATAAGCTAACCATAGTTTTGGGGTTACAAATGCCTACAAAGTGCAAGCTACGAGCCGTAGCTCGCATGCTCGTAGCGGCGTAGCTCAGTCGTAGATTGTAGACACGGCTACGTCCGTGGGTACGTTATGGAGTTTGCAGCAGGGCTTGGAATACCGTTAAAAATCTGGTAACGTTAATTCTGTCAAACCGCGTTAACGTTATCAGCAAACATAACGTTATGCTTGGTAACGTTTTTTTCCAACCGTTTACCGATGAACTCAGATAACGTTACCAATATTAACGGTAAAAGATATTGTTAAGACTGTATTTTTTTTTCGATATTTGACAGAGTAAATTGATGAGAGTTTGTCTAGTAGGCTACTAGAGCTACACAGATGTCGTGATAGATTCCCAGCGCGACGTAATACACTTGTATAATATTTATACAATATTTTACAAGTATTGAAAAAAGTATCGTTACTTATATCGTTAACTGATAACGTTATTATAACGTTTTATAACTGTATAATCGATACCCCTTATAACGTTACCAGTAATACCTGCATGAAAATAACGTTATTTAACGTTACTTTTAGTGTGAATTTGGTATCGTTAACAAGCCCTCGAAACATCGCAGCGTTCTCGTACATTGTAATCTTTTATTTATTGTCTACGATACGAAACGAACATGGATGAATTATGACTAAATGAATAGGATACAGAGAACGGACATCAACGTCCCCTGTGCAATGACTTTATACCACCTACCTACTGCGATACCATATAATAATATGGGCTACAATACAATACAACTTAAGTAACGTAAGTACTTAAAAACTTAAGTCCGACTCGCAGCCTTAATATTGTTGCCCGTAAGAGCGTAAGAGCGGGAACGCCCCACGAACATTGACTTATAGAGGTTATATTATAGTTGAAATCATTGCCTACGATAGTTTCATCGTAGCAAATGACGCATCGCCGGCCACACAGGTGCTGCTTTATCGCAGCGTTGCTGTAACGTAATAGGGGGTATTTTTTATTTGTTTCTTATTTAGGTTCACGGGTCTTTTCTCCCCGGTCCTTTGGGAGGCTTGCGTGGGGATACAGATCCAACACGTAGAGGCCCTTTGGAGAAGTTGATGTAATTTGGTGCTCCCGCCAAAACCCATTCTTGAATATACCAATGGAAGATATACCCTCGAACAGGTTTCGGCAGGAGAAAAATCTATTTCAAGAAAAGGGAAAGGTTTATGGGTTATAGAATGAAGTTGGGATGGGCTGATGCTTTGCTATTGCAATAGAAATAACAGCACCTGCCATAATCATGATTACTGAATATGTTTGTGGCAGGTGGTGGCTTGCCGCCCAGTAGATGGGCCCCCAAACGAGCTGACGATTGTTGTCAGCAAAGGGGAAACACCGGTGTGGGCGACTCAGGGGTGTCGAGAGGTGTGCTGCGCTTTCTTCGAAGTTTCTCGCGGCGTGATGCTCTTTAACATTTCCAGCCCTGGAGCAACAGCTCTAACGACTCCTCTCTGCACGGCCAATTAAGGCAATGTAGAGCTGAGAGTCCTGCGAGCCCTCTTGGGTCTCCACCCCGACCGATGAAGATGCGTCGGGGACGAAGGCTCTGACCGACTGTCTGGAGCACTCGGGTCCGAGGTGTCGTTACTCACCAACAGCTCGCCACAAGCTGCACTGCACACTATTTTTTTATTATTACAATAATATTATGTAGGAATTTTCTTTTAGTAAATGATAAGATGCTACACTTGCACCCCTTCTACCAACTTCTCAATATGTAGGCAAACTGGTAGATAGTGCATTAGCTTTAAGTTTAACCTTCTCGTATTGTAATCAATCTGATATAAGATTGTGTGCAATAAAAAAACGTAGTAGCAATGAGCTACAAGGTCCCCGAGTCATTCCGGCTACGTTTGCGACACGAGTGCGACCGAGACGAATTTAAGTACACTCCTCCCGCTTTGTCTCGGGGGCTGCAGTCAGTCGTCGTGAATGCGTTACGTCGACGCAGCGTATTGAGTGTACACTGGTTTGTATGTAAAACAAGGCAGCGACAGCGCTACTTCGACTCAACGCGCCGTGCAAACTCGCTCTAAGTCTTCTGCCACACGGGCGTTGCTAACACGCTGCGTCGTCGCAACGCAATGACTTCAACGCAGTGTATGCCACACAAACGCTGCATCGTCGCTGCGTCAACGCAACTATCTCCAATATTGACGCTCCGTCGTTTCAACGCAGTTCCCTTCCCCGGCTCGTCTCCCTGCTCTCCTTGTGCGTCGCGCGTGCGTTGCGTCGCCATCCGTCATTTCAACGCATCGTATGGCATGTCGTTCAGATTTAGTAAAACGACGGAGCATCACCACTCAGTCGACGCATCGCTAACGCAACGCACATACAACGCCCATGTGGCATCGCCCTAAGTCCTCAGCGGGCATTTAGTTTGAATAAACCATCTGTAGTAACTAAAGATTCTTGTCAGTCGAGTATTTATTGATTTATAATTTTCATGTCTCCCTTTTTCCAGTTATTTGACCTTCCCGAATGACACTATATACTCCTGCCTTTTCTTTTATGTATGAACTGGGCAATCCTTTTCTAATCTCATTTTTTTTTGATAAAGACCTAATAATCACACTGAGCTTGCCCCAAAGTAAGTTTCAAACTTCTATTAGGTATGGGATTCTAACTCAACGATACTATATGTACAGGCTGAGTTTTTAACCACCGACAAAATTTTTGGAGCAATTTAGTCCATGATACTGGACTACTTTCTATAAAAAAAGTTATTAAAAATCGATAACAATTTTTCGTTCTCTTACACAAATCAGCGCTCAGTCAAACGGTATGGTATGGTATGGTAGGATGAAAACAGAATCTCCGGATTGGCAGACTAGCGTGACGTCTTGATTAAACTCTTTCCAGAACTTCAGTCAGAGATTGTCTCGCTCGTGCCTGTCTCTGCTGGGTGAGGTGGCCCGTCGTCAGCCCGGGTCCCCTCGCACTAGAACACCACCACGCCGCTCTGGGCCTGCGTCCCCCGCCACTCCGCCCGCTAGAAGGTAATGCGAAACGTCTCTCTTTTTTTTTTAGGACAAATGTCGCTAGAAGATAATGCTAAACTCTTGTGACGTCGCGCGGGCTCAAGCACTCCTCCGCCCCTCTTAGGCGCAGCGGGGGGGCCCATGCCCATATATAAGGCGCGGCGGCCGGCGCTCGTCCTCTTCGTCTTCGGCAGCATCTGAAGCTAAGTAGTTCTTCTACCTAGAAGGGCTACTCAACTGATCTAGTGCCTATAACTCACGACCCTGACTACCTAATCTGTACCTAGTGTTCTTGTGAATCTTTGTAACTAATGTAATGTAATAGTTGTTCATTATACCTATCTCATTTGCCGATATCTGGTCTTTCTTTTATCTCATCTATCTTCCTAGATCCTAAATCTAGGCTTTACTAACCGAAACGGTACAGTGGCGCCCACTTTCTCTTTTCTTTTGACGTGACAACGTCTTATAAATTGGTTAGCCGGGTGACACTTCAAGAAACTGCGTTACGCTCCGCTCACGTTATGCGCTCACAATGAGAGCGAGTGAGAGGCACGCGTGCCTTTCACTTTTTATGTCTGTCTCTCTCGCTCTTAGGCGGGCTAACCATGCCCGAGTGGAAGTCAAGTTTGGAGTGAAGTGGAGTGAAGTCGTTGTCACGTAAAACTTTCGCCCGTATACCGACTTTACAGGCAACCAATTTTTTTAAAGATGTTTATTGTCATGATACCAAGAGAAAATGTAAGGAAAAGTTATGTAGAAGCTTGATAAGGTGTCTTTGTTTATACATATATACACTGTAAATGACTGCGCCGTGACTGAACACAGTTTACGAATCCAACAAAAATTTGGGATTGATTGATATTATTTCACTAGGAAAAGAACTTAAAAAGCCGACCCGGCCGTGATTCTCCGGGCGCCGCATAACTCGAACACACATTTTGATTACTGTTTTATTCAATTCAATTGCGCGATGCAGCGATTGTCACTCGGCGTGCCGGGTCCCCATGTCACACACAACAGCACTATTCTGTAGGATTTTCTTTATCCAAACAATCATATGTAATAATCTTTTTTAGAACAAATGTCACAGATTGAGTTCCATAGTTAGTTTTAAACTTGAATTATGGGATACGAGCACAATGATACTATATTTCATGATAAAAAGGTACTTAAATAAATAAGCTTGGGTGTTTATTTGACCCTGGACAATATGATATGACACATATTAACAATTACTTGTATTTTTGTATTGCCTGGACGCTAATAAGTTGATTATGTGATGATTTTTTTATTAGCTTTTACTGTTCCGCCTGCTGGGCAAAAAGCCTCCCCTCTTGTACGCCACTGACCTCTATCTTGCACAATGTGATGAATACTAAAAAAAAAAAATACTTGCATTGATGATTGTTGTAGTTTGGTGTTATCTCAGCTCATGCTCATGAACAATGTGTGTACAATTAAAGTGGACGGACAGTCATATAGTCAGACCAGGACCGCAGTACCGCGCCTCTGCGGTATGCGAGCTGCAAGACGGGGGATGTCTATGTCAGACGCACATGAGATAAAATATCCAAAGATAGGTCGTGCTTTATCTCGAGATGTCAAGGCTGTCGTTTTCAAAGTGGCCGAATATTTTAGGTAAAGAAAACCAGACAGATAGTACGAATATAAAAGTGATTTTCGAAACGTTTTATTTTTCCAATAATTAATTTTACTTATATTGGTTTTTTATCGTATTGAACCATAATAAGAATTGGATATAATATGTATACAGCGTCAAAATATTGTACTTCGATATCTTAAGATCTATCCGACGGTATTAATCTCTTGTGAGTCCATGATGCCCCCCCCCCTGCCTCCCCGCAACCTCAGGCGCGCGCGGTACAGCGGTGGTGGTCAGACGGCTGTAGTGATATTTGTTTCTCGGACTGTGATGAGCGTCTTAAGGCGCCGTTCGCCACTCAATCGGCTATAAAAACCAGTGGTATAGATTTGTCGCTAGAAGCTCCCTTGAAGCAATCAAAGGGCCTACACCAACCGTTGTTTGAAAGTTGTTAGGACTAAGGAAACGAAAAACTAAAGAAAGGTTCTAAAAGACTTGTAAAGGGCCGTACAATAATTCTTAAAAAATATATTCTGTCAAGTTTTGATATATGTATTTTATTTTGTTACAGGAGACATTTTCCCGTGGACCAGGATTACACAGAGGAGTGGCAGTGGTGACTTTCTATACAAATGACAATGTGTAATTCAACTTAATAAATACATCTATAGTACCATATTTTATATTAGCCTTTTATTTTTAATGATATTATTTGCTGTGTGGCTTCTGGCATATAATAGAACCACTTGAAATATTTTTACATAATTGCCCTAAGAGGCGAATAAGGGTCAGATCACACCGAGAGGCGACAAGACGCGACGTGGCGCGCACTTTTCTGCACATACTCGTATATATTTTCAAAGAGGGCGGACGACAGGCAGGCGGGGCGGCCGTTCGAAAAACACAGTCAAATCATACATACATAATAAACTAGCTTTTCGGCGATGCGCGGGCTGCAAGCAGCCCGCGGTTTTTCGTGCAGCTGTTGAAGTTGGCTAAAGTACAAGACCAGTTGAGAAAATGGGTAAAAACTGCAGTCAGTATAGGAAACATAATGTGTGGGCGGCCATATCGGAATCAAAATTTGTTTTAGTTTCGCGGGGTGCTTTACCCCCCAGACCCCTTAGATGTTTCAGTAGGAGGTTATAAACGAATCAAGTTAAAATTCTAAAATCCAGACGCTATCTTGGATTCCAAAAAAAATGACAGATTTGGATTCCGCAGCGCAGCGAAGCTCGGCCTGCGGCCTCGCGGGGAGCCTCAGCCTTCGGCCTTTGGCCTCAGGCTTCACTTAGTGACTTAGGGGGGGGTCTGGGGAGGGGGGAGGTCAGGAGGTGCTTGGGCTACGTCAGTCAGTCAGTCAGTGGTATTGTAGGTCTAAGTATAGTATTAAGTATAATTAGCTTTTCGGGCGTTGCGCGGGCTGCAAGCAGCCCATACTAAACATATTTTGACTGTGAAAACCATAGATATATGCTTTAAAGTTACAAATTTACAAAGTGAATAAAGATTTTATCTATCTATCTATCTATCTATCAAATTTTTACCAAAATCTGTCATGTCGTTTCAAAATAAAACGTAGACTACGTTTGTATGGGAAAGTCTAAGGGTAAGGGGATTCTTAACTGTTCCGGTTATTTCTTCTCGATTTTGGTTTCGATTTTTCGACGATTCTCGTCTTCGGCATGCTGGATGACCATTGACATGCATATATTATAATTGGAGACGAAAAAGCGGAAAAGCGCATCCCGGGCTCCAGAGCAGCACAACTAAGGATGCAACTGGGAACGCGCTGATGTAGAGGTAAGGAGCCCTAGAGACCCAGAAAAAATGAAAAGCAATAAAGTTCTCAAGCCATTTTAATCCCAACTATAAACATTTTTTGCACCTAAATAGCATGAGCATAAACAAAAAAATATCTTTACTCCACACAAAATCCACAGTATAGACTCGCTTACAGAAGAGTGCAAAAATAATTTTATATGAGGGATATTACCTTCTTTATTCACTGTTTAGGGGGCTCTATCTACAATTTATTTCCAGTAAGAAAGATAATCTAAACTAGATTTCACCCAGCTATCAGAAGGCCTCACAAGTTCTTTGTTTGAGCCTTACGCCTCCACTGTATATGGAAATACTCTGGTACTAGACAGAAATTGAACCCGATAAAACGGCACAGGGCATCGAGGTGACGCCTTTAAATAATTTTCACATTTCGACCTACAAAACGTCACATAGCATCAAGATGGACCTTCAAAGTTTGCAAAATTGGCATAATTTTTACTAGTTTTAACTACAAAACGTCACATAGCATCAAGGTGGACCTTCAAAGTTTGCAAAATTGGCATGATTTGTACTAGTTTAAACTACAAAACGTCACATAGCATCAAGATGGACCTTCAAAGTTTAATGTTTGCAAAATTGGCATGATTTTTACTAGTTTAAACTACAAAACGTCACATAGCATCAAGGTGGACCTTCAAAGTTTGCAAAATTGGCATGATTTGTAATAGTTTAAACTACAAAACGTCACATAGCATCAAGGTGGACCTTCAAAGTTTGCAAAATTGGCATGATTTTTACTAGTTTAAACTACAAAACGTCACATAGCATCAAGGTGGACCTTCAAAGTTTGCAAAATTGGCATGATTTGTAATAGTTTAAACTACAAAACGTCACATAGCATCAAGGTGGACCTTCAAAGTTTGCAAAATTGGCATGATTTTTACTAGTTTAAACTACAAAACGTCACATAGCATCAAGGTGGACCTTCAATGTTTGCAAAATTGGCATGATTTGTACTAGTTTTAACTACAAAACGTCACATAGCATCAAGGTGGACCTTCAAAGTTTGCAAAATTGGCATGATTTTTACTAGTTTAAACTACAAAACGTCACATAGCATCAAGGTGGACCTTCAAAGTTTGCAAAATTGGCATGATTTGTAATAGTTTAAACTACAAAACGTCACATAGCATCAAGGTGGACCTTCAAAGTTTGCAAAATTGGCATGATTTTTACTAGTTTAAACTACAAAACGTCACATAGCATCAAGGTGGACCTTCAAAGTTTGCAAAATTGGCATGATTTGTAATAGTTTAAACTACAAAACGTCACATAGCATCAAGGTGGACCTTCAAAGTTTGCAAAATTGGCATGATTTTTACTAGTTTAAACTACAAAACGTCACATAGCATCAAGGTGGACCTTCAAAGTTTGCAAAATTGGCATGATTTGTACTAGTTTTAACTACAAAACGTCACATAGCATCAAGGTGGACCTTCAAAGTTTGCAAAATTGGCATGATTTTTACTAGTTTAAACTACAAAACGTCACATAGCATCAAGGTGGACCATCAAAGTTTGCAAAATTGGCATGATTTTTACTAGTTTAAACTACAAAACGTCACATAGCATCAAGGTGGACCTTCAAAGTTTGCAAAATTGGCATGATTTGTAATAGTTTAAACTACAAAACGTCACATAGCATCAAGGTGGACCTTCAAAGTTTGCAAAATTGGCATGATTTGTACTAGTTTTAACTACAAAACGTCACATAGCATCAAGGTGGACCTTCAAAGTTTGCAAAATTGGCATGATTTTTACTAGTTTAAACTACAAAACGACACATAGCATTAAGGTAACGCCTATCAAAGTACATCTCTTAAATTCTCAAAAAGAGCATGTTTTCGCTGATCTGACCTACGAAACAGCGCGGATCATCTAATTCACATTACGGCCTTTCTAAACCTACATCCTGAAGTTATTTCTTCGGCGATTCGCACGGCGGGTGCATACTGCGGTACAAACCGTGAAGCTGTTCGAAGAATATGAAGATGAGAATGGTTTGCGGCGCGATCTTAATGAAGGACGGCAAGAACCCGTTCCACAGCGACAGGGGTCCCTCGTGCTTGATTATCTTCATGAAAACGTCCACTTGACCTACGCTTCTCTTTTTGTTTTGGATCCTGTGGAATTTTACATGATGTTCTTCAGAAGGAGCGTAAAATATTTCTTCAGGGTCGGAATTGGGATGCACAGTGGCGGATTTGCCCTAAGGCCCAGTAGGCCCGGGCCTAGGGCGGCCAGATATGAAGGGCGGCAAATCGTACCAAAAAATATATTTTTTTTTATGTTATAGGGCGGTAAACGAACAAGCGGGTCACCTGATGGTAAGTGATCGCCACTGCCCATGGAAAACTGCAACACCAGAGGTGTAACAAGAGTATTAGTATCTAGTCACATGGCCTGGGGCCTAGAGTTATTATTTGTATGTAAAACGACGCAGCGACAGCGCTACGTCGACGCAAGGCTGACGAAACGCGCCGTGTGGACCCGCGCTGATAGAAATTACCTGGTTTTGACAATGTCGAGGGGCAACGAAATGAAGACCGTGATTACGCCGGAGATCATAGACGAGCAGAAATACAGGAACATGGTGTCGCCCAGAGACGGCATCAGCATCTCTTTAGCCTATAAAATAAGACAGTCTTGAGTGGCAAACTACTTGAATTTGTGATGATCATTTTTTTTGGGAATAATGGCGTGGTTTGCAATTGCCTTCTCTTAGGCCTCTGCCACATGGGCGTTGTCTGCGCTGCGTCGTCGCAACTCAATGATTTCAACGCAGTGTATGCCACACGAACGCTGCGTCGTCGCTGCGACAACGCAGCTAATATATAAATATACTGATACTATTTGAACGATAGGTCCAGTCCGTGATACTGAACAACTTTTTCCCAAGGCTTGTGTGTGACTTGTGACTTTTGTCTAGCGTTTGCGTTTGTGGCTGCCTTTAGGTACAACGGCGGTCGGCGGGCGGTGGGGCATGAGCGGTCAAAGACCTTTGACCGCATACACATATACGGGACATACACTGGTATGTTAAAAATAAAATTCATATTTCACTATATGTTTCTTAGAAAAAGTTGTTCAGTATCATGGACTGAACCTACCCTTAAAAAAGTTTCAGTATATTTTGTTAGACCTTATGTAAGTAAATAACAACGGAGCTCCGTCGTTTCAACGCAGTTCCCTTCCCCGCCTCGTCGTTGCGCGTCTGTTGCGTCGCCATCCGTCATTTCAACGCATCGTATGGCATGTCGTTCAGATATGTAAAACGATGGAGCGTCGAATTACCGCTCAGTCGACGCAGCGCACAGACAACGCCCATGTGGCATCGCCCTTACCTTTGAAACATCTAAATAAATGTAATTGTAACCTGTGAATAGGTGCCCAGCTGCGCGGCGTTCACCACCATGGCCCTAGTGACCGTGGTGACCGTGCCGCGCCACAAGGTCGCCACTCCCTCCTCTCTTATTACTCTGAAACAAATTTACATTTCATTAAAACTAGCTTAAGATAAACTTTATACAAAAGGGACATGCCCTTAATAAATGAAACCCCGGGCTATACCTACTAGATCACTAACTAACACTAACAGTATAATGAAATTATAATAAATAACAGTCAAAATACAAAAACAATCGAAATTCCCATACAAATCGCCCGGGCGGCCGCACACTTTTGTATGGAAAGGCCGAAATTTATTTATGTTTCTTTGCTGTTATTTTAATTTTATTATACTATAATGTTCTAGTATAGACCGTAGTTCGATATTACGGGTAGGTACGTCTCTTCTACGTTGTATGTCCGCTCTACACATCCAGGACTCAAAATATCTTTACTATCATAGGATATTTATAATCTTCATCCTAGCGCATTCCCGGTTGCATCCTCAGCTGTGCTGCTTCGGAGCCCGGGGTGCGCTTTCCCGCTTTTTCTTCTCCATATATAATATGCATGTCAGTGGTCACCCAAGGATGCCAAAGACCTTGCGAAATAGAGAAGAAATAGCCGAAAAAATTTTAAGGATTTGGCTATAGTTTTACGACCGGCCGCCTGCCTGACGTCAACCTTCTTTGAGAATGCATTTGCGCGAAAACTTTTACAACCGGCCGCCGCCCAACGTTACGTTAACCCTCCCTGGGAATGCAGTTGTAGCACAAGATGTTGGTGCTTATTCCTTTAGTCGCCTCTTCCGACATCCACAGGAAGAGATGGAGTGGTCCGATTCTAAGCCAGAAGCCACACGGCTGTGATACACATAGGATATTTATAATATTTATATTATATTATATTTTTAGGGCGGTTTTCGCCCTATTCACAGTACTGCTACTGCTCTCCTTAAAGTCACAGAGGACTTAAGATTGGGCATGGAGAATACGTTGGTCACCATCCTAGTTCTCATTGATTTTTCTAATGCTTTTAATATGGTTGATCACGATATTCTCCTTGCCATACTTAGTCACCTGCAGTTCTCATCCTCAGTGGTGGATTGGTTTTCAGATTATCTACGTGATCGTCAGCAATCAGTTCGAATGGACCGTGACCTATCGGACTCGATGACACTTTCTTTAGGTGTACCGCAGGGTGGTATTTTGTCGCCCTTGCTTTTTTCTATCTTTATAAATCTTCTTTCTTCTGCGATTGGCTGTTCGGAGTTTCGGAGATGGAAAGGTCAATTTTCGTCTTCTTTCATGAATAAAATCAAAACTAATTCATTTTACAATAATAACAAAAATATATTTGAGATCCACATAACGAGCCAGAACGAGATGACACAGTAAGGTTTGCAAAACTTTTTTTTTTCAATTTCCTAAATTGTCCCCCAAAAATAACCCTTATTTAAAAAAAAAATGTATTTACTTTGCACATGTGTGTTTGGGTCATAGGATTACACCATCCTACCAAATTTACTGATTCGGTCCAGTAGATTCGGAGCAAATTGGCTGTGACAGACGGACGGACAGACAGACGCACGAGTGATCCTATAATGTTCCGTTTTCTCATTTTTTGTACGGATCTCTAAAAAGAGCTGATGATGGTGACGTACCTTGCGAGTGCGTTGAAGACATGGGTATAGTTTCTCCTCTTCTCCGGGGGCAGGTGACCGTCCGCTGTCATCCGGATGAGCACGACCTCCCCGGGGTTGCCGATGCACGCGGCGCACCCGCCAGCGATCAGTCCTATCATCAGCTTGGTTCCAAATCTGGGCTGGCCATATTTACTGCATTCAAAGTACAGGGTCTAACATAATAAACTGAAACTATTTTAAGGACGACTTCAGTTTATGATACTGAACTACTTTGAAAATATTTTGGCCTCACGTAGGTACAAGTTGGACCGATCCGAGTTTGAGTGATCCTGACCCAAAAAAGGGCAGCGTGAAACCATCGACATAGAATATACAACGTGTTCATGAACTAACGCAAAACCTCTCAGATGGTAAGTACCTCAGCCCATAAAACTGAACAACTTGTTCTACAACATTCCCAAAATGCCAAAAATAAAATTCGGATTTTCATACAAATTGACTCGATCAGCTGATCAGTTTGTATGAAAATTCAAATATTTTTGAGTTTCGTGAAGGTTTAGAACAAAAGTTGTTCAGTTACATGGGCCGAGATACCATCTGAGAGGTTTTGCGTTAGTTCAGCTATCTCAGCATTGGAATTTGAATAAATATATGGGTGCGTGAATATTATCAAACGTAGATTTCATTTTCAAACAATGAAATGTGGTTAATTGTCGATTGAAAGTTATTTCTTTACACTTTGCCGTGTTCCTTAATTTATTCACACAATATTTTAACATACACCAAAGAATTTTTAATTATGTTTAACTACCCTGTTTTCTTATTGTTTTCGCTTATAAATTGTCGAAAGTACTAGGCGTATAAGAGCTAGCAAGCGACTGTGAAAATGGAGATAGCTGCTACAACCCTACGCAAATTAAAAATAAAATCGATGTTATTTCGAAGTACCTAGATTTTTAGTATTAGATCAGCATCAGAGCATCTGGGTTAGGTGGCTAATCATCCCATTTAAAACTCGGCCAAAGGACCAATTATCCATTTTAAATCTGATTAGGGGTTAACTCTTCTGTTTAGGTGATGTGGTTAGCAACCCATCACTATTATGATTTCCTTTTTAGGGTTCCGTACCCAAAGGGTGCAAACGGGACCCTATTACTGAGACTCCGCTGTCTGTCTGTCCATCTGTCACAGGGCTCTAACTCTTGAACCGTAATGTCTAAGTCAAAAATTTAAGGGGGCCCTCATATTAAAAACGTCTTTTTTTAGCGTTTTTAACTTGATCTTTATAATGGCTTTAACTAGATACTTGAAATTTTCACCGATTATGTATTACTATAGCCACTATAACAAAAAATACTAAAAATAAGATAAAGCTAAAAATTAAAGGGGGTCGTCATACAAAAAACGTGTTTCTTCAGCGTTTGAAAACATTGTACGGAGGTACGGAACCCTTCATGTACGAGTCCGACTCGCACTTGCCCGTTTTTTTCACCTTCATGCCCACCATCACGCTAAAAGTGTTCATTGTGTGCAAGTGATCACTATATAAAAATAACAAAAAAATTAAAAATACACACAGAAAGCGGTCTTATCGCTAAAAGCGATTTCTTCCAGTCAACCGGTGGATGAGAGAATATAGTGAAACGTAAAAATGTATGATAAATGTAATGTATGTATAGTAAATAAATTCCTCTATGTAGGTACGTAATCCAAATTTGTTTACGACATAAGATAAAAAAGTTGCGAAAATTATTTTCGATCGAGACCACGTATAGTTACGCCCGTTTTTATCAAAACTGCCGCGTGACCCCGATGAACTCGAATACGATTACGTAGAGGTACTCGCGCGGCGAACAACGTACGCTACTAATTGATCTCACGTTTTTACTTTCGAGTACCTAGTTAACATTTTTTGTTTCTGAATTTTTATTTTGACTAGCTAATTGGGTCTTACTAACTAACAATCCTTATGAAGTGGCCTTCGGCTCCAAAACCGATGAAAATTCACAGTGTATAACCCTTAATCAGATTTAAAATGGATAACTGGTCCTCGGGCCGAGTTTTAAATGGGACGATTGGCTACCTAACCCGAGCAACTACCCCACGCTAGATTTGATATATAAAATATGCTATTGATTCTTAATATCTTTTTCTCTCATTTAGGCACGCCATTTGAACAATAACAATTTGTATAATAACAATTGTTCAAATGGCGTGCCTAAATGAGCCTATACTTGCCTTGCTTTGCGTATACTTACCATATTTGACTTATTTCACATAATCCGCGTAGGTACTACTACCCGCGTGACCGTTTGTCTTATTTATTACCTACACCATCAAAATTTTGTGA
The DNA here is from genome assembly GCA_963576875.1 of Acrobasis repandana. Classification (NCBI taxonomy): domain Eukaryota; kingdom Metazoa; phylum Arthropoda; class Insecta; order Lepidoptera; family Pyralidae; genus Acrobasis; species Acrobasis repandana. Next base: position 3,608,821 of record OY756230.1, on the reverse strand, counting down.
TTTTACCCGACTGCGCCAGAAGGCGGAAAACGAGATGTAGTTTTGTAAATACTTTCTTCTATAACGAACTTTTGATGCGGTCATTTCTTGCGCGTGATTGCTTCTATACAGGGTTACTTTTTAAACATCGGCAACATTTTTGGAGCAAGTTCAGCGCGTGATACTGAACTTTTTTCCATAAAAACAATCGAAAATCTATAAAAATTCAGCCCATACAAAATCCATTTGGATGAGCGCTGATTTTTATGAGAAGCCGAATTTCTTTTTGTTTTTCGATAATTGTTTTTATGTAAAGTAGTTCAGTATCACGTGCTCAACTTGCTATAAAAATGTTGTCGGTGTTTTAAAAAACCCTGTAGTATTATAGTATAGTTTGCTACTTTACTCCAGCTATAATACTCGTATGCTGGTAAAGAATTTTTCAACACCCTTGCTCGTATAGTGGATCTAATTTTACCGGATTTAGATATATAAAGCAGTTCATAAAAAACGCGTGTGTTAGAAACGCAAATAGTGAAGTTATATTCTATAACTCACGATTTGCTATTGCGATAGAAAGTGACAGAATTAATGGTAAATCCAGTATGAATGAGAGTAAGAAAGTTTGACAGTTGTGTGTGAGCGAGATAGTTAGATAACATAAGGTGAAGGTTAGACAGAGAGAAAAAAATCAGCCATCGAACGTCATCGTAGTTTCAATATTTATATTTGTATCTTACGCTTCATTTGTTTTTTTTTTCTAGTTTCGAATTTGCATGCCGCGCGGCGCCGTCCAGTAGGCAACGCGCCGTGCGCCGTGCTGATTTTAAAAAGTGAAACGGCGGGAAAGCAACAGTGTGCATCTCAGCTTTATGGTTGAGTTTATGTAAAATCAAAAATATTAGTTTATTAGGTATTTTTCCTAGCAAGTGTGTTGAAAAACGGCGTACGATATACGTGCGTATATTGGTTAAACACACTCAGCTCCATTACGCCCTCGCCTTCGGCTCGGGCTGAAATTTCGCTTCGTGTGTTATAACCACCATAACGCACTTATATCTTAATGTACTATAACTTACTCTTTATAAGACTCGAATAAAATATTATATATGCCAAATCTAGCCGTAGTGTAAGTGCCCTGGCGGAACACGGCCGCCGAGATGCCCGTGTAAAGCCCTAGAACACCATTCTTAGCTATGATATCCCTGGTCACGGTCATAGCGGACTTGTTCTTCGCATCCTTGGGCTTCAGCAACTGCATCCGAGTCTTCACCAGGTCCGCTGGCTGGACCACGATTCTCGAAAGGATTCTAAGAAATATTACGATTCAAATGACATTTATTTTGTAAAATTGTTTGGATTTTTGTAGAAGTTTGACGGCCTAGATTATCTTTTCAAGCTAGAACAGCGGTTTAGCTCATTGAAGTGACAGTAGGTGGGGCTCATAGTGCGAAGAACCGATAGGTGATGATGAGGCAGAAAGGTTCTTTAGTCTACAAAAGACAAGCGGAGTGGTCTTACAACTTAAACAAGGTTGTAGAAAAAAGCTGGATGCAAACCACTTCCAATCGGTCGTTTCGGAAATCCTTGGGAGCCAGCCACCGCCTGATGTTCACCCTCCTTGGGAGTACAGTTGTATCATGATGTTTGTGCTTTAGTCGTTTAGCTGACTCTCTTTTTCTTGTCGAGTACAAATCATTTTATGTATATGTACCTAGTTTTAAATGATCTTTGACCAATATGTGGCCACGGCGATTTCACTGTCGATCGTCTCGTTAAGAGGAAATTGATGGGCCGCATTTCAATACTAGCATAGTCCCCTGATTCCTCGCAGGATAGTATCAGTAGAGGCAGTAGAGCAATGCTTTTTTTCCAAAAAAATCTATGGATATATCCCTGTTTCCTTTTTTTCATAATTTAATATTTAAAAGAGATAGGTACAAACTTTCATAAACCTGAAAAATTGGTAAGATTTTTCACGATGTTCAAGCATCTAGCAAAAGATCTTGACGAGATTATATTATAAAAAGAAAACATAGGGACACAACTTATTTTCCAATTTTTTTAATAAAAAAGAAATTAAATCGATTAAGGTGAAGATATAGACAAATAGCCTTGAAGTGGCGCCCTCATTTGAAATAAATTGTTAACTCGTAAATAAGGAGATAATTTCCATATTGCTCTTCGTCATGCACTTAGATAGCCCTTTAAATTATTTTATGAACCACCGTTGAAAGTATTTACATTAGTCCGTCTAGCTTTAAAACTGGCCCCCGCCAAAAGTGGCCACGGCAAGTTTTAAAGCTAGACGGATCACCATAATAGTGTCAACGGCAGTTCATAAAATAATTTAAAGGGCTATCAAGTGCATGACGAAGAGCAATATGAAAATTATCACCATATTTACGAGTTAACAATTTATTTCACACTTCAAGGCCATTTGCCTATAACTTCACCTTAAGTTTTGAAGGAGAAATAAGGGGACTACGAAACGTTGATTTTTGTGTACTTTTCATAGGTATTTACGATCCAAGCTGCAGTTGCCTCTATCGCACTCGGTCAGTTGTTGTTCGGGTACAGAGCACAGCAATAGATTTTACAAATACCTATTTTTCAATTCTCTCGATCTTAGTGTTTCCTCTTATTAGGGAGTGGTTCTTAATAAGCTAGTAACCACAAGGTCTATTTAAATAAAACATTATCTTACCCTGCTGTTCCTCCAATCAAAAAATTTGCCCATATTGGAATAGGTTCAGGTTTTTGACTTATTGGAACATCTATAGGAGCCTGTGGGGGTTCGGAAATGACATCTTTGCTCATTCTTTTGACAGGAATACCGTTAGTATCTCGTTGAGGTTAAGCGGCTTCATTTTTTATAATTGATGTTATTTGCTAGCTATGTCGTTGCCCTACATTGAACATTTCCTGTTTGGAAAATCCGTCGAAGAATTCAAGAGTTTTCTTTTTGACTTATGCACTCTGATATACGTCAAATAAGTAGCGGAAATAATACGAGCAAAGACATTATAGAACTAAATTAGCCAAAGAAATCGAAAAGTTTGTAAAAGTTTTACAGCAAAGAGATAGCAGAACGAGATGAAAGTCTCTCTATACCCGTAGGAGCCAAAGTAGCCAGAGCATTTGGCCTACACTCTCCACGCTGGCCAGACGGCCAGCGTGGAGAGTTGGAGAGGGTAGGAGAGGTGTCATTGATGTTTAAAAGCTATATTAGTTTAAAAGCTTGTATCTCTTCGTATCCTCTACTACTAGGCCTTTTCGCAGTTGGTTAAATGTATATATATATATATACTAGCTTTTTCCCGCGGCTTCGCTCGCGTATTCCACGGGAACATTACTTTTTTCCGGGATGAAAGGTACCCTATGTTACTTCTAGTACCTCCCAGGATATGTGTACAAAGTTTCATGATGATTCGTCAAGTAGTTTTTGCGTGAAAAGGTAACAAACATCCACGCTTTCACATTTATAATATTAGTAAGGATATAACCCAACCTTTTTGATAAAGATAACTAGGTAAATTTTAAAAAACTGGTATCTGTATAAATCAAGTATGTATGTATACACAGTGACAAAGACGTAATGTCATTTTTGACATTATTTATAAACATTTTACAACCATAGAAATTCATGAAATTTATATAAAAACAAATAAAATCAAATGAAATTTAAAAAAAACCTATAGCGATGTAATAAAATGATCAAACCATTTGAAAAATTCAAAATCGACAAGTGATATACCGTTTAAAAAATGAGCAAAGACAAACCGGCCCCAAAACCCCTGCCGGGGTTGATCAACTTCCTGATTGGCGGATCAAGTGGGTAAGAGAGACCAGAACAGCAATTGACCTTTGGCAGTATACTATTTGATCATTTACATATTTTTTAGGCTTCTACGCAAAGGGGGATCCCCCTCGTACTGGTAAGCCCCGCTGCCTATCCGTCATCGGGCTGTACTGTATCTCATGTACCGTACCGACTGACTGTTTGTAGACAAACAGAATGTTTGGTTTTAGCCCCTCAACAAGCTGGATTGGGGCCCTTTAACAAAGAAACAAGAGACAATGGCTCGCAAAAAAAATTATAGGGTCTCGCCAGGGCCGTTGAGCCCCAGTCGATGCGGGGCCCTAGGTAGTTGCTTACCTACCTAATGGTTAATCAGGCCCTACCCATTAGAGAGGGTCAGAGGAAAGGTATGGAGACAAATCGTATTCTAGTCTGCCGTCACCTCACCTCACATCGAACGTACGAGTAATACTAACAAATCTGCAATTATTCAGAATGATGGCAATATGCATCGTCCAGCCCGCCGACTTGGTGAAAACCAGGATGCAGTTACTGGGAAAGAAGGGGAAGGACGAAAGCGTTTTCAGCATAGCTAAGGAGATCATCCGATGTGAGGGGATCCTTGGCTTCTACACGGGGTTGTCGGCGGCGCTGTTCCGGCAGGCCACGTACACCACGGCCAGGCTCGGCAGCTTCAACGTGCTGTTCGATTATTATAAAGAGTAAGTGTCAAACTCGTGACCCTTACATCCTCATATCAACGTTCTTATAAGTACATTTAAGAGCTACGCTCTTGTCAGTGTCATTGTATGTGTGCCAGTGCCAGTGGAGCTGGATGCGGTCATACGTTGCGTCAGCCTCACGGCCATATTCTTAGTAGAGCCCTTGATTGGAACCCACAAGGTGGGAGTAAACGTAGCCACCCCAAACAAACTTGGCGCCGTACGTTAAGCGACTTGAATTGTCCTGGAGTGAAATCAAGAAGCAGCGGTTGACAGATCGAATCGGCGACGTGTTTTGCCTGCCCTTTGCCCCGACAGGGGGACATAGGGAAACGAGAATGGAATGGTTTGCCATTGCCTTCTCCATTTCATACACTTTTGGCATAATCTCCTCTGGTTTTAGGTTTCTTTACGATGTTTTTTCTTCACTGGGAGTATAAACAGACACCTTTGACACAGTCAGGTTTTATATTCGTTTTTATTTCTTTATTTTTATATCCTATCACACCTTTGGTTTTATATTCGTGTGATGTCTAGCTCTGTTCAGATTTATGATGTGTCTTTCTTCTCCAAGGACAAGTGGAGAAGAAAAATCCAAATTCTGTTTATACGACCAGCTACTTGTCTGACGTCAACCCTCCTTGGGAATGCAGATGGTTTTTCTTAGTCCTTTAGTCACTTCTTATGGCATTCAAAGGCAGAGATAGGGTGGACCTCTCCAACCCTTCTGGCCTGCGTGGATAGTGTAGGCCAAATCCTCTGACTTTTCTGGCTAAGTATGACTCTGGTAGTACAGAGAGGGTCGTGCTCCTGCAGTGGAGACTTAAAAAGACCTGATGATGATTCTAGGGCGGAAACCATACGGCATGGTTGAGGAAACTTGACTTAAGGTCGGTCGGTAGGTCCTACGGCCCTAGGTAGGGCAGGGGTTTCAACAGTGTTTCACCATCGCGATCGGTCTTTGGCTACGCGGTTTAACTTACTTCGGGCCATATTGTCCCGATTGTCTTCGTCTCCACCACAAGTGTACGCCGCCAAGTCTGTTTGGCGGCGTACACTTGTGGTAACCAACTTTTCGCTTGCCCTGCGAAGGCCACTATATAGCTAGCCTTGGTATATATATTGGCCTTCTAAAAGAATAACCTATCCCAACTATCTGAGATACAATGCTCTGCTTAGTTCAGATACCAGTCTTCCACAATCTTCTACTAACCAATTGTGAACCATGTACCTATGTCGTTATTATATTCTGTAATGTAAGATTGCGGGGAAAAATAGAGAAATTTTTAATTTTAATTGGAATCATATTTAAGAGTTTTCTAGCTTTAGTCGGTGTAGTATGAATTCTCTTCCATTTGTCTCTCTGATCTGCCAGCTGTTTAACTTCGCTATGATCTTATCCATGAAGGAAAATTGACTTTACTTCATATCTTTAACAGGGCATACGGCACACCGAACTTCGGCGCGAAATTATTACTAGGCGTGACAGCGGGCGGGATCGGCGCGTTCATCGGCAACCCCGCAGAAGTCGCGCTGATCCGCATGACGGCCGACGGTCGCCTCCCAGCATCGCAGAGGAGAAACTACAAGCACATCTTCAACGCCCTTGGCCGGTATCATTACTGTTCTAAAATATCAGTATGTTTTAGAGCAGCAATTCGCAAAATAAATTGGAGCCTATTTATAAAAATAATACGAGCCATCCTTTTCATTGGCGCCACCCATATTATAAATATAGTGATTCTGTGAGAACAGTAGACCTTGCGAGCTCTTTTAACCATGCATGCAAAGCCCCACCTCCACTTCCCCCTTTTGAAAATTTTCTTACAAGATCGAAGAATGAAATCCTTAGTGTGCCTCCCAAATTTAATTGAAATCCGTCAATAACGCTACAGCAAAGTTTCCCCTTTTCCCCTTATTTCTCCCCATCCAAAATCGCGATCGACTAAAAATTTTAATAAATCAAGGAACTTATGTGCTAATCTTCGTCAAAATCAGTTGAAAATTAAATCCCCGTTCTTGTGCCGCCCCGTGCACACGTCAAATGGGTGTATGTTCGCCCCTCGCCAAGGCGAGAACGGGGGAGAGGTGCGAGGACGGGGAACGAGGACCCATATTGCGCGGGACCTTAGCAGATTCCGTTGTGCATGTAATACTCTTCCTGTCTTCTGTGCTGATGGTTAGAACAGACAACCGAACAAAATGTATTTTAGCTAATCTCGAACCAGCGTTGCTTTCATCCACGTGCGACCCACAAATGTGACTAAGCCGCTGTCTTCCATAATAACAATCAGTATCTTTTTATAGGGTTTTTTAGGCATTCAAGATGCAGTATTAAAGTACTCAAATTAAATAAGAAATAGTGAAAAAATACCACGTGAGCAGGACTTGAACCCGCGACCTTAGTCTCAATACAACTATGCTCTTACCATCTGAGCCATCACGTGTTCAACTCCGCACGCCGAATTTCGCCACCATTTGATATTCCAACACGCACTAGGCTTGCGTCACCAACACCAACCAACAATCAGTATCTTCAAGTAAAGCCCCGCTTGTAGATCTAGGTATGTATACTTATAAATGTGGTGTGATGAATAGACTGTATGTCAGTCATGGTCATCAAAAAGAGTATTTTGTTTCATTCAATAATGTTTTTGCGTAGTTTTTTGTGAACCATAACTATAAATTGACAACCAGTTGTTTCTTGTCCAAAATTCCAGAATAACGTCGGAAGAGGGTATAACAACGTTATGGCGAGGAGTCGGCGCGACTGTCACAAGGGCCATGGTGGTGAATGGGGCGCAGCTGGGGAGCTATACTCAGGTCTGATAATATTCTACGGGCACTCCTTGCTCACTTACATCCATTCTTACTGGAATGGTTGGAAAAATGGGATTCCATACGTCTTCCTTCTACTGTCTCCGTGTCTTTTCTTAGATATTTGAAGTCCGCCTAAATAAAAGCTTACGGGGTACCTAGTTAGTAGATTTTGGCATACATACATACTATCACGCCTCTTTCCCAGACGGGTAGGCAGAGACTATGGACCTCCACTTGCTAAGATCCTGCAAGACCCAAGACAGTCTAGATTTTGGCATTCGTTCCACAAATCGGATTTCTCAATAAGCGACATTACGTTCGTCATGTACTCGTACAAAATGAGAAAGCAAGACGCAAGCTCGTGTATAAGGATTGCTACAATCCGGGCCGGCATTGTCGACTCGGCAGTATTTTTCGAACGACAAAGCCGACCCGACTAAGTGTGTAGCAACCATAACTGTAAATGTAAAGATTTAGGTTTGTTCAACTTGAGTTACATATTTAATGTTTGCGAAGATTATTAATATGCGAAAAACGGAACTCTCGTAAAAAGTCCGCTACTAACCGACTTGTTTCGACCTCATCCTTCCTCAGGGTGAATGTGACTCGCGACACATACACGAAGACGCATCGCGTTTGCGAAGAAATGAAGAACCTTTAGGTCTGGTACTACTGCACACAGGTAGACTATGTCATACACGTGAAAAAGTACCTTCACTGACGTATCCTAGAAAAATTGCAAGTACCCTTATGATGCGTGCAAACTGAGTCACAAAACGTCAATAATCATAAGCGTTATGAAAATTCACTAAAGTCAAATTATGACTTAGCTTTGATGGGCATTAACTGCGTCAATACCTAAATAAAAACGGCATGTAGGTATTTAAATCGATATCTGTATATTCCCTTTTTTCGAACAAAATATTTTAAAGTTTCACCAAAAATACTGAATTGCTCACTAATTATGCACACTAAATAAATCAAATTTAGTATACTGTTTAATGGTATTTGCAGAACTGTTTTACTGAACGAATAAGGGTTGTATTTAAACGCAAATCAAAATTACTAATTGCACAGCAAAATACTTCTTCTTAGCGAGTCGGAATGGCAAAAATTTTTATCACTAATCCGTATCGAAAGGATCAGCAAAATAATCAACTGAAAATATTACTTAACAAACTGCAATTTATATTTGTGGCGTAGTAAAATGGATAGAACTTTCCTAGCGTAGGTATGTGTTGGTCGCAGTTCTAACATAACCCATCCTATAGGCAATTTGCCCTAACCTAGCAAATTTTATGTGCTGTGCAGTCAGTGTTTATGATGAGATTGTTGATTTATTTGATGTAAAAAAGTATATAAATGATGAGATTTAATTAATGGGTGATTAATGATTATTTTTTGATGTGCAATTAATAATATCCCAACAAAAACTACCAATTTATTTTACTTACAACAGGCTAGGGAGATGCTGCTGCCTTCTATGGGAGATACCCTGTTCCTCCACTTCTGCTCGTCCATGATCTCCGGACTTGTCACCAGCTGGGCCTCGCTGCCCGTCGATATCGTCAAGACGAGGTGACATCCTTAAGCTTAATCTTCTTCCTTTCCTTATCCCACTCCATGTGAAGTGGTCTATCAAGTCTTCCCGTGGATGTCGTAAAAGGCGACTTAGGAAACATAAGCTAAACAAAGATTATAAACATCAATGAGACCTCTCAACCCATCCGGCCAGTGTGGAGAGTGTAGGCTAAATACTCTAACTGCTCTGGCTAATATATAGCTTAGGTAGTAAAGAGAGGTCGTGCTCCTGCAGTGGAGACTAAAAAAGACCTGATGATGTTTAACTATCAAAATATATCTCTATCCTTAGTCATCCGAACCGTTACATCTTTACCATACTCTAAAATATCATCATATCAGCCATTCCTTTGGCTGATATATCCACTGCTTCTATGGCAAGCAGTTGGTAAATCAATCATCATATTTTCTAATTTTCAGCAAAAAGAAAAAGGATTTGATTGTTTGTTTACCTACATACATTCTATCACGCCTGTTTCCCACAGAGGTAGGCAGAGACTATGGACCTCCACTTGCTACGATCATAACAGACCTCTTTCGCTTCATCTAAACTTATCAACCTCTTCATACATGCCCTTCGGTTACGGGTACTTCTTACCTCTCCCTTTTTCAGAACGTCTGCAATCTGATCGCAGAACGTTTGCCGAGGTCGACCCTGTCCCACTTTTCCTTTGTTTGTTTCTAATGGATAAAATCAAAAACTACCGATCTCATTTTTAAAATTCTTTCACATATATAAAGTTACATTCTCAGCGAGTAACATAGGCTATATTTATTTTATAGCGGGGGGAACGACGCGGGAAACAGCTAGTCATGAATAAGTATGATCCTTGTTGAAAGTTATTCACTCGGTATCATCGTGTAGGTAAGTTTGCAAGTACACAACGATATTAAAAAATTATCTGAACGGCAGTTACGTCACCAGGTTGACCGTCAATAAGCATTTGATCGGTTACTTCCTCAGAGTCCAAAACGCAGCGAAGGGCACGGGTCAAGTGGAAGTGTTCATGAACGTTATCAAGAACGAAGGTCCGCTGGCGCTGTGGAGCGGGTTCCTGCCGACCTTCGCGAAGATAGGCCCGCACACCGTACTCACCTTTATATTCATGGAACAGCTGGTCGCTCTATACCGAAGGATGAACCCCGAACCACCGCCAAAGAAATAGAAACTACAAAAAATTTGGTCTCGGAGAGATGGAGTAGTCCATTTAGGGCCGGAAACCATACGGCCTATTTGAATTAAACATCATTTATTTATTTGTTAACAAAGGTACGTTTATGCTTACAGTCATCATCATTATCAGAGCGTATTCCCGGTTGCATCCTCAGCGGTAACGCTCATAGCCCGGGGTCCGCTACCTAACCTAGGTGATTTGAAGAGGCTATTAGCTTTTACACAGAGGGACTGCCATCTGACCTCCGCAACCCAAAGGGTAGACCAGAACCAATCCTAGGATAGGTTCTGATAATTCTATTATCAGATCTTCGCCTGGTGGTGACAATGGGACCAGCTTGCATATATGCCGTTCAAAAGAAAATGAATTTTCTAAATCGGGCAACATAATGTTTTTTTTATATATTATATAAAAAAAACATATAGTACATTCGTCGCTTAAAATTTTTGATAACTTACGTTGACCACGTGGTGGGCAACAGCTAGTTCTTTTTTAAATCATTTGAAATCGGTCACGTTGTCCAGTTCATGTCAGGGGGGGACTCTATTCTGCAAGGATTTTTGTAAGGACCTCAATGGTCTCACTATCCTAGTAAACAAGAAGGGAGCCCCCCTTCGGCAACACCCGTGCCTTCCCCCACGGCCGTACAAAAAAGAATGCCGCATGATTTAAATAAATTATTTTTTATTGTCAACTGAATAGAAAAATCTGGTATTATTTTAGAGGAATGTTATGCTTAACAGTAGAGAAATATTCAAGCGATTTTAACTTAATAATATAATTTTACAAAGCGGTATTAACAACTCTGTATCGTTCGGTCTGCGTCAGTGTGAAGTTCACGTCAGTTTTCTCTGGCGTGTTTATTATGCGTCAATCAACGTCACAGAATCAACGTGCTGAGATCTCGTAGAGAGTATTATATTAATTACCGCTGAGTCTTTTGCTTTTCTTTAGACGGACATGTATAAATCACCTGTTCATGTTCCCTCTAAAAAGGTCAACGTAGATAACAGAAGACCGCCAGGATACATGTACTTCTTCTTTGGTGGACCCTGTGGGTAAGATTATAATGTACTTACTCATTTACTCGCTGGCTCTGTGACAGGGAGTGAATATTTGCCTCTGAGACGAGAAAGCGCTATAGTTTTCTATTCTGAGCAATATATAACCAGCTGTTAGCTTTCGTCTACAGCAAATCAACCTGTATAGTATGGCACCAGCGATATCTGTCTTAAGTGTTGTTAAACATACCGTAAACACATTATTTACATACGCGGAATGTCCCAAGTTGACGGAGAACTCCACTTGTGCAATAAAAGCTTACCCATCTCAAACTCTCTACCGATTTTGGACGTGTTTTAGACTCCGAGCTGTGAAGGGTCACCACATGTCACCACTTTTAGGGGTAAAAGGTCACACCACGGACCTGAGTGCTCCAGGGAGTCGGTCTAAGCCCTCGCCTCCGACGTCTTCATTGGTCGGGGTGGAGACCCAAGAGGGCTTACTATAGATAGAGGACTCTCAGCATAATTTATTTTATTTATTTATTTATTAAAACTTTATTGATCCACAATAATAATTGTTTACAATTGGCGGACTTAACGCTAATAGCGTTCTCTCCCAGTCAGCCATAGGGACAAACAGATAAAATCAGTTGCGGCGCAAAAATAAATATTATAAAGTATTACAGTTAATTTATGAATATACTTATACGAAATAACATAAATAATATACCTACAATCACTACATACTCGTATCTAATATAAACTTAAGAAACAATATAATATACTCGTAACCCTAAACATACATACATACATACACTTATATACAAAGATGATGATGAAGAAAGAAACTATTATATATATAGATATATATAGAACCTATAAGAACCGTATAAGAACAACTACTCGTATTTAAGGAGATGAGAGTGTATTTTTCTCTTGAAGGAAAATTTAGTTGAAATTTCTTTAATGTCAACGGGCAAAGTATTCCAGAGCCGTGAAGCTTGTAAGGTAAAAGAGTTTGCCATACAATTAGTGCGATGTTGAGGAATAGCGAGAAGATGAGTATCGGCAGAACGAAGCTGCCGATCATGAGTGTCAGAAAGAAATTTAAATTTGCATTTGCATAATGCCGGAGAAACCGCAGCATACTTCTCGACACCCTGAGCCACCCACACCCGTGTTGCTCCTTAAATCTGTAATCATGGTTATGGCAGGTGCCTGAAGGGGACTTCGGGCACCTGCCATAACATTAACAAACCATCACAACCCCTCCTTTCCGGTTCAAGGGCATATTTGCGTCCTTTGTTTGTATATCCAACAATGGGTTTTGGCGGCAGCGTGTTTATCACCACGCAAGTCTCCCATAAGACCGGAGTGAAAAGACTCATGATTCCAAAATTAGAATGAAACTGTGATGTTGGTTCCAGAGTTTCATTCTTTCTTCACGATTAATAGACCTTTTTGCAGTTCTGAACCAAACTTTTTTGATAACGTCAAATAATTTTGAAAAATACAGACAATGACAGAGACGTAACGTCATATAATCATGACAATATTTATAACTATTTTAAGACATCTATACAAAATCATGAAATTTATATAAAAATGGATAAAATCAAACAAAAAATGCCTCTAACAAAGCAATAAAATAATCAAACCGTTTATAAATTCAAAGTCTACATGTTATATACCGTTTAAAAAATGAGCAAACCAGCCCCAAAACCCCTGCCGGGGATGGTCAACTTCCTGATCGGTGGATCAAGTGGGTAAGTTGTGACCACAGAAGTAGTTGTGACGTGACCTGTGAGACCACAGAAATTTGTGCGAGAGGCGAGACTAATGTTATTTATCTGCTGCAAAAAGAGATGTTGGATATGAGTACCTTAGTTTATCTATAGGTATTAGTTTTCTTTGTTCCATCCCATAAAATTCACTCAAAGCATGGTGGAGGTCATTTAATTGCTGAGGGAGTTTCTGGCGGCAAAATAATACGAGTTACGAAATAAAACTCCGCAAAATGAATCTTACTACAGCCGCACTGTGACTGTTCACTTCACAGAGTTTATTTTAACTTCTTCTTCGTCTAAGCGCGTTCCCGGTTGCATTCTCAGCCGTGCTGCTTCGGAGCCCGGGGTGCGCTTTCCCGCTTTTTCTTCTCCAAATATAACATGCATGTCAACGGTCACCCAAGAATGCCAAAGACCTTGCAAAATGGAGAAGAAATAGCCGGAACAGTTTAAATTATTTTACAACCGGCCGCCTGTCTGACGTCAACCCTCTTTGGGAATTAGAGTTTATTTAAACTATTCTGCATTAGTGGTCTACATAGTTTAATGTTATAGTTGCTCACAACATTAAAATATACCAAATTCACATATTAAAGTCCACTAGATTCAATTTCCAGAATAATTAAAGCAAATTCTAATTGAAGCCGAATTTCCCGCCAGAAACTGTTTAAGTATATTTTATTGCCAACAAGTCAAAACAGATACTTTTTTTACGTTTAGAAGAAAGTACCTAAGTACTTATATGATTTGAGTTTTTGTCATCTAACGGATTATGATCAAGGCTCTTGTCGGTATCATTGTACGAAAAGAGACAAAATGAGTGAGTCGTTTACGGCCTTATCGTTTTCACACACTGTAAACTTATGTCCTAGTATCAGGCCTGTGTCACTCCCCGTTTAGGTATCGAAAATGTACCTACATTATTACTATGCGCGCAGGCGGCCCCTCCGGGTGGTAAATTCAGTTATACGAATCGTTTGAAATTGGCTTGCAATGGATGTCTAGGTATCTTAACGAAAAGGTGCTGAGTTCTGACGTGAGCTAAATTAAACCAGTAGATATTTCTTTGAATTTCTTTGCTGAGTGAGGCTTCTGTACGTTAGTATTATTTATTCTGTGCTAGTATGCAGGTCTCCTCACGACGTTTTCCTTCACTTGTAAGTGATGGTAGTTGAAAATGATCGACAAAGCGCGACTTGTACCTCTTAGTTTGCACTCGTCCTCGGGGTACAAGCTGCGCCTTGTGAAGATCGAACTAGTGCCTTACAAACGCACAGCCAGTGCCTCAACCACTTGGCCACAACCGCTTCAATCCTCAAAATGTATAGGTAGTATAGCTTAATACACTTGGTTCACTTTTGGAGGCGCGTTAACGCGGGGAGCGATGCGCCTTCTTCTAGTCTTTTATGTTTGACAAAAAGTATGCTAGCCGCTGCCACTTCGGTAGGCCTAGCCCTAGTGGCGGATTTAAATGTTTAACAATTGACAGTATTGCAGACTAATTTTAAGCATCTGGTTACTACAACGAGTAAGTAACAACTTATTTTCGTGCTACTTTGCTCAATTCCTTGGAAATTATTCAGAATGATGGCAATATGCGTCGTCCAGCCCGCCGACTTGGTAAAGACCAGGATGCAGCTTCTAGGAGCACAGGCAAAGAACGAGAGTGTCTTCTCCGTGGCCGGCCAGATCCTTAAGAAAGAGGGCATCCGCGGGTTCTACACGGGGTTGTCGGCGGCGCTGTTCCGGCAAGCCACGTACACCACGGCCAGGCTCGGCAGCTTCAACGTGATGTTCGATTATTATAAAGCGTAAGTTTTTGCAGCGATTTTACATTATTTTGGTTCCTTAGTGGCTTTTTCTTTTCTCTACTTTGCTCAGTCTTCCGCATCCTTGGTTGTGAGACCATTAGCAACCATATCATCCTTGATGACGTCAAGCCATCATTTCTTGGGACTATCCCTTCTACCGGGGCTCGGTGGGGGCGGCATGGCCAGACATGTGTCAGTATCCACGTGGTTGTACCATATGAATGTTACGAACATGAAAGCTTACCGAATGCAGGAGTTCCATACGCGGTTTTTCCGCGAAACTCCGCCAACTCATCGTCTCACGTAATAATTGCGCGATCTTTTGATGAACGCCGCGAAACAAGAAAGCGAACTGATGGGTGCTGATGGATCAATTCTTTTCCTGTAATATCTGTCATGGTCGCTCCTCCGGAAACAGGGAGGAGGTGTGCCAATTGCGTTTAATTCACATTTTGTTATAGAGCCTACGGCACCCCGAACTTTGGAGCAAAATTATTACTAGGGATGACGGCGGGCGGGATCGGCGCGTTCGTCGGCAACCCCGCAGAAGTCGCGCTGATCCGCATGACGGCCGACGGACGTCTGCCTCCGGAACGACGGAGGAACTACAAGCACATCTTCAACGCTCTCGGCCGGTATTTCTTTCTTAACAGCGCCAGTTAACGCCTTCGGTGGTTACTTTTCTTTCGCTTCTCTACAACATATATCTTCACAACTGGGCTAAAGATCTCTCCCAAATAAAAGGATTTGCCTAAATTGAATTGACTCTGTTATCGTAACTTAGTCACTTAGTCACCTCTTAGAACTGCCATGGAAGAGAATAGGGAGGCTCATAGACATACCGAGGGGGGAAATCCAGGAGTTCAAACGGGGGGGTTGAAATTAAAACACTAGGTAGTAGGCAAGATAAAAAACACTGTGTATGATTTTCCTGCATGAGTAAGTCGGGCGGCCCTCCTGATAATGGTAGGTGGCACAAACGTGCAATATTGCATTGTGCACTATATAGATTTAATTCCTTGTCTGAAATTCTAGAATTACTTCAGAGGGCATAACAACAGTTTTCTTTTCTATAATTCCAAAATGACCTCAGAGGGCACTACTAACAACAGTTGTTTCTTTTCTAAAATTCCATAATTACTTCAGAAGAGGGTAAAAACATTGGTTCCTTTTCTAAAATTCCAGAATTACTTTAGAGGGCATACCAACAGTTGTTCCTTTTCTAAAATTCCAGAATTACTTCAGAGAAGGGTAAAAAACAGTTGTTCCTTTTTTAAAATTACAGAAGTTCCTTTTCTAAAATTCCAGAATTACTCCAGAGTAGAGTATAACCTCAGTTGTTCCTTTTCTTAAATTCGAGAATGACTTCATAGGGCATAAATAACTAACAACAGTTGTTCCTTTTCTACAATTTCAGAATGACTTCAAAGGAGGGTAAAAAACGCAGTTGTTTCTTTTCTAAAATTCCAGAATTACTTCAGAGGAGGGTATAACCACAATTGTTCCTTCTCTAAAATTCCAGAATTACTTTAGAGGAGGATATAACCACAGATGTTCCTTTTCTAAAATTCCAGAATTACTTCAGAGGAGGGTGTAACAACGCTGTGGCGAGGAGTCGGCGCGACCATCACCAGGGCCATGGTCGTAAACGCGGCGCAGCTAGGGAGCTACACACAGGTGTTTGTTTGTTTGTTTTTCGTGTGTGTAAGTGGCCAACACCGGATTAGCTCAGAGACTCAGTATTAGAGTATAGTAATATTTTTTTGAAAGACATTCTTTGCGTCATCGGGTAGATTATTAAAAATTTATGTATTTTTAGGGAACCGTACAAAAAATGAAAAAACGGAACCCTTATAGGATCACTTGTGCGTCTGTCTGTCCGTCCGTCTGTCACAGCCAATTTGCTTCGAATCTACTGGACCGGATCAGGTGAACATTGGTAGCATGGTGTAATCCTATGACCAAAACACATATGTGCAAAGTAAATAAATATTTTTTTAAAATTAGGGTCATTTTCGGAGGATAAATTAGGAAATTTAAAAAAAAAGTTTTGCGTGTGTCTGTGTCACATACCAAATGAAAGGGCTCGTTATGAGGATCTCAAATATATTTTTGTTATAATATCAAATAAATAGTTTTGATTTTATTCATGAAAGAAGACGAAAATTGACCATCCCCCCCTGATCTCCGAAATTTTGAAAAATGAACGAAATATAGTTCATTGCTTTGAGATTACAGGAAAACCTATAAGAATTCAATCAATTGTACGGAACCCTCTCCAAGCGAGTTTAATGTGATTAGCAAATTTTTTTTTTATTGAAAGTAATTTGTTCAGTATCACGGACTGGACTTGCTCCAAAAGTTTGGCTGGTAGTTAAAATGACACGCTGTATAGTCATCTTTATCTTGATGCAAAACAACGAATTTTTATACAACAGGCTAGGGAGATGCTGCTGCCTTCTATGGGAGATACCCTGTTCCTCCACTTCTGCTCGTCCATGATCTCCGGCCTCGTCACCAGCTGGGCCTCGCTGCCCGTCGATATCGTCAAGACAAGGTGAGATAACCTTTGACATGGGAAATGTTTCTTTCGCTCCAGTATGTAGGCTCCGATTTCACGAAAAAGTGCGATCCCCTTATTATATCTGGGATAGTTGTGAAGATATGATATTCGAAAAGGGCTCAAAAGACGCGTATTTACGAGAAAGTCAAAAATTAAAAAGTTATGGCCGAAAATTGGGGGAAAAAAAACCGAATTTTTGATTTTGGCGCTCGATTTTTTGGAAACGAAGTATAATATCACAAATTTGAGAAAAAAAAACCTCTGGACAATTTAGTCAGCTACAATTTGAGCCTAAAACGATAACGATAACAGACGATCGGATTAAGGGTTTGCCGTGTAGCCTAACCTTTTTGAAAAAGTCAAAAAGTCAGAACGACATTTTTTTGAATTCCGTAGATTTATTTATGTGCTCGATAGTCGTGTGAGGCACGAAATCTTTATCGATACGATAATCTATTTTTGTTTCATAAATTTATTTTTTGCTTAATAGATCGTCTAGCGACATATCCTAAGAAAACCGCTATGGGCAAGGTCTTGAGGCTACCAAACTAAACGGCATTTCGGCTTCTGTTTGGCTTTTTGGCAAAGCAGATGACCTTATTTAGGTCTTGCCATAACTACCAGCCTGCGAGGTCGTAGGCCCTCGTCACCCATGCCTAGCTACGCCACTGCTTTTAATTTTATTTAAAATAATTAAATTTTTAACAAAAGAAAACAACCGACTTCATTTTTTTAGGAGTTTCTTCCCTATCTTCAAAGTTCTTTATCATATCTTCACCAAATTGGTAGTAAATGCTTTCAAATAAAAAAATAATCGTCGAAATCGGTCTACAATTGGCGAAGACATCGCGTAACAAACATACATAAAAAAAAACATACAGTCGAATTGATAACCTCCTCCGTTTTTGAAGTCGGTTAAAAAAGACGTTGATTACTTCTTGCCTCAGTTAGCAAACAACTGGTCGTTTACTTCCTACTTTTGATATCAATAAAAGAATTATCTATCTATCTTCCTCAGAGTCCAAAATGCAGCGAAGGGCACGGGTCAAGTGGAAGTGTTCATGAACGTAATCAAGAACGAAGGTCCGCTGGCGCTGTGGAGCGGGTTCCTGCCGACCTTCGCGAAGATAGGCCCGCACACCGTACTCACCTTTATATTCATGGAACAGCTGGTCGCTCTATACCGGAGGATGAACCCCGAACCACCGCCAAAGAAATAGAAACTACAAAAATGTTGATCTCCACCTTTGGTGTATGGTATATACAGATTATGATACAACTTGTGGACGCTGACACATTTTAACGTAGTCAGGTACATTGCAATTTTTTTAAGTCGTAAGTATAGTTCTACTTTTGTCAAATAAAAACGTTTTGCAATTTTAAGTGGCCCAAAGGAAACAAGAGTCGCATTTCAATGGACGAAATTCTTTCTTGGGGAAACTTAACGACTTTCGTCTCGCCTACTTTCAGCAAAATCTTGTAGCTAAATGGATTGAAAATCCATTTTTCAAATATTATTTAACTATTTGTATGTAACGAACGATTATAACGTTTAGTGACAAGTGAGTGGCTATAAATGTTGAATTGTGTGCGTTCAGATACCTATGTGTGAACAAACCAGTGGAAGAAAACATGTCTTGTATGGGTAGGCTCATTTTAAAAAAAGAACGGTATAGATGTAATACAAATAGTGAAAACGGTAACTTTAGAAACACAAGTCTTTTGTTCAAATGTCGAGGTAATATAAAAAAAAGAAAAACTATGCAATTCAAACTTACGACTTTTTGAATGAAAACTGAAGAATATTTGTCAAACAAATATTCCCTATATGTTTTATATGTATCTATGAGACATGTGACCTTTTGCTACGTATATCGTTTATATTTTTATGTTTTATATTATTAAGAAAAATGTACCGCGGTAATTTAAAATAAAATAAAACGCCTTGGTACAGATGGAGTAATTTTATTTCAACTTAAATATTCTAACACACAGCCCGAGCAAATTATTTACTAAAGTAATTTTCTTAATTGACCCTTTCCGGGACACTAAAGTACATCAAAATGTTAGTCTATTATGTCCGGTAGTCTCGCAGTGTTCAATGAAATACATATAAGACATTGTCATAATGGGAGACCTCAAACCATCTAAATGCCATCACCAATTATTCAATTAACCCCCACAGATAGTATATATCTAAAGAATAAAGAAAGAAAACGAATAAGTCCGTTTTGTGGTGTCAGTTCAGGAGGCCCATTTCTTGTAAAGCACATCACTATGGTCTCCTACAATTGATTTTCCAGACAAAGCGATAAAAATTCTGTCTGTCTGTCTGTCTACATTTAAGAGCCAGGCTCTTGTCGGTAAAAGTATACGGTCCAAAATACTTTTCTTTTTAAATTTCATCATACAATTTCTAGGTTAATGTATTCTTAGACTGCCGAGAACTTGCGCACTGGCACTAAGTTTTATTTTTATTTTTGTTTTAATTTAAATAATTCTATTCAAAATCCTATGTTGTCTTCTTCTATGTGTTACCTTTAGTGTATTGTATGTGTTGTGTTTTTCTGGAAATAAAAATCTGTCTATGTCTAAGCACTGGATTAAATTATCCTGATTTTTTGTTCAATTTATTAATTACACAGTACAATCTGGCTAATGCACAGGTAAAAAAAATAGGTCTATGGACTAATATTAGTCTAGAAATAGGAATAGAAGTCAAGTCTAGCGGATCTAAAAGACCTCGCTTCAAAATAACCAAAGAACTCACAGATCTAAAAATATTATCCTTTATTTGGTTTATTTTTAACTCTTAAATGACTGAATAATCGCAAAATATAAATCGCAATAGCTGCTATTAGTATCCGACTCTTCTTTAAAGTTGAGCCTTGAGTTTTATTGAAAAACCTATTAATTTGGTAAGGTAATGATGAAATCCTCACCTCACCACAGACTTCATATTAAACCACTTTAAATTAAATTTGTCGATAGTGACTGCTTAATCGATCGAAAGTAAAAAAAGACAAATTAAATAAATTATATAAAGTTTTCTATGCGAGGTCTTTTAGATCCCCAACGATGTGGTATTTTTGTCTTTCTAGTAGAGTACGCTTTTTTGTCAATCCTCTTGTATATTAATTCGTCCATAGTGTTTATACAATAATGGTTATTAGTTTGGTCACTAACCCTCACAATAATTACACATAAACTTAAATTTACAATCAATGAATTTATGCCTTCTTGCAAGTATGTAATAAGAAGAATTTATTGCATAATAAACCTTATATACAAATGTATTAACACATTAAAGTAACCAACAATGTTGCGATCGCTAAAAGAAGCGCGTAAATGTTTGTAAGTTTACACGTTTTTTTGGTGTAAGTAAATTAGAGAAAAAAAAGCCATATTTACATAATGTAAACATAAAAAAGATCGAAACGGGAAAGTTGTTCACCTATTAATAAGGGAGTTGACGCACAAAGTCGACCCAAAATTGGAAGGTGAGGAAGAAAAGGAGGCTTAGAATTCAAACTGAAGTAGTAGCGGCCGGCAGGGCACTTTTGCAGTCAAACCATAATCAATTTTATTTGTTAATATACGATATACGGATTACCGACCGGCCGACATGTTTCGACCTCATCCGGAGGTCTTCTTGAGGGCGAATGTGACTTAGACGCGCGCACATTGTTGCAACAAGTCGCACTGACGTTAGCGGTGCGTAACGCGTCTCACGTTAGTTTTACCGCAAAAAAAACTTTATTTGTATCTACATAACGCTTAGTTTTAGTTAGTTTTCATTTCAGAGAACTTCGTTTTCTCTGTTTTTAATCAATATGATAATACGAAATATCAATTAAATTAATTTTAGTAATTTCGCCGCTCCAGTCATCACCTCTTTAGCTCTCCAGTTCATGGTTCAAATCTCAGTAGGTCGTATCAGTTTTTTTTTTCTTTTTTTAATATAAATACATGGATCAACCAAGCTAGGTTTAATTTTTATAGAACCTCTTTCTCCGTGTTTTCGACCAAACGAAGCTCGGTCCCCCAGGTATAAGAATCATGTTGAATATGGTTTGACGCAGGAGGACGACGCTGCCGGCAACTGTCAGTTCAATCAGAAGAGCCTAAGGGTCAGTTCACACCGAGACTCGACGCGGAACGACGTGGCGCGCACTTTTTAAGAAATATATAATAGTTTTCTACACAAAAAGATACAAATATCAGTGACAGCTCGCTGCGCCATGCTACGCAGCGGGCTGTCACTGAAATTAGTATACATTTTGTGTCAAAGTCAAAAAAGTCAATTAATTGCACAACTGTGTGGATATATTTCAACAGTTTACCCTTTCAGGTATGCAATAGTGATATAAAATGTGATAATGATAACATAAGTATGTAAATGTAATCATTTGAAAGCAATATATAGTTTACACTTATTATTACCAATTATATATATATATATTACCATCTTAATATTCCTTTACATACACGTTAAGTACGATGCCGCAACTAGGTATTATTATATTACAGTAGTAAACAAGTTCTATTTATTTCTTCAAAAGTGCGTGCCACGTCGCGTCTCGGTGTGAACGGACCCTAAAACGTGCAAACCTACTTGTGTACTACTCTACTCAGGTCAGCCGTACGCGACCTCCTCGACAATGGTCTCCCAAGAATCCGTGGATTCAGTCTCCCAGGAGCCGTCGTCGTCATCTTGTTCCTCTTCTTCGTCATAGTACGCCAACTGTAAAAATAAAATTATTTTTATACACTATATTCTTTATTAAGATTTTTATACGACATCGACAGTTTAATTTTTCTTACTTTTAGGGTTCCGTACTTAAAGGGTGCAAACGGGACGCTAATACTGAGACTCCGCTGTCTGTCCGTCTGTCACAGGGCTCTATCTCTTGAACCGTAATAGCTAGACACGTCAAATTTTCTATGATTATGTATTACTGTGGCCGCTATAACAACAAATACTAAAAATAAAAAAAAGTTAAAAATTAAAGGGGGTCGTCATACAAAAAAAAATGTTTTTTCAGCGTTTTTAACTAGATCTTTATAATGGCATTAACTAGATACTTGAAATTTTCACAGATTATGTATTATTATGGCCGTTATAACAACAAATACTAAAAATAAGATAAAGTTAAAAATTAAAGAGGGTCGTCATGCAAGAAACATGTTTCTTCAGCGTTTTAAAACATTGTGCGAAGGTACGGAACCCTTCATGTACGACTCCGACTCGCACTTGCTCGTTTATTTCTAATTGCTGGCCAGATGCCTGTTATGCAGCAGATAGTTAGCAATAGTAATAGTGTCCAATAGAGAATATGCATGCATTTGTTTATATTTTCAATCGACAGTTCTTGACGAGATTAAGCCGCAAAAAAAAATCTGTGCTGAAAAACATATATTTAGTGTAGAAAATAAATATTATAAACAGCAAGTAATTAGCTTTCTTCCCTAATTAATAGACAAGGGCGCCATATTCAAATAAAATCCCATAAAAAGGTGTACACACTTGCCTCGTTCTCGTGCAGCCTCCTAACGGTGTGCACCCTGATTTGAAACATCCAGGCCCTGCCCAGGATGGCGACGGTGCCGCTCAGCAGCAGCGGCATGCTGAAGCGGCACTTCCACGCCAGCCCCATCAGGAATATGAACAGGCTCTTGCGTCCAGTCATATTCGCATCGTTTCTACAACAGACGAAAAATAAATATTGGGTGACGCAAAAGTAATAACCATATTTCGTTTTAGCTACAACTACTTTTCTACATTAAATAATATAATTTAATTTTTATAACAAAATAAAACAACCGACTTCAATTTTTTTAGGAGTTTCTTCCATATCTCCGAAGGTTCTGGGTTCGATCCCCAGCCAGGGCAAGTTGGAAAATGGCCTTTTTAAATTGTCCTGGGTCTTGGGTGTTTATCTATATATGTATTTATCATAAAATATAGTATCGTTGAGTTAGTATCCTATAACACAAGTTTAAAACTTACTTTGGGGCTAGCTTAATCAGTGTGATTTGTTCCTATATATTTATTTATTTATTATATCTTTACTAAATAATAAAATGGGACCAACTTGGAAGTAAACACTTTCAAATAAAAAAAGAATCATCAAAATCGGTTCACAAATGGCCTTGAAGTGGCGCCCTATTTGAAATAAATTGTTAACTCGTAAATATGAAGATAATTTCCATATTACTCTTCGTCATGCACTAGATAGCCCTTTAAATTATTTTATGAACCACCGTTGAAAGTATTTACATTAGTCCGCCTAGCTTTCAAACTTGCATCCGCCAAAAGTGGCCACGGCAAGTTTTAAAGCTAGACGGATCACCAATAATAGTTTCAACGGCAGTTCATAAAATAATTTAAAGGGCTATCTAGTGCATGACGAAGAGCAATATGGAAATTATCACCATATTTACGAGTTAACAATTTATTTCACACTTCAAGGCCATTTGCCTATATCTTCACCTTAAACCTCTGGAGTTGATGCACATTTGAGCCCTATTAATGACATTTTCCGTAATTTGTCGCAACACTTTCGGTGACATGTTCCTTATTTCTCGATGAACATTTTACTTTAGGGCTGCGAGCCTCTGCAATGGGGCTGATAATAGGTACTAAAACTGACCATTTCCCTGATCGTTTTTTTTTTCGCAACAATGAAGCCTCTTGTAACTCGAAGTTGCAACCACTGAGAGCAGGCAGACCGACATCATTCACATGAGGGGACTACAACTGTTAATGGCCTTAAGTCCGCCTATTACATTTTTCATAAAGTTAAAGAAATAAATAAAACAGTCCACTACTAGACTTCACAGTCCCCTATACTAATGGTTTAAATCACCCGTACGTTCAAGAAGGTTTTCGATGAGTTTCTACAGAATTTTGCCTAGACATGTAAAATACAATATAAATTACCTATCTATTAGTATATCAAGATCCATACCGCGACTTTGTCCGTGTACACAATGCAGTACACGGACGTGTCGTTCGTAAATTTATGTTTTTTGGATCGTCCCTTACATTATGTTTTTATTACCTATACAAACTTTTTTAAATATTTACGTACTAGTATATTCTTTTTTAGACCGTGAAATGGTATAGGAAAATTGCTATTGACCTCATCTGTGTTGCTGTGGTTAATTCAGCAATAATTTATAATGAACTAGCTGTGCCCGCGACTTCGTTCGCGTGGTTGTCGGAACGTAGTGTTATATAGCCTAAAGCCTTCCTCTATAAATGGACTACCCAACAAAAAAAGAATTTTTCAAATCGGACCATTAGTTCCTGAGATTAGCGCGTTTAAACAAACAAACAAACAAACAAACAAACAAACAAAACTCTTCCGCTTTATAATATTAGTATAGATATCATTCTAACAAAAAAGAGAAAATTACAATGTTATCGGCTCAAGAACGGATAGTGAAGGCTCTCATGCACGGACGTACGCAAGATAATAATTAACAAAACCTTTCAACACATAATGACCGAAAGTCTGGTCATCAATTATAAGAAATTGGTAAAATAAGGAACTGTTCTATTTGGAGACGTTGCGTATCAACGTCTCCAAATAGAACGGTTTACATAATAGTCTCCAAACAGAACAACAAAAAACTTGTTACATGTGGCAAAACCGCTTATTATGCCAGGAAAAACACAAAACGAGTAATCACTGAGTGCGAAAAATTTAACAAAGCGCTTTGTTTACAATGATTTTTTAAAGAACATACATATTTTAATTTTAATTTATGAATAAGTATAAGAAAAATCTTTTTGTTAATAAGAATTCATTAGAGGAATACCTATGTTTATTTTGTTGAATATTAATATGTTTGTATGGCATGTTCACTCGTTTTATTGTAGTTCTATATCTCAATGACTAGTTTCGTTGTTTTTTGGAAATAATATCCGTAAATTACATATACAAATTTACTTGGCATAAAAGTAAACCAGTGTACAATATAGAGTACATGGACTTGCCGGAACCCATCCGCGTGTACAGGATAGCGTACACTGGACTGTGAACGTGTTAAGGCAGTAGTAAGTGTAGTAACAGAACACACGTCTCCCAATAATGGAAGGATGTGCCTAGCCTACATATCAGTGTTGGGCGTAATTATTTTTTTTTTTTGTAATTTAATTACCTACTATTTCAACTAGTTGTAATTCAATTATTGAAATTTTAATACATGTAGTTCCAAATTACCTGTAATTGTATTAAAAAATAACATAAGTAGTATGTAGTTATGTAATTATAATTCGTAATTGATTAAATAAATTAGATATACCAATTTGACGACCTCCGTGGTGTAATGGTTAACACGCTAGAACGCTAATCTGGAGGTTCTGGGTTTGATCCCCAGCCAAGGCAAGTTGGAAAATGGCCTTTTTCAAATTGTCCTGGGTCTTGGGTGTTTTCTACATATGTATTTATCATAAAATATAGTATCGTTGAGTTAGTATCCCATGACACAAGTTTAAAAAAAAAATGCTAGCTTAATCAGTGTAATTTGTCCCTATGTATAAAAAAAAATTTGACAGGCATGATCTCAGTCTCAAGTTGTTTATTATTATATTACAGATTACGATCATACTTACTTTACATTTTGTATGTGATGATTTCCCGTTGGGATTTCAATCCTCTGGCATAAATACCTATGCAGATACTAAAAAACCTATGCACTTTATATATTAAAGCGTTTTGTTTCCATTCAACTTGTTTTTTTTTTCGTGTGTGAGGTGGCCAACACTAGTGTCAGATTTTTCAAGCTGCCTAAAGGCTTCTGACATAGCTTGACGACTGCCATACCATACCACGATGACAGCCGGTACCAATGGCTTTTACGAGCCTTCCGAAGCACGGAGGAGGATTATATTTCCTACTGACAAATAATTGAGTAAGTAACTGCAATTACCTACTAAATACAAATACATTCATACTTGAAAAGTAATTGAAATTACTTTCCAAATTTGTAATGAGTAATTAAACTCGTTAATTACAATTTCTTTTATTGTAATTGTAATTAGTAATTATTACATTTTGCTACGCTGCTACATATCACTACGCTGGGCATGTGGGTTGGTGATCGCATAGTAAATCTACCTTTACTTACCTTATATTTTCTTTCAAAATTTATATTAATCCTTATAATACAATTTAGAATGCTTATGTTGCTCCGTTCCGAAAGAGGAAAGCCCAGGGTTACCCTACGTCCCTCTCTAAAACGTTTTTCGTCATTACTTACAATACAATGCATAAATACAGATAAGATCATCTAGTTATATTTATCTATGCTAATCTGTCAGAATATTGTGGACGCCCGCCGGAAGGCACCCTACCACAGACCATGGATCAAGTAGTATATACAGATCTGTGCACCCTGCCCATACATTTTGTTCTAGACCCCGCATACTATCAGAATTCGCAGACATTATCTGACAACTGATAGAATGCAGCGCCGCCGGATGCATTGTATCAGACGTCAGAATATTCTGATCAGAATTTCTGACGGCGCGCTTCTCATACATTTTCCATCAATCAGCGGATTAAGGAGGCTAGTGTCTACATGTGAAGCCTATGCCAAAAGTCATAGTCTGGTGTATAACTGTATAAAGAGTGAAGTATTAGTATTCAGGGCCGGTACAAAGGAGGCTCAGTTTGTACCACCTGTTACTTTATCTGATAATTATATTTTTAACAAAAAAAACAACCGACTTCAATTTTTTTTAGAAGTTCCCCATAGTTCTTCATCATATCTTCACCAAATAAAAATGGGACCAACTTGGTAGTAAAGGCTTTCAAATAAAAAAAGAATCATCAAAATCGGTTCACAATTGGCGAAGATATCGCGTAACTAACATACATTAAAAAAAATACAGTCGAATTGATAACCTCCTTTTTTGAAGTCGGTTAAAAATGAATTGATTCGGGTCACTAGTTTCAAGTAAGTACCTACTTAAGACATATTGTAAATTCAGCTCTATCTGATCATGCTGACATTGAGAGGGAGCGCAGGGCTCTTGCGCTTAGGGGAAACATGGTAGCACGTCGATTTAACCGTTGTACCACTTCTGTTAAAATAACCATTTTCAAAGCCTTCTGCCAAAGCTTTTACACAAACAGTCTATGGGTGCAATATAAGCGCCGGTCCATTGGAGAGGTGAGCCGGTCCTGCGCGTCTACTACAGTAACATCTTTAGGATGCAGTTTAGGTTGCCACTAGATGCAGTGCCTCAGGCATGTTCGCAGAAGCCGTTCCGAAACGACCACTACTAGTAAGTGAGAATACAGTGACTATAATTTTATTGTAAACACCACGTAAACACCTATTTTGTAATGTATTCTGGCAAATAAAGATTTCTGATTTAATACGCATGATGACTAAAAAAAAATATTTTTGGCCCATCGGTTAGATTATTAAATAAACGGGCAAGTGCGAGTCTGACTCGTACATAAAGGGTTTCGTACCTCCGTACAATGTTTTAAAACGCTATAATTAGTTAAAAACGCTGAAAAAACACGTTTTTTGTATGGAGACCTCCTTTAATTTTTAACTTTTTTTTATTTTCAGTATTTGTTGTTATAGCGGCCACAGTAATACATAATCGGTGAAAATATACAGCGGAGTCTCAGTAATAGGGTCCCGTTTTCACCCTTTGGGTACGGAACCCTAAAAATATTGTACACGTATTTTTCCTTTTCTCAGAGAAACAATAAATAACGAAGATACAGCGCATTCAAATTTCCCATGACGTCACGCTTTCGTACGATTTTTAGGGTTCCGTACCTCAAAAGGAAAAAACGGAACCCTTATAGGATCACTTTGTTGTCCGTCTGTCCGTCCGTCCGTCCGTCTGTCAAGACCCTTTTTCTCAGGAACGCGTGGAGGTATGAAGCTGAAATTTATATCAATTACTCAGGTCTACTGTCCCTTGAAGCTGTAAAAAAATCAAACTTCCAAGCCAACGCAATCAAAAGATACAGCCGTTTATGCCGCAAATTTTCGACACTTGCAAGGGAATCAAAACCTACAGGGTGCTTCCCGTGAACTCAGAATCTTGAAATTTGGTACGAAGCAACGTCTTATAGCATAGATAACGGAAAAATTACGAAAACCATAAATTTTTAGTTACATCACATAATATATTTTACGGAACCCTCGGTGCGCGAGTCCGACTCGCACTTGGCCGGTTTTTTTACACATCGGTGACGTAACAAGCCCCCACTCTGGAACTTCGGTACTCTGTATCTTTGTGAATTTTTACTTTTTTGATAAACTGAAAAATATGGGTACATTATTTTTGGATAATCTAACTAACGGGCTAATTAGAATAATACTTTTCTTACCCAGTCATCATCCCTATTATGATCTAAAGACAATTTCGATTCCAATAAAATCAGCAACTTGGGCTATATAGATAGGCCTACTAGTTTCAAGGTGATGACAATCTATTCTAAAAATACAAGAATCTACCCTTGAGCTATAATGTATACCCACGTGTAAACCAAAATAGATTTATGTAGTCAAGGCTGCTCTATAATACAATAATGAAAAAGGCATTTCATACAATAACGAAATGCTTTTTCATTATTGTATTAAAGATCAGCCTTGGTTTAAAAAAATATAAGTATATTATTTAAAAATTAAGTACCTATATTGTTTAAAAAATTAGGTAAGTATATTGTTTAAAAATTAAGCTTATTAATTAATTTTTAAATACCTACTTATATTGTTTAAAAAAAACCGGCCAAGTGCGAGTTAAACTCGCGTGGAGAGGGTTCCGTACAATTGATTGAATTCTTATAGGTTTTCATGTAATCTACAAGCAATGAACTATATTTCGTATTTTTTCAAAATTTTAGGCTCAGTAGTTTCGGAGAAGTTTAGATGAAGAACCGAGAAGTTTGGCGCATACTCCACCGACAAGAGCCACTAAGCTCTTAAATAAGAAGTTTCGGAGAACAGGGGGGGGGGGGGGGGGGGAATGGTCAATTTTCGTCTTCTTTGATGAATAAAATCAAAACTATTTATTTTATAATTATAACAAAAATATATTTGAGATCCTCATAACGAGCCCTTTCATTTGATACATGAGACAGTAAGGTTTGCAAAACTTTTTCTTCAATTTCCTAATTTATCCCCCGAAAATGACCCTTATTTTAAAAAAAAATATTTATTTACTTTGCACATATGTGTTTGGGTCATAGGATTACACCATCCTACCAAATCTCACCTGATTCGGTCCAGTAAATTCGGAGCAAATTGGCTGTGACAGACGGACGGACAGACAGACGCACGAGTGATCCTATAATGGTTCTGTTTTTTAATTTTTTCTACGGAACCCTAAAAAGTATAGTTACATTTTAATAAGGTATTGTTTTAACAGGGAGAGGCCTTTATCTAACAGTAGATATAATTATGTAAGCTGGTAGTTGGTACAGAAAGGAAAATAAATAAAGCATGCGGGAAAATCTCGCCCGGGGCGCTGGTAGAGCTAAAACCGGCACTGGTACTGCAGTAAGGGTGAATTGGGTAGATGACATGATGAAATAAATTATTTGATGCTGATAAGATAAGAAAATAAAACTTCACAAAATAGTGTCATGCAGAAATTTGACTCCAGATATCTATGACGTCACGGTTTTGTGTTTCATAATTTGATAATGATTGTTTTAACATTTAGAAAAAAATGTCTGTTGATATGTCGTCTACATCAGCCGCCAGATATACTTATGCGACTGTATAATTTTCTTTCGGTGTTTCTTCTCAGCAGTGGACGTTCCAAAACGCTAGTTGTTCGAAACTCTTTATTAAATAAGTGTTACAAAATGTACCAAATCATCTATCTACTTAGCTGTAACTTACTAAGAATTTGAACTAACTGTCGCGTTTAGTATCGTCACAGAATAGGAACTAGTACTCACGTACAGAAGTCTCACTCAGCAAAGGAATATCTACTCAATGTGGTTAGCGATATGGTTTAATTCAGCTCACGTCAGAACTCAGCACCTTTTCGTTTAGATACCTAGACATCCATTGCAAGCCAATTTCATTCTTATTACTCTGGACAAACGATTCGTGTAACCTGTGGTGTAACTGAATTTACCACACCGAGGCCGCCGCGCGCTTAGTAATAATGTAGGTATATTTTCGATACCTAAACAGTGACACAGGCCTGGTATCGTCAAGTTAGATAACTTTTAAGTATTTTTTTACTTTAACTAGCCGTCAATAGATTATTTTTAAGTAAACAGAATCACACTGGCAGCGGCGGAGGGGGCGATGGGGGTGGACCACCCCGGGTTTTGCCCGAGTCTCCTATTTGCCCCGCTCTAGTAATAACTGAATACGGCCATACGGGGCGGCATTTAGATTTTGCCCCTCCTAAAAAAGTCTACATCTGGTACTGTTGGATATTGTATCACCGCACCGGGTCAACCGGGTGCCACCCATGCTAGCTACGCCACTGCACACTGGATTAAATGTTAGAGCTATTAGGGGTTGGGACACATCGATCAGCATGGAACAGCACTTTCCTATGCTGATATCCTTTTCAGCGACGGAGAGCGACGGAACGCTTCAGCACCGGCCATGCTAAAGCATTCCGTCCCTCTCTCTCGCTCTAGCAAATGACGCTTCTGAGCGACAGAAAAGAATAGCAGCATAGGAAAGTGCTGTTCCGTGCTGACAGATGTGACCCAACCCTTAACAAGTTTATTTTGCCAGACAAATTAAAAACCCCAGTCTTTCAAGCGTTCACCCCCCAATTACTTTAACGGCTGAACCGATTTTCATCCAACATAGTTAAGAACCATCTTGACAGAGTAGGCTATCGCTAAAATAAAACCGGCCAAGTGCGAGTTAAACTCGCGTGGAGAGGGTTCCGTACAATTGATTGAGTTCTTATAGGTTTTCCTGTTATCTACAAGCAATGAACTATATTTAGTATTTTTTTCAAAATTTTAGGAGATCAGGGGGGGGGAATGGTCAATTTTCGTCTTCTTTCATTAATAAAACCAAAACTATTTATTTTATAATTATAACTAAAATATATTAATATTTAACATATCCTCATAACGAGCCCTTTCATTTGATATATGACAGTAAGGTTTGCAAACCTTTTTTTTTCAATTTCTAATTTATCCCCCGAAAATGACCTTTATTTTAAAATAATATTTATTTACTTTGCACATATGTGTTTGGGTCATAGGATTACACCACCTACCAAATTTCACCTGATTCGGTCCAATAGATTCGGAGCAAATTGGCTGTCACAGACGAACGGACAGCTGACGCACGAGTAATCCTATAAGGGTTCCGTTTTTTAATTTTTTGTACGGAACCCTAAAAACCGCATCGAAATCGGTCTATTCGTTTAGGAGCTACGAAGCCACAGACTCACACAACACGTAAAACTTATAACATCCGTCTTTTCTGTCGGGGGTTAAATATAAATGTTAATATACTAGCAACTTCTACCGAAGCTCTAAATGTTTTTATGATATCTGGCGAATTTTAATGACTGTAGTCATAATTAAAACTGAATGAGCCAATGAGTTACTAAATGTGGAAAAATTACGCAACAGAACGAAATAATATTAAGTTAGATGAAACCTCAAAGTAATTGATAATAAAGTGTGATTATGATTACAAAGTTAATAATGATTTGAAAGGTCAGGTCAAGTGCGAAATAAACAAAAGATAAATATGAATGTAACTCATATCCACAAACTAATGATAAGGAGCGGGGTACAGCAGTGAAAATACGGATCAATTCAAGCGTTTATTGTTAATATGAATTGCATTCATAGATATGTTAGTATACATTTAAGGGTGTTGTGATCAACACTAACCATATAAAATAATAGACCTTACCACAAAATGAGTTGAAAAAAGTTTTTGTGGTAAAATTTATCCTATGTTTTTGAATATAAGTTATATTAAATAAATAAATTACAACATATTTATCATTATAGTTTTAAGTACTGATGAGATTCATATTGTCTTTTATTTTAAACAGATATAGGTAATTTAAATAATGATCAAATCACCCTTATAAAATACATGGAATGTTAAAATTCACTACATCACATAGCAAATTAATATTACATGAATCAGTATCTGCAAAATTATATGTTTAGTATATAGGTAACATAGTTGTAACATTGATAATAGTAAGTTGAGTAAGTAAGAATTGACAATCTAACAACATATATATACAATGGAACCTTCAGTTCATAACAAAGAAAATTCAATTAACAGATATAAAAAAAAATAGAGAGCCTCTATTAGATCTTTTCAAACCAATTAATTAAAATAAGAATCAACAATAGGAGATATTACTGCAATGTTCTGCCGCCAGAGTGCAGCATTAGCGCAGACCGTTAAAACAAATGTTTGACAATGACAAGTTCATGACAATCAAAGTCGCAATAAATTTGTAAAATTATATAGGTATTAGGTATTTAAATGGGCATTGGAAGCCATAACACTACAGCACAGGTTTTGAATGAGTGAATAATAATAAAATTACATGGAAAATGACAGCAGATTGTTTACTGTATATGCTAGTGCTGCCACCTGCGCCAAATTTTGCGTAATATGTCCTATTAGTACAATAAAATATCCACTAAAAAGTCGTAATATCAAAGTTTTTGCTAGGAATAATCTAATTAATACTTTCGATTCTTTGAATATGGAAACCTATTCTAATTCCAATCTTCCTAAAGTATGTAGATTCCAGTGTATATCATGATATACATATAATCACAATATATATTCTAAATTCAATTTGGCATTAAGGAATGTTGAGTAAGAAAGCTACAAATTTTTAGAGAAGAGGCTAGACTATGGGATATGAATTTATTCATCGTCAAAGTAGTCAATGTGTTCACCGGGAGTGAACCGGCCGGCCTGCAGCACTTTAGTGCATTTCTTAGCAGTGGCCTCGGGCTTTAGCAACGTGCCTTGGTTTTTGAAGGATGTGAACACATCCCTCAAATTGTCATTCACTGCTTCGGCGAGGACAAAATCAATCATAGCAGTCTCCACCGGCCCCGGGGAGTAGTTAAGCACTCTCACATGTTTTTTCTCCTCAGCTAAGACTTTGAAATACATCTCTCTAGCTGCCTTACCACTGCAGTAGTATGCCATACCTCCCATTGGCTTAATAGCACAGAGAGACGTAATGTTCACTATCACAACTCTATCCTCTACCTCTTCAAAGATTTTGAGAAACTGAGTATTTAAAGCTATCACCTTAAATACATTCAGATCGTAATAATCCCTCAACTCTGCTACGTCATCCATCTTTGATGTCTCCACTGCCAAGTTACCGAGAGAACCAACATTGTGGAAGATCACATTAGTAGCAAACTCTTTTAAATTGCGACCTTGAAGAGACTTAGTCATGACACCTGTCATGTCAGAGTTAGAAGCCTTAGACAAATCAATCGACTCATACAGAACCTTGACGTTGGATGATTCACATAACTCTGCAGTCTTTGCCAGTTCCACCTTGTTCCGTGCTAAAAGCAGCATCAAGGATTTAGGCCCAAGAAGTTTAGAAATCTCCACTGCAATAGCCCTTCCGATACCTTGGGAGGCCCCTGTCAATACACAGTAAGTAGGCCCAGACAAGTCAATGTGTGACGATGTAGCCATGGTTACTTACAGGTCTGCTTGTGGTTTGAAAGGTTAGTCTTGGTCTTGGTCTTGTAGGAGCTTCTCACACTCAGTGTCGCCAATGACGGGGTCCAGATCACAACCTTCTCTCATCAAGCGTTCGATGCAGTCAGCGCGGTAGGCAGCTAAGTTCTCAACAACTTTATTCTTAGATCTGATCTGCTGAAGTTTTCTTTCTGGAAGGCGCAGAAAATATTAAATTAGCAAAGTATGTGTAAGTAGTGTGCAATGGTGAATGCGACCACCTCCGGCGGTGTCGGGTTACGAAATGAAACGCGAGCTATAGCTGCGGCCGCTTTTTATTGTGCAATATCGGCAATTATCAGTTCACATCTCAATAGCGTACCTACATGTACAACTATCACTGTCAACTTACCCAACACAGCAAGGTATTCGGCGGAGTCTGACAGTTTCTCACTCTGCGGTTCTGGGTTGAAATTGTCTTCGAATTCCGAAACAACTACTGTAGTTTGCGCTTTGTCACCCCAAGGATCCATCAAATCTGAAATTTTAATCGCAATTTATTGCCACCCTTGAGAAGGTACCTATGTACTTCATCGATTTTTTTCGATACAAAATATACATAAATCATGATGAATGTAAGTTACGTGTTAAAATAAACACTTACAAGAAGGCTGACCGCCAAAATAGATTTATCTGGTCGTAATTTTGTAAAATATGACTAAAAGCGAAATACAAAAACAGGAAGCTCAAAGTGACAGAACTGACAGCTGAGGCAGCAATAATATTGCCAGCGCCCGGTTCTCCTAAGTTACGCAAATCTATTCAGAAGTACCTAGTTGTATTTAAAATTATTAAAAGTTAAAAGAAATATAATTAAATACTTCTGTCTGCTTTTCATATTCAAAATATATTTTTTTATTTTTATTTTTATTTTAACACTCTTTATTGTTTTAAAGTAAAACATACTTTTAACAAATGGCGGACATAATGCTAAGAGCATTTTCTCCCAGTCAACCATAAGGATAAACAGAGAAATAATTTGTTCGGCGCAAAAAGCAAAATTAATCAATTATGACTACCAATGTAATAAATACTTCATATAAAATATTAAGAACATATACATAAAACATTACATTACTACAAACTTTATAATATATATCAGAATAAATATCTACTTATACAATACGTACCATTATATTATACCTACATATATAATTACAAATATAATAAATTTTGAGAACTTAATGATGATGACTTTACGGAGAAAGGGAGTTCAAAAGATGTGCGTGAACTTTCCTTTTAAAAGAGAATTTGGTAGAAATTTCTCTGATGTCAACGGGTAAAGCATTCCAGAGCCGTGAAGCTTGGAGAGAAAAGGAGTTAGACATAAAATTTGTCCGGAAAAGAGGGATAAAGAGTTGACGTGTCTCATTGGAACGTAGTTGTCGATCATGAGTGTCTGAAAGATAATTGAATTTACATTTTAAATATTCAGGGAAGACAGAATTAGTAAGAATAGAGAAAAGGGTACACAGTAACCGAAGTTCCCTGCGTTGACGGATAGGAAGCCAATTAAGCTCTGAACGATAAGAGGACACATGATCATATTTACGAAGACAGAAGATAAAACGAATACAATTATTAAGAATTCGATCAAGTTTATTAACAAGATCAACATTTAGGTCAGGATAACACACATCAGCATAGTCAAAGAGAGGAAAAATTAAGGACTGAACAAGTAAGATCTTTGTTTTTACAGGAAGAAAATTTCTAAGACGGTTTAATTGTTGGAGGCTTACGGTGATGGATCGACTAATTGCAGCTATGTGAGTGGTCCAGCTAAGAGTTGAGTCGATATGTAATCCAAGATTTTTTACTGAATTACAATAAGGGATAATATTATTGTTAAAAGTAACTGGTTGGATTAATTTAGTATCAATTTGAGCAACTTGCTTTGAACTACCCACGATTATAGCCTGACACTTAGATGAATTGACATTAATTCAAAAAATTTTAGACCAGGACATAATCGAAGATAAGGCGGAATTAATGGTGGCAATACCCGTGTTGATGTCTTCTGCTGGTGACTGAACATAAATTTGGAGATCGTCGGCATAAAAATGGAAAGAGCAGCCAATCGTAGAAGAAAGAAGATTAATAAAAAGAGAGAAAAGCAAAGGAGATAAAATGCCACCTTGAGGTACACCTAGAGAGAGAGTTTTCCAGTCCGACAGGTCACGGTCCAATCGAACCGATTGCTGCCGATCACGTAAATATGCTGAAAACCGATCCACCACTGAGGATGAGAACTGAAGATAATTAAATATAGCAAGGAGAATATCGTGATCAACCATGTTGAAAGCGTTAGAGAAATCAATGAGGACAAGGATGGTGACCAACTTATTCTCCATGCCCAATCTTATGTCCTCAGTGACTTTAAGAAGAGCAGTAGCAGTACTGTGGCCAGGGCGAAAACCAGACTGTAGAGGTGTAAGGAGAGAATTAGAAAAGACGAAGGAAGAAACTTGTGCATGCACTACAGCTTCAAGGATTTTGGAGAGGAAGGGGAGTATAGAAATTGGCCTGAAATTATTTAAGGATTGGGGAGAAGTAACTTTAGGAAGTGGAATAACGAAAGCTTTACGCCAAAGATAAGGAAAGGTCCCAGTAACTAAGGAGAAATTGATGATGTGAGACAGAATGGGAAGAATTATAGGCAAAATGTTTATAATTATTTGCCTGCTCACGTCATCACATCCTACCGCTTTCGACTTAATAGACATTATAATTTTCCGTATGTCATCCTCAGTGGAAGGAGAAAAAGAAAAGGGGTCTATTTGAGGCTTGGCCATGGAAGTTATTCTAGAAATAGTAGCAGCTTTTACAGTGGGGTCAAGAGAGCTTGTAGAATTAAAATGATCATTGAAATCATTAGGGGAGAAGTTAGAAGTAGAAAAGGAATTAGATTTATTTTTAGCAAATATATATATCTAAATCCATTGTATTACAGACATCATATACATAGTTTAGATTACAAAATAGTGTAAACTTTGTAGTTTAATGTTTGGCTTAAATCACAAAGGTATCGAATCTAACAATTCAATATTGGGGAAAATCCACTTGAAAATTACGCAATAATAACAAATTAATTCTTATTTAGATGTCTTACACAATCCAGTTTTATTACACATTGGAGAACTTGAATAAATAAAATTAAAAATGTAACGGAGATTAGGAGAACCTTCTTTGTGCATCCAAAAGTGTCAACTCACGTACTGTCTGTTTAATAAATGGCGTAAAAATAAAGTGGATGCGTTATATTTAAGTATTATTTAATCGTTTTATTAATTTCTAATACGAATTGTACTATTGATTCAATGTTATTGTTATTTAATTTTCAAACATGGGACTTATATTACGCGTTATATTATAATGATTTATGCAATAAATAAAAGAAAAGTGCATGATTATTTTATTCTAATATATTTCAATAAAGTAAATTACGAACCTTTTCCACAAAATTTTCTTTTAAGAGAAGAGTGCACTCTTATCTTTTTGATCGATTTTATTATTTTTCACCCTCATCATTCATTATTTATATACAGGGAGCATTTGAAATCATTGGCATTAATTTAACTTGTTAACATACTCACTAAAATATATGTTTTATGGTAACAATACTGCAATTAGTGCAGTAATTAAAAAGTATCGAAAGTAAGAAAAATAAACAAAGTATCAAAACATCGCGCGTCGCGCTTGCGAGAGGGCCATGACCCCGGCGCTGTAGCGCGGGGGGCCGGCATACAAAAACAGACTTTAAATTGCGTGGATAAGGTTTAAAGTCGAGTGGGGAAAGGCGATGTCACACGACCGATTGAGGGAACGAATGTTAGGTACTACGGAATCTACGACGACGCAATGAAATGAATACTATTATAATTAATTTACTTTTCATGAGTTTTATGACGATAAGATTTTTTATTTATAATTGCAATAATGGTGTCTATCAAGGAGTCTAATTAATGATTAGAGGTTTTATTTAATATAAAAATGACAACTTCTGATTGACGTTTTAATAGGCTCACATTACTTAGTATCATGGGTATAGTAGATATTTAAAAGGATGCCAACGATTTTAATTCCACCCTGTATATTGTAGGTTTGTATATATTTATTTGTTATATGTAATATAGATAGTCTTAGTCTTAGTCTTCATATTCTATGAGTTATAT
The DNA here is from genome assembly GCA_963576875.1 of Acrobasis repandana. Taxonomy (NCBI): domain Eukaryota; kingdom Metazoa; phylum Arthropoda; class Insecta; order Lepidoptera; family Pyralidae; genus Acrobasis; species Acrobasis repandana. The sequence continues at coordinate 3,570,671 of OY756230.1, read as the reverse complement.
TGTATTTATTTGTGTATAATATATTGTATTATATTATATAGTGTTAAGTAGACAAATATTATATTATGCACATATTTTAATACTTTATTTTGTATCTTCACGACATGATTCGTATCTGTTTATCCCTATGGTTGACTGTGAGAGAACGCTTTTAGCGTTAAGTCCGCCAATTGTACCATATTTTATAGGAACAGTAAAGTTTTTTAAATAAATTTAAATAAAAACCTTTGCATAGTAAAAAAATAATGTGATATTTTTTTACATTCTCGACCATGACTCCGCAATTTTGAAAAAAAAAAAAATCTTTATCGAGTAAAAACAAATCCCTTAGGTAATTAACGAACCAGCTCATAAAATTTTAAGAGAACCGGTTAAGAAATGCGACCTGTAGAAGACAGCTAGACAGACCGAAGAAGTTTTGCCCAAGCTGAAACGGAGACGCTTCGTGCTCTATGGGTCAAAAAATGTATTACGTCCATAAATCCCAACTTTTTTCTTTTAACCCTTTCACCAAGAGACTTTATATCAGTTGTCGCGCTGGGACCACCCAGCGTGAGGAATTGTGAATATCCATAGTTTGTGGTCGGATAAGTCCGATGCTCGCGAAATGGGCACGAAAATATTTGTCGGATTAATTCGACGTTCGCGATTAAATGAAATGAAATGAAATAGTTTATTTCAGACTGCACAATAGATACAGGTCCATATTGTGTTAGTAGAAAACTTGTATAACTATGATAGTAAAACTTAAATTGTGGATTATTTGACACATGTAAGGACGTCCAATGTTCCAATATTGGACTGTCCACTCTTTCCGACACCACCTTCAAGAGTGTGTTGGTACTGCTCGTTACCCGTGACCACAAGGATGCAACTCGTTTGCGAAGCACGGCCTGGAAGATGTCTGTGCTGTGATCTGCAAACATCCCTGAGGCACTACATCGCCAGTGCAGTCCCAACAGACTCCTGAAGCTGTTGTTGAACTGAACACGCAGAGCATTGTAGGCTTTTTTGATATAATTGCTCCACAGGTTGCACGTGTATAATGTTTGGCAGTAGCTTTTAAAAAGTGTGACCTTAACGTCGCGTGAGCAACGCACAAACCTGCGGAAAAGCATATTCCCCCTTACCGACAATGCTCTGCGTTCCCTATCAATGTCCATATCATCGGATAAGTTCAAGGGTTAACAAAAACCTTAATAGAATAATGTTGAATTTTTATTCGAATAGAAAGTAAATGCATGTAATATGTTTAGTTAATGTAACGCAAAGAGATCAAAAGTAACGAAAAACGGTATAAAATATTTTTTGGCAACACTGGATGTAGGTGACATGACGGCTGACAGTTTTTTTTTCATAGACGAGGCATAGACAACTTAACAATGGGTACGTTCGGTTGAGTTGAGACTTGAGATTGAGACTGTTAAGAGAGATTATTCAGATTATATTTTATTTAAAATGAGGTGTCAATCAATCATTTGCTTTAATAAAAACATGGAGTCTAAGGATGATGATGAGGATATGGTCTAAGGAGAACTATCTTTGTATAGGTATCCAAATATTACAGTTACAGTAGCAGGTGGGTATTATTTAAAGAAAGCAGTAAAAGTTGTTAGAGTAGGTAGGATAGAAAAATAAACAAGGAAATAAGATGAAGAAAAAGACAAGGTAAGTATATCATGATGACTTTGTTCATACTCTTCTGATACACTAGCGTTGTTCTGGGGGGATGTTTAACTAGTATTTAATGCTTGTTTTCAGCTAGACACACTGTTGCCCCATATGAGATGGTTTTCCTTACCTCTACCTGTACCCTCCACAATGTTGAGGAAGTCTTCTTCAGAGTTTTTGGCGCGAAGTCAAGGTGTTTGGTTGGGGTTTTCTTTAAATTATTTTGCAAATTGATTTTAGTGGACCTTATAATATGAAATTGGTGTTTTTTGGTGTTATAAATGCTCATGCTCATGAACAATATGTGAAATAGTTAAAGTGGACAGTCATAGTACGGCTGTAGTGATATTTGTTTCGCGGACTGTGTGGGCGTCTTCGGGCGTCGTCTGCCACTCAATCGGCTATGAAAACCAGTGGACTGGACTCGTATAGATTTGTCGCCAGAAGCTCCCTTAAAGCAATCAAAGGCCTACACCAACCTTTGATTGTAACTTGTTAGAAAAAAGAATTTCCCACGTTTTATTAACTTGTTCCTGGCTAAATACGCAGTAGCGTAAAGCCATAAATTAAAAAAAAAGTCTTCAAGTTATTTTACCCACATTTTAATAATAGCATGTAGCAAGGATAAATTTTTGGTCCCTGGTAGCAAGCTAATTTTACCTCTGGCAGTTGACAACACAAATTCTATAAACTGAACTGGACTCTATATTCTGAGAATAGAGAATTCTTATATTTATCATCATATCGTAATATAACACATTTTCACATAACCCCTTTGCGTTAGAATTAGAACATAACTAGGTACTTATATCTACTTTGGATGCACGGGTCTTTTCACCCCTGCTCTTTGGAGGCTTGCGTGGGGCTCTGGGGAGATCTAACACGTAGAGGCCCTTTGAAAAAGTTGATATGTTACCTATGTATGTGACGCTCCCGTCAAAACCCATTATATTGAACAGGTTTCGGCAGAAGAATTTATTGCAAGAAAAAGAAAAGGTATGGTTTATGGAATAATGTTGTGATGGATTGATGGTGGACGGTGGGCTATTGCAATAGGAACTACGTCATAATCATGATTACTAAATATTGTAAGCAGGTGGTGGCTTGCCACCCACTAGATAAGCTCTTCTTGCCGACAAAAGTGGAAACACCGGCGCGGGGCAGGCGACTTGACAGGCGGGATGTCGAGACTCGAGAGGTGTGCTTCGCTTTCTCCGAGATTACTCGCGGCTGCATGCCCTTTAACACCCCAGGAGCAACAGCTCTAGCCACTCCTCTTGGCAATGCTGAGCTGAGAGTCCTGCGAGCACTCTTGGGTCTCCACCCCGACCACTGAACACGCATCGGGGACGAGGTCTCTGACCGACTCTCTGGAGCACTCGAATCCGTGGTGTCGTTACTTACCAACAGCTCGGAGTCGGCACAAGCTGCCTGTGACCTGTTCTACCTTCTTTTCGAGTCGAAATGGCTCTAACATCATTTAAATTATTTAAATGATCTTGTAGGTACTCTACGTTTTAGGGTTCCGTACAAAAAATTTAAAAACGGAATCACGCGTCTGTTTGTCTGTCCGTCCGTCTGTCACAGCCAATTTTCTCCGAATCTACTGGACCGAATCAGGTGAAATTTGGTAGGATGTTGTAATCCTATGACCCAAAAACCCATATGTGCAAAGTAAATATTATTTTTTTTAATAAGGGTCATTTTTGTGGGACAAATTAGGAAATTTTAAAAAAAAGTTTTGCAGTCTTTACTGTGTCATATATCAAATGAAAGGGCTCGTTATGAGGATCTCAAATATATTTTTGTTATTAGTGTAAAATAAATAGTTTTGGTTTTATTCATGACAGAAGGCGAAAATTGACCATTCCCCCCTGATCTCCGAAACTAGTGAGCCTAAAATTTTGAAAAAAATTACAGGTAGATTACAGGAAAACCTATAAGAATTCAATCAATTTGTACGAAACCCTCTTCCATTATACTGAACTACTTTCCATAAAAACAATTGACGAAAAACTAAAATAAAAATTCGTCTTCTCATACAAATCAGCGCTCAGCCAAACGGATTTTGTATGGAAGGACGACAATTTTTTATTAACTTTTAATAACTTTTTTATAGAAATTAGTTCAGTATCATGGACTGAACTTGCTCCAAAAATTTGGCTGGTGGTTAAAAAGTCATCCTGTATTTAATATGTAAAAAACCTTCCATGCTGGTCTGGGACTCAGGGAGAAAAGAAAAACATAGAATGTAGGTACCATTTGCTTCTTTTCCCGCGCAGATCGTAAAAGCCGATCGTGGGAATGGGCAAGAAATCATATGGGCTGAATATCAATAGGCAATGCAGTTAGCAACCCATCACTATTATGATTTCTTTTTTCCATCTTCATTGCCGCCCTAGGCTCTGTTTGCCCTGTTAGGGAAAAAGACGTGATAGTGTATCGAAAAAGCAAGAAAATAAAGCTACCTGTATTTACATCGGTATCGTATATTGCCCCTTTCAAAAATTCGACATTCCCATACAAATGGACCGGGCGGCTGTACGTACACTTTTGTATGAAAGTGCTGAAATCTTTTCTGTTTTTGACTGTTATTTTAATTGCATTATACTATAGTGATCTTGTATAGCCCGTGGTTCTATTTATTACGCATTACACGTTGTATAGGTACCTATTACTAGCATGCCAAACGATTATTTCGTCTTTCAACCTGTGTTACTTCTGAACTTTAGCTCTGATCAGGATCTAGCTTTCCTCTCTTGTTTTGAACACACAAAGACGTACCTATGTAAGTACTTTAGAACTACACTGCTTCATTGTCAATGCAAAAACATTCTTAGAAACCTGTAATAAAACTGAAAATGGAACGATGTCATTTTAGCTAAGAACAAAAACCAGTATTAATATGGTACTTGTTTTATACACCACTCTATTTCTGCTTAGGTAGGGTTGAATTTAGCACGGAGATGTTTGTGATAAAAAGCTGTTTTCACGGAGCTGCGAGCGACTACGGCCGCAGTAGACGCAGCTGCCCCGTCCCGCGTCCCGCAGTTCTTGTCCCCCCCACCTCACAACCGCCCCGCGCGTGTCGCGCTGTCATAGAGTAAATACTTCACAAAACTTGCGTTTTGTACCTATGTTGATAAAATCTCGTAGAATGACTTTTTGTTACAATATCGCCAACAAAGAATGTATATGTATGTAATTTTTTTTTTTACAGAAAAGTTACTAAAATCAAAGGCGGGCTTATATCTGTAAAAAGATTCAAACTGATACTTACAGAAAAGATTATTACGCGGTTAAAGTGTTTAAACGATAAAAAGAATACCTAACTGACTAAAACGTAATACTTTGATTTTCTTAACTGACTTTTTAATAAATATATAACAATAAAGTGTATAGGTATAATATAAGTATATAAACGTGACATTACAATCAAATAAATAACTAATAATGTGCATGTTGAATAAAAACAAAATGCATGGAATAATATCATATTGTACCTAAAGAACAGTGGTAATATTAGTAACGCTTAGACCTGTAGTATGATATGAATGCATAAAATGAATTAATTTGAGTATCTCTTTAAGGCGAGGTAGGTTCACAATTTGCAATACTGTGGGTATTTTTGAAAAATCACTGTAATTAAACTATTAAAGTTTATTCCTCAAAAAAAAATACATAAGAATCTTAAGGATTTTAATCAGACACTCACAATATCCAAAACACGATTGAGCATTTTTGACTCGATAGAAAAAAATCACAAACTTACCTCTAAATTTGCCTAAATTTACCTTTATAAGACATTTATATGGCAATGCTGCACAAATGTTTGAAATGAAGGGAACAATTATTATTATTTTAATTCTTTTTGTCCTTTATTCTTACTCTTTCTTGTACGTATCTAACTCTCACCAAATGCATATGACACATTTGGGTCAACAAAAGCCATAAATGAATTTGGGGGCCCCAATATAAGTGTAAAAATAAAAATGGTACTAATGCGTTGTGTGAGAATAATTGGGAATGCTCATTTAATGCAACATAATACAATATTATCAGAAAACAGAGGAAAACATTAAAACGTCTATTTAAAATGTAGATTAAAGACGCATTCACAATTTACACTTCCTTAAAAAATACATCTTTAACCCGTTGTATCACCGCAACCATTAAACTTAAAGAGTTCGAGTATACTTGTAGTTTAATTAAAGGAAATAATATTTTGTCAGTCACCTCAGTGTACAAACACCTCAGTGTCAACCACCGTACAATTTAGAACTTAGAGAGTTCGATTTGAAAGGTAATTTAATTTTCTTTTTATTATTTCTCTTCAAAACTTCCGTAATAGCTGGCAAATTAACAATTGCAGTTGCGTGATAATATGCAAATCCTACAATCCTAATGATTTAAGACAATATTACAGTAACACTTTATATTAATATAAAGGGTGGAATTGAATTCGTTGGCATCCTTTTAAATATCCACTATACCCATGATACAAAGCAATTTGAGCCTAATAAAACGTCAGTAGTCGTCATTTTCATATTAAAGAAAACCTCTAAACATGCGTTAGACTCCTTGATAGATACCATTACTGCAATTATAAATAAAAAAACTTATCGTTATAAAACTCATGATAAGTAAATTAATTATAATAGTATTAATTTCATTGCGTCGTCGTAGATTCCGTAGTACCTAACATTCATTCCCTCAATCGGTCGCGTGACATCGCCTTTCCCCACTCAACTTTAAACCTTATCCACTGGTATGACTCTCCATTGATTCAGAGTAACATATATCCCTACTACTACTACAAACGAAACAATTTATCTGTACACACGTCGATGTGTGAGTGTTATACTTAGGGTCGCACCGCAGAATTATTTTAATACTTACCTACTAACGAGTTCGACATATTTACGATTATATTTTTCCATACCGGAAGATTTGCGAACACTATGACGTAAAAAATATTCTGTTTTATATGTATTAAATGTTACAGGAAAGTCGGAAACAGCTACATAATATCACTTCACAAATATTTTTCATTATGTCCATTGTCCATTTCACCATTACTTCACTTTACTGATTATTATTGAGTCATTTATAGTGTAACGCACTAATTTCACTAATTCACTATTGTAATATAGTAATTTGCATATTCGGCGCAAAACTATATGGTAATTATATGAATAAATTCAATAAAAATAAACAAATGTTTATCACGCTTGATGATGATGACAAATTGACACGCACAGCATGTCAAGTTGTCATTGTCAACAATGGCATTTAGCACTATAACCCGCGGAAATCTAGTTGGCATCTGCGTGTATGTAATTACCTGTGAGCGAGGAGCCTATGTAACATTACCGGATTGCTTATTAGCAATCCGGTAATGTTACAATCTCGCTCTTGTGTATCTCCCGCCAATGCGAGAGAACGAGAAGGGTATATAATCAAGATGGTTGCTGGGTAATAACGTGAAATTATATTGTTGCTTTGCTTACCTGTTTTCATCATTTGGAAATACGTTCGTTAGAGTATTGGGTGGATAAACAATTATTATACGCGCACCTTCTCACCATGATGGTTACTATTGGTTGACAGTTCTCAAGACAACACACGTCGCGTATTGCGTGCGGCTAGTAATTAAACCCTGGTTTGAAGCCGTCAAAGCTCACAAAGTGCGGGGGAGAGGTGCGGGGACGCCAATTTGAGGGAGACGCTGTGAGAGACCATTCTGTTTGACTCTTATGTATTCTGTGCCTTATCCACGCAACTTAAAGTTTGTTTTTGTATGCCAGCCGCCCGCGCCACTGCTGGTGAGTGTACTTAGCGTCGGGGTTATAGCCCTCTCGCAAGCGCGACGCGTGATGTTTTGATACTTTGTTTATTTTTCTTACTTTCGGTACTTTTAAATTACTGCACTAATTTCAGTATTGTTACTGTAAAAATATCCTTTAAGTGAGTATGTTAACAAGTTAAATTAATGCCAATGATTTCAAATGCTCCCTGTATTAGCCTATTGTGGCGCATGGACTGTATATTAATGGAAAACTACTAAATGAGGCCAGATTATGATAAGAAATAAAAATAAACCACTTTGTGTGAGCCTTGTATTCCTTCTCCAACGATATGTACAACCAAAACTGACAAAGTCAATATAAAAACAAAATATATTTGTAAAAAAAGGAAAATAACTATATACAAATCCAAAGAGTTCGTAACACCTATATTGAATAGAGTTAGAGTCATAATCATAATTCTTTTTTTGCATAATTATAGGTAAATACATAGGATGATAAAAAAATATTTTAGTCCTAATACTCCCAATACATTTTACCTTGGAAAGGTGTGCAAAATTGATTTTCAATATTACAATTACACAATACAGCCTAGTCGTCACAATGTAAAGAGTACGTTAAGAAGATGGAACAATATTACTCAACTGCTCTCTTGTTTTCCATCAGCACTCTCTACCCTACCAACGACTACCAACTAAATTACATGGACAGCAACGTCAACCAACAGAGTGGCCTTTATCCTGTTATTGCATGCATAACGATAAAGACGCTATTTAGGAAAAAAGTCATATTTTAATAGATGTAGGTTGTAGCACTTGTAACCCCGCAACTAAATGACATAGAACGATGTTAGTTCAATATTTAGTATGTTTGAAGAAAAAAGGTGTAAAGTGCCATAATTTCGAGTACCATCAAAGTAGCACATGGTTTTCAGTGTTACAAAATTGGGTGGTAGACTGCTCCAAAGTTCCTATGGATCAATAACTATTAAAGATAATAAGATAAAATCCCTTACATTGCAACTATGAACTGGCAAAAAATCAAAAGCACGCTAAGAATATGACACCCAGAACCTAAAAAGGGGGACGGTAAGCTCTGTGCCCCTACCCCGCGCCCCACACAGACAAATGAGACACTTCCAGAGATGCTGTATTCGTCCCTCCTGCCCCACACAGATATTCTGTCTCCACCTGGGCTTACCATCAAGGAATAGTTATTGTAAGTCGGCCATCTCCTAGGGGTTAAATAAATGCTAATTCGATGTTGCCCGCCCGAGTGACAGCCGTTATAAGACTGGTTTAAAAAGGCACTGATTTAAAGACCGCACTTGTAAATTGCAGTTTTGGTCAGTTAAAAATTATAAATGGCATGTTTAATAACTATTTCGGCAGTTAAAACTAAGCAGTAAAGTAAACAAAAATGAGTAATAAAAAATAATGAACTGGATCAGTGAATATATAATTGAGCAGGAAAATAATTAAATGGGCGGTAAAAAAATTGAACGAGAGGTTCCATTTTTTTCCCTAACCTAGTAAAATGGATAAAACCGACCTAGCATGCCAACCGACCGACCTAGCGTATGTTGGTTGCAGTTCTAACCTAACCTAAACTATTGGTTTTCCCTATAATATGATAAAATAACCGACTAATTGATTTTTTATTACTGTTCATGTTTTACTATCGCAATAATTAATCAACCGCCATTAAATTAAATAACTGCTCAATATGTTTTCCAACTGATCATAATAACATCTCGAATATTTAAATAACAGCTCAAAAAATTAGTTTCCGTTTAAAAATAAACATCACACCACCTCATTGTGATATGACGTAAACAAGGTACGCTAAAGGGAGCTACTCGCGCCTGATCGTAAATAACTAACTCACTGACAAATAACTAAATAGATGTATAAATTATATAAAGAGATATAAAGGTGCTGGAGAAGGTTAGAAAGGATTCATTGGAAGGATAAACTAACAAACGTAGAGTTCTTAAATAGAGTAGGGGAAAAGAGGCACATACTCGAGGTAATCGGATATAGGCGAGGAAATTTGGGAATGTTGGGACACTGGATACGGCATAATTTTATGCTAATTATAATAGAAGGCAAAATTAAAGGAAAGAGGGGTAGAGGAAAGCCAAGGCACAGCTATATGAAGCAAGTCAAGGAAAAGGTGATAGCAGTGTCGTATCAAGATGTCAAGAGATTGGCGGAAGATAGAAAAAAATGGAAGAAACTCCACCGACAAGAGCGGCGCTCTTAAATTTTGATGATGAAGAAATTATATAAACAACTAATGGAAATTATTGCATATCTAATACAATCCTGCTGAAAATACCATCAGAAAAACCCGTAAGTATTTCAAAATTGAATGATATGAAAATGACTCTACATTGAGTTCGATCGATATGACTGTCTATTCGCTGCTTTGTGTTTGAGACGGGCGGGCCGCGGCTCGCGCCGCCATTCTGGATATTTTGACGGGAAGGTCGGTCACGTGACACGGCGACGGGCGAGGGGCGCGGGGCGCCGGCTAGACTCTCCAGTAGCCGAGCCATCCGTCTGCTGCTTTGACTGCGGCCGGTCGCCGGAGTCTACGCCCTAGTCTCAGGCGATCACGTCTATTACGTACTATTTCTGTCTCATGTTGTGGTGGATTTGCAATCGAAATATTTCTGTACTCGACGGAATGTGTCTCTACAGCGAGTGCTTCGTCTCTACATGTCAAAAAATACAATCGGATTAGTGATAAAACAACGAAATTTTCATATTTTTGCACGGGTGTGCGAGTGGCGACGGGGCGGAGACGCCGCGATCGGGCCCCGGTTGCTCGGCCCGGCCGTCGCGACGGCTCAGCGCTCGTCAGACATGTTTCGATCGCGGCCGCAGAGCGTCGCGCGGGCCGGCGCGTAGGTCGCCGTGACATGCGCCTCTCGAGGTCCAGCGACGGAGGGGGTGACCGAATATGGATGTAGTGACGCCTCATATCACCTCCGTGCTGAAAACGTACCAAGCGAGCGCGCCGCGCAGCCTGCAAGGTCCAGGCTGCGGGCGCGCGGAGCGCTCCGTCTGCGACGCGCCGCCGCCGCCGCCGCCGCGAGCGCCGCCGCCCATCCTGCTGGCGGCCGACCCCGTGCTGGGCGAGCGTGGGGAGACGCTGCTGGAGGGCGAGCCCATCTCCTGCTTTGGCGTGGGCGGCGAGCGTCGGCTGTGCCTGCCGCAGATACTGACTTCAGTGCTCACCAACTTCACGTTGGAACAGATCAACCGCGTGTGCGATGAACTGCAGATATACTGTTCCCGGTGCACGCCCGAGCAGCTGCACGAGTTGAAGTCGACGGGTGTGCTGCCGCGGTCGGCGCCGTCGTGCGGTCTGATCACGCAGACCGACGCGGAGCGGCTGTGCGCGTCATTGCTGCACGCACCGGCCGCGTCCAGCCCTCACAAACTACCAGGCTTCCGGGTGTACCATGAGTGTTTCGGTGGAGGACGAGGGGTGTGCGCGCCCGACTTGAACCTAGTGCAGTGTTTGGAATGTCGGTCGTTGTACACGCCGCGCAAGTTCGTGTGCCACTCGCATGGGACTGAGCACCGGACCTGCCACTGGGGGTTCGACTCCTCGCGATGGCGGCGCTTCCTGCTCGTGGCGGACGAGGAAAAGGAGAAAGAGAAGTGCGTGGAGTTGCTGGACGACTTGGCAGCGAAGGAAGCCGCCGCGGCAGCCGCACCCGCCATCGCGCCCGCTCCCGCTCCGCTCAAGCAGCAACTTCCCATGAAAAGAAAACAGGTATGACCCCTACCTTATTAATTTCTTAGTACACACCTATAAAAATATGGTCGGTTTATAAATTTAGTTTAATTTAAGAATTTTAAATTGACCTTCAATTCTATGTCTGTGTTCTGAATCTGATTAGAATCTGACTAGAAACGAAAATAACTCCGCTTGTTTGCGGTTTGCGAATTGTAAACAGAAGAGCCTTTGAATTGTGCTAAAATGACGAAGGCTGCATTTTATTTACGTCACTTATAATAGGTAGCTACCTACATATAATAAAGTAGTTAATAAGGTAGGTTTTCCTTTACATAAACAAAAACTTCCTGCTTGTCGTAGATACCTATTTACAACTTCTTTTGGAATTCGTAATGAGGCACACTCACCATGCAAACGTGGTGGCTGTTTAGCAACTTAAAACCTTCTTATTGAGTGTGTTATAGTTACTAGTGTCAGATTTTTCGAGCTGCTTATAGGCATTCGACCAAGTTCCATACCTGTCAAGTGTCATCTAGTGACAGTAATTTACGAGTGAACTAGTGGGCAGGTAATCTTGAACCATTAACAATCGAATACCGAACAATGTGCCACATAGGTAGGTATAGGCACCACACTATCGCTACTACGTAAACATGGCGTTATCAAATCGGTAGCTGGGTACCTAAGTAGGTATGTGCGGTGTTTTCTTATTCATAATTCATAACATAATAACTCGTTCGGACTCTATCACACACATTACCTAATTCTATCTAATATAAAAAATAAATACTCATCTAATATAAATAGGTACAACCCGTTCGCGCCAAGTATTTTTTTGGGTCAAATCGTGTTAGGTTACCACGGACCGGCAAACTTAGCGCGAACCGCAATTCTCCATTTAACTATTTGTAATTTTTTTTTTTGGTAGAGTGAGAACAATGTAGAGCTCTTTGATTCCTTTCCTCGCAGTATACGAGTGCATACGAGTAATTTAATACGAAAATAGAAAATTAAATAGGACTGAATATAAGTTTTCGAAAAAAAGTTATTTCATCAAGCTTTATTGCTTATCAAGACAAATGTAAAAAGCCCAATCTCGATGGGGTTGCGTCGTTTTATTACAAGGTTCCTATAGCCGCCTTCCGGCTCCATCATCAGGTCAGCAGTAAGTGGCTCAAATTTAACTTACAAGATTTGACCCAAAAAAATAGGCAACAACAACAAACAAAAAAGTAAAAGCTTTTAAAAGCAATATAAATCTACTAGACGAGACCCACCCCCCCAACTCTGAACTGTCACGTCACGTACCTACCACCCTTAAGATCTTTAGGTAGAACTGAAATGCGTATTTAACGCAAATACCACGCTTAGAAATATACAAGAGGTATTTTGGAATATGGGTGACACAGGGTCAGAAAAATATTATTTTAATTAGTCCGTCTTGTAGATTATCCAAAAATAATGGACCCATATTTTAAGGTTTATAAAAAAAGAAAAAATTCACAAAGATACAGAGCATCAGTCATCAAATGGGGGCTTGTGACGTCACCGCTACGTAAAAATCGTACTTAGGCGGTGATCCCACTGCACCGCGCACCGTCGCGGAGCGCGGCGCGACAGATTTTTAACATGGTATGCAAGTAGCTCAGTTTGTATAGAAAACACGCCTACTCACACCCACTGAAAACGCGTCACCGCGCGGAAGCGTGAGTCAGTATGTAGAAACCGCGCTCCGCGACGGTGCGCGGTGCAGTGGGATAACCGCCTTAGCCGTGCGTGACGTTATGCAAAATTTTAATGCGTATCTTCGTCAATTTTGTTTTTCAGAGAAGAAAAATGTGTAGGTACAATAATTTTTAATAATCTATCCGATGGAAATGATGGAATACTTTTACTGTCTTCTGTGCCGATGGGCCAAAACAAAATGATTCTTCCAGTCGTCATGCCTTTTGTTAGTAGGTAGGTATAATATAATCTAAAATTCGTTTCATATGCACAGTACACACCAGACAAAGTCGCAGTATAGAAAAGGTATTATCATAACAAAGACCACGATATAGTATCACTGAACAAAGATTTACCTATCTTATCAGTACAATCAGCGTGCAGTGTTGCCAACCAAACGTATTGCAGATCAGTCTGAAAGCGAAAGTACATACAATCATATAAATTAACCATTTTCTAAACTATTTTGCCCCATTTTTACTCGACTACAGCGAAGCAAAGGAAGTTCACTGTTTCATTGCTATGAGTGTATGTTCATTTTTTCCCTCGTATCTTCAAAAATTCCATGATAGGTACCTTGACAATTAGATTACGGGAACGCCAAAAAACGCTAAGGACTTAGATAATATAAGTTTTACATACAATCAGTCGAAAAAGATTTTGCGATAATAGAAAAATAAGTAATTTATTTCCAGTACCAATAATATTATATATAGAGTATGTTATAAACACAGTATATATGTAGGTATTTATACATGACATGTTATGATAAAACATTTTATTATGTCTAAAAGGAGCTCTTCAAAGTATTATCTGTGGCTATATCGGCGAAAACAACCTTATCACGTGTAAGAGACTACGATAAAACTATGTTGTTGCCAATTTTATCTACGGTATTAATATAACTTTATTGACCTAGGTGGCTAATAGCTATTCTTTATTTATAATTTTACTTAACCTCTACACTTCCTGTACTGTATGTGTGGAACCGAATGTCAATCGTTATTATTTAATTATGAATCTCACGTTGTATAGTCGGCGACTAGTTTTAGCGTATTTAGACAAAAATCAATAAGGCTGGACCTGATGTGGATAATCTATGTTATGCTCCCGCTTCCACGCACACAAATTTACTCTAGCTGAAGCGAGACAGCGAGCCATGCGCGGTGAAAAGATCGCTGTAGGTAGAGGCTGGTTTTGGTTTTGGGTTATTTTCGTTTTTACAAAGAATATTTATGAGTTATTTAAAAAGTAAGACATATGATGACTGCCTTATGTTTAATACAATTATAATCCAAAGTGACAAGTGCTAATTTATTGTATTTCTTGAATACTTTCCGTTTTAGTATAATTTTGAGGTGATTTGGAGGCAACTTAGCAATGTTTTTCTATAGAGAAAATTTTAAGCAATCGTCTATGTCTATCTTCTATTTCCTAAGTCGCCTTTCTAAAATAATTTCCATATATTATTTTAGACCCGTATATAGTAGTAGTATTTTCTGAATAATCCGACGAAAAACAACGTGTCAAACGTCAAACACCTCGTTCCTAGCAGGTTCGTAGCCTTCTTTTTTGTGCTATGTTCAAATTGGATAGATGACTGGCTCAAAAATAAATTATTTGATACTGTTAAGAAAATAAAACGTCACAAAATAGTGAAACTTTTCATTGATCATATCCATTTACATCATGATTTGTTATTAAGGCCGTACCTAAATTTTCCGGGGTCCAGTGCTACCCCCATTCAAAATAAATCATTTCAAAGAAAATGGAGACATCAAGAGCAACTATCAAGTCCTAGATAATCCTTCAAAGTATTTAATGAACTACTGTTTACAGTTTATAATGAGAACGTTAAGCTTTACTACGCACATTTGCGAAAAACGGCCACTTTTGGCTAACGTGCGTAGTAAAGCTTAACGTTCGCATTATAAACTGTAAACAGTAGTTCATAAAATACTTTGAAGGGTTATCTAGGTCTTGGTAGTAGCAAAATTTTAAATAATGTCTCCGTTTTCTTTGAAATGATTTATTTTAAATGGGGGCAGCACTGGACCCCGGAAAATTTTGGTACGGCCTTAAGAGCGCTATTTGACTCCAAAAAACTATGACGTTATGGTTGCGATTTTCATGCAGATCCCTAAGATGTTTGTTTTGACGTTTAGAAAACAGTGTCTGATCACAGAAGTATATACTAGTATATAACGTCTAAAAAAATATATTGAAACTATTTTAAGGGTGAATTCTGTCCATGATACTGAACAACTTTCCCCAAGAAACATACCTATATCGAAATATGAAAAATAATTTTTGACTTTCCATACAAATTCGGATCAGCTGATCGGTCAACTTGTATGGAAAGTCAAAAATTATTTTTCACATTTCGATATATGTTCCTTGGGGAAAGTTGTTCAGTATCATGGACTGAATCCACCCTTAAAATAGTTTCAGTATATTTAGTTAGACCCTGTATACATTATATCTAAGTGTCTGATTTGACTTGTTGTCATCGAATGGATTCGAGGACATATCTATTCACGTATTCTTCTTTGCTGGTCTGGGAGAAAAGAAAATACATAGAATGTACCAGCTGCTTCTCTTCCCGTGCAGATCGTAAAAGCCGATTGAGGGAATGGGCGAGAATCTGAATCATATGAATAGGCGATGCGGTTAGCAACCCATCACTATTATGATTTCCCTTTTCCACCTTCATGCCCACCATTACGCTAAAAGTGGCCTGGGCTTTACCGCCCTTGGCTCTGTCTACCCCGTTAGGGATAAAGACGTGATAGTGTATCTGTATCTGTATCTATTCACGTCACGAATAGAACTGATTTTAATTTTATAAGATAATAATAACATTATAGTTATTGAATATTATATTAGCACACACACGAGGCTGTGAGATCTCTTATTCTTACATAACTGTCTCTATGAGCTCTACGTTGGTAATATTATTAAAACAAAGGCAAAAAACGTGACCACGAACGCAATATCATGAAGATAAAATGATTAACTATACAGTCTCGTGGCTAGTTATCCAGACTAACTATATTAAAGAGAAAAGATTTGGTAATTTGACTGTTTGTTTGTAATGGATAAACTCAAAAACTACGGATCCGATTTCAAAAACTCATTCGACTATCTACATATTCTAAGGAATAAATGAATATCTATCTATCTACGAGTATAGAAGGAAAGCCGTTTGTTCTCAGGTCTTTCAAAAAAAATTTGATTCCCATAAAAATTGTGATACGGTAAATCTATACTAATATTATAAAGCGGAAGAGTTTGTTTGTTTGTTTAAACGCGCTAATCTCAGGAACTAAAGGTCCGATTTGAAAAATTCTTTTTTTGTTGGGTAGTCCATTTATAGAGGACGGCTTTAGGCTATATAACATTACGTTCCGACAACCACGCGAACGAAGTCGCGGGCACAGCTAGTATAAGATAAATTACCCGTGTGGTTCCGGGTTAGAATAGGACCACTCCATCTCTTCCTGTAGATGTCGTAAGAGGCGACTAAAGGACTAAGCACAAACATCTCGTGCTACAATTGCATTCCCAAGGAGGGTTAACGTCGGGCGGCGGCCGGTTGTAAAACTGTAGCCACCGGTTGTAAAACTGTAGCCAAATCATTGAAAGTGTTCCGGCTATTTCTTTTCCATTTTACAAGGTCTTTGGCATCAATTAATGAAGTTCAGCACTTAATAAAAGTATAAATAATAAATAGATAACCAAACATACTGGTTCGACTTCAGATAGCCCTTAAGTAAGTTTATACTTGTATCATGTAACTAACTTAAAGATACTATATTTTATGGTAAATATATATAGATAAACACCCAAGACCAAGACCTAGAACTTGATCTGTATATCTCTACGTCACTATCAACTTCATTTTAGGTGAATAAAATTCTAAAATCCAGCCCCCCAGCATGGACTTGCGACAGCGTTCAATTCAATTCAATTCAATTCATTTAATGCATTTCATAATGTACATCAGTTCTAACTACTTAAAGTCACTGTATTAAAACACTATGAACCCCGCGTTTATCGAGCGCTATCTCAATATCTCGCTCTACGTAATAATAACAAGTGTGCCGAGTCTGGATGGTACCTATACCTACTACGCGTTGCGCGATACAAACTTTTATATATTTTATTTCGGAAAACTTACAGCTATTTTCTTATCTACTCGTACGTAAGCATAACAGCAAATAGTTACAAAACTTAGCCAATAATAAGTTTCCACTTATAGAATTTTAATATAGTACTTAAACCAATTGGATGACACTATTTTAAGTTCAAGGACATAATAGTTCTATGAAAATGAAGGCAGAACTATACAATATAGTGTTTTGAAAAAACCAAGGTTGATAAAAAAGAAACAAATCTATAGTCTTAAAACTTAAAGTCTTAAGAACTTTATCGGGCTTTATCGATAGTGCCATGCTACGGGGGCAGCCCGTGATCTGATTTTCACGCTAATACATTTTTACATATGCTAATATTATTGATTAATCGCTTGTAGTTTCTATATTAAAAATCAAGACGGAAATCTTGGCAAACACCAAATAAGTATAGATAGGTTAATGTTAAAAAAACATTTAGATTTGCTACTTTTGCTATCGCTGTGTACTGTGGTACGTCATAAGGAGTGAAGGTCAACTACTTATTTTTTCATTGTTTTCGCAACTTGGTGATTAGGTAGGTACGTATAAAATTTGAAGATAATGAAAAATAAAGTTTTGCTAACATTTCCTGGCAAGGCCAAGCAAGTTCCAACGTTATGCCTGTACGAAGACAATTCAAATATTCTAATATTTAAATTGTCTTCGTACAGGCGTAACCTTCGTAACCATCGAAAAACATTATATTTGGAGAAGAAAAAGCGGGAAAGCGACACCAGGCTCCGAAGCCGCACAGCTGAGGATGCAAAAGAGAAAGCTAACATTTTGCTATTCTCCTTCGTGTTATGAAAGGAGCACACCTGTACGACAACACCACTTGATTCATTCGGAATACGGTATTCTAGACTTATATGTGTATGAGGAAAAATCTAAAAATATATCCTTCAGATAGCTTTTGGCTAAAAATAGCCGGAAAATTTTAGTTTAAATTCATAAAATAACAAATAAATTTTAAAATTAAATTCAATGTTTTTAGTTTTTATAGTCGGTTTTCAAACATCAAATATAAATAGTAGTCGCCATGATCGTCATCTGGCCGTGTAAACTAAAAAGTGTCAACTGACAAAATACATACATCAGCGCATTTGTTTACATGCATAACTGACGTCATGACCACGGAGCAATATGGCGTCCACATGTGGTTTATTAGCACCGTGGAAGCTCATTAAGACATCATTCAAAAATGGCTGTACCTAATACCTGTTCTCTTGTAAATAGAAAAATACGTTTACTTTAGACTGATCCTTAGATTTTGAAGTGTGGTTTCCAGCGCAGCCGTGTGGTTTTCAGCAGACTAGAATAGGAGTGGCAAGACTTCCCGTGGATGTCGTAGAAGGCAAGCTAAACAAAGCTTCATAATGAAACATCAGTGAGACCTCTCTAACCCATTGGCCAGCGTGGAGAGTTCAGGCCAAATTCTCTGGCTGCTCTGGCCAAGTAGGGCTCTGGTAGTACAGAGAGGGCCGTGCTCTTGCAGTGGAGACTAAAAAAAGCCTGATGATGATGATCCTTAGATTATTGTACTCTCAAGGTATCTATCAACAAGACTGAATTATATAGATGATCAATTGGGTAGATGACTTCGGGTCAAAAATAAATTATTTGAAAACGTCACAAAATAGTGTCACTTGTCATTAAGGCCGTACCTGAATTTTCTGGGGTCCAGTGCTGCCCCCATTTAAAATAAATCATTTCAAAGAAAACGGAGACATTATTTAAAATTTTGCTACTATTAAGTGCTAGATAACCCTTCGAAGTATTTTATGAACTACTGTTTACAGTTTAAAGTTAGAACGTTAAGCTTTACTACGCACATTTGCCAAAAGTGGCCGTTTTTCGCAAATGTGCGTAGGAAAGCTTAACGTTCTCACTTTAAACTGTAAACAGTGGTTCATAAAATACTTTGAAGGGTTATCTAGGAATTGGTAGTTACAAAATTTTAAATAATGTCTCCGTTTTCTTTGAAATGATTTATTTTAAATGGGGGCAGCACTTGACCCCGGAAAATTCAGGTACGGCCTTAAAAAATTCTCGCCCGGGGGCGCTGGTAGAGCTAAAACCGGCACTGCTTCCAGGAGAGATACTTAGCCTGCAGCCGTAACATCAAATTGTTACAAACTGATGCCAACACGGTAGGGTTGTCCCATACATTTTCTTCGTTATATATATAGGTTTGTTGACATGAACGTAAGTGACTTAACTACGTAGAAATAGTTCTGATACCCTTTCCTAAAATGGTTATAAGCCATACTGGCAACGCGCCGCGCCGATAATTTATCTTACATTAAATAGTAGCCAGCCTAGTTAGGAAATCAGGGTTAAAAAACTAATTTGTATTACCCTTTTTGTGTAAATTAATAAGTAACTTGTAAAAACTGTACTTTGACGTGAGTAAAGAAAATTTATTTATTATATTTATTAATAAAAAAAATATCTTTGACTTCTGACTATCCATACAAACCAACTCACAAACGATAGAATAAGTATCTCATTTTTCTTAAAGGGTTTTGGAAAATATGGACCTACAGGCAACCAGTGAGCTTATATACAATTGCATTTTTTACAGCGCTGCATTAATGAGCAAAAACTTTTTGGTTTCCACAAACAAATAGCGGAATTTCAAGTTTATTTGTTGTTCAGATGCTTATAAACGAAGGCTAAAAGTAAGCAAGTTGAATAGCTCTACAGTAATCTCTACTCTATGCACTGAATAAAAGAAATGTCACGTTTGATTTACATAAACAAATTAATACAACGTGTTCTCAGATGGTACCTCACTCAACCCATGAAACTGAACAACTTTTGTTCTACAACATTCCCAAAATGCCAAAAATAAAATTCGGATAGCTGATCAGTTTGTATGAAAATTCAGATTTTTTTTGGTTTTTGTGAAAGTTGTAGAACAAAAGTTGTTCAGTTTCATGGGCTTGGGCAGAGATCTAGCTGGGCTTAGGTACCATCTGAGAGGTTTTGCGTTAGTTCATTAACACGTACAAATCACACTGATTGAGCTAGCCCCAAAGCACAGGCCGGACACTCCTAAGTGATAGTGAATAATAAGTATTGACATGAAAATATTTATAATTTAGGACTATTAATGTTTTGAAATTGAAATTATTGCTTAATGTATCTGTGTATTATTATTTTTTAATTTTATCTTATATTTATATAATGCATGTGTGATAAATGTAATAGATGTAAGTGGTTTTTATCACAATAAACAATTGAACAATTAAACAATTAAGGTACGCGCAATGTGCGTCACCCAGGCGTCCCCGTTCCCCGTCCCCGCACCTCTCCCCCGTTTTCGCCTCGATTTCTCACGTTGGCCGTCAAGAACCGGGGGAGAGGTGCGGGTGCGGGGAACGGGGACGTATATTGCGCGTACCTTAGAAGAGTCCCTTCTGTTTACTCTTACTGTATTCTGTGCCCAAAGTAAGTTTTTTAAACTTGTGTTAGGACGATACACGGAGTCCAGTGCTGCCCCCATTTGAAATAAATTATTTGTAAGGAAACGGAGATATCATTTAAAATTTGAGCTAGTAAAACCTAGAACCCTTCAAACCATTTTATGAACCACCGTCAAGCTTAAGTTTGCATTTTTTCGAAAAACGGCCCCTTTTGGCAAAAATGCAAACTAAAGCTTAAGACGTACACGGAGTCCAGTGCTGCCCACTGGACTCCGTGTATTAAAAACTTGTATTACTAAGCAATCAGTAGCTGCGTTGGCAGCCCTATGGTCGCCGAGGGGCCACGTTCCACCTAGTTATTACGGGACCAATGCAAGCGGGGGTTTCTTAGAAGACTTAAATGACCCACCAGCGGGTTAATATTGTTCTACTAATGTAACCTAAGTGTGTTATCTAAGTGACAACGGGTTGTCCGGATCAAATCTTTAATTCTTAACTGACAATCCGGCTCTTTGCTTTTATAAAAACACTTTATTTGAAGGTTTAAAATTACCAGTCACCCTGTATATATGAATCTTCATTCATACATACAGGGTCATATCTTAATACTAGCTGTGCCCGCGACTTCGTTCGCGTGGTTGTCGGAATGTTATATAGCCTAAAGCCTTCCTCTATAAATGGACTACCCAACAAAAAAAGAATTTTTCAAATCGGACCATTAGTTCCTGAGATTAGCGTGTTTAAACAAACAAACAAACAAACAAACAAACTCTTCCGCTTTATAATATCAGTATAGATAGACGATAATAATTTTAAACAAAAAAAGCGGTCATGTGCGAGTCGGACTCGCCCATGAAGGGTTCCGTATTAGCAAGTAACACAATATAAAAGTTCTCAAGGTAAATTGCGGTTTACGATTTATGACGTATTAAAAAACAAAAAAAAGCGGCCAAGTGCGAGTCGGACTCGCCCATTAGGGGTTCCGTATTAGCAAGTAACACAATATAAAAGTTCTAAAGGTAAATTGCGGTTTACGATTTATGACGTATTAAAAAAAAACTACGTACTAGATCTCGTTCAAACCAATTTTCGGTGGAAGTTTGCATGGTAATGTACATCATATATTTTTCTTAGTTTTATCTATCATTCTCTTATTTTTGAAGTTACAGGGTTTCAAATCCCCAAAATTTATTGTTTTTTTTTTCTATTTTTGTGTGAAAATCTTAATGCGGTTCACAGAATACATCTACTTACCAAAAGTTTCAACAGTATAGTTCTTATAGTTTCGGAAATAATTGGCTGTGACATACGGACGGACAGACAGACATGACGAATCCATAAGGGTTCCGTTTTTTGCCATTCGGCTACGGAACCCTAAAAAGCAGCGAGATGCAAAAAAGACGACCTAAATTTCTAATCTTCATCAGTTTTACTTCACCAAAACTCACTTTCTAAATGCAAATGCTTAATGTATTGTCAAAAACATCAAAATATAGAATATTTTAGGAATTCTCGAGGATTCCATGTTCACCTGGTGACAACGGGACCAACTTGCAGGATATCCTTTCAAATAGAAATTTCTAAATCGGTTAAAAACAAAGAAGTTATTCGGGAAAATACATAAACATTCGAATGGGCCGCAAGCAATTTACAGAATATGACTTACATACTAGACTACAGTCTACGTACACCTAATGAATGCCGAAAAGGCGGCCAGCTCAGCTTCGTGCTGTGGTGTAGAAATCTAAGGACCAAAAATAGAGGTTAGATGGCTTAAAAACAATAACTTATTTTAGTAGGGTTACAGGGGTTACTCCAAAAGCGGAACGCAAGACGTACGTTACTGTGTATCCGTGTTTCAGTGTCAAGCAACATTGACCCTTAATACATAATAATGATAAAGTCTATATGGTTTGACTTATAAATAGGCCGTCACTATCGTACGACTGCTGTTTTATTTTATGGAGTAACCCCCCAGTTCTTATTAACTAAATACAACGAGTTAATGAAATAACGCAAAACCTCTCAGATGGAACCTCAGCCCATGAAACTGATCAACTTTACTAACACTTTCACGAAACCCAAAAAAAAATTAATTTTCATACAAACTAATCAGCTGATCGAGTCAATTTGTATGAAAATCCAAATTTTATTTTTGGCATTTTGGGAATGTTGTAGAACAAAAGTTGATCAGTTTCATAGACTGAGTTACAACCTGAGAGGTTTTGCGTTATTTCATTAACTCGTTGTATGTAACGTCTAACAAAATATACTGAAACTATTTTAAGGGCAAGTTTCAGTATATTTTGTTAGAACCTGTATTATCATATGATTACCACAACCCTATCATCAGACTTAAATTTATTCAATCTTAATTGAATAAAGTGTTTCGTCGTATCGTGTATTATGACATTTATGACAGTCTGAAAAACGTTCGGTCGCGGACTTTAGTCCATTGCTTTAGATATGGTATCAGGCGAAATACATACGTGTTTGTTTACTGAATTAAGGATTACGATTATTATCAGTCTATACGTCAATGTCTTGTCAGCCGCAACGGTCTAAAAATTGATGATAAGTAATGCGAAAAACAGATAAAGGAAAAGGTGAACGTCGTGTCGTACAGCGAAGTAAAACAGCTGGCAGACGAGAGAGACAAATTGAAGAGAATTCATACTCCACCGACAAGAGCATAGCTCTTAAATATAGATAGATAATGCGAAAAACAAAGGCATTATCTTCTAGCTGGCTTGATGGTCTAGCAGTGGACGGCATGCGGATAAAATGAAATTATGCCTAGCAATCAAAAGCCCGAACATGCCCAAAATGTGGTTTATTGTATTGGTAATGGTTCATCATCATCATCCGAGCGTATTCCCGGTTGCATCGTCAGCTGTTACGCTTCAGAGCCGTCCGCTACCTAACCTAGGTGATTCGACGAGGTTACTGGTTTCTACACAGAGCGACTGCCGTCTGACCTCCGCAACCCAAAGGGTAGACCAGAACCAATCCCAGGATAGGTAACAACGCTAGATGGCGTTTGGAATCAACAGCTTTACGTGCCTTCCGAAGCACGGAATCATCTTTCTTTTCGGATAATCAAGTGATTCAAGCCTGCAATATCCTAACCAGGTTCATCATCATCAGGTCATTTTGATCTACACGATCCACGCTGGCTGGCTGGATGAAGAGGTCTGATTGATGTTTACGTAAACAGTGTAGGCCGTATCCTCTGACTGCTCTGGCTAATATATGGCTCTGGTAGTACAGAGAGGGTCGTGCTCCTGCTGTGGAGACTAAAAAAGACCTGATGATGATGTGATGACATAACACAGATTACTTCGCTATGACTAGACTCTGTGCAAAAAGAGAATAGGCGTAGGATTTGGGGGCGCTGCTATTTTTCTCGTAGAACTACATACGGTTTTTACTCTTTTTCCACACCATTTTGAACAAAAATCACAAGAAAACAACACGATACTTAAAGAGGTTCAACACGAAATAGTATTTAATCGAAAAACGTCCCAATCGGGTGGCAATGTAAAAAACGTAGTGTTTACGTCACGCCTGTTCTTTTTCTGCACAGAGTTTATGACCTTTAGTGTTTGTGTGAGTGAGTGAATAGTAAGTGTAGGTAGAGAGTTTTATCTCAAGAGTCTGGAACAATTTTTTAACAACAATAATCTGCTTTTTACTCAAGCCATAACCTGGCGGAAGCCAAAGCGTTCCACAAGTCAATAAATACAACGGTTGTTTATGCATTCATGCCGAAAGCCAGCATTTCGCTGTGTTTTGCGATTTGACACCGTATGTTAATTGACTTGTTTTGAACGCAGCATATCGCTCGCTGTAACCGGGTACAGTAGTAATGGACGTGGGTGGCCGATCGATAGGAAGTGGGTATAAAATAAAATATGCTTTTGTTCCGACGGGTAATGAACGCTTGCGGGCGATTCTGCAAATGCACGGAATGTCACCTATTCTTTTCAAAGGAAATTCTATACTGAAATGCGAGTGGCGTATGAGATCTTTTGGATCCTTTTTTGTTGATCTATTTCTGTGAAGAAAGGTATCGAGTTATTGGCAATTGACAGAGCGAGCGAAGCGTTTTAGTTTCGAGATTTAATTATTATTTTATTTAAGGTGAATATATAAGCAAATGGACTTGAAGTGGCGCCCTCATTTGAAATAAATTGTTAACTCGTAAATATGGTGATAATTTCCATATTGTTCTTCGTCATGCACTCGATAGCCCTCTAAATTATTTTATGAACCGCCGTTGAAAGTATTTACATTAGTCCCTCTAGCTTTAAAACTTGCCTCCGCCAAAAGTGATAGTGCTAGACGGATCACCAATAATAGTTTCAACGGCAGTTCATAAAATAATTTATAGGGCTATCTAGTGCATGACGAAGAGCAATATGGAAATTATCACCATATTTACGAGTTAACAATTTATTTCACACTTCAAGGCCATTTGCTTATATATTCACCTTAATTGACCAGAAATGCTATTGTCCGTCTGTCTGTTCTCGCCTACAGGCAGGCCTGTGTCACTCCCCTTTTAGGTATCGAAAATGTACCTACATTATTACTGGGCGCGCAGGCGGCCCCTCCGGGTGGTAAATTCAGTTATACGAATCGTTTGTCTAGAGTAAAGAATGAAATTGGCTTGCAATGGATGTCTAGGATAGGAAAAGGTGCTGAGTTCTGACGTGAGCTAAATTAAACCATATCGCTAGCCTCATTGAGTAGATATTTCTTTGAGTTTATTTGCAGAATGAGACTTCTGTACGTTAGTATTATTTATTCTGTGCTACAGGTCGCATTTAACAACCGATTTTGAGGAAAATTAGCACCCAAATTCCTTGATTATTTTGTTTTGTAGATCGCGATTTTTGATCTGCGGGAGAACTTTGCTGTAGCGTTATTTATTGACTGATTTCAATCAAATTTGAGAGGCACACTAAGGAATTCATCTACAGATGTTGCAAAATTGCAGAAGCGAGTGGAGAGGGGAATAAACGGGCAAGTGCGAGTCGGACTCGTACATGAAGGGTTCCGTACCACCGTACAGTGTTTTAAAACGCTGAAGAAACACGTTTCTTGTATAACGACCCCCTTTAATTATTAACTTTATCTTATTTTTAGTATTTGTTGTTATAGTGCTCATAGTAATACATAATCGGTAAATATTTCAGGTGTCTATTACAGTTCAAGAGATAGAGAGAGCCCTGTGACAGATCGAGTTGAAAACGCTGGAAAAAAAACACGTTTTTTGTATGACGACCCCCTTTAATTTTCAACTTTTTTTATTTTTAGTATTTGTTGTTATAGCGGCCACAGTAATACATAATCGGTGAAAATTTCAGGTGTCTTGCTATTACGATTTAAGAGATAGAGCCCTGTGACAGACGGACAGACAGCGGAGTCTCAGTAATAGGGTCCCGTTTGCACCATTCGGGTACTTACGGAACCCTAAAAAGGGAGAAGTTTGCTGTAGCATTATATAAAGAGGGATTTCTATGAAAGGGCTTTGCTAAGCCAGGGGAAAGGAGAAAGTGTCGGTTATTGCATGGTTATAAGAGCTCGCGAGGTCTACTATTCTCACAGAACCACTAGTTATTATTGAAGTTACGAGATATATAACTACTGATTGATGACCTAATCGTATAAATCTAGGCCTCGGTTATCTCCGTCTCTGTGTACTACAAACTTCAAACCCTACTTGTGATATACAGTTTTTTACTGAATAACCTATACACGTTTTTAAAACTACTTGCTTCGTTATAAATATTTTGAGGTTAACTAAATACAATTAATTTATAGAACGGCTTTTCCCTTGAGATTCTTTTCGAATTGCGTATTAAAGCTCCGTTGGTTTCCTGTCCGTTAAATAAATGAGCTTCGTCAAAGAATCCCATATTTTCTCGTGGCCAGTTAGAAAATATTTTCTTCCCACTTCCGGCCGAGATGGGTCATAAATCGCGCTGTTGGTGTCCGGCCAATGGTATCAATGGACTATGACAGCCGTGAATCAGAGGATGTTTGTGGTCGAGAGGGAGCCAGGTGTCCAATTAAAAGTCCCCACTTTTGTCTAAATAAATTGTGTAATTATATAGGATAAAAGAAAACGCAGGTCAGCGGGTGTCACCTTACTGGACAAAATCCGAAACAAGTACGTAAGAGGGAGTTTTAAAGTTGCCCCTATATCAGAGAAACTTGTTAAAAACACCTTAGATGGTATGGACACGTGCAAGACGTCCAGAAGACCATATAGTTAAGCTTGGCCTAAATTTACCAACGATAAAGACCTGGAAAACCACCTTCCGCCTGGATAACGACGGTCAAACAAGACCTGAAACAAGCTCAGTTGGACGCCACCACAGCTCAGGACCGTGCAAAGTGGAAAAGAAGGACAAGGAAGGCCAACCCCAAGTAGATGGGATAGGGTCTAGAGAAAGAAGAAGACAGGATAGGGTCTAGAGAAAGAAGAAGATAGGATAAAAGAAAATAGATGTATCAGAAGACTGGGGTGATTCTCACTTGCTCTATTTGGAACTGTTAGGTTTGCTAGTCCCTACACACTTATTCGGGCTGGCATTAATCGGCACAGCCAGCGGTAGAGTCGGCTTTGTTCGCAGTTCGATAAGAACCGACAATTCCGATTTAAATACCAAAAAATTCTTTAAATGTGTGAGACCCACCATCAATTTGAGTACCTATCTAATACGGATAATATTATTTACAATAATATGCATTTGGGAAAACAGATAGATTCCATTAACTACTGAGCTATTGTGTCAATAATGTTATACTCATTTTTTCCTCTGAGGTGGTTGTAGGTACTTATGTATTGTTCTTACATTTAAGAAATAAATAAATAATGAACTTGAACTAGTGCTCATTAAATGTCATTGTAGTTAATGCCTACATAAAAAAATACCAAGTTCGAACTTTGCCTGGAATATGCTACAATGTTTTCGCTGGTAACTTTAATGTGAAATAGGAAAATGTGAATGCTAATATGTTTGTTTACATTTGCAGAAATAACGAGGTTAATCTCGAGGCCGATTAAATTTGGCCCTTATTTGAACCTGTTTCCTTCATATGAACAAAAAATCAAAGTAGGTAGATTTTGTACAGAAACTGGAGTCCATTTTTTGTGAAACTCATTTATTTATAAAGTTTCAGAAATCGCCACAACTACAAATTACAATGCACTTGCCATTACTTATTTAATGTAGTACTGTGCCAAAATTCCTTGAAATGTTACAGATGAAACGAATTTTTTGAGTGTTTTTCTCAAGAATGCAAACCTCGTGTAACTTTTTGATATATCCGTGGAATTAAAATTGTTTTGGTGGTTGTTTTTTTAAATGATGATGATAGAAATGGTCTATTTAGAAATAGTTGTGCGTACATCATCGCCGAGGAATGATACCCTGGCATGCTGTGATTTGGCTCCGAAGTGGAAACACGAGTGGACAGTTCGTTAGCCGAATGCTTCGGATTTTTAGGACGTGACTCGTCTTTCTTGAAATTACTGCGAAATTATGCGGATTTCAAGAGAATAATGCATGCGACTAGGAAATTCCACGTTATATCGGGAAGAAATAGTATAATACAGGAAAAATGTTTGCTAGCATATTTATTTTTTTAACTCATTGGAACCTTTTATTGGGTAATGTGGCTGGGTGAGTTGGTGATGGTCGAATTAACATTCCAAATTGTAGATGTCTTTAGGAAATGAGAGACATAGGGAGAACTTACCTAAAACCATCGAGCGAGCATGCATGAAAAGTTATGAACGTTGATAAAGCGAAACCTATATGTAAAAAGATCGTAGCAAACTGTAATGCTTAGTTTCTACCTATATCTACGAGACAACGAGAAACAGAAGGTGATTAAATAACGTGTTATCGTGCACTAAGCGTTTAAATAATTTGACTTTCTCTTCGTAAAGAACCTAAACTAGCTTCCTTCTTTTGGACTTGTAAACATTTTACACAGCCTGAAAATTCACAATTAATTCGCATTATTATGCGTACCAAAATCAGAAATTGAGTAATCTAAATTCAAGTCTTACAAATCTTCAGTTGTTATTTACAAGATAATATTACGAATAGATACATACATTTTACTTCAAGAAATCGTTTACGATTCCCATTTCCGAACGTCTTGTCATAAATTGGATGGAACTTTTTCTGCGCTCAAAGGGTTTTATTGTCATCTTGGCAAGGGTGCCAACATTCCGAGATTCCATTTCGATGGCTAAGATTCCAGGGGAGTCGGTTGGGACTATCTCTTGGACGCTGATTCATTGCCAAAATGAACCTTTCACCATGCCAAATATTTAGGCATAAACATATGCGTATGCGAATGAAGGTCGAGCCTTTGATGTGCAGATATACGGACGTGGGTATTAATTTCATGTGTCTTTCTCATGAATGATTGTAAAATGAGAAAGCCACATACTATGTCCATTACTTGGACCGTTCTTGAGATGTTTGGAAAAATCTGTTTTTGCAGCGTGCGTGCGAAATTTGCAGTTTCATACGTAATATTTTTTTGGATTTTAGAGCCACAACTACATTCTGCATTGTACAGACGTGGACTTGGTTTATATGTATTTATGCTCATTTCAGAAAAATTACGAAAATGAATTCAACTACAAGAACGGGAGACTAAACAAAATTGCGATAATACAAAACATCTACTCTTTACCCTTGAGTACCTTAGTACAGAAGTCACACTCCGCAAACGTTTTTAAAGAAATATCTACTCACAGTAGTTAGCAATATGGTGTAATTTAGCTCGCGTCAAAACGCAGCACCTTTTTGTTTAGACACCTACAGAAATCCATTGCAAGCCAATTTTATCCTTATGACTCTGGACAAACGACTCATAATACACACAAAACCGACTAAAATAGATTCAGCGAGCGACGCGCTAGGGTTGACTACTACAACAAGCTACTATCGCCATTTAGCGCACCGTATTATCGGTCTACCATGCTGGTCTGGGAGACAAGAATAAAACTTGAATATGAATATAAATATAAATATGTAATGACAAATCACACCGATTGAGCTAGCCCCAAAGTAAGTTTAAACTTGTGTTATGGGATACTAACTCAACGATACTATATTTTATAATACTCGTAAATACATATATAGATAAACATTTAAGACCCAGGACAATTTGAAAAAGGTCATTTTCGAACTTGCCCTGGCTGGGGATCGAACCCAGAACCTCCAGATTGGCGGACTAGCGTGTTGACCATTACACCACGGAGATCATAGCTGCTTCTCTCCCCGCGCAAATCGTAGAAGCCGAACGAAGGAATGGCCGAAAATGCAAATCATGTTAATAGGCGATGCGGCTAGCAACCCATCACTATTTTGGTTCCTTTTTCCACCTTCTCGCCCACCATTACGCTAAAAGTTGCCTTTGGGTATTGCGGCCCTGGGCTCTGATTGCTTAGAGCCGCAACACTTAAAATGCTCTGTCTGTCCCATTAGGGATAAAGACGTGATAGTATGTATGTATCATCGTTTGGTAGTAAACTATAATGAATGAAATATAATATAACATGAGCGAAATATCTAACCAGCTAAAACAAAGTCTTTAAAGTAGATACCGAATTCTATAGGATGTACTTAGTAGGTACACACCATTTCTGTAACTTTCATAATTATTTTGCTAGCGAACAGAAAAGTTCCTAAGTAGGTGGGTTAGGTACCTACTTATAATGAAACAGATCGTCAATCTCAAACCAAACATCAGAAAATCGAAAGAATAATATGTATACTTACTCGTATACCTACGTTCCTACTTATTTTCGTAACCTAAGTAGGTACCTAGGTCCTAGGTATTAAACCTACTTAGTGTACCTATCATGAATGACAACATAATAATAATAACCATTTTAAAGTAGATCTTACCTTTCAGCGTCCTTAGGAAGTCTAAAAAAAGTTAAATTTGAATCGCAATCCTTGTTTAAACAGTTAAAAACTGCGCAGTATTTTTTAGCCTTCTTTTTACCTTTTTCCATTTTTAAAACGGCGGATCGGTGAAGTACCTAGGCGACGAACAAAGCTCGCGCGTGCGTCACTGCTCGCACGTGAGCCCCGACTGAATTAGCCACCCGAGAAGGCCGCCGCGCATAGGTATATTTATGATATCTACACGGGGAGTGACACAGGCCTGGTAGTACAGACTATTAGGCTATCAGTGAACCCAATATTGACGAATCCAAGAATGTATCTCCTTTGGGATTCGCCAATCATGTCTGTGATGTCATAACTGCCACAGGAAGGCATTAATGGAATTAAAGAATTCAAGAATACAGTAACATACTATACTAGTTTAGTTAAATACGCCTTTTTAACATTTCAAACAAATTCCTCAGTATTTTTTCTCGGAAAAGTGTCTCGATCTTATCAAGTTTCGTGTCACTTATTTACAATGAAATTTAATTTTTATTTGATTTAGATTCCCCGTCTAGATTCTAGACGTGTTCCACGTGCCTCCGTATCAGTATTTCGACACGTGTAGTGCGTTACGCAAAGGTGTCTGATGAAACGCCTATCATAACATTAAGGCATGCAGTGATTCACGACCGGCTGTCACTCGGATATTCGTCTTGAAGGCCTAATCAAGTCAAGTGTCACTGCTAATACTTGTATGAAGACTTCAATTAAAAATACTACTATAATGAATTTAATAGCATTATGTAACAATTTGAATTTGAGGGAATGGGCAAGAATCTGGATCATACCATCAGGTGATGCGGTAGTATTAGTAACCCCTTACTGTCTTTATCCCCTTTTAACAGGTCTGTAGATATCTAAATTATGTATTTTGAACAGAAAAATAAAGTATGGATAGGAATGCAACTTTTAATGAACAAATGACAGTTGAACGAGATTTTGTCAACAACTCGCACTCCAAAAGAGACAGTCCCTATTCATCATCATTGTAATGACTAGCTAGAATCATTACAATTATTATGAATGTTTATTATAATGTCATCTAAATATTACAGTAGCATATACATACAGAAGATGATTATGTAAATAGTTGATACAGGTACATAACTTATAATTTCCTCTTGCGCATTCGCCTGAATTCAAAATCAAAGTTCTGAATCGAAATCAAAATCTGAAATTGGCCACTAAGAGCGATTTTTCAAGTATTTACTGACATTATACTAAATATAATAAGCCTTAACGATATCTTTCTATGAACTATGCTTAAAATATGAGTGCTCTTATAATAGTCGTATGGTGAGTAAGCTACCTGTTCAGAGCTCAAGAGACAAAAAAATTCAGCACTTAGTGCTTATTTATCTTCAACAAGGACAAGACTTATCTTATTTTGTCTCGTTTGTGGCTTTTTCTCCATTGGCGCCCAGGAAGCGGTAGGAAACTAAGCTTTAAGTAAATTTATCGACGTAAATAAGATATATCTAATTTTGTAACTGATATAAAAAGAGCTTATATTTCATGAACACCTACGACGATTAGAATAATATTTTCAGACATTTCTTATCTGCCTTTAAATACACTGCTCAAGTTGCACACGCAATGCACATATCATGCAACGAAGCTGTCTAGGTATCAGACTAGACGGCCAAGGCTGACCTTTGTTCAGCCAGCCACAATGACTAGGAAATAAGAAATCTATTCTTGTTGCTACTTGCGTCTATTGCTTAGGTTGTTAGAACTTGATGCATGTGCAAGATGTTAGCCATCGTATTTGTTAAAATCTGCTTCTCTATAGAGTACAATGCTATCGATTAAAGAAGTGTTTTTTTCTGTTGATATCATTCTTATTATAATTATATAAAACATCTGAACTCCTTAATTTGGTAGAATGCTCACTACATACCAATTTTTTTATTGCGCACATTTTACATTAAACAAGGGGAAACTTAGGTACGTTACGATGATACCTAATATATTATTAATTCTTAATTCAGTAGGTAAGTCAATTGCTATGTTAGTAGATGTATTATCTACAGCATTTTTGTTTAATTTATTTATTTAACTTTATTCCAAAAAATGTAACAGGTGGACTTAAGGCCTAGGGCCTTTTCTACCAGTCAAATACAGGTGGTGCTGATAAAAGCAAATTTTGGGCGATTAGTACATTCAAATTAGCTATTTATTTTATTTAATATACATATAGAAATAAATGTTCCAGGGCCGTTTCCAAATATCATTGTGTGAATGATGTGCACGAATTGACGTCATAAGACACGTATCTTTCACATTCAAAAAACTGTATTTGCATAAATACAAGCGAATATATGTCTTGTCTTGCATAAAATATGAATGTTATTTAAGCTGCATTGCATTCATTTGAATTTCAAATTATTATACGCATTGGGTTTGATATTCATAATTTTTGAATATGTTATGATACGAATGAATAAAAACAATATTTTAATTTTATGATGTTCTGACTTCTGGTTCTAAAACTACATTTCTTTCACTGGTTTTATTGGTTTCTTTCTACTACTGTTTACAGGAAAACAAACTCTTTCACTCGTTATCAGTACGGTATTTATTTCTTCTTTTCTGATTTCTTTTTGCATATTTTGTGTGATATTTTTCTACCAGATTATTTTTCTCGCTACATGCATTTCAATTCCATTTCTCGAAAAAGCAGCCAGCCCTCTTGTCCCCAGTGGCGGCTATTAGTGGCAGAGAGATCTCCTTAAAAGTCTCCTCGCGCTAGGATCCCGTGGTCCAAATGTCTCGACACCAATTGACACAAATATATAATCTCCAACCTAGGAGAATATTTACGCCGTTTGTCAGCCTCAGCATTTTCGGCAACAGCCCCGCCTCTCAAGGTCGAACCGCTGAGATGGGACGACGCCAGTGTCCCACACTACAGAGCCCTCTCACGTCCCCAGGGGATTAGTAACATCCCATTTGGCCTCTTGTCATCTCCTCGTGCTATACCCCAGGGTTCCAGGGTGCAGGGTAAATTTTTCGTTCAACGGTTCTTGCTACCATGCCGCATGGACAAGATAATCTTTTTATGTAAGTAAGTCGTTTTTTTTATTGAATAAAATTTTACCTTTACTATATAGACTTCATATATTGCATGTCTCAACATAAATATCGCGACTTGGTGTTATTATTTTTCATTCATAACTGAGTCCCAATATCTTTCCCCGAAATTAAGTATTTTCCTTCAAAATTAACTTAAACAACGTATTTCTCAGACTCTTTTGTCTGTTGACCTAGATTGACCTGTATTGATGTATTCTAGCGTAAAGCGAGCCCCTACCTACGTCCTACTAGACTTCCAAATCAGAAAAAAAGTTAGGCCTGAATATCAATGGTATTCAATCAAAGACAGGACTTTGCATACCTCGGGTACCATTTTGAATTCAAAATCTGTTATTTAGTATTTATGTACGTTTTTATTTCGAATTCATTTTCGAATCTACGCTTCAATTGCAGTTTTGTTTTCTTCGACGATAAAATTAAATAATGTTTGGAAACAGGAATAACTTTTTTTTGTTGTACATTGGAATAATTAAAAAGTAGCCTTGAATTGGATATTTAATTCTGAAGTGACTGCGCTGCAGAAAGTTGTGTTAGTGTTTTTTCATCGGTTTCTAAAAGATAATATTTAGAAGATGAAGCACTTTCACTTTAAATAGTAGTTATGATCTCCACGTGGGAACAAAACGCACATACCACAGTTAATGTGACAGATAAAATACGCGGTCCAACTTTGTGGAAGTGTCCATAACTAAATAATTAGTCATGGCCCATCAACACGATCGTAAAATAGGAACGCTCCCATTAAAATTGAGGATAATTCAGGTGGCTGAATGAGTCACGATCTCTCGTGCCAAGACAAATAAGAAAAATACAAACAGCTTGGTGCTTGCGCCATTTTGCACGGATCTTGTTTAGGAAATCGTTCCTTTTTTCCGAAAGAATTCCGAGAATTAAATATTTTTTTTCAGATGGTTTTGATTCCAAGAAAAATGTCTGGGTTCCCTTTGATAGCATCTGATTTTATTGCCACTTTGTCGACTTCTGTCATGTAAAAGTTCTCGCGAAAGTTCATGTTGTGTATTTTTGTTGCCTTTAACTTAAAATTTGTCATAAAGTATTCAATATGACAATTATTAACTTGATCTATTGATCAAGAATCGAAACTATGCAATCCCATTAAATAAGGTTTGCAAAAAATCTTTTATATCTCATAATGAGCTTCACACGTGTAGTGATAAAACTAATCTTATAATAACGTTTACCATTTTCACGTAATCAGCAATTATCAATAAAATAAGCAACGACAATAAACATGGATCGAGCCCAACGGGCAACGCTCTTGGCAGCTCTACAATGCCAATAAAATTGAGACTATAACCCTTCGTAACAAGGTTGGGAAAGGCTTGTAGATCAGGAATAACAGTTAGGTTTATCCTGGAGCCTTGCCAGAAAGTCTACCGACCTGTTGCTGCCACGCTGCCAATGATTGATTTGCGTACCTCTCGCCCTGTTATTAATAAGATGTGAGATAGAATACAAATGTCGTGTTTGTGTATTTAGAGAAATGACCAACGCTAGCTACCGGGTAAATTTCTTAGCATATTACGTCATCTGGACACTGACTTGTGTTCTTTGTTCACCCTACTTTATGACCTTTATATTCCTATGAATCTTGTTCTTTTTAGTCTTTTAGAAGCCCCGCTTCTTTTTTCCTTGTATTGTTGGACTGAAGCACAACGCCTAGCTTTTCCATTACAACTACAACTTGTAAGAAACTTCATCCTATTTGGCTTACTCGTTACATTTTTCTGTTTTTCTTAAAGGTTGACTGGCAGAGAATTAGCGTTAAGTTCACCTTTTGTACAATTGTGTTCAATAAAAATTTGGGATCGTTGGAAAATGCTAGATGTAGCTTATGTCCCATCGGTCATTTTGGGAATGTTTTTACGAGTATATTCAGCTTAATGATGATGTTGAATCAAAGAAGCATACTGCAGCTATAATAGTTGTTTCTCTTTTGTTCGTACTGATTTATTAGTGATAATTTATCCTATGCGTCTGTCTAGTGACTGGAAATTTAGTAGTAGGTGTCTGCTAGAGCACAAAGAGTAGGTGTCTGCTAGACCACAAAGAGTAGGTGTCTGCTAGACCACAAAGATCGGCCTTGCGCGTCCTACGTGTATCGTCTAGGTGCGTGCTATTGAGGTCGCCTGCCTGCATTCATCTGAATTTAAAGTTGGTTTATCTTGTGCCAGAATTCACGCCAACGATACTTATAAGTATGCAAGAAAATGTACCCCGAAATAGCATTAGCACCATTTTTAACTGACTACGCCAGAAGGAGGATACCTATGTATATTTGTTTTTTATGTACCTATGTTCTTTATTTATTTATTTAAACTTTATTGCACATGAAAAAGTGAACAAATGGCGGACTTAACGCCTTTTCTCTAATAACTTCTCCGTATTTTAACTGATTTAGAATTTATTTTATTTTATTTGTAAGATGTATATGTTTCTTAAGGAAATAATAATCTTAAGGAAAGTTGTTCAGTATTATAGACTGAATTCACCCATAAAATAGTTGCAACCAACTGCGGATCATAGTTTTATTAGAGTACCCACCTATATTTATAATAATATCACTAACGCGTCATAAAGTTATTCGTATTACAGTAGTTAATTGTTTTGTCATAAGTTTATTCACAATTCTCGCTAATTCTTATTCATGCCGATTAGGGGCCTGTGTTGGCATGTCGGCATTTTATAATTACTGCTAGAATCCCACATCAATGGGAGCCGATTCCCACATTTTCCGTTAACGTAATCTCCACAGGAAAAGGAATACGCGTCATTCTGTCGGCGTTGTTCGTTGCAAACGAATCACCTTGTGGGATTACATGCTATAATAAAACACGGTATTCTCTTCCCGTGACAGCTGGGTCACGTGATTAATGCAAGAATATGTCATCAGTTGGGAGTGTTGCCACTGTGGGTCATTGAATTACCCGAGCAACATGAATTTTTTAACACTTGCACTTAAAAAAAAAAATTATGAACTAATAAATAATTATATAAATTTATTAAAAATTAAACAGATAAATAACGCGTTATACAAAATAGGTTACCTAGTAGTTTTTTTTATTTAATATTCATTAAGTAACTAACTGAGAAATTCCTTAAATTTCTCCAAAAGAACAATTAGTGGTAATACTTATCGTGACATTCGTGACGTAGTCTTGAGCCATCGCGGAAAGAGAATACCCTATATTCTTGTACCATGGTAAAATACATGTTGATAAAATATTGACGTCACCAGGAAAACTGATTATTGTACTATATTATTAATTGTATTATTAAATACTAGCTTTTACCCGCGGCTTCGCTCGCGTATCCGAGATCCTACGAGAACAGTACATTTTTCCAGGATGAAGGGTACTTTTATCCTATGTCCTTATCAGGACTCCTAACTATGTTTATACGAAATTCCAAGATTGGTTCAGTAAATAAAGCGTGAAGAGGTAACAAACAAATACATATACAAACTCACTTTCGCATTTATAATATTAGTTGGGATTAACGATGGCCTTCTATGCTGATCTGGGAGTCAAGAAAAAACAAAGAATGTACCAGCTGCTTCTCTTCCGGCGCAGATCGTAAAAGCCGGTAGAGGGATTGGGTGAGAATCTGAATCATGTTGATCGATGCGGCTAGCAAACCATCATTTTTGACTCCCTATTTTATCGTCACCCCCACCTTCGCGCCAAACGTGGCCTTTGGGTCTTACGGCCCTAGCTCTGTCTACCCCGTTTGGAATAAAGACGTTATATTGTACCTGTATGACGAGGGCCTGTGCCAATATTAACGCTTTTAAAAGAATAGTCAGCAATTCATCCCACATCAGTATCAGCGATGTTCCGCCGCTTCCCACAGTTTCCGGTAATTAGGACTGTCCGCGGGGTTAAAGTAAAAATGTTTACTATTACCTCATTGCTATAGTGTGGTTTTTCGTAATTTACGCAAGCAAATCCCCGTAAGGACTGTTGAGGATATAATAGTAATGTGGACTGGGTTTAAAAATAAAATCCTTTTTTCTGACAACAAATAAAAATTAAGAAAATAATATTACTTGTCATTGATCACATCCATTTTAAACATGATTTTAGATTTATGAAAAACTGATAATACGAGTAAGAGCGCTATGCGACTTTAATAAACTTTGACGTCACAGTCAGTTAATTCATACAAATCTTATAGGAAATGCTTGTTTTGACGTTAAGAAAAAAGTATCTAATTTGACTTGTTGGAAACCACTAACTTACTGCGTTGACTCAGTGACTCAAAATGGATTTTGGCCTCCGACACCGGAAGACGCCACTGTTCTCTATTCTGCGCCATCTGCAGATCTTCTTGGAGGGCTTTGACGGCTTTGCAGGCTTCGTTTTTCCAGTGGTATCTCGGACGACCCATCGGCCTCTTCCCGGTTGGTCTCCCCATGTACGCTCTTTTGACGGCTCGATCTGGTTCCATCCTCTCCACGTGGCCCAACCATCGAAGTCTTGCCGCTTTGGTTTCTCCGATGATATTGGGCATGGCCTTTAATTCTTCTACCTCCTGATTTTTCCCGACTCTCCAAGCTGGAAACTAGACACAACTATCATTGGTCAGGTTTATGTTTAATGTATTTAGATTGGAGGGCGGTAATGTATTGTTGAATTTACGTGGAACAAGATGTAAGGTGTAACTCCCCTAAAAAGATGGCAGTTGAATTGTTATAAATTTAAGTATAGGTTTTTCCTACGACAGTAGAGCTCCCATTTGAAATTAATTATTTTCTCTCTTTATGTAAATGATCACCTTGAAGTGTTCATGTCAAGTAGGTACCTAATATTATTGCACAGGTAGCAAACACGTCCACGTCACTCAACTTTTTGTGTGTTGGCAAAAAATATTGAAATTTATTTAAAATTATAACTCACCTGTGTTCATGTACGCTTAGCATTTAACATGGAAAATTCATAAAATTATTTTAGGTTTCCGTTTCTGTAGGTATCCTAGAAAACTAAAATTATTTTCATTTTATTTCACGCTCGTTAGTGTGATCTAAAATTACCTATAACATTTTCTTCCATGCTGGTCTGGGAGAAAAGATAAACTTACCCCCTGATTCATACAAATTTACAAACGTTTGCTATACCTATTTTAGTTAAAATATGTTTTGTCCCTATCACTCTTTCAATATTTGACATTGCAAGAACAAGACAAAACATATTTTAAGTATAACAGGTTTAGCAAACATACGTATTTTTATTTGAATCAGGGAGTTAGAATATACCAGCTGCTCTCTTCTCGCGCAGATCGTAAAACCTATCCCATCACACAAAATTAAATTAAAAATCTAAATTTTGTTCATAAAGAATTTACTTAATTCGTGTACACCATTACCCGTATAGGTACAATATTCACAAAGTACAGCTTAGAAAACGCAACAAAACAAATAAGAACGAAAGCAGCAGTGCGCAAAATCAGAAATAACCTGGTGTTCCGACTCCTAGTGGTTGTGTTCGGGTTGCAAATGTCAAACGGGATTCAGTCGAGACTCGAGAATAGATCGCAATACGAGGAGATGGGGTAATGCCCCCGGATTATTATATTATTAAACCTGTATGTACCTGTTTACCCCGGCCTCCCTTCGCGACAATGTGAATAACCACACTAATGCAATACGTCGATGTACTTAGTTTGTTTTATTTATTTAAACTTCTATTATGCCAAAAATTTTAGCACTTTTCTCCCGCTCTCATGTAAGCGTTTTCCCAGTTGCATCCTCAGCCATAATGCTAGGAAGCCTGGGGCCCGGCTTTTTCTTCTCCACGTTGCACGGTCTTCAGCATCCTTGGTTGTAAGACCATTGGCACGTATATCAACCCACTCAATTTAGCACTTTAATTCTAATAAATTAAAGTGCTTTTCAGTTCAACTAAATTTTAAATTAAATTAAAATGTTGATAAATTAAAACTATTATAAGTACTACTAAAACTGAAAAAGTTTTGTTCTAAACTATCACGAAACCTAAAAAACAGTTCTTTTATGAATACCACAGTAAAAAAAATATCTACTTCAACAATTCAGAAAAAAACTTGTTGACAAATTCACGACTAAGTAAATTCGGTTCGGGTGTACTCGGTTTTTTTCATGTACCTACACAAATTAGAATATTTAGGTATATGTACATGTACCTAACCTTCTGTACCCCCCCCCCCCCCCCCCACCATGTTGCGCTAACTTAATGTTTCCTGCAATATATTAATGTCAATGTTTTTGTTATAATATTTTCCAGTCAGTTATTTACAGGAATTTGTTTATACTTATACGTAAAAATTCTGCAATTATTTTTTAAATAAATTAAAGAGGGCTCTTCTATTGTAATAACATTTTTTTTAGTTCTTTATCGCGTATATATGTTAATCGCTCACGTTTGCATTTAAATTATAGTTTTTATAGTAAATCTAACGCGCTGGCGCCGCGGGTTATTATCCGATTTTATTTTTTCATTATTTTTTAGTATCTATTAATTGTCACACTATTAAGAATTTATAATTACAATGGATTCTCGACTCTATTACAACTGAACTAAGTTTGTTTTAAATTAATTGTGTGTTGGCTATAGCATGGCGGATTTGTAATATTAAATTCATTTCACATAAGCTGAGATACGAGTTCTAGATATGTAAATCGATAAGGATTTACAACTTTTCGCCGACCATCTGAGCTGAGAGACAAGCGAATTTGACGTGGCAATTATAAGGAATTAACTTTTGGCCTTCTATTAGAGATAAAGATTAATCTTTGTAGAAACATTTTATTCAATGTTTGTGGTGTGTAATGATTATATTCGACACAAGGTATAGTTTTTAAAAAAACCCGACTACGGAAAATTCATACTGAAAAATGCATTTATCAAGTTATTGCATGCACAGCAGGGAGCAATAGGTAATACTCGTAATGTATATATTTTTAAAATTTGCTTTTTAAGACCTTTTATTTGATACCTCACACGGTATGATTCGATTTATTCTTTAGTTCATTACTCTATAGCCTAAAGAGGGCGCCATAGTGGACTTAACCATTATTACACACATTATTGTTTAATTTATAATTACAAAAGTGCAGTAATTGCAAACATGTTTACACGAAGGGTGTGCATCTCTTTGTTCGCTTATCATTGTTATTGGGGCGATATGGCGGTCAAAGGCCAGGCGCGCCAGGGCTATTGAACCCACCGCATGTCACACTTAGCACGAGCATTCGGTGCACGCTGTTCGGCTTGGAGGACCATTTTTTAAACGCTAAGTCACTAAATGGATATTAAAAGAAGAAAGATGTTTGGTCATTTATTAAAAAAATAATAGAAGGAAAAATAGAAGCTAGAAGAGGAATGGGAAGACAAAGAAGAGCATTTATAGATCATGTGACGGAGAAAGTTGACGCCGTGTCGTATAGGGAGATCAAAAGGATGACTCAAGAAAGGGAGACATGGAAACTACTTCACCGACAAGAACGTAGTTCTTAAATTATAGATAGAAGTCACTAAACGAACAGTTTTATCTATCCGTACAAAAAATGACTCAACGCGTTTCAAAAATGGCACCATTGAACACTTGCACCTCAAGTATTGTATTTGGTCAATTTTCCCTAGAGCTGTTCGCCCCATGGTCTGAATCGTATATGAACCACCCTATGGTGCGAATGGTCCTATGCTCGACACGTATTTAAAGGACTGCCTCGACTAACGTCCCATGGGATTAAAGCTAAAAGTTATAGAATTTTTTTTTAAGATGCAAAATGTCTTTTACGATCTGCACGGGAATAGAAACAGCTGTTACATTTTACGTCGTTTCTTTTGTATCAGACCAACGAAAGGAATCTTTATCTACCTCGATCAAGATAATGAGATAATTATACTACGACGCTAATTCTTACTGAACGGTGTGAATATATTCGATGTAGTTCATTACGTAGTGGTCTTGAAAATGGGTCGTCTTATCGGACTTGATAAATGTTTACAAAGACGTCAGTTTTGTAGATGCTTGCTGTCTAACTGCAATAAGATCTTTATAAAACAAACGGTTTATTATGAAGTTTTATAATGTGAACATTCAGATTTTTATTAAGTGAAAAATGATTTTTTGGTATATTTCTTTGCTGTAGGTTCTTTTACTCTTTGCTTTTCAGATTTTTTTCAAATTTGGTGTAGGTAGTTCAGTTCCTTCTAGCTCTAGTAGGTAGCTCCTTCAGTTCTCTCCACTTTTCTCTATTTTGAGCAAATTAATCCAATTTGATTTTAATCATATTCCTTTATATTCTGA
Organism: Acrobasis repandana; assembly: GCA_963576875.1. Lineage (NCBI taxonomy): Eukaryota > Metazoa > Arthropoda > Insecta > Lepidoptera > Pyralidae > Acrobasis > Acrobasis repandana. Next base: position 3,528,711 of record OY756230.1, on the reverse strand, counting down.
TTTTATTGAGGTACTTAGATGATTAGGTACCCAATCTTTTTATATTCCTGAAAGTTCATTTATTCGTTCAATCAAAATTGTAATTAAAACTAGATAATAAAATTAAGATAAATTAAAACTATGTAAGAACTAAAGCTAAAACTATAGGTTGTTTAAAAATCTATTCAAAAATAATGGAAAAAGTTAGTCATAGAGACGATGGGTCAATAGGGCCCAGAAGCAAAATCCTTTGTGACTGAGATTTGAATGCGTCTTCGCGATGTTACAGGCGATCCAAAGGCAGGGCAGCTACTTTGCACAAAGAATTTCACGGTGCAGAGGGGTAACGCTGCCAGCCTTCTGGGTACCCTACATCGCGGCGAGGCGTCTCTTTTTATTTGTAAATTTTATTTTATTTGAATTTGTAAAGTGTGATGATTTAAAAAAAGTCTATTATATTTATTTACATAATGATAATGTAAGATTAAAAATTAATAATGGTTTACTTGATAAAGTAAACCACGAAGACATGCTGACACATAGTATCTAATACGCAATAAGTGTAGGAAGTAAGATAATTTGCAATCAAAATGGGTCATGTACGGAATTATCTGATACAGGCAAAACAACAGGCGTCATTCCTTGCAAGACGCATTATTACAATGAAATCTGTGTGTCGGAAAATTCAACGTGGCGTATAGTACTTATCTAAAACAATTATGTAAAGTATATTGGTGTGGTGGCAACAAGGTGGTAATGTGGGTTCTTTGTAATATCATACAATATTGTTGGGACACTATCATTCATTAAGTATTACGTAAAATTTTGTCGTATGGCAGAGAATAGGACAACTCAAAGGCTGCCCGTGGATGTCGTAGAAGGTGACTTAGGAAAGACTAGCTAAACCAAGCTTATAATCATCAGTGACTGAGACCTCTCCAACCCGTCTGGCCAGCGTGGAGAGTGTAGGCCAAATCCTCTGACTACTGTGGCATATATATTACTCTGGTTGCACAGAGAGGGTCCTGCTAATGCAGTGGAGACTATAAAATACCAGATGATGATAATGATGACGAAAATACAAAATTATTAAAAAAATATTGCAAGCAGAATTAAACACTCATCAATCTCATCATGCAGTGTTTTATATTTTTCTGTACTGAGCCACAGAATACAGTAAGAGTAAAACTGAGCTGAGACTTCCCCAGTTTTTAAGCCCTGATGAAAAAGGGGGTGTTATAATTATTGATTCATTACAGCATTAACTACAATGTTTGGAACAATATCTAAATTAAAAATATTCGATGAAAAACTTCGCCACGAGTTAGATTCCAACTCACGCCCTTACTTAAAAATGTTGATGTTATTTCTTGTTACATATTGTACTATATCTATAATTTCTCCTAAAATTAGACCTAAAAGGCATTAGGCTATTAGGCACTCAAGTTTGTGCATTAACAGATTTGATATTATTTTCATTTGCATATTACTGATCACTGATCAGGGATCACCAACTTTTCTACGGTTACTTCCTTTATACGACATGAATGATTAGCATCAAGTTGTATATGTTTTGCATTCATGATGAATGTGTTTTTATAGTATTCTGTTTATCTTATCCATAATCCCTATCAGGGTCAGAAGTTAATTTTTATTGGGTACTTTGAAGTGACAAACCTCACAGCTGGCTAGTATACAATTTGCATATCAGGGCTAGTATCTTTGTGTGAGAGACGTGACGTCATTATAATAATCGGCGCTTATAAAGGCAGTTATATAACAATAGGAGGATATACGCCGATGGCTCCACCGCTCTGGCTAGAAAGGCATTATAATATTTAATAGTTACATAGTAAACAGATTTGCGAGCTAAATATTAAAGCTGGCTTATGATTATCGTCATTACCTTAGTTAATACGAAACAGTTTGATATAAGTATTAAAAGTTACACCAGCTAATGTTTAAAAGAGGAAGTAGTCTCAAATAGGTACATGTCGCTCAGTCTCGGCACATTTTATAATGATTTACATATTCTAAACCTCAAGCCATACCACAGGCCATACCATAGATACAGCACACCGCCCTTTGAAGTTGAATACAATTATTTCAAAACACAGAGTTAATAAGTGATGCATGTATGCAGCATTGAATGGCATCCTGCCGCGGCTCCGATCAATATTCCTCATAAGCACCCGGACATGGCGCGATCGCGTCTACACTTCAATAGAAACGCTATCTAGCAGCCGCTAGCGTATCGAATATAAATTACACAAAATTATAGCAGACGCATAAAATCCGCGCTACGTGCCGTGCCGCCATAACGCGTCGCCATTTTGAAATTCAAACGCTCTTTCTTCGGCAGTCTTCAGCGTGCGTTCTGAAGCCACGAGTCGGCGACCCCGTGACCGAACGCCCATATTAATGCGTTGACCGCCCACGGTCATACGTTACCCGACCAACTTTATTTACAACTCAATATCATAAATGGAGTAGTCATAAAAGTGCTTCGCGACGTGGTGGCGTTGTTATTATGATGTTGCCAGACTCGCCGCGGAACGGGTCTCGCCGGACTCACAGACAGACGCGTTTATTGCTTTCGATTTACACTTTTTCGGGTGTTTACGATCGGACGCGAGGTCGCTCCGCGTCCGTTTTGGAGTTTCTTTTTATGGCGTCGTACAAATGTTATCCGAGAGATCAGACATATTTTCGAAAGCTAGGTGTTGCTGGACTAGTCGCCGCGTACAAACACCTACTACACGAGTTGAGTCGTGGATCGTTAGTACAAATTATGTAAATTAAGCAAAATATTCCTCTCTGATCTTTTGCGAGAGAAATATACGTTTAGTCCATCTAAACATCTAAGTTACTGCATACTACTCGGATAAGTTTCTACAGGTTATAGTTACACCCTGTACGCTCCAGCTGAAGTTAAACTTATTCTACTATTAGCACTTTGTCGGGCATACAAGCAACATTGTAAGTGCAAGACTGCAATTATTACGCATGTAAGTTTCAAGTCAGTAAAATGTCTAGCTGCGCGCTTTACTTGCCTTTAGTTATTTTCTAGACAAATGCAAACCATAGTCGTAGGCACATAATATATGCGAAACGCGAAAAATACCGGTACACTTGTAGATAGATAAAAACATGACATCACGATAGTACAACGAATAACCTTTCCGATCACAACCTCTGCTTCTAGGAGCGATAAGTTAATGTCACCCTTCAGTAACGATCGTGCTCTTAAATAATTAGCCAGTAAGTAAGTACCTACCTATTTTTTTTATTACCAAAGAAAAAAAGACAAGATAGAGATTCAAATTTGAGGCGGAAGGAATTCAAGTGAAAAATGTATTCGCTCCAAAATTGAACCATAAACAACAGACTTTCTTTTCACAAATGTGGCTGGCTCGTAAGGCTGCGAGCTGATCAGTCGTCGGATGGCATTCGACAAGAACAGGCGACGGAGCAAGGTCAACTTTACAACTGGGGCGGCGGCGGCGCGGCCGTTTGCCATCATTGATTTCACTATGACGCAACTGGCGACGCGGCGCCACTGTTCGACAACATTGGACCACGATAACGTGTTATAAAATTCTGATACGCAGTTTTTGCCTATAAACACCTTATAGGCCTTCAAAGCGAAACATCCGCATGTACCTATGAAGTTGAGGTTTCATGACGACGGCACGATAAGCACGTCACGTCAGCTCAGTTGAAAGCATTTATGCAACAAGCAAATCGTGAAAGTAATAATTGCAACTTATCGATGTTTGTTATTGTGAAAATGTGAACACAAGTTGTTGCAATTACTAAATAGTTAAAATTTTTACCCATTCAATAATGTAACAACTAAACTCACCATTAATTCGTTCCAAAATAGAGGAGCCATTGTATTCATTGGAAATTGTAACGCCCAGCATACTGACGTCAGTAAGGAAATATTTTCAGTGACATTTCGGTGATAACTGAAACGAGGGCGGAAGTGATAGGCACCAAAAAGACTAGTTGTCGGGTGCCGCCCACGTTGTGGTAATGCAAATAATTTTAAGTTTATACTTAATTAATGTAATTATTTACAGAATCAAGATAACACTAAATAGATATTGCAGATATACTGAACACTCAGCCAGACACAATAGAAAGAACAATTGATCTACGTCTATAGAAGTAGTGTGTCCAGCAATGTGTTAAGTATTCACAGCAAAAACGTAGGTATAAGTATATAAGAAAAGTTAAATTAGATTCATGATGATAAATCTATTGTACCTCTATAAACCGTTACTTAGGTAATATGGATAATGTGATATGGATTCTGAAAGTCTGAAATAAATTATTATTATTATGTTTATGATTGTTTTTCTCGGTCGCTTGACCGGTATACTGATTTTCACGGGCCTGCCTGAGGCCAAGTGAAAATCAGGGCTTTACTCAATTCTGGATACTTGTATAGCTTGAGTGATATGGGTTAATGTCTGGTGTGCTTGGGGGGAGTGCTGGTTGATAGATGATGAAGTTGAGTTTGTGTGTGAGTTAGAATCTGTTTGTAGGAATTTTCTGACCAGGCGACATGTATTTAATATTGCAGCTTTTTGTAAGAGGATGTAGGTGTTCGGTGAGAGATTTAGAGTTTGGAGTGAAGTATGAAGTTGCTTTGGGATAACTCCTGTAGTAGATAGTACTACAGGGACTATAGTAACTTTTTGAAGGTGCCAGAGTCTAGTTATTTCATCTTTTAGCTCAGTGTATTTGGACAGCTTTTCAGCTATGGTGTTTTGCAAATTATGGGTGTTGGGGATGGCTATATCTATTAAGTATGCGGTTTTATCTATTTTATTAACTAATGTTATGTCCGGTCTGTTATAATGCACAGTTCTGTCAGTGAGGATGGCTCTGTCAAAGTCTCTGTCTGTTTTGTAGTGGTATTTTCTAGGACTGGGACTTATTATTATTAGGTACCTTTTTTAATGGTATTTACAGTCTGGTTAAAAACTGAACTAAATTTATTAGTAATGGCAACAACAATGGGTAGATTTACGCATTTTTACACACTACATCTCTAATATGTCAGTATTGCCAGCTCTATGCTTGAAATAAGTAGTCTAACACCAACACCTGTCAGGAAGTGACATATAGTTTAGGTTAAATAAGTAGTCAGGAAGAAACATATAGTTTAGGTTAAATAAGTAATTACTTGGTGTAAATTATTATTAAAATATAAACATTGTATTTTTTTATTTAAAAAAATAGTGAAAGTCGGTATATAAAGAATATTAAGGTAGCAATTTAGTATTGGTTATAAGTGTAAACTGTTTTGCTTCCAATTATTACGATTTTATTGTTATAGGTATAACTATTGCATGCCTGAAAGGGCAAACTGTTGAAACATACCACATTATGTATCATCTTCTTATACACAGTTAAGCAATAAATAATTTTGACTTTTGACTTTGATTTTGGAAGAAATCTAAAGCGTAAGTAAGACGAGACAGCCGTAAATTAGATTTGAATAAAGTAATTTACAGGGCTTGGAGCATTTACGGATAAAAAATAAATTCCCGTTGAATTTCATACTAAAGTTGTGATTAAATTCCGAGTTCCAACATAATCCAAAGCACAACACTAACAAAAAACATCTTTTTACAAAGAAATTCTTAAATTGTCTCAATCTTGCTAATTACCGGAGATAAAAAGAAAACAAATTCGTCGTTATCTCAGTTTCGCAGCTGTAATTTGTAGTCCCATCCGTAAACACAGCCGACGAAAGCGGGCAAAAAAAAATTTGAAATATTTGGAACGTAAGGGTCAGTTCACAACGAGACGCGACGCCAAGCGACGCGACGTAGCGCGCACTTTGGAAGAAATAAAGAAATTGTTTACTAGGCAAAAAGATATTTCAGCGACAGCCCGCTTTGCCGCGCTGCGTAGCGATGCATAGCCAGACGCAGCGGGCTATCACTCTTTTTGTCTAGTAAACAAGTTCTATATTTCTTTCACAGGCGCGCTACGTCGCGTCGCGTCGCGTCTCGGTGTGAACTGACTCTAAGGGTTGGGACACATCTGTCAGCACGGAACAGCACTTTCCTATGCTGCTATTCTTTTCTGTCGCTTAGAACAGTCATTTGCTAGAGCGAGAGAGAGCGACGAAACGCTTCAGCATGGCCGGTGTTAAAGCGTTCTGTCGCTCGTAGCAAATAACGCTTCTGAGCGACAGAAAAGGATAGCAGCATAGGAAAGTGCTGTTCCGTGTTGACAGATGTGTCGCAACCCTAAGCAGGCATCCGCGCCCGCGGCGCGGTGCCAAAACTCACGCGGTCCACTTCTGTCAAACGCACCACGAAAATAATGGCCACTTATTTTTGGCGGGAATTCACTATCCCAACTTTATTTCGGGGAAAAATTATCACTCTTTTTGTAACTCGTTGGAGGTCTAATGTGTGCGTGGCATATTTTGTTCAATGCAACCAGCACTTAACAAAATATGCCACGTACTGCATTAGGCATTTTCATTTTAGTAATAAATAAAGTTTTCCTTTTCTCGACATCACCAGTGGGTTGACTAACGTAATAGGCGGACTTAAAGCCATAGGCTTTATCTACATAAAGCCTATGGCTTTAAGTCCGCCTATTACGTTAGTAATAAAGTTAAATCAATAAATAAAAATAATGTATGAAAATAAAGCATAAACGTTGTAATAGATTCAGTATATTTCCCTCATGATTACCGTCTCTACCTTACCTACCACTTTTTATTGTAGAACTTGTTAAAAGGGGTTAAAAGTACTTACAACCCTTTCCATTCAGTGCCATGTACTGACGAGTTTGCACATGGCCTAATGTGAACCTCCCCACAACACATAAAACATTGATGTGCATTCATGAAAAAGTGTTTTTCTCAGAGAATGCAGCAATTAGCAAAGCGTGATTCTTATTTTTTCTTTTTAAGATGCTTACTCTTTGGGCTTAAACCAAGTGAATTCTTACTAGATAATAGATATGTACCTACTAGTAGTTATTTTGATACTGCCATAAAACTGAGAAATAGAAGTAGTCAAGTACTTAATTAGTCGTGTGGTTCCCATGGATGTCGTAGAAGGCGACTTAGGAAACGCTACTCGTAAAGAAAGCTTATAAACATTTTTGAGATCTCCCCTTACGTCTGGCGAGCTTGGAGAGTGTAGGCCAAATCCTCTGGTTGCTCTGGCCAAGTATGGCTCTAGTAGTAAAGAGAAGGTCGTGCTCCTGCATTGGAGATTAAAAAACGGGCAAGTGCGAGTCGGACTCGTACATGAAGGGTTCCGTACCTCCGTACAATGTTTTAAAACGCTGAAAAAACACGTTTCTTGTATGACGACCCCTTTTAATTTTTAACTATTTTTTATTTTTAGTATTTGTTGTTATAGCGGCCACAGTAATACATTATCGGTGAAAATTTCAAGTGTGAACGTTTACGGTTAAAGAAATAGAACCCTGTGACAGACGGACAGACAGCGGAGTCTCAGTAATGGGTCCCGTTTGCACCTTTTGTGTACGGAACCCTAAAAAAGACCTGATGATGATGAAGTACTTAATTACAAACTCAATTCAATATAATAATTTATTCAATTAATAATGGAAAAAAATAATACACTTGAAGAATGTGTAGTTGTAGTTCAAGAAACCGAACAAAAAAATGTCCAGAAAAATTGCAGAGATCATAAAAAACCTACCGCAATCCAGCATGGAGTCTTCTCGGCACTGATTTGAAACTACAACGCTGCAGACTGCTGGACTGAATATCATGTCCCTCTGATCCAAGTTATTGTATGGATTTTCTTTTTTGCGTGATGTCATAGATATTTGAAATATCTATTAAGGCCGTACCTGAATTTTCCGAGGTCCAGTGCTGCCCCTATTTAAAATAAATCATTTCAAAGAAAACGGAGACATCATTTAAAATTTTGCACCTATCAAGTCCTAGATAATCCTTCAAAGTATTTTATGAACTACTGTTTACAGTTTATAATGAGAACGTTAAGCTTTACTACGCACATTTGCCAAAAGTGGGCGTTTTTTAAATGATGTGTCCGTTTTCTTTGAAATGATTTATTTTAAATGGGGGCAGCACTGGACCCCGGAAAATTTAGGTACGGCCTTAAATACCAATCAACGAACTTACAAAGTGAAGTTCGATCAAAATTATTCATTCGAATTTTAAAATACTTTTGAAAAACAAACAGGGGGAATAAAGAAATGGCGATGACAGCCGTAGGTATGCGAGTTAATTTTACAATTAATTATTTTTTACATTGATTGACAACAGAAAAATCATATATTTTTTAAGGTAACATGGAATGTTATCTTATCCTAATCGCAGATAAATATTCAAACGTTTATAAATTTTCATCCCTTCTTTAATGAAAAGACAAAGCATTTTGGGTCTTGACGCTCTAAGCCTAAGCAGAGACTAAGGCCGCAAGACTCAAAGGCCACTTTAAGTGTGACGGTGGGCCAGAAGATGGGTGCTAGGTCGATCGTCTTTTACGATCTGCGCGGGAAGATAACATTCTAAGTGATTTCTTGTATCATTGAAAAGGCGTCATGTAATTGAAGTCTAATCATCTCGTGCTAGCAATTCGGCACCGAATTACATTTCTGCCAGTACTGAAGTTTGGATATACAATCTCAGTCCTTAATTCGTTAAGTACTTAGTGTGTTGAACTTGGAATTTTTTCGTCTGAAATGGAACTGTCGTGGAAAATCAGAGTGGTTTCGGTCACGACTAACTAATTATGTTGTTTACTTTCCTATTACTATGGCGACGTGTAGTACCTACCTTTACCTGTGATATTAACTTTAGCACAACGTCAAAAACATTTTTTTGTCGATATTGAATAAGCTCTAATTCATATTTTTGGGCTTTGAATTCTGTTTCCAGTTCCACACTAGCAAAGAGTATTTTTTTCGATTTTTTTGTGGTTTCATGTATTCAGGGTCTAGCAAAATATACTGAAACTATTTTAAGGCTGAATTCAGTTTATGATACTGAACAACTTTCCCCAAAGAACATATACGAAATATACGTATCGACTTGTATTAACTGTACATTGAAAATGTAAGTTTACATAAAAGTAGTATATTATAAACTAGTATATTTAATATCTATTGGTTATTTATAATTTATATTTTAATTTTAACTGCGCCACCTGTTATCTTACTCATATACTACGCACTCCTTCTCTTTATGGTTGCCTGTAAGAGATTGCTTCGGCGATAAGGCCGCCTCTTGTACCTTATTTATTTATAAGTTCCGTAAACTTTGTAATTTTTTATTGTTTTTTATTTGGTGCAATAAAGATTTTTGTATTGTATTGTATTATTGTAACTAGATTTACGATTTACGAGTTTAATTTAACAAACCGCTAGTTGCCAATAAGTCAAAACAGATACTTTTTTTTCTAAACGTCAAAACAAATATTTTCTATGGAATTTCTATGAAAAACGCACGGCGTGACGTCATAGTTTGTTGGAGTCAATTAGCTCTCTTAATATCAGTTTTTCGCCATTAATAAATCTAAAATCACTTTCAAAATGCATATGACAAGTGAAATTATTTTGTGACGTTTTATTCTCTTATCATTTCAAAATAATTTATTTTTGACCCTGGATACTACCCTAATGTAGGTACAAATAGATTTCTGTTGTATGTTTTGAAATCTACTAATTGACGACCTCCGTGGAGTATTTGCTACGAATAATAAATTCTCTAGAATATAAATAAAATAATAAACTCTTACATACAGTTCCAGTATCCAGGGCAAGTTGGAAAATTACTTGGGTGATATATAATATGTATTATCATAAAATATACTTTGTATACTTAAGTTAATAACCCTTAACACAATTGCACGCCTCATAAGCGGAGCGTTGAGGTTAGTGCTCTACTCTCGACATGTCAAAAAACCCAGTCTTTCGAAACTTAAATGACGTTTTTTTTTTAATATAACACTTACAGGATAATATAAGTGCACTAATATGAAGTTAAATAATCTGTCTAGCACATATGGTACATTTTATAAACAATTAATTTGTTTAATATAATAAATAATAACATTAAAACTAATCATTCTTGGACGTCCGTGAGTCTGTGTTTATGTGACCATGTTCCAAAAATTCATCTTACCTGAATACTTTTGTTTTTAATATATAAAGTATTACACTGTGCTGATTCCTAGTTAATATTAGCGTTCTAAGTACTGTCGTTTAATTATAATTTATAAAAAACTAATATACCACTGTATAAAAAAAATTAGATTATGAGGCGTGCACTTTTGGATTTTCCAAACTATTTTAAAGTTACTTTAGGGCTAGCTAGCTCAACCTGTGTGATTTGTCCTTAAAAAAAATCTTTTGAAATACGAGTACATGTTACTAATAAATGTAAGATTTTTAAGTACTAAAATTGCATTCCCAAGGAGGGTTAACGTCGGGCGGCGGCCGGTTGTAAAATTTTTCTCACAAATACATTCCCAAAGAGGTTTGACGTCAGGCAGGCGGTCGGTTGTAAAACTATAGCCAAATCATTTAAAGTGTTCCGGCTATTTCTTCTCCATTTTGCAAGGTCTTTCGCATCCTTGGGTGACCATTGACATGCATATTATATTTAGAAAAGAAAAAGCGGGAAAGCGCACCCCGAGGTCCGAAGCAGCACGGCTGAGGATGCAACCGGGAATACGCTTAGACGAAGAAGAAGAATAAATGTAAGATGTTCAGAGAAATCTAAGACATCTAGCTCTAAATATTTAACAATGTGCTAGATATGTAGTTACAAGGCACTGTCTTCGAATGCATGAAATAGAATACTACACATTTTAAGAGTAACTAATATTACAACGTACATGAGACTGGTTTTCATTGTAAAGTGAGGAAGTTCCCGATCTTCCATAAGTGTCCTTTATCTGACATCTGTAACCCTGAGTTGTTTGACACCATCAATTTAAAGCCATCAGCAAAGCGGCCGGAGTCGAATGCAACAATGCAGTTCGTTGCACCCGGCCCGGTCAACTCTTATGAGCTCTTTTTACAATAAAAACGACCAAGCCCATGCAAGGTCGATGCACAAACGTCTCAAGTCATTTATTTTTGTCCAGTTTACTGCATTTTCGCGGAGCAACGAACTTAGTTTCAACTTGCAGTGTTTGTTTGCTCTTACTTATGCCCGGGTCACACCACACCAAGTTGGTTCAAGCTATCTTAGCTTCAAAAACTATAAAATTCGACCCCGTTAATCAGATATGATCGCGGCACATTTTTGATGGAACCAAAAAATAACAAAAATTATTTTCTTACTTAATTTACTAAATTACAAGTTAGGATAGTAAGCTAGCGCAAGTAAACTCAAAGGGGTGTGACGCAAATCGTCCCATTCGCAACTCGTCACTTCATGCATAAAATATACAACTTTGTAACTTGGCTAGCTCGGTTTATGTTCAAAATGGTGACTCATGCGTAAATTGTTGATTTTGCGACTGCATTAACGCTGCACCGTGTTATAGTTATGGCTATAAATGACAGGGTTTGATGTCATAAAATTTTCATTTACGATGAACTACGTTTCCTGGACCAAGATACTTTACTAAATCCGCTTGATGGCAAAAAGTCAAATCAGGCACTTTTTTCTAAACTTCAAAACAAACATTTTCTCAGAACCGTGACGTCATAATTTTTTCGAGTCAAATATTTCAGCATTCATAAATCTAAAATAATGTTTAAAAAGGATATGATCAATGACAAGTGACACTATTTTCTGACATTTTAGTCTCTAAACAGTACTAAATAATTTATTTTTTATCCAGTCTTTAGTAGATACCCAATTTGGTAATATACAAAGTTAACAAACATCCTGCAACGTTGGAAGCCAAGTCTTGGCTTGTGATTTGGCAAAGATTCATCACTTGGTTTTGGAAATTTGTTGCCAAATTCCATATGCTCACTTCGGTTTGACCTACTTGTGTTAAGTAATTGCTCTGAGATGAGTTGCAAGGACCTAAAACTTTTCGGTACATGTAAAACGAAATCGTAGGATGTATTCTGTAATAATAGGATAAACCTACAGATATGTGGGATAAACCAACTTGAGATTGTCATTTTTGTGTTTGTCTTCGTCACTGTTCTTTCAAATTAGGTAGGTATCATTCATTCCATCCTGCTCTTCAGACATTTATTTAACGAAAACTCCAAATTATAAACAATTTTTTTTAACGTTTTTAGGATTCCGTACCCAAAGGGTGCAAACGGGACCCTATTACTGAGACTCCGCTGTCTGTCCGTCTGTCACAGGGCTCTATCTCTTGAACCGTAATAGCACTGGAAATTTACACCGATTATGTATTACTGTGGCCGCTATAACAACAAATACTAAAAATAAAAAAAAGTTAAAAATTAAAGGGGGTCGTCATACAAAAAACGTGTTTTTTTCAGCGTTTTTAACTTGATCTGTCACAGGGCTCTATCTCTTGAACCGTAATAGCTAGACACCTGAAATTTTCACCGATTATGTATTACTATGACCACTATAACAACAAATACTAAAAATAAGATAAAGTAAATAATAATTAAAGGGGGTCGTCATACAAGAAACGTGTTTCTTCAGCGTTTTAAAACATTGTACGGTGGTACGGATCCCTTCATGTACGAGTCCGACTCGCACTTGCCCGTTTATTGTAGATATAAGGTACCTATGAAATGTTGTGATAACATAATACATTTTACGTTCGAGATACTTACATAGCTAGGTGCCCAAAAATAATACTGAAATGATACTGTATGTAAGAAGTTCTTCGATTTAACTTCGATTTATAGAATAGGTACATTGGGAATAATATAGAATCGAATGCTTTGAAAGGCTTTGCTTCGTGAAGCTGACCTGTGAAGTCAACACGTCTCAATTTACGCAAAGTTAATAGAACCATAAAATACGAGCTACCAGAGGTCCCAGCGAGGGTCGACGTCCTGTAAACAGCTGACAGGAAAAGGAGATATGTTCGCCTCTGACGGCCGTTGACCCCGGGTTTTACCTTGCATTTTGTAGGTTGTAAACAGGTGTGAGTGCAAATTTGATACACCGAAACTCATTTTTTGTGTGTAAAATATCAAAAACATCCTTGTTCTGGCTGATCTCATAAATCAAAACAGTTCCAGTTTGTAGTCAAGAGAATAATAAATAAGATTTTAAAAAAAGGCGTGGACGTGGAAGAGTAATGATTTTATTGTGTCCAAGAAGCAAGATGATGAGATTATAGAGTAAGTAAGTACTTTCTTACTCACTTACCTAATACAATTTATTTTGAGATGGTATCACTTCCGCGAACTATTATTTTCGTAGGCATGATGAAATTTAAAAAAAAATTGTAAGTAATCGAAAAGACGATTGAGTTAGAATAAATGCTTATTGCAAATTTTGCAATAATTTTGCAATGCAAAATTAGTACTTGCGTGGTGGCTACATCCGTCAAATATTTTGTTTTTTACGAGCTCTACCTACTCTGGTAGATGAGTTTTAAATTTTATACCTGATTACATTGTAAAGACCCCGATAAAATCTTTAATTTTTTTTTTGCGATTTGCGCTGTTGCTATGTGGAGCGTGATTTTGTTACAGGTAGGTAGGTAATGGGGATCTATTTATTGTTTGTGAGAATGTTTTCGGCAGGTTAGTACACATACGTATTGATTAACGACCCAGATTTGCCTGTTACTAAATGAGCATCAAGGTCATTACCCCTGGCCACAACAAATCTTTCAACCTCATTATTCGATTACAACGCGAATTTAAAAACATTTAAATAAGAGACGCAACGTTTCTTGCACAAACAACTCGTTTTAATACCGGTTCGAGTGCGTCTCGCTCGCACGCTTGATGAGTAATTAGAGCAAGCGGGACGGCGATACAAGGTCACTGGTCAGCCGTTCGCCGTCAGACAGTGAGGCGCGCGGGGAGGGGGAGTGCGCGGGCGCAGACGAGCGGCGCGGTTGGCAGCAGACATGACGTCAAATCACGAACTTGCACGGAACCTCTCATGCGTAGGAAAACTGGATGCGTGCACGGCACTAAAAATGTATGTACCTGCGTCTATAGTAGTTCTAGTGCATGAAACGCTGCCTCGTTTGTTATAGCGAAGGATGACTCATGACAGATAACTCTGTTAGTATTGATAACGTCTGCCTGCATGTCTGCCGATAGCGTCGTGGAAAGTCATTGATGATAATAGGTACCAGGTGGTCGACAAGCCACCAAAAAAACTAATATAAACATACAATGTTTTGATAGTATGTAATCCATAACAGTGGTATTAGAAATATAGCCTACAATAAATATAAATACCTATAAGACACCAGACAAAAAGTTCTTAGAAAATACTGATTTAAAGGAACTGAAATTGACAAGCTTACTACTTAGTCAAAGTTTACTACTTGAATCATCATCAAGTCTTTTTTTAAGTCTTCACTGCGGAAGCACGACCCTCTCTGTCCTACTAGAGCCATATATTAGCTAGAGCAGTCAGAGGATTTGGGCCACACTCCACGCTGGTCAGACAGGTTGGAGAGGTCTCATTGATGTTTAGCTTGTGTTTCCTAAGTCGCCTTCTACGACATCCACGGGAAGACTTGGAGTGGCCCTATTGTACTCTACCTGTAACCACACGGCTATTTTACTATGTTAAATACTCTCTTCTTTATTACCTACTTATTTTCAATTCAGTCCAATGCTTCTTGCGTTTCATGGATATTACTGGAGAATCAACCAGAGGGTCGCAAAAATCGATGCATGCATAGCTCAGAAGGGAAGGTAGTATTACTAAATCATTCAACGGCCAGGATCAGGCCCAACCAGAAAAACAACTAAAGAAAGAGCTGTCAAAAAGTCCAAACTTCAGATTATGATAGAGCCACAGAGTAATAATGTAGAGCTATTTATTTATTTAATAATTACATTGCATTGCACATGAATAATTCAATACAAAATATAGTTACATATTTAGTGAAACATCACATGCACCTTGTCAGGCATTGCAATGGTACAAGAGGGAGGTAGACATATTTTATTTTTTATCTTGTAGGTATTCGGCGACTGAATAATATGATTTTTTTATCAGATGGTTTTTTAATAATTTTAAAGAGGTTTTGTTACTTTTTTCGTCTTTTATGTTATTGGGCAATTTATTATATAATTTAACAGACATACAGCTAACTTTTTAGCTTTGAGTATTTTTTGCAACAACAAGAAGAATCATCATAAAATTAAATTTAAAACTTCATAAATTATGAAGTAAACAAAACTATAAAATAACACTCATTAAAAAATAATTAGTCAAGATGATTATTTTTTTATTTAGTTTATTAAGCTTTATTGTATACCTAGTTTAGTTATGATATTTTTATTGCATGTACATAACTATATATTTTTTTAATAGATAAGGACAATACACACTGATTGAGCTAGTCCCAAATATAAAATCACGTTCAAAATGGATATGATGAATGACAATTGACATTATTTTGTGACGTTTTATTCTCGTATCATTACAAAACAATTAATTTTTGACCCTGGATACTACCCTTAAATGTCAGTAGTGTGTTTTCCAGAAAAAGTCAACTCAAAAATAATGAATCCATCTTGGCAAAACACGATCGTAATTGCACGCTGCCCACAAGTTTCCTAGTATATTTGCGACTCGCGTGTTGAGTGGGGAGCAGCTTGTCACGCAGCCAATTTTAAAAATACACAGTTGTCAAACACATGCACTTGTTGCGCAATAATAGGTTTTTGATATTTGACGGCTTTCGTAAGTAACGCCCGGGTGTTTTTGTGAAATGATTTTATGAATTTATCGGCGAGAGGGTTAGTTTGACAATAATTAAAATCCCTACTCTTATATCGCAAAGGAATATGAAAATAAGCCGGGAAGGCTGAGCGGAATACGGCTTTTGACATAACGGATGACGTGAGTAACACTTAGCTACTTACAGTACGAAAACCGGCTGATGTCAGGATGAAAACTGAATTACACTTACGTCACTTTATCGATGTCGCCGCAAGAGAGACTTTACATTGACCTTATTAAAAAATAACGGTAAGGCAGTGCCCCACCTCGCACTAATCCTATGAATTCCTTCCTTGGGTAACCACATCCCAGCAATTAATCCCCTAGCCCACACAGGCATTCTGTGTCCAACAGGGCTTACCGTACAGCTGAAATAGAATGTTATTGTAATAAATCGGTATAACAGTCCAATTTCGTTACAATAACCACAATCAAACTAGTAATGTCCGGGGTCCTTTATGGGAAACTGTGATCTGTCAGATTTTGCCCGAGTAATGAACTGTCAAGATCGCTACCTCCTGTCATCGGGCTGCACTCCCATTGGACGAGCGCGTATCATGTGTTGCAATGCGAAATAATCACACCGTGTATAATGAACGAAAAATACCTGAAGGAATTAATTTTGAACTCGCCGACCAATTTATGATTCCACTCATCTCATAGAGTTTCATTTCGTCGAAAGATAAGTAGGTGAAAGGTAGCCGGGGACAAATATTCTAATTCTTGTTCCTGCCAATGTGTCGATATATGTGTTGTATATGATGTTAGTATCAATTTTGGAATCTTGAAGTAAATTAGATGTAGTTAGGTATGTACAATACAAGATTTTTATATTTAAAAAAAATATGTATAATTTTATTAATTTTATAACTCTAAAATATTACTACAAATATTCACAGTACGAGTACCATGCTTCGACAAAAGTTAGCAACGTTCTTCAAGTATTTATTTTATTTCAACATTTATACTGTGTATAACTTTTAGTATTTTATAAAAACCTCTGAAACCAGGGCCAACTAAGCTTAAAAAAATTAAAGATGTCGAATATTTAAAATTGATTTTCAGTGCAATACACTTCGACACTACATTTAAAATTATTTTTCAAACAAAATTACAATTTATAAAATCGTTTATGAATGTGACGCTGATTAATATAAAACTTTAATATGCATTAATATCCATGACAACTATGATTTAAAAATTAATTATATTTGTTTTCTGAAGATGAGTCTGAAATGAACCTACCACAGTCTAAGAACCTTTTCTTAGATCTACCTAATGACATCCTTCAGACAGGATTATTAAAGTTCCTTTGACCATGAGTGCTATTTTTCATTTAGGGACTCAGCGAAACATAAAACGTGTAGTTTTCCAACTCACCACTCGCGTTCCGACGCATTGCATCGTATTTTTGAAACCGCCGTGTCAGTGATAAGTAATATTGTGTTACGCAGAAAATATCATAAATTTGTCAAAGGTTTTCTAAACATTTCAACAAAAATAAGGCAGCGTGAAACTGAACTGATACTCTATGGAACGTTTCTTTTACATTTGTAAAATAATAAAAAAAAAGTCAAAATTACGAGTGGTTCAGACCACTCGTTGCAAATCCTTCGCATACGATCAATTCAAAAATGCGCCCGTTTGGAAACACTCGCGCAAATCATTCGTAATGTGAGTCCCTGAATGAAAAATAGCACTCCCTAAAACCCATTTTGCTATCATATTTATACCATCAACCAAACAGACCAATATTTATTTATTTAACTTTATTACAAAAGTAACTTAATATGTATAAGCATAGAGAAATTGTTCAAAAATGTTGTTCCTTGTCTATGATATTATGGAGTATAACCACAGAGTAATAAATATCTATGCGTACAAGTATAACCGAACCAATTTATCCTTCGGTTCGTTTTCGAATGAGTTTGAACCGAACATCATCCGTCTATATTACATTTGATACGGAAAATGACGGCAGAGAATTCCAGTAATTAGCAATTTCTCTCATTAATGGCGCTCCCCGGGCGGGACACGTGGAAAACTGCTGCCGCCGGTAGTTGACCCAAATACGACGCTCATCTGGAGCCCTGACACGAACCGCGCCGCCCAAGCCACGGGCATTCCTAGTTTATACTTAAATAAATATGTTTATCTTTATGTTGAATTTGATGAAGTTTTTCTGATTAAAATAACATCTGAGACTACTTGCAAGTTAGACGAGTTAAATTGCTATTTAAACAAGTTCCGAGTTGCGTTTTAGACGAGTTTATACATAGACTATCTGAATTTGCGGCCACTCGATAAGTACCAACTCTATAATTTCAGAAAATGTTCACAAGTCAACGACAACATTCATTTCAAATTGAAGAAGCATCGTATTTCTTGTAACAGAAGGGCATGTATGAAGGTATTGATGAGTGTAGATGAAGCGAAAGAGGTCTGTCAGGATCAGGATCGTAGCAAGTGCGGAGGTCCATAGTGTCTGCCTACCCCTGTGGGTAACAGGCTTAGATCATTTATGATCTAAGGTAACAGGTGATATAGTATGTTTGTATGTATATTTGTAAATATATTTTGTCACACTACTAATAATGATACAATCATCTATGTAAAACTGTAACCGAATTTTCATTTTCATACGTGGAGGCATAAAACAGAACCAGATAGATAAAAGGTTACAAGTTACGATTTATCAAATGGAAACGCTTACTCGCCTGCCTTTCACCGCCCCACCCTACCCCCTCCCCAATTCTCCAGGGGGTGGCCCGGGAATAATAATTTTAGCTCGGCACTGGAATGGAAATGAAAAATGTCGGCACACACGACATAGTTACCTGATGGGATGCCGCGATACGAACCTGTGAATCCAGGAATTCAGGTGTGGAATCTTGGGGCAGTTTCGGCACAGTTAGAAAATTGTTTACACTATTAATTGATTGGATGGTAAAGGGAATTTCAATATGAAGCTTGAAAATCACATCTTTGCCGGATTTCATCCAGGTCATTACATTTTTTATTTGGTTGTTGTTGTTGTGTTGGTTAGTTGACCCCGGTTGGTATTTTTTTTGCGTGTTGCGTTTTATTTACTTGTCTAATAGCAGTCTTTAGTTTTGGCTTGATTAAAATTTGGCAATTAATTGGTATAAAATGTGTATTACGTCATCATAAGTTAGAGTAAATCTATATAAAGGCATTGTCTGAAGTGTCCATTAAATCACTCTAGCTGAACAAAGCACACTATGCCAACTCTATCTATGCATAGTTTTGTATAGTACTTATATAAGGTCTATTCAAGATTTCAGAGCCTCAGCATTTGAAATTCTTATATAACGGGGAGGGGAACTTTACATAAAACTAGGGAGATTGTACATAAGGGATCTTAGTACTTTAGCTTTAGAAATACGATACCGACAGGACACGGAAACAAAAGTACTAAAAAAGGAAAAATGAAAAGTGTGTCAAGAATGTAGTTATGTACCATCCTTTTGTTCGGCGTCGAGTGCTCCGTTTTGAACACGGATTTTTCGTCAATGGTCCTGAAAGCCTTGAGGACGTGCTCAATCTTACTAGCGAATTTATAAAAGGGAGGGTTTCAAGTATCATTGGGGCACTTGAAGATGTTAACTAAGTACATATACCGAAATAAGAGGACGTGTACAATTAATCCCATAAAATTGCTGAGTAGCACACAGAATCACTCAGTTGAAAATAATGTTGGTAAAATAAATACAAAAATGTGTTGCCCATTTTCGTAACTATAGTAAGTACTTACAAAAATTAATTTAAGATCTAAAAACTGAAAATAGCAATTAAGTAAATATTCATAGCATCTTGGAAATTGTTTTTATGGCTAACACAATTCACTTAAAAAAGTTTTTAGACACAAAAAACAAACACACTGACCATTCTCTAGGTGGAATCTGATTAGAGTGAGTGAGTGAGGGAAAAAACTACGCCTTTAGGATTCCGGAGTCAAATGGTAGGCTTAAACCGTACCATATTACATTTTGTGTATGTGTTATATTTAATTATATTTTTTCCCATGATGTGCAGCCAAATAGGTAGATTATCGCCACACTCCAAGAACTAAGGTCGGTACACGTATCGGCTTGGGTCTGTAAGCGTGATGATGCACTCTCCTAGGTAGACCTCATTCATCCGCTCCTGCAGCGTAACTGCTGGCTGGGCGGACTCAGAACAGAACAGAACAGATGCCGCGCAGCCAAATAGGTAGATTAACTAGATGAAAATAAGTATAGTTAATATCAATTTTTTTGTAATTTAAAATATTGCGAGAATCTAAAAAATCAAGACAGATTTTACCAAAAAATATTGATTGTTGTGAGACTTGGATAATGGATTGCAAGCTGTATTTCATTACGGAACCTCTCACTGGATGCGGTCCGTCATGCACTTGGCTTTTCTGATCGTGTCGTGCTTCAGTTGCTGCCATCGCGTGCGCATCTCCATCTTGAACAGGGAATGGTAGTTCATTGAGACAACGGGGTGGATCAATGAACCACAAAGCACGTGCGGTCACTATCGTAGAAATCTCCATTGGTGAATTAATACTGCATAAGTTGTCCGTGACACAAGATATCATGGAAAAGGTGAAATTGCAGATACCAGTGCTGCCCAAAGTATGATGCAATTGTATACATATTTCACAAACGACTCTTTCTAAATGTTAAATTGATTGATTGATGACGAAACGATGACTGATTCATTTAATAATTTGTAAATACATTACATGAAATATTTACTTTCCTGCTTGTGTTTGAAATTTTAATAAAACTTAAAGCTTATACAGTTTATGTTAAGAAAGTTTAGGTACCATTCTATTGAGAATCTAAAAAAAATTGCATTATAATTAGGTACTTTTACTAGATAACACAAACAGGGCTCAATTTATAAATTCTGACATATTTAATCACAAAAATAAGGCAGCTACAGCAACCATCCGCTTTCCTAATGATGATAAAAGTGTGTGTATCCTTCTCCTGAAACATGGAAGTTACATTACTGAGTAATACATACTGTAGTCCATATTTTATCACTGTAGCCGTTGCGAAACAAATGTGTTTTGGAGGTAAAAAAAATATTGAATGTGTAGTATGTGTACTACTTGTTTATTCATCATCAGGTCTTTTTTAGTTTCCACTACAGGAGTACGACCCTCTCTGTACTACCAGAGTTATGTATTAGTCAAAGCAGCCAGAGGATTTGGCCTACACTCTCCACGCTGGCCAGACGGGTTGGTGAGGTCTCATTGATATAAGATAAGCTTTGTTTAGCTTACTTATTTATTATCTTACAAATTACCCTGAAAACAATTGTAAACACATAAAGCAACAGTATCTTGAAGATAATCAAAGTTGTAGACAAGTTGTAGAGCCGTGTGGCCTTCAACTAGACTAAAGTCATTTAGTGTTGTCTCTGTACCTTTTAGTAAGTACTTGGTAATGATAATAGGTACCTAGTAAAGATTTATTACCTTATCTTAGAAAAATACCAGAGGAAAAATACCAGAGATAACTTCAGATTTTTACAAAGTATAAATCTAATTATATAATTCCAAATATTTTTATTGATGCGCGGATTGTGTTTTTGTTCACAAATATGCAATTAGTTGGTCGTTTCTTCGGTACAAAACTGTAACACAAGCGGCGAGGAATATCTTTATTTACTAATTAGTGAGTAATTATCTCTAATTGCAAGACTGCTCGCTGTGCCGGCTGGTGCGTGTGATACGCTAACTGAATGTCTTTGATTTGTATAGTTAAATAATTTAATATTTTATACATAGTAGGAAGATTCATAGTTTAATTAATTTATTATGTAAAAAAAAAAAAATTAATAATGTCAAAATCGTACATGTTCCTGTACATGGTCTAACTGTTATAATTTTTTTCTATCTTTCCCTGGACTTATCCTATTTTTATTATTTTTTAATGGAAAATTTTGTTGTTGTTGACTATTTAGTTCATGGTAATCATTCTCTTTTCGACGCGGCCTCGTGACTTTATCCAAGTTGGCAAAATACATCGTTATACAGGCTGACTTTTTAACCACCAGCCAAAGTTTTGGAGCAAGTTCAGTCCATGATACTGAACTACTTTCCATAAAAACAATTAACGAAAAACGATAAAAAAATTTCGCCTTCTCATACAGATTGGCGCTCAGGCCACCTGATTTTGTGTGGGAGGACGAAAAATTTTTATATATTTTCAATAATTTTTTTAATAGAAAGTAGTTCAGTATTATGGACTGAACTTGCTCCAAAAATTTGGCTGGTGGATAAAAAGTCACCCTGTATAAACATTAACAAGTTCAGATAAAATTTACTGAGGTTTGAAAACCTGTGCGTCAATGACTTGGAGCTGCAGTGTTCCGCCCCATCTCGTCGTGGACACCCCGCCAAGTAAGTGCGGGTTTCCACTCAATGATCGCTATATAATCGTCGGCAACGGTGGCAGTTTTTAACACTTTCCATAAAAAAGTACGACAGTTGTAATTGGCCCCATGCTGGCTTGTTGTGTACCTTTCTATAAAAAGTCTGAGATCATTAGCGACTTGTATTTCATCAACGCCATTTTAGCTTTTTTTGTTGCCGCCCAGGTTGGCTAGAGATGAGACTAAATGTTTCTTAGATTAAGAAAACATGGACCCTGTAGAATTAGAGGCAATAACAAGAATTTATTATCAAGCTGGAGCTTATTCGGCATTGGGTTAGATTTAGATTACGATTTTACATTAATTTCATACCTACTTCGACCTCGAACATGAATTTTGTTCAAAGTTCATTCAATGACAATCACTGAGCTACTCGTATCATTATCATATAATCGCTCTTTTGCAAAGTCTGAGTGTATGTGATCGTATTGTCATGTTATTACCTAGAGTTATTAATTTACTGTTTTGGTGAAAAATGGATAATATCTGGTTGCAACACATCATTCATACCGTGCGATAAATCATAAAAATCTTTAAAGCACGCGGCAGTAAGTACTCCATCCAAGCCAACGCTCACCATTCGGTGCCGCCATCTCGTCTCACGCGCCTATAAACATCTAGGCATACGCTATTCGCCAGTTACTAGGCGGGTAACACGGCCAACTTAAAAATTTCGAGGCCATTCGCTAACTCCACGCAACATTGACATTCCGAAGTTTCGCGGATTAAACGCACGGTTACCTACACAGGACAACGCACTATCCGGCTGAATCTTTAAAGCAAAATGATTCTCAGCATACAAACCAACATTGTCGTATTCAATCTAGCCTGGTTATCTGCAGCAACGTTTCGCATAATTTTCATGTTCGCGCGTACCGTCAGCATACTAAATACGGTCTATTTTTAATTTTGGCCATATTTATGCAGAGTGGGCCTCGCGTCGTGGGAATTGTAAAAGACATTACAACGGATGAATAGTAGACGCACCACGTATTTTGAGTAGTTTATTACCTACGAGCTAACGGCATGTTTTCCTTAGAAACCTCGACCAAAATAGACGTAAATAGACGACGGAATTTACATAGTAATCTGTGTCATATTACGTTTCTATAGACCACTTCACATGATTCGCGCAAATACTTTTGAGAGATAATTTGTAAACTAATTAATTAGCTCGTTGATTATATTTATAACAAAGATTTTTATCTTGTTTATTTCGGATCTCCAACTATGAAAAAAGTAGGAATTATATATTTACCGATTTAATTTAATAAATTGATTAAATGGTAACTCGTGTATCTTGATGACATCATTATTTTTAATATAACTTGTTAAGCATCTTTTTTTTATGCGATCATGAAAAATAATCTAACCAAAAGCTTACACAAACAAAGTACGTAAGTACCTTACCTTAAATTCGCTGAAAAATTATTCTACAGTTGGCATCCGCGTTTCAAATAGCCAGGAATTCCTTGCGTCGATTAACTTGCAAGCAAACCAGTTACCGTGCGGTGGCAATACGTCTGATTGGCGGACGCGGCAGGCGCGGCCGGGCACCGCTCACTTTGTTGCCGTGGTAATGAGCCACTTCGGAATCAAGGAGAATATTGTTTAGACACTTACTGATATACCTACAACAACTTAAAACAAATAAAATAACAATAACTGCCGGTAACATACCAGGCATGCTTGAATTCAATAGATGGCTTGCCAACCTTGATTGAATGCATAAACAAAATCACTCTGTTGAAATAGAATAATATGTATAAGTCATGTTGTAAAGGAAAATTATTTTCCACGGAATATACAGTTACTTTCATATTTACACTAAATGGATAATAACGCTGTAGAATCTTCCGTTCGGAAAATATGATAATTTCAATTCTTCGAAATCTTAATGGTTGTTTAATTTATTTACTCGTATATGTACTTTTTCTTGAAATTTCATAATGGTTGTTTAATTTATATACTCGTATATGTACTTTTTCTTGAAATTTCATATAATACCTTCGCTAACGATAAAGCCCTGTTCTACAAAAACATTAGGAGAACCTCCGTTTATTTTTCTAGTTTCAACTGAAACTTGCTTTTATTTATTATAATACATATGTCTTATGTTTCATATTGGTATTCAATTGACTATTGAAGGCAGCTTTATTCTTGTAGGCATTTTCTTATATTATATTTCACCATCAAGTAAAAAAAAAGTACTAGATTTATTTTCATTTAAAATTCAAAATAACAAATGGGGTGTATTTAGATTAAAGAGGTAAGTATATCTCAAATTGTTGATAATCTACATACTCGCAGCCAAAGAACAATCCATCGCTTCTCAAATCCCGAGATCGGGCCGCGTTCTTTAATATAATCAAATCGGAAAATCCTAAGCACAAAGTAACATTTTGCAAGTAAACCCTACACATTGTCACCGGCAGTTGTTTCCTAGAAAACAATTACGGCAGAGGCGTGCACTAGCTGATGGACAAATGACATGATGCCAGGAACATTCGCTGCGATGGGTATTATTTGTTCCGTATTTGAAGACATAGTGTCTATTTTGCAGTTTTTAGAGGTAAGATAATTAGATAGGTAATTATGGAGTATTTCTACAACAGTCTGAGAAATACTCACTAATTTGGTTTAGTTCTTAGGTGAAAATGCTTTCATTGAAATAACTAAAGAATGTGTTATGAAGTTCGATGATTTTAAAATTAGAGAAAAAAGGTTCCAATATTTGAAATTAGCAATTTGGTTGGGGAAATCTTTAAAATAATAAAAAGCCTTTTGCCTTTTAAGCTCCCCCACCAGACACCCTCTTAACTTGACAGTAGTTTCCACAGAACAAAGATCTCACTCATCTGTTACATGAATGAAAATAGATTTGAGAATGTATGATAAATATTTTCTGTCTAGTCTTGAGTTTAGTCTTTTTCTGCCATCATAATATACAAAAGGTTATCATGTATCTTTATCCGTACTATTATTAACATAACAAGCCTGTACCCGGAGCCATATGCGTACGTTACCGCATGATTATCTATAATTGTGAAACTACGGCGATCTTAGATAGGGCGTGGCGTTGAATTTGGAAACAGCAATAAAAACTATCGACGCCCACCATCTTGCTTCATATTAAACACTCGCACTAGCATTATAGATTGTATTCTTATAAGTACCTAGATATTTATTTTATGTTAATGATCAGATAGAGGCATATTTCAGTAATCGGTTCTACTTGAGTTGAAGTAGCCCCGAAATTTAGGCGTGCCTTTCCGAGACAGAAGCCTCTGGAGCGTCCTAGTATTATATATTTTCCATTTTCAAAAGACGATAAGCCTTCTCTAAGGATATTTTTATTTCGTTTTGGTATATCAGAAATTTATGTTACAAGATCCTCTACTTGATACGTAAGCCATTTTGCTCCTTGTTTTAAAGCTAGTATCCTCACAAAACATAGAAAGCGGTCAGTGACCCGAGTCAATCTGTCCTAACATTACGCCGACATGGTCTTGATAGCATCTGAACAAGTCTACTGCAGGTTAACAAGACAATAAGACCATGTACGGACCAGATAACCATCAGAATATATCAAGTGTCTCCTCTAGGATGTTCTAGGCCTACTGTTTCAGTTTTCTAATGGCTTAATTTGAGGGTACCGTACCGTCATTAAACTAAAGGACTTGTTACAGAGGATAATTTGGGTTAGATAACACATTTTGTTAGCATTTTATTAAGATCTGTCGTATTACTTTGCCTTTTAAGTTTCATTTTGATTGTTATATTTTTAAATTTCTTGAGTTAATTTCTAGATATTTTTTGAAGAGTATTAAAAATACAACAAGAGACAGAGTCGAAAGATAATGTCTTTTTTCTGAATTATATTTTGTCAAAATTTTGTTTTATACGTTAGGTCATTTACATATACATATAGACTTTATTGCTTCTACTATCTCATCTCATCCAATAGCAATTTCCTCCAACACTATTTTACTCCGAAAATGATACACAAGTGTTGAAATTACCAGCAGCCACACTTCAAAACGCGCTAAAATGTGAAGTTTCTCTAACATCTAACAATTTCAGTGAAACTTACGCGGCAATCTAGGCGAATGATACAGCCGGCAACGTACAATTTCGAGATACGACGTACTGATACGCTCGCATTACTTATAAATTACCTGCTCCCAGGTCCAGTATAACTGTTAGTAATCTGGCTTTTTACTGAGCTACTGGTTTGAAAGGATTTATTACGCTGCTGATCACGCGAATTTGCCGCATAACCTGGGGCCGTTAAAGCTAGTCTTTTACAAAGTCACTCCTTAATGTCCGGGAAATTATATGGTATAAGTAAGTATGACGCTATTGGAGAGTTTGTGGAGATAAATTATATCACTAGTTTTAATGAGATGTTAGTTCAGCAATCCTATCTTCTTGTTAGTAAATTTACGTTTTTGGGATCGGCTCTCCTAGTCACTCAGGAAAATCTATTATGTGATAGTAAGTAGAATTTGCAATTTTAAAACTTCCTTATACTCGACCCCAGTCCACAGTAACGGATGGTCATCTCGGTCAACAAAACTATTCCGAAAGATTTCGAAAAGTAAGCAAACCTATGTGAATGAAAAGGGAATTAGAAGTGATCGTACATTATCCATTTATTATAAAACGACACTGTCTCCGCTGAACTTTATAAAGACAATAAAGGTACGACAATACAATGGAAGGGTCAAATTCACATAAGATCCTAATCTAAATGTCTTAATTTCTAAATCGAAATGGAAGCAGCCAAACAAATTTGATCAAAGCAGATTAAAATCATGGCATGATAGGCCGGCAAATGACACCGAACCCTGTGAAAGAAGTGGCATTTATAAAACCGTAATGGTTTACACCTCGGTGGATATAAATCGTATTATCTACTGTATTAAGTTCGCTAAGAGCACTCGGTTGTGGTTAAGCTGGGGATCATTAGCAACTGGTTTTTCGCAGGCAAGAGTAGATGCTTCCTCTTTCCTTAGACGGCTTATTAAAATTGCCTCTTCTCTTGTATTTCTTTATAATATTACTTGCCTATCCTTTTGAAATATCGCAGTTCAACAACATAATGTTGAAAAGTTTTCCCAATCCTAATAAGTACATAAACATTTTAATTTTGAAAATACTATCAGACGTGAAATTTTGCTATAGTTGAATCTTGCAAATTTTTATTTTTCTACTTATGTGTGTATGATGGATGTTTGATAATGTTTACACCTTTCATGTCAAACGACTGTGTTCACTACAACACAAATAAAGTTGATAGAATTCTTGTAACACCTCCTGGTTTTCATAAAGAGTCGTGTTCGTCCATATTTGTCCGGTTACATGATGTAGAAATTTGCACCAAATTATAGCAAAAACACGGTGTAGTTGTCAGCTCTATATGGAGGCATAGTGTTGCCGTCTGTAGTTTATGAAACACTGTTTTTTGCAAAGACCTGTATAAGGGTAGCAGTAGCATTAGAATTTAATTATCAGCCAGTTTCATATTATGTCTAATTCAAGTCAGAAGCACACACTGGCTGAAAAATTACTGGTTTCTTGTGATTTAAGTGAAGGCGGTTGGGAACCTCTTTGCTTCAATCTATCTTTTTAAAATATTGTTTGTATTCTCATCTCTCATATTTTCTTTCATTAGTATTTCTCTTTCCTTCATTCCCGCTCGTTCCCGGTTGCATCCTCAGCTGTGCTGCTTCGGAGCCCGGGGTGCGCTTTCCCGCTTTTTCTTCTTGCTTGTAGTATTTCTCTTTGTAGATCTTATAAAACTAAAACGAATTCACATATTTCGTAAGTGGAAGATGGTTTTTTTATTGTTAAAAGGAATCTACTTTTTTGGTTTGTGCTTCAATAGTCAATACATTAGGTATGTGTTACATATACTGTTTCTGTTTTGATTATATTTAAGCAGTTGACGATTAAATAAGTAAAAGAGCTTTGAATGTACCTTCTAGAGAGAATCTCACTTAAAACCTTGTTTCTCTTTCCTTCTTATCAGCATTTATTTTTGCAAGAATAAGACTTCGCCAAACGTCAAAAGTAAACATGTTACCTGTTAAGGTAATGACATTGTCTAGTCTAATGACATTGCCTTCTGTTTATGTGACTTTTGTATTTAGTAGCGTTATACACGTCCTGGCGTAACGCGCGTACAAAAAATGTGACCACTACGTTTCAAATCAGGCTATGCTTTTGAGACGTTACCGCGGAATCTATTTACCTCCAATATCTATGAAATAACTACTTTGTAAAAGACTGGTCAGGTGATTGATGGACAAAAGACAGATGCTATGTTCGTGACGTCTAAAGTTTACTCGCAATGCGTAAAACAGTGGCAAAAACCGCATCGGGCGTCGTTCCAGCTTTCAGCCAAGTCGTTTTATACGTAATTCATACAAGGCTGAAACTCATTGATTACCCGGGAGCCACACTAACTCGACCCTACACTATACCACCCTCTAAAACTGCAAGCTAAATTCATCCTTCTTTCCTGATACTAAGTTCTATAGTTCTATATCAGGGTTTGTCGTTTTAGATACATTGAAAATTAGATTCAAGGCAGGCGACGTAGAGTATAGTTTTCTTTAGCTTGGCGGTAGCTGACCTTGGTCTGGGGGGTGTTCCGGGGTGCGTCTGGGTCCCCTCCACCGGCGATGCGTCGTCTGCTTGCGTAATAGATATTTTTACTTGTAGCCAAGCGTTTTGTCGCGTCGGCATGACGACTGCGAAAATGCGGGGAAAATGGGAAAAAATTACAGTATTTGTCAAAGTATTTTATGAACTACTGTTTACAGTTTAAAGTGAGAACGTAAAGCTTTACTACGCACATTTGCGAAAAACGGCCACTTTTGGCAAATGTGCGTAGTAAAGCTTAACGTTCTCATTATAAACTGTAAAAAGTAGTTCATAAAATACTTTGAAGGGTTATCTAGGACTTGGTAGTAGCAAAATTTTAAATAATGTCTTCGTTTTCTTTGAAATGATTTATTTTAGATGGGGGCAGCACTGGACCCCAGAAAATTCAGGTACGGCCTTAAACGATTTCTCCAAAGAAAATATATCTGAAATTAAATCAGGTAGTCAGTCAACTAATTTTGAACATGACGCAAATAGGTCCAGGGGTTACCAAAAATGGAATTATAATACGTATGAACATGAGCAAAATCGGTCCAGAGGATTTTAAGAATAACTGAAAAAAAAAATAGATAAGTAAGGACAAATCATGCTGACTGAGCTAGCCCCAAAGTAAGTTTAAACTTGTATTATTAGATACTAAACTCAACAATAGTACATTTTATAGTATTAGTTTATTTACAATAAAATGTAGTATTGTTGAGTTTAATCTCTCATAATCATAATACAAGTTTAAACTTACTTTGGGGAGCCAGCCCCATTTGAAAAAGGACATTTTCCAATTGCCCTGGCTGGGGATCGAACCTAGAACCTTCTGATTGGCGGGCTAGCGTGTTGACCATTACACCACAGTTGACCACAGGCAACGTATAACTAGAATGTGTAAAGTTTTGACTAAGAAACCCACTTGGTGGGCCCCCAGACGCCTTACCAATTGTTATCGCGTCTTATCGAGTATTATCGCGCGCGTCACGCAATGCCATTCGGAGGACACTTGAGTTTTCAGCTAAACTTAAGATAAGCACGATTCAGCCTTTTGTTATTGCGAAGTTCTCGCACATATTTAAATATATACATATACACGCCTGGCTGACTGCCTCCGTTCACCAGTGGCTTTTGCTTGTGTTCAAATCCCAATGGGAAGCATACTTTGTCAACAAATAAGTTTTAAATCACTCATATAAATTCTCATAATGATTTTCTACTTAGCATAAATTATATTTAAATATTCCATCATAAGCAATCATGTTTCAAATTGACAGTGCACGACCCGAACAAAAAAAAAAAAACAAAATCCCGATGCAACCGTTTGATGCCAATTGAAATCACTTTGCATTGTTATTGTAATTTTAGGATTATTTGTATTCAAACAAACAAACTGTCGTGAATAATGAATGAACAACGAACGCATCATATCATTTATTCATATCGTTTAACTTTGGATCATTGACGTAAATAATTCTTGAACTTGCACGTAAATTACAATGAGATATATACGTATAACAAAATACATACATATAAACTATTTCTTAAAGTGAATTCAGTCCATAATACTTTCCACAAGGAACATATACTGGGTGGCGCAAAAGTACTGGCACTAAAGAAAATACTTTTATTATTTTATATGACATTTTCTGTCATTCTGTTGTTGAAAATTGTGTAGTGAACAAATGTAAAATACACTGAAAATAAACATGGACCGTTTTACTCCCCAAGAACGTGGAATAATTGTGTCAATGTTCTTACGGAATAATTCATCAGTGATAAGAACACAACGTGAATTTCGTCGACGATTTCACCACCGTCCGGCACCGATTGGTCGCACAATTCGACGCTTTGCCACACGCCTTGAAGCAACTGGCTCAACATTGGATAGACCTAAGTCTGGGAGACCAAGAACAGGCCGTTCAGCTGAAAATATCGATGCTGTGCGCGAAGATGTGGAAGAGTGTCCAGAAACATCAACGAGGCGACGTGCCACGCAATTGGGCATTTCCAGACGGACCCTGCAGCGTATTTTGGTGAAAGACTTAAAGATGTTCCCGTATAAAACTCAAATGACTCATCAGCTGCTGCCTGCTGACCACCGAGCTCGTCTAGATTACTGCCAGCGCGTCATAAACCTCAACCTTGAAGAGGATGATTTTCCTTCAAAATTGGTTATGAGTGACGAAGCGCATTTCCATCTCTCAGGGCATGTCAATAAGCAGAATACTCGGTTCTGGGGCACTGATAATCCGCGCATTATTCAAGAAACACCTCTACACCCACTAAAAGTTACTGTATGGTGTGGCATCTGTGTTGACAGAGTGATCGGACCCTATTTTTTCGAAGACGCTGGAGGCAATGCGATAACTGTCACTGGAGAACGCTACAGAACCATGTTACGAGAGTTTTTGATACCCAGTTTGGACGAATTGGGGCTGGAGCACATCTGGTTTCAACAAGACGGCGCTACGGCACACACAGCGCGCGACACTATGGACTTAGTGAGGGACGCTTTTCCAGGCCGAGTTATCTCTCGTTTTGGCGATTTGCCTTGGCCTGCAAGATCACCCGATCTGACCAGTCCAGACTTCTTTCTTTGGGGTTTTTTGAAATCTCGGGTGTATGTGAACAAGCCACAGACTCTCGCAGCTCTAAAAGAAAACATTCGTCAAGAAATAACGAACATATCGCAGGAAGTGTTACGGCAAGTTATGCAAAATGTCATAAATAGGGCTCAAATGTGTATCAACTCTGGAGGTCACCATTTAAAAGACATCATCTTTAAATCCTAATGGTACGAAATTTAATGGCACAAATATACATTTAAAAAACCTAAATCTAGTTTTCTAATTTAGAAAAAATGTTATAGCTGAACCAAATAGGGTCTTTACTTTTGCGCCACCCAGTATAATATAGTATCGAAATACTGTTAATATTTTTAAACTCTGATCAGCTGATCGCTCAACTTGCATGGGAGGCAAAAAATTATAGCATACAAAATTTCATCACAATCGGAAACCGAAGTTGCTCAAATTTTACTTGCAAGATTTGACCAACCATTTGATTTGATTTGAACAACAAAGCAAGCTAAATAAAAGCTTGTAAAAAGAGAAAATCTGTTGGAATGGTTGTCCGACGTAAAACTCCTTTGATCTGCAATGCCAAAATTACAACTTCATCATTAATTACAAATGTTACAATCAGCATCAGTTCAAGTAACGCTCTTCTGTACTTGATTTATTCGTAGGTTGTACGTACACATCATAATTCATCAATAAACTGATAGATATCATTATCAAAACAAAACCATTATCTTTGGGTTTTAGTTTGACTCTTATGTATTCTGTGGTTTTAGTAATGTTGGTAATGTAGTACCACGGGTAGTACCGTAGTAACTATTAAAACAATAACGCCCTCTCATTACTGCTTAATCAAGGCAATAAAATGGTAATAAAAAAGCACTGAAAATTACGATAGTTCTATTAAAGACTACGATTTTTACGATATTTAACTTGCCCACGCCAGACGAATCGGTGTGCAGTTTCTACTAGGCTGTCTAAACAAATAACATTCATTGACGAGTGACAGGCAGGGTTGCCTCGATGAAATAAAGACACTAATCGTAGGAGTTATGTACACAAGTGGGGGTGATAAATACGGGCTCGGATTTCTCTATCACTCAGAGCACAGAATAAGTACTAGTAGGTCTTCCTCAGGGCAAATGTTACTCGCGATGCGTATACGAAGACGTTCCGAGCCGCACTTTGAGTGTGTAATGTCTGTCTCACATTAGTTAACTAAAAATTGTAAACCAAAAATAGTTTGGAAAATCCAAAAGTGCACGCCTCATTCTTCTTTTATTACTCCTAACGATAAGATAATAAAAAATGAAAAAAAAAAAAAATATATATATATAGATATACAGTATACAGTGGTATATTAGTTTTTTATAAATTATAATTAAACGACAGTACTTAGAACGCTAATATTAACTAGGAATCAGCACAGTGTAATACTTTATATATTAAAAACAAAAGTATTCCGGTAAGATGAATTTTTGGAACATGGTCACATAAACACAGACTCACGGACGTCCAAGAATGATTAGTTTTAATGTTATTATTTATTATATTAAACAAATTAATTGTTTATAAAATGTACCATATGTGCTAGACAGATTATTTAACTTCATATTAGTGCACTCATATTATCCTGTAAGTGTTATATTAAAAAAAAAAGTCATTTAAGTTTCGAAAGACTGGGTTTTTTGACATGTCGAGAGTAGAGCACTACCTCAACGCTCCGCTTATGAGGCGTGCAATACCTCAACGCTCCGCTTATGAGGCGTGCAATAATGAAAGTGTTTACTGGTTTGTCATTTAGTATTTGAGGTCTAAGTAATTAAAAGTAACAGTAAAACAGTTTATAGAAAACTAAGGATAACAAACAAAAATATCAGAAATAAAGGTACTTATGGCATAAGATAACGAAATATTGAAGAATTTGAATGGGAACCGGACGGATATAGCAAAAATGAAAAAGATATTATTATAGAAAAAATTAAGAAGAAAATAAATAATTATTTTGTTTTTTAATATCACGGAGTTTTCTTTTTCACAGCCCTGCTGTTTAGTTATTTTCAACTACATACCCATCTTCTATCTCTTTCTGTGCGAGTTCTGAATTAAAGATTTTAGATGCTGACGTAATTGATTTAAATGAATTTCCACAATCATCCAGCCAGCAGCCGGAGCCCGAAATTTGCGTTTTGCTTTTTCTTGTCCAAAGATGATATGCGTGTCAATGAATAAAATTTGTATTTCAAATGCTGTAGTTTGATGTACAATTTTTACAAGTATTTAAAATATGTTTCATAACCATTCATGTTTCATAAACCTTCAATAATTTAATAATTTATTTATTTTATAAATATATAGTTTAATCATAATATTTATTTATACCTTTAAAATATTCTACTGTGAGCTAACATATTTTGTATGCATGCTGTATTCGCTCCTAGAAGGTTGTACATTTTATATTTAATTTTGTGAACTCACTTTTATTATTTGTTAATAATGTAACAAGCAGTTTGCGAACCAAATAAAAAAAATATTTTTTTTTTTAAAGTAAATACCTAGTTACCTAACCTAATTAATATTCAGATAGGTATTATAAAAACTCGTACTTTGGAATTGCCAAAATGTACGTACTTACGTACATTATTCTGAACTTTATCTTTATGATAGGTAAATAAAGTTTAGTTTATTGAAGTGCTTATATATTATATTTATGTGCTTATATATTTGAACGGCAGGTTTCTTAAACAATCAACTTAGCGCGTTCCCGGTAGCATCCTCAGCTGTGCTGCTATGAAGCCCGGAGTGCGATTTCCCGCTTTTTCTTCTCCAAATAAAATATTCATGTCAAAGGATGCCAAAAACCTTGCTGTGGAGAATGATTTGCTTAATTTGTTAGTGATCCTAGAGGTCGGAAGCCACACGGCAGATTCCTTTAAATATTTGCACCTACTTAATTAAAAAAGGTCGTGTTCTTTTAACCTATTCCTGGGTTTTGAATCAAAACATGAACTTGTCTGTTGGCACACGCTAGCAAGTCGCAAGCGAGGCGTGAATCGGCGCGTGCCTCAGAAAAACAGTTGCTAAATTACGCGCAAGTAGGCCGAAACATGTCCGCACCCACGCATCCAGCTCGCTGTGACCCCTGAAAGCCCATTGACCCGCCTTCACTGCGCCCCGTAGACTGAGGCTGAGGAGAGCAGGCGGGGACCAGGGGAGATCTTGGCGAGCTGGTCGACAACACGAGTCTCGTCGGGACCCCCGCCGCTCTCATTATGGACATTGTTTGGAGGCAGTGTTTTTGATCACGGCGGCGCCATTTTAGTAGACGACCGACGAAAGCGACTCTCTCTGTATTTATAAGTAGCCAGTTGCTGGCGCCAGTCCCGCCTGCATGTCACTGGTGCTATTGAAACGCTGAAGTGTGTCCACAGTTTCTAGTTAGAGGCATTTTTCTCCAGCAAGAGGGTATTTTTCTCTAGCTGAAGGTATGTTTCTCTAGCTAGAGGGTATTTTTCTCTAGCTTAAGGCTATGTTTCTCTAGCTAGAGGGTATTTTTCTCTAGCTAGAAGGTTTTTGTTTTTTTAGGTCTTTGTTTGTTTACTTCTAGTCTAAAAATATCATTCTGTTTTCTTTGTCCTAACTTCATTTATTATGTCAATCTCATTGATGTTCAGGAGTGCTGTGTCGTGTTTTCATAGACTGACGGGCAAATCATGTGACAACTCATTTTATGATCGTATTTCGGTATATGTTTCTCGGAATAAGTTATTGATCTGAGCAAAGTCCCTAGTGACATCTGACCACGTGGCCGAGTGTAAAATGTCTCTAATAATATGAGTTATATAGCTTCCTGTAGTACCATGTGACGCGAGCACAAACAACTGGAACATCTAAATCGGCCTAAATATGCCAATAACTACACCAGCAATAGAAACAGTTGATTAGGTACCCGATAGGAGGAATTGCCAAAGGTGGCTTGCTTTGTTAGCTCACAATTGGTAGGAAAGTGGTGATATAACGTGCTTAATTGATGGAATTCGTAATTTTCCATGCCCGCAAGCTAGGTTTAAGGTTGTATTGTTCTAATATTTGTTTGAAAAGTAAGTATGCCCTTTGCGCAATTAGGTTAGATTATTTTTGCATACTTGGATGATATGATGCCTGTTTCACTTAACATCGATAAACACTTGAAATATGGCAGTCTATGAATAGTGTCCTATTTTATTTAGACTCAAGCAGCATTAAGACATTTATTATTGACTCAATTTGAAGCTGTTAAATGCAATTGTGGTACATTTTAGTTATTCATGAGCACATGCTTTGGAAACAACATATAAGTACTTACTTGATTTAGGAGAAAATATG
Organism: Acrobasis repandana; assembly: GCA_963576875.1. Taxonomy (NCBI): domain Eukaryota; kingdom Metazoa; phylum Arthropoda; class Insecta; order Lepidoptera; family Pyralidae; genus Acrobasis; species Acrobasis repandana. The sequence goes on along the minus strand of OY756230.1, from coordinate 3,492,810 downwards.
CCTAATGTAAAAAGCGTGTCAGTCTGACCAGACCCTCCTGGTAGCACCCGTTCAACTCGTAAACGGGTGCTGCCAGGAGGGACTGGTCAGCTCGGCTTCCTTTTTTGACTACTTAGTATTTCATGTTATTATGTTTCAACATTGTATTATATTATTAGTATTTGTAAATTGACAGACATGACAAAGCCCTTCTGGTGAGTAAGCGACAAATACTGTGTAAATGAGTTTCTTTCGGCGTTTCTTAGCAGTGGTCGTTGCGAAACGCTGGTATCGGTAGCTTTTCTTTAAATAGTCAATAATAAATATAAACAAACATTACACGTAATGTATACAAAATTTATTGACGTGTAAAAGTGCCTGCAAAGGTTAAAATTTGCCACCTAATCGTAAATATCCCAAATATGTATCTACTGACAGACTACACATCAATACATTACAAGGATACCGTTAGGCGCACGTAGCCTCGCCGGGGTTGTAGGAGGGTTGGTAGGGCGTCGTCTGGGGGTCGTCTGCGGCCCGCGACCCGCGACCTACATCCTCCCTTTGCCCCCCTCTCCAGGCAGCGATGACGTGAGCGTCTGCCCGCCCCCCGCATCTATACCTGGGTTACGTAAGGGGTGATATTCGCAGTTACCAGCTTGCTTCTATGAGAAATGTGTTTCAAATACCTGGAAAAAGTCGGCAGATACACCTACTGAAAGTACTTATTGAAGGAAATCGCCGGTTTGGTCGTTAGCCTTATAAACACACGTATACTGTCAAACTAAGCGAAAAGTTAAGAAATACTAATCTTTGCTAAAAACAACTCTTATTATGAATACCTATAACTTATAACTAATTTAGTCTCTACAACGTGTTAATCAGCTGATCAGTTGGGTACCTCAGCCCAACTGATCAGCTGATCGAGTCAATTTGTATGAAAATCCGATTTTTTTTTTGGGTTTCTTGAAAGTTGTAGAACAAAATTTGTTCAGTTTCATAGGCTGGGGTACACGATCTGAGAGGTTTTGCGTTAGTTCATTAACACGTTGTTGGCTTCTAATCTAAATATCACATTAGAGCAACAACTTTTTCTATGCGTTCAGAATTTCCCTACATATTTTATAGAAAAACATAGGTAGTTAGTATGAAATATGTAATTAATAGGTCCATTTTATAACGACGTCGTCGGCACAGAAAGCTTACTTGGGAGCTCTATGTATCGAGCGAGCGGGTGTTCAGCCACAGTTTTATCCAAAATATTTACAGTAGGCATAGGCTAGTTTCCGCATTCATCCACACCACACGCACGATAACTCGAATGACGTCATAGTCCGCCCTATGACATTACGATGTTATCGTGGCGGCTCAATAATTGTCCGCTGCGAAAACAGACGGCTCGCCTTTGTTGACCAAGAGAAGATTTCCCAGTGTTGCGGTCTGATAAGCGACAAAGCTATTGAGACTATTATGTACCTACGCACTGGCACTAAGAACTTTTTAAAATAATTATTAAAAAAATCCTTTAAACTCGATAGGTAGACTGTTCTTTTAAAAGAACAAAAGGATCTTCAGTACTATTTCGCCATTTCCATAGTCTATTGGTTATTTGTACTAAACAGCATCATTTCTCAATTCCAGGTGGTGGAAACGGTGGTCTGCAAGCCGGAGCCAGCCGAATCACCCCCGAAGAAAGCGCGCAGTGACGACTACAGCTACGCGCTCTACTTAGACCCTTACGCGCAGCTGCATTACCAGGCCTTATCGGCTTTCCGCCCTTGGGGCAAGAGGGAACCAGTCCTGCAAAACCCTGAAAGGGTGGTCCGCGTAGCTCATTGCGCTAGGTTCCAGCGAGACTTCCAACCTAACGTAGCATTAAAACCTTTGACTCCGCCAGTTGATGACGTCACGTCATCAACATCGCCGCCTCCGACTGAACCGGAGTTGACGGCTCGGCTACTAGATGCTGAAGCAAGGCTAGCAGAACGGGCCAGGCGGCTGGACGAAAGAGAAGCAGAATTAGCACGTAGAGAAGCCAGACTAAATGAGAGAGAAGCAGAGTTAGCGCGTCGTGAGAGAGAGGAGAAGACCCCAGAACCCAGCGCTTCACCGCCCAAGCAAGAGGCCGAGCCGCCGTGTTGACCAACGGGAGTAATCATGAGGGTGTTCAAGTGATTTGCGAACGCTCAGTGACATTGCGTCTCAACAGTACAAAACGTTGATCGAGTTCGATTGGAAATGCGGCGCCTGTAAATAGATTTTCAATTTACTTTTCTCAATATTTGGGATACTGTTGATTTTTGAATAAGTCTCATGAGCTGAGTTGCTGTGCATGGGGAGAGCAGCGCGTCACATCACATGTTTAATATCAGTTTTACAACAAGCGGACCGTGGCTGGACGATTCAATAGGTGTATGTTCATAATCATATCAAGTACAGTTTTATGACATTATTGTTTATACATTATATACAGTTTTCTTGTAGTCTCTTCAACGTGTGCCATTCTGTAGGTACCTCTGTTACCTTTCATAAAACCTCAGTCTGCGCTCTTTCAATAATTAACGAAATACTCACATTATTATAGAAATAGTTATAAATATACGACCATAAGCATAATTTATACAGGGTTATTTTTTAAGGTTTTCGTTTTGCAATATGTACGTACACTATTCATTTAAGTAATTCCTCCATCGTACCGTGTTGGTAAAAAATATTTTAATTTTATTTTACTGAAGTACACTCTAAACCAATAGGTATGTGATGATATTTGTTTTGTGTTAACTAAATAACTCTGTATAAACCTCAACAATACCAAATAACTAATGGAGTAATAGAGTCCCAGCATCGTCATGCCTCCAATATTATTAAAAGATTGTTTGAAAAACTGATTCTAGGCCACTTCAACAACGAGGCACGTGTAACCCTTTACATCGGATTCATTGTGTTACTGATCGAGCTGTCGGCATCAAACCTATAATCAACTATAATTTCAAAGCGATGTAAGTTAATAAAAATTTACACAATCCAACAGCTCGAACGGTGTCAACATGTCCTTGTATAAAACGTGATCTTATATTTTATACATTAATCCAGAACGTCAAATTTAAAAATAAGGGGTTTATCCCACATTCTACCTCATTGTAATTATAAAAAAATTTGGCTAAAGTAATAAGTGTTATTTAAGCTGATTATAATTTTAGACTTTGTTTTCAAGTCTATACTTTGGAGCAATAAATTGTGAAAGTGAAATTGTCACTGCCTGATCTTTGTTATCAATCGTATTTATTGTTTACATTGTACGCACTGGTAGCTAATTAGCTATATTACTAATATCAGTAGACAAAAATGCAGGACGTTGCATTTTGTTCTGAACTTTTATTAGGAACCATATTGAAGATTGTATATAACTAGCAACGAAAAGTTCAAAACTATATTAAAATAATTTATAGTTACATTTAAAAAAAAAGAGCTGCCCAATCATACTATTTTGTTTGTACTTACTCGGAATTAAATCTCTATATCCTTGTTGGAACAGGTCATTTAAAAAGAACGAAATTAAACCGAAAAGTATCGTCGAAGATTTTTGTTTGGTTTGTTTGAATAGACCAATACCCTTACGAGGATATATGAGAACTAAATATTGTCCTGATTAACTTTGTCGTTTTTGTTACAATTGTGATTATCTCTTAAAGAATTCCACAAATAACGACGGGCATAGGTATAATAAACATTCTTAAATGAGCAACTAATGAAAAATTAAAAATATCGTACAATTCTTATTTCCTCAGCGCTTTACTATTAGTCAGTGACAAAATTGGTTTTGATATAAGTTTTGTGCCAATTTTGTTTACTCTTTTATGATAAGAATCAATATTAATTACAATGATTTTAGTAGCGTTATGTACCCTTTATGTAACTGGATGTAGACATGAAAATGCGTTTAATATTCTGCCAGTAGCAGTGCATTTTCTTTAGTGCATTATTTTTTGTGACTGAGAAGTATGTGTTTGAGTAGAAGAAAAAGAAATGTTGTTAACATGTTCGTGATCTCCGTGGCGAACAAGGAGAAGATTATATGTAATTTCGCCTCTTGTTTAGACTACTGTCTTAAAAATAACACATCACAGTTACTATTTTCTAGGATTGGCATTCGTTTAGTTAAAGTTGGTATTAGGGGAAAAGAGAAAAGTTTAAAGAATAACATCACAAAGCTTGCGGATAAAGCAATGCTATTTTCATGAATAGGTAGATAGCTCGAAAACGAGCCTTCGTTTAGCGCAATAAAATTGTGGAAGTATATGGAATAAAATTTCACTGTTATAGCGACTGTTTTAAACTTTGGCAAAGCTCAAATTGTAGAAAAAAATCTTTCAATTATGGTTTTTTACTTTTGAGAGAGTGCTATGTTACATTGTAGGTAGTTGTTATCATATAAGATTTCGGACTTAGGTTAGATATCTCTAGTCAGAGACTTTTGGAAAAATAAATTACCATTTACTTATTAATATATATTATTATTCTAATAGGTACCTACCGTAAGCGAGTGTAATAAGAGTAACTTATTGTTTAAATATTAAATATGTAGTGTAGGTACATTAGAATGTGACTGTAATGTCTTGATATTCATGATTTTTAAGTTAAGTACATATATATTATAATTCTGAAACTTTTCTGTCAGTACTGTTGTTGAATACGTATTTTGGTGCTATGATGTTTTGGCTTGGCTAACTTAATGTTTAATTTAATTATGTAACATATAATTCATTTTAGTAGGTATTTATTGGCAATGTGTCGGTTTTAGTAAAATTGGTTTTGAGAAAACTTATTTTTCCAGAGTTCTTAGAAATATCTATTATTTGCAAAGTGCAATGGCTTAGCCGTTGGTAACCTAAATGTAACGCTTTAATCGCGTAGGGTAATAATTTATAAGTACGTTGTATCGATGGAAAAGTTTCAAAAAGACATCACCTCTCACTGTCTTGGTAACAAATAATGAATGGTGCTAAATAAATACCTAATAATTGAAAGTGACTTTCTTTTCCATTTCAAAAACTCACTCAATATTTTGTTGATTTATATTCTTGCTCGGAAGCGTCTGTTTGTAGCGTGGTGAAAGACAGTGAGCAGTGTGGTTATTTATTTTACGGTGCGCGTAAGTCAGGCTGTAAATTTTTAATACATGTAAAACACGCAGGGGAACTGTCTCTATTTTTATTTATTTTGCCATTCACTGGAAATATCGATGTCGTAATCTATCATTTTTAGTTACGCCTAAAAACTCTGGCATAAATAGGACAACACAACAATACGGTCTCATAAACTAGTGCTGCCCTCTTTAACGTAATTTAGGATAAAATGATAAATGCAATATATAGTTGTACAATATAAAGTCTAATAGCTAAGAACCCCAACATGTCCTAATTATGTCATTGTTTTATCCGCCATAAACAAGAACTTTCAGTTTTTATTTGCTGGAGACAAGTTTTGCGTGGTTGGTGATTTGCCAGGGTATAGCATACTCCTGTGATCTCAAGGTATGATTGTTAATTAAATACATCCGTTTATAAAATGATGGTGTTGTGATGGTCGCAAATTCTAGTTGTTAAAGCATTCGTTGGAAATGGTACCTGCCATATCACGATATTTCTTGGGCACCCTTTTCGATGACGTCACAATTGCTATTACAATTTTAGCCCTAGAAAGCACTGATGCACTCAACACCTAAAGCCATTTTCTATCAAAAAAGAAATTATTATTTTTGACTCGTAACTTATCTTTGACATGCCATAACATAATAACACGAGAAACATATATGTAGAATCACTTTTGCCATTTTGGGATACTGTTCTTTAAAAAGGACGGAAGCTTCAGAGGTCCTGTATATTTAACAATTTCATATTTTGTCCTGAATGTCATGGCTCTAATAGATAGTTTTCTAAACGAACCTAATACCTATTTAATTGAAAAATTTCATATTTTGTCCTGAGTGTCATGGCTCTAATAGATAGTTTTCTAAACGAACCTAATACCTATTTAATTGAAAAATTTCATATTTTGTCCTGAGTGTCATGGCTCTAATAGATAGTTTTCTAAACGAACCTAATACCTATTTAATTGAAAAATTTCATATTTTGTCCTGAATGTCATGGCTCTAATAGATAGTTTTCTAAACGAACCTAATACCTATTTAATTGAAAAATTTCATATTTTGTCCTGAGTGTCATGGCTCTAATAGATAGTTTTCTAAACGAACCTAATACCTATTTAATTGAAAAATTTCATATTTTGTCCTGAGTGTCATGGCTCTAATAGATAGTTTTCTAAACGAACCTAATACCTATTTAATTGAAAAATTTCATATTTTGTCCTGAATGTCATGGCTCTAATAGATAGTTTTCTAAACGAACCTAATACCTATTTAATTGAAAAATTTCATATTTTGTCCTGAGTGTCATGGCTCTAATAGATAGTTTTCTAAACGAACCTAATACGTATTTAATTTAAAAATTTCATATTTTGTCATGTGAGTGTCATGAGTCCATGACTTTAATAAGTAGATAGTTTTCTAAATAAAACCGTGCCAATTTTCTGAGTGGTGTTGCGTACAGACAGTGGTTTCTAGCCTACTGCCATGTTTTTACGAGAGAGATATCAAAAGGTTTACTTACATAACTTTTTTGTTTATACTGAATTATTTATGCATTCAGGAATCTGAGCATGTTATATCAGTTACTCATTGCAGATATTTTGGCGCAAATTTTTACAGCAAGTTCAGGACATGATACTGATTAATTTCCCTAAAAACTCTGACAAGGGTATTACAAACTAGTACCGCCCTCGTGGCATTAACTTTAATTTTCAATGTTGTTTTTTTAGATTGTCTTTAGTCTTTGAATTTGCGTGCTGCGTCAAAGGCTTGGTAGAACGTGTAATGTTTTGTGCCAACCACAAAGATCATGGGTTCAAAGGAATGGAACAAGGCAGTAGGTGTGAAATTAGAATTTGCTTTTTAAGATACTTATGTAACTTGACTAGGAAATAAAGCTATTGGACACTTCATAGTAATTAAAAAAGTTTAAAGTCTTGTTAAAAGGTGTTTGGGTAAAATTCTGGTCAGGTTTGTTAATTTTATTACACCCATCATGGAATCGTCATAAACCCTTTTTGGAGTCCAGTGGCGCCCCCATTATTATTTTGATTGAAAAAGAAGTAAAACAATACTGATGCTTATTTTCGGCGGAAAAACATTTTTTACGTGTAATGCTTCTTATTAAAAAAAATCAAATATCTAAATATCATTTGTATTTGCGATTATAATAAAAAAAATTATATGGGGGGCTACTGGACCTAATTCATTAAGAGTATCGCCTGTGGCGCCCTCGTATGAAATTAATTTATTTTGTCTAAAACAAATGGTTTCTGTGAATGTTACGAGAACCATCCAAATGACTAATGTATCTAGCTTTAATATCTACACATCTAAAGCTTTCCTTTAACATTCACAAATCTTCGCTTTCAAGATAATAATTTCAAGTGAGAACGCCGCTGGCCTTTTCATAAGGGTTTAACAGCGAAACATTTGGGAGTGTTTCGACATCAACCAATTGTATGTAACTAATTTAATTAATAGTTAAGATTCATACTGATTTTAAGTAAAACTTATTACTTACATAGCTTTTTATTAAAATTGTCCAAAGTTTTACACGGATTATGGAAAATGATATGGCATTATCGAAATCGAAATCTAAGATGATTACGACGGTATTCAGTCGATTTAAATTCTTTTTCTACTCAAATTTTTATTTAGTAGGCCATCTATTTGCTAAAATATCGTAAAAAATACCACAAATAGTACTTAGATAATTATGCTACTTATTTTCTAACTCCATTTAAGTAGCCGTCGAACTTGTCAGATCTTTAGTCGAAAATATTACAAAGTTTTGGCGAGTTTTGTATGATATTCTTATTATTTAAAGCGATTGTTTTTTTTATATTTTACCTATATTAGTTGGTATCTACTGTCTACCATCATTTTGAGAATTTCCTACCAAATGTTCACGTGTATTATCCGCGTTATATACCTACTCGTATTGTATATACTGGGCAAAATCAAGGCGCATGCCTATATTGATATAATATCTTGCCCAAAACTATGTTTCTGTCCGCTAGATGGCGGCGGTTGTAATATAATTTGAATATTAGAAGTTTTTGTATTCAAGAACAATATGTTTTGCAATTTTAGATTTCCATTGCGACTGCATACCGGCTTGATTATGAAATGTGTGTTTATATCAGGAATTTGTATTGCTATGAAAAGAACAATGGATTTGACGCGAAATCGGCATTCCCAAAAAGAAAATTAAGAAAAATACCTTAGTATTTTACGCTTTTTATGTTTCTTTGTCCAAAAAAAGGTGTAAGTAATATAAAAATGTACGATACTGACTGTGCCAAAAGTGCGATAAGCCCGCGGTATTTTTAGATTGGCATTTTGTATGGCAGAAGTCGGAACACGCTTAGCGTGTTTGACCCGAACTAGAGCCTGGACTTTTTATGGTCCAGGCTCCATTCTGCTGTGCTTTACTTTACAGCGACATCAAAAGAGACAGTAGTGTACATCTGAATAGGACCATTGTTTGTCAAAACACAGCAATCCTCTACCCTACTTTCCCATACAAACGTATAGTCGATAGCTTTTATGAAATTTTATTTCGTAATTTAAAAAAAATTGCACTTAAATGCATATATATACTTACTTTCAGCCCACATCAACCCACTGTTGGGCGTAGGCCTCCCTTTTTAGGCATATATCTAGGCACATTTAAATATGAACTTTAAAGAAAATATAAAGGAGTAAGTAAAGTTTTCCATACTGATTGTCAAAAATGATATGATTATGATACACTACCTATACTTACTTAATTTCTTTCAAGTTTATACTGTAACTGTTAAAACAAGTCTTATGCTTAGATATGTGCAATTTCTTTGAAATTCCAAAATTTTGCCCAATGCTAGACTACGTTTGAATGAAAAAGTCAGATTATGTCTAGGTTAGGGAACCCTGAGCATAAGCAGTCAAAAGAAGTAAATCATGCAGCTCAATTGTAAAGGCACATTTGGCGTCAAACCCCTTTTAGTCCAGCCAACATTCCTTAAAGTTGGATTATCCAAACCGGAACAGAAAACAGATTGTATGAAATTGTACCTGATACTGATAAATTAGAGTAATAAGATTATAAAGTATAATGTTCTGTTATGCACACACATGTTCGTAGCGTGTGGTTCCGAAGTGTGTTTTTACTTGAAAATAAAAAGCTTTTAAGTACCTTGTGGAGCAATAAAATGAATGATTTCCATAGAAGACTTTTATTTGTATTCCTAACATTTACTTCCAGTACTTTCGCCTATTCTCATCCAGTGGTACCTAAGTAAGGTTACCCTGGCAGGAAAATACCGAATTCGGTAGTCAGACTATATTAGATACCTATTTTATCCGTTACGTCCTGCCTATAATTTGTCCTCTCGTACGTAGTTTTTGAGTAGCAGCACATGTACATGATCAAAGTTGCACAAAGAGCGATGGAGCGCGCCATGCTCGGCATCAAGCTGCTGGATCGTGTAGGTACCAAACGTAGAAATTCGCCGCAATACTACAGTCGAAGACGTAGGTAAACGAATCGCGCGGCTAAGATGGGAATGGGCGGGACACTTGGCTAGAAGAGAAGTTGGTCAATGGACCAGAGCAGTAACAGAGTGGTGGCCGAGACAAGGAAACAGACCAGTAGGGAAACCACCCGGTGGTCGGATGACATTGTGAGGGTGACGGGAAAGCACTGGATGAGACTGGCACAGGACCGTAGAAAATGGCGCGAGAAAAGGGAGGCCTATGTCCAGCAGTGGGTTGATGTGGGCTGAGAAAAGAAGAAAACGTTCTTGAGTTATTGGCCAAAATTTGAAATAGGTATCTATCAAGACAATTTTGATTTGATAAAGTGTCGTCTTCTGTCTTGTATAGTCGTCTTCTGTTTTTTTATCTTACCTTGTCAAGTCATAGTCCATGATCAGTCAGTAAAGACTGTGGTAGAGGCTGTACGCCCGGATATCCCCATCTCCATACCTATCAAGAAAAGGCTGGGGTAACGTTACTCCAGCAGAAAATGGTTTGGCCAATAATTAAAAAACTATATACGAATGGAATCTCCTAAAGTCCCGCGCAATATGCGTCTTCGTTTCTCGTCCCCGCACTTCCCCCATTCTCGCCTTGTCGAGGGGCGAGAGCGGGCGAGCACACAACCATTGATGTGTGCACGGCATACGCGGCCGCACAAGAAAGGGGGAGAGGTGCGGGGACACATGCGCGTACCTAGGTACCGAAGGAGATTCCGTTCTGTATGTAATACTCACTGTCTTCTGTGCCACTACTTGGTCCAATGTCAGTCGTGACAGTCGTCGATATGAATGGAGAGCAGGCGATTCTCACAGCCGCAGAATAACTTTTGACAACCTCCGTGGCGTAATGGTTAACACGCTAGACCGCTAATCCGGAGGTTCTGGGTTTGATCCCCAGTCAGGGCAAGTTGGAAAATGGCCTTTTTCAAATTGTCCTTGGTCTTGGGTGTTTATCTATATATGTATTTATCATAAAATATAGTATCGTTGAGTTAGTACCCCATAACACATTTAAAAAAAACTTACTTTGGGCACAGCGGCGACCCTCCCTGTACTCACTCTCACGAGTTCGAACGCCGGTGACCTTGAGCCGGAGAACGTAACGCTAGGGTTGATACCGAACCGAAATGGAATATCGTGATTCGTGCGGTGCGTGAGAGAGAAGCGAACTAGGTGCCAGCCCTCGGCCAATGCAGTCGGCAACGGGGCGTTCCACGCCCCGCGCGCCTCTCAAGGCCTCCACGCAAATCCAGCCACCCACACATAGCCGCAAGCGATTTTACGAGATAATTTCCATATTGCTCTTCGTCATGCACTAGATAGCCCTTTAAATTATTTTATGAACCACCGTTGAAAGTATTTACATTAGTCCGTCTAGCTTTAAAACTTGCCTCCGCCAAAAGTGGCTACGGCAAGTAGTCCCAAATATGGAAATTATCACCATATTTACGAGTTAACCATTTATTTTACACTTCAAGGCCATTTGCCTATATCTTCACCCCACAAGGTACGTTTACCCGTGGAACATCACATATCCTAATTACTAACTTCCGGTCTAGAGTAGGACCACTCCATCACTTCCTGTGAGTGTCGTAATAGGCAACTAAAGGGATAAGCACAAACATCTCGTGCTACAACTGCATTCCCAAGGAGGGTTAATATTAGGCGGTGGCCTGTTGTAAAACTTTTCGCACAAATGCAATCGCAAAGACAGTTGACGTCCCGTCAGACAGCAGGCGGCCGGTAGTAAAATGACAATTTTATAATTTAAACTGTTACGGCTATTTCTTCTCCACTTCACAATGTTTTTACGATCCTTGGGTGAACATTGACGTGCATATTATGTGGAGTAAAAATAAACCGGTCAAGTGCGAGTTAAACTCGCGTGGAGAGGGTTCCGTACAATTGATTGAATTCTTATAGGTTTTCCTGTAATCTACAAGCAATAAAGTATATTTTTATTTATTTTTTTCAAAATTTTAGGCTCAGTAATTTCGGAGATCAGGGGCAATGGTCAATTTTCGTCTTCTTTCAGGAATAAAATCAAAACTATTCATTTTACAATAACAACAAAAATATATTTGGGATCCTCATAACAAACCCTTTCATTTGATATAATATGACTTACATGACACAGTAAGGTTTGCAAACATTTTTTTTTATTTCCTAATTTGTCCCCGGAAAATGACCCATATTTTAAAAAATATTTATTTACTTTGCACATATGTTTTTGGGTCCAGTAGATTCGGAGCAAATTGTGACGGACGGACAGACAGACGCACGAGTGATCCTATTAGGGTTCCGTTTTTTATTTTTTTGTACGGAACCATAAAAGCGGGATAGCGCACTCCTGGCTCCGAAGCAGTGCAGCTGAGGATGCAACCGGAAACGCGCTGAGATGAAGACGATCGGTACTCAGCACCTGGGGCCGTGAACCCATATACCTAGGGACGCAACACGCTCAGCTCAGCGTGATAATGGCCTCAATGTAGATGCAACCAGACAATGCAAAAAATAATCCTGAAGGTTGACTGGTAGTGGATGCTACTGAAAAAATATTCTTGGCCCATCGTTTAGATTATTAAAAACTTATGTACTTACACGTACTTTTTTTTCTCTGAAAAACAATTACTGACGAAGTTGTACGATTATTACACAGCGTTGACGTCACAAGCCCCCTCTGGAACTAAGATACTTTGTATATTTGTGAATTTTAACTTTTTTAATAAACTGAAAAATATGGGTACATTATTTTTGGAAAATCAAACTAACGGACCATCCCTATTAGTTGCCCCACCGAGGTGGGACAGTCCAAGAAGAGCGAGACACCCATTCCCATTCTAATTCCTTGCTATTATATATGTTGACGCCATGACGCTTGTAGGTACCATTTATTGATGGTAAATAAATTAATGGTTTCGTAAGGCACGGGACCTAGGTGGTTGGCATGCAATGAGAGAGCCTTATTCCCAACAGTGGGATATAGAAGGCTGCCAATGATGATGTTGAAATATACAACGTAGAAGTGGAATACCCGTAATAAATCGAACCACGGTCTATACTAGATCATTATAGTATAATGAAATTAACACAGTTAACACAGCCACAAAACAAACAAAAAATCGGCATTTCGATACAAAAGTGTGATGCCGCCCGGGCGATTTGTATGAGAATGTCGAATATTTTTTATCTTTACTATTATTTTAATTTCATTATACAGGTGAAGATATAGGCAAATGGCCTTGAAGTGTGAAATAAATTGTTCTCTCGTAAATATGGTGATAATTTCTATATTGCTCTTCGTCATGCACTAGATAGCCCTTTAAATAATAAATAATGAAACTATTATTGGTGATCCGTCTAGCTTTAAAACTTGCCGTGGCCACTTTTGGCGGAGGCAAGTTTTTAAGACTAATGTAAATACTTTCAACGGTGGTTCATAAAATAATTTAAAGGGCTATCTTGTGCATGACGAAGAGCAATATGGAAATTATCTCCATATTTACGAGTTACCAATTTATTTCAAATGAGGGCGCCACTTCAAGGCCGTTTGCCTATATCTTCACCTTAAGTGATCTAGTAGAGTATAGCCTGTGGCTCAATTTATTACGGGTAGGTATGTCCCTTCCACGTTGTATACATACATTTAGTACCAACTGCTCACATAGATGGCAGCACACATATTACTAGCAATCCTGCGAAAGGGTTAGGTAATAAGGTTCAAATACTAGGTAAACAGAGAAAATTACCTTCCTCTAAATGTCTCTCTCTTAAGACGATACACGGTGTCCAGTGCTGCCCCCGTTTGTAGTAAATTATTTGTAAAGAAACGGAGATATCATTTAAAATTTTGAGCTAGCAAAACCTAGATAACCCTTCAAACTATTTTATGAACCACTGTTTACAGTTTAGTGGGAACGTTAAGCTTTAGTTTGCATTTTTGCGAAAAACGGCCTCTTTTGGTAATATGAATGATATCTCCGTTTCCTTGTAAATAATTTATTTCAAACTAGCTGTGCCCGCGACTTCGTTCGCGTGGTTGTCGGAATGTTATATAGCCTAAAGCCTTCCTCTATAAATGGACTACCCAACAAAAAAAGAATTTTTCAAATCGGACCATTAGTTCCTGAGATTAGCGCGTTTAAACAAACAAACAAACTCTTCCGCTTTATAATATTAGTATAGATGAGGGCCGCACTGGACACCGTGTATCGTCATAGTCACTAGATGGCGAAGTAGATAACAAGTGAGACCAAAGAAATATGAACATATGTATTTGTTATGTATTTATGTAAGTATATTTATGTGGGTATGTATCTTATCCATTTATTTAGTTTTGTATTGTAGGTACACGCCAATTAGGTACCTCTTTTTTTCCATTTTCTCTCGCGGGTCTACTGGTAGAAATATCTTTAGAAATAAGTAGCACCTAAGTACTATGTTTTCCTTATTTTTAACATATATAGTTTGTAAATTTACAAGTGTACTTGAATAAACAAAATAAAGTAGGAGCAAATAATTTTATAATACCTACATAAGAACTTACGTAGTATCACAGAATACAGTAAGAGTAGGCAGAACGGAATCTCCTAAGGTACGCGCAATATGCGTCCCCGTTCCCCGCACCTCTCCCCCGGTTCTTGACGGCCAACGTAAGTCATCGAGGCGAAAACGGGGGAGGTGCGGGGACGGGGAACTGGGACGCATGTTGCGCGTACTTTAGGAAATACCGGCCTGTGCTAGTATCATATCACAGAATAAATACTAGTACTCACGCTAGTATTTGAACCTTTATTATCTACCTACCTTACGCAGGTTTACTAGTATTTTGTGTGCTGCCATCTATGTGAGCAGTCGGTACTAATTTGTATATGTGACGTTCCACGGGTAAAGGTAGGTACCTTATGGACGCTGGCACTTACGACATTGTGTTTATTTAAGACGGCAGTCTCCGACCGTGGGAATTTTTGATTGAACACCCGAATCTATATTTTCTAGTACATGCACCCTGGAGACGAATTTACACGAATTCAGGCGCAGCGAGCGGTCTGCCTTATCAGCGTTTTTGTCCCCATATTTATTTGAGAATTTCGGAGAACTTTCTATCTTTTTACAAAAGACAAATTATTTTTATTTATTTATTGTACGTGTTTGAGCATGAATCAATCTTCATATATGTGTATTTTTTTTAACTCAGTCGTATGCGCAAGAAATTTGACGACGTATTCGCTTATATTTTCTTCAAAGTTTAACCTTTTTAACTAAGTTTTTGAATGAATTAAAAAAAAAGTTACTAAAATGTTCTCATTCACTTTTTAGAATTTTTCTTTGTCTTCTCTGTAATTTATACACAACTTCATATTTTAAATTCCGTGTAAACAACAAAGACATGAACGTCGCGCACTGCAAAAAATTTAAACACGTCTCAGGTTATTTAGAATTAAACTGAAAATTATTGATTTACATTTCTCATTCACTTTTTTAATACTTAAATTTAACATATCTTAACATATTGTTACTAAGTTTGGCTCCAATCAGCTCCGAAAAAGCAGTCAAAATCACTAAAAATGAGGAATGGGCCCTTAAGCTTAGTTAATTTGTACGAATTATTTTTCTAAACGTCTTAAGCGCCAGCGTCCACAAGGTACCTTTACCCGTGAAACGTCACATTTAGTCTACAAGTTTGCTATTTACGTGCCTTCCAATAGTTTGTATGACATTAACACTACTCAAGGTAACCCAGAGAACTTCGCTCGGTCGTTGAACTAACATTAACATTAAGGATTAGGAAGAAAGGATCAAAGGCACAAAAAGAAAGAAAAAATTACATCGTATCTGATAGGGGGGATACATAAATTTTTCGGGGTCCAGTGCTGCCCCCATTTGAAAGGAAACGAAGATCATTTAAAATTTTGTCCCATACGTACCATTAAAGTAAGAACGTTAAGCATTTCTTAGCATTTTTGCGGAAAACGGCCACTTTTGGCAAAAATGCTAAGAAAAGCTTAACGTTCCCACTTGAAACTGTAAACAGTGTTCATAGAATAGTGTGAAGGGTTATTTAGGGCTTCACAAAAACAAAATTTTAAATTATATTTCAGTTTCCTTTCAAATAATTTATTTCAAATGGGGGCAGCACTGGACACCTTAATAGACAGCTTGAAAAATCTGACATAGGGACTTTATACACTCGGAAAACCAAATACAACTTTTATACAAAACCATTATATTAACAAAATATTGTAATATTTCATTTGGAATGATAACATAAATATATGAAATATTATCCTTAACGTGTCCTATTGCACCGGTAATCATTGTGAATATATTCTTATAAAATCCTCTCCCTACATTAAATTCATAGAGTTAAAAATGCCCCAAACCTCAGTTCCATAACCCAAGAAGAATATTAACCATAGATTTGGCCATAGCTTTTACAATTTGGATCGAATCTGTTCGATTCTGCCTGAGGCTTGTCGCTGTAAGTCTGTTAGTTTCATAGCGAGTCCCATGTTTCCTTGGATCTTGATTTTTCCTTGGAAGAATGCCTTTTGAGGGTTAAGTTTACCAGAAATTAGGTCGGCAACGTCTTCGTCATTAATCGTGAAGGTGACGTCTGGTTTTTCTTTACCGTTGTACGTGACCTTTCCTTTGCCTTCTTTCGCGTTGATTACCCAGTACCCTTCGAGTCCGTTGGGTCCGTTCCTGACTTTGAAGCCGTAGATGCCCCTGACTTTCTCGATGAGGTTGTCTTTGTCATCCTTCATCGCCTCTTCGAGGATCTTCATGTATTTGAAGACTTTGAAGTCGTCAGGGCTGTCGGCGACGGCCACATTCTTGGGAGAGGCATCCGTGAAGCCCTTGCGGTACATGGTGATGACGACGGCTCCTCCGAGACCCAGGTTATGTTGCAAAGCTAGTCTCGCGCGCGGCACCTGGAAACCACATTAATTTCTCGCTTTATTATGTGTAAATTCAATAGGGTATTTAACTGCGTTTGTTTTTGGACAAAATAACCATGACAAATTAAGCCGAAAATGGGCAATCAAGGGAAATAATGTAGTTTTGAAAATTGGCACAGGGCTTTGGACTCCACAAGGTATAACTGTGCCAATTTTCAAAACTACACGAATTATTTCCACTGGTTTTATAATTTTTTTTCAGGCTAATATTATTTCTGAAACAACAAATAACTCTAAAAAGAAGTATTTCTGAAAATAGCAAAAAAATTGGGTGTTTAAAAAAGCAGCTATTAGCATTTCAAATATTGTTATCTTTTTTCTGTAACTTGACAGTTCTTCCATTAGATTTGAAAAGCATAACTTACTTATTTTTGAGTGAATTAAGAAAAATCTTTTTGTTTTCGGTTTTGGATAGTGTTACTGTTTAACATAAAAAAAAATTGTTAAATAAGTATCGTATTTTTTCTTCTTTGGACAAATCACACTAATAGAGCTATACTAGCCCCAAAGTCTAAACTTGTGTTATGGAATACTAATTCAACGATACTATGTATATTTTATAATAAATATATATAGATAAACACCCAAGACCCAGGAAAATTTGAAAAAGGCCATTTTCCAACTTGCCCTGGCTGGATCGAACCCAGAACCCAGTATTTATATTACATGCCAACCAACCTAAATTAGATTTAAGAGAAGAAAAGTTAATCTTAAGTATATCTAATAACTTCTAAACTCGAGGAGCTCAGTGGCCCGGCGGGAGTGCGCATTACCAGCGCTTTCGCAAGTAAAGCGGCACCGGGCGTTGTCCGCACTTGGATGGGTGACCACAAGTGGCATAAAAATTTCTTGAGCTCCTCCGTGCTTCGGAAGGCACGTATAAGCCGTTGGTCCCGGCTGTCATCATTGTATGGCAGTCGTT
This sequence comes from Acrobasis repandana, assembly GCA_963576875.1. Lineage (NCBI taxonomy): Eukaryota > Metazoa > Arthropoda > Insecta > Lepidoptera > Pyralidae > Acrobasis > Acrobasis repandana. The sequence continues at coordinate 3,475,278 of OY756230.1, read as the reverse complement.
AAGCTATGTCAGATGCCTTTAGGCAGCTTGAAAAATCTGACACCAGTTTTGGCCACTTACATACACGATAAACAACAACACTTCTAAACTTTTGTTCAATCATACCTAAGAATAAGAATACACGATTAAATCACTTTTCAAACAATAGATAGAAGTATTAGTAACCTTGAATTCATAATACTGACAACATTTAAGCGTTTGCCTAAGGCGTTTGCATTGTTCTTTATTTTTGAAGAGAAGGCATTTTTGGTGATAGGAAAAACCATTGAACTCGCGACACTGTTACCGACACCACCTTGTTCAAGTTATCACTTCTGGCACTCCCGGACTGCCACTGTTTATTTTTTGACATCACTAGGAAATTACTTTGTACTTAGCACTCGTCATATACAAACTACTTTCAGTACGGTTCTACGTAAATTAGAGTATAATCAGGCCTGTGTCACTCCCCGTTTAGGTATCGAAAATGAACCTTCATTATTACTATGCGCGCAGGCGGCCCCCCCGGGTGGTAAATTCAGTTATACGAATCGTTTTTCCAGAGTAATAAGAATGAAATTGGCTTGCAATGGATGTCAGGTATCTGCGTGCGTCACCTGCACCCGTGGTGACAAATGTGAGCACGCCAACACCTCGTGCTTACGCGACTGCTGCAAGCCAACCTCCCAGGAAACAGCAGTTACCTCAACGCAAGATGGAGGTGGTTCCAAAAAAAGGACCTACTCCCGTATCAGCTCCTCAAAAGGGGCCTGCTGACCAGGATGTCTTCATCAAGGTGGAACGGAAGAGGAAGAAGCCCAGTCCATGTCAAAACAAGTGCGGTACTGCGCTCAGTGGACCAAATATGCTCCTGCGTGCTGCCGTGCCTACGACCATGCTCTATGTGTCTCGCTTACATCACTCCACTAAGATCGAGGAGTTGGTGGAGTACATAAGAGTAAAGACTCATTACACCCTGAGGGTCGTAAAATTGGAATCGCGTCACAGCGTGAATTTTAATTCGTATGTGGTGCGAGTTCCAACTGCTCAGCTGGCGACCTTCACCAAGGAAGATTTCTGGCCGAAGGGTGATGTGTTCCGGAGATATCGCGGGCGGTTACCTGACACCAGTACACAGTGCAATGCGTCACAAAAACAATAAATAGGTTTAATTTTTACAATTTATATGTATGTTAGTTTTTAAGGTATATATTATATGGGCCTTATTATTATTATTATGCGAAAAGGTGCTGAGTTCTGACGTGAGCTAAATTAAACCATATCGCTAGCCACATTGAGTAGATATTTCTTTGAATTTCTTTACTGAGTGAGACTACTGTACGTTAGTACAGTAGTCAGTAGTAGTAGTATTTATTCTGTGGTATAATACCCATGTGTACATGAAAGTGAGCAATGTACAATGTAACTACTAAGTAACTGTAGAGTGAGATTGACCAGTATGATTGCGCTATACCTAGGTAGGTAATTAGGTATGTACCAGTCTATGTTTGAATTTTGTAATGATTTAGCTATTAGACTATTAAACGAGAAATTCGTATAACATCGGTTCAGTAATTTTTGCGTAATGAATGAATAAAGGTTGGACACGAAGGAAAGAACTGCCCTCCTTTCATTATTAAAGAAATCAAATTATTTCCGCGAAAACTATGTAACTAAAATGTTTTTTTACAAGATATATGTATGTATACTCGTATAAGTATGTTTGTTCGGGTGGAATCTTGCAACTCAATTTTGAAGCAGATATCTTCAACTGATTGAGCTGAAATCTTGCGCGCATATGTATATCGCGTGACAATGCAATATTATGATGACTTGAAGTTGATCTGATGATGGAGCTGTAAGGTGGCCATAGGAACTCTGTAATGAAACGACGCAACCACCTTGAGTTTGGACTTAATTATTTTGTGTTGACAAGACCTTTGGTCTCACAATAAAAGCTTGTACAAATAAACCGGCCAAGTGCGAGTTAAACTCGCGTGGAGAGGGTTCCGTACAATTGATTGAATTCTTTTAGGTTTTCCTGTAATCTACAAGCAATGAATTATATTTTGTATTTTTTTTTCAAAATTTTAGGGGGGGGGGGGGTCAATGGTCAATTTTCGTCTTCTTTCGTGAATAAAATCAAAACAATTCATTTTACAATAATAACAATAATAATATTTGAGATCCTCATAACGAGCCCTTTCATTTGATATATGACACAGTAAGATTTGCAAAACTTTTTTTTTAAATTTCCTAATTTGCCCCCGAAAATGACCTTTATTTAAAAAAAAATTATTTACTTTGCACATATGTGTTTGGGTCATAGGATTACACCATCCTAGCAATTTTCACTTGATTCGGTCCAGTACATTCGGAGCAAATTGTCTGTGACAGACGGACGGACAGACAGACGCACGAGTGATCCTATAAGGATTCCGTTTTTTCATATTTTGTACGGAACGCTAAAAATGTTTTTTTTTTTTATAAAAACATGATAGCGAATGTAATGAAGCGGTAGTGGCCAAGCGGTTAGGCAGTAGGTTGAGCGTCTGTAAGACACAGGTTCGATCCTCACAGCGCGGGTTGCGACTTGTACCTCTGAGTTTGAGCTCATGTAAGGTCATTTTCAATTCAACTACTACTTGCTTCCGGTGAAAGAAAACATCTTCCAAATGTTTTCTTTCACCCGCACACCAGTTCACTAGTATCTAGCCATTCAAATTATTCAATAAACTATCTATGTACTTGTGTTAACGTATATCAAGGTCAAGTTTAAAATATATTTCTGCTCACTTAGGGCGGAAACGGATTTTAAAACAAACGACTACAATGGCATGTAAAACATTCCAACCATATTCGAAGATAAAATAATTTAAATTTTCCCAATTGTCCTTCTTTACCCATTCATTCACGAAGTGTGGAAGTGTAAAATTTTTTTTGAACAAGTTTCACAAGTAAGGTAAATATAAAGAAAATATTCATAAAGTTACATACATACTTGTATTACAATAGGTACCTATATAAAGTGCGGAGCGCCTAACATATCAGAGCCCTAGTGACTCTGGGGCGAAGTCCAACGAGGTCAAACATTGTTCGTGCCGCGAATCTGTGTAGCTACTGCCTACTACTGAATATGTGAGATAATACGAGTATGTGTAGCTACTGCCAAAGTAGGGTAATACTTTTCCAGCGTATTATTATTAAGTAAGTAGGTATGACTTATTATGTAGGTAGACCATTATTTTGACACGCTCTAACTAAAAGTGTTGACGGATTTTAACGCTTTCACTGCCATCCTTATTTTCCAGTTACCACCTTTTTTTTAACGCAAGCGCAAGTTGCGCTGGTAAAAATTGTATGAACGACGCAGTTGCGTCGCGTATCTTGCGCTACGTGTGGTTCGACCCTAAACGTGTAAAAGAGTAAATTAATTTTTAACAATTGACTTAGGACGATACACGGAGTCCAGTGAAGCTCCTATTTGAAATAAATTATTTGAAAGGAAACGGAGATATCATTTAAAATTTTGATCTAGTAAAACCTAGATCTACAAACTATTTTATGAACCACTGTTTACTTTACAGTTTAAAGTGAGAACGTTAAGCTTTAGTTTGCATTTTTGCCAAAAGTGGCCGTTTTCCGCAAAAATCTCACTTTAAACTGTAAACAGTGGTTCATCAAATAGTTTGAAGGGTTATCTAGGTTTTACTAGATCAAAATTTTAACTGATATCTCCGTTTTCTTTAAAATAATTTATTTCAAATGGGGGCAGCACTGGTCTCCTTGTATCGTCTTAAGGTAAATACCGTGCAGATAATATAATTAAATAATTTTAAGAGCTATCTAGGGCCTAACTTTTAGCATCGATGCTTTTAGTAATATGTTCACAATATTAACAATCAAAAAAATTTATTTCAAATGAGGCCACTCCTGCAAGCTGCATCTTAACAGAAACATCCGTCATTTTTTTAAGGTTATTCCTAACAGTAAATTATATTCAAGCGTTTTAAACATTTTCAGTATATCCCTATAAAAAAAAACTCCTTACCTAGCAACTCAGAGCAACATGTACATAAAGGAGGCATAAATAAACGGGCAAGTGCGAGTCGGACTCGTACATTAAGGGTTCCGTACCACCGTACAATGTTTTATAACGAAGAAACACGTTTCTTGTATGACGACCCCCTTTAATTTTTAACTTTATTTTATTTTTAGTATTTGTTGTTATTGTGGTCATAGTAATACATAATTGGTGAAAATTTCAAGTATCTACTTAATGCCATTATAAAGATCAAGTTAAAAACGCTGAAAAAAACACGCTTCTTGTATGACGACCCCCTTTAATTTTTAACTATTTTTTATTTTTCGTATTTGTTGTTATAGCGGCCACAGTATACATAATCGGTGAAAATTTCAAGTGTCTAGCTATTACGGTTCAAGAGATAGAGCCCTGTGACAGACGGACAGACAGCGGAGTCACAGTAATAGGGTCCCGTTTGCACCCTTTGGGTACAGAACCCTAAAAAACTAGAGGAAAAAGAAATCTTATTTCGCTTTTGTTCGAGCTGATTTCAATAAGTATTTTACTGTATTTTACCTCACATATAGTTGCAGCAATGTTTCTGTGTTCACTTATATCACTACACTAATCATCGGCAGTAAATCACCTACAAGAATTGTGTCAAGTCACTAATATGCTAATACATTAAAACACAATGTCAAAGATACCCATTAAGTCTGTCTGTTCTTCGTGAATATATTTGGGTAAATTGATTCCACTTATTTGGTACTGTCAATAGTAATAAGTTACCATCACCTTTATGCGGTAGTATTAGTGGCGAAATTGCTGCTCACTGCATGTACACTCACTTCTACAAGGAGTTACAAGTCATGGTCATGTGAATTTACCTAAATAAAATAAATTTATTGACACATGGTTTCAACAAGTTAATTTAAGGTACAATGCAGATGTGGGGTGAAATAAATTGTTTGATTGTAAATATGGAGAAATTTTCTATATTGCTAAAAGTTAAGCACTAGATAGCCCTTTAAATTATTTAATGCACTAATTCCTAATCTAAATAACGTAATGTCCCACATGTGGCTCACTCCTAATCTAAATAACGAAATTAGATTAGGTTTTTTTTAATAATATGTTACAAGCTTATTTACTTTCACCTGTCCTGTTGTCTGTGTATGTAATCAAATCTTGCAAGCTTAATTAGACCCACTTCCCATTATTCGATTGAGCTGAAACCTCACATACATTGTGTTAAGTAAAGAACGCCAAACTTCTCAGATGGTACCTCAGCCCATGAAACTGAACAACTTTTGTTCAACAACTTTAAAAAAAAATTCGGATTTTCATGCTAATTGACTCGATCAGCTGATCAGTTTGTATGAAAATTCAATTTTTTTTTATAGTTTCGTGAAAGTTGTTGAACAAAAGTTGTTCAGTTACATGGGCTGAGGTACCATCTGAGAGGTGACAATGCTATATTATGGTACCAATGAACAGATCTCATGATAAAGCTGGAAGGTGACCGTGGAACCTCTGATTGGTTTAAACTTTTTAATTTTCTTTTATTGCTTTTACTGTTTTTTTTTTTACATTACATATTTGCAAGTCCATTGAATTTATTATTTTTATCAATTTAGTTGTAATAATAAGATAACTTGTTTATCAACCTTTATCAGTGAAATGAGGCTCCAGTGAACTTTAAACACAATTTGTGATAATAACAATATGTGTACAGAAAACAATGATATGGCAACAACACAAAATGACTAAAATCTTAGGCGGTCTTGTACACCCTATACCGTTACCAAACACAACATAGAATGTTCCCTGAGTTGTGATGTAGCGAGTCAACCAACCTGTCTGGGCCCTGCTTCTCCGCGCAGTTGCCACACTAGCTCAGCACATTGGGCCAGCCCGGTCGCTCCTAGAGGATGCCCCTTTGCTATTAATCCACCACTTGGGTTGACAACCACTCTCCCACCATACGTGTTGTCTCCAGCATCAATAAACTTCCCTGCTTCACCCTCCCCGCACAACTGTAATCCTTCATACGTAATCAATTCATTTGCAGAGAAGCAATCGTGTAATTCTACAACATCTATCTGTTTGGGATTTATACCAGTCTTTTGGTACAATCTCTTTGCGGCTAAAGCGGTCATATCTGTACCTGCCACTTTCATCAAACTATTCTCAGTGAATACTTCTGGGGTGTCTGTAGCCATCTCCATACCAATAATCTCAACTGCTTTATTCTGTAGTCCGTAGCGAATGACAGCCTCCTCGGACATGAGTACAGCAGCGCCAGCTCCATCACTAGTCGGACAACATTGTAACTTGGTCAACGGGCCATAGATTTTTCTGGAATTCAATACTTCCTCTACAGTGTATTCTCTGTTGCCTTGAGCTCGTGGATTCTTTGCACCGTGACGGTGATTCTTTGCTGCAATTTTGGCAAAGTGCACCTCAGTTGTGCCATACTTTTTCATGTGTTCAATACCTGCATTACCAAAGAACTGTGGGGTCATGGGCGCTGCAGCAATGTCAGCCATATCGGCCATTTTTAGTGTGTGCCTGTCCAATGGATTGGTTCTGTCATTGAAAGCACCGGCGCCTAAAGGTCCAGAAGCCATTTTTTCGAAGCCTACAGCTAGAACGACGTCAGCGTTCCCGCCTTCGATAAGTTGTTTTGCAAGGAACAAAGCATTAGATCCCGTAGAGCAGTTGTTATTTACATTGTATATTGGGATGCCGGTCATGCCAACCTGGTATAGGACTCTTTGTCCACACGTGGAGTCTCCAAACACGTAGCCACACACTGCCTGTTGGACATTTTCATATTTCACGCCAGCGTCGGCCAGGGCATCTAGCACGGCTTCCTTACCCATGTCTGGGTAGTCCCTACCGGAGTTAGGCTTGACGAACTTCGTCATTCCGACGCCAACTACGAACACTTTTCTACCCATTTTGAAATGTTATAATTACCTATTGACGGCGACGATGCTGAACACGAACTGCGCGCACAGCTTTTCCTTGAAATTACAAAGGGCTGGCTGAGTGTTGCTTATATCGCCAGCAGATAAATATATTATCTACGATAATAGCGATTATTTTTTGACTTGCCAACGCACAACAGTGCACAACAGGTTCAAATCACAGGTCACAATTCACAAAATCTAATCCGAAAAAGGTATGTCAAAAGGTGCCTCTGACTGTCACCATGGATCCTACTTTCTGATTATCAGCAGCAGAACAATTTGTGTTCTAAATGATCCTACCTTAGTTAGGTTTTGGATTACAATTGATGTACGGAGTTACGTCACTTCATCACAAAAACACTTGTTAGGCGACTGGCGTTAAGGATGCAACGATATATCGGGAAACCGATAATATCGATAATATCGACACAAAAATATAGATATCTGTATCGATATGTTAAAATCATCAATATCGATAATATCGATGTCGGAAAACCAAAAATATAGATAAAATTTTTTTTTTAACTACCAATATTATATCGTTCCACTGCTGGGCAAAGGTCTCACTTTTCGCTATATTTAATAATAATAATATTGTTTATTTCCATTTAAATTACAAGATTTACAAGCAAAGCTGACAAAAACAAAGTCTCTACATCGTGTTAATGAAAGAACGCAAAACCTCTCAGATGGTACCTCAGCCCATGTAACTGAACAACTTTTGTTCACCAACTTTTTTTTTTTTTTTTTCGATTCGATTTTTTTTTTTGATTTCGTGAAAGTTGTTGAACAAAAGTTGTTCAGTTACATGGGTTGAGCTGAGGTAACATCTTAGAGGTTTTGCATTAAGCAATATGCAATAGAGGACCTTAATAAAGCTAACGACAGAGGGATCGCCGTGGCCACATACTGGTCACAGGTGATTTGAAATTGAAGCTACAGTGTAACCATTTCGACTCGATAAGAAGAAGGAGAGGGTTTCGTACAATTGATTGAATTCTTATAGGTTTTCCTGTAATGAACTATATTTCGTATTTTTTTCAAGATTTTAGGCTCAGTAGTTTTGGAGATTATGGGGGAGGAATGGTCAATTTTCGTTTTCTTTCATGAATAAAATCAAAACTATTTATTTTATGATTATAACAAAAAATATATTTGAGATCCTCATAACGAGCCTTTTCATATGACCCATAAGGTTTGCAAAACTTTTTTTTCAATTTCCTAATTTATCCCCCGAAAATGACCCTTTAAAAAAATATTTATATACTTTGTGTTTGGGTCATAGGATTACACCATCCTACCAAATTTCACCTGATTCGGTCCTGTAGATTCGGAGAAAAAGGGCTGTGACAGACGGACGGACAGACAGACGCACGAGTGATCCTATTAGGGTTCCGTTTTTTCATTTTTTGTACGGAACCCTAAAAAAGGCTTAGTAATTGGTTCTGTTGGAACTGTTACTGATTTGGTGTATGCTCCTAATCATTCACCATCTACTGATCGCCCTTTGGTAGTTATGGTCAGATTTAACAACTTTACTGGCCCAACCATCAGGTCTATGAAACTCCTTCTGTTAAGAACAGAGGAGGAAATAGACTAAAAAGATTAGCGGAACGTACATTATCAAGATTTTTTTTTTATGTTTCAGGAAGGCAAATGAACAAGCGGGTCACCTGATGGTAAGTCATCACCACTGCCCATGGACAACTGCAACACCAGGGGTGTAACAATAGCGCTACCGGCCTTTCAGGGCCCTCCCGAGAGAGGGGAGGGAGGGTGGGCTCCGGCTCTCTCACTCACCGAACGAAGCGTAAAAGCGGTGAAGCTACTACTCAGACGTCGATTTTCTGTGAGCGTGTGGTACTTCACCGGACGAATCGGCCCATTCATGCTACTAGCAAAACTGAGTTTTGCCAAAAGCGTGACTCTACCACAACAATATTTCATGAAAAACATATGGTGTGAAAAGTACCTTCTATCTGCAACTTCTATAAGCTCGCGAGGTCTACAGCTCATAGAGCCACTAGTAGTAGGAATGTAGTTATTGCTTGAGATGTTTGTGCTTAGTCACGTCTACATCATCCTGAAGAGGTGATGCGGTATAATTATTCTTGGTAAAATCACAGACGTACGTGTTGGATTAGGATAACAGGGATCACAGACATAAAATTATATTGATTTAGAACCTTTGTGTTCAAATTAAAACTTATGAAACTATATCTGGTCATAAATTGTGTTCGAAATATGACTTGTAAAATGACACACTAAAAAGAAAGATAAGAAAAGTCAGTACCTTTGAATATGTTTTGAATTAATTTTCTTTTCACACTACATCACAGTTCAAAATTTAAGTTAAAAATAAAAATAATTTTAGTAAATTTAGCGAGTAATCAATCGATATGGCTTTGGATAAACAACGAATTTTGAGTGAACTAGGAAGTGTTGTAAATCAGCTCCAGAGCGCAGAATGGTAAGGCAAATACTTAATAACAGATAATTTGATAGTGGTCCGCATGCATGGACCGCGAGCCGCTGGCGGCTAAAAGGGGGAGGGAAGTGCAAAGGAATGCTCCCTTTACCCTCAATCGCCAGATAGGCGATACTGATACTAGTTCAATACGAGGTTTGGTGGTAAGGGTCCTATGAACCCCTAGGTTTGGGGCCCCGGGCTGGGCCACTGCCATCTGGCGCAGCTATGCCACTGCTTTTAGGTACTTAAAACTTTTCCAATCAATGCTTTCCACGCTAGTAAGTACTTGGGTTAGGTAAAGGTTATATATATTCTTTAAACCAAAAATGCTCATAAACCGTATCCCAGCTAAGAATGCAACCACGAATGCGCTAAGAAGAGTCAACTGAGCGGTTGCCTGAGGATGGTTATGGTCGCCCGGGTAGGCCAAGAACGCGCTGGCGTGGCTAGTCGATTCCAAATCGATTCCAAAAAGGATGGGACTTATACCGGAAATAGAAGTGGAAGAAGGTGGGAGAGACTTTTGTCTAACAATGGGACAAAATAGGTTAGCAAAAACCTCGTGTCATTAGTCATAATTTTCTACCTAGGGCCTACACGCACGTGTATGGAGCAAGACGCACTTGAGAGACGCGGCAGACAACTGCGCGACGCGTCGCACTCCATACAAACTCATATAAACTATATTTGTCGTACCGCGCCGCGCCTCGCCGCGCAGTCAGTGCGTCTTCTTCGTCTAAGAGCGTTCCCGATTGCATATTCAGCTGTGATGCTTCAGAGCCCGGGGTGCGCTTTCCCGCTTTTTCCTTTCCAAATATAACATGCATGTCATGGTCACCCAAGGATGCCAAAGACCTTGCAAAATTGAATAGAAATAGCCGGAACAGTTTAAATGATTCGGCTATAGTCCCACGACCGGCTGCCGCCCGATGTTGACCCTTCTTGGGAATGCAATTGTAGCACAAGATGTTTGTGCTTAGTCCTTTAGTCGCCTTTTACGACATCCACGGGAAGAAATGGAGTGGTCCTATTCTAACTCGGAACCACACGGGTAAAGCGTGTGTGTTGGCCCTTAATGTTATGGCCTCTTAGCAGTGCTTACCAGGCCGTGACATTATGCTGCATTTTGCCCGCGACCACAGAAAATAGTAAGAGTGTACAAAACTGAATCTCCTAAGGTCCCGCGCAATATATGCGTCCCCGTTCCCCGTCCCCGCACCTCTCTCCCGTTCTTGCCTTGTCGAGGGGCGAGAGCAGGCGAACACACACTGCACGGCGCACGCGGCCGCACACGAACGGGGGAGAGGTGCGGGGACGGGGAACGGGGACGCATATTGCGCGTACCTTAGGAGATTCCGTTCTGTATACTCTTACACTTTTACTGTCTTTCCGCAACGGTTTCAGCTATCTCTATTGCACGTAGGGTTTGTAACAGAGACGGACTGAATCCGTCCGGGGCGTCTGCTTGACATAGTCTCAAGCCTTAGAGCCCTAACTGGTACCTAATCACCTTAATTTTTTCAGCGGCTGTATGGGACAAATGTTTTCTAATCCGAATCAGGGATCTCCAATGGGCACTCCAATGCAATCCTATGGAGGATGCCGAATGGGATGCTGTCACGGACATGGAGCGCCTTTTGCCGGTGAACCGTATTCACACATGAACAATCAATGCATGAACAGACCCACCATGATGGGTAACTGCAATCCCAAGCAGCTTTATGCTGACACATATAGTTATTTGAACAAAAATTTAATGGAACCTGTCGTTAATGAGGTTTATAATGACCTGAAAAGCATTTCCCCGGAAAATACAGTAATGGCTAACCCTATGGCGAGTAAGATGGGACTCTCTCCAACAAATCCCGCAATGGGTGGACATGGTAATGTGAGTGGAATGACTCATAATCCGATGGCTGGCGGTAATATGACCAATCCTAATCAGGGTGGCGACATGGGTGGAATGTCTCCTGGTTATATGGGTATGGGTAACAGTAATGCTTCACCACAAATGGGTCAGGAGCAACAATATATGAGCCAGATCGATCAACCCATGGGACAAATGGATCAACCAATGGGCCAAATGGGTCAACCAATGGGCCAAACAGGTCAACCAATGGGCCAAATTGGTCAACCAATGGGTCAAATGGGTCAATCTATGAGTCAGATGGGTGGAATGGGTTCTCAGATAATGAAAATGATGATGAGTGATAAATCCGCGAAACCAGCTAATATGCCTGTGCAAAACGGCAAGTTGACTGATTCAATGCTCATAGATGCTCCGCAGTCTCCCCACGGTGCAGTAGGTGTAACACCTTTGAGGCAAGGAACTTACAATGCCAACGCAGCTATGCAGAACCCGAACTACGCGTTAGGCGATGCTGGCGCCTATGCCAAGAATCCCACAGGACAGCATATGTCACAACCAAACGCCTATACAGCAAATCCATTGATGAATAACACACCACAAAATAATATATTTCAGAATAATTTGCAACAAAACAATTTACCACTTAATAACATGGTACATAATAATATGACTCCAAACTCTGGGGATGTGGTACAGAATGTGTCGGGAGCTCAGCCAATGGCAAATAGATATGGTCAACATTCTCAGGGCATGAAAAAGTTTAGTGAAATGTTCCCAGGAGTCATGCAGGGTGACTTAGGATTCGATCCCATGGCGATAGCGATTCAGATGAACCCTGCTAACCAGCAGCAGGCGGCGATGAATGCTATGCAGAAGTTAATGAACGGAAACAAAGTTATGAATACTACTGGTGATAATAGTGTTATGCAACCTGTTATAAATTCGGCCAATGGAGCGAACGCCAGTATCGCTCAGTCCGGTAATACACAGATTACACAGCAAAATAGAGGCCCAACCACAAATCTGCAAATGATGCCAAATCAACAGCCTGTCCAAAACCAGCTTCAACCAGTGCAACAGCAGCAGATGCGCCAACAAATTGATCCAAATGCAGAAGTTCCTTATAATCAAGTACCGCCACAACAGATTTATTCTGCCACATCTCCAGGTCATTATCAGCTAGCTCCGACCCAACAATATCAACAGCAGCCACAACAGTATCAGTCTCAGGCACAATTGCAACAGCAGCTTATAGATCCCAATACAGGAGGTGTAATAGATTCTTCTGGTCTTGCCGATGCCAACGCACAAGACCCCAATGCTCAGATGCAGCAAAGTGCGCCCCACACAGAAGCAGCACCTCTGAAAGAAATGATTATGGAACCTATATTTCCCGCTGATACTTCGAAAAATCAAACGTATCCAACTTATTCTCATCAAGTTAAGCATACGAAAAACTACTATTACAATACGCTTGGACAGCCTGTACATTTGTTGGACGCGAAAGCGTATCGTCCTGTTGAGCCACCATTGCCACAAACGTTATCTCCACAACCAAACTCCTCCACAACGAAACCAAGAAGCAATCCTCAGACATTCAGTAACGTTAAGAATACTGTCAGTAAGACGTCAATAATGGGTGGTCCTGTGGGAAGAACACCAAGTAGAAATCAGCTTCAACATTTATACAACCAATACAAAGGCTCTCATTCATTCACACAACAGAATGTAAATGCTCCCGTGCAGTATCAAACTCATTCTGAAGGAAAATTAAATGAAAATGTAAACGCTAGAGAACGTCCGGTTCCTGTTGAGCGGTTCGGAGGAGATACACTAGCAAATAATGCCGTAGTTAATCAAGAGATGAACAAGTTGGGACAACCGACAGCTCCGATGGGAGATGTCGTCCCTGCCAATAAGCCAGAGGGTGAAGGTGCCACGATGAAGGTATTATCCTATTAATTATAATTTTATTTTTTAGGTATGAATTTTCTCTCACAAAGCGATTTGCTCTAGATCTTCCAGATTTCATATTCAAAGCAACAAAAGTTTAGCTTCTGATCTAGTTTGCTTTTATCTAAAGCTCGTTATAGATGAAATCAGTATAGTGCAGTGTAATGCAATACTGTACAAAATAGTTAGCCGTTAGCCTCGCTTAATAATAAACATAAACCTATTAACAATACTTTTTCAGGAGGAGCCAATGAAGTTTTCAAAGGGTAGGAATGGTTTACAAGACATGGTGTATACTTCTTCTCCTACTACTACCGCTTGGTCATTCCATGGCCACAACTATTTGCCATATTCAACAGGACATAGGTTCAGGACAAGAGCTCGATGAATGGCATAGACATAAAAACACTGTTTTGCCAATATTATTTGTTAATCATTGTTTGTTATTTGTTTGTCATGTTTGGTGCTTCATAACTGTGATGTTGCTGTGGTAATTTATTTTGTGGTATTAAATTTTTAAAATGTGACAGTGTTTTTCACTTTATTACCAGACTATGGCGAAGCCAAAAGGAGGGCCGGATCTATGTATGTATGTTCATCTGTTTGCTCATACTGTCTTAAACCTAATCTGTCCTAAACCGTCTATTATAGTGATATATGAGGTATATTGTTGGAAGCATAAGACCTAGATTTTTACGTTGGAAGCGTCTTGGCTGCTGTCCGTTGGTTATAGGATTTGTGACGTTACAGTAAATTCAATATGGTGCCCTTTATAGCCTATAAAGTAATAAAAAATGACTTAAATAGCGCGTTTCAAAAATATTACATTTGCTTTGACTAAGCCAGATAACATCAAAACTAGTCGACCAAGTCGACTAATTTCGACTAAGAACCACTGTTCTTAGTAGGTTCTTAGTCGGAATTAGTTGCCTAGTATCACTATACAAGGCAACTAAGCCGACTAATAAATAACAGTGAAACTGATCGACAAAGCCGACTAATTAAAGTGAAACTATTGACTAGACCGACTAATCATAGTGATACAGTAGTCGACTAAGCCGACTAAAGACTCCAAACCTATTCGTCACAGTCAAATAATAGCTCAGAAATTAGTCAGTGCCAGACGACTAATGACACCATTATTATTCGGCCATAGTTAGTCGACTAAACCGACTAATTACTCCAAATCTAGACGACCAAGTCAACCAATACGGATTTACTCTGACACGACGACACGAGCACCAAGACTTGTCGACCTAGCCATCTAACGGCGTTGAAATTAGCCAGGACGACAAATAACAACAAAATTAGTCCGCCATGACAATTAATAGCACCGTGAATAGTCGATCAAAACAACGAATGACGATGAAAATAGTCAAGGCTATTAAATAAAGTAGGTGAACAGAAAAGAGTTTGAATTGATGAACTATATTGTAGTTGCATTTAAGGCTATTTACCAACTCGAACAAGGGCTCCTGTAGGGCTCAGTCACAAGCCAGGATAAATTGCTGTAGGGTTTATTATAATTCCGCAGGGCAGCTTTGTGGCGACCTGTTGGGGAGTAGCGACCCCACGGACCTGAGTGCTACTAGGGGAGCCCCTGTTCCTTGTCTCTGTCTTGCCTTTTTTGATGAGACGGAGTGGAACGTAGGGTGGATGTGAAACGTCAGTGGCAAATGGGCGTACTTGATGGGACCCGGGAGCAAGTGATGGTTGTTTAAAGTCCATAGAAGTGACACCTTTCCACCCTTAAGCCACTCAACTAGTGTTGTCCTCCTTGCTGCACATTATAGTGCAGAGGCTTTTTTCGGGGGCCCATTGACTGAGGCGGCGAGTCACCACCTGCCTTATTTTATCTGTGTTTCTAAACATTGGTCAGGCAGGTGCCATAGCCCATAGTCCTTGCCATAGCCCATGTTACAATCCTCTTGCATTTTATCCCAATAGTCCCTAACACGACAAACACAACACGACATTAGTGTTGCACAGCACTTGCAGCAATAGTATTGACTAGAATAGTATTGTCAACAATAGTATTGTGTTCTTGAAAAAAAGTCACAATATCGATAGGCCTATCAATACTATCGATAATATTGATGGTATCGATAGCCAACAGTGCGATGCTATTGATGAAAATCAAAACTATCGATAGGTAGTGTTGCAGCAATATACGTAGAGAGTATGCATTCATTTTTTTTATATTTTGAATCGATAGTCCTCGTCGAGAAATAGCCGTAAAAAATAAATCAGTGCCGAAAAACATGTATATGGTGTAAAAAATAAATATTAAAAATAGCAAGTAGATTATAACAACTAAAACACGCCATTTTAAAATATGACGTCAACGTCTGCAATATCCGCTAGAGACCGAAGCTGTCAACGCATGTTGTTCTTTTTTGGGTACTTTCGATATTATCAGCCAGTGATGTTTGTTAAACCTCTATATAAAAGTACATACATTTCGAATGTCATCGATAGTCAAACTACATGGACGGACAGTCCTACCGAACGCACCCGAACTTGTCATTTCCTTTTTGTGAACTTTGTCGTCATTTCCCTTTTGTTTGTCAAAAGTTCCCGCGCAATATTTGCATATTTTCAATAATTTATTTCTAGTCCAAATAAGAGTCAATAAGAAAAATAATTAACTAGGCGTGGTGACGTATTAACATAAATTGTAAAATAAAATATGAGCTGGATTGTTATTACATGCATATTCCTTATGTCAATAGTATTGTGTCCTTCAAAAATAGTCACAATATCGTGGCCTATCAATACTATCGATAATATTGATAGTATCGATATTGATGACAGACAACCAAAATTATCGATACTATCGATATTGTGTGTGACTATTCTTTCAAGGTCAACTATTATTATAGTCAAACTATCGATAGTTCTGCAACGCTACAAGATTCTTTCCAATCCTGATGAAGAGGCACTCTACATTACTAGCTGTACTGATTCTCCATAGATCTTTTTTATGATCTGCCGATATCTGAGATTAGGATTATTGTTCTTAGGCCGTTATTTAAAAATAATGCTAAAGAACGGTGGTCGGTGATTAACTGCTCGCTCACCGGTGTGAACACTACGCTGATTAACCAAATAGCTCAATCAAAGAGAATTTAATCATTACGTTTTAGGTTTTAGCTCAATATCTTGTACAATACAAACCATAGAGAAAAAAAGAATTTAAAAATAAATTCAGTTGCTTTGCTTGTTGTCTATGCGTGTTGTGAAATTGGCATTTGCGATTTTGCCAGAGGTTTCCTTACTTCCATTAGTTTCCATAATTATCGAAAAACTAAACGAGATTTAACCGCAAATATCGTACACAATAATTGTGATAATAAACACATATAGAAGTGGTTTTATTTGTTTTCGTGGATTTCGTACATTTATTGTGATTAAATAACATGTCTCTGTTTGGATCTTTGATGGGCGACGTGGAGGATGATCCATTTTTCGGGTATGTTTTGGTCATAAATTTATCATCTGTTTCGTGATTTTACTGTAAAATCACTGTATCCTTAAATTTGGTAACCATTAACACATGTGCACATGGCTAATGTTCGTCAAATTTTAGGTCTCATATGAGGCACATGCGTCAGATGAACAACATGATGAACTCGCTGTTTTCGGACCCCTTTGGCATGCTCGGCGGCGGAGGCCCGTTGGCGCTCACTGGGCCCCGGCATGGCAGCGCCCTCATGCCTTTCATGCCTCAAATGCCTTCACTTAATAGACTTTTCTCAGGTATGTAATTAGGCACTGAAATACTTGGTAGTAGTAGTAAACACCTGTTTTCTGTATCATTACATGAGTGCATAGTTAATTTTTTTACATAGGAAAACCTTATAAAAACTAGAGTATGTTCCCTGAGAATCTGTTGAAAGTCTACACTGGCTTTGCATAAAAGCCCTCATTAGAAATTAATTATTATCTCGGAAATCAAAATTAAATTTAGTGAATACTATTGGAAATCTCTACATTGTACTTATGTGTTTGTTTATCTGAACATTCCTATATGTATAGCATGATAAGATTGGCAATTGAAATGGCAGTAATTACCCGTTTGATAATGCTTCATGCCCCATCAAGAAGAGGCAATTAGTGTTTGTTGATGTGGCTGTTTTGCTGCCACCATACTCATGACTACCCTCAGGCAGTCACTGAAAACCAGCGCATTGCTCTTTCAGTAATATATGAATGAATGAATGAATGAATGAATGAAAAACTCTTTATTGCACCTAAAAAATAAATAAAAAATAAAAAATTAACAAAACACAAATATATATACATAGGTACAATGGGCGGTTTTATCGCTGACAGCGATCTCTTCTATATGCACTGAGGTTCTGCCTATTTGGTACAATTATGACACATCATACAACTGATTTTTTCTGTATTAACTGTGTATGACCTTGATGGTTGTAATAACTATATCACATTCAAAATGAATGTGATCAATGACAAGTGACATTATTTTGTGACTGTTTTCTCATCAGTACGAAATATTTTCTGTTTAACTCCGTCCACATCTCTATTGTTGCAGGTGATTTGGAGGGGCACATGGGTATGGGCAGTTCATACAGCAGCAGCACTGTGATCATGTCCAGTGGACCCAATGGAAAACCACAGGTACAGGATCGTAACGTAACTGGACGTTAAATCGCCCGACAATATGACCACATCTTTGTAAACTGACAAAGCCCTGCTGGCACGTAGGCGTTTCTTTCAGTGTTTTTTCTCAACAGTGGTTGTAATAAAAATATTTGATTCTTTAAAAATGTTCCTATTTCTAAATATGTGAATGAAATAATATTGAGAATTGTTTGTTTGCCATCAGGTATATAGTTCAAGCAGCAGCACCAAGATAGGACCAAATGGTCTAAAAGAAACCAAGAAAACCCTGCAGGACTCCAGGACTGGCACCAAGAAAATGTCTATTGGTGAGATTATACAACATTCTAATTAGTTGACTAGGCTTGTAGTGGTTTGAATTGAATGCAAAGTACCTAGTTTCAGAGTTTATTGAGTTAGATAGATGTAAGCGCCTTGGGCTGTGGCCTTGGGGGACTTAATTTTTTAATAACTACAATGGTATACACGGAATACACACATATATTAATATCACTGGCCGCAAATAAGTATACCACCTTTTTAGGCCATTTTTCAGAGGCGGGAAAATTAAAAAAAAAATGGTATTCTTTTGTTTTTTTTCTCATTTGACAATGATTCAGTGAAGGTGTGAACTTAAAATTGTTAAAATGGAGAAAGAACAGTATCGGTCTGTAATTAGATTCTTATTTTTGGAAGGAAAAACATGTGATGAAATAAAAGTAAGAATGCAAGCGGTTTACCATGAATGTGCTCCTTCTATGACAACTATTGATATAACGAGTTTAAGCGGGGGAGAACAACCGTCTTTGATGAGGATCACCCAGGCCGGCCAGTTGAGGTGACTACAGACGATATGGTTAAAAAAATTGAAAATATCGTTTTAGCCGACCGCCGAATTAAACTTCGAGAAATCTTTGATGCTGTAAATGTTTCAATCGAGAGGGTACAACACATATTAGAAGAAAAATTGGGTATGAAGAAAGTATCGGCGAGTTGGGTGCCGCGTTTACTCACGGAGGAGCAAAAACGAAACCGACTGAGCAGTGTTTGGCCGTGTTCAAACGTAACCGTAAAGGAGTTTCTGCGTCGTTTCGTGACCGTGGACGAAACGTGGGTCCACCACTAAACCCCGGAAATGAAAGAGCAGTCGAAGCAGTGGATTTTACCGGGTGAACCTGCTCCAAAGAAAGCAAAAACCGTCCCATCGGCTGGAAAGGTCAGGCCGACCGTTTTTTGGGATTCGCAGGGTATTATACATAATGACTATTTAGAAAAGGGAATAACAATAACAGGGCAGTACTATGCCAATTTATTGGATGAATTTGTGTTGAAGGACAAACGACCCCATTTAAAAAAGAAAAAAGTACTGTTTCACTGCGGGCGTTGTCGTGATGAAACAGTACTTTTTTCTCATTCGTCCAGAGTTGTGACGGCTAAATTAGCACAGTTACGCTACGAACTATTGTCTCGCCCCCCGTATTCTCCAGATTTGGCCCCATGCGATTTCTTTTTGTTTCCCAACCTAAAAAAATGGCTCGGTGGCAAGCGATTTGGATGAAATGACGAAGTCATTGCCGCCACAGAGGCCTATTTTATTGACTTTCCAAAATCATACTTTTTGGATGGTTTATTGAAGCTTGAGTATAGGTGGAACAAATGTATAGAGTTAAAAGGCAACGTAGAAAAATAAATGCATATATACAAAAAAAAATGTTATTTTTTTCCATAAACGGGTACTTATCAAACAGCCCTCGTACAGGACAGAGGGATAACCTCCGTGGCGTAATGTCCAATACGCTAGTCCGTCAACGTCCGTCCACTGAAGGTTCTGGGTTCGATCTCCAGCCAGGGCAAGTTGGAAAATGGTCTTTTTCAAATTGTCCTGGGTTTTGGGTGTTTATCTATACAAATTGTTATTGAACTAACGCAAAACCTCTCAGATGGTACCTTAGCCCTTCATAGGCTGAGGCATTTGATTTATTGATTTTTGGCATTTTGGGAATGTTGTGGAACAAAAGTTATTGAGTTTCATGGGCTGAGGTACCATCTGAGGGGTTTTGCGTTAGTTCATTAACACATTAAGAAAGAAAAGAAAGAAAGAAAAATTGTTTATTTGGTTACATACTGAACAATATGGTAAATTAACAATTCAGCAACTCTACATTAAACGCATGCACCAAAACGGCCTTCGCTCAGCATGTGTCGTGGACCGTTGTACGAGCCACGACGCTGGTCTTCCGCGAATGCCGAGTAAATAAATTATTCATTATATTAAAATTGCTACAATTATTTTTATTAATTACATTATTAGAATTAATTACTTAATAAACATTGAAACATATATAATATATACCTATTACAATACAATATTTAAACATTAATTTAAATATTGTATTGTAATAGGTATATATCTATATATATAAAAGAAAGTCGTGTTAGTTACTTCACTTATAACTCAAGAACGGCTGAACCGATTTAGCTGAAAATTGGCAGGGAGGTAGTTTAGAGCCAGGAGAAGGACATAGGATACTTTTTATCCCGTTGGACATCATTCCCGTGTGACTTGACATGTAACGTCAGTCACTATAAAACGTGGTATAACAAAAAAGAATCAGACTTGGAATAACAAAATTGACGTATAATGACAGCTATGTAATGACGTATGGATGACAATTTTATATTTGTAAGAAATCAATAATAAAACTATTTCTATTAAATAAATAATCATTAGTTTTAGCAACTGTTCGGGCGAGATCTAACATAGCGGTTGCAGTTGCTTCTTCTGGAATAGCAGCCACATTCTTAGAAGGATGCCGTACGGCTCATTCAGCATTCAAATTACCGTTAAATCTTCAAACTATTGAAGAACCAACGTGTAATATTGCAAAACACTCAGCAATGGCCAAAGTTTTAGCGGTAAAGATTTACGCAATGACTCGAGATGTTTTGGAGGAGCAATGATTTTACTTTCTGGCGATTTCCGCCAAATACTGCCAGTAATTCCAAGATCTACGGCTGCCGACGAAATAAACGCTTGCCTAAAATCGTCAAATCTATGGCGCCATGTGAAGAAACTGCAACTGACAACAAACATGAGAGTTACATTGCTTAATGATACATCTGCTGAAGATTTCTCGGAGCAATTGCTGACTATCGGTAATGGTCAAGTACCTGTCGATGAATCGAGCGGATTAATATCATTTCCAAATAATTTCTGTAATTTTGTCTCATCAAAAGACGAAATAAAATACAGAAATAATTATGAATGATTGATGTAGAAATTTTTTTTTTTTTGTATTTTTTCCAATAAATAAAAAAAATGCTTATTTATTGACATTAAGGCGGAACAAAGTTCGCCGGGTCAGCTAGTTATATATTTTTCATTGTATATATATTTATTATAAAATGTAGTATTGTTAACCGAAAATCATACTTGATCATGACCTCATGCGGAATCATATCTATATTGTTTATGCGCTGTATCTTTTGTAATTATTTGCTAATCAGAAAAAAGTATAAAATATTTTTTTAATAGTCTATCTGATGAGCTAAATAGTAGATTGTGCTACAAGGCGTAAAGGTAATAGTTTTAACGCGAGGGCGCTACTTTGAATCCAGAGCGAAACGAATCCTTCGTTTCGCGGATACGGTGGAATCCTGAGTAAAGTGAGGGATTCGAGTATATCGCCTGAGATAAAACTATTACCGTACACCGTGTAGCACATTCTTCTTTTCATCTCCATCTTTGAGGAAAATTTTGCTAATATATACCTATAATGGAAGTAGAATACCTACATATACCTAATCAGAGTTTAACAGTTAGGAACTAACCTTTATTTGGTGGCGTTTTCACTAAAGAATTACTATGAAACTATTTTTCTAGGACCACCACATCTTATACATTTTCCAGTCATTAGAATCGTTTCATTACTTTTTCCTTGTGCGTAATTCTTTATATCTTTAAATATGTATATGTACGTAAACTTCATACTTAGTATATCGGTCTCATCAAGAAATTATTCACATTTAAAATAGTTTATACAAAAATAACCTAATACTTCTATAATAAGATTACCATTTAAATCAGAGACAACAATTGCGTGTTTTTATTTATATTTTGACCTACAGTCATCCAGGTAAAACGCGTTGTATTCCAATTTTGAAAAATTACGACGCCGTTGCCTATATTATATAATTTTAAAACTAAATTCTTTTTTTTGCTGACTGCCAATATTATTTTTGGATCTTCATTCGTGTTCGGTTTTCAAATGTGTTTTAACGCCTAGGGAATTGACTTTTTACTTTTTAGTGTCTAGAGAATTACCAGTGACTTTAGCCCCAAATATTTGGGATGAAAACATCGTTTTTCGAATAGATGAGATGAAAAATATTTTTAGTCCACATCTGTATTCCCCACACAGAGCTACAGCCTTTTGTAATACTGTAGCACACACATGTCTGTACTTGATTAATACTAGGTTAAGTTTTTTCTCTTATGTATTGTAGTGTGCTATGGGATGTACAATAAATAATTTATCTATCAAACTTTTCGAGATTGGCTCGAGTATCCATCTAGACATAATTTTTTGTGAGTCCATTATGACATAAATGTGAACTCATCTATTATGTAAAACAGGCGACGTCTTTCGGTCTTTCTATTTTTGTCTGCTCCAAGTGATGTCATATGTATATTGTATACGTATGCTAACACGCGACCTACACAAACAGAAAAAAAAATGCATGAAGTACTGGTTGCCTTGAAGTCCAATAGGCTGTGCGAAAGATTTGCCAATTTAATTTTATTACAGTTGGTTAAGGTATTTTTAAAAATGACAATTAAGAATGTACTAAATATATGTTACGTGATAAGTGATTATATATAAGGGGCCGTCTATATAATTTAGATTTTAGCATAGAATTTTAAAATTTAGAACCCACTTGTCACATATTTTTCCTATCCCTTTAACACGTACTGTTCGTATGACTTCCACCTTTCCCCATCGCTGTGACGTAATATGTGGCTTTTAAAAAAATAAAAATTTCTTAATCTGACCGTTTGAGTAGTTTTTATTTCAAACCGTCAGATTAAGGTGAAGATGTAGGCAAATGGCCTTGAAGTGTGAAATAAATTGTTAACTCGTAAATATGGTGATAATTTCCATATTGCTCTTCGTCATGCACTAGATAACCCTTTAAATTATTTTATGAACTACCGTTGAAAGTATTATTGGTGATCCATCTAGCTTTAAAACTTGCCGTGGCCACTTTTGGCGGAGGCAAGTTTTAAAGCTAGACGGACTAATGTAAATACTTTCAACGGTGGTTCATAAAATAATTTAAAGGACTATCTAGTGCATGACGAAGAGTAATATGGGAATCATCTCCATATTTACGAGTTAACAATTTATCTCAAATGAGGGCGCCACTTCAAGGCCATTTGCCTATACCTCCACCTTAAGAGAAGTTTAATTTTTATGTAAAAGCTTTTATTGTGAGACCAAAGTACTAGACAAGGCAAATAAAATGAGCTTGAACACGATAGGTTTTCGCCGTTTCATTACTTAGTTCCTATGGCTATCTCCCGGCTCCACGATCAGTACCAATATGATATCATTATATTGTACTGTCATCCTGACATGATACGACTGCATGTTTATCTGACGCGCTCAGTAAATTCCAAAATCCCTACTAAGTTTGGGGCTAGCTAAATTAGCGTGATTTGTCCTTATCTATTTATTTTATTTATTTCTAGGGCACCACATTGGCGAGCGCGCACACGTAATCGAGCGCGAACAAAACGTGTACTCGGGAGACGCCGAGGAGAGGCAGGAGTTCATTAACCTCGATGAGGAGGAGGCGGAGGACTTTGACAGGTGATGACCCCAGCATGTAGAAAACTACGCGTTGCAGTTTCGTATTTGTGTTATGGGTACTGAGCCACAGGCCGGAAACTCCTAAGGTACGCACAATATGCGTCTTCCCCGCACCCGCACCTCTCCCCCGTTTTCGCCTCGATTTCTCACGTTGGCCGTCAAGAACCGGGGGAGAGGTGCGGGTGCGGGGAAGACGTATATTGCGCGTACCTTAGAAGAGTCCCTTCTGTTTACTCTTACTGTATTCTGTGACTGAGCGTGCATTGCTCACTGGACATTCTGCACTAATACCTACACTTATGGATAGTCTTTACCGTGTGGTTCCCGGTAGAGTATAAGGACCACTCCGAGGCCGCGTCCACGGACACGCGGCGCGGCGTGCGACTCGGACCGCTGTAAAATTTCCATAGTTTGTTTTGAGCGGCCGCCGCCACTACAAACTATGGAAATTTTACAGGTCTTTTTTACTCTCCACTGCAGGAGCACGACCATCTCTATACTATCAGAGCCATACTTGGCCAGAGCAGCCAGAGGATTTGGCCTACACTCCACGCTGGCTAGACGGGTTGGAGAGGTCTAATTGATGTTTATAAGCTTTGTTTAGCTAGTTCCCTAAGTTGCCTTCTACGACATCCACGGGAAGACTTGGAGAGGACCTACTGCTACTGTGCCGGCAACCACACATTTAACATCACAGTCAATCACATCATATATGATGAAATTCACAAAGCCCTAGCTGAGTCTCCGTGCCACTACTCTGAATGGTAGCTCAGAGCGGGTAAGAGAAGCGTCGGGCGTCCGCCTGTACGATGGGTTGACGACATAATCAAAGTGGCGGGTCGATTCGCACCTGGATGAGAGGTCGACGAAGCTAAGCGGGATGCGCGGAATGGACGCGTTCCATAGATTTTATCGGTTTTCTTTGAATAACTATGAAATTAATATAGAACTTTAAAATTTAGCACGTTCTCTCTAGTACTTCACAAATAACATCTTCATATAAAAATTAGAAATTTTACTACTAAATAAATTCGTTTTAGAGTTTCATTTAGCTTATTTTCAGCATTTAATTTGATTGAATAAAGAAAAACTTATTATGTAACACATTAGCACATGCTTTACACAATATCTTTGGGTATATCGCTTCGATCGTATATTCTATAGATGCATAGTTGCCGCCTAAAAAATGGCACTGGAAAAACAAGGCATAAAACAGTATTATGCCTTGTTTCGCTCTCATTCGCTCGGTAGCCGCGCGCGTGACGTTACGACAAAGATGCTAAAGTGAAAATTACACACTAAAAGTGCAATATGTAACGAACTTAATACGGATTTATTTCCACGCTTATCTCAGTTTAGTACTTAAGGTTTAAATTAGATTAAACTGTATGACACTTTTGAACTTTTTTCGCAATACTTGAAATGGTATACATCTACCTGTGTACGTATTGACATGGGAACAATATTTTGTTTGATTTTGCAAGGAACTGTGCTCGAAGGTATATCGTGTATTTTTTTAAAACTGATTTATAAATCGTATATATCTAAAAAAATTGATCTAGCAACACACTTCCATACGGTGCCTCGCCTTAAGAAAATTTGAACGTTGCAGGGAGTTTCAGAGCAAAGCGGGCGTGCTGCGCGCGCGCGGCGCCATCCTGCCCGCGCCGCGCGCCGCGCCCGCCCGCCTGGCGCTGCCCGCGCCGCCCGCGCCGCCCGCGCAGCCCGCGCCCACGTGAGTACACGCCGTTATTATATGCGATATACGGAGAAAGCCGGCTACTGGCCGACATGTTTCAACCTCATCCGGAGGTCATCCTCAGGACGAATGTGACTCAAGACGCGCGCACGAAGTCGTCCCGAACCGCACTACAGTCTGACTGAGTACAGTCCATTTGCTCAAATGGTTAGCACGCTTTGTCAACGGTCCGACAGAAACGGCGGCTCGTTCAAAGACGACGCCTGCGCTGTACACTCGCAGAATACATTGATGCGTTGCGTTGCGCCGACTGTTTGTATTCGTTATAATTATTGATCTCATCAGCGAAACTTTTATATAGTCTATTTGTTCAATTGGAAGGCATGCCGTCGGCGCGCTTCAAAAGCGGCTTTTACAAAGACGCGGCTTTTGTGCAACTTTTTTCTAAACTATAATTAATACTGAAAGTGATTTGGAGAATTAAGGTATTTAATATGTATTTTATATTTCCGATTTTTCATTAATCTTAACAAAAAAAGTAAGCAAGAAATGATAATAATATCATACTACTACTATAGTATGTAATGTTAGATGTATTCTTGTACTATTAGTCTGTAAGAAGCTATAAAAACTTATACTTATTATATTATGTTACTGTCATATCATGCATAAAACACCACATTGCTCATTACACGATTAATTCTTTAGCAAAAAGAAAGAACTTACCTCACAAACACAATGCTTTGAAATCTCGAGAAAATAATCGACCATTCCGTTCTTTTTTTATGTGGTCCAAGACTGTTTCATATACTGGGTGGCGCAAAAGTACTGGCACTAAAGAAAATACTTTTATTTTTTTTATATGACATTTTCTGTCATTCTGTTGTTGAAAATTGTGTAGTGAACAAATGTAAAATACACTGAAAATAAACATGGACCGTTTTACTCCCCAAGAACGTGGAATAAACACTATGGACTTAGTGAGGGACGCTTTTCCAGGCCGAGTTATCTCTCGTTTTGGCGATTTGCCTTGGCCTGCAAGATCACCCGATCTGACCAGTCCAGACTTCTTTCTTTGGGGTTTTTTGAAATCTCGGGTGTATGTGAACAAGCCACAGACTCTCGCAGCTCTAAAAGAAAACATTCGTCAAGAAATAACGAACATATCGCAGGAAGTGTTACGGCAAGTTATGCAAAATGTCATAAATAGGGCTCAAATGTGTATCAACTCTGGAGGTCACCATTTAAAAGACATCATCTTTAAATCCTAATGGTACGAAATTTAATGGCACAAATATACATTTAAAAAAACCTAAATCTAGTTTTCTAATTTAGAAAAAATGTTATAGCTGAACCAAATAGGGTCTTTACTTTTGCGCCACCCAGTATTTGATGTTTGGACATGAGTTGTTGCGAATATCAGCATCAGCAGGGGCTTAGCACAAGTCATGTACACTTTTAACAGTTATTCGAAACAAGTTATCACTTGTTGCCTCATTCCGATTGTTTTGTCAACATACCTACATCATCGGTTGGAGGTTAGTGAATTCTGTGTGACGTAAGTGCGTAGTGTCCTAAGGCCGTACCTGAATTTTCCGGGGTCCAGGGCTGCTCCCATTTTAAATAAATCATTTCAAAGAAATCGGAGACATCATTTAAAATTTTGCTACTACCAAGTCCTAGATAGCCCTTCAAAGTATTTTATGAACTACTGTTTACAGTTATAATAAAAACGTTTAGCTTTACTACGCATATTTGCCAAAAGTGGCCGTTTTTCGCAAATGTGCGTAGTAAAGCTTAACGTTCTCACTTTAAACTGTAAACAGTAGTTCATAAAATACTTTGAAGGGCTATCTAGAACTTGGTAGTAGCAAAATTTTAAATGATATCTCCGTTTTCTTTAAAATGGGGGCAGCACTGGACCCCGGAAAATTTAGATACGGCCTTAATATATTCAAGTTAGTAATGCCTCCTTCAATGAAAAATGCAATATTATATAAATTTTTATTGATTATATATAAATCCAAATAAAGTGCAGAGTATTTTATTCATTATGTCAGCACAAAGATACTTCATTTTAGTTGTTCACAATATATGATATATGTAGTAGATTAGAATCCATAGTTATATGAAATCATTATTACGTTATACATATTGCTTTATATGGGCTAGTAGCAACTGTAGAGTAGCATGTTTGTATGCACAGCATTCATTATGTAGCACTTTCATTATGCTTTCGTTATTTTATTTTTTTATTTTTATTGTATCGTATGTAGGGTCGATTCGATGGATAAGTTATCTTAGCTGTTTACATAAAGATTTTAGGTGCAACTTGATTGGAGCGGAGCTCAGATTTTGGTCAATTTATTCATGCTCTCAAGCTTCGCTCGTCCAGCTCTGCTTCAATTGATGCACGTGACGTTTTTCTAATCTTATAAATAATAATAATCTTATAAATAAAAAAATAATAATTTCCTGTGGAATCAATGTGTGTTACCAACTTACCAGTGATGACTTATGGCTCTGAAACATGGTCCCTTACTATTGGGTCTCATAAGAAGGCTCAAGGTAGCTCAACGCGCTATGGAGAGGTCTATGCTCGGTGTTTCTCTACGTGATCGAATCAGAAATGAGGAGATTCGTAGGAGAAAAAACGCCCAGCGGATTAGCTCGTTGAAGTGGCAGTGGGCGGGACACATAGCGCGACGAACCGATGGCCGATGGGGCAGAAAGGTTCTCGAATGGCGACCACGTACTGGCAAGCGAAGCGTTGGACACCCACCCACAAGGTGGTCAGACGATCTGACTAAGGTTGCTGGAAAGCGCTGGACGCAGGCCGCTCTAGATCGGTCATTTTGGAAATCCCTGGGAGAGGCCTATGTCCAGCAGTGGACATCATGCGGCTGAAATGATGATGATGACGTTTTTCTAATACTATATGTATAGTCGTAAATGTGTTAATTAATTTCCGACTTCTACATTTCGTACATCGGCCATCCACGTACTTCGATGGTCACAGCGATATTGGTCCATGCCAAATGTGACCGTACGTATTAAAGGGTAGGAAAAAAAGTCTAAATTCTGCGTGATGCAAGTGGAGACCGAAAAGCGCGCCTCCTCCACTAAGCTACTAAGCTGTTAAATAAGAAGGCATTAAGCCAGAGTATTTTTCAGTATGCAAGTTCATCAGCAAGTCCGGTCCATGTTTCCTTGCCGTTAAAATAAGCGCACTGCAAGAAATACCCTATGTGTTATTTTTAAACACGATATATTTTAATAATTCATTAATTCTCTTCAGTATTCTCCCCTTTTTTCACCTTAACGCCTACCATCACACTAAACATGGCCTCTGGGTCTTACGGCCCGGGGCTCTGTCTACCCTGTTAGGGATAAAGACGTGATAATTTATTTGTATCTTAAATAAGACATTGTTAAAAGAAATCCATCTAGCCGGCCCAGTAGTTAGCAGCATGGTATATCTTCCAGTGCTAGGGAGAGCACGGAGCCCGCTCGGCGCCCGAGCTCGCACAGCTCTCGCCCGTCCGCGCGGCGCCCCATCCGCACCAGCGCCAGCCCACTCACGCTGCCCGCCAGGTAGGCAACCATGTTACCTCACCCATATGTCTCACATCATAACGATTTCATTTTACACCTTTATCTAGATAACTTTATAAAAATAACTTCATTCATAATAAGAATAATAACTGTCTGTATGACAAAATTTCACGAAAATTAACGATTTAATTTAGATTCTTCTGTAAACCATATTATGTCATTGATATGTATTGGTATGTAGATTGAAATAGGTTTTTTTCTACTTTTCGTCATGGTATGATATCTCTATATCTATTATCATCTCGATACATATAGCGATAAGTTTCACCAATTCCTAACAATTGTTTTCTACGGATAACATAATAAGGGCTTAAGACGATACACGAAGTCCAGTGCTGCCCCCATATGAAATAAATTATTTCTAAGGAAACGGAGACATCATTTAAAATTTTGAGCTAGTAAAACCCAGATAATCCTTTAAACTATTTTATGAACCACTGTTTACAGTTTAAAGTGATAAAGTTAAGCTTTAGTTTGCATTTTTGCGAAAAACGGCCACTTTTGGCAAAAATGCAAACTAAAGCTTAACGTTTTTTATTTATTTATTTATTTACACTTTATTCAAATTCAAATAAAACAATTCAATAGCAATATTTACCTATCGAACACTCGCGTGAATGTTTTTAAAAATTATTCTTTATTGATAAATATTGCAATCAGTTCCAGATACTGGCGGCGGCGTTACTACTATTAAAATATCGTAATTCTTATACTTATTTATAATTTTCTAGCTGTAAATATGTTTGCTATGGTTCTTATATCTTATATTAGGCTTGAAACACTTGCTCTCTCTGTCATATACTCTACGTGCGACAGAGACACGCGATCCGAGACGGTTTCAGAACACTTGCTCTCTCTGTCATATACTCTACGTGCGACAGAGACACGCGATCCGAGACGGTTTCAGCTATCTCTATCGCACGTAAGGTTTGTGACAGAGACGGACTGAACCCGTCCGGGGCGTACGCTTGACGTTGTTTCAAGCGTTATGACCAGTGGTCGGATAATCGGATGCATATTAACCTAAAATTCCGCTGGTACCTAACACAGCGTTGATACAACCACCAACATATAATAAAAATAATTGTATTTCACAGATTCACTTTGCGATTTATGGTTTACATATAGTATGATTTCATTGCCACGTATTAGCCTTGCACAGTATTTTAAAGAACGTTATAAGTTACCCTCTCTAAAATACTGTGCAAGGCTAATATCACTGGTATGACTCCATTGATTCAGAGTAACATATATACCTACTACTACTACAAACGAAACAATTTATCTGTACACACGTTGATGTGTGAGTTTTATACTTAGGGTCGCACCGCAGAATTATTTTAATACTTACCTACTAACGAGTTCGACATATTTACGATTATATTTTTCCATACCGGAAGATTTACGAACACTATGACGTAAAAAATATTCTGTTTTATATGTATTAAATGTTACAGGAAAGTCGGAAACAGCTACATAATATCACTTCACAAATATTTTTCATTATGTCCATTGTCCATTTCACCATTAGTTCACTTTACTGATTATTATTGAGTCATTTATAATGTAACGCACTAATTTCACTAATTCACTATTGTAATATAGTAATTTGCACATTCGGCGCAAAACTATACGGTAATTATATGAATAAATTCAATAAAAATAAACAATGTTTATCACGCTTGATGATGATGACAAATTGATACGCACAGCATGTCAAGTTGTCATTGTCAACAATGGCATTTAGCACTATAACCCGCGAAAATCTAGTTGGCATCTGCGTGTATGTGATTACCTGTGAGCGAGGAGCCTATGTAACATTACCGGATTGCTTATTAGCAATCCGGTAATGTTACAATCTCGCTCTTGTGTATCTCCCGCCAATGCGAGAGAGCGAGAAGGGTATATAATCAAGATGGTTGCTGGGTAATAACGTGAAATTATATTTTTGCTTTGCTTACCTGTTTTCATCATTTGGAAATGTATGAAATATACGTTCTTTAGAGTATTGGGTGGATAAACAATTATTATACGCGCACCTTCTCACCATAATGGTTACTATTGGTTGACAGTTCTGAAGACAACACACGTCGCGTATTGCGTGCGGCTAGTAATTAAACCCTGGTTTGGAGCTGTCAAAGCTCACAAAGTGCGGGGGAGAGGTGTGGGGACGCCAATTTGCGGGAGACGCTGTGAGAGACCATTCTGTTTGACTCTTATGTATTCTGTGCTAATATGTAAAATATGTAAACCATAAACCGCAAAGATGAATCTGTGAAATACATTAATTTTTACTATATGTTGGTAGTTGTATAAAAAAGGTAAATTACGCATCCGATTATCCGACCACTGCTTATGACATTATGTTCGCTCTATGTAAATATATCGCTAGTACTTCTGCTTTGCATGCCCGGTGATTATGTGAATGATAGTATTTTATTATTTTATACATTTTTTTGCGATTTTTTGCCGCGCTTATTCAAATTTTTCAACATTACGTATCTTGGAAATACCAAAAAAATATAGTCTTCGAAAACACTGTCTTAATCTAGTACTTTTTAGTATATCCTCGACGTAATTTTTTTTTTTTTACGTGTTAAAAATATTTGTGTACTGATTGATGTTATTTCATATTCTGTAAATAAGTACATGTTGTATCTTTAAATACTCTTATTTGGTTGCACGTAATTTTTATCGGATAAATCAACGTAAAATAACGTGAAATTTCACGTGGGAACAATGTTTTTAACTTAACGTCTTCATATTCTTTAAGTGGTAAAGTTTGAAGTATTTTTTCAAGCGTCAAATTAACTAAACTTGTCTAAAATCACGGTGAAAATTAAAACCTATGATCATATAATACTATGCTAGCATTAACATTTAAATACATATACAGGGTCTATTATCTACAACATATATTGAAACTATTTTAAGGATAGATTCAGTTCATGAAACTGAATCACTTTCGCCAACACACATACAAAGTGGAAGGGACATATCCGTAATAAATGGAACCACGGGCTATACTAGAGCACTGAAGTATAATTAAATTAAAATATCAGTCAAAAAACCAAAAAAAAAATCGACATTCCCATACAAATCGCCCGGGCGACCGCTCACTTTTGTATAGAAAATGAATTTTTTGGCTGTTATTTTAATTTTATTATACTATGATGGTCTAGTATAGACTGGTTTAATTTATTACTGGTATGTCCCTTCCACGTTGTATATCGAAATATGAAAAATATTTTTTGGCCTCTCATATAAGTTGACCAATCAGTTTGTTTTGAGTTTAGACCCAACATAAAAAGGTTGAATCATGTGTCCATAGCGCGATAAAGCCCATCAGCTGGGTAGGGGCCTATAGTGAACTGGGTTTCTTTCGGCGAAATCTTCCCAGCAGTAGTCGTTCCGAGACGCTAGTAGTAGCTTTTGCACTAAAAATAATGACATTCAATAAGTCATATATTTATCCCACATTTCGGCTCGTCATCCGTCCGTGTTTTCCCGGATTTGTTCGAGTTTACAGGGCGTCCGGGGAGCGTTTTACCTGCGCCGCCCCCCAGCCCCGGCGCCCCCCGCGTGCGGGTAAAGTTCTCTGAAGTGTCCGGGGTTTTTGAATTTTTTGTCCAAAGTCTGGGCTTTACCGCCCTTGGCTCTGTCTACCCCGTTAGGGATAAAGACGTGATAGTGTATCTGTATCTGTTGTCCAAAGTCCGCAGTTTAGGTGATGGCAGGCCTACCCTACATTGAATAAAAATGTTTGACTTTGACTTTGATAGTTTAAAAGCAGTGTTAACACATATGTTTGGTTTCCAGTACGAGCGTGCGCGAAGTGTACGGCAGCTCGCACCCGCAGCGGCACCGCCACAAGCACCACAAGTCGCCCCGGCACCCCGCGGAGTAGGGCGCGCCGCACCCGCGACCCGCGTGAGGTAACCGAACCCGGCTTTCATATATAACGTTTAATAAAATATATTGAAACGATTTCAAGGGCAGATTCGGTCCACGATACTGAACTACTTTCCCTAAGGAACATATATCGAAATATGAAAAATAATCAATGGCTTTTCATACAAACTCGGATCAGCTGATTCTGACAAAATCCATCCAGCTGACAAAAATTATTTATCTTATGATATATGTTTCTTCTGGAGAGTTCATTATCATAGACTGAATTCGGCCTTAAAATTGTTTCAGTATATTTTGTTAGACTATAGACCCTGTAGGAATTGTTACGGGAACAAAATTGACTATTATTTTCAATGTATTGTACTTGACTTGTCCGTTGGAGACGGATACGGCGACCTATATCTCATCCAAAAAATAATGAATTTAAATTACCAGGACCTTAGTTTGGTAGGCGCTTAATATTAATTAAATTGTAATTGCTCACTGAAATGAAGAACCAATGCCAATAAGAAGACACAATCGTGCGGTATGATTTTGAAATTCGAAATTTTATTTAGGCTTTGGCCAAACTTGTAACCTCAAACACAACTTTTTATTTATTCTAACAACTATTTTAATTCGAAGAGAATATTACTGAAGTTTGATGTATCTTTGTTCCTGGAGCAATTTCCATGTATTGCTTGAAAGTCTTAGAAATAACTAAACGCAGTGTCTTGTCCAGTTGCGAAGAACTGAAATTTCGATCTAGTTTGATGTAAAGACTTTGAACCGTAAATAAATGAGAAAAGAGCGTTTAGTTAATACTTTGAATGCTACGTTTTGTTACCTCTTTAGATAAGGGTCGTGGAGGTATAGTTCATTTGCTAAATTGGTGTGAATGCTATCGGCGCGCTATCAAGGCCGCGTCTTTGTAAAAGCCGATGCCTTTGGAGCGCGCTGACAGCATTCCATCCAATTGAACGAATATACTATACAAGTACTATGTCTACAGCGGGCGATAGCGACGTTTAGCCAACACATACCACTGTACAGATTAACCGCAGTGTCAATGTCAATTGGTCACATCCTAAATTGGCCTCTATGAAACCATTCCATGGCGTCCAATTTTGCTTGACATCGTGATACTGTATGTTCTCAGGATGTAGAGAAAATGCCTTCAACAATAAATCTACTAGATAACATTTCCCCAATCGTAAAACTGACTGTAATAATGAAATCAAAAGAAGACTTATATAAGAAAGTTTAATGTACTAACGCTTTGTGCGAACATTAGTGTAATTACGCGGGTAGGAAAGACGTTCAGATCAGTGCAAACTTTACGAAAGTGAAGTTAGGCAATATTAGAGATAGAGTTGCTATCGTTTAAAATAAAAGCCGGACTGTGCTGAATTAGGCCGGACATTTAGCCCTAAAAGCCGGTCATGGATACAGTGGCGGAGCAAAAACAAAGTACGTGGGCGAGGCGCTTTGCCAAAAAGCTTAACAAAAGCCGGACAGGCTTGACACATAAATATTTGACTGGACACCACGCGGAAAAGCAAAACAGCGAGAGGAAAAGTTTTCTTACATAACAAAGTTAAGGGCCCACATATAATTACTATATTAAGTATGTTTGTTTGTTGGTTTTTCGTGTATGTACTCGTAAGTGGCCAACACTGGTGTCAGATTTTTCAAGCTGCCTAAAGGCATCTTGAAAAATCTGACACCAGTGTTGACATAGCTTGACGACTGCCATACAATGACAGCCGGGACCAACTGATTTTACGTGCCTTCCGAAGCACGGAGAAGCTCGAGAAATTTTGTACCACTTGTGGTCACCCATCCAAGTACGGACCACGCCCGGGGTTGCTTAACTTGTGAAAACGCTAGCAATGCGTACTCCCACCAGGCCACCGAGCTCCTCGATTAAGTATGTTATACACGGGTAACGTGAAAAACCAGTATTGTCTGTGTCTTACATTAGGTTTAACCAAAAAGGCCCACATATAAGTTTGCACTACCAGGTACCGCACCACACACAATCTGGTCATAAAATGCACACGGCTACTTACATTCGGCCACCTCATTCGATGCCCAGGAGTGCTATTTTTCATTCAGGGACTCACATTACGAATGATTTGAGCGAGTGTTTCCAAACGGGCGCATTTTTGAATTGATCGTATGCGAAGGATTTGCAACGAGTGGCTGGACCACTCGTATTTTTGACATTTGTTGACATTGTTCTATGGAGTATCAGTTCCGTTTCACGCTGCTTTTTTAATTTTTGTTGAAATGTTTAGAAAACCATTGACAAATTTATGATATTTTCCGCTTAACACAATGTTACTTATCGCTTACACGACGGTTTTAAAAATACGATGCAATGCGTCGGAACGCGAGTGGTGAGTTGGAAAACTACGCACGTTTTGTGTTTCGCTGAGTCCCTAAATGAAAAATAGCACTCCAGGTCGCTCACACATCACAGAGTAACAATATCATACGTATGGACTGGTCCACCTGTAAGTCCCTTAGTATATTGAATCTTTCTGGAGAAGCAGTCCATATTGTGGAATTGATTCTCTTAGAAGTCAAAGTCGTCTACCACGAGATAACCAATCAGTCTATAATAAATATTATTTATTAGAATATTCCCATCATTCGAATACATCCTTCGCCACGCTGTTTTGAGTCCGAGTCAGCTTTCCGGCATTTCCTTTTACCAACTTCGCGCGGTTTCAACAACCATGCATGTGAGACCATTAGCTCCCATAACATCTTTGAATACAGATGTCTCAATAATCTCATTTCACAACCATGAAGTTTGCATCGATCTGGCCGGTACGAAAGTTATTTTTAATAGTTCATTAACATTATATTATGTGCCCAGTTTACACTCAAATTTTGCGTAAAAAAAAGAAACATTCGGCCGATAGGAATAAGTAATTGTGTTAATGAACTACTAAAGTTTCGGCAACTTAGGCTAAATCTAAATATTTATTATATTCACTAGAAACATAATTTGTAGTATAACATAATCGTAAATTCGTTAGTTTAGATATTTATTGTGTATGTACGAGTATTTAGTGTTATTTGTGATTCACCTGCTCAGTTATGTGTATCCTTTTTAATTGAAATTATAATACTCAAAGAACGGGGTAGGATTTTAAAGACAAATTGATTTTGCATTTGTTTATCCGTCCATGATGGATTTAGTAAGAGTTAATTATGAGGGCGTCCGTGTATATATGTCCGCTGTACGTGCGACAGACACGGCAACACGCGACGGATTCACTGTCTCTTTCGCGCCGCGGACGCACTGAAAAGAACATGGCGAGCGGTGATAAAGCAGTAGGAAATATTTCTTCAGTTTTCATTTAATTTTGTCATTTTATTACAATAGACCATCGCTTTTTGCTATTGAAGTGAAACTCTTCTCGCTTTGTAGAAAATCTAAAAATTTCAATATGCTGGCGTAATAATACTTACTCAATATTTTATCTTCAACTTGAAGATGAAACTTAGTAGGTATTTAATTACGGGTAATTTTAGAGTGATCATTGTCGTTTATTTTCAATAATTAATGGCGGCTACACATACAAGTAAATCGTAGCAATATAACTGCAAAATTTATCAAAAGTTATAGAACTGTAACATTATAAATAGCATGGAAAATCGATATCGACTTGTATCGTACCTACATGTCCGATTTATTTGAAAAGGACAGTCTTACTAGATATCGGTTCGGCACAAAAAATACGGCTCGTCAAATAAGAGCGCACACCCG
Organism: Acrobasis repandana; assembly: GCA_963576875.1. Lineage (NCBI taxonomy): Eukaryota > Metazoa > Arthropoda > Insecta > Lepidoptera > Pyralidae > Acrobasis > Acrobasis repandana. Next base: position 3,438,519 of record OY756230.1, on the reverse strand, counting down.
GCGGTGAGCTATTACGTAGGTAAGTTTAAGTGTATTAAGGTTGACTTCACAGCGAATGTTATTCAAGCAGACAGAACTTTGCTTTGATTTTGTATCTAACGCGTTATCTAGTTGTATTGTTGATCCTAGGTCTTTGCAGATAAATTACTACAATTTATTGTTGTGTGTGCTACTATAACAAATGAAATAGAATGAAATATATTTTAGATTGCGTTTTTATGTTTAATCTTGTGTAATTTCACACGTTGCATCCAATACATCACTCATCAGAATTTTAATTTTTGGGCGCATGTTTAATTCATCCATCGTATAATTATCATAGACTATGTAATGTATAGAGGCGTATTATAAATTAAATAGCGTGTAGAATATGACACGGGCCCTGTTGTATATTATTTTTATACTTATCCTTACCGTAGTATGTCGCTATCGCACCGACCCATACAGATTCCGTGATATAAAAAGCCTTTAAATGCATAGATACTGTAGTAGCGTAGCTATAGATATTTGCTCTCGATCTGACAAAGACAAAAGTTATTATATTATGGAGAATGTAATACAAAGGGTTCCTAACGGTCAAATGAGCGTAAATTTTCGTTTATTTTCGGTTTGTGCAATTTTCTGAATTTTAAGAAACCAAAAATTACGAGACATGAAATCTCAAACTGTTAACTCAAAATATCCAGCTCGTTTGGCCTCACCCTATAACATCATAAGAACTAATAACAAGTTTCTAGATCTCAGATTATATTAAAAGCTAAAGAATCGATCGAGATGCAATAATTAGGTCATATTAAAGCAATTATAGTGTTACCAGGATGGGTTGAAATGCCTTTAGAAGCCAAGGGGCCCTAGTTAAGTAGTCGACATTGATTTGTTATCGTCGTAGAAGCCCCTTCTCATTGATTCACTAAAAAGCACCTTCTTCTGTCCTGCCTTACCCCACTCTAGGTGGGGTCGTTAAGAGGAAATACTAAGGTCGAGTGAATTAAAAATAGGTATTTGTAAAATCTATTGCTGTCGCGCTGTGCCCGAACAACTACCGAGTGCGATAGAGGCAACTGCAGCTCGGTCCGAAAATACCTATGAAAATTACATAAAATCAACGTTTCTTAGTCCCCTGACTTCTCCCCAAAACTTAACCGATTTAATTTATAAATTGAAGAAAAGCTGTGGCTGTGTTCTCGTTTTTTTTTATAATATAATCTTGTCAAATTTGTTTGCTAGATGTTTGAACAGAGCGAAAAATTTTTTAGGTTTATGAAGGTTCGTATCTCTTTTAATGATTAAATTATGAAAAAAAAAGAAAACATAGGGACATGCATATAAATACATAGATTTTTTGAAAAAAAAATTGCTCTTCTGTTACTATTCGGCGAGGAATCATCCTCCTAAGCACCGCTGGCTGAATGAAAATAATAGGCGGTTTCTGTGACGATAAAAAATGAATTTTTACTGATGTTATAAAAGACTAGGTTCCCTATACAAAAAACAACACGTAGCGCTGCGTAGAAGTATTCAAACTGTAGTTTTTATATTATGATAATGACAAACCCTTAGGCTTGAGAGTCCGTTAAGCGGAGGCCCGCGACGGGTCAGCTATCTCTACTCTATCACACGTAGTGTTTGCGAGAGAGACGGACTGATTCTGTCCGGGGCGTCCGCTTTACGTAGTTTTAAGCCTTATCTGTAATAATATGGTAACATTATGTCATGTTTTCTTCCTACATTGCCCACCTTATGTTGGGTCTTGAATCACAATTCTTGAGAAAATTTTGTAGTATTCGTTTATTTACAGCTGAATAATGCATTTCAATTTTATTTTAGTATCTTTTCATTGTTTTGATAATGCACCAAAATTTAATTTCTTTACACACAATTAAGGTTTAAATAAAGTTACTGTGAAATTTTATTATGATCGACCCATAGATGTATGTAGTTAAATTAGTTGATTTAAGTTTAACATATCGATATTGTCTGGAAAAGCAATATTTTTATTATAATCTGATGCAAACTAAATTTCTGGATATGAAAAGTGTATGTTAATTTTTTATTCACTGCTAAAGTGACCCAGTGAACTATAGAAAATTTAAACATTAAATATATATAAAGCCTCAAATGTATTCATCATCTATTTGAGCTACTTAATTAATAAAATTTATATATCATACATCATACTAGTATTTAGTTTGTAGCAGACATTTAAACCCCTATTTTCACATATATGTGTCATGTAAGTACCTAATGGTGTCAAGTCTTATTCACATATCTAATTTTGGCAGCAATGTCGTAAGGACAATTTAGTCTTTGTTCTGAAGGATTTCAATAAGGCTTGAACTTCTGACTACATATTGTTAGTGACAGAGACAGGTGTCTACCCGTCTCTTCCAACAATATTGTTTGCCATGCAGGCGATATTAGCCTCTTTGTTTTGGGGGAGTTGGCGCAAGTATGTTTGATATATGGAACTGTGAATTTTCTGCGCAAAAAATTTCGATGTTGACTACCAGAACAGATTAGGACTTTGTGTACATTATAGTAGTTGTCAGTTAGCGAGTCAATATCGTACGTGTTCCTACTGTTGCAAGTGATAGAGACAGGTAAATATCTTTCTCTGTCACTTGCAACAAGTTTTGTAAAAGTGGTTCAAATTCTATTAACTGTGTTGACGGGACGGCCGATAAATATAACTTGTGTTTGCTGAACCTATTTTAGTTAAAATATGTTTTGTCTCGTTCTTACTATATCAAATATTGAATTAAGTAAGTAACAAGGAAATTGAAGGTACTTACTGTTCACGCAAGAATTGGAATATGGCGCAGAGTGAATAATTTATCAGTGTCAGTATTGTCAAAGCAATTTGTTTTTTTTAGCTTATTGTGGCAAGGATGGCAATAGAAATCGAAAATTAAAGTCATTCATTTTATGCGAGTATTTGAAAATCATGCGTCAACAGAACGCACCCAATGTTCGGCTGTTGACTCACTGACTGGCTTACATGCTCATACATGAGAGAAGAGGAACGACATGACGGTGACGGGTATCGCCAGTCCAACTCATCTACTTATCGTGATTGTCTCACAAATAAGAGTAAATGGCTAAGTAGCGTAAGACATGTATTACTGAAGATAAGTTGTAAATTCTTTGTCCTACTTTCTTTAACTGCACAAAATATTTGAGGTGCTGGTTATGTATTACATCTAAATTATTCTGTCGATTATTTGTTCTCTTACAATTGTCAAACGTTTCGGTCTTCTGTTTCCTATAGAATATGGTTATAAAATTCTAGTTAATCGATGTTAGAAATTAAAGAACCAATTCTTATTATCTGTGTGATCGTATAAATAAATTAGTTAATTGTACCTCACTGCATTTTTATTTCATTCAGGGATGGTTTTAATAAGAAACAGAATTTACTAAATAATTGTATATTCATAAAATAATTTTCAGTACGTAAATTAGAAATCCCATAACCACTTAGTTTGTATGTATTGTCAAATAATAAGAAAAGTAATAACCTAATCAATACATTATAAATGAATTCAACATAAAATATCCCATACCCGTAATTAAGAATTACCGAATAATAAATAACTAAAAATGTTAAATACATTACACGTAAACTAGATTACTAAGAAATATGTTTTGAAAAAAAGAAAAAATAAGCCTTTTTAACTAGGTAACTAAGAAAAAAAATACTTAGAGGAAAAAGTGGCAGTCAGCGATTAGAATTTGAACTTTAAAGTGATTGTTTAAGGTGCATGGTCGCTTGACAACCCACTGGCGTCCGCCTTGTTGGCCATTTTGTCGTGGACGCCATTTGGTGGCCACTGTCAGAGACTTAGGCGGCAGATGTCGTCGTTGATCTCGAGCATCTGGTCGATGAACTCCTGGTGGTTGAGAACTTTTGCGAGCTGGCAGATGATGCAGCGCAGCTCACCCTCCTGATAGTTCATTTGCGCGTTGCAAAGGTCTATTTCTTCGCTTATTGAGTCTGGTATCTGAAAAGAGGAAAATAAGTCTGAAGTGATTGCAGAAAGCGATCTATCTATAATTTAAGAACTACGTTCTTGTCGGTGGAGTAGTTTCCATGTCTCCCTCTCTTGAGCCATCCTTTTGACCTCCCTATACGACACGACGTCAACTTTCTCCTTCACTTGATCTATAAATGATCTTCTTGGTCTACCCTTTCCTCTTCTTGCTTCTATTTTATTGCAGAAAGCGATAGTGACTAAAATAAATGTTTTAATGTGACCTTGAATTTGCTAGTGTTATTGTGACCTTGAACTTGCTAGTGTTAATTCAATAAATAACACAACTGTCAAACAGGTTGCATTCTCCAGCTCTGGAGCCCAGGGTGCGATTTCCCAAAGATGATATTAGTACATGTCCAATGGTTACCCAAGGTCTAAAGTCACCGAAAACAATGCAAAGTGAAAATGTCGAAGTCACTAAAACAATTTGGCTGCACGGATAGGATAGTATCATGGATGGTTCGATGAAATCGTCCAAGTGAGCTTCTATTTCAAAACAATTCAATGTTTACACACGCGAAAACGCCACGTTTCCGTGAATCTAGAAAACATGTGAGTATAAGCAAAGCCACACGAGCACATAGCGAAATGATCTAATGAATGTGACATTGCTCATTGTTGTCGCGTGGAACTTGTAACCGTGCGCTTGCGCAACTTTGCCAGGCAACTGGATACGCCATAGTCACAGCCATAGTGACGCTGAGTTCACTTCCGTTCGTGGCGTGGTAATTGGATTTGATATGACGCTCAAATTGGGAATTTTCATGGTGTTATAGGTGCGTTTATGTAATCGAATTTCTTTTTTGATTGATGAAAAAATTTATGTGAAGTCAAAGAGAATATAAGATGGAAGCACAGACCCACCACTACTAGACCTGCATAGTGCGTGGCCACTTTAGTGCATCTCTTTCTATCTTTGATTGTTGCCTCCACCCATATTTTGCACACGTCACAGGTTACTAACTTATAATAAGCTCAAATAAAACCCTAAATCAACTTTTAAATGATAAAATCCCTAAAATTAATAACTTTCTTCGATCGTTTTGTGGTTTGTTTGGCCCATATTTTGACAGTAGGCCAGCTTATAGCAGCCACGCGCCGATAGAGACAAAAAATCATATCAGTTTCTTTCACACTCACGTTGTACTGTATTTGCCAGTCTCTTTCTAGCAATATCGTTGCAAGTCTAGTAGTACTGGGTGGCGCAAAAGTACTGGCACTAAAGAAAATACTTTTATTTTTTTTATATGACATTTTCTGTCATTCTGTTGTTGAAAATTGTGTAGTGAACAAATGTAAAATACACTGAAAATAAACATGGACCGTTTTACTCCCCAAGAACGTGGAATAAACACTATGGACTTAGTGAGGGACGCTTTTCCAGGCCGAGTTATCTCTCGTTTTGGCGATTTGCCTTGGCCTGCAAGATCACCCGATCTGACCAGTCCAGACTTCTTTCTTTGGGGTTTTTTGAAATCTCGGGTGTATGTGAACAAGCCACAGACTCTCGCAGCTCTAAAAGAAAACATTCGTCAAGAAATAACGAACATATCGCAGGAAGTGTTACGGCAAGTTATGCAAAATGTCATAAATAGGGCTCAAATGTGTATCAACTCTGGAGGTCACCATTTAAAAGACATCATCTTTAAATCCTAATGGTACGAAATTTAATGGCACAAATATACATTTAAAAAAACCTAAATCTAGTTTTCTAATTTAGAAAAAATGTTATAGCTGAACCAAATAGGGTCTTTACTTTTGCGCCACCCAGTAGTAGGTCTGTGGATGGAAGAGATATAGATAGAGGCACTCGGCTGCAACAGGCTTCAGTGCTCTAAAACGCTCAATGTGTGCGGTCTCTCTTCATATATATATAGTCTATTCATAGTTGTTTAACAGGAAAAAAAATATTGATTGAAGTCATTTACAAGCATGCATTTAATGGCTAATGTCAAACCTATTATAAAAAAATAAAAAAAGTTAATATAATAGTAATAGTATAATAACCAATCGACTTGAAAGAAGAAGATGGCTCAGTATTAGAATTTGTTATAGTTAGCGATAAGTTCGTTTTGAATTTGGGCGGGACACTTGGCTGGAAGTGAGGATAGTCGATGAATCAGAGCAGTAACGTAGTGATGGCCGAGACAAGGTAACAGACAGGGAAATGGGAGTTTGTCAGGTGACAATGTGAGGTTGGCGGTAAAGCATTGAACCTGGCACAGGACCGAAGACAATGGCGCGAAAAAGGGAGGCCTATGCCCAGCAGTAGGTTGATAGGAGTTGAGAATGATGATGATGTTTAAAATATAGGTACTTACTGAAACTAAGTATCGGATTAGTCAACTTGTATGGGATGCCGGAAATAATTTTTCATAATTCGATATACGTTTCTTGGGGAAAGTTGTTCAATTACATGGACCGAATTCAGCTTTAAAATAGTTCCAGCATATTTTTTACAACCATGTATACATATAAAATTTTGTTTTTAACCAAAGTCCCAAACCAAAACAACATCTAAGCTTTGCAATGAATTTACGTACTGCATTGTGTTTATATAAGATTAAATAAATCGATATTAATACGTAATCGCCATTCTACGCCGTTATAAATACAGACTATAAATACCTATCATAAATATATCATTCTATTACAGAACTTGCCTGTACAGAACTGAAATACTTAAATGTATCTAAGTATTTCTTGTTCAAGCGTGACGTGTACCTACAATATTGAAAACTTATTCAGATCATATAGCGTGACTTGGGGTTTGGCGTTTCTTCATATCAGTGATTTGAAAACTAATATTTATTTACCTTTACCTACATGATACATTAACATTGTCATGATTTTGGGGTAGGACATGGACATGGAATTACACGTTTCCTTCAGTTCTGTGGGTGTCATTGTATATTATTGGGGACATTGATGACATAGCTTTTATTGTGAAACATTGTAGGTATGATTACAAGTTATTATCGGCTAAAAAGGATCGAGAACGTTTAGAGGCATTCGAAATGTGGTGCTGGAGACGTATGGAAGGTATAAGTTGGATAGAGAAAAAGACAAATGAAGAAGTACTTAATTTAGTTAATGAGAAAAGGAACTTATTGACAACAATCGATGTAAGAAGACGAAAGATGTTTGGTCATCTTATACGGCACGATCAATTGAAAAACATAATAGAAGGAAATATAGAAGCAAGAAGAGGAAAGGGAAGACCAAGAAGAGCATTTATAGATCATGTAAAGGAGAAAGTTGACGCCGTGTCGTATAGGGAGGTCAAAAGGATGGCTCAAGAGAGGGAGACATGGAAACTACTACTCCACCGACAAGAACGTAGTTAGAGTAATAATCTCAAAAAAACAACATTGAAAATTAAACTAAATGCCACGCACATAAAGCTCATTCATAATGCCTATTTTTAAATACCTAACGTTCCCAAAAAATGTACCTAAAGTTGTAGGCGTCCCTTTGCCACAAACTGTCAGTGCAATAAATTAAAAGGGGAGTTCTATAACTTTAGGTATAATTTTTGGGAACGGCTTTGCCACTTCGTAAGCATTCTAGATTTGTTTACAATTTCTTTGGTACTAACTCAACGATACTATATTTTACGATAAATACACGTAAGTATACATAGCAACAGCTGAAGTTCTTTTTTGGTCCTTCGAACCGAATTTGAACTCGCCGCCTTTAGAGCTCTGATGATTATAATCTCATAAGATAGAAACCTGGTTGTACCGAGCTGATAATGTAACGTGAGTTACCCATTAACTCTTACTCTCTTTCTAGCCACTTCTACTACATTGATTGTGGCTAGTCCACTTGTGGACATGCACAGTACAATGCTGGCAAAGTTGTTGGTCTCGGTTTATAGACTACTTGACTGGCATACTAGTCTTTGGGGCTTTTCCAAGCTTGATAATCGGCTTACCCCTTGCTTACCCTGATATTCAAAAACATTTCTCCTAAATCAGTCCATATAGTGATTATGCTACCAAATCATAGGGTAGTAGTAAATACTTACAATGTTAGGATCCAAGAAAAGGCTGAATTTGTACTTGGTCTTCCGTTTCTCCGCCCCGGTGTCGAAGAACAGCGTGAACTGGGCGTCCTTGCCGCGCCCCCCCACAGGGAAGTACAGGCCGGCGATCAGGTGGCCTTTCTGGTCTCGGGAGAGAAGACTCCTGTTGGAGATACAAAATACAATACGTTAGGGCCTGCAAGCAAAGATGTTTTAACACTACTACGACATGGTCAATCACTGGCCGGTTGACTAGAAGAGATCCCTATATGGGATAAGTCCGCCGTTGTATGTTTACTTTTCTGATTTTGTATTTGCTTCTCTTTTGTGTACAATAAAGGTTTAAACAAACAAACAAACATGGTCAAGTGCAGTGGTGGATCGTAAGTTTTTTGTTGAACCTAGTTAAGTTTTAGTTTTATACCTAAACACTAAAAAGCTTTTTTCGTGGAGGGACTCGGATCCTTTTTCGGGGAGGAGGGTCTTGAGTCCCAGCAGAGTAGAAGAGGACCACTCCAAGTCTGCCCGTGGATGTCGTAGAAGGCGACTTAGGAGAAACACAAGCTAAACAAAGCCTATAAACATCAATGAGACCTCTCCAACTCGTCTGGCCAGCGTGGGGAGTGTAGGCCAAATCCTCTGGCTGCTCTGGCCAAGGCTTGAAATACCGGTATTTATGGGAACTGGTATAATTGACCTTGGTGAGATACCGGTACCAGACATGGTATCTGTGCTACCTGTACCGGTACTATACCGGTAGGTACCAATATCGGTACTAATCAAATATTTGCGTCAGTGAGAAATAAGATTTAGTTAGAATAAGGAAAATAACTTCATCAGTCTTAAATAACATAAACCAAACTCGGACGACGTCGACTCGTGTCGTATCGAGCGCTACGTGTAAATAGAAGTACCGGTAAAGGCGAAGTACCGGTACTCATCTGGAACAGGTACCCAGGTACCGAAATGAAAAGAACCTAAGTTTCAAGCCTTGGCTCTAGCAACAAAAGTGTTGGGTTGCATTTATTGCAGCGAACAAAGTCTACACAAAATCGGCTGGAACGAACCTGAAGTTGTAGACAAGGTTTCTCCGCTCTGTCACGTTGACGCCATCCAGGTACGGGCGCGCGGCGTACACCAAAGAGGTCTGGCATTTGACGGCGCCTCCACGGGTTTCCCTCTCCTGCCACTCTACGTAGCTGCTGTTCTGAGGGTTCAGCACGTAGCTGTACTCCTTGCGGCAGTGGGGCTCGTCGGACTGGGTGAACCAACCTGCACATACAGACACTCATTCAAGTTTCTTGGTTCAAAATATTGTGATGTGCCGTTCCCGTTCCCCAGATTTCCGGGAATTGTAAAGTTGTAATTTTATTTATCAGACATATTTTTATCACTGTAAATATATTTTACTAACGTAAATGCATCACTTGATATTGTTATAATACAAATACATATATCCAATATTCCGTAACATTCCCTAGAAATACGGGAACGTTCACAAATTCCCAAACTCCCCGGGAATTTGGGTAAGTTCCCGGGAACGGCACATCACTAGTTCAAACATGTGTTTTTGCGTGTCTTAGCTTTTTGTGTGTCTTAGCTTTTTGTGTAAATTCTTTATCGTGCGAAAAGGATCCAATAGAAGGCAATACAAACGCGGATTTATCCCTGTCAGGGGTCTTCTCCGGCCAACCTTTGATGAAAGGCCATTTTTTGTGCCGACTGAGAAAAGACCTCTAGGTATAATGCGCTATAACTAATTATGTTGGGGTATTGACTATGTATGCGATTTTGGGGAGTTAACAAAGCATTTTGTTAATCTATCAGTTTATTTTACCAGATGTGTAAATACTAATGAGGTTCTGGGTTCGCCCCTTAGCAAACTTGAAAATAACACTTACCAGTATGTGGATAAGCGCGATCAGCCATAACAGTGACGATCCTCGGCACGTGGTACCCCGGGTCTGCCAGCATCAGGCCCGGCCGCCCGTCGATTCTGATCTGCACCCCCACCATAACATGCTCCTTCTCAGCTTCGAGCACCGCTGCTGGGCTCTCCCCACATGTGACGTATTCTCGAACATCTACTACAGCCTCCTCGCAAGATAACAGCGCTGTAGCTGCTGCAAATCCAGGGAACTCCTTATTGAGGCCTCGCCAGCGCTTGATAAGTTCCAATCCGAGGCCGACGCACGTGTGTTTCTTTGCTCTTATAGGCGGGGAGTACTGTTCGTACACGTCGTAGAGTTTGTTGGAGGATCTCTCGAAGGCCTCGAAGAGGGAGACGAAGTTGCTGACGGAGTCGTAGTTGTCGGTGACGAGGAGCCGGCGCAGCGCCGCTTCGGCTTTTGTCGCGAGCTCCTCGTGCCTCGCCGGGGTCAGGTCGAGTGGCCTGTGAACAATACGATAATGTCACAGGTAGGAAACTTCATAGAAGCGGAGTATCATATATTATCTCCTAGAGGCACGGAAATCCACGTTGCACTCTGAGACATCAGGACGTCATATTGCGGGAGACGCTGCGAGTTTCCGTTCTGTATGTTAATACTTATATTAATTCTGTATCTCGGGTATAATGAGGTAAGTAGTTACCTAAGCTGTAAACCATGGCCCACCTACTATCATTCCCCAACTGCCCAACCCCTTGTACAATAGACGACCTAAATTCGAGTAAGTGTGGCCACACATTGGTCCACACTTACCTATACAGGCTGACTTTTTATCCACCTGCTAAATTTTTTAGCGTTGATTCGCATCAACTCTCAGCCAAACGGATTTTGTATGGGAGGACGAAACATTTTTAACTATTTTTAATAACTTTTTTTATAGATAGTTGTTCAGTATCATGGACTGAACTTGCTCCAAAAATTTAGCAGGTGGATAAAAAGTCAGCCTATATAATAATATCAGCCTTTCTGACAAGAAGAACAACAAGAAGAAGAAGTAATTACCTGCGAGGCGTGCCCCACCGCGCGGGCGGCAGGGGTAGTCTGGTCACGTCGCGGACATCGGGAGAGTCCCCAGCCCGCGCGACCGAAGCGAGTCAACTCGGCCACTCGGCGCCCCAGCGGCCGACGGCGGGGGCCGCTGGCTCGGCCTCGGCCGCGACCTGGTGTATAGCATCGTCTCGGCCACGCTCGTTCGCAACCTCGACGCCCTTAATGAGCGCCTCACGTTGCCTCTCTAACACCAATGACGTCGGTTTTTCACGCTCTGCAACCAAATATATGAATAAGTATCTGTTGTCATGGAGAAGAAAGATGATGTCAAGATCAGGCTGCAAAGATGTGAAGACGACTGAGGTCGCTAAGAAATACTGGTTGAAATTAGTGATATTAGTTTAAGACTCCAAGATCTGACATTTTATAGCGATGGAGCAGGCTCTACGGTGAACGCATTTGCGTTCCTTTTCGCCTCAGCTATTGCATCTACAAAAGAGTGTTATGCTTCCACTAACCGCCTTTGTTGTCAAGACACCGTTTTTCTTTCAGCTAGTTACTGTACCTACTAATGTGTATGAGCTCAGAACGGTTTTCCAAACAAATTAGGGCACATTTTCCCTTCCCTTGAAATCATCTCATAGTATTTACAATACAATTATAAATAGCTATTACTGTGTGTTATCGACTATTTCCCAGTGTAATACATAGATGACGGTAGTACCCAGTTATATCCATTCCTGAATCATCTGCTTGAGCATCCTCATAACATCAAGCAATCCAGATTCCAACAACGCCAATATTACACCACGAGTAAACAATAAAACATAAACAAAGATGTCGTGGCGCGTCACCATCGCAACACTTTCTTATCAGACTTTAAAGGTCAGTTTACACCGAGACGAGACGTGAAGAGACGCGACGTGGATGCACTTTTGAAAAAATAATGTATGTATACCTTGTTCAAAAAAGATACTAATTTCAGTGACAGTCCGCTACGCAGCGCTGCGTAGCGCGGCGCAGCCAGCGGGTTCTCACTGAAATCTCACTCTTTTTGTTTAGTAAACAATATAATATGTCATATGTATATTTCTTCAAAAGTACGCTCACGTCACGTCGCGCCTCGGTGTGAACTGACCCTAAGGCCATCATATCTTATCTATTAGGTAGTAGTATAACACTGCCTACTTCCTTTCCTTGATAGCAGATTTTCATTGTCGCAATTTCGGTCTGAAACTGCTGTATTTTTCGGCCATGCTCACATTTCAGCAAGATCATGATATTTCAGTAACCGAACCAGCGTATTGCCGTAAAACTATATATATATATATGTTATGGCGTACTTGATGAATGAGATGGGAAGACGAAATCAAGAAAGCGGCTGGAGGGTTATGGAGAAGAAAAACAAGGAACAAAGTGCTATGGAGACAGATGGGTGAGGCCTTTGCCAAGAGGCAAGCTGACGACCAACAACAGCAGTCGCAACAGTTTCCTGTTGCTGCTTTCGCAGAGGATGTCAGCAAGAGAGGCTGCAGTTAAATGTGCAGTTGATAAATATATAAGATTTTCACAATAATGAAACGAAACAGCTTCGCTTACGACATGTTATTATCACTGCGCATGGAATGTGTTTTTATCAAAAGTTTGTTTGTCATGTCATGACTATTTGTGACTCTTGCGACCTCTAATGGATGACTAAGCTGGTGGACAATGATCTTCCCTGTGCGATCAAAACTGATAGAAACCGGCTGAGTTAGCAGCAATAATCCGGCTCTTTGTCCTGTGCCCGCCATGTGATGAGCATCGGCTGGACATAAATACCTCACGTTGTTTTTATTTTATTTACGAATTTACTATAACTTTTTGAAGCAATCATCTTAAACAAATATATATAGCTTATAAAAATAATGGCTTCAACCAATTGGTTGGTATTTTAGAGTAGATTTATAAGTGAGATGGCAGTGAAAATTTCATCATCATCAGGTCTTTTGTTATAATATCACAGAATAGATACTAATACCACTAATACTCCGTACAGAAGTCTCACTCAGCAAAGAAATTCAAAGAAATATCTACTCAATGTTGTTAGTGATACGGTTTAATTTAGCTTACGTCAGAACTCAGCACTATTTTGTGTAGATACCTAGACATCCATTGCAAGCCAATTTCACCCTTATGACTCCGGACATACGATTCGTATAACTGAATTTTGCCACCCCGAGGGGCCGCCTGCGCGCATAGTAATAATGTAGGTACATTTTCGATACCTAAACGGGGAGTGACACAGCCCTGCTTATATATAGGCAAAGATAATATAATTACTAACATATAGGGCATAGTAAAGTTTTCATAAACGTTGCGTCGTGGATGAGTCACGTGTTCTCTGAAACTGACACGTTGGAATTCCCGAGAGGTAGTGATGTCAAACAAAAACGATCTTTGGTTATAGTGCGTGACTCAGTTATTAAAAAATTCGGTGTTCTTAGTGTACCTACTCCATTTTCAGTCATGTGGATATGAGTTTATACCCATGAGTATGTAACTAATAAGTAATATAAGTAATATAATCTCGTCTTTGTTTACTAGATGTTTTTCAGGTTTTAAAGGTTCTTACCTCTTTTAAGGCCGTACCTGAATTTTCCGGGGTCCAGTGCTGCCCCCATTTTAAATAAATCATTTCAAAGAAAACGGAGACATTATTTAAAATTTTGCTACTATCAAGTGCTAGATAACCCTTCGAAGTATTTTATGAACTACTGTTTACAGTTTAAAGTTAGAACGTTAAGCTTTACTACGCACATTTGCGAAAAACGGCCACTTTTGGCTAATGTGCGGAGTAAAGCTTAGGGTTCTCATTATAAATTGTAAACAGTAGTTCATAAAATACTTTGAAGGGTTATCTAGGACTTGGTAGTAGCAAAATTTGAAATGATGTCTCCGTTTTCTTTGAAATGATTTATTTAAAATGGGGGCAGCACTGGACCCCGGAAAATTTAGGTACGGCCTTAATATGTTGTTAAATTATGATAAAAAAGAAAACATAGGGAAAGGTCAGTACATACATAGGTTTTTTTTGGAAACAATAATTTCTCAACTAGCACTAGCCGGCGAGGAATCAGGGGACTACGCTTGTATGGAAATACGGCCCAGATATTTCACTAACATATTCTTACGACATTTTTCAGGTAGGTATATAAACATACCACAGCGTAATTGACTCAACTGCTTGCTTTGAGCACTTATCTACGTGAAAAAATATAACAGTGATCGTTTGTATAACATTTCCCGATGTTTTTCGCTGTACAGGTGACTAGGTAGTCACGTTGCGAACACAGTGGCCGGTTAGGAATGTTCTTGTTCTCAAAATATCTCTTTGCTATCAGTGGTTTTTACAAAAATAACCTTCAAATTTATTTGACAGAATTTTATAAATAGGTAAGTATACTTAAGAGTGCAGTCTTGTCAGTCAGTCCAACCGTAGGAATTTTTGATTGAACACCCGAATCTATATTTTCTATCTACACATTTGCATTGCGCTGTATTGTACATGCACCCTGGAGAAGAATTTAGACGAATTCAGAAGCGCAGCGAGCGGTCTGCCTTATCAGCTACTTACTTACTTTTGATACTTAAATAAACTTCAATTTAACATATCTTAACACATTATTACTAAGATTAGTTTGGCTCCAATCAGCTCCGAAAAAGCAGTCAAAATCACTAAAAATAAGGACTGGGCCCTTAAGTATAGTTAAGTTTATTGCCCGAGAGAGCGAAGCGTCTCAGTTTCCAGATTGGCCAAAAAATGCTTTTGTCCGTCTGTTCTCGCCACATTATCAAACAGATTTTGACGAAAATTGGCACACGTTTCTTATTTATTAAAAATTTTTAGTCAATATTTGATTCAGGAAAAATAGGAGAGAAAAGAGAATTAAGTTAGCTGTAGCATTATTTATGGACGGATTTAAATCAAATTTTAAAGGCCCTACTAAGGAATTCATTCTACACAAGATGTTGCGAAAAGAAATTGCAAAAGGGGGGAATAGAGGTGGGAAAACAGAAAAGGGTTGACGTCAGTCGCCTGACTGGTTTTCTGGTTCAAAAAACCAGTTCTATTTGTTACGGATTATAGATATTGTACTAGTGGAGGGCTATTGAACACGTTCACGTGTGGCGAGTGGTAGGAAATGGTGGAGGTCACCGCACTGGTTTGGTGGCACGTGAGTCACGTGACTCTGAATGTGGGTCAGTGCTGTGGAGTGTTGGCCGCGGCGTGTTTCTTAGGGCTGGTGCAGAAAGCAAGAAAACATATTTTATTCAGATTTTTAAGGAAATTATTTGTTTTTTTTTCAGGCGAGTCACACCACTACAAAAATTACCGATTGGTAACAGTTTACGGTGTTATTCAGTAACGGAGTTTTTTCCCCAAAAATCTGTCAAATATCCACTGTTTTTGTGGTTACGTCGTACAAACTTATAAATGGATCCAATTGAAATTAGTCATTCCTAATCCTGTATTTAAAATCAAAATACTCTCACCGATGTTTATAAGGTTTGTTTAGCTTGTGTTTCCTAAGTCGCCTTTTATGACTTCCGCGGGAAGACTTGGAGAGGTCCTATTCTACTCTGCCGGGAACCACACATTGAGAATAAACACCTATTTTACCAAGACCCGAGAAGTGGGGTGAGTAGTTTTAAATTAGACGTTCTAACTTATTTAGTAACTGCTGTTTCTGAGGTAAAGATAAAAAGGTTCATATGGTTAAAAAATGTATGAGTTATATACCTACATACTTAGTTTAAGTTTAAAGTTTAAACTACCATTTCACACCAAGGGCACTATCATGCGATATGTAAATCAGATCATAATTTTGATAACCCTATTCTAGGCCATAGATTAGACTAGACACGGCCAAAGTGTTTGCCAACCTCTTGATTGATAAGCCAACTAACTTGAGCCGTTATCGGTCGCTTCATCTGCTCGGATTCTCCGAACCAGAAATTACACTAGCTGAACTTGATTAACTCTATGAATGTTTGTGCTAACATTCTAAAACTAATTTTCGTACGAATAGTTCTAAATACATCAAATTTTAGATAACATTTTGGTACGGAAGCCTAAAAATAAAAGTTTTTCTTGCTGCAAATAATTGCAGAGGCAGTGGGATACTAAGTTAGTTATAAAGTTCGAGCTAAGGGATATTGAAAAATAACTGAGAATACTTTTTGACATGGAATTTTTTTTAAATAATTTTGCAAAACAAACTTTGAAAACTGGGTTTGGTAAGTAGCAAGG
This sequence comes from Acrobasis repandana, assembly GCA_963576875.1. Lineage (NCBI taxonomy): Eukaryota > Metazoa > Arthropoda > Insecta > Lepidoptera > Pyralidae > Acrobasis > Acrobasis repandana. The sequence continues at coordinate 3,422,226 of OY756230.1, read as the reverse complement.
TAAGCAGGTATAAACTTAGACAGAAACTATTACTTATTTGTAATTAAAAATTTTATACAACGAGGAAAGTTGGTATAGAAAAATAATAAAAGTTTAGGATTGGTTGAGTAGTGTTACAAACTGCATGTACGTACCTACAGACATCGAATATGTACAAACAACGTACGGTACCTATTCGCTCAATTTGTAGTGTATAAAAATTATATTGCCTATAAGTAACATGGATATTTAAATGATTATTGATTAAATGTCGACCTTAACGCTTTACGCCCTCCGCCCACGGCCAGTAGTGGGCGTCCGATGGGATAATCCCCACAGTGAAATACTTAGTACACGCAGTTTAGTGCGTAATCGGGGGCGGAAATGTCAAGTTAAAATTATTCATAGAATGTGGTAAATTCGTTTGATCCCTATTTGTAACACCTGTTACACAAAGGGAAAATATTCCCGATTTGTAACAATGACAATAATGTCATAGTATTAATATAATAAAGGGTTTGGTTTAGGCACAAAGGTTGACTCTATTCCCATGTCAACCTTTGTGCCCAGTTTCATCCCATTATTTATTGCAAATTGCAAGTTTCCAATACAACGCGGATAGTCGCAGATTTTTTCAGAAATACATATTTCTGGACCATGATAAAAGAGCTACGATTTCAATCTCAAAAATGCCATTTAAGGTCATACATGAATTGTCCGGGGTCCAGTGCTGCCCCCATTTAAAATAAATCATTTCAAAGAAAACGGAGATATTATTTAAAATGTTTAATTTTAATTTAATTTTATTTATTCAAGTACACTTGGAAATTTACAAACATACAACATAAAAAATAAGGAAAACATAGTACTTAGGTGCTACTTATTTCTAAAGAAATTTCTTCCAGTAGACCCGCGAGAGGAAATAGGAAGAAAGAGGTAATTGGCGTGTACCTACAATTCAAAACTAAATAAATAAATAGACAAGATACATACCTACATAAACATACATGCAAATATTTACATAATTACATAAATAACTATATATTCATAAAGCATATATACAATAAATACATATGTTAATATTTCTAAATATATGAGGATGATAAATACAGATAGTGGTCTTTTACTCGTTTCTTGAACGTCGTTATGGTTTTAGACTCGAATGTTCGGTGGTAGCTGATTCCATAGCCTAACTGCCTGCACGGAAAAGGAGTGAGTATAGGTAGTGGTGTTATGAGTTGGGAAATGAATGATGGATTTACGGGCAGATCTACAAGGAGCGTCGACAGAACGTGCGAAAGAAAACCGTTTACGCAAATAAGGAGGATATGAGGGATTGTACAGGACGTTGATGAGGAGGCAAAGGATTCTAGTGTTCCGGCGAAGACGGATGGGGAGCCACTTGAGTTGTTTGCGAAAGTCAGAGACGTGGTCAAATTTCCTTAAGCCAAAGATAAAACGAATACACAAATTCTGCAATCGTTCAAGCTTAGTAAGAAGCTCTTCTGTAGCGTCAAGGAAACAAGCATCAGCATAGTCAAGAAGTAGGAGTAATAGGGAATGACAGAGGGAGACTAGTTTGGAATGGCAACAAATTTTGAAGACATTTTATAGAGTGAAGTGAATAATGTAACTTTCAAAGTATTTTATGAACTGCTGTGTACAGTTTAAAGTGAGAACGTTAAGGCCGTACCTGAATTTTCCGGGGTCCAGTGCTGCCCCCATTTAAAATAAATCATTTCAAAGAAAACGGAATTACAAATTTTGCTACTATCAATTCCTAGATAACCCTTCAAAGTATTTTATAAACAACTGTTTACAGTTTAAAGTCAGAACGTTAAGCTTTACTACGAACATTTGCGAAAAACGGCCACTTTTGGCGAATGTGCGTAGTAAAGCTTAACGTTCTCACTATAAACTGTAAACAGTAGTTTATAAAATACTTTTAAGGGTTATCTAGAAATTCATAGTAGCAAAATTTTAAATAATGTCTCCGTTTTATTTGAAATGATTTATTTAAAATGGGGGCACTGGACCTCGGAAAAATTCAAGTACGGCCTTAAACTGTAAACAGTAGTGCATAAAATAGTTCGAAGGGTTAGGCATAGGGCTAGGGCTTCACAAAGACAAAATTTTAAATGATACCTCCGTTTCTCTTGAAATGGTTTATTATAAACGGGGGCACTGGACCCCGGAAAATTCATATAATGCTTTAAAAAGACTTCAACGCGCTTTATTTATTTTACTGAAAAGTTTAGTATTTATTTCACTATCTGCATTTAGCAAAATACTAGACTAGAGTTTATTGGCATTGGATCTTGGTACAGGGAACGCCTGCAGTGCGGATTTCCGTGCTAATTAATGTGCACACTACCTAACTAACTGAACAATGTTTGCGTTCATGGATGGAAACAAAGAAATTGTTGGCTTCAAAATAAAACGCACGCAAAAATAAAGCGCACTACGGTTTTTGTTTGTTACAGCCTTTGTATTACCATTTATAGGAAGCAACAAATTTTATTGAAAAAGATGTAGGTATAAGGGAACAACAAAGAGACAAATAAGAATTGAAACTGTACAAAGGATTGTGGTAATCAAAAATAATAAGTATTCGTACGTAATACTTTTTCTGTTTGAAATGGTTTACAGAACTAAGTTAACTTACAGAACTAAATTAAATGAAAATTATGGGAATGGAAGGCCTTTGTCCAGGAGCGGGAAAGTATTCAAAAAACGAAGTATTTATTAAAAACAAGAATCTCTTATATCATTTTAAGTAGTATAAGTTTAGTCTTATTTTTTGCATGGAATATCTTCTTAATTTGATAAAAAAGAATAGTTCAATTAGGTTTACGTAAGTACGGTGATCTCAGCAACGAAACAATAAATCTTTTATTGATAAAAAAACAAGACCATTAATTAAGTTCAACAGTTTGTTTGGTTTATTTGATATTCTTTTTATATATGATCAAAATATTCTTAGCATTGGTTTCTTTTTCTAGTCGATGAAAATATTGATATAGGAAATTCTATGCACGTTACTCGTATAATGTCATTAAGGGAAAGTGAAAGTCAGTATTGCGATATCAGGCCATTAGAAAATAAATTGCGGGACATTATGAAATAATGTGCTAATTAAGTAATTAGGGTTGAGGACAGTAAATACATCAATTATGGTTATATCAATGTAAAGGATTCATTAAAGAACTTCTAAAATTATTTAACTCTTTGTTCTTAACCCTCCAAAGGGTTTGACAAAATAACTTATTTAAATTAACATCTTACGTAATCTTTAAATAGCAAAATTATTTCAAATGTTAAAATTAATATTATCCCAAAAACAGCAAAATTATTGCATAAATAACGATCTCATCCAACCTTTGTTTATGTTTGAAAGAATACACAAGCATCGCTATCGGACGCGTAGCAAGAATATTTCATTGACTATGCATGTACACGTCGTTGTCTAGGAAATACCACTGTAAACAGAAAATGTATGAAGACGGAAAGTGTGTGAATGTGTATAGGAAAATATTTAAGAGAAAACTTACCCATACAACGGCTAGAAGCCAAATAAAAAAAGAAAAGCTCGCTGCCTTTGGGCGCGCCCTATCCAAGCGGTTCCCTGCAACGACACCAGACAAACTGATCGTTGTGCAGCGCTGAGCGCTCGTTATTATATTTACATTAACGACCAGTGTTGGGATGTGTCGTTGATAATAACCAATAACGGTTAAGTATACGTTATTTTTTAAGATGATTTGTAGGAAGTTTTCTCCAGTGCTTTTTTATTTGTGTAGTGGAATTTTAGAAAATTGTTTTTTTTTATCTGCTTATATAAAATAGACAATGCCTTATAGGTGAATTAAATGATCTTAGGTTTTCTTTTGCTGCTCAGGACCAATGGCCAACGAAACAACTGTTTTGACCACAAGTTTTGACGGTGAAAAGATTAAATAATAAACCGGCCAAGTGCGAGTTAAACTCGCGTGGAGAGGGTTCCGTACAATTGATTAAATTCTTATAGGTTTTCATGTAATCTACAAGCAATGAACTATATTTTTTATTTTTTCAAAATTTTAGGCTTAGTAGTTTCGGAGATCAGGGGGGGGGGGGGGGATGGTCAATTTTCGTCTTCTTTCATGAATAAAATCAAAACTATTTATTTTACAGTAATAACAAAAACATATTTGAGATCCTCATAACTAGCCCTTTCATTTGATATATGACACAGTAAGGTTTGCAAAACTTTTTTTTAAAATTTCCTAAATTGTCCCCCGAAAATGACCCTTATTTAAAAAAAATATATTTATTTACTTTGCACATATGTGTTTGGGTCATAGAATTACAACATTCTACCAAATTTCACCTGATTCGGTCCAGTAAATTCGGAGCAAATTGGCTGTGACAGATGGACGGACAGACAGACGCACGAGTGATCCTATAAGGGTTCCGTTTTTTTCATTTTTTGTACGCTGAGAACAAATCACAAGATAATCGTATAGCAGATTATTATTTTTTTTTTTTTTAAACTTTATTGATTAACAAAAAAATTGTCTTACAATTGGCGGACTTAACGCTAAAAGCGTTCTCTCCCAGTCAACCATAGGGATAAACAGATAATTCGTTGCGGCGCAAAATAATTAAATAATTACATACTTATACCTAATAATACACATTCATGCATATATACTCATAATAAAGACATATATACGCATACATATAAAATATATATACATTTATATATATATACATGATTAAATAAATACAAATACATACATACCTACAATGAATGATGATGTAGATAAGAAAATGAGACTAATTTAGAAGAAGACAGTGTACTCTTCTCTTGAAGGAAAATTTTGTGGAAATTTCTTTGATGTCAACGGGCAAAGCATTCCAGAGTCGTGAAGCTTGAACAGTAAAAGAGTTTGCCATAAAATTTGTGCGATGAAGAGGAATACTAAGGAGACGGGTATCAGAAGAACGAAGCTGCCGATCATGAGTGTCGGAAAGAAATTGAAATTTGCATTTAAGATATTCAGGAGATTTAGGATTAGAAAAAATAGAAAAGAGAGTGCACAGAATTCGCATTTGTCTGCGTTCACGGATGGGAAGCCATTTAAGCTCCGAGCGAAATGGAGTTATATGATCATATTTGCGAAGACAGAAAATAAATCGAATGCAATTATTAACGAGACGATCAAGCTTATTGAGAAGATCTGCATTGAGATCAGGGTAACACACATCAGCGTAATCAATAATAGGTAATATTAATGTTTGGACTAACAGTATCTTCGTTTTAATTGGCAGGAAGTTCCGAAGGCGGTTAAGCTGTTGAAGGGCAACAGTGACAGAACGACTAACTTCAGCCACTTGAGTGATCCAACTAAGTGTAGAATCGATATGGAAGCCAAGGTCCTTCACAGCTTTACAGTACGGGATACTACAATTGTTAAATGTGACAGGTGCGATAACCTCAAAGTCGATCTGACAGATTTGTCTTGAACTACCTACTATTATCGCTTGGCACTTTGACGGATTGACTTGTATACCAAATTCATTGGACCAAGTCAGGATAGTTGACAAAGCCGAGTTAACGCGCGCTATTCCCGAATCAATTTCATCGATTGACGAGTGAGTATAAATTTGCAGGTCGTCCGCATAAAAATGGTAAGAGCAGCCAATGGAAGTAGAAAGAAGGTTTATAAAAAGGGAAAAAAGCAAAGGCGACAAGATACCTCCTTGAGGTACACCATTAGACAAATTATTCCAGTCCGACAACAGGCGGTCCATACGAACTGCTTGTTGCCGATTACGGAGATACTGAGAAAACCATCCAACTACTGAAGACGAGAATTGAAGATGCTCAAGAATAGCAAGGAGGATATCATGATCCACCATATTGAAAGCGTTTGAGAAGATTATGAGCTAAGACAAAAAAAATATATATTTTATATATTCTGAAAGAGCTGATTTAAAAGAACGAAAGTTTTGAAATATTATTTTCAACTTATTATCTTAAAACTTATCCAAAAAACAATGAGTAGGTAGCCGCTAGAAAATTATCGAAGTTATTAACTGTTTAACTCGTTATCGTTATAAGTTGATAACGGTTAGCGTGAATCCCGTTATCGGTCACATACCGCGCATGTCTGCAGCGCAGCCCCGCACGTGTTAACGTGGCGTCAGGACGACTGCGCATGACAGAGGCGGCACCACGCTACATCACAAACTCGACCCAGTACCCATACCAGTCTATATCGTCACCATCTATATTCCTTAAAAAGCCAAATTCAACCCTATTTTTAGAATTTATAGAGCATAATTTTGCTTGAAATTGTAGAGCGATAATAAAATAGAGATGGCAAGAAATTTGATATAGGAATACCGGTCCAGTCAACCACTGCACAGCTGACCACGCGTCGGTGCTGTGGATTCCACTATTAGTTAACAAACTAGATGCCAACGTCACTCTTTTTAATCTATAAACATTCACAGAAGAACATTGTTCATATTGAGAGAATTCACTGGGAGTGCAACAAAGCGTGTCCATTTCAAACATTTTTTTTTATTTATAAATTCGGTTGCGTTGCGTTTGATCACTAATGTGGTAAAATAGCAAGCAGTCTAAGATGAAGCACGCATATCTATCACCTCTTTTGACACTACCATTTTAGTAGGTAGTTGATCTACGCTAATAAAGAATTTCCTCAAGGCTCATTCATTACACTAAATTACATAATGTTGTACAAGTACGCTACAAGATACACTATTTTTTCATAGCGCCTTCTGATTGTCTATCGGAAGATTTGCTTGATAAACTTCTTAACTACGGCAAAACAAAAAGGAAGGTACCTAATGATTTAATATAGGGTTGATTACCTATTGAGATTGCACTTAGGTACCTACTTGCTAATATTCGGTAACAATGCAATGCAATATTGGGTTCTACAATATTAAACTGTCGGTGACTATACAATTCAATATTGGGCTCTACCATATTAAGTTACATCAATCCTATTGAACCATCATCGTCTCTTTAATGACAGATGCACAGAATTTGGAGTAGTTTAGTTACTATAAAAACTTGTATAAAAATAAAAATAAAACCGGCCAAGTGCGAATTAAACTTGCGTGAAGAGGGTTCCGTACAATTGATTGAATTCTTATAGATTTTCCTGTAATCTACAAGCAATGAACTATATTTCGTATTTTTTTCAAAATTTTATTCTCAGGAGTTTCGGAGATCAGGGAATGGTCAATTTTCGTCTTCTTTCATGAATAAAATTAAAACTATTTATTTTATAATTATAACAAAAATATATTTGAGATCCTCATAACTAGCTCTTTCATTTGACATATGACACAGTAAGGTTTGCAAAACCTTTTTTTTTCAATTTCCTTATTTATCCCACGAAAATGACCCTTTTTAAAAAAAAATATTTGTTTACTTTGTATATATGTGTTTGGGTCATAAGATTACACCATCCTACCAAATTTCACCTGATTCGGTCCAGTAGATTCGGAGAAAATTGGCTGTGACAGACGGACGGACAGACAGACACGCGAGTGATCCTTTAAGGGTTCCGTTTTCTTATTTTTTGAACGGAACCCTAAAAAATATTAATATCGCCGTGACTTGTCAACTTGTCACGCATTTCCTCAATAGTCTCTATCAATGTGAACATTGTGATGTGAACAAAGCAGCACAGCTGTCGATATAACGCAATAACTTCACGTTTTCGGTCAACGTGACTTTTGGGCCGTCGATTAACACTAATTGTGTACATTCTTTTCGTAAACACAACACAATGTAGCTCACATAAGTATGACCTTATTGATTTCGTTATTAGTCTAACAAGCAGTGATAAATTTATAAAGATTTGATTGTAGATAAAAAAGGAGCTGAAAGACATTCCTTTACTCAATAGTACTTATTAGTTAGTTATGTTTTAAAATTACGAGTAAGTATTTTCAATATATCATATCTGTGCACATCCATTATAAACATAGTAATTAGATAATGGTTTCTCTGAATTAGTTGACTAATTAACATAATCACCATTGTCAATAACTGGCCACATCAAACCCGTACAGCTGGAGGGCTTCTAATTTTTCGCGATGTCCTCCACGGTCCTATGTCTGTCTTAACCTAACATAATGATGTCTTGACCATTTGCCATTGGGCTAGTGATTTCCAACTGGTCTGTCTATTGGTCCCTGTACCGGCCTTAACTTTGTTTGATCCATCAACTAATCTATAAACCACGCTCCACGTAGAAGACCTTTCATTATATCCCATACACCGAAGGGCTACTGTCATCGAGAGTCAAGGTGAGGCAGTATATAGTAGAGTAGCCAGCATTGACTTGATGAAGGCGTTTGATAGAGTCTGGCACCGGAATCTTCTTTCTAGTTGCCATTATTAGATATGTGTGGAGATTTCAGATGGATTTCCAGCTGTTTTCAAGATCATCACCTTATAGTTTTTCATGACATTTTCATATCATTTAGGGGAAGTAAATGAACCATTACATTATTATCGACTTGTACAGATACTTGTATAGAGCTAATGTTGTCTCGAGATTATTTACTTAGAGTACCAAATAGCCAATCGATTTGAATTCCATGCTATTACGCAATTAACTAAATTCCCAGTCTCTTGGGAATCCCTAACGAAATTAGGTAAACAGTGTTTTCTTCGAGGCAAAGACAATTTGAATCACATTTACTGTACATAGAGACGCTTTCTTTTTGGATTAGATTAATTAGGTGAGGTGGAGGCAACGTGGGTCCCAGCACACAGCATCGCTGGTCACGCACGTGAAGCGGAGGATTTTTTTTTGTTTTTGCCTTCTACTACTCAATCCACGCTACGCCTATGAAGATTTGATTGTAAAAACATTAAATTCCATCGTAGTATTCGTAGCATTTCGTAGTTGTGTCGTAGCATTGAATTATTAATTCAATGTGTCGTAGAGGCCGTTTTTTTAGTAGTTTACTTTGATCATATGTATGTAGGCAACCTGTTTTAGGTGTTTATATGAATTCCAGTCTAAATACTAGCTGTTGGCGACGCGGTGAAACGTATTTGACAATCTCACAGCAACCTCACATTTTCGGATAAAAAGCCTCCCATCGAGATAATAAAAATAATAAGTTTAAAAAAAAAAATCATTTTTTGTACAAGCTTTTATTGTAAGACCAAAGGTCTTGTCAACACAAAACAAATAAGCCCAAAATCTACGGGGTTGTGTCGTTTTATTACGGAGTTCTTATGGCCATCTTCCAGCTCAATCATAAGAACCAGATACATCATCTAAGGATAAAGTACTCGTCAAGACAAATCCAACGAGCCTAAACTTGATGGGGTTCCGTTGTTTCATTATAGAGTTCCTATGGTCACCTTCCAGCCCCATCATCATATCAGCTCCAAGTCATCATAATTTTGCATTGTCACGCGATATACACATGCGCACAAAATTTCAGCTCAATCAGTTAAAGATATCAGCTTCAAAATTGAGTTGCAAGATTCCACCCGAACAAACATACATAGTTACATACATACATGCATGCAAGTTAAAATAACTTGCCGTATAGTCGCAAAATGTCCCTTACGCAAAATGTCCCCTAGTCGCAAAATGTCCCTTTCGCAAAATGTCCCTTTCGCAAAATGTCCCTTGCGCAAAACGTCCCTTTCGCAATATGTACTCTGGTAGCAAAATGTCCCCTGGTGGCAAAAAATATTCCTCGCAAAATTTCATGTTTTTTTATACAATGTGGAAGGGACATACCCGTCATCATAAATATAAACCATTCTCGAATCCACTTTGGATGTTTGTTACTCCATCACGCCTAAACAGCTTAAGGGATTTAGATGAAATTTTGCGCACAGATAGTTTATCACCCAGATTAACACATAGGCTACTTGTTATCCCGAAAAAGTTACTGTTTAGGGATCGATATTAATGCAAGCGGAGCCGCAAAAGCTAGTTTCATGATAATTAGTTCAATAGTTACGGCGTGGAGGCGTAACAAACAAATAAACAACAAACAAACTCACTTTATAGTAATTTTATAAAAATAATGAAATTTTGGAAAAGGGACATTTTGCTACCAGGGGACATTTTGCGAAAGGGACGTTTTGCGCAAGGTACATTTTGCGAAAGAGACATTTTGCGAAAGGGACATTTTGCGAAAGGGAAATGTTGCGACTAGGGGACATTTTGCGTAAGGGACGTTTAAACGGGCAAGTGCGAGTCGGACTCGAACATGAAGGGTTCTGTACCTCCGTACAATGTTTAAAAACGCTAAAAAAACACGTTTTTTGTATGACGACCCCCTTTAATTTTTAACTTTTTTTTATTTTTAGTATTTTTTGATAAAGCGGCCATAGTAATACATAATCTGTGAAAACTTCAAGTATCTTGTTAATGTGATTATAAAGATCTAATTAAAAACTCTGAAAAATCACGTTTTTTTATGGCGACCCCCTTTAATTTTTGACTTTTTTATTTTCAGTATTTGTTGTTATAGCGGCCACAGTAATACATAATCGGTGAAAATTTCAATTGCCTGGCTATTACGGTTCAAGAGATAGAGCCCTGTGCCAGACGGACAGACGGAAAGACAGCGGAGTCTCAGTAATAGGGTCCCGTTTGCACCCTTTGGGTACGGAACCCTAAAAAAAGGCTTGTAATATAAAAATCTCTATTGTGTTAAATAAATTCTATCTACAAGTATCTATCTATGCTCTTGTCGGTGGAAGAATTCTCTTCTATTTGTCTCTCATCCGCCAGCTGTTGTACTTCGCTGTACGACACGACGACGTTCACCTTCTCCTTTATCTGTTTCATGTAGCTATGCCTAGGTCTTTTAAATAAGTTCTACAAATAATTATTCGCTGTTGGAGGATGCTTCTGCCATTAGACTCGAATCCGCTCTTCCATATCACTATCATCGAATACAACTATTTACATTTTGCATTTAGGATTGCAGTAGGTTAATGGCCGTGTGGTTCCCAGCAGAGTAGAATAGGACCACTCCAAGTCTTCCCGTGGATGTCGTAGAAGGCGACTTAGGAAACACAAGCTAAACAAAGCTTATAAACATCAATGAAACCTCTCCAACCCGTCTGGCCAGCGTGTAGGCCAAATCCTCTGACTGCTCTGGCTAATATATGGCTCTGGCAGTACAGAGAGGGTCGTGCTCCTGCAGTGGAGACTAAAAAAGACCTGATGATGAGGTTTATACATATATAGTAGATTTATTATTGGTGATGGACTTGCAGCCCTTGTACGCCCATTATATTACTTAGGTAGTAAGTTTTACGTAGAGGACGACCTCCGTGGCGTAACGGTTAACACGCCAATCCACCATTCCGGAGGTTATGGGTTCGATCCCCAGCCAAGGCAAGTTGGAAAATTGCCTTTTTCAAATTGTCCTGGGTCTTGGGTGTTTATCTATAAATGTATTTTTATAAATGTATTTTCAACACCTTTGCTCATAAAGTGGTAGATCCACTTCACCTGTTTTAGATATATAAAGCAGCCCATAAAACACGCGTGTGTTAGGAACGCAAATAGTGAAGTTACATTCTATAACTCACGATTTGCTATTGCGAAAGAAAGGAACAGAATTAATGGTAAATCCAGTATGAATGAGAGAGTAAGATAGTTTGACAATTGTGTGTGAGCGAGATAGTTAGATATCATAAGGTGAAGGTTAGACATAGAAAAAGAATAAATCAGACATCAAACGTCATCGTTGATTCAATATTTATCTTTGTATCTTACATATGACTCAAATAGTTTTTTTTTTTTCAAATTTCGAATTCGCTTGCCACGCGGCGGCGCCGTCCAGTAGGCCGCGCCCCTTGCTGATTTTAAAAAGTGAAACGGCGGGAGAGCACCACGGTGCATCTCAGTTTTATGGTTGAGTTTATTTAAAATCAAAAATATTTATTTATTTATTTAAAAAAAACTTTATTGTACATCAAAGATACACATAATAAAATAACAAAGGTAATTTTACAAATGGTGGACTTATCCCATAATGGATCTCTCCCAGTCGACCAGTAGGGCAGAGGACAGTTACAAATTAAAATATCAGTTTATTAGGTATTTTCCTCGCAAGTGTGTTGAAAACCGTCGTACGATATGCGTATATTGGTTAAACACAAACTCAGCTTCTTACGCCCTCGCCTTCGGCTCGGGCTGAAATTCCGCTTCGTGTGTTATTACCACCATAACGCACTTATATCGTTATGTACTATTATTATAAAATATAGCATCGTTGAATTAGTATCGCACAATACACGTTTAAACTTATATTGGGGCTAGCTCGATCAGTGTGATTTGTCCGTATCTATTTAATTTGTTTATTTGTAGAGAAATACCTTTTTCAGAATCGGGTGAATAGATATGTCAATCATTTTTACCCCAATCTATAAAGTAAAATAAGCGATGGAAAAATATATAAACAATTGAATATAGTCATAAATAAATTAAACGATATAAATAACAAATGTTACAATAGAGCAATTAAGTAGTCCGGTTTATTATTGAAAATGTCGATGAATTGCGTCATCGCCTTCATTGTTTTGGCGTCTAATTGATAAAGTGTAAAAGATAGCTTTTGACTACGGTTTCTTTTGATATTTCTGTATTTACGAATATTTCAACAAATTGTACTCTTGCTTCAGAAATAAACAATGTTATTCGGAAAGGGTTCAAAGAAGGAACAGTACTTATCTTACAAATACGCTTCTAGGATGGTATACTTATTTAAGCACCCGAAGTTCCCAAAATATTCCTTTTATGGATAGATAAGGACAATTCATACTGATTGAGCTAGCCTCCAAATAAGTTTAAACTTGTATTATGAGATACAAACTCAACGATAAAAAGGCCATTTTCCAATTTCCCTGGCTGGGGATCGAACTATTATCTTACAACATTATTAATATCTAGAATGCCAAAATTGATTCGTTATTCCTGTACTTGTACCTTGAAATATTCAGGGCCGACTGTAAACAGAAGCAGCAAACGACGATGTCGTCTGATGTTTTATGTGTTTTTATGAAAGCTATTACATAGAATAGAAACAATAGTGTCGCCGCGATACTGTCCGCAGTCGGCTCCGAACTTGTAGGTACCAAGTCTCCTGAATATTTCAATATACAAGTATAGGAATAACGAATCAATTTTGGCATGCTAGATATTTAACATTATTAAATATCTAGCATGCCAAAATTGATTCGTTCATTTAATAATGTTAACCCGTGTGGTTTCGGGTTAGAATAGGACTACTCCATCTCCTCGTGTCCGAAGCAGCACAGCTGAGAATGCAACCGGGAACGAGCTTATACGAAAAAGAAGATATTAAATAATGTTGTAAGAATAATATTATAATGGTTCGATCCCCAGCCAGTGCAAGTTGGAAAATGGCCTTTTTATCGTAATAGCCTTTTTATCGCTGCTGTACTGGCTGCTGTGTACCTACTGTGTGTTGTACCTTGTCCTTTAGGCTGTATCTTGTCAGCCAGCCAGTTTTTGTAAGCCACCGTTTGTATTTATTTGATTAGCAATTGTTTTCTGTTGTGATAAATAAAAACTCGTGACGATCTAGTTTGCGAAGTTGAGACTGTTGAGGTAAAAAACAATGTATACCGATTTAACTCAATTAAATGCTCAATTAGGATTCTGAAAATAGATAGGTAGATCTTTGTTTTTGTACTTACCAGTCGACAAAACAGGTCAAGTGTGAGTTGGACTCGAACATTAAGTGTTCCGTACCTTCGTACAATGGTTTAAAACGCTGAAAAAAACACGTTTCTCGTATGATCCCTGTTTAATTTAGTATTTGTAGTTATGGCGGCCAAAGTAATACATAATTAGTAAAAATTTGAAGTATCTTGCTATTAGGGTATAAAAGATGAAGCCCTGTGGCAGGCCGACAGATAGACGGATAGACAGCGGAGTCTCAGTAATAATAGGTCCCGTGGGTGCCCTTTGGGTCTGTCTAACATTTAAGCAAACTACACCACCGATTTTGATAAAATTTCTATGGGACCACCGGACAAGTACTTTGACATTTCAAACAAAAGAAAATTCCGACGAATTGAGAATTTCCTCCTTTTATAAAAGTCTGTTAAACATATTTCTATAAGCCATGTGGTTCCCAGCAGAGTAGAATAGGACCACTCCAAGTCTTCCTGTGGATGTCGTAGAAGGCGACTTAAGAAACACCAGCTAAAAAAAGCTTATTAACATCAATAAGACCTCTCCAACCCGTCTTGCCAGCGTGGAGAGTGTAGGCCAAATCCTCTGATTGCTCTGGGTAATATATGGTTCTGGCAGTACAGAGAGATCGTGCTCCTGCAGTGGAGACTAAAAAAGACCTGATCATACAACATATTCCTGTGCTCGACCAAACTTACAACACTGCCAACACACATAAAAATGTCAGATCTTCCATGCTGATGTAGGAGAAATGACAGAATATACCAGCGGCTACTCAAAAAACACGTCAACGAGGTGATGTTGAGAGCATCTATAACAATTTCGATTCCCTTTTCCACCTTCACGCCAATCAAAACAATGAACATGACATTTAAGTCTTATGTCTGTCCCGTAAGAGATAAAGACGTACCAGTGTAATGACGCTTCAAATTTACTAGCGCCACCTGTGTACCTATGTCTGTAACAAGTGTCGCTATTTTCAGTAGAATAAGTATCTATTATACGAGTACATCGAATGATTGCTTTATTTATCGATTTGTATTATATTTCAGATAATAACATAAATGTCGCTTTGGCCACTTTGCAGTTCTAGAGCAACAAACTCTGAATAATCGATGAATTTTTTGACTCACATTGCTTTTTTTATCTCGATCTTTGCTACTGATGTTTTAGTACCGCTGAGCTAAATTTATTGTTTAGGTCTAGATTTTCAAAAATTCTATGAGCACCTAGTCAAGTAATCATGTAGTAGGCATAATCTGTAAATTAGACTTTCGGCGTTTCTTCTCAGCAGTGGTCTTTGCGTACCTAACGGTAGTATCGGTAGCTTTTCTTTAAATAATTAATTTTACACGTACAGAGGAAAGATGAGATACCTGTGCCACCTCACGTAGTGCGCGACGCGCGCGGTGGCACAGGTATCTCATCTTTTCTCTGTACCTAATGTATACAAAACTTATTATATGTAAAAGGGCCTACAAATGCCTAGATACTGAATAAACATTTGAGTTTGGAATTTGAATTTTGTAAATGTAGAGTAAATTTCAGTAGTTTAAAAAAAAAACAAAATCATATTAAAATAACGTTAACTACGTAAAGCTCTTATTTAAATAATTTTAAATGTAGGTGTTAAGGAGGATATGGGTAGGAAGGGAGTGACGGACAAATTGACTGGAGATAGACCAAGATGGAAAAACTGGCATGCTGTGCCGACCCCACATAAAGAGTGGGATAAGGATAAGGCAGAAGAAGAAGTAGGCGTATCACAATGAAACTACAAAGTTTGATATTATTTTTTTATTTCCCCGCTGAGCCGATATCTCGTTCTAGTTTCGATATGACTACATACGACTACACTACTGAAGTTATACTACAATGAGAACCCATGACTAATAATAAGAACTACGAAAAGTGCATTCAAAAAGTGAAATAACGACCCGAATGTAAAATAAAACAATTAGTATAAACGAGAAACGAACTGACAATTAAATACTGCTGATCAAGATGATGATACAAAAATTGTAAATGAAAAAAATGCAAGATTAAAAGTAATACAATAAAAATATGGTTTGAATCATACAATGCAAGAATATGTAGATAATACAATCACGGCAATAAAATAGATCTTAAGTTGTAAATCTTCCTGACTTCAACTCTGGTGTTGCTTGTTTAATGATGTTTGTTGTTTACAAAAGGGACGATGTTGTGTCCAGTGCCAAGGAATTAGCAAAAACATTCGTATTAGTAACGACTAGCAGAATTTTCAATTTCCGAACTCTACTTCTAATGATGTTTCAGCATGTAGATCATAGTCATAGGTAAGTACATTGTTCTGCAATAGTTTGTTGTACATTTTTCGATTTATTTTGCACAAATTGGGACAGATATTTTAAGATGACTAATTCTTGCTATTCCTGACTGGCTGGCTTCTTAGTTACCAGCAGAAAGCTGGACGATCTTGCTGTTAACGTCGAGGAGCTCGGACATGTACTCCTCGTCAGCCATGATGTGAGCAAGTCGCTTCAGGATTGACAGGAGCTCGCCATCACGCAGACGAAGCTGGTCGTTACATTGGTCTACTTCGTCGACGACTGCATCTGGGATCTGAAAATATTATATGGGTATTGTAAATAAACAAACCTCTTTAATGTACACCAAAAATAAAGACTATTATTATATTCATAAAAAATCTGCATATAAATCGAGCATCAGAGCAGTAACGAGAAGTCGCATTCACGTATATCGCAGTTGTGTGTTTCGCAGTCATGGCCAAATTCTCTGACAGGTCAGAGCCATACTTGGCCAGAGCAGTCAGTGAATTTGGCCTACAGCCTTCACGATGGCCAGACGGGTTGGATAGTCACATCTCCGGACATCACCATCAGACTCTCTTTTTGATATCAATAAAATAATTATCTATCTATCTCATTGATGATTATATAAGCTTTGTTTAGCTTGTGTTTCCTAAGTTGTACTTTACTCTGTCCTATTTTACTTACTTATGGCTTATGGCACTTCTAAATCAGTTAAATACATGCTACCGATTTTAGAAGCAAATATTTTTCTATCAAATTCATTAATAGCCCGCACTCTTTAAATTGGTAGCATACTTACTATATGACTGATTTAGGAAGGCAGTTTTCTATAAGTATGACGGGACTGTTTTTTATTTACCAGATAATAAGTAGTTAAGAAAAAACTAACAATGATAAAGGAAGGGCAATAGATGACTATAAAAAATATTATTACAGGGCCTATGAAGCAGGTTCTATGTATAATGGTTGTAGATAATAATAAATAATTTATCAGGAATTCAGTTTTGCCAGACCAGACTTATAACACTGACAAGTACTTGTTTACTGTTTGCGTAAAAGTAACCATCTCGTGTTCTATCTCATTCATGATATGAACATTTTTATATCTATGTAGTTTATATAAATATATTTTACCTTTTGAAGCTCCAAGAAGGTCTCGAACTTAAGTTTCTTTCTCTGCTTGCCGGAGTTGCTGTCGAAGAAGATGGTGAACTCCTGGGTCTTAGGCTTCAGAGGGAAGTAGATACCCGCAGTCAAGTTACCCTTGGGGTCCCTGGCCAGTAAACTTCTGGAAGAGATCAATTAAATTCCGTTAGTAACTCAAATGACCACTTTCTAAATGAATTTAGGCAGGTAGGTACAGGAAGTGCTTGCCTAACAATTTTAATTTATTTTATATCATGTATGACATGATTCGTGAAAAAAGTTGTTCTCTTCATTCATGACTATTTTATATGATAATTCATTTATTAAGATACTGTGCCGTGCCATTTACCTCAAGTCCCACACCAGATTCCTCTTCTCCGTGACGCTGACAGCTGACAGGTACGCCTTCGCGACGTAGACCAGAGACAGTCGCTCCTTCACCACCTTTCCCCTGGTCTCCCTCTCGTGCCACTCGATGTAGTTGCTGTTGTGGAGGTTAAACTGGTAGTTGTATTCCTTGCGACAGTGGGGCTGGTCGGATTGAGTGAACCAACCTGGAGAAGGATAATAAAAGATTTGGTAAGTTCCGGCACAGATTAATATAAGTTACTTATAGGGCTGTTATCTATGGAAATCATGGAAAGACAGTCTTAAGATTAGACGCCGTCGCCGGATGGCAGCAATTTTTTATCATGGAGTATTAAAGGCTTTAGATCAGGAATCAGATATTCGTATTTATCAGCCTGTTATCAACGCAAAAGTGATGTAAACAAAGACTGTGATAATTCTTGTTAATTATTATCATTACAATGTAAAAGATCTGCAAATAACCTATAGCTTATGTACTTACCAGTATGAGGGTAGCAACGATCAGCCATCACGGTGACGACTCGTGAGATGTGGTATCCCAAGTCCGACAGGAAGACACCAGCCCTGTCGCCGATCTTCACGTGAATCGCAACCATGACGTGGTCCTTTTCCGTCTCGATCAGGAATCCTTGTGGCCCCGGGCTGGACGTAGCATAGTCCATCAGATCTTGTATGTTCTCATCACACGACACGAGCATCATCGATTTAGTAATACCAGGGAAATCCGCCTCTAATACTTTGAGCTTCTTCATGACTTCCATACCCAAGCCGACGCAGGTGTTCTTGCGCGGGCGGATTGGAGGATTATATTTCTGGTAGAATCCATGCAGATTGTCGTCGGGCGACGCCATGTACGAGTCATAGAGCGTCAGGAAGTTGTTGGCAGAGTCGTAGTTTTCATGAACAACGAGTCGGCTCAACAGCGCCTCGGCTTTAGCGACCAGATCCTCGTACTTCTGTAGGGACAGGTGCAGAGCCGGGCGAGAGGCCCCCCACCGCGGCGGCGGTAGGGGGTGGTTAGCTGGCCATTGAGGGCCAGCGGGTTTCGGGACCGAGCCGAGTCAGCTCAACCACTCGGTGCCCCAGCGGCCCACAATGCGGCGCATGGCGCGCTCTTCGCTCGAAGTCGAGGCCATGTCGGCCGGCGCGGGCGGTCCTTCGAGCCCAGTGGCCTCCAAGCCGTTCGGCGTCTCTGGAGACCACTGTTCCTCACTTAACGGTTTTATATTTAAAGTTTCTGCAATAGAAATAAAAAAGAAATCAGTTGTATTGCACCAGTTCTCCAAATCTTTTGTTTTATTGACTACAAATATGTATATATTAATTACCTTTTAAGTTAGAGTAACTAAGATGTTTTTGTGGAGAAAATTAATAACACATTTTATTATTTATTATTATTATTATTGTCGAAAAGAGAAGAATTGGTTGATGTCAGTATGACTGATGATGATTACAGTGATGACATTATTGATGATAATCAGGATAGGCTATCAAGCATATACGAGTAGGGTCATAGATTCGAATGCCGTAAGGAAATGCTGATGACTAAACATTATACAGGGATTTGGTCAATGAATGCTCCAACGCGGCATAAATCTGGCATGAATCCAGATATGAAGAGCATGTGCGTCATTACCATATTCCAGCGCATTATTTTTAGCATCTTTTGGATGTAATGATTTACGATGTCTGATAAAATTTGGCAAAACTTCAAAAATTTGGAAATGCATTTAGTATACGTATATTAGGCATAACGTCGGCTGACCAAAGTAGACCGATATTAAAATAAGAGACAAGTTTTAGTCTTGAGATACTACCATTTATGGTAGTAGGTAGAGATGGGCAATCCACCCGGGTGGGTTTAAACCCAGGTGGGTAAAAACCGGGTGTTTTGGGTTTATTGGGTTTAAACCTTATAAACACCCAAGATTTTGGGTTTTTATGATTTTTACTTAAATTCCAACAATTATGATTTTTCTCGACATGGCCAAATGCAATCTTACAATGTAGGCATACAGTTCTAGCTACCAGTTTCCATTTTTTTTCATTCTCATCAAATGTTTGCCTCTTGTACCACTCATCTTTACGTGCAATAAAGAATAAATAAATAAACATAGTAATGTTATTATGCAGACTTTAGAATAAAAACCTTTTTACTTGATATTAAGTTTATTAAAAAAGAGATGAAAATAAAATGTAAAACTACAGTCAATCACTGTCGGATTCGATATTATTACAAGCGATGAATTGGAAAGGTTCCATTTCGTCTGAACTATTATGTTCATTTACTTGATCAATGAAAGCTTCTAAGACATTTTCTTCATCAAACTGAATGTTCTCGTGTTCAACTTTATGTTTAAGGTTCCAGTTATAACAAATGAATGAAATTTTTTACATTTAATTACATTCATTTCATCTCGGTTATTATTATAAAGATTTTTTAAATTTTCTAAAATATTTTTAGTTAACGTCTTATTTAACAATGTAGAATTGATCAATACAATTTATATAAATAAATTTTAAAACTTGTTTTAATATTACTTACATATTTTCAAAAAAAAAAAAAACCGGCCAAGTGCGAGTCGGACTCGCGCACCGAGGGTTCCGTACAAACCTGCAAGGTTTAGTATTTGGTATGAATTTCAATTTAATACCTCTACGCGTTTATGAGGAAATGGGTAGTAAGTTTAAAATTATTAAAAAAAAATATATTATGTGATGTAACTAAAAATTTATGGTTTTCGTAATTTTTCCTTTATCTATGCTATAAGACGTTGCTTCGTACCAAATTTCAAGATTCTGAGTTCACGGGAAGCACCCTGTAGGTTTTGATTCCCTTGCAAGTGTCGAAAATTTGCGGCATAAACGGCTGTATCTTTTGATTGCGTTGGCTTAGAAGTTTGATTTTTTCACAGCTTCAAGGGACAGTAGACCTGAGTAATTGATATAAATTTCAGCTTCATACCTCCACGCGTTCCTGAGAAAAAGGGTCTTGACAGACGGACGGACGGACGGACAGACGGACAACAAAGTGATCCTATAAGGGTTCCGTTTTTTCCTTTTGAGGTACGGAACCCTAAAAATAAGTAAAAACCCATTTTTTTGGGTGTTTATGGGTGCTTATGGGTGTTTATTGGGTTTTTACCAGAGCACCGGGTTTAAACCCGGTGCTTTGCCCATCTGTAGTAGTAGGTGGTAGACCAATACTTGTAAGCTTAAGCTTACAATGGATACTATATACATAACACGCAGTATCTTTAGCAAAATTGACAATTTGAAAACAATTACCTACCGGGCAGGACAATTTATTATTGTCTGCAAAACCAATTATCTTAAGTGGTACATGTACCACGCGATGTATGACGCATTAGCTTATTGTCATGCGAAAGTGGTTTAGTTTAGGTATATGTACTTTAAAGCACTTACTATCTATTTTTTTTAATTTATATCTTGCCATTGTTTCTCTTCAAATGACCAATTTCTAATGGCAAATAATTAGCCAGCCAGCTTAGAATTGACATCAATTCGCCAAGTAAGTATGTCACGCGAAGTTGCTATGACGCATACCGGCAATGACCATTGACCATGTTATTATAAAAACAAATAACTGATCTTTGGAAATAGCAGTTAAGAAAGTTGAGGAAAAATCGAAAAAGATTGTAAAAAAATGCATAAGACTCGAAAAATGGACCAAAAACGAGGCTTTTTGTAAAGCGATCCTTATTTTCTACTTCGTGAGTTTACCTGGACATAGAGACAGGCGGAAAATAGAGAATTACTCGACAGGGATGGTGGAGAATAAAATATTAAGTTAAATATTAAAAGTTTTGATTGATTTTAATACAATTGATTGATTGTTTGTCATTAAATAATGGAATGTAAGCTGAGAATGTAAACTCGCGCCGTGCCATGGCTCTGGGTCGAGGGTCCTCGACTTTTATCACATTGAAATAAATGGGTCATAGATATTCATATCGATGCAAAATAAAACAGAACTTCGTGAACTAGGTGTCATGGATCGGTTCATGTTAGGTAGATTAGAAGTTTTCCTGTAACTTTATCCTCAATTTAGATGTAGTTATTTGAAATTATTTAATGACACACATGATATTTCCAGTATTGTCACTTTTGCAAGTTTAATCCGTGATATTTTTCATATTCCCCATAAAACATACGACAAAATAAAATAAGACTTCTCATAAAAAATGGAAAAATTTCTAAAAAAATATGGCGAAATTTTCTTTTTTTTTTATAAAAGATATAGGTATAATATTTCTTATGGAAAATTGTGGACTAACCAAGCTATAAAAAAATACTATAATTCACAAGTTAAGCAAAAACAAGAACTACTATGATTTATTGGAATAGAGACTATCTCATACTCATTGTGACTCGATCGATGTGGGATCCAATATACACAAATGAACTGTAATCAACATCAGAATGAAAGATAATAATAATAATTTATGTGAGAGATTTTTAGATAGATGTCCGTATGTCACTCCATAACCCAGTTATCCGGTCCACTAACATCCCATCCACAAAGCCCAAACCAAGTAAATCCCTTCCTGGCAATAGTTCGGTTGCTATGGAGGACCTTCATAGATGCAGCCATCTCACTTTTTAGATTTGGCCTTGGGATTTTGGCCCCATGAACGCCTCAAAGGACCGGGTCCCCATGAACCCGTGGCTGAAAAGCGTACCGACATAAAAATATATGAATAATGAAGATAAATGATAAATAAAGACACAGGTTAATAATAGCCTAAAGCGACCTAGAAAATAATGAGATGATTGATGTATCCAAAATCGTATTATATGACGAGGTGATGACGAACATGCAAATATGTGAGGTGAACGTACCCATGTCTTGGCTTGAAGCCGGGCGGCAAACTGAGATGTCCTCTGGGGAGGTCTGTATTTGTTTACTTCTAGAAACAAACTGGTTTCCTCTGCGTCCGCGCGTCCTGATATAGACCATCCATTCTGCTGTACCCCTCACCCCGCGCGCGATTACCTTCCCCTCATACGTCATCCGCTGGGTAAAACAAATCTCTCCATGTAGTAGTGTTGTTTACAATGTGTACGTATATCTGTTGAAGTGTGCGTAATGCGTCAAAACAAAACGCACACATGAGCAAGTTTCCGCGTATTTACTCGCTTATCGTTGGTTTATGTGTGAGTGTCTGCATTGGTATGTATACTGCAGGTTGGTATGGATTGAAACGTGAAAGACGGCCACGTGCTGGCAATGCGAAGGTCAAGTGTCTGATCGATAACTGGCAGCTGACGGGTCGTTCCATGGTATCGCTGTTACCAGAATCGTTCTAAAATTTCTAGTAATTTGGTAGCTAGCTTACCCTATTTGTACCTACCTATATGAGGCGATTAAAATGCGTCAGACTTTTTCTGACGTAATTTAATAATAAATTAAATTCCCACATGATTAATTTAATATATCTACCTAACTTAGTTATGATAAATATCAAGAGTAATAAATAAATAAATATACTTAAGTATATGGACATAACACATTGATTGAGCTAGCCCCAAAGAAAATTTAAACTTGTATTATGGTTATGGGGATACTAACTCAACGATATTATATTTATAATCATTACATATACTATACCTACCTATTCATTAGGTATAGTATGTAAGTGATATTCTGTAAACTGCTAGCCGAATGAAAATTTTCTTTTTTTCTTTCTTTCTATAGATAAACACCCAAGAGGCCAAGACCCAGGACAATTTGAAAAGGCCATTTTCCAACTTGCCCTGGCTGGGGATCGAACCCAGAACCTCCAAAGTGGGGGACAGGCGTGGCCACAACGCCACGGAAAGACGTCGTCATTTTAGTTGGAAAATAGTTTTGTATTCTTTCTTCTACCTATCCAACTTCTATCCATGGTTCGTTTCTAAAATACGTTTGTGAAAAACAATGTCATTTTGTTATTTTATGTTGGGTATTATACATATTTATTTATAAAAAATCTTTCAGGTTTCTGATCTAATATGCATCATTACTGTTATAAATAGAAATGCTAATAATCTCTTCTGCAAATTGAACAATAAGCCAAATGTCTACGAAAATAAATTTTCATATTCCTTTATTTCATTTTCCAAGAGGATTATTCTTTCCATTTTATAAACATTTATGCTGGAATGTAGGCAGATGATGTGGTTATTTATATGTACGAGTATGTAGGTACTTGTTTGCTTACAATGGATGGTATTGGTGATCACTGGTCTGTGATGGTGATAATGTGGTGATAATTATAAAAACGAACGAACCATAATTTTCCTGTTATATTAGCATCTCTATGACATACCTACTATCATCACATTTGAGTTTATTAGTTCGACACGTGTCATTACCTACACCTTGAAAGATAGTGATAGCAGTAGGCAGAATATACTGAAATTATTTTAAGAGTGAAAACAGTTCATGATATTAAACAACTGTCCCCAAGGAACATACCTATATCGAATTATAAAAACATATTATTTGGCCTTCCATACAAGTTGACCGATCAGCTGATGGTAGTTTGTATGGGAAGCAAAAAATATGTTTCATATTCCGATAAGTATATTGTATGATCCTCGGGGAAAGTTGTTCAGTATCAAGGACTGAATTTACCTTTAAAATAGTTTCAGTATATTTTACTAGACATTATATACAGGGTTTAACAAAATATAATGAAACTATTTTAAGGCTGAATTCAGTCCGTGATACTGAACAACTTTCTCCAAGAAACATATATAGAAATATGGAAAAAAAAATTGACCTCTCTTACAAATTGACCGATCAGCTGATCCGAGATTGTATGGAGAGCAAAAAATTTTTCTGCGTTCTTCGATATATGTTCCTTGGGGAAAGTTGTTCAGTATCATGGACTGAATTCACCCTTAAATTAGTTTCAGTATATTATGTTAGACCTAAAATTTTGTTAAGGCCGTACCTGAATTTTCCAGGGTCCAGTGCTGCCCCCATTTAAAATAAATCATTTCAAAGAAAACGGAGACACCATTAAAAATTTTGTAACTACCAATTCCTAGATAACCCTTCAAAGTACTTCATGAACTACTGTTTACAGTTTATATATAATGAAAACGTTAAGCTTTACTACGCACATTTGCCAAAAGTGGCCGTTTTTCGCAAATGTGCGTAATAAAGCTTAACGTTCTCACTTTAAACTGTAAACAGTAGTTCATAAAATATTTGAAGGGTTATCTAGGAATTGGTAGTTGCAAAATTTTAAATAATATCTTCGTTTTCTTTGAAATTATTTATTTTAAATAGGGGCAGCACTGGACCCCGGAAAATTCAGGTACGGTCTTAAATAATAAATATGTTTTCTTTGACTTATAATGTAACATAAATCTTACATAAGAAGTTTTGTGTTTTAGTTCTACACCAGGTCATGTAGCCAAGAAAATAGAAATGCTTGAACCGAATATATTCCAACAAAACCGAATACTTTGGTTGAATATCCGGTTTGGTAAAGGTTAAACCGAATAATATTCGGTATTCGGTTATTCAGTGACACTACTATTCGGTGCATCTCTAGTTTAGACCCATCCGAAAAATATAGGTCATTGAATTCTTGGATAATCTAACTGAAGGACTAAATAAAATACAATTTTTCAGACCCAGTTTACATCGCTATTGTATACATGAAAGTCAGGTGTCCATAAAAATACCCACGCATGACATCACACCATGGTACAATTACACAGCCATTGGTTTTCACAAAACAATAGTTATAATGAGCGGTGATAATTAAAACGATTACGGAAAATTAGACCTAAATGGCAGTTAGTTACTTAGTCATTTACATAGTCACAGTCGATTGTACCTACAATTTTATTTTTATTAAGTACCTCCCTATAATATGACGTCTAACGAATTATACTGAAACTATTATGAGAAGGGAAAATTCAGTTCATGATACTGAACAACTTTCCCCAAGGAACAGATATCGAAATATGAAAAATATTTTTTGCCTTATTTTCCATACAAACTCGGATCAGCTGATAGGTCAACTTGTATGTGAGGTCAAAACTTATTTTTCATATTTCGATATGTTCCTTGGGGAAAGTTGTTCAGTATCATAGACTGAATTCACCCTTAAAATAGTTCCAGCATATTGTGTATTTTTATTAATGATAATGATAACCTAATACAACTTATACATATTGCTTTTAAAGGTTTTATTATTTTTACATTCTATGATTTCTCTTTTCACCAGCATGGAAGAACAGCTGCTTTAATTTCCGCGCAGATCGTAAATGCGAATTATGTAAATAAGCGATGCGTCTAGCAACCCATTACTATTCATTTTGATTCCAATTTTCACCTTCTCGCAGTTCTCGCCCATCATCACACTAAAAGTGGCCTTTGGGTCTTGCGGCCCTAGGCTCTGTCTGCTTAGAGCTGCAAGACCCAAAATGCTCTGCCTGCCCCATTAGGGATAAAGCCTTGAAAGTGTTTGTATTTAAGTATATCGTGTATTAAAAAGGCATAGTTTCAATAGTCTATGATAGGTGTAAATAGGTAGTATCGGGTGACCCAACCCGACCCCTTCGACCCTCCTAGCTAGACGCGTCACACCTAAAAATACGACGATCAATAGTTTGCGAATGAACAATGCGTTGTACTGCCGGCAAAGTAGAAAACGATTTGTCATACCCCCCCCCCACCCCCCTCTCCCACGGGTGTCGTAAGAGGTGACTAAAGGAGGAATAGATGACAAACGGGCAGCAGCATCCTTTGTGCAAATATTACCATCTACTGTGATTACCAATTTGTCTGCGTGGTCATAATGGGCAAATTTTTCCTTTATAGGGAGATAAGTTAGGAAAACATATTTTATTTAACTTTATTGCACCAACTTAATGTAACAACAGTAAAAAGTAAATTTAAAACAAAGTGGGTACAAAGGCACGCTTATTACTAAAACGATTTATTCCAGCCAGCCAACATTTAAATAAAAAGTAGATTATAACTATTAAAAGAATTGGGGGAGTTGACGGGAACCTACAAGTTAAAATTTATGTAAAATAATAAATACTTACTTATAATACGCAATACTTGAAATGTAAGTTTCAATATCTTGCGGACATGCATGATCGGCAACTTCGCTCCAGTAACACGCTCAAGCTTCAAATTCCCTTTTATCGATCTAGCTTCATGTCCAATTCCTTTACTTCTCAAGCTATACGGCTTTGGAATGCATTGCCCGAGGACATCAGACAAATATCTAGTAGACATTTATACAAGAAAAAAGTGCATGATTTACTTTTTGAATCTTTCAACAATTAGGAGAATTCATCGTTTCTTTCTGATCTTTAAATATATATATGTATATATGTATGTATATAATATGTTGTATGTATAAATATAGTATATTTATTTTATACGATATTTATGTATGATCATTTAAAAGTACTTATTATTTCTGGATTGTTTCTATCTATTTTAGACGCCAACTATTCTATCTGTTTCTCTTCTCCTAAAGGTTGACAGGGAGAGAATGCTTTAGCATTAAGTCTACCTATTGTAGCTTTTGGCTCAATAAAATTAAATAAATAAATAAATAAAATGAAATAACATTTTTACATAATACAAAAGAAAAAATAGAATAAACGTACAAAAATGATTAAATAAAGACATGAACATGATAAGTAAATCAAATCATCAAGAAAGGTTAGTAGAAGTTAAAAAGATCAGTTAAAACTAGATCAGCTAGAGGAAAGGTAATGAAATGAGACGCCACTAAATATTGGAGTTTCTTTAGTGATTGCGTTTTCCAGATATCTAGTGGCAAAGAGAGGTCTTTAGTCCGGTAGTGGACTAACGGCGTTTATAAAGACTTAGTGCACACAATCAAAGGAAAGAAGTACCACTTAGCCTGTAAGGCATAAATCTATCAGCACCGGCCGTGCTGCAGCGTTCCGTCACTCTCTCTTGCTCTACCAAAATTACTGTTCTGAGCAACAGAAAAGGATAGCGGCATAGGAAAGTGCTGACCCGTGCTGGTCGATGAGCCAACCCATAGCGACCACTAGGGATACACCACTGAATAGTGGTAACGAAACCTAGAATGGCCAGGAGTGGCGACGGGATAATGGATGATTTATTATCATAACAACGGGTTTTTATATTAAAATATTTACTATGTTAACCTTAGATCTATATACACTTCCGTTTAGTACGTAATGAGCAAAATTATAAGCCGTGTGGTTCCCGGCGGAGTAGAATATGACCAATCCAAGTCTTCCTGTGGATTTCGTAGAAGGCGACTTAGGAAACACAAGCTAAACAAAGCTTATAGACATCAATGAGACCTCTCCAACCCGTCTGGCCAGCGTGGAGAGCGTAGGCCAAATCCTCTGACTGCTCTGGCTAATATATGGCTCTGGCAGTACAGAGAGGGTCGTGCTCCTGCAGTGGAGACTGAAAAGGACCTGATCGTGATGATGATGTGCTAAATTAACTAAATATATAATGCTTATTAATTAAATACATATCCTAGTGCACATCAAGTACGAATATAAATGATACAGCCTTGAATAGGTGTAAGTAGTGCCTGATGACCCAGGGCGACCCCTTCGACCCCTCCTAGTAGAGTCACGCCTAAAAATACGGCGAACAATAGTTTAGGATGGACCTAGCATTAGGTAATATAACAGCCCTCAGCCCTCCTACATAGAGGCTTGGTGCACACATTCAAAAGAAAGAAATATGACTTAGCCACATAGTGTAGTGATACGCAGTACCTAATTACCTACAGTCAAATGGTTTTAAATAGGTATTCTGGTTTTTAGGGTTCCGTACAAAAAATGAAAAAACGGAACAATTATTGGATCACTCGTGCGTCTGTCTGTCCGTCCGTCTGTCACAGCCAATTTTCTCCGAATCTACTGAACCGAATCAGGTGAAATTTGTTAGAATGTTGTAATCCTATAACCCAAACACATATGTGCAAAGTAAATAAATATTTTTTTTATATAAGGGTCATTTTCGAGGGACAAATTAGGAAACTTAAAAAAAATGTTTTGCAAACCTTACTGTGTCATATATCAAATGAAAGGGCTCATTATGAGGATCTCAAATATATTTTTGTTATTGCACGCGAGTTGAATTCGCACTTAGCCGGTTTATTTCTTCTCTATTCGCATGGTCTTCGTCGTGCTTGGGTGACCATTGACATGCATTCATCTTTGGAGAGGAAAATATCGAAAAGCGGACCATAGCTGAGGATTCTACCGCACACGAAAAAAATTGCGCTTCTAACCCCAGGTACTAACTAACACAAATAGCTGAAGTACGACATAGGCTCAATGACGATTTAGCGAAAAGAGTAATTTTTACACACTAGTGAAGCAGGTTTCCTCACGATGTTTTACTTCATCAGAAACAAATGGTGGTAAGGACATCTATCCTTCTAGACTAGACGTTTCAAATGACACTTATTTCAAATCTGTTGGAGGGTGGGAACGCTTTTTCTCATTATCCTTTGACTTACGTCAATTCTTCGATCCCACTCATTTCGGCATCATCTTCCGTTTTTTTAAATCTTTATTTATTTAGGGCCTTTTGTTTTAAGACATATCAGCTTTATCGAGACAAAACTTAACTTACTTACACCTTACATTTACCTATAAATACCTTCCTGTAAGTTAGAAATCTAACATCTGTGTACTTTACTGGCGATACTCCACTAAACTACACATTATTACACAATATTACAGTATTTTTATTCGGAATATAGATGAGGTGTAAAAAGCACATGGGATATCGATAATATATTTTTAAGGCCGTACCTGAATTTTCCGGGGTGGGCAAATTCTTCCTTTATTGGGAGATAAGTTAGGGAAACATATTTTATTTAACTTTATTGCACCAATTTAATGTAACAACAGTAAAAGTAAATTTAAAACAAAGTGGGTACAAAGGCACGCTTATCACTAAAGCGGAATTTATTCCAGCCAGCCAACCTTTCAATAAAATGTAGATTATAGACTATTAAGGCCGTACCTGAATTTCCCGGGGTCCAGTGCTGCCCCCATTTAAAATAAATCATTTCAAAGAAAACGGAGACATTATTTAAAATTTTGCTACTACCAAGTCCTAGATAGCTCTTCAAAGTATTTTATGAACTACTGTTTACAGTTCATAATGAGAACGTTAAGCTTTACTATGCACATTTGCCAAAAGTGTCCGTTTTTCGAATAAATAATACGAATAAAAAATACCTACGGCCTTAATCCTTTTTTATTAAAAACGGTACTTAAGCATCTGAAGTTGGCAAACAGTCCGTCTTATTCTTATTGTAATCACATTAAGCATAAGTAGCAGCATTTTTTTTCAGCCAGTATAAAGAACTTTTTTTTTCAGTCTTGCACGCACTGTATTGCTAATTGCTACTAGCTTTACATGCAGTGGACTGTATTGGATATTATCTGCGCTGATATAAGAAGCCTTATGGTTCTGCGCACAATATGGTGATGGCTGCTAATCGAGTCATCGTAATTGAAACCGGTGAATCGTATGGTCTAGTTAGCTAGATACCTACTAGTTGTTTGAGTATCAGGCGACAGAGTTCGATGGCTAAGCGGTGCACATGTTGATATGGTGTATAGCGTCATGTAGTCTCTAAGCCGGTCTGCAAGCAAAGAAAAACGAATTGTACCTAGCTGCTTCTCCTCCCGTGTAAGTCGTATAAGTCGACTAAGGGAATGTGCGTCATCTGCCTATTTCAAGATCGTCTAAATAGTGACTAAGCAAGATGAAAATCGGTTGAGCCGTTCAAAAGAGGGCTTTTTTAATTTGTCGTGCAAATAGATTAGATTTTAGTCCATCGTTCTGAACAACTTTCCCTAATGTTTTTTTTGCATCCCATCCCATACATAGGACGCACGAGTACAACGGGGACGCTGGGCTCTACAGTCACGAAGTGGTATCCCGAAGGTAGACGACACAAGAAGTGCAGATCAAGGAGTCGCTGGAATGATGTCTACAAGCAAAGTGGGAAAACGATGGTCGGAGATTGGATGGATGAAAAAAGTTTGGAAGAAGACCTTGTCCATGAGTGGGCAATAAAAAATGCAGTAATCACACAGATAGGCTAGGATGGTTACTTTAAAAAAGTGAAAAATGATTTTTCGCATTTCGACAACAATCTTGGGGAAAGTTATTCAATATCGACTGAAATCGGAATTAAAATAAAAGACTCATTTATATTTTATATACAATACAACTTTGATCATAAAAACTTAAAAACACCAAATGACATTTATTACTATCATACAAAATTTAAAGGACAACTTATGTAAGGTACAAAAGGCGGCCTTATCGCCGAAGCAATCTCAGGCAACAATAAAGAGGATTGCTTACTCTTGCTTGATTAAGTTGACAGGTGGCGCAGTTCAAATTTTATAAAGCGGTTAATACGAGTACACTATCCAATTAGAAGGAATGCTAACTAGGAAATCGGAAGATGTAATCGCAGTTAGGACTGATTGGATCCGATTTAGAGTAAAAAGGTCGTCCCGACCGCTCTTCTTTCTTGTAATCTGTTAATTCATTCCAAAACGCAATAGGTCACAAGCAACATGTTAAACAGGAATAACCTTATAACGAAAGAATAATAATAGAAATAAAGATAGTTTTTGTATGCGTCGCCCTCGGTTACGCGTCTAACTGTTCCTAGTTCCTACAAATTGAATAGTGTATACCTGTGGATCTTGTAATCGCTAGCTCTGCCTACTTCGTAGAGAATGTAGACATGATATTAGAGTGAACAATAAACATTTCTTAGTAACTCTACAGTGCAGTCAACAACAGATCACACACTCTCTGTCATATGATGACATAGCATAGGTAGGTATATGGGATAGATGATGTAGTGACTTATGTATGAGTGTATAAATTATTCGAAACTCCTTAGTATGTCAAGTCAACACAGTTCAATTATTATGACATAGCTCAGCTGACGGCAGTAAAACAAACACCGCACTGGCTACCGAGAACAGTGACTCATGGGTCTTGCTTGTTGAAGGTAGATAGAATCAAGGATATAGGTATTGCGTAACATCGATCCAATAGTGTATATTGTATATATATAATATAATATAATATAATATAATATAATATAATATAATATAATATAATATATATATATATATATATATATATATATATAGTCACATTATTTATAATATTATATATATATATATATATATATAATATTATAAAGAAGAAAGATTTGTACCTATTTTTGTATGTTTGTAATGAATAGGCTCAAAAAGTACTGGGCCGATTTAAAAAATTCTTTCACCGTTGGAAAGCTACATTATCCCCGAGTGACATGCTATGTGTGTACCACGGGCGAAGCCGGGGTGGTAGGTGGTACAAAAATGTGGATAATTCGAGATATTTCTAGCGCCAAATCTTCATGTGACGCCATTCATGTTTTTCATTCATCCGTTTTATTTGTGCGAGTGCACCGTTCACACATGAACTAACGTCCTTTATTTTCTGCATGTGTGCGTTGACATAAATAAACAATGCAATTTGGGTCTTACGCTGTTGACATAAAGTCGATCGGTGGAGAAGTACAATGCTCCAGAGATAACAGGCGATAAAGAACCGTTTGGTAATTTTCCGGCAGCTGTTTATTTGTTTACGTGTCTTTCTGTACTGCGCAGTAAGCTGTATAAAATATTTCTGGTTTCTCTTTTATCTAAAAATGTATCAATTTGTCAATCAATACATTTTGTGATCCATTTATCTTAAGATGATAAATATCTTCTTATCATATCGATCAAGTTTTTGTAATAGAGTAGGTATACATATTCTGGTATTCTAAAACTTGAAGAAGAAGACTTTTAAAATATGTATATATATAATTTATACATATATATGACTTTTATATATCAAAACCTTTTTCATATATATTATTTATTTAAAAAAAAAACTATTGAAAATAGAGGAGCAAAGATGAGTGGGCATAAGAAGACATGACAATCTCTTCAAACTAGCAAATAGACGAAGAAAAAGAAGGACGAGGAGTGATGAGGACTAAGTTTATAATAAGCACGAAATGTTTTTTTTTTCAAAAACTTATTTTGCTATCTAAGTGAATGTTTGTAGGAGAATTTTGTTGTTGTTTTGGAGAAATCATATTTCTTTTAGAATTGGTAATCCCAAGATAAACGGTTTTACACTATTTTGGATTAGTATTTGCATTACCAGTCGAATATAAATAAATAGTGGATTGTGCTACAAGGGGTTAAGGTAGGTATGTTTTAAGGCGAGGGCGCTACTTTGAATCCAGAGCGTTACAGTACATTAGTACATTCTTCTTTTCATCTCTATCTATGCAAAAAAATGCAGATGTGGTAGATATAGGGTCGCTTAGCCGGTTAGCGACCACCCTTCGGTTGGCGACCACTTGACGGACTTATGCTGTTTGCACTAAACATAAGAATCGCCTAAGTTCTTTCCTAAATTGTTTAGGCTGCTCCTAGCAAAAAATTTGATTGCAATAACCCTAAGCCATTCCTAATTCCACTTAGGAAACTCTTAACTTTATGAGCCCGATTAGGAAGAGCCTGAATTTAGGCTATTCTTAATTTGTGTTCTGTGGATCATTTTTGTGACAAAATATTGTGTTTTTGATTTAGTTAGGCCAAGCAGTTTTTTTAAAGTTTTGTAATAAAGTGGCTTTTAAATTCAAAGCTTTTTTTAAAATTAGACAGTTCGCATTCAACATGGCAGAGGATATATTAAATTTCTTTGAGTTTGTAAAAGTCAATTTTCATAATGAACAACACGCGAGAATTTGTATAACAAGACCACGACCAAACTGGTTCCAGAATTTCTATGAAATCGACTTCTTCAAGTGGATACTGGATGTGCAAAAGAACAGTATTGTGGATATTAACCACAACACAATATTTTGTCACAAAAATGATCCACAGAACACAACTTAAGAATAGCCTAAACTCAGGGTCTTCCTAATCGGGCCCAAAGAGTTTCCTAAGTAGACTTAGGAATGGCTTAGGGTTAGTGCTTAGGGTTAGTGCAATCAATTTTTTTGCTAGGAGCAGCCTAAACAATTTAGGAAAGAACTTAGGCGATTCTCATGTTTAGTGCAAACGGGCATTAGTGTCTTAAAATCAAGATAATACTATTTCTAGAGATAACACAAATAAAAAATAAATCTTACGTGTTTCTCAAATGATTATTTAATATGAATTAACACACTTTGAAACAAATGGTTTACCCTAGGACCAAAGAAAAATTACTCAATTCGCGTGATGATTCAACGGTGTGCTATTGAGTAGTAAGGTAAAAAAATAATAGCCCGACGCTCGGCGCTTAATGGTAAGATTCATTAGTTATTTCATGTTGTATACACAAGTAAGATTTTTTTTAGTACAATCGTTAAGTTTTCATATTAATTTAGTAGTATTTTGCTATTTTTATACTTTATTTTAAAATAAAATCCAGTGGTCGGAAAACCGAAGTGCATATTTGCAAAAATGTTGAATTGCGGCCACATGGTCGCAGTCCGACGAATAAGACATTATTTTGTTTTGCTTATTCTGATCCTGATGGTTCATATAGGACAGTAACAATTTAGGGTGTGGCATGGATAAAGTGTAAAGATGCAATTCTTTAGTAAGCGACCACCAGTTTTAAAGGAACTTTATTTAATTTACCTACAAACAGTGACGCTAAATAGGCGGCCGTTAACCAATTGAAATAAAGACGTTGGTTTACGGCCACCGCAAATTAAGTATGATAAACAACGGCCGCAAACCGAAATAAGTATTTAGGTTATTGGGTACCTATGCGACCACGTGTGATTTTAGATACCTGTACCTGTTAAAAATTTATAAAAAATAGACAATATTTTTTTAACATAAACTAGGAGTGTAAAAAATATTCTTTATTTAAAGGCAAAATTAAACATATATTTTGAATCAGTTATAGATGTGTTATTGGTATATTTTAAATATTAAAATAGTGGTCGCAAACCAGCTTACTGGTGGTAGTAAACTGAAAAAAGTAGTCGCCAACCGGCGAAATGGCAATTTTTTCACTATTTCAGCTTTTTGTAAAATTTAATGGGTAAAAGTATTGTATTTTATGTTTTATTTCTAAACTAGACTATACTTGGGACTAATTAACACTAACATAATCAATGTCGCGTGTAGGTAACATTTTCTTTTACTCATCTGTAGTGAGTAACTCAGCTAACTGGTCGCTAACCGGCTTCCTTACCCTATATCAGCAATTTTTTCTCATATAACGAAAGTAGAACACCTACATATGCCTAATCAGAGTTTAACAGGCAGTTACTAACCTTTATTTGATGGCGTTTTCACTAAAGAAGTACCTAGGTACTATGAAAATCTGTTTCTAGGACCACCACATCTTATACATTTTCCTGTCTTTAGAATCATTTCATTACGTATTCTTTGTGCGTAATTCTTTCAAATTCAATTCAAATTCAAAATATCTTTATTATCATAGGATATTTATAATATCTCTTAATAATAGTCACTTTGTTTTGTTTTGCACAAATGTTGACGTCAAATCGTTACTTAAAGCTAAGTTTACGCCGCTTCCTAGGCGCAAGTGCAGAAGAAGCGGCAACAAACTGCACTGCACGTTTTCTCCAAAGACGTCAACTAACAAACTAAAAACTTAAAATTAGTTATATAGATGGACAGAGATTACATTGTTTATTATGTCATAATTAAATTGAATTATAAGAATTACGAAATTTAAAATAATGTCAATTTGTAAATTTAGTATGTACCAATGTACCTAAATTATGACATGTCTAAGTATACAAACCTTTAAGAGGGACCCGCGCCAAGCTCAAGCCAGACCTTTTTGTCTTTAAGATAGTCATCGGTCCTATAATAAGCCTTCTCACAAAGTACTTTCTTTACATACGCTTTGAATTTTCTGTCTGGCATATCAAGGACCGATTCTGACAATTTATTATAAAAAAGTATACACTTCCCCATAAAAGACTTACTGACTGTATTCAGCCTGTAATACGGGCTAACTAAGTCATTCTTATTACGTAAATTTCTATCTGTAAAATCACTTACTTTATTGAACATGGAAATATTTTTCCTTACATACATTATATTTTCAAATATGAATTGTGATGCAAAAGTAAGTATACCTATTTCCTTGAATAATTCCCTCAGTGAGTCTCTCGATCCTAAACCGTAAATAGCACGAATTGCTCTTTTTTGTAAAAGAAAAATAGTCTGAATGTCGGCTGCACTCCCCCATAGAAGTATCCCGTAAGACATTAGACTGTGAAAGTAACTAAAGTACACTTGTCTAGCAGTTGCTACATCTGTCAATTGTCTTATTCTCCTAACAGCGTAAGCCGCAGAGCTAAGCCTATTAGAAAGTTTAGTTATATGAGCGCCCCATTGAAGTTTCGAATCAATTGTGATTCCTAAAAAGGTAGTACTTTCAACCAGATCGAGTTTCTGACCATTAATTAGTATGTCAACGCAGGCTTGATTCACATTAGGAAGAGAGAATCGAATGCATTGGGTCTTGTTTGCATTTAACATGAGGTTGTTGGCCGAAAACCAATCAGAAATTAAAGATAAGGTGCTGTTCACCGCGCTAGCATCACTGTTATGTCGATCTATTTTAAATATTAGCGAGGTGTCATCAGCAAACAGCACCATGTCAGCCTCTTTCTCAACCATGTAAGGCAAGTCATTGACATAAACTAAGAAAAGGAACGGTCCTAGAATTGAACCTTGGGGTACGCCCATTTTCACATTAGACCCGTGTGATTTTATGCCGTTTATATCAACAGTTTGAAGCCTATCTGTTAAGTAAGATTCTATTAATTTAATTGAATTATCATCAAAACCGTATTGACGAAATTTGAGCAAAAGTGTTGGATGATCAACGCAATCAAATGCTTTAGAAAGATCGCAAAATGATCCAATTGCATCATTTCTGTTTTCCCACGCGTCGTAGATATTAGTAATAAGTGCTACTCCTGCATCGGTGGTCGATTTTCCAGCAGTAAAGCCGTATTGTTGGCTATGGAAAAGATTATTGGTCTTAAAGTGAAGTAGCATTTGATTGAGCATTATCTTTTCGAACACCTTACTCAAAACTGGCAGAATAGAGATAGGTCTGTAGTTGCCAGGGTCTGTTTTTTCTCCTTTTTTGAATAAGGGAATTAGTTTACTACATTTCATTAAGTTAGGGAATATGCCTTCATCAATACATTCGTTAAATATAAAAGTTAAATCGGCAGCAATTATGTGTATAATATGACTTACTACGGCTACTGACATGCCCCAGTGATCTTCTGATTTTTTTAAATTTAACTGTTTAAAAGCATCTATTATATCGCTAGGGCTAACATGCTTAAAATTAAATTTAGAATCACAAGGGCTAACATTACTCTTAAGCAAAGCCTCAGCACGCTGGGCGCTAGAACTCACATTAGAAGTGAGTTCCAAAGGAATGTTAGTAAAATAATCATCAAATATATTTACTATTTCTTCAGTTTTTGAAGTATTTTTACCACTACATTTGATTCGGCAAATATTTTTTTTGGTTTTTTTT
This sequence comes from Acrobasis repandana, assembly GCA_963576875.1. Lineage (NCBI taxonomy): Eukaryota > Metazoa > Arthropoda > Insecta > Lepidoptera > Pyralidae > Acrobasis > Acrobasis repandana. The sequence continues at coordinate 3,385,027 of OY756230.1, read as the reverse complement.
TTACCTGTTTCCTTATTTATGACACTCCATGTTTCTTTAATTTTATTAGGAGCATTATTTATTTTTTTGCTAATACTATTCGACTTGGCTCGTCTACAAACTTTTTTAAATATTTTAGAATAATTTCTAACATATTCTATAAAAGAAGGATTAAAGTTATATTGTTTTTGGGCATATAGATCATATAACCTGTTTCTACTTATGTAGATGCCGGTAGTAGCCCATTCACTAAACTGTGATTTACTATGAACTACTACTCTTTTTTGTTTCAATGTTTTAGAATACTCAGAGGAAACAGTACTAAATAGTTTATTATAATGGTCGTCAGGATTATTTCCTGTATATACCACTGATAATAATTTGCTATCTAAATTATTTTTAAGTTTTTTTATGTTTTTAGAAGTAATCGGTCTACACAAGATCTTATCTTTTCTCAAATTACTGGTGGACTCTTTGACAAAAGCTACATATACACCAGAATGATCTGAAGGCAATTTATTAATAACAGATTTATCACAATATTGAATATTACTAAAAAAATTATCAAGACATGTGCCAGATGTAGCTGTAATTCTGGTTGGCTCAAAAAATAAGTTTTCTAATCCATAACACTTAAAAAGATTTAGGAATTGTGTGCTCTTTGGATTATGTACTAAAATATCAACATTAAAATCACCGCAAATAATTAAATTCTTTTTACTAGTTGAACAGGACTTAAGAACCTGGTCCATTGCTTTTAAAAAACTTTTGAAATTACTATCTGGTGGACTGTATACACAAACAATTATATGATGATCAAGCTCGGCACAGGCCACCTCACAACAGCGCTCAACAGAATGTCTGACAATATCTTTCCGCTCTTTCCTACGGAAAGAATCTTTTATAAAAATTAAAGAACCCCCTCGTTGAGCAGACTTTCTGTTAAAGCAGCTAACAATAATATAGTTGTTTAGGCTGAACATCATCTGACTCTCATGCAGCCAATGTTCAGTCAAACATAAAATGTCCACATCCATTTCTTTTAAAACTAATTCTACTAATAATTCTTTGCCGGAAAGACCTTCTAAGTTTTGATGAAGTATTCTTAATTCATGAGGCCTTCCCGTTGTCTGAATGGTCAGTTTAAATCTGTCGTCAAGTCTACAGAATTACCGTTACATAAACTTGGTAAGTCTGTAGGTGTCTTAAAACTAGAATCTTGTTTACAATGTAAACTCGTCCAAAAATTAATATTATTTGCTATCAATGTAGCAATCTTATGTCTAAAATATTTTGAAAGATAAATATTATCTTTTGTCACATGACATTCACTTATAAAATTGTTAGTGTCAAAAAACACTAATTTATCACTGTAATGACATGTCATATTATGAATCAAAGTATTGAGATAGTGAATGATTTTGTTAGTTTTTGGAGACTGGCAATGTAGATATGGGAACGCACATAATATTATTTTGCTTACTTCTAGTTCAGATAAATAATCCATACAGCTGATTATTTCTTTCTTTCCTACTTTGTTACTATTGCCTATTAATAATACAACAGTAGATTTACAATTCAGTTTGGTTGATTTAATTTTATCTATAATTTGAGTATAGGTTGCGTCCGGGAAGCAGTAACCTTTATATCTTTAAATATGTATAAATACTATACTTATTTACTATCATCGGCCTTATCAATAAATTATTTACATTTCTACATTTAAAATAGTATAAGTAAAAATAACCTAATAGTTCCATTATAAAATTACTATTTGAATTAAAAACAATTGCGCGTTTTCATTGGTTTTTCGGTTCCGTACCCAAAGAGTTCAAACGGGACCCTATTACTGACACTCCGCTGTCTGTCCGCCTGTCCGTCTGTCTGTCTGTCCGTCTGTCACAGGGCTATATCTCTTGATCCGTAATAAAAAGCTAGACACTTGAAATTTTCACCGATTATGTGGCCGCTATAACAACAAATACTGAAAATAAAAAAAAGTAAAAAATTAAAGGGGGTCGTCATACAAGAAACGTGTTTTTTTCAGCGTTTTTAACTAGACCTTTATAATGGCATTAACTAGATACTTGAAATTTTCACAGATTATGTATAACTATGGGCGCTATTACAACAAATACTAAAAATAAAAAAAAGTTAAAAATTAAAGGGGGTCGTCATACAAAAAACGTGTTTTTTAGCGTTTTAAAACATTGTACGGAGGTACGGAACCCTTCATGTACGAGTCCGACTCGCACTTGCCCATTTATTATTAACACATATATTTTTTGAAGCAAAAGCACCAAAAAAATTTTACCTACAGTCATTCATGTAAAAGGTGTTGTACTTATACTTACCTATTCCAACTTTTAAAAATTACGACGCCATTGCCTATATGTTATTGTTTAAAAACTAAATTCTTCTGCTTTTTTGCTGACTGCCAATATTAGTTTTGATTCTACATTCGTGATCAGTTTCCAAATGTGTTTTAATCCCTAAGGAATTTCTTTTTTACTTTTCAGTGTCTAGAGAATTACCAAAGACTTTGGCCCCAAATATTTGGGATGAAAACATCTTTTTTCGAATAGATGAGATGAAAATAACTTTTTAAGGCCTTGAAGTGTGGAATAAATTGTAAACTCGTAAATATGGTTATAATTTCCATTTTGCTCTTTGTCATGCACTAGATAGCCCTTTAAATTATTTCATGAACTGCCGTTGAAACTATTATTGGTGATCCGTCTAGCTTTAAAACTTGCCGTGGCTACTTTTGGTGGAGGCAAGTTTTAAAGCTATACGGACTAATGTAACTTTCAACGTTGGTTCATAAAATAATTTAAAGGGCTATCTAGTGCATGACAAAGAGCAATATGGAAATTATCACCATATTTACGAGTTAACAATTTATTTCAAATGAGGGCGCTACTTCAAGGCCATTTGCCTATACCTTCACCTTAAATTAAAGGCACTGGTCTTTCATAGTGGCATCATTCAAATGATAGTGGTAAGAAAAACTTTAGAATGTACCTACCAGCTGAAAGATCGAAGGAATGGGCGATAATAGCAACCGACTGTTTTTGATTCCCTTTTCCATCTTTCCATCATCATCATGCTAGAAGTGACCTTTCCCTCTTATGTCCCTATGCCTCGCGTCTGCCCCGCTTGATACCTAGTGTATCAAGGCAATGATAATATAATTACAAAGGTCAGCTGATAGATAAAGTTGGTAAGTATCTACCTTATCTATAAGCTGACCTTAGTAATAAGCAAAAACTAAAATAGGCTAGTCACCTGTTTATAAAAAATAAACGAGCAAGTGCGAGTCGGACTCGTGCATGAAGGGTTCCGTACCTCCGTACAATGTTTTAAAACACTAAAAAAATACGTTTTTTGAATGACGACCACCTTTAATTTTTAACTTTTTTTTTATTTTCAGTATTTGTTGACTGACAGACGGACAGACGGACAGACGGACAGACGGACAGACGGACAGACGGACAGACGGACAGACGGACAGACGGACAGACGGACAGACGGACAGACGGACAGACGGACAGACGGACAGACGGACAGACGGACAGACGGACAGACGGACAGACGGACAGACGGACAGACGGACAGACGGACAGACGGACAGACGGACAGACGGACAGACGGACAGACGGACAGACGGACAGACGGACAGACGGACAGACGGACAGACGGACAGACGGACAGACGGACAGACGGACAGACGGACAGACGGACAGACGGACAGACGGACAGACGGACAGACGGACAGACGGACAGACGGACAGACGGACAGACGGACAGACGGACAGACGGACAGACGGACAGACGGACAGACGGACAGACGGACAGACGGACAGACGGACAGACGGACAGACGGACAGACGGACAGACGGACAGACGGACAGACGGACAGACGGACAGACGGACAGACGGACAGACGGACAGACGGACAGACGGACAGACGGACAGACGGACAGACGGACAGACGGACAGACAGAGTCTCAGTAATAGGGTCCCGTTTGCATTTGGGTACGGAACCCTAAAAACTAGTTTTGTTCTATTATGTTATCAATTATCATACTGCCACAGACTGGTTCAAGTTTGCTAAACAACTAAATAAACAAGAATTTAGATATTTACAAGTTATAATAAAAAAAAGTACAGAAAAGTCCCCCGGTGCGTACCTAATGTATATCAGTCTGTGCGTACGTACACTTACGGTTTTCACCACGGAATACCGATGTCTTTGCCTTTCTGTGGTTTTTACTCACCTGTAAAAGATTTTCCCGGACTTTCAACTTCGATTCGAGTACTAGGTAAGGTAAGTTCATTAGTTCAGGATCATTCACTGAGGTGAAGGTAGGTACCTATTTTTTCGACGATAATTCGAGTAAGTACCCACCTACCTTTTTTTTTGTTGCGCGGAGAAAATCCCTCCTGTCCGTCTGTCCGTCTGTCCGTCTGTCCGTCTGTCCGTCTGTCCGTCTGTCCGTCTGTCCGTCTGTCCGTCTGTCCGTCTGTCCGTCTGTCCGTCTGTCCGTCTGTCCGTCTGTCCGTCTGTCCGTCTGTCCGTCTGTCCGTCTGTCCGTCTGTCCGTCTGTCCGTCTGTCCGTCTGTCCGTCTGTCCGTCTGTCCGTCTGTCCGTCTGTCCGTCTGTCCGTCTGTCCGTCTGTCCGTCTGTCCGTCTGTCCGTCTGTCCGTCTGTCCGTCTGTCCGTCTGTCCGTCTGTCCGTCTGTCCGTCTGTCCGTCTGTCCGTCTGTCCGTCTGTCCGTCTGTCCGTCTGTCCGTCTGTCCGTCTGTCCGTCTGTCCGTCTGTCCGTCTGTCCGTCTGTCCGTCTGTCCGTCTGTCCGTCTGTCCGTCTGTCCGTCTGTCCGTCTGTCCGTCTGTCCGGAGTTGCAGGCATTCTACATTGTACATAATTTCTTTAGATAGAATTGTTCAACAACTTCTCTAGCCGCATGTATGAATACAAGTCGTTCATTCCATCCCGCGTATTAGGGTTTGCTGTTTTACAAAACCGAGCTGTAATTAGGGAATGCAATCTCGCGAGATTTCAGCGAAGTCGAGATCTCGCGAGATAGGAAATATCAATCTCGAGAGATCTCGCTATTTACGAGATCTCGCGAGATTGCTGTAATTATTTTTCTTTTTTTTTACAAAATTGTAAAAATACTGGATTTTTGATATAGAAATAGTAATACTGATTTAATATTTAAAAAATATTTATTTCTCAGTTTTCATTAAAATAATCAGACTACAAAAAATAAACAATAAAACAGAAAGTTCAATAGTCATTATTTTGGAAATAGCTTCGCAAAAAGCACAAAGTGTTTAAAGTGTCATCCCATAGACGGCTTCTAATTTTGCATGTCAAATAAACAGCTGCAGAGAACGTTCTTTCAGCTTCCACACTTGTAGAGACTACAGTACGTAAACAATTATCTGCAAACTGTAAAAGCTCTCCCTTGGACCCCCAGCTTCATAAAGATTCATTTATTTTTTAATTAATGACTCCAACAAATTAGCAGATGCGATTGTTCTCTCTTTTGGTTCTTTAAATGCCGTCAAAGATTCTTGAAGTTCTTCCTGTAATGTAATACCCGTCTGGTTCATACCAGTCGCTTCGCCGCGCGCTCTGTTAATCAGTACACGCTCCTGCGCGGTATGGCAAATACATGTATTTATGCTCCTAAAACAGAGCAATCTCGTTCATCTTGTGAGAACGAGATTTTGCGAGAACGAGATTTCAATCTCGTTTATTTCACGAGATCTCGTCCGATTTTCGACCGAGATTAATCTCGGTAAATATGGCCGAGATCTCACGAGAACGAGATTGCATTCCCTAGCTGTAATGCCAAACAGCTAGAGGTTTAGTGAATTAGCGGAGTATACCATTCAACTGCGACATATATAACGTTATTTTTATTAAGTCCATGATACTGAACAACTTTCCCCAAGGAACATATACCGAAATATGAAAAATAATTTTTGGCTTTGCCTACAAACTCGGATCAGCTGATCGGTCAACTTGTATAGGAGGTCAAAAATTATTTTTCATATTTCGGTATAAGTATTTCAATATCGTGGACTGAATCCACCCTTAAAATAGTTTCAGTATATTTTGTTACACCCTGTATAGAAATTGGAAACATTGCAGTAGCATATAGGTAATCTAGCAGGGGACTCCTAATCAATAGCTTTTTTTAAAGTTATTTTTATCGCTAACATACGTTGGAGTAGTTCACAGTTGATTTTATATTCACGCGTATAGTTTTATTTCACATAAATAATATCATAGGTACATTTTCGTCTGTGTAATCGTGAAGTTTTTAATTGCGAGCCGTTCAAACTTAGTCCAGACTCCAGACTTGGTCCTCCAGACTTCTACTAGTAATAAATTATTCTGTGACCGGTCACCGGGCGCAGATTCGACTGTCTAGACTAGGGGAGCAGCGGCGATTCACAGCAGGTGCTAAACGACTTTGCAACTTAATACACTTTAGAATAGGTTCGCTTTTGTTTTGGTGTTTAAATCAACCATGCAGATCAACGCAAAACTTTGCAAGATACATGTACGTCGATGTACTAATATGTATGTATACAGGTTCTAACAAAATAAATATACTGAAATTTAGTCCATTATACTAAACAACTTTTCCCTAAGGAACATTTATCTTTTGAAATATGAAAATTAATTTTTAACATCGCATAGGTACAAGATGTCTGATCAGTTGATAAGAGTTTGTATGGAAAGCTATTTTTTTTTTCATATTTCGATTCGATATACTTACCTATGTTCTTTGGGAAAAGTTGTTCAGTATCATAGACTGAATCTACCCTTGAAATAGCTTCAGTTTACAGGGTTACTTTTCGCAGCAAGTTCAGTCCGTGATACGATAGGTATACTTGCTCCAAAAATGTTGCAGGACTTGCAGGTGTTTTAAAAGTAACCCTGACGTTATAACAACCTGTAAACTAAAATGCTAGTAGGTGTACCTAGTACCTACACGTAAGTAGGTACATTCAGTAGTACTATTCCGTGATGATTTATTTATTATAATCGTAATAATAATCCCTATGTAAGAGAACCGAGCAAGGTTGGAGGAAAACGCTGGATGCAGGCCGCTTCCGATCGATCGTTTTGGAAATCCTTGGGGGAGGCCTATGTCCAGCAGTGGACTTCCTGTGGCTGATATGATGATGAAAGGAACCGAGTTACCACTTACCACTTTTACATAATCAGGATGCAAAAAAAAATGGTTTACTATGCACTCAACCACGGACTTTATGACTGGAATATAAGTTATTTTTGTAAAAGGTAGGTAGTAATTAAAAATAAATATGTGAATCAAAAATGTAATTACATCTGTCAGGTGTGGGGTTCGAACCCACGCTCCCTCTCGGGAACCAGAGCTTAAATCTGGCGCCTTAGACCACTCGGCCAACCTGACGTGCTTAAATGATGCGAATTTGTGATCTTATTCACATGAAATTGTAAAAATACCATCGTAAATAATTGTAAATCAATATTCACAATATTTTATCATTTTTTCACAATATAATAAAGATGGTATTATAAAATCCATCATAAATACAACCGTTGCTAAGCAAAATCTATTTTTGGGTTACGATTTCAGCGTATTTAATAATTGGCAATCTTTCATTTTCTTGCATTATTGTTCTTTGTGGTGACTTTTATCTTCATGTGATTTTTTAATAATTTAATTACTCAAAAAAATATATATATATAGGTACCAAATATTGGAGTAAAATAATATTTCAAGCGCATTTACTGCCATCTATTGGTGATAAGTTGAACGTCGCATGAAACTTCTCGTCCGTAGTTTAGTTCCAGCGACCTAAAACAGATGGCGTTGTAATATATTTTTATGATATGTGCCCGTAGATCAATAAAATCATTTTGCACCGTAATGAATAATATTTATAATACTTACTTATTATAATATAACTTACATACTTACTAACATATTATTAGGTATAAAATTATTTTTACTGAAGAAGTATGTATGTGTACCATAAAAAGTCAGCCTGTATACCTATGCCCAGCGTAGTGGGACACAAAAACAGGCTAAATAAAAAAGTACGATGTAGGTACCTACCTGTGCGTGTATTTACTTAGTAAGTAGGTACCTATGTAAATAAAGTAGAAGTACGCCGCCATAAAGTAGCAAGTGTTTGTTCCATACAGGTGATTTTTAACCACCAGCCAAATTGAAGGACAAGTTCAGTCCATGACACTAAACTACTTTCTATAAAAAATTTTCGTCCTCCCATACAAAATCAGTTCGGCTGAGCGCTGATCTGTATGGGAAGGCGAAATATTTTTATCTGTTTTCGTTAATTGTTTTTATGAAAAGTAGTTCAGTATTATGGACTGAACTTGCTCAAAAAAATTTGAAGGTGAATAAAACGTCAGCCTGTATATTTTTGGCGGTAGGAAATACACCTTCTAACCAACTAAGTAGGTACATACTTCGATTTATTTTTTCATTGTAGGTATGTGTACCGTTTATGCATGGTAGGTATGTAGGCATGACCTACATGCCTACATACCTACCGGCATACATACATCTTGGAATTTGTAGCCTATCTACCTGGATAGGCTACAAATTCCAAGAGGCTTTGATCAAACACACTTACTCGAATTATCGTCGAAGAAACATATCCACATACATACATATTCATACAAACGCTGGATTGTTGGAGTAGATAGGTACTACTTAGACTCTATGAGAACTTTACTCGTTTCGCTTGCTCGTTCAATAAATATTTTGATCAATACGCTCAGTGCCGGTTTTAGCTCTACCAGGGCGCTCACTTCACTCAGACTTTTTTTTCTGACGGATTTATTTCTGCCGACGGAGGGGGGCGAGGGGTGCAAGTACGTGTAGGAGTCTTCAAATTTGCCGCCCCATTGTAAACGAAGGCAGGAGGGGGTGCATACAAATAAGAGCTAGACTCTTATTTGTATGCACCCCCTCCTCCCTTCGTTGCGGGTTGCCGCCATTAACCAGCCGCTATTTTTTTATTTTCCTTGCCCCTTGCCCAAAAACGCCGGGTGTCGCCCCTTTGGTTCTGGCGCCCTGGGCGGTCGCCCAACCGCGCCCTACCCTATCGCCGCTACTGAATACTCTTAATACCTTAGCTGTGTGTCAAAGTCAAACTTAAATTTATTAGACAATGTAAGATTCTCGTAAATAGGTATATCACTTATATCTTATTGTGTCGTGCGTGTGTATGAGTATCAGTGGCGTAGCGTGCTTTGGCGGGGCCCAGTATTAAAATTTGTTTGGGGGCCCTTATGAAGGGTAAAGATTTCTCACAAAAGAAAAGAAAATGTTTGTATAAAATTAAAAGAAATATTTATTCATCATAATTATCTATTTGTCACTTTTTCCAAAATTTTTAAAAACAATTCAAATTAAATATACACTCTCCTTGCCTTATTTTTCGGCAAACTGATTTATTATCATTTATAGCTGATGATGACTTTAGTTTTTCTAAAGTTTCTGCCTCTATGGACAATAGTGACAGGTCTGACAGGCGTTCATGTCGCATCGAAGTTCTTAGGTAATTTTTTATCAGTTTTAATTTTGAAAAAATTTTTGCTTACGCACGGAAGCCATGGTAGCATAGTAGGATACATGGTAGCTACGCCCCTGTTGTGTATCTTAGCTTTGCTTTTAGATATACAACGTGGAAGGGACATACCCGTAATAAATCGAACCACGGGCTATACTAGAGCACTATACTATAATAAAATTGAAATAACAGCCAAAGAAAAAAAAAATTTAAGCATTTCCATACAAATCGTCCGGGCGGCTGCACACTTTTGTATGGAAACGGCAAAATTTTTTTTTCGTTCTTTGGCTGTTATTTTAATTTTATTACACTATAGTGATTATTAGACATGGGTAATCTCGACTCCGAGGAGTGTTTCGGCTCACTGCATCTTACTCTTTAATTATTCCTACTCCCTTATCGGCTCCAGCTCCGAGGTCCGCTAAATTTCGCTATTGAATCTACAGAATACAGATGTCCTTTCTGGTACCGGTTTCAATATCTACATAGTACGAGTATAAAACAAAGTCGCTTCCCACTGTCTGTCCCTATGTATGCTTAGATCTTTAAAACTACGCAACGGATTTTGATGCGGTTTTTTTTAATAGATAAAGTGATTCATGAGAAAGGTTTATATGTATAATATATACCCGTGCGAAGCCGGGGCGGGCCGCTAGTACAGAATAATATTGAGTCTCGACTCCCGATTCCTCCCGAGATGCGGTGGAGCCGAAACGCGGCTCGCGGCTCGGGACCCGACAGGCGCCACCGATTCCCGGCGGGACCAAGATCGGTGCGGACTCAATAACTCGCGGGAGCCGATAACGATTACCGGGTATCAGTACGGGAATCGGCTCCTGTTGATGAATTGACTCATTTAAATATTCGAATCCGGAGTTACCTACATATATCCGGAGTTATACATGTCTAATAGTGATCTAGTATAGCCCGTGCTTCGATTTATTACGGGTATGTCCCTTCCACGTTGAATAATATCGTATCTTAAGATCAAAATGTAGGTATTAGCTATTAGCCGTCTGCGATTTACTCAATAAAAAAAATAAAAAAAATCCAACAACTCAATTTATTCAAAATCTTAGAATTAGCATGCCAAGCGCCGTCGTCGCTAGAGAGACCATGCTATACGTTAATCCAGAGGCGGTGTTACACTCATCCTTGAAGCACTGGCACACAGTTTCCAGGTGGTCTTCGGTGTCGGCCTTGTAACAGTCCTTGTGGTGACGCACCCAACCGCAGCCGCGCGTCACGCGCACCTCGGAGTCCTTGTTCTTGTGGAGAACTGCAACGAGAATACTTTATTTGGCAAACTTTCTTTTTTTTATTCGATTAAATTAAAGTGGCCAGTCTGTCCTGGCTCGGACCGTCTGTGAACAGTGCCTCCTTTGAACCGATCTACGAACTACGGAGCAAACGAACGATGTTTTCTATCAACAAAGTTTTCGGCTAAACGTCTATCTAGGAATAGAGGTTTTGTATTAGCCCCGCGCGTGCTTACTGTTTGTAGTCGTACAAACGTGTTTCTGTATTAGGTTCCACTCTCGACCATGCACAATAATATAGGGTTATTATACACACTCTTACCGTGATTGTCCAAGACTATATGCCAATGTCACGATGTGCTACCACTAATTGTTCTTTTCAGTAAATTTAAGGACTTCTATGAAATTTAAGGAATATAAAATAACACACTAACTAACTTAGGTAACTTAGGTAACCCATTTAGTATATCGTGTCATTCATTAAGGCGACGTGGGTTCACAATATGCAATACTGTGCGTGTTTTTGAAAAATCACTGTTATTAAATTACTACAGTTTATTTCTCAAAAAAATTACATAAAAATCTTAAGAATTTTCTACAGACACCCACAATAGCCAAAACACGATTGAGCATTTTTGGCTCGATAGAAAAAAATCACAAACATACCTCTAAATTTGCCTTTATAATACGTATTACTATTTTATAAAATCATTATATAATTTTCGTATAAAAAGGTGATTTTATAAAATAGTAATACGTATTATAAAGGCAATTTAATAAAAGTGATTTTTCAAAAACACGCACAGTTTTGCAAATTGTGAACCCACGTCACCTTAAAATATATCTATTGAATTATTAGTCCATAACTGGTTTGTTTAGTTACAAAATGCATTTTGCTCGGGTAATTTATAAAATATAAAAATTATAAATATAATACAAAAAAAAAACTGAAATATTCGTCGAGAGCGAAGGAAGAGTCGGAGCCGTGCTCGACGATATTTCGCATTTTTTTTTAATTTTTTTGTATTATATTTATAATTTTTTCTGTAGCCAAAACGGATAGATATTTAGACAATACATTTTTTGATATAATTTTCATATAAAAAGGTGATTGTATAAAATAATAATTCGTATTATAAAGGCAAATTTAAAGGTATGTTTGTGATTTTTTTCTATCGAGCCAAAAATGCACAATCGTGTTTTGGCTAAAATGGGTGTCTGTAGAAAATCCTTAAGATTTTTATGTAAATTTTTTGAGGGATAAACTGTAGTAGTTTAGTAACAGAGATTTTTCAAAAACAGGCACAGTTTTGCAACTTGTGAACCCACGTCACCAGACTTGTGGGCATGCCCATCATGCCCGTATAGTGGATCCGCACCTGCCTGGAGAGTTGTAATTTATGGCTAGCCTTTGAGGTATTTCGCGAACGGCTATCGCACTCGGTACCAGAAGACTGGACTGGATATTTTATCAACGTCACAAATTTGACTTCTTGACCTCACTATCTTAGTCAGTTAGTGGGTAAATTACACATTTAGAATTTCTGTATAACCCAAAGGTTGACTGGTAGACAACGCTTTTAGCAGTAAGTTCACCTATTGTTCTGTACAATTTGTTTTTGATGGACAATAAAGATTAAATAAATAAATTATTAAGGCGAGATGGGTTCACAATTTGCAATACTGTGCGTGTTTTTGAAAAATCACTGTAATTAAACTGCTAACTCAAATAGTGCTAGTCAAATAACTCTGCTAGTCAAATTTAGAGGTATGTTTGTTATTTTTTTCTATCGAGTCAAAAATGCTCAATCGTGTTTTGGATATTGTGAGTATCTGTAAAAAAGCCTTAAGATTTTTATGTAATTTTTTTGAGGAATAAACTGTAGTAGTTTAATTACAGTGATTTTTCAAAAAACACTCACAGGATTCTTGGCTCTGGACTGACGGCCTTAAAGGCAAATAAAGAAGATTATATCAAGACTTTGCACTGATTTTACCCAAAATATGTAAAGTATTTAGTCATTTAGAGATGGGTGTTTTAGTGTTCAAAAATATGATTCATGTTACCTAAGAATAAAAACAACTTGACAAAATTTTGTTTAAAGGTCCGGCATAATCCAAACCAACGTATACAACAAGGAGGTGTAGGTATCGGAAAAGATAATATAATTACTAGTATCAGTTACTTTTACAAGCCTGATATAGAACTCCTTGAGGAGATGATAAATTAGACCACCGTCTTTTTAAATGTGACGGGCCCAGCATAATCCATACCAGCATACTGGAAAGTTTAACATATTAACATTTACTTACTAGTCTGAATAATCTTCCGGCAGAAGAACTCCTTCTTGTGTGCACTGAAGACGTCTTTCTGGCAGTCTGTGGAGATGAGGTACTTATTTACACTTTCTGTGTCGTATAGCGAGGGGTCGAGGCACATCGTGTTGTTCCGACTGTTGCATTCGTAGCACCGGATTGAGTTACCTGCGATAACATAAAATCTATATAAATAAAAATGAATTGCTATTCGTTAGTCTGCTTAAAACTCGAGAACGGCTGAACCGATTTGGCTAATTTTGGTCTTGAAATGTTTGTCGTAGTCCAGGGAAGGTTTAAACGGTGAGAAAATATGGGAAAAGGAACGGGAACGGGCGAAACAAAGTTCGCCGGGTCAGCTAGTTTCAAATAACGGTAACTAAAGTTACAACTGAAAAACCTGGTTTTTTGTTAAGTGAATTTTAAAATTAATGTCAAAGTAAAAGTGGAATCAGATTTTTTTATTCAATGTAGGATACACAGGCTGACTTTTTAAACACCAGCCAAATTTTTGGAGTAAGTTCAGTCCATGATACTGAACTACTTTCTATATAAAAAAGTTATAAGGAATCGATATAAATGTTTCGTCCTTCCATACAAAATCCATTTGGCTGAGCGCTGATTTGTATGGGAAGGCGAATTTTTATTTTAGTTTTTTATTAATTGTTTTTATGGAAAGTAGATTGTTGTCATGGACTGAACTTACTCCAAAAAATTTGGCTGATGGTTAATAAGTCAGCCTGTATATAACTTATTAAAGAAACAAATACAAACACCGTGGGAAACAAATGTATAGCCACAGAGTATAGCCATGCCGCCTCCTCCTCCGGGGCCCTGGAGACGTGGTAGACCCAAGAAATGCTGGCTTGACGTCGTCAAGGATGATATGCGTGCCAATGGTCTTACAACCAAAACCGTGCGAAGTGGAGAAGGAAAAGTCGGAAAGTGGACCCCGGGCTTCACAGAATTAGAGCTGAGGAATGAGGAAAGAGGAATAATGAGGAATGTTATTCCTAACCACAGAAAAATATTAAAGCGTATTTAAAATTTTCATCCCTTCCCCATTTCTTTGAAATTACAACATTTTGCCAAAATCTCACATAGTGTCATTTTATAATAAAAGCTACTAAGTACTTTTGTATGGGAAAGTCTGATTCTGTCTAGGGCAAAGAACAATAACCCATAAAATCCCATATCTCTGATCAAGGGTAAGGGGACTCTTAAGAATCAAAGATTATAACTGAAACTCACCACTTCGAAAATAGACGAAAAGAAAACCTAGTATAGCCAATTTCTTCATGATAACTATATAAGTATTTATTTAATAATTTATTTACAAAAGATAAGCGAAACTTGTGCAAGATGCGAAGTTCGGATCACTACTGTTTACATGGACAATATGTGTTTGATGTGTTTTATGCATGTGCCGACAGGATGCCGCCCTATTCCGAGGTTCATATTATTGTCGTAGGGCATGACACGATTGTTCAAAATATCTCCTGAACTTTAAAAGTATGAGAGATATACGATGCAGTAGCGTATTATTAAGATGAGCTCCACTAGAGTTAAGACGTTTTTTAAATAGATATGATAACGTTATTTTTTAATTTCGATAACATATCGACCATTAAAATACCTAACAGTTATTAGTAGGTTGGAGATTCTTAATAGTGCTTTAGGTATTATTTTAACAGTTCAAACTACTATTGATTGATTGAACTAATATCTTTAGAATGCAAAAATATTAAATTTATAAGTAATATCTATATCTATATAAATAAAAATGAGTTGTTGTTCGTTAGTCTGCTTAAAACTCGAGAACGACTGAACCGATTTGGCTAATTTTGGTCTTGAAATGTTTGTCGTAGTCCAGGGAAGGTTTAAACGGTGAGAAAATATGGGAAAAGGAACGGGAACGGGCGAAACAAAGTTCGCCGGGTCAGCTAGTTATATAATAAAATTATAAGTACTAGCAAAAGAACTAAAATTATCGCGCGTTCCGTGTAGGTCAAAGTTTATCTGTTAGTGTCACGTTTTGTTTATAGATAATAATATTGTTAATGAAGATTATGGAAATGTACTTAAGTACGTGTTTTTGCAAAAAATAAATACCCAGTGATATTATATTTTGCCCATTTTCAGAAATTTTTTTAAGGACTTCGGTTTACATAACGTAAATAACTTGGTCCGTTGCTGCTCTACCTAGTTCGTTAGTTTGGAAACATTAAATTATGTTAAAATAATTTGGATAGATCAGAATGTACTGTCATGTTTCGAATTTTCGAGAAATGTTAAATTAAATATGTAAACGAATATATCAACGAATATTTTTTCCTGTTTCGGACGAGCACTGCGCACGATGATTGCTAGGTGTTTTATGCATTCTCAACAAAAACAATGACAAACAAACATAACTTAGGTAATAAAGTTGTTGGTGTCCGGCATTGATGTATGCGGCCGGCTAGCGTTTTCAAAAGCGCGAGGTGCTTCATATCCCGGGTTTTATCGTCAACATTACGCGACTGTCGTATCTGTCAGATATCTTCATGCAGCTTGAAAAATATGACACCGGGCCTGGCCACTTACATATTTGAGAATAGGTATAAAGCATAAAAAAAATATATAATATATTTAAAAATGTTTTCAGAATCGGCGCCTGCACGCACTGTTAACTTCGGCGCGAGCTCTGTTATGTATTCTTTGTGAATGCGGCATCAGATCGGCATTGTGCTTTGTGCAGGACATCCTGTGCGTGTCACACCGATTCACAACGCCTAGACTAGGTTTAACTAGATTTGGATTTGACAGGCGGGATTCCTGATACTTAGACTGTCATACGTCTAGTAGGAGTTGTGGGGATGAAGAATATAAACTTGATAAATCTTCGATAACTAACTGCGGTCTGTGTTTACTGAACTGGGTTTCTTTCGGCGTACTTTTCAACAATGGTCGTTCCGAAAATTTAAACATTTTGCACTAAAAATAATTTATAAATAATAACCTTAATAAGTGATAGTATATTTAGCCTATATTCAATAAAAAATTGTGAATTTGACTTTCATAGAGTAAACAAGTTTATTTAAAAAAGAAAGATAAAATAATTTACATATTTACAGATATAGATATATTCATACAGTTAAACAATTAGAAAAGTTATTAATCTTGATTTTTAATTGCGACTAAAAGTTGTTATTGCGCCTATTTCAGTACCTATGTACGAATCCGGTATTTCTGTGTCAAATACAGGTCTACGACCGACACCACTTAGGTAACTAGTTTACACTGATTTAAACTAGCTTTTTAGATTTTACGCCAACATAACTGTCTGCGTTCATATTTAAAAATTTAGTGATCTAGTTACCAACCTATGTAAATCATCGAAAATAATGAAATTTTGTATTTCAAAGTAGGTAGGTATGAGGCATTGACTTATATATCAGTACATAGTATCTCAATGGTATGAGATTTTGTTTGAGCATTGGGTGAACTATATTCGCTGGTATTTACAAATAAAATAAAAATAATTCGGTTTACAATTTAATGTGAGATAAGTAAGATATTATAATAATTAACCTGGAGGAACCTGTTCACTTGAGTAATATGCCAAATTATTATTATTATTATATCATTACTTGATCATTTCATTGGCATCTATTGCATAGGTAGATGTTGCTCCTATTAGGGTACATGTTCATAAAAACGTGCGTTTATGGGATCTTATTTTGTGACAAGTTTTAGTCATATCCACAAATTTAAATTACTTACTTAAAACCTATGAAACCATAATATAATATTATTATATATTGAAGTTCACGTGTTTATCTGTTAGTACTAAATACACGACTTGAGTGATTTTGAAGCCATTTTAACTAACTTGTAGACAGGGCCGTCTTTAACCTATTGGAGGCCCTGGGCATATTAGGATAATGGGGCCCCTATGACTTTGACAGAACACTATTTTGTTAGAATAGATAAAGAAAGTAGATAAACAAGGTTAAATATTTTTTTTAATAATTTATCAATATCATTACGAGTAGTTTTTAATATGTTAGAGAAGTTTTACTCCAAAATACTTCGTAAAATACGTATTTTCCGAGTACCTACGAAAAGAATCGTCATGTTGCGAATGCCTTCTCTGTTTATGTTGCGAATAGATATTTGACAAATTATTGTTTTTATGTAAAATATACGGAAGTAATAATAAAAAAGTCTTCATTTATAATAAAATAAACCTCAATGTGAACCGAAGTTCTCAAAAAAAAGATCTAACACAAATTCCATTGTTTTATACAAACTAATTGTAAATAAATAAAATATGTACCTATTATTAGCATTTATATACCTAACTGATGTGGAATAAATTATTCTTGGACATCGATACTCAAACCAGGGCCAAACTTGTATGGGATTCCATTCCACCATCTCCTTAAATATAAAGTCAAACACATTTTGTTTCAATTTTCTATGTAATTTTTTTTTCAATATGCTTCGCTTCGTTCGCTTAATTTAAATGGAGCGAGTCACACTGATGAGTGTACTACTGATGATTTTTCTTTAATGTGTATGTATGTGCTTAGTATACCATTATATATTTAAATTTATCTAAGCATGCTGAAGTCAGAAAGAAAAAGAAAGAAATTTTTGGGAGGGAGTAGAATAGCTTCGCGCATGTAAAAGCTAGTAAGTTGGTATTGTAGTCAATAATTTAGGTTCGGTTTCTTCGAATTATTTAAGTTTTTTGGTAATAAATACCTGTTGGTTATTGTTTGGTGATCTGACAGGAACTAGGGACTTTGTATTTGATCTGAGGGGGGCCCCTATCGATGGCGGGGCCCTGGGCACTTGCCCAAAGTGCCCACTGGGAAAGAGGGGCCTGCTTGTAGATCGTTTCTTAGGAAAGATTAACACAATATACTTCACACTCGGAAACGGTCGCTAATATTAAGAAAATACATATAATTAGATTTTAGTATTGAATTATTCATGTGCAATGCAATGTAATTATTAAATAAATAAATAAAAGAAGTACTCACATAATGTAAACAATGACGGCAACAATATAGACAGCACAATTTGATTCCTGCAGTCCACCATCGTGTAAAATTGCCTACTCACTTTGTACCGCAATTAATGAATTAAGTAATTTTGCTATTTAAATATCACAGGCGTTTTAATGTTCACAATTATTTTCATAAATCAGTTTTTGTGTATATTCTGACTGTTCACTATATCATATTAATCGAGATTTTTTGGAATATTTATAAAGTTTGAACTTTCTTTTTGTAAAACTTCTTGTAGTGAAGTCGGTAAGAAACTGTCGGGCAGACAGGATAACTGGAATTTATAACACGGCCGTTCTTTTGTGAGTCAGTTGAAGCTCCGCTAACAAAGTGTAGAACAGGATTTATTCGGATCTTATAAACTGTGCGCCGTTTATGGGAATTAGAAAGGAAATCCTGACTGCAATTACCATACGGTGAAGGGTAACATCTCTAGTTCACATCCTAGAGCTGCATGGAATCTTTCTTAGTTATAATAATCTTCTTTTTAGGTGTGCTGTGTTGTATTAAGCAGGCATTAATATTATTTATACTTACTTACTTTCTTCGGCCCTACAACCCTTTGTGGGCCTTGGCCTCCACAACGATTTGTCGCCATTTTGTTTGTCTTTGGCCTGCCTTCTCCATGCTGTGTACTTTCCCGTTTGCCGTAGGACTTCTTCGACTCCATCTCTTCAGCGCTTTCTGGGCCTTCCTCGGGGTCTTATTTGTTGTTGTGTCCAATTAGTTATTTTTACTGCCTTGCAGTCGTTCATGCTTTCGAGGTGTCTCCTATGCTTCTTGTAGTACCGCACAATAGTTTCTTGATGAATAAATCATCAAGTCCGTGATTCATTCGCTGGCTGTAGGATAGATCGCTCTCTCGTATGGAACCAAAGGTTTGACGGAGGAACTTTCTTTCAAAATGTGCTAAGCTCTAAGAAGCACAGACAGACAAACCAGACATAACATACTTATGTACAAGATAAGCAGTATGGACTGCTATGATGGCAAGAGGCACGTCAATAAACTAGTGTCTACCTAAATGTAAAACGCCTTCCTGAATCTTATAGGCCATTCATTATCTTTGGTGATGCACTGAATTACAGTCACCAAAATCCAGTGCGACATATCCACTTTCGCAATATAGGAATAGAGCATTTCAAAATTAGTTTTGTTGAGTTTGATGTGTGGCTGACTGTACAACGCCTACACGACAGTTATCTCCAGTTCTGCTGATTATACTAATCGGTAGTTGCAATGACAAGGTTTGGACTCGTTTTATTACAATGCCATTGTTATGACTGTTATCGACCGACGAAAAAAGCTGATTGGAGTTTCGCAAACTTTATGGCAATTTTTACAAGCTGCCTGCCCTGTCTGATTATTTTGGGTCAAATCTGTCCAAGAGTACTGTTTTCTGTATCTGGCTCTTGACCCAGCTATCTATAATGTTGGTCAAGACTCTTTATTATTATGTTTTTGGATAATTTTCTCGGATTTTTTGATATTCAAGTGAAAATCAAAAAATTGCAGGCGTCGCATTTAGTTTCTCAGTTAATTCGGAAATAGTGTCAGTAAGTGGGTGGGTTGATGATTGTTGTGATTAAGGAACGTGCCGATGAATGAGAGGTAGAGCAAGAGTGGTAGTGTTGCTACTTAGAATCCGTTTGTAAGAATTTCCTAACTATGCGGCATGTATTTAGTATGTCTGCTAGTTTAGTAGCTTTCTGTAATAGTATGTAAATGTTAGTTGGAACGTTAAGGGTTTGAAGTGATGAAGGTAGTTGTTTTGGAATGACTGCTGTTGAAGAAAGTACTATTGTGACTTTTTGAAGGTGCCAGAGCCTTTTTAACTATTTTATCTTTCTGTTCAGTATATTTGGAGAGTTTCTTAGCTATAGTATAGGATTATTACACTTTCTTTGCATAGAATATTTTCTTTTTTTGTTTATCACGTTTTTGAAATTTTTTTGTTTGTAACCAGACTCCCGATAAGGAAAAAAGATGTTGCCAATTCCTCAGCTTTCACGATCCATGCTGCGGAGAAGCAGTTTTCATATTCTACGTTTTAGCACCTCTACGTCAGTTGTGGAAACCTTATTCTTTGTAATTCTTCGATTGTTGCCTAGATGTCACCTCAGCTTTATCTTCGTAAAAAATGTAGGCCTGTAGTCAATCTCAGAATAAAACGAGACAAGATGGAATTTACCATCTGTGCTGGAAAAATCCAGCATATCTCGAAACGAATTAAAAATAAATTATTTAAAAGGAAACGGAGATATCATTTAAAATTTTGTGTTTGTGAAGCCCTAGATAACCCTTTCAACTATTTTATGAACTACTGTTTACAGTTTAAAGTGAGAATGTTAAGCTTTTCTTAGCATTTTGCGAAAAAAGGGCCACTTTTGGCATTTCAAGTTTTCTTTGAAATGATTTATTTTAAATTTCAAGCACTGGACTTCGGCTAATTCATGTATGGCCTTAATAAATCTGAAACCACGTTGAAAATAGATGCATTTTTCGTTACATGCTAGTCTTGCTACGTCGCCTACAAACAGGACCTTCGGAGCGTAGCGTAATCCGTCGTCGCTCGTAGCATGTGGCCAAGATGCGTAGCAGTGCTACGAAATCTACTACAGCGCGTTCTTTCCATAGAATATTTAATTTTTTTATTTATCACTCTTTATTACAAATACAAAGCAATAAAATAAATACGTACCCTTTATTTATAATTTATTTGTGTTTTCTTTGGCTGTTTTTTATTTATTTTATTTTAAAAACTGTACTGCACAACACACTTTGTGAAAAGTTGTTTCCAGCTTGCAATATCACAAAAATATGATTACGTGAGTATCCGAAAAGAATGATGATTCCGTGTTTCGGAAGGCTCGTAAGCTGTGGGTCCTAAACGCCACCTATTGTTTGTTTAAGCCTATCCTAGGATTGGTTCTGGTCTACCCTTTCGGTTTGAGAGGTCAGACAGCAGTCTCTCTGTGTAAAAACCAGTAACCTCGACAAAGCGCCTAGGTTAGGTAGCGGACCCCGGGCTTTGAAGCGTTACCGCTGAGGATGAAACTGGGAATACTCTCGGAAGAGTTTGTTTGTTTGTTTAAACGCGCTAATCTCAGGAACTAATGGTCCAATTAGAAAAATTCTTTTTTTGTTGGGTAGTCCATTTATAGAGAAAGGCTTTAGGCTATATAACATTACGTTCCGACAACCACGCGAACGATGTCGCGGGCACAGCTAGTACATGATATTTCTTCGAATGCCCCAAATGTAGGTTGCTCGTCCATCGCCTATTATTTCTGACATGATTCCCAGATAAAAGCTCATTTCCTTGATTAACTTCTACGATCTGCGCGGGGGGAGAAGGAGCTGTGCATTCTATATTCTTTTCTTTAGTCCCAAACCAGAATTGAGGCGTATAATATGAATATGACTACATATTTATATCTCCGTTAGGGTTAACATACCTACATACATACATACTATCACGCCTGTTTCCCACAGGGGTAGGCAGAGACTATGGACCTCCACTTGCTACGATCCTGATCCTGACCAACCTCTTTCGCTGCATGTACACTCATCAACCTCTTCATACATGCCCTTAGGTTACGGTACTTCTTACCTCTCCTTTTTTTTCTCCTTTTCTTTTAGAGTTAGAGGAGTGATAATGTAGATGCTTTATCACGTCTTTATCCCTAACGGGATAGACGGAGCATTTTTGATTTTGCGGCTCTAAGCAGACAGAGCCCAGAGACGCAAGATCTAAAAGCCACTTTTAGAGCCAGCGGCACGTGGGATTTTTTAATCGGGCGATAGTTTGATCGTTCTGGGATTCAGTATGGAGTTATATGTCAGTGCACGCATTTGACGATTATAACTCCATACTGAATTCCAGAACGATCAAACTATCGCCCTATTAAAAATCACAAGTGCGCGTTGGCTCTTGCGTGATGGTGGAGGAGAAGATGGCAAAGGAATCAAAATAGTAATGGGTTGCTAACCTTATCACCCATTCCCTTGATGGCTTTTACGATCTGCGCTGGGAGAGAAGCAACTGGTACATTCTAAGTATTTTCTTTTCGATCAGACCAGCATTGAAGGAACTGCACGGTACCTAATGGAAAAGACCGTATTAATTGGTACTTGTTAGGGTATTTACAGAAATGACGGTCAACCGCTGCCAAGGCGATGGTCGTAAACTGCTGAAATAATTTCTTGTTTATTGCGAATACGGAACTGAGGTACTAACATCTGGTAATTGACTACACTCACCACAAAAGATAAGACTTAGAATATAGGTTGTTCAATTTCTTACACAAAATAGCTCTTGGATGATCAAACTTAGTGCGGTAAGCAAAGATGTATTTAGGGCAATTTTATCAGGACATATCTGAAATTGCTAGAAACATTACTGAAAAAATATTTTTATTTATCTGGCGTTGTTTCATTATTTGTAAATCTGATAAAAACATATACTTACTTAAAACTTCTCCCGTTTTTATTCCTCATTAGAGAATTACTAATGGTACAATTCCACGGAGAGTCCTAATGTGAAATCATGATCAGCATCATATCAGCCACAGGGAGTCCACTGCTGGACATAGGCCTCCCCCAAGGATTTCCAAAACGACCGATCGGAAGCGGCCTGCATGCAACGTGAAATGATCTGATTATAATTTACGACTAAGAAATATGTATTCTCTCTCTCTCGTTCTTATCTCAGCATTTTCCCAGTTGCATTCACAGCTATAATGCTGCGAAGCCCGGGGTCGCATAGTACGCATATACGCACCTTGACATCAAGCCAGCATTTCTTGGGTCTACTACTATTTCCGGGCCCTGGCGGAGGCGGCATGACTATACAACGCGGAAGGGACATACCCGTAATAAATCGAACCACGAGCTATACTAGATCAATATAGTATAATAAAATTAAAATAGCAGTCAAATAAACCGGCCAAGTGCGAGTTAAACTCGCGTGGAGAGGATTCCGTACAATTGATTAAATTCTTATAGGTTTTCCTGTAATCTACAAGCAATGAACTATATTTTGTATTCTTTTTTAAATTTTACAATAATAACAAAAATATATTTGAGATCCTCATAACGAGCCCTTTCATTTATTATATGACACAGGTTCGCAAAACTTTTTTTTAATTTTCCTAATTTGTCTTCCGAAAATGACCCTTATTTTAAAAAGGTATTTATTTACTTCACACATATGTGTTTGGGTCATAGGATTACAACATTCTACCAAATTTCACCTGATTCGGTCCAGTAGATTCGGAGGAAATTGGCTGTGACAGACGGATGGACAGACAGATGCACGAGTGATCCTATAAGGGTTCCGTTTTTTCATTTTTTGTACGGAACCCTAAAAACAAAAAACCGCGGATGCAGGTTTATCACGCGATCTCTCCGTGATACTCCACATATCCAGCGCAACATTTGCATCTCCGTGACACGCAGCTCCTGCTTGCCATATAATGGACATGGACATGGACATGTATAATAATGGATTTGGAGCCTAACTAAGAAATATGTACTTATCCTAACACAGATTATACATTTTTTTTATGTCATAGGACTGCAAACGAACAAGCGGGTCACCTGATGGTAAGTGATCACCGCTGCCCATGGATAACTGCAACACCAGGGGTTCCGGCTCTCTCACTCACCGAACGAAGCATAGAAGCGGTGAAGCTACTACTCAGACGTCGATTTTCTGTGAGTGTGTGGTACTTCCCCGGACGTGCCATGCTACTAGCAAAACTGAAGTTTTTTTTTCAAATAATAAGCTTATAAAAAACATCAAAAGTACCAACTCACTCTACTAAATAGGAGCAAATCTCGAGGGATCATATCAATAGGCGATGCAGCAACGAACATGTGTAAATAGAACGTGGGAGTGGGACACTCGTAGGTAGGTCTGGTCTGATTGTGTCACCAATAATGCTGCGGATGTGGTCAGTTGTTGAATCAGCGGGGGAAGCGCGCAATTGCGGCGGCTTATCAGACGACTACATTATCACATTCCTGACAAAGGACCGTCACGAGACGGTCGACCTATATAGAGGCCGTATTATAAAGACGATACTTCTTGGTGTAAAGCAATGAGTCATATGTGACATGAAGAACAATTCATTCTTCAAACAATTTATTACGCTTCCAACACTCTTAAACCATTCCAATTTTCCGAGCATTTTACTCTTTTTGACTACTAGATAAATTTTCATATGTTGCTCGCTAGTTCGCAAGCATTACATGTTATTGTGTAAACATTGTATTGTATTTTAAGTATATTTGTAAATAAACATATTATTATGACAAAGCCCTTATGGCGATTAGGCGACCATTACTGTGTAAATGAGTTTCTTTCGGCGTTTATTCTCAGCAGTTTTCGTTGCAAACCTAGCCTTATTTAAAATATTTAATAATTTAAGTTTAAACATTACACGTAAGGTATACAAAACTTATTGACGCCTGTGATATTAAAAGTGCCTGCAAAGGTCTTATAACTAAATAATTAGTTACGAACATAGAATTTTGAGTGCATGGAAAATGTCAAATAATTACAAGTCCACTTTATACCTCGTGCTATGATAAATAAAACCTTAGATAAAATAACTATCCCCTTGATCCTGTAGCTTTCTGTGCTGGTGGCTTATTCCTGCAGTTTGAGGCATTCTGTAGGTAAAAGTATCACACAGGTTATAACTTGTTTCTTCTGGATCTTACATTTACATAAAGCAAAGTTTCTACAGTACTTCTTACTATTTGTAGAAGCAGAATGTTTTTCAGTGATTTTGTGAAAGTACTTTTATTATTTTTTTAATTATTTGTTTGTTTGTTACAAACAATACAAACAAAATAACTTTAGTGTACCAAAAAAAAAACAAAAATAAAATACCTAATTAGAAAGAGCAAATATACAATTACTATCTTAACCAATGTAAAATATACAGAATCAAATGAAAGTTTATTATAGTCACTTTATAAAGTTTCACAGATTCAAGCTATTGCTTATGATACAAGTTTGAATTTGAAGTAAAACTAGTAACAGTGATGGGTAATAAAAGGCAAAGTACTGAAAAACTTTTAATAAATACCTCTACAAACACAACAAAAGCATTACGGCAGTCTAAGTTGACATTAAAGTAAATACGATTAAATGGTAACTATCATGATCTTTGGTAGACTCTGCTGATTGTCTTAAAATAAAATCTTAAGATACTGAACAAATATTGCACTAAACTTTGGACCTTTTACATGCAAAATTATTCTTACAATTTATAATTCTTCAATGGTGTCACCACCACCATCATCAGGTCTTTTTAGTCTCCACTGCAGTAGCAAGACTTTCTCTGTACTGCGAGAGCCATACTTGGCTCGAGTAGCCAGAGGTTTTGGCCTTAACTCTCCACGCTGGCGAGGCGGATTGGAGAGGTTCCACTAATGTCTAAGCTTTGGTTAGCTTGTATTTCCTAAGACCCTTTTACGACATCCACTGAATTCAGTTGTATAAAGAAATTTAAACAGTCATTTTTCAGTAAGAAATATTTGATTTTCTCATAACGCTGCAGGTAAAAGTCCTTCATTTTGTTTATACGAACATAATTTAGCATCTCGCCTCTACAAACACATGTGAACATCCTTAAATGACTCTAATCTATTTACAAATGACACTAACTATCTAACGCTGCGACTCTAATTTGCTATATTGTCGAACACAAACATAACTTCTTTAAAAAACTTTAGGACAATAATACTTTGACCATTGCGATTTCAGCCGTCTACTTACTGTGAGGAGTTCAAAGTTGGTCACTTTAACAATTTTTTCTTTTGTATTTTTAGCTAAAATTCAAGCTTCAAATGCTTATCACAAGCTCTATGTCACACGTCATGCAAGATAAGGATCGTGTTGGGACCAATATTGAAATATTTTTTTCATGGAATGTTCTAAGAACTATGATATGTACATAGTTAGATCTTTATTTCGTAATACAAAACGTGGCTCTATGTACATAGGTATTACATAGACCTTCTTTTCTTATCTACAAGTGAATCAAGTCACATCTGGTAACATCTTTGCTTCCCCATTTTTTCATAAGTGATCTTCTAAAACCTTTGTACTTCAAGGTCACTAGTGGTTGATGTAAGTAGTTTCCTAACTGGACACGAAAGTGCGCGGTGAGCGGTAGAGCGGTCATTCAAAAAATGTGTAGAGTGAGACAAACGATGTAAAATTAAATCATCTATTGAGTATTCAGTGGTCCAGATATATGTTTCAGAACAGCGAAATATCCTGTAAGAGCAGTTTTCCCAGAAAAGATATTTCGAAATATGAATAAAAAAATATGGTTACATAAAAAAATAGCTTGCTTTTCATTCGAATTCGAATTTAAAAGCTATTCAATATCACGGACTGAGCAATTGAGCATGGGCATGCAAGATTTTAAAAATACTATATACAATATGCTTCAGAAGGAAAAATAGTTCTTGAAGTTCTTCAAAATTTAAGTACCTATTTAGACTTTCTGGAACAACATGTATATAACAATTTTTTTCAACTTGAAACTGAATCCCTAATACCTATCAACATGATTACCTACTTATATAATAATTTCTAAAGCTTTAATTTCTGAAGATACAAGATATTTTCTTCAAGAAATATAACATTTAATTGAAATTATGTGATGAAAAAACGCCACAGTTGTGATTCAAACTCACCACGACCCAAATCTACACCGTGTCTGTTCAACCAACTGAACACTTCTACTCGTAATTCCAAGCATTGTAAAATTACAAATCATTAGATTTACATGTATTTTTAACCCTGGACACTTAGCAGATGATTTTACTGTTGTCCCAAGAAATCGCACATCGCCGTCGCTCACCGCGCTAACCCGTGCTCGAGACGATCTAGATCCTCAGCAAGGCGACGGTGACCACCATCAGGGCCGAGGCGAACACCGGCAAGGTCGAGGAGTTGCAGCCATCCTCCGTGCAGGAACATACTTCCTGTCTGCCGCCGAACCCTGATCTCTGGTAGCAACGACCCTGTTGACAAAATATATTTATTCTACTATGGCCTATCATTATCATCATGAATGATGATGATATGATTGATTGATAGGAGGCCTTTTTACCCGACTGCACCAGAAGGAGGGTTATGTTTCGAGTATATGTATGTATATATGTAATATGTACATTCTGTGTACTAAGTATCGGGAATTTGTCAATAAAACAAAAAATACAAATTATTCATCTAAATTTATTTTAACGCCTTCAAAGTAGGCCCCATCGCTTGCAATACAACATCTCCAACGCTTCACCCAGTCTTCCATACATTTTTCATAGGCTATTTGCGGTATGGCCTTTAGCTCATTCAGCGAATTTTCTTTTATGGCTTCTATCGACTCAAAACGTTTTCCTCGAAGTGGTAATTTTAACTTGGGAAATAAAAAAAAGTCAGACGGAGCCATATCAGGTGAATACGGTGCTTGGTCGAGAACTTTTGTTGAATTTTTTGCTAAAAACTCTTTCACTATAATGGCTGTGGGTGATGGTGCATTATCATGGTGCAGCATCCATGAGTTGTGTTGCCACAAATCTGGACGTTTTCGGCGGATACTCTCACGCAAACGCTTCATGACGCCTAAATAATATTCTTTATTTACTGTTTCTCCCTCAGGAAGGAATTCGGAGTGAACCACACCACGGTAGTCAAAAAAAACTGTCAGCATCACCTTGATTTTGGAGCGACTTTGCCGCGGTTTTTTGGGTTTCGGCTCGTTTTCGAGACGCCATTCTGAAGACTGTTGGCTTGTTTGCATGTCGTACTCATAAACCCATGTCTCGTCGCCAGTTATTATACCATGGAAACCATGTCTTCAGCGACATGCTTTCGCTGCGCTTTTTGAACGAAATTGAGCTCTTTCGGAACTAGTCGAGCGGCGACGCGTTTCATGCCTAAAATGTCAATGAGAATGTTGTGGACGGACTTAAAAGATATGTTTACCTCACTAGCCAACTCTCTCAGACTCATACGTCGATTTTCGAGCACTAGCTTCTTGATTCTGTCGATGTTTTCTTTGGTCGTAGCGGTTGAAGGTCTACCAGAACGAGGCAAGTCTACTACTACTTCTCGGCCTTCTTTAAAAGCTTTATACCATTCATAAGCCCTTGTTTTCGATATACACGATTCGCCGTAGGTATTTCGCAACATTTTTAGTGATTCACCACATGAAATATCATTCGAAACACAAAATTTAAGGCACACTCTTTGTTCAACAATATTTTCCATTGTAAAAATCGCCGAGAACTCAAAACTATAACCAACAAAAAGTGTAGTTTAAAACAAATTAAATGACAGATCCCGCTCAAATTTTGCGCGCTAAATCAGTACAGTGCTACCAACATGCAGTAAAAAAATTAGAACGACCTCTTTTACGCAGGTCTTTTTATTGACATATTCCCGATACCTTTTACACAGAGTAGATCAGAGCAGATCTCTTTAGCACGCTTTACAGCCTAACCGGCTTGATGGATTTAAGCTTGAGAGATTATGTTATTAGATCCGTCTTAATTCAGAGTAACATTGGGTATATCTAAAATTAAAAAGAAACAAAATGGCGGATTTTTGGCGCCAAATAATGTCTTTGCTTTTTTATTTTTATTTAAAACCTATCGAGTTGAGTATCAAAATAAAGGATTTTATATACCTAAAGATCACAAAAACAGATATAACTTATACAATTAAATCTCTGTGAGCTGGTACTAATAATTTGTTACCAAGTTACTGCTATTGACGAAGTGCCTAAAGCCTATGGCTTAAAGTCCGCCTATTACATTTGTGATAAAGTTAAATTAATTTAAAAAAAAGTCTACTGCAGGACATAGCCTCCCCCAAGGATTTCCAAAACGACCGATTGGAAGCGGCCTGCATCCAGCGTATCCCTGCAACCTTGCTCAGGTCGTTCGACCACCTATAGTAGGTGGTAGGTAGGTCCTATGCTGCACTTGCCGGTACGTGGCCGCCATTCGAAAACCTTTCGAAAGTGTTGCTCGGAACTTAAAAAATGTTACTAAAATGACTACTTTCTGTAACGTCTATACTATACTATTTATATACAGGGTGATTTTTAAGCCTGCAATATCCTAACCAGACTGGATACAACTTTACACAAAGTATGCTTTGCCCAGTGGGATTTGAACCCACGACCTCCGGATCACAAGGCAAACGCCTTGACCACTGGACCATGGAGGCAGTCTCAATCAATATAGCTACGGGGTACAAATTTAACCTGTTGTGTACCTTGTAATTACTCTCGTCCCAGCCGCACCCTCTGATCACCCGGCTGTCCGGCGGCATGCCGTTCATTTCAAACTCCACTACTTGGGTGATCTTCCGGCACATGGTGTCCTTCTGCTCGCAGGGCTTCCGCAGCGTGTCAGGCAACTTCTCCAGGAAACACCTAGAGTCGTTGTGGCTGTTGCATTGGTAGCAGGTGATGGCTAGCCCTGAAAAAGAAGACACACTTTTAGATTCCCGAGTTTCAGTAACCATGAATTTGAAATTATGAAATCAACAGAAGGACACAATCACTTGCTGTTATGCACCAAATTGTTGAAGAAATAAACATAATTTAATTATATTCAACGTCTTACAAAATATACTGAACCGGCAGAGTAGAATTGGACCACTCCAAGTCTTTCCGTGGATGTAGTAGTAGGCGACGTAGGAAACACAAACAAAGCTTATAAACATCAGTGAGACCTCTCCAACCCGTCTGGCCAGCGTGGAGAGTGTAGGCCAAATCTTCTGACTGCTTTGGCTAAAAAAAAAAAACTTGTCCGCAGCTAAGAGGTGGCCCAAGGGCCACCCTCACTGCACCTTAAATCCCAAACTCTATTTAGCCAGAAAATATAAAGCCAACTTTATTTTCTGTCATATCATATCAAAATTAAAGCGTTATTAGTACATTATGCGACTCAAACTTAGGTCAACAAACCTTGGATTAATGAAGATTATAACTACAGAAACATTATGAGAAAGACCATTATGCCAAACCATGGTATGACAAAAAAAAATAACTAACTTATAATGAGTAACAATATTATGAATTAAAAATTTTGGAGAGTCAATAAGATCCCTCGCTAGCCCATCCCCTATTTAGAATAGATTACGCAGTTTCTTGGACGAGTGGCCCAACATTTGTGTTTGTATTAGTAAACAGGCGGTCTAGACTATAAGTATAACTAAGACTAAAAACAACTTAAGTCCTGGGGGCATTATACAATTGCACTAACTTGCACATGTCATAAAACTCTTATTTTGTGGCACAAATGCAGCAACTAAGTCTTCAATGATTTTCATTCAGTTTTGATTTGAGCATAAACAAAAAATTATTAGGTACCTACTTATTCCATGGTAATTAACCACTTTTCTTACGGAACTCAGCCAAATACAAATTATTTTACCTCCCATTCGAGTTGACCGATCAGATGATCTGAGTTTCTATGGTTTATCAATTTCTTTATATATCATACATACATGTACTGTGTAGGTCATATGTAGGTAGGTACTATAGTAATTAATATTTGTACACTACTGTTTTCTTCTCTTGTCCTCTCACACTTGAAGAGAGTAATCTCCACTTGATATTATCGATTTAGACTATGAGTAATAGATCCCTAAAAACTGGATTGTATTATAGTCACCTGCATCTTTTTTGTTCGTCATCATATTTAAGAGGGCAAATTTTTATCTGTATCATGGAAAAAGAAACGCACTCAACGAGGAAATACTGCCTGCTCTTACACTGAAACTAAATCCTCTGGACATTGAATACTAAATTGACAAACTTTGATGAAGGGAACTGCAGAGAACTGCCAGAAAGCAAAGTAGAATAAATCCTCTTTGAATAGTTTTAACCCTGTTTTTCTACATACTTGAAACTCTAAGACTCTCGTCATAGAACTCAAAATCGACTGACCTTCCTGAAGGAAACTGCATAGAACTGCCAGAAAGCAAAGGTAAGCGAGCGCCATGGTGATCCGGTTCCCACTAGTGAGGTCCACCACGCACCGCGCCCAGCCGCGTCCAGATACACACTGACTCGAATAGGTTTGACTGCCGGTACATTTACTAGTTTCATATAGTAAAGCCATTGCTCACTTATCCAATTGGCGTAATTCGTTGATGAACGGTGTGATATAGGATATTGCACAGGCAATTGGTAATTCGTGAATTTCAGTGTCATTGTGGTGAACCGGACATGTGGGCATCGGCATTGTTGGCAGTAATTCACCGGTGGTGCGAGATACCGCAAACATCACAATTTATTCCTCGTTATTTTAATACTTTCATACTCGTCAGGAAGAAAAGAATAAAAAATAGAATATATCAGCTGCTTCTCTACTACCCACGCAGATTATAAAACCCGATCGGGGGAATGGACGAGAATCTAAACTATAGGTATCAATACGCGATGCAGCTAGCAATCCAACCATATTTTTACCCCCTTTTATCTTCACGCCGACTAATGCGCTAAACGTAGCCTTTGAGGTTTACGGCACTGGACTCTGTCTGCCCTGTTAAGGATAAAAACGTAATAATGTATCAGTTATTTTAATAATGCAACATTTTAGACCCCTTCTACTATTTTGAGTCCCTCTTTACCTGTACGTCTGTCTATCATCAATGAGCGTGTCTCGAGCACAAGAGCTAGGATATGTCTACCTCGTAAAGTAAAGAGACGTGGGCAGTATCATCATCATATCAGCCACAGGAAGTCCACTGCTGGACATAGGCTTCCCCCAAGGATTTCCAAAACGACCGATCGGAAGTATCATAGGGATGTATTGTATACACATTGTGGCAAAAAAATCATATAGGTGTGGTTGGTTGCCATATCTAGCCTTAAGAGGTTATTAGGTACACTATCCAATTTTTGGGAACTAACTATGAACAGTTAGGTTCCTAAATTGTTAGCTAGTGTTCACACTATACCAAATTGCATCCTAAATCAAGGCGCGTGACCGACGGCAACGCATACAAAAACTATCTTTATTGCTTTTATTATAAGGTTATCATGTCGGTTGTGACCTATTGTATTTTGGAATGAATTCACAGATATAACGAAGTAGGGTCGAATAGGCGGTCGGAACGTCCTTTTTACTCTAAATCGGATCCAATCAGTCCTAACTGCGTGCGATTACATATTCCGATTTCCTAGTTATAGGATTCCTTCAAATTGGATAGTGTAATAACGGCTTAAGCTTCCTCCGTCCTTCACTAGGCATGGCACATAGCGGTCGTCATTAGAAGGCAGTCGTCAAGCCTCATAAGTTATAGTCCAAGATCCCAGAGCGAGCAGACATAACTTATTTTCACACGGACTAAACCGCAGGGTCTCAGTAGCGTCCCGTGTGCTTTGTAATACCTGCGTGGTTGTGAAGCTCGCCTTGTGACACCTGGGCAGGTCCCAGGTGAGAAAGGTAACTAAAAATAAGAGTAACTTAACTTACATTTGTATGGCTGATTTTTATATATATATCGTAAAATATATATTGTAAAATATTATTCTGAAGTAGTATGTGTAAGTGGCAGACACTTTTCATGGGCTAGAACTTTTGGCAGACGCTTTAAAGCTGCACAAAAAATAAATGAACATAACTTATTTTTACATGTGTGCCTTATAAATATGTTATTAAAGTAACTATCACAAATTTATATTTTATCAGGCAGACAAATTGGAGTAACCAAATATCCGCTAAACACAAAAATTATTCAGCCGGGAGTACTAGCGCGAGAGCAATATGCATGCGTTTCAGAGCGAGTGAGACGTCCTTAATAACAAGGTTCTTAAACTCACAATCCATTTCAATTCACTCTACACAAACATTATCAATGTTAAAAAATCTCTTTGGTACTTGCTTCGTGAAAAATCCTAAGTATGACCGCGATAAAACCTACATTTAGTGACATCTAGTGTGGGATAGATAAATTGAGGTTTCGTCCGTGTGAAAATAAGTTATGTCTGCTCGCTCTGAGATCTTAGACTATTAGTAACATATCGCTGAAGAATGTCCGCTATTCAGTTTCCCTGGAAAACTTAGCGAACTTCATAGTTTAACTTCGGCAGCCGTAGACTCGCTAAAAAAACCTGCCATTTGGTATTTAGGATTCATGCAGTAACATGCCATACGACTTGATGATGATAATAAGTACCTAAGTTCAGCTTTTCTTTACAAAATGCAACAAAATGTAGAGGTATACAATGTTAGAAATGTCTTAAGTTCAGCTTTTCTTTACAAAATGCAAAAAAATGTAGAGGTATACAATTTTAGCCATGTCTTAAGTTCAGCTTTTCTTTACAAAATGCAACAAAATGTAGAGTTATACAATCTTAGACATGTCTATAAATTCCCTAGTCCTCTAGGACAGTCTAGGTGTTACACTACACAACACAGCTGCATGAAATTATTTCCGTTGCCAGGTTGCGTGACCATTCCGAATGAATCCCAGTCGGTAGATAGCCTGTCTATCCGTGTACACACGCACGACTTTACGGATCCAAGGGACGTTACATGGCAATAAAGATGTTTGATCGATGCTTTTTGTAGGAAAAGTTACGAAACTGTCTATCGAAAGAACAACTTTAGTGAACTTAAACCCTAAGGAGATAATAAAAGTTATATGCCCAATGCGTGTCTTTATCCCTAATGGGGCAGACTGAGAATTTTGGGTTGGGTTGGTGGATGTGGCTCTACGCAGACAGAACCCGGCCGCATCGCCTAGAAATTCAGAATCTCGCCCATTCCCTCGATCGGCTTTGATAATCTGCACGGGAAAAGAAGCAGCTGGTGTATTCTAAGTTTTTTTTCTAAGTTATATTTAAGTTATTATTACTAATTTCTGTAAAACGGTTATATTTAAATGAAATAGAGTTACTGTTTTTTTTGATAATTTTAGGCATTCCTTTTCCAATGGAAAATGTGATTTTCTGACGTTGTCAAAGTGTGAATTTCTAGTATTAAAAAAATAATAATTAAATACAAATATTCTAAGGGTAATTCCGTTTACCATTTACCTCTATTTTTTGAATAAATGTATACTTATCGAAATAAGAAAAGCTTATCACTTCCTAAAATAACATTGTTTTTTCGTATTTCGATAATTATTCATTGGGAAAACTTGTTTAAAATGTTGTACTGAATAACCCCTTAAAATTCTAAATTATATTATAATTCTAAAAAAAAACCCCTTAAAATGTAATTAAAAACTGACATATGTATATAGAACAATCTAATACTGTTTAGCTCAGTGGTAGTGAATTAAAAACTTACTTCTAGCTCCAAACTGTTAAATAGCCTAGTAGGTAACGGCCAAATTGTATCATTGGTCCTTGATTTTTCCTCTTCATATGTCCTTATTTGGCCTGGCCTATTAGAAAAAGCCTGAAGAACCACAAGCTACCAATTTTTATTCAAATAACCATGTACCTATATATTTTTTCTTAAATTAAATTTTAGAATCAATCTTTCTTGTACTATATAGATTACACAAACAGAATCTACATGGAGAAGCGAAATCTCCTAATACAGGCATTTTTTTGCAATCTAGCAATTGTAAACCAAAATTATAATAATTGAAATAAACTATTTATTTATTCTTGAATCTTATTTAAAACAATATTTTGCATTTTGTGACTAACATTGGTGGACCCCAACATGCCTCCCGGGTGTACGCCATTACGCAGCAATTGGTAACTGAGGTCTTCCTGCCAATCTGTGACAGGATAACACTCGGTACCTGCCGCCTTCCTGTCAGCTATTTACGGAACGCGAGGTTTTGTACTTCTCTGCGGCTGTTGACAACTATGTAACTACGGGGATCAAACAATATCAGATCAGACCATATCAGCGGCTTTATTCACTGATTTGACAAAATGGATGTTTTAATCTTCACTTTAATATAATTAATTTCTAGTGTTAGTCATAATCATCATCATCATCACGTCTTTTTAGTCTCCACTGCAGGAGCACGATCCTCTCTGCACTACCAAAGCCATATATTAGCCAGAGCAGTGAAGGGGTTTGGCCTACACGCTAGCCAGAGGTATCTCTGGCCAGCCTGGAGAGCTGTATATGCTTTGTTCAGCTTGTGTTTCCTAAGTCGCCTTCTACGACATCCACGGGAAGACTATTTATTCCGCCGGGAACCACACGACTAGAGTTAGTAATTTGTCTTAAATAATTATCAAAATTAATACCATTGATGTTAATGCCCAGTCCTTCCCATCCCAGGAGTTCGAAGGCATCTTCCGGAACAGCGGTAAACATTTTCGGAGATATGACATCTTCCTTGCACTAAATGCAAGGCAGCTTTATGTCACACAAAATCTAGGAATTGTTTTTCATCATTCCATGACATACAAACATTAATGTAATGAAATAACAAAAAAACATATACAATATTCTATTAGAATTTGTTTTACTTGTTATAGTGTTGCCAAGTGGCAACATACTTTATTAAATAACTTAATTATGGTAACTAGATTTTTCAAATTATTTTTTTCCATAATATATAGACTAAAAAAAACTACCAGAAACTATTTTTTTCAGATAAAAATGAAAAATAAGGCCTAGCCACAGATGCTGGTACACAGATGATGTACTGGGACAGGGCTTTTGTTAAAGAGATTTTTATTTCTGTTTTTATGTTGCATTAGCCTCCTTATATTGGAAGCATTTGGTTGCTACGCATTTTCAGTAATTTTATATCGAATAATTTCATTCCTAAAAATTATTCTGTTTCTATTTTTAGAATTAAATTGGATCGGTATAAAATCACTTTTTTTTTGAATGGTGTTTTTTATTTTTATTCATGCAAACAGGCGTAACCTGTGTACGCCTGATACACTAGCGTTGCGAACAGTTTTGTACTGTCTTTTTTTACCTAATGGACACATTATTCCATAGGACAGACAAGTCATAGGACTTACAGTTCACAATGTACAAATAGCTTCCATTGTGAACTGAAGTCATAGGACTTACAGTTCACAATGGCAGCTATTTGTATATTATGTATCGAGGACAATAAAAAAAGAAAAGCCCTGTCAGTATATTTAAGAGCGTCTGTGGCTAAGCCTCAAGTTAGTTAGTTTAAAATTTATTCCGAGAATACTCTAAATAAACAAAATACTCTAGAATAACTCGATTTTGCGTTTTACCAATTACTAGACTAATCCAAGAAAAATATTCTATTCCAGAGTAAGCTATTATACCGTAAATTTTCTAGGGATATAACAAACAACTGATAAGATGACATCTGTGATGCATGCTTCCAATGAATATTTAACATTTATCTCATCCTAAATTAAATAGTCTCCGCAATCCAAGTCAATCTATGGAAAGACTATATTATAGGGATTTTTGTCAGGTTATACATTCACTTACCTACCACACCATTCATTCCTCAGCCATAGATTAACAATACCAAGGATTAGGTACTTACTTCAGGAATAGGATGGAAAAACCTCAACGAAGTTACACGGGAATTAAAATTATTCCAAGAATAGTAACACTGTGTGTGTGACTTATGTTTGGTCGAATCCGCCCTTTTAGTAGGCTTTAATCTCGCTTTAATTTATGTTTTCAATAAATTTTATAGCAAGTACTCTTTGTACGCCATCTAACTGGGCGATATGAAACTATCACAGTTCTATATACTGCCACAGCTCTACCCATTGATTTTCAAACCCACTCCATTGCTCTACGCACACTTTTAGTTCATCGCTACTGAACTAGGTGGCGGCACAAGCGATATTCAATACCTAGATAAAATACATTGAAACTAGTCCAGCCTAGAATAGGACCACTACATTTCTTCCTATGGATTAAACGACTAAATAGCACGAACATCTTATGCAAAACCTGTATTCCCAAGAAGGATTGACGACAGCAGGCGGCCGGTCGTAATCTACAGCTTTTACTTATTCCACTTCGCATGGTCTTTTGTATCCTTGGTTTGGTACCATTGACCTACAATAGGACCACTCCATCTCTTCCAGTAGATGTCATAAGAGGCGAAAAGACTCAATTCAATTCAATTCAATTCAAAATATCTTTATTATCATAGGATATTTATAATATCTCTTAATAATAGTCACTTTGTTTTGTTTTGCACAAATGTTGACGTCAAATCGTTACTTAAAGCTAAGTTTACGCCGCTTCCTAGGCGCAAGTGCAGAAGAAGCGGCAACAAACTGCACTGCACGTTTTCTCCAAAGACGTCAACTAACAAACTAAAAACTTAAAATTAGTTATATAGATGGACAGAGATTACATTGTTTATTATGTCATAATTAAATTGAATTATAAGAATTACGAAATTTAAAATAATGTCAATTTGTAAATTTAGTATGTACCAATGTACCCAAAATTATGACATGTCTAAGTATACAAACCTTTAAGAGGGACCCGCGCCAAGCTCAAGCCAGACCTTTTTGTCTTTAAGATAGTCATCGGTCCTATAATAAGCCTTCTCACAAAGTACTTTCTTTACATAAGCTTTGAATTTTCTGTCTGGCATATCAAGGACCGATTCTGACAATTTATTATAAAAAAGTATACACTTCCCCATAAAAGACTTACTGACTGTATTCAGCCTGTAATACGGGCTAACTAAGTCATTCTTATTACGTAAATTTCTATCTGTAAAATCACTTACTTTATTGAACATGGAAATATTTTTCCTTACATACATTATATTTTCAAATATGAATTGTGATGCAAAAGTAAGTATACCTATTTCCTTGAATAATTCCCTCAGTGAGTCTCTCGATCCTAAACCGTAAATAGCACGAATTGCTCTTTTTTGTAAAAGAAAAATAGTCTGAATGTCCGCTGCACTCCCCCATAGAAGTATCCCGTAAGACATTAGACTGTGAAAGTAACTAAAGTACACTTGTCTAGCAGTTGCTACATCTGTCAATTGTCTTATTCTCCTAACAGCGTAAGCCGCAGAGCTAAGCCTATTAGAAAGTTTAGTTATATGCGCGCCCCATTGAAGTTTCGAATCAATTGTGATTCCTAAAAAGGTAGTACTTTCAACCAGATCGAGTTTCTGACCATTAATTAGTATGTCAACACAGGCTTGATTCACATTAGGAAGAGAGAATCGAATGCATTGGGTCTTGTTCGCATTTAACATGAGGTTATTGGCCGAAAACCAATCAGAAATTAAAGATAAGGTGCTGTTCACCGCGCTAGCATCACTGTTATGTCGATCTATTTTAAATATTAGCGAGGTTTCATCAGCAAACAGCACCATGTCAGCCTCTTTCTCAACCATGTAAGGCAAGTCATTGACATAAACTAAGAAAAGGAACGGTCCTAGAATTGAACCTTGGGGTACGCCCATTTTCACATTAGACCCGTGTGATTTTACGCCGTTTATATCTACAGTTTGAAGCCTATCAGTTAAGTAAGATTCTATTAATTTAATTGACTTGTCATCAAAACCGTATTGACGAAATTTGAGCAAAAGTGTTGGATGATCAACGCAATCAAATGCTTTAGAAAGATCGCAAAATGATCCAATTGCATCATTTCTGTTTTCCCACGCGTCGTAGATATTAGTAATAAGTGCTACTCCTGCATCAGTGGTCGATTTTCCAGCAGTAAAGCCGTATTGTTGGCTATGGAAAAGATTATTGGTCTTAAAGTGAAGTAGCATTTGATTGAGCATTATCTTTTCGAACACCTTACTCAAAACTGGCAGAATAGAGATAGGTCTGTAGTTGCCAGGGTCTGTTTTTTCTCCTTTTTTGAATAAGGGGATTAGTTTACTACATTTCATTAAGTTAGGGAATATGCCTTCATCAATACATTCGTTAAATATAAAAGCTTAATCGGCAGCAATTATGTGTATTATATGACTTACTACGGCTACTGACATGCCCCAGTGATCTTCTGATTTTTTTAAATTTAACTGTTTAAAAGCATCTATTATATCGCTAGGGCTAACATGCTTAAAATTAAATTTAGAATCACAAGGGCTAACATTACTCTTAAGCAAAGCCTCAGCACGCTGGGCGCTAGAACTCACATTAGAAGTGAGTTCCAAAGGAATGTTAGTAAAATAATCATCAAATATATTTACTATTTCTTCAGTTTTTGAAGTATTTTTACCATTACATTTGATTCGGCAAATATTTTCTTTGGTTTTATTTTTACCTGTTTCCTTATTTATGACACTCCATGTTTCTTTAATTTTATTAGGAGCATTATTTATTTTTTTGCTAATACTATTCGACTTGGCTCGTCTACAAACTTTTTTAAATATTTTAGAATAATTTCTAACATATTCTATAAAAGAAGGATTAAAGTTATATTGTTTTTGGGCATATAGATCATATAACCTGTTTCTACTTATGTAGATGCCGGTAGTAGCCCATTCACTAAACTGTGATTTACTATGAACTACTACTCTTTTTTGTTTTAATGTTTTAGAATACTCAGAGGAAACAGTACTAAATAGTTTATTATAATGGTCGTCAGGATTATTTCCTGTATATACCACTGATAATAATTTGTTATCTAAATTATTATTAAGTTTTTTTATGTTTTTAGAAGTAATCGGTCTACACAAGATCTTATCTTTTCTCAAATTACTGGTGGACTCTTTGACAAAAGCTACATATACACCAGAATGATCTGAAGGCAATTTATTAATAACAGATTTATCACAATATTGAATATTACTAAAAAAATTATCAAGACATGTGCCAGATGTAGCTGTAATTCTGGTTGGCTCAAAAAATAAGTTTTCTAATCCATAACACTTAAAAAGATTTAGGAATTGTGTGCTCTTTGGATTATGTACTAAAATATCAACATTAAAATCACCGCAAATAATTAAATTCTTTTTACTAGTTGAACAGGACTTAAGAACCTGGTCCATTGCTTTTAAAAAACTTTTGAAATTACTATCTGGTGGACTGTATACACAAACAATTATATGATGATCAAGCTCGGCACAGGCCACCTCACAACAGCGCTCAACAGAATGTCTGACAATATCCTTCCGCTCTTTGCTACGGAAAGAATCTTTTATAAAAATTAAAGAACCCCCTCGTTGAGCAGACTTTCTGTTAAAGCAGCTAACAATAATATAGTTGTTTAGGCTGAACATCATCTGACTCTCATGCAGCCAATGTTCAGTCAAACATAAAATGTCCACATCCATTTCTTTTAAAACTAATTCTACTAATAATTCTTTGCCGGAAAGACCTTCTAAATTTTGATGAAGTATTCTTAATTCATGAGGCCTTCCCGTTGTCCGAACTACGACTAAGCACAAACATCTCGTGCTAAGCTTTCCCAAAGTAGATAGACATCGGGTAGCGGCCAGTCATAAAACTATAGCCAAATCGTTTAAACTGTTCCGACTATTTCTACCTGATTTTGCATGGTCTTCATCATCTTTGGGTGACCATTGACATGCATATTATTGTTGGAGAGGAAAAGGCAGGAGACTTCGGAAAGCGCACCCCAGGCTCCGGAGTAACACAGATGAGGATGTAACTGCGGAGACGCGCTATGGTAAATATTGAAACTATTTGAAGAGCTGAATAAGTCCATCAAGAAAGGGGCGAAAATATGAGGTAGTATGCTAGCAACCCCTTACAGTTTTTTATCGCCTTTGCCATATAAACGCTCACTATCACGCTGAATTAATGACGACGCTAGACCGCCACTCCGGAGGTTCTGGGTTCGATTCCTAGCCAGGGCAAGATGGAAAATAACCTTTTTCAAACTGTCCTGGGTCTTGAGTGTTTATCTATTATGTTATATAGTTCCGTAATTATTATAAAATATTATATATCGTTGAGTTTAGTATCCCGTAATACAAGTTTAATACTTAGGTACTTTGGGGCTGGTCTCTATAAATTTATTTTAACCTCATTTATTTATTATTTATTTAATAAGTAGATTCAGCTTCTGATACAAACTTCTTTCCCCAATGAACATACATAAGCATGTTCCTTTTTTAGTATATAAATATACGGTTTTTTTTTCATAAAAAATTTTTTTCGAAAAAAATATGAAATATGAAATATGAAACATAGAAAATCTGATCAGTATTGCAAAACACTTTTTATCGTATTTCAAATAATTGTTTTATTTTCACCTTTAAAATAGTTTCTGTAAGTATATTTGCAAGAAGTTATAAATAAGTATATAATCCTTTTCAAAGTGCGAATGGAAAGCTATTTGCCGTTTTACCCTTGTACTGTCTATTGCTGGCAAATCTCATATTACTGCCCTTGATCTAAATTGAACCTAGAAATAGGTACGCGAATAGCTATTACTTAGGTATTAGGGGTCTTACAAATTATACTTACTGAAAGGCTGAATTCAGTCTATGATACTGAACAACTTTCCCCAAGGAACACGTATACAGAAATAAAAAAAAAAATTGGTGTTACATGTTGACCTGATCTGACTGGCTGATCCGAATTTCTATAGAAAATTAAAAAAAAACATGTATTTCGATATATAACGTCTAACCAAATATAGTGAAACTATTTTAAAGGTGCATTCAGTCCATGATACTGAACAACTTTCCCCAAAGAACATATCGTATATCGAAATATGAAAAATATTTTTTGGCTTTCCATACAAACTCGGATCAGCTGATCAGTCAATTTATATGGGAGGCCAAAAATTATTTTTCATATTTCGATATATGTTCCTTGGGGAAAGTTGTTCAGTACGATGGACTGAATCCACGCTTAAAATAGTTTCAGTAGGTATATTTTGTTACACCCTGTATATTTGTCGCAGTTGGATTGTATAATCCGCTAATTGGCAAAACCTCTAGCTGATTGGCATATCAGCTCGCTTTCGTAAAACAGCGAATGACGTTTAGCGTTTTGGTTAAATAACAAATATGGCTTCCGATAAGGTAAATTCTTCACCGTGTTTCGAGAGTAATCTGTTTTCATCAAGAGATATCATAAATTATGATTATAAACGATGTCTCCGATATGCAAATGGTTGAGAAGAATAAAGCTACCTTCAGCTTGGTTTCCATATTGTTATCTGGACGCCCGCCTTCCAGTAAAACTTTCCAAGATGGCCCGCCAATAGTCGACTGCTACCGATTTGACTGAAATTAAGTATGTAACGATTTTTTGGATCGCGAAATCGAAATCTGTCATTTTTATGGAATCCAAGATGGCATCTGTAATTTAGAATTTTAACTTAATTCGTATACAACGTCCTACGGGAACATCGAAGGGGGAACAGTTCAGCACCGCCCGTACTGCAGCGTTCCATCGCTCTCTCTCGCTCTAGCAAATCACTGTTCTAAACGACAGAAAAGGATAGCAGCATAGAAAAGTGCTGTTCCGTGCTGATAGATGAGATCCAACCCTTAGTCGTATGATAACATTTAATACGGAACGAATGTAACAGATACATGTCATATAATTCAATTTGTAACAGTGCAGTGGACATCCATGTGGGGATTTATCGAGTTCTTATATTTTGAAATATTTCCTAGGGGTTTAATCAGTGTCATTAATTGAACTTCCTTTAATTTGCGTAATGAGTAATAACCCTCTTCTATGCTTCTATCAGAGAATAAAAACCGCATATTATACCAGGACCCAGGTGCAGAATGTACGAAATTCTGACTGACGTACTTTCCGTATGCGCGTGTCAAGTACCTGTGTGACGTCATCTGCAAGTCATCTGA
Organism: Acrobasis repandana; assembly: GCA_963576875.1. Lineage (NCBI taxonomy): Eukaryota > Metazoa > Arthropoda > Insecta > Lepidoptera > Pyralidae > Acrobasis > Acrobasis repandana. The sequence goes on along the minus strand of OY756230.1, from coordinate 3,342,033 downwards.
CAAATAACCGCTGCAATGACAGAAATAGCGTTTCGGCGCAGTGGTGGAAATTTAAACAACATTGATTTTTATTACAGTAGATATCCCGGAAATATGAATGTCTTGTGCTTATTATGAAATAAATAATTATATAAACGAATTTAAAAATATCGTATAGTCAACAGGCAATACTGCTAATAAGTTCTAACTATATTTAGATTCTCACTTTTCTGTTTACATGCCAACTATCAAGCAAAACGAACTTTTGCCTTTGACATAGTCGTGAGCTCTGTCTACCCGTAAGGGACAAAAACGTAAGTACATATGTATAAAAATATACAGTATAGCGGATATAAGTCAGAGGATTACGGCAATCCGCTAGATCCTCATAGTACTCAGAGGCTAGATCACAAGTCAAATCAGATTTTTTTTTTAAATAATTTAACGGCTCTGGATACAAGTCCTTAAGAGCCTATCCTTAGTTTTGTTCTGTATTCCTAATCCTAACCTAACTTAATCCTAACAAGTTACAATCAAAGGGTGGTGTAGGCCTTTGACTCTTTCAAGGGAGCTTCTGGCGACAAATCTATACGAGTCCATCCATTGGTTTTCATAAACGATTGAGTGGTGGACGACGCCCGAAGACGCCCACGCAGTCCGCAAAACAAATATCACTACAGCCGTACTATGACTGCCCACTTTAACTATTTCACACATTGTTCATGACATGAGCATTTATAACACCAAACAACACCAATTTCATATTGTAAAGTCCACTAAAATCAATTTGTAAATAATTTAAAGCAAACCCCAACCGAACCCCTTGACTTCCCGCCAAAAACTCTCAAGTCAAATCAGACACTTTTCTCTAAACGTCAAATCAAACATTTTGGATTTGTATATAAATCACAACGGTGACGTCACAATTTTTTCGAGTCAAATAGAACCCTAGACAGAATCAGAGTTTCCCATACAAACGTAGTCTACGTTTTATTTTGAAACGACATGTCAGATTTCGGTAAAAATTTGTAACTTTAAAGAAATTGCATACTTCTGGGGTTATAATTGGTTTTCACAGTCAAAATATGAACTTGAAAGAGAATATAGTGTATTAACTATATAATTTTTGACCATCATTATGTATAACGTTTGTACACTTATATTTTCTTTCAAGTTCATATTTTGATTTTTACCTATATCAGACATGTCGTTTCAAAATAAAACGTAGACTACGTTTGTATGGGAAAGTCTAGGGTAAGGGGATTCTTAATAACAGTTTTTCAGCATTAATAAATAATCGCGTTAAAAATGACTAGACCAATGACAAGTGACACTATTTTGTGACGTTTTATTTTCATAGCAGTACTAAATAATTTATTTTTGACCCAGTTATATACCCAATTGAATAAGTGAACTATGGCTACTAGGTTAGGTGGAACTAGTAAGCGGTCAAACCCAGTCGAGTCAGTGCGATTACGGTCGCGGCTCGGCGCGGTGTGTAGTGGAACTAACTGGTGGGAACTGGATCATGGCGCTCGCTTACCTTTGCTTTCTGGCAGTTCTGTGCAGTTTCCTACAGCAAGGTCAGTCGATTTTGAGTTCTATGACTAGAGCCTTAGAGTTTCAAGTATGTAGAATACAGGGGAGGGATTAAAAACTATTTAAGGAGGGTTTGCATTTTGGCAGTACTGGACAGTTTTCTATATGTAGGTCAGTCAATTTTCAATCCTATTTCGGGAGGATTAAGTCAATGGAACAGAGTATAGTCACAAAAAGCGGGGAGAGGGTTTTGAAAAGTGAATATGTAGAAGGATAAATATAGAGTCCTATGGTGAGAATAATAAATATGACTCTGGTCGGGAAAACCAAGGTAAAAACAAGTACTCATTTATTAAAAAAAAATAATTAAAAAACAAGTTTCATCTAAAACAATGGACTAAAAAGGTTTAAATCACCCGAACTGCACCTTTTCATACAAATGTATTGCCTCAGATTAAAGATCTAAGTGTATTGCCCTATTTTCTACCTGAATACTGTCTCTAGAGCAATAGTTTATTGTTTAAAGCATTTAGTTTTACTATAGGCATGCTTCTATTGGGCTGGGAAACTCGGTGCGGTTATGTTGTTTTATCACAGAGGTGCCGTGGTCACCTCACGGCTTCGTCATGAGATCATGTCAATGGTACCATAATATTGCATTGTCACCCAACTTACAATAATATGTGAAGTTTCAACTCGATCGAATAATTAATGAACATTGATATTTTTAGCACAATTATAAATTGGTAATTTTCCTTATTTTAATCACACATGACCATAATACAACTGCCTACCACAATAATATAATTTCACATATATTATTTATTTCCTTGAGGCCATAATACATTTCAAATGGGGGCAGCACTGGACCCCGGATAATTCATGTATGGCCTTATAACTGACTAGTAGCAGCTAAAATTGGCTTCAAACTTTCGATGCTTTTTTTAATGGAACTATTTCTTTTGTACAATTATTTATCCGTAATAAAGTAGGCAGGGCCTCGACCGCAAGATCCAATCCTAACGGGATCGTTGGCGTGAACGTGAAAAAAGGGAATCAAAATAGTAATGGGTTGCTAACCTCATCGCACATCGATTTTGCATCCTTAACTATATTGAAATCTTGTAATCTAGAACACAAAACCGTAAGAAAAAGAGACTTATTTATTGTATTTTTCCCATATTTCTAATAAATGGCTAACCTACTGACTTTACTATCCGCGCGGCCGTTGCTCTCCCCCGCTCACCGGCCGCCGCCCGCCACGAGCCCCGTAGCAGGGGCGATGACATTCAAATGGGAAATTTTTGGTATACATTTGTCGGCTGATATCTTTGGTTTTTAATATGAAACAAGATACATATGACAGTATATGTATTTTTTATTTCGCTTAAGAATCCCCTTACCCTAGCTAGACTTTCTCATACAAACGTAGTCTACGTTTTATTTTGAAACGACATGTCAGATTTCGGTAAAAATTTGTAACTTTAAAGAAATTGCATATATCTAGGGTTATAATTGGTTTTCACAATCAAAATATGAAATTGAAAGAAAATATAACGGTGTAAAAGTTTTCCATACTGGTGGTCAAAAATTATATAATACACTATATTCTCTTTCAAGTTCATATTTTGACCGTGAAAACCAATTATAACCCTAGATATAAAGCAATTTCTTTAAAGTTACAAATGTTAACCGAAATCTGACATGTCGTTTCAAAATAAAACGTAGACTACGTTTGTATGGGAAACTCTGATTCTGCCTCGGGTAAGGGGACTCTTAAAGAGTACTTTCCTTGAATATAGCTACGGTTCAAAATCATCCTGCATACATATTCTCGCCCATTCCCTTGATCGGCTTTTATGATACGAGTATGTATGGAAAGAGAAGCAGGTGGTATAGTATTCTAGGTGATTTTCTACCAGACAAGCATTGAGGAACGATTCTAAAAATATTAAGATACAGACGGAGTGTTCTACTTCCTTTGAATTACACACCATCTGCATAATGCTATATATATAGATATTATGTACTTATCTATTCTGTATATAATATTTTATAACTATTAAACCGTTTCGTCAAAGATCGGTGAAGTTTTTACGAGCTACGTCGGGCGGGCGGTGTTTTTTCAAATCGGTAGTTTATTTTTGTTAATATCATTCACTAGATCTGAATGTAAGGCTGGTTCTAGGTACAGTGGACCCCCGGTAGTCAGACAATCATTTTGCAGGGCAGTGTCGAACTATCGAATTTGTCGGATTGTAGAGTACTGCCTAAGACCCCTTATAGTCCGATTTTTTTTACAAAAGAGTACCTTGTAATCCGACAAATTATAGATCCAATGATGATTCTTTATAATAAATACATTGTATAATGTACTCTGAAGTACAAATCATACTTCATTATGTACATATGTCAAATTTAGTAAATTAAACAACACAATAGAGAGCTTACGTTTTATTATAAAATTAACGTCATTAATGCTATAAAACTATAAAAAATAAATAATAGACCATGTCGGATTACAGGGGTGCCGGACTAGACAGGGGCCGGATTACCGGGGGTCCACTGTATTATTAATACTATTGCTATTTTAGATTATAACAAATAATTAAATATGTAGCTAATGGTGAACTTAACGACCACGAAAATATAACAAGAAGCTGATCTGATGATAGAGCCGGTAGGTGGCTGTAGGAACCCTAATAAAACGACGCAACCCCATCGAGTTTGGGCTTATTATGCTTCAGCACCGGCCATGCGCGTTCCGTCGCTCTCTCTCGCTCTAGCAAATGACTCTTCTGAGGGACTGAAAAGCATAGCAGCATAAGAAAGTGCTGTTCCGTGCTGACAGATATGTCCCTACCTCACAATAAAAGCTTGTACGAAAAAATGATTTTTTTTTCGAGAAACCTATTTCGTACAAGCTTTTAATATAAGGCCTAAGGGTTCATATGTATGTCATAATATGTCATAATAATATTTCATTGTCATATGATTTACATTGGCATACAAATTTCATCTTAATCGGTAACCGGGAACAGTCAAATTTAACTTGCAAGACTTGACCCAAACAAATCAACAAGGCAAGCTTAATAAAAACTTGTAAAAATTATAACCTTTTATTAAATAAAAAAGCTTGCACTAGCTAATTAAATAGGGAGTGCCTCTACTTCGGCCATGTGGGCGGCTTTTAGGCGGATAAATAGAAGTATGTATAGTAAGTAATGTATTGATAATATCGCCGCGTGGTGACGTCCGGGTTAGACACATCTTGTTTTCCTTTCCTCTGTCACACGGATGTCACATCGGTCGAAAATTTACTCGATTCGCGGAGGTTCCTTGCCAGTGCCGACGAGGCACGGCACTGGCAGTCATCGAATCGTATAGCATACGAGTATACAAGAAAACTTACTTTGAACTTGGGGCTAGCTCAATTAGTGTCATCATCTGATCTTTTTTCCAGTTGCATCCTCAGCGTTGACGCTTCAAAGCCCGGGGTCCGCTACCTACCTTAGGTGATTTGACGACGCCACTGGCTGACCTCCGCAACCCAAAGGGTAAACCAGAACCAATCCTAGGATAGGTTTAATCCAACGCTAGATGGCGTTCGGTACCCACAGCTTAACGTGCCTTCTGAAGCACGGAATCATCTTTCTTTTCGGATAATCATCAGGTGATTCAAGCCTGCAATATCCTAACCAAACTGGAAACAACTTTTCACAATGTATGCTTCTCAGTGGGATTTGAACCCACGACCTCCGGATCACAAGACGAACGCCTTGACCACTGGACCACGGAGGCAGTCAAGCTAGCTCAATTTGTGTGATTTGACCTTATCTATTTATTTATTTTTCCAGGTCTCGCGCTTCAGTGCTACGAATGCAATAGCATAGACAACCCAGCTTGTGCTGAAGATCCTCTGCCAGCCTCGATCGAGGCGAAGGAGTGTAACGCCACCAACCCTGTCTGCCGAATCATGTGGTTGGAAGTGACGAAGGTAGCCCCTTACACCTCCAGGCTCGTCAGGTCTTGTGGAGAGAAGGACAACAACGATGCTATGGTACGAACACCCGATATGTTTTGTTCTTCTTTTTCTTCTTCTTAGCGAGTCGGAATAATGGTATATTACAAAAAATTATAAATATTATACAAAAAAAAAACACAGTGAAATATTCGTCGAGAGCAAAAAAGGCCCGGACCCAAACTCGACGATATTTCGCTGTTTTATTTATTATATTTTTTGAATAATATTTGAAAAAAAAATGTGTAGTGAAATTAACTAGTAATTTATATTTACTATTTATACTTTTTATATTCATATCATACATTTTTAGATTTCATATTAAATCGATGTAAATAGTTCCGACAATTGTATCGCCACACCCAAACTGGGTACATGTAGCACTGCACCGACATTTGTCATCTTATATTATGCAACATGTTAGCGATGAATATATGATTTTATGATTACATTTTTTGGTATAATTTTTAAAATAAATAAAATATCTGTTTTAATGGTAAATTATGGGGCCGGCACAGCCAGGCGATAAAATCGAATAATGTAAATGTTCGAATGTTCGGGCGAAAAGCCGATATAATTGCTTCGGGTCGGCTTTGTTGTTGGACAAATACTGCCGAACCGGCAATGCCGGACCGAATAAGTGTGTAGCAACCTCGTGCCTCATAGACCCTCAGCAACCCCAACCTAAACCGCTTGGCCACCAACACTGATCTTTCTTCTTCTTCCTCGTCTAAGCGCGTTCCCGGTTGCATCCTCAGCTGTGCTGCTTCGGAGCCCGGATGCGCTTACCCGCTTTTTCTTCTCCAAATATAACATGCATGTGAATGGTGTCAAGGATGCCAAATACCTTGCAAAATGGAGAAGAAATAGCCGGAACAGTTTAAAAAATTTTGCTGAAGTTTTACGACCGGCCGCCTGCCTGACGTCAACCCTCTTCGGTAATGTATTGGTGCGAAAAGTTTTACAACCGGCCGCCGCCCGACGTTAACCCTCCTTGGGAATGCAATTGTAGCACGAGATGTTTGTGCTTAGTCCTTTAGACTCTTACGACATCCACAGGAAAAGATGGAGTGGTTCTATTCTAAACCGGGACCACACGGGTGATCATTTACAAAACACCAGCAATGCTGAGTTGGAGGCCAAATTGTTTATTATTTTAAGTTTCTATGTGTTGTAGATTTTTTAAATAAAATTTTATCTTATCTTATCTTACTAAAAAGATGTTTCTTCCACAGAAACCCTGCTATCGGATTTCGGAGAGCTCCCACCAGAAAGTATGCATGTGTGAAAGTGACCGCTGCAACTCTTCGAATGCGCCCGTCGCTGCAACTGCGCTGATGTTGTTCACATTGTTTATTTTATGGTTATAGAATATGTTCAAACCCTGGAGCTTTATGGGTCATTTATACAATCCATTGGCCATTAACGAGAAATCCAATAAGTTAGCTGATTAAATTTTCAATCAAGGGGGTCACAGTCACTACGGCTGGCAAATTGAAGCATTCAAGGCCCGTTGGGCCTAGGGCGCCCAATAGGCATGATGACTGAAAAAATATTTTTGGCCCATATCGGTTAGATTATTAAGGCCGTACCTGAATTTTCCGAGGTCCAGTGCTGCCCCCATTTAAAATAAATCGTTTTAAAGAGATGAGAAATTTATGCTTTACTACGCACATTTGCCACAAGTGGCCGTTTTTCGCAAATGTGCGTAGTAAAGCTTAACGTTCTCACTTTAAACTGTAAACAGTAGTTCATAAAATACTTTGAAGGGTTATCTAGGACTTGATAGTTGCAAAATTTTAAATGATGTCTCCGTTTCTTTGAAATGATTTATTTTAAATGGGGGCAGCACTGGACCCCAGAGAATTTAGGTACGGCCTTAAAAAAAGTACACATAATTTTTCTTTTCTCTGAGAAATTAAGAAATGACGAAGACACAGCGCATTAAAATTTCGCATGACGTCACGGATTCGTACGATTTTCACACAACGGTGATGTCACAAGCCCAAACTCTGGAACCTACTCTGTATATTTGTGAATTTTCACTTTTTTGATAAACTGAAAAATATGGGTACATTATTTCTGAGTAATCTAACGGACTAATTAGAACAATACTTTTCTGACCCAGTCATCATCCCTATTAATGCACCCGCATATCAAAACATTATCTACAGGGTCTAACAAAAAATATTAAAAATATTTTAAGGGTAAATTCAGTCAATGATACTGAACAACTTTTCCCAAGAAACATATATAGAAATATGAAAAATATTTTTTGGTCTCCCATACAAGTTGACCGATCAAATGATCCGAGTTTGTATAGGAAACAAAACAATATTCATATATTTCATATTTGGGAAAAGTTGTTCAGTATCATGGACTAAATTCACCCTTAAAATAGTTTCAGTACCTATATTTATTTGACATTATATAGGTAAGGGAAGCTGATACTAAATGGCCCTTGTATATCTTATAATGTCTATCTGGCTGGGTGGACCCTTCATAAGAAACATTATTCTTTTGGTGCTGTTTACTTTGGTAATACTCGTAGTATAGATAGTCATATACTATAGTGTTATAATATAAAATATCAAATAGAACCCGTCGTGTGTGACTCGCATTCCACGTTATCCAGGATTTCTTTACTCCAAAAGTGACACGAACACGACATATGTACGTAGTTACGTACCCGCGTTGCGGTGTCAAGCAACAATGAGCGCTATAAAATGATGATATAATGTCAGTAGTTCGGTACCTACTACAGTTACAGGCCTGTTGGATTCGGTATACCAATCTCAATTGCGACATCCGCCGCCGACGTCCAATATGTTATTGGTGATATAATAAGATTAATAGGATTTATACTACTACTGACCTCCGAATTCACTCATGTTTATTATATATTTCTAATGCAAACAAAGCTGGATGCAGGCTTCTAAACGATCGTATAGGAAATCCTTGGGGGAGGCCTATGATGCATAAAAATAGGCAACAACTAAATCGGCATACGATCCATCTGATGGATAATAATTAAAATCAATTAACATAGCCTATCGGCATATACCTTGCCTAACAAGCCGAGGTTACACTTTTATCAAAAACCGCATACTGTCTCCAGCAGGTAGAAAATTATTTTTCTTAAAATGTAGGCTAATCATTTAATCCTAAATAGGGCGAAGGCAAGAAATATGACGATGAAAATGATCTAGGCTAGTCATAAATTACAAATTCACACTGATTCTTGATCCACGCCACTCCGATTGTTCTTTTATTGATAAAAGACTTCTTATTAAATTAATGCATACGGGAATTAACGCGAAACGTACCTTTTTTTATTTATTTTGCTGACGTTTCGTTCGGGTTTTACCGAACGTGGTCCCAGCTTGACTGAAGCAGCGATGACGCCTACGCCTCCGCCTGCCCGGTGTGATCTTCGTCCACCGTCATATTGATCATTCTCCAAGTACCGTCACACACTACACTCACAGTGTCCCTATTATGTATTACCTATGTAGTGTGTGACGGTACTTGGAGAATGATCAATATGACGGTGGACGAAGATCACACCGGGCAGGAGGAGGCGTAGGCGTCATTGTTCTTTTATTGATAATATACTTCTATCAATAGAAGATAATCCGAACGAATCTATAAAATGTTTACTTAGTAAAATCTCGGCCTCCCATCTATAACAGACATTTCTATCAATAGAAGATGAATATTTATGAACAATTTGAATTCGATCGAGTTCAAAAATTGAACTCTGGAGAAGTCATGGTATGTGGAGTGAAGTATCTACTCATTAATAGTTAAAAGACAAGATAAATGTACTTCCTTAAACCGAATTTTTGAAGGGTAAGTAGAGTCTTGTGTAAAATCTAGGTTAAGTGTTAACATGTATTCGAGTGTTACCAATGTACTTAACTATCTCTACTTAATAATTAAATTAGGCTCACTGACTATAGAAAAGAAATAAAATATACTTACTTTTGTTATTAGCAGTTGTATTTTATTTAAACCCTCCTTTTTTTATGCATCTGTTTCACGCAGCGATAGAAATTTTGATGTTCACAAAACATAATTAAAGAAATATATCTTACAAGTGTTTTTAAGTACTTACTAAGACAAATCTGATAAGCCCAAACTCGACGGGATTGCGTCGTTTTGTTACAGGATTCCTATAGCCACCTTCCGGCTCCATCATCAGATCAGCTTCTTGTCATTATAATATTGCATTGTCATCTGATCTACATTAGCATACAAAATTTCATCTCAATCAGAAACCAAAAAGTGGCTCAAATTTAACTTGCAAGATTTGACCCAAAAAATTAATAACAACAAACACAGCAAGCTAAATAAAAGCTTGTAATAAAGCAGGTACACAGGCATAAGGTCCGTCTGATGGAAAGGAGTAATTTTACTGGAGCCTAAGATGTAGGTTACACGCTTAGTTTGGCATTAGTTCAGTCCATCAGTCTGGCTGGTCAGAATGATCGGAGAATGATCGTGTAATCGGAGAATTATCGTTTAGTGTGTCTAGAGTGTATGTGAGGTCTACCAGATAAACGAATTTTCTTTCTTTCTTTCTTTCTAACCCACGGATTGACAGACAGATGGTTCGGACTGATGAAAATTATAATTTTGTCAGTCCTGTTTTGAATGATAAAAGACTGATGGCAGACTGATCGCGTAACCCGCTCGTATCATTCTCGCGTCAGTCACCGTACTTTACTACACACCGTACACCAAGGCACATAAGGTACATTATAGCTCTTTGCCGTACACGTACTTTTTATCAGTCTGCTGTCAGACTAGATTGACCGTGTAACCGTGAAAATCATCCATCATTCTGGCGTCAGTCAAGTCAATCCAGACTGATAGACTGATCTGATGCCAAACTGAGCGTGTAATCTTGCTCTAACATTGAACATGGCAGAAACCTGATACATCCGATGCATTTAAGATAGGAACCTCATAGACTTGCCAGGATATTCGCCGGTCACTATCCGGTATCCAGCCAATACTGCCCTTTTTAAGCTATCCGGCCGGATACCGGATAGTAATTTTTATAAAATATGACGTCGCAATACTCCATATCGGAATTTTACAGACTAAATTTATCTTCCCAGCGGAATATTGAAAGTTCAGAAACACTAATAAGTATAAATATATGTATAGTATAATAAATGTAAAAGTATAAGTATAATAAATGCTGAGACTTTGAACTAAATAAAAAAATTGACACAGCAGTTACAGCTACAGTTACAGCTACAGTTACAGCTACAGTTACAGCTACAGTTACAGCTACAGTTACAGCTACAGTTACAGCTTTATCATCAGATCAGCTTCTTGTCGTAGTCATCTGATTTATATTTGCATACATACTTAATTTCACCTTGCTCGAAGACCAGGAAGTGAGTCAAATTTACCTTGCAACGGTTGATCCGAACAAACATTGAATATGAATTAACTCGTACACATATAAAGGAATAAATGTTTGTAACATTATAACAATAATAAACTTAAATGATCGAGGCTTTCTTAATCACCGCCCAAGATATGTACGTACATATACAATTTCAAAATTTAGAATAAGCCTAACAAGTTTGGCTAAAACCTGTACCTACAGAATTAGTTAAGTGACAGACAGACAGACAGCGTGTGATTATTACATGCCCGCATGCGACACTATAGCCACTCGAGACGAGGACTGCGGCCTGAGTACTTGACTAAGGAGCAATCATGGACCGGTTTGTCTTTGGACTGGTGCTTCTGTTTGGACTGTTCCAATATGGTAAGTCATACATTGACTGAACGTAATTTTTGATTAAGATAAATTGATTGAACGTTGTCTGTTGAGAAATTCATTTATTGCGTTATAAAGTTAGAAGTAGATACTAGCACAAAGTAATAATAGTAAAGTAATTTTACTAAATTATATATACAACGTGGAAGGGACATACCCGTAATAAATCAAACCACGGTCTGTACTAGATCATTATAATATACTAAAATCAAAATAACAACCAGAGAGCGAAAATAAATTTCGACACTTCCATACAAAAGTGTGTAGCCGCGCGGGCGATTTGTATGAATGTCGAATTTTTTTTTTGTTTTTTGACTGTTATTTTAATTTCATCAGACTTTAGTGATCTAGCCCGTGGTATGTCCCTTCCACGTTTTCTATACCTTCCTAATGTTTATTTATAAACAAACATTAGGAAGGTAGGTATATATATTATCTAGTTTTTTATCGCTATCTAATTAACGAGCTTTTTTCCAAAAAAAAGCGAAGCATTATCTAGGCGGAGAACAAAATAATACATTGTATAGTCGATAGTTTTTTAAATGTAAGGTTAATTTGGTAAAAAAGTAAATGGAAAAAGGTGACACGGTAATTAGATAGCGAATAAACTGCATGAAGAATGACCGTGCAACATACAATTAATAAACACTTAACCAAGCTAAACTATATATACATTTGAGTAAAGGTAAGGTATTTGGAGTAGAAATTTCCAGTCACTATTTCTTCAACTATGCTTACAACCAAAGCCTAGACCCGGTTCTAAAAATACCCTGAAAAATGTGATTCCAGGGTTCGCGATCATGTGCTACGAATGCAACAGTGCCATTAACCCTCTATGTGCTGAGAAGCATCTCCCTGACAACCTGAAAAGGAACTGTTCTGACCTTGACCGAGGGGTCACCCATACTCTGTGCAGGAAGATTGTACAGTATGTGGACTATGGGGCCGTTAATGGACAACTTCCTATGAGTCGGGTCGTGAGGGCGTGTGGATGGGACGAGACCAAATATAAGGTAAGTCATTCTAACTTACAAAAATTCTTTTCTTTAAGAGCCTGTACTACCCTAAAGTTCTTAGAGCGATCTTAAATATTATCAGTATTAACGAAATACTCACTTTGAAATAAAAACACAGCAAAGTTCAGGACGAACTCAAAACATTAAGTTTCGAAAACACGATTGCTTAAAATTTTCTCGATAGAAAAACATTGCGAAGTTGCCTCCAAATCACCTCAGAATTATACTAAAACAGAAAGTATTTAAGAAATACAATAAATTAGCACTTGTAACTTTGGATTATAATTGTATCAAACATAAGGCAATCATATGTCTTACTTTTTAAATAACTCTTAAATATTCTTTGTAAAACGAAAAAACCTCAAAACCAGAACCAGCCTCATTGACCCACCGCGATTCCCGACGCCCCGCGTGGCTCGCTGTCTCGTTTCGGCTAGAGTTAATTTGTGTGCGTGAAAGCGGGAGCAAAATTTAGATTATTGACATCAGGCGCCCTCTTAACCCCCGATAGAGAAGAGGGGTGTTATAAGTTTGACGCTTATGTCTGTCGGTATGTGTGTCTGTCTGTCTGTGGCATCGTAGAATAGCGCGCGAACGGATGAACCGATGTTTGAAGAAAATTGGTTTAGCCGTTTAAAAGTTATTGGGGGTTCGACGCTTGAACCTCAGGGCTTTCCTCATCATCCGAGTGTATTCCTGGTTGCATCCTCAGCGGTAACGCTTTAGAGCCCGGGGTCCGCTACCTAATCTAAGGGATCTGACTAGGTTACTGGTTTTTACACAGAGCGACTGCCGTCTGACCTCCGCAACCCAAAGGGTACGCCAGAACCAGTCTTAGGATAAGTTTTACACAAACGCTAGATGGCGTTCGGGACTCACAGCTTTACGTGCCTTCCTAAGCACGGAATCATCTTTCTTTTCGAATAATCAGGTGATTGAAGCTTGCAATATCCTAACCTGACTGGAAACAACTTTTTACAAAGTATGCTTTCCAGTGGCTTGAAAATCAGGGCTTTCTCTAACAAATAATAGATGGCGCTACGGATATCAAGTCGTATCGGTAGTTCCGCTACTCATCACTAAATGGCATTCTTGACAGTCGGGCTTTTTTTAATTTGCCTAGCAAATAAACTTGTTGGTTAAAACTAACGTGAGACACACGCATTACTATAATATGCAATAAACGGGTAATCACGTAAAACGTCAGCTACTGCCGACGAGTGTGGCTCTGGACGTCTTCGTGTATGCGTCACGAGTCACATTCGCCCTGAGGAAGGCCTCCCGATGAGGTCGAAACATGTCGGCCAGTAGCTCACTTTTTTTCGTTTTCGTTAATTGTTTTAATGGAAAGTAACAGTATCATGGATTGAGCTTGCTTCAAAAATTTTGCTGTTGGTTTAAAAGTCACCCTGTATATTACACAGTACCGATCTATACGATAGGAAACTTTTTTAAATCTTTACAAAAAAAAAAATATACACAATCCTCGCACATTGTAGCTAAAACGCATTTTTGGATCTCTTACATTATAGTTTGACCGAAAGAACGAAAAATTTAAACGAAATAAAAAAACTAAATATATTTTCGCCTTTGGTGCCGTGTCGTTCCCGATAGAGTAGAATAGGACCACAGGGACCACTCCAAGTCTTTCCGTGGAAGTCGTATAGAAGGTTTAGGAAACACAAGCTTAAAAACGCTTATAAACATAAACGAGACCTCTCAAACCCGTCTGGCCAGCGTGGAGAGTGTAGGCTAAATCCTCTCACTGCTCTAGCTAATATATGGCTCTGGTAGTACAGAGAAGGTCGTGCTCCTGCATTGGAGACTAAAAAGACCTGATAATAATAATAAACCCGCAGGGCAGGTTGTTGTTGCAACGAGCTGTTGGGGAGCAGCCACCCCACGGACCTGAGTGCTCCTAGGGGAGGCCCCTGTTCCTCTTCTCCGTCTTGCCTTTGTTGGTGGGACGGAATGGAAACCGATAAGGTAACAGGAACCCCTACCTCTGTCTTGCCTTAATTGGCTGGCCAGAGTGGAGTCGCGAGAGCCATAGCTCGTAGGGTGGATGTTAAACGTCAATGGTGGGTGGGCGTACCTGATGGGACCCTAAGGGAGCAAGTGATGGTTGTTTAAAGCCCAGTGACACCTCTACACCCTTAAGCCACTCAACTAGTATTGCCCTCCTTGCTGCACATTATCGTGCAGCCTTTTTTCGGGGGCCCATTGACTGAGGCGGCGAGTCACCACCTGCCTATTTTATCCGTGTTTCTAAACATTGGTCAGGCAGGTGCCATAGTCCTTCCCATAGCCCATGTTCCAATCCACTAGCATTTTATCCCAATAGTCCTAATGTAGTTTTTTTCCATTATTCCTTAATAGTCCTGCACCTACTGGGAATTGTCAGTGACAACATTGTCACACACAGTGTCCTTACTGTCATGCCCTAGTGAGTGCTCCATTACAAACTATAGCAAATCTCTCACAAGGCCTCTACATGATGGACCTGTGTCCCCATGCAAGCCTCAAAGGTCCGGGATACGTCCCGTGAAGGATAAACCTTGAGATAACATAATAATAATAATCTTTATTTACTCTTTGCACACATATAAAATGTTTACATAATATACTTATTTCTAGGCTGACAATTTACAAAAATTAGTTTTAATTATTTATATACTAACATCTTAGGCATAGAGAACAGTTTGTTTGCTAAACAATTTTAATCACTAGTTACTACGCTAGGCATAGCCTGTCTTATAATGATGATTATGAATTATATTTTCGCATTGTCTCTGTTCAGGGCACCTGCTACCACCGCTCAGGGTACGGAGGTCGTCAGGAGGTCTGCTCCTGCACCAAGAACTTGTGTAACGACGCTCACTTCACGAATGCCTCCACCGCAATTCTTCTTATTGTCACTTTTGTATTCATATTGAAATAACTTCTGTTTATAGCTATTTAAAAAATATTATATTTATTTGTGAAACTACTGTCAAACAAGTACCTAGTTACTACATCTTATTACAATTAAAAGTCAACCATAATATTCCTAGTGCTAAAAAAATGGCGCTACCTTATATGAGTGAAGTCGAAACCTCAGAAAATTTAATACAAGAGTTTTTCGAGTAAAACTTTCTGTTGAGCTTAAAACTACTACTTTGAATTTTGAAATACATACATACTATCACGTCTTTATCTCAAATGGGGCAGACAGAGCATAATGAGTCTGCAGACAGAGTCCAAGGCTGCAAGACCCAAAGCTCTTATGTATTCTGTGCCCAAAGGCCACTTTTAGCGTGATGGTGGGCGAGAAGGTGAAAAAAGGCATTAAAATTGTGATGGCTAGCCGCATCGCCTATTAAGGCCGTACTTGAATTTTCCGGGGTCCAGTGCTGCCCCCATTTCAAATAAATCATTTCAAAGAAAACGAAGACGTAATTTAAAATTTTGCTACTATCAAGTCCTAGATAACCCTTTAAAGTATTTTATGAACTACTGTTTACAGTTTATAATGAGAGCATTAAGCTTTACTACGCACATTTGCCAAAAGTGGCCGTTTTTCGCAAATGTGCGTAGTAAAGCTTAAGGCCGTACCTGAATTTTCCGGGGTCCAGTACTGCCCCCATTTAAAATAAATAATTTCAAAGAAAACGGAGACATTATTTAAAATTTTGCAAGTTCGTTCGTTTAGTTCATAAAATACTTTGAAGGGTTATCTAGAACTTGGTAGTAGCAAAATTTTAAATGATGTCTCCGTTTTCTTTGAAATGATTTATTTTAAATGGGGGCACCACTGGACCCCGGAAAATTCAAGTACGGCCTTAAGGCGGTACCTGAATTTTCCGGGTTCCAGTGCTGCCCCCATTTCAAATAAATCATTTTAAAGAAAACGGAGTCATCTTTTAAAATTTTGCTACTACCAAGTCCTAGATAACCCTTCAAACTATTTTGTGAACAGTGTTTAACTACAGTTTATAATGAGAACGGTTTACTACGCAAATTTGCCAAAAGTGGCCGTTTTTCGCAAAAACAGTAGTTCATAAAATACTTTGAAATGTTATCTAGGGCTTGGTAGTAGCAAAATTTTAAATGATGTCTCCGTTTTCTTTGAAATTATTTATTTTAATGGAGGCAGCACTGGACCCCGGAAAATTTAGGTAAGGCCTTTAAATTAACTCTTACGATCTGCACGGGAAGAAAAGCAGCTAGTACATTCTAAGTTTTTTCTTTTCTCCCAGACCAGCATGGAAAATAGAACAATATAGGGGCACGGAAGTTTTAATTTAGAAAGTTACAAATATCGAAAAAATATATCTATCAGTTCACTGTTTTAAAATTCTTATGACCTTTATAGACTGATCATTGGTGTGTATAAAAAATGTGTAAGATGTGGAAAAAAAAAATTTCCCCGGCTACGGCGAATCCAAAAGAAGGGGTTATGTTTTTCGCCGCTATGTATGTATGCATGTTCTGTTCATCTCGTATCTTCTATTATATCCATGGTACCTTGATAACTGAGGTATCGTTGGAAGCGTCATGGCTGTCCACTAGTATATATGACGGCTATATGACGTCACAGTAAATTTAATATGGAGCCCTCTATAAGCTATAAAGTAACAAACAAAAGAAATATTAATCGTACCATATCATGTAGGGTATCAAATGAAAGGGCATTTTAATTAGCACATTCCTAAAATAAACATTATTAGCTATCTCTCCTGGCTGTGTTTGAATTAAGGTGAAGATATAGGCAAATGGCCTTGAAGTGTGAAATAAATTGTTAAATCGTAAATATGGTGATAATTTTCATATTGCTCTTCGTCATGCACTAAAAAACCCCTTTAAATTATTTAATGAACTGCCGTTGAAACTATTATTGGTGATCCGTCTAGCTTTAAAACTTGCCGTGGCCACTTTTGACGGAGGCAAGTTTTAAAGCTAGACGGACTAATGTAAATAATTTCAACGGTGGTTCATAAAATAATTTAAAGGGCTATCTAGTGCATGGCGATGAGCAATATGGAAATTATCCCCATATTTATGAGTTACCAATTTATTTCAAATGAGGGCGCCACTTCAAGGCCATTTGCCTATCTTTTCACCTTAACTGGTTAAACGTACTTTTCAGCAACAATCTTCCCGTAGTCGGGTTTTAGTTTTTAGAACTATATCTTGTTGTTTTATTTATTTACAAATATAAGGTTACGTTCTGAAGAGCTATTTGTAAATTATCTTTTAAATAAATTGACAATATTCCTTTTGGTTTAACTTACCACGAAATAATTTATAAGTACCTACACGATTTGTTAATTTACTCTTTCGACAATTTTCCATTTAAATTACTGTGCGGTGAACCTAAACATTTCAGTAAAAACCTGTTTGGCGAAAATATTATGGCTGGTCACGGAAAAGTAAAAACTTGTGACATTCACAAACAAATGAAGTGGATCATATGGTAAATTTCATTTATTGGCAAGTCTTTGCACTGCACATCGAGGATAGCGAAATGTTCACTAAAATAATCTTCTGTAGAAAGAAACTGAGTTAGAAATAAGAAGATTGCAGTGCCCCAATTCAACCAAATCGGAAATCATAGCGGTTATTTCGTAAGAATAAAACATTTTGTAACACTTGAAGTACTTGACAAGCAGTTTTATTTTTTTAATATGTTCTGAGAACCAAAGAATCTCCTGTGGAAGGACAAGACTTAAACTGACGGTAAGTTTTATTTGATTTGCAGAAGTTTTGCGATATTTTTATATTTTGTTTTAATTAAGTAATTGGTAGCGTAGCGATTAGTAAAAAAAATCGTAGGCTTCATTACAGTATTTTGCATGCAACTTTTAAAAGAAGCACAATTTTACTTCGCTGTGGGATGATATTCTTCAAATTAGGGCCGTATCGATGTAATTTGAGATGAGAAAATTATCGCTCGTCGATCATTACGCAGACACCATCTAGATCACTTTTACTGTTATGTCACAGTTGAATAAGATTTTCTATCTCTAAGTCAATTCTATAAATATTTTTTTTCTTCGGATGTAGAACGCAGATCATTTTCGATCATTTGTGAGTTTTGAATACGATTTCAATAGTGTTGTTTAATCATCGGTGTAGTAATATTGATTTCATTTCCTCTGTTATTTAAATACGTAGTCTCTAATCGTATGCATAATTTGCGCTAACATTATCCTTCCCGGTAAATAACCAGGAGGTCGACGCCATTTTATTCGTGAAACGAACTTTTTTTTAAATATTTTAATAACCTACTGAGATACTGCTAATACAAAAGAATCACTCAATGTTAAGGAAAGCTGATAAATTTCTGAATGTGTAGATTATCGAGCCAAATGCAAGAATATGGTGGCACTTCGTCAAACAAGGAGTTTCGCGAAGGGGGCCCGGAGGGGGCGAGAGACAGGGTTGCGACCCATCAGGCCGAGGGCTTTCAACCCTCGCAGCACCAGTACACCATGATGCAACAGAAGGGCTATGGTAACAAATCACTCTTTAAGTAGCTTTTGTGATTATACAATGAAAATCTTCTCAAGGTGGTGTAGCTGGAATTGATTTATTCAACCATTTTTAAAGCTAACCTCATTAATTGTTGAAAAACTGATAATGAAATTCTACAGTTCGTATTTCATGGAATGAAGCGGCGCTTAACTTTCAAATTTATTCTTTGCTTCAGAATTAGGCAGGCCTAATCCGACAATATCTGACCTTCATGTAGTTGAGAAGTTTCCTAATTAACCATCATTTGCCTTTAGGGTGTGCCTCCAAGGACCTTTCTGATCCAAATATGGCAACGTATTGCCGAGTGGCAACGGGTATATACGAAGCAACAGCCTCTAACCAACAGTATCAGAATCCAAGGTATTCAATACAAATAATTGTAAGTTATTATTCTTGACTTCATTTTAAATGCCAACGTTATTTTCAGATACAACAATCCGTCAGCTCCTACCTTCAGCTCACCCCCAAATTCACCATTGGTGGGCTTGATCTTTGACCCATCTTCTCCGAATTATAGTGGTCCAGGAGTATCAGGCGAGAGGCTTAATACCAACAGACGGTCACAAAGTACTTGGTCGGTTTCCAATCAAGAACCAATTGGTACAGGAGCGAAGAAAAAAATAGTTAGAAGTCAGGATAAACGGAACGCCTACAGCGCCGATCCTCGTTACCACGAGAGATACAAGGACACGACAGTTGAAACGGAACGTCAAAGAAAACAAGATAGGAACTTGAATTCCGAATCCACTTCAAGTCTAGATTTTTTTGTTGAAGGAGAACGCATGGTTTCTGAACTTTGCAACATACCAGATTCCAGTTCAAGGTCCGATACTAATGGACAAAAGCAAAAAAAATATCAAGATGTCGATAAAAACAAACCATCGGAATCTTCCGAAACTCTACAGGCTGTTTTCGATAAAATTGTTATTCATGATCAAATACCTAATCAAATTGTTCAGCTGGCAATAGAAGCCTGTACCGACGCTGAGAATATAGCAATTGCTCACCACAACAGACCCTGTTTCAAGAACATACATTCGATTTGCGCTAAAACTAGATCAAACGTACAGAAGCCGGATAGTGCAGTCCCAAATTTACACTCTCAAGGTATTCCATGGGTTATTAAAAATTTCATATTTTCTTTTGTGCGCATTTTAGATGGCTGGAAGGGTGTTAAAGAGTTGTTAAGCGAAAAACATGACACCTTTTCAAGGATTGAAAATAAATATTACAGTCCGAACATAAGAGAATGCTTTGTACAATGGCAAGCGGAAACTAAGGAAATGTTGACACACATTTATAAAACATTTAAATGTCTAGATCAAGGATTTACTATGGAACAGAAGAGTTTTACGCATAATTATTACGCCACAAATTCGGCAGCACCCAGACACCAAAATCAGAACAAGTTTCAACCCACGAAGCCGCACGTCAGTACACCAAGACCTGTAAATGCGTCGCCTCAACCTTTTAACGCAGTACAGCCTCCATGGGTTCAAAATCAAGCTCAAACGTCTACTCAGAGTTTCAGCGAAAATCAGTGGCAAACTAGATCAGCTGTCACATACAAGAAATTTCCTGTGATTCCTCCACCAAGCCCTCACAATTTTTATCCATTGAGTGATCAAGCTGAAATGGGCAATTATCAAAAAGCACAATATAAATGTGACCCTTGTAGTGTGCGAGAAGCAAAGCCTAGGCAGTCGTGGACTATAACTAATGTTCCAGACATTCGAGCTTTGGAAAATATGTGTCATGCAGACCAGAGAGAATTATACAATCAACTTAAACATAAGATGGACGCAGAACTTGGTAAAGCACCAGGTCAACCTCTAATGGGAAATATGCCGTGTGATCTCTTACAAAGAAGAGAAATGGAATTGAAAGCTAAGATGATTCCTTTAAGCCATGTTGAAAAAACATTGATACCAAGCATGGCAGCGGCTGCAGATATGAGAGGTTGTTTCGTGCAGAAAAACAATAGCTGCGGTGATACAAAAGAAGAAACTGATTTTTTTGCGGCGTGGGGTCAGATGGTCCAAAAAGAACCTAATGATTTTATAACTCATCACTCTCACAACATTCAAATCCCATCAAATGTTGTGACGATTTCAAATAATATTTCTGGCCCCGTGCAATTTATAGATCCCGAAAATGATGAGTTTCATGAGATGTCCAAGGTGTATATGAAACCAGGAAGTTACAAAGTGCCTATTAAATCTACAGATCCTTTTATGCAGGGCACGTCTGAAACAGCGTTTGATAACCCGGTTATTGACGAGCTGTCTTCCTTAAAAATCAAACCACCATTTCCATCCATTACTTTGGCGCCTCAACCAAAATATAATCTCGAGTCCTGGCCTTGTATGATGCCAAGACGTGCTGACGATATATTTACAGAAGAGCAAAAGCTTGTACCTCGGCCAGGCATGCCAAATATTGATATGAGAGATCCTTTTGATATTCTGTCTTCCATGACTTCAGACCGTGCTTGGGAAGCGGCCAAGCAATCTGCACCTAGATTGATGGACTTTATTCATGAAGGGTCCAAATCCGATACAGCTAGGCTTTATGATGCGCTAGGATTGGGTGCTTCGGGAGAGTTTGCCGTTGACATGAAACAACCCAAACTAGGACTTGACCAATCTGATTTGTGGGCAGCAGGTTTACCTTCGAATCATTTTGTGTCGAAGGATATAGCTGCTGCTTGGTGTCAAGATAATAGTCAACAAGACTATTTGCTTCCTAAAACCCAAGAACAGTCAATGTACACTGAAGACATTACCAAGTTACTAGATTGTGATCCGAAACCAATAGAGATCGACGACCAAGTTGAGACAGTTGATTCCACAAAAGATACTAAAGAAAATACAAGATGTCCCAATTTCGATCAAACAGGAAACTATGTAAGAGATGAAAATCAAAAGAAATCTAGTGGAAAGGCCAAAGTTACTACGTCAGGCATGTGGTACCATCCTAAGAAAAAGAAGCCCCTACCTGCATCCACTACAAAGAAATTTGAGAGCATATTGTCAAATCTGTCTCAAATAAACGAAGCTAGTTTTATTCAACATGATATGGATCTAAAAGTGGTATGTAACCTGCAAAATACTGATGTTAAGTTAGATAATTGAAATTAATCAATTATTTTAAGAATATTTTATTTTCACTAATTTCAGGCTCCAAGGTTTTATGAAGTAGTGAAGTATCCGATGTGTCTGCATGATATCGCAACCAAGTTGAAAAATGCTTCCTATACTGAATATGATCAAGTTGTTCAAGATTTCAGACGCATTTTTAATAATGTTCGTTTGTACTTGAAGGTAATATATTCAATTATTGGGATATTTTTTCGCTTCTCTATTAAAATAAATAAAATATATAGGTAAAAATCACACTGATTAAGCTAGCCCCAAAGTAAGTTCGAGACTTGTGTTATGGGATACTAACTCAACGATTCTATATTTTATAACAAATACATATACATTGTGTTAATAAAATAATGCAAAACCTCTCAGATAGTACCTCAGCCCATGAAACTGAACAACTTTTGTTCAACAACTTGCAAGAATCTAAAAAAAAAAATATTTTCATACAAACTGATCAGCTGATCGAGTCAATTTGTATGAAAATCCGAAATATTTTTTGGGTTTCGTGAAAGTTGTTGAATAAAAGTTGTTCAGTTTCATGGGCTGAGGTACCATCTGAGAGGTTTTGCGTTATTTAATTTTTGTTTTTGTTTTTTCGTGTGTATAAGTGGCCAACACTGTTGTCAGATTTTTCAAACTGCCTAAAGGCATCTGACATAGCTTGACAACTGCCATGCAATGATGACAACAATATTTAATTAACACGATGTATAGATAAACATCCAAGACCCAGGCTAATCTGAAAAAGATCATTTTCCATTTTGACCTGACCGGGGATCGAACCCGGGACCTCTGGTGTGGCGGACTGGCGTGTTAACCACTAAGCAAAGAAGGTCGTCCTCTATAGAATCTTACTTCCAAAAAATACTTAAAACTTTAGTTATAATACACAGTGCAAGTTACTTGCCTGTTGCGTATAATTTGTGTAGTTTAGACCATGCTAGTAATTTATTGCTTCCATTAAATTATATGCAACTGGCAAGGAACTTGCACTGTGTAAGTGGGTCTGTGATTCTACGATTAAATTTTGTTTTTTAATTTTCAGAGTTTTCCGGATGAGAACATGAAAAAAAATGTCAACAAAGTTTCCACCGACTTTGAAAAATTATTAAATGAAGAATTTAAATGTGAAGCCAAAGCAAAGACACATGACGTGGAACCTCTGGCTTGTAAGAAAGATGAAAAAGAAGGTGATCCAAACACTGGTGATAATAAAAATGATGAGGCAAATAAGAAAACTGTACCAAACTCGACTAGCGCCGATGACAAAAATTAAGACAATTATTTGAATTCATTACGGATCAATTTCAAAATTATTTCACTAAAAATTATATCCCAAGCTTTCACTCTACTATCAATGTGTTATCATTGATGTTTTTGGAATTTGATTTTTTATTTTATTTCTATTTTTATTTGTTTCATTACAAGGCATCCATTGAACTGGTTGCTTGAAATTTACAATTTATAATCTATTGACTTTCATTATTATCAATAAATTAGTTAAGAAACCTCTAGTCATCAGCGATATAATTTTTTAAACAAATGTCAGTGAAGTTATCAGAACTATTACTTCTTAAGGTTATCAATTTTAATGTGTAAGTGCTGCCAATTTTTTCGAAAGAACATTTTTCGTTTCCGAAATGGGGCAAAACTAGGCTTATTCTCTATTGATTCTTGTCTTCTTCGTTGCATATTTAATTATAGTTTGTAATTTGACTTTCTTCTTCTTTTACTTTTCTTACTAGTGATCCGTGTTAATTTTGTGTGCAGAAAAACAAATTTATGTTTTGATGCGATACCAGATGAGTTACTTTTTCTTTCATATATCAATACCATCACTGTCAACAAGTAAACCAACCTGTTTCTAAATAATTGTAACACTACAAGCATTACTATGATAATAGGATACGAGTTCTTTTTTATATAACTATCTGTGATGTATGTTTAGGTAAAAGTTAATAATTGGAATCGTTTATCACGCTTAATTAACTTTACGATTTACTTGAAACATGTAAATAGTTTAAAATAGTAGCTGTACAAAAATTTTACCTTAAAAGTTTAAGTTCCCTGGCATCGCGCTGAAAATGTACTTATAAATAAATAGATAGTTGAAAACTGGATATTACACTATTACTTTATGGGAAGTTTAACAATACGATTTGTTAGAACCTGAAGGAGGCACTGGGGGAGCCAAGTCTCCAACTGATACATCGATTGAGTTAACGGCTTCGAAAGTCAACGGTTGAAATTAGGTTTCAGTATTTTCAACAATGGCATCTCTGAATTTTGTTCGCGTAAATTCAGTAGCCGTTTCCCTTACCATATTAATATGCTTATTGTCTTAAGTTAAACTTCTCATGACAATCGCCACACGTTGAAAACGTTTGTGTCTTTTTACATAACACAATTTATTTAGACCTTTGTTCGTTTGTGTTCAACATTGATTGTTTAAGATTTTTTAAATGTTTTTTGAGTCCATTTTACCTGCCATAGAGAAATAAGTGAATTGCTTACGACGTCCTAGTTTGACTTTTATTTGGCAAAGTATATTAAAATATGAGTTCGTGCAAATTTTAAATTTAATCCTGAAGACGTTCGAGTTAATTTTAAGTGTTCGTTAAGTTGTGATGTTATTATTTAACTTATTTACCTAAAATTATGGCAAGGAACTCCTATGATAATAAAAGAGTTGTTTCGTATTCCTGTTTTCTTATTTAGTTTTTATATAATAATTATTTATTTACAAAATTCATGTACACAACATACAAACAAAGGAACGTACAAAGTAAGAAAATAGAGTACATAGGTACTGCTTATTTCATAAGAAATCTCTTCCAGCAGACCCAGGAGAGGAAAATTGAAGAAAACAGGTAGTAGGCGTGTACATAAGACTATAGTTACAAATACGTATAAGTACTTATGTAAAATGTTAAACATACATGTACAATACATCAATAAACATGCACACATATTATACATAAATACATATACATATAAATACCTAACTATAAACAAATAGATAATATAGTATATAGGTATACTATTCATTACGTTAAGGAAAGATAATACTCTTTTACTCTCTTTCTAAAAACAGGGAAAGATTTGGAGTCTCGTATAATGCGTGGTAGTGAATTCCATAATTTTACCGCTTGAACAGAAAAAAGATGGGAATAGCAAGCAGAAGTATGGGCAGGGATTCTAAGTAGGGTTCTAAGGTAGAATCTACAGGACACATTTGAAGGACGGGCAAAAGAAAATCGATCACGTAGATAAGCAGGATAGGTAGGGTTATAAAAAATTTTGAAAAGGAGACCGAGGATTCTTTGGTTTCTACGCAAACGGATAGGGAGCCACTCAAGTTGTTTGCGGTATTCTGACACGTGATCAAACTTTTTATATTTTATATTGTTCACTCAAGGGGCTATGGAGAGGGCTATGCTAGGTATTTCTTTACGTGATCGAATCAGAAATGAGGAGATTCGTAGAAGAACTAAGGTCACAGACATAGCCCAGCGGATTAGCTCATTGAAGTGGCCGTTGGCGTGGCACATAGCGCGAAGAACCGATGGCCGATGGGATAGAAAGGTTCTCGAATGACGGCCACGTACCGGCAGGCGCAGCGTAGGACACCCACCTGCTAGGTGGTCAGACGACCTGAGCAAGGTTGCAGGAAAAACGCTGGATGCAGGCCACTTTCGATCGGTCGTTTTGGAAATCCTTGGGGGAGGCCTATGTCCAGCAGTGGACTTCCTGTGGCTGTTATGATGATGATAATATTTTAGGAAATATTAGTTTAATAATAAAGTTCTGTTTTAATGTCTGGTTAATGAGTTAACCCTTTATAAGGGTCCAAAAACATATTTTTTTAAATATAACTACTGAGGTATATTTAAAAAAATATGTTTTTGGACCTTATTACCAAGGCATAAGGTTCAATTTTAAGTGGCAATATATTTGCCACTGCTGGGTGGCAAAAGTATAGGTAAGTGTAAGTAATAAGTGGTAATTTTGACATTTATTGATCAAGGAATCAAGGAATAGCTGATTGTTGCCATCACCTAGTTTCATTTGTAGACTGACCTAAGTCAGCACACACCGAGACCTCTGAGCGGTAACTGGAATTGGTATATTTTTGTGTAGAAAACAATAATATACCTTCAAAAGTGCGTGCGTGTGAACAACTGACTATTAAGACAACACGATTACTCCCAGTTATTATATCCCATATCTCTGCTCCCAGTAGCACAGGCCGGAATCTCCTAAGGTACGCGCAACATGCGTCCCCGCACCTCTCCCCCGTTTTCGCCTCGTTGACTCACGTTGGCCGTTAAGAACCGGGGGAGAAGTTCGGGTGCGGGGAACGGGGACGCATATTGCGCGTACCTTAGGAGATTCCGTTCTGCTTACTCTTACTGTATTCTGTGCCAGTAGTCCCCTCTAGCACTGTCACCCGGGTGACTGTCACCCAAGTGTTCACTTCCGATTCAAGGCAAAGGGGATTAAGAAATATACCAGTAATGTCACAGATTAATAAGTAGGTACGTAATGTCATAATTGAGTCAATTTCAACAAGTGGATTTTTTTCCTAATTTCCGTGGTTTTTTTTATTTTCAGGTTTTTCATTATTTTGTTATATGAGAGCGCAAACGATCCACATTTTATATACATTTTCTAAAAGGGAATTAAATAACTATAATACTTGAAGAGTTATTTTGACCATCAAAATTGCTGTACCACAGAAATTGTAACGGTGCCACAGAAATTGTGTTTGTCCACTAAAATTGTCAAAATAAATAAAAAAATGTTATATATCATGATGTAAGAAAAAACGGTCATAATACAAATAATTTTAATTTGATAGCATTTATAACGTCTTATTAGAATATGCTTCACATGAAAGTATGCAAAAAAATTTAACAAAATAGATGAGACTATGTTTGGAAACAACAGTTTTATCTCAGTAACCCAACATATCACAATGGCACGCTGACTGGATGCACAAGGGAGCTAGTCAATGTACTTTCCAGGCGGAAGTTAGCTATGGCAATCCTGCAGGGGAATCGATAAAAAAGGCAGCAGATTCCGGGCTATAGGAAACAGTTATAAAGCAATCTATAACGGTTTACTTGGTGGCGAGAACAGGGTGGGCTGCGAGAGGTTTGGAGGGGAAATGCTATAGAGAGGTTTATAGCTGTAGAAATACTTATCGCAGTGGTTGTAATTGTATGTAACCCTTTTTATATGTGCCTACGTGCCACACGCTGGTTGCAGCGAAGTTGATAAGATGAGGTTCTGGAACCAACTAGACAAAGTGTTGCAAGCCATCCCATTGTTACAATGGTTATGGTTGGTTATTTGAACCGTTAAATGGGTAAGGCGTGTCAGTCTTGAATTTGTTCATGGCGGGTACGGATACTGTGGCCTCAACCCAGAGGAAGAAAACATCCTCTCAACGTGTGAGGCGGCCGACCTTACCGTTGTAAACACGTTAAGAAGAAATCCAAACACCTAATCACGTCACCAAAGTAACCAACTGCAAAGTCATACCAGGTGAAAGCCTTACTGCACAACACCTTCTCCTTATCATGGATCTTCGCACAATGTCAGCTGACAGGCCTATTTTTATGGCAGTTGTGTTAAAAACATCAGCCACAGAAACCACAGAAACTAGCCCACAGAAATTGGAAATATGTGGTTTATTTAAAAATTACAAAAAAGTATCAAGGTTATTTCAGGTTTCTACTTATAAATTAATAGTGTATCTAAGGGTTATTAACATGTATAAAAATCATAATTTTTATTCCTAAGGTAACGGGTACTTACATTTTTGGCGGGAAGACGTAGCATGATAATGCACCACCATTCTCACAGCACGAAAGGGCACGGCAGATCCTTGCGGGGGAAGGACTTACTAATCGTGTATACTCACCAGGGGAAGTAAGGATTGGCGAGACAAAATGACCACAGAAATTGATTGTTTCGCTCGGACAAAACTAGTTTTGATAAATTTTAATTAACTATGGGTCTCAAAATTTAAATTTTATTATTTTCTTGTACAACATATAATACTCAACATAATGAAAATACCTTTTCTTATATTTATTGGAGATTATTTTGCTGAGAAGTGAATATATTGCATTAAAGTAATTGTGGACAAGACACAGAAATTAAATTTCATAATTTACTGATTTTTTCTTTAAGTCTAATTATTTAACAAAGGTCATTAATATGACTTCATTTAGATATACATTTCTTTAGTCTTGAGAAAAAAAACCGTGATATTATCTGCAAAGCATCTTCGCGTTTTCAGCCAGGACGCGTAAAATTTTCGCTTGAGAAATTCACTCAATTATTTGTGCCTCCAATTACCTAATAAACGTGTACCTACCAAAAGATTTTGAAAGTATTAAGTACATTAAAATTTAAATTATGTTAACGTGCATAAAAGGGCTAGTACACTTTCACTAGATGGTTAAAATCACTGCGTAGAATCCAATATTTCACACTTTGGTCACACTGGACGCTCTCCCTCATTGATCGTCTTCTTTCAAAGGTTTAAATTTAACATTGATTTAGACTTTATTGTTCCAAAGTAAAAAAATACTTTTAACCAATATGGCGACTAAATCGCGGCTTTTTTCGTCTTTTGTGCTTTGTGACGTCATAACTAGAGATCGGATAATCGGATGCATAGGTACCTATTTACTTACCTAAAATTGATTGTTGGCTAACAAATTATGGAACGGACTTCCTAGGATATTTTTATTAAAAATAAAATCCCGGGATTCCCGGCAACCATATTATGCAACTTTCGTGTCAAAGTGGGTTTATTACATCTTAGGGAGTATACACTTAAATTTGAATTTTTCGGGATCGTGGAATTTTTCGATAAAAAAGTGATTTCCATAATAGCCTCGCATAAGTACCAACGGTTTTACGTGCCTGTCAAAGCACAGACAGGATAAATCTTTATTACACAAACTGAGTATAACAATGAATAAAATCAATTTTAAATTGACAAAGGCGGGTATTACCAAAATTATTTGTTCCAGCCAACCTTTATAAAACCACAAAAATAACAGTAAAGGTACAAGTTCGTAGCCGTCGCGGCGACGAGTCGTCTGCTGCTGCTGCTGCCGTCTGCAGTCGGCTACAAACTTGTGCCTCTACTGTCCTGCGGTCGAGCGACATGTAGTCGGGCGACGTGTCGCTACTCGCTATCGCTAGCTGCAAAATATATTTTATATAAATACATAGAAACCAGAACCACAGGTTTACGTCGGGCGGCGGCCGGTTGTAAAACTTTTCGCACAAATACATTCCTAAAGAGGGTTGACGTCAGGCAGGCGGCCGGTCGTAAACTACAGCCAAATCATTTAAACTGTTCGGGCTAAATCTTCTCCATTTTGCAAGGTCTTTGGCATCCTTGGGTGACCATTGACATGCATGTTATATTTGAAGAAGAAAAAGCGGGAAAGCGCACCCAGGGCTCCGAAGCATCACAGCTGAGGATGCAACCGGGAACGCGCTTAGACGAAGAAGAAGACATAGAAACCAGAAGTGTCGTCGCGACACGTCGTCTGCTGCTGCTGTCTGTAGTCTGTGGTACCTATTACTGATCTGCGGCCGGACGACACGTCGTCTGCTGCTGCTGTCTGTAGTCTGTGGTACCTATTACTGATCTGCGGCCGGACGACACGTCGTCTGCTGCTGCTGTCTGTAGTCTGTGGTACCTATTACTGATCTGCGGCCGGACGACACGTCGTCTGCTGCTGCTGTCTGTAGTCTGTGGTACCTATTACTGATCTGCGGCCGGACGACACGTCGTCTGCTGCTGCTGTCTGTAGTCTGTGGTACCTATTACTGATCTGCGGCCGGACGACACGTCGTCTGCTGCTGCTGTCTGTAGTCTGTGGTACCTATTACTGATCTGCGGCCGGACGACACGTCGTCTGCTGCTGCTGTCTGTAGTCTGTGGTACCTATTACTGATCTGCGGCCGGACGACACGTCGTCTGCGGTCGAGCGACGTGTAGTCGGGCGACGACGTGTCGCTAGCTGCGAATCAGGGCTTGGAATACCGTTAAAAATCTGGTAACGTTAATTCTGTCAAACGGCGTTAACGTTATTAGCAAAGATAACGTTATGCTGGTTAACGGTATTTTTCCCACTATTTACCGATAATCAGATAACGTTACCAATTATATTAACGGTAAAAAGTATTGTTAACACTGTATTTCTTTTTGATATTTGACAGAATAAATTGATGAGAGTTTGTCTAGTAGTCTAGAGCTATTATTTTACAAGTATTAAAAAAAGTATCGTTACTTATATCGTTAATTGATAACGTTATAAACTGTATTATCGATACCCCTTATAACGTTACCACTAAAATAACTTTATTTAACGTTACTTTTAGTTTTAATTTGGTATCGTCTGTCCGTCTGTCTGTCTGTCCGTCAGTCACAGGGCTCTATCTCTTGAACCGTAATAGCTAGACACTTGAAATTTTCACCTATTAAGTATTATTGTGGCGGCTATAACAACAAATACTAAAAATAAAATTAAGTTAAAAATTAAAGGGGGTCGTCATACAAGAAACGTGTTTCTTCAGTGTTTTAAAACATTGTACGGTGGTACGGAACCCTTCATGTACGAGTCCGACTCGCACTTGCGCGTTTATTTTCTGTTATTATCTGTTAAGGTGGAGGTATAGGCAAATGACCTTGAAGTGGCGCCCTCATTTGAAATAAATTATTAACTCGTAAATATGGAGATAATTTCCATATTGCTCTTCGTCATCCACTAGATAGCCCTTTAAATTATTTTATGAACCACCGTTGAAAGTATTTACATTAGTCCTTCTAGCTTTAAAACTTGCTTCCGCCAAAAGTGGCCACGGCAAGTTTTAAAGCTAGACGGATCACCAATAATAGTT
Organism: Acrobasis repandana; assembly: GCA_963576875.1. Classification (NCBI taxonomy): domain Eukaryota; kingdom Metazoa; phylum Arthropoda; class Insecta; order Lepidoptera; family Pyralidae; genus Acrobasis; species Acrobasis repandana. The sequence goes on along the minus strand of OY756230.1, from coordinate 3,311,073 downwards.
TCAACGGCAGTTCATAAAATAATTTAAAGGGCTATCTAGTGCATGACGAAGAGCAATATGGAAATTATTACCATATTTACGAGTTAACAATTTATTTCACACTTCAAGGCCATTTGCCTATATCTTCGCCTTAATTCCCAGAACCCAAACCAATCACCAACGCAACTACATAAAAAAATTACATCACGGGTTAACGAATTAACGATTAAATTAACGTAACGATTAACTTTCGTTAAATCTTCCGAAATGTAACGTCTTAATGTTTGACTAAGTAAATTTTTGATTCACAGTGCCCAGCTATGCAATAAAGTATACCTGAGTGTTTCTAATATCCGCCGGGCGAAAAATCTATTTTCGTATCCATCCATAATGTAGATTTAGAACTGACGTTAGGTTTACTGCACACGTATGATGTATGGACCGTGAATCCGTAACATAAACTTTTACTAACCTCGACGAATAGTTCATTATAAGTCGAGGTGAAATGGGTGTGCTTTAAGCTGACGTAGATACACGTTAGACGAAAAATTTACAGGAAGTTGCATGAACAAACTCTGAAAGTACCTATGTCACATTATTTATAGGATTTTAGACGCTTGGAACTGATACGAGTATGTCGAGTATGTCTATTCATTTTTCACAAGTTGTTCACAAGGCTGTTTTAATCGCAGAAAAAATATCGTCATCATCCCGGCCCTTCTTCCGCCCACTGCTGAGCATAGGCCTCTCTTCGTCGACGCCACCCATCTCAGAAAAAATATAAATATTTTAAATTTAAACAATCATGTTCGTTAAAAGAATAACATTAAATAAGTAATTATTTCTAAAAAAAAAAAACATTGCACCCAAAGTGTATAAGAAAATGTATTCAGAGTTTTTGGCGGGAAGTCAAGGTGTTTGCTTGGGGTTTTCTTTTAATTATTTTGTAAATTGATTTTAGTGGACCTTATAATATGAAATTGGTGTTGTTTGGTGTTATAAATGCTCATGCTCATGAACAATATGTGAAATAGTTAAAGTAGACACTACAGTACGGCTGTAGTGATATTTGTTTCGCGGACTATGTGGGCGTCTTCGGGCGTCGTCGTCCGCCACTCAATCGGCTATGAAAACTAAGAAAAGAAGCTCCCTTAAAGCAATCAAAGGCCTACACCAACCTTTGATTGTAACTTGTTAGGAAAAAATAATTTCCCACGTTTAATTAACTTGTTCCTGGCTAAATACGCAGTAGCGTCAAGCCATAAATAAAAAAAATTAAAAAATAAAAAGTATTGAAAAATTTCTTGCAGTTGAAATGATGAGGTTAACACTACACAGCAGACGCCATCCGTAAATTAAATCTTAATCATACCAAAACTTGTCACAAAACAGGCCTCCAGAAGGAGTTCCTTATCAAAATCTTCCATAATACTCAGAAGGACTCGTATAAATATCGCTGCATAAAAATATGAAGAGACGGGAGATCTTTTAGTACAAAAGCATATGGTTCAGAACTATTCAGCCGACCTCCATGGTATTAACCCAGAACCTCCGGAGTGGCGGACTGGCGTATTAACGCCAGTCCGCCACTCCGGAGGTTCTGGGTTCGATTCTCAGCAAGGGCGAGGTGGAAAATGGCCTTTTCAAATTGTCCTGTTCTTGGTTGTTTATTTATCATTATGTTATGTTGGTATTTATCATAAAATATAGTATCGTTGAGTAACTATCCCTTACACAAGTTTAAACTTAGGTACTTTGGGGCTAGCTTCAATCAGTGTGATTTGTCCTTATATATTTATTTATGTATTACATTCCACTGAATAGTTTTGCATATCTGATTGGTAAAAGCAATTCTCTTAATTGAGACGAATGTGGAAAAAATTAGGATAGTGCCTCATCAAAAATAATAATTAATAAATTTTTATAATAATATAATTAGCCGTAGATAATTCTTTTTTTCAATGCATCTACGAGGGTCACATATTTTGTATAGATAAGTAAAACCCTCTATACAGGCGGATTTTTATCCACCTGCAAAATTTTTTGGGCAAGTTCAGTCCATGATACTGAACTACTTTCTATAAAAAAAGTTATTAAAAATCAATAAAAATTTTTCGTCCTTCCATACAAATCAGCGCTCAGCCAAACGGATTTTGTATGGGAGGACGAAATTTTTTTATCTGTATACATAAACAATAACATTTTAAAAATCGTTATTGCATTAAAATGTCTATTTAGGTACGTGAAAGTACTTCTATTTGTCCGAGATCTTATTTTATGCATGCAAACTTAACCTCTACTGGAAGGAAAGGACTGAAGGAGGATGGATGTTTGTACAAGTTAATGGCCTTAAAGTACCTACGTTAATATGTACGTAGAAAAATTTTGTCTGAAGAATTAGTAGTAGCAAAATTTTTAATGCTGTCTCCGTTTTCTTTGAAATGATTTATTTTAAATGGGGGAATCACTGGACCCCGGAAAATTCAGGTACGGCCTTAACACATGAACTATGGCTATTTTTAATGTAAATCGTGACTCTTGAGTGTTTTTATGACGTTTTGTATCCTCCAACCTACCAGGCCCAATAAACTCACTGAGATATTAAAAAAAACTTAAACATGGTGGTGTTGGTAACAGTGTCGCGAGTTCAATGGTATTTAACCATCTCAAAAAATGCGCAACGCAAACAAGTTCCCTTCAAATTATTTTTTCTTTACCTACGCAAATCCAGGATGATTCACTAGTATTACCATATGTTATTAGGTACTAAAGACTTTCCAATTACTCAGAAACGCAATGAGTCAATTGCCCACACACTTGAATTTCTTCGCCTAATGTTGTTTGAATACTAAAACCTCATTATTATGGCAAATAGTTAAGGTACACAATACATTCGCCTCATTTTAATCTTACTTGTATTTTTAGGGTTCCATTTTCAAAAGAATGTCACAGGACCAACTTTATGCATTTTTGTGTATCTTTTTTATTTGAAAACTTATTAAATGAAAACTTTATACTTACTTCTAACGACTATGAATATGAATGAATAAATAAAAGACTATGAATAACAAACTAAACTCGGCCGTCTGACCTCCGCAACCCAAAGGGTAGACCAGAACCAATCCTAGGATAGGTACAAACGCTAAATGGCGTTCGGGACCAATAGCTTTACGGCACGTAGCACGGTAGTACCGAAGCCCGGTATCATCTTTCTTTTCGGATAATTAGGTGATTCAAGCCTGTAATATCGTAACCGGACTGGAAACAACTTTTTCACAAAGTATGCTTCCCAGTGGGATTTGAACCCATGACCTCCGGATCACAAGGGAAACGCCTTGACCACGGGACCGCGGAGGCAGTCCTCGAAGTCCTCGAATAATAAACTAAACTAAAAAATAATATAATAACTAAATCACACTACTTACATAAATAGCCTCGACTAACTTTTGATTAAAAAACTTAAAAAGTAGTTTATGAGTTGATGCCCCCCCCCCGGACCCAACGTCTCAACCCCAAACGACTCAAATGAAGCCGTTCCTTAGGCATTCATACTTCACCGGGGTCTCCGCAGTGGCTGCAGCTGCGCCAGCCTTGGAGCTTGTACCGTGAAGATGGGACGCCGGCCGCCAGAGTATCGACACACGTAGAGTCCCACACTAACGGCTTTCCCAATTTCCACAGTATTTTTATTTTATATATGTAGGTATAATCCATTTGTTTTTATTATTAGGTTTGTTGACGCTTGGTTCGGGTTTCTTCTTTCACATTGAGAGGCGGAAAAAAAAGTATGCGCGCCATATTTAAGGGAACTAATTTTTGAGCTGTTATTTAAATAAGTATTCGAGATGTTATTATGATCAGTTGGAAAACATATTGAACAGTTATTTAATTTAATGGCCGTTGATTAATTATTGCGACAGTAAAACATGAACAGTAATAAAAAATCAATTCTATTCATTTTACTAGGTTAGGGAAAACCTATAGGTTAGGTCAGGTTAGAACTGCGACCAACTAGATCGGTTTTATCCATTTTACTAGGTTAGGGAAAACCTATAGAACCGCTCGTTCAATTTTTTTACCGCCCATTTAATTATTTTCCTGCTCAATTATATATTCACTGATCCAGTTCATTATTTTTTATTTTATATTTTTTATTACTCATGTTTGTTTACTTTACTGTTTAGTTTTAACTGCTGAACTAGTTATTAAGCATGCCATTTATAATTTTTAACTTACCAAAACTGCTATTTACAACTGCCTCTTTAAACAGTTCCTTTATATGCAATATCTTATTAGAGATAGATAGATGTGCTATTGGACAGAGTAATTATAATATATACTGCTAATAGATATACTTATTGTGGCGTGAACATTTCGTGAACGTCTATTATTAAAAAATATACAGGGTGACTATTTAAACACTTTCCAAATTTTTGGAGCAAGTTCAGTCCACGATACTGAACTATTATCTATAAAAAAAGTTATTAAAGTCGATAAAGATTTTTCGTTCTCCCATACAAAATCCGTCTGTCTGAGCGCTGATTTGTATGGGAGGACAAACAATTTTTATGGATATTTAATAACTTTTTTCATAGTTCAGTATCATGGACTGAACTTGCTCCAAAAATTTGGACAGTGTTTAAAAAGTCAGTCTGTATATTCTTATTTAATGAATTGGTCAACTAGCTGCTCCAGATACATACAGATACACTATCACGTCTTTGTCCCTAACGGGGGCAGGCAAAGCCTAGGGTGGTAAGGCCCAGGCCACTTTTAGCGTAATGTTGGGCATGAAGGTGGAAAAGGGAAATCATAAGAGTTGCTAACCGCATCGCCTATTTCTATGTTTCGCCTATTCCCTTGATCGGCTTTTAAGATTTGCATGAGAAGAGAAGCAGCTGGTACATTCTGTTTTTTCTTTTCTCCCAGACCAGCAAAGAAGAAATATGTTCCTTGGGGAAAATTATTCTATCAGTTTTCATATTTCGATATTAGTATGTTACTTGCGGAAAGTTATTCAGTATTTAAACTGAATAGGGGACTGGTTCAAAAAAGTATTATTCTAAGTAGTCCGTTAGTTAGATTATCCAAAAATAATGTAACCATATTTTTCAGTTTATCAAAAAAGTAAAAATTCACAAAGATACAGAGTATCAAAGTTCCAGAGTGGGGGCTTGTGACGTCACCGATGTGTAAAAATCGTACGGAAGCGTGACGTCATGCGAAATTTAAATGCGCTGTATCTTTGTTATTTATTGTTTCTCAGAGAAAAGAAAAAATACGTGTACATTATTTTTTAATAATCTAACCGATGGGCTAAAAATATTTTTTCAGTCATCATGCGTAAATAGTTTCAGTATAATTTGTCAGGTCGTGCCAAACTTCTAGATCGCTCTGAAGTTGCCTTACTCAGGTTACAAACAGGGACAGAATATTTACCACAATAATATATTTTTCAGAATGATTGCAAGAATGTAGATATGATACGAGTATATATACACAATAAACAAAAATAAAGCAAATTCTATCTGCTATGGGTATCTGTATTTTACTACTGCGACGCGAATCGCCTCAACTTCAGAGAGATCTAGAAGTTTGGCGCGACCTGTAGACGTATATAAAACCTTTGAAGCTATTTCAAATGGCTTTAGTCAGTTCAAAAAATCGGACATTAGCACTGCTGGCCACTAACACATTCAAATAAAAGAAAATTAAATAATTTAATCACGTCCCAAAATTGAAAATTATATTACATAAACGAACAAAACCCACGACCTCTATTCCGGATTGGATTCGTCTCGTTTGGCAGCAGATATCAATAAGTGTTTGTTGATCAAAAGAACCGTGGTTAATGTCAATAATGTGGTCGGTCACAGCTGCTGGTCATTTTGGAGAAAGCCCGCAGAGAAAGGCTTGTCTGTGGAAAACGTTTTCAGTCTTCCAACTTCCGAGGATGTCGCGACGCGCGCCTAGTGATACGTACGAGTATTTTTAACCTTTTAAAAAGTAAATTTTTAAACTTACAGTTTATATAATTGTGCAATGTGATTAGTTGGTGTTTGTTAAGTGAAATGTAAAGAAACAGGATTATTTTGTGTTAAAATATATACACAGTGCGTCGTTGTAGGGTGAGTTTTTTACTACAATGTTTCTGTGCGGGGTTGCAATGGTAACAACAGTGGTGCTTATTTTCAAACCCGCTATAAATACTTAAAATTTAATTTATTAAAGTATACATGTGTATCGCACTTTTTAAAAAATTATTACAAAAACTTGTTGTAAATTGAAGTCCCCAGCGCCTATAATTGTTTATCTCTCTGTACAAGATAAACTTAGAAATTAGGGCGGTTTTTAGTTACAGTAACTTTCTTTATGTTACTGAAACTTTTGTTTTAAATCTACAATGCAGAGGCATTTTATTCAATCTGATCTTATAATAAATAATAATAAGAATTCAGATCGTGCCGTTTCGTTAAAAAATATTTTTATATTCATTAATGGTTTTAGCCTGTCGATGTGACCCATTGCTGGGCAGTCTACTCCTTCCTTTTCCCACTTATCCCTATTTAGCCTAGCCACTTGCTGTATTCTTTCTTGAAGTTGTCTGTCTCGCCTCTCGCCACACCTTCATGATCAAGAATCTAGTTTAACTAATCTTTAATTCAAGCTAACCTAATGACCTATTTATTTTTACAACGTAATAAAATCAGACGACATTCCCCTTAGATACCCTATCGCATTAGTAAATCTAGATCTCCGGAAATGAGCTAATTTTACAACAACTAGATACAAAACCGTGTTAATTGATAAAGCTCAGTCACAATCTTATCACGTTTTACGAGTATTTTTGTTTATAAATAAATACCTACTTAAATTTCTTTAAAAAGTGACATTACACGGGTAAAGGTACCTTATGGACGCTGGCACTTACGACATTGTGTTTATTCATACTAAGTTAAATGTACGAATTATTTTTCTAAACGTCCTAAGCGCCAGCGTCCACAAGGTACCTTTACCTGTGGAACGTCACAAATATTCTCTTATCAAGTGTGTTAATGGGTCTGGGGGGTTACTCCATTAAATAATACGATAGTCGTCCGATAGTGACGTCCTTTTTATATTTGTCAAACCAAATTAGACTTTGTCAATGTTGCGCTAAAACAACACCAAAACGCGGCTACGCAGTAACGTACGTCTTGCGTACCGCTTTTGGAGTAACCCTACTGATTTATCGAGCTGTGAGATACCTACGGCTCAGTGACTGTCTAGTGACAACAGTGTCATTATTATACACTTCACCGGAAGCTGGTGGTGGTAGTTGAAAATGACTGTTCATGAGTACTTTAGATGTACAAGTCTTGGTGAGACTTGCACCTTGTGAGAATAGAACTCATAACTCACAAACGCTTATAGCCAGTGTCTATCAAACCGCAAGGCCACCACCACCTCATGAAATACTTTAAAGTAGTAATAGAAACATAACATAATTTTTTTTTCAAATTTTTACGTTTCGTCTTCTTTTTCTTTCTTTAACCCCCTATGTCAGTCCACTGATGGACTACAGACTTCTCCCAATAAAAGGAGAACTTACCCATAATCACCACGCCGAGCAGACGGGTTGACCATCGCAGATGATGGTATAAAGTGGTTGCATAGAGGACGCTTCTGACAGTTCTCTGTTACCTCTACGTCCCTTGGTTGCCTCCTGCTACACTCGTGAAAGAGGAAAACGATAAAGACAAATTGTATTATACTCTATTATGGTCGCCACACGGCCTAAGATTCATGTTGCTCAGTCTAAGGTAACTTCATTGGGTACAAACCTGTAAACAAGTTATAAAAAGGCTTTTATCTAAAACAATGAAATAAACGGTTTACAGTGCTCCAAGACGAATCAATTGAGCTCAAACTCGGTGGGTTTATGTTATTTTATCACACAGATGCCATGGCCACCTTCCAGCTTCATCATTGGTACCATAATATAGCATTGTCATCCAACTTACATAAGTATGTGAAGTTTCAGCTCAATCGAATAATGGGAAGTGGGTTTAATTTAGCTTGCAAGATTTGATTACGGACACACAGACACCCGGACAGGAACTAAATAAAAGCTCTTAATAAAATAAAGTTAATTGGAGAATAAATAAATATAAAAAAAGATTCTTGAACAAGTTTTCTCGATGATTATTATTTTTCTCATGCTAAGTTGTCAGAAATTCATTTTCCGCACCAGGGACGAACTACACTCGCAGACCCGTTCCATCTAGTATAATGCAATGGCCAACTAGTAATATACAACGTGGAAGGGACATACCCGTAATAAATCGAACCACGGTCTATACTTGATCATTATAGTAAAATTAAAATAAAATAACAACAAAACATTTTGGCCATACAAAAGTGTGCGACCGCCGGGCGATCTATATGGGAATGCCTATTTTTTTTGTTTTTTGACTGTTATTTTAATTTCATTATACTTTTGTGGTCTAGTATAGCCCGTGGTTCGATTTATTACGGGTATGTCCATACCACTTTGAATAAGTCAATGGCAATGGCTGTACGAGAATAACGGGATCAAAATTCATTTATCGGATTTAGCAAAGGTCGATTTTTTGTAACTACAGATACAGACAGATACATTATGACGTCTTAACGAGTAAATAGACGCCAGGGCATCAAGACCCAAAGGCCACATTTAGCGTGATAAAAAAAGATGAAAAAAAAAGAGATAAACAAGATGCTATTGTTTTGCTTTCACACAATGGAAGCATTCATCACTTGAACCAGAAGTAAAACACCTCTGATTATAAATTTCGACAAAATCCACCTGGATATTTCTAAAATTACTAAAAAATTCGCTGTCTGAAGGAAGAAGTAAATGTGAGTTGAGGAATCATGTCAATAAGCGATGCAGGCAGCTACTTTTCATAAATTTTCAACCAACTACCACTTACCTACACGCTCACAGGTCGCAAACAGGGCAGACTGAGCCTAGGCAATGTCTACCTCGAAAGAAATAAAGACGTGTTTATTAAGTATGTATTTACAAGAAATGTCTTAAGATCCTTACACTCAATGGACACGAGTACTTTCTATCGATAAACAATTTCTCGAAACTATTACAAATTGCCGACAATCAATAAATCGGGTCCTCATGCCGGCTTTGTTTTGACTGAAAAAGATTAGTTGTAACACTTCTGCTATCTGATGGTCATCGCGATAAGTGGTGACGAAGCCATGCGTTTAAAAAGGAAAGCGTAGCCAATATCCGATAGTTCTGACTGAGAAGTTATACTACAAATTACTAAACAGTAAGTAATTTAAAATTTTTTTGGACTGCCTCCGTGGTCCAGTGGTCAAGGCGTCTGCCTTGTGATCCGGAGGTCATGGGTTCAAATCCCACTGAGAAGCATACTTTGTGAAAAGTTGTTTCCAGTCCGGTTAGGATATTGCAGGCTTGAATCACCTGATTATTCGAAAAGAAAGATGGTTCCGTCCTTCGGAAGGCACGTAAAGCTGTTGGTCCCGAACGCCATGTAGCGTTTGTACCTATCCTAGGATTGGTTTTGGTCTACCCTTTGGGTTCCGGAGGTCAGACGGCAGTCGCTCTGTGTAAAAACCAGTAACCTCGTCAAATCGCCTAGGTTAGGTAGCGGACCCCGGGCTCTGAAGCGTTACCGCTGAGGATGCAACCGGGAATGAGCTCGGATAATGATGAAGTAATTTAAAATTTTGCTATATTTTAAGTAATTTTTAAAAAAGATTCCAATAATAATATTGAGACAAAACATCCTAATTATTATACATTCAAGTCACATAGCTGTCTTATTGCTAAAAGTAACGTGAGATAAATTACTTATGAAAATGTATAAAGGCAAAACCGTAGGTATAAAAATTTCTATACCTACGGTTTATTACGGAAGTTTATTTTACAGAAAATAATTTTTATACCAATGATTTTGTATAATATACTGTCTTGATCTCCAAATATTAGGATAAGGTGATGAGAAGAAAAATAACTTTTATACCTACCTATGGTTATGTTATGTTATGAGTCTTTTTAATTTCTCTCTGTCAATTTATTTTATTTTCCTCATATAAATTCTAATTCATCATTACTCGTAAACCAAAACTGGGTAAAAATATCCTATGAGTTTAGATAATGTCATTTTTAGAAAATCCATTTTTATTAACTGTGATAGAGGAATCTTTGCACAAAGTTCACTATAGATTAATTTGTTGATACCTAATATCATGTTTCAACGAAATTCCCAATGTTTGAAGAGTGATTAATTCTGGCACTTGTGTCAACAATTCAACATCCATTGTCCAAGGCATACAGGGTCACTAACACGACACATTGTAGGAACCGTCAGTCACAATAAAACCCTTCGTGCAGTAACCAGTGCCTTGTAAATTATTTCGAAAAGTTACACTCTGCAGTTCTCACTTCACAAATCAGCCATATCTCATTCAATTGATCACAGCAACAGGGCATGCTTGAAAGCTTGTCTTTTAGCATATCGACGGTGTGTAACTACTTAAATTACAAGACATTCCATGTCGATTAATAGTTTTCGATAATATGCAACAATCCCTGTGAAAGGAGGAGGAGATAGAATCTCTAAGCCGCCTTCGATTTGTGAAAAAAAAATGTGTCAAGGGATCTACGTACAAAAGTTTTTTTTAATTTAAAATCAATGGTTTCCCTTACCCTATACAAAATTTTGCCATGTCATTTTAAAATAAAAGCTAGACTACGTTTGTATGGCAAAGTCTGATTCTGTCTAGGGTAAAGGAACTCTTAAGATGGGAAGAAAAATTAAGAAGTCAGTTAATTAGGAATTTGCTTTTTCCATTGCAATTTTATTACTTATCTTTACAGATGTGTCTATCGCTGGTGGTGCTATCGTGCGTGGTGGCGTGTGTGCTGGGACACGGAAGGGTGCTGCAGCCACCGTCGAGAGCCTCCGCTTGGAGATTTAACTTCCCCGTCCCCCCGAACTATGACGACGATGGGCTGAACTGTGGCGGCTTCGCCCACCAGTGGTACAGCAATGGAGGCAGGTCAGTCAGAAGTATCAGTACTTATATTAGGAATTCTTTCATTCAAGTCTGTAGAAGAGCTGTTTAAGGGTGGAGCGAGTAAAGCCGACGCTCAAGGCGTCACATGGTCAGGGGTGCCAAAACGCTCCAACTTCAAGTTTCACCGATCCAAAAGAAAGCTAAAAGGAAATGTGCCACCAAAGTCCCTTAAAGCCTGAACTTAGAAACAGTTGTTCTTCTTATCGTGTCAATGGCAATTGTAAACTAAATTGTATTGACCTAGAAATTCTTCACATTCCCTTTGGTTGGCCTCCATTAGATCGTCTCTAGAACAAGATACGTTGGACGTATAAACAGTTATAGTCATAATAGACACCTACTAGAAGACAAGAAGTTTATGATTTCAATGTCTGATTACTACAGTAAAATAAAGACCTCTAACTTTAACCTCTACTAAGTAGTAGAGGTTAAAGTTCGGAATCAGATTTGGGTTACGTGCTACATTTATTTTATTTATTTCAGATGTGGCATTTGTGGTGATCCATACGATGCACCCATCCCTCGACCGCATGAGCTAGGAGGGACGTACGGGGTCGGAGTCATCGTCGAGCACTACATCCCAGGGTCCTGGATAACCGCCACAGTCGACCTCACCGCCTCCCACCGAGGCTTTTGGGAGTTCAGCTTATGTCCTGACCCAGGAAGCGACGACCAAGAATGCTTCGACAACTACCCTTTACAACTCGAAGATGGCAGCACGAAATTCTATCCAAATCGAGGCAATGCGAAATACAGCGTCACATATAAACTACCCCAGGGTTTAGTTTGCGATCACTGTGTCTTACAATGGACGTATACAGCAGGGAATAACTGGGGAGTTTGTACAAATGGGACGCAGGGCTTGGGCTGCGGACTTCAAGAGCAGTTCCGCGCGTGTTCAGATATTTCTATAGGAAATTCTGATGGTTACGAAGACAATGTCATAAGAGATGATAAACAAGAGATATCGTATCCATTGATGAACTTATTGAAAACTGGATACTTTGATAATCAACAAGGTGAGATTGACAATGATATAGGAAACGACTGAAAAGCTGTAAATAATTGCTTTTAGCTTCAACCGACGCTTCAACAGTATTCTGATTGTAAATAGCATAATAATTAAGGTAGTTTGTAAGTTAACAGGTTCCCTGTCCCATGTACCACATATGAACAAATCAATAGGGATGATGACTGGGTCAGAAAAGTATTAGGTATTAAAGTATAGGGAACGCCGCCAGTATCTTCGGAACTTTGCCTAAAGGGACTCCTTTTAATAATATATTTTAGTTATTATATTATATTTTTTAAGGTTTTTAGTTTTAGGTTGTTTCTAGTTTTAGCTAACTTTAGGTTTTTTTTTTTAATTAATAGCTTGACGCTACTGCGTATTTAGCCAGGAACAAGTTAATAAAACGTGGGAAATTCTTTTTTCCTAACAAGTTACAATCAAAGTTTGGTGTAGGCCTTTGATTGCTTTTAGGTATTCTATATTAGGTATTTTCGTCCGTTAGTTAGATTGTCCAAAAATAAAGTACCCATATTTTTCAGTTTATAAAAAAAGTAAAAATTCACAAAGATACAGAGTATCTAAGTTCCATAGTGGGGGCTTGTGACGGCACCGATGTGTTTTTGATGATTTTTTAGTCATCATGCGTATTATTTTACTATTGTTCTTTATTTACTGACAGGGAATGGATGTTTTGTGTGTCAATTCTAGTTATAAAAATGTGATGTTAGGAAAAATATTAAGAAAAATATTCCATAAAATGTCGTTTAATTTTAACCTTTGTTAGATTCCAATTAAATGCAGGAATCGATTTAATTTAATAAATTAATTTTAAACAAAAAAGAATATATGTGTGCACAGAATATTTGAGAGTTTCCTCGATTTCTCGAGGATCCCAACATCAAATGTTTACCTGGTGACAATGGGACCAACTTGCATGTATATGTCTTCAAACAAAAAAATATATTTCAAAATCAGTTAAAAAACGTAGAAGTTATAATAGGGGAACATACATAAAATAAAACAATTGATTGAATTCTTATAGGTTTTCCTGTAATCTGCAAGCACTGAACTATATTTCGTATTTTCTTCACAATTTTAGGCTCAGAAGTTTCGGAGATCAGGAGGGAGGAATGGTCAATTTTCGTCTTCTTTCATGAATAAAATCAAAACTATTTATTTTATAATTATAACAAAAAATATTTGAGATCCTCATAACGAGCCCTTTCACTTGATATATGACACAGTAAGGTTTGCAAAACCTTTTTTTTAATTTCCTAATTTACCCCTGAAAATGACCCTTATTTAAAAAAAAAAATTATTTACTTTGCACATATGTGTTTTGGTCATAGGATTACACCATCCTACCAATTTCACCTGATTCGATCCAGTAGATTCGGAGACAGTTGGCTGTGACAGACGGACGGACAGACAGACGCACGAGTGATCCTATAAGGGTTCCGTTTTTTTTCATTTTTTGTACGGATCCCTAAAAAGAGAAAAAAAAACAGTGGCACTCTGGGAGTGCGGACAGAAGGGAAAACTTGAACAAGGTGGTGTCGGTTACGGTTACGGTAACGGTGTCGCAAGTTCAATGGTTTTTTCCCATCTCAAAAAATGCACAACGAACGAGCTTAAAGAAGTTTTCACTTCAAATAAGTTTTTATAAAAAATGACATTTTTTGTACAAGCTTTTATTGTGAGACCTCAGGTCTTGTCAACACAAAACAAATAAGCCCAAACTCAACGGGAATGCGTCGTTTCATTTCGGAGTTCTAATAGCTACCTTCCAGCTCAATCATCAGAACCAGATACCATCTAAGGATAAAGTACTCGTCAAGGCAAATCCAACGAGCCCAAACTCGATGGGGTTCCGTCGTTTCATTACAGAGTTCCTATGGCCACCTTCCAGCTCCATCATCAGATCAGATCCAAGTCATCATAATATTGCATTGTCGCGCGATATACATATCCACGCAAAATTTCAGCTGGATCAGTTATAGATATCTGCTTCAAAATTGAGTTGCAAGATTTCACCCGAACAAACATAGTTACATACCTACATACATTGCATGTTAAATAAAAGATTTTAACATACATACATACATTACAAGTTAAATAAAAGATTTTAACATACATACATACATACATTGCAAGTTAAATAAAAGCTTGTAAAAACATATCTACTCGTTTTTTGAAGTACTTAGTAAGAAAAAACAATAAAGCGAGTCGGACTCGCACATGAAGGGTTCCGTACCTCCGTGCAATGTTTTAAAGTGCTGAAGAAACACGTTTCTTTTATGACGACCCCCTTTAATTTTTTACTTTTAAATTTTTTGTATTTGTTGTTATAGCGCCCACAGTAATACATAATCGGTGAAAATTTCAAGTGTCTAGCTATTACGGTTCATGAGATAGAGCCCTGTGACAGACGGACATACAGACAGACAGACGGACAGACGGACAGACGGACAGACGGACAGACGGACAGACGGACAGACGTGTCCGTCTGTCTGTCCGCTGTCTGTCGACAGCGGAGTCTCAGTAATAGGGTCCCGTTTGCACTCTTTGGGTACGGAACCCTAAAAAAGGTATGTTATTTTTGAAACCACGAAATGAGAGTACCTACTTACTTATATTCAAAACATTCAAGCAAATAAAGACCGATATAAAACTCTTTGCACTCCCTTCATATTGTATGCAGATCATTATTTACGACCGAGCGGTTAACCGCATAATAACTAGGAAATACAAATCATTTCAGTTGTCCGTCGATAAAACATTCGTTTTGGAGCCGAGCCAACATTGCTAAGGATTTTAGATGGATTGAGTCATTTCATAGTTTTTTTTTTTAATTTATGGCTTGACGCTACTGCGTATTTAGCCAGGAACAAGTTAATAAAACGTGGGAAATTCTTTTTTCCTAACAAGTTACAATCAAAGGTTGGTGTAGGCCTTTGATTGCTTTAAGGGAGCTTCTGGCGACAAATCTATACGAGTGCACTGGTTTTCATAGCCGATTGAGTGGCGGACGACGCCCGAAGACGCCCACACAGTCCTCGAAACAAATATCACTACAGCCGTACTATGACTATCCACTTTAACTATTTCACATATTGTTCATGAGCATGAGCATTTATAACACCAAACAACACCAATTTCATATTATAAAAGGTCTGGCTTGAGCTTGGCGCGGGTCCCTCTTAAAGGTTTGTATACTTAGACATGTCATAATTTAGGTACATTGGTACATACTAAATTTACAAATTGACATTATTTTAAATTTCGTAATTCTTATAATTCAATTTAATTATGACATAATAAACAATGTAATCTCTGTCCATCTATATAACTAATTTTAAGTTTTTAGTTTGTTAGTTGACGTCTTTGGAGAAAACGTGCAGTGCAGTTTGTTGCCGCTTCTTCTGCACTTGCGCCTAGGAAGCGGCGTAAACTTAGCTTTAAGTAACGATTTGACGTCAACATTTGTGCAAAACAAAACAAAGTGACTATTATTAAGAGATATTATAAATATCCTATGATAATAAAGATATTTTGAATTTTATAAGGTCCACTAAATTCAATTTGCAAAATAATTTAAAGAAAACCCCAACCAAACACCTTGACTTCCCGCCAAAAACTCCTTTCATAAAGTTACTGCACGCCATACACGGTGCTTGCAACAAGTACTTTATATGAGTATCATCGAAAGTAGTTTACAAAACTAAGCCTTGCATATATATCCCGTAACAGCTCTATTTTTTAATTTTTGAGTATCATGCAGTGCCTACAGTGCTCCATATTTAAAAAAAAATGTTTAATTTTAAGTTTAAGTAAAAAAAATTGTCATGCAGGACTATACAAAATCAAACAAAGTACCCAACTTTTATGCCTAAGTCGGTTTTTTTTAAAGTCCTAGCGTAATATTGGTCCCTTAGTAAAAGTTATTCATATTGACGGCCGAGATCCTTAAGTACCTATATATCGGTGGTTCTTCTTCTTCTTTCGAGTCGATTGGCTATACTATTATATTACCATTTTATTTTATTTTTTATAATAGGTTTGACCAGTGCTTGGCTACAGTGACCCCCCGATATATTATCGGTCGTATATTTACATCTATCTATCTATATTTAAGAGCTATGCTCTTGTCGGTGGAGTATGAATTCTCTTCCATTTGTCTCTCTCATCTGCCAGCTGTTTTACCTTGTTGTACGACAAGACTTTTACCTTCTCCTTTATCTGTTTCATTTCATGTAGCTTTGCCTCGGTATTGCTGGTCCTCTTTTCCCTTCTATCTTTCCTTCAATCATTCGGTATTTTTATTTTGTTTACGGAAGGAATGCTGCAACTCCTTCGCGGGCTATACGAGAGTCCGCGGCAGCGAGTGGAGACGAAGACCCGACACGACAAAGCCAAACGCAGGAAAAAGAAGAATAAGAAAAAAACCAAGCCGGACAAGTGGAAAAAGGTCGGTTACTTAAATTATAACCTTTTCTAGAATAATCATCAGATCTTTTTAGTCTCCACTGCAGGAGCACGACCCTCTCTGTACTACCAGAGCCATATACGAGTATATTAGCCAGAGTAGTCAGAGGATTTGGCTTACATTTCTCCACGATGGCCAAACGGGTTGTAGAGGTCTCATTGATGTTTATAAGCTTGTGTTGCCTAAGTCGCCTTCTACGACATCCACGGGAAGACTTGGAGTGGTCCTATTCTACTCTGCCGGGAGCCACACAGCTAACCTAACGGCTGACGGCTACCTTTTCTAGAATATTTGTTATCTTTTATCGCTGTGTTCATAGTTCGAGAAAATATGCTTAAAACGCATCTTGTGTCTCTTTCTATCTTATCGGCAAGATTGAGAATTCTGTATGTACCTATGTGTACGATGTATCTAAGTAGGTATATGTGTACGAGTTGTACGACTAAGTATATGTGTACGAGTTGTACGACTAAGTAAGTATTTACTGTAGCAAGAATGACATTTCGCTACACTTAAGTTTACGTCAAAAATAAATGTGTCGACTGGTACTTAAAGTTATTATACCAGATATTGATATCTTTTATCGATTAGTACCATTAGCGGCGTTAGGGTAGGGCGCGGTTGGGCGACCGCCCAGGGCGCCAGATACAAAGGGGCGACAGGGGTCGTTTTTGGGCAAGGGGGGGTCACAGGTAATAATAAATATATAAATAGCGGCTGGTTAATGGCGGCAACTCCTAGACACTTATTTGTATGCACCCCTCCTCCCTTCGTTTACAATGGGGCGGAAAATTTGAAGAATCCTATTGTACTTGCAACCCTCCCCCCCGTCGGCAGAAATAAATCCTATAAGATTGAAACCTAAGTCAGAGTCTGAATTTCCCAGGGGAGGGGGGGGGGGGAATCTCGCCCGGGGCGCTGGTAGAACTAAAACCGGCACTGATTAGTACCTTAGTATATTTTTCTATCCCTACGGCGATGCTACTTAAATGTGAAAAATCAAAATGACATTGTCTAATGACATCGACTTCTTGGTACGTGATTTTTATATTTAGTAGCGATACAGAAACGATTCCCAAAGAGGGTTGACGTCAGGCAGGCGGCCGGTTGTAAAACCCACGCAATGCATGTAAAATTAATTTTGTTTTTTAATTTTATTTTGTCTTTTAGGTGATATTCGAATGCAATGTATTATTGTTTTATGAATAAATTAAATTGAATTGAATTAAAACTATAGCCAAATCATTGAAAGTGTTGCGGTTATTTCTTCTCCATTTTACAAGGTCTTTGGCATCCTTGGGTAACCATTAACATGCATATTATACCTATTTGGAGAAGAAAAAGCGGGAAAGCGCACCCCGGGCTTCGAAGCAGCACATCTGAGGATGCAACCGGGAAAATGCGCTTAGACGAAGAAGACAGAAACGTCTGGCGTAAAAAATAATCGACGCTTTTGTGGCTTCTTCGCGAAATCTATATTCCTCAAATATGTCTTAACTAAGAACAATAAACCCATTATCTCAGATTTCTAACTTTTATTGAATTTGACAGAATAGTCAGTTCTAAAATCGGTACCTATGTAGATACTAGGTATATGACTGATTTAATAAAGGCATATTTTTAAATAAGTCTGGCGGTAAGATAAGAGCAGCAATTATAACTTTCAACACAGGCGAACCCTGGCATCTAGAAATTTTTTTTGGTTAATTAAAAAACCTTTTACTTTCCAGATGCTGTTCTAACCCGCACAAGACCTTACCACCAAATAAGTACCTACATAAATAATAAAAATAAAACAATTACATTTCATAATCCGATGCTTTTATTTACAACTCTAGCAAAAATATTTTAAGGGTACCTACTTAAAAGTCCTAACGTAAGACTAGGTTAGGACGACCTGTGGTGTGATAGTCACCACACCACGCTGGTCCGCCAATCCGGAGGTTCTGGGTTTGATCCCCAGTCAGGGCAAGTTGGAAAATGACCTTTTTCAAATTGTCCTGGGTCTTGGGTGTTTATCTATAGACGTACACGTATAGACGTGTTAAGGTGAAGGTATAGGCAAACGGCCTTGAAGTGGCGCCCTCATTTGAAATAAATTGTTAACTCGTAAATATGGAGATAATTTCCATATTGCTCTTCGTCATGCACTAGATAGCCCTTTAAATTATTTTATGAACCACCGTTGCAAGTATTTACATTAGTCCGTCTAGCTTTAAAACTTGCCTCCGCCAAAAGTGGCCACGGCAAGTTTTAAAGCTAGACGGATCACAAATAATAGTTTCAACGGCAGTTCATAAAATAATTTAAAGGGCTATCTAGTGCATGACGATGAGCAATATGGAAATTATCACCATATTTACGAGTTACCAATTTATTTCACACTTCAAGGCCATTTGCCTATATCTTCACCTTAATAAACTAACGCAAAACCTCTTAGATGGTACCTCAGCGCATGAAAGTGAACAACTTTTGTTCTGCAACTTCCACGAAACCCAAAAAAAAATAATTTGAATTTCCATACAAATTAATCAGCTGATCGAGTCAATTTGTATGAAAACCCGAATTTTATTTTTGGCATTTTGGGAATGTTGTAAAACAAAAGTTGTTCAGTTTCATGAGCTGAGGTACCATCTGAGAGGTTTTGCGTTAGTTCTTTAACACGTATATGTACTTATTATAAAATATAATATCGTTAAGTTAGTATCCCATAACACAAGTTTAAACTTACTTTGGGGCTAGCTCAATCAGTGTGATTTGTCCTTATATATTGATTTATTTCTAGGATAGGATTCAATGGCGCAGACAATAGGAGGCTTATGCCCAGCAGTGGGTCGTTAAGAGCTGACGATGATGATATAAGTACCAAAAAATAAAACCACTTTAATATTTCATAATCCGTTGCTTTTATTTACAATAAATATAACCGCTCAAGTCGACAACGATTCTATACAATATATCTCAGGAGAGCCTTTGGCTTCGCTCCCGTCACTCGACAAAATCTACAAGCAGTCACACCGCGATCAAAGAAACCAACCACGCAAACGATTTTAACATAAACACAAGTTTTGCAACGCGTAGACTAACACTAATTAAAGGAAAGATAGAAAGAAAAAGAATAGTAGGAAAACCCCGATTTCATCATCATCCGAGCGTATATTCCCGGTTGCATCGTCGTCAGCGGTTACGCTTCAGAGCCCGGGGTCCGCTACCTAACCTAGGTGATTTGACGAGGTTACTGGTTTTACACAGAGCGACTGCCGTCTGACCTCCGCAACCCAAAGGGTAGACCAGAACCAATCCTAGGGTAGGTACAAACGCTAGATGGCGTTCGGGACGAACAGCTTTATGTGCCTGCCGAAGCACGGAATCGTATTTCTTTTCGGGTAATCAGGTGATTCACGCCAGCAATATCCTAACCAGACTGGAAACAACTTTTCAAAAAGTATGCTTCCCAGTGGGATTTGAACCCACAACCTCCGGATTTCAAGGCAAACGCCTTGACCACTGGAGCACGGAGGCAGTCAGGCAGGCAGGGAGCAGAAACCCCAAAAGGTTTATTAATCAATAAAAGAAAAATTGAATGTAAAAATATAGGTTGAGAACTAAGCAGAGAAAAGAGAGACATGGAATCATGGCACTCCACCGACAAGAGCGCGGTTTTGAAATACAGAAGAACACTCACACCGTACAGAAGAAGACTCACACAGTCTTAATAAAATCCAGAAGAACAACTTAATTACTTGCTATGATCTTTTTCTTCACTTTGGTTTGGTTTTACTAGTTCTTATTCTGTGGTTTTATCCATCCAAAATTAATTGACATCGTCCAATACGGCACTTTCTTTCCCCGTGTCAATCTTATTTCAGCTAATAATCGTTAAAACTAAAACGACTAATGACAAAATGTGGAGTAGGCAATGTTGAAGAAACAACGGGTATGCCGCGGAGTCGGCGATGCAGCCGTATTCCCGCTCTAGCGACGGTTCTGAGCGACAGAAAAGGATAGCAGCATAGGAAAGTGCTGTTCCTTGCGGCCAGATGTAGCCTTTACTTCACAAAATAACAAGACAGCCTGATTTTGCACTTTAATACAATAGTGCTGTCCGCTTTCAAAATCAAACAAACAAAATTGAATTTTATCACCATTTCGTAGCGCTCAATGTTGCTACGACCGTCCAGATTCGTTGGTCTTAATCTCCTTTCTACACGTTGCAAAAACCTGTATCTTAAACATAACTCCATCTCACTCCAATTGTATCTATTCGAGAGAGATGGAACACTGCGCATCTAAATCTAATTGCTATATACAAAACAGTTACAAATATAGTAAAAAGCGTCGAACTGCCTCTCTTAAATTATTCACACCCATGTTTAACGTGTTTGAACACTAATATTGCATATTCTACTGTTATCACCGGACAAGACAAATCTAAAGATATTGTATTTCTATGAGATAATGATCAAAGAAGTTTCTATTTGTGTTTCTTTTTAATTTCGTTTGTAATCGTCACATTGAAAACTCAATCCGTCTGATTATAAAACACATTCCGTCTTATTATAAAAGCAGGACTAACTTTGTTACTAGGTTTAAACCATTAACCGTCCAAATCAAGTTGACATCATCATCTATCTCACCTGGCAATGTCAACTTGATTTGGACGGGTAATGGTTTAAACCTAGTAACAAAGTTATTCCTGTTTTTATAATAAGGCGGATTAGGTACTAGGTTTAAACTATTATCCACTAAAATCAAGTTGACATTGACATGGAATAGTGTCACTTCACTAGATGTCATTGATGTCAACTTGATTTGAGGGATTTATTTTTTAAACAGCGGTTTTATGAAAAGATGGAATAAACTTAATTTAGTAATATTTTTGCTAATCTATCAACCTAGCAAGATCAAACAAAATAAACTATTTTAAGAGAAGTTCCACTTATGAAACTGAATATTTGAAAATGGAGATACGGAATGAATGAGACAGAAAGACATAGCTTTCCCAAGTAACGACAATTATAAATGCAAAAGGAAAGCAATAACCGTCATATTAATATGCGATACACTCCGAGCGCAGCGGGCAAACGCCTGCGCCGCCCACGCTACGCTTACCAAACATCAGCAGAGCCGCACTTAGTTAATACGGTTCGGGACGTCTTCGTGTACGCGTCGCGAGTCACATTCGCCCTGAAGAAGACCTCCGGATGAGGTCCGGGTATCACATATTAATAATTATATTGTAAGTCGTTCATTTTCAGCAGAAGGCAACCAATGGCTCTATTAAAAAGTGTTTTAACCAAAATTATTCAGTTTCACATTTCGAACATGCCCTTGGCTGTTTGTTTAGACATTTTGGTATTATGTAAACGGATACAACATTGAAATCATACGCAACTTAACAATTTAGACACAGCCCAAGTCTAACGCCCTATAGTTGGCTAACTAAAGTATAAAAAACCGGATCAATGGGATATTAAATTGTTGTTTTTTGAAAAAAAAATTAATTACAATCAGGCGTTTTCTTTAAAAAAATATTAGTACAGTAATTTAGGATAGATGGCGCAGCAATAACTTAAATCGGTCTGTCAATGTCAAATTCATTTAAAATTTAAATGGTGTTTGTTCTTGGACTTGACAGAACGATTTCAATCTTATTGAGGACGTTTAACGCCATTGAGAATGTTTTTGACCTCAATTTTTTTTCACTGGGAAACGCCTCATTTTTTTTATATTGTTTGTGTTAGTAGCCAAACTGACATTAGATCTTTTAACTCATTGCTGGACACTAAGCCACACACAATAGAAAGAACAATTGATCTACGTCTATAGACGTATTTTGTCAAGCAATGTGTTAAGCTGCTTTAAGACAGCTGCAGAGCTTACCGACCGCCATCTAGTGATGATCTGTTTATACCTATGTTATACTAGAAAGGAACGTTTTAAGCTTATGTCCGCCAATTGTACGTTATTTATTCGTTTTAATTTATTTGTAATTTACCTTTCTTTAGTTTTGTTTCTTACAAGAAAATTTATTTTTTATAACTTGATATGTGCTAAAATAAACATGCTATGTACATAAATAATTGGTTAGTTAGGCTATTTAGTTGTATTTCTTATTTTTTTATAATTCGTCACTTTATGCACCTAACTTACTGTTCAAGTACTAATACTCGTAAATAAAATAAAAAATATTGTGAAACAATTAAATTTCTCATCCTCGATTTTCCATTTCCTCGTCTCCCTTTAATTTTTTCATCTACTATTATTCTGAAGAGATTGTCTTGTATTAGATGATCTTTCCTCTAATATCAAACAAAACAAATTAATATCCCATAAATTATCTACAAAATGCAAACAACAATCTTTTAATAGCCATTAAATTACCTATTTTATTAACAAGTAACGTTTATTAATATCTGCTTCCCTCACTAGATTATTTTACATCACTTTTTCAAATAAACCTTATCTCAATAAACTAGAAAATTTATCAAAAAGCGTTTCAACCCTATTTTTATGTGCAACAAAGTTCAAATTTACCAATCAAAATATTTGATTCAATAAGATAATTTTACATTCCGTAACGCTAAATGCTTTTTTAATTTCAACCTTATTACCAAGACATTTAAGTTAATTTTCAACAATATAGTCCCGAAAGATTACTATCTATGATATAATCTACTTTAAGCTGTCCCATTCTATTTAATGTAAGAGCATCGAGATAGAACGAGACAGACTACAAGGTACAAGTATTCGCGACACTACATTTTTCAAAAATTTCATCAATCTATCTACCCACTAAGTCATTGGTATAATTATTTTTATTCAATCATATTTAAAATCTGATTTGAACAAATCTTTATTTTTATAACCGATTAATAAATAGGCATCAAAAATATACAAATATTTCTAAATAGTAGTTGGTTGGTAATAATAATAATTAACCTTCTTTAATGTCGTCAAACGCACCGAATAAGGGTTGGGACATATCTGTCTGGACGGAACAGCACTGCTATCCTTTTTAGGGTTCCGTGCCCACAGGATGTAAACGGGACCCTATTACTGAGACTCCGCTGTCTGTCCGTCTGTCACAGGGCTCTATCTCTTAAAACGTAATAGCTAGAAACTTGAAATTTTCACCGATTATGTGTTACTGTGGCCGCTATTGCAATACTAAAAATAAAAAAATAAAAAAAAATAATACAATAAACGTGTTTTTTCAGCGTTTTTAACTAGATCTTTATAATGGTATTAACTAGATACTTGAAATGTTTACAGATTATGTATTACTATGGCCGCTATAACAACAAATACAAAAATAAGATAATGTTAAAAATTAAAGAGGGTCGCCATACAAGAAACTTGTTCCTTTAGCGTTTTTAAACATTGTACGGAGGTACGGAACCCTTCATGTACGAGTCCTACTTGCACTTGCCCGTTTATTTGTCGCTCAGAACAGTCATTTGCTACAGCGAGAGAGAGCGACGGAATTCTTGAGCATGGCCGGTGCAAATGAGCAAATGACTGTTCTGAACGACAGAAAAAGATGCAGCATAGAAAAGTCCTGTTCCGTGCAGAGTGTGCTGTCAGATGTGTCCTAACCCTAAATTATTTATATTATTCTTTAAATAACGCAAAATTTACAAACATAAAGGTCGCGTCATATAAAAGGAACGCTGGAAGAAAGTAGAGGGGGTGTGTTTGCGCATGGGTACACTCGCGCACGAAGGTACTAGGCCTATTTTATTATTTTCGCTCGCGGCTTGGTATAATTGGTTATTGGTAGGTACCTACATTGAAAAATTTATTATTTATAATATTCATTAAATAGATCGATAAATCGCCTAATGCGCAGCTTGACCGCCAGCGTTCATTTTACATGACGCGACCTGTACGTAGGTAACAATAAGATAAGTGACATATTGCACTTGACGGTACATCTAAGAAATTATTCAAAATACACAATTTAATTGCACAACTGTAATTCAGAACACGAAACTTCATAGTTTAAACATTTCTATTTTATATGCTTTAAGCGTGCTAGTGTAACAATATATTACATATTAATCTATCATTAAATTTTAGATCATTCATTTTGTAAATCTCTGATATCGGAATTCGCAGTCTGTTAGTAATTTAGAAATTTTCTAAAAATGTCTGCTGCGTGCGCTTCATATAATACGATATGCGTGCGCAAAAATTACCGCCGTTGACAAACCCAGACAAAGTTTATATCGCGCGACGGACTAGTGCCACCCCGCTCGTTATTATTACGTACGAGCGAGATAGTAATAGATGATAGCGCTCAATAACCGCTATCGCCGGTGCCATGCTACGAGGTCTGGACAGGGGAACACGTAAATTTTAATACGTCGGAATTAGTAAACAAATACCGTCTTAACGCGCGTTACCGCGTTACTGCGTAATTACCGCGTTTTTACCGACATACAGTCGTATATACCATGGGCGGTGATTCAAAAACCGCAGAGAATTTAGTACAAGGAACGATAGACAAAATGGCGGCTGTGACTAATTCTTAAAATTTTTACATTCAATTTTCATTGTACTGTACTGGGGCAAGAATAACACGTTGTAGTAAGTGCTGTGATGTTAAACCAACAAGAGGAAATTAATTTCTTTAACATTTAACATTTTATATACAGGATCTAACTATATATACTGAAATATTTTAAGGGAAGATTCAGCCCATGATACAGAACAACTTTCTCTAAGGAACACAGCAAAATGTGAAAAAAAAATGCCTCCCATATAAATTGACCGGTCAGCTGATCAGTTTCTGTGCGAAGCAAAAAAATATTTTCCACATTTCGATATAACTTTCTAAGGGAACATATTTCAGTATCATGGACTGAATGTGCCCTTAAAATTTTCAGTATATTTTGTTAGATATACTTAATACAAATCACAATATATGATCTAAAAATTAATGAAAATAAACATTTCTAGGTAATCGACTAGCCGCGCAATATGGCATAGATTTTTTTATTAGACATATATCTGATGCTACTAGAGTTCGAAAACCTGGGTCATATAGGTACTTAGATTAAAAAAATAAAAAATAAAAAATTTTGTCCTGCGTCGCTGTAGCCATTTGTATTTTTATTCCGTCGCTGAATGGTGACATGATAAAAAAATTGTTTAAGTATACAGGGTGATTTTAAACTCGTAGCTATATACCAAAAAATACTCTTGGCGAAATTAAAAATAAATATTGTGTCATAAGCACCTTGTTTCATAATAAAAACCAAAGATATCAGCCGACAAAAGCATACCAAAAATCTCCCACATTAATTTCACCGCCCGCTACCGGGCGACTGGCGGGGAGAACAACGGCCGGCATTAATTACAAATTTGGGAGCAAAAAATATACAATACGTCTTTTACTTCTTAAAATTTCGTATTCTATTAGTTATTCAAAGATCTCAATATATGCGTGCGCGTAGCTAGAAAGTGTAAAATCAACCTGTATTTAGTATTTAACTGTCATAATTTAAAAAAACACAAGCTAAACAAAGCTTATAAACATCAGAGAGACCTCTCCAACCCGTCTGGCTAGCGTGGAGAGTGTAGGCCAAATCCTCTGACTGCTCTGACTAATATATGACTCTGATAGTACAGAGAGGGTCGTGCAGTGGAGACTAAAAAAAGACCTGATCATGAAGTTATAAATAAGCTTGGCAAATGTTAATATAACATAATAACAGTCACGCTGAAGCTTTAAAGTCGGATGTTTCAAAGCAGAACTTTAAAGAACATAGGTACGTACGTGTGTACAATAATGGGGGAAGTCATTTAAAAATAGCCACAAACTATCTGCCACATTCTATGATACGGATTTTCATCAAAGTGTTAAATGGTGTAGAAGAGAAAATGATTCGGCGATGTCTTGTCAAATGTTTGTCCGTTTTATTACGATTTGTTGACACGGTACGGTTGTGGCAGAAATTTCCCTCACTTATATAGGTTCATTTAATTAAAAAATAGTTCTGATTTGAGTCATTGAAAAGTAACCTATATCCGATTATCAGGCATATAAAAATAAAACTTCACACGCGCCCGTTATCCATGTGAACAAACCTTTAAGCACAATAAACAACAAACCTTTGTAAGCTATAAAAACAATACTTCGCCGGTTGATTTAAACTAGTATAATCCAGTTGGTGCCGGTCGCCAGGGATCGGAAAACCCATTCATAACGGTAAACTGTTACAGTTTACCGTTTTGAATATATTAAGGTTACCTAATCAATAACGGTTAATACATGTTATTTTAGTAACATATACGACAAGGGTTAACACGTAACAGTTAACCCAAATAGAAGGGTTCATCTGTAGAAAACTGTTAACCTATGTAAAAAGGTTATTTTGCGTAGTTGCCAAATGGACCGCGGAGGGGAGAGGGCGGTATTCTATTTTCGAAAACGTGTCTTGTTAATGACGAGGGATAAAACACACAAAAACCTATATATCGATTCTGTTAAGGTTAACCGCAATTGTCCTGTAACAGGCTGTTAACTCATTTAATTCTGTGATATTACTTTATGATAACCCAAAATTTACGTCAACCCATATCCAATTGGGTAAATAACAGATTATTTCTGTTAGGTTAACCGTAACCGGAATATCCCTGCCGGTGGCCGCGAGCCGGTTTGCTCCGGTTTAGTCCAGCTCCAGCCGCATGCTGGGCGCCAGCGTGCCGCACTGGATCTTGGCCTCCATGAGCTTGCTGAGCGACAGCCGGAGGTCGTCCATGGTGATGGGACGAACCGCATCCACAAATTCATCCTCCGAATCCGACTTGTTGGATTGTGCCGACGTTTGCGCCTGCAGTAATGAGACCAAAGACACAGAATTAATATAAGTACTAACGTACAGAGCGGAAACTGGCTGAGGTGCGAGAACGCTATATTGGAGTCCCCCGCAACTTTGGGTCGCGGAGGTCAGACGGCAGTCGCTTTGTAAAAACCAGTAACCTCGTCAAATCACCTAGGTTAGTTAGCGGACCCCGGGCTGTGAAGCGTTCGTGCAACGCGAAACCATAGAATACAGTAAGAGTGAGTATAAAGAACGGAATCTCCTAAGGTACGCGTAATATGCGTCCCCGTTCCCCGCACCCGCACCTCTCCCCCGGTCTTGTGCCGCCGCGTGCGCCGTGCAGTGTGTATTCGCCGGCTCTCCTCTGAGGCAAGGCGAGGACGGGGAGGTGCGGGGACGGGGAACGGGGACGCATATTGCAAGGGACCTAAGGAGATTCCGTTCTGTATACTCTTACTGTCTTCTGTGGCAAAACGCTCGGATGATGATATTATATTATATATAACAAAAGTAGCTGATTACCTCATTAGCCTCTCTTTGTATCTCTTCCCTTGCCAAGTCCCGCACGCGGTACACTGCGGCCTGCCGACACAGCTCGTGCAGATCTGAGCCCGAAAAACCTTCAGTGGATGAAGCTAGGCGTTTGTAGTCGATCTGGAAATACATTTTACATGTACTATTTTCAGACACCAGATAATTTTTGAACAAAATAAAATTAAATTCATATAATTTAGTGACAAAAACCCGCCATTTTGATTTTTTTTTCAATTTTTGATATACTCGATTAGTGTCACTCTGACATTTAAGATGAGACTAAACGGCACCTCTCAAGCTAAAATCCATCATCTATTTTAATGATAGAGTCAGTCCATGATACTGAACAACTTTCCCCAAGGAACACATGTCGAAATATTAAGAAAAAAAATCTGCTTTCCATAGAAACTCTGATCAGCTGATCTGAGTTTCTATAGAAAGCAGATTTTTATATTCCACTGTTCGGTTAACTTATATGGAAAACCAAAAATTTTTTTTCATATCTATACTAATATTATAAAGCGGAAGAGTTTGTTTGTTTGTTTAAACGCGCTAATCTCAGGAACTAATAGTCCGATTTGAAAAATTCTTTTTTTGTTGGGTAGTCCATTTATAGAGGAAGGCTTTAGGCTTTATAACATTACGTACCGACAACCACGCGAACGAAGTCGCGGGCACAGCTAGTTTCGATATATGTTTCTTGGGGAAAGTTGTTCGATATCAAGGAGTGAATTCACCCTTAAAATAATTGAAGTATATTTCGTAGTACCCTGTACACTTACATCGGGCGCCACGGGCTCCGCCTTGAGTATGAGCTGCAGGATGCGCTCGCGCTGCGTCTCGCTGGGCATCGGCACGTGGAACGTGGCCGGCATGCGGCGCTGGATGGCCTTGTCCAGGTCCTGCGGGCGGTTGGTGGCTCCTAGAACGGACCAATATTCTAAATAAAGGGAGAGAACGGGGAGTTCGAAACCCCCTGAAATACACAAAACACTGCGGTACTTTTATCTAGATAGGTCTTGTTGCATTTAAAAAATAAATACTGTATGGTTTTCCGGTAATGGCAATATTTAAATTATCTGTTTAATGTCTGTCACTGTCAGTGAGCTGTCAATGTCAACCACATTAGTTTCCCACAAGCGTTTTGAATAGAGATATTGGACTTTTTTTTAACACTGCTTACAGACACTGTTACAAGTTACTATTACTCCTCTCACAAGATGGTTTGTCCTAACCGCCTATCACCCCCCCCCCCCCCCCTAAAAAGACTGCCCTACGTACACCTGATCTATTTATTTATTATGATTGATGGGCGAAGAGTCACCAACTGGACGCCCAATGTCAGACAGGGACTTGGCCGACCTAGGACTAGGTGTGACAAACTTAATAAAGGTCAAAATTCTAAACGACTTAACGTTACATGTACACGGCCCCTAATCATACAGTTAAAATAAGATTCGATACCAAAAGCTGTTTAAAAACCTTCGATTGCTTGTACTCACCCATGATGATGACGGTGCAGCCGGGGTCGGTGATGAGCCCGTCCCACAGCGACATGAACTGCGTCTTCATCATGGCAGTCGCCTCGTGGTCGTGCTGCGTGCGCGTGCGCAGGAACGACTCGATCTCGTCTGGGAAAACACATTCAGTTACTAGTACAGCAAGGGTAAATTATTTTTTGATTTTACATTTTTTAAGAAGCCCTTTTCTTATTAACCGGATTTAAAAAGGGGGTGGTTTAAGAACTTTATTCATTCTCATAAAGAAATATTACATTTCACTTACTGAGAATAATCCTTATACAATAATGTACTTACAAAAATTTGATTACAAAAATGATCCTCTGTGAGCATACACGACATTAATTAGCATTGTTAAAATACACTACACACTTACAAAATTTTGGTTATACAAATGTTCTCCTGTGAGCAATAACATACATGGCATTAACATAATTTGAACGGAACACGCACAAACATAATAAATATTATAAATAATTTTTCGGGTATTTCGATATTTCTCATCGTAGGAGTAGGTTATCAATTCGACTGTATATTTCTTTTTGGTTGTTGAAACTTGTGGTTCTTGAATGGTGACGTAGAGATCGCCACACACCATGCCCACGGTTGCTTAACGTCTGCCGCTGCCATCATTAAATGACAATGGTTACTCAACATGGTAAGTTCTTTTCGATGATTATTGTATGAAGACTATGCACGGCTGCAACTTAACTGTCAAACTGAACACAGCAGCCGCTTGTTTCTGTATCTCGCCGTGCCACTAATTCATTTAAAGTGAGACGTCTAGATTGATGTAACTAATATACATTTAGTCCAGCAGTGGACTGAAATAGGCTGGTAAGCGACTGAAATAGGCTAGTAAGCAACAGAAAAGGATAGCAGCATAGGAAAGTGCTGTTCCGTGCTGACAGATGAGATCCAACCCAAAAGCAGAAAAGGTATGTTGTTACCTATGAAGACTATGCACGGCTGCAACTTGACCGCTAAACTGAACACAGCAGCCGCTAGTTTCTGCGTCTCGCCGTACCACTTGTCCGTCAAGAGCGAGACGTCCAGGTTGATGAAACTCATGTTCGCCTCTTTGGCTGTTGCCTTTGCTATCAGGGTTTTGCCGCAACCTGTAATCGATAAAAGGAATTTATACTACTCGTGACATTCTCATATTACTTTTTCGGAGATTATTTTCTTTCCCCACTTGCCTCCCACCCCACACCATGGTTACCGTGGCGTCGCGTCGCGTCTAACGAGTAAATGTAGGTGCTTTTCTCCAATCTTGCTCATATTTATGTCTTCATTGCAAGTTTGGAGTGTGAGAATCCTACGCTACTCTCGCTGGCAAGAGTATGCTTCTTCTTATGCTTTAACTATAGTATATTCGTTCAATTGATTAGTATACCGTTAGCGTGCCGCCAAAGGCAGCATCGGCTTTTACAAAGACCTTTGTCAATTTGTCCGTAATGCGAGAGTATTCTTATAGCTCCATATACCTGGGGGTCCATGCAGCAACACTCCTTTGGGCGGCTGCGTCAGTCGGCTGTCGGCGAAAAGCTCACGCTTCTGAATAGGGAGGATCACGGTCTCGCGGAGCTCCTGAATCAAGTGGTCCAGACCAGCTATGTCCTTCCAATTCACCTGTAAATAAATATATATATATATATGGACATATCATATCGTGGATATTTTAGAAGATTTTTTCGATTTAAAAGTTTTCTTTCTCAATAATTTTTAGCGAGCTAGTTTCCGACGGGACATTAGCAACGACTGCTGGATTTATACAAGCTTTATCCAGTTACAATCATTCATTTGACAATAAATTAGTTAACTTCTATTGCAAAATTCATTCCGAACCAATAAAACTGAATGTACAGTAACAGCAGAGTCAGGCGCAGGCGCCTTAATGCAACGGTATTAATTGCAATGAATCAGTTTCATCAGCCGTTAGTTTCATTTAATTTAATTTCCTTTTTGCAACGGTATCTAGTCTTCCGGAGCATGAAGGGTGCCAAAGGGGTACTTACAAGAAATAGTAAAAATAGTAAACAAAAAATACCATCGACACGCAAAGAAGAAGAAATAGTATAGTATCACTAGCAATCGCATCCAGTTTCAGCCCATGAATTGATCAATGCTTTACGCGCGTTATAGCAAAAAAGCTGAACAAATTAAATTCATGTGTTTAGCCTTGAAATTAACATATTCACAGATCTCCATTTAAATATGTACTTTGTTGCAATCTGCTAGTATCCAACAAGTCAATAGTGTGACGTCATAGTTCCTTGGAAACAAATAGCGCTCTTAATATTAGTTTAGCTGCATTAATAAATCTAAAACCACATTCAAAATGTATGTGATCAATGACAAGTGACATTATTTTGTGACTTTTTGTTTTGTAATCAGTACAAAAAAAATGGTTGCCTGTAAAGTCGGTTTTACGGGCGAAGATTTTACGTGACAACGCGCGCGGCAGACCGATCATAGTTGAGTGGGAGAGAGACGCAAGGCATTCGGCGGGCCTCTCTCTCGTTCGGTGACTCATCGTAACGTTACCGAGCGTTACACTTTTTCATAAGTGACTCCCAGCCGCAACCTAATTTAAGACGTTGTCACGTCAATAATTAATGTGTAACTCAGTCCACATCTCTATTGCAAAACACAGACATACATATATCCCTACCTTTAGGCAAAACTTTGTTGCTAACTGGATGAGTCTTACTTAGGTCATTTAGATTTGAACTAGGCATGTGTCGTTACGCTAATTTCAAGAAACGTAACGTAACCAGTTATTTCGATAGCGTCACCGATTTTGAAACGAGTGATTTTTTGTAACTAGTTATTTCTTCAAATATTTACTACTACGATAACAATAACTTAAAAATTTATTAAATTCAGTCTATCTCTATATAGATTTATATATCTTTATTTTACGATTTTTATATATTTTTTGTAAAAAAAGAAAAGTAAATATTGATGAAATGAACTTCCCTTCATACTTCATCCAGGCTTAGGACTGTCTGCATAACTGTATACTATGTAGCTATTACCAATTATATAAAGCTAATAAACAATGATTTAAAATATTTACAATATTTTTAAGTTATTAACAGAGTTTCCTTGCTCCGTCGTCGGTGTAACGGTGCCTCGCGCTACACGCATAACGCTTTTGTGTTGACTGTTGCTATGTTTTGTCTAGTAACTGCTTACGAAAAATACTTAGTTTCTTGATCGAGTCGTAACTAGTGATTCGGTTACATGGCGCGTAACTAGTTATTGTATCTAGTGAAGTGAAATAACGCCCATGCCTAATTTGAACATTGTAAAATGTGTCTCAGATGTGGGATAGTTATAAAGTACTAGCTGTGCCCGCGACTTCGTTCGCGTGGTTGTCGGAACGTAATGTTATATAGCCTAAAGCCTTCCTCTATAAATGGACTACCCAACAAAAAAAGAATTTTTCAAATCGGACCATTAGTTCCTGAGATTATCGCGTTTAAACAAACAAACAAACAAACAAACAAACAAACAAACAAACAAACAAACTCTTCCGCTTTATAATATTAGTATATTAGTATAGTATATAGTATATAATATGGCTAGTCAGTCCCTCATTGTTGTCATAGTCATCAAATTCATATATTTAAAGAATATTTCATGGTTTGTAAACAATTAAATTTTATGAGCTGCTGATAAATATTACACATAATAATACAGGTTACTGGTAGACGTTTTTGGCGTTAAGTTCCCATTTTGTTTTGTATAATTTGTATTTGATGGACAATAAATTAAATAAAAAATAAATAAAATAAATATGAATACATAGAAAAAAGAAGATATATAGAAAAAAGTAGAATGTACCAGCTATTTCTCTTCCTGCGGTGATCGTAAAAGCTGTTCTAGGAAATAGGCGAAAATCTGAGGAATTAATCAATAGGTGATGTGGACAGCAAGAAGTAACCAGTCACTATTTTGACTCTCATGGATACACCCAACATTATACAGAAAACGTCCTTTGTATCCTATGGCCCTGGGTTCTGTCAGGCCTGTGTCACTCCCCGTTTAGGTATCGAAAATATACCTAAATTATTACTATGCGCGCAGCGGCCTCTCGGAGTGGTAAAAACAGTTATACGAATCGTTTATCTATAGTTATAAGAATGAAATTGGCCTGCAATGGATGTCTAGGTATCTAAACGAAAAGGTGCTGAGTTCTGACGTAAGCTAAAGTAAACCATATCGCTAACCACATTGAGTAGCTATTTCTTTAAATTTATTTGCTGATTTCTGTACGTGAGTATTGGTACTTATTCTGTGGTTCTGTCTACTCCTTAGGGATCGTCCATTAATCATGTGAGGCCCCAAAGAGGAGCGAAATCACGAAATATCACAAGGGTCGTATTTCTATTTCGAATACGAGGGCTGTTTGATAAGTACCCGTTTTCTAAATATATTAATATCACTGGCCGCAAATAAGTATACCAAAAAAATGGCATTCTTTTGTTTTTTTTCTCATTTGACAACGATTCAGTGAAGGCGTGAACTTAAAATTGTTAAAATGGAGAAAGAACAGTATCGGTCTGTAATTAGATTCTTATTTTTGGATGGAAAAACATGTGATGAAATAAAAGTAAGAATGGAAGCGGTTTAGCATGAATGTGCTCCTTCTATGACAACCGTCAGATATTGGTATAACGAGTTTAAGCGGGGGAGAACAACCGTCTTTGATGAGGATCGCCCAGGCCGGCCAGTTGAGGTGACTACAGACGATATGGTTAAGAAAATTGAAAATATCGTTTTAGCCGACCGCCGAATTAAACTTTATTGTTTAAGGCCGTACCTGAATTTTCCGGGGTCCAGTGCTGCCCCCATTTAAAATAAATCATTTCAAAGAAAACGGAGACATAATTTAAAATTTTGCTACTACCAAGTCCTAGATAACCCTTAAAAGTATTTTATGAACTACGGTTTACAGTTTATAATGAGAAAGTTAAGCTTTACTACGCACATTAGCCAAATGTGGCCGTTTTTCGCAAATGTGCGTAGTAAAGCTTAACGTTCTTACTTTAAACTGTAAACAGTAGTTCATAAAATACTTTGAAGGGTTATCTAGGACTTGGTAGTAGCAAAATTTTGGATAATGTCTCCGTTTTCTTTAAAATGATTTATTTAAAATGGGGGCAGCACTGGCCCCGGAAAATTTAGGTACGGCCTTAACAATGATATTGTCTTACAATTGGCGGACTTAACGCTAAAAGCGTTCTCTCCCAGTCAACCATAGGGAAAAACAGATAATTTTACCGGGTGAACCTGCTTCAAAGAAAGCAAAAACCGTCTTATCGGCTGGAAAGGTCATGGCGACCGTTTTTTGGGATTCGCACGGTATTATACATATTGACTATTTAGAAAAGGGAAAAACAATAACAGGGCAGTACTATGCCAATTTATTGGATAAATTTGACGCCGTGTTGAAGGACAAACGACCCCATTTAAAAAAGAAAAATGTACTGTTTCATCACAACGCCCCGGCTCATTCGTCTAGAGTTGTGACGGCTAAATTAGCACAGTTACGCAACGAACTATTGCCTCACCCCCCGTATTCTCCAGATTTGGCCCCATGCGATTTCTTTTTGTTTCCCAACTTAAAAAAATGGCTCGGTGGCAAGCGATTTGGATCAAATGACGAAGTCATTGCCGCCACAGAGGCCTATTTTAATGACTTTCCAAAATCATACTTTTTGGATGGTTTATTGAAGCTTGAGTATAGGTGGAACAAATGTATAGAGTTAAAGGTGACTACGTAGAAAAATAAATGCATATATACAAAAAAAAATGTTTTTTTTTTTCATAAACGGGTACTTATCAAACAGCCCTCGTAGCTGCGCGTGACATTTATCGCCGTTGCCAAGCAACGAATTATTAATAGTTTGTATTCATAGATTTAATCAAGATTTTTTTTAATTCTTTGTACTAAAAAAAATATACGTGATCTAACCGAGGGGGAGGCGGTAAATTAAGACATCACCACGTATCACCAGAGAAAAGTTGCTAAAAACCATCACGTAATTAATGGACGAACCCTTACGTGATAAACATGTGGTCAGGCCTGTGTCACTCCCCGTTTATATGTAGGTATGAAAATGTACCTACTTTATTACTATACGCGCAGCCGGCCCCTCGGGGTGGTAAGTTCAGTTATACGAATCGTTTGTCCAGAGTAATAAGAATGAAATTGGCTTGCAATGGATGTCTAGGTATCTATTCGAAAAGGTGCTGAGTTCTGACGTGAGCTAAATTAAACCATATCGCTAGCCACTGAGTAGATATTTCTTTGAATTTGTTTGCTAAGTGAGACTTCTGTACGTTAGTATTATTTATTCTGTGATGTGGTTAATATCTATATGTATGAATATAGGATGGAGGTATACAGGGACAATGAAGTAAAACACTCACACTGATCTCATCGGGCACGACGAGCTGCGATGCGATGATCATCTCGTGGTCTGTCAACTTGTCCAGTGCCAGCGTGTGCTTTGAGCCGAGCCCCGCTCTGCAAGACACCCTTAACACATGCAACAGATGTAGTGGCTGCTTTATCAACTTCGTTTTTGACCATTTTGATGACAAATCCAATTAAGAAAAACATGGACTAGGGCTGCCAATCTCAAATATCTTATTATTACAATTATATTTTTATATTATCTCTTTATAAAAGTCAATTTGTTACTGATTGATTTTACAATATTTATGTAAAGCCTAAAACTAATTATTTTATAGTATATGGTAAGGTTACCATAACCATGATATTACTTTTCGTATTTTGGCAGCCCTACATAAATGGTATAACAAAATAACAATACCATGCATGTTATTAAAATTTAATAAAACAGCCACAAAAAGAGCAAAACGTGTAATGATATGGTTTGTAATATAAATTAGGAAATTATAAATCTTTTATACTTAATAAAACATTTGAACACACTCCTAAGGGACCGTTAAAGTATTATGTAACAAGAAACACCCCCGTAAGCAAATCTGTTTTTGTCCCCCCCTTCTATGCTAAGTACAGGTCGCGTCATGTAAAAAGAACGCTGGCGGTCACTGCTGCTCATTAGGCGATTTATCGATCTATTTAATGATATTATAACAAATATATTTTTCAATGTACCTATCAATAACCAATTATACCAAGCCATGAGCGAAAATAATACAATAGTCCTAGTACCTTCGTGCGCAAGTGTACCAATGCGCATACACACCCCCTCTACTTTCTTCCAGCGTTCTTTATACATGACGCGACCCATAAGCATTGATATACGTATATGTTTTACAAAATCTGCTCAGTTTTTTTTATTCTTTGATATTATTTTACTGTCTGTATAATGTCAAATCAAATTTGCAAAAAATTGCCTAGAAATGTAAAAAATAATAACTATGAAGATTGCTGACATAATGTAAGTCTAACCCCAGGGGGGCTGGAATTATTTTCATCCCTACTTGTCATAAAAAAAACAAATCAAAGACTCCCCCACCGCTTATTGATGCTTACGTAATACTAGAACGCCCCCTAAAGTATAAATTAAATCTAGTAAAAAAATATATCATTAAACAACCAGGTTACAAGTATAATTTTATATTTTCCATGTATGAACAAAATAGATGACCCATTTCCATTTAATAAATGGCCCGGTGTGAATATACATTGCTAGTTAACAACCGCTTTCGCAAGTTACGCAACCCCGGGCAAGGTCCACACTTCGATAGGTGACCTCAAGCTCCAATTGTGTGGCAGTTGTCAAGCTTCGTCAGATGCCTTTAGGCAGCTTGAAAAATCTGACATTAGTGTTGGCCACTTCGAAACATGAAAGACAAACAACTAAAACTATTTTAAAAGAATACTCATATTTATTAGTCATAATAGAAACATGATCACTATCATAATTGACCGAGCAAGCTTAGCGAGTGAGGGCTATAATTCAAGTTGGGGCGAAAACACATTGTTTGTACGTATGTATGTTTGTTCCGTGATAACTGCCAAACCGATGGTCCGATTTTGATGAAATTATATATATGACTAGCTGACCCGGCGAACTTTGTTTCGCCTGTTCCCGTTCCATTTCCCATATTTTCTCACCGTTTAAACCTTCCCTGGACTACGACAAACATTTCAAGACCAAAATTATCCAAATCGGTTCAGCCGTTCTCAAGTTTTAAGCAGACTAACGAACAGCAATTCATTTTTATTTATATAGATATCAACAGAATTTTAAAGTTCGTTGGGCATCAAAATCGGTTCAGTAGTTTTTGAAATATTAATAAAAAATTGCAAGGTCTAAGTTCGCGGCGAACTACTAGTAGTGTTCAATTTAAAGAAAGTGGCATAAAAAGAATCAGTAAAAATGTACAATAAGGGACATGGAATTTTGGGGTGCTGAGGAGAGGGGAGGTACCCCCACCCTAAGAAGGGGGGGAATCATCTATAGAACCTTTTTTTTTTATCACACAAATAGGTATGTTTCCAAGGGAAATGTTGAGTAAGTATTGTGGCTTAAATGCAAGTTTTGTCATATAATTCGATATACTTTTAGTATATCGAATTATATGACAAAAGGTTCTAAATAGTTTTATACTTGTAGGGAATGACAGGGAATCCCCACACAAATAAAAATATAAACCGTCTACTCAACATTCTTTTATTGAGTAGCTAAAAGAACTTATGAAAACTTTTATTAAAAAGTAAAAAAATGGTGTGCAGGCTGAAAAGACTCTTTCTTCTAAGAATTGACTTGTATGTTTTTAAGTAATGATCATAGAAAAAAATAGGTTACCAACTTTTTAAAGTGATGATAAAATATATTTTTCTAAAAAATATAGGAAAGACAATATTGTCTTGCAATAGCAATAGTTTCATCACCACAT
Organism: Acrobasis repandana; assembly: GCA_963576875.1. NCBI lineage: Eukaryota > Metazoa > Arthropoda > Insecta > Lepidoptera > Pyralidae > Acrobasis > Acrobasis repandana. The sequence continues at coordinate 3,272,715 of OY756230.1, read as the reverse complement.
GAGGTAAGTAGGTACCTAAAGCACGGTATGATGCATGGATCGATACTCACTTGCGTAACTGCTCGCGAGCCCTTTCCTCAGCCTTCTTCCTGCTTTTGGACGTCGGGTCAATCTGGTTCACAAGCCATTTGATTGAGAAATAAGTCACAGCAGACACAAATGCAACACGTATTGCCATTTGGAACACATCGTTTCGCGTAAATGCTGAGCCCTCGATCACCATGACGAATAACGGGTAGTTAAACTATAACAACAGAATTATGAAGCTCCTATTTTTACACCGGTTCTATTAGAATTTTGATACTTTTCGATCACTTCATGAAACTAGAAAATATTCTTCATCACGCTTTTGTGAATTTTGCAGCATAGACAACATAGAGTTATAATGAAATGTCAAAATTTGACGTTTCCCTTTTCACCCCATTTTAGTTTTAAAATAGATAATCAAGAAATACCACTCTATTCTATTCAACAGCGCGCAAAAAATAACAGGTTTCTATTCTTGAAAATGTTACGTGTACTAGACACTTTATATTTAAAAATTAAAGTGTCAAATTGTGTCAATGTCAAATCAGCATGTTGAAATTGTTGAATGTGTTGAAAACAAAATAACCTCACTTTTTTACATAAAATTTTTAGAATTATTTAATTTTAGGTATCTACCTATATAAAATAGTCTTTTACCACGGGAATTAAAATGAAGAAAAACAAAGGAGCTCCTCGAGCACCCTTGGTGAATTCGAGAAAAGCTTTGCGTAAACAAAAAAGGCAAGAGAAAAAGATACATCGTAAGGAACACTATTTGAAGAAAAAAACTGAACAAGAAGCCCCTAAATATGAACCGGGGAAGTTTGTCAAAAGACTTGCTGATACTTCTGATCCTGACACAGAAATTAAGGTAAGTAATTATGCTTTTATTTTACAATATGTATTAAAATAGAAAATGAAACTATTTATACACACTTCATGATGGTTGCTGACACATTTTGGTATTATTTAGTTAACCAAAGAACTTACCATGAGGAATAATATACAATTTTTTACCCGAAACAGTTGCACTGAGGAATAATATGTGTGGAAATATGATATACCTTTAAACCTGTAGTGTAAAATAAAAAAAGGTAATGATTTAAAGAGTCTTATTTCATTTAAATCTTATTTCGTTTTTCAGAAGAAAAAGCCAAAATTGCAGCCATCCTTCCAAGACATCATGAGCAGACAGATACAAAAGGAAAAGACTGAGACTCAGAAACTAAAGTCTCAAATGGAAAAACAAAGAAAGAAGATGTTGGTGCAGGCCAATGACGATGAGGACAAGGTCATAAAGAAGCTGGAGAAGCAACTCGGGCTGAACAAAGCCAAGAACAAGAATAACTACTTTGCAGATGACGGGCTGGATTGTATCCTTTCAAAATTTATTTCTGCATAAAATATATTAACACTTCGCCTGCTGAAAAATGCACCGTGTGTGTTTTGCGAAAATGAAAACACATACGGTGCATTTTCAGCAGGCGAAGTGTTAAGTATTTATGAATTCTGCCCATGGGCAAAAATCGCATCGATGGTGACGTCACAAATCTGTAAATGTGGGCATGCAAATCGTGCCATGTGTAGTAGATCCGCCACTGGGTGTGATTATGGTTTCAAGGTTCACCAATATGAATATTAATAAATAATTTATTTTACAGGGTCTAACAACATATACTAAAACCTTTTTAAGCCCTTACCTTTTTAATTCAGTCCATTATACTGAACAACTTTCAAATAAAAGGGAAAAGTTATTCAGTGTCATGAACTGAATCTTCCCCTAAAATAGTTTTAGTATATTTTGTTAGACATTATATGCAAAGTTAATGTATAAAATATACACCTGTGCAAAGTTGTTTGTAGTGTATTTTTTTGTCTAATTATTATAAGAGATAAAGAAGTGTACTTTAATACTGGACTAGGACTGCCTCCGTGGTCCAGTGGTCAAGGCGTCTGCCTTGTGATCCGGAGGTCATGGGTTCAAAGCCCACTGGAAAGCATACTTTATGAAAAGTTGTTTTTAGTCTGGTTAGGATATTGCAGGCTTGAATCACCTGATTATCCGAAAAAGAAAGATGATTCCGTGCTTCGGAAGGCACGTATAGCTGTTGGTCCCGAACGCCATCTAGCGTTTGTCAGACGGCAGTCGTTCTGTGTAAAAAACCAGTAACCTCGTCAAATCACCTAGGTAAGGTAGCAGACCCCGGGCTCTGAAGTGTTACCGCTGAGGATGCAACTGGGAATACGCTCGGATGATGATAGAGAAGTGTACTTTAATATTATTAATACAAAACTTAACTATACCATTCAGATCTATTAGAAATATGTGACAGAGCAACATCGGAACAGATAGTAGCGGCTGAGAAGCACCTTGCAAGCGTCGAAAACGAATCTGACTTCGAGGAAGACTTGGCTGAAGTAACTGGCAAGAAATCTAGCAAAGAAAAGAAGAAAGTTGATGAAAATAGCGAAAATGAGGAAGATATTAACTCTGATGATGATGTTGATAGTGGTGAAGAAGATGACTTGTCTGGCAATGAAGATGGTATTGGTGATGATGAAGATGACTTAGGTGCTGAAAGTGAAGGTGATATGTCCGATGGTAGTGGTAATGAAGGATTTGATGATGAGGACATGTCTGAAGATGAACCAGAAGGTAAGTTAAGTTCGTCTATTGTTTATAAACTGATTATAATTTTTTATGAGATAAAATCAATGCAAATTCTATTGTGTATGATTTGGTGACTATGAATGTGATAAAATTTATTGTTAAGTAAGTACCTATTTCTTCTTGCAGAGGTGCCTACGAAATCAAAGAAATCGCAGAATCCAAAATTAAAAAGTAAAACAGAAGAATTAGAAAAGAAACTGGACACTAAATCAAAAAAATTTAAAGAACAAAGTAATAAAGAGAGAATTGTAAAAGAGGATGAACTGAGCAAAGTTTTCAGTGATGATGAAGTTTCTCATTTGTCTGGTGATGATGATCTAGATGGGGTTTCTGGTGATGAACTTGATGATGAGGAACTTGATGGTGATGAACTCGATGATGATGAACCAAAGGAAAGTAAAGAAAAGCCTGATATTTGGGAAGACATTTATGGAAGGAAGAGAGATAAAGAGGGCAATGTTATTAAGGTAACAGGATAATTTGTAAAGTTATATTGAAACATGAAGATTACTAACGACAAAATCATTGTTTGGTTGATCCAAGATTGAAATATACATAATTAGTTTTGTTTGTTTTTATGTTTGTAGGAAGAAAAAGGCATATACATTCCACCACATTTGAGGAATAAAGCTTCTGCTACAGATAAAGATATGATCCAACTCAAAAGACAAGTGAAGAGTAAGTCTTACATTTCGTTCCATTACACCTACAGATTCTTGCCATTTAAAAATAAATGGGCAAGTGCGAGTCGGAATCGTACATGAAGGGTTCCGTACCACCGTACAATGTTTTAAAACGCTGAAGAAACACGTTCCTTTAATTTTAACTTTATCTTATTTTTAGTATTTGTTGTTATAGTGGTGGTCATAGTAATACATAATCGGTGAAAATTTCAGGTGTCTAGCTATTACGGTTCAAGAGATAGGGCCCTGTGACAGATCGAGTTAAAAATGCTGAAAAAAACACGTTTTTGTATGACAACCCCCTTTAATTTTCAACTTTTTTTTATTTTTAGTATTTGTTATAGCGGCCGCAATAATACATAATCGGTGAAAGTTTCAGGTGTCTTGCTATTACGTTTCAAGAGATAGAGCCCTGTGACAGACGGACAGACAGACAGTGGAGTCTCAGTAATAGGGTCCCGTTTGCACCCTTCGGGTATGGAACCCTAAAAACTTACATAAACAAAAGCTGCAAGTTAAAAATGTGATTCATTTTATATTCAAACATAATGTGGTATTGCCAAATGCCGTGTGGTGTGACTTCCGGCTTAGAATAGGACCACTCCATATTCTCTTCCTATCGATGTCCTAAGAGGTGACTAATAGGCTAAGCACAATTTGTTTTTTGTTTATTTTCGTACACAAAGAATTAAAATATAATTAAAATTTCAGGTGTCCTCAACAAGTTAGCTGGTACAAACCTTCACTGGGCCTGCACGACCATAGAGAATCTATACTCAAACAACAGTCGGAACTCAGTCAACACAGCATTAACTCAGCTCTGGCTAGATGCTACTGTGGGTCCATCTGCCACCCCAGACAGATTGGTGGCAGAACATGCTGCGTTGGTGTCCGTGTTACATGCCAACGTTGGCAATGAGATAGGTAATATGAGATTCTATTTTTTCTTTAGTGTTACTGTTCAATATACATATGTATCGAGACTTGTCAAGCGATTTTAAGACGCTTATAGTGTACTATACAAAAGTGCTTTGTGCGGCCCGATTCGATCATTTCATATTTCATTTATTCACCATTTGTAAACAATATACACATTCACTGTCATGCACTTTACAATTAGTGTTCTTAAAACTATTTACAAAATTACCTTCTTAGGCATTGGGAATTGATTTTAAACAACATTACAATTCATAAAATTCCAAAAATTATTAACTGGGATATCATAATTAATCTATACTAATATTATAAAGCGGAAGAGTTTGTTTGTTTGTTTGCTTGTTTGTTTAAACGCGCTAATCTCAGGAACTAATGGACCGATTTGAAAAATTCTTTTTTTGTTGGGTAGTCCATTTATAGAGGAAGGCTTTAGGCTATATAATCCGACAACCACGCGAACGAAGTCGCGGGCACAGCTAGTATTAAATATAGATAATTTAATATAATTTAAATTAGGCATAAATGTCGTTAAAATGTCCTTAATTACTTAAGTTTGTCCGTCCAATATTCCGTCATACTGTAATAACTTTTGTCTATCATAAGTTTTTTTAATTCAGTGTTAAACTTTTTTCCCTGAAGGTCTTTAATTCTTTTTGGTAGGTGATTGTACACCTGAATTGCCATATAATACGGACTATGTTGGTACAATGCAAGATTCCATAGGGGTAGAATTAAGTCATTACCGCGGCGCGAGGTGTATCGCCTAGGCCTGTCCTCGTATTTTTCAAATATGTGTGGGTGTCTTCTTACAAAGCGGCATAATTCGTATATGTACATGCCCGTAACTGTGAGAATATTTAGCTTACTAAAGAGGTCCCGACATGTTTCTCTGAGTTTTGTGAAGGTTATTATTCATTGATCATAAATAAAGCCATTAGTTATGATCAATGATCGGAATCTGGGTGCTATTTGGAACGATATCACTTATATGGATATGACGATAATCCCGGGAATTCTCGGGAAAAATCATTAATATTATTAAAAATGTGTAAAATAGTGTTTATTTTAAAAATCCGTTTATTTATTATTTCAGTGTTTGGATTTACACAGTAGATACTTAATTATTTAAATATAGGGTCATCTTAAAAAATAAAACCGATTTTATTTTCTAAATGAAAATATATTAATGAATACTTTACTTTAATTTTTCCGAGCTATTTACATCCAACAAGTCTTACCTGATTAATAGAAAAAAAAATCTAATTGAAAAATATTTTTCGTACAATTAAAATACAATTTTCTGACAATATACCTACATTATTTTATTGCGCGAAATATCATACAGAGAAAAACGTTGTTATAGAAGGTACCTACCGATTCCGATTCCCGAGAATGTTGGTCATATCCATACTTTTGATAGTAATAGCATCCAAGGTTCCGATCACTGGTTATGATTGCTGTTACAGTGTTACTAGACTCTAGCTTAGATCTGCTGTGGTCTACGAGTAGTAGTCCTTAGATTTTAAGTTGAGTTAAGATGTTATATAATGGATAGTTTTACACCGTTTAACTTTACACTGATTTATTTCCGATATTCAAATGTTAAATGGGTGATATGAATGGATGTTGAAAGCTGACTGAGTAAAAAGTACGAAATATGTAAGTGTGTCATCTGAGTAGAATACCTAAGTGTAATGCCTAATGCTGTTTTCACATGACACCGCGGCCGTGTCATGTGAAAATAGCCTTAGGCAGCTTAAAAAATAACTGATTTAAGTCTGCCTCTCCAAACCGTCTGGCCAGCGTGGAGAGTGTAGGCAAAATCCTCTGGCTGCTCTGGCCAAGTAAGGCTCTGGCAGTACAGAGAGGGTCGTGCTCTTGCAGTGGAGACCAAAAAGACCTGATGATGATAATGAAGTCTGGCACTACCCAGTAAGGGTCTTCCTATGCTGCTATCTTTTTCAGTCGCTCAGAACAGTTATTTTCTATATTAAGGGAGAGATTCCGTCGCTCTGTCTCGCTCTAGCAAATGACGCTTCTTAGAGACAGAAAAGGATAGCAGCATAGGAAAGTGCTGTTCCGTGCTGACAGATGTGGCCCAACCCTAACAATTTTGAAAGTCAGTGTGGGCTACATTCCGCAGCTAGTTTTTGAAACTACAAGTAAAAGTCAAATTTAATTTTTCAGGTGCACATTTCCTGCAAGAACTGTCAAAGAATTTCGATGAGATGATGATACATCCTCAACCTCAGGAAGACAAGAGATTGGACAACTTAGTTTCATGTTTAGCGCATTTATATTGTTTTAAGGTACCTATGTAAAACATACCTATATTATGATAACATTCCAATAAATCAAACGCATAAAGAAGTTAATATGAATGAAAAATACAACATAACTGATATACCAAAAAAGCGTACTCTGCTAGAAAACCAAAATCCTGTATTATTTCTAGATGTCGCTACTATCTCGCCTGCTAGCCATACAAAGGATGCTGGATACCACAGACCATGGATCAAGAAAGACAGCCTCTGTATGAATTTGCGTGTCGATCTGACGTCAAATTGACTTTATTTAGTACCGTCACTTTTAGTCCGTGTATGTCAATTCATTAGATCGGACATTGTGCTCTCTACTGTAAAATACCTAAATCTGCCGTTTTGAGTCGTAGAAACTCGTCGAAAAACGGTGGAGGAAGTAATAAAAATATTCCTTCCGTTTGTAAGTGAATTTCTTATTAAATATTGTATTGAAAATTGGCACGCCAGGTTTTCATACAAATTGAAGGACTTTCTTTATCTAGTAGACTACTTTAAGTATATGATATACAGATCTGTGCTGGATACTTAGGCTGACGGTTTTCACAAAAAATCAAAGATGGCGCTTGCTTGTTTATAGTAAATACGCTTATACCGCCATCTTTCGGAAATTAAGCGGCACCACTACGAAACTACCTTCTTTCGCACTAGTAGCTCTATCTAGCTACCACAATTAAACCATAAATCGCTTTAAAGTACGAAGGATAATACTTAAAATTTTATCGATGTTCCAGATTTACCATGCATCACTCCTATATGACATTCTAAGCAGACTCCTAGATGAACTATCCGAGAAGCACATAGAATGTGTACTCGTTGCGTTACGAAGTGTTGGGGGGGTGTTGAGAAAGGAAGAACCATTAGCTTTGAAGAACTTCATACATGAGACGCAGAGCAAAGTGGCCAAGTTCAGCGAAAATGCGGCTAGTGGGTATGTATTTAAGAATCATTTTGCTGTTTTTCAAAAGTTATCAATAGAGTATATTACGTATATAAATATACTGATTTTATTCTGAGGGTGGATTCAATCCATGATATTGAACAACTTTCCCCAAGGAACAACATGTATCGAAATATAAGAAAAACATTTTTGCTCGATAGAAACTCGTATCCGCTGATCGGTTCACTACGAGTATAAGGGAAGGCCAAAACTTATATTTTCATATTTTGATATATGTTCCTTGGTGAAAGTTGTTCAGTATCATGGACTGAATTTAGCCTTAAAATAGTTTCAGTATATTTTGTCACACCCTGTATAATTAGTTCAGGGGCATCGCCAGGCCAATCATAACAAAAAAATTAAAAATTCACTGATGAACGCATTGTTTGATGACGTCACTAAGGTGGCGGATTATTAAAAAATAATAATACTTTTTATTAGTAAACCGATAAACACTTGATAATGTTTGTATATCTAATGTTTGTACTATACGTACGCCGGTAGCCCACTGCTCACAACCGCCTGTCGCCCGGTAGCGGGTGGTAAATGGGGTGACATTTAAATGGGAGATCTTTGGTAGGTTTTGCATTAGTCTGTTTATTCATCATCATTTCAGCCGCATAACGTCCACTGCTGGACATAGGCCTCTCCCAAGGATTTCCAAAATGACCGATCCAGAGCGGCCTGCGTCCAGCGCTTTCCAGTGACCTTAGTCAGATCGTCTGACCACCTTGTGGGTGGGTGTCCAACGCATCGCTTGCCAGTACGTGGTCGCCATTCGAGAACCTTTTTGCCCCATCGGCCATCGGTTCGTCGCGCTATGTGTCCCGCCCACTGCCACTTCAACGAGCTAATCCGCTGGGCTATATCAGTGACCTTCGTTCTCCTACGAAGTCTGTTTATTACCTTGTTTTATTATGAAACACGGTACTTATGATAGAATATGTTTTTTATTTCGCTACTTTCCTTGGACATAACTAGGGGGTTCATTTATAATTACCATTTATTTTGTCAAACTTTAAACTTTCTCTGAACTTCGGCTATTTACATAAAATAAAGCTATTGTTATTTACGACTTTTTTTTGTCTTGACGACCTCCGTAGTGTAATGTTCAACACGCTAGTCCGCCAATCCGGCGGTTCTGGGTTCGATCCCCAGCCAGGGCAAGTTGGAAAATGAACTTTTCCAAATTGTCCTGGGTCTTGGGTGTTTATCTATATATGTATTTATTATAAAAGTTAGTATCCCATAATACAAGTTTAAAACTTACTTTGGGGCTAGCTGAATTAGTTAGTATGATTTGTCCATATTTTTTTTATTGTGTCTTGTTCGGGCAAATGGTAACTTTGATAAACTGATTTACAGAACTCGCATTAAATTCCTGCTAGAAGTTCTAATGGCTGTCAAGAATAACAATCTTACAAAAATCCCCAACTACGACCCTACTTACGTCGAGCACCTAAGGAAGTCGACGCGGGGCGTCATACGGAAAGGAAATTACATCACTCTGCTGAACATAAGATTAGAAGACTTATTGAAAGGTACACCGTACGTTTTCTCTTTACCGACTGCTACTCATTACCTGATTTTTTAAAGTAGACATATATATTGTTCATCTCCACAGCTGTCAATAAGCAAGCTAAGATTTTTTTAATGTTTGCAGCGGATGAGCGAGGAAAGTGGTGGGTAGTTGGTTCCGCGTGGGAAGGGAACAACATCAAACCCGAAGAGAAGAGCGTGAAGCTTCCTCCCAGCATGGACCAGAAGCTGTTGGAGTTAGCGCGGAAACAAAGGATGAATACTGACGTGCGGCGGAGCATATTCTGCGTGCTTATGTCTGCTGAGGTGAGTTGAAGTTGTATCTGAATTAGTGTTCCCGGGGACTATAGGCTTTTAGCTCTAAATTTAAGCCTATCGGTCCTTTTCAGGGCTATGTCATTTAGCCTAAAAAGCCTCTTTTGCGACTGTAGGTTTTTTTAAAGTAATAGACTTATGTTTTTGCTAAAGCCATTTTTGAGACTCAGCCTAAGTAAGCCATCATAATTATGAATAAAGCATTTATTTTATTGTGCATTTATCTTGAAAAAAGAAAAGAAAATTAATATTTTCCTATTGCCAAAACAACATCAAACCAAAAGCCTATAAAGACTTTTAATTCTTAGGGCTTGGCCTATTCAACAGGCTTAGCCTAAAGGACTAAAAGCCTATATAGGCATTTAGCCTCTCAATCCCCTGAATTAAAGAGTAGCCTTCAAAAAAGGCTAAAAGCCTATAGTCCTCAGGAACACTAATCTGCATTCTGTAATCCAAGATGGCCAACACTGAAAATAAAATTATTTATATTGGCAATATTTTATTTGGTTTTTTTAAAATGGCTGAGTTAAAATTTATGTGCGTAAATGAAGTCGAGTGGGGAAGCGCGTTCTCAAGAGGACAGCATCTAATTCCAACTTTTATCTACGATGCCACGACGTAATACTGTTTTAATTGATTTATTTTTCAGAGTTTTTGACGTTTAGTTTTTTTTTATTGCAATAATATGAAGATGAAAATGACGATGTTTAATTGACGTTTTATTAGTCTTAATTTACTATGTATCATGGGTATAGACGATATTGAAAAGGATGCCAATGAATTCAAATCCACCCTGTATATATTTCCAGGACTATATGGACGCCTTCGAGAAGTTACAACACCTCGGGCTGAAGGGTCAGCAAGAGAGGGAGATCGTGCACGTGCTGCTAGCGTGCTGTCTCCAAGAGAAGACCTTCAACGCTTACTACGCAATGCTGGCGCGGAAGTTGTGCGACACCGACAGGAGATATCAGGTTATTACAACACCCGGCACATTGTGCAGGTATAATTAGAGGCAAAAGTGTGCGCGCGCAGTGACCGCCATTTTGTTTCAACTTGTGCCGGGTATTGTACCTTATTCAATTAGAGTTCAAAAGTCCAAGGAACAGAACAAATTCAATTTCAATTCAATCTCGTAATTTCGGTATGTCCTTATTATTATTGTTACGAAAGTGGGTTGGGGATAGGAAAGGAAACGACAATTCTATGAAATCGTACCTTTATTTACAACCTTTGTAGTCCAGTAATTGATAGTGCTCTTTCCACACCTTACGCGGAAACGTCACAGTACTGTCTTGCGCGCGGAAACGCCACTGAATTGTCACTGCACCGTCCACTTCACCGTACTGCCACTGCAATGTCCTCTTCACTTTTCACTTTTACTCACTACTTATCTTCTTTCTTCCGGTTTCACTTCTCAACTAAAAACTGCCCTTGGCCCCGCCTTGTACTGCTTATAATATACCCCTAAATTCGAACAAAGTCGCATCAATGTTCCATATTCAAATCACAAATTTTCTATCGCCTTCTCTCTCACTCATCTTCTGTCCCGTATTTTCTTTTCCATTGGTCTAGAGTTATCTAGAAACTTCTTTCGGTACTTCAAAAAACACTATACCTGACTGTGATTTCTGACTGTGATTTGAACCGGGGTCTTTCGATTCACAGCCCAATGCATAGACCGCTAGGCCAACATCGCTCTGACGTGTTTGATGAAATTTTCCTTTAGGTGAATTCTTCTTTTTTTGTTCGAATTCGTGACGTTGACATTGTCATTCATCGTCCTACGCGACACTGCCCCCTCTCAAGACATGATCGTCCCGATCATTATTGCTTCCGATAACCGTTCCCTTTCGTAGTGTTTGCTCCACGTCATGAGGGTTGAAAACAGGTGCCAACGCAACTTGGCCACTTCCCACTAAGGTTCTGGCCGGAATCCATGGTGCGTCTGAGATTCCTCCCTCTATGATGGCACATCTCCGCGGTTTCCCTTCACTATTAGGCGGCAGTATAACAGGGACCGATGTCTGAGATCTTGGGTTAAGTATAGTGTCCCTCAAACATAACACCTTACCAAAATTTCCTCCTTTCATCGGAATTTCATCATTGCCATGTTTTAGAACACCATTTTTTTTAAGTCAATATTGCACTGATGATTTTGCAGGAAGTCCAAACCAATAATGCAGTCATCAGAGATGTCTGCGATAATCACTCTTTGCCAATAAAGTGTTTCCCCGATCTTAATGGCTACATTTTTTTTCTCCTTGATTAAACTATCTATCACTAAAGTATTTCCGTCGCTTGTCTGCTTCACAAGAATTTCTGGGGCTTTGCTACTCGTACTACAGGCCAGCGCCCACCCCGCAGCCCTGGCCTTCTCTAGTTTTCCTGTGGCTGCTCCGACGTCGAAACCGCCGCATCCACTTGACGTCGGAAAGTTGAACGTTCACGCTTCGGACAAGTGCTTCGAATATGGCCCCGTTCCCCACACTCATAGCATATCGGGTTGTAGGGTCGTCTGTCTTCTGCTGTTTTCTGTGACTACAACCTCCCGTAGCCCTCAGAGCTCGTGAATCATGACGCACCGCTTCTACTTCCAAAGCGTGGGCCACTGCTTCTTTCAAGGTGGTGTGGTGATCTAGACGCACAGCCGCCCTGACTTCGGAATCCCGTATTCCATTAATGAAAACCTGCAAGAGCATCTCCTCCACGACAGATGGCGATGATTGATATGCCTTGCGCACCAGTCTTTCCACTTCAACGGACCACTGTTCGATTCACAGCCCAATGCATAGACCGCTAGGCCAACATCGCTCTGACGTGTTTGATGAAATTTTCCTTTAGGTGAATTCTTCTTTTTTTGTTCGAATTCGTGACGTTGACGTGACGTTTCATTCATCGTCCTACGCGACATTATGTACTCTCAAGGGCAGTAGTGGCAGTTGCTTTGTTTCTTCGGGAGTTTACTGTATTTTTTTTATTGAAAAATTTTTCAGGAGCGTGGGCATTTTTTGAAATAGCAATCGGCACTTCCGGAGTGCCACTTTTTTTGTCGCCCCACGCTTTTACAAAGATTAAATTATAATTTTTTTCTTTCGATTTCATAAAAGTTGCTGACGACATCATTTATTTACAGCCAAGTTTGGTGCTGCCTAAGCGCAAGTAGGGTTTCTACACACATGTATATTTTGTGTTCAGCTTTCACTGCAGTTCTCTATCTGGGACAAGATCAAGGAGTTGGAGAACCTCCCCAAACACAACCTCGCCAACTTAGCAATGCTCCTGGTGCATCTTATAATGGAGAAAGGATTGCCGCTCTCAGTTCTTAAGGTAATTTTTCAAGATACTATAACCTTGATTTATAACGACCCCCGTGGTGTATTGGTAACCACGCTAATCCGCCACTGGCGGTTTCGGGTTTGATCCCCGGTTAGGATAAGTGTGAAAATGGCCTTTTTCTAATTGTTCTGGGTCTTGGCTGTTTTTTTATACAGGTTACTTTTTAAACACCGGCAACATTTTTCATAAATCAGACAGAACAGAACATAAGTAACAAGTTAACTAATAATAACTAAACTAAAATTAATGCTGCCTACACACGACACAACTTGGCACACAACCTGCAGTACAACATGTTGGAGTTGCGGTCGGAATGTTTTCTACACACGTAGCAATTGCCACTATATTAAAACTACAATTAGATATTACTTTGTTAGAATTTGCAGAGATAGAAAACGTGTTTATTTAAATAGTATATATATTTATAATTTAATAAAGTAGCTCAACTTAAATCTGGTTTTATTCTTAAGGTATGTATACATTTCATTATATTATTTTATTTAAATGTCAGTAAGGACCCTTCCAGACGACGTATTTTTTACGCTCGTACGACGCGCGTTTTCATCGCGTTTTCGCAGATGTTACTCGTTTTTTGTCGCAAATGAAACGCGCTGCAAGCGCGCGTTTGTATCGATTCAAACGCATTTGAAACGAATTTCAAACGCGCGTTTGTATTGATACAAACGCGCGTTTACAGCACGTTTTATTTGCGATTATTGAAAATGCACGTGGAGGGGCGCTTTATAAACGCGATACAAACGCGCGCTTACAGCGCGTACTGATTGCGTTCGAAAAACGTGGATTGTGTGTAAAGGTTAAAACGTGCCGGCTTCCTTGCGTTTGCTAAGCGTTCAACTTGCGTTTGTATCGAAAAACCTCTCGAATGGTACCTCAGCCCATGAAACTGAACAACTTTTTTTTCTTAAACATTCCCAAAATTCCAAAAATAAAATTCGGATTTTCATACAAATTGACTCGATCAGCTGATCAGTTTGTATGTAAATTCAATTTTTTTTTGGGTTTCGTGAAAGTTGTAGAACAAAAGTTGTTTAGTTTCATGGGCTGAGGTACCATCTGAGAGGTTTTGCTTTAGTTCATTAACACGTTGTATAAGAAAATATAGGCCCTAATAATGTCACGGCGTACTTAAAAAAAAAATAATTAAAAATATGGTTGCAGAATACATTATTACATGGCGCTACATATACTAATGTAATGTTAAATATATTTAGAACCGGAGGATTTTACAAATTCTTTGAGAATGATTTTACATTGCCTGTTTTGCAACGATAGATGATACAATTTTGGTATCATTACAAAACCAGCAATGTAACGCAATGTCACGGTGGGAATACATTCAATATGCAATTTGTTAGGACACGCCCACAACACGTCTACACACATAACAATCTGTAGTACAACACCAAGTTGTTAGTGCAGGTTGTATGCCATGTTGTGTCGTGTGTAGGCAGCATAAGTCATCATAAGATCTTTTTTAGTCTCCACTGCAGGAGCACGACCCTCTCTGTACTATCAGAGCCACATATTAGCCAGAGCAGTCAGAGGATTTGGCCTACACTCTCCACGCTGGCCAGATGGGTTGGAGAGGTCTTACTGATGTTTATAAGCTTTGTTTAGCTTGTGTTTCCTAAGTCGCCTTCTTCGACATCCACGGGAAGACTTGGAGTGGTTTTATTCTACTCTGCCGTGAACCACACGGCTTAACTAACACGCCAAAACTAAGTAACCAATATTTTTTTTTATTATTTTTTTATTTTATTATTATTTATTATTTCTAGATAATCCAGTTCTCTGATCTGAACAAAACGACAGTTCGCTTCATGAGACGGATCCTCCTAGCTATCATAATGAACGTGGACCTACAAGCGTCTCTCGAGGTCTTCTACAGGATATCCAAACCCCCGAAACTTCACATGTTCAGAGAGAGCCTGAAGCTATTCATACAGCACTTTTTGATCAAGAATACTGGCAAGAAAAATGAAGTATTGAGTGACGAAGAAATGGCAACGTTAAGAGAAAGGGCAGTGGAAGTGGATAGGATATTGACTATGCATGAATCTAAGTTAAGGTTATAATTTATAACCTTAACTTAGATATAATATAATGTATAACAATAATATGTTAATAAATGTTTATGTCGATGTATCTCAAACTCTGATTTCATATGCATTGCTTCTTACATACAGGGTGACTGTTTAAACGTCAGCCAAATTTTTGGAGCAAGATCAGTCCATGATACAGAACTAATTTCTATAAAAAAAGTTATTAAAAAACGATAAAAAATTTTCGTCCTCCCATACAAAATCCGTTTGGCTGAGCGCTGATTTGTATGGGAAGACGAATTTTTATTATAGTCTTTCTTTGTTTGTATTTATGGAAAGTAGTTTAGTATCATGGACTGAACTTGCCCTAAAAATTTGGCTGGTGGTTAAAAAGTCAGCCTGTATAATATAAAAAAGGTAAAATATACACAGCGTAATGAAATGTGACCAGAATTTTTTTTTGTGTGCAAAATGGTTGTATTAGTACCTTATACACGACGCACCCGTAATTCAGCACGATACAATCTTTTCAAGGTAAGTTAAGTTATAATTGTTATAAATGAACAGTTTACAATTTGAAAAGTCCAATTTTCTAATAAATATCCCAACTTGGTGAAATGGTAGCATAAGTGGCGACCTCATTTGAAATAAATTGTTTAAAACTAAATATGGTGATATTTAAAAATTTGATTTGTATCAATGTGTAAAAAGACCTTACTATTTTATGAATAACCTTTGAAATTATTACTAATAGTCCGTCTATACGGACTACCAATATTACTTTCAAAGGTTATTCATAAAATAGTTTGTAGGTCTTTTTAGACATTGATACAAATCAAATTTTTAAATATCACCATATTTAGTTTTAAACAATATATTTCAAATGAGGGCACCACTTCACCTTAGGAGTAAGAAGAAAGTAAGTTAAGTTCTAGAAAGTAAGTTGAGTAATATTAGTTTGTATATTTATTTGTTTGTATAATTGTTTGTTTGTTTTTTTTTATATTTGTTACCTCTTCACGCTTTATCTACTAAACCAATCTTATTGAAAATTCGCATACACATAGTTGTGAAGAACATAGTGTACCTCATCCCGGAAAAAAGGATTGTTCCCATGGGATTCGGGATAAGCGGGCAAAAGCTAGTTTCTAATGAATAGCCAACCTAAAGTAAAGACCTTACCACACACCAAGCTGACGACCTCCTCGCTCACTGGTTGCAACACTTGCAACCGGAGATTTATATCGTGTTCTTCAAAGAATACTTAGGCCTTAGGCCGTGAGTCGAGTCGCACTTTAGTAGACTGTTATGCCACCACTACTAACCCGCTTGTTTCCAACAAGTCAAATCAGATAGGTAGGTACTTTTTCTTAACGTCAAAACAAACATTTTCTATGGGATTTGTATGAAATACCAAACCGTGACGTCATAGTTTCTTGGAGTCAAGTAACGCCTTTACTATCAACTTAATAAATCTAAAATCACGTTAAAAATGGATATGATCAATGACATGTGACATTATTTTGTGACGTTTTATTCTCATAACAGTACAAAATAATTTATTTTTGACCTAGGATCAGTGCCGGATTAAGCAAGCCACCCTTACTACTGTGACATGCGGTTGAAAACGGTATGCCAAAGGTCGATCTCTCTATAATCGACCTTTGGCATTCCGTTTTCAACCGTATGTCATAGTTGTTAAGGTTTATTTTAAATTGATTTATTCTTAGTATTTTGGCCGCGCCTCGCCTGGTGTGCGCTGGGCCTCACTTTCATAATCTATGCAAGGGGATTGGTCACGATAAGTGACATAAAATATGTTGAACTTCCTCCATGCTTCGGAAGGCACGTTAAGCCGTTGGTTGGACTGTCATCATTAGATGACAGTCGTGAAGCTTCGTATCTGCCTTTAGGCAGCTTGAAGCTGACAACATTATTGGCCATTTACGATAAAACAAAAAAGAACGGTCTCTAGGTGAGCGGCCATTTGAGAACGCAGGGCCCGTAGCAATCGCTACTCTTGCTATATGGTTAATCGGCACTGCCTAGGATACCACACTCATTCAAGTTATCAGAATCTAAACGTCGTCTAATCACAGAATAGATACTAATACTGCGTACAGAAGTCTCACTCAGCTAAGAAATTCAAAGAAATATCTACTCAATGTTATTAGTGATACGGTTTAATTTAGCTCACGTCAGAACTCAGCACATTTTTGTATAGATACCTAGACATCCATTGCAAGCGAATTTCATCCTTATGACTCTGGCTGGACAAACGATTCGTATAACTGAATTTACCACCGAGGGGCCGCCTGCGCGCATAGTAATAATGTAGGTACATTTTCAATACCTAAACGGGGAGTGACACAGGCCTGGTCTAATCACAAGTTGAACTTTGAATACTCTGTAATTATCTGCTAATTAAAATTAACATAAAATAGAAATGCGCTGCACTTTCCCGATAACTTACTTTAATCTTATCTACATACATTAATGGGTGGACTATAATTTATGATTATGATAGACCTACATTAGGATAATTATAATTATGAGGGACAAGTACTCAGTGTTTTTTTTTGTAGCGGGTCACCGTTTCAGGTTCGGCAAAAATTCTTTCGTTCGCCTTTATTCCTAACGAGGCAGACACGGCCGTAAATGCCAGAGGCCAGGTTGTTCGTTTCGCGCCGCTTTCTTTGAACTTGCTCGATTTTACGAAAATAATGTAAATTTCTAATGTTTAAGAAATCAGATAACTTTTCCATTTTTATTACTATTTTCATTTTCTTATTTTTTTTGAACGTGTCATTTAGGCACTTATATGCCCTTTTCCGGTCGGACAGGGTTTTCTTTACATATTGTATATAATTTTTTATTGTATATAAAGTTCTGAGATAAAGTAATTATTTAGTTGTTAAGTATTGAATAGGTATATATATATAGGTAAACCCAACATACCCTTGGCTAAGTTAAAAAAATAAAATAAAATGATTGATAGATTGATAGTTATTTATTATTTAGAGAAACAATGAATTAGAGATGCAACGGATAGTGGTTCGGCCGGATACCGGATACCGAATGTTCGGCCTGGCCATCGGCCGGATAGCCGAATATCCGGCCGGCAGTAGTATATCTAAACTTAAGATTTTAAATAATCTCTAAATCTAGCATTTTCATGTCACGTGCTGTTCAAGTTTCGGCGTGTTAAGTTTTGTAGGTACAGTAAGGAAGCGGACGGTATTTTTGGAGTCAGTACGGAACGATTTCGCATAAACTAGATTTACTTTACGCTCACGTTAAAACAGTATTGTGGCATGTTGCTTTTCTGTAACCTGTAACCAAATAAGTTCGTTGTGTGCTTACATGTGTTAATTGTTCTACGGTATAGCAGTATTTTGACGTCTTATTTTCTATATTAAATAGTATGAAAATTTACTATTCGGTATCCGGCCGGATAGCATTCACATATCCGGCATCCGGCCGGCCGGATATCCGTTGCAACTCTACAATGAATACGAAGGTTATGCCCTAATAGGTAATTACTTCCGGCATTGCCCTCGTACGTAGGTACGTACGTACTTATTAAAACGTTAAGTATAAATAAATTATGAAAACCTAAATGTTGATGTTCCAAATAGAGATTATATTTCTAAAGATACTGTAATGTTCACGGCATTTCAATCCCCCTTGTTAATTTTTAACATAACTCACCTCAAACTAACATTAAAATTACGGGTAGGTACCTAAGTACGATTATTATGTGCAACAATGAATTTGTGGCTGCTCTGGCTATTTATAATAACGATCTAGTTAATTTGATAACGGTTCCGTGTATCTAAGTAGGTTTGTGGGAAACAAGGAATAAGCGATAAGCGGGATAAGGAAACGCAGCAAGACTTCAATGATGATATATTTTCATAATTCAAGCTCTAAAAGGAGGTTGTATTTAACTCAAAATCGGGTTGTAAATTCAATTTGCAACCTTAGAAAGGTAAGTAAATTTGAAAATTGAACGAAGCCACCAATGGTCTATAGGAGTCTTGGTGGTATTTATACATGTTTTATTTTTTAAAACAAAATGCGCCAATTGCCCAAGGCCATTAAAAAAATTATGGCTTGGCGTGCTTAATGTTCTTGTTGAAATCTTTATTTCAAAACTTGCTAATTGCAAATAGGTACATTTATTAACAAAAAATTACGAGTTTATGTGAAGATTTGGATTTGACGCCAGAATCGGTAAAAATAGAGGCAAAGGCAGTCATAGAAACTCCGATTGCATAATGGCGGCCTCATTTGAAATAAATCGTTTCGTCATTAATATGGTTAACATTTCTATTTAGATATTGGTTGTGTTGTGGTTGTGATTGTGATATTAGTTGTGATTGTTTTGTTATCATGATATTGTGGTTGTGATATTAATACGATAGCTTACCTTTGTCGGACTGTCAACTAACTAATAGATATAACAATGATCCTACGTATACGTACGTCTAACTTCGTAGTTACTTTAACTTAACTTTTAAAAAAAAGCGAGAGAGAACGACGGAGCGCTTCAGCACCGGCCGTGCTGCAGCGTTCCGTCGCTTTCTCTCGCTCTAGCAAATTACTGTTCTGAGCGACAGAAAAGGATAGCAGAGAGGATCGTGCTCTTGCAGTGGAGACCAAAAAGACCTGATGATGATAATGAAGTCTGGCACTACCCAGTAAGGGTCTTCCTATGCTGCTATCTTTTTCAGTCGCTCAGAACAGTTATTTTCTATAGTAAGGGAGAGGTTCCGTCGCTCTGTCTCGCTCTAGCAAATGACGCTTCTTAGAGACAGAAAAGGATAGCAGCATAGGAAAGTGCTGTTCCGTGCTGATAGATGAGATCCAACCCTAAGACATAACCGTGTTATATAAAACGCAGATTGACTTTATTTATAGGTTCATACTATTAGCCCGTCGCCAATAAATAACTGGGGCGCCATATTTACAGAAAGGTACTCAAATATACAGATACACCGGGCCTCCCTACCTGAAAGTAATCCTGACAGGGCGTCCATGATTTCATCAATAAAATAAATTATCCCAAATGCCAATAAATGTAACGAAGATAACTTAATGGCTTCTTTTCCGCTCTCTCCCATCACTTACCCCACACAATCGCAGCTTAAAGCAATCTTCTTTAAGCAGGAATTAATTAAAAAAGCTCTATTATCACGGTGTTTATGTTTCCTATAATTTCCACTAACCATGGGCTGGCTTATTTTGAACACAGCGTGGGGTGCACCGTTTTAGAATGTGACAGCAGTTACGGGGTAATGGAAAATTGACAAACATAGGTAGGTACATTTACTTCAACTTTCCTTATAATCAGAGGTTTAGCGTGGTTGGACTAATATAGACATGAGCGTAGTCGCATCAGCGAAGCCCCTTTTCTTTCGTCAAGACAAAAGTTTCTGGCGAAGGAAGGTGTGTGTAAATGTGTTAAGATAAATAAATATAAATAAAGAAACGAAGAAAAATGTAAGAAACTATAAGATGAAAAATAACTGTTAAGTGAGGAAATGCAACAATGTCATAAAGAATATGAAAAATTTGTATGAAAAAATGTTTAAGAAGTAATAAAAAGAAAAATAATGATACACATATACAAAGGTTGACACCAACGAGATCTAATGTCAATGGTTGACACATACACACTACTACACTACAAGGTGCAAATAAGTCTGAACATTTAAACAAGAGGCGGTAAAACCTAAATACAGGCTGAGTTTTTTAACCACCAGCCAAATTTTTGTAGCAAGTTCAATCCATGATGTTGAACTGCTTTCTTTAAAAAAGATTGAAAATCGATTAAAAAAATTCATCCTCCCATATAAAATCCGTTTGGCTAAACGCTGATTTGTATCATAAACATCATTACTATATTTAAGAACTATGTTCTTGTCGGTGGAGTATTTTCCATGTCTCCCGATCCTCAGCCAGATGCTTGACTTCCCTATACGAGTACGAAACGACTTCTGCCTTTCGAACTCGAACTCGAACTTATCACTTGAATTCGATGACTGCCCAGATTTGTCTGATACAATATGTTCTTCTAGGTTCTCTGGTTCCAATGCTATAGATTGGTCGTCGTCGTTTATATGGACTGAACTTGCTTCAAGATTTGCTGCTGGTTAAAAAGTCACCCTGTATATAACCGTGGCGGGTCCTTTGGCTAGTAGAACAAACGGGCAAGTACGAGTCGAGCTCATACATGAAGGGTTCCGTACCTCCGTACAATGTTTGAAAACGATGAAAAAACACGTTTTTTGTATGACGACCCCGTGAATTTTTACCTTTTTTTTATTTTTAGTATTTGTTGAATAGCACACACACACAATACATAATCGGTGAAAATTTCGAGTGTCTAGCTATAACGGCTCAAGAGATAGAGCCCTGTGACAGACGGACAGACAGTGGAGTCTCAGTAATAGGGTCCCGTTTGCACCCTTTGGGTACAGAACCCTAAAAAGCACTTTAGGCGTCCTAAAAAAAGCTCATCTGCTTCACGCGCGAGGACCTATACATCTCGAGGCCGAGGGCGCGGGCCCACGTCGCCCACGCCTAGACACTCGAAAAACATAACCTTCCTTCTAGCGCATTCAGATAAAAAAAATTCTTTCTCTCATTACTCTTATCGACCAAAGGCAACAAGCAGAACTATGCAAATAAAACAATAGGTAGGTAACATAGATACCGCTAGGCAATCATACAAACTGTTGCTAAGAGGCTTATCAAGCCCATCTGTCTGACTACCTACATATTTATCAATGGAGGCTACACCTTTTGATAAACGCGATAAGTATTCAGTGACTACGATGTATGTCTAGGTATGTCCGTATGAATTGAGGAGCCATCTCCGATTTTTAGGGTTCCGTAGCCAAATGGCAAAAACCGGAACCCTTATGGATTCGTCATGTGTCTGTCTGTCCGTCCGTATGTCACACATTTTTCCGAAAGTTTAAGAACTATACCGATGAAACTTGGTAAGTAGATGTATTCTCTGAAGCGCATTAAGATTTAAACACAAAAATAGAAAAAAAAAACAATAAATTTTGAGGATTTCCCATACTTAGAACTGAAACTCAAATTTTTTTTTTCATTAAACCCCTAGAGGGTATCTATGGATAGGTCTTCAAAAACGATATTGAGGTTTCCAAGCTATTTTTTTTCTAAACTGAATAGTTTGCGCGAGATACACTTCCAAAGTGGTAAAATGTGTCGTCCCCCCCCCCTGTAACTTCTGAAATAAGATAATGATAAAACTAAAAAAATATATGATGTACATTACCATGCAAACTTCCTTCGAAAATTGGTTTGAATGAGATCTAGTAAGTAGTTTTTTTTTAATACGTCATAAATCGTAAACCGAACTTTACCTTTAAAACTTTTTTATGTTACTTGCTGCTACGGAACCCTTCATGGGCGTGTCCGACTCGCACTTCGCCGCTTTTTTGAAAAAAGCATACCACCCACTTTAGTAGCTGATGAGATAATTTCGTATCCGGAATCCTGGAATTTATAGTAAAATGTTTCTAAAGCAACAACGTAAATAGTCCATCCAGCCAGACCAACGAGATCTATGTACATCCAGACGGTCCTCGGCGGTCCAGACGTCTGAAGTGTCTGGACCGCGGGCACAGAATACAGTAAGAGTAAACAGAAGGGAATCTCCTAAGGTCCGCCTCGATGACTCACGTTGGCCGTCAAGAACCGGGGGAGAGGTGCGGGTGCGGGGAACGGGGACGCATATTGCGCGTACCTTAGGAGATTCCGGCCTGTGCCGCGGGGCCACCCAGAACTCGGAAAATATTGGATATTTCTTTGTGAAAATTATATAGCATTATACAGAATTACTTTTTATCCACCTGGTAAATTTTTGGAACAACAGTCGAAAAAAAGTTATAAAAAATCGATAAAATTTTTTTGTCCTCCCATAATAAATCCGTTTGGCTGAGCGCTGATTTGTATGGGAGGACGAAAAATTTTTATCGATTTTTAATAACTTTTTTTATATATAGTTGTTTAGTATCATGGACCGAACTTGCTCCAAAAATTTCGCAGGTGGATAAAAAGTCAGCCTGTATAGGTCCTGTACTTGTGTAGGGGACTTACAAAAGGAATTTTAAAAGTATTTAATAGCAAATCCTAGGGAATATTAAAATGATTTCATTAAATGAAATACCGAATACTTAGTTTATTTGAAGGTACGAAAAAGCGGGAGAATCATGTACCGATTTACTTTTTTTTACGGTTTATTTCTTCCTTTCAAAAAAAGCACTGTCGGATTTTATATGCGCCTAAAGACATCTAATATCCTTTTAGAACATAGGTTTTATCAGTATTATCACTGAATAGTGAGCTATTAGGGCCTTTGCTGTCCCTCAGTATCGGCACAGAGTATAATATGTACTACGTACAAGTAGGCAATAAGAATTAAAAAAATACAGTTATTATCGGTGCCATCTAGTAATGACGCCGTTACTTATTATAATGCTTTTTGTAGTTCTACTTAAGGCCGTACCTAAATTTTCCAGGGTCCAGTGCTGCCCCCATTTAAAATAAATCATTTCAAAGAAAACGGAGACGTCATTTAAAATTTTGCTACTACCAAGTCCTAGATAACCCTTCAAAGTATTTTATGAACTACTGTTTACAGTTTATAATGAGAACGTTAAGCTTTACTACGCACATTAGCCAAAAGTGGCCGTTTTTCGCAAATGTGCGTAGTAAAGCTTTACGTTCTTACTTTAAACTGTAAACAGTAGTTCATAAAATACTTTGAAGGGTAATCTAGGATTTGATAGTTGCAAAATTTTAAATAATGTCTCCGTTTTCTTTGAAATGATTTATTTTAAATGGGGGCAGCACTGGACCCCGGAAAATTTAGGTACGGCCTTAACGGCACTAGACAGCATTTAAAATAATTATGCTTTTTCTTAAGTTCTTTGCTTGTCTGGGAGAAAAGAAAAAAACATAGAGTGTACCAGCTGCTTCTCTTCCCGTGCAGATCGTAAAAGTCTATCAAGGTAATGGGCGAGAATCTGAATCATATGAATAAGTGATGCGGTTAGCTGCCCATCACTATTATGATATCCCTGTTCCACCTTATATGCCCACCATTACGCTAAAAGTGGCTTGGCCGCCTTGGCCGTGGCCGTAAACACGTAAATTAAATTTTAGCGCACTGTCAGAAATATTCACAACCAGAGAGTTCACAACGCCACCTATAACTTTAACGTTACCTAGCCATGGTTTCCGGCGACTTACTTCCTGCACATATTTCAATTTAATGGTTCATTAAATGTGCACAAAAAGATCAAAACATCATTACTTTATTATATTCTTAATTTTAAGTGATATAAATAATCATAATCTAGCGATATTCTGACTACAATTTCTAATTAAACATAAATTCAAAAAGGGCGCTTGGTGCCATTGACAAGATGACTTGCTGACTACGCCACCTTGCGACGAAAATTAACAACAAAATGAACAAAGAGAGCTAGCTAGCCAGTCTAGCCACTGTAGAAATTAAGGTTGTGTTTTATCTCTTTCGGTTGCACACGGCTAGCATAGGAGCGAATGCGATGCACAACGATACTTTCGGCCATCATAACCATCTTTCTTTCTTGTGCAACTGTTTCTCTTCGCTTCGGTCGTGTTCTAGTCTAGTGCAAACGCAGGATGGGCGCCATTCGTGCGAGATAATTTTCCTTCGCTCGTAAAGCGAGACTTCGTGCGCGTCCACTGCCGGGTGTGTAGATATGCTGTAGTGAATCTGGTGTTCGGTGCTTTCGGTCTGGTTGTGCGGTGCGGTGTCGACGTGCGAGGAGCTGAGCTTCGCTCGAAGGCGAGGCGCGTGCAGCGAGTGCAGCGCGAGGCATGGCGGGTGCGAGCTGAAGGGACGGCTGCGGCCTCCGGTGTCAGGCCGCTCGCGCTCCGCCACCGGCCCGATGAGCGGGGCACGTTCTGCGCGGCGGAGGTTATTTTATGGGTATTTGCGTGAGCTGTCGGCGCCGCGAGCGGAAGGCACCCGAGAAAAGGACGGTGCCGAGCGCGGGCAGGCCCGCTAAGGGCACTGCGGCGGCTGAACTGCTGCCGCGGCACGTAGACCGCCTGCCAGCCATGGCCAACTCCATGTCAAACATCAAGATGACCAACCCGATCAAGGGAATCGTCAGCCGGCAACGGATACGATATGTCAAGGACGGATTCAACCTGGACTTAGCCTGTATCCTTTTCTGTGTTTAGTGCATCCTTTTCTGTGTTTAGTGCTACTGTGTGTGCATAGTTTACGCTCGGATCAATGTCGATGGGTGAGTTTTTTTTATTTACAAGCCAGCTAGGGTCGTCCTTGAGGCTTCATCTCATCCTGTGCCCACTAGAGACTTCTCCATCATGTCTTTATTACCTTGAAATGAGTGTGACAACCTGCTTTGACCATCCTTTTAGTTTGTCAAGGGCACTCAATTTATAACCTATAAATTATTACATTCATAAAAATCTTGTGATGAAAATAGATTTATGTTGAAATTCTTTCAAATTTAATACGATTTGGCATGGAAATACCTTTATTTGTTTTAATATTCAGTGTCATAAAAGTGTAGTGATCTGACAAGTCTTATTAGGGTTACAAGGTCTCTAACAAGAAAGGAGTGCTCAATAAGGATAAAATAAAAACTTGATAAGTTTTATGATTTTTATATACAAAGCATTAAAACACATAGTAACAGTATAATGATTGCTACAGTGACAATCAGATGTAAGAGTCTTGCATAGCAACAACATATAACCTATAACTTGTATGCTCAGCTATATGTGTGTAGAGTATACATACAAACCTAGCATACATAGTGGATGGTGTACACTTTATAAGCCCTAACATCTATGAAATTTTAAATAATTTGAGCTCAGTTTTGATTCATTGGGGTACTGTGACTACAAAAAAATGTTGCTTTATGTGTCCCGATTGGATTTTAATTACACATATATGCGAATGAGGTAGGTATAACATCAACATGTTACTGTTTAGGCAAAAGAAAAAAAGGTATTTTTACGCAATATATTTTGATATTATTGTTTTACATTACATTTTTCCCTAAATCATTGATTCTTTATTACTTATATTTACTTTATACTTTTCAATAAACAACATTTTCTTAAACAAAAATGCTTTTAAGAAACCTACAGAAGTAACCACTAAAAGTGGTTAGTTCTTCACATTAGCACAGCTTGTTTGATTTTCATGTGTTTAAATGGCCAACACTGGTGTCAGCAACTTGTTCGAACTGGATCGAACCCAAAACCTATGAGTGGCAGACAAAGTGTGGTTACCAATATGCCACGGAGGTCAACAAATTACTTAAATCTAATACTAGCTTAATAACAGTGTTTAAGTTATAAGCACTTATACTACACAGAACACGAATTAACCTGATGGCGCACCTGCCTGTATCAAAGATTTATTCATAAACTAGGCCATCGCTTACACTATTACATCATTTTTTTTTTTATACTTTATTGTACACACATATACATGTTTAAAGTACAACAGGTGGACTTAATGCTAAAAGCATTCCCTAACAGTCAAACCTTTGGGTCGATTGGAGAGTTTTATGGGGGTGTGAATATATAAAGAAAACTTAAACTAAACTAAATTTAAAAGATAATAATCACAACACATACTATAAACATCATGTTACCAATGATGTATGTCGTCTTCATCACACATTTAGGTGGTGCTTTTTTGCACAGATATTATTGTCCCATTAGCCAGAGAATACCTATAAAAATTCTTTTTTTTTTTCAGTAATTTTTTTTAACCCTTCCAAGGTCAATTTTTTTGGTCAAGGAACCAATGTTTTTATTTGATGGGTTGTACCTAATAAGGTACAGACTCCTCTGTGTTCAAGCGACCAAATCAGACAGATTTGGTCGCTTGAACACACACAGCTTCGGAGGTGACAGGTTAATTTTAGTGGCACTATAAAAAATTGTTAATGGCTGACTCTCTCATTTTTAAATTACTAATATATGCATTTAATACAATATTTCTTGTGATAAAGAAATGAATTTGACAGACAACATCTAACTGCAGGTCGTTCCCCACAGCTACATTAAAATAGGAATTATATTGAGTAAACCTATCAGTGTGATAGCATTATTTTTATGTACAGTGAACAGCACATCAAGCAACTTGAATTCATAGCAATTTCGGCTCTAGGACCACTACAAAAGATTCGTAAAACCTAATTTACTTTGCCTTTTATCATACTATACAGTCTACCAAGTAGAGTTTTATTCACGTTCTATCTTGCTTTGAGCGAATTTTCATTTGCTGTGTAAGATTTTTTTTAATTTCAAAGGTTTACTGGTAGAGAATGCTGTTAGATTAAGTCTGCTTTTTGTACCATTCATTATTGGTATACTTTTAAATAAACTAAACATATGGTGCTATTTGTAAGAAAAAAATCGTATGTATGCAAACAGTATTTCGATGGAAAAACATAGAATTTGCTGCTCCTTCTACAACTAAAGGAGTTCATACACGGCAGCTATAATGTGAAGATGTACATTATAGCACGAAACATCTAATTACATCTTTCCATAAAAACCGTCAGGAGACCACACATGACAGCTATAACGTATATTTTTACATCTTCCTACCTTAAAGATACAGAGCGATAGGAAAATATACATTTATATCAGGGCTTGTTAACAATACCAAATTCATATTAAAAGTAACGTTAAATAACATTATTTTCATACAAGTATTACTGGTAACGTTATAAGGGGTATCGATAATACAGTTATAAAATGTTATCAATTAACAATATAAGTAACTATACATTTCCATATATCTCTCTTTCTTCTTTGCTGGTCTGGGAGAAAAGAAAAAACATAGAATGTACCAGCTGCTTCTCTTCCCGTGCAGATCGTAAAAGCCGATCGAGGGAATGGGCGAGAATCTGAATCATATGAATAGGCGATGCGGTTAGCAACCCATCACTATTATGATTTCCCTTTTCCACCTTCATGCCCACCATTACGCTAAAAGTGGCCTGGCCTTTACCGCCCTTGGCTCTGTCTACCCCGTTAGGGATAAAGACGTGATAGTGTATCTGTATCTGTATCTCTTTGAAAAGGATTTTCATTTTTGAACACTCACTCTAGTAAATCTAATAGTAATTAACTTGACGGGTCCATAGTTATAACATTAAAAATAAGAACACTCTGTATAACACCTTAGCAGCTGGAAAGTGCGTCAATCGGGATGAATACCAATGGAATGAAAGGAAAGATACATTACATTACCTGTTGTGTGTGTGATATATGTTAAGATAATTTAAAGATATACATCCGGGAATGTAATGTACATTAATATACATTATAGCTGCCGTGTGTGAACTCCTTCAGATAGAAGCGAATCAACTTAATGGGCATTAATTTGGAGATACATTACCACCCACCCATCTTATTGATTCACATGTGCTAAAAACTTGAGATCCTGCATCTCTCCTAGTTCTGTCTATGGGTGTGATGTATATGCTCAAGTACAGAATAGGACACCCACCTGCTAGGAGATCAGAGAACCTGAAAGCTGTTGCAGAAATAGGGTGTACGTAGGCTGCTTCCATTCCAATTAATCATTAACCCTTATAAGGACAATGGTAGAATACAATATTAAATTAAATCTTATGCCTTTGACATAAAGTTCATAACCAATTAAAAATTATACATTAGTTCCTTAGGGAAGCCTGTGCCCAGCGGTGGATATCTTCCAGCTGAAATTATGTAGATCAATGTATGTATCTGCATCTTGATGAAGAAGCTTGTCTTATTCGCCCCATACGATTCATCTATTAAATACCTGACACTTATTAATATTTTTTATGCAAGTCGTACTGATCTAAGTACCATTGCCTAATTTGTGCAAGTGTGTGGGCATATCAAATTAGATTTTATTATGAATATTGATAAATCTGAAATTTATCATCATGTGGTCATTCACCTCGCGTTTGCATTTGATATTGTCATGTATATGGATGCAGTTTAAATTTATCCTAATCTATCTGATTATGACGCGACTTCCGTAGCGTCTGGTCAACACGCTAATCTGGAGGTTCTGGGTTCGATCCCCAGCCAAAGCAAGTTGGAAATGACTTTTTCAAATTGTTCTGGATCTTTGGTGTTTATCTATATATTTATTATACATTAAAATGTACTGTCATAATTATACCTACTAGCTTGTTACATACATACATACTATCACGCCTGTTTCCCACAGCGGTAGGCAAAGACTATGGACCTCCACTTGCTACGATTCTGACAGACCTCTTTTGCTTCATCTACACTCATCAAATCTCTTTATACATGCCCTTCGGTTGTGGGTACTTTTTACCTCTCCCTTTTTCAGAGCTCCTGCAATCTGATCGCAGGACGTTCGCCGAGGTCAACCATGTCCCGCTCTTCCTTTAATTTTTGTTACTTTAAGTAATTTAGTTGAATAAGGGTCAGTTCAGACAGAGAGGAAAAATTCTCGCGCGGGCTCGAGCTTCCTCCTTCCTAGTTGCAATTCACACTAAGAGCAAAAATGCGCTTCGAGACGGTGCGTCATCGAAAGAATGCTCGAGACCGCGCGAGGACGCGCGCGCCTACGCGAGCCGACGCATGGAAATTCACCGGGATGGCGAATACATACGAATCCCCGTCAATACACGGCGGCGATCCGTGAGCACGTGAGAACTTGCTCGCGCGGTTTCGGGCGTGCTCTAGGCCTCCCGGGCAGGCGCGAGGACGCG
The DNA here is from genome assembly GCA_963576875.1 of Acrobasis repandana. NCBI lineage: Eukaryota > Metazoa > Arthropoda > Insecta > Lepidoptera > Pyralidae > Acrobasis > Acrobasis repandana. The sequence continues at coordinate 3,243,056 of OY756230.1, read as the reverse complement.
CGCGACCGAGTCCCGAGCATGCGCCAGACGACGCTTGAAGTCTCCGCCGATATTCATACAATTTTATACTTTAAGCAATGGTAATACGGTTGTAATTTTAATGGAACTAGTAAATTCCGCGAGCATTTTTCCTCTGTCTGAACTGACCCTAAGGATGGGTGACTTTAGGGATGCTAGTATTGCTACACATTTATTCAGACCGGTATTAATCGGAACAGGCGGGCGGTAACAAAACTAGAAAAAAAAAACAAAAAAAATTGGGGGTTCCCCATACTTAGTAATGAAACTCAAATTTTTTTTTTCATTAAACCCGTACGTGTGGGGTATCATATAGATAGGTCTTCAAAAATGATATTGAGGTTTCTAATATCATTATTTTCTAAACTAAATAGTTTGCACGAGAGATACTTCCAAAGGGTTCCCCTATTTGAAATCTACTCGTAATGCCGTTTGATCAAACATGATTTGCTCGAAAACCTTTACTCGATTGATGTGACCACTATACGTTTGGCACATCAATGTATCAAAATCTCTAACGATTACAATAGCTAAACGTGTTTTCTCGAAATATCGTAAGCTCAAATCGTTTTAAAATCTAACCCAAATATTCATAAAAATTAACAAAGGTTTGCTAACCTTTTTTAGTTAAAAATAAGTATGTTTTGTCCCTATCACTTACAAAATTTGACATAGCCAGAGCAAGACAAAACATATTTTAACTAAAATAGGTTTAGCTAACGTTCTTATTTTTTTATATATAAGGGGGTAAGTATATTATTTTAATTATGATAATTTCTAAGCAAAACTTATTGCACATATGATTGCAATAATAACGCGTAAAATATAAACTTAACGTCAACTTATAACACTCTTCTTTTTGTCGTTAGTTTAATAGGTTGGGTACCTATACCAAATAATTTTTTTTCGTACGTCATAAGATATTTTTACGGGTTCCGTAACCAAATAGCAAAAAACGGAACCCTTATGGATTCGTCATGTCTGTCAGTCCGTCCGTATGTCACAGCCACTTTTTTTCGAAACTATAAGAAGTATACTGTTGAAACTTAGTAAGTAGATGTATTCTGTAAACCGCATTAAGATTTTCACACAAAAATATAAAAAGAAACAATAAATTTTAGGGTTCCCCATACTTTATAATATTTTTTTTTTCTAAACTGAATTGTTTGCGCGAGAGACACTTCCAAAGTGGTAAAATGTGTGTGCCCCCACCCCTGTAACTTCTAAAATAAGGGAATGATAAAACTAAAAAAAAAATTAAATAAATATATAGGGACAAGTCACACTGATTGAGCAGTCCCAAAGTAAGTTTTAAACTTGTGTTATGGGATACTAACTCACGATACTATATATGATAAATACATATATAGATAAACACCCAAGACCCAGGACAATTTGAAAAAAGCCATTTTCCAACTTGCTCTGGCTGGGGATCGAACCCAGAACCTCCGGATTAGCGGTCTAGCGTGTTATGATGTACATTACCATGCAAACTTCCACCGAAAATTGGTTTGAACGAGATCTAGTTAGTAGATGTTTTTTAATACGTCATAAATCGTAAACAAGGGTTTTTATACAAGAAACGTGTTTCTTCAGCGTTTTAAAACATTGTACGGAGGTACGGAACCCTTCATGTCCGAGTCCGACTCGCACTTGCCCGTTTATTATCTAATAATTTAGTATAAAATAATAGTACCTAGTGAATAAAACGATTTGATCTGACGATATTTCGAGAATTCGCGTTTACCTCTTTTAACCGTTAGAGATTTTGGTGCATTGATGTAGCAAACTATAGACCGCACTGATTGTAGGTCTAATAGACAGTTGAGTAAAAGTTTTCGAGCAAATTATGTTTGATCAAACGGCATTAGATTTCAAATAGGGGAACCCTTCCAAAGTGGTAAAATGTGTGTGTGTCCCCTATAACTTCTAAAATAGGAGAATGATACATACATACTATCACGCCTGTTTCCCACAGGGGTAGGCAGAGACTATGGACCTCCACTTGCTACGATCTTGACAGACCTCTTTCGCTTCATCTACACTCATCAACCTCTTCTTACATAGGAGAATGATAAAACTATAAAAAATATATGATGTAAATTACCATGCAAACTTCCACCGAAGATTGGTTTGAACGAGATCTAGTCAGTAGTTTTTTTTAATACGTCATAAATCGTAAACCGCAATTTACCTTTCATTCAGTCAACAACGAACTACAAGAACTTTTATATTATTTTACTTGCTGCTACGGAACCCTTCATGGGCGAGTCCGACTCGCACTTGGCCGCATTCTTTTTTGTAATACTTAAGAAAAGCCTTTCCGAGTATTTCGCTATTCCTTTTTTAGAAGCTATTTTTGAAGTAAAAACTAACTTCCTTAGGCATTTTTTGAGATGGCAAAAAAACATTGAATTCGCGACAATGTTACCGACACTTGACCATGTTCAAATTAGAATGATTGTAGTTAGATCTAGACACAAGCCATGGGATTTAGAGCATGTATCTACATAGAATAATCCTGTTTTCTCATATTACGAAGGCTGTTTGATAAGTACCCGTTTATGGAAAAAAAAAAACATTTTTTTGTATATATGCATTTATTTTTCTACGTAGTCACCTTTTAACTCTATACATTTGTTCCACCTATACTCAAGTTTCAATAAACCATCCAAAAAGTATGATTTTGGAAAGTCATTAAAATAGGCCTCTGTGGCGGCAATGACTTCGTCATTTGATCCAAATCGCTTGCCACCGAGCCATTTTTTTAGGTTGGGAAACAAAAAGAAATCGCATGGGGCCAAATCTGGAGAATACGGGGGGTGAGACAATAGTTCGTAGCGTAACTGTGCTAATTTAGCCGTCACAACTCTGGACGAATGAGCCGGGGCGTTGTCGTGATAAAACAGTACTTTTTCTTTTTTAAATGGGGTTGTTTGTCCTTCAACATGGCGTCAAATTCATCCAATAAATTGGCATAGTACTGCCCTGTATTGTTTTTCCCTTTTCTAAATAGTCAATATGTATAATACCCTGCGAATCCCAAAAAACGGTCGCCATGACCTTTCCAGCCGATGGGACGGTTTTTGCTTTCTTTGGAGCAGGTTCACCCGGTAAAATCCACTGCTTCGACTGCTCTTTCATTTCCGGGGTGTAGTGGTGAACCCACGTTTCGTCCACGGTCACGAAACGACGCAGAAACTCCTTCGGGTTATGTTTGAACACGGCCAAACACTGCTCCGAAGTAGTCAGTCGGTTCCGTTTTTGCTCCTCCGTGAGTAAACGCGGCACCCACCTCGCCGATACTTTCTTCATACCCAATTTTTCTTCTAATATGTGTTGTACCCTCTCGATTGAAACATTTACAGCATCAACGATTTCTCGAAGTTTAATTCGGCGGTCGGCTAAAACGATATTTTCAATTTTCTTAACCATATCGTCTGTAGTCACCTCAACTGGCCGGCCTGGGCGATCCTCATCAAAGACCGTTGTTCTTCCCCGCTTAAACTCGTTATACCAATATCTGACGGTTGTCATAGAAGGAGCACATTCATGGTAAACCGCTTGCATTCTTACTTTTATTTCATCACATGTTTTTCCTTCCAAAAATAAGAATCTAATTACAGACCGATACTGTTCGTTCTCCATTTTAACAATTTTAAGTTCACGCCTTCACTGAATCGTTGTCAAATGAGAAAAAAAACAAAAGAATGACTTTTTTTTTAAATTTTTCCGCCTCTGAAAAATGGCTTAAAAAGGTGGTATACTTATTTGCGGCCAGTGATATTAATATATTTAGAAAACGGGTACTTATCAAACAGCCCTCGTAGGTACTGGTGTTAGGACTATAATGTAATATGATAGCATGATAATAAATGAAATTAAAAAAAGTTTTTACTTCATACGGCACACCTGCAGTTTCACTGTTCTTAGGGTTCCGTACCCGAAGGGTGCAAACGGGACCCTATTACTGAGACTCCGCTGTCTGTCCGTCTGTCACAGGGCTCTATCTCTTGAACCGTAATACCTAGACACTTGAAATTTTCACCGATTATGACTACTATGATTATGTTATGTACGAGTCCGACTCGCACTTGCCCGTTTATTTTTTCTAAGCAGACTATTCTTTTAAAATAATTTTATTTTAGAAAAGGTTTTCCGAGTATTTTGACAAAGGATTTTTTTTTACTACATTTTTTTTATTTTTATTCTAAGGGTCATTGTACCCTGCCACGCCATTCTAGAAAGTTTTAATTTGCGCAGCAGACGTTGCAGTACAATAAAAGGTCTGCATTATTAACAATGCAATAAACTGGCAAGTTAAACAATAAAAAAAGGTTTCCAACCGGACAATTGTTTCGACTGCATTTTGTTCTCGACAGTCGACACGCAGTACAGAGCTGAGTAAACACTCAAACAGTCGTAAAACAGTTGGCGTGATGTGATAGTCATGTTTCTTGTTGCTAGGGGGACTTCAATGAACCTTCAAAGGTCGTCTCTTCGTATTTGAAGGCCGTGTCTGTTAATGTTTGCTCATACAACAAAGTGCGGGATGCTGGTCCTTACAAGCAAACAGTTATGGTAATGTAACTTTAAACATTATCATCGCGTTAAAAGACCCACGAAATTTAAGTATAATGTATAAGTATAAAATTATCGCGTGACTGTCAACTGTCGGCCAATGTTCGCAATAGGCATGATGACTGAAAAAATATTTTTGGGCCATCGGTTAGATTATTAAAAAATATTGTACACATATTTTTTCTTGTCTCTGAGAAACAATAAATGACGAAGATACAGCGCATTTAAATTTTGCATGCCGTCATGCTTTCGTACTAATTTTACACATCGGTGACGTCACAAGCCCCCACTCTGGAACTTAGATACTCTGTATTTTTGTGATTTTTTACTTTTTTGATAAACTGAAAAATATGGGTACATTATTTTTGGATAATATGTATAACTAACGGAATAATTAGAATAATACTTTTCTGACCCAGTCATCATCCCGATTACAAGCACTGTTACTATGGAAGTGTAACTTTAAACATTATCATCGCGTAAAACGACCCCACGAAATTTATATAAGTATAAAATTATCGCGTGCCCGTCAACTTTCGGCCAATGTTCGCAATTACAAGCAAACTGTTACGATGGAAGTGTGTACAAATATATTGTTTTGTTTGTAGTAGTAGTAGGTATATATATGTTACTTTGACTCTAGGAAGTGTCATACCTGTGCCTTAGGAGATTCCGTTCTTTATGTAATACTCTTACTGTCTTCTGTGTCCTAGGTCTACCCCTACCCCTGCTCCTGGCCAAAATCCAAAATGTAGACAAGTTAGGCCATCTTTCGGAACGCTATCGGTAAACATGCACTTCGGTTGTGCCGTTTTTGCATTAAGCTCTGCAACCTGAGTTTTTGCGCGCAGCTTGGTGTTTGGTGATCCCAGAATGTTGCGCTGCATAGCTCTTGGACTACAGCGAAATATAATTTTATGGAAGCATATCTGCTGTATGACGGTGCGTCAAAGTGGACATTGGCCGACAGTTCACGCAGCGTCGTCATGCGACAGTAATTTTTATATAAATTTCGGGGGCCGTTTTGCGCGCAGATAATGTTTGAAGTTACTTTTCCATAGTATAGTTCGCTGCATTTGGGTCATATGGCCCTGGGCCCTGTCTGTCCCGCAAGGGAATAAGTCATGATTAGTATGTATGGTTGATTTGTTAATATACATGCGTGAATTTCTGTTATTAAATACAAGACTGGATTACGTAGCTATAGGCTTGTAGTAAGTAGCCTAGATACTTTCTCCACCAGTTAGAAGTTAAACCTGTCTAAGGATTGATAGAGAGATTTACATGGCAGAGCAGCGTTGTTTGCCTCATTCAGGTGATTTCGGAGTAAGTAACTTCATAAAAAAGGTTTGCAAAATCAAAACAAAATTACTTCAGATATAATGTCAAATTCATTCCCTTTACACTTTTTCCTTGCCAAAAAGTGTACCAAACTGATCAATGTGTACCACTGCGAAAAATGAGCGAAAATCCGCAAAGCAAACGCCGATATCCTGTCATGAATAAAATTACAGGAGCCGACGTGAAATTCGCAATACACGAGTAAACAGGAACGCAAAGGGCTAAAGTCGAGATTAGATTTTAATTAAGTTATAAAATCATAATATTTTAACCCCGTGGGATGTGGGACTGTATTATTATTAGTCTGTGTTAGGCACGCTGACGAATATTATCAACTTGATTATAAAAAATTATTTCTCAAATTGAGAGTGTCGCAATTTTATTTTAGCTCAATGGGTTTGTTTTGTAGTTTAGCGTCATTGTAGGCATGGAGTATAAAAACAAATTACATAAAAATTATTGCGAGAGGAAAGGCTATGCATCTACGTACTTTCTATGTAGCGAGTAAAAAAAATTGTCAATGCTATTTGTGGCATTGACTTAACACTTTCCGTTGCTATTTAATGGAAAATTCACGTTTGCATTGCGCGTTGATGCATGCATGTACATTGTATTCTAATAAGAAGCAAAAATTATCATCTCCTTGTACAGACATGGAGGAAAGTAGCTCAGATTTCTTTCCGGATTGAAATAAACAGGACTTAAAGAAATTACAATTGTCGTTTTATTCTTTTAAATACCTATGTAATACACATGAAAACATTTGCCTCATTTTAAGCGATTGCCCACTTTGTTTCGCGTTCAAAAAGAAGCAATTTTGCAATAAAGCGCTTATAAATCATCTACTAAAAATATTTCCCTCCTTGTTTACAAGAATACCTTCTCCGAGCTCCAATGCTGCTAAAGTTAATTAAGAAAGACGCTTGGAGGCTCAGTTATGTAAATGATCCATTGTTGCCATGCACGTTAGTCGTAAGTTAAATTTCACTACAACTCGGCGACCTTGTGCGGACGAGGCGCTTGGGCGAAATTCGTCGGCGGAATAATCGAAGTTGAAAGTAGATCCCCTAATCACAAAGGTACAGTCAGCGTTCCTTAACCCCCAAAAACGCATAAACAGGAGTAATTTTGACGTGCTTCAGCGTAAATAATTTTGATTTAATAAGACTTCCTGTCTGTCTGTACCTTTTTACACAAAAAGCGAAAACGTTTTTTACCTTAGCTACTCGGATTGACACGGTTTTTGAAAATGTTGTATAGGTATTATGAAAAATTAGGTCCGTACGTTATGATTATCTTAAAGTATTGTATAAGTAAGTTGGATTTCATTAAAGGGAATGTTCAATTATAACGTAAGCACAATTTAAGCCATTTTATAAAATCTACTTTTAAGCCTTTATTGTTTTCATGACCAAGTGTTGTGTATTGTTCGTAGCTAATATATTTCAGTCTGTTCAATTGGAAATAAAAATTAATTTTTTTTTAAATTGACCTACATTGTCCCACTGCTGGGCAGAGGTCTCCCCCATCTCTTTCCAAGACTCTCTATTCAAAGCCAGTTTCGTCCACTGTTCTTCGTACTTTTGTATGTCGTCACTTCATCTTATCCTTGGCCTGCCTCGCTTGCGTCGCCCGCCTTCGGGCTCAAGTGGGTACTTGTAGCCACATGATCCTAACGATCTGGGTGCATTCTGCAGACGTGGCCCACATCGACTATCCCTATTTCAGAGCGAAATGTAGGGTTTCGGATTTTATCTATCCTTCTCACACCTAATATACTTCGCTCCATTGCTCTCTGGCAAATCGTGAGCTTGAACTTCAAACCCTCGGTCAGTGACCACATTTGGGCACCATAGGTTAGAACGGGCAGGATACATTGTCGATGAGCTTGCGTTTCACAGAAAATTTTACAAGAAAAAAAAGTAACTAAAAAAGATTGCTTGCGTAATAGTAGTCTAGACTTCTCCGCCCCATATGTTATTAAAAATTAGCAACTCAACGAACCTCTACCATACCCCCTATGATGCTTACGTAATACTTTAACGGTCCCAAAGTTGGAAGGTGATTTGATCGAAATTGTTCTTAGCTATGATTCAAGAAAATGCCTGCCCATTGCCTCGAACAGCTTTTGCGATCTGCGCGAAAAGAGGCGGCTGATAGATTCTAGGTTTTTTCGTTTCTCCCAAACAGACATACATGGAAGATGTAGCAGTTGACCCTAACGTATCAGACTCGCTGCTACGTGAAATGGTTATTTGGTGTAAGATGAAGCAAGAATAAAATGGTTCTTCTTCTTCGTCTGAGCGCATTCCCGGTTGCATCCTCAGCTGTGCTGCTTCGGAGTCCGGGGTGCGCTTTCCCGCTTTTTCTTTGCCAAATATAATATGCATGTCAATGGTCACCCACGGATGCCAAAGACCTTGCAAAATGGAGAAGAAATAGCCAGAACACTTTAAATGATTTGGCTATCGTTTTACAACCGGCCGCCTGCGTGACGTCAACCCTCTTTGGGAATGTATTTGTGCGAAAAGTTTTACAACCAGCCGCCGCCCGTCGTTAACCCTCCTTGGGAATGCAATTGTAGCACGAGATGTTTGTGCTTACTCCTTTAGTCGTCTCTTACGGCATCCACAGGATAGAAAGAATAAAATGGTTAATACTAAATGGTTTATTAAAAATGGTAAAAAATGGTAGGTACATGCCGAACAACAGGTTATTGCGTACTAAAATACTTGTTGCCTAACTATCTTCATAATGTAAAATGCTGACTGGATAAAATCGCTGTTACCGATTACCTCGAACATCCATATTCCAAATCGACAAAAAACACGTTTATCCCAAATGACGCGACGCGACGCCCGGTAGTATCGTATTCCAGTAATTTACGAAAAATCAATACATTTTCCTCATTATTACATGGAACTCGATTCTTCTAAATATGTATTTAGTTATTAGGTAAACATTTGGTTTAGTTCCATTTTCGTCATTAATTTTTCCCATTGTAATTGTACACGTATGTACGTGTAAGTATGTACGTACTGGTATGGACATCACTCACTCACTCACCACCATATTGTATTTTTATCCGTAATTTTCTATTATACCTATTTTACCTGGTTATAAATTCCTATTATAATCCATGTATTTGTATTATGGGGTAAGACATGATTTCGTGTTTTCCTCACTAATCTTGTTCGGATTTTCTTTCCTGTGTACATCTCGACATTATTTATATATTTTATTTCTCAAATGATTCATACATATTACGTAATTTTTTATAAGTAAAATCATTTACTTTGAAACCTTACGAGTACTAATCATGCCTCCAATACAATCTTCAAGTGTAGTTGATCAAATTGTGTCGACGCATATGAGTTGTTCAGTTGCCGAGTGCACTCGCCCTTTAAGGACAATGCCGGCCTCTTGCATTATTTAATCACTTGAGCGGACAATATGTGGGTCGCAGAGGTGATTCATGTTCGGTAGAGGTGCGAGCGATGTCAATACAAACAATGATGACTGCCCCACTTATTATATCATAATATTTTCAGCCACAGGAAGTCCACTGCTGGACATAGGCGTTGTCGTCAGTTGATGGTACAACCCGTTCGTGTAACTGTGCCTCTATATGTATATCCGAAATGCCTGTTTATCAGGAAGTGCCCACACATCTTCCCTTTACATAACACAGTATGGAATAAAGATAATGGCAGTAATACCACTAATCTATATGTACCGAGGCAGAAACGGCAGAAACATTTTTTTTTTACAAGAAATGTGTTCTGTGTAGCAATCAAATTGTAATGCGGTGTTACGCGAAATTAGAAAATTATGTTTTTATAATAAATTCAAATGTAAGCTATTCAACTGCCTCATAAATAAATGTTATTATAAAATTAATGAAATGTTTAAATAAGATAATTTCAAATGTCTAATTTATCTGCAGATTTTAATTTGTAAATGTAATTTAATATATAATTTTTATACATGTAAGTAAGTATTTAAATTTCTACACCTATGATAGTAGAATATTTGTTATTGTTATATTTGTAAACATCTTATGCTACCACTACCACATATTGAAGGAATAAATGACTAACTGTATTCTAAGTTTGCCGGTCCGTGGAATGCGCGTCTCCTCCAAGCGTAAGCGGCAATCTTAGCGCGAACAGGTAGTAACTAGCCATTTCGCTTTCTCAGGTTCCTTTGGGCAGCTTGGAAAATTTTGACGATGTCAGCTGCTACCTCTACATATGCGAAAAGAGGGAATCGACTATAATTTTGTACAGAATTGTAGCAATTTTTACAGTTCTAAACTATAATTCATTAATTTAAAGTGCTGAGCAGACAGCAACATTGTCGGGTCGCCGTTTCTGAAACTCGCCCTAATCGTCTAAATTGATCGAAACCTGGTCGGCCTTTTCCGACTATAGGCCTTTACCCACAGCGACCGATCCGATCTATCGATACGATCTGAACGCATGCGATCACCGTAACCAATGGCCGCGTATGTACGCCTCCCCACTGCCTGCGGTAGAACGCATGCGTTCCATGGATCGCACGCCGATCGTCTCCGGAGGCAGAGCAGAGAACGCGTGACCGCGGTGCGGTTCGAGAAGAATGGTCGATTACTTGTATCGCAGAACATATCGTCATTGATATTGCGTTGCGATTTGCGATCCGTTCTCAAGATGCGTTCTAGAACGTATCGGGCGCAGTGGGTAAAGGCCTTATATTAAGTGAGGCAACCGGTTTAAATTAATTAATTACGATATCGATTATGATAGTATGTATGTAAGAAGAAATAAAATAAAAAAAAATATCTCACGTTATTTTAATAAAATAAGTTCTAAACTAACATGAAATGTTTAGGCTATGTACCTGTACGTATGTTTTTTTTTTCTTAGTTCCAAACTTGTAAAGGCTAAAGTGCATAGCGACAATACTTAACTAAACCCCCTAACATGCGACCAGAGTTAAAATTAAGGAAGCTCTGGTGCTGCACACGTCTTCGACAGTCTTTAGACGATGGGTTAGCAACCTGCCACTGTTTCTGATTCTCATTTTCCATCTTAGACTCCCCTATCTTGCTAACCGTGGCCTTTGTGTCTTGCGACTCGGCTCTGACTACCCCGTGTTATATAACGACATAATTTATTATATGCAACGTTTCGCTTTACAACATTGACATTGAAAGAATGTCTTTATTTCTTGTAATGTAAAGTGTCGTACTTGCAAACTTTATAATTTATGCTCTAGTCACTGACCGATTACGTGTTCGTACCTCTAGTCTACAGTACAAATTGCCAACTGGAGATAATCCTTTTTTATTTCAAGTGACGTCTCGTCAGCGTCGCGCGCTTTGTAATTGGATATCGGTGTTGTCGCACGCTGCAGCGTTGTTTTACGGCTTAGCAACAGTTAGTAAATGTTCACTTCATTTAAAGCTATCATCTTCCTACCAACATAGGAATTAGAAATTCCTATTTCATTCAATTGTACTATATGTTATAGAACAAAAAAAAAACAACCGTTTCAATTGTTTTAGGACTTACTTCCATATCTCCAAAGTTCTTCATCATATCTTCACAATAAAGGCTTTCAATTGAATAAATAATCATCAAAATCGGTCCACGATTGGCGAAGATATGACGTAACAAACATACATTAAAAAAAACATACATTTGAATTGATAACCTTCTCCTTTTTTGAAGTCGGTTAAAAAGCAATCATCAGTAGTAAAAAAAGTCCTTCAACGTGCCGTGTGGCCGTTGCCTGTCTCACTTATTAACTGTTGCTAAGGTGTAAACCTAAAGGTACGAGTTCGTAGCCGACTGCAGACAGCAGCAGCAAACGACGTGTCGCTGCGACACTACTGGTTGCTTGATTGCAGACGACGTGTCTTTGTTGCCAGCTGCAGTTGGTTCGAATTAGGAGCCCATATGACCCTGATAGTACTTAGAGCGATCTTAAATATCTCACTTTGAAATAAAAACACAGCAACGTTTAGGACTAACTCTACCTATATATTATATGTTTCGAAAACACGATTGCTTAAAATTTTCTCAGAAAAAAATTGCGAAGTTGCCTCCAAATCACCTCAGAATTATACTAAAACGGAATGTATTCAAGAAATACAATAAATTAGTCCTTGTAACTTTATATTACAATTGTATTAAACATAAAGCAGGGATCGTATTATGTCTTATTTTTTAAATAACTCTTAAATATTCTTTGTATAACGAAAACAACCTCACGAACCAGAAACGCGTGAACCAGCCTCATTGACCTCCCGTGATCTTTTTACTCCGCATGGCTCGCTGTCTTGCTTCGGATAAAGTAAATTTGTGTGCGTGGAAGCGGGAGCAAAATTTAGATTATCTACAACAGGCGCCGTCTTAATGACTGACGACGACTCTGTTTACTGCAGTCGACTACGAAGTTGTACCTTTAGCCTAGCAACAGTTAAGTAACACGCTGCTTAGGTAATTGTTTCTTTTATCGCTTGCCTTGCTTTTCTTCGACCTATGCCAATGCGCTGCAGCGTGGGTAATGCGAAACGTGCGATAGCCTCGTGTTTTCCAGCTAATAGAATGTTCCGAATATGCGTTTTTGTTTAGTCAGTGTTTGTTTTTGCTATAGGTTATTATACTGTTTCGATTGTGTTGATTTCATGCATATGCTGTTTTATACATACAAACATGTATAGTTTTTTCAATTATGCACTATTGCGATTTCGTACCAAATGGTTTTATTGGTTCTTTTTTTCTTGACACATAGTCCTCGCCATTCTTGGCTGACTATTGACATGTTTAATGTTTATCTTTGGAGAAGAAAAACACACTACTCTTATATTTCATAGAGAAAGAAAGTACACTAATAATGTGACAATCACATCCCATGGATTAAGATAGAGACAGCCTCTGTATGAATTTGCGTGTCGATCTGGCGTCAAATTGACTTCATTTAGGTCACTTTTAGTCCGTGTATGACAATTCATTAGATCGGACAATGAGCTCTACTGTAAAACAACTAAATCTGCCGTTTTGAGTCGTAGAAACTCGTCGACAAACGATGGAGAAAGTAATAAAAGTTTCCTTCCGTTTGTAAGTGAATTTCTTATTAAATATTGTATTGAAAATTGGCACGCTAGGTTTTCATACAAATTGAAGGACATTTCGACTCGATAAGAAGAAGAGACGATCGGCGTGCGATACATAGAACGCATGCGTTCTACCGCAGGTACTGGGGAGGCGTACACACGCGGCCATTGGTTACAGTGATTGCATGCGTTCAGATCGTAACGGTAGAACGGATCGGTGGATCGGATCGGGCCCTGTCAGGCCTGTATGAGGATGCAACCGGGAACATGCTAAAGATGAGCAGAAGACTATTTTGACTCTTGTAATAAAATGGAATTTTGATTCTTCCCGTGATTGTCACTTATTCAGTCATTAAGTGAGTTTGGTTCCTATTGCAGCAAAATACAAGTGCTAATTTCCACGTCTATTTGTTAGACGGTTCCGAATTTGTTGTGCAAGTTAATTTATTTGTGTCTGTGTCCATCGCAGTCACGAATTTACAATACGTGTATAGATTATTGCGGGCCGTTGAGTTTTGTCCAATGGAATATGTAATTATACAATTAAATTCTATTGAAATAAGATTCAAGGTTTATTGCCTCGTGGTACAATTTGTCACCACTTCTTTCCTCTCCCACGGGTGTCGTAAGAGGCGACTAAGAGGAGTTAACAGGGAACAGGCAGCAGTCCTCTGTGTAACGACTTCATACCATCTTTACGATCACCAACCCGTCAGCCGAGCGTAGTGATTATCGGCATATCCTCCCTATAATAGGAGATGTCCAGCAGTGATATGGTTGGCAACGATCAACGAAGTAAAGAAAAGACTTCATGCCACTCTTTGTCTCTCAGAATCTCTTATCGAGTTTATTGGTTGAGTCATTCATTATACCTACCTTACTCTTGGCAATTAACCGTATATGTATAAGATCAAGTTTCACGAACGTGCCATGCCATGACCCTTAAATATTTTCAGTATCGATATTGTAAGACATGTGCCTACAAAATGTCAGGGTGTTGAATAATTGAAATATTCAATTCATTATTCTGTTGCTACGAAACCTTCGCGCTACAAAGGTGACTTTGAGAGGTTTTACACTACATTGAACAGCGCATGCATTATACGAATTTTGTATATGAATAGGTATCGAATTGATTTCGTGCGTTTACGTGCTTTTAGTGCCTGTTTTTGCCATAAAACAAATTTTTCATGCCGAAAATTATCCTTAATTCCGCAAAGTGGTGTGACGAGTACGGGTTGTAGCTTGTAGTGCGGGCCCGCACGGTCACCGTGAAAAATTTCAAACTAATTTAATATGTTACACGCGTATACTCCACATGGGTTCACGTCGCACGAATGTAGCAATCGACTTAGACATAAAATAAACCCAGTTAAGGCGTGACTGCTACATATTAAGAATTGGTCCTCGTTATTAGTAGAAAAGGCTAAAATGTCAAAAAGACGAGTAGATTTAGGACGAGCGCACGATACCATTCTAGTTATTGAAAATATCTTGAGTACGTAGCCAAAAGCCGGCAAATACTTATTATAGTTATATGGAACACACATACTTGAACCCTTTCCGGGACACTAATGGCTATAGACGTAAAACAATGTATTGTTTTGTTTATGGTTTATGTGGCTGAGTGTCACGCAGTGTAAAAAATTACTAAATAAAGCAGCAAATACGCGAATAAATGCAGTAATACGCGTTGCGTTTATTTGTTTGCGTGTCCAATAAACAGCTGCACTAACATTTTTTTTACATCCACAATGTGCGTGTTAAGACACATAGCATATATAAATGAACCTAACAACCGTGATGTCTGTCATTCTGTCACTAGCCGCCGGGAAATATCGCTAGGACGTCAATCTCCAAGTTGAAAAAATGCAGCGCAAAAAATCTAGACTGAGCGCTCATTTGGCTCACTTTTTATGTTACACCATTGTTCCTGTTCCGCTTTGCAGCTCAGCTCTTTGTATAATACAATGTTAAAAGTCATCTTCGCTGTCTTGCATTGCAATTTGAAATAAATAAATAAATTATGTGTCTCAAGTCTTTTTTACGTCCCATGGAAGATGCAGTAAAAAATGACGCTATGATTTCGCAAAATTTCGTACAGTTTGATGCTGCTAATTAATAATGAACAATGTACGTTATTTGTTTTAAATATGTAAGTAATCGGAATTTTGATGACCTCTTTTTTTCAAATACAACGCTTCTATGATTTTATTCGTGTATGAATAAAATCATAGAAGCGTTGTATTTGGGGTACGGGGTTTCTTCTTCGGGAAAACCTGTTACGACTTTTGTTTCAGTATTTCTTATAATTAATTATCAGTTTAGGAATGATTAATAAGCATGTTTATTTTCAATGAAGAACCGATAAAAAATTACGCGATGATTTCACGAAATTGCGCACAGTTTGATGCTTTTAGGTTCTGTACCTACAAACAAATAAATGTCTTTCGTTCGCTTTAGTGTAGGCTCCGATTTCACGAAAAATTGCGATCCCGATGCGAGTTGTGAAGTATTCAAAAAAGGTTCAAAAGACGCGTATTCACGAGAGCTGTAATGTGCAAAAAATTATTCGAGAAAGTCAAAAACGAAAAAGTTATGGCTGAAATCTATGAAATAGTGAAAAAAATCATTTTTTTCCGAATTATTGATTTTTTTGCTTGATATTTTGGAAACGAAGAATGATATCAAAATTTTGAAAAAAACTTGTCTGGACAATAATTTAGGAGCTATTATTTGAGCCTAAAACAAAGACGATCGGGTTAAGGGTTTGCTCTGTAGCCTAACCTTTTTGAAAAAAGTCAGAACGACATTTTTTTGACATTCCGTAGATTCATTTCCAATCTCAGATTTCCAATGTCCTCGATAGTCGTGTAAGGCGCGAAATCTGTGATTTTTTTTAAATAATTTGCATTTCATGTCTAAGTACCTTCTCTTTTATACGTTAGCAATAAAATTCGATGATTTTATTTAGATGTCGTAAGTGACCTATGGGTTTTCCTTCGACGGGAAATACTGATATGTTATCTTTCTCCGTTTTCCCATTTTTGTTTTCAATTCAAGAATAATTACACGTATAGTACTTTCATGAGATTGTTAATTTGGTGCTTTAAGTTTTTTTTTTAATATCGGCATCGATGACTACTTACTATAGGAAAAAATGGAAGAAACTCTACCGATAAGAGCGTCGCTCTTAATTTTTTATAATGATGACTACTTACGACTTAACGTGGTCGTGACACTAGTTCAATGATTTTTGTACGAGACTCATCTTAGTTGCTTCCGGTTGCATCCTTACCTGTGCTGCCAAGTAACTTATACTTATGTTAACTGTGGTGCTGCTTCGAAGCCCGGGGTACGCTTTCTGACTTTTTCTTCTTCAAAGATAATATGTTTTTGACAATGGATGCCACGCGTCGCTTAGCCACCGAGCTCCACAAAATATGACGTAAGATAAGTTTTTTTCGTTTTGACTTTGAGGATGGTGTCAGATTTAAATATTATTAAAACAAAGCCCATCAGGCTAGGTCCCTCCCTTCCCAGCCTGATGGGCCTACCTATACATATACTGAAGTTCAGTATAATTTCCCAGCAGTGGTCGTTCCGAAACGGTAGTAGTTTGTAGCTTTTGCACAAAAAAATATTTAAAAATAAATGACCTGTAATTTTTTTTTACTTTGTCTTTGATATACACTACCACGTCTAAGACCCCTAATGGGGTAAAGAGCCTAGGGGGTGGAGGGTCGCAAGCCCCAAATGCCACTGTTAGCGTTATGGTGATTGGTGACTCAAAGCTAAAATAACCACCGTAACTGACCGCTGCAAGGTTGAAAGTTAAAAGATTAAAATAAAACAAATGTATGCGCGTAGGTCTAAATTTGAATAACTATGATATGAATTAAATATTCATAGGTCGGTTCTGTTCTGCACTCATTGGGAGCGAATTTCACAATTTCTGCTTTTATGTTTATATTATTAATTTTGATGTCTAGACGGTTATGAAATCACGTATGATGTGATGTCTGTGATGTGTATAGATCGAATATTCGAATGCATATTTACCTATAAATTGAATTTCTCACTAATAAATTATGGAAGTGGCTTTAGCAATTTTTACATAAAATAAAATCCCGAGAATCCAGGATTGCATTAACATTTTTATGACTTGTTTTGCCCGCAACCCGCGTGCGTTTTATAGAATATACCGGTCAAGTGCGAGTCGGGACTCTTACATAAAGGGTTCCGTACCTTCGTACAATGTTTCAAAACGCTGAAAAAAAAAACATATTTCTTGTATTTTTGACCACCTTTAATTTTCTTACTTTACTTTATTTTTAGCGGCCACAGTAATACATAATCTGTGAAAATTTCAAGTCTAGCTATTACGGTTCAAGAGATAGAGCCCTGTGCCCCTGTGACAGACGGACAGATAGCGGAGTCTCAGTTATAGGGTCCCGTTGGCACCCTTTGGGTACGGAACCCTAACAAGAAGTGTATATCACCTTATTCAAAACCGGAGAGTAAGCATGAGAAGTACAGAATAATAAATAAAACTATCAGGTGGACCGTACCTGTTTGCCTGAAAAACTGACTGAGCTAGGTTTAGCATAGACTGGGTTCCATATTTTTTTGATCGATTAAATATAAATCGTAAGCTGTATCTTGCACCAGTAAACGTCAGCCATGCCAATAAATTGTGAATTCTAGAATTTCCAGCTTAGACCGGCCGGTGCCACGCCGTACTCGCTCGGTGACAGCTAGTTGCCAGGCGCCTCTAACCTTGCGTCGACAGAAAAAACAATAACTGTACCGGCTTTATCGTACGGTGGTATTGTTTGAATCTAATGGGAATTGATAGAGTGGTTGACGCGGCGTCCACGCGTTCCGAACACAAACTTAAACAATTCTCATTTATATTAT
Source organism: Acrobasis repandana (assembly GCA_963576875.1). Taxonomy (NCBI): domain Eukaryota; kingdom Metazoa; phylum Arthropoda; class Insecta; order Lepidoptera; family Pyralidae; genus Acrobasis; species Acrobasis repandana. Next base: position 3,225,094 of record OY756230.1, on the reverse strand, counting down.
GACTGCTCTGACTAATATATGGCTCTGGTAGTACAGAGGGTCGTGCTGCAGTTGAGACTAAATAAACAGACAAGTGCGAGTCGGACTCGTACATGAAGGGTTCCGTACCACCGTACAATGTTTTAAAACGCTGAAGAAACACGTTTCTTGTATGACGACCCCCTTTAATTATTAATAACTTTATCTTATTTTTAGTATTTTTTGTTAAAGTGGTCATAGGATTACATAATCGGTGAAAATTTCAGGTGTCTAGCTATTACGGTTCAAGAGATAGAGCCATGTGACAGATCGAGTTAAAAACGCTGAAAAAAAACACGGTTTTTTTATGGCGACCCCCTTTAATTTTAACTTTTTTTATTTTTAGTATTTGTTGTTATAGCGGCCACAGTAATACATAATCGGTGAAAATTTCAGGTGTCTAGCTATTACGGTTCAAGAGATATAGCCCTGTGACAGACGGACAGACAGAGGAGTCTCAGTAATAGGGTCCTGTTTGGACCCTTCGGGTACGGAACCCTAAAATGACCTGATAATGATGATGATTTTAAAGAATTTAATATAAAGATGTAGTGTTCATTTCAAAGAATTCAAATAAGCTGAAATGTTAGTTTCATTGTCAATGAGACCCACAAAAGCCTGGCTCTTATCTAGACACACGGCAGCGTGTCTAGTCAAGTTCAAAATAGTTTGGAAAATCCAAAAGTGCACGCCTCATAATCTCATTTTTCACAATTAAATTGATTTTGATTGTTTTATTGCTAACTTAAAACGAAGAAAAGTATGTGTCGGCTTTAAGGTGAAGGGGTAAAAAAATTAGTTTTTTATAAATTATAATTAAACGACAGTACTTAGAACGCTAATATTAACTAGGAATCAGCACAGTGTAATACTTTATATATTAAAAACAAAGTATTCCGGTAAGATGAATTTTTCGACCAATTTCTCTGCCACATACATGGTCACATAAACACAGACTCACGGACGTCCAAGAATGATTAGTTTTAATGTTATTATTTATTATATTAAACAAATTAATTGTTTATGAAATGTACCATATGTGCTAGACAGATTATTTAACTTCATATTAGTGCACTCATATTATCCTGTAAGTGTTATATTAAAAAAAAACGTCATTTAAGTTTCGAAAGACTAGGTTTTTTGACATGTCGAGAGTAAAGCACTACCTCAACGCTCCGCTTATAAGGCGTGCAAAAGGAACTGGCGACGCAGCTGTGTTTTGTGTATATTTAAACGAACCATTTCGAGCTACTTTTGACCCCTTCACAACTCGAAACCTATTAAACGTACATACATGAAACTTGGCACATTTATTACGCGTAGGTATATGTTTTTTTTTCCTCTTTTTATTTTTTTAAGGGCTTTTATCTTAACATAGCGTTTATTATAAACAAAAAATTCGGAAAACAGTGAATTTCGTTGATTTGATTTTTTTTTCAATTAATCGATTTTATTAGCTAAAGCGCCTAACAAAATTATAAGAGCAATTAGTAGAGATAACTTTTGAATAAATAAATTTACAAAAGTAATATTTATATTAATGTTGAGATTCTTATAAATTAATTTAAGGTTTCTCTACAGAACTTAGCAGTAATTTAGATCTCAATTCTTTTGTCGGATATTGAACTTGGCTCCTATTTTCACATTTATATTTTTAGTGTTATGTGTTTACGTTATTACGGGACGTAACCACTTCTGCAATGAAGACCTATCGAAAGCCACCTCATACTTAAAAATCAATCAAGGCGTTGAAAGTTATACATCCCGTCACCAAGATTAAAGATATCTTCATGTTTTTTTTTTTCGTTGATTGTCAGTTGAGTATTACATACTTTATACAACTGCAGTCTGAAAATTGGGTCACAGTATGCAAATTAACAAATTCTTACTTAGGTGATTGTCTAGAAAACTGAATAGACCCTTTTCTTTCTTTCCTTTCTTTTCCCCGACTTGGGGTGGATTTTGTCATGTCAAAAATTTCTATTTACATGCATATTTCGAATCGTCTTTTCTGGCAAATGCTCTTTCATGTCCTTCTGTGGAATATTTAGGATTATGAACTCTCACTTTCGGGTCATAAAATGTTGTAGGTACATTACATTTTTGCATTCAAATTGTCAAAAAAGTTGCAATATTTGTCCAAGTCTTGTGCTGAATCCGCTAGAGACTACGTCTAAACATTTATAACATTAAATCGTAGTTGGAATCGAGTCAATGCCTGTGATTTGCGGGCTCGGGGGAAGCACTAGGAACTTACCGTACCTGGCAACCGGCGACCGCATAGCAACAGGGCGGCGGCATATCGAGAGTACAGAAAGATAGTCACTGGCTGGCTACAAATGCTAGCAAAAATTAGAGCTTTACTTTAATAGTTGTGTCTTGTCTATATAAAATTGATATAGACAAAAACCACAGACAAAATATACTCTACTCATACTCCTCGTCACTCGTATTCCCAGATTCATTCTTTACTTTGTTGCTTTGGGGACGAGATCTGCATTTGTTGCACGTAGCGCCACCTAGTCTAAAGGCTTAATACTACAAAACAATCTTTCATATGTATGGCTTACAAATCAATACCAAAAAATTAAATAGGCTTTATCCATTCCAGCGATTAATACAAATCACTAGTTAGTCAAGCGACACGATAGGATGTATGTAAACTAATGTAGCGTTAGTAACTATTTTTTTACGGCAGACTTCGTTACTTCATGACAGGATTGTGAGTTCGATAAGTAATCCGCTTGTTTCCAATCCAACAAGTCTAATCAGATACTTTTTTCGGAATGTCAAAACAAACACTTTATATGGTATTTGTATGAAATACCACCTCGTGACGTCATAGTTTTTTGGAGTCAAATTAGCGCTCCTAATATTAGTTTTTCTGCATTAATAGATATTAAATCACATTCGAATAGGATATGATCAATGACAAGTGACAATATTTTGTGACGTTTTATTCTCTTATCATTACAAAATAATTTATTTTTGACCCTGGATACTAACTTTATGTGAAGTCCGTTCAAGACCGTAAATATAAGGTGCCATTTTTCTGAATGCTCCTTATTTGTTAACAAAGACGGTTGCTTCGACTGGCAAAATTTTGCGGCTTCGTTCGCGCCTCTTGAGCTTGGATGTTGTTTCAAACTTTGCGGCTGTATAAATATTTTTCTTGTGCTTTATTTATGTTTTAAAACGTTGACTGCTTTTTTCTTGTTTTTTATATACGAACATTGACTATAGTGTTTAAGAATGTATTCTTCATGTCGCCATTTCACTTTAAAAATATTCGTTATTTCTTTAATTTAACCTAATTATTTTTTTTGCAACGATTTAGTAACTTCTGTGCTTATCTGGGAGAAAAGAAAAAAAAATTAATGTTCTAGCTGCTTTTCTTCCCGCGCAGATAAAAGCCGATCGAGGGAATGGGCGAAAATGCAAATCATTTTTATACTAGTAGGCGATGCGGCTAACAACCTATCACTATTTTGATCTCTTTTGCACGCCTCATAAGCGAAGCGCATGAGGTAGTGCTCTACTCTCGCCTTACAAAAATCAAGTGATTTTTTAAACTAAATGTGTCTCTATTTATTTTCTATCGCACTTGTACAATAATATTTACACATAAATGTCAAGGAAAAACACTAGTTTCAACACTTATGACATTTTTAAAAGACATATTGCCTTTTAAATAAATAAAAACAATGTTTAATAAAATCATTTTGTGGACGTTCGTGTGCCTGTATGTATGGAAACTGGCGTGGTCACGATAACTCCCGAAAAACTTATCTGATCAAGTCCATTTTTTTCAGTATTATCCAAAACTAAGTCCTTTCGAAGATCACGGTCTAATTCAATGTAGTTTAATCGTAATTATTATTATAAAAATACAGGTGACATATTAAAAATAATTTTGGATGTGAGGTTTGTTGAAAGAGTTAATACCTATGTATGATGAGTACGAATGTGTAACCGGCAAGTAAGAAAAGAAGTAAAAAGAAATTTGAATAAAGAATGTTGTGATTTTGTTTGTTTTATTAAATATGAAAGACAAATAAATGTAAAAGAAGCGATAAGTTAGTTAATATTTTATTTAATTTGCATTAACTAATTGAGAATGAAAAGAACAATCAGTGGTAACACTTTTCTTGACATTCGTGAAGTAGTCTTGTGTCTTTTTCTTGTTTTTGCTTAGTTTTTTTGAGATTTCTCAAAATCTACCGGTCCGAATCAGTTTAAATTCACAGGAAATCTGAGTTGTATAGAACTCTTTGGAAAGCTACTTGTTTGGTTCCGATCGGTTTAGTTGTTCAAGAGTTATAAGCGGGTCACATACACACCCACACACACATACGGATAGGGTGCATGACACTTGCTCGTCAGTGGTCAGGGAAGATTCCTGAGACCTTTAAACGTCGAGATCTGATGAAAACTCGACTTTTCAAAAACGGGGTGAAACTAATAACGTCCCGAATTTTGAAAGTTTTCAATTTTCTCAGCGGGAAGTTAAAAATAATCTCCAGTCGTGCGTTAAAGCCGACACATACTTTTCTTCGTTTTAAGTTGGCAATAAAACAATCAAAATCAATTTAATTGTGAAAAATGAGATTATGAGGTGTGCACTTTTGGATTTTCCAAACTATTTCCACCTTCTCGCCCACCTTTACGCTGTAAATGGCCTTTGAGTCTTACGGCCCTGGGCTCTGTCAGTACTTTCCCATAGAAATTTTATAAAAATCGGCTGTATGGTTTGTTTTTAGGGTTCCGTACCTCAAAAGGAAAAAACGGAACCCTTATAGGATCACTTTGTTGTCCGTCTGTCCGTCCGTCCGTCCGTCTGTCAAGACCCTTTTTCTCAGGAACGCGTGGAGGTATGAAGCTGAAATTTATATCAATTACTCAGGTCTACTGTCCCTTGAAGCTGTGAAAAAATCAAACTTCTAAGCCAACGCAATCAAAAGATACAGCCGTTTATGCCGCAAATTTTCGACACTTGCAAGGGAATCAAAACCTACAGGGTGCTTCCCGTGAACTCAGAATCTTGAAATTTGGTACGAAGCAACGTCTTATAGCATAGATAAAGGAAAAATTACGAAAACCATAAATTTTTAGTTACATCACATAATATATTTTTTTTTAATAATTTTAAACTTACTACCCATTTCCTCATAAACGCGTAGAGGTATTAAATTGAAATTCATACCAAATACTAAACCTTGCAGGTTTGTACGGAACCCTCGGTGCGCGAGTCCGACTCGCACTTGGCCGGTTTTTTAAACGAAAATCACTTGAAATAATATATCGTCTATGTATACAATTTTTTGAATATTTAGCTTTTCCGGTATTGACGTCGGTTTTTTATTTTAGAAAATATCAATAATTATTTAGTTATAAAAAAACCTACGTTGTAGTGTTGCTGAGCAAAGGTCCCATCTCTGGACACTGTTTCTCAAATATTCTTATGAAGGTTCTTACTGTAGTTATCAAGCACAAGTGGGTACTTTTGCTGCCTTGTAGTATAAAAATGTCCTGTAGGTGCCGTGTTGTCATTAGACATGCTCACAATAGGCAATACTCTGTGCCTAGTACCTACCTAGCTACCTAGTACTTCTAGCTTATCTTGGGCTGTTACGCATACAAATGTCAGCCACAAATTAGTGAGAATCAGATCTGACTCATCCTAGCTAGAAGCCTACATTCTATTTAAAATCTGCTTAGAGAATCGAAGAAAAGAGAATTGTTGGCAATGGAAACGAGACACGTTTCCATTGCCAACAATAGCCATTGTTAATTTTTTTTAACCACTAATTTTTATTTGTTTTATATCAAAATATAGCGTATTTTTAGAAACTGATTTGAATATTTTTTCATATTACGGCTTGGTTAAATTATAAATTATTATAAAATGTCAAAGACAAAGTCGTGTCGGCCGTTGGCTTTAAAAAACAAACGGCCAAGCCCAATACATATTTAAAAAAAAAAAAACACGCCAGTGTCATAAACATAATAATCTTTGTCAGTGTCATTCAGTGAATTCAGTTGCCCATGATTAGCGGAAAGTTATTTTCTTAGTTATGATTGGCGGAAACGGTGACATTTGACGTTATTGTCAGTGACGGATAAATACCATAAAGGCGACTCGTATTTTTTAATGAAAGAACTCAGAGCTTAAACCGATACAGCCGCGGAGTAAGATCAAACAAAGGTCATACGTATGTTTGTAGAAATATTTAATTATTTTTGGCAAAAAAAAATGACCAACAACTGTTTATTAACTCTGTATCTCGAAAAGTATTTCAAAATAACGCTTTTAAAAATAAATTAACAATGCCCGTTCTCTTTTCTTCCCTCCATTCACATTTCTGCAATCTGTTAGATTCGCGTCGCCTTGCACATAAACATATTGTATTCATCTTTCTTACTTGTCCTAGTCCAGATATATTGTATCCGTGGACTGTACTCGAGAAGCTGCACTACATCAACGAAATCATGATAAAATTTAATTTAGTTTGGCGTTAACTATATAGTAATTCTTACACTATGAGTTCTTAACCTCCTTATAAGTTTTCACATTTAATTCTCTTTTATTGATATACTATAAAAAAATTATAGCAATCCACCCCGGCTTCGCCCGTGGTACACACATAGCCCATGTCACTCGGGGATAGTGTAGCTTTCCAATGGTGAAAGAATATTTTAAATCGGTACAGTTGTTTCGGAGCCTATTCAATGCAAAAAAAAACATACAATCAATTATTTTCTCTTTATAATATGACTATAGAAGTATAGATTATAGATAGATAACCCGAGTTCTCCAGATCTTTATTGAAAGTTGATAATGATATCGATAACCCTTATATGAAATAAGTACCTAAAAGGGGTTCAGCATCTGCAGTGTATGTAGTTTGTATGCGCAGTCCTCACGTGAATCTAATACGGAACTGTTTATTTATCAAAATGGCATAAAGTTCCGTTAATATATGTTATGATTCTTAGTGCTATGCCAGTCGATATATTCAATCGGCTACATTGCTGCGAAAACGTGTGCCTGATTTTATTCTATTTTAAGGAAAACTTTGATTTGTATAATGAAGGTCGCGCAGTTCTTCGAGGGAAATAAGGGAATGTGATATAATATGCCAGTAATGCCATCTACGACGTGGCACTCCTTGCGCAAAGCCGATCAGCGGAATGGAGGATTTTTGATATAGGATCGTATTCGTCACGTCACGCTTTCTACTATCGCTACTTATATCAATCTTGCTTTCATGCTGGTCTGGGCTGGGCTGGGAGAAAAGAAAAAACGTAGGTAGATGGTACCAGTTGCTTGTCTTCCCGCGCAGATCGTTAAAGCCGACCGAGGGAATGGGCGAGAATCTGAATTATTTTATTTATTTATTTAAACTTTATTGCACATAAAAAAAGTGTACAAATGGCGGACTTAACGCCTTATGGCGTTCTCTGCCAGTCAACCATTGGACCAAGTAGAGAAATAATTTGGGTGGTGCGACAGAGTGTGTAAATAAAATTTAAAAGTATCTATAAATACCTACAAGAATAAATCAAGAATATACATAAATATTAATTTTAAAGAAATATATACCAATACAATGACTATAGATAAAATAAATATACAAAATATATAATTATGTAAATATAATACATAAAGAACTAATTATATATGTATGCGGAAATGCGGATAGATAAATACATATATGGTAGACTACTAATTACCGCGCAGGGACACGATGAGAAGAAGAGACTTCTTGGAGAAACCGTTTTTGAACCGCCCGTTTAAAAGCGTGACGACTAGGCGCTCGTCTAATAGAATCAGTAAGAGAATTCCAGGGAAGGATGGCTTGAATTTGAAAAGATTTATTCATAAATTCAGTGCGATGATGAGGGATGGATAATGTTAGATCGTGCTTTAATAGGCGATGCGGTTAGCAACCCGTCATTTGATTCCCTTTTTACATCTTCACGCACCCCATAACGCTAAACGCGGCTTTAGGGTCTTACGGCCATAGGGCTGTATATCATAGCGTAGGCAGAGCATAGGCTCTGTCTACCCCGTTAAGGATAGAGATGTGATAATTTATCTGTCTTGATTGGCACATTAGAAGTTAAGGAAGAAAGGAGAGAAGATAGGAATTTCTGTAACTAAGCATACTTTGCGTTGGCTAAATTTCCTTGTAGAAAATATTGTTCTTCGAAAAGTCAAGATCTTCAATGCGAAAACACTCTTTCTCATCATGCCATTTTCTAGCTAAGAGCACTAAGAGTGAGCTAAAGGTTCCCATAAATTCCAAGTGTTGATGTCAGCCGGGCGTCGTAAAACGATACGGTTTATGCTATTACTTTATTTCGCACGGTTTGCATTTTTGGGTGACCAATCGACATGCATATTGTCTATAGAGAAAAAAAACCGGAAACCGCATCCCGGGCTTCGAAGCAGCAAAGGATCCAACTGGTAATGCGCTAAGGAGAGAGGAACAAGTGAGCTAAGGAGGAAGCCGTTTGTCTCAAGGCAGCGATTAATATATCCCATCTACATTATAATGTTATTTTAAACAAAAAACAAAAGCGGCCAAGTGCGAGTCGGACTCGCCCATTAAGGGTTCCGTAGCAGTAAGTAACATAATATAAAAGTTCTATTGCGGTTTACGATTTATGACGTATTAAAAAATAACTATCTATGATACCGAGACCGCTATATTTTTAATTGAATGTACATACTTTGAGGATATACCACATTTTTTTCAGAATTATTTTAGTAATATTTCAAAAGTTACGGTGGGGGGACACCTCAAATTTTAACTTAGTATTACATTATCTCAAGACTGGGGGTTTGATCTACATAGTTTCAAAGCAGTTTTTGTTGCATTTTAAAAGACCTTTTCAACGATACCCCGCACGTTGGGGTTAGTTCAATTAAATTTTTTAAATTCACTTTTCGTTGTATGGGAAAAAAAATCATTTATTCATAATTTTTTTTTTTTTTTTTTTTTTATTAGAAATTTGAGTGCGTTTGAAACGTTCATAATTTTTAAAACCAACTTGTGGAACTTCAATATCTATCATCTCTCCACCAATTTTCGTGACAATCGGTGCAGTAGCGGCGGAGTACGAGCCTGGACGGACAGACGGACGGACGGACATGACGAAACTATAAGGGTTCCTTGTGGACTACGGAACCCTAAAAAAGCGACTTCAGTTTCTGGTCTTCTTCAGTTTACTTCAACAAAACTTGCTTTCTGAATGCAAATGCTTGACTTATTGTCAAAAAAATAAAAATCACTATACGTGTGCATAGAATATTTGAGGAGTTCCCTTGCTTTCTCGAGGATTCCATCATCAGATCATCGCCTGGTGACAATAGGACCGACTTACATGTAAGTATATCCTTTTAATCAAAAACAAGAACTTTCTAAATCAGTTAGAAAACGGAGGAGGAAATAATTTTTGGACTCCCATACAAGTTGACCCATCAGTTGATCCAAGTTTCTATGGAAAGCAAAAAAATATTTTTAATTTATCATATTAGGTCCTTACATATGAAATTGCCGATTTTCAATACTGGCAACTTTAAAATCAAATATCTTGCGTTTCATTAGGAATTCCAAATTCAAATTTATTTCGAAATAAAGCCAGAAAAATATTGTTTTAAAATTCGTATTTCATTTGTTTTAACATCATTTGTATGAGTTTCAACATTGCTATAACAACAACTATGGACAAATTGAAAATTCGCGGTATTTACGAATGCGAGTTCCACCTTGGCACCAGTGCTGCAGAAACGACTCGAAGAATTAACGACGTGTATGGACCAGGCACCGCTAACGAACGAACGGTGCGTTTTTGGTTTCAACGTTTCCGTTCTGGAAATTTCGATTTACACAATGAGCCTCGTGGACGACCTGATACTCAAGTGAATAACGAAGAATCGAGAGCGATGGTGGAAGCGGATCCATCTCAAACCACTTCTGAATTAGCAACAGCCTTCGGCGTAAGTGACAAAGCGATACTTATCCACTTGCGCCAAATCGGAAAAATTAAAAAACTCGAAAAGTGGGTACCGCACGTATTGACTGAAGCAAACCAACAAACACGCGTTGCTTGCTGCGTTTCTTTGCTTAATCGCCACAATAATTAGGGGATTTTGAACCGTATCGTGACTTGTGATGAGAAATGGATCCTGTACGACAATCGGAAGCGATCATCACAATGGCTTGACCCTGGAGAACCGGCAAAACCTTGCCCTAAGCGAAAACTGACCAAAAAGAAGATTCTGGTTAGTGTTTGGTGGACCAGTGCTGGTGTTATCCATTACAGCTTCTTGAGATCAGGCCAGACGATTACTGCAGACTTGTATTGCCAACAATTGCAAACAATGATGGAAAAGCTCGCCATTAAACAACCGAGACTGATGAATTGCTCTAGCACACTGCTCCTTCAGGATAACGCTAGACCACACACTGCACATCAAACGATCGCCAAGTTAGAGGAGCTGCGACTGGAACCTCTGCGTCACCCACCATACTCTCCAGATCTTGCCCCAACCGATTACCACTATTTTCAAAATTTGGATAACTTTTTACAAGGAAAAAATTTCAAATCTGATGAGGCAGTCAAAACCGCCTTCAAACAGTTCATAGACTCTCGCTCCCAGGATTTTTTTTCCAAAGGTATCAATGATCTGCCTATAAAATGGCGGAAGTGTATCGATAACAACGGCGCATACTTCGATTGATTAAATAATAATTTCATTAAAAAAAACTTGTTTCACTTTTTTGATACTGAACGGCAATTTCATATGTAAGGACCTAATATATGATTCTTGTTTGTTCAGTTTCAGGATATGATGTTACATACATTCGAAGCGAGAAGCTGCTTTTGAAGTCGCTTTAAAATAATACTAATAAAACACAGACAGTTCTATTTAATAAATGTTTCACTTAACGTTATCACTATCAGTCAGTAAATGATGAACACGTGCTTGTGAACCATTATTATTAAATCCGACTAATGAGCAATTTGAGTGCTAATCAATCAGTTATTTCTTAATTGTATACCCGGAAAACTGTGTTGCTACGCAGTCTTGACATCGAAGCTGTTGCTACCGACGATTTGTGTAGGCGTTTTGACCCACGCGAGTAATGTAACTTGTACGAACGAAACGAGGCGAAATACCGAATACCGCTCATTGTCATTGCCGGTCGCACAAAGTATGGATTGTACAGAAGTATAGTCGAAAGTTCATAAAACGCAATAGTAAAAAGTAAACGACAAAGTGATTTACAGTCATAGAATCATTACTTACTCGTATGTATTTTTAAATGTGTTTTGTTTGTTTGTCCGTTTTTAGGGTTCCGTACCCAAAGGGTGCAAACGGTACCCTATTATTGAGACTCCGCTGTCTGTCCGTCTGTCACAGGGCTCTATCTCTTGAATGGTAATAGCTAGGCACTTGAAATTTTTACCGATTATGTATTACTGTAGCCGCTGTAACAAAAAATACTAAAAATAAGATAAAGTTAAAAATTAAAGGGGTCGTTACACAAAAAACGTGTTTCTTCAGCGTTTTAAAACATTGTACGGAGGTACGTAACCCTTCATGTACGAGTCCGACTCGCACTTGCCCATTTATTTTCAGATAGCGGAGAAACAACCGATGTGATTTTTGCATGCAGATTTAGATTAATTTTATCTAGAGTTCCCAAGCGATGCGCGCAATAGGGGATCGGACAGGTCTCACCAAAAAATATTTATTCTAATTAGAAATAATGTTAATTAAATAAACTGACCATTCAATGACTATTTTTGTGAAATAATAATGATTTATATTTTTAAATCAAGAAATAAAATGCGTTAATTGCAATATTTTTAATCTGTTCGCCATCTTAAACGAAAAACCGATCACAGCGCGTTACGTCATTCGTTTGTAATTGTCATTTTTGACGGCTGGGGTAACCTCAAAATGTCAACCATAGATGTCAACATTACTATGTGAATTTGTGACTTCTACTACTGCCATCCTTTTCACCACTTGATTGTTTGATGTTTACTTACAGACAGATGACGTCACGCGGCCTAGGTGATAGATGGGAGCGTTTTCGCGGCATTTTTATGCATTCAAATTTAAAATGTAATTTATGTATATTTACAGCCTTATTTAAATAAAATATTGTTTTTTATGGTAATCAATAACCATTCTAATTACTTACAAACACTTTGTAAAAAGTTGTCCGATCCCCTATTGAATTCGCAAGAAAAAGCTATATTAGATAACAATAAATACGTACATACATACATACATGTCGCGTAGTGTTCACCTAAATTAGTATTATTCGCAAGCGACGTCGGTGCTATCTGTATCTGCAATCGCCATAGTTCACGGCTACCGACCTGGTATACATATTTATTAAATTATCTAGTAGCTATGTCTCTACGTGGTAGATGATGCTTTGTCAAAGTAACCGTCGAATAGAGGGCTACTTTAAAATGTAATTTTGGAATTCCATTTTATGTATTTATTTATACTTTATTGTACACACATATACATGTTTAAAATACAACAGGCGGAGTTAATGCTAAAAGCATTCTCTAACAGTCAAACCTTTGGATCGATTGGAGAGTTTTATGTGGGTGTGAATATATAAAGAAAACTTAAACTAAACTAAATTTAAATGTAACAAGATTGAAGATTACGTAATAGGGAATTAAATATTGTTCTTTAAATAGGACTTGAGATTTATTGTGATTTTAACTCGAACTCTAATAAAATAGTCAATTTTTACTCATGGAGGCAACGCCTTGGCGTTGAATTCAAAAATAAATTCAACCCTTTGGCGCTGATTCCACGGGCGAAAGAATCTTAACGAGTTGACAAAGTCAATACATCAACTCGCCGCAATTTTATCGCCATGTGGAGATTGGTTCATAGAGTCAGTATATAATTAGGTGTAGGGATGATGAGGGTATGGCTTCCGCATCCTCATAATGCGGTAGTTCCGCATTTTTTTTAGTTTCTTAACCGCTACTGCATCCTCACCACGAAATTTACAAAATCTCTTCCGCAATAGACAATATGCATGTAATTCAGAAACGAACAAAAAAAATTATGTGTAAACTTTATTGCTTAAGAAAAATACCAATACATATATTTTTCAATTTAAGTTGTTTCCATTGAGAAATTAATTATTTAAAAGTTGTCTTTTTCAATTTCCCTCGCAAATTTCCGAAACGCAAAGCAATTGGCGGAACGAAACGTGACGAAACCAAACATTGTCAAACTTAATTTTCTAAATAGTCAGATACTGTCAACCACAAATTAAAAAGAAGGAGAGTATCTGTCACTGTCAATAAGTTGTTTGTAATTTGTATGATTGTTGGAGGTTATTTTCATTGTTTTTCTAAATTATTTGTGTTCTTTGAGAATTATTAGCTGAAAGCCTAACTCCTGGTGAAAAAAGACTTGCTACAATGATTGATAGCGGTTTTGTTATGGCTCAGTCAGATAATCTGCCTAAAAATTACAACCTTAAATATGGTATTACTATTTTTTGATTTTCTTTTTCCATTGACTGACACTGACATTGATAGTGTGCGGTGACGTCACTGAATAAAAGCGCAAAATGTCACCGCGTTTAAGTCGTCCGAAAAATATAGTAGTCTTAATTACTTTTTTTAAGCTTATTTAATAATATTCTGTGAGTGTTATATTTTTTTCCGGATAATATCTTATTCAATCGTATGAAAAAATAAAAATAGACACGAATATACCCTATTGCTTCGTCTTACATAGATGTCCTTCCTCATTGATCTTTTAGGAAGTGAATTTTCTAATAATTTAAGATACTCAAAATGCAAAAAGTGCAGTGCCTAATGCCTATGTACTATATCTATATCTGATAAACTATTACAACAGGCTGGAGTATAAAAAAACGGATTCTTATTCTTTCTCCCATTCTTCTCCTTCATCATTCGCAGCCTTTTCCTCATAAACCCTCATCCGCTTCCACTAACTTTGTACTCGAAACTTCCGCTTCCACATCCCCTTTCTCATAACCAGTTCCTCATCAAGCCTAATTAGGTGGCGCGATAAAAGTACCGCTGCTATGAATTCATTCGCTCGTGGAGGCAACGTCTATAGCCTACCCTACCTCAGTTATAAACCTGAGTTATAAACAGACAATTTTTAGTTCAGAAATATTTTTAATAAGATAATTTTCTATCTTCACCTAGCCGTGGATGGAACCCAAAACCGATTGGTCAGAGTGTTAACATAAAAATATCTGTATTTGCCGTGATCTTTCAGTTTATGAGAACCCTATACCTTGACCGAATGTATAAATAATTATGACACTTAGACAGCCGCGGCCTGCCATATGTCGTTTAGTGGAGAAAAGTGAGTGACAAATAGCATTCTGCTCTTCAAAGGTCAGGTGATAGAAACTATTTTTTTAATTTAAATATTTATCATTAACGGTAAACGATTCTTATTTTAACACTTTCACTGCTGAAAAATGCATCGTGTGTATTTTTCCAAAGAGGAAAACACACACGGTGAGTTTTCAGCAGTGGAAGTGACTATTTCCCCTGCACCCTACCTACATATAAATGTGTATAGTAAAATGGATACTTCTCTTTCCCTACTTGTAGGCTGCTAAGCTATCTAATAGTCGAAATCCGCTAATTTCCAAAAAAGTCAAATCAGATACCTTTTTCTAAACGTCAAAACAAACTTTTTCTATAGGATTTGTACGTTGTCTCATATATATCAGTTTTTCTGCATTATAAATATAAATTCATGTTCAAAATGGATATGATCAATGACAAGTGACATTATTTTGTGATGTTTTTTTCTCTTATATTACAACATACTTTATTTTTGGCCCTACTACCCTATTTGACTTCGAACAAATATTTTTTTATGCAATTGTTTGTTATACCTACTTCTTTTTATTGTTTTGATGGTACTTCTAGCCTCAAATATTCCCAAATACAGGCACTGCGCCTGTTCAAACTGTCTTACGGATCTGCAGAAGCAATTTATGCTATCCCTATAGTGTGTATGTTTGGGAAATTACGTATCCAAATATCAGGCATTATCAGCTGATGAGTTTGATTGATTTTATTGTGCATGGATTCGGTATCGACCACTTTGCTAGAGATAAATCTGTTGACAAACAGTGTAGTATCTTGAAAATTGACCACTTGAATATTCTATTCCACTGATTTTGTATATTCGTGAGTTTTACACCACGCGTCACGTCACGTATAAAGAGCCACTACCACTAGTTCAGCTTCTTGTACTTCTTAAGCTACTGACTGACTGGACAGATCTAGAGTGTAGACAGTCTAATGCATTTACGAAGGTTTTAGGTAGATACCTTTTCCAACAGGATCAGGAGACCCTGTCAAACTTTTGACTAGGGTCGGCACAGTATGTTTCTTTTTCGATTAGAATTATCCGTTATGATCTGTTTTGATACTTTTATACTCTTCATTAATGTCTCTTGTTATAGCGCTATTTCTGGTATACAATAATGACAGACAGAATAAATCAGGTAAAATAAGCGATCAACGATAGCCCCACGTTTCACTCACACACAGACGCGTGTGTACGAACATTTTATCTATGGTTGTTTGTAAATTTTGCTCAAAATATATCAAGCTTTACGAGGGCTGCTTTTTTTTTTGTATATATGCATTTATTTTTCTACGTAGTCACCTTTTAACTCTATACATTTGTTCCACCTATACTCAAGCTTCAATAAACCATCCAAAAAGTATGATTTTGGAAAGTCATTAAAATAGGCCTCTGTGGCGGCAATGACTTCGTCATTTGATCCAAATCGCTTGCCACCGAGCCATTTTTTTAGGTTGGGAAACAAAAAGTGCATGAGGCCAAATCTGGAGAATACGGGGGGTGAGACAATATAATTCGTAGTAACAAAATAGTTCGTAGCGTAACTGTGCTAATTTAGCCGTCACAACTCTGGACGAATGAGCCGGGGCGTTGTCGTGATGAAACAGTACTTTTTTCTTTTTTAAATGGGGTCGTTTGTCCTTCAACACGGCGTCAAATTCATCCAATAAATTGGCATAGTACTGCCCTGTTATTGTTTTTCCCTTTTCTAAATAGTCAATATGTATAATACCCTGCGAATCCCAAAAAACGGTCGTAAAATTATCTGTTTTTCCCTATGGTTGACTGGGAGAGAACGCTGTTAGCGTTAAGTCCGCTAATTGTAAGACAATTTCATTGTTAAACAATAAAGTTTAAAAATAAATAAAATCCACTGCTTCGACTGCTCTTTCATTTCCGGGGTGTAGTGGTGGACCCACGTTTCGTCCACGGTCACGAAACGACGCAGAAACTCCTTCGAGTTACGTTTGAACACGGCCAAACACTGCTCCGAAGTAGTCAGTCGGTTCCGTTTTTGCTCCTCCATGAGTAAACGCGGCACCCACCTGGGCGATTTTTTCTTCATACCCAATTTTCTTAACCATATCGTCTGTAGTCACCTCAACTGGCCGGCCTGGGCGATCCTCATCAAAGACGGTTGTTCTCCCCCGCTTAAACTCGTTATACCAATATCTGACGGTAGTCATAGAAGGAGCACATTCATGGTTAACCGCTTGCATTCTTACTTTTATTTCATCACATGTTTTTCCTTTCAAAAATAAGAATCTAATTACAGACCGATACTGAATGCCATTTTTTTTTTTTAATTTTCCCGCCTCTGAAAAATGGCTTAAAAAGGTGGTATACTTATTTGCGGCCAGTGATATTAATATATTTAGGAAACGGGTACTTATCAAACAGCCCTCGTACAGCTGTAGTTAGGCATAATATTTTATTTAGCTCAGAGATATATTTTTTTTTAATGTTATAGGGCGGCAAACGAACAAGCGGGTCACCTAATGGTAAGTGATCACCACTGTCCATGGACAACTGCAACACCAGGGGTGTAACAAGAGCGTTACCGGCCTTTCAGGAAGATATAGGTACGTGCGCATGCACGTTCGATCGCGTGCGATCACGTGCGCGTTTTAAAATTCATTATTTTATACGGCCTCGTACCTACCATGTTTAAAATATTCAGAAACACTATTTATAATAATAGCGTTTGGGTTTTTTTTACCACGTGATTCTAACCAGGTTTCCTTTTCACTTTAATATTAATTTATTCCTATTTTTGTACATGGTTTCAATTGTCGTTTGATGTTTGTAAATGGTGTAGGTATTAAACAATCATTTATCGTCAAAAGCACACCAAGTTGCGTAAATTCCTTGCAATTTTATCACTATCGCCGCTGCAGAATACATCGTTAGTACTTGGTGGTAAAGTTACCCTTATTTGACTGTAAGTACGTACGATCCTTAGTCGCTGTTAACAATGAGCCCTTGGTTATTATGGTCCTCGGCCCTATCTATCCCGTTAGGGATAAATACATGATTGGCATGTACCCATGTATTAGAATATAGATTTTTATCAATTTGTAATATTCAATGAATGACAAAAATATTCATTTGGACATAGGTACGCAGTTGACCTTAAAAAATAATGTTCTTTCATCTGATAACATTATAATAAACACTGTCTGTACTGCAACAATGTATGTATTCGATTCAGTCCCTCCCTAATGTTACCGGTTGCATGCCAAAATAGTACTTTTCAATAATCCTTGGCTTCATTCCATGATGAACTAATGGGATGAGATTAATGTTTCCAGCGGCGATAATGTATATTTGGATCAAATTCAAATCTAATGCCGGATGTACTAATTCTTCTACATACTGCAAGTTAAGAGATATTATCGTCACTGTGGTATATTGGATCGCCAATAATAAATACCACTCCTGTACTATCATGGTATTTTATGCACTTACCTTCGATCCGTGCAATAAATAACTTGAAATTTGGGACGGGGCTACCATCATACATCGCAAAATGCGGTGACGAACTGACGGAAGTATTTTTGTTGCCTTTTATAAATATAATTACGCAATCGATATAGTGGAGAAGGTGCTTGAAAAACAACGTTACCACTTACCTTGGTCCCGAAGTACTATAAGATGCAACCTTGGGTTGGGTTAAATAGGACCAGGAATCGTATATCTAAAAGTAGCTATGGTAAAGAAATGAATTGCCTTAGATACTAAATAGAATTAGATTAAATTGTCTTATTTCTTTGTTGTTTAACTCGTGATATACATAAAACTATTTTTATTTGTATGAAAAATTACACCAAATGTTTATTAGAAGTCGAAACCCATCCACTTTTACATTTGTTCTTTTAAAAGAACTTTAATTTTTGGAACCAATTAAGTAATACTCCATCTCAACGGTCAATCCTTTCCCCACTACCTCAACTGTCGTATTAGTCTATGGATGTACTCGTATTTTCGGTCCTAATCTTATTCAGCGTAATTTTCCGCCCCTATTGTCCTCGTGGCGACGTGAGGCGATGTTCGGAATAATCTCAAGATGGGTTCAAGCCACATTGCACAAGTTACCGTAATTACGCGTTATGGTCCCTACTGGAAGGGGGTTTGATAAGGTTCACAGTCAAATTTAACTATAGTTAACGTAGTGAATTACTTAGTGCTTCGGAAGGCACGTTAAGCCGTTGGTCCATGTTGTCATGATTAGATAGATAATAGAACACATAAAGTAGTTAATTTACAGGAGTGAAACACTTGGAAGTGCGTTTCCAAGACACTAATTGTTGTTTTTCTCCAATTTTTTCGCTACCTTATTAACGCTTCACCTTTTTTCCACTTAAAGACGGATAACAAAACAAGACATTATATAGTCGATCATTCTTTACATTTGGTGTTCATTTTCTGTGCTTATGCAACACTTGCATCATTTTCCCGGAAATCTGGCAACGTTCACCAAGTCACATCTTGCTTGACACATCTCGCCGGTTTCATTAATGACGTACACGTTTTTTAAGCTTCCGAATCTCCCAACTAAGCCTGGATTTAGACTCAGTGTCATGTTGCCAAGATGCACTCTAGGCAGGAGTGCAAATGATCAGATCATGCTGTAATCTTTCATGAGTACTGCTTGGTTGTATTTGAAGATTTACAAACTTGTAGGTAATATTTTTACAGGTTTTCAGCAGCCAAGATGTATACTTGTATTAAAAGAAAATGTGAGGCAACATGTTTGTACACTATGTCTTATAAATTTCCTAAAACATCGTCTATTCTTTCTTTGTTAAATTGAAAAATGTGTTAAAATAAGATCGCATACAGTACGGCACAAGTGTCGGCGACAAAATGGCGGATGCCGCCCGAGCTGTTTTCGATCTTATTTCTACAAATAATTAATACGATAATGGTATGCCAGTTAAAAATTCGCTGCGCTGCGCTTCGCCAAATGTGCGCCAGCCCTTTCTTGCAGGGAAAAAAGCGTGATAACATTGACAAAATAAAATTTTAATTTTCATCTTCGATTTCAAGAAAACTGTTATTGCAGTATTTCCATTTAGAGCAACTGGTATTGTTTACCCCCTGAAGTATAATTTTTGAAATACGCTAATGTAATGCTCTCGCGATCTGGTCACTTGCATTAATTTATTACCACAGTAGTAAATTCTTTTATGAAAATGTTCTTAAGTTTGATGAATGATTTTTAGCATTTCTTAGCGTTTAATAAAATCCATTAGCGTGTTATTGACACGTTTGTTAAAATACAGCGGGCACAGGATGTTTCTTTTTAAAAAAAAATATCTTTTCAGGTTGTTAACTCACTCATCGCTTGATCTAATCGAAACTAAGGTTTTATATTTTTTATTATTATATATATTCTAGGGAACACCTCGGTGTAGATAGCGTTACGACTTAGATTCAAAGCAAAGGGCAGAGAGAAATGGGAGAATCGAGGGAGGTCTTTTTTCAACGATGTGATCTAGTGGGCTCTAAATAATGAATAATTATAATATAGGTATATTTTTTGCAAATATTTCGATAACGCCATAAGATTAAACAAATAATGTAATAGGCTGACAATGCAGCTTAGTCCACTTCTTGTCCTTTTAAAAGAACCATTAGTCAATAGAACTAATACAATAGACTAAGAAAGTTTCTAAATACCTATGTATATTATTCATCTTATCCGAGGCCGGAATGTATGTATATTAGTTATTTTAAAAGGACTGACATTATAAAAAAAAATACAAACATTTTATGATTATTTTCTTTATTATCATAAACATTTACAGAAAATCTTCCAAATGTTTTACACCACTATGTTTTTATTATGATTTCCTGAACGTCATATTATTCAGATATTACGGATAGGCTGATAGCAATGGGGTTTCCCGCCGAGAGACTAGAGGCAGTGTACAGGAACCACATCGACGAGGTGTACAGGTTTCTGGAGCAAATGCACAAGGACCACTACAGGATATACAACCTCTGCGCGGAAAGGTCCTACGACGAGAGCAAATTCCACAAAAGGGTGAGTGAATTTTTTTTTTTTTCAGCAGCAACAATGTATGATAAATACAAGAGAATAGACAACCTTTATACTTTGAAGCGTAATTCGATTTTTAGTTTAACTGTTGTAGCTTGATAGAGCTATTAGTTCGAAAGAAAGTAGTTTCTTAGTGGTGCCGCTTAATTTCCGAAAGATGGCGGTATAAGCGTTCATTTTCTACGAACAAACAAGCGCCATATCTAATTTTTCGTGGATACCGTCAGCCTGAGTACCCAGTATCCTTTGTATGGCTAGCGGGCGAGATAATAGCGACATCTAGAAATAAATAATATAGGATTTTGGCTTTCTTGGCTTTCTAGCAGAGTACCTACGCTTTGGTGTTTGGGTTGTCAGTCCTCGTCATTTTTCGTCCATGGCGGCAACTAATCTATTGTGTGTAAGCGCCGAAAGAAGCACTATGTTACCAAATAAGTAAACATCACCATAGCGTTGAAAATGACATGTATTTTACAGCATTTTACATGTATTTTACAAATATGACGAAGACAAGACATGTAAAATACATGTATTTTACAGCATTTTACATGTATTTTACATAATCATAGGACCGATGACTATCTTAAAGACAAAAAGGTCTGGCTTGAGCTTGGCGCGGGTCCCTCTTAAAGGTTTGTATACTTAGACATGTCATAATTTAGGTACATTGGTACATACTAAATTTACAAATTGACATTATTTTAAATTTCGTAATTCTTATAATTCAATTTAATTATGACATAATAAACAATGTAATCTCTGTCCATCTATATAACTAATTTTAAGTTTTTAGTTTGTTAGTTGACGTCTTTGGAGAAAACGTGCAGTGCAGTTTGTTGCCGCTTCTTCTGCACTTGCGCCTAGGAAGCGGCGTAAACTTAGCTTTAAGTAACGATTTGACGTCAACATTTGTGCAAAACAAAACAAAGTGACTATTATTAAGAGATATTATAAATATCCTATGATAATAAAGATATTTTGAATTTTTGAATTTGAACATGTTATATTTTCAACGCTAATCACCAATAAAGTTAAGAACTACCTATGTTTTTGCCGGTGTAGTATATTCCAATTCCAAGATAACCAAATACGTTCATAGCTGTATTTACCTAGTTTCTTCTATACCTAACAAAATGAGACTAGGTACATTCGAAGAAATCTAAAGCCTCATTATATCTTTTATTGAAGCATCGAGTTGAAGATTCTCTTTTGTAATACGAGTAGGTACTTAAATACAGTATCAAATTATTTGAGCCTTATTCGGGTTTAGGCCGCGTTTGTTAGTCATTGGAAAAAAATACTGAAAATTTTATTAAACTAATAAAGGAATAGAATTATATAAACGCGCAGGGCGTTGTAATCACACAAAATTAAGAAATTCATCGGTTCTATGCCCGATCAACGAAGTTTTAGATTCATCTGTGAGATGTCAAACGTGTGCCTGGTTAATCAGCTTTTTGAGAAATAAATAAAACAGGCTTTATGTGGTTTAGCATTTTAATAATTAAATTTTAGCCCCGCTACACACAAACGGATTAGTACTTGAGTTCGGTAAGTCTACTTTTTAATTTCATCGGGTTACCGTATCGTATGCAGAGAATCCATACAAAATCTATAAACTTGAAAAAAATGGTGCAGTTGTTGGAAATGGAAATGTTCTACAATTAGGGATTTGCAATTAAAAACGTACGTATGGAATTTTGGTGTTCAAACGGAATTATTCAGATTGCGTGATGCGGTCCTTTAAAAAAAAACTTGTTTGTTAGATTACTCAAACGAATTTAGTAATAGTCATCATAACGTTTCGAATTAAAATATTATTGAATAGTCTATACTATATAGGTCATGAAATAATGAGACTATTGTTCGCCTCTGTTTTGTTGCAAACTGATGCAATACCCCAAATCGAAATGTGTTAATAAATACAAAGTAAGTGAATAAATATTGTCGCGACAGTAGTTAATGTTCGATTTTACGTGTAATCGAGTGCGCTTCCGCTCGGCCTTGGTTTAACCCTAGGAAAGTGACATCACGAGGGGTTAAATGAAATTACATAAAGTAACACGCGCTATCTTACAAGCTGTGACAACATGAGTATTAAATATAGCCATGTGTGAGTCATGCATCTGCTTTTCCGTACGTGAGTTGCAGCACGCGCCGTTTTCAGACATCCACTCGAAATATAACCTTTTTGCTCTTAAACTCATTATCATCTCGTTAACATCAGGTCTTCATATCTGGGGTCAGCGCAGTATTAATGTCTTATCCTATACCTTCTGTTATTCGTCACACTTTTATCTACTTCTTTATACTACCACGTATTTTCACGTAGTTATAGTAGTATACTCTTTTTAGCCGACTGCGCCAGAAGGATTGTGTATGCTACTATTTCTGATCCCGGTTTTCCGCCTATAGTCCCTAGGACTCTTGACTCTTGAAAACTTAATAGTGTATCTGTCTATAAATATATTTTTGTTCTCATACTGGAAATGATTGTATTACATGTATATAATATTACCGAGTTTGGTTATTTACTTTTATCTAACTAACACAACAGCTGTTACAATAATGTTCTTAAAATCTTTCATCACCATTTTGGTTATTTCTTTATTAGTCGTATAACAAGGGTAGGGTATTGACATGCGCCTTCTTTTAGGACAAAGGTCATGCATATATTGTTGACACAAAATTTATATCTAGACACGCGGCAGCGTGTCCAGCCAAGTTCAAACAAAGAAACTGGCGACGCAGCAGGGGTGTGTATATTTACACGAAACATTTCGAGCTACTTTAGACCTCTTCACAACTCGAAACCTATTTAACTTACATACATGAAAATTGATTTTGTTAAAGTCCTTTAGGTTATCTTGAATCCAAAATTTCATGAATGTTAGTCAAACAGTTATTGATATAATAACGTTTAAAAACTGTACTTTTTACGATTGATTCATCTATCCATGATCAAAATGTTAACCCATTTTCAGATGATCTAGAAACTTGATATTTGGCATCAAGGTAAGCAAGGGGTAGGTATATAAAGCGAAAAATTCAGAAAACAGTAAATTTAGTAGATTTGTTTGATTTTTTCAATCAATCGATTTTATTAGGTAAAGCGCCTATCGTAATTATCATTTTTTAATAATTTTTTCTTCCTAAAGTTTTGTAGTAGACAACTTTTTAATAAATTAATTTACAAAATCACTGCCAAGCTCTGTAGTGGATCCTGAAATTAATTTTTAAGAATCTCAACATTTGAATACATACTTATATTTGGCTAATCAACTTATCATCTTTATGTTATACCTGTGGTTATACCCAATTTATTGTTTTTATATTTTATGGATGCTCTAAATATGTATCATTCTGGTAAAAAAACTAGCCACACTAGCAAGTTAAAAACGCTGAAAAAAAACTCGTTTCTTGTATGACGGCCCCCTTTAATTTTTAACTTTTTCTTATTTTTAGTATTTTTTATTATAGCGGCCACATTAATACATAATCGGTGAAAATTTTAAGTGTCTAGCTAATACGGTTCTAGAGATAGAGCCCCGTCAGCACCCTTTGGGTACTAAACCCAAAAAAACCTATCCGACGAATTGAGAACCTTCTCCTTTTTAGAAGTCTGTTAAAAATATTTCCCCGCGATTCGCGTTTCTGTGCGAAGCAATTTCATAATTATGTAACTGTATCAAATCCGGAATGCATGTATTCTATATTCACCTCCATGACAAATGTTATGCACTTGCAAATTTCATGGATGTTCGGAATTGATTTAGCGTTAAGTCCAGTCATAACTTTTAGCTATAGAGAAATACAAAGAGAAAAAAAAAGAAGAAAAAAGTCTGTTATGAACTCATTTTAGTGTCAGAAATGTCAAAATCCACTGTATTTTTCGTTACCTTGACATGATCGTATAATATCTCCAATCCTCCTTACATATGTATTTGTATGGTATAGAGAGAAATCGATACAAAAACAGAAAAGTAAAACAACGGCGGACTTATCCCGTATAGGGATCTCTTCCAGTAAACCGGCCAGTAGTTGAGGGGAATGTTGACCCGTCCGACCCGTCAGGTGACCCGCTTGTTCCTTTGCCGTCCTATAACATAAAAAAAATACTTAGGTTACTTGTTGTACCTTTGCCGTGTGGTGACGGTAGAGTAGAATACGATTAGTGATCACCCCCTTTCCCCTCCCACGGGGTTCGTAAGAGGCGACCAATACATGTAATGGAGATACAGGTAACAGAGAACGGGTAGCATCGTCTCTGCGCAAAGACTTTATACCATTTAACTTTTTACCCACTGCGCCGGGGAGCGCGTAGCGTAGTTGAACTTCGAAATACACAAATTTTGGTTCGAAATATCGTAATTACGCTAAACTGTTAAGCGACAGATTGCTTGTGCGATTAATAAAAGCTCTAAGGAATGGTAGTGCGATAAACTGTGCAGCTACATAATACTTCTTCGACGAACGCTAGTGCGAAAGAACGCCACTGCTACGAACCCCCCGGGACCATAATTGGGACTTTAGTCCAACAATGGACTGATATAGGCTGTAAAGATATTCCGACCTTTACATTTTTTTTTATTTCGGTTCATTGAGAGAACAATGTGAGGTTGTCTTCTAAAACGGCGGACGATGTATGGATGACGGCTTTTGGGCGACGATTCTAAACCTCCCTATTAGTGATATGGCGACAGTTGTTACCGCATACATAAATTGAACCGTCACATTATATTGTGGTCATGTAAAGTGTTATTTGTGTTTGTGTCAGTTATTCACAATGCGTATTGTTGCACGATGCATGTGTGTGTGAAATTACTTTAAATAGGCTATCTTCTTCTCGAATCAAAAATGCTATTTAAATAATAGTAGTATTTGGTTACGGCGGCGTTGTGTACTAATTATCGCGCAAAAAAGCGCGGCGACCATCGCGTGGTCTTCGCGCGAACGTTGATTAGAACGCTTATTCGGGATCAATATGTTTGATCGCGCGTTTGTATGAGTCAAATTCGCGCGAACGTTCAATGATTGCATATTCGTGTTCTATATTTATAAGGACCACGCCTATTTGTTGCTTTATTTATTAAGAAGAGCAACACGCTACACAGTATGGCATGTAAGTCCAAAAATTGTTTTTAGGGTTCCGTAGCCAAATGGCAAAAAACGGAACCCTTATGAATTCGTCATGTCTGTCTGTCCGTCTGTATGTCACAGCCACTTTTTTCCGAAACTATAAGGACTATACTGTTGAAACTTGGTAAGAAGATGTATTCCGTGAACCGCATTAAGATTTTCACACACAAATATAAAAAAAAACCAATAAATTTTGGGGGCTCCCTATACTTAGAATTGAAACTCAAATTTTTTTTTTCATCAATCCCATACGTGTAGGATATCTATAGATAGGTCTTCAAAAATGATATTGAGGTTCCTAATATCATTTTTTTCTAAACTGAATAGTTTGCTCGAGAGACACTTCCAATGTGGTAAAAAGTTGCCCCCCCCCCCCCTGTAACTTCTAAAATAAGAGAAGGATAAAACTAAAAAAAAACTATGATGTACATTACCATGCAAACTTCCATCGAAAAATGTTACTTGCTGCTACGGAACCCTTCATGGGCGGGTCCATTTTTGGATGTTTATCTATTTAAGTATTTGTTATAAAATATAGTATCGTTGAGTTAATATCCCATAACACTCCATAGGGTTGAAATGCTTTTAACATAGCAAGCACCCTGTTTTTGCAAGCTTTTATTTAGCTTGCCCTGTTGTTATTTTTTTTTGTCTGGGTTTTGATCCACATTTCTTCAAATTTCAAAAGCTTGCAAGTCAAATTTGAACCACTTCCCGTTCTCTGATTGTGATGACATTTTATATGCTAATGTAAATCAGATCACCATACAATATTTTATAGGAACCCTCTAATAAAACGACGCAACCCCATCTAGTTTGCGCTTATTATATTTATTTTAATCAGTTCTTATAGCTCTCTAACAATAAAGGATTGTAGGAAAAAATGATTTTTCTTCAAAAAACTTATTTAATTTTAGTTATACTTATAAACCAGACTGTAAATAGAAAATGAAACGTACATAATATTGTTATTTGTAGTTACAGCGAAACAGGTGCGACATAAAGCCTATTTTATTGTCGTTAAAACGAAACGCCGGAAAATGTGTATGCAATTTGGCATGCATTTTTTTTTATCAATTAAAAACCACTTAGGGATTTTCTTTTTCATGTTAAGTGCTTTACCGCGCGCGCTATCCCTTATATTTTGAAAGTTGCCGTCATTTATGTAGAAATTTTTGTATTTTGAATTGAAATTGATAACATTTTTATAATGAGTTATGTGCTTACTATCTATGTGGAGTTTCTTTCAAAGTTTAACTAAAAGTGTTTTATTTCTATTTATGACTATGAAGTGGCTTTGACACGGCTTAACACGTTGAGCGCCATGACGGACACCATGTGGTCGACAGCATACTTTCCCCCGGAGCCATACCAATAAATAAAGATTCGTCCAAAAAATATCAGGGATTTTTTTTTTAAATATCGTTAATACGTTCATAAATCTCCTGAAAGTGAATCATTAAGCTTCTTATCCCACTCTATGTATATTGGGCACAAGTTAAATTTTGTATAAAATTAACGAATCCACCTACAAATTTTTATACGCCTATTTAAGTGTTTTAACGTAATTTACCATATACAAAACTTTAAAATAATTTTAATATTATGTCCATATTACGCCTATATTTAGGATTTTATACAATGTTTTAAATTACAATGTAATTAATTCTTACACAGTAAATGTCACAAACATATTTTAAGTTTTTAAACGCCATGGCGGCCACCTGACAAACTATTAAAAACCTATTGTGTCTGCAATACCCGCAGTCAAGGTGTTAAACGGTCAAACTATGATCTAATGATGCTCCCAACACTGCTGTTAAAAAACGTTTACACCATAACTGCCCAGGCAAACAGCAACTTTTATTTATTTTATGATTTAGAATTCCACATATTTTATTACTAAGCCAAGAAATGATAGCCGAGCCACGCCCCTGTTTCCTATACAAATGTGATAGACAATTTAGAATGTGTCGTAATCTTTATTTAGGATATTTTAGATAACTGATTGTACGCGTTTTCATTAAGGTTCTAATACACATGCTGGCATTATTTTCCGCGCTAGTATACGCCGCTGGCGTCGATTTTCATTTATCGATTAATCGCATCTGCACAGACGTGCCGGTCTTAATTTTTTTGTGTCATATAAATAGGTATATTAGTATAGATATATGCTGAAAATTAAAGTAAGTACCTGTTTGCGTTTGCCTATCTGTTTGTCCGCAAATAACTTATACATATTTTAAGTACTTAATAACGCAACGGATAATGACACAAATAAATAATGGGTTTTCAATTTAATGTAGATTTACTTCGGAAGGTTTACATTAACATATTATATGTGACGGCTTGTTAAATAATTAGTTGTTTTGCTTTTGCCTGTCCGTGTGTGCTTAGAATAGTGCGAGCGTGCCGCCATTATGTGTACTCGTATAAGAGCCTTTACTAAATTCGTGAATGTGAATTGGCACGGCGATAAATATACGTATTTACTTTACTTTAATATATGTAAATTTTGTAGAGCATATTTTAGCGTTGTAGACAAGTGCCCTAATCCATGTTTTCTTTGGTACAGTCTTCGATCATATATTCTAAAGATGCACAGTTCCATGCAAAATCAAACAATATATTGTCCCCGTGTCAATACGTACATAGGTATACCATTTCAAGTATTGCGAAAAAAGTTCTTAAGTGTCATACAGTTAAATCTAATTTAAACCTTAAGTAACGGAGATAAGCGTGGAAATAAATCTGTATTTTCACCACACACTTTGGCATCTTTGACATAACATCACGTGCGCGGCCACCGAGCGAATAAGAACGAAACAAGGCATAATACTGTTTTATGCCTTGTTGCCATTTTTCAGACGGCAACTGTGCATCTATAGAATATTATGATCGAAGAGTACAGTTGTATTTTGTCAAAGCCTTTTTCGTGCTGGTTCTCTCGTCTCCCGATGAATCATGTCAATAGGTGATGCTGATGAGGTTAGCAACTTAGAATATTTGTTTTCTCCACGTGGTCTTTAGGTCTTATGTCCGTAGTTCTGTCTACCCCGTAAGCCTTTATGCCTTTCTGGTCTGTACCTAAGGCGTTGCCTGCAAGGGCGAGAGAATCGCGAGAAATAGGACAAAAGTCAATACATGAAATCGCCGTGATGAGACAAGTTGATAGAGTCAATATGAAATTAGGTGGCAGGTCGATTCCTTCGTTGAGGCAACGCCTAAGTCTCATTAACATTACATACAATTAAAGGTTTTTAATTTCTTTTTTCTATGAAACAAGTTTATTTAAAAAAGAAAGATAAAATAATTTACATATTTACGGATATACTAGGAAAGTTAAATACCTACCCACTACAAATTTAATCTAAAAAATCGTGTCCACGTGGCATAGTGCCAAGAACGCTGACCGCATTTCCGCGTTGAATCGCAATACTAATACGTTGTGCGAAAAAACAGCCAGCCCTCTTGTCACCGGCGGCGGAGATCAGTCTTGGAGAGAACCGGGGCCCCACGGCCCGGAAATCTCAACGCCAACCGCACTAAAATATAATCATCATTTTACGAACTAACTAAATATTAATAGACAAATAAGTTGACTAGAACTGACCTTGGTATTTAAAATAATTAAAATCCCTGCCTGTATGCATACGGGACCCTATGTTTTTATACGTATCTACCGTGCAAGTGGACGCATCTTGGTATATGTCCTGAATCTTAGTCACTAATGAATTAACTGCAGTATACTCGTAAATAGACAAAGGAGTTCACTAGAACTGGCACTTTGTATTTAAAGTTTATTGCCCCCGCGGCGGCGGGCGGCGGCAGACTGGATGCCGCCGCCGCAGTCGCCCTTCACGCTATCAGGTATTCACCGATAGCGTATCTGTCTTCCACGGAACGCTGGAGTGTTCCCAGAAACTGTTGAATGCTAGATTACTGTACGAAGGACGGTTTTCAAAGGTTGTGTTGGACAATAGCGGAATTTACAACAAGAAGTTTCGGAATTCCGAAATCTCCGTAACTTCTTTGTGCGTCAAACGATACGTGTTGATGTATATATACATCTCACTTTATATATTTATATACATATATGTATTTATTGCGAATGAAAGTGAAGATTGTTTGACTCTTAAAAGATAAATTCATTAATAAATTAAATTCATATAAAAACAAAGAAAGCAAGATGAAGAGAAGATACGAGAAAATAATAATACTACCTACTAACTTTCATAAATAATTGAAAAGTAAAAGAATAAACGGGCAAGTGCGAGTCGGACTCGTACATGAAGGGTTCCGTACCACCGTACAATGTTTTAAAACGCTGAAGAAACACGTTTCTTGTATGACGACCCCCTTTAATTTTTAACTCTATTTTATTTTTAGTATTTGTTGTTATTGTGGTCATAGTAATACATAATTGGTGAAAATGTCAAGTATCTAGTTAATGCTATTATAAAGATCAAGTTAAAAACGCTAAAAAAACACGTTTCTTGTATGACGACTTAATGCTATTATAAAGATCAAGTTAAAAACGCTAAAAAAACACGTTTCTTGTATGACGACTTCCTTTAACTTTTAACTATTTTTTATTTCTAGCTTTATTTTTAACTCGCACTTGCCGGTTTATTTATTTTTATAATTTTTTGTTATAGCGGCCACAGTAATACATAATCGGTGAAAATTTCAAGTGTCTATTATATATATATTATATTATATATTATATTACGGTTCAAGAGATAGAGTCCTGTGACAGGCGGACAGACAGCGGAGTCACAGTAATAGGGTCCCGTTTGCACCCTTTGGGTACGGAACCCTAAAAAGCATGTTGGTCTGGGAGAAAATAAAAAACTTTGAATGTACCAGCTGCATCTCTTCCCGCGCAGATCGTTAAAGCCGATCGAGGGAATTGGCGAAAATGTCATCATCAATTCAGCCGCATAACGTCTACTACTGGACATAGGCCTCCCAAGGATTTCCAAAATGACCGATCTAGAGCGGCCTGCGTCCAGCGCTTTCCAGCGACCCTGGTCAGGTCGTCTGATCACCCTGTGGTTGGGTGAGAACCTGCCCCATCGGCTATCGGTTCGGTTTTATTATTATTAATCCACTGGGCTATGTCATGTATGTATGGCGGAAATGTGAATCATTTTAAAAGGCGATGCGGATAGCAACCCATCACTATTTGATTCCCTTTTCCACCTTCTTGCCTACTAAAGTGGCCTTTGGGTCTTGCGGCCCTGAACTCTGTCTGCTATGAGCCGCAAGTCTTCAGAGATTCTTACTCAGTGGAACCTAGATTTTTTAGCACGCGAATTTTTTTACATTTCCTGGTCACGGTTCAAAGAGCAAAAAGGTACCTTCTGTAGTTGTTATTGTACATAATATTATATGTATAATGTATGCTTTGTTTGTATGAAAACTACATGAAATTCTATTCTACACAAGGAAGTCTTACCCGGCATCACCGTCTCTACTCTCTTTCGTAAATATTCCTTTCAATTCAATGTTGACTGGAAGAGATCCTATCAGGGATAAGTCCACCTTTGTACTTACTGTGCTCTTGTTGTAACGTGTATTTTTGTGTACAAAAAGCAGTAGCCCACATTATGGCTATGGCTCGGGGCACCATAGGTAACGCCACCCACCCCTAATCGAATGCTGTCCTGCCTCCGACAGCATGAAATCTAGAGAGCCCTCTTCTAGTGTAGCACCAAAGTACTACCTCGTCTAGACCCCCTGAAACGCCCGTTTGTTCGCCGACCTAGTTTCCCGCTGGGGTTGGATACCCAACCTTCCCCTAGGTTGGGTATTCTTGAATGCCATCTAGCGTTTGCCTGTCCTAGGATTGGTTTGGGTTAGGTTATGTGTAAAAAAATAAACGGGCAATTGCGAGTCGGACTCGTACATGAAGGGTTCCGTACCACCGTACAATGCTTTAAAACGCTGAAGAAACACGTTTCTTGTATGACGACCCCCTTTAATTTTTAACTTTATTTTATTTTTAGTATTTGTTGTTATTGTGGTCATAGTAATAAATAATTGGTAAAAATTTCAAGTATCTAGTTAATGCCATTATGAAGATCAAGTTAAAAACGCTGAAAAAAACACGTTTCTTGTATGACGACCCCCTTTAATTTTTAACTATTTTTTATTTTTAGTATTTGTTGTTATATCCGCCACAGTAATACATAATCGGTGAAAATTTCAAGTGTCTAGCTATTACGGTTCAAGAGATAGAGCCCTGTGACTAACGGACAGACGGACAGACAGCGGAGTCTCAGTAATAGGGTCCCGTTTGCACTCTTCGGGTAAGGAACCCTAAAAACCAGTAACCTTCGTCAAATCACCTAGGTTAGGTAGCAGACCCCGGGCTCTGAAGCGTTACCTGTGCGTGCTTTCAATTACTTTTTTACAGACATACAGACAAAAAATAATATTGCAGAGACCACCACGAATTTGTCCAAACCAGTAAATGAAACTTTATTCTTATTTCCCACGGACAGTGATGAAATCGGTAAAATAATAACAGGGCTCAATAATACAAATGCTGTAGGTAGTGATAATTTATCTACATACGTAATAAAGAAATCTAAACATATTTTGGCACCTGTGTTGAGTTTTCTTATAAATTTGTCTTTTGAACAAGGAATATTTCCAGAAAATCTGAAGAAAACTGTCATAAAACCACTTCCTAAAGATAATAATGCAAACTGTTTGGAAAATTATAGACCGATAGCTTTGGTGTCTGTCATATCTAAAATTTTTGAAAAGCTATGTATTTTAGGCTTATTACATTTATAACTGAGTACAATATATTAAAAATAAATCAGAATGGATTTCAGAACGGTAAATCAACTGTATTAGCCATGTTCAAATTGGTAAATGAGGTGCTAAGTCATGTAGACAATAGTTCTGAAGTTATGGCGTTGTTTATTGATATGACAAAAGCTTTTAATTATGTTTTACATAAAATATTGCTTGCTAAATGTGATAGGTATGGAATTCGGGGGTAAGCTAATAGCTGGATTAAATCCTTCCTGGAAAATAGGAAGCAGCAAGTAGTAGTGACTAATCTGGATAAGAATCAAAATGAGACTTCATTTATGTCTGGTGAGAAATTAAATAATATTGGCGTGCCTTAAGGAAGTATACTAGGTCCTTTATTGTTTTTACTATACATTAATGATCTTCCAAAAGCTACTGAACACTTCTGCACTTTATTTGCCGACGATCTTTCTGTAGTGATACCTAATTTATCAAATTCAATTGACGCATATAATACGGACATAAATAAAACGTTAAATGACATAATAAATTGGCTTGACAAAAATAATTTACAAATAAACACTAAAAAGACCAAATACGTACAATTTCATAATCAAAGGAATAATAAAAATGCAGATTAACAAATAAAACATAATGGACAGACTATTAATGAATGTAATGATGTACAATTTTTGGGAGTTACTTTGGACAAAAACTTAACATGGAAATCTCATATCGATCAAGTATGTAGTAAGTTAAATAAATTTTCTTTTGTTTTGTGGAGACTGGTCAATATAACAGAGCTTAAAACAGCCTTGTTAGCGTATCATGTCATGGGTACGTAGCGTCTGTATTACGATATGGAATTGTAGTATGGGGAAATTCGACAGAATTGGACAGAGCGTTTATGGCCCAGAAAAACTGTGTAAGGTCTTTATGTAAGTTGCCTCAGAGAACTAGCTGTAGACCGCATTTCATAAAACTTAAATTGTTGACACTACCATCCATCTACATTTATGAAATGTGTCACTTTGTAAAGGTACACTCATATTTATTTCAAAGAAATTGTGAGATAATTTCTAATTATCGTGGCAGATACCCCAACAGGCTTGTATTATCTAATGTATCCACAGCTTTATGTGACCAAAATAGCTGTCGGATGGCTGTTCGTATCTACAACAGGCTGCCGGAGGATATCAAAGTATTGGCGTTGCCAGTCTAAGAACAGGCTGCGTAGTTTCCTGCTGGAGAAGGGTTTCTACTCGATACAGGAATATCTTTGGTCATAGAATTGTTACTTATAAAATACTTATTACTAATTCAATTTTTTAAACATTAGTATTAATAAATTAGACCAAATACTAATATAATTATAGAATAGAAAGATATGAATACAATAAATAATTAAATTAATGATGACTTAATTGACATTTGCATGCCTAGACAGGTTAGAAGTGTGATCTAAAAATTGTAATTAACAACTATTGTAACCACTTTTACAGCAAATAAATATATTATTATTATTACCGCTGAAGATGCAACCGGGAATACGCTCGGATGATGATCGCACCACTCGCACCACCCCAGGACCGCCACTGGTCTGACCACCTAGTAGATGGGAATTTTATGCTACGCTATAACACGTACCGCCACGTTGCCTCCATTTGAAAACTTTTTACAGTCCTTTTACACGTCATCAGCAATAGCGAGTATGCATGCATTTTTTATATTTTTTATCGATAGTCCTCGTCGAGAAATAGCCGCAAAAAATAAATCAGTGCCGAAAAAAATGTATATGGTGTAGAAAATAAATATTAAAAATAGCAAGTAGATTATAACAACTAAAACACGCCATTTTAAAATATGACGTCAACGTCTGCAATGTCCGCTAGAGACAGAAGCTGTCAACGCATGTTTTTCTTTTTTGGGTACTTTTGATATTATCAGCCAGTGATGTTTGTTAAACCTCTATATTAAAGTACATATATTTCGAATGTCATCGATAGTCAAACTACCGAACACACCCGAACTTGTCATTTCCTTTTTGTGAACTTTGTCGTCATTTCCCTTTTGTTTGTCAAAAGTTCCCGCGCAATATTTGCATATTTTCAATAATCTTTAATTTTTATTTTTTAAAAATATTTATATTTTTATATTAATCTTTCGAATCCGTTTGTTGTCGGTTTTTGTGGCACGCATCAAAGGGTTTCGGCGCGAACGTTTGGCGTTGTGTCCACACGTCTGCCGAATAGTGCCGATGCATCAGTTTGATCGTAGTTTATCCACCACCTTCTTGTTCGCCATTTATTTTTAATAACTCTACCGCAATGCACACCCAAGTAGTAGTTATAAGTATTAAATAAACAAATAGCTGCGGCAGCTGCAGTCTCGATATCCATTTTTTAACGTACGAGTGCGAGTGCGTTGCGTATGTCAAGAGTGAACATCAACTGATCTGTCAACGTCCGCAGACGCATCTGTTGACGTGTAGAGGAGGCTTTAGTCACAATTCACAACATTATCGTTTGTCAAGGACGGTGTACGTCAAACGTATCTTTTTTCTGATATCTACTTAATATTAATACTTATGTAGAGGTATATTCAAACACTTGAGATAATTATGTACTTATATTGGTAAGTTCCATGCATTCTTACCGCGCAGATCACAAAAGACGATCGAGGAAATAGAATCCGCTAGTTTCCAACAAGTCAAATCAGACACTTTTCTCCAAACGTCAAAACAAAAATTTTCTATGAGATTTGTATGAAATATCGGACTGTGACGTCATGTGACATTATTTTATGACGTTCTATTCTCTTAACAGTACCAAATAATTTATTTATGACCCAGGAAACTACCTAATTAGCTTTATATAAATCCTATACTCATCATCACTTATTTGTTAAATTAAAAAGTATTCTGCCATCTATCACCTTCAAGATTCCCTTGGTACGTACCCCAGTTATGTCAATAGGCGATGCGTCTACAACCCATCACTGTTTTAATCACGTGTTCCACTTCTCTTTCTGTGCAGATCATAAAAGCCGATCGACGAAATGGGCGAGAATCTGAATCATGTCACTTTGTTCCACCTTCACGCCCGTCATTAATCATTATGCTAAATGGCTTTTGGCTATTTCTGCCCCGTAAGGGAAAAAGACGTAACAGTGTATCTGTATAGGTATAAGTTTCTATTTATGCAACGTGGAAGGGACATACCCGTCATAAATTATTAGTATAGGTATTAAGTACTTATTATTTCTGGATTGTTTCTATCTATTTTAGACGCCAACTATTCTATCTGTTTCTCTTCTCCTAAAGGTTGACAGGGAGAGAATGCTTTAGCATTAAGTCTACCTATTGTAGCTTTTGGCTCAATGAAATTAAATAAATAAATAAAATAAATCGAACCACGGTCTATACTAGATCATTATAGTATGATGTAATTATTAAAATAACAGCCAAAGAACAAAGAAATTTTTTGGCATTTCCATAGAAAAGTGTGCGACCGGCCGGACGATTTGTATGGAAATGCCAACATTTTTTTTTGTTCTTTGGCTGTTATGTTAATTTCATTATACTATAGTGATCTAGTATAGCCCGTGGTTTGATTTATTACGGGTATGTCCCTTTAACTTAGTATTTTCTATTACCTACTCCTAAGACTTTTATATTTTTTCGAGTGTGATGTGTATTTAATAATAAACGAGCAAGTGCGATTCGGACTCGTACATGAAGGGTTCCGTACCACCGTACAATATTTTAAAATGTTTCTTGTATGACGACCCCCTTTGATTTTTAACTTTATCTTATTTTTAGTATTTGTTGTTATAGTGGTCATAGTAATACATAATTGGTGAAAATTTCAAGTATCTAGTTACTGCCATTATAAAGATCGAGTTAAAAACGCTGAAAAAACACGTTCCTTGTATGACGAACACCTTTAATTTTTAACTTTTTTTAAATTTTAGGATTTGTTGTTATAGCTTGAACCGTAATAGCTATTACGGTTCAAGAGATAGAGCCCTGTGACAGACGGAGAGACAGCGGAGTCTCAGTAAAAGGGTCCCGTTTGCACCCTTTGGGTACGGAACCCTAAAAACCACAGTTTGATCGCCATCATTGCAGGCAGGCACAATAGATTGGTTCGGGGGTCACCGGTGACCCCCGTGGTGTTCAACGTAATTTTTTTTTATCATTTCACGTGTCACACTTCTGGGCAAAGGCCTCCGTCCATTTTTAACCGACTTCAAAAATAGAGGAAGACAATTCGACTTTTTTTTTAATGTATGTTTGTTACGCGATATCTTCGCCAATTGTGAACCGATTTTGATGATTTTTTTTTATTTGAAAGCCTTTTCTATCAAGTTGGTCCCATTTTAATTTGGTGAAGATATGATGAAGAACTTTGGAGATAAACTATGTAAACAACAATTATGAAGCAATAAACACATGTACACCATAGGAGTTATAATTGATTGAAATTTCAATACATAAGTTATTTATTTAATAGTTAACGATGATAAGGAAATCCCAGCTCACGGATTGACGACAGGATAATAAAACACGCGTAATAATAAATTATGTTCCATTATGCTTTCTAACATCATAGGTGAGGCTACGGACAAACTGACGAAAAATTCTATTCTATATATTTATAACTACATATATTTATATAATATAGGTAACGTTAGTTTTTTTTAACTATATTTTTGTTTGAACTTTTAAATTTTAAGGGTTCCGTACAAAAAATGAAAAAACAGAATCCTTATAGGATCACTCGTGCGTCTGTCTGTCCGTCCGTCTGTCACAGCCAATTTGCTCCGAATCTACTGGACCGAATCAGGTGAAATTTGGTAGGATGGTGTAATCCTATGACCCAAACACATATGTGTAAAGTAAATAAATATTTTTTATAAAATAAGGGTCATTTTCGGGGGATAAATTAGGAATATGAAAAAAAAAAAGTTTTGTAAACCTTACTTTGTCATATATAAAATGAAAGGGCTCGTTATGAGGATCTCAAATATATATTTTTTATAATTATAAAATAAATATTGTTGATTTTATTCATTGAAGAAGACGAAAATTGACCATTCCCCCCTCTGATCTCCGAAACTACTCAGCCTAAAATTTTGAAAAAAATACTAAGTATAGTTCATTGCTTGTAAATTACAAGAAAACCTATAAACATTCAATCAATTGTACGGAACCCTCTCCACGCGAGTTTAACTCGCACTTGCCCGGTTTTATTGTTCCTTTACTTTCTGCTTCGTCGTCAAACACTGGATATCATCTAAGACCAGAGTAGTTGTTAGTACAAGTGAAACGAGCCCAAACTCGACGGGGTTGTGTGTGTGATCGTGAGTTACATATTACATTTTTAGGGTTCCGTACACAAAGGGTGCGCTAACGGGACCCTATTACCGAGACTTCGCTGTAAAACTAAATTAAATATATGTATGTATTATATCATTAAATTCATAAAATACTTAACAGTTTAAAAAGCGCATGTTTGACCCAAGAAACTATGACGTTAACGTCACGGTTCGGTATTTTGTATAAACCCCATAAAAATTTTGGTTTTGACGTTAAGAAAAAATTATCTGATTTGACTTTTCACCGATTTATATCTTTCAATACCAATTTACCTTTTATTAACTATCCCGTGATCGTTCGATCAGTTCGCAGAAATGATGGAAATCAATCATAAATTACAATTGGATTTACAGCACCGCCGCCGCCACGCCCCCGGAGCCTAATTGACTCATTTCCTCCGCGCCAGATGCAATGCAACGTATATTGCCAAATATAGGTACATAACTAGCGACTTACTTCAAGTATTATGAAAGCAGACTTTTGCCAGATTTAACCCCCCCCCCCCCCCCCCCCATTGTCAGCAAAATTAAGTTTTTTTATCATTTTTATGAGCACCTATATTGTTTGTAGCTTGTATTAACTTATTCTATAAATGCCAAGAAATGTAAAAAATAAACTAAAACGATGCTGACGTAATATTTAGGTATAGGAACTATGTATGAGCACAGAATTAATATTGTGCTAACGAAGTGTGAGACAGCCAAAGCAATGTCATGTCACAGAATTAATAAGAGTATTTCATACAGAACGGAATCTCCTAAGATCCCGCGCAATATGCGTCCCCGTCCCCGCACCTCTCCCCCGTTCTCGCCATGTCGAGGGTGTTGAGCGGGCGAACACACACGCATTGACGTGTTCACGGATTATACTGGTAGGACTCTCCATTGATTCAGAGTAACATATATACCTACTACTACTACAAACGAAACAATTTATCTGTACACACGTCGATGTGTGAGTTTTATACTTAGGGTCGCACCTAAGAATTAATTTATAAAAGAATTAATTTAATACTTACCTATTAACGAGTTCGACATATTTACGATTATATTTTTCCATACCTGAAGATTTGCGAACACTATGACGTAAAAAATATTCTGTTTTATATGTATCAAATGTTACAGAAAAGTCGGAAACAGCTACATAATATCACTTCACAAATATTTTTCATTATGTCCATTGTCCATTTCACCATTAGTTCACTTTACTGATTATTATTGAGTCATTTATAATGTAACGCACTAATTCACTATTGTAATATAGTAATTTGCATATTCGGCGCAAAACTATACGGTAATTATATGAATAAATTCAATAAAAATAAACAAATGTTTATCACATTTTCACGCACAGCATGTCAAGTTGTCATTGTCAACAATGGCATTTACACTATAACCCGCGGAAATCTATTTGGCATTTGCGTGTATGTGATTACCTGTGAGCGAGGAGCCAATGTAACATTACCGGATTGCTAATACCCCTCTCGCTCTTGTGTATCTCCCGCCAATGCGAGAGAGCGAGAAGGGTATATATATCAAAATGGTTGCTGGGTAATAACGTGAAATTATATTGTTGCTTTGCTTACCTGTTTTCATCATTTGGAAATGTATGAAATATACGTTCTTTAGAGTATTGGGTGGATAAACAATTATTATACGCGCACCTTCTCACCATGATGGTTACTATTGGTTGACAGTTCTCAAGACAACACACGTCGCGTATTGCGTGCAGCTAGTAATTAAACCCTGGTTTGGAGCCGTCAAAGCTCACAAAGTGCGGGGGAGAGGTGCGGGGACGCCAATTTGCGGGAGACGCTGTGAGAGACCATTCTGTTTGACTCTTATGTATTCTGTGGTTTAGTTTAATTCCCTCTACTTAACCACAACATGCATGCATGTCGTAAAGCGACGTCACCGGTGGAGGAAATAAATCAATTAATAGGCGGACCACTCGTTCACTGGTTTGCGTAAACGCGCCGTAATTTGATATGTGTGATTTATGTCTGCGCGCATGTTATTACGCGCGGTTGGAACTTGCAAGTGCTGTTAACTTTCTACTGCAAACAATTTATGACGCGCTTCAAGCGTAAGTCGAGAAAAACAACTTTGAAGTGTAATGAAATTTATGTTATAAAGACCAAATTGCGGCTTATACCACACCAATTTTTTTATCTATCCTACACTTAGTATTATACCACTGCTGGGCAAGGGCTTGTCCCATCTCCTTGACACACCTATTAAAAATTTTTTTTTATAAATTCTGTTACTTCGAATTGTAAAACATATCTTGTCAACTTATTGCATATTGTAAAACATATTTTGTCAGCTTATTGCATGTTTTAAAACTTTTGTCAATTTATTGCATGTTGTAAAACATATTATGTCAACTTATTGCATGTTGTATAAAATATTTTGTCAATTGAATAAAAAAGGAGGTTATAAATTAGGCTGTTTTTAGGGTTCCGTACCCAAAGGGTGCAAACGGGACCCTATTACTGAGACTCCGCTGTCTGTCCGTCTGTGACCGGGCTCTATCTCTTAAACCTTAATAGCTAGCACTTGAATTTTTCACCAATTATGTATTACTGTGGCTGCTATAACAACAAATACTAAAATTTAAAAAAAGTTAAAAATTAAAGGGTGGTCGTCATACAAGGAACGTGTTTTTTCAGCGTTTTTAACTCCATCTTTATAACGGCATTAACTAGATACTTAAAATTTTCACCGATTATGTATTACTATGGCCGCTATAACAACAAATACTAAAAATAAGATAAAGTTTAAAAATTAAAGGGGGTCGTCATACAAGAAACGTGTTTCTTCAGCGTTTTAAAACATTGTATGTACTGTGGTACGGAACCCTTCATGTACGAGTCTGACTCGCACTCTCCCATTTATTTTGTGCTGTTTATGATCCCTAGTTTGTTGAAATAATTTTTTTTTTTTTATTATGTTTGTTACTTCAGAACTCACGTCATTTACATCGATAAACCGATTTTTTATTTTTATTTTTTTTGCTTGAAAGCATATACGTACTTCCAAATCGGGCCACATAGATATTTTTATCAAAACCGGTTTTGTTTAGTTTGGTTTTAAAACCAAAATAACTGGAATAAATATGTCATCTACGGTGTAGCTATCACTAGTGTTGAAGTCGGCTTGATTTAAAATTATGCAATCAGTAATATCCAACCAAACCATATTGAGCTACTACCTATTTTAGATGCCGTGTATTTTTTTGTTCCCTTATTTCGGACTATATTGTAGTCCGTTTTTTGTTCCCTTATTACATTCATACTGATATCAGTATGAATGTAATAAGGGAACAAAAAAAAATATTGAAGCAGGATTGCAAGGAAACATTTTCTAGCGCTGTCTGATAAAAACTGTCAATATTGACGGCGAAACCAGGGCCAGACAGACAGCCGTTTCAATTTATTTGCTTCGGTACAACGGACCTGATTATACAGACCTTATTCCTTTAAAATAGAGGCTGTTTTAGAATTACAGTGGTGATGTGAGGTCGACTGTACCTACCACTTCCCAACTGCATGGCTTGCAAAAAATGCGCGTGTATTCGTATATTGAACAAGGAAATCCTATGAGCTTATCGCGTTTGCAATGACCATATCCATTTGCGGAGCAAATAGCGATAAAGGCGGTACAAAGTTGGGAATTACATGTAAACTGCAAATAAAAAATGTTAGGGATACTTTGTGCATTTTTTATTTTTAATATTTGCGGCGATAAACGGCCTGCTAAGTTGGAAATCACATGTAAACTGCAAATAAAAAAATGTTAGGGATACTTTTTGCATATTATATTTTTAATATTTGCGGCGATAAACGGCCTGCTAAGTTGGGATACATGTAAACTGCAAATAAAAAATGTAAGGAAACTTTATTCTTCAAAAAAAGGAGTAGGTCACTTAGAACTTCCCTCATTGTTTTTCAGTTTCTTTCAGCATCATTCATCGTGAATCGTGATCTTTTTAAGCAGGAGCACAGAATACAGTAAGAGTAAACGTTTTCGCCTCGATGACTCACGTTGGCCGTCAAGAACCGGGGGAGAGGTGCGGGTGCGGGGAACGGGGACGCATATTGCGCGTACCTTAGGAGATTCCGGCCTGTGGCAGGAAGATCACAGGAAGTCCACTGCTTGATTGGCCTCCCCCAAGAGTTTTCAAGATGACTTCTTCGAACCAACCATACTTAAATTTCTTTACAAAAAAGTCTCTATCTTCATCATTAATCATTATTTGAACTTCTTAAAAAATGTGTATTTTTCCCCTGTTCCCCTTGGTTTAGATAGTTTTTTTTTTTTTTTATTATTTTGTTCGCAAACTGGTTGTTACATTATTAACATAAAAGTAAGTTAACACAATTAAATATAAAATGTACAACCTTCTAGGAGCGAACACAGCATGCATAGTTTTCTCTTATTACCATGGTAAGAATGTTGTATACCTACCTGTGTTTACTTTCGTATTCGAAATAAAGTAAATCCAACATATTTTATAAATTCAGAAAGTAAGCCTTCGCAGACTTTTTCACGTAGGTGTACATTATGTACATATTATGATGAGGTATATGTATGTATTTGGATTCTTAATTCTTGTTATTGAAAAGAGCTACATATTAATATCTTCAGATAAAGCCTACCCTAGTGGTAGATTACATCGAAAGTGACCTACCACTCGTCATACCAAAAATAATCCCGTAAAACCTCAGGCCAAGGACGCAAAACACTACGGACAGGACAAATGAAGGCGCGTTACATAAGTGTCATTTAACGCACGTTACATAATAATTTCAGTGATAACGCCGACGCCGATAGCGAGTTGCATTCGATAAGCAATCAGATTTCAAATACGATGGCTATCTGCCGCGGGAGTGGTTCGCCGACTCATCGCCTTTATGTTTAAACCCAGTTTATCTGCAGACTAACTTGCTTCAAGTATGCACGAGGAGCACATAATGCATTCATCATCAACAGGTCTTTTTAGTCTCCACTGCAGGAGCACGACCCACTCTGTATTACCAGAGCTAGAGCTTGGCTTGTATTCTCTAAGTCGCCTTCTACGACATCCATGGGAAGACTTGCCGGGAACTACACAGCACATAATGCATATATAATATACCTAATTATTT
The DNA here is from genome assembly GCA_963576875.1 of Acrobasis repandana. NCBI lineage: Eukaryota > Metazoa > Arthropoda > Insecta > Lepidoptera > Pyralidae > Acrobasis > Acrobasis repandana. The sequence continues at coordinate 3,182,142 of OY756230.1, read as the reverse complement.
CAGACGCCGATTAAAACAGACATTAATTTTGATTTTGATTAGCAATCAGATTTCAAATACGATTGGTATAGGTTTGTCGCGGGAATTGATGGCAGACTCATCGCTTGTACGCTGTAGCCTAGTTTATCCGGAGACTAACTTCTTCCAAGACTTTCAAGTAAAGTAAAGCTTGGCTAAGTTTAGAAAAATGACTTTTAAGCTTACAAAGTGGCGCCCATTTGTGTTTTATATAGTAAAAAAAATGGCGTAGAAGTAAAAATAGTTTGGAAAATCCAAAAGTACACGCCTCATAATCTCATTTTTCACAATTAAATTGATTTTGATTGTTTTATTGCTAACTTAAAACGAAGAAAAGTATGTCGGCTTTAACGCACGACTGGAGATTATTTTTAACTTTTATTTTTAACTTCCCGCTGAGAAAATTGAAAATTTTCAAAATTCGGGACGTTATTAGTTTCACCCCGTTTTTGAAAAGTCGAGTTTTCATCAGATCTCGACGTTTAGAGGTCTCAGGAATCTTACCTGACCACTCACGAGCAAGTGTCATGCACCCTATCCGTATGTGTGTGTGGGTGTGTATGTGACCCGCTTATAACTCTTGAACAACTAAACCGATCGGAACCAAACAAGTAGCTTTCCAAAGAGTTCTATACAACTCAGATTTCCTGTGAATTTAAACCGATTCGGACCGGTAGATTTTGAGAAATCTCAAAAAAACTAAGCAAAAACAAGAAAAAGACACAAGACTACGTCACGAATGTCAAGAAAAGTGTTACCACTGATTGTTCTTTTCATTCTCAATTAGTTAATGCAAATTAAATAAAATATTAACTAACTTATCGCTTCTTTTACATTTATTCGTCTTTCATATTTAATAAAACAAACAAAATCACAACATTCTTTATTCAAATTTCTTTTTACTTCTTTTCTTACTTGCCAGTTACACATTCGTACTCATCATACATAGGTATTAACTCTTTCAACAAACCTCACATCCAAAATTATTTTTAATATGTCACCTGTATTTTTATAATAATAATTACGATTAAACTACATTGAATAAGACCGTGATCTTCGAAAGGACTTAGTTTTGGATAATACTGAAGCGTATAAAAAAAATTAACTTTATCAGATAAGTTTTTCGGGAGTTATCGTGACCACGCCAGTTTCCATACATACCGACACACGGACGTCCACAAAAAGATTTTATTAAACATTGTTTTTATTTATTTAAAAGGCAAAATGTCTTTTAAAAATGTCACAAGTGTTAAAACTAGTGTTTCTCCTTGTCATTTATGTGTAAATATTATTGTACAAGTGCGATAGAAAATAAATAGAGACACATTTAGTTAAAAAAATCACTTGATTTTTGTAAGGCGAGAGTAGAGCGCACTACCTCATGCGCTAGCTTATGAGGCGTGCAAAAGAGCCATAGACAGAGGGAGGTATAATGTGTCCCTCGTAACTAGGCTTTATAATAGCGAGACTGCATTCACGAGGAACACATAATATGCCTACTGTCTATGGCTTGTATCTGTGCTTGAAACGCTTGGTATAAAAGCACTTTCCACCACGTTTGCCATTTTAAGGTGAATATATAGGCAAATGGCCTTGAAGTGGCGCCCACATTTGAAATAAATTGTTAACTCGTAAATATGGAGATAATTTCCATATTGCTCTTCGTCATGCCCTTTAAATTATTTTATGAACCACCATTGACAGTATTTACATTAGTCCGTCTAGCTTTTAAACTTACCTCCGCCAAAAGTGGCCACGGCAAGTTTTAAAGCTAGACGGATCACCAATAATAGTTTCAACGTCAGTTCATAAAATAATTTAAAGGGCTATCTAGTGCATGACGAAGAGCAATATGGAAAATATCACCATATTTACGAGTTAACAATTTGTTTCACACTTCAAGGCCATTTGCCTATATATTCGCCTTAACAAAACACGAGGTGTTGCAGCACTCCAAACTTGCCATATGTGGAATAAGTCAAAATCATTTGATTTCTTTTTAGTTATAAATTTAATTTTGTAAATACGTACAATACAGGAATAAATTGTTTTATATTACCAGACAAATGGACAAAACGACTCCTTAATTTTTTATTAAAATCTTTTGTTTTTATATTTACTACTACACCTTATAATAATCATTACATCTGTACAACTCCTTATAAGATTATGAGCATAAATTCGTACAATAAAAAATAAAGACGGCTGATTCTGCTCGACAAGACATGCCTCTTTATTACCTCCATACATTTTAAAAACCCACCTGGACCTAACGGTCTCACCACATCACCTGGCAACCCAGTTCCACATAAGGAAGGAAGTGCGGTTTATTATATATATGCGTGTGCACTTCTGAGGACGGTGTTCTACGAGTTTCTATAGGTACTTGCGGTTACATGCACGCCATACAAGAGGAGCGTTCTTTGGTGTTCATTAACTATTTATTTATATGTATAACCAGCGTAGTATACAACGTGTAATTGATGATTAATAAATCAAACTACGTGCTATACTAGATCACTATAGTATTATGATATTAAAATAACAGTAAAGTAACAAAACAAAATCCACTTTCTCATACAAACTGCCCGGGTGGCTGCACACTTTTGTATATGCCAATGCCGATTTTTTTTACTTTTATTTCAATTCCATTATACTATAGTGATTTAGTATAGCATATTGTGGTTTGATTTATTACGATATATATATATGTCAATCATCAATAGTTTCCAACAAGTCACAACAAATACTTTTTACTAAACGTCAAAACGAATATTTTCTATGGGATTTCTATTAAAACGCACGGCGTGAAGTCATAGTTTCTTTAAGTCAAATAGCGCTCTTAATATCAGTTTTTCAGTCTGCATTAATAAATCTAAAATCACGTTCACGGATATATGATGAATGACAAGTGACATTATTTTGTGACGTTTTATTCTCTTATCATTACAAAATAATTTATTTTTATCCCTGGATACTACCCTAGGCCCTAGAGTAACTTTAAACATTAGCAGCGTTTTAAAACATTGTACAGAGGTACGGAACCCTTCATGTAAGAGTCCGACTCTTACTTGACTAGTTTTTTTTTTGTGAGGGATACATCAATACATGTTTTTGATCAACCGACTGTGTGCAAACTGCCTATGTGAGTACCGACGTAGGTATTTGCGGTTGATGTCTCGTGATGAGGTTTGCCGGTCGGCAACTCATCGGCGAAGCCTTCCTAAGGCTTCCCATGGCAATCTTCATGCAGGAAGATTTTTCTAGTGCGCAAACCTTTTTCATCACAATGTATTTTCGTTAATTTTATGAAGAATTTACTTTCATTCCTATAGGTACCTACATACATGATCCGGCTAATCAAAAATATGAATTCGTATATCTCCCCCAAGGATTTCTGGAATTACCGCCAGGCTGTCTGATTAGGTAACCACCTATTAGGTATTCAAAGGCATGTTCAGCTCTAAAAAGCTAGCAGTGTAAGGTGGGCAAAAATTGAAAAAAAAATGGTGAAAATTTGTTGCTAATTAGTTGCCAAAAAATCGATTTTTTTGCTCTTGCCGATTTCGGAAAATCGTCATCAATGTCAGCTTCATCATAAGCTGGCATGGATAATAAGAAAAAAGTAAAAGCAAAATAAAAAAAATCACTACAAATTTGTTGCTAAACTAAAGATAATGTACCAAAATTTTTTTTTTTTGCAAATAAAAATTTCCATTTGCTTTGCTTGCTTAAATGTCGATTTATTCATAGAAAAAATACGAAATAAATTTGTTGCTCGTCACCGAACTAGAAATTGGCACCCAGAGAACCAGCAACTAAATAGACACCCGATGATCGGGTGTCTTAAAAATTTTTGACTAAAAACCGGCCATGCTAGATAGAATGTCGATTTTTCCGGTGAAAATCTAAATAATAAATTTGTTGCCTGTCTTAGAACTGTTAAGTGTCACTCGGTGAACCAGCAACTAAATATCAAGCTAGGATGGCCGATTTAATAGTGTCCAATTTTTGAGACACCCGATTATCGGGTGTCTATTTAGTTGCTGGTTCACCGAGTGACACTTAAGGCCGTACCTAAATTTTCCGGGGTCCAGTGCTGCCCCCATTTAAAATAAATCATTTTAGAGAAAACGGAGACAATATTTAAAATGTTGCTACTACCAAATCCTACTCCAATAACTACTGTTTACAGTTTATAATGAGAACGTTAAGCTTTACTACGCACATTTGCCAAAAGTGGCCGGCTTTTACTTTTATCTTATTATCCATGCCAGCTTATGATGAAGCTGGCATTGTTGACGATTTTCCGAAATCGGCAAGAGCAAAAAATCGATTTCTTGGCAACTTAAAATTAGCAACAAATTTTGACCATGTTTTTATTCAATTTTTGCCCACCTTACACTGCTAGCTTTTTAGAGCTGGCATGTTCCTGATTTGTATAAACCTTCAGGTGGCAGTGACCTCTAAGCAATGGTGGGAAATCGGTTAAATATTTCTGTAATAGTTCGGTTAAATAGTACTCGTGGTACAAATGAGTATGAAACGTGTAAAATATTGTCCCTAAGTACAGTCAATTACTGTTCATAAAACTACCCAAATTCATTGCAATATTACCGTGTTTAACGGTCTTATATTTCATGTGTGGTGGCTATATAGTACTATGTGGTACTATACACTACACTTTAAAGTGAAGGGTTAGGGTCCAGTATAATTTCAAATGAGTCTGCCACTGGGTTACCCTTCTCTTTAAGATGTGTAAGCGCTAATAAGGCGTAGTCCCTCTGGACCATCCTTAAAGGTATGTGAATTACCATACTGTACGTACTATAGTTACCACGGGCAGTAGGTACCGGATAAGGTCTTACATTGTTTGTCAAACAGACAACACTAGTGTCCGATTTTTCAAGCTACCTAAAGGCATCTGACATTTCATTAATTATTTTTTCAAAGATGATTTGAAATTGGAGCTACAGTGAAACCATTTCGACTCGACAAGAAGAAGAAGACTGTTCACTCACGACCAGGTTTCGATCAATTTCGACGATCATCTTTCTGCCGAGTGACTGCGACCCGACGATGTCGCTGTCCGCTCAGCTCTCATCTGACATAGCTTGACAACTGCTATCTAATGATGACAACCGGGACCAACGGCTTAACGGGCCTTCCGAAGCATCGAGGAGCTCGAGAAAATTTGTATGCCACTTGTAGCCACCCATCCAAGTGCGCACTGCGCCGGTGTTGCTTAGCATGCGCAAGCGTTAGTAATGCGTACTCCCACTGAGCTCCTCAGTACATGTTATTATTCATTTAAAATAAAATAATTGTCATGTCAAAAATTCTGAAGTCAAATTAAGAATGTATTTAATAATAATCAACAATAATATGAAATAATTAAATTTTTAACAAAAAAACTAACCGACTTCAATTTTTTTTAGGAGTTTCTTCCATATCTCCAAAGTTCTTCATCATATCTTCACCAAATTAAAATGGGACCAACTTGGTAGTAAAGGCTTTCAAATAAAAAAAGAATTATCAAAATCGGTTCACAATTATTAGCGAAGATATCGCGTAACAAACATACATAAAAAAAAATTAAAAAAAAACATACAGTCGAATTGATAACCTCCTCCTTTTTTTAAGTCGGTTAATAATAAAAGTCACATTGTACTTATTTACCTTGGTTACAGATTTTTGTATTATTAGTTATTCTAATAACTTTGAACGGCAAATAATTTTAATTTCGAATATCCTTAAATTCTTTTTTTATTATTTGAATATCCACAATGTTTTGAAATTTAATATTTAAATCACAAACAGTTTGGAGTCGAGAAACAGGTTTTTTTTTAAACTAGGCTTTAACAGGCGTTTATATAATAAAAGGGTATTACTTATAACTAAAAAATAAGATTCTCTAAAAGACAGATCATTTTGATGGGACTTTCTGCCTGCCAGGTCAATCTAAATAAATCAAAATGGTTTAGCTCCGCTACTCACCAGCCAGGTCTGCAGTTCCGTGTTGGGGTATAATAGGAGAGGTATGTGAAAATTTTTCAACTTGCCTCAAATACCTACCTAAAAATTCGTGCCAGCTCTCGGACCATATACGAGTACATATAGCTTAACGGGTACAGCCGTAAACGCGCTAGGATTAGAAGAAGAAAACTATTGAATTATATCAGCTGACCCTAATCCTCTTGCTTTCAGGTGGGGAGGTACGCTTTCGAAGACCACACGCCACCTAACATAGAGCTGATACAACCGTTCTGCGAAGACGTCCACCAGTGGCTCGACAAAGATGTGAGAAACGTCGCCGCTGTTCACTGCAAGGCTGGGAAGGGTCGCACCGGTAATTACCTTTTCAACTTTTTTATTAAGAGGAAACACCAAGGGCTGGAAAAATAAAAAATAGGTATTTGTAAAATCTATTGCTGTCGCGTTGTGCCCGAACAACAACCGAGCAAGTGCGATAGAGACATACTGCAGCTTGGACTGAAAATACGTATTAAAAGAACAGAAAATCTACGATTCGTAGTCCCCTTATTTCTTCTCCAAAACTTAACCACTTAAAAAAGTACTTATATAAAGTACTTTTTTAATTACGAATTCCAAAAACTTAGGCGGTGTTCTATTCCTATGTTTCAATTTTTTTAAATATAGATTATTTAAATCAAATTTGTTTTCTGGATGTTTGAACACAGCGAAATATTTGGCCATTGTTTGTTTTTGAACGTTCATATCTCTTTTAATAATTAAATTATGAAAAAAAAAGAAAACATAGGGACATGCTAATAGTGGCTATAGATATTCAGGAAAAAAAATATAACTCTACCGGCATTATCCAGGGAGGAAACAGGGATCTACGTTTGTATGGAAAAACGGCCCTTGTGTTTCGTCTTAACATGGAGCTGATGCAAGTTGCACCCAGTACCGGATCTAAACTTTTTTGGAGGCAGGGCAAAATGTGAATATGTTTTGGGGCCTTGCGTGTTTACCAGTACCGGGTGCAGACAAGATTTAGATTTTTACGCTCCCATTCTGTACCGGTAACGGCAATGGGCGGAAAAATTCAGTATTGCCGCCTTCAAACTTGCCGCCGGGGCTGTGTCCACTACCGGCTAGACAGAGGTGGCGAGAATCGGTACCGCCGATGATCACTATAAGGTTGGAAAAGGCTGCACCGCATAAGACCTTGATTTTTAACGACCCTGTAAATTTTCTTTTTGTGTTATTTATTTCTTCTTTGTTTTTTTTAAAATCATTATTTATTCAATATTCACAACAAACAACACACTTTTGCATATAAAAAACCAAAACACGATAAAAAAACTATATAAAAAGCCATATAAAAACTCACTTATTCCATAGATTCAAACATATTTTCTTACATTATTCATTTTTACTATTTTTTTTAAATCATTTCAATATTCACAATATACTTTTTATGTTTTTGTCTTATATTATTTTTTCATATTCACGACATACAGTACACTTTTGCATATAAAAAAACCAAACCACGATTTAAAAAACTCACTAATTCCATAGATAGTCAAACAGACAATAAATTTCGTTAGCATAATCGCGTAACAGCCAGACACTGGCAACAAAGGTTAAGGTTGGAGATGACACGTGGAACTTTATTGCCTATTGAAACCGGCAGTCTTTTATGCAAACAAAAAAGCACCCAAAACGCGAAGCAGTAATTGCGAAATTTCTTTACAGCGCATAATTGAGGCATTACCGTCGCCCCGCTTTCACGCAAAAGTCGTAAATTCAAAAAAGGGACCCTTTGAAACGCTCGCTTTTTGCGTCGAACCCATAGGGATAAAATGTAGGGCTATGTGACTGTAAATAAGCATGCTGCAATGGCGATCCACCGTCCGCGCTTTTATAATGCTGCTATAATTTTTATAATTAAAGCTTTCTTTCAAATTCGTGAATGCCGCTTCCAAATCGTTCACATTTTTTGTCCGCCATCCGCCATTGTAAAATCGTGACTCGTGTTCAACAATTATTAGTTGGGTGCTGAAAGGAGTTGGATTTGGCGTACTGCTTCGTGCATTCAAGGAATTCGTTCCCTTGTGATATAAATGGGTTGCATTTACATATTTTAATTTACGAGTACAGTGAATGCGTCGTCAGTTCTCATGTTATTGTTATTTTTTAAGGCTTTGTTACTATGGCACTGCTGTGAAGCTTGTACATTTTGAGCGAAATTGTCAAACCATAGTTACTAGTGATGTGCAGTTCCCGTGCGAATATTGGATATATTTATTTGTATTATAACCATATCAAGTGATGCATTTACGTTAGTAAAATATATTTACAGTGATAAAAAATGTCTGATAAATAAAATTACAACTATCCCTGACATTTCCATGTTTTGGGAACATTTCCGGGAACGTTCCCGGAAAATTTGGAAACGGGAACGGCCCATCACTAGTTACAACGTAAGTACATACGCGTCTAAAATATAACTTTGTGATAGTTACTTTAATACCATATCTAAAAGGCAGACATACAAAAATAAATTAAGTTCATTTATTTTTTGTGCAGCTTTAAAGCGTCTGCCAAAAGTTCTGGCCCTTAAAAAGTATCTGCCACTTACACATACTACTTCAGAATAATATTTTACAATATATATATAAAAATCAGCCATACAAATGTAAGTAAAGTTACTCTTATTTTTAGTTACCTTTCTCACCTGGTACCTGCCCAGGTGTGACAAGGCGAGATCCACAAACACGCAGGTATTTAAAGCACACGAGACTACTGAGGACCTGAGGTTTCTTCCGTGTGAAAATAAGTTATGTCTGCTCGCTCTGGGATCTTGGACTAATAGATAGAAAATTATACGCGCTATAGGTTCATTCAATAATAAGTATGGGTAAATGGAATGGGCATTGTAAATTTTTTTTGGAAAGCGTTATTTTGAAATCCGTTTCGAAATACAGAGTTAATGAAAATTTGTGGGTATTTTTGCAAAAAAAGGCAAAAATAATCAACGGTTCTGGATATTTCTAAAAACAAACGTATGCCTTTGTTTGACCTTACTCCGCGGCTGTATCGGTTTATGCTCCGAGTCCTTTTATTAAAAAATACGAGTCGCCTTTATGATATTTATCCGTCACTGACAATAACGTCAAATGTCACCGTTTCAGCCAATCATAACTGAGAAAAGAATTTTCCGACAATTATGAGCAACTGAATTCACTGAATGACACTGACACTGACAAAGACTTATGTATTTATGTAAGTATATTTATGTAGGTATGTATCTTGTCTATTTATTTATTTAGTTTTGTATTGTAGGTACACGCCAATTACCTCTTTTTTCCCATTTCCTCTCGCGGGTCTACTGGAAGAAATTTCTTTAAAAATAAGTAGCACCTGAGTACTATGTTTTCCTTATTTTTTTTATGTGTATGTTTGTAAATTTCCAAGTGAACTTAAATAAATAAAGACTAATATGACGATGGCGTGTTTTTAAAAAAAATATGTATTGGTCTTGGCCGTTTGTTTTGTTAAGACAAAACTTTGTCTTTGACATGATTTTTATAATAATTTATAAAAAATTAATAATATGCAATGCAATATAATATGCCGTAATATGATAAAATATTCAAATTAGTTTTTTTTAAATTACGCTATACTTTCATAAAAAAAATAAAAATTTGGGGTTAAAAAAATTTAAAAAAACGCATGATGAGTGAAAAAATATTTTTGGCCCATCGGTTAGATTATTAAAAAATATTGTACAAGTATTTTTTCTTTTCTCTGACAAACAATAAATAAAGAAGATACAGCGCATTTAAATTTCGCATGACGTCACGCTTTTGTACGATTTTTACACATCGGTGACGTCACAAGCCCCCACTCTGGAACTTTGATACTCTGTAGCTTTGTGAATTATTACTTTTTGATAAACTGAAAAATATGGGTACATTATTTTTGGAGAATCTAACTAACGGACTAATTAGGATAATACTTTTCTGACCCAGTCATCATCCATATTGTGTGGTGAAGGCGGTATAATAATGGTAGACCCAAGAAAAGCTGGTTTGACGTCGTCAAGGATGACATGCGTGCCAATGGTCTTACAATCAGGGATGCTCAAAACCGTGCGAAGTGAAGAAGAAAAAGCCGGAAACTGAACCCCGGGCTTCGCAGCATTACAGCTGGGCTATGCAACTGGGAATACGCTCAGATCAGAGAGAGATACTTACTACTAATTACGTTAAAATCCGTTGCTATAGCAACGGATTTTAACGTAATTTTCCTTACTTCATCACTTTACTATTTAATACCTTTTACTCAATTGAGGAGGAAGCAGGCCCCTGGCATTACAGCCGAGCATGCTTCTGACATGAGAGACAACCCATTGATTGAGGAGCTCGGCTGAAAAATCTGACACCAATGTTGGCCACATACACACACGAAAAATAAACAAACGCATGAGTTACTTAACATGAACCTAACCTTTATTTAACGAACATGTATGCCTTTCATATATGAACATTTCCTCTCACGGGCCTACTGGAAGAGATCTCTTTTGAGATAAGTAGTGCCTTTGTACAACTTTTTGTTTATGTATTCTCTGTATATATTGTCCGTGTACATAAATTGGTAAAATAAAATGAACTTTCTGCGGTTTTCAGGTACCATGGTGTGCTGTTACCTGCTGTACAGTGGGCAGAAAGCGACGGCCGACGAGGCGCTGCAGTTTTACGGAACGAAACGGACACACGACAAAAAGGGTGAATATTAAATATTAATATTTGGCAACCCACCACTATTTTGATTCCTTATTTCGTTTTTTACGAACAAACACGCGCCATCTCTGATTTCTCATGGATACCATTAGCCTAAGTACCGAGCATCCTTTGTATGGCTAGCGGGCGAGATAGTAGCGACATCTAGAAGTAATACAGGATTTTGGTATTCTAGCAGAGTACATACGTTTTTCAGGGTTCCGTTCCCAAAGGGTGCAAACGGAACCCTATTACTGAGACTCCGCTGTCTGTCCGTCTGTATGTCCGTCTGTCACAGGGCTCTTTCTCTTGAACCATAATAGCTAGACACCTGAAATTTACACCGATTATGTATTACTGTCCAACAAATACTAAAAATAAAAAAAAGTTAAAAATTAAAGGGGGTCGCCATACAAAAAACGTGTTTTATCAGCGTTTTTAACTAGATCTTTATAATGGCATTAACTAGATACTTTAAATTTTCAACAAATACTAAAAATAAAAAGAAGTTAAAAATTAAAGGGGGTCGTCATACAAGAAACGTGTTTCTTCAGCGCTTTAAAACATTGTACGAAGGTACGGAACCATTCGTGTACGAGTCCGACTCGCACTTGTCCGTTTATTTGTATGGGGTTGTCAGTGCTCTTGTATTTTCGTCTATTGTAGTGTCTTAGTTTTTAAATGGATACCTAGGTTGGCATTTGTCATATCAAAAATCGAAAATACATCGACTTGCCCGACGATGATAGTAAACTAGGTAATTACGTCATGAAACGCCCATTTGTTATAATTTTCCTTACTACAAATAAATACATGCATCACTAAATATGTTACAAAATTTCTATTTATGTCCGTTTGTTTAAACGTCTAATTGATTTTAGTATGCAATATATTAGAATACGCGACGGGGCCCGTCGCGTATTCGCGGAGCACGCGCGCGAGGCCCTGCGATGGTCGCCTGTCGCGGGCGTCCGCGTAACCTAGCGTCAAATATAACATATTCTTAGCTTCCCGAAACGTGGAAGCTTAAAAAAAAACAAAAAAATAACAACACGAATTGATTTTTAATCACAAAAACAGGATTTGAATTTATAACTTAACAAAACTGATAATTCGAAATAATGTAAATCAACAATTTTAGCTAAAAGAATTTTTAAATTTACAAATTGAAAATAACGCAAACAAAAATGCAAGTCAACCGGCATAGATTTCCCTAAGTGATGTGATCGCTATGAAAAATCTCGCTCGAATGAGTTGTGCAGCGGTTTATATGGACGCGCTCCCACCACTCATCACCCCCACTCTAGTAGCCGACGGGCGTCTCTGCTAACACGGCCTTCCTGGCTAGAGAACGTCCTCGGTCTCCTCTTCCACTGGCTGTAAGGCGTCCGCGGTTCTCGACTTGCTCGGCACAGGCTCTGAGACGAGAGGCACATTATTGCTTCCGGTAGCTCGCTCAGGTGTGGACTCCACGTCAGTAAGGTCTGCACCTGAGAATGTAAGCAGGGTTTTACAATTCTGAAAGTAATTTTCGCGTGATGAAACAGAACCGCTGCAGTCAATTTTGTCGCATCACTAGCTTGGATAATGTTGTACAAAACATGAGGTTGGGTCTCCAGTTATTACTAAAGACACTTCAACCTCATGTAGGAGTTAAATCGAGGGGTCGAGTCCTCTGTCGTCACAAAGGATGCCTCGACCCTGATTCACCTGTCAAAGTACATCTCTGACCTTGAGAGACATAGGCTTATTCGCATATCTCTCACACCAACGCCTGAGAAACATAGGCTTATTCGCATATTTCTCAGACCATCACACGAGAAACATAGGCTTATTCGCATATTTCTCACAATTCCACACTTGCGCAACATAGGCATATTCGCGTATTACACAAGCGTGGCCAAATCATAGACACGGCATAGACACGTTAGCTTATCGCAGACGTGTAGTCCCAGCTCACCCTCGAAGAAGGCAGCGCACGATTCTGGAGTCCACTCCCCTCGCCACGGCACCATAAACTCTGCCGCAGCCTGCGTCGATTTTCCGTAGGAACCAGCCAGAAGCTGCAGCTCGTATCGACCATGGGGAAGCGCCTTGACCACACGATATGGTCCGCGCATACCTGAGTCGAGCTTGCCGGTCGCTTGTGCCTGTTTTATAACAAAAACAAAGTCGTCAGTTTCAAAAGTTCGAGGTGACCTGCGGTCAGCATTCATCGTTGCATCTTGTTGGTGTTGGTTCGCCCTCAAGCGCTCGGAAGCCCTTTGCCGTTGCATTTCTCGCAAGGCCTCGCGGTTTGGCTGCGAGCTATCTAGAGCCACATCCCTGATAAGGTGACGTATGAGTGGTGTAGCTGCTTCTATACCCACTAGCAAGTTAAGTGGTGACAGCTTAGTGCTTTTTTTGTTTAGTTATGTTTAAAATTAACTGGAGCCGCCACATAGTGTCAGACCATTTATTCTGTCTGTGATTACATTCTATGCGGACCATGTTGAGTAACGTTCGACAATAACGTTCCACCTGACCATTTGAGTGATGCATTTCAGGTGTGATTAGGTGTATATCGATGCCCCATTCAGTCATAAGCTTTATGAACTCTGAACTTTGGAACATACGGCCTCGATCTGTTACAAGTAACTTGGGTGTACCAAATAATGAAATAACATTCGTGAAAAGCCGTTTTAATTCAGTTGCATCTTGGCCTTGCATGGGATACAGGAGACAATATTTTGAGAAAGCGTCAACAATTATAAGGACATACCTAAAGCCGTTGGACTGAGGTAAGGGGCCTAATGCGTCTATGTGAATGACCTCGAAGGGATTAGTTGGCTTTTCCCAGGAGTGTATAGGTTGACGAGGAGCTCTGGGAACCTTCTTATGCGTAATACAAATTATGCAATGTTTGACATATTTTTGAACAAAAGATTTTAGCGATGGGAACCAAAAGTGCTTTCTAATAAGGTCTAATGTTTTGTCAACTCCAGGATGATTATGCTCATCGTGAAAAATTCTAAGTAAACTAAGTCTATGACCCTTTGGCACAAAGCAGAGGAGCTTAGAGTCTTCTCCGACTGGAGAATACTTGTAATAGAGTAGGCCATTTTTCTCTATGTAATGGTTCGAATCTAGTTGTCCGTCAGTTAGTCTCTGAAGAAGTTGTTGGGTTTCTCCATCAGCCGCCTGCGCTATTTGAGCCCAGTTTTGCTGTCTGCGAGCTTCGCAAACATTAACAGGGTTACGGCTCAAATAGTCGGCATGTGACATGGAAGTACCCTTACGATACTCTAAACTAAAGTCAAAGTCCTGCAGGTATATCCACCATCTGGCCACGCGAGGCAACAAGTCTTTCTTTTGTTGCGTTGACTTTAAGGCATTACAGTCCGTAACTACTGTAAATTTTACTCCAACCAGATAATGTCTAAAGTTTTGCAAGGCTTTGACGACAGCTAATGTCTCGAGCTCATAAGAATGGTACCTTGGCTCGGCACCCATAGTCCTTTTGCTAAAGTAGCCTACTGCTCGCTTAAAACCATTTTCATGAACCTGAAGAAGCACCGCACCATATCCGATAGAACTTGCGTCCGTGTGGACCTCAATAGCCAACTTAGGGTCGTATATAGCCAATACAGGCTCGCTGGTAAGTTGAGCAATAATAGTTTGGCGTGCTTCTTCCTGCTCATTGCCCCAAACAAAAGGTTCGCCCTTTTTTGTCAATTTTGTAATTGAAGCAGTCTTATTGGCAAAACCAGCTATGTAGCGGCGAAAATAACTTGCCAAACCCAAAAATTGGCGAACCTGCTTGACGGACTTAGGGATAGGGGAGTCTACTAATGCCTGGACCTTTTGCTCGCTCGGCTGCACCTGACCTTGACTTATAGTTCGCCCCAAGTATTCAATTTTTGTTGCAAGAAAAGAGCACTTCTTTAGGTTAATAGAAAATCCTGCATTCGTCAAAGTCTGGAGCACTCTGCGAAGGATTTCAAGACCTTCCTCAATTGTATTACTTAGAATAAGCACATCATCAATGTACACCAGGGCTTCACCAGATTCCAAGTGTTGACGAAGGGTTTTGGACATAATCCGTTGGTATACAACTGGCGCATTAGCCAAACCATACGGCATCTTGAGATATTCGTAGTGAGATTCCGGGGTCACGAATCCGGTGAACTTTATTGAGTCTTCATCCATGGGAATCTGGTGGAACCCTGTTGCCATGTCAAGACTTGTAAAGTACTTGTGCTTACCCAAGCGATCGATGTGATCGTCGATTAAAGGCAATGGAAAGCGATCTTTAATTGTTATAGAGTTCAATTTGCGATAATCGACGCACATGCGATCGGATCCGTCCTTTTTCTTTACAAGTAAGATTGGACTTGCAAACTCTGACTCAGACTCGCGAATGATATTCTTTTCTAGAAGCTCTTTGATTATTGCACGTACTTTCAAAATCTCCGGGTAAGAGAGCCGATACGGCCTATAATTTACAGGTACGCTGCTATTCAGCTTAATAGACATGCTTCCGGTATTAACGGTTGAAGCGGCAGTTCCAGAAATGAAAGATTTTGAAAATTTATCAATCAAAACTAAGAGCCTCTTAAGATCGTCGTTTACTAAGGAAGTTTTTATTGGAGACTGCGTCGATACTGATGTACTTTTTACGTCGTACACAATATTGGGTTCGCATGAAATGTATTGGTGGTGATCCGTACGGACATAGGTAACGCCCTCTCTGTTCAGCACATCAGTTCCGACGATAATGGGAGTATTCATGTATTCGGGCGACACCGCATGCAAGTCCACCTCGAGAGTTATTTCCTTAAATTCTATCGGCAAAGTTACAAAATAGGTTGACTCTATTTCCTGTCCACCAATACCTCTTAGGACTCTGAAGGCAGGCTTGCGTGCGCATTTAAAATGTTTGAGCAGCGAAGATGAAATTAGAGATATGCAGGAGCCGCTGTCAATAAGGATATCAACAGGGACACCTTGTATAACAGCAACAACAATATCTTTATTACCACTACCACGATTTTCGTAGCAGAAATTCACATTGGTAGAGTTTCTTGACTCAGATTTCAATTTAGCAAAACAGGTCTCAATTTTATGTCCTGGCTTCTTATAGAAACTACACGGTTCGGATTTACTTGAATTTTGTGACGAATTACCTTTAGAGATATCGTTGCTACGCTTATCACTACTAGATGTAGAAATAGATTTGGATTTCTTTGAACAATGGGCCTGTCTATGACCGTATTGACCGCAAGAGAAACATTTATTACCACTAAACTTTCGTTTACCACTAATATCGCTATTCGGAGCAGCAGGCTTTGAATTTTGAATTGTAGTATTTGACTTGACATAGATAGAAAAGAACTCGACCAAATCATTTGGCATTAACTTAGCGTTAGTGGCTGAAGCACGAATTTGTGGATCAGTGATACCCCGAATAACAATAGCTGATATTAACTCATCACTCAAACCTCTAACTATACGTAGCCTAAGCAACGACCGGCGAGCATAATCAGCATAGGTCGGGTATTTATCGGAATTTGAGCTCATGACGTCATACAAGATGTTCGCAATGTCCGGCTTTTTAGGGCATAAAGGTTTAAATTCTTTTTTAAAATTAGTCCAACTACGGTCATTAGTGACCCATTCATTTAACCAGGTCCGGGCATCACCCTTTAGACAGTTCCCACTGCGAGAGAGACACTCGTTATCGTTCCAATGATTTAAAATTTTGGCACGGTCTACTTCCTCGCACCAAGTGTCTATATCGTTGATGCTCGGATCAAAGTTCGATATGAAATAAGTTTGGTTGGATCTCACCGTATTGTTGATCGATCGTATCGCATCGATGATGCGATCCGTTGCATTGGCGTCGCTGCATACGGCAGCACTCACGGAGCGCGCTGGTGATGACGGGGCCACCCACTCGGGCGCCAAGGCACAGGGCTCAGCCGTTGAGCACCGTCGCTCAGCCGCCGAATCGCGATGCTCAGCTGCGGGGCCACTATGGTCTGCCACAGGCACGCATGCGCGCGGCGTCTCAGGGCGTCGTGACGACGGCGAGTGCCGGCGTTCCTCCAGTGACGTCAATCGGTCTAGGATTTGATTAATTTTATCGGTTAGTATGTTACCAGGAGAACTGTGCCGTTTATGGGAATGGCCTGATCGCGACACATGGTAGTTAGGTCGAGAGTCGCGGCTCCGGTGTCGGGAACCGCGGCTCCTAGAACGCGAATCACGTCTTCGAGAACGAGAGATGCGATCCCCAGGAGGCGAATCACGGTGTCTAGAACGACTTCTACTTTCACGATTTCTTGGCATATTTCAAGTACTGTTAAGTTCTTATCGGCAACAAACAAAATAAAAAAAAGAGTAAAAAAAAATATTAGCACACACTTTAAGTCTGAGACTTTAAAACTAACGGGCACGCTGAACGCTTTACTTTTTCACAAGCAAAATAAATTGGAACGTACTCACCAAATTTACCAAGTCAGGTGTGATTTAACACTTCCTTACTACTGAGGCACTTACACAAACAAGAAACCGTTTACTTATGTTGTGCCCTTTTCGCCGGATAAATCGAAATGAAAAAGCACGTGAATGTATCCCACTTCTGATCTTAGCTTCCCGAAACGTGGAAGCTTAAAAAAAAACAAAAAAATAACAACACGAATTGATTTTTAATCACAAAAACAGGATTTGAATTTATAACTTAACAAAACTGATAATTCGAAATAATGTAAATCAACAATCAACAATTTTAGCTAAAAGAATTTTTAAATTTACAAATTGAAAATAACGCAAACAAAAATGCAAGTCAACCGGCATAGATTTCCCTAAGTGATGTGATCGCTATGAAAAATCTCGCTCGAATGAGCTGTGCAGCGGTTTATATGGACGCGCTCCCACCACTCATCACCCCCACTCTAGTAGCCGACGGGCGTCTCTGCTAACAATATATATCAGCCAGCACTCAGCCAAATGGATTTTGTATGGGAAGACGAATTTTTTTTCGTTTTTCTATAATGGTTTTTATGGAAAGTAGTTCAGTATCATGGACTGAACTTGCACAAAAAAGGTTATGCGTTAGATACCAGTAACCCTGTATATTATAGATATAAAAATTCTTGTAACAATCAGGAGGTACGGTTGTGCTTGGACGTCATATAGGTTGTATCATATTACATATTAGGTTTCCGTAGGATACGTATCGCCTTACATATAAGGATATTTCCTATCTGGTACTTAGGTATTATAATAATAATAATAATATTTTTTTTTATTTCAGATAATTTAAATCCATATAAGTACACAATTATAATATTTGAATCAACAACATAAACAACTATACAAAATTTAAAATATATCAACTTATTATTATGTAACTCATCTCACCAGGCATTTTCATAGTGGAGAGGTCAAATTATTAGCCACTGTTTTCAGGATGCTATTTTGACTACCCCTAACTCTGTTGATCAGGGATGCTGTTTTTTTGCGGATAATGGCGTGAAAGCTGTCAGTATGGTAGTGCGCCAACATCCCTGATGCGCTACAGAAGCGAGGCAGCCCCAACAGCATTCTGAAAACAAAATCATTAATAATCATTAGTCATGACTCATATCTAAGTCCATCATGGACAAAAAATACCAGAGGACTAACCCCATACAAAAAAGCGTACCCCAAAATATGTATTATTTCTAGATGTTATACAAAGCATCGAAAAACGATCCACAGAGCGCTTGTTTGTTCGTAGAAAATAAACGCTTATACCGCTTCTTCTTCGTCTAAGCGCATTTCCGGTTGCATCCTCGAATTGCGAAGGAAACCTACCTTAGTTCGACAAGTGGAAGTACCTGCGACTGCCTTGGCGAGATACCTGGACCTCAGCTGCTACGCGACTTGGACTTTGGACGTTTGGAAGACCATCTTCACGTGTCAACTTAGGGTTCCGTAGTGAATAAAAGCCCTCATACGAAATTTGGCGTTTTTCTCCAAATTCGAACCCCAGTTTCGTAACAATATTTTTAATCAAAGTTTAAAATGTGTTCCAGGCGTAACGATACCGTCCCAGCGTCGGTACGTGGAGTACTACGCGGCGCTGCTGAGCCGCGGGCTGCAGTACAGCGCCACGAAGGTGTTCGTGCGCGAGCTGGTCATGTCCCCGCCGCCCATGCTCAACGGCGGGCAGTGCTCGCTGGAGCTCACGCTGTCGCAGGCCACTCCTCCCTTTAAGGTTCGTTTTACCCGATGCCTAAAGGATTATGTGTTTCGCCGCTATGTATACAGGATGTAACAAAATATACTGAAACTATTTTAGGGCTGAATTCAGTCCATGATACTGAAAAACTCCCCAACGAACATATATCGGAATAAGAAAAATATAACTGATCGATCAATTTGTATGGGAGGCCAAAAACCCCTTCTTCCTCTTCACGTGTCTCTGTCGCACGTAAAGTTTGTGACAGAGACAAACTGAACCCGTTGTGGCCTCTTACTTGTGATTATTTACAAGAAGTCACCACCGGCTTTCTACCTAGTAAAGACATGATACCAATTCAGGGAGTGAGGTGGCGTGTGTTGGTTGCTCAATTAAACTACAATTTGTGAGCAACAGATGTGTTTTATTAATTATATATGCATACCATAATGGGACAGATTCACCACTTGCTTGATGTTAGATTTCTTGAGAAACACTCGTCAAAAACAATTCTTTACATAGGCAAATAAAGATTCACTTACTTAAATTGTCCTTGTTAATTTAGTAACATTATAAGTAGTTTATACAGGTAGACCTTCGAATGATGTACTTAGATTTCCAGGTTGTCTCCCAAGGTCCTTTCGATGTTATGCCATCAGGTCAGCCATCAGTGATGTGGGATATGCAGTCTGTTCCTTTATATTTGCGAAAAACTAACTGCGCTCACTTTTTAATATTTTATTAAATTATTTAAATCATATCTTAGAACCCTAAAACAAAAGATGTATTTATTGACGACCTCCGTGGCGTAATGGTTAACACGCTAGACCGCTAATCCGGAGGTTCTGGGTTCGATCCCCAGCCAGGGCAAGTTGGAAAACGGCCTTTTTCAAATTGTCCTGGGTCTTGGGTGTTTATCTATATACCTATGTATTTATCATAAAATATAGTATCGTTGAGTTAGTATCCCATAACACAAGTTTAAAACTTACTTTGGGGCTAGCTTAATCAGTGTGATTTGTCCCTATATATTTATTTATTTATTTATTTATTTATTTTTTTTTTTTTATTAGAAATTTGAGTGCGTTTGATCTCTATCTAGCCTGATGGGAAGCTAAGATGAGGTCTAAGGTGTATCACGCAAACTCAAAAAATGCCTGTTCACTCTTGCCTTGAAAATCCCTAAATTATATGTATGGGGAAACATCGACGCAGGGAGGGAATTCCACACCTTAGCGGTTCGCACAATGAAGGAGGAGGCGAATCGAGAGGTACGATGAGGAGGAATATCGACCACAAATGGGTGGAATCCCTGTCCACGTCGTGTTGTCCGATGGTGGAATGGTGCAGGGGGAATTAAATTATGTAATTCCTGCGCACACTCCCCGAAGTGCAACCTGTAGAAGACACACAGACTTGCTACCAGTCGGCGATGTTCGAGGCTGTGGAGCCGTCCTGCCGTAAGCAACTCATCACCAACGAGTCTTCTGGCACGTCTGTCGATAGCTTCCAGGGCTTCGAGCTGATAGCGGGCAGATCCATCCCATAGGTGGGAGCAATACTCCATACATGAGCGGACTTGAGCTGTGTAAAGGCTCAACAGTTGGTCAGGGGTAAAATATCGTTGGACCTTGGAGAGGATGCCCAGTTTTTTAGAAGCCGTCTTAGCCCTGGACTCAATATAGCTACCGAAGTTAAGATTTGATGAGAGATCGATACCGAGAAGTTCGAGATGACGGGTGATAGGAACAGGCACACCCCGGAAAGTGGGAGCCAAGTTGAAAGGGCTCTTTTTAGCAGAGAAGAGACACGCCTGTGTCTTAGAGGCATTGAATCTCACAAGGTTGGCATCACCCCAATCGGAGACAGCTTGCAGAGTAAGATTGGTATGGAGCACCATTGCCTCTCTTAGTTCGTCTATTTCCGGTTTTTTTGCCCTTGCACTAGAAAAATATCTTTCCGTAACGGTGCTATCGTCTGCATACCCAAAAATACCGGGCTTTAGCAGATCGTTAATGTGAAGCAGAAATAGCGTTGCGGAAAGAACAGATCCCTGAGGTACTCCAGCATTAATTGCCAATAGGTCAGACGAGCAGCCGTCAAGAGTTACTCGAATAAACCGTTCCCTCAGGAAATCGGAAATCCAAGCACAAAGGGTGAGAGGGATACCGTAAGCGGAAAGCTTCGCTATAAGAGCGTCATGCCATACCCTGTCAAATGCCTTTGAAATGTCAAGTGAGACAGCAAGTGCCTCACCGTATTTTTCAAGGGCTTCACCCCAAAGATGTGTAGCGTACACAAGAAGATCCCCAGTAGATCGGTTCTGGCGATAGTTTGAAGGGTCGGCACGTCTACCCTTCTTAGGTACGGGTTTATTATTTATTGATTATTTTGGATTTTAATTTTATATTGTATTGACAATGTGACAACTCGTGTCATGGTTTTTACTTACGATATTATATCGGTCTATTAAATTTATTTATGACATCTTCCCCTTTTCTTCCTCCTCATCGTCCAATCTGGACTCTGTTTCCAATTATTTTGTTTCTTTAATTAAATTTAGGTGTGTCTATCTCAATTAAGACTCTCAAGACGATGTCCTCCAAAATGGTTGTCAAAAGCCTCTTTATTTTTCTAACTACTCTTTCTTTACGGACTTAGATGAAAGGTTTTTGACTTACAAAAATCGGATGAGTTTATGAAACATATTAAGTTTAAAATTTATATTTATGTATTTAGTTAATTTGTTATTTATAGCTTTAGATATATAGTTTCACATTTATTTAAGTCTGTTTATATTTTATTTATGCTTATTTAATTAAAAGGAATGAATGACGACTAGCGACATCTCGTGTCAATTTCAAGCCAATATTGTATTTTGTTTGGAAGACGTTAGTGTAGATGTCGCTACTGATATCATAATATTTTTTTGTTTGTTACAAATGCAGTTTCAAGCCTTAAAGAAGTCCTTATCTATTGTTTATTAATTATTTTTAATTTCCGGAAAGAATGATGTTACTCACCCTGCACCCATAATAAACGCATCCGTTTCTAGGCTCGCCCCGGCCACGAGGTGGCGTGGCAGGGCTGCGCGGTCCGCGTGTGCCTGACGATAGTGTATCTGTATCTGTCCCCAGGCTCCCCCCGACCACGAGGTGGCGTGGCAGGGCTGCGCGGTCCGCGTGTGCCTGACGATAGTGTATCTGTATCTGTCCCCAGGCTCCCCCCG
This sequence comes from Acrobasis repandana, assembly GCA_963576875.1. Taxonomy (NCBI): domain Eukaryota; kingdom Metazoa; phylum Arthropoda; class Insecta; order Lepidoptera; family Pyralidae; genus Acrobasis; species Acrobasis repandana. Next base: position 3,159,938 of record OY756230.1, on the reverse strand, counting down.
GCCACGAGGTGGCGTGGCAGGGCTGCGCGGTCCGCGTGTGCCTGACGATAGTGTATCTGTATCTGTCCCCAGGCTCCCCCCGGCCACGAGGTGGCGTGGCAGGGCTGCGCGGTCCGCGTGTGCCTGACGATAGTGTATCTGTATCTGTCCCCAGGCTCCCCCCGGCCACGAGGTGGCGTGGCAGGGCTGCGCGGTCCGCGTGTGCCTGACGCACTGCTCCCCGCTGCGCGGCGACGTGCGCGTGGACGTGTTCAGCAAGCCCAAGATGATGATGCGCAAGGAGAAGCTGTTCCACTTCTGGTTCAACACGTTCTTCGTGTGCGCGGAGGTGGGCGCCGCCAGGATACAGTCCCCGCCCGACAGTGAGTCTTCTTTTTATCCTAGCGCATTCCCGGTTGCATTCTTGCGTGCTTCGGAGCCCAGGATGGGCATTCCGGTAAAAAAAACCAAAACTCTTCGTTTTGTACTTCCTTGCATTTCTTTTTCACCATCTCGCCCACTATCACGCTAAAAGTAACCTTTGTGCACAGAAGACAGTAAGGTTGGATCTCATCTATCAGCACGAAGCAGCACTTTCCTATGCTGCTATCCTTTTCTGTCGCTCAGAACAGCAATTTGCTAGAGCGAGAGAGAGCGACGGACAAGAGCCCCGTCCTCGCCCTGAGGGGAGGCGAGAGCGGGGGAAAGGAACGGGGACGCATTTTGCGCGTACCTTAGGAGATTCCGTACTATTTACTCTTACTGTATTCTGTAACGCTGGGCAGACGGGTGGGTGATCGCAGTAGATGGTACGCGTATAAAGTCGTTGCACAAAGTACGCTGCTGCCCGTACCTATGCCTCCCTTACGACACCCGTGGGACAGAGAAGGGGTGGTGACAAATTCTATACTACTCTGCCCTCACCACACGGCAAACGACGTTCTGAATAATTACTGAATCTTAGAGCCCTTCCACACGACGTATTTTTTACGCTCGTACGACGCGCGTCCTCTGCGTATTTATCGCGTTTCGGCAGATTGAACACGTTTTTTTTAGCAAATGAAACGCGCTGTAAACGCGCGTTTGTATCGATACAAACGCGCGTAAAAAATACGTTAAGGGCCCTTATGTTTGAATACTATTTTCCTATGAAGTTTATTTATTTATTTATTGTAAAAACTAAATACAACGGTTTTCACCAATTACAGTATATAGGAAAAACTTATAGCTAAATGTAATTAAAATATTTTAGTATTAGTACATGGTTGGTACGACGGGTGTCATTACTAATAATGTACAGTAAAAACTTATTATAATATACAAGTTGACTCACTTTCGTCATTCTCGCAATATATTAATAGGAAGTTGTGTTGTGCAATAGTTAATAATACGCATGATGACTGAAAAAATATTTTTGGCCCATCGGTTAGATTATGAAAAAATATTGTACACTTATTTTTTCTTTTCTCTGAGAAACAATAAATAACGAAGATACAGCGCATTTAAATTTCGCATGACGTCACGCTTTCGTACGATTTATACACATTGGTGACATCACAAGCCCCCACTGGAACTTTCATACTCTGTATCTTTGTGAATTTTTACTTTTTTGATAAACTAATAAAATATGGGTACATTATTTTTGGTTATTCTACCTAACGGACTAATTAGAATAATACTTTTCTGAGCCAGTCATCATCTCTATTGTATTGTAGGTGCGACTGAGGAGACATTCAAACTCACTCTGAACAAATGGCAGTTGGACGACGCGCACAAAGATAAACAACACAAGATATACGCGCCCGATTTTAAGGTAACTTTATATTTAATACCGGCGATTCACCCTCGCTCCATACTCTGAAAAGCATTTTTGTTTATTTATCCTTTAGGCTTGAAACTATGTCGAGCGGGGACGCCTGCGACGGGTTCAGACCGTCTCTGTCACAAACCCTACGTGCGATAGAGACAGCTGAAGTCGTCGCTGGTTACGTGTGTCTGTCGCACATAGAGTTTGTGTAAAAAACTGTAAATAAACCGGCCAAGTGCGAGTTAAACTCGCGTGGAGAGGGTTCCGTACAATTGATTGAATTCTTATAGGTTTTCCTGTAATCTACAAGCAATGAACTATATTTTGTATTTTTTTCAAAATTTTTGGCTCAATAGTTTCGGAGATCAGGGGGGGGGTGGTCAATTTTCGTCTTCTTTCATAAATAAAATCAAAACTATTCATTTTACAATAATAACAAAATATATTTGAGATCCTTTGTACCAATATTTTCTTTGTGTTTATTTTTATGAATGATTATGGTGCAATAAAGATAATTTGTATTGTATTGTATCCTCATAATGAGCCCTTTCATTTGATATATGACACAGTAAGGTTTGCAAAACTTTTTTTCTAATTTTCTAATTTGCTTTCCGAAAATGACCCTTATTTTAAAAAAATATTTATTTACTTTGCACATATGTTTGGGTCATAGGATTACAACATTCTTCCAAATTTCACCTGATTCGGTCCAGTAGATTCGGAGCAAATTGGCTGTGACAGACGGACGGACAGACAGAGACGCACGAGTGATCCCATAAGGGGTCCGAATTTTAATTTTTTGTACGGAACCTTAAAAATGTGTCACGTAGTACGTGTAAGTCCCTTAAGCTGGTATGTGGTGCAGGTGGAGCTGTCGTGCATAAGCAGCCGGAGTGCTGGTCACCGGAAGGGGTAAACTGTATAAAAATGTGTCACGTAGTATGGGTTCGTCCCCTAAGGTTGTTTGTGGTGCAGGCACAGTTATGAAATTTCATTGAAGCGGAGTATCATTTATGCCTACACTAATACAAATGAAACTATAATATACATCCGTGCACACGCCAATGCGTGTTTGTTAGCCCGCTCTCGCCCCGCGACAAGGCGAGGACGGGGGAGAGGTGCGGGGACGGGAAACGGGGACGCCTATTTGCAAGGGACCTTAGGAGATCCCATTCTGTATGTAATATAAATAAATAAATATATAAGGAGATATCACACTGATTAAGCTAGCCCCTAAGTAAGTTTTAAACTTGTGTTATGGGATACTAACTCAACGATACTATATTTTATGATAAATACATGTATAGATAAACACCTAAAACCCAGAAAAATTTGAAAAAGGCCATTTTCCAACTTGCCCTGGCTGGGAATTGAACCCAGAACCTCCGGATTAGCGGTCTAGCGTGTTAACCATTACGCCACGGAGGTCGTAAATATACTCTTATTAATTTGTGTGGTGCATCCGTACTGTATGTAATATACTTTGTGTGGTGCAGGTGGAGCTGATCGTGCAGAAGCAGCCGGAGTGCAGCCGGTTCCTGGCGGGCGCGGCGCGCGCCGGCTCGCCGCCCTCGTCGTCGGCCTCCGACTGCTCCGAGCCCGACACCGAGCCCGACGCCACCTGGGACTCCGGTGAGGGCCCCACCTGTCTTTACCGATAGCCTGGTTTTGCAGTGCCGCCTTCCGCCCGCGCGGCTGGTGAGCGCGGCCTGAAAGCCACAGTATTTTATGCAACAGTTGTATAATAGCGGTCAAAAAAGACGAGTGGTTACGATGTGTGCCGGCGAACATCGTACAAGACGCCTCGAGTGTTTTTTGACGTACTTTATACAACGTTGCATACAATATTTTTCTACGACTAGTATTATGGTAGATAGACCGAAGGTATACAAAATAAAATACAAAATTAAGCAAACAGTAATCGAGGTAGAAATATGAACGTGTATGATTGGCGAATACGTGTCTATGGTTAACTTTATTTGTTTACTTTCCAGTGACGATATTAAAAATATTTTTTTCTTATGTTGACAGTAAAGAAAAAAACGTAAGAATTCAGTTGTTTGTTAAGTTGGTAGTTGTGCTTTTTTGTTGTAAAGTTAGTGTTGACTGAGTAAAACCTTGACCTATTTAGTAATCTGTGGCAGTTAGCCGTATCGTTTTGGCGACATTACGACTCAAGTACTATAATGTAATGAGGAATAGAGTATATACTTTTCTGAAATCATATTAACTCTATTCTTACAATATTGTACGTGACCATGTAAAAGACAGATTAAAGTACAGGAGTAGAAAAACAATCTGCGGTTTACTATGTAACGATCCAAAACACTCAAAGCCCGCGGCGCTGACCGACCGCGCGTGCGTAAGCGGTACTGTAAAACCACAGTTAGGGTTGCACTGGCCAACTCTCTCTATCAAATAAAGTGCTAGATTTTACGTAGTAGATCATACTATCGTCACAGTTATGGCACTTCATACAAGCGGTGTAATATGTATGCCTACTACTACTACAAACGAAACTTTACATCTGTGCACACGTCAATGTGTGTTTTTACGTATTAGATCATAGTATCGTCACAGATATGGCACTTATACACGCGGACTAATATACAGGGTCTAACAAAATATACTGAAACTATTTTAAGGGTGGATTCAGTCCATGATTCTGAACAAATTTCCTAACTCTGTGGTATCGTCGTACACCGAGATGAAATGACGGAGAGACGAATTACACATGACACAATTAGGCATACGATTTATTGCAGATTGTAATGTTATGTGTGTAGAACACTTGAACTGTAGACGGGTTGTGATGTGGCTCACAACACGTCTTATCTTATAATAATATATTATAATGTTAATACACATTACAATCTGTAATACAGCACCAGATTGTTACTGCAGACTGTATATCTAATTTATCGCCGCTTAAAGGTATATAATACTTGCTTGTTGTGTATAATACGGATGATGACTGGGTCAGAAAAATATTATTGTATTTAGTCCGTTTATTAGATTATCCAAAAATAGTAAACACTTAATTTACGATTCATCCAATGAGTAAAAAATCGCATCAAAGATACAGTGGACCCATTTTTGGAACGTGAAGTCACTAAACGAACGGTTTTTTGTATGAAAAAAATCATTCGTTTAGTGACGTTTTAAAAATAGCACTCCATAGCGTCTTAAGTTTTGGAGTGGGGGCTTGTGACGTCAACACTCAGTTAAAAATGTACCAAGCAGTAACGTAGCGCGAACTTAAAATACGCTGTATCTTTGTATTTTTTTGTTAGAGAAAAGAAAAAATACGTGTAAAATATTTTTTAGTAATCCATCTGTTTGGCCAATTAGAAATTTTCAGTCATCATGCCTATTTTACGTTTTGTCTTCTCATAGAGAATGTTGATATATTTTTTTAGATATCTCAAATATATCCACTGTTTTTGTTTTTCAGACATACTGTTAGAAATTCTCATTTTGGTTACCACATTTAACACGTAGACCAGACACAATTCACATTTTTATTTTTACGACTAAAGACATAAGTGCCCAGAAAAGTATTAAATCTTTCTCAAAATTCTAGATTATTACTCGTAGAATTAAATTCTTATTTTATGATTTAAGTCTGAAGTTCTCGTTTTATAGTCTTAGATCATGTATGATTTCGTTGTACAGAACCAAATATGAAAGTAAATTCCAAAAAATAGGGATATTATTAGGAAATTTAATTTTCGATGCTTTTTTCATTGACAGTAAAGTCAATAATTAACTGGCCCCAAACAAGAGAGAGAGGGGACGCGAGTGTATAATTTTCCTATGTGTCATTATAACACACTCATTCATGTTTTATAATTTTTGACGTTGTTGCAACGTACTTAAGGTCGAAATTGTTTTGTGTGGTGTGCAGGGCGCATGGAGCGCGTGGGCCGCTACCGGCAGTTGTCGCCCGACGCCGCGCTCACGTAACTACACAGGTCTCCACAGTCTTACTGCATGGCGTTGTGTTGTTGCCACTGGCCGGTCCCTCGAAACAGTCAAAGCTATGTCTGCCATCACATCATACATTTATAGTGAAATCATTTTGTTCAAAATATAATGTCGATGCTCTTCATTATTCCGTTCGACGCAGGGTGGTATGGTCTCGTATACACTTGAATGACACAACTTATATGGGTGAACATAAGCTTTATGAAACACTTTCCATATTATCTATTACATGAATTATGGCGTTATAGAAGCAGCCAGACTTAAAATATTTCAATAAATCAAAACACTACAAGTCACTCCTAGGGTAGGTGTGAGTTGCTTACCACATTTAAATAATTAATATTGTTTGTTCTAGCCCTAATTATGTACAATCTGTGCAAAACTGAACTTATGCGTCTTAACTAAGTGTTGATTTTTAGTTATTTTAGATGATTATTAAAAAAGGCATAGTGATAATCTTAAAATTGGTTCTGATGGCAAACATGGCGATGACTGACCACTTGTAAATGCATTCAATGTCCCATGTACAGTCCCTGTGTTGTATAAAACTACTAAATCTCACCCGAAGATAAACACGTGAATGCGATGAGTGGACGCACAAAATAGGCCAAGGTTTTCCAAAATGCGTAACAACAGCGGGCAGCACGAAGTCTTCTTCTAGAACTATAAGTACACCATTTAGGTGACTCTTTCTACGTTTATGACTATTTATAGCTTCAAAAATTAAGAAAAGTTGTTTTTCATCCATTCATAAAAAAAGTTAATATTGCATTATGTTTAAAAACAGAACACATAAAATCGTTTAAAACCTAGAATAGAAAAAACTGGCAAAAACATCCGAAGAAGTAACCTTAAATGTTTTAAGGAAAAGCTGAAAAGAAGTGTCCGATAGTTGACCTGACATTTTGGTGCTGCCATCTAGGGATATGCTTCTGGAAGTATCTCATTTGTGTGCCATTTTTGTGCGTTCCCCTTCCCCACGCAACGGCCCGGCTTGCAACGCTTACCACAAATGTCGTTCATCGCTTGTCCATTATTAATTACATTTCATTTAACGAACTGATTGTATTAATTCGGCGTATATTTATGTACAAGCGTATTTTTTAAGCATCTTGAATTACCAGACATCTTTGAAAATTAAAAAATAGAATAGCGTATTTTAATTTTTAACAAGATTCCGTTTTAAAATAGGCATGAATATCACAGGTGATTTCAGAAAATTAAGTCGCATTACTAACTCGTAAATACAGTGTCAATAAATTTATAGGTATATAAGTACATAAATGCATTTTGAGATAGTAAATAAATAATATTTTTAAAGTGCGCTCCATGACGACTAATGCACGATAGGGCAACAGAGTGCAAAATAATGATATATGTCCTTTTTCATACCTAATATATACATTTTTTTATTTAGAGTCTTGTAGTGAACGGCAAATAAAAACTGTTTCTGTTGGAAATTGCATCGCGATCAGTTTTTTAGTTTCTTCTGCTCTATTGCTCTTTCAAGCATTTTCGCAGAACACCTCTACTAAAAAACCTTCGGACTTGGCTTCCGTGTTGTATATCTTATCTATGCGTTTGTTGTGTTTATGTGCTTAATTCACGTGCATGCTTTCTTTAATAATACTGCACTAAATTGTTTTTATTAATTGTATAAGAATTTATTTATTTTTTACTTTAATAACTACATAAATGTATCGGCGCGTGTCGCTTTATGTACAATTTTTGCAGCATTATTATTAATTAATATATTGTCGTAGATTCATATTATTGAATTTCTATTAATTTTCGAAAACCGCTTAATGTACTCGTATGTAGCATGATGTAACTCATTTATTAAATGATATGGATTTACACATCGAATTACATGATATAAACGTGTACATTATATTATATTTGAATAAACATAAAAGTTAACTAAACTTTATTTTGATTAAGATGATCAAACTTAAAAAATGGACTTTAAATACACATATTTCATTAAATTACACACATTTTACTAAGAAATGAGTACAGTTTATGTTTAAAAAAAAATTTTAATTTTGTGTTTATTTTTAATAAGGTTTATAAGGCGCCCGCTATGTGTGGAGTGTGTATGTGTGTAAATAATATTCACAAAAATCACAAGCATACGCTGTATTGACAATGTAACACAATTAAGATAATATTTGTGAGTAAAGAATTATACGAGTATGCACAAACATAGACTAAACATACAGAAAAAAGAATTGTCCATTCTTCTCCTCTTTACAAAGTTAAAGGAGATGGAGTGCCTACTACAAAGCATAATATGTTTCGTATATTTTTTATAAAAAAAAATTGTATTTTTTATAAAAAAAAGTAAGAAATAATTTGTGCTGAAAATATATTGGTGCTACATTGTTGGTGCATTTTCTCTCTAATATTGCATTTCATTCGCTATACTTCGCTTGACAATACGCATTACACGTGCCACACACAGACTTTAAAACACCTCTTATACACATATAAATAATGTGCTATGAGATTTGTCAATGTCTATAACCCTTTAATAACACTTATTGATTTATATTTAATACTTTTTGCATGAGACAGTAGAAGTAAGATAAACCTTTTAAAATTTCAGTTAATTCTTGAACGTATTTGAATCGCTTTTCATGATTATCTCGTTGTCATTAACTGTAACAATAAAAAAAAAACATTTTAATTTAATGATTTTTTAGTCTCACATGGAAAGTTTCAAATAAATCGATGATCTCTGTGTGTGGCACACCACTTTTCAATTTGCTTAACGGTCTCTTCCATTTGCAGGTGAATCCACGTACTTGTGAGGGTGACACGGGCTCGGTGACTCTCCACTTCTATAAAACCCCGCTTTCCCCACATGGCAAAGGCTTGAACTTTAACACGGTGCCGTAAAGACTATTATCCCTCGAAGCCTTTACCTTAGTGATGTTAAACAGAACAGATAGTGTTCTATGTGTGTTACGATGTGTAGATATTTAATGTAAAGGTAGTGTGCCATTGCTGACGTGACGGTACGGACATGTGATAGAGTGCGACTCGAGAGACGTTGGAAGTATGGGTTCTGATATCGGTACCTCGGTGTTAAATTATTCGTTTCGTTCGGTGTTCCCGCGCCGCGACGTATGGTCACAAGCTATGTTCTTGTCTTTATTTACGTAAATCTTATGACTGATAAGTACATTGGGTTAATTAATTGTGAGCTACTGTAGCACAGTGCTAACAGGGACAATGCAGGTCATATCTGTTTCACTCGCGAGGTGAATGAACTTTTTGTTTACGATAGCGTTTATATAATTATAACCATGATTGATGTTGAAATAGCCAATATTGCCACATGGAAAAATAGCTGTTCGCTTTTTAAATGTAGTTAATTTAACCGGCCAGTGTTGTAAATCCTCTAAGTTTTGATTATCTTAAAGCGTTGTATGATTTCAAAATGATTTTTTGAAATATTGTGTTCATTTCGTCTACCTGTATGTTTGTAAGTTTTTAATGAGGAATTCTGGTTCTAAGACAACAAGTGCGTAAATATTAAAAAAAAGGAAAAGGCGTGGTGCTTCTACGGCCACTAAGTAAAATAATTGCTTTTTAATCCTCAAATTATTGCCTAAAAACTCGAAGGAAATACACAAAACAATTATATATATTCCAAAAGAGAAGCCGCGTTTGTTATTATCATTTATTCTGTGGATTGTGTGTGAATATAAACAAGAGTATTCAATTAAGTAGGTATACCTGAACTCTAACGATGTTAAAAATAATTAATCAGATGTGATTCGAATGATTGGGTATTTGACATTCAATAAATCGAAAACAGTTAATTTAGATATATTCTTGTGACTAATTGTCTTCGAGCAGGAAGTCCCAAGAAAGATGCAGTGATTTATACTTAAACTTAAAATCACTCAACTCGTAGATGTTGTACCTATATCAAAATATCTTTGATAGGCTTGCTTGATGACAATTTTTATTTCACATGTCTATATTATCCTTGGTTTTATCTCAATTGAAATTATATAATTTTCAGTATCCTTAATTAATCAAAAATAAAAATAAAACTATTTTATCTGAAATACAGGAAGACAATTTTCGGTGCGCAATTTTTTAGACTTCAGTGTTTGATATTGCTTGTATTCTCCAATTCCCTAAGAAACTAATAACTAGAAATAATTAAAAAAATCGCTTCCATCAGCTGAACAGGTTTAGCATGGGAGTTTGAAACTACATATATTCGTATTTCGCCATTATGTTTCTTGGGGAAAGTAATTAACGAATCAATGTTATGTACTGAAATTGCCCAAAAAAGTAGCGCACTAAAGGTTTTTACACACGAGCGATAGTATGGCAGCGACAGTTCGCGACACTACTCGGCGACCAGTGTCCCGACAGTTTACGGCAGCAGTGACAGTCGGGGACAGGACCGCGAGCTGCCTCTGGCATGCTGTAGTCTGGCACCCTTAAACATCTTCCTGTATTCAGTAGATTTCTTCAAAGTAGTGTAAACACGATCACAGGTCGAATGCCCAATCGCATTAGTTTATTATTTACTTTGGTAAAGAATTATTTGCCGTGCGGCGAGGCAGTTGTTCCCACCAGCTATTGACTAAGTCCAAACGGACAGTTTTTGTATAGTTTCGAAAGATCTCAGCGGCTGTCGTCATTAGGTTTATTTAGGCTGCGTCGCGTTACTGTGAAATTTACTATTCTTTTTAATTGACTATTAGACACACAGAGGACGTCCTTCAAGCGAAATAATTAAAATTCATACATAGGGTACCGGGCCCTTTGGTCGGCCCTTATCCGATGGAGTAGCATATAAAAAACAACTAATTGGACGTTAAAAAAACTTTTCGTCCAAAAATATTGAGCACGTAATGTATGACCTATTCCTTAAACTGTGTGTTCTAGATCTGCTAACTTGATTTTATGCTCATGTTATACATTAAAATAATTAAAATCACTTTTTGGGGACCACTTAACTGAAAAAAAAACTATAATATTATTTAGAATAACGGTCGTGTTTCCATATAATTGGAGCAATACGTGAATTTCACAGGAAACGTAACGCTAGTAAAATAACTTCAAAACTTAGATCCATTATGTAAAACAATTTTGAGTGAATCAAAACACTTTATCTTAGGATGGCTCTAATGATTTAATAATTCAAATCGAACTTACAAGGTTTAATAGGACTATACAAAGCTTTAGGTTGGAAAAGAAATTTGCTGTCATAACAGTTACACATTGCCTATTTCAATAGTTTACGATGGGTTTCTACTGAGAACAGGGCTAAAAGACTATTTTCTCTTGCTATCTTTGCCGTCTTAATATAAGAGTGACAAGGACAGGCGTCCTTCTCTTAGTCGAATCCCAAAGTATTCATTATCAATTTCCAGCCCAAATGACAACACAATAAAGACCCTTTGGCAATGCACTCATCTAGACACCATCCTAAGATGATTATAGTGTAACGTAATATGTAGTAGTAATAGATGTTGTATCCCCGATACTGCCCTGCTTTGTGAGACACGTGACACCAAACTTATGGCAGCTTCAACCTATTCTGAATTGATTGATCAAATCTGTATATTTATTAAATTATTTCCATAAGAAATTAATTGCTTTTTGAAAATTTATTTGAGTGTCACGTTACACGACTTATTTACTTATTTGCTATATAAACGTGCGTAGGTAATTTTTTTAAATAACAAATACTTATGGATCGTAACAAAATGTAACAAATTGCATGATTTTTAATCAGAATTGTTGAAGTCTCGCCGAATTTCCCAATACAATGCTGTCGACTGTATTTGAACACACGTTAGTCGAAAACGCTAGGAACAGGTTATACATTTACTTCAAAAGCATGCAATAAAGCTTTATTGGGCTAAATGAAACTATTCGCAACGAAACGAAATTCTTTTTTCTTTCTTTTTTGCATGCATCGGGAGTTGCACACCTAATCACTGATGCATAACGTCTGATGCGCAAAGGATGCGCGGAGCTTTGCGTTTAAAAAAATGCTGATACGCCAAATTTCATAATCGTGAATGTCATAAAAGTGGAACACAGCTCATAAAAGTCGTAACGGCACTTTCTTATATCAGATGTAAAAAAATAATTTATCTTAATCTGCTCCTAGGCTTTCGACAAGCAACGGCTTACGCCCGTCACAGCTACACAATACTTTTAATTTTAATTGTAAATATTATTGTTACATTAGATTTAATCCAGATCTGTCTTAACGTTAAGTAGGTGAGTCATGCTGAGAGGATTTTAAAGTTTTGACAATAGGACGATGGCAGGTCCACTCGGAAATGATAATATTTACGGTTTATGTTTCTATGACGTTTCAGGGGGGGTGTGTGCGGTTTAATGACGTAGATAACCTGCTTGCTTTGATTATGTAAGGTTTGGACCACTTAATAGTCTTCATACTACGACTAAAACAAAATTCTCTAGCAGTCAAAAATCCCGTTGAATCAGAACCTAAATATATACAGGGTCTAAGAAAATATACTGAAACTATTTTAAGGGTGGATAGTTCAGTTCATGATATTGAACAACTTTCCCCAAGGAACATATACCGAAATATGAAAAATAATTTTGACCTCCCATACAAGTTGACCGATCAGCTGATCAGAGTTTGTAGGGAAAGCCAAAAGTTATTTTTCATATTTCGACATATGTTCCTTGGGGAAAGTTGTTCAGTATCACTGACTGAATCCACCCTTAAAATAGTTTCAGTATATTTTGTTAGACGTTATATATTTATCATTTTCCATCACATGCCAACATTTATTTGTGATATGTATGGCCTGACCTGACTCCCATATGGGATAAAGGCCTAAAAATAAAGAATTATACTTCACTTTAAAAAAACTTTTATTTCAGTTTCTTTTATCTTTTTCGACTTGATTTTATAATTTTGACAAATCTATAATAAAAAAGCAATAAAATAAATGGTAAAACTAAATTTAACTAAAGCATAAAAACTAAATTTAACAATATGCAATAAAAATAAATACATTTTTGACCAGTTTCAGCCAAAGTTATAAATGCGTTTCGTCCAATTGTCATTCCTCTTCGCTTTTTTTGTCATGCGTCAGGTGTGGTTCAATCAAACCCTCATCACTTTCATTATAATAATCTTGCAATGTCCACTCAATAGACTGAACATTTATGTATACGTTTTCAATCAAAACTTCGCATGCATTGGCTTATCTGGAGTGCCATTTTTGAAACGCATAGTCACTAAGTCACGAATGGTTTTTTCCAAACAAAAAACCATCCTATTAGTGTTCTCCGCGTTTCAAGAATACTCCACAGTATTCTGAAACAGGCACACTTTAAATTAATTTTCTCAAAACGATTCATTTAGTAGTATTAAACTACTTATTTAATGAAGACCTTGTATATGCCGGGAATATACGAAGAGAGTTATCTATGTCTTAGGTACGGGTGGTTAGTTTATCAAAAATGCCAATTTTTAAAATACCTAAAGTATTAATCCAAGCAATGCCTACCTACAGCATGCTAGTTTCGGCCTGTGGCTTCCAAGTTTCTGAATTCTCTGGCATTTTGGACAAACTCGATAAAGTTAAATTAAGAAATGGTTAATGTAGGATAGATTAGTTCGGTACTATAAGGTAGGCTATAACGTCATAGAAATCATCAGAACGAGAGCTCGGTATAAATTGCATTCAAACTTAGTTTAAAAATTACAAAAAAAAAAACTTAGTTTCGGTTCGTTTAGGCTTTATGAAATTAGTTCTTTTATTACTTTGGTATATAAAGTGAGTCACACGAATGCTTCCAATAAAATTTCGTTTTAAGTGTCATGAACTCGCAAGTTTTTTCCTTCGCATTAGTTTGTAATGTTAATTTTTAAATGTGTCCCCCTTAGAGAGTTTAGTGGTTAACTGTTAAGTATTTGACTCAAAACTTGTTTCTGACAAAGTTTTGTTCTTTTTAATTTCCAATTGATGTAAATAAGCACGTTAAATTCCAAACGAGGTTTCATTCTCGTCGCTCGATGAAAAGGTTGAAATTTTTGTAAATTGTAAGCAGCAAATACAATCTATTTGGCGTCCGCAACTTTATATTCGCAGAGATATATCATCAAGTACAAATTTAGGCGTGGTTAGTTCGAGCCGTCTCGGGCACTCGGAGGTGGCTAAGGGGGCTATCAGGCACGCTGTCACGCGCTCTGTGCTCGCTTTGTTGAGTAATGCAGCAATGACATACGAGAATGAACGCAAAACATACTTTTATTTATTTCTTTGCGCTTGGGGACGCATTTTTGAAAGGTTCCAGTCGTGCAACGTGGATTTGCGCGATCGTTTCTAAAAAGACGCATTTTTGAATCGTATGCGAAGGATTTGCACGAGTGGTTTTGACCACTCGTGTTTTATGGCATTTATAGCGTACAAACGTGAAATAAACCTGTCATGGAGAATCTGTTCCGATTAACGCTGTTTTTTTAATGTATGTTAAGACTTAGAAACCATTGACAAATTTTATAACTTTTCTGCGCTGATGCAACGTATTCAACCATGCCAGTGGTATTTTACGCTAGCGATGACTTGGAAATCTACACGTTTTGCTTCGCTGACTCCCTCAATGAAAAATAGCACTCCTAGTCTCAGCAGGGACGATCATCCAGGTCATGCTTAGACCAGGTTCGGTGCAAACCTAAAATATCAACGCAAAAAATAAAAAAGGTATGTTTCGCGTTAATTCCCGTAGAATTAATTCAGTAATGACAATGCAAAGCGATAGTTTAAATGATGATCGCCTACACAGAAGACGTCCTGACCGCGTCCACTATTATACATGCGATTGCGCGTTCTCTTCAAAGCAGTAGACTGTAGACCGTCCTACAGTAAGCAACTGCATGCTTGAACGTAGGGTGGGTGAATCCGAGTGAACGGTAATGACGATGTAAAAATGGTAATGATTGCACGTCCTATGGTAATGATAACAGTCAAATGGTAATGATGTAATATAGGATTATTAATATTAATATCATCACCATTACCTGTTATCATTACCATAGGACGTGCAATCATTACCATTTTTACATCTTCATTACCATTCACGACGATATTCTCGGATTCACCACCAGGGTGCGAACGCTTGAACGCGTGACTTTTCTCTGTCTGATATTGCCCTAAGTCATAACTTATTTCTTCTATATGTAGAGTTTCAGCAGTCGCGTAGGAGCGGTCTAATCTTGTATAGTCGGACTTGTTTGCACGACAATTCTGTTATCGGTTTCTCGCTCGTCCCTATTCTATCCTTCATCAAAGATTTAGCTTTAAAGATTGTTGTTTGCCTTATAAAAAAATGTGATCTTATGACGAATATACTTAAAGGGTGTCGCTGAACGCTGCGCTCGCATGCTAATCATCATAACTTTTTTAAAAAACCTACGCTTAACATTTTAATTCACTTTTTTGTTGGAAGTCAATGTTATTGCTTTGTTCCGTTTTCACCTCTTCAAACTAGTGGTAACCGGCTAGAACCGAATTAAACTGGAAATAACTGACTAACGGTGGATAGCCCGCGAGCGCGGCATGTATGAAAGAATATGCCTTGTATAATGATAACAAAATGAATTAAGTAATATAAGACTTGACGATGTGCGATGTTATGATACGCTCAGTAGAGGACTGTCAATTGGATACAGTGTAGTGTGGCGTAAAGGGCTTTATTGGTGTGGGTTTGGCGCGCTGCGTTGTCATTGGTCGAAATATGATATCATTATTTCAAGGCAATCAATAGATGGCTCAGATCAAAAACAGTGGCAATCGCTTACTTCTATGGTGATTTTCCAACAATCATGGAGGTTAGAGGGACCTCTCAAACCTCCGTGCTAATCAAAATGACACTGTTTGTACAGGTTTGTTCAACGTCGTCTATGGGCATTTATGCCGTGAAAATATTAGGCCTTACATGAATTTTCGGGGTCCGGTGCTGCCCCCATTTGAAATAAATAATTTCATTAAAAATTTTGTCTTTGTGAAGCCCTAGATAACTCTTCAAACTATTTTATAAACTACTGTTTACAGTAAAGTGAGAACGTTAAGCTTTTCTACGCATTTTTGCCAAAAGTGGCTGTTTTCCGCAAAAATGCGGACCCCGGAAAATTCATGTAGCCCATTAAACGGGCTTAACTGGTAATTCGCATGATATCGTGTTTTTGAGCAGTGGCACCTAACGTTATACAAACTATTGGAGAGCCCGTAAAAAGAAGGAATTTAGAGAAATTATCATAATTTGCTACTACTTTGGTCATACTTACCAAAAATAACATTTTAATACTTATTAACCTAGTATTTAAACCTATATATTACCGGGCCTGTGTGCCAGCCTATGCGCGCAGCGGCCCCTCGGGGTGGTAAATTCAGTTATACGAATCGTTTGTCCAGAGTAATAGGAATGAAATTGGCCTGCAATGGTTGTCTAGGTATCTAAACGAAAAGGTACTGAGTTCTGACGTGATCTAAATTAAACCATATCGCTAACCACATTGAGTAGATATTTCTTTGCTGAGTGAGACTTCTGTACGTGAACACTGGTTTCTATTCTGTGATATTATTACATACCTTTCGCAGGTTTGCTAGTAATTAGTGTGCTGCCATCTCTGTGAGCAGCTGGTACTAGTAATGTGTCTACAAGTTTCTGCTATTTACGCTCTCCAATAGTTTTATGTTGGGTATCTGTTACTATAGTAATTATATTAGTATATCTCGTGATTTACCAGACCATCTGTATTCGAAAACCATGTTTTGTTTGTAAACCAAAGAGGATGCAAGTGTTAAGAAGAATAATTCCAATAAGCCGATCATAAAACTTATGTAAACCTTATTCTTGAACTCTCTTTGGTATAAACTATGGGCAAGTAATGAACTACCATGTGAAAGTCAGATGCTGATTTGTTTACATTGCATGTTTTGTTACAGTTAAATCCTAATCGAACATTACCAAACAGCCAATGGATATAAAATCAGCATCTGAATCGTATTGACACGAGTCCAGCCATAGTCGTATGCACGATGCACGACTGAATATTTTATATTGTTTTTAAAATAATCAACGTTTTAACGAAATGACAACGCAGCGGTGCTAACTGTTCAGAAGTTAGGCTATGAATGGTGCGACGTTTAACTTTCCCCGTCTCTATCCACCGCCAGATACTAGTAAAGCCCTCTCCGCATTAAAGAAATATAAAACTTTTTTATGAATCGTAAGTTCTTAGTACCTATGCAATAATTAATACAAAATATGTAAATTTTTCTTATAGTAAGTAAAAGATCTCATATTACGTCTTATTTTTGTTTTGTCTTTTTTATATTTTGAGGATCTATGGCATAGTCGAGTTGATTTAAAGACAACCTCTGTAAATTAAAATATATTGATGTATATAAGTTTTTGTTTCATTTACATTTTACCTAATTATACCTGCAGCACCCCCAGCATGGCACTGTAGATAAGCCATAGACAAAGCTTATGTAACGCCCGGTCAAATTAGACGAAAAAATGGGTGTGAGTAGGATTGCCTACCAACTTTCAGCTGGGTGCGAATTATTGTAATCTCGGATGTTTAAATTGACCGGGCTATAGTACTATATTGCTCGTTATTACTACGTTACGTAGAGAGGGCAACAGACCAACTTTAACGCTTTATTTATTTGTATAAAATAAATATCGCTTAGCATCACGCACGGCAAAGAGAATATACCTATTTTGATCTTCAGTTGCCTAAGATGAAGAGCGATACATTGCGATAATGATGTATTTGCGCTACAGCGTAAATACATCATAAGATGCAAATATCGCATCTTAAGATCAAAATATATAGCATCTTAGGGGTGGGACACATCTGACAGCACGGTGTGCATTTTCCTATGCTGCTATGCTTTTCTGTCGCTCAGAACCGTCATTTGCTAGAGCGAGAGAGAGCAACGAAACGCCGCGGAATCGGCGATGCTGCCGTCTGTGACATCCTTAAACGCTGTCGCTCTTGTGTGTGTGCTACGGGGGCAGAACTTTTGCCTTCTCAACACTTGCGATACAGTCTACAGTTGATCTTATTTGTCGCATCTAATGTTAACATAGGAAAACACTAAGGCGATTTAATGAAAGTGCGTAAATATAAAAACAAAAACTAAAGCATTTTTATAAAAAAGTGTATTCATGGCAATACAGAAGTCAGAAAATACTCAACAATTACATTTTCAGTTCTTATTTCTATTAACTTAAAATATAGGATATTTTCTTTATTAACACTTCTTATGGTATTTTAGATACGGTTGTGTGTAGACTTCGATCATATATTCTATAGATGCGCAGTTCCTTGCAAAATCAAACAAAATATTGTCCCCGTGTCAATACGTACACAGGTAGATGTATACCATTTCAAGTATTGCGAAAAAAGTTCTAAAGTGTCATACAGTTTAATCTAATTTAAACCTTAAGTAACTGAGATAAGCGTGGAAATAAATTCGTATTAAGTTCGTTACATATTACCTTCTGGTTAGTTGACAAGTTAAGGAAATAAAATTTTATGACGCTCAGAAAAATCAAAATTAAATAACACATCTAAAAAAAACTGTATTAGAAAATGAACCCTTATCCTTTACAATAAAGTACACATTCATTACAAAGAATAATTAGAGTTACATTCTATTTAACACTGAATATGAAGCGAAACAAGGCATAATACTGTTATATGCCTTGTTTTCCCGGTGCCATTTTTTAGGCGGCAATTGTGCATCTATAGAATATATGATCGAACATGTCAAATGCGGCTTTAAAATATTTCGGTAGTCAAAATTTCTCAAGTCAAATAGGTAGTGGTTTATGTGGATTTTTTTTTATTAAATAATTTTACGGCTCTGGATACAAGTCCTTTAGAGCCTATCTTTAATTTTGTTCTTTATTCCTAATCCTAACCTAATCCTAACTAGACAATCAAAGGGTGGTGTAGGCCTTTGACTGCTGCAAGGGAGCTTCTGGCGACAAATCTATACGAGTCCACTGGTTTACATAGACGATTGAGTGGCGGACGACGCCCACACAGTACGCAAAATAAATATCACTACAGCCGTACTATGACTGTCCACTTTAACTATTTCACACATTGTTTATGTTATGAGCATTTATAACACCAAACAACACCAATTTCATATTATAAAGTCCACTAAACTCAATTTGTAAAATAATTTAAAGTAAACCCCAACCGAACCCCTTGACTTCCCGCCAAAAACTCCCCGGTTTATATGGACGTTCGCTGTGTGAAGCGGGACCAGGGCTTGGAATACCGTTAAAAATCTGGTAACGTTAACGTTTTTCTGTCAAACGGCGTTAACGTTATCAGCAAAGGTAACGTTATGGTGGGTAACGGTATTTTTCCCACTATTCACCGATACTCAGATAACGTTACCAATGATATTAACGGTAAAAGGTATTGTTAACACTGTATTTCTTTTCGATATTTGACAGAATAAATTGATGAGAGTTTGTCTAGAGCTATTTATATAATATTTTACAAGTGTTGAAAAAAAGTATCGTTACTTATATCGTTAATTGATAACGTTATAAACTGTATTATCGATACCCCTTATAACGTTACCACTAAAATAACGTTATTTAACGTTACTTTTAGTGTGAATTTGATATAGTTAACAAGCCACAAACTCTATGTGCGAAAGAGACACGGCATCACGCGACGTATCCTGTATCTCTTTCGCACGTAGACTGAACACGTCGCGTAGTACTTGACGCAGCGCACGTCCTAAATAGTGTAATTCGTACGGAGGTTCGATGTGAGGCGTATGGGATTCGAAATTTTGCTTACTTCCATTTGCCACCAGTAGGTATGTAGTGGTGGAAAATGGGACAAATGTATTTTTCTACTTGTAATCAACGTTCCCCAGTCTACCTTGTATAGATATAGTATTCAAAATTATGACAAGTGGGACTGACCCGTTAAATGTAACCATTGACTTTCACAATCAAAAACATACCGAAAATCTACATCCTGTACTTTTTGATAAAATAACAGGTCATGCATGTTTGTTGCTGTTCGTGTGGTGGCCAACACTGGTGTCAAATTTTTCAAGCTGCCGAACGGCATCTGACATAGCTTGACGACTGCCATGCAATGATAGTCTTCATTAATATCTGACAGATATAAAATTGCACACAATAATCGACATGCTAGCTAATGTTTAAAAATTTAGGCTAACAGCAATAATTATAAATAATTTTCACTATAAAACATTACATACAATACCTCAACACTTATTTATTAAGTACATTAATAAAATAACTTTTAATGAAGTCAGTTGTAATTATTCTATAATACATAATGTTCGTCTATGAAATATCTTTAGAGCAGCCATAAAAATAGACAAATATTAGGAAGTGGTTACACCTAATAGGCATTTAGACGTGTTAAATAACGCCTCTGCCTCGGCTTCGGCCTTTCGGCCCAGCCTTTACTGTTGGGTTTTTAAGCCACTTCGTCGACGTATAGCCAATGGAAACCTTGAAATAGCACCTCTTGACTCGACCTCGGCCTCTAAACCCGCGTCTAAGCGTCTGCTCTTGGCCTCGTGATAGGCCGAAACACTCTTACTACTAGTAGAACGCGTTAGATAACGCCTCTGCCTCGTCCTCGGCCTCTAAACCCGCGTCTGCTCTTGGCTTCATGATAGGCCGAAACACTTACTAATTACTAGTAGAAATGCGTTAGATAGCGCCTCTGCCTCGTCCTCGGCCTCTAAACCCGCGTCTGCTCTTGGCTTCATGATAGGCCGAAACACTTACTAATTACTAGTAGAAATGCGTTAGATAGCGCCTCTGCCTCGTCCTCGGCCTCTAAACCCGCCTCGGCCTCTCGGCCTCGTGCCTTTACTGGTATTAGGCGGACTCTTAGGCCGCAACGCTTCTATCCTCTCCGTACAACCTGTGCTCTCTCGGCCCTCTGTGAAGTAAGACGCGTACAGTTCTGCGTTGAAGTTGGAGTTGGTGAGCTCGTGGCCGATGGTGACCCAGCCGGGGCGGATGGTCGAGTCGCGACCGAACAGGTGGATTCTGGAAAAGGTACACACATAATTAGTAACTATAATATGTCGTTACGAGATTTCCGAAAAAATCGTACATTGATGTTTCCTTTACTGACTGAGTTTTTTAACCATTTTTAGGGTTCCATACCCGAAGGGTGCAAACGGGACCCTATTACTGAGACTCTGCTGTCTGTCCGTCTGTCACAGGGCTCTATCACTTGAACCGTTATAGCTAGACACTTGAAATTTTCACCGATTGTTTATTACTGTGGCCGCTATAACAAGAAGTACTAAAAATAAAAAAAGTTGAAAATTAAAGGGGGTCGTCATACAAAAAAATTGCTTTTTCAGCGTTTTTAACTAGATCTTTATAATGGCATTAACTAGGTACTTGAAATTTTCACAGATTATGTATTACTATGGCCGCTATAACAACAAATACTAAAAATAAGAAAGGGTTAAAAACTAAAGGGGGTCGTCATGCAAGAAACGTGTTTCTTCAGCGTTTTAAAACATTGTACGGTGGTACGGAACCCTTCATGTACGAGTCCGACTCGCACTTGCCCGTTTATTTTAACTGGCCACGTATTTCAGCCAGCTTTAACAGCTGCCCGAAAGACCGCGAGCTGCTTTGAAGCCCGCGCAACGCTAGTTTAATCTTAAACGTCGCGTCGCGTCTGTGTAAACTGACCATTCACACTGAGTCAGTACTTATGAAGTAATATAGAACTTTTCCTGCAACCTTGCTAAGGTCGTCCGACCACCTAGTTTTCAGCCACCAGTCACCTGTTGAAATTAAGAAGCACAAAACTTTTAACAGGGAAGACGGATTTAAATTATCATCTGCCTGGAACACAGTGATTGCAAAAGTAAAAACGCGTAAGTCAGTGTCGAACAAACAGACAGATACAGTTAGTGTAGTGTGTACCGGGGTTAATACGTAAATATAAAGACAATGTGGGTAGTGACACTAATGACATTACAAAATGTGGGTAGTGTTATTATCAAAAAATCTGCGTTCACCATCAACAAGACGACACCGTTGCTCTCCAGTCAGTCTGCGACCACGAAAAATGTAACTCTTCTTCGAAACGTTAGACAAAACAATAAAAAAGGTTCGTGCTAAGTCCCGTTATATACATATCATGTGTTCAAAGCGCGATAGTTTAAAAACCAATATTCTTTAGAGGTATACTATGGACAGCAAATTTTTCCTAATTGGTCTATAAAAAAAGCCAGCTGCTAACCAGACCAGTCCACCTATTCGCCCCTTATATACATGCCCAGAATAGACACACAAATGTGAAAAATACTAAATATTACCTTCTTCGCCCCAAACAAAAATGCTCCATGATATGAAATATCTCAATCGGCTTCTCCGTGCTGCCAAATTCGGGATCTTCCGATATTATCAGATCAATATCCACGTTCGCATGTATGAAATCTCCGTCCACTGATCTCCTAACTGTGCCCTTTATTCCCATGAGGCAGTGCTCCTTAGTTCTCTGAAATACTGCGTTATGCTCCAGGTTTTTAGAGTGCCCAGGGTTTTTGATGTTGGTTTTGATCCAGCAGATGTCTTCGCAGCGACGGAATCCCCACTTTTTGAGGCATTCTCGACCCATGTCCAATCCTGAAAGTTGAGAAAACAATTTCATTTGGAAAATCCTAGAAATTATGTATACGTTTTTTTTAAACTGAAATAATCTCTTCTTCGTCTAAGCGCGTTCCCGGTTGCATCCTCAGCTGTGCTGCTTCGGAGCCCGGGGTGCGCTTTCCTGCTTTTTCTTCTCCAAATATAATATGCATGTCAATGGCCACCCAAGGATGCCTTGCTAAATGGAGAAGAAATAGACGGAACAGTTTAAATACAGTTTTACAACCGGCCGCCTGCCTGACGTCAACCCACTTTGAGAATATATTTGTGCGTAAAGTTTTACAACCGGCCGCCGCCCGACGTTAACCCTCCTTGGGAATGCAATTTTAGCACGAGATGATTGTGTTAAGTCCTTTAGTTGCCTCTTACGACATCCACAGGAAGAGATGGAGTGGTCCTATTCTAACCCGGAACCACACGGGTAGTAGGTAAACTAAAATAATCTAATAAGTTTAAATAAGACGATTAATGGAAATAAGGGAAGTGGAAGACCAAAGAAGAGGTGGATGGAATGCGTAAGGCAGGATATGGGGATAGAGTGGGTATATGTTAGTATGACGGCAAATAGAGGAATTGGGAAGGAGAAGACATACTGTGCTGACCTCAGACAATACAATACAATACACTTTATTGTACAAAAAATCGTCATATTAGAAGATTTTTGACTGTCAGCTCTAGCCAGCTCCTAGTGGGCTCCATGAGGCTTGCCTATTAATCAATTTTTGTTTTTTAATAAGTTTTGTTAAAACCTGTTAAGGCTAAGATATAGGCAAATGGCCTTGAAGTGTGAAATAAATTGTTAACTCGTAAATATGGTGATAATTTCCATATTGCTCTACGTCATGCACGAGATAGCCCTTTAAATTATTTTATGAACTGCCGTCAAAACTATTATTGGTGATCCGTCTAGCTTCAAAACTTGCCGTGGCCACTTATGGCGGAGGCGAGTTTTAAAGCTAGACGGACTAATGTAAATACTTTCAACGGTGGTTTATAAAATAATTTAAAGGGCTATCTAGTGCATGACGAAGAGTAATATGGAAATTATCTCCATATTTACGAGTTAACAATTTATTTAAATGAGGGCGCCACTTCAAGGTCATTTGCCTATATCTTCACCTTAAATTATTTTATGAACTGCCGTTAAAACTATTATTGGTGATCCGTCTAGCTTTAAAACTTTCCGTGGCCACTTTTGGCGGAGGCAAGTTTTAAAACTAGACGGACTAATGTAAATACTTTCAACGGTGGTTTATAAAATAATTTAAAGGGCTATCTAGTGCATGACGAAGAGTAATATGGAAATTATCTCCATATTTACGAGTTAACAATTTATTTCAAATGAGGGCGCCACTTCAAGGTCATTTGCCTATATCTTTATCTTAAATAAAAATATATAAATAAATAATTGTTACCTTCCGAGCTGCCGCACCACAGGAATATGAAGGAGCGCGCCTGTGCTATCTGCTGCAGGTCCAGGGCTAGCACGTCCTGCCAGCGCCAGCCCGAGCCCAGCGGGGGCTCCACGAGGATCACGTCGAACTTGTTGCCCATTTGCTTTAGGTCAAATGTCTAAAACAAACAACAAAATTTGAAATTTTAAGTAGTACTCTGTGGCAGTGTTATATTTTGATGCTGCAGCAATGTTAACAAGATAAATAAATAAATAATATATAAATAAGTATGTAGATAGGGCCAAAGTATAATGCTAACTCTCTAATGATATTATATTTTATGATAAACACATATATTTATATATTTATTTTCCAACTTGCCCCGGCTGAGGATCGAACCCAGAACTGTTGAGTCATGGACGTTTTATTATTTAGGGTGGTTGAATATCCACAAAACCTAGCAAAGAATCAAAGATCAAAAAATCTGCATTGCAGTTCATGCAATCACGGGAGCGAGGAGTAGTCTGTGTATTCAATCAATTGTCAATAATTAAATGTTACCTAAAAGTTTATTTTTCTTACAAGAGTTTTACTTAATTAAAAGAAAAAAAAAAGTAGGTATGTTATTATAAAATAGTCTCAACTTTTACCTTTAAGTCACATTTAAGATACATAGGAGGAGTGGCTGTCTGTGCAATCAAATCATCTTTCAGCTTGATCAGCTCCCGCAGTTTGGGGTACTCTTCGAACCGGTCCGCAAGCCCCACATCTCGGATGAAGTTCTGTGGCCGCTGACCTGTGTCCACGAAATGCTGGCAGTAATCATTGTGGGGGTTTGATGATTGGGTGCCCTGAAATTTATTAATTGATGATCACATCTCATATCTTTAGGTTAATACAGGGTACTTAAAATCTTGAATACCGAATGGCATTCCATAATGCACATCTGGGTTTGCAAGGTTACTCTAGGTTCTAAAAACATAAAAAAACTTAAAAATAATTTAGAAAACAAATTATTATCAGTGGTATATACAGGAAATAATCCTGACGACCATTATAATAAACTATTTAGTACTGTTTCCTCTGAGTATTCTAAAACATTGAAACAAAAAAGAGTAGTAGTTCATAGTAAATCACAGTTTAGTGAATGGGCTACTACCGGCATCTACATAAGTAGAAACAGGTTATATGATCTATATGCCCAAAAACAATATAACTTTAATCCTTCTTTTATAGAATATGTTAGAAATTATTCTAAAATATTTAAAAAAGTTTGTAGACGAGCCAAGTCGAATAGTATTGACAAAAAAATAAATAATGCTCCTAATAAAATTAAAGAAACATGGAGTGTCATAAATAAGGAAACAGGTAAAAATAAAACCAAAGAAAATATTTGCCGAATCAAATGTAGTGGTAAAAATACTTTAAAAACTGAAGAAATAGTAAATATATTTGATGATTATTATACTAACATTCCTTTGGAACTCACTTCTAATGTGAGTTCTAGCGCCCAGCGTGCTGAGGCTTTGCTTAAGAGTAATGTTAGCCCTTGTGATTCTAAATTTAATTTTAAACATGTTAGCCCTAGCGATATAATAGATGCTTTTAAACAGTTAAATTAAAAAAAATCAGAAGATCACTGGGGCATGTCAGTAGCCGTAGTAAGTCATATTATACACATAATTGCTGCCGATTTAGCTTTCATATTTAACGAATGTATTGATGAAGGCATATTTCCTAACTTAATGAAATGTAGTAAACTAATCCCCTTATTCAAAAAAGGAGAAAAAACAGACCCTGGCAACTACAGACCTATCTCTATTCTGCCAGTTTTGAGTAAGGTGTTCGAAAAGATAATGCTCAATCAAATGCTACTTCACTTTAAGACCAATAATCTTTTCCATAGCCAACAATACGGCTTTACTGCTGGAAAATCGACCACCGATGCAGGAGTAGCACTTATTACTAATATCTACGACGCGTGGGAAAACAGAAATGATGCAATCGGATCATTTTGCGATCTTTCTAAAGCATTTGATTGCGTTGATCATCCAACACTTTTGCTCAAATTTCGTCAATACGGTTTTGATGATAAGTAAATTAAATTAATAGAATCTTACTTAACAGATAGGCTTCAAACTGTTGATATAAACGGCGTAAAATCACACGGGTCTAATGTGAAAATGGGCGTTCCCCAAGGTTCAATTCTAGGACCGTTCCTTTTCTTAGTTTATGTCAATGACTTGCCTTACATGGTTGAGAAAGAGGCTGACATGGTGCTGTTTGCTGATGACACCTCGCTAATATTTAAAATAGATCGACATAACAGTGATGCTAGCGCGGTGAACAGCACCTTATCTTTAATTTCTGATTGGTTTTCGGCCAATAACCTCATGTTAAATGCGAACAAGACCCAATGCATTCGATTCTCTCTTCCTAATGTGAATCAAGCCTGCGTTGACATACTAATTAATGGTCAGAAACTCGATCTGGTTGAAAGTACTACCTTTTTAGGAATCACAATTGATTCGAAACTTCAATGGGGCGCTCATATAACTAAACTTTCTAATAGGCTTAGCTCTGCGGCTTACGCTGTTAGGAGAATAAGACAATTGACAGATGTAGCAACTGCTAGAAAAGTGTACTTTAGTTACTTTCAGTCTAATGTCTTACGGGATACTTCTATGGGGGAGTGCAGCCGACATTCAGACTATTTTTCTTTTACAAAAAAGAGCAATTCGTGCCATTTACGGTTTAGGATCGAGAGATTCACTGAGGGAATTATTCAAGGAAATAGGTATACTTACTTTTGCATCACAATTCATATTTGGAAATATAATGTATGTAAGGAAAAATATTTCCATGTTCAATAAAGTAAGTGATTTTACAGATAGAAATTTACGTAATAAGAATGACTTAGTTAGCCCGTATTACAGGCTGAATACAGTCAGTAAGTCTTTTATGGGGAAGTGTATACTTTTTTATAATAAATTGTCAGAATCGGTCCTTGATATGCCAGACAGAAAATTCAAAGCTTATGTAAAGAAAGTACTTTGTGAGAAGGCTTATTATAGGACCGATGACTATCTTAAAGACAAAAAGGTCTGGCTTGATCTTGGCGCGGGTCCCTCTTAAAGGTTTGTATACTTAGACATGTCATAATTTAGGTACATTGGTACATACTAAATTTACAAATTGACATTATTTTAAATTTCGTAATTCTTATAATTCAATTGAATTATGACATAATAAACAATGTAATCTCTGTCCATCTATATAACTAATTTTAAGTTTTTAGTTTGTTAGTTGACGTCTTTGGAGAAAACGTGCAGTGCAGTTTGTTGCCGCTTCTTCTGCACTTGCGCCTAGGAAGCGGCGTAAACTTAGCTTTAAGTAACGATTTGACGTCAACATTTGTGCAAAACAAAACAAAGTGACTATTATTAAGAGATATTTTAAATATCCTATGATAATAAGCATAGAAATTCTATTCATAGAAATCTAATTCTATTCTATTTCTATGCTAAGCTATACAGCCAACCCGACACTACAGAGGAACAGAAACCAGATACTCAGTTAAATACCACAAAAAACTCTGTATTATACTTTAGTGAAAAAGAAATTCACACACAAATAAAAAAGTTGAAGCTCGAGAAAAGTCCTGGCCCAGACGGGATCACAAATGAAAGCATCAAGCACTCCGGAATGCATTTGCTGAAACCACTGGCAATTCTTTTCAATAAAATTCTTGATGAAGAACAAGTACCTGAAAACTGGACAGAATCTGAAATTATATTATTATATAAAAAAGGTGACCCTGCTGATATAGCAAACTATCGCCCCATCAGTCTCATGTCATGCCTATATAAACTTTTTGCAGCATGTTTACTGGAAAGAATATCTTCAGACATCGATAAACACCAACCATGCGAGCAAGCTGGCTTTAGAAAAGGTTTTGGCACAGCAGATCATATCCATACAATTGAACAAATAATAGAAAAATACTCAGAGTTCCGTAGGCCACTCTACATAGGCTTCATTGATTACAAAAAAGCCTTCGACTCCATTTCACACAACAGCATCTGGGCCTCTTTGAGCACTCAAAACATAGACCAAAAATATATAAACATATTAAAAAATGTGTATTCTCACAGCACAAGCAGAGTAAGGCTAGATAGAACAGGCAAAAGCATAAATATAAAACGTGGAGTTAGACAAGGTGACCCTATCTCACCCAAGCTGTTTATAGCCGTATTAGAGAATATCATGAAAGATCTACCATGGACAAATCGAGGTATATATATAGATGGAAAATATTTGAACCACCTAAGGTTTGCAGATGACATTATCTTACTGGCAGAAAACCCTAAAGATCTTCAAAACATGATGCAAGAACTACAACTTGTCAGTAGAAACGTGGGGCTTGAAATGAACCTAGAAAAAACTAAAGTCATGACAAACAACAGAGAAATGCCTATTTTAGTAGACAACATGCCACTTGAATATGTCCAGGAGTATGTGTACCTTGGAAAACAAATTTCATTCAAGGCAGAAAGAAATATAGAAGAAATTAATAGAAGAATAGGAACTACATGGAAAAAATTTTGGGCACACAAAGAGATACTAAAATCCCAACTTTCTTCAAAGACCAAGAAAATAGTGATGGACTCTGCTATTCTACCTTGCCTCACATATGGGTGTCAAACCTGGGTATTTGACCATAAATCCAAAAGCAAAATTCTGACTACACAAAGAGCCATGGAGAGAAGTTGCTTGGGTATCAGATTAAAAGACAGAATCAAAAGCACAGAGATACGCAAAAGAACAGATGTGACGGATGCCCTACTTTATGCACAGAAAATGAAATGGAAATGGGCTGGACATATCGCTAGGTACTCTGACAATAGATGGACACTGAAAGTCACGAGGTGGAAGGGGCCCCAAGGATGGAGACGCAGAGGCCGACCAAATGCCAGATGGGGAGATGAAATAGCAGCCCGCGCAGGAAAAAACTGGATGAAAGTAGCTGAAAACAGGGACAAATGGTTAGCTTTGGAGGAGGCTTTTACCCGAGAGGGGTCCATACAATAGTTTTTTTTTTTTCAATATCAATAATTATCTGGACATTGCAATACATTGACATTTCTTTATTATATTTTACTATTAATTATTATGACAAAAATATAAAAATAAGTAATGCTTATAAATTATTAAAATTCTTTTGAAATACATTTGAAGGCTAACAGTGTAAATATAAATGTAAAATTGTATGGAATAAATAAAGCTTTATTATTATTATTATTATGTCGGTACGCTTTTCAGCCACGGGTCCATGGGGACCCGGTCCTTTGAGGCGTTCATGGGGCCAAAGCCAACATGAAGAGGCCTTTTAGTACCTTTTTATCTAAAAAGTGAGATGGCTGCATCTATGGAGGTCTATCCCTTAATATACCATTGAGATGCACTAACGGACAGTCCACCATAGCTGCTGAACTATTGCCAGGGAGGGATTTAATTGGTTTGGGCTATGTAGATGGGATGTTAGTGGACCGGATAACTGGGTTATGGAGTGAGATACGGACATCTACCTAAAAATCTCTCACAACAATTTAAGCCTGGTAGATGGTGACTTGCTGCTCGTTGGCTACACTGCCTGTGGGCACCCTAACTAGCCACGAAGATGCGGCCAGGGCGCAACACAATGTGAGCAGCTGAGGGTGTCGAGAGGTGCGGCTCCGGTTTCACCATCACAGGGCTTACCCCCGAGAGCGGGTTTCCCCGTTATTACGCCATTACGTGCAATACACTTCCACCCTGGAGCGTATGTTCTGCTCTTGCGACTCCACTCTGGCCGGCCGGTTAAGGCAAGACAGAGGCGAGGGGTGTGTAACTGAGTGTATGTGTGTGTGTAAGCGCATGTGTGTATGATCCCCCTGGAGGTAGGGTTATTATTATTATTATTATGATAATAAATATATTTTGAATTTTGAACTACAAAAAAGCGCAGGTCTCGAAGTTAATAAAGATCTATTTTTATAAGAAAACAAGCATGAGTACAGATACAGTTTCACATTTTCTTTTATCTAAATTAAAAAAACTTGTGGCAAAATTTTCTTTACATATTTTCAATTTAGATATTGTTCCAACCATTGTAAGTCATAGCCCGAAAGATGATGTATATCTAAGCCTAGGATAGGACTGTTCTGTCTCCTTCTGTGGATGTTGTAATAATAAGCCCTTTTTTCCTGAATTTAAATTTTGTGCACTGTTATACATAGTTTTTCCAAATAATGTCACATAATTCAGTGTGCGTCTTGGCATGTGGTGGCCGTGATCATCTAGTAGTTAGGAACGTATATTGCAATGTTGAAAGGGGCAACTAAAGGACTAAGCATGGCTTGTGTGATGACTGTATTCTCAAGGGGAGGATTGACATCGAGCGGCGGCCTCACAAAGACACAGCCAAATTGTTGACAAAAGCATCACACAAATTATATAAAGGAACATTTTACAGTATTTTTATTTCTGGGCCACTCGCCAGTGGCTTGACGGCAGTGAAACTGTCGGGTCGCCGCTCCTAACACTTGCACTAACGATGGTTATATAGGCCAGTCAAAACTAGTCGGCATTTTGAATTTACAAGTAGATAGAGTAATTGAACATTTATTGTTTAGAAGCTATGTGTTATTTGCGAATATGTATTTTAAATGATGTAGATAAGTATACCTTATTATAGAAATAACCCATCGACACGAAAGAAGAGTATACTCACCTTGAGAAACGTAGATGAATCAGTGTAGACCAGTCCATCAGGCTGTTCTTTAGGAACCAGTTTCTCGCTCCCTTCCGAGCCGGTTTCGGCCACAGCCTGCTTTTTTATCGGCACATCCAATGTAGCACCCAAAGCATGTCTCAATTCACTCACACTGGACACTCCTAGCTGGAAAACACAAACTAAATCAGCACTGCTTCAAAGCTTCACATTAAGAGGTTAGGTCGTTTTACTTACTGTTTGGGCCAATAGCTTCTTCCTTTTTTGAGATCTCTCTCGCAACTCCTTTAATTTTTCACTCATTTTATGTTAACTTCTAGTTCTAGTAGTTAAACGTATATTTTTAAGTAAATGTAAACATTTTAGATCACAAATCAGCATTTGGCTTTTGGCGTCAATCAATAAAATGTCAATTTTGACATTGACATTTTCGACTTCGTTTATAAACTTTTTTTTTTACAAAGATGTTTGGTCATCTTATACGCCACGAGCAATTGATTAAAAACATAATAGAAGGAAAAATAGGAGCAAGAAGAGGAAAGGGAAGACCAAGAGGAGCATTTATAGATCAAGTAAAGGAGAAAGTTGACGCCGTGTCGTATTAGGGAGGTCAAAAGGATGGCTCAAGAGAGGGAGACATGGAAACCACTTGGACAAATAACGTAGTTCTTAAATTACAAACTTTTACGGCAACGACTGCAGCAAGTGCAGCGAGCAACAAGACTAGCGAATGTCGCGTGGTGAGCAGGTGGTAGTGTGTAGTAGCCATAGCAACTAACTAGCGAATGTTCGCTACGTTCGCTAGTCGCTTTCGCCCTTTTTTATTCAATTATTATACGCGGTATTCAAACAAAAAATGTAAAATATTTTCGAATCAACGGGACGATGATGGTTATTTTCGAAGCGAGTTTTTTTAGGTATGATTCCGCATTAATATACTATGTATCGCTAGCTCAGCTTCAGCACTTTCAGCATCAGTGTCAGGAAATGAGACATTCCTTTCTGTTTTTAACCCCCGACAAAAAGAGGGGTGTAATAATTTTGACGCTAATGTCTGTCGGTCTGTCTGTCTGCCTGTGGCATCGTAGCGCTCGAACGGATGGACCGATTTCGATGCGGTTTTTTGACGTGAAAGCAAGTTACTTGCGGTGGTTCATAGCTATGTTTGATAAAAATCGGTTCAGCCGTTTAAAAGTTATTGGGGGCTGGGAATGGGAATCGAATGGGAAACACACTATCTTGGAACTGAAACTTACTATATACGTATATATAACGTATACTTTTTAGCAGTGGCGTAGCCAGAATGGGTGGCACCCGGTGCGGTGATACAATATTATCCAACAGTATTAGATGTATTTTTTTAGGAGGGGCAAAATCTAAATATGCCGCCCTATGTCCATTTGATTTTCAGAGATCCCCCTATCTCTGGAAATCAACTGGACCTAGGGATGCAAATGGGAGATGTGGGTGTCACCCTCAATCAGATGACACTCGGGCCGGCCGCCCCGCTCGCCCCCCCTAGCTACGCCACTGCTTATGAGGAATTGAATTTGATGTTGAGCAATGAGCACTCATTCCATCTGTTATATCTTTTATTAATTCTGCTATTTGGCATTAGATGGCGTGGCAAACAAAACATAACATGTAGGTATAAAATAAAAAATCTATTTATTTACTGACCAAACTTAAAAGTACATATTAAACAATAAATTAAACAATATGAAATTAAATAAAAAGCTAATCCAAAATGCCACTCCAGATTGTATCTGGCTAAAAGGTACCCATTATACTGGCCGCGTTTCCTCTTTGTATAGCGATAGATACAGGTCGCGTCACGTAAAAAGAACGCTGGCGGTCAAGCTGCGCATTAAGCGATTTATCGATATATTTATTAATATTATAGGTAACTAATATATTTTTCATTGTACCTACCAATAACTAATTATACCTGCGAGCTTTAATAATATAATAGGGTTAGTACCTTCGTGCACGAGTGTACCCATGCGCAAACACACCCTCTCTACTTTCAAGAATCAAGAATCATTTATTTGCATTATACAATAGATTAAAGATGTTATTGAATGTTAGTATGTACATTGTATAAACCTGCAGATAGGTATGCAAACATTTTGACGTGACAACGTCTTATAAATTGGTTAGCCGGGTGACACTTCAAGAAACTGCGTTACGCTCCGGTCACGTTATGCGCTCACAATGAGAGCGAGTGAGAGGCACGCGTGCCTTTCACTTTTTATGTCTGTCTCTCTCGCTCTTAGGCGGGCTAACCATGCCCGAGTGGAAGTCAAGTTTGGAGTGAAGTGGAGTGAAGTCGTTGTCACGTAAAACTTTCGCCCGTATACCGACTTTACAGGCAACCAATTTTTTTTCCGTTTAAAATGAATTTAAACTCGTAGTAGTTAGTAGCTGCAGAAGTCTTTGTGAATCATACATATAGAAAAATTAACATATTAATTTTTCTTTTTGACTTTCAATAAATACAAATTCATTAATGGAGTCAAAACATTGTTCCATTACCCATTTAGTCAGTGTCGCCTTAAACGCTTTGCCTTTTAGTAATTTAATGTTTTAAGATAACATATTGAATATATATATATACCTACACATATTAAAAACATTCTTTTTGTATATGTCTTTGTGACACACAGGTTGAAATAATCTGTTCATGATGACAGCTCGTGTTTCTCTTGTATTTATTTCACATCTCTTTCTCCAAAATTGTGGGTGAGTGACTACAAATGTACACCGAATTACCCCATATAATTAGGCTGTAGCTAAGTACCGACGAAACATAACCATGATAAGCGGTAATAGCTGCATCCATTGAAACTGTTTGTGTTAGCCTTCTTAAAGCAAATGCGAATTTAATTAATTTATTGCACACCTGTTCAACGTGAGCCTTCCAATTTAAGTGTTCATCAATAGGGTATATTCATGTTAATTTTTTATTTTTTTAAACGATTCTATAAGTTATTATATAACCGGAAAAAAATATAACACTTACAGAATATTATTAAATAAGCTTAAAAAAATAATTAAAATTACTATTATTTTTGGACGACTATAAACGCGGTGCCATTTTGCGCTTTTTTCTGTGACGTCACCGTGCATTGTCAATGTCATAGATACACTTATATGTCAGTGTCAGTCAAGTGCAAATTACAAATTCAAAATATTATCAACAAAACAACGAAGTTTTGGATTCACAGTTTTATTTTATAAGTAATACTATCTAATTTGTGATTATAAGTGAGTGATTAAAGCTTTTAATATCAATTCATTACAAATGGAAGGGCGCACAAAATCTTATTATAAATATTGTATGGTTCCTATGTGCAAAAATAACATCGTAACTGCACCTGACAAAATATATTTTCATATGCCCAAAGATGCAAATGTAAGGAATCATTCCGCGTATTAGGGTTCGCTGTTTTACAAATCCGAGCTGTAATGCCAAACAGCTAGAGGTTTAGTAAATTAGCGGATTATACCATTCAACTGCAACTGTACATACCTTTTGTGAACAAAAAATACATATTGTGAGCAAAATGAGTAGTGTCATCCTTTGCAAAACTACACAGTAGTATTGTAAGTACCTACTTCAATTATTTATAATTTAATAGGTAATAGACTAGCTGCCTGCTACTATAAGATAATGTACTACTTACCGTAATTAATTAAACAAATTGATATTATTTAAGAAAAAAAATACCCAAAATTCTCCAAGTTTTATTTTTTTTTCTCTAAAATTTCCCATTTTTACCCAGAATTGCGAAAAAAATACCCAATCTGGTAACACTGCAAATTACAAATGACTTATTGACAGTGACAGATAGTCTTCTTCTTTTTAATTTGTGATTGACAGCACAGACTATTTAGAATATTAAGTTTGACAGTGTTTCGTGACGTCACGTGGCGTTTCGGAAATTTGCGAGGGAATTTTAAAAATACAGCTTTTAAATAATTAATTTCTCAATGGAAACACGTTAAATTGAAAAGATATATATATGGGTATTTTTCTTTAGCAATGAAGTATACACATCATTTTTTTTGTTCGTTTCTGAATCACATGCATATTGTCTATTGTGAAGCCCAGAAATTTAGTTCGTTTGACTTGTTTAACCTCATTATTATCACAGTTAATTAAAATTGGCGGATGTTTAGATGTATAACTAGAGAATTGAATGAAGTTAGTTTTATTTAGATTTACGCATAGATTGTTTGCCTTCATCCATTCCATAACATCATGAAGTGCTTTGTTTATTTTATATTCATATGTTTCCATGTAGCATTTAATAGTCAATGTTGTATCGTCAGCAAATAATATAGTATTATGTCCAATAGCATTTGGAAGGTCATTAATATATATTAAAAATAATATTGGGACTAAAATACTTACTAAATACAGATCTATAAGTTGTTTTGATTACAGATTTGTGTGTGTGTTTGAATTTTACGATTTCAGTGCATTGTAGCCTATTTGTTAAATAACTTTTTATCCAGTCATATGCATTACCTCTGATACCGTAGTAGTAAAGCCTGTTTAGAAGGTTTTCATGATCAACGAAATCGAATGCTTTACTCATATCTAGAAAAGTTGATATGACTGGAACTGATTTTTTTTGATTAATACTCTCCGTGATGTCTTTTACCAGTTCAAAACAAGCAAGTGTTGTCGAGCTTCCTTTTCGAAATCCATATTGATTAGGGTGGAGTATGTCATGTTTCTCTAAAAATTCGATTATTCTGTCTTGAAACGGTTTTTCGAATACTTTTGACAATATGGGAGGCAGTGTAATAGGTCTATAGTTATTTGGGTCTTCTTTATTGCCCTTTTTAAAAAGTGGTTTAACAACGCATACTTTTAATTCGTCAGGAAATACGCCCTGACTAAATGATAGGTTAATGCACTAATTTTCAAAATTTTCGTTGGTATATCATCATATCCACTACACTTGCTATTTTTTAATGCCATTATTATATTATAAATTTCCACGTCATCTACTGGTCTTAAAAATAAGGAATGTGAATTGTTATTCTTCATATGGTTTTTAAATGTTGTATTTTGTTGACTATTTTTCCTATTATTGTCTTTTAATTCAATAAAATAATTGTTAAATTTATAACAAATATCTGTTGGATCGGAATACGAGTATATATTATTATCAAATTTTATTTTGTTTATGTCATTATTATTTACATTATTAGAAGTTATTGATGATATGGTATTCCAAGTTGCTTTACACTTGTTTTTACTATTTTTTATTTAGTTATTATTTTTAATTTTACGGGAATTAGTAATGCACTTTTTTAAAACATTATTATATTTTCTAATTTTATTTTTAATAGTGTGTTTATTGACCTTGCTTGTCTATATTTTTGGTGCAACAAACGTTTTGTTTTACACGATATTCTAATGCCTTTTGTTATCGAGTCAGTTTTATTTGATCGATTGTTAATCTTTACTCTGATGACTGGAAAACATAAATTATCGAGTAGGCAGAAAAATTCATAAAAATCTTTGAATGCCTGAGTAAAATTATTAGATTGATAAATGTCAGAAAATGATAGTGACGACAAGTGTTTCAAAAATTTTATTATATTATCTTCACTATAGTCACGTTTATTTTCGAACCAGGTAAAGAGCTTGGTTTGTTTTTTTACCCTAAATGTCAGAGTTTGGGCTGTTTCATGGTCTGCAAGATAAAAGTGATGAATCACTGCTGTTGTGGATTTTATGTTACTCGCAATTTGGCCAATACACGATTTTTTTCTGGTTGGAGCTGTAATGTGAGCTTCAAAACCATAACTGTGTAATATGTTTAATAGTTCCTTAGAGGCCCAGTCATTTTTTAGTAGACAAATATTCCAATCACCGCATACTACTATTTTCTTTTGTTTATATTTAGAAACTTTTTCAAATGATTATTAATATTATAAATGATTTGATTTGATTTTGATTTCCAGCGTTCTTTTTACATGACGCGACCTATACCAACTAATAAAATATATTGGTATATTGTGTCTTGATGACTTTATAGATGACGTTATAATTTAAATTAGGACTCAAAAGCGTTAAAACTACAAATAATGTTCATCAAACTAGAAGATCCACATCCTACATTTAAAATCAGGGCGTCATTGTAGTATTGCTGACGCCACTGCTACACTTTTCTGGCATCACGCAGATCCCGTTGGCGTTGCGGACCAGCCCCAACTTGCAATGACAGCCGAGGGAGCACCTGCGGGGCCTGGCGCGGCAGACCAGTGCGTCGCAGCGAGCCTCGCAGCCGTAGCGGCACACGAACTCTTCGTTGCGATCGGTGCATTTCTCTAGAAAATTATTTGGTATTAAGGTCTCATCATCATCATTATCATCAGGTCTTTTTTAGTCTCCACTGCAGGAGCACGGCCCTCTCTGTACTACCAGAGCCATATATTAAGCAATCAGAAGATTTGGCCTACACTGTCCACGCTGGCCAGACGGGTTGGAGAGGATGTATATAAGCTTGTGTTTCCTAAGTCGCTTTCTACGACATCCAGGCGAAGACTTGGAGTGGTCTTAATCTACTCTGCCGGAAACTACACGGCTAATTTTGGCGTCATTGAGGTCTATTCACATGCAATCATTCAGGATATTTTTTATCAGTGCGCTAACTTTTACAGCAAGTTCACAAGCATTATTTGGCCAATAAACATGATCAATATAGTTATTTAAACTTTTATTACTGGTAGATGATAATAGTCCTATGCCTATAGATTGTAGGTACTTGGTAAGACTGTATTCATTGTTATAGCAGGCCTGTGTCACTCCCCGTTTAGGTATCGAAAATGTACCTACATTATTACTATGCGCGCAGGTGGCCCCTCCGGGTGGTAAATTCAGTTACACGAATCGATTGTCCAGAGTAATAAGAATGAAATTGGCTTGCAATGGATGTCTAGGTACTATACGAAAATGGTGCTGAGTTCTGACGTGAGCTAAATTAAACCATATCGTTAGCCACATTGAGTAGATATTTCTTTGAATTTCTTTGCTGAGTGAGACTTCTGTACGTCCTGTCTTGTACGTTCTGTAGTCCAAGATCCCAGAGCGAGCAGACACAACTTATTTTCACACAGACGAAACCTCAGGTCCTCAGTAGAGTCTCGTGTGCTTTGTAATACCTGCGTGGTTGTGAAGCTCGCCTTGTGACACCTGGGCAGGTACTCGTACCAGGTGAGAAAGGTAACTAAAAATAAGGGTAACTTAACTTAAATTTGTATGGCTGATTTTAATATATATATTGTAAAATATGATTCTGAAGTAGTATGTGTAAGTGGAAGACACTTTTCATGGGCCAGAACTTTTGGCAGACGCTTTAAAGCTGCACAAAAAATAAATGAACTTAACTTATTTTTACATGTCTGCCTTTTAAATATGTTATTAAAGTAACTATCACAAAGTTACATTTTATTAGGCAGACAAATTGGAGTAACCAAACATCGCCTAAACACAAATATTATTACGTCGTTTATCTATCCCACACTAGATGCCACTAAATGTAGGTTTTGCAGGCATATTATAGAATAATTTTTGTTTTTAGGCGATGTTTTTTTTTTGCCCGGTTTGAACCAGGCTCTAGACCCTCTAACATAATTAGAGATTGTTTTGCAATTTGCAACTTAGTTGCCCTTATGAATTTTTATGTTTGGTGCAACTAGATTTTAAATTTCTAAAATTTTAAACTTAAATGCGTTTTGACCTACCAAAGATCCACCGAAATTATAGTTTCGGTTTATTCATGGTGGGTCACACGCATTTTCGGAGCGTCACTGGTTTTCTAAACCGATATATTTTAAAAACAAATTTTTATAATTTGACGATTTCCTAATTCTAGAAATCGGTAAACGATCCTCGCTTTTAGCGTTTTTTGATCTAATGCGCGTCCCCGTCCATCCCGGGGCAGACAGAGCCCGGAGTTATGGCCTAGGGCCATCCCTGGCACCCTCTGCAAGCCCCGCGTGGAAAAGGGACACGCAGTTTTATTAATGTTTTTCATAAGCTGAAGAGGAATCGCCTACAATAAAAATGTAAATTTAGTTTTAAAATGTTTCCCTCTCCGCGACGGGGCGGACAGAGTCAAAGCTAGGTCCAGCCCAGCACTGGGTATGGCCGCCCCGAAGCGGGAAGCAACCTACCAAGAAATTTGATACCCAGAAAAGCAGCATATAAATTGCTGCATTTTCGTATTATTTTGAAGGCACGTTAAGCCATTCTGGTACTTTCTGGTACAGTCGGTACTTTTGAAAAATTTTTTGCACGACGTACCTTACACCCCGTCACTCCAATTTGTCTGCCTGATAAAATATAACTTAAAATTATAAAATAAAACCTACATTCAGTGACATCTAGTGTGGGATAGACAAACTAAACTACTTAATAATATTATTACGTAGTTTATCTATCCCACACTAGATGTCACTAAATGTAGGTTTTATTGGAGTCGTACTCAAGATTTTTTATCATTGATAATGTTTGTGTAGATTGAATTGAAATAAATTGTGAGTTTAAGAAGGGGAACCGTGTTATTATGGATGTCTCACTCGCTCTGAGAAAACGCAATTAGTGACATCTAGTGTGGGATAGAATGTATTAATGAAAAGAGACAACCCGTCCGCTGTTCAACACCCAAAATTGCCCCAAGCTCAGGACGAACAACACATATTACTAACTCAGAGAAGATGACATCAAATAACACAGTGGTCACTGATACAATTTCTGCGAGTACATCTAAAGAGCCGAAACAAAAAACGATCTCTGAACAGAATCAAAATTAATTTATAACACAAAGAAAGAAAAAATAAAATAGTGTAAACTCTAATGAAACTTTTACTACGGACAGCAATGCTGACTCCTCTCTTTCGTCATCGCAATCAAACATAAGTCTACCAGACATGTCGACACTACAAAATATAGAAATAGAAAGTATGAAAAAAGAGATAAATGATTTAAAGATAGCACTTACATCGGCGGAAAAAGAAGTAGAAAACAAAATATTAGAGAACATAGAATTGGAAAAAAGTATCTGCTCAAGAACGAAAAATTCAACAGTTATTATATATATGCAGTAACCCCAGGAACGACCGATCGACAACATCAAATATTACGCGGAAAAATAATAGAAAGAAAACCACAAACGAAGACAAGACCACTAGTGAATATAGCCTTAGTCCCAGAAATTTTAGTGAAGACTCACATCTTAAGGAAAAAACAAATCCTCCCAATGATGAGATAACGCCATCTATACGCCGTCCGGCAAACCTGATATCGGTTAAGCAAGGAAATAAAAAAAGCACGGTAAAGGAGATGGAAAGCAATACTTTGGTGGACGTCACTGGTTCAACAAATGACAATAACAAAAGTATGACAAGAGATGGCGCCACATGTAACGACCAAAGGAGATTGGTAATAATTGGTGATGAACGTTTATCAGGGCTGGCAGCTATGATGAAAAAAACAAGACATGGGAAGTGGAACGACATTAATTTATGCACCATCAGCGTTCATAATGTCAAACGCATCTAGTACTCAATTTTTAGACTATTGTATTTCAATTAAAAATAGTATTACCGATAAAGATATTGTTGTGTTAGGAATTGGCAGTCATGACAAAAATCCTGAGAAATTGCACGCTGATCTATGCACAGCAATAAATGTACTAAGCAAGGCCTCGATATATATTGTGCCTGTAGTAAAAAATATGTTTTTGAATGAAAGGACATTAAATAATCATTTGAAACTGTGGACGGCACATTTTGCTAACTGCACATACATTGACATATCAGATTATGATTATAATATTTTATTTAATAACTCAAAATATTTGACTCAAGTATGTAATAATTTAAATTTAAAAATTAACTACAAGGAGTACTATTCACAGTTTTTAAGTGCCAAAGTATTAAGGGACCGAATTCGTTACTGTGAGACCAAAAAAAATTTCTAGATGTTAATTCACCAAACAATGCACCAAAAAAAGGAACTATTCCTTATTATTTCAAAAAAATAGATAAGCCGGGAGAGAGTAGTAGTGATAAAGAAGAGCTTTTTCGCGTCTGAACATGTATATCTATTTCACCAAAATATTGACGGACTAATTGGTAAACAGGATCGGTTATATGTACACATAAATAATTTAGAATCTGAGGAGAAAACACCAATTGATATTATATGCATAACAGAACATAATATGGTAGAGTGTGACATCCCACAATTAGCTTTACCAGGTTATAAAATGACTGCATATTACTGCCGGAATAATAGATACGGAGGTGCATGTATTCTCTTAAAAAACATGTATGTATAGCAGTGAAAGTATTTGGTATGCTGCTATGTATTTATTTATATATTAAAAATGAGTTATTGCACTGTTTTGATATAAAATAATTAATAAAATATATGCAAGGGAATTTTCCGTGACGGCCGATTTGACAGGTTCGATATGAAGGGGCCATCCATGCGCGCGCACTGTTAGACGTGCGCTCGACGATGTCGTCATCTCTATGAGATTATTTACAAAGAAGGTTGGCGTACGGCAGGTCCGATACGCCACATTACTCCCCCGCTGAGACCGGTTCACGGTCGATAGTGCTGAAGATGAGCGGGGAATCTGACTACACGTCCGCTCCTTGTCCGTGGAGGATCCTTTTCTTCAGGTGCTGAAGAAGGATGGACGGTTGTCTTGTTTGAAGTTTTATTATCATCTAAAGTAAGATACGCTGGCTTCAGTCTGTCTACAGTGACAGTAATTTCTTTGCCCTGGACTTCAATTTTGTAGGCTTTGGCTCCTCTGTGCAGTACCTTATATGGGCCGACGTATGGCGATTCAAGGGCTCGTCTTTCAGGGCCCCGGCGTAGAAATACGTAATCCGACGTATGTATGTCCTTTGGCACGTAGAAAGTTTTGTTGCCGTGATTTGATGTAGGCACAGGAGACAATCCAGCCATGTGTTTCCTTAGGCGTGACACGTAGTCCACAGGATCCAGATGACTGGCTGAAGATGGAGTAAAGAATTGCCCAGGTAGTCTTAGAGGCTCGCCGTAGACCATCTCAGCAGCCGACGCGCCGAGGTCCTCCTTCCAAGCTGCTCGTATGCCCAACAGCACAAGAGGGAGGGTTTCTGTCCACTGCGGGTTGTTGTGGCACATGATGGCTGCCTTCAGCTGGCGATGGAGACGCTCCACCAGTCCATTGCACTGCGCATGGTAGGCAGTGGTGGGGCGATGTTCTGCACCAATCAGTCGCGAAATGGCTTGAAATAGGTGTGCCTGGAACTGCTGTCCTCTGTCGGTAGTGATGGTGGAAGGACAACCATGGCGCGATATCCAGTTGGATAAAAAGGCACTGGCACAAGTTTCTGCAGTGATGTCCGCCAGGGGATAGGCGTCAGGCCAGCGGGAAAAACGGTCGACGACGGTGAGGCAATATTTACACCCTTTGGAAAAGGATAAAGGACCAATGAGATCAAGATGAACGTGGGAAAAACGTTCTGAAGGTACAGGAAAAGTTTGAAAAGGGAAAGAGAGATGACGGGAGATCTTGCTTCGTTGGCAATCTGTGCATTGCTGAGTCCAGCGGGTGCAGTCCTTGCGCAACCCAGGCCAAATGAAGCGTTCGGCGATGAGTTGAGCGGTTGCCTTGGTTCCGGGGTGGCTCAAACCGTGCATCTTCTCGAAGACTTTCCTGCGGTAGGAAGGGGTTAGGTATGGACGTGGGTGATTTAATGAGATGTCAGTGTCAGGCAGTTTCTTGAGGATGAGGGATGATTTCTGCCTCAACAGGTCTTGCAGTTCAGGGTCTTGCTCCTGATCTCTTGCAAGATCTGCGAAGTTGATGAAAGATGAAATTTGTTCAATGCGGGACATAGCGTCAGCGACGACATTGTCAAAACCGGATATGAATTTGATGTCAGTGGTGAATTGTGAAATGTAATCGAGGTATCTGAACTGTCTGGGTGAGCATCCGTCTCTTTTGGTGGTGAAAGCGAATGTGATGGGTTTATGATCTGTGTAAACCGTGAACACTCTAGCTTCCAGCATGTACTTGAAGTATCGGATGCCTTCGTAAATAGCCAACAACTCTCGATCATATGGGTTATACTTCTTTTGTGATGACGAAAGTTTGCGGGAAAAGAAACCGAGAGGCTCCCAGCTGCCGTTGTTGTTCTGCTGCAAAACTGCACCAATGGCTCCGTCGGATGCATCAGTGAACAATGCCAGTTCTTTGTTGACATCTGGATGTGCAAGAAGTGCAGCTTGAGATAGGCAGTTTTTGCAAGCGTTGAAAGCTGATAACATTTCTTCCGTCATGTTAATGGGAGTAGCTCCTTTGATATTGCCAGTGAGGGCTTTGTCGAGCGGTGCTTGAAGTTCAGCAGCTTTTGGTACGAATCTGCGATAGTAATTGAACATGCCCAAGAAACGTCGAAGTTGTTTAGCTGTTGACGGAGGAGGATAGGCTTGTATACTTTCTACCTTTTCTGTTAAGGGCTTGATACCATCTGTGGAAACAGAATATCCTAGGAACTGTATTTCCTCAACGCCAAAAACGCACTTGGACACGTTAATCAGTAAGCCGTAGTCCTTGAAACGCTCGAACAAGATTTCCAGGTGTTGGAGGTGTTCCTCTTCAGACCTGCTAAAGATCAAGGTGTCGTCCAAATATCCGTACGCGAAATCCAAGCCTTGCAGTACTTCATCGATGAACCTTTGAAAGGTTTGAGCTGCGTTTCGTAGACCA
The DNA here is from genome assembly GCA_963576875.1 of Acrobasis repandana. Lineage (NCBI taxonomy): Eukaryota > Metazoa > Arthropoda > Insecta > Lepidoptera > Pyralidae > Acrobasis > Acrobasis repandana. The sequence continues at coordinate 3,116,456 of OY756230.1, read as the reverse complement.
AATGTCATGTACGGAAATTCGAAGAGCCCGAACGGTGTTGTGATGGCATTTTTCGAAATATCAGCTTCTTCGACTGGGATCTGATTATACGCCTTGATCATGTCAATTTTCGAGAAGATCTTGGCACCTGACAGCTGGTAAGTGAAGTCGTTGATGTGCCTAATTGGGTAGCGGTCTGCAATTGTTCTCGCATTGAGAGCACGGTAATCACCGCATGGGCGCCAGCCATCGTCTTTCTTACGAGCGAGATGGAGTGGGGACGACCATGAGCTTTCCGAACGTCGTGCTGTTCCATTCTGCAACATAGCATCAAACTCCTGCTTTGCGATTTTTAGGCGATCAGGGGCCAATCTGCGAGGACGAGCTGCCACTGGAGGTCCTGGAGTCGTGCGGATGTGATGTTTAGTATTGTGCTTGGGTTCTGTGGGCCTACCTGCTGGCGTGGTGAGGGTTGGGTACTGCTTCAGCAAGTCCAGGTATTTGGAGTCACCGCTGATGGTCTTGACTGCTTCGGTCTCTGGCGAAGTGCTGTGACGACATGGGACTGTGATCCAAAGCGTTGTGAGTCCGTCAACCAGTCGATGTTGTCGGCAGTCTACCAGAAGATTGTAGTGCTGTAAGAAGTCAACTCCTATGATGGGCCTGGATACCTCAGCCACGATGAAGCGCCAGCGGAAGTCTCTACGCAGGCCAAGATCAAGGCACAAATCCAGAAATCCGTACGTATTAATACGGGTGTTGTTCGCTGCATACAGCTCATACGTAGTAAGAGGACGGAACCCTTTGGCCATCGATTTGGGGAATACGCAGAGGTCAGATCCTGTATCAATGAGGTACTCTACCCGGGTCTTCCTGTCGACGACGAAGAGGCGGCCGTTTCCTTGCGGGCAGTCATTTGCCGCCACTAGTGGCTGCCGCTGGAGTTTTCCGGCTTTTTATATGCGCAGGGCGTTGTGCATTTGAAGGCCGCAGCACCAAACTTGCGGTGGTAAAAACATAGGCCATTACCACGTGACCGGGATCGCGAACTAGACCGATATCGTCTGAAGTTGGGCCGACTCTCTCGCGTGGCTAGCTGCTGTACTTGACTGCGCAGCTCCTCTATTTGCTTGGCCATACTCTCCATCATACCTAAATACGGGTCAGCTGAAGAAGTTGTTGGTCTGACGTCACATACCTGGGAAGCGGGCGAGGCGATAGCGATTACTTTATCAGCCAAATCAGCTAATTTCTCTAGTGGTGAGTCGGTCTGCGACGCAATAATTGGCTGTATTTGCGAAGGTAAGCCATTACACCATACCGTGCGTATAAATTCGTCTGAGATTTGAGGGCCCGCCAGATGTCTTAAGTGCCTTAAGAACTGCGAAGGTTTACGATTGCCCATTTCTACTTTATTCAGGAACTGTAAGATTTTTTCCTCTCTTGGGGCTGACATACGCTTCACCAACTCTCTCTTGAGCGTTTCGTATTTATTCTCTTTGGGCGGGTTCTCAATGACATCTGCGACTTCAACGGCATACTGATGTTCTAAGTAACTACACGCAGTATAAAATTTGGTAGTATCGGCTGTTATACCGGCTAATATGAATTGACCTTCTAATTGTGCGAACCATAGGTTTGGGCGGTCAGGCCAGAATGGCGGAATTTTGACGCCGACTTTAAATGTTTGTTGAAATGTACCTTGAGTTGGTTCGGCCGTTGGGATTCCAAAATTTTCATCCTTTTCCATCTTCGCGAAGTACGGTTGCGGTATCACGTCGGGGTCACCAATATAGCAGTGAAAGTATTTGGTATGCTGCTATGTATTTATTTATATATTAAAAATGAGTTATTGCACTGTTTTGATATAAAATAATTAATAAAATATATGCAAGGGAATTTTCCGTGACGGCCGGTTTGACAGGTTCGATATGAAGGGGCCATCCATGCGCGCGCACTGTTAGACGTGCGCTCGACGATGTCGTCATCTCTATGAGATTATTTACAAAGAAGGTTGGCGTACGGCAGGTCCGATACGCCACATATGAATATAGAATACTGTGTGACGTTGCAAAACTTAGTATCCCTAAGGTTGTTGAATGCTGTGGAATTGAGTTGATAAATCACAATGTTTACGTTTTATGTATATACAGACCACCAAGAACAAAAAAAGAGGAATTTAATGTTTTTTTTCAAAATATTCAAACAACTTTTACATAAATACTGTCATAAATCCAAACATAGAGTAATTGTGTGTGGAGACTTTAATATAGATATTTTAGAGAACACGGTGTTATGACGGTCGAAGACAGGTATCAGCATTATATATGGATATGACTAGAGCATATGACTTTGTTGACCACATTATCTTAACGGACAAATTAAATAAATGTGGTATAAGAGGTAATATTCTTAACTTAGTAAAATCTTATCTAAGCAACAGAATTCAAATAACGCAAATAAAAAGGTTATGTCAAAAGACTAAGTGTGAGATAACATATACATCAGAAGAAAAAGAAATACAATACGGTGTTCCTCAAGGAAGTGTTCTAGGACCACTTCTATTTCTGATCTATATAAATGATTTGCCAAAAGCTATTGAGCACCCTATGGTTCTCTTTGCTGATGACAGTACTATAATATTTGAATGTAATAATCCCGTGACATATACAAATGAAATAAATACGACATTGAATAAAGTAATTGAATGGTTAAAAAACAATAATCTAATAATAAATCTTAAAAAAACTAAATGTATGGCGTTTAGTCAAAGACCAAATAAAACACATGTTAAACTTGACATTGCTTATTCAGGGATTGATATTAAAGAATCGGAGGTGACTAAGTTTCTTGGATTATATACAGGCTGACTTTTAAACCACCAGTCAAATTTCTGGAGCAAGTTCAGTCCATGATACTGAACTACTTTCCATAAAAACAATTAAAGAAAAACTAAAATAAAAATTCGCCTTTTCATACAAATCAGCGCTCAGTCAAACGGATTTTCTATGGGAGGACAAAAAATTTTCATCGATTTTTAATAACTTTTTTTATAGAAAGTAGTTCAGTATCATGGACTGAACTTGCTCCAAAAATTTGGCTGGTGGTTTAAAAGCCAGCCTGTATAGAGAAAATATGACGTGGGAATCCCAAATAAAACATATTTGCAAAAGACTTAATACCTATTTATATGCTTTGTATATGTTGAGAAAAGTGGTTAATCAAGATGCTCTTTTAACTGCTTACCATAGCTATGTTGCATCGACAAAAAGATATGGTCTGATTTTCTGGGGTAATGCAACAGGAAAAGAAGAGGCATTTAAAGGACAGAAGAAGTGCATTCGTTCATTGTGTGGAATACCCGAAGGGAATTCATGTGTACCACATTTTAAAAAACTAAAAATATTAACATTGCCTGGAATGTATATATATGAAATAGCTCTTTTTGTAAAATTAAACATACACCGTTTGCAATGCCTTGGTTCGAATCGTATTAATGACAGAATTAGGCAGATGTCACACAAGACAGCTATGTTCAGTGAAAGTGTGTTTGGAATGGCGTCAATAATATATAATAAGGTCCCAAAAAAATAAGGAATTCTAGTTTTAATCTATTTAAGAAACAACTAATGGAATTATTAATAAAAAAATGCTATTATAATGTTAATGAATTTTTAAATGATAAAATATAACCGCTAGTATTTATTTAATTAATTGTTACTAATATTATTTAAATTGTAATAATAATTATACTGTAATTAATTGTAATTAATAATTTAAAAACATTTAAAATTTGCATACCTACGCAAGAAGGTAAAATGTAAAAGGAAGTGGTAATTTTAAGATCTTTATGTACCTACATTTTATGCAAATAAACGTATTGATTGATTGATTAGATAAACTAGGTAATAAAATTATTACGTAGTTTAGTTTATCTATCCCACACTATATGTCACTAAATGTAGGTTTTGCATGCATATTATAGAATAATTTTTGTGTTTAGGGTATGTTTGGTCACTCCAATTTGTCTGCCTGATAAAATATAACTTTGTGATAGTTACTTTAATAACATATTTAAAAGGCAGACATGTAAAAATAAGTTAAAATCATTTATTTTTTGTGCAGCTATAAAGCGTCTGCCAAAAGTTCTGACCCATGAAAAGTGTCTTCCACTTACACATACTACTTCAGAATCATATTTTACAATATATATATAAAAATCAGCTATACAAATTTAAGTTAAGTTACCCTTATTTATAGTTACCTTTCTCACCTGGTACCTGCCCAGGTGTCACAAGGCGAGCTTCACAACCACGCAGGTATTACAAAGCACACGAGACTCTACTGAGGACCTGAGGTTTCGTCCGTGTGAAAATAAGTTGTGTCTGCTCGTTCTGGGATCTTGGACTATTAGTATTATTTATTCTGTGGTTATAGGTAGATGTTATAATTAACACTTGAGTTGGAGTTTTTGGCGGGAAGTCAAGGGGTTCGGTTGGGGTTTTCTTTAAATTATTTTGCAAATTGATTTTAGTGGACTTTATAATATGAAATTGGTGTTGTTTGGTGTTATAAATATAAATATATATAAATGCTCATGCTCATGAACAATATGTGAAATAGTTAAAGTGGATAGTCATAGTACGGCTGTAGTAATATTTGTTTCGCGGACTGTGTGGGCGTCTTCGGGCGTCGTCCGCCACTCAATCGGCTATGAAAACCAGTGGACTCGTATAGATTTGTCGCCAGAAGCTCCCTTTAAGCAATCAAAGGCCTACACCAACCTTTTAATTTTTTTTTGTTAGGAAAAAAGAATTTCTTACTTTTTATTAACTTGTTCCTGGCTAAATACGCAGTAGCGTCAAGCCATTAATAAAAAAAAAAAACACTTGAGTTTTGTTGAAAAGCTTTTAATTTGGTAAGGTGGTATATTATATTGATGATATTATATGTTATGTTGAAACACTATATGTTTGAATAGCTGCTCAAAGTTGGCCGCAAAACGGTGTGTGGGTCACCATCATCATCATCCATCGTGCTAACTTCGTATACTTACTTAATAAAATTGTAATCTGCAAGGACAGTCAGTCAGTCAGCAACGCAGACATGCTGATCCTTTCACTACGAAATGGTTCAAAATAACAAACGGCCATCCAAAAGCTTAATCAACAACAAAAAGGCACTTGTTAGCGCCATAAAACCAAAAACTGAAACCACCCCTCATTACCATCTCTATAAACATAGAATGACAGAGGGATCGCCGTGTCCACATAAATATAAATATATATATATATGGTCAAATCACACTGATTAAGCAAGCCCCAAATTAAGTTTTTTTAAACTTGTGTTATGGGATACTAACTCAACGATACTATATTTTATGATAAATACATATATAGATAAACAGCCAAGACCCAGGACAATTTGAAAAAGCCAATTTCCAACTTGCCCTGGCTGGGGATCGAACCCAGAATCTCCGGATTAGCGGTCTAGCGTGTTAACCATTACGCCACGGAGGTCGTCAAGTATACACATCATATAAGTCGTCACATAGTGGCCATTTATTTAATATGACTCCTATTTGCAAATGTAAGTGGAATATTTTTCAAGAGTCTACGCCCTGTCCTGGGCACAGGTGGCACCGCCCTATTTACGACACTGTTTTTTATAAGTATTATTTATAGGTTCTTATAGGATAAATGAAGATTATAGGTTAAATGAACATATCCCCCAGGTCTAGGAAGCGTATATATAATATACTGTCCCGTAGATGTTCATGGTGTAAGTTTGGGAAATCCATCATATTCATACTTATTTCAATAATTTAATGTCCTGATCAGCCGAGCATAGCCGAGACATGCTCCTAGTATCTTATAGGAAGAGTCAAGGCTAGTTATGAGCAGTTATGTTATGACATTATGATGTTATCGAGACATCGCAATGAATCCACGTCACCCGTCACCACGATGTGGGTGTGAGGTCATAAAATAAAATAAATAGAGAACAGAGGCCTTTCATGCTGGTCTGGAAGAAAGGCAAAAACGTAGAATGTACCAGCTTCTCTTAGGGTTTTGCTAGAGCGAGAGAGAGCGACGGAACGCTGCAGCACGGCCGGTTCCGTTCCGTCGCTCTCTCTCGCTCAAGCAAATGACGCTTCTGAGCGACAGAAAAGGATAGCAGCATAGGAAAGTGCTGTTCCGTGCTGATAGATGAGATCCAACCCTTACTGCGCAGATCGAAGGAATGGGTGAAAATCCGAATGCGGCTAGTTTTCCATGTTCTCGTCCACCATCACTTGCGAACTTGGCAGTGTCGGATTAACCATATAGCAATAGTAGCGATTGCTACGGGCCCCGCGCTAAAAGGGGCCCCGCGTTCTCATACCCGCTCACCTAGGGACCGTTCCTTTTTTGTTTTATCGTAAATGGCCAACAACGTTGTCAGCTTCAAGCTGCCTAAAGGCAGATACGAAGCTTGACGACTGTCATCTAATGATGACAGTCCAACCAACGGCTTATTGTGCCTTCCGGAGCATGGAGGAAGTTCAACATATTTTATGTCACTTATCGTAACCCATCCCCTTGCATAGATTATGAAAGTGTTAGTAATGCGCCCGCTGGGCCACAGAGCTCGCCCCAGCAGATAAGGGGCTTTATTTATTTATTTAACTTTATTACAAAAAATGTAACAGGCGGACTTAAGGCCTAGGGCCTTTTCTACCAGTCAACATACAGGTGGTGCGGATTAAAGCAAATTTTGGACGATTAGTACAATTCAAATTAGCTATTTGACCATTATTAAACATTTACCTAAGACACATATTACATTCATAGACCTACATATAAAAATACATAAATATTTTATAAATTCATAAACCCTACATAAACTACATAAATATTTATAATACTCTATGACAATTTGTGAAGATAATGAGCGCGCACAGCACTCTTAAATGCTTGGCGACTATGGGCTTTGCGGATATCAACGGGAAGGGCGTTCCATAGCTTCACGGCTTGTCTGGTGAATGAATGTTCGAAAAACCCACTCCTGCAGCGAGGCATATTGAGAAAGAGAATGTTGGAAGAACGAAGAACTTTGAGATGAGTATCACCCAGAAAAGTGAAGTTATTTTTAAGATACCTCGAAGTTTTTGGGTCGAAGAGTATAGAAAATAAAGTAGTGAGAATATGAAAATTGCAACGTTGACGGATGGGTAACCACTTAAGTTTAGATCGGTAAGCCGACACATGGTCGGGGCTTCTCTACGAGTAATAATTCTCATTTTTAAATTCTCAGAGAATTATTATTCGTAGGGGCCCGTCGATAGAATTTGCTACGGGCCTCGCGCTTGCTTAATCCGGCACTGGAACTTGGGTAATTACATGCTTTCTGTGCATGCTTCGCTATTTCTGTTTATCCTAAAGGCTGGTAGAGAATGCATTAGCAAAAAGTCGTGATTATGTACACCATTTCTACCATTGTGTTCAAAGAATAATAGGTAAGTATGTAATAAAATAATTCATCATCATCATATTTAACTTTCAACCTGGGAAGAGGCCTGTCTGGCAATAGGGCTTTATCTATTAATCCCGGTCCTGAGCTTTTCTCAGAGTACCCTCTGAGTAGGTACATCACACAAGTTACCCTCCTATAATATCAATATTTTGTAGTGCAGTTATCTCACATAACCCGACATAATGCCATAAACTTGTCCGTCCCACAATGGCACCCATTAATATGGCCCTTATGTTAAATCGCAAACAATAAACTTAGCTTTACAACACGACTTTACGATGGTAAAATTAAGTTTGATCGTTAAGAAATTTCACACCGCATTTTATAATTCAGTCGGATCCTTGTAAAGTTCATTGAACCATTTAAATAATTTTCTTTTGGAAAAAAATCGCAACCGAGCGAAGCGAGCAAGTTTGGAGATTGACCAAAAATGCTTGACGAAAATTGGCATACAGTATCTTGACATTTATTGACGGATTTCAATATTTGAGAGGCACACAACGGATTTCATTGTACACAATATGCTACAAAAAAAAAACAATAAGGAAGGGAGAAAAGTGGGGAAGTTTGCTGTAGCGTTATACTCGTATATGGACAGATTTGACTGTAATAGAAGGTGTCGGTTATTGCATGTTTATAACATAAGACTACTCAAATCTCAAGAAATCTTTAATACTCATAAAAATGCGTTTTAATGGTGGTAAATATGGTCTTTGACTCTTTGACGCAGTGTCCACTCCTGTGTCTCAACATTGAAGGCTTGCAGAGTCATCCACTATTGCACGCACCCTTAAAGAGCAGACAGAATTAGGGCGGTTGAAGAACTTATATTTACTCCTTACTCCTTAAAAAGTTGCAGCCAATTTATCGTTAAACACTCACGTGGAATACAGGATTTCGTGAGAGGTGACTGAAGGACTAAGTACAAACATCTCGTAGTGCTACAACTGCATTCCCAAAAAGGGGTTGACGTCAGGCAGGCGGCCGGTCGTAAAACTATAGCCAAATCATTTAAACTGTTTCGGCTATTTTTTCCACTTCGCAGGGTCTTTGGCGTCCTTGGGTGACCATTGACATGCATGTTATATTTGGAGAAGAAGAAGCGGGAAAGCGCATTCGCTTTTTTCTCTCATCTAATGCATTACCTTGTTAGTACTACTTTCCATAAAAACCATTATAGAAAAACGACAAAAATATTCGTCTTCCCATACAAAATCCATTTGGCTGAGTTCTGATATGTATGAGAAGCCGATTTTTTTTTTGTTTTTCGATATTGGTTTTTATGGAAAGTAGTTCAGTATCATGGACTGAACTTGCACTAACAAGGTTATGCGTTAGATACCAGTAACCCTGTATATGTATAGGGACAAAGCAACACAGCTGAAGATGCAACCGGGAACGCGCTTAGACGAAGAAGAAAGCTCACGTGGAATACAGTCCCTGGCGTTAACGCAGTGTCCGCTCCTGTGCCGCAGCATTGGGGGCTTGCACAGGCATCCACTGGTGCACACCCGCAGCGGGCAGTCAGGGTTGGGGTCAGAACAGCTGGGCTCGCACCACCCGCACGAGAAGAACTCTTCGTCCAGTGCACAGTCATCTATGGTCGTGACGGGCGCGCCGCCTATCGTTTCTGTAGCTGAATAAAGTATGTTTAATCTTTATCCTGATTTTAAATAAAATAAATAAATATATACTGAAACTATTTTAAGGGTAAATTCAGTCCATGATACTGCACAACTTTCCCTAACATATCAAAATATCAAAAATATTTCGTTAGACCCTGATTGAGCTAATTGAGCCCCAAAGTAAGTTTTCAAACTTGTATTATGGGATACTAACGCGACGATATTAGTACATTACGATATAAGTGCGTTATGGTGGTTATAACACACGAAGCGGAATATTTCAGCCCGAGCGAACGCGAGGGCTTTAGGAGCTGAGTGTGTTTAACCAATATACGCACGTATATCGTACGACGTTTTTCAACATACTTGCGAAGGAAAATACCTAATAAACTGATATTTTTGATTTTAAATAAACTAGACCATAAAACTTTGATGCAAACTGTTTTTTTTTTTTTAATTTATGGCTTGACGCTACTGCGTATTTAGCCAGGAACAAGATAATAAAATGTGGGAAATTCTTTTTTCCTAACAAGCTACAATCAAAGGTTGGTGTAGGCCTTTGATTGCTTTAATGGAGCTTCTGGCGACAAATCTATACGAGTCCACTGGTTTTCATAGCCGATTGAGTGGCGGACGACGCCCAAAGACGCCACACAGTCCGCGAAACAAATATCACTGCAGCCGTACTATGACTGTTCACTTTAACTATTTCACATTATTGTTCATGAGCATGAGCATTTATAATACCAAACAACACTAATTTCATATTATTAGGTCCACTAAAATCAATTAAAGAAAACCCCAACCAAACACTTTGACTTCCCGCCAAAAACTCCGATGCACACTGTTGCTTTCCCGCCGTTTTACTTTTTAAAATCAGCAGGGCGCGCGGCATACTGGACGGCGCCGCGCAGCATGCAAATTCGATATTTGAAAAAAAAAAAGACCTATTTGAAGCGTATGTCAGATACTATAGGTACAAAGATAAATATTGAAACAACGATGACGTTCGATGTCTGATTTATTCTTTTTCTTTGTCTAACCTTCACCTTATGTGTTATCAAACTATCTCGCTCACACACAACTGTCAAACTTTCTTACTCTCTCATTCATACTGGATTTACCATTAATTCTGTCTCTTTCTTTCACAAAAGCAAATCGTGAGTTATATAAAATATACCATAACTATTTGCGTTTCTAACACACGCGTGTTTTATAGGCTGCTTTATATATCTAAAACCGGTGAAATTAGATCGACTTTATGAGCAAGGGTGTTGAAAAATATTTTATAACAAATACATATAATGCAGTAGCAAATAATGCAGTCTGAAACACGCTTTAAAGACACGAGAGATCCCACAGCTCTGATGGTCACGCATGACGAATGACCACCACAGTCAATGGTATCAGTATTGAGCACCGCCACTCCGGAGGTTCTGGGTTCGAACCTGGCAGTTTGAAAAAAACATTTTCCATATTGCCCTGGCTGGGGATCGAACCCAGAACCTCCGGAGTGGCGGACTAGCGTGTTAACTATTAAGCCACGGAGGTCGTAAAGTTACATGGTACTTATATCCTCGTAGGTGATATTATGTCTACCCATTTATGTCTCATACATAATTTTCTTTAATGGGACTTTCAAATTATTTACTACTTATCCTGTTAATCTTTAACACTTGTTAATTTGACATATTGGGACTATAATAACTTATATTTACAATAGGCATTTCAAGTACAGCAACCTATTACTATAATAATTGCAATGCGATCCTATCATATACATTTGACCACGTGCTCAATACTGATACCATTGATTGTGGTGGTCATTCGTCATGAACATCAGAGCTGTGGGATCTCTCGTGTCATTAAAGCGTGTTTCAGACTGCATCATTTGCTATGGTGCTTCGACGTTTGTTGTCATCATTATCGGAACAATAACACTGACTATTTATGTTGTAATAAATATATAGGGGCAAATCACATAAATTGAGCTTCTAAGTAAGTTTTACACTTGTGTTATGGGATACTAACTTAACTATACTATATTTTATGATAAACGTTAAGCATTACAAATTGCAAGATCCAGTAATTGTACTGGGTTGAAAAAGGCCATTTTCCAACTTGCCCTGGCTGGGGATCGAACCCAGAACCTCTGGAGTGGCGGTCTAGTGTGTTACGCCGCGGGTCGTCACTTTTATTAGGGTGTAGTGATATAATTAGACTTTCCTATCAAGTTAAGCTACGTGGTAATTAAAAAAAATGTAGGGAAATATGTAGTTTGTAATAGTTTGTATAGTGCTCCGATTTCCGGTACCTGGGCTTTCTTGTACATAAGGATGGAGACATAGACCGGGACGTAAAAAGTCGTATAAACGCAGGACAAGTCACTGGAGTTACATGCGACGCTCGAATGCTAATGGTAGGAAGGGAGTGAAGGATAAATTGACTAGAGATAGAGTAAGATGGAAGAAACTGACATGCTGTACCGACCCCACATAAAGAGTGGGATAATGATAAGGTAGAAGAAGAATAATTTGTATAGTAATCAGATGTAAGAAAGAACAGAAACAGCGTTAGTTAAACAACAAATTTTATTCCCTTACTTAGGTAGACATAAATTTAATAAATAACTTACCTACTTAATAATAAATATAGCCAATATACCTAGCCTAAGTATTAAAATAAATAAGAGAATAATATAAACACAATTAAAATTAAAGACTGCTTAAAATTATCACAACCGTAAAAGTGGCACAAATGTTTTCAAAGGAAAAGGCAATCAATAACAGAAAATATGAAATTGAAAACAAAATACAAAAGAAAAATTTTGAAAAACAGTCAGCATAAATTAGTTAACTTACAAACAATTTCAAAGAAAGAAGAAAGATAGTGAATGAACATTTAAAAACAGAAGTATGAAATCGAGGATAAAATACCAATGACAGTGTTTAAGAAATATACAATCAATATAATTAGTTCAAAGATAGAAAAGACAAGAAAAGCACGGAATGTTTATCAAAAAGTACATAAATTATATTTTTTTAGGCATTTAAGATGCACGTGATAGCGTAGTTGGTTAGAGCATAGTCGTATTGTCACGAGTTCAAGTCCCGTTCATGTGGTATTTTTTCACCATTTCTTATTTCATTATTTAATTTAAGGTACATGTGCTAACATGTAAAGTAAACTTGTAACTTGCTAAAGTATTTATTCTGTGATATAAGTTCTAATTGTATCATTCTAGTGTCAATTATCTACTTCTAAGGTCTACACTACAGACCTTTAGGGCAGTTCTCCAGCTTCACGCAAGCTCCATTGGGGGCCTTGTAGTACCCTTCGTTGCAGAAGCACCCTCGCACGCATTCCCCTGGGCATTTAGGGTTTGGGTTACTACAGGTTTTTTCGCAGGTTTCGCACAGTTTGAACGCTTGTCGAGGACCGCAAGACAGAAAGGGGACTGGTGGCAAGAAGGCGGCTTCTGGAACAGGAAACATGCAGGTTAACCATAATATATAATCTAATATAGACTAGGCGGGAATGATGTGCCGTTCCCGGGAATGTTCCCAAATTCCACGGGTACGTGCCCAAATTCCCGGGAATTTGGGAACTTGGGAACGTTCCCAGAACGAATATTGGATATATGTATTTGTATTATAACCATATCAAGTGATGCATTTATGTTAGTAAAATATATTTACAGTGATAAAAATATGTCTGATAAATAAAGTTACAACTTTCCCTAATATTTCCATTTTTTGGGAACATTCCCGGGAACGTTCCTGGAAATCTGGGGAACGGGAACGGCACATCACTGGCTCCAACGGAAGACTAGCGCTGGCAGTCCTTACACAGCCAGCATATGCTGAGTTGGATCCTTTTTGAGAGCACCTCTAAAAGATTCTGATAATAATTTCTGTTATATATTTTTTGTGTTTCTCAAATAAAGCATTTTATTATTATTTGTTATTAAATAAATAAATAAATATATACGGACAAATCACACTGTGTTAATCAAACTTGTGTTATGGGATACTAACTCAACGATACTATATTTTATGATAATACATATATAGATAAACACCCAAGACCCAGACGATTTGAAAAAGGCCATTTTCCAACTTGCCCTGGCTGGGGATCGAACCCAGAACCTCCGGATTAGCGGTCTAGCGTGTTAACCATTACGCCACGGAGGTCGACATTTATCAAACGTTTGCTTAATCAATTTTTTGTTAGCCATTTAGGTTCCATTGTTGGGCAAAACTGTTGTTAGCTGTGTGGTTTCCGGCAGAGTAGAATAGGACTCACTCCAAGTCTACCCGTGGATGTCGTAGATGGCGACTTAGAAAACACAAGCTAAACAAAGCTTGTAAACATTAATAAGATCCTAACCCGTCTGGCCAGCGTGGAGAGTGTAGGCCAAATCCTCTGACTGCACTGGTCGTGCTCCTGCAGTGGAGACTAAGAAAGACTTGATTATGATGACAATGGAGTGTGATCAAGAACGCAGCGGTTGACAGATCTGATTGGCGACGTGTTGTATCTGCCCTTTGCCCCGACAGGGGGCATAGGAAGCGAAGAGATGATGATAATGATGATGATGGGCAAAAGCCTCCCCTCTTTCTTTCCATACATCCCGGTTCCATGATATCACCATCCACTCCTTCTCAAAATGAGTCAAATAATCCGCCTATCTTTTTCTTCGGTGGAATCCAATTTGTGGTAATGTGTGCCTTTTGGGGTGCATGCTATAGACATGTCCCGCCCACTTTCACTTCAGTTTAGCTGCTTTTAACCTATTTTAGTTACAATATATTTTTGTTCTTATCTCTCTTTTCAATATGTGACATAGTAAGAAAGAGACAAAACAAATTTTAACTAAAAAAGATTAAGTATAGCAAACGTTTGATATTTTTTGTTTCGTTCGATCGTTTGATTCTTATCAGCTGTACAGTTTTTTAAGTTACAGCCCATCTATCTGTGCAGCAGGTATCAACACTATCCATTCCTGTACCTTGGGTTGGGATGGCATCTCCATGAACGGTCCAATACGGTTTTACAACGCACGGTTAAAATTGTATCATTACAAAACCAGCAATGTATATAAAATCAGCATCTGAATTTAAGCAAATGGATTTCCAGGCTAAGTCGGCACGTTTTAATGGTTCTCATTGATTCTTTTCCACGTCTTCGCATTCTTGGGTGACCACTGACCCCCATACCATCTTTCGGAAATAAAAAGTCGTTAAGTATACTCGTAATTGCATCGCACTTAAAGCACCGGGAACGCGCCATGATCAGAAGAAAAATCTTCATAAACACTTACTCTTCACCAAATTCTTCCTCGAGCATTGTTCTCGCTTGACACATGTTCCGTCCTGATCTCTCACCAGGTCGCCCTTGCAGAAGCATCCTCTCGCACACTGCGCGGGGCAGACAGGGTCAGGGTTGTCACACGTCCGGTTGCAGGGCTCACAGAACCTGTACTCTTCGTTTTCAGGGCAGTTGCCTTCGCGGGGCTCGGTGGTTTCCTGTTTCAATCCAGCCGCTAAAAAAAGAAAATGTTTATACTCGAACATTTATCGTATCATAAGGCTTTAAAAATAAACGGGCAAGTGCGAGTCGGACTCGTACATAAAGGGTTCCGTACCACCACAAAACGCTGAAAAAAACACGTTTCTTGTATGACGACCGCCTTTAATTTTTAACTATTTTTATTTTTAGTATTTGTTGTTATGGCGGCCACAGTAATACATAATCGGTGAAAATTTCAAGTGTCTAGCTATTACGGTTTAAGAGATAGAGCCCTGTGACAGAAGGACAGACAGACGGACAGACAGACGGACAGACAGACGGACAGACAGACGGACAGACAGACGGACAGACAGACGGACAGACAGACGGACAGACAGACGGACAGACAGACGGACAGACAGACGGACAGACAGACGGACAGACAGACGGACAGACGGACAGACGGACAGACGGACAGACGGACAGACGGACAGACGGA
Organism: Acrobasis repandana; assembly: GCA_963576875.1. NCBI lineage: Eukaryota > Metazoa > Arthropoda > Insecta > Lepidoptera > Pyralidae > Acrobasis > Acrobasis repandana. Next base: position 3,101,327 of record OY756230.1, on the reverse strand, counting down.
CAGCGGAGTCTCAGTAATAGGGTCCCGTTTGCACCCTTTGGGTGCGGAACCCTAAAAATTAAGACATTTAGTTGTTTTTTGGGTCAAATCTTCCAAGTTATAAATTTGAGTCTTTCCAGTTTCTGATTGAGATGAAATTTTGAATTGTAATGTAAATCAGATGACAATGCAATTTTATTATGCAAGAAGCTGATCTGATGATGGAGCCGGAATGTAGTGGTGGGTGGATAAGAACCCTATAGTAAAACGACGGAACCGAATCGAGTTTGGGCTTATTACATTTGTTTTGACAAGCTCACAATAAAAACTTGTACGAAAAATGCAATTTTTTCAAAATACATATTGAATTTAATCTCAAACGGGTGCAAGATCCAGGTTGATGGCATACAGGCAGGACTGACTGATGACAGAAGGTTTTGTGATGAGTTAATCGGACAAGGATAATTCGGAAAATCGTTGTGAGTGCAACAGATTGACTTCGAGCATTCGAATCAAAAACAAAATGCTATAAAAAAAAATTTGGTTGTCTGTAAAGTCGGTTTACGGACGGTAGTTTGACGTGACAACGTCAAACATTCTCTCTCTCGTTCGGGCCGCGCTTTCGCTTGTGGAACGCGACAATGAGCGTAATGGGACAATGACGTCATATTTTTCGTGCATGCAGCCCGTAGTATCGAGTTATTAGACGTTGTCACGTCAAAAACTGTTGTGGTTATTAAATATGTGATGTGATGGTGAAGAAATTTGTAGCGAGTGGGATTGGGATGGAAACCGCGATCCTTTACATGCATGGTTATGCATGTTGATTTTAGCATTTCTCATTTCAAATTTCATTTTAAGATATGAGTTGTGTATATATTTTTATAAAGAGGTCTGTCAGGATCGTAGCAAGTTGAGGTCCAAAGTCTCTGCCTACCCCAGTGGGAAACAGGCGTGATAGTATGTATATTTTTGTAATCCTTGAATAAAATTCTTTAATTTGATACCCCACTCGATATGTTTTGAAAAGAAAAGATTTTTCATGCTGCGCAATTTAGCGCCTGAATTCCGCCATTTTGATTTCCAATAATTTTAATATAGCCTATGACCTATGAAACTAGTTGTTAAGACGAATCTTACCGCGTATAATAATTTAAACTCGGTTCAGCCTTTTAGTAAGTAGTAAAGGAGGAACATAGATCGGACATACATACAGGTCAAACACATAACCCTCCTTTGGGCTTTGCCGCAGTCGGGTAAAAATAAAACAAAGTTAAAAATAAAAAGGGGTCATCTCATCATACAAGAGACGTCTATTTTTCAGGGATTTAAAACATTGTACGTAGGTACCTATGTAACCAAAGTACGAAACCCTTCATGTACAAGTCCGACTTACACTTGACCGGTTTTATTTTACACGTATTCCGTATCCTAATCTACGCATAGAGTCAGAACTTTGCTAAAAAGATTAGATAGTATTATTACATTTTATGTAGCTCTAGTATCAATCAACATAATGTAAAGTATTTTGTAGGTGGAAAATTACATGGAAATTTATATAAAATACCGATTTATGGGTAATCATTTTTCAAACCCATCTTTCATTTTGTTGCTCATTATTACAGTCCCAGAAACAATGCAAAAAACCAACAGCGTCCACCACTAACCACGAATATCTGTACTAAACGAATGCGATGGCGCGCGGACGGCGTGTCGCTTGGAGATAGTGACGTCATCACTACTTTCGGTCGGCAGACGCGTGTTTTAAAATCGCGGTCAATGAAATGTTGAATAACTTCTGCATTTCTGAACGGATTTTAAAAATTCAAAAAGTGCCGTACTTAGAAAATCACGAGGCATGCGAAATACTAGTCAAAATTGGATTTTTCTGTTCACTGATTGATCCTCATTGATTGTGTTGATCATCATATGTCGTAATTTTTGGTAACACATAAATTAGGATAGACAAAAGTCTGGTCATAAAAGCAAAATAACTTTCAAGGTTGATGGCGTAAGTCTACAAATAACTTCTAATCCTGACCTGAAGAACTCGCCGTAAAACTACATTTGTCGAAGCGATATCTCCTGATCAGTCCGCCATTTTCACCCTTGGACATCTTTTTTGTTGTTGGTACTTTTACTCCGGTCCCAAACTCACAAAATCTTATCGCGATGGGATTTGTTTCGTTATCTCTATCCTCTACGGGAACTTAGGGACGGGTGCTTTGATTTTTTTTTACTGACATTTCTCGCCAGATTTCTCTTTTTTAGAAATTTGTGACAGTAAAACAAAAAAAATATATATTTTGGTTTGATTCAAGAGTAGGCTAGACATTTTTCAGGTAATTACCTTCTTTTGTTTCACTCTGACTCTCAAGAATTTGAGGAGCGCGTATTGCTCCATGTAATTTCGCTTCTCTTTTTAAAAATATTTCCGATCTATACGCAGGCTTACATTTTGTATACTTAACTACTACTACGAGTATAGGTTCTTCTTTATCTAAGCACGTTCCCGGTTGCATCCTCAGCTGTGCTGCTTCGGAGCCCGGGGTGCGCCCCGTAGTATATTCCAGACTTATCCTTCTTGGAAATAACACCCTACTTTGCAAATACCTTTGTTGTCTAACAACATCTTCGAGATATGCCCTTCTTAGCTGAAATCTCTAATTAAATACTCACGCATTGGTGGTCAGTCTTTATACAATGCTCCGTAATATCCGGTTCTTGGAAATAACACTCTTCTTTGCAAATGCCTTTGAAGTCGAACACCATCTTCAAGTGATGCTCTTCTTAACTGAGATCTCTAGTTAAATACTCACGCGTTGGTGGACAGTCAGCCAGCTTAACACAATTCCCCGTAGCATTCCGCACTTCTCCCTCTTGGCAGTAGCAGCCGACTTTGCAGATGCCTTTGCAGTCAGGTAGTGGGTTCAGACAGGTAGCTTGGCAGCCGCCGCAGGACAGGAGACGCTCGTTGGCTCTGCAAAGGCTGCCAACTTGTCCTGAAACAAGTAAGAGTATTTGACAAAGATGCAGAAGGAAAATAGAAGTTCGATGGGTTGGTTTGATATTATTCTTATTTCTTATTATGTTATTTATGTCCTTTCGCTGGTTCGCAAGCAATGTGTCAACATTATATTATAACCCGAGTAGGCGACCAATACCGTGTAAATGAGTTTCTTTCGGCGTTTCTTCTAAGCAGTACCTAGTTGTTGCGAAACATTAGTCTCAGTATTATAGACTTATACTTAATCAGTATTATAGATTTATAACAATCATCCTCTAAAAAGTTTAGTTTATTCACTGAAAACAAGAAATTAAAAGCAACTGTTTGAATTTAAAACATACCAATATATTCGACCTCCATCTCAATGCGCTACCACCTTGCACAAAAAAAAGATACAAACTCTATGTGCAAAGAATACTCGCCATACAAATGTCTATTTTCGCTCTCGTAGTCATGGTAAAAAGTATAGTATGCAACTCTTGAAAAACGGATTTATATTGAGGGCCATGAATCACTAGCGTGTCGTTCAGGATTCTTTTCTGACACATTAATCACTCGTTAAGCACCCTATGGTTTCAGTCGTTAGAATCCTTCACTTGTTCGTAATCATCTATGGCACTCGCTTTAAATCCATCCTTTATTCACTAATTGCATATTATAGGTACTATTGAAAACAATAGTACCTATATTATGCGATTGCGATGCGTATGAGTACCTACCTATGTGCTGCGTGAATTTCGGTTTTTAAAATATCTTTTTTTACCAGTAAACATTCATATTGTTAGTAAATTCGGAAACTGACCCATATCGTGTCGACTGCGAAGAACAATGCCTTTCCGCCATCATGGTAGCAAACACGAATACTGTGTATACAAAGTAGGTACCTATACGCCTACGTAAATAAAAAACGAAACCTTGGGCAAAACCTCAATGATACTAAATGAATTGAATTGAAGTGACACAAAACGGAATTTACTAAATATGAATTATGCAACGGAAATTTTAGAACTAAAAGGAAACATATTAGGTACTATTTTACACTTTTAAGTAAATGATTAGTCGGCAAATCAAAGGTGAGTATATCACTCACCTTCGATTTGCCGACGATATAGTTGTCATGGCAGAATCCATGGAAGACTTAAGTACAATGCTCGGAGACCTTAATAGAGTTTCCTTACAGGTGGGCCTTAAAATGAATATGGACAAAACGAAAGTAATGTCGAATGTCCATGTCGCGCCCCTATACCTGTTTGTGTTGGGAGCTCCACCCTTGAAGTTGTAGACCAGTATATCTAACTGGGTCAATTGATCCAGGCAAGAAATTCCTGCTTCGAGGAAGAGGTCTTTCGACGAATCCGACTCGGCTGGGCAGCGTTCGGGAAGTTACGCAGTGTTTTCTCGTCCAAAATACCTCAGTGCCTCAAGATGAAAGTTTCAGTTTCAAGTTTCTTACACGTGTTGGCATTTCCAAAATCTGCCATATTTTTTTTTATACTGGCAACCCTAAATTTTAAGATAATTTGGAAGTGCAACACCCGCCAAGCTGTGGACTGTCAACTGTCAATTTTGACATTGTGAGAATTGCCGCGTTTTTGTATAGAAAAAGTGAGATCTTTTTGTAAAGTGTTTTTACCACTAAATTATGCCACTTGTCACCCATCCAAGTGCGGATCACTTGTTTAACTTGCGAGCTTCTCGTGACGATGGAAAGACGTGATTATTATCACGTATGTGTATCTGTAATTCAGTATTTTATGGCCATGTGGTGGTCCGTTGTTGTAGAACTGGTTTTAGTTGATCAGACAATAGATATTACGCAAATGCATCATAACATTCATAACATCCTGTTCCACCGTGCGTAATACCTCGGATCAATCTATTGAGATATATTTACTTACGTACGTGCGATCAATCAGATGTTCATTATTAACAAACATTAGAAAAAGCAGAATATCGGGGACTGTCAGATTGAATGTAGATAATAAATAGGGTCGAACAAAATATAATGAAACTATTTTAAGGGTGGATTCCGTCCACGATAAGTACTGAACAACTTTCCCCAAGAAACGTAAGTATATCAAAAACATATTTTTGGCCTCCCATACCTCTAAGATCTGATCCGAGTTTGTATGAAAAGCTAAAAAATATTTTTTTAGTCAGTTATTTTATCATATTATTATTACTAGTTCTATTCATTTTACTAGGTTAGGGAAAACCTATAGGTTAGGTTAGGTTAGAACTGCGACTAGTTCGGTTTTATCCATTTTACTAGGTTAGGGAAAACCTATAGAACCGCTCGTTCAATTTTTTTTACCGCCCATTTAATTATTTTCCTGCTCAATTATATATTCACTGATCCAGTTCATTATTTTTTATTACTCATTTTTTACTTTACTGCTTAGTTTTAACTGCTTAACTAGTTATTAAACAAGCCATTTATAATTTGTAACTTACCAAAACTGCTATTTACAACTGTCTCTTTAAATCAGTGCCGTTTTCATTTCTAGATAGATACGTGGTGAAAAAAAAATATCACATATAGATAGTCGATATTTTATAAAAAAAAAGTACTGGAGTGTGTTTCATCATCATAATTTCAGCTGCATAACGTCCACTGCTGGACATAGGCCTCTCCAAAGGATTTACAAAATGATCGATATAGAGCGGCGCATTCAGCGCTTTCTGGCGACCTTGGTCAGGTCCTCTGACTACCTTGTAAAGTATCATTTAAAATTTTGCTACTACGAAGTCTTAGATAATCCTTCAAAGTATTTTATGAACTACTGTTTACAGTTTATAATTAGAACGTTAAGCTTTACTACGCAAATTTGACAAAAGTGGCCGTTTTTCGCAAGTACAACATGTTACCTAGTGAAAAAAAAATAAAGTTATTGAAAAAAAAAACCTACAAAATTCTTTGTTCTTAAATAAATACCTAATTAAGTATTTATCTAAATAATTATTTATTTTGGACTTGACTACTTTTATAAACAGGTACATACCGAAGCTCCCATTGGCGCACACCAAAACAAAAAAACACACGAACGCTTTGCAATCCATATTGTCACGGCTCACTTTCCGACCACAATACAGGTACTACACGGTAGCTACTGATATCTGACCACGCAGGTACCACACTGACACACTGCTAGACCACTGACAGCTTATATCCAAACCAGCTGTTACGTCGATATGAACTAAGGACAACACAGAAATGACACTTCAAGGGATACGGGCAATGCGATTCATTCATCAACTTTGACTTAAATTTTTAACCAACTTCAAAAAAGGAAGAGGTTCTCAATTCGTCGGAATCTTTTATGGTTTTTTGGAGCCCATACCTCAAAAGGAAAAACGGAACCCTTATAGGATCACTTTGTTGTCCGTCTGTCTGTCTGTCTAGTCTCTTTTTCTCAGGAACGCGTAGCGATATCAAGCTGAAATTCATATCAAATACTCAAGTACTATTTACCTTATATTCCTATTTCTTATTTACCTTATATTACGCAAATAAATTACCTTTTTTTTATATTTTTTGACACTATTTCCGAATTATCCTTAATTTATGGTTGCAGTCACACTGGGAACTCGGTTATAATATAAAATGACTAGTTCGTAAATAATGGTTTGGACGAGTTTTGCAAGTGCGTTTTTTCGTTTTATAAATCTTACATACTTACCTGCAGTTTTGCAGGGAGGAAAACAGTAGTACTTATTATGTGATGTATAAATTATCATGGATCTCGTAATATTGATCTTCATTTCTGAGAATTCCTTGGCCTTCATGGCCGAGATTTTTTGTATGTACTTATGTTCTTATTTATGTATAATATTACCTATACTTCATATTAGTATATGACAAATCCAGTAGGTTTTATAGAAGTTGTGTAGTAACATAATAATAATCATATAATCCAAATATATACAAAAATAAAAAATATATGAAAAATAAACTATAAGGACATCCTTCAGTCAGCCAGTATTGTCGAGTTGAAGAGGACTTTAGTGGGCCAGTGGGGTAGTCTTATTCTTTTTTTTTAAACCTCTTTACAAGAGGAAGGATTATTTACAGAGAAATAAAAATATTGAGTTACCTATACATCGTGTTAATGAAAGAACGCAAAACCTCTCAGATGGTACCCCGGCCCATGAAACTGCACAACTTTTGTTCAACAACTTTCACGAAATCCAAAAAAAAAATCGGATTTTCATACAAATTGACTCGATCAGCTATCAGTTTGTATAAAAATTCAATTTTTTTTTTTAGTTTCGTGAAAGTTGTTGAACAAAATTTGTTCAGTTACATGGGCTGAGGTACCAAGTTTGTTTGTTTGTTTAATTTCTTTATTGCACAAAAATTACATTTAAATGTACATTATTTAATACAAAGGGAAAAGGAAATAACTTGTACAAAGGCGGACTTATCCCAAGAAGGATACCATCTGAGAGGTATTGCGTTCTTTCATTAACACGATGTATAAATAAACAATCGTTCATACATAACATAATATTACAAGAACTTACAAGATATAGGTTAGATATTGGTACCTAGTTAAAAATACTAAAACCCGACTACGGGAAAACTCTTACTAATAATTAAATTTTTAACAAAAAAAACAACCGACTTTATTTTTTTTAGGAGTTTCTCCCATAACTGTAAAGTTCTTCATCATATCTTCACCAACTAAAATGGGACCAACTTGGTAGGCAAAAGGCTACGAACAATAATTCTTTAGAATCGTAAATAATCCCGAAAAATCATTCCACGCGATATGTATCGTGGCGGGCGTGGCTTAAAATATGAACAGCGCGGCGCGACAGTTTGCCGTGACACTCGAGTCGTGCGGTTGCGTCGCAAGAAGTTTCCTTTGAGAATATTGCTGTGTGTTTGCGATAATCGATTCATTAAAAATGCCGTCATGTGCCGTGAAGTGGTGTAAAAGCTATACAGACATGAAAAACACAGGACTCACCTTTCATATGTAAGTAAATAAACATTTTAATATTGTACCTCACCGCTCGTAGCGTTGACTGCGGCCGTGTCGGTTGAGCAACCGGCTTCGGGGAGCTAGCTGCTTGACCGACATGACGCGTACGTGTCCTTGTCGCGACCAATCGCATGCTTCTTTGTCTATGAGTGCGTTCGAGTGTTTCGTTGTAATTACTGTTCGTTTGTTTGCGTAAATGGAATCAGAATCGAAGCGGTGAATGTAGAAGCGTTAGGTATCTAGAGAATTATATATCGATGGCAAAAGGCTTTAAAATAAAAAAAAAGAATCATCAAAATCGGTTCTAATTCCGAAGATATCGCGTAACAATAATTCATTAAAAAGAACATACAGTCAAATTGATAACCTCCTCCTTTTTTGAAGTCGGTTAAAAAGTGCAAGCTTATGGTAACCGCTTATAATGTATACAGGCTGACTTTTTAAACACTGTCCTAATTTTTAAAGCAAGTTCAGTCCATGATACTGAAAATTATCTATAAAAAAAGTTATTAAAAATCCATAAAAATTTTTCGTCCTCCCATACAAATCAGCGCGCAGACAGACGGATTTTGTATGGGATGGCGAAAAATTTTTATCGGTTTTTATAAATTTTTTGTCGAAAGCAGTTCAGTATCATGGACTGACATAATTTTTGGCTTTCCCTAAAAACTCGGATCAGCTGATCGGTCAACTTGTATGGGAGGTCAAAAATTAATTTTTGTATTTCGATATGATAGACCCTGTATATTTTTGAAATGTGCTTATTATGGTTGAGCCTGATGTGGATAATCTATGTTTTGCTCCCGCTTCCACGCACACAAATTTACTCTATCCGAAGCGAGACGGCGAGCCTTGCGCGGTGAAAAGATCGCGGTAGGTCAATGAATATTTAAGTTATTTAAAAAGTAAGACATAAGTATTACGACTGCCTTATGTTTAATACAATTATAATCCAAAGTAACAAGTGCTAATTTATTGTATTTTTTGAATACCTTACGTTTTAGTATAATTCTGAGGTGATTTGGACGCAATTTCGCAATGTTTTTCTACCGAGAAAATTTTAAGCAATCGTTTTTTCGAAACATATAATGTATATAGTTAGTCCTGAACTTTGCTGTTTTTATTTCAATGTGAGTATTTCGTTACTATTGATAATATTTAAGATCGCTCTAAGTACTATTAGGGTCATACGGGCTCTTAAGCCCTTTTTATTTTGATACCCTACATAATATGATTCTATTTATTTTATTTTTTAGTTCATTACTTTATGGCCTATAGAGGGCGCCATGCCATATTACATTTACTATGACGTCATATAGCCTATTATTTAACCAGTGGACAGTTTGATATACATATATATATTTAATATATTGACATATGTACCTCATTTGTTTGTTTAATTCCAGAGGACGGTCCTTTCGTCATCGTCAGACCTCTAGTGACGTCACATGTGGGTTATTATGAGTCTATGACTCAAAGAACATAGTCACAGGTTTGCGATCCACGCAACTGATCACCTTCGATGCGGAGATAGTGACGTCAGAGTGCGTATGGGCGGTGCAGATATTTTACGTAATAATTTATTAAGGTGGAGGTATAGGCAAATGACATTGAAGTGGCGCCCTCACTTGAAATAAATTATTAACTCGTAAATATGGAGATAATTTCCATATTGCTCTTCGTCATGAACTAGATAGCCCTTTAAATTATTTTATGAACCACCGTTGAAAGTATTTACATTACTCCGTCTAGCTTTAAAACTTGCTTCCGCCAAAAGTGGCCACGGCAAGTTTTAAAGCTAGACGGATCACCAATAATAGTTTCAACGGCAGTTCATAAAATAATTTAAAGGGCTATCTAGTGCATGACGAAGAGCAATATGGAAATTATTACCATATTTACGAGTTAACAATATATTTCACACTACAAGGCCATTTGCCTATATCTTCGCCTTAAGTCAGTTAAAAAGTGGGTCTTTCCCTAAGTAACCTTAAGGTATATATTTATTTACTTATAATATTATATCACATAATGTTATTTTATCTACGGTTGTAAATACTGTACCGATATTATGCAAATGTTGCGTAAGTACACTAAATAAGTGTAACAAAACAATTGTTATAAATATAGCTTACAACACTGAGTTAATGTATGTATGAGTAATGTTTACATATAAATACGTATACTTATGTAAAGAGTTATATAAGCAATTCTGTAGGTACCTTATCAAATACCTAAAATGAAAACCTTCGTAAAATGTTTTTAACGATCCCTTTAATTTTTAACTTTATCTTATTTTTAGTATTTGTTGATAGCGGCCACAGTAATATAAAATCGGTGATAATTTTTAGTGTCTCGCTATTACGGTTCAAGAGATAGAGCCCTGTGACAGACGTACGGACCGACGGACAGACAGCGGAGTCTCAGTAATTGGGTCCTGTTGGCACTCTTTGGGTACGGAATCCTAAAAAAAGTATACCAATGAACTATAGGTACAAATACTTAGATAAAAGAATAAGTAACTTACCTACCCTGTAATCTTTTACTTTTATTTTTCTTTAGATAAGGAAACTGTGCCAGTCAATAACGTCAACCATTTCGCAAACAATAGGGATGATGACTGGGTTAGAAAAGTTTTATTCTAAATAGTCCGTTAGTTAGATTATCAAAAAATAATGTACTTATCCATATTTTTCAGTTTATCAAAAAGTAAAAATTCACAAAGATATAGAGTATCTAAGTTCCAGGGTGGGGGGCTTGTGATGTCACTGATGTGTAAAAAACGTACGAAAGCGTGACGTCATGCGAAATTTAAATGCGCTGTATCTTCGTCATTTATTGTTTCTCAGAGAAAGAAAAAAAATATGTGTAAAATATTTTTAATAATCTAACCGATGGGAAAAAATATTTTTTTGTCAGTCATCATGCCTATGAGATAAGTGGGTGGTTTGATAATTTAACAAAACCAGATGTTAGCAACTTTATTTTGTTTTTTTTAACAATAAGTAGTTAGTACTTTTTACGACAACCTGTTTTGTAATTGGGGTAAAAAAATGCTTGATAATGATATGTACCTTTCTTTAGTGTGAACCACATACCTACATTTATTACGTCACATTTCGGTTCATTGATCATTAGCATTACATCTTCGTCATTAATTCTTCTTCATCTAAGCGCGTTCCTGGTGCTGCTTCAGAGCCCGGGCTGCGCTTTTCGGCTTTTTCTTCTCCAAATATAATTGCATGTCAATGGTCACCCAAGGACGTCAAAGAACTTGCGAAGTAGAGACACTGAAGTAGTGGCACTGACTGAACTTTAAAAAAGTCTGTGCTAGAGCAGGCCTGTGTCACTCCCCGTTTAGGGGTATCGAAAATGTACCTATATTATTACTATGCGCGCAGGCGGCCCCTACGGGTGGTAAATTCAGTTATACGAATCGTTTTCCAGAGTAATAACAATGAGATTAGCTTGCAATGTATGTCTAGGTATCTATACGAAAAGGTGTTGAGTTCTGACGTGAGCTAAATTAAACCATATCGCTAGCCACATTGAGTAGATATTTCTTTGAATTTCTTTGCTGAGTGAGACTTCTGACGTTATTATTTATTCTGTGGCTAGTGCTAGAATCCGCGCCACCACACCGCCACGTGAGTGATTGATATAAATATTAATTAAAACTCAACCAACAATGACAATCAGATATAAACAAATGAGTGTACAGGGATATCATTTTCGAAAGTGAATTATGAAAGTGCAGTCAGTGTAGCGAGTACTCGTATCATAATCATGATTGATAAGAGATAGTTTTGAAAGTTGACTAATGAAAAAGGCGATCTGTTGCTTTAATTGAAATTAATTTATAAAATGTAAGGATTTTTTATAGAGATTATAAAATTTTTAGGGTTCCGTACCCAAAGGGTGCAAACGGGACCCTATTACTGAGACTCCGCTGTCTGTCCGTCTGTCCGTCTGTCTGTCCGTCGGTCTGTCCGTCTGTCACAGGGCTCTATCTCTTGAACCGTAATAGCTAGGCACTGGAAATTTTCACCGATTATGTATTACTGTGGCCGCTATAACAACAAATACTAAAAATAAGATAAATGTAAAATTAAAGGGCGTCGTCATACAAGAAACGTGTTTCTTCAGCGTTTTAAAACATTGTACGGTGGTACGGAACCCTTCATGTACGAGTCCGACTCGTACTTGCCCGTTTATTTGTCCATTATAATGCCCATCATCACGCTAAAAGTGGCCTTTGGGTTAAACAGCCCGGGGCTCTGTCTACCCTGTTAGGGATAAAGACGTGATATTGTATTTGTATTATCAAATATAAATTTGTTCAAAAGTGTGTTTGAAAAGTTAGAAAGTATCTTCAAACTTGAACCCTTATTAAATACATGAAATTTCCGATTTTAGTAAAACTGACATCATTGGTCAATAAATTTATAAAAATATGTTTTTATATTTATTTTTGTTGGGGAGCGTTCGGAAAGCTACGATTGCTACGAAGCGTCTTCTCGTCCAAAATACCTCAGTGCCTCAAGACTAAAGTGTATAATCAATGTGTGTTACCAGTGATGACTTATGGCTCTGAAACGTGGTCCCTTACTATGGGTCTCATAAGAAGGCTCAAGGTCGCTTAACGCGCTATGGAGAGGGCTATGCTCGGTGTTTCTCTACGTGATCGAATCAGAAATGAGGAAATTCGTAGGAGAACAAAAGCCACTGATATAACCCAGTGGATTAGCTCGTTGAAGTGGCAGTGGGCGGGACACATAGCGCGACGAACCGATGGCCGATGGGGCAGAAAGGTTCTCGAATGGCGACCACGTACTGGCAAGCGAAGCGTTGGACACTCACCCACAAGGTGATCAGACGATCTGACTAAGGTCGCTGAAAAGCGCTGGACGCAGGCCTCCCTAGATCGGTCATTTTGGAAATCCCTGGGAGAGGCCTATGTCCAGCAGTGGACGTCATGCGGCTGAAATGATGATAATGATTTATTTTGTGTCAAATCAACCATTTGAAGTTTTTAAAATTTATTAGCTTGTCGCGAGAATGTTGACTTAGGTACCTATTTTTTGCACCAAAAGCACAGGCCGGAATCTCCTAAGGTACGCGCAATATGCGTCCCCGTTCCCCGTCCCCGCACCTCTCCCCCGTTTTCGCCTCGATGACTCACGTTGGCCGTCAAGTACCGGGGGAGAGGAGCGGGTGCGGGGAACGGGGACGCATATTGCGCGTACCTTAGGAGATTCCCTTCTGTTTACTCTTACTGTATTCTGTGCCAAAAGGATATTCTAATGAAAAAGGATAAACTTCTTTTAATGTTTAATCGGTTTTATTAAGCTTGCCCAGTTTGTTGATTTGTTTTTTAAGTAAATAGCTACAATTATCCATTCCATGAAAAGAAAAAACAGTATGTACCATATCAGCTGTTTCTCCCCCCGCGCACTACGCGCCCGCCGCTATATATTCAGTATGGCATTTTATATTATAGATAGAATATTGATTTACATAGCATTACAATGCTTTATAAGTAGGTATGTAAAGAAAAATTCTGTTTTGTTGCCTTTCGCCGTGTGCACTGTGCTTGCGTAACAAGTATGTTGTCTAAGTAATTAATTACTCAAGAAACGAGTGAGAACGTCCGCACTAAATATCCCCTCCAACAGGCACGAAAAGTACAGATAATCGCCCCATCGTCGCAACTAGAAATGCATTCATCAGGCCCTCAGTCAATGTCAATAAAGATATACAACCTTTTCCCTCTGCATTTGAAAACGGAACACAACGATAAAAAATCACACAGGACTTAAAAAGATTACTTTTAGATAAATGCTACTACAGCGTCAGTGAATACCTACAGGGCAAACTCAAAGCCGAAAACAAAATTAAAAAATAAAATAAATAAATTGAATAAAACAAACAATTAATAGTTTTCAAAGAAATATTTATGTCTGAATTAGACCTCTAGACTATATACCTCTTGTATTGCGGTGCCTATACTAGGCCCATAATGTTACACTGTATGGTATAATGTTATTTACTATCTCTCCACAATTGTATTGAATTTATGATCTGTAATGTTATGAAGAGCAATAAATGTTTGAATTGAATTGAAACGATCCTATCATCAAGTTTGGCATAGTCGCCATTCCTCGGGTTCCCAAAACCGTTAATCCCTTCCCTCTCTCATTACTTATTAAAACAACGTTTACCCAACATTACCAATAAATTTCCCTACCTCTAGTTCTAAGCGGCATTCACTTAGAACTACTAATTGAGTACATGAAATTTTCAGAATAGAAGGGGCCCATCCGTTTCGGCTATCACTAGTACTACGAGTGTCGTTAGATGTGCATAGAATATGGAGAGTACGAGTATAGAACGGAAACGTCTATTAATTTAGTTTTGTATGTGTAACTATTGGAGAATAGTATAGCTTTTTTTGTTTGTTGTAAATATAATATATGTAATATTTTGTTTGTAAATGTTGCTGGTTTTTGTGTGTAAGTGGCCAACACAGGTGTCAGATTTTTTGAGCTGCCTAAAACTGAATATGAGGTGTGATGTAAGAGAAGACTAAAAAAACAGATTTGTAAGATTGTAAATTTGCAGCATATAAAATGTAATGCGTGTTAAATCTCTCTTTATGAGTAGTCGATCAAAGAAAAGGGTCTGTCACTAGCACGAGATAATAGTTACGACCTGATAATGCCCTCTTTTTTTCATTGGTTATTGAGATTTCATCATCATTTCTTTAACCTAATAACTTTTTATGTTTAGCTAGTTAGGTCCCATAGTTGGTCATAGGCCTCCCCTTGTCGCTTCTTGTCACTTCGATCCCAGCCATTTCCCTCCAATCCTTGTCAACCTTGTCAACCTAATAACTACGTGTTCAAATTCATTTTAAACGATGAAAATGTTTTTATACCTGCCTGCAGTTTATACAATGTACATAACATTTACTAACATCATTGACATCTATTGTGTAATGCAAATAAATGATTCTTGATAATTTTTCTAGTCATCATGTTGATTGAAAATTATATTCCTTTCTGTACCCTGCATTTTTTGTATAAGAGGATGAGGGGGTGGGCGATAAAGTCCCTGACCCGTGCAGATAAGGCCTGCATTAAGGAAATTGTCTCTGCGAGAGTGTTCCGGCGAGCATTGATTTTTATCAGAGCTTATGATGCAGGGATAAATGCTATGAAGAAAAGAAAATGTTTCTGAAGGCTTTTTAGAAATTAAGGGGGATAAAAGATTTTTTTCTAATTAAAGTATGTATGTGTGACATCGATACAAAAAAATCTTGTGTTGCCGTGTCTGTTTGACAAGCTTTAATGTAGCTACAACAATCAATCTGTAGAATCTTTTGTAGACGTAAATAAGTAGAGTAGTAAGATACACATCCAAGACGCCGGGGATCGAACCCGAGATACTGTGATTCAAAGGCAGTTGCAATACGCTAGTTAAGTCAGATACTTTTTTCTAAACATGAAAACAAATCTTTGTGAATTGTTAGAAAAAGCGGATAGTTACGTCATATTTTCTTACCGCCGCCGATTCACACTGGAACGGATTAAACCATATTTAGCTTTATTTCTACCTACGAACTGCATAGAATAGCTAGAGAACATACCTTATTGAGGCTAACGACAGAGGGATCGCCGGGGCCACATACTCGTACTGGTCAAAGAACATTTGAAACTGAAACTAAACTGCAACCATTTTGACTCGACAAGAAGATGCTTGAGAAAGACTTGACCGCTTGTGTACGCGCAGCGCAGCACCGCTGCCAGCGGATAGGCTTTTGTTTTTCCTAACCTATGTATATTTTTCCATTATGATATATTATCCTTTTCTATCCCTAATATCCGTGTAGGTGATTAGCGGGAGTCCCTAGGGACGACTTGCTGCGGGATTTAATCCCGAGCCTGCAGCGGAGCCCTGCGTCCGGTATGGCTGGGGATTTATTTCATGGACATACGGACGTCACGGACTATGTTTTACGCATTAAAATAAAAGGTGTAAAAGTACCGCTGATATACTTAAAATACTTTAAAACATTTTTGGTAGGTAAGTTAGGTTTTGCATTTAGGTGTTTAATTCAGTATTATTATTATTGCACGCCTCATAAGCGGAGCGTTGAGGTAGTGCTCTACTCTCGCCTTACAAAAATCAAGTGATTTTTCGAACTAAAAATGAAGGTATTTATTTCTTATCGTACTTGTAGAATAATATTTACACACAAATGTCAAGAAAAAACACTAGTTTCAACAGTCATGATATTTTTAAGGACATTTTGTTCTTTAAAATAATAAAACAAGTGTTGAAGAAAATTATTTCGTGGACGTCCGTGTCGGTATATATGAAAAACTTAACAAATCGAACCCTTCTTTTTTTCATACGCTTAAGTATTATCTAAAACTAAGTCCTTTCGATAATCACGGTCTAATTAAAAATAGTTTGATTATAATTAGCAATCAACTGAAATCCACCTATCGTTGGTATATCTAAATCTATGTAAATAAGGTTCGTTGACATTGTCAATTTTTTTTAAATTTTTTTTTACGGCGTTTAGCATCTGCCTTTTAGCCATTCTTAATTTCCATTCTTTTTCTGGATACAATGGTAATCTTTTCATTTTTCTTTTCTTCTTGACATTGACAATACATGCGCAGTACCTTTCTTTTCTGTGGGCAATGGCGCGAAGATTTAAAAGTAATTTTTTATTTTGTTCATAATACACCGATAAATATGCAATATTCAAGTTCTGTTTTTTTTTTGTGAAAATTGAGTGACCGCTATGAGGCTTGCACTTTTGGATTTTCCAAACTTATTTATTTTTGTACTCAGCAGTGGGTTGGTGTGACCTGAGAATAATGACGATTTCATTTTAGTGTTATGTACCTATTAATGAATAAAACAGTAAAAATGGCGTGTCTGTAAAAAAAACCCTAAAATTGATTATACTTTTGAATAAATGTACCTAATGCTATTATTATTTTCTTTCGTCCGTGTGTACGCCCGACTAAGCAAACCGTACATATGAGTGAGGATGAGAACGCGTCCTTTTTGTGTCGGACAAAGTACTCCAACTTGTCACTCCATTCATATCATTCATTCATAGTGGATTTCCTTCAGCGCCATATCGCCATATGTTTTGCGATTGTTATCAGCGGATGTTTGGTCAGATTTATTGTATCTACTAAGATTTGGCTTCTTGTTTGTTTTTAGTATTGCAAGTGACCAACACAGCTGTCAGATTTTAAAGGTGAATATAGAAGCAAATGACCTTGAAGTGGCACCCTCATTTAAAATAAATTGTTAACTCGTAAATATGGAGATCATTTCCATATTGCTAATCGTCAGGCACTAGATAGCCCTTTAAATTATTTTATGAACCACGTTCATAAAATAATTTAAAGGGTAAATAATTTAAACATTAAAGTTAGTTAGTTCAATTTTTCTGTCAAATTTTAATAAACTTGTGCCATTTGGTTCCGAAACCCAAAAAGTCCATTTATTACTTGGCCAGTTTATTTCAAAACTTCTGTTCTAGACTTAGTTTACTCGACTTAGACTTATTCAAAACAGGATTTTTCTAGGCAAATTCACTTTAACAAAGTAGGTAGGTATGGTTTAGCCAAAAACACAAACCTTATTAGATACAAATCATTATAAAATCATACATGGTAAAAGGGTACCCAAAATTATCCATTTTCAGGGTTCCGTACCTAAAGGGTGCAAACGGGACCCTATTACTGAGACTCTGCTGTCTGTCCGTCTGTCACAGGGCTCTATCTCTTGAATCGTAATAGCTAGACACTTGAATTTTTCACCGATTATGTATTACTATGGCCGCTATAACAACAAATACCAAAAATAAAAAAAGTTGATAATTAAAGGGGGTCGTCATACAAAAACCGTGTTTTTTTTCAGCGTTTTTAACTTTATCTTTATAATGGCATTAACTAGATACTTGAATTTTTCACCGATTATGTGCTACTATGACCACTATAACAAAAAATACTAAAAATAAGATAAAGTTAAAAATTAAAGGGGGTCTTCATACAAGAAACGTGTTTCTTCAGCGATTTAAAATATTGTACGGAGGTACGGAACCCTTCATGTGCGAGTCCGACTCGCATTTGCCCGTTTATTACATACACTACGGATAAATAATACATACGTATACTACGTATTACAGAATGATCGTAAATGTTATGTGCAAATAATTCGTAATCTATGTCATATCTTCGGTAGTATAGTGGTAAGTATCCCCGCCTGTCACGCGGGAGACCGGGGTTCGATTCCCCGCCGGAGAGAAAACTTTTTATTATTTTTTGAAGTAGTTTTTTTATAATTTGGCTATAAAAAATATTATTTGCAAATTCCCCCTTTATTTTCCTTTTATAAGCCTTTTTTTGTTGTCATCTAAGGCGGTGAACCCACTGCACCACGCACCGTCACGGAGCGCGGTTACGCGTTTTCAGTGTGTTGGACTAAGCGTGTTTTCTATACAAATTGAGATACTTGCATACAATGTTAAAATCTGCCGCCCCGCGCCGCCCGTGCAGGGGATTATCCCTGCCTTTATCATCAATTAACGGTTATTTTAAATTATAAATAAATGTGTTATGTGGATGAGCTGAATGATGGAATTGATGGATGATGAGGTACCTATATTTGGACAACGGATTAGGATTTCAAATAAAATGACAGACTTACTTGAAGCGCACTAAGTATATTTCATTTTCTGAGTTGCAATGTAATATTACAAAAAGTTAAATACAATGTAATAAAACTATCGCAACGTAAAATGTTATAAGAAAATAGTTTTTACAAGTACTTTATGTACTAACGTGCAATCAATCCTTAAGTGCGATACCAAAACCAAAAACGGCGACCACAAGAACAATAAATAGTCTATTCGTTCAATTGGTTGGTATACCGTCGGCGTGCCGACAACGGCGGCATCGGCTTTCACAAAGACGCTGCCTTTGTGGCGCACTGACGGCATACACACAATTTCAGCAAGTGAACTATACCAGTTTTTAAATTTTAAAACTGTGATACAGGTCGCGCCAATCTTCTAGATCGCTCTGAAGTTGAGGCGATTCGCGTCGCAGTACTTAGTAAAATACAGTTACCCATAGCAGATAGAATTGGCTTTATTTTTTTGTTTATTGTGTATATTATATCATATCTACATTCTTGCAATCATTCTGAAAAAAATATTATTGTGGTAAATAGTCCTGTTTGTAACTTGAGTGAGGCAACTTCAGAGCGATCTAGAAGTTTGGCGCGACCTGTAACTATGCATTATATATTTTGATCATTAGTTATAATTAAACTGGTCATTCACTACGTAAAAAAACTGGTTGTTACTGAATACTAAACATATTCAAAGAATATAATTATTAAATTATTTTAGAATAAAAAAATAACTGTGGTCACCGCCCACCGCTGACTAGACGAAAAACCAACAGCACTTATTAATTTTAACAAGAGGCAAGCTTGAAATATTTCTTAACAAAATTCCCTACGTTTTATGAAACGCTAAACGTTTTTCAGTATTATATAAAAAAACCCACTCGTAACTCAATTCCAGTTATGAATAACGGCAGGAATCTAGGTTAGTGTAGAATTCACGCCACAAAAGCTCTGAGGTTTTATTTTGAAATTCTTTTGTTGAAATTAAATTAAAATGTATCTAATTGTAAATTTTTAATCACGACTATTATTTTTCTGTCGTAAAGAAACCCTAACCCCTTTGTAAGTATTTATAACACTATCACGTCTTTATACCTAACGGAGCAGACAGAGTATTTTGGGTCTTGCGGCTCTAAGCAGACAGAGCCCAAGGCTGCAAGATTCATAGACGATTTTAGCGTGATACTGAGCGAGAATATAAATAATTACATTTTTCACAAAAAAAAAACCGCCTTCATTATTTTTAGTAGTTTCTTACATATCTCCAAAGTTCTTCATCATATCTTCATCAAAATAAAATGGGACAAACTTGGTAGTAAAGGCTTCGTAATTGGATGCGTGATTCGTACATTATCTTTTTATAGTTAAGATTTTCTCAATTTTGTCTCTTGCCCTATTTATAAATAAAACATATTTTTTTGTTGATGAAACAACAAATTCAATCATATTCATTTAAAGTGTTATGTTGTATGTAAAATAGTTTTTATTTATCAGAATTATAATGTTATACTTAATTTAAGGTTTTCTTTCAAATTCTGTTATTATAGAGGTATAACAAAAGTTAATAATGTTTGATTTTGTCACATTGCTTGGAACAAAATATAAATTAAAATTTTATTTAAATGTGTAAGTAATATGTAATGAGGAAATTCGTTGGGGTGATTTGAAGTCACAGTAGCAAAATTGGAAGTGCACTCACAGTACAGATGTGAGGGGCGTGAGTTCGAATCGAGAAATTTTTCATCACATATTTTTATTTCGCAATGGAATTTTAATTAAACAACTAGAAATTATCTAATCGAAATCCCCATGAGGCTGGCCAAGTAAACTGAAGCTCCGAAAAAAA
Source organism: Acrobasis repandana (assembly GCA_963576875.1). Taxonomy (NCBI): domain Eukaryota; kingdom Metazoa; phylum Arthropoda; class Insecta; order Lepidoptera; family Pyralidae; genus Acrobasis; species Acrobasis repandana. The sequence continues at coordinate 3,080,782 of OY756230.1, read as the reverse complement.
AAGATAAAAAAAAAGCCAAAGGTAAAAGCCAAGTTTATGAAGTTTATGAACATGATTGAATAAAAAAGTTAAATACTTAAATATGTACGATTATAAAAGTATTAATTACTCTGTACATTTTATATGTATGGCAGGACCGAATCAGTTGTGATGGCGCTATTATCAATATAAAACATTCTGTACAGTTAATAGTTATAAACATGAATATAAAGTTTCTTTATACTGGAAGGTAACTATTGCTTATGAATTGCAAATAGGCAATGCTTCAAAACTATGTATAATACTAATATGAAATATATCAAAACATACGCATACATTCAAATGTATGAGAAAATAAGTCTTCAGTAATCATTTAAGATAGTACATTTATTTGTATATACTACATACAAGTTAAGAAAAATATTCATAAGGTAACCGAAATAAATGAACGACATCACAAACAACATATTTTACAAAAGGCACAAATAATTTAAGTACCTACACTAATTTAAACTTTGTAATGACGTAATATAGACTAACTAAATCTACAAATTACCCCAAGTTTTACAATGTAATGTTACACATTATTAAAATTAATTTTATTCTTAAACTTTGTATTAATTACTTTCTAAATGATATCTAACGTTTCATTTAATGAAATTACAAACCTTAAGTTTCTATTACATTTTCATTAAATTATCATTTGTTACACTAAATTGATTGAAAAGTAGACCGTATTAGGTAAGTATTAATGTAAATTACTTATATTCGGTTATATTAAATTTTTTAAATATTTTATAATCAACTTTAGACTCGACGAATTTGTAAATTCTAAACTTTTAAACTTTACACAATGAAATATTTTACGTTTAGTACAAAAATGTTTGCTGCTAATAATAAAATAATATATCACGAGATTTCTCATTAGTATGAGAACCTTAAACTTTTTTTTTTGTATTTCGGTAAGTATACAATTAAATTAGACTATATTGTTCAATACGTTGCCGTGTGGTTCCCGGTAGAGTAGAATAAGACCACTCCAAGTCTTCCCGTGGATGTCGTAGAAGGCGACTTAGGAAACACAAGCTAAAGAAAGCTTATAAACATCAATGAGACCTCTCCAACCCGTCTGGCCATCGTGGGGAGTGCAGGCTAAATCCTCTATCTACTCTGGCTAAATATGGCTCTGGTAGTACAGAGCGTCGTGCTCCTGCAGTGGAGACTAATAAACGGGCAAGTGCGAGTCGGACTCGTACATGAAGGGTTCCGTGCCACCGTGCAATGTTTTAAAACGCTGAAGAAACACGTTTCTTGTATGACGACCCCCTTTAATTTTTAACTTTTTTTTATTTTTAGTATTCGTTGTTATATCCGCCACAGTAATACTATTACGGTTCAAGAGATAGAGCCCTGTGACTGACGGACAGACAGACAGACAGACGGACAGACAGCGGAGTCTCAGTAATAGGATCCCGTTTGCACCCTTCGGGTACGGAACCCTAAAAAGACCTGATGATGATGATGTTACTCAATGTCAATAACTAAACTTGACCTTAAAATATTTCTCATAATTCAATATAACCTTATATAAGAAGACCTTAATTATATTTTACACCTTATGTCTATATACCCAAACCCTTTATTGTATCGCCAGCTACAATATTTTTGGCACACTACTAAATATCTAAATTCGTTTAGTCTAAAACTAACTTAGCTAAGTCTTTCTGTAAGCTATGTACATAGGAACAACAGTAAGTATTCGCGCTTATGTACTTTTTATTATGTACATAATGTATTTACATTTAGGCAAGTCAGGGTATGAAATCATTTTTAAATTTGCGTTAATGCAAATAAAAAATACCTACACAATTTTTAATTAAAAATGATTAAACCATTAATTTTTTATTTGTTTTTATGTTCATTGATGAATATTAAATTGTGAATACAGTTTGGAAATGCCTGATAATAATTTAAAAAATGATTTAAAAAAAATTAGTTACTTCTTTGTATTCTTCGATTCGAAGCTGAGAACTGGTACTTATGCGATATTTTTTTAATGACAATGGTTTTTTACATTGTGAAAGTATGATTTATTTTACATTGTCTTGCATGTACTGTGTTAACAATCACTGGAAAGTTTCAAACAATTCGTAAAACTGACTGGCGACTGGCAATCTTAAACGACTCAGTTTTTTTAAACACAGTCATCATAAGTATTTTTATATAATTTGAGCTGTTATGTTGTAAAAGGCAATACATGCGTGTATTTTATTTAGTAATTATCTAGCAAACTAAATTTGCGTCCTTCTTGCCAAACGGCCGGTGGTGATAATATATCATCCATACCATCCATATATCGATAATAGACGATATCAGAAATGGGAATATTACCTACATTTTAAAAATATAAGTACAGTAGTTAGTAGTTCAAACGCAAATATTTTAATTTGTTACGTCCAGGTTATTTGACAATATCCGATGCTACTGGGTAACTTTTTCTATCATCAGAAGTGGGATCAGTCAGGCATTGTCCCGTTAAGCGCGCTCAGCGCCGCCCTGTCCATGCTCGTATACCCCTTAACATCATCGGAAATTAAATACTTGTCAAATAATTGTAATGTTAAATAATTTTCGGACACTGCGTTATATTATGTTTCGTCCAGGATCTATAAATCCGACATCAGAAGTGGGATCAACCAGACATCTTTCCTTTGAGTGCATCCAGCGCCGCCCTATCCATAATTCTATACTTGTATACGCCTTAAAGTCATGGGAAACTAATATATAGTTTGCAAATTCAAAATGTTTATTATGTTACGTCCAGGATTTTTAAATCCGACATTAGTAGTGGGATCAACCAGACATGGTCCCGTTGAGCGCACCCAGCGCCGCCCGGTCGATGCTAGCGTACTCCTTGCCGGAGCGGGGCCTGGCCGCGTGGCGGTCGGCGGACACGTCGCACGAGCTGAATGAAGACACTGACAGGGACTCCATGTAGTCCGAGGTGTCGGAGGCGCCGCTCGAGGTGCTCTTGTTGGTAAGCTGGCTGTGGCGCGCGGTGAGGTCCGTCTCCACTGTGAGAACAAGAGTTTGGATAAGGAAGGTAAACGCAGAGGTAGGTACATAGTTAGTAGAATAGAGAGAAAAAGTAGCTGATAATAGAAGACTGCTGGATGGATCCAAATTGGATATAGAAAGGGGAAAATTATTGGCCGTTTGATACGTCATGACTTATTATTAGAAAAATATACCGAAAGGAAGGATAAAGAGGAGACAAGGAAGATTTATGTGGACCAACAAAGAAAAGGCCGGAGTCAAGTATCAAGTGCGAAGTCACAAAGCCGAAGATTGAGAAGTATGACGCATACTCCACTAACAAGAAGTTAAGCTTTTGATTTAGAAGAAAGTAAGCGAAAAAAAAATCAATGTTGGATAATACTTCTTTTCAATGCGATATCTACAAACTACTGATAGAACAGTCATTTAAGCAAAAAAAGGGGTCAATCTCGGAGTGAAACGCAACAAACTGGATTTTTTTAAACCTGGTTTGGTGGCTAATCGGGTAAGGTGGTTGTAATCGTCCCATTTCTAAATAGGCCCGACATAGCACCCGAGGACCATTTTTTCTTAGGTATGGGACAAAAGGGGCTTACTGGGACTAGGCCCAACTTGTAGTTTTAAACTTTATTAGCTTATTCTGTCTCAATATTATCCGAGGTTAAACCTTAATATTACTGGACTAAAGCGTTTCGGAATGGAAACGGAAGTTAGGCTAGAAAAAAATTGTTAATGTTGACCCGATTAACCCGATTTTAAGTAACAATCATGTAAAAAATCATCGTTTTGAAAACGATGAAAGAAAAGAAGAAAAAGAACAATCATGTAACATAAAATAATAAAATCATACTTACAATGATTCTTCTTCCGCCTCGTCAACGTATCGACATCGCATGAATTTGATTTGGTTAGCGCCGACACTTCTTCAAAATGAAACGTCAGATTCTTTAAGGGATCCGACGATGTCGACTTTAAGAACGGCGTGTGCACCGGCGTCATCGACATTCTCATCTGCTTATTGCACTTCATATGTTTCTTCGTCGATTTCGCACTTGTTATCGGCATTTCGAAGTCTGTAAAGTCTCCCTTATGGTGCTTCAGGGATCCCGTCGACACCCCAGAATCGTTGGAACTCGAAGAGTCCCGATTTTTATCGGATTTACTCGGCACACTCGAAGATCGCCTGATTTTGACTGCGTCGCGAAATCGAGTGATAAATATGTTTTCGCTTTTCGATTCGGGCACTTTGAATGTCTTGTCCGAAGACTCGATTATTTCTAATGGCTTTGACAAATGCTCATCGTTTATTCTATCGCTCTTTGGTGCTTTTCTTAGCACAGTAGGAGTTAGGCATATTTGACTATTAATACCGAAGTCATCTTCATGTCTTTTGGTAAAGTCAGCTGAACTAGATCTTCTCGTACTGATAGTGCTAACTGTATCTGAATGTTGCGTTGGATCTGACACGTGACTGATCCGACTCACATTGTCTGAGTAATTCTTATTGCTATTACTCGAAATGCTGATTTCTAGCGGTTCCATATGAATATAGTTCAAATGATCATTACAGCATTCAGTGGACGGATGCACTGTATTAGTTGTCGCTGTGGAAATGTCATCGTCGTGTTCAGGGATATCTTCTAAAGCGTCTAGCTCCTCTTGACTAAATCCTGCGCTCCTTAATATCTGCAGAGAACTTTCAAACTTCTCTAGTGTTGTAGAAATATCTAAATTAGCGTAGTTGCCGTAATCTACTTGTGGCTTTTTGGTTATAGGGGTAACGTTAACGTAATTAGAATGTGATTCTACAGAAACATCATTATTATTAACACTAGTATCACATGCGTTGTTGTTCTCAGTGGCCTGGTTGTTTTCGGGTTTGGCTTCAGTCATTTGTGAACAGTTACACGCTTGGCCGTTGAGAAGACATTTCAGTTTCTTTGGTGTGTCGTAAAGGCTTGCGGGATTGTTACCGTCGACGGGATGCTCCTGAAAATGTGAATAAAAAAATATTTTACCATTTTACTAGGTATAATATAGCAAAATTTTGGTGGTACGGAAATCATAATAACTTTTTGGTCTCCCACTATGTACGGGCAAATGAGCTAGGGAATTGGCGATAATTTTAATCATGCGGCTAGCATCCCATCACTGTTTTGATTCCCTTTTCGCATCCATTACGACTCTGGACTCTGTCTACCTCGTTAGGGATAAAGACGTGATACGGTGATAATAACAGTATCGTACTATCAGAGTTATCTCGAATTAGCGATTGAAAATGTTATTTGAGATATTACAAGAAAAGTATTCTAAAGTCTAAGTTTACAAATTGTGTCTCTTATTTGCTTTTACTTCATCGAACCCAGACAGTTTGCCTTGCCACCTAAATTCTTATAATGTTACTTTTGCTTTTATTTCAAAGTAATTTTAGTTTTTAAATTATTTTACAATATTAAAAACTGACCTGTATTAGAGGCATCGGCGTTTTTGGGACGTCATAATTCTCATAAGGTCCACTGAACGCCTTCTTCCGACAGCAGCAAGGTTTCGGCTGCTGCCAGCACTGGCAAGCACCCCCGGTCTTCACTGGAATAGTCGGTGTACAGCATGCCACAGGGCTTGCCCTCTTAGAGTCAAAACTCTTATCTAAGTGGCATGAGCTGCGTGGCACACTGTACTCGGAGGCGCTGCCACTGGATCTGGAGTATATGGATGCTCGATCAGAGTCTGATCGCTTTTCCATGATGTTGTCCATGGTCCAGACTGGCGACATGATAGATCCGGGCGTGCCCATTGATGACCTGGAATTTTAAGATTTTATGAAAAGTTGGATTTTGTTTCGACAATTCAATGTAAGTAGTCTTAATAAGTATTGTCCTGTCAGATATAGGATACATTAAGCGCACCCCGGACTTCGTCGCAACACAGCTCAGGATACAACGGGGAATGCGCCAAGATAAAGAAACATTCTCGAAGATGATTTTCATGTCGATGATCACTCAAAGATGAGGACGATGAGAAGTGGAGAAGAGAAAGTCTTCCTGTCCTCTTTTTGTTTGGTGTCAACTTTAGTAGCATTTAGTGATATTGTACCTGGTCAAGTGACTGATCTTTCCTATGCAGCTGGAGCACCTTGGTAGTGACGTAGGTCTCCTAAACTTGTCCTCTCCGTTGCTATCCAAGCTTGTGTCCAGGTCTGACAGACAGTGCATGGTCTGGCTGGACGGGGCTCCCCAGTTGGGGGACACCGACCGAAGGGAGGAGTGGAAGCAGTCGTCCATGTATGAACTGGTGTCGGAGAAACGTTTATCCAGAACTGTAAAGCGAAAATTTAAAAATGTAAATGACAAAATAACGTGCGGTGCAATGTCGAAGGCGACTTAAGAAGGAAACACTAAGGTTGAGAGAATTGAAAAATAGGCGAATGAAATGAATGAATGAATAACTCTTTATTGCACCAAAAAAAAAAAAATTAACAAAACACAAATTGTAAATATATATACATAGGTACAATGGGCGGTCTTATCGCTGACAGCGATCTCTTCCAGACAACCAGTGGATGGAGAGAAATGTAGGCACGTGAAAAAGAAACGGTGGCGCAAAGAAAACGATAAAATGAGATAAATAGTTACATACATAAGGCTACTTTTAAATTAGCATATATCAATACACTACACGTAAAGGTATTCTATAATATACTTACACATAAAAACTACATATTTATAATACAATATATCTACTTATATAGGTATAATTAATATAGTATACATATACATATACATTATATATATACATATACATTATATATATATATATATATATATATATATATATATATAAATACATATACTACCATTTCTTTAATAATGTACGATTACTTAGCTAGATAGACTTCTTTAAGTCTATTTTTGAAGACAGAGACAGATTGTGCGCGTCTGATAGACTCAGGCAGTTCGTTCCACAAACGCACAGCTTGAACTGTGAACGAGTGGTCGTAGAAGGATGACCGATGCATTGGCAAAATGAGCATGAAATCCATTGCTTAAGGTGAATACTAAGCAACAGTAGCGCCCTCATTTGTAATAAATTGGTAACTCGTAAATATGGTGATAATTTCCATATTGCTAACCGTCAGGCACTAGAGCCTTTTAAATTATTTTATGAACTGCCGTTGAAACTATTATTAGTGATCGTTTAGCGGAAACGACTTTTAAAGTTAGACGGACTAATCTCAACTGGCCATAGATTCTAACCAACTTCAAGCTTAGCAAAAATACAGTTCTTCAAAAAGAACAAATTTCGCAAGTTTTAATGTCCACTAACTGTTTTAATTGTGCGAATTATGTTAATCCCGCTCGGAACCTCGATCACTTCGCAAATTCATAACTCGATTCCAGAAACTTGGCGCGTGGGCCTTAGCCATCAATTAGTAATTCTGCGAAATAACTGCCCATTTACCGAACAGCCCTCGATTATACTCCATTTTGGAATGGAATAAAATTATTTAAGAATTCATTATATCAATTTAATTATTGGAAAATTCAGCTTGATTATAATGGCTAACCAAACTTTCCGAACTGCCTACTAAATCATGAATGAATACGGTCGCCCACTGCCCGGGCAACTTGAGCAGTGCTGCTCTTTGTACTTGTTTGCAGTAGTTCATCATCATCATCGTCAGGTCTTTTTTAGTCTCCACTGCAGAAGCACAACCCTCTCTGTACTACCAGAGTCGTATTTAGCCAGAGTAGATAGAGGATTTAGCCTACAATCCTCACGCTACCCAGACGGGTTGGAGGGGTTTCATTGATGTTTATAAGCTTTGTTTAGCTTGTGATTCCTAAGTCGTCTTCTAAGACATCCACGGGAAGACTTGGAGTGGTCCTATTCTACTCTGCCGGGAACCACACGACTATTGGTTTCGGTTACGGCTAACGGTTTGCAAAAGTTATCATTTTATAAAGTTAGTGCTAGAACATTGCCAAATAAGGGAATTACCAACCTGATCCACATCTAGAAGCTATGCTAAGCCTAGACTGGGCATCGTGACTATAAACGTTGAGGATGTCGGTGAGCTCCCTGCCGCCCTCCGCTGCGAAGACAAACAGGCCTTCGCCCTTGCCGCAGCGGGAGCCGCCTTCTACACAGAACCGCTTGTCGACCATGCCATAGCGCCTGTGGAAGAAAAGATATATTTTAAGAAATGTTATTAGAGCGAGAATCCGCTAGTTGTCAAAAAGTCTAATAAGATATAAGTATATTTTTTCTTAACGCCAAAAAAAACATTTTCTATGGGATTTATATGAAATACTTATCACATCGTGACGTCATAAATAAATAGACAAATCACGCTGATTAAGCTAGCCCCAAATTAGGTTTTTTTTAAACTTGTGTTATGGGATACTAATTTAACGATATTATATTTTATGATAAATACATATATAGATAAACATACAAGACCCAGGACAATTTGAAAAAGGCAATTTTCCAACTTGCCCTGGCTGGGGAAAAACCCAGAGCCTCCGGATTAGCGGTCTAAAGTGAGTCATAGTTTCTTGGCATCTAATAGCTCTTAATATATTTTTTTTACAATCACGTTCAAAATGGATATGTGATCAATGACACTCTTATCATTACAAAATAATTTATTTATGAACCTGGATACTACCATTACTAGGTTATTCAATATTTTAACTTAAATTATACACACGCATAGCATCACGTCTTTATCCTTATCGGGGCAGACAGAGCATTTTGGGTCTTGCGGCTCTAAGCAGGCAGAGCCCAGGGCTGCAAGACCTATAGGTCACTTTAGCGTGATGGTGGGCGAGAAAGTGGAAAAAGGAAGCAAAATAGTGATGGGTTGCTAGCGGCATCGCATATTCGCATTTTCACCCTTTCCCTCAATCGACTATTAGGATATATTTTTTCACGAGATTCAATAAAATATGTCATTATAAGTACAAGGGTTTGACCCTAGTAGTATAATTATTTTATTGCACTTTGATACAAAGAGAGCCTAACCAAATTATAAAGCAGCCAGCCAATTGCAAGAACAATTAGAGAAAACTAAATTAATCATAATAGTTTAATCGCATACTAAATGCTTCAGACGATTTAGAAGTTCAGACCACCCGCATACATGGTCTAATTAATTTCAAACGATAATTGTTTTTGATGAGGTTTGATGTATGTTGAATGTATGATTGATGGTGTTTTCAATGTTGGTAAGTTCAAGTGAGAGGGAATTAGGATTGTAGGGCTAATAATGGTTTACGTAAACTGTATTAGGTACCAATGTCAGTAGCAAGCGGACCCCGGGCTTCACAGCATTACAGCTGAGGATGCAACTGGGAATACGCTGTGATGAAAGAGAAGGGAGTTTAATTTTTACCCCGTGTGGTTCCGGGTTAGAATAGGACCACTCCATCTCTTCCTGTGGATGTCGTAAGAGGCGACTAAAGGTCTTAAGCACAAACATCTCGTGCTACAATTGTATTTCCAAGGAGGGTTAACATTGGGCAGCAGCCGGTTGTAAATTTTTTCGCACAAATACGTTCCCGAAGAGGGATGACTTCCGGCAGGCGGCCGGTCGTAAAATTTTACAGCCAAATTATTTTAACTGTTCCGGCATTTTCATCTTCACTTGGCAAGGTCTTTGGCATCTTTGGGTGACCATTGACATGCATGTTATATTTAAGGAAAAAGCGCGAAAGCGCACATCGGGCTCCGAAGCAGCATAGCTGAGAATGCAACTGGGAACGCGCTAAGATGATGAAAAAGAAGATGTATATTTTTGAAACGTGATATCATTTGATTTATTTTATTTTTTACTTCATTACTTTATGGCCTATAAACGGCGCCATATTGGATTAAGTGTAAAGTCACACAGCCTATAATCAGGAGACAGCCTAGACGCTAGACGCTTCCAACGTATCTAGCTATTTAGTGTATTAGATGTACCATGGATACCATGGACTATAAGGGAACAGATGAACATGTACACATAGCGGCGAAAAACATTTTGGCTGAATAAAAATTTCTTCCAAAGAATATCATTTAAAATACAGACGCCAGAATATAAAACATCGCTGAAAGAGCGAACAAAACGAGTGCAGTAAAGCGTTTGTATTTAGTCGGTTAGTCGCGGTTAGTGGTCGGGTCACGTACTGAGCGCAGCGCCCATCTTCCAAAGAGGATGCATATGAATGCAGTGCCTGGTTTAATGTGGACTAAATCATAATAGAGGAAGTCAGAAACGGTCACCCAGTTATTTATTGTTTTCGACGAAAATTTGCATAAACGCTAGTTGTTTTGCATTTAAATGGAGCTTTGTAAAGCAAATAGAGTATTGCGCGATTTCATTTGTGTTTTAATGATTGTGAACACCGATAGTTCATAAAATATCGCGCGCGATTATATACTGTCGACAAACTGTGAACTGTACCACTCTGCTCACAGTATAACGTATTAATTTTCGATAGTTTGTAATCTATCCACGTCACACCGTTAAATTGTGAAAAAACAGAGAGAGTTCATAAAACCTGTCCAATTTAATTACTTAAATTTTTTTTTACCGTCCCTCATTGGTCGGTCTTGGCGGTAGCTCGCTCTGCGTCTTGCATCTTACGATACTAGTACAGGTATTTCTTGAGATATTCTTTGAGATACATGATGTGCATTAACTGAATACTTATTATATGTTTTTTTCTATATGACAGACAAGAATCATATTTCTATCTATCTAACATTAGGATAAATTTACTTCAAAAAGGTCAAATACAAGCAGCATTAATTTTTTCCAATGTTTAATAACTTGTACAAAATGAAAACACAGCACTATTTTCAAAATACCGTTCGCTTCTATAATGAAGCTACCATTTCCAATGAAACACGAGCCATAGCAATTAAGACTAGCAGTCTTGCTCTTGCACCAAGGGCGGATCCAAGGAGCTCAAAGGGGGGTCATGATTTCCCCTGAGCTATGTGAAACCTTCTAATGAAATAAACATTAAATATTCTCTTGTCAAAGACATATAATCTCATAAAAGAATCTACAAAATTCACTTATACTCGTAATGAGAACTTACAAATTTACATTTAATATTGTAAGCGATAAAAGAAAAATATATTTATTTATTTGTTTGATTTACAAAATTTATATTTTTAAACTTTTATTTTTAACTGAACAAAATTTATATTTTTAAATTTAGTTTTAAATTTATGTTTTAGTTTAGTTTTAGTTAATTTTTTTACGGAAATTTGTTTAATATAATAAAAGAGAGCACTTTGTGTGATAGATATTAAATGTTTATAACTGATGTCTATTTCAGGCACTGTTGAAAGTTTAATAGTCCTTTGACATATTTACAAAATGTTTAAATTTCCACTTATTTGTGTGTAGCCAATAATCCAGTCTATTAATTTAGTTCATAGATGTGGCAGACACTACTTCCTCAGTATAGGTACTATTAGGTTGCTTAAACAGTGTTTTGGCTAGCTACAAACAAAGTTTTAGGTAAGTATGTGTAAATTTGATATATTTTTTGTATAATTTGTATTAAAAGTTTAAGTGATAGTGTGATAAATAAGCAGAAAATAACAAAATTAATGTTATCCGCGAAGAGATAAATCTGCAAACGCAGTTGACTACTCCGCTCTCTCTCATCTCAGCGTATTCCCAGTTGCATCCTCAGCTATATTGCTATGAAGCCTGGGGTTCGCTTTCAGGCTTTTTCTTGTCCACTTCGCACGGTCTTGAGCATCCTTGGTTGTAAGACCATTGGCACGCATATCATCCCTGACGACGTCAAGCCAGTATTTCTTGGGTCTACCCACGTATGCCGGGATGGCTATATATTTGTAATTATCTACTCTGTCTTATAGACTAATGGATAGTACGGCCCTGGTGACATGCGACCCCCCTTAATTCGCCTGGATCCGTCCTTGTCTTGCACTGGATCCGAACAGCCAAGAAGACGCGAATCAAAATAATCGGCAGACGTCCACCGCACTACCGCATCGTCTATAACTCTGTGCCACAGACAAGACACTGATACCGAACACCTAGATGTGTTTATCTATCTATGTATTTATTACAAAATATGGTATCGTTGAGTTAGCATCCCATAACGGTCACAACACAACTTACTTTTCAAAGTCAAATTCAAAGTAAAAGTCAAAAGTCAAAATTATTTATTGCTTAACTGTGTTTTTAAAGATGATTATACATAATGTGGTATGTTTCAACAGTTTGCCCTTTTAGGCATGCAATAGTGATAAAACAATAAAATCATAATAATTGGAAGCAAAACAGTTTACAATTATAACCAATACTAACCAATTAGTTAGATTATCCAAAAATAATGTACCCATTTTTTTCAGTTTATCAAAAAAGTAAAAATACACAAAGATACAGAGTATATAAGTTGGGCTGGTGCCGTCAATGCTGTGTAAAAATCTTACGAATCCATGACGTCATGCGGAATTGAAATGCGCTGTATGTTCGTCATTTATTGTTTCTCAGAGAAAAGAAATAATACGTGTACAATGTTTTTTAATAATCTAACCGATGTGCCAAAAATATTTTTTCAGTCATCATACATATTGTCCCGATCTAAAAAGATGTGGACAAATCACACTGAAAAGTAAGTTTAGATGTGAAATAAGTAAAAAAATAAGCTATGGCTTTAACAATACAATTTAATGTGCTAGGAATGCTTTAACCATTTCAGGCACAGTTTCATATAGTTTGAATTATAAATAAAATAGTACGATATATGGTTTAATTATGGTTTATTAACTAGGAAAAATACAAAAAACCATAACATTTACTTAAAGCTTTTAAGGAATAGGGTGGTTAGTTAGCTAACCACTGTGACTATATGATAAAAATATAATGAAATATTATTTACAATGAAATAACCGAACTAAGGTTGTTTTTATTGTTTATGAAAGTCTAAAAAGCAAGTTTTATCTTTGCGGATGCAAAGAGGTACCTTACAGGTGTTACATTACCAGACAGTATGTGCTGGATTTTTTGGAACTGCATTTTGCACACCTAGAAGTACTGCTTTCAGGTTGATGCAATTGCTTTCCCTGCGTACCTAATTCAGCTGGAACTGACGTCTCGTGACGTTTTATCCGTACTTAAGTGCAAAGGATAAGATGGTCCAGAGCCACTAGAGTTCTGAACCTACTCTGGGTTTTCTATCCAGAGCCGGGGTTAGTATCACTTGGTAGACACTTCTACGAAAGTCAGAGGTTAATTTGTCGAAGTCTGCTCGGATTTCTTTTTGAAGATCAATATTTACACGTTAAAGAATTTATAACTGCGCAGTCTAGATAGTGAAAAAAAAATGCAATGCCACCATTTGTGCGATTTTCCATCAATAAAATATAAGTAGGTACCCTTTATTTGGTCGAATTTGACCACAAAATTCATGTTATTATTGAACTTCATCACAGCTTCTGGACAAAGTATTTTACTCTTTTCCATACTGCATTCCGTGCGAGTAACAATAGCTGTACTTCTGGCATCTATGTAATTGATAAGATTATACACAGATATTTTTTATTCTTTTCATTTTAGCACCGACACATTTGTGTCACTAATACGGAAATCATTTTGTCCGGCCCAAGTTCTTTGTCATCCTTAAGTTGTGGCAAAAACTTGCGATTGACTTGACCGTTCTACAAGCCAATATATTCTGTTTTTGCAGATCAACTTGTAATGGATAGCTATTAAAATAATTGAGAAAAAAAACTTATAAGTTTTTAGATTCTAAGTTCGAGCGATATTGTTGGACTACCTTCCCACCGAGATCATTTTGAATGATGTCACCCTCTTTTTACCTATAAATTTTAAAATCTAAGCAATACCTAGACGCAGTACACTTTATTCATACTTTGTACCCACATCTTATAGTTTTTTTTTGGCATATACTGTTTCATGAGCCAAGAATCATCACAGTTGGCTGCTTATAATCTAATTCTTTATCAGAATCCAAACTATAGAGTCTCTCGTTATCTGAAGGTATACTTTCTAGCAGATTTTTTTCGATATCACCGTCAGTAAGAATTCGCGGCATTCTGAAAAATACTTGGAGGAAATAAATAAAATTAATCTAAAATAGTCACGGTGGTTAGTAATAAAACCACCTTATTTTAAAAGTCTTGTACAAAAGTATATAAAAGCTGACGTTTATTTTTTATTTAAAATAAAAAACAAAGATCCTAAGCAACAAATAAATACACTTATTACGCTGAGATACGCAATCTTACCTTTTTTACGAAATTTTATAACAGTCCCTTGAGAAATCAGCACTGCACATTTTTTTTAATTCTAATCCACTGCCAAACTATCGTAGCCTGGCATTTAAATTGTGCACCGCACAGTCAATTGTAATACAGAAATACATAATAATACAAATATTTTACAATATATGGTGCGGAAATATAAAAAAAATATATAAAAATAGGTGGTTAGTTAACTAACCACTAAACCTGAAAGAGACAACATCGACGTTAAATTTAATGAAATTTAATCATATTAGTCGTACAACGATTTGTATGGATTTGTGATCAAATGACTTAAACTAGGCTGCAGAAAGTCGCTGACAGCAGCCTGCATCAAGCAGTCTGTTTTCAATTTAAAATCTTGGGCAAAGCCTTTCTTCATCTAAGCGCGGTCCCGGTTGCATCCTCAGCTGTACTGCTTCGGAGCCCTCGGTGCGTTTTACCGCTTTTTCTACTCTAAATATAATATGCATGTTAGTGGTCACCCAAGGATGCCAAAAGTCATGCAATGTTCGAGTTTTCGTTATAAGAAAGTATAAAATTTTCTGCACAAGCGGTGTTAAGGACCTTCGTCCCAATATAAACACATCCAGAATTAATATTCTATGCCCTTCAAGACCGAGATATCTGGTTTCTGCGAAATTCCCTGTCGCGGCAAATGAAATTCCTCTGTGGTCAAATAATTTCCAATCTGCAGCCTTAGCTAGATTTACGCTGGCTAACCAGTGATATTTAGGAGCTTTTAGACCAATATGGTAGGGGGCCATTCATAAACTACGTCACAGCAATGGGGGAAACGCGGGACATGGGATTCAGATTAAATTTAGCGTTACAAAATATTAAGGATAATCCATAAAAATTTTGGTCTAGGTACCTATTTCGTTTTAAATCGGTTTAGAAATCGCTTAGACAAGTAATATAAGGATATTTTGCCGTCATCGGAATATTTTTATACTAGTGTGTAGTGTGACTCAAACTGATATGCAAGTATAAATTAATCGCAGTAGTATTTTTTTGTAATTTTTTTAATGAAAATAAATTGTTTGAGACGAATTTATGACTCTACCGTAGCAATCTATGATAAACTGTGTTAGTTAACCCAAAGAAAAGATAAGAAAAGGCCATCTTTTACAACAAACCCAGTTTATGGCAGGGTTGTTTTCTTCAGAAAGGTTATTATTGCCTATTTAGCTATTCTTTTTGACCAATCGTTATATTGTTTTCGCATCACAAATAAAGCTATACTCCGCAAACTACCCTTTTATTGCCAGACACGTCGTTGTTATGCTAACGGTTGTCTAAGTTTTATGTGGAAATAAAATGTTCGCAAGTTTTAAGAACAAAACAGATACAGAAATGTGAAGATGTAGCACCATCAAGTCTAATCAAAATCATTTATTTATGTTTGAATGTTTGTATCACTTGATAACTGACAATTTTTTCCTTTGATATCATAAAATTTGTTGACATCAGATCATTTTAGTGCCGCATCGTTTAAAATAGGTCTATAGGTACATTATACAAGGCCTCTCGGTTTGGAAAGTAAAAAAAAAATTTTTTTTTCAATATTTGTTTTAATGGAAAGTGGTTCAGTATCACGGACTGAACTTGCTCCAAAAAGGTTGCCGGTTAATTAAAAATAACCCTGTATAAGTGTAATAAAATGCTACAGTAATTGACAACGGGTTGTCTAAATATCGGATTAGTTGCGGTTGTTCCTATAGAGTACTTTTATTGCGAGTTTATAGGTCACTAACGGCTCGCCACAGCTTTGCACGGGTAAATATACAACGTGCAAAGCTAACCTTAAAAGATTTAAGCGTACATACAAAGGGATATAAGGTAGGAAGCGACTTTATTTTATATTATACTATGTTGATGTTTAATGACTAAGTAAACATATATATTACAAACAGAAAAACGACTTTTGAAACACAAAAATGTATTTATCGTGAGACACTAGCTTATACCTATGCAGTGCGACATCTTGATAAAATATAACATCATTGACAGGAAACACGTCTTCTATTTTAACTACCGGAACAGAGGCACGCTGCGATCGTCACCAAGATTTAGATTTTATTGTAGACATAAAATAAAGACATTCGGTCGTATTTCGATGGTAAACACTAAAAACCTTAGTTCGCCGCTCACTTAGGACTAATTTCGTTGAAAGCTGAATTTTATTAGCTGCGAATGCTGCTGAATTTTTAAAGAAAATGGGGTTTTAAGTCGGAGACTATCCTTTTCCACATAATGTAATAAACTTTTGTATAAGTTATGTTATTTGAATTTTATGATTTTGTCTTGCGGCCAAATTCTTTTTCATATTTGGAAATATATTTCTTCTCATAGACGAAGTCTGCCATTCAAATAGTGTTCTCCTTTCCTAACATTTCGTTTAAGTTATAAGCTTGCTTTTAAAAATATTTTTTAATAATTACTTGTTTATTGTGTGACCAAATTATTATTCTTAATATATAATGAAAATTTCCCGCTAACATGACCGTCGATATGAACTTGATAATAAATGAAAATAGACAGTGACGCATTTAGAAATTACTTTTTATTTTCATTCTCTTAATTTTTTTTTCCATTCTACTCGTACATTGTACTCGTACCGACGACTGTATGATAATCATAAGCATGTTATTTTCTACTTTGTATGTTTTAGTTGTTCTTCAATAATAAGATAATGTCACTTTTATTAAAATGTAAAATATAAATAAAAGTCTCTCAAGCCGCAAATGGTTGTAATAAAAGTTTTCAGGCTGTAAAGTTTTCCAATATCCCCCGCACAGCATGAATGCACCGTTTATGCGGTGCAGGCGCCAGACAGACATCTGATACAGACGTTCCCGCCCGTCCATCTGTATTTGTCTTGTATCGAAGTTATTCTTACATCTTGCAGATGCGTCTGTTCCGACCGAAATGTAGTTTGTTTTTTTTTAAATAAAATTTAATTAAATTAAATGTTTTAATTTAAATTTAGTTGCATACATAAACTCGTAAATTTTTAACAAAAAAAACCGACGTCAATTTTTTTTAGGAGTTTCTTCCATATCTCGAAAGTATTTCATCATATCTTCACTAAATTAAAATGGGACCAACTTGGGAGTAAAGGCTTTAAAAAAAAGAATTATCGGTATATATTAAAATCGGTTCACAATTAGCGAAGATATCGCGTAACAAACATACATAAAAAAACATACATTTGAATTGATAACCTCCTCCTTTTTTGAAGTCGGTTAAAAATGTCATGGTGTATGTTACAATACAGTAAAAGAAAATTCAAGGAAGACGGAAAAGTGTAAAGAAATAACTTTCCATTGGTAAGTAACCGGATTTCGTTGTTTGAGATAAAATTCACGCCGACATATATTCAAAAAATAGAACAGAGGCCAACTCTTTCCACTGACAGTGACACTGTGTGATTTTTTCATATCTATCTATCTATACTTATTTATATACCATTCAACAACACACATTACTTCATAAGCTTCACATTCATTCATTCATTTATTCATTTATACATACTTGCGTACTTCCACGATATACAAACAAACACACACACCCATACTTCACTATAGCATAAATATTTCACTCCATTCCCGCTCACCTCCAATATAGGTACATTACATAATACGTAAAATAGGCACCAGTAATAATTTTATTTTGTTTTTAAATTTATGTATGTATAGCTGCGACAAAACTCTAAATGTACACTTGGGCCCAATCAAGATTATTTATCTGAACTAGAAGTAAGCAAAATAATATTATGTGCGTTCCCATATCTACATTGCCAGTCTCCAAAAACTAACAAAATCATACACTATCTCAATACTTTGATACATAATATGACATGTCGTTATAGTGATAAATTAGTGTTTTTTGACACTAACAATTTTATAAGTGAATGTCATGTGACAAAAGATAATATTTATCTTTCAAAATATTTTAGACATAAGATTGCTACATTGATAGCAAATAATATTAATTTTTGGACGAGTTTACATTGTAAACAAGATTCTAGTTTTAAGACACCTACAGACTTACCAAGTTTATGTAACGGTAATTCTGTAGACTTGACGACAGATTTAAACTGACCATTCAGACAACGGGAAGGCCTCATGAATTAAGAATACTTCATCAAAATTTAGAAGGTCTTTCCGGCAAAGAATTATTAGTAGAATTAGTTTTAAAAGAAATGGATGTGGACATTTTATGTTTGACTGAACATTGGCTGCATGAGAGTCAGATGATGTTCAGCCTAAACAACTATAATATTGTTAGCTGCTTTAACAGAAAGTCTGCTCAACGAGGGGGTTCTATAATTTTTATAAAAGATTCTTTCCGTAGCAAAGAGCGGAAGGATATTGTCAGACATTCTGTTGAGCGCTGTTGTGAGGTGGCCTGTGCCGAGCTTGATCATCATATAATTGTTTGTGTATACAGTCCACCAGATAGTAATTTCAAAAGTTTTTTAAAAGCAATGGACCAGGTCCTTAAGTCCTGTTCAACTAGTAAAAAGAATTTAATTATTTGCGGTGATTTTAATGTTGATATTTTAGTACATAATCCAAAGAGCACACAATTCCTAAATCTTTTTAAGTGTTATGGATTAGAAAACTTATTTTTTGAGCCAACCAGAATTACAGCTACATCTGGCACATGTCTTGATAATTTTTTTAGTAATATTCAATATTGTGATAAATCTGTTATCAACAAATTGCCTTCAGATCATTCTGGTGTATATGTAGCTTTTGTCAAAGAGTCCACCAGTAATTTGAGAAAAGATAAGATCTTGTGTAGACCGATTACTTCTAAAAACATAAAAAAACTTAAAAATAATTTAGATAACAAATTATTATCAGTGGTATATACAGGAAATAATCCTGACGACCATTATAATAAACTATTTAGTACTGTTTCCTCTGAGTATTCTAAAACATTGAAACAAAAAAGAGTAGTAGTTCATAGTAAATCACAGTTTAGTGAATGGGCTACTACCGGCATCTACATAAGTAGAAACAGGTTATATGATCTATATGCCCAAAAACAATATAACTTTAATCCTTCTTTTATAGAATATGTTAGAAATTATTCTAAAATATTTAAAAAAGTTTGTAGACGAGCCAAGTCGAATAGTATTAGCAAAAAAATAAATAATGCTCCTAATAAAATTAAAGAAACATGGAGTGTCATAAATAAGGAAACAGGTAAAAATAAAACCAAAGAAAATATTTGCCGAATCAAATGTAGTGGTAAAAATACTTCAAAAACTGAAGAAATAGTAAATATGTTTGATGATTATTTTACTAACATTCCTTTGGAACTCACTTCTAATGTGAGTTCTAGCGCCCAGCGTGCTGAGGCTTTGCTTAAGAGTAATGTTAGCCCTTGTGATTCTAAATTTAATTTTAAGCATGTTAGCCCTAGCGATATAATAGATGCTTTTAAACAGTTAAATTTTAAAAAATCAGAAGATCACTGGGGCATGTCAGTAGCCGTAGTAAGTCATATTATACACATAATTGCTGCCGATTTAGCTTTCATATTTAACGAATGTATTGATGAAGGCATATTTCCTAACTTAATGAAATGTAGTAAACTAATCCCCTTATTCAAAAAAGGAGAAAAAACAGACCCTGGCAACTACAGACCTATCTCTATTCTGCCAGTTTTGAGTAAGGTGTTCGAAAAGATAATGCTCAATCAAATGCTACTTCACTTTAAGACCAATAATCTTTTCCATAGCCAACACTACGGCTTTACTGCTGGAAAATCGACCACCGATGCAGGAGTAGCACTTATTACTAATATCTACGACGCGTGGGAAAACAGAAATGATGCAATTGGATCATTTTGCGATCTTTCTAAAGCATTTGATTGCGTTGATCATCCAACACTTTTGCTCAAATTTCGTCAATACGGTTTTGATGATAAGTCAATTAAATTAATAGAATCTTACTTAACAGATAGGCTTCAAACTGTTGATATAAACGGCGTAAAATCACACGGGTCTAATGTGAAAATGGGCGTTCCCCAAGGTTCAATTCTAGGACCGTTCCTTTTCTTAGTTTATGTCAATGACTTGCCTTACATGGTTGAGAAAGAGGCTGACATGGTGCTGTTTGCTGATGACACCTCGCTAATATTTAAAATAGATCGACATAACAGTGATGCTAGCGCGGTGAACAGCACCTTATCTTTAATTTCTGATTGGTTTTCGGCCAATAACCTCATGTTAAATGCGAACAAGACCCAATGCATTCGATTCTCTCTTCCTAATGTGAATCAAGCCTGCGTTGACATACTAATTAATGGCCAGAAACTCGATCTGGTTGAAAGTACTACCTTTTTAGGAATCACAATTGATTCGAAACTTCAATGGGGCGCTCATATAACTAAACTTTCTAATAGGCTTAGCTCTGCGGCTTACGCTGTTAGGAGAATAAGACAATTGACAGATGTAGCAACTGCTAGACAAGTCTACTTTAGTTACTTTCACAGTCTAATGTCTTACGGGATACTTCTATGGGGGAGTGCAGCCGACATTCAGACTATTTTTCTTTTACAAAAAAGAGCAATTCGTGCTATTTACGGTTTAGGATCGAGAGACTCACTGAGGGAATTATTCAAGGAAATAGGTATACTTACTTTTGCATCACAATTCATATTTGAAAATATAATGTATGTAAGGAAAAATATTTCCATGTTCAATAAAGTAAGTGATTTTACAGATAGAAATTTACGTAATAAGAATGACTTAGTTAGCCCGTATTACAGGCTGAATACAGTCAGTAAGTCTTTTATGGGGAAGTGTATACTTTTTTATAATAAATTGTCAGAATCGGTCCTTGATATGCCAGACTGAAAATTCAAAGCTTATGTAAAGAAAGTACTTTGTGAGAAGGCTTATTATAGGACCGATGACTATCTTAAAGACAAAAAGGTCTGGCTTGAGCTTGGCGCGGGTCCCTCTTAAAGGTTTGTATACTTAGACATGTCATAATTTAGGTACATTGGTACATACTAAATTTACAAATTGACATTATTTTAAATTTCGTAATTCTTATAATTCAATTTAATTATGACATAATAAACAATGTAATCTCTGTCCATCTATATAACTAATTTTAAGTTTTTAGTTTGTTAGTTGACGTCTTTGGAGAAAACGTGCAGTGCAGTTTGTTGCCGCTTCTTCTGCACTTGCGCCTAGGAAGCGGCGTAAACTTAGCTTTAAGTAACGATTTGACGTCAACATTTGTGCAAAACAAAACAAAGTGACTATTATTAAGAGATATTATAAATATCCTATGATAATAAAGATATTTTGAATTGAATTGAATTGAATTGAATCACAGTTATGACTAGCTGGGCCTAAGTATAACCTCATTTTAATTTGAGTAGCCATGCGTCGATGGTGTAATGTGGGTATGCTCGATTCATAAAAATGTACCGCGCTCTTTTCGTTAACCGACCGGTTGTGCATTACCCGAGATACAGACCAACGTCTAGTTCGGGGATGGACTTCCGGACGGGGCATGGACTAGGCGCCTTTAGTACCTCTTGTAACCTCTTTAAAAATATGTAAGTGTTAGTTAGGTACCTACATTGCAACACTGTAATACTTTTTGTTGTTAAACGTTTTTGGCAAATAAAGAAAGATTGTTATTGTTGTTATTGTTTGAGATAGCTGGTCTATATATTCTATGTCATTGCATTACTAGCGTTTTCACAAGTTTCACGTTTTCAGGCGTGGTCCGCACTTGGATGGGCAACGACAAGTGGCGTAAGCCTCCGTGCTTCGGAAGGCACGTAAAGCCGTTGGTCCCTGTTGTCATTATTGTATAGAGGTCGTCAAGCTAAGTCAGATGACTTTGCACTTGAAAAGTCTGACACCAGTGTTGGCCTCTTACACACACGAAAAGCAAAACAGCCGAAAGTGTCCCATACGTTATATTGTTTAATTATGCTGTAAAATCACTATTATCAGAGTTGCAATTATACTTTTCCCCTGATATTGCATCGAAATTCCAGGTCCCCGTTTCAAGAGAACATTTTTTTTTAAACAAGCGCTAATTAACAAAAACATTGACTCTGAAAATGTAAAATCTTGTCACGTAGCGAGCGTCTCTGTCTCAGGCTACAATTTCCCTGAAGCCGACCCTGTGTTTTGCCCTTTTCCATTAAAAAGATAGGGCAATATCAAAGTGTGAGCCCTAGGCGGTACCGGACTAAATGAACCTTTAGGTTCCATGGAACCCAAAGCATATTTTGTTTACACATTTAATTTAAAGTTGATCGGTTTGTAGAATCAGCGTATCACTCGTAATAAACAAAATGCTTAGAAACCGAGCTTAAATTTTAATTTAGTTTTTGTTTGGAAATATCAGTTAAATAACTCTCTTAGAAGTATGTCATTGATTCGAGAATTTTCGTTTCTGAATAGAAATTTAATTTATTATTTTTTATTTTATAGTTAAAATTAAAAAAAAATACTTTTTTTTAATTGATTAAAAAGAAAAAAAAAACGTTTTGAATTAAAATATATTATTGTACCTAATCTATTGTTTCATAAACTTGTTTTATAACGCCAGTTCCTTCTAAAATCTATTAAAAATGTACCAAAGCAAATAGATCGATTTTTAATTAATATTTTTGCGAGAGGGTCGTAAGCTATGTTTTATGTAAATGGAGCCTCTGGTTTCCATCTTCATTAGATTGATTACTGGTATTAAAACCGGCAAATTATACAAACAAACAGGCGTTCCCCTTT
Organism: Acrobasis repandana; assembly: GCA_963576875.1. NCBI lineage: Eukaryota > Metazoa > Arthropoda > Insecta > Lepidoptera > Pyralidae > Acrobasis > Acrobasis repandana. Next base: position 3,057,666 of record OY756230.1, on the reverse strand, counting down.
TACGGAAAGCCACTTATTTATAAGGGCTGCAGCGCAATCTACGGAGAGAAGAGAAGTGGATCCCATTGAATCCTAGTAGAGAAAACTACCAATATTATTAATTTTTAAAACACGCGAGAGCTTTATAAAGTTTTTGATGTTCATAAAGGAAGCTCATCTACACTATAGGTTACGTTAGGAATATCACAGAATAAATAATACAGAAGTCTCACTCAGCAAAGAAATTCAAAGTAATATCTACTCAATGTGGCTAGCGATATGGTTTAATTTAGCTCACGTCAGAACTCACCACCTTTTCGTATAAATACCTAGATATCCATTGCAAGCCAATTTCATTCTTATAACCCTGGACAAACGATTCGTATAACAAAATTTACCACCCGGAGGCGGTCTGCGCGCATAGTAATGTAGGTACATTTTCGATACCTAAACGGGGAGTGACACAGGCCTGGTAATATTATCTTTGCTATAGACTAGGTTTTTTCTGCCTAAGTACTTCATAAAAGGCGTGGAAAGATTTACTCAGTAACGCGCTTCCGATACGTGCCTCCGGTAACATAGCACCGTTGATAAACCCAGATAAAGTTTTTATCCCGCGACGGGCTAGTGCCATCCCGCTCGTTATCATGACGTAGAGCAAGATAGTGATAGACGATAGCGGTCGAAGAACGCTGTCACCGCTGCCGTGCTACGGCGGCTTTCTCCCTTACCACTAGCATGTTTTCCTTCTTAGTTGTATAATAAACACGAACACAAGACAGAAATCATTCTATCTACAGTAGTAGCTATGTACATTTTGTAGGACAACAATGTGCTCTTTTTCAGCAAAAGCTATTTTTCTGATAAAAATAGTTGACTGCAAATGTTTTAAATGTGTATAATTTAATATACAACGTGGAAGGGGCATACCCGTAATAAATCGAATCAAGGGCTATACTAGATCTTTAAAGTATAATTAAATTAAAATGTCGAAAATCCAAATAAATTTTCGACATTCCCGTACAAATCGTCTGGGCGGCTGCACACTTTTGTATGGAAATGCCGAATTTTTTTTGGATTTTATTTTAATTTCATTATACTATAATGATTCAGTATAGACCGTGGTTTGATTTATTACGGGTATGTCCTGTCCCTTCCACATTGTATATAATAAGAATATGGAGGAGGCAATAGCAAACCACTCCATTATCTCTCCCAAAAAATAGTAATTATTGCGTTTCTTTCCACACAAAGACACTGACGAGAGCTTGGCTCTTAAATGTAAACACTACGAATATGTGTAAATCTGTACTGTAACAAATCCATCAGGCAGGGAAGGGACCGACCTATACTGAACTGGGTTTAGGCTTAGGTTAGGCTTAAAGTCCGCCTGTTACATTGTTTTTTAAGTAAATAAATAAAATATTTTGACTTTGACTTTCAGCGTCATTTCTGCTCTTTGCTCATTTTGCGTCTGCTATAAGTTGGGGTATTAGGCGGCGAGTGGAACGCGTAAGTTAAGCAACGGAGACTCGAATCTGTTAATCTCCAACAACAGTGATTACTTAACTTGCTTTAAGTTGTTAAGTCGCATTGTCAGGAGCATGTGATCGCTTAACTCTCACTTACGTACGAGTACTTATATTCTGGTGCTAACAAATTGGGTTTAATATGATTATGAGTAGATGTTCAAAGTACAGTCAACGTAAAGTTATAAAAGTTTCCTTCATGAAACTTATGAGTCTAAGTTGATTTTTTTATTTTTTTAATCCGTATATTTCCAAAAATTGTGTAACATTTAGTCGGCTGTAACTACAACCGGTTATTAGCCTTACGAAACACGTAGCTAAGATAAACTTAGTAAAACGCTGTTGGATTTTTTAATAAGATAAAATATTTCTTAAAAATTCGTAATAAAACAATCAAAAAGGTAATAACAAATCTTCAATAAGGAAAACTTGGGCACAACACATAAAATATAACAATAGCACCTCGAGATAACGGCACAATCTGAATTCCCAAAATTCTGGCAACTCAAACAATTTGCTGAACTTGGGAGTTGCTTATTTGGTATGTTCTCTTTTGCACCCAAATAGGGCTGTAACACTTACCCTTATATATGAAGAATACTCCTTAAATCAGTTATATAGTACAACGCTTCCGATTTAAGGAACGCTGATTTTTTAACCTCCGACGAAAAAGAGGGGTGTTATAAAATTCATGTGTCTGTCTGTCTGTCTGTGTATCTGTATCTCTGCGTAGCTCCTCAACGAATAGTATTAATAATTTCAAGCAAAACATAAGATTATTTCGGGATAACTACTTCGGATACTAGATTTTCTCTAAATTTTCATTAAAGAAGCAAACATGATGGAAGCCTACCCTAACCTTGATATATCAACATGGCAAATGAAATAATTCCAAGTCTAAAACACAGGCAGACTTATATCTAATTTATTCATGTTTTAATTTCGGTTAATTAGGAACGGGATCTTAACAGTGACGCACCGCTTTTATCTTCCATTCTCTGTGCTAATATGATGAATTAGAATCCAAAGTAGTTAATTTATAAGCAGCGTTTGTCAAGTACCAAACGTAAAGGTATATTTCGACCTGTCAAGTACGTAAGTAAAAAAATTGAACGTTAACACTCAAATGTGTCCCATATAACACAACCCAATTAAATCTACCTACGCTAACCTACACAAATGAAGTCCACAATTCAAGTAATGGGTTTATTGTATGTGGTGTAAGAGGAAATCAATGGTATTTTTTATGTATTTCGGTATTTCCATACAAGCGGATCCCCTGATTCCTCGCCGGATAGTGTCATAGTAGAGCAATGATTTTTTCCAAAAAAAAAATGGATTTATGACATGTCTCTATTTTTTTTAATAATTTAATTATTAAAAGAGATACGAACGAAGAGATAAACCTGAAAAATTGGTAAGATGTAATAACTATATTCAAACATCTAGCAAACAAATTTGACGAGATTATATCATAAAAAGAAAACATAGGACTAGCGTGTTAAGGCCGTACCTAAATTTTCCGGGGTCCAGTGCTGCCCCCATTCAAAATAGATCATTTCAAAGAAAACGGAGACATCATTTAAAATTTTGCAACTATCAAGTCCTAGATAACCCTTCCAAGTATTTAATGAACTAATGTTTACAGTTTAAAGTGAGAACGTTAAGCTTTACTACGCACATTTGCGAAACACGGCCACTTTTGGCAAATGTGCGTAGTAAAGCTTAGCGTTCTCATTATAAACTATAAACAATAGTTCATAAAATACTTTGTAGGGTTATCTAGGAATTGATAGTAGCAAAATTTTAAATAATGTCTTCGTTTTCTTTGAAATGATTTATTTTAAATGGGGGCAGCACTGGACCCCGGAAAATTCAAGTACGGCCTTAACTTGTTATGTTAACGCCACGAAGGTCGTCAAACGAAACATCCTTCAAAAAAATTTAGCACGCAAACTTAAATATCTAGTAAATAAGTATGTAAACAAAGCCTATAAGTATACCTACATAAATGTTACCAGTAACGATAAAATTGAAAATAAAATATTACTTACATCTTTTGACAAACAAATTGTTTTAATTTCGCAGGTGAACAGGTAAACTCACTAACTCAATTCAACAATAAAATTGTTTCTTTCTATACGAATTGGTTTGCCTCGACGGCGACGGCTTCATATTTATGGCTCATCGATATCGCGTAAATTCGGACAAGCGTGATCAAGTTCGAATACTCGTGGTACCGTGCCTTGAGTGTTTTAAATAAATATAAAATTATGTGGCGCTGAATTCATCTAGCAATTTTATAACAAGTCATAATCAAAAGATAAGTAGAAAATACGCCTTCTTTTTATGTTTAACGTAGATTAGAATAATTTTGTTGTCACTATGTTATAAATATTAAACCATCAAAATATAATTCTCTAGAAGCCTACCTAATCCCGAAAAATCATTCCACGCGATATGTACCGCAGCGGGCGGAGCTTAAAATATGAACCGCGCGGCGCGACATTTCACCGTGACACTCGAGTCGTGCAGTTGCGTCGCAAAAAGTTTTCTTTGAGAATTTTGCTGTTTTTGCGATAATCGATTAATTAAAAATGCCGTCATGTGCCGTGAAGTGGTATAGAAGCCATATGGACATGAAAAACACAGGACTCGCCTTTCATATGTGAGTAAATAAACATTTTAATAATCCATACTTGACATCTGTTGACACCTCACCGCTCGATGCGTGGGTCGGGCAGCCGGCTGCTCGACCGATGCGAAGATGACGCGTGCGTGACCTTGTCGCGACCAATTGCATGCATCTTTGTCTATGTGTGTGTATGAGTGTTTCGTTGTAATTATTGTTAGTTTGTTTGCGTAAATGGAATCGTTAAATTTCTAGAGAATTATTGTTCGTAGTATTAAACCCATTCAGCATTCAGATTCAGTTTCCGTCTTTAATAAAACAAATATTATTGAAAATATAATAACACTGTTGTGATAAACTGATATTATTAAAATATTTTCTTAAGCTACCTTCCACACAAAATTTTAATATGTACCACGCGCTACTCGATTCAGAGGGCTGATCACGTTCAATGTGTTTGTGTATACAGACAAGTTTATCAGATCTTGATTAAGCTTTTTACTTTTGTTCTTAATGTGACTTGACGAACTTTTTTTCAATCTAATTAATAATGTATATTATTAATTAGATTGAAAATATATATTATAATTATTTTAAATATTTCAATACGGAACCCAAAATGGGGGCTACAGAGTGGCGTCAAGCAGAACAATCTTTTTGAAATGGCGAAGGTTTAATAAAGACACTCAGGGGGTTAATTACCAGGAAAAAAAGAGATAAAACACGGTTTTAATCTTTGCACCTATTTTAGGGAATTCTCAGATTCCCTTTGTTCAAGTTTACTCGACTTTAAAGTTGTTTACTTTGATCTTAATACTTTTGACTAGGCGCAGTTTCTGTAATTTCTTTTTATTATTCAGTTCATAATTAATGACTATATGGTACTCTAATGTTATTTATTTATTTTATTGGTTTAAGTACACTTGAAAAATTACAAACGATACATGCTTAGTTAAAATTAAAATTTCTGCCAGTACGGGTCTACTGGAGAGGGAATGGGAAGAAAAAGGTAATTGGCGTGTATAATACAAAACTAAATAAATACATAAAAAAAATACCTAAGTAATTGATTAAACTAAAATTCACACTAAAATTAACGTTAAATAACGTTATTTTCATACAGGTATTACTTTAACGGTAACGTAATAAGGGGTATCGATAATACAGTTATAAAAAAATATAATAACGTTATCAATTAACGATATAAATAACGATACTTTTTCCAATACTTGTAAAATATTATATAAATATTATACAAGTGTATAAATAACATCGCGCTGGGAATCGAACCCGAGGTAGCACAGACTATCACGACATCCGTGCAGCTCTAGTAGCGCACTAGACAACCTCTCATCAATTTATTATTTGTTTATAATTTATTATTATTCTGTCAAATATCGAAAAGAAATATAGTCTTAACAATACCTTTTACCGTTAATATCATTGGTAACGTTATCTGATTTATCGGTAAATGGTTGTAAAAATACCGTTAGCTAGCATAACGTTATCTTTGCTGATAACGTTAACGCCGTTTGACAGAATTAACGTTACCAGATTTTAACGGTATTTCCAAGCCCTGGTTTTATTTGTATAGAGAGCAGGCATCACTAACACAAGCATATCCATGCTTAAAAATTATTCCCATTACCATTCAGAAAATTGTAAACTCAGTACTGAATAACTATTTTGTTTTCTTTTGTTTTAATGTAACTTTTTTAGTTTTTCGGAACACTTTTTATACCAATACGTCTTTATCCCTAACGGGGCAGTCAGAGCCTAGGGCGGTAAGGCCCAGGCCACTAAGTCGAAATCATTTATTTATCTTTGGATTTTTGTATCACTTGATAATTGTCAATTTTTTCTTTCGATTTCACAAAAGTTATTATTTTAAATAGCATAACAATGCTCGGAAATTTATCCAAATTGAAAATATGTGATGAAAAAATCCGCCACGAGTGGTTGTCATAAAAGTCGTAAAAGTTGTTGACGTCAGATCTTTTACTTCCAGTAAGTTTAGTGCCGCTTCCTAGGCGCAAGTGCAGAAGAAGCGGCAACAAATTGCACTGCAGCATTTTCTCCAAATACGTCAACTTACAATTAGAAATGTGGTCTGAGAATACATTGTTATGTCATATAAAAATAATGCTTAATGTGACAAAACTAATGATTCGGTTCTACATACCATTTACCAAGTCAAATACAGTTCAATAATTTATATGAACATTAAAAACATTATTAGTTGTAGAGTTATTAACATTTAGAAAGTTCCTTTGTTTTTTGATGCCGATATTTATTACCACTTATAGACTTCACGCCACATTGTGTAGGCAATATATTACAGGTGTGATTGTGATTGTGTAGGCAATATATTATGGTTGTAATTACTGTGCCCCTGTGGTGCTACAACTCACTACGGCATTTAAAACTTACTTTCTAATGGTAAGCATCAACTAAATTGTTCAAACAGCTGTTTTTAATCATAGATTGATATATTGCTTCACTTTTTCTGATGATACGTTAGAATACAGTTTGTGTGTAGACTCTTATACGATATAACTACTATCTCTTTGTGGAACTTGATAGACAGTTCAGCTCCATTGCTTGGTGTGAGCTGAATCTGGATAGGTGCGCTTGTTGGTGACATAAGAACAGAGTGACTTTTTAACCATCAGCAAATTTTTTGGAGCAAGTTCAGTTCATGATACTGAATTACTTTCCCTAAAAAAATTTCTATGGGACAGAAAAAATAAAAAGATAAAATTCGCCTTCCCATACAAATCAGCGCTAAGCCAAACGGATTTGTTTGGAAGAAAGAATTTTTTTTATCGACTTTTAATTTAAAAAAAAAAAGACTACTTAGTTCAGAACTTGCTCCGAAAATTTGGTTGGTGGTTAAAAATATCTTGAGATCGTCGGTGCTTTGGAAGGCAAGTTAACCATTATGTTCCTATAGATAACAGTCGATAAACTTTGTCAAAAGCCATGGCCATTTTATAAGAAGATTTTTTTTTTCTATTTTTTATTATAATTTTTATGAAAAAGTGAAAATGTGGTTCGAAACGTACAGAAAACGGTTCCTTTAAAAAAAGTTGCACAATTTTCGTTGAAAACGAATTATGAAAATACATGACGCGGTAATGTAGACCGGTACTGTATAACATTGTATAAAATAATGCGTATGAAGAACAAGATACCGTAATTTAATGCGTTGGGAAGACCAGGTCATTTATTTGGCTCTTGTTTTCGATGTTTATATTGTAAACATGGTCTGTTATTATTAGACAACTTTCACCTCTATCCTTGTATAATCCAATAAACCCGGTTTGGCACGGACCACATAAAAATAAATACTTTTTGACCAAATATTCTCGATGGGTTTACGACGCCGGATTTGTGGTTTACAAGCGTTTTATGTCTCTCATTGAGGTCGTCACGCTAAATATAGACAAATCTATACTAATATTATAAAGCGGAAGAGTTTGTTTGTTTGTTTGTTTGTTTAAACGCGCTAATCTCAGGAACTAATGGTCCGATTTGAAAAATTCTTTTTTTGTTGGGTAGTCCCTTTATAGAGGAAGGCTTTAGGCTTTATAACATTACGTTCCGACAACCACGCGAACGAAGTCGCGGGTACAGCTAGTTTATTGATAAAATACATTTGAATATGAAACTACACAGGTACTAATAAGTAGATTTACTTGGTTTTTCTTCAAATAAATCATCTAAACGGCTAAGAGGTAATTTTTTTTACAGATTTGTGTGCATTTGACCTCTATCTAGCCTGTTGAGAAGCTAAGATGAGGTCTAAGGTGTCATCATCATCATCATCTTCCTCGCCTTCTCCCTATTTGGGGTCGGCTCTGAATGTCAACTCTCTCCATCTTTTTCTATCATTAATTATATCTGTACTAACCCCCCTATCCATCATGTCCCGCTTAACACATTCCCCCCACGTCTTTCTAGGTCGTCCTATATCTCTGTGGCCATCCACCTTCAAGTTAATCATTTTGTTAGCCAGATGGTCGGCATCCCGCCTCTTGATATGACCGTACCATGTCAAACAGTGGCTTTTTAACTTCTTTACAATTGATGCCACCTTTAAACTCCCTCTTATATATTCATTCCTGATCTTATCTATCTTCGTCACCCCACACATCCACCTAAGCATCCGCATTTCTGCTACATGTAACTTATGTTCTTCTTTCTTCTTCGTAGCCCAACATTCCCCTCCATACAGCAAAGCAGGTCTTATATATCTTTCCCATTAGTTTCAATGGGAGCCGCTTATCGCAAGTTGTTCCAGTAACATGTTTCCACTTAAGCCATCCAGTATTAATCCTTTTGGTGACATCTCGATCCACGTCTCCGTCGCTCTGTAAGACTGATCCGAGGTACTTGAAATCCGTACAAACTGGCAGCGAGGTGTCACAGATCTTTACAGCAGTAGCGCTGGAAGTTCCCCCAAAATCGCAGAACATATATTTCGTCTTCGATCGGCTGATTTTTAATCCAGCCTCTTCCAGCGCCTTTTGCCATTTATTAAGTTTTATTTGGATTCTTTCCCCTTCCTCTTCAATAAGCACGACGTCGTCTGCTCTGTACTTCTCCATTAATTGTCGGGCAGCGAAGATTGCGTCTGTTGTTCCTTTCCCGGGCATAAAGCCGAACTGGTTCTCATATACTTCTGTTTCAGCTCTAATCCTACCTTCTATAATCTTCTCCCACAATTTTAAAGTGTGGGACATGAGTTTGATCCCCCTATAATTATTACAATCATGAATATCCCCTTTATCTTTATATACTGGAACTAAATAACTATTTCTCCATTCGTTAGGTATTATTTCTCCGTGCGAAATCATATTTAATATTTTAGCAAGGAAAATTATCCCCTCATTACCTAATATTTTCCATACCTCAATCGGAATATTATCTGGGCCAACTGATTTACCATTCTTCATTCTACCGAGTGCTTTTTTAACCTCTTCTTTGTCTATTTCGTTAACTATTCCTTATGTTTTCATCTGTACCCCAAGCTATACCCTTCCTTTCGTTTTCTACATTCATAAAATTTTCAAAGTATTCTTTCCACCTTCTTTTAATGTCTTCGTCATTTACTAATACTCTTCCCTCGCTATCTTTAATGCATCTAATGTGTGTTACGTCTATACTATTATTGTGTCTTACTTTAGCTATTCTGTACAGTTTTTTTTGGCCAAATTGACTATCTAGTTTTTAAAAACATAGAATGTACCAGCTGCTTCTCTTCCCGTGCAGATCGTAAAAGCCGATTGAGGGAATGGGCGAGAATCTGAATCATATGAATAGGCGATGCGGTTAGCAACCCATCACTATTATGATTTCCCTTTTCCACCTTCATGCCCACCATTACGCTAAAAGTGGCCTGGGCTTTACCGCCCTTGGCTCTGTCTACCCCGTTAGGGATAAAGACGTGATAGTGTATCTGTATCTGTAGTTTTTTATATAAGTCATCCTGTACTTTTCCTCTAGCTATTGCTACAGCTCTTTTTGCTTCCTTTTTAGCTTTATCATAAATTTCTTTATTATTTTCTTTTTTAGGTCTAAGGTGTAACACGTAGATTTAAAAAATGCCTATTCACTCTTGCCTTGAAAATCCCTATAAATCATATGTATTAGGAAACATCGACGCAGAACTTTTATAGAACAAAGCGGAATTCATTTTTAATAGCGCGTGTACGCTCCACTTCATTATTTTGGTTACAATGTTTTTGAAAATACGTACGTTTTTTCGGCATTTCAGAATCTAAACTGTCTGACTGTACTAGTATTTTTAACCTGCTTCAAAAAAGGACGACGATCTCAATTTAACCCGTATGTTTTTTTTTGTATAAATAAATATAATATAAATATATAGGGACAAATCACACTGATTAAGCTAGCCCCAAAATAAGTTTTTTAAACTTGTGTTATGGGATACTGTTACTAGTAGCGCCACCTAGTCCACAAAATCCTTTACATGTATAGCATGCGTGGCAGCTGCTGGCAACATCTGAGCGTATAACACTCTGTATGATATATGTCACTGTGACAGCACACAGTACAAACCTCGTATCGGCAGCACGCACGTATTTTATTTTCTCTCCCGAAATACATACCGAAGAACCAACGATCAAGTGGATGCGTCGACAGATACTAACTCAACAATACTATATTTTATGACTAGCTGTGCCCGCGACTTCGTTCGCGTGGTTGTCGGAACGTAATGTTATATAGCCTAAAGCCTTCCTCTATAAATGGACTACCCAACAAAAAAAGAATTTTTCAAATCGGACCATTAGTTTCTGAGATTAGCGCGTTTAAACAAACAAACAAACAAACAAACTCTTCCGCTTTATAATATTAGTATAGATAAATACATATATAGATAAACATCCAAGACCCAGGACAATTTGAAAAAGGCCATTTTCCTATTTGCCCTGGCTGGGGATCGAACCCAGAACCTCTGGATTAGCGGTCTAGCGTGTTAACCATTACTCCACGGAGGTCGTCTGTATGATCATAATATCGATATCTTCGCCAACTGTCAACTGATTTTGATGATATTTTTTTATGTGAAAGCCTTTACTACCAAGTTGGTTCCATATTAATTTGGTGAAGACATGATAGAGAACTTTGGAGATAGGAAAGAAACTCATTAAAAAAAAAAAAAAGTCGGTAGTTTTCTTTTTTTAAATTATTTTGGAGCAAAATTCAGTTAGTATGAAATCAAATGACTATTAGGAAAACAAATATTACGTTCATTTGCTAACTTGATAAGAAAACAAGACCAGGAGCAAAAATACAGAAAAAAAGAAACACATGGCAATCAGACATACAAATGAACGTTGGGAGTCCAAGATATCTAGGATAATATATAATATATATATATATATATTATATATTATCCTAGATATCTTGGATATATATATATATTATATATATATATATATATATATATATATATATATAATATATAATATATATATATATAATTATGTATAATATTATATATTATATTGTTATTGCTATCATTTTAAAGTAAATGTTACATTACCTACTAAATTTGCACCTTTTAAATTTTTCTTTTTTCCGGCATCACTAGTGGCTTGACTGGTAGATAAAGACTTTTAGTCCGCCTATTACGTTTGTAATAAAGTTAAAAAAATAAAATTATATTTTCTGAATTTTCCTTTGCAAAAAAGGATTTACTTTTCCCATGCTAAAGTTATAACTAGTATAATAACTGCCGTGAAGCAGCATTTCCGGTTCCCCATCCATCATGGCTGACGGTTGGGTTATTGCAACTAATTTGTACTGACGACTCATCGGCCGGCCGGCGCCTTTATTTTCGGGTAACATGGGTCGAAGTTTTAGTAATTTGGATCTGAGTAAAGGCTTTGCTTTGTTGATTGACAGGAGTCTGTGCTAGAAACTTTATTATCATATTAGCCACAGGAAGTCCACTGCTGGACTTTAGGCCTTAGGCTTAGATAAAAATCGCTATCCAACGTGTGAATGCTGCCAGCCTTCTGCGCAGGATAAAATAAAAGCGGCCAAGAGCGAGTCGGACTCGCCCATGAAGGGTTCCGTAGCAGCAAGTAACATAATATCTTTAAGTTCTTGTAGTTCGTTTTTGACTGAATGAAAGTTAAATTGCGGTTTACGATTTATGACCAATTTTCGGCGGAAGTTTGAATGGTAATGTACATCATATATTTTTTTCAGTTTTATCATTCTCTTATTTTAGAAGTTACAGGGGGGGGGGGGGAGGGCACATTTTACCACTTTGGAAGTGTCTCTCACGCAAACTATTCAGTTAAAATATGTTAGAAACCTGAATATCATTATGGGGAATCCCCAAAATTTATAGTTTTTATTTTTATTTTTGTGTGAAAATCTTAATGCGGTTCACAGATTACATCTACTTACCAAGTTTCACCAGTATAGTTCTTATAGTTTCGGAAAAACGTGGCTGTGACATACGGACGGACAGACAGACACAGACATGACGAATCCTTATGGATTTCGTTTTTTCACATTTGGCTACGGAACCCTAAAAATGAGCGTGCATGTATTCGTATTTGTAAAGGCTAGTTTGTTATTTTTTTTTTAATATTTTTCATTTTTCCTTAATTAATTAGTTTTTATAGTAATTAATTTTTTTTACTCTTACGTTTTCTGAGCTGAAACTTATGTTAGTTGGGTGACAATGCAATATTATGGTACCTATAACCTGATTTCATGATGAAGCCAGAAGGTGGCATCTCTGAGATAAAACAACACAATCCCACCAAATTCGGGCTCAATTGATTTGTCTTGAAAAGCAAGCTCTCTAAAACAATAAACTAATTGTTTTATATTATTGTATTAAAGAAAAGCTTGCTTTTAAAAATATAATTTAAATAAATACTTACTTTTCACAACTTTGAGTTATACTACATATATACTCTGCTCTATCGAAAAAATTACTTTCCAAAAAGTTATGCCTTGGTATATCTGCAATTCGTTTATTTTAGAATGTAGTAGTTGCCAACCTACGAATAATAAATTCTCGGGGATTATTATACGGGATTACTATTCGTAGTTGCCAACTAACAAAAACCGAAGAAGAAAGAACACGTTCCTACTTACGCTATATCTTTTGGGGACCATATTTTATAAAGTGCGGTGTATCAACGTAGATTTAATTAAAGATCAGAGATTTCATAAACACATTGCGCGTTCAAAGTGGATGGCTTAATTAAGATGAGGGAATTAATAAAATACTCGTATCAAAGAAATAATCCGGGTTGGGTTTAAGCGCAGAAGGTCTAACTCGCAAAACATCCAATTTACTTGTATTTTTCTAAAAGGACATTTTAGATTACATTAGACATTTACCACCTTTTCTACTACGTCCCTAAGGTGAACTGGTAGACAATGCTTAGCATTTAGTTACCTTTTGTATTATAATCGTTAGATTATTGTGCAATAAATATTAAATAAATAAATAAATAGACAATGTGATTTTTTCATCATTTCTGATTTTTATACGAGTTTTTTGAACGTTTCAGTCGTTTTGCTTTTGTTTGCCGAGTACGTATACAGGGTCTTACAAAATATACTGAATCTTTTTAAGGGAAGATTCCGTCAATGATACTGAACAACTTTCCCCAAGGAACATATAGCGAAATAGTTGACGGTCCGTCAACTGCTGCCCCGAGTTTCTATGGGAAGCAAACCTTTTTTTTTCAAATATTTCGATATACATATGTTCCTTGGGGTAAGTTGTTCCGTGTCATGACTGAATCTGCCCTTAAAATAGTTTCAGTATATTTTGTTATATGACTGTATGGGATGTGCTGACCTCTTATTTATTTTTTTATATTTATAATCATTTTGAAAATAAGTTCTTTGTTTGTTAATCGTATTCTTTATAGGTACATAACCGTTAAGGATCAATATTTAAATAAAAGCGTGTTACATATGTTCTTTCCTAACCGTCAATATGTAACACTCTTTTATTTAAATAATGATCCTAAACGGTTATGTACCTATAAAGTTGCATATTTCTTATCAGATTTAAATTATTTTTTACTTTTTAGCTCATTTTATTAACAAGTAATAATAAAAGATTGTCTTAAAAAAGTTTTTTTATTTTATTTTATTAATAAATCAATATTTTAGTCTTTTTCTAGTAAGTATTTTATTTTCATCGCTCCACTCTCGTAGCTGACAAACTACAGCACCTCCAGGACTTAGGTATTACATATGGTAAGCATTTTGTTTTTTAGTCAATATAACGTTTAGTTAAAATTTGGCAACCATAGACGTTATGATTCATATGACGTTTTGCTAATTTGACATTTTGCATCTACGTTTGGCGGATAACGCTGCGGCCACATGAAAGCGGAGCGGAGAACGTTCTATTATTTCCCATTGGGAAGCTCATTAGGGCTTTGTTTGTTTAGTTAAGGCGTATCGCTTCAGGCAGTACAGTTACTGGGTGTGGTGCAAGTTACAAGCAGAGTACATTGAAGATTAACGCGCAACGTCCTTAACTTAAATCTTCCCTGAACTCCTAAGTCTTTGTTAAAAATAATAAACAATATTTTATTAGGTACTAAAACAATAAATGTTGAGTTTGTCCCTTTTTTATTTAAGGTACATATTAAAATACAATTGAGAATTGTTTTTGCACTTTCGGTGTTCGAAATTAAATACCTAACTGTTATTTTCATACAAAATTCAGTTAGTTTCTCTTTTTTTTACCTGATACAGATCAGAGGAAGGGCTATGTTTTTCCTCAATGTATTATCTTTCTTTAAAAAAAATATAAGTTACATGGTTAATTTTATTTATATTACATAATGGTTGAAAACATTAAAAACTAGTAGTATTTATACCTTTTAAAGTACACGGCTAATCACTAAAAGCCTACAACTTGTATTCGTTACAGCAACTACGGCAACTGATTGTAATCCACGGGGAACTGTACTGGGCACGCGCTAATGAAATTAGTAATAGGTATAGCCAATGGCGATAAATGGACATGGATAGGAGGGAGCCAACCACAGATCTGTATATATTACTAGATAAAGGAAGTCCTTTACTTTGTATGAAAACCTGGCATGCCAATTTTTAATTCAATATTAATTAAGTAATTCACTTACAAACGGAAGGAATCTTTTTTAGGGTTCCGTACCCAAAGGGTGCAAACGGGATCCCACTACTGAGACTCCGCTGTCTGTCTGTCACAGGGCTCTATCTCTTGAACCGTAATAGCTAGACACTTGAAATTTTCACCGATTATGTATTACTATGGCCGCTATAACAACAAATACAAAAAAAAAAAATTAAAAATTAAAGGGTCATAGCCAATAGCGGGGTTGAACAGTAAATGTCCCCAGTAATCCCCTTGGAAATGTTGTAAGACCTCGTAATACAACGTTTATACGAAAACCTAGAACATACCAGCGTCTTTTCATTCCGCGGAATCCACGCACACCGTAAAATATATTTTTCCAAATTCACTCAGTTTTGAAATAATAAATAATTTTTTTAACAAAAAAGAACTTAATTTTCTTCAAAGAGTTCGGTCTATATTTCCAAATTCTTCATCATATTTTCACCAAATGAATAAGGGACCAACTTGGTAATACAGACTTTAAAAAAAGCATCAAACTCGATTTACAAGTGGTGAAGATATCGCGTAAAACATACATACTAAAAAAAAACATACTGGTCGAATTGATAACCTCCTTTTTTAAAGTCGGTTAAAAATAAAATGATGGATTGGCTTTTTGTTGATTTAGTACGTTATTTTCGCTTTCCTTTTAATACTTGCTCGCGTTGGTACGAGCGCGTAATCCATATCGGCCGGTGGTAGGCACGCGTGTGTACTCCGCTTTATAATGAAATTAGTACAGCCACTACTGCGATATTGCAGCTTGGCTTTAGTGCTGTAATCCCGTCTTGGGGTAATTTCTTATATTTTACTTACTTTGTCGTCGTGCAATACGCGTCATTGCGCGTTACATTGCGTCTCACTCGGATTCGGATGCTTGCAGCTTGCAAGCAAATAGTTGTGGCAAATTCAATTTTGGCAAAAAAATTACGTACAAGAAAGGCAATTTCCCAATTTGAAGAATACAAATTGGGAATATGTACCTCCTAGATATTGACATAGAATATAATAATATAGACCATATATCTCAAACATTGGCCCCTGTTCTATTTTTGAATATATTACGGCGTAAATTTTATCATACGTATTTAATTTACAAACAATGAAATCTAGTGACTTACTGGTGGAAAGTTATTTCTTTACACTTTGCCGTGTTCTTTGAATTATTTTTTACTGTATTGTAACACACGCCAAGGTATTTTTAATAATGCACTATGTTTTGTGTTGTTTTTGCTTATAAACTGTCGAAAGTACTAGGCTTATAAGCGCTAGCAAGCGACTAAGTGAAGTTTATGGAGATAGCTACAATGATGACGATGACTAGGTCAAATGAGTATTATCCTAATTAGTCCGTTATTAGATAAGATATCTTATCAAAACAGATAGTATATCAAAAAAGTAAAAATTCACAAAGATACTCGTACAGAGTATCTAATTTCCAGAGTGGAGGCTTGTGACGTAATCGATGTGTAATATAATAATCGTACGAAAGCGTGACGTCTTGCGAAATTTAAAGCGCTGTATCTTCGTCATTTATTGTTTCTCAGAGAAAAGAAAAATATGTGTACAATATTTTTAAATAAATCTAACCGATGGGCCAAAAATAATTTTCAGTCATAATGCCTATTGAACGAAACAGTGATATGTATCTTCTCAATACATAATAACTCTTTGCTCCTAGATAGGTAAATTAGTGATTATTCTCCGAAGTAGAGTAGGCACTCTTTTACACATTCATTTGGTACACATTACGTTCCATAATAGATCCATTTTGTCCTGTTGTTTTCTGCAGTGTAGAGATTTTGGGACCCGTATGTAAAGGCTACATCCAAAACCCAACATTAGTTGAGTAAATTGGTTCAGCTGTGCAATAACTAACCGTCTTCGGTTATGAACTGCGTGATCGATGGCCCCTTCAGTTTTCATTAAACAAGCGATGGGTATGGCTCCCACTCTAAGCTAAAGCTAACTAAGCCAGTAACTTAGGGCAATATAACTACAATTGCTAGTAATTCGCCCCGGATTGTGAAATTACACTTGAAAACTTAGTGTTAAGGCGAATCGTGTCATTTGTAATACAATGATTAATCGTAAATATATTACAATCAACATTGGTAGTCCGTCTGGCTTTAAAACACGTTTCTGCGAAAAGTTGCCATTTTTGGAAAAAACACGTTTCAAAACTAGACATACTAACGTGATACTTTCAACTGTTGTTCATTAAATATTAGGGCTATCTGATGCCTGATAGATTAATCAATTTATATCACATAAGGGCGCCACTTCTGCATGATATTCACCTTAAATAAAAATTACATTTGCTAGTTTTGGTTCCTGTTTTTGAATCTTCTCTACTTTTCTTTGTTTATTAAAAATAGTAAAATTAGGGAACAATATCGGTAATGTAGTTTATAAATTTTTAGAAAGAGGCAAATCTTACAGCCAGTTCAGTCAATTGGATAAAATAAAAATATCTTTTAAGAAAACTATTTGTCCGATCAATAGGAAAATTGGCTCTATTTCCGCTCAATAAGATTAATAAAAGTCGCTATAAACGCCACAGAATGAGTACAGCGTATATATGAGCGATATTTATTTCCTCCTTTGATAAAACATTTCTAGATGTAGCAAGAATCACTAGGTATAGTGCTAACAGAGATATTGGTGGTATGTAGATTTCGCGATGAAATTTCAAAAGTGAACCTGTTTTGAAACGTAGTGGCGTATTTTTTAACGCGGTACGCCAAATCGTGTATGACGCTACTAAATAGAAAATTTACCTGAACAGAAGTCAAATGTCATTAGACAATATCATTTTAATTTTGTCGTATTAAGCAGAAAATTAGCTACATTTTTACTTTTGACGTTTAGCAAAGCCTCATTCTAGCAACAATAAATGCCGATAAGAGAGAAAGAGACCAAAGATGGGTTTTAACCACATTATTTCTATAAGAAGGTTCCTTTTTTGCTCTTTGAGCACCAATGAAAACGTCACGACAAACAAGTGCATTTATTTAAATCAAACAAGGGCTGTATCCGTGCTGTGTCATCTAAATCCGGAGTTTTTTGACATTACACTTTATAGATGTCATACAAGGTTGAATTTTGAAGAAAAAGTATTAGTAATTAATGTCAGTAAGTAATATCAGACAATAAACAGGTCGAGAACGAGAAAGACAAGAGTTCTAAGAGATCTAAACCCATTATGACCTAGCGGTGTCGTTCCGTAGACGATTTTACGTGTTCAAGTTTTTGCTTCATTATGAAATCAAATGTATTCAGTTATTTTCTAATTTTAAGCTCAAAAAATAATTCAGGTCATACAATGGGTTAATTAGGAGCGTGCACAAAAGGTGAAAGAGCGACTGCGGCATCTTCAGAAAATATAACATCGTTAATTTCTTTGCATCGTCGTAAACTACGCAGTGTCGGGAGCAGGAACTAGTGTTATTAATATCCTCGAACCTATTTGGCGAGTGTCAGGTTATTTTCTTACGATTTATGGAGTATAGCGGTTACCCGGGACGTCGCTCGCGTGTGCATTTCTCGTGGGAACGGGTAATTAATTGCGATAGCAAAATATTTTAAGTCTGAATTCAGTCCATACTGAACAACTTTCTCCAAGAAACATATATCGAAACATGAAAAATAATGTTTGTCCTTACATACAAGTAGACCAATCAGCTGATCCAAGTTTCTATGGAAAGCAATTTTTTATATGTTCCTTAGGTAAAGTTGTTCAGTATCATGGACTGAATATACTCATAAAATAGTTACTTATATAAAATTTAAACTTGTACTGTACAGTTCATAGATCGTCCAAATATACCAATGTACCTACCTATATCTAACATAATACTACAATTTATTATGTACAGCACACTGTCTTTGCATTTCAGTACTGTACGTAATAAATAATAATATGTCAGAATTTTGCAATCCTGATTTAATACCTGATATTTTTACTCTCTTGCATGAAAAATAAGGTTTTAATTAATAATAAACAAAAAGATAAAAAAAGACATCATCACAAAAAGTAAATTTTAAACCTGTGTCATGAGATACTAACTAAACTATACAAAATTTTATGAAAAATACATAAATATATATACACCCAATATCCTGTAAAATTTGAAAAGGGCCAGTTTCCAACTTGCCCTGGCTGGGGATCGAACCTAGAACCTTCGTATGGTGGGCTAGCGTGGTTACCAAAACGCCACGGAGGTCGGCTAAAAGACCACAGATAAAATGATAACGATTCTCAAACATGATTAATGTAGCCGTATGGTTCCCGGCAGAGTAGAATAGGACCACTCCAAGTCTTCCCGTAGGTGTCGTAGAAGGCGACTTAGGAAACACAAGCTAAAAAAAGCTTATAAATATCAATTAGACCTCTCCAACCCGTCTGGCCAGCGTGGAGAGTGTAGGCCAAATCCTCAGACTGCTCTAGCTAATATATGGCTATGGCAGTACAGAGATAGTCGTGCTCCTGCAATGGAGACTAATAAACGGGCAAGTGCGAGTCGGACTCGTACATGAAGGGTTCCGTACCACCGTACAATGTTTTAAAACGCTAAAAAACACGTTTTTTGTATGACGACCCCCTTTAATTTTTAACTTTATTTTATTTTTAGTATTTGTTGTTATTGTGGTCATAGTAATACATAATTAGTGAAAATTTCAAGTATCTAGTTATGCCATTATAAATATTAAGTTAAAAACGCTGAAAAAAACACGTTTCTTGTATGACGACCCCCTTTAATTTTTAACTATTTTTTATTTTTAGTATTTGTTGTTATATCTGCCACAGTAATACATAATCGGTGAAAATTTCAAGTGTCTAGCTATTACGGTTCAAGAGATAGAGCTCTGTGACTGACGGACAGACAGCGGAGTCTCAGTAATAGGGTCCCGTTTGTACCCTTTGGGTACGGAACCCTAAAAAAGACCTGATGATAATGATGATGAAACATGATTAATTATGTATATGTATATATGTGTATATTTTATATGTATGCGTATATATATCTTTATTATGAGTATATATGCATGTATGTGTATTATTTGGTGTAAGTATGTAATTATTTAATTATTTTGCGCCGCAACGAATTATCTGTTTATCCCTATGGTTGACTGGGAGAGAACGCTTTTAGCGTTAAGTCCGCCAATTGTAAGACAATTTCATTGTTAAACAATAAAGTTTAAAAATAAATAAATAAAATAAAATTAATGGCTGTAAAAATTTTTGGAATTCCCACTGAAAAATCTATACCTCCTTTATTCGACCTTCTGTAAGACAATGACCAAAAAGCAGATGACTTAGATTAATATTTAACGCCGAGGTGCGTCGGTAAACAACAATGACATGATTTGCGACCTTATCCCCTTTCCGTCTGTCCGCTCCGTCTACAGCAGCGGCGGCGGTCAGGGGTGGCGAGCAACGCAGTCGCCCGGGGTCTTGCGCCAGGTGGGGTAACGTGATTTTTTAAGCGATCTTAACAAGTAATTATTAAAATAATGTTGCATTGTCATCTGATCTACATTAGCTTACAAAATTTCTTCTCAATCGGAAACCGGGAAGTGGCTCTTTAATTTGCAATATTTGACCCAAAAAAATAAACGACAACAAACAGGGCACTCTAAATGAAAGCTTGTAAATATATCTAACCTCGCTGATTTTACATGCAGTCGGGTTTTTGGTTTTACAAGCTTTAAAAGAAAGAAAAGAATATGACATATTATGTAATTTTTCAGCATTTCTTATTTCAGATTACATTTAAACATATACGTAGAATATACTTTTGTAAAGCTCTAATAAAGTTATTTATTTTGAAAAACAGGACAAAGGTTTTGAATTTAAAAAAATTGTCAGCCGAATCCGCCATTTTGTTATTTTTATATACTTAGATAATTAGTGTCACTCTCACAATTGGGTATTTTACTGGGTCAAAAATAAATTATTTGGTACTGTTTTTAGAATAAAATGTCAAAAAATAATGCCACTTGTCATTGATCACATCCACTTTAAACGTGATTTTAGATTTATTAATGCAGAAGAACAGATATTATTAAGAGCGCTATTTGACTCCAAGGAACTATGACGTCATAGTTCGATATTTCATACAAATTTTAAATGTTTGTTTTTGACCTTAAGTTAAACATATCTGATTTGACTTAGTTGTAAAATAGCGCATTAAGACGAATCTAACGACATCTCTCAATTCAAGCCTAAATCCATAAATAAATAACATAAAGTTGTTTAATTCATTAGATAACTAATACTTACCAACAATTTAGAAATTCATTTCATTAGGTACATCCTATTTTCTGTGTTGGATCTCGCGCATCGAACAAATTTAAGGTCGGGTTTTCATTATGTCGCTACATAATGAAAACCCGACCTTAAATTTGTAGAATAGTATTAGTCGTAGAATCCCCGTGTTAATTTCCTTTCGTTCGTCAACTCTTGTCACGCTTATTCCTCTTCCAACATTTGAAATACTTACCTACATTCGAATCACATACTTTGAACATAGGACAAAGTCCCCCAGAAAGATCTGCCGCCCGGAGTCCTCGAAACTAGAAATGTTTAGGGCCACCGCTCCGTAACGTGCAGACAATTTGTCACGCGGATATGCAAATGGCGTGTCCAAAAATATGATATAAATCAACGGCGGCGCAAACAAATGCTCGATACTTAGTTGTTTGTTGCTCGTTTCCGTATTTCCTGTGCTTTAGGAGTGTTTTGTTTGCGATTTCATTAATATATCATCATCAGGTCTTTTTTAGTCTCCACTGCAGGAGCACGACTCTCTTTGTACTACCAGAGCCATATATTAGACAGAGCAGTCAGAGGAGTCAGAGGATTTGGCCTACACTCTCCACGCTGGCCAGTCGGGTTGGAGAGGTCTCATTGATGTTAATAAGATTTTTTTAACTTGTGCTTCCTAAGTCGCCTTCTACGACATTAAATAATAATATAATTATACATATAATATATAAGTGTCATATACCTTTTTATCATTCCAAGTAAAAAGTAAGTTTTTAGGGTTCCGTACAAAAAATGAAAAAACGGAACCCTTATAGGATCACTCGTGCGTCTGTCTGTTCGTCCGTCTGTCACAGCCAATTTGCTCCGATTCTACTGGACCGAATCAGGTGAAATTTGGTAGAATATTGTAATCCTATGACCCAAACACATATACATGTGCAAAGTAAATATATATTTTTTTTAAATAAGGATCGTTTTCGGGGGACAAATTAGAAAATTTTAAAAAAAGTTTTGCAAACCTTACTGTGTCATATATCAAATAAAAGGGCTTTTTATGAGGATCTCAAATATATTTTTGTTATTATTGTAAAATTAATAGTTTTTATTTTATTAATGAAAGAAGACGAAAATTGACCATTCCCCCCTGATCTCCGAAACTACTGAGCCTAAAATTTTGAAAAAAATACAAAATATTGTTCATTGCTTGTAGATTACAGGAAAACCTATTAGAATTCAATCAATTGTACGGAACCCTCTCCACGCGAGTTTAACTCGCACTTGGCCGGTTTTATTTATGTGCATACGTGGCCGACAATGGTGCATTTGTGGTTTAAGCTGCTTAAGACAGCTTGTACACTATCACCATCTAATGATGATAGCCGGGATGAACGGCAACGAACAAAGTACGAAATTAAAGGCTGAGCTAAAGGGTAAAAGTGAAAATTCAGACAAACAAGTGAAAACATTGCCAGACTCGGTTATAATTGGCATTTACTGTTTTCCTTCGAACCTGCTTAGAACAGTTTATTTTTTTATGTCGACGTATGACTACGGGTTTTTTTTTTCTAGCCTGTTGGTGTTATGTCCCACTGCTGAGCAAAGGCCTCCCCCTTCCTCTTCCACTCGTCTCTATTCTCTGCTATCTCTTGCCAATTATTGGCATAACTATCGAGGTCATCCCGCCATCTCTTCCTCGGTCTGCCCATCCCTAGGAAACCAAAATATTAACGAAACGTACATCCAACTATTTCAAAAGATCTATTATAATAGCACAGCCTCCATTCAAACTCAAAAACCAGGACTTGCGTTTGGTGTAGAACGTGGGGTGAAAAGGGCGACCCGATATCACCTCAACTTTTCACAAGTTGCCTTGAGGAAGTTTTTCAGAAACTGGCAATTCCCTGGAAGAATATGGGCATTGTCGTCGGCGGTCAAAGATTAACTAACCTTCGATATGCTGATGATATTGTCCTGTTCTCGCATTCAGCATCTGATCTCAAAAAAATGCTCAAAGATTTGAGCGCGGCAAGCCTTGAGGTTGGACTTACGATGCATCGGTCAAAGACTAAAGTTATGACGAACAGCACTAAAGATAAGATCGAGGTGGATGGGCAGGTATTGGAGTACGTCGAGGAGTATATTATCTGGGCCAAGTAGCATCCTTCAACAAGAGGCAAGAGCAAGAAATTGATCGCCGTATCAATAATGCATGGAAGAGCTACTGGTCCATGAGAGAACTAATGAAAGGTACCCTTCCAATCACATTAAAACGAAAGCTCCTCGACTTGTGCATCCTGCCAATCCTTTCCTACGGCTCACAGACGTGGTCTTTGACTGAGACCCAAAAGTCCAAACTCAAGGTCTGCCAAAGAGCAATGGAACGCAGCATACTGGGACTACGTCTTATAGATAAGGTGCGAAACACAGAGCTGCGTTCTCAAACTCAAATTGCAGATGTAGGAGTAAAAATTGCCAGTCTGAAGTGTAACTGGGCTGGGCACGTTTGTCGAATGGTCCCGGGAAGATGGGCGAAGTTAGCTACGTTCTGGCTGCCGGATGGCCGTCGGAGCAGAGGCAGACGGGAAAAAAATTAGCTTATATAAAATAAAAATAGTAGTTATATCTATATATTGCAGATTTTAGACAATATACTGAGAATTCATCTGTATATAACACATATAATATAACGTACATATATTGTGTAATCAGTTTCGTGTCACGTCGTCGGCGTAACGTGACAAAGCGTGTTCATAGACACGCGGACACGCCTATTGTTCTAGATTTATGTTGCTATTCCGCTGGATGCGTGTTAGCTCTGGGTGTCAGGCTAAATTGGATACAGATGAGATACTGTTCAACCCATGTTAGGTTTTCCTAACAACTATTGCATTGGAGTATCATTGAGTGATGATGCAGATCATTTCAGCCGCATCACGTCCTCTGCCTAAAGTAGGTCTCCTAAAAGGTTTTCAAAATGATCGATTTTAAGTGGTCTGTATGTAGCGTTTTTCAGCGACCTTTGTCAGGTAGTCAGACCACCTTGCAGGTACGTGTATTATTTCTTAATAATATGAAAATAAATCCACATAAGTACAATCCAGCATAATAATACATTGACTAGAGTGGGATACTAAGCAATTAAAACAGGTAGAATAAGCCGCCGAACGCCGCGGAATCGGCGATGCTGTCGCATTCCATCATCTCTCGCTCATCTTCTTCTTCTTTAGGTGCCGCTTCATTCCTGAAGATTGGCAGTCAGCCCTTTAAATCTTGATTTGTCCACGGCAAGCCTGAACAGTTGTTCTACTGTTTTGATACCAGTCCATTGTCTGATGTTCTTCAGCCAAGACATTTTGCGACCTTTCACCCCGCGTTTTCCGGAAATTTTACCCATCATTATTGTCTGGAGTAGATGATATTGTGTGCTTCTTAACACGTGACCAAGATATGTAATTTTTCTTATTTAAATGGTTCGAAGGAGCTCTATTTTCTCTTCTTTTTCTTCTCTCGCTCTGGCAAATGACAGTTCTGAGCGACATAAAAGGAACGCAGCATAGGGCAATACTGTTACGTGTTGACGCGTTATCGTCGAGCTCGGGACCGGGCCTTTGTTCGCTCTCGACGAATATTTCACTGTTTTTTTTTTAGTATAATATTTTAAAAAAATGTGTAGTGAAATTAACTAGTAATTTAGATTTACATTTTTTTGGATAATTTTCATATAAATAAAGTGATTGAGAAGTAATATCTTTTTTAAAGGTAAATTTTGGCAAATTAAGAGGGACGTTTGCGATTTTTTTCTATCGAGCCAAAAACGCATAATCGTGTTTTGGATATTGTGGGTGTCTGTAGAAAAGCCTTAAGATTCCTATGCAATTTTTTTGTGAAATGAACACTCACAGTATTCTTGGCTCTGAACTGACGGGTTAAACAATATTACTTTGAATGATGCAGCTCACATAACTTCGAATAATTTCGATCGAACTTCAATTCGTAAGTTCGTTAGAAGACAATTTCAACCTAACTAATAAATCAGATTGCCTTAAAATATTTTTATTTTTAAGTATATAATGGCACTTACGACAACTTCACGGCAAAAAATAGGCAAAACATTAAAGAATTTTACACGACTTTCAGGAGCACATAGACACTTAAGACTCAAACAAAAGTTTTATTTCTATACTCTCGATGTTTTGTGCAGGAGGTAAACTACTGTGTTTGTTCCGATGTCGACAACAGGATATGTTATAATAAATGATAAGTTCCGAGCATGCGACAATCTGCGAAAATACGAATGAAAATGTTCTATAAGGGTTGGAACACATCTGTCTGAACGGAACAGCACGGCCATGCTGAAGCGTTTCGTTGCGCTCTCTCGCTCTAGCAAATGACGCTTCTGAGCGACAGAAAAGGATAGCAGCATAGAAAAGGGTGTTCCGTGCTGACCCAACTCTAATAAAGTTTTTTTGTTACATTTAATAGTTAACTGGTGCCCTAGACTTCGTCCACGTGAAATTTAATAAAAACCGGTCAATTGCGAGTCCGACTCGTACATAAAGGGTTCCATACCTCCGTACAATGCTTTAGAACGCTGAAAAAAACACGTTTCTTGTATGAAGACCTTTAATTTTTAACCTTATCTTATTTTTTAGTAAGTAGGTACTTATTTGTTGTTATAGCGGTCCCAGTAATACAATCGGTGGAAATTTCAAGTGTATTACGGTTTAAGAGATAGAGTCTTGTGTCAGACGGACGGTCAGAAAGCGGAGTCTCAGTAATAGGGTCTACCTTTGGATACGGAACCCTAAAAATGACGATTACTTATTTACTGACAAACAAAGCCTAAATAGTGCTCCAAGCTGAGCTTAATAAATTTGTATAAACGCGTAAAACCATTTAGTATTTTGGAGATTAGCGTGTACATAACGTAACGTAACATCCTTCTATTCCTCTTTATTTATCGCCCACATTCATTTTTAACCGACTTCCAAAAAAGAGGAGCTTCTCAATTCGAATGTATAATGTTTTTTTATTAATTTATTAATTGTACAGACACGCGGTTCCTTTCTACTGCATTTATGATGATATGTGTTACACTCCAATTTTGCCCGATGGCAAGTAACAAAGAAGTAGTTCACTAGGCCACTGCACAGCAAGAAAGCCTATCGTCAAACTGCAAAGCTAGGTTGTTGAGATGCTTCTTGTAAAGCCTACGTAAAACTTTTCAGAAATGAAAACCAATCAATCAAATCTGTTTTCGTAAATACAGGGTGCAAAAAATTATACTGAAACTTTTT
Organism: Acrobasis repandana; assembly: GCA_963576875.1. Lineage (NCBI taxonomy): Eukaryota > Metazoa > Arthropoda > Insecta > Lepidoptera > Pyralidae > Acrobasis > Acrobasis repandana. Next base: position 3,031,274 of record OY756230.1, on the reverse strand, counting down.
AAGGGGTAATTCAGTCCATGATACTGAACAACTTTCTCCAAGGAACATATACCGAAATAAAAAAAATTTTTTAGCTTCCCATACAAATTGAAGTTTAGTATCATAGACTGAATTCGCTCTTAAAATGGTTTTAGTAAGTATATTTTGTGTTAGACGTTACATAAATAAAGAAAATTTTTCTGCATTACATCTCTCTAAAAGCCTCTTTCCGCATAGTTTTGTAGCTCTTTTCTTTAAACAAATTAATATGTGGTGTACGAGTATGTACGAAGAGTAACAACAAACGCTCCCATCATTGACCTACTCAATGGTGAGAGCGTTTGTTGTTACCTATGTACAGTCTAACTGTACATTATCTAATATTTTGTGCCTACGCGGCTATCACCAGGCGCGCGTCATACCTATTTGAATCTGAATCATCTTTTTAACATACGACACCTAGATCATTTCCTATGAAGAGGATACTTCCTACTTCCTTGTAATACTATCTGTTATAAGAGATCTATCATCTAAGACCACCCAGCCGCCTAGACAAAGACATCGATCTATGTGCTACTTATATAAACCCTGTTATTCGATAATAAAGTCGGTTTGTCTCCAACCTACTACGAGTTACCTTTAAACACCCCTTTCGGTCACATCATAAATAGTTATTTCATATTATAAGTACCTACATATATTTTATTACTTACCGACTTGAATAAGAGCTTGCGAAGACCTTTCTTTTGAATATTACTTTGTTTCTTTGATATTGTTAAACACCGTCGACCTTTGAGGTCTTTGATTAAAAACCTCTTAAGGCCGTACCTGAGTTTTCCGGGGTCCAGTGCTGCCCCCATTTAAAATAAATCATTTCAAAGAAAACGGAGACATCATTTAAAATTTTGCTACTACTAAGTCCTAGATAACCCTTCAAAGTATTTTATGAACTACTGTTTACAGATTAAAGTGAGATCGTTATGCTTTACCATGCACATTTGCGAAAAACGGCCACTTTTGGCAAATGTGCGTAGTAAAGCTTAACGTTCTCATTATAAACTGTAAACAGTAGTTCATAAAATACTTTGAAGGGTTATCTAGGACTTGGTAGCAGCAAAATTTTGAATAATGTTTCCGTTTTCTTTGAAATGATTTATTTTAAATGGGGGCAGCACTGGACCCCGGAAAATTCAGGTACGGCCTTAAAAGTACGAATCATGCTCAAAGATCAAAATTTATTTCACTGCGTTGATGCGCTCGAAATTCATAAGATTCATCTGAGCAATTTCTTAAAAAGACGAGCGCCAGACTGGAATCCTTTGGGACTAATTGCGACAGACTCCAGGCACTTTTTTCATTTCGTCCCAAGACTGTGTATTTAAGGAATTTCCCCTTTCTTTTTACAATTATTTTCCGTGTTAATAAGTTCCACGATTCTCGAATTTTCTTCTTATCGAGTGACCAAAGCGGCCGGATCTGGACAAAGGCCGAATGTTACCTTAAAATCGGCCAGATCTGGCTGCGTGGTGCCTGAGGGGGCCTAGCTTATACAAGCGCCTATATAATTAAGCTCAATGACAGCAGTTATTAACGCCCACAAGTGGGTCTGGGCGAGTTTCGTGCGTCGTTGATTTTTTGTAAACAAGTAAATTAGTCGCGATTAGTGCGTTCATCAAAATAAAAAAAAAATGCGTCCACCTTCTACTCGCGTTTCATGCACTCTAATATTTTGTAAACAAGTAAGTTAGTCGCGATTCAGGCGTTTTGTATTATGTAAATTTACTAAAAATTATTTAATTTTACATGCAAAAAATTACATAAACCTGTAATATACCCGAAAAATCTAAAATTTTACATAATTTTTGTCATTTTTACAAATTTTTCCGTAAATTTCCTAGATTTTTCGGGAATTTTACAGATTTATGTAGTTTTTTTGCATGCAAAATTACATAATTTGTAACAGTGTATATAACCTTGAATTAATTACTACATAGTATAAAAAAGTCGCTTCCCGCCGTCTGTCTGTCCCTATGTATGCTTAGATCTTTTAAACTACGCAACGGATTTTGATGCGGTTTTTTATTAGATAGAGTGATTCATGAGGACGGTTTATATGTATAATATATACCCGTGCAAAGCCGGGGCGGGCCGCTAATAGACAATATATAAAAGTCCATTACATTAGCAACAGAATATTTCTTAAACATTTTAATTTCCAGATTTACAAAAATCCTACATCGTAACGTAACTCACCTTGAAAAGATAAGAATGTAAAACTCAAATCGCTTTGATGTTACCTTATGATAAATAAATATTAAAATTATTATTTTTCTATTATTATTGTTACTGAAAGTCTTTAATATTCATCCCACTTGTCATAAATTAATGCGTATGTACATAACGCAATGTATAAATTTTCTACGAATATTATTATTCAATCTTTTCGCAAAATATCCTATCGAATAAATTTCCCCGAACCATCAATTCATTCCATCGATTCCAACAAAAGGTATCCAATTATTCTCACCGTTTTCCGCCTGCATCGGCTTTTCGTAACCAATTATTTTATCTTTTACATCCAATTTCACAAATTACAACAATAAATCCCTAAATCTCTATAAAGGCCGTCTTCCAAAGTTTTTAAGTCGTTAAAAAGGTTTAGGCGCAGGATGTTAGATTCGCAAATAGTTTATTCGCGAAACACTCATTTGTGAGGTTCAAAATACTCTCAAAATACTTTAGTTCTCACTTAGTAATTATATTTTTTTTATTACTTCACAATAATTGTTGACTTTTTAATCATAAACTTGCAATTACATACGATACGAGTAAAACCTATATTTCTGTCCTATTATTGCAGAAGATATAATAATTTATATTGCTTAGATAATAAATAAAGCTATATAAACTTGCTAATGTAAAGTGCACATGTATTAACTGTCAATAAATTTTATTATTATTTATTTATTTATGTACTTACAGTTTCGTAATTTCGTCAAATCTATAAAAAAACATTCTCACGACGGATCTGCAATTCGATCTGAAATCTTGGTTGAACTAACTTTTTGCAAAAAAATTTCGCATACCTTTTACGACGCAGACATTTTGCGTTTAAAACCGAAAAAAATAAGGTGAGTGGAAAAAGGTCAGATAAATTCGACCTTTCGGATCTTCCGGCATCTTTGGAGCCCAAATGAGAGTTTTGATGACTTTCGTAATAGCTTATTAAATGGTAAAGAAGTCTGCAAGAAACTCCGAAGACTTTTATATTTATAATTTTCGAAGTCGATTGCCGTAACTGGCCCGAAAATGTTGCTTTTAACTGAGATAATGATTTTAGAACTTCAATTTAACTTGACTTTATAATATGCTACAGTGTATTACGTAATATATTTATATTAATATTTTATAGTACTTTAGATTTAGGGTTGTATAGGCAAGCCTTTAGGCTACTGTGAAAAATAGGGTACTTATACATCGTGTTAATGAAAGAACGCAAAACCTCTCAGATGGTACTTAGCCCATGAAACTGAACAACTTTTGTTTTAAAACTTTCAAGAAACCCAACAAAAAAAAAATCGGATTTTCATACAAATTGACTCGACCAGCTGATCAGTTTGTATGAAAATTCAAATATATTTTTTTGGGTTTCGTAAAAGTTGTATAACAAAAGTTGTTCAGTTTCATGGGCGGAGGTACCATCTGAGAGGTTTTGTGTTAGTTTATTAACACGATGTATAGTTTGCTTTTGGCTAACTACGAGTAGATTTTGGATGTCAGAGTCAGATTATGTTAATACATTAATTGTATACTTACTCGTAGAGTAACTTAAATTAATAAATTATCATGTCTTTATTTCTATAGGGATAGAAAGAGCCCAAGGCCGAAACCCAAAGGCTGATGCCACAGTGGGCTGATGATAGAAAAAGGAAATCTAAAAAGTGATGGATTAGAAGCTGCATCACCATTCCATCGATCGGCTTTTACGATCTGCGCGGGAAGATAAGCAGCTGGTATGTTCTACGTTTTTTCTTTTTTTAGGAAATTACTCAAATCAAGTAACGAATTAATTAATTCTAATAAAATAAATAATCTCTTCTTCGTCTAAGCGCGTTCCCGGTTGCATACTCAGCTGTGCTGCTTCGGAGCCCGGGGTGCACTTTCCCGCTTTTTCTTCTCCAAATATAACATGCATGTCAATGGTCACCCATGGATGCCAAAGACCTTGAAAAATAGAAAACAAATAGCCGGAACAGTTTAAATGATTTGGCTCTAATAACATTAATAATATCTAAATTGAATCTCGGGCGACTTCTAAGTAAAGTCCTAGGTAGGTAGGTATAATTAAACTCGTAATAAAAGCAAACAAGAATAGCACAATACAAAAATTCAATTTCCCGAAAATGTGTTTTCATAAATTCCTACAACAGGAAACCATTCGTTATTCTACCGGGTGGCGTTAGTTGAAATAATTTAAATTCAATTACCCAAACAAAGTGAGGGCGAATACAAGTAGGTATTATGAAAAAGGCTCCAAATTAAATTAAATAAAGGCCGTACCTGAATTTTCCGGGGTCCAGTGCTGCCCACATTTAAAATAAATCATTTTAAAAAAACGGAGACATTATTCAAAATTTTGCTACTACCAAGTCCTAGATAACCCTTCAAAGTATTTACAGTACAGTTTACAGTTTATAATGAGAACGTTAGGCTTTACTATACACATTTGCTAAAAGTGGCCGTTTTTCGCAAATGTGCGTAGTAAAGCTTAACGTTCTCATTATAAACTATAAACAGTAGTTCATAAAATACTTAGAAGGGTTATCTAGGACTTGGTAGTCGACTTTTTAGACTTTTTATGTAATTTATTTTAAATGGGGGCAGCACTGGACCGCGGAAAATTTAGGTACGGCCTTAAACGAAATGAGCTGGACTTTTCGTAAGGGTACGAGTATGTACATAATTAGGGCAATCGCAGGAAAATATTGATAAATCAATGCAATTTTGCGGAGCATTAATGCTGAACTACACAAAGCGTATGTTGTGTCGCGTATTAGCGTATATTGTAAAATACGCCGCGTAAATTACGCTCCATCTGGCCCTAGCCGCTGAAAATGAGCCAGGTCAAAGATAATATAATACTAGAACAAAGTAAACCGGGGAAACCCGGACGGATGGCAGGCCTAATCACGAATATCCCACATGAAATCGTGATAGTGTATACGGGGTCTAACAAAGTATACTGAAACTATTTCAAGGGTGAATTCAGTACATGATACTGAACAACTTTCCCCAAGGAACATATATCGAAATGTGAAAAATAATTTTTGGCCTCCCATGCAAGTTGATCGATTAACTGATTCGAGTTTGTATCGAAAGTCAAAAATATTTTTTTTATATTTCGATATATGTTCCTTGGGGAAAGTTGTTCAGTATCATGGACTGAATTCACCCTTAAAATAATTTCAGTATATTTTGTTAGACATTATATGTTTACAACGTTTAATGAACTAGCGCAAAACCTCTTAGATGGTACCTCAGCCCATGAAACAACTTTTGTTCTACAACTTTCACGAAACCCAAAAAAAAATTGGAATTTTCATACAAACTGATCAGCTGATCGAGTAAATTTGTATGGAAATCCGAATTTTATTTTTGGCATTTTGGGAATGTTGTAGAACATAGTTGTTCAGTTTCATGGGCTGAAAAGTTTAAGGTGAGGATGCATATATATATGTATATGTACAGCATACACGCATATTAAGAATATTTTTGACAGCGCTCTTGACATCGACAAAACGGAACTGATGTAAAAGAAACAAAACACTTTGACAAAAAGTTACCTAAATAGGTTAACGTGCCATTCTCTCCAACCAAAGTACCTCCTCAGACCCGTAATGTGTACCTACCTACACACCAAAAGGCGGGTTGTTCAATTTAAATGTCAAAGTTAAGCATCGCGATCAACAACTAGGTCAAACTTTGAAAATCCGTGCAGATGGGCTCTGAATGAAATATAGGGGCAATTCTTCAAAGAAACGCCTTAAAGTTAAAAAATCGTCAAGTGCGAGTCGGCCTTGCTAGCTGAGGTTTCCGTATATAAAGTATATTTTTGTCGCATGTGCGCTAAGTTTTACCGCAAGTTCAGTCCAAGATACTTATCGCATAAGTGCGCTATCAGCTTTAGAGGTAGGTTTTTTTAAAGGCGGGGTTGTTCAGTTGGTATGTCAAAGTTAAGCATTGTAATATTTTGCAAATGGGATCTAAATCATCATCATCCAAGCGTGTTACCGGTTGCATCGTCAGCAGTTACGCTTTAGAGCCCGGGGTCCGCTACCTTACCTAGGTGATTTGACAAGCTTACTGGTTTTTACACAAAGCAACTGCCGTTTGACCTCCGCAACCCAAAAGGTAGACCAGAACCAATCCTAGGATAGGTACAAATGCTAGATGGCGCTTAACGTGCCTTCCAAAGCACCGAATCATCTTTCTTTTCGGATAATCAGGTGATTCAAGCCTGCAATATCCTACCTAGACTGGAAACAAATTTTTACAAAGTATGCTTCCCAGTGGGATTTAAACCCACAACCTCCAGATAACAAGGCAAACGCCTTGACCACTGGACCACGGAGGCAGTCGATTTGCAAATGGGCTCTGAATGGCGTGGGGCAATTCTTCAAAGAAACGCTATAAAATTAAAAAGCTGTCAAGTGCGAGTAGTATTTTACCATCATTCTACCGTGTTCAGTATTTAAATCAGCTGACCAGGCATGTTTTTTTATATTTTTATGGAATCTAACCAGTACGCCATACACAACCCGTAAAGAGATACTGGTCAGCAATTTTTGATAGCAAATGCTTGAGATATTGGCATAATTCTGCTTCAAGTTTCTTTACATTGGCGCGGAACCCTAAAAAGATTACGCCAAGTTGGCTACAAGTCGCAAAGTTCCAAGTTTGCATGTAATTGGCCAAATTGAAGCGCGAGTTAGCAAAACCCGGGCGGGAGTTCCGTACCTGAGATTCCGTCTCCGATTGTTTGTCGGAAAATTTTGTTAAAGTACCTGCCTTTCACGCTGGATTCTTTGTGAGAACTTCTCTTTATTGTTATGGTGATATTCCTTATCATTTGTTACTACAATTGAGTACAATTGTTTATTTTGAACTAGCTTTTACCCGCGAATTCGCTCGCGTATCCCAAATCCTACGGGAACGGTACATTTTTTCGGGATGAAGGGTACCCTATGTCCTTTTCTGGACTCCTAACTACGTGTATGCGAAATTTCAAGAAGATTGGTTCAGTATACAAAGCGTAAAGAGTAACAAACAAACAAATATACAAACTCATTTTCGCATTTATAATATTAGTTGGTATTGTTCTAGTTATAATAACATCCGTGCCAGTCTGGGGGAAAAGAAGATCTTAGTATGTTTGTTTCGATTCCGGATGACAACTAGTTGATCGGTTTAGTTGGTCGGAGTAGAAAGACGGATCGTAAAAGCCAATCGAGGGAATTGGTGAAAATGCGAATCATTCGTTTTCGCTGTAGGTTCCATGGGGAAAGTTGTTCCGTATGGCGGGCTGAAACCACCCTTAAAATAGTTTCAGTATATTTTGTTAAACTCTGTATGGCTAGGGTTGCAAAATTATGTATTTTAAGAAGCTGAATTCAGTCCATTATTTTGAACATCTTTTTCCGCAGACTATACAAAGTAGAAAAGAATAAGCTGGAATGATTTAAACGATTTGACCTTAGTTTTACAACCGGTCACCAATTCTTAAAAGTGTCTTTGTGCGAGAAGTTTTACAACCGGCCGCCGGACGACATGTTAGAAATGTAGCAATATTGCAAATGATTAAGTATTCTTACTTGCTTAATCCTTGAATCGTTTCTTATAGATAAACCAAAGGAAGATATGGAGGACTGAATGTTTCCTTAAAACTTTTTTATTTTTAACTGACTTCAAAAAAGGAGGAGGTTATCAATTCGACTGTATGTTTTTTTTACATTTTTTTTAATGAATGTTACGCGATATCTTTGCCAATTGTGAACCGATTTTGATAATTAATTTTTTATTTGAAAGCCTTTACTACCAAGTTGGTCCCATTTTAATTTGGTGAAGATATGATAAAGAACTTTGGAGATATGGAATAAACTCTTTAAAAAAATTGAAGACGGTTGTTTTTTTTTGTTAAAAATTTAATTATTAACCAACCATTGGGAAGCACACAGCTTCTAATAATTCGAAGATACAGACAACATTTAAATGAAATCTCAGCGATTTCCAATGAAGTAAACTCAACAAGCATATACGAGTACTACGCACATTCGTACGAGTTACAACTGAGCAAATACACGCATGTAAATATTTGAGTGTTGGGACTCGGTTCGAAATCGGAGTCCCCAATGCAAACACGGTAGGCCCTAGGGAAGACTTTCGTATACAAGTCTTCATTGAGGCGTATTAACATCAAGGTACTTGTACTTATGTACAAGTAGCACTTCGAAGCGGTGGTGGCCAAGCGGGGATCATGAATTTTCCGGGGTACAGTGCTGCCCCCATTTGAAGGTTTATTTAAAAGGAAACGGAGATATCATTAAAAATTTTGTCTATTTTATGAACTGTTGTTTACAGTTTAACCCTAGATAACTAAACATTCGTCTGGCAGACTACGCGACCCCTTGCATAAGTCTAGTTCACATACTTTCGCGTACCCCCTGCTTGCACGCCTTTGTATACCTTCATAATTAGAGTAAAAAGTTGCACAAATGCGGCGTTTGCGCAAACAATTGTCTTTACTTGTGATTTATAACCACCGCGTCGCCTAGATGACGAAAGTTTAGTTATAACAGGTGCAGATTTTCAAAGGTATCTAAATTGCATTTTATTTTATATTAGTATTTTCAAATAAAAAAAATTAATAAATGTTTGTATTATAATTAGATAATATACAAATAATATGAATTTCATAAAAACGGTTATTTTTTAATGACTAGGGTTTATTAGTAAGATGTCATTCATACTACTAATTGCTTTCAACTTTTTCTCATATACCTAATATTATTGATGGATTTATAAATGGAAACATATGTCCTAGGCTGAAAGTAGAAATTCACGTTTATTAAGATTGATTACTTTGATAAAAGAAACAAGATAATTTAACTTCTGTGGTGATGACAAATCATTGGAAGGTTGAAAGTCAATACAATATCAGCATTAATACTGATGTCTCGTGCCAATCTTTGGGTTCTGAAGATGATTTTTTAGTATCAAGTAAAAGACAACAGAACCCAAATTATTAAACCGGATGATTTTATATTGTCAAACATGGAAAGAAACGTACTACATACTACGTCAGATGCTACAACGTAGCATTCGACATGTGCTTTAGCAACTCTTCGATTTTTATCCAGTAAAACTCATCATAAATGGTCATCTGCACTAAGACTACTCCTACTTATGTTATTATACGTCGCGAATAACATCAAAAATAATTAACAAATAACACGGCGAGATTTTGTTTTGAAACTGACAAACCACCTCATGGAGCCTTGGTTGCGGCAACTTGCTCGGACGGTAACTTTAAGACGTGACATCAAGGTCATGATAGGAGATATCCTTGGTGAAATCATATGAAGAATCTGCTCCATTTCCTTATGTATGAAATATTACAAAAAAATTATACGTTTGCCCGTCGAAATTGCTAAGGAAGACCAAAAATTGATGCCTTAGATGTAAAAAATGCAATTTGTGACACCCATAATGTAGATGTGTATAAAAGGTATGTGGCATCATTAGTATAAAATTATTTCTACCTATCTCTATTCACAACGAGCACTTTATACGAATCATGTAACAATTTCTTCCTCACGTTAAATTATGTTGATAATATAAGATTTTTTAATGCGTAGTCCGCTAGACGAATGTTTAGTTATTGAGTAACTCCCAGGATAGTTTAGTTATCTAGGGTTAAGGGGAGAACGTGAAGCTTATCTTGGCACATTTGCCAAAAGTGCCCGTTTTTCGCTAATGTGCGAAGAAAAGCTTCACGTGCTCACTTTAAACTGTAAGCAGTAGTTCATAAAATAGTTTGAAGGGTTATCGAAGTCTTTAAAAAAAACAAATTTTTAAATGATATCTCCGTATAACATGCCACTAGCAAAACCAAGGTTTGCCGGTAGCGTGGCTCTACTACAACTAAATACTATTTTACCTCCGAAAAAAGGTGGCAACTCAAAAAAAAAAACACAAAAAAAGGACCAACCGTTCCAAAAAAGTAATTTTCTTCAAACGAGATTTCCTCGCTCTTTTTCATTTTATCCCTCTAAGTAGTTCGTTCTAGGAATGAAAAATGTGGCACAATTTTCAATAGTTTTCGCTGAGCGATGTTACGGAAGCCATTTACAGCTCAAAAGAACGTTATTTCCCAGTTCTTTCTACTGCAAAACATATTTTATGACAGCTCTGCAATGCTGGTCTGGGAGAAAAGAAAAAACTTAGAATGTATCAGCTGCTTCTCCTCCCGAGCAGATCGTAAAAGTGAATCATGTGCTGCTTGCAAGCTTAACGCCCACCATGACGCTAAATGTCCTTTGGGTCTTACAGCCCCGGGCTATAATAAATCCCCGGGGATAAAGACGAGATGTATGTATATCTACTACTCTATACTGTATCCATCTTGTTAATGAAAGAACGCAAAACCTCTCAGATGGTACCTCAGCCCATGTAACTGAACAACTTTTGTTCAATATCTTTCACGGAACTAAAAAAATTTTAAAATTTGAATTTTCATACAAACTGATCAGCTGATCGAGTCAATTTGTATGAAAATCCGAATTTCTTTTTTGATATCGTGAAAGTTGTTGAACAAAAGTGGTTCAGTTTCATGGGCTGAGGTACCATCTAAGAGGTTTTGCGTTCTTTAATTAAGACGATGTATATGAGATAATATAACTGTATAAATGAGATAATGTAACTGTATGTATTTTATTTTCACCTGGTGACAATGAAATTTTTAAGAAAATCCTTGGGGCAGGCCTATGTCCAGCAGTGGACTTCCTGTGGCTGATATGATGATGATGATGATGATGGTGACAATGGGAACAACTTGCATGTATAAACTTTCAAACAAAAAAGCTTTTTCTAAATCGGTTCAAAAACGGAAAAGCTTTCGGGGAACATACAATAAACCCATTATATTTAAACTGAGTATTTATTAAAATCTGTAAAACTACTCTTGAACTGAAATGCTTATAATTGAAAGTGTAAGATTTCATAAAGTTCCGATAAAGCTTGTGTGGATCAGTTCGCGTAAGTTGGAGATAACTTGAAAGCTCGGCAACTGAGCTAAAGTTCTCTGCGCCTTTGTGAGCGTTGATTGATGTGCGCGTGAATAGTAAATGGGTGGGAATTTTAGTAAATAATGGAAATACGAGTATAACTACTAAGGGAATAGATAATGTAAGATATAGTAGGTTGAAGCAGCTATAACATTGTTGTAACTATTTTTAAGAAAAAGCGTGCTCTTTTTTCAGTAAAGGTTTACAATCTGCGCGGAAAGAAGCTGGTACATTCTAAGTTTTTTCTTTTCTCCCAGACCATCTTAGTTTTTCTTTGCCATACGAACAATACGGTAGTCACGATTAACATTTTTTTTTATTTGAATAAGGTGTCTTGCTTCTTCAGTGACACTCAAACTGACGTTCACGTCTGTTTTAACGGCCGCGAATCGGTGTGTGCTTGCTCCTGCCAAATAAACAATATTTTTTTAAAGATAGACTTACCTCAGCAGTTTGACGTCCCACAGCGCCAAAACCTCCGGCGGTCTGGAAGCACACAGCGCTAACCGAGGCCCACACGCGTGCAACCGCACAGGGCCAGCCTGTACTTTGGCGGCGGGTGGGGATGAGATGATGACGGCTGCGAACTCTTTACTGCTGCCAAGGTTATGTTGGACCTGGGAAGAGATTAAAATGTCATCAATATAAATGTATGTGGGGCCGTACACACACACACTTATTACGTCGCGCAGAGTTTTGACGTTTCGAACCCCTCTTTGTCACATTTATCCAATCCCTTGAACATGTACTGTTACATTGGGCATGATCTGATGATGATGAGATGTTTACATGATAAGATTCTGTTTCCTTACCTTAACTTTCCACTGTATCAGTATCTCCCTGGTGTCGAAAGCCAGCACCGGCACCACATCTTCGCAGAGGATGGCCAGGGTGTTGGACTCCTTGTCTAACGTGAACCCCGACTCAAAGCCCAGGAACTGCTGGAGCGAGAGAGACGCCTTCGTTTGCCCGTTCTTCTGTCTCTCTTTTAAGTCTTTGTAGAGCTGGATGTGTACGCAATCTGGAAATAAAGAAAAAGTCAAAGTCAAAATCTATTATTTATCATTGGATATATTATCACTTAATTTGTCAATTGTCTTTTCAATTTTATAATTATTTTTGAGGTCAGATCATTTGATAACAGCTAAGTTTAGTGCCGCTTCCTAAGCGCAAGTGCAGAAGAAGCGGCAACAAACTGCACTGCAGCATTTTCTCCAAAGATGTCAACTTACAATTAAACTGATATAAAAATTTTGGGACCCTTTTGCGTCACTGTTCTTTGCACCTCCATACTTTTGCGCCATCGTTTTTGGACTACGGTTTGGGATGCACAGTGTGTACAGCTACTTTGCCTTCCACGAAAATCGATAAATGGGCGTCAATTTAAGAACCCTTCTGATGATGGGCTAAACAAGACCAGCAGACGTGGTAGACTCAAGAAATGCTGGTTTGACGTCGGCAAAGATGATATGCGTGCGTGCCCATGATCTTACAAATCAAAGATACTCAAGACCATGCAAAGTGGAGAATCAAAAGCCGGAAAGCGGACCTCAGCATAACAGTTGAGGATGCAACTGGGAATAAGCTGAGATGAGATAGACGGGAACGACTACCTATCGCTGTTTGTGATTCCCATCTTGCTAATTTAACCTAAGGGCTTTGCAACCCTTGGCACTATCTGTCGTAAAGAAAAAAAGCGGCCAAGTGCGAGTCGGACTCGCCCATGAAGGGTTTCGTAGCAACAAGTAACATTTTACGATTTATGACGTATTAAAAAAAAACTAATTACTAGATCTCGTTCAAACCAATTTCCGGTGGAAGTTTGCATGGAAATGTACATCATATATTTTTTTTTTAGTTTTATCATTCTCTTATTTTAGAAGTTACAGGGGGGGGGACCAACATTTTACCACTTTGGAAGTGTCTCTCGCGCAAACTATTCAGTTTAGAAAAAAATGATATTAGAAACCTCAATATCATTTTTAAAAATCTACCCATAGATACAGATATAGATAGATTAAAAAAAATGAGTTTCAGTTCTAATTATGGGGAAACCCCAAAATTTATTGTTTTTTTTCTATTTTTGGGTGAAAATCTTAATGCGGTTCACAGAATACATCTACTTACCAAGTTTCAACAGTATAGTTCTTATAGTTTCGGAAAAAGTTGCTGTGACATACGGACGGACAGACAGACAGACATGACGAATCCATAAGGGTTCCGTTTTTTGCCATTTGGCTACGGAACCCTAAAAAGACTAGTAGTTTTTCTAAGTGTGTGGGGTACAGGTAAAATGGGAACGCACTTTCAAAATCGAGCAAACGACTTTTTTAAAATATAACCTGGTTACAAAATCGATTGGTCTCCCGGCATAAACTGGGACTGTCTACTACAAAGCCCTTTTGTATATGTCCGTAACTAACATCTAGATTTAAGATAATTATGTACTACTAAGAATATAATATGGACTTGGTCTGAGATAAATGAATATTATTATTATTATTGTAAACGGCTCATAACTTCATCTAATAAACGTTTCGAGAACGAAATGAGTCAGTCAAAGTCTTGAAAGAGAGTACAAATGAAATCACTAGACTCTTCGTGTCAGATATCATGCGAAATGTAAATAATTTAGTTTAATACATTTCACTGAAAGCGAGCGAGAATTTAATTTTACGACTGCGTCACTAGTTATTTTGTGAGAGTTGAGCTTTTACGTTACCAGGATACGGAAATGGATTTAAATAGTTATCGAAGTGATTTTTCCTTTTTTTATTTTTATTTATTTACTAGCTGTGCCCGCGACTTCGTTCGCGTGGTTGTCGGAACGTAATGTTATATAGCCTAAAGCCTTCCTCTATAAATGGACTACCCAACAAAAGAAGAATTTTTCAAATCGGACCATTAGTTCCTGAGATTAGCGCGTTTAAACAAACAACCAAACTTTTCCGCTTTATAATATTAGTATAGATTTAAGTTTATTACAATACTAGCTGTGCCCGCGACTTCGGTCGCGTGGTTGTCGGAACGTAATGTTATATAGCCTAAAGCCTTCCTCTATAAATGGACTACCCAGCAAAAAAAGAATTTTTCAAATCGGACCATAAGTTCCTGAGATTAGCGCGTTTAAACAAACAAACAAACTCTTCCGCTTTATAATATTAGTATAGATATGTAAATGGTGGAATTAAGGCCAGGGGCCTTTTCTACCAGTCAACCAACAGATGATGCTGACTTTTGACTGCCTCCGTGGTCCAGTGGTCAAGGCGTTTGCCTTGTGATCCGGAGGTCATGGGTTCAAATCCCACTGGGAAGCATACTTTGTGTAAAGGTGTTTTCAGTCTGTTTAGGATATTGCAGGCTTGAATCACCTGATTATCCGAAAAGAAAAATGATTCCGTGCTTCGGAAGGCACGTAAAGCCGTTGATTCCGAACGCCATCTAGCGTTTGTACCTATTCTAGGATTGGTTCTGGTCTACCCTTTGGGTTGCGGAGGTCAGACGGCAGTCGCTCTGTGTAAAAACCAAGTAACCTCGTCAAATCGCCTAGGTAAGGTAACGGACCCCGGGCTCTGAAGCGTAACCGCTGACGATGCAACCGGGAACACGCTCGGATGATGATGATGAACCAACAGATGATGCTGAGAAAGCAATCTTTTGAGGTAAGTACAAACAAACAAAAAAAAAACGACGGGTTGCACTTCGGGAGTGCCGGCAGAAGTGAAAACTTGAATATTAACGTTGTGCATTTTTGATATTTTGGAATGGTTAGGGAATAATTTTGCACAAATTGCTTTAATTATCAGTATAAAAGTACTATCATTTATGTGGTAGAATACAATATTTATTTATTGCGCTATCGTACACAAACATGACAATATATATTACATCAAAAAGTTTATCTCTCATCTAAACGAAACAGCAGACGCAGTCATACATTTTCGCCGCGCCGTAGAAAGAGAGGGGGATACTTCCTCTCCTACGCTGCGCCGGCTGTCTACTCTCCATCCGTCTTACGAATTTTCGATCAGGACACGTGTCCTGACGCGAGTTTATCATTTTTTACCCATTACAAAAAAAGTGTACAACGCCGCTAAAGAAGTTTTCACTTCAAAAATATACAGGTCGACTTTTTGAACACCATCCAAATTGAAGCAAGTTCAGTCTATGATACTGAACTACTTTCTATCTTACCCTCCACGCTGGCCAGATGGGTTGGAGAGGTCTCATTGCTGTTCTAAGCTTTGTTTAGCTTGTGTTTCCTTAGTCGCCTTTTACGACATCCACGGTAAGACTTGGAGTGGTCGTATTCTACTCTGCCGGGATGTATGTCTCACACGGCAAATGTATGTCTGGATGTAAGTAAACTGTAAACCTAGTATAGTAATAGATACAAGTATCGGAACAGAAAGGAAGGTAGTGCTCTTGACACTTTCACTAACGAGCAACCTTAGCAGAATGGAAGCTTTCAAGGAAATTGTTTCAGCTTCAGTTTATCCTAATATAATTTCATTGGGTCCTAAAATAAATGTCGTTATTTTTAAGATCGTACTGTGTCCCCCAAAACTCAACTTAAAATGTTACTGGTGTGCAATGCTGCTTTTTAACCGACTTCAAAATGGAGGAGGTTATCAATTCGTCGGGACCTTATGTTTATGAATGTACCCCGATTACACGAAGACGCGTAACCCGATTTGAAAAATTATTTTGGAAGTGAAAACTTCTTTAGCGGCGTTGTGCACTTTTTTTGTAATGGGTAAAAAATGCTAAACTCGCGTCAGGACACGTCTCCTGATCGAAAATTCGTAAGACGGATGGAGAGTAGACAGCCGGCGCGGCGTAGGAGAGGAAGTATCCCTCTCTCTTTCTACTGCGCGGCGAAAATGTATGCCTGCGCCTGCTGTGTCGTTTAGCTGAGAGATAAACTTTTTAATGTAATATAAATTGTCATGTTTGTGTACGATAGCGCAATAAATAAATATTGTATTCTACCACATAAATGATAGTACTTTTATACTGATAATTAAAGCAATTCGTGCAAAATTATTCCCTAACCATTCCAAAATATCAAAAATGCACAACGTTAATATTCAAGTTTTCACTTCTGCCGGCACCCCCGGAGTGCAACCCGTCATTTTTTTTTAATTAAAAGGGTATACTTTCCAGGTGGTTCCATATAAATTTTATTTAAATCGGTTGTGTGGTTTGTTTTATAAACTAAAATAACTATAAAAAATATGCCGTCTCAGGAGATTAGGTCTACTTTTTGTTTTGAAAAAATATCAATTATTATGCATTATGCTTGTATCTATATTTGAGTCTAAGACTTTACAACATTTTCCTATACAATATAATAGTATCATTTACGCTACTTTATTTATAACTCAGACAAAAAATGGGCATAGAGTTATGAAAATTACGTTCGTCTGAACAATCGTTTCCATTCAGTAACTGGTTCCTTAAGGCCGTACCTAAATTTTCCGGGGTCCAGTGCTGCCCCCATTTTAAATAAATCATTTCAAAGAAAACGGAGACATCATTTATAATTTTGCAACTACCAAGTCCTAGATAACCCTTCAAAGTATTTTATGAACTACTGTTTACATTTTAAAGTGAGAACGTTAAGCTTTACTACGCACATTTGCGAAAAACGGCCACTTTTAGCAAATGTGCGTAGTAAAGCTTAACGTTCTAATTATAAACTGTAAACAGTAGTTCATAAAATACTTTGAAGGATTAAATAGGACTTGAAATGATGTCTCCGTTTTCTTTGAAATAATTTATTTAAAATGGGGGCAGCACTGGACCCCGAAAAATTTAGGTACGGCCTTAAAATAATAATATAATTTATAAACGAGAATATCATAATTTTGGACAGCAGACTACTTACTGAAGCAAAGTACTGTTCAAGATCTCAAGTTATTCACTAAAGCAAAATAGCGAGGAAAATTAAGTGGAATAACATAAAAGCTGGAGCACTAAACGACATTTCATAATTACAAGGAAGGAATCTTCTTAGACCCAAGTAGAATACATTTACTAATTACTATATCTTTATGACAACGTAAAATAGACTCTCTCGAGGCGATCATAAAGTACAGATTTACTTGTTCCTGTCCTTTGTGAATGACATTCCGTATTTCACCTATTATCTCATGAGCTTTGGCGAAAATAAACACAACAGAATCTCAACTCTATCTTTGAGTCGCTAGCTTCAAAATCCTTTGTCGGCAACTACAAAGGGCACATGACAGATTCCACTACATCAAAATCGAGTGTTCCATTTTCAAATTAATTCGGAACCGTTTTCTAATTGGCGCGACGTGACTCTGCTGTGTTCGGATCTAATCAGTTGTTTGAATTTGGAATCTAATTTGTTTAGAACCTTTGATTGTTCCCGCTTTGTGTGCCGTTCGATAGTTAATTTTAATTTACATTTTTTCGGCAGCGTGTGATGTTCAAGTGGTTGTTATGGGTCTGCGAAGTGCGAAGATTGGTAATTAGTTGTTCAATCTTTGTAATATGGTTGTGACGTAACGGAATTTCGATTCTGCGCATTAGCTGACCTAGGTACAATAGGATACTTACTCGTACTCACATGAAATAGTTTTCTTTTATCGTTGAAATATAGAAAAGATATTACGCAGAAGAGTTATAAATGATTTTTATGTACCTGCCTATACCGGATAAGTTTTTCCTTGTGCAAATTCATACAGCGAGGTGCGTCCATGACACCGATTGATTACAACCAAGTAAGCTTGGTTGGTTGAAAGAGATCCCTACCTGGTATAAGCCCGCCTTTGTGCTAATACAAATAATTTGTATGTCTGTCTGTACCTATGTTATTTGTGTTTTAATGTAAGATAATTTGCAAGTGCAACACCGGCCAAGCTGTGAAATGTCAACTGTCAATTTTGACATTGTGGAGAATGCCGCTTGCCGCGCTTTAAAGCAAAAAACTAAAATTTTACAATTAAATTAAAATTACGATTAAATTACATTGAATTAGACCGTGATCTTCGAAAGGACTTAGTTTTGGATAATACTAAAGCGTATAAAAAAAATGGACTTCAGATCAGATAAGTTTTTCGGGAGTTATCGTGACTACGCCAGTTTCCATACATACAGACACACGGACGTCCACAAAATGATTTTATTAAACATTGTTTTTATTTATTTAAAAGGCAAAATGTCTTTTAAAAATGTCATAAGTGTTGAAACTAGTGTTTTTCCTTGACATTTATGTGTAAATATTATTGTACAAGTGCGATAGAAAATAAATAGAGACACATTTAGTTTAAAAAATCACTTGATTTTTGTAAGGCGAGAGTAGAGCACTACCTCATGCGCTTCGCTTATGAGGCGTGCAATACGAGTATAAAGCAAACAGTACCGATAGACAATCGACAATGACCTCTTTCGTCACGATGCGATAGATACCGTCCGGTCACGAATCTCTATACAAAATACAAACACATGAGCGATCGCTCGACGCTCTCGTCCAGTTGTAATGACGTAAGAAAACCTTGGTTAGGCCACAGAATAAATAATACTAACGTACAGACTTCTGAGACTTCTGAGACTACGTGAGACTTCTGTACAAGTCTCACTCAGCGAAGAAATTCAAAGAAATATCTACTCAATGTGGCTAGCGATATGGTTTAATTCAGCTCACGTCAGAACTCAGCACCTTTTCGTATAGATGCCTAGACAACCATTGCAAGCCAATTTCATTCTTATTACTCTGGACAAACGTTTCATATAACTGAATTTACCACCCGGAGAGGCCGCGTGCGCGCATAGTAATAATGTAGGTACATTTTCGATACCTAAACGGGGAGTGACACAGGCCTGGTTAGGCTTTTATCACGATTTTGTTCGTATAATCATGGACGAAAAATACAAGAGAACTGAAAACCTAAGAAGGTTTTCAGTCCTATTGTATTTTTCGTTTTTAGTTTTAAGTTTAAATGTTGTAGCTAGATGGAGTTACTAGTTCGAAAGAGGGTAGTTTCGTAGTGGTGCCGCTTAATTTCGGAAAGATGGCGGTATAAGCGTTCATTTTCTACGAACAAACAAGCGCCATCTATGATTTTTGTGGATACCTTAGTATCTGTCATCTAGAAATAATACAGGATTTTGGCTTTCTACTCGTAGCAGAGTACGCTTTTTGTATGGATTTGTCAGTTCTCTTGTATTTTTAAACGACTTCAAAAAAGGAGTAGATTATCAATTTGACTGTATGTTTTTTTTAAATGTATGTTTGTTAGGCGATATCTTCGCTAAATGTGAACCGATTTTGATATTTTTTTTTTTTATTTAAAGTGTTTACTACCAAATTGGTCCCATTTTATTTTGTTGAAGATATAATGAAGAACTTTGGAGATATGGAAGAAACTCTTAAAAAAAAATTGACGTCAGTTGTTTATTTGTTCAAAATTTAATTATCGTCCATGGTTTAATTAAGTTGTTATCTGTGAGTAATTGCTAAAGTCTTATCTTAATCTTGGAACGGCTACAACATGTAAATCTTCTACAAAAATTAAAAGACACGCCCTTTTTCCAAAAACAACCTAGCTTGGAATGATGTAATGATTCTTACTTTACAACTACATTCAAATCGGTTCAGGCATTTCAAAGTAATTGTTGAATTAAGAAACTCACATACATACATGAACCCTGAAAACATTATACCTACTTCTTTTTTTGTAAAATGATTTCTTCAAATCGAATTTTACCACTTTACTGTTCCTTAAAATTAATTGAAAGTGTTTTAACGTGGCCTAACCGTGTCTACATTGAAGAAATGATAAAAAACAGATACGAGAAGGCAATGTTTATAACGGTGTTCGTTCTCCCAATATGTTATCAACATCATATACGCATCCCATTCGCGTATCCCCACAGGTGTGTAGTGCACCCCGCTCGATTTAACCTCGCTGACGCGCCCCTATATTTTCCTTAGCTTCTTTTTATCGTGTCGATGTTTATTAAACTTTGCTTAGCTAATTTTCTTTTTGAAGCAATTTTTTTGGGCTAAGAACGAAAAGTAGCGCATGGGTCCGTTTTTTGTTGTTGGTTGTTGGATTAAAATTAGCTGTATTTGAATTCAGTTTATTACTTAATCCTTTTCGGGACATTTTTTATGTTTGTTTGTCCCGAATAATGTTAAATATTCTAATGTAGCGATATTTCTTCTTCTAAAAAAAGAAGCTAGATCTTCTTTTTAAAATACTCAATTTCATCGTCTCATAAATATCAGTCGTATTTCCACACATTTTCAAAATTTTACAACGTGGCCTATTGGGACTTAAGCGTAGAAAATAAAAGTATTCGTTCACATCATATGTTATCAACACCATATACGAGTACGCACATCCATTTCCCTCGGTATATCACATAGTAGGTATATGTAGGTATATCCCACAGGTGTATTATGTACCCGGTCGATTTAACCCTGCTGACGCGCCCCTATATTTTTTTTATTCCGACCCAATTTGCTACGACAATATCAAGTTTTGGATGTCTTTGTGCGGGAATTTCATCAAGTTACGGTCGGAATTGTATTGATTTGAGATTGCTTTTTTATTGTGTTGATAAACGAGAATTTTAGTGCTGACGGGAAAGTGCTTAACTTAGCGTGGGCTCGATAAAGGCAAGCGCTGTTTAACGACGCACAACGACATTTTGATTTTATATCTTTCTGATGAAATGAATACGTATTTCAAATAATTTACTGTATTCAGCATCTGTATGAAAGTTGTGTATGCTTGCTGTCAATATGTATGGAAAGATTTGGTATTGTGTGTTTGTTTGTAATTTCTTTATTGCACATATAATATATGTATACAAACAGACTTATATATTTCTTTGGAAACCTATTCATAGTTTATGTGTTATTATTAAAAAAATTATTTCCTATTTCCAACCACCATCAAATTTCTTTGGGAAAAGTTTTACAAGCGGCATTCCCAAGAAACGCAGTTGTTTATCGAGATGTTGGTATTTAGTCCTAGAGTCACCTTTTATGTATGATATCCACAATAAATAAATAAACGGGCAAGTTCCGTACCTCTGCACAATGTTTTAAAGCGCTGAATAAAAACGTTTCTTGTATGAAGACCTCCTTTATATTTTTAACTGTATCTTATTTTTAGTATTTGTTTTTATAGCGGCCATAGTTATACATAATCTGTGAAAATTTCAGGTATCTAGTTAGTGCCATTATAAAGATCTAGTTAAAAACGCTGAAAAAACACTTTTTTTGTATGACGACCCCCTTTAATTAAAGGGGGTCGCCCTTTAATTTTTTACTATTTTTTATTTTTAGTATTTGTTGTTATAGCGGCCACATTAATACATAATCGGTGAAAATTTTAAGTATCTAGCTATTACGGTTCAAGAGATAGAGCCCTGTGACAGACGGACAGACAGACGGACAGACAGACGGACAGACAGCGGAGTCTCAGTAATAGGGTCCCGTTTGCACCCTTTGGGTACGGAACCCTATAAATGGAGTGATCTCATTCTAGGTCAGAATACACAGGGCACACTTGTTTATAAATTACCATATCTCTTTCATTTATTATACAACATCCAATCAATATTATATACTATGAACCATCAGCAATCGATGGGAAAGCAAGTGCTGTCGTTATCCATCAGAAAGTAAAGGTCATTCTTTACGCAATCGTTTCTTGCATTGCAGAGGTCATGTTTTGTACCTTGTTTTAATTGAAGCATGTTCATTAGAATCTAATGGCATTTTATTTAAAGTAACGAGAAATTAATTCGCTTTCGTGATTGAAAAACATATGATAATTGAAATACTTTAGTTACGTGATATGCTCGTAGTCAAAAACGCCAAATGATCATCATTAGGGTGGTCCAACGAAAGATACTGATTACTTAGTAGGATGGCAACATTCTCGAAAGAGTGAGTGAGAGCGTAAAGTATGCGAGAGCGAGATAGAGAAGGTAATTTTAAGATGGCGATTCGAAACCGTGTGCATTTATTTAAAATAAAATAGTAAAAGTGTATTTCCGGCATTTTACTTCGGCTCCCCCGATCCTACAATTTTGGGGGCTCGTCCGGGATCCTACATAAATAATTTTCTTCCGTTGGTTAATATAAAAGTTGTAAATATTATCCTTAATTTTCATTGGTTTAACTAATATTGTTATAAAAACTAAATAATTAAGTAAGTAATTATTAAGATTATGGAAATGTAACAAAGACATGTCAATTTATTTGTAAAGCAAAAATATTATGTTATATTCCCTTAACGTAACATCCCTCTTTTAGTTTCTTGTTTCATGTTGGAAACCGGAGCTTTGTCCCATGGGTTCTTGCGAGTTTTGTGTAGTTTCCTCACTGAATTGATAAGTTAGCGAAAATGCCAGTAAACAAAGTTCTATGTCTAACATGGTTTACATTTTACATAACTTATTGCTGAAATTAGCTCTTTACAATAAATTGTTTAAACTTTTTAGTGTTTCTCCATTCGTTCATGTCAATGGTTTGTGGGAGTGAGGGGTTACTTAGTCTATAGACCACCTTCTGTCATGTCCCATCTGCCCTGCAGGCAGTTCTCTTCTCTTATGTCATACTCAATGACCATTAACAAGACAGTCATCGTTGCCAAATTCTGGTCTAAAAAATTTCATTCTAGCCATTTTCGAGAATAATGAAATGGCATATTCGTAGTTTTTCTTTATCGACTGCCGTGATGTGGGGACAGCTTAGAAAATGAGCTTATTATGCACAAAGTGAAGCTCAAACCTGCTGTAGCTAAACATTTTCATAGCCCAGCAAGACATAACTATCCTTCCAGTTTATTAAAGATTAAGGATTGATATTAAATATTGTTTTTTGTTCTTTTAAAACCTACTGTTTTCAAATAAATTTCTGATCAGAAATTTAAGGTTTTTTTAAGCATCAGTCATCAACATCTACAATATAAACAACTCAAAATATTTTGAGCTGCTGACACCTTCATACTTGTAGTACATACACGTCATCTGCTTGTATAACGAGCGAGCAAAATAGATTCTACCCTCATGTCGCCAAGGTGTTTTCCTAAATTCGATTTGGAACATTGGGATTGAAATTTCAA
Source organism: Acrobasis repandana (assembly GCA_963576875.1). NCBI lineage: Eukaryota > Metazoa > Arthropoda > Insecta > Lepidoptera > Pyralidae > Acrobasis > Acrobasis repandana. The sequence continues at coordinate 3,007,837 of OY756230.1, read as the reverse complement.
AAGTGACGGTTCGATATCTTTAGCGTTAATTTCTTTGTAGACAATGAAATTTAATATAATGTGAACAAGACATCAACATAACGTGATATCACATAGTTACATTAGCAATTGTACTTTCCTATATATTTTTTTATACTTAGCTCTCAACTGTTTTTGAAACTAGCTGTATACACATGTTTTGAGTTGTTGCCTGGCTTTAATATTTAAACATATATGTATATAATGTATAACTTTGGTGACAATTTGTAATGTGTATCTCAGTACTCCACCGACAAGAGCATAGCTCTTAAATATAGATAGATATCTCAGTAAAATAAAATAAAATAAAACTTCTCACTATACATTTTTATTGTCAATAACCATTTCCAAACTTAAAAAGTATTGACCCATACCAACTGGAAAGAGAAAAAGTCTTAAAGCGAACCGACAGTTCTCAACTACATCCAGCTATTGTGGTTCGAAATTCAGATCACATTTTCTGGCGTTGTCTTCTCCGAAAGATCACAATATGACGAAAACCGTGCAAAAATAATGAATAAGAAAAATCCGAAATCATTTAGATAATTTCGCTTTGATTTTACAACTGGCCTTTTGGTGGCGACCAAAAGACTAAGCACAAAACTCGTGCAACAACTGCATTTATAACGAGGATTATTGACAGGCAGGCGGCCAGTTGTAAAATAAAAGCGACTCTTGTGACATGCATAGGAAGGAATGAAGACGATATTTATAAACCGAAAACTACAATATCTTTACAGAGTTACTGTAAACAGAAAAGAATAATGAAGCTAGATGACGATGTAGCTAGAGCATAATGCTCTAGCTAGGGATTAAAAAGAACTGCAACGAGTACGTCCCGAATATTGGCCCGTATGTCTACATCATCGAGGGACGCAGTGCAGTGTCAGCTAGAGATTTAGGTAAATTGACATGGGCGTTTGGATTTTATTGTGTTTTATGAAAGCCCACCATTTTGGCACATACCTTGTACAAAATGCAAGCCCTAAATCTTTTGTTTGGATTCTTTGGAATATTATTATGCGAATTCAGTGAATCTGAATAACCATATATATTGGAATGGTTAATGTTTGGTTTAACTAAGTTTATAGCTGCTTAACCCGTTAATTGGAATAGTAACATATATGATACACGTTAAAAAAATACGTCATACGATCTACTCGTAAAAAAAGGGAGAGATAAGAAGTACCCGTAACCGAAAAGCATGTATGAAGAGGTTGATAAGTGTAGGTGAAGCGAAAAAGGTCTGTCAGGATCGTAGCTAGTGGAGGTCCATAGTATCTGCCTACCTCTGTGGGAAACAGGCGTGATAGTATGTGTGTATGTATGTATGATACACATCTAAGCAAGATGCATATTATGTACAGTTGGCAATGTATCATATATAGGGTTAGAATAACTTTATTTCTCATAAGAATTACATGAAATAATTCACTTACTGAGAAAACATAATATTTAAATAGGTAATAGTACAATGAGCGTGCTTTTATCTATACTAATATTATAAAGCGGAAGAGTTTGTTTGTTTGTTTGTTTAAACGCGCTAATCTCAGGAACTAATGGTCCGATTTGAAAAATTCTTTTTTTGTTGGGTAGTCCATTTATAGAGGAAGGCTTTAGGCTATATGACATTACGTTCCGACAACCACGCGAACGAAGTCGCGGGCACAGCTAGTAAACAATAAAAACCAATAGCTTTGACAAAAATATAAATATAAGGTGGGTAGAATTAGAGTGACGTCGTCGCTCGTCATTGACTGTGCACTACGATCCCACCCGGCAACACCCTGATGAAAGATGTTTATTCTAGATGTGTCAGCGATGCAAAGTAAAGTTTGTATTTTAAGTTCCTTTTTATTTATGTATTTTTTTTTTATATTTTATTATGTTTGTACAGTGTATAGTATATGTATTTAATTCTGAATAATGTTTTTTATTTTTATTTTTTTATTTATAAGTTTAATATTCTTTGTAATTAGATTTTCGTTCTTGTTTTATTTTAGATATGTAAATTACTGTTGTTTGTTGTTGTTGATTTTTTTGCTACCTTCGTCTTTGTCGCGCCTTTCTTGAAGAATATCCAATTTAGTTTGGTGTAGCTGCAACACTTTTCTGATATTTTACTAATAAGTATTTGTGATTTTAAGTTTAAAAAAAATGGTATAAACTATGGTATCTGTCATTTAAGTTATAACGAATTTGTCTTCTTTTTATCTCACATTCCGTTTTTGTTACATAAACATATATGGTAAGGCTAAACAGAAGTATTTTGTAAAAAGAACAATTTATTAAAACTTCTAAATAACAAATGGCTATAGTTAATTCCGTAGCCCAATTCCACTAAGTCACTGGCTTGAAACTAAGAGATTCGGCTAAACATTATAATATAACGCGCACAAGTTCGGAGTGTCACGGACTCAGCTGTATCTCATGCATACTAATTCCCTTTTAATTTAATAATATTATAAACCTCTAGATGTTTCATACAAGTGCTTGCCACACGTGCCAGAGTAAGCGCACATTATTTTGGGTTTTGTTACGAGTAAGTATGTGTACTTTGTTTTAAATTAAGACGATGTTTCTATAAAGTTATCTTTCTGATCATATTCATTGTCCTTTGATTGTATGTATGTACTCGTACGTATACCACTGATCAATTTTGTGTTGTATGCTTCTTTGTACGAAAAATTGTGCGTTCTAGATGGAAATTTCATGCTTTTAACAGAAATTTGTAATTTACAGTGTCCATTTTGGTCACATTCACGCTAAATCGACCCCTAACTATAAAGATGTGATACTGTAGTCTCTAACTCGAAAATCTTAAATACAAAACTTCGAGAACATTTGAGCTCTTTTGGACACACACCTATTAATATTTACTAACACATACCTTTAGTAACGGCTACTTTAAGCAAAAAACTCAAATCAGTTTACCTAGCCCAGTCCATGTCATGTCACTTAAATTTTACAACACCCTCATATTTTTCTATGAGATTTGACAGGGGTAAATAAAGTAAATATTATTCTAACAATAAATAACAATCAAACACGCATTGGCTGTCAACCCTATTGCACCTTGTGTCTATAGGTCCGAATGACACGTGCGCGTGTCAGCCCTGACAGGTTTGCCTCGTTAGTGAAGTGTGGACAAATAGTGCAGAGGTCAGTGTTTCATTATTTTTGATTGATAAGGTGAGATGTAGATAACTGTAATAGAAAAAGCTTGGATCAGATTTAGTTACATAAGTAATAATCACATTTATTCTTTGCCATTTAGATTCATCGTGATAGTAGAATCACGTGTAAGTGGAAAATGGAAACAAAATAGAGAAGAGTATCTCAAAACATGTTTACCTAACTTAACTTTTAGTTAACTTATGAGTTATATTCATGAAAGGTCCCTGCGTTCTTCAAATACTCTTACCCTAGTCACTCCTTCTCACCGTACAGGTTTTTTCCATAACTCTTTCTCCGTGACTGCTGTACGACTCTGGAATGCTCTCCCTGAATCCATTAGAAGGGCCCCTAGTCGCGACTCCTTTAAACTTAGAGTTTTTAAGCACTTCCACTTCCTATTAAACATAGGACAGACTTGATTGCATAATATTTATTTATGGTTATGTATTTGTATATTAATTTTTATTGTATATATTTTAATGTAGGTATATATTTTATGAAATAATATATAAGTATGTAAGTAATTATGTATTTGTAATAATCATAATAGTACGTTTATAGTATGTGTTGTGATTATTATCTTTTAAATTTAGTTTAGTTTAAGTTTTCTTTATATATTCACACCCACATAAAACTCTCCAATCGACCCAAAGGTTTGACTGTTAGAGAATGCTTTTAGCATTAAGTCCGCCTGTTGTACTTTAAACATGTATATGTGTGTACAATAAAGTATAAATAAAATAAAAATAAGAAGAGATAAGTAATCGTCAAGTGATATGATTTAGATTCTCACCCGTTTCCTTTATCGGCTTTTACCATCTGTCTGCCCAAAAAGGAAAGTACATTCTTCATATTTTCTTCTCTCCAAGACCAGATGTTAATATTTTATGCCCAAAAATTAGCAATTCATAATAAATTGGTACATTTTTGAACTGCATATAACGTATGTAACAAATAATCCCCAGCAAATGATATATTAAAAAATCATCTGGCTTGATATAAGTTTTGACACATTATCACTCCCCCACCTTATCAATCAAAAATAACAACATATTATGCAACACGTGGCAATCGGTTGTATTATCGCTTCACGCCTCGCGTCTCCATGTAATGAGGCAAAGCGATAACATGTCATTTTCGACCTGTACCTGTAGGGTAATGGGGCCTTAAGTGGGACACGTTGTCAATAGTGCAATCATTGTCCAATGTCATCCAAATAAATGTAGAATTACAAGTTCCTTTCTCACTTAGGTGGGGGTTGGGACTTTTTGATTAATTTTTTTTTGTGATGTAACTGCTTCTTCCTCACCTTATTCCACTTAACATGGGGTCGGGTCAGCATGTAAGTCTTTTCCATTTCTCTCTTTCCTTGGGCATAGTATTTTTCACATTTTTCTTTTCATCCTTAACGCACTCCTTCCACTTTTTCCTTGGTCTTCCTCTGTTCCTATATCCAGTAAACCTTTAAATTTTGCACCGTTTTAGTGGCTTTAAGTGGCTTTAGTAAGTACGTAACCTGTACTTTATATGTTTGTAAGTATTGTAGTCAAACTGTTAGTAAGTAGGTACCTACAGATACTTTGTGTGTATAGGATTATTTCAGAAACTAGTGACATTTTCTCGCGGGTTTTTGCGTGTGGTTCCCGGCGAAGTATTCCAAGTCTTCCCGTGGATGTCGTAGAAGGCGACTAAGGACAAGCTAAACCAAGCTCATGAACATCAATGAGACCTCTCCAACCCGTCTGGTCAGCGTGGAGAGTGTAGGCTAAATGTTCTGACTGCTCTGGCCAAGTATGGCACTGGTAGTACAGAGAGGGTTGTGCTCCTGTAGTGGAGACAAAAAAAATAGACCTGATGATGATTTACCAATATGTCGATTATTTTCTGGAGAAGGATTATTTGTGATTATTACCACAGAATAAATAATACTAACGTACAGAAGTCTCACTCAGCAAAGAAATTCAAAGAAATATCTACTTAATGTGGCAAGCGACACGGTTTAATTTAGCTCATCCTAGACATCCATTGCAAGCCAATTCCATTCTTATGACTGGACAAACGATTCGTATAACTGAATTTACCACCCGGAGGGGCCGCCTGCGCGCATAGTAATACCTAATGTAGGTACATTTTCGATACCTTACCGGGGAATGACTGTTATTACTAACTAATCAAGTATGTCAGCAAAATATTATTCAGGGGTAAGTTAAACTTACTTAAAGTTCAACACAACAGGTACATAAAATTCATTTAAACGATAGGTTTGCTTATGTTACGGAAAACTAGAAATGTATTTGTCGCCCCAGCAACTATCGCAGTTAGCGAGCTTAAAGGATTTAGCAATTAACAAAGTCAATAGTTTGTCTGACTCAGGGGTAATTCGGAAACAGTCCCTTTTATTGCAAAATAGCAGTTTTTAGTATCTGCCACACTGGTAAGTCTAAAAAAATATAGAAATATGATATATAAAGTCCATTTTAATTCTTTATTATTTATTTACTAGCCTATATTATTAGTCCAGTGCTGGACTAAACATTTTTACCAATGAAGGAAGGATTTGCCCATTACTCGTATTGCCACGGTGGGCAGAGGGGTTGGTGATCGCAGTACATAGTATAAACTATAAAGTCTGCGCAAAAGACGCTGCTGTCCGTTATCTGTTACCAGCGAGATCCATGTACTTACGTACTAAAGAAGACGCCACATATCACAGTTTGGTTCAGTTCATCATATGCTATCACTGTTCACCTCAAATTACTCACTCGCTAGCAATACGCGCGTAATACACTCCACAATTCATTAAAGAAAACACTGTCAACTTAGTTAAAAATGCCTTGGTGTGTGTTGAGATACTGCACTAGTAATTCAAAGAACAAAGCAAAGAAAATATAAAGGAATAACTTTCCATCAGTAAGTAACAAGATTTCATTGATTGAAAATTAAATACGGATTGCAAAATTCCGGCCGCCATAATGAATGAAATAAGTGATTTAGTTCATGACATCTGTCAACCGATTGAATGATTCGCCGTAGACTACAAAAACAGAAGTGAAATGTAGACATCATAAATATGCCTACATTTCACTTTCTTCATGGGAGCATCGAAAAACTATTTGTTTACTACTCAGTTATTATATGTTTGTAAAACGTTAATTAATGTTTATATTTATAAATTTTATCTACATATGCTATAAATGCTGCATAAAAGTTTCCTAAAATCCTAACAATCCTTTATAAAATTAAGTCATATAAATTCAAACAGTTCGTATCGTCTCACTAGGACCTTCGAGGGCTCAGGAATTTCATATGGGGGGGGGGGGGGGCTGTAACCCTACATACAAAATTTCTGAGCATTCGGAGGTGCCCCGCGAAACTTGAAACTGCTATCAGATTTTGGATCCAAGATGGCCGCTTATTCATTTTTGATGTTTTCTTATGTTTGTCCCTATAATTGTATGTTCGATTTTGTAACTTGTAACTACTACACGGCATCGATTTTCATAAATTATACGTGGTTAGATTCGTCTTAATCACTTGAGTGTCATGGACTATATTTTTTTTTCTACGTGCCAAATTCAATCCAATACTCGTCGGTAGATAAAAATGTATTGACCTTTCTGTACTACTCTCGTGTGTAGTCTATGAGAGTGAAGAATGAATGAATGATAATGACACTTAGCGAATCTAACGCAGTGATTTTGAAGGATGACTTTAAAGGGGACTTAGTGCTGTAGCCAAGCTGTAGCGCTATAAGTGGCAATTACCAAAAAAATACATGGCCGTCTGTCTGTTTTAGGAGTTTCTTCTATATCTCCAAAGTTCTTCATCATATCTTCACCAAATTAAAATGGGACTAACTAGGTAGTAAAGGCTTTGAAATAAAAAAAGAATCATCAAAATCGGTTCACAATTGGCGAAGATATCGCGTAGGTAACAAACATACATAAAAAAATACTATTTGAATTGATAACCTCCTCCTTTTTTGATATAGGTTAAAAATAATGTTATTTACAGAATATAAGTATTTTATGTAAGTACATACACGCGTACCTAACCTTATACCAATGAACAATACCACAGGCCGGAATCTCCTAAGGTACGCGCAATATGCGTCCCCGTTCCCCGTCCCCGCACTTCTCCCCCGTTTTCGCCTCGATGACTCACGTTGGCCGTCAAGAACCGGGGCAGAGGTGCGGGTGCGGGGAACGGGGGCGCATATTGCGCGTTCCTTAGGAGATTCCCTTCTGTTTACTCTTACTGTATTCTGTGACAATACTAAAACGGTCTAGGCAATCAGGCCTGCTGTTCAATTAACCGAAACTGCGAAATTCTAGCCAATGGCAGTTTGCATACACTACTAACGTGACTACACGACCGCATCATATTACTCTGGTTCATTCATTTTAGCTTAATTATGAATATGAGTTAGCTGAATTACCGGTTAATATTTTTTTCTAATTTTGAAGATCATTTTGGAAAATGAAGTTATTTTCTTCCTGTTATGTACCCCGCCCACTGCCACTTAAAAGAGCCAATCCGCTAGGCTATGTCAGTGAGTTTCGTTCTTCACGTCGAGCCACGTTCGATCACGTCTATACAGGTTGACTTTTTAATCACCAGTCATATTTTTGGAGCAAGTTCAGTCCATGATACTGAACTACTTTGCATAAAAACCATTAACGATAAAATCCGTCTTCCCATACAAATCAGCACTCAGCCAAAGATTTTGTATGGATAGACGAAACATTTTTATCGATTTTTAATAACTTTTTTCATAGAAGTTAATTCAGTGTCATGGACTAAACTTGCTCCAAAATTTTGGCTTTAAATAAATACTTATTGCCGTATTCATAAAAATCTGTAATCCGTAAAACCATATACAATAATATAATGCTATCAATTTTAAGAGCACTGGTATTTTGTCAAATTCATCAATAACTTTGTAAATTGGTAGATTACTCACTTTATGATCAATTTAATAAAATATTTTTTATGAACCCCGCGGTAACCATGGCGGTAATTGCAATCAGAATAAAGTTCTTCCTAGAACATTCAAGTTGCAAAACACAGCGATCAGTGTCTCGTGGCGCCACCGCGGAAAAACTAGGAAACTCCGAAACTGAAGTGATCATAGCGGTCGCAATAAATCTGAAACTTGGGAGATTAAGACCGTTCGCAGGATGTTTGGCGGATCTCTAATCGAGAGGTTATCAGTTTTTATCTTGATGGTGCAAGTTGGACGTGGAGAAGTTGATCATCTTCAATGAATTATTATTAGAGTTCAACTTTACTTGATAAATCCTTCTCACTGAACGAGTGAGCAAAGTGAGCGAAATTATCAGAGTTCATCATCAACCCGCCTGCCCAGCGTGGGCATGGGCATCATAGGCATGATGACTGTAAAATTATTATTGGCCCATCGGTTAGATTATTAAAAAAATCCACACATGTTTGTCTTTTCTCTGAGAAACAATGAATGACGCATTTTAATTTCGCATGACGTCACGGATTCGCACGATTTTTACACAGCGGTGACGTCACAAGCTCTCTGGAACTTAGATACTCTGTGTCTTAGTGAATTGAAAAAAAAAATCCTTATTCGTCAGGTACACTTCACCACCAAAACACAATTTCTGAATGCACATGCTTGATTTTTGACAAAAACATCAAAGTCACTATAATGTTTGCCTAGACTATTTGAGGAGATCCCTCGATTTCTCGAGGATTGACAATGGGACAATGGGACAACTTGCATGTATAAACCTTTCAAATAAAAATAAATAATTTCTAAATCGGTTAATCGGTAAAAAAATTATGAAGTTATTGAGGAACATACAAAAAAAAACATATAATACATATAAACATTCGAGTTGAGAAGCTCCTCCTTTTTGTAGACGCTTAAAAAAGGCCACGCAACAATTTTCCAAGATTGCAAGATTGTCCAAGCTCAACCACATGTTCAGAGCTAAGTAATCCAAGTCGTTCAAAGTTCCTCAAAATGAAACGTTTACTCTTTGAACAGCTCTTTGTGTTGCTCGCGTTATTTCTAAGTGCTACACTTGGTACCTGTAGAGATCGCAAACTTTGTAGACAATAAGATTTACAGGCCAACTTTATGTACGTACAGTCCGCAGCAAGTTACCCTTCCCCTACCTTTATGCAGCGGTAACAGTGGCAAAATTGTCACAGGGATGATAACTGGGTCCGAAAAGTATTGATTTAGATTTTAAAAAATAATTAAGATATTATTCCCAGCATTGTAATGCTGCATTAATCAATAAGCATTGTTATCTGTCAGAGATATTCGTCATCATCAACAGGTCTTTTTTAATCTCCACTGCCACACAGACACCAAAGCCATACTAGGCTAGAGCAGGCAGAGGATTTGGCCTACACTTTCCACGCTGTCAGAGAGATTATCCAGCAATAATGGACTCATATTTTACGGAGTTCCAGAGAAGGGACTTGTGAAAGACGTAAAAAGCCATAACCATGACGTCATGTGAAATTTTAATACGATGTTTCTTCGCAGCGAGATCTATGTACTTACGTACGTCAATGTTTCTTTGTAATCTTTTGTTACTCAGAGGTATAAAAACGCGTGGCTAAAATATTTCTTATCGATCAACTGACGGCCGTTAAATATTTTTTCGGTCGCCATGCCTATTTGGGTTGCATGATGTGATGTTGGCTGTACTTATTCAAAATATTTTACGCAACACCGTTTATTTGCAGCCGCGGGTTGTATTGTGATATATTTCCTACATTATCATGATTTGTTCGCGACTTTATTATTAAAATGGTTTGCTCTTTATGCTACTTTTGTGATAATCATTTTTTTTATGAAGTAAAATATTTTTGGCTAGCCCCAGTACCTTCTTCTTAGCGAGTCGGAATGGCTAGTATTATTATATGATTGTAGCCGTGTGGTGTGAGTAATAGGGTAGTGTGTAGCCGTGTGGTTCCAGTAGAGTAGCATAAGACCACTCTAAGTCTTCCCGTGGATGTCGTAGAAGGCGACTTAGGAAACAAGCTAAACAAAACTTCTTCAACCCGTCTTTGTAACCCCAGCGAGGAGATTGTAGGCCAAATTCTCTGACTACTCTGGCTAAGTAAGGCTCTGGTAGTACAGAGAGGGTCCTGCTCCTGTAGTGGAGACTAAAAAGACCTGATGATGATTATATGAGTGTAGACCAATGTTTGGCCACATTTAATCCTCTGTCATTAGTCGAGTTTAGGTCGTCAATTGTCAAGGGGTTAGGCAGTTGGGACATGGTAATAGGTGGGCCATGGTCTGAATAGTCCTACCAATAGGTCTAATGGGTATTTTCGTCCCGATAGATCTACCGTTAGTGACGAAACAGTAAATCTAACGAAAATATTAATAATGCCAATAGACTTACTATACAGGCTGACTTTCAAACCACCAGCCAAATTTCTGGAGCAAGTTCAGTCCATGATACTGAACTACTGTCCATAAAAACAATTAACGAAAAACTAAAATAAAAATTCGCCTTTTCATACAAATCAAATGGTCAGGACGAAAAATTTTCATCGATTTTTAATAACTTTTTTTATAGAAAGTAGTTCAATATCATGGACTGAACTTGCTCCAAAAATTTGGCTGGTGGTTTAAAAGTCAGCCTGTAGATTATTTTGGGACGTGTTAAGGATATGTATGTTGAGGGTGGTTCTGGAGCGTGCTGGGGATACATGAGTATTATTTCAAGTCTTAGCGCACTGTGGAGCTAACGTTCCTATAAATAATTATTTAAGACGATTGTCTCACGTAATATAGTTAGAAAAGGCCGAACAGTTTTCAATCGATTTAGACGATCATCTTCAGGGCGAGTGTCACAAACGGCGACCCGAGAGTTATTTTTCTCACGTTAGTTACAATAAACTTATCGTCCCTACGATGGAGAGTACTGTTCAGTGGTCACCTTATTTAATTTTATTTTTTAACGTGAACAGGTTGATCATTAAAATTCCGCTACCTAATGGTCCTAATGGACTTAAACTTATTATATAAAATAATTTAAAGTATTAATTTCAAATGAGGGCGCCATTGGACCCAACCCTTCACCTTACGAGTCTGTTGTGTTGTGTGGTAATAATTATTGTTCCTAATGTCTGAAAATGAATAAATGAACTATGAACTACTCGCAATTGTAAACTATGAACTTGAATTAGATAGGTAACTCTTGGGGAAATAGTGACCGGAACGAACGTTCTTTGTGCAACCGGAAGCTAGCCGCGCATAAGTTAGGGCGCGCGCACACGAGCGTAATTTCATTGAGTTAGGTATCGCCCGTGGTAACGCCGAGGCGCCGGCAATTTGGCCCCGGAGCGGCCGGCATCTAGCTGATAAATTAATTCGGCTTTCATGTAACATTATACTTTCTTTTGTTGAAGATGTGGTGGGAAAAGTCGGGATAAAAATTAATAGCGACAAGGTTATGTTTATTTAAGTAAAACGATATAAGTTTAAACTAAATCCCGACTGCAGGAATATTCTTAGTGGAAAGTAAGTTTTTTTCAGGTGCCTTTAGGAAGCTGGTAAATCTGACATCAGTGTTGGTCACTAATATATTCATAAGTTACCTAAAGAGTACAAAATTGTAATTGGAACGAACGTTCTCTATGCGTACGGAATCCGGCTGCACACACGTCAAGGCGCGTGCACGCATGCGTTATTTCGTTGAGTAATCGCCGCGGCGGCGCTCGCAATATGGCCCCAGAGCTGATAGATTAATTACTTACTTCACTTTCATGCAGACTCTTTTCTCAAGGGCAGGAAAAGACGGGATAAGAATGTGGTACATAAATGTTATGAATAAGCTTTTCCATTTTGAAAATTATTATACTTTTTAAATTAACTTTTTCTTACGGTTCTTCTTATTACACACTGGTGTTAGATCTACCGAGCTACCTAAAGCCACCTGACCTAGCTACACACTAGTGTGGTTTCTTTACGACATTTTCCTTTACCGGAAGCAAGTAATATGACCGTAAATGAGTCAAATTACTCTGCAAACTCGAAAATTTATCTCTTTTTGAGTTTGCAAGTCGGGCCGGGCGGAGTTTGAACTTAGGACCTTTTTGTTGTAGGTTGCGCTCTTAACTCCATCATCACCACAATTTTTTTTTTTAATTGATTAATTAAGCAATTTAATTAAGTAAAGGGCTTCGATAGGAATTTTGAGTTAGTAGCCAAGCCACAGAATACAGTAAGAGTAAATAGAAGGAACTCTTCTAAGGTACGCGCAATATACGTCCCCGTTCCCCGCACCCGCACCTCTCCCCCGATTCTTGACGGCCAACGTGAGAAATCGAGGCGAAAACGGGGGAGAGGTGCGGGGACGGGGAACGGGGACGCCTGCGTGACGCATATTGCGCGTACCTTAGGAGTTTTCGGCCTGTGGCCAAGCTAAGCAGTGACTTATGGCTCTGAAACGTGTTGGGGTCTCATAAGAAGGCTCAAGGTCGCTCAACGCGCTATGAAGAAGGCTATGCTCGGTGTTTCTCTACGTGATTGAATCAGAAACGAGGAAATTCGTGCGAGAACAAAAGTCACTGACATAGCCCAGCGGATTAGCCCGTTGAAGTGGTAGTGAGCGGGACACATAGTGGCGATGACCGATGGGGCAAAAGGGCAAAAAGGTTATCGAATGGTGACCACGCACTGCCAAACGAAGACTAGGACGCCACCCACAAGGTGGTCAGACGACGTGATCAAGGTTGCTAGGTGGTTATTTTGGAAATCATTGGGAGCGACCTATGTTCGTGGATGTTATGTGACTGAAATGGTGAAAGTATGTATGCCCGACTCATTCGAAATGTTAACTTGGGATAAAATTCGGAAATAACGTTCTTTGTGACACCGGAAGCCTGCCGCACATACGTTAGGGCGCGCGCACACGAGCGTAATATCGTTGAGTTACCGCCCCGTGGCGCCGGCAATTTGGCCTCGGAGCAGCTAACTATGTAACAGATTAATTACGACTCTCGTGTTACCTTACAGACTCTTTTATTGACGATATGGTGAGAAAATACGGAATGGAATGTAATGTAGGAATTCTACTTTTAGAAATATACTGGGTGTAACAAAATATACTGAAACTATTTAAGGCGACGTGGGTTCACAATTTGCAATACTGTGCGTGTTTTTAAAAAAATCACTGTTGCTACACTACTACAGTTTATTCCTCAAAAAATTTACATAAAAATCTTAAGGATTTTCTACAGATACCCACAATAGCCAAAATACGATTGAGCATTTTTAGCTCCATAGAAAAAAATCACAAACATACCTCTAAATTTGCCTTTATAATACGTATTGCTATTTTATACAATCACCTTTTTATATGAAAATACCAAAAATGTATTATTATATTTACATATCTATCACACGCTAAACACGCACGGTATTGCAAATTGCGAACCCACGTCACCTTAAGGGGTGGATTCAGTCCATGACACTGAATAACTTTCATCATGAACATATACCGAACTATAAAATATAATTTTTGGCCTTAGCTGATACAAGTTTGTATGGAAAGCCGAAAAATATTCATCATTTGTCCAAAATCATCAAAATAGTTTAAAAGGTACTAGAGACGACTAGAATGTGTTACTTGGAGTACGGTAATATTTATGCTTCATCAACAGGAGCCGATACCCGTACTGAATCCCGGTAATCGTTAACGGCTCCCGCGAGTCCGCACCGATCGTGGTCCCGCCGGGAACCGGCGGCGGCGCCTTTCAGGTCGCGAACCGCGAGCCGCGTTTCGGCTCCACCGCGTTTTGGGAGGAATCGGGAGTCGGGAGTCAATATTATTCTGTATTGAAACCGGTACCAGAAAGCACGTCTGTATTCTGTAAATTCAATAGCGAAACTTATCGGACCATAGCTGGAGCCGATAAGGGAGTAGGAATCATTAAGATGAGTCGGTACCGGATGCGAAGTAAGATTCAGTGAGCCGAAACACTCCTCGGAGTCGAGATTACCCCATGTCTGCGAAAGACAGGTAATATAGGTTCCAATACTAGGTAAGTATGTATTAAAATTGTATTTAGTTTGTATGACGATGGGTACCTATCTGTTACGTTAGTAATTTTTTATCTTTGACAATAGTAAGATGATGATGCAATGTATACTATACATTGCATTATCATCTTACTATTGTCAAGAAACCTTACTATTTCAGTTATAATTTATTATATTTCTTCAAGGTCCATAGTCTCTGCCTGTGGGAAACAGGCGTGATAGTATGTATGTATGTATGTATATATTTTCAAAAAAAAAAAACTGACTTCAATACCAGTCACAGAAAAGCTAAATACGCAACAATTGTATACTTAGACTATATATTTTTAAGTTATTTTTGTTTAAAAACCAAACTAATTTATTGATTTTATTAATTTTTTTATGGGACCACCTGGAAAGTATAGCCTTTCAAACAAAAAAATATTTTTTTTAAACGGTCCAGGCATCTTCCAGAAATCGGGGAACATATACATAAAAATAAAAAACCGGCCAAGTGCGAGTCGGACTCGCGCACCGAGGGTTCCGTACAAACCTGCAAGGTTTAGTATTTGGTATGAATTTCAATTTAATACCTCTACGCGTTTATGAGGAAATGGGTAGTAAGTTTAAAATTATTAAAAAAAAATATATTATGTGATGTAACTAAAAATTTATGGTTTTCGTAATTTTTCCTTTATCTATGCTATAAGACGTTGCTTCGTACCAAATTTCAAGATTCTGAGTTCACGGGAAGCACCCTGTAGGTTTTGATTCCCTTGCAAGTGTCGAAAATTTGCGGCATAAACGGCTGTATCTTTTGATTGCGTTGGCTTAGAAGTTTGATTTTTTCACAGCTTCAAGGGACAGTAGACCTGAGTAATTGATATAAATTTCAGCTTCATACCTCCACGCGTTCCTGAGAAAAAGGGTCGTGACAGACGGACGGACGGACGGACAGACGGACAACAAAGTGATCCTATAAGGGTTCCGTTTTTTCCTTTTGAGGTACGGAACCCTAAAAAGATTCCGACGAATTGATAACCTCCTTTTTTTTAAATCGGTTAAAAAGACAGCTTAAAAGGCAGTATGAGATAATACTCCCCATGCGAATTTAATTGTAGTTAGTAATCTTCAATGCTTTGTTTTAGTCATAATTACATTTTTAACAAAAAAAAAAACAAACAACCGACTTCATTTTGTTTGAGAACTTTCTTCCATATCTCGAAAGTTCTTCTACATATCTACACCAAATTAATATGACTCTAACTTGGAAGTGAAGGCTTTCAAATAAAAAAGAATCATCAAAATCGGTACAATACAAGTAAATACTTTAATTTCTAAGCCCAAACTGTGCCCCCTGTCGTGTACAACGTAATATGCAATATCCGGTTTCCGCAGAGGAAAAACTAAAGCTAATTAGATCGTCCCAAAGATTTTTTCTGAAGACCTTCTGGACCCCTATAATTATCTCTTTCGAAAAGGGACGTGGGAGGCACAAAGACTGATTAAATATCGGTTATGTAATTACTGGAGCTAGCTCAATCTGGATGACAAATCGAAACTATAATAAGTATTTATATTTCGATTTTAATTTTATTCAACATTCCATCGTACCTTCCTTTACGCAAAAGCCTTAGTAGGTATGCCGTTTTTTTTGTTAATCTACTTATTCATTTTTGAATTATTTTTTTAAAAACTTCCCTTTGAGTTCGGTTTAGATAAATCTTGATATTGGCTTTCCTCCAGAGGTTCTCAAACTTATTTCGTCTACCATCCACTTTGATAATTAATTATTTTTCAGCGCCCTTCCAATTTTTACTCTTTAACAACTTAAAACCAAAATAACATTATCTAGTTAAATGTTTTTAATTATTGATATAGCGCTATAATATTACTTACATTCTAAACGAGACTTTTTTACCAGCGGGAAATTAAAACGCAACTTAAGTATTACGATTATCTTTTATTTAAATCAAAACAAGTATAATCCATTTTAATTTTTTAAACTTATCTAAAGTGAAGAATGCATCTGATAATTTCTAACAAGTTTGTAGATATCAGGTTCGAATTTACTCAAAAACAACCGCATGTCGCCGCGTTTAGAGCAAACGATTTCTCTATTTTATTTTCAGGGATAGGCCTCCAGTGTTTACAAGGGGGCGTTATCGCCCACTTTGAGAACCTCTGCTTTAAACCGTGGCAGTTTTCTGCGGCCCAGGTTATTGAGCCATACATCACTTTGATCGCTTTCGCAATACGCTGTAAGTCTGCAAGGTATCGCAATATGTACCCTTGATGTAAAATAATATCTTGTATAATTTGATCATTTCTGTACGGTACGCCTAGGCTATCCTGTAAATACAGTTCACAGATTGGTGATTTAAGCTGTCGTTTTATATTTATTTTATGAAATGTTGTAATGTATAATTAAATTTTTAACAAATAAGAGTTGCTTCCATATCTCCAAAGTTCTTCATCATAGATTACCCAATTAATATGGGACCAACTTGGTAGTAAAGGCTTTAATTACATTACAAAATTATATGCAGTTTTTACTTGTCATAATACTAATAATATCAAAGTACTATTATGTAGGTCGCAGCTCGGTGCTGCGTATGTAAACTAGTGGCTCTGTGAGCTGTGGAGCACGCGAGTCTATCTTTGCATAGCCCCTCACATACAAATATGATTTTTTTAAATATTATTCGAAATGGCTGAAATATGATATTTTTACGTTTTCATATTTTCATATTTCCGCTATTTTGAAAAATTTAAAAAAACTGGCTTTAAAAAAAACAAATATACATAATTATTGAACTTGCTGACAAAATTTAACGAGAATCGGTTGAGAAATGCGACCTAGGCGAGAACAGCCGAAAAACTGAAATAAGGACACAAAAATTTTTTTTCTGCTGCTGAAATCTACTGAAATGTTTGGCTTTGCTGGGATAACCTTAGGAACCTTTAGAAATCTCAAAGACGACCGAAAGTTCCAAACTATTGAATATGGTCGGTCGTCAGTAAAATACCTTACCGTCAAATGATTACAACCATAATCACACCGGCTTTTCGGTATTCAAGTTTGTGTGTAATCGGATTATCCAAAGGGCTAGACATTCCTCGAAGTCATGGTTGGACTCTAATTGATGCTTTAATAGCTGTAAATTATTTAATTGACATGGGCGTCTGGGCGACTGGATTTTGGGCGCAGGGTTGAGCCACTGACGTTTTTTCTCTTTATTCACAATGGATTCCAAAATCCTTATCATCATCATCAGTCTTTTATAGTCTCCACTGTAGTAGTAACGCAACCCTCTTTGTACTAGCAGAGCCATATATTAGCAGTCACGCTAGCCAGACGGGTTGGAGATGTCTAATTGATGTTTATAACCTTTGTTCAGTTTGTATTTTCTAAGTCGCCTTCTACGACATCCACGGGAAGACTTGGAGTGGTCCTATTCTACTCTGCCGGTAACCACACGGCCCAAATCCTAATAGTTTCGTCATATATGTCTGTCTGTCCGCGGTTTCACACAGAGACTATTAGTACACGTATTAAGCTGTAATTTGGCATGGGTAAGTATATTAATCACGCTGACAAAGTTTAAATTTTGTGTTATGGGATACTAACTCAATGATACCATGTTTTATAATAAATACATGTATAGTCACCCAAAACCCAGGAAAATAAAAAAAGACCATTTTCAAACTTGCCCTGGCTGGGGATCAAACCAAGAGCCCCCGAAGTGGCGGACTGGTGTTGTAATCACTTCGCCAAGGAGGTCGTCCAGTGATCAAAGAATGTGACGATGACAACCCTATTTACTAGACTAGAGTTATGGTGTGAGAATTCACACGAATGCACACGATGGCTCTCCAATGATTGAATACCAATATTGTAATTAAATTATCTAAAGCTATAAACTTACAGTTCTCACGATTCATTGGGAACACACTTAGATCTGCTAACTTTGACTTACTACTTACATGGATCCAGAAGATATTAATTTATTCTAGTTAGAATTCAAAACTGTAGTTTACCTGTAACAAATGAAGAAACAAAAATTAGAAAAAAATAAGTAAATAGTTATTTATTATCATATAACGCAGGTGAGCCATCTTCCGAGTCTACACATCGTAATTTTGCTTCCGTCGAGAGAATAACTAAATTTCCTAGATCAACATCTGGTTTAGTGCTTGAAGATGCCTCGTGTAGAGGTTAAACACGTGTTGCGAGTACGACAGCCGATGTTGCTGCAGCCACAACGGATGCAGTAGCATAGGCAGGGGCATGCTTCAAGTATTGGTGGCGGGTGCGCTCGGACTGTTGGTGGCAGGTATGCTGGGACTAACAGTATTGGGTGGCGCGCTCTGGCAATAGTTTGATCAAATAGCATGTAACTTAGACTACCGCAAAGTAACATGTATCCCAATCCCAACTAAAATTATAAATGCGAAAGTGAGTTTGTATATTTGTTTGTTTATTCATTTGTTTGTTTGTTTGTTACCTCTTCACGCTTTATCTACTGAACCAATCTTTTTGAAAATTCGCATACACATAGGAGTACTGAGAAGGACATAGGGTACCTTTTATCCCGGAAAAAAGTAATGTTCCCGTGGGATAGGCGAGCGAAGCCGTGGGCAAAAGCTAGTTAACTATACTTCTTTTGAATTTCGCGTCTTGGCTACTAATCTCCGGTTACGTAAGCGGAAGGGGATGGTCGTCTAAATAACTTGCTCTTCCGGAAATCAGGTACATATCAGAATAGTGATGAGACATTCAGATTACCTGGTAGATTCATTCCCTTACTAGGCTCTGGGAAAGATAAACGAAATCCTGACCCCACAATTTGGAATAATAGATCCAGTGGCAATAAGTTAAGTGTCGCCTGCATAATACATAGACCTTGGCCTACACATTAGCATACAATAGCGGTAAGGTCAGGGGCTCACTATCTTTGGTGTTGACAGTCAGTGATTATACTTTGTTATGTCTAGAATGGGTCATTTTTTGTTTAAGATCTATTATGTTATGACAAGAAGAAAAGACAGTCGGTGGACCAAAGCAGTAACGGAGAGGTGGCCGAGACAGGAGAACAGACCCTAGACGATGGTGTGAGGTCAACGGGAAAGCAGTGGATGAGACAAGCATAGGACATAGAGAATGGCACAATAAAAAGGCAGGCCTATTCCCAACAGTGGGTTGGTGTGGGCTGAAAATGATGACGATGACAAGAAAGGATGTGTTTATTTGCTAAGGTCCAAGTCCAGTAAATAAAAAATAAATTTATTTGCCAATTTTTTTCATTATTTTTTTGAGGAGCTTCTTCGATCTCTTTTCAGTCGATTTTCTCCAAATTACCAAATGAATATGGGACCTAGATAGTAAAGGCTTTTAAGTAAAAAAATAATCATCAAAATCGTTTCACAATTGGCGAACATATCGCGTAACATACTACTCGTAACAATGAAAACATACAATCGAATTGATAATCCATTTTTGAATTCGGCTAAAAATGACGGTCACATCTTACATTTAGGGCAGTAAAGTATTTAGAAAATGCGGTTGCCCTTAACATAGATTTCGAAACGGCCCCAGATTTACATAATATGGTAATGCAATCTAGTTCGCGGAAACGTTTCTGTATGCAGGGATTCGCCGTTAGTCATTAGGAGCGTAGTTGTGTCATCGTGACTTTCAGTACTCCATTCTTCGTGCACATCGGAATAATCTTCGGATGAACTAAAAAATACTGCCCTCATGTGAAATAAATTATTTTTTGAAAAACAGTGCCAAGCGTCATATCATTACATTACGAGCATAAGACCCAAAATTAGATGTAAAAAAATATAGGTTAAGAACTTAGCGGATGAAAAAGAGACATGTAAAGCACACCACCGTTATGAGTGAAAATGAAAATGAATCTCTGAATTGCTAAAAAAGAAGACCCAAAAGCAACAATTAGCGAGAAATGGTAAACAGGATCGCAGAATTCCGAATACAAAAAATAAAACGGTCTCCCAATTACTGGATTGATTTTCTACGAAAAAGTAGAAGAATAAATTGATATTTCTAAATATCTTTTCCGAGTACGCTGGTCAATATCACGGGCTGAGCAATACTGAGAATGTTCTTCAAGGATTATTTTGCCTATCTTTATTATCACCATATCAGTAACAGGAAGGTCATTGCTGGACATAGGCCTTCTCCAAGGGTTTTCAAAACGACCGATTGGAAGCGGCCTGCCTCAAGCTTTTTCCAGCAACCTTGCTTAGGTCGTGAGACCATCTAACACGTGGGTATCCTAAGCTGCGCTTGCCGGTACGTGGTCGCCATTTGCGAACTATTCTGCCAGATCGGCCATCAGTTCTTTATGCTCCGCTTATCTTTAACACCCTTATTTAGCTATGAACAAAACAATTCTTGGGTCCAAATCAATCTATTTTTTTTTTTTTTTTTTTTTTTTAATTTAATTCGTTTACAAAACAATATTTGTGTTCGAATACATATTTTACATAATCATAGGACAAATACAATAAAAAACACAACACACCAGACATTCAAAATTCATCTAACGTATACAAACATTTTTCCAAAAGATAAGCCTTCAGTTTTTTACCAAATAATTTTTTGCTACGTATTGCTTTTAACTCTATAGGCAACTTGTTGAACCAAAGCACTGTTTGATATCGCACACATTGCCTTGTCACTCTCAGTTTAGGTTGAATCCATGTCATAAGATCTTTTCTTCGCGTTTTTTCTCTTTGAATCATTTCTTCCTCTGATTCATAAAGATTTCTCTGTTTGTAGAAATTGATTAAAAGAACCAAAATGTACAAACATGGCACAGTTAAAATTTTAAAACTTTTAAAATAAGGTTCACATGACTCCCAGGGCGGAATTCTCGCCATGGCGCGTATTGCCCTTTTCTGAGCCCAAAAAGCTCTCTGTACATTATATTTATAACTATTGCCCCAAAAATCTATGCTAAAGCGCAATTTAGACTCAACCAGAGCATGGTACACTGTCTTCAGTTGTTCTTTAGTCAGCTCATCTCTAAGACTTCGAAGTGCATAGCATGAGGAGTTAATTGCATCATCAATAGCTTCAAGTTCCAATTTCCAATTCAAGTCAGCATCTATTATAACCCCTAAGAATTTAGTATTTGCTACACATTCAATATTTTTATTTTGTAATTTTACTGTCATTATTTCTTTATTACGCGAAGTAGTTCTGAAAAGAATAGCGTTACTTTTGTTTGTATTAAGTTTTAAATTATTCGTAACAAGCCAATTATGAAAAACTGTTATCGCCTTGTTCGCTGTTCTCTCTAGTTCCTCAAAGTTGCGTCCAGTTATAACTGCATTACTGTCATCGGCATATAACACTACGTTGATGTTTGGGATTTGTTTACATAAATGACTTACTATATCATTTATAAATATAATAAATAAAATTGGACCCAGGACGGAACCTTGTGGCACGCCTCTATGCACTTGTTTCATTTTTGACTTATAAACTCCCTCTGTTGAGCTATCAGCATTTGCACTTTTTATTTCTACATATTGTCTTCTGTTGCTCAAATACGATTTAAAAAGAGCTAGTTCTTTATTTCTTATGCCATAATGTTCCAACTTAAGCAGCAGTATGTCATGATCTATAGTATCAAATGCTGAGCTCAAATCTAGAAAGAGTCCCGCGACTTTTTGCTTTTTATTCAGTTTCTCTTGAATGTCATTTATCAATACTTCAATAGCATCGTGTGTACCTACACCATACTGATAACCGAATTGTCTGGGGTTGATTATTTTATTTGAGTTCAGATGAGATAAAAGCCTTATTTTCAATAATTTCTCAAAGATCTTTGAAAGTACTGGAAGCAAAGAAATCGGTCTATAATTCTTTGGATCAGTTTTACATTTTTTCTTAAATATTGGTATAATTTTCGCAATTTTTAACTGATCTGGAAATACACTTTTAGCCATACAATTATTATAGAAATTTGCCAAGGGTTCAGCCAGAAATTCGATGTTTTCCTTAATAACTGTTACTGGTATATCATCAAAGCCACATGACTTCTTGTTTTTCATTTTATTTACTATGTTTCTAATTTCAGTCGCACTCGTTCTCCAGCAGGTCATACTATTGTCAATCCGCTTAATATTATTTTTAAGTAAAGTCATAGCATGTTGAGAGTTTTTATGTTCATCTTTACTATTGTGATCAAAAGTCTCATCAAAAATTTCAGCTATCTCCTGAGGATCATCTACCATTTTATTGTTACATTTAAGTATTATATTTTCTTTGCCATTTACCTTTTTTTTATTTCTATGTTTATTAACCACTTGCCAAATTCCCTTCGTTTCATTTTCTACTGCTTTTATTTCTGACTGTACTGCTAATTTTCTGGCTTGTCGTAGCACTTTCCTATATATTCTCAAGTAATTGGACCGATAGTCAATTAGAGTTTTATGACAATTCTCTGTATCAAGGTACGCCATCACTCTTTTCATTTGACTTGATACCTTTATACCCCTGGTCACCCATCTTAGTTTTTTGTGTTTTTCTAAATTAATTTTCTTTTTGGTTTTTTTATAACATTTATCAAATATTGATTTAAATATTTTTAAAAATGAATTTATCCCTCGATTAGACCAATCCATATCTTTAAGTTCTTTCCTAAAATTCACTTTGTTTCTTTCATTAAAATTTCTGGTTGTCACGTTTATGCTCTTTTGTTTGCGTTCTTTTACTTCTTTCTCAACTTTGATACTAACAGAGATTCCATCATGACCATCAGATAAACCATTATTGTCTACTACAGTTTCGGATACGTTACTTTGCTGTATGTTGATGAGCATATTGTCAATGCATGACTC
Source organism: Acrobasis repandana (assembly GCA_963576875.1). Classification (NCBI taxonomy): domain Eukaryota; kingdom Metazoa; phylum Arthropoda; class Insecta; order Lepidoptera; family Pyralidae; genus Acrobasis; species Acrobasis repandana. The sequence continues at coordinate 2,984,733 of OY756230.1, read as the reverse complement.
TCTTCCATTTCTCCTAAAAGTGACTTCGTTGACAAGATGCCTATAGTTATAGCTCTTGAGAATATTTAAGAAATCACGTTTCACTTGTTCATCTTTTAACATATCAATGTTAAAATCCCCGCATATAATGGTTTGCTTAAAGGAAAAATGTTGTAGTAGTACTTCAAGGTTTTCAAGAAACAATTCTGTTTTTGTGCCATTTTGATAACAACAAATTACATTAACACCTGTATCTAGGTCTCTAAGACCACAAATTTCGAAATAATCCAACTTACTAAGTTTTTTACAAATAATTAATTCTTCTACACGCCTATTCTTTTGAAACATTATTAATGAACCACCTCTTGCTTTTTTTGACCTAGTATAGTATGTTCCTACATTGTAATTGTCGAAATGAAGAAGCTGAATAGATACATTATTCAAGAAATGTTCAGTAATACAAATATAGTGTTGTGAATTGCTAAGCGATTCTATATATAGCTCAAATTGATCCTTTTTTGTATTTATTCCACACACGTTCTGATGATAAACATTCAAGTACGAACATTCAATCTCACAAATATCATTGCCAGTTAAGTACTGTTTATCTTTTGACAAATTTATTTTTTTCAAGCTTTCTATATCGTAATCAGTCCCTAATAAGGAGTGTTCAAACCCCGGATTAACGAAAAAACTCTTCATTATCTAGCAATAATATTTGTTGACTCCGAGAATCATCATATTTAGTTTGATACAAGTCTTGTTCAAATTTACATTTTTTGTACATAGGTGCGTGTTTATTACCAAATAAACACGCACCTATTCTGAAAAGAAAACAAAACCACCCTCTTTATCTGCGCCACACACTCGCTTACGTCACTCACCCTAATCTCGTTACTAAAAAATGGAGGTCCTACGACTCACTCGAAATTTGCTGCGTAAGCAGACGTCTTGTGACGTTGAGGGTGTAAAAATATTAGGTTGTAACAGTGACTGAAAAGCGATTTTCTTCTTTAGGGCCTTAAGATCATAATCCGACAAGTCATTTGAGCATTCTGAATTCAAGTGTTCTTGGTTATACATTCATTGAAAACTCCTTAAAGAATCAATAGGTCATTTCTATATAGGTACCTTTGTTTGCGCAATATTTCGATTCGATCCATGGATTCGATAAGAATTTGAAACTAAACAATCATCCACAATAATTTGTTCGAACCGTGGCTGTCCAACTGCGACTAAAAAATATTAGATTGTAAAAATATATAGTATACTTATTTTAAAGAGGCAACTTTAAACTTCTAGAGCCTTGCAGGAGTTGCAGGAAGGTGCATTATATAAGCTAAGTTTAACTTTATGAAAACTTAACTTAAACTTTAAGAAATGTTGTATTATTTTGAGTGGCTCCAGTCTTTGATAATAATATGCAGTTGATGGTACAGAGACATCGAACAAAGCAGTAAGCTCAAAACTAGTTATCCAAACTCGAAGACGAAGCCGCAAATTCACGTAATCCTTGCCAAGACGTAGTTCCAAGCTGCGCGTCATTCGCGTCCGCCATCTTGCGGCGTCATCCGCCATTTTGTGTTCCATCATTTGCTTAGTGACGTCCCACCATTGATAGTCTCACTTCTTGAAAATTAGGGAAATCCTACTATCGATACATACTAAGCTTTCATTTTAGTCTCTGTTTACTCAACAGAAATACTATTTTACAAAATGATCTAGTATAGATGATGCATAAGCTAATCTTCTTCATCTAAGCGCATTCCCGGTTGCATCCTCAGCTGTGCTGCTTCGGAGCCCGGGGTGCGCTTTCCCGCTTTGTCTTCTCCAAAATCAAATATAATATGCATGTCAATGGTCACCCAAGGATGCCAAAGACCTTGCAAAATGGACAAGAAATTCAGAGGCCAGAACACTTTAAATGATTTGGCTATAGTTTTACAACCGGCCGCCTGCCTGACGTCAACCCTCTTTGGGAATGTATTTGTGCGAAAAGTTTTACAACCGGCCGCAGCCCGACGTTAACCCTCCTTGGGAATGCAATTGTAGCACGAGATGTTTGTGCTTAATCCTTTAGTCGCCTCTTACGACATCCACAGGAAGAGATAGAGTGGTCCTATTCTAACCCGGAACCACACAAAATTATCTAGTATAAATGATGCATATGACAAATGTTAAAAATATCCGTATTACTACTGTGATATTTACAGGCTATCAATAGAACACGTTTTTATCGATATAATATCTTCGGTGGTTTATTTAGCAGCATCACTTTCTGCCATTTTGCCGCATCATGCACGTCAGCGAGACACAGTCCTATTAATTTCACATGTCGCATTTTGTACTGGGAGGATTTTATTGAGAGATTGATGGAATCTTATGTGTTATTATGGTACAATAAAGTTAATTTGTATTGTATTGTATTGAGACCGATCATTATCATCAAAATTTAAGAGCTACGCTCTTGTCGGTGGAGTTTCTTCCATTCTTTTCTATCTTCCGCCAACCTCTCGACATCTTGATATGACACTGCTATCACCTTTTCCTTTTTTTTTTTTTTTTATTAATGGCTTGACGTTACTGCGTATTTTGCCAGGAACAAGTTAATAAAACGTGGGAAATTCTTTTTTCCAAACAAGTTACAATCAAAGGTTGGTGTAGGCCTTTGATTGCTTTAAGGGAGCTTCTGGCGACAAATCTATAAGAGTCCACTGGTTTTCATAGCCGATTGAGTGGCGGACGACGCCCGAAGACGCCCAGTCACACAGTCCGCGAAACAAGTATCAATACAGCCGTACTATGACTGTCCACTTTAACTATTTCACATATTTATTGTTCATGAGTATCGTCCACTGCTGGACATATTCCGCCCACTGCCACTTCAACGAGCTAATCTGCTGGCTAAGTTTGAACAGTTTATTAGGAAAACTTGTTCAAATGGGTTGAGCTGCCTTTTTAGGGTTCCGTAGTCCACAAGGAACCCTTATAGTTTCGTCATGTCCGTCCGTCCGTCCGTCCGTCTGTCTGTCCGTTCGGGCTCGTACTCCGCCGCTACTGCACAGATTGTCACGAAAATTGGTTGAGAGATATCTATCTCTTCACTATACAGATATCTATCTATTGAAGTTCGAAAAGTTGGTTTTTTAAATTATGAAAAAATGTTTTTTTTTTAGCCTTTCCCATAAAACGAAAAGTAAATTTAAAAAATTAAACTAACCATAAGACTAATCCCAACGTGTGGAGTATCGTTGAAAAGGTCTTTTAAAATGCAACAAAAACTGCTTTCAAACTATGTAGATCGAACCCCCCAGTCTTGAGATAATCTAATACAAAGTTAAAATTTGAGGTGTCCCCCCACCGTAACTTTTAAAATATTACTAAAATAATTCTGAAAAAAGTGTGGTATATACCTCAAAGTATATAACGTCTCACAAAATATACTGAAACTATTTGAAGGGTGGATTCAGTCCATGATACTGAACAACTTTCCCCAAGGAACATATGTCGAATTATGAAAAATAATTTTTTGATTTCCCTACAAACTCGGATCAGCTGATCGGTCAACTTGTATGGGAGGTCAAAAATTATTTTTCAAATTTCGGTATATGTTCCTTGGGGAAAGTTGTTTAGTATCATGAACTGAATGCACCCTTAAAATAGTTTCAGTATATTTTGTTAGTCCCTGTATACTTTCAATTAAAACTATAGCGGTCTCGGTATCATAGATAGTTATTTTTTTATACGTCATAAATCGTAAACCGCAATTTACCTTTAGAACTTTTATATTATGTTACTTGCTGCTACGGAACCCTTCATGGGCTAGTCCGACTCGCACTTGGCCGCTTTTATTTTAAAAGTAATTTAGTTAAACCTAATAAAGTACTAATGATCATTATTCACAACAAAACATACACGTTAGCATTGAAATAACCGAAATGAATGCGACATATGTAACGGGCAACCGCATGGTATCTGACAAATGATTACTGACGCGATTTTGGGGGAAATAGGTGCTATTTTATTGGGGCCATAAGTACAGCGATGTCTATAATCTAAATAGAAAATATGTGATGTAAAAAGTATTTACGTTTATGTACTCTTACTTCTGTACAGTGAGCGCTCAATCAACCGAACCGTCGTGAGTGTCTTGACTTTGAATATTCTTCTTAATCCAAGCGCGTTCCCGGTTGTATCCTCAGCTGTGCTGTTTCGGAGCCCGAGGTGCACTTTCCCGCTTTTTCTTCTCCAAATATAACAAGCATGTCAATGGTCACCCAAGGATGCCAAAGACCTTGCGTTGGAGAAGAAATAGCCGGAAGAGTTTAAATATTTGGCTATAGTTTTACGACCAGCCGCCTGCCTGACGTCACCGTCTTTGGAAATGTATTTGGGCGAAAAGTTCTACAACCGGCCGCCGCCCGATGTTAACCCTCCTTGGGAATACAATTGTAGCACGAGATGTTTGTGTGACGACTGTTTGTTTGATTAATCCTTTAGTCGCCTCTTACAACATCCACAGGAAGAGATGGAGTGGTCCTATTCTAACCCAAAACCACACGGGTTACCACCGTCGTGACTTTGAACTTTGTCCTTGTCGACTTCCGTGGTGTGATGGTTAATACGATAGTACGCTACTCCGGCGGTTCTGGGTTCAATCCTCAGCCTGTCCCGGGTCTTGGGTGTTTATGTATTTTATTAGTATCCCATAATACAAGTTTAAAAAAAAATACTTTGGGGCTAGCTCAATCAGTGTGATTCGTTCTTACATATATAAAAATATATTTATTCTAATTTATGAACATTTTGTTTTTCATTCAGTTACAAAAAAACCACTGCTGGATCTGGACATACTCGTACAGAGGCCATTTAATTATCAAAAATATATTTTTTACAAATGCACTGCTTGTAAAAATAAACACTCAATAACAGATGTGGATGAGTCAGTCACAATCACAACACTGTTCCAAATAGCTCCCATTCAAGCCATATTCAAATTTAACTCACAACGCACGTGACCGCCATTTCAATATCGAAAAGTGTAATTACTCTAGTACTTGTAGTACTTAAATCGCCCGTTTCAAAGTACTCATGGCCACACCATGCTAATAGCGATCTGAGCTGAATTCAAATACAATTTGTGACGATATTGTACAAGATAACCGACGCCATTTTGAATATAAATATCGTTGAGCAATTGCCTTTTTTATTTCGATGCCAAAGAAAAAAAGAGTATGTGCGTAATTTTTCATGAATATGAAACCATATTTGAACTGACTTTCAAAAAATTGGAGATTCTTCATTAAGGTTATATGTTTTTTTTACGGAAACACCGATTTTTTCGTTAATTACTATTTTTTTATTTCCTCTTCTTTTAACTTTTTAGGGTTCCGTACCTAAAGGGTGCAAACGGGACCCTATTACTGTGACTCCGCTGTCCATCCGTCTGTCCGTCTGCCTATCCCTCTGTCTTTCCGTCTGTCACAGGGCTCTATCTCTTGAACCGTAATAGCTAGACACTTGAAATTTTCACCAATTATGTATTACTATGACCACAATAACAACAAATACTAAACATAAATCATACAAGAAACGTGTTTCTTCAGCGTTTTAAAACATTGTACGGTGGTACGGAACCCTTAATGTACGAGTCCGACTCGCACTTGCCCGTTTATTATAATCTATTTTAATTTTTATATTGCCATTGTTTTAAAAATCGTTATATTTTTATTAAGGTTTTTGGTGTCGGCCTAGTTTTTAATTTTCTTTCCCAAAATAAAATAATTTAAGAGTCCCCTTACCCTAGACAGAATCAGACTTTCCAATACAAACGTAGATAGTCTAGCTTTTATTTTGAAACAACATATCATTTTATTTTAAATCGACAGCCAAAATATGAAATTGAAAGAAAATATAAGGGTGTAGAGGTTTTCCGCCTGTAATATTTTAGCCGTGTGGTTCCCGGCAGAGTAGAATAGGACCACTCCAAGTCTTCCCGTGGATGTCGTAGAAGGCGACTTAGGAAACACAAGCTAAACAAAGCTTATAAACAATGAGACCGCTCCAACCCGTCTGGCCAGCTCGCAGCGTACAGAATGTAGGCCAAATCCTCTGACTGTTTTGGCTAATATACAACGTGGAATCCCTTCCATCTATATCTAGTATACTAGATCACTAAAGTATAATGAAATTAAAATAACAGTCAAAAAACCGAAAAAAATATCGAGATTCTCATACAAACACCGGTACACTTTTATATGGAAATACCAATATTTTTTTGTTTTTTGCTGTTATTTTAATTTCATTTTACTATCCACGTTTTAAGTATATGCCATATCTTTGAAATTACAAAATACTGCAGAAATCTGATATGATTACATTTGTATGGAAAAGTCTAGGGAAAGGGTACTCTTAATTACTCGAGTTGAAATAAATGTAAGTAATTACTATGCCAAAGGAAAATGGACAAAATATATGATGTTAAATAAATAATTAATTTTCAGTAACCATTTTGATAAAACAAGCAATAAAGATAAACAAAAGCAAATAATGAAATGACAAGTTGGTATATCGTGGAAAAACAATTTTCGGCGAACCCCCCGGGTCAACGAACTCTAATTGGCAATTAACGGCAAACAATGCTACTTACAACGATTATCATTTATCAGTCAGTCGCGAAATGGACTGGTTTTGATGGGTCCCACTGTTAATGACTTCATTAGTTTGATTCCATCATTCTTACATGCACTTCTTCTACTTTTTATTCCTGCAAAGATCGTAAGAGCTGAACAAGGGAAAAATATAAAATACTAGCTTTTGCCCGCGGCTTCGCTCGCGTATCCCAATTCCCACGGGAACATTACTTTTTCGGGATGAAAGGTACCCTATCTCCTCCTTCTCAGTACTCCTAACTATGTGTATGCGAATTTTCAAGAAGATTGGTTCAGTAGATAAAGCGTGAAGAGGTAAGAAACAAACAAATATACAAACTCACTTTCGCATTTATAATAATACTTAGGATTAGGATATCTCGAGAAATCAAGAGTTTCTACATACTTATTGTCAATCATAATATTAATTATATTGACTTGTTCCCCGAATATGCATATACTACTTATATTCGATTTCACCGCCCAGCTGTGCCGATTAATGCCGGCCGGAATAGGTGTGTAGCAACCCTTATTTTGATTACGGGTTATCCCTTACTGAGTGGACAAAGCCTACGGAAAAAAGATAAAGAAGAATAAAGACGTGATAGTTGTATACACTTCTTGCTTCTTCTGCGGAAAACGGCCACTTTTGGCAAAAATGCGTAGACTGTAAACAGTAGTTCATAAAATAGTTTGAAGGGTTATCTAGGGCTTTAGAAGGACAAAATTATAAATGATATCTCCGTTTCCTTTGAAATGATTTATTTCAAATGGGGGCAGCACTGGACTCCGGAAAATTCATGTATTCGTATAACTGAATTTACCTACCACTCGGAGTGGCCGCCACGCGCGTAGTAATAATGTAGGTAGGTATATTTTCGATACCTGAATATAGACAATACAATGCTTTAGTAATAGACAGAGCATGCATCGTTACGGTATCATAATAGTGCGAGCAGTCTATGGTCTGTTTTGCATAGCAAATTGCCGGTTTCGTAAATATTCCATCGGACGGTGTGATATTGCGATCGGTATCATGTGTTTAACATAACTAGATTAGGGTTCCGTAGAACGACCATGGACGGTATTTTAAATATATTTCATTTTTTTAAACTAGTAGTTCGCCGCGAACTTAGACCTCGCGATTTTTTATTAATATTTCAAAAACTACTGAACCGATTGTGATGCCCAACGAACTTGAAAATTCTATTGATATTTCCTACATGCCTACTAAATTTCATCAAAATCGGACCATCGGTTCGGCAGTTATCGCGGAACAAACATACATACATACACACAAACATACAAACAATGTGTTTTCGCCCCAACTTGAATTAAAGACCTTGCTCGCTTCGCTCGCTCGCTTAATTAATTCAAAATATATTTATTATCATAGGATAATAATCTATAATATAAAAATGAATCGCTGAATGTGTTGCTAAGCGCAAATCTCGAGAGCAGCTGAACCGATTTCGCTAATTCTTTTTGTAGAATATTCCTTAAAGTACGAAGATGGTTCTTACGTAGCTTAAATACCCGTGCAAAGCCAGGGCGGGCCGCTAGTATCTCGTAATAATAGTCACTAGTATGCTGACGTCAAATCGCTACAGCTAAGTTTAGTGCCACTTTCTAGGCGCTAGTGCAGAAGAAGCGGCAACAAACTGCACTGCAGCATTAACTCCAAATACGTCGAAAGACTAACAAACTTACAACTTAAAATCAGTTAAGTAGATGGACTGAGACTACATTGTTTGTTTAGTCATAAGTTACAAGCTTTTATTTAGTTTTACCTGTGCCGTTGTCTGTGTCCGTAATCAAATCTTGCAAGCTAAATTAGACCTAGTTCCCATTATTCGATTGAGCTGAAACTTCACATACCTATGTAAGTTGGGTGACAATACATTATGGTACCAATGACATGATCTCATGATGAAGCCGGATGGTGGCCATGGCATCTTTGTAATAAAACAACATAACCCCACCGAGTTTGGGCTCCATTAATTGGTCTTGAGGAGCAGTTTTTAAACTTTTTAGTTAATTGTTTTAGAAAAAAGCTTGTATTTAAAAATATTTTTGAAATAATTACTTGTATACCTACCAGTTTATTTATGGTTTACTATCTGTTAGTTTTTTTTAACAAAACATTTCGTGATAAAATAAATACTTTGTTTGCCTTTTTTATTCGCTACAGTTTTAGCCAAGAGGCTGTGGTTTGAAAAGTTTAGATGGCTAAAGACAGAAGAAACTAACATTAACCTTTCCTGAAAGATAATCTGATAAATCTAAGGTTAGCCGGCTAAGGTTAAGTTTATGTTCATCCATCTTTGAATAACATATATACCCACTATATACGATAAAAATTACACTTCCATTCGATTAAACCATTATTATACCTTTATTATACCTTCTTATACTCGACGCTGTAATTTGAACTGGTTAATATCCCATAGGTGTAAGACCACATACTAGGTCATCGACCCTAGGCAGGTGCGGGATTTGCATACCACTATGAGTCATACAAGTCTTTATGTTATACTCTTATTAGTATAAGTCGTTTGCGTTTTTGAGGAATTCGATAACACGGCGGTGGGCAAGCTCACAGATTACAAAATTACTTCTAGATTTTTGTACAAGAAATAAGTTCAATAAAATTAAAAGTTTATATTAGTAATACGAGTAGTATTAGGTCCTTACATATGAAATTGCCGTTCAGTATCAAAAAAGTAAAACAAGTTTTTTTTAATGAAATTATTATTTAATCAATCGAAGTATGCGCCGTTGTTATCGATACACTTCCGCCATTTTATAGGCAGATCATTGATACCATTAGAAAAAAAATCCTGGGAGCGAGAGTCTATGAACTGTTTGAAGGCGGTTTTGACTGCCTCATCTGATTTGAAATTTTTTCCATGTGAAAAGTTATCCAAATTTTGAAAAAAGTGGTAAACGGTTGGGGCAAGATCTGGAGAGTATGGTGGGTGACGCAGAGGTTCCAGTCGCAGCTCCTCTATCTTGGCGATCGTTTGATGTGCAGTGTGTGGTCTAGCGTTATCCTGAAGGAGCAGTGGGCTAGAGCAATTCATCAGTCTCGGTTGTTTAATGGCGAGCTTTTCCATCATTGTTTGCAATTGTTGGCAATACAAGTCTGCAGTAATCGTCTGGCCTGATCTCAAGAAGCTGTAGTGGATAACACCAGCACTGGTCCACCAAACACTAACCAGAATCTTCTTTTTGGTCAGTTTTCGCTTAGGGCAAGGTTTTGCCGGTTCTCCAGGGTCAAACCATTGTGATGATCGCTTCCGATTGTCGTACAGGATCCATTTCTCATCACAAGTCACGATACGGTTCAAAATTCCCTCATTATTGTGGCGATTAAGCAAAGAAACGCAGCAAGCAACGCGTGTTTGTTGGTTTGCTTCAGTCAATTCGTGCGGTACCCACTTTTCGAGTTTTTTAATTTTTCCGATTTGGCGCAAGTGGATAAGTATCGTTTTGTCACTTACGCCGAAGGCTGCTGCTAATTCAGAAGTGGTTTGAGATGGATCCGCTTCCACTATCGCCTTCAATTCTTCGTTATTCACTTGAGTATCAGGTCGTCCACGAGGCTCATTGTGTAAATCGAAATTTCCAGAACGGAAACGTTGAAACCAAAAACGCACCGTTCGTTCGTTAGCGGTGCCTGGTCCATACACGTCGTTAATTCTTCGAGTCGTTTCTGCAGCACTGGTGCCACGGTGGAACTCGTATTCGTAAATACCGCGAATTTTCAATTTGTCCATAGTTGTTGTTATACCAATGTTGAAACTCAAACAAATGATGTTAAAACAAATGAAATACGAATTTTAAAACAATATTTTTCTGGCTTTATTTCGAAATAAATTTGAATTTGGAATTCCTAATGAAACGCAAGATATTTGATTTTAAAGTTGCCAGTATTGAAAATCGGCAATTTCATATGTAAGGACCTAATTATACCTACTTAATTTATTTTTTGGTATTTAAGTTGTATAAAGTTTTTTTTAGTTACTTAGTTTTAGTTTAGCTTAGTTATTATTAGTTAATTTGTTAATTATATTTAGTTTTTATTATATTCTGTCATATTTAATTAAATTTCAAGTTTAATTAACTAAACCCCGAGTAAGGGAAAATTCTTACTGAAAAGTACGTTTATCCAGTTAAGGGGCTACATAAATTTTCCGGGGTCCACTGCCCCCATTTCAAAAAAAATATTTGAAAAGAAACGGAGATATTATTCAAAATTTTGTCTTTGTGAAGCCCTAGATAACCCTTCAAACTATATTATGAACTACTGTTTAAAGTTTAAAGTGAGAACGTTAAGCTTTTCTTAGTATTTTTGCGGAAAACGGCCATTTTTGCCAAAAATGGCCGGCCTCTGCCTGACTTTAATCCTCTTTGGGAATGTACAGCAATTATACTTAAATTTTTATCATCATCAGTTTTTTACCCGACTTCAAAAAAGGAAGTTATCAATTCGACTGTTTGTTTTTTTTTTATGTATGTTTGTTACGCGATATCTTCGCCAATTGTGAACCGATTTTAATAATTTTTTTTTTATTTGAAAGCCTTTACTACCAAGTTGGTCCCATTTTGATTTGGTAAAGATATGATGAAGCACTTTGGACATATGGAAGAAACTCCTAAAAAAAAATTTAAATCGATTGTTTTTTTGTTAAAAATTTAACTATTTTAGTCTCCACTGCAGGAAAATGGCCTTCACTGTAATACTAGAGCCATACATGGTCAGAGCAGCCAGAGGATTTAGCTTTCACTCTCCACGCTGGCCAGACGGGTTGGAGAGGTCTTATTTATTTGTTTGTAAGCTTTGTTTAGCTAGTATTTCCTAAGTTGCCTTTTACAACATCCTCGGGGAGATTATTCTACTTTGCCGGAAACCACACGACACCCTAATTTTTAGACCTTATTTTGATTATATCCAAATGCAACTTATTCCTTTTTCGGTATAGACACCTCGCTTATGATATCGCGACATTTATTTTGCGGCATTTTAGGGAAACAAGTTCCGAATGTGTCCCCGAGGTGAACCCTTTCCTTTTATTAAATTGTTTCCATTGTGTGCGGACAAAGGACACAAACAAAACAACTGTTGATAAAATAATAACAATGTCGTATAATGTAATCATCAGTCGGTAGCTCCTTAAGGAGTTTTGTTTCAAAATGTGTCATGTCGTCCAAAATTTGCTTTTATCAGCACCACCTGTAGGTTGACTGGTAGAAAAGGCCCGGAGCCCTAAATCTGCCTGTTAGAATTTCTGTAATAAAGTTAAATAAATAAAAAATAATTTTAATTATATCCAATTCTTCTTTCTAATAGTTTTGAATCGACGTGCATCATAATTCATAAGGAAAAAATATAAGTAATTAAATATTAAAAGAAAATTATGGCCAAAGAATTGAAAAAATTGCGAACAAATAAATTAGATTCTTTTACCACAACCAGTAGTGTATAAAGAATAGAAGTTCTGCCATCGTTACTAATTATGAAGCTTGGTTGGAACAGCTGGAGCAGAAAAATGCTGGTGTGATACAAAAAAAAAACAAAAGCAGACCTTGAGTTTTGAACACAGTTTTGAAGTACCGCAGCTAATGAGAAAAACTTGGCCGCTTATGGAGGCGCGATGTGACGGCTCAATCGGCCGAGCGACTTTTGTTTTTCTCAAGCTATTCTATGCATTTCCTCGATAGAAATAAAAGTGAATATAGTTTGACAGTGAAAGTGCTGCTGGTTGCTGCCATTTTAATCGGAATCGGCGTTAAGGATGAAACTGGGAACACGTTTACTTAGAGAAATAAATTCCACAATCTTTTACAATTTTATTCATATTTTTCAAGCAGCACCAGTATTGCCACTCTACACTGTATTCAACCGTTCTCCAAGAAGTTCTCCGATTTTAATTAAAATCTAAAGAAAAAATCATTTTCATTTCTCAATTCGATTTCAATATAAAAGTTCAGTCCGCTTTATCGATACGTTCATGGTGTTGTGGTTGTTTTAGGTTTTAGCAAGGAATATTCAAATCAAATCAAATCAAATCAAATCATTTATTGCTTCCTTAATGTATCATACAGGTGTTTATTTAATAAAGTAAGTCGCAATTAAGGACCCTGGCGGGCGCTGCAATGGGAGAAGGGCCACATTTTTGTCAAATTTATGTATAATTATTAGGTATTAATATTCATGCAAATTATATTTCATACGACGCATTACAAGTTTGTTTTTTAATAATAAGTTAAAGATGTCAAAATTTATAAAAATGTCAGGAGTTGTTTTTAATTTGATATATTGGCTTTACGGTGTAATTTTGTCTTCCAAATATTCTTTGATTGTGTAATAGCTTTTATCAGTCAATAGCTCTTTGAGTTGGTGCAGAAACGTTTTATTATTTTCTATATTTTTGATGGCGGTTGGGAGTTTTTCGTATATCTTAATAGACATAACTAGAGGGCTAGATGAGTGGAGCTCGAGACGGGAAGTGGGTAGTTGTAGCCTATTTTGGTGTCTAAGTGTATATTTTGTATGTAAGTCTTTTCGTTTTTTGAAAAATTCAGGATATTTTCGGACAAATTTGCATGCTTGAAGAATGTAGATGCATGGCAAAGTTAAAATTTTGAGTTTTTTAAAATAAGGTTTGCAGCTGTCTCTTTTTTTTATATTTACTATTATACGCAATAATCTTTTTTGTATGGTGAGTACTCCATCGCAATCAGTTCCGTTGCCCCACAAAAGTGTACCATAACTTAGCCATGAGTAGGCGTAGGCGTAGTAAGTGACAATAGCTGTTTCAATGTCTGTGGATTTTTTTACTTCTCTAAGCGCATACGCAAACTTAGATAATTTCGCGCATAGTTTTTGTATGTGGGGTTTCCAATTTATGTGGCTATCTATGTCAATGCCTAGCAGAGTAAATTCATTAACTGTCTCTAAGTTGATCCCATTGAAGCACATTTTAACCTCTAATGGTGGTTTTTGGTACGGGTGGAAGACCATTAATTTTGTTTTTAAATAATTTATTTCTAAATTGTGTTCTTTTAGCCAGTTAGATGTTCTCATGAGTATGTCAGTAAGTTGTTCATGCAAATTTTTATTATTGTGAGCGGACGTTAAGATCGAGATGTCATCGGCAAATAGGACACAATGTTCTTTCATTATTTTCGGGAGGTCATTGATGTATATGAGGAATAATAGACATCCAAGGACACTTCCTTGGGGTATAGAAGAAACGACTGACTTACAGTTTGAACGAATTATTTGAACTGTGTTAGTTTCGTGATTAAAATACTCGATTTCCACAAATTGTTTCCTGTCTTTGAGATATGAACTAAACCATTTATGTGCGATTCCTCTAATTCCGATGCCATACAGTTTTTTTAGTAAGATATCATATTGGACCTTGTCGTATGCTTTCGTCATATCTAGCAGCAATCCGATGCCATATAAACCTCTATCTAACGTTTTTAAAGCTTCTTGGACGTATTTGAAGACTGCCAATATTGTTGAACGGTTTTTTCGGAATCCATTCTGGCATTCATCAAAAAGTTTATATTTTTCACAGAAGCTATAAACGCGGTCAGCCATAACTTTTTCAAAAATTTTAGAAGCTGTTGGTAGCAGTGCTATGGGGCGGTAATTGTTTATATCTGTTTTTTCATTTTTTTTGTGAATAGGTTTTATGATAGTAATTTTCAGCAGATCGGGGAAAGTTCCTTCATTTAATGACTGGTTTATAAGTATAGTAAATGGTAAAGAGAGTTCTTCCGCACATTCCCTGAACAAATTTGGGGGCAGTTCATCTATACCGTGGCTTCTTTTGTTTTTTAAGTTTCTGATAGTGTTATGTATCTCTTTGGTATCAACAGGGCGAATGAATATGCTATTTTCCGAAGGGCAATTCACAGGGCATGACGTATTTATTCCCGTTTGTTTTCCGCCGATATTAGCAAAGAAATCATTAAATTTATTAGCTAATTCTACTGGGTCCCTGATAACTGTTTTGTTATAATGCAGTTCCATATTATTTTTTTCCTTAATTGGTTTATTATTTGTACACTCATTGACAACACTCCACATAGTTTTTACTTTATTTGTTGAATTCTTTATTCGTTTTTTATAGTACATTTTTTTTGAGATAGATACTGTTTTCTTTAACGTATGTTCATATTTTTTATAATAATTATTTAGTATTTCATTATTTGTTCTTAAGTTAAGAAGTTTTAATAATCTTTTATTTTTACACGACTTTTTTATTCCTACAGTTAGCCAGTGCTTTTTAGATGATTTGTTTTTTATTTTAAATTTTTGTTTTGGTATGCATTGATCCAAAATATGTATCATTTTGTTATGGAAAATTTCGTAGTTTTTATTTATATTTTTGTGTTGAGATAGGAGTTCGCACCATTTTATTTCTTTTAGTTTTAATTTAAAGGAATTTATATTCGAATTGTTGAATATTCTTTTTTCAGTATACCACGTAGATTTTTTTATATTTTGTTTTGTTTTGAAGCTAATAGTCGTGGCGGCATGCGCTGAAAACCCTAGTTTCTCTACTTTTGTTTGTACATTATTGAAATTTGTAAATATTAAATCTATACATGTTGCGGATGTCTTGGTAAAGTGTGTAGGTTCATTTATGTGCTGTGCAAATCTATATTCTGTCATAAGGTTTAAAAATTGCTTTGTTTTTGGCTTGTTTTTTAAAGTATTCATATTAAAGTCACCGCCTATGATTATGTTATGTATGGGATATTTTTTATTTATATAATCTAATATTTTTTCTAATTTTTCTATAAAAATGTCAGCCCTTTTTCCATTCCAATATAAAGAAATCAGTAAGATATTTTCTTTTGGTAATTCCGTAGCACATAATTCTAAATTGTATTCAGTAGACATATTGGTAATGTCGCTCCTCTCTCTAGATTCTATTTGGTCTTGTAATAGGATGCAAACTCCTCCACCTTCTTTGTTCTTCCGGCAGTATGATGCTGCAATTTTGTAACCACCAAAATTCATTAAGTTAATTTTTTTTTCAGTTAACCACGTTTCCGACATGCAGATGGCTTTATAAATAGGGTTTTGGTTTATGAAAGCTTCCAGTAAGTGTTTTTTGTTACCAATACTTTGGAAGTTTTGGAAAAGGATATTAAGATGCTGTTTTTCTACGAAAGGAATTATTTTTGCCAGATATTGTCGGTCTAATCGTGCTAATCGTGCTTGGTTCCCTGTTAATCTCTACTTCGCTCAGCTCTATTTTTCTTCCTTCAACATACAGCTTATTGTTTTTTATAACAGCATACTGCCCTCTATTTCGTGCCTTAAACATTTCCTCTCGTAGTAATTTTATTTCTTTTAATGCTTTTCCTTCCATAAGCTTAGAAATTGAGAGGCCAGTTCCTCGGAAACAGTGGCTATTATTTAAAATATAGTTTGTCATCTTTTTGCTTATCAGTTCAATTATTAGGGGGCGGTGTCTGTTGTTATTGAATTTTCCTATTCGGTGGGTTTCCTCAATATAGCCAAGTATGTCAACGTTTAGGATTTCTCGAAATGCCTTAGCTACTCTGCCGTGTAGGTCATATTCAGATTCTTTGTATTCGTGAAGACCATACAGAACAATTTTTTTATTATTGTTGTTATCGGGTATTATAGCTGGTAATTCGTTCGTTCTTGGGCTTCTAACTTTAATTTCAATTTCTTTTATTTCTCTAATTAATTTTTCATTTTCTTTTCTGAGCGTCTCTAT
This sequence comes from Acrobasis repandana, assembly GCA_963576875.1. Taxonomy (NCBI): domain Eukaryota; kingdom Metazoa; phylum Arthropoda; class Insecta; order Lepidoptera; family Pyralidae; genus Acrobasis; species Acrobasis repandana. The sequence goes on along the minus strand of OY756230.1, from coordinate 2,968,328 downwards.
GTTGGTGTTAATTTCTTCTATTTCTTTTTTCCTTTGGTCGTTTTGTTTGCATAATGATGTAGTATCTTGTTTTATTTCTTCTCTTAATTTTAAGATAGCCTTGTTTACTTCTGATGCAATCGTGCTCTGCAAGTCCTTAATTAATGATTTATTATTTTCTTTTAACTGTGTAGTTATTAGGTAGCTTATATTTTCTAGGGTTAATTCTGATTTGTTGCTAGAGTTTTCGTTAATAAGAGTATCTCCTAGGATGCTTATGTCCTCCGAACTTATCGAGTCATTTGTTGTTAAGGTCTTTTTTTTCCGTGTTGTTATGTTACTACTTTCAGGTGTGGTACATGAGACATGCTCTTCATGATGTTCGCGATGGCGTACAGGGGTGTTAGAGTTGTCTCCTTTTGGTATTTTACAAATACATGCTTGGCAACGCCATCCTTGCTTTCGAAGCTATATATATAGCTATGCTATTCGAATCGATCACAATGAATTGACCTGACTGAATGCGGTTTCCGGTTATATGTAAATAAAAACATGGAATCCGTAATCCATAAAGCAATATGTTTTATTTAGGTAGGTTTTGGAAAATGGTACCTAAATGTTGTTTTTAATTTTGATTTGAAAAGTAGCATAAAATAAAACCGGCCAAGTTCGAGTTAAACTCGCGTGGAGAGGGTTCCGTACAATTGATTGAATTCTTATAGATTTTCCTGTAATCTACAAGCAATGAACTATATTTCGTATTTTTTTCAAAATTTTGGGTACAGTAGTTTCGGAGATCAGGGGGGGAATGGTCAATTTTTGTCTTCTTTCATGAATAAAATCAAAACTATTTATTTTATAATTATAACAAAAATATATTTAGAATCCTCATCCCTTTCATTTGATACAGTAAGGTTTGCAAAACTTCTTTTTCAATTTCCTAATTTATCCCTCGAAAATTACCCTTATTATAAAAAAAATATTTATTTACTATGCACATATGTGTTTGGGTCATAAGATTACACCATCCTACCAAATTTCACCTGATTCCGTCCAGTAGATTCGGAGAAAATTGGCTGTGACAGACGGACGGACAGACAGACGCACTAGTAATCCTATAAGGGTTCCGTTTTTTCATTTTTTGTACGGAACCCTAAAAATCTCGAGCGCCTCCGGAGTTCGGAAGGCACGTTAAGCCGTTGGTCCTAGCTGTCATTTTTGTATGGCAGTCGTCAAGCTATGTCAGATGGCTTTAGGCAGCTTGCAAAAACTGACACCAGTGTTGTCTTAACAACACACACTAAAAACAACAACATTGTCGTCAGAAAAATAATAATGGTTCATACATCCCAATGGGAAGCATAATTTGTTAAAAGATGTTTCCGGTCTGGTTAGGAAGTTTAGTAAGTCTCCTTTCATCTATTCTTTCTACATGCCCAAACGTTCCTGAGGAAAACCTCATCGATCAAAATAGATCATCCTAAGGCCCCTGGGACCCTCAGGTGGGGCCAGTAGGATTACTTCTAAAGCGCTACGTAAGACGTTCGTTACTGTGTATCCGCGAGCGTATTGCAGACTTGAATCACCTGATTATCCGAAAAGAAAGATGATTCCGTGCTTCGGAAGGCTCGCAAACCTGTGGGTCCCGAACGCCATCTAGCGTTTGCTTAAACCCATCCTAGGACCCATCCTGGTTCTGGATTACCCTTTGGGCTGCGGAGGTCAGACGGCAGTCGCTCTGTGTAAAAACTAGTAACCTCGTCGAATCACCTAGGTTAGGTAGCGGACCCCGGGCTCTGAAGCGTTACCGCTAAGGATGCAACCGAGAACACGCTCGGATGATGATGATGATGAATCAGAAAAATAAGCAATTTTAACGGGTATCCGTTTTGCAAATCATTTTAAAATAACATTAAATTAATTGCGGGTTTACCAAAAGCATAGTATAATGAAGTCGGCTAATCATAATATTCATTTACATAACAATTATGTCCTACTTATTTATTATCACGCGTGGCGTGGCGGCGGCATTTCCACATCACAAATATAGAAAGTATAGAATAATAATTAAATTACACTGTTAAAAATTATGTAATTTTACATGCCAATATAAAATAAAATTCCCGAAAAATCTGGGAAATTTACATCATTTTTGTAATTTTTACATATTTTTCCGTAAATTTTCCAGATTTTTCGGGAATTTCACAGGTTTTTTTAGTAAAATTATATAAGTTTTAACAGTGTACAGACATATCAAATCTTTATATAAATTTGATGACCTCCGTGGCGTAATGGTAAACACGCTAGACCGCTAATCCCCCAGCCAGGGCAAGTTGTAAAATGGCCTTTTTCAAATTGTCTTGAGTATTGGGTGTTTAACTTTTAATGTATTTATTATAAAATATAGTACCGTTGAGTTAGTATCCCATTACACAAGTTTAAAACTTACTTTGGGGCTAGCTCAATCTGCGTGATTTGTACCTATACGAGTACAATGTGTTAATGAACTAACGCAAAACCTCTGAGATGGTACTTCAGCCCATGAAACTGAACAACTTTTGTTCTATAACTTTCACAAAACACAAAAAAAAAAAAAATTTTAAACAAACTGATCAGCTGATTGAATCAATTTGTATGAAAATCCGAATTTTATTTATGGCATTATGGGAATGTTGTAGAACAAAAGTTGTTTCAGTTTCACGTTGTATAATACACCCTATTTGAGCCATTATAACTGTCAGGGGTCGTAACCATACTACGTGACCTATTCTGAAGAGATTGTCATGTCTTATTAGATGTGCAATCATCTTCCCTCTTCTATTTTCTTAGTAATCTAATAGTTTCTAAAATATGTTTACCAATTACCAGAAAATAGTCTCGGCAAATACTTTTATCTACACTTCTACACTAATATTATAAAGAGGAAAGATTTGTACCTATTTTTGTATGTTTGTAATGAATAGGCTCAAAAAGTACTGGGCCGATTTAAAAAATTCTTTCACCGTTGGAAAGCTACACTATTCCCGAGTGACATAGGCTATGTGTGTACCACGGGCGAAGCCGAGGTGGATTGCTAGTATCATATAAAGTATGTGACAAAAATATGACAAACGAGCCAGACGCTGAGCTGGGCGCGTCTTCTGTACTCTATTTTGTACACTTGTTTAATTAGCAATTATATTGTTTTATCTATTTTAGTTCCATTCAGTCCCAGTTGGTCACACACGACACGAAATGAATACTGCATCTGACATGATAAATGGTTATGTAGAAAATAAAGCCTTTTGTGTAAAAACGGTTGAAAATGAGAATATTGTTCCAGTAAATTAAAATAATTTTTTTATTTTTGCGGTATCGTTGAGTGTCGAAATAACACAAACGCTTGAAGAAACAATCTATACAAGGTCAACAAATATTCTATCATTCTGAAATACTTTCCCGATTAGGAAAAAAATTTAAGCTGAATCCTTATTTTTTTTATTTACCTATAAGATCTGGTTACTATACATATCGGTATTTTTAGGGTTCCGTACAAAAAATGAAAAACGGAACCCTTATAGGATCACTCGTGCGTCTGTCTGTCCGTCCGTCTGTCACAGCCAATTTGCTCCGAATCTACCGGACCGAATCAGGTAAAATTTGGTAGAATGTTGTAATCCTATGACCCAAACACATATGTACAAAGTAAATAATTATTTTTTTATAAAAAGGGTCATTTTCGGGGGACAAATTAGGAAATAAAAAAAAAGTTTTGCAAACCTTACTGTGTTATATATCAAATAAAAGGGCTCGTTATGTGGATCTCAAATATATTTTTGTTATTATTGTACAATAAATAGTTTTGATTTTATTCATAAAAGAAGACGAAAATTGACCATTCCCCCCCCCCCTGATCTCCGAAACTACTGAGCCTAAAATTTTGAAAAAAATAAAAAATATAGTTCATTACTGTAGATTACAGGAAAAGCTATAAGAATTCAATTGTACGAAACCCTCTCCACGCGAGTTTAAGTCGCACTTGGCCGGTTTATTTCGCATTAGATACGTAATTAAATGCGTAAATAAGATTTTTTTTCTCAATTGTTGTGAAAGATTCCATGATAAACTAGGAGAAACGAAAAAACTTATTATGTACAACTGCTTTTCTTTCCGCGCAGATCGTACAAGCTGATCGAGGGAATCATGTTATTAGCCGACTAGCAACCCATCACTATTTTGATTCCGTTTTCCATCTTAACGGTCACCATCACGCTAAAAGTGGCCTTTGGGTCTTACAGCCCTGGGCTCTGTCTACCCCGTTAGCTGCCGCTGCTGCGATAGAACGAAGTTGCAAGTAAAAGCTAGTAACAATTAGTATTGTCAATAAATTCTATCAAACATTCATCATCATCATCAGGTCTTTCTTAGTCTCCACTTCAGGTGCACGACCCTCTCTGTACTACCAGAGCCATACTTGGCCAGAGCACTCAGAGGATTTAGCCTACACTCTATACGCTGGCCAGACGGGTTGGAGAGGTCTCATTAATGTTTATGAGCTTTGTTTAGCTTGTGTTTCCTAAGTTGCCTTCTACGACATCCACGGGAAGACTTGGAGAAGTCCTATTCTACTCTACCGGGGACCACACTGCTATATCTATCTGTTCACGTGAACATGTGACCTCCAGGGCATTCACCCAAAAAATTTGCAAGCACGAAGAACGCAACGCAAACTAATTTGGACGCAAGCAAATATTAACCGTTTAACCGTTTGAGTTACCAGCACCGATTGAAGGAGACTGGAGACTGATGAAGGCTGAACCTGTGTTACAGTTCTCCAGTGCCCCCGCCCTTGGATTAGGTACATAGTTTATATATTGAATAAATATAGTTAATGTTTACTTTAATAAACTCTCTTTGGCTGCCTACGCTTGGACATCATACTGCTGGTTTTATTTCCTCTCACCTTTAGCCTGTGACGGTCTTGTGAGTCTGCTTGACCGGCAGTGAGAAAATCTACCTCATACCTTGAATCCTTCCCACCTTCGTCTGTTCATATAGGTCGCAAATAACAGACATCCTTCATCTATTTATTTATGTATTTATTCGTAGTGTAAGTGTATGGTTAGGGCTAGGCTGTGGGGTAATAGAGTTGATTGTAGGTTACAGTCTCTCTCTTTCCATACTTCATGTACAGGTGACTAGCTATTACAGCACAAAACAGGACTATACACTTACACTTTAAATACACCCGACACAAACTATACAGGAACACTTTATATAGCTAGTTATCTGTACACTATTAAACATTCGCCACTCAACATTGGTTGATAGGTCCAACATTTGAACCAAGTCCCGCAAACTACCGGCACTAGCTGGACAGATATATACGTCCGCTGACCGACAATAAAAGCGCACTAGAAAAATGGTGCTGTGACTAAAATACGCGTGGAATACGGGAAAATCGATGTACAGCTGCGGTTTTACTAAAAGCTGATAGCATATTATGCTGTGTGGTGTAGAATAGGATCACTTCAAGTCTTCCTCCTGGATGCCGTAGAATGGCGGCTATGTACCGTATGTACCGGCATATACGGCGCAGCGTAGGACACCCACCTGCTAGGTGGTTGGACGACCTGAGCAGTCCTATGTCCAGCTGTGGACTTCCTGTGGCTGATGTAATGATGATAGCGTATTATTGTGAAATTTGCATTGGAAATAAGTTTTAGAAAATTCAATTAACGATAAATTATAGTATTGCCGGAAAAGAGATGTAGTTTGTAAGTATACCACCCACATGTTCTTTTGATGGGATTTTTTACGTTTGAATGCTTCTATAATATTATATATAGGTATATCGCTGCAATTGATAACTTCTTTTCACATCTAGTTTCTGTTATCTATTATTTTATATAATAATTTAATGTTTTAAAACACAATACGTAAAAACGAATAAACGAATTTTCTTTCTTTCTTTCTTTCAATACATATATATTTAAAATTACTCAATAGACAATATGCATGTGATTCAGAAACGAACAAAAAAAATGATGTGTATACTTCATTGCTAAAGAAAAATACCCATATATATATCTTTTCAATTTAACGTGTTTCCATTAAGAAATTAATTATTTAAAAGCTGTATTTTTAAAATTCCCTCGCAAATTTCCGAAACGCCACGTGACGTCACGAAACACTGTCAAACTTAATTTTCTAAATAGTCTGTGCTGTCAATCACAAATTAAAAAGAAGAAGACTATCTGTCACTGTCAATAAGTCATTTGTAATTTGCAGTGTTACCAGATTGGGTATTTTTTTCGCAATTCTGGGTAAAAATGGGAAATTTTAGAGAAAAAAAATAAATCTTTTGGAGAATTTTGGGTATTTTTTTTCTTAAATAATATAAATTTGTTTAATTAATTACGGTAGGTAGTACATTATCTTATAGCTTATAGTAGCAGGCAGCTAGTCTACTACCTATTAAATTATAAATAATTGAAGTAGGTACTTACAATACTACTGTGTAGTTTTGCAAAGGATGACACTACTCATTTTGCTCACAATATGTATTTTTTGTTCACAATAGGTATGTACAGTTGCAGTTGAATGGTATAATCCGCTAATTTACTAAACCTCTAGCTGTTTGGCATTACAGCTCGGTTTTGTAAAACAGCGAACCCTAATACGCGGAATGATTCCTTACATTTGCATATTTGGGCATATGAAAATATATTTTGTCAGGTGCAGTTACGATGTTATTTTTGCACATAGGAACCATACAATATTTATAATAAGATTTTGTGCGCCCTTCCATTTGTAATGAATTGATATTAAAAGCTTTAATCACTCACTTATAATCACAAATTAGATAGTATTACTTATAAAATAAAACTGTGAATCCAAAACTTCGTTGTTTTGTTGATAATATTTTGAATTTGTAATTTGCACTTGACTGACACTGACATATAAGTGTATCTATGACATTGACAATGCACGGTGACGTCACAGAAAAAAGCGCAAAATGGCACCGCGTTTATAGTCGTCCAAAAATAATAGTAATTTTAATTATTTTTTTAAGCTTATTTAATAATATTCTATAAGTGTTATATTTTTTTCCGGCTATATAATAACTTATAGAATCGTTTAAAAAAATAAAAAAATAACATGAATATACCCTATTCTAAAATAAATTCAGTGACTTGAAAATCATTAAATATTAGCTTGCTTCTGTTCTATATTCATATTTTATCACAAATTAATTTAATTAAGATCAACTGATGAAACCTTAGCTTAACCCTAAAGTTGGCAGCGACAAAAGTGGTAGATTTTTCATATTCTTTTTTATTTATTTAGGTTATAAGGGATAACCATGTACGAAAAAAATGTAAAAAAAAATATATTATTTATATATTTATATTTATGGCATGTATCTTATTGGATACATTGCCAAGAATCATATAAATTACTTAAAAATAAATGTGTGCATTAAAGGATACATTGCCAAGTAGATTAAGAAAAAAAAAAACAAGTTTTTGACAACATTTTAATACAAATTTTATGTCACATTTCTTTGTGGACATTACTGTTATAATATTTTTGACACATACTTTACGTGTCACAACAATAATAAAATAAAACAGTAAAAATGGAACGTGTGCCTATCAATGCACTCACAAAAAACTCTTAGAAATCCTTAATATTATACGTATCTTATCACAACCATTAGTTAACATTTCTTTTAATCCTAAAATATAATGAGATCAATCATAAACAGTCTTAAAATCACCTCGTTTTGAATGCCAAAATTGTAATATTAATACAACATATAATAAACGCGTACCTTCTACACGTACATTAACAAAAAAAAACTCAGTCTTCTAAATGGCATTCAAAACAACAAATATCAATTAAGATTTGTTATGATATTCATAAAAGCAATTACGATTCTCAGTCAAGCACAGTCTTACATTGCATTTGCAGCACATCAATTTTGTCTGGCCTTTTATGCATTTTTTACAGCGACCTTTCGTCGTAAATGATGGCAAGTGGCCCACATAATCGTAACGACTATCAACTTGACATTCAGGAGTCAAAAACTTCTTAAGTCCACCCGACGTTCTGTTTAGGGCCCTGTGCTTGGTAATAAGGCTTTTGCTTATCGCACATCTGAATTCCTTGAGTTTCATCGGCTTGGTTACTCCAGCCTCCCTTCGGTAGATCAGCCAAGCATTGTTAACGCAGATGTCGAGTAGCTGAGAAAAGAGTGGTATGTACCATCTATGTGATTTCATCTCCGTGCGGTACAGAGCGACGAGCATATCAGCGAGGTCAACACCTCCCATGTTTGAGTTGTAATGACGAATCATTTTGGGACAAACTACGGGTTGTCTGGTTTTGCTTGCCTTGACATATCGCAAAACACTATTAGTCGGATAAGCATCCACATAGGAACTAGCTACAGTGACGCATTTGTTATCACACCATTTGACGATTGCAATTTTGCTTTCATTGGAAACCACTTGTGTAAAAGCACCACGCCCCCTTTTCTGCAAATTCTTGTCGGTGGGTAGCTTTTTTTGCGCTTCACGGAGGCGATTCGATCGTATAGTGCCCAAAGTGAAAATTCCATACTCATACCTCATATGGTGGATTAATTCTAACGATGTAAAGAAGTTGTCGAAGCACAATACTTTACAGGCAGGTTGCTGGATTGACTGCGATAATGCTATTACCACCTTTGCTCCTAAGCCCATGCACTCTTCTTCGTCAGTAAATACGTGGTATCTAAAGGTGTCTTCCCCACCATAAACTAAAAAATCATACACAAATCCGGTCATTCCAGCTCGTACAAATATTTTGTAACCCCACTTACGAGGTTTGTTTTTAATAAATTGCTTCCTTGTACCTGCCCTTGTCCCTTTATACGGTACCATCATTTCGTCAATACTGAAGTGGTTTTCTTCTTCGACCTTCAGACAATTAAGACGAACTCTTTCAAGAAACGGCCGGATTTTGTAATATCGATCGCCATCGTCCCTTAGATTATCAGCAAAATGCAGGTATCTTCTGATTTGCTGGAACTTTTTAAGACTCATAACGTCTGCTACTTTATCAAACCTTAAAAAATGTGACCAATAATCAGTGTAAGCTGGCATACTAACGATACCCATCAGAAGATTAATAGCGATGAAGTCTTTTATTTCGTCAGTAGTTACGTTTAAAGAAGTACCTTTCAACTGAACATGGTACAAATTCGTCTGCTCCACCATCAGTTGTATTATATCGTCAGACAGGAACATAGCAAAATATTCTGCAGGTGACTTTGTATTAGGAGGCTTACTAAAGATTTTATTTTCAATTTCTGCATTCCCACGAAACCTTTGAGACGTCCATTTCGTATCAATTTTTTTCTGTTTCAGTGTCTTTTTTTTGACGACTTTGGTCTTGTTCGTCCTAGATCGGGTTGTGGGAGTAACTATTGGTGAAATTGGAGGAAGCGTCGAATTACGTTGAGCCTGTATATTTTGAGTAGATGGGGAATTAGTCTGAAGTAATGGAGTCAAGGGTGAGAACGCTGGAGCCAGTGGACTACTGATAGAAATATCAGGACAAGATAAAACCGAAGCAGGTACAACATTCACTTGTTGTTTATCTATTGACGGCATTACAATTTCGTCTGTTTCATTGTCACTGTCCGAAAGCAAATTTAGATTTTCCAAAGATGCTGCTATAGATGGAGCTGGAGAGCTGTCAGAATCATAATGCCGAGAAGGCAGTTTCAGTTCGTCTTCGGAAGATTCGCTCTTTTCCAGATCTGAACAAGCTCCCGACTTAGGTACTAATGCTAAAATACGCAGAGATCTTGTGATTGGCTGTAAATCGAGAAATAATGTAATATTAACAAACATTGAATTACACAATATTATACCTACTTGTGTTAAAAACCAGTGTTTAGCTTAATGTTATGACAAAAAATCATTTTATTTATTTGATCAAATACTGGCAATGTATCCAAAAATGCACATCATAATTCACAAGTAATAATATACGTTACTTGGCAGTGTATCTTAAAGTGTACATGACAAATCGCAAGTGAAAATATTGCAACTTGGCAATGTATCTAATAATGCACACGGCAAAAACAATGTACTTTCAAGCAAACTAGGCAATGTGCACTGCTGGATACATCAGGAAAGACGTTTATAATTTACCAAGATAATGAATTATTTTCAATCAGATATAAATTAAAATCAATAGTCCAATCATTAAACTCTAAAATACATCTATTATTTATTTGATAAGTAGGGAATATAAGGACTTATTGTAAATTTTTACCTTGAGCCTCGTAGCCGCACACACACGGTCCGCCATCTTGCGAGCTACTGTCAAATTGTGTTGCCAGACCATAAAAATATTTTTTTTGGTAGAAAGTTTATTACTTTTAGTACCATTATAAAGTAAAAATAAAGTTGAAAACCAAAAATGTTAGCCGTCAGATTTTTTTAAATTAAATGTGCATTATTAGATACGCTGCCAATTTTAGGGTTAATATAATAAGGGTTAATTTTACTAAAGCGAAAAAGTTCAGGGAGTAGGAGTTCCCTTTGAAAGTTTCAATCAGTTACCTTTTTAACATATCTATACCTAGCGGGAGCATTGACCGAACCGTTTAGATCGTATTTAATTTATTATGCCCTACAAGCATTTAATTCATTTTTTTTAAGAGTTCAGTATTAACTTTTTTTAAGATTTTTAATTTGAACTTTTTTGTTTTTCTTCCAGTTCCCTTATCTAGTTGGAACTCATCATTGTGATCTTATATTTTAAATAGTTGAGATTCTAAAAACCATAAGTCTAGAGTAGACTTATGGTTTTTAGAATCTTATGTTCTTTGCGCATTTTCTTATGTTTATGGTCAAAGAAAAAAACATGAAAGAGCTATTTAGTACAACGGTGGACAGCAGAAAAAAAGAAACTTTGACTGAAATAAAATAACTATCGCTAAACGCTTACATCAAGACCTTAGTCCATATGAACGAAAAAATCGACAAGATCGCGTGGTTGTACATTTTTTGGCTGCAAAATAATTCCCATTTGTTCCAGTCTTTACTTTTATCAACAATTTAGAAAATATGAATGTCTACATGTACTTTATTATCTACATAAGGCTGTTAAAATACTTTAAGGACACGTTCAGCTCTTCAATATGAATAACTTTGACTACCAACCAAATTTGGGCTTGAAAAAAAAAACGTATGGAATACGAGTATTCTTTTTGCAATTTCGAGCTAGTCCCGTATTGAAAGTTGTTCATATTGTAGGACTGAATCCTACCTTAGAGTATAGTCATTGAATGGAGAAAGATAAATAAACATTTAAACCAGTATGAGTTTTAAAAAGCTTCCTTAACTAGAACTCTTTAATACTAGCACTATTAATAATGCTCTACTCGTACAAATGTGTTTACCTATTCTGAATTATGATTGTGAAACAAACAATTAACGAACAGTTTAATACGGTGAACTAAACATATTAATTAATTTAATCAATGTCTGTATGTCCGATAAGCTAGTTTGAGTTGATTGATATTGCCAGTTGATTGACGTTGATGGACTGATTGATTGTTAAATTTTGTGGGTAAAAATCTTGTTTATAATTGAACACATTTATCCTTAATATAATGATTGGTGGCAAAACGCTTAAAATTTTAAATATTTTAAGCCAGATAATAAGTTTTTCGGAAGAGCCAACTATATCACATTGAAACAAGTTATAAGTATGTGTAATTTTGTTGTAAAATATTATTGTTTATTCCTTTTGATATTTTGTAACTATTCTTGCACACCATTTATTAAGTACTCAAAGGGGAACCGGCAGATATTGCGTAGCATTAACTTTTACCTTTTGTCACAGGCCGGAATCTCCTAAGGTACGCGCAATATGCGTAATACCTTTGATATTGCGAATGTAGGGGAGAAATTGATAACGTGGAGAAATATGATTCATTAATCGCATTTACTTGTAAGGAACAGTAATATTTATCATATTGAAAATATTTGTTAGCATTAAGTCCGCCATTTGTTTAAAGAATATTTTTACTTTGCAACAATAAAGTGTTAAAATTAAATAGAGAAATAAATAAATATAAATTAAAATAGAGTTTTTTTAAGCTGTTCTGGGTGAAAAGAAAAAACTTGTGGCTTAAAGTTGTGGTAGAGCCACGCTACCGGCAAAACTCAGTTTTGCTAGTAGGCCGGCTCATCCGCGGAAGTACCGTACTCTCACAGAAAATCGACGTCTGAGTAGTAGCTTCACCGCTTCTATGCTTCGTTCGGTGAGTGAGAGAGCCTCACCGAACGAGTTTTTTCTTTTCAAGTTTCAACAGAATAGTTGTTATAGTTTCAGGAAAAGGTGGCTGTGACATACGGACGGACAGACAGACAGACATGACATATCCATAAGGGTACCGTTTTTTGCCATTTGGCTACGGAACCCTTAAAAGAAATAAATCTATCCTACGACCATTACTTCGGAAACTCTAATGATATGCGATGACAACAACAAATTATGTAACAATTAAATTATATACATACAAACAAATATAATTACAACAAATGCAAAACAAGGCAAAACAAAATGGCAACTCGGCTAGGGTTGCCACCCGTACTAAGTACGTACGTTAAGTATTGTACGTTATTTCTGGATTTATTTTAATTGTACTCTTTAATTTACTCAAACAATAAAGTTTGTGCATGATAATACTTTATTTCGCATGCTTTGATTATTCTCAGACAAGCAAAAGAATAGCAAAGGAATGCAGAAACACATTTCTACACACAGAGTTTTTTTCTGTGAAGAATAGCAAATGGCGAGACGAAAGAAACATCTCTGAACCTTATAAACAAAGAAATAGTTATTAATTAACTTTTAGGGAAATTGGTCAGAAGTGAAACGAAAGTATGTAACTAAAACAAATATTTTTAATCACACCACAAACGCAACACGACCTATGACTCCCGAACGCGGTCCCCTGATTGCCAACGCGTAGAGAAGCCGATCGCCTTCCGCGAACCAGACCCCGCAGGCAGGAACAATAGTTCTTTTTTCACTGGTTACAAGTTCGGGGGATTAAATATACACTGTTAAATAAATTACTATTAAATATATGATGTAGGTACAATTGTTAAGCAATGATAATATAAAATAAAACTTGCGAAAAGCAATAAAAATATGTTTTTAAAAAAAAAAACCAAAGAAAAATATATGAAACATAAATTTATTTTGAAACTACATATGTACTTTTTTTCTTACCTTTAATCATTAATTTACTAATTCCAAAAAAAAGGTGGCAACCCTAAACGCAGCACATTTTTCACCCGCATATTTTCAAAACAAATTAGGCACAGACTAATAAAACAATACAGATTAAGCCGAATCTTCCGGATCATCGGTATCCGGGGGGCTTAGCTGTAATGCCTTAAACGGATCAGTTGGCCCTAACAAATGTTTGAAGCGTTTCAATCTTAAATACTCATTTATGGGTTAGGATTTGAAACATTTAATTATCTCTGAGATATTAAATGTTACATTTATATTAATGTGCTGGTCGTGTTAATGTATCACTCTTTTATTTGTTTGGATTATAGTTTTAAGCCATAGTATAATTTTTTTAGGGTTCTATGTATTACTTTACTATGGCATTTATAACAACAAATACTAAAAATAAGATCAAAATACAAATTAAAGGGGGTCGTCATACAAGAAACGTGTTTTTTTCAGCGTTTTAAAACGTCGTCTGAAGGTACGGAACCCTTCATGTACGATTCCTATTCACACTTGCCGGTTTTTTTTTATTTACAGAGTCTGAGATTTAGACCATACCATATCATTTTATTATTTATAACTCCTTTTCTTGGCAACTTCTTAACTGTTAATGGCTCATGTACGAAATTTAAAAGAGATACTGGCATTCGTCTTCCATATTTTATGAAGCAGTTACTTAGTCTGGCCATAAATACTGTTACAATTAAAAATAAACAAAATATTACATTTGAATTTGGAATCCGTTAATGATTTTTTATTGTCTTTTCTTATTGTGGCGCCAATACATTGTACAATATTTTGCGATATTAAAATGGAGTGGGGTGATAAAGAGAACCGAATCGCTGTGATTGCATTACACAAAGTAGGTATGGAGCCAAATGCAATTTTTATAACTCTCCATACGCTTGGTATTAGTCAAATGTTTGTGTACCGGGCTATTAATAGGTACAATGAGACCTCTGTTTGTGACAGAAAAATATGTATATTGGAGTTTATCGTATGCAAACATAATAACGTCGGATTGAGCAACGTAGACTCGAAGAACTCGCTTCGTTTGGTCATTACATATCAAAAAATTACCACAGAATTAATATAAGCAGATATCAATGCATAAATCACCAACTGCATCAGTTGCACCAACTCTAAATAAACCAATTACCCTGTATAAATATAGCCGTGCTCCGCAAACGAATTACCGCGACGCTAGCTCTCACTGAACCAATTGCTGTAACATCAAAGCACTCGAGTCGAGTCGGCAAATCGATTGAAAACATTCTTGGCGAATCAAATGGAGTCTCTAGTTGATTCTGTATCACTGAGTTACATCACGGGTTACATTGTGCATGCTTGCCGTCATTTAAATTGAGACGCAGAATGTTTAATGCTCATAATATCATGTAGAACCTGTATGACTGATTTCAAACTGTCTTAACTTTCAAGTTCATGACTGTGAAACAAACATGAGGCTTTTATTTTTAATATGGTTTTTTAAAACTGCAGTTATGATTTTTTCTCCAATTCACTAGATTTTTGGCATCCTTGGGTGACCTTTGCATATTCATATTATATTTGGAAAAGAAAAAGCGGGAAAGCGCACCCTGGGCTCCGAAGCAGCATAGCTCAGGATGCAACCGGGGACGCATTCAGATGAAGAGGAGAACGAGTTACCTACAAAATCAAAGCAAAATTCTGTCCGCTTGAATATCAAATTACATTGACTGTGAAGTCAACCTTATTCCACTACGAATAAAGTGTTTTACTTATTGACTGAACTAAACAAAATAAGAGCTCACCGCCGCGTGTGCTCCTATTTGACGAGCCTTATTTTTGTGCTGAAACGATATCTAGTTGTATTTTGGATCGAAGCTAACCATTCAAATAACTGTGATACGAGTAGCAATGATTTTAATCGAAGCTAATGAATATGTTGCCTTGTCCTACAGTGTCACAGGCCGGAATCTCCTAAGGTACGCGCAATATGCGTCCCCGTTCCCCGTCCCCGCACCTCTCCCCCGTTTTCGCCTCGATGACTCACGTTGGCCGTCAAGAACCGGGGGAGAGGTGCGGGTGCGGGGAACGGGGACGCATATCGCGCGTACCTTAGGAGTTTCCGTTCTGTTTACTCTTACTGTATTCTGTGACAGAGTGTTCAATAAACTACATAGGTTTACAAGTTACAAGTCAGTGCAAAAAATAGACACACATTGTGCGGGTATGGAATATTCTACCGGGAGTTAGACCGGGTTTGTAACCGGGTATATTTTATTAAAATATTCAGTTTTTGTACCTTTTTCCGGGTGTGTTTTTATATTCGGCGCGCGATGAAAAATGTGTATTTTCGTGCGGTAAATATATCTTGCCTTTGCATGATAAGTTTATTAAAAATTTAATTTGGGTCGTACGTTTGTTTAGGTATTGTGAGTCTTTTCTGTTCTTTATACAAGGTAATTATTTAACATGTGCAAATATTTTTAAGGCAAGTTAGTCTTAGCGTGTGGATGCATCCATTGTAACTTGTAAATAAATATAATAATATATAATACATGAATATTTCCTATATAAAATAAATACCAACATAATATACATACACTACATATTAATTATACTGTTATATAACGTCTAACAAAATATACTGAAACTATTTTAAGGGTGGATTCAGTCAGTGATACTGAACAACTTTCCCCAAGGAACATATGTCGGAATATGAAAAATTATTTTTGGCTTTCCTTACAAACTCGGATCAGCTGATCGGTCAACTTGTATGGGAGGTCAAAATTATTTTTCATATTCCGACATATGTTCCTTGGGGAAAGTTGTTCAGTATCACTGACTGAATCCACCCTTAAAATAGTTTCAGTATATTTTGTTAGACCCTGTATATAAACAAATAAATGCAGCAATTCTTAAATCTACAAGCTTAAAGCTTATAGCTTAGCTAAGGAGTGCTTTTAAACACCTGTGTTATAAAGCTAGCGCTACTAGGAGCAGTTCGAACGGATTCGGGAAGCGCGTTCCAGAGTCTTACTGCCGTAATGGCGAAAGAGTTAGAAAGAACACCAGTTCGGTAAGAAGGAATAGAAACGGTCAAACTATTAGAATAACGCAGGATTCTTTGGTGAGTGGAAGATTTAAGTTAAAAACTAGATTTGAGATATTCGGGGTTTATGATGTTCTGAACTGCGCCATTCTTCCATGTTGGTCTGAGAGATAATAAAAACCATAGAATGTAACAGCTGCTTCTCATCCTGCTCCATGAAATTTGAAATTATAAGAGTAAATTAGACATAAACCCAGTCTCGGCTAATAATAGCCATTCAGTACTCTGTAAATAAGTACTTACACCTGTTGAACTACTAATTAAATTTCACAGATTTTAACGACTTTCGTATCCCACTGCCTATAAATCTTATATTATAACAACCCAAGCCCAATTTAGAACTAGTTTAACTTATAGTAATAACAAACAACCACTAGACATTTGTCATACAACCCGTTTATTTTAACACCATCACATGTCAACGGAAATTCAACTCTAAATTTGAAGTCATAAAGAATATTATTAAATAACTTAGTTTAATGGCCATTAACAACAGAAGAGGACTTCAAAAGCTGCGATTATCTACGAACGAATCATAAAGCAATTTATTATGAACCCGTGCTTCTAATATCAGAGGTTATTAATAAAACTGTATTTTTACGGCACGACATATTTTTATTGGGCCATCTCTCATCTGGTATACGTGGGGCCATGAAGTATGCAGCTTTAGTAAAACGAATTTTATACTAAAGTTTAATATAATAAATTTTCTTTCATTCTCTTACGAAGAATAAAAAAAAGAAATGTTTTATACATAAGTGTGAGGTTTTACTATAATAATATCATTCAATTTTTAACAAAAAAAAAAACTTTATTTTACTAATTAATTTAAGGGGGTAACTCACGTCAAAAGTCAGCGATTGGCTGACATGTTTCGACCTCATCCGGAGGTCGTCATCAGGGCGAATGTGATACGCGACCAAAAAAACACTTCATTTCCTTTGAGCATCTTGCATATCTCCAAAGTTCTTCATCATGTCTTCACCAAATTAATATGGGACCAACTTGATAGTTTCAGGCTTTTTAAAAGGCTTTCAAATAAAAAAAGAATCATCAAAATAGATTTCACGTAACATACTGTCGCGAACGAGAAAGAATCTTCCCGAACAATATTCGCGAACTACGAACTACTACGATAGAATGGTGCAAGCCAAATTACCCATATGTCTTGTGTCATAAAGTCTAGAGTTGCTTGACAATGTTACACTCACACACATACCCGGCGCCTGGATGCTTCGAAACACGTTCGTCGACTATGTAGAATATTCGAGATTAATGTGGACCTATTCGATGGCGCATATAAATAGGGAACTGTGGGTGCGCCACGGCAGTTTAATACGAGCTATCAAAGCGATCAAGTGCGACAAGTGAAAGTACCTGCGACTACCTTGGCGAGATACCTGGACCTCAGCTGCTACTGCTACGCGACTTGGACCTTAGACGTTTGGAAGACCATCTTCACGTGTCATCTTTGGGTTCCGTAGTGAATAAATCCCTCATACGAAGTTTGGCGTTTCCCTCCAAATTCGAACCCCAGTTTCGTAACAATACATACAATGAAATAAAAGAAAAAACATACAGGTCGAATTGATAAAAAAATACTG
Source organism: Acrobasis repandana (assembly GCA_963576875.1). NCBI lineage: Eukaryota > Metazoa > Arthropoda > Insecta > Lepidoptera > Pyralidae > Acrobasis > Acrobasis repandana. Next base: position 2,950,349 of record OY756230.1, on the reverse strand, counting down.
GTATTTCAAAACACCTAATATAATTCTACAAACAATTAAAGTAACATAAACTACATCTAACGAATAAATCAGAAGTGTGAACATTTTTATCTCCTTTATGATGAACAACTAATTTGTTCAACGAAACGAAACGAAAACGAGCAGTTTGGCCGCGATCCAAGTTTTTAATTTATCTCCAAGGAAATCGTTCGTAAAATTGGAAAACGTATTAATCTCACCATCATATAGGGGTGCAAATTTGTTATTTTTAACACAAATTAAAAACCTTAAGTAAGTTCTTTAGAGCATTTTATTTTTAATAATATACTTACCTCATGCATGACAGGCTATAATTAAAACTAAATTAAACAGCAATAAATTAAATCTAAAACAAAATAGAACGACATTTTATATAATGCGCTTGTGCTTTCTTATGGTGAAGTTAGAAGCAAATGACCTTAAAGTGGCGCCCTCTTTTAAAATAAATTGTTAACTCGTAAATGTGGTGAAAATTTCCATATTTCTCAATGTTAGGCACTAGATGGCCCTCCAAAAATATTTTATCAACCACCTTATTTATATTACTTTAAAGTATTTACATAAGTTGGTCTAGCTTTAAAAACCGTAAAGTTTTAAAGCTAGACGGATCACCAATAAATAGTTTCAACAGCAGTTCATAAAATCATTTAAAGGGCTATCTAGTGCCTAACATTGAGAAATATATGGAAATTTCCACCATACTTACGAGTTAACAATTTATTTCAAATGTGGGCGCCACTTTAGCTTGGTATTCACCATGAGATTGTTTGACAAGAATACGATCCAATCCAATTTTACTGATGTGTTAACAAAGGTCGGACACACAATGTACAAATAAAACTTTATAGAAAACACAAACAAATAGAAATTTCAGACACATTTTATTAAATCTGGCAACCCTGCGTTGGTTCAAGCCAAACACAATTTCGGTAGTTACCTTTGTATTTCCGGATCCGGGCACAGTAAAAAATCCGGATTATTTAAACTACGCATTAACAACGTTGTGTTTTTAGCGTTTCAATTGGACCGAGAATTCGCGGTATCAATTACTGATACTCTACTTATTGATTTTTTTTTAATATTGCTTCTTTCCTACTCTTTCTAGTACCTCCTCATTGCTTACTCTATCCATTCAACTTATTTTATCCATTTCATTAGGAAAAATAAAACGGAGATGAGCAAAATGAAAATCGAGGATGAAGAATCGAGGAAGAACAAATTAAAGAAAATGTAAGCCTAAGGACCTCCCTGGACATTAAAAAGATGGCAGAGAGAAGAGAGGAACGGTATCTCCACTTAACTCCACCCACAAGGGCAAGCTCTTAAATTACAAGAAGAACAGACATTAGATATCAATAGAAGGAATGGTGCATTATAATTTTCTGCTCCACTAACAAAAGTTCTGATATAATTACTCAATAGGTAAATACGCATTGCTCAATAGCGGATGGTAATCTCAATATTGTTCAAATAATTGTGTTTGCATTCGGCAAGTTAACGCATACACGATATATCAATATTGACCGATGCGTTGACCTCGAACTTAACACGTGTGTTTAAGGGGCTGGACAATTGGGGACATTTCTGTTGATCGGATATATTTAAATGTGTTTCGGAAACGATCGATTTGAATATTTGAGCTGAGGCGTCATTGCGAGAGTTAGTAGTTGTAGCCAATGAAATCACGTGGATTTGAAAGCTGGTAATTTTTTAATTAGCATAGAAATAAAAAGTGCTGTGTTAATTGATTTTACTTTTAAGCAATTTCAAATAAAGAAGGTTATAAAGTCGGTTAATAAAATGAACTATCAGTACCACAGATCTGTTTATACTACTAGATAAAGAAAGTCCTTCAATTTGTATTAAAACCTGGCGTGTCAATTTTCAATATAAATATTTAATAACATTTTACTTACAAACGGAAGAAAACTTTTTTATTACTTCTTCCAACGTTTTTCGACGAGTTTCTACAGCTCAAAACGGCAGATTTAGGTATTTTACAGTAGAGAATGAATGGCCGATCTAATGAATTGACTACACGGACTAAAAGTGACGATCCTAAATGAAGTCAATTTGACGTCAGATCGACACGCAAATTCATACAGAATTCAGACTGTGTCTATCTTGATCCATGGTCTGTGGTCAGTTTTAATCAGTGTGGCTGCAACAAATTCGATGACTTATGTACAGTCGCGTCGAAATTAATGGTGAGGACGGAAGCGGCGGCGCTGACGCGGTCTAGCTAGCTCAATATAGATTTATGAGGCGACGATCTGATCACTTCATATTGCACTGAACTAGGGCTTGTTAACGATACCAAATTCACACTAAAAGTAACGTTAAATAACGTTATTTTCATACAGGTATTACTGGTAACGTTATAAGGGGTATCGATAATACAGTTACAAAACGTTATATTAACGTTATCAATTTACGATATAAGTAACGATACTTTTTTCAATATTTGTAAAATATTATATAGATATTATACAAGTGTATTAAATCGCGCTGGGAATCGAACCCGAAGTAGTACAGACTATCACGACATCCGTGTAGCTCTAGTAGCCTACTAGACAAACTCTCATCAATTTATTGTCAAATATCGAAAAGAAATACAGTCTTAACTATATTTCTTTTCGATATTTTTCTTTTACCGTTATTATAATTGGTAACGTTATCTGAGTTAATCGGTAAATGGTGGGAAAAATACCGTTACCCAGCACAACGTTATCTTTGCTGATAACGTTATCGCTGTTTGACAGAATTAACGTTACCAGATTTTTAACGGTTACGGTAACTATTCAAAGCCCTTCACTGAAGTGTACAAGTTTAAGTCTTAAGAAGGCCCTTACCCTAGACAGAATCAGTCAATCAATCTTTCCCATACAAACATAGTCTAACTTTCATTTTGAAACTACATGTCTTATTTCAGCATATCGAATCAATTGATTGAACCCAAATTAGGTAGGGGTATGTTGTTTTATTACAAAGATGCCATGGCCACCTTCCGGCTTCATCATGAGATCAGGTCATTGGTACCATAATATTGTATTACCCAACTTACATAAGTATGAGAAGTTTCCGTTAAATCAAAGTGGCGACACTCCCTGTACGTGAGAGTTCGAACGCCGGTGACCTTGAACTCGGAGCTCGTAACGCTAGGATTGATACCGTACCGAACTGAAATGAAGTATCGTGCGGTGCGTGAGAGAGAAGCGAACTAGGTACCAGCCCTCGGCCAAAGCAGTCGCGAGCAATGCTTGTTTCACGCCCCGCGCGCCTCTCAAGGTCCCCTCGCACATCCAGCCACCCACACATAGCCGCAAGCGGATTTACGTGCACACATTCTTTTCGCGTAGTGTTGTGCGAAAAAGGAAAGAGAGAAAGAAGGAAAGCACGCTTACCGCTGGTCATAGGCGTGGGCGGCGGGGTATTGGTGGCCGCCAGGCGACTTTCTTCAGTCTTGCAGTCACGATTCCGCACGATTTCTGAGTTGCGTGTCTCCTGAGGGAGAGCTGGGTGCTACGCTGCACGAAATTCGCGGCGGTTGACGGGACAGCTAACGAGGGCGTGTCGACCGAACGGCGGCGGTGTTCGAACAGAAAGATACGTCGGAACTGACATCCGAGTATTATTAAAACTACCCTCATATTGCGTGCTTTTCTGAGGAGATGGATTAAGGAACATGGGGTAGTAAGGTTGAAGGTGATTTGGCGGGAAAATCAATTCTACTTTCCCAACATAAGCTGCCCCCCAAAGAGCTGCTAAGCTCTTTAGATTAATCAAAAAGATGATAAAGCTGATTGTCTAAGTTGATTTGCTAGAATTCTAAGTTAAATTAAGATTTAAAAAAAATGTTTTTAAGATGCTAAGTTAAGCTAAGTTAAGATAATCTAAGTTACCTAAAGCTAAAAGTTGTAATGGAAGATCCAATTTAGTCTGTACCGGAATTATCGAATGGCAAAGGGCAAACTTTGCTCACAGATCGAAGACAAGAACCAGTTTTAGTTTTCAACTCTACCACACGAACAACACCGTCGGCACCGAGATGGAGCTTGAGTACGCGACCTTTCAGCCAGTGTAAAGGTGGCGTTTGGTCATTTTTGATGAGTACTAAATCTCCGACCTTAAGATTGTCGATAGACTTATGCCATTTGGCCCTTTGTTGCAAATGATGGAGGTACTCAAGCCGCCATCTCTGCCAAAAATGTTGCGTGATAGCTTGTATTAGTTGCCAGCGATTAAGCCGAGACATGGGAGTCTGATCGTAATCGTACTCCGGTAGACAAACCAATGGCTGCCCTATCAGAAAATGCCCGGGGGTTAGTGTTTCAATATCCTGCGGGTCACTTGAAATTGGGCACAAAGGTCTAGAATTTAGAACAGCCTCAACCTTAGCAAAGACAGTTGAGAGCTCTTCGAAGGTGAGAACTTGTTCTCCTATCGTTCTTTTTAAAAGTGATTTTGCTGATTTTACCGTTGATTCCCACAATCCACCCATGTGTGGACTATAAGGAGGATTCATGTGCCATTTTACCCCCTTCCTAGATAAGGCGCCATTTACTTCACCTTCGCTGGACGCAAGGAAAGACTCTACTTCCGACAAATATCGTCTAGCGCCTTGAAAGTTCTTCCCACAATCAGAATATACGTCTGAAGGTATACCGCGCCTAGCCACAAATCTATCAAAACATGCAATGAACGCGTTGGTGGACAAATCAGACGTTACTTCCAGATGGACACATTTGACAGCGAGACAGATGAAAACGCATAAATAAGCCTTGCGCACCTTGGCGTTTCTGATTGTGGAAACCTTGATGCTGAAAGGCCCAGCGAAGTCAACTCCAATTTTGGAAAAGGGACGTGATTGGCGAATGCGATTGGGGGGTAAATTGCCCATCAGAGGCTCGAGAGGTTGGGCCTTGAGGCGATAACAATTGTGGCACAGATAAACTCTGTGACGCACAACACTTCTTGCTGACAATATCCACAACCTTTGGTGAAGAATATTGAGCAAGGTAGAGGGTCCTGCATGAAGATACGTACGATGATAGGAATCAATCAAGATGTCGACGAAATGATGGCGCTTTGGCAGCAAGAGAGGATGTTTGGTAGCGAAAGATAAGTTGGAGTGCTGAAGCCTTCCCCCGACGCGGAGAAAACCATCAGAGTCGATGAAAGGATTCAACCGTGCTATGGATCCCTTCAGACGCTGCTGTTTAACGATGTGGCAGATGACATCTCCAAATGCCTCTTCCTGCACCAACTTAATAATTTTACCAAACGCCTGATCCAACTCCTGGACTGACAGAGGCCCGACCATTTTATTTTTAGGATTGCTCGAGTTGTGTGCAAACCTAAAGCACCAAGAAGCCACACGTTTTAGTCGATCGAGAGAGCTAAACTTTGAAATGAGGGACTCTGAAAGCTCCGACTTCCCATCGCTACCGGCATCGATTGTGATGTGCGACGACGCAGTGGGTCTAAGTCCTGGTAACTCCTCGCATGCGTCGATTACAGGAGTTGGCCACCTTGACGGATCGTCCATACACCAAGAAGGGCCCCACCATAATTGGTGGTGGACGATGTCCGAAGGGAGCAACCCTCTGCAAGCGCAGTCGGCAGGATTCATTGCTGACGGTACATACCGCCAAGTTACATTAGGTATAACGCCGTTGATCTGCGATACCCGATTGGATTCAAAGGTTTGCAATCTATGAGGAGGAGTTCTAATCCAAGCAAGGGCGATTGTAGAGTCGCACCATGCGGTTGTGTCGACAATAGGGATACATTTGCCGAGCACAGCAGAGACGTGATTGAGCAGTTTGGCGAGCAGAACGCATCCAGAGAGCTCGAGCTTTGGAATAGTGAGCTTCTGTTTAACGGGAGAGACCCGAGACTTCGCTAATAGAAGGTGGACCTTGACATCGGTGCGAGATTGGACTCTGAGATAAACCACAGCTGAATATCCTTTCTCAGAAGCGTCGCTAAAACCCATGAGGTCGCATCGATTGTCTCCTTGACCGGGCAAGAACCTCGGAAGGCTAGGCAACTTCAAACACGCAAACCCGTCGACAAAACATTTCCACAGTTGGGAGATGTGTTCTGGAAGTGCATCGTCCCACGATACGTCGTCGAGCCACAACTGCTGCATGATAACCTTCGCATAGAAGGTTATCGGAGTGAGGTAACCACACGGGTCGTAAATCCGTGCGATGTTTGAAAGTATTTCGCGTTTAGTTCTACATTCCCCTATGTTTGATACGTGAAAAATGAAGCTATCTGTTTGAGAATTCCACTCTACCCCTAAAACCTTGAAGATTTGATCACCTGATTCTTCGAATCGGAAAGGCTGCTCAAGATGATCAGATGGATAACTCTCGAGTAGTTCATCGCAATTGCTGGCCCACTTTCGAAGCTGAAAGCCTCCCTGAGCTAAAATCTCTACCACTTGCTTCTGAAGAACTTTCGCAGACTCTACATCACAAGTACCACTAATGATGTCATCAACGAAGGCATCCTCGCGCAGGACTCTAGCTGCCTCGGGTTTGGTAGACTGATTCAGACTGGCCAGCTCTTGAATAACTCGCATCGCGAGGTAAGCGGAACTAGAGACGCCGTATGTGACGGTAGTGAGCTCGAACTGCTGAATGGGCTGTTCAGGGGAATCCCTCCAGAATATGGTCTGGTATACGCAGTCTTCATCATGCATACGCACCTGCCTGTACATCTGCTTGATGTCACAGGTGAATACAATAGCATGGGTCCTAAAACGTAAAATAATATCCTCTATATTCTGTTGGAGCTTCGGGCCAGACAACAACACATTATTCAATGAAACGCCAGATGAACTGGGTGAAGAAGCGTCAAAGACGGCTCGCAACTTGGTGGTGCTGCTGCTCTCCTTTAGCACTCCGTGATGAGGAATGTAGTAGCGATCCTTGGACAGGGGACCGAAGACTGGACGCATATGACCGACTTGTAAATAGTCCGCCATGAATGCTCTATACATGGCACGCAGCTTCTCGTTTTTTATGAGCTTGCGCTCCAAATTGTGAAAGCGCTTTAAAGCGTTAGAGTGAGTCTCACCTAGAGGTTGGTGGGAATTGCGAAAAGGAAGACGAACGATAAACCTACCGGTAGAATCACGAGAGTGTGTCTCCGTAAAATGAGTCTCACACTGTACATCCTCAGGATCTTGAATGACCTTTGCCGGAGCTTCTTCTACTTGCCAAAATTGGGTAAGTAGAGTGTCCAGGTCAGTAGTACAAGTCAGAGCGGTCGTACCGACTGTATGACATGAGACTGAGTGCGCCGGTGCTTTGCCCCGTAGAACCCATCCGAAAATAGAGGAATGAGCTACAGGCAAGCCCTCTCCGAGCTTCATTCTTTGGCCGTCATAAATATCGTCATACAAGTCGAGACCGATGAGCATGTCTATGGGTCCAGGAATAGTACACCTACTATCCGCCAACACCATGTGTCTACATTTCTCAAGGACACAGGATGAGACTGCTAGACACGGAATATTATTTTTTGTAAGTTTCCTTAACACAATTGCTGAAGTTGCTAGTGGGGAATGAGTATTATCCTTAGTTAGAGATTGAATAATACAGTTAACTTTACCATTTGTATTATTGCTGCAGGCACCTATACCATTTATAGGTCCATAGTTAGTTCGAGGTAAACGAAGCCGTTGAGCTAGGCTTTCGCTCATCAAAGTGATTTCAGATCCGCTATCGAGGAGTGCTCTCACTCGATGAACGTGACCGTTGATATCCTGGACACCAACAAGTGCGGTACCTAACATCATAGTAGACCCACCCTGGGTACTATGACAAGATGCATTCGTTGTGCTATGAGCTACAACATCCCCTGATGAAGCCGCAGATGGTGCAGAATCCTTAGACGCTGGAAGTTGATAATCCAAATGAAGTTTTGTATGATGACGCCCCTGACACACTTGACAATAGCTCTTAGACAGACATCTATTGACAGAGTGTGCGCGTAAACAATTGAAACAAAGCTTGTTTCCCATAGCAAATTCCTTGCGTTGATGAGGCGTCATGCCATTAAACTTATCACATGAATATATAAGATGATCCCCCTTACAACACACACAAGGGGCGACTGATGAAGATGAAGTAACCGTATGAGATGATTTAGGGGTGTGCTGAACAGTACTACTAGATGAGGTTCCTTTACTGCCAGACACGGCCTCTAATACCTTAAGATGAGTTTCCAAAAAAGAGATTAAATTATCAAAGGTGGGAATGTCTGACGCACCATGCTTTAATTCCAAACTGCTACGCAGGTCGGTAGGCAATTTCCTGACAATTATATGTAAAAGAATAAAACTCCATGATGATACGTCAAACCCTAAAGCCGACAAAGCCTGAATATTCTCTTTTAGAATATTGACAGCTTTACGCAGACCACTAGACAACTGATTTGAATTTAGACTGCTGAGTGATAAAATTGCTTCTAGATGTTTATCAGCAATGAGCCGCTTATTCTCATACCTTTCACAAAGAATTGTGTATGCAATATTATAGTTGGATTCAGATAATTCCAGATGTTTAATAAGACTAGAAGGTTCTTTTTCAAGAAGACTAAACAAATAATGCATTTTCTGTACACTATTAAGCTCAGCACAGTTATGAATCAAACTATCATACATTGCCTTGAAATTGGGCCACTCTGTATAAACACCAGTGAAATGATTAATTGTGATCTTAGGTAAACAAAATTGATTGAGTTTCGGTTGATCCGAACAGCCATTGGATTTATTTTTATTGGAAAACAGGCCTTCATGAATAACATTTATGGAATAGTACATGTCATGAAACCTGGCAAGTTCTTCATCACAACGCGATCGGAGTGTTGGATCTTTGCACTTAGAGACAAATGATGCGTACGCGGACTCATATTTTTCGCGATACTGGTTGATGTCTCTGTATCTGGCGCTAAAATTCATTAAAACATTCTGTCTAGTTTCACCTTGTGCACCGGCAATATCATTCGCGAATTTGTACAGATTACGCACAAAGTTGAAACTAAATTGCATTGTGACTACGCTGGGATCATACATTGGATCTTCCGAACACTGTTTAACCTTAGAACTAGTTTCAGTCATTTTGCAATAAAAGAAACGATAAAAGTTAGGTTAATTTGTAAAATAATATGTAAACAACTTTGACAACTGACACTTAGTTGACAGTTGAAAGATGCGTTCATAAATGACTGAATGATTGGAGTCAAACTCAAGTTGTCTATGGTTAAAACTTGTAGATAGTGTACGATGGCCTTAAGCCATACGTCATTCAATTGACAAATGTCAATGTCAAATTGAATATGACAGATATAAATTTGAAAAATGATGATGCAAAAATTGCAAAGCTATGATTTTTCCCCAAAATAGGAACTACAATTATAAGATGCGGGAACAAGGAACCCGGTTGAAGGACCAAAGGAAATGTGCGAAAAAGGAAAGAGAGAAAGAAGGAAAGCACGCTTACCGCTGGTCATAGGCGTGGGCGGCGGGGTATTGGTGGCCGCCAGGCGACTTTCTTCAGTCTTGCAGTCACGATTCCGCACGATTTCTGAGTTGCGTGTCTCCTGAGGGAGAGCTGGGTGCTACGCTGCACGAAATTCGCGGCGGTTGACGGGACAGCTAACGAGGGCGTGTCGACCGAACGGCGGCGGTGTTCGAACAGAAAGATACGTCGGAACTGACATCCGAGTATTATTAAAACTACCCTCATATTGCGTGCTTTTCTGAGGAGATGGATTAAGGAACATGGGGTAGTAAGGTTGAAGGTGATTTGGCGGGAAAATCAATTCTACTTTCCCAACAGTGTCTAAATTCTTTGGTTTAATCGAATAATGAGTAAGTAGGTCTAATTTAGCTTGCAAGATTTAATTACACATACAGACAACGGGACAGGTGAAACTAAAAAGCTTGTAAAATCCTAACTTATGAATAAAAATAAATAAAGAGAATAAATAATAAAATATATAAGCACACAATATACCTACAGAAAAAAGATCACCATTTCTCAAACAATATTCAACTTCCAAGCTACCTCTTATCTGACATATTTTTTTAATATCTCGACATTCTCGACCCGGGCATAAAAGTTGTCATACTCATAACCCTTACTTTTCTAATAACCTGTGACACACAACCCATTCGACCCCGTATTTACATACCGAGGTTATTGACCCTACGTATCAGAAAAAATGTTTGCATTTTGCCAAGAACAAACATGCTTATTGACTCGCGATAAAACTCTGTGAACGGGGCCGATAAATTTGAAAGGTGTACAAAAGGTGAACTAGATCGTTGGTTTTATTTGACTTGAAAAAAAAAACTAATAACTATATAAACTAATACTTTTTTATTTTGTAGGTGAATAGTTTTGTTTCAAATGTTCAATGAGAACTTTTATTCAGCATGATTCTTAAAGCGAAATAAAATTTTATTTAAAAAGTAGGTATTTGAATTTTTATTTTGCTTGAAAACTTTTTAGTTTTGTTTTGAATGTTTAATTAAATGGAGCTTTTATTAAGGATGTTTTTCTTTTCAATCATCAATAAAAGTGTAGATAAAAATGTTATTTTTGATTTGTGGTATAAAACGAGTTATGATTTTGATGAATTTAGAATTTAGATAATGTTATAGTTTTACTAAACTGAGAAAAGCCAAATCAAGTCCAGATCCTTAGTTTGGTCTTTTCTACTTTTTTCCAATGTTGTACCTACAAGAATAAGACATTTTCTACGGATCGAATAACATATTCTATTACTTTACATTAATAACATATTCCTCAGGACTCTCATTAAACGATATACAATACAAGGGTGCAATAAATCAGTATTCTTTAGAAAATATCTTATTGAGATTCTGCAAACACAAGTATATTGTTTGTGCTGACATCGAAAAAATTGTAAGGAAATTTCTTATTAACCCTTCGCAACAAAATTTACAATGTATTTTATGGCGTGATTGGCAAACCGAACCCTTGCTGACATACAAACTAACGACTCTAAGCTTTGGTTTAAGATGCGCCCCTTATTTAGCAACTAGGTGTTTACAGCAGCTCGCAGAGGAAAATAAACGGTTACGACCTACTGCGGCTTCTGCTATTGCTTCAGATTTTTATATAGATGATTTATGTTACGGGGAAATTACGAGCCGGAAGATTCCACCGTGCTGTGGCTACAGAAAATCCATTCTAGCGAGAAAAATCCTGCGGCGCGCGGGGCGTCCATCACCAAAAACTGTTGACGCGTCTACTTGCTCGTTGATTCTTCGGTATGTATTTCGGGAGAGAAAATAAAATACGTGCGTGCTGCCGATACGAGGTTTGTATTGTGTATCGTTTAATGAGAGTCCTGAGGAAGTTTTTGAAGATGGATCTATCACAACTGTCAAGGGAGTGGTTACCTTAAGAGGGTTAAGTACACCATGATGGGCTAAGTAATTACAATGTTCAGGTGTATCTTTTACTATCATATGACCTGAAGTTTTTAAATCATTAATCATTTCAACATACTTAATTTTGTGATCGGGATTTTTTTGAAATTTTGACTTTAATACCTTGAGTCTTTTATATGCAATGGTTCGAGATGCGCCTAGGGATGTGACAGGCAGCCGTAATGGCAGCGACACAACAAAGTTCGAATATGTAAATATGGTAAATTTGTATCATTTTCGTGGTTACATTCGCTACCTACCCCTTATAACTCCATAGATAATGTCTTATTCTTGTAGGTACAAAATTGGAAGATATTTTGATACTGTTAAGTACATTTGTATCTTTTTCGTGGTTATATCGCTACCTGTACATTTTACGAGGGCAGCGTTACGACTCGCGTTGAAAATTTCGCCGAGGGTCGGGCCCTCAACCTACACTTTTGTTCAGGCGTAAGTCATGAGAGATTGATTAATAAAATAATATTAAAATATTTATATTTATTTAAAAATTTATAGAACTTCGTGGAGGATTGGGTCAACCCACGCTTTTGTCAGGCGTAAGTGAAAAGAGATTCGAAATGGAAGGAATCTTTTACAGCAATCAAGAAATTTTTTACAGTTATCAAGGAATCCTTTACAGTAATCAAGGAATCTTTTTCAGTAGTCAAGGAATCTTTTACAGTAATCAAGGAATCTTTTAAAGTAATCAGAAAACTTACAAAGCTTATTGACGTGTAAAAGTGCCTGCAAATTACTGAATAAACATTTGAATTTTGAGTTTTGAGTGCGGCATGAGGTCATTGCCACACACAACTTTTTTACAAGCTTTTATTTGCTTGATGTTATTTCTGGGTCAAATCTTGCAAGATTAATTTGAGCCACTTCCTGGTTTCTGATGTGTGCTAATGTTAATCAGGTGACAATGCAATATTATTATGACAAGAAGCTAATGAGCTGATGTGATGATGGAGCCGGAAGGTGGCTATGGAACCCTGTGGTTAAACGACGCAGACGCAATCCCATCGAAATTGGGATTATTATAATTTGTTTTGATAAGTTCTTAGACCACATAATAAAAGAAGGGAAGATTATTTTTCTTAAAAAAAAAAAATTCCTGGCTATAAAAGACCCAGAAAGCGGGCCCTAGGCTTCGAAGTAGTTAGGGACGCACCCACATCTCACGTCTTTATCCTCAGGTCATAATGACTATCTAGGTGACATACGGATACCTTTAAGCAGCTGGAAGAGCTAAGAGAAATCTGACATTAAGCTCTCTAAGAGCTTCTTACTAAGAGACAAAGGTCCAGTAGTAGGCAGAGCCAAGAGTTGCCAAATGTATACAGCTGCTTGCTAAACTTCAGGAAAAGCTAAGAGCACCTAAAGAAGCATTCAGGCAACGTGTTCAGGCGAATTAATTATCTGATTTGAAACATTTTCTATCTCTAATGAGCCAAGTGGAATAAATCGCTGTCTCTCATTGCTTGTGTCACAAAAGGGAGTGCAAGTGCCAACAGAATGCACAGAGCATTAAACTTGTGCCGAGCACACCTGTACTGAAGGGGCCTTTTCACAGGTACTACAGTGCGTCCAACAAAACCTGGCATTGATTTATAGTAGTATATTACTCTGTGATTATAGGTACAATATTTATATTGACGACTTCATCGAAGGACTATTGAACTGTATCTATTCATACATACATACATACTATCACGCCTGTTTCCCACAGGAGTAGGCAGGGACTATGTGTCTATTCAATAATTAGTTTATTTAAAGAAGTTTGTGTAACAGAAGTGACCCATTATTAATTCGATTTAAATTGAAGGAGGTCACGTATTTTACAGCTACGGTGCATTAAATACAATATACAAGTACCTTTTTTTGTTAATTTGGATAAAAACTTTATCCGTGTTATTATAGAACAGGGACTTACTAAACAAGTTGACATCTAGTTAAATGACACTATCTTATTTGTCAATGTCAACTTGATTTAGGCGGATAGTGGTTTAAAACTATAAAAGTTAGTCCGTGTTTGATAACAAGACGGTGTATCTTTTAACTACAACGGTTACTGCTAAAACTCTTTTAAATACATTATTATCATTATAGTACTGTAATAGTTATTTATGCAACTGTGATATAATAAGGGGTATCAAAACACGAATGTGTGTTTCACACGAGGCGAAGCCGAGTGTTATAATAGTATCACATGAGTGTTTTAATACCTAATTATGACCAGTTGCATTGCATACAATACTTTATCTACACCCATGATATGAATCCTCTATAAAAGGTATAGCCCTCTGCTTAACGTTTTAGCAAGGCAAATAATTTTAAATATTGAGATATCCACGTTGTGATTAATACTCAGCGTACTTTTGAGCATTGAATAGGTGGTCCAAGGATGAAGATTTGAATTTTTCGGATAATTCTTGAATTCTTGAAAATATACTAATAACACATCTTTAGAAAATGATGTAGGTACTACTTCTTTGATATTGTCCAATTAATGAAATCTTGGTACGCCTTTTCATAGACTTTTCTGGTAATAATTGGTTAGAAATGTCCTTTGCTGCATTAGAAATATCTGGTGGTGTAGGTCTTTTTAATGTATCACTCATTTTTGTAAACAACAAAGTAATAATTTTTTGAAATGCTATTTACGAACAAAAATGGCAGAATACGACGTCAATTCAAATAACGGTGTTTTTTAAATTTCGAATCTGTGGTAGTGAAACGCGCGTGCAAGACAATGGTGCCATTTTTCAAACGCGGAATCACTAATCGAACGTTTTTTTGTAAGGAAAAAATCATTCGCTTACGTGAATCCGCGTTTCAAAAATGGCACTTATGGTTCTTTTTTTAAAATTCATAAAGATAGAGGTTCGATCCCTCTTTCTTTATGAATTAAAAAAAAAAGATTTGCGTTGCTTAATGAAATTTAGTACAATAATATATCACGCGTTTGGATGATATTATGGTTACTATGACACTGGTTGTTATAATGTTGGCAATAAGCTAACTGTTTCAGAAACTTTTATAGAGGATTTATAGCATGGGTGTAGATGAAGAGATATTTCTTATGTTTCTGAGACAAATGGTATTAGAAGTAGGTAACTTCCGTTCCGAGTATCCAAGCTTTTAAGTTGCAAGTTTGTAAAATCAAATGGGACAAAGTATGTATCTAAGAAATTATTTTTTATTATTCGTGCGTATATTTTATGCAAACATTTTTTATTACCCTTTTCCTTCATTCAAAGTTCAAATATCATATATATACCATAAAATTAATAGTAATAGTGACAGAACAAGACAGTTGCTTATAAAATAATTTGAAGTGTTATTTAAACATTCATAAAAGAATAGATATATAAATATTACTTTACGATAAAATAATTTCAAATGTACAACGATTGCTGTAATAGGGTTCATGTACGTACAGAGCCAAAAAAATTGTTTACGAAGACTACCAAGTACCAACTACTACTACTAACATGAATGCAAACCTGTAGTGCAACCAAATAATTTTTGAAATGAGGGCGCCACTGACCACCGTTTCGTTGGACGGACTGTACGTATTCGAATCGTATAAATATTTTAAACGTTTCGATTTCGTTGTTATGCTACAATGGGGCAGTCAGAGAGGATTTCCTTTGAACTTTATAAAAAATTCGACAACAGTTGGGGCGAAGTCAATCATGTGTTTGTATAAAACATATCACACTAACATTATTGTTATTTGTTACTGCCTCCGTGGTCAAGTGGTCAAGGCGTTTGCCTTGTGATCGGAGGTCGTGAGTTCATATCCCACTGGGAAGCATACTTTGTGAAAAGTTGTTTTCAGTCTGGTTAGGATATTGCAGGCTTGATTATCCGAAAAGAAAGATGATTCCGTGCTTAGAAAGGCGCGTGAAGCTGTGGGTACTGAACGCTATCTAGCGTTTGTTTAAAGCTATCCTAGGATTGGTTCTGGTCTACCCTCTAGGTTGCGGAAGTCAGACGGCACTAAGGCAGTTGCTCTGTGTAAAAACCCCATTTATGTATTACTGTGGCCGCTATAACAACAAATACGAAAAATGAAAAAAAGTTAAAAATTAAAAGGGGTCCATGGGTCGTCATACAAAAAACGTGTTTTTTCAGCGTTTAAACTAGATCTTTATAGTAGCATTAACTAGATACTTGAAATTGAAATATTGAGGTTATGTATTACTATGACCACTAATAACCACAAATACTAAAAATAAGATAAAATTAAAAATTAAAGGGGGTCGTCATACAAAAAACGTGTTTTTTCAGCGTTTTAAAACATTTTACGGAGGTACGGAACCCTTCATGTACGAGTCCGACTCGCACTTGCCCGTTTATTAAACTATGTAAAGTGTATCGAAGTATATAAGACATAATTTTTAACTTTTGGCACATATACCTTTTTACAGTTCGGTCGTTCGATCTACACTGAATGCTTTTTGATGACAAAAAACAAAACAATAGCGCGCCCAGGTCTCCGAAGCAGCACAGCCAAGGATGAAAGATGAATATTTGTTTGTTTTCGTATTTTAATTCTACCCTTTTAAAAGCCTCATTCTAAAATTTACAAAATACCTAATAAAATAAGGGAACTAAGTTTTTGAGCTGTTATTTAAATATTCGAGATGTTATTATGATCAGTTGGAAAACATATTGAGCAGTCATTTAATTTAATGGCGGTTGATTAATTATTGCGACAGTAAAACATAAAAAGTAATAAAAAATCAATTAGTCGGTTATTTTATCATATTATTTTACATATTTTTTATTACTCATTTTTGTTTACTTTACTGCTTAGCTTTAACTGCTGAACTAGTTATTAAACATGCAATTTATAATTTTTAACTTACCAAAACTGCTATTTACAACTGCCTCTTTAAATCAGTGCCATAAAATTTTAATTAAACTTGATTTTAAATATTAATTACTTAAGAAGACGGGAAGCAAAGGGGATTACAAAATATACTTGATACCAATTTAAATAAAATGCGTAATACCGCAACAAATAGGGGTGGTTTTAAATTAATATCTAATTTCAGGGGTGAACGCCCTTTGAGGGTAAGTTTAGTAAAAGACGTTTCAGCGTACTTTATCAATCTTGCCTGGGGAAGGGGACTCAGATTTTATGGATATTTTTATACCTGTCGAGGGTTAACGATGTTAAATGTTTGGTTACCTGAAACAATGAAAGCAACTTATTAGTTAAACATATTTATAATATAAAAAACTTACTTTGTGAGAAGGCTTATTATAGTACCGATGATTTCCTTAAGGCTTCTCTTCATATTTCTCATTTTTTGTGACGACGACTGCAGTATTTAGTTTGACATGGTTCTATCTTTCGAAAATTATCCCATTTCTTTGGTTTTGCACAAGAAGACTAGGCCCTTAAAGACAAAAAAGTTTAGTTTGAGCATGGCGCGGGTCCTCCTCCCTCCCCCCCTCTTAACGTAAAAATGTGTACACTCACAAATGTCATAATTATTTGGGTACATTAGTTTATTATAAATTAATCATGCAAAAGTTATGGCCTTCTTTCAATAATATGAATAACATGCAAAGGAATGTTTTCCAATCGGAGCTATGCTATCACGCCTGCCAGCCAACTTGGAAAATAAATCATAAACGGTACAGTAAGCAAACAATCCGAATCCTGACGAACGAGTTGAAGACAATAGCTTTTTTAACTCTGCCATTCTTTTAGTACAAAATAAAGAGACAGCATACAGATAGCTATGGGGCCTGGGTAGGAATTTTGCGCCGATTTTTCAAACTTCAGATAAACAGATAGATAGGTAGTGTTTATTGACGGATACATAAATAATGCATTTTACAATCGTTAGATAGGCTCTATTTGGTGAATAACGCCTGAATCTGGGGAAAAAATATATTTACCTATTTGACGGCCAAATATAGTTAATTTATTAGATACGTCAACATTTCACTGACGTCTATTTTAAGATTGATTTTGATCAATCACAGGTCAATCAAAGTTGCTAAGAGCAGCATAAAACAATTTTATTTCTTTACTGCTAACGCTTTTGAGATTCAGAAATTTATCAAGTCATATGTAGGTTATAAAACTTAAAAGCATATTTAAAAATTTCGTCCGTTGAAATACTTCGTAATCAGGTATAACAAAGTTTTAGAAGTGAAAACTTTTTTAGCGGCGTTGTGCACTTTTTTTGTAATGGGTAAAAAACGTTAAACTCGCGTCAGGACACGTGTCCTGATCGAAAATTCGTAAGACGGATGGAGAGTAGACAGCCGGCGCGGCTTAGGAGAGGAAGTATCCCCTTTTCTTTCTACGGCGCGGCGAAAATGTATGCCTGCGCCTGCTGTTTCGTTTAGCTGAGAGGTAAACTTTTTAATGTAATATAAATTGTCATGTTTGTGTACGATAGCGCAATAAATAAATATTGTATTCTACCACATAAATGATAGTACTTTTATACTGATAATTAAAGCAATTCGTGCAAAATTATTCCCTAACCATACCAAAATATCAAAAATGTACAACGTTAATATTCAAGTTTTCACTTCTGCCGGCACTCCTGGAGTGCAACCCGTCGTTTTCTTGTACTTCGTAATCAGGTATAACGAAGTTTTTTTTTGATCATTTCATGAAGCGATAGAATTTAGCAATAATTGCTTGTACGTTGCAAGAGAGCAAAATGTATGTTAATGAGATGTCACTTCTCTACTAATTTTAATGTGAATTTAAATGGAAATGCGCCCTTCAGTTTTCGAAATAAATTGTCCGTTTTAAAATGATTGATATTAGATGTGTTGTTTTGACAACCAAATCTGCGGAAAAATAATGACTGACTTTTATTTACAGTCGTATTTATATTGAGAAACAAATAAATAATGTAGAAAATATAAAATAATTTGATACAGCTACATTATCACGTCTCTATCTCTAAAGGGGTAGACCGAGCACAGGCCCGTAAGACCCAAAGGCCACATTAAGCGTGATGGTGGGCGTTAAAATCAAATATGCCAGCTGCTTCTCTTCCCACGCAGAAAGTGAAAGCCGATCGAGGGAATATGCGAGAATCTGATTCATGTTAAGGTGAAGGTATAGGCAAATGACCTTGAAGTGGCGCCCTCATTTGAAATAAATTGTTAACTCGTAAATATGGAGATAATTTCCATATTGCTCTTCGTCATGCACTAGATAGCCCTTTAAATTATTTTATGAACCACCGTTAAAAGTATTTACATTAGTCCGTCTAGCTTTAAAACTTGCCTCCACCAAAATTGGCCACGGCAAGTTTTAAAGCTAGACGGATTACCAATAATAGTTTCAACGGCAGTTCATAAAATAATTTAAAGGGCTATCTAGTGCATGACGTAGAGCAATATGGAAATTATCACCATATTTACGAGTTAACAATTTATTTCACATTTCAAGGCCATTTGCCTATATCTTCGCCTTAATAGGCGATGCGGCTAGCTCACTATTTTGATACCTATTTATAAAATAAGTTTTAATTAAAAAAACAGAAATGACAAACATTTTTTAAATAATTTTTAGGGTTCCGTACCCGTAGGGTGCAAACGGGACCCTATTACTGAGACTCCGCTGTCTGTCCGTCTGTCCGTCTGTCACAGGGCTCTATCTCTTGAACCGTAATAGCTAGACACTTGAAATTTTCACCGATTATGTATTACTGTGGCCGCTATAACAACAAATACTGAAAATAAAAAAAAGTTAAAAAATTAAAGGGGGTCGCCATACAAAAAACGTGTTTTTTTTCAGAGTTTTTAACTAGATCTTTATAATGGCATTAACTAGACACTTGAAATTTTCACAGATTATGTAATACTATGGCCGCTATAACAACAAATACTAAAAATAAAAATAAGTTAAAAATTAAAGGGGGTTGTCATACAAAAAACGTGTTTTTTAGCGTTTTAAAACATTGTACGGAGGCACGGAACCCTTCATGTACGAGTCCGACTCGCACTTGCCCGTTTATTATTTGAGCATGTAATTACTAATATAAGTAACTATCATCAAAACTTACCAACAAAAGACTACCCCAGTAATTTTTATTTTACATTCCACAGAAACTGGGATCAATTCATTATCTGAGCGTATTCCCGTTTGCATCCTCAGCGATAACGCTTCAGAGCCTGGGGTCCGCTACCTAACCTAGGTGATTTGACGAGGTTACTGTCAGCTTGACTACTGTACCACGGAGGTAGTCCAACAAAAAGAAACTTGGATCAGTTCATCATAGCTGTTTTTTTGTATTTCGCTATATGTTTCTCAGGGAAAGTTATTCAGTATCCTAAATTGAATTCAGCCTTAAAATATTTTCAGTATATTTTGTTAGTCCTTGTACAACTTAAAGTCTATTCTTTCAGAATAGTAAGATAAATAGTCGAAAATAAAATAGTCTAGACATTGCAATACCATTCTATAAATAGTTTTTAAAACAAAGCAACTGTCGGTCTTGCACAATTGATGAAATAGCAATTACTGAAGCAATCGCATTGCAAGGTCCAGACGGCTGAAAATTGCTGCAATCTTATTGAATTTTTAACGTGCTTTGAACACAACGAACTATTATATAATACTATGGAAGGACCCCACGAAATGTATATCAATTCAATTCAAAATATCTATATTATCATAGGATATTTACTCGTATAAAATCTTTTAATTATAGTCACTTTGTTTTGTTTTGCACAAATGATGACGTCAAATCGTTACTTACAACTAAGTTTACGCTGCTTCCTAGGCGCTAGTGCAGAAGAAGCGGCAACAAACTGCACTGCAGCATTAACTCCAAACACGTCAACTGACAAACGTTTAAGTCTTATAACTTAAATTAGATATGTGGATGGACTGAGATTACATTCTATGTTACTCGTATGTCATAATTAAAATTGTATTATAAGAATTAGGAAATTTTAAATGTCAAGTTGTAAATTTAGTATGTACCAATGTACCGGCGGCGTTCCCACTGCACCGCGCACTGTCGCGGAGCGTGGGGCGGCAGATTTTAACATTGCATGCAAGTATCTCAGTTTGTATGGAAAACACGCCTAGTCCAACACACTGAAAACGCGTCAACGCGCGGGTCAGTGTGTTGAACCGCGCTGCGTCACGGTGCGCGGTGCAGTGGGTTCACCTTAATTATGACATGTTATCCCTAATGGGGCAGACAGATAGAACCCAGGGCCTGGAACAAGACTGAAAGGCCACTTTTAGTGTGATGAATGGGCGTGAAAAAAGGAATCAAAATAGGGGTTGCTAGCCGCATTACCTATCAACACGATTCGAATTTTCGCCCATTCCCTCAATCGGCGCGGGGAGAGAAGAAGCTGGTACATTATTTTTTCTCCCAAATCAGCATGGAAGGAACATGACAAACCTTTGATCATAAATATATGATCAAAGTGACAAACTAAACAATTCCTACAAACACAAACATTACACCATCAATTTATGAAACATGAGTAGGCTGCAATAAAAACGAATATTTCCATAAAACCGATGATGTAACCGACATCACAAAGTGACGTGCAATTTTTCGTATCGTTCAGCCCCTAATAGGTCTTGCGTTTGGGGCGCGTCAATCAGGGTTGGAAATATAATGAGGTTATAGAAGGATAACCTGCAATGGAAGGTTTGTTGTTTCTGTTATGTAAGTGGCCGCCATTAGTATCCGATTTTTCAAGCTGCCTAAAGGCGTCTGACTTGAGCTTGATGAGTGGAACTTTGAACTCTGTATTTTTCAAGAAACACAACAACTTTTTGTATAATAAGTGTTTATATTTAGTATATTATATATTTTTTTATACATATGCTTATATATATGTAATATGTATGTATATGTATTATATAAAAATATTTATTTATTTATAAATATGTCATCTTTTTTATTTTTATTTGTTTTTACTCGTATGTTTTTTTAGTATTTTAGATTTTATGATTTTAAGTTAGTATTAGGATTTTCAAAATTTCTTTGTATTTATATTGATACTCCACCCATTCCAAAAATATGTAACCTTTTGAAGACTGGGTTGACTGGAAGAGACCCCTTCTTGGGATAAGGCCGCCTTTGTTCACGTTATTTTTTTTTACCCTTTGTATTAAATAATGTACATTTAAATGTAATTTTTGTGCAATAAAGAAATTAAACAAACAAACAAAAAAATTGGTAGGCGTGAACTTTAGGTGTGCCGTGTGTGTATAAAGTCGTTAAACGTATGTATAGTTACCGGCAAACAACTTGAACAAAAATGGCGGCGCTGCGCAGGTATTTTATGAGGAAAACGTGTGCGCCGCCATTTTTATTCAAGTTGTTTGCCGGTAACTATAGTTAGAGTGCACATTATATGTAGTGTCGCATCTGGCACGCTCTTTAATTCCTGATCAGAGGCCATTTTTCAGTGACAGCGGAAGACGCTTTTAAAATGAAGTTTGATGCAAATGGGGGAATTTATCGATGGTCGAAGGTGGAATGATACAGGGCTTTTTAATTTTGAGACGGAAATTTCAGATGTTTCGGCCGGGCTTCGAGCGTGATTGATGCACCGAAAGAACGAAGTAGTTATACCATATATTTTAATTTCAAATTAATGCTGAAATGTTCCATGCTTGTGATGTGCCGTGGTGCCCCGCAGAGTAGAATAGGACCACTCCAAGTCTTCCCGTGGGTGTCGTAGAAGGTGACTTAGGAAACATAATCTAAACAAAGCTCATAAACATCAAAGACTGGCCAACCCGTGTGGCCATCGTGGGAAGTGTAGGCCAAATCCTCTGAATACTCTGGCCAAGTGTGGCTCTGGTGGGTGGTATAGAGAGGGTCGTGCTCCTGCAGTGGAGATTAAAAAGGACCTGTTGATGATGATGACGATGTTGGAACATCTTCATCAACATGGATGTTAATTGAGGAGCAAAGAAACAGTAGGCCTTGCATCTAGCGATTTCCAGCGTTTTTGTTCCGATCGTCAGACCACCTCGTAAGTTGATTTGCTACCACTGTTCTAATCTGCGCTTGTCAAAACGTGGTCACTATTCAATCAAACGTTTTTATTTATGAAGCCGTTTACATCTAACGTTGACGTGTAAAATTGCTTGCAAAAGCCTCATTAGAGAATAAACATGATTCTTTTTTAACAAAAATTGAAAGTGAAAGGAAATAGCGTAGGCCTTTGCCTACGCTGTTTTCTTCCACAAATATCTATTGATGTCCTTTTTGATTTATCTCAGGTCATCTGCTCATCTCGTCCTCGGTCTAACTCTTTTCCCATCTCCATCTGTTGGAACCTATTCTGTAGTTATATGCACCCATCTTTCTGGATGCATGCGGGCGACTACAATAAACGCACTCTTACCAGTTAAAACGTCTATCTATAATTTAAGAACTATGTTCTTGTCGGTGGAGTAGTTTTCATGTCTCCCTCTCCTGAGCCATCCTTTTGATTCCCTATACGAAACGGCGTCAACTTTCTCCTTTACTTGATCTATAAATGCTCTTCTTGGTCTTCCCATTCCTCTTCTTGTTTCGAATTAAAGTACAGTTAAAATGTACAAATCAAATATTGACTTGTCACTCTATTCGCGCCACCTTCGTGTCATAATTTGATCAAAAAGTATACTTTTCCAATATTTTCTTTTATTCATTATCTAAACGGAAATTCGCGTCAGACGTACCGGTGTATGAAACATTGCATGAAAGCGATCCCCTGTTTGCACTCGGGAGGAAAAAATCGCGTTACGTAACAATGTTTGTTTGACTTTGATGTTTCGCTTTGAGGGGTTTAAAATATTGTTGTTTCATTTTTGTGATTTAAATTGTATTTCTTCTGATAAGTTATTAATTTTTAAGTACCTACCAAGGTATTTTTATTATGTACATAACTTAAAATGCCGTATATAATGTAGGAAACATGTCGTAGCTGATTTTTCACGTGAGTTACCTTACCCGTGTATAACATATAGATAATAAATATTTAGGCAATCGATAACGATATATGTTCGGAAAAGTCAAACCTGGTTTATTAAGCAATATTGTTCAGTTTTAAAAATAATATATTTTTTGTCTTTGTAAGAAAATAAACAAATAAAAAAATAAATTTAAATTCTAAAACGACAGAGTCGCGCCCTCTCTTGCTTATGCCTAAGCCACAGGTATGGCGCTTCGTATAAGCAAAGTAAGTAACATATGCCTACTACATACAAACGAAACTATACATACATCCATGCACACCCGTGCGCACGTCAATGTGTGTTCCAGTGTTCAAAGCCATCAAACGCCGCCGAGACGTTGCGAATTTCCGTTCTGTATGTTAATACTTATATTAATTCTATGCCTAAGCCTTACCCGATTCACGATTGCATTATCTTGGCAAATGAGACCGCCGTCAAATATTTAATATCCGTTTCTTTACGGCCGTAATTAACGCAGCGATGCCACATCACAGATGACGAGTCATAAAATAACTCGATTTAAATTTTATGGCACTATGGAGGTGCTGAAATGACGAAATTGATGTGGAGCTGTTTTATTATATTTTTCTTCCATGCTGGTCTGGGAGAAAAGAAAAAACATAGAATGTACCAGCTGCTTCTCTTCCCGCGCAGATCGTAAAATCCGATCGAGGGAATGGGCAAGAATCTGAATCATATCAATAGGCGATGCGGTTAGCAACCCATCACTATTATGATTTCCTTTTTCCACCTTCATGCCCACCATCACGCTTAAAGTGGCCTGGGCCTTGCCGCCCTAGGCTCTGACTGCCCCGTTAGGGATAAAGACGTGATAGTGCATCAGTATCAATATCTTGAGTATTTAGGGTATACTAGATATTGCTTACGCTATGATCTTCGTACGCAAAACCAAGCTCTTAAGACGATACACGGAGCCCAGTGCTGCCCCCATTTGAAATAAATTATTTGTAAGGAAACGGAGATATCATTTAAAATTTTGAGCTAGTAAAACCTAGATAACCCTTCAAACTATTTTATGAACCACTGTTTACAGTTTAAAGTGAGAACGTTAAGCTTTAGTTTGCATTTTTGCCAAAAGTGGCCGTTTTTCGCAAAAATGCTAACTTAAGCTTAACGTTCGCAAGCCAATTTCATTCTTATTACTCTGGACAAACGATTCGTATAACTGAATTTACCACTCCGAGGTATGGAATGTAGGTATATTTTCGATACCCTAATGGGGAGTGACACAGGCCTGGTGAAATGTTAGTAACTTAAACAAGCCTTTTAGTGATGGAGAAATTGAAAACTTCAAAATATTCTTAGAAAGCAATCCACAAATGAAAAACAGGAGGAAACGGAAACCCGATCTGTACGAATCACCGTTCACCGCGGCGAGATCAAAGCTAACCAATTACAGCGTAGCGTCCGCAGGCGCAGCTAAACGCACCAGTTAGAATTACTGGGGATGGTGCAAGTGACAAGCACAATGTGGAGAAATTATTAGGAAGTTCGTTTGAGTTAACACTTTACTTAGTTGCCGTTAGGCAAGAATGGTATGGACTGCGATCAGTTAAAGCTTAAACCAAATACGCGACCACGATAACATGGCCTACGGCGCGACGTCATTTCAGTTAATGTCAAACGACCATTTTCTTATGCTTTTGTAATATTAAATATTGTAGTACTAATATTAGGGAACGGAGCATAATGCTGTTTGAAAAACAAAAATGCTTACACATTGTCATTATTTATAGTAACTACATACATTGTTTTAGAATCTTCCTAAGCATAGTATCGCATTGTACAAGTTATTGCGAGTACGGTGCTTTCCAATCAGTGACCCACTTATTGTCATGCCCGAAATGCCCCACATACTACAATGCAAGACCTAAATGAGTCGCCGATGGCAAACACTGGTAAAGTTTGTAATAATTAAATTAATAGCTTTTTGGGTTAAAGAAGAAGAAGATGCATAGTGCCAGAATTCGAGTAGTACCTACTTACGCTAGGCGTGTGCATTTTCCAGAAAATTCTCAGCAAAAGACATTCACTGCTCTTTTGTAACAATCACCCAAAAAAACTGCAATACCGCGCTGTCTTTGCCATACCATATCGATCGAAAAGGGGACTACACTCTTATTTATTTATATTTTATGGTACACACATACATATATACATGTTTATGTACAACAGGCGGACTTAATGCTAAAAGCATTCTCTAACAGTCAAAACCTTTGGGTCGAGTGGAGAGTTTTATGTGGGTGTGAATTAAACGTATAAAGAATTTATGTAAAGAAAACTTACACTAAACTAAATTTAAAAGATAATAATCCATACTATATACATATTATTATTATTACATATATTTATTACAATTACTTACATATATATACACTCTTGAAGGTTCAGAATAGTTTATCCAGGCAATGAGTTTTCATTATCTCTTATGACTTACACCATGCTTTCACTTTGAGAAATGTTGTAATAGTACGTCAGGAATACTTCACTATTGTGAAACAGGCATATATTTCCGTGCTAAATACTACACAAAGGATTATTCTACTTTTAAGTGTGTTAGCATTAAGAGTCCTCTTACCCTAGACTTTTTATACAAACGTAGTCTACTTCTATTTTGAAACGACATTTCAGATTTCAACAAAATTTTGTAGTTGTAAAGAAACTGCATATATCTAGGAATATATGTACCTGGTTTTTGACATCAAAATATGAACTTGAAAGGAAATATAAGCGTTTAAAAGTTTTCCATACTCATGGTCAAAATGATATGATACACTATAAATTCTCTTTCAAGTCCATATTTTGATTGTCGTAAACTAGTTATATGCCTATGCCTAATTTCTTTGAAACTACAAAATAAAAGGTAGACTATGTTTGTATGGTTGTCTAGGTTGGTAAAGAGATTTTAGATAGATAAATAGATAGATAATACGTTTATTCACGAAAACTGCATCACATACACAGATATATAAGGTACAAGAAAATAACTATTGTTCAAAACAAACAATACTTAATAATAAACATGCAACAATCACAATTCACAATAAACAACAATAATACTATCTATACAATACATGTACGTGCTGCAGTAGCGCAAAGTAGGCCAAAACTCAGCGTGGTTGGCCTAAATGGCGGCACACTGGTTTTCAGTTTTAGCCTTCAGGTACAGTATTTTGCCTTTAGGCATTTGACACAACGACCTTAGACCTTGTGGCTGATAGGTTTAGGTTTGGCTCTATCTAACCCGTAAAGAACCTGATAGTTTGTTGTATCTTTTAAATGCATTGTAGGTCATGCAATGTTGATATTTGCGCCCTTCGCCGAGGAGAGTGGGCCCTGGGGTGCGGATGCTTGTCAAGTGTACAGTGAGTGTACAGAGAGATTTTTGCACGTTTGATCGCTGTCTCCGGGGATCCAAGAGCTGGAGCGCATTTTCTTAAAGGCTGGTACTTTTCATACATCGTGGAAATGCCGCCAGCCTTATCTGCTTACGGTGGCGATATGGGTTCTATTTTTGATATGTATAAATTGATGTTTATTTATAGTATTCGTTTGGGATTTAATTAATAGCTTTCGTTTAATTTAGTTGTAATCATTTAAATTTTATGTTATAGCTTAATTTCATCAATTAGATATGTTTGTATAGGTCATACCCACCCGAGGGCAATTTGGAGTTTTTATAGTCCATCAAGTTCTGCCAACAAAAAGTAAGGCTTTAAAGTTAGGTTTGAATGTCGAATTTTTACAACAAATTTTTGTGAATCCTTGACAAAAAATATTTTATTTTAGTGAAGGTAGGTTAAGTATTACTTAAATAAGTAATGTAAGTTTGAAATTTTAAAACTTATTGTGTTTAAAACAACGTGTAATTGCTATGTGTTGTACGAGTATACAGGGTCTAACAAAATATACTGAAACTATTTTAAGGGTGGATACAGTCCATGATACTGCGACATATGTTCCTTGGGGAAAGTTGTAAAATAATTTTTGGCCTTCCATACAAGTTGACTGATCAGCTGATCAGTCTGTATGAAAAGCCAAAAATTATTTTTCATATTTCGACATATGTTCCTTGGGGAAAGTTGTTCAGTATCATGGACTGTATCCACCCTTAAAATAGTTTCAGTATATTTTGTTAGACGTTATATACAATAAAGTTTTTTCAATAAATAAAATAAATTACCAACTCAACCTTAAATTACCTAAAAGCTATTTTCACTAGAATTATACCTATAATTAAATGCAATGGTTTTCAATCCATCACTCAACACCAAAAATAGTTCATGAGCGCCATACACTCGTACATTACACTCAAGGGACTCTAGAAATAACTTTAATAGCGCCCCCTGTCTTTGCATGTCGTGTTCAAATTATTACTGCCCTGACATTTCTTTTGTCAAATGTCATTTGTGAATTAAAAATGACAGGGGGTATATGTTATTCCGTTTTCGTTTTGGCTATTAATAGGAGCAGTTCTTCCCAAACTTTGGACTTGCGATATGATATAATTACATTTTTCAACAAAACAAAAACAACCGACTTCATTTTCTTTGAGGTGTTTCTTCCATATCTCCAAAGTTCTCCATCATATCTTCACCAAATTGATATGGGACCAACATGGTAGTAAAAGGCTTTTAAATAAAAAAAAATCATTCCAATCTCGATACCAATCTCGACCGCCAATAAAGAAAATGTAAAAATGTAATCATTTTTGCACGAACTTTATTAGGCCGCCAATGCCTAATAAAGTTCGTGCAAAAATGATTACATTTTCCAATTTCTCTGGAAAAGTTTTATTGAATAATTCAGTACTTACTTAACAAGTCAGACGTCCTAGCCTAGGTCTTTAGGGCGAAAGGACGCAGACGAATTCTGATAATCCGAAGTCTGAAAGGAAAGTAATCCACTATATACATATTTAGATACATATAAGTTTGTGATTTATTGTTCTAGTTACATTGTCATCTGAATAATATAATATTTATTGAAAAATATATATTAAACATTTATAATTAACTTTTATTTGACATACACGTATTTTTATATGTAAAATAAAACGCCGACTAACTTTATTAGTACCTAATTTAAGCTATTATCTGTCCAAAACAAGAAGACCTCCCGAAGTTCTCTTTTGTCACTTTCAACTTCATCTAGGTAAATAATGGTTTCAACCAAGTCCTAAAGTCGACCTATATTTCCGGCTTTTATCTATGCCAATGGCCTTGTATGGTCAAATTTGAAGGCATGTCCGTCGGACCAGGCCTGTGTCACTCCCCGTTTAGGTATCGAAAATATACCTACATTATTACTAAGAGCGCGGCGGCCTCTCCAAGTGGTAAATTCAGTTATACGAATCGTTTGTCCAGAGTAATAAGAATTAAATTGGCCTACTATGGATGTCTAGGTATCTAAACGAAAAGGTGCTGAGTTCTGACGTGAGCTAAATTAAACCATATCGCTAACCACATCGAGTATATATTTCTTTGAATTTATTTGCTGAGTGAGACTTCTGTACGGAGTACTAGTATCCTATTTTGTGGCCGGACCCTCTGTCTGTACACAGAGGTTTCATACTGTGTGCACCAATATACTGTATGATTTTTGTATGTACTCACACTAGTTTTTACTGTAATACCAAATCCTGAATCCTAGTTAAATGAAATAAAACTATTGAATTGAAATTTATCTGTCTGTTTGTACAGAACGGTTTATTTCCGGTTTGTAGTATCATCTGGTTAGACAATTTTTTTTCGGGATGGTTTGCGCGTATAAAATTCATGCGATACCAAGGCGGGCCAGTCGTTTTACATCGTCACTAGCTGTGACCGTTCTGAAATGCAAGTAGTTTGTAGCTTTTGCACAAAAAATAAATAAAAACAGAATTACAATAAAAGACAAATGTATCATAAATTGAATAATTTGACTGACATCAAATTTTTCTTTTATTGAAGGTCTTTTTAGGGTTCCGTACCCAAAGGGTGCCATCGGGACCCTATTACTGAGACTCCGCTGTCTGTCCATCTGTCACAGGGCTCTATCTCTTGAACTGTAATAGCTAGACACATTTTGTTTTACCAATTATGTATTAATGTGGTATATAATAACAAATATTAAAAATAAGATATTGTTAAATTTAAAGGGAGTCGTCATACAAGAAACGTGTTTTACAGCGTTTTAAAACATTGCACGGAAATACGGAACCCCTCATGTACAAGTCCGACTTGCACCAAATAGCATTTCGACACAACGTATTGTTCAATACATTCAATAATCATCCATCAACATCAAAATAGATCATTTTAGAGAAGTAAATCTAAATATACAAGAAAAGATTCAAAGCTTTCCAAAAATTTATTACTTTGGTAAACATTTATTACTTTGGTAAACATTTATTACTTTGGTAAACATTTATTACTTTGGTAAAAAACACTGTATCCTATTTATACCCATGTTTTATTCTTCATCCCTCATCCCATTCAATTCCCAACATTTGATCGCTCATTCCAAATTAATTCGCCATATTGACACTAGGATATTTACCAAGCAAATTGTTTCCGTGTAGGTAAACAATAAACATAAGACTACCTGTTTCTTTTAATGGAGGGGTTTTAATTATGTGGGGTTTCCCGTTTTGTTTGCAATGTTGTTGGGTTATTAGGAAATTAACAAGTGAGTAAGTTACCCGTGTGGTTGCCGGCAGAGTAGAAATTCACCACTCTAAGTCTTCCCGTGGATGTCGTAGAAGGCGATTTAGGAAACACAAGCTAAACAAAGCTTATAAACATCAATGAGACCTCTCCAACCCGTCTGGCAAGCGTGGAGAGTGTAGGCCAAATATTCTGACTGCTCTGGCTAATATACTCGTATGGCTATGGTAGTACAGAGAGGGTCATGCTCCTGCAGTGGAGACTAAAAAGACCTGATGATAACCTGAAACACGTATAAACAAATAAACATATAACTACCTGTTTCTTTTAATGGAGGGGTTTTAATTACGTGGGGTTTTGTTTGCAATGTTGAGGCTGGGTTATTATGAAGTTAATAAGCGAGTAAGTATGACAGTAAAATATATGAGGCAAGATTGTAATAATACTAATAGGTTTACAAATAATTTAGTGGACTTCGTCATATTGCGGAAAAAATATGAACTAAATTAAACAAATTAAAAAACCGACCAAGTGCTTGTCGGGCCACGCGCAGTGTAGGGTAGTCCGTAGTTGAAATGCCGAGTTCACGCCTCACGGCTCTTACCAACGTCTAGTAAGTTGGTCGACTACAACTCTTTAATTTGTAAACCCTACTTAACTCTGATAGTTTTCTTTTTTTTCGACCATTGACCATTTTTTTGGCCATTTTTTGGCGTGATGGTGGGTAAAAAGGTGAAAGGAATCAAAATAGTGATGGATAGACCTATAAACAAGATTCGCATTTTCGCCTATTCCCGCAATCGACTTTTACGATCTGCGCGGGAAGACAAGCAGCTAGTACATTCTAAGTTATTTATTACTAGCTTTTACCCGCGGCTTCCCTCGCGTATCCCAATTCCCACGGGAATATTACTTTTTCCGGGATGAAAGGTACCCTATGTTCTTTCTTAGTAGTCCTAACTATGTGTATGCGAATTTTCAAGAAGATTGGTTCAGTAGATAAAGCGTGAAGAGGTAACAAACAAACAAACAAATATACAAACTCACTTTCGCATTTATAATATTAGTTAGGATTCACCCAGACCAGCATGATAGACTATTTTTTATGTGGTGCGGAGCGGGCACGTAAACTGGAGCTACTAAGGATAACCTGACTAGCTTCAAAAAAAGTATGGGTGTATTTTTAACCCAGTATACGTTCCTGTACAAGTACTAACTATAATTTCAACTTAGCCGACGTTTCATGCGATTTCTATTTCGGTCTGCAAGACGGTGGCTTAGGAATGACCGTCTTTATATAGGCAATGGTGCGCTTGTTGCATTAGGACGTAAATAGATGTACTTCCAAATAGGAAATGCATGAATAAGTTACATGAACGAGCGTGTGGATTTATGGTTTAAAATAAATTGATTTCTCGTTAGCTTATGGAAACTGAAAACTACCTTGATTGGTAGTTTTCAGCATAATTAACTGTATTGTTTTAGTATATTTTTGGTTTTAAAACGCTTAAAAAACACGTTTCTTGTATGAAGATTCCCTTAAATTTTTTACTTTATCTTCTTTTTAGTAGTTATCGTTATAGCGGCCACAGTAATACATGATTGGTAAAAAATTCAAGTGTCTAGCTATTACGGTTCATAAGAGCCCTGTGACCTCAGAACATTTAGAGTCTGTGACAGACAGACAGACAGCGGATTCTCAGTAATGGGGTCCCGTTGGCAGTCTTGGGTCTTCTTCTTCTTATTAAAGAGCTTAGTGGCTCTTGTCGGAGGAGTATGCGCCAAAGTTCTCGCTTCTCTGCGTTACTTTTTAGTGCTTAATACGACATAACCTCTGCTTTTTCTTTTAGTTAGTCTACATAGCTCACCCTTGGGTACGGAACCTAAAAAGTATTACAGACTACAAACATACTGTAATGACCAATGCTGAGAAAAAACACCAAAAGAAACTAATTGAAAATCTTATTATTATTACAATACGAAAATTATATCCCTTTATTAAGTCTTTACCATAAAAAATAAAGCGAACATTTTTTCGGTGTCCAAACATCACTAAGTACTCCTACGTAAACGGACAGGGGCGTACTCAGGGCGGGCAGTTAATATATTAACGTCCCCGAAGCATCGGCTAATGCGTTTGTCTTGTCCAGAATTAAAACGAGCGTGTTCAGTCTGGGCCGCAACTTTGCAGACGAATACTTAACTTATAAAAAAGTTAGTGCTCTTTTTTAATGTTTAAAGACTGGGCTTGTCGCCAAAGTTTGAGTTTGTTAGTTTTGCCACAGTAGTGTACGATTTAGTTATTTTATAAATACTGCTGTTTATGTTTTAGGTAAGTACCTATATAAGTATTTATCTCTATATTATCCCATGTTTTTATATTCTCTAGTTGAGTTAGAATAATATAAAGTATAAAGTAAATCATTATTTTCAGGTTAGTGGTGTTTGTTTTTTTTTTTTTTTGTGGTAAGTAGTAATAATAAATCAGCAGCGTGAAATCCAATAATTAACAAAACACAACCCCGGGTTGGTGCATAATGCACAATCGGTTAACTACAAGAATACGGTTGCGTTACAGAATAGGGATACTGTGAGTGTAGTGTGACCTGAGATAAGGGTTATTGTTCTGTGAGTGTGTGTGTGTGACGGTAGTAGGAGAAAAATAATATGTCGGTGGACGACGGTCACACCGGGCCTGAGAGGGCCTAACATCGCTGCTTCAGTCAGGCTAAGACCACTTCCGATGCAACATGGACGAAACTTTAGCAAAAATAAATAAAAAAGGTATGTTTCCCGTTAATTCCAGTATGCATTAATTTAATAACGATGCAACGCGATAGTTTAAAAGTAGATAGCGGTTCAGATAATCGAGTAACTGTTCTTACTATTATTGCCTGACAGAATTTTCTTTATCAAAGATTGTATTGCTTGCAATCGATTCAATGACTATATTATAGAGGAACCTAAACAAGCTTTAGTCTCTCACGTTTAATTTATAGGCTACAAAAGCAGCCATTCAACAGGATCTGTTTACCAGAACAATGTGTTCATTATGGGCGGCTGAAAGGCGACCTGCAGACGTGACCGGACGCCAAACATCGACCGTTTACCGATTACCTAATCGATTGATTTTCAGAATACCTGACAGACGGCGGCGGACGTGGTTTAGGAGCACGTACGTAACCCTTGATGAGTATCTGGCTGAATTCTGCTGATATTCATTTGTTTTGATAAAGTTCATTTGTTTTTCTGACTATCGCAAGTAAACTAGACATTCATTTATTTACTGGACATTCATTTGTTTTTTTAATATTCTTTTTTTTATTGGTTTAGCTTAGTATGAAAGTACTTTGATCCACAAGTGGCATACAAATTTTGAGCTCCTCCGTGCTTCGAAAGGCACGTTAAGCCGTTGGTCCCGGCTGTCATCTTTAGATGGTAGTCGTCAAGTTATGTCAGACAGATGCCTTTAGGCAGCTTGAAAAAAATCTGACACCAGTGTTGGCCACTTACACCACAGAATAAATACCAGTACTTACGTACTTACACACACGATAAACAAACAGTATGTAAGTGTAACCACAGAATAAGAACCAGTAGTGTAACTACAACACGTAGTAACTTATTAGTAATCTGTGCTAAAACGAAGAGTACTTTTTTAAGGGTTATTGGAGAATTTATGTTTCCTTATAGGTATTGAAAGCACTGAAAAAACAATTTAACAACCGCCTTTAGGACGTGAAATCATACATATTTTTTTTAAGAGTCGCCTTATAGAATCAGAGTCAGAGTTTCCCATACAAACGTAGTCTACGTTTTATTTTGAAACGACACGTCAGATTTTGGTATAAATTTGTAAATTTAACTTGAAGTCAAAATATGAACTTGAAGAAGAATATAGTGTTTTATATAATTTTTGACCATTAGTATGGAAAACTTTTACACCCTTATATTTTCTTTTAAGTTCATATTTTGACTGTGAAAGCCAATTATAATCCTAGATATAGGCAATTTCTTTAAAGTTACAAATTTTTACCGAAATCTGACATGTCGTTTCAAAATAAAACGTAGACTACATTTGTATGGGAAAGTCTAGGGTAAGGGGATTCTTAACTGTGCTTCAAAATTTTGAAACTAAAACTAGTATGATACGAGTACAACTTTGCCTCTAAAACTATCTGTCCCATAAAGCGTACATTACTTGCAGGCTACGATATACGTAAAGCTTCCAATGAGGCAATATTTCCAGCAGATTTACGTAAATACAGCTTGGTTGCAGACAAAGTGATATAGATTACTGTGTTTTGGCAGACATTATAAAGCACACAGAAGTGACGTCTTTCCCCCTTAAATAAAGAAGACATCATTTCTGCAGTTTAAATATTTTGTCCTTTTAAGGACCCGTTAGGGATAGACGTGATAATGTACGAGTATCTGTATCGTCAACATTTTTGAGCAAGGTCAGTCCGTGATACTGAACAACTTTCCATAAAAACAATGTTTAAAACGAAAAAAAAAATTTGACTCTCCATACAAATCGGCGCTCAACCAAATGGATTTTGTATGGGAGGATGAAATTTTGTTTTCTTTTTTCGATAATTGATTTTATGGAAAGTGGTTCAGTATCACGGACTGAACTTGCTGCAAAAAGGTTGCCGGTTAATTAAAAATAACCCTGTATAATCGGAAAGACCGACCAGTACCTTTAGCATGGCACCGTGGATAAATCCAGATAAAGTTTATGTCGCGATAACGTAGAGCGAGATAAATGGATAGCGCTCGATAAACGCTGTCGCCAGTGCCATGATAAGGGGGCAGGTTTTTATCGATTTAGACGATCGTATCGTTATCAATGGCGAACCGTTCCGTCTTTTCAACTACGTGATACTACGTAAGAAAAACCTCAACGACCTCCGTAGTGTAATCGTCAATACGCTAGTTCGCCAATCCAGAGGTTCTGGGTTCGATCTCTAGCCAGGCAAGTTGGAAAATGGCCTTTTTCAAATTGTCCTGTATCTTGGGTGTTTATCTGTGTATGTGTTGAGTTAGTATCCCATTAAACTAGATTAAAACTTACTTTGGGCCTAGCTCAATCAGTGTGACTTGTCCTTATAAAAAAATGTTTTAAAATATTCATATTGAATTTATCTCACGTTGGTGTTAATTAAATAATTATTACAAGCCATTTTATCACCACAAGTGTTTTTAACGAACTATTCCCTGATTAATTCGTAAATAATATGTAAATGGTTTAGTTTTATCTTTAATAAATATATTTCACTTAATTTCCATACAAATAATTGAGAACCAATATTTTTCCCTCCTATTTTTTTAAAGTTGTCGGTGTTTCAATGGAATAAGTTAAGGTTTAATTAATTTTCCAAAATCACAAGTCAGCGTTATAAACTAACAAATAAATAAATATATATACAAATGCACACTTTCAGCCTCGTAAAGCCGATAACTGAAACTTCGAAACAGTGTTTCACATTTATCGCCCATTCAGTACAAAAACATGAGAGTACAGATGAATAACTCAAGCGAAGAGTGCATCTGTGAGATTAATCACTTGTAATGTAATGAATTTTAATTTTATTTCCATATAACAATATGCATTGTGTCGGAATATCATCATCATCCAAGCGTATATTCCCGGATGCATCGTTAGCGGTAACGCTTCAGAGCCCGGGGAACGCTACCTTACCTAGGTAATTTGACGAGGTTACTGGTTTTTACACAGAGCGTCTGCCGTCTGACCTCCGCAACCTAAAGGGTAGACTAGAAACAATCCTAGGATAGGTACAAACGCTAGATGGCGTTCTGGACCAACAGCTTTACGTGCCTTCCGAAGCACGGAATCATCTTTCACAAAACAAGACCCGGGCACTTTTAGCGAGATGGTGGGCGAGAAGGTGGAAAAAGGAATCAAAATAGTGATGACTCTATTACATGACATTGTCATGCATCGGCTTTACGATCTGCGCAGGAAGAGAAGAATCTGTTACAACCCAAGCTTACCAGTATTGAAGAATCCAAGCCCGTCCCAATACCAAAGCCAAATCGTTTTAATATAGGCCTTAATGCATTTAAAATAGCTTTATTACATGTGATATCACATATCTGTCTGTCTGTATTAGTGTTAGAAAAAGTAAATAAAAAAAAAACTATTTTTTTTAAAGGAAAGCTCATTCTGTTATCTCCATAATGTATACATTCGGCCAATCGGATCGGACGTCGATTTAACACTTTCATTTAATATTTTAACTCGCTCAGAACGTTTTGTGAAGTTATCACGTAATTAATATCGGGAACGAAGTGTCTCGCTTCCACTGGATTTTCAATGGTTACCAGTTTTCTGACTTTCAGCATATTCCATTGTTTATACTTAATGTTTCAATGCGAATTTTAACGATGCAAGTTGTTTTTATTGAAACAGTAATCTTTTTCGGTCTCTTTTTGACAATATTCTAGAATGAAGTAGATTATTTTGAAGGTTATTTATGAAATCAGACTTAACAATTAGTACATTACTTGTAAGTAAGTAGGTATCTCCTTCTTGTTAAAAACATATATTTAGGATAGTATTCGTACAGAAAGATTTGGCTAAAGTTTTGGTCGAGAGAAGATACTTCTGGAAAAGGAAATCTAGTCTAGGCAGAACCTGTTGACCTTACGCAGACAAAATATGACTATTATATAACGTGTAGTCTATGATAGGTATTGAACAAATTTCCCCGAGGAATATATGTCGAAATATGAAAAATAATTTTTGGCTTTCCATACAAACTCGGATCAGCTGATCGATCAACTTGTATGGGAGGCCAAAAATTATTTTTCATATTACAGTATATGCTTCTTGGGGAAAGTCGTTTAGTATCATGGACTGAACGGTCTGAACGGACTGCTCCCTGTGTACAACTTCAAGAGAAATTATAAGATATATGTCCCTACAAGGGAGGAATGGAAAGAAGAGCTTCGACCTTCAAATCGAGATTGCTTGACCTGGTACACGGATGGCTCGAAGACCAACCATGGAACAGGAGCGGGCATCTTTTCAAAGGACAAACAACTGTATCAGAGCATGGGGCAGTATGCTACCGTTTTTCAAGCAGAAACGTATGCGGTAACTGTATGTGCTAAAATGAATTTAGAAGGAGACCTAAAGAACCGCCAAATCTATATTCTGACAGACAGCCAGGCAACCCTCGCGGCCCTTAGTTCCAGCAGGATCGGCTCCAGACTGGTCTGGTATGGAGTGCGTGCCCTAAATCAGCTGGGCAGGCACAGCAAACTGGTGCTGGTCTGGGTGCCAGGTCATGTTGGCATCGAGGGATCGTTTCCCTCGATGCCAACGAAAGCTGGGCAGGGGATGAGCTGGCAAGGGAAGGGTCAAGTAACACGCCTATAGGCCCCGAATACTTCTTAGGACTACCATATGGAATGGTTACTAATGCCATAAACGCCTATGTCAGGATGAGACACAACGCTGAATGGAGTGATATAAGTGGACACACCCACTCCAAAGATACACTCGGCGAGGATTTTGCCAAGTGGTTTGTACCACTTTTATGGTTAAATAAATTTAACAGAAAACAGGCAAGAACTCTATCGGGAGCATTGACTGGACTACCACAATCGCAGTCATCTCTTTAAAATGAGACTTGTTGATAGCCCAAAATGTCGGGCATGTGAGGATTCAGAGGAGACAATGAGACACATCATGTATAGCTGCGACTCGATGGCTGGTAAGCGCATGGACCTCTTCGGATCAGCATATCCTAAGCTAGAGGACTACAGGCACTACGCTCCAGGTGATATTCTGAAGCTTATGCAGTCCTTCTTCAGAAATCCCGAGGCGGGTGAGTAAGGCAAGGGGGTAAGTACAATATAACCCAAAGGTTCGACGTGCTTCCCATCGTGAACCCCAATGCAAGATAAGATAAGATCATGGACTGAATCCACCCTTAAAATAGTTTCAGTATATTTTTTTAGACCCTGTATAATGAAATTTCCGATGTGATGACGGATGTTTACGAAGTTATCTTGCATTCAAAAACTCAAAATCAAAAATTAAAATAAAATATTTATTCATTAATTAGGCCTTTGCAGGCACTTTTACACGTCAAGTATTATAGTGTACATTACGTGTAATGTTCATTTATATTTAAATTATTTTTTTTGTTCAAAAGCTACCCATACTAGCGTTTCGCAACGACCACTGCTGAGAAGAAACGCCGAAAGAAACTCATTTACAAAGTATTGGTCGCCTTCGCGCCAGAAGGGTTTTGTCAGTTTACAAAGATATTATGCCTAATACAATGTTATCACAACATAATATGTAAAGCGTTCGCAAGCTTTACATAGAGTGCCAAATCCAATTTACAGAAATAAGTTACACTGAGTAGTCTTAAAAAACGGAGCCGAGCTGACCAGTCCCTAATAAACTAGTCAAAAAGTCAAAGTCAATTTTATATCACTTATTGCAGATCATTATAATTATTTTTAGTGCAAAAGCTACAAACTGCTAAGCGTTTCGGAACTAACACTGCTTAGAAGATACGCCGAAAGAAATCCAGTTCACTATAAACCCAAGGAAACAAAAGGTTATTGACAGGTCATAACTTGCCAATCCAATTTTTATCCCGACAAATCCACCAACTACTAGATCGTAATAAACTCGAAAAAAATCGAGAATCGGGCAGTCACCCCATTTATCATCGAATACGTGACTTGATTTGGAATTCATTCGATTCCGCGTTATCTCGACCGTCCCGCGTCATAGCAGCCATATTGAATCGAGTTGGCTTCTTTTGAATGTCTTTTAATTTCCCATATACGTCTGTTTGACGCCAAACCTTCTTACTACTAACATTTTAAATGTGAAAGTTAAGTTGTTTGTTACTCAATCACACAAAAACTTGGGAATGACTTACTTACATACAAAGACATCAAAAGTATCTCAAATAGGTACCTTTTAAGAGAAAAGATTCCATTCGGTGTCGAGGCCCTTGGTCCGTGGGGTCCTAGCGCTATAAGGCTTTTTAAGGAAATACCAAAAAGGTTAGTCGACATCACAGGAGACCGAAGAGCTGGCAGCTACCTCGGACAAAGAATCAGTCTAGCTATTTAAAGGGGAAACGCTGCCAGTATCTTCGGAACCTTGCCTAAAGGGACTCCTTTTAATAATATATTTTAGTTATTATATTATATTTTTTAAGGTTTTTAGTTTTAGGTTGTTTCTAGTTTTAGCTAACTTTAGGTATTATATATTATGAGGTTTTTTGAAATAAATATTTATTTATGACATTGACAACAATTAAACCCAGAGATATGGGATATAATAGAGAAAAGTCTACACGCACCCTTATGCTAATTTGTTGCAGCAGAACTAATCATTATCATAAATTGTTTTGTATTTTATATTACGTATTTATGTATGTGTATGTATGTATGAATGTGTATGTATGTATGTTTGTATATATATGTTTATCTGTATGTAGATATGTATATAATTTTTGTAGTTAAATACATATTTATCTTTAAGCATGAATGCATTAGCATTAAGTGCGCCTTTTGAACCATTGTGGTCAATAAAAATTTAATAAAAATAAATAAATAAAAACGGCTGAACGAAATAGAATAACATTGGCACGTGGATTTTTTACCTGAATTGCCATTATATTTGTGCGATATATAGCAACAGTGAGGAGAAGAGTATCAGCAGAACCACAGGCGGAACGAAGTTACCGATCATGAGTTTCGGAAAGAAATTTAAAACTTTCTATCCGGGAAAAATATAAGGTTTCCATATGTGATCCATTCAGCTGTTTGGAGAATGAGGATCAATTTAAGTAACAAAAATACAAACATCTTAACTTGTGAATAAAATAGAATTATTGTGGAAATGTTTATTCATCTGTTCGATTCCGATGTGTTTTTTACTTTTTTGCACGCAGTGCCGCATGCCGCTGAAGAATGGTTCCCGGAAATAAAGCAAGATTTAATTTCGATGATGGGAATTCGAGGATGATGTTGGGTCAAAAATATATTTTGTACTAGTAAGAAAATGAAAAGTCACAAAATAATGTCACTTGTCATTAATCACAACCATTTTAAAGGTGATTTTAGATTTATTAATGCAGAAAATCTGATTGAGAGTTTTTTAACTCCAAGAAACTATGACGTCACATTCCGGTATCACACTCAAATCCTATAGATAATGTTTGTTTTGACGTTAAGTAAGAAGTATCTGATTTGACTTGTTGGAAACTAACGGATTGTATACATATATGAATATGTAATACTGTACAATACTCGTAATATACCTATACTGCAAAAACAAAAACTTCCGGTAGAATTAATAAAGGAAAATTTATTCTGCATCTACAAACATGCAAACGCTTTTCCGACGTCGGTTAAAAATAGAACAAAGGCCTATTCACACACGCCGGCCGAAAAAT
Source organism: Acrobasis repandana (assembly GCA_963576875.1). Lineage (NCBI taxonomy): Eukaryota > Metazoa > Arthropoda > Insecta > Lepidoptera > Pyralidae > Acrobasis > Acrobasis repandana. The sequence continues at coordinate 2,909,744 of OY756230.1, read as the reverse complement.
ATCGGCGTTTCTCTATCAAAGTTTGGAGGAATGGCAGTAATTCAGCCTTTGTCTGTCCTAAATGACTGGGCCTTTTGGCATCACCACAAAATGATGAAGTTACAGAAATAATTTTATTTATTTATTGTCCATCAAATACAAATTTTACAGAACAATAGGCGAGCTTTACGCTATAAGCGTTGGGTTACACAGTGTACTTTGAGTATTTATTAAATTTGCCTGATGGCCGGCTGTACCGAGATAAAAAATCACGCCCCGCGACTGGTGGATAGGCGGATGGGCTCAGAACGGTGTTCGAAAACATGATCTTATTTTCGAAGACAAAAAATAAACCTCTTACAATTTGTTAAGAAGTCTGTCTAAATAATGCCGTTAGCATCGTATGCTTCACAACACAACAAGAAAGACGGGAAGAAAAAGATTTTTTAAATAGATTGGTAATAAAGAATTGGTATCAAAGAACAAAACAGTAAACTTAACACTATCATTTAATAGTGTATAACTAAATTCCGAATTATATTCGAATTCCAGATTAAGCGTTATTACCACTTGAAGTTATTTTCGATTGATACTGAAATGTACTATTCAAAGAAAACATTCAGGGCGGTACGGATTTTGAAATAGAGAAAACAATTTGAGAGAGGAATTTTCATGTGTGGTTTAAACAAAAAACACGACCGCTTAATCGGCTTTTAAACTGAAGTAAATATGCGAGTGTTACATCTATACAGTCTGTGTTTTGTGGTTTCGGTCCTTCCAGTACATTTTTGCGGCGACCGCCCAAAACAATGGACCGAAAGGTCCCTGTAGATTCGTCAATTTAAAGACCTTTCATAATGAACACCATTTTGGATTTTTCGTTTAAGTAAAATGCGTAATAATTGCCTTTAATGAAGAAGGGTCCCGACAATTTTTCGGTTGAGTTATAATGAACAAGTTTTATTAGAGTCCGGAAATGGACAGGGTCAAACGAATAAACGTGCGACCCGGGTGCGTAAAAAGAATTTACGCCCGTGGGCCGAACTTGGAGTTTTTCGCAAGGGACGTACAATAACATATTTATTTTGTAGTCTATAAAAAGCAGGGGCCACACATAAATTTTTCGGGGTCCAGTGCTGTATTTGAAATAAATTATTTGAAAGGAAACGGAGATATCATTTAAAATTCTGTCTTTGTAAAGCCCTAGATAACCCTTCAAACTTTTATGAACTAAGTACTGTTTACAGTTTAAAGTGAGAACGTTAAGCTTTTCTATACGCATTTTTGCCAAAAGTGGCCGTTTTTGCCAAAAAATGCGTAGTAATGATATCTCTTTCCTTTTAAAATGATTTATTTCAAATGGGGGCAGCACTGAACCCCGGAAAATTCATGCATGGACTTAAGACCATGATACTAAATAATTTTCCCCAAGGAACATATATCAAAATATGTTAAATAGTTTTTGGCCTCCTATACAAGTTGATTGATAAGCTGATCCGAGTTTGTATGAAAAGCCAAAATTTTTTTTTGTCATCTGAATCTACTTTTAAAATAGTTTCAGTTTATTATATAAGACCCTAAGTACTCGTATACTTAACTAATGTGCATGTAATTTGTACTTTATTTCAGCTACCTTCTCCGAAAGTTGAATAAACTTGACACATTTTTTTTGTAAGTTAGAGCTTATTTAACATAAATAAACGGGCACGTGCGAGTCGGACTCGTACATGAAGGGTTCCGTGTCTCCGTACAATGTTTTAAAACGCTGAAGAAACACGTTTCTTGTATGATGACCCCCTTTAATTTTTAACTTTATCTTATTTTTAGTATTTTTTGTTATTGTGGTCATAGTAATACATAATTGGCGAAAATTTCAAGTATCTAGTTAATGCCATTATGAAGATCTAGTTAAAAATGCTGAAAAAAACACGTTTCTTGTATGACGACCCCCTTTAATTTTTAACTTTTTTATATTTTTTGTATTTGTTGTTATAGCGGCCACAGTAATACATAATCGGTGAAAATTTCAAGTGTCTAGCTATTACGGTTCAAGAGATAGAGCCCTGTGACAGACGGACAGACGGACAGACAGCGGAGTCTCAGTAATACTTTGGGTACGGGACCCTAAAAAAGAACTCTGAGTTTACTGTATCAAAAACGAAGTTATTATGTTCTTGAAGAAATAAAACAACAATTAATCATTCAGTTTTATAAAACAAACGACATCGGCAACCCAATTGTATTGTATTCAATGTCGCGACCTTCTACGAAAATTCAATTGTTTGTGGCAAAATATTTTTCCTTGTCACGTAACTATTGTTGTGGATGGAATAGTGAGAAGAAAAACTTTCCAGAATTCCATTCATCTTATCAATCAACGAAAAGGGCGAAAGAGATTCTCAACTCAACGAATAAATCTGTGTCTTTACGCATGGTATAATAAAATAAACCCTTCCCGCGGGTGGCCCAATACTACGTCACGAATGTCACGAAAAGTCTTACCACTGATTGTTCTTTCAGTAAATTTCTCAATTACTGAATGAATATAAAATACTAACTTAACTATTTCGTATATCGTGTGATTCATATGTATAATTTTTAATAAATTTATATATTGAATTATTCGTTCAGGATTGGTTCTGGTCTACCCTTTGGGTTGCGGAGGTCAGACGGCACTCGCTCTGTGACTTTGACTACGGAACCCTAAAAAGTCAAAAAGTCAGAACGACATTTTTTGAATTCCCTAGATTCATTTCCAATGTGCTCGATAGTCATGTGAGGCACGAAATCTGTTATTTTTTTATTGGCGATTTAGTTGGATTTTATTATGAAACAAGATACATACGACAAAATATGTATTTTTATTTCGCTTAAAGAGTACTTTCCTTGATTGTAGCTATGAGGTTCAAAATCATCCTTTAAATTAATACTTAAAGGATTAAATACTAGTTTATTATAGTATAATGAAATTAAAATAACAGCCAAACAACAAAAAAAAATTTCAGCATTTCCATACAAAAGTGTGCAGCCGCTCGGGCATTTTGTATGGGAATGTCAAAATTCTTTTGGTGTTTCGACTGTTATTTTAATTTCATTATTTTATAATGATCTAGTATAGCCCGTGGTTGGATTTATTACGGGTATGTCCCTTCCACTTTGTATATGATGTGCTTTTTAAAACGGAAAAGGTGTATATGAGTGAAAGTCCACTATAATTAGGTAGGATTGCGTTACTAGTCAATAAAAATAAACACTTCTCGAATTTCAAAATTTTATCATGTACCTAAGTATTTATAAGACTATGTCGAGGTTACTCTGAAATACGTTAGAGATATTTTGGTATTTAGGTTAATTAAATGTCTTGCATTTTTATGCTTTTGAATGTAGCGCGGCACTATACAAGATTCTAGCGTCCAGGCTTCTTATAGATATTTAGACGCAAACTTTGCTGTCTGTTTAATTTTCCCAAAGGTTGAGAGGGAGAAAATGCGTCAATTGTAGCTTTTTTGGCTTAAAAAAGTTTAAATTAATGAATCATTTACTTGAAAACTTGATTATTTTTCATTGTATTCTATCTATCTATAATTTCACCCTTTCATCGCGAGACTTTATATCAGTTGTCGTGCTCCCAGCGCGAGGAATTGTGAATATCCATAGTTTTTGGTCGGATAAATCCGACGCTCGCGAAATGGGCACGAAAATGTTTGTCGGATTAATCCGACGTTCGCGGTTAAAGGGTTAGATCTACGCTCTTGTCGGTGGTGTAATTTGTATTATTAGGTATTTGAACGAATAGTCTGTTTATTGCTGTTTTGTTTTTTTTACAAATAGGCGTCCTTGAAATAATGCCTGATTTTCTAGGTGAAAAAGGTTGAGAAACGCTGTGCTAGAGGAGATTGGCAATAACTTGGGCAAACGGCGATTTTGATTAAACATTGGCTTATCCCCTACGCCCTAGGCACAAAATCTACAGTATCTATTATAGTATAGGTAGAACGGCCACTTTCCACGCCCCACCTATCACCGGTACTTAGCGTTTCTGCCACAAAAGGCACTTTTAGCTATTTTGTATCGCACGCAAAGAGGCAGCTTTTGTGCTGTGTGTTCCTGTCTAGAATAGGACCACTCCATCTCTTCCTGTAGATGGCGTTAGAGCCAATATAATAGGCTGTTGAACAACATCCCAATCCCAACTAATATTATAAATGCGAAAGTGAGTTTGTATATTTGTTTGTTTGTTTGTTTGTTTGTTACCTCTTCACGCTTTATCTTCTGAACTAATCTTCTTGACAATTCGCATACACATAGTTAGGAGTACTGAGAAGGACATAGGGTACCTTTAATCCCGGAAAAAAATAATGTTCCCGTGGGATACGCGAGCGAAGCCGCGGGCAAAAGCTAGTTTAAAATAAACCATCGTTTTATCATCATCATCAGGTCTTTTTAAGTCTCCATTGCAGGAGCACGACCCTCTCTGTACTACCAGAGTCATATTTTAGCCAGAGCAGTCAAAGCAGAGGCTTTGGCCTACACTCTCCACGTTGGCCAGATGGGTTGGAGAGGTCTTGTCATTGAAGATTTGTTTAGCTTGTGTTTCCTAAGTCGCCTTGACGACATCCACGGAAAGACTTGAAGTGGTCCTATTCTACTCTGCGGGGAACCACACGGAGAACACGCAAACCATTATTTGTTGCCATCCTATCAGATAAGAGCGTATAGACACATATTTCATGGTATTTGCAAAATACATATACGATAAACATTACAATATTTTATTTTTATTTTTTCGTCCTGAGTCGTCTCTTCTCCGGAGACGTCACACGAAAGTAAACATGGTGTTTTGAGGTACTTTCCGTATGCGCGTATTACCTGCGTGTGACGTCATCTGTCAAATAACCGCCGCCATGACAGATTATAGCGTTTTTGGCGAAGTTATGGAAAATTAAACTTGAACATTGATTTTCATTGATGATACAATAGATATCCCGGAAATATTTATGTATTGTGCTTATAAATAAATGTTATAAATAATTATTTAAAACGATTTTTATACATTTGTCAAATAGCATATTATGGAATAAGCACAAACAATACAAACATCTCGTGCAACAACTGCATCATTCAAACATTATTGGCATGGATAATATAGTACTGCCGTGGACTGGCGAAAGACATACAACGCTGTGCCCAAATAATGGGACAATATATAATAAGGAAAATGACCCAGCTAAATCAGTATTCAATGAAACCCGGCCGAATAGCTCGTCATATGACGTTTGTCCAGTCATTCGGTCAACATGCACATTGATATGGTAATGCCGAGATGTAGGCCACGTATTGTCTTACACTGATGCTAATGCAGCCCAGATACAGTTTCGCTTTCTGGAAAATCGTGACGCAAAGTACCTATGTTTATAGAAATAAGTCTGATTTCGAACCGCGAAGAAATTTATTTTACTAACTTCTTTAAATTCTCTAAACAATATTGTACGTGTGTGTGAGGTTTTATAAACAGCCTTTTCAATCTCTTTTTGTTAGCGTTCCGTACCCAAAGTGTGCCAACGGGACCTTGTTACTGATACTCCGCTGACTGTCCGTGCGTCTATCACAGGACTCAATCTCTGAACCGCAAAAGCTAGAGACTTGAAACTACACTATAACAACAAATAAATAAATAAATAAGGACAAATCACACTGATTGAGCTAGCTCCAAATTTAGTTTTAAACTTGTGTTACGGGATACTAACTCAACGATACTATATTTTATAATAAATACATATATAAGTATAGATAAACACCCAGGACAATTTGAAAAAGGCCATTTTCCAACTTGCCCTGGCTGGGGATTGGACCCAGAACCTCCGGATTGGCGGACTAGCGTGTTGACCATTACACCACGGAGGTCGTCAAATACATACTAAGAATAAGATAAAGTAAAAAATTAAAGGGGGTCGTCATACAAGAAACGTGTTTATTCAAATTGTGCGGATGTACGGAACCCTTCATGCGCGAGTCCGATTCGCACTTAACCTTTAATTTTTATTTTTAGAGAATCTTATACTGTTACGTATTATTTTCTACCCATAATTTTTTTTTATGAGTAAACAACTTTTTCTTCCTAACACGCCTACAAAGCTTTGTACAATTCATTCTGACAAGTTGTTTTTAAAACATAACAAGAACTCTTTTAACATCGTAATTAACAGTTGAAAGCTTTTCATCTTCGTCCGCTACGTGGCGCCACTTTCTAAGAAGACGTTATGTGGCTATAAATCCGACAAACGGAACTACACTTAGCGCTAGTGGAAGTCAGATTGTATATCAAAGGAGAAGGGTGACAGGAAGTGCGTAAGGCTGGGACACATGTTTGAGGTTTAGAGTTTAGAAAATGGTTGTAATAAAATAGTTGTCTTTGATCATCGGCAAGATAATCTGCTTAATAGTAATTTAATTTTACTTGGCCAATAAGGAGGAATATAAGTGTGAAAAGTTTTAAACTTGTAAATAAATATACCCTAGGCCTCGTGTCCACGTATCCGGCGGCCGTACGGCGCGCTAGACCGCCGTACGGTCAATCAGTCATGTATGAAGCCTCTAGAAGGTGTAATGTCCGACCGAAACTGTTTTTTACGACCGAAACCGAAACCTAATTTCGGCAACGGTCTAAGTTCCGGCCGAAACCGAAATCGAAACCGAAACTTCTTTACAAGGATCATGTTTTGAGGGACAAATTAAGAAAACGTTATTATAAATGTTTTCTACCTACTCTTATGCTATAGTGATAAAACTTACCGAACTCAAAATAAATCACACGAAAACTCTTGCGGCCGTGGATTCTGTCTGTTTAGAGCCGTAAGACCCAAAATGCTCTGTCTATCCCGTTAGGGGTAGAAGTTTATATAGGAATTGTAGAACAATTCTTGAGTAGCTTTACTCTGTCTGATTATTCGCTTATTAATCAATAATCAGATTTGAATGCGGTTTTCACTGTCATAAAGAGCATTTCCTCAAAAAAATAATTTGTATATGGAGGATTAAGTCGAGTGACAGGCCGCCAGTGAACTTACAAATGCTTAAGGCCGTACCTAAATTTTTCGGGGTCCAGTGCTGCCCCCATTATAAATAAATCATTTCAAAGAAAACGGAGACATCATTTAAAATTTTGCTACTAAGTACCAAGTCCTAGACAACCCTTCAAAGTATTTTATAAACTACTGTTTACAGTTTGAAGTGAGAACGTTAAGCTTTACTACGCACATTTGCGAAAAACGGCCACTTTTAGCTAATGTGCGTAGTAAAGCTTGACGTTCTCATTATAAACTGTAAACAGTAGTTCATAAAATACTTTGAAGGGTTATCTAGGACTTGGTAGTAGCAAAATTTTAAATGATGTCTCCGTTTTCTTTAAAATGATTTATTTAAAATGGGGGCAGCACTGGACCCCGGAAAATTTAGGTACGGCCTTAAGTTAAAAATAAACAAAACGCTCCCTATCTTACCAATCTCTCAACGCATTGAGTGTGAACCTACCTTAATATTTACAAGACCGCCAGTTAAAAACTGTCCAAAAATAGAGTTAACGTAAACATTTGTGTTAAGTGTACCTTCAGTTAACTCGTAACCGTTTGTTACGATGCTCTGGTTGGCAGTAAATTAAGTGAAAGTTTAGGAGATAAGTACATGACAAATGAAAAACTACAAACAGTTTTTAAACAATGGAAGGTACTTATAAATACTTTTTGATCTATACTTACATATGTACGCTTACGCTTCAAAACATGGATTGTCGATGTGAGTCGAAAGGCTGGAAAGCTTACGTGGGGCTGGGAGACCACGTCTGCCGAATGCACCCAGATTGTTGAGCTGATGTGGCTACCCGAAGGTGGGTGACGCAAGCGGTGCAGGCCAAGGACAAGGTGGAGTGTGGTGGAGAGGTGGACAAAGCAGGCGAAACACAAGAGTTGAGACTGTTGAGAGGTGAATTAACAAGTATTCACCTTACGAGTCAAACCTCCCACCTGCAGAAAAACTCCCACCAGTAGCGACCTCCCCTGGTCAGTCTGGAAATCTCTCAATAGATTCAGAGCTGGTGTTGGGATATGTCGAGAAAACGGAGTTAGGTGGCGTCACGCTATTAACGACCTTTTCGACTGCGGTGCTATTCAAGAACTATCACAGGGTGCTATTCAGTCGATGGCCACCTTCTGTCATGTTGTCTACGTCATGTACCCATTGACTTATATATTATTGTATGTACCTTAGAGGACCTCAATGAGACTAACGACAGAGAGATCGCCGTAGCCACGTTCTGGTCAAATATGATTTGAAATTGAAGCTACAGTAACCATTTCGATTAGATAAGAAGAAGCCGTGATGTAGTTGCTGTAAGTAAAGGGATCATGAGAACTGAGCTAAAAAGGGCGAACTGTAGCTAGTATTTGTTTGACAGAAAATAAAACATGATCAGTTAATTCACGTAAGTATTACCAGGCCTGTACTCCCCGTTTAGGTATCGAAATATACCTACATTATTACTAAGAGGGCGGCGGCCACTCGGAGTGCTAAATTCAGTTATACGAATCGTTTGTCTAGAGTTATAAGAATAAAATTGGCCTGCAATGGATGTCTAGGTATCTAAACGAAAAGGTGCTGAGTTCTAACGTGAGCTAAATTAAACCATATCGCTAGCCACATTGAGTAGATATTTCTTTGAATTTTTTTGCTGAGTGTGACTTCTGGACGTGAGTACAGTATCCTATTCTGTGGTATTACAGTTCATTCCAAGCGCTTGTCACGATTCTGCAATATATTATTATCAAGATTACAGGGAACCATTTTATTTAATCGTTGTGGTCACGTTTTACTTATCACCTGCATACAATACATGTGCAAACTTATAGACCTTATACTTATTGCTGTAAGGATCAATATCGAATAATTTTACTCGTAATTTGACAGAAAAATATGCATTAACTCTCATGGGATAAGGTTTAAAATAGACTGATTTCAGATTATCACGTATGAATTATATCATTCTAATATGTGGTTATGTTATGCAAAATATTCAAATCGCAATTTGAACTGATGTAATAACGTAATAAAAGTCATATTTCTAATGCATAGTAATTTGTTTTGTGTTTGATAGTTCAATTTCATTTATCTAGCATTCTTACGTAGTTATAATGCAGTACATTATATGACTCTACTAAATCGATCTCTTGATATTGCCATTCGTATCCGCCACTTTGAAGGTTCTGGGTTTCATCACAGGAGAAAATTATAAAATATAGTATCGTGGAGTATCCCATAACACACGATAACTTACTTTGGGGTCAGATAAGCTAAGTAAAAAAAGGTTTCAACATATTTTTGAGAAAATCATTCTCTATTTCGATACTAATATTATATTAATAGTTTTAATTTACTGTACATTGTATCAGGCCTATGTCATTCCCCGTTTAGGTATCGAAAATGTACCTACATTATTACTATGCGCCAGGCAGCCCCTCCGGGTGGTAAATTCAGTTATACGAATCGTTTGTCCAGAGTAATAAGAATGAAATTGGCTTGCAAAGGATCTCTAGGTATCTATACGAAAAGGTACTGAGTTCTGACGTGAGCTAAATTAAACCATATCGCTAGCCACATTGAGTAGATATTTCTTTGAATTTCTTTGCTGAGTGAGATTTATGTACGTTAGTATTATTTATTCTGTGGTTGTATGTACTGCTTGTTGGTTCAAATGCGATATTATCAGCAGTTATCAGATTAATTCTAATAACTTAACTTTAACTTCCGAAAAGAGCACGGCTCTTAAATAATCTTAATTAAATACAAGAATAAGAAGAATTATTCTTCTTATTCTTGTATTTAAGAGCCGTACTCTTTTTGGTGGTGTAGTTTCCATGTTTCTTTTCATTAAATTTTTCTTTTTTTGATAAAAAAATCTTCTGGGTTTTCCTACTCCTCTTTTTTCTGCTATATTTCTTTCAATTATTGCTTTAAAGAACGCATCGTGTCCTAACATTTTCCCTCTTCTATTTTCTATGATTCGTAATATTTGCCTTTCCTCTCCCACATTCTCGAATACATTTTTTTCGTTTGTTACTTATTTTTCCAACTTATTTTTTTAATTTTCTTCGAGCACCACATTTAAAACGCTCCTAATAATAATCAGTTATCAGAATAAGAACGCTAATTAATTATTCAGTTTGCCCATTAATTACGCTTTGTCCTCACAAAGTTGATAAGGGTGATAAATATTGTCATTTTCGTTTGTCAAAGCCCAGTCTAGACCACTTAGTAAAAGCCTGTGGTAAGACTTAACAAACTTGACATGCCCGTGCCGCGACGATCAGTGCCCGCTACCTTGTGCTTATCTATACTTCTATACTATATACTTACTTTTACTATATTACTATATTACTATTTACTATAATTTACTATAATTTACTATATTTACTATCTATACTAATATTATAAAGAGAAAAGATTTGTACCTATTTTTGTATGTTTGTAATGAATAGGCTCAAAAAGTACTGGGCCGATTTAAAAAATTCTTTCACCGTTGGAAAGCTACACTATTCCCGAGTGACATAGGCTATGTGTGTACCACGGGCGAAGCCGGGGTGGACTGCTAGTCTATACTATCTATACTAATATTATAAAGAGGAAAGATTTGTACCTATTTTTGTACGTTTGTATGTTTGTAATGAATAGGCTCAAAAAGTACTGGGCCGATTTAAAAAATTCTTACACCATTTGAAAGCTACACTATCCCCGAGTGACATAGGCTATGTGTGTACCACGGGCGAAGCCGGGGTGGACTGCTAGTTCATTATATAGGTATTATGCTAAATAAAAAAGATTATTTTGTCTGTCGGTGTGTCTAATTTACTACTTAAATCAAATTTTACTAAACCCATCCATCTGATGAACTCCGTGGCGTAATGTTTACGAGCTAGTCCGGTAATCCGGAGGTTCTGGGTTCGATCCCTAGCCAGGACAAGTGGAAATATGGCCTTTTTCAAAATGTCCTGGATCTTTCTCTTTACATACATATAGGTATGTATTTATCATAAAATATAATATCGTTGAGTTAGTATCCTATAACTCAATTTTAAAACTTACTTTGGGGCTAGCTCAATCAGTAGGTTTGATTTGTCCCTATAGTGCATCGAAATACGAAAAACTGACTGAAACACCCCTTAAAATATTAGCTTTTTATATGCACAATTCTTGTTATACACTACACATAATGTGCCGATTTTAATGTGGTTATCACTAACATGTAGAGCATTACTCCGGAAGGTCTTCATGTTTAATACATACATACCCGTGCAAAAACTGGGTTGGCGATCAAGAGTTGGGACTTCCAAGGTTGGGACACATCTGTCTGAATGGAACAGCATTTTCCTACGCTGCTATCCTTTTCTGTCGCAAAGAACCGTTATTTGCTATAGCGAGAGAGAGCGACGGAATGCGGCAGCTTCGCCGATTCCGCGGCGTTCCGTCGTTCTCTCAAATGATATAATAGAATAGCAAATGACGGTTCATAGGAAAATACTGTTCCGTGCTGACAGATGTACGTGTCTCAAGCCCAACGCTATTTGGGAATTTTAAAGAAAATAGTTTCATTAGATCAAATCAAGTTAAAGTACTTGCACCCTACCTGTAATTACCACTGCCCGATCTTAAATTCAACTCTATCTACGGTCCTTCGCCGTGCCGCGACCGCTGCCGGCTAGTGGAAAAGCGTGCCATACATCTTCATACATTTTTGCGTCCCCGGTTGCCGTCGCCGTCGCCGTCACCGTGCCGGTAAGTGGAAAAAACGCCCAAACTCGGTTGTTGTTGTGAGCTCATAACGATTTTCCGAATTATCCTTGTCCGAAAAAACATATCTTTATTTATACATATGAATGAAACCGTGAGTAGATGACTAGTATATATTTATTTAACATATAAGCAGTTTAGCCGTGGCCTCCCATTTGCTATGCTAACGAGCTTCACAAGGCCACACCGAGAAAGGTAATTGTATTCAGCCGTGGAGTACAGGATTGATTTACATTGTTATAGCTATCGAAATATATGGCTTCATCTATATCTTGTAGCTTATATTTATAATATGCTTGATATTTATATCTTGAAAAAAACTAACAACTTTAGGTTTTGTATCTGCTTGAGTGTCCCGCAAGTTAAATAAATAAACGGGCAAGTGCGAGTCGGACTCGTACATGAAGGGTTCCGTACCACCGTACAATGTTTTAAAACGCTGAAGAAACACGTTTCTTGTATGACGACCCCCTTTAATTATTAACTTCATCTTATTTTTAGTATTTTTTGCATAATTGGTGAAAATTTCAGGTGTCTCGCTATTACGGTTCAAGAGATAGAGCCTTGTGACAGACGGACAGGCAGCGGAGTCTCAGTAATAGGGTCCCGTTTGCACCCTTTTGGTACGGAACCCTAAAAATATAACTGCACTTGCGAAGTTTAGTATTTTATTGGGGTACAGCATGGTATTATAAAACAAGGTATTCTCTACCTGATGAGGAAATTCGTCAGGGGGTTCGGAAGTCACGGTAGCTCAACTGGAAGTGCACTCACAGCACAGATCCAATCTCACTCATCTCTTGGCAATTTTTTTTTATCACACGCACATTATAATGCTGTTTATAATTATTCCAATACCTACTTATTATTTACCAGTATCTTCGAAAACTTCAGTTTAGCATGTTGTAGTTTTTCCTTTCGTAGCATTTTAATATAGAAGAGCACCGTTGGCAAGAGCAAATAAATATTGATAAGGATATAAAACAAAATATTAATAAAATAAATCTTCGAAGCGTCAATTGAATAGTCCATGTCTACACATTTATAACTCTGATTTCACGCGTAAATCTTTACTAACGACCCGACAGATAAATGATCGAAGGCTATAAAAATCGGTGAGAATCAATTCCAATAACACTACAAGGTTGTTATGCATTGTTTAATAGCTGTATTAAGTTTGATTGTATTATGTAGGTATTATCTTTTTTTTATGTGTGTGCCATAAATAATCGTCCGGTCGTTCCGATCTTTAGAACATTCCTCCAGTTCTAACTTGTTTCAAATTCATAACAGTATATAAGCCGATCTTTAAAACGAACGAACCTACATATCAAACATTCCCCAATATTGTTTACCGTAGCTAATGCAATACCTCAATCAAAATTGTTCATCTATTACCGAAACATCAAATTTACACACAAACACTATATGACTGATTGGCTTATTATACCACCATAAAGTAAAGAGGAGAGCAGAAGCGACCCTTCGTACAATATTCTTTCGATCAATAAAGTTTCATTTAAAGTCTGTGCTTCTGTCACCACATTCGTCTCAAACTTTTTCGTCTGTGTGTTGCATGTCGCGTGACGGTCGGCCGCGAAAAAAGTTTCACTTTTACCGTTGTTTCATAAAACCACACAATCCTTTTTAATTTAGATCAAACACCATGTGACTATGACTTCATCGAAGTCAGTCTCCCTCTTATCTCATCGCATTCCCAGTTGCATCCTCAGCTGTGCTGCTTCAGAGCCCGGGGTGCGCTTTCCTGCTTTTTCTTCTCCAAATATAACATGCATGTCAATGGTCACCCAAGGATGCCAAAGACCTTGCAAAATGGAGAAGAAATAGCCGGAACAGTTTAAGTGATTTGGCTATAGTTTTACGACCGGCCACCTGCCTGACGTCAACCCACATTCGTAATGAATTTATGCGAAAAGTTTTACAACCGGCTGGCGCCCGACTTTAACCCTCCTTGGGAATGCAATTGTAGCACAAGATGTTTGTGCTAAGTCGTTTAGTCGCCTCTTACGACATTCACAGGAAGAGATGGAGTGGTCTTATTCTACTCTGCCGGGAACCACACGGCGAAGTAATACTAATTTGATTGATAGCCCAAATCGTTAGCCGGACACGATTGGCGGCGGTGTGTGAATTTGAATTATGTCATGCGGCAAGCAGCCCATCAATATTCTGATTCTCTTTCTTCACCATCATGCTAAACGTGTTCTTCGGGGCTAAGTCGGTGATCCCACTACACCGAGCACCGTCGTGGAGCGCGGTATGCAAGTATCTCAGTTTGTATGGAAAACACCTAGTCCAACACACTTAAAACGCGTCGACGCGCGGGAGCGTCAGTGTGTTGAACCGCGCTCCGCGACGGTGCGCGGTGCAGTGGGTTCACGGGAGACTCTCTCTCTACCTTGTCAGAGACGTGATATTGTATCTATATAAAAATTTATAACACGGCTGCCTAGCTTCTGGATGATGATGAAGCTTCATGAGGTTAAAGCGGTTATTACCCTATCAAATAAAAAGGAATCCTAACTAGGAAATCGGAAGATGTAATCGCAGTTAGGACTGATTGTATCCGATTTAGAGTAAAAAGGACGTTCCGACCGCTCAACTTCCTTGTGATCTGTTAATTCATTCCAAAACGCAATAGGTCACAAGTAACATGTTACACATGAATGACCTTATAATAAAAGCAATAAAGATCACGCGCCTCGATTTAGGATGCAATTTAGTATAGTGGGATCACTAGCTAACAATTTAGGAACCTAACTGTTCCTAGTTAAAGTTCCTACAAATTGGATAGTGTTATACCCGTTTAAGGTGAATATAGAAGCAAATGGCCTTGAAGTGGCGCCCTCATTTGAAATAAATTGTCAACTCGTAAATTAGGAGATAATTTCCATATTGCTAATCGTCACGCACTAGATAGCCCTTTAAATTATGTTATGAACAACCGTTGAAAGTATTTACATTAGTCCGTCTAGCTTTGAAACTTGCCTTCGCCAAAAGAGGGCACGGCAAGCTAGACGGATCACCAATAATAGTTTCAACGGCAGTTCATAAAATAATTTAAAGGGCTATCTAGTGCATCACGAAGAGCAATATGAAAATTATCACCATATTTACGAGTTTACAAATTATTTCACACTTCAAGGCCATTTGCTTCTATATTCACCTTAACACAAATAAATTTTAGGAACTAAACAGAAGTTACACTTCTATACGCCTCGTTACTTTGTACTTAATACTAATTTGATTGACAGCCCAAATCGTTAGCCGGACACCATTGGCGGGTATGATGAATGATTGAATGATTTATCAGTATTAATCGAGATCAAAGTTTATATTATAATACACGGTACAATAAATACTTGATTATGGGAGTTAACGACCATTATGTTTGGTATAGATCGTCTAGCCCAAAAATGAACTCCCCTTCACTAAAATATTTTTAAATAATAATTTATTTCTCATTCAAATTCTACAGTCAACATAGGTACTTCACTTCACTTTCAGCCCACATCAACCCACTGTACGGCATAGGCCTCCCTTTTTTTGCGCCATTCTATACGGTCCTGTGCCAGTCCAATCCACTGCTTTCCCACTGACCTCACAACATCGTCTGACCAACGGGCAGGATCATAGGTCATTTAATTCAACATCTGTTGGAAGACCATTAAAACAAGTCTAGAATGTAGCCCAGAAACCTGTACGCAGCAGGTGCAAAATCTTAGGCCTGCTGTGAAAACATCTGCCAAGATACATGTTTCCATTTGCATACAAAACAAATGTGCAACCGAAAAATATACCTTATCATTATGGAATAAAGTGTCAATTTCTACGACAGAGATATGTTTTGGAAAAATGTGACGTGAAAGTACGATTTTTAGTTTTAAACAGTACAGTTAAAGTAGCGTTTTCCGTGGATGGTTATTGGTAAAAGTATTGGTAAAAGATAACGGTAAATACGATTTTGAGTTTAAAACAGTGAAGTTAAGGTTCGTTTTCCTATGAACAGTTACTATGCCATTGATTGGCAGGTGATGAATGGTATTTGTCAAGGACTTGTATTGTGGCGTTTACAATAATTAATGTTAATTAACATACGTGCATTGAATTTTAAGGGTCTTCTTGAATTTCCGGGTCCCGAATAGTTAATTTGTTTTAACAGAAGAATTTTTAATTTTTGCGCCGCCCCTACATCACTATATTTAAAATATTATGTTACTTAGTATGGTTATTTTAATATTGTTAGACTAATAAATTAGTCTAATTACTTATTGATTCAATTAAATTGCATGCAACAGGCAAAAAAAAACTTGCACGTGTTAATGGGCCTTAATTTTTTAATAAAACCTACTAAAGTGGTTATTACACTATCCAATTTGAAGGAATCCTAGGAACAGTTAGGTTCCTAAATTGTGTGCTGGTCACACTATACTAAACTTTGTATCCTCGAAGAGTAAATTGCATCCTAATTCGAGGCGCGTGAATTACTGATCTTTATTGCTTTTATTAAACAATACTATACAATACAAAAATCTTTGTTGCACTCATTGGTTGCACCAAACAAAATTGAAAAATACAGGACAATGTCTATAATATAAGGTACAATTGGCGGCCTTATCGCCGAAGCAATCTCTTACAGGCAACCCTAAAGAGAAGGAGTGCGAAGTACATGAGTAAGATAACAGGTGGCACAGCTAAAATTCATAGGTTCATAAATAAATTAATACATGTACATAAATATTATACATATTACTAGCTTTTGCCCGCGGCTTCGCCCGCGTAGATTCGGGGTATGAAAAATAGATGTTGGCCGATTCTCAGACCTACTCAATATGCTCACAAAATTTCATGAGAATCGGTCAAGCCGTTTCGGAGGAGTACGGGAACGAACATTGTGACACGAGAATTTTATATATAAGATATGTATATACATAGCATAATAAAATAATAATAGATATAAATTTATTACGTTACAAGGTTATTCCTGTTTAACATGTTGCTTGTGACCTATTGCGCTTTAGAATGAATTCACAGATTATAAGGAAGAGTGGTCAGATCGTCCTTTTCACTCTAGATCGGATCCAATCAATCCTAATTGCGATTAGATCTTCCGATTTCCTAGTTTGGATTCCTTCAAACTGGATAGCTGTTTCATCCTCTGACTGCTCGGGATAATAGTTCTGGTAGTACAGAGAGGGTCGTGCTCATGCAGTGGAGACTAAAAAAGACCTGCTGATGATGTTTCATTCTTTCATGTTTCAGTATAATGTTTAAAGTATTATCAAAAAAATAAATATTAAATACGTTTCAATGGTCTTCGCCATCGTTTCGATTCGATACGGAAGTCGTAAAAGTAATGAGACATGAATGAAAGGCTCCCTTTTATTCCCAAGGAAATAAAATACAAGCACCCAACAAATCAACGAATGACCAATGCTATGAAACCAAGCTTTAAGTACAGACAAGCACTTTTAACACTTTCCGAGACCCTTTGCCTATGACGTAAATTAATATTCGTGTAAAAGAGGCGCTGGGCCTTAAGTCCGCCTCTTACATGTTTCGTAATAAAAAACAAAAATATAAAACACATTTGTAGACTTTTGACGTCGACCGTATCACAAGTAAAGTTTTAAGGTGAAGTGGTAGCATAAGTGGCGCCCTCATTTGAAATAAATTGTTTAAAACTAAATATGGTGATATTTAAAAATTTTATTTGTATCAATGTCTTGAAATACCTTTAAACTATTTTATGAATAACTTTTGAAAGTAATATTGGTAGTCCGTCTAGTTTTCAAACGGTTTTTCGCCAGAAGTGGCCAATTTTGGCGAAAACCCGTTTTAAAACTAGACAGACTATTAGTAATAAGTTCAATGGTTATTCATAGAATAGTTTAAAGGTCTTTTTAGACATTAACACAAAACAAATTTTTAAATATCACCATATTTAGTTTTAAACAATTTATTTAAAATGAGGGCGCCACTTATACTACCATTTCACCTTAAGTATGAAACGTTCGAATAGTCGATTCTATTCGAACGTTTCATACTGTAAATACTACGAACAATATAACAATAATTTGTGGTTATGGAACCACAAATGTTTAATTTATAACAGCATGATAACAGCGGTTTTTATGTGCTCCTGGCTTTCCTTTCGTGACAGATTTAAAATCCATATAAACAAACAAAACTGAAATAGATCTAAAATAATTTAAAATCCCTAAAAGGTGCTAGTGGCCAACACTTACAACAATGAATATTATAAAATCAAACACAGATGCCCACTTTGGGTGCCGTCTGTACCGCAAGTATGGTTTTAATTAGGAAACGTTTGAATAACCATAAACACGAAAGGGGGTGTTTTGTTTACAACCGCTGTTAAGTTTATGTGCGCCTGGCATGGTGCCTGGTTTCCCTTTTCGTGATTGACAGACTTTCAGTTAATAGACTAAGTGAAACTGACAGATACATAATTTCTCTAAAGGCCCATTTACACAGCGCAAGTGTCTTGTCTAATTAAATTGATACTTGTATGGTCTAAACAAAACGTCAATCATACAAATCATTTATTGACTTCAATTAAATTGTATACGTTCCGTGTGGTTTCTGGCAGAGTAGATTAGGACCTCTCCAAGTCTTCCAGTGGATGTCGTAGAAGGCGACTTTGGTAACACAAGCTAAATAAATCTTTTAAACATCAACGAGACCTCTCCAACTCGTCTGGCCAGCGTAGACAGTGTAGGCCAAATCCTCTGACTGATCTGGCTAAGTATGGCTCTGTAATACCTACAGAGAGGGTCGTCCTCCTGCAGTGGAGACTAAAAAAGACCTGATGATGAGGCTTACTGTATTACCAATTTTTTTTTACCATTCTTACCCAATAATTGAATTTTTGTACTAGCAGAATTTTGCCATTCTTAATAAAGTCATTATTACCTGAAACAAAATAAAAATAATTCATTTAACATGACAATATCTTCAGAATAATAGTAGAAGAAATAAAAAAGGGAGACGAGGAAGGGGAAGAGCGATAAAGATTTTCCAACAAAGGGGATGTTGCATAACGGGCCAGGTCATGAACACTTCCCCAAAAATAAAAAATAAATAATAGAAACCAATTAAGACCATCATATATTTGTTTTTTCGTGATCTTAATAGTGTACAAAAATACATTTTAAATCGCTTATTGTCGTATAATGGCGATACTGTCATGGCGCCTATATGTACGCAACCTGATTTAAACGTCACTCGCAGTTACTGTCAATGTCAGCTCAGTTGAAATAATGGGTGTCGGCCATTTTGGCGGAACTCACCTAACCTTAAATTACGATATTTTGATCCAAATGTACCATAGAAAGGCTACGATTTTATCGGATTTACTTAGAAAGCATTGATACCGGCCTAGCCGGCTTTCCATACATTTGTGGAACAACTCCTTTAAGAAAAGTTAGGACTAAGGTTCTGGACATCAAAAAGAGACGAATGGAGACATCTCCACTTAATCCGCTGATAAGAGCAAGCTCTTAAATAAAAACAACAGGAGGTAGTTACCATTTCAATTAAAAAAATAGAATATTTGACATGATATGTTCAGATGATATATTCAGACAGAAAGTGACTGAAGTTTTCATTGTTTCAGCCTTGAATCCAATCATGTGACGGTCATTTCATAATTTTGATATTTTGCAGTAATTACTGTTAATTGACACTAAAAACTTTCTCGTGTTAATAGCACAGTAGCGTGACGAGCTGGTACGGAGTATTTACGATTATTTTTCATATGAGTTTACTTTTTTGCAGTCACCAGAATTTTATTTACTTTTTAATTTTTTTTGAACTATAGAGTAATTCTGAGTGTCTACAACAACACGCGTTGATATGCGATCAGTGTCGCAAATTGTCGCACGACCGACGACAACCGTTGCGTGATAGTTCGCGACAGTTGCCTAAACGTTTGTTTGTTTAATTTCTTTATTGCACAAAAATTACATTTAAATGTACATTATTTAATACAAAGGGAAAAAGAAATAACTTGTACAAAGGCGGACTTATCCCAAGAAGGGATCTCTTCCAGTCAACCCAGTCTTCAAAAGGTTACATATTTTTGGAATGGGTGGAGTGTCAATATAAATACAAATAAATTTTGAAAATCCTAATACTAACTTAAAACGTAGTGGTTATATTCTCTTTGCAGTTGGACACCGTCGGCGACAGTCAGCTACAGCAGAACTTTCTACAGGAGCTCCATTGCCCGTGGGAAGTACGCTTTTGCAAGTCAAGCAACCCCGCGCGTGGTCCGCGCTTGGATGGGTGACCACAAGTGGCAAAGAATTTCCTCGAGCTCCTCCGTGCTTCGGAACGTCAAGCCGTTGGTCCCAGCTGTCATCATGGTATGGCAGTCGTCAAGCTATGTCAGATGCCTTTAGGCAGCTTGAAAAATCTGACACCAGTGTTGGCCACTTACACACACGAAAAACAAACAAAATCGCGAGTTACATTCAAATTGCATAGATATTACAGTGAAACGTTGGGAAGGAACGCACGCGCACGCGCAGAAAAGCACTGCTCTAGTAAAAGAGATAAGTCAGTAGTTATCTCTTTTACTTGAACAGTGTTGTAAAATAAAGTAAAAGATATAAGTAGTACAAGGGCAGTCCCTTGTACTACTTATATCTTTTACTTTATTTTATGTATTAAATAAATAATAAATAAATATATTTATGGACAAATTACACTGATTGTATTTAAATTACCAAAGTAAGTTTTAATTATCTGTATACATTTTACGTGTACATAAATTGGTTAATAAACGAGCAAAACTTATAAAGTATACTTCTACTGTACCTTGACCAGGCACATGCGTCCATAGATTGTATGACTTTCAATTATCATTAAACCGTGACCAGACCCTAACCTTTGGTCGTAGATTGTGTGGACTTATTTTTATAATGATTTACTTACAATAAATCAATAGTTAACAAATTACGCCACTTTGACAGCCGCGCGATTGGATTTTGTTAGTATTTTTCAGTGATTTTTCTGCCATGCAATTATTATTTTTGTTGGTTAGAACTATTTAGTTAATAGTAAATTGTACCTGGCATGAACATTGCATATAGTTTGAAATTTATTCTTTACATATATTGACACTTCTGTTTGTGTACAAATCAAAAATAAACGTCGTATCGTATCCAGTTCTAGATATTTTTATTTCAGAAA
Source organism: Acrobasis repandana (assembly GCA_963576875.1). NCBI lineage: Eukaryota > Metazoa > Arthropoda > Insecta > Lepidoptera > Pyralidae > Acrobasis > Acrobasis repandana. The sequence goes on along the minus strand of OY756230.1, from coordinate 2,888,690 downwards.
ACTCCACTGGCCAAATATACTCTGCTACAATTTTTTTAATAAAAAAACAACCGACTTTATTTTCTTCGATATCGTCAAAGTTCTTTATAATATCTTCACCAAAATAATATGGTAACTACCAATAAAGTAGTTAAAGGCTTTCAAATAATAATTATTGATATATTTTTTAAAACGAAAAACCCGTCTTTAATACTAGAAAAGATAAATATATTCAAACAGTTGTATACTTAAGAGATATTTTAATTATTTTAATTTAAAAACAAACTACACAACCGATTTTAATAATTTAGAGTACCCCTTCAAACAAAAAAAGAATTTTCCAAATCTGTCCAGGCGTCTTCGAGTAATCGGAGAATATACGAGTTCATAAAAAAACAAAAGATTCCGACGAGTTGATAACCTCCTCCTTTTTTTGAAGTCGTTTTAAAAAAGAATCATCAAAATCGGTTCACAATTGGTGGAGATATCGTGTAGCATACATAATAAATAAATAATTTTAAAAATCTTGTGAGCCACCTTTATTTAATTAAATACAATTTTATTATGAAAACTTTTGCAAACGTTTGTTACTGGGCGGATCGGTTTACCATGTTTTGACATAATTTAGTAACCTGTCATTGACTTCTTGTAATTTAAGAGCTTGATCTTGTTGGTAGAGTTAGGTGGAGATGCTGCCATTTTGCTCTTCTCTCTGCCATCTTTTTAGTGTCCTAATAGGACCTTAAGTTTTTCCAACAAATTAAAGAAAAGTTAGGACAACTTTTCTTTAATTATGTTGAAAAAACTTCATCCCCGGTCTTCCTTCTTCCACGTCTTCGTTTTAGTTGCCGTTGACTGTAAGTACTAAAGTAAACTGCAGTGGAGACTTCTGACAGGTAGGCGGCGCCAAACCGATACCGGTCGACAGGTGGCGCCGTGTGGCGCTGCGCTGCGGTGCAAGTCTTGGTGCCAACACAAGGCAGGGTTGTCACGAAGTAAATAAAATAGTTGGAAAATAGAGGAAATTCAAAAAAATCTAAATTCAAATGTTTATTCAGTAATTAGGCCTTGGCAGGCACTTTTACACGTCAATAATTTTTGTATTCATTACGTGTTAAATAGTATAGGCATAGAATAAAGTAAGATTAAACAGAACGGAATCTCCTAAGGTACGCGCAATAGGCGTCCCCGTTCCCCGCACCCGCACCTCTCCCCCGGTTCTTGACGGCCAACGTGAGTCATCGAGGCGAAAACGGGGGAGAGGTGCGGGTGCGGGGAACGGGGACGCATATTGCGCGTACCTTAGGAGATTTCGGCCTGTGGTATAGGGTCAAAAGGATGGCTCAGGAGAAGGAGACATGGAAACCACTCCACCGACAAGAACGTAGTTCTTACAATATATAAGTAGATATATATATACTTATATACAGGGTCTAACAAAATATACTGAAACTATTTTAGGGATGAATTTAGTACATGATACTGAACAACTTTCTCCAATTCTTCTTTGCTGGTCTGGGAGAAAAGAAAAAACATAGAATGTACCAGCTGCTTCTCTTCCCGTGCAGATCGTAAAAGCCGATCGAGGGAATGGGCGAGAATTTGAATCATATGAATAGGCGATGCGGTTAGCAACCCATCACTATTATGATTTCCCTTTTCCACCTTCATGCCAACCATTACGCTAAAAGTGGCCTGGGCTTTACCGCCCTTGGCTCTGTCTACCCCGTTAGGGATAAAGACGTGATAGTGTATCTGTATGTAACTTTCTCCAAGGAACATATATCGAAATATAAAAAATAATTTATCTACTTTCTTCTCCTTCTTCTTCTTCATCTTAGCGCATTCCCGGTTGCATCCTTAGGAGTCTTGCTTCAGGGCCTGGGGTGCGCTTTCTTGCTTTTTCTTCTCGCCTTTCTTTCAGTTTAAACGATTTGGCTGTAGTTTTACGACCGGCTGTCTGCCTGACGTCAACCCTCCCTGGGAATGCAAATGTAGCACAAGATGTTTTTGCTCAGTCCTTTAGTCGCCTCTTACGACATACACAGGAAGAGATGAAGTGATCTTAGTCTAGGCCGGAAACCCCACGGCTCTCTATCTACTTTATTTTATGCTCATTTACACAAATTGACAACCCTAAAAGCCGGACGCACTCCCGTTTACACTTAAGTTTATTATTAACAGCATTAAACCTTATTCTAAGCAATCTGTTCTCTGTAGTTAGGAGTCAGGGGTACCAACCCACTTACCATCCCTTGGCAACTTGTAACTTGTTTCGTTAAATGTTGGAGCGTCCATTTTGAGTTATTTCTAAGTTAGCATTCGGCAGTTTAACGGGACATCGTTCAGTGGAAAGTATGTATTTTCGAACTCGTATTATTTTGAAGTTCAGTTGACGAGTTAGGAATAATTAGATTGACGCATCATTTGGTCACAACAATTAGTACGGAGATACGAAGTTCTTCAAAATCTTTTATCAAATTAAATATACAACGTGTTAATTAAATAACGAAAAACCTCTCAGATGGTACATCAGCTCATGAAACTGATCAACATTTTTTCTACAACTTTCATGAAACTCAAAAAAAACTTGAATTTTCATACAAACTGATCAGCTGATCGAGTCAATTTGTATTAAAAAACCGAATTTTATTTTTGGCATTTTGGGAATGTTGTAGAACAAAAGTTGTTCAGTTTCATGGACTGAGTTACAAACTCAGAGGTTTTGCGTTATTTCATTACTTGTTGTATAGAGTATCGCCAAATTTCTTACATTATCCAGAGTTACACATGCTTTATTTTTTAAAGGGCTAGTTTTTTTTAATCTGAAGTTTTTATTAAAAACGAAAACGATTTTATTCAAACAAATTTGTAAGTTTTTATCGAATCGTATTCATTCATAGTTTTGAGAAGCCAAAAGAAAAAATTAGGGATAAAACTCTCAGTTAAGAGTTTTTTCCGAATTGAACCCTTAAACCACAACTGGACAACCAAATTAACAGTGTACGGGCGAAAGTAAGGAAAGCAAGGTATAAAAGTGCAAATTGGTCTTTTATGTAGAGCAGCAGATGTGGAAACGCATCTGCTGTAAACAAACCAGATTGCGCCGAAAACACTTTTATAGTGAAATCTTGTTACTTTTTACACGACTGCACCAAAAAGGAGTGTTGTGTTTTCAGGTTTCATGTATTTTTAACTCGTTCTTTATAATGGAATTAAAGCTACTTGAAATAATTAAGCGAGTACTTATTACCACAAAGAATAAAAATAATATAAAGTTAAAAATTTAAGGGGGTCGTTATACCAGAAACGTGTTTTTAGGGTTCCGTACGGAACGGGACCCTATTACTGAGACTCCGCTGTCTGTCCGTCTGTCCGTTTGTCCGTCTGTTTGTCTGTCCGTCTGTCCATCTGTCCGTCTGCCACAGGGCTCTATCTCTTGAACCGTAATAGCTGGGACCTGAAATTTTTACCGATTATGTATTACTATGACCACTATAACAACAAATACTAAAAGTCCCATGAAGGGTTCCGTAGCAGCAAGTAACTATATATATATGAAAGTTCTTGTAGTTCGATGTTGATTGAATCAAAGGTAAATTGCGGTTTACGATTATGACAATTAAAACAAACTACTTACTAGATCTCGTTCAAACCAATTTTCGGTAAAATTTTGCATGGTAATGTACATCATGTATTTATTTTAGTTTTATCATTCTCTTATTTTAGAAGTTACAGGGGTGGACACACATTTTACCACTTTGGAAGTGTCTCTCGCGCGAACTATTCAGTTTAGAAAAAAAATGATATTAGATACCTCAATATCATTTTTGAAGACCTATCCATAGAAGTATCCACAAGTATGGGTATGTTGAAAAAAAAATTTTGAGTTTCAGTTTAGTTTAAAAATTTATTGTTTTTTTTTTCTATTTTTGTGTGAAAATCTTAATGCGGTTTACAGAATAGTTCTTATAGTTTCGGAAAAAAGTGGCGTGACATACGGACGGACTCCATAAGGGTTCCGGTTTTTGCCATTTGGCTACGGAACCCTAAAAACATACAGTCGAATTGATAAGCTTCTTTTTTGATTAAAAAAAGCATCTAAAACTCATCGGTCGGATCCAGTTTGCATACAAAAACGGACGGAATTTAAACGGGGTATTACTGCCAGGCGGATTTACGTTATACGGCTAAAACCTGGTTATAACTGTTCAGCTGGGCGGTGGCACTAAAGCTGTAATAGAGACGTTTGCACTGAAAAATCTATGTTTTTAAACGAGTTTGTAGTTTTTGTATTAAAAATAAGTTGAAAATTACCCTTCAATTTTGAAAATCGGTTAACTGTGTATCTAAGTGATTACTAAGAATATAAATCTTTTTACTTCATATCATTTTTTTTAAAAGTATCTATAGTAGACTATCCTTAGCTTTTTAATATGGATCAAGTAATTATTTAAGAAATATTTTAAAACTTTAATCTAAACAATGACTAAAAAGTTTGAAGTTCAAGACGAATCAATTGAGCCCAAACTCAGTGGATATGTTGTTTTATCACAGAGATTCCGTGACCACCTTCCAGCTCCATCATCAGATCAGGTCATTAATACCATGATATTGCATTGTCTGTCACCCAACTTACATAAGCATGTGAAGTTTCAACTCGATCGAATGATGGGAAGTGGATATATTATTTTGCAAGATGATTCAAACACACCACGTGGCAGGTGAAGTGAAACCAAATAAAAGCTTGTAAAAAAATACGTATAAGCATCATCAGGTGATGCACTATGGGTGAGTAGTTTAATTTTGATACAAAACAGTATTGATAAACGCCGCCGGCCAGAGCGCGTGTTGCCTTTTGGAAAACGCTTCTGATAATAAATTTTCATGGTATCTTTAAAATCAGCATGGATAATTTGACACGTATTCATATGTTACTAAGGTACATAATACGGCCATAACATTATCTAATTTACGGATTTACAAGTAGGTTGGTGGTATTCACAATACATTTATGGAAGTATCCGCGTGAAATAGAATTTCTCTCGTGCCTTGTTCACATAAGATTTGTAGCTAAATATTCTTCTTCATCCAAGCGCTTTTCCGGCAGCATCCTCAGCTGTGCTGCTTCGGAGCCCGGGGTGCGCTTTCCCGCTTTTTCTTCTCCAAATATTACATGCATGTCAATGGTCACTCAAGGATGCCAAAGACCTTTCAAAATAGCTAAATCGTGCTAAATATACGTCAGTAGAGTAAATGCGAACCATCGTAAATATGTCCTAATTTATGAGCATTTCTTTCAAAATCCGTCGAGCATGTGAGTATCGCCGTGGGTCCAATAAAACATTTACAAATTGTCGTACAAATCGACCACGATAACAAGGCGCCTACTGTTCATAATCTGTGATGTATGGACATTCGTCATGGTAGACATTGTATTTGGTAGACATAGTAAACCATGGTATTTCTTTCTGATTGATTGCAATTTCTTTAAAGTTACAAATATTTACCGAAATCTGACATGTCGTTTCAAAATAAAACGTAGACTACGTTTGTATGGGAAACTCTGATTCTGTCTAGGATAAGGACTATTAGGCGTTTAGAAACATTACTTAAATAGCTCATAATATAAATTTCATAAGAACTGCGTGTGTAAATCGATTAACTAAGCACTAAGCTTTTTAGGTCATGTAAACTGTGCATCAATGGCAGTTGCAACCAATTTATTGACCGAAACCGCCACTCACAGAATGTATAGAGCAAATTGAATCTATTCAAACCTCGCCATAATCCGTAGCCTGCAGGCAGAGAAAGTCCTTTCTGGTGCTTTCTCCTGGGCATGGTGGTCGCCATCTACCAGATTAAGACGATAACTGTTGTGATTTATCAGGCACGTGACACTGTTGGCAACAAGGTAACCTACACAAGAAGTTTTACTGTAACACATAAAAATAATGGATTCAGGTGTAACTAAAATCCTTCAACTGATAAATTGTTTGGTATTAATTGTTTTACTACATTGCTTAAGGCGACGTGGGTTCACAATTTGCAATACTGTGCGTGTTTTTGAAAATCACTGTTATTAAACTACTTCAGTTTATACCACAAAAAATTTACATAAAAATCTTAAGGATTTTCTCTAGACTACAGACAATAGCCAAAACACGATTGAGCATTTTTAGCTCGATAGAAAAAAATCACAAATATACCTCTAAATTGCCTAAATTTGCCTTTATAATACATATTACTTTTTTATACAATCACTTTTTTATATGAAAATTATACCAAAAAATGTATTATCTAAATATCTATCCGTTTTGGCTACAAAAAAAATTATAAATATAATACAAAAAAAAGAAATATCGTCGAGCACGGCTTTCTTCTCTTTCGACGAATATTTCACTGTGTTTTATTTATTGTTTTTTTTGTATTATATTAATATTTTTTTGTAGCCAAAACGGATAGATATTTAGATAATACATTTTCATATGGCGCTAATTCATTCGTAGATTTTGTAGCATCTTTACATACACGTCACAATGCTATCTTTTCAGTTAAAACATCAACATTTTCGATCACTCATTTGACAACTATCAACACAAATCACAGATAATCTATTAAGGTCGTACCAGCGCTACGTTTGATGCTGACAGTTTACTGCATGTCTGGTAGGTATAATGATGTTTATATTGGACGAGCGAGCAAGTTAAATAGCGAGTAGTAATGTCAAGAGTAGAGTACCACTTTCAAATTCGAGTTTTCGCACTCATAGTGTTCTTGGATGCATTCTTAGATGTGCTATGCTTCAGAGCCCTAGGTCCACTTTCTAAAGTTCTTAGTGAAAAAAAAATCCGGACAGCTTGCTATTACACGGCAATTGTGATTTTTTTACTTTTATAACGAACTATGAAGCGTAGTTTTTAGTACATTTTAAATACTTTGCGGCAGGTATCTTAAAGGTTATGGCTGCTATGATTTAGGTACATTAAGATTATTTTAATATTTCAATAATATTTAGGGTATTTCAAAAGGTTTTTTGGGCATTCAAGATACATTAGCTCTTATTTTATTATTTAATTCAGTTTTACGTAACAAAATTTCAAAAGTTAATAAGATTTTTTTTTTCAGTCTGAGTTCTGATAATGCTGACCTGAAAATATTTCTTCAATATTTTAATAAAAATAATGCTGCCAGTTAACTTGCCCAATGTGAATATCGTATCAGATAAGAATGCAATACAGATGATGTCACGTATAGAGACGTTATGGAGATGGATCAGTTCTGGAAAGTGCTTTATGACTAAGATTATTCATGTGATTATTTATGACTTATAACACGTCCAAAGTAAGTCTAGATAATACCAACGTGAAAAATTCTAGTTCTGTCTTAAACCGAGGCTCCATTGAATCTGAGCGTGGAAGTGCTGTGTTTTGAGTTTTGACTACTTTTGACAGCCAATAGTATTCCGATGTCACTAGACAGATACACTCAAAGACCAAAAAAGGTACCTCCATAAAGAGATAATCTGGTTAAAACTCATCTTTTGTCACATTTCCTCTTATTGGCATTTGCCGTTGCTAGAATGAGACTTCGCTTAATGTCAAAAGTAATAATGTTTTCTGCTTAATATGGTCCGAGAGCTGGCATGAATTTTTGGGTAGGTATTTGAGGCAAGTTAAAAACTACTACTAACTAAACTACGCTACACACCAGCCAGGTCTGGAGTTCCGTGTTGGGGTATAATAGGAGAGGTATGTGACAAGTTTTCAACTTGCCTCAAATACCTACCCAAAAATTCATGCCAGCTCTCAATAAAATTTAAATGACATTGTCTAATGACATTAACTTCTGTTTACGTAACTTTTATATTTAGTAGCGTCATACACGTCCGGGTCCTGGCGTACCGCGTTAAAAAATACGCCACTACGTTTCAAATCTGGTTAAAAAAGGAAAATAGGTAATAAATTCCTACTCACAAAATTTGTAACACCATTTTTACAGCTATTTGTAACTAGATCCGTTTATATGACACTTTCCTTCAATGAAAAAATATTTTAGGTACTCTTAAAAACTACGAGAAATCCAACCTTACGTACCTCACATAGAATCCAAATTCTTATGATAACAGTGCATTTATAAATTTTACCGGGAAGAAAGCGGTTTATGTAGAGCTAAGGTGTTTTTGTCGTCTATAGTTACAAAACAGTTTTTTGGCCTACTACTTCCCGCCACGGTCGAATAAGTTTTTGATCTTCGTTACGTGATACGATTTTCATTATATTTAAGTTATTTATTAGTATATGTAATGACGTTAGTATAAAAAAACCTTTTTAACGCTTTTAGCACGTTATTTTATACACATGACTACTAATAGTTTTAATACACACACATACACGAGATTTTATTCCTTATGGGGCAGACAGAGTCTCGGGCCATAAGAAACGAAGCCCACATTCTTCCTAATGTGGGCGTGTAAATGGAAAAGATTAGAGATAAAGGCCAGCAGCTAGATTTCGTTTTACTGATGTTCAAATTACATAATAGGCTAGTTGACTCTTACAATTTAATTTTCCACTTTTCTATTTGACATGAAAACCTGTGTACAAATTCATTCGCATCTCGAACAATGCAAGCGGCTTGAAATACGAGTAAAGACCTTATCCTTTGAGGACAAAAACAGTTATTGCAACAAAGGGCACGAGAACTAGAGCCTTCGGGCCTCCACCTGTCGCCAACTCGAGTCAACAGCACTATAAACACATTTATGTTTATCTAGTGGTGGGACACTGTCGATAAAAGAGATGTCGAAAAAGGAGAGGTAAACATTTTTTGTTCGTTGTTATGTACTGAACCACCCTTAAACCATGAACTAAAAAAACTATGCCTATATTTTATTGTTTTAAAACTTAATGATGTTACAAATATTAATCAGCAACATGCTTCGTCAAAAAAGTACAAATGTATATCCGCAATATGCTTCGTCAAAGGTTTACAGAAATAAATCCTCAACATGCTTCGTTAAATCAAATAAGTATATTTCAAAAGTCCCCCACGGTTCGTACTCAGGCCAAAAGGCCCAATAATGTTCGCGGTATTTCCCCTTTGAATGGCTATTGAGTTATAGAGAGCCTTTGATCCATGAACTTGAACACACCTACATCCAGTGAATTGTAGTCGTTACTTCAAAAATATAGTTTTATTTTTATACAGATTGAGCTAGCCCCAAAGTAAGTTCGAGACTTGTGTTATGGTATACTAACTTAACAATACTATATTTATAAAAAAAAATTATATATACAAAAACATATATATAATATATATAACTATCGCATCACTGTCCCACCACTAAGTTAAAAGAAAACAAGTCGTTATCATTTTAGGTTTCCGTGTTCCTGCGTACGTTAAAAATGTGCTAATTTTGTTATTTAAATTTCAAAAGTAAACGGAAAAATGCTTTTTTTGCGTACTAATAAAGCTCAAAGTGGTCCAACACAAATTTGCAAAACAAGGTTCGGTTTTAGGGTGAAAATTATAAAATTCGGTTGGTTTGCCCCTACAAACGCTAATTTGATCGTGTTGCGATAAACTCGAATTTTTTTATGATAACAATGTGCTTTCGTTAGTCGTTCTGTTTGTGTAATTTGAGACATTTTTTAATAAAAAGAATTTTGTATGAATATGGCAACACTGGTGTGAGTTTGCGTCATTTTAAAAAGTTCACGGACGCGATATTTTTGTTCTTGTTACCAAAACGGTCAACGCATCAACTGATATCGTGATATTTATTATGCTCAATGCAAAAAGATAAATGTAAGAGAAGCTTTCTGACTCTTCTGTTTGATATTGGTCAAACAAATTAGATTCTATTCCATTTTTTACGAGTAATAGGGGGATTTGTGAAACAGTCGTGTATGTATGTATGTGATAAAGCTGCCTAAGCCTGGATGAGATCTACGTACCTGCCGGAGCCTCAAAAGCTCAAAATAAAGTGCCAATATCAGGCGCACCCATCGAAGTTCAGTCCGTAGCCTGCGATGCTTAACATGCGCTAATGCAAGAAAGCACCATTGAGACATAAGGCTCCTAACTTGAGTACCAGATTACGGAAGCTCCGGATATAAAGCTGTGTTGTGCTTCAAATAGCTTAACATACAGTCGCGGCATTCATTGGAGCGTTGGCCTAACATCACTACCATAAGATGTCCGTCTGTAATGCACTCTGTTGAATATAACGTGTGGGAATCATTGAGAGTAGTGTGGTTGGGAGGAAATGAATGATCTTGTTTTAATTTGTCATTAGTCACAATATCGCTTATTCGTCTTAAACTCCTGTCTAAATAGTAAATAAAAGTGGTGGCATCAGTTTCCGTTTTCTTCAGTTACGTATTTGTGCAATCGATTAAAAAGCTCGCTTTCGGATAAAACCTTAGATGCTCTCTCTTTCTTGAGGACCCATTATCAAGAAGAAAAAGCTCTAAAACAGTAGATATCCTAAAATTGAAGAAAAAAAAATATGGTCGCACGTAATATTTAAAGGACAGAAAAATTCTAATCAATATTGTTAAGTACTTTAAAATTATGAAAAGTGAAAACAGTGTTTTATTTTAAATATATTTTTATACCAATCTGTTTCGTTTGCTATGAAGATTAAATTTCAAAAAATTAAACCAGTTTTTTTATTTTAGATTTTTTTTCATAATATCTTGTATTATATGTATAAATTAACACGTACATAGAGTGGACGTTCCTGTAACGATTAACGGCTGATTTTATGCTAATTGATGGTAAGATTAAAGACTGATTTGATGCCAATTAATAGCAAGATTAAAGACTGATTTGATGCCAATCAATAGTAAGATTATAGACTGATTTGATGCCAATTAATAGTGAGATTAAAGACTGATTTGATACCAGTTAGAACTGTCAAACTGTATGACGTTGAAAGTTGTTGACTAATTTGTAAAAATCATAAATATTTAAAGCTGTACTCGTATTAGATAAAGCTGTGATGATTTAGTTTGTTATATGAATAAAAGTTGACTTTTAATGACCTATGTTTTAATTTTAGCTTAATACTTCAAAAAATAACTTTTTGAAAAAGATATACCTATGAACTTCCACCTCAATACCGGAATTCCGGTATTAATACCGATTTTGAATTTTTTTCCGGTATTGATACCGGTATTCAAAATATCCGGTATTTGGAAGCCCTAATCTGGAACCAGTAGCTAAAATTTAACTTGCAAGATTTGCCCAAACAAATAAACAATAACAAACACGTCAATTAAATAAAAGCTTATAAAAATAGTCAAGCTTTCACTGCTCTCTGACTGAAATAACATTTCCATCGCGAGCAAAATTGCTAACAGTGAGTACCTAACCTAACGGTACTTCGCTCAAGTACTAACAGATACGGGTACAAAATACTCGTAAAACGTAAAAAGTGTGGTTTTATATCTGCGACTTTGACCGTGTCAAATTAATCCTGGCCTTTTAATGTTTTTTTTGTTGTTGTATCGTAATGGGTCGTACTCGTATATGTACATCAAAGGTCCAGGAATATACAGGGTTACTTTTTAAACACCGGCAACATTTTTGGAGCAAGTTTAGTATATGTCTATATGATACTGAACTACTTCCAATAAATATTTTTAGCGAAAAACTAAAAAAAATCGGCTTTCCATACAAATCAGCGCTTAGCCAAATTGATTTTGCATGGTAATCCGATTTTTTTTCCGGTGTTTTGAAAGTAACTCTGTATAAAAAAAACTTATTTGACTGGTTGGAAATAAAACCTAAAACCATGTGGTTGACTCCCCTCGCCCTAGACTTTTCCATGCAAACGTATTATATAGCTTTTATTTTGAAATAAAATGACAAATTTCGTCTGTATTTTGTATAAATAGGTATATCTAGGTATATCTGGGCACATAACTAGTTTTGGAAAATCAAAATATGAACTTAAAAGAAAATTTAAGGGTGTAGAAGTTTTCCATACTGATGGTCAAATATGATGGAAACGTCTGAAATTTGTATGGAAAAGTCTGATTTTGTTTAAGGTAAAGAGATTAAGCAACAAAACCGTTACCATTTAAGTCAAAGTAGATTTTCTAGTTTGACACACTTCTGAATGGACAACCAAAAACAAATTGGTTAAGTACTTGTTTACCATAAAAGTTAAAAGGTAGCCCACTACAGCCAGTGACCACTCTTGCCCAGGTCAAGAGACTTTGGTCGGATAACAACCGTGTGAAAATCACTAGAAAGAGAAAGACAAATATAACGCTCGCTTTGTCACAGATTCTCAAAGGCTGATGTCAGTGTTTCCCAGTATGGCTATTCTATTTGCATAGAGCTATGCGAAATGTAGAGAGGACATGCAATATTTAAATGTTGCGGTTAGGTGTGATAATACTGATAATTAAATACGATTTATGTTAATATTTAAATGTGACAAATTATTTTATAGGCGAATATAGATGGCTTTTCTTGGAACTGTTGGGTTCTGAACTATAAATATGAAACTTTTGACTGTTTGGACTATTTTAGTTATTAAGAATTTCTAGAAGATAATTTAAATAGACTTAATCCAAACAATTCCAATATCTTATTTATTAACGTAATTTAACACATAAGTACGTATAAACAAAAAGACATTAGCGAAATAAATTATAGCACATGCTGTACTAGACCAAGGAACATTAATAAATTACTTATTAAAAACGCTAAGTTTAAAAAAAGTTCATCGCTTTTCATAAGGTACCAAGCAAATGAAATTACGAAATTGGTTTACTCAAAAACTTATTTATTTATTAATTTATTAAATCTTTATTGACCACAATGGTACAAAACTTCTAGTGGATTTCAATTATTCTTTGCATACCATTATTAAATATAAAAACAAGTATGTGCTTTCATTTATTACCCTACCATATACACTTAAATCATTGATATTTTTATTGTGACTAGTGAATTAACTATCCAGCAAAATGTTAAAATATCATGATTTTATATTGGTTTTTAAATCTCGTTTTACATAAAAAATAAATCGTAATTTTATTCAGAATATCAACATCGTAGCTAACTAATGTATAACTATTATTTTTTTATAATTTTTCAAAAGATAAGTAGTACCTACGTACAGCAAATATATATATACAAAGACAACAAAAAGCGCATTTATTTTTGGTAAGCCTTTTCAAATTGAAAGGTTCACAGGTTTAAAACAAAACATAGACGCAAGAAAGTGTTAAAGCAGTTTATAAGCGGATTACATTACAAAGTTTATCTCAAACAAGCTATTCTGAACTTTATTGCTAGTGAGTCATAGTTTAAATTTATTCTAATTAATCCGAACACCGGGAGTGAAGAGTTTGTTACAAACAAGATGTGGCCATTAATATTAATGCGATGCTAATGTATTTAACTGCATAATTGAAATTTAGTGTAATAATAAGAGTGCAGATTTAACCGAAGTATGAAATAACAGGGAACTCGGATTTCGCTTGTATGGGTTACTTATACAGGATCATAAAAAAATTTGAAATTAAGATTATTTTTTCGATAAATTAAGATAAGTAAGCCAAAGAGGTTTGCAAGGATTGTAGCAAGCGGAGATTCATTGTCTTTGCCTACCCCCATGAGAAATAGGCGTAATAATTTGTATGTACCAGTGTAAGATAAGTACTTTAATTTGGTATGCAATAATAAAATCTGATGTTTAATGCTGATTTGGTATGCAATACCAAATCAAAATTAAACATCTTAAATAAATCTGATTTAATATTTAGTTGCAAAAACCTTATGCAAAGGATAACTATAATATACAACCTAACAAAATATTGTCCTTGAACTTTTTTTAACACATTTTCTTATTACAGTTATATCCTCTATGTATGTGTATATTTAATTTGAACACTGCCATCACATAAATTTTCAATTACATATATGCAATTAATTATGCCACATCTGTATCTAACAATCTTATCTAAATCTGTGACAACTATCTAGGTGTGTTTGTTGACAGTTATTAATGTGTCAAGAACGATTCATTAGACTATTCTTAGGCTTGTCTTGTCGAGAAATATCGCTTTGTCTTCCTAATGGCATTCAAGTTTATTTATTTCTAAACTTGACAATGGGTAACGTTTAGATGATATAATAGTGCTATTATTAGTAGGCTGATGATTACAATTATGTTTCGATAAAGACAATCTTGTTAGAGTAGCCATTATTAGAGTCTGATTTTTAAGCAGATCCATTTTTATTTCATACTGGTCCAATGAAAAATCGTAAATGTGTCGCTTCGTTTCCCGCGCAAAAAGAGAAAAGAATTTCCTACTTTTCATAAACCACATTGCGAAAACCCTAAAAAAATGAAATACATACATACTTTTACGTATGTTTAAAAATAAAAATAGATCATTTTTTTTCCGCTTGACCTACGTCGCGTCGTTAGACGTCTAATGAAAAATCGTACAATGTGCCAGCTGCTTCGTCTTCCGCGCAAGAAGAAAATAGAAGTTGGTCAAGCGAATGAAAACGAGTTCCTACTTTTTATAAACCACATGGCAAAAACCTTAGAAAATCAAATACATTATACGTATGTTTAAAATAAAAATTTTTTTTTTTTCGCTTGACCTACGAATACAGGGCATCTGAATGTCTGACTAAATCAAATACTTAATGATACAAATTATATAATAATGTTTACATTAATCAGTACCTAAATATAATTATGCCTTGACGAGCATGATCAAAAACAAACATCTAAGCCAATTAGTTTGATTAAAAGTGTCCGTTCGCCTCCCGTAAACATCTTAGATCTTCATTATTAATTATAACGCTCTGATTAGTATTTTAATGTAAATTGAGCGATATTTTTTTATTATTTGCCGAAAGTATGATGGAAAGCTCTCATACTTTTATACTCAACTAGCTGTGCCCGCGACTTCGTTCGCGTGGTTGTCGGAATGTTATATAGCCTAAAGCCATCCTCTATAAATGGACTACCCAACAAAAAAAGAATTTTTCAAATCGGACCATTAGTTCCTGAGATTAGCGCGTTTAAACAAACAAACAAACTCTTCCGCTTTATAATATTAGTATAGATTAAGTAAACCGTGTATGTTACCTACCTACTTCTCGTAATTTCTCGACAACTTTCTTTTGTGAGATTTTATACCTACGGATATATTTTTAGGATTTTTCGGTTTCTTCCCACCAAATGGACTTCCTATTACTACGTGAGTACTGGTTCTTATTCTGTGCTATTGCTCACGTCGAAAAAGAGGGGTGTTATAAGTTTGACCTGTCTATGTGTCTGTGGATCTGTGTGTCTGTCTGTTTGTTTCTGTCGAAATCGGTCTATTCGTTTAGGAGCTACGATTCCTAAACGAATAAACCGATTTCGATGCGGTCTTTTTTAATCGAAAGCCTTATCTGTCGAGATGGTTCTTAGCTATGTTTGATGAACATCGGTTCAGCCGTTCAAAAGTTATTGGGGGTGAACGCTTTAAAGTCGGGAGTTTTCTAGGAACATTATAATTTTTCCTAACTTCAGAGTTTGGCTGTACCAAACTGCCATGAATGCAAGGCAAACCATGTGCAATATTAATGTTCAAAAAACATGCAAAATAAGTCTTATCTGAAATGCCTACACAGTCGCAATCGTAAAATCACCTAACCAAGCCTATCGTATGGACGTCACGTTTCTTAGAAGCTACAAGGCGAGCCGCTTAGCGGAGGCGTGTTTTTTGAGATTTGGTACCCAGGGCCTTAGATTTGTACCCTCGTATTTTATAATTAAAAATTGGGGTACAATTTTTAGACATTGCGTGGCTTTGATTGCACCATATTTAAGAAATGTCCCTTAAGTCCCTTATCACGTACATCGCTGAGTTTTTATTTATTTTAAATTCACTTTTATATATTTTATTATTTGACGGTTTCTCCGCCCGAGTGCTAACTATGCTGTCTGATAATTTCTTCTGTGCTGGTCGGGGTGAAAAGAATATCTGCTTCCCTTCCAGATCGTAAGGCCAATCGAGGGAATGGGCGAAAATGCCATTATTATAAATAGCAATCTTTTACTAATTTGATTCCTTTTTCCATGTTCTTATCAACCATTTTCTTTAATTTCTCTAAACCTTTCACTAATTTGATTCCTTTTGCCATGTTCTCACCAACCATTTTCTTTAATTTCTCTGAACCTTTCACTAATTTGATTTTTTTTCCATGTTCTCACCAACCATTTTTTTTAATTTCTCTGAACCTTTCACTAATTTGATTTTTTTTTCCATGTTTTCATCAACCATTTTCTTTAATTTCTCTAAACCTTTCACTAATTTGATTCCTTTTTCCATGTTCTTACCAACCATTTTCTTTAATTTCTCTAAACCTTTCACTAATTTGATTTCTTTTTCCATGTTCTCACCAACCATTTTCTTTAATTTCTCTAAACCTTTCACTAATTTGACTCCTTTTTCCATGTTCTCACCAACTATCACGCTAAAATGAGGCCGTTGGGTCTTGCTGCCCTGGACTAGACCCAAATTGCTCAGCTCCATTAGTGTCAGCGACGTACAAAAATAAGGTTGATTTTAGTTAGGAAAAATTGTAAAGATAGGTTTTATAAGATAAATTTTTCCCATAATTAAAATCCCTTAAGATAGTTGTATAGTTAGTTAAGTTTTATGGAAATAAATACTTTTTTATTAGATAGGGCATTAATTAAGTTAAAATGTATGATATTCTAGGTTGTTTTATTTCCCTAAGTTACGTTATGGTATATTGTAAGAAAGAGATAGCAATATTGATTGCAAA
The DNA here is from genome assembly GCA_963576875.1 of Acrobasis repandana. Taxonomy (NCBI): domain Eukaryota; kingdom Metazoa; phylum Arthropoda; class Insecta; order Lepidoptera; family Pyralidae; genus Acrobasis; species Acrobasis repandana. The sequence continues at coordinate 2,871,887 of OY756230.1, read as the reverse complement.
CTAAAAAGCAATACCTTAACGAGAACCGCTAGATGTTTTTTGTAAATAACTCAATAATTACTGATTATATGTCGAAAATCAGTATTATAAAACATGTAAAAAGATGAAACACAGGACTTAGAATTAAGAAATTGTAAAAAATTGTCTACCTTCATAGTACAAACCGATAAGAACTGTAGATTACACTAGAAAGAGATGCACACATAAGATAGAAAAGGAAATAGGGAAAACAGAACCGTGTGCAAAAATTTAATGGTCAACATAGTAAGTTTTTAAAGTGTAAAATAATTCAAATGTTATGATTGGCTTGGTTTTCGCTGAATTCTACAATCTAGACAGCCCAAAATTGTATAAATTAAGTCACGGTTTGTATGGAGGTATTCAGTTTACCTCAAGCAGTCCAGTGATAACAAGTAGTGAATAGTAGTAGTGAATAGTTATAGTGAATAGTAATAGTGCACAGTAATAGTAATAGTGAACAGTCATAGTGATCAGTCATAGTGATAAGTAGTTTTGATGTAATAAAGTGGTGAAATAAGTGAAAAGTAGTGAATTTTATTTCCAGTAAGGAAAATCCCTGAAGGTTTATGTTTTATTTTTTCTTTATATTTTTACATCATTTTTTCCTATTGACTTTAAATCTGTGATTATTTGTGTGACTTTTAAATGTGAATGTGCAATAAAATCCACTCTGGATTATACCTTTGATCTACACTAAGACTATTGAACACCTGAGCTAGGCCTTCTGCCTCCCTCACAAGCCTGCTGGCCCGACCCCCATATATACAGTCCACTCAAGTCGTCGCTGCACGGACGACCCTGGCAGGGCTCTGAGCGCCGCCACGCCGCCGCAGCACACAGTTACGCCGCCGCTGCACTTGCTGCCGCCGCACGCTGCCACGCTGCTGCTGCACCCGCCGCCGCAGCACACAGTTACGCCGCCGCTGCACTCGCTGCCGCCGCACGCTGCCACGCTGCTGCTGCACCCGCCGCCGCAGCACACAGCTACGCCGCCGCTGCACTTGCTGCTGCCGCACGCTACCACGCTGCCGCTGCGTATACCGCCGCCTCACGCCGCCACACCACCTCACTGCCGCACGCCGTCAAGCCGTTGCTGCGCCGCCACGCAGTAGCACCGCCGCTAGCTCGCCGCGTTGCTGCTCGCCTCACCGCGCCGCCGCCTCGGCCGCCACGCCCCGTGCCAGTTAAGGGTACTGCACGCCACACCACGACGCTACGCCGTTGCCGCGCTGCCAAGCAGCAGCGTCGCCGCTAGCTCGCCGCGCCGCTGCTCGCTCACCGCGCCGCCGCCCCGGCCGCCGTCACACCCCGCGTCCTACCCCCTGGGTCGATAACACCACGTGCAAGCACAATTAGGGATAAAGACGTGATAGCGTATCCCCTAAACAAATCCTACCGCGGGCCCTCTTGACCGTACCACAAATACGCCACTGCCGGTTATGCAATATCCAGTCATGGTAACAGAATTACCAGTAGCGTTTATGTATTTATTGATAAGAAAAGATTGGTAGTAATATAGTTTACTAATACAATTTACAGAAAACTATAAGTACTCGTAGTCGATTTCATTATTTAGCATTAATGCATGTTAAGCAACACCGGGCGTGGTTCGCACTTGGATGGAGCCCAATATTATGATGCGAAAGTTTGTATGTATGTAGGTATGTGTGTTTCCAGATTGGACATTTTAGTGAGCATAAAAAGGAAGAAGCTGATCTGATGATGGAGCCGGAAGGTGGCTATAGGAACCCTGTAATAAAAGACGGAACCTCATCGAGTTTGGGGTTATTACATTTGTCTTGATAAGTACTTAGGCCCCACAATAAAAGCTTGTATGATAAAACTTTTTTTTTCAACGAAGAACAACTTTTTCGAAGAACTTTTTTTTTTTTTTTCTTTTTTTAGTTAGTTAGTTAAGATCTTTATTGCACCAAAACATAATGATACAGAATAATAGATTAAAGAAAACAGATGTCAAAAGGCGGCCTTATCGCAGCTGCAATCTCTTCCATGCAACCGAGGTACTTGGGAGATGTTTAACGAAAACAGGTGAGGTGCGAAGTTATATGCAAGAAGAAAAAAGTGTAATTAATAAAGATACAAACAATACATACATACAAATATAAAATATATACATAAATACATACATACCTATATCAATATGTACACAAAAAAGAAAATCCGAACAAGGTAATTGTGGAAATAAAGAAAGTCATATTATAATAAGGATAGAAAGTGCGACTTCACTTGAGATTTAAAGCTGGCTAGCGTTTCAGCACGCCGGATGGACGGTGGTAGTGCATTCCAGAGTCGAACTGCCTTGACCGTGAATGATTTTCCATAAAATTCAGTGGAGTGTGCAGGCATTTTTAAAAGTAGATTTTCAGCACTACGTAAGTTGTGACCTTGCGACACTGCATCACGAACTTTTTTACTTTTTTTAATGATTATGATGATGTTTTTAATTATTGTTATAGTATTATATTAGAATTTGGACTGACGTAGAAGGTAGGTAAAGGATATATACAAATATTGTTTTATTAAAAGTTATATTTTCATATAAAATTAAATAAAATAAAATTTTATATTTAATTAAATTATTTATAATAAATTATAATTCAGGGTCTAACAAAATATACTGAAACTATTTTAAGGGTGGATTCAGTCCATGATACTGAACAACTTTCCCCAAGGAACGTATAGCGAAATATGAAAAAAATTTTTTGGCCTCCCATATACGTTGACCGATCAGCTGATCCGAGTTTGTATGGAAAGCCAAAAAATATTTTTCATATTTCGATATATGTTCCTTGGGGATAGTTGTTCAGTATCATGGACTGAATCCACCCTTAAAATAGTTTCGGTATATGTTGTTAGACGTTATATGTATAAAAGCGGATCAAAGTCCCTCGTCTGCGCAGGCTATAAACTGGATAACCTATCGTGAGTGAAAGTTCACTTGTGCTTTCGTATTGTGTTGGACAAAAGCTCTCTTATAATTAATGAGCTTATTCATCTTCGATGTACTCGTATGTAGAATTGTAGATATATTTTGAATGAAATATATGTAATCATATTTGATGTATGTCGGTAGATGTTATGAATAGCTTTGAAAATTGATTGGTTTGTACTTTCGTTATAATTAGAGTTTTATATGTAAGTCTAAAAGAAGGTTATTGTTTTTATAATGAATATATAACGTATATATTATAGGTAAAAAAAAACGTAAAGTAGATACATAGCGGATTTTAGTGTGGCCTTTGTATCTTAAGGACCTAGGCAACTGATATGACACTTCACTAGCTCAATCTGTGTGATTTGTCCCTATATATTTATTTATTTATTTTATTATTTATTATAGATTCAGAGTAACATATACATATACGAGTACCTATTACTACTACAAACGAAACAATTTATCTGTACACACGTCGATGTGTGAGTTTTATACTTAGGGTCGCACCGCAGAATTAATTTAATACTTACCTACTAACGAGTTGGACATATTTACGATTATATCTTTCCATACCGGGAGATTTGCGAGCACTATGACGTAAAAATATTCTGTTTTATATGTATTAAATGTTACAGAAAAGTCTGAAACAGCTAATATCACTCTCTCAATATCAGATAATATCACTTCACAAATATTTTTGTGTACTCTCTTGTGTATTCTCCCGCCAATGCGAAAGAGCGAGAAGGGTATATACATCATATCAATCGGTGTTCAAGATGGTTGCTGGGAAATAACGTGAAATTATATTGTTTGTACCTGTTTTCATCACTCGGAAATGTATGAAATATACTTTCTTTGTTGTATTCGCTGGATAAACAATTATTATTTATTTATTTAAACTTTATTGTACAAAATACAATTTGTATAGCACAATACATATATAGTATTATATACGCATCTTCTCACCATGATTGTTACTATTGGTTGACATTTCTCAAGACAAGACACGTCGCGAATTGCGTGCGGCTGGTAACTAAACCCTGATTTAAAGCGCAAAAAAGCGCACAAAGTGCGGAGGAGAGGTGCAGGGACGCCAATTTGCGAAAGACGCTGAGAGATTCCATTCTGTTTGTACTCTTATATATTCTGTGCCTAGGCTCTATTTACTAGCTAGATCGGATAGTAAGTGTAAGAGTTTAAGTGCTTAAAGAAATACGGGTTAAATATCCTAATCCTAACTAATATTATAAATGCGAAAGTGAGTTTGTATATTTGTTGGTTTGTTTGTTTGTTTGTTACCTCTTCACGCTTTATCTACTGAACCAATCGGTTTGAAAATTCGCATACATATAGTTAGGAGTACTGAGAAGGATATAGACCTTTCATCCCGGAAAAATATAATGTTCCCGCAGGATTTGGGATACGCGAGCGAAGCCGCGGGCAAAAGCTAGTAACACATACATTTATGTAAGTCAGATTCCAGTATGGTATATATGTAAAGATCTACGCTTTTACCACACTTTTACTTTGCTTCTTCTTCATCTTAGCACGTAACAGCTGTGTTGCTTCGGAGCCCGGGTTGCGCTTTCCCGCTTTTTCTTCTCCAAATATAATATGCATATCAATGGTCACTAAAAGATATCAAAGACCTAGCGAAGTGTTAAAGAAATAGCCGAAACATTTCAAATGATTTCGCTTTTACTTTGCTTCTCTTTTTGTAATGAAATCTGTAACTGCAACTGACTTAATAAATAATAATGTAATGTAAAAACTAACACAAAATTGTTTCTAGGTCAAGTAGCTAGGAGAAGTAACATCAAATGCAAAATGCCATATCTTTCATTTCGTAATAGGACCTACTTAACTTACATTATGCAAAAACCAATATTGTTTGTCATAATAAGTACGCTTCTATTACTGTGTCAAGACACTACTCGGCAAATTCAACACAGAAGTAATTGTGAAGCAATCGCAGTGACAGGTGCAAAATTAAACCGGTCAACTGTGAGTCGGACTCTACATGAAGGGTTCCGTATCTCTGTACAACGTTTTAAAACTAACTTTTTTTTAAGCATATGTACAATATGCTTAAAAAAAGTATATTGTATGTCGATCCCTTTATTAACTATATCTTCTTTTAGTATTTGTTGATAGAGCGGCTACATAATGGGCATTGTTTTTTTTTTTTTTGGAAAGCGTTATTTTGAAATCTGTTTCGAGATACAGAGTTAATGAACAGTTGTGGGTCAATTTTTTGCCAAAATAATCAACTGTTTTGGATATTTCTACAAACAAACCTATAACCTTTGTTTGACATTACTCCGCGGCTGTATCGGTTTATGCTCTGAGTCCTTTTATTAAAAAAATACGAGTCGCCTTTATGGTATTTATCCTTCACTGACAATGCCAATCATTAGCAACTGAATTCACTAAATGATACTGACACTGACAAAGACTTTTATGACACTAGCGTATTTTTACTTTTTTAATTGGGCTTGGCCGTTTGTTTTTCAAAGCCGACGGCCGACACGACTTAGTCTTTGACATGATTTTTATAATAATTTATAAAAAATTAACTAAGCCGTAATATGACAAAATATTTTAATTAGTTTCTTGAAATATGCTATATTTTGATATAAAAAATTAAAACTAGGGTTTAAAAAAAATTAACAATCCCAATCGGTCAAAATTTTAAGTGTCTAGCTATTACGGTTCAAGAGATACAGCCCTGTAACAGATGGACGGACAGACGGACAGACAGCGGAGTCTCATTAATGGGGTCCCTTTGGGTACGGAACGCTAAAAAGATTGTAGAAGGATTCTAGTGTTACCCAATAAAACTAGAGTATTAGTAAACAATTGCTTGTTTTTGTTACTTACTTGTTTCTATTCTACTTTACTGATGACATAACATGACTACCGTGACTACCAATTAAAAAGAAACAAAATTTGAAAAAATAAGAAACCGTCGACATCACTGTAGCTAAGATCCATCTCGGTCACGTCAGCTTTCATATAAAATAATTTAATTTTCTAACAAAAGAAAAAACCAACCGACTTTATTTTTATTGACAGGTTTTAATTTTTTTTGTTTTTATTTGTTGCTATAACACACACACTTACAAAAATCAGACAAACAGTAAAAAATTTACACAAAAACATAAAAAATTTAAATGTGTGTGCTACAGCAATACAAAAAGGATACAGCTCAGTGGTAATATTGCCCGGGAGCAATACACTGATTTTCAGCTGTGTCCTTAAGATGCGTAGTGCGGATTTAATAGTACCAATGTGAAAATAAATAAATAATGAAAGAAAAATAAATAGGGCTGCGTGCATGTTTATATAAATAGTTTCTTCTATATCTCTAAAGTTCTTCACCATGTCTTCACCAATTTACCATGGGACCAACTTGGTAGTAAAGGCTTTTAAATAAAAGAAAATTATCAAAATCGGTTAACAATTGGCGCATATATCGCGTAACATACATAAAAAAATCATTTTCGAATTAATAACCTCCTTTGTATTTTAAGTCGGTTAAAAAAACGCATTATAATCGGTCCATTCGTTTAGGAACTACGATGCCACAGTCATACGAACAGTCAGGTCAAACTTAAAACATCCCTCTTTTTGCTTCGGGGCCAAAAAAGGCCAGAAACAAAAATGGCCAACAATAAACATAGCCAACAATAAAAATCTATACTAATATTATAAAGCGGAAGAGTTTGTTTGTTTGTTTGTTTAAACGCGCTAATCTCAGGAACTAATGGTCCGATTTGAAAAATTCTTTTTTTGTTGGGTAGTCCATTTATAGAGGAAGGCTTTAGGCTATATAACATTACGTTCGACAACCACGCGAACGAAGTCGCGGGCACAGCTAGTATTCAATAAAACACTCCTCTTTTCGCATCACTGGATAAAAACATGTTAAAACTCAATACACCAGACAGGTTCTTACTTCATGTTAATATTCAATAACCCAACATTTCTTTGGCACACTACTATCAAAACTATGCAAAAACGTCCAAAGTTACCCGAATAAAACTTACCCATCACTCCGAAAGTTGGGGAGTCCCGGAGGAAACACTACTGTTTTACGATGCCCTTTGAAATATTGATATGCTGTACAACATATGGGGCGGAGTACAAAAGTGAGTGTATTAGGGCGCGTATTTTATTATGAAGTTAATAGCATAAAAGGGGCAATAACAAAGAAAGGTTTTTTTTACTTCAAGACCTTTGTATTGCAGTGGCCTCAGATTTTGATGATACTCACTTCATATTTCTGATGTTATTTATTTCCTATATATTAGTTAATTTGCTAAATTGGTGTGTATGCCGTTGGCGCGTCACAAAGGCCGCGTCTTTGTAAAAGCCGATGCTGCCTTTGAAGCGTGCCGGCACAAATTAAAAAACTCCCGACTTTCAAGTGTTAATCCTCAATAACTTTTGAACGACTGCACCGATTCTCATCAAACATTGCTAATAAGCATCGCGACAGACAAGCCTTTAGATAAAAAAAACTGCACAGGAATCGGTTTATTCGTTTAGGAGCTACGATGCCATAGGCCGACACACAGACACGTCAAACTTTTATTCTGTTCTGAGATTTCTCCATCCAAGCATCCTTACATACAATATTTCTTCTACAAATCCCAATGGCAAACACTATAACATATTTTATATGTTCAGTAAAAGCATTTTAGCCTTTACCTTGATAGCTAAGTAACGTTTTATGGGGACATGCTCGGCCAAAGTGACCCTAAACGATAAATCTAAGGGCGAATTAACCCCGCTTCGGGGGCAATATCTGAGGATATGGTCTGAGATAGATGTCGTCTTTAGTTATTATGAGATCGTACATATTAAATTTAAATAAACGGGCAAGTGCGAGTCGGACTCGTATATGAAGGGTTCCGTACCACCGTACAATGTTTTAAAACGCTGAAGAAACACGTTTCTAGTATGACGACCCCCTCTAATTTTAACTTAAATCTTATTTTTAGTATTTGTTGTTATAGCGGCCATAGTAATACATAATCGGTGAAAATTTCAAGTATTTTGTTAATACCATTATAAAGATCTAGTTAAAAACGATAAAAATTAATTTTTTTGTATGACGACCCCCTTTAATTTTCAACTTTTTTATTTTTAGTATTTTCTGTTATAACGGCTACAGTAATACATAATCGGTGAAAATTTCAAGTTTCTAGCTATTACGGGTCAAGAGATAGAGCCCTGTGACAGACGGACAGACAGCAGAGTCTCAGTAATAGGGTCCCGTTTGCACCCTTTGGGTACGGAACCCTAAAAAAGAAACATTTGTATAAATATCAAGGATACATAAAAATAAGCGCAAGTGTTTTTTGTCGTATTTTAGTTTTTGTGTGTTAGTGGCCAATACTGTCCGATTTGTCAAGCAGCCCATCTGACATAGCTTGACGACTGTCAGTAACGACGACTTATCATTTACAAGTCTGTCTATATGTTAGTAAGTCTGTCTGTATTTTATTTATGTTATTTTTACAATGAAGAGACTATAAACAAACAAACTGTGTATGATGATTGCGACAGCCGTGACTAAAGTAGGTTCCGAACACAGACCTACCACTACTAGACTTGCAACAATATTGCTAGAAAGAGACTGTCAAATACAGTACAACGTGAGTGTGAAAGAAACGCTGATATGTTTTTTGTCTCTATCGGCGTGGCTGCTATAGGCTGGCCTTCTGTCAAAATCTGGGCCAAACAAACCACAAAACGATCGACGAAAGTTATTAATTTTAGGGATTTTATCATTTAAAAGGTGATTTAGTGTTTCATTCGAGCTTATTATAAGTTAGTAACCATAGTGTGTTATGTGACGTGTGCAAAATATGGGTGGAGGCAACAATCAAAGATAGAAAGAGATGCACTAAAGTGGCCAAGCACTATGCAGGTCTATAACAGTTCACTATCATAATACCAAGGCCGAACGAAGGTTACTACCGCTGACTGCAACGCATTATAGTATGTATTTCATTACTAGTAAGGCCACAGAAAATGTTTAAGTTGATGTAACTTTTCTTAGAATATTCGTCATTTCAGATTTTACCTGGTTCTGTTTGAAAGAATGCACCATTTTAGAGTTTTGTTTTTAAAATCTTTATTTATTTTAGTGCTTTGGATTTTAGAAACATGAGAGCCTTATTACGAGTATAATGCCATTAACTAGATACTTGAAATTTTCACTGATTATGTACAACTATGACCACCATAACAACAAATAAAAAAAATAAGATAAAGTTAAAAATTAAACGGGGTCATCATACAAGAAACGTGTTTCTTCAGCGTTTTAAAACATTGTACGGTGGTACGGAACCCTTTATGTACGAGTCCGACTCGCACTTGCCTGTTTATTTATTTAGCTTGCGTGTTTGTTGTTGTTTATTTGTTTGGGGCAAACGTTGCAAATTAAATTTTTTATTACAAGAAGCTGATCTGATGATGGAGCCGGAAGGTGGCTATAGGAACCCAGCAACCCCATCGAGTTTGGGCTAGTTACATTTGTCGTGATTAGTACTTAGGTGTTGCAATAAAAGTTTGTATGGCGTTTATTTTATAAGATTTTTTTTTAAAATTTTACTTGCCTGTGGTTGTTGTTTGTTTATTGTTTTGATATCTTTATTAACAAAAAAAAAACAACTGACTTTAATTTTTTTTAGGAGTTTCTTCCATATCTCCAAAGTTCTTCATCATATCTTCACCAAATTAAAATGGGACCAATTTGGTAGTAAAGGCTTTCAAATAAAAAAAGAATTATCAAAATCGGTTCACAATTATTAGCGAAGATATCGCGTAACAAACACATAAAAAAAAAATTAAAAAAAAACATACAGTCGAATTGATAACCTCCTCCTTTTTTGAAGTCGGTTAAACAGAAAAAAAAGACTTGCATAAAGGCTGTTATGTCCCACAACTGAGCAAAAGCCTCGCCTTATGCTTCCACTCGTCTTTGCTTCCTCCCATCGAAGTGAATTCAACAAAGTCATCTCGCCATCTGGTTCTTGGTCTGCCTTTCTATCCTATAGCCTTTGCTCAGTTTCGGTAAAGATAAACTGCAAAACGCAGAATTTCAAAACCAATTTTGAGAATTAAATAATGTAGGTAGATTTTGTTCCGAGAAAACTGTTCAAGGCAAAAAAATACATAAATAGAGATACAATTTTGAATTAGTTATCAGGCAAATTTTATTAAGTATTTATGGTCACGTGACTAAATCACGAGTTCACGACCGTCAAATCAGATGACTGCTACAATCTGTATGAAATGCAAAATATATTAATACTAAAAAATGTTAACAAAAAAACAATCGATTTCGTTTTCTTTGAGGAGTTTCTTTAATATCTCCAAAACTCTTCACATGTCTTCACCAAATTAATATGGGACCAACTTGGTAGTAAAGGCCTTTACATAAAAAAAGAATCATCAAAATCAGTTCACAGTTGGAAAAGATATCGCGAAATAATATATATACTATAATTATATACATACATATATACATATATATATTTGAAGATCAGAAAGAAACGATGAATTCTCCTAATTGTTGAAAGATTCAAAAAGTAAATCATGCACTTTTTTCTTGTATAAATGTCTACTAGATATTTGTCTGATGTCCTCGATATTGTTCTGGGTGTTGGGTGTTCATCTATATTTGTATTTATTATAAATATAGTATTGTTGAGTTAGTTAGTACCCCACCATAACACAAGTTTAAAACTTACTTTGGGGCTAGCTAAATCAGTGTGATTTGTCCTTATATAGTACACATAACCTTCATTTTAGCTTTGCCGCAGTCGGGTAAAAACAACATGGCTAAAGCGGAACTTCCCGTATTTGTAGATAATGGATTGTATTTGGATTTAGTGTTTTTGCTTATCTGTGGCTTTAATGGCGGCCTTGCAGTACCCTTCTCAGAAAAATATATTGTTTTCCTCGAGACTGCTAAGCTTTTCCTAAAAGGTTCGGTTAAATAAATGAGATCTTAGAGACCTTTTTAGAACTTCAGTAGAAGTTACGATAGTTCCAAGCTGGGAATTGTAAATGTGTGAAGCGAATTCTTTTTTCGTTCTTTAAGGTAGAAATTCATTGGCAATGTTGTTCAGACAGAATCAGGAACTGGACAGCCCCTTAAGGAGATACATGAATTTTTCGCGATCCAGTGCTGCCCCCATCATCATCATCTTCCTCGCCTTTTCCCTATTTGGGGTCGGCTCTGTATGTCAACTCCCTCCATCGTTTCCTATCATTTACCATATCTGTACTAGCCGCCCTCTACATCATGTCCCGCTTAACACATTCCCCCCACGTCTTTCTAGGTCGTCCTGCATCTCTGTAGCCATCAACCTTCAAGTTAACCATTTTATTAGCCAGATGCTCGGCATCCCGCTTCTTGATATGACCGTACCATATTAAACGATGGCTTTTTAACTTCTCTACAATCGGTGCTACCTTTAAACTCCCTCTTATATATTCAGTCCTGATATTATCCATCTTCGTCACCCCACACATCCACCTACTCAAGTATCCGCATTTCTGCTACATGTATTTATTTATTTACACTTTATTGTACACACATTCAAATGTAATAGTACAACAAGCGGACTTAAAGCTAAAAGCATTCTCTAACAGTCAAAGCTTTGGGTTGATTGGAAGAGGTTATGTGGGTGTAACATTTAATAAAAAATAACAATAAAAAAAAATTAAACTTAGAAATAAAATAAAAATAAACATACTAAATATAAATATTATAATAATACATATACCTACATATTAAATACATACAAACGAGCAATAAATATATACATATCTATAAATATACATATTATACAATCAAGTCTGTCTCATTTAATTGAAAATGAAGGTGTCTAAAAATTCTAATTTTAAAGGAGTCGCGGCTAGGAGCCCTTCTGATGGACTCAGGGAGAGCATTCCAGAGTCGTACAGCAGTGACAGAGTAAGAGTTATCGAAAAAACCTTTACGGTGAGAAGGAATAGCTACTTATGTTCTTCTTTTTTCTTTCTTAGCCCAACAGCCCAGTGCTGTCCCCATTTATAATAAATTATTTGAAAGGAAATGGATATATCACTAAAAAACTTGTCTTTGTAAAGCCCTAGATAACACTTCAAACTATTTTATGAACTTAATTTTCTTAGCAATTTTGCCAAAAGTGGCCTTTTTTCGCAACAATGCTAAGAAAAGCTTAACGTTCTCACTATAAACTGTAAACAGTAGTTCATTCACATTCACAAAGACATAATTTTAAATGATATCTCCGTTTCCTTTGAAATAATTAATTTCAAATGGGGCCACTAAAATTTACCGACCTTTTGGCCCAAGATCAGTCCATAATACTGGACTTTCCATAAAAATAACTAACGAAAAACATTCGTCCTCAAATGAGCGCTTAGCCGAATGGATTTTCTTGTATAAAGTTTTTATCTACTTAATTAGATACTTAATTAATAGAATTACCTGCTACTGGAGACAGCTTCCGCATGACACACCATCGCGATTTCCACTGAAACAAAAAAAAAAAAAAAGTTAAATAATGAAATAATTAGGTTAATTGCGCCCGTAGCGATCTGGGGTATTTTTTTATATAATATAATGTTTTACTTTTATTTAGTTATAATTTTAGTATTAATAGTTTTCTATTTATTTAATTTGTATTCTTGTTTTAGTTTAATTTCATCGTCATCATCGTCAGGTAATTGTTAGTCTCCAATGCAGGAGCACGACCCTCTCTGTACTACCAGCCAGAGCCATATGTTAGTCAATGTAGCCAGAGGATTTGGCCTACCTACACTCTCCACGTTGGTCAGACGGGTTGGAGAGGTCTCATTGATGTCCGTAAGCTTTGTTTAGCTTGTGTTGTGTTTCCTAAGTCGCCTTCTACGACATCCACGGGAAGACTTGGAGTGGTCCTATTCTACTCTGCCGGGAACCACACGGCGATAGTTAATTTATTTATGTATTATTATAAGAGAATTAGCTAGCTACAATATTTTGGCCGATGTCAGAGATTTTTTAAAGTATCGAATCCTAATCCTATCCTAATCCTAACTAATATTATAAATTCGAAAGTGAGTTTGTATATTTGTTTGTTTGTTTGTTACCTCTTCACGCTTTATCTACTGAACCAATCTTCTTGAAAATTCGCATACACATAGGTAGGAGTACTGAGAAGGACATAGGGTACCTTTCATCCGGGAATAAAGTAATGTTCCCGTGGGATACGCGAGCGAAGCCGCGGGCAAAAGCTGGTAGGTTTATAAAAAAAATACTACACACATTCATGGAAAAAGGGAATCAAACTAGTGACGCTCATTGACATAATTCACTCAATCCCATCGGTTTTTACGATCTGCGCAGAAAGAGAAGCATCTTGTAAGATTTTATGAGAAACAAAATAGCGACAGTTTTTTAGTAGCTATCGGCAGCAGTTACCGCACGGATCAAGTATAAACCCATTTACAGCTCGCAACGAATGAATTACTCGGGGAAGGTCGCCGCACAGTCGGCTGATTGTAGCGTCGTCTTGTCGTTATCACAGTCACAGATCACAGCCAGTGGCAGTGGTCGACCGAGACGGTCGTGAGCGAGCAGATAGTATGGTGCCGTCTCGTATGTGTGGCAGGCAATACGCACGTGCAAGGTGTAGGGTGTCTGTGATTTAGTTCATTTTGTGGACTGGACGTTAGAAAAGTTTTTATCGAGTGTCTTGGTCAGCTGTACTGTAGTAGGTTAAACTTGCTAATTCTGTTAGAAATTCTACGACTATTGCATTTAAAATGTCCATCAGTGGAAACTTAAATTTCTAGTAGTATACATATAATATAGAGGTAGACTATGGAATCAATACCGTCAGAATTTTTTATTCTGTACATACTCTTACCGATCACATACATATTTAATTATGTATAACGTACAGGAGCAGTACAGACTGCTCCTGCTCCTAGTAGCACTAGCTTTAAGACACAGGTATTTAAATACTTCTTGGCCAAGTTATAAAAGTTGATTTAAGAATTGCTGCATTTATCTATTTATTTATATGTATAGTATATGTAGCGTATATATATGTATGTATGTAGATATATGTATAGCAAATATATATATATATATATATATTTATGTAACAATGTACATTGTGTATTTTATGTATACTATACTTTATCTTGCAACCCACATTTAGACTTTCTGTATAACCCAAAGGTTGACTGGTAGACAACGCTTTTAGCGTTAAGTTCGCCTATTGTTCTGTACAATTTGTATTTGATGGACAATAAAGATTAAATAAATAAAAAAAAACGTCTAAACAACTGAGACTATTTTAAAGTTGGTTGAATTCGGTCCATGATAGTTAACTTCTTTCTCCAAGGAACATTTATATTTAAATATAAAAAAACAACTAGTTTGGAGAGGACAATCATTTTTTTTTAGTTTTTCGATGTATTTTTCTTGGGGAAAGTTATTCAGTATCAAGGACTGAATTTACCCTTAAAATAGTTTTTATTACATTTTGTTAGGCCCTGTATATCTAGCAGGCGTCTTCCTCTAACACCCTAGGAGGGCCTAGATACATAAGACCAAAAGGCACTTATAATATAATAATAATATTATGGTGGTGGTGGTGGTCGTGTAGGTGAAAAAGGGCATCAAAATACTGATAGGTCGCTAGCTGCATCGCCTATTGTCATGATTCCCCAGATTTACGCCCATAACCTTGATAGGTTTTTACTATCTGCTCTGGAAGATAAGCAGTTAGTACATTCTACAGTTTATCTTCTCACCCAGGCACATTTTTACAACTAGTAAAAAAAATAATTAATAATGAGTTTGTATTTTTCTGAAACCATAGACACACTAGTCGACCTACAAAAAATATTAGTGGCGTCGCAGCTCCGGCCATAGTTGCGCGACGCACGGGCGACGGCAGCGCCGCCGCCATCTTTAGTTGCCACATGCCTGCTACAGTGGCCGCACGCCGCGACTTTCCTATGAAAATGTCGGAAATTGACCCGGAAAAGTTGATCCAAGCAGTGAAAATGCGCCCTGGGCTTTACAATAGGAATGACGCGAACTATTATGCGCATAAGAAGTATAAATCTAAGATGTGGACTGAAGTTTGTAAGGAGGTTTTTAGCAACTGGGAACTCCTTCGGCCGCAAGATAAGTACGAGTACGGTACGTTAACGTGACTGGCTACAGAGTGTGTTTTCAGGGTTATCGATAACTTCTGAAGTGTTGGGAATGGTTTTATACGGGTTGACGTGACTTGTTCGTTGTTGTCAAGTTTGAATTACAGTGTCTTTACAAATTTCGAAAAGGTATTCGTGTGTGTATTGTTTGGTATTCTTTCTATCGGTATCGACTCTGATAACTTTGTTTTATAGATTACCTATAAGAGTTCCCTTACCTCAGAATCAATTTTACTTTATCATTATGTATTAAGACTCAATCTTGTGTGCTTGACACTGAACTGAAACGCGGATACGCAGTTACGTAGGTAGGTACGTCTTGCGTACCGCTTTTGGAGTAACCTATTGACTTTCCCATACAATCGTAGGTTTTATTTTGAAACAATATGTCAGATATCGACAATATTTGAAATTTTAAAGAAATTGCATTCCTATAGGTACCTATCTCGGAATTAACTGGTTTTCACAGTCAAAATATGAATTTGTATTTGACCACCACCATCATCAGTATGAAAAACTTCTTCACACATACATTTTCTTTCAAGTTTATATTTTGACTGGTCGAAAAATAGTTAGCTAGGTATATGCCTACTATGCCTAGATACCTAATACGCAATTTCTTTGAAATTACAAAATATTGTCGAAATCTGACATGTTATTTCAAAATAAAATGTAAAGCTACCTTTGTATGGAAAAGTCTAGGGTAAGCTCTTTAGGTGTTCTTTTCTAAACTTAAATTTAAGCTAGATTGCTATGCTTATTTAGAACTTATTAACTTCCGTAAGATTTCATCCCAAAAACACTTATGTACCTTCCTATCCAATTTAAATCAGTTTTTTTAAAATCCAATACCTACTTGAAAAGTTATTTTATGTAAATTACTTACTTTTATGGATTAGCACAACTGGAAACAACTTTATGTGTTCCGTTTGCACACTTTTCTGTTTATATATGTAATTACTTAATTAGCAATGTAGACATTGAGTGTTTCCTTGAGTGGTTAATAAGTAAATTTACGTTCCTAAGCCTTTCTTTCATATATGTAATTTTCTCTGACACAAAAACACCGTGTGTGTTTGTTCCCTTTACAAGGCAGTAGGTATATTTGGAAATCATTGTTTTTAGACCTTATCACTAAGGAATAAGGTTCAATTTTTGGTGGTAATATATTTACCACTACCTTAAAAAGTGGTGGTAGCTGGCTGTGCATCTGTGAGGCAAGAGTTCGATCCCCACTAGGCGTGACTTGTACCTGGGTGAATCCGAGAATTTCGTCGTGAATGTTAATGACGATGTAAAAATGGTAATGATTGCACGTCCTATGGTAATGATAACAGGTAATGATGATATTAATTTTAATAATCCTATATCACATCATTACCACTGACTGTTATCATTACCATAGGACGTGCAATCAGTAACATTTACTCGGATTCACCCACCTTTGAGTTTGTAGGTACTCATGTATGGTCAATTTCAACTACCACCTGCTTCCGGTGAAGGAAAACATCATCGTGAGAAAACCTGCACCCTTGGTCACTAGTGTAGTGTGTAATGATGATTGTTGTCAATAGATGACAGTAAACTATTGAGCTACGTCAGATGCCTTTAGGCAGCTCAAAAAAACTGACACCAGTGTAAATTAAGAAAAAACAAAGACCTCAGCTGTAGACAATAATAACACAAATAAGTTTTTTGAAAAAATCTTTTCACACTCGTTAAGGTGAAGTTAAAAGCAAATGACCATGAAGTGGCGCCCTCATTTAAAATAAATTGTGAACTCCTAAATGTGGGGAAAATTTACATATTTCATAATGTAAGGCACTAGATAGCCCTTTAAATTATTTTATGAACCACAGTTGAAAGTATTTCATAAGTCCAAAGGTTTCTGCCAAAAGTGGCCACTTTTGGCGGAAGCAGGTTTTAAATCTATACGGATCATCAATAATATTTTCATCGGCAGTTCATAAAATATTTTTTTTTTTTTTTTTAATTATTTTTCTTACTGACTCTTATTTGAATTAGAAATAAATTATTGAAAATATGCAAATATTGCGCGGGAACTTTTGACAAACAAAAGGGAAATGACGACAAAGTTCACAAAAAGGAAATGACAAGTTCGGGTGGGTTCGGTAGGACTGTCCGTCCATGTAGTTTGACTATCGATGACATTCGAAATGTTTGATGAACAAACATCACTGGCTGATAATATCGAAAGTACCCAAAAAAGAAAAACATGCGTTGACAGCTTCTGTCTCTAGCGGATATTGCAGACGTTGACGTCATATTTTAAAATGGCGTGTTTTAGTTGTTATAATCTACTTGCTATTTTTAATATTTATTTTTTACACCATATACACGTTTTTCGACACTGATTTATTTTTTGCGGCTATTTCTCGACGAGGACTATCGATTGAAAATATAAAAAAAATGCATGCATACTCTCTATAATGGACTAAAGTCCACTCCCGATAAAAGGTGAAAACCTACTGCAGTAGGTGATGGGTTAGGCAATAACTTTTTAAATTCTTCACTAAATATTTGGAAACTTTTTTCTAGAGGTAGACAATAGAATCATCCAGTAGTTAGATAACCTAAGTTAATTTTTAAGGTGGGCATTTCTTGCACCTGAAATGATATCGATAAGTTGCCTACGCTGTAGAATATAAAGGCATTCTAAATCTTTTTCTTTTATTTTCAGTACACGAGCTCCAGAAACGATGGAAAAGTCTCCGTACATGCTTCACCAGAGAACTAGCACTACAAAAGAAAGAAAAAATAAAAAGAGAAAGAAACGAAGGACCCTTTAAAAGAAGAAAAAGATATGAGTACTTTGATATTATGACGTTTCTACTCGATCCGGACTCAGTGGACCAAACAGAAGTTGTGAATGACTCTGGTGATGATGATTCATCAGATCCTTTAGACCATGAAATGGTTAAAGCTGAATTTGAATACCAACCTACAAGTGCCAGACATATCATAGAAGAAGCTAACATAGAAAGCAATGAGCCATTTCAACAACCCATTTACTCTAGGAACGAAAGTGTTGAGGGTAAAATTTTAGATGTTTTGAGAGAAATAAAAAAGGACGAAGAAGACGAAGATAGGCAGTTTATGTTGTCTTTAGTGCCTAGTTTTAGAAAGTTAAGTCATAAACAGAAGTTTGAAGCTAGGATAGAAATGCTAAAAGTCTTAAAGGCTATAAGTTTTCAAGATGAACAAACAAATTAAACATATGTACCTGTGCTATTTAAATAATTTGTGATTAAATAATACAAGTACATGTACTTAAAAATTGTATTTAAATATTTTTACGAGAAGATTTAAAGTTATATACTTAAGGCTAGATGGGTTCACAATTTGCAATACAGTGCGTGTTTTTGAAAAATCACTGTTATTAAACTACTACAGTTTATTCCTTAGTTAGTTCCATTTTAGTAGTTTAATTACATTGATTTTTTAAAAACACTCACTCTGAACTGGCGGGGCCTTAAACAGATATAGCATCTTCGTCATCAGCAAATTCTTGTGATAAATATAAAGTCGAAAACACTATTCAAGAATGATGATGTTGAGTACAATAATAATTACTCACAGTTTTGTTTTTGCTGCCTTTGTACTTTTAAATGTTGTATTCTAGATTAGTATTTTGTTCGTTAAGTTTATTATATCTTTTAATACATTTAGTTTATCATTTCATAGTTTTGTTATAGTCATTGATTGTTTAGTTTTGTCATTATCTATTCGAACTATGTTGTAAATTACGTCAATGTTAAAAAAAAATATTTTGACACGAACGATAGATTGTGCAATAGGTAGTATATAATAAAACAGAAGTCAATTGTTTGTAATATATGTACGAGGTTAGACTGTTTATGTAAATGTTATAATGAAAGACTTGTGTCACAATATGATTTTAATTTATAATCTCTACCTATCAGAATTACCATAATGTATTTCGTTTCCATGAAGTCATTGTCTAGAATTAACATAAACTTACATTACCAAATATAATGGAAAAAGACGATGAATAATTTGAGAATTTGAAATAGGTACAATTCACGAAAATTAAAGACATATAGTTGACCGTCACAAGGACAGGAATTGTATTTTTGTTAGAAGTTTATTTGGAAATTCTAAGAACTTAAGAGTCCCAGTTCTTTATAGTATTAATTAAGTCATATACTTACATAATTTCTTCTATCGTGTTTCATAAAAGCACTTGGTGTCAAAATTTAACAAGAGTCATCTGATATAGGCTCATTAAAATAAAAGTTAAAGCTTCTAGGTTAAAGAGTAAATAAAATGCAAGTTGGCTTACGATTACGTGGCGTTTACGAACGGATAAAAACAGGACTTAGAAATAATTAAAGGTTGGCCACCGTCCATTTTCTAAAATAGGATCCCCTGGATTTCGCCCTTTCCATGATCTAATTCTACGACCTGCATGGAAGAAGGCACAGCTTTTTTTTGTTTTTCTTTCAACACTGGTGTCAAAGTTTTCGACTGCCTCCGTGCTCCAGTGGTCAAGGCGTTTGTCTTGTGATCCGGTCGTGGGTTTAAATCTCACTGGGAAGCATACTTTGTGAAAAATTGTTTTAGTCTGGTTAGGATATGGCCGGCTTGAATCACTTGATTATCCAAAAAGAAAGATGACTCCGTGCTTGGGAAGGCACGTAGAGCTGTCCCAAACGCCTAAAACCTTAAAACCTATCCTAGGATTTGTTCTGATCAACCCTTTGGGTTGCGGGTTGCGGAGGTCAGGCGTCAGTCGCTCTGTGTAAAAACCAGTAACCTCGTCAAATCACCAAGGGTTAGGTAGCGGGCTCTGAAGCAAAACCGCTGAGGACGCAACGCCCGAATAGTGATGACTGCTGTCAGGTTTTTCAAGCTGCCAAAACGCATCTGACATTGGCATTGGCTTGACGACTGCCATACAGCCGGAACCAACGGCTTCACGTGCCTTCCGGAGGATCTCGAGAGACTTTTATGCCACTTGTGGTCACCCATCCAAGTGCAGGCTACGTCCGGGGTTGCTTAGCTTACTAGGCCAAAGAGCTACAAATAAACAGCTACTTAGTACTTATATATAGGCCCAAAATATTTCGATTCCATGAAAAAGAACGCAGATCCGAAGAACAGAACGAAGTTTATTTTATCAGCTTATCAGTCAATCGTAAGAGGTGATATAGTATCGCTCCGTATCGCCAGTAGCTCGCCCCAATATAGCTTATCCAAAAGTATATCGGCTATCCGTATCTAGAAAATGTGTCAGACTGGTGATAAGGCTTGCAACTGCACGGTACCTAATGGTTTTCCAATATCCAAAATACAGCCCTGATTTCGAAACACCATTCAAAACAGACCCGTTTGTAAAATGTATTTTACGTTACCTCAACCCGAATCTATACCGTGCCGTACATGCACTATCAAGTATTCCTAATGGAGCAGACAGTGAATTTTGGCTCTTGCTTGCCGGTCTAAGCAGACAGCGCCCAGGGTCGCAATACCTAAAGGCCACTTTTGGCGTGAGAAGGTGGAATAGTAAGAGATGACTAAAGGACTACCAAAGCACAAACATCTTGTGCTACAAGTGCATCCCCAAGGAGGGTTAACGTCGGGCGGCAGCCGGTTGTAAAACTTTCCGTACAAATACATTCCCAAAGAGGATTGACGTCAGGCAGGCGGCCGGTAGTAAAACTATAGC
Organism: Acrobasis repandana; assembly: GCA_963576875.1. NCBI lineage: Eukaryota > Metazoa > Arthropoda > Insecta > Lepidoptera > Pyralidae > Acrobasis > Acrobasis repandana. The sequence continues at coordinate 2,850,957 of OY756230.1, read as the reverse complement.
CAAATCATTTAAACTCTTTCGGCTATTTCTTCTCCATTTTGCAGGGTCTTTGGCATTCTTGGGTGACCATTGACATGCATGTTATATTTGGAGAAGAAAAAGTGGGAAAGCGCACCCCGGGCTCCGAAGCAGCACACCTGAGAATGCAACCGGGAAGGCGCTTAGACGAAGAAGAAGAAGGTGGAATAAAGGAATCAAACAGTGATTGGTTTGCTAGGCACATCGCCATGGCACTGGTATGACTCTTCATTGATTCTGAGTAACATATATACCTACTACTACTACAAACGAAACAATTTATCTGTACACACGTCGATGTGTGAGTTTTATACTTAGGGTCGCACCGCAGAATTAATTTAATACTTACCTACTAACGAGTTCGACATATTTACGATTACATTTTTCCATACCTGAAGATTTGCGAACACTATGACGTAAAAAATATTCTGTTTTATATGTATCAAATGTTACAGAAAAGTCGGAAACAGCTACATAATATCACTTCACAAATATTTTTCAGTATGTCCATTGTCCATTTCACCATTAGTTCACTTTACTGATTATTATTGAGTAATTTATAATGTAACGCACTAATTCACTATTGTAATATAGTAATTTGCATATTCGGCGCAAAACTATACGGTAATTATATGAATAAATTCAATAAAAATAAACAAATGTTTATCACATTTTCACGCACAGCATGTCAAGTTGTCATTGTCAACAATGGCATTTACACTATAACCTGCGGAAATTTATTTGGCATCTGCGTGTATGTGATTACCTGTGAGCGAGGAGCCAATGTAACATTACCGGATTGCTAATACCCCTCTCGCTCTTGTGTATCTTTCGCCAATGCGAGAGAGCGAGAAGGGTATATAATCAAGATGGTTGCTGGGTAATAACGTGAAATTATATTGTTGCTTTGCTTACCTGTTTTCATAATTTGAAAATGTATGAAATATACGTTCTTTAGAGTATTGGGTGGATAAACAATTGTTATACGCGCATTTTCTCACCATGATGGTTACTATTGGTTGACAGTTCTCAAGACAACACACGTCGCGTATTGCGTGCGGCTAGTAATTAAACCCTGGTTTGGAGCTGTCAAAGCTCACAAAGTGCGGGGGAGAGGTGCGGGGACGCCAATTTGCGGGAGACGCTGTGAGATACCATTCTGTTTGACTCTTATGTATTCTGTGGCCATGGCTTGCACTTTCACCCATTCCCTCAATCGGCTTGTATGATCTGCGCGAAAAAGAAGCAGCTGGTACATGGCGAAAAACATACAGAAGAGACGTAGTGGAGACGTGTGGCGGAGGCGGAAGATCAAAGCAATATAATATTCAACAACACTTTTATGTAGGATCTTTGATCGTTTCATGTCTCAAAATTGATATTCACAGTTTGCATACAACGATATCCTGTAGTGTAGACTAATAATATCAACCGGAAGTGTGAATCATATGTTTTGCATATACTCGATCGAAGTCCCGTGTATGAGTAACTTGTATGGCATTTTATTATCACAACAATCTATTGTGTGGGGCGTACCTTTTCATATATAGTTTCCATCTGTCTTCATCTGACTTTAGCCGGACATGTTCGGCGTTTTCTCGGGTCGCGTCTGGCCAAATATTTGTGTGTCCGGCCTGTCCGGCTTTATTTCGGCTTTTTGGGAAAGCTGATGAGCTTTTTTTAGGTATCACAAGAACTTTGATCTTGTAAAACTTTAATCTTGCGCCACCACTGTATCCATTCCAGCCATATTCCAGCTTTAAGAGCTAAATGTCCGGTTTTATTCAGCGCCGAGTCCGGCTTTTATAATTTTGGAGAGGCCACCCTATTTTTTTATCTAACTTCATACACAAATACAAGTGTAATGGTGGACTTAAAGCCTAAGGCCTTATCTACTAGTCAACCAACCGGGTTATGTTCAGAAAGACAAGGGTAGTGCAAAAACTCAAAAAGAAATGTGGTGAAATATGAACGAAGTATACTTGAATATGTAATAATAAACCATAAACTACATCACCCTATCTATACATGTTATTAAAATTTATATATAGACTCATCTCTTATCGTATTTTAAAGTCTCTTCTGCATGAGCATGACCCTCTCTGTACTACCAGAGCCATATGTTAGCCAGAGTAGCCCGAGGAATTGGGGTACACTCTCCACGCTGGCCAGACGGGTTGGAGAAGTCTCATTGATTGAAGTTTTGTTTAGCTTGTGTTTCCTAAATCGCGTTCTACGACATCCACGGGAAAACTTGGTCCTATTCTACTCTGCCGGAAACCACACGGCTAGAAATATAGATTGACTGAGTACATTTTAGGATCTAAAAATATATACCCAACTTTTATGGCTTTGTCTGTTTGTGTTGTTACCACAAACCGGTAGTCCGAGTAGTATTTTACTTAGTCCCTACGTTTTTAAAGAAACTTAAAAGCTTGTATAAATTAAAATCGACAAACAATAGATCCAGTTAAAACTAAATTTCTTGTCGAAATTTTTTCAACATTACCTACCTTCGATTGAAGAAATAATTACCCTCACCAAAGTTTGCCCATCAAATTCCTTTGAGTAACGGAGCGCCAAACTTGGAACTTGTTACACTATTCAGTTGATTTCAATCCCGCCGGTATCCAGGATTGGACCACAACGCCCGACTTCTGCTGGAAAGTCGCTTATCATGGAACTAATCAGAAGTTGGGATAACTCGACTAAATTAATGGGAAAGCCTTTTCTACGTAGTTTGCAAGAGAAAGGGAATTTTCTATTAAAATTTGTTGTCGCTTTTTATGGATTTGAACACGTCAGTTCCTCAACAATTAAAATAAATTAGCCAAGCGAAAAAAAAATTGTATAGCTTTTTCTCCTGAAGGATAACCAGCAAAGAATCAGTATTTTAAGAAACTATTAATTTCAATATTTTAGCGATTGTCTTAGTTTTTCATTCATAAATAAACATTTGGATATCTTTATCAAAAAGTGGGACAAAATAGGTTAAATTAAAAAATAAATCGGACACGTCGTTTCAAAATAAAAGCTGGACTACGTTTGTAGGATTGATAAGTCAGATTCTGTCTAGGGTAACCACTTAAGTTCTTTATTGAATCAAAAGAAAGACAAAATGCTCACTTCAGCTAACGCAGCATGAAGGAAAATTGTTCCGTTTTCAAGTAAGCCTGTTGTAAAATGCCCATAAAGTTGGGGCTGAGATCGAGAAATTGAAGATACGAGGGCAATGCTCCGCAAATAAATAAACTTTCTTACTTTATTAACTGTGAAACCATTTGCACGCATATACTCGACAACGTCAAGCCAGTATTTTAACATGCGACTGTAAAAAAAAAAGCGATTATTTATTTATTTGTAAAAACTAACGTGAGACACAGATAATATTAATATACACTGTATAATACACGGGCGCTAGAAAGGGTGGGAGACAGAAGAAATATTTTAAAAATTATTGAAAATAGAAGAGGGAAGATGATTGGGCATCTTATAAGACGAGGAAGGGGAAGACCAAGGATGAAGTTTTTCCAACAAATTAAGGAAAGGATAGGAGTAAGGTCCTACCAAGACATTAAAAAGATGGCAGAGAGAAGAGAGGAATGGAGGCATCTCCACTTAACTCCACCGACAAGAGCAAGCTCTTAAGTTAAAGAAGAAGAAGAATACACTGGTAACTCACGTAAAAAGTCAGGTACTGGGCGACATGTTTCAACCTCATTCGGAAACCTTCCTCAGGGCGAATGTGAAGTGATTGTGTCTCTGAGCTTAGCCGCCGATGATGATGAAGATGAAAATGAAACTCCCAGTCAACGGGAGTCGGCAACGCAGAAAATCAGCCATCTACGTATATGCGTCGCGAGTCACATTCGCCCTGAGGAAGGCTTCCGGATGAGGTCGAAATGTGTCACCCAGTAGCTGACATTTTACGTGAATTACCCGTGTTTTGAATATTAATAATATCCTGTATGAGTTTAAGAAAATAAAAACTTTTCAAATGCGAGTTAAACTCGCGTGAAGAGGGTTCCGTACCTACTTCTCATACATTTTTTGTGAAATTTACTATTTTCCGTTAGTGAACGTATTATATTGAGTTTACCACTTTATTTTCAATTGATAGAATTCTTATAGGTTTTCCTGTAATCTACAAGCAATGATCTATATTTCATATTTTTTTCAAAATTTTAGTCTAATTTGTTTCAGAGATCAGGGGAAAAGGTCAATTTTCGTCTTCTTTCATTAATAAAATCAAAACTATTTATTTTACAATGAAAACAAACTATGATATGATCCTCAAACCAGCCCTTTTATTTGATATATGGCACAGTAAGGTTTGCAAAACTTTTTTTTTTATTTTCCTAATTTGTGCCCCGAAAATGACCCTTAATTTTTTATTTAAAAAAAAAAATTATTTACTTTGCACATCTGTGTTTGGGTCATACGAGTAGGATTACACCATCCTACCAAATTTCACCTGATTTAGTCCAGTAGATTCGGAGCAAATTGGCTGTGACAGACGGATAGACGCACGAGTGATCCTTTAGTTTAGGGGTTCCGTTTTGTCATTTTTTGTATGGAAATCTAAAAAGAGATTTAAGTACCATGTAAAAAATATCTCACCTTTTTCCCATCGCGGAACTTGACAGTTCCCTCGATGATGGAGGTGGCGGGACTGGAGTCCGCCATCTTGGATTGACGTCACGAGCGATCGCAGCGCCGCCGCGCCAACATCGTGAACTAACACATCATGCACTTATCACTGTCACCACTTCACTGATTCACTTATCTGTAACAAGAGAGAAAATATTTGATTTTCAGATAATAGGGTAGTTTTCTGGGTCAAAAATAAATTATTTGGTATTGTTAATAGAATAAAATTATTGATTTTGAACGTGATTTTAGATTTATTATTTTAGAAAAACGGATTTTAAGGGCGCTATTTGACTCCAAAAAACAATGACGTCACAGTCCGATATTTCATACAAATCTCTTAAAAAATGTTTGTTTTGACGTTTAGAAAAAAAGTGTCTGATTTGACTTGTTGGAAACTAGCGGATTGTAAAAATACAGAATTAAAAGGAAAAAAACTGAAGTGCTATACCGACCTACTTAATAGTGGGTGGGATAATGTAAAGATAGTAAGGATTCTCATTTCGTTATTTAATTTGAGAGCTTTAGTACTGCATCTTGAATGCCTAAAAACGCAGTTTACTGCGACCTCAGTTATCTATACCTCCCTTAGTCGCCTCTTAGGAGAGGAAAGGGGTGGTGACTAAATTTATACTCTGCCTTCAACAAGGCTTTTATACCTACTATGCGATATATTTCCTTTCGTAACCTGTTGAAATAAGGAAATTAAAATCAGATGCAAATTCATCGACTCGCGAACGGAACTTATGACCTTCAGGTAGTCAGTAGCCTCATGAAAACCTAACCATATTATTACAATGCAAAAACATAACAACACTAGAATACTTCAAGGCTAGCTACTCAATTTAATGCTTTGAAATAGGTATTTTGGTCGGAAAAAAATTTTTGCATTTAGATCATAATTTTGTATAGATACGAAAAAATATTGCCGGAATGTTCCCGAAGATGCCAGGGACGGGACATCACTAATCATGTCAACCATTGTATTATTTTAATTAAAAATTTATTTATACATCTCAAATAACCTAAATGGTTCTTGAATGTTTGTCTGGAAAGTTTCTGCGCGTGTCTGCGCCGTTTTCATTGGGAACACCACAAATGCATTAGAAGATCCTCTGACGGCTTGCATTCATTTATTTATTAGGCCAGAATTTATTCTACGTCATAACGTAGAATAAAATACATATAAACGAAACCTATGATGCTTCATTTAATTTTGTATCTGTGCATCATTTTTGTTGATCTAAAAAGTTTTTTTAGTTTATTATAAATTATCGTTCAAATCAAAGTTCAGTTCAAAGGAGGAGTCATTATACTCATAATTAACTGAGAAAAAATACAATTTATCAGATTTGCTGACGATATAGCTGCTTTTGCAGAAAATTCAAAGGATTTAGAAAAGTTATTACGAAATATGGACACAAGTTTTAAACAGCGAAAACTTAACATAAATACAAATAAAACAAAAACTTTAATTGTATCAAAATCTGGACCAAAGAAGGATAATATAAAACTAAATAATAAAATAGTAGATCAAGTAGATAAGTTTAAATACCTAGGAAGTATAATTCATGAAAACGCAAAATGTTTACAGGATATAAAACAAAGAATCAGTACTTATAGCTAAAAATACTTTAAAAACTAGAAAATATATATTTTGCTCCAATATTAGTGGAAAAGTAAGAAAACAATTTATAAAGACATCTATTTGGAGTATAGCTTTATATGGATGTGAAACATGGATAATGAGGAAGAAAGACAGAGAAAGAATAGAAGCATTCGAGATGTGGTGCTGGAGAAGAATGGAGAAAATAAGCTGGATGGATAGAACTAGAACGAGTGAGAAAGAGAAGAAATATTTTAGAAACTATTGAAAGTAGACGAGGGAAGATGATTGGACATCTAATAAGACATGACAATCTATTCAGAATAATACTAGAAGGAAAAATAAAAGAGATACGAGGAAGGAAAATACTAAGGATGAAATTTTTCCAACAAATTAAGGAATGGTTAGGAGTAAGGTTCTACCAAGACATTAAAAAGATGGCAGAGAGAAGAGAGAAATGGAAGCATCTCCACTTAACTCCACCGACAAGAGCAAGCTCTTAAGTTGAAGAAGGGATAAATTATCGTAGCATCGTGCCGTGTGGTTCCCGGCAGAGTACAATAGGACCACTCCAAGTCTTCCCGTGGATGTCGTAGAAGGGACTTAGGAAACACAAGCTAAACAAAGCTAATAAACATCAATGGGACCTTTCAAACCCGTCTGGCCAGCGTGGAGAGTGTAGGCCAAATCCTCTGACTGCTGGGGCCAAGTGTGGCTTTGGTAGGCAATACAGAGAGGGTCGTGCTCCTGCAGTGGACACTAAAAAGGACCTGTTGACGATAATGATGATATGCAGTAGTCCTCCAGTTTCTAAGGAATTTCCTCCCATTTTACGCTTAAAATTTTACCGAGGTTATTTTTTATTTTATTTTATTTATTCAGGTTCACCATTGTGTACTACATTAATACATGCATATATATTTAAAGGCTAAACATTTTTGTTAAATGTGTACACCTTCTAAGGTGAACACTACTTGCTTTTACAAAAATTGGTAAGTACTTATCTCTAATTACAAAAACAGATTTAAAAATATTTAACAGTCAAACAAAGTCGTAATGACAACCCTGTTCGCCCACCCACAAGCGCCATCTTTATTAAACATTACATTCAAATGGTGCTGTTTTACTAAAAGTTTAACTACCTAACTGGATTGTGTAAGACATCTAATAAATTATTATTTTAGTTAAATCCAAACATAAAACTAAAACTACAAAGTTTTCATTACTTACATTTATCAATATATGCATTTGCCACAAAACACAGAATCGTTGAGTTTGTATCCCATAACACAAATCTCGAACCTACTAGGGCCAGCTCAATCTGTGTGATTTGTCCCTATATATTTATTTATTTATTTACTTAGTAATCGAAATTAAGTATGTGATGTCTGTAATGCAATGGATTCATACACATACCTTACACCGACGCACACACAACACACATATACATAGGTTACCGAGGTATGTGGTTGTAAGAAGAAATTAAATAGCGGGTTCGAAATTTGAGGCGGAATATCCTAAAAAGTACTTGTAAAAGGTACTTACTTCACAGATTTGTACACTACTTACAAGTTCGTTTTCTGCCCGGTCTCGTTACAGGCTTTGAGAAATTCCCAACTCGCCAAGAATTTCGTGCTTAACAAGCATGGTTTAAGTTGCAACTTACTTACACTCAACAGTAGTTGTAAAGTTTCTTAAAGCATAGCATACATAGACCGCTAGCGTTACCGTACAGATATATTTTACGTAAGTACCTACTGCCTACATAATATATGAGCAAACAAGTAATTATTAAAAGTAAAAACGTGCAGAGCGTGCCAAAGATATTTACATACATACAAACATACATGCCTGCCATGCCATGCATAAAAATGCTCTCCAATATTGTTAAAATAAAGAAGTAGAATGATTTCCACATAGTAGCGTGGTATATGTCATAGTGTATTATATTTTTATTGACCGTACCTTTTCCGCCTCGTACCATTTTTCTTATGATGACAACAATTGGGCGATGTTAATTTAATATGTACAAATTTTGTCACTTCTTTCTTTGGTCACCAGAAACTTTCCGAATTACATACAAACTTTTAACAGTTTTACTCTACTCAAAAAATCGTCTTTTTTTAGTCTCCACTGCAAAGCACGACCCTCTCTGTACTACTAGAGCCAGAGCAGTCAGAGGATTTAGCCTACACTCTCCACTCCACGCTGGCCAGACGGGTTGGAGAGGTCTCATTGATGTTCATTAGCCACATTAGCTTTTTTTAAGCTCGAGTTTCATAAGAACCCGTATGACCCTAATAGTACTTAGAGCGATCTTAAATATTATCAATAGTAACGAAATACTTACTTTGAAATAAAAACACAGCTAATTTCAGGACTAACTATATACATTATGTTTTGAAAACACGATTGCTTAAAATTTTCTCGATAGAAAAACATTGCGAAGTTACCTCAAAATCACCTCAGAATTATACTAAAACGGAAAGTATTAAAGAAATAAATAAATCAGCACTTGAAACTTTGGATTATAATTTAAACATAAGGCAGTCATCATAATGTCTTACTTTTTAAATAACTCTTAAATATTCTTTGTAAAACGAAAAAAACCTCACATCCAAAACCAGCCTCATTGACCTACCGCGATCTTTTTCCACCGCGCATGGTTCGCTGTCTCGCTTCGGCTAGAGTAAATTTGTGTGCGTGGAAGCGGGAGCAAAACATAGATTATCCACATCAGGCCCAGCCTTAAGTTGCCACGGGAACACTTGGAGTGGTCCTCCTCTGCCGGGAACCACACGGCCATAATGTATACAAATACCTATTTAGTTACTGCAATTTCAGTTACTTCTTCGCTTCGCATAATGCTTTGGCCTTTTGGTGTAAACAAAGCTGTCAACTAGCCGCAAAGCCGTCATATTTATAGTTAGGCCCTAAGTCCCAAACAAACAGGCCTGTTTATTTTTAGCGGGCAAATTGACCCGGCGCGGGTAAGTTTGAAATTAAAAAAGTTGGGGATTACTCGATATTTTGAGCAAAAAAGGACTTCTTGTGAAAGTTTCAGTAAGCCTTGTGTTTTGGACGTTATTGAAAAGGTATTTGCATTAATTAATTAGAGCGACGATGTTAAGCGTCATTTTTGTACAAAACAGGCCCAGACTTCGCACAGATTTTTTTCTTTTCGTTACTAAATACGAATACATTTTAATTCAAGTATTAGAAATGTTTTAACTCAATATTTACGACATCCTTAGTGACTATCAGTCATATTAAAATTGGAAATACTATCAGTCTGTCAACAACTGCTTAGTGCGATTATCGATTGTATAACCGAGAAGTCTCAATTTCGAATCTCCCATTAATAATATGGGTGATTTTGAACCTCATAGCCTAAGCTCATAGCTATATTCAAGAAAAGTACTGTTTAAGCGAAAAATAATACATATTCTGTCATATAGTATCTTGTTTCATAACAAAAATCAAAGATATAAAGGACGATTCAGCCTAATATCAGCCAACTAATGCATACCAAAAATCTCCCATTTTAATGTAACCACCCGCCAAAATGTAAGAGCAGATGCATCATTTTCGAAGACACCTAAAAATTTCTAACATAGTATAACGAGTGCGATCATAAGATAAACGCTGAAGCCGATGCTTTAAGTTGCTTGTAAGTGCAGAAGTTTAGATAAAGTGCATAAAGTAGCATATTTAAACCTTGTTACTCGTACAGCTAAGCTTAGGAGAAGATTGGAAATAAATTGGGTGGATAAGATACATGAATTTGTATCATTGTTTGTTTGCCACCTCTTCACGCTTTGTCTACTAAATCAATCTTCTTAAAAAATCGCATACACATAGAAGTAGTGAGAAAAAAGTAATGTTCCCGTGGGATTTGGGATACGCGAGCGAAGCCGCGGGCAATAGCTAATGTAATAAAAAAATAAAGTGTATATTGCTTTGGCATGCTCTGCACCCTAAACGGTTTGGTGAATGCTTGTGAGGTTTTTTAGTTAGATTTGTCTTAATTGTAAGTAACACTGGGTATATCAAAAATTAACTAAATAAAAAAAATCTTTCCTAATATTAAAGTGTTTTGTTTTCTCTTTTCACGAGATGTGACTTCGTTTTCAAAATTTTTATTCTAGAAAATTCAAAAAAATTACCCGTCGTATGCTAAGGCCGGTAATAAAACCATATTTGGACACCTGACAACCTAAATTCAATACGCAATATTTTTTTTGCAAAATTATAACCCCCAAAGCTGGATTAAGCATAAAATCTATCCCCATGTGTTGAATAAGGGGCAAATAAATTCAATAATGTAAACTGCCCCTAGAGAGCCATAATGGACAAATGGATCCGTCGATTTTGTGATTAATATAAATTGTGTTTCGGATACGTATTGTGTCCATTTTCCGCACGAAATATTGTACTTTATAATGATTATACTTTTGTTTGATTTATTGTGAAATTGTTGATAACAAGCTTTAATTATAAAAATCGTGGATACATTTGATTGTGCATTAAAAATACAGTAAATTGTTAAACTTCAACAATTTATGTGACATCAGTAACAAAATTAATTATTAATCTTTTAGATTTCTAAATTAATAATTTAGACTAAGTTTTATTTTAAGGTTTAGTTTGAAGTTTAAACTTATGCTACAAAACGCAAAATTATAAATTATTAAGTGACCGAAATATCCAAAGATAAAAAAGTTATTTGAACTTCAATGAATTTGTCTTCCAAATACCTGTGTTAAATCATAGAGAAAATGAAGTTGATAACAATCGTTCGAACTTCGCATGCGTAAGTTCCGTTCAGGATTCGTTTGATCTTCAATTTAATTTATATTATATATAAGGTAAAGACGATGCAGTCAATATTTTCTTGAATAAATAATAATAAATCTTTATTAGGAACAAATAGAAGGCCATTTAAAAACATCATGTACAATGATACCTGCAGTAGTTTACAAAGAAAAACTGTGTCGCAGGCATCAACGCCCACCTCCGACTTAAGCACGTAAGGATGTTCCTGTACATAAACAATATTATCTGAATATTGCATGAAGTTACTAATAAGATTACAATTAGATAAGTATAGTAGGTATTGTTCATAAAGAAACCTTCACAACTATAACAAATAGATATTTTGCTGTTTCTCATAACAAAAATACTCAAATATAATAAAATTTAAATTACTTGTCTGGAATTCGTGTCAAATTAAATGCACAATTTGAAAACTGGAACGAGCCCTGAGGTATCCTTGGCAGGCGAACGGTATTTGATCTTAGTAACTTTACATTACAGCGCGATTTATTATTATTCATAACGACTCTAGATTACTGTTTACAAATGTAAGTAGGTATAAGGTAGTTCAACCTGCCTCTATTATTCATATTTCAAGCCTGAGATTTCTATGTAAGATAGTCTTTTAGAGTAGATTACCTATGTCTCAAAATTCCTAACGGAATGTTCAAACGTCCTGGATTAGTTTTTGTACTAAGGCATAACAGAGTAGGTTGAGATAACTAGAATAAACAAGTAAATATTTCAAGTAGGTATAAGGTAGTTCAACCTGCCTCTATTATTCATATTTCAAGCCTGAGATTTCTATGTAAGATAGTCTTTTAGAGTAGATTACCTATGTCTCAAAATTTCTAACGGAATGTTCAAACGTCCTGGTTTTTGTACTAAGGCATAACAGAGTAGGTTGAGAGAACTAGAATAAACAAGTAAATATTTCAAAAAAATAATTTTAAAAACAAGCTTTTATCCACAGACCATGGATCAAGATAGACACAGCATTAAGGATCGTCACTTTTATTCCGTGAATGTCACAATTCAGTAGATCGGACATTGAGCTCTCTACTGTAAAATACCTAAATCTGCCGTTTTGAGCCGTAGAAACTTGTCGAAAAACGTTGGGGGAAGTAATAAAAAGACTTCTTTCATTTGTAAGTGAATTTCTTATTAAATATTTAAAATTGGCACGTCAGGTTTTAATACAAATTGAAGGACTTTCTTTATCTAGTAGTATATACAGATCTGTGCTTTTATCTTAAACAATAAACTAAAAAGTTTATAGTGCTGTTCATGACGAAATAATTGAGCTTAGAACTCGGTAGATTACGTTGTTTTATCACAGAGATGCCACGACCCCCTTCCAGATTTATCATAGGATCAAGTCATTATTAAAAAAATGACAAAATTCGAAACAGAATGTTCTAAACTAACTAACCCGATTTTTCAGGAGAAAAGATAAAGTTTTATTGTCATGTCAAATTCAGAAGTCAGTCTTCTTCGAAAAGCGCTGTATATAATATAATTAAATTATTGATATGAAATGTAAAGGTTTTCTCAGAAAAGCGCCGTAGTAAATAAAATCCCTTTACGCAGAAACGCTCCGTCTTCAGATCCAGTCGGAAAGAATTTCCGCCAATTTTAATAATCGAAAGGTATAATTTTCGTGATTAGCTCATCCAGCGAAAGTCCAATGAAATTTTTCAATGCTTACAGTCATGTAGGGTTGCCACACATAAAATAAATGGTAAATCCCAGTAACAAACCAATATTGTACCTACTAATAAATGAAGAAAATAAAGAAATTGCCGTGAGTTAAAATTAATACCCGAAAAATAAATTAAACAGAAATAAAAATGTAATAAATCACCTTTTAACCAGTTACCTACCTGAACCAAAATTACCTGTAATTTTGCTTGAGAATCAAATCAAAGAAGTAATTGCAAAAAAAAATCAAAAGTTCCTTGCAAAATGCAACAAATTAAATCAAAAATTGAATAGGACCAGACCAGCTTTTTTACCACATCACAAGATGTCGCCGCCCTTACTTTCTCTTTAGATTGTTTAATATTTATTCCTTGTATTTTCTCCCTTTATCCCTTAATATTTATAATTTCGACACTACTCTATTAACCAAGTATTCCGGGTAATCTATTGTTTAAATCTATTTTTAAAAACCGTTGTTTTATTGTACAAACCATATTTCAACGTTTGCGTCAACCCTAACGTATGCTGAATGCTTCAGTGACTTTCAAAGGAATTCACGTTACGTATAACATCGATTTATTGTGCAAGAAACAATTAAAAAATAACAAAACATTACTTTTGCGTGTAAGTAAAGTCAGTCCATGATTTATTTATTTATTTATTTATTGTAAAAACTAAATACAACGGCTTTCACCAATTACAGCATATAGAAAGAACTTATAGCTAAATGTAATTAAAAAATTTACACAGCTGGTACGACGGGCGCCACCACTGATACCTACTGGAACAACTTTCCCATAAATATATATCGAAAAATGAAATAATTTTTGTTTGTTTTCCATACAAACTCGTATCAGCTGATCGGTCAACTTGTATGTAAAGCCTAAAATATTTTTCATGTTTTGATATACCTATGTTCCTTGGGAAAAGTTGTTCAGTATCATGGACTGAATTCACTCTTATAATAGCTTCAGTATATTCTGTTAGACCCTGTATAATAAGCAAGTTTATTTTATATTAAACAATAATAAAAAGCACATAAAATTGATTAATAACAAATTATTTTAATAATTAACAAAGAAATGAGAAACGAGGAAACAAAACAAGAAAATATAATTATATTTAATTTAATTTAATTATTATTATTAAAATAATTTGATAGTTAATAATGTGTATGTAATGAATAGTTTTTTTATTTCTTTAAGAGGAAATCTTAGTTTTTTTGACTGATTTAATATTAGCCATCATCATAACCACCTAACATCATCGACAGCGGAATTTCACGATAGTGTCAACCCCGTAAGGCATATAGATGTGACATTCATAAAATATTTACGAAAAGTACCTACTTAATTTTTATTAATACATTGCCCCAATAATATTAAATCGCACCCCATCTGTGCAATATTGTATTGACACCATATTTCATTGCGAACATTTTCATATTATTCCACGTTTCAATATCTAGATTAATTGATATGTGCGAAAGAGACGGATACCAGCTATTATATCTCTTTCGCGCTCGTAATAATGATTTTTAATGTTAGAACTAAGTTAGCAATTAATTTTAGAGGTTTTTAGAAATTGTTAACAGTTTCAATGCGGAGTATTGTATTTAGCGCATGGCATAAATGGCATTAGTATGATTGGTTAGTTAAAATATTTATTGCACCAAACATAATGAATGATACAGATTAAATAAAAAGAGTAAATGTCCTCTCAATATATCGCAGGTTGACTGGAAGAGATCCCTGTATGGGATAAGTCAGCTATTGTATATTTGCTCTTTCGAATTTTGTATTTTATATTAATGTTTTTGGTACAATAAAGTTATTACAAACAAACAAATAAATTACAGAAAACCCGTGTGGTTCCAGGTTAGAATAGGACCACTCCATCTCTTCCTGTGGAGGTCGTAAGAGGCGACTAAAGGACTAAGCACAAACATCTCGTGCTACAATTGCTTTCCCAAGGAGGGTGGGTTAACGTCGGGCGGCGGCCGGTCGTAAAATTACAGCCGAATAATTTTAACTGTTCCGGCAATTTCTTCTCCACTTCGCAAGGTCTTTGGCACCCTTGGTGACCAATGTGACCAATGACGTGCATTTTATATTTGGAGATGAAAAAGCGGGAAAGCACACCCTGGGTTCCGAAGCAGCACAGCTGAGGATGTAACCGGGAACGAGTTTAGATGAAGAAGATTGACTTATACTAAATTATAGTTGAAATCATTGATACAAGGTGATTTTGAATACAACCACGAGCCCGGTAGCGAGAAGTGACATTCAAATGGGTGATTTTTGTATGCATTTGCCCGCTGATATCTTTGGTTTTCATATAACACAACATATGACGGAATATGAAAAGATATGAATATGATAGAATATGTATAATAAATAAATAAATATATAGGGACAAATCACACTGATTTAGCTAGCCCCAAAGTAAGTTTTTAAACTTGTGTTATAGGATACTAACTCAACGATACTATATTTTATGATAAATACATATAAAGATAAACACCCAGGACAATTTGAAAAAGGCCATTTTCCAACTTGCCCTGGCTGGGGATCGAACCCAGAACCTCCGGGTTAGCGGTCTAGCGTGTTAACCATTACGCCACTGAAATCGTCAATCGTCGTCAAGATCGTAATATTTTTCTTGAACATACTTTAACTGATTTAAAGAGTCCAATTATTGCACGCCTCATAAGCGAAGCGCATGAGGTAGTGCTCTACTCTCGCCTTACAAAAATCAAGTGATTTTTTTTAACTAAATGTGTCTCTATTTATTTTCTATCGCACTTGTACAATAATATTTACACATAAATGTCAAGGAAAAACACTAGTTTCAACACTTATGACATTTTTAAAAAACATTTTGCCTTTCAAATAAATAAAAACAATGTTTAATAAAATCATTTTGTGGACGTCCGTGTGTCTGTATGTATGGAAACTGGCGTGGTCACGATAACTCCCGAAAAACTTATCTGATCAAGTCCATTTTTTTTATACGCTTCAGTATTATCCAAAACTAAGTCCTTTCGAAGATCACGGTCTAATTCAATGTAGTTTAATCGTAATTTCAATTTAATTGTGAAAAATGAGATTATGAGGCGTGCACTTTTGGATTTTCCAAACTTATTTTTATGAATACAGCAGTAAGTCTTTAACTAAGAAGACAGGACTAGATTCAATTCTTTGTCTAAATTCTAAAAGAGAGCGTCCATTATTTCTAAACACTTTTACTATTTAAAATATCGTTGTTGCCGTTAGCTGCTCAATACACAACAAAGCGATTGAAAGTCGAACATCTTATTGTCAACATCTGCTTAAAGGAACTGATTTTATTCAGGGTTCTGTTTGTGGTAAAAAGAACCTTATTGTCTTGATAAACTGGATCTCCGTAGTGAAGGACCTTTTCGTTTAAGGGCAGTAAAAATTAAGTGGTTTTATTTGATATAATAATATAGTCAACATATAGTCATATTTTTAACCGACTTCAAAAAAAGGAGGTTATCAATTCGTCAAAATCTTTTATTTTATTTTATGTATGTTCCCCGATTACTTGAAGACGCCTGGACCGATGTGAAAAGTTTTTTTTTGTTGGAAAGGGTATAGGTACTTGTCAGGTGGTCCCATAGAAATTTTATCAAGATCAGTTGTGTACTTTGGTTTTTAAACTAAAATAACTGGAAAAAGTATATCTTTTTATACACTGGAGTTGAAGTCGGTTTTTACTTACATAGTTTTGAAAAATTATTATTCACTATCACGTCCTTATCCCTAATGCGACAGAGTAAGCATTTTGGGTCTTGCGGTTCTAAGCAGTGAGAGTCAGAGCCACGCATCCCTTGATCCATGATCTGTGGTCAGAGCCCAGGGACGCCAGACACAAAGGCCACACTTTTAGCGTGATGGTGGACAAGAAGACGGAAAAAGGAATCAAAATAGTGATGGATTGCTAGCCGCATCGCCAATATCTACATGACTCGCATTTTCGCTTTATTATTATTTTAAGCTTTTATAAAGTATAGTCAACAATACTGAACAAATTATTTTTAATGAACATAAATAAGGTACGGGATTTTATTTCGTTGTTTAAAATGATACTTACTGGATTACCCCATAAGCAAAAATATTTTATTTGTGCTTAATTTCCAACGAATCACCAATACTGATGGTATGATGATTTAATCTGTAAAGGTTTCTGTTTTTATATTTTTGGTTTTATTGATACTACATGTAAGATTACATTTTTACCTTTAAACGCATTGCCTACGGAACACTCAACGCGTGACCCAGTATTGAACTTACCAGTATTTTTTTCTAAAATTTTTGCAATTCCCAAAGAAAAAGATAGACTATCTTTACATCTGCTTCACACACAATGGCCGATTGTAATGGCAGATGGTTAGGGGTGACACGCTTCAGATAAGAAATATTATTTCGTTACATTGTTATCGATATTGCTCGTTCCATGTTATTCCAGGTGAAGTCACGCTGTCATCGATGCAATGTTTTATAAAACCAATTTTTTATATTTAAGATTGAAAGGGACTAGAATTGGCCAGTTTGTTATTATAACAACAAAATTAAGCTAGACTAAATAATATATATTTAGAAAAATAATTTTAAGGGCTATCTTAAATCTCCTAATTAGCTGAATTTTAATTACTTAGAACGTCGCTTACGATTAAATATGTACTTTCTTAGTTTATTTCAAATTAGCACCACGCCCCGCGCCGCCATGTTCCCTTATTTTTTTCCTAATGTAGCATTTAGACTCAATTTACTAACTTATTTCTTTAAATATATACGAGTAAATATACATTTTGCACTCGTAATTAAATTAATTTTCTTTTTATAATAATTTAAGGCTATTGAATTTAAATAAAAGCTAGGTAGAATAAAAATACGAACTCACTAACAAGTAGCTGAGCCAGCAAAGGGGCCAATTGTCCAACTATGAGACTAAAATAGCTAGTAAAAAAAGGCCAAAAATAAATCAGCTTTCTTTTACAAAAAAAAAATGAGACGTAATATTTTGTGAACCCTATCCCAACGGAATCCGTACAATCCGCTGCGCAGCTTTATTATCCCGCAGGACACCTGCCCCGTCTCGTGTTCAGACAAAAATTACAATTTAGATGGTTTCCTGCGAATAACGACTATTTAATTACTTCGGGAGCTGTATATGGCGTATGATGTGTTTATTCACACAGATGGAGGGATGGACTCACATTACATGCTTCACAAGGGTAGGTTACTCCGATGAATTGTACCTCCGAGTTTGCATTACGGCTTTAGGCAGATTAACAAGATATAGTTTAAAAACTTAAACCCGACTACGACAAAATCATACTCAAAAGTACGTTAAGGCGAGCAGCCAAGCAAGACGATTCTTACGATACCTCATTTGTTAAGGTATCATCGATATCTTTAAAGATGCCGGAACAGTAAAACATACTCGTACATACATACATTTACAAAGTACATAGATCTCGTTGCATACATACATAGCGGCGAAACACATAAAGTTTGAAATACCGTAGTAGTTTAGCAGTCAGTGTGTGTGTGTATAGTTGTAAATAGTAAGCCAGTTTAGAGATAGTAGATTGGTTGTAATACGCGTCCACTATTTCTAAATAAGATATTTGTTGTTTTTTGGGTCAACTTCCCGATTTCTGATTGACATGAAATTTTGTATGCTTATATAAATCAGATGACAATGCAATATTATAATGACAAGAAGCTGATCTGATGATGGAGCTGGAAGGTGGTTATAGGAATTCTGTAATAAAACGACGCAACACCCTCGAGTTTGAGCTTATTAAATTTGTCTTGTTAAGTTCTTAGCAGTTTTTCAGCCTAACGGATTAGTTTAGCTATCTAGAGGGGAAATGCGGCCAGCATTTTGGGCACGTTGCCTCGATATGGCGCTTTTGATGAAATTTAGCTATTTACAATTTTTTTGTATCTAAATTTTTACGTTAGTATTACCTAAGCTTTATACATATATAGTTAAGTTTTATATTTATAGTAACTGTTATACTTAGTTTAACCACGTTAAACACGGAATGGTATTTATAAATAAATGATTATTAAAAAATTCTTGGGCCTCACAATAAAACCTATAAGATGAGATTTTGGGCACATAGAAAAACAGATAGACTTACAGAAAAAAGCGTTGAATAACACGACTGTACAACAGATAAAAAAAGGGACTAATTTGAGCCCAAAACCTTACAAAAACACATCCGCCATATGCTATGACTTGCGGATCAAATTATACGGTCAGATGACTGTAAATGATTTTAAACGACACTCAATCTTAAGACTACGGTATACGATTCATTTTTAAAAATTGTTTGGTTTGCGTGTAAGTAATTATTTGTTAGAAGGTTAAAAAGTGATTGAGATTGTAATCTCCGAAGCTTTTGTTATTTGATAATTGACATGATTCTTATAAATATGTATATATATATATATACATACATATATATATATATATATGTATATATTACTTGTAACTATGTATATATATATATATGGTAGATGATAAGAAACTAGTTATCTTATTAAATTCTTTTTACGACTCCTAAGTATGAGTGGATTAAAATATTTAACTATTTTTGTTTTCTGTTTCGGATTATATTAATTTTTGATATAAACAATAAAAAAATATATTTTATACCGTATTCTTGAAAAAACTTGCACGTATCATTAACGTTTTGCTAAGCAATTAGTAATTCATAAAAGTAATGACTTCTCGAAGGGCTTCAAATATATGTATTATTCTTTGTCTGACTTAACAATGCTTACGCAACGGTCCACGAATTCTACATTTACGCAAAATCTTCTACTCGAAAACACATTATTTGCTTTAGAAACATTATTACTGCCTTTGTTATTCAAATTTTGGTCGTTGGCAGAAGCTTACTACTCTGGTTGTTAAACCTAACGATTACACTAATATCGTCAGCAAAATAGCTTGTTGTGTTTTAAGATGGACAATGTCCTTCTTTTTTAACACTTGATTTTAGTAAGAAACGTAAGGGTTAGACTGTGCTACACATGATATCGCGTAAAACAAATACTCATGTTCTGAAAAATGTATACGAAGTATATTGCGCCGGGGTTATATAAAACAACGCCATTACGTTGTAAAATAAAAATAATCTAGGTATATCCTAATCCTAATCCTATCCTAACTTCCTAACTAATATTATAAATGCGAAAGTGAGTTTGTATATTTGTTTGTTTGTTACCACTTCACGCTTTATCTACTGAAACAATCGTCTTGAAAATTCGCATACACATAGTTAGGAGTACTGAGAAGGATATTGGGTACCTTTCATCCCGAAAAAAGCAATGTTCCTGAGGGAATTGGGATACGCGAGCGAAGCCGCGGGCTAAAGCTAGTTATAAGATATTGACAATAAATGTGAAATTATGTACCAAGAAAATAAACCGCCACAAGACAAAAGACCACCTATTTTTTTTCTTAACATAATTATAACTGGACAGTATCAATTGAGTTCAAAAATGTTAAAATCTATTTCCATAAAGAACTATTTATACACTGAAGATGCCTTATCCTTCTTTCGTTTTTATTGCAATAAGGGAGATATCATTTACTTTGCAGTGTGTGTTCAGTTGTTCATTCATCTTTGTAATTATTTTCTAATCGGAAAAAAGAAAAAAATACGTTTACAATATTTTTTAATAATATACCTGATGGATGAGCTAAAATATTTTTTTTAGTTCAAATCCGTATTGGGAGGCCTTCTTGTTTTGGGCGGATAATAGTTTAAACCAAGGTCTAAAGTTAGACCGCTTTATAATAAGTCGGATAAAGTTGATTAAAAACCTTTTTTCTATTGTGTAATAAAGTACTCCATATTTTTACAATGATGCATAAAAAGCTTTACGATCAAACAAGGTCTGCTGATCACTTGATCTGCCTCGGTCGTAAACCGTCACGGTTTGAAGCGGTATAGGTAATCGAGTTTCGATAAAACGATGAGCAAACAAAACGCCAATGTATTACGTGTACTGAGTCAATGACACTTGCGAAAATTATTTACATACAACTCAAGGTAGCGTAGCATTCTTTTGCACGCCTCATAAGCGGAGCGTTGAGGTAGTGCTCTATTCCGACATGTCAAAAAACCCAGTCTTTCGAAACTTAAATGACGTTTTTTTTTAATACTGGGTGGCGCAAAAGTACTGGCACTAAAGAAAATACTTTTATTTTTTTTATATGACATTTTCTGTCATTCTGTTGTTGAAAATTGTGTAGTGAACAAATGTAAAATACACTGAAAATAAACATGGACCGTTTTACTCCCCAAGAACGTGGAATAATTGTGTCAATGTTCTTACGGAATAATTCATCAGTGATAAGAACACAACGTGAATTTCGTCGACGATTTCACCACCGTCCGGCACCGATTGGTCGCACAATTCGACGCTTTGCCACACGCCTTGAAGCAACTGGCTCAACATTGGATAGACCTAAGTCTGGGAGACCAAGAACAGGCCGTTCAGCTGAAAATATCGATGCTGTGCGCGAAGATGTGGAAGAGTGTCCAGAAACATCAACGAGGCGACGTGCCACGCAATTGGGCATTTCCAGACGGACCCTGCAGCGTATTTTGGTGAAAGACTTAAAGATGTTCCCGTATAAAACTCAAATGACTCATCAGCTGCTGCCTGCTGACCACCGAGCTCGTCTAGATTACTGCCAGCGCGTCATAAACCTCAACCTTGAAGAGGATGATTTTCCTTCGTTTTGGCGATTTGCCTTGGCCTGCAAGATCACCCGATCTGACCAGTCCAGACTTCTTTCTTTGGGGTTTTTTGAAATCTCGGGTGTATGTGAACAAGCCACAGACTCTCGCAGCTCTAAAAGAAAACATTCGTCAAGAAATAACGAACATATCGCAGGAAGTGTTACGGCAAGTTATGCAAAATGTCATAAATAGGGCTCAAATGTGTATCAACTCTGGAGGTCACCATTTAAAAGACATCATCTTTAAATCCTAATGGTACGAAATTTAATGGCACAAATATACATTTAAAAAAACCTAAATCTAGTTTTCTAATTTAGAAAAAATGTTATAGCTGAACCAAATAGGGTCTTTACTTTTGCGCCACCCAGTATAACACTTACAGGATAATATGAGTGCACTTATATGAAGTTAAATAATCTGTCTAGCACATATGGTACATTTTATAAACAATTAATTTGTTTAATATCTATACTAATATTATAAAGCGGAAGAGTTTGTTTGTTTGTACGCGCTAATCTCGGGAACTAATGCTCCGATTTGAAAAATTCTTTTTTTGTTGGGTAGTCCATTTATAGAGGAAGGCTTTAGGCTATATAACATTACGTTCCGACAACCACGCGAACGAAGTCGCGGGCACAGCTAGTAATAAATAATAACATTAAAACTAATCATTCTTGGACGTCCGTGAGTCTGTGTTTATGTGACCATGTACGAGTATGTGGCAGAGAAATTGGTCGAAAAATTCATCTTACCGGAATACTTTTGTTTTTAATATATAAAGTATTACACTGTGCTGATTCCTAGTTAATATTAGCGTTCTAAGAACTGTCGTTTAATTATAATTTATAAAAAACTAATATACCACTGTATACTGTATATCTATATATATATATTTTTTATTTTTTATTATCTTATCGTTAGGAGTAATAAAAGAAGAATGAGGCATGCACTTTTGGATTTTCCAAACTATTATTTTATGTACTCATCATAAAAAAATACTATTTGACGCTTCACGCAACTGTCAGAGTAATGAAAATGAAATAAAGAAAATCTGATAAACATATCAAACTTTACATTCGTGCATCCTGACTTCGTGCATGGCCCCATATGCAACCTAACATTCGGTAAGTCCTCTTCTTCTTTTCGTGTCAATTGGTTCAAAAGACCGATTATATTTTGTTCCTCCAGTAAGTCGCCATTCGTCGGTAAGTTATATAGTAAAGTGTATTATGGAAAGTGTGTGGAACACTTTACTCTATGTAGAGTATATATGAGATACAGTATAGTATGAGACCTCACGACAGCGTCACGGAAACCGTATGTACTAAGAATGTCTCAACGCGGCCGAACTACAAACCACTTCCATCTTTGGGACCCTCCGCAGCCCACAACTATCATCCGATCATCTACCCAATGAGCTTATTTTGTAGCCTACTTCAATCTTTAGGTAATATTTTTTCCGAATTTTGATTAGGGCACTTATTCTAATTTTTGGCAGATTTTTTTTTTAATATCTCAAAGACAACACGACCAATTTTCAAAGTGTAAGTGAGACGTATCTTACTCATATTTGTTTGCTAATATTTTTTTAAAAATTAAAGTACAATAAACAACCGACTTAATTTTCTTTGAGGTATTTCTTACATATCTCAAAAGTTCTTCGTCATATCATTACCAAATTATGGGACCAACTAGGTAGTAATGGCTTTCAAATAAAAGGAAAATCTTCAAAATCTGTTTACAATTGGCGATGATATCGCCTATAACATACATACAAAAAAAAACTCTTCTTTGGAGCCGTTTAAAAAAGAGTTTTCATTGTCTACCTTTAGTTTATTCTGTCTGACATTCTTTGAGTGCGTGTAAAATATTTTTTGTTTCTTATATTTAAAAGATACTAACAATTTCATCATCATTAACTCTTAACTCTACCTCTAATAGAAATATCCAGCGTATCTTCATTCACTCCCTACAACATGTTTACCTCAATCGGATGCCCCGGGTGCACGATTTACGCCGGCCCGGCTAAACCCAACCCGGGTAACCGCATTTAATTGCTAGTCCACGGTAGTTAAGCCATGGTTACAACGTAATATCACTTGGTTGGGACTTGATTAAGATTCATAATGGTTCATTTCATTTTCGTTATTATAAATAAAATTTCGTAATATTTTATTTACATCATTTTCGATCAAAAGATAGTCAATAAATAGTATAAAAGTCGCTTTTCCGCCGTCTGTTCTTCTGTATGTATGTATGTACGCTCAGATCTTAATTAAATCACACAACAGATTTAAATGCGGTTTTCATCAATAGATAGATAATGGGATTCAAGAGGAAGTTTTACGTAAGAGCATCCTCATACTCAAATTCAACAATAGGTTGCTGACTGTCATAAAGCTTGGCAATATGAATACAACTCAATAATGCACTATAATATCTTGCTCTATATCCTCTTTACGAGTACAATAAACCACAATGGGCCTGGAACCCAGCCAAATCCTCATAACGTGATGATCATAGATGTTCGCAACTTAATAGCGTAATTTCGGTAGGTATAATAAGCACGGCGTAAAATTACGCTGGCTCGCTTCACATTACACCTCATTAATGGACAGACATAGCAAAAACGGGAATGTTTTTGAGGGCTAAAAGAGAGGATGAAGCGAGTGGGTCTCATACGTACGTCTTTACTCAAAGTTTGTTAGTACGTGATCCGGTTCCAATTTGTATGTATAATTATTAGGAAACAAGTCGAAGATGAGGTGATAGTGGAGTTAAGGCACACAGTCCACAATTTCTAAATTACTGTCCACGATTCCTAAATTTGGGTTTAACACAGTTTTAAAACAAAAGGTAAATAATTGTCGTAACTGTTTGAAATGTATCCTTGTAATTATAGTCATTCTTATATGCAGATGCATATCTAAATGTTTTATGTAGATATAATAAGTCTTATTATGTTATTTATATACTTAATATAGTACGTATATAAATAAAGTACTTATACTTGTATTATTTATTACCTATAGAAACGGCTATCAGTGTAAAAAAATCTATTTGTATCGTCTTGACTTATACACATTATAGTTTTTTGGGACAGTTAAATACAAAGCAATACAATAAAATTGTAAATAATATCCAAAATTTACTGTTTTTAAGAAATTTTTCTGCAGATTTACCTATTCAGACCATTTTAAAGTGGTCGTGAAATAGTTTATTTAAAAAAAAAGAAAGATAAAATAATTTACATATTTACAGATATACAAAAGTTAAATACCTACTTACTACAAATTTAATCTAAAAAATCGTGTCCATGTGGCATAGTGCCAAGAACGCTGGCCGCATTTCCGCGTTGAATCGCAATACTAATACTAATTTTAAAGTTGTATGAAAATAAACATTGGAAGGCACACAACCGACAAGAGCGTGGCGCTTTCAAAAGATGTACATAACATTTAAAATCGCTTTCGTCTATCACTTGTCTTGCAACATTAAACCTTACGATTTGGCAGCCGCGCCAACCTGCAGAAAATTAGACTAGACTCCACTATGGAACATTTAACCGCGTGCTTAGACTACGTTTAGAATGTTTTCAAGGCATTTAAGACAAGGAAAATATGCAGGACTTGTTATTTCGAAAGACCTTAAACAGTTTAAGGTTTAAAGTCTCAAAAAAAAGTTTAAACGGTTAAACGGTAAGTTATATCTGAAACTTTTGAAGGTTTAATTTGAAAACTTTCAAAAGTTTTAGATGACACTTGATGAAAATATCTTAGTCATATTCTCACACTTGCGTCTCCTTATGCTGCATAAATGCTTTTTTGCGCCGAACAATTCTTTTTTTTCTCTGTTTATCCCTATGGTTGACTGGTAGAAAATGCTCTTTGCATTAAGTCCGCCATTTGTTAAAAGTATATTTTTACTTTGCAACAATAAAGTGTTAAAATAAATAAATAAAATCATCAGTCAGGCTTTAACGATTGCTATCTAGCTACGATGGTCATCTTCGATTTCATCAATTGGTACGAGTTCTACTTGATGATTTTGTGCAATAGTTTCACTATTATATACCTAAGTATATTTCTAAATTGGGTGTCCATTTTTTTTAAAACATTAATTTTGATCCTGTAGTTCTAAAAACAGTTGAAATTTATTCGCTTGCCTGCTTAACCAATTTAAAGCTGATACAATGTGGTAACAACTGTTCACAAACTACATTGTTTCACGTAATGTAGGTACTTCAATAATCCCAATTACCTTGTTATCTAAAGAGGCAAAAACAGAAATGTTTTAATTACCAGTATCTGGCATTATCACGTGTTTGCGTGCTCTTTTCTCGTAAACTAACGTCTTATCTAATTAATGGTTTCAATGAACCACTGAAAATGTATCCACTTTTGCGACTTTGTTAATATAATGCTGGTATTACATTACATACATACATTACAACACACCTGTTAAATACAATACAAAACAAAATTATGCTGTCACTTAATGTTTCAAGTATATTTTTTCGGATTAGTAAAAGATAAGATATACTATCAGGTCTTGACTGCCTCCGTGGTCAAGTGTTCAAAGCGTCTGCCTTGTGAACCGGAGGTCGTGGGTTCAAATCCCACTGGGAAGCATACTTTGTGAAAAGTTGTTTCCAGTCTGGTTAGGATATTGCAGGCTTGAATCACCTGGTTATCCGAAATATAAAGATGAATCCGTGCTTCCCGTCCCGATCGCCATATAGCGTTTGTACCTATCCTAAGATTGGTTCTGGTCTACCCTTTGGGTTGCGGAGGTCAGACTGCAGTCGCTCTGTGTAAAAACCAGTAACCCCAGGCTCTGAAGCGTAACAGCTGACGATGCAACCGGGAATACGCTCGGATGATGATGATACTATCAAGTCCTTGTCCCTAACTAGATAGAAAGATCCTGGAGCAATTTGAAACAAAGGCCACGTTTAACGTAATGGTGGGCGTAAAGCTTGAAAAATGGAATCAGAATAGTGATGGATTGCTAGCCGCATCGCCTATTGACATGATGCAGATTCTTGCCCATTCCCTCGATCGTCTTCTACGATCTGCGCGAGAAGAGCAGCAGCTGGTACATTCTAAGTATTTTCCTTTCTCGCAGATCAGCATGAAAAACGATTACCTAGTAAAAGTTTGCCTTTTCAAATTATATAATAAGTCGTCTATCATCTATGCATAGAAGTTAGGCATATAGTAATAGTTAAACTAAGGAAGCATTTTTCACAAATTCTTACATATATAAAATTCTTACATAAAATCCCCCACTTTCAAGCGTTCACCCCCAATAACTTTGAACGGCAGAACCGATGTTTATCAAACATAGCTAAGAACAACCTTGACAGAAAAGGCTTTCGATTAATAAAACCTGCATCGAAATCGGTCTATTCGTTTAGGAGTTATGATGCCATAGACCTTCTCGTCGGGGACTAAAAATAGAAGTATTTTATTCACTTCTTCAATATTTTATTAATAGTCAAATATGTTCGTTCAATTAAATGATCACAACTTAAGATTTTGAAGTACTCGGGAAACTTTACATTTGCCCAAGCTAAGAAATCGAATCTAGAAACTTCGTAATAACGGACCAGCGAGTTAGCCGATTACATCCGAGATTGTGACCGAAATTGTCAGTAATTTTCATTATTTTAATGTAGACCAGCATTTGATACATAATCGACTTAGCGCCGCATTAGCCATGGTCCATGGGTCAGTTACGTAAATTGAACGAAGTGCATGAAGCAATAGCGTTGTAATGGTGCGTTTAGGCGGTGATCCTATCGCACCGCGCACCGTCGCGGAGCGCGGCGCGGCAGATTTTTAACATTGTATGTAAGTAGCTCAGTTTGTATAAAAAACGCGCCTACTCCCACCCACTGAAAACGCGTCACCGCGCGGGAGCGTCAGTATGTAGAATCCGCGCTCCGCGACGGTGCGCGGTGCAGTGGGGTGACCGCCTTATTCTATAGCTACACTAATAGTTCTATGAGAACAGTAGACTTCAGAAGCCCTTATAACCATGCAATAACTTCCTGGCATAGCAAACCATTTCAGTATAATCCGTCAATATATAACGTCTAACAAAATATACTGAAACTATTTTAAGGGTGGATTCAGTCCATGATACTGAACAACTTTCCCCTAGGAACATATGTCGAAATATGAAAAATAGTTTTTTGATTTCCCTACAAACTCGGGTCAGCTAATCGGTCAACTTGTATGGGAGGTCAAAAATTATTTTTCAAATTTCGGTATATGTTCCTTGGGGAAAGTTGTTCAGTATCATGGACTGAATCCACCCTTAAAATAGTTTCAGTATATTTTGTTAGTCCCTGTATAATGGTACAGCAAACTTTACCCCTTTCCCCCCCTCCAATCCCCCCTTTTGGTTTTTTTTTGCGCAAAATCTTGATTAGAATGAAGTCCTTAGTTTACCTCTTAAATTTGATTGAAATCCGTCAATAAATAACGCTTCAGATAATAAAATAGACT
Source organism: Acrobasis repandana (assembly GCA_963576875.1). Lineage (NCBI taxonomy): Eukaryota > Metazoa > Arthropoda > Insecta > Lepidoptera > Pyralidae > Acrobasis > Acrobasis repandana. Next base: position 2,822,855 of record OY756230.1, on the reverse strand, counting down.
TCTGTTTAGGCACAGGTTTAGGTGACTTTTCTATTTAGTATTTACACGTCCTGGCGTACACTGCGTTAAAAAAATACGCCACTACGTTTCAAAACAGGTTACACTTTTGACGATTCATCGCGGAATCTATAAATGCTGACTTTTTAAAGCAGCCTTTATGGAGCAAGTTCAGTCCATGATATATACTGAACTACTTTCCATTTAAACAATAAAAGAAAAACTAAAATAAAAATTCACCTTCCCATACAAATCAGCGCTCAGCAAAACGGATTTTGTATGGGAGGATGAAACATTTTTATCGATTTTTAGTAACTTTTTTTATAGAGAGTAGTTCAGTATCATGGACTGAATTTGCTCCAAAAATTTGGCTGGTGTGCAAAAAGTCACCCTGTATACTTCTAATATCTCTGGGTAATACCTATTAGGTATTCTGTGGTAATACCTATAAATAACTTAGACTAGAATGAAGGTAATCTAACAACCAGTCATTCTAGTAAGCACAACGACATGTTTTAATGATTTAACCATGAAGGTCAATACATTTAGTCACTATCACGGATATAGGCATTATAGACTTTAAATTAATTATCTATTAAATAAACATGGAAATTAATATGAATATTCACTTGATAACATTAATTAAAAAAATATAAAAAAGCTTAATAATGATAATGACATTATCGCTGTTGAAATAAATTTCAAACTGAAGTATTTAATTAATTTGCAATGCAAATAAGTTTTTGTGTATTTGGTTTACTGTAATATAGATAGATATGTGATTTCATTATGCAGTCATTGGAGGTAAATATGGCCAAGAAAAGCATTGACAACCTCCGTGGTGTATATTACCAAGCTCAACCGTTACTTTGGAAGTCCTGGGTTCGATTCCCACCGCGGAAAAATGGTTGTACTGTATGTACTTACAAATTTTTCACAGGTAGGTATTTCTATGTGGCTCTGGGTCTGGGTGTGTTGTAATGTCTCTATGTTTGTCTTCATCACATCTGCGAAACAAGCTTATAGTGCTTTGTGTGGGCAACTAAATTTTGTCCAATGTCCATTTATTTATTTGTTATAATAATTTAAATACAAAATATCAAGTCTTTATCCGGGCAGACAGGGCATTGAGTCTTGCGGCTCTAAGCAGACAGAGCCCAGGGCCAAGACCCAAAGGCCACTTTTAGCGTGATGGTGGGCAAGAAGATGGAAAGAAAGAGGAATCAAAATAGTGATGGGTGGCTTGCCGCATCGCCCATTAACATGTCGTATTTTCGTCCATCTATCGGTCGGCTTTTACGATCTGCGCGGGAAGAGAAGAGCTGGAACATATAAAGTTTTTCCTTTTCTCCCAGACCAGCATGGAATAAATGTAATTTTTATCGAGATTTCGTTTGTTTTCTTGTGTTTTTAATGAATTAATTTATCTTTTTAATGAATTAATTTATTGAATTAATTTCACTCCCTTCGATTTTCCTTTAATTTATCTTAAACTTTAAACTTCAAATATCATCATGAATCAAACAATATTAATAAATAAAGACCTCATAATCATTAATGAAAATGAATTTGAACTTGACTCTCAAGAATCGGAATCCCATGATTAATTGCTTTGCAAACCAGATTATAGCGCATAAAAGCGGATCAAACCGGTTCCGATAACTGAAGATTATGTATGCAATTTTGCAGCCGAGTGCTGTTGGAGTGTTTGCGTTTTTTGTATGGACATATTGATTACTATGTTGATTTTATAGCGGTACATTCATGGTAAATTGGATTCTGATGACTTGATCAATACACCGAGAAATTACGTAGATAAACAACTCGTGTGAATATACATTGTAAGTAATTTGAACAAGATGTATTTTAAAAAACTACGGGACAATAGGCATGATGACTGAAAAATTATCCTTGGCCCATCGGTTAGATTATTAAAAAATATTGCACACATATTTTTTCTTTTCTCTGAGAAACAATAAATGACGAAGACACAGCGCATTTAAATTTCGCATGACGTCACGCTTTCGTACGATTATTACACATCGGTTACGTTACAAGCCCCCACTCTGGAACTTAGATACTCTGTATGTTTGTGAATTTTTACTTTTTTGATAAAATGAAAAATATGGGTACATTATTTTTGGATAATCTAACTAACGGACTAATTAAAATAATACTTTTTTGACCCAGTAATCATCCCTATTCTTGCTAAACTTAGAGGTATATGATGCATGTTTGTTACTCAACCACGCAAAAACGGTTAAACGTATTATAATGAAATTTCGCATGTACAGTCAAGTGCAAAAGTCCATTCATAGCAAAAAAATTAATCGCTTCTTCTTGGCTTCCACATAACTCACTCCTACAAATTATATGTATGAGTGAATTGTGTAGCTTCCACGTAAATGGCTTACTTATTAGATGAATATCTTCTTGTATTTAAGAGCCGCGCTTTTGTCTGTGGAGTGCTTTCTAGCCTCTCTTTCCCCCGTTTAGTTCTTAACTTTATATGATTTCACATTTTTTTTATTTTATTTCATCAATAAATGTTCTGGGTTTTCCTACTCAACTTTTTCCTTCTATCTTTCTATAAATTACTGTTTAAAAGAAGGCATCGTGTCGTAGGAGATGACTGACCATTTTCCTACATCTATTTTCTATGATTTGTAATATTTGCCTTTTTTCCCCACGTTATAATAAATCTCTATACAAATCATACATGGATATATCTACACTTCTACACTAATATTATAAAGAGGAAAGATTTGTACCTATTTTTGTATGTTTGTAATGAATAGGCTCAAAAAGTACTGGGCCGATTTAAAAAATTCTTTCACCGTTGGAAAGCTACACTATTCCCGAGTGACATAGGCTATGTGTGTACCACGGGCGAAGCCGGGGTGGACTGCTAGTGAGTAATATAATCAGGGGTTGGATAATCGGGCGCTTATTTACCTAAACTTCCGCTGGTATCTAATACAGCGTTGATACAATCACCAACATATAATAAAAATAATTGTATTTCACAGATTCATTTTGCGATTTATGGTTTACTTATACGAGAAGGTAGTATAGTTGTATAGCCACATATTAGCCTTGCACAGTATTTTAGAGAGGGTAACTTATAACGTTCTTTAAAATACTGTGCAAGGCTAATACGTGGCAATGCAATTATACTATATGTAATTAAACCATAAATCGCAAAGATAAATCTGTGAAATACAAATTTTTATTATATGTTAGTGGTTGTATCAACGCTGTGTTAGGTACCAGCGGAAGTTTAGGTAAATAAGCGCCCGATTATCCGACCAGTGAATATAATACATAAAATACTTTTTATCTTAGAAATATGTGTGGGATTGCGGGCAATGCCGCAGGTAACAGCAAGTATATTATAAGCACCAATTAAGGCTTTAATGTTACAGCTACATACACAGCCAGTGTTTATTCTGTATGATGTGAAAGTAAATTAACTGTAGATTGACTGACTCGGCTTTTGTTAACCCGTTTATTTCAGAGATCCGTAAACTAATTACCTGACCTACAAGTAGATACTTTAATCTACCTAAGTGAGAATATTATTAAATCCGAATAATTTTATCGGCTTTTGAAACATCATCAACGTAACAAATTTCGTTACCAACGCAGTTCAAAACTCAATGATTTTCTTAAAACAATACCGGATAACAATAATAAAGGTAATTCACGGTATTTCCTAAAGTGAACTCACGTCACAACGCAGGTTGCTGTAATGACGTCACGCTACAGCGGCATTGAAGAAAGGCAGCCTTAATTGTTTTATTGTTGTCGAATAATGACTTCATTCCGAGGCAGGAAAAAGCACAATTCTCGTTCAGTATAAACAAGGTGATATTCTTTTTATTAAAAGCGTGTTATGATTTGGTAAGATTCGTTATTTTTTCGTGCTTGGTGAACTTAAACACCTAATAGGTATATTTGAACTTCGATCAACAATGCTACTAGATATTTGGTCGTCGCAAAACGTTTAGTTCGGTCCAAAGGTATTGTTAAGTGTTGGATCTCATCTATCAGCACGGAACAGCACTTTCCTATGCTGCTATCCTTATCTGTCGCTCAGAACAGTAATTTGCTAGAGCGATAGAGGTGCGGATGACTCCAGCTTCGCCCTTCGCGGTGTCGATTAACACGCTAGTCTGTTAATCCGGAGGTTCTGGGTTCGATCCCCAGCCAGGGCAAGTTGGAAAATGGCCCTTTTCAAATTGTTCTGGTGGGTGTTTATCTATATGTATGTAATTATAATAAAATATAGTGTCGTTGAGATAGTATCCCATAACATAACAACAACAAAAAACAAAACTTTGGGGCTAGCTCAATCTGTGTGACTTGTCCTTATATATTTATTTTATTTATTTTTCATGGTATCAAAAACTAAATATTCATGTCACCTACTTCCTGCCAAAACTAAATTAGATTGACAGACAATCCTACGCAAACAATCCGGTGGCATCGTTAGGATAACAAAGATCAAACAACCTACCTGTTCCGTCAAATACAAAAAGAATAAAGAAACGCATCATGTATTTCTACAAATGGTGTTTTAGTCTTCATTCCCAAGGAGGGTTGACGTCAGGCAGGCGGCCGGTCGTAAAAATAAAGCCAACATCATCTATTTCTTCTCCAATTTGCTAGATTTTTGGCATCCTTGATATGATATCATATTTGGAAAAGAAAACGGGAAAGCGCACCCCGGTCTCAAAAGCAGCATAGCTGAGGATGCAACTGGGAACGCGTTCAGATGAAGAAGAGATGTTTTAGTCTTCACTGTAGGAGCACGCTGCACGATCTTCTCTGCTCTACCAGAGGCATCCTTGGCCAAAGCAGTTTAACACTGTTCACGCTGGCCAGACGAGTTGGAGAGTATATCACTAATGTCAAGTATAATATTGATCAGGTATTTTTTAGTCTTTACTGCAGAAGCACGACCCTATCTGTACAACTAGAGCCGTACAGGCCCTACTTAGCCGCGTATTTCCGAATGCTTCTTTGAGTCAACACTTGTATAGCGTTGGGCTAAAATAGCTTTCGGGCAAAGATTTGGCCTACACTCTCCATGCTGGCCAGATGGGTTGGAGAGGTCTCATTGATGTTTAAGCTTCTGAAGCTTTTGCAGTCCTTCAGAAATCTTGATGCAGGTGAGTAAGGCAAGGGGATAAGTACAATATAACCCATAGGTTCGACGTGCTTCCCAATGTGGACCCCATATGCAAGATAGATAAAATACCTACATACCAATGTATGTACGTATCAGACACATCATTTAAAGGTATTTCTTTCAAACCTCGGTAACGACCTTCTTTTTGCACGTAAACCGATTTCTATTCACAGGCGCCGCAGGAAAAACCTTTTCAATCGTTCATTTAATGTTTGGGGAAATACCAACAGAGGTATAAGGAAACTAGTTCACATAATAACGAACTACTGTTATTTCTTTCTAATTATTTTATTGTGATGAGGATGGATGTAAAAAGTTGGCACAGATTTCATGAAGTGATAGATTTTTGTGTAAGTAAGTAGGAGACACATACTTTTTGACGCTTTTTTTTGTTGATTTCTTTTTTAACAAATTTTAGTAAGTATATTTATTTAGGAGGTGATTTGAAGGCAATTTCGCATTTTTTTTTCTTATCGAGAAAATTTTAAGCAATCGTGTTTTTGATGACTAGAGTTAGTCCTGAACTTTGCTTTGTTTTTATTTCAAAGTGAGTAGTATTTTGTTGAATTTGATATACTGAAGATTACTCTAAAAACTTTATGGTAGTACGCGCTCTTAATCTTGTATCTAATGGTGCTCCCACACCCACACTGTTGTTAAAAAATGTTTACAAACATTTTCTTTGCCATCCTTTGCATGCAACTTGCACTTTTTGCTCGCGTCATTGGGCGTAACATCTGGTCGCTTCGCTGACCATATGCGACAATAATGACCATATGCCATCTTGTGATTTGTGATTTGGACTAGAACGAATGTTGAAACATTGCTGTTAAAGTCTGTCTCACGTTAAGTAGCCCTTACTTACCAAGCCAAATGTAATAAGCCCAAACTTGATGGTGTTGCGTCGTTTCATTACAGGGTTTCATACATTACCTATAGCCACCTTCCGGCTCCATCATCAGATCAGCTTCTTGTCATTATAATATTGCATTGTCATCTGATTTACAATAGCATACAAAATTTCATCTCTCGTCTCAATCGGAAACCGGTCTTATTATATACCAGTTGGTCCACACTCATTTAATAATTTTAACCATTCCGACTCGCTAAGAAGAAGATCGGAAACCGGGAAGCGGCTCAAATTTTACTTGGAAGATTTGACCCAAACAAATAAATAGCCAACAAACAGGGCTAACTAAATGAAAGCTTGTAAAGAGACGTGCGTTTTTATTTATTTTTAACCGACTTTAAAAAAGGAGGAGGTTATCAATTCATACTGTATGTTTTTTTTAAAATGTATGTTTGTTACGCGATATCTTCGCCAATTAGAAACCGATTTTGATGATTCTTTTTTTAATTAAAAGCCTTTACTACCAAGTTAGTCTCATTTTAATTTAGTGAAGATATGATGAAGAACTTTTGAGATATGGAAAAAACTCCTAAAAAAAATTTAAGTCGGTTGTTTTTGTTTTGTTAAAAATTTAATTATTATTATATATTTTTTATTGATAGAATGGTTTACTTTGCCAAAAAGGCCTCCAAAAAATATATGGGTCCGTTTTTCTTGACCAAAGCATGTAATGATGCATGGTATAATAATTGACTCTTTTCCATAAAAAAGCATTGTTCCTGGAAATGATTCATCTACATTACGTGACAGTACGTGAAAGTGACAATGACAGTATGAATATAATGATAGTTATTGGGGTTCTGATTTCTGATATACACGATACCAATACCGTATTACGTAAAAAATGGAAACCAGCAATTTGTGTGGCAGCAGTATTCTCGGTTGGGTAATTGTTTTGTTTTTCGTTTGTGTAAGTTTCAGTCAGGTTTTTCAAGCTGCGTAAAGGCATCTGACCTAGCATGACGACTACCATCTGATGTTGACTATTTACCTGTATGTATGATGTATGTACCCATCCAAGTGCAGACTACGTCCGAGGTAACTAAACATGCACAAGAGCGAGTAGTGTGCACCACCACCGACCCAACGATCTCTTCAATACAGTATATTACGTAAAATATCGAAATGATATGAGGGAAACCAGCAATTTTGCCGTATTATCTCCGTTGAGTAATTGAATCGATTTAAATCGTAAAAAGCCTGAAAAGTTTCGACTTGGTTAATTATAAACCATTTAGTGATTAATTGGTGTTGTTAAGTTGCATTATTCGATTGGAGATATTTAAATTAGGTATGCATTAAACCAGTTTGTTTATACTCCACGCGCTGTAACAACACGTGGAGTATAATAAACGGGCAAGTGCGAGTCGGACATGAAGGGTTCCGTACCACCGTACAATGTTTTAACACACTGAAGAAACACGTTTCTTGTATGACGACCCCCTTTAATTTTTAACTTTTTTTTTATTTTCAGTATTTGTTGATATAGCGGCCACAGTAATAAATAATCGGTGAAAATTTCAAGTGTCTAGCTATTACGGTTCAAGAGATAGAGCCCTGTGACAGACGGACTGTGTAATAGGGTCCCGTTTGCACCCTTTGGGTACGGAACCCTAAAAAGGCTGGTTGCTATGAAGAGTCTCCCAGATATATTGTAGCAAGGTGCATTATTGCTCTATGTATTGGAGGTTAGATTCTGCGATGAATTGTCAAAATTGTAACCTGTTTTGAAACGTAGTGGCGTATTTTTTTAACGCGGTACGCTAGGCCTTGTGTGACGCTACTAAATAGAAAAGTCATCTAAACAGAAGTCAATGTCATTGCACAATGTCATTTCAATTTTGCCGTATTAAGCAGAAAACAGGCTACATTTTTACTTATAACTTTATGGGAAGTCTCTGCCAATTTGTTATAGAAATCATTGTTTCGATACCTAAACTAGTAGGTATCCGATTTAACCAATTAATTATTGTCTAATAAAAAATAACCAACTCAAGTCTTCATTATATTTATTGGCTAAAAAAGAAAAATTATAGAACTAACGTTTCTGTTCGTTTGGAATAAGTTCTATTTTCCTTTAGCAAAATAAGTCTTTAAACTTTTGTGGTTGTTTTTTGCTAGTGCCCATTACGACAAGGCGTGAGGGAACTATTTTAGTTCCAAATTACCGGTTTTTGTTCAAATTCTAAGAATAGCTTTAGGTTTTATTTCATTTTATCTGTTTTTTATGACAATGTCAAATTTGTTGATTTTGAAATATTAAGTTTTTTCTTATGTGTTATTTATTACACATAAGAAAAAACTTAATATTTCAAACACTGGTGTCAGATGTTTCAAGCTCTCCAAAGGCATCTGACATAGCTTGACGTGTGCCATAAAACGATGACATCCGAAACCGACGGTTTCACGTGCATACCGAAGCACGGAGGAGTTTACGAATTTTTTTATGTCACTTGTGGTCAGCCATCCAAGTGTGGTCCTCGCCCGGGGTTGCTTAACTTGCAAAAGCGCCAGTAATGGGTTCTCGCACTGGGCCACCGAGCTCCTCATTATGTTAAGTAAAATTAAGGCATTCGACAGTGAAATTACTAAGTGGGGTAAATGTGCCAATAGTCGACCTGAAACGAGAATATGACACTGCTTCATTTTACTTAGATTTTAGTTATTTTTCAATAAAACAAATAAAATTACGCAGTAGGGTAAATGTGCCAACATTCGTCCTGAAACGAGAATAGGACACTGCACAATTTTACTTACGGTTTAAATTATTTATCAAAATGAAATATATCGTGCATTAAAAATAATAGAGAAGGCATTCCAAAATAACTTGAGAATTTTGCTCACTACGGCGAAAGTAACTATGTACGAGTATTATCGAAATTCAATAAGGTGGACCTTTTCGATCCAATGAATAATAAACTTGAGCCTTTGACTTTGAACTTACAGTTGGTTTCCTTACTTAAGGCGCTCTTATTCGGCGTTCTGAGGGGATGAGGTGCGGGGCAGCCGCGAGGCGCCCCGCACGCTACAACGACGCTTGCGACTGACGGGGTAACGGGAGGCGCGAAATGAGCAATCGAACGTAGATTTTATCAGGTTTTTATTATTTAAAAAAAGAGATGAAAGGGTTTAAAAGCTAAATGCATGGACTTAGGAAATTTAATAAACAGGCAAGTGCGAGTCGGACTCGTAGATGAAGGGTTCCGTACCACCGTATAATGTTTTAAAACGCTGAAGAAACACGTTTCTTGTATGACGACCCCCTTTAATTTTTAACTTTATTTTATTTTTAGTATTTGTTGTTATTGTGGTCAAACTAATACATAATTGGTGAAAATTTCAAGGATCTAGTTAATGCCATTATGAAGATCAATTTAAAAACGCTGAAAAAAATACTTTTCTTATATGACGATCCCCTTTAATTTTTCACTATTTTTTATTTTCAGTATTTGTTGTTATATCCGCCACAGTAATACATAATCGGTGAAAATTTCAAATATCTAGCTATTACGTTTCAAGAGATAGAGCCCTGTGACTGATGGACAGACAGACAGACAGACGGACAGACGGACAGACGGACAGACAGCGGAGTCTCAGTAATAGGGTCCCGTTTGCACCCTTCGGGTACGGAACCCAAAAAAGGAAAATTACCAGATCATCATCTGCCTCACCTTATCCCATCATCTAGGGTCGGCGCAGTATGCCTTCTCCTTCCACATTCCTCTATTTCCCGTCATACTTACATCCACTACTACTATCCCCATATCCTGCCTTCCATCCACCTCTTCTTTGGTCCTCCCCTTTCCCTATTTCCATTAAGCGACTTTAAAGTTATTTTTGTTACGTGGTGATTTTCTCTTTTCATCACATGTCCAAATATGTTCTGTTAATAAAATATTGGAATTATGAAAATGGTATGGTTTGTTGAATTGAAAAAGACAAAGGTTTGACCTAAGTATATGTAGTATGTATTTTTTTAATATTTATTTTCGAATAACAGCGCCTTAATAACTAGCTCTTTGCCGTTTTCACCGTTAACATGAAGAAATTGTATGAATATGTATAAGTATTTATACGTTATGACTGGAAGAGATCCCTTATTAATTCCGCATTTGTATATACTTATTTTTGTTTTAATGTGTTCCTTTTTTTATGAGTAATGTATTGGGTCAATTATTTTAGTTATTAATTTTTCATTCATACACTTCCACTGCTGAAAACGCACCGTATGTGGTTTTCCTCTTTGGAAAAATACACACGTTGCTTTTTTCAGCAGTGGAAGTGTTAAGTTTAGGTACAAGTTTCTCATTTTTACTAGATCATCCTATGATATAAATACTTTTTTTATTGCCAATTAATGACAAGGTCGTTCAGAGATATAGTGAAAGATAAGGCAATAATTTCACCTAAATTCAAGGTAGGGAAATACTATGACTAATGATAAGCATACGCTCGATTCAGTGAACTTTCCACTAATGATTCATTCGGTTTATAATTATATGAGTGAGTTGGAAAAAGGGCATTAATCGTAACTTCTATGTTTCTATAAAGTGACAACCATTTTCAGAGATGTGTATGCTAATGTCATTATGTAATAACTAAAACACAACTAAACACACAAACACTCCTATGCTGGTCTGGGAGAAAAGAAAAAACAAAGAATGTACCAGCTGCTTCTCTTCTTGCGCAGATCGTAAAAGCCGATCGAGGGAATGGGCGAGAATCTGAATCATATGAATAGGCGATGCGGTTAGCAGCCCATCACTATTATGATTTCCCTTTTCCACCTTCATGCCCACCATTACGCTAAAAGTGGCCTGGGCTTTACCGCCCTAGGCTCTGTCTACCCCGTTAGGGATTAAGACGTGATAGTGTATCTGTATCTAAAACACAATGCAAAAAAATATTGCGATTTTCTTTTTGTTGTCCGAGCCAGCGAAGCCTCTCAGTTTCAAGATTGGCCAAAATGTTTTGGTCCGGCTGCCTGTTTTCGCCTACAAGTCGCATTTTTCAACCGATTTTGACGAAAACTGTCACACAACTTTCAATTTATTTAAATTTTAGAGCCGATCGCGATTTTTGATTGGGGAGAAATAGAAGGTAAAAGGGGGAACTGCTGTAGTCTTATTTGAAAGGCACACTAAGGACTTCATTCTACACAAGATGTTACATAAAAACCGGCCAAGTGCGAGTCGGACTCGCGCACCGAGGGTTCCGTACAAACCTGCAAGGTTTACAAAGTTCGTTCATTACGACAAGTAAGTTTAAAATTATTAAAAAAAAATATATTATGTGATGTAACTAAAAATTTATGGTTTTCGTAATTTTTCCTTTATCTATGCTATAAGACGTTGCTTCGTACCAAATTTCAAGATTCTGAGTTCACGGGAAGCACCCTGTAGGTTTTGATTCCCTTGCAAGTGTCGAAAATTTGCGGCATAAACGGCTGTATCTTTTGATTGCGTTGGCTTAGAAGTTTGATTTTTTCACAGCTTCAAGGGACAGTAGACCTAAGTAATTGATATAAATTTCAGCTTCATACCTCCACGCGTTCCTGAGAAAAAGGGTCTTGACAGACGGACGGACGGACGGACAGACGGACAACAAAGTGATCCTATAAGGGTTCCGTTTTTTCCTTTTGAGGTACGGAACCCTAAAAATCCGAAAAAGGCAGAAATAGGGGGAAGTTTGCTGTAGCGTTATATATAGACGGATTTCACTGAAATGGCTTTGCTAAGCCAGGAAAAGGGGATCGGTTATAACATGGTTATAAAAGCTCGCGAGATCCACTGTTCTCTCAAAACGACAAATACGTAGTGATTTTTAGGTTCTATAAGTTAGATAATTCAAATAAAGTTGATATAGGTATTTCACGTGACTCAAAACATGGAAAAATGCGTCTACATTTATTACGAATCACGGATCCTTCTTGTTTCTGCTACTTGATCCTTCTCCTTTCCATGAGATTTTTTTTAATCTGTGGTATATTTCTTACCAACGGATTAAATTTTTATGACGGTACGAATTATAAATTTTATTATCATCCCTTTTGTTATTACTAGTAGAGGTAAAAAATAGTTAATATTCAAACTACGATTTAAGCAACAAGTTTTTAGTAACGCACTAAAATTTATTGGGCGTTAAATCAAGATGTCTTAAATGGAGCAAATAGCTTTTCAAAGTTTTATGTGATTCGTGTGGGGAATTTAAATTGTAGTGACGTTTTATAGACTTTTTTTGTACTTTTAGCTCATTGGCTTTTACGTGAACAAAATGCTAAGTAAAATGTAAACCGAAATCACTTTTCTTACTAGTGAAATAACAAAAGTATATTTTTTTTGGAACAATAAAGTTTTAAAAAAATTACAAAGTTTGAAAGCCATTTTTTCTAATATATAATCTATTGTTTTAAAGTGTGTGACTTCAACATTTTATAAAGACTAATTTATTAGAATTTAAACTGTGATGTTAATTTATTTGCTATTGCTGTTTTATTTTAAAATAAATTGGGTAGAACATACATTTTTCAGTCTTTTCTTGTTTCTTTATTCTTATTTTTGGAAAAAAGTTTACCATCCGTGGTAACAACGATATGATTTCTAATAAACTACACATTGAACTAAGCCAATTTTGGATATTTGACCTTTAAAGAAACTCAAAACTATATAATATATGTATAATAGACTAATGAAACAGTTTTGGAATCTATACACACATATATAAACTATCACGTTAGTATCCCTAACGGGGTAGACAAAGCCTGAGGCCGTTAGACCCAAAGACCTCATTTATCGATATCGGATATCGAAATGAAGCGTTTTACTCTGCTGAAGCTAAAGCGTTTTACCACAGAATAAATAAATAATACGTTTTACTAAAATTAGCTGTAAGTAACGATTTGACGTCAACATTTGTGCAAACCAAAACAAAGTGACTATTAATAAGAGATATTATAAATATCCTGTGATAATAAAGATACTTATTTGCATTTCTTTTAGTTTAAGGAAGAATTTAATTCACATTTTGGTATATTATAGTATCTGCACACGTAATAACAATAACTGACGGACTGATTAGAGCTGCTTGTGTAATATGTAACTGCGTGTGCTAACTGGGTCACGTGGACATTAGTGTGTAAGGTTACTTTAGAAATAACTATCGTGTCATTGTAACTACGTGCATTGTGAAATTTACCTTATTTTTATCTTTTAACTAAAGTTAAGTTTTAAGTTTAAAAAAAAGGGGGGGGCTCCGGCTCTCTCACTCACCGAACGAAGCATAGAAGCGGTGGAGCTACAAATAAATTAACCTAATGCGATAGCGATAGTACAACTTAATTACCTACCTATTATAGTATTATTTTAAGAAAGTATGTTCTTTTTTCTTACCAATAAATGTGTAAAAGAGCGGTTTATAAAATAAAAACTCAATTGGCGAGCCCTTGCTACCACTTAAATTTACAAAAAAAAAATTAAAAAAATATTTTATTGTTAGAACACTTAGACAATTTATAAAATATTGGATTATAATCGTTGTCAAAATAGTAAAAAAACAGACTTGTCCTACTAAGTGTAATCTACTTTACCTGTAAGTGTAACCCACTAAGTTAGTCATAACGAGATTTTTCTCCGAATAGACCCACTAACTGCTACTGGGAATTTAATTCGCAGTAGTCCTTACTTAGCAGTTACTAATAAACTGACAAAAGAAAAATTTAATTAATGAATATCTACAACAAATAGGTAATTATTTTAACCTTCATTGACCATATAGTTTGATAAAAAAACTTACAGCATATTTTCCTTAAATTATTGCAATGACTATTACACGTCTGTAAAATACGTAGGTATTTGCCAAATTATTACATCTGCTGATCCACCATGCTCATTCTTCTTCTTAGCGAGTCGCTAAGAAGAAGTAGACCAATGTGTGGCCACACTTACTTCTCGGTTATAAGCCGAGTTTAGGTCGTCTATTGTACTATGAAAATTATTTGACACAGAAAGGAATCATATGTTATGGTAAATGGTAGTAGAATAAATGGCTATTTTATTTTATTATTGTACAAGGGGTTGGGCAGTTGGGACATGACAGTAGCAGGACCATGGTTTGAACAGCTCCACAGTCACAACGATCGTTGTTTAAGAAACCCTACTTAGCCCGGTTTTCATTGCATCTTCCAACAGCAGTCCGGAATGGCTATGCTCATTATTAATTAATATAATTGATGCCTACAGTGGCATTTAAACAAAACATTTTACATAACAAGTAATAGTACATTGTAAATGAAGTAACATAAATCAAAAATCAATTTATGTAATAACAGAACCTTCACATCCGGAACTGGGTAGCAATTATAATGCGTTCTCTATCTAGATTCAGACTATTGTTAACAACAAATCTAATTTACTGACCAATTCATAAAAACCCCGCTCCGAACAAAGAGAAAAAAGCTACCTTCTTATAGCGACAATCTGGTTAAAACCTTTGTACTGTAGCTAGAATGAGACTTTACTAAACGTCAACACTAACAATTTTGCCTGTTTTCTGTATAATACGAGAAAATTTTAATGACTTTGTCTTATGACATTGACGTCGGTTTCGGTGACTTTTCTATTTAGTAGCGTCATGCACGAACTAGCGTACCGCGTTCCAGTTCGTTCCAGTTTTGAAACTTCATCGCAGAATTTATTTACCTCCAATATCATTTTAAATAGCACACACTTTAAACTTTGACAAACTTAACAAGCATGTACACAGTCTCAGAATACAGTAATTTGTTTACATGTGGTCAAACGAGAAATCGTCCTAAGATTAAAATCACTTAAAGTTACAACTATTGTGCGTAGGGTAAGGGTAAGAATCAATGACCAAAAAAGGTACAAGAGTAACTTGTGCGTAGGCGACCCAATAGTTGTAACTTTAGGGGATTTTAATCTTAGGATAATTTCTCATTTGACCATATGTGAACAAATTACATGTACATTTATACATCTAATCATTCATAGTTAACAAACCGTAATTCTCCTACAAATTAATTTAAATTTTTCTAGTTTTCACTGACAACGCCAAAACAAAATAACCTCAAAAACACGTTTTTCTTCGAAAATCTTACATTAACAGTGGATTATCATTTCAACACGCAAAGCGGCAAAAACGTAGTCATTGAAGAAGACGGTATTCAGAAACCGGTTCTAACAGAATGCAAAAACGGTCGCATGGTCGACAGGTAGGTTTTATTATGGCATTTAACGCTATGAGATCATACGTTGGCTTATTTATTGGTCACAATATTTCACATTTGAATAAAATTCGTGATTTAGCAATTTTAGTAGTGATACAAAAATAATCACTACTTGAATATATTTTTTTTATTTTATTATGTAAAGCGTGTGTATGCTGGAAGATGATAAGAATTTAAGAAATTTATTTTTGTTTTTAGGAAACAAATACTAGGTACCCCTTCTTATACATAGTTTTCATTCGTATTTTATAAATCTACTTTTCGAGAACTGCCATAGTACGAGTAGGTACGTGCGCCCAAATTTGTGTCCGATCTGTCTTTTAATAATTTATCGAATTTTAATATGATGATGGATAAGTAAGTACCTACTTACTTACTAATATTTTTTTATGTAACATGGTATCAATTTACTCAGTTTTTAAAAAAATTACGTGGGTTTGGAAAGGGGGGGGGGGGGGTTGCAGAAAATTAAAAACGCCTATAAACACATAAAATGAACTGAATTATTTACTGTTAATTCTGCACAGAAAGAATGGTCGATCTGCCGACGCGATGTCAACACAATGGGTGATGGACCTTCGGAATTTTGTTTTTTTTGGAATTGTAAATTGTTGGAAAGTTTACTCATTCCACCCAAATTGGATTCTTAAAACCGTGAAATAGTATTTTTTAAATATTGTTTTGTTTACATTAGTACGTTTACGTACCAACATAATCCCATTACAGATTTCTTGATCTAATTTTTCATATGTATTTTATTTTTAAAGTCTTATTTCTAAAGTAAACTCAATACAACTAGTGGTTTTGTGAGAACAGTAGATCTTGCGAGCTCTTATAACCATGCAATAACCGACACTGCCCTTTGCCCTAAAGTAAAATCTGTCTATATATAACGCTACAACAAACTTCCCCTCTTTTTCTCCTCCATATATAACGCTACAACAAACTTCCCCTCTTTTTCCCCTACATATATAACGCTACAACAAACTTCCCCTCTTTCCCCTCCACTCCCCCCTTTTGGATTTTTTTTGGCAATATTCCGTGCGTGTAAATTTGATTGAAATCTGTCAATGAATCTACAGCAAACTTTGCCCTCCCTATTTTTCCCCCAACCAAAAATCGCTAACGACCAAAAAAAAAAGGAACTTTTTCTCATAATCGGTTGAAAAATGCGACCTGTGGGCAAGCACAGACAGACGGACAATAGCATTTTTTTTCAAATCTCGAATAAGCACAGAGTAAATGCACTAATGACCGACACTATTGTCTTATATTGTAATCTAAGAATCCGAATACTTTTATGTAAAGATTTATCGATAACGTTATGATGACTTACATACATGGAATTTGCGTTTCAATTCATAGAAACGTCAGGTAAAACAAATAGCTATTATGGGTGGTCATAAAATTAATTTCTGCGAATTCACTAGCACGAGGTTTCGAATGAAATCTGTTCTTAGTTTGATGGCGTTATAAAATTTAATAGGTTAAGAGCAACCACTGTACTTATAACATGTACGTGCGTACAATGTCAGTGTTAACTTCAGTTTAAGATTTATTTTAATACCTAGTGTTATCTGGATAATTTAAATTTTAAAGTAAAATAATTTCATAAAAATGTGTTTAGGGTTTATTTTCAAAACATGTAGAACTAGAGTAGGTAAAAAGGTAATAGGTACCTATTGAATTAATTAGTTGGCAATTCAAACAAACTTCTTCTTGATCTACTATAATAGGTTTTTCAAAATATAACTACTCACTAAGTAGTAGGTACCTACTTAGATACTGAGATGTTGTCGTTGATTCCAACCGCAAACCCACTGCGGTTCAGTAATACAATACAAGATATTAAAATAGCATTTCCACATATAAAATACTCATTACACAAGTATACGTTGCTTTAAAGTAAGTTAGGTACGTATACAAAAAAGAAACTATGTAGTTTTTATCAAAATAACAATATTAGAGTAAAAACATATTGCAATAGTAATTGTTATTCTACTAGAAATATTATTACATCGAAGTTAGGCGTTAAAATAGATATGTTGTTCTCGCTATCATGCCATGTTATTTTATCTGCTTATTAGATATCAGCCTATATTATCTAGAGGGCATCGTTATTACGATACTCCGATAGCTAGCTACCTATGTACATGCATATATTTGAAGAAATGTTACATCTACAAATATTACAAAATACATGACTATTGTAGTTGGTAGAAATTTCATAGACACTTGTCATTTAAGTAGGTATTTATAATGTAAAACCACCTCACATCACGTTTTCTGAAATGCTTGCGTAAGTAGGTAGGTATTTCATTACAATGCACCTCGAAACGTCTGCTTGTATACGTCGCGAGTCACATTCGCCCTGAGGAAGGCCTCAGAATGAGGCTGCAATCGGCCAGTAGCTGACTTTTTACGTGAGTTCATCGTATATTAATAAGTATTTCATTATTTGTTGATGTATTAACAAAGTAACAAGAATTGACTGAATTTGTGCGAGTACCTACACCAGTGTTAGTATGAAAACGAAAAATCTTATGTGTGATAGCTTGTTGGTTGAGTTTATATAAGTAGTAAGTACATGTAATACAGAAAAAAATCTTTAGGAAAAATGGCTAAATTTTAACACATTTTTTTTCTATTTTCAGGTAATAATGATTACCTAGTTGTTGTAATCTTACCTATTATAATACCTACTCTACAAAAAAAGGCTCGTGACTAACTTGTCACGCTTCTGTGGTGCTACCAAAAAGATAAAGACAGTTTCCTTCGCAACCACGATGTAACAGAGTGATATTGTATTACCTACTTCAATTTTATTTATTGTCAATAACCTATTTAATTAATAGGATAGGTAAAATTACAATATTTTAAAATTTAATAAAAACAGTTCTCTTCTTTAAATATCTAGTAATTGGCCTTAATGTCAGTTTTTGAATATTTTTTTTTAAAACACCGTACAGTGTTTATCTTAATTAAGATGTGTTTGTGCGTTAAAATTTTCTGTGTTATCTAAGAACTTTTTATTTTTAGTGTAGATATTATTATAGTTATACGATGTATAGTGAAACACATGAATAAAACTCGTGTTAAGTTAGGTTTAAGTTTACACAGCTGCTAAAAATCAACCATGATTGTTATCAAGTAGTAAATAAATGCGGGTAGACCTTGGTTGATTGTATAAAACTGAAAGATCACAAGTATCGTCAATGATTTGTAACAAACATCTATAGATAACTCAATAATTCATCAGAACGAAAGACCACACCGTGACTTCCAATATCTACAACAAAAGATGATAAGAAAAAAATTACAAACCGTAAAAAATCCCGCTCACTTCGCACTAAATCCGCGGCACTACGAGTATTATACCTGAGATGTTTGCAACATTCCAAAATGCACTTTAGCAAGATATAATCTCAGAAAATACGATAACAATCACACAGCAACTGTTTTAACACTTCGTCAATCACTGGTAACACTTTCGCAAAAACACGAAAAAAGTATTTACTCCGTTTTTCTACGAAACTTGCGACGATTTTTAGCCGCGCCGACAAACACCCAACGCGCGATGCTTCTAGTCGCTGACTGACGCGAGTAGATGTGCGAATGAAAGGCAATAAGTTATCTGAATGAGGGATCAGTGAGTGTGAAAGGGATAGAGAGATAAGAATGAAGTTAGCGGGCCGAGCTGGCATTATGACCGAGAGAATGACCACATGGCACGCATTTAGTTTTAGTACAATCATTGCACAAAATACAAAATGAGAGTTGGCGCGTTTTTGTTCCTTGCCGGGCCACGTGTTTTCATATAATGTTGTTCGAAACGAAATAAGTTGAAAGCTTTCTGATTAAGTGGGATTTGTTTGTGCAAGGCCAGTACTCCGTACTTAAAGTTTCAAAACAATTGCTGCAAACATTCCGTTTACAGTTATTTTTTAATCTTTATTTGGAGATGATTTCATTATTTACTACTTTTTATATTTTAGTTAAGACTATTTATTTTTGTATACTTTTATTTATTTATTTAAACTTTATTGCACATAAAAAAGTGTACAAATGGCGGACTTAACGCCTTATGGCGTTCTCTGCCAGTCAACCATTGGACCAAGTAGAGAAATAATTTGGGTGGTGCGACAGAGTGTGTAAACAAAATTTAAAAGTATCTATAAATACCTACAAGAATAAATCAAGAATATACAAAAATATTAATTTTAAAGAAAAATATACCAATACAATAACTATAGATAAAATAAATATACAAAATATATAATTATGTAACTAATTATAAAACTTTTATATTTACTTAACTACTTTCGATTTTTTTTTACTTTTTTTTTCATTATATTATGGAAATTCAGTGCCTGGGGTGATATTTGGGACGTTCACCCTATTTTTTAATTCACATTTACTATTTGATTAGCGGATGTGAATGGAACAGCCGGACTGGTCTACTACCTCGTCGAAACTTCGCTGCGACCAAATTGCAGATGTTCTTATGAAAAATGAATAGGATACTAATAGGTACCTAAAACCAGAGAGCATTCATGAAAAGAATATTGAGTGTTGGCTGACGAAGCGAAAGAGGTTTGCTTGCATCTCTAGCTAGGATCGTATCCAGTAGAGATCCAAAGTCTGCCTACCCCCATGGGAACCGGGCATCTACTTATACACTCTAAAATAAAATTACAAAATATTTTTCAACGGATGTATTGTCATGTATTCTGTGGTATCGTCTCATTATACGAGCCCAAATTAAAATTACGTAAGCTTTTTATTGTAAATAAATTTTTATACTTAAGCAATATCTACTTAATTAATTAACTTAAAGCTTAGTGCAAAATAAAAATATTTTGTCGCAGTTTTCCTAATTTCATAAAATAAGGTAGTCGTAGAACTCGTAGGTATTAAGGCCGTACCTGCCTTTTAAATAATGCATCCGTTTTCTTTGAAATTATTTATTTTAAATGGGGGCAGCACAGGACCCCGGAAAATTTAGGTACGGCCTTAATGATATTGCATATAACGATCATTGCATTGTTATTCAATGAGCTCGGACGTGTAAAATTTTTAATTAACAAAATAAACAATTGCCGCGCAATAATTGTGACCTAGATACTCATCTGTGCCACTAGTTCTCGATGTTAATGAAGTTACTTTTGGTGTTATGTTTTGGTGTAATATTGAAACAATAAAATAAAATAAAATGGATAGCAGTCCCTTTAATCGGAGTGGGATGACACGCCGCAGCCCGCCGCCCACACCCGCCCGCGCTCCCGCGCCCCTGGAGGATGGACAGACAGAACTCATATCCACGGCCGAGATCCAGTCCTGGATGACCTCCATAGAACAGTGCCTTCAAGAAGTTTGCACTATTTCGGCTGAAGGAAAACTGAACTCGGACCAAAAATTAAGAATAAGCAATCTTTGCCGCAAAGTTAGTCATGGCACATCACAGATGGCTGTCCAATACCAGTGTTTAAAGCAAAAAACTATTCACTCTCATACGACTATCCAAGCCCTTAAAGACAAAAACGACCTGTCCCAACGCCTTCAAGCCCTAAAATCAAGTATCGAAGAGTCCACCAAACCCGCTCCAGGAGCGTCCTCTTTCGCTGACATGGTGAAAAAGGGAGCTAACAATTTTATTCAGCCTCCTAAAGTAAGTGCCGTAGCGATCTACCCTAGTGATAAGCAGAAAAGTAGCGAGGAGACTAAATTATTAGTCCAAAAAATTATAAGCCCTGTACAGATGCAGCTACATGTACGAGGATTGAGGAAAACTAAAAATGGGGGAGTCATAATCAGCACTGAGAACAAGGCCGACGTTGAAAAACTGAAGCAGTCAGCGCAACTGAAGACCTCTGGCCTTACGGTGGATGAGCCGCATAAACGTAAACCCAGAATTGTTATAATTGGAGTACCATCATCTATGCCGGAAACGGAAGTTTTCTCCTGCATCTACAAGCAGAATTTAGCGGACAAGTTATCCGGTACCACTTTGGAAAGTTTCTTGGAATCTGTCAAGTTAAGCCACAAATCTGGGAAAAAAAATGTTGAGTCCTGCAATTTCGTAATAGAAGTCCCTGCGGATATACGAAGAGCACTCATTACTAATAACAGAGTGTTCGTGAACTGGTCTTCTTGTCCAATGAGAGACTTCACTCTGGTGACCAGGTGCTTCAAGTGTCAGCAATATGGACATGCGGCTAGAACATGCCGGGAGACAGTCAACACCTGCGGACACTGTGGTGTGGTAGGCCATGCCATGGATGAATGCACAAAAAAAGGAGATCCCCCAAAATGCGCAACTTGCCTTCATTACAAGAAATCGTGCGACCATAAAACAGGTGACCACACTTGCCCAGCGAAATTAATGGCCGAAAAAAGGTACATGAATTCCATAGATTATGACGGCGCCTAAGAGCGCCACTTATTAGATTATTTTAGATCTTAATATCTTTATTTGTTAACTATTGATAAGTTAATTTCGGATTTAGACAATTTCTCTGTTTTAGAATCGAAAAATTGTGAGGTTGAATGCTGCAAACAATATCTATCCTCATTCAACAATCCATTAACTTTCATAACACAAAATATTCGGAGTATTAACAAAAACTTTGACAATTTTAACGTTCTTTTACATAGAATCAACTTTGACTGTGACATAATCGTTTTAACCGAATGTTTTCTAAAAAGCAATGGCAATCTACCTCTTATGCAAGGTTTTAATATTTTTAACAGTTTAGATAATTTTAATAAAAACGGCGGGATAGTAGTTTACACAAGGAATACCTTGAATGTAACTGTAGAAGAACCAATTATGTTAGACTGTAATCGGCTACTTATAAAAATAGGCAGAGATATTGCAATATTAGCCATTTATCGCTCCCCCTCTCACACAAACACCAATATTTTCTCAGTTTCATTAAATGAAACACTGCAAAGTTTATCCTCTTTTAAACATATAATAATTATGGGAGACATTAACATTGATATTCGCCCGGAGAAAATCGACTCAGATGCTTTGGAGTACCTTAATATATGTGCTTTACACGGCTTACTCCCTGGACATACGTTTATCACGCGACCCAAAAGCGGTACGTGTCTGGATCATATCATGGTAAAAACTAACTTTCAATCATTAATATTAGTTCCTAAATCGAGCATAACCGATCATCACGCTGCCCTACTAACATTAGATCGTAAAGTACCAAAAATGTGTCAAACGCAAATTAGAACTAAGTTAGATTACAAAAGACTTGAAGATTACCTATGCAACATAAATTTCGACCTTCTTTATAATACCGCTGATACGAATATTTCTTTGTCATACTTGATACAAACTGTTCGACAAGCTATAATAAGTAGCACAACAAGAACATATTTGACTAATAAAAATCGAAATATTAAGCCCTGGATTACACCAGGGCTCATTCGCTGTATGAGACATAGGGATAAATTACACAAAGTAGCAAATAGTAATCCGGAAAATGTAGTATTACAAATATCATATAAACGATATCGTAATTTTTGCAATAATCTCCTCAGAAAAATCAAATGTAACTATGAAAAAAATGAATTATTAAAAGCCGGTGGCAATAATAAAAAAACATGGCATACTATAAAAAAAGTTACATATACTACTAAACAGCATGAGTCATCTTCAAGTTTATTGCAAGTGCACGCGTCACAGCTGACCTCTGCAAACATTGCAAATTCTTACTTTGTAAATATAGGTAAAAATTTAGCCGATAAAATAAAAAGACAGTCGCCTACTTCGTCTTCAATTCCAACATCCCGCTCTCTCAACTCATTTGTGTTGCTAGACACGGATGAAACTGAGGTGGAAGCGATTATTTCGAACTTGAGGGATGGCTGTGCCGCTGGGTGGGATGATATATCTAACCATATTCTAAAACATTTCAAACACATCCTAGTTCGCCCATTAACCCATATTTTCAATAAATGCCTGTCCGATGGAATATTTCCTAGATGTTTAAAAAGAGCCGTCGTAGTTCCTATTTACAAAACTGGTGACAAAGATCAGGTTTCAAACTATAGACCTATTTCATTATTGCCTTCGATTTCAAAAATCTTGGAGAAAATTATAAACAACAAGCTTCTTTCTTATTTGGAAAAGTACAATTTATTATCGAAAATGCAATTTGGTTTTAGGTCTAAGTTATCAACAGCGGATGCTGTTCATAGTCTTACCGATTATTTAGTACAGGAACTCGATAGTGGCAAAAAAACAATAGGAATATTCCTTGACCTTGCAAAAGCTTTTGACACAATTTCCATTTCCATTCTATTGCAGAAGCTTGAAAACATAGGCATAAGAGGAAATGAGCTCAAACTCTTCGCAAACTATTTAGAGGAACGTACTCAATGCGTTAAAATAGGCAATATTTTTAGTTCTGACCAAAAAAAATAGGTGTTTTGGAGTTCCCCAAGGAAGTATTTTAGGCCCGACCCTGTTTCTAATTTACATCAACGACCTGTGTAATTTAAATATAGAAGGAGGGAAAATAATCTCGTATGCCGACGACACAGCTCTCCTGTTTTCTGCTAACTCAGTTGATGAAGTCCTCATATACGCGCAACAAGGTTTCAATATTGTTAACTATTGGCTTCAGCAACACCTTCTCACTTTAAACACGGCGAAGACTAACTTTATTCATTTTTCCATGCGTCATTTGCACTCATCTCATTCTAACATGAAAATATATGCACATCACTGTACAAACCCTACAAATAATACGTGCGATTGCCCGGCTATTTCCATCACTAACACAACTAAATATTTAGGTATTGTAATTGATAAAACTCTTTCTTTCAAGCCTCATATAGAAATCCTAAATGGCAGAATACGTAAATTAATATTTGTTTTCAAAAAATTACGTTCTATTGCAAACTCAAAAATAATTAGGCAAGTTTATTTTGCCTTATGTCAGTCAGTATTAACTTATTGTATTACGTCATGGGGTGGCATTGCTAAAACATCATTACTAACCATTGAGAGAGCACAGCGAGCCATTCTTAAGGTTTCTACTTTCCGCCCTTTTCTTTTCCCCACAGACCTTCTCTATAAATCCTGCAAGGTACTAACAGTTAGGCAATTATTTATATTAAGCACAATTCTCAAACAGCACGCTGCACTGCCATTCACCACACAATCAAAAAGACGGAAAGATATTGTTTGCGCGAAAAATGTACATACAAAACACGACTTCTCCTCTCGATTTTTTCTATTCCTCGGCCCACTCCTCTACAATAGACTAAATAAAAAATTAGATTTTTATCCCTTTACTTACAGTGCAACTAAAAAAATTCTACAAGAAGCCCTACTAAATATGTCTTACGAAGAAACAGAGGAATTATTAATAGTTATAAAATAATAAATGATTTATTTTAATTTGTAATTTAATTTTTAAGTGTAATTGTTTATTATAGAAACGTGAGCTGCATTGAATATTGGATGTTTGGATCACCTTGAACCAATGATATCAATACGTTCTGGACGTAATATTACCTCAGGTAGTACTTACTTACTTAAGTTAGTATAAAATATGAAATGACCCTAAGTACCCTGACCCAGAGCTCGGTGGCTCGATGGAACTTTGCATTACTAGCGCTTGCGCATGTTAAGCGACATCGGGCGTGGTCCGCACTTGGATGGGTGACCACAAGTGGCATACAAATTTTCTTGAGCTTCTGCGTGATTCGGAAAGCACGTTAAGGCGTTGGGCCCGGCTGTCATAATTAGATGGCAATCGTCAAGCTATGTCAGATGCCTTCATGCAGCTTGAAAAATTTAACACCAGTGTTGACACACGAAAAACAAACAAAAAACCTGAAAATTATTTCAAAAATCAACTCTTAGATTATTCCTGAGAATTAGTCATAAAATGTCTCCGACTGGCATCCGGCCTAGAATACGACCACTCCATCTCTTCATGATACCGTAGGAGTCGTCTAAAGGACTTTAAGCTTTCCCTATTGCATTCCTAAGGAGGGTTGACGCGGTCGTTTGTAAAACTATAGCCAAATAATTTAAACTGTTCTGGCTAAGTCTTCTTAATCCCCTATCTACAAAATATATAATGTCAAGTCTCACCTTGAGTCCTTGAGATATTGGCGAATATTGAGCAGTTTATATCAATACTTTAGCGGTTGAATAAAAAGCTGTGTTATTGAAAGGATTTGAATAAACTATAGGCATATTCTGGCGTCACGATAAAACTAGTTTCGCATTCGCACTTACTCTCATCTCAACTCATTTATGCGATTTAAAAAAGTATGATCGTGTGTCTGGGCCCTGATAATATTTTTTTCTTTCAGTCTTCTTATCGAGTAAATTAAGACCAGCGTATGACCCTGATAGTACCTACTTAGAGCGATGTTAAATATTTTCAATATTACCGAAATATTCACTTTTAAGTAAAAACACAGCAAAGTTCAGGAGTTCAAGACTAACTCTAGTCATTATCCGTAATATTATAAAAACAGGACTAACTTTGTTACTAGGTTTAAACCATTACCCGCCCAAATCAAGTTGACATAAAGTAAAATCACACTATCTCACCTGTCAATGTCTAGTTACAAAGTTAGTTCTGTTTTTATAATTAGACGGTATATGTTTTTATATGACGTACAGCCAGTGCATTTCATGGCCACCACCGATTCACATCTTGCTTTTTGTTGTATAGTAAGTAACTTTTGGAGTAAGATTTAGATTTCAAGATGTCTGCAGCGTTCCGTACATAAAAATTCGTAGAAAACAACATAAATACGAGGGGAACAAAGAAGTTCGGTCATAAACGGCACATTCACGCACATAAATTACTTTTGTTCGGAAAGCTAGGGCGCGACACTCGATTTAATGCTGCAAATAGATTTCTTGTGGCTATTTGTGGCGATTTGGATGATCTAGAGGCTAATAGTGGTCATAGCGAATGAATTTATGAACAAACAGACAATGAAACTAGTAAAATGCAAGGTTTTGTATACAATTATTGAGATTTTGTAATTTTGTAATTTTATTATAAACTATAAAGCACATAAGATGTCGACAATACAATTTAAGATAATTTATGTACCCTGTCGGGCACAGCACTTTGGATAGAGAAGAGGCACAACACATTCCGAGGCAGGCATTGGAATCAGGGCTTGGAATACCCTTAAAAATCTGGTAACGTTAATTCTGTCAAACGGCGGTAACGTTATCAGTAAAGGTAACGTTATACTGGATAACGGTATTTTTCCCACTATTTACCGATAATCAGATAACGTTACCAATGATATTACCGGTAAAAGGTATTGTTAATACTGTATTTCTTTTCCATATTTGACAAAATAAATTGATGAGAGTTTGTCTAGTAGGCTACTAGAGCTATTTATATAATATTTTACAGGTATTGAAAAAAAGTATCGTTAATTGATAACGTTATAAACTGTATTATCGATATCCTTTATAACGTTACCACTAAAATAACGTTATTTAACGTTACTTTTAGTGTGAATTTGGTATCGTTAACAAGCCCTGATTGGAATGGACTCCTCAAGGAAAGAGGAAGCGTGGTCGACCTAAGCAAACTTGGCGGCGTTCCGTAGCCGCGGATATGAAGATAATCTGGCTGTCTTGGCCCGAAGTGAAGCGCGTTGCTTAAGACGGAACAAGATGAAAAAATACTGTAGCGGCCTTCTGCTCCACCCAGGGATAGTTTTAATAATCCATATTATTTTATCTAATACAAGGACGTTTACCATATAGATAACCAATGTTAGATGCCATTGATTTTCTTTCAAAATGCGCAAATAGTCGAAGTAAGCGAAAATATATCATCTGCAAGACTGCAACATGCACTTTTCTCCCAAAGATTGGCTTCAAGCAAAAGACTTACTGACACCGACATAGTTTCACTCAGCTTTAACAGTAAAAGTAGTAAATACACGTACTGTAGCGGTGCGAGTCAAGTAACGTTGAAAAGCTGCAGCAAAAAGCTTCAACGGAGGTTGGGGCTCGGATATATCCATGAGAGCAGCGGAAATTTTCATTTTTGCGGAGTTTTTTTGTTGAATGAGTGAATTTTTCCGACTCAAGCATGTTATGTTCGAGAGGCCCTTCTTGGTAATGCGGCCGTCTACTTACGTCGACCAAATGGAGTGAATGGAGCGAAGGAAATGAAAGATGCAGCGCAAAGAGGCTGCGTCGTAGAGGCTAATCACCGAGTCTTCGCACCCTTGTTGTTGTTTTTCATTTCACTTCTGTTTTGATAATTGTATTCTTTTGGAACTTCATGAATTTTATAACTGTATACCTGGCCAGTATTTTTTTTTTGGGTTCTAATTTAAATCAAATCTTTCACGGTATTGCCGAGATATGGGGCTGTAAGACATCTTATTAGGTAGGAAAAGTTTGGTAGGAAAGTAGATGAGATCGCAGGATCACAGTTTAGATAGAGTAGAACTATAATTATAATTTTTTATTCATAATTTTATTGCCAAATTATTAAAACTATATCGGCTATTTCTTATCCACTTTGCAAGGTTTTTCAATCTTGGTTGTTCATTTTCATGCATATTTGGAGAAGAAAAAGGGGGAAAGCGCACCCCGGGCTCCGAAGCCACACATCTGAGGATGTAACCAAGAATGCACATAGATCATCATTATCATGTCTTCTGAAGTCTCCACTGCAGGAGCACGACCCTCTCTGTACTACCAGAGACATATATTAGCCAGAGCAGTCAGAGGATTTGGCCTACACTCTCCATGCTGGCCAGACGGGTTGGAGAGGTCTCATTAGTGTTTATAAGCTTTGTATAGCTTGTGTGTCCTAAGTCGCCTCGCCTTCTACGACATCCACGGGAAGACTTGGAGAGGTCTTATTCTACTTTGCTGGGAACCACAAGGCTTTAAATGCAATGCATGGACATGGATATGGAGAAATTCTAATTTCCGCTCCACTCATGAACGTATCAGCTGTGTGAAAGCCAGGCTTTGTCAAAGGGCTTACTTTGACGCAACTTGGACATTGTTCTTTTGAGACGCGACTGAGCAAATTAGTACGTGTACATATCAGGAGCAAGTCTGTAGACGAACTGGCAAAGTTTTATCTAGTGTATGGTCATTGAGAAAAACTTTACGTAATAGAGGAAACATGAGCTTTGTGGTTTCTAGCCTAGAATAAAACATAGAATAGCACATAAAAAGGAGCCACTCCATTTCATTCACTCCGTTTCACTTCAGACCCAGTAAAATGTCGAAACGTGCGACTAAGGGACATTTCTCGTGTAGTCTCACTCATTACTGCAGTAATGAGTGATAATAAATACAAAAGGCATTATTTATTTATTTATCCGCTGTTTGATTTTGCGCTAAGCACAAGAATTTTCAAACTTAGAACTTTTAAGAAGAACACCGGACTATCTGGAACAATTTACTTAACCACGCCACTCGCCACCCGCGGCTGTAGAGCCTTAGATGATGATGATGATGACAAGAATTTCGTGCAACAACTATCACTTTAGTCACCTGTCACAACATTAAAGAAAGAGATGGACCATGTGGATGGACCTAAGCTTAAAACTTTAAACCCTACGACCTAGACTTGTAAATTCAAAGTGCGACAGACTTGATATTTATTAAGTGATAATATAATTTCATGTGTGGCTTCTGGCCTAGAAAATGACTCCATCTCTACCTGTGGATTTAGTAAGAGGCGACTGAAGGACTAAGCACAAACATCTTAACATCTGCATTCCCAAGGAGAGTTGACGTCAGGCGGCGGCCGGTTGTCCCTAAAATTTTTCGCACAAATGCATTCCATGCAAGGTTGACGTCCGGCTGGTCTTAAAATTATAACCAAATCGCCTAAACTGTTCCGGTTATTTCTTCTCCACTTTACAAGGTTTTTAGCATCCTTAGGTGACTAATGACATGCATATTATTTGGAGAGGAAAAACGGAAACGCGCACCCCGGGCTCTGAAGCAGCACAGCTGAGGATGCAACCGAGAAAGCACCAAGATGAAGATGAATGAAATCTTCCATGCTGATCTGGAAGAAAATAAACGGGCAAGTGCGAGTCGGACTCTTACATGAAGGGTTCCGTACCTCCGTACAAAGTTTTAAAGCACGTTTCTTGTATGACGACCCCCTTTAATTTTTAACTTTATCTTATTTATAGTTTTTGTTGTTATAGTAGGTAGTCATAGCAATAGGTTAAAATGTAAAGTATCTAGTTAATGCTATTATAAAGACTCAGTTAAAAACGCTGAAAAAACACCGTTTTTTGTATGACGACCCCCTTTAAAACATTGTACGGAGGTACGGAACCCTTCACGTACGAGTCCGACTCGAACTTGTCCGTTTATTCCACCTTTCCATCGCTATGACCTTTAAGTCGGCCGGCTCTGTCTATTCTATTAGATATAACGACGTAATAGTGTATTTTTGAACCTATGCCTGTAAGGTAACCTGCAGCTTTGGAACTATAAAAAGCTGGCACTATAGCCACTTTTACTGAGAGCTTTTGAGCGCAGACCACTCGTGCTGCGATGCATGGGGTAAATACTGTATCGAAGTGTTAGCACGTGTACTTATGTACATATTTCACAATCTTTTGCAGTATGACGTTGCATGAAAAGTCCCGTACCAACGTCAAAAAAAAAAGCTATGCAGTAGCTTAACAATAGCTTAAAATTGAAAAGGATATCACAGCAGTATGTGATATCATTTTCATTTTTGAAGTGAAAACTTCTTTAGCGGCGTTGTGCACTTTTTTTGTAATGGGTAAAAAATGTAAAACTCGCGTCAGGACACGTGTCCTGATCGAAAATTCGTAAGACGGATGGAGAGTAGACAGCCGGCGCGGCGTAGGAGAGGAAGTATCCCCTTTTCTTTCTACGGCGCGGCGAAAATGTATGCCTGCGCCTGCTGTTTCGTTTAGCTGAGAGATAAACTTTTTAATGTAATATAAATTGTCATGTTTGTGTACGATAAATAAATATTTTATTCCACCACATAAATCATAGTACTTTTATACTGATAATTAAAGCAATTCGTGCAAAATTATTCCCTAACCATTCCTAAATATCAAAAATGCACAACGTTGATATTCAAGTTTTCACATCTGCCGGCACTCCCGGAGTGCAACCCGTCGTTTTTTTTTCAGAAACCTAGTTCAGTTTCTGGGTTTCTTTTAGCGTATCTTCTCAGCAGTCGGTCGGTCCGAAACGCTAAAGTTTGAAGCTTTTCCAAAAAACTGATTTGGCTTGTAGGAAACTAGCATCGTCATCATCATCAGGTCTTTATAGTCTCCACTGCATGAACACGACCTTTTCTAGAGCCCTACTTATCAGAGCAGCCAGAGGAATTGGCCTACACTCTCCACGCTGGCCAGACGGATTGGAAAGGTTTCAAGCTTTGTTTACCTTGTAATTTACTAACTCACCTTTTACGACATCCATGGGAAGACTTGGAGTGGTCCTATTCTACTCTGCCGGAAACCACACGGCAAAGGAAACTGGCGGACACTGTTTACTGTTGTGTTTGGACAGTTATTGATGTTTCAAACTTTGCATTCTAGTCAAAAAAAGCTCCTAAAGCTCAGCTTATCTCTGATAACTCCGATCACAACCTAGCAGGATTTACGAAGCCAGCTATGTTTGACACCTCACCGTGGAAGGAGATAAGAAGTGTTTGATTTGGAATTAAGAAGAAAATTGTAGTAAATTCCTTAAGACGTTTCTTAGTTTGTATAGTCTATTGTTAACCGATTTAGAGCTAGACATGTTTTCATACTAACTATGATTTGTTTTATCTTATCTCCTTATAATATTGTATGTATTGCACAAGGTCAAGAAGCCGTGTGGGTCCCGGCTGACTAGAAAAGGACCACTCCGAGTCTTCCCGTGGATGTCGTAGAAGGCGACTCAGGAAACGTAAGATAAATAAAGCTTATAAACATCAATGAGACCTCACCAAACCCGTCTGGCCAGCGTGGAGATTGTAGGCCAAAGCCTCTGACTGCTCTGGCTAATATATGGCTCTGACAGTACGGAGAGGGTCGTGCTCCTGCAGGGGAGACTAAAAAAGACCTGATTATGATACAATGTCTAACAAAATATTCTCTTGAAACTATTTTAGGTAATTCAGTCCTATTTTGAAGAACTTTTCCCAAAGAACATTATATCGAAATACGGAAAATACTTTTTGGCCTCTTATTTCATTTTATTTATTTATTTCATAATAAATAATATATTATATATTTAGAAATATTAACATATGTTTTTATTATAAATATGCTTTATGAATAATAATTAATCATAATTTAATATATATTTATTTATATATTTATATTTATGTATGTTTATGTAGGTATGTATCTTGTCTATTTATTTATTTAGTTTTGTATTGTAGGTACACGCCAATTACCTCTTTCTTCTCATTTCCTCTCGCGGGTCTACTGGAAGAAATTTCTTTAGAAATAAATAGCACCTAAGTACTATATTTTCCTTATTTTTTATGTTCTATGTTTGTAGATTTTCAAGTGTACTTGAACAAATAAAATAAAATAAATAAATAAACAAAAATAATATCTATGCTTAGCCTAATACTTAGTAATTATTAATAATACGAATTCAAATAATCAAAAGGATATTAAAGACTTAAATGACATAATATTATAAATAGTTTAATATATTCTTACAATAATATAATGCAAGATATCACTTCGTTCATGTTATTTCAGAAACTCTTTGATACTGTAGAAACACTTTTCTAGTAAAAAAGCTTTTAGCTTTTCTTTGAAATACAAATTGTCTACTCAGCTGATCCAAGTTTCTATGAATTAATGAAAAACATTTTTTTTTATTTGGATTTATGTTCCTTGTGTAAAGTTGTTTAGTATCATGGACTGAATCAACGCCTAAGATAGATTCAGTATATTTTGTTATAAAAAATAATAAATCGCTTTTTATTATGTTTGAAGCAGGTGAAATTTCAAATTTGATTTTCTCGAAAACTACTGGGTGGATTTTAATGATTCTTTCCATACCGTCATTAAAAATATATTATCCGGCTCGAAGGACCACAATATAGGCGACGGCAGGCGCTGGCACGGGTTTGAATGAGAGATGTATATACCCAAAACAGTTTATTCAAAAACACCAAAATAGTTTTCAACTTTTTTTGTTGACAGCAGTCAACCATAGCAAAAAGAAACTTTATAAAAAAACATTGTACAACAAGGGAAAAAAAATTATTTGGTACTGTTAATAGAATAAAACGTCACAAAATAATGCCACTTGTCATTGATCATATCCACTTTGAACAGAATTTTAGATTTATTAATGCAGAAAAACGGATATCAAGAGCGTTATTTTACTCCAAGTAACTATCATCATCAGGTCTTTTTTAGCCCCCAATGTAGGAGCACGACCCTCTCTGTACTACCAGAGTCATATATGTATTAGCCAGAGCAGTCAGAGGATTTGGCCTACATTCTCCACGGAACAATGACGTCATAAATCGATATTTCATACAAATCCCATAGAAAATGTGTTTTTGTGACGTTAAGAAAAATGTATCTGATTTGACTTGATGACAAAATAGCGTATTACACCGACAAGAGCCTGGCTCTTGAATGTAGTAGAAGAATGAGTATGATCCACTACTTAATCATCATCATCAGGTCGTTTTTAGTCTCCACTGCAAGAGTACGACCCTCTCTGTAGTACAGAGGATTTGGCCTACACTCTCCATGCTGGTCAGACGGCTTGGAGAGGTCTCACTGATGGTTATAAGCTTTGTTTAGTTTGTGTTTACTGAGTAGCCTTCTACGACATCCACGGGAAGACTTGGAGTGGTCCTATTCTACTCTTCCGGGGAACAACATGGTACACTAATTATAGGCTTGTATTTTACACCCCAAGCCTACACTTTAACACCATCCTACAACCCATAACTAACCAGATCCAACCAGCAATCATCACCATATAATTTATAGCGTTATTTACTTAATCTTTAAAGCTAATTACATCTACTCTATTAATCAAGGACCCCAGGTGGAGCCATAAATTGTTTTGGACAAAGCAGACCCCTATTAGGGGTCAGGACCCACGCGTCGAAATGTGACACGTGGTAACCCTAACATATGATTAAAAGTTTGTAGATTGGGGAAAAAATCGGTTTGAAATACTGTAACAAAATAAATTGCAGTGTAGTTTTGTTTATTTGATATGATTTAGATTTTTTTAATACGGCTGTTTTGCTGCCTGCGTACTCGCCACTGCGCTCAGGCAGTAACTGAAAACCAGTGAATTGCTCTCTGAGTAATATACGCACTGAGTTACTACCTATTTGATACCACTGCGACACATTGCACAATTCATTTTGTATGCATCGTTTTTATGTTATTTTTTCTATTTTCAGGGTTCCGTACAAAAAATGAAAAAACGGAACCCTTATAGGATCACTCGTGCGTCTGTCTGTCCATCCGTCTGTCACAGCCAATTTGCTCCGAATCTACTGGACCGAATCAGGTGAAATTTGGTAGAATGTTGTAATCCTATGACCCAAACACACATGTGAGAAAGTAAATAAATATTTTTTCAAAATAAGGGTCATTTTCGGGGGACAACTTAGCAAATTAAAAAAAATAGTTTTGCAAACCTTATTGTGTCTTACTCGTATATCAAATGAAACAGCTTGTTATAAGGATTTCAAATATATTTTTTGTTATTATTGTAAAACGAAACTATACTGAGCCTAAAATTAAGAAAAAAGAACCAAATATAGTTTCAGTCATTTATACAGCCATGTCCCGGAAGGGTTTTAATAATTCTATATAAATATTTAATTTGGCCTTTACTCTCCACGCTAGGACAAATCCTCTGGATGCTCTGGCCAAGTATGGCTCTGTGTACAGAGAGGGTCGTGCTCCTGCAGTGGAGACTAAAAAACGACCTGATGATGATGATAATATAGTTTTTATGAAGACTGCCTTGTAAGTGCCAGAAGGGCACAGGAGTAGAAAGCGACCAAGAAGGAGATAGCGAGACGACATCGACAGTTTCATGAGAGAATGAAAAAACAAAAACAGAGGCCCATATTAATACTACAACACTAATATGTGCTCGTAGTATTTTTTTTATGATTCCCCTTTAACTTCGCGCCCACCATCACGCTAAATGTGAATTTTGGATCTTAAGAACCGGTCTATTTTATTAGGGATAAATTTAATACAATTGTTTTACTTCAGATAACTAGGAATACTAGGATCCAAAATTTATTAGTAGGTATTATAGTAACTTAAAAGTAGTGTTACTACTTATAGATATACAGTATATTGGTACACACAGTATGAAACCTCTGTGTACAATACAAATTCGGTCATACATTACCACCGGCATGGTGCACAAGGTGTCTCATTATATTCACTAAATGTATTGAAACCCAGATGTTTAAAAGTCGCGAAAATATATGAAATCAGATTTTTGAAGTTCGCTAGATACTCTTAGTCTAGATCTAGCAACAAACTTGCTAAAACGGCAACACTGGCCTTTGTTCTTCTGTTGCAGGATTAGCAGCAGAAACCAAAGAATTCCTCGGAATGTTGTCAGCCTTGGAACAAAACAACATTTTACAAACATTGAACTTCGCAAGTTTTGCAACAGCATGATATATTTAATACTTACTATCAATAAATTATCTAATATCCTTATTACAATTATCAGGGACACCCATAACTTAGCGACTATCTTCAGAATTTATCACTTCATTAGTAAAAATACCAACTTTAATGCTTTTCATCTCTACTTTAATATATAAGGCATAAAGTATAAAATCCCTAGTCCTTGTTATAAAGATATTTTGGTTTTAAGCCAGACGAAGGAAGCATTATTTTAAGACTAGGGTGCTCTGACGGTTTCACTTGAGAATTAACGTCAGAAATAATTGAAATTATGAAGGACACTTGGGGCCAGTAAAAAGTAAATTTGCTTTAGTTTATCACATTTCCCAATAATAAAAACCCAGCTGCTTGACTTTGTGGGCAGATCGTAAAATCTTAAGAATCCCCTTACCCTAGACATTTCCATACAAACGTAGTCTACGTTTTTTTTTTGAAACGACATGTCAGATTTCGGTGAAAATATGAACTTGAAAGAAAATATAAGGGTGGAAAAGTTTTCCATAGTAATGGTCAGAAATTATATATTACACTATATTCTCTTTCAAGTTCATATTTTGACTGTGAAAACCAATTATAAAGTTACAAATTTTTACCGAAATCTGACATGTCGTTTCAAAATAAAACGTAGACTACGTTTGTATGGGAAACTCTGATTCTGTCTCGGGTAGCTTGCTCTTGGCGGTAGAGATGCCTGTGGTTCCTCTTTTCTCTGTGCCATCTTAGTGTAGAAGTATACTATTATTACACTGCCGCTATTAAAAAAATAGGAGCTCCATTTGAATCCAAATACTGATTGACAGACGCACTTTTCAATATGCTGAACCCTCCTATTCATAGTAAACAGCGACCGGAAGCGAGACAACAATACTAAAAATAGAAATGTCTACGCAGGATGCATTATCGTTTATCGAGTTATATATAGAATTCCATTAGACAATCGAAAACAATGGTCCTCGAAGTAATTAATGTTTTTACGAAATCCTGCTTGAAATATATGTCTTGTTATTTTTATTCGACTGCCCGAAATAAGGGCAGGGCTATCTTTTCTTCATGTACACATTTTGCTCATGGTTGGGAATTATTTATATTAGACGTTTTTTGTTTTTTCAACGTTTAAAATCACTATTATAGACTGAATTATCTGTATGAGCGAATTTTAATTGGAAGATAATAATAAACAAATTAATCTTAGAAATAAATGTAAACTTGCTAAAACTAATTATTAAATCTAATCTATCTGTTAATATAAAAAAAATTAAAGAGCAGTCAGAGGATTTGGCCTACACTCTCCACGCTGGCCAGACGGGTTGAAGAGATCTCATTGATGTTTATAAGCTTTTGTTTCCTAAGTCGCCTTCTACGACATCCACGGGAAGACTTGGAGTGGTCTTATTCTACTTTGCCGGGAACCACACGGCAGAAGATACGTACAGTACATACATGCTATTATTTATTTTTCCCTAAAGGGGCGGACAGAGCGCTTTGGGTCTTTCGCAAGACTCAAAGGTCTCTTGCGTGATGGTGGGCCACCACTATATGATTTGTATGGTGGACGTTTTGTTTACACAGTGCAAGTCATCTATTGCGAAACTTGCGCTGTGTAAATGGGCCTTTATTTCACGAATTTAAATTACGGAGTAATCCCAAATCCCAACAGTTCTCTCAAACTAGTTTCTGTCAAAAGAGCTCCAAATGAGTTGTGTGTTGTACTTTAACTGTGCCCCTTTGCGTTAGGATAGTGGTTTTAATCTACAACATTGATTGAGTGTACTATGTGCAAAAGAAGCTGTCCCATTTGACAAAATAATTTTTAAACTATCTCAACAATTGACGAGATTCCGCACCCCAGGGCTAGGGCTCTAAGGTCTCCACGGCAAAGGGCGCAAATATACAAAGTGGAAGGGACATACCCGTAATAAATCGAACCACGTGCTATACTAGATCAATAAAGTATAATGAAATTAAAATAAAAGTCAAAAAACCAAATAAAAATATCGACATTCCTATACAAATCGTCCGGGCGGCCGCACACTTTTGTATGGAAATGCAATTTTTTTTTGTTATTTTAATTTTATTATACTTTAGGGATCTAGTGTAACCCGTGGTTCGATTTATTACGGGCATGTCCCTTCCACGTTGAATATGGTTCGCTCAGACCTGCATACTTGCGCTTTTTAATCACTTCAGCTCCCGCTGCGGCCGCGCCTGTTATACTTAGATAAATTATTTTTAAATAGTTTTAGGCATTCAAAAGTATTAGCACGAGTTATTAACATTCGTTTTAAATTTTTCGTATATGTCTTCCGCAGTTTAATTGAAATTTTACCATATAAATCGATCAGCCCTCACGTCGCCAATCATGAGTGACAGACATACGAACGCACAGGATATTGTCGGCACGTGGCCCACAATTGGGGCACGCTGCGAGGGTCGTATTATTATTTTGTTTGATTGTTCGTTTGTGAGAACTCCGTGTTGATTGGAAAGCTATAGTTGAATGGCGCTTGAGCTTTTGACGCTTACGCTGTTTTTGGAAGGATTTATTTGCTACATTCTTTTTACCTATATTGGTCCCATTGTTGGGCAAACTCCCCCTCTTTGTTTTCATCTTTCGCGGTCCCTAGACGTAATCTGCCTAATCTGAGTTAAAATATATTTTGTCCCAAACACTTTTTTCACATTTGAATAAAATAACAAATATTTGACATAGTTTTAGGTTTAGTAAACGTTCGTATATTTGTAATGAATAAGGGGGGTACTTGTTTACTTTAGCTAAGCAGAGAGTCGTAAAAGGAAAAGGGGGAACCCCTTTGCCCAGATATGTTTTTATACTTAGTATAATAAGTTATTAATGTAACATTCAAGTCATAAAAACGCGACCACAACAAATTAATTGGCCATTAAGAGCGCAGCGTGACTTCAAGATAAGTAATGTGACCATTAGCGGTCACGGTCACCGGCGATGGGGGTAAGTGGGGATAAGCACGCGACGAGAACCATCAACTTATCGTCTTTTTACCCTTGAACAAAAAAGAGGGGTGTTTTCATTTAAACATGTGTATCTGTGGTGTAACGAGATCTAGTGGGCGAGCCTTACATTATGGGCGAAGTTAAATTACACCGTTTTCGCTGGCTCGGACACAGTAAAAGAATGGAGGAGGATCGGGGGGTGAAGATAGCATCGGCTGGTAGGCCGGCACAGGTATCGCTGGAGTGACGTGGTGATGGAGGACCTGCGCGAGCTACAAGTTGGCGACAGCTGGCGAGGGTTAACATAGGACCAGGAGCGCTTCCCCCCGCCCGGTTCCCATCTTGTCGCGATGAGGGGGCTCAGTACCCACGGAATGGCAGGGCATCCGCGGGGAAGCTAAGTGGAACCCGGGTTGCCCGGGTTGAGGCTAAGGCCTCCCCGGGCCCGGTGGAGGTCATTTCTTGTGGGATTGGCCTGGCTGTGAGGGAACGGGGTTAACTCCCTACTCTCACAGCCGTGGTAGGGATCGCGGAGGAAGAGGAGTGTCGATGTGTCGTTTCCGCTCGCCCTGTCCTCCGCGACAAAGCGCAGCCGTGGCGCTTGGCACGGCATCGGTGGGACCGCAGGGGAAGAGGAGTTTCGGTGTTACGTTGCCGCTCTCCCTATCCCCTGCGGCCGGCTGTGTTGGCCCCGGTCGCCGTCAGGTGGACTGGGGCAGGGTTTGCTTTCGCATTCCCCAAATTATGAGGGCTGGTTTGACGGTGGAAACGGGAGTCCATAGTCCAACGGACAGCCCTCTGGAGGCGCGTGTCGTGTCAGCGCGCCTGTCCTTGGGCTGAGAGGCCAAGGCGACAGTTGTTCCGGCCCTTCTGATTCAGCAGAGGGTGCCGTGAGGCCGTTGGCGAGTGTTTATTTACATAAACACTTATCATTAAAGTATTCCCTTAGAAGCACAGTAGGTGTCTGGTATGGGTAGCCAAATGTGTGCACAGTGGCAGCCAGTCATTTGGGACGCACTATTAGCACAGCAGCAGTGGTTGCTGAAGATGCAGCCGAAAAGAAGCGGGTGGTATGCGGTTATGGGACAGCACTACTGTTTCATACCCATAGCTAATAGAAACCGTGGGATGTTGGGTGCCGACCATTGATTTGCCTTCCCTGGAAAGTTTGGGAATATGTATTTACAGAAATATTGGGAACATTCCCGTAAATTTTCTAAAAGAGCCACAATTTTACGGTGCTTCTGACACCAGTATTGGACTCACACGAAAAACAAACATAACATCCAGTACATACACGTAAGTTGTAAATCAGACGAGGTTCCCAAGAAAATACCAAATAAAAACCAAATTTCATTTATCATTGACGACTGAGCCTATAAAACACCAAACAACTTGATGTAAACCCCGTCAATTCCCCATTCGATACACCAAAAGCGATGCTATAAATTATAGCAAAGTCAATATTAGCGGTAGGATTTATGGAAGAGCTTTGACATCTCATGGCTTCGCGTTACTTAGCGGAGGCTTTGTTGGTTTTGTTCCACTTTGTTGGGCTATTTCGTTTTATGGGCGAAAAAAATATTGAGAATTTTTGCTTAGGTTAAAGTTCCTTACAAGCTTTTATTTAATTTTCATGCGTTTTAAAGCTTTAGACTCTCAAATCAAAAGTGGTACTGAAGGGTTATTAAAATATATACAACGTGGAAGGGAGATACCTGTAATAAATCAAACCACGGGCTAAACTAGATCACTAAAGTATAATAAAAATTAAAATATAAGTCAAAAAACAAAAAAAAAATCGACATCCCCATACAAATTGCCCGGGCGGCTGCACACTTTTGTATGTTTTCTATTTCATTATACTTTAATGAACTAGTATAAACCGTGGTTCGATTTATTACGGGTATGTCCCTCCCAGGTTGTATAGACACGCACTTTTCTCCAGTCTGGCATGAAAAATTTGCTAATGGCTCCGGCTCTCTCACTCACCGTACGAAGCATAGAAGCGGTGAAGCTACTACTCAGACATCGATTTTCTGTGAGAATGTGGTACTTCCCCGGACGAGCCGGCCCATTCATGCTACTAGCAAAACTGAGTTTTGCTGGTAGCGTGGCTCTACCACAACTAAATGTATGTGCAGTTCTCACGAATAAACGATTTGCCTATCTATCTACGAGTAAGTATAATTTCATAATAATGGCGTAGATTACACCGATTATTGTAATATATTCGGAGCGCGCGGCGAGGGTAAGCAGAATGTATAAGTGTGAATTGTTAGTCACAGCGCTCTCGACGGCATTCCGACACGGTGATTTGATTACAGATATTATGAAGAAGTACGTTGCTTCTTACTAAATTAATTTTAAACAAACGCTAGATAGCGTTCGGGACCCACAGCCTTACGTGCCTTCCGAAGCACGGAATCATCTTTCTTTTCGGATAATCAGGTAATTCAAGCCTGAAATATCCTAACCAGAATGAAATTAATAAAGGTGTATGTAT
Source organism: Acrobasis repandana (assembly GCA_963576875.1). NCBI lineage: Eukaryota > Metazoa > Arthropoda > Insecta > Lepidoptera > Pyralidae > Acrobasis > Acrobasis repandana. The sequence continues at coordinate 2,782,330 of OY756230.1, read as the reverse complement.
GTTTATTACCTACTAACCTTTATCAAATAACTGTTTAAAACAACAAACAACAACGTCAAATAATTTAAAACTATAAATGAGTGGAGGCACGCCACACAACTTTACACAAAGTTTGCTTACCAGTGGGATTTGAACCCACGACCTCCGGATCACAAAGCAAACGCCTTGACCACTGGACCACAGAGGCAGTCGACTAATGTAAAAGAATAATATAAAACAACCGGTCAAGTGCGCAAGTGTGCGTAAGTCCAAGATACAAAGATACTCGTACAAACATACAGAAAGGCCTGGTTAAATAAACTGAGATATTTGTTTTTTTCTTCTTAAAAATATATATATTGACAGCATTTAACGGGTTACACTAGGCACTAAGCTTGTTTCGTAAGTCAGATGAACACACACAGACATGCACACACAACTGTCCCAGAACCTTCCCACTAGCCTATTTGTGTCTGAATGATCTAGGGTTCTAACGTAATAGTTATGTTAATAGTAATAACGTAATGTATGGGGATACATCTTCATCAGTTATTTATTGTTTCTCAGAGAAACGAAAAAATATGTGTACTTACAATACTTTTTAATAATCTAACCGATGGGCCAAAAATATTTTTTCAGTCATCATGCGTATTCTGTTCAAACGGTTTACATACAATACATACCTACATGTATGTATACATGAACACTTATTTGTTTTCGTATGTATAAGTGGCCAACACTAGTGTCTGATTTTTCAAGCTGGCTAGATGCATCCGACGTCTTCTTCTTCGTCTTACCATGTTCCCGGTTACATCCACAGCTGTGCTGCTTCGGAGCCCGGGGTACGCTTTCCCCCTTTTTCTTATCCAAATATAATTTGCATGTCAATGGTCACCCAAGGATGTCAAAGACCTTGCGAAGTGGAGAAGAAATAGCCGAAACAATTTAAATGATTTAGCTATAGTTTTACGACCGGCCGCCTGTCTGACGTCAACCCTTTTTGGGAATGCAGTTGAAGCACAAGATGTTTGTGCTTCAACTTCCCTTAGTCGCTTCTTACGACATCCACAGGAAGAGATGAAGTAGTCCTATTCTAGGCCGAAAGCCACACGGTACCGAAACGTGCCTAAAGGCATCTGACGTATGTATAACCCTGAAAACATTACACTCCAGTTTTTGGGGGACAATCGTGTAAAAAAATTACACACTACTTTATTATCTAGACGAGTTAGCACACGATTAGTTTATTTTAGTCGCATTACATCATTACTCGACCGACGAGAATGCTGACCACACCTTACAGGTCGGAAAGAGGACAGCTTATGGTAAATAGGTCTGCTTTTACGAGTCTAGACTTTGATAAGTTAAATCAATGTTGGTTGACTTTATTAAAGGTTAGTTTTTTTGTTTGTTTAATTTCTTTATTGCACAAATATTACATTTAAATGTACATTATTGAATACAAAGAGAAAAAGAAATAACTTGTACAAAAGTGGACTTATCCCAAGAAGAGATCTCTTCCAGTCAACCCAGTCTTCAAAAGGTTACATATTTTTGGAATGGGTGGAGTGTCAATATAATACAAAGAAATTTTGAAAATCCTAAGACTAACTTAAAATCATAAAATCTAAAATACTAAAAAAAACAAAAACAAATAAAAAAGATATGACATACTTATAAATAAATACATATAAAATAAGTTATAAATAATATAATAAGTAGTTATAAATATATAATAAATAAAATAAAGATTTTTTATAAATTTAAAAAAGTCTGAGTTCAGTTGGGCTACAATTAATCTGAATCTATTTCACGTGGTAGCTTAAAATAAGACAACAAAGTATTATCAACACGTATCGGAATAATAAGCAATAAGCATGTCATCATCATTATCAAGTCTTTTTTAGTGTCCACTGCAGGAGCAAGACACGACCCTCTCTGTACTACCAGAGCCAATTAGCCAGAGCAGACGGGTTGGAGAGGTTTCATTGATGTTTATACCTGAGGTTTGTTTAGCTTGTTCCCTAAGTCGCCTTCTACGACATCCACGGAAAGACTTGGAGTGGTCCTATTCTACTCTGCCGGGAACCACACAGCTGTTAGTAGGTTCCCCACTGCTAAAATAAATATACAAGTAATCACGTTACTACATAATGCGTACTTCTGCCACTTGGCCACTTGACTGAACTCGTAAGTATCTAAGTAGTCCCTAAACACCACATACGGCACAAAGTAGAACCGTCCCTGACTAGAATGAAGATGTCGTCGCCATTTTCTCCAGATAGCCATCTTGTGACTTCGGAATGTCGTTAGATCAGTGCTAAGGCTGCGGCCACATGTACTAAGCTTTATTTATGGTCTAACAAAATGTACTGAAACTATTTTAAGGAAAAAAACAACTTTCCCCAAAGTACATTATACAGGCTGACTTTTAAACCACCATCCAAATTTTTGGAGCAAGTTCAGTCCATGATACTGAACTACTTTCTATAAAAAATGTTTTTAAATATCGATGAAAATTTTTCGTCCTCCCATAGAAAATCCGTTTGACTGAGCGCTGATTTGTATAAAAAGGCGAATTTTTGTTTTAGTTTTTCGTTAATTTTTTTTATGGAAAGTAGTTTAGTGTCATGGACTGAACTTGCTCCAGAAATTTGGCTGGTGGTTTAAAAGTCAGCCTGTATATTATCGAAATTTTTCCACACAACCAATGAGCTGATTGGTCAATTTGTATGGGAGGTCAAATAATGTTTTTTATATTCCGATGTACTATGTTTCTTGAGAAAAGTTGTTCAGTATCATGGACTGAATTCACCCTTTAAATAGTTTCATTTGTTAGCTTAAAGCTGTTAAGCTTTTTATATACTTCTTATTCATCTTAGCGCGTTTCCGGTTGCACGCTCAGCTGTGCTGCTTCGGAGCCCAGAGTGCGCTTTCCCGCTTTTTCGTCTCCAAATATAATATGGATTTCAAGAAAAAAAATATGCACGTCAAAAAAATAATATAGTCACTTATGGACGCAAAAACTTTGCGAGGTGCTTGCTTGTGCGAAAAGTTTTACAATCTGCTGCCACCCGACGCAACTCTCCATGGGAATGCAATTATGGCACAAGATGTTTGTGCTTAGTCCTTTAGTCGCCTATTGCGACATCCACAGGAATAGATGGAGTGGTCCTATTCTAGGCCAGACACCAAACGGCGGCACAAGCTTTTTATACACTATCACGTTTAAATTCCTGACTATAGACAGACACTAATAAGAAATAGTAGATTACTGCACCGAGCACAAAGTGAGTCATTATCGCACGAGTGCTATGTTTTTGCCCGAGCGATAGCGAGGGCATTAAATTAGCACGAGTGCATTAATTACTCACTTCAGCAAGGTGCGTAATCTACTTTTCTTTCAACTTCTTATATTCTTTGAGTATAAAATATACGTATGAAAAAAAAAAATACAAATTATAAACAAAACTAACTTAACTTACTTATTTTACCCGGAACTTTTGCGGTTAAAGGTTATTAATAATATCATTTGCAGCTGTTTATATGCTCTCTAAAGTTGAATTTGTCGTGCAAATCGAATTTATCACTTTCGCTGTCATTTTCTATTTTAAAAATATTTTCTTTTGTAAAATTATTTGACTTTAAAACTTTTACAATGGTACAGTATGCACGATTATTGTTTTTTTAACAAGGTCTTTTTTCGTCGGCCAATTTTTTTTTTCAGCCAGTATCTTTTTGATCGAATGCATACATTTTTATTAAAACTTAAATATCTGTGCCTGGCATCTATGGTAAATTAAAAAGTAAAACAGTGCAATAATGAGAAATTAAAAAGTAAAACAGTGCAACAATGAGATTTCATACCACCATCATTGCACTGTTTTGGTTTGATGCAATAAGCACTCACTTTGTGATCGGTTTTTTAGTGATTAATGATAACATTACTGCGTAGTTGGAAGAAAAAAAATTAATTGTACCTAATTGAAAAAAAAAATACAATGTACATTATGAACGAGCCCCTAAAGGAAGCAGTCTTAGTGCCATGTACGACAAAGTATATGTGCTCGTTTCTCTTTGGCGCCGGGCTAGAAAACGTGGACAGGACCGGTGCGATATCTACGTAATTACTGTATCAATGGTTTATTTTTAGTTTTAGGTTTCTTGACCGTGTGGTGACAGCAGGAGTAGAAAGCGACTTGTCACCACCCTTTTTCTCTCCCGCGGGTGTTTAAAGGCTAAGGGAGACATAGCATAGGTGAGCAGAGTACCTACTTATATCATCATCATCATCATCTAAGGCTCTACAGCCGCGGGTGGGCCTTTGCCTGGTAAAGTAATTTGTTCCAGATAGTACGGGTTTGGGCTTTGTGTCTCCAGCTTTTGACGCCGACGTTATTAAGATTTTGTTCGATGCCATCCAGCCGTCTGAGCTTATTTCTCGGCTTCTGCGACCCTCGGGTCGACTCTCCAGTATTCGTTTTGGTACTCTAGACTCGTCTATTCTCGATACATGCCCTGTCCATCGTAGGCGTCCAATCTTAATGGTTTTAATCTATTTATACTAATAGGGTATTTCACTACGTTGGCTTTTAGACAATATTTCATACGACAATACAAATAATACAAAAAAAAACTTTGTCAATGAACAGCATTTAGCCTTTTAAATATTAGTATGAAGAAAAGTGGGAGCGTGGTGGGGGCATCTCCTTCGTATGCGTGATTAGGGTTGCCAGGTGAGTCGCGAAAAAATACCGGACTAATCTACTACTTACTTAACAAAATAATGGTAGGAACTTCAGAAAAAAATAAAATCACCTAAACTAGATAGATATGTTTAACAAAAATAATGAGAGCCCGCAGACGCAAATACAGACAGCGAGCGAGGAGCGCGCGCGAGTTTTGCGTTTGAGGGATTTTATAAATAAATAATAATAAATAAATATATACGGACAAATCACACTGATTAAACTAGGCTCAAAGTAAGTTATGAGAAAGACAATGACAGTGGTTTAACTAACCATGAAAAAGCAAAAAAAAAAGAAAAGAAAAAAGCTGCAGGCTGCATAAACATCACGCCACATCACAAATAAAAGTGCATCATTTACCAAATGCATTAATTTACGGAATATGACATGATCGCAGCAGTCGTCGTGCGTTACAGTTACTTAATTAATATTAATCAAAATACAAACGAGAGCGTGGCACGCGGTGCCATATGGCACTGGATGGCACTGTGATCCCCCATTTGGTCTTATAAACTATGGTATTTCTGATGTGAATTCTTCTAAATAGTTGACTGAAAATGTTTCAAATGTATCAGAATATGTGTAATCTGTACTTTAACAAAGCCCATCATCAGGCATGGTAAGTTTTGAACTGGGTTCCTTTCATCGTATCTTCCCAGCAGTGGTTATTCCGAAACGCTTAGGTAGATATGTCAAGGGGGCGAAAATATTATTTGTAATCTGGGGATAAAAAAGTTTGGGAACCATTGTATAAAGGTAGAAAATAAACGGGCAAGTGCGAGTCGGACTCGTACATTAAAGGTTCCGTACCAAAGTACAATGTTTTAAAACGCTAAAAAAACACGTTTTTTGTATGACGACATCCTTTAATTTTTAACTTTTTTTTTATTTTTAGTATTTGTTGTTATAGCGGCCATAGTAATACATAATCTGTAAAAATTTCAAGTATCTAGCTAATGCCATTATAAATATCTAGTTAAAAACGCTGAAAAAAACAAGTTTCTTGTATGACGACCCACTTTAGTTATTATTATTTTTAATTTTTAGTATTTGTTGTTATATATATTATTATATTTCAAGTGTCTAGCTAACTATTACGGTTCAAGAGATAGAGCCCTGTGACAGACGGACAGACGGACAACAGCGGAGTCTCAGTAATAGGGTCCCGTTTGCACCCTTTGGGTGCGGAACCCTAAAAAGTACAACATAAACCAGTTAAACGTTTTCTAGCGATTTATTTGTTTAATGGATATAAGTACGGACTAGACAGAGGCAAGTCTTGAAAAATTATAACATTTTATTCCTAAGAAAAGAAGTTACGATAAATGCTAATCATTGCATTTTTTTTTATTTCTAAATTATTAATGGTGTATACGCCATATGGCACTGGATGGCGCGTTGGTCCCCCATTTGGTGTTATGTTATCTGACACAGCTGACTTAGTTTTAATTATTTTTCTTAATGGGCCATATTATATGATTGGGGTTTGTAACGAGTTTATGTTCATCAGTGGCTATTGGATACATTTTACCGACTCTTCAAATTATCACTTTTCGCTGCTTGATAAGATAAATGAAATATTCATACTTACAATAAACGGGCAAGTGCGAGTCGGACACGTAGATGAAGGGTTCCGTACCACCGTACAATGATTTAAAACGCTGAAGAAACACGTTTCTTGTATGACGACCCCCTTTAATTTTTAACTTTATTTTATTTTTAGTATTTGTTGTTATTGTGGGCATAGTAATACATAAATGGTGAAAATTTCAAGTATCTAGTTAATGTCATTATAAAGATCAAGTTAAAAACGCTGAAAAAACACGTTTCTTGTATGACGACCCCCTATAATTTTTAACTATTTTTTATTTTTAGTATTTTTTGTTATAGCGGCAACAGTAATACATAATCGTTGAAAATTTCAAGTGTCTAGCTATTACGGTTCAAAAGATAGAGCCCTGTGACAGACGGACAGACAGACAGACGGACAAACGGACAGACGGACAGACGGCGGAGTCACAGTAATAGGGTACCGTTTTCACTCTTTAGGTACGGAGCCCTAAAAATGTCACTAATTATTTATTTAAATAGCATTAATTAAATATGAAAAATTATTTTTGACTTTCCATACAAACTTGGATCAGCTGATCGGTCAACTTGTATGGGGAACCAAAGAATATTTTTCGTATTTAGCTATATGTTTCTTGGAGAAAGTTGTTTCGTATCACGTCCTGAATTCGCCCTTTAGTTTCAGTATATCTTGTAAGACGTTATATACCTACATATACGTTATATATATACATAGCCGTAAGTAGGTATACCTCTTCTGTAAGAAGGCTAAAATGGAAATGGATTGGTCATACTTTGAGAAGTAAGAGAAAAAAATGGTTAAAGGACGTAACTGAGTGGTATCCTCGTGATGGGAAAAGAAGGAGAGGAGGACAAAAGAGGAGATGGGAAGACGAACTCAAGAAGGCGGCTGGAGGGTTATGGAGAAGAAAGACAAGAAACAGAGTGCTATGGAGACAGATGGCCTTTGCCAAGGGGCAAGCTGACGACCAACAACAGCAGTCGCAACAGGAATGCAGAGGATGTCAGCAAGAGAGGCTGCAGTAAGTAAGTAAGTATACCTGTTCTAGTTCATACTTCAAGGGAACCAAGACCAAACTTAAGTTCAGAAAGTAACCAGCTGCGCTAGTTTTTTTCTTACTATTACAAATAACGATTAACTTATACCAATTAAACAAGACCAAAACAAGGCACAATAAACTCCCTCTATGCTGGAAACTCTACACCATAATGATGGACCACAAGGGGTGTTAATTTATTGTAGAAAAATAACTCTTAGTATCTGAGAGGTAGAGTCCTTTTTGTCTTTTTGTTAAAGGTTATGAATGAGCAACATATGATCGTATTTATGATAGGAACAGGATAATTAGAATCCGATTTATAAGGTATGTTTCTTCCAAAGAGCTATTATATTATGTAAAACTAGAGGAGACTTCGCATATCACTGTTTTGTCCCGTTCAACTGTAGGTATCTCCATACGAGTAAACTTCACTTAATTCGTTTGCTAGCTCTTATAAGCCTATAGTACTTTCTACAGTTTATTTAAAAAAATACTTACAAATAAAATTAATTTATTCAGATGTACCTATAGTAAATACTTTCGACAGATTTTGTAATAGAAAAAAAAAACGGGCAAGTGCGAGTCGAACTTGTACGTGAAGGGTTCCGTACTCCGTACAATGTTTTATAACGCTGAAGAAACACGTTTTTTGTATAACGACCCCCTTTAATTTTCAACTTTTTTTTATTTTTAGTATTTGTTGTTATAGCAGCCACAGTAATACGTAATCGGTGAAAATTTCAAGTGTCTAGCTATTACGGTTCAAGAGATAGAGCCCTGTGACAGACGGACAGACAGACGGACAAACAGCGGAGTCTCAGTAATAGGGTCCCGTTTGCACCCTTCGGGTACGAAACCCTAAAAAAATCATATGTTTAAAATCCATACATAATAATTATACGTGAAAACCATGCGAACACATGGTAAACATAATTAAAAATGCCTTGGTGTGTGTTAAAGTGTAAATTAATAACTTTACATCGGTAAGTAACCAGATTTAATTGTTTGAAAATTAAATACGTATGATAAAATCCACGCCACCATATAGTATTCAAAAATAGAACAGGGGCCAATATTTGAAATAGCTGGTCTATGTATTACACTAGTTTACAAAATTTAAGTTTTTGTCTGTTGCCGCGAATTTTGTGGTTGATAATGTTCACTTATGACTTGTTTTCGTCAAATCTACCCTCAAAATTTTTTGAGCAGCTCGAGTTACTTTGTTTTTGATTTTTGTCATTTAAGCGTATATATTAAGCGATAACAGGCATATTTTACTGTGTTAAGATTAGTATCCAAAGTTTTTGCGTCATGAGTAGTTCAAGGAGACGTTGTTTAAACAATCCAGATCATTTTTGTTATATATGCGGGGAATATGTGTTTAACGATTGTAGAAAAGTTATATCAGAGTTGGTGAAAAATACCTATTTTGAGTATTTTGGAATGCTCTTGGATAAAAATGAGAAGTCTTGGGCTCCCAATTGTGTTTGTAAATCGTGTGTGGAATATTTAAGATTGTGGAAAAATGGTAAAAGAAGTGCCTTTAAATTTGGAACACCGACTATTTGGCGAGAACCACGAAATCATCTCGAAGACTGTTATTTTTGTAGCGTAAACGTAAACGGTTTAAATACTAAAAATCGAGCTAAATGGCAGTACCCAAGTACTAGTTGTGTTCAGCGTCCAGTGCAGCGTTCAACTGACTCTTCAGTGCCTAAAAATATATCTGAACCCATGGAACAAGATATCGAAGGACCAAGCTCATCACAAAATGATGCTGATTTTGAAGGTATGTCAAATGAGCCAAAATGCTTTTCCCAAAATGAGTTAGATGATCTTGTAAGAGATTTAAATCTTTCTAAACAAGCTTCAGAATTGTTAGCATCAAGACTGAAAGAAAAAAATTTGCTTTCCTCAGATACTAAAATAAGTTTTTATCGTGAAAGAGATAAAGAATTACGGCTTTAGGAGATATGGAGGTAAAAATTTAGGAGATATGAGCGAAGAGCAGGGAGAGCGTATGCATCAGGACTTACGTGTCATGGAAGAGCGCTATCAGGGTTTCTGGGATACAAATATGATGTCTGACTATTGTTGGTCGCTAATACGTCATTTTCCAAAGTCTACACATCAGAGAAGAGCTTTAAAACGAAGTTTTTTAGAACTCAATGATTAATTATTTTTTTTAATAAAGTTTTTCTTAGTAAATACATGTTTTTTTCTGTTTTATACCTACATAGCTGAAACTCAGAAACTAGAGCTGATAAAAATCTTTTACTTATATTTTTGAAAATAGCATATCATATGTAGTCAGCAACAGCTAAAATTTCTTTGGCAACAGATGTACTGTAAACTAGTGTTATATGTCAATGGTTTCGTCCATGTCTTTGTTGGCTATTCACATTATTCTCTCATTTCGTGGGCGAAAATTCGAATCATATCAATACTTGTAGGCGATGCGGCTAACAACCCATCACTTTTTTGATTACTTTACCTACTGTACCTTCTCGCCCACCATCACGCTAAAAGTATTGAGGATACTTTTATCGTGGATGGATTAAAATAACAGTAAAAAAATCGGCATTTCCATAAAAAACTGTGCAGCCGCCCGGGCAATTGTATACGAACGTCGATTTTTTTTTGTTTTTTGACTGTTATTTTAATATCATAATTCTAGTGATCTAGTATAGCCCGTGGTTCGATTTATATTATTACGTATATGTCAATTACACGTTATACATATAATGTTAGCGCACAAACAAAAGTAAAAAAATTAGACACTAACAAATTAGACAACACTATTATATAAGATTAAAATCTAAAATGGGATATGGAAAGGTTTTTTTTTATTTTTTATTATTATTATTACTTAATGTGAGCATTGTTAGCGCGTTGCTGATTACGTCCTTAGCTGCTTTAATATCCGGAGTCATATAATAAAAAACAGAAGAGCATAGGTTTTTCTTTGCTGACAATGGACTTTATGGAAATAAAAAAAATTGTTACACATTAAATTAAATAAAACGTGATACCTACATATTTCTTATCTTTGTATATTTGATCCCACCTAAAATATCTGTAGACAAAGTACCTTCAATTTTTTTTTGCATTCGCGTAAAAACAGATTTTCTAAAAACTTTCTTCCGGCGCAGATGGCATCCCAACAAACCAATTCTAAACTCTATCTTAAGAATAAAAAGCTTGTTTTTGCTTGCAGTTCAAAGTTTACTGTTGATATTTGGCCAACCCATGTTTTCCTTAGGGATTTGCAACCACATTTAACCACATGTGCAAGATGCAGTCTTGTTATTGTAGGGATGCAAATTGAGTAGTAAATTATAGATTTGTTTGTTTGTCAGTCAGTGGAATTTACTTATGTTTTGAATCAGACAGATGTTCGTTTGTTGTTTGTATAAAAAAGTTTTAGAATGTATGTAACAATAAATGTAGAATCTTTTTAACCGACTTTAAAAATGGAGAAGGTTATTAACGGGTGTACTTTTTTATACAGACAAAAGTTTAACAGATTTTCATTATTTAGAAATTTTTTATAATATTGTCATGTCATAGAGTAATCAATATGTAGGTTACTCAGTATAAAGAATTTTTAATAATAGATTTTCGTTGCACAGAAAATCAATAATTAGAATGTTTGTTATGCATAATTTGAAATCATAGAATTTTATTACAAATAACATTTACTTTTGCGATGTTTCTAATACCAGAATATCAAATTAAATATTATTATTTTTAATAAGTTTAGTTAATATAATATTTATAACCTATAAGTTTGCCCTATTGTAGTAAAATGGATAAAACTTTCCCAGCACTCGCCGGCCGCTGCCGCGCCACGCTCGCTTCGCTCGCTCGGCTCGTGCGTGTGTTGGTCACAGTTCTAACCTAACCTAACCTATAAGTTTGCCCTATTCTAGTAAAATGGATAAAACTTTCCCAACACTCGCCGGCCGCTGCCACGGCACGCTCGCTTTGCTCGCTCGGCTCGTGCGTGTGTTGGTCGCAGTTCTAACCTAACCTAACCTATAAGTCTGCCCTAACCTATATTATGGTAGTGATTTAGAATGTATTCTAACTTTTTATATGGTATTTAATTTGTTATACAATGTTTTCACATAATACTTCCTTAAATAATAATTTTCAGTAAAATAAAATTCCATGAAAGATTATACCGAACAAACAATATTCTTTAAAGAAATATTCTACTGTTTGATTAGTTTGTTAAATGAAAATATGAGATTCTAAAATTCATTGAACTGTGTTTCTATAAAATGTGTTTCATTCAAGTAAATAGTCTTTGAAACAATAATATTTGAAATAAAAATATAAGAATTAAATATTCTATGAAAAATTTTCTGTGAATCGAAATTCTATGAAATTTCAGTCTGTGAAACAAGGGGCACCCGGTTATTAACTTAATTGTAAAATTATTTGCCAAAAGTGGTCGTTTTTCGCAAATGTGCGTATAAAGCTTAACGTTCTCACTTTAAACTGTAAACAGTAGTTAACATGCAATACTTTGAAGGGTTATCTAGGACTTGGTAGTAGCAAAATTTTAAATGATGTCTCCGTTTTCTTTGAAATGATTTATTTTAAATGGGGGCAGCACTGGAACCCGATAAATTCAGGTACGGCCTTAAGAACTTTGGAGATATGGAAGAAGCTCGTCAAAGAAAAGTACGTAGGTGTATTTTTCTTAATATATTTATCATGTAACAAAATGTCGGTTGTAAAAGAACAGTCAACACATACTCGAAAGAGGTTCCTCTCAATATAAACTATTTTCGTATTAGAAGAATAGAGTACTCGTTTCTGAGTTGGTTATATATTTAACACTCAGTTATCATCATCCTCACGTATCCCTGGTTGCATCCTTAGCGGTAACGCTTCAGAGCCCGGAGTCCGCTACCTAATCTATGTGATTTGACGAAGTACTGGTTTTGACGTGACAACGTCTAATAACTCGATACTACGGGCTGCATGCACGAAAAAGATGACGTCATTGTCCCGTTGCGCTCATTGTCGCGATCTGCAAGCGAGAGCGCGGCACGAACGAGAGAGAGGCATGATCGGCTCGAGCGATCGACTCAGTTCGGATTGTTTGACGTTGTCACGTCAAAATACCGTCCGTAAACCGACTTTACAGACAACCAATTTTTTACAAAGAGCGACTGCCGTCTGACCTCGGCAATCCATATTTTACACCCAGTATTGACTTACTCTTATCCCTATGTCCCCTGGCCGGGGCCAGAGGGCCGTTACAGCATTTCTCCATTTCGTTCTGTCTTGAAAATGCGCTTCATTTTAGGCCAAGAAAACCCGATTGTCTTCATTGCCACTATTGAGCCGAGCTATTATGAACTAGAGGAGACACTACATATCACTGTTTTGTCCCGTTCTTCCATAAACTTCACTTAGTCTTGTTAGCTCTTGTACGCCTAATACTTTCGACAGTATATAAGCGAAAACCATACGAAAACATGGTTAACAACTAAACATAACTAAAAAGCCTTGGTGTGTGTTACAATACTTACAATATAGTAAGAATAATTCAATAAACACGGCAAAGAGTTAAGAAATAACTTTCCAACAGCAAGTAACCGGATTTCGTTGTTTAAATTAAATACTTGTGATAAAATTTAGGCCGCCATATATTCAAAACTAAAATAGGGTCCACTGTTTGAAATAGCTGGTCTATAATCTATGTCAATGCTCCTGAGTGTGTGAGGACACCCAGTTTTAGTTCAGTGTTAATTTTTTAGATATCTTCTCGCTACCATTTTTGTCTCCATTTCATCAAACCTGATAAGACTCGTGTCATCAACTGACATGTCAATATTGGTAAAAGTCTGACATGATGCTACCTTATGACCTTTATTAACATGACTACAAAGTTTATTTTCGTAGATTGAAAGGCTTTACTAAATGTGCTATCATGATTAGAGCACCATAAAGTGTGTTGGGGTAGGCTCTGAGGGTAGGGAAGTGATAATATTTGTGCTATGTCGTAAATGACGATAAATGCTTAAATTTTTGTGATAGTATAAAGAAACGAGGACCACCTATGTTGCGTAGTAAAGTCTAAATTAAAATAAATTGAAGGTTAGTACCTAATAATGTTATAATAGAAGTATTTTTTTTAGCCTATATTGGTGTCTTACTGCTGGGCAAAGGCTTCCCCTTTCTCCTTCCATCCGCCATCTCCGCTTATGTCTGCCTCGCTTCCAGCGACCATCTGGTACCCACGATGATGTCAGTCAGGCCCACCTGTCCTGTCTCAAGGAGCAGTCCCATTATTATATAGCTATGCTGACTTTACACCTACGTCCTTCATTGGTGTTTTGCGCAGCGTTGTGTTCTTTAGGCCGCGTCCACGGACACGCGGTGCGGTGAATTTGTTTTGAGCGGCCGCGGCGGCGGCTCGGCAGCCGCATAGCTACAAACTATGGAAATTTTACTATTATAGACTGGACATTATAATATTATACTGGATGACTGTTGACACACGACCTGTACACGGCGTCGGAAAGTGGCATAAGAGTGGCGACTTACTGGAGGAACAAAATATAATGCTTTTTGGGGTCCTGTACCCGAAGGGTGCAAACGGGACCCTATTACTGAGACTCCGCTGTCTGTCCGTCTGTCCATCTGTCCGTCTGTCACAGGGCTCTATCTCTTGAACCGTAATAGCTAGATACCTGAAATTTTCACCGATTATGTATTACTATGACCACTATAACAAAAAATACTAAAAATAAGATAAAGTTATTAATTAAAGGGGGTCGTCACACAACAAACGTGTTTCTTCAGCGTTTTAAAAAATTGTACAGTGGTACGGAACCCTTCATGTACGAGTCCGACTCGCACTTGCCCGTTTATTTGATTTTGAGCCAATCGACACCAAAAGAAGAAAAAGAAGATTGAACTAGTATTACGATGGTTTCCTTCACCGTAAGCAAGTGGTGGTAGGTATCTAAAAATCGGCGTCGAGATTTCAAGCGACGTTCAATTTCGCGGTCATCTAAATGACAAGGCTAAGTTGGCTTCTAAAAAAATTGGTATCCTCGGTAGAGCAAGGCGATACTTCACACCGGCACATCGCCTTCAGCTGTATAAGGCACAAGTTAGGCCGCATATGGAATATTGTTCCCATCTCTGGGCCGGGGCACCTAAATACCAACTTCTTCCTTTTGACCGTATTCAAAATCGCGCAACTCGTATAATCGATGATGAGACTCTCGTCAGCCGTCTCGATCCTCTGGCTCTACGTAGGGATGTTGCATCCTTGTGCATTTTTTATCGCATTTATCATGGGGAATGTTCTGAAGAAATGTTCGACCTAATACCTGCTGCTAATACCTGGATAGTTGGCAATCAACCACCGTACGTTTTAAAAGGAACTTCCTGCCACGAACGACCGAACTGTGGAATCAACTTCCTGCAGCGGTGTTCCCGAACCGATACGACATTGAAACCTTCAAAAAACGAGTCTATATCTTCCTGAAAGGCCGGTAACGCTCTAGTTACACCCCTGGTGTTGCAGTTGTCCATGGACAGTGGTGATCACTTACCATCAGGTGACCCGCTTGTTCATTTGCCGCCCTATAACATAAAAAAAAAATTACCGTACGAGTACAAGTTGCGCCTAGTGAGGATCGAACTCGTGCCTTACAGACGCAGAGTACCTAAACTGCTAGACTACCCCTTTTAAAACCCTTGCGAACGAGTGCCAAATCCAATTTACAGAAATAAGTTACACTGAGCCTGGCATGCTCACTAAAATGTCCAGACTGGTGGAGGCGCCGTGGGTCGGGTCGCTGGATTTCCTCTATGGTTGAGTTCAGCGGTGGCTGATCCACGCGTCAACTCGTGAACGGGTGCCGCGAATAGGGACTGGTCAGCTCGGCTCCGATTTTTAAGACTACTCAGTGTAACTTTCTATAAATTGGATTTGGCACTCGTTCGCAAGCTTTACATATTATGTTGTGATAACATTGTATTAGGCATACTCGTATAATATCTTTGTAAACTGACAAAGCTCTTCTGGCGCATAGGCGACCAATACTGTGTAAATGAGTTTCTTTCGGCGGTTCTTCTCAGAAGTGGTCGTTGCGAAACGGTCGGTAGCTTTAAACGAAGAAAAAAATAATTTAAGATACAGTTATATAAACATTACACATAAAGTACACTATAATTATTGACGTGTAAATTTCATCTTGATTTTGATTTTAAATAGTCTTAAAAAACGGAGTCGAGCTGACCATTGGTGGCACCCGTTCACGAGTTGAACTGGAAAATGGATATAGAGTAGACCAAAAGTACAATGTTCTAGGTATATAAAAACACAATGATAGAGCACTCTTCTAAAAAAGCAAACTCTTCCTCAGAATAAATATTACCAACAAAAAGTTCCAAAGGAGCGCATCACTCATTAAAAACACCCAAAAAGGTCGCGCGACGATAGAATCTATTATGCGGCTTAAAATATCTGTTAAACGCTATCTCGCCAAGTGTCGCTACACTCCGACACTTGGCGACACTCGAGTGTCTGTTATAAAAAGTTGTAAAAAAATTAACGACCTGCTTATATGATTTGGGTAGGTTTTTTGAGATTTTTGGAGACAGGTTGTTGAGTGTTGTCTGTTTTGTGAAGTCTTTTTGGAGTGTTTTACGTATAATTGACTGTATGTGTGACTGACTGTGTGTCTTCAACATCTTATCGTGTTCCCAGTTACATCTTTAGCTGTGCTGCTTCGGAGCCCGGGGAGCGTTCTCGCGTTTTTTCTCTAAATATGTATGTTAATGGCCACTTAAGGGGATACATGAATTTTTTGGGGTCCAGTGCAAATGGGGGCACATTTGAAATAAAATATTTGAAAGGACACGAAAATATCATTTAAAATTTTGACTCCAGTATGCTCTAGATAACCCTTCAAACTATTTTATTTAAAAGTGGCCGTTTTTCCTAAATGTGCGAAGAAAAGCTTCTCGTTTTCACTTTAAACTGTAAACAGTAGTTCATAAAATATTTTAAAGGGTTATCTAGGGTACATTGGAGACCACATTTTAAATGATATCTTCGTTTCCTTTTAAACAATTTATTTCAAATGAGGGCAGCACTGTACCCCGAAAAATTCATGTAAGTATTCCCTTAAGGATGCCAAAGGATCCTTACTAATATTATAAATATGAAAGTATGTAGTAAAGTATGTAGTTATAAACTAACTGGTTTTATGCAAGCAAATTGTAAAGACACTGAAGAAGTTAAATTTTATCCCGGAATAGATTTATGAGAGCTGCGCGCGGATGAAGTCGCGGACAAAGCGGGTAGTTTATATAATTCATATCACAATAACACGTTGCGTACATAGTTCCATACAAAAATAACACGTAGAGCTGCGTTCATTTGCCTTATGAATAATGCAGCTTCCCCGGGATCTGCTGGCTTTTAGCAGGAATGGCCGGGCCTTTTTACTTCTACTGCCACGGGTCAATCAATAGACCATGTAATATTTAGTGTACTTCTTGTTTGATATTGGTTAAAACTTTCATGTTGAAAAATCTAGAATATAGACTTGTTTTAGACATTTTTTTTTCAAAAAATATGACTTGAAAAAGTACGTTGTAAATTAATTAAAATTTAGGAGTATCAAAGGGTCCCTCAATGGGGTGGTATGTGGGTCCGCAAGTGTACATGAGTTTAAGTTCGGGACCCGTTTGTGTGGCTGTGTAAAAATCATCATCATCATCAGGTCTTCAGGTCATCAGGTCAGGAGCACGACCCCCTCTGTACTACCAGAGCCATTTATTAGCCAGAGCAGTCAGAGGATTTGGCCTACACTCTCCACGCGGGCCAAACGGGTTAGAGAGGTCTCATTTGATGTTTATAAGCTTTGTTTAGCTTGTGTTTCCTATGTCGCCTTCTATGACAACCACGGGAAGACTTGGGGTGGTCCTATTCTACTCCGCCGGGAAACCACACGGCTAGTGAATCACATACACAGTGTGTAAAAATAAAAACAATAAATCGAAAGCACAGTCCGAGCTCTAAAATATCAATAAACCCCGAGCAGTAGTCAACAGAACCCTGTAAAGATCCCATACATCTCCCATTAACCATTAATCCATTAAACAGTCGGTAATGGTATCTTAACGGCCGGCCGACACGGCATGGGGGCGCCTGGATAAAACGTGCTAACACGTACTTATCGGTTTTTGGTAATGAAGTAATTGACTTACCTACATACACTAGTAGTTTGCCCCGAATTCTGTGAACTCGCGGACCCCATAACTCGGCAACCCCTTGACCGATGTGGCTTATGACCGATCTTAAAAATTCTATTAACTACATCTACACTCCTAGCCGTGTGGTTCCCGGCAGAGTAGAATAGGACCACTCCAAGTCTTCCCGTGGATGTCGCAGAAGGCGACTTAGGAAACACAAGCTAAACAAAGCTTATAAACATCAATGAGACCTCTCCAACCCTTTTGGCCAGCGTGGAGAGTGTAGGCAAAATACTCTGCCTACTCTGGCTAAAATATGGCTCTGGTAGGTCATTTTTAGTCTTCACTGCAGGAGCACGACCCTTTCTGTACTACCAGAGCCGTACTTGGCCAGAGCAGCCAGAGGCTTCGGCCTACACTCCATGTTGGCCAGTCGGGTTGGAGAGGTCTCACTGATGTTAAGTTTTGTTAAGCTGGTCGCCTTCTACGACATACACGGAAAGAATTGAAGTGGTCCTATTCTACTCTACCGGGAACCACACGGCAGAGTTTAATTTTATTGTAATTATTTCTTTTTTTCTTTATAAAAAGCTATCATAGAGAAGTTATTCTCAATTTAATTTTGGTAGGTACCGCTGTGGAGTCACATTTATAGTTTGTTTAAAATAGAACTAAACAAAGCGACCACTAACTTTATTTTGCGTTTTGCCGAACCCTAAACTAAACCAAACTCGCCGCCGCTTCCTGCTTAATGGACAACCCTGATTTATTTATAAAACTTTATGTGGAAAGTCGGGAAATCTATCCTCTAGATGTAACGAGGTAGACAGAGCTTTATAAAGCAAAGATACAACTTTATCTTTGTTTGTTTTTGTACGCCATTTTTCAAATAGGTACCTAGAGGTATACAACGTGGAAGGTACGTACCCGTAATAAATCGAACCACGGTCTAAACTATTAAAGATCATTATAGTATAATCAAATTTAAATAACTGGCAAAAAACCAAAAAAACTTTCGACATTTCTATACAAAAGTGTGCAGCTGCCCGGGCGATGTTTACGGGAATGTCGAATTATTTTTTGGTATTTTGACTGTTATTTTAATTTCAATATACTTCAGTGATCTAGTATAGACCGTCGTTTGATTTATTACGAGTATATCTCTTACACGTTGTAATAAACAACACTTTTTCGACTCGAGAAGTTAAACACAGATCTACTCAACAAGAAGTAGATTTTTCACAAGCTTTTATTTAGCTTGCCCTGCTTGTTGTAATTTTATTTTTGGGTCAAATTTTGCAAGTTAAATTTGAACCACTTCCCGGATTCCAATTGAGATGAAATTTTGTATGCTAATGTAAATCAGATGACAATGCAATATTATTATAACAAGAAGCTGACCTGATGATGGAGCCGAAAGGTTTAAGGAACCATGTAATAAAACGACGCAACCCCATCGAGTTTGAGCTTATTACATTTGCCTCGATATAAGATTGTACGAAAAATGATTATTTTTTTTCGAAAAACTTTTTATTTTAACCTGCAGTAGGAGTTATAACAGAATAATCACATCGTATCATTTCTAATGTTGATTTGACTCCCAAATTCAGAGGCAGGTGTTTGCAGAATTGTAAACTAGATGCAGATTTCCAACTCGCTCCAGTGACGTTTCATGCATAGCCTGAAGGTATTTAATTAATCATGCCAGACAAAATGCGAACGGTAAGTTATGTTATTTGTAATAGAGCCTTGGATAGGAAGGCCCACCGGACAGGAGGCTTTATACAAAACGTAATAACAGTCGGTCAAAATCCCGATCGTTAGCCGTGTGGTTCCCGGCAGAGTAGAATAGGGCAACTCCAAATCTTCCCCTGGATGTCGTAGAAGGCATTTAGGAAACACAAACTGACAAAAAGCTTATCATCATCAGTGAGACCTCTCCAACCCGTCTGGCCAGCGTGGAGAGAGTACGCCAAATCCTCTGACTGCTCTGGCTAATATATGGCTCTGGTAGTACAGAGAGAGACGTGCTCCTACAGTAAAGACTAGAAAAGACCTGATGATAATCTCGATCGAGGGTACAGAAACATTATCACCTCTTTGTCCCTAACGGGGTAGACAGAGCCAAGAGCCATAAGACATGAAGGCTACGTTTAGAGTGACGGTGGGCGTGAAAAAATGTGGCCAAGTGCGAGTCGTACTCGCGCACGTAGGGACATCTATACAAAATTGGACACTTAATTATATATCGTGCAAAAAACGGCAAAAAATCACGGTTGTTGTATGGGAGACCCCCTTAAATAATTATTTTATTATGATTTTAATATTTGTTGTTATAGCGGCAACAGAAATACATCATCTGTGAAAATTTCAACTGTCTGGCTATCACAGTTCATGAGATACAGCCTGGTGACAGAGATACAGACAAACGGACAGTGAAGTCTTAGTAATAGGGTCCCGTTTTTACCCTTTGGGTTAACCCTAATAAATAAATAAATAAAAATATTTCATTTCATTATAGTTCCCTTAACTATAATGAAATGAAATATTTTTATTTATTTATTTATTTATAATCATGTGTTACAATATTTTTTTGCGTTGATTCCCATAGTAGGTTTCCTGGAACATGGGAATCAGGCTCTTTCGTAATCCTAACTTCCTAACTAACATTATAAATGCGAAAGTGAGTTTGTATATTTGTTTGTTACCTCTTGACGCTTTATCTACTGAACTAATCTTCTTGAAATCTCGTATAGTCATAGTTAGGAGTCCTGAGAAGGACATAGGGTACCTTTTATCCCGGAAAAATGTACTGTTCCCGTAGGATTTGGGATACGCGAGCGAAGCCGCGGGTAAAAGCTTAAAGACTGATAAAATAGTGATGGGATGCTAGCAACTGACTGCAGTCTTCGACCGTGGAAATTTTTGATTGAACACCCGAATCTATATTTTCTATCTACACATATGCATTGCGCTGTATTGTACATGCACTCTGGAGACGAATTTAGACGAATTCAAAAGCGCAGCGAGCGGTCTGCCTTATCAGCGTTTTCGTCCCCATATTTATTTGAGAATTTCGGAGAACTTTAAATTTTTCTATCTTTTTAATAAATATAATTTGTCTTTTGTAAACAAAAGACAAATTATTTTTATTTATTTATTGTACGTGTTTAAGCATGAATCAATCTTCATATATGTGTATTTTTTATTTTTTAACTCAGTCGTATGCGCAAGAAATCTGACGACATATTCGCTTATATTTTCTTCAAAGTTTAACCTTTTTAACTAAGTTATTGAATGAATTAAAAAAAAAATTATTAAAATCTTCTCATTCACTTTTTAGGATTTTCCTTTGTCTTTATTTTTCTGTAATTTATATACAACTTCATGTTTTAAATTCCGTGTAAACAACAATGACATGAATGTCGCGCACCGCAAAAAATCGAAAAACGTCTCAGGTTATTCGGAATTAAACAAACTATTACAATGAAAATCAATAAATTGTCTCATTCACTTTTTTAGTACTTAAATAAACTTCAATTTAACATAACTTAACTTATTTTTACTAAGATAGTTTGGCTTCGATCAGCTCCGAAAAAGCAGTCAAAATCATTAAAAATAAGGACCGGGCCCGCATGGCTCAGATTCTCACCCATTCCTTTGATCGCTTTTTACAATCTGCGCAGAGGAGGGAAGCAGCTGGTACATTCTACATTTTCCTTTCTTCAAGACCAGCATGTAAGTACGTAGGTAATCAAAGCATCGTAGTAAACATACACAAACTCAATAAACCTAGTTTAAAAACATAAAAACTGCAACGCGCCATAATAAATCACAAACAGATAAAGCCTTTTATGTTTTTGTTGTTTTATAAATTATCTTTCCATTGCACATAGCGTGACGTGGAACATGAAACAAATCGGGAGTCCCTGGTCGATAGTGTTTGCATACTTACGTGTCATGTGAAAATTATGAGGTATGTGGTAGAAATGAAAAGAGTAATTACTTAACTAAATTCCAAAACATTACTTAGTTCCTTGCATAAATCGTCTGTTTGTTCTTTCCACGTGAGTTGGACATCATTCTTAGGAATTTAGCTCTTTTAAGACGCAATAGAGGTGCCGTTTTTCCATACAAACGTAGTCCCCTGTTTCCCCCCTGGATAATGCCTGTAGAGTTATATTTTTTTTCCTGAATATCTTTAGCCACTATTAGCATGTCCCTATATTTTCTTTTTTTTCATAAATTATTCATTAAAAACATGGTCAGATTTTCCGCTGTGTTCAAACATCCAGAAAACAAATTTGAGTAGATTATATAAAAAAATTAAAACATAGGAACACCGATCGAGTTTTTGTTAATTATTAATGAAAAAAGTACTTATATTGGTTAAGTTTTGGAGAAGAAATCAGGGGACTACGAATCGTTGATTTTCTGTTCTTTTAATAGGTATTTTCAGTCCAAGCTGCAGTATGTCTCTATTGCACTTGCTCGGTTGTAGTTCGGGCACAGCGCGACAGCAATATACTTTTAAAATACCTATTTTTCATTTCTCTAGCCCTTGAGGTTTCCTCTTAACAGTTTCCAAATTAGTGTTCCCATACTAGTCATTTTGATGATGAAATCATGAAACAGTACCACTGTTTCATGTTTGTGTTTGGTGCTTTTGTCTTGTTTATGGAAAGTAGTTTATCATCGTCTGAACTTGCTCCAAAAATTTGGCTGGTGGTAAAAAAAGTCACCCTGTATTTCTCAAAACATTCTAAATATTTTACGTTTCTACCATGAATAAGTAACATTTTACAAAAAAGCTTCGTTTTTGTAGTCAATCATTCTATTATGTCATTCACATACTATTATTTGTCTAAGTCGGAGTTTACCTCACATGTCGTTTTTAACGATTCTCATTCCGTGGGGGTAAATACGGTAAACAGATGTGTGTAGTCATTTACTTAATTGCCATATCAAGTTACTATGGTTTACTTCTATTAATATTTATTTAGTAATTAAGAGGAAAGCTAAAGGTGAAGATATAGGCAAATGGCCTTGAAGTGTGAAATAAATTGTTAACTCGTAAATATGGTGATAATTTCCATATTGCTCGTCGTCATGCACTAGATAGCCCTTTAAATTATTTTATGAACTGCCGTTGAAACTATTATTGGTGATCCGTCTAGCTTTAAAACTTGCCGTGGCCACTTTTGGCGGAGGCAAGTTTTAAAGCTAGACGGACTAATGTTTAACTTTCAACGGTGGTTCATAAAATAATTTAAAGGGCTATCTAGTGCATGTCGAAGAGCAAATATGGAAATTATTTCCATATTTACGAGTAAACAATTTAAGTTGTAGTGGCTTAATGGGCGCCACTTCAAGGCCATTTGCCTATACCTTCACCTAAAATACACTTTTCTATTGACTGAACTCATGTATCATGAACTCTCTCCAAATGTGCTCATTTAGAAGGTATGTTATGTATTGACTGTACTTAATTTACTTATTTCAATATTCCTTATTAGTAACTTAATTTCATATATTTATATAATTTTAGCCAAGCCGCAAGGAACGCCGGAACGCAAAGTTGCGTTTGGTGCGACACTATGTGCTTAACGTGCCTTTCAAAAGCACGGAGGTACTCGAGAATTCCGAGCTGCAATTTGCCTGTAACGTTCTATATATATATATATTAATTATACTTCTATTTAATTATGCACAACATGCATCTGACAGACATCATGAATGCAGGCATCAATTATAATGCATCGACCAGTTACACTGGAGTACAGCCAAAGCTATACGACGCTAAGCGATACGATACAATTAATAAAGGCATGTATTTAAATAGATATCTGTATATTCCCTTTCTTTGAAAAAATATTTTAAAGTTTTACCAAAAATTCTGAATTGCACATTACATTATGCACATAGTATGCATAAATCAAATTTAGTATACTGTTTAATGATATTTGCAGAACTGTTTTACTGAACGAATAAGGGTAGTATTTAGCAGTTCTAACATAACCTAACCTATAGGTTTGCCCTAACCCAGTAAATTTGATGTGGAAGGATTTTGGCGGGAAGTCAAGGGGTTCGGTTAGGGTTTTCTTTAAATTATTTTGCAAATTGATTTTAGTGGACTTTATAATATGAAATTGGTGTTGTTTGGTGTTATAAATGCTCATGCTCATGAACAATATGTGAAATAGTTAAAGTGGACAGTCATAGTACGGCTGTAGTGATATTTGTTTTACGCACTGTGTGGGCGTCTTCGGGCGTCGTCCGCCACTCAGTCGGCTATGAAAACCAGTGGACTCGTATAGATTTGTCACCAGAAGCTCCCTGAAAGCAATCAAAGGCCTACACCAACCTTTGATTGTAACTTGTTAGGAAAAAAGCATTTCCCACGTTTTATTAAGTTGTTCCTGGCTAAATACGCAGTAGCGTCAAGGCATTAATAAAAAAAAAAAAAAAATTGCTGTGCAGTCAGTATTTATGATGAGATGGTTGATATATTTGATGTAAAAAAGTATATAAATGATGAGATTAAGTAGATGGGTGGATTATTTATTTGATGTGCAATCAATTAATAATATCCCATTAATAAATACACCAGCAGTGCAATCGCGCTAATGTAAAGCTGTAAGGCTCGTTTACGTTACGTTTCCCTCCAGCCCCCGTAGCGTGGCAGCGTTAATTCTTTTGTACGAAATAAAATAAAAATAAACAAAACCAGATAAAATTTATATCGCGCAACGGACTAGTGCCATCCTGCTCGTTATCATGATGTAGAGCAAGAAAGTGATAGATGATAGCACTCGATAAACGCTATCGCCAACCGCCGTAGCCATGTGGGGTCTGCTTCGGCTGTAATCACGTTTCAATTCAGCTGAGCCGATTTCGGTATCGCGCAACCATGTCAACCATTGTTGAACCTAATACAGGGTGTTCCAAAAGAACGTTTACATTTGTTTCGCTGACTGCATGAACGCATCGAATCTGAGGGGCGCGGGGGGTATGCTAGTAGGTAGATGGCTCTTGGGAATTCAGTTGCTATGGAACGCTTCTCGGGAACGGATCGCGCGCTGTGCGCACGAGAGTTTTACAAGACTGATGTGCAAAAGATTTTGCAGTATTCGAGGTTTTCGTCACTTAAATTATGCGCCAAGCATCCCTTTCATTACAAAATGGATCAAAAAATTTGAAGATACCGGTTCAACACTAGAAAAACAATTTTTTTAGTTCAACTTTTGTGTACAACAAGCCTAATAAGGCACGTGTCCACTTCAAACCACGTGTTTATTAACAACCGTTAGATTTGATCATTGATCGAATGGGCAATTGAATCAATTGATTAAACAATGAAACTAAACTTTTTAAAAGTGGGTAAAATGGGATGACGAGAGCTTTGAGCATTGGAAGAGAAAGAAAATAAATAATAATATAAAATATACTAAATATACTTGCACCCTTCTGCCAACTTCTCGATGTGTCCCAAAGGCAAACTGGTAGATAATGCATAGCGTTAAGTTTGACCCATTGTTATCAATCAAATATGAGATTGTGTGCAATAAACTTAAATAAATAAATATAAATAAAAAAAAAAAAAACAATTATTGAGGGCCATTTAATCAAACCAATCACCTATAATAATAAAAATAACAGACTGCTTGATACAGCAGCATTTATGCCTTGGATGCAACTCCACGCTGGAATGAACGAGGTTATATATGTTGTTTTATAAGCATTCAAATTCCATTAAAACATAGGTATAAGCTGTATAGATGTTTTCAATCCTTTTATAAAATCCTTTATCTTGATATCCCTCTCGAGAGGTTTGAATAAAAAATAAAATTAAAAAAAAACCGCTATTTTATCTAAACCTCTATACCCCCTGTCACCCTCACGACGACTCTTCAGCTAAAATCCACCAAGCCGTTTAGGCTGCAGAGCATGGCAAAAAATATATATCTACTCGTATACTCTAAAAACATAAACCTCCTTCTGGCGTAGCGGCTATTTAAAAAAAAAAAACTATGAACCATACTTGGTTAAATAAAATACAAGAGACAAGTGAAAAAAGATGGAAGAGACCTTTGCCCAACAATGTGACGGTTAAATAAGGTTATTAACAAAAAAAAAAATGTTTTTACTTACGAGAATTACACTAAAAGAGTGCAAGCAAAATATTTTTAACCGATCACGCATGTTTTTTTATAGCCATTTACCAAAATAAAGCTGAAGCTGCGTTAAAAATAAAGTCAGGAAATCCTCGCAATCATCAGTCATTTCCAACTTTTCGAAAAAAAGTATGCAAGTATACGAATGGTGTCATCAATAAAACCGAAAGAATAGGCGTTAACCCCCACAAAACATATAGGCATTTTTGTTCGCAACTTTCGCCGATTTACATGAAAAAGGGGCTTCTTTTTCATTTATCCGGATAACGGGTGTGCCTATAATCCATCGGCCGGGTTAAAAATGGAGGTAATCCGATACTAGCATTGAAATTCAAATGGAGAGCCCTTTATAAATCATTTGAGTTAGCTTCGAAACCGCTTAACCCTTCAGCGGACGTAACGTCGGCAGAAAATTGTATGTTTTGTAAAAAAGCTGACTGTTTTTTTGATAAAAAAATATAATTAAGAAGTTTGTGATAAATTATAAAGGCCATACTTGAATTTTCCGGGGTCCAATGCTGCCCCTATTTGAAATAAATTATTTTAAAGGAAACGGAGATATCATTTAAAATTTTGTCTTTATGAACTACGGGAAACGGCCACTTTTGACATCAAGACAAGGTCAATGGACCTTGTCTTGATGTCAAAAGTTCTTCACCTCTCACTGGCCTCTGTCTTAAAAAAAGCTGAACAAACTTCCTCATGCATTTTTTTCAAAATACGCTGGAAAGAACCGACCGACTCTTCGATAAGTTTCTTCCTATTACGTCGTGTTGAGGAACTTCGTTGCAAAAGATTGCCAATAAGAGACTTTTTCTTGCTGATGATATCTGTTCAGCACACGCCTACCAAAACAACCACACAAATCTAAAACTAGGCTTATTTTGTTACGATAATGTTCTTCATTCATCATTATCAGGTCTTTTTAAGTCTCCACTGCAGGAGCACGACCCTCTCTTTACTGCCAGAGCCATATATTAGCCAGAGCAGTCAGAGGATTTGGCCTACACTCTCCACGCTGGCCAGACGGGTTGGAGAGGTTTTATTGATGTTTATACGCTTTGTTTAGCTTGTGTTTCCTACGAGTAAATCGCCTTCTATGACATCCACGGGAAGACTTGGAGTGGTCCAATTCTACTCTGCCAGGAACCGCACGGCATATTGTTCATTGTTCACTGCAAATTTTTTTCTTTAAAAACAAACAGTTTCTTCGTGGCATTCGGTTCAGCACACGCCCTTCAAAGTGACCACACAATTCTATGAACTAAGCTTATGTTGTTACGAGAATGTTGTTCATAGTTCACTGCTAATCTTTTACTATTTGTTTCTTCGTTGCTGACAGTACGTGGCGTTCGGTTCGGCACACGCCCATCAAAATGACCACACAATGCTATGAACTAAGCTTATGTTGTTACGAGAATGTTGTTCATAGTTCACTGCTAATCTTTTACTATTTGTTTCTTTCTTCGTTGCTGACAGTACGTAGCGTTCGGTTCGGCACACGCCCATCAAAGTGACCACACAATTCTATGAACTAGGCTTATGTTGTTACGAGAATGTTGTTCATAGTTCACTGCTAATCTTTGACTATTTGCTATTTGTTTCTTTCTTCGTTGCTGACAGTATGTGGCGTTCGGTTCGACACACGCCCATCAAAGCGACCACACAATGCTATGAACTAGGCTTATGTTGGTACGAGAATGTTGTTCATAGTTCACTGCTAATCTTTGACTATTTGCTATTTGTTTCTTTCTTCGTTGCTGACAGTATGTGGCGTTCGGTTCGACACACGCCCATCAAAGCGACCACACAATGCTATGAACTAGGCTTATGTTGGTACGAGAATGTTGATCATTGTTCACTGCTGTTAATTTTTTAACTATTTGTTTCTATCTTTCTTCGTTTATGTGTTGACAGTATGTGGCGTTCATTTGGCACACGCCCATCAAAGCGACCGCTATGAACTAGGCTTATGTTGTTACGAGAATGTTGTTCATTGTTCATTACTGTTCACTGATCTACGACCATCTACGGGAATTTTTTGAAACAATTCCTAAGCTTTCCATGTTTTTTTTTTATATTTTTAATACGAAATTGCTCTAAATGGATTGTTTTGTCTGACTGCGCCAGAAGAAAGGTTATGTTTTTCGAGTGTACGTATATATGTATATTTCTTTGGCACACTGCAGCTTAGACGGCTTGATGAATTTTAGCTTGAGAGGTGTCGTTAGATATGTCTTAATTGTCAGTGTGACACTGCGTATAAAAAAAATTCAAAATGGGGGATTTTTGATTTTTGAGCCTGGGTTTAAAAAAAATATTAAGACTTGTTTTTAGGACTTTGCTTTTGACAACTGGAATTTTGGAAGGAATGGCATCGTTTTAAAATGAATATTTTTATCTAAATACTAATCTTCTAAATATATATGTATATATAACTCAAAGGTGACTGACTGACTGACATAGTATCTATCAACGCACAGCCCAAACGGACGGACGGATCGGGCTGAAATTTGGCATGCAGGTGTTATCCGCTAAGAAAGGACGCGAGCGAAGCCGCGGGCAAAAGCTAGTTTTTAATAAAATTGCTTTTTGCATTTTCGTTAGTTCGCATATACGTCGCTAACTACACATAAAGATTTAACCAGAAACATACCTAAATATTAAGAAAATCGCTGTAGGCATGCAATGTATGCAACACATTGCTGTCTGTCTGTCGCGGATATTAATAACGTCTTGCAATGTCTGAGTTTGTTGTTTGTATGTCTGCGGATGAGCATGTCTTCATACTATGTCAATGCGTTTGAAAACTGAGTATTTAGTTATTTAAAAACTTTATTGTACACTAGCTGACGCTCAAGCGGCATTGCCAACGTGGTTAAATTTTTAAAAAATGACAGTGTTTCATACAAACTTTCATTCATCCTCTATTAAAATAGAATTACTAGATTTAAACCATAACCCACCTTAATCAAGTTGACATCTATTAATATCCCACTATCTCACCTGTCAATGTCAACTTGATTTGGGCGGATAATCGTTTAAACCTATTAACAAAGTTAGTCCTGTTTTTATAATAATACAGTTAATATCCAGTACTATAAAATTATTATAAATAAATATCACATACTATTTTTGTTGTATTTTTCTTGTATTTAATAATACATAATATATTTTTTGTGTTACGTTAATCATCTCAATACTCTGAACTATCTGATCTATCTATCTTTGGTCCAAACTTGATGTTTGGCTTGTAAATAAATATTAACGGTGCATGAAAATACATGAATTTAAACATTTCTTTTTTTACAAGCCCTTCTCCCATTGCAGCACCCGTCAGAGTCCTTATCTTATAAAGATCTGTATGTAATACATTAAGGAAGCAATAAATGATTGATTATTGAGTATTGAATAGACAAGATTACAATAATTATACATTATCTGCTATTATCATACTTACTGAATGTAATTGCTCTCAATTTATTCATTCTCAAAATTCAAGATGGGAAAGAAGAGAGAGAAAATACTGTAAAAATTTTGTAGGAGTTTCTGAGTTTGATACCCCGCCATGGCTAGTTGGAAAATTTGAGTTTCCTAGGTCTCGGGTGATTATCATAAAAATATAGTATCGTCGAGTTAACCCATATAAGTCATAACACAAGTTTAAAAACTAACTTTGGGTCTTGCTCAATCTGTGTGATATATTTATTAATATTTATTAGTAAATTTATAAGTACTGGCGTTTTCTTTTTTAATAATAAGTGGCATATATACGCCTTAAAATGGTAAATCACTGACGCCAAAGGAAATTAGTACAATACTTCCAAGTTGTGTGAACAGTGCTTCACAGTGATGGCTCCATAATCTCCTCGCCGCATATTGATATACTGAGACGAGGTTCCGATTGCAAATGTTAATATTAACTGATACAAGTGCATACGTAACCTGATTTATAGAGACTTAGTAAAACAGTCATCAATATATCAGAATAAGGTACAATGACTCTGGTATAATCTTTTTAATAGGGTATTTATGTGCCCTCAAAATTTTCTATGACGTTGGGTATCTGTTATGTTAGTAATTATAGTATCCCCAACATTATAATAAAATCAATACAAGTTTATTTGCTAGGTAAATTTAAAAAGTCCCTGACTGTCAAGAACGCCATCTAGTGATGAGTAGCGGAACTACCGATACGACTTGATATCCGTAGCGCCATCTATTATTTGTTAAAGAAAGCTGTGACTTTCAATCGTTAAGGCCGTACCTGAATTTTCCGGGGCCCAGTGCTGCTCCCATTTAAAATAAATCATTTTAAAGAAAACGGAGACATCATATAGTAAAGCTTATCGTTCTCACTTTAAACTGTAAACAGTAGTTCATAAAATACTTTAAAGGGTTATCTATGACTTGGTAGTAGCAAAATTTTATATGATGTCTTCGTTTTCTTTGAAATGATTTATTTTAAATGGGGGCAGCACTGGACCCCGGAAAATTCAGGTACGGCCTTAACGAAGATACTGGTATTACGCCTAATGTTATCACAATATAACATGTAAAGCATGCGAACGAGTGCCAATAGTCGTTTAATTAGTAACCTTTAGTTAGAATAGTTAAGTTCTACTATACCTACTTTTGTACCTACCATTAGGTAGTTAGTTATCTATCAATCATTTCATAGGTCAATCTGTCCATCCAACGAGTAACACAAAATGTATTAAAAACTATGTAGATGTGCCTATTTCATATAAAACTTTTATCTTTGCTGAGATCTAAGTAATCATTGCTGTAGATTTGACTGGCAGAGAACGCCATAAGGCGTTAAGTCCGCCATTTGTACACTTTTTTATGTGCAATAAAGTTTAAATAAATAAATAAATAAATAAATAAATAAATAGACACATGATTATCTTTTCGATTTATAATAACGCTTCATTTGCTATCCGGGTCAGGGAGTCAGGGCGGCTTTGAAGCCGTCACAGTCATACGCCGTCAATTGAATCTTTGTAGGATGTAAGTATATACAGTAGTTCATAAAATACTTTGAAGGGTTATCTAGGACTTAATAGTAGCAAAATTTAAAAAAAAATATTTTTATTTTTTTATTATTATTTATTTACACAATACATAAAATACAATAATTTTAAATCTATTTACGATGCCATCATATTGAGATTTGATTTCATTTATCTCTATTGAGATTTACCGGGCATCGGAAATTGCCACCTTAATTTGTGATCGTACATTTAAATAATAAATACATAATATTTAAATAATAGATACATTATAGAAAGTAATAAAGACATATTACGAGTATAACAAAAAACGAACCTCAATGATATGAAACCTTGCATTGCAACTGAGGTGCTTTTAAAAACCTTTTTGTTGACGTCGCCCGTGCCGGTGATTCTAAGGTAGGTACTTTACCTGCATCGAGCGCGAACGATAGAACCGGTTACGTTAACTCGTAAACAACTTAATTGTTTAATTGTTTATTGTGATAAAAACGACTTACATCTATAACATTTATCACACATGCATTATATAAATATAAGATAAAATTAGAAAATAATAATACACAGATACATCAAGCAATGATTTCAATTTCAAAACATTAATAGTCATAAATTATAAATATTTTCATGTCAATAAAATTATTATTCATTATTCACTATCGTCACTATCGTAGTCGCGAGTATTGCACCACTGGTCATTCAGGTTTTCACAATAAATCAATAGTGACTTTATAATAGCTGACCAGTTGTCAAAGAAAAAATCTAAATCAGTGTTGGTGCTCCGAAGTGCATTGAGATGGCTTAGTGAGCGTACCAAAGGTGACATCGCGCGCGCTGTGGTGTGGCCCCGATCCACGTGGAAAAGGTTAGGTTGCTGACTGCGACCACGTCTGTCTACTCGTCTTTCTCCATATTTGTCTACCGGGAATTCAAGTTCGCTGGGAGCGAGTAATACGCACAAAAGATTGTGTAGCTCCAGACAGTCTACAGACCCCTTCAACACCCTCAAGCAGATGGTGAGATGGCCGACCATTCGCCTTACTTCCAATGAATTGAAACTAAGATATCCAAGTAAGAATTTCGTAGGATACAAAAACGGGTAGTAACCGTATATTTTTTTATATAGAGCTCTAAGGAAAGCTTTTTGAACTTTTTCAAGCATAAGGGCATATTTGGCGTAATATGGATTCCATACACATGCACTTGTTTCCAGCTTGCTTCTGACTAGTGAGTTACATAATGTTTTGATAACTTGAGGGTTCTGGAAATCCCTGGCATTCCGTAATACAAAACCCAGTCTACGATATGCTTCCTTGGCTAGGCCTTCGACATGGTCATGAAATGTTAGGCCACGGTCGAACATTACTCCCAAATCTTTTACAATATACACTCTTTCTATGTCCTGGTTGTCTAGATTATATGTGAAATGAATCGGATTTCTTTTTCGATCAAAAGTCATTACACTACATTTTTTAATATTAAATTTCATTTTATTTGTCAAACTCCATTCATAATTAAATTAATGTCATTTTGTAAATCATCACAGTCTTCAATGGATTAAATCTCCAGAAATAGTTTCAAGTCTTCAGCATACAAGAGGCATTTAGCAGTGGTCAGTACCCTTGCTAGGTCATGAATCTTAATTAAAAAAAGAAGAGGGCCAAGAACTGAACCTTGGCTCACACCTGATCTGGTATGGTAGGGTTCTGATACAAAAACGCCATACTTAACGTACTGGCGGTGATCTCTCATATAGTCAGCCATAAACTTCAGCAGGCTGGGACTGAAACCGATGGTTGAGAGTTGGTGTAATAAATACAGCATGATACTTTTTCTCTTATGGATTAAGAAGTTGAAATGTGTGGTACAACCTTGAGAAAACATAATAAGTAATCATTTAAAGTTTAGATATTTTGTAAATGAAGTCTCCATTTTCTTTGAAATGATTTATTTTAAATGGGGGCAGCACTGGACCCCGGAAAATTCAGGTACGGCCTTAACCCCCAATAACTATTAAACGGCTAAACCGATTTTCATCAAACATAGCTAAGAAACACCGCAAGAGAACTTGCTTCCACGTAAACAAACGCATCGAAATCAGTCCATCCGTTCGAGCGCTGCGATGCCACAGACAGACAGACAGACATTAGCGTCAAACTTACATAACACCCCTTTTTTTATCGAGGGTTAAAAATCAACAATTAAAAAAGTTACAAGCCAATAGATAATATAGCGACAAGCAAATCTATTTTATCTGCAAAACCTTACAGCAAATCCCTCAGGTAACCGCCTGCTACCGTCAATCCAACAACTTCATTTGTCTCAATCGCAGCCAGCAGAGGGTTTGACAAGCAATCGAACGGGTCCGATAGACTCGTAACCCATTTACGGAAGGACATATGAAGTGGTCCGTTTGACCCAGTGAACCCAACAAATGATATTTTGACGGACAAAGGGTTTGGAGTGGTCTGTCCGATTTCCTGTTCGCTTAATCTGAAAATAAAATGATTTCACATTATATCTATGAAATATATATTTTTATTTAGGTATACTTATACATAAATCGCTTTTTTTTTGCACGCCTCATAAGCGGAGCGTTGAGGTAGTGCTCTACTCTCGCCTTACAAAAATCAAGTGATTTTTCGAACTAAAAATGTTGGTATTTATTTCTTATCGTACTTGCAGAATAATATTTACACACAAATGTCAAGAAAAAACACTAGTGTCAACAGTCATGATATTTCTAAAGGACATTTTGTTCTTTAAAATAATAAAACAAGTGTTTAAGAAAATTATTTCGTGGACGTCCGTGTGTCGGGATGTATGGAAACTGGCGTGGTCACGATAACGCCCGAAAAACTTAACAAATCGAACCCTTCTTTTTTTCATACGCTTAAGTATTATCTAAAACTAAGTCCTTTCGAAAATCACGGTCTAATTAAAAGTAGTTTAATTATAATTAGCAATAAACTGAAATCCACCTATCGTTGGTATATCTAAATCTATGTAAATAAGGTTCGTTGACATTGACAATTTTTTTTTAAATTTTTTTACGGCGTTTAGCATCTGCCTTTTAGCCATTCTTAATTTCCATTCTTTTTCTGGATACAATGTTATTTTTTCATTTTTCTTTTCTTCTTGACATTGACAATACATGCGCAGTACCTTTCTTTTCTGTGTGGGCAATGGCGCGAAGATTTAAAAGTAAATTTTTTATTTTGTTCATAATACACCGATAAATATGCAATATTCAAGTTCTGTTTTTTTTTTGTGAAAATTGAGTAACCGCTATGAGTCGTGCACTTTTGGATTTTCCAAACTTATTTAATTTTTGTATTGAATCAGCTTTTATGACAATTCTTTTAACTAGCGTTGTAAAATTATAAGTACCTTTCTCTATTTATTAAAGTTGGGAAAATATATTTAAAATGCAAATTCAAAATTCAAATGATTATTCAGTAAATAGGCCTTAGCCACTTTTAGATATCATTAAGTTTTGTATACTACATAAATTAATAAAAAAAAAAAATAAAAGCTACCGATACCTTTCACAACGACCACTGCAGTATTGGTCGCGTGCCAGAAGGGCTTTGTCATATTATATCTGTTAATTTACAAATACTTATAATACTAGTAGTTCGCCGCGAACTTAGACCTCACAATTATAGTTTCCTAAGTAACACCTAGATGGCGCTATCCAAACTTAGAACGCGCTATGGTTTTGTTTGCTACATAATCACGGACGTTTTTATTAATATTTCAAAAACTACTGAATCGATTTTAATGCCCAACAAACTGGAAAATTCTATTAATATGTACATCTACATGCCTACCAAATTACATCAAAATCGGACCATCAGTTCGGCAGTTATCGCGGTACAAACATACATACATACATACAATGTGTTTTCGCCCCAACTTGAATTTTAGCCACACAATCAAATGTTAACACATAAAATTTTATGCTTGCAAACGAGCGAACAAACATAAATAACGTAATAAGAAATACTACCTAATTAGTCAGAAAGCGAAGACAACTCTTACTGTCTTCTGTGGCCGAGCTGACCAGCCCCTCCTGGCAGCACGTATTCACAAGTTGCGTACGGGTCAGCCATCGTTGAACTCAACCTTAATAGAGGGAATATATTGTTTACCTACGCATTTCTAAATAACAGAGCAATGTTATACGTTTATAATTATACCATACGAAACAAACATAGGCAGGGTCAGTCGAAAACTCTAAACATTTAAATATCCAACAGCAACGAAACTCAAAGTTACCCTCGTAACAAAAAGCCCAATTGTTACCATAACAAGCGGTAACCAATATGAACAAAGTCGGACTGTGCCAATAACTCACCTAACGTGAACTCCGACCCACGTCAATACCAGCCGAAACACACACACCTGACTTGTAGTTCAAGAGCTATACTTACATGGGCCTTTGGGGTTTGGGAGAACCAACAAAATCACAGGTATGTAAAAACGTTGATTTTTAAGCGTTTTGAAGTGAAAACTTCTTTAAGGCGAAGATATAAGCAAATGGCCTTGAAGTGTGAAATAAATTGTTAACTCGTAAATATGGTGATAATTTCCATATTGCTCTACGTCATGCACTAGATAGCCCTTTAAATTATTTTATGAACTGCCGTTAAAACTATTATTGGTGATCCGTCTAGCTTTAAAACTTGCCGTGGCCACTTTTGGCGGAGGCGAGTTTTAAAGCTAGACGGACTAATGTAAATACTTTCAACGGTGGTTTATAAAATAATTTAAAGGGCTATCTAGTGCATGACGAAGAGTAATATGGAAATTATCTCCATATTTACGAGTTAACAATTTATTTCAAATGAGGGCGCCACTTCAAGGTCATTTGCCTATATCTTCGCCTTAAGCCCGTTGAGCATTTTTTGAGACGGGAAAAAACCATCGAACTCGCGAGACTGTTACCGTAACCGAAATCTTACGTAATTGTTCAAGTTTTCACTTTTGTCGACACTCCCGGAGTGTCACTGTTTTTTATTAATATATGTTTCCCCATAACTTCTCAGTTTGTTAACCGATTTAGAAAATTATTTTTTTGTTTGATTCGGTATGCACGCTGTCTTTTCATTGGCTTTGGAAAAAAAACGTCGTATAGTAACTAAATTCCTCTATCGATATACGTAATCCAAATTTGTGTATGACATAAGATAAAAAAGTTGCGAAAATGATTTTCGATCGAGACCACGTAGTTACGCCCGTCTTATCATACGAAGACGTAGGTACTCGCGCGGTCAACGACGGACTTTGTTACGCTACTAATTGATCTCACGTTTTTACTTTCGAGTTTTATTTAGTCAACGCTTTTTTTTAAAATTATTTATGCACCACTTCGAACAGTACGATTAGTGATGTGCCGTTCTCGTTTCTCAGATTCCCGGGAACGCTCCCGGAAAAGTTATAATTTTATTTATCAGACATGTTTTATCACTGTAAATATATTTTATTAACGTAAATGCATCATTTGATATGGTTATAATACAAATACATATATCCAATATTCCGTAACATTCCCTAGAAATACGGGAACGTTTCCAAATTCCCTATTGCCGGGAACGTTGTCCGGGAATTTGGATACGTTCCCGGGAACAGCACATCACTAAATTCAATATTACTAGTAGTTCGCCGCCAACTGAGACCTCGTGATTTTTTAATAATATTTCAAAAACACTGAACTGATTTTGATGCCCAATGAACTTGAAAATTTAATTAATATTTCCT
The DNA here is from genome assembly GCA_963576875.1 of Acrobasis repandana. Taxonomy (NCBI): domain Eukaryota; kingdom Metazoa; phylum Arthropoda; class Insecta; order Lepidoptera; family Pyralidae; genus Acrobasis; species Acrobasis repandana. Next base: position 2,745,782 of record OY756230.1, on the reverse strand, counting down.
ACATGCTTACCAAATTTCATCAAAATCGGACCATCGCTTCGGCAGTTATTGCAGAACAAACATACATACATAACATACATACATAGATACATACATACAAACAATTTGTTTTCGCCCCAACTTGAATTATAGCCCTCGCTCGCTTCGCTTGCTCGGTCAATTATGCAGGTACAGGCTCACTAGCAAATACTAATACAAATAATACTGTAAACAAAACCATACAAATATAATTTTAAACAAAAAAAAAGTTACTTCAATTTCTGACCTTCTCCATCAGTTTCATGAATTCAAATGCATAATTTTCTTTGCTTGAATGCGTCTGTGTGTCTGTCTGTGACATCGTAGCTCCTAAACGAATAGACCATTATCTGTCGAGATCAAAGAAATTGTATACAAATTGTGATACAAATCTAGAATGCTTTACGAAGTGGCAAAGCTGTTCCCAAAAGTTATACCTAAAGTTATCGCTCTTCCCTTTTACTTTATTGCATTGACAGTTTACAGGAAAGGGACCCCTACAACTTTAGGTACATTTTTTGGGAACGTTAGGAATTCAAACATAAGCATTATGAAAATATGAGCTTTATGTGCGTAGCATTAAGTTTCATTTTCAATGTTGTTTTTTCTAGATTATTACTCGTAGTTATTCTAGATTGTATTATAAATTCTTTGGTCGAGATGGTTCACTATGTTTTATGAATTCAGTTCAGCCGTTCAAAAGTTATTGGGGGTGACAAATTGAAAGTCGTGTGTATTTTTAATTTGTCTCGCAGATAAACTTGTAATATAAATAACCTCGTGTCTCCTGGCCTATACTTATGTTGTGTTGTGCTATATGAACGAACTAAAGTTCCGACGTTGCAGAATGTCTAGTTTTGACAGTTGGTTGTCCCGGAAACTGGCAGTGTTTTAGCCATAGACAGTTTGACTGATGATGGGTTTATGCATTGATAAACGCGGCTGGCCTTTGAGAAGCGTGTGATGTTTTAAGGCCCCGCCAGTTCAGAGCTAAGAAAACTATATTTTTTTTTTTTTGTAGCCAAAACAGATAGATATTTAGATAATAAATTTTTTGATATAATTTTCATATAAAAAGGTGATTTTATAAAATAGTAATATTTATTATAAAGGCAATTTTAGGCAAATTTAGAGGTATGTTTGTGATTTCTATCTATCAAGCCAAAATGTTCAATCGTGTTTTGGCTATTGTGGGTGTCTGTAGAAAAGCCTAAAGATTCTCATGTAAAATTTTTGAGGAATAAACTGTAGTAGTTTAATAACAGTGATTTTTCAAAAACACGCACAGTATTGCAAATTGTGAACCCATCTCGCCTTAAGAGCATACAATTTAGGTACAGAGTTTGGTAATGTTTCAGACTAGACCTTAAGAGCTTTAAATCAAAGACTCAAAACATCTTGTCATAAAGAAAATCATAAACAACAAGTCTATTTTTAACTGTGCCTTTCGACAGACCAAGATATTGTTTTAAACTTGGAATGACGATCAATAATATATAACAATATTCAACGTGGAAGGGATATACCCGTAATAAATCGAACCACGGGCTACGAGTATACTAGATCATTAAAGTATAATGAAATTGAAATAACAGTCAAAAAACAAACAAAAAGAAATCGACATTTACATACAAATCACCCGGCTTGCACACTTTTGTATAGAAATGCCGATTTTTTTTGTTTTTTGGCTGATATTTTAATTTCATCAATAATGATCTATAAGTATAGACCTTGGTTCAATTTATTACGGGTATGTCCCTTCCACGTTGTATATAATATTTATTTAGCTTCTACTGTATTATTTAATGTTTTTATTATGAATAACAGTTACGAGCAAAACAAATTAAATTTATATTTTCCAATCAATCACATCCAATAATTAGTATCGACAGGCAGCAGGCGAACACAAAACAATCCATCATAACAAATGTCATGTTTTAATACGGTTTTAATGCGTTAATTTCTTTCGCCGTATTTCATTTGGATATGGCTGACATGTGGCTGAACATCCAGTCTTATCATTTCCTGACTTTCAGGTGACATCAAAAAAGATAATAGGCTGTTGGACAACATTGAAAATAAACCATAATTTGTTGTCATCAGATAAGGTCGTCACAACGTTTAACCGTGTGGTTGGCGGAGTAGAACAGAACCACTCCAAGTCTTCCGTGGATGTCGTAGAAGGTGACTTAGGAAACACAAGCTAAACAAAGCTAATAATAATCAGTAAGACCTCTCCAAACCGTCTGGCCAGCGTAGAGAGTGTAGGCTAAATCCTCTGACTGCTCTGGCTAATATATGGCTCTGGTAGTACAGAGAGGGTCGTGCTCCTGCAGTGGAGCAGGGCTTGTTAACGATACCAAATTCACACTAAAAGTAACGTTAAATAACGTTATTTTCATACAGGTATTAGTGGTAACGTTATAAGGGGTTTCGATAATACAGTTATAAAACGTTATCAATTAACGATATAAGTAACGATACCTTTTTTCAATACTTGTAAAATATTATATAAATATTATACAAGTGTATTGAATCGAACCCAAGGTAGCACAGACTATCACGATATCCGAGTAGCTCTAGTAGCCTACTAGACAAACTCTCATCAATTTATTCTGTCAAATATCGAAAAGAAATACAGTGTTATCAATACCTTTTACCGTTAATATCATTGGTAACGTTATCTGATTTATCGGTAAATGGTTGGAAAAATACCATTACCAAGCATAAAGTTATCTTTGCTGATAACGGTAACGCCGTTTGACAGAATTAACGTTACCAGATTTTTAACGGTATTCCAAGCCCTGCTGTGGAGACTAAAAAAGACATGTTTATTATTTAGTCTATATGGCGTATAGAAACATATTTCATTTAATTATTATATAAATAATACACTTAGATCGCTTTCTCGTTTGCTCTTATAAGGGTGACCGTTATCGTATTATTTGGGGCACTCAGCTATAGTGGTATTTTTATACAGTAAAAAAAATCGACGTCCCATACGACGCAGAAAAGTCAAAGTCACAAAATTAAGATGCATAACTCAGTCACAAGTGAATAAGCTAATCCTCAACTTTTTCTCTGTAGAAGTTTTCTTTCCGAAGTTTTGCGCATTATGCAGAAACCGATTCACGCGGATGAAGTCGCAGAAAATGCTATCTAATCTACAACCAGGTAAAATAAAGTTGCTGACAACATCATAACACAAAAAAGACAATCACCAATCATTCCACCCCTATACGTAACTTCTATTTAATAAGGGGGTGAGATGTATTAATTTCACACATTAATTTATAAAACCCCTCGTTTAGGCCCAAACGAACCCTAGTTCCTGCCACGTGCTACGTTGTTTCCATAATAAAACATTATTTGTAATGATAGAGGGTTGATATTGAATCAATATGTCGATACGACACATTTTTGAAGTGAAAACTCCTTTAGGATCGTTGGGCATTTTTTGAGATGCAAAAAAAATAAATTTAGATATAAATAAACATTACACGTAATGTACACTATAATTATTCACGTGTAAAAGTGCCTGCAAAGGCCTAATTACTGAATAAATATTTGATTTTGATTTTTAAATAGATGGGAAAAAACCATTGAACTCGCGACACTGTTACCGTAACTGACACCACCTTGTTAAAGTTTTTATTTCTGTCGGCACTCCCGGAGTGCCAATGTTTTTTTTATTTGCTTATTTAGAGTGTACGGCGAAAGATTTGCCAGAATTGCAACGGAGTGGTTGCCTAAGTTATGGTTGCCCGGGTGGCCAAGAAGTCATACTCAAAGTAAAATTATTTGTTTGCATTCATGTAAGCAGTAGGTATTTAGTAGTAGGTACGCAATTTTTTTGGCTCTGTACATGAACTCGATCAGGGCACAGCAAACATTGTAAACAAAAATATTCTTATCTATTTGCTGCTAGATTTAAAGATCCTAGTTATACAAAGTAGAAGGGACATACCTGAAATTAAAATAAAAGACTACATACCAAAAAAAATTTCGACGTTCCCATACAATTTGCCCAGGCGGCCGCACACTTTCGTATGGAAATGCCGAAATTTATTTTTGTTTTTTGGCTGTTATTTTAATTTTATTATATTATAATGATCTAGTATATACCGTGCTTGGATTTATTACGGGTATGTCCCTTCCACATTGTATATTATCATCATACCATAAGTTTTCGTCGAAAAATGTAGCTACAACCTCCACACTAGTACAGCGGCGACACTCCCTGTACGTGAGAAATCGAACGCCGATGACCTTGAGCCGGGGCGCGTAACGCTAGGGTTGATACCGAACCGAAATGGAGTATCGTGCGGTGCGTGAGAGAGACGCGAACTAGGTACCAGCCCTCGGCCAATGCAGTCGGCGATGGGTCGTTCCACGCCCCGCGCACCTCTCAAGGCCCCCGCGCACATTCAGACACCCACACATAGCCGCAAGCGATTTTACGTGCACACTTGCTTAAGTGTCGTTTCTTTTCGCATAGGGTATATGTCGTAGTTGGATGGTATAAGCCGCTAATTCACGAAACCTCTAGTTGTTTGGCATTACAGCTCGGTTTTGTTAAACAGCCGAATATCGTTCAGCTGGATTGTCTAAGATTTCGCAACGTGTTACGTTCATTCAAACCGCTAACCACGTTTCCAAACGGCTAGCGGTTTTGTGAAACAGTAGCGGTAATCCGCTGTTTGACGAAACCGTTAAACAATCCAACTGCGCAACATGCATGATAAGGATTTGGTGTAGGGTTACCATAATGAAATATAACTGGGTGTCTATTAGAATACAGATTTTTTTGACATCGAATTTCATTTCCCAGACAACTATTCCACGATTTTTATCGCTAAAGGTTTTACCCTAACCTAGTAAAATGGACAGAACTTTTCTAGCACTCGCCGGCTCGTGCGAGTGTTGGTCGCAGTTCGAACCTAACCTAACCTATAGGTTTGTGCTAACCTAGTAAAATGAATAGAGCATTCCTAGCACTCGCCGGCCGCTGCCACGGCACGCTCGCTTCGCTCGCTCGCCATTGCCACTTCGTAGGCATTCTACATTATATATAATTTCTTTAAATAGAATTTTTCAACAACTTCTCTAGCCGCATGGATGAATACAAGTCGATCATTCCATCCCGCGTATTAGGGTTCGCTGTTTTACAAATCCGAGCTGTAATGCCAAACAGCTAGAGGTTTAGTGAATTAGCGGATTATACCATTCAACTGCGACATATATATTCTTTGACACTAGTCCAAACGCTACGTACACAACACACTAGACTGCCGCTACGGAGGTTCTGGGTTCGATCCCCAGCCAGGGCAAGATGGAAAATGACTTTTTTCAAACTGTCCTGGGTCTTGTTTATCTATATATGTATTTATTATAAATATAAATTTTGTATCGTTGAGTCAGTCATACAAGTTTAAAACTTACTTTGAGGCTAGCTAAATCAGTGTGATTTGTCCTTATATATTTATTTATTTTGATTACCATACAATTTTACATTGTAAAAAAATGGTTCCAGTTCTTTTTATGCAACTAAGTAAGCAAGCAGGTGTTAGATATTATAATAAAATAAATAAATATGAAATTTCTACTATTAATAAGTTACTTTTAAATAACTTTATAGTTTTAAATGTTAAGTTTGTAATATATAATGTGGCAACATTTCTTGTCACGAGATTGACAGTGTTTGGTCGACATCTAAAAAGAGGGGGTGGCCAGTGCGGGGATACAAAGCTTACTTATTTTGTGATAATCGAACGGTCCTCACTTTTGATTTGTCAGCTGCGGAATAAGGTTAGTCTCACTCCTCATTTCCGTACTAGCATCTAGCAGTTACTGTGTTTCTCTTAAATTGTGTTATTAATAGATAGCTGGATTATTAGTTGATAAGTTGTATTGGTGTGATATAATTGTAATGCTTAAAGATAACCTAGATCATTTAAAATAGTCATGTGTTTGTGATAACTGTAAGGATTATTGTATTTCTGGAGAAGTGCTATGAAATAACAAATATCTTGGTGTTAGTTCCTAATATAACAAGTAAAGTACAGTCGTACTTATTATTGTTTTATCAATGTATTTTCCCAAGTAACTATATGTACCCTTGATTTCTGATAATTCTGTTAATTTGAAATATAGGTTAAAGTAGTTTCAGCTTTGTTATGAAAAGTAACAAGAAATATAGTAAATAGTGGTGTGAAATATAAAATAAATTATACTTTTCCTCCATCACCCTGGTATTTCATTTCTAACACAGGCATACGGCCCATCTGATGGTAAGTGCTTACCGCCGCGTATGCCTGATACACCAAGAGAACATGCATATTGCCATATTTTTGCAATGGAAACAAAAATAATACATTTACACTCATTGCATTTTATTTTTTAAGTAATGTAATATTTGAAGGAAAATTGCAAATATGTAAATATAATAATAAACCGGGCAAGTGCGAGTCGGACTCGTATATGAAGGTTTCCGTACCTCCATACAATGTTTTAAAACGCTGAATTAACACGTTACTTGTATGACGACCCTCATTAAGGCGATTAGAGTCCTCAATGGCCTTGGACGTTTGGGCTCCCCACCCCGCGCCATTACCTCACACCCTGCACGGAAACACCAATCAAAGAATACACGGGCGTAGGTCGGTACAGAAGCGCACTCCATACATTACTGCCTATAACTTGAGCTTGAATTGATAAATAAAATCTTCTTCTTCGTCTAAGCGCGTTCCCATTTGCATCCCCAGCTGTGCTGCTTACGAACCCGGGGTGCTCTTTCCCGCTTTTTCTACCCCAAATATAACATGCATGTCAATGGTCACCCAAGGATGCCAAAGACCTTGCAAAATGGTGAAGAAATAGCCGGAACAGTTTAAATGATTTGGCTATAGTTTAACGACTGGCCGACTGCCTGACGTCAACCCTCTTTGGGAATGTATTTGTGCGAAAAGTTTACAACCGGCCGCCGCCTGACGTTTCTGCATGCATTTTCAATGCTTTCTTAGCCGCTTCTTTCTGCTAAGACTTTCGAGGCATTTTGATCTCAAATTTAGTACATTAAAGTAATTAAATGTCATCAAACGTCCAAATACGCGAAATAATAAAATATTACTTAATCTATACTAATATTATAAAGCAGAAGAGTTTGTTTGTTTAAACGCGCTAATCTCAGGAACTAATGGTCCGATTTGAAAAATTCTTTTTTTGTTGGGTAGTCCATTTATAGAGGAAGGCTTTAGGCTATATAACATTACGTTCCGTCAACCACGCAAACGAAGTCGCGGGCACAGCTAGTATATAATATACAAACAAAGTAAATCGTACACTAGTAGATTATACAGTACTGAGTACATAGGTACATAGGACATAGCGTCCATGCGCAAACCAAACTACAACACAATCGTATCGTATCGTCTGACTACTCTGACTGCACTACTCTCTGAACTATTCTAAACACACATACAAAGAGAAAACACGCGTGATCTCTCATAAAAATTTGGTACCGAGTGACACAGCCTTCCCGTACGAATGCCAGCGAACGACTGCCGCCGCCCGCGCCCGCGCAGGGCACCTCTGCAACTACACATTTGGAATTTCAATGTTTCAATATATTTTACAAGAAAACATTGTTTGATTAACAAAAGCAATGTTGCATTTAAAGAATAGGGGATTTTTTATTTTTTAATGTAAAAATATTCTCATATATCATGGCGGTTTAGGAGCAGTAGGGAATTCAAATAATAATTCGATGCCCCGTAGTTTTTTTTTTACTTTACCATACAAAGTCATAAAGAAAAAACAAATGTTCCAAATGTAGTCCTGGAACTAATGTTTCATATATATTTTTTTCAAAATTTTCTGGTGGGCAGTAAATGAGGAGTAGGCTTGACAAAATTACCAATTGACGAGAATTGAGGGATCTAATCGCCTTAACTTAATAATTTTTAACTAATATCTTATTTATAGTATTTGTTGTTAAAGTGGCTATAGAAATACATACCTGATCGGTATGTATCTGCGCGCTATCTCAGTAATAGAGTTGTCATGTTGGCACCCTTTGGGTACGGAACCCTAAAAAGCAGTAAAATTTTGCCGACCAACTCAAACAAAGTTTTTTACGTCTCACTTGGTCCGAAGAGTTTGAATCGAACAATATTTTTATGCCTTTGCTGCTCATAAAATGCATACGTGCTTGTAGAAATGGAATATCGATAAGAGAGTGCAGTAGTTTTCAATTGTATATACAGACTATTATGTCTAAATCCCTTACGTGGTAGACAGAGGAAAGGGACGCTTAGTAGGTTAGTGGGCCTAAAGTGGAAAACGGAATTCAGAAAAAGTGACAGGTTGCTAGCCCATCGCCTGTTTTAAGGTTCCGTACTCAAAGGGTGCCAATGGGACCCTATTAGTGAGACTCAAGTCTGTTTGTCCGTCTTTCACAGGGCTCTATCTCTTAAACCGAAATAGCTAGACACTTGAAATTTTCATCAATTATGTATTACTGTGGCCGCTATAATAAGACATACTAAAAATAAGATAAAGACTAAAGGGGATCGACTTACAAGAAACGTGTTTTCCTTCAGCGTTTTAAAACATTGTACGTAGGGACGGAACCCTGCATGTACGAGTCCGACTCGCAATTGGAATCCTTTATCTGCTGGGGTACTTACTTAAACACTATTTTTAAATGTGTTTAAGACGATACACGGAGTCCAGTGCTGCCCCCATTTGAAATAAATCATTTGTAAGGAAACGGAGATATCATTTAAAATTTTGAGCGAGGAATACCTAGATAATCCTTCAAACATTTTTATGAACCACTGTTTACAGTTTAAATAGTTTGCATTTTGCCAAAAGTTTTTCACAAAAATGCAAAAGAAAGCTTACCGTTCTCACTTTAAACTGTAAACAGTGGTTCATAAAATAGTTTGAAGGGTTATCTAGGTTTTCCTAGCTCAAAATTTTAAATGATATCTCCGTTTCCTTACAAATAATTTATTTCAAATGGGAGCAGCACTGGACTCCGTGTATCATCTTAACAAATTAAATAACTTTTAGCAAAAATACTAGCCATAAAGAACAAATTAAACAGCCCATAAACCATAAACTTTAGCTGTCATTGTTTTAGTACTAATTTGAATTCGGAATTGGGACGCGTTGTGTGGCCGGTTGCACCGCTAACGATTTCCTTAACCAGGGCTGGGTTAAGTTAATCCATCTTGATAAGCCTGGTGTCGCATGGGGCATTGTTCTAGTAGAATAGATAATTAGGATGATTAACTCGAGGTGTACCTTTGCTTGTTACTAATTTCGAAATTTGAAACTCTCTGTGGGAATAGACGAGTCCATATTTTATTTATTTAAGTTTGTTGCACACAATCTCATATTTGATTGATTACAATGGGTCAAACTTTTTATTATAGTTTTATCTCTAAATTCTGTGCAATTTAAATCATTATTAAATATGTACATACATACTAATTACGTCTTTATCCCCCTTATGGTTTCTCTGCTCCATGGGAGATTTATAATGATGTAAGTTTAAAAAAATAAAATACGGCTGTTTAATTCCCGCACATTGAAGTTGAGCAAGAGAATGTGCACAAACCTTGAGATATTTCTTAGAAAAAACAAATAAGTAAGCTTAAAAATAGTGTCTATATAGGAATTTATAGCACGTGGGCTAAAATTTTGATCGTCAATTGTATCAATAGAAAAATAACATTTATTTTTCAACCATTTTTTGAACCCATGAAATGCTATAATAAAACTGTTTTTGAAGCACAACCATTATAGGTTTTTTCATTTTTCAATAGATAAGTTAGTGAAAGATCAGACCTCAGTTTATAATAAGGATTTAAACATTGAACCATCGTACAACCACAGAAGAATGTCACTGTATCATTTTACTCCGTTACTTTGTTTATCAGACAGATCGTAAAGCTAGGTGCAATATTGTAGTTTACGGTTTCCGCGTGTGTGGTCGTTCTAAGCTCGGTTACGTAACCGCGAAGTTGAAATGACGTGTTTTTCAGTTTGAATATTTTTCAAACTACTATACAATGTGTTAATGAACTAACGCAAAACCTCTCACATGGTATCTCAGCCCATGAAACTGAACAACTTTAGTTCTACAACTTTCATGAATCCCAAAAAATAAAATTTGAATTTTCATACAAACTGATCAGCTGATCGAGTCAATTTGTTAGAAAATCTGAATATTGTTTTTGGCATTTTGGGAATGTTCATTAACACTTTGTATAGCTTGAAATAAAAAGTAATCAAGCAAGAGTAGACTTTATGTCCTAGAGGTTTAGCGAAGGGTATTTTTTGACAAATGCAAATCATAAAATTATTTATCTAAACATTTCGAAAATAAGTTTCGAGAAAATAATTTATATCAAAAGTTTGCAATACTAGCACTCGTGTAGCACCTTTATAAGGAAAAAATATAGCAATACCTACGTACTGCAGCTGCGCTTTATGTTTTATAGAGCAAAAAGTCATTGCTATTCGTAAATGTAGGTGTAACCAAGTTTGAAACTTTTTAAACCTAATATTTATCTAACCAATTATATTGTTTGGAATTTTAAACTTTTAGAAGTTGCTATTACTCTGTGGTACGGTGTAAACACTCAATTTGACCATCAAGATACCCACGGTGATACTCGTAAACATTTTACGACTAAAAATAAAACACAGTCTTTCGAAACATTACATTCTTCAATTCACTTTCGATTTAATCAATCGGTTATGTCAGTGCTCCATTGTAATGATAACTTAGTGATATAGACATCAAATTATAAAACAATAAGGAACATGATCGGTTGTTATGATAAGATCATTGTTACATATTAGTTTGTCTATCAAGATACAACTTAATCGGATTGTGATTTTGATATGACTTCTAGCCAGGTTACAGCTATGCCATACCTTTAGGCGGCTCGAAGAGGTCACTAAATTAAATAATTTAGTAAGTAGCAAATAATAGTTAGTTAAGTAAATTTTTTTATACTATTTTTACTTTTAATTCATAAATTTAGTTTGAAAGATAACTAAGTCTATAAGAGAAAAACGAATGTAATAAAATATTTATTATAATTAAAATTGTATAAAAGCAGGTAGAAAGCCACAAAAAAATGTTGAGTTACATTATTTTCTAAACTAGAAAAAAAAATATGATATTTTATATAATGTATAATAATTGGCTCTGGTAGTTTAGACAGGGTCGTGCTCCTGCAGTGAAGACTTAAAAAGACCTATTGATGATGATGATTGATGATGACATTTTAGAGCGATATAGTATTTTATACTTAAAAATTATAGGACTTATAATAAAAATAATCCCTGCCATGCCAAGGGAAACAGTATTGATTGTATATTAACTTATATTAAATGAATAGATTTTTTTTTAATAGAACATGTACGTACAGCTTAGAGATAATGTTTTTTAAAATAAAACTTGCTTTCAGGTTTTAGTGCAGCACAAACTGGAAATAGATTATTACCTTTTCATTGATCTATAGCGTTTGTGATCTGTGGCCAATTTCTGCCGTGGTTAATCTGATTGATCCATATTTTCCTGTTAACTTGAATTATATATATATATATATTAACCTGCTAAAGAGTGTACTGTGTAGGATTACAATTTCACTTAGGAAATCCGCTTACAATGTAGACTTAACTGGGTCTTAGAAGTAATTTCATGACATAAAAGTTTGGAATATGACGGTCTGGAAGCAGAATAAAACGTAAAAAGCGTCAATTTTTGGAGCAAGTTAGGTCCATGATACTAACTACATTCAATTAAAACAATAAATATTCGCGTTCCCATATAAATCAGCGCTCAGCCATATAGATTTTTGTGGGAGGGTGAAACATTTTTATTGATATTTAAAAAACCGTTTCTACCTATAAATGTCGTAAGAGGCGACTAAAAGTCTTAAGCATAAACATCGCGTGCTGCTCGTCATTCTAGGCAGGCGGCCAGTCGTATAATATTAATTATAGACAAATCGTTTAAAGGTTCTGGCTTTTTCATCTCCACATGCATGTCATATTTGAACAAGTTTACATGCCAGCCAAAAACTAAAAACCCCGACCTTCAAGCGTTTACCCCTAATAACTTTTGAAGGGTTAAACAGATTTTCATCAAATATAGCTGAGAACCATCTCAGCAGACAAGGTTTCGATTAAAAAACCGCATCGCAATCGGTCTATTCGTTTAGGAGCTACAATAATACAAACAGACAGATACACAGAAATATCAAACTTACCCTTCTTTTTTGTTGAGAGTTAAAAAGGAAAAAAATTTAAAACGCACGCCGGGCTCAGAAGCAACACAGCTGAGGATGTAAGTAAATGGAAACGTGCTAAGTGATTTCATTTGATTACATTTAATGAAATAATTCATTTTATATGAGGGCGCTAAAGGGACTTTGGGTCTGAAGAGAAATGTTGATTGATAAAGTAACAAAAAGAATATACAACCACAAAACGAAGTGAAAGCTCTATCAGTACCTTTAATCTACTGATCAAATAATATTGGTTAAGATCGGAAGGGCAAGGTAGCCAAATCGTGAGTAATCCATTATGAAGTGATGGATGTCGAAATCAAAGGTTTGGCTACTAATGGTGTTACTGGAATTTACGCTTTTGACAAGCTAGATTTTGATATTAAGGAATTCTACTGGTGACCATGACTTTTAAGCCTTTTAACGCCACCATTGCAGAGCAAATAACATAAATTTATGTCACGGGGTCACCGGTGACCCCCATGGCGTTCAACGTGTTAAGAAATTTATACAGAATATAAAAGATTTAAAATGTGGGGAAATAAATTACACAAAAAGTAAAGTAAGGATAAACTTGTATTAAGGGATACTAACTCAACGAATAAATAATTTATAATAAATACGTATATAGATTAACACCCAAGATCTTTTTTTTGAAAAAGATCATTTACCATCTTACCCTGGCTAGGGGCTAGGGATCGTACCTAGAACACACCAGAACCTCCAGATTGCCGGACTAGCGTCTTGACCATTACACCACGGAGGTCGTCGAAGTATCTACATAAATCCTTTTAAAAAGGAACGTTTTTTATTTAAATATACCTACCTACAATTAGTCAATTTCATAATCTGTGATTGTGTGGCCACTATTTGGCTAAGGCCTTTATCCACTTTTCACAACACTAAAGATAGAAAATGTTCTAAACCAGCCCGATATTCATAATAATATGAGTATATCTACGGTCGAAAAATAATATTCTTCTTTCATAATACAAGTTTAAAAACCAAGCATTAATTCTAACACAATGTTCTCTGTAAAAAAATATACATACCGCCATATAATGAAAAAAATACATTTTGATTCGAACATAAAATACGAGTAAATTTTTCCTTACGTCTTTTCATCAAGCCTTTGTGTTCACATAAAAATTTCGACATTGTGTTCCATTTTTAAATTAATTTAACCAATCCCACATTCAAAATTAAATTGCAGGTGATATAAATCTTTCATATTACATTTTAGTACGCTTTTCTCTTTTCAATGTGTTTGGGGTTCCGTGAACCAAAGGAGCAAAATCTTCTGACGAATATTTTTTTTTTATAAGGATAAAAGGTAAGATTACACATTTTCCATTGATAGACTTGTACAATCTGAAATTCAGGGAACATAAAAAATAAATAGGTTTTTTTCGGTCATTCTCCAGTTTCTTTCTACATAATAGAGAGTATGCATGAATTTTTTTTATATTTTTAATCGATATTCCTCGTCGAGAAATAGCCGCAAAAAATAAATCAATGCCGAAAAACATGTATATGGTGTAGAAAATAAATATTAAAAATAGCAAGTAGATTATAACAACTAAAACACGCAATTTTAAAGTATGACGTCAACGTCTGCAATATCCGCTAGAGACAGAAGCTGTCAACGCATGTTTTTCTTTTTTGGGTACTTTCGATGTTATCAGCCAGTGATGTTTGTTCAACTTCTATATAAAAGTACATACATTTCGAATGTCATCGATAGTCAAACTACATGGACGGACAGTTCTACCGAACGCACCCAAACTTGTCGTTTCCTTTTTATGAACTTTGTCGTCATTTCCCTTTTGTTTGTCAAAAGTTCCCGCGCAATATTTGCATATTTTCAATAATTTATTTCTAATCCAAATAAGAGTCAGTAAGAAAAATAATTAACTAGGCGTGGTAACGTATTAAAAGAAATTGTTAAATAAAAATATGAGCCGGATTGGTATTACATGCATATTCCTTATTGACGTTCACATTTTTCTACTTAAAAAAGTGACGCGGTAAATAGGCGGAGAACAAAACAAGACATTGTTAAAACAGTATTAATATAGTAGTAGTTTTTTACATGAAATAATTAAATTTTCAACAAAAAAACAACCATCTTAAAAATTTTTTTTAGGAGTTTCTTCCATATCTCCAAAGTTCTTCATCAAATCTTCACCAAATGAAAATGGGACTCATTTGGTAGTAAAGGTAATCAAATAAAAAAAGAATCATTAAAATCGGTTCACAATTTGCAAAGATATCGCGTTACAAACGTACATAAAAAAAAATTTAAAAAAAAACAATTGAATTGATAACCTCCTCCTTTTTTGAAGTCGGTTAAAAAAAGTAACGCGTTAATTAGGTAGCAAAAAGGCTAGAGAATAACCGCTTTACTACCTTACTAATACTAGACTTAGCTATTCTAAACTAAAAATATGCAAAAGAGATTGGTACTTAGCTCAGAGAAACTCACGAATCCTGAAAGGAATTCAAAATTTTGTTTTTGAAAAAACCCAAGGATGACACCATTTTAGTATCCGTAGATCGCGAATTTCATAGGTGCACACCCTTCACCCGTCGTGCCTTTACAGAGAAGGATTTTAATATGGCTCCAAAAAATGAGGAAGTATACAGGATGACTTTTTAAACACCAGCCAAATGTTTGGAGCAAGTTCAGTACATGATACTGAACTACTTTCTATAAAAAAAGTTATTAAAAGTCAATAAAAAATGTTCGTCCTTCCATAAAAAATCCGTTTGGCTGTGCGCTGATTTGTATAGGAAGGCCAATTTTTTTTAGGTTTTCGTTAATTGTTTTCATGGAAAGTAGTTCAGTATCATGGACTGGACTTGCTCCAAAAATTTGGCTAGTGGTTAAAAAGTCAGCCTGTATTAAGAAGAAGACTGTCAGCGGAACTGAGACGGCTGTCAATTTGCCCAAAGGAAAATAAATACGTTTTTCTAGTGTACTCGTATCTGTAACTCAACATTAATGTACGTCACGGAACCATTTGAACGAGCTGACTCGCTCTTTACGAGTTATTTTATATTGTTTTTCCTCCATTGGAGGACGTGTTTTTACGCCTTTTACGCATTTTCCATAAAGTTTTACGGCACGTGGGTTAAATTTACAATTCGCCTAATGGATTCGGTTGGAAATTTAATCATTTTGGCTTTTGAAATGGACTGTTTTATGTATGAAGGCAGCATTTTCACCAGCGGATGTTGTGACGAAATTTTATATTTTTCTATGATTTGTTAGTTTGTAGGAGTTTTAAGAGGCGCAGACTAACAAATTGACAAATTATTTAATACTAGTAGTTCGCCGCAAACTTAGACCTCGCGATTTTTTATTAATATTTCAAAAACTACTGAACCGATTTTGATGCCCAACTTGAAAATTCTATTGATATTTCCTACATGCCTACCAAATTTCATCAAAATTGGACCATCGGTTCGGCAGTTATCGTGGAACAAACATACATACATACAAACAATGTGTTTTCGCCCCAACTTGAATTAGTGGTTATCTATATCATTGTGACCTCCGAGGGGTCCGTTTTTTTATGTTGGGGTAAAGCACCCCGCGGAACTACTGGATATGGATTAAAGATCCAATCAAAGATGACCATCCACACATTTTTAATTTTTTCTTTACTGACTGCGGCTTTTATCTTTTTTAACCCCGTACGAAAAGGAGGGCATTATAAGTTTGACTTGTCTGTCTGTGGATCGTAGCTCCTAAACGAAATGACCGATTTTAATGCGGTTTTATTGAATTAAAAGCCTTGTCTGTAAAGATGTCTGTTAGCTATGTTTTATGAAAATAAACGGGCAAGCGCGAGTCGGACTCGTACATGAAGGGTTCCGTACCACCGTACAATGTTTTAAAACGCTGAAGAAACACGTTTCTTGTATGACGACCCCCTTTAATTTTTAACTTTATCTTAATCTTATTTTTAGTATTTGTTGTTATAGTGGTCATAGTAATACATAATTGGTGAAAATTTCAAGTAAGTATCTAGTTAATGCTATTTTATAGATCAAGTTAAAAACGCTGCAAAAAAACACGTTTCGTGTAGGACGACCCCCTTTAATTTTTAACATTTTTTATTTTTAGTATTTGTTGTTATAGCGGCCACAGTTATACATAATCGGTGAAAATTTCAAGTGTCTAGCTAGACAGCGGAGTCTCAGTAATAGGGTCCCGTTTGCACCCTTTGGGTACGGAACCCTAAAAAAGACCTGATCAACTTTAACGACGACAACGCAACGCCCGAAAAGTTCTTTACGCCCACGATCGCACTAAAAGGTCCCTAGGTTTTACTGCCCTAGGTTATGTCTACCCCGTTAGGTATAAAGACGTGATAGTGTATGTGTATATTTCGATCAGTACAAGCCGATTTTGTATCGATGAATACGAAAAGTATATAAAGAGAATCCCTTAGGGCCCTTCTACACGACGTATTTTATACGCTCGTACGAAGCGCGTTTTTGATGCGCGCGTCCTCTGCGCGTTTTTATAGAGTTTTGGCAGATTTTACACGTTTTTTGTCGCAAATGTAACGCGCTGTATCGATATAAACGCGCGCTTACAGCGAGTTTCATTTGCCATTATTAAAAACGCACTGCACCTCAGCGGAGGGGCGCTAATCGCTATACAAACGCGATACAGACACGAACGTGCCGGCTTCCCTGCGTTTGCTGAGCTTTCAACTGGCGTTTTTATCGATACAAACGAGCGTAAAAAAAACGTCGTTTGGAAGGGCCTTTAGTACCTTATACAAGTACATCATTAATCCAATAACTTAAGGGTGACAAAACAAACAGACAGTCAGACTGTACAGTGTATATTTGTCTTGTCCAAATTCGGTCTCGTTTACTCAGACTTACTCGTACATATTGTGTTTGTATTTGTATAAGTATTTATAACCATCCAGATTATGTCTCAGTATTTATGCTCTTTGAAGTGGTCCAGTGGTTGTGCAGAACTGCGATTGAAATTTATCTCAAGTTCAAATTATGCCTAGTCTAAATTAAGTAGTAGACATAAGGAAAGCAGTAAAACTAAATAAACAAATAGATAACAACAAATTACATTGATTGAGTAAGCCCCAAAGTAAATTTTAAACTTGGATACTTGTTCAACGTAGGAAAATGTAATCTAATAAAAAAATCTGACTAACAATTGAAAGTTCCTTGCTTAAAATGAAATATGAATGAAAAAGTGATAACATACGAGCTATAAACCAAATCAGTGTGGAAACTTTGAATCCCTAATCCTCATTACCTAATCTGTTACTAGAGGATTATTGTTACGTAATTTGAAAATTATGAGCTTCTTATCGTAAGCTTGTGTGCGGGATTATGTCATAGCTTTGTTCGTGCGAGCTTTTTGTAATACTGGAAGTTATGTGGCTTTTATAGCTGAGAATTTTAGAGTTTGATGTAAGCAGGTATAATGGAAAATAGTATAAATGCATAGTTTTTTGCATGATACGATTTAAAATGATGACATACATTTTTTTTAAATTAAATATTATCGATTTACTTATTGTAATTGTAAAAACTTTAAATGTAAAGAGAAACATAAACACAATTGAAGTTAAAACGAAATTACAATATAAACCTTCAAATAACACCTAGTCTAAATTAGGATTTTTAAAATCTTAAAGATTTTGTTCATACGGCATGGTGCCAAGAATGCTAGTTGCGGTTTCTATCTGTAATGCTGTTACTTACCGCGGCCGCCGCCGGCACGCGTACCCGGCGGGTTGGTGCCGGCGGCTTTAGAGTTTGTGAGCCGGACAAGTTTGCCGGAGGCACGACCGTCGCGGCATAGAGTATTTATAAATTAGTGATAGCCAAGTAAGCCTTGAAAGCCAGCGGGCAACTGAATGAACAGAGAGGCGAGTCGCCGGCAGGCCGACGAAAACACGCGCGGGCACAAGCCGCCGGCAAGATCGATTCAAATAAGGCCGCCGGCCTTTCCCGGCAGGTTAGGCCGCCGGGCCCGGCGGCTTTGGTGTGTATGCTGCAAAGAAACGGCCAGCCTTCTTGTCACCAGTGGCGGTGATCAGGGGCCAAATTATGTAAGTGGTATCAAACATAAATAGTAGGCAAATTATTTAATGTCAACAATTGTTCTTAAATTCAAAATGAAATGAAATTCATTTATTTACAACAACAGGCTTGGGCAAAAAGTAACAAAGTTTCATCAGCAGCAACCTACGTCAAAAAGTGTTCAAAAAGTACCTTCCATATACCGGCTTCTACCTTATATAACGTCTTACAAAATATACTGAAACTATTTTAAGGGTGAATTCAGTCCATGATACTGAACAACTTGTCCCAAGGAACATATATCGAAATATGAAAAATATTTTTTGTCTTTCCATACAAACTCGGATCAGCTGATCGGTCAACGGTATTGGAGGTCAAAAATTATTTTTCATATTTCGATATGTGTTCCTTGAGGAAAGTTGTTCAGTATCATGGACTGTATTCGGCCTTAAAATAGTTTCAGTATATTTTGTTACACCCTGTATATAACAGAGTAAATATCCTCTCAATCTATCGCAGGTTGACTGGAAGAGATCCCTACATGGGATAAGTCCGCTTTTGTATATTTGCTCTTTCGTATTATGTTGTCTTTTATACTTAAACAAACAAACAACCAAAAGTATCCACAACATGCTTCGTCAAAAGTTGTACTTACCTAGTTACAAATAAATATCGGCAACATGCTTCGTCAAAATAGTCAGTCTAACAATCCGCGCACGTGAAAGACGCCCGCTGCGCCTCGCTATGCATCGCAACGCAGCGCGGCAAAGCGGGCTGTCGCTGAAATTAGTATTTTTTTGCCTAGTAAACAATATATTTCTATATTTCTTCCAAAGTGCGCGCTATGTCGCGTCGCGTCGCGTCTCGTTGTGAACTGACCCTTAAATGTTTCTGATAAACACATTACTAGCATCCCAGTTTCATTAGGTCTCCCATGAAAGCTGAGTCAAGGTCGAAAGGTAATCTTATAAAGAACCTATCAATTATTGTTAAAACGTTTTTAATTAAATGTAATTAATTTCCCTAGGTGTCTGGTTGAAGCTGTCTCAGCTCCCCGAGTCTGTTAAACTTCGCTAAGTGCTCCGAGACGCTCTAACAGATTGTAGTTACGAGTTGTCACTGAACTGTTTACGTCAGTGCAGCATTAACTATCTGAAATATTAACTGATTCCAAATACAGATTATAACGTATTTATCCTCAGGTATCAATCTTCACGGCTACTGAACGGTGCAACACCGCACATTTTGCATTGTCAATACTCGTTTCGGATAGCAACTAGCTACGCGTGCTCGCTATTGTAATGGACAATTAATATCATCTTTAAATAAATTTGGCACAATATATCAATTCTATATTACATCAAGACTTTACATTCCTTATACTGGGTGGCGCAAAAGTAAAGACCCTATTTGGTTCAGCTATAACATTTTTTCTAAATTAGAAAACTAGATTTAGGTTTTTTTAAATGTATATTTGTGCCATTAAATTTCGTACCATTAGGATTTAAAGATGATGTCTTTTAAATGGTGACCTCCAGAGTTGATACACATTTGAGCCCTATTTATGACATTTTGCATAACTTGCCGTAACACTTCCTGCGATATGTTCGTTATTTCTTGACGAATGTTTTCTTTTAGAGCTGCGAGAGTCTGTGGCTTGTTCACATACACCCGAGATTTCAAAAAACCCCAAAGAAAGAAGTCTGGACTGGTCAGATCGGGTGATCTTGCAGGCCAAGGCAAATCGCCAAAACGAGAGATAACTCGGCCTGGAAAAGCGTCCCTCCGTCCCTCACTCACTATATACTCCTTATCAATAATAATTTTATATGTAAGGCCAAGCCGAAGCCTGTATATTTGTAATGATGAGTTTACTTACTATTTTATATAGCCATCTCTTCCTGTGGACGTCCTAAGAGGCGACTAAAGGAATAAGCACAAATATCTCGTGCTACAATTACATTCCCAAGGAGGGTTTGGCTCCGAGAACTTTGGCGACCGTGGCCGGTTATAAAACATTTCGCACAAATGCATTCCCAAAGAGGGTTGACGTCAGGCAGGCGGCCGGTCGTAAAACTATAACAGCTTAATCATTTAAACTGTTTCGGCTATTTCTTCTTCATTTACAAAGGTCTTTGTCGTCCTATGGTGACCATTGACATGCATAATATATTTAGATAAAAAAGAGCAGGAAAGCGCACCCCGGGGTCCGAAGCAGAGTAGCTGAGAATGCGACCGGAAACGCGCTAATATGAAGGAGAATTTACTTACCTAATATTTATTTTATGACAGCTTCAAGTACGTTATTGCGGTAGAAGCGGGAACAAACTGCATGAACTTACAACCGCTTTAATGATTCGGTTGTTGACGATGATACCATATGTAAGGAATAGTGTGAGACCAACGCCAGTATCTGCAGATGGACACACACAGTCATCGTTTCGAGTCGAGCAGCGCGAGCGGAGAGGTTCTAACGTTTATCAAAGCCCCAACAATGTTTTTTCTCATATATCTTCTATGTACAGACAGCGATCGGTTACGAATTTATAATGTATAGATAAAATCATGAGTATTTGTTTTCATTTGTGGCGCCACCCAAGTGAATTGCTCTCTTCATTCTAACCAAATCATGACATTTAACAGACCGCAATAAAATTAATCTAAACAAGTACGGCTGCCGCGGCGCGAACACAATTTCCTGTTTTCACAGTTGGTTAACTTAACAAAATAGCTTAAATTCAATCAAATGCTTTTCTTTGGCTGTTGAGTAGATTTCCTTTGTGGTTTCTCTTCCGTTTGAGTTCCGGATTTGATTTTGTTTTAATATTTTTTTTTAGTTCAGCCAGTACGTCCCGAAAAAAAGGTATTTTGTTGGTAATGATTATATATTCGGTTAGGAAAAAGAAATACTAAAACAAGATTATATAAATACCAGTTTTATGTTAGTTTTTAGTGTGTGTGTAAGTGGCCAACACTGGTGTTAGATTTTTTCAAGCTGCCTAAAAGCCATCTGACTCTATTTAATATATGTTGGTCATACATTTATACCCGGTATACTCAGTTTACAACTTTCTAAAAAAAACTCTCCTGTCTTTATTTTACTACATACATATTTACATAGTATAAAACTTTACATATTAAGAAACAGCAAGGCCCTTCCATGTCATGACGAACCCTTCCTAACTTTATCAGAGTTCCTTTATTATATTTCCCTACGACATCCAAAAAGTTTCGGTCATTTTTACAAAAGCTAGTAGGCGGATCCTTTGCCATTTGGGGTCAAAGTTCTCTCATTTGTTGATAAAGTTTCGTAAAATTTGCCCTTTGGCTGTCCACCAAAAGTGTGCTTACTTGTGCTGGCATTATACAAACTAATTGAAGTAATAAATTCATAGACATGTGACAAAATCACATTATCTATGGGTGTTGTGTACGGCTTCCGGGCTAGAGATGTAATGGTCCTAACCACTCCATCTCTTTCTGTTGATGTCGTTAGAGGCGACTAAAGGAGCATAATATCTCGTTCTTTAAACACATTCCCAAGGAGAATTACCGTTGGCCGGCGGCCGTTGTAAACGTTTTCGCACAAATGCATTCCCAAAGAGGGTTGACGTCAGGCAGGCGGTCGGTCGTAAAACTATAGCCTAATCATTTAAACTGTTTCAGCAATTTCTTCTCCTCTTCGAAAGGTCTTTGGCATCCTTGGGTGACCTTTAACATGCATATTATATTTGGTGAAGAAAAAGCGGGAAGCGCGCTCCTGGCTTCAAAGCAGCACAGCTGAGGATGCAACCGGACTCAGACGTTATACAGGGTGACTTTTTATCTTCCGCCAAAATGTTTGTAGCAAGTTCAGTTCATGATACTGAACTACTTTCTATTAAAAAGTTATTAAAAATCAATACAAATTTTTCGTACTTCCATACAAAATCCGTTTGGCTTAGCGCTGATTCATATGGGAGGATGAAAAATTTTTAACGATTTTTAAAAACGTTTTTTATAGAAAGTAGGGCAGTCAGTATCTTGGACTGAACTTGCTACAAACATTTTATCTGTATATCTTCGGTGCCATACATAGTACAAAGTCGTGCGTCCAATTTATACTAGTAGTTCGCCGCAAACTAAGACCTCGCGATTTTTATGAATATTTCAAAAACTGCTGAACCGATTTTGATTCCCAACGAACTTGAAAATTCTATTGATATTTCCTACATGCCTACCAAATTTCATCAAAATCAGACCATGGGTTCGGCAGTTATCGCGGAACAAACATACATACACATACAAACAATGTGTTTTAGCCCCAACTTGAATTATAGCCTATAGTATATAAATATTTTTATTTAATTGCTACCACGTGTGATCAAAATAAACATTAGATTATTCAATAGACTCTGCACTGATTGTAGATAGCCACCACCATTCATCATACTCTAACGAGCATTCCGAGTGCGTTCATTACGAGTAGTATAAAAAGTGTTGGAATGCGCTATCAGATCAGTTATTCGTGGATGACAAATTGTTTCTAAGTTAATACTAGCGGAAGATTTGGTTGCTTGATTTAAGGTGAAGATATAGGCAAATAGCCTTGAAGTGGCGCCCTCATTTGAAATAAATTATTAACTCGTAAATATGGAGATAATTTCCATATTGCTCTTCGTCATGCACTAGCCCTTTAAATTATTTTATGAACCACCGTTGAAAGTATTTACATTAGTCCGTCTAGCTTTACTTAACCCTAACTTACCTCCGCCAAAAGTAGCCACGGCAAGTTTTAAAGCTAGACGGATCACAAATAATAGTTTCAACGGCAGTTCATAAAATAATTTAAAGGGCTATCTAGTGCATGACGAAGAGCAATATGGAAATGATCACCATATTTACGAGTTAACAATTTATTTCACACTTCAAGGCCATTTGCCTATATCTTCACCTTAATACTTACACGAGGTTCTTTTTTAGAGTTCCGTACCTAAAGGGTGCCAACGGGACCCTATTACTGAGACTCCGCTGTCTGTCCGTCTGTCCGTCCATCCGTCTGTCACAGCGCTCTATCTCTTAAACCGTAATAACGAGACACTTAAATTTTCACTGTTATGTATTACTGTAGCCGTTATAACAAAAATACAAAACAAAATTAAAAGGGGTCGTCATACAAGAAGCACGTGTCTTTTTCAACGATTTAAAACATTGTACGGAGGCACGGAAGCCTTTATAAACGAGTCAGTTTCGCACTTGGGTGGTTTTTAGGGTTCCGTACCCAAAGGGTGCAAACGGGACCCTATTACTGAGACTCCGCTGTCTGTCCGTCTGTCCGTCTATCTGTCTGTCCGTCTGTTACAGGGCTCTATCTCTTGAACCGTAATAGCTAGACACTTGAAATTTTCACAGATTATGTATTACTGCGGCCGCTATAACAACAAATACTATATATAATAATAAAAATAAAAAAAACGACGGGTTGCACTCCGGGAGTGCCGGCAGAAGTGAAAACTTGAATATTAACGTTGTGCATTTTTGATATTTTGGAATGGTTAGGGAATAATTTTCCACGAATTGCTTTTATTATCAGTATAAAAGTACTATCATTTATGTGGTAGAATACAATATTTATTTATTGCGCTATCGTACACAAAAATGACAATTTATATTACATTAAAAAGTTTATCTCTCAGCTAAACGAAACAGCAGGCGCAGGCATGCATTTTCGCCGCGCCGTAGAAAGAGAGGGGGATACTTCCTCTCCTTCGCCACGCCGGCTGTCTACTCTCCATCCGTCTTACGAATTTTCGATCAGGACACGTGTCCTGACGCCATTTTTTACCCATTACAAAAAAAGTGCACAACGCCGCTAAAGAAGTTTTCACTTAAAAAAAAAAGTTAAAAATTAAAGGGGGTCGTCATACAGGAAACGTGTTTCTTCAGCGTTTTAAAACATTGTACGGTGGTACGGAACCCTTCATGTACGAGTCCAACTCGCACTTGCCCGTTTATTTAATTTAGTTTGTTTGCTTTTCGTGTGTGTGTAAGTTTGTATGTTATCTATCTACCGTCGTCCATGATGCAATTCTGTAATTTAAAGCAAACCCTGATGACGATGTAACCCCTCCTTTTTTTTGGAAGACAATACAAATATCAATCAACTGAAGTTATTTAAAAACATCTCACACAAAATACGGAATTTAGAAAAATAGGTATCTCTTTATTTTTTTTATTTCTCTTTATTTTGACGACCTCCGTAGCGTAATGGTTAACACGCTAGACCGCTAATCCAGAGGTTCTGGGTTCGATCCCCAGCCAGGGCAAGTTGAAAAATAGCCTTTTTCAAATTGTCCTGGGTCTTGGGTGTTTATCTATATATGTATTTATCACAAAATATAGTATCGTTGAGTTAGTATCCCATAACACAAGTTTAAAAAAAACTTACTTTGGGGCTAGCTTAATCAGTGTGATTTGTCCGTATATATTTATTTATTTATGAAAAAAAAAATGACAAAAATACCACCCCGAATTGTACCCGGCTCAAAGGTACCCATTATGCTTGCCGCATTTCCTCTTTGAATTGCTATGGACAGCCTTTGAACCAGGTACGATCCGGAGCGGTGGTCATATCCACGAGACTTTAATCGCCGTCCTATCTCACTAACAAAGTGCTTCGCTTCGGAACACCATGGTCCAGCTGTCTTTACGGCAACCGGAACGAATTTATACTGGTTAGACAAAACCGAATATTTTGAATTTTTATGTTCAGCTGCCACCTTTGCAGCCGCACCGAGCGATCGGATAGTGTTAGTGAGGTAGAATGCCACATACGTGCTGATTGAGTAGTATCCAGGATGCCACAAAGTAATGTCACTTGTCGTAACAATTTTCAATTTGATTTTAGATTTACGAGTATTAATGCATACCAAATGCAGACGCTATTTGACTCCAAATAGCTATGACGTCTCTGTTAAGTATTTCATAATTCCAAGCAAAGAGCAATAATGTACCTTACGTACCTTTCCAAGCTCTTTGATTTCATACAAATCCCATATACAATGTTTACTTTGACGTTCGGAAAAAAGTATTTGTTTGACTTGTTGGAAGCTAGCGGATTGTTGGGGACGTAGATTCCAGACGGACACCATCAGGGTTGTGTGTGAAATCTTATGTAATACAATCAAGACGAAGAGCAGGCCCATATAGTCAGTTGGTCACCCTTGCTAGCTCAATATTCATAGCAATTATTCAGTTTAGCTGAGTTCTTCACCGAAGTATGAAGATCAAATTTAAATGAATCTTAGCAATTCACTCACACTAGGCCAGGCGCACTCCGCAGTTTAGGTATGAAGCTACGAGTGCATGGCGGCGCTCGGTAGTCTGATAAGCCCAAGGTCGGTTACGCGGTGTGCAAACTAAATGGGACCCTAATACCCTGTAACCGGATATAACTTTGCAAGAATCCTATACAAAAGTAATTCTGTATCTTGTTACTATTACGTACTCTGTGCTCATTCACACTTTTACGTCTTTATCTATAATGGGGCAGACAGAGCCCAGGGACAACAGACCAAAAGGCCACTTTTAGCGTGATGGTGGGCGAGAAGATAGAAAATTAGGTAATTTTTCCTAAAATCGTACTTCTATACTCTTATATTTTGTAAGCCGGAAGGTGTCCATCAAATTACCATCAGTACAGTGATAGATGTGTAATGAGGGGAGAAATAAAGACAGAGATGGGAGTTGATGAATCGGGAGTAAAATTAGACGAATGAATAATTGTGGCTTTAAAAGTTGCTTATGATCCCCAAATCAAATACCACGTGTCCGATTTTTTAATATTTTTGATACTTTTTATTTATTTAAACATACGACATTACTTGCTTCTACAAAATAAGATGAAGCAAGCCTAGAATAAGACCACTCCTTCTTGTGGATGTCGTAAAGATTATAGAAATAAGTCCAAACATGTCGTGTTAAACTATGTATATTTCCAGTGACAATCACGTCTGGACGGATTGTAAAAATAAAATTAAAAAAAACCTTATCTCTTTTTGGTTTATAATCTATGGTAAGGAAATATCTAGAAAAAGCATCTCGGACACTGAACCAGCAAGCAAGAACGCAGCGATGTACGCGGTAATACGTTCATATAAGTACTGTTTATGTACAGTGATGGAAAGGATGAACCCCTTAAGATCGATAAGACATATTACATTTATATGTATGTCGCAATGAGGGTAGATAGATGGCTAGTAATTAAAAATGAGACGGTAAGGTCAGCGCACCTCCTTGCGCTGACCTATGCGAAGCTCCATGAGATTCCGTATCACACATTTTACTATCTCTCTAGCCCGCACAGTTATCCTGTGCCCTCAGAGCTTAACGTCCAGGTGAAGTAGACTGTCATTATAACGAATAGGTCAGTTGATCCGCATTCCTTATAATAATCTTAATAAATGAGTCATGGCTACGCCTAGTCACAGCTACACAAGTACGAATATTCACGAGATGTGCACCGTGCAGCCGCCCGAGCCAGACTGACCGCTAATCGACCGTGCAACGCTTTTATAAGCCGAACACAACAAGGCAATAGTGGGGATTAACGAGTTTTATTATTTAAACTACCCACGTGGCGCCTCACGCCACGTGTTAACCACTATCCCGACATGTAGATAAAGTAATGTCAAATGCTGATAAAAATATAAAGTAAACAGAAGAGTATCGAAACGGATAGCAAAAGAAAGATCAATTTTTTTTCCCTTTCTTTGAAAGTGTTCAGTGAAAATCTATGGTCTGCATATTTGTAACTCTAATCTAAAACATAACCCTCTTTCTTAGATAGTCAGTTAAACCAACGTGATACGGAAGTAATTACAATAATGATTATAATTTAACAAAGCGTACCGTTAATGCCTGCTGCATACAATTCACAAACGGTGAATGTCCCGTGCATTATTGGGTTGTGGTGTAAGTGATAAGAGTATATACTACCGATATATCAAGTGCTAAATAGTAAATAGTCTCTCTTCGCACTCTAAAGCCAACACCTAGGTCCCACCTGTATACCTTATCCGGCATTGCTCCGCCAAGTGTCAGACGTGATGTGGCAATTGCGGTGGAAAAATCTAAGCAGGTAACCGACAAAAGGCACCTACTCTACGGACAGACTCCGCCACCAGCACGTCTCAAGAGTCGTAACAGCTTTCTCAGGCAGCCAATCATACCAGCAATAGAGGCTTCTAATGCAAAAGTTGTGAGGTGGATAAACAAGTATTTACCTATACCTTACGAGTCAAATATCTCACCTGCTGAAAAACTCCCACCGGGTAGAGACCTCCCCTGGTCAGTCTGGAAGTCACTCTATAGACTCCGGGCTGGTGTTGGGAGGTGTTGGGAAAACCGAGTTAGGTGGCATCAAGCTGATAACGACCTTTGCGACTGCGGTGCCATTCAGTCGATGGACCACCTTCTGTCATGTCCGAGCTGCCCTACGTCATGTACCATAGAGAACCATAATAAAGCCAACGACAGAGGGATCGCCGTGGCCACATACTGGTTACAGGTGATTTGAAATTGAAGCTACAGTGTAAACATTTCGACTCGATAAGAAGAAGAAGTCTCCCTTTTTCTGTGCCGTGTCGGTACATGGCACAGAAGAAAAAGCAGTTCGAGTCAGATTTACCACAAACAACGGTTTGTTTGTGGTAAGTAAGCCTGCATTGAAACGCGGCGCTTTGTATTGGGTTTTCTCTACACAGGTAGATTTTAGACCTCTTCGCTTTATTGAAATTTTGTAATCAGAATTATTAAAAGAACACAAAACCGTAAGTCGAAAAAATTCGATGACCTCTGTGGGTCATCATGCCAAGCTGTCACGCCGGAGGTCTCGGGTTCGATACCCGGTCAGGTTAAGATAGAAAAAGATCTTTTTCAGATTGACCTGGGTCTTGGATGTTTATCTATATATGAATTTGTTATAAAATATAGTATCGTTGAGTTAGTATCCCGTAAAACAACTCTCGAACTTACTTTGGGGCTAGCTCAATCTGTGTGATTTGACCGTATACATAAAATATAATTATATAATAGTAAAATATATATATATAAATATATAACATAATAATAAAATATAATTAAATTAAAAAAAATATCTGTTGGTCTCTTATACACATTCATTCAATCATCATTAAGGCCATACCTGAATTATCCGGGGTCCAGTGCTGCCCCCATTTAAAATAAATAATTTCAAAGAAAACGGAGACATCAGTTAAGTTAAGCTTTACTATGCACATTTGCCAAAAGTGGCCGTTTTTCGCAAATGTGCGTAGTAAAGCTTAACGTTCTCACTTTAAACTGTATACAGTAGTTCATAAAATACTTTGAAGGGTTATCTAGGACTTGGTAGTAGCAAAATTTTAAATGATGTCTCTGTTTTCTTTGAAATGATTTATTTTTAATTGGGGGCAGCACTGGACCCCGGAAAATTCAAGTACGGCCTTAACAAACACAGGTGGTTGGCCCTGAAAACATATTTCTTTTGTAAGAGTCTCATATTGTGGGAAATCATCTTATGAATTGGGTCGCAGTCCTGCATCGGCGGAAGGTGAAATGCACAAAATTATCATATTATAAGACTATTGTTCCCAGGTTGTGTCGCATCCGCTTTCATAACGTTGGGATCAGGTAGGGTTAATGACGTAGTAGTTGGTCAGTAGCCTATAGTTGACCATAAATAATAGGGCGTTAATGTTTTTTTCAAATATGTAATTCGAGTTTGCTATATACTTAAGTGATGAATTTTGAGACCTTAGGACTTTATATCCAAATATCAGGTCATGGGATCAGTCAGGGTAAACAATACAAATGCCGCCCTGTTCAATAATGTTACAATCTTAAAGGAAATTAATAGTAACAAAGAAATATTTCATGTACAAAAGTTTATTTTGGTTTCTCACAATTATGTTTTAAAAAGATACACAATATCATCTATTTTGCAAATGTAAGTATTTATTTTACAGTTTTAAATGTTTTAAACATTAGTAACTGTTTTAAATAAATACTTTCAGAATTGTTAAGGATGCGAACAAATCTTACGAGTCAAATTCAAACACACTAGAAAGAACATTTTGATCTACATCTATAGACGTAGTGTGTCCAGCAATGTGTTAATTATATTTGCAAAACGTATTGGCAATTTTTCAAAAAGATCTATAGATGTACAATAAAGTTTTACTTATAATATGGTACAGAGTCAGTTACTAGCTCTTGTACCCTGTGTAATAATATGTGACGTTTCACAGGTAAAGGTACCTTATGGACGCTGGCACTTACGGCATTGTGTTTATTTAAGCTAAGTTAATTGTTAGAATTGTTTTTCTAAACGTCCTAAGCGCCAGCGTCTTCAAGGTACCTTTTACTTACTATCCGACGCGCCCAAACGCTAGCCAGCTTTAAATCCCAAGTAAAATCGCATTTTCTATCCTTATGAAAGGTAATTTCCTTCCCTTGTTTCCACTTAGTTTCTTCATTTTGTCTTGTTATGTTTTCTTTGTGTAAGTTGTATGTATGTATTTAAGTATTAGATGTATGTATGTTTATTATAATTATTGTATATAAGTATGTTTATTATATTGACCACCCCGCACTACCTAATTTCCCATCATTTTTTTCTATATAAACGAGGTTGCCTGAAAGAAATTGCTTAGCGATAAGGCCGCCTTTTGCGCATTTCCTAATTTTTAAGATAATTATGTTCTGTTTTTTACTTTTGTGCAATAAAGGGTATTGTATTGTGTATTGTATTGTACCTTTACCCGTGGAACGTCACATATATAGTACATGACAATGACAATAGGTGCATACATTTAAACATTAAATTAATCGTAACTTAATAATGCACTTTGCTATTGTCTATGCTATAAGACTGATCTTATAGCTGTAGTTTTGAATATTCAAATGCTAGAAAACTTAAATAGTCGTAAAGGAAACTACGTGTATAACTCGTTTATTATATTTTAGCTATACCAAAGTCATTTATTTAAAAAACAAAAGAAATACCAACGAACAAATGAGGTTATAATCCAAAAATGTAATTTGAAACAACAATTTTAACCAATTTACAAAATTAGGAACCGAAATATTACTGACTCGCAAAACGAGAAAAGAAAATGAAAAAGATAGATTTCACCAAGGTGTTATCTATTCCGGAGAAACAGCCCTATGATAGACGGACGGACAGACGACGGATAGACAGAGGAGTCTCAGTAATATGTGACGTTTCACGGGTAAAGGTACCCCTTGGACGGTGGCACTTACGACATTGTGTTTATTCAAGCTAAGTTAATTGTACAAATTGTTTTTCAAAACGTCCTAAGCGCTACCGTCCATAAGGTACCTGTACCCGTGAAACGTCACATATGATCCCGTTGGCACCCTTATAACCTCAATCGACTTTTACGATCTGCGCGGGAAGAGAAGCAGCTGGTACATTCTAGATTTTTTCTTTTCTTTCAGAACAATATGGTCACAATCAAAACTTTTCTCATATCGTTTGATTCATGCGCCCAATAAATACATCTTTCATTCATCGATACAATGGGATCTACGATCAATGTGTGAGAGCCGTACTAATATAACTGTCTCATGTTAACATCATATCTAAATCAATCAGAAGCTGACAAAACAGCGAAAGTGGTGCAAGATTGGACAAGAACGAAGAGCTTACCACTTAATAGAGGTTTCAATTAATAATTTCTTAAGGCTGGGTCTGATGTGAATAATCTAAGTTTAGCTCCCGCTTCACACAAATTTACTCTAGCCGAAGCGAGACAGCGAGACCATGCGGGGTAAAAAGATCATGGTAAGTCAATGAGGCTGGTTTTGGTTTTGAGGTTTTTTTTCGTTTTACAAAGAATATTTTAGAGTTATTTAAAAAGTAAGACATATTTAATACAATTATAATCGAAAGTAACAAGGGCTCATTTATTGTATTTATTAAATACTTTCAGTTTTAGTATAATTCTGAGGTGATTTAGACAACTTCGCTTTCTATCGAGAAAATTTTAAGCAATCGTGTTTTCGAAACATATTCTGTCTAGAGTTTGTCTTAAACTTTGCTGTGTTTTTATTTCGAAGTGAGTATTTCGTTAATATTGATAATATTTAAGATAGCTCTAAGTACTATCAGGGTCATACGTGCTCTTAACGGTTGACATTACTTAGTAGAAAGTTCTTTTTATGCATTACTTGAATGAAGTTTAACAAAATACATGTGTACTCGTATACACCCATTTTGGAAAAGTGTCTCAATTAGATTCGATGGTGCTTATAAACCACTTTTAGAAACACAAAACTTTTATACAATTTATGAGTGCCATAAACTAGTATTAAATTTTACATTTTGAAATTTCACGCGTAATATCCCGTAAATGTTTGAGCAGTGGATGCCATATTGCTCTGTGACTTCAGTTATGCATGTAAACAGAATATGTATGTATTTTCACAGTTGACACTTTAGTTTTTCGTATGTCTAAATAGAACATTGTTAAGTAGTGACAGGTGATCAAGTGCGTACCTAATATCCCCTATACTATATGAGTGTACAACCCACAGTTTTCGAAGTTAGGTAATCTTAACTGTGAAACGCATTTATACTTGCTTTGGATATAAGCTTCTTGAAAAAAGAATTACGAGTTTCATAAGGTTACTAAAATGTCGGTGTTAGATTTATTGGCGATATTATTGAAAGCCAGGTTGGCTAGTTTATGGCCATCTTATATCACATGGTGGTCGAGCATAAGATCCCGTCCCCGCACAAAAGGTATCAAGTTCGAATCCGACCATTCGAAATCACCTACCTCCGTTAAGAATTATGATCTTGCAATCTTTAAAACCTTTTTTCCTGTGACTGATTTATAAAGCAAGTACAGTTAATTTTTTTATTGGAATGTAATGTAAAATATTTTCCCATAGTTACCAGATTGCGTACCGTCACAGATTGTATGAGAGGTGTTATTTTTTCTGTATAAGCACATTTCACATATCATTTTTACTGGTCTGGGAGAAAAGAAAAAACATAGAATATACCAGTTGCTTCTCTTCCCACGCAGATCGTAAAAGCCGATCGAGGGAATGAGCGAGAATCTAAATCATATCAATGGCGGTGCGGCTAACAACCTGTCAACATTTTGATTCCTTTATTTAACTCGCCCACCATGACGCTAAAAGTGACCTGGGCCTTACCGCCCTAGTCTCTGTCTGCCCCGTTAGGGATAAAGACGTGATAGACAGTGGCGTAGCGTGGGCTTTTGCCACCCGGGGCCGATCGGAAATTTGCCGCCCACACTGCCTGCTACTGACCTCATTTTTAGCCACCCTATTTTTTTTTAATAATCATATTTCGTCGCCTAAATTGTGTCGCCACTTTCTTTCTATGCCGCCCGGGGCCATAGCCCCCCCGCCCCTCCCTCTATATATACCTATTCAAAAGATCGATAGAAATTATGAACTACATTGTATATTTCATGCTGTGAAGTTCCCTACATTCAATCAAAATGTAAATATTGCCGTTGTTAATGTTTCGTTTTTAATTCCCCTAAAGATATAAACAACGAGAAAAAATCGAAATGCTTCTCTCAAGTCCACAATTTAATAAACCCCGCAATAGTTCTAGCTAGACAATACCTTATGAGAGATTCCGGAAGACAATGGTACATATTTCTCGATCCTTTCGTACGGGACACAAAGTAGAGATTATGCATAAATCTTCTTGATGTCCGTTTGCTTGGACAGAATTTATTTTTATTTGATCCCTAGTTCTAAGATACGAGTAGCATTAAGGCCGTACCTGAATTTTCCGGGGTCCAGTGCTGCCCCCTTTTAAAATAAATCATTTTAAAGAAAACGGAGACATCATTTAAAATTTTGCTACTACCAAGTCCTAGATAACCCTTCAAAGTATTTTATGAACTACTGTTTACAGTTTAAAGTGAGAACGTTAAGCTTTACTACGCACATTTGCGAAAAACGGCCACTTTTGGCAAATGTGCGTAGTAAAGCTAAACGTTCCCATTATAAACTGTACACAGTAGTTAATAAAATACTTTGAAGCAGTCGACAAGTAACGACTTGGTAGTAGCCAAATTTTAATTAATGTTTCCGTTTTCTTTGTAATGATTTATTTTAAATGGAGGCAGCACAGAACCCCGGAAAATTCAGGTACGGCCTTAATAGATCCATCCGAATAGGTTTGTCACTTTATTTTAGCATAAAAAAAACTAACTTACAAATATTCATCGATTTTACTTCGGTCTGGCTTCACACACAACCGTAAGGTATGGCAAAAATATCAATATACGTTGGCTTTATCAGTGTAATTTTTTTATGAACTTTTATATTAATTATATAGAATTATATATAAAAGAAAAGTTCAGAAAAAATATAAATGTGTATTCCTGGATGCAGGCCGCTTTAAATCATTTTATCAAAGTCAAAGTCAAAATTTTTATTCAATGTAGGATAAATATATCACTTATTGAAAATCATTATTTTTTATTATTTTAAGTGCAAAACCTACCGATACTAGCGTTTCGCAACGACCACTGCTGAGAAGAAACGCCGAAAGAAACTCATTTACACAGTATTGGTCGCCTACGCGCCGGAAGAGCTTGGTCAGTTTAAATAGATATTATGCCTAATACAAGTTATCACAATATAACAAGTAAAGCTTGTGAATGAATTGTAAAATGTGAATTTGTAAATCCTTGGAAGACACTTATATGTCCCGCAGTGGACGTCAAGCGGCTGAAATTAAATTAAATTAATTTCCTATTACGTTTGTAATAAAGATAAATAAATAAATAAATATTCAATAAAGCGTCACTTCTATACGCTATTTATTGTGTGTTACAAGCGCAGCCGTAGCAGCAGGGTATTTTCTATTTCAATGCAAGAGAATACCTATGGGAAAATATATGGGAAGGATTGGTGAGTCAAATGCCTTAAAGTACTTAAATATTTTATTGCAAACTAGCTTTTGCTCTCTGGTTTGCTTCCTCTTCCTTTTTTCCATATTTTTAACCGACTTCAAAAAGGAGGACAATTCGACTGTATTTTTTTGTATTTATGTTACACAATATGTTTGCCAATCGGCTAGTTTCCAACAAGTCAAATCAGACACTTTTTTCTTAACGTCAAAACAAACATTTTCTATGGGATTTGTATGAAATATCGGACTGTGACGTCATTGTTTCTTGGAGTCAAATAGCGCTTCGTCCGTTTTCTGCATAAATAAATCTAAAATCACGTTCAAAGTGGATGTGATCAATGACAATGATATTACTTTGTGACGTTTTATTCCATTAACAGTATTAAACAATTTATTTTTGACCCAGGAATCTATCCAATTGTGAACCAATTATCCAATATTGATAATTCTTATTTTATTTGAGAGCCTACCTAGTTGGTCTCATATTAATTTCGTGAATTACAATGAAGAACTTTGGATATATGGAAGACGGTATGGAAGATTTGGAAATATGGAAGAAAAAAATTAAGTTGCTGGTTTGAAAAATCCCCAAGGCGCAATAGGTCGCATGAACTAACTGGTGACAGACGTCCATAAAGTACTTTATGTTTATGACATCAATATGGATATCAGGCTTTTAAATATTAAATGCTAATGCTCTCATGCTATCCTCGTCGACTGGTAGCACCCACGTGCCATCGTATTTTGTGACCACACTTCACAATCATCGTATGACATGCATATTGCATTAGGAGGCGTGCATTTATCGTTACTATAATTCTTTTTGATAGGTCTAATGAAAAAAGTTGGGTTCATATAATAAATAGGTATGAAATTATAGAATTTATTTCCTGCTGGTCTGGGAGAAAAGAAAAATCTAATAATGTACCAGCTACTTCTCTTCCCGCGCAGCCGTAATTGTAAAGGAGCTTGAAGGCTAGCAACCTTTCTCTATTTTGATTTCTTTCCACGTTCTCGCCCACCATCACGCTTAATGCCTTGGGTCTTGCAGCCCTGGGCTCTGTCTGCTTAGAGCCGCAACACTCAAAATGCTCTGACTGCCCTATTTGGGATAAAGACGTGATAGTGTAGAAGTAGAAATTAAACAAACACGTAGAAATTACTAAGTTTAAATTAGGTTTGTTTGTTTATCGTGTGTGTAAGTGGCCAACACTGGTGTCAGATTTTTCAAGCTGCCTAAAGGCATCTAACATAGCTTAACGACTGCCATACAATGATGACAGCCGGGACCAACGGCTACGTGCCTTCCGAAGCACGGAGGAGCTCAAGCAATTTTTATGCCACTTGTGGTTACCCATCCAAGTGCGGACCAGGTGCCGCTTTACTTACGAAAGCGCTAGTAATGTGCACTCCCGCCGGGCCACTGAGCTCCTCTTAATTATTAATACAACATTAAATATGGTGAAAGTAATAATAATATATATAGAAAATAATGTTGAAAAAGGTAGAAATAAGCAAGGACTGTCATTACGCGGTGAAGCAATTTATATAGGTTTTCAGGCTTCGCTTATCTTAAGTGGAGTATGGTCCTTATTGTATCAACCAGATAAGAGTGATATATGAAGAAAAAGAAGAAGCGAATAATATAGAAGAAAGAAATTAATATATTAATAGTGTTGAGACCAGAGATAATGGAGGTATACAAAGTGGACGGGACATACCCGTAATAAATCGAACCACGGGCTATACTAGATCATTATAGTATAATGAAATTAAAATTACAGCCGAAGAACAAACAATTGTTTCAACATTTCCATACAAAAGTGTGTAGCCGCCTGGGCGATTTGTATGGGAATGTCTAAATTTTTTTTTTTTAGTTTTAGTTTAGTTTTAGTTTTTGTAGTTCAATTTATTACGGGTATGTCCCCTCCACGTTGTATAGATTCCGCGATGAAGTGTCAAAAGTGTAACCTATTTTGAAATGTAGTGGTGTTTTTTTAACGCGGTACGTCAGGACGTGTATGACGTACTAAATAGAAAAGTCACCTAAACAGAAGTCTTTCGACAACGTCATTTAAATTTTGGTGTATTAAGCAACAACATTATTATTTTGTTGTATTAACAGGTAACATTTTTAACCGACTTCAAAAAAGGAGGTTATCAATTCGACTGTATGTTTTTTTTTTTTAATTTTTTTTATGTATGTTTTTTACGCGATATCTTCGCCAATTGTGAGCCAATTTTGACGATTCTTTTTTATTTGAAAGCCTTTACTACCAAGTTGGTCCCATTTTAATTTGGTGAAGATATGATGGAGAACTTTGGAGAAATGGAAGAAACTCCTTAAAAAAAATTAATTATTATTTTTGACGTTTGGCGAAGTCTCATTCTTGCAACAGTCAATGATATGAACAATAAAAGGGAAAGTTACACAAGATGGTTACAAGTTTTAAGTCAGATTCTCTCCATAAGAAGGTACATTCCAAGCTCTTTGGTTTTATCTAGACCATCTCTATATGAAGGTTCCTTTTTGGTTGAGACGAAGAAGACACAAATCCCGATTGAAATTTAAAATACAGCCTCCATATACGACATTTGTGATGCATGAGACTCATTACCGCTTTATGACGTATGATGATAGAAAATATCGAACATTCTGCCCCAGCGTCATATTTACGACGTTAAAATCCAATTTATTGACGATGCGAGGCATTTCTTGAGGAAGATCTTTGATGAAACAGTCCGTAGATGTGGGACCAGCATGTTGAGAACATATTGATACTTGAATGGAAATATATGTTCACTCTACCGGAACTCTCGTCCCATACTATGTTCAACACTGCTCAAATACTTTATCGACAAAGGATTACATAGCACTCATAGTCATAAGAATGGTGAAAATAAGCTGGATGGATAGAGTAAGCAATGTGAAGTTACTAGAAAGAGAAGAAGAGAGAAGAAATATTTTTTAAAACTATTTAACATAGAAGAGGGAAGATGATTAATCTAATAAGATATGACAATCTCTTCGGAATAGTAGTAGAAGGAAAAATAATAGGAAGCCGAGAAAAACCAACAATTCAAATTCCAACAAATTAAAGAAAAGTTAGGACTAAGGTCCTAACCGGGACTTTAAAAAGATGGGAGAGAGAAGAGAGGAATGAAGGCATCTCCAGTTAACTCCACCGACAAGAGCAAGCTCTTAAATTACAAGCAAGAATAGTCATGGACTTATCAATTCCAGAAGATTTTTCGATTATTGACACATAAGTTGCAGTATTTGGCGTCGCGAAGCAAAGCATCTGATAACCAAAGATGGAACTTTTCAATCATACGACGAGGATTTCATACTTAAGGTACGCTAGAATCGGGCTGTTTGTACTAAAAATTTGTCTCTAATGGGATTTATAAATATTTTATCTTAGCTAGCAACCCATACATATTTTGATTACCTTTTTTATATCTTCACGCCCACTTCACGCTAAAATTGGCCTTTGGGTCTTAAGTCCTAGGCTCTGTCTACCCCTTTCGAATTAAAGACGTTATAGTGTATTTGTATCTTATTTATTATTATAATATAAGGGTTGCTGCATGGTTTGCTACGCACTTATGCGGGCCGGCACTTTCGGTTCAGCAGTATTTGTCGAACAACAAAGCCGATTCGAAGAAATTGTATCGGCTTTTCCCCCAAACATTCATCCACATAATTATGTTCGATTAAGTGTGTAGCAACCCTAAGGTGGCATCCCTAGTTATAGGTTCGCAATGAGACATCTAGTGAAAATTAAAACATCATTGGATAAAATCAATTCTGAGACGTATTTCGTGGAAACACCTCGCCTTTATTTGAACTTACTCAGCAAATGTTACTTTTATACGGATTTTGCACAAAAATGTAGTTATTTCTGAAACGAGGTTTTTTGTTCGTTTTAGCTACGAATGAAGCAAACTGCCTTGTTCTAATTATGGTCACCACCTCGTGTACTTATCAGAAAATGTTATATGACAAGTAATTGATGTCGACCGATGTCGGTCGATGACGACCTCCGTGGCGTAATGGTTAACACGCTAGACCGCTAATCCGGAGGTCCTGGGTTCGATTCCCAGCCAGGGCAAGTTGGAAATGGCCTTTTTCAAATTGTTCTGGGTCTTGGGTGTTTATCTATACATGTATTTATCATAAAATATAGTATCGTTGAGTTAGTATCCCATAACACAAGTTTAAAAAAACTTACTTTGGGGCTAGCTTAATGAGTGTGATTTGTCCATATATATTTATTTATTTATTATTTTAATTACTAGTTATTCTGTGTGTGCGGATAGTAGACCCCGTGAGCTCATATATCCGACACTTTTCCCCTACTCTTGGCTTCGCAAAGCCTTCTCAGTGAAATCCGTCCATATATGTACAATGTGGAAGGGACATACTCGTCTTAAATCGAACTACAGTCTATACTAGATCATTAATCATTATAGTCTTATGAAATTCAAGGAACAGCCAGAAAACAAGTGTGCAGCCGCCCGCGCAATTTGTATATAATTTTTTTTTTTGTTTTTTTTACTGTAGTTTTAATTTAATTATACTATTATAGTATAATTAAATTAAAACAATTAAAAAATTAATTAAACATTATAATAATGATCTAGTTTAGACCGTGGTCTGATTTATTACGAGTTTATCCCTTCCACGTTATATAACGCTTTCTTCCTACCTTTCCCCCTCCACTCCCCTTTTGGATTTTTTTTGCAACATCTCGTGTAGATTGAAGAAGTCCTGTTCCTGTTCCTGTCTGATTGAAATTCGCCAATAAATAAGGCTAGAGCAATGTTCCACCCCTTCCCACCCCTATTTCTCCTCCAATCAAAATTCGCGATTGACTAAAAATAACTTGAGTACCAATTAAATCAAATAAATCAAAGAACCTGTATGCTAATTTTTAAAATCGGTTGATACATGCGACCTGTAGGCAGGCCTGTCACTCCCCGTTTAGTTACGAAAATGTACCTACATTATTACCTACTATGCGCGCAGATGGCCCCTCCGAGTGGTAAATTCAGTTATACGAATCGTTTGTCCAGAGTAATAAGAAAGAAATTGGCTTGCAATGGATGTCTAGATATCTATACGAAAAGGTGCTTAGTTCTGACGTGAGCTAAATTAAACCATATAGCTAGACCACATTGAGTAGATATTTCTTTAAATTTCTTTGCTGAGTGAGACTTCTGTACGTGAGTATTATTTATTCTGTGCTGTAGGCGAGAACAGATAGACCTCAGATTAAATATAGGTCCAGATACCATATACGCCACCCAAAAGTGACGCCAGTTAAAAGACACCAAAATTGGTGTCTTCGTTCTTAGCCCCGCCCACAGCTTGTCATTACGCTATGGAAGTTCACGGCGTTACTACGTAACGACACGGTGATAATTTATTGTAAAACTGATTGTTCGTGCAGTGAAATCGTGCAAAAATTACACTAAAATAAAAGACTAGGAGACGGATATCACTTTTCATAAGTAAGTAAGCTAATTTTCGACTAATTCCTACGTATTATTCGTAAAATTATTACGTAAAAATATTGTCAACAAACCAACGCCATGACATTTAGTGTTGCCAGAGCGTGGAATATTTTTACCATCTCTTATTATTGAGTCGACAAATCGTATGATTTGGAGAACAGTTTTTTGTATGTATGTTTACTTGTACATTTTGCTATGTATGTTCGTGTGAGATATTAACGTTAACATTTTCATATTGCGCTAAGAAAAAATTATAATATATTGGTAAGTAGGTATGTATTGACGAAATTTTGAAGTGACCGTATCAAGTATGAGTTCGTAATTGAGGATAAATAGTTAGTCGTTATAATGTTACAAATAACATTTATTTTTACCCGATTGCGCCAGAAGGAGGGTTATGTTTATCGAGTGTATGTATATGTATTTCTTTGGATCGCTCTACAGCCTAAACGGCTTGGAGGATTTTAGCTTGAGAGGTGTCATTAGATTTGTCTTAATTCTGAGACAGTGACATTAGATATATAAAAAAATTTAAAAATACAAAATGGCGAATTTTTGGCGCCAAATGACATATATTGTTTCAGTTCAATTATTTTTTCGTTGAAAACCAATCAATTGGTTTATCAAAAGAAACGATTTTATATAAGGATTACAAATATATATAACTTATACGTTTTAATGTAATTTGTAATGAAAAATACTAAAAGCAACATACAGGCTGACTTTTAAACCACCAGCCAAATTTCTGGAGCAAGTTCAGTCCATGATACTGAACTACTTTCCATAAAAACAATTAACGAAAAACTAAAATAAAAATACGCCTTTTCATGCAAATCAGCGCTCAGTTAACAGATTTTCTATGGGAGGACGAAAAATTTTCATCGATTTTTAATAACTTTTTTATAGAAAGTAGTTCAGTATCATGGACTTGCTCCAAAAATTCGGCTGGTGGTTTAAAAGTCAGCATGTATGTTGTTTTTAGTATTTTTCATTACAAATTACATTAAAACGTATAAGATATATAAAACGTATTGATACGCTGATGCTGTATTAAGCAATTGGGTTTTTTTTTTTTAAATAATTACTTGTTTCCGTAAATTTCCTACTGATCCAGTCATTGGACTGAAATAATAAGACGGAAAATGAATTCTGGTGGAAGTGGCAGCCTAAAGAAAGGATGTTTTCAGCTAACTTTCGTATCCAGGACACATACACAACAAAGAGTGGTCGTCGAACAATCGCTCAGGGGCTGTGCCTATAAAGGTATTTTATGGATTTTTAAGCACTCAAATAAATAATGTTGATTTGATACGTGTCTTTTTCTTTTACCAATTTTAATATAATTTTTGTTCACCTACATACACAATAAAGCTTAGGGGTCGTCCACATACTACGTCACGCAAAATTTCTAGACATGTCACGCTTTTTCCGATCCCAATGACACGTACCGACACGTTTGGCATGACTCCGCCTCCCCCTATCACTGTAACGTAATATGTTTAATGACCCTTACGAGGTTTAATTTTATACACTTATTTATAATATATATTTATCAACATCAACCGGGTTGGTTGACTGGTAGATAAGGCCATAGGCTTTAAGTCCGCCATTACACTTGTATTTGTGTATAAAGTTAAATAAATAAATAAATAATTTGTCAATATGAATAAGAACAACAAGTAAAAAAATCTCCCATATTCTGGGGTAATTTTCTTGCGCTGGGAACAATTTACTTCACACACACAAGAGTAATACACGCGTTGTGGGCGGTGCTCACGCACACGTATATCACGAAATGGCTTCACTTTGAACGTTAAATTTTGTTTGAAATGCTCAATCTAGATTAATCTAAGAGATAGACGAACAAAAGCATTTTTCGCCAATCTCGAAAGTGAGACGCTTCGTTCACTCGATCAGTTAAAAAAAACAGTAATTCCGATTGCGTCGAATATGTTCTAATTTAATAAATAAACTAAAGAGATGACTAAGAGAAACAGCCATATGCCTAGGAATCCTAGGATGCTACCGGGAACACGCTCGGATGAGTGAGGTTAATTATGGGTTGTGTCAGATAAGTGGCCACCAACTTTTTCCACGTTCACGCCCACCAGATGAGTCTTGTGACCGTGGAATCTGTCTGCCCCGTTGGAGAAAGAGGGTGGTAGCGTATTTCACACAGACCATGGATCAAAAACAGACACAGCCTCTGTATGAATAGCTGTTAGCTAGGTGCTGACTCAATCAGTGAGATTTGTCCTTGAGTATCTATATTATTTATTTATAAATTTGCGTGGCGATCTAAAGTCAAATTGCCTTCATTTAGGATCGTCACTTTTAGTCCGTGTATAATAATATTTAACGGCGTCGGGACGTGACGACCCCATCGCCCACTGGATTTCCAGTGCAGTCAGTCAACGCAGGGCAACTTGTGGCGAGCTGTTGGTGAGTGGCAACACCACGGACCCTACCTCCAGGGGACCATACACACATGCGCTTACGAGTACACACACACATACACACAGTTACACACCCCCCGCCTCTGTCTTGCCTTGACCGGCCGGCCAGAGTGGAGTCGCAAGAGCAGAACATAAGCTCCAGGGTGGAAGTGTATTGCACGTAATGGCGTAATAACGGGGAAACCCGCTCTCGGGGGTAAGCCCCGTGATGGTGAAACCGGAGCCGCACCTGTCGACACCCTCAGCTGCTCACATTGTGTTGCGCCCTGGCCGCATCTTCGTGGCTAGTAAGGGGGCCCACAGGCAGTGTAGCCAACGTGCAGCAAGTCACCATCTACCAGGCTAAAATTGTTGTGAGAGATTTTAGGTAGATGTCCGTATCTCACTCCATAACCCAGTTATCCGGTCCACTATCATCCCATCCACATAGCCCAAACCAAGTTATTCCCTCCCTGGCAATAGTTCGGCAGCTATGGAGGACTGTCCGTTAGTGCATCTCAATGGTACATTAAGGGATAGACCTCCATAGATGCAGCCATCTCACTTTTTAGATAAAAAGGTACTAAAAGGCCTCTTCATGTTGGCTTTGGCCCCATGAACGCCTCAAAGGACTGGGTCCCCATGGACCCGTGGCTGAAAAGCGTACCGACATAATAATAATAATAATGGTTTTATTTTCTCTCCAGTATAGGTACATAGGTGTATGTCAATTGATTGTCCGTGTATGATCGGACATTCATTCTCTACTGTAAAACACCTAAATCTGCCGTTTTGAACCATAGAAACTCGTCAAAAAACGTTGGAGGAAGTAATAAAAAAGTAACCTTCCGTTTGTAAGTAAATTTCTTATAAAACATTTGTATGAAAATTGGCTCGCCAGGTTTTAATACAAATTGAAGGACTTTCTTTATCTAGCAGTACGAGTATATACAGATCTGTGGTATTTCATATAAATTTCTTCTTAATTCCCCTTAAATTTCAATTCCCACTAACAAATAAGTTCGTCCCACTGGGCTTCATTGAAGTGAACACAGTGTGGGCGGGGATGTTGAACGTTTTAACAAAGACCGGGTAAAGAGATAATTTATTGTCAACTAGTGATCCACCCTTATTTTCGCGGGTCATTTCGCCCCACTAGCGGTGTGCCGTGACTAATCGTAGAGGCTACACACAACAGATTACTGTACGGACGTTTTGACGTGTTGCGGCCCATAACATATCTATGCCCTGTAGATATAATGTAAGTAAATACCTTAAGGCCGTACCTAAATTTTCCGGGGTCCAGTGCTGCCCCCATTTAAAATAAATCATTTCAAGGAAACCGAGACATCATTTAAAATTTTGCAACTATCAAGTCCTAGATAACCCTTCAAAGTATTTTATGAACTACTGTTTACAGTTTAAAGTGAGAACGTTAAGCTTTACTATAGACATTTGCGAAAAATTGCCACTTTTGGCAAATGTGCGTAGTAAAGCTTAACG
The DNA here is from genome assembly GCA_963576875.1 of Acrobasis repandana. NCBI lineage: Eukaryota > Metazoa > Arthropoda > Insecta > Lepidoptera > Pyralidae > Acrobasis > Acrobasis repandana. The sequence goes on along the minus strand of OY756230.1, from coordinate 2,701,950 downwards.
TTCTCATTATAAACTGTAAACAGTAGTTCATAAAATACTTTGAAGGATTATCTAGGACTTGATAGTTGCAAAATTTTATGCGATTCAAAATTTTAGGCGACTCTTAAGAGTCGCCTTACCCTAAACAGAATGGCAGCGAGCTTAAAGCTACTAAACTATCTTTAATAATATCGGATTCTTGCAAGTTAAAGCTGATCGGGTTAATTTTGAAGAATTTTCATTATGAAGCCAAATCCACGGCAAAGACGCGTTGATGAGAAAACAAATGTTTGTTCACTGGATACGTCTTGTTTTTTTAAAGATTTTGTTTTAGAGTGTGTTAGTTAATATAATAGTTGCGACGGAAGAATTTATATACTTTTTACGCAAATGGTTGTGGTAAAAGACTTTTGATTCTTTGTTCGCAACTACATATCATGGTTATAAAGTTTCACAACCAGTTGCGACAAAGGAGTTTAGTTTTTGTTCGCAACCTTCTTTAATATTAGTTTGAATACTATTCTTTTCTCGGGCTTCAATGGGAACTCTATAGGCTCAGACAAAAAAATGGTCTGAATGGCTAAACTTCCGACTGTCAACAGTATACAGGGTTATTTTTAATTAACTGGCAACCTTTTTGGTGCAAGTTCAGTCCGTGATACTGAACCACTTTCCATAACAACAATTATTAAAAAACGAAAAAAAAAATCGACTTTCCATACAAATCGGCGCTAAACCAAATGGATTTTGTATGGGAGGACGAAATTTTGTTTTCGTTTTTCGATAATTGTTTTTATGGAAAGTGGTTCAGTACCGCGGACTGAAGTTGCTCCAAAAAGGTTGCCGGTTAATTATAAATAACCCTGTATTAATATACAGGGTATAAGGTAAGGTTTAGTACGGTTTTAGGTTCTATTAGTGATCCTGATTCCAAAATTTCAATATAAGTAGTTAAGGGCTACAAAATCAACCTGTTTAATTTATTACATTATAAATGGAAGTGGTTAGTAAAGGTATTTCTTTACTAAGCACTTCTATTCAAACTAAATTTGTGTGTGAATTTGGAAGGCTGCCCACTTTACATGCATTGGCTTTGATCCCAGCTACAGAATAGCTATTGGGAGGATAGAGAGCCTTTCAACTTTTAACGAGGGTTCTCTAATCTAACCACATACCTACTAGTTTGTCTAGAGTTAAATACTTGTATTCGAGGTTTTATATCATAAAAGACCACCATAGTTTTGTCTTTTAAGTGCGTATTTTGACTGTGAAAACCAATTATGTGCCTACACTGTTAAAAACTATGTAATTTTACAAAAAATTATGTAATATTACATGCAAAAAATTACATAAACCTGTTAAACTCCCAAAAAATCTAGGAAATTTACGGAAAAATATGTAAAAATTACAAAAATCATGTAAAATTTTATATTTTATGTAAAAGATTTTTCGGAAATTTTACAGGTTTATGTAATTTTTTTGCATGTAAAATTACAAAATTTTTAACTGTAGGTATATGCAATTTCGTTAAAATGACAAAATTTTGCTGAAATCTGAAATAAAAGCTAGACTTCGTTTAGTAGTCTAGGGTAAGGGGACCATTTAATAGTATACTTAACGTAAATAATACTTTTTATTCCAAAATTACTATTGATTTCCAAGAATACAAGCAGACGAAGCATGACGCAAAAGATATTTACCTAGTAGAAAATAGAGATATCTGAAACCGAACATTTCAGCTATACGACAAATACAATTTTTTCTCGACTCCAAAGTAAGTTATCGCGCTTCTAAATCGTATTATTGACTGCTGCTGGGTACAAGTCATAAGCTGTAAGCGGATATCGAATTGATGAAATTGATTTTGAATTAAATAAGAATCGTCTTATTAGTATTATCTTCTCGCGCAGATCGTAGAAGTCGATTTAGGGAATGGGCGAAAATGTAAATCATATTAAAAGGCGATGCGGCTAGCAACCCATCACTAGTTTGATCCATTTTTTCACTATCCCGGCCATTATCACGCTAAAAGTGGCCTTTGGTCCTTGCGGCTGGGCTCTGTCTGCTTAGAGCCGCTACACCTACTACAAATACTAGCTTTCGCCCGCGGCTTCGCTCGCGCATCCCACGGGAACATTACATTTTTCCGGGATGTAAGTTATCCTTTGTCCTTCTATGTACTCCTAACTATGTGTATGCGAATTTTCAAGAAGATTAGTTCAGTACATAAAGCGTGAAGAGGTAACAAACAAACAAACGAACAAAAAAATATAGAAACTCACTTTCGCATTTATAATATTAGTTAGGATTAGGATAGGATTAGGATACAAACAAATTAAGTTGACAGTTATTAAAGAGAAGGTGACATATTACGTTAGGCCTTCTTGTTATGAGCGGTAAAACCATTATGGTTTTACTAGTTAGTCTGCGATTTTAATAATAAAATGGAAACGTTGAATGCTGCTGAGACACACCAACGTAAGCAATTACTTATTTCTTTATCTTTTCTTATACGTATGGTGTCACATTGTTTTATCATATGCATGCTTTTCTTTCATGCGACATCTTTTTGTTTCCTAGAGAATTAAGAGAAGTAATTCCTTTAGGACTTTTGTTTTAGTTCTTTCTGTTCAGTTTGTTTATTTTTCTTCCATGATCTGAACTTTATTTTATACGTTCAGCCCTAGATTGTATCACTAGATAACATTAAACAATGTCGTATATCGTAACATACAGACAGGTTGATTTTGCACCACCTAGGTATAAAGCCTTTCTCCATTTTAACTCATTTTTTAGGGAATGTAGTACGGTGGTTTGTTTTAACAAACATTACATTTAAATGTGCATTATTTAATACAAAGAGAAAATGAAATAACTTGTACAAAGACGGACTTATCCCAAGAAGGGATCTCTTCCAGTCAACCCAGTCTTCAAAAGGTTACATATTTTTGGAATGGGTGGAGTGTCAATATAATACAAAGAAATTTTGAAAATCCTAATACTAACTTAAAAACGGTGGTCTCCCTATTTCAGGAGGCAGCTCCACTTAACTCCACCGATAAGAGCAAGCTCTTAAGTAAAAGAAGAAGAAGGTTGACAGAATATGTATTCTTATACTTTCTTTGAATATATGTAACATACAAGGTTCAAAATCACCCTGTATAAGAAAACCGCTATAAGCTTATAACTCGCACCATGCAACATACAATTCAGCGTGCTCACTGCATTCGGTACATCGGACTGCATTCCGCCGAACAGATGCAGTCGCAGACATTATTAGATCCCGATGTTGAGCAAACTAAACATGTACTACGTAGGACTGCAATGTTAGGCTTTCAGACATTTCAACTGATTCCATACTGTATTTTTAAAATATCTAGTTTTACAGCACTTTTACCGTGTGGTTTCTGACTCGGAGGACTACTTCAAGTCTTCTCGTGAAATTCGTAGAAGGCGACTTAGGACACAATCTAAAGCTTATAAACATCAATGAGACCTCTCCATCCCGTCTGGCCAGCGTGGAGAGGGTAGGCCAAATCCTCTGGCTGCTCTGGCCAAGTATGGCTCTGATAGTACAAAGGGTCGTGCTCCTGTAGCAGAGACTAAAAAAGAGCTGATGATGATATTTTTTACGGCAGACAATATTCTGTCAGCTGTAAAAAAATACATTACAGAGAAAAATATACTAAACAAAAACAATACAGTGTAACAAAATATACTGAAACTATTGATATATGGACTGAATTCACCCTTAAAATAGTTTCTGTATATTTTGTTAGATCCTATATATCTTGTTACATTGAAGGTTTTCAATATAATAAAATTGAAATCTAATATGTCCGGTCAACAAAGCCGGCCTGACAAATGTTTGTGTAACAGACAATCAAGGTAATGCACGTAGCAAAATGGCGGTCCTCGGGAAATGTATGTACTTTATAATACTATATACTTAACAAGCTAGTACGTCACTCTGTAGATTCTCGATCCCCAGCCAGGCAAGATGGAATATTGTCTTTTCTCGAATTATCCTGGGTCTTGGGTGTTTTTCTAAATATGAATTTAACCAACACTCTAAGGCACATAGTGCACAAAAATATGTATTACCATACGTATTATGATTCCTTTTTCCACCTTCTCGCCCACCATCATGCTAAAAGTGGCCTTAAAGTCTTGCGGCCCTGGGCTATGTCTGCTTAGAGCCGCAAGATCCAAAATTCTCTGTCTACCCCAATTGGGATAAAGACGTAATAGTATGTACATATAGAACAGAAATTCACGTCCTCGCAATATGGTGTCCCCGCACCTCTCCTTTATCAAAGTTTGATAACTAAATAGATAAATACCTCCGGAAAAAAGTTGCAGATCACAGTAAATTTGGCAGATCATATGATTTTAAGATTTTACGGTCTTCCCTTGACTGGAGGTGGTTATTTCCACACGCGTCGCAGTCGACAGAAACCCGGAAGACGTTAATACTTTTTGTGAACTTGGTCAATACAGGGTGGCTTTTTAGCCACCGTACTGAACTACTTACCATAATAACAATTAACGAAAAACGAAATATAATTTTCGTATACCGATGCAAATCAGCGCTCAGCCAAATGGATTTTGTGTGGGAGGATATTTTTTATCGATTTTTTTTTTGTTTTTTTTAAATAGAAAGTAGTTCAGTATCAAGGACTGAAGCTGCTCCAAAAATTTGGCTGGTGGTTAAAAGTCGCCCTATACACCTTAAAAAAATTGCAACACTTTCCTGAATTTAAAGTAACACAATGCACATTGTTGTCACCCTGAATCATCCCTACCAAATTTAAATAACCAAACGCATGAATTAAACAAAAAGCATTCAATGGTGTCACATAGATGCAATTACGTAATCGATTGATTCTGTGGTTGCAAGCGCAGCTACATTTTTAGGGGTCCGTAGACAAATGTATCCAAGGTTTTAGGCATTCAAGATGCAGTACTAAAGTACTAAATTTAAATACTGCATCCAATGTATGGAACTCCAACTGACGTCACGATGTGAAAAACGTCGATGGTTTTAATTTTTCAAAAATCTTCGATTTCTTCGTGTCAAATTAAAGTTTTTCAACCTTTTTCTTGACGCGACCACCATGAATATATATTTTTTTTGCTACCCCCTGTTTCCTCTGTAAGGCTAAATTTATAATGAAGTACCTATTTACAGACTTATTAATTGTATGTGTGATGATTATTTATTTATATTTGTTCTATGTATGATTTAATTCTATGTGAAGCAAAAACGGATGGATCCGCTATAGGACAAATGAGTAACGTTAAACAGGCACAACCTCCATATTAATGTGAATGTGAGTCATATGGGTTTTTGTAACTTTTAAACTGTCGCGTTGCATTATTATTAAATTAATGCATACGGGAATTAACGCGAAACGTCAGCAAAATAAATAAAAAAAGGTACGTTTCGCGTTAATTCCCGTATGCATTAATTTAATAATACTTTTCTATTTGTGATAAGCTACAATTTTCTTTAAAAAGACTGTTTTTTATCATACTGAGGCTTTGCAACCAGATCGACCCCCTAATAGAGCCTTCACGAACCTACACGTTTCGTTGAATAACACTGATCGTACATACTACTCGTAGAAGCTCTCTTATCGGCAAGTCAAGCAAAAGCAAACGAAGGAATATAGGTCTAATACCTAGGTCACATACTTTTCTCGAAGCAATTCGAGGCATTTTTGACATCCCTGTGACTTCATTGTAGAAACAGCTAGAATCCTTTTTTATTGACCGAGAGAGCCCTAGAAATTACAAAATAAAAATCTCATTTTGTACTATATGGGGAAACCGAGACAAGGAACTCAATTCATAATTTAGCGTATGTGGGAGTTTCTAAAAAACTAAATTTTTGGTTCCAATGTTGCGTAATAAATATTAAAAAACCTTATTTATGCTAGAACAACTCGCACTTTACCAGTTTTTCAATGCAGATACGGTCTAATGCATTCAAGGATGGCACAAATTTTTTGTCCAAAAACATTTATATTGATCATTCAACCAGTAAGAAGGTCAGTGTTTAGATCAGAGTGGAATCGTGTCATATTGCCTAGAAATTTGACTGTTAGTGGACGCATTTGTTTAAAAATTGTAACAAATTAAAAATGACGAAGTGTGGAGATTTTGTGATTATTTTCTTCGGGTTGGTAGCCCTGACTGCTGCCGTTTTCATTACAAAAGGTAAGTGTGTTGTTATTATCTCAAGAACTTTTTCAGAGATATCTATAGCGGTTTCTGAAATTTTGTGCATTTTCTGAAATTGTTACATTGTAAGGAACGCACGGAACCCTTTTCTCTAGAATTGTATAACACGGTTTCTGAAATTTAGCGCATTTTCTGAAATTGCTGACAGGAACGCGTGCAGAAATTTTATATGAAAAATTTAAAAAGCGGCGCGATGAGTTACTGCGCTGGCTCCCACTATGTCATCAATTTTTTAATAGTCCATTTATTGTTTATCTAATATGGATTCAAATGAGTAAAACAGGTCAAATTCTGCCTTTTTAAGCGATTTCGAAAAAGGAACTTTCTGCCACGTGGAATAAACTTCCTGCAGCGGTGTTCCCGAACCGATACGACACTGAAACCTTCAAAAAACGAGTCTATATCTTTCTGAAAGGCCGGTAACGCTCTTGTTACACCCCTGGTGTTGCAGTTGTCCATAGACAGCGGTGATCACTTACCATCAGGTGACCCGCTTGTTCGTTTGCCGCCCTATAATAACATAAATAAACCGGCCAAGTGCGAGTTGAACTCGCGTGGAGAGGGTTCCGTACAATTAATTGAATTGTTATAGGTTTTCCTGTAATCTACAAGTAATGAACTATTTGTACTTTTTTCAAAATTGTAGGCTTTAAAATTTTACTTTCGGAGATCAGGCCCCCCCCCTGTACCATTTACCATTCCCCAACGGTAAATTTTGGTCTTATTTCTTGAATAAAATCAAAACTTTTTATTTTTCAATAACAACAAAAATATATTTGAGATCTTTATAACAAGCCCTTTCATTTGATATATAACATAGTAAGTTTTGCAAAACTTTTTTTTAAATTTCCTAATTTTACCCCGAAAATGACCTTTATTTTAAAATATTATTTATTTACTTTACACATATGTATTTGGGTCATAGGATTACACCATCCTATAAAATTTAACCTGATTCGGTCCAGTACATTCGGAGAAAATTGGCTGTGACAGACGGATGGACAGACAGACGCACGAGTGATCCTATAAGGGTTCCGTTTTTTAATTTTCTGTACGGAACCCTAAAAAAGGACGCTTCTCAATTCGAATATTTCATTTGAAAGGGTATACATGCATGTTGGTTCCACTGTCACCATGTGAAGATCTGATGATGGAATCCTCAAGAATTTGAGGGAACTCCTCAAATTTATTCACTCATTTGGTAATTTTGATGAATTTGTCAATAAATCAAGCAATTGCATTCAGAAAGTGTGTTTTGATGAACTGATGGAGAAGACCAGAAATGAAGTCGCTTTTTTTGTTTAAAATTATTATTATTTTTGTAGACATATTATTTTTTTCTTATAATGTATTCCGGAAAAGCCGTAGGAAGATTCTTGATGACGCGAGCCAAGCGTAGGTCCCGACAGTATGTAGAAGGAATGCATTCGCCCCCTGGATACGAACGCACATGGCCTTTTCTGGAACATAATTTTTTGACTCCTGAGTCATCATTATCATCATCAGGTCTTTTTTAGTCTCCAGTGCAGGAGCATGAACCTCTCTGTACTACCAGAGCCATTTATTAGCCAGAGCAGTCAGAGGATTTGGCCTAAACGCTTCACGCTGTCCAGGTCTTATTGATATTTATCAGCTTTGTTTGGCTTGTGATTCCTAAGTCGCCTCCTAAGACATCCGCAGGAAGACTTGGAGTGGTCCTATTCTACTCTGCTGGGAACCACACGGCTATGAGTCCTTAGTCTTGGGTCTTTTCCATCTTAGCGCGAGGTTGCATCCTCAGCTGTGCTGTTTCGGAGCCCGGGATGCGCTATTCCGCTTCTACTTCTCTAAAAGAATATGCATGTCAATGATCACCCAAGGATGCTGAAGACCGATCGAGTAGTAATAGCTGGAACAGTTTAAACAATTTGGTTGTCCTGGGTCTTGGGTGTTTATTTATATATGTATTATATGTATGTATTTATTATAAAGTGGATTTCCTGGCTGATTTAATGAATGGCCGAATAGTCAATGAAAAAATAAATGAAAAAAGCCTCGAATTCATATAAATGTGGTCGAAACGTTTCAAATTCTTCTTATCGAATATATTCAGCAAACTCTGACTAAACGCAGACTATCTATAGTACACTCACGTGCAGAAACAACTAGACTTGCAGTGGTGCAGTCGCTCCGGCATGGTAATGATTCTTGTTTTCTTCGACTCATTTTGCCAGCAAGTGTACTCTTCGGAAAACGAGCAGGCCACATACACCTCGTTACGTGGACATTTCTGACCTTTAAAGTATAAAAACGTTTTTGAGGAGATTGCATTTTAATTTTACTAGTGTGGTGACAAGGACCGTCCGACCGTCGTTTAACGTTACAGTATTGCTATTTTCGTAGAGATCTGATATTGTTTTACAGATAAAATATAGCCTATATTACTCACTGATTACGTATAGCTTTCTGTAGGTGTAAGAATTTTTAAAATCGGATCGGTAGTTTTTTAGTTATCCCTAATAACTTTTGAACCGATTTTATTAAATCTAGCTAAATCTCGACACACTAGGCTTTCGATTTAAAAAATCCGAATCTTAATCGGTCTATTTCTTAAGGAGCTACGATGCCATAGACAGACATACAGGTACACAGCCACGTCAAACGTATAACATCCCTCTTTTTCAAAAAGGTTAAAAACAATATGATAGAAATTTCCATTGAAAAAACGACTACTTCTGTATTTTTTGCACGAAGGCCGCGGGCCGAGGGAAGCAGTACCTAATTAAAGTTAGTGAAGTGTATAATTAACTATTAGCATTAGCGGACTACGGAACCAGAGAGGTTAATTTTTTTTTTCAACTTGCCCCCTCCCTCCCCCCACTCCTCACCCCTGGGGTGGGCCCTGAAAGGCCCGGTAACGCTCTTGTTACACCCCTGGTGTTGCAGTTGTCTATGGGTAGCAGTGATCACTTACCATCAGGTGACCCGCTTGTTCGTTTGCCGTACTATAACCACAGAAGACGGTAAGATTACATACAGAACGGAATCTCCTAAGGTTCGCGCAATATGCGTCCCCGTTCCCCGTCCCCGCACCTCTCCTATTAATTTTGCTCCTACTTTGGCCCCACTTGTCTCTACACCACCTGTCAGTTGGCTGGTAGAGAAAGCCCAAGGCTTTAAGAGTGTTACCCTAGACAGAATCAGAGTTTCTCATACAAACGTAGTCTACGTTTTATTTTGAAACGTCGTGCCTGATTTCGGTAAAAATTTGTATTTTTAAAGAAATTGAATATATCTAAGGTTATAATTGGTTTTCACAGTCAAAATACGAACTTGAAAGAGAATATAGTGTTAATTATATCATTTTTGACCACCAGTATGGAAAATTTTACACCCTTATAATTTTCTTTCAAGTTCATATTTTGACTGTGAAAACCAATTATAACCCTAGATATATGCAATTTCTTTAAAGTTACAAATGTTTACCGAAATCTGACATGTCGTTTCAAAATAAATCGTAGACTACGTTTGTATGGGCAAGTCTGGGGTAAGAGAATTCTTAAGTCCGCCGTTTACAAGTTTTGTAAAAAGTTGAAGAATTAAATGAAAATATAATATTTACTTAACAAAATAGAGTGACTCAATCCAAAAACACAAAACAATATGACACAGGAAATGTTCATTTCCTATAGAAGGAACTTGTTTATTTTTTTAACGAAGGCCGCGGCAGCACTACCTTATTAAAGTTAGTGAAGTGGTTAATTAGCTTTTAGCATTAGCGGACTACGGAACCAGCAGTAATTAATTTTTATTTTATAACTTTTAATCATGTGGTGACGACAAAGTACTTTCTGAGAAGGTTTATTAGCGATGATTACCTTAAAGACAAAAGACTGGCTTTAGCGCGGGTTCTCCTTAAAAATTTGTATACTCACGAATGTCATGATGTGGGTGCACTAATTTTACAAATTGACATTATTTTAAAAATTTTCAATTTCAATAATATTATTCTAAATTTATAATTATACATAACAATGTATTGACGTATGTAGTCAACATATCTAATTTTAATTGCCGTATTTAAAGAAAATGCTGCAGTGCAGTTTGTTGCCGCTTCTTCTGCACTTGCGCTTAGGAAGCGGCACTAAATGTAGCTGAAAGTATAATGCGCTTCTTTCAAGTTCATATTTTATTTTATTTACTTATTTATTTAAAAAACTTTATTGTTCCACAATAAAAAAAATAGTACAATTGGCGGACTTAACGCTAAAAGCGTTCTCTCCCAGTATATAGGGATAAATAGATTTTGACTGTAAAAACCAATTATAACCCTAGATATATGCAATTTCTTTAAAGTTACAATTTTTTACCGAAATCTGACATGTCGTTTCAAAATAAAACGTAGACTACGTTTGTATGGGAAAGTCTAGGGTAAGGGGATTCTTTAGTATTTTTTGTACCAAGGCCGTGGTTAGTTGTAGCCTAATTAAAGTGACTCAAGTGTATAATTAGCTATTAGCATTAGTATGCTTTAGAATCTTTTTGCAGTCATCGATTCGGTCAGTAGATCGGGAGTTAGATAACCAACCAATGAGTCTTCATAGACTTGGTACTGTAATTCACTGTTTAAATTAAGTTAAATCTTAAAATAGGGTCAAAAAGTAGAGTAATACTCTTATAGAGTAGTTGGAAAAAGATTTAGATTGGTTATTTAAAAAAATCTTGTAAGATACCTTACGTCCAGCAGTGGACGTCATGCGGGTGACATGATGATGTTGAATTTTGTACAGACAAATACAATGGTTCGATTTTTTTATATAATGTCGAAGACGTTAAAAACCACATCAGTCATTAAATGCTGTGCGTTTAATTATAAATGATGTATTTTGTTCTCTTATAAAAACCCTGGGTTTTGTTCTAGACGAGTGCCCGTCAAACGAAGAATACCTACTCTGTGGCTCAGCGTGTCCCTTCAACTGCTCAGCTCCTAAGGGCCCAGTGACGTGTTCCGAAGATTGTATTGAAGGCTGCTTCTGTAAGACCGGTTTCCTCAGAGACGAGAACGGCACATGTGTGAACGCTGACCAATGCATTGGTGGTGAGTTTATAAATAACAATACTCCTCCATTACTATAATACGGCTGTCACTCTGTGTAAAAACCAGTAACCTCGTCAAGTCACCTAGGTTAGGAAGCGGACCCCGGGCTCTGTAGCGTTACCGCTGAGGATGCAACCCGGAATATACTCGGATGATGATGAACTATAATACTGTAGTAGTAAGGTAACTTAACTTCTTTGACGACCTCCTTGGTGTAATGGTCAACAGGCTATTAGCCCGCCAATACGAAGATTCTGTGTGGTCGTTTTATAGGTCAACCACAAAACACATGATATTACAACATTTTCCAGATAAAAACCCAGCCTGCGGTGACAATGAGGAGTTCCTTGCTTGCGGCACTGCCTGCCCTGGGACCTGCTCTACGCCAGATCCCCTAGTGTGCGGCCTGGCTTGCAGCATGGGCTGCTTTTGCAAGTCTGGCTACGTCCGGGATGAGACCACAAACACGTGTGTGACGTTGGATAAATGTCCTCCTGGTAAGACTTCTGTTGTGATCTATCGAGTTCAAATGACCACATTATTAAAATATTTAACAGAGTCACGTGAAGATTAATTATTACCTTGTAGTCACACAAAATCTAGTGTAGTCAAAATGCCTATAGATTAAACTATCTACAGTATCTGTATACCTGCCCCGTTGTGTGTGTGTGTCCGTAATCAAATCTTGCAAGTTAAATTAGATCCACTTCCCATTATTTGACTGAGCTGAAACTTCACTTATGTAAATAGGGTGACAATGCATTACTATGGTACCAATGACCTGATCTCATCTCATGATGAAGATGGCCACGGCGTCTCTGTGATAAAACAACATAACCCCACCGAGTTTGGGATTTGTCTTAAGGAACACTTTAAACTTTTTACTTCGTTGTTCTAGCAGGCCTGTGTCACTCCCCGTTTAGGTATCGAAAATGTACCTACATTATTACTATGCGCGCAGGCGGCCCCTACGGGTGGTAAATTCAGTTATACGAATCGTTTGTCCGGAGTAATAAGAATGAAATTGGCTTGCAATGGATGTCTAGGTATCTATACGAAAAGGTGCTGAGTTCTGACGTGAGCTAAATTAAGCGATATCGCTAGACACATTGAGTAGATATTTCTTTAAATTTCTTTTTTGAGTGAGACTTCGGTACGTTAGTATTATTTATTTGTGGATTAAGATAAAAGCTTGTTTCAAAAAATATTTTTTAAATAATTAGTTTTTTTTGTATCTCAGCTACGTAAGCGTTTTGCTGTCAAAAGTCTCAAGTGTATCCATGACTGCATCCAGCTCTTCTGATTATACTCAATACTTAATTGCTCCTCAAATTACATTCAGACTAAATATACAGTGTTGTGTGATCCCACAATCATTTAAGAACCCTGTTGGGCGCTGCAAAGCAGAGAGGAGGAATCTCGGCATAGTTATTCATAATGACAATTCTGATTTATTTATAATTACAATTGTATTTATTAGATTTTTACGCATGTTATTAATTTATTTTTTTAATTTTTATAAATATTTTTATCATATTTTTTTCAATTTACCTTCGTGACTCGTGGTGACTCATAAAATTTTGAACGTAGAAGTTGCTTTATTTGTTTAATATTTTTTTCGTTATAAGTACATATTATTAATGCAATTGGTATATCCTAGTATATCTGATCAAACAGACCTGAAATCATTCATTTCTTTATCTTCTTCCAGAGCAATGCTTCATCAAAAATGAAGTGTACGACATTTGCAATGGGGCTTGCGAGGCATCTTGTGCTGACCCAGAGCCGATCTGCACCAAGCTGTGCCAAGGAGGCTGCATCTGCGCTTCTGGGCTCCTTCGGAACGATAACGGTGACTGCGTAAGTGTGGACAAGTGCCCTAAAAGCAACTCTACTGACCCTGGCCTTTTGGGGAGGTACCTGAATGTTATCAATAAGATTATACATCTGTCTACGGTGTAATTTGACTGGATTTTGAATTTAATATTATTCGTTTAAGACTTAGTTATAGGTTTAGTTCAATATGCAATATTGATTCTATGTATGTAACATATATTGTTATTTGACTGGTCATATTTAGATGCTTCATGGCAGTTCCAACTTTATTACGTACTATTGGAACTGTGTTTCAACTTTCTAGGTTATTTACAATTGAAAAAGTACTTTTTAAGTTACGGCATAATGTAAAAAATTAAATATTGAAAAGAGGATTTGTAATATGTACTATTTTTCTTACTCTATCTTCTATTTTCTCGGTTGAAAAAATAACTGACTCACATGTTGTTATTAAGTACATTTTTACCAAATATAAAAATAGCAACTACTATTGTTAATTATAAGCAAATAAATGTTTACGAAATAATTTATTTAAAACTTAATATTGTTATATCATTAATTAAGATTAAGTAAATAAGCATAGAGTAAGGTTAGTATACAAAATGTCTATAGATAGTAGAAAATAAACCAATAATAAATATAGCTATACAACTGTTTTCCGTTTTCTTTGCCTGGTTCGACATTGGAAGCGTGATTATGTTCGCGATCTGCAAAATAAAGAAATACAAATGTTTAAAAAAAAAGCGAAAGAAAAACTTGCATTGTTAAAATAACACTAGGTACAATATAATATAATTAAAACTTTATAAAAGCTCATTGGCCGGGTTCCTACCCGGCCAATGAGCTTTTATAAAGTTTAGATTCGTTTAGTTTTATAAAGTAACTTGCGAAAGCGTACTCCTGTACGCTTTCGCAAGTTAAGCAACCGGGTGTGGTCCGCACTTGGATGGGTGACCGACCGCAAATGACAAAAAATTCATGAGCTTCGAAAGGCAAGTAAAGCCGTTGGTCCCGGCTGTTATCAATGAATAGCAGTCGACAAGTTAAGTCGGATTCATTTAGGCAGCTTGAAAAATCTGTCACTGGTATGTGGCTACGCTTACGCACACGAAAAACAATCAGTAATGCTTTTATACCCAGGTTTCTAAATACTAACATGTAGAACATTTCTCCGGGAACGTTTACTTACCTACCTACATGTTCGCAATAAAAATATATTTCTTGGACAAATACGGGTACCTATTAATATTTTGTACAGAAAATGCTCTTAAAAATTTGGGGCTGAACAAAATCTTTCTGGATGTACGTACAAGTACATGTTGGCATAAACAAGTAACTCTCAGTATGGAAAGTTGGAAAATGCATACAAGAATGTATACAGTAGCGCCATCTATTGATTTTGAGTTGTACTAGAAATATTATGCATGGCGGTTTCATAACGCCCAAGCAAGGTGCATTTACTGTACTTGACAAGCATTAATATCTGCTTGCGTAGTACTAACCAAGTAACACAGATGGCGCTACTACGTATAAACTGAAATATGGTATCTGGTTAAATACATAAAAATTTTTGTCTTTCTTGAGTCCGTCATCATCATCATCACCGTCTTTATTTTGTCATCTTTGCTGTAAGCATATTTTTTAAATATTTAAAACATTTTTATGAAAACTAAATATAATCAGTAATAAATGTTTCTATTTTATATTTATGGTAAGTATATATGTATAACCTAGGTAAGTAACTAACTGAACTGAAAGAACGGGATCGCTAAGGCTAGAGATGGGTTTTTGAGACAAGAAATCTTATAAGTACCTACCTACTTTTTTTAGAAATGATCGCACGTCTGTATGAATTTTTTCGACTTTTAAATACAAGTGAAGCTAATAAAAAGCGTGTAAAAAAGCATTTTTTAAATCAGTAGTTATATACAGGCTGACTTTTTATCCATCTGCTAAATTTTTGGAGCAAGTTCAGTCCATGAATACTGAACAACTTCCTATAAAAAAAGTTATTAAAAATGATAAAAATTTTTCGTCCTCCCATACAAACTCTGTTTGGCTGAGCGCTGATTTGTAAGGGAGGGCGAAAAATTTTTATATACTATACTGCAGATTTTTTTTTAAATACGATGGTTTTAGAAATATTAGTAGTAGTACCGACCCTAAAGGCAAGAAAGTCAGGTCCCTCTTAAAAAGATTGTACACTCACAAATTTCATAATATGGGTACATACAAAATTTACAAATTGACATTATTTTAAATTTTAGTTATGACATCATTCTTAATTTATAATTATGACATAACAATGTATTCTCAGACCATTTATTTAATTTTAATATAAGTTTATTTGTAATTTGACTATGTATATTATTTATATTTGTTGTTATAGCGGCAACAGAAATACATCATCTGTGAAAATTACAACTGTCTAGCTATCACGGTCCATGAGATACAGCCTGGTGACAGACAGACGAACGGACAGATAATCAGACGAACAGACAGCTGGACAGCGGAGTCTTAGTAATAGGGTCCCATATTTACCCTTTGGGCACGGAACCCTGAAAAACGCGCTGTGTGTCTATCACCAAGCTGTATCTCATGAACCGTGATAGCTAGACAGTTGTAATTTTCAAACATGATGTATTGCTGTTGCCGCTATAACAAGAAATACTAAAAACAGAATATAATAAATATTAAAGGGGGGCTCCATACAACAAACGTGAGTTTTGAGATTTGGCGTGATGTATGGGAGCCCCGCTTAAATATTTTATTGATATTAAATTATTTATTTTGAAAGTGAATATACAACTAAATATTTGGTGAATATTTCAAGCGTCTACCTGTAGCCGTTATTAATATAGAGCAAAAAAAAACGGCAAATAATCTCTTCTAAGTTTTTGTATCGTTATATCTCAGAAACGGTGACTCTTAGGAAAAAACATATTTAGACCTTTGTTATAGATAATTATCTGATACAAGTTTTATCTGAACTAATTTTATGATATTTACCGTTTATCTGAAAATTGCGAAATACTCGTTTTTGTGACCTTTGACCCCCAGTATTTTTTTTCCAGGTATTGGATCGATGAGGACTTTTTAGATTTCATTAATTAAGTGTTTCGAACATTCCTGCCAACTTTCAGCTGGGTGCGAATTATTGTAACCTCGAATGTCTAAATTGACCGAACTATTATCAAATGATACAAAAATCCAAAGATAAATAAATGATTTTGACTTTGGTATTGAATATGACTAAGATATTGATGACAACGAACACACGGACTAACCTAGTCATAAATTCCCATGGAAACAGACGTCACCTTTCTATACTCCTCTTCTCTTATCCCATACGTCAAGTAAGAATAGGACAAAAAGTCCGATTGGTTGGAAATCAGCTGGAAGACCATGCTCTTGGAGCCAGTCTGGCCGCGCACCATGTTGAAGGTCACCTCACCGCCTTCATCCACCGTTGCAGTCACGTCTAAGTAGGTGATTACATAGCCGCTCTGAAAAAAGGTTAATGTGTGACGTGTGAATTATCATCAGGTCTTTTTTACTCTCCACTGCAAGAGCACGACCCTCTTTGAACAACCAGAGTCATAAGATGAAAGCACTGAGTAATAATATACTACATGAAAGTGACAAACTTATCGGTAAGGTGCAAATAAATTATAAACAATATAGAATGCCTACGAAATGGCATAACTGTTCCCAAAAAAGAAAGTAAGAACCTAAGTTGTAGGGTCTTGTATTGCACTGGCAGATTGCTGTGCGGGAATAGGACGCTTACAACTTTAGGTAGATACGATTTTTAAGAACGCTATGTATTTAAACATAAGTATTATGGAAATATAAACTTTCGTACGTGGCATTAAGTTTAATTTTGAATTTTTTTTTAAATTATTACTTGTAGTCATTCTAGATTGTATTCAATTCCTTTGGTTATGTACCTTAGCAGTAGCGGTGACTGTCACAAAGAAAGGGTCGTAGTTGTTACGGTGCCGATATCTATCTGACCCTCCGTACATTGGTAGAGAATCTGCAAACAATATGAAACATAGATACATAAATAGTGTAGGTTCATATCTAACACGAGTATGTGTACATAATATGTACCTATACCTACACATACTCGTAAGTGTTAAATACACACATATTATGTGTTCGAGAAGATAGTGTTGCTTTTAGACTGATAAATCAAAATAGTGATGGGTTGCCGCATCACCCATTTATTCGTATTTTCGCTTATTGCCTCGATCAGTTTTTTCGATATGCACGGGAAGAGAAGCAGCTGTAACATTCTTAGTTTTCTTAGTTTTTTCTTTTCTCCCAGACCAGTTTGTTTCCTTATAATCATGTCTTACAAAATGTACTGAAACCATTTTAAGGGTGAAGTCAGTCAATGATACTGAACAACTTTCCCCAAAGAAAATATATTGTAATTTGTAACATTAAAAATTATTTTTGTCCTCCCTTACAAGTTGACCGATCAACTAATCCGAGTTTGTATGGAAAGCTAAAAAAATATTTTTCATATTTCGATATACCTACCTAATATGTTAATAAAATAAATAATTGAAGTAACAAGTTTATTTGCTAGGCAAATTAAAAATCCCCCGACTGTCAAGAGCGCCTTCTAGTGATATCCGTAGCGCCATCTATATATTTGCTAGAAAAGGCCCTGACTTTCAAGCGTTAATCCCCAATAACTTCTAAACGTCTGAACGGATTTTTATCAAACATACCTAAGAACCACTGCAAGGGAACTTGCTTTCACGTAAAAAAACCGCATTGTTAAATGTAAATGCGAACAAGACCCAATGCATTCGATTCTCTCTTCCTAATGTGAATCAAGCCTGCGTTGACATACTAATTAATGGCCAGAAACTCGATCTGGTTGAAAGTACTACCTTTTTAGGAATCACAATTGATTCGAAACTTCAATGGGGCGCTCATATAACTAAACTTTCTAATAGGCTTAGCTCTGCGGCTTACGCTGTTAGGAGAATAAGACAATTGACAGATGTAGCAACTGCTAGACAAGTCTACTTTAGTTACTTTCACAGTCTAATGTCTTACGGGATACTTCTATGGGGGAGTGCAGCCGACATTCAGACTATTTTTCTTTTACAAAAAAGAGCAATTCGTGCTATTTACGGTTTAGGATCGAGAGACTCACTGAGGGAATTATTCAAGGAAATAGGTATACTTACTTTTGCATCACAATTCATATTTGAAAATATAATGTATGTAAGGAAAAATATTTCCATGTTCAATAAAGTAAGTGATTTTACAGATAGAAATTTACGTAATAAGAATGACTTAGTTAGCCCGTATTACAGGCTGAATACAGTCAGTAAGTCTTTTATGGGGAAGTGTATACTTTTTTATAATAAATTGTCAGAATCGGTCCTTGATATGCCAGACTGAAAATTCAAAGCTTATGTAAAGAAAGTACTTTGTGAGAAGGCTTATTATAGGACCGATGACTATCTTAAAGACAAAAAGGTCTGGCTTGAGCTTGGCGCGGGTCCCTCTTAAAGGTTTGTATACTTAGACATGTCATAATTTAGGTACATTGGTACATACTAAATTTACAAATTGACATTATTTTAAATTTCGTAATTCTTATAATTCAATTTAATTATGACATAATAAACAATGTAATCTCTGTCCATCTATATAACTAATTTTAAGTTTTTAGTTTGTTAGTTGACGTCTTTGGAGAAAACGTGCAGTGCAGTTTGTTGCCGCTTCTTCTGCACTTGCGCCTAGGAAGCGGCGTAAACTTAGCTTTAAGTAACGATTTGACGTCAACATTTGTGCAAAACAAAACAAAGTGACTATTATTAAGAGATATTATAAATATCCTATGATAATAAAGATATTTTGAATTGAATTGAATTGAATTGATTGAAATCGGTCTATCCGTTCGAGCGCTACAATGCCACAGATAGACTGACTGGCTCTAGCGTCAAACATATAACACCCCTCTTTTTTGTCGGGGGTTAAAAATAGACATTCATTATTAAGCAAGCAAGTTGCAGCTGGCACGAATGTCACAATTTATATTTCATCTCACCAGACAAGCTTGGCAGAAAAATATAATCAAATACAAAGATAATGTAATCTAAGAAACTATTATTGTAAGCATTGCAGTCAAATTGCTCTTAATCCAATATTCCGCCTGGAAAGCAGCCAAATTGTATTATCTTGTATGGATAAAACAATTACGGACACATTACTTCAGTGTTTGTAACATGGTAATAAGGGAAGACGACTTTCATGCTCTACTTCTGTAGAAATAAACAAAGCTTACTTCAATTTCGAATGGCTACCTACTATCATAAGTGCCTATATATGCTGGATTAGATTATCGTAGGTATCGACGGTGCCATACCGGAGTTTATCGAGCGCTTAGGCATGCATCATGACGACAATATTTATTAAAAATTGCAACAAGCTAATGGTCACACAACAAGGCAGATTAGAACCACGTAATGTTATTGAAACAGTATTGTAACTCAGCCCTTTCCTTAAAATAAATACGAGTACCTACAGCCACGCGTGCGCTAGGGCTGCCGGCTTACATTATTTTAATTTAATCTACCTACTTGAGTTTCTTTCTTGTTGAAGTGAAAACTTCTTTAGCGGCGTTCTGCACTTTTTTTGTAATGAGTAAAAAATGATAAACTCGCGTCAGGACACGTGTCCTGATCGAAAATTCGTAAGACGGATGGAGAGTAGACAGCCGGCGTGGTGTAGGAGAGGAAGTATCCCCCTCTCTTTCTACGGTGCGGCGAAAATGTATGCCTGCGCCTGCTGTTTCGTTTAGCTAAGACATAAACTTTTAATGTCATATAAATTGTCATGTTTGTGTACGATAGCGCAATAAATAAATATTGTATTCTACCACATAAATGATAGTACTTTTATACTGATAATTAAAGCAATTCGTGCAAAATTATTCCCTAACCATTCCAAAATATCAAAAATGCATCACGTTAATATTCAAGTTTTCACTTCTGCCGGCACTCCCGGAGTGCAACCCTTTTTATTGTTTTTTATTACTACTATAATTATTTTATAATGATATTTCGTATATTTCAATATAAATTACTAGCTGTGCTCGCGACTTCGTTCGCGTGGTTGTCGGAACGTAATGTTATATAGCCTAAAGCCTTCCTCTATAAATGGACTACCCAACAAAAAAAGAATTTTTCAAATCGGACCATTAGTTCCTGAGATTAGCGCGTTCAAACAAACAAACAAACAAACTCTTCCGCTTTATAATATTAGTATAGATAAATAAATAAAAAAATATATAGAGACAAATCATACTGATTAAGCTAGCCCCAAAGTAAGTTTTAAACTTGTGTTATGGGATACTAACTTAACGATACTATATTTTATGATAAATACATATATAGATAAACACCCAAGATTCATGACAATTTGAAAAAGGCCATTTTCCAACTTGCCCTGGCTGGGGATCGAACCTAGAACCTCCGGATTAGCAGTCTAGCGTGTAAACCATTACGCCATGGAGGTCATCAAATTGCAATAATATATGTAAGTAGTTAAGTACATTAGTAAGTAGATATACAGCCTGGGAAACTACTACTAGTTTTTTTATCGCGAGCGTAGGTAAGTAGGTCACTAGTGTGTCACTTTCAATGTAAGTAGGTAATTGTACTTATTTCAAACCATATAATATTAACAAATCACACGCTTACTTCTAAAAAAATTATTACACGTTCGTCGGTCACTGCGGCGCATCCCTACTATTGTGTACTGAGTCGCGGACCGTGTGTACCGAACTCCGAAACGCGTAGGTATGATTCAAGTTCCGACCGTCTGTATGGAGACAGAATACTGTTAGATAATATTACCGTGGTTTCTACAACTTCCTTTGCTCGTTGAAAAATTACACACTGCAAAAAAATCTTACTATATTCTCTCAAGAAAGTCATAGTCATTTGTAGATATTACCTAGTGGAATGTGTCTTGAAGTATTCTCATTTATACTGGGTATTTAAAAATTAAAAACTGGAGATGCTGTTTGTATGAACTTGTATTAGCGGAACACACTGGAGACTGACAATAAAAAAGTAAAACACGTAGATGTGCGTCATTGCTATTCGAATTCCATCAGGCGTTCGAACATGCCCCCGGGCGTTGAAAGCTTGAAGGTTTAGCTTTCAACCGAACTTGAAGATACAGGTAACGGGCATATCTTGCTAAAAGCCCTCCAGATCACACCAGTAGATGTCTTGATATCAGCGACACGAGCGATGCCGTCAAGTCCAGGGTGAACTGCCACAACTCTTCCTAGTTTCTATTTCAGTGGTGGAAGATTATCCTCCTTTACCACAACCATAGTGTCCAGTTTCAAATCATCCTTGTTGGTACGCCACTTTACCCGTTGTTGAAGCTCAGCGATGTATTCTTTGCTCCATCGAGTCCAAAAATGCTGGCGTATTTGTTCAATGCGTTGAAATCTTGTCAAATGATTAATGGACTGAGTCTGGTAATCTTCTTGTGGTAAGGATGTTAGAGGCCGCCCGATGAGAAAATGACCTGGAGTCAATGGAGAAAGATCTGCCGGATCTGACGAAAGGGGTGTAATGGGTCGCGAGTTTAAAACTGCTTCTATTTGAGTAAGCGTGGTGTTAAGTTCTTCGTAAGTTAATTTACAATTGCCCAACACTCTGTTTAAATGAAATTTTGTCGACTTAACACCCGATTCCCATAAGCCTCCGAAATGGGGGGCTCCTCCCGGAATAAAATGGAATTTAAGGCCTTCAGCGGCTGCATTTTCACCTAAAGAGTTACAGTTGCCCTTAAGAAATTTGGAAATCACATTATAGGCACCAACGAATGAGGTGCCACTATCGGAATAAATGTCAGTTGGTTTTCCTCTACGCGAAATAAATCGACGTAAAGCGAGTAAAAAATTGTTACTTGTGAGATCACCAACCAGCTCTAAATGAATAGCTTTGGTAGTAAAACAAACGAATAGTGCAATATACACTTTTACTAGCCTACAACCACGACCTTGACGACTAGCGCATAGGAGAGGACCTGCATAGTCCACTCCAACACTTTCAAATGGGTAGCCGTCTGGAAGAAGTCGCTGCCGTGGCAGATTTCCCATTAAAGGTGTAACAATCTTACCTTTCATACGTGTACATATAACACAGTTATGGTAGCAGGCCTTTGCCAAATTTCTACCACCAATAGGCCAGTACGTTTCCCTTATGGATGCTAACAATAATTGAGGACCAGCATACCTAAACCTCCTATGTTCAAATTTAAAAAATAATTTTGTAAAATGATGAGTGGACTGTATAACAATAGGGTGTTTTTTCTCTTTTGAAAAATTAGAGTTGTCAATGCGACCCCCAACACGCATGATATTGTTTTCATCCAAGTAAACATTAAACTTTAAGAGCTTACTTTTCTTTGGCAAACAATGATTATTTAAAAGTAAATGGTATTCAAGAAATGATTCACTTTGACAAAATGAAATAATTAAATTTAAGGCATTCCGTAATTCTGCTTCTTCTAAGAAGTTTGACGCTACTTTTTGTTTTCTACATGCTCGAATAAATCTTAAAACATAAGCTACGGATCGAACAAGCCTTGAATAATTAGAAAAACGACTAAAATCAATGAATTTATAATTACTTGTATTGTCAACAACAGACGTCAATGAGACGTCTGGTTTGGTCTCGGGTAACGTATCGTTATATTTATTGGGCTGAGCAGGCCATTCAGAAGAGTCAAGCTGGAGAAACTTGGGACCTGACCACCACTGTTCTAAATCTTGTAGATGGCTGGTATCCACACCACGAGACAACAAGTCTGCAGGGTTTTTATCAGTTGGAACATGTCTCCAATTGCAGTTGCTTGTCTTTTCTTGAATTTCAGCGACGCGATTACGCACAAATGGCTGAAGTCTAGAAGGATGCATGTGTAACCATCCTAGAACTATTGTGGAGACAGTCCAAAACCAGACTTGATTGACCTTGAGCCGAAGCGAATCAACTACCTTTTCATAAATCCGAAATCCAATTAACGCCCCACATAATTCCAGCCGAGGAATTGTTGTTGGTTTAACGGGCGCGACACGACTCTTTGCCATTAGCAAGCGAACAAAAATCTCACCTTTACTATTGACGCTGCGCATGTATATGCATGCGCCGTACGCACGTTCTGATGCGTCAGTAAAGACGTGTAACTCCAACGACTGATACGAATCGCAAATAACATGACGTGAAATGCGTATGCTATTTAAAAGGTGTAAATTATCACGAATTTCATTCCACCGCCTATGATGTCATAAGGCAATGGTTCATCCCATGACAGCTTTTTAAGCCAGAGGCTTTGTAACAAAATCTTCATGTTAATTACGCATGGAGATAAAAGTCCCAAGGGATCAAAGATTCGCGCAATGACTGAGAGGATTTCACGCTTCGTGTTGCCTTTAGAAGCTAGAGAATTTACAGGAAAAAGAAGTTTGTCAGTGCTGGCATGCCAACATAAACCTAGTATTTTTTCTGGATTATCACTGCCAATATTTAAGTCAAGTGATGACGTCTGATTATCTTGAGATAGCAGTTTAGATTCATTTGACCTCCATTTTCTCAGTGGCATACCAGCAGATGCAAGCACATTAGTAACTTCTCTTTGAATGGTCTGAACTTCAATAAAAATGTCGCCTCCTGTAAGTAGATCATCAACATACATGTCATGTTTGATGACTTCGGCAATCTTGTCATTATCACATTCAAGACCTAGCTGTTTAAGGCAACGTGTTGCCAAAAATGGAGCGCTAGACGTACCGTAGGTCACGGTGTTTAAAGTGAATGTTTTAATTGGCTCACCTAGATCGTTGCGCCACAGTATTTGCTGCAAATGCCTGTCAGATGGATGGACGACTATTTGTCGGTACATTTTTTCTAAATCTGCTGACAGAACATACTTATGCTGTCTGAATCGCAGCAGGATTGCCAGCAGATCATCTTGCACAGTTGGACCAACCATCTGAATGTTATTAAAACTAACGCCTGATGACGTGGGAGAACTGGCATTAAATACCACGCGTAGCTTCGTCGTCATACTCTGCTCACGCAACACCCCATGATGAGGGATAACATACCCATTTGGTTTTACTTCATCGGCTTTAGTTTCAGACATATGGCCTAACTTTGCATATTCTGCCATAAAATCGTAATACATACGACTCAACTCGGGTTTGCCCTTTAATCTACGCTCTAAAGAATTTAGACAATGCTTAGCTCTTGAATGCGAGTCCCCTAAAGAAGTAGGACTTTCTTTTAATGGTATACGAACGCAAAACCGACCGTCTTCAAGACGAGAGGTGTTTTCAGCAAAGTGTTCTTCATACAAGCGTTCTTCCGGTGAATAATTAGATGACTTTGCACATACTTCCTCTAACTGCCAAAACCGTGTTAAGTCAGTTTGAATGTCTACTAGAGACTGAGTTGACTCCGAATCAACATGAGTGAAGTTACATTTTATATGACATGTTTGTATACGATTAGTGACATGCTTACTCGTACCAAAAATGGGACCGGAAATTACCCAACCTAATTTTGTTTTACATATAACTGGCATGCCCTTACCTAGCCTTAACTGTTGTGAACCTAATAAATCCCAAAATAGATCACAACCAATTAAAATATCAACTTCGGCTGGTTTGTACCACATAGGGTCAGCCATACAAATATTAGGCGGAATATCAAAATTAGAAATATTTATTTCATGACACGGCGTGTCACTAGTTATCATTGGTAAAACGAAGCAATGAAGTTCTGAAGAGAAGCTATCATCTAATGACGTCATGTTCACATGACACGTTTTACTAACACTTGAGACAGCATTGTTGATGCCAAGGATTGATCGATTCACCTGACGAGTCTCTAAGTTCAACTGCTGACACAGTCTTTCAGTCATGATACTAGAGGTACTTCCACTGTCTAACACCGCTCGGACAATATGCTCCTGATTTGTGCTGTCATATAATTTAATTAACGCGGTGGACAGAAGTACATTACACTGATTATGATTGTAAACATTTGCTGATAATGCAACATTGTTAGTACTAATAGACGTAGGCTTTGATGGACAGACGGACGATGAAGAAGTTGAGGGTGCTGTTTCAGATGAATAATTATTGTCTTGACCTGCCTGTTGACTTACATTACTGACGTGAATAAGTGTATTATGACGTCGTTTACAGACCTTACAACCTGGTTTCTTACACGAGTTGGCGAAATGGCCTGTCCGGAAACAATTAAAACATATTTTATAAGTAGGTAACAATTCCAATCAGGCTTCAGCATTTAATGCAAGAAACTGAGAACAATTCGCTAAATTATGATTACCTTTGCACTTAGGACACGGTTTTTGAGTCAGTTCCGTGCTTGACTGCTGATTAGAGCTACCTGACACTGTCACCATAGACTTAATTTTAGCCGTAGACTTGTTAGTTGAATGGTTACCGCGCGACAACTCTAATGTTTCTATTAAGTCAGCGCGACTGCGAAGAAATGTTAGAAAATCATCAAATGTAATTGGATTATTTTGATCCATACGACCCTTAAATTCTTCCCATTCTCGATATGTCTTTTGATCTAATTTTTGTGTAATTATATGAATCAACAAAGTATCCCACTGTTTCACAGGTTGATTCATGGACTCGAGTGTTCGTAGATTTTTGTTGACTTGATCAATCAGATGCTTTAATATAGCGGATGACTCTTTCGTGATTGGTTCAATATTAAATAAAGCTGAAACATGGTTTTGTATTAATAATCGCTTGTTATCAAACCTATCGCACAAGAGTTTCCATGCTATTGAATAATTGCTAGCCGAAAATTGTACTGATTGGATCACCACAGCAGCGGACCCTTCCAGAGACGTTCTTAAATAATGAAATTTATTTATTTCATCAATCTCATCGTTATTGTGTATAAGGCTAGTAAATGTGTCACGAAATTCAAGGTAATTATCATAAGATCCGCTGAACTTAGGGAGCTGGATAGTCGGCAACCTTACAAGACGGCGATTTGCATGAGAACCATTCTCACTACCTGCACTCAGCAACGGCATTGAGTTTGGTTTTGGGACATGCAAAATACCTTGAGCCCTAGCTATAGCTTTATAATATCGAGACTCGAATTCCTGACGCTCTAAATACTGTTCTTCAGGATTTTGAACTACACATTCCATTCGTAACTGCACCTCATCGTACTGCTCAAATAACGACTCCATTTTTCCTACACGCAACTGTAATTCTCTGGTAATAGACTCATCTATAGTCATGTCACTAAGCATGTCCAAATAATTGATAAAGGAGGTTAAACGTCCTTTGAAGCTAGCTCGCTTCCTTACCAGATCTTTTTCGTCAGACATTATGGAAAACGAGTGTTTTTATCAACCTTAGAATGTAAGTACTTATACAATTAAAACCATAAATATAACTACCTAGTCTTTATATGTACTAATTAGGTATTCGTAACAAATCCTATTAATGCTTATATAATCTATTAGTTAAGTACTAAGTAAACACAACAAAACAGTGTAGTAAAGTTTCATATATGTACTTGTAGGTTTTAGACAGTTATAAAATCAATGTACATTTATGTTTGTACTTACCTATAGATACGGTTAAAGACTTGAAATTATTTTACAAAAGATAAGTGATAACAAATAACAAACAGCTGATAACTCGACGCTTCAACAGTTATTAATAATAGGCCTAGAATAAAATGCAACAAGATGCTACACAGGTCGGTACCTAACGCACGTTATCAATTAATCATACAAAGTGAACAATAACACAATTCGTACTTTTTATTATGAATTAAGCTAAATAATGTTGCACTGATGCATACAATACTCATATAAGTACGATTTAGACTTAATCCTTACGAAATACATGTACTTATTACATTACAATGGTGTTGATAGTTCACAATGCTATAGGTACCTATTTATACAAATTAAATTTAAATAGGCCTTATCAATTAGGTAAATAATATTTTTTACTAACCTGCTCAATAGAATTACCTTGGAGTGTTGGGTTATATACCTATTTATAAATAAAGTTTAACACCACACAAATTGTAATTTTTCATTCAGTATGAAATTGGCGGGCTTTTTGGCGGGATTTTTCAAAACGTCGATTTCTCCAATTTTAATGCGAATATTTCTTGAAATATTATCTGATTCTCTCAGTTTCACATCCGGCTTCGGTCTAGGACCAATGTCTTGAAGTATTCTCATTTATACTGGGTATTTAAAAATTAAAAACTGGAGATGCTGTTTGTATGAACTTGTATTAGCGGAACACACTGGAGACTGACAATAAAAAAGTAAAACACGTAGATGTGCGTCATTGCTATTCGAATTCCATCAGGCGTTCGAACAGAATGTATATACGTAGCAAGAAATTCCCCTTCAAGAACGAGTACACAAAGACATAACTTTTTACGAACCCCATGACGAGGCGACTTTACAAACAATGTGATGGTAAGTGCAAGTTGAGTCCTGAAATGGGGGTGTGTTTCGTGTTGCACTCTAAACTTAAACATCTCTGGTATATTAAGGACGCATTTCATCATCATCATCCAGTGTTCCAGGCCCGTGGCAAATTCATAGGATGGTATCTCCCCCCCCTCCAAAATAAATTTACTTGATTTTCTTATAATTAAAGGTTTAAATTAAAAGTACCTAAAAGTACATATTATTTAAATGAGACACATTTTATTTCAGAATTATTTTACAGGCCTGGATACGAGTCCTATCCTGTCCTAGCCTATCTCGAGTTTTTTTGTTCTTAATATACCTAAGGAATAATAAAACGAAACGGCCCCCCGTCCCGGGGCCCCTTCTGGCTGGCGGGGGCCCGTGGCACGCCACTGGATGCGCGTATTCCCGGTTGCAACCTCAGCGGTAACGCTTCAGAGCCAGGGGTCCGCTACCTAACCTAGGTGATTTGACGAGCTTACTGGTTTTTACCCAGAGCGACTGCCGTCTGACCTTCGAAACCCAACGGGTAGACCAGAACCAATCCTAGAATAGGTAAACAAACGCTAGATGGCGTTCGGGATCCACAGCTTTACGTGTCTTCCGAAGCATTGAATCATCTTTCTTTTCGGATATTTAGGTGATTTAAGCCTGCAATATCCTAACAAGACTGGAAACAATTTTTCACAAAGTATGCTTCGTACAATTTTTTACAAAGTACCTCCGGATCACCTTGATTTGTTGGTAGTCGGTCAAAAAATAATGAAACACTATATTTTCTTTCAAGTTCATATATTTAATGTTAAAAAAACCGTCAAATTCGTTAAGGGGATACATGAGAATTTTTCGGGGTCTAGTGCTCCATTTGAAATAAATTATTTGAAAGGAAACGGAGATATCATTTAAAATTTTGTCTTTGTGAAGTCCTAGATAACCCTTCAACCTATTTTATGAACTACTGTTTACAGTTTAAAGTGAGAGCTTTTCTTAGCTTTTTTGCCAAAAGTGGCCGTTTTCCGCAAAAGAAGAAATTAACAGTAAATTAACAATAGACAGTCATTTCGCAGACACACGGCAAAGTTAAATACAAGACTTTTTAACTACCAACCAAATTTTTAAAGCAAGTTCAGTTCAACTAAATTCTATAAAAATGATTTTTGAAAATCGATAAAAAAAAATTGTCTTCCCATACAAAACTCGCTTTGCTGAGCGTCGATTTATATAAGACGACGAATTTTTTTTCTTGCCCTAGCTGGGGTTCGAACCTTGAACCTTCGGATTGGTGGACTGGCGTGTTGACCATTACACCACGGAGGTCGTCTCCAAATTATATAAAACTTACTCTCATATTCAATCCCAATCCTGAATTTCTCCGTGTGAAACAGCTTAGGGGCTGCCATGACTCCAACCACTACACACAGCAGCACAAAACACCATCTTTTTTGGATCATTTTTACAAAGTTTTCAATACAATTGTTACAGGAGTCAAGAGATTACTGAATTCTTTATTCAACCGTCATACTATCATTCTTTATCGAGATAAATTTGTAGATTGTTCCACTTATTTCACCATGAGTAGTACCTACCTACGTTAAAATAGTATGTCCATGTCACCAAGTGGGGGTCTAAGTTCAATACCTACCTAGCGCAGGAAAATTCTTGTACTATACGTGGAAGGGACATACCCGTAATAAATCGAATCATGGTCTATACTAGATCATTATAGTATAATGAAATTAAAATAACAGCCAAAGAACAAAAAAAAAATTTCGGCATTCCCATACAAATCGCCCGGGCGGCTGCACACTGTTGTATAGAAATGTTTAAATTTTGTTTGGTTCTTTGGCTGTTATTTTAATTTCATTATTCTATAGTGATCTAGTATAGGCCGTGGTTCGATTTATTACGGGTATGTCCCTTCCACGTTGCATACATGTTTCAGAACTCAGAATCACGAAATCAGACAATATAGATCAATAAATAATGCCCTTGTTTTATTGTCGCTCTTTTCTGTATTTTGACTTTATGGCAATAAACAATATGCGACCGTTCTCGTCACGAATTGAATAACAATTGCCGGAGCGTGAAGAATAAATGAATGAATGATTCGTATTAGTCACTACCGGTTAAAACTAGCAGTGTCGGTTTGATCTAAACATATTCCAATATTTATGAAAATAATAAATACACATTCTTCTCAATAATTATTTAAATAGTCAAATTAACTTCTTATTAATAATTACAAAATGAATTAAGATAGTAACACATAAACACACGGAAAAACGAAAAAAAATCATATTCTGTTGTAAAATGGATAAAAGAGCCAAAGCGTATGTGCCAAGAGGAATAAACCAAACTACAAGAAGAGATAAGACCACCGTTTCAATTTTAAGATGCAGCATTCATTGGAATGTCGCAATTTATCTATCGATAAACCTATCTTTGCAACTTGTTCCAACCTACATTACTTATCTTAGATAAACTGTGTCATAGTAATTTCTGTTTTTAAGAAAATAAAACTTTTGCCTTGAACTTGGAACAGAATTTTTATAGAATAAATTTCTATTGGCCGTGTGACTTGTTGCCTAGAAACACTACGCGAAAAGAAACTACACTTAAGCATGTGTGCACGTAAAATCGCTTGCGGCTATGTGTGGGTGTCTGGATGTGCGCGGGGGGGGCCTTTTCCGCTTAATGTTTTTCATTTAGAATCTTGATTACATTTGCGTGGTTTATATCAAAATATTTTCTTTACTTTTACAATTTATGAGTATTTTAAGAACGGTCGAAGTTTAGGTAAAATTTGAGCAAAAAGCAGATTTTTGGAGGCTTATACTGAATTTGTTTCTCCAAGTTTTGATTTTTATTTCAATAGAAACCTAGAAATAGCGCACTAAAATCCTATTAGTTCGAAAGTTTTAAAGAAATATCTGTAACAAAGCTATAATCTGCATTGCTGCATCTGCATGTGAGGCCAATTGTACTAAAGCTGGGAGGTGGGACCTTACAGCGGTAAATGTATATTAATTAACCAGAAAATTGTCCTGTGTCACACGAAATGGTCCTAACCCTGATGGCCTTTATAGCAACCTTAAGGTGACGTGGGTTCACAATTAGCAAAACTGTGCGTGTTTTTGAAAAATCACTGTTATTAAAATACTCCAGTTTATTCCTCAAAAAATTTACATACAAGGATGTTCTATAGACAACTACAAAAAAAATAATAAACAAAACACTGCGAAATATCGTCGAGCACGGCTCCGGCCCTTCCTTCGCTCTCGACGAATATTTCACTGTGTTTTATTTATTATTTCTTTTTGTATTATATTTATATTTTTTTCTGTAGCCAAAACTGATAGATATTTAGATAATACATTTTTTGGAATAATTTTCTTATAAAAAGGCGATTGTATAAAATAGTAATACGTATTATAAAGGCAAATTTAGAGGTATGTTTGTGATTTTTTTCTATCAAGCCAAAAATGCACAATCGTGTTTTGGCTATTATGGGTGTCTGTAAAAAATCCTTAAGATTTTTATGTAAATTTTTTGAGGAATAAACTGTAGTAGTTTAATAACAGTGATTTTTCAAAAACACGCACAGTATTGCAAATTGTGAACCCACGTCGCCTTAATTCTGTTATGACATGATGCGATGTATCAAGCTTTGATGTTTCGGATCAATTAGATTAGCAATATTTTAAGAAACTTTCTGCGGGTTTTTATTGTGGTAAACCGCCTTTATCAAAAAAAACATTCTGTATAAAACAGAAGCAATCACGTGTCTGTAAATTTCATAAATTTATCAAATAGTGAGTAGGAAATAATACTATAGATACACTATCATGTCGTTATCCCTAACGGGGCAGACAAACCCTAGGCCGGTAAGGCCCTTATTATAATTATTTCTTACTCACTTTTTAATAAATTTACACACACGCGATTTCTTCTGTTACGAGAACACAATAAAAAAAAAATGTCTGAATTTTTTTGCAAAAAAAACCCCGACTGTCAAGAACGCCATCTAGTGATGAGTAGCGGAACTACCAATACGACTTGATATCCGTAGCGCCATCTATTACTTGCTAGTGAAAGCCCTGACTTTTTAGACCCCTAATAACTTTTTAACGGTTCTTCAAACATAGCTAAGAACCACTGCAAGGGAACTTGCTTTCACGTAAAAAAACCCGTATCGAAATCGGTCCATCCGTTCGAGCGCTACGATGCCATAGACAGACAGACAGTTTTGGAAAAAAGTGGCTGTGACTTACGGCTACGCTTACTTGGCTACGGAACCCTAAAAATACGTAACACAGACTTCACTGCGTCGTCGGCTGGTCATGCTTATCAACTTTTATTGGTTTGGCATTTGA
Source organism: Acrobasis repandana (assembly GCA_963576875.1). Lineage (NCBI taxonomy): Eukaryota > Metazoa > Arthropoda > Insecta > Lepidoptera > Pyralidae > Acrobasis > Acrobasis repandana. The sequence continues at coordinate 2,669,880 of OY756230.1, read as the reverse complement.
CGAGTTTTATCGGCGCCATTATTTTAAGGCCACTAACGCCATAAAAAGTGCGAAGATATAGCCTTAACTATATTTTTTATTGATCGAGCGAGCAAAGCGTCTCAGTTTCGAGATTTGATAAAAATGCTTTTGTCCGTCAGTCTGTCGGTTTGTTCTCGCCTATAGGTCGCATTTATCAACAGATTGTCGTGAAATGTTATAAGCAGGTTCGATAATTATACACCCTTATTTTTAAATTAGTATTGTAGGTACACGCCAATTACCTCTTTCTTCCCATTTCCTCTCGCGGGTGTACTGGAAGAAATAGCTTTAGAAATAAGTTGCACCTAAGTACTATGTTTTCCTTATTTTGTATGTTGTTTGTAAATTTTCAAGTGTACTTGAATAAATAAAGTAAATAATTAGTACACAAATTTTAATGGGTGATTCAGTCCATCATTTTGAACAACTTTTCCCAATAAATGTATATCAAGGCGAAAAAAAAAATTGACTTGTCATATAAATCGTAGTAGTCACGTGATCTAGTTACTAGGGGAAGTGAATTCTTTTTTTCGTATTTCGATTTTCATTTATTGGTAAAAGTTGTTCAAAATGATGGACTGAATCACCCCTTAAAATTTGTGTACTAATTTAAAAATAAGGGTGTATAGAATTCTAATGTCGATTCAGTTTTTGGAAATTTTTCTTCGGAGATATGGGGGTAAACTTTAAGAAAATCATATTTATCGCAACTTTTTTGTCTGAACAACTTTTTAAACCGATAAACTTTAACGGGTTGGGCGTGAGTCGTGAGGTTTACAGCTCACAGAGTTCACGGCGCGGCGCGTACGCCGCCCGCACCCATGTCGTCCCCCTTTTTCGTCATACCCCCGCGCCCCTGTATTCCGCGGGCGAGAACTCATTTACCACGCGGTTTACCTATAGTTTTTGACATATTATACTAAATTTAAGCCATTTCTTTGAAATTACAATACTGCCGAATCCTGACATCGTTTAAAAATAAAATTCCTTTGATTTTTCGACACTTCTACGACCTGCATGGGATGAGAAGCAAGTGGTACACTCTATAATTTTTCTATTCTCAATGAGAGATACAACTAAATTAACGCATTGATTGCAAAATATCCGTATTCAACATTTTGCTTCACACCTGACCGTCTCGTTGGGTTTTATTAGGTACAACATCCCCCTACAAGTATTATACCCGCCCCTAATTATGTTTATCTCTGCGCTACACCGCCAAAACTATCTTGAATCCGGAATATTGCCGTCCTTATAAATCCGGTATAATGTTGATGACATAGACAAAATATGTAAATAGACAACTGAAGTTATTCTTCTATGTCCTTGAAATACAGATAAAAATTGATTAGGTAACGCCCATTGCCTTTTTGATTTTTTCGATTGTGACATTTGTGCATCTCATGCCAATTTAAAATAAACTGGTCAAGTGCGAGTTAAATTTGTATGATTTCAAAAAAACCTAGGGTTCCATACTTCTCATAGGTTTTTTCTGAAATCTATAGGTAAAATCTATTTCCTGTATTTTATCCAAATATTAGACCCTGCTGTTTCGTAGCTAAGGACTGGTGGTGAAACTTCGCCTATTGTCTTAAACAACTTTAAAAATACCTATCTTGAAATTAAAAAATAATAATTAATATAATATTACTTACATTATATATACGAGTATTTGAGATTCCATTTGATATGATACACGACATATTTAGCAGTCTTTTTGTTTTTTGTTTTCAAATTTACCCCCCATAATAATAATTGCCCTCCATAATATTTTTATCATCTTAAAGGTTTTTCTGCAATCTAAGAGTAACGAACTATTATTTGTATTTTATTTCAAAAGTGTAGGGTTAGTGGTTACGGAGAATAGGGGAATGGTATTTTTATTATTTGTTTTCTTAAACAAGTTTCTAAAGTTTTGGGCATATTTACTTATCTGCCCAAATAAATGCCCAAGGGAAAGAATTATGGGCGTCTATTAGGAATTTTCCCCATTTGCCTTAAGGCCGTACCTAAATTTTCCGGGGTCCAGTGCTGCCCTCATTTAAAATAAATCATTTTAAAGAAAACGGAGACATCATTTAAAATTTTGCTACCACCAAGTCCTAGATAACCCTTCAAAGTATTTTGTGATATACTGTTTACAGTTTAAAGTGAGAACGTTAAGCTTTACTACGCACATTTGCGAAAAACGGCCACTTTTGGCAAATGTGCGTAGTAAAGCTTAACGTTCTCATTATAAACTGTAAACAGTAGTTCATAAACTACTACCGACTTAGCATATGTAATTAATTATTTTCGAATGCATATTAACAAAAGAGGTTCTTTTATTTACGATTTATACTTTATATATTCATATCATACATTTTTAGATTTCATATTAAATCGATGTAAATAGTTCTGACAATTGTATCGCCACACCCAAACTGGGTACATGTAGTACTGCACCGACGTTTGTCATCTTATATTATGCAACATGTTAGCGATGAATAAATTATTATGATTATGATTATGAAAATTTAGAATTAAGAAAAAAAAGTCTAGTGGATTATTGCAAAATTTATAAGCTGAAATTACAAGCTGACCCGGCGAACTTCGTTTCGCCCGTTCCCGTACCTTTTTCCATATTTTCTCACCATTTAAACCTTCCCTGGACTACGACAAACGTTTCAAAACCAAAATCAGCTAAATCAGCCCAGCCGTTCTCGAGTTTTAGCGAGACAAACGAACAGCAATTGATTTTATATGTATAGATAGTTGATGATGAAAATTAATAGGAATACACATTGAATTATTAATTTAATGGGATTACCTTATTTTAGAAGATAAGAGTGTACTTTTCTTTTATTTTGAGAAATTGGTGCGATGTATAGGAAAAGAGAGGAAAAGAGTGTTAGTAGAACATGTGTTGTCTATTTCGTTGAACATATAAAGTCGTTGAAATCCAGGGATTTTTCTTTTGTTAGTGAAAAGTTATCTGAACGGTTATGATGTGGATCGTGAAAGGATCGCTTTTCGCGCTTTGTATGTTTTCCGCTCCATTAGAGTTCTGACACATATTAAGTTTTAGGTAATGTACGTACATTGAGCAGTAGGTAATTAATTTTTTCAAGCACTTTTTATTTAATTTATTTATTTAATCTTTATTGTCCATCAATACAAATTGTACAGAACAATAGGCGAACTTAACGCTAAAAGCGTTTACAACTTACTAACTTTTATTCAGCGGTAACAGGAAGGCGCAATATTCTTACTCTAAAATACATACATACTATTACGCCTCGACTGCATCCGTGGTCCAGTGGTCAAGGCGTTTGCCTTGTGATCCAGAGGTCGTGGGTTTAAATTCCACTCGGAAGCAATGTGAAAAATTATTTCCAGTCTGAATAGGATAATGCAGGCTTGAATCACTTGATTATCCGAAAAGAAAGATGATTCCGTGCTACGGGTGGCAGGTAAAACTGTGGGTCCCAAACGCCATCTAGCTTTTGTTTAAACCTATCCTAGGATTGGTTTTTAGGGGTGGGGTGACCTCTTTGGGTTAAGGTGGTCAGACGGCAGTCGCTCTGTATAAAAACCAGTAACCGCGTCAAATCACCTAGATTAGGTAGCGAACCCCGGGCTCTGAAGCGTTACGAATACGCTCGGATGATGATGTAGGGAATTGCAATATTCATACTCCAAAATACATTCATACATACTATCACGACTGTTTCCCAGACGGGTAGGCAGAGACTATGGACCAACCACAGGGACCAAAACTACTTCAAAACTACTTTCCTTAAAAATAATGCCGGAAAATAGAAAAACAAATTGAACTTCCTTAGAAAATCCGTTCAGCTGAGCGCTAAATCGTATGGAAGAGCGATAATAGTTTTGTTTCGGTTTTCATTAATTATTTTTATGAAAAGTATAGTTCAGCTCCAAAAACTGGTGGTTAAAGTCACCTTGTATAATAAAGAGATTGTTTTAATAATGGCTACTGTAATAATATTTCTCATTAATACGAAGAGTAAACAAAGATATTATTTATTGGTCAGTGTATCCGCCACGACGATATAAAGTGGATACAGAAGTGTAACTTTTTGAACTGACAAAACAATGTCTTTCCTTTACTAATTGTGACAGGGAATAATTAACTTAAAACATTCGGAGAAGTTACATATAAAAACCGATCTGCACTGCAGTGAAAGACTGCAGAAGTATTTTCAATGTAATGTGTTAGTGCAGTTAGCAGGTGCACCCATTTTTCAGTATAAATACTTATTTCATAAATACTTCTTCTTCTTTCTCACTTTATCCCACTTTATGTATATGTATGAGATGATGAGAGATGTATGAGATAGCATATGAGACTTTTATTACTCTCCCTGCTATACCTGCGTGAATAAAGGGACAACCTTAGGAATGCAGTTGTTGCACAAGATGGTTCCGGCGACTTAATACCTATACCCTTTCTCTTTTTGCTCTTGTGTATTCTCCCGCCAATGCGAGAGAGCGAGAAGGGTATATCAATCGGTGTTTAAGAATTTTGCCGCGAGGTCCTTTGTCCTTTAGTTGCCTCTTACGACATCCACAATAAGAAATGGAATGAAAAATTAAAGTGAATGACTCGTAATGAATTTCTCAAGTGCTTATGGCTGCCCGCCCACAACCGATAATCGGTTAAGGGTAGATTTAGTCCATGATACTGAACAACTTTCTAATGAAACATATACTGACATATGGAAAATATTTTCTGGTTTCCATAGAAACCAAAAATGGAGGGCAAAACATGTTTTTCATATTTCGATATACGTTCCTTAGGGAAAGTTGTTCAGTATCATGGACTCAATTCACCCTTAAAATAGTTTCAGTATATTATTTAGACCCTGTATAAGAATGGAGTGTAAAAACGTAAAGTGTCATATCTGTAAGTATTTTTTTTCGGAGTTACTAATTATTAAATAAATAAATAAGGACAAATCACACTGATGAACTATCTCAAGGTAAGTTTAAACTTGTGTTAACGGATACTAACTTTTAAAATTTTGTACCATACGGCTTTAGATTACCCTTAAAACTATTTTATGAACTACTGTTTACAGTTTAAAGTGAGAACGTTAAGCTTTTCTTATCATTTTTGCGGAAAACGGCCACTTTTGACAAAAATGCTAAGAAAACTTAACCTAAGGGGTTAACTTCAACCCCTTACATCTGGCTGTTATCTTGAGTCGTACGGTACAAAATTTTTAAATGATATCTCCGTTTTCTATCAAATAATTTATTTCAAATGGGGGCAGCACTGGATCTCGCAAAAATCATGTTATTAAAGAAAGCTTCCCCTATATAAAGAGCTAGCTGGCTTCAACGATATGAAAAAAAATGAGAAAGAATATTGATCCATTCATTGAAATCGATCCTTAATGATGCCAGATTGTTTTCGTATGCTGATGACACGTCAATTGTCTTTACCGGGCCAAATTGGGCCGATGTTAAGAGAAATGCTGAACTTGGTATATCCCGGATCGCGTCCTGGCTAAAACATAATTTACTTACGCTAAATACAACCAAAACTAATTTCATATGTTTCAGTATCTATAATAACACTCAACCATCACTAGACTATTCTTTATATATTCATAAATGTGGAAATTCGAACGGCAGTGGCTGTGATTGTCCATCTATTGGTAAAGTTAATCAAACAAAGTATCTTGGTGTGATTTTGGACCAAAGATTGTCATGGTATCCTCAAATTGAGCAGCTGTCTTCCAGGATACGTAAATTTATTTGGATATTTAAAAATTTGAGACACATCGCTCCGAGTAATATCTCCGCCACGGATGGCACTAGAAATATGCTTAATTATATCTACATTTCTTTGGTCCAATCTATCATTACATACTGTATACCAGTATGGGGCGGTGCCTTCAAGACTAGATTTTTGGACGTAGAAAGAGCTCAGCGAAGCCTGCTCAAGGTAATGTACTTTAAAAAGAGAACATTCCCAACACATGAGCTATATTCGATGAGTAAAATTCTATCAGTCCGAAAATTATACATTATACATTTGATCTTAAGAAAACATAAAACCCTAACTTATGATCCAAACACTGAAAACAAAAGGAGAAAATATAATGTGGCACGAGTTCCTTTTGTCAATACAGAATTTGCAAAAGTTCAATTTGAAAAACGCTCAGCATACATATATAATAAAATAAATAAACAGGTTAACATAAGTAATAAAAGTGTCTATGAATGTAAGGATATAGTGTCAAGGTGGCTACAAGATCTGACGTATGATGAAGTGGAAAATTTGATGCAAAACACGATATAACTTTTTAATCAATAAATATATAGTGACAAATCACACAGATTAATTGTAAATTGTAAGGTTACACAAACAGAAAAGGAAATTATTTAAAATTGTGTAGTATAAACTTAGTATATGTGTGTTTTTTCGGTATGAAGTGTATACGTATAGCAACATATATGTATAGTATAGTATATCTCTAATATGTATGAAAAATAAGGATAGATGGATAAACAAAGGTTTGGGTAAATAATAAGTAAATAATTATGTAAACAATATAAATAGATATCAGTATTTAATGTATGTTTAGAGCTAAGAAAGAGCGGGGTCTCCTGGCACAGGCATTTTTTATGCTTAAAAGGAGGCTCCGTCAACTAGTATATACGAATTCATTTGTAGATGATGAAATGAAGCTTTTTAAGCTTTTTAATTTTTTTAATTGAAAAGGTTCAATATAATTAACATAAATACTTTTAAACTATCGCGTTGCATTATTATTAAATTAATGCATACGGGAATTAACGCGAAACGTACCTTTTATTTATTTATTTTGCTGACGTTTCATTCGGGTTTCACCGAACGTCCGAACCGAACTGTCAAGCTGGGACCACGTTCGGTGAAACCCGAATGAAACGTCAGCAAAATAAATAAATAAAAGGTACGTTTCGCGTTAATTCCCGTATGCATTAATTTAATTATAATTAACATCTCTGTTAGTTTATTTTGTTATTTTTAAAGGAGATTTTGATGTGGTTTCCACTGTCAGAAGGTTTAACTTTGAGGTCAGTTATACAAGCACAGTTCTCTTTGTCTGAATTCTGAATTACAAGGTTACACTCGAGACTAGAACAAAGGCGTTCCAGCTTCACCGACTCTAGGGCCCGTATTAATAAATCGCACTCAACTTTGAGTTCGGTCTTAAGTGCGAGCTTGAGTTGCCGTGCTAATTAATAAACCTTACTTGAGTTAACGCTTGAGTTCCGTGTATCACCTGAGTGAGCGACGTATTAATAAACAAGTATCAGAACTTAAGCGCGCACTCAAGATGCTACTCAAACACGTTTTTCCTGAGTGTAGTCGGACCATGACTTAAGTGCGCGATTAGATGAATTTTGTATTGAAGTTTTTGGCTTAGTAATTAATTTTGAAAATATTATCAACAAAAATAATCACCATTGTGGAGTATTATGAACGTATGTACTTACGCACTTTGATGGATAAAGCGCATGTTAAACAAACCCGGGCGTTGGATGGACTTGGATGGGTGACCATAAGTAGCATAAAATGTCTCAAGATCCTCCGTGTTTCGAAAGGTACTTTAACCCCGTACCTATGCATTACTAACGATTTCTAATGTCAAGCAACTCTGGGCGTGGTCCGCATTTGGATGTGTCACCAGAAGTAGCATAAAATATCGCGAGCTCCTCCGTGTTTTGGAAGGCACGTTAAGTCGTAATAACGCTTTCACGTGTTAAGCAACCCTGGGCGTGGTCCTTACTTGGATGGGCCACCATAAGTACCAAAAAATATCTCGATCCCTCCGTGCTTCGGAAAGCACGTTAAGCCATACCTATGTGTAACTAGCGCTCTCCCATGTTAAGCAACCTTGGACGTGGTCCACACTTGGATGGGTGACCACAAGTACCAAAAAATATCTCAAGCCCTCCGTGCTTCGGAAGGCACGCTAAGCCATACCTATGTGTAACTAGCGCTCTCGCATGTTAAGCAACCTTGGGCGTGATCCGCACTTGGATGGGTGACCACAAGTACCAAAAAATATCTCGAGCCCTCCGTGCTTCGGAAGGCACGTTAAGCCATACCTATGTGTAACTAGTGCTCTCGCATGTTAAGCAACCTTGGGTGTGATCCGAACTTGGATGGGTGACCACAAGTACCAAAAAATATCTCGATCCCTCCGTGCTTCGGAAAGCACGTTAAGCCATACCTATGTGTAACTAGCGCTCTCGCATGTTAAGCAACCTTGGACGTGGTCCACACTTGGATGGGTGACCACAAGTACCAAAAAATATCTCGAGCCCTCCGTGCTTCGGAAGGCACGTTAAGCCATACCTATGTGTAACTAGCGATCTCGCATGTTAAGCAACCTTGGACGTGGTCCACACTTGGATGGGTGACCACAAGTACCAAAAAATATCTCGAGCCCTCCGTGCTTCGGAAGGCACGTTAAGCCATACCTATGTGTAACTAGCGCTCTCGCATGTTAAGCAACCTTGGGCGTGATCCGCACTTGGATGGGTGACCACAAGTACCGAAAAATATCTCGAGCCCTCCGTGCTTCGGAAGGCACGTTAAGACATACCTTTGTATTACTACCGCTCTCGTATGTTAAGCAACCTTAGGCGTGGTCCACACTTGGATGGGTGAACACAAATACCAAAAAATATCTTAAGCCCTCCGTGCTTTGGAAGGCACGTTAAGCCGTCTGATACCTTGGAAAATCTGATACCACAGTGTTGGTCACACAAAGAAAACAAAAATCTGAGATCGCGCTCTCAAGATCGATCTTGAGTGATACTCTGTTGATATACGTTTATTAATTAGCGACCATCTTAAGTGCGTGATCACAACTTGAGTGAAACTCAGCTGAGATCGCACTTGAGTGCAGTCTTGAGCTCGATTTATTAATACGGGCCTAGGTACATTACAAAAATTTTGATAAATAGGGATTTTAATACAAAAAATAACGCAACTGTCGACTTAATCATCGCATTGCAACGCCAAGCCACATCAGACTTTATCATCACTTCGTATTATATCCCTGATAAATTTTTATTTATTTACTAGCTTTTGCCCGCGGCTTCGCTCGCGTATCCCACGGGAACATTACTTTTTTCCGGTATGAAAAGTACCCTATGTCCTTCTCAGTACTCCTAACTATGTGTATGCGAATTTTCAAGAAAATTGGTTTAGTAGATAAAGCGTGAAGAGGTAACAAACAAATATACAAACTCACTTCCGCATTTATAATGTTAGTTGGGATTGGGATTTTATTTTACTATCGTATTACAATTATGTATAGCTGAATATTAACCTGACATTTCTATAAAGTACTGAGGTTTGTAATGAAATGCCTAACGAGTTTACATACAAAAATTTAAAGACACAGTACGAGTAGGTAAGTAGTTATATCCTCGTACTCAAAAATTTGACAAACGCCTGCCAAACCTCCTATATAAAACAAAATAATACTTTTGCTGGGTAACCATGTCGAAAGTTAAAGGTTAATTTATCAATATTTTATAGTAAATATCTTTTTAATTTATTCTTAAATTTTTTTTTATGGAAATTTGTTTTTTGATATCATCTGGCAATGAGTTGGCCGTACCAAAATTTTCCGGGGTCCAGTGCTGCCCCCATTTAAAATAAATCATTTCAAAGAAAACGGAGACATAATTTAAAATTTTGTAACTACCAAGTCCTAGATAACCCTTCAAAGTATTTTATGAACTACTGTTTACAGTTTAAAGTGAGGACGTTAAGCTTTACTACGCACATTTGCGAAAAACGGTCACTTTTTCGGAACGGAACGGAAATTTGAGTGCGTTTGATCTCTATCTAGTAAAGCATAACGTTCTCATTATAAACTGTAAACAGTAGTTCATAAAATACTTTGAAGGGTTATCTAGGATTTGATAGTAGCAAAATTTTAAATGTCTCCATTTTCTTTGTAACCAGGTACCTGATAACGCGCTGTCCTTTCTCTATAGACATTGTTTGCGCGCTCTGTGCACAACCATCAGAGCATATTAACGAAATACTCACTTTGAAATAAAAACCCAGCAAAGTTCAGGACTAACCCTATATATTATATGTTTCAAAAACACAATTGCTAAAAATTTCTTTATAGAAAAAAAATGCGCAGTTGCCTTCAAATCACCTCAGAATTATACTAAAACGGAAAGTATTCAAGAAATACAATAAACAAAGAAGAAATAAACAAACAAATAAATAAATAAATAATAAAGAAATAAATAAATGCATAAACAAACAAGAAGGCACCCTATATATGTCTTATTTTTTAAAAAACTCATAAATGTTCTTTGAAAAACGAAAACAAACTCAAAAACCAGAAAAGCGTAAACCAGCCTCATTGACCCACCGCGATCTTTTCACCCCGCATGGCTCGCTGTCTCGCTTCGGCTAGATTAAATTTGTGTGCGTAGAAATGAGAGAAAAATTGAAATAACATACGCTGTTACTTAAGAAAGCTGCACAAAAAGTATTTAAGTAGGTATATTCACATAATTTACAAGTTAGACTTTATAGTCATCATCAGATCTTTTTTAGTCTCTACTGCAGGAGCACGACCCTTTCTGTACCTACTGCCAGAGCCATACTTGGCCAGAGCAGCCAGAGGATTTGGCCTACACTCTCCACGCTGGCCACACGGGTTAGAGAGGTCTCATTGATGTCTATAAGCTTTGTTTAGCTTGTGTTTCCTAAGTCACCTTTACTTAAGACTTTATAGTTTACTTGACTTTTTCATTATACAAAATTCTCAAGTCGTGTTGAAATGAAAACTATATCGTGAATTAAAATGTCTCTCTGAGGCATACAAATCTAAGACATTATTTTAAAATCTATATAGATTACATACATTCTTGTTCAGTTTTCAATATTTTTAATCCCATGAGATTTTCTTTGTACTTTTCAGTTTCGCGAGAATTACCAGAGACTTCAGGCCCAAATATTTTGAGATCAAATCATTGTTTTTCGAATACATGAGATGACATTGACATTAAATTGCAAAGTCGGCTAATCGACTGCCATTAATATTCAAGGAACGAATCAAGAAGATTAAAACCCTTCAATTAAAAACACAAATGGCGGTTAGAACCTATTTCGCGTCAGCATTCATAATGAAAAACTGAAAGCGGTGCTTTATGATAAACTTGAAAGGCGCAAAGGGGTCGACTGCAGTGCGTGCAGGCCACAGGTGGGGGGAAATCAACCCCTCTCAAGTCTATCCCCAACATCCCGGTCCAGTGTGGTATCAACGGCGGTAGCGCCCGGTCGCTTTCGCGCCAAAAAACGCCGCGATTCCGCGCAAAAAACGTCAACAAACCATAAATTTGAAATCGAATTTCAGTTTTCAATTTGCATTCGAAACGGCCAGTCCAAATTTAAAATTAAATTGAAATGTGAGTTCTATTTTTAAATCTGACTAGTGCAGATAGTGCTGTGAAATTTTCAAATGCAGTATTTATAGTGAGTGAGCAACTTTGTGAGAAATGGATGGAGAAAATCGGATTATTTTAAACGTTGGTGGCATTCGGTGAGTTGGTTTTGTAAACTTCCTGTATCTAGGTATCGCTCGCGTAAACAAAGAACATGAATTTTCTTTTCATCTGAGCTACGCTGAAAAGAAGCTATGAATTTGGGATGCGGATTTGTTTAGGAAGAAATTCTTTTGTGTATTATTTATTTTGTGTGTTAATTTGATGTATCTAATCTACTATACATCAAATTTTAAACATATTGTGCAATTATAGTAACAGTCGCACAAACAACAAAAGCAATAGAGAGTATGCATGCATTTTTTTTATATTTTTAATCGATAGTCCTCGTCCAGAAATAGCCGCAAAAATTAAATCAGTGCCGAAAAACATGAATATGGTGTAGAAAATAAATATCAAAAATAGCAAGTAGATTATAACAACTAAAACACGCCATTTTAAAATATGACGTCAAAGTCTGCAATATCCGCTCTGTATCCGCTGACATCCCGTCAGAAAAAAAACTTTTCTTTTTTGGGTACTATAAATATTATCAGCCAGTGATGTTTGTTAAACCTCTATATAAAAGTACATACATTTCGAATGTCATATCGATAGTCAAACTACATGGACGGACAGTCCTACCGAACGCACCCGAACTTGTCATTTCCCTTTTGTGAACCTTGTCGTCATTTCCCTTTTGTTTGTCAAAAGTTCCCGCGCAATATTTGCATATTTTCAATAATTTATTTCTAATTCAAATAAGAGTCAGTAAGAAAAATAATTAACTAGGCGTGGTAACGTATTAATAGAAAATGTAAAATAAAAATATGAACTGGATTGGTATTACATGCATATTCCTTATTGATGATTTTTTTTAAATAGGATAAGCTTACGCTTTGGTTAAACCTTTTTTTGTCAGCCCACATCAATCCACTGTTGGGGATAGGCCTCCTTTTTTCCACGCCATTTCCATGGTCCTATGTCAGTCAGTTTCTTCCATTGCTTTCTCGTCAACCTCAAAATGTCATCCACAGAATTAATAACTACAGAATCCATCATCATGCCCAAAACTGACGAGCCAAAAACCACTCTTATATAGTGTTGATCTACTTTGACGCGAGCAGTTAGTCTATGGTCGACAACCGTGTGAACGTGTGGAAACCGTAGAAATTTTAATTTTATTATGCCGTGCTGTGCTGTCCCCACGTGCAAAAATGCTGTTGGACTGAAGCGTAAGCAGCATGGGATTACATTTCATCTGTAAGTACCTAATCCAATAATCAATTTATTTAATTATTCAATTTTTTTCATTTAATGTAAATACAAAAGGGCGAGTCCATTTTGTCATACAAAAGGGCGAGTCCATTTTGTGAGTGTTGCCAGTATAATTAAAATATTTTCCCGGATTGTACTTTTTTATAATAATATTTTTTAGGATAATATTTTTTTACACAACTGTCACTGAAAAGATTTCAGGGTCCATGTCTTATATTTTTTATATTATTATTTTATTTTCATATCTTCTTTTACATAAAGCTAAACTTAAATGATCACTGACTAATTTGACTCACTCATTGACATAGTTGTTTGACCTGTTCCCGGATGACTGTGGGAACGACTTTTATTGGAATGTATAGGGGGTGGGGAGTCGAGTACCAGAAAAATCTGAAAGTTTTTCTGAAGATTTGAAGAAATCTGGCGTGGAAGGGGTACAGCCTGGCTAAACGGTAGCACTTGGAGATTTGGCCCCATAGACAAAATGAAAGGTGTACCTGATCAATTACCAGAGCCCATATTTTTTTTAATTTTAGAAAAATAGTCCCCCCCCCCTCTTACAAATTTGATAAAAGCGCCCCCAAAGTCACTTGGTGGAGAGAAGCCCTCCCCCCCCCCAAGTAATTTTCACGAGCCCAGAGGAGGAGCCGGAAGGGCGAGACCGAGCTATCCACACCAAGGCTTGCTTTTTTTTACATTTTTGGAAATCCAAGATGGCCGCCTAAAGTCGACTGCTTCCGATTTGGATGAAACTCGATGTCTAGGCGTATTGTGGGTTCTAAAATCCAAATTTGTAACTTTTTGGTAATCCAAGATGGCGTCTGGATTTTAGTAAAAAAAACTGATGTCGTTCATATCGTCTCACTGGGAACTCGTAGGGGTCTGATATTTTGTATACTAGGGTAAAGAATCCTGCGGAACTTGAAACTGGAATCAAATTTTGGATTCAAGATAACCGAGGATTTTATTATAAATTCAAACAAGGTACGTTTAACAATTGTCGTTGCCATATTCAAGAAGTTTATTGGAACACACAATATATTTGTAGTTGATGAAAACCATGTATATGGTTATATGCACAGAAATAAACTTATTAGAGCGGTTATTGAAAAATTTTTAGATATAAGATTGCATTATATTTCTTAACGTAAGTCACAGCAAATTAGTTCCGAGTCTAAACAACAATATTATAAAAAGCTAACTCAACAAAAGGGTACCTAGTTAAATTCAAATTACATGTTTAGTTTTGATCCCTTCACATTTGTATTTAACCATAATTCTTAATTTTAATCATACTAATTTTTTTTTTAATTGTTCATTGTGTTACTCTAATTCTTCGTAATTGTAAGACATGTTGCAACTAATTAGCCTTTTTTCTCTAAAGATTCCAAAAAAATCTGCCAGATGCCACTAGTAGGGGGTAAATTTATTTTTGATTTCCCTAATGCTTTTCTGGTCAACTTTAAAGTTTTATAAATGGCAAGTTTGTTTTTGTAACTCATTTCAGTGATAAAACATACATTTGACGTTATTATCAGATGGGAAACTAATTTAGTTTATTTTAAATCATATAATTCAAATGTTTATTTATTATTTTATATACGAAATTTTGTTAAAAACTTCATCTTGTGTAATTTTTTGTAACGGACATTTGATATGGGTTTTTGTGCCTGAAATAAATGACTTATTATTATATTATTATTATTAATACATTTGTACCCCCCTACTAGTGAAACATCTGGTGGATTTTTTTTAACCTTTAGAGGAAAAAGGCTAATTGAAATTCTTGATAGTAGACACTAATTAATTTGTTTCACACTTTTTTTATCAAAAGAAAGGACACCACATATCACTGTTTGTCCCGTTAAATTGAAGCTCTTATACGCCTATTCGACAGTTTATAAGCGAAAACCATAAGAAAACACTGTAAACATAATTAAAAATGCCTTGTTATGTGTTAAAATTCTGTACAAATAATTTTATTCAAGGATGGTAATCAGATTTCATTCTTTGAAAATTAAATATGGACGATGAAATTCTCGCCGCCATATTTAACGATTCATCGGTTCTCTTAGCAAATCTAGCGCTACAGATAACGACTTAGCGCCGCAGTGTGATAGCATTTTCCTAAATATAACAGGGGCCAATGTTCAAAGTACATAACTAGTTTGTATATTTTATGTTGATGTTATGATCTAAGATACTTCTTTTATTTTAGCTTTTTTTGAGACATTCTGAAATTTAAATATAGAATTCAAATTTTTGGCAATCTCACGGGAACCTCACATTATTCCGGAGTAAAAACTATCTTGTGTTAATCCAAGTTTTATCCTATTTACATGTCAAGTTTCATTGTAATCCCTTCAGTCGTCTTGGGGTGAAAAAGGATCAAACATTCATACATACTGTATTAAATACTTTTGTTTAACAATTATTTGTACGTATTAAAATTTTTATTTTCAATTGTATTTAATTTTTAAAAGCAGGAAAATCTACCTAAACCTTGAACGCTTCAAGCCATTGTACGATTCAAATTTATTGGGGGTTTTTAGCAGCTAAACAATAGGTTAGTATATTTTTGCATAATCAACACAACTTGTAAAACGATTATGCGAAAATATACTATACAACATTCATTCAGTACCTATGAATAAAAAAAATATGTTTGTAATTATACTATCAATAGTTAAAATCTAATATTTTACCTAAACATTAGGCTGCACGAAAAACCGCGGGCTGCTTGCAGCCTGCGCAACGGACGAAAAGCTAGTTTATTAGTTTAATTTTTGAAAATAAATATTCCCTTTATTATGTGAACTAAATTATGAGATTACCCAAAAAAGTTGTATATCGCCCCTGAGCTAGCAACATTATGAGGGTGTGAAGAGCGGTAAGTGCGGGACGTACGCCATGTTTTTGGACACAAAGCATTGCATGCAATTATGATAGAACGCGACTTCTGTAGTTATTAATTCTGTGATGTCATCTGACCAACGTGTCGGTGGTTTCCCTACGGATTCGTACATGAAGGGTTCCGTACCTTCGTACAATGTTACAGCGCTGAAGAAACACGTTTCTTGTATGACGACCTCCTTTAATTTTTAACTTTATCTTAGTTTTAGTATTTTTTATTATAGCGGCTAGAATAATACATGATCGGTGAAAATTTTAAGTATCTAGTTAATGCCATTAGAAAGATCCAGTTAAAAACGGTGAAAAAACACGTTTTTTGTATGACGACCCCCTTTAATTTTTAACTTTTTCATTTTTAGTATTTGTTGTTATAGCGGCCACAGTTATACATAATCGGTGAAAATTTAAAGTGTTTAGCTATTACGGTTCAAGAGATAGAGCCCTGTGACAGACGGACAGACAGACGGACAGACAGCGGAGTCTCAGTAATAGGGTCCCGTTTGCACCCTTTGGGTACGGAACCCTAAAAAGGCACCTAAAAGGTGTGACATACAATATTTTTATTTCGTCAGAAATCACAGAATTCGTCATAGAAAATCTAGGATTGAATAATAAGTCAGTAATTTCAAATTAAACGTAGCTTCTCTCAATAGTCCATTCTGAACTGAACAGCGTCTCTTATCTTCCATTATCAAAAGAACTGCGATTCTTGAGGGATTTCCTTATGGAATTTTCGATGAAACATCTTTAGGGACACCTGGGACAAGGGCTTCTTATTAAATGGCGATCTTGTTTTAGATAAATATGAACTTTTAAATCATTTATGATTTTAAAGATCATATTGTCATTTTGATTCATTTAAAATGCCCCAGTCTCAAAATGTACGATTAGCAGAATGGTTTTTCGTCTCCACTTGGCATGGTTGCCATAGCCAAGGACGTTCAAGATCATGCACGCATGTTTATATTGGCCACTTATGAAATTAAAAAAAAAATAGGAAACGCAAGCTAAACAAAGCTTATAAACATAAGTGAGAGGAGACCTCTCCAACCCGTCTGCCAAGCGTGGAGAGTGTAGGCTAAATCCTCTGCCTGCTCTGGCTAATATATGGCTCTGGTAGTACATAGAGGGTCTAGCTCCTGCAGTGGAGACTAAAAAAAGAGATGATGATGATCTTTACAGCCGTATATTGACTAAATACATTAGGGATGATCATCTACATCTACACTAATATTATAAAGAGGAAAGATTTGTACCTATTTTTGTATGTTTGTATGTTTGTAATGAATAGGTTCAAAAAGTAGTCGGCCGATTAAAAAAATTCTTTCACCGTTGGAAAGCTACACTATTCCCGAGTGACATATGTGTGTACCACGGGCGAAGCCGGGGTGGACTGCTAGTGGTATAATAAAACACGGTATTCTCTTATGAAGGTATGAATGGGCAACAATCTGAATAATATGAATAGGCGATGCTGTTAGCAACCGATCATAAAATGATTTCCCTTTTCCACCTTCATGCCCACCATCACGCTAAAAGTGGCCTGGGCCTCAACGCCCTAGGCTCTGTCTGCCCTATCAGGGATAAAGGCGTGATAGTGTATCTGTTTCAAAACAAAAAACCGACTTCAACACTTAACTAGTACAATCACGCCTGTTTCCCACACATACTATGGACCTCCACTTAACTAGTGACAGTAAGAAATAAGCTAAATAATCATTTGATTACTTAGTTGACATATTTGTCTAGTTTATGTGACGTAGTTTTTATAGAATTCGTTAATAACCAAAAAGGTTTTTTAAAGGTTCATATCACGGAGTTCTAAGAACAAAATACAACCAAATTTATAATTAATGAATGAATTATAAGAGGGAGTTTATAGGTGGCACCGATTGTAGAGAAGTTAAAAAACCACCGTTTAACATGGTACGGTCATATCAAGAAGCGGGATGCCGAACATCTGGCTAATAAAATTAACTTGAAGGTGGATGGCCACAGAGATAGAGGACGACCTAGAAAGACGAGGGGGGAATGTGTTAAGCGGGACATGATGGACAGGGGGGTTAGTACAGATATAATAAATGATAGAAAACGATGGAGAGAGTTGACATTCAGAGCCGACCCCAAATAGGGAGAAGGCGAGGAAGATAATGATGATGATGAAGCAAAAACATATAAAAAATATTTTCAAAAAAAAAAAATTTTTTTTCGTACAAGCTTTCATTGTCAGGCCTAAGTACTCGTCATGACAAATATAACGATGGCTAGCCCATCACTATTTTGATACCTTCTTTCCATCTTCACGCACACATCACGCTAAAATATTGTCTTCGGGTCCTACATCACTAGGCTCTGTCTACCCCGTTTAGGTGACATGATAGTGTAAATGTGTATGTTGGCGTGAGGTATCTATGTACTTAGACTTGAGCGTACTTGGACTTAAGCGTACTTGGACTTAGCGTACTTGTACTTAAGTGTACTTGAACTTAAGCGTAGTATTAATGCGTATTGTACTTAAGCCACATAATGCATATTAGTAAGCAGCTTAAGCGTACTTGTACATAAGCGTACAGATTATACTTTGTTGTTTGTCTTACTTGTCGTGTAAGTAACCGACACTGGTGTCAGATTTTTCAAGCTGCCTAAAGGCATCTGATAAACCTTATGGCCGTACCTGAATTTTTCGGGGTCCAGTGCTGCCCCCATTTGAAATTAATCATTTCAAAGAAAACCAAAAGTGGCTAAAAGTGGCCGTTTTTCGCAAATGTGCGTAGTAAAGCTTAACGTTCTCACTTTAAACTGTAAACAGTAATTCTTCGATGGGCACCGATTGTAGAGAAGTTAAAAAGCCACCGTTTAACATGGTACGGTCATATCAAGAAGCGGGATGCCGAACATCTGGCTAATAAAATTAACTTGAAGGTGGATGGCCACAGAGATAGAGGACGACCTAGAAAGACGTGGAGGGAATGTGTTAAGCGGGACATGATGGACAGGGGGGTTAGTACAGATATAATAAATTATAGAAAACAATGGAGAGAGTTGACATACAGAGCCGACCCCAAATAGGGAGAAGGCGAGGCAGATGATGATGAAGCAAAAACATTTGATAAAAAATATTTTCGAAAAAAATATTTTTTTTTCGTACAAGCTTTCATTGTCAGGCCTAAGTACTCGTTATGACAAATATAACAAGCCCAAAGTCCATATGGGGTTGCCTCGTTTAATTACAGGATTCCTATAGCCACCTTCCAGCTCCATTATCAGATCAGCTTCTTTTTATAATAATGTTGCATTATCATCTGAATTACATTAGCATACAAAATTTCATCTCCGTAGAAAACCGGGTAGTGGCTCAAATTCTACGGTGAAACTTCAAACAGAGCAAACTAAATTAAAGCTTGTAAAAAAAAGAAATTTGTAATAGGTTTATTAACAGTTTATTACATTTTGACACAAAAATATAAACTCTCATGTATTTCATTTTCAAACATAGGTAACAATAACTACTATTATTTATTTAATCTAAATTATAAGTAGATAAAAATAATTAAAACTAACTAAAAACTAGAGCTTAAAAACTAAATATATTATTATTTATTATTATTAAAAGAAATTACAATCACTTCGACAGAATCAATAGTATTAACATGAAAGGCAAAGGTGCAGAGTGCAAACTAAAACCCAAACTTCAATATGTAGTTGTGAAAGTTTGTGACGTTAAATTTATTAGTGTCAAATGCATTTCGGTCGCTTTGGAGTTTATTCAGCGTAAATAGTGCTTTAGCATTGCATAAGCTGTATAGTTTCTGGCAGAGTAGAATAGGACCACTCCAAGTCTTCCAATGGATGTCGTAGAAGGTGACTTAGGAAACACAGGCTAAACAAAGCTTATATAGATCAATGAGACCTCTCCAACTCGTCTGGCAAAAAGTAATTAAGTATGGCTCTGGTGGTACACGAGACTAAATAGACGGGCAAATGCGAGTCGGACTCGTACATGAAGGGTTCCGTACCTCCGTACAATGTTTTAAAACGCTAAAAAAACACGTTACTTGTATGACGACCCCCTTTAATTTTATACTTTTTTATTTATAGTATTTCTTGTTATAGCGGCCAAAGTTATACATAATCTGTAAAAATTTAAAGTATCTAGTTAATGCCATTATAAAGATCTAGTTAAAAACTCTGAAAAAACACGTCTTTTGTATGGCGAACCGCTTTAATTTTTAACTTTTTTATATTTGTTGTTACAGCGGCCACAGTAATACATAATCGGTGAAAAAGTATCTAGCTATTACGGTTCAAGAGATAGAGCCCTGTGACAGACGGACAGACAGACAGACAGACGGACAGACAGACGGACAGACAGCGGAGTCTCAGTAATAGGAGCTGAAAATATAATGTATGTAAGGAAAAATATTTCCATGTTCAATAAAGTAAGTGATTTTACAGATAGAAATTTACGTAATAAGAATGACTAAGTTAGCCCGTATTACAGGCTGAATACAGTCAGTAAGTCTTATGGGGCAGTGTATACTTTTTTATAATAAATTGTCAGAATCGGTCCTTGATATGCCAGACAGAAAATTCAAAGCTTATGTAAAGAAAGTACTTTGTGAGAAGGCTTATTATAGGACCGATGACTATCTTAAAGACAAAAAGGTCTGGCTTGAGCTTGGCGCGGGTCCCTCTTAAAGATTTGTATACTTAGACATGTCATAATTTAGATACATTGGTACATACTAAATTTACAAATTGACATTATTTTAAATTTCGTAATTCTTATAATTCAATTTAATTATGACATAATAAACAATGTAATCTCTGTCCATCTATATAACTAATTTTAAGTTTTTAGTTTGTTAGTTGACGTCTTTGGAGAAAACGTGCAGTGCAGTTTGTTGCCGCTTCTTCTGCACTTGCGCCTAGAAAGCGGCGTAAACTTAGCTTTAAGTAACGATTTGACGTCAACATTTGTGCAAAACAAAACAAAGTGACTATTATTAAGAGATATTATAAATATCCTATGATAATAAAGATATTTTGAATTGAATTGAATTGAATTTGAATTAGGGTCCCGTTTGCCCACTTTGGGTACGGAACCCTAAAAAGACCTGATGATGAGTGCTTTTGCAAAATTTAAATTAACAGAAGTTTCTCATACATTGCGGGCATTTTACAACAGTTTTACTTACTTAAATCCTAAAAAACTTAAAATATACTTTCAGAATTTACAGTATTTTATTGATGTAAAAGGTTGTCCTTCTTTAGTGCTAGTCTCGTATGAGATATTGTGCGATGAGTTCATTCAGTCAGTTTTTAGGGTTCCGTACCCAAATGGTGCAAACGGGACCCTATTACTGAGACTCCGCTGTCTGTCCGTCTGTCCATCTGTCCGTCTGTCACAGGGCTCTATCTCTTGAACCGTAATAGCTAGACACTTGAAATTTTCACCGATTATGTATTACTGCGGCCGCTATAACAACACATACTAAAAATAAAAAAAAGTTAAAAATTAAAGGGGTCTTCATACAAAAATGTGTTTTTTCAGCGTTTTTAACTAGATCCTTATAATGGCATAAACTAGGTTCTTGAAATTTTCACCGATTATGTATTACTGTGGCCGCTATAAAAACAAATACTAAAAATAAAAAAAAGTTGAAAATTAAAGCGGGTTTTCATACAAAAAATGTGTTTTTTCAGCGTTTTTAACTAGATCTTTATAATGGAATTAACTAGCTACTTGAAATTTTCACAGATTATGTATTACTATGGCCGCTATAACAACATTAAAAATAAAAAAAGTAACAAATTAAACGGGGTCGTCTTACAAAAAACGTGTTTCTTTAGCGTTTTAAAACATTGTACGGTGGTACGGAACCCTTCATGAATGAGTCCGACTCGCACTTGCCCGTTTATTTTATCACATGTAGGATTTTATCTCTTATTGAAGGTCTTTTTACAAGCTTTTCTTTAGTTTCACCTGTCCCGTTGTCTGTGTGTCCGTGATCAAATCTTGCAAGCTAAATTAGACCCACTTCCCATTATTCGTTCGCGTTGAAACTTCACATACTTATGTAAGTTTGGTGACAATGCAATATTTATTTATTTAAACTTTATTGCACATAAAAAAGTGTACAAATGGCGAACTTAAGGCGAAGATATAGGCAAATGGCCTTGAAGTGTGAAATAAATTGTTAACTCGTAAATATGGTAATAATTTCCATATTGCTCTTCGTCATGCACTAGATAGCCCTTTAAATTATTTTATGAACTACCGTTGAAACTATTATTGGTGATCCGTCTAGCTTTAAAACTTGCCGTGGCCACTTTTGGCGGAAGCAAGTTTTAAAGCTAGACGGACTAATGTAAATACTTTCAACGGTGGTTCATAAAATAATTTAAAGGTATATGTATATGGATGACTACTAATTACCGCGCAGGGACACTACGAGAAGAAGAGACTTCTTGGAGAAACCGTTTATGAACCGCCCGTTTAAAAGCGTAACAATATTACGATACCAATGACCTGATCTCATAATAAAGCCGGAAGGTGGTCTGAGCATCTCTGTGATAAAACAACATAACCTCGCCGATTTTGGGCTCAATTTTTGTTTTGTCATGAGGAGCACTTTAAACTTTTTAGTTCATTGTTTTAGTTGTAAAAGCTTGTTTTCAACTAAATTACATTAACTACTTGTTATTAAATTGTGATTTTAAAATATAAAAATATATTTAAGTGCAAAAGCTACAAACTACTAGCGCGTTATCAAAGTAGCCATTGGCCTTCCCATTAAGGGATTAAGTCACGTATGGAATTAACGTGGCGTCATCACAATTTCACATAATTACTTAATCTAATTTCATCGGCTCTCTAAAACATAAGTCACATCATAATTTCGTTAAAACTAACGTTGAGAAGCTCGGTGGCTCGGTGGGAGTACGCATTACAATCGCTTACGCAAGTTAAGTAATACTAGACATGGTCCGCACTTGTATGGGTGGACCACAAGTAGCATAAAAAAATTCTATAGCTTTTCCGTGCTTCGGAAGGCATGTTGAGCTGTTGGTACCTGCTGTTTTTGTTGTTATGGCAGTTAAGGCCGTACCTGAATTTTCCGGGGTCCAGTGCTGCCCCCATTTAAAATAAACCATTTTAAAGAAAACGGAGACATCATTTAAAATTTTGCTACTACCAAGCCCTAGATAACCTTTCAAAGTATTTTAAGAACTACTGTTTATAAATTAAAGTGAGAACGTTAAGCTTTACTACGCACATTTGCGAAAAACAGCCACTTTTGGCCACTTTGCATATTTGCCAAAAGTGGCCGTTTTTCGCAAATGTGCGTAGTAAAGCTTAACGTTCTCACTTTAAACTGTAAACAGTAGTTCATAAAATACTTTGAAGTGTTATCTAGGACTTGATAGTAGCAAAATTTTAAATGATGTCTCCGTTTTCTTTGAAATGATTTATTTTAAATGTAAACAGCACTGGGCTCTGGAAAATTCAGGTACGGTTTAACAACAGACTGAAGTTTCAAATAAAACAGGTGACGTCATAAATTATCATGAAAAGCGACACTCTTGTGGTGTTCCTGAATAGAGCGAGACACACCTGTGTAAGTGTATATGGGAGCGAATGGGAAGACTATACAAACAATATGACGTTTAATATTTTAGTTTTATGCAAGCTGAGGAAAACGAAGCCGAGTACAAAATAGTGAGAGTACGGTGACATACCCTGTGTGCTTTACTTATTACATATGTTTTTAAAAATATCTAATAAAATAAATTCTATCGAATATTTTTTCCAGTAAGCAAATATAATAATAGGTTGGGGAAAAAGTAATTTCGCATTTTATATGAAAATTCAAATCATTTTTTAATATAGTTTATTTACATTTAACTAAAGTATGTAGGTACCATTTTGTTCGATAACTTTTTGCCATCTTATAGGTAGGGACATGATCCCATTGCTATAGAAATTTTGGGGCTTCTGATCAAAAAACTGCGTCAAGTAGTTTTGGCAGTCCTCTCGTGATGTTAACCTGACACTGCCTAAAGAATTCTGAAGAGACCGAAACAGGTGGAAATCTGAAGTTGCCACAGGACTATACGGCGGATGCATTAACACCTCCCAGTCAAACTCTCTTAATGTTTGCTGAGTGGTTAAAGATGTGTGAGGTCTAGCGTTATCATGATGAAAAACCACACCCCTTTTGTTCATTAATTCCGGCCGCTTTCTTTCAATTTATTGCTTTAATCTTATCAGATGTTCGCAGTAGAGTTCTGAATCGATAGTCCTGCCTGGTGGTAACAGCTCATAATGAATAATGCCCTTCCAATCCCACCACACACACAGCATCACCTTGTTGCGAGTTAACCCGGGTTTCGCCACAGTCTGTGAAGCCTGACCGGCCTTTGACCATGACCTTTTTCGCACGTTCTTGTCGTACGTGATCCACTTTTCATCACCAGTTATCAATTTCTTCAAAAATGGTTCGGTCTCATTACGTCGTAATAAAGAATCACAAATGAGTACACGATTCATTAGGTTTCTTTCAGAGAGCTCGTGAGGTACCCAAATATCTATTTTTTGTGTACCCATTTTTTTTAAATGCGCCAAAACTGTTTTGTGGTCAATTCCCAGTTCTTCAGCTACGTCGTAACTACTGATATGCCGATCTTGCTCCACTTTTTCAAAAAAAGTTCATACATACTATATGCGAAAAGACTTTTTCCCCAACCTAATACTTACAGGGTTACTTTTGAACACAAAATTGGCGCTCAGCCGAATGGATTTTGTATGGGCAGACGAAATTTTTTTAACTATTTGAAATATTTTTTTACATAGAAAAGGATATATTCACATTGATAGGCTCAGACTGCAAACAAGCCTTCCAGTATGTGTGTGATTACATAATGTAAAAATATCTACTCCGTTTTTTTTTCTTTTTTTAACAGCATGTTTTATCAGTCCACTGCTGGGGTAATAGCCTCTCCCAATGCTGGAAGGATTTACCCATAATCTCCACGCTGGGCAGACGGGTTGGTGATCGCAGTACATGGTATAAAGTAATCGCACAGAAGATGTCACTGTCCGTTCTAAATTACATAATATACTTCTCTTTATCACCTTTTACGACACTCGTGGGAGAGTCAAGGGAGTGGCGATAGTGTCACCACACGGCACTAAAAATTAAAAAAAATCTAATAAGGTTGACTGGAAGAGATCCCTATCTGGGATAAGTCCACCTTTGTACCTATTGATGTCTTGATGTTACGTGTATTTTGTATTTGTTCTTTGTGTACAATAAAGTTTTAACAAACAAACAAAATAAACCGGGCAAGTGCGAGTTAAGCTCGCGTGGAGAGGGTTCCGTACAATTGATTGAATTTTTATAAGTTTTCCTGTAATTTACAAGCAATGAACTATAATTTGTATTCTTTTTTAAATTTTAGGCTCAGTAGTTTCGGAGATCACGGTCAATGGTAAATTTTCGTCTTCCTTCATGACTAAAATCAAAAGTATTAATTTTACAATAATAACAAAAATATATTTGAGATCCTCATAACGAGCCCTTTATTTGATATATAACACAATAAGGTTTGCAAAACTTTTTTTTTTAGTTTCCTTATGTGTCCCCCGAAAATGACCCTTATTTAAAAAAAATATTTATTTACTTTGCACATATGTTTTTGGGTCATAGGATTACAACATTCTACCAAATTTCACCTGATTCGGTCCAGTAGATTCGGAGCAAATTGGCTGTGACAGCCGGACGGACAGACAGACGCACGAGTGATCATATAAGGGTACCGTTTTTTTCAATTTTTTGTACGGAACCCTAAAAATAGAAATAAATAAATAAATATATAGGGACAAATAACACTGATTAAGCTAGCCCCAAAGTAATTTCTAAACTTGTGTTATGGGATACTAATTTAACGATACTATATTTTATAATAAATACATATATAGATAAACACCCAAGACCCAGGTCAATTTGAAAAAGGCCATTTTCCAACTTGCCCTGGCTGGGGATCGAACCCAGAACCTCCGGATTAGCGGTCTAGCGTGTTAACCATTACGCCACGGAGGTCGTCAAATAATAAGAACAAAGTAACACTAATTAAGCTAGCCCCAAGGTACGTAAAAACTTGTATTATGGGATACAACATAACTGAACGATACTATATTTTATTTTTATTTATTATATTTATCTAATATTTATTGCACAATTCAAATAAAAGTACAAGTGGCGGACCTAATGCCATCTGGTATTCTCACTCGTTAACGCTTAATTTTATGATAAATACATATAGGTATAAACATATACAAAAACAATGAATGTCTTATATGCTTATTTTATTTTGTTCTTAGTAAAATGAAGCTGGGTTTACTGTGTTGAATATTTAAACAGTGTTCAGTTTAGGGTGCGACTGTGTTCTTCTGATAACTGCTTTTTGATGGTAGCTATAACGTGAAAAGTAGGACAATTTTGGTATATTTTTTACCCGACTGCGCCAGAAGAAGGGTTATATTTTTCGACTGTATGTATGTATGTATGTAAATTTCTTTGGCACGCCTTGCAGCCTAAACGGCTTGATGAATTTTAGCTTGAAAGGTGTCGTTTTAGTGACACTGGGTACATCCAAAATTTAAAATAAACGGGCAAGTGCGAGTCGGACTCGTACATGAAGGGTTCCGTACAACCGTAAAATGTTTTAAAACGCTGAACAACACGACCCCCTTTAATTTTTAACTTTTTTTTTATTTTTAGTATTTGTTGTTATAGCGGCCATAGTAATACATAATATGTGAAAAATTCAAGTATCTAGTTAATGCCATCATAAAGATCTAGTTAAAAACGCTGAAAAAACACGTATTTTGTATGACGACCCCCTTTAATTCTTAACTTTTTTTTTTTTTAGTAAAATAATGTTAAGAAATAAAGGGGGTGTTTGTTGAGACTGTGTGCTGTTTGTGTGTAATACGCCCAGTCATTTTTAATTATGTTTAATTGTATAATTGTGTATAATGAAATAAATGTGTATAATTGGAAGATAATTAAATAAAAGCAGTACCTACCTAAGTATGCTCAAAAGTCATAAAAAGAACATTGGCCCTTTAAATTTATAGGTTTCGTCTTGGGTGCCTATGACCGTTTTATTAATTAATTCGGTTAATTGATAGGCGGGACACAATAGGTTATAAAAAAATATTATAGGCGGATTAACGGCGAATCTTCGGGGGACTAATCTGTTTTCTTTATCCCTAAGGAGTAATTTATCGTACAAAATTAATACCAGGTATATTTAACATATATTTAAACACTATCACGTCTTTATCTTAATGGGACAGACAGAGTCTTTTGGCGTGATGTCGCTGATGTGCCGTTGGGACGATTCCAAATTTACGGGATTATACCCATTGAAAATTTACGGGATATTCCCAATGTTACAGTAATTAAATAAATATATACGGACAAATCACACAGACAACGTAAAAAAAAAATCGTAAGCATTCCCAATATTTCCGTAAATATTCCCAATAATTAATATCAATACGGAATAATTATTAACCTACATTTCCAGTGTTAGGAATATTGCCAGGAATACTCCCAATGTTTTCAGGGATGGCACATCATAAGCGAGAAGGTGTAAAAAGGAATTAAAATAGTGATGGCTTGCTAGCCACACCGCCTAGTGATATCATTCGCATTTTCGCCGATTCCCTCGATTAGCTTTTACGATCTGCGCGGGATGAGAGAAACGGGTAGATTTTTCTTAACTCCCAGACCAGTATGGAGGAATTCTTAGATTAAGAATAGGCTCAGGTCTGGTACTGGGAGATGCCGAGAAAGTCGAGCCAAATGGGAACTCCAGAAACAGTTTGTGTGACTATGGGGTCATTGACGACCTTTGTGGCCTAGTGTTCATCACGACAGAATGTCACACCGGAGGTCCCGGGTTCAATACCCGGACAGGTCAAGATGGGAAATGATCTTTTTCAGATTGGCCTGGGTCTTGATTGTTTATCTATGTATGTTTTTGTTATAAAATAAAGTATCGTTAAGTTAGTATCCCTTATCACAAGTCTCGTATATTGCTCAATCTGTGTGATTTGTCCGTATAAAAAAAATGCAGTCCATAAACCACCTTACATTATGTCCCAACTACCCGACTCCATGCACAAAGGCAGATCGCAATAAGGTCAACGACAAGGCGGTCAGTGTAGCCAAATTTTGGTCTAAACAAATCTAATGATGTGCCGTTCCCGTTCCCCAGATTTCCGGGAACGTTCTCGGGAATGTTCCCAAAAATGGAAATGTCAGGGAAAGTTTTTATGTATCAGACATATTTTTAATCACTGTAAATATATTTTACTAACGTAAATGCATCACTTGATATGGTTATAATACAAATACATATATCCAATATTCCGTAACATTCCTTAGAAATACGGGAACTTTCCCAAATTCCAAAATTCCCCGGGAACGTTCCCAAATTCCCGAGAATTTGGAAACGATTCCGGGGAATTTGGGAACGTTCCCGGGAACGGCACAGCACTAAACAAATCTAATTTTAGCCATTTTCGACTCGACAAGAATAAGAAGTATGAAATCCTTGTACAGAGGACGCTGTGACTATTAGAGTTAAAGGTAACAGAGAACGCTCGCTGTTACCTTTACTTCTATTAGTCGCCTTACGACACCCGTGGAAGAGGAAAGAGGTGGTGACAAATTTTATTCTACTTCCGTCACCACACGGCAAAGCAAGACTACACTTCCAGAATAAGTATCAAAACATTATGATGCGGAATTTATAGTAAAAACAAACAAAGCTTTAACTAAGCTTATATCTATCGCTTCCTCGAGCCAATGGAACATTTGCCAAGAAGTGATTTATATTGATATTTTTATACTGAAGACGTGCTGTCTTTAGTATAAAAATATCAATATATGCGTTACCTTTCTATTTGTGTAATAAAATGTATGAATATGTCATAAATATAATAGAGAAATAACTATCTAAAATAATTCTAGGCCGCAATATGCTTCGATAATTTGTCACATAAAAGAATCCGCAACATATTTCGACAATGGGTGTCAGAAAAGTATATGCAACATATTTCGACAATGGGTCACAGAAAATAATCCGCAACATGCTTCGACAATGTGTCACAGATAAGAATCCGCAACCTAGGTACTTCGTCAAAAGGTCACAAAAATTGTTCTGAAACATGCTTCGACAATGTGTCACAGATTAGAATCCGCAACTTGCTTCGACAATGTGTCACAGATAAGAATCCGCAACATGCTTCGACAATGTGTCACAGATTAGAATCCGCAACCTAGGTACTTCGTCAAAAGGTCACAAAAATTGTTCTAAAACATGCTTCGACAATGTGTCACAGATTAGAATCCGCAACATGCTTCGACAATGTGTCACAGATTAGAATCCGCAACATGCTTCGACAATGTGTCACAGATAAGAATCCGCAACATGCTTCGACAATGTGTCACAGATAAGAATCCGCAACCTAGGTACTTCGTCAAAAGGTCACAAAAATTATTCTGAAACATGCTTCAAAAATGGATCACAGAAAGTAATCCGCAACATGCTTCGACAATGTGTCACAGATAAGAATCCGCAACATGCTTTGAAAATGTGTCACAGATAAGAATCCGCAACCTAGGTACTTCGTCAAAACGTCACAAAAATTGTTCTGAAACGTGCTTCGACAATGGGTCACAGAAAAGAATCCGCAACATACTTTGACAATGTGTCACAGACAAGAATCCGCAACCCACTTCGTCAAAAGGTCACAAAAATGAATCTGCATGCTCTGCAGCATGCTTCGTCAAAAATGTAAACAGAAAAGTATCCTCATGCTATCCAAATTTCTAATTTATTCGCATCGTTCACGTTTAAGGTTCCCATAACGCTTGCTGCTTTCCCACTCTGAGTGGTGAGCTCCTGAATAACTTTGGAACGTTTATGGCTTGTTGATGGCTTTTAACTTGTTTAATAAGAAAAGAGAAAAAAATACAATTGAAATAAAACTAAGTACAAACTAAACGTAAACAAAAACCCAGTCTAAATTATTGATTTAGATATCTAAAAGATTATGACAGTGGGGCATGGTGCCAAGAACGCTTACTGCGTTTAGCATAGCTATTCAGAGAGGAAACGCAGTTATCTCAACCAATGTTAAGAAAAGAAGTAGCCAGCCCTCTTATTACCAGTGGCGGTGATAAGGCGCGGAGTTATCTGTTTGAGGAAAGCCCTCGCGCTAGGGCCGCATGGTCCAAACGTTTCCTCACCAACCGTAAACATTACACTTACATAGTTTTAAATAAGTTTGGAAAATCCAAAAGTGCACGCCTCATAGCGGTCACTCAATTTTCACAAAAAAAAAAGAACTTGAATATTGCATATTTATCGGTGTATTATGAACAAAATAACAAATTTACTTTTAAATCTTCGCGCCATTGCCCACACAGAAAAGAAAGGTACTGCGATGTATTGTCAATGTCTAGAAGAAAAGAAAAATGAAAAGATTAACATTGTATCCAGAAAAAGAATGGAAATTAAGAATGGCTAAAAGGCAGATGCTAAACGCCGTAAAAAAAATTAAAAATAAAAATTGTCAATGTCACGAACCTTATTTACATAGATTTAGATATACCAACGATAGGTGGATTTCAGTTTATTGCTAATTATAATTAAACTACTTTTAATTAGACCGTGATTTTCGAAAGGACTTAGTTTTAGATAATACTTAAGCGTATGAAAAAAAGAAGGGTTCGATTAGCTAAGTTTTTCGGGCGTTATCGTGACCACGCCAGTTTCCATACATACCG
Organism: Acrobasis repandana; assembly: GCA_963576875.1. Classification (NCBI taxonomy): domain Eukaryota; kingdom Metazoa; phylum Arthropoda; class Insecta; order Lepidoptera; family Pyralidae; genus Acrobasis; species Acrobasis repandana. Next base: position 2,639,269 of record OY756230.1, on the reverse strand, counting down.
ACACACGGACGTCCACGAAATAATTTTCTTAAACACTAGCTTTATTATTTTAAAGAACAAAATGTCCTTTAAAAATATCATGACTGTTGAAACTAGTGTTTTTTCTTGACATTTGTGTGTAAATATTATTGTACAAGTACGATAAGAAATAAATACCGACATTTTTAGTTCGAAAAATCACTTGATTTCTGTAAGGCGAGAGTAGAGCACTACCTCAACGCTCCGCTTATGAGGCGTGCAAAATATTGTAACTAACAAAATATGGATCCAGTTATCTGAATAAATAAATAATATCAAAGTATATTCATGTAAAACACACTCTTGCAATCCGATATTTCAGTAACTTGATTTGGCTATCTATCCGCCAAATTTCGAGTTATCCTTGAACATAAGTACCTACGACAAACGCCAGATTGTCCAAGACTTGCTTCGCTCAATCTATTCTCGCTTGTTCAAATATTTAGATTAAAAATTTCAATGTAGGGTAAACTCACGAAATTACGAGCCGAGTCTTATGTTGCCTCCCTTATTTCTCTAAGACGAAAAACAAATTTTTAAGACGCAAAAAATTTCTTTATAAGTTGCGGTAGTCTTTCATCTTTTATTAGGATTATAACAGTTTTGTATGATTCAGCCTAGTAAATTTGAGTCACAATTTTTTTTAAAAAACAACAAATTTGAGTTTGAATTAGTAAGAGCTCAAGTAAGATCTCATTTGGGAATTATTTGTAGCGTAGCCCGGCACACACTTGGCTGATTTATTTCTTTGACATCCTTATCACAAAAACATTTGTACTGGACCATGGCTTAGTAAATTTACATGAAAAAACAGCTGGATGAAGAAAAGAAAGAAAATTCAAAAAGGTTTACTTCGTGCATATTATCTTTGCCTCGTGTTACTCCCTGCAACCCCGATGTAACAAATTATTCGCGACGCCGAACATTTCTTAACTTTCATTTGAATAATTTCCTCTTCTTTTGAAGTTTTTACGTTGACATTGTCAATTTATAAGGTTCTCGTGTGGTACAAAGTTTAAGTTATCAGTTGTTTCATTTTTATTAAAATATAATTGTTTTCCATTATATACATCATCAGCACTAAGAAACCAAGGTGTCCAAAGCAAATATATTAACATCATAATAAAATATTTACTCGAACTGCAAAGCCCAGGTGAAGTTGGATACAGTTGGTGAAACATTTCCAATCCAGAAAGAAGTACCTATACGTCAAGGAGACCCTCTCTCACTAAAACTGTTCTCTGCAGTATTGGAAGAGATCTTTAGAATTCTGTCATGGGACCATATAGGAATAAAAGTAAACGGCGAAAAACTAAACAACCTTAGATTTGCTGATGATTTGGAGCTTATTGCTCAGGACCCTCACACTCTGCAAAGCATGATACAAATTACATCCAAAAGCAAAGAAGTTGGTCTAGCAATAAATAAATCAAAAACTAAAATAATGTCAAACAGAGATGAGGTACCCATAGTGGTAGATAAAGATGAAATTGAATATTTACAGTCATATATATTCTTGGGCCAGCTTGTGTCATTTAGTGAACAAACACAACAGGAAATAGATCGAAGAATCATTAATGCCTGGAACAGATTCTGGTCCCTAAAGGAACTCCTGAAAAGCAGACACTACTCTATGTCCGCCAAAAGGAAGGTATTCAATATCTGCATACTTCCAATTATATCATATGGCTGCCAGACTTGGACTCTGAATCTTAAAGACACTTATAAATTGAGAACATGCCAACGAAGTATGCTTGGATTAACCCTAAAAGACAGACAGAGGGCAAAAACCATACGTAAAGTAACGAGTGTTGTCGTCGACATATCTATGACACAGCTGGACTGGGCCTATGTGGGGAGAAAGAACAAAAAAGTGGACCAAAATGGTATCCGAATAAACCCCACGCGAGGGCAACAGAAATAGGGGACGGCCTTTTAAAAGATGGTCTGATGACTTTAGAAAGATCGCTGGACCCCTATGGACTAGGCTAACCAGGGACAGGGAGAGATGGAAATTGTTGGAGGAGGCCTATGCGTCTACGGGATACGATGACGCCGAAGAGTAAAAAATAAATAAATAATAATAAATGTATTTATATAAATTTTTATCAAGTCAGTGAATATAGGCTAATAAATAAATAAATAAATAAAAATAAACATCATCATCATCCCAGCCCTTCTTCCGCTCACTGCTGAGCATAGGCCTCTCTTTGTTGACGACTTTGATTATATCGTCAACTTATCGCATAGGCGGACGTCCGACGTTTCTCTCACCCGTTCAGGGCCACCATTCGGTCAGTGCCTTGCTCCACCTGCCATGACTCCGTCGGTCCAGCTGCCCTGACCAGTTCCATTTTAAGCTCATCACCGTTGTACCTGATGCAAAGCATAGCACGCTCCATGGCTCACTGTGGACTCTCAGTTTGTGCACAGGCATTCTGTCTTTAGGCAGCTTGAAAAATTTGACACCAGTGTTGGCCACTTACACACACGAAAAACAAAACAATAAACAATACAAACAAATTGCTTTGTTATTTCTTCCATGCTGGTCTGGGAGAAAAGAAAAAATATGAATGTACCAGCTGCTTCTATTCCCGCGCAGATCGCAAAAGCCTCAGCCAAAAAGATCGAGGGAATGGACGAAAAAATCCGAATCACGTTAATAGGCGATGCGACTAGCAACCCATCACTAATTTAATTTCCTTTTTCCACCTTCTGGCCCACCATAACGCTTTAGATTGTGGTGGGCCGCAACACCTTTTTTTGGCTGCTTAGAGCCACAAGATCAACATAGAGCATGTTGGGTCTGCCACATTAGGGATAAAGCCGTAATAGTTGTATGTATTTTTTGATAAAGATACCTATATTGGCTTAGAACAATCCCACGTTTCTTTAGTCTTACTTTTATGAAGGAACCCTCTATCTATCCCGTTAGGGATAAAACTTAAGAGTCTCCTTACCCGAGACAGAATCTGAGTTTCCCATACAAATGTAGTCTACGTTTTATTTTGAAACGTCATGTCAGATTTCGGTAAAAATTTGTAACTTTAAAGAAATTGCCTATATCTAGGGTTATAATTGGTTTTCACAGTCAAAATATGAACTTGAAAGAGAATATAGTGTATTATATCATTTTTGACTGTGAAAACCAATTATAACCCTAGATATAGGCAATTTCTTTAAAGTTACAAATTTTTACCGAAATCTGACATGACGTTTCAAAATAAAACGTAGACTGCGTTTGTATGGGAAAGTCTAGGGTAAGGGGATTCTTAACGCAACATTCGTATGTTCTATGTCGTCTAGTTTATTCAGCAATCACTTTAACAAAGCTGCCTTTTAGAATAAGACGTCTCGTCTGGCATAAAGGGAGTATCAATCACCCAGAGTCACGTCTGAAGTAAGCGGTACAAAGGGCTTTCACTCCACTGAAAGGTAGCATATCCCTCCTGGGGTGTGGTCTTACTGTCAGCGGATGTTTTAAACTTTACTAGTAGTATCGAAAATTTCTTAAAACTAAAATAAATATAAAAAAACAGTGGGACTCTGCGAGTGCCAACAGAAGTGAAAATTTGAACAAGGCAAAAACTAAAGAAACGTAGGATACGTTTTTTTAGTTTTGCCTTTATGAAGGAATCCCCTTTCTATCCCGTTAGGGATAAGACCATGCAATGTACGTTCGTATGTTCTATGTCGTTTAGTTTATCCAGCAATCACTTTCACAAAGCTGCCTTTCAGAATAAGACTTCTCATCTGGCATAAAGGGAGTATCAATTACCCGGAGTCGCATCTGAAGTAAGCGGTACAAAGGGCTTTAACTCCACTGACTGGTAGCATATCCCTCATGAAGTGGGGTCTTACTGTAAGCCGATTTATTTTAATTCTAGAATCAGTATTGATTTCTTTTTTTATAGCGGATTTTTTTTCAATTTTATTTGTAGTATTGAAAACTATTTAAGTTTTTATTGAATAACTAGCTGTGCCCGCGACTTCGTTCGCGTGGTCGTCGGAACGTAATGTTATATAGCCTAAAGCCTTCCTCTATAAATGGACTACCCAACAAAAAAAGAATTTTTCAAATCGGACCATTAGTTCCTGAGATTAGCGCGTTTAAACAAACAAACAAACTCTTCCGCTTTATAATATTAGTATAGATAAAAATACATATAAATATTTACAATTCACTATACCCAAATAAAAATAATTATGTCTAACTAAAAACTAGAACATAATATCAATAAGACCTCTCCAACCCTATTTAAGAGGAAAGTTCACAAGCACAAAAAAAATATTACAATATTTTGTTGCCGGAGACGAAAAACAAATTTTTAAGACTAAGTTGCGGTAGTCTTTCATCTTTTATTAGGATTATAACAGTTTTGTATGATACAGCCTAGTAAATTTGAGTCACAATTTTTTTTAAAAAACAACAAATTTGAGTTTGAATTAGTAAGAGCTCAAGTAAGATCTCATTTGGGAATTATTTGTAGCGTAGCCCGGCACACACTTGGCTGATTTATTTCTTTGACATCCTTATCACAGAAACATTTGTACTGAACTATGGCTTAGTAAATTTACATGAAAAAACAGCTGGATGAAGAAAAGAAAGAAAATTCAAAAAGGTTTACTTCGTGCATATTATCTTTGCCTCGTGTTACTCCCTGCAACCCCGATGTAACAAATTATTCGCGACGCCGAACATTTCTTAACTTTCATTTGAATAATTTCCTCTTCTTTTGAAGTTTTTACGTTGACATTGTCAATTTATAAGGTTCTCGTGTGGTACAAAGTTTAAGTTATCGATCGTTTCATTTTTATTAAAATATAATTGTTTGTCCATTATATACATCATCAGCACTAAGAAACCAAGGTGTCCAAAGCAAATATATTAACATCATAATAAAAATATTTACTCGAACTGCAAAGCCCAGGTGAAGTTGGATACAGTTGGTGAAACATTTTCAATCCAGAAAGAAGTATACGTCAAGGAGACCCTCTCTCACTAAAACTGTTCTCTGTAGTATTGGAAGAGATCTTTAGAAGTCTGTCATGGGACCATATAGGAATAAAAGTAAACGGCGAAAAACTAAACAACCTTAGATTTGCTGATGATTTGGAGCTTATTGCTCAGGACCCTCACACTCTGCAAAGCATGATACAAATTACATCCAAAAGTAAAGAAGTTAGTCTAGCAATAAATAAATCAAAAACTAAAATAATGTCAAACAGAGATGAGGTACCCATAGTGGTAGATAAAGATGGAACTGAATATTTACAGTCATATATATTCTTGGGCCAGCTTGTGTCATTTAGTGAACAAACCCAACAGGAAATAGATCGAAGAATCATTAATACCTGGAACAGATTCTGGTCCCTAAAGGAACTCCTGAAAAGCAGACACTACTCTATGTCCGCCAAAAGGAAGGTGTAGTATCGGAACGTAATTTGACATATGTCAATGTCATGGCGCTTGACGTCGCATAACCTCTGACGGGTGTACTGAGACGGACCGCAGACCACATCCTTTTCCCCTGGAGCTTGCAGTGTGTGTAATGTAAAATAAAACGTAAGAAAGTAAAAAAAGTCCTGTTGTGCATACTCTCGTTTAATTGCAAAATATAAACAATACATGGCGCAGCCGAAATAACCACAAACGCTCCAAGAAGTGCTGGCAGAAAAACAAAAAGATTGTGAAGAAAACTCAAGATATAACGTGGGAACAGGAATCGCATGGCAGACGACGAGCTGGCAATCATGGCGCATATTGAATATAGAATGCCTCAGCCGCTTGCGCTAGATTCAGTTGAAGATCTGTTGCCACGTTGGAATAAATTTAAACAACAATTCCAAATCTTTCTTTCTGCGGCTGGGTTCGAGAGGCTGTCGGAAACCCGAAAGGCAGCCATATTGCTGAACGCGATAGGCCAGGACACGCAAGACCTGTATATTAATATATTAAAAAAAGGTGAGGACACCCCAAAGTACGAGCACGTCGTCCAGGTTCTAGACGACTACTTTACCCCGAAGCAGAACGAGGTTATAAACACTTTCCACTTCAATAACAGAAGGCAAGAAGATGGCGAATCTTTTGATGTTTTTTATTCATGCCTGAAAAAATTAATAAAAAATTGCAATTTTGGACACCTTGAAGACAGAATGCTGAGAGATCGCATTGTCATGGGCTTACAAGACAACAAACTACAACAAAAGCTTCTAGAAATCAGCGATCTCACCCTAGACAAGACCACCAACATGTGCCGCGCAGCGGAGCTGTCTAAAAAACATGTGAAAGTCATACAAAAGCAGCCGGAGTCCCTGTTGTCGGTGGATGCAGTCTCGAATCAAAGCGAGCGACCTCACAGCTCAACAAACCGAGAAGCTAAGTATAATAATAATTTGAGTAGTAAATTGTCTAGTAAGAATAATAATAATAATAATAATTTCAATTAGAAATTTTATCATTGTCTTAAGTGTAATCGGGAACATGGCCCAAGGCAATGTCCGGCATTTGGCAAGAGCTGTTCTGTTTGTCATAAATTGAATCATTTTGCTTCGGGATGTAGAAGCAAAACAGTACATAGTGTAAAAATGAGTAATAATTTTGATGAGACCGATGAAAGTAATCTAGTGCAAGACTTATGACTAGTTAAAGTATGTCACTCTATTGGAAATAAAATTAATTTAAAAAATAACGAATGGTTACAAATATTAAGAGTAGAAAATAAAAAAGTCTCTTTTAAGTGTGACACTGGGTCACAAGTAAATGTCCTGTCCTTGAGGGAATTAAAAAAAATTGTCAATGATGATAGTCCTGAGTGGTCTGAGACTAACATAATATTAGAAGCCTTTGGAGGAAGCAGGATAAAACCATTGGGCATCAGGACTTTAACATTATTTCATAATAATTATAAATTCAATGCACAATTTATAATTATTAAAGAACTGGTCAGGCCAATCTTGGGTCTTGACGCTTTACTAAAATTAAATTTATTAAATAAAAATAATTGTAATTCTGTTTGCAGTATTAAGCATACCAGTACTGATACTGAAAAAGACAAAATTATTAATCAAAACATAAAACTTTTCTAGGGAATTGGGGAATTCAAAACGCCGTTGGAGCTACACATTCAATCGGGCGCTCAACCTGTTGTAAGGCCTCCACGACGGGTCCCTCTGGCACTGATGGATCGTCTGGCAGCCAAGCTAAAGAGCCTCGAGGAGCATCAGATTATTGAGAAGGTAGAACATCCTAAGTCTTTTGTTAGTAATCTTGTCATAGTAGAAAAAAATGATGGAAATTTAAGAATATGTTTGGATCCTAAAGAATTAAATAAAGTTCTGATTAGGGAATATCATCTTATTCCTACCTTGGAGGAGTTGATAGCCAAATTAAGTAATAAATCTGTATTTTCTGTCGTTGATTTGTCAGATGGGTTTTATAATATTCGCCTTGCAAGTAATTCAACAGATCTATGTACATTCTCAAGCCCGATGGGATGTTATAAATTTTTGAGATTACCGTTTGGGTTGTCCGTAGCACCAGAAATTTTTCAAAAATACAGTGAGAGTGTATTTGCAGGCATTGAGGGTGTAGTAATTTACTGCGATGACCTGTTAATTTGTGCGGAAAATGAAATTGAGCACGACAAGGTATTAAAACAGGTTTTTGAACGTGCACAATTACATAATGTCAGATTCAACAAACGGAAATTTCAGTATAAGTTAAAGGAAGTAAAATTTTTTGGTCATATCTTTTCTAAGGAAGGAATGAAGATTGATCCAGATCGTGTAAAGGCTATTTTAGAAATGAAGAGCCCAAAAAGTAAAAAAGAGTTACAGATATTTCTTGGAATGGTTAACTATCTAAGAAAATTCATTAACAAATTAGCTGAAACAATTGCTCCATTACAAACTCTATTAAAAAAAGATATAACTTGGTTATGGACTGAAACACATGAAAATTGTTTTTGTAACATTAAAAAATGTATCACTAAAGCACCTGTTTTACAGAATTTCAACAGCTCCTTACCAATTTCAATACAGTGTGATGCTAGTAAAGATGGTCTAGGATGTTGTCTAATGCAAAATGGCAAAGTTGTAACATTTGCGTCTAGGAGCTTGACGGAGGCAGAAAGAAATTTTTCACAGATTGAAAAAGAATTACTCAGTGTTGTTTGGGCTACTAAAAAATTTCATTATTATATTTATGGAAGAAAGTGCCTTGTATTCAATGATCATAAGCCATTGGAAACTATATTAAAAAGGGGTCTGCATGAAATTCCTTCCGTCAGGCTACAAAGACTAAAACTAAAACTTTTGAAATATGATATAGACTACAAGTACATGAAAGGTAAATCCATGCACATTGCAGATCTATTATCACGGTCATTTTTAGACGAAACGGATGAAGATCAGTCATATATGTATGAAGTGATACACTGCATTGGACTTGCCTCTCAACTACAATGTACAGAAGAATATAGAAGAAAATTATTAACAGAAACTTTGAAAGATGAGGAACTTTGTAAACTTAAAGAATTTATTAACAGTGGTTGGCCAGAAAATGTCAAGAATATACCTGATTTTTTGAAATGTTATTACCAATTTAGGCAGGATTTATCAATAGATCAAGAATTAATTTTTATGAATCACAGACTTGTAATACCTAAGGCATTATGAATAACAATTTTGAATAAATTACATGAAGGTCATCTAGGCATGACTAAAATGAAACAAAAGTGTAGAATGTTATATTACTGGCCACAAATTGACTGTCATATAGAAAACCTAGTTAAGAAATGTATTGTTTGTCAAACTTACCATAATAACAACATTAAAGAACCGTTATTGCCACATGACGTGCCGTCTTTACCATTTTCCAAATTAGGAATAGATATAATGGATTTTCGAAAAAAAAATTATCTGGTAATTTACGATTATATGTCAAAGTGGTTAGATATAAGATTAATTTCAAGTAAGTCTGCACAAAGCATTATCAATGCTTTAACAGATATTTTTTCTTGTTTTGGTATACCATCTGAAGTAGTAGCGGATCATGTTCCATTTGACTCATTGGAGTGTAGAAAGTTTGCTTCTGAATGGGGTTTTAAATTCACTCACTCTAGCCCGAGATATGCTCAGTCAAATGGTATGGCAGAACGTGGAGTTCAGATTGCAAAAAAAATGTTGACTAAATGCTTTGAGGATAAATCTGATTACAGGCTAGCATTACTTCAGTATAGATCATCACCTGTGTCTGGTACAATGTTTACACCTGCACAATTGCTAATGAACAGAAATATAAAAACAAAATTACCTGTAACACGCCAATATCTTGAGCCTAAAATGAATGATAATGTAAAGACCGAGTTTTGCAAAGTAGTCGATAGAAATGTAAGAATTTATAATAGAACAACAAGACCTAAGTCTAGTTTTAAGTTAAATGAACAAGTGTGGTTTAAGAAAGAACCTTGTATCAATAAATGGAGCTTAGGTCAAATTGTAAATAATAACAACTATAGATCATATGACATAAAAGATAATAATGGGAGTATTTATACAAGGACTTCCTATCATATTCGATCTCAATAATCTGGTGCCTCTAGCAATGAATGTGTAGTCCCAAGGGATCATAGGGATGTGTAAATAAAACATAATATATTGAGTATATGTAATAAAGAACTTACATAGTATCTAGATAGAAATACTTTAGTTTTAAAGATCTCATAATGGATCATAGGATGTTAAATGTTACTAGCTTAGTTTAATAAAGGTTAATTTCTTTTCTTTTCTCTAAATATGTATTAATAGACATATATATTTTTTTTTGTTTTGGGAAAGGAGAGGGATGTAGTATCGGAACGTAATTTGACATATGTCAATGTCATGGCGCTTGACGTCGCATAACCTCTGACGGGTGTACTGAGACGGACCGCAGACCACATCCTTTTCCCCTGGAGCTTGCAGTGTGTGTAATGTAAAATAAAACGTAAGAAAGTAAATAAAGTCCTGTTGGGCATACTCTCGTTTAATTGCAAAATATAAACAATACAGAAGGTATTCAATATCTGCATACTTCCAATTATATCATATGGCTGCTAGACTTGGACTCTGAATCTTAAAGACACTTATAAATTGAGAACATGCCAAAGAAGTATGCTTGGATTAACCCTAAAAGACAGACAGAGGGCAAAAACCATACGTAAAGTAACGAGTGTTGTCGTCGACATATCTATGACACAGCTAGACTGGGCCTATGTGGGGAGAAAGAACAAAAAAGTGGACCAAAATGGTATCCGAATAGACCCCACGCGAGGGCAACAGAAATAGGGGACGACCTTTCAAAAGATGGTCTGATGACTTTATAAAGATCGCTGGACCCCTATGGACTAGGCTAACCAGGGACAGGGAGAGATGGAAATTGTTGGAGGAGGCCTATGCGTGTACGGGATACGATGACGCCGAAGAGTAAAAAATAAATAAATAATAATAAATGTATTTATATAATTTTTTATCAAGTCAGTGAATATAGGCTAATAAATAAAAATAAACATCATCATCATCCCAGCCCTTCTTCCGCCCACTGCTGAGCATAGGCCTCTCTTCGTCGACGCCACCCATCTCGATCCTGTGCTGCTCTCATCCAGGTGCGACCCGCGACTTTGATTATATCGTCAACTTATCGCATAGGCGGACGTCCGACGTTTCTCTCACCCGTTCTGGGCCACCATTCGGTCAGTGCCTTGCTCCACCTGCCATGACTCCGTCGGTCCAGGTGCCCTGACCAGTTCCATTTTAAGCTCATCACCGTTGTACCTGATGCAAAGCATAGCACGCTCCATGGCTCACTGTGGACTCTCAGTTTGTGCACAGGCATTCTGTCTTTAGGCAGCTTGAAAAATTTGACACCAGTGTTGGCCACTTACACACACGAAAAACAAAACAATAAACAATACAAACAAATTGCTTTGTTATTTCTTCCATGCTGGTCTGGGAGAAAAGAAAAAATATGAATGTACCAGCTGCTTCTCTTCCCGCGCAGATCGCAAAAGCCTCAGTCAAAAAGATCGAGGGAATGGACGAAAATCCGAATCACGTTAATAGGCGATGCGACTAGCAACCCATCACTAATTTAATTTCCTTTTTCCACCTTCTGGCCCACCATAACGCTTTAGATTGTGGTGGGCCGCAACACCTTTTTTTGGCTGCTTAGAGCCACAAGATCAACATAGAGCATTTTGGGTCTGCCACATTAGGGATAAAGCCGTAATAGTTGTATGTATTTTTTGATAAAGTTACCTATATTGGCTTAGAACAATTCCACGTTTCTTTAGTCTTACCTTTATAAAGGAACCCTCTATCTATCCCGTTATGGATAAGACTTAACGCAACATTCGTATGTTCTATGTCGTCTAGTTTATTCAGCAATCACTTTAACAAAGCTGCCTTTTAGAATAAGACGTCTCGTCTGGCATAAAGGGAGTATCAATCACCCAGAGTCACGTCTGAAGTAAGCGGTACAAAGGGCTTTCACTCCACTGACAGGTAGCATATCCCTCCTGAGGTGTGGTCTTACTCTCAGCGGATTTTTTTAAATTTTACTAGTAGCATCGAAAATTTCTTAAAACTAAAATAAATATAAAAAACAGTGGGACTCTGCGAGTGCCAACAGAAGTGAAAATTTGAACAAGGCAAAAACTAAAGAAACGTAGGATACGTTTTTTTAGTTTTGCCTTTATGAAGGAATCCCCTTTCTATCCCGTTAGGGATAAGATCATGCACTGTACGTTCGTATGTTCTATGTCATTTAGTTTATCCAGCAATCACTTTAACAAAGCTGCCTTTCAGAATAAGACTTCTCATCTGGCATAAAGGGAGTATTAATTACCCGGAGTCGCATCTGAAGTAAGCGGTACAAAGGGCTTTCACTCCACTGACTGGTAGCATATCCCTCATGAAGTGGGGTCTTACTGTAAGCCGATTTATTTGAATTCTAGAATCAGTATTGATTTCTTTTTTTATAGCGGACTTTTTTTCAATTTTATTTGTAGTATTGAAAACTATTTAAGTTTTTATTGAATAACTAGCTGTGCCCGCGACTTCGTTCGCGTGGTTGTCGGAACGTAATGTTATATAGCCTAAAGCCTTCCTCTATAAATGAACTACCCAACAAAAAAAGAATTTTTCAAATCGGACCATTAGTTCCTGAGATTAGCGCGTTGAAACAAATAAACAAACAAACTCTTCCGCTTTATAATATTAGTATAGATAAAAATACATATAAATATTTACAATTAACTAAAAACTAGAACATAATATCAATAAGACCTCTCCAACCCTATTTAAGAGGAAAGTTCACAAGCACAAAAAAAAAAAATTACAATATTTGTTGCCGGAGCCTCCTTTTAAGCAAAAAATATGCATGAATTAGTCATACATTTAGTCACTTATATACACACATATATATATATATATATATATATATATATATATATATATATATATATATATATATATATAATATATAAATACTCAAAACATTTATATAAGTATTTATATGTATTAAGTGTATTATATAAATGTATTTAAGTATACTTGTAAATAGTGAATAATTAAGTACATCTTTAAGCGCCTATCGCAATTAAATTAATTTCTGTTGTTTTTCCTAAAGGTCGACTGGTAGAGAATGCATTAGCGTTAAGTTCACCTTTTGTACCATTGTGGTCAATAAAGATTTAAAAAATAATAAATAATAACCCGTCTGGGAGGAAATAATAAATAATATCGTAGAGAGTGTAGGCTTTGGCCTAGCCAGAGCAGTCAGAGTATTTGTACTCTGACTGCTCTGGCTAAGTACATTTGTCTCTGGTAGTACAGAGAGGGTCATGCTCCTGCAGTGGAAACTAAAAAAATACCTGAAAATGATGATATTTAACTGTATATAAAAGGCTAGATTGATTACTTACTTACCATCTGGTGACCCGCTTGTTCGATTGCCGCCCTATAACATAAAAAAAAATTGTATAATTATTCTAAGGATTTCATAAATAGTTTATTATACCCGCTAGAAATCTGACCGATGCCTTACGTCTCAATAATGTAGCTATACCACGCTATACCTACGTAGGCGAATGCTTATCAATCCCTTTTCTCACTATGGCTGGGCGTCTACTATGCTGTTTTTACATACATTGCCTCTTTTGCAACGATAGGTCAAAATTTAATCATTACAAAATCAGCAATGTATATAAAATGAGTATCTGAATTATAGCAAATTGCGCCCTATTACTAGGAATGTTAATTATATTAAATAGATGGTTATTTTCACTTGCGACCTTAGTCTCAATACGACTATGCTCTTACCATCTGATAAGATAAGCAAATCATCATCATCAGGTCTCTTTTTTAGTCTCCACTGCAGGAGCACGACCCTCTCTGTACTATCAGAGCCACAGTTGGCCACAGCAGCCAGAGGATTTGGCACTCCTCACGCTGGCCAGACGAGTTGGAGAGGTCTAATTGATGTTTATAAGCTTTGTTTAGCTAATGTAATATAGCCGTTTAATGGTCACGTAGCTTGATGACTGGTGCATAGTGACAAAAACCACTAGTATATAGTTCATTTGCTAAATTGGTGTGCACGCCGTCGGCGCGCCACAAAGGCCGCGTCTTTGTAAAAGCCGATGTCGACTTTGAAGCGCCGACACCATACCATCTTCTTCTTCTTTTTCTTCCTTCCCTTATCCCACCCTAAGTGGGGTCGGCACAGCATGTTAGTCGTTTCCATTTTGTTCTTTCCATTGTCATTTCGACTGTTACATCTTTACAAGCCATATCGTTGTTAACACATTCCATCCACCTTTTCTTTGACCTCCCTATAATTCCGTTACCATTCACTTCCATATCTAACACCATACCATCCAAATGAACGAATTGACTACACAAGTGTGCAGGTTTCCTTTTTTTTAAATTCACCGCAAGCAAATGTAGTATTGAAAATAAATAGTAATAACCCATTTTAGTAAGTAAATATTTTTATAATATTGACCACCCCGCACTTTCTAACTTTCCATCACTGTTTCTATCAGGTTGCTTGAAAGAAATAGCTTACCGATAAGCCTTCTTCGCTTTATGTCCTGAATTTATTTTTGTGTGCAATAAAGGTAATTTTATTGTATCCAAAGAATATAGAAATATGACTTTGACTTTGACGTTGATCTTTCCCTACGACGTAGCATGTTTTTCTCTTTCCTTTAACTTTTTGGGATACATTCTAAGCAGCTTTCATATGAACTCTCCTAGTGCGTAATAAAAGAACACATGCAGGTTGCCTTTTAGCATTGGCACTGAACATCGCAGTCGCAGTATTCAATAAATGACACGACGTAAACCCAAAACACAAATTATTGAGAATGTAGAAACGTAGCCGTAAACGTAGCAGCCATTGCCGCGTGGTTTAGACATGGGTAATCTCGACTCCGAGGAGTGTTTCGGCTCATTGAATCTTACTCCGCATCTGGTACCGACTCATCTTAATGATTCCTACTCCCTTATCGGCTCCAGCTCCGAGGTCCGCTAAGTTTTATTATTGAATCTACAGAATACAGACGTCCTTTCTGGTACTGGTTTCAATACAGAATAATATTGGCTCCCGACTCTCAATTCCTCCCGAGACGTAGTGGAGCCGAAACGCGGCTCGCGGCTCGCGACCCGACAGGCGCCACCGGTTCCCGGCGGGAACAAGATCGGTGCGGACTTAATAACTCGCGGGAGCCGATAACGATTACCGGGATTCAATATTCAGTCAGATCGGATCCTGTTGATGAATCGGTTCATTTCAATATTTGAATCCGGAATTACCCGTGTCTAGTGTGGTTCCCGGCAGAGTAGAATAGGACCACTCCAAGGCTTTCTGTGGATGTCGTAGAAGGCGACTTAGTAAATACAAGCTTAACAAAGCTTATAAACATCAATGAGACCTCTTCAACCTGTTTGGCCAGCGTGGAGAGTGTAGGCCAAATCCTCTGACTGCTCTGGCCAATTGTGGCTTTGGTAGGCAGTACAGAGAGGGTCGTGCTCCTGCAGTGGAGACTGAAAGGACCTGTTGATGATGAGAAACGTAGATTGATGATACCTTATCTTCTGCT
The DNA here is from genome assembly GCA_963576875.1 of Acrobasis repandana. NCBI lineage: Eukaryota > Metazoa > Arthropoda > Insecta > Lepidoptera > Pyralidae > Acrobasis > Acrobasis repandana. The sequence continues at coordinate 2,624,105 of OY756230.1, read as the reverse complement.
GGGCTTGATTTTGGCGAAGAAATCTATAAAAACAGATAATAGCCAGAGGCGGCGCGGCGTTAGGCGTGGGCGACGTGGGCTACCGCCCACGGCCTCGCGGTCTGCAGGGCCTCTCATGTGAAACGGATAACTTTTTTTTAAGACACCTCGCGACCTGAAAGCGCTTTTTAGGGTTCCGTAGCCAAATGGAAAAAAAAACGGAACCCTTATGGATTCGTCATGTCTGTCTGTCTGCCGTATGTCAAGCCACTTTTTTCCGAAACTATAAGAACCTGTTGAGACTTGGTAAGTAGATGTATTTTGTGAACCACATTAAGATTATTACACAAAAATATAAAAAAAACAATAAATTTCGGGCGTTCCCCATACTTAGAACTGAAACTCAAAATTTTTTTTTTCATCAAACCCATTCTTGTGGGGTTTCTATGGATAGGTCTTCAAAAATGATATTGAGGTTTCTAATATATTTTTTTTCTAAACTGAATAGTTTGCGCGAGAGACACTTCCTAAGTGGTAAAACTAAAAAAAATATATGATGTACCATACAAACTTCCACCGAAAATTGGTTTGAACGAGATCTAGTAAGTAGTTTTTTTTTAATACGTCATAAATCGCAATTTACCTTTAGAACTTTTATATTATGTTACTTGCTGCTACGGAACCCTTCATGGGCGAGTCCGACTCGCACTTGGCTACTTTTTTTTACTAGCCAAAGGGTCTCGCAGAACTATCTTGCCCACATAAAACTTTGATCTTGCGCCGCCACTGAGCAATCCCATTTTGAAATTTATTTTGTGACTAGTGACTGTATGGATGAATTACAAGAGTGTCAACCTTCATATTAAGTAGTTCTTCAAACTTATGTATTGATATTAATGAAGACAGGAGTAGGTACATTTTATAAGTAAGTAAACATTGGAATGGTAGAAACACGTATTGGCACCAAATAATATTTTAATTATTAACTGTCAGAAAATTTACTATGCCACAAATCAAATAGTAGCCAATTGTTTTTAATTTATGTTATAGCAATATATAGCTAAATAAAATGGTCTGCGACTTTTTGTTACTCGAAACATCCGTCGCAATTAAATTAAAGATTAGATTAGATTTATTTATATGTATCAAACCGGATGCACATTCACATTCAATACAATTAATGTAATGTATGTTTCTATCAGAAGCTTCCTCTTCTGTAATGTATCTAAATTATGTCGAACCTCATCAGTATGCTCGGCCTTCGCGAAATGGCCGCCAATATTATAAAACAGGAGGCGCGATGTTGTGGCCAGATATTGTTTTTGTTTTGAATATTTTACCCTGTAGGTGCGGAATTTTTCGGCACAGATAAATGATTTTCCGTAACGTCCCTTTGTTTTCCTAATTTTATGGACATAGCCTAAAGCTATAGAGACAAAAAGGGATGACATCTTACAAATATTGCTGAAACTATTTTGTGTATGTTTACTTTTTTTCTTTGAAATTCTTTAATACAAATAAAAAACTATAAGTATTTTAAAATCAAAAACAAATATTTATTCAGTAATTAGGCCTTTGCAGGCACATTTACACTTTTGATTTAATTTAAATTAAGTTACAAATGATTTTTACATGATAAAATACTAGCTTTTGCCCGCGGCTTCGCTCGCGTATCCCAAATCCCACGGGAACATTACTTTTTTCCGGGATGAAAGGTACCCTATGTCCTTCTCAGTACTCCTAACTATGTGTATTTGAATTTTCAAGAAGATTGGTTCAGTAGATAAAGCGTGAAGAGGTAACAAACAAATATACTAACTCACTTTCGCATTTATAATATTAGTTGGGATTTATATCAGATTTTTCAAAAATTTAACCTTGTACAAAATGTTTTTGCAATAAATAAATAAAAATACTTTAAAGACAGTTCGCAAAGTAACTTCGATTTCCTGGAAATATCTTCAACATATTTTTAGTTATTTCCTAAAGACTCTTTTTAGGCTCTTAGAAATATTAATATTAAAATATTCGTACATCATACTATTAATAAGGCAATGAGCTATTAATCCGCTAAGTCGGGACTGGGGGGCCAGTCCATAATCGACTGAGCAGTAAATCACTCACTTAACGCTACTTAGGCGCAGCGACCCAGTTAATATCACTTATAACGGACGGGCTGAAATCTGATAGACTAGAATTACATGCAGATTACCAGCAATTTTGGTAGCTCTGGTTTTATTAAACCCTAAGAATTAATTTGAGTACTTAAAAATGGCACCGATTTAAAGAGGCAGTTGTAAATAGCAGTTTTGGTAAGTTAAAAATTATAAATGGCATGTTTAATTACTAGTTCAGCAGTAAAGTAAACAAAAAAACTTAATAAAAAATAATGAACTGGATCAGTAAATATATAACCAATTGAACGAGCGGTTCTATAGGTTTTCCCTAACCTAGTAAAATGGATAAAACCGTCCTAGCGTGTGTTAGTTGCAGTTCTAATCTAACCTAACCTTATAGGCTTTCCCTAACCTAGTAGAATGAATAGAACTAGTAATATTATAAAATAACCGACTAATTGATATTTTATTACTGTTCATGTTTTACTGTCGCAATTAATCAATCAACCGCCATTAAATTTAATAACTGCTCAATATGTTTTCCAACTGATATTAATAACATCTCGAATATTTAAATAACAGCTCAAAAAATTTAGTACCATTAAAAATCTATATTAAAATTGTTTTGAACCAAGAACTATTTGGAAGGGTGAGATTTGAAGAAACTGTAGCAGATTGCTATGGTTTCTTTAAAGTGTTTCAAAATTGCTTTTTAAAATTTTGAAGATATGATCTTAGTAAAATTATTTTGTTCAAAATTCAATTAACTTAATAGGGTCTAAACATAATAAAGTGAATCTATTTTAAGGGTGGATTCAGTCCATAATACTAAACACCTTTCCTCAAAAATCATATGTACCTTATATCAAAATAAGAAAGTTTCTATGAGAACAAAAAAAGTTTATTTTGTTCTCATAGAAACGGATCGACCGATCTGGCCCACTTGTTCGGGAGGCCAAAAATATTTTTTCGTATTTCGGTTTACCTGTGTTCCTTGGATAAAAGTTGTGTATTTTGGACTGAATTCACTCGTAAAATAGTTTTAGTATATTTTGCTAGACCTTAAATTAAGCCGCAAAGCGACCCCTACAGTTCTTAATCGGGTGAGCAGTAAATCACTTGACGCCACTTAGGCGCAACGACCCATTTAATATCACTTATAATAGACACGATAAGAAATGGAAGTATTTTAATGAGGATCATAAAGAAACGAGTAGTTCGTTTCGAATATTTTTTTAGAAGTAAGTATATCAAAATATTTATTTATAATTATTTATTAAAATCTTTATTGACCAAAATGGTACAAAAGGTGAACTTAACGCTAATGCATTCTCTGCCAGTCAACCTTTAGGAAAAACAGAAATTATTTAATTGCGATAGGCGCTTTAAAGATGTACTTAATAATTTACTATTTACAAGTATACTTAAATACATTTATATAATACACTTAATACATATAAATACTTATATAAATATACATACATATATATATACTACAAATGCTTTAAGATAATGACTAATTCTGCTGCGAAAATTTTAAAGAAAGGTGCGTGTGATCTTTTTTCTTAAATAAGTATCTGTTTGAGATACTTTTGATGTCTTCAGGTAAGGCATTCCAGAGTCGCGTAACTTGAAGAGTAAAAACATAAATTCAGACCGAAATAACGGAAGATAAATTTGAAGAGTATGACTGGAGCGAAGCTCACGGTCATGGCTTTCAGACTGATATTTAAATTTGGTTTTCATATTTTGGGGAGAAATAGGGTTCTTAAGTATAGAGAAAAGAGTACAGAGCATTCTCTGTTGTCGGCGCTGACGAACAGGAAGCCAGTTAAGCTTAGATCGGAAAGAAGATATGTGGTCATATTTACGAAGGCAGAAGATAAAGCGAATGCAATTATTAATGAGACGATCTAGCTTATCAAGAAGATCTGCATTTAGATCAGGATAACACACATCAGCATAATCAATAATAGGAAGAACAAGAGATTGTATTAAAGTAATTTTAGTTTTAGTAGTAAAATTTCTATAGCGATTCAGGTATTGTAAGAAATTGGTGACTTTTCTGCTGATCTCAGTGACCTGATTTCTCCAGGTAAACGTAGAGTCCATCAGAAGACCAAGATTTTTGACGGATTGAGTGAGTGAGATGTTAGTATTATTTAGAGAAATTGAGGGAACAGAGTTCATATCGATCTTTGCTAGCTGTCTAGAACTACCGATCATGATTGCCTGACACTTGGCCGCATTAATTTTAATTCCAAAATCATCTGACCAAGAGGAAATGTTGTTCAAGGACGCATTTAGCTGACTAATACCAGAATCAATGTTTTCAGCGCTGGTTTGTATATAGATTTGCAGTAAATATTGACCAAATTTCTTCCCCAAATAATACATTTTAAATCCTCAAAACGACCCATAGTCCATAACTTAATCAAATGTATATCACTCACACTCAGAAGCAGGGATCGGAAAACCCATGCAAAACGGTAACCCTTTCAAACGGTTATTGATTGATTTGGTTAACCCATACAATCAGGGTTAACAATAACCGCAGTAACCATTATCTGAAAAGGTTAATCTACATTTTCGGCGATGCACGACTGATTGGTTGAGTCGTGCAAGCGCTGTTGTAGGGATAGGTACCGCGACTGAGTGATGATGAATGAAACAAGTGTAGTAACATGCAGAAACCTATATATCAGTACGGTTCAGGTTATCGGCAATCATCCTGTTAACAGGCTATTTCTGTTAACCTAAAATATATGTTAACCCTTTCCAGTTGGGTTAGCATTGGATTAACAACAGATTATATCGGTTAGGTTAACCTAACCGTTCGAACCCTGTTCAGAAGGCCACTCAAGCGCAGAAGCCCAGTTAATATTAGGTCCTTACATATGAAATTGCCGTTCAGTATCAAAAAAGTGAAACAAGTTTTTTTTAGTGAAATTATTATTTAATCAATCGAAGTATGCGCCGTTGTTATCGACACACTTCCGCCATTTTATAGGCAGATCATTGATACCTTTGGGAAAAAAATCCTGGGAGCGAGAGTCTATGAACTGTTTGAAGGCGGTTTTGACTGCCTCATCAGATTTGAAATATTTTCCTTGTAAAAAGTTATCCAAATTTTGAAAAAAGTGGTAATCGGTTGGGGCAAGATCTGGAGAGTATGGTGGGTGACGCAGAGGTTCCAGTCGCAGCTCCTCTAACTTGGCGATCGTTTGATGTGCAGTGTGTGGTCTAGCGTTATCCTGAAGGAGCAGTGGGCTAGAGCAATTCATCAGTCTCGGTTGTTTAATGGCGAGCTTTTCCATCATTGTTTGCAATTGTTGGCAATACAAGTCTGCAGTAATCGTCTGGCCTGATCTCAAGAAGCTGTAGTGGATAACACCAGCACTGGTCCACCAAACACTAACCAGAATCTTCTTTTTGGTCAGTTTTCGCTTAGGGCAAGGTTTTGCCGGTTCTCCAGGGTCAAGCCATTGTGATGATCACTTCCGATTGTCGTACAGGATCCATTTCTCATCACAAGTCACGATACGGTTCAAAATCCCCTCATTATTGTGGCGATTAAGCAAAGAAACGCAGCAAGCAACGCGTGTTTGTTGGTTTGCTTCAGTCAATTCGTGCGGTACCCACTTTTTGAGTTTTTTAATTTTTCCGATTTGGCGCAAGTAGATAAGTATCGTCTTGTCACTTACGCCGAAGGCTGCTGCTAATTCAGAAGTGGTTTGGATCCGCTTCCACTATCGCCTTCAATTCTTCGTTATTCACTTGAGTATCAGGTCGTCCACGAGGCTCATTGTGTACATCGAAATTTCCAGAACGGAAACGTTGAAACCAAAAACGCACCGTTCGTTCGTTATCGGTGCCTGGTCCATACACGTCGCTAATTCTTCGAGTCGTTTCTGCAGCACTGGTGCCACGGTGGAACTCGTATTCGTAAATACCGCGAATTTTCAATTTGTCCATAGTTGTTGTTACAGCAATGTTGAAACTCAAACAAATGATGTTAAAACAAATGAAATATGAATTTTAAAACAATATTTTTCTGGCTTTATTTCGAAATAAATTTGAATCTGGAATTCCTAATGAAACGCAAGATATTTGATTTTAAAGTTGCCAGTATTGAAAATCGGCAATTTCATATGTAAGGACCTTATATCACTTATAATGGACAAGCTAAAATCTGATAGGATACAATTAAATGCAGATTTGCAAAAATTCTTAGAGTTCTTCGCCATAAGCCATTCAACATTGTCAGGTTTCAAAAACCCACTGTCGCCATAAGCCTCTGTCTGCTCCGTCCTGAACTACCCTTGGCCAAATAAGCCATACAATCTTAGAAATAACCTAATCTTACCAATATGTTTAATACGTGTACATGTTTATGTACGGGTATGTATGTATTTCTATTAAAAAAATCTATAGCAAATACCAATATTAACTGATATACCAATACCTTTTATGTCTATGTACCATGGATATCATGGCCGATATAAGTAAACATATAAACATACACACATACATACATACATAGACAGCTAAACACATAACCTCCCTTTTATCCTTGCCGTAGTTGGGTAATAAAAGGCGAGTGGCTTCCCAAAATCCTCACAATATCATCTCCGTGCGACTACAATATGATGCTCGTTTTGGAATCAGACAATTGGGATTACTATTCCTAATGAACCCGATGCCTGACGAAGGTCGGGGTTCGGGACCCGTCCTTTCAGATGTCAGTGAATTATACGAGTACATGGTACAGGCTATCTACTGACTGCCTCTGTGGTCCAATGGTCAAGGCCTTGTGATCCGTAGGTCGTGGATTCAAATCATACATACATGAAGAAGTGAAGCATACTTTGTGAAAAGTTGTTTCCAATCTCGTTAGGATCTGATTATCCGAAAAGAAAGATGATTCCGTGCTTCGGAAGGCACGCAAAGCTGTGGGTCCTGAACGCCATCTAGTGTTTTTTTTAAACCTACCCTAGGATTGGTTCTGGCCACCCTTTGGGTTGCAGAGGTCAGACGGCAGTCGCTCTGTGTAAAAACCATTAACCTCGTCAAATCACCTAATGGGTTAGGTAGCGGACCCCGGGCTCTGAAGCGTTACCGCTGGGGAAGCAACCAAAGGTGACGATGACGATGATGAATTTGGAATACGCTCGAAAGATGATGATGATGATTTGATTACAGACACACAGACAACGGGACAGGTGAAATTAAGACAATACACGGAGTCCAGTGCTGCCTCCATTTGACATAAATTATTTGTAAGAAAACAGAGATATCATTTAAAATTTTAAGCTACTAAAACCTAGATAACCCTTCAAACTATTTTATGAAACGCTGTTTAAAGTTTAAAGTGAAAACGTTAAGCTTTCTTTTAAGGGGGCAGCACTGGACTTCGTGTATCGTCTTAAATATATAGTTGTAAAACAGCCGAGTGGCTTCTCAAAATCCTTACAATATTTGTCTCCTTGCGACTATAATATGATGCTGATATTGGTATCAGACTATCTGGATTACTGTTGCTAATAAAATCAATTCCTGACGAAGGTCGGGGTTTGATAGAAATTCCTTGGGGAAAGTTGTTCAGTATCATGAACTGAATTCACCCTTAAAATAGTTTCAGTATATTTTGTTAGACAGATAAATAGATAAATTACGGACAAATCACACAGATTGAGCTAGCCCCAAAGTTAGTTCCAGACCTATGTTATGGGATACTAACTGAACGATTCTATGTTATATAACAAATACATATATAGATAAACATCCAAGACCCAGGTCAATCTGAAAAAGCTCATTTTCCATCTTGACCTGACTGGGGATCCAACCCGGGACCTCCGGTGTGACAGTCTGGCATGATGACCATTAGGCCACAGAGGTATATGGTTCCAATTCGCATCATGGATTTTCTACATTACCACAACGCGTTGCATTGTGGTCGTTCTGAGATTGCCACAACGCTTTGTGAGCGTTCTGATAACGGCCACGACACGAATTTCGCATCGTGGCCGTTTTGCATTAGCCAGGTTGTGGCTTATTCTTGCCCCGGACGAAAAAGAAGAAAAGTTTGATGTGTCTGTGTGTCTTTCTGTGTCATCGTAGCTCCTAAGCGAATAGACCGATTTTGATGCGGTTTTTTTATCGAAAGCCTTGTCTGTCGAGATGGTTCTCAGCTATGTTTGATGAAAATCGGTTCAGCCGTTCAAAAGTTATTAGGGGTGAACGCTTGAAAGTCCGGGGTTTTTTAATTACTTTAGCAAATAAACTTGTTTCGCTCAATGAGCGATTTCGGTCTTTTAACATAATATATAACGTCTAACAAAATATACTGAAACTATTTTAAGGGTGAATTCAGTCCATGATACTGAACAACTTTCCCCAAGGAACATATATCGAAATATGAAAAATATTTTTTCGCTTCGGTCAACTTATATGGGAGGCTAAAAATTATTTTATATTTATATATATAAATATATATATATATATATATTGTCATAGAACGGCAAACGAATAAGTGGATCACCAGAGGGGGAGGGAGAGGGGGGCTCTGGCTCTCTCAATCACCGAACGAAGCATAGAAGCGGTGAAGACTACTCAGACGTCGATTTTCTGTGAGAGTGTGGTACTTCCCCGGACGAGCCGGCCTATTCAAGCTACTAGCAAAACAAAGTTTTGCGGGTAGCGTGGCTACCGGAAAAACTGAAACCAAAACTAAAATATACCTATAGTAGTAAAAAAAAAACGACATTCCCATACAAATTGCCCGAGTGGCTGCATACTTATGGAAACACACTGTTTGGATCACATGGAAACGCTGATTTTTTTTTACTGTTATTTTAATTTAATTATACGATAGTGATCTAGTACAGTACAGCCCGTTCGATATATTACGCATATAATATGTCCCTTACACACTGTACGTATGATTATATGATTATACACTATTGCAATGTAATGTCGTCTCTTAATTATTTTTATGGGATCTGTAAGTGTATATGACCAAACAAAAACATTTTATAAGTTTTTCTCAATTTTTGCTCTGGTCAGTGCGTCCCTTCCATTAGCCGTAACATGGTTATAGTCGGTCATTATTACATCAGCGTTAGGGGCGCAATCTGCCCCTGGGGAGAGCGGACATGTGAAAGAAATATCAGGTTTTATCACAAATAATGTCATATAGGTACACAGTGCCAAGCAGATCTGATCTGAAGGGCCGTTGAAGTATTACGTAAGCACCAGAGGGGGAGAGGTGTCTTCGATTTGCTTATTTTTGGTGACAATTGGGGCTAGGTCTGGACTTCCATTACGTAAGCAATGTTTTTTAGTTTATTTTTATAATTCTTGGCAATATTTTTTTTTCAAATACCATCAAATTAAAAAAGTCATAGAACAAAAATTGTTACTCTTGATGTACCTAAGTCACTTTTAGAAGGTTATGCGTTAGATACCAGTAACCCTGTATTTAGCGATTTATTTATTGAAGTGAAAACTTATTTTATTTAGGCGCGTTGGGTTTTTTTTTGAGATGGGAAAAAACCCATTGAACTCGCGACACTGTTACACCTTGTTCAAGTTTTCACTTGGTCGGCAATCCCGGAGTCAAAAAAAACAGTGGCCTGTTTGTTTTTGAGGTGAAAACATCTGTAGGCGCGTTGGGTACTTTTTGAGTGGGTAAAAACACATTGAACTCGTTATTGACACCCCACCAGTGGTGCTCAATATTTTCAGATTGGTTGTCAAGTGGTTCTCAATATTTTCAGATTGGCTGTTTTCACTTCTGACGGCACTCCCGGAGTGCTACCTTTTTTTTACTCTCTGTTTCTTTTGGTTTACACAAGAAATGTAGATACTAGACTAGGTATTACGCAAAAGTATGTGAAACACGAAGCAGGGATAGAGTGCCGCTGAATATTTGCCAGTTCATTCGTCATGAAGGCCGTCATTTGCATAACGAAATTCGTCCCAACGCCTATTCGATCTCAGCATATCACCGATCTAGTAGGTATATGCGTCATAGGGTTTCTAAGAGCCGATGTATTAGTATGAGTAAGCGAAGCGAGCGATGTTTATGAATAAGTTTTAAAAGATGCAAAACATATGAAGGTACTTTTTTGATGATAATTAAATTTTTGACAAAAAAAGACATTTTCTTCCATATCTCCAAAGTTCTTCATCATATCTTCACCAAAATAAAATGGAACCAACTTGGTAGTAAAGACTTTCAAATAAAAAAAGAAACATCAACATCGGTTTATAATTGGCGAAGATATCGCGTAACAAACACACATAAAAAAACATACAGTCGAATTGATAACCTCCTCCTTTTTTGAAATCGGTTAAAAAGTGAATTTTTTTAAGTGTAGCGTATGATGTGTGATGCCTATTGCGTCACGTTCCGTGCCTATATTGCGTTTCATAGACTGTTTACTGTTCACACCACGCGCAAGTTATGCGGGTAGAAATTTTATAAACGACGCAAGATGCGTCGCGCATCATACGCTTCATGTGGTAACAATAAACGTTCAGATAATTAGGATTATTGATCCGAAATTTTTGAAAATGGCGGAAATTAAATTGAAATGATTGAAGTTACTCTTCTGTAGAATTATAATTCGCTGATTAGACCCGTTTTATTTTTACGTTAAAATTAAATACATTCTTCTTCGCATTGCAAAAATATTTCTACTTTTGGAGGCCGCTATTTAATACTAGTAATAATACGAGCATGTAGTATTGTTTGTTCATAAATTGGTCAGTCTCAGTGATTTTCTTCAGTCAATGAATCTCCCCGTCTCACGGGAAATCTGGCGCAGTGCACGCTAACTTAATCTTGCGTGAATGAAGTTTGTAGCCGAAATATAGAGTAAATAACACATTTTATTTATTATTTAAAACAAACTCGAGTCAAAAATAAATATATTTACACAATAAAATAAAGACTTAATGATTTTTACCGGTCAATAAATATCTTCGTCTCGCGGGAATCTGGTGCAGTGCACACAAAGTATCGATGTGCAACATCGATTAGTCCCGCTAAAAATCGGTCACGTAAAAAACTGGTCACATTCCATCAAGACATGTATTAAGTCATTTTATTAAAACTAACGTGAGACTGGTCGGCCTTTTCCGACTATATCACTTGAGTGAACTGTTTTAAATTCATCAATTATGTATTAAAAAAAATAAAATTAAAATTAATTTATTTCACATGTCTAAGATCCATACATATTAATTTATTAAGTCCTCCGTCTTATTAAAATAATTACATAAGTCAGAGCGGGTCACTCTCATTAAGAAAATTTATTTATTATTTAAAACAAAATTGACTCTATCACAAAGAATACTTACATGAGCATTTATTTATTTATTTAACTTTATTACAAAAAATGTAACAGGCGGACTTAAGGCCTAGGGCCTTTTCTACCAGTCAACCTACAGGTGGTGCGGATAAAAGCAAATTTTGGACGATTAGTACATTCAAATTAGCTATTTGACCATTATTAAACATTTACCTAAGACACATAATCATATATATACTTTCTTATACATTCATAGACCTACATATAAAAATACATAAATACTTTATAAATTCATAAACCCTACATAAACTACATAAATATTTATAATACTCTATGACAATTTGTGAAGATAATGAGCATCTGAGTGTTGTTCATAAAACATAAACAATGAATGATTTTCACCGGTCAATGAATCTCTTCGTCTCACGGGAAATCGTGCGCAGTGCACACAAACTTAATCACGAGAAATAACGTGTGAGAACACAGTTTCTTGAAAATAACGAATTCGTGGTCGTAGATGAGAAAATTAGATAATTCATAAAAAAAAAAATATTTTTCTTCAAACATATGTAAGAATAAAATATTGTAATTTATTCATATCTTATCTAAGAAAGCGGAAACCCTGGGCTCCGAAGTAACAAATAAGAGAGAAACAGGAAGGCGTTGAGACAAAAAAGTTATTTATTACTGGATACAGAAAATTCCAGACCTAAATAAGTAGATTATAGAGAAGAACCTGAAACTATAGACCGCGTCATACCATCGTAGACGAAGACAAACATGTAAGACAAAACGAAAAAGTCTTCCATGTGACAACGCACTGGCAATAATAAGACCCCATTCTTAGGTAGTGACAAAAAATCCGACTTTCAAGCATCCATCATCAATAACTTTTAAACGGCAAAACCGATTTTCATAAGACATAGCTAAAAACCATCTCGACAGACATGGCTTTCGATTACAGAAACCGCATCGAAATCGGTCTAGGTCTAGTCTAGAAGCTACAATGCCACAGACAGACACACAAATACATTAATCTTATCATCATCATAAGGTGTTCTTTTATTTTAGTCTTCACTGCAGGAGCGCGACCCTCTCTGTACTACTAGAGCCACATATTAGCCAGAGCAGTCAGAGGATTTGGCCTACACTGTCTACACTGGCCAATCGGGTTGGAGAGGTCTCATTGATGTTTATAAGCTTTGTTTAGCGTGTGTTTCCTAAGTCGCCTTCTATGACATCCACGGGAAGACGTGGAGTGGACCTATTCTACTCCGCCGGGAACCACACGGCACAAACCCCGCCAGGAACTGCCGGGACCCCCGACGAAAAAGAAGGGTGTTATGAAATTTATAACACCCCTTTTTTTGGTTGGGGGTTAAAAATAAATAAGAGGGAAGCTTAATACGACAGCGACAAGGAAGTCATTAAAAGTTGCAAAGAAATAAGTCTTAAGAATGTGTTCCGTTCGACATAATGATCGCAATGCTTAGAAAAGACGAAAAGCTTAGACATTCATTAAACGTTTTCTTTTAACCCAAAACGCAAAACTGTTGTTCTCGTAGCTTCCAAATAAAAGAACCAATTTTGGCTAAGTTTTTTAAACCAGGTTTTAATTAAACTTTATAAGCAAAAAAAAATTTAACTAGTCTCAGGAAACGGTTCCAACGATTTTGATAAAACTCAGTGTTTTTGTAATATCCAGGTTGAAAAATCGATCTAGCTTGGATGAATTTTTAGTGAACCTCGTTTTTAATGTAATGCAAAAATACGAGTATTATTAAAATCAACAGGTTTTAATATGAATTAATTAATTAACATTACACCACTTCAGTCGTAGAATATTTTTTTATAAATGTATTTGTTTAAAAACTTTATTCCACAATTAACAATTGTACCCTAAAGCTAAAATTATATTTATGTATGATCATTTACAAGTACTTATTAATTCTGGATTGCTATTTCTATTTTAGACCCCAACTATTCTATCAGTTTCTTTTCTCCTAAAGGTTGACAGGGAGAGAGTAGCTTTTGGCTCAATAAAGTTTAAATAAATAAAAGCGTTCCTATCCTAGTCAAGCCACAGAATAAATAATACTAACGTACAGAAGTCTCACTCAGCAAAGAAATTCAAAGAAATATCTAATCAATGTAGCTAGCGATATGGTTTAATTTAGCTTACGTCAGAACTCAGCACCTTTTCGCATAGATACCTAGACATCCATTGCAAGCCAATTTCAGTTTCTTATTACTCTGGACAAACGATTCGTATAACTGAATTTACCACCCGAAGGGGCCGCCTGCGCGCATAGTAATAATTTATTTATTTTTTATTTATTTATTTAACTTTATTACAAACGTAATAGGCGGACTTAAAGCCATAGGCTTTATCTACCAGTCAACCCACTGGTGATGCCGAGAAAAAGAGAATTTTAGAAGGAGGTGCAAGTTATGTAGATATTGTCACATTTACCTTATGAGGATAGCAGTAACAATATAATATATATATATATATATATATACTACTATAATAAACTTAAATTCAAAATATACATGGTTTATACAATAATGTAGGTACATTTTCGATACCTAAACGTGGAGTGACACAGGCCTGGTCAAGCATAGGAAAAAAGACTTAAATTAAATGAAGCTTTCAATATACCTACGTAGTGTCTGAAAGCCTAGTGACCGTCCCGTGTCGCTATTCTGGATTCTCCAAATGATGTATGGTCACTCGACCCTACTTAATTCAATTTAGGTCACCTACATACTAACACGAGGCATATACAGGCTGTTACAGAATGGCAGAATTATAATTCAAGAGTATGCGCCACCGTCTGTAGTTGTAGTTGGCCGCAGACAGGCCCTGTATTAGTATATGTACTTTTGGGCCCACTGTAATGATACCAGTACACAGATACAGATACAGATACACAGGGGTTCCCTGGAACCCCGAACGGTATCATTGATATGGTGAAAAAATATATGTAAGTATGGGGTCCAACCAATTGCATAAAGGCATCTGATATAGCTTGAGGACAGCTATATTAATGAAATAGATCGGCGGCTTAACATGCCTTCCGAATTAAGGTGGAGCTTGAAAAAAATTTAATGCCACTTGTGGTCACTCATCAAAATGAAGACCACGCCTAGGGTTGCTTAACTTGCGAAACCGCTAGTAATATCTACCCTCACTGGGCAAAAAAGTGACGTCATTTTTCGATTCATTTGTAGCGGTTACTGTGTCAGTAGATACATAAGGAAAAATGCCGAAACTTCGCCATAGACATAAGCAATATTAGGAACCTTTCAACGCGCCATTGGCCCTCGTGGTATTAGGTGGCTTCATAAAAATGAGGGTAGATTCTAGTTTCTGTCTTCAGGATTCTTATAGGAGACATTATAATGATAGATGTTGTTGTTTGTTTTTCGTTTGTTTATGTCAGCAACACTTGTGACAACTTTTATAATCTGCTATTTCGAGAGCTAGTAGACATTTTTGGATAGGTATTTGAGGCAAGTTGAAAACTTGTTCTGTATTTCTATAATATCTTAACTCAGAACTGCAGTTCATGTCTCGGCACCATAGGTTATTGTGGGCTGAACACACTAGGTTAAAGAGGCGTGTCTTTAGGTATTGTGATATTTTCTGGTTTTTAAAACGTCCGTTAGCTTGCCAAATGTCACCCATCCCAACTGTATGCGCCGATCGACCTTAAATAATAATTAAGAATAAAGCTATACTCCAAAAATTGTTTCAGCTAGTAATAGTATAAAATTAAAAAAAGTAAAAAAGCGTATAAAACATTATCGTTTAAACATAATGGGCTTTTAACTTCAGCAGATATTTATGTCTCCGAAGCTTCAGAGGAAAGTACGTCTTATAATTGAAGAATAATAAAAAAGGACGTTTAACACGTAAAGTACCGGCCCGCGACCCTTATCAAAATGTACATTTTCACTTTACGAAACAAAAGCTAACGACTATGAAATTAAACTTGCGTTTTAGGGACTTCTTAAATTTTTTTCCTGGTCTGGGAGAAAAAAAAAACGTTAAATGTACAACAATTCGCAATTTCATGATTTTCGCTAAGCGAATAAAGATGACACAACCGAACATAATGCAAAATAAGATAAAACTTCTTTATTTGCCAAGTGATTTTAACAATGATCAAAATTAGTAAAAAATTGAGTAGATAAAGTAGGAACATCAGTCTATAATTTGTAGCCAATAGAAAAAAGCCTCGACCATTATTTTTGGTAAATGGGTCGAGATATGCCGCTGGAAAATATTCCAAATTTACGGGAATTTTCCTATTGTTAATTTACAGGAATACTCCCAAAGTTTCCAGGGACGTCACATCACTAACACTATTTTAAAGGTATCAAAATAAAGTAAATTAAATTAAAAAAAAAAAACCTCCATAATGCTTCTGTTATAAACCTACCATATTACTAATTCTCTTCATATCCAGTCCAAAACTAACTGAAGCACAAATGCTTTCTTTTATCTTTTGTTTAAAATATAATTAACATGTAAACGTTGAGTACTCGTAAATTCATTAAACTCACAAGTAAGTAGGTATATCTTGATTCTTCTTTATCTGAACGCGTTCCCGGTTGCATCCTGAGCTATGCTGCTTCGGAGCCCGGGGTGCGCTTTCCCGCTTATTATTATGTCGCAGTTGAATGGTATAATTCGCTAATACACTAAACTTCTAGCTGTTTGGCATTACAGCTCGGTTTTGTAAAACAGCGAACCCTAATACGCTGGATGGAATGAACGACTTGTATTTATCCATGCGGCTAGAGAAGTTGTAGAACAATTCTATCTAAAGAAATTATATACAGTGTAGAATGCCTACGACGTGGTAATGGCGAGCGAGCGAAGCTGCCGCGGTAGCGGCCGGCGAGTGCTAGGAATGCTCTATTCATTGTACTAGGTTAGGGCAAACCTATAGGTTAGGTTACGTTAGAACTGCGACCAACACACGCTAGAAAAGTTCTATTCAGTTAGGGCAAATCTATAGCAATAAAATTCGTGGAATAGTTGTCTGGGAAATGAAATTCGATGTCGAAAAATCTGTGTTCTGATAGACACCCAGTTATATTTTATTATGGTAACCCTACACTAAATCTTTATCATGCGTGTGTTGCAGTTGGATTGTTTAACGGTTTCGTCAAACAGTAGATTACGGCTACTGATTCACAAAAGCGCATTTCCATTTGTAAACGTGGTTACCGGTTTAAATGAACGTAACACGTTGCGCAATCTTAGACAAGCCAGCTGAACGATATTCGGCTGTTTAACAAAACCGAGCTGTAATGCCAAACAATTATAGGTTTCGTGAATTAGCGGTTTATACCATCCAACTACCCGGCAGCCCTGCTATTCCTGACTCCGGTAGCGGTCATGGTAACGGCAGGGCAGGGGGTGCTAAGAATCTCCGGATGGAATCCGGCTACCACCACCGGCGAAAACTGGCCTTGGTAACACACAACGTCTGCACTTTGTCGAAAAGAAGTCCCAGCATGGTGTCGGGTTTCTCGTTCACAGGTCCCTCATAAATAACGTAGTGACCATCGACAGTGTTTCCAGCAGGGTAATATACCTAATACTTAGAGCATCCAAAAGATACTCGTTGAAATTCATACAGGTATACATGCCGACCGGAACATACTCAGATGCGGAGGTTAAGGTAGTGTATGAGGACATTAGTAGAGACATACATGCCTCCAAAACCCATTTCACGGTTATTATGGGGGACTTTAACGCAAAACTGGGCAAGGGACGCGATGGAGAGATCAGGGTGGGGCAATTTGGATATGGTAAGCGCAATGACAGGGGGCACAGGCTGGCTGATTTTCTGGAGGAAGAGGGACTCTTTGCGATGAACTCTTTCTTCAAGAAGCCGCCACAGAGGAAGTGGACCTGGATGGGTCCTAGTAAGAATAACCAGCCCCCAGTCAAGAACGAGATAGACTTCTTCCTGACAGCGAAGAGGCAGATATTTAATGATGTCTCTGTGATCAATATGATTAAAACCGGCAGCGATCACCGAATTATAAGAGGCATCTTGAATATCGACCTCCGACTTGAAAGGTCAAGGCTTATGAAGTCTACGCTCCGACCATCGCTGAGCCAGATCCAAAACCCCGAAAGCTTTCAAGTTGAACTCTCCAATCGCTTTGAACTTCTCCAGGATTGCGTTTCAGTGGACGAGATAAGCAACGGGTTTATAGGAACTGTCCAAGCAGTGGGATCTAAGTACTTTAAGTCCCGCCCTAAAAGAAAGTCTCAAAAAATCTCTGCTCAGACCCTAGACCTTATGACACAGCGACGATCCATGCCGCTGCAAACCTCCGAAGACGCTAAGTCATATCGAAAGCTCAACCGACAAATTCAAAAGTCCTTGCGACACGACATTTGCTCCTTTAATACTAAATGTATTAAGGAGACGATAGAACAAAACAAAGGTTCCAAAATGTTTGCAAGGGCTATGTCTACTGGGCAGAGCCGATTGACTAAGCTGAAGACGGAGGGCGGAAACGTTGTGTCGATGGGGGTGGGGGTTCTGGGAGAGATTGAGAGGTTCTATGGGCAGTTATATACGTTGCAAAACCTAACATAAATACGGCAAAAGATCCAAGAGCCAAGTTAACCCGACACTATACCGAAGATATCTCGGACATCAGTCTGTACGAGATTAGAATTGCTCTCAAACAGCTTAAAAACAACAAGGCACCGGGCGAGGACGGAATCACAGCAGAGCTTTTGAAAGCGGGCAGAACGCCGGTACTGAAAGTCCTTCAAAGGCCATAATAATTCCATTCTACTCGAGGGAGTGACGCCAGAGGCGTGGAACAGGGGTGTGGTGGTCCTGTTCTTCAAAAAGGGTGACAACACTCTCTTGAAGAACTATAGGCCCATCACACTTCTGAGTCATCTTTATAAGTTGTTTTCGAGAGTCATCACGAACCGTCTCGCTAACAGATTTGATGCCTTCCAACCTCCCGAACAAGCCGCGTTCCGAAAAGGCTATAGTACTATGGACCACATCCATACGCTGCGGCAGGTTATAGAGAAGACGAGGGAGTATAACCAGCCGTTGTGCTTGGGGTTCGTGGACTATGAGAAAGCCTTCGATTCGATCGAAACATGGGCCGTGCTTCAGTCTCTCCAGCGTTGCCGTATTGACTATCGGTATATCGAGGTGTTGAAGTGTTTATATAACAAAGCCACTATGTCGGTCCGAGTACAGGAGCTCAGTACGAAGGCTATTCCATTGCAAAGAGGCGTGAGACAGGGAGATGTCATATCAACAAAACTGTTCACCGCTGCTCTGGAAGATGTCTTGAAGCTTCTAGAATAGAAAGGACTGGGCATTAACATCAATGGCGAGTATATCACTCACCTTCGATTTGCCATGGCAGAATCGATGGACGACTTAAGTACGATTCTTAAAGACCTAAATCGAGTTTCCCAACAGGTTGGCCTGAAAATGAACATTGACAAGACGAAGTTCATGTCGAACATGCACGTAACGCCTTTACCTGTTCCTGTTGGGAGCTCCACCCTCGAAGTTGTAGACCAGTATATCTACCTGGGTCAATTGATCCAGGCAGGAAGTTCCAGCTTCGAGGAAGAGGTCTTTCGACGAATCCGACACGGCTGGGCAGCGTTCGGGAAGTTACGCAGTGTCTTCTCGTCCAAAATACCTCAGTGCCTCAAGACGAAAGTGCTTAATCAATGTGTGTTACCAGTGATGACCTATGGCTCTGAAACGTGGTCCCTTACTATGGGTCTCATAAGAAGGCTCAAGGTCGCTCAACGGGCTATGGAGAGGGCTATGCTAGGTGTTTCTTTACGTGATCGAATCAGAAATGAGGACAAGAACTAAGGTCACAGACATAGCCCAGCGGATTAGCTCATTGAACTGGCAGTGGGCGGGGCACATAGTGCGAAGAACCGATGGCCGATGGGGCAGAAAGGTTCTCGAATGGCGGCCACGTACGGGCAAGCGCAGCGTAGGTCAGACGACCTGAGCAAGGTTTCAGGAAAACGCTGGATGCAGGCCGCTTCCGATCGGTCGTTTTGGAAATCCTTGGGGGAGGCCTATGTCCAGCAGTGTGTGGCTGATATGATGATTAGCATGATGATGACCATCCAACTACGACATATACATATCAATGGTCACCCAAGGATGCCTAAAATCTAGCAGATTGGAGTAGAAATCGCCTGAAAATTTTAAACGATTTGGCTATAGTTTTATGACCGGCCGCCTGCCTGACGTCAACCCTCATTGGAAATGCTATTGTAGCACGAGCTTTAAGTGCTATTTTTCCTTTAGTCGCCTCTCACGACATCTACAGGAAGAGATGGAGTGGTCCTATTCTGACCCGGAACCACACGGTGTGTAAATATCTTGATTATACCAATCTATTCTTATTTTAGAACAAAAGGTAATATATGTTTCTGAAAGGCGTTATTTTATTTTTAGGGTTCCGTACCTTTAAAAAGCGGCCAAGTACGAGTCGGACTCGCCCATGAAAGGTTCCGTAGCAGAAAGTAACACAATATAAAAGTTCTAAAGGTAAATTGCGGTGTACGATTTATGACGTATTAAAAAATAACTATCTATGATACTCGTTTAATTGGAAGTACATACTTTGAAAAAAAAAATTCTTTCATAATTTTAAAAACCAACTTTTGGAACTTCAATATCTCTCCACCAATTTTTGTGCAGTAGCGGCGGCGTACGAGCCCGGACGGACAGACAGACGGACGGACGGACGGACGGACATGACGAAACTATAAGGGTTCCTTGTGGATTACGGAACCCTAAAAATGGAATACTTATCACCGATTTGCTCCGAAACTACTAGACCAAGTTAAAAGTTGGCACACATAGGTATCTAAGTCGGTGATCAAAGATGAACGTGTAACGTAAATAAATGAAATTTAAACATGGGGGGTAAATATGAAAATTAAAAAAAAAAGTTCTTATAGCCTTAACTACTTCTCTACTAATTCGTGTACAGACAGGGCAAGTCTTTGACTGCTTCCGTGGTCCAGTGGTCAAGGCATTTGTGATCCGGAGGAATCCCACTGGGAAAGGTTATTTTTTGAAAAGTTGTTTCCAGTCTGGTTAGGATATTGCAAGCTTGAATCACCTAATTATCCGAAAAGAATGATGATTCCGTGTTTCTGAAGGTGTTATCTCGAAATACGAAAAAAAAAATCACTTGTCATAGTAACTAGAACACGTGACTACTTCGATTTGTATTAAATGGGAAGCAAACATTTTTTATTTGTATTTAGGGTATACATTTATTGGGAAAAGTTGTTCAAAATGATAGACTGAATCACCCCTTAAAATATTTGTACTAATTTAAACATAAACTTGTAAGTATAATTTAAATAAACAAAGCAAATTTATAAAGTACCTACCTTGTTTAAAAAAAAAAAAAACCGAATGAATATGCCACATTATTTCTGAAGATAAAAAATCTTTTTGATCGTACGAGTATTAGTCATAAATATCTAAAGTATAATTTCATAAACAAAAATGTTTTCATATCATTTCCAGTAAATCCGTCGCCACAACAATATAAACTTAAGGCCCACAATGCAATTTTGAGATTTACAAGTATTTAGATAAAGTCGATTTATCAAACAGTTTCATTAATTATAAACAAAACAATCCGAAAATGTTTCAATGCCGATAGAACGAAATTTTTATTTAGATATCGAAAATAGTTTCAAGGATGAAACATTGGAAGATTTGATGTGCATTACTTTTGATTTTGTTGCCAATTTTAGAACTTCGATAGGTAGTGCCGTGTGGTTAAAGGTCTAGAATAGGCCCACCCACTCCACGCGTGGTGTTCTTTTAGATATTGTGAGAGGAGGATAATAAAGGGCTATCTTAGCCCTTTATTATCCTATCCTATCCTATCCTAGCTAGCTATAGGTTCAAATATGTTATTTTTAATATGTTATTTTGTTAAAAATTATTCTAATTGATAATAACTGTTCCCTATTTTTTATTGGCAAAACAGTTGTAAACATCTTCTTTTGAATATTATAAATAAAAAAATGAGAATCTGTAATTGTAGTTAACAGACAACTTTTTTTATTTATTACTCTTAGTTATAACGAAACATATTTATTTTTCTTTTCAGATACGAAACATATAAGGCAACGCTAAAGAAAATCCCGGCTACGCGTCTCTCGCGGTTGACAGAGGCGCTCGCCAACTACGACCCCGTGCTCAACGAGTACTTCTTCGACAGGCATCCTGGGGTCTTCGCGCAGGTCCTCAACTATTACAGGTAAGTCTAGTACATTCATACACTTTATCAACTATTTTTCTCTCAAAAACTAGTCAAAAGATATATAGAATTAGGTGATGGTGAAAAAAATCCCGGCGACGCTCTCTCGCGGCTGACGGATGGCCTTGCTTACTACGACCCTGTGCTCAACGAGAACTTCTTTGACAGGCATCCTGGGGTCTTTGAACAGTTTCTCAACTATTACAGGGATATGTGATCAAATGTCATCATTATCACTTCAACCGATAAGAGTGGCATTCAGCGTTTTCCTGCAATATGCAACGTCCTATGTCCAACGCTGCGCCTGCTGTCACTAATTGACATAATTGAAAACCTATCTGCCCGGCCATGTTCATCGGGCTTGTACTACGAATAAATAAAATAGTCAAATATATTCCCATTTTTTGATATATCGACCAAAATTATTGAAATTTTTAACAAAGATGATTTATGCCGACGATGCCGACCGAAAATGGCAAAAACCATCAGGCCGATAAATCCGGCATATGAAATATCCTATCTGTCACTATTGATTACACAAAAAGTGCTTATCTCGCTTTGCGTCCAACATCCGTACGAGTATAGTGCTTATAGTTCCGTATATCAATGTAGAGTGACAGTTGATTACAGGACAGAACTATTACCTACATAAGTGGATTCCTATCATATCTTAGCATGTTTTTGGTTCAGCCTTAGATATGGTCGTTCGAATTGTATGAAATTGGTGTATGCACCAATAGGGGATCGGACAGGTCTTACCAAAAAATCTTTATTGTAATAAAAAAATATGTTAATTAAATAAACTGACCATTCAATGAGTATTTTTGTGAAATTATAATGATTTATATTTTTAAATCATAAAATAAAATGCGTTAATTGCAATATTTTTAATCTGTTCGCCTCCATGAATGAAACACCGATCACAGCGCGTTACGTCATCCGTTGGTAATTGTCTTTTTTGACAGCTGGGGTAACCTCAAAATGTCAACCATAGATGTCAACATTACTATGTGAATTTGTGGCCTCCACTACTGCCATCCTTTTCTCCACTTGATTGTTTGATGTTTACTCAAAAACAGATGACGTCACGCGGCCAAGGTGACAAATGAGAGCGTTTACGCGGCATTTTTACGCATTCAAATTTTTAATGGTAATTTATGTATATTTACAGCCTTATCGAAATAAAATATTAGTTTTTATGTTAATAAATAACCATTCTAATTACTTTCAAACACTTTGTGAAAAGTTGTCCGATCCCCTTTTGGTTCTTTTGGTTGCTTCTGAGATTCAATGGCTGAATATCTTAATTTCAAGTGGTTTAAGTGTGCTAATTACCAGTTATGACTATCATTATGTCAGTTTTTAAGGCGTACTAGTTGTACAGTATAATAATCCATCGGCACCACTTTTGGCAAGCATTGGAAGTAGTTAATATCAAGTTTATGTCATCTCACTTCTTTACTCGTAACTCTGAAAACTAACCGTAAACTCTCAGAATAATTTCCAAACACTACACAAGTACGAGTATATCTTTAACATCTAAATGTTATTTACGGGCCTTTAATGTACCATTTGCGTATTCTCAGAAGATCTTAGTACCTTTTGATGATGGTAAATAGTCGGCTTGGGATTTCAATTTGATTATAATGGCGTCCCTAACCCAAGGCGCGATTTCAATTTATTTAGATATGAACCAGTTTAAGATGGATAAGATAAGATAAAACTTCTTTTTTGCACCAACTGAGTATAACAATATATATGGATATAATAAGCTTAATCAGTGTGATTTGTCCCTATATATTTATTATTATTATTTATTAATATATATGGAGTGATTTTTTCGTGATTTTGTTTACCTATACATCGTGTTAATTAAAGTACGCAAAACCTCTCAAATTACCATCTGAGGTACCCCTCAGCTCATGTAACTAAACAACTTTTGTTCAAAACTTTCACAAAACTAAAAAAATATATTTGAATTTTCACTTATAATACCACACGAGCTTCAAAATTATCGGGTATTTCCCGATAGGTTCGTTGCAAACAAATGAAGGAGTCAAGTTTTTCAGGTTAAAAAATCACGAGCGCGAAGCGCGAGTGATTTTTTCTGAAAAACTTGACGACTTTATTTGTTTGCAGGGAACCTTGAGGGAAATGCCAGATAATTTTGAAGCTCGTGTGGTATTCGGGGGATTATTTTTCCGTTCCAAATGTCGGCCAATAGAATTGCACCATTCGACGTCACGTGGTACAACAGAGAAAATAATCAAAAAATTATCAGTATAATACCATGTAGGTTGTACCACGTGACGTCGAATGGTGCAATTCTATTGGTCGATATTTGGGTCGGAAAAATAATCATACAAACTGAGCTGATCAGTTTGTATGAAAATTTAAATAATTTTTTGGATTTCGTTAAAGTTGATGAACAAAAGTTGTTCAGTTTCATGGGCTGAGGTACCATCTTAGAGGTTTTTCTTTAATTAACACGATGTATAGTGAAAAGGGAATTCTGTTTGAAGTTTAATTACTGAAATGCGTAGTCAATAATGAGTTTTTTACGTACACCGTAAGTCTAGTGTATGAAAAATTTCGGAAATAGGGTACTTAACTGTTATTACCTTTTTTGGGCACAAATTGATTTTTGCACCTTGTTTACAAGTAGCAAACCTAAGCGTTCACCTTAATTTACCTAATAGTATTTGCATTATTTTCTTTAATCGGAGGATTTATTATGCTAATTAATCTCTTAAGTCCATCTACATTCTTATATAATTTTTCGTGGTGTACGAGTAAAAATGTATCTTAATTCCGAGTTATTCGTCAACTGGGTGTAGTAATCTGTAATATAAAGATAATGCATTTAACACAAATTCTGATACTGATATAACGTTTTAATTATTTTTCCACGATTTTCATGTTTGACTAAAGTGAAGCGAGTCAAGTAATTGTGGTTGATCTTTACACGGGCCTAAAGGGAAATAAGTTTGCCGCACGACCCGGGAGGTAATGTATTCGAGTCCTGATTTAATCCGAAACGTGACTAACTTTGTAATACTATGTTGATATATTTTCACACACACAGAAAATCACAGAAAATAATACTTAGATAAAGTTGTAACTTTTTAAGGCGAAGATATAGGCAAATGGCCTTGAAGTGTGAAATAAATTGTTAACTCGTAAATATGGTGATAATTTCCATATTGCTCTTCGTCATGCATTAGATAGCCCTTTAAATTATTTTATGAACTGCCGTTGAAACTATTATTGGTGATCCGTCTAGCTTTAAAACTTGCCGTGGCCACTTTTGGCGGAGGCAAGTTTTAAAGCTAGACGGACTAATGTAAATACTTTTAACGGTGGTTCATAAAATAATTTAAAGGGCTATCTAGTGCATGACAAAGAGCAATATGGAAATTATCTCCATATTTACGAGTTAACAATTTATTTCAAATGAGGGCGCCACTTCAAGGTCATTTGCCTATATCTTCACCTTAATATAAATGTAACACGACCACAAAAACAAAAAAAAAATAACAATTTGAACATAGACACACAAGGTTGCATTTTTTTTTTTTCAGTAATAATTTTTACAAGCTTTTATTTAGCTTGCCCTGTTTGTTTTTATGTCAAATCTTGCAAGTTAAACTTGATCCACTTCCTGGTCCCCGATTGAGATGAGATTTATATGCTAATGAAAATTAGATGACAATGTAATATTATTATAACAAGAAGCTGATCTGATGATGGTTCCGGAAGGGGCTATAGGAACCCCGTAATAAAACGACGCAACCCCATCGAGTTTTGACCTACCATTACATTTATCTTGATTAGTACTTACGCCTTACAGTATTTTTTTTTCGAAAAACTAATTATTGTAAGTAGTTCAATATCATGGTCTCAAGTTGCTCCAAATCTAGCCTGGTGGTTTAAAAATCTGGAAATAACTGTGTATTGTACTTTCTACACATCTAACTACGGGTATACATCCGTAAGATGTGATGTGACAGAAAAGTATTTCACAATATTTTTCATGACTCCTAAAGTGCTATAATTCCTCAGATTTTTGGAGTCCTCTTATATATATTAGAATTCATTCACGAGTTGACGCCCCTTTCAATAAGTGTGAGTCAAGCATACATTTACACTCGTATATGTACAAATATGTACCTAGGTCACCAAATTATATCAAATGTAATGTACAAAAATGTAATGTAAAAAAATCACACACACACACCACCACGTCCGTATCCCTAATGGGACAGCCGAAGCATTTTGGGTCTTGCCACTTTAAGGTGAATATGTAAGCAAATGGCCTTGAAGTGTGAAATAAATAGTTAACTCGTAAATATGGTGATAATTTCCATATAACTCCTCGTCATGCACTAGATATCCTTTTAATAAACTGCCGTTGAAACTATTCTACTCAACAAATTTTCAACTTTTGATTTTATCTGAGGTCGCATTATGTGATTACTATTTCTTGCCACTAAAGTAATAAAAATATGCAAATATACACACACCATCACATCTCAATGTCCAGATAAACATCCATGTCCGAAATAACGAATTTTCCATAATTTTATTCTAATTTTAATTGAAATGGCGTAGTTTTTTTGGAGTGGCTGGCTTTTCTCTTGTACTCAGTAGCAGGGGTCTCTCTAATAAGGCTCCAACAGTAATCCGCGAGCATAGCAGGCTCCCATCTGCCTTGAAATCGCTTTTCAAATGCAACAACATCTTGGTGAAAGCGTTCGCCATGTTCGTCACTGACTGATCCCATATTTTCAGGGAAAAAGTCCAAATGCGAGTGAAGAAAATGCAACTTAAGTGACATATTGCATCCCATTTTATAGTAGCAGTCCAATAAAACTTTTATTTTTTCGCGAAAATCTTTAGATTTCTTGTTACCAAGGAAATTGTTAGTGACATCGACAAAAGCGTTCCATGCTTGTTTTTCAATATTATTGAGAGCAGATATAAAAGACATTTTAGAAGTCAGTTAATATACTAACAAATGCACTATGTTCCATTTGCAAAAGTAATAAGTTTCCGGACTACCCGCATTTTAACTTTTGTAGGTAGGTAAAAAAATAAAAAAATATTTATCCCTATAACCAGATGTGATATCGAAATAAAATGCATACAGTATTTTTATATTGGTCAAGCTTATTATGAAATAATATGAATTGGGTCAGATATTTTTTAAGTGTTGAGTAGTGATTAGTGATCGGTCTAGCTTTAAAACTTGCCGTGGCCACTTTTGGCGGAGGCAAGTTTTAAAGCTAGACGGACTAATGTAATTAAATGAATTATAAAATAATAAAATAAAAAAATAAAAAAATAAAATAATTTAAAGGGCTATCTAGTGCATGACGAAGAGCAATATGGAAATATATATATATATCAACAATTTATTTCACACTTGAAGGCCATTTGCTTCTATATTCACCTTAAGCGGCAAGCGGCAGCCTTTGATATACAGGTTATCAAAGTATTATAACATAGTAATATTTCTGATTGTGATATCCACTGTAGCTGACGCAACTGGCGCCATCTGACGCCCTCACTTGAACGTAATTAAATTTTACCACCGTATATAACTTGTTTGTCGAGATTTACAAATGAAGGGTAGTCGTAAATGGATTTCATTGTTACCAATATCATGGGGGCGATCCTAAATATATTGTGCAGATAAGTGACTCGAAACGGTATCTATACGACAAAACTATGAATTAAAAAGTGACACTGCGTCAATATTGGTTAGTTTGTATTATTAATAGGGGATCGGACAGGTCTTCCCAAAAAATCTTGATTGAAATTAGTAATTATGTTAATTAAATAAACTGACCATTCAATGAGTATTTTTGTGAAATTATAATGATTTATATTTTTAAATCATAAAATAAAATGCGTTAATTGCAATATTTTTACTCTATTCGCCACCATGAACGAAACACTGATCACAGCGCTTTACGTCATTCGTTTTGTAAATGTCATTTTTGACAGCTGGGGTAACCTCAAAATGTCAACCATAGATGTCAACATTACTATGTGAATTTGTGGCCTCCACTACTGCCATCCTTTTCTCCACTTGATTGTTTGATGTTTACTCAAAAACAGATGACGTCACGCGGCCAAGGTGACAAATGGGAGCGTTTACGCGGCATTTTTACGCATTCAAATTTTAAATGTAATTTATGTATATATACAGCCTTATTGAAATAAAATATTATTTTTTATGGTAATAAATAACCATTCTAATTACTTTCAAACACTTTGTGAAAAGTTGTCCGATCCCCTATTTCTAGGTACTTATTAAGCCCACTGTTGGACAAGGATTTTTTCATAGATAAGAGTTGAGATTGACGTCAGGCGGCGGCTGGTCGTAAAACTTCAGCCAAATTGTTTTAAAAGTTTCAGTCTCCATGGCGTAATGGTCAATATAATCGTCCGGAGGTTCTGGGTTCGATTCCCAGCCATAGGAAGTTGGAAATTGTCCTGGGTTTTGCATGTTCATCTATTTATGTTTTTATTATAAAATATAGTATCGTTGAGTTAGTAACCCATACAAAAATTGAAACTTACTTTGGGGCTAGCTCAAGTTGTCCCTATATACAGGGTGTAACAAAATATACTGAAACTGTTTTAAGGCTAAATTCAGTCCATGATATTTAACAATTTTCGCTAAGAAACAACCTATATCGAAATATAAATTAACGGGAAAGTGCGAGTAGGACTCGTACATGAAGGGTTCCGTACCACCGTACAATGTTTTAAAAACGCTGAAGAAACACGTTTCTTGTATGACGACCCCCTTTATCTGTTGTTATATCTGCTGTGGTTATAGTAATACATAATCGGTGAAAATTTCACGTGTCTAGCTATTACGGTTCAAGAGATAGAGCCCTGAGACAGATCGAGTTTAAAACGCTGTAAAAAACACTTTTTTGTATGACGAAATTTTAATTTTCAACTTTTCTTTTATTTTTAGTATTTGTTGTTATAGCGGCCATAGTAATACATAATGGGTGAAAATTTCAGGTGTCTAGCTATTACGGTTCAAGAGATACAGCCCTGTTACAAAGGGGCAGACGGACAGACAGCGGAGTCTCAGTAATAGGGTCCCGTTTGCACCCTTCGGGTACGGAACCCTAAAATGAGTATGGAAAGACAAAAAATATTTTTGACATTTCGATACAATATGAGGAACATCCTCAGGGAAATTTCTGCTATATTTTGTTTGATCTTGTATATTTATTAGTACCAGAGAAAAACTTGGCCAGAGCAGCCAGAGGATTTGGCCTACACTCTCCACGCTGGCCAGACGGGTTGGAGAGGTCTCATTGATGATTATCAGCTTTGTTTAGCTTGTGTTTCCTAAGTCGCCCTCTACGACATCCAGGGGAAGACTTGGAGTGGTTCTATTCTACTCTGCCGGGAACCACATTGCTTCCCACCGGTATCTGTAAAATAACCCAACTAATCACACCACTGTGGTAAAACTGCCGAAAAGCAATGTTACACCAATGTTGGGTAAACAGACCGTAAAATTGCTTTTTATTCGTGTTATGTTTACGCGATGGGGGCAACACATTAAATGTGCTTGTTACTATTTGCTGTGACTACAAAAAATAGGGAGTTGGGTAATATTTCAAAGTTAAATAATGTCTACACATAAGGACACCCGTTTTCGAATAGTGTCTCAATTAGATTTCATGGTAATAAACCATGCTAATAAACCACCTAAAAATACAACAATTTTATTCAATCGATAAGTGTCATAAAAATGCGTTTATATTTTACATTTCAAATTTCGCGCGTAATTTGTCGAAAACGTTGGAGCAGTGAACTAGTGGACGCAATATTGCCCTGTGGTTATGTCATCAGTAATGCATGTAAACAAATGCGCTGAATGTATTTTGCCAGTTGACACTTTTTACTTTACACGGGCGTATGACGTAATAGCATGGCGGCTACTTTACTAAAAAAATTTTGAATTTGATTATAAAATTTATTTTGTTATTTTACGAATTAAAACGAATTTTGTACTGTTATTAGCCTAAACTATCGCAATTATATAACGTCTAACAAAATATACTGAAACTATTTTAAGGGTGGATTCAGTCCATGATACTGAACAACTTTCCCCAAAGAACATATGTAAATAATTTTTGGCTTTCCCTACAAACTCGGATCAGCTGATCGGTCAACTTGTATGGAAGGTCAAAAATTATTTTTCATATTTCGGTATATGTTCCTTGGGGAAAGTTGTTCAATATCATGGACTGAATCCACCCTTAAAATAGTTTCAGTATATTTTGTTAGACCCTGTATATTGAAGATCATGCTTGGTGAATAGACCTGTAGGTGGCCTGATATTTTTATATAACAGAACTCGTGCCTTACAGACGCACGGCCAGTGCTTAAACCTTTGTTACCACTACTTGAAATATAATAATTGCAATCATTTATTATAATAATATTATTTGCCAAGCTTCGCAGTTTTCGTGACGAAGACCAATTATCGGTCAAGTTAGCGAAACAGCCATTCTGTATAATATTTAACGGAATGGCTGTTTTATGTCACAATATTCCGGTTTACTATTGCAATTTACTGCCTTTATTTACGGGGAATAAAATTTACACGCGTCTGTTATATTGTAAACTACGCCAGTGGAAAACAGATGAGGCATGTTTTGACGAAACTGTGTGGTCACTTCAGTTTACATGCAACTTTCACCCTTTCTACTTAATAAGTGTATACTTATCATCATCTCAGTCCTTTTTCACGAAAAAGCTACTACTCAAGAGGCTACATGAATTTGTCGGGATCCAGTGCTGCCCCCATTTGAAATAAATTAATTGAAAGGAAACGGAGACATCATTTAAAACTGTTTACATTTTAAAGTGAGAACGTAAAGCTTTTCTTTGCACATTTGCGAAAAACGGCCACTTTTGGCAAATGTGCGAGGAAAAACTTCACGTTTTCACTTTAAACTGTAAATAGTTGTTTATAAGATAGTTTGAAGGGTTATCAAGGGCTTACTAGATACAAAATGGCGGCCGGTCGTAAAACTATAACCAAATCATTTAAACTTTTCCGGCTATTTCTTCTCCATTTTGCAAGGTTTTTGGCATCCTTAGGAGACCATTGACATGCATAATTGCATATTATATATATTTGGAGAAGAAAAAGCGGGAAAGCGCACCCCAGGCTCCGAAACAGCACAGCTGCTGAGGATGCAACCGGGAATGCGCTTAGACGAAGAAGAAGTTAGTTTAAACCAAAAAATGTTATAGTCTTCATATATCACTAACGCGATTCCCAGACTCCTTATTCTTTGTCCCTAGGGATAAAGATATAATACTTTCCATTATCTTTCCGGGACACTAAACTCATTTTAAATTTTATGAAAGAATTCTTTCGATTCAAAAAGCTTTTCCGATGAAAAAGTCCTATAAGTATGTAAGAGTAAAGTACTGTGTAATTTAATGTAACAAAAGGAATAAGGTTGAAAGGGAAATGTAAGGTTTTGTTTAAAGAATTGTAACGAAGCGTATTCAATTTCCTTATGAGAAATTGTATAATATTACTGAGGTACATTGTTTAACATTGTAAGGGTAGGTAAGGGAAGGGAGTGAATAAAACAAAGTTCTCGAAATCTGTTTGAACCACAGGTTTGAACAATACGACATTTGTATGTATGTATGTATGAATGCACCTATGGATGGCAACAACTTATGACCTTCCTACATAAATGCAAAAGTTTGTATATTGATTATTGTTCCACTTTCAAGCTAAAACAGCTCGAGCAAAACAGGTCGAGCAGCAGGGCTGCTCGACCGACACGGCCGCGGTCAACGCCACGAGCGGTGAGGTACAATATTAAAATGTTTATTTACTTACATATGAAAGGTGAGTCCTGTGTTTTTCATATCTGTATGGCTTTTACACCACTTCACGGCACATGACGGCATTTTTAATGAATCGATTATCGCAAAAACACAGCAATATTCTCAGAGGAAACTTCTTGCGACGCAACCGCACGACTCGAGTGTAACGGCGAACTGTCGCGCCGCGCTGTTCATATTTTAAGGCCCTCCCGCCGCAGTACATATCGCGTGGAATGATTTTTCGGGATTAGTTACGATTCTAGAGAATTATTGTTCGTAGGGTAGTACAGATAGGGGCATGCTTCTGCAGTGAAGACTAAAAAAAGAAGATATTACAATTAATATGCGCGACTGCAGCGCGTCTGTATTGCCATATCAGTGCGTTGTATCAATACATTTTTTTTCTCCTTAAAGTGCCTTTTCAACTAATGAAGGTCGGCAATCAGCTTGGCGTAGTCCTTCTTGTTTTTAGCTCGGCGGAATAGCGCTTCCTATCCCGGTCCACTCCCGGATGTTTCTCAGCCATGATTTCTTTCTTCTTCCAAACTTTCTCTTGCCTGCAACTTTACCCAAAATTATAAGTTAAAGGAGATCGTATCGCCGATGTCAAAGAACATGACCCCGGTATGAAGTTTAACGCCCTTTTACCGTAACCATAAGAGTGCGCTTTTGGCCAATTCGTTGCAGAACTTTATTGAACGTGTACAAAGGTTTATGGAGAAGGAAGGCAATGGCAAACCACTCCATTATCTGACAATAGCTTGGCTCTTAAATGTAGACACAGGTTTACTGTCTACGTCTAGTTTACGTGCGGAGTTTCATTTATGCCTACACTACTACAAACGAAACTATCATCCCTGCACACGTAAATGCGTGTGTGTTCGCCCGCTCTCACCCCTCGACAAGGTGAGAACGGGGGAGAGGTGCGGGGACGGGGAACGGGGACGCATATTGCTGGGGACTTTAGAAGATTCCGTTCTGTACGAAATACTCTTATTAACTCTGTGGCGGTCCCTAAAAATACGCCGTGTGCACACAGTCTAGCAGCTAGTACCTACATACAAGTGCACTCTGAAAACATCGCTAACTCATTCAATCACCCTATAAAACGGCCCTAAAACCAAACTCCCAGGGAATTTGAAATATTCGCATCCAGTCTCCCGGAAAGATAAAGAAAGACGCAATATACTCCACTGGATGCTGTGGCTGGAATCTGAATATAAGGCGACTCAAACGTAAATACGATTGTGGTTTTCTAAACTGGATTAAATCGTGAAATTCAGATAGTAAATTAAGTAGATGGCCGTTTCAATAGTGCTTACGAATAGTAATGTGCCGTTGAAAATATTCTTAATGTACGGGAATGGGAAAATTCCCGTACATTAAATATATTTCCACATTTTTGAACAATATTTCCGGGAATGTTTACGGGACTATTCCCTAAGTTTCAAGGGACGGCACACCATTATCTACTTACAAATAAGTAACATTTTCAAAGCAAATTAAGAATATATGAATCTATGCATTTTTTGCGGAAAACGGCCACTGACAAAATTTTAAATGTTATCTCCGTTTCCTTTGAAATGATTTATTTCAAATAAATATAACTCTCAGGAAGTAGCAAAAGACTTGATACCGATTTAAATACTGGTATAAATGAGATTTAATTATAATAAATTCGAAATTACTTTTAAATGATAATAAATGGCTCAGTCGGAATTTTCATATTGTACAATGTGTAACGATGTCATTTTGTCCTTACAATAATAAATAAATAATGTTCTTGTTCTAACAAAAACCCAAGTTGTAAGCCGCAAAGAAACTTCGATTCCCAAGTCTTTTGGTTCGAACTTTTGTTTCAAGAAAATGGCCCCAATTTATAAATTAAATTTTTACAAAAGTTACAGATAATCTGATTATCCCAATCTTTTGGAATAATTTACATTTTCGTGTAATGATGTTCATTCAGAATTCTTAAGTTAATTTAACCTTCCTACTTGTTTACTTTATACTGATACTCTATCACGTCTTTATCTCTAAATAAATAGACAGAGCCTTATACAGGGTGACTTTTAAACCCGCAAAAATTTTTTGAGCAAATTCAGTCCATGATACTAAAGTAGGTACTTTCTATAAAAAAAGTTATAAAAATCGATAAAAATTTTTCCCCTTCCATATAAATCAGCGCTCAGCCAAACGGATTTTGTATGGGAGGACGAAAAATTTATATCGATTTTTAATAACTGGTTTTATAGAAAGTAGTTCAGTATCATGGACTGAACTTACTCTTAAATTTTTGCCGGTGGATAAAATGTCAGCCTATATAAACGGACGAGGTGAAACTATATCACTCCATTTACCATATCACTACATTATTATATCATTCAAGTCCGAAAGCCTAAAAATCCAAGTACAGCAGAAATAATTTTCCCCCCGAAACCCTTTGTGCGTGTCGAAATTTACGATGATTGTAAACCAGAAACTACATTACGTACTCGGCTGTTACATAAATCCGCGCGAATGGAATAGTGTAGAGTAGTGTGCCCCGAACAAAGAAATTATATACAATCTAGAATGCCTACGAAGTGGCAAAACCGTTCCGAAAAAAGATACCTAAAGTTAAAAGGGTCCCTTTCTACTTTATTGCACTGGCAGTTTACGGGAAAGGGACGCCTATAACTTTAGGTACATTTTTAGGGAACGTTAGGCATTGAAACGTATGTATTAT
Source organism: Acrobasis repandana (assembly GCA_963576875.1). Taxonomy (NCBI): domain Eukaryota; kingdom Metazoa; phylum Arthropoda; class Insecta; order Lepidoptera; family Pyralidae; genus Acrobasis; species Acrobasis repandana. Next base: position 2,589,732 of record OY756230.1, on the reverse strand, counting down.
GGAAATATAAACTTAATGTAAGTCACTTTAAGTTTCATTTTTAATGTTGTTGTTTTTTTTTTAATTTCAATCGTAGTCTTTCTAGATTGTATTTGATTTCTTTGGTCGCGGGTTGCTTTAAAATGTCCCTCGGTAGTCGGTACCATCCTATGTCCAGATTGAAAGTGAAGTTTATTTATTTCTACAGAAAATACTAAAAATAAGATAAATAAATTGTTTTTTTTTTGCAACATGCTGGTTATCGCTTTTTTTTAATAAATAATTTTACGGCTCTGGATACAAGTCCTTAAGAGCCTATCTTTAATTTTGTTCTTTATTCCTAATCCTAACCTAATCCTAACTAGACAATCAAAGGGTGGTGTAGGCCTTTGGCTGCTGCAAGGGAGCTTCTGGTGACAAATCTATACGAGTCCACTGGTTTACATAGACGATTGAGAGGCGGACGACGCCCGAAGACGCCCACACAGTCCGCAAAATAAATATCACTACAGCCGTACTATGACTGTCCACTTTAACTATTTCACACATTGTTCATGTTATGAGCATTTATAACACCAAACAACACCAATTTCATATTATAAAGTCCACTAAAATCAATTTGTAAAATAATTTAAAGCAAACCCCAACCGAACCCCTTGACTTCCCGCTAAAAACTCTGCTGGTTATCGCTGCTGGGTCTAGTGATGTACAGCTGGAAATAATCCAAATTTACAGGAATTTTCCCATTGTAAATTTACGGGAATATTTCCGAAGTTTCTAGATATGGCACATCACTAGCTGGGTCCGGATCCTAAAAAATCAAAATTTGAACACTTGTATAAGATTTTTTTATTTAAATTGTTTTAATATTTGTTTACTTAAATACAAACTGTATACAATATTACATATACACGCCACACTTTCCAAATATACTCTGAACTTCTGAAATTTTCTCGTTAAATCAGAATATTAACATTGAATAGAGTTTCCAAAAGGCTTTATCACCAAAGCTTACAGTTCAATATTTACGTGAAATTACGTCGCTGAAGTACCTTATTCAGATCACGTGCCACAGATAAAGCAAGATCTCCATGTGTCAAGTGGAGAACCTTAAAGTCGGGTAATTTACGAGGATTTTGGGATTTTAGACGTTATGTACGAGATATTCTTACGTGGGTACCTTCTTGTAATTAATATTAACTCTTTCTGTACTAAATGGATAATAATTCAACCTTGACCTTAATTTTTTTTCCAATATTTTTACCTATTACTGTGCCACGAGTGGAATGAATTTTCGATATGTCGTAATCAGTCTTACAAGTATTTTCCTTTTACTAACCGTATTAATAAATTGTCAATTTATTGTAACTGAGGGTGCAAAAGGGAACACACCTCAGAATCTGAACTACAAGTAGCAAAGCTGAGGATGTAACAGGAACAAGGTCTAAATGACATTTCATTTCGTTTATTTATTAGCACACAAAACAGATAACGACCATACTTTGGCAAGTACATTAGATTTTTAGGGTTGATCTAGATTTTTTATAAGATGTATGCTTGAAAAGTCTAATTGTGACGTTCCACGGGTAAAGGTGCACCTTGTGGACGCTGGCGCTTAAGATGTTTAGAAAAACAATTCGTACAATTACCTTATTTAACTAAGCATAAATAAACACAATGTCGTTAGTGCCACCAGAAGCAGACATGTGTCACTCCCCGTTTAGGTATCGAAAATGTACCTACATTATTACTATGCGCGCAGGCGCCCCTCGGGGTGGTAAATTCAGATATACGAATCGTTTGTCCAGAGTCATAAGGATTAAATTGGCTTGCAATGGATGTCTAGGTATCTAAACAAAAAGATGCTGAATTCTGGCGTGAGCTTAATCAAACCGTATCACTAACAACATTGTGTAGATATTTCTTTGAATTTCTTTGCTGAGTGAGACTTCTGTACGGAGTATAAGTATCTATTCTGTGCCAGAAGGTACTTTTATCCGTGGAACATCACAATATTTTGACGTGACAACGTCTTAAATTAGGTTGCGGCTGGGAGTCACTTATGAAAAAGTGTAACGCTCGGTAACGTTACGATGAGTCACCGAACGAGAGAGAGGCCCGCCGAATGCCTTGCGTCTCTCTCCCACTCAACTATGATCGGTCTGCCGCGCGCGTTGTCACGTAAAATCTTCGCCCGTAAAACCGACTTTACAGGCAACCATTTTTTTTATTAGAGATTTGAGTGCGTTTGACCTCTATCTAGCCTGATAGGAAGCTAAGGTGAGGTCTAAGGTCTAAAAAAATGCCTATTCACTCTTGCCTTGAAAATCCCTAAACCATAATGGGGAAACATCGACGCAGGGAGGGAGCTCCACACCTTAGTAGTTCACACAATGAAGAAGAAGGCTAAACGAATTACAAATCAAATCTGAAGGTATTGCGCTAGAGCCTGACAATTTTTTGATAAAAATAAATCATTAAAAGAGAAAAAAAATATGAATATGAAAAAGAGAAAAGCACAAAAATCAAAAACTTATTAATTAGTTTACCTGGTTAAGTCAATGATTATGTGCCACCGGAACTTGTGTAATGAGTGGTCCCAGGAAGAACGCCAAGATGTTCTCTCTCTCTCTCTAATCTTAGTGCATTCCCAGTTGCATCCGCAGCAGCCCTGCAAAGCCCTGGCTCCGCTTTCCGGCTTTTATTTCTCCACTTAGCACGGTGTTGAGCATCATTGGTTGTAAGACCATTGGCACGCATATCATCCTTGACGACGTTAAGCCAGCTTTTCTTGGGTCTACCACTATATATATATATATATATATATATATATATATATATATATATATATATATATATATAATGATTTAGAAGCTCAGTATTGTTTTTATATGGCTAAAAGAGTGGCCCCTCCGTACGCCAGACTCTAGTAGGATACAACCAAATGACTTGGACATCCTCCCTGCCTTGGGACAGTAAATATAGTACTCAGATATTTGTTATACTAATATATTTAAGTTTAATGAGCCTTTACTGGCTAGAGACATAGAAGAGGACGCAAGTAAAGTCTTGCCAAGCGATATCAACCGCATCAGAACCTGTAATTTATACATAGTTCCGGACTGAGCTATGATTTTAATCATTACTTCAAATCGGTTGGTACCTTAAATACTTTAAGAGTATACTACTCAACAATATAAGTAGTCTGTCTTGTCAGTAGTAGTAGTAGTAGTAGGTCAAATCATACAACGTACCTACAATCCGCTACTATTGATGTGTTAGATTTAAACACTATTTACCTAATTTAGTACTTCATTCAATTTCTATTCAATATTCAAATAAATAGAAATTATTATAGTTTGTAAAATATTCGAATTGATCGCAAAATGTATTTTAGTTTGACGAATGGTAAATGTAGTATTTATAGAACCTTAGGCTTTATAAATAAGTATAATTAGAAGGTATTCCAGATTATAAATAAATCTCACAGAGTAGAATTTTGTCAATACGATTCAATTCAATAAATAAATAGACCAATAATTTAGCTTCCAAAGAAACCAAATATTCGCAACCAATATTTTCTTGAATTAGAAGTATTACATTCTAGGTATTTTGTATGTAGAATTTATCAGTTCCACATGCCTTTTCCATGTATGAAAGAACTGTTTAATATCATTGATATTAAAATAATATAGTAGAAAATGATCAAAGCAAGATATATAATCTGCTATCTTTATAATAGTTGAATAGGTAAATGGTTAAGTATGCTTTACTAAAACCATATATTAGTCTCCGAAGAAACTAAAAATATAAATATATAATTGTTTCGAACAACTAAGTTCCTCTGAAGAAATAGTATCAATTCAACATGAATTTTCCATGTTTGAAAGATCAAATTATAATAGGTAGGGCACTCTTATTCAGAATGCTAAGTTATAAGTCGTAAGACTTAGTTCATTCAGCGGACATTAATCAAACATGTCATGGATTTGCCTTGACTCCAAAGCAGTTCGGATAATTCCAAAATTGTTGGTTTTCTCATATAAATCCTTTTAACCAAGGACACATTCCAAACATGTTTTCTACATGTGCTAAGGAACGTATTGATAAAATAAATCTAGATTTTCCCGAACAGGTCTGCATCTTCACAAACGAAGTATGGCCTTATTCTCGTGAATCAACATTGAGATAAAAAGCCAGGGCTTGCTTTGCATCACCCAATATGTGAGACTACATTACCCATCCAGTCAAATCCAAATAAATGATAAAATAATTCAGACTTTTCCGACTTGATTTGCACCATCACAAACGAAGAATATGGCCTTTCTCTTGTGCTTTTGCATAAAGATAATTAGCCAGGGCTTGCTTTGCATCACCCAAAAATTATGACAGTACATTTCTCATCCAGATAAGTCCAAACAAATAATTGATGAAGTAATTCAGATTTATCCGAATTCATGTCTCAGCATTTCCAAGACAAATCAAATTGTTCCACTGAACAAACTAGAAATTGTTCATAGTTTATGAACATAAATTGGTTAAAGTTATTTAACAATAATTGAAGTTTCGTTCTATTGAACAAATCAATCATATTTTATAGTTAATGAAGATATTTTTGTTAAAATTATTTTACACTAACTGTTGGCATAGTTAATGTAATTCCTAGTCTAACCTAACGGTCCCTAAATTCCCTAAAGCTAAAGCTACTTGTGTAAATGACTACCCCAACCCCACTAAATGTGTGTGTGTGTGTTGGAATTGATTCCGGTGTAAGAATCAATTCTAGTGTACCTAGGTATCGAACAGTCTCCGGTGTAAGAGAAAGTTCCCTAAAGCTAAAACTAAAAGTTTTGAGAGAGTTTCTCTCGCCCTGAGCTATAATTTACCTGCCTACAAATCCTAATTTGAGAATCCTACTCTGGTGTGTGGTGGAATTAGAACTAAACTGTCCTTTTTCCCCTAGCTGCTAACGACTTCGCGGAGTGGCCTGGGTCAGCCGACCTACCTATCGCCCGTCGGTTCCAATCTACAACTCCATAGGGAAGGGGGAGTCTAGACTGGTCTAATACTAACCAAGCTAATTGGATAATTCTAGCAACTAATTCTTGCAGCACTAAAGCGGATTCACAACCCATCGACTTTCGGATCGTCGTCTAATTAGGACTGCCAGTTCAGGTTGCTAGAACCAGTAGCTAACACAGAATTGTTTTTGAAACAAACCAATCCTGCCAGACCCACTACAAATCTGGAAATTTTACCTAGAATTTCTATTTCTTTAGAGAGCCCTCAGGTTAGCGAGACCAAAGGAAATAGAAATAAACGATGAGTTTGACCATTAAGCCCCAAATAGAAACAAAATTCAAAATATTAAAATTCAAATATTATTTACACCAAAATCATTGACATCAAAAGACGAAATTGAACGACATAGAATCTCTGAAAATTCACTGCCGAGCACCTCACCTCTTGAAATCAAAACGATTGGCACTGATTTTAAACAAAAACTATTAATTAAACTTATTAAAATTTACTAGGGACAAACTAAATTATTTATTAATAACAAAAATTCAAACAATCTAAGATTTTAATTTCGGAATACATTTTACCATTATATTCCTAATTAAAACCAATCAAGGGACACCGCGAGAAAGATAAAGCGACCTATTTTGTCAAACTCTCGTTTCCCCACACTTTTTCTTCAAGACTTCTTCTTTTCTTGAGTTAAAAATATTACGTTGTTTCCGAAGTCTTCAGACGTCCGCGCACCTTGACGATCCAGAATGAATCCCCCACACCTCTCCCGAAATTTACTTTAATAGGAACTCGAACAGTCGTCACACGAAGTGTAGGCGAATCCATTGCAAAGCTGCGACTTGGGTGGAGCAACAATTTATAATGCAGATTTTTATATTTTATTTTATTAGTATTTTTTTATATAAATAGACAAATCAAAACTGACTATGTCAATATTATACTGAGATAAAAGTCTTTAGGTTTATTTCCACTTTATATATATTATATAAATAGGGAAATACTAAAGATGAATGGATAAAACAAAGATATTTACCTATTATTTTGACAAAACAATGATATATTAAAATATACTTATATAATAGTTTATTGTGTAATATGTAAATATAGGAATTAAGGAGATTTTATATATAATCTCATATATAACCCTTTATACCATGTACGTTTATACATATCTTGTATGTAAATATTTTATAATGTACTCGTCTTAGTTTATCCAATATTTTATAATAAATTTTAAACCCCATTATCCTTTATTTTTTGCAATTTCCCCAAGATAAACTTGTTTACTTTACATTAAGTACAAACTTTTGTACTAAAATCTTTCGATTATAATACAACAAATGTTACAATAATAAAATATTTATCTTTATTCTATTTCTCTAAGCAGAAATACTTTCTTCTATTCCAAATCAGGGCGCCACCCTTAGATGCCCCTAAAATACTGCCCTAGCTAAGTCCCAGTGATAAGGAACTGAGACCTACATTTCTCGTGCGCCGGAGTTCGGCTTACGTTTTTCAACCCAACGCTCCGACAGAGCCCTGTCCATTTTCTTTTAACTAATGAAGTAAAATGTCAACCTTGTATGTAATATTTATGAAATAGATTTATGTAAGACCATACAAGGTGTTGTATGAAAATAAATAGAATAATTGATTACAATATAACATAATTTCCTTCTTTTATTTTGACAAAGGAAAAATACTAATAAATTCAGTGTAACCTGACCATTACAAACAAATTATGTATAAACTTTATATATAGTTCAAACATAACGAATATTTGTTTTGATTTGATTTTTCTTTTCTGAGGAACGAACTCAGACTCTAGAGATCTAGTATTTATCTGTGATCTAGATTTAATTAACAAAACATTGTACAAAATTCCTTGTACTTTATTTATTTATTTATTTTCATTTCTCTCTTCATCCTAGCATTCATCATTTCATCAAACATGATCCTTGGGTCCCACGGCCATGGACTCTGTCCATCTCGTCAAGGATAAAGACGTGATAATGATCTCCTATCATTTTCTATACAGAAAATGAACTTAGTTGATATTGGATATTATTTATGATCTTTTACATACATTATAAATATTGGAATTTATTATAAAATCTAGTGAAATGATATATATATAATTATATACAAAGAATAGTCTATAAATAAGTACCCAAATTACTGTGAACGATTATAAATTCTTTTCTCATAGTAATAATTATTTCGAAACCTAGCCTAGTCAGGCGAATTGTTTGTTTGAGTTTTTTTTTTATGTTTCAAACGAAATAAGAGTAGTACTCCGTCTCCATTTAAAACAATATTTACGACTTAGAAAGAGACAGACTAAGCGTTATGAAATAGGACGGCGCTACGCCCAATTTTGCTTAGTTGATAAACACTTCCTGAGAACGATAATACAAAGACTTTTTTGATTCTGATGACGTACAAAGATTCATAGAATCAAATTCCAAGACCTGTTAGTTTCTTTATGTGATTTAAAATATTTGAGAATGAATTTGACGAATGCGAATTTGCGAATCGTCACAATTCTTTTGTGCTGGAATTTTTCCTATTCAGATACCACTGTCTTCTATCTATGCAGATCAGAACAGGTGGTAGAATTTGTGCTAATATGGGCAGCCAGGGAAGTGGGGTGGGTGAAATTAGCCTTGTTAATATACGCATAGCTTCATTATGGATATAAATTTTGTGCGATATCATACTAGAACATTATTCTACATTCATGGAAATGAGCATAATGACTTGTGGTAGTTAACCATTTAGGCTGTGTCTACATTAGGCCAATAAAGAGTGGCTGATAGTTTACCACTAGGGTTGCCATCTTTAAAATTATGAAAACCGGACTCGGCGCTGAATGAAGCTGGACATTTAGCAATAAAAGCCTGAATGTATATAATAAAAATAAGTCGCGACGCGACGCGATGCTCCGACTCTGCGCTAGTGTGAGTTGAGCCTTAGTATAATTACGAATCTATAAGCACTCGGATAACTGATGTTTCGCAACATCTGGCGCTTCAGCCATTATCTCATGTCGATGTCAAAACCAGCGCCGAACTTGGTCGATTTTCCATTAATCTCTCGATAAAATCTGTGACTGTCAAACGCTGAACACAGCAGCCGCAGTTTCATATTGTGTGATATTTAGAATTGATAGTGATTTTAGCCGTTATAATACCGGACTTTAATAAATTGGTTTTGGTTTCGACAGAAATCAGAAACAAAAGCAAAGGTTGCCTGGAAGAGATTGGTGTGCGATAAGGCTGCCTTTTTTACTCACATTTATCTGTATACATGTGTGCCTCATTTGTTTAAAATAGTTTAAATGTGTGCAATAAAGAGAAAAATAAATAAGTTCTGGTCTACAATTGGACCACTCGATCTCTTCCTGTAGATTTGGTAAGAGGCGACTAAAAGACTTACCTAAGTACTAATATCTCGTGCTACCACTGCATTCACAAAATGTTTTGACGTAGAGCGGCGGACGGTTGTAAAACTTTTTGCACAAATGGATTCTTAAGGAGGGTTGACTACAGGCAAGCGGCCGGTTATTGGATAGTGCACTCCGGACCCTGCAAAGCAGCATAGCTAAGAAATTTGTTCTTTGCACTATGCCAAATTTGCCGTGTGGTTTCCGGTAGAGTAGAATAGAATCACTGCAAGTCATGCAGTGGATGTCAATGTACAAGCTAAACAAAACTTGGACATCAGTGAGCTCTCCAATCCATCTGGCCAGCGTGGAGAGTGTAGGCCAAATCCCCTGGCTGCTCTGGCCAAGTATCATGAAAACAAGTAAATATTAACTAAACTAAAACTAAGTAACTAAAAAAAAAAACTTAAATACTGAAATTAAATTACTTATAAGTATAAACTATTATAAATAAAAAATATCCCGCAAATTCTGCCCTTGCGGGAGAGTGCCCAGAAGGCTGGCAGCATTGCCACGTTGGATGGCAATGCTTAATCTTTGTGCTAAAAACTTGCCAGCCCTCTGGTCACCCGATACCTCGACCAGCCTTTTACTTATAAAATTAAATAAACTATGTGCAGAGGGCCCCCACGGACCCAACGTTTCAACCCCAAACGGCTCAAATATGTATGCCTCTCCTAGGCACGCATACTTGCGCCGTTTGAGGGATTCAGCGGTAGCTGCCGCCGTGCCAGCCTTTCCACTTGTGCCATTAAGATGGGAAGACGCCAGAGTGTCGACACATGTGGCGTCCCACACTAGCGGTCTTCCCAACCTCCAGGGCACAAGGGTCATTCCGTCCGGCCTCTTGCCATCATCTCGTGCCAGTCCGATTGGTTCTAAGACGGCTGGCATCTGAATGGTGACAAGAGCGCGGTGGATAATATTGTTAAGGCTGGCATGACGCGCCATGCGGCCTGCGCTCCTGCAACAAGAAAGTTCGTGGTGGCCCTGCCCGTCGACGGTATCGCCGCAGAGGCAAGGATGCGGGGCGTTGGTAATAGCGCCAAGGCGCAGGCAAGACGCTATGCGGAAGGTACTGTTGGCGAGAAATGTGCCTAAATTAAAAGATGGTAGTGTTTGTAACCACAAACCAGACTCCCATTCGGCGGTAGCAAGGAGACGAGCGCGCTCTACAGAGTTGTTGGCAGATGATTCTAGTAGGCTACTCTGTACAAGTCTGCAAAGCGGCTCGTCCCATTGTTTTTGTGAAGCTGGATGATCTGGAAATTTTGAATTTGGAATTATTTCTGACCACCTGGTTCTGGCCTCCGTTAAATTTAAAATTTCGTAGGTAGGCTGTTCTAAAATTTTTGTAAAAAGATTTTGAATGCTGTGGACGGATGACAGAAAGGCAGGTAGGGCTACACTAGAAATTTTGCGAATACCGAGACCCCCTAACCTGATTGGTAAGGAGGCTTGGTCCCAAATAGATTGCTGATTCAAATCTATATTCAAAAGGGATGAAAGTGAATGTTTGATGATATTGTCCATTTTTGAAAGTAGGTCCGGGTACTTCCAGAAATGGCTACACCTTAGATTGTAAGTAAAATTAGGGACGAAAAGGCAATGTTTTAAAATCGAAAAAGCAAAATGAGTATGAATGCTTGATAGGCGATCCGAAGCAGACTTAAAATTATGGATTTTTTCTTCAATAAAATTTGGAAAGGAATCTTCAAATACAGGGGAACCCAAAAGGCGAAGTGATGTTTTGTCAATAATTTTGATATTTGGGGCAAGAGTGTTAAAATTGATTATTGTTTTAATTTTGTTCAAAAGAGAAATGTCTTCGTCAATATAGAGTTCACATTTTGAAAAATTTAGTTGAAGGCCAATTGCTTCCATTTCTAGTTTTATAGTCTGTAAGTCGGTCAGGACTGCACTAACATCTCCTGATAAGCATCCATCGTCGAGAAACCATGCGTTAAATTTGGAATTTAATTTTTGTATTACTGGATGGATAGCCAGACTGAAAATAACCGGACCAAGAGGATCGCCCTGTTGACAACCTACTTCAGAGGAGAGTAGGTGGTTTTGGTACATTAATTTTGAATTTTGACTGTAACATTGCCAAAGAAAATTGTATACAGACGGGATTTTTTCTTTGACTTGTGTCAACATGGCGCCTCGGTTCACCGAATTGAAGGCATTTTTTATATCCACTTTGAGCAGAACCTCTGGTTTTTCTATTGAAAGGAAAGTGCGCAGAGAATGAACAGCGGCCTCACAGCCACCCTTGGAACCAAAACCTAATTGGAGGGGTTGGAAATAGTCTCCAAGTGTGCCTGCAACAGCCCTGCAGCAAATTTTGGCCGTAAGACGACGATAGGTCGTACCTACTGCAATCGGCCTAATGCCACCATCTTTTTTTTTTTAAGGCACATAAATTGGCTCCGTATAATGTTGTTGTTACATTATCGTTGACTTTCCCTAGTAACATTAAATTAACAAGAGCGGTGAGTTCCCTTAGAAGCGTCTCGCCGGTGTTCGTGCTATCGCTGCTTAATAAGTCTTTAAGATGCTGTGGTGACAGTCCATCTAGGCCACCGGCTGAGCCACTTCTAAAGGACATCACCGCTACATATACCTGTTGTTCAGACACTTGTAACGCGACATCGTTGTTTGAGGGAGGATCAGGAAGGAGAGGCACAACACAAGGTGGATGTTTTTCCTGCAAAGCAGCAAGGGTGTCTGGTGTGTTAGGGGCAACTGCATCGTCCGAGAAAAGTATTCTAGCGGCTCCTTTTATATCTCCATCGCTAATTTTGGATTTTACATATTGGGCCAATTTTTTTGATTAGGTTAAGAAACTGTACAATTTAGAGATGCCAATGAATTATGGAAGACACAATTTTGTTTGATTTTGGTTGTTAAATTTTGAACGCCAGATGAGTTTTCTTTGGAAATATGTAGAACCCTATAAGCGAAGGTCAGTAGGTGCTCCCAAGCCTCATCCGAGTTCTCGTGAACTGCTTTTCTTAAATCATTGGCTAGCGCTTCAGAAACAGATCTGCGAGCACCTTTGGGTATACGTTTGATTACAGGTACGGAATGTTTTAAAACTGATAAAATGTTATGTAACTGTTGACGGTTAGGTTGGACTTGGTTTGAGTTAGGTGGCAAAAAATATGGTGTAGAATTCTGATTTACACTGGGCTTGTGAGCTTTAGCTACATGTATTTTAAGGCCTCTTTGACCCTTAAAAAGGCGAGGCTATGGGTGCACTGGGTACACTGAACCCTATTCTCGGACGATACCTGTTGTATGAAGTCGGAAATGTTTGGTGGAGTACTTCCGCATAGCGACATAAGTGTAAAAAGGGGAAATTACTTACATATTTAAAAGTGATATATAAGGAAAATATAAAACATGAATAAATTATAAAAAATAAATATAAAAACAGAATATGTATTTTTTATTTCGCTCAAAGAGCTCCCTTCTTGAATACAGCTACGAGGTTCAAAATCAGCCTGTATGTAGGTTTTGTGAGCGTCCTCACTGCAAAAACTCGATGCCGACTACTGCGATCACCAACTTGCCTGCCCAGCGTGGTAATTATGGGCAAAACCTCTATTTATCTTTTGTCCAGCAGTGGACTGATATAGACAGGTATTCATCATCAAAATTTTGTCACTAGATGCCGAACGATGTATATGATAAAATGGTCCATTGGTAGTATATATACTATATCGTATTTAATTTGATGATTCGGAGGTAATAATAATGAAATTTACTATTTATTCTACTATTATGAATATTCAGTTAGACTTTTCGCTGTGACAGCTGACAGACGTCACGTCACGAAGTAAATATGAAAAATAAAAAACGGGCAAGTGCGAGTCGGACTCGTACATGAGGGGTTCCGTACCACCGTACAATGTTTTAAAACGCTGAAGAAACACGTTTGTTGTATGACGACCCCCTTTAATTTTTAATTTTATTTTATTTTTAGTATTAGTTGTTATTGTGGTCATAGTAATACATAATTGGTGAAAATTTCAAGTATCTAGTTAATGCCATTATAAAGATCAAGTTAAAAACGCTGAAAAAACACGTTTCTTGTATGACGACCCCTTTAATTTTTAACTATTTTTTATTTTCAGTACCTATTTGTTGTTATAGCTGCAACAGTAATAAATAATCGGTGAAAATTTTAAGTGTCTAACTATTACGGTTCAAGAGATAGAGCCCTGTGACAGACGGACAGACAGACAGACGGACAGACAGACAGACAGACGGACAGACGGACAGACAGCGGAGTCACACATACAATAGGGCCCCGTTTGCATCCTTTGGGTACGGAATTATAAAAAAGAAGACTGGCTTGTAATATAATAAATAAAAAGCCTTGTTGTAACAATCTCAAATATGTATTTTTTTATAATTTTACGATAAGTATTTTGAAGTTATTTAAGAAAATAGGCGTAATTTGACCACTCCTCCTTGTCTCCTTGTCTCCTAACACAACAAGGCCTAAAATTAGAAATAAAATCTGTAAGTAGCTCTTTACCTATACACCAACCAACACCACCAAACACTCTTCACGTTCAAAAGTTTAATTTGCACTTGACCAGTTTATTTTAGAAAGTCTGCAATCTGATCCCAGAATATTACAATAAAGTTTTTAAATAAATAAATATTCGCCGAGGCCGAGCCTTTTCCGCTCTTCTATTTACATTTAAGAAATAAGTTATTATTCTTAACTATACGAGTACAATGTATTCCACGCACAATGCGAACCACGTTACAATATTATTCTAAGCCGTAAAAGTCAATTTTTAGGGTTTCGTACCCAAAGGGCAAAAACGGGACCCTATTACTAAGACTCCGCTGTCCGTCCGTCTGTTTGTCTGCCACCAGGCTGTATCTCATGAACCGTGATAGCTAGCCAGTTGAATTTCTACAGATGATTATTTCTGTGGCCGCTATAACAAGAAGTATTTCCTCCCTCCCATACAATAAACGGGATTTTTTGCCGTTTTTTTTGCTCGATATTAATAACGGCAACAGGTAGATACTTGAAATATTCATAGAATATTTAGTTGCATATTCACTTCAAAAATAAATAATTAAATAAATTCACTTTAAAAAAAATAATTAATATTAATAAAATATTTAAGATTCTCCCAAACAACAAACGTGATTTTTTTGCCGTTTTTTGCTCGATAATTAATACAGTTATTGTATAGATAATAATATTGTTTGATATTAATATTGTTCGAACCATTAAAATAAGGAAAATTACATATCTTGGTCACGTGTTAAGAAACCCACAATATCATCTACTCCAGACAATAATGATGGGTAAAATTTCCGGAAAGCGCAGGGGGGGGGGGGGGGGTCGTAAAATGTCTTGGCTGAAGAACATTAGACAATGGACTGGTATCAAAACAGTAGAACAACTGTTAAGGCTTGCCATGGACAAATCGAGATTTAAGAGCTGACTGCCAATCTTCAGGAATGAAGCGGCACTTAAAGACGAAGAAGAAGATAAATAATGGTACGTACGGAACCCTTCGTGCGACTCGCAATTGGCCGGTTTTTATAGTTTTATTACCCAGCTGTCGTGAACAACGGCCAATTTGAAAAATGGTTTGACAGTCACACCCCGTTAGATTCGTATCGGTATCGGATTGCTGTAAATCTTTTACTCAGCAGACTGTGACCCGAGCCGTGTAAGAAATAATAAAAGAGACATAAATAAATATACATCGGTATATAACTATTGTACAAGCATGAGGCATGTGTGTGTAGAAGTGTATGGGATACACTTTAGTTCATATTTTTGTTTATGTAGGTACCTATATTAAAGTTGTTCAGATAGTTGTAGATTGACCAAAGTAAAACATATAATTTATCAGCTGCTTCTTCTCCCGCGTTAGATACGCGATCTTCTTCTAAGATCTACACAGATGAGAAACAGCTGATGCATTTTAAGATTTGCCTTTTCTCACAGCCCAGCAGTTATTTTCCTAAATCGTAGACAATTATTATTACCGCAATTTTGTTAGGCAAATACCTGTATTTACTGAGTCAGTTACTGTTCTACTGATATGTGATGAATCGTTTACAGAAGTTTCACATTGACCGAGAGGAATTGCAAGTCATGAGGCGAGTTACCTTTTTCCACCTGTTTTCGACCTCCATCACACTAAATGACTTTGGATGCGGCTCTGGGCTTTGTATGCTAGAGCCGGAAAACCCAAAATGCTCTATTTTGGTTTTTAAACGATAGACAAAACAATAAAAAAAAAGGTTGGTGCTAAGTCCTGTTGACGACCTCCGTGGCGTAATGGTTAGTTAACACGCTAGACCGCTAAAGTGGAGAATAGCCTTTTTGAAATTGTCTTGGGTGTTACATATATATGAATTTATAAAAAACCGGTCAAGTGCGAGTCGGACTCGCGCACCGAGGGTTCCGTACAAACCTGCAAGGTTTAGTATTTGTTATGAATTTCAATTTAATACCTCTACGCGTTTATGAGGAAATGGGTAGTAAGTTTAAAATTATTAAAAAAAAATATATTATGTGATGTAATTAAAAATTTATGGTTTTCGTAATTTTTCCTTTATCTATGCTATAAGACGTTGCTTCGTACCAAATTTCAAGATTCTGAGTTCACGGGAAGCACCCTGTAGGTTTTGATTCCCTTGCAAGTGTCGAAAATTTGCGGCATAAACGGCTGTATCTTTTGATTGCGTTGGCTTAGAAGTTTGATTTTTTCACAGCTTCAAGGGACAGTAGACCTGAGTAATTGATATAAATTTCAGCTTCATACCTCCACGCGTTCCTGAGAAAAAGGGTCTTGACAGACGGACGGACGGACGGACAGACGGACAACAAAGTGATCCTATAAGGGTTCCGTTTTTTCCTTTTGAGGTACGGAACCCTAAAAATGTAGTATCGTTGAGTTAGTATCCCATAATACAAGTTAAACAAATTTACTTTGGGGCTAGCTCATTAGTGTGATCTGTCCTTATATTTTTTATAAATATTTATTATAAAATATATATTTTAAAATTTATAAATTGATGTAATGGTTTGTTCCTCTTGGAAACATATTCGAGTCATGGAAAGTGATGGGGGAGACGCAGTGGGACAATATAGGTTAATACTCGTACAAAAATGGTTTGATCTAAGTTGAAAACTTTCTTTTTTTGGACTCTTAGTAAGATTAAAATAATCTGGTTTAATACTTTGAGAGACGAAATAGATGTATAAGTAATTATATCCGGGCGATAATAGAGTAAGATAACTTTATAAGATGGACTTTATAAAAAAAAATAGATTACTTATGAAATTTAGATAAATTAAATCTTTAACAAAAATTTTAAAAATATGAATTGTATAGTCCCACTAAAATATTACCCCTCAGCAGCGTGGCTGAAAGGCTGGCGGCATTACTTCATTGTATGGTAATTCTGATTCTTTGCATCAGATAGTTTCCGACCCATGGTCTCGGGATATCTCAAATATTTATATAATGTATTTAAATAAATGATGCGCTGAAGGACCACATGGAACAAAAGTTTCAAATATGTTTTCTTCAATGTCTACATATTTGCTCCTTTAAAATTTTTAGAGCATGCATTTTATTCTTAACTTGTCATCATCATCATCATCAGGTCTTTTTTAGTCTCCACTGCAGAAGTACGACCCTCTCTGTACTACCAGAGTAGTCAGAGGATTTGGCCTACACTCTCCACGCTGGCCAAACGGGTTGGAGAGGTCTCATAGATGTTTTAAGCTTTGTTTAGATTGTGTTTCCTAAGTCGCCTTCTACGACATCCACGGGAAGACTTGGAGTGGTCCTATTCTACTGTGCCGGGAACCACACGCCTTACTAACTAGTAAAATGTGCAATTTGCAAAAAATCTTAAAGTTAGGACTATGACAAAACAAATATATAATTGGGCACTTATTGCGGTACAATAACAAATATGCTTCTGCCGATATGACCATTCATTATCTTCATATCAACCACAGGAAACCCACTGCTGGACATTGACCTTCCCGAGGATTTTCAAAACGTCCGATCGGAAGTATCAAACGTCTCAAACGTCTTCCTGCAACCTTGCTCAGGTCGTCCGACCACGTAGCAGGTGGGTGTCCTACGCTGCGCTTGCCGATACGTGGCCGCCTTTCGAGAACCTTTCTGCCCTATCGGTTCTTCGTGCTATGCAAAGAAAGATAACCATTAGTGCAAATGAAATAAACTTGCCAAATGTTATGCTCTGAGATATGACTCTGCGATATTCGGAAGGTATTGACATTTCGTAGCCTCATGAGGTGATCAATCATATTTCCGGCATAACGGAGAATATGCAGGTTAAACATTCAAAGGAAGCGGACTGTGAGTTATATCGTCGTTTCGTTAAATCAACTAAGGTGAATATAAAATACTGTTACGAAACTGGGGTTCGGTATTTGGAGAAAAACGCCAAACATCGTATGAGGGATTTATTCACTACGGAACCCTAAGATGACACGTGAAGATGGTCTTCCAAACGTCCAAGGTCCAAGTCGCGTAGCAGTT
The DNA here is from genome assembly GCA_963576875.1 of Acrobasis repandana. NCBI lineage: Eukaryota > Metazoa > Arthropoda > Insecta > Lepidoptera > Pyralidae > Acrobasis > Acrobasis repandana. The sequence goes on along the minus strand of OY756230.1, from coordinate 2,572,698 downwards.
GAGGTCTAGGTATCTCGCCAAGGTAGTCGCAGGTACTTCTTCTTATCGCACTAAGGTAGGTTTCCTTCGCTTCGAAGTAATCGCTTTGATAGCTCGTATTGAACTGCCGTGGCGCACCCAACGTTCCCTATTTATATGCGCCATCGAATAGGTCCACATTAATCTCGAATATTCTACATAGTCGACGAATGTGTTTCGAAGCATCCAGGCGCCGGGTATGTATGTGAGTGTAACATGGTTAAGCAACTCTAGACTTTATGACGCAAGACATATGGGCCAATTTGGCTTGCACCATTCTATCGCAATATTCGTTCGCGAATATTGTTCAGGAAGATTCTATCTCGTTCGCGACACTGCCCCCTTCTTAGAGGCGCTCGTCCCGAGCGTCACTATTGCTGCCATGGTAACGTGCCAGACGGTCTATGTGCACCACTTTAAGTGCTCCTCTTGGTTGACGTTGGATCCGATAGGTCACGTCGTTCATTCGCGTGATGATCTTATATGGACCTTCCCATCTTGTTTGTAATTTCGGTGACTTTCCTTTCCGGCGAATCGGGTTATGAAGCCAAACTAATGCTCCTTCTTCAAAGCCACTTGTGTTCGTTCTTCGGTCATATCTAGTTTTCATGTTTTCGCTTGCCTGCAACCCGTTTTCGCGAACCAAATCGTACACGTTACTCATTCGCTTTCGAAGATCAGATACGTAGTCTGGCACAGTATGTGGATCTTCTGGTGGCCTTCCTGTCAGTAGATCTACAGGTAATCTAAGTTCTCTACCGAAATTCACCTGAGCTGGGGTTAGCTTCGTGCTTTCGTGTTCCGATGTCCTATAAGTCAGGAGGAAAAGCGGTATGTACTTGTCCCAGTCTTTCTGATGTTTATCAACCAGTTTCGCTAAATGTCTCTCCAGCGTCTGGTTAAATCTCTCCACCATGCCATCAGACTGAGGGTGATATGGGGTGGTCCTAGTTTTATGCATTCCCAAGAGTTTGCAAACTTCCTGAAAAATTTGCGATTCGAAGTTCCTTCCCTGATCTGAGTGTATTTCTAGTTGCACACCGAACCGACAGATTACTTCTTCAACCAACTTGGAGGCTACTGTTGTAGCTTCTTGGTTAGGTATAGCAAATACTTCTGGCCACTTGCTGAAATAGTCCATGACGACCATAAAGTACTTATTTCCTGATTCAGTTACAGGGAACGGTCCGGCAACGTCAATTGCAATTCTCTCCCAGGGCGCACCAACATTGTAAAGTTGTAGACCACCGCGAGTTCTTGTTGATGGGCCTTTCACGGCTGCGCAAGTTGTACATTTGCGGCACCAATCCTGCACATCTTCCCGACAATTCAACCAGTAAAACCGTTCTCGAATTTTTGTTAACGTTCTCTTGACGCCAAGATGTCCACCTGTTACACCATCATGTACTTCACGGAGAACGACTTTCACCTTATCCCTGGGAACAACAACCTGTAGATGAAACTCTTTGCCGTTCGGTTTTTCCCATTTACGGTAAAGTATTCCATTCTGCAGGATGAAACTGTCCCATTGAGCCCAATAAGCTTTAGTGATGGGACTCGTAGGCGCAACCTCTGCCCATCTCGGCTTATCTGCACCACGTTCTTTCTATGCGATAATGAGCCTTATATCTTCATCATCCTCTTGAGCTTCTCTGAAGTTTTCATCGTCCCATTGTCCTGTAGGGATCGTCCTTGTGATCTTAACCGTAAGCTCCTTTGTCTCTTGTTTAGCACAATGCTTACAATCTTTCGGGCACGGTCTTCTTGAGAGTGCATCAGCATTTCCATGGGCCTTACCACTACGGTGTTCAGTGACAAAGTCGAATTCTTGAAGTTGTTCAATCCAACGTGCAACTTGGCCTTCTGGATTTTTAAATTGTAACAGCCACTTCAAAGCAGCATGGTCTGTGCGGAGTGTAAACTGTCTACCAATAAGATATTTGTTGAAATGTTGCAGCGTCTTCACAACAGCCAAGAGTTCTCTTCTTGTTACACAATAATTTCTTTCAGGCCTTGACAAAGATTTACTAAAGTATGCAATTACTATTTCGTTGTCACCTTGCTTTTGAGATAGTACCCCTCCGATCGCTGTGTTGCTAGCATCTGTGTCAACGATGAACTGGCCACTAGTCTGCGGGTATCCCAAGATTGGAGTCTTGCAAAGGCATTCTTTGAGTTTAAAAAATGCATTCTCACAGGTAACGTCCCATTTGAAAAGCTGTTTGTCTTCTGTAAGACGATGCAAAGGTTTAGCGATTTCAGAAAATCTCTTTACAAATCGCCTGTAATATGAGCAAAGTCCCATAAATGCTCGCACCTCTGTCTTGTCTTTGGGGGTAGGCCAGTTTTTCACTGCTTCAACTTTATCAGGATCAGTTTGGATGCCCTCACTGGTGATAACATGCCCAAGGTAATTCACTTTGTTTCTGAATAGATTGCATTTCTTTGGATTCAGTTTTAAGTTGGCACCCCGTATTTTCATTAAGACTTGCTCCAGATTCCGCAGATGATCTTCAAAATCTCGACCCATGATGATTACGTCGTCCAGATAAACTAGACAGGCGTCTCCTACTAATCCTGCTAGTACACACTCCATAAGTCGTTCAAAAGTAGCGGGTGCGTTGCATAATCCAAAAGGCATAACATTGAACTGCCATAACCCTTTTCCTATCGAAAACGCTGTCTTTTCTTTGTCTTTTGAATGTATTTCCACCTGCCAGTAACCAGATTTCAAGTCTAGGGTGGAAAACCATTGCATTCCACTAAGGGTATCCAAGGTGTCATCAATTCTTGGTAATGGGTAGCTATCCTTCTTTGTGACATCGTTCAGTCGTCTATAGTCGACACAAAACCGTGTGCTGCCATCTTTCTTCTTAACTAAAACAACCGGGGAGCACCATGGACTTGCAGATGGTTCAATGATCTTATTTCTTTTCATGTCCTCCAGCAGATCTTGCACTTCATTTTCCTTAGCATATGGAATTCTTCTTGCTCGCTGACGTATAGGTCTTTCGCTTCCAGTATCGATTCTGTGCTGAACTAGCGAAGTTCTTCCTAGATCACCTTCTTTGGAAGAGAAAATATCAGCAAAATTCAGCAGCAACTTCTTTGCTTTCAAGCTCTGCGAGTAAGTAAGGTTGCTTTTACAATCTTTTAGAAGTTCGGCAATAATAGAACTACTTGTGTTTTTAGATGTGTCTGAGCTTGGTGTTGATTGACACTTTTTCATCCAGACAACTTCCTCACATTTTCCAACAACATCTTCTTCATTCAGAATGATTTCGTGGTCCTCTATGTTAACTATTCTCACGACTGCTGTATCTTTTCCACTGACTAAAGTCCTTGCTGTCAGGAATCTGCGATTCATTGTTTTGTTCGTTATATCTTCGATAAGAACGCATCTTGTTGGCTTGCGTGTTTTAGTTGATGGCAGTTTTACCATTATTTGCGCTTGTGTTCGACCAGGTATGACGATTTTATTTAGACAAGTTACTTTTCCGGTAGTGGCTCCAAGGATGAACATTTCTTCGTTACCACACTTAAAAACTCCATTGGTGACATCGATTTTACAATTATATTTCTTCATGAAATCTAAGCCCAATATGCATTCATCCATAATCTCAGCCACAATGACATCATGGGTGTATGGTGACTCTCCCACATATATCGTCACCTTCATTTCTCCTAGGACAGGTATTGGCTGGCCAGAGGCAGAGAGAAGCCGACAGTTGAGGTTCTTTCGTTTTATCGCAGCCTTTACCAGGTGCGGGCTGATTATTGTTCTGGAGGCTCCTGTGTCTATGGTCAATTTGCAGTCTGTCCTATTCACTTTGCCGCATATCGCCAAACTGCTCCTATTGCTCACTTGCGAGATGACAATTGCTGGGGCTTCTTTTACGCCAGCCAGTACCCGCCCCTTAGTCCTGGCTGTTACTCGTTTCCCTGATTTCTTGTAGGAGGGGAGTTCTCCTACCTTTTTGTTACTTCATTCAGCTCTTCTTCAATTTGGTTAATTCTTGTTTTTCTGGACAAGAGAGTCGCAAATGTCCTCTTTCACCACATCTGTAGCAAACAGGCGCAGAGCTATTGGTCTTCTTTTGCGGGTTCTTAATTGCCTTTACTTCTTCTGTGACTTCCCGCAATTTGTGTACTCGAACGTCTTGCCTTACAGCTTCGACTTCCAGAGCGTGTGCCAGGGCATCTTTAAGAGAGGCGTGATGGCGAAGCTTCACTGCAGCTCTTACCTCCGTATCCCTTATACCATCCTCGAAGGTTTGTAAAATGTTCGTGTCCACCGTTCTAGAGTCAGCAGAAGGAAAGGCTTTACGTACGAGCCTCTCAATTTCCAATGCCCATTGTTGTAGTCCTTCCCCTGAACGCTGAATTCTGTCACGCAGCTGGGCTCGGAAAACGTGTTCAAGGTGACGTTCTCCATACCTGGCTTCAAGCGCCTCCATCAAATCTTTAAAGGTGCTGCCAGAGCTAGGCAGTGCCTCCAGGACTGATAGAGCTGAACCTTTTAGAGCCACAGTGAGAGCTGTATGGCTTTGTTCATCGGTCCAGCCGTTTGCACCAGCGACGGTCTGGAATTGCTGTTTGTATGCGGCCCAGGATGTTGTACCGTCATATGATGGCACTTTCATTCTTAGTCCCTTAATTTCACAGTCGGATGCGCTAGGGATTGCTCCAACTGTCTCAAGGCGCAATACTTTCTTTTGAAGACCAGAGAAATTAGTCTCCAAGTCGATTACTCTATTTTCCACCTTGTTTTCCAAATCAGTCATACGATTTTCCACAACGTCTACATCATGACGGATCCGCTCCACTGCTTTATTGAGCTTGCAAACATTCCCCAAAACTATTTGCTGGTCCTCACTCAAGCGTGAAAATCGTAAATTTTGTGCCTCTTCTATGCGTTGAAGTCGTTTTGTTTCGCACAAAATGCAAGCATTTTGTGCTTCTTTTTGTTCCTGCCGCATATCTTGTAACATCTGCATTAAATAGTTTAAATCCATTGATGTACGTACATTCTAATGTACGTGGTAATGTTTGGTGGGCGTGGCCAGTAGGCGTGGTTAGGCCAAGGTGGGCGGGGCCAGTGGGCGGAGCTTGAGGTCTGGTGGGCGTGGCTTGAGGTCCAGTGGGCGTGGCTTGACGTCCAGTGGGCGGGGCTTGTGGCCCGGTGGGCGGGGCCTGATGATCGGTGGGCGTGGCCTCAGGGTCAGTGGGCGTGGCTTGAGGTTCAGTAGGCGTGGCCTGAGCCACGCCCCCTTGAGCCTCCATGGCACGCTGGGCCCTGGTCCTGACACCTTCCCTGGTGGTATCCTCTTCTTCCCTCGGGAAAACTGGCATCTCCAAATCCCACTTCTGACACCAAATGTTACGAAACTGGGGTTCGGTATTTGGAGAAAAACGCCAAACTTCGTATGAGGGATTTATTCACTACGGAACCCTAAGATGACACGTGAAGATGGTCTTCCAAACGTCCAAGGTCCAAGTCGCGTAGCAGTTGAGGTCTAGGTATCTCGCCAAGGTAGTCGCAGGTACTTCCACTTATCGCACTAAGGTAGGTTTCCTTCGCTTCGAAGTAATCGCTTTGATAGCTCGTATTGAACTGCCGTGGCGCACCCAACGTTCCCTATTTATATGCGCCATCGAATAGGTCCACATTAATCTCGAATATTCTACATAGTCGACGAATGTGTTTCGAAGCATCCAGGCGCCGGGTATGTATGTGAGTGTAACATGGTTAAGCAACTCTAGACTTTATGACACAAGACATATGGGCCAATTTGGCTTGCACCATTCTATCGCAATATTCGAATATTGTTTAGGAAGATTCTATCTCGTTCGAGACAATACTAGCTTTTGCCCGCGGCTTCGCTCGCTTATCCCAAATTCCATGGAAGCATTACTTTTTTCGGAATAAAAGGTACCCTTTATCCTTTTTAGTACTCCTCACCGTATGCGAATTTTCAAGATGATTGGTTCAGTAGATAAAGCGTGAAGAGGTAATAAACAAACAAACAAATATAGAAACTCACTTTCGCATTTATAATATTAGTTGAGATTGGGATAGTTGGGATTGGGATGGGATAACATTAGTTGGGATATAAGTGAGAATAATTTCGAAAACAATGAAAAAACTTCTATACTTTCTCTAATAGTAAATTACATACCTACGGCACAAAAATGTATGGAGCAGCAAATTTTTTGTATAACTTTAGCATAAATACAATACTTCAGTATAACTATAATATAGTATTTAGTATATATTTTACACCTCATTGACTTTTAGGGTTCCGTACCTCAAAAGGAAAAAACGGAACCCTTATAGGATCACTTTGTTGACCGTCTGTCCGTCCGTCCGTCCGTCTGTCAAGACCCTTTTTCTCAGGAACGCGTGGAGGTATGAAGCTGAAATTTATATCAATTACTCAGGTCTACTGTCCCTTGAAGCTGTGAAAAAATCAAACTTCTAAGCCAACGCAATCAAAAGATACAGCCGTTTATGCCGCAAATTTTCGACACTTGCAAGGGAATCAAAACCTACAGGGTGCTTCCCGTGAACTCAGAATCTTGAAATTTGGTACGAAGCAACGTCTTATAGCATAGATAAAGGAAAAATTACGAAAACCATAAATTTTTAATTACATCACATAATATATTTTTTTTTAATAATTTTAAACTTACTACCCATTTCCTCATAAACGCGTAGAGGTATTAAATTGAAATTCATACCAAATACTAAACCTTGCAGGTTTGTACGGAACCCACGGTGCGCGAGTCCGACTCGCACTTGGCCGGTTTTTTTTTTTTCGGTTATGTAGCGGAAAATACCCTATGATTACATTCATCAATTCCCATCAAGACGACACCATCAAAGAAGTGTTACTAATGGCAACTTAGCTTTTTATATACCGAAATCCCAGCGACGAAGACTTATCTTAATCATAAACAAGGATGCCGCTTAAGAGTCTTCTTCCCCTAGCTGTTCCCTTACAAACTAGTCTAGTTTTTATTTTGAAACGACATGTCTGATTTTGGCAATTTTAACAAAAATATAAAAATCCGAACGAACACTAAAATTCGTCATCGGAGCAAACAAATTTATTAAAAAGTTAATGGGAAATCGACTAAATTCAGCGGATGGTATCGACACTCGATATATCCAGAAACGCCGTGCCGATGAAATATTCAAATCGATTAATTGAGTTGTACGCCAATTCCGGCAAATTTGGTCCTGGCGTGGATTCATGTATATTTTAACTGGCTTTTAATAAGGTAAAATCTGGGCACGGCAATGTTAAATATTTGTATTATCTTGATCTCACGTAAAACGGTACAGGAAAATGGCTTCCTGTATTCATTGTCATCAGGTTTTTTAGGGGTTCGTACCTTAACAGGTAAAAACGGAACCCTTATAGGAAAGTTAATATGTAACTCTCCAAAACAAGTAAAACTTGTTGAGTATAAAAAAACCGGCCAAGTGCGTGTCGGACCACGCATAAAGTAGGGTTCCGTAGTCATTTTTGGCACCGCGCTGTTTTGCATTTCTTGTATTTCAAGCTTCATTCAGTCCTAACAGTAAAATATGTAAAAAAACTTTTGAAGTTTATACTGTTCTTTTGGAAAAAAGTATATATTTTTATTTTACTTATGATTTAAAAAGTATTCATCACAGGATACCCGAAACAAATTTAAATAAGAGTTTCCGCTCCTGTTTCTTTACGTTAGTGATTTGAAGTTTATAGGTCCAAGACTTTAGAAATTACAGGGGGGGGGACACACCGTGTAAACGACTTTGGCGGGCTATATCTCGCAAATGGTAAAGCTGATAAAAAAGTGTTGTATGGAAACCCTACCTTATTTTCATAGTCCCTTTCAACGATACCCCACACAAGGGGTGCACTCGAAAAAATAATTCACCCCCCCCTTTACATGTATGGGGAGGTACCCTTAAAAAGGGGTAATATTAATCTTTTGTATTTTTAAAAATGAGATCTATATGTGAAGTATCCTCGAACCAAGTTACATGCAAATCAGTCCATAAATGTAGAAGATATTCTGCTGTGACAGACTAGGACGGACGGACGTACTGAACGATCTTATAAGGGTTCCTTGTCAGACTACGGAACTTTCCAACGAAATGTCCGAATTTGGCTAAATTGGATCTACAAGTATTCTGAACAATCCATTCTAAAATTAAGTTAACGAGGTAGCAGGGTTTTATTTAGGGCGTGCGTATTTCTCCGACTCTTTATAGAAAATCCGGTATTTGCAGATACATTTTCACATCTGTCCGTCTGTCACAGGGCTCTATCTCTTGAACCGTAATAGCTAGACACCGGAAATTTTCACCGATTATGAATTACTGTGGCCGCTATAACAACAAATACTAATAGTGAAAAAAGTTGAAAATTAAAGGGGGTTGTCATACAAAAAACGTGTTTTTTTCAGCGTTTTTAACTCAATCTGTCACAGGGCTCTATCTCTTGAACCGTAATAGCTAGACACCTGAAATTTTCACCGATTATATATTACTATGACCACTATAACAAAAAATACTAAAAATAAGATAAAGTTAATAATTAAAGGGGATCATCATACAAGAAACGTGTTTCTTCAGCGTTTTAAAACATTGTACGGTGGTACGGAACCCTTCATGTACTAGTCCGACTCGCACTTGCTCGTTTATTTTATAACGGGGTAGACAGAGCTACGGCCGCAAGTCCCAAAGGCGACTCTTTGCGAGATTGTGGTTGTGATGGAATGCTAGTCGTATCGCTTATTCTCATAATTCAGATTCTCACCCATTCCTTCGATCAGCTTTTACAATATGCATGGAAAGAGCAGCTGGTACATTCTACTATTTTTATTCTCTCCCAGACTAGCTTAAAATGGTGTGTATGTTTGTTTGATAATAACTCCAGTATTACTTATCGGCTATGGAGTAATGTATTTAAATATGGTGGCAGGCATTCACAAGCAGTGGTTCGACGCGGTCCAGTGTTCAAGGCGTTTGCCTTGTGATTCGAAGGTTGTGGGTTCAAATCTCACTGGGAAGCAAAGTTGTTTCCAGTTTAGTTAGGATATCGTAGGCTTAAATAACCTGATTATCCGAAAAGAAAGATGATTCCGTGCTTCGGAAAGCACGTAAAGCTGTTGGTCCCGAACGCCATCTAGCGTTTGTACCTATACTAGGACTGGTTCTGGTCTACCCTTTGGGTTGCGGGGGTCAGACGGCAGTCGCTCTGTGTAAAAACCAGTAACCTCGTCAAATCACCTAGGTGAGGTAGCGGACCCCGGGCTCTGAAGGGTAACCGCTGCCGATGCAACCGGGAATACGCTTGGATGATGATAACGGAGTTATGTATTTAAAATAAATAACTAAAGTAAGTTTAAACTTGTGTTATGGGATACTAACTCGACGATACTATATTTTATGATAAATAAATACATAGATAAACAACCAAGACCCAGGATAATTTGAAAAAGGCCATTTTTCATCTTGCCCTGGCTGGGGATTCGAAATAAAACCTTCGCTTTATAAATCTTAACGTTGATATTAAATTCCAAGAAATGTCACTCTCTTGACCTTCGACCCCTATTACGTTACGCATTCGTAATTTCCCTTTTAAGTACTTACATGTACATGTCCCTACTTAGTAGGGACATAGGTTAAGTATGTACGAAAAGGATATAGTTTTAAAAACTAAAACCCAAATATGGGATTATTATTGCATAAAGATACATTTATCCAGTTGTTGCAAGCAGCAGGGAGAAACCACTAATAATGCATATATTTTCGACAAACACACTTTTTTCCGAAACTATAAAAGCAATACTGTTAAAACTTGGGAAGTAGAGTTATGAGTATTCTGTGCCATAGAAAAAAAAAACAATAAATTTTGGGGTTCCCCATACTTAGAACTGAAACTCAAAAGTTTTTTTATCAAACCCTTACGTGTGCATATCTATGAATAGGTCTTTAAAAATGATATTGAGGTTTGTAATATAATTTTTTTCAAAACTGAATAGTTTGCGCGAGAGACACTTCCAAAGTGGTAAAATGTTGTTCCCCCCCTGTAACTACTAAAATAAGAGAATTATAAAACTAAAAAAAATATATGATGTACATTACCATGCAAACTTCCACCGAAATTGGTTTGAACGAGATCTAGTAAGTAGTTTTTTTAATACGTCATAAATCGTAAAATGTCACTTGCTGCTACGGAACCCCTGGCCGCGCACTTAGCCGCTTTTTTTTTGTTCTTTACTTCACAACCTATAGAGGGCACCATATTGAATTTACTGTGATTTCTTATAGCCTTTAACCAGTGGAAATCCAAGTCGCTTCCAACGACCATGAATGTCATAGAAGCAGGGAACAGATGAACAAACATACTACAATATACATAGCGGCGAAACACATAACCCTCCCCATCTGGCCAGAGAGTGGAGAGTGTAGGCGAAATCCTCTGACTGCACTGACTAATACATGGCTCTGGTAGTACAGAGAGGGTAGTGCTCCTACAGTGGAGACTAAAAAAGACCTGATGATGACGATGATGGGACCCAAAACGGGGCTGAAGGAAACAATACATTATATTTTTCCTTAAAAGATAAATAAAGACAATCATCCTAAGGTGAAGATATAGGCAAATGGCCTTGAAGTGGCGCCCTCATTTGAAATAAATTGTTAACTCGTAAATATGGAGATAATTTCCATATTGCTCTTCGTCATGCACTAGATAGCCCTTTAAATTATTTTATGAACCACCGTTGAAAGTATTTACATTAGTCCGTCTAGCTTTAAAACTTGCCTCCGCCAAAACTGGCCACGGCAAGTTTTAAAGCTAGACGGATCACCAATAATAGTTTCAACGGCAGTTTATAAAATAATTTAAAGGGCTATCTAGTGCATGACGAAGAGAAATAAGGAAATTATCACCATATTTACGAGTTAACAATTTGTTTCACACTTCAAGGCCATTTGCCTATACCTCCGCCTTAATACATCTTGTCAGCTTGTTGGCATGGAAACAAAACACACTCCTTCACTCGGTGAAAAGGGGATGTTGCACAACGGGCTAGGTCATGAACACTTCCCCAAAAATCAGAAAAAATATTAGAAACCGATTAAGACCGTGATCTTAATAGTGTACAAAAATACATTTAAAATCGCTTATTATCATATAATGGCGATACTGACATGGCGCCTATACGTACGCAACCTGATTTAAACTGCAGTTAGTGTCAATGTCAAGTCAGTTGGCATAATGGGTGTCGGCCATTTTGGAGGAACTCACCTAACCTTAAATTACGATATTTTGATCCAAATGTACCATAGAAAGGCTACGAATTTATCGGATTTACTTATAAGGTATTGATACCGACCCAAAAATGCAAATTTCAAGTAGTTGTTCCGTGACGTAGCCGGCTTCCCATACATTTGTGCAACAAGTTCTTTCAAGTGTCTAGCTGTTACGGTTCAAGAAATAGAGCCCTGTGACAGACGGACAGACAGAAAGACAGTGAAGTCTCAGTAATAGGGTCCCGTTTGCACCCTTTGGGTACGGAACCCTAAAAAAGACCTGATGATGATGATGATATACAAGTTTAAGTACTACTTTTATTCTTTGAAAACTAGTTAATCAAAAACCCAGCAGTTTTTTTGGTTTCCTATGGTAACCAAATAATATACAATAGTATAACAAGAAAACAGTTACGCAAAATAAGGTTTCAGATAGTCAAGGGACAAATGACTGAAAGAAAAATAGCTCGGGGACATCTCTATATTACAGACGGAGTGGTCCCAGGGCCGCTACAACTTTTGAGGATGGGTATTTAGGCTGTTATTTAGAATAGAACGGCCTTTTGGATTAAACATGTCGTAGTATATTATGGACTTTAAGATGTGGTTAATTTATACTAGGACATTTTTACTCGACTGCGCGTAAAGGAGGGAATGTTTTTCGAGTGTAAGTATGTCTGATGTGTATTTATTTCTTAGGCATGCTCTGAAGCTTAAATGGCTTGATAGATTTTAGATTGAGATATGTCGTTAGATTTGCCATAATAGGCTGTTGGACTGCTTTTAAAATAAACCATAATTTTATATCATTCTTCTTAGATGAGGGCATTAATGACACATATTTCACATAATTATTATTTAATAATATTATCATTAGGTCTTTTATTCGTCTCCACTGCAGGAGCATGACCCGCTCAGTTCTACCAGAGCCATATATTAGACAGAGCAGTCAGAGGATTTGGCCTACACTCTCCACGCTGGCTCAAGAGGTGTCATTGATGTTTGTAAGCTGTGTTTAGCTTGTGTTTCCTAAGTCGCCTTCTACGACATCCACGGGAAGACTTGGAGTTGTCCTATTCTACTGTACCAGGAACCACACAGTTATATAGTACCTATACCTGGTTTTTGTGCAAAATCCGAATAAAATCACAATATTTATTATCTACGACGGAAACACCATGTGAATGGCCTCTTCTCCCAAGACGTCACATGAAGGTAGGTAAACGTTTTGACGGACTTTCTATATGCACAACCTGTGTCACCTGTCGTGTGACGTCATCTGTCAAATAACCGCCGCTATGACAGAAATCAGCGATTTTGCCGCAGTTGTAGAAATTTAAAATTGAGAGTTTTATTAATAATACAATATACAGGATGACTTTTTATCCACCAGCCAAATTATTGGAATAAGTTCAGTCCATGATACTGAACTACTTTCTATAAAAAAATGTATTGAAAATAGATAAAAAATTTTCGTCCTCCCATACAAAATCAGTTGGGCTGAGCGCCAAATATTTCTAGGAAGGCGAATTTTTTTTATCGGTTTTCGTTAATTGTTTTTATGGAAAGTAGTTCAGTATCATGGACTGAACTTTCTCCAGAACTTTGGCTGGTGGTTAAAAAGTCACCCTGTATATCTCGGATATATTAATATATTGTGTTGATTTTGTAATGGGATATTATTAATTGCACATCAAATACATAATCATACCATAAATTTAATCTCATCATTTATATACTTTTTTACATCAAATAAATTAACAATGTCATCCATCATAAATACTGACTGCACATCAAATTAACTAGGTTGCAAACCTATAGGTTAGTTTATGTTAGAACTGCGACCAACACAACACACGCACGCCAAGCCGAGCAAGCGTAGCGAGCGTGCCGCGGCAGCGGCCGGCGAGTGATAGGAAAGTTCTATCCATTTTACTACGCCACAAATATAAATTGCAGTTTGTTTTGTAATATTTTCAGTTGAGTATTTTGCTGTGCAATCAGTAATTTTGATTTGCGTTTAAATACTACCCTTATTCGTTCAGTAAAACAGTTCTGCAAATACTATTAAACAGTATGCTAAATTTGATTTATTTAGTGTGCATAATTAGTGTGGAATTCAGTATTTTTGGTGAAACTTTAAAATATTTTGTTCAAAAAAGGGAATAAACGGATATCGATTTATATATAATACATGCTATTTTGTAATAAAGAATTATTTAGAACGATTTTTCGAAACGGCCAAATACCGTATTATCAGCGATATTGGATAATCCTGAAAAGTTATATTATACAAACGTTCATCGCCCAAAATCAACCTTTCTTAAGAATACAGTTGCACGAGATGCCTGTGTTTAGTCCTTTAGTTACCTCTTACCTATCTTAGAAGAGAGAGGTCCCATTCTTGACCGGGATACATACGTCATAACAATAGAACCCGATAAAGACACATAGGTACCTAGGTACAAACACATGTCGACAGATACCTTACAGGTACTTAATTTACTTGCTTTGTTCTGTTTCTACGAACCTTGTAGGCACTCGTAATTGGAAACTGTTTTAATATAAAAGGGAATAAAGTAGAATTCTTCATTGTATCGGAAAACGAAGCCGTTTTTCGTATTTGTAAATGATGATATTGTTTATATGTATAAATTACGTAAAAAGTCAGCTACTGGCCGCATTGAATTATATACTTAATAATCCAATGAGTGGCCGACATGTTTCGACCTCATTCAGAGGCCTTCTTTAGGGCGAATGCGATTTGCGACGCGCACACAAAGACGTCTTGAGTCGCACTAAGTTACTCGTGTATCGCATATTAATAATGCCTGATAACATTGGTCTAATTAAAACCCGTGTGGTTCCGGGTTAGAAGGACCTCTCCATCTCTTCCTGTGGATGTCGTAAGAGGCGACTAAAGGACTAAGCACCAACATCTAGTGCTACAATTGCATTCCCAACCAGGAATGCGTTTAGACGAAGAAGAAGACTAAAAATAAAATGAAATTAAAAATTAAAGGGGGTCGTCATACAAGAAACGTGTTTATTCAGTGTTTTAATACATTGTCCGGAGATTCATGTACGAGTCCGACTCGCATTTGACCGGTTTTTGTCAACTTGCCCTGGTTGGTGATCGAACCAAGAACCTTCGGAGTAGCGGACTAGCGAGTTAAAGTCCGCGGAGGAAGTCAAAAGTGCTTATTTGAAAAGATTTCTACCTGTTGTCCTTCATAATTTCGCTATATTGAATAACGTAGCTTGCGTTTGGTGACCCTGTGACCCTTAGTTCTACCTACTACAGTAACAGATACTCGTAGTATATTTGTATAAGGATGAAAAAAATTCGCTCAAAATAAATTATTACATATCGATTTTCCCCTGACCACCGAATGCGCAAAGTTTGGGCAGACCCGCGGGCAATTTTACCCGTTGTCACAGAATACATGCCGTTGTTTATGTTTTGGTGTCGCTTCTTCCTCCTAACTTATATATTGTTTACCATCAACTTAATAAACATGTTCTATTAATATTTTTTCTCCTTTAGACACCGTACTAATAATAATAATATCCGTTTATTTCGGTCACACATACAACCATATCATTGTTAGTAACAAAGCTTACAGTCTAGTGTTAGTAATGAGTGCGTTCATACAAATAATTCATAATTAAATATTTCATAATAAATAAATAATTCACATTAATTAATACTTATATTAATATTTAATTTTCTAATTTAAATATCTGGTGTGCACACCCCCGGGGATCCCAACTACGTCACAATGCATACGCGTCCAATGCTATTGGATTGGACACTCCGGCTTATCAGTGATGACTTTCAGAATGCTATTATGGCTCCCGCGAATTCTGCGCCTCAAGGAAGCAGTTCTTTTCCGTAATATGGCAAAAAAATCGTCGGTACGCGCCTCAGCAAACATTTCTGACGCGCTACAGAATCGCGGAAGCCCCATCAGCATCCTAAAAGCATCATTATATTGTATACGGAGTACGTTGTAGGCCCTCTGCGTATATCTAACCCACAGGCTGCAGGTATAAAAAGACTGGCAATATGCCTTAAAAAGAGTAATTTTTACCTCTTTTGTACATTTTGAAAACCTGCGGGCCAACATATTACATCGGACCGACAACGCCCTTCGTTCTCTCTCGATATCCTCATCATCAGACAAATCATCGGTGAGAATATGTCCTAGGTACTTGAATTTGGTTACCAAATTCAGACGTTTGCCTTTAAGATACATGGGCGGGATTACACGAGGTTTTTTTGACCCTACCCTGAATACCATAACTTCGCTCTTGCGCACATTTTACACCAACACATGTGACCTCGCGTACCTCTCACACACACCCAGTAATTCCTGCAAGGCGTCTGGAGAAGGAGCCAATAAAATCATGTCATCAGCGTAACTAATGCTATTTATAGTTAGTCCATCAATGGAGCACCCGATGCCAGTTTCACTAAGTTCCTCTATCAGCTGATTTATATATAGGCTGAAAAGTGCCGGTGAGGTCAAGCCACCCTGTCTGACTCCACATTCCAACCTATATGGCTCTGACAGCGCGCCCGACCATTTGACCTGGTTAACCTGGTGATTGTACCAGTACTGCAGCAAGTTAACAGTTTCTCCCGGTATAGGCAACTGATGCAATACCGGCCACAGAATGTTAAAATCAACCAAATCAAAAGCCTGTGAGAGGTCTAATAAACCCGTATATACCGGTGTGTTTCTATCCGTATAATATCTCACAGTGTGCTTGACCGCCATAATTGCTGTCTCTGTGGACAGTCCTTCTCTAAAGCCAAATTTTTTAAAGCGACCACTAAGGATGCACCACTGAATAGTGGTAAGCTAATGAAACCCAATGGAACTGGTTGATCCATCACCGTCTATTAGGCCAGGAGTGGCGACGGGATAATGAATGATTTATTATCATAACAACGAGTTTTTGTACAAAAATATTTGCTATGTTAACCTTAGATCTACACGTCCGTTTATTACGCGATGTGCTAAATTTACGAAACATAAAATGCTTATTAATTAAATACATATCCTAGTACACATTACGTACGATTATAAGGATACAGCCATAGAGGTTTTAAAAATAAGGCGTGAAAAGTATTTTCACGGCACCATTGTTGTGCTGAATAAAGATTTTTCACATTTTGTTACCTTCCAAGCAAAAAGTAACTTTTTGTGCCCGCTACGTGTGTAGAAAAGTCTTCTTTCTGGCCAGAAAAAGACGTAAATTATATGTACATTGTACAAAACTCAGTGATAAAGACCTAAGAGCATATTGTATACAATACAATACTATACAATACCCTTTATTGCGCAGAAAATGAATACAGGACATAACTTATCTTAAAAACTAGGAAATACGCAAAAGGCGGCCTAATCGCTGAGCAATTTCTTACAGGCAACCTCGCTTACACAGAAATTAAGCTGTTTAGTAAGCTATTTTTCGTGATTTGACACGTTTCTTCCCTTGGTGTATATTCTACTATTACAAAATAACATCAAATTTTGTTCGCTGCAAACCAGTAAAGTTATTTCAGTTATGTTTTCCTTTGAGACTTGTGACTTATTAACTGGTTTGCAAACTCCCGACAGCCACCTCTGGGAGAACACTTCGGAAGCCAACTTTGGTAATCGTTTTATGGGACAAAGTTACCCACTATGTTTATAAAACCATTGCAGTATGTATATTTTTATCTCCTAAACCAAAAGTTGAAGTTTTCTCAGTTAAATACGCATCCGAATAAGACCCAAAGTTTGTAATAGTTTAGCAAGCGAGCGCAGCAAGCTAAGTTCTCTGAGTTTACTTGAACAATTCCGTGTTTGTATTTATGTACCTACATAAATACAAACACGGAATTGTGACTAACAAACATACCTATGTTTGTTCGACGATAACTCTTTAAGGTATCTTTGACCGAAGCTTCTTAATAGGCGTGTAGATGTAGCAAATCGTTTTTTTAGTGACACAAACATTGAGAAACAATTAAACTTCAATGGTTGGTGTACCTAATTTTGTTCAGATCAGCTATGCACCTATATACATTTGTTGTGTTTGGTTTTAATTAACGTCGTATGGCTTAATTCATTCGTTTGTACTGATAAAGACGTTTAATATAGTTTTACTTCTCTTTATGGTTGCTTAAAGAGTGCTTCGCCTCTTAAAAAAAAATATATATATATATATATATTTCTGTAAGTACCATGGACATTAACAATTTGTGATCGGGATCTTCATTTAAGTAAATATCCTGTGTTAGGAGATTCCGCTCTTCAATAACAACAGAGTGTACATCTTTTAGGTATAAACTATTATTACATTAGTGTTTCTATTATATATAAAGTAACTGTTTTGAATATATGTTTGTGTGTGTGTAGATGGGAGAGTGCGTGTTTGTATGTTTGTGTGCATCACGTCTGTATGGTGTGTGTCCTGTACTGCCAAATGTTTATAAGTGGGATAATTCACATATGGTTTTAATGTCGTCATAACTTAGGGATTTTAGATATGCAGTGAGAGATTTTTTAGAAGTATATTTTGTAAGAGGATAAAAATTTAATATAGTATTTAATATATTATATGAGAGTTTAGATCGTCGCGTAAATTGTCGTTCAGCAAATTAAGAGAGAATAAGGATTATCTTAATTTATGTTTAAAAATAAGAGGGTAAGGTTTTTAGCTACATTCATTAAAATACCGATTAACACAAACAACATAAATAGAAAGTCGATAAATATTTTTGTTTTTTAATTTCTCGACTAAAAAATAATTTCTCTGTAAAATTTAAATTTTCGGAATTCCGGAGCCATAAAATACAGAATAGGGCCATCTGTAATCAGTCATCAGAATAAGGACGTCAGCGGGCTGCGCAAGGTGGGAATGGCGCGTTGCGCGGGGCCCCCGCCCGTGTATTAGCCACTTCGTCTGCTTCACCCCCTCAAATACCTAAACGTCCGCTATAAAAGCGCCTTAAGGTGGTACTGGAGGCGCGGGCGAACTCCACAGCGAGTTGCCTACCGACGCGCTTCGTCGTGTTGCTATTTCGTCGAGAAAGAGAAAGGGCGCTAAAAAATGTAGCTCCGTCCCGACCCCCGCATACACCCCCGCGTACGACAAAGAGAGTGCACTGAACGCCAGCGAAACGGGCCGTTATAGGCCATGAATCGTAGTTTTCGTAGTTTTCGTTTATTTCGATAAATACGATACATACCCAAATAAAACTATATTATTTGGAATTTAGAGTCTTCACTCTAGTCGTATAATTAGTTTCCATAAGGATCGAAAATATAATTATAAGTGTAATAGGCGTCTAAATATTACTCGATTTCGTCGATAAAAAAGGCAAATTTTAAGTTGCTATAACTTTTTTTTTGTTTATTATTTTCGAACCAAAACTAATTACAGATCTAGATATTTATCATCTTTATGCTTGTAAAAAATTTGAATACGATGAGTTTTATGGTTTCGAAATTAAAACGAAAGTACGTTTGTATGGGATTTCGTCCCTCCAGTTAACCCTTAACAGTAGGCAGTGGTACAACCACAAAGTTTCGTCTTCTGCGTAATACATCTAGGTCCTGTAAAGTTTTAGAACAGAATTTAAAATATATACTTAGTCCTTGAACCGTAAGCAGATCCCCCTTTTGTACCTTATCTTGTGAGTATGTTAATTTAATATATTTATTATAAATATGATTTGTTATAATTGCAAATGTCGTATGTTAGTGCAATAAAGTTTTTGGTATTGTATTCTATTAGATTCTATTCTATTTAGTTGTGGTAGAGCCACGCTACCGGCAAAACTCAGTTTTGCTAGTAGCATGAATGGGCCGGCTCGTCCGGGGAAGAACCACACTCTCACAGATAAATCGACGTCTGAGTAGTACCTTCACCGCTTCTATGCTTCGTTCGGTGAGTGAGAGAGCCGGAGAAAACCCCCTCTCCCTTCCCCTTCCCCCTGAAAGGCGGGTAACGCTTTTGTTACACCCCTGGTGTTGCAGTTGTCCATGGGCAGCGGTGATCACTTACTATCAGGTGACCCGCTTGTTGGTTTGCCGTCCTATGACATAAAAAAAAATAGACCAGCTGACATTTCACGACATTTAAGCGATAGGTAGTTAATAAAAAATATGTGATGGTTTCTTCATTAGGTGCGGGGACGGGGAACGGGGATGAATATTGCGCGTACCTTAAAAGATTCCGTTCTGTATACTCTCACAGTCTTCTGTGAAGTAAAGTAAAAAGTATGGGATAGATATAAATAAGACCACGCGAAAAAGTTTGTTTGTTTATCAGACTGATTCTAACATCTATCCCCTCACGTAGAATCTAAAGGTGTGAAATTATACGTAAATCGTAATATATTATCTAATTTTAGTGCAGGTGCGAACTCTAAATCGTTTTAGCTCGCAATCAAGCCCCGTAAACCAATTATTTCAGTAATATCGGCCCTCTTTGATCGAAAAGCGCCTGAGGGAAAATCAATCTACCCTTTGGCTGTCTGGTTTCGCTTTGTTTCCTCTGAATTGGTGTTTGAGAGTGTCATTTGAAATCGTAACTAGCTTTTAACCGGGACTGTTACATTTAGGTATTTTTTTTTAACAGCTGTTTGTGTCTGGCTGTGCTTGGCAAAAGCATCCCCTTCTTGCTTCCACAATTCTCTATTCTGGATCGTCTACCATCATAGACGTAAAGATGGAATAAATGGCCAATGCGTTTACGTACAGCTACGTTAGTATTATTTATTCTGTGATTAAACAGAGGTCATCAATTAGTTTCGCTCGGGGTCCGTTTTAAGAAATGACTATCGCGGTC
This sequence comes from Acrobasis repandana, assembly GCA_963576875.1. NCBI lineage: Eukaryota > Metazoa > Arthropoda > Insecta > Lepidoptera > Pyralidae > Acrobasis > Acrobasis repandana. The sequence continues at coordinate 2,552,513 of OY756230.1, read as the reverse complement.
CGCACAGCATTTAAAAGAAAAAAATATTAATTAAACAAATGTAATTACGAAAATATCAAAGGTATTTTTTTTTCATATCAAAGAGCAAAAATAATTTTTTTTGCGGACTATCTGTCTGAAGTTTCATCAGCAGTAAGTCAAGATAGAAATTTATTCTTAACTAGCGGTTCGCCCGGCTTCACACGGGTATTTAAGCTCCGTAAGAACCATCCTCGTACTTCAAGGAATTTTAAAAAAAGAATTAGCGAAATCGGTTCAGCTGCTCTCGAGATTTGCGCAACACATTCAGCGATTCATTTTTATATTATAGATGTAGTTCATCTCCGAAAAAAATAAAAAGTGCAAGATTTTGTGTTGTCGCGGTCCGCACAAAATGGGTCGGATGCGGACCGCAGTCCGCCATTTGGCGACCCCGGACTTATATAAAAGTTGTATCAGATCCGTAACCGGCGGGCTTGCATGAAGTGAGTGATGAGAAGTCTGTCAGGATCGTAGCAAGTGGAGGTCCATAGCCTCTACCTACCCGAGAAAAAGAGTTCTAACTGCACGTTGTAATTGTACTCCGGAAGGTGTTGACTTAGGTCCACTGCACACTTCGCCTGCTGAAAAATGCACCGTGTGTGTTTTGCGAAAATGAAAACATACGGTGCGTTTTCAGCAGGCGAAGTGTTAATGTATTTGCGAAGCTTCTGTTGTTACAGTTAATCACTATTGAAATTGCAATAATATTTATGTAAATAAAAGAGACAAAAGAAATAAATGGTGAAGTGCGTGTCCTGACCGCGCTCAGAGTAGAGTTCCGAAGTTACACGTAACAACATGGGAACTTTATTTTTCATAATTTGACATGTTTACGATCTTTTTTTAACATATTTTTAGTACTTGATTGTTTTCTAAGAATTATGTATTTTGAACGAAATTTTTCAAGACTGTGTATTTGATAAGTTAAATAGCTAGATACCATAGCGGTGACAGTTTTCCTTAATAATTACAATATCTATTATTACTTGATTGATATTGATAAACTTTTCAAAGTCGGTTTGATTTGTTACACTTTAGACCTCATCTTAGCTTCCCGTCAGGCTAGATAGAGGTCAAACGCATTTACATCTTTAATAAAAAAAAAAAATAAAAAAAAAAAACAAGGTAAGCTGTGTACTACAACATTTCTCTTTGAAGACTAGCTCGTGTATTAGTTTCCGAGTACACAGCAAGCACAAACTTTTTCAACGTCGTGTCATCTGCAATTTGAAGTGCGGCCGAGCGTGAACGCTTGGAGAACGTCTTCGCAAATACAGAGCGTATAGAGGCAAAACAAGATGTGTTAAGAGGGCGCCTGATTTCAATAATCTAAATTTTGCTCCCACTTCCACGCGCACAAATTTACTCTAGCCGAAGCGAGACAGCGAGCCATGCGGGGCGTCGGGAATCGCGGTGGGTCAATGAGGCTGGTTCTGTTTATGAGGTTTTTCTCGTTTTACAAAGAATATTTAAGAGTTATTTAAAAAGTAAGACATATGATGACTGCCTTATGTTTAATACAATTATAATCCAAAGTTACAAGTGCTAATTTATTGTATTTCTTAAATAATTTCTGTTTTACTATAATTCTGAGGTGATTTGGAGGCAACTTCGCAATGTTTTTCTATCAAGAAAATTTTAAGCAATCGTGTTTTTTTTAAACTGATTATGTTTAGAGTTAGTCCTGAACTTTGCTGTGTTTTTATTTCAAAGTGAGTATTTCGTTAATATTGATAATATTTAAGATCGCTCTAAGAACTTTAGGGTAATACGGGCTTTTAAAACTAAAAGATATTAGGTTTGCTTACATTTCGCACTTCAACTTAGTTGTCGGCCTTTAAGGGTTGATAGACACTTATTGGGGCCGGCATAGTCGGTTCGGCAGTATTTGTCAAACAAAAAAACCGACCCGAAGCAATTATTCGGCTTTTCCCCCGAACATTCATCTACATATATTCGCTTTTGAATGCCTACTCCAATAAGTGTGTAGCAACCCTTAAAGGCCGACAACTAAGTCGAAGTTCTTGCATGCTGGTCTTGAGAAAAGAAAAATAAACGGGCAAGTGCGAGTCGGACTCGTACATGAAGGGTTCCGTACCTCCGTACAATGTTTTAAAACGCTAAAAAACACGTTTTTGTATGACGACCCCTTTAATTTTTAACTTTTTTTTATTTTTAGTATTTTTTGTTATAGCGGCCACAGTAATACATAATTGGTGAAAATTTCAGTTGTCTAGCTATTACGGTTCAAGAGAAAGAGCCCTGTGACCGACGGACAGACGGACAGACAGCAGAGTCTTAGTAATGGGGTCCCGTTTGCACCCTTTGGGTACAGGTAAAGCTGACCGAGGCAATGGGCACTTTATGCACAAGCTGATGTAGATAACCTGGACGTTGCTATCGGTCAAGTCAATACTGCTCTGAGTGCCGTAGCTGATTGGTCGCGGAGGTTTGGGGTTAAGGTCAATCCAAAAAAATGACAGGCTTTATTACTAGGCAGTTCATATTTTATAAGATGTATTGACATTGATTCCCATCTCTCTGTTTCTTTTGACGGTACAGTAATTCCATTTGGCACAACTGTCAAAGACCTGGGTCTGCACATGGATTCATGTTTCTCGTGGAATACACAAGTCATAGAAATCTCCAAAAAGGTTACGGGTGTCCTAAGAACTCTCTATAAGTTAAAAAAATTTCTCCCCAGTGACACTAAAACAATGCTAGTGAACACATTGATCCTGCAAATCATAGATTATGCTGATGTGTGCTACTCGGACTTGACAGCTGATATGCTGAACAAACTTGACCGTCTTCTCAATAATTGTCTTCGATATATCTTTGGTCTTCGTAAATATGATCATGTGTCGTTTTACCGCTCCCAACTTAATTGGTTACCAAGTCGTCAACGTCGCAATTTGCACATCCTCACAACCCTCTTTTCCATTCTATTTGAACCCGCTACTCCTGCATACCTCAAGTCTAACTTTCAGTTTCTGGGTGACACCCATGTCAGACATCTTCGTTCCTCTAACAATCTCAGCCTTTCTATACCAGCTCACCGGAGTGGGTTCTTTTCACATTCGTTTATTGTCCAAGCTATAAAGCTCTGGAACGCCTTACCAGTTGATGTTCAGAAGGCTAAAACCCGCTTTTCATTTAAAAAACAGGTGAAAGCACATTTTCTAAAACAACTGTCAGATAGTTCTTAGTGTATGTAGTATATGTGAGTAGTATATCTTAGTATAATAATAGTGTGTAATATTTGTATGTAGTTTATGGTTTATTATTACATATTTAAGTATACCTGGTTCATTTTTCATCATTTATTTTTGAGTTTTTGCACTACCCGTGTCTTTCTCGACATCACCCGGTTGGTTGACTGGTAGATAAGGCCTTAGGCTTTAAGTCCGCCATTACACTTGTAATTGTGTATAAAGTTAAATAAATAAATAAATAAATAATAAATGGGCAAGAATATGAATCATGCTAGCAAACCATCACATTTTAGTTATTTTTCTTCTTCTTCTTCTAACTTCTCTACCATTACGCTAAAAGTGGCATTTGGGTCTTGCGGCCCTGGACTTGACTGCTTAAAGCCGCAAGACCCAAAATCTATAGGGATAAAAATGCGTTGTGTGTACATATGTATACAGGATCTAACAAAATATACTGAAACTATTTTAAGGGTGGATTCAGTCCATGATACTGAAAAACTTTCCCCAAGGAACATATACCGAAATATGAAAAATAATTTTTGACCTCCCATACAATTTGACCGATCAGCTGATGCGAGTTTATAGGGAAAGCCAAAAAATATTTTTCATATATCACGCCTCATAAGCGAAGCGCATGAGGTAGTGCTCTACTGTCGCCTTACAAAAATCAAGTGATTTTTTTAACTAAATGTATCTCTATTTATTTTCTATCGCACTTGTACAATAATATTTACACATAAATGTCAAGGAAAAACACTAGTTTCAACACTTATGACATTTTTAAAAGACATTTTGCCTTTTAAATAAATAAAAACAATGTTTAATAAAATCATTTTGTGGACGTCCGTGTGTCTGTATGTATGGAAACTGGCGTGGTCACGATAACTCCCGAAAAACTTATCTGATCAAGTTAATTTTTTTTATACGCTTCAGTATTATCCAAAACTAAGTCCTTTCGAAGATCACGGTCTAAGTGATTATGAGGCGTGCACTTTTGGATTTTCCAAACTTATTTCGACATATGTTCCATGGGGAAAGTTGTTCATTATCATGGACTGAATTCACCCATCAAATAGTTTTAGTATATTTTGTTAGACTTTATATATGTTATTCTAATTGTTTTTTAAACTATCTAGTTAAGGCTCCTGAATCCGCACAGCCTGGCGGTAAAATCGATCTTAAATATTTTACTTTGAAATAAAAACACAGCCAAGTTCAGGACTAACTCTATACATTATATTATTCAAAAACACGATTGCATAAAATTTTCTCGATAAAAAAATGCAAAGTTGCCTCAAAATCACCTTAGAATTATACTAAAACGGAAAGTATTGAAGAAATACAATAAATGAGCCCTTGTTACTTTGGATTATAATTGTATTGAACATAAGGCAGCCGTCATATGTCTTATTTTTTAAATAGGTTACTCCTGAATATTCTTTGTAAAATAAAAGAAAACCTCAAAAACCAGAAACGCGTAAACCAGCCTCATTGACCCGCCGCGATCTTTCTACCCCGCATGGCTTGCTGTTTCGCTTCGGCAAGAGTAAATTTGTGTGCGCGGAAGCAGGAGCAAAATTCAAATTATCAGCATCTGGCGCAGCCTTAACTTGGTTAACTCAGGTAATATACCAGGTTTGGATCGATAATCATCATGGAGTGTTAGGAGTGGCGAGCGACGGCATCGCTGCCTGCTCTTTTTAACCGACTTCAAAAAAGTTGGTTATCAATGCAACTGTATGTTTTTTTAAAGTATGTTTGTTACGCGATATCTTCGCCAATTGTGAACCGATTTTCATGGGTCTTTTTTTGTTTGAAAGCCTTTACTACCAAGTTGGTCCCATTTTAATTTGGTGAAGATATGATGAAGAACTTTGGAGATATGGAAGAAACTCGTAAAAAAAAATAATGTCGTTTTTTTTTTAACCGACTTCAAAAAAGGAGGAGGTTATCAATTCGACTGTATTTTTTTTATTGTATGTTTGTTACGCGATATCTTTGCCAATTGTGAACAGATTTTGACTATTCTTTTTTTATTTGAAAGCCTTTACTACCAAGTTGGTCCCATTTTAATTTGGTGAAGGTATGATGAAGAACTTCGGAGATATGGAAGAAACTCCTAAAAACAATTAATGTTGGTTGTTTTCTTTTTGTTAAAAATTTAATTATGATTACCTACCTAATAATATCAAGCTTACTACTTCGGCGTATTTTGTAATTTGTGACGAGGTTTAAACTCGCGTGACGGCGCGTGATTCTGTTGTTTGGATGTTTGGCGATATTTGTGAAATACTATTCTTCTTCAAAGGTTTGTTTGTTTGTTTGTTTAATTTCTTTATTGCACAAAAATTACATTCAAATGTACATTATTTTAATACAAAGAGAAAAAGAAATAACTTGTACAAATGCGGACTTATCCCAAGAAGCGATCTCTTCCAGTCAACCCAGTCTTCAAAAGGTCGGATTGTTTAAAAGGAAACTCTTTTTATGTATTCAGTTACGTAGTTAATAGTAGCTTACCTGACGGAAGTACCTACGCAGGGTACATTTTCATAGCCATAAAATAAATACTTCGAACTCTTTCATGCTTGTGACTCTTTCATGCATGCCAGCACCAGCTGGCTGTCATAATACGCCTGGTAAGTTAAAAAAAAACAAATGTCTGGCCATATTGCTACCGTCTCCGGCAGAAGATAACGTACGATGGCTTGACGTCGTCAAGAATGATACGTGTCAATGGTAACACAACTAAGGATGCCAAAGACTGTGCGAAGTGCAGAAAAAAAGCTAAAAAGTGCACTTAGGCTTTGGCAGATAAAAAATATGAAGATAAGATGGAAGAAGGAGAGAAGAGAGGAATAAGTTAAAAATAAAAATGTGACATTGTTACCACATCGTGTGGTTTCCGAAAAAGTAGAATAGAATCACTCCAAGTGATCCCTTGGATGTCGTAGAAGGCGTCTTAGGAAATACAAGCTAAACAAAGCTTGGACATCAGTGAGACTTCTCCAACCCGTCTGGTCAGCGTGGAGAGTGTAGGCCAAATCCTCTGGCTGCTCTGGCAGTACAGAGAGGGTCGTGTTCCTGCAGTGGAGACTAGAAAGACCTGATGGTAATGATGATGATTGTTACCACATCAGGTTCATAACCCGTGTTCGTTTAGTCGCCATTATCTTCTTTTTTTTCTTATCAAATGTTTTATCACTTATGCTGTGCCTAAGCTCTGCCTACCCTGTTAGGAATACAGACGTGATAGTGTATCTCTATCACCCGTGTGGCTCCGGGTTAGAATAGGACCACTCCATCTCCATCCTGTGGATGTCGTAAGAGGCGACTAAAAGACCAAGCACAAACATCTCGTGCCAAAATTGTATTCCCAATGAGGGTTAACGTGGGGCGGCGGCCGGTTGTAAAACATTTCGCACAAATACATTCCCAAAGAGGGTTGACGTCAGGCAGGCGTCCGGTCATAAAATAATAGCCAAATCATTAAAACTGTTCCGGCTACTTCTTCTCCACTTTTCAAGATCTTTGGCATCCTCGGGTGACCATTGTGTTATATTTAGAGAAGAAAAAGCAGGAAAGCGCACTCTGGGCTCCGAAGCAGCACAACTGAGGATGCAACCAGGAACGCGCTTAGACAAAGAAGAAGTGTTTTATTACTTACACTGGTGTCAGATTTTTCAAGCTGCGTAAAGGCATCTAACGTAGCTCAATGACTGCCATCAAGCGACAACAGTCATTATAACACGCCATTGAACTAGTGGGCAGGTCAAACGATGGATTTTTAATTTGTCGAATTCTTAAAAATTGTTTCCTATTAATGTGTTAACCCTAAAAGTAACGACTGTACATTTATGAATGTGTTTGTTAGAAAATTATACTTCCCTAAACTAAACAAGGAATACAAAACTAGTCAACAAAGCAAACCCTTAAAAGTTTTATGACAGTGTACCGTATTACGAGGGCAGTTTGATAAATCAGTGACTTTTTGAATTTCCCGTGCAGTAACTTTAAATTCATCATTACTACCTTCAATTGTCATCTTTTAATAGGCTACTGTAATTTTTTGAGCAAGCTGTGTCATTTAGTTTGTGTTTGACAACCCTTTAAAGCAGACAACCTCTTGAATTTTAACAAAAATGGAAAAAAGTGAACTTTGTATGTTGATTAAGCATAATTTTTTGCGTAAAAAAACCATTATCGAAACTAAGCAAAGGCTTGATAAAAACTATGGGGACTCTGCATCATCAATTTGGTTAACAAGTGGTTCTCTGAGTTCCATTGTGGTCGTATCACCACAAGTAACGCCGAACGTCCAGGTCGCCTAAAAGTGGTCGTCAAGCCAGATATTGTCGATAAATTTCACAGAATGATATTGGACGATCGAAGAGTAAGTGCGTGAGGTAACTGAGGCGTTAGGCACCTCAATGGAGCAGAAACATCATATTTTACATGAATATTTGAATATGAAAAAGCTTTCCGCGCAATGGGTGCCGCGATTGCTTACATTTTACCTTAAGCGTAACCGGGTGACCACTTCAAAGGATTGTTTGGCGATGTTCAGCTGTAATCCGAACAAGTGTTCCATCCAGCATATTTTTCAGAATGAGCCCCCTGTGACTATTTCCTGTTTCCAAACCTGAAGAAATGGCTGGGTATATAGAGATTTGAGTAGAATGAAGAAGTCATCACTGAAAAAAAACGCCTATTTTAAGAGCATTGAGAAAACCTATTATTTGCAAGAAATAAAAAAATTGAAAAACTCTGGACTAAATGTATCGAGCAAACAGGAGATTAAGATGCGGAATAAAACATTTTATTTTGCAAAAAAAAAATATATTTTAATTAAAAAGTCACTGATTTATCAAACTACCCTCGTACATTAACATCTATCTGGCATGAACCTATTTACGAAGTAAGGCCTCCCCTAAAACGGGAGTCCTGTCATCGGTTCAGATGTGCACACAGTTGATTGGTTGTGTAAAGGCTTGCCATTTCACGGTAATGTTCAGCTGGAGCGAACTTGAAATTGGTTTACGGGTATCCTAATAGAAGAAAATACGTTAAATAGTGTGCCTATCACTGTAAAGAATATCTGAAACAAAGAATAGATTTTTTATACAAAAGGGAATGGGCGGAAATACGAATACGATGCGGCTACTTGCTACACATCAGTATCCTAAGACTCCGGCTTATCTTAAGACCAAATTTACCTTTCTAGGTCATACTCACGTCAGAAATCTTCGCTCTTCTAGCAATCTTCTTCTTCGAATTCCACATTGCCGGAGCGGATTCTACAATGATTCATTTGTCGTACAAGCGGTGCGGCTTTGGAATGTATTCCCAGTCAATATCCGGAAAGCTAAAACTCATTTCGCATTTAAAAAGGCAGTGCGTGCACATTATCTCTGAAAACTGTCAGAGACTATATAAATAGTGTGGTAAAACTCAATTCAATTAATAATGTGGTTTCAATTATAAAAGGAAGCTTTTAATGTTAAAGCGCTGGAGGTGTACAGCTAACAATATTGTGTGTTTTTCAAAATGCTGTAATTAAACTAATACAATTTATTTTTCAAAAATTTTACACAGAAATCTTAAGAGCTCGAACTACCCTAAAGTTCTTAGAGCGATCTTAAATATTATCAATACTTTGAAATAAAAACACAGCAAAATTCAAGACTTAGGTACTCTATACATGATATGTTTCGAAAACACGATTGCTTAAAATTTTCTCGATAGAAAAAATAGCGAAGTTGCCTCTAAATCACCTCAGAATTATACTAAAACGGAAAGTATTCAAGAAATGCAATAAATTAGCTCTTGTAATTTTGCATTATAATTGTATTAAATATAAGGCAGGGATCATATGTCTTAGTTTTTTAAATAACTCTTATTTGTAAAACGAAAAAACCTCAAAACCAAAACCAGCCTCATTGACCAACCTTGATCTTTTCACCCCGCATGGTCTCGCTGTCTCGCTTCGGCTAGAGTAAATTTGTGCGCGTGGAAGCGGGTGCAAAACTTAGATTATCCACATCAGGCCTAGCCTTAACGCTCAATCAGAAATCGGGAAGTGGTTTAAATTCAAATTGCAAGATTTGACCCAAAAAAAAACAACAACAATCAGGGAAAGCTACTTTATAAGCTTGTAAAAAAGTTCTGTTACTCGTATGACTAGTCTAAGTATCTATAAGGACACTCGAATCCGCCATTTTGATTTCTAATAATTTTAATATAGGCTTTGACACGTTAGTGGTTAAGACGAATCTAACCATGTATAATTTATTAAAATCGGTTTGGCCATTAAGTAGTTACTAGGGAACATAGAATTATAGGGACAAACAAACATACAGGTCAAACACATAAGCCCACCTTTTCGGCTTTGCCGCAGTCTGGTAAAAAAACAAATCATTCTTTACAGGACCGGCAAACTCCACTACCCCACAAATGTGTGCGGGCCTCTGTTCGAAGAGGAGCTGGAGTTTTGGGGCCTCGACTCCAACCAGGTGGAGCCTTGCTGCTGGTCTACCTACAGCATACACAGAGACACACAGGTTAGTGACTTGTTTTACCACTTTTTATTTGTTTTATGTTTATTGGCCACAATGGTACAAAAGGTGAACTTGAGGCTATTCTTGAATTTTCCGGGGTCCAGTGCTGTCCCCATTTGAAATAAATTATTTGAAAGGAAACGGAGATATCATTAAAAATTTTCTTCGGACATTTGCCCAAAGTGGCCGGTTTTCGCAAATGTGCGAAGAAAGGCTTTACGTTCTCACTTTAAACTGTAAAAAGTAGTTCGTAAAATAATTTGAAGGGTTATCTAAGGCTTCACATCATTTTAAATGATATCTCGGTTTCCTTTCAAATAATTTATTTGAAATGGGGACAGCACTGACCCCGGAAAATTCAAGTATGGCCTTAATGTTAAAGCATTCTCTACTGTAGGTGGAAAAAAGGTTACTTCAAAATTAGTAAACTTTTTTACAAGACGAACATACGTACTGTAGAAAATAATTAAAATTGAGCCAAAAAAAGACCTTTGAAGTAGGTATTTACTTCACTCAAGAGGCAATGTCATTTAATTAATTGCTAAAAAAGACGAAAGTTTTATCCACCTTACGATTATTGCACGGGTATTTTTTGCCCGTTGTGTCGTAAAAGGCGACTTAGAAAACACAAGCTAAACAAAGCTTATAAACATCATTTCGATTTCATTATTATATAATGATCTAGTAGTTATTGGTTCGACCGTGGTTCGATTTATTACGGGTATGTCCCTTCTACGTTGTATATATAGATAAACACCCTATACCCGAAACAATTTGAAAAAGGCAATTTTCCAACTTGCCAAAAAGAAATACTAATTAGTAAAAAAGCGAAGCCGAGTTGACCAGTTCCTCCAATGTCTATCAGTGTTGAACTAAGTTGGTTGTGTATAAAGTCGTATCATTTTAGAAAAAAATTCCTTGACATAGCCAACTACTAACCTGATTTCCCGCCCCAGTTAATTCCCACACTAATGAGTTGCGGCCAGATTGGGAAATCTTCAGAAAGTTTCCCGACGAATCTATCTTTACTGAAGCAAAGAGGCTGGGACGTTTCCATCGGTGTTGTGATCAGAATTTTATTTTTATTTAATTGTATTTTAGTAGGAAGACCGTGTGGTTCCCGGCAGAGTAGAATAGGACCACTCCAGTCTTCCCGTGGATGTCGTAGAAGGCGACTTAGGAAACACAAGCTAAACAAAGCTAATAAACTTCAATGAGACCTCTCCAACCCATCCGGCCAAGTATGGCTCTGGTATGACAGAGAGGGTCATGTTTCTTCAGTGGAGACTTAAAAAGACCTAATGATGATGACGATGTTCGTTGTCCATCCACCTCTTTCCTCAAAGAAATTACATCAGTTTTTCCATAATTATTTGATTTCTTGTCGCGGTTTTCAAAGGCAAACTTCCAACCTCGTACATTACTTGATTGAAGCGTGAAAACTTCATACTACATATTTCAGGCAGATACTTACGGCACTCCTGAAGTTTGAAGACGAAAGTCAACTAGGTATTTAGTCAAAGTTTTTTACTTTAATTTCCTTATTTTTAGGGTTCCGTACCCAAAGGGTGAAAACGGACCTTATTACTGAGACTCCGCTGTCTGTCATCTGTATAGAGCCGCAGCACAGACCGTCCTTTTGTGTTTTGGGCTTTATTTATTTAATCCACAATAATAATTGTTTACAATTGGCGGACTTAACGCTAATAGCGTTCTCTTCCAGTCAACCATAGGGAAAAACAGATAAAATCAGTTGCGACGCAAAAATAAATATTATAAAGTATTACAATTAATTTATGAATATACTTATACGATATAACATAAATAATATACCTAAAATCACTACTTATCTAATATATACTTAAGAAACAATATAATATACCCGTAATATTAAACATATATACTTACATATAAATACATAATATACATATAATACACATACATACATACTTTATATACACACTGTTAATATAATATTGTTACTGTTAATATATAAGCGAACCCTAGTCCCACTTATTATATTTACTTGTTTTACTTTGGTGGTTCTATGAGAATTGTAGACTCGCAAGCTGTTATAACCATGCAATAAATGACACTTTCCCCTTTTCCTTGGCTTAGCATAGCCATTTCAATGAATCTTTAGCAAACTTTCCTTCTTTTCCCTCCTCCACTCCGCCTTTTGAATTTTTTTGCATCATCTCGTGTAGATTAAAGTCCTTAAAGTACCTCACAAGTCCGTCAATACCTAAATAACGCTACAGCAAAATTCCTCTTATTCCTCCCTTAATCAAAAATCGCTATCGACTAAAAATTTTAAATAAATGAAGGTACTTGTGTAGCAATTTTCGTCAAAATCGGTTGAGAAACACGACCTGTAGGCGAGAACAGACTGACAAAATAATTTTTGGTTGATCTAGCAACCGAAACTCTTCGCTGGCTCAGTCAATAAAAGCTCACATACTCTTCAAACCAAAAAATTACGTCAGCATTTATAAAGATTAAGAACAGTTCTCCTTTCCGCACGCCATTACTTTTTATCATCTCAGACCGTCTTTGAACACTGAGATTATATGCGGTAAGCCTCAGAAACATCGAGTATGATGTATTACGAGTATAGAGATTATCACTCGAGTATGCCAGATGGTTGAGAATTGACTAAGAAAATTTTTGAGTGAAACGTTTTTTATATTAAGGCCGTACCTGAATTTTCCGGGGTCCAGTGCTGCCCCCATTTGAAATAAATCATTTCAAAGAAAAATGAGGTATCATTTAAAATTTTGCAACTACCAAGCCCTAGATAACCTTTCAAAGTATTTTATGAACTACTGTTTACAGTTTAAAGTGAGAAAGTTAAGCTTTAATACGCACATTTGCGAAAATCGACCACTTTTGGCAAATGTGTGTAGTAAAGCTTAACGTTTAAATTATAAACTGTAAACAGTAGTTCACAAAATAGTTTGAAGGGTTATCTAGGACTCGGTAGTAGCAAAATTTTAAATGATGTCTCCGTTTTCTTTAAAATGATTTACGGCCTTAATACGATTATGAAGAATGCAAAGCTTAGTGTGCTTTTGGTATTTTTTCCTAAAATTCCTTTGAAAGTCCAAACTGTTTTCGAGAATAATATAATCAACTTTTTGGCAGCCGAAATAGGGATGATTTGGGTCTGGTTCAGAAAAGTATTATTCTAATTAGTCCGTTAGTTAGATTATCCAAAAATAATGTACCCATATTTTTCAGTTTATCAAAAAAGTAAAAGTTCACAAAGAAACAGGGTATCAAAGTTGCAGAGTGGGGGCTTGTGACTTTACCGATGTGTTAAAATCGTACAAAAGCGTGACGTCATGCGAAATTTAAATGCGCTGTATCTTCCTTATTTATTGTTTCTCAGAGGAAAGGAAAAATACGTGTACAATATTTTTTAATAATCTAACCGATGGGCCAAAAATATTTTTTCAGTCATCATGCGTATTGTAGGTGAGGCTAGTTATATAATACCCTTTTGTCCTTATAAAGCATCTTTTAGTACACGGTTAAAACAGTTATTTACCGAAAACAAGTTGACTTCTAATTGTTGATATTTTTATAATAACTTAGTCGGTTATCGCGACCAAAATCCATTTCCATCCTTATGATTCAAAGTATCTTCATGCCAAATTTAGTCCAGCCATTTCTGCTTGATAAGTTTACAGATAGACAGACAGAGTTACTTTCGAATTTACCTATATACTATTAGTATGTATTGAGTTTTCCGCGTAGTTAAAAGTCGTTTATATTTAGGAGCTAGTGACAAATTTAATGGAAATTGGAGCAGATTTTAAACATTGTCCATACAATCTTTCAACCCCTATTTCGTATCCTTAGGGATTGAATTCTAATAAACTGTGAAACACGTGTTTAATGAAATATTTTTAAGAGCATGAATATAATTTTTTTTTTCTTCTTTTCTATACTGGGTGGAATTGAAATCGTTGGCATCCTTTTAAATATCCACTATACCCATGATACAAAGTAACTTGAGCCTAATAAAACGTCAATCAAAAGTCGTCATTTTCATATTAAAGAAAACGTCTAAACATGCGTTAGACTCCTTGATAGACACCATTACTGCAATTATAAATTAATAATAAACTTTTCGTCATAAAACTCATGAATAGTAAATTAATTATAATAGTATTAGTTTCATCGCGTCGTCGTAGATTCCGTAGTACCTAACATTCGTTCCCTCAATCGGTCGCGTGACATCGCCTTTCCCCACTCGACTTTAAACCCTATCCACGCAACTTAAAGTCCGTTTTCGTATGCCGGCCGCCCGCGCCACAGCTGGTGAGTGTACTAACCAGCGCTTGGGTCATAGCACTCTCGCAAGCGCCACGCGCGATGTTTTGATACTTTGTTTATTTTTCTTAGAGTATCGAAAATATACTTTTTAATTACTACACTAATTGCAGTATTTTTACTGTAAAAAATATCCTTTATGTGAGTATGTTAACAAGTTAAATTAATGCCAATGATTTCAAATGCTCCCTGTATATAGATAGATAGATTTAAGATCTAATACAATAGTTTGTACTTTTATGTATTGATGACAATAGTCATTGCTTTTCCATATGTCATGGTCATGTCAACCTGTTTTGGTTGAATAATTAGTTGCTTCGCGCTTTTTGTATTAAAAATATGTGAAATAACTTGGAAGTTATTAGTAGCATCCAAATACTAACGAAAGAGGATCTACATTTTTATGACTTTACTTTATAATGATACGCAAAAATGAAATTTGGACCGAAAAAGTGACTATCAAATAAAAAAAGCATCTGTACGCCGTGTCCTGAAAAATATTTTTTGACGCCGTAATCTCATTTGCATGCAAAAATAACTCTTATGCATAGAACATAAGGTTTATTTAAAAATCTTCTCTAGATCTCTACAAAAGCTATTATCATCTCGATTTACATGGAAAGAGCTCTGATTTTAGATTGTAAACTTTGATGTTATGGAAATAAGATTGAATATTTCTTTCCAGTTGTTTTTAATGAATCCAAGAGGTTAACGCATTATTGGTGATTATATTGACTTGGTGTGATTTAGAACAAATTGATTCAATTTTCTTTTGTGTTAGTGAGTAAAAGGCCTTTAATGTACGATTCACACTAACGGCAGCGCGTCGGGCCGCGTCGGAGCGCATTTTACAATTTGCTAAAGGAAATTGAAACATCCATAAAGTAGTTAAAAGTTCCTTAATCGCATGTAATTTACGCAGCTTTGAAGACGACTGGTAGCGCTCGGATTCCGCGACCTGCTCGCGTATGCGGTGGCTGCTCGCGTACGTGGTCAGCTGCTCGCGAACGCGGTCGGCTGCTCGCGTACGCGGTCGGCAGCTCGCGAACGCGGTCGGCTGCTCGCGTACGTCGTTGGCTGCTCGTGTATGCGGCCGACTGCTCGCGCCTACTGTCGGTTCGACTCGTCCGATCGGCTCCATTCGGTCGGCTTTAGTTTTATTGTTCTGAGGGTCGGCTATTGTCGCGAACGCGGGTGAAACAAGTTGACTGCGACGACGTACTAGTCCCTTCAAGAGATCATGCCGTCGGATGCGCGTGCATGCCCTAGGATTCCAGCGGATTATAGTCGTCAGGCGAATCCGGTCGACAGCTGGCGCGTGCGCAAGCGTCTGCTGCGCTGCGCTCCGGCTCCGACGCAGCCCGACGCGCGGTTGTAAGTGTGAATCTTATTTAAAGCTACTTTCTTCTGCATTTAAAGTCAAAGGTTTTGTCATCTTCCTGCCGTGTGGGTCCCAGCAGAGTAGAATTGGACCACTCCAAGGTCTCCAAATCTTCCCGTGGATGTCGTAGAAGGCGACTTAGGAAATACGAGCGAAACAAAGTTTAAAAACATCAATGAGACCTTTTCAACAAGTCTGGTCAGCGTAGAGAGTATAGGCCATATTCTCTGGCTATTATAGCCAAGTATGGCTTGTTAGTACAGATGGGTCATGCTCCTGCAGTAAAGACTAAAAATGATCTAAAGATGATATATTGATGATTATATTGAGACGTTAATTTTTAAACATCAAAGCCATGTTACTTACAATTAAAACTTGTAACTTTGTAAGTTTAAAAAATCCTAAAGACGACAATCTGGAATTTTCAATAGTACCTTAGTTCCTTTCATTTTGCTCAAACCTTTTGATACTCCTATCCTATTTATAGTATAAGTACTTGCTTTTGTAATTGGAAAAATCTTCAAATATAACGTCTTCTATTCAAATGACTTGGAAAAAATACGAGTTTTTTATGTTTGCTACCTTAGAACTCCCTCGAATTAAAAAAATATATTTGGTGACGAAATAAATCAAGATTGTTTCTCCCAGATTGTTTCTATCGAAATTTAAAGAAAATCAGTGAATTCATTTGGATTTTAAACCAAAAAAAAATTGGAAATATATGTATGTAATCTGAGTGAAAAATTGTTGCGTACATATTTAGATTTTCTGTGAAGTCGGTTTTTTTCAAAATATTTATTACATAAATGTATTAGTCCCGTTAGATCTGGCTGTTATTAGTCGTCAAGTAATGTCAGATGCCTTTTGGTAGTTTGAAAAATTTGATACAATTGGGCACTTACACAAATAAAAATAAAAAATTGACATATTTATTTTATAGCTTAAAATGCCAATCTCTCTATAGACAGTAAAGTTACCGTTCATTAGGAAAAATCTCAAGACGCCAGCAGTTTCAGCTGTGAAAAACGCGCGTACATTTCTCCAGAACCCGGATTTCCATACAAATCGACGACCTCACGTCTGAAGGGAACAAACACAACGGCTTTTATTATCACTTAAAAAAAAAAATTGTCGTGCGTAGATTGGAAGAGGCGAATTACGTAGGCAAAGTTACACGTCTTATTTCTTTATTGGGTTTGGGAGAAAAGAAAAACCTTAAAATGTACAAGCTGATTCCTGCGCAGATCGTAAAAGCTGATCGAGGAATGGGCGAAAATGCGAATCATGACGAATAGACGATGCAGCTAACAACGCGTTACTACTTTGATTTCTTTTTCCACCTTCTAGCCCATTATCATGCTAAAAGAGCCGTTGAGTATTGCCGCCCTGGGCTCTGTCTGCTTAGAGCCGCCAGATCCAAAATAATCGTAATAAGTATGCCCTATTAGGGATTATGGCTTGAAAGTGTATTTCTTCTTTACGGAACAGAAGGAAGTATTGGAGGACGCGGGCGTAGTCCATACTTAGATGGGTGACTGTAACTGGCATAAATTATTTCGAGCTCCTCCATCCCTCCCTCTCTCCTTCGTTCGGAAAGCACGGTAAGCTATTGGAGCAGACTGTCATTATGAGATACCAGTGTTGGCCACTTACAAGGTATGCGTAGAAACATCCGTATTATCAAGCCTGTTTCTCACAGGGTTAGGCAGAGACTGGATTTTATAGGACAAAAGATTTTCTAAATTGGTTAAAAAACGGAGAAGTTATTGAGGAAAATTCATATCCCACCAAAAACATTCTGTAAAAAACTAGCCAAGTCTCGATGGAGCTGCTTGTTTATCTTTAAAAAGTAATGAAATCCAGACAAAGTCGTGCCAAGTCTAAGGTTCCTTACTGCGATTTCTTTATTATTATAGTTAATGTTGTGTGACTTGGCCGTTGAAGGGTACACAAGGGTACAAAACCAGGTGCTCCATGACACCATTGCACTAATCTGTCGCCAGAACCGCTACCCACTGACGATGGAAAATTGCCACTTAGAAAACGTTGATTCAATTGTAGGCTATGTAAAAAAAATTGACTTGTACCCACTAACGTATAAAGAACGTTCAACGGCCAAGTCACACAACATTAATTATAATAATAAAGAAATCGCAGTAAGGAACCTTAGACTTGGCACGACTTTGTCTAGATTTCATTACTTTTTAAAGATAAACAAGCAGCTCCATCGAGACTTGGCTAGTTTTTTACAGAATGTTTTGGTGGGATGTCACTTCTTTTTGTAGAATGTAGTGAGCATAATTGGTTGGGCTCTTCTGTTTTCTAATCAGGGTCACCAGATACTCCAGATATTCGATTATCCTAGTTTTTATAGTTTTCCCTTTATGTGGCCATTAACCCCTGACTCTGTACCAAATTTCAGCTCTCTGAGTTTATGGGAAGTACTAGTTCTATTCTGATGATCATGAGTGAGTGGGTGTCATAAATGCGAAACTTTGCTTTCGCTTAAATTCGGAACTAAATGACCTACAGACTTGAAATTTTTGGATTTTAAGTATGTGATTATAGCTTACTGGATGACGAAAATTTCTGCTTTCTGGTTTAATCCAGAAGTTCTCAAATAGGGGCCTGAAGGCGGCAAAATGGTCCCAGTAAAGCGCGCGGGAGCACTGCTGTGCCCCAAGATAAGAACATTTTTACATTTGAATTGAGAGCAACGACAAAAAAGGAGCTCTTTTTTGTCGTCGCTTATAAAACCGGAGAAATGGTTACCATTATTTCCGGAGTCTCCCGGGCATTACGGGAGGGTTGGGAACGCTAGTAAGAGTCCTTACGGAAGGTAATGCATAGGTAAAAATCATACATTTATATTGGTTAATCTTTTATCTAGCACACTCATTGTTAAACATATTGTCTTTAAGGCTCGCACTACACTGAATTTGCAGTAACACGACGAGCAGACAAGACATTATTAACTTAATGTACAATTTCATAACCTCTCAATTCGCAAAGTCGCCATATTTATTTACGTGACCTAAAACCGGCAGCGTTTACCCTCGGATACCCCTCAGCGTGCTGCAAAGTGGGAAGTAAGTATTCGGAATTATTAATTTTTCTTATTTATTTATGCAATCCATAACATAAACTAATATCAAGATACGCGGCGCGGCGCCAGCTCGAGTAGTCGCTCCCTGTTTATTCTATCAAGCGTTTCTAGATCTTATGACGTTGTACATAAAGTTTATAATGCCTTGTTATTAAACTGCTCGTCGCGTCGCTGCCGATTCAGTGTAGCGTGAGCCTTACAAAATAATTACCTATCCTTCTCCCACAACTACCGTGAACTATTCGCGCTTGCCTCAATGCGGGTAAATCGAGCAAACTTCCAAGTCAACCCTTACTTCAGCAGTTAACCCTTAACAACTTTAGTTTCAGTTTGGTGACTTTAATGTGACAAAGTATGAGTAAACACTTTTGTATGTAGGTTTTAATATATTTCTAACTTTATAATATTATTCCATATAGAGATCCCTATATGGGATAAGTCCGCCATTGTATATTTGCTCTTTTGAATTTTGTATTTTATATGCATGTTTTTAGTACAATAAAGTTATTACAAACAAACAAACAATATTTTTACAAGCTGTTATTTTTGGCTCGCCCTGTTTGATGTTCTTTATTTGATTTTTGGGTCAAATCATTCAACTAAAGCACAGAATACATAAGAGTCAAACAGAATGGTATCTCACAGCGTCTCCCAGAAATTGGCGTCCCCGCACCTCTCCCCCGCACTTTGTGAGCTTTGACGGCTCCAAACCAGGGTTTAATTACTAGCCCAAATACAGTCCCAAAGAGGGTTGACGTCAAGCAGGCGGCTGGTCGTAAAACTATAGCCAAATCATTTAAACTGTTCCGGCTATTTCTTATCCATTTTGCAAGGTCTTTGGCATCCTTAGGTGACCATTGACATGCATGTTATATTTGGAAAAGAAAAAGCGGGAAAGCGCACCCTGGGCTCCGAAGCAGCACAAATGAGGATGCAACCGGGAATGCGCTTAGTAGAAGAAGAATGTAAATCAGCTACACA
Source organism: Acrobasis repandana (assembly GCA_963576875.1). Lineage (NCBI taxonomy): Eukaryota > Metazoa > Arthropoda > Insecta > Lepidoptera > Pyralidae > Acrobasis > Acrobasis repandana. The sequence continues at coordinate 2,532,914 of OY756230.1, read as the reverse complement.
ATGCAACATTATTATAAAAAGAAGCTGATCTGATGATGGTGATGGATGGTGAGTATAGGAATCTTGTAATAAAGACTTATGACATTGAAGACTTTAAGACAAACTAAAATAAAACGACGAAACGATGTATGGGCTTATTACATTGGTCTTGTGTACTTAGGCCTAACAATAAAAGCTTATTATTATGTATCGCCGATTTGAAAAAATTGTGTTGGTTTTTTATGTCAAATCAAATCAAATCAAAATATCTTTATTATCATAGGATATTTATAATATCTCTTTATAATATTCAATTTGTTTTGCACAAATGTTGACGTCAAATCGTTACTTACACCTAAGTTTATGCCGCTTCTTAGGCGCAAGTGCAGAAGGAGCGGCAACAAACTGCACTGCACGTTTTTAGGGTTCCGTACCCGAAGGGTGCAAACGGGACCCTATTACTGAGACTCCGCTGTCTGTCCGTCTGTCTGTCTGTCCGTCTGTCACAGGGCTCTATCTCTTGAACCGTAATAGCTAGACACCTGAAATTTTCACAGATTATGTATCACTGTGGCCGCTATAACAACAAATACTAAAAATAAAAAAAATGAAAATTAAAGGGGGTCGTCATACAAAAAACGTGTTTTTTTTCAGCGTTTTTAACTCAATCTGTCACAGGGCTCTATCTCTTGAACCGTAATAGCTAGACACTTGAAATTTTCACCGATTATGTATTACTATGACCACTATAACAACAAATACTAAAAATAAGATAAAGTTAATAATTAATGGGGGTCGTCATACAAGAAACGTGTTTCTTTAGCGTTTTAAAACATTTTACGGTGATACGGAACCCTTCATCTCAAATTCCCAAAGACGTCAACTAACAAACTTAAAATGTGAAGACTAGTTACATCGAAATCGACTTCGAGAGCCTCTGGATAAGAAGTTAGTTGTTATTCACTTTACTATGGGCACAGAAGACAGTAATATACATACAGAACGTAATCTCCTAAGGTACGCGCAATATCCCCGCACCTCTCTCCCGTTCTTGTGCCGCCGTGTGCCGCCCGCCGTGCACACGTCCATGGGTGTATATTCGCCCGCTCTCGCCTCTTGACAAGGCGAGAATGGGGAAGGTGCGGGGACGGGGAACGGGGACGCATATTGCGCGGGACCTTAGGAGATTCCGTTCTGTACGTAATAACTCTTATTGTCTTCTGTGCTATGGGTCTCATAAGAAGGCTCAAGGTAGCTATGGAGAGCTCTATGCTCGGTGTTTCTCTACGTGATCGAATCAGAACTCAGAAATTCGTAGAAAAAAGCCACTGAAATTAGCTCGTTGAAGTGGCAGTGGGCGGGACACATAGAAAGACAAACCAATGGCCGATAGGGCAAAAAGGTTTACGAATGGCGACCTCATCATTTTAAGCGAAGCTTAGGACACCCCACCTATACAAGGTAGTCGAACGACCTGACTAAGGTCGCTGGAAAGCGCTGAATGCAGAGGCCACTTTAGATCGGTCATTTTGAAAATCCTTTGGAGAGGCATAGGTATGTCTAGTAGTGGACGTTATGCGGCTGTAATAATGAATGTGGTTACTGCGCTCTTCCAACAAATTAACTCTTAATATTCGTTCTCACCGTACTGGATTTCTCTCAAATTCTTTTGCCGTCACGGCTGTACGACTTTGGAATGCCCTTCCCGATAACATCATGAGAGCACAGACGCGGAATCACTTCAAAATGCTCGACACACTATCGCGAAAAAGCTTTGCTGCAATAATTTAAGTAAGTATATTTATTTTATGCTTATGTATTCATATTTATGTAAGTTTAAGTATGTAAATATGTATATGGATTAATGGAATTTATATATGAATATATATAAATTCCATTAATCCATTTAGTGTATATATCTTATGTAATTATACGAATTATATATGTTTTATTATTTGTATATAACACTCTTCTTTCTTTATTTTAAGTAGTTAAACTTGCACCCCATTTACTACCTTTTCTGCTACGTCTCTAAGGTGAACTGGTAGACAATGCTTAGCATTAAGTTTTACCTTTTGTATTATAATCGTTAGATTATTGTGCAATAAATATTAAATAAATAAATAAATGATGATGATGGTCAAGGCGTTTGCCTTGGGTGCAAATCCCGCTGGGAAGCATACCTATTTTGTAAAAAGTTGTTTCCAGTCTGGTTAGGATATTGCAGGCTTGAATCATCTGATTATCCGAAAATAAAGATGATTCCATGCTTCGGAAGGCACGTAAAGCTGTGGGTACCGAACGCCATCTAGCGTTTTTTTTTTCAACTTATTCAAGAAGGTAAAAGCCAGTAAGTAACCTCGTCAAATGGTCGCCCAGGGTTCTCTCTTGTTCTTGGTTCTTTAGGGTTATCTTCAGGCTCTGAAGCGTAACCGCTGAGAATGCCACCGGGATTACGCGCGGATGATGATGCTGATGAATTTGAGAATAATAAATAAATAAATCAATGTTCGCTAAGAAAAAGAAAACACCTAGTTAGTAACAATCTGAAAGGAAAACAAACCGAAAAAACACTGGTTCAATTCACCCACAAGCACTCTTACAGAAAAGACAAATATTTGGCTCAGAGTTCTGATGTCTTAACACATTACAAAGTTTGCCAGGAGTGGGCAAAGTTGTGGCGTGGGAAGGCTTCAATCAAAACGTATACAAAGTTGTAGGGAATAATAATCTACAGATATGTTAGTAAGTAACTTTATAGAGTAGATTAAAAAAGAATAAAAATATTTAGAATAGCCATCTTATCGCCGAGGCTACCTATGGGTGGCAGTATTTTTTCTAAATAAAAATTAATTATTAAATAAAGGCATGTATTTTAAACAATATTTGTATATTTCCTTTTTTCGAACAAAATATTTTAAAGTATTACCAAAAACACTGAATTGCACACTAATTATGTACACTAAATAAATAATAATTTTAAAGAACCGACAAATCACCAAATCGGCCATTGCAGAACATCTACTCGAAGCAGGCGCTAATCACTGGAATTGAATTTCATCGTACGCAAGTCCTCGCTGGCGATTGCTACTATCGCACTAGGATGGTACGTGAGGCGATTGAAATTAAGAAACATCCTAACAATTTCAACCGAGAAGATGGCCTTAAATTGTCAGCAGTGTGGAATCCAGTGATTAACAAAACACTACCCCGGTTTGGTGCACAATCGGTTAACCACCAGAATACGGTTGCGTTACGGAATAGGGACACTGTGAGTGTAGTGTGTGACGGTACTTGGAGAATGAACAATATGACGGTGGACGAAGATCACACCGGGCAGGGGGAGGCGTAGGCGTCATCGCTGCTTCAGTCAAGCTGGGACCACGTTCGGTGAAACGTCAGCAAAATAAATAAAAAAAGGTACGTTTCGCGTTAATTCCCGTATGCATTAATCAAATTTAGTATTTAAAATAAATCTTTTCAAAGAGAACGGAGACATCATTTAAAATTTTGCTACTACTAAGTTCTAGATAATCTTTCAAAGTATTGTATTAACTACTGTTTACAGTTTAAAGTGAGAAAGTTAAGCTTTAACGCACATTTGCGAAAAACGGCCACTTTTGGCAATGTGCGTAGTAAAGCTTAACGTTCTCATTATAAACTGTAAACAGTAGTTCACAAAATAGTTTGAAGGGTTATCTAGGACTTGGTAGTAGCAAAATTTTAAATAATGTCTCCGTTTCTTCAATATAATTTATTTTAAATAGGGGCAGCACTGGACCCCGGAAAATTTAGATACGGCCTTTATGGCATTTGCAGAACTATTTGACTGAACGAAGTTCTAACATAACCTAACCTATAGCACACATCAAATTTACCTATTTATTAGGGCGAACCTATGTTCGCCCTAACCTAGTAAATTTGCTGTGCAGTCAGTATTTATGATGAGATTGTTGATTTATTTGATGTAAATAAACGGGCAAGTGCGAGTCGGACTCGTACATGAAGGGTTCGTTCTTTAGCGTTTTAAAACATTGTACGGAGCTATCCTTACAATGTTTTAAAACGCTAAAGAAATACGTTTCTTGTATGACGACCCCCTTTAATTTTTAACTTTATTTTATTTTATGTATTTATTATTTTAGCGGCGATAATAGTACATAATCTGTGAAAATTGCAAGTATCTAGTTAATGCCATTATAAAGATCTAGTTAAAAGGCTGAAAAAACACGTTTTTTGTATGACGACCCCTTTTAATTTTTAACTTTTTTTATTTTTAGTATTTGTTGTTATAGCGGCCACAGTAATACATAATCGGTGAAAATTTCAAGTGTCTAGCTAATACGGTTTAAGAGATAGAGCCCTGTGACAGACGGACAGACGGACAGACAGCAGAGTCTCAGTAATACGGTCCCGTTTGCACCCTTTGGGTACGGAACCTTAAAAAGTATATAAATGATGAGATAAAATTGATGGGTGATTATTTATTTGATTGCAATGCAATTAATAATATCCCTTAAATAAATAGATAAGGACTAATAATAATAACACATATTAAGCTAGTTTCAAAGTAAGTTTTGAATTTTTGTTATGGGATACTAGCTAAACGATACTAGGTATATTTTTATAATAAAAAAATAACTACACTGTTTCAGTAGCAATACTTGTCTATAAAAAAAGTAATAAAAAAAATATTTTTAAAAACAAGCTTTTATATAAAGCATGAAGTTTAAAGTGCACCTCAAGGCGAATCAATTGAGCCTAAACTCGGTGGGTTATGTTGTTTTATCGCAGAGATGCTATGGCCACCTTCCAGCTTCATCATGAGATCAGGTCATTAGTACCATTATAACCACTTGACGACCTCCGTGGCGTTATGGTTAACACGCTAGACCGCTAATCCGGAGGTTCTGGGTTCGATTCCCAGCCAGGGCAAGTTGGAAAATGGCCTTTTTCAAATTTTCCTGGGTCTTGGGTGTTTATCTATATATATATTTATCATAAAATATGGTGTCATTGAGTTAGGATACCATAACACAAGTTTAAAACTTACTTTGAGGCTTCGTCCATATATATTTATATTATTATTATTATTATATTATTATTATTATATTATTATTAATATATATTATATTACACCAACTTACATAAGTATGTGTAGTTTCAGCTCAATCGAATAATGGAAGATGGGTCTAATGTAGCTTGCAAGATTTTATTACGGACTCAGACAACCGGACAGGAGAAACTAAATAGGTAATCGCTTGTATAAAATTATACTCAGCCGTTCTAAAGCCAGCATATAGGCATGAGCTAAAACAGACCAATATAAACTTATAGTTCATTCAGTATTATGTACTCGTATATATAGTTCAGACTTCAAAGTTGCATGAAGGAGAGTGTTGATCGATATATCGTCGGATCAAATGCTATTCTTGATCGAATTACCGAAATAGAGTGCATTTCTGTGTTTAAACTGTTTTAGAATAAGTACCTACTTCTGTGAACTGATTTTAAATTAGGTATTCCTTTCTATACCGGATCTAAATATATTGCTGATTAGTTGAAGAGTAAATATCTTGCTATCTGGACAGTTACTCCAAATGCGGCTCGACATACTACGTTTCGCCGTTGCAGTGTCAATTCATATTGAGCGCTATGAAATGGTGAAAACGTCTATTTTGGATTGGCTTTGAAGTAAAACTACATCGAATTGAACTATTTCGAATGACAGTCTCCGGAGGGGCGATCGGCATTTGCTAGAGTAAGAGATAGAGAATAAATATATAAATATATAGGGACAAATCACACTGATTAAGCTAGCGCCAAAGTAAGTATGAAACTTGTGTTATGGGATATTAACTCAACGATACTATATTTTATGATAAACACATATATAGATAAACACCCAAGACCCAGGACAATTTAAAAGGCCATTTTCCAACTTGCCCTGGCTGGGGATCGAACCCAGAACCTCCGGATTAGCGGTCTAGCGTAACGTGTTAACCTAACCATTACGCCACGGAGGTCGTCAATGACGGTTCTGAGCGACAGAATCTGAATCTGAAGTTCTGAAGACAGTAGCATAGGAAAATGCTGTTCCGTGCTGGCAGATGTGTCGCAACCCTTAAACAAAGGTATAGTTTACACATGTTACATCCCGAGGGGGGGTGCGACGAGCGAAGCCACGTCCGCCGTCCGACGGTGGAGGGCTTCGCGCAGGAGCGCCCCCGCCCATGGGGGACCCCTGCCTCCTTGCCTGGGAGCCAGCCTCGCTCCGGTTCATGCAGAGCATCAAGTGGTGCCGCCCATGGCACGCACTGCATGGCTTGGCAGAATGGCAGTCACGCGCGTAGTGACTACCCAGGCAGTAAAAACACAATTCATTTCGCTTCGCCACGCGACGCCTTTGTTCTACTGGCAGCCGCTGCCAGTCCCTACATTGGGTTAGGCTGTGACCCTTCCGGCCACAATGCAGACAGTCCGCGTCTCTCGCGACTGCTGCCGTATTAACCACCCGAGCACCAGCTCCACGCGGTGACGGTGGCTGCGCCTGTCTGGGCTTCCCTCGCCATAAGAGGCCCGAGGCTCCGCGTTCTGGCGCCCTAGATGGAGCCTCAAACTCCAAAAATTTATACAGGTCGGAAAAGGTAGGTAGGGTATTGCTGTCCCGCTCAGCAATCTCGCGTTCGAAACGCGAGCGAATATCGTTGGGTAGTTTGCCCAAAATAATGTGTACCAACAAAAACGACGTAATCGTAATTATACGAGTAGATTTGACACCGAGCGACCGTGTATCGTATCGTAAGTTTATACTACCGGTAGGTATATATAATAGGTAGCATGGTCTGCTTCTTCTTATTTTTATTTTTTGAATTGACAAATATAGGTTGCCCCAGGCACATCCTACTCTACCGAAGCCTTCTGTTTACAGTAAAATAAAACAAAACCGAAACGCAGAAACGGCTCATAAAACAATTGTCAGCGTCCCTCATCGCCATTTGTCTAAATAAATAGGGATAAAATTTCAAAGCTTTTAGCAAAATTGGGACTGCCGTGTATTTAGAGGCTTGTAAATAATTTTACACTTTTTACCTTCATTTGGAAGGAGTAGCGCAAAAAGTTCATCTGACATATATTTTTTCCAGTAATCCTCGTAATGTGTCCTTGTTTATTTGACTGGAATAAATAAAGACTTTCTTTTGACAAGTCTACTTTTAGTTTTTCAGTAAGTACATTAAATAACATAAAATACTGCAGAGAAGTTTGTGGCGCCTTTTCTTATCCAGTTGTACCTGTTAAAGTAGTAGTCTTAGCTTAGTAGCTTCGTTCGGTGAGTGAGAGAGCCGGAGCCTCCCCATCCCCCCTCCCCCTATAGGTACTAAAGGACTGACTGATAATTTCATACGCGTAATTCGATTTTACCTACGCACCAGAAAGTTTTTGTCAGTTTAAAAAACATTATGACTATTACAATCATCACCAACATTATCATCATCATCATCACCACCGTTATCATCATCATCAGCATCTGAGCGTATTCCCGGATGCATCATCAGCGGTAATGCTTTAGAGCCCGGGGCCGCTACAATGTTATCACAATATGACATGTAAAGCTTGCGAATGACTGCCAAATCCAATTTACAGAAATAAGTACCAATACTGAGAAGTCTATAAAAATAAACGGGCAAGTGCGAGTCGGGCTCGTACATGCAGGGTTCCGTACTTCCGTACAATGTTTTAAAACGCTAATGAAACAAGTATCTGGTATGACGACCCCCTTTAAATTCTACCTTTTTTATTTTTAGTATTTGTTGTTATAGCGGTCACAGTAATACATAATCGGTGAAATTTTCAAGTATCTAGGTAATGCCATTAAAAAGATCTAGTTAAAAACGCTGACGGACAGATGGACAGACGGACAGACAGCGGAGTCTCAGTAATAGGGTCCCGTTTGCACCTGGCCTACAGGCCTGACGGCACCCGTTCACGAATTGACGCGTGGATCAGCCATCACTGAACTCAACCATATTGATCGATATTCGTGGTAAGGAGAGTAAATACATCATTATATTGGTTTGTCTTTACTGCCCACTCCAGTAGTTGGCAGTTTAGTACTACCCACAGCTTACTCACGTCGTAAAATATTATACGATGCTCATATACCACAGTAGTTATTAATAACGTAGGTTTGTAAGATCATTCTTTAAAAAAATCTTTGTTACATACGTATGTATTTGTGAAACAATCAGTATTATGGAGTGTATTTTTTTGTTGCACAACGGATCAGGGAATGCTGCCAGCATATTGGTTATATTTAAGAACGACATACAAGCGAGAAAGCAAGTGAACCTACATACATAAACTATCACATCTAGTGCAGATAGAGCTAGACTTTAAGTAGATAGAGGCCAGGGCTGCAAGACTCAAAGGCTTTTAGGGCAATGGTGGGCCAGAATGTGGTAAAAGCATTGACTTATATATTACTAGCGTAGGTCAAAGGTATCAAAATACGTTGCTAGCAACATCGCCTTGCTAAGTAATTTATTTTTTTAACAGACTTGGTGTTTCACGGGGATTGTGATAAGTATCAAAACTTTTTGAGGTCGAAAACACTGCGTTGTGATTTTGCGGACCTGGTATTTCTTAACAAGTAATATTCTTCTTGTTATATTGGCTTCCTAGAAATAAAACAATGATCTTCTTCTTTCCTCGCTTTTTCCCTATTTGGAGTCGGCTCTGTATATCAACTCCTTCCATAATTTTCTGTCCTTCGCCATCTCTATACTAACCCCCCGTTCCCCCATATCCGATCTCACGCATTCATCCCACGTTTTTTGCCAGATTTTCGGCGTCCCTTCTCATCACGTGGCCATACCAGGTATATAGATACATAAATCATACCAGGTCAGGCGATGGTTTTTAATTTGTCGACTATTGGCGCCACCTTTAGACTCTCTCTAATATTGAGTATATTAGAGATCCTATTCCGGATCTTATCCATTTTAATAACCTCGGATATCTATCTTAGCAATTTAGTATACGCATCTCAGTACCTTGTAATATCTTGTAAATAAAACAATCATCATTTCTCAAAAATACTATGTGTACTTATATGTAGGTATACAACGGGTAACAAAAAGGGGGTATCAACCCGAAAGGATGTTAACGTACTAACCAATGTGAACAGTTTTTACTATGGGACCATCCCTGAAATCGCGAAAAAAATATCTGCAGCTCTATACAAAATTAAAAACCTACCGTGCCAAAATGCTGCAGCTGCAGATTTCTTTTTGTGACACGTTGTTTAATTAGTCTATACTCTATACATATATACTATGAATAGTGACGTCGCAATTTATTTGCACAACGCCCATCAGTTGTTAGCAACAATAGTAGCAACTCCATAAAAACGCCATCACTCGGAATAGAAAGCAAACATTAGCTTAAAATAAACTTGAGATTTGTTGCTCGACATTAGAGTTTACGAGACCATCCAGTTTTATTATCTGTAGCGTTTAAATCATCCATTTTGTCGGGGAAACAAAATAAATATAAAACTACATGTACCTAGATTTCTCGAGGTTATTTGGGGATATTTAAAAACATACATACATACTGTCACGCCTGTTTCCCACAGGGGTAGGCAGAGACTATGGACCTCCACTTGCTACGATCCTGAAAGACCTCTTTCGCTTCACCTACACTCATCAACCTCTTCATACATGCCCTTCGGTTACGGGTACTTCTTACCTCTCCCTATTTCAGAACGTTTGCAATCTGATCGCAGAACGTTCTCCGAGGTCGACCCTGTCCCGCTCTTCCTTTCACACTTGCCTTATAAATATTTTTTGTGAATCTATTTTCATCCATCCTTTCTACATGCGCGAACCATCTTAACATCCCTTGCTCTACTTTTGTCACTACGTCCTCTTTCACTCCACACCGATCCCTTATAACATCATTTCTTATTCGGTCTTTCAAGGTAACACCACACATACTCCTCAGCGCTCGCATTTCAACTGCATTTATTATACTTTCATGCTTTCTCTGCCATACCCAACTCTCACTACCGTACATTAAAGTAGGTATTAGTACTCCTTTATGAACGGCAAGATGTGCCTTATCTGATACCTTCCTGCTGGTCATAAAGGAATGCAACGCTCCATTCACTTGGTTACCCGCATTCACTCTTCTTTCCACATCACCCTTTAAAAACACAGTCAATAAATATAATATTATAAAGACAAATCACACTGATTGACCTAGCCCCAATTGAAGTTTGAAGACTTGTGTGTATGGGATATCAACTCAATAATACTATATTTTGTAATAAATACATAAATGTATAGCCCATCGCAGACGTAGCTATAATATATGTTATAGCAATACATATTAAGATATATTTTACACAGTAATCTTCGAGCGACCACAGACGGATCTATAATATATATGACGCTATTTCTATGACGCTATTAAAATCAACATCATACCTACGAGCGTCTTCCCGGTTGCATGCCCAGCAGCAGAGCCCGGAGTCCGCTAGCTAAACCAAGATGATTTGACGAGGCTACTGGTGTTTACACAGAGCGACTGCCGTCTGACCTCCGCAACTCAAAGGGTAGACCAGAACCAATCCTAGGATAGGTTTTAACAAACACCAGATGGCGTTCGGGACCCACGAGCTTATAGATAAACATCCAAGACAAGGCCAAAGGCAGTTTGAAAAATAATATTTTTCAACCTGCCCTGGCTGGGGATCGAACCCAGAACTTCCGAGTGACGACTAAACTGTTAACTAATACGCCATCGATTAGAGGAAAACCTCTGAAGAACAGACAAATTTTTTACTTCTGAAAAAAAATTGGGAAAATAGGTAGAGGTGAAAAAAGAAAACGATTTGTTGTGTACAATTCTTTACACAACTTTCTGCTACGAAACCTTAGATCTCAATTTTATTCCCTTTGGTTTAACACACAGACCAAGGTTTAACACAAAAAATCCAGAATCAATATCCGGAAAGCTCTAACTCGATTCGCGTTTAAAAAGGCAGTGCGTGCACACTATCTCTGAAAACTGTTGAAGGTTATATTAATATAAAAAATATGTAGTTTATGTATGCGATTTATTGTGGTATAATTTATATACATATGTATATTTTTGTTTAGGTTTCATATGATCTCTGGTTTATTTCCGCCACGCTTAGATCGTGCTGTGTTAACATTTAGAAATTAAATAAGGAGATTTATCAGAAATCCTGTGTTTGTGATCCAAACTCATAATAAAATATTGAAGAGGATGTCGAGTGGTTTGGGGCCTTACACGATCGCAAATTCATCCAGGAGTTTCACAGGTAAGTGGTGGCAAACGCGAGTAATCTTGATTACATTAACACCTCGTTGTTTTCTCAACATATATATATGTTTACACATTGCTCTGGCTAATATATGGCTTTGGTAGTACAGAGAGGGTCGTGCTCCTGCAGTGGAGACTAAAAAACTTCATGATGATGATGACATTGTGGAATAGCATTCTTCTTCTTATAAATGTTGACTGGTAGAAAATACAGTAAATGGCCTTAAGGTCGCCATTTACAGTTATTGCAATAAAGTTAATGAATACAATAAATAAAAATAAAAAAATACAAAATTATACTAAAATAAGTATGTATTGCTTTATAAAAGGACCTACTTTCTTATTTTATATATATATATATATATGAGTACGTAATAATCATCTCGAAAACTTGCGAACTTTTATTTTCACAAATTTCCTCAGCAGGTTAATCAAACCAACGCAACATCTGGCTCCACTTTCCCGAACTTACCCCTCCCTCATTCATAATAAATATATTCTGCAAATAGCTCTATAATATGCAGTGAATGGGTGGAATAATAATACTGTTTAGTAAACTGATAATAAAGGGGATTTATAATATTTATAGAATACAATCTCTCGCATGCATGAATATATGAAGCATGAAGGGTTTCATACCTCCGTACAATAATTTAAAGCGCTGAAAAAAACACGTTTCTTGTATGACGACCCCTTTAATTTTTAACTCTATCTTATTTTTAGTATTTGTTGTTATAGTGACCACAGTAATACGAGTACATATACGGTGAAAATTTTGAGGGATAAAGCCCTGTGACAGACGAAAGGTCAGAGGGACAGACAGTGGAGTCTCAGTAATAGGGTCCCGTTGCACCCTTTGGGTACGGAGCCTTAAAAATGGGACGGAAAAACAAACAAATACACGCTAAGGATATACTTACCTAAATGTTTACCGAACCTTCTACCCGAGCAAGTCAGCAAATCTCGTTTCAAGTCAATTTATCGAATGAATGGCAGAAATCGAAGGGCGGATGGTCGCGGACTGATGAAATTTAATGGAGTAAATAGATTACTCTAGACGGCGCTTGATTGAATTCAGCTGAGGACTTGCAAGATATTTTAACCCAGTTCTTGTCTGTGAATAAAGAACAATAGTACAATTGATTTGTTCATGTATGATACACGGGAGATAATCCGTGAGGTTTAATTTAGGAATATTTAAATAAACATTTTTGTTTATTTAATCTTTCGAATAGAAATTGTACAGAACAATAGGCAAACTTAACGCTAGAAGCGTATTTTCGTTTAGTAATCATGCTGGTAAACGGTCTTTTCGATTTTTATTTCCAGGATCAAAACTCTAACATCCTTTTTAGAGAATGTCGAGTTCATATCTTCTGTGCTTTTTTGTCTTTACTGGGCAACGACGACCATCTTTGTGTGATCACTTAATTTCTATCCTGGCTCGTCTTTCATTGTGCATCCTGTGAACAGTTCTGCCTAGTTCTATCTTAGTATGGTAGTTTTATGTCCCACATCAGAGATTTCTGTTTTAGAGCCAGGCGAAGTGTTGCGTGATTTTTTCTCCCTTGTTTTACTGCTTACTGGGAGAGATCTTTGTTAACAATGGGACATCATGGATTTGTAAAAAATCGTTATTGTTAACAACAAGATATTAAAAATATTAAAAAATAATCAGTATCAGTATAACTAAGCATCATCCAAATCAAAGTTATGAGAGTTCATAAAAACGACGAAACGTTTCGAGAAAAGGTAGGTAGTGCCATTGCGCTCCGCTTGGCTCGTCTTGGCGGGGGCACCTCCATGCCCCCAGATCCGACCTTTACTTAATTTGGTCCAGCAGTGGAACAATATAGGTTATACAGGCAGTATAATAATCTTCTTTTTATTCGTAGTGTCGATGACTGAAACTTATACAGGGTTTAAAAAAATATACGGAACATATTTTAAGGGTAAATTCAGGGCTTGATACTGAACATGTTTCGAAATATGACACATATTTTTCGGCTTCCCATACAAGTTGACCGATCAGCTGATCCGAGTTTGTATGGAAATCCAATAATTATTTTTCATAATCCAATATATGTTCTTTTAGGAAAGTTGTGGGACCTCGACCTGTCCCGGGGCGAGTGTGAGTAGGAGTGGAGAATAAACTCGATAACAACACAGATTATTATAATTTATCATCTGATACAGACTGTTACATAAGAATACGGAGTATAAGAGACTGTTATAAAAGAATAATATTTAATAAGGTACAACAGATAGAGAGAGGTGAGCGATCAGCTTCAGAGATGATGGTGGAATGAATGAAAAGAGATCAGTCAATGATTTGAAAATGGAATGAAAGGGAATTTGAAATGAAATGAAGAATGAATAAACGGGCAAGTGCGAGTCGGACTCGTACATGAAGGGTTCCGTACCTCCGTACAATGTTTTAAAACGCTGAAGAAACACGTTTCTTGTATGGCGACCCCCTTTAATTTTTAACTTTATTTTATTTTTAGTATTTGTTGTTATAATGGTCATTGTAATACATAATTGGTGAAAATTTCAAGTATCTAGTTAATGCCATTATAAAGATCAAGTTAAAAACGCTGAAAAAAACACGTTTCTTGTATGACGACCCACTTTAAATTTTAACTATTTTTTATTTTTAGTATTTGTTGTTATAGCCGATTATGTATTGTTGTGGCACAATACATAATCGGTGAAAATTTCAAGTGTCTAGCTATTACGGTTCAATTGATAGAGCCCTGTGACAGACGGACAGACAGACGGACAGACGGACAGACAGCGGAGTCTCAGTAATAGGGTCCCATTTGCACCCTTTGGGTACGGAACCCTAAAAACGGACAGGATGAGATGAAGAAAGGAGGTTTGGACATGATGCATGCAGCATCGTTACAAAGTTATTCAGTATCATGGACTGAATCATTTGTTCGGTATAGGACAGATTCTGGGATTGGACAGATTCGTGGATTCGACAGGTTCTATCCACTTTTAAAAAAGTTGGAGTATATTTTTAGGTAATATGATTGCATGTTTGTTCGAAGATGACTCAAAAATCTTCAATCAGAACCCAAATCATCTCAAGGAATTTCGTTTTTCTAGTTACCAGTAGGCACGTTTCAATATTTTGGGGCCGCCGGCCGGTTCGGTGTAACAATTTTTTCCCGCCGACAAATCGGACTAGTACGTGAGAAGTCTGCCAATGAGACCGGACAATATCCTGTGATTTTGTATTAATATCCTTGCTGTGATGAAATCCAAGATCGTAACACCTGGGGTGTGAACATTGGTATAAATAATGTGGTGACACATCAAAGGAACAATATATATTAGGTATATAGGATTATATAGGAATTTATTGGTATAAATAAAGTGGTGAAAAATTGGAGGAACAATATATATTCTTCTTCTTCGTCTAACCGCATTCCCGGTTGCATCCTCAGCTGTGCTGCTTTGGAGCCCGGGGTCCGCTTTCCCGCTTTTTCTTCTCCAAATATAATATGCATGTCAATGGTCACCCAAGGATGCCAAAGACCTTGTAAAATGGAGAAGAAATAGCCGGAACACTCAATGATGTGGCTATAGTTTTACAACCGGCCGCCGCCCGACGTTAACCCTCCTTGGGAATGCAATTGTAGCATGAGATGTTTGTGCTCAGTCCTTTTGTCGCCTCTTACGACATCCACAGGAAGAGATGGAGTGGTCCTATTCTAACCCGGAACCACACGCTTAGGAACAATATATATTATACAAAGTGGAAGGGACATACCCAACGAGATCTATGTACTTACGTACTAGAGAAGACGCCACATACAACAGTAGTGTTCTATTCATCATAGGCTATCACTGTTCACCTCACATTAGTCACTCGCTAGCAATACGCGCATAATACACTCCACGATTCATTAAAGAAAACACTGTCAACTTAGTCAAAAATGCCTTGGTGTGTGTTGAGATACTGCACTAGTAATTCAAAGAATAAAGCAAAATATAAAGGAATAACTTTCCATCGGTAAGTAACTAGATTTCATTGATTGAAAATTAAATACGGACTGCCAAATTTCGGCTGCCATAATGTATGAAGTGAGTGAATGATCTGTCAACCGATTGAATATTTCGTCATAGACCTACAAAACAGAAGTGAAATGTAGACATCATAAATATGCCTACATTTCACTTTCTTCATGGATGCATCGAAAAACTATTTGTTTGCTACTCAGTTATTAATGTTTGTAAAACGTTTAAAAATGTTTATATTTATAATTTTTATCTACATATGCTATAAATGCTTTACAAAAGTTTCCTAAAATCCCATAAATCCTTTATAAAATTAAGTCACATCTTGAAACGTCTCACTAGAACCTCCGAGGGCTCAAAAGTTTTGTATGTGGGGGCTGTACCCCTACATTCTGTTACAAAAACCTACAAAATTTCTGAGCCCTTTGAGGTGCCCCGCGCAACTTGAAACTACTGTCAGATTTTGGATCCAAGATGGCTGCTTACACATTTTTGATGTTTTATTATGTTTGTCCCTATAATTCTGTTTCCTCGTAACTACTACACGGCTAAATAGATTTTGATAAATTATATGTGGTTAGATTCATCTTAATCACTTGAGTGTCATAGCACAGAATAAATACCAGTAGTAGCCATAGGCTATATTAAAATTTTTGGAAAGCATAATGGCGGATTTTTGGCGCCCAATTGCGCAGCATACGTGTATGATTATATAATACATTAAATACATAGATAGCTAACAAAGAAAAAAAAACTAATAGGTATACAAGTACAAGAAATCACTTTCTTCTAGTGCAAAACATTATGTAAAGAATTTAAGTAAGAATAATAAAAGGTTACTAATGAAACAGATATGTGCAGTTTAACTTTTACCTTTACAAATATGATAAGAAAAAAAAACAAAGAAAAAACACATTAAGAATGCAGCCGCCTCCCCTTCCGTGAAGATCGTAAAAGCTAGTCGTGGGTCTACAATCTAAAAATCTATATAACCATACAACCATCCATACACCCATCCGTACATCCAGCCATACTTACCAACATTCGCGTTTGTTAAAATATATGTAGGATTTAATTTGAACCATGTAGGTACTCGTAGGTAGGTAAAAATATATTGACCTTTCTGTACTACTCTCGTGTTTAGTCTATGAGAATGAAGAATGAATGAATAATCGAAT
The DNA here is from genome assembly GCA_963576875.1 of Acrobasis repandana. Classification (NCBI taxonomy): domain Eukaryota; kingdom Metazoa; phylum Arthropoda; class Insecta; order Lepidoptera; family Pyralidae; genus Acrobasis; species Acrobasis repandana. The sequence continues at coordinate 2,516,376 of OY756230.1, read as the reverse complement.
CTGGGACATGGCCGTGTAGGAAGACGCCGAGTCTATATATTCATGTCGATGGACATACCCGTAATAAATCAAACCACGTGCTATACTAGATCATTTTAGTATAATGAAATTAAAATAACAGTCGAAAAACAAAAAAGAAATTTGACATTCCCATACAAATGGCTCGAGCGGCTGCACACTTTTGTATGGAGATGCATAAATTTTTTCTTGTTTTTTGACTTTTATTTTAATTTTATTATACTATAATGATCTAGTATAGACAGTGGTTCGATTTATTTCGGGTATGTCCCTTCCACGTTGTATAGGATTATATTAGGTCCTTACATATGAAATTGCCGTTCAGTATCAAAAAAGTGAAACAAGTTTTTTTTAATGAAATTATTATTTAATCAATCGAAGTATGCGCCGTTGTTATCGATACACTTCCGCCATTTTATAGGCAGATCATTGATACCTTTGGAAAAAAAATCCTGGGAGCGAGAGTCTATGAACTGTTTGAAGGCGGTTTTGACTGCCTCATCAGATTTGAAATTTTTTCCTTATCGAAAGTTATCCAAATTTTGAAAAAAGTGGTAATCGGTTGGGGCAAGATCTGGAGAGTATGGTGGGGGACGCAGAGGTTCCAGTCGCAGCTCCTCTAACTTGGCGATCGTTTGATGTGCAGTGTGTGGTCTAGCGTCATCCTGAAGGAGCAGTGGGCTAGAGCCCACCTATTCATCAGTCTCGGTTTTTAAATGGCGAGCTTTTCCATCATTGTTTGCAATTGTTGGCAATACAAGTCTGCAGTAATCGTCTGGCCTGATCTCAAGAAGCTGTAGTGGATAACACCAGCACTGGTCCACCAAACACTAACCAGATACTTCTTTTTGGTCAGTTTTCGCTTAGGGCAAGGGTTTGCCGGTTCTCCAGGGTCAAGTCATTGTGATGATCGCTTCCGATCGTCGTACAGGATCCATTTCTCATCACAAGTCACGATACGGTTCAAAATCCCCTCATTATTGTGGTGATTAAGCAAATAAACGCAGCAAGCAACGCGTGTTTGTTGGTTTGCTTCAGTCAATTCGTGCGGTACCCACTTTTCGAGTTTTTTAATTTTTCCGATTTTGCGGAAGTGGATAAGTTTCGTTTTGTCACTTACGCCGAAGGCTGCTGCTAATTCAGAAGTGGTTTGAGATGTATTCACTTCTACTATCGCCTTCAATTCTTCGTTATTCACTTGAGTATCAGGTCGTCCACGAGGCTCATTGTGTAAATCGAAATTTCCAGAACGGAAACGTTGAAACCAAAAACGCACCGTTCGTTCGTTAGCGGTGCCTGGTCCATACACGTCGTTAATTCTTCGAGTCGTTTCTGCAGCACTGGTGCCACGGTGGAACTCGTATTCGTAAATACCGCGAATTTTCAATTTGTCCATAGTTGTTGTTATAGCAATGTTGAAACTAAAACAAATTATGTTAAAACAAATGAAATACGAATTTTAAAACAATATTTTTCTGGCTTTATTTCGAAATAAATTTGAATTTGGAATTCCTAATGAAACGCAAGATATTTGATTTTAAAGTTGCCAGTATTGAAAATCGGCAATTTCATATGTAAGGACCTAATATAGGAATTTACTTGCTGCACAAGATTTCCTTCCTACCATGGCAATAATTTAAAAATAATTTATTTTGGTATAAAAAATTGGTAAAACCAATAAAAAATACCCGGAACGTACAAATGGAACCTTTCGTAGTAAGCAGGTGTACTTAGACAAATACCCTCCTCACAGCACCTTTACTTTTTTCTACTCCTTTTCGGTACATGCAGACTATGAAACTCATTACGAGTACCACCTCGATACGTGAATCTCAATCGATTTCTATGTTTTAAATACGAGTCTCTCTCTCTCTCATCTCAGCGTATTCCCAGTTGCATCCGCAGCTGCAACGCTGCGAAGCCCGGGGTCCACTTTTCGACTTTTCCTTCTCCACTTCGCACGGTCTTGAGCATCCTTGGTTGTAAGACCACTGGCACGCATGTATTATCCTTGACGACGTGTTTTAAATACGAGTAAAATAGAGTCGTAAGATCATTAGTTATAGGAATCATCAATTTTTAGACGCCAACTATCCTTTCTGATCTTATTTTCCTAAAGTTTGACAGGGACAGAATGCTTTAGCATTAAGTCTACATATTGTAGCTTTTAGCTCAATAAAAGTTTTGAATAAAATAAATAAATATATTCTTATATTTTTTATATGTATATTGTTCATATTTTTTGTAGTGTACCCGTGTGGTTCCGGGTTAGAATAGGACCACTCCATCTCTTCCTGTGGATATCGTAAGAGGCGAATTAAGGACTAAGCACGAACATCTCGTGCTACAATTGCATTTCCAAGGAGGGTTTATGTCAGGCAGGCGGCCGGTCGTAAAACTGTAGCCAAATCATTTAAACTGTTCCGGCTATTTCTTTTCCATTTTGCGAGGTCTTTGGCATCCTTGGGTGACCATTGACATTCATGTTATATTTGGAAAAGAAAAAGCGGGAAAGCGCACCCCGGGCTCCGAAGCAGCACAGCTGTGGATGCAACCAGGAACGCGCTTAGACGAAGAAGATTGTTATATATTTTTTTTAGGGAATCTTTCTGTATCTGTATTTATCTTAATTACTAGCCGGTTCACTGGAAGAGATCCCTATACGGGATAAGTTTGCCGTTTTATTACTTTTCTGTTCTTGTATCTGTTTATCTGTGTACAATATTTATTTATTTAAAAAACTTTATTGTAAATCAGCGATAGTTACACATAATAAAATAAAAAAGGTAATTTACAAATGGTGGACTTATCCCAGAAGGGATCTCTTCAGTCAACCAGAAGGGCAGAGGACAGTTACAAATTTAGTAGAAAGGCAGAAGTACGTACAGACAATAATGCTTTATAAACAAACAAACATTATCGCTTGTATCTTTAAAATCCCCTTTAAATTGAAAAATCTTTTGAAGAGTATAAGCTAAAAGCTCGGCCAAATCCACTGTAGACACAATATGGATACAATAAATAAAAGCAACCAGAAGGTTAGTTTTCATGTCAAGACAAAAAAAATAATTTTGAGACTCATCGATATATGTGATTTTTTTTCAACAAAAAAGTATCCTATGTACCAAAGATATAGGAGGTATAGTACGAGTACATCCTTTCTTGATCTTTGCTATGTACCCTATCTACCTGCTGGATTGTGAAAGCGGAAGTCATTTTCAAGGTTCGGTAATCCTGATATGAACTCTTATTGGTTCGCCGTATGTTCGTCCGCAGCTTAGCTTAGAGACTGCAAGAATAGCTGTCATTTTTCATAACTATTACGAAATGCCATAAAAAGAATGATATATTATGAGGGCGTAGCATGGAGCACAATATTAAAGACTAATATATTATATGCGATAAGGCCGCCTTTTGTATTCTAAAATTTATTAAATTGTGTAATGTGTGTTGTTAAATTGTGTTCAATAAAAAGTAAAATAAATAGATAATATCTATTCCTCTCGTGTCTAACAAAATAAAACAAGCAAAAAATATAAATTGAAGTTTTTCATTCATTGGATGGCATGCAATACTCGTACAAAACCAAAGGTTAGGCAAAAAGCCGAATGCGATTTGATGGAAGAACTACCATTACATATTTCTCCAAATAGCCTCTATGTTTTTCTCTCAAAATGCCGGAGTGAAAAGACATTCTTTGATACATAACGAAGGATCGGATATTCGAATGCATATGTACCTACTCTGTTGCTGGCACCTACGAGTATATCTAGAGGCACAATCATAGATAAAAACTGCTACTTTATGACTATAAAAATATATAATAAATTACCAGTTGACATAAAAACTCTTAATTTTAATAATTTTAGACAAATGTTATTTAAATGGTTAGTTGATTAATGTTTCTATGATATTAAAGAATTTTTTGACAGTAAGTAATAAAAATGAAATCAAATATGTAAATTTACCTAATAGATTTCAGATGTAAATTTTTGCATGCCTGTTTTATAGAGGCAGGTAATTATTGTATGACCCTTGTAAATAAAAAGATTTTATTTCATTTCATTTTACCTATAGTTGAGATTCTAGCTACTATGGAATACACTTTTTTATCGAAAGAAATTAAAATTTAAGGTGAGATGTAATAAATCCAATTTAAATCAAACGACAGTTGCCTTGCTACAACGTAATATGTTTGCCCGGAATCCCGGAATTTTGTTTATAATAAAAATATTTTGTGAAGCCGCTTCTATAATTTGTTAGCCAAAAAATAACTTTAAGTAAATATGCATCCGATAATCTGATCTCTATACGTAAGTGATTTCATAATGAAAATTTACTCAATAATAAAGATAACCTTCTGATCGTATAAATTGGCAACAGACTGCGGGCTGTTGTGACTCGCAGATTACGGAACCGGAAGATCCTCTGATTTTCGCTTCAGTTCGCCCAAAAATTGCATTAGGCCCAATTTAGCTGCGGATAGCACAATTTGTTCACTTTATTGAAAGAAATTAATATAAATTACATTTTTGTGTCATAAATTGGAGTATGCTAATGGACAGACCAATTAAAATAAAATGTTCATTTTATTGAGCGAGAGAGCGAAGCGAGCGAGGGATATAATTTAAGTTGGGGCGAAAATACATTGTTTGTATGTATGTATGTATGTTTGTTCCGCGATAACTGCCAAACCGATGGTCCGATTTTGATGAAACTTGGTAGGTATGTAGGAAATATCAATAGAATTTTCAAGTTCGTTGGGCATCAAAATCGGTTCAGTAGTTTTTGAAATATTAATAAAAAATCGCGAGAGCTAAGTTCGCGGCGAGCTACTAGTTTTATGGGGATTTAGATACAGATACACTTTCACGTCTTTATCCCTAACGGGGAAGACAGAGCCTAGGGCAGCAGGACCCAGACCACTTTTAGCGTGATTGTGGACATGTAGGTGAAAAAAGAAAACCATAATAGTGATGGGTTGCTAACCGCATCGCCTATTGATATGATTCAGATTTTGAGTTCAGAATTAATGGGGATTTAGAAGAAAAAGAAAATAAGTTGCACAGTTTACGTTTTAGTGTTGGGCCACATTTGTCAGCACGGACCAGCACTTTCCTATGGTGCTATTCTTTTCTGTCGCTCAGTCATTTTGTCCCAACCCTTAGGCACTGGCTGTGCGTCTGTGAGGCACGAGTTCGATCTTCCTTGATCTAATAAAGGAATACTGCTATAAAATACTGACTGATTATCTCTTTACTTTTATATCAAAAACCATACGACAAACACGAAAACTGAGTGTTTGGTTAGATTAAATCGAGTGAGAGATATCGTGTCGCTTCAGGCGCCGTAAAATAAACAGGGGTCCATTATGTGTTCTCCAATCTCTATTTGGCGTCATAAACCGCTAGATTGTGCTGGTTGTAACCGCTTCTAACTAGTTTTAACCGGTTCACAGCGGAATTAGATTGAAGTAATGGCGGTTTTAGGTTGTACTTAGTTTAATTGTAATGTGGCTGTTTGTTTGTACTCGTATTTGCTGTTTTATATATATTGAGAAAAAAAACTGAAAAATATATCAGTCATCAAAAAGACAGAAAGCTATCTTTGTTTACTTTATATCTACAATTTATATGTTTATTTATGGTTTTCAAGACAAATTGAAATAAAATAATGAAATAAGAAATGGTGAAAAAATACCATGTGGGCAGGACTCGAACGCGCGACCTTGGTCTCAATACGACCATGCTCTAACTAACTGAGCCATCACGTGTTCAGTTTAATTTTAGTACTTTAGTACTGCATCTTGAATGCCTAAAAATCCTACAAACATAACAAATTGAAAGTCTTTGCATAAGAACAGTAGTTCATCGTATGCCCTGTATAGACTATTGAATAAAGTAAATACTGAGGTAAGTACTAATAACATACTATAGCCTAGTGGAATCAGTTCTTCGATATAGTATAATTTTTGGGGAAAATTATACCGATAAAGTTTTAGCACTCAAAATGCAAAAGCGTTGTAAAATATCGATGTACTTACTGTATTCATCACAGTAGACACAGCCTCTGTATGAATTTGCGTGTCGATCTGACGTCAAATTGACTTTATTTAGGATCGTCACTTTTAGTCCGTGTATGCCAATTCATTAGATCGGACATTGAGCTCTCTACTGTAAAATACCTTAATCTGCCGTTTTGAGCCATAGAAACTCGTCGAAAAACTTTTAGGAAGTAATAAAAAAGATTCCTTCCGTTTGTAAGTGAATTTCTTATTAAATATTGTATTGAAAATTGGCACGCCAGGTTTTCATACAAATTGAAAGACTTTCTTTATCTAGCAGTATAAATAAATAAATATAAATAAATATATACGGACAAATCACACCGATCAAGCTAGCCCCAAAGCAAGTTTTTAAACTTGTGTTATGGGATACCAACTCAACGATACTATATTTTATGATAAATACATATATAGATAAACACCCAAGACCCAGGACAATTTAAAAAAGGCCATTTTCCAACTTGCCCTGGCAGGGAATCGAACCCAGAACCTCCGGATTAGCGGTCTAGCGTGTTAACCATTACGCCACGGAGGTCGTCATCAGTATATACATACAGATCTATGGTATTCATAATGTTCAGAAGGTAGATTTACATGAGTTTTATATCTGTGATTTTAAAAGCCAAATAGCAATTCTCTGCGTTCTGGGATGATGAAAGCCACCCCAACAGTTTACAGCGCTCATTAGCAAGCGTCCATTGCCGGTAATCGAGCTTCAAACGGAATGCATATTCAAACCGCTCATGAAAGCCGTTTCAAAGGTCACTGTTGATGACGCAAATAAGTGTTATTCATATTTAATATATTTACGCAATATTACAAGGTGAAACGTGCTTAAATTACAGCGATAAAGTTCAGTTAATTACTAGGTGGCTTACACTAAACATTGATGCAGTCGGCCCCCGGAAATAGAAGCACGCGATGTTCTAAGGCCAAATGTGTCAAAAGGCCAAAGAAAAAATCAAATATTTGAAGATAATTTTAAGGTTTATAGTTTTTATATATACAGATAAATTTCTTTGACAAAGCCCTTCTTCAACAAATTGCCTTCATATATTCGAAATGTAGACTCTTTACCCTGCTTCAAGTATCAGCTACGCAATTACATTATTCAAAACTGCCCAATGCTCGAGTAAAAAAAAGTTAAAAAATAAAACCTAATTGACATTATCACTCAAAGTGGTTATCTGCTATGTAAGGTTCTTATTTTTGTGCTGCTGGAATATTCATAATAATTATACAGGGACTTACAAAATATACTGAAACTATTTTAAGGGTGAATTCAGTCAATGATACTGAACAACTTTCCCCAAGGAACATATATCGAATTATGAAAAATATCTTTTGGCCTCCCATACAAGTTGACCGATCAGCTGATCCGAGTTTGTATGGAAAGCCAAAAAATATTTTTCATATTTCGACATATGTTCCTTGGGGAAAGTTGTTCAGTATCATGGACTGAATTCACCCTTAAAATAGTTTCAGTATATTTTGTTAGACGTTATATATATCTAATTGACCGAGCGAGGGCTATAATTCAAGTAGGGGCGAAAACACATTGTTTGTATGTATGTATGTATGTTTGTATTTTTGTTCCGCGATAACTGCCGAACCGATGGTCCGATATTGATGAAATTTGGAAGGCATGTAGGAAATATCCATAAAATTTTTAAGTTCGTTGGGCATCAAAATTGGTTTAGTAGTTTTTGAAATATTAATAAAAAATCGCGAGGTCTAAGTTCGCGACGAACTACTAGTCTATCTGTAGCCAAATACGGTAACTGATTTTTAGTTATGTACTCTAAGTACAAATTTTGTTATTAATATTTCACCGCATACAGGTTCAGTAGTAGCAGATTTTAATAAGTTTTTATTATTATGTAGCCATAAAGGAAAAACCGCAGACTCATGCCCATTAATTAAAAACAAAAAACAAAAGTTATCACAAGTTGTTCATAATAAAACGTTTTCAATGGCGACGAAATTACAAACAATAACTTGCAAAAACTTCTAAAGTTTCGTAGGATGCTGAAAAGCCGATAAATAATTAAGTTGCCGAGTAATTTGTTAGGGAATTCGCTAAAATGTGACACCATTGTTACAATTTGTATGCCGTTAACTAGGCATTACGGTCGGGCTTTCCCCTCCAATTTATGACGAAAAGCAAAACACCAGGCAAAGCTTAGTTTAAGATACTGTAAGTGTGAAATTAAATTTTAAAAAATTTTAAGCTGGAGTACATCAAGGTTTCACACTCAGCCCGCTACTGTTTAACGTCACTATGAACCAGTCAATGATACTGAACAACTTTCCCCAAGGAACATATATCGAATTATGAAAAATATCTTTTGGCCTCCCATACAAGTTGACCGATCAGCTGATCCGAGTTTGTATGGAAAGCCAAAAAATATTTTTCATATTTCGACATATGTTCCTTGGGGAAAGTTGTTCAGTATCATGGACTGAATTCACCCTTAAAATAGTTTCAGTATATTTTGTTAGACGTTATATATATCTAATTGACCGAGCGAGGGCTATAATTCAAGTAGGGGCGAAAACACATTGTTTGTATGTATGTATGTATGTTTGTATTTTTGTTCCGCGATAACTGCCGAACCGATGGTCCGATATTGATGAAATTTGGAAGGCATGTAGGAAATATCCATAAAATTTTTAAGTTCGTTGGGCATCAAAATTGGTTTAGTAGTTTTTGAAATATTAATAAAAAATCGCGAGGTCTAAGTTCGCGACGAACTACTAGTCTATCTGTAGCCAAATACGGTAACTGATTTTTAGTTATGTACTCTAAGTACAAATTTTGTTATTAATATTTCACCGCATACAGGTTCAGTAGTAGCAGATTTTAATAAGTTTTTATTATTATGTAGCCATAAAGGAAAAACCGCAGACTCATGCCCATTAATTAAAAACAAAAAACAAAAGTTATCACAAGTTGTTCATAATAAAACGTTTTCAATGGCGACGAAATTACAAACAATAACTTGCAAAAACTTCTAAAGTTTCGTAGGATGCTGAAAAGCCGATAAATAATTAAGTTGCCGAGTAATTTGTTAGGGAATTCGCTAAAATGTGACACCATTGTTACAATTTGTATGCCGTTAACTAGGCATTACGGTCGGGCTTTCCCCTCCAATTTATGACGAAAAGCAAAACACCAGGCAAAGCTTAGTTTAAGATACTGTAAGTGTGAAATTAAATTTTAAAAAATTTTAAGCTGGAGTACATCAAGGTTTCACACTCAGCCCGCTACTGTTTAACGTCACTATGAACCATCTGGAACCCTGGAACATCTTCATACGCAGATGACGTTGTTTTAGCTGCTGGAGATGTCAAAGGACTTCAACAAAACTTTAACTCTTGAGTAGAGGCACTAGAATCAAATGGGTTAAGAGTAAGTAGGAAGAAAACTGAGCATATGTCCTGTGTATTTGATGGCACTACAGACCCTAATGATATCAATATCAGCATTGGAACAGCACAGTTGCCTAGAGTTACCAACTTTAAATATTTAGGTTCGATAATCAGTTATGATGACAAAATTGATGACGAAGGTTCCCACAGAACCACAACTGTTTGGTTAAAATGGCGACAACTCACAGGCGTAATGTGCGACAAAAATGTGCCACTTAATATCAAAGGCAAAATATACAAAACTGCTATAAAACCTGCAGTTTTGTATGGATCAGAATGTTGGGCTACTAATAAACAACACATAACAAAATTACACACAACAGAATGCGCATGTAACGCTGGTCAGCGGGTGTCAACTTACTGGACAAAATCCGAAAAAAGTACGTAAAAGGTTGCTTAGATGGTATGGACACGTGCAGAGACGTCCAGAAGTCCATATAGTTAAGCTTGCCCTAAATTTACCAACGATAAAGCGGGGACCAGGAAGACCACCTTCCACCTGGATGACGACGGTCAAAAATGACCTGAAAAAAGTTCAGATGGACGCCACCACAGCTCATGACCGTGCAAAGTGGAAAAGAAGGACAGGGAAGGTCGACCCCAAGTAGATGGGATAGGGTCTAGAAAAAAAAGAATGTGTGATAATTAATTAATTAATTTTACACGTAATGCATACAAAACTGTGTAAAACACAGTGTAAAAGTGCCTGCAAAGGCCTACTTAAACTGAATAAACATTTGTGTTATGCCGCTATATATATATTTAAGGTGAATATAGAAGCAAATGGCCTTGAAGTGTGAAATAAATTGTTAACTCGTAAATATGGTGATAATTTCCATATTGCTAATCGTCAGGCACTAGATAGCCCTTTAAATTATTTTATGAACTGCCGTTGAAACTATTATTGGTGATCCGTCTAGCTTTAAAACTTGCCGAGGCCACTTTTGGTGGAGGCTTTTATTAAGCTCTGAACTCATAATTAGCTCCGAACCGTAAACTTGTAGCTCATCTTTCATCTCATAATGGCCGAAACTCCATTGAAGCTAAGCGAAGATATACTGCATTTTAACACGTTCGCACGTTCGTGTTTGCAGTGCTCTTCCATCTGGCTCGTCACTCGACGTCACGTGAAGCGTCCAAAGTATTTTGTATAAGGAGAATTATAATAAAAATAAAAATACAATACAATAAAAATCTTTATTGACGACAACAGTTTTTACATAATATCAATTACAGCCCTGTCTCCTATACAAGGCAAAACCTGTATGTCAGGAGAAAGTTCCTTCCCAATCAGAGGATTTAATCTTAAAAAATTATAGGAGAATAGGATAGGAGTAAGACAGATGGACATATATATATGTCGCAGTTAAATGGTATAGTCCGCTAATTCACTAAACCTCTAGCTGTTTGGCATTACAGCTCGGTTTTGTAAAACAGCGAACCCTAATACGCGGAATGGAATGAACGACTTGTATTCATCCATCGGGCTAGAGAAGTTGTTGAACAATTTAGAATTTTAGAATGTTATATTCATTTCAGGGCAAACCGAGCTGCCCTACGTCATGTACAATAGAGGACCTTAATAAAGCCAACGACAGAGGGATCGCCGTGGCCATATACTGGTCACATGTGATTTGAAATTGAAGCTACAGTGTAACCATTTCGACTCGATAAGAAGAAGAAGGGCAAACCTATAGGTTAGGTAAGGTTAGAACTGCGACTAACACACGCACGAGCCGAGCGAGCGAAGCGAGCGTGCCGGCTCGCCGGCCGGCGAGTGCTAGAAAAGTTCTATCCATTTTACTAGGTTAGGGCAAACCTATAGCAATAAAAATTGAGAATAGTTTTCAAAAAAAATTTATCATGCATGTGTCGCAGTTGGATTGTTTAACGGTTTCGTCAAACAGCGGATTACCGCTACTGTTTCACAAAACCGCTAGCCGTTTGGAAACATGGTTAGTGGTTTCAATGAACGTAACAAGTTAAGCACTCTTAGACAATCCAGCTGAACGATATTCGGCTGTTTAACAAAACCGAGCTGTAATGCCAAACAACTAGAGGTTTCGTGAATTAGCGGTTTATACCATCCAACTGCGAAATATATATAACGTCTAACAAAATATACTCAAACTATTTTAAGGGTGAATTCAGTCCGTGATATTGAACAACTTTCCCCAAGAAACATAATCGAAATATGAAAAATAAATTTTGGCTTTCCATACTAACTCGTATCAGCTGATCTATAACTTGTATTGAAGGCCAAAAAGTATTTTTCATATTTCGATATATGTTCCTTAGGGAAAATTGTTCAGTATCATGGACTGAATACACCCTTAAAATAGTTTCAGTATATTTTGTTAGACCTGTGGGCTTCTCCCACTTGTACCCCAACGAATATTATAAATACTTTTAAACTATCGCGTTGCATTATTATTAAATTAATGCATACGGGAATTAACGCGAAAGGTACCTTTTTTTTATTTATTTTGCTGACATTTCGTTCGGGTTTCACCGAACGTGGTCCCAGCTTGACTGAAGCAGCGATGACACCTACGCCTCCTTCTGCCCGGTGTGATCTTCGTCCACCGTCATATTGTTCATTCTCCAAGTACCGTCACACACTACACTCACAGTGTCCCTATTCCGTAACGCAACCGTATTCTGGTGATTAACCGATTGTGCACCAAACCGGGGTTGTGTTTTGTTACCCGGTTTGGTTCATCACACCGGGCAGGGGGAGGCGTAGGCGTCATCGCTGCTTCAGTTAAGCTGGGACCACGTTCGGTGAAACCCGAACGAAACGTCAGCAAAATAAAAAAAAAAGGTACGTTTCGCGTTAATTCCCGTATGCATTAATTTAATAATATTATAAATGCGAAAGTGAGTTTGTATATTTGTTCGTTTGTTTGTTACCTATTCACGCTTTATCTACTGACCCAATCTTCTTGAAAATTTGCATACACATAGTTAGGAGTACTGAGAAGGACATAGGGTATCTTTCATTTCGGAAAAAAGTAATGTTCTAAAAAAGCTAGGTAGTAACTAATAAGTTTTTGAAAAAAAAATCGTTTCTAAAAAAGCTTTTATTTTATCTTAGTTAGTTACTTATCAAAACAAATGACATAAGCCCAAACTCGTTGGGGTTCCGTCGTTTCATTACCGGGTTCCTTTCCTTCCGGTTTCCCCTTCCCCACCTTCCGAATCCATCACGTTTTCTTAACCGGAAGCAAGTAGTGGTATGGTATCTAGTTAAAAATTGCCGTACATGAGTAGATACTTAAAGGCACACCGCACCTAGGATCGAACAGGTGCGACGCACAGCCGTATGTACTGCAAAATTCTATGTATATCATATCACCGCAGCACCACAATCTTTCAATGTACTGATATATTGTGATGAATCGATATCCACTCGAGATTTATATGATTGTACTGTCGGCGTCAATTTGTGCGCTTTTGATATCGATATGTGACGGGGGAATCGAATATGGCGTAGGATATTTACTTTCTGTTGTTTTTAACCATTTCCGATGAAAGTTTGGGCAATGAATCAACTTCGTCATGTCATTTGTCACAGTTTACAAGAATCCTATTTATAGCGTAGCGTAATCCTAAAGCGCTATTTCAAGTTGGGCAATCCTTGGTCAGAACTTGTATTGGTGAACACAAGTTACATAAAAATATCTCCATCTCCTCCGCGCTTTGGAAGGAATGTTAAGCTGTTGATCCGAACGTTCATCATTAGATTTTAGATGCCTTTACGCAGGCAAAATCTGACAGCAGTCACTGGTATGACTCTCCATTGATTCAGAGTAACATATATACCTACTACTACTACAAACGAAACAATTTATCGGTACACACGTCGATGTGTGAGTTTTATACTTAGGGTCGCACCGCCGAATTATTTTAATACTTACCTACTAACGAGTTCGACATATTTACGATTATATTTTTCCATACCGGAAGATTTGCGAACACTATGACGTAAAAAATATTCTGTTTTATATGTATTAAATGTTACAGAAAAGTCGGAAACAGCTACGTAATATCACTTCACAAATATTTTTCATTATGTCCATTGTCCATTTCACCTATAGTTCACTTTACTGATTATTATTGAGTCATTTATATTGTAACGCACTAATTTCACTAATTCACTATTGTAATATAGTCATTTGCATATTCGGCGCAAAACTATACGGTAATTATATGAATAAATTTAATAAAAATAAACAAATGTTTATCACGATTCACGCTTACACACAGCATGTCAAGTTGTCATTGTCAACAATGGCATTTAGCACTATAACCCGCGGAAATCCAGTTGGCATCTGCGTGTATGTGATTACCTGTGAGCGAGGAGCCTATGTAACATTACCGGATTGCTTATTAGCAATCTGGTAATGTTACAATCTCGCTCTTGTGTATCTCCCGCCAATGCGAGAGAGCGAGAAGGGTATATATATCAAGATGGTTGCTGGGTAACAACGTGAAATTATATTGTTGCTTTGCTTACCTGTTTTCATCATTTGGAAATGTATGAAATATACGTTCTTTAGAGTATTGGGTGGATAAACAATTATTATACGCGCACCTTCTCACCATGATGGTTACTATTGGTTGACAGTTCTCAAGACAACACATGTCGCGTATTGCGTGCGGCTAGTAATTAAACCCTGGTTTGGAGCCGTCAAAGCTCACAAAGTGCGGGGGAGAGGTGCGGGGACGCCAATTTGCGGGAGACGCTGTGAGATACCATTCTGTTTGACTCTTATGTATTCTGTGCAGCAGTGTCCGCCACTACTTACACGAACAACAGCGATCTAAAAATAAAAATTGTAGGTCTGTAAATTCAACGAATAAGTTGTTAAAAAATATTGCGCTTACTAAACGGATTTTTCCACCGGGTTAAATAATAGCTGTTGATCACCCGGTCCGGTGTAAACCCGGATAATGGGATTGCGATCCTTTGTTTACGGAGCCGGGTGTACCCACCGCTCGTTCGATTATGTTTGGATATGACGCATTATTTTTATTGTTAAGTAATAATAAAGAATAAGGCTACCAATGTGAGTGATTAAAAAAAATTGTGATAGAACAATGCTAGTCTATGAGCAAACAGTTACTTATGTTTCTTTGTAAATAATAATAAATACATAAATAATAGATTTACGACAAATCACACTAATTGAACTAGCCCCAAAGTAAGTTTAAACTTGTATTATTGGAAACTGAACGATACTATATTTTACTATAAATTAATATAGGTAAGTATAGATGCACACCCAAGACCCCGGAAAATTTGAAAAATACCATTTTCTAACTTGTCCCTTCTGGGGATCGAATCCAGAACCTCCGGATTGGCGAAATAGCATTTTAACCATTACGCCACGGAGGTCGTCATTTGTAGATCGTAAAAGACGAGAATTTCCTTACAGAGTAGGTGGAAAAATTAATCGAAATAGTGATGGGTTGCTAGCCGCATTGCCTATACACATTACCAGCATTGCAGACACAATAGATTTAATTGTTTGGTGACCGCGATGGCATTAAAAGACAATTTCACCCATTCCTGATCGGCATTTACGATCTGCGCGGCAGCTGGTGAATTTTTTTCTTTTATCTTAGACAGCATGGACATTTTACTATTCTATTAAAAAGATAAAATATTGTACAAGGAGAAATCTTTCGTGTTATTTATTACGGGATAGTATGGGCCGCGATATTTTCTGTCTGTTCTTTTAGACACAAACAGCTCACATATTGTTTGTGTCAAGATAAATTGCATTTGTTCGCAAGTATTGCGTATTTCCTAATTTGACGACTTGGTTCTGGCGGGAAATCGATGATATTGTTTTATTACGTTACTATGTAAGGTTTTACTTAAAGCTGAATTCAGTCCATATGAATTATAAAGAAGACTACATGTCTGAAATAATAAATAAACGGGCAAGTGCTAGTCGGACTCGTACAGGAAAGGTTCCGTACCACCGTACAATGTTTTAAAACGCGAAAAAAAAACACGTTTCTTGTATGACAACCCCTTTTAATTTTTAACCTTTTTTATTTTTAGTATTTGTTGTTATAGCCGCCACAGTAACTAATACATAATCGGTGAAAATTTCAAGTGTCTAGCTATTACGGTTTAAGAGATAGAGCCCTGTGACTGACGGACAGACAGACAGACAGACGGACAGACGGACAGACGGACAGACGGACAGACGGACAGACGGACAGACGGACAGACGGACAGACGGACAGACGGACAGACGGACAGACGGACAGACGGACAGACGGACAGACGGACAGACGGACAGACGGACAGACGGACAGACGGACAGACGGACAGACGGACAGACGGACAGACGGACAGACGGACAGACGGACAGACGGACAGACGGACAGACGGACAGACGGACAGACGGACAGACGGACAGACGGACAGACGGACAGACGGACAGACGGACAGACGGACAGACGGACAGACGGACAGACGGACAGACGGACAGACGGACAGACGGACAGACGGACAGACGGACAGACGGACAGACGGACAGACGGACAGACGGACAGACGGACAGACGGACAGACGGACAGACGGACAGACGGACAGACGGACAGACGGACAGACGGACAGACGGACAGACGGACAGACGGACAGACGGACAGACGGACAGACGGACAGACGGACAGACGGACAGACGGACAGACGGACAGACGGACAGACGGACAGACGGACAGACGGACAGTAGGGTCCCGTTTGCACCCTTTGTGTACAAAACTCTAAAAATCATGATTTTGTATCGCGTTGAAGCCTAATGCACTCCAGTTTTAAAATAGCGTTGCTATTAGCGTGGACGGCGGGTGAATGCATTCTGCCGAATCGATTTAGGCTGGAATTGGACTATCCGAACATGCAGCCCAATTGAATTTTGTAAAAAGTACAGACTCTGTTATTGAATGAAGCAGACTTTAATGTGATTTAGTTAGAACGTGAAACGTGGACGATGACCAAAAAGGATAAAGATAAATAAGAAGCCTTTGAAATGTCGTGCTGAAGGCAAATGAAAAATAGTTTGGAAAATCCAAAAGTGCACGCCTCATAATCTAATTTTTCACAATTAAATTGATTTTTTATAAATTATAATAAAACGACAGTACTTAGAACGCTAATATTAACTAGGAATCAGCACAGTGTAATACTTTATATATTAAAAACAAAAGTATTCCGGTAAGATGAATTTTTCGACCAATTTCTCTGCCACATACATGGTCACATAAACACAGACTCACGGACGTCCAAGAATGATTAGTTTAAATGTTATTATTTATTATATTAAACAAATTAATTGTTTATAAAATGTACCATATGTGCTAGACAGATTATTTAACTTCATATTAGTGCACTCATATTATCCTGTAAGTGTTATATTAAAAAAAAAACGTCATTTAAGTTTCGAAAGACTGGGTTTTTTGACATGTCGAGAGTAGAGCACTACCTCAACGCTCCGCTTATGAGGCGTGCAAAATTCGATGGATAGAAAAAGTAACAAACAAAAAGTTATTAGAGAACATGGGAGGGAGGGATAAGGCAAATATTACAAATCTAGAAAATAGAAAAGAGAAAATGTTCATCTAGGAAACGGTGCTTTCTTTAAACAATAATTGAAGGAAAGATAAAAGAAAGTAAGAGGAGTAGGAAATTTTAGAAGATTTGTTGATGAAATAAATGAAAATCATATAAGGAGGTTAATCTTAAATCTGGATTTTGTATATTGTTACTGGTATGACTCTCCATTGATTCAGAGTAACATATATACCTACTACTACTACAAACGAAACAATTTATCTGTACACACGTCGATGTGTGAGTTTTATACTTAGGGTCGCACCGCCGAATTATTTTAATACTTACCTACTAACGAGTTCGACATATTTACGATTATATTTTTCCATACCGGAAGATTTGCGAACACTATGACGTAAAAAATATTCTGTTTTATATGTATTAAATGTTACAGAAAAGTCGGAAGCAGCTACATAATATCACTTCACAAATATTTTTCATTATGTCCATTGTCCATTTCACCATTAGTTCACTTTACTGATTATTATTGAGTCATTAAAATTTATAATGTAACGCACTAATTTCACTATTGAAATATAGTAATTTGCATATTCGGCGCAAAACTATACGGTAATTATATGAATAAATTCAATAAAAATAAACAAATGTTTATCACTCTTACACGCACAGTATGTCAAGTTGTCATTGTCAACAATGGCATTTAGCACTATAACCCGCGGGAATCTAGTTGGCATCTGCGTGTATGTGATTACCTGTGAGCGAGGAGCCTATGTAACATTACCGGATTGCTTATTAGCAATCCGGTAATGTTACAATCTCGCTCTTGTGTATCTCCCGCCAATGCGAGAGAGCGAGAAGGGTATATATATCAAGATGGTTGCTGGGTAATAACGTGAAATTATATTGTTGCTTTGCTTACTTGTTTTCATCATTTGGAAATGTATGAAATATACGTTCTTTAGAGTATTGGGTGGATAAACAATTATTATACGCGCACCTTCTCACCATGATGGTTACTATTGGTTGACAGTTCTCAAGACAACACACGTCGCGTATTGCGTGCGGCTAGTAATTAAACCCTGGTTTGGAGCTGTCAAAACTCACAAAGTGCGGGTTTTTTTTTTTTATTAAATAATTTTACGGCTCTGGATACAAGTCCTTTAGAGCCTATCTTTAACTTTGTTCTTTATTCCTAATCCTAACCTAACCAGTTACAATCAAAGGGTGGTGCAGGCCTTTGACTGCTTTAAGGGAGCTTCTGGCGACAAATCTGTACGAGTCCACTAGTTTTCATAGACGACTGAGTGGCGGACGACGACGCCCTAAGACGCCCACACAGTCCGCAAAACAAATATCACTACAGCCGTACTATGACTGTTCACTTTAATTATTTTACACATTGTTCATGAGCATGAGCATTTATAACACCAAACAACACCAATTTCATATTATAAAGTCCACTAAAATCAATTTGCAAAATAATTTAAAGCAAACCCCAACCGAACCCCTTGACTTCCCGCCAAAAACTCCACAAAGTGCGGGTGAGAGGTGCGGGGACGCCAATTTGCGGGAGACGCTGTGAGATACCATTCTGTTTGACTCTTATGTATTCTGTGATATTGTTGAAACCTAATGCACTAGGTTTTTAATAGCGTTCGCTAATAGCATTGGCGTTGGATGAATGCATTCTGCTGAATTAATTTAGGCTGGAAATAGACTCCGAATATGCAGGCCTCTGTTATTGAACGGAATGGACGCGAGTGATATTAACATATAAGTGATTTCCACAAGAGGGATCAAAATATCTCCAAAGTGTAACTGTGCAGCTACATACTAGACCTTACCGCACCTTACTGAAGAATATCCACTGTACCATTTTCCTGAAGGACTGAGGATACTCCACAATCTAACCCAGGCAGTTGTTAACGGTAAAAAAGATAAAAATAGTTTGGAAAATCCAAAAGTGCACGCCTCATAATCTAATTTTTCACAATTAAATTGATTTTGATTGTTTGCTTGCTAACTTAAAACGAAGAAAAGTATGTGTCGGCTTTAACGCACGACTGGAGATTATTTTTAACTTTTATTTTTAACTTCCCGCTGAGAAAATTGAAAATTTTCAAAATTCGGGACGTTATTAGTTTCACCCCGTTTTTTAAAAGTCGAGTTTTCATCAGATCTCGACATTTAAAGATCTCAGGAATCTTCCCTGACCACTCACGAGCAAGTGTCATGCACCCTATCCGTATGTGTGTGTGGGTGTGTATGTGACCCGCTTATAACTCTTGAACAACTAAACCGATCGGAACCAAACAAAGAGTACCTTTCCAAAGAGTTCTATCCAACTCAGATTTCCTGTGAATTTAAACCGATTCGGACCGATGGATTTTGAGAAATCTCAAAAAAACTAAGCAAAAACAAGAAAAAGACACAAGACTACGTCACGAATAGTGTAACCACTGATTGTTCTTTTCATTCTCAATTAGTTAATGCAAATTAAATAAAATTTTAACTAACTTATCGCTTCTTTTACATTTATTCGTCTTTCATATTTAATAAAACAAAATCACAACATTCTTTATTAAAATTTCTTTTTACTTATTTTCTTACTTGCCAGTTACACATTCGTACTCATCATACATAGGTATTAACTCTTTTAACAAACCTCACATCCAAAATTATTTTTAATATGTCACCTGTATTTTTATAATAATAATTACGATTAAACTACATTAACACATCTGTCAAATATCTGCCAAAGACAAAGGACGTATAAATTGTGCTCTCAGTGTTATTTAAACTACAAAAGTAAAATTAGTGATCTAATTAAAAATAGGACATACAAAACATAACCTCGAAACTCACCGGCAAGGTACGCTCACACTTTCACTCACTTTAATATTGCATTTCGGTGGGAAATTGGACACAAAACATTGAAGGGGGCTGTTAACCGAAATTTTTTGAATATTCTTCATTTGATTTTAAGAGATATTGACCAATTAGATTGTTTTATTGGAGAAGACAATCACAATCGGACAATTAGTGCAGACAATAATATTTATTTTGACAATTACCATATGACATCAGTTGACATTGACATAATTTGATATCCATAGACAATAACGTTTACATGCAAATAATAAAGTAGGCAAGAGTAATCAAGATTATACTGCCTTATCAGAAATTGGAACAGTACTACAATACAGTACAGTACAGTAGTACAATATGAATAAATCTAAAGATACAAATACACAAACTGGACACAAAAAAAAATTGGAGTGTGCTAAATGTTTTACAAAGATAGAAAATAAACGGTATTTGGATTGTTCAATTTGCCAAAATATTTTACACGTAGATTGCACAAATGTTGCATTTGGGAGGTTTCGTATTATGACCATAGAAAATAAAAGAAACTGGAAATGCGCTGGATGTGTAAGTAAGGCAAAGCAAAGCAAACCTTCAAGTCCTGCAACTGCAACATTATCATCCACGCCCACAAATAAATCATCAGCAATGATGCATGAAAATGTTACTTTGCGGAACAATAAGTACACACCCAACTTGGAAACATCAAACTCTTTTGATTCGTTGTCTGATGAAACTGAAGAGCGGGGAGGACACACCCAAGATGTCTCCAATATATTAAACAGAAGCTGCCCAGATATACCAATTATGTACATGGATAAAATGGAAGAATTAGAGACAGAAAATAAATTATTAAAAGAAAAGTTATTAATAGCTGACAACGAAATAAGTAATATTCTTTCTGAAAATTCTTCATTGACAACTAAAATTAAAGATTATGAATTAAAATTAAAAAAGCTGACACATATTTGCACTAATTCTAGCAATAAAAAAAATAAGTCATTAATAAAAGAAAAAGGACAAATTTTGAATCAAACCAAATTAGACTTATCACAGGACATTTCACTTCAAATGCAACAGTCAAGGAAAACTACACCTATAGAAAATAAAGAGGAAGGCACTAGTCTAGAGTCGGAAAAATATAAACAGTTAACCTTACCTACGAAACCAAATATACAAGACTCAAGAAGAAAAATACACATATTTGGTGGAAAAGAGATAAGAGGACTAGCCGAAAACGTGAAAAAAACAAGACTTGGAACATGGAATGATAAGTATGACGTCAGTGCTTTTATCAAACCCTATGCCACATCAGAACAAATCATTAGTAGTTGTTATGGTGCTCAATTGTATAGTAATGATCTTATTGTATTATCTATAGGTACGCAGGATAAAAATCCTTATAAGATTATGTCACAAATATGTAACCTCTTAAATACTTTGAAAAATATTAAAATTATAGTATTAAGTGTACCATATAACAGTTATCTAAATGTTGACAAATTAAATTATGAATTAAATATGATAGTAAGTAGTTATCCTAATTGTAAATTCTTAAATATTGACAGTAAGTATATAATTAATGAACTGATTGAAAATGTATCTAGGAAATTGAATATTGAAATAGACTATACAGAATATGAAAATAAATATATTAAGAATGTATACAAGTTACATAAGGAAAATTGTTTGGCACAAAGTAGCAATTCTATGACAAAACATAACCTCAACTACAATAGAAAGATCACGGATTATTTTCCTATTAAAAAGAAATGTTTTCTTGACAGGCAAACTATTAAAAAAAGGACTATTTTGGATTTCTTTTTGCCAGTTACGGATATGAACATGCCATTGGATGCAAAAGATAAAAGGAAAGATGTTGCGAATGGTGTACAGTTTTTTCGCGGAAAATAAATTAGTAGTGTTGCATCAAAATGTTGCGGGGATCCTGTCTAAACAAGATCTATTTACAGTCGCTCTAATGGAACTATCGGAAACCTATAAAGATATAGATTTAATCTGCCTCTCAGAAACTTTTATCTTAAATGGAAATGAATCAAACTTAAAAATTCCTGAGTTCTTTCTTGCAGATTCATTTTCTAGAAAGACTAAAAAACGTGGTGGCGTTTGTATATTATGTAGGGACAACATAGAGTATAAAAAGATAGATTATTTAAAAGATATATCTATTGAAAAGTATTTCGAATGTTGTGGTATAGAATTGACGGCACATGACTGTATACTCATTTGTCTGTATAGAATACCATTTAATAATAAAGATAAATTGACGGATCCTTATCTATTTTTGGATAGATTTGACAAATTACTATTTAAATTAAGGACAAAATACAAGAAAAAAATTATTATTACTGGCGATTTCAACATCGATACACTAAAAAATAATGATATTCGAGATGCTTTTTTAGCTTTGCTGCAAAACTATAACTACACTTCTCACATAACTGAACCAACAAGACAAAAAGCTTGCCTAGACCTAATTGTAAGTAATATTACTAATACAACTGCCCAAGTACATAAATTAGGCCTATCTGATCACGAAACGGCTCAAACCTTGGAATTCCCAATAAACAAAAAAGAAAATAAAATAAAATATTATTTTATATATAAACGAGATTTTAGTAAAGAAAACATTAGAAAATTCAATGAATATCTTGCAAACCTATCATGGTCGGAAGTTTATGGTGAAACCGATGCAAACAAGGCATTCAACAATTTCTATAAGCTCATAATCCTATTCTACAACTTATGTTTTCCAACTAAGAGAATAAAAGTGAGTACTAATCAAAAAAGTAAAAAATGGGTGACAAAAGGCATTAGTAGGTCATGTAGGACTAAACGATCACTGAGATTTACGTATTATAAAAAAAAGGATATAAATAGTAAAATAAAATACAGAAATTATTCAGCGATTCTCAAAAGATGTATGAATTACTCACAAAAAATTAAAAATATGAAATATTTACATAATTCTACTAATATAAATAAAGCAGCCTGGAATCTAATAAAAAATAATAATGTCATTAAAAATAAATTTATAAATAAAATTGTACGACATGGTGAGGTAATTACTAATCCTACTGACTTAGCAAATGCTTTCAATGACTTTTTTACAGACATACAGACAAAAAATAATATTGCAGAGACCACCACGAATTTGTGCAAACCAGTAAATGAAACTTTATTCTTATTTCCCACGGACAGTGATGAAATCGGTAAAATAATAACAGGGCTCAATAATACAAATTCTGTAGGTAGTGATAATTTATCTACATACGTAATAAAGAAATCTAAACATATTTTGGCACCTGTGTTGAGTTTTCTTATAAATTTGTCTTTTGAACAAGGACAATTTCCAGAAAATCTGAAGAAAACTGTCATAAAACCACTTCCTAAAGATAATAATGCAAACTGTTTGGAAAATTATAGACCGATAGCTTTGGTGTCTATCATATCAAAAATTTTTGAAAAAGCTATGTATTTTAGGCTTATTACATTTATAACTAAGTACAATATATTAAACATAAATCAGAATGGATTTCAGAAAGGTAAATCAACTGTATTAGCCATGTTCAAATTGGTAAATGAGGTGCTAAGTCATGTAGACAATAGTACTGAAGTTATGGCGTTGTTTATTGATATGACAAAAGCTTTTAATTATGTTTTACATAAAATATTGCTTGCTAAATGTGATAGGTATGGAATTCGGGGGAAGGCTAATAGCTGGATTAAATCCTTCCTTGAAAATAGGAAGCAGCAAGTAGTAGTGACTAATCTGGATAAGAATCAAAATGAGACTTCATTTATGTCTGGTGAGAAATTAAATAATATTGGCGTGCCTCAAGGAAGTATACTAGGTCCTTTATTGTTTTTACTATACATTAATGATCTTCCAAAAGCTACTGAACACTTCTGCACGTTATTTGCCGACGATCTTTCTGTAGTGATACCTAATTTATCAAATTCAATTGACGCATATAATACGGACATAAATAAAACGTTAAATGACATAATAAATTGGCTTGACAAAAATAATTTACAAATAAACACTAAAAAGACCAAATACGTACAATTTCATAATCAAAGGAATAATAAAAATGCAGATTTAACAATAACACATAATGGACAGACTATTGATGAATGTAATGATGTACAATTTCTGGGAGTTACTTTGGACAAAAACTTAACATGGAAATCTCATATCGATCAAGTATGTAGTAAATTAAATAAATTTTCTTTTGTTTTGTGGAGACTGGTCAATATAACAGAGCTTAAAACAGCCTTGTTGGCGTATCATGGGTACGTAGCGTCTGTATTACGATATGGAATTGTAGTATGGGGAAATTCGACAGAATTGGACAGAGCGTTTATGGCACAGAAAAACTGTGTAAGGTCTTTATGTAAGTTGCCTCAGAGAACTAGCTGTAGACCGCATTTCATAAAACTTAAATTGTTGACACTACCATCCATCTACATTTATGAAATGTGTCACTTTGTAAAGGTACACTCATATTTATTTCAAAGAAATTGTGAGGTAATTTCTAATTATCGTGGCAGATACCCAAACAGGCTTGTGTTATCTAATGTATCAACAGCTTTATGTGACCAAAATAGCTGTCGGATGGCTGTTCGTATCTACAACAGGCTGCCGGAAGATATCAAAGTATTGCCGTTGCCAGTCTTTAAGAACAGGCTGCGTAGTTTCCTGCTGGAGAAGGGTTTCTACTCGATACAGGAATATCTTTGGTCATAGAATTGTTACTTATAAAATACTTATTACTAATTAAATTTTTTAAACGTTAGTAATAACAAATTAGACCAAATACTAATATAATTATTGAATAGAAAGATATGAATACAATAAATAATTAAATTAATGATAACTTAATTGACATTTGCATGCCTAGACAGGTTAGAAGTGTGATCTAAAAATTGTAATTAACAACTATTGTAACCACTTTTACAGCAAATAAATATATTATTATTATTATTATATTATTATTATTGAATTAGACCGTGATCTTCGAAAGGACTTAGTTTTGGATAATACTGAAGCGTATAAAAAAAATGGACTTGATCAGATAAGTTTTTCGGGAGTTATCGTGACCACGCCAGTTTCCATACATACCGACACACGGACGTCCACAAAATGATTTTATTAAACATTGTTTTTATTTATATAAAAGGCAAAATGTCTTTTAAAAATGTCATAAGTGTTGAAACTAGTGTTTTTCCTTGACATTTATGTGTAAATATTATTGTACAAGTGCGATAGAAAATAAATAGAGACACATTTAGTAAAAAAAAAACACTTGATTTTTGTAAGGCGAGAGTAGAGCACTACCTTATGCGCTTCGCTTCTGAAGCATGCAAAAATGGCACCTAGTGATAAATGAACTAGTGCCTTCTAAAAGCACAGTCATAACAGCTTGGCCACCACGTTTCTTTATTTTTTCTAGTACACCCATACTTGAATTGGTTACATATTATAATAACTATCAATATTTTGCTTTAACACTCTTTTAATATATTTACTTTTTTCTATTTTGATTCGCAGTTGTACTAAAAATCAGTGTATTGCTTTTGAGGCAATATCACCACCAAGCTTTGACCTATTTGTCTTGCTGCAGCACACACATGCAATTAATTTTGCTATTTCTTTATTTTAAGCATGTGTTTGTATGTCGATAGCAACAAATAAATATATTATTACATTTTCGATATAATTACGGTCGCTCCACATACATATGTCCATAACGCATATTGCTCGACATAACTACTGTTTATACTAATGAACGAAATCCCTAAAGAAGAATTCACCTACGGGTTAATCAACTACAATAAATTAATCTTAGGGTTGATAGATTGTATAGATAGGCGATAGACAATAGAGAGTATGCATGCAATTTTTTTAATATTTTTAATCGATAGTCCTCGTCAAGAAATAGCCGCAAAAAATAAATCAGTGCCGAAAAACATGTATATGGTGTAGAAAATAAATATTAAAAATAGCAAGTAGATTATAACAACTAAAACACGCCATTTTAAAATATGACGTCAAAGTCTGCAATATCCACTAGAGACAGAAGCTGTCAACGCATGTTTTTCTTTCTTGGGTACTTTCGATATTATCGGCCAGTGATGTTTGTTAAATGTCTATATAAAAGGACATACATTTCTAATGTCATCGATAGTCAAACTACATGGACGGACAGTCCTACCGAACGCAACCGAACTTGTCATTTCCTTTTTGTGAACTTTGTCAAAAGTTTCCGCGCAATATTTGCATATTTTCAATAATTTATTTCTAATCCAAATAAGAGTCAATAAGAAAAATAATTAACTAGGCGTGGTAACGTATTAATAGAAATTGTAAAATAAAAATATGAGCCGGATTGGTATTACATGCATATACCTCATTCACCTACAGTTGATTCATCTGAGGTGTATCGACCAAGTGACGAAAGAGACCAATTTGGCTACTCCGAATTAGTCACAGAAAGTAGGTTAGGTTATAGTTCTACAGTGGCTTATCACAAGAGCGAGCATCGATCAATGTGAACCGACCGTAGTTACTTCGAAAATAGTTGGAGAAGGTTTGGTCATTAATAAATATGTTACCTTTGAATACAAAGCTCTGAAATGGACGTGGGAGTATCATTAACATGTATTTATTTTAAAGAGTACAGGTTACACATTTTTAGAATTGAATAGAATCCTATGTGATAGCCAATGGCCATTCAAATATGATTTTACCGTATTTGAAGGTCTTTTTTTTTTTTAATTAATGGCTTGACGCTACTGCGTATTTAGCCAGGAACAAGTTAATAAAACGTGGGAATTTCTTTTTTCCTAACAAGTTACAATCAAAGGTTGGTGTAGGCCTTTGATTGCTTTCAGGGAGCTTCTGGTGACAAATCTATACGAGTCCACTGGTTTTCATAGCCGACTGAGTGGCGGACGACGCCCGAAGACGACATTGTTCATGAGCATGAGCATTTATAACACCAAACAACACCAATTTCATATTATAAAGTCCACTAAAATCAATTTGAAAAATAATTTAAAGAAAACCCTAACCGAACCCCTTCACTTCCCGCCAAAACCTCTATTTGAACGTCTTCAATGGCTACTTACCGGCTCTATTTTATGATTGAATGGAACGAACCATGTTCTCAAAATGACCTATATTTAGACTACTTCACACTAAACTTAGTGCTTTTATCGTAGGTGCTATGGATCTACATTACGCACCCTCGGAATTGGAGACAAATATTCGTTATTTTGGGATAAGTGTGGGTCTCTGTCCGGCGGCTAGGGAAGAACTGGATTGCAGCGGTCGGAGACAGAACAAGATGGCGTAGACAAAGGGAGGCTTATGTCCAGCAGTGGCCTTTTGAAAGCCGATACTGATGATGATTCGTAATTTTGGGATGTAGCTAATGAAAATCGTACATAATGTGAGTATCAATTGGTGTGTCGCCATCTTATTTTTTTTCTCTCAATTAGCAAAACAACAAAGACTAAAACTACCTCAAGACTGAAGCTACTTTAAGAGTCCCCTTACCCTAGAAATAGAGACTTTCCGATACAAACGTAGTAGGTATAGTTTTTATTTGACATGACAGATTTCGGAAAATTTTGTAATTTTAAAGAATTTTGCATATATTTAGGCATATAACTGGTTTTTACATTCAAAATATAAACCTAGAAGAAAATATAGTGTATCATATCGTAGTTGACCATCAGTATGGAAAACTTCTATATCCTTATATTTTCTTTCCAGTTCATTTCTTAGAAATTACAAAATAAACCGTAATCTGACATGTCATTTTAAAATAAAAGCTAGATTTGTAAGGAAAAGGCTAAGGGACTCACTCTTAAGTCAAACTCAGTATATAAATAACGTACACTTCAACCTTATACTTAAATCAAAGTAGCGAAAGTAATAAAATAATAACCTCCCGAATACAAGAGACAGCAATAAATAACCAAATAAAAGACAATAACTCAAACACCGCCCTATAATCGGGTCGTATATCACTTATCAATGTAACATAGGCAATAAGTCTGTGAGTAACATCATATTAGTTTGATAGATGTACTTGAACATATAAATTCATAAGTTTTATACAGGATATTGGGCAGAGTAGAATAGTACCACTCCAAGTCTTCCCGTGGATGTCGTAGAAGGCGACTTAGGTAACACAATCTAAACGCTTATAAACATCAGTGAGACCTCTCCAACCCGTCTGGCCAGCGTAGAGAGTGTATTGTGTGCCAAATCCTCTGACTGATCTGGCTAATATATGGTTCTGGTAGTTCAGAGAGGGTCGTGCTCCTGCAGTGGAGACTAAAAGGACCTGGTGATGATGATGATACAGGGTACATGTGTGATATGTTTTCCGACAAAAACCTAGCTCTTTAATTTATTGATGATGATGATGATGATCCCTAACGGGGTAAACGGAGCCTAGGGCCGTAAGACCCAAAGACCACGTTTAGCGTGAAGGTGGGAGTGAAGATTGAAAAAGGGAATCAAAATAGAGATGGATTGTTAGCCGCATCGCCTGTTAAAGCTGCGCCTGATGTTGATAATCTATATTTTGCTCCCGCTTCCACTTACACAAATTTACTCTAGCCGAAGCGAGACAGCGAGCCATGCGAGGTGAAAAGATCACGGGAGGTCAATGAAGCTGGTTTACGCGTTTCTGGTTTTTGAGGTTTTTTATTTCGTTTTACAAAGAATACGAGTATTTAAGAGTTATTTAAAAAAAAGACATAATATGATCCCTGCCTTATGTTTAATACAATTATAATGCAAAGTAACAAGGGCTAATTTATTGTACTTCTTGAATACTTTCCGTTTTGGTATAATTCTGAGGTGATTTAGAGGCAACTTCGCAATATTTTTATTTTGAGAAAATTTTAAGCAATCGTGTTTTCGAAACATACTCGTATTATGTATAAAGTTCGTCCTGAACATTGCTGTGCATTGCATTTCAAAGTGAGTATTTCGTTAATATTGATAATATTTAAGATCGCTCTAAGTACTATTATGGTCATACGGGCTCTTAAAATAATAATCCCCGAAGACGTGATAGTTTATAGTCCATTAAAATGATTCAGATTTTCGCCCAGATTTGAATAAAATAATATTTCATCCATCTACTCTCCATAAACTCTCTATCAGGGGCGTAGTTACCGCCGTATCTGCCGTATCAATTATACGGGGCCCCCAATGTGCGTAAGCAAAAATTTTTTCAAAATTAAAACTGATAAAAATTTACCTAAGAACTTCGATGGGACATAAACGCCTGTCAGACCTGTCACTATTGTCCATAGAGGCAGAAACTTTAGAAAAACTAAAGCCATCATCAGCTATAAATGATTTAATAAATCAGTTTGCCAAAAAACAGGCAAGGAGAGTGTATATTAAATTTGAATTGTTTGTAAAAATTTTGGAAAAAGTGACAGATAGATAATTATGATGAATAAATATTTCTTTTAATTTTATGCAAACATTTTCTTTTCTTTTGTGAAAAATCTTTATCCTCCATAAGGGCCCCCAAACAAATTTATACGGGGCCCCCGCCAAGGCACGCTACGCCACTACTCTCGATGAGACAAGGCAGAACTTACATGAACTTATGAACCATTTTATTCCTTTTTTTGGGACAGCCGTGTAAAATGAACAAAAGCTATAAAATACACAATTCACGGCTATAGATTTCAATAGAAAAATAACGTTTATTTCATCGAAACAATATTTTTGTAAGCTTTCAAATATTTTTCTTATTGTTCAAATATTTTTAAACTCTGTAATAAATTACTTACTCAACGGCAGAAATGAAGATTGATGGAGTGCTTTGGGGAAAATATTTGTCTTAACAATTGGAATTTAAAAGAGGACGTTGCTTGTTCCATTGAACAGCACTTTCAAGTTAAAGTACATGTACTTTAACTTGAAAGTGCTGTTTTCAGTTGTGGGAATTTTCATTCTTTTGAAGATTTTTCAACCTATGGTATAATAATACCGCCTTCGGAACTTCCTGTCAATTAAAACGAAGATACTGTTAATCCAAACATTAATATTATTACCTATTATTGATTACGCTGATGTGTGTTACCCTGATCTCAATGCAGATCTTCTCAATAAGCTTGATCGTCTAGTTAATAATTGCATTCGATTTATTTTCTGTCTTCGTAAATATGATCATATAACTCCATTTCGCTCGGAGCTTAATGGCTGAACGCAGACAAATGCGAATTCTGTGCACTCTCTTTTCTATTTTTTCTAATCCAAAATCTCCTGAATATCTTAAATGCAAATTTCAATTTCTTTCCGACACTCATGATTGGCTGCTTCGTTCTACTGATACCAGTCTCCTTAGTATTCCTCTTCATCGCACAAATTTTATGGCAAACTCTTTTAATGTTCAAACTTCACGACTCTGGAATGCTTTGCCCGTTGACATCAAAGAAGTTTCCACAAAATTTTCCTTCAAGAGAAGAGTACACTGTCATCTTCTAAATTAGTCTCATTTTCTTATCTACATCATCATTCATTGTAGGTATGTATGTCATCATCATCATCATCATATCAGCCACAGGAAGTCCACTGCTGGACATAGGCCTCCCCCAAGGATTTCCAAAACGACCGATCGGAAGCGGCCTGCATCCAGCGTTTTCCTGCAACCTTGTTCAGGTCGTCTGACCACCTAGCAGGTATGTATGTATTTGTATTTATTTAATTATTTATATATATATATTTTATATGTATGCGTATATATCTTTATTATGAGTATATATGCATGTATGTGTATTATTTGGTATGTTATAAGTATGTAATTATTTAATTATTTTGCGCCGCAACGAATTATCTGTTTATCCCTATGGTTGACTGGGAGAGAACGCTTTTAGCGTCAGTCCGCCAATCGTAAGACAATTTCATTGTTAAACAATAAAGTTTAAAAATAAATAATATCCTTCTTCTACAGATCTGTATCTGAGACTTCCCCTGATATTCCCCCTCTTCTATTCTCTCATTGGAGATACCTACCTATATAGATTTGGCGATGAAGTGTCAAAAGTGTTACCTATTTTTTGACGACCTCCGTGGCGTAATGGTTAACACGCTAGACCGCTAATCCGGAGGTACTGGGTTCGATCCCCAGCCAGGGCAAGTAAGAAAATGGCCTTTTTCAAATTGTCCTGGGTCTTAGGTGTTTATCTATATATGTATTTATCATAAAATATAGTATCGTTTATCCCATAACACAAGTTTAAAACTTACTTTGGGGCTAGCTTAACCAGTGTGATTTGTCCCTATATATTTATTTCTTTATTTTGAAACGTAGTGGCGTATTTTTCGTCACTTTAAATTGTCACAATGATGTTTTTCATCAGCAACGTATATCTTAGAAAACTATTTGGCTCGACAGCTAAGTCTATACTTCAACTAATACTTTTATTTTCGTATATAAATTATTTGAATCATAAATAAGTAAAAGCCGCAATACAAGCTAAATATGATTACTGTCCCAGCGCTGGCAAATCCGATTATGCCAGAATTTTCAGGATCCGTAATATAAAGAATATTGTGCGGGAATCAATCGTGTTAGAAAAATTAATTACAATAACGGTGATTCAAAGTCAAAATCTTTTATTCATGATGTTTTTATCATTGTCAATGTTGTACGAGTATGTATGTATGTATGTTGTATCATAATTGTTGATGTCATATTATTACTTACAGCTAAGTTTAGTGCCGCTTCCAAAGCGTAAGTGCAGAAGAAGCAGCAACAAACTGCACTTCAACATTTTCTCCAAACACGTCAAATATCAATTAAACTAATATTAAAGTTAAACATGTGGAATGGAGAAAGAATTAGGAATTGGACAAAGGGAGGCTTATGTCCAGTAGTAGGTTTTCAAAAGCTGATGATGACGATGTGGATTGTGGACTGAGTTAACATTTGATTTCATATATTTTTTTCGCTCTTTAATCGCTCTTAAACAAGCATTAGATGGATATGAAAATGTATTTTAAACAAAACAATAATAAAACAAGCGAGCTTTACAGTATTCGCATATGATATGTGTTAACATCGGACATCTCATCTCGGCAATGGCCGACTCTACCACCGCGCACGCTCATTGGTCAAATCAAATAGCGCGCGCTACCCCGGCTTCCTACTGTTACACACTTCCGTCGCATTTCACTTTATTACTCCCACATATAGCAGGAAAATAAGAGGAAAGATGTTACTCATATATTGAGCTGAATATGTTGATAGTAAAACATTAAATAATGAAATAAGAAATTATGAAAAAAATCCACGTTAGCGGCACTTGAACTCGCGACCTTGGCCTCAATACGACTATGCTCTAACCAACTGAGCTCTTAAATGCCTAAAAACCCTATAAAAATATAGTAAAACATTATAAATTGCGTAAAGATACAGTTTTCCCAATTCCTTTTTTTATTGTATAGAGTAGGTACAGACTTCTTTTGAAAGGAAATAGAAAAACATATCTAATGGGACACATCCAATCCTTTTAGTCCGTGCAAATGGGTAACATATAAAATTGTTATCCATTCTGAGCGAACGAGGCCTTCGATGAAGAAATCTGTAGATGTAGCATTAGTAGCATTTGTTTTATTTTTTTGCTTTGAAATGTAATAAGGTCATTGCACGAATACATTACAAACAACTTTAACTCATCATCTTATTTCGAATGTATTTCCGATTGCATCTTTATTAGCGGTAACGCTTCAGAGCCCGAGGTCCACTACTTTACCTAGGTGATATGACGAAGTTACTGGTTGTTATACAGAGCGACTGCCGCCTGACCTCCTCAACAACTTTAACAATGAGATCAAATCTTTAAATATTTAAAATCATACGATTAGCTGTTTACATTGCCACTGTCTTTATTACTATCTATACACGTAACGTACCCACTTTTATTTCACTCAGCAAATTTTTGCCTTTTGTCGTGGGTCGACCTACAAATACCAAAAAGTTGTTTGTTTTGATCACAAAACCTATATGTATATCTACTTTTCGGCATGACAAAATTTTCGGGTTATACATAATGTTACCTTTTGACTTTAAGTGGACGTAGGACCGTGACGCCGTATACTATCAGGCACGTCCGAATTTTGATACAATGCAGGATCTAGAACAAAACACACCAGAGTGCCTTCCGGCGGGCGACATAAATATTCTGATTTGTATATAATGCGACATCTTGAGAAAACGTATCATTGAAAGACACCAGTCTACGTAGATCCATGTAGCACTTTCATTTTTCACTTTTAAGTCCCATTTTTATATATTAAGAGCGCGAAGAGGAAGGTCTTAGGAAAATGGTTATTTTCGGGTCAAGGGTTTACAAGTGAACAGACTAGGCAGTGTTTCAATCAGTCTTAAAAGTAGATACAGTTATGTTTTTAGGAAGTTATTTTATTTTGAATGAAAGTGATAATAAATAAATTAAAAAAATTAAACCGTTTATTTCAGATGACACAGATCCATAACTTGTGTTAGTTATTATCCATAGTTGTTAGTAATACATTTGTTATTATCGTTTATTCATTCTTAACTGAATGAGTCTCAAATATGGTGATATTTGAGACTCATTCAGGTGATATTTGAGAGGGTGCTCTTTACAAAGGCCACAGCTCTGCCTGAAGCTCTTGGTATGGACCAAAAGCCGCAGGACTTAATCGTCATCAGGATGCTATTGGGGCTAGCCCGCACTTTGTTTATAAGCGAAGTGATTTTTTTGCGAATAATAGCTGCAAAGCCATCAATTTGGTATTCCGCAAACATCGCTGATGCGCTACAAAAACAAGGTAACTCCAGCATCAATGATTTAGCCGCATAACATCCACTGCTGGATATAGGTCTCTCTCAAGGATTTCCAAAATGACCGATCTATTGCAGCCTGCATCTAGCGCTTTCAAGCGACCCTGGTCAGGTCGTTGACCACCATTTGGGTAGTACCCATCCACTCATCCATCATGTGATATAAATTATTCACATAGACCCTATAATTAAAACAAATAAAGAACACAAACGTGGATTATTAACACATTTAAAGCAAACTCTACAAAATAGGGTATATTCATGTCTTTTTTTATTTTTTTAAATGATTCTATAAGTTATTATATAAACGGAAAAAAATATCACACTCACAGAATATTGTTAAATAAGCTTAAAAAAATAATTAAAACTACTATCATTTTCGGACGACTTAAACGCGGTGCCATTTTGCGCTTTTATTCTGTGACGTCGCCGCTCACTGTCAATCAAAAAATAGTCAATCAAAAATACAAAAATAGTCGTACCATATTTTAGGTTATATTTAATTGATTGACTTGTCTCATAAGTACAAATCTGAGAAAAATGGAAATTTATCAAATATCTATAAATTATTTACCTCGCGGCTTTTACTTAAAGGAGTTGTTCAAAGGATGTAAAATTGGAATAACTTGCGAAGTAGGTAGTCATCATAAACACATTAATTTTAAGTAGATTATCTGACTGTATCTGCCACAACAAAACCGCTTTCAATCATTGTAGCAAGTCTTCTTTCACCAGGAGTCAGACTTTCAGCTAATAATTCTCGAAGAACACTAATAATTTAGCAAAACAATGAAAATAACCTCCAACAATCATATAAATTACAAACAACTTATTGACAGTGACATATTCTCCTTCTTTCTAATTTGTGGTTGACAGTACAGACTATTTAGAAAATTAAGTTTGACAGTGTTTGGTGTCGTCACGTTTCATTCCGCCAATAGCGTTGCGTTTCAGAAATTTGCGCGGGAATTTGAAAAAGACAACTTTTAAATCATTAATTTCTCAATGGAAACATGTTAAATTGAAATAAATATACATGGGTATTTTTCTTTAGCAATAAAGTTTACACATATTTTTTTTTGTTCGTTTCCGAATCACATGCATATTGTCTATTCAGACAAATTCAGAAATGGAGCAACGTTGACTATTAAAACATTTAAAACAGATATACATATATGTACTAACCAAAATAGCAAAGACGCGAGAGGCAATTATTTGAAGCCACACAACTTTAAATGTCTTTTCAAAGAACCTTTGCAAAGAAGCCTTTCCTAATTGGATTGGTGACCTTCACATTGATTGTTTTGTTTACTTCAACATGTTATCTAGGTCTTAAGTTGTATGTAACGATGTACATAAAGCTTTAAAGTTTTATCATCATCATGCCAGCATATTCCGGGTTCCATCTTCAGCGGTTCGGTTACGCTTCAGAGCCCTGGGTCCGCTACTTAACCTATGTTATTTGACGAAGCGACTGCCGTCTGACCTCCGCAACTCAAAGGAGACTCGAACCAATCCTAGGATAGGTTAGGGAAAGTAAAGGTTTAAAGTTTTATGCAACATGTAATCTAGGTGAAAAGTTTTATGTAACCTGTTATGACTTTAACATAATATTTTAACTAAGTTAGTAAATCCAACCAAGAAACTTATCATTAGTTATTAGAACCAAACAAATCAACTAACAAATCTCTAACAAATGACAGCGATGTAGCTTTCAGGGCTGCCGGAGCTTTCACTTCACACAAACCAAACTTTCTAACGACTGTTCAAACAATTTCCAATTCAGATAGACAAACACAACTTTGTCCCGATTGAATTAAATTCAATTTAATAAATATTTTGTGATTGATTTGATTAATCTATAATTTAACCCTTCATGCTGGTTTGACAGAAAAAAGAGCCCAAGTGCGAGTGCGGACTCGCCCATGAAGGGTTCAGTGGCAGCAAGTAAATAAATAATAAATATATAGGGACAAATCACACTGATTAAGCTAGCAACAAAGTAAGTTTATTTTTAAAATTGTGTTATTGGATACTAACTCAACGATACTATATTTTATGATAAATACATATATAGATAAATACCCAAGACCTAGGAAAATTTGAAAAAGGCCATTTTCCAACTTGCCCTGGCTGGGGATCGAACCAAGAACCTCCGGATTAGCGGTCTAGCGAGTTAACCATTACGCCACGGAGGTCGTTATTATAAAGGTTCTAAAGGTAAATTGCGGTTTACGATTTACGAGTATTAAAAAAAGAACTACTTACGAGTACTAGATCTTGTTCAAACCAAATTTCGGTGGAAGTTTGCATGGTAATGTACATCATATATTTTTTAGTTTTATCATTCCCTTATTTTCAAACTGTCTTCAGTTTAGAAAAAAATTATATTAGAAACCTCAATATCATTTTTTAAGACCTATCCATAGATGGGTATGGGTTTGATGAAAAAAAAATTTTGAGATTCAATTCTAAGTATGGGGAAACCCCAAAAAAATTTTTTTGTCTATTTTTGTGTGAAAATCTAAATGCGGTTTACAGAATACATCTACTAACCAAGTTTCAACAGTAAAGTTCTTATAGTTTCGGAAAAAAGTGGCTGTGACATACGGACGGACAGACATGACGAATCCATAAGGGTTCCGCTTTTGCCATTTGGCTACGGAACCCGAAAAAAGGAACTATACAAGCAGAATTGTGTCAGAAGGCGTTCTGGCTAGCAACCTACCACTATATTGATTTCCTTTTCCACACAATTCATACTTATACATATAATAAAACTATTATAATAAAAGTGATCTTCTATCTATGGCCCTAGGCTCTGTCTAGACCGTAAAAGATAAAGACGTGATTGTGTATGAAGGTCAACACAATATTTCATTAGCTCAGATTGCCGCACCAGCAACAGATAGCTGAAAAGCCAATATTAGTTTTCCATTCAATGCCCTAGTATTTTGGCAATATTTTTGTTAAGGCCGTACCTGAATTTTCCGGGGTCCAGTGCTGCCCCCATTTAAAACAAAACATTTCAAAGAAAACGGAGACATTATTTAAAATTTCGCTACTATCAAGTCCTAGATAATCCTTTAAACTATTTTGTGAACTACTGTTTACAGTTTATAATGAGAACGTTAAGCTTTACTACGCACATTTGCCAAAAGTGCCCGTTTTTCGCAAATGTGCGTAATAAAGCTTAACGTTCTCACTTTGAACTGTAAACAGTAGTTCATAAAATACTTTGAAAGGTTATCTTGATGTCTCCGTTTTCTTTGAAATAATTTATTTTAAATGGGGGCAGCACTGGACCCAGGAAAATTCAGGTACGGCCTTAAGATTCTTGTTTATTAAAGTTTTCAGGCAGCGTTTGCTGAAAATGTTAATGTGGAAGCTTAATCTATCTATACTTAAGAGCTTTACTTACTCGGTGGAGTATGAATTCTCTTCCATTTGTCTCTCTCATTAAAATATCTTTTAAACGAACGAGCGAAGCGAGCTAATGTGGCTTTTCACTTCAAAGCGAAGCGAGCTATTTTCCATAAGGCACCGTCAACATTTTTTAAAAAAGAGTCAAAATTCTGTGTGACAATTTAGTCGTTACACAATTTTGATTTTTTGAATTGATTTGGATTCTCGACAATTCCTTCTATGGGTTCTTACGACCTGCGCGGGAAGAACCCGCTGATACATTCTATATTTTTTTTCTTTCCTTCCAAACCAGCATAGAAGAACCTTAACTATTTGTACATAAGGCAAATGCCTTATGTACAAATAGTTCATACATAGTTATGTACAAATACCAGCTCTCGGAATAAAATTTGACGTCTGAAGAAATCTTCAGACGTCAAATTTTATTTGTTAATTTTATTTTAGCAGTCCACCCCGGCTTCGCCCGTGGTTCACACATAGCCTATGTCACTCGGGAATAGTGTAGCTTTCCAACGGTGAAAGAATTTTTTAAATCGGCCCAGTACTTTTTGAGCCTATTCATTACAAACATACAAACATACAAAAATAGGTACAAATCTTTCCTCTTTGTAATATTAGTGTAGAAGTGTAGATAAAGCATGCATGCATGCTTTGTTCGCTCCAAGTAGGTTGGCTACTTATATGTTCTAAGTATATGTATTTTGTGTATTGTACAGCCAGTTCGCGAACCAAATAAATAAAAAAATAAGCTAAAAAAAAACGGGCAAGTGCGAGTCGGACTCGTACATTAAGGGTTCCGTATCACCGTACCATGTTTTAAAACACTGAAGAAACACGTTTCTTGTATGACGACCCCCTTTAATTTTTAACTTTATCTTATTTTCAGTATTTGTTGTTTGTTATAGCGGCCACAGTAATACATATTCGGTAAAATTTCAAGTGTCTAGCTATTACGGTTCAAGAGATAGAGCCCTGTGACAGACGGACAGACAGCGGAGTCTCAGTAATAGGGTCCCGTTTGCACCCTTTGGGTACGGAACCCTAAAAAGATATATTTTGGCGGACAAATAATGCTATTCCAAATATATAGATCAGGGAACAGTTTTTTATTTTTGGCATAACAGACGAAAAATAAATTTTATCAAAACATAAACACGATCCATGCTCACCGTTCCAACAAAAGTAATAAAAATAAGCTTGTTCATACAAACAGTCAATAAATTCAAAAGTTTGTTAAGTATTACCGCAAAGTAAGTGGCGTTATCTTCCCTTCTGAATAAAACATCGTGACGTAAGTACTGCGCAGAAGGTGCTTGGCAGTTGCGCTGCCAAGTTCTTTTATTATTAATTACCAGATCTTATACTCGTATCTATCAAACTTTTTGTATTTCCTTGAAATTTATTTTTTTATTCTTTGCTTAGTACAAAATAAAATCAATACATTCTTACCTGAATGCCAGGAAGTAGCGACGGACAGAGACGATTAGAAGAATAAGGGGAGCCTTTTGCCTACGAGTAGTTGTGGGACATAACAGCCACAGGCTAGTAAAAATAGTACATTACGATATAAGTGCGTTATGGTGGTTATAGCACAGGAAGCGGAATTTTAGCCCGAACCGAAGGCGAGGGCGTAAGGAGCTGAGTGTGTTTAACCAATATACTATATATTGACGTATATCGTACGCACGTATATCGTACGACGTTTTTCAACATACTTGCGACGAAAAATACCTAATAAACTGATATTTTTGATTTTAAATAAATTCAACCATAAAACTGTGATGCACACTGTTGCTTTCGCGCCGTTTTACTTTTTTAAATCAGCAAGGCGCGCGGCCTACTGGACGGCACCGCGCGGCATGCGAATTCGAAATAAAATAAAAAAACAATTTGAAGCATTGTCTGAACCTTCTTTTATTGTTCTGAGGAACCTTCACCTTATGTTATCTACTATCTCACTCACACACAACTGTCAAACTTTCTTACTCTTTCATTCATACTCGATTTACCATTAATTCTGTCCCTTTCTTTCGCAATAGCAAATCGTGAGTTATAGAAATATAACTTCACTATTTGCGTTTCTAACACACGCGTGTTTTATGGGCTGGTTTATATATCTAAAACCGGTGAAATTAGATCCAATTTACAAGCAAGAGTGTTGAAAAAGAAGTAATCGAACAACACATCTTATTATAATCCTGTGGTTAGAATGTGTCACCAATACAATGAAATCCTAGTCTCTAACAGGGGTGTACTTTCTTATACAGACAAAAGATTAACAGATTTTCGTTATTTAGAAAATTATCATATCATAGAATAATCAATATGTAGGTTACTCAGTATAAAGAATTTTTAATAATAGATTTTCGTTGCACAGAAAATCAATAATTAGAATGTTTGTTATGAATAATTTGAAATCATAGAATTTAATTACAAATAACATTTACTTTTGCGATGTTTCTAATATCAGAATATGAAATTAAATATTATTATTTTTAATAAGTTAATATAATATTTATAACCTATAAGTTTTCCCTATTCTAGTAAAATGGATAAAACTTTCCCAGCACTCGCCGGCCGCTGCCGCGGCATGCTCGCTTCGCCTGCTCGGCTCGTGCGTGTGTTGGTCGCAGTTCTAACCTAACCTATCCTATATTGTGGTAGCCATTTATAATGTATTCTAACTTATTTCATTATATATTTTCACTTAATACTTCCTTAAATAATAATTTTCTGTACAATAAAATTCCATGAAAGACTATACCGAATAAACAATATTATTTAAAGAAATATTCTACTGTTTGATTAGTTAGTTAAATGAAAATATGAGATTCTAAAATTCATTGAACTGTGTTTCTACAAATTGTGTTTCATTTAAGTAAATAGTCTTTGAAACAATAATATTTGAAATAAAAATATGAGAATTAAATGTTCTATGAAAAATTTTCTGTGAATCGAAATTCTATGAAATTTCAGTCTGTGAAACAAGGGGCACCCCTCTAACAGGGACATTGATATCTTTCATTTTTCGGTTTATAAGAGTCGGCGGCAAATACAAATACACCTTAATACTTAATTAACACTCCATAAGCATTTTTGTTCTTCGCTTTATGATTTGTTTGATCTATTTTGTTACAATTATCTATCACTTTTATATTTACGCGTGCCCTAGCTTCTGAATCTATAAGTAATTTAGCTTTTAGGCATACTTGTTTTAGAATTGCACTAGATTGGATCTTATATTTGTATTATAAATTTGTGTTCTTTTTGTGTTTGTAATCTGTTAAGTGTGCTAATAAATAAATAAATAGTATAATACCCAAGACGCGACGATTTGAAAAAGTATAAGACAATTTTCCATCTTACTGACTGGGGATCGAAGCCAGAACGCTCAGTGTTTCGGACTAGCTTCAACATTTCCATTACGCCACGAAGGTCGTCAATAAATGGAAAAGTTGGTGCAGTATGTACCTACGTTATATACTTCCCTTCCGAATAAAATACATCGCTGATAAAAGTTCTTCAGTTGCTGGGGACTTGTGGCGTCAAGTTCTGTAATAATTAATTAGGAGGTTTTATCTAGACTTAACTTTTTATACTTCCTTCAATTTTCTTTTATAAAATAGTCTTGTCACAACATTGCTTTTATTCGTGTCTCAATTACCCGACTAAGTAGGTACATGTATCATCGGTGATTTTAAAGCGTTTGACAGCAAAATGGTCGCCGTGGTCAGGCTACATTCTGTTCAACGTTTTACCTGACTGCGGCAGAAGAAGGATTATGTTTTTCGGGTGTATGTATGTATATTTCTTTGAGAGGTGTCGTTAGATTTGTCATAATTGTCAGAGTGACACTGGATATTTAAAAAAAAAATATTGGTGCCAAATTATATCTTTTTTTAAACCTATCGATTGCGGTATCAAAATATAGGTTTATAAAAGGATTACAAAAATATATACAACGCAGGCATATGTTTAAGTGTGATTTGATATGAGAAATATTAAAAACAACCTATAACCTCACTTATCCGAGAGTGTTCCCGGTTTCATCCTAGTCATTAGACATTTTTTCAGGCAATCGGGTCTTTTGCTTTTTTTTTAAATTATTTCTTTATTATTTAGAAAAATAGCAAATTAAATTTAATGTTATATTTAAATTATAACTGAACAAGACGAATTTCAGCATAATCTATTCTAACATAAAATATATTTTACAGAAATTTGCTGGACTTGGCGTTACGTCTCGAATGACTTATCTGAAAAGTGTACTTAGCGAAAGAGTTCTTTTGTTACTTTCCTTACATCCTATGTAAACAGATCTAACACTTTTGTACAAATTGGCTGTATTGACAACACACTTTTGCTGTTCTGAGAAAGTACGTGGCAGTTAATAAAGTATAGTATATATAGTACCTATATATAAAAAGTAAAGTTAATATTACTATTGAGAACGCAAAATAAATTAATAGCGACTGATAGCCACTGAATTTTAAGTACTAAATTTAAGTTACCTAAGTTTACTCCTACGCTAGTTTGGGAAAAAAGAAAAATCTTAGAATGTACCAGCTGCTTCTCTTCTCGCACAGGTCGAGAAAGCCGATCGAGGGAATGGGTGAA
The DNA here is from genome assembly GCA_963576875.1 of Acrobasis repandana. Taxonomy (NCBI): domain Eukaryota; kingdom Metazoa; phylum Arthropoda; class Insecta; order Lepidoptera; family Pyralidae; genus Acrobasis; species Acrobasis repandana. The sequence goes on along the minus strand of OY756230.1, from coordinate 2,474,468 downwards.
AATGCGAATCATGTTAATAGGCGTGGCTTGGCGTGTGGCTAGCAACCCAACACTATTTTGATTCCTTTTTCCATCTACTCGACAACTATCACGCTAAAAGTGGCCTTTGGGGTCTATGGGCCCTGAACTCTGTCTGCATATAACAGCATGACCTAAATACTCTTCTGCTCCTTCTTCTTCTTCATCTAAGCGCGTTCCCGGTTGCATCCTCAGCTGTGCTGCTTCGCAGCCCGGTTGCCCGCTGCGCTAGTAGGGACAGTGCGGTGGTTGATGGGGGATACTGATTTTCTGCGTTGCTGACTCTGATTTATATAATTAATTACCAATTTTTTTAAACATATTTTCACGATTTCTGATTCCTATAATATTAAGCCCATCAGTCAAGCGTGGTATTATTAAAAATATTGTTTTCTTTCCAGAATACCCTGGCAATCCTCGACAAACTGGACATTGACAGCGAGAAGCCGTCAGAGGAAGAGATCGCTAGACTGTTCGGCTATGAGGAAGCCTACCTCAGTGGAGAACTGGGTATCTGGCAGCGGCTCAAGCCAAAAGTCTGGGCGTTGTTTGACGAGCCCAGCAGTTCACCACCTGCAAAGGTAAGATGACAATAACTCATTATCATAAAAAAATAAAAAAATAAAAATAAAATAATTTATTTAGGTAAATTGTGTTACAATTACAATCATTAGGTGTTCGGGCCTACTTTTAAGTAATAAAATACTTGTACCAGTAGGTCCCGTTCTTCCTTATCTATTCATTTTTTAATCTACCTAGCTAAGAAACAAAAGTCCAAATAAAACAAAAAATCTAAATTACAGTATGGATATAACTAAATTATATAAGTGTGTGTGTGTGTGTTATATAAGTGTATATAAGTGTGTATGTGTGCGAGTGTGTGTGTGTGTGTGTGTGTGTGTGTGTGTGTGTGTGTGTGTGTGTGTGTGTGTGTGTGTGTGTGTGCGCGCGTGCGTGCGTGTGCGTGAGTGTGTATGTTGTGAGAGCGAGTTATGCGTGTGTGTACTGTGGGTGTTTTTGAATGTTTGTGTGTAAAAGTACAAAATAGCATTTTGCACTATGGAGGAGTAATCGCAATAAGACTTTCCAAATCATCATAGGTGAGTTCTTTGAGCCAAGATGTTATTTGCGGTTTACATTCATAGGATGGTTTGTTATATATATTTAGTTTTTCATTTAATCATCTGAGCGTATTCCCGGTTGCATCCTCAGCGGTAACGCTTCAGAGCCCGGGGTCCGCTACCTAACCTAGGTGATTTGACGAGGTTACTGATTTTTACATATAGCGAATGCCGTCTGACCTCCGCATCAAACGATCCTAGGATAGGTTTAAATAAACCTAAACAACTTCCGTTTCCAGAATGACTTCTATAAACGTCAAAAGGAAAAATGAAGCGTGTATACGACATAATTTACTTTGTCTAATGACATGGACTTATGTTTAAGTGACTATTCCATCAGTAAGTAGTGTCATACACGTCCTGGCATACCACGTTTAAAATACGCCACTACGTTACAAAACAGGTTACACCACAAAATAGATACTCCGTACAGAAGTCTCACTCAGCAAAGAAATTCAAAGAAATATCTAATCAATATTGTTAGCAATACGGTTTAATTTAGCTCACGTCAGAACTCAGCACCTTTTTGTTTAGATACCTAGACATCCATTGCAAGCAAATTTCATCCTTATGACTCTTGACAAACGATTCGTATAACTGAATTTACCACCCCGAGGGGCCGCCTGTGCGCATAGTATGTAGGTACATTTTCGATACCTAACCGGGGAGTGACACAGGCCTGGTTACACTTTTGACACTTCATCGCGGAATCTAGTATACCTCCATATCTCTGGAATATTAACCCAAAAAACTCAAGAAATGAAGATAAAAAAATATTTGAAACGATTATTGTGGCCATCAATAAGGGCAGCGAAAAATGTGGGACTTTTCCTTATAGGTCCCCAAGGAGCTGAAGCAACCCAAAATACTGCAGGAGTTTGAAAATATTTCATCATAAACCATGAACGAGTGCTTTGGTCACATCAGTCCCTGATCGCCGTTTGTTTGATGTCGTAGATTAGGGGGTTATATATCATCTATGTGGTATGGAAGTATATGGCTAAGTACGGCAACACATTTAAATTGTGTTAAGGTGAAGATATAGGCAAATGGTCTTGAAGTGTGAAATAAATTGTTAATTCGTAAATATGGTGATAATTTCCATATTGCTCTTCGTCATGCACTAGATAGCCCTTTAAATTATTTAATGAACTGCCGTTGAAACTATTATCGGTGATCCATCTAGCTTTAAAACTTGCCGTGGCCACTTTTGGCGGAGGCAAGTTTTAAAGCTAGACGGACTAACGTAAATACTTTCAACGGTAGTTCATAAAATAATTTAAAGGGCTATCTAGTGCATGACGAAGAGCAATATGGAAATTATGTCCATATTTACGAGTTAACAATTTATTTCAAATGAGGGCGCCACTTCAAGGCCATTTGCCTATATTTTCACCTTAATAAAAGAACGCAAAACCCCTCAGATGGTACCTCAGCCTATGACACTGAACAACTTTTGTTCAACAACTTTCACGAAACTAAAAAAAAATAATTTGAATTTTCATACAAACTGATCAGCTGATCGAGTCAATTTGTATGAAAATCCGAATTTTTATTTTTGGATTTCGTGATGATGTCATGACGCATGATTATCGTCATGATGACATAGTCATCGTCATCATCATCGTTATAATCATCGTCATGACATCATCTGATTATGATTTTGCCAAAAGTGGCCGTTTTTCGCAAATGTGCGTAGTAATGCTTAACGTTCTCACTTTAACTGTAAACAGTAGTTCATAAAATACTTTGAAGGGTTATCTAGGATTTGGTGGTAGCAAAATTTTCAATAATGTCTCCGTTTTCTTTAAAATGATTTATTTTAAATGGAGGCAGCACTGGACCACGAAAACTTCAGGTACGGCCTTAATTTTAAGTCGATCGCGATTATTGATTGGGGAAGAAGTAGCGGGGAAAGGATGGAACTATGCTGTAGCGTTATTTATTGACGGATTTCAATTAGATTTGAGAGGCACACTAAGGACTTCATTCTACACAAGATGCAAAAACACTCCAAAAGGGGGAAAGGGGGAGTGGAGAGGGGAAAGGCGGAGAAGTTTTCTGTAGTGTTATAGCTATATGGACGGATTTCACTAAAATGCCTTTGATAAGGCAGGGGAAACGGGGAAGTGTTGGTTATTGCATGGTTAATAAAGCTCGGTACTCGGTTTAAAAAAAAAATTATAAGCTACTGTACAACTTAATAGGTAGGATAATAAACCCTTTGAACCAGGGCTTGGAATACCGTTAAAAATCTGGTAACGTTAATTCTGTCAAACGGCGTTAACGTTATCAGAAAAAATAACGTTATGCTGGGTAAAGGTATTTTTACAACCATTTACAGATAAATCAGATAACGTTACCAATGATATTAACGGTAAAAGATATTGTTAACACTGTATTTCTTTTCAATATTTGACAGAATAAATTGATGAGAGTTTGTCTAGTAGGCTACTAGAGCTACCGGATGTCGTGATACTCTGTGCTACCTTGGTTTCGATTCCCAGCGCAATTTATTATACTTGTATAATATTTATATAATATTTTACAAGTATTGAAAAAAGTATCGTCACTTATATCGTTAATTGATAACGTTATTAAAACGTTTTATAACTGTATTATCGATACCCCTTATAACGTTACCACTAATACCTGTATGGAAATAACGTTATTTAACGTTACTTTTAGTGTGAATTTGGTATCGTTAACAAGCCCTGCTTTGAATGGCTGTTTTACAACCTTGAGGTGGGACAGAAGCCTTAAAAGCAACTTGAATGTTTGTTGGAAGACTACGCGCGGGGTAACTTAATATGTGTAATCCCTAGTAATTAGGCTCTTCTATAAGAAGATGATATCTATTCTTCTTCTTCTATTATTCTTCTTCTTTAAGAAGAAGAAGAAGGATTAAGCTCTATAAACTAATAACGAACGGTCATAAAAAATAGATAACCGCAAATTACACTGATTGGGCTAGACCCAATGTAAGTTGAAACCTTACTCAACGATACTATATTCTCTAATACTTAAATACATATAGGTAGATAAACATCCAAGACCCACAACAATTTGAAACAGACCATTTTCCAATTTGCCCTGAGTTGGAATCGAACCCAGGACGGACAAGCGTGTAAATAAATGAAGGCAATAATTAAATTTTAACGCTTCATAAACAGAAGAAAGGGATTGCAATATTTTATTGGGAATTTCGTATAATGAAGCCAAAATATCTGCATAAATTTTGAAATGTTTTTGTTAATTAATAAAATATGCAATTGAAATTTTCGCGTATTTTGGTATCATTGTCCTATACAGTATAAAATTATTTATGTCAGATGATTTATTACTGTATAATACCCGTGTGGTTCCGGGTTAGAATAGGACTACTCCATCTCTTCCTGTGGATGTCGTAAGAGGCGACTAAAGGACTAAGCACAAACATCTCGCGCTACAATTGCATTCCCAAGGAGGGTTAACGTCGGGCGGCGGCCAGTCTAAAACTTTTCGCACAAATACGTTCCCAAAGAGGGTTGACGTCGGGTAGGCGGCCAGTCGTAAAACTATAGCCAAATCATTTAAACTGTTTCGGCTATTTCTTTTCCATTTTGCAAGATCTTTGGCATCCTTGGGTGACCATTGACTGCATGTTATATTTGGAGAAGAAAAAGCGGGAAAGCGCATAGTAAATATTATTATCATATGATATTTACTATACTCGTAACTCTTAATAATAGTCACTTTGTTTTGTTTTCCACAAATTTTGACGTCAAATCGTTACTTAAAGCTAAGTTTATGCCGCTTCCTAGACGCAAGTGCAGCAGAAGCGGCAACAAACTGCACTGCAGCATTTTCTCCAAAAACGTCAACTAACAAACTTAAAACTTAAAATTAGTTATATGGATGGACTGAGATTACATTGTTTGTTATGTCATAATTATATTGGATTATAAGAATTACGAAATTTAAAATAATGTCAATTTGTAAATTTTGTATGTACCAATGTACCTAAATTATGATATGTCTTTAAGAGGGACCCGCGCCAAGCTCAAGCCAGACTTTTATGTCTTTAAGATAGTCATTGGTCCATAAGAAGCCTTCTCACAAAGTACTTTCTTTACATAAGCTTTAAATTTACACACTAGTGACATTTAAGTTTACTAGTGTGTAAAATGAAGAAGGCTATGGTAAACCACTTTATTATTTCTGCCAAAAATCGTCATTGTGCGCGATTCTTTCCATACAATGACACCGATAAGAGCTGAGCTTTTAAATGTATAATTAAAAAATCTCCATAATAGTAAAATAACAAAGATTTTGATCGTCTAGCAAGGGAGCTGTTTCTCCACTTTTCCTATTATTTTATTTTGAATGAGTAATTTCAATTGTTTAGATCGAAAAACTTTTAATTGACGCCAAGTGTGGCCTAATTAGGGTTGCCATCTCCAGAATTATGAAAGCTAGACACGACAATTAAAAAGGCCGGACATTTAGCTCTGAAACTGAAATGGATACAGTGGTGGAGCAAGATGAAATGAGCTTGGCGCGGGTCCCTCTTAAAGGTTTGTATACTTAGACATGTCATAATTTAGGTACATTGGTACATACTAAATTTACAAATTGACATTATTTTAAATTTCGTAATTCTTATAATTCAATTTAATTATGACATAATAAACAATGTAATCTCTGTCCATCTATATAACTAATTTTAAGTTTTTAGTTTGTTAGTTGACGTCTTTGGAGAAAACGTGCAGTGCAGTTTGTTGCCGCTTCTTCTGCACTTGCGCCTAGGAAGCGGCGTAAACTTAGCTTTAAGTAACGATTTGACGTCAACATTTGTGCAAAACAAAACAAAGTGACTATTATTAAGAGATATTATAAATATCCTATGATAATAAAGATATTTTGAATTGAATTGAATCAAAAAAGAGTTCAAAGTTCTAGCAATGTCTAAAGCTTATCCACTTTACCAAAAAGCCGAACACAAATCTGCTGGACGTGACCTTAAAAGCCAAACACATGTGGCAACCCTAGGCCTTAGCCTAACCTTAGGTTATTAATTTGGTTTTTCACAGCATCACAGCAGTAAATGCTATGAAAGTGCAAATTAAAACCGTTAAAATTTTAATTTATAATTTTAATATTGCAAGCAATATAAAAGTTGGACTAAAATTTGGCAGCTTAAGTTTCTATTTCACACCCCGCTGATGCTGAGTATTTGTCACAAAACGTAATTAAAACTCTCTCTCACTCATTTCGGTTTATGAACTTATTTTCACAATAAATACAAAAATAGATTTATATATATTTTAATTTAACACACACACACTATCATGGTTTCATCTATAATGGGGCAGACATAGCATTTTGGGTTTGGCGGCTGTAAGCAGACAGAGCCCAGGGCCAAAAGACCTAAAGGCAACTTTTAGTGTGATGGTGGGCGAGAAGGTGGAAAATGAATTAAAATAGTGGTGGTATGCTGGCCGCATCACCTAATAACAACATGTTCGCCCATTCCCTCGATCGGCTTTTACGATCTGCGCGGGACGAGAAACAGTATCCTAAGTTTTTTCTTTTCTCCCAGACCAACAGGGCTATAAAAATTGTCTCTATATTTTTTCTTTGTCTCCTAATTTAACTTTTCTTTTGAACCGGTTTGGTTCAAGTTTAGTGCTATTTAGATTAAACGGAGTTGTTTTTTTCGGGGAACTTTTGAATAACAGGTAGAAAATAATAAAGAGAGGTTTGTTTGAAGAAAATGGATTCACAACGAGACGCGACGCGACGTAGCGCGCACTTTGGAAGAAATATAGAACTAGACAAAAATATACTAAATTCAGCGTCAGCCCGCTATGCCGCGCTACGCAGCGCTGCGTAGCGTGGTGCAGCAGGCTCTCACTGAAATCTCACTCTTTTTGTCTAGTAAACAAGTTCTATATTTCTTCCAAAGTGCGCGCTACGTTGCGTCGCGTCACGTCTCGGTGTGAGCTGACCCTAATGTAATTCAAATATTGTACTGATGATTTATAAATCCAGCTTTCCGGTTTCAGTTTCCAGTGGCTATAGAACAAATGGCCCAGGCTCTACATCAGATGAGCGAAGACCTTCACCCTTAAACTTTCTTTCAAGATCTCATTTTGACTGTGGAACTAGTTATAATGCTGTGTTTTATTAGTTTATGGTTATACTCGTATTGTGTAATTATGCCATTTTCTGTTTTTGGCGAAATCTGACAAAAGCTAGACTAGTTGTTTTTTGTAGGAGAAAGTCTGATTCTATCTAGCGCAAGGGGACTGTTTTGGATAAAAGTACTTATTGTTAGGAGACTAGCGCCATCTGCGTGTGATGTCCACAAACACGGGCAAGATTATCGATTTAGCGATATTCCGGCTGTGGAGCGCGGATTGTCTTTGCCCGGCCAGAAAATAATCTTTGTCTATGGGTCGCGTCAAGCTCGAGCGACGCCATTAATGACTGGTTCGCTGTCCCGTTGCGAAAAAGCCGGCATTTTGTACTTGTTATATTGCGAATATTTCGTGAAGAATTATCGCTAATTATTGTTTGTTTGTGTGCCCAATTTGTTTGAAACGGCGTGGAGCCGGGAATAGTTTGTAGTACGGATAAGAACAGTGATTTGTGTCGGGTGTGAAACGCGTGCCATTGCGTCATCGTAAATTGTTGGTTTTTTGCCTATTGCCCGGGTGGAACGGAGATGAAATTGGTTGTGCTGTGGTGAAGTGGTGCTATAAATACGACGTATTCGTTTGGGGCGACATACATGAGCTCATGGGTAGGTTCGCTTAGGCCCGCCCCATTTTCTTCACCACTGACTTGGGACCCGTGGTGGGACCTGAGGCCGTCGCCAGCCCTGAGGAGGACTACGGGCTCGACGCGAAGGCCAGGCGAGGCTGCCTGAAGACGGCATGGATGCTGTAAGTATTATCTTGAATTATTTCCTATTTGTAATTAGTTTAATTACTTTTAATTAGATTTAAGTTTAAGGTATAATTAGGTTAGGAGGTTCCCTGGACCTTATCTAGGGTGGTAGCAGACTGCGTAGGTTTGTTTGTGTGTTTGTTTGTTGCCGGTGGGATTGCCGGACTCGTACCAAGAGCGTAATTAGTAACATCTTTGGTAGCAGAACGTAATCTTAGCTATCTGCGCCAACAGGGACTCTCAATAACTCTTCTACAATAATTTTCCGCTTCGCACTCGTTAAAGTTGAAGACTCAGCACTACTAGAACTAAATTTCCCACTTACCACCCGAGGGCATTTATGTCAGAGCGTAATTTAACTCCTCATTCCAGCTTATGGAGGAGTCTCACCCGACTTTCTTGAGGTTATTTGGGTGAATTACTCACTGGCATGTTTTATAACACTTTTTGGCTAAAGGAAAACTTACTGGAGGAAAATTCTACCCTTATTTCGCATCTGTTTGGAGAAACTTCAGATTTTTCAAGTCTAATAGGTACCTACCTTATCACTTGACACTTATCCCAATCCCAACTATCCCAATCCCAATCCCATCCCAACTAATATTATAAATGCGAAACTGAGTTTGTATATTTGTTCGTTTGTTTGTTTGTTTAGTTTTTTGTTTGTTTATTTGTTTGTTTGTTTGTAACCTCTTCACGCTTTATCTATTGAACCAATCTTTTTGAAAATTCGCATACACATGGTTAGGAGTACTGAGGAGGACATAGGGTACCTTTCATCCCGGCAAAAATAATGTTCCCGTGGAATACGCGAGCGAAGCCGCGGGCAAAAGCTAGTATATATATATATATATACATATACATATATATTTATATTTGTTTGTTTTCAGTGTGTGAGTAGCTAACACTGATATCAGAATCAAGCTGCCTAACGGCATATGACATAGCTTGACGACTGTCAAACAATATAGACAGCTGGGACCAATGGGTAAACATGCCTTCCGAAGCACGGAAAAGCTGGAGGTTTTATTTTTTCTCACTAGTGGTCACCCATCCAAGTGTGGACCACGCCCAGGGTTGCTTAACTTGCGAAAGCACTAGCAATGCGTACTCCCACCGGGCCACTATACATAGTATAGCACAGAATACATAAGAGTCAAACAGAATGGTATCTCACAGCGTCTCCTGCAAATTGGCGTCCCCGCACCTCTCCCCCGCACTTTGTGAGCTTTGACGGCTCCAAACCAGGGTTTAATTACTAGCCGCACGCAATACGCGACGTGTGTTGTCTTGAGAACTGTCAACCAATAGTAACCATCATGGTGAGAAGGTGCGCGTATAATAATTGTTTATCCACCCACTACTCTAAACAACGTATATTTCATACATTTCCAAATGATGAAAACAGGTAGGTAAGCAAAGCAACAATATAATTTCACGTTATTACCCAGCAACCATCTTGATATATATACCCTTCTCGCTCTCTCGCATTGGTGGGAGATACAAAAGAGCGAGATTGTAACATTACCGGATTGCTAATAAGCAATCCGGTAATATTACATAGGCTCCTCGCTCAAAGGTAATCACATACACGCAGATGTCAACTAGATTCCCGCGGGTTATAGTGCTAAATGCCATTGTTGACAATGACAACTTGACATGCTGTGCGTGTAATAAGCGTCATAAACATTTGTTTATTTTTATTGAATTTATTCATATAATTACCGTATAGTTTTGCGCCGAATATGAAAATTACTATATTACAATAGTGAATTAGTGAAATTAGTGCGTTACATTATAAATTAATCATAAAATAATTAGTAAAGTGAACTAATAGTGAAATGGACAATGGACATAATGAAAAATATTTGTGAAGTGATATTATGTAGCTGTTTCCGACTTTTCTGTAACATTTAATACATATAAAAAAGAATATTTTTTACGTCATAGTGTTCGCAAATCTTCCGGTATGGAAAAATATAATCGTAAATATGTCTAACTCGTTAGTAGGTAAGTATTAAAATAATTCTGCGGTGCGACCCTAAGTATAAAACTCACACATCGACGTGTGTACAGATAAATTGTTTCGTTAGTAGTAGTAGTAGGTATATATGTTACTCTGAATCAATGGAGATTCATACCAGTGGTATAAGTGTAGAGTTTTTGTTTGTGACTTAAAATAAAAAACAAAGATTTTGAGGAAGAAATTTAGAAAAAAGGGTACTTACCTAAAATAAATCATCAAAAAAAGAAAAAAAATGCATAATAATATAATACGTGCACTATCTGGTTCTTTTTCAACAAAGTATAAGATACACTCGATCTTGGAGCTTGGTGGCCCGGTGGGTTTGCTCAATTCTAGCGCTTTCGCAAGTAAAGCGACACAGGGCGTGGTCCGTACTTGGATGGGTGACCACAAGTGGTATAAAATATTCTCGAGGTCCTCACGTTAAGCCGTTGGTCCCGGCTGTCATCATTTCATGGCAGTCGTCAAGCTATGTCAATGCCGTTAGGCAGACTGAAAATTCTGACACCAGTGTTGACCACTCACACCCACTAAAAACGACTTGGTCCTTCAATAGTAAATGGATTTGACCGAAATTACAATTTAGATGCATTATAACTAAGTTACCAGAGTCTTCGAATTCGCTAGTTTCCAACAAGTCAAATCACACACTTTTTTCTAAACGTCAAAACAAATGTTTTCTTTGAGATTTGTATGAAATTACTAGTTTAATGTAAACTGTGGTTAATGTTACTGGTGTAGCTTTTAGTACCACTTGATTCCTATTAGTTTAAGAAATCTGTATAGTTACACTGTTTGTTAACCCTATATACAATAAATAAAAATAAAAAAAATATCGTACTGTGACGTCATAGTTTTTGGAGTCAAATAGCGGTCGTAATATTCTTTTTTCCGCATTAATAAATCTAAAATCACGTTCAAAATGGATGTGATCAATGACAAGTACATTATTTTGTGACGTTTCATTCCCTTAACAGTACTAAATAATTTATTTTTGACCCAGGAAACTACCCAATTCCACTGGCGCAAGACAGGTATTTAATAGATTGATCTTCACTGCATTAGTAATATCATTAGCAGTGCCTTTGAAGTTACACCGCTCAATTATCTTGAGCTGATGCCATCGACACATTTAATGGAACCACTCTTGAAGCTGACATTTAGCTTAATACGATTTATATTATCAACTATCGGCTGACATGTTTCAACCTTATCGGAGTTCTTCCTCAGGGCAAACGTGACTCGAGACGCGCACACAAAGACGTGTCTTTAGCTAATTGTCTTAAAAAGAAATTTTTGGGAGTTACCCGTGCATCATCATGATTATCCGAGCGTATTCCTGGTTCTATCCTCTGCGGTTATGCTTCAGGGCCCGGAGTCCGCTACCTAAACCTAGATGATTTGATGAGGTTACTGGTTTTTACACAGAGCGACTGCCGTCTGACCTCCGCAACTTAAGGGGTAGACCAGAACCAATCCGAGGATAGGATTAAACAAACACTAAAAGGCGTTCGGGACCCACAGCTTTTCTTCCCTACCGAAGCACGGAATCATCTTTTCGGATAATCAGGTGATTCAAGCCTGCAATATACTAATTAGACTGGAAACAACTTTTCACAAAGTATGCTTCTGCGTGGAATTTGAACCTACGACCTGGAGGTCGTAGGTTCAAAGTTCAAGTGATCTGGAGATCACCAGGCAAACGCCTTGACCAATGGACCACGGAGGCAGTCAGAAGAAACACGTTACAGTGTATAGGTATATTATAGTATAAATAGCCTATCACCAACTGAGATTTTCATAATAACGGTCTTTCCAGCAGGTATTTAATTATCTTAATTTTACCTTTTAGGTCCCATAGTTGGGCAAAAGCCTTAATAAGTTACCTTTACCTTCATTAAGTGACTTGAAAATTGACTTTGATAGACACTAAGGTACTTGTAGTATTTTTCTCAATATGGCTGAAAGTTCACTGAACTACCCCAGTTCGCAACCTTTAACATTAGAGATACATAAAGTCTGTGCCAACCCCATGCGATCTTCCATCTCAGTGAGTATTAGGGGCGCTGTTGTTAACGTACATCTATTTATAATTTTATTCAATAAGAGCTTTAAATAAACTCCACCTACTGTTTCCATGCAGTAGATTTACACCAAAATCTGAGTCATGTCAATAACGTATCGACATAAATCAGATTTTTTATTGTTATTTAAAGAGCCCGTAACTACCCTAAAGTTCTTAGAGAGATCTTCAGTATTATAAAAACACAGCAAAGTTCAGGACTAACTCTAGATATTATATGTTTCAAAAATACGACTGCTTAAAGATTTCTCTATAGGAAAAAATTGCGAAGTTTTATTCATATCACCTCCGAATTATACTAAAACGGCTAGTATTCAAGAAATACAATAAATTAGTTCTTGTAACTTTGTATTATAATTGTATTAAATATAAGGCAGTCATTATTATATTCTTTATAAAACGAAAAACCATAAAAAACCACAAACGCGTAAACCAGCCGCACTGACCCGTCGTGCCGCGCCGCTCCCGTCCCCGCATAAGTCGCTGTCTCGCTTCAGCTACAGTAAATTTGTGTGCGGGGAAAGCGGGAGCAAAATTTAGATTCTGGCCTCAGGCGCCCTCTGAAAGGTGCGCTCCGAGGAATAGTTTAGGTAGGTAGTTTAGGTGCGCCTAATTAGGTGTGCCTCAAAATTGTTGCGCTTCGAGGAATACCTCAGATATTCACGCCCGCTATCTCATATGTGGAAAATAATAGAAGTAAGTGTGTTTTACTACTTTGAATAACATTACAATGAGAAAGAGTGACCAAAAATCTATCTCAAAATTGAAATATTTAGTGTCTGCATAGTTAATAAATAAAATGCATTTTTTTCTGTTAAGAGAAAAGAAACCTATAATGCCTAAATTAAATTTGATTTTTTTAATCAACAAAAAAAATATATTTGTTATTATTATTATAACAAACTTTTACACTGTCATTACAAACTATGTTATTTTTGACAGATAAGTGTTATTATAGTGTTAAGGATTTTATATCAAATACTAGCTTTTGCCCGCGGCTTCGCTCGCGTATCGCATATCCCACAGGAACATTACTTTTTTCCGGGATGAAAGGTACCCTATGTTCTTCTCAGTACTCCTAACTATGTGTATGCGTATTTTTAAGAAGATTGGTTCAGTAGATACAGCGTGAAGAGGTTACAAACAAACAAACAAACAAACACAAACAAACAAACCAACAAACAAACAAATATACAAACTCACTTTCGTATTTATAATATTAGTTGGGATTGGGATTGGGATGGGATGGGATTATTGTAAAATGACTTTGTCTTATAGCTCTTTACTTTACTACATTCATAGATTCAGTATATTTTTATAGTATTCTGATAGATAATAGCGTTTCTGATTAAATTTGCACACCGGTGATGGTGAATGATTGGACGAAACGGAATGTAAATGTCTTGTAGCACATGTTTATATCTTTATCTTTATTCGCCCTTAAGTTGTCTTCCTTAACAGGCACCTGTAATGTATAGCTGTGATTAAGGTGTGTTTGCGAAGAACATATCGTTGGATATACGCCAAATTGCACCCATTCACCTAATGTGATAAATCCAATAGATAGATAGGGACAAAGCACACTGATTGAGCTAGCCCGAAATTAAGTTTAAACTTGTGATATAGGATACTGACTCAACGATCATCTTAATTATCAGGTCATTTTTAGTCTCCACTACACGCCCCTTTCTGTACTACCAGAGCCATACTAAGTATAACACTGGTAGTTTCTGAACTACCAGTGTTAGTTATCAGAGGCCAGAACAGCCAGGGTTGGAGAGGTCTCATTGATGTTTAAGCTTTGTTTAGCATGTGTTTCCTAAGTCGCCTTATAAGACATCTACGGGAAGACCCGGAGTAGTCCCATTCTACTCTGCCGAAAACCATACGGCAGACAAACTCAACGACACTATATTGTATACTAAATACACATATAGATAAACGCCCAACTCAGGACAATTTGAAAAAGGCCATTTTCACACTTGCCATGGCTGGGGATCGAACCCTAAACCTCAGTAACGGACAGGCGTGTTAACCAATACGCCACAGAGTACAAAAGATCGCAATCCTAGTAATATTATAAATCCGAAAGTTAGTATGGATGTGTGGATATTTGTTCCGCTTTCCTGCCAAAACGTCATAACGGATCGAAATAAAATGTTGCATGCAGATATTTGTTAGGAGACAGCTAAAAAGGATACCTGTAACGTATGGTGGTGATTAAGGTCTGTGTCCGAAGAGCGCGACTTTGGAGTTGCGCCAAATGCTCTCATTTGAAGTGCACGTGCATGAAAAGTAGTGGTCCATTTTATAGAAAAATTCCAAATAAAGTAACATCATCTTCATCATTTCAGTCGCATAACGTCCACTGCTGGACATAGGCCTCTCCCAAAGATTTCAAAAATGACCGATTTAGAGCGGCCTGCGTACAGCGCTTTCCAGCGATCTTGTTTAGGTCGTCTGACCACCGTCGGAGAGCCCGAGCCTGGCATGCTCACTAAAATGTCCAGATTGTTGGTGGCGTCGTGGGTCGGGTCACTGGATTCCCTCTAATATGGTTTAGTTTTACATGTTATATTGTGAAAACATTGTATTAGGCATAATATCTTTGTAAACTGAAAAACCCCTTAGGCGACCAATACTGTGTAAATGAGTTTCTTTCGGCGTTTCTTCTCAGCAGTGGTCTTTGCGAAAGGCTAGTATCGGTAGCTTTTGCACTAAAAATAATTAAAAATTATGACCTTCAAATAGTGATATACTCGTATTTATCCTACATTGAATAAAATTGTTTGACTTTGATTTTGTGGGTTGGTGTCCTACGTTTAACTTACCAGTACGTGGTCGCCATTTGAGAACCTTTTTGCCCTATTGGGCATCGGTTTGTCGCGCTATATGTCCCGCCCAGTGCCAGCTAATCTGCTAGGCTATGTCAGTGACTTTTGTTCTCCCACGAGTTTCCTTATTTCTGTTTCGATCACGTAGAGAAACATTGAGCATAGCCCTCTCAATAGCGCGTTGAGTTACCTTGAGGCTTCTTATGAGACCTTAGTAGCACTTTGGGTCGGGTCAGAGCCATAAGCCATCTCTGGTAACACATAACGTTACACGATGTTAAAAAAACATTGTAGATTGCACCAAGTGTTTCTGTTCCCACGCAGATTGTTAAAGTGGATTGCGGTGATGGGCGAAAATCTGAATCATGTCAATCTAATGCGGTTTGCACCCATAACTACAATTTACATTTCCTTTTCTTTGAACACACCCACCATCATGCGAAAGGTGGCATTCGGATCTTATTTCTCTATCTGCCCCCTAAAGAAGAAGGTTGTTTTTTATAAGCTTTTATTTAGGCTTTAATGTAGGTCGGCAAATAAGGTTATACGAGTAGGTTACTTTCCGTCCAAGTCATGTGGATGTATATGGTATCAATGCATTCAATATGCATGTTCAGTAGGTATACTACATTGAGTAACGTCAGATGCCGTTAGGCAGCTCTAGAAATCTGACATTAGTGTAAGTAATAACAATCCCGATAAGAGAAGACTAGTGAACTAGGGATCACTGTAAGTATATGAGTTCAAGCATAGAGGTACAAATCGCGCCTAGTGAGGACCGATGTCGTGACTCACAGAAGCACAGCCAGGGGGGTTACTTCATTAAATAATACGGCAGTCGTACAATAGTGACGTACTATTTATAAGTCAAACCAAATTAGACTTTCATGGTCAATGTTTCTTGACACTGAAACGCGCCTTCCGGGACTGGGCTGTTTACTTGACTGAACGTCCAACTGGTTCGATACGCAGTAACGTACGACTTGCCTACCGCGTTTGGAGTAACCCTACAGTGTCAAAACCGTTTGGCCACCATTGCTTCTATGTGATTCGGATGAAAAGAGCAAAAAACAAATCAATTTGTGAGCCCAGTTGCCAAGTTACAAATGATCTATTCGAGGGTCGAATAGAATTACATGAAAAATGTCAGTTGCGAGTTCATCAATCTTCCCCTGACAATCCGGAATTTTGACCGAATGCATGACGCATTCGTTCGAAATCCAGATTGTGAGGGAGATCTGTTCTGAAAAAATCTATAGTAAAATAAATCCTCCTTTTATTGCAGAGGCCTTTAGTTAAGCAGTTGACTGATATAAAATTCGATAGTATCATGAATGTGCTACCCATCAACTTTAATACAAAATTTGTTAAATTTGACCTTTTACCCGACGGTGCCAGAAGGTGTTTTTTCAGTGTACCTATGTACCTATGTAAATTTCTTTGTCACCCTCTGCAGCCTAATTAAGGCTTGAGCGGTGTCGTTAGAGATATAGAGTGGCACTGGGTATAACAAAAGGAGTTGCGGATTTTTGGCGCCAAATGATGTCTTCAAATATTTTTTTATTCAGAAACTATCGAGTTGGGTATTAAAAGAAAGGATTTTATATAACGAATACAAATATATGACTTGTATGTTTAAATGTAATTTGGAATGAGAAATGCTAAGAAAACAACATATAATCTCGCTCATGTTATATCAGGCAATTGGGGTGTTTGTTTTTCAAATAATTACTTGTAATCCTATGGATTTAAAATTTAAACCTAGTTTTTTCTTCACTTTATAACTAGTTAAAATATTTTTTTAAATTTTACGATTACTATTAAAGCTATGGGAGAAATAAAGATCTTTGCACATTTATTTACTGAAATAAATACGTCATGCCGCCCTGTTGTACAAAATAATATTGACAAGTCAATACTCCATAAAGTTTATAATCTAAATTATGCCCTAAAGCGCCTAAGCTCTCAATGTTTTGAAAGCTTAGGCCTTTCTGAACATTTGTGACGTGGATCATTCTAATTAATTCCAGAGACTTAACATCTGACAGACAGGGACACTTTGGATTATAGTTTGAATGGGATCAGACATAGAGACGAGATTTATTGATAACTAGCTCTTCGCCCCGATTTGTCTCTAAGGTTGCGGCTTCGTTAAACCTGTCCTATTAAACATAACAACTAATAAGATTTTATTATTGACACATGCAAAGAGATTTGGTTGTCAAAACTACTGTACAAGACAGACATTCAAATGTAAAATATCTTATGTAAATAGTTAAAGTACCTAACATTTATACACTATAAGTTTCCGGAATGAATATGAAAAAATACTATTAAAGGTACAAAATTAATTTATTGTTTTTCAAAATAATCTCCCTTGGCGTCTATGCACTTTTTCATTCGATGAAACCAGTTTTGAAAACTTTTGTGCCACTCCTCTGTGGTGACCTCTGAAACGTGTTTTTCATACTCCTCGACAGCCCCTTCTGGTGATGAAAATCGTTGACCGCGTAATTGGTTCTTAATTTTTGGGAACAGAAAAAAGTCACAATGTGCCAGGTCGGGACTGTATGCAGGATGACTCATGAGTTCTACATTTTTCGCCTTCAAAAAGTCGTTTGTCTGTCTGGCCGTGTGAGAACTAGCATTGTCGTGGTGCAGGATGATACGGCGTTTACGGTTATTTTTACGGAGTTCGTCAATAACTTCCGGCAAACAAATGGTCGTGTACCAGTCACTATTCACTGTACGATGATTCTCTAAAGCAACAGTAGCCACGTGTCCAGTTTTATTAAAAAAAGAAGCAATCATCCGCTTAGATGCACTTTTCACGCGCGCCACTTTGGTTGGTTTCGGCTCATCTTGAAAGACCCATACGCTCGATTGCTGCTTTGTTTTGGGATCGTAGCAATAAATCCATGTTTCGTCACCTGTTACTATGTCCCACACCAAATTTGACGCACCTTCGTTGAATCTGGTAAGCATGGCACTGCACCAAGTGACGCGGTCCGTTTTTTGAGCCTCGGTCAAGTTGTGTGGGATCCACCGCGAGCACAGCTTTCTCACACCCAAATGTTTGTGTAGGATTAATTGTATTTGACTCATGCCTATTTCTAAGGATGCGCGAATTTCATGGTAGGTCACATGCCTGTCTGTTTTAATCATACGGCGCACAGCATTGATGTTTTTGTTGGTCACAGCGGTGGACGGCCGACCATCGCGAGATTCGTCACTGAGATTGATACGACCTCGCTTGAATTCTGCAAACCAGCTATAAACAGTTGTCTTGCATGGTGCTTCATTGCCAAAAGCTGTTTCAAGCCGAGCGATGCTCTGTTGAGCTGTCAAATTACACTTAAAATCGTAGAAAATCATACTACGAAAATTTTCCCGAGTTAAATCCATGTTGATGCAGACACACAATTTTTTAAATGGCGCCACAAGGTAAAAACAAAAGACAGTCAGATGCAAAACAAACTGCATTCTACAGCCAAAGAGTTCTATTTTCAAATGTTGCAATAAATTTTTAAATATTGTTTATGTAAGTGGCCAGTTCCGGAAACTTACAGTGCGCCCTATGTATTAGGTTCATTGTAATAAAAATTTGTACTTTTCGTCTTTAAATTAACTCCCATAAATAGCATAGGTTAAGTAAATAACTCAAATAATAGATAATAGTATTTGAATAGAGTTATTTACACTTTGTTTAGTAGCTAGAAAGACGATTGTTCCTTATCAATATAGTTCATACATACCTCATAGTATAGTTAGTAAATAACTCTTGGTATATAGAAAGATAACGTAATTCATATAAATATGTAATAGATTCCTATAAGATTATGTATGTGAGATAATATTGTAAGATACTATATGAATTATGTAATTAGCCAATAGAGTGAGTGTTTACTTTGATAAGGTTCTAAATAAAGAAATAAGAGCAAGATAGCACACGTATGACGTAGTTATATGCAAAAATCTTTGGTACTTGACGGTACTACAAATTAGAGCGCCTACACAGTGCTATTTGAACAATGGCGTCGCGCGGAAGAACAAGAAGCTCCGAGACCCTACATCAAGATTTGAAGAATTTGAAGAATTCGAAGAAGGGGCCTTGTGAGAGATTTCACGATCGGTCGGTTATCGGTAGAGCGGCGCTTTGTGGTCGGAAATTCGCGTTCATATTTTCGGTACTAGACGGTGGCTAGTTTCCCATAGTGTATTAGTCAATCAACGTGTTTTTATTTCCCACCTCCTGTTTCTAAGACAATCATACTGTTTCTTAAGATCATCTCATGTCACAAGGGTAACGAACTAGCCACTGAACATAGGTAGATAGGAAAAACGGACCATCATCGTCGAACAAGAGAAGAACCAGCGTCCTACATTCGCTAAATGTGGTCGGTCCGCCACAACTACACTTTGACTATCAAGCATGACCGTAAAATTAAAAGAGAAAAAAGTCTAGCAAGTCAGTTTTGTCTTGAACTGCCTACACACAACATGACACAATCTGCAGTAACAATCTCTTGCTGTAATGCAGATTGTAATGGGTGTAGACTTTTTCACTGCAGATCTTTAATGAAATAAATTCTTTAAATCTTAGATTGTATGCCATGTTGTGTCGTGTGTAGGCAGCGTGGGTGTGCCCGCTCTCATACTTTTTAAAACCAATATTCGTTAGGTTATTCTTATTTGATAACAAAATATTTTAAGGGGTGATTCAGTCCATAATTTTGAACAACATTTCCCAGTAAATGAATATCAAAATACGTAAAAAAGTATTTGTTTCCCATAAATAAATAAATCAGAAATTGTCTATGGATATTCAAGTTTCTTGTATATATTTTATATAGATGCTGTTAATCTTCTAAATAAAATAAAATAAATAAATACTAATCAAAGAGAAAGTAGGTAAGTCAGACTGAGATTTTTACGTATTTCAATATACATTTTATGGGAAAAGTTGTTTAAAATGATTGACTGAATCACCTCTTAAAATATTTATACTTAATAAAAAAAACTTGTGAAGGTTGCAGTAATTTCGCTTTTCTTGAAGCCCTGTACATAAGAGCAAAAAAGGTAGAAATACTACTGAACAAAACGAAAAGTGTAATTTTGACCGTTTCACAAATTTCAGAACAAGTGCAAGTAATATATCAGCCTTAGAATAAGCCCTTGCCGACGAACCATTATTGTTTTTACAAAAAATGCTAAAAAGACCTTCGCAGCACGGGATAATGGTGAAAAACTGGCGTTTCGACTGAAACAGCTGTTTTCAACGGTCTGCTATGAACGGTTAAGTAACGTTTTATTTTCTTAGTAATATTTTTATCATAAGCACTTCAAATAGGAGGTACGTGATAAGTTGCCATTTTATAAATAATACATACATACTATCACGCCTATTTCCCACAGGGGTAGGCAGAGACTATGACTAAGACTACTTGCTACGATCCTGACAGACCTTTTTCGCTTCATCTATTCAAGTGACTTTTTATCCACCAGCCAAAGTTTGGGAGCAAGTTCAGTCCATGATACTTAACTACTTTCTGTAAAAAATGTATTGAAAATAGATAAAAAATTTTCGTTCTCTCATACAAAATCAGTTTGGCTGAGCGCCAATCTGTATGGGAAGGCGAAATTTTTTATATCGATTTCCGTTAATTGTTTTTACGGAAATTAGTTCAGTATCATGGACTGAACTTGCTCCAAAACTTTGGCTATTGTTGAAAAAGTCAGCCTGTACATGCCCTTCGGTTACGGGTTTACTAACAAAAGTACCTATTTAGATTTGTTTTTAGTATTTCTCTTCCATGCTTGTCTGGGAGAAAATAAAAAACTTAGAATGCACTAGCTGCTTTTCTTCCCGCGCAGATCTTAAAAGCCCATAGAGGAAACGGGCGAAAATTGCGATGCCGCTAGCAACTCATCACTATATTTATTTTCTCCTTCTCGCCCACCATTACGCTAAAAGTGGCCTTTGAGTCTTACGGCTTTGGGCTATGTCTGCCTCTTTAGAAATAAAGATTTTTTATTTATTTATTTAAAAACTTTATTGCACAAAAATATTGAACAAGTGGTGGACCTCATGCCATATGGCATTCTCCACTCAACCATAAGACCAAGCAGAAAATATGTGTGGCTGGCGTGATTAAAATATTTATAAAATTAATTAATTAAAAAAAAAAAAATTGGTTGTCTGTAAAGTCGGTTTACGGACGGTAGTTTGACGTGACAACGTCAAACATTCTCTCTCTCGTTCGGGACGCGCTCTTGCTTGCGGAACGCTACAATGAGCGTAACGGGACAATGACGTCATCTTTTTCGTGCATGCAGCTCTGGCCCGTAGTATCGAGTTATTAGACGTTGTCACGTCAAAATAAATCTGATATTAAGTATTACCTACTTATAACATATAGTATAGATAAAAATAAATAAACAAAACATTAAACAAATATATACCTAAACATATAAACTAACAAAAATAAATACAAAATAATTAAATATATTAAGATGATTGTGCTAGGCTAGGACTGCTGGAGAAACAATTAATGTACCGCCCGCTTGAATGCTATGCGACTGGGAGCCCTTCTGATAGACTCTGACAGGGCATTCCAAAGATCTGATAGGGTAAGTATATAGATTTTGTATACAAACATTCATAAACTAACGCAAAGTGTTATTCTGATGATATTACGCTACCTAACCTAGATGATTTGACGAAGTTACTGGTTTTTACACTGAGTGACTGCCGTCTGACCTCCGCAACACAAAGGGTAGACCAGAACCAATCCTAGGGACAGGTTCAAACTAGATGGCAACAGCTTTTCGTGCCTTCCGAAGCACGGAATCATCTTTCTTTTCGGATAATCATCGTGGTTCAAGCTTGCAATATCCTCCAGACTGGAAACAACTTTTCACAAAGTATGCTTCCCAGTGGGTTTTGAACCCACAACCTCCGGATCACAAGGCAAACGCCTTGCCACTGGACCACGGAGGCAGTCACTGACTTCAACGTTCATGTTAGCATTAAAATATTCAATTGACAAAGACAGGAAGTGACGTAATGTATATATTGAATTATTGAACCGAGAGTAATACTTATATTACTATATATATACTTATACTATAATGATTGTTTTAGTGCGGCGCGCTCGGTCGAAATTGATTAAATAGGGAAATCAGTCGGGGAAAAGTTGATACACAATTATGTCCTGTGACAGAGCCTAAGGACATAATTCCTAAAGTAATTCCTACAATGTTGGTGTAAAAAAGGATTTGGCTAGCCTATGTCAATAAGTATTTACCTATTGACGTGATTCCTCGAGATTTTCGCCCATTTCTTTTATCGGCCTTTACAATCTGCGCGGGAAGAGAAGCAGCTGTTGCATTCTAAGTTTTATAATTTCTTCCACACCACCACTTCCACTATAAATAAGGGTTGCAAAGAAGATGAATTTGAATTATCAGTAGTGGTCGGATCGGTCGGTGCTTACTTAGTAACTTCACGCGGGTACATAATATAGAGTTGATTAAACCACCAACCTGATAATAATATCACTTTTCTTATCGAGTGTGTTGGTAGCTAATACGGTTGTCAAAATTTTAGAGCTGTCCAAAAGCATTGACATAGCTCAATGACAGTCAGCTTGTGACTACAGTCATTATTAGTAGTGTAGTTAAAGCACAGAATAAATAATACTAACGTACAGAAAGTCTCAATCAGCAAAGAAATTCAAAGAAATATCAACTCAATATGGTTAGCAATATGGTTTTATTTAGCTCACGTCAGAACTCAGCACCTTTTTCGTATAAATACCTAGACATCCATTGCCAGCCAATTTCATTCTTATTACTCTGGACAAACGATTCGTATAACTGAAGGACCCGGAGGGGCCGCCTGCGCGCATAGTAATAATGTAGGTACATTTTCGATACTTAAACGGGCAGTGACACAGGCCTGGTTAAAGTAATAGCAGTAAGGAAAGTGGCTGATAAGTAGTAGTCGGATAGTTGAAAATATCCCCATTGAAAGTACCTATACGTAAGTATACATATATACAACTATTCACTATTACATCTTTATCGCTAATGAGGCAGCTCTGTCTGCATTTTAGGTCTTGCGGCTCTAAGCAGGCAGCTCAGGGTCGCAAGACTTAAAGACAAGTTTCAGCTTACACGCCGCCATATTTTCAAAAATAGAACAGAGTCCATGTTTGAAATAGCTGCTCTATATATTCTCAGTGTGTCATAATATATTCATTAGAGCGAGAGTAACACATAATGATTGTTATTTGTAGTGCGGAGCGATTGGTCGAAAATGATTAAATAGGGGGAAATCAACCGGGGAATAGGTTGCAAGGGGATAATATTATTTATAATTAATATTATTTAAATTTTGGTCCTGGGTGTTTATATTTATATGTATGTATTTATTATTAAAAAAATGTCGTTTGGTTAGTATCCCTTTCGGTGTAATTTGTCCTGAACTATCTATTATTATTATACTTTTGTTTTTATTTTTATTTTTCTCCCAAGTATGGTTATGCTATTTTTTGTTTAAGCGGGCTTGTGGCCAAATCTATACTAATATTATAAAGCGGAAGAGTTTGTTTGTTTGTTTGTTTGTTTGTTTAAACGCGCTAATCTCAGGAACTAATGGTCCGATTTGAAAAATTCTTTTTTTGTTGGGTAGTCCATTTATAGAGGAAGGCTTTAGGCTATATAACATTACGTTCCGACAACCACGCGACCGAAGTCGCGGGCACAGCTAGTAATAATATAAACCTTCAAAAGTTATCTTTAATAAAATTAAAAGTTATCTTCAAAAACGTTTTGATACACTTTCTAAGAAATTCTTCTTTGCTGGTCTGGGAGAAAAGAAAAACATAGAATGTATCAGCTGCTTCTCATCCCGTGCAGATCGTAAAAGCCGATCGAGGGAATGGGCGAGAATCTGAATCATATGAATAGGCGATGCGGTTAGCAACCCATCACTATTATGATTTCCCTTTTCCACCTTCATGCCCACCATTACGCTAAAAGTGGCCTGGGCTTTACCACCCTTGGCTCTGTCTACCCCGTTAGGGATAAAGATGTGATAGTGTATTGTAGTGTATTCTAAGAAACATTTAAAAGTACATACATCTTGTTTGTCATCGGTAATCAAACTACATGGACGGCCGGTCCTACCGCGCGGTCCTACCCGCCGCGCAAAATGTACATATTTTCAATAATTTATTTCTAATCCAAATAAGAGTCAACAAGAGAAATAATTAGCTAGGCGTGATAACATATTAATAGGAATTGTAAAATAAAAATATGAGCTATGGATGGGTATTACATGCATATTCCCTATTGGTGAAGATACCGCGTGACATAAGTAAGTTCATACAACAAATATATAACGTCCTCCTTCTTTGAAGTCGGTTAATAAATGAGTTTCGCAATTGAAACCCACATCTGATATGTAGGATTGTAGGCGTTACCGAGACGAGATGTGGCTTGAGATTTATCATGGGTATCATGATTATGATAAATGTTAGTGCATGGTTTTATCTATCTGTTTACATTTAAGGCCGTACCTGAGTTTTTCGGGGTCCAGTGCTGCCCCCATTTAAAATAAATCATTTCAAAGAAAACGGAGACATCATTTAAAATTTTGCTACTACCAAGTCCTAGATAACCCTTCAAAGTATTTTATGAACTACTGTTTTCAGTTTAAAGTGAGAACGTTATGCTTTACTACGCACATTTGCGAAAAACGGCCACTTTTGGCCAATGTGCATAGTAAAGCTTAACGTTCTCATTATAAACTGTAAACAGTAGTTCATAAAATACTTTGAAGGGTTATCTAGGACTTGATAGTAACAAAATTTTAAATGATGTCTTCGTTTTCTTTGAAATGATTTATTTAAAATGGGGGCAGCACTGGACCCCGGAAAATGTAGGTACGGCCTTAAGAGCAATGCTCTAGTCGGTGCCATTGTATAGAAAGAGACGCACACAATGATGATTTTTGGTAGGGATAGTGGAGTGGTTTGCTATGGCTTACTTCTTTTTAGGGTTCCCTAGTAAACAAGGTAAAACGCACTCAAATCTATAGAATTTGAGTTAAAAATAAAAAAATAAAATAAAAAATCTCTTACAACTGTAAGGGATTTTTTTTTTTCGCCAGGTCTGTTCACGGTTTTACTCAGAGACTATTATTGCTAAAGAGCTGTAATTTGACATGGGCATGTATATCAATGATGCCGATAAAGTGGTAAAATCAAATCTTGAAAATATTAATAATTTAGCGTACATATAGCTTTATACATGTAAAGTGGGTTTTTTTTTTCTCGACTATCTTATGGTTTGGTGAGTCGTTGAATAGGTGTTTTAAAAATATTGTGAGTTTCGAGAACACCATTTTTTGATCTTGGGATCCGTTTGTGAAGTCTATTGTCCCCACACTTACAATATTTTTAAGGTTTCGTACCCAGAAGAGACTCTGCTGTCTGTCCGTCTGTCCGTCTGTCTGTCCGTCTGTCACAGGGCTCTATCTCTTGAACCGTAATAGCTAGACACTTGAAATTTTCACAGATTATGTATTACTATAGCCGCTTTAACAGCAAATACTAAAAATAAGATAAAATTATAAATTAAAGGGGGTCGTCATACAAGAAACGTGTTTTTTTCAGCGTTTTTAACTCGATCTTTATAATGGCATAAACTAGATATTTGAAATTTTCACCAATTATGTATTACTATGACCACTATAACAACAAATACAAAAAATAAGAAAAAGTTAAAAATTAAAGGGGTCGTCATACAAGAAACGTGTTTCTTCGGCGTTTTAAAACATTGTACGGTGGTACGGAACCCTTCATGTACGAGTTCGACTCGCACTTGCCTGTTTATTTAAATAATTGGGGGCCCCATCTATCAGCTAAACGGTTGTATGTATCGACGTGAAAAAAATTACTACATTAATTTATGTAACGAAGTTAAAAAGAAAACTATAATTTTGTCCTGTTATGTTTTCTTTGTGTAAGTTGTATGTATTTAAGTATTAGGTGTATGTTTGTTTGCTGTAATCATTGTATATAAGTATGTTTATTATATTGACCACCCCGCACTACCTAATTTACCATCATTTTTTTTCTATTTAAACGAGGTTGCCTGGAAGAAATTGCTTAGCGATAAGGCCGCCTTTTACGCTTTTCCTAGTTTTTAAGATAATTGTGTCCTGTATTATTCTTTTGTGCAATAAAGCGTATTGTATTGTACTATCAGAGCTAAGTAGGGTTTACAATATCTTAACTTTCCTCTGTACGATTCGATGAGCGAGGTTATACTTGTAGCGGGAGCGAGGTGAAATGCTTGACCGCCAAAAAGGGAAGATCTTCCCGCCAGGCATAGTGCTGCGCCTGGGCAACTGCGGCTCCGACGGTGTATTGTCGGAGATTGTATATATGGTTAGTTGTAACCAGAACTCTGAGATCGAGTTGTAGGATACTGCTGGCGCCATCTTGTAGTCTTCTTGTAAGCTACATTGTCACTTCGTTGTTGTGGTTGTACTTAGTTCTTCAGAGTGGCGTAGAGGTCGCCACATACTAATATGTATTAAGATAGATATATAATATATGTATGTATATCTCCTTTGAGATAAGTACTGCCTTTGTACAACTTTAAGTTTATGTATTCTGTATACAGTGTCCGTGTACATTAATTGGTTAATAAATAAAAAGATTTATTACTCAGTTACTCACAAGTAAGTAACTAAAGTGAAATGTTTTGCTTACAACACTACTTAAATTGTGTAAAAATTGGGCACCCCAGAACTGGCAACACAAACTATAATATAAATATTGATTTCTGTAGATACGAGACAAAATAAATGAGCTCGAATAATTGAAACCGACAGTTGATATATAGGCGTTACGGAGATGAGATGCGGCTTGAGATTTAACATGGAGAATAAATTGTGGGTACGAAACATCTATGCAAATTGTAGTCATTTATCTTAAATAAACTCATAAGCAGGGGACGATAGCTGGGGCTCAATGGCCTAGCGAGTATAGGCACTTTGTCCGGGATAGTGATACCGATAAATTTAAGGGCATGTTATCTATAATTCAGAAATAGCGAAAACAATCCGCTGCTCCATACATTTTGATGTACTATGTGGCAGCGAATTTCTCTTTTGCGATTTCGGAATTATTCCCGTAGTAAAGGTTGTTCGTATTGATCTATTCGTTCTAGTTTAGTCTATGTACCCGCCGCTGAGAAAATTCCGAGGTGGCGATCTCCCCTGGGTAGTCTGAAATTCTCTAAACAGGCTGTACTGTACTGGCGATAATATTTTTAAATTTCGATAGACTTAACCAATTTCATTGGTCAAAATTTTTTTTTTTAGATTTACGAGTAGGTATGCTAAATACGGATATGATTGCTTTTGTTTGCAGATTTGCCAAAATTGTAAAATTAATTATTTTCATGTTAATTTATAATTATTAACAAAAATCGATTTCATTAGGCAAAATAAGGTACAACTCTACTACAAACAAATAAATGTTTATTAATTTATAATATTCTTTCTAAGACATATAAAATAGACATTTAATGATTTTTGCCCCGAATAACCTTAGTAATTTTTTTTTTAATTAGTTAATCATAAAAAAATTATGTGTAACAAAATAAAATATTTGTTTCATTATATCGTAATTATACAGTTATGAAACGAGAAAGATTGACACTATTACTCGTATATTTGTATAAGAATAAAAAAACCTTTTATTTAAGTTTGGAGAACCCAGAAATACTAGACTTTTGTTTCCTGTTATAGAAAAGCTTATATTTTCTTGTGTGTAGAATTTTTTACATAAAATTTAGTCGGTTTACTAGTGGCAGAATCTTGTTGTTCAGTGTTATCTTACAATAAGACTTTATAATAAGTAATAAGTAGGTAGGTATTTCTGAATGTCCTTTCAGGATGAGAGGTGAAAGTGGAATAAGTCAAATAAAAAGGAATGTGTGAATGATTCGAAAATGAAATAAGGAAGTGAAATTTGAATGTATAAAAAGCAAGATGAAGAAATGAGGTGAAAACGAACACACAGGTTCAGAACTAAGACCGCACAGAGAGTAATGTGTGTGATAATTTTTAGAAATACCAAAATAACGGTGTTTATAAACTTAAGTCCACGTGGACGAAGTTGCGGGCAACAGCTAGTTTACCTCGTAAATTTTTAACGCTACAAAGATTTATAAACGCATTAAGTCCGCCATTTGTACAACTTTTATGTGCACTAAAGTATAAACAAATAAAAAAATAAACGTAGCTTTTATCATCATCATCATTATCGGCCTCGCTTTCTCCCTATTTGGGGTCGGCTCTGTATGTCAACTCTCTCCATCGTTTTCTATCATTTATTATATCTGTACTAACCCCCCTGTCCACCATCTCCCGCTTAACACATTCCCACCACGTCTTTCTAGGTCGTCCTCCATCTCTGTGGCCATCCACCTTCAAGTTAACCATTTTGTTTGCCAGATGTTTGGCATTCCGCCTCTTGATATGACCATACTATGTTATACATAGCTTTTATAAGAAAATAAAATTGTGCAAAATAATCTAGTTAATACTAATCGAAATGAAAACAAGAATACCTAAACAACTTTTGAAGTTAACGAAATGAAAGTAATGAATTCTTAAACATATCTAAGAAGCCTTAATTCATATTTATGAGTATAATCATAGTGCTTCTAACAACTAAGTAAAAGCAAAAATCACTTCATTTTATAAAATCACATATTTTCTAGAAATAAATCTTGAAATATATTATTAATATGAGAGAAATCAAATGCCTCTTGGGGCTTTTACTAAATATTTGCACGTCAGTATTGTGACAAATTGTACCTTTGCTGAGGAATGTCCAAGGCATAAGAGGTAGCGAATTACCTATTTATAATCACTTATGAAACGGAAAGAAGTTTAAACTCAGTAATTTAAAGGGAGTCGAAAATAAAAGGGAGACGAGGAGGGGAGGATTTCAAGGATGAAGTTTTTCCAACAAATTTAGGAAGGGTTAGGAGTAAGGTCCTACCAAAATATTAAAAAGATGGCAGAGAGAAGAGAGGAATGGAGGCATCTCCACTTAACTGCACTGACAAGAGCAAGCTCTTAAATTAAATAATTTTATTGTTTTTAAATAATATTTGACCTAATAACATATATGTAGTTTGTAAATTTTCAAATGTACTTAATCAATAAAATAAAATTAAATAACATGGACGAAATACTAGACCACTAACAACTCTCATTCTCAACATCAACAACTTTAAAGCGTTATATGATTTTTAGTTTTAATGTTGTAGCTAGATGGCGCTACTAGTTCGAAAGAAGGAAGTTTCGTTGTGGTGCCGCTTAATTTCGGAAAGATGGCGGTATAAGCGTTCAATTTCTACGAACAAACAACGCCAATTCTGATTTTTCGTACATACCGTTAGTCTAAGTACCCCCAGCATCCATTGTATGACTAGGGTCGACTAGTATAGACATCTAGTAATTACTCAGCCACACTTTCGCTCTCAATCACCGCGCACTGACTGAGTGAACAGTATACGATAATTTAAGTAAGTTAAAAAAAATTTGCTGCATATCCGCTTCAGCTTATAACTTGAGCGATAATGACAGACTTGTCGACTGCGAAATAATATCGTAATGATTGATGGTAGGCTTCCTGCCGCAGACCTGCTTTTTAGAAATTAAATAGAATACCTGGCGCCAAAAACTGGGTCACTTCATGACGCTTTAATGTGACTCTTTATTTGGGATTTTTTTGTATTTTGAAAAATAACGCCGAAAAGATTTTTAAGCGACTTTAGAAAAGGAGGAGCGAAAATTCGTAAGATGGATGGAGAGTAGACAGCCGGCGCGGTGTAGGAGAGGAAGTATCCCCCTCTCTTTCTACGGCGCGGCGAAAATGTATGCCTGCGCCTGCTGTTTCATTTAGCTGAGAGATAAACTTTTTAATGTAATATAAATTGTCATGTTTGTGTACGATAGCGCAATAAATAAATATTGTATTCTACCACATAAATGACAGTACTTTGATACTGATAATTAAAGCAATTCGTGCAAAATTATTCCCTAACCATTCCAAAATATCAAAAATGCACAACGTTAATATTCAAGTTTTCACTTCTGCCGGCAATTCCGGAGTGCAACCCGTCGTTTTTTTTAATGTATGTTCCTTAATAACTTCGCTAGTTTTTAACCGATATAGAAAACTATTTTTTTATTAGACCATGCAAATTGGTCCCATTGTTACCGGTGAAGATCTTATGATGGACAAATTGAGGGAACTCCTCTAATATTGTATATAATGATTTCGATGTTTTTGTCAATAAATCAAGCATTCGCATTCAGAAAATGAGTTTTGAGAAAACTAGAAATTAAAGCTCTATAAGCTAACTAAGCTATAAGTAACATAAAAGCAGGCAAGGAGTTAGTCGTGTGGCTTTTGGCCTAGATCAGACTACTCCATCTCTTCCTGTGGATATCGTAAGAGGCGACTATAAAGGAATAAGCATAAATAGCTTGTGCTACAACTGCATTCCCAAGGAGGGTGAACGTTGGGCAGCGGCCGGATATAAAACTTTTCGCACAAATGCATTCCCAAAGAAAGAGGGTTGACGTTCAGGCAGTCGACCGGTCTTAAAACTATAGCCAAATAATTTAAACTGTTTCGCCTATTTCTTTTCCACTTCGCAAGGTCTTTGGCATCCTTGGGTGACCATTGACATAAATATCATATTTGGAGAAGAAAAGCGGGAAAGCTCATCCTGGGCTCCAAAGCAGCACAGCTTAAGATGCAATCGGGACCGCGCTAATATGACTAATGGCAGTACCGGCATTTATGTAACCTTAACAAACACAATACCTATCAGTAGCAAAAACTGCTAAAACACAATTTCGCAAATTAACTTCCCCTTAATTATCTACTTAGAGGCAGTTAAGACATAAGACGTTACTAATTGTTGTCAACAACGAGAATTATTTGCCCAAATTTCACAATTTTAGGAATTGAGTAAGAAATGTTGAGTTAATTTTGTGGAAATTTTGGCTTGTTTAGTAATGACAATGTACTCGGATACTGCGATAATTGTTTAATTTTACTATGTTCTCGATTAGGGAAGTGGTCGTTCTCTTTTGTATTTCACCATAAATTTTAACTCCCGACAAAAAAGAGTAGTGTTATTAACCTTGGACGAACAAGAGAGGTGTAATAATTTAACCCCCGATAAAAACAGGGGTGTTAATTGAACCCCCGATAAAAACAGGGGTGTTAATTGAACCCCCGATAAAAAAGTGTATTATAAGTTTGGCGTGTCTATGTATCTGTACATCTGTATGTCTGTATGTGGCATCGTGACCCGGGGCACTGGTATGACACTTCATAGATTCAGAGTAACATATATACCTACTACTACTACAAACGAAACAATTTATCTGTACATACGTCGATGTGTGAGTTTTATACTTAGGGTCGCACCGCAGAATTAATTTAATACTTACCTACTAACGAGTTCGACATATTTACGATTATATCTTTCTAAACCGGGAGATTGGCGAACACTATGACGTAAAAAATATTCTGTTTTATATGTATTAAATGTCACAGAAAAGTCTGAAACAGCTACATAATATTACTCCACAAATATTTTTGTGTACTCTCTTTTGTATTCTCCAGCCAATGCAAAAAAGCGAAAAGGGTATATATATCAATCGATGTTCAAGATGGTTGCTGGGTAATAACGTGAAATTATATTGTTGCTTTGCTTACCTGTTTTCATCACTCAGAAATCTATGAAATATACGTTCTTTGTTGTATTCGGTGGATAAACAATTATTATATGCGCATCTTCTTAACATGATGGTTACTATTGGTTGACAGTTCTCAAGATAAGACATGTCGCGAATTGCGTGCGGCTAGTAACTAAACCCTGGTTAAGAGCGCGAAAAGGCGCACAAAGTGCGGGGGAGAGGTGCGGGGACGCCAATTTTCGGGAGACGCTGTGAGATTCCATTCTGTTTGTACTCTTATGTATTCTGTGCCCGGGGTGAGCTTTACCGCTTTTTTCTCAAAATAGTTTGTACTTTTATGTATTCTGTGCCCGGGGTAAGCTTTACCGCTTTTTTCTCAAAATATAATACGCATGTCAATGATCACCTAAGGATGCCGAAGACCATAGGAAATCGAGAAGAAATCTTTTTCTTCGTCTAAGCGCGGGAACGCGCTTAGACGAAGAAGAAGATTTCTTCTCCTCCTTCTCCGGTTGCATCCTCAGCTGTGCTGCTTCGGAGCCCGGGGTGCGCTTTCCCGCTTTTTCTTCTCCAAATATGACATGCATGTCAATGGTCACCAAGGATGCCAAAGACCTTGCGAAATTGAAAAGAAATGCCGGAACAGTTTAAATGATTTAGCTATAGTTTTACGACCGGCCGCCTGCCTGACGTCACCCCTCTTTGGGAATGTATTTGTGCGAAAAGTTTTACAACTGGCCGCTGCCCGACGTTAACCCTCCTTGGGAATGCAAATGTAGCACGAGATGTTTGTGCTTAGTCTTTTAGTCGCCTCTTACGACTTCCACAAGAAGAGATGGAGTGGTCCTATTCTAACCCGGAACCACACAGGAAATCGAGAAGAAATATCTAGAACAATTTCAGCGATTTGGTTAAGGTTTTGCGATCTGGAGTGCTATTTTCCATTCAGGGACTCATATAACGAATGATGTGCGCGAGCGTTTCTAAACGAGCGCATTTTTGGGTTGATTGTATGCGAAGGATTTGCAACGAGTGGTCTTGACCACTCGTAATTTTGACATTTGTAGCGTACTAATGTCAAAGAATCCTTCCATGGAGATTCCGTTACGTTTCACGCTGCTTTTTAGGGTTCCGTACCCAAAGGGTGCAAACGGGACCCTATTACTGTAACTCCGCTGTCTGTCCGTCTGTCCGTCTGTCCGTCTTTCCGTCTGTCCGTCTGTCCGTCTGTCACAGGGCTCTATCTCTTAAACCGTAATAGCTAGTAGATACTTGAAATTTTCACCGATTATGTATTACTGTGGCCGCTATAACAAAAAATACTAAATATAAAAAATAGTTAAAAATTAAAGGGGGTCGTCATACAAGAAACGTGTTTTTTTCAGCGTTTTTAACATGATCTGATCTGATTTAATTAATGGCATTAACTAGATACTTGAAATTTTCACCAATTATGTGTTACTTATAACCACAATAACAACAAATACTAAAAATAAAATAAAGTTAATAATTAAAGGGGTCGTCATACATGAAACGTGTTTCTTCAGCGTTTTAAAACATTGTACGATGGTACTGAACCCTTCATGTACGAGTCCGACTCGCACTTGTCCGTTTATTTATTTTTGTTTAAATGTAAATGTATTTTTTTTTTGTAAACCATTGAGAAATGTATGATATTTTCTGCGTTACGACATATTACTTTTCGCTGACATGACGGTTTCGAAAATACGATGCAATGCATTGGAACGCGAGCGGTGACTTGGAAAACTACACGTTTTGTGTTTCCACCACTCCAAGCCGCCTACCTGACAACCCTCTTTGGGAATGCAGTTGTGGCTCGAGGTATTTGTGCTTAAGTCGCCTTTTACGACATCCACAGGGACATAGAGTG
Source organism: Acrobasis repandana (assembly GCA_963576875.1). Lineage (NCBI taxonomy): Eukaryota > Metazoa > Arthropoda > Insecta > Lepidoptera > Pyralidae > Acrobasis > Acrobasis repandana. The sequence goes on along the minus strand of OY756230.1, from coordinate 2,440,749 downwards.
GTCATATTCTAGGCCAAAAACCAGACGGCCGTGTATTTTTTTCATCGGCCAGTATATTACGTAAAACGCTTACGTAATGCTTACTTAAGAACTATGAGAATTACTTTCCTTATTTTGACAGATACGCCTTATTTTTGTAGCTAAGTGTCTTGCTGTATACAAAAGAAAGAAAAAGGCTCTTATGTTAAGGGCATAGTGCCTCGTTTGTGATTTTTTCCAGACATGTTTCCCCGACATTTTCCTTGTATGTTATTAAGTGGACATAGCGCAGCCATCTGGTTATAGTAGCCAACTAATTGAACGCCTAGCTCAGTCATTAAAGCCGCCATGCAATACAGATGTGAACTAAAAAAATATTTTTGGCGCATCAGGTGTATTAATTACGTGCCTTTCGAAGCCGTGCTTCGGATAATCAGGTGATTCAAGCCTGCAATATTCTAACCAGACTGGAGACACCTTTTAACGTATGCTCCCAGTGGGATTTAAATCCACAACCTCCGGATCACAAAGCCGCCTTGACCCCTGGACAATATAGGCAGTCATGGCAAATATATGTACAAATTTAAATTTTATTTAGTCTATTCCTTTAAAAAACTAGAACAATAGAACACACGTCATTAAATTTAGAGCTTTCGCTTTGAAAGTTGAGAGCGGGGTCAGTGCCCTCCACCTGAGTTTTCAGACTGTAAGCCCGGGGCGGCTCTACAATACACCCTTGATATCTTGCGAGCTTGATTTCATCTTGTTTGGATATGTTCGTAGGTTTGAAAAATGTCGCTTGACCAAGCGAAACATAAAATAGAAACCAGCTGCTTTTCTTTCTGGGGAGCTTAATGAATAAATAAATAAATAAGAACAAATTAGACAGATTGAGCTAGCCCCAAAGTAACTTTTAAACTTGTGTTTTGGGATACTAACTCAACTAAAGTACCTATTCATCGTGTTAATGAAAGAACGCAAAACCTCTCAGATGGTACCTCAGCCCATGTAACTCAACAACTTTCACGAAACTAAAAAAAAATTGAATTTTCATACTAACGATCAGTTAGTATGAAAATTCAATTTTTTTGAGCTGATCGAGTCAATTTGTATGAAAATCCTTCAAACCGAAATTTCCACAAAATTAACTCAACATTTCTAACTCAATTCCTAAAATTGTGAAATTCGGGCAAATAATTCTCGTTGTTGACAACAATTAGTGACGTCTTATGTCTTAACTGCCTCTAAGTCAAAATTCAAAATATCTTTATTATCATAGGATATTTATAATATCTCTTAATAATAGTCACTTTGTTTTGTTTTGCACAAATGTTGACGTCAAATCGTTACTTAAAGCTAAGTTTACGCCGCTTCCTAGGCGCAAGTGCAGAAGAAGCGGCAACAAACTGCACTGCACGTTTTCTCCAAAGACGTCAACTAACAAACTAAAAACTTAGTAGATATATCTATATATACCTCTAAGTAGATAATTAAGGGGAAGTTAATTTGCGAAATTGTGTTTTAGCTGTTTTTGCTACTGATATTGTGTTTGTTAAGAGGTTACATAAATGCCGGTACTGCCATTAGTCATCTTAGCGCGGTCGCGATTGCATCTTTAGCTGTGCTGCTTCGGAGCCCAGGGCGAGCTTTCCCGCTTTTCTTCTCCAAATATGATATTTATGTCAATGGTCACCCAAGGATGCCAAAGACTTTGCGAAGTGGAAAAGAAATAGGCGAAACAGTTTAAATTATTTTGGCGAAAAGTTTTATATACGGCCGCTGCCCAATGTTCACCCTCCTTGGGAATGCAGTTGTAGCACGAGCTATTTATGCTTATTCCTTTATAGTCGCCTCTTACGACATCCACAGGAAGAGATGGAGTAGTCTGATCTAGGCGAAAAGCCACACGGCTAACTCCTTGCCTGCTTTTATGTTACTTATAGCTTAGTTAGCTTATAGAGCTTTAATTTCTGGTTTTCTTCAAGTTCCACTTCCTCAAAACTAATTTTCTGAATGAAACGAAACTAAAAAAAATTGAATTTTCATACTAACGATCAGTTAGTATGAAAATTCAATTTTTTTGAGTTGATCGAGTCAATTTGTATGAAAATCCGATTTTTTTTTTTGATTTCGTGAAAGTGGTTCAGTTGCATGGGCTGAGGTACCATCTGAGAGGTTTTGCGGTCTTTCATTAACACGATGTATATTTAATGATAAATAAATATATATAAACACCCAAGACCTAGTACAATTTGAAAAAGACCATTGTTCCAACTTGCCCTGGCTGGGGATCGAACCCAGAACCTACGAGTGGCGGGCTTGTCACCTTAAATTTAGTTGGACAGTTGTTAGTTGTAAGTAAAACAAGTACTACAATAGATAATATTATTGCTGAATTCCCTTACGGAATGTGATTTTATATTATAACCTCTTTCTTTAATTATATTTTATGATAAATAGATACTTATATAGATAAACACCCTAATTTTCAAAATGTACTCGGAAAAGAAAAAAAAAATACAAATTCAATTGAAAATTAGCTAAACAGTTGTTAGTTATGTATAACAAGTACTACAATAGATAAAAGTATTTTTTTCTAACTCGCCTTACGAAATGTGATTTTATATTATATAACTCTTTCTTCAGTTACCATCGTCCTATGTGGGCTTGTTTTTAGACGAGGCGTGAAGTCTGTCGGCATTCGCAACTACGGAACCTTACTCTGCCCGTGACCCGACACGAACTTGGCCATTTTTAGGGTTCCGTAGTCTACAAGGAACCCTTATAGTTTCATCATGTCCGTCCGTCCGTCCGTCTGTCTGCCCGTCCGGGTCCGTACTCCGACGCTACTGCACCGATTGTCACAAAAATTGGTGCGAGAGATAGATATTGAAGTTTAAAAGTTGGTTTTTAAAATAATGAAAAATTGTTTTTTTTTCAGCCCCCCCCCCCCCTCCTATCGTGTGGGGTATCGTTGAAAAGGTCTTTTAAAATGCAACAAAAACTGCTTTGAAACTATGTAGATCAAACCCCCCAGTCTTGAGATAATCTAATACAAAGTTAAAATTTGAGGTCCCCCCCCACCGTAACTTTTGAAATATTACTAAAATAATTAAAAAAAAAAAATGTGGTCAGTAGTAGTTATTTTTTAATACGTCATAAATCGTATAATGTTACTTGCTACTACGGAACCCTTCATGGGCGAGTCCGACTCGCACTGCCCTCTTTTTTTTTTAATTATTATTATAACAGATAAGAAAATTTATTTATATAGTTAAAACTAATTTCAACAACAATAAATTAAATCTACAACTAATATTAAAAACGACAAACGTTAGTTTATTTAAAAAAATGAACCAAAATCGCCGCTGGCGGCATTTCCACGTTGCATGGCCAGGCGAAGCCTTGGCCGAAATGCGCACCAACTCTTGGGATGTATTATAACTTTATCTAACAATTCTTTTCTTTCTTCCCCAGGTGATATCAGCCATATCAGTCTTCTTCATCTGCGTCTCTGTCCTGTCTTTCTGTCTGAAGACGCACCCTGACCTTCGAGTCATCACACCCACAGTTACTCCATTAGAAGATGAAGACTACGAGAATGTCACAGCCATGATAGAATTGAGGCCCTGGCATGATAACGGAAAGCCTCATGCCTCGTTCTTCTATATTGAGCTGGTGTGCAATGTATGGTTCACCATTGAACTGTTGGTGCGATCCGTGGTAAGTCGATTTTCTTACTTATTGTTATTTAGTGACGAATTTTAATCAAATTTGAGAGGCAAACTATAGACTATAGACTTCATTCTACATAAGAGGTTGCAAAAAATAATATCCAAAAGTGGGGAGAGGAGGGGGAGAGGAGGGGGACTAAATAAGGGACAAGGGGAATGTGTTAGTTATGGTATGGTTATAAGAGCTCGTGAGGTCTACTGTTCTTTCAGACAGAAGTTTTTATCTTCATAAATAATTTTTTGAAGTTTAACCTCTACAAGCTGGTAGGCTAAACTTCAAAAAATTCAAATGTTTATTTTATTAATGAGGCCTTGTCAGGCACCTTTACATATCAATAAGTTTTGTATAATGTTAACCCTTTAACCGCGAATGTCGGATTAATCCGAAAAACATTTTCGTGCCCATTTCGCGAGCGTCGGATTTATCCGACCAAAAACTATGGATATTCACAATTCCTCGCGCTGGGAGCACGACAATTTATATAAAGTCTCGCGGTGAAAGGGTTTATTTAAAATTATAAATGGAATGCTTGCGAATGAGCGAACAAACATAAACGTAATAAGAATTGCTAATTAGTCAAAAAGCGAAGCCGAGTTGACCAGTCCCTCATCACAGAACTCGTTCACGAGTTGACGCACGGGTCAACCATCCCTGAATTAAATTAAGAAGCTTAAAGTGGATGGTGGATATTTTCGAGATAGGATATTTTCATTTTTATTTATATATTTTAGACAAACATTACAAGATTATTATGCTACAAACTGAATACAATGCTAAGGAAACTTAATACGTTTCATAACCAGGCCATTTCTTATCTTATTTCTCGCAGAAGTTGTGGAAACAAATGATATCAGATTTATTTTCTCGTACATTCTCTTAATTTAGTTAACAACGGCTTGCATCTGGCGTCTAGAGATTTACGTCTTGGCCTAAAACATTGTCCCACTTTAGAAGACTCGTAACTCTAGTATTTTGAATTTCTTTTTAAGAACTGACATTTCACCTCTTTGCTAAGCGTATATTTTTGCATTACGTTTTGCGATCTTTGGTCTAACTCTTGAGGGATGAAAACGTGACAAAGTATTTTTTGTGACAATAACATCTGGGCAATTGGACATGTCTCTTATTATGTTTTGATACAAACTTTTAAAAACCGATTTATCAAATAACTAAAAAATAAATAAAATTTAAGTCAAATGTTTAATTAAGTTTCTATTTAAGTTTAATTTTAAATTCTACATTTTGGTTTTATTAAAAAATTTAGTATGCATTAATTTAATTCAATGTTAGTTTAATTTTCAATTGTATGGAGCCTTCTGGCGAATAGAAATTCTCGAAAAGAAATAGCCAGAATTCGGGCCACATATTGGGACAAGACGTTAATTTTAACTGACATTTGGTCCGTTTGTAGGTTTCTGCAAGTTTGCTCTATGGCCTAGACCTTTCTTAAATAGGTCACATTCAGTTTTAAGATGTTGCTCGAACTCACATTTCAAAGTAGTTATACATATCGGGCGCGAACTGTAGCAGTATATTTAGTTAGACGTTATATATTAGATTTTACCGTCCGAAGGTGCCGATTAATAGAAAAATAAAAAATAAAAATATTTATTCAGACAAAACGTCCATTAAGTGTTAGTACAGAACTTACGAAACTATGTTAGTATATTTTAAAAAATAATTTAAATATTACAATCTCCCACTGGGCGACCCCGGGACAACCGCATGAGCATGTACCCAGTGCCGTACAATTGGACAATCAAATTTATATCCTATTACCCTCAGAATAGTGTTGGCAGTTCCGCGCACTCTGTGCATCAGCGATGCGATCCGCTTACGTAAAACGGCATGAAAGCCATCGACGTGAGCCTGCGCAAACATATTGGATGCACTGCAGTGTCGCGTTTATGCCGGTCCGAATAAGTGTAGCAAGCAACCCTTTATCGCAGCTACACTACGTCACTTTTGGTTTACACAAAAAGGCCCAACAGAATAAAGATGGGAATTAAAAATACTCACGTGAAAATGTTTTCCAGTGTTGGTAATAATAGGCGAGAGAAAAGCAACTGCGACCTACAAAGCGCCGGGAAATAAATGTGTGCTTTTGTGCAACACCTAAATGGCTCAAAGTTTGGGCGCAAATGTTTCAAATCTGGGTCGCACATCTGCTTTCTAATGTTTAAATTAATATGTTGTGTGAAATGGAATAAGATTTTGTGGTATGAAATTGTTTTAAAAATCTCCATTTCTTTTAAACGAAATGAAATCTAAATTTCCGTATTTAACTAAAAAGTTTTTAATTAAATTCTTAAAACAACTGTTCTTGCCATCAAGGACATTTCATTACCTACCACGTTACTGCTAATCATAGGCCTTTAAAAAAACCTAACTTAACCTAGGGGCACATAGCGCGATAACTGAAAACCGATGGCCGATGCAGACAGAAAGGTTCTCGAATGGCGGCCACGTACCGGCAAGCGCAGCGTTAGCACATCCACCTGCTGGTCGGAAGACCTGAGCAAGGTTACAGAAAAATGCTAATGCAGGCCGCTTCCAATCGATAGTTTTGGACAGTAGCGGCGTTAGGGTAGGGCGCGGTTGGGCGACCGCCCAGGGTGCCAGATACAAAGGGGCGACAGGGGGCGTTTTTGGGCGAGGGGGTCACAGGTAATAATAAATAAAAAAATAGCGGCTAGTTAATGGCGGCAACTCGCAACGAAGGGAGGAGGGGGTGCATACAAATAAGAGTCTAGCTCTTATTTGTATACATATAATGAGTATGATTTCAACCGCTACTACTCACCTCGTAACACAGAACAAAATCTTTCCCAATACAGATTTAAATATGAGGAATTATTATTTTTTCTTCATATGCATGCCACGAAATAAACTATCAATAATATTAATACCATCAGGCCTGTGTCACTCCCCGTTTAGGTATCGAAAATGTACCTACATTATTACTATGCGCCCAGGTGGCCCCTCCGGATGGTAAATTCAGTTATACGAATCGTTTGTCCAAAGTAATAAGAATGAAATTGGCTTGCAATGGATGTCTAGGTATTTATACGAAAAGATGCTGAGTTCTGACGTGAGCTAAATTAAACCATATCGCTAGCCACATTGGGTAGATATTTCTTTGAATTTCTTTGCTGAGTGAGACTTCTGTAAGTTAGTATTATTTATTCTGTGATAACATTAACTTTGTAATAACAACAACCTATTTAGTCGTGATTTGGGAATAGTGAACTCGAACCTAAGTAATTAAAAGCTATTCAGTGAAACCTAAATAGCACTCCCTAAACGTCTTATAACCCTGTACCGTTTCAGTTAGTAAAGCCTAGATTTAGGATCTAGGAAGATAGATGAGATAAAAGAAAGACCAGATATCGGCAAATGAGATAGGTATAATGAACAACTATTACATTACATTAGTTACAAAGATTCACAAGAACACTAGGTACAGATTAGGTAGTCAGGGTCGTGAGTTATAGGCACTAGATCATTTGAGTAGCCCTTCTAGGTAGAAGAACTACTTAGCTTCAGATTCTGCCGAAGACGAAGAGGACGAGCGCCGGCCGCCGCGCCTTATATATGGGCATGGGCCCCCCCGCTGCGCCTAAGAGGGGCGGAGGAGTGCTGGAGCCCGCGCGATGTCACACACTCTAAAGATAAATTAGGAATGTTATTAACTTTGTCAGATTAGCATAACTGGGAGGTGGTGTGAAATTTGTACGTTAGAATAATTCATACTGTAATGATGCTGTAACAATTTTAGATTATATATTGAGTTATATTTTGTATTGTATTTACCGTGTGGAACCCTGCAGAGAAGAATACGACCACTTCAAGTCTTCCCGTGGATGTCGTTGTGGCTTAGGCCAGGCGTTCTTTGTGGCTCTTACTTCTCCACTTCGCACGGTCTTGAGCATCCTTAGTTTTAAAACGGTTAGCTACTCGTAATAACATCAAGCCAGAATTTCTTGGAACTACCACGTCTGCTGGGGCCCGTCGGAGGCGCCATGGCCAATTTACATTACGAAACAAGTTTCATGCCTGAAGAAATTAATTTCATGACACTACTTTCAGTACCTGTGTAACTAGTTTCATTAAAGATATTCGGGTTTCACCGAACGTGGTCCCAGCTTGACGTTCGGTGAAACCCGAACGAAACGTCAGCAAAATAAATAAAAAAAAGGTACGTTTCGCGTTAATTCCCGTATGCATTAATTAAATAATAATGCAACGCGATAGTTTAAAAGTATTTAAAGATAATAGTGTCGTGAAATCCACAGTATGTCTGTGGTCATAGCCCCGACAACATCGAAGCTTTATTCTGCATTGCATAATGTTGTCATACAGATGTTATTTTTTACTTTCGCGACACTAGTTTCGCGCCTCGTTTACACAATGACATTAGTTACTTGTCACTAGTTTTATCTAAAAATCGCGCGCGACACGAAACTGTTTCACATCTGTTGAAATCGATGCATGCATTGTAAAACTTGACGTTTACACGTGACATTGTTGATGAAACTATTTCTATGCCACTTATTTCGTAATTTATTTAGCTTGTGTTTATAACGTAACTTGCCGGTTTCCGTTCCGCAGACATGACCGTAGGCGACTCTCTTGCAGTTTGTTAGCAGACAAACTGTCACGCTCATCCTTCTTTGTTTTTGTCGTGTGATCATATTGAATCAGATTCTTCAAACTGTCTAAAGGCAGCAGACTGTTACCGGTAATTATGTTATTTTTTATATGACTAATAAAAAACATGGAGTCAAATATTATTTAGAAGATGTGACGTAACAAAGTTTCTATTGTGGTGGCTTGTAAAACGGAGACATCATTTAAAATTTTGCTACTACCAAGTCCTAGATAACCCTTCAAAGTATTTTACGAACTACTGTTTACAAGTTTATAATGAGAGCATTAAGCTTTACTACTCACATTTGACAAAAGTGGCCGTTTTTCTCACACCTTAATGGTTTTCTCTTTAAATCCCTCTTTGATTCCGGCCATAAAATTCATATCTTTGAAGATCTTGTTAAGTTTAAAATCGTTTAAATTGAGTTCTTCAGTTACTTGGGCTGAGGTACCATCTGAGAGGTTTTGCGTTCTTTCATTAACACGCTGTACAATTATATAATTTATGTCTAAAAGCGAGTAGAACGAAAGCTAAAATGACATAGCACAATAATCCACGTACAATTTAGGAATTTAAGTCGAGTATAAATTTACATTTTGAGCTCGGTTATGCTAAGCAGGAATTAGGTTCTGGTGTTTTCAGAGTCCTTTATTTACTGCGGTTAAATTGTAACGGCCAAATATACTGGCAAATTCTTGAAAATCCTGTTGCAGTGTTTAATACACAGCAAACAGGATTTGCAAGAATTTGCAAGAAAAAAATATTTTTAAACTTCTTTATTGAAGCTGGTGTATGTCTCATTTATTTAATTACCGTTTTTTTATTCCGCTGTTCTTCACAACTTTAAAAAAAAAAAACCTCAATTGTAAAAAATAAAAAACTTGATTTGTTTCTCAGACCTCTGTACTTTCGCAATACTATTATTGTTCAAACTCTTCCCCGCTAATGTTCTTTGCATGTCCGTTCGGCCGTTCCATTATTTTATGTTGCAATGCCCTATCAGGGTGCATGTTGTATCTACTATCTTAAGCAATAACTATGTAGTGAAATGTAATACATGTACAATGTGGAAAGAAATTGAAATTGAAATGTCTGATATATATACGAGTATACTGGCTGCCGTATTTATTAAAATATATTAAATAGGTAGCATTGTAATAATGTTTATTACAAAACTAACGATCTAAAGAGCGCTATGTTTTCTGTCAAATCATAGAATATATCTTCTCTTTGTCGAGTCGAAATCGTTCAACTATTCATCTGTCATTACATTTCAAAAATAAAATTAATCTGTCAAATGAGAGATATTAAAATAAAATAAAAGAAACCATCTTCTCAGAAACCTATAAATAAACTTCCCTTCAAAACTTTTTACGCCTTCAAAGCTCGAATTTATTATTGAAACGAACTGGAACTCAAGAAGTTGCTTAGTTTTAATCAATCTTTATGTATACCTCTATGAAATATGAATGGTATGGAACCAGCACAAAAGATTCATATTTCATAGTGTTGGTATGGAACCAGCACGGAGATTCATATTTCATAGTGGTGGTTCCACACCACGGAAGATTCATATTTCATAGTGAGATTGACACAATTCAGATTTTTGGATTCCCATTTTTCATTTCATCAGATACCCATTCCTTTAAACGGCTTTTACGATCTGTATCTACTGGAAAATAAGCAGCTGGTACATTCTACATTTTTTTCTTTTTACTTCGACCGATATTCCATATCGGTCGAAGTAAAAAGAAAAAAATGTAGGAAGGATAAACAATTACTCGTTCTCGAGTCTCTCTCGCACACACTGACACGTCATTGAAAACAGACAATTTATTCGCATAAAGCGCTCGCTTACAGCGCGTCACTCGCACTCGCTTACGTGTATTACATATTTTTAACGAGATAGACAGAGGCTAAGGCTGCAAGACCCAAAAGCCACGATTTGCATGATGGTGGGTGTGAAACATGAAAGTGAAAAAAAATGTACTAATTTGCCAGACAGATTGTCGTCCATTCCCTCAAATAGCTTTTACAATCTGCGCGGTAAGAGTAGTAGTCGGAACATTCTACATAGTCCTATAGTATAACGTCCAGATTATGAATTAAAGGAGGTAAAATAATTAACCTAATAAAAAAAGTTCACACTGCTTTCCGAAGTCTTTCGCACACACTGGCACGTCATTGAAAACAGACAATTTATTCGCATAAAGCGCTCGTTTGTAGCGTGTCACTTGCAATCGCTAAATTAAGTATGTAAAGTTTCAACTCAATCGAATAATATGAAGTGGGTCTAAATTAGCTTGCAAGATTTGATTACGGACACACAGACAACGGGACAGGTGGAACTAAATAAAAGCTTGTTATAAAAACTTCACACTCGTCTTTCGCACACACTGGCACGTCATTGAAAACAGACAATTTATTCGCATAAAGCGCTCGTTTGCAGCGCGTCACTCGCACTCGCTTACGTGAATTCTAACACCGATAAATTACCACTTCAGCCCCATTTGTGGACGTGGTATTGAGATTTTATGAAAAAACGCGTCGGATGGATAATAAAATGTGTTTTAACGCCTGTAAGCGGGGGGGATATGAAATACAAGTTATAAGGAAACCTTATATTCTGTAGTTTATATAATGTGTTAAAAACTTTGCTCGTGCTAATTCGGTTTATATTATAGACTTGCTGATGTCCGCGACTTTGTCCGCGCGAAATTCAGTTTTATTAAAATTGAAAATATTTGTCAGCTCAGTGTGTACATTTTTATTGCGATGTGGCACATTAATTACTCATATGTAAAGTCTTTATACACGACCACATAATTAAAACGACATTAATAGTTTTATTTTGCTTTGTCTGAACTTTTATAGATTACAGCATTACCAACTATATAACTTTTACTACTTCCGACCAATCTTGAATCGTAAAAAAAATCTTATCCGTGAAATTTTAATTTGGTTCGATCTAGCAGCGCAATGCCGAGCATGGTGCAATCCCACCGCTGGGCAAGGTTTTCCCTCTTGCTTTTACTTTTTTCTAACTAGTGCTGGTTTTCGACTAACCACATTGAAGGTATTAATTTAATAAAGCAATGAACATGTATCTAAAATGTATATATCTTAACAATGAAAATTTTTGTTCTCCGCTTTGTTTATATTATAATCTTTTTACATTCTCTCCCTAATTGACCATTAAACTCACTCAGCATCAAATTTTCATGAACCCTTACTGCGTAATTCTAGGGTTAACGAGATGCATATACACAAACAAACATTAAGAGGAATCAAATTACGCCCCAACCCACACAAGTGTTAAGTCAATTCAAAAAGAAGGGTTAAGTATCTTTTAGACGTTTGACCTGTTAATAAACGTAGACGTAAACATGTGAGATACATGATATGCCTACGTAAGTTTAAATATATAAATCGGTCAAGTTCGAGTAAAACTCGCGTGAAGGGGATTCCGCCAATACGCGGTCGGAGTGTCAGCTAGTTTAATTTTAACGGAGTACGTAGATTTATAGTCATGTCGATGGAGCATTTAATATATTACTACGAAGAAATATGTATGGCAGTCGGTCGTCTGATTTATAATTAATGAAATGAAATGAAAAATTATCTGTCCTATAGTCTATGCTAAACAAGCCCAAGCCGCGCATGCCCCCGCGCGTGCGTCTGTCGCGGGGAAGCGGGCCCCGTCACGCACATACTTTAGTATGGGTCCGCGTGGGCATCCGCGTAATGCAGTTTCAAGCCTCATAGGTTTCTTGAAATCTGGAGTCATAGAACTAAATATATTCTGTATTTTTATTGGGTACTAAGGATGATGTTATCCACGAAAAATCAGAGATGGCGCTGTTTCTTCTTTTCGAAGTTTAGCGGCATCACTACAATCTTCTTTCGAACTAGTAGCTCCATCTAGCTACAATATTTGAACTAAAAATCGAATTAGGCTTTAACGTATGAAGGTTTGTTAGTCCTCTTGTAGGGAGCTCAGTGGCTCGGCGGGAGTGCGCATTACTAGCGCTTCCGCAAGTAAAGCGGCACCAGGCGTGGTCCGCACTTGGATGGGTGACCACAAGTGGCATATAAATTTTCTTTAGCTCCTCCATGATTCGGAAGGCACGTATAAACCGTTGGTCCCGGCTTTCATCATTGTATGGCAGTCGTCAAGCTAGGTCAGATGCCTTTAGGCAGCTTGAAAAATCTGACACCAGAGTTGGCCACTTACACACACGAAAAACAAACAAACTCCTCTTGTATTGTCCGTCCATGATATTAGCAAGGTATTATAACGTAAGTACATAACGTTAGTGGGATCAAAGGATCGTAATGTTGAACAAACAGATCCCTAATAAGACAAGCGGAGTTCAGAGATTATTTACATTTCCTAAATTACTGCAAATATTTATTTTTATACGTCACGTTGGAAAACATTGCAGGTTCAAATCTTGATCCATCAGTTAAGTAAATAAACTTAGTTCAAATATTATAAAGGTCAATAATGTACAGAAGTTTTCAACGTCGCATTCGGTAGACGTATTAGACCCGAGAAATGCTGGCTTGATGTCGTCAAGGATGATATGCCATTGGTCTTACAACCAAGGATGGTCAAGACCGTGCGAAGTGGAGAAGAAAAAGCCGGAAAGCGGAGCCCAGGCTTCACAGCAATACAGCTGAAGATGCAACTGGGAACACGCTGAGATGAGAGAGAGAAGGTTTTAATTTTGATGTTCAAAAATTAATGACACACTATTTTCCTTTAAAGTTTATATATTTACTGTGAAAATAAGTTTATATCCTAGATATATGCATTTCTTAAAAATTACAAAATTTCTTTCGTTTTGGTTTGGGAAAAAAGAAAAAACTTAGAATATACCAGCAGCTTCTCTTCCTATGCAGATCATAAAAGATATTCGAGGGAATGGGCGAGCCTCTGAATCATGTTAATAGGCGATGCGGCTAGCAACCCCTTTTTAACCGACTTCAAAAAAGGAGGAGGTTATCAATGCGTCGGAATCTTTTTTAAATTATGTTCCCCGATTTCTCAAGACGCTTGGACCGATTTAAAAAATTCTTTTTTGTTTGAAAGAGTATACTTTTCAGGTAGTCCCATAGGTTTTTTTTTATCGATTAAGTAGTTTGGTTTTTAAACGAAAATAACTGAAAAATATATCGTCTAAGTATAAAACTGTTGCGTATTTAGCCTGTCTGTGGCTGTCACTTCACTGGTATTGAAGTCGGTTTTGTGTTTTGAAAAAATATCGTAAATTATTCATTTTAACGCCCACCATCACGTCTTACAGTCCTGGGCTCTATCTACCCCGTTAGGGATAAAGAAGTGATAATATCTAACTGTATCTGTACAAAATTTTGCTGAAATTTAACATGTTGTTTCAAAAGAATCACGTTACGTATAGAGAAGTCTAAGGAAAAGTCGTCCTTGAACAGTTATTCTCAAACTTTGATAACGAAATACGTAGATGTAACAACATTGTTCATTGCTTACGCCGCCTTTGAAAACTTTGTCGAGTTAACGTTTTATCTGTGATACCATAAACAAAGCATAAATTCCAGCTCAAGTGCTAAAATTAAACGTCACAACCAAGACTGTCAAACGGTGGAAATGAAAAACAAAATGGCGGGCAATTAAAAATTAATTAAAGAGTGCTGCCGTAAAGAGTTGAAGATTGAAGCGTTTTGTTAGAGCTTCTCGGGTAATTGACGTGTTTCCGGCTGGAACAACTTGTGTTCAACGTATACATGGTTACTTTTAAAACATCGGCATCATTTTTGGAGCAAGTTCACTCCATAATACTGAAGTACTTTCCATAAAAACAATTAACGAAAAACGAAAAAAAAATTCGGCTTCCCATATAATCGGCGCTCAGCCAAATGGATTTTGTGTAGGAGGACGAAATTTGTTTATCAATTATTGATAATTGTTTTTATGGAAAGTAGTTCAGTATCATTGTCTGAACTTGCTCCAAAATCGTTGCCGGTGTTTAAAAAGTAATCCTGTATATATTTTGTATTTTATGCTCGTATGGGAGAAAAGGAAAAGCTTAGATCATAAAAGCTGGTCAAGATAAAAGCTGAAGGTTTGTATACTTAGACATGTCATAATTTAGGTACATTGGTACATACTAAATTCACAAATTGACATTATTTTAAATTTCGTAATTTTTATAATTCAATTTAATTATGACATAATAAACAATGTAATCTCTGTCCATCTATATAACTAATTTTAAGTTTTTAGTTTGTTAGTTGACGTCTTTGGAGAAAACGTGCAGTGCAGTTTGTTGCCGCTTCTTCTGCACTTGCGCCTAGGAAGCGGCGTAAACTTAGCTTTAAGTAACGATTTGACGTCAACATTTGTGCAAAACAAAACAAAGTGACTATTATTAAGAGATATTATAAATATCCTATGATAATAAAGATATTTTGAATTGAATTGAATTGAATTGAATTGAATTGATCGAGGGAATGGCTGGTAATCTAAATCATGTTCAAAGGCAATGCGGCTAGCCAAGCATCAATTTCTCTATTTTGAGTCCTTTTCCATCTTTACGGCCTCCAGTACCCTTACGGCCTTAAGGTTTTATGGCCTTGGACACCGTCTACTCCGTTAGGTATAAAGACGTAATATGTATTTTTTTACTAATTAAATTTATTGCACTTATGAGTATAATGTACAATAGATAAAATCTTAACGATAAAATAAAATGACCCGTTCGGGTTAGAATATGACCAAACCATCTCTTCCTGTGGATGTCGTAAGAGGCGACTAAAGGACTAAAAACAAACATCTCGCTACAATTGCATTCCCAAGGAGGGTTAAAGTTGGGCGGGGGCCGGTTGTAAAACTTTTCGAACAAATACATTCCCAAAGAGGGTTGACGTCAGGCAGGCGGCCGGTCGTAAAACGATTGCCAAATCATTTAAACTGTTCCGGCTATTTCTTCTCCATTTTTCAAGGTCATTGGCATCCTTGGGTGACCATTGACATGCATGTTATATTTGGAGAAGAAAAAGCGGGAAAGCGCACCCTGAGCTCCGAAGCAACACAGCTGAGGATGCAACCGGGAACGCACTTAGACGAAGAAGAAGAAGAGATAAAATCTTAACGCTAATCGCTGTCAACTAGAAAATACCTTTGGGATGTTTATGATTAGGCGATAAATGAGGTGCAAGCGTATAGGGACAAAGGAAACATAATGTATCTAAGTAACTTAACATTAAAGGTTTCAGAGAAAAGTGTCCTAAGTAGTTTGTCTTAATTCCATGAGCCTCCTTCGGTTTCCCAGATAGCTAAGCAAAAGCTTAGTGCCGCACAGCAAAAAAAATAAATTAATTAAGTAATAAAAAAATATTATTTCTTAAAAATTGAAATTTATGACCTGATAATTTTTAAAAGACCTTGGATATAGTCGCAGAGCAATTAAGATTTAAGGGCGATTCGAAATCGGTTTATCAAGTTTAATAACTCTCTTGGGATAAGACACTTGATCTCATTTAACTATAAACCGTTTATATTTACACAGTTTAGTAACTTTAACTTTAAAGAGTAACTTTTGTTATCTACAGTATCGTCATCATCATCATCAAGGTCTATTTTTTTTGTTTCCGCTGCAGGAGCTCAACCCTATCTGAACTACCAGAACCATATATAAGCCAGAGCAGTCAGTCTACAGTATAAAAAATATATTTTACGGGGAAATATTTTCTTATTTCTTCATTTATTGGGTTGGAGGGATCCAACTGCAAAACATAACACTGACCGTGGCTTTTGGGGCTTGTAACCGGCTCTATGTACTCCGTATGATATCAAGACGTAATTAAAATATGTATGCGTTTTAAACAGCATTCCAATCCCACATTTCTTAGTCGCTGTAAATCGTTATTAAACTCCAATAAATTTGATCTTAATTTTATTCCCGTACCTAATGAAAATGTCTTAAATGGACCTTAAACTGGCCCCAAATCGGCTATAAACCCGGCAGGCTTATAAAATGGCCCGATGAAGTAATTTTTAAGTAAGTCCGCCGTTTAATCTAAGTCCATTAGGAAAAGGACAGACTGAGTCCTTTTTATTCGTTTTAGTGTAATTGGTACTTTAGGATAAGTGATGATATTTAGGTAAAAAACTGTTTTAGTAAATTGCCATGTGTAAGTCTTTATTTTTGGAAAGACATCATTTTTATTAAGATTTTTTTTATTTATTTATTTTGCCTTGTTTGTTGCTTTTTGTGACAAATCTTGCAATTTAAATTTGAGCCACAATGCTGAAAATGTAAATAAAAAAGTAAAAGCTTGTGTTATTTATTTATTTAAAACTTTATTTTCTTCTTCTTATTTAAGAGCTTAGTGGCTCTTGTCGGTGGAGTATGCGCCAAACTTCTCGGTTCTCTGCCTAACTCTTTAGTGCTTGATACGACATGACCCCTGCTTTTTATTTCAGCTGGTCTACTTAGCTTTTTCTTGGTCTTCCTGGACCTATTCTACCTTTTATCTTTCCTTCTTGTATGTTTTTAAATAAGGAGTCATGTCGTTATTATTAAGTGACCAATCATTTTCTCTCCCCTAATTTTTTTTCGCCCAGCAGTCTTATTTTCTCTTCTACTGTTTCTAATACTTTCTGATTGGATTTCGTTTCCGCCCAACTGTTTTTTTCCATTCTCCTCCAGAACTAAATCTTAAAAGCTGCCAGGCTGTCTTTACCAAACAAAATGGTACAAAAGGCGGACTTAATGGTAATAGCATTCTCTACCAGTCAATGTTACTTTTAAACCTGGTTGAGTAGACCAAGAAGAGCATTTATAGATCAAGTAAAGAAGAAAGTTGACGCCGTGTCGTATAGGGAGGTCAAAAGGATGACTCAAGAGAGAGAGACATGGAAACTACCCCACCGACGTGAACGTAGTTCTAAAATTATAGATAGGGTTAGATAGATAGATATAGTAGACTAGATGGATTCCCCAACGTCAGTTATACAATCTTCACAATATATTCAATGTATATGTGACATCCAAAGAGAATTCAAATAATACGTGTGACATCCATGGTATCTGATACTCAGATATTGTTCTTAAGATCTGATACATATGAGACAAGACATATAAATGTCAAATATTCTTTATTGCCCAAGTGGATCTGGAAACTTTTGCGGAAACTGATATCGATGTTATTTGAGCATTATTTGTTTTTATTTTGTTGCGAAGTTGTTACGTTTGGTACCGAGTGTGAAAAGTAAAGTATTTAAAAACCTTTCCTTAAAAAAAAGGGATTAAAACTATTTTATAATTAGCTGAAGATTTTATTTATTTATCCAAACTTTATTGAGCCAAAAGCTACAATAGGTAGACTTAATGCTAAAGCATTCTCTCCCTGTCAACCTTTAGGAGAAGATAAACAGATATAATAGTTGGCATAAGATTTTACTTCTTTCTATTAAAAAAAAAAAATCCTAGATAGTCAATCTTATAAAGGCAAAACCAGCATATTCTTTAATTCAAAATGCTTAAAAAATATCCGAAAAGATTGTTTATTTCAAGCAATAATTAGTAACCCATTAGCTGATAACATGTGCATAATAAGGCACGTATCCGTTCATCCCCCAATACTAATGAGCGGAATTCTCGACTCATTAGCGCCATACCACATGCCATACATCGCAATGGCTTTGTATGTTGATCACGAAGGGGACATGTGGTGCAAGCAAATCTTGTCCTGCAGAATATTTAGGGTCACAACTCGCACATCGAGTTTATAGGAAATTAATTAACCCTTGTTGTTAGTTTTTAACCCCCGACAAAAAGAGGGATGTTATAAGTTTGACGCTAATGTCTGTCTGTCTGTGGCATCGTAACGCACGAACGGATGGAAAGATTTCGGTGCGTTTTTTTTTTACTTGAAAGCAAGTTCCATTGCCGTGGCTCTTGTCATGATCATGACCAGGTTTTTTTAGTCTCCACTGCAGGAGCACGACTCTTTCTGTACTACCAGAGTAATATATTATTAGCCAGAGCAGTCAGATGATTTGGCCTACCTACACTCTCCACGCTGGCCAGACGGGTTGAAGAGGTCTCATTGATGTTTATAAGCTTTGTTTAGCTTGTGTTTCCTAAGTCGCCTTCTACGACATGGTGGCTCTTATGTTTGCTAAAAATCGGTTCAGCCGTCTAAAAGTTATTGGGGGTTAACGCTTGAAAGTCAGGGCTTTCTATATCAAATAATAGATGGCGCTACGGATATCAAGTCGTATCGGTAGTTTCGCTACTCATCACTAGATGGCGTTCTTGACAGTCGGGGGTTTTTTTTTATTTGCCTAGCAAATAAACTTGTTAGAACGTAGTTTTTTGTCGCGGTTCATGTGGAGGGACCCTAATCTACGATTCGCGTTAGTTACACGTTATTCAAGCAATCCACAAGAATTGACATTTCGTGAAATGATGACAAAGCATTATAAGTAAAAGGTTATTTTACTTCACGTCTTGGCCCATCGCAGCGGCCCTATGAAACGAAAGGTTCAAAGTCGAATTGATAACCTCCTTCTTTTTTGAAGTCGGTTAAAAAGAAAATTGCAAGTTAAAGAAAAGCTAAAATCATCTTCTAGTAATCAAGCACATCGTGAGAAGCTTTGATATCGTCTGATACAAAGAAAGCTTTTCAAAGTGATACAAAGCTAGCAACTGAATCAAAGTGGAAAGTTCAGTTCAATTTCTATGGACGTCGGTGTTTCTTTTAAAGTCTTTAAGTTATAAATAAAAATAAAACTGGTCAAGTGCGAGTCGGACTCGTACATGAAGGGTTCCGTATCTCCATACAATGTTTAAAACGCTGAAGATTACACGTTTCTTGTATGAAAACCCCTTTAATTAGGGTTCCGTAGTCCACAAGGAAACCTTATAGTTTCGTCATGTCCGTCCGTCCGTCCGTCCGTCTGTCTGTCCGTCCGGGCTCGTACACCAATTGTCACGAAAATTGGTGGAGAGATAGATATTGAAGTTCCAAAAGTTAATTTTAAAAATTATGAAAAAATGTTTTTTTTTCCTACACAACGAAAGGTGATTTTAAAAAATTAAATTGGACTAACTCCAACGTGTGGGGTATCGTTGAAAAGGTCTTTTAAAATGCAACAAAAACTGCCTTAATACTGTATAGATCAAACCCCCCAGTCTTGAGATAATCTAATACAAAGTTAAAATTTGAGGTGTCCCTCCACCTAAAATTATTCTGAAAAAAATGTGGTATATGCCCCAAAGTATGTACTTTCAATTAAAACTATAGCGGTCTCGGTATCATAGATAGTTATTTTTTAATACGTCATAAATCGTAAACAGCAATTTACCTTTAGAACTTTTATATTATGTTACTTGCTGCTACGGAACCCTTCATGGGGGAGTCCGACTCGCACTTGGCCGCTTTTTTTTATTTTTAACTTATTTTATCTTTAGTATTTGTTGTTATAGCGGCTACAGTAAAATATAATCGATGAAAATTTCAATCGTCTAGCTATTACAGTTTTAGACATAGAGCCCAGTGACAGACGGACGGACATACGGACAGACATTTAGTTTACCTTAAAATGTTAGCTTAAATATAGATAGACAATAGACGTAGTTTGGATCCTCCATTAAGCATGTATCGCAGTGGTCCTTTCGTTTGTAAGTTTTTGGTTAAACATTTTTTCGTAGGTAGTGATTCTTCCTCGAAGAAGAATAAGCCCAAAGGCGAGGTCCCCTAAATATCAAAAAATTTTACTGGAAACTCGCTCTAATAAGAAAAGGTCAAAGCAATTGGAGTAGGCAAATTAAATAATATATCAATGTCAAAGAGGTGACTTTTGTAATGGTTCATTATGTATTCATTTTCCAAGAACACCATTGACTGTCTCCGTAGACTAGTGCTGAAGGCGTTCAGCACTAGGTAAACCTTGTGAGGAGATCGTGAGTTAAATTCCCACTGGGAAGTATACTTTGTGAAAAGTTGTTTTCTGTCTGACTAGGATACTGCATGCTTGAAACACCTATTTATCTGAAAAGATTCCGTGCTTCGGAGGGCACGTAAAGCTGTGGGTCCTGAACGCTATCTGGTGTTTGTATCCTAGGATTGGTTCAGGTATATCATTCGGGTTGCGGAGGTCAGACGGCAGTCGCTTTGTGTAAAAACCAGTAAAATCGTCAATTCATCTAAGTTAGGTAGCGGACCCCAGGGTTTGAAGCGTTACCGCTGAGGATACAACCAGGAATACACTAGCTGATGATGAGTTATTCATTTTTAGGGTTCCGTACTAAAAATGAAAAAAACGCAACCCATAGAGGATCACTAGTGCGTCTGTCTGTCCGCCCGTCTGTCACAGCCAATTTGCTCCGAATCAGGTGAAATTAGGTAGAATGTTGTAATCCTATGACCCAAACACATATGTGTAAAGTAAATAAATATTTTCTTAAAATAAGGGTCATTTTCGGAGGACAAATTTGGAAATTAAAAAAAAAGATTTGCAAACCTTACTGTGTCATACATCAAATGAAAGGGCTCATTATGAGAATCTTAAATATATTTTTGTTATTATTGTAAAATGAATAGTATCAGTTTTATTCATGAAAGAAGACGAAAATTTACCATCCCCTCCCCCCCCCCGCTGATCTCCGAAACTACTAAGCCTAAAATTTAACAAAAAAAAATACAAAATATAGTTCATTGCTTGTAGATTACAGAAAAATCCAATAAGAATTCAATCAATTGTACGGAACCCTCTTCACGCTAGTTTAACTCGCACTCGGCCGGTTTTTCTTTTACAAAATAAGCAATAGAGCAAAAAAGTATTGCCTCAGCATATTTTATTTCAAGCTCTAAGCCCTGTGGGTAACAACTAATAAAAGGTAACATTAACCCCATTCCGGTTGCTAGGAACTGACAAATTGTGAATATTTTCCTGACAGACCGAGCTTAGGGCACTTACATGAAATACAAAAAGTATAGAAGTCGCACTTAATATTTACTATAGGGTTCCAGAGATGTTTTTTCAGAGGCAACTATATGAAATAGGTACTTAAAATCATGTGTAAAGATTTATTGACAGTCGGCCTGAGGTGCACGGACTATAGTAACCTATTTTTAAGCGACTTCAAAAAGGAGGAGCTTCTGAATTCGAATGTATAGTATAAATGTTTTATTTTTGATGTATGATCACCCATAATTCTCACTTTTTGAACCGATTTAGAAAATTCTTTTTTAGTTTGAAAGGGTATATATTCAAGTTAGCCCCATTGTCACCAGGTAAAGATCTGATGTTGGGATCCTCGAGAAATCGGGGGATCTCCTCTAATATTGTTACACTTATAGTGATTTTTATGTTTTTGTCAAGAAATTAAGCATTTGAATTCAGAAAGTAAGTTTTGTTGAAGTGAAACTGACGAATTAAAGTCGATTTTTTTTTGTTTAACATTATTATTAAAGAATTATTTTACGGCCCTGGATTAAGTACAAACTAAGAGGTACAAGTCGCACCTAGCCTATTATGGATCGAAATTGTGCTTCACAGACGCATAGTCAGTGCCTGAACCGCCTGGCGACCACAGCTTTATTAAATACCGATTTTTATAACTATAAATATATATGAGTGTGTGTGTTGTGAAAATTTATATATACAGGCTGACTTTTTAACCACCAGCCAAATTTTTAGAGCAAGTTCCGTCCATGATACTGAACTACTATCGATAAAAACAATTAACGAAGAATTAAACTAAAAATTCGTCTTCCCATACAAATCAGCGCTCAGCCGAACGGATTTTGTATGGGAGGACGAAAAATTTTTATCGATTTTTAATAACTTTTTTATAAAAAGTAGTTCAGTATCATAGACTGAACTTGCTCCAAAAATTTGGCTGGTGGTTAAAAAGTCAGCCTGTATATAATATAAATTTTTATAAGCCGTGTGGTTTCTGGCAGAGTAGAATACTCCAAGTGTTCCTGTGGTTGTTGTAGAAAGCAACTAAGGAAATACAAGATAAATAAAGCTTTTAAACATCAATGAACCTCTCCAATCCGTCTGGCCAGCGTGGAGAGTGTAGGCCAAATCCTCTGGCTAAGCTAGTATGACTCTGTAGTATAGAGAGGGTCGTGCTTCTGCAGTAGAGACTAAAAAAGACCTGGATGATGATGATAACTCAACGCGAGCGTCACATCTGTACTTTTTGTATCCTGTGGGTTGTCCTTTTTGTTGTGTGTAATTTTCCGTGTGTAAGTCGATAATGTTGCGGGTTACCTACGCGAAAGTTTCCTGTGTTACAATGTCAAGTTGAGATCGTGATGTGAGTGAGAATTTAAAACCCTTTCAGAAGGAATCCTCCCACGTAGGTTAGGATTAAATATTTCATCCACAAAATACATAGCCTAGTCGACAAGTTAAAAATGGTGATGAATAGAGATACTGCTTCTAAAAATATGTGTGATAGATCATTGGATGCGGAATAATGTCTAGAAAAATATGTGATCATCGCATCGGGTCTTTTTAGGGTTCCGTACCCGAAGGGTGTAAACGGAACCCTATTACTAAGACTCCGCTGTCTGTCCGTCTGTCTGTCACAGGGCTCTATCTCTTGAACTGTAATAGCTAGACACTTGAAATTTTCACCGATTATGTATTACTATGGCCGCTATAACAACAAATACTAAAAGTAGAAAAAAGTTAAAAATTAAAGGGGGTCGCCATACAAAAAACTTGCTTTTTTCAGCGTTTTTAACTAGATCTTTATAATGGCATTAACTAGATACTTGAAATTTTTACACGTTATTTATATACTATATACTATGGCCGCTTTAACAACAAATACTAAAAATAAAAAAAAGTTACAAATTAAAAGGGGTCGTCATACAAAAAACGTGTTTTTTAGCGTTTTAAAACATTGTATGGAGGCACGGCACCCTTCATGTACGAGTCCGACTCGCACTTGGCCGTTTATTTTAGTCTCTACTGCAGGAGCACATCCATCTTTGTACTACGAGAGCCAAACTTGGCCCGAGCAGCCTGAGGATTTGGCCTACACTCTCCAAGCTGACCAGACGGGTTGGAGAGGTCTCACTGATGTTTTGTAAACGCTTTGTTTAGCCTGGTTATCCTAAGTTGCCTTCTACCACATCTTGGAGTGGTCCTATTCTACTTTGCCGGGAATCACACGGCTATATAAAAAAAATGTGTCGAGAGCGTTTGATAGCACATCAAACATTTCTTAAGTTAAAAACAAAAAATGCCACTTGTCACTGATCACATCCACTTTGAACGTGATTTTAGATTTATTAATGCAGAAAAACGGATATTAAGAGCGCTATTTGACTCCAAGGAACTATGACGTCATAAATCGATATTTCATACAAATCCCATATAAAATGTTTGTGTTTGACGTTAAGAAAAAAGTATTTGATTTGACTTGTTGCAAAAAAGCGTATTGTTACTCAACAAAATTTTCTCAAACTTTTCTCTTACAAACATACTTTGACATAAATTGTATTAGTGTAAGATTACACGTATTATAAATACGAAAACTATCCGAGTTGAAATTTAAAAAGTTTTCCTGAAATTCCGTTACCCAAAACTCCTAACATCGTAGATTTCCTAGTATCAGGAAAATTCACAATCCGGATAACGAGCCGGGTATATAGGAAAAAAGAAGGATTCCAAAAACGCGCTGCGGTTCTCAATTTCGCTGAAGTAGCCTCAGTGCTGCATTTCGAAATATAAATCGGAAAATCTCAACTTTGAGTTTTCATGTACTTTATTCAGTGAACATGAACCGTGTAGTTCCCGGCAGAGTAGAATAGAACCACTCCAAGTCCTTCCATGGATGTCTAGGTGACTTAGGAAACATAATCTAAACAAAGCTTGTACACTTTTTTAAGGGTGAATTCAGTCCTGATACCTGAACAACTTTCCCCAACACATCATCATCATCCAAGCGTATAGCGATTGCATCGTCAGCGGTTACGCTTCAGAGCCCGGGGTCCACTACCTAACCTAGGTGATTTGACGAGGTTACTGGTTTTACACAGAGCGACTGCCGTCTTACCTCCGCAACCCAAAGGGTAGACCAGAACCTATCCTAGGATAGGTACAAACGCTAGACGGCGTCCGGGACCAATACCTTTACGTGCCTTCCAAAGCACGGAATCATCTTTATTTTCGGATAATCAGGTGAGTCAAGCCTGCAATATCCTAACCAGACTGGAAACAACTTTTCACAAAGTATGCTTCCGAGTGGGATTTGAACCCACAACCTCCGGATCACAAGGCAAACGCCTTGACCACTGGACCACGGAGGCAATCAATATATCGAAATATGAAAGATAAGTTTTTGTTCACCATATAAGTTGACCAATCAGCTAATCCGAGTTTGTATAGAAATCCAAAAATACTTTTTCACATTTCGGTATACGTATGTTCCTTGGGAAAAGTTGTTCAGTAGTTTATTTTTTTAACTAATCATTTGACATAATACTATAGGCTATACGAGTATATTTTTGAATATACTCGTATAGCGGCGTGAATTTTATAATATTATACGTATTAAATCAAATAATAAAATCTGGTTACTTACCGATGTAAAGTTATTTCTTTAAACTTTGCTGTGTTCCGTATACCTATGTAATTTATTCTTACTGTATTTATATTACTGTTTTCGTATGGTTTTCTCTTTCGAAAGTACTAGGCGTATTCGCTAACAAGCGACTAAGTGAAGTTTATGGAGATAGCTACAATTGAACGGGACGAAACATTGATACGTGGTCTTCTCTAGTTTTCATAATAGCTCTTTGGGCTCCATATTATCTTTTCCTCGAAATTACAAAGCACAGTTCGTTAAGTGGGCTTAGCAAGATCTCGGAACTTAGCTCATTACTATAAGGAATTTGATAGAACTTCTTTTGTTATCAAGAAAAAAAATTCGTTGTCTACGTATTTAAAGGATAAGAAGTTTGTTTTGTCTGATCGAGTAAAGACTAAGTATACAAGGAAGAAGGGAAATGTTCGGTCATCTACTACGAAACGATGCGTTCTAAAAACAATAATTGAAGGAAAATAGATAGAATAAACGGGCCAGTGCGAGTCGGACTCGTACATGAAGGGTTCCGTACCACCGTACAATGTTTTAAAACGTTTCTTGTATGAAAACCCCCTTTAATTTTTAACTTTATCTTATTTTTAGTATTTGTTGTTATAGTGGTCATAGTAATACATAATTAGTGAAAATTTCAAGTATCTAGTTAATGCCATTATAATGATCGAGTTAAAAACGGTGAAAAAAACACGTTTCTTGTATGGCGACCCCCTTAAATTTTTAACTTTTTTAATTTTTGGTATTTGTTATTATAGCGGCCATAGTAATACATAATCGGTGAAAATTTCAAGTGTCTAGCTATTACGGTTCAAGAGATAGAGCCCTGTGACAGACGGACAGACAGACAGACAGACGGATAGACAGCGGAGTCAGTAATAGGGTCCCGTTTGCACCCTTTGGGTACGGAACCCTAAAAAGAGGAGTAGGAAAGCCCAGAATTTATTTTTATTTTTATTATTATGAAGATTTTTTATTCAAATAAAAGAAATTTGTAAAAACTTAAGAACTAAGTGGAGGAAAGAGATTAAATACAAGAAGAAGTATACTAGGAAGATTATTTTTTTTAAATCGAGTCGGCCCCGCCTTCGGTCATAGCACTCGTCTTCTCGAGCCGGGAGGCGCGAGGCCTCGCCGCGCTGAATTCATTCTATCAAGCGTTTCTATGCCCTATAACATTGTACATAAAGATTATAATGTCTTGTTAATAAACTGCTTTCGCGTTCCTCCCAATCCAGTGTAGCGTAAGCCTTACTAGTTGTATAAAAAGAATCTTTCCATAACATAGCCGACTACTAACCTAATTTGCAGCTTTAGTTAGCTCTCGTGCTAATGACTTGCGGCCAGTTCGGAAAATCATCAGAAAGTATTCTGACTCGGTAACGAATCTATTTATACTGGCAACAATCTGTTGTCTTAGAATAGAAATTATTTACTAAAACAAAATGATACAAAAGGCGGACTTGATGCTATCATTCTCTTTATTTGCCAGGTTAATAAACCCACGACTTTCAAGCATTCATCTCCGATAACTTTTGAACGGCTCAATTGATTTTCATCAAACAAAGCTATGAATTATTAGGTCCTTACATATGAAATTGCCGTTCAGTATCAAAAAAGTGAAACAAGTTTTTTTTAATGAAATTATTATTTAATCAATCGAAGTATGCGCCGTTGTTATCGATACACTTCCGCCATTTTATAGGCAGATCATTGATACCTTTGGAAAAAAAATCCTGGGAGCGAGAGTCTATGAACTGTTTGAAGGCGGTTTTGACTGCCTCATCAGATTTGAAATTTTTTCCTTGTAAAAAGTTATCCAAATTTTGAAAAAAGTGGTAATCGGTTGGGGCAAGATCTGGAGAGTGTGGTGGGTGACGCAGAGGTTCCAGTCGCAGCTCCTCTAACTTGACGATCGTTTGATGTGCAGTGTGTGGTCTAGCGTTATCCTGAAGGAGCAGTGGGCTAGAGCAATTCATCAGTCTCGGTTGTTTAATGGCGAGCTTTTCCATCATTGTTTGCAATTGTTGGCAATACAAGTCTGCAGTAATCGTCTGGCCTGATCTCAAGAAGCTGTAGTGGATAACACCAGCTCTGGTCCACCAAACACTAACCAGAATCTTCTTTTTGGTCAGTTTTCGCTTAGGGCAAGGTTTTGCCGGTTCTCCAGGGTCAAGCCATTGTGATGATCGCTTCCGATTATCGTACAGGATCCATTTCTCATCACAAGTCACGATACGGTTCAAAATCCCCTCATTATTGTGGCCATTAAGCAAAGAAACGCAGCAAGCAACGCGTGTTTGTTGGTTTGCTTCAGTCAATTCGGTACCCACTTTTCGAGTTTTTTAATTTTTCCGATTTGGCGCAAGTGGATAAGTATCGTTTTGTCACTTACGCCGAAGGCTGCTGCTAATTCAGAATTGGTTTGAGATGGATCCGCTTCCACTATCGCCTTCAATTCTTCGTTATTCACTTGAGTATCAGGTCGTCCACGAGGCTCATTGTGTAAATCGAAATTTCCAGAACGGAAACGTTGAAACCAAAAACGCACCGTTCGTTCGTTAGCGGTTTTTGGTCCATACAAGTCGTTAATTCTTCGAGTCGTTTCTGCAGCACTGGTGCCACGGTGGAACTCGTATTCGTAAATACCGCGAATTTTCAATTTGTCCATAGTTGTTGTTATAGCAATGTTGAAACTCAAACAAATGATGTTAAAACAAATGAAATACGAATTTTAAAACAATATTTTTCTGGCTTTATTTCGAAATAAATTTGAATTTGGAATTCCTAATGAAACGCAAGATATTTGATTTTAAAGTTGCCAGTATTGAAAATCGGCAATTTCATATTATATCGACAGACAAGGTTTTGATTAAAAAACCGCATCGAAATTGGTCTATTCTTTTAAGAGCTACGATGCCACAGATAGACACACAGACCCACGGAAACACACACACACAGAAAAGTCAAACTTATAACACAACTCTTTTTCGTTCGGGGTTAAAATGATTACAAACAAATTTATTTAAGGCGAAGATATAGGCAAATGGCCTTGAAGTGTGAAATAAATTGTTAACTCGTAAATATGGTGATAATTTCCATATTACTCTACGTCATGCACTAGATAGCCCTTTAAATTATTTTATGAACTGCCGTTAAAACTATTATTGGTGATCCGTCTAGCTTTAAAACTTGCCGTGGCCACGTGGTGTAGTATATTTTATTATTATATATATATAATAATAAAATATACTACACCACGTGTAAATTAATTAATTATAGAAAAGCTACCGATACTAGCGTTTCGCAACAACCACTTCTGAGAAGAAACGCTGAAAGAAACTCATTTACACGGTCGCCTACGCGCCAGAAGGGCTTTGTCAATTTACAAATACTTATATAATATAATGTTATCACATAACATTGTCTGCTTACGAACGAGCGAACAAACATAAATAACGTAATAAGAAATATGATTAATCTGTGTGTTTCCCGGCAAAGTAGAATAGGACCATTCTAAGTATGTTTCCGTCGTAGATAAAAAATATTGTGGTTTTATTCGTATTTTGCATAAAAACCATGTATATATTATTAAATTTAACTGAGTGGTTCCGATAGACTAGAATAGGACCACTCCAAGTCTTCCTGTGGATGGCGTAGCAGGCGACTTAGCAAACACATCAATAAGAACTGTCCAACCCGTCTGGCCCGCGTGGAGAGTGTAGGCTAAATCCTCTGACTGCTCTGTCTAATATAGGGCTCTGGTAATAAAGAGAGGGTTTCGCTCCTGCAGTGGAGACTAAAAAAGACCTGATGATGATGATGATGATGACATAACATGTAATGCTTGCGAACGAGTGAACAAACATCTAATTAGTCAAAAAGCGAAGCCGAGCTGACCAGTCCCTCAAATATCTATAGCAGCGTTGAACTAGTTAGCTCTGTATAGTGATGTGCCGTTCCCGGGAATTTTCCCACATTCCCGGAAACGGCAAAATTTGGGAACGTTCCCGGGGAATTCGGGAACGTTCCCATATTTCTAGGGTATGTTACGGAATATTGGATATATGTATTTTTATTATAACCATATCAAGTGATGCATTTACGTTAATAAAATATATTTACAGTGATAAAAAATATGTCCCTGACATTTCCATTTTTTGGGCATATTCCCGGGAACGTTTCAGGAAATCTGGGGAACGGGAGCGGCACTCACTAGTTCTGTACAAAATCGTATCATTTATAAAGAATCTTTCCTTGACATAGCCAACTACTAACCGGATTGCCCGCCCCAGTTAATTCCCACACTAATGACTTGCGGCCAGTTCGGGAAATCTTCAGAAAGTTTCCCGACTCGGTAACGAATCTGTCTTTACTGGAGCAAAGATTGGCTGTGACGTCTTTATCTGGTGTTGTGATTAGAATTTTATTTTATTTTAGTAGGAAGATCAACAAAAAACAATTTTAAAAATATGTAATAGTCTTGTGTCAGTGATATAATATTATATTTATCCTAAATTGAATAAAAAAAAATTGACTTTGACTTATTTTCACATTTTTTTGTAAGTAATAAAAATAAATCAATATACCAAGCTAGTTTTAATTTTTAGAGACGCTTTGACGACGTTTTGTCGAGTGGAGCTTGGTTGCTCAGGTATTGTTTAATTGTTTATTGTTTAATTGTTTATTGTGATAAAAACGACTTACATCTATTACATTTATCACACATGCATTATATAAATATAAGATAAAATTAAAAAAATAATAATACACAGATACATTAAGCAATAATTTCAATTTCAAAACATTAATAGTCATAAATTATAAATATTTTCATGTCAATACAATTATTATTCATTATTCACTATCGTCACTATCGTAGTCGCGAGTATTGCACCACTGGTCATTCAGGTTTTCACAATAAATCAATAGTGACTTTATAATAGCTGACCAGTTGTCAAAGAAAAAATCTAAATCAGTGTTGGTGCTCCGAAGTGCATTGAGATGGCTTAGTGAACGTACCAAAGGTGACATCGCGCGCGCTGTGGTGTGGCTCCGATCCACGTGGAAAAGGTTAGGCTGCTGACTGCGACCACGTCTGTCTACTCGTCTTTCTCCATATTTGTCTACCGGGAATTCAAGTTCGCTGGGAGCGAGTAACACGCACAAAAGATTGTGCAGCTCCAGACAGTCTACAGACCCCTTCAACACCCTCAAGCAGATGGTGAGTTGGCCGACCATTCGCCTTACTTCCAATGAATTGAAACCAAGATATCCAAGTAAGAATTTCGTAGGATACAAAAACGGGTAGTAACCGTATATTTCTTTATATAGAGCTCTAAGGAAAGCTTTTTGAACTTTTTCAAGCATAAGGGCATATTTGGCGTGATATGGATTCCATACACATGCACTTGTTTCCAGCTTGCTTCTGACTAGTGAGTTATATAATGTTTTGATAACTTGAGGGTTCTGGAAATCCCTGGCATTCCGTAATACAAAACCCAGTCTACGATATGCTTCCTTGGCTAGGCCTTCGACATGGTCATGAAATGTTAGACCACGGTCGAACATTACTCCCAAATATTTTACAATATACACTCTTTCTATGTCCTGGTTGTCTAGATTATATGTGAAATGAATCGGATTCCTTTTTCGATCAAAAGTCATTACACTACATTTTTTAATATTAAATTTCATTTTATTTGTCAAACTCCATTCATAAATTAAATTAATGGCATTTTGTAAATCATCACAGTCTTCAATGGATTCAATCTCCAGAAATAGTTTCAAGTCGTCAGCATACAAGAGGCATTTAGCAGTGGTCAGTACCCTTGCTAGGTCATGAATCATAATTGAATGAAGGTATCTACTGATCAAATTATAAATGAAGAAGATTTCCACGAAACGAAGGAGGAAGGCTATGTTTGGTGTTTCATCGACGACCTCCGTGGCGTAATGGTTAACACGCTAGACCGCTAATCCGGAGGTCATAGGACAACAAAAGTGCTGACAGCGGATTAGCTCATTGAATTGGCAGTGGGTGGGACACATAGCGCAACAAACCGATGGCCGATAGGGCAAAAAGGTTCTCGAATGGCAACCACGCACTAGCAAGTGAAGCGTAGTACACCCATCCACAAGTTGGTCACACGACCCAACCAAGGTCGCTGAAAAGCGCTGAATGCAGGCCACTTTAGATCGGTCATATTGGAAATCCTTAGGAGAGGCATATGTCCAGCAGTGGACGATATGCGGCTGAAATGATGATGATGAAGGAGATTCCGCTCCAATAAAATATATATTAAAAGAACATGCTTGTAGTTGCAATTCCACAAACATCCTGAAGGAAAAAACAGTATTAATAATTAAATTTAATCTCAAAGTGGAACACTTAGTAAAATTAAAAGTAAGCTTTTACCAGCGGATTTACTTTAAGCTTGCCTGGAATCTAATCGTGTCCGCACTGGATTTGTTACTATCTTAACTCATTTGGGAAGTAAATTGGATTTTTCTTTACATGAGCTGAAAATTGAAACACACACACATTGAAACCGAGAGCGAGACATCCATATAGCACAGGTCTCGGACGGTACAATAGACACACTGGCGATGAGCGCTTGTGAGCGTACGTTTTATGCTCGTAATGATTATTTTAGCTATTTTCTTACAATATATGCGTCGGTTTATTACAGGGTTCGTATAGCAACTTCAGAGGTTCTGGATTTGACCTCCACACAGATTGGATTATTAATAGTACTTAGATTCATGTAAAATTTGATGCATATATTTTTGCGATAACAATATTTGTAAGTCTGTATGTACCTATGTTTTTTTTGTGCAATCAAGATATTACAAACACATACAAGGATTTAATATAAGACAAACTATTTATAATCAATCTACTGTGGCTTATAATATTTATATAAAATCATTAATAACACACTGACAAACAAAACTTAGCTTTATATAATTATAACTGTAGCTTGTATATCTCTAGAAAATCATTAATAACACAGAAACAAAACATACCTACATGAATTGAACCCAATATGAAAATAACCAATGTGTGGTCAGCGTTCAAACAAAATATATTTACTCATCGAAAACCAATAAAAGCCTATCCACACGATGACTCTATATTTACATAACAGAGAGAATATAGTACACAAATACACAGAAAATCGTTTCATTCTGAATTTTAAATCAAACAAACCCTTTGATAAAATGTATTCCATATTTTTCGCTGAAAAGTCGCGTTTCGCGTATATCGCGAATCATGACGTGGGAAATATGAGCGAATCTGAAAATGGTATCAATGTTTCTCTTTTATTGCAATTTGAGCTTGGGTGTTTGTCGGTCCACTAACGGACTTTAACCTCTCATCATCATCATCATCGGAGCGTATTCCCGGTTGCATCCTCAGCAGTGACGCTTCAGAGCCCGGGGTCCGCTACCTAACCAAGGTGATTTGAAGAGGTTTCTGGTTTTTACAAAGAGCGACTGACGTCAGTCCTTCGCAACCCAAAGGGTAGACCAGAACCAATCCTCGGATAAGTTTAAACAAACACTAGATGGCGTTCGGGACCCACAGCTTTATGTGCCTTCCAAAGCACGGAATCATCTTTATTTATTTTGGATTATCATAGGTGATTCAAGCCTGCAATATTCTAATCAGACTGGAAACAACTTTTTACAAGCTATTCTTCCCAGTGGGATTTGAACCCACGATCTCCGGATCACAAGACAAACGCTTTAACCGCTGGACCACAAAGGCAGGACTTTGCCCTCTGTTTATTTGTTTTTTGTGTGTAAGTGACCAACACTGGTGTCAGATTTTCCTAATGCTGCTTAAGGCCGTACCTGAATTTTCCGGGGTCCAGTGCTGCCCCCATTTAAAATAAATCATTTCAAAGAAAACGGAGACATCATTTAATTTTTTTTTACTACCAAGTCCTAGATAATTCAAAGTATTTTATGAACTCTGTATACAGTTTAAAGTGAGAACGTTAAGCTTTACTACGCACATTTGCGAAAAACGGCCACTTTTGGCATATGTGCGAGTAAAGCTTAACGTTCTCATTATAAACTGTAAACAGTAGTTCATAAAATACTTTGAAGGGTTATCTAGTAGTAGCAAAATAACGTCTCCGTTTTCTTTGAAATGATTTATTTTAAATGGGGGCAGCACTGGATCCCGGAAAATTCAGGTACGGCCTTAAAGGCATCTGACGTATTTTAACGACTGACATATAAGTAATTATGACAGTTCTATGAAACAACGTAGGTACTTTTATTTTAATCATCTCAACTAAACATATGTATTTATATAAGTATGTATGTAACATATGTATATGTATGTTTATCTGTAGTTTCATAGTATGTTAATTTCTTCTACACGCCTGTATGCCATTCATATATGAACATCTCCTCTCACGGGCCTACTGGAAGAGATCTCTTTTGAGATAAGTAGTGCCTTTGTACAACTTTGTTTATGTATTCTCTGTATATATTGTCCGTGTACATAAATTGGTAAATAAATAAATAAATAAACCAGTTTACAGCGCTAGTTTTCCAATCTCTTTCAATAAGAATGGTTGTATGGTCCAAGTTATAAGAGATGTAGCAGAAAAAAATAGCCCAATATGTGTTGAAATAAGTTTGTGTGCTGGTATAGATAAACTACCTTCTACGAGTAATATCAATGTCAATACAAAATTAATACAGTATGATTTAAAAAATTTTAATAAAGAAATAAATTAAATCATATCAAGCCCTTTCTGAACGACTCCTTTGTCTTTGGAGAAAACCGTGGCAGTGGGCTCATTCCACTACTTAAATGTACATCATCATTCGAGCGTATTCCCGGTTGCATCCTCAGCGGTAACGCTTCAGAGCCCGAGGTTCGCTACCTAACCTAGGTGATTTGACGAGGTTACTGGTTTTTACACAGAGCGACTGCCTTCTGACCTCTGCAACCCGAAGCCTAGACCAGAACCAATCCTAGGGTTTAAACAAATGCTAGATAGCGTTCCGGACCCACAGCTGCCTTCCGAAGCACGGAATCATCTTTCTTTTCGAAAAATCAGGTGATTCAAGTCTGCAATATCCTAACGACACCAGAAACCACTTTTCACAAATATGTTTCTTAGTAAGATTTAAACCCTCTAACTCCGGATCAAAAGGCAAACGCCTTTGCCACTGGATTACGGCGGCAGTTAAATTAAATGTACGTAGGAGAACATTTGTCTGAACCGTGGAACTTTGCAATTCAGACTCTGACTTAGGCTTCAATCTTATAGGATTCTTCAAATTTGCTGCCCTATTGTAAACGAAGGAAGGGAGAGGTGGGGGGGGGGGGGGCGTGCATACAAATAAGAGTCTAGGAGTTGCCGCCATCAACCAGCCGCTATTTATATATTTATTATTACCTGTGACCCCCCTTGCCCAAAAACGCCCCCTGTCGCCCCTTTGTATCTGGCACCCTGGGTGGCCGCCCAACCGCGCCCTACCCTAACGCCGCTACTGAGAATGAATACCCTGAAATAGCGTGAGTTTTATGACTTGCACCAATCATCTTCGTCCACCTTCATAACAGGGGTAGTTTAATTAATGCCGTGTAGATAGCTCGGGTTATTAATATGGAAATTCGACCCGCAAGGAACTGGCATCTATGCTTTCGGATAGTTTACATTGAGCTAGTTATTTGGCAAGTTTAATCTCTATTGGAAGCGTTTTTCTTAGGAAGGCTTAAAATTTTTTAACATACTTAACAGCTAATTAAAAAATTAACCGGCCAAGTGTGAGTCGGACTCGTACATGAAGGGTTCCCTACCTCCATACAATGTTTTAAAACGCTGAAAAAAGACACGTTTCTTATGTATGACGACCCCCTTTAATTGTTTACTTTGCCTATCTACTTGTTTGTTGTTGTTATAGCGGCTACAGTAATACATAATCGGATTCGAGAGATAGAGCCTTGTGAAAGACGAACGGACAGACGGACAGACAGCGGAGTCTCAGTAATAGGGTACCGTTGGCACCCTTTGGGTACGGAATTCTTAAAATAAAAAAGTACTTTGCATCGATCTAACAACTTGCGGCCCATATCTCAACAACCTCATATCTTGGCCTCACTAATTTCATATAGCTCCGATCAAATTGAGTTAGCGCCAAACATACTATATGCATACAAAAGCCGACTTGTCCCCAGAGATACTCACTCGCTTTGCTATACTATACACTATCACTTGTTTATAGTGGGGCACATAGAGCATTTTGGATCTTGCGGCTCTAAGCAGACAGGGACGTAAGCATTTTAAGGCCGTACCTGAATTTTCAGGGGTCCAGTGCTGCCCCCATTTAAAATAATTCATTTCAAAGAAAACGGTGACATCTTTTAAAATTTTGCTACTACCAAGTCCTAGATAACCCTTCAAAGTATTTTATGAACTACTGTTTACAGTTCAAAGTGAGAACGTTAACACGCTTTACTACGCACATTTGCGAAAAACGGCCACTTTTGGCAAATGTGCGTAGTAAAGCTTAACGTTCTCATTATAAACTGTAAACAGTAGTTCATAAAATTCTTTGAAGGGTTATCTAGGACTTTGTAGTAGCAAAATTTTAAATAATGTCTTCGTTGTCTTTGAAATGATTTATTTCAAATGAGGCCAGCACTGGACCCCGGAAAATTTAGGTACGGCCTTAACGTGAATAGGGCGCGAAGATGGAAAAAAGAAATCAGAATAGATGATTCATATTTTCACCCACTCCCTAGATCAGCTTTTATTATCTACGCGGGCAGAAAAGCAGCTGGTATATACTGAGATTTTTCTTTTCTCCCAGACCAGCATGAAAGTATCGCTCGCTTTGCTCACTCGTACAATACGATTTGATAACGAAGCAAGTCGTATTCTAACTCGGCCAATATGAGTTGAGATGTCTATTATACTGAAATTCACCTGGCTTGGTCAGCCATTAATATACAGGTTGATTTTGCATTAGCTATATTCAAATCCTCTGGCTTCTCTAGCTAATATATGGCTCTGGTAGTACAGAGAGGGTCGTGCTCCTGCAGTGGAGACTAAAAGAGACCTGATGATGAATGAATGAATGGAAAGAATATTGAAATCTTGTAATCTGAATCATTAATAAAACACAAAACCGTAAGAGTAAAGACTTATTTTTTGTAATTTTTTGTTCAGAAACAAATATTAAAAAAAACGGCCAAGTGCGAGTCGGACTCGCCCATGAAGGGTTCCGTAGCAGCAAGTACCATAATATAAAAGTTCTAAAGGTAAATTGCGGTTTACTATTTATAACGTATTAAAAAATAACTATCAATGATACCGAGACCGCTATAGTTTTAATTGAAATTACATACTTTGAGGTATATACCACATATTTTTCAGAAATATTTTAGTAATTTATCAAAAGTTACGGTGGGGGGACACCTCAAATTTTAATTTTGTATTAGATTATCTCAAGACTGGGGGGTTTGATCTACATAGTTTTAAAGCAGTTTTTGTTGCATTTTAAAAGACCTTTTCAACGATACCCCACACGTAGGGGTTAGTCCAATTTAATTTTTTAAATTCACTTTTCCTCCACCAATTTTCGTGACAATCGGTGCAGTAGCGGCGGAGTACGAGCCCGGACGGACAGACGGACGGACGGACGGACGGACATGACGAAACTATAAGGGTTCCTTGTGGACTACGGAACCCTAAAAAGAGGTTACAATACAATACAATACCCTTTATTGCACAAAAGTAAAAAACAGAACATAATTATCTTAAAAATTAGGAAATGCGCAAAAGGCGGCCTTATCGCTAAGCAATATTCTTCCAGGCAGAGGTTCTTTAATTAAATATATTTTTTTTGTCTTTTATAAACTTGTTTATACACATTCACACAGACCATAAATTAAAGCAAAATGTAAGTTTTCAAGTAGCCGTTGAAAGTTGAAAGATTAATTGCTACTTAAAATGTCTTTGTTTTCGTATCTTCAAGTATAAACGTTAAACTTGTATCGTAGATTTTAGGTCAAAGATATTTACTTTATTCACCAGTCTGTCTTTGCATAGCTTAAAACTAAATAAATATTCACCGCGCAACCCAAACCTACATGGCTCCGCCATATTGAAAAAAAAAGTTGAATCAACAAATATAAACCGGTCACGTGCCAGTTAAATTCGCGTGAAGAGGGTTCCGTACTTCTCGTAGGTTTTCCTGTAATCTATATGTAAATACACAGTAAATACACAAAGTAACGATCTTCAATGAAGCCAATTTGGCCTCAGATTGACACACACATTGAAACAAAGCCTGTATCTATCTTGATCCTTGGTCTGAGGTAAATACACAAATCTGTATTTGATCCTTAGTCTGAGGTAAATACACAGATCTGTATTTGATCTTTAGTCTGAAGTAAATACACAGATCTGTACTTGATCCTTGGCCTGCACCTGTATTTGATCTTTGGTCTGAGGTAAATACACAGATCAGTATTTGATCCTTGGTCTGAGGTAAATACACAGATCTGTATTTGATCCTTAGTCTGAGGTAAATACACAGATCAGTATTTAATCCTTGTTCTGAGGTAAATACACAGATCAGTATTTGATCCTTGGTCTGAGGTAAATAAACAGATCTGTATTTGATCCTTGGTCTGAGGTAAATACACAGATCAGTATTTGATCCTTGGTCTGAGGTAAATACACAGATCTGTATTGGAGCCTTGGTCTGAGGTAAATACACAGATCTGTATTTGATCTTTGGTCTGAGGTAAATACACAGATCAGTATTTGATCCTTGGTCTGAGGTAAATACACAGATCTGTATTTGATCCTTGGTCTGAGGTAAATACACAGATCAGTATTTGATCCTTGGTCTGGGGTAAATACACAGATCTGTATTTGAGCCTTGGTCTGAGGTAAATAAGTATTAACTATATTTTTATTCAAAAATTTGGGCCCAATGATTCCGCAGATAGGGGAAGGGGATGGTAAATTTTATGATGAGTATTTTATTGTTATCCCTACCTGAGCTACCCAGAGAATAGTACAAAACTGTAAATTTTATGACTGCCAGTTGTTTCCAACATTTGGTTATCAATTTGCAATCGTTATCGGTGGGCAAACGAGCATGCTGCCATAAGACTCCCATTACGTGACCAAACGATGCCGCCATTACGGAATAATTTGAATTTGGAATGGCTGCTCAAACGGCCTTCACTTTGATAATGTTCCTCCCAGTTCTTGTTCCGACTATCATATGTTAAATCTCAAGTCTTTTTTTTTCTTTTTTCGGCCCTACAACCCTTTGTGGGTGTTGGCCTCCACAACGATTTGTCGCCATTTCCGTATGTCTCTGGCCTGTCTTCTCCATGCTGTGTACTTTCCCTTTTTCCTTAGGTCTTCTTAAATTATCATCCAAACGTATTCCCCGTTGCATCGTCAGCGGTTACGCTTCAGAGCCCGGGGTCCGCTACCTTACCTAGGTCATTTAACGAGGTTACTGGTTTTTACACAAAGCGATGGCCGTCTGACCTCCGCAACCCAAAGGGTAAACCAGAACCAATCCTAGGGATTGTTAAAAACGCTAGATGTCGTTCAGGACCAACAGCTTTACGTGCCTTCCGAAGCACGGAATCATCTTTCTTTTCGGATAGTCAGGTGATTCAAGCCTGCTCTATGCTTAGATCTTCTTAAATCTCGAGTGCTTATAGGTTAACTCGTTCGGGAGCACTTTATTTCTCATCATGTGTGTTAATGGCAACGGTGTCAGTCACCCAACAAGACAGAGTGAAGAGTGACAACAATAATTTTTAGACTTTAGATAAACAATGTGTTTTTTTATAAGAAATTTGAGTGCGTTTGACCTCTATTTAGCCTGATGGGAAGCTAAGATGAGATCTAAGGTGTATCACGTAGACTCAAAAAGTGCCTATTCACTCTTGCCTTGAAAATCCCTAAATCATATGCACGGGGAAACATCGACGCAGGGAGGGAGGGTTTTCCCACAATATTCCTTCATCGGAAGAAAGTATAGTTCATTTGCTAAATTAGTGTGCATGACGTCGAAGCGCCATAAAGGCCGCGTCTTTTAAAAGCTGATACCACCTTTGAAGCGCAGTCAGCGTTCCATCCAATTGAACGAATAGACTATAATGGTCGATGTAAATGACCTTCTTTGATTCTTGATTCTTTGACATAGAGTTCAATATGCTTTGTAAAGTTATTTAAAATTTGCTTCCATTCCACGGCAATGTAAATTGAGCCTTAGTCACATCTAATGAGGATTAAACTTTTTCCTCACAGACACAGAACCAGGGGGGTTACTCTAAAAAATAATACGATAGTCGTACGATAGTAACGTCCTGTTTATATGTCAAACCAAATTAGACTTTATCATTATGTATTAACGCTCAATGTTGCTTGACACTGAAACGCGGATACGCAGTTACGTACGTCTTGCGTACCGCTTTTGAAGTAACCCTACGGGATCTAAACCAGTTGACCACAACGGCTTCTATTAGTACACATAGTTGGGAATTCGCACAAATCCTATCCTAACATTACTAAAATGTTTACATTCACATACATATTTTTACTTATTTTCAGTCAAACATTAAACGAAACAGTTTTATAATTTTTAGGGTTCCGTACCCAAAAGGTGCAAACAGGAGCCTATTACTGAGACTCCGCTGTCTGTCCGTCTGTCCGTCTGTCACAGGGCTCTATCACTTGAAATTTTCACCGATTATGTATTACTGTGGCCGATATAACAACAAATACTGAAAATAAAAAAAAGTTAAAAATTAAAGGGGGTCGCCATACAAAATACATGTTTTTTCAGCGTTTTTAACTAGATCTTTATAATGGCATTAACTAGATACTTGAAATTTTCACAGATTATGTATTACTATGGCCGCTATGACAACAAATACTAAAAATAAAAAAAAGTAAAAAATTAAAGGGGGTCGTTATACAAAAAATGTGTTTTTTTAGCGTTTTGAAACATTGTACAGAGGCATGGAACCCTTCATGTACGAGTCCGACTCGCACTTGCCCGTTTATTATAAATTGTGTTTTAGTTTGAATACATTCATCTGATATTTCGATACATACAATATTGTAAAATAAAGTTCTATTGTACGGCAATATAGCAACATCTGATCTAATGCGCAACATTATGAACTGGATGAACTAGTGATAATGAGCATCCGTACCAGTCTTATTGCTTTGTATCAATGCAATAAGACTGGTACGGATGCTCATTTATTGTCATTGTTGTGCTTGTTTTGCAGCTGTTCTTCTAACAATAGAAGAGCAATAACGAGTGTACTACGTGAGATAAAGGTGCGTCCACACAGTAGTTATACAAAATTGCATAACATTCGTTTTCTAACTTTCATTAACAAGGTGTACCCAAATGTTATAAATTTATTTTTGATGTTATACAAATTGCGAGCGACTACCGTCTGACATCCGCAACCCAAAGAGTAGACCCAGAACCAATTCTAGGGATAGGTGCAAACGCTAGATGGTGTTCGGGACCAACAGCTTTAGGTGCCTTCCGAAGCATGGAATCATCTTTCTTTTCGGATAATCAGGTGATTCAAGCCTGCAATATCCTAACCAGACTGGAAACGACTTTTCAGAAAGTGTGCTTCCCAGTGGGATTTGAACCCACGACTCCCGGATCACAAGGCAGCCGCCTTGACCACTGGACTACGAAAGCAGTCAAAATCACATGAAATGTTGTAGAAAAGTTATTGTGTTAGTGTTGGTAAACCAACATGTAAATGTACATAATCTATGGTTTTTAACTATGCGTATGGCAACACTGTCAATATATCTTCCTCTTTGTATCATGTGCTAACGAATAGACGCGTGTGAAAGTTATCCTGCTCTTTAATTTCTCCATCAGCCATAAGTCTTACAGCCAGCTCCATAAGTCTTACAGTCCGCTAAGGCTACGATATTCTCCCTGGGCATATCAGTGACCATCGCCTACAAGGTACATCTTCCCTGAGTTAGGCACCCATTGTTTTACAATGTCATTAGAATAAACATTTTTTCTGGCAGGTTATATGGAGGGACCCTAATCAACGATTCGCGTTACACGTTCATTGACATTTCGCCAAATGATGATTGACAAAGCATTAAAAGCGAAGGCCTTTACGATCTGTGCAAGAAGAGATGCAGCTGGTACATTCTAAGTTTTTTCTTTTCTCCCAGACCAGCAAGGAAGAGGCTTAACCATGAAAATATGCAAAACGTCCCCATTTTGTAAACTTGGCGACTGCCAGCGTTTTTATTGAAATATATCCACTGTACGGAGCCAAATGTTTCAATGACCTTTTGGTCCACGATGCATTTGGATGTCTTCCAATGGAAGCATGGGAGCTATACGACAAGGGTTAAATGAGTTTCATGTATGATTAACTAGCTAGTGAGTAGCCCGCGTGTAAAATTTTGAGTATCCCACGGGAATCTCACATTTTCCCGAGATAAAAAGACGTATGCAATATGTTAATCTAGGTAATGAGCTATCTACATGCCAAATTTCATTCCAATCTGTTAAGGCCGTACCTGAATTTTCCGGGGTCCAGTGCTGCCCCCATTTAAAATAAATCATTTCAAAGAAAACGGAGGCATTATTCAAAATTTTGCTACTACCAAGTCCTAGATAACCCTTCAAAGTATTTTATGAACTACTGTTTACAATTTAAAGTGAGAACGTTAAGCTTTACTACGCACAATTGCGAAAAACGGCCACTTTTGGCTAATGTGCGTAGTAAAGCTTAACGTTCTCATTATAAACTGTAA
Organism: Acrobasis repandana; assembly: GCA_963576875.1. NCBI lineage: Eukaryota > Metazoa > Arthropoda > Insecta > Lepidoptera > Pyralidae > Acrobasis > Acrobasis repandana. Next base: position 2,398,933 of record OY756230.1, on the reverse strand, counting down.
ACAGTAGTTCATAAAATACTTTAAAGGGTTATCTAGGACTTGGTAGTTGCAAAATTTCAAATAATGCCTCCGTTTTCTTTGAAATGATTTATTTTAAATGGGGGCAGCACTGGACCCCGGAAAATTCAAGTACGGCCTTAAGCCATTTTGCCGTGAAAGTGGAACATACATTAAAACAAATCTTCGCATATTAATATTTCCTTTTTTCACCTGCATGCCCACCATCAGGCCAAAAGTGGCCTGGGCCTTGCCATCCTAAGCTCTGACTGCCCCGTTAGGGATAAAGACGTGATAGTGTTTGTTTTACCAATTCTCTGTATATGTAAAAAATTAAAGTTTTTTTCTTCTAAATTCACATTTTATTTAACAGTAAAAAAAGGAGAATACCTTTTATCGATCCTACTACGAAATATTGACAATATTGACTTTGAGCACAGAATACAGTAAGAGTAAACTTTGAGATTATTTATTAACTTTTTCATGTACCTATACAAGTTGTACATGAAAAAGTTAGTAAATACATTTAACTGTTTATGTACATTTATTAACCTTACACATATATTATTACCTATATACATTATCCATGTAATAAACCACGTTATTTTTTTCAATACGTAGCGACTACCTTTGACCTTTCAAAATGAAAAGATATCCTTTACGTGATCGGGGGATTTTCACCCGAATTGACCTTACACGTATACACGAAAGGGTTACAAGTAGGGTTTAATTGCCAGTTTGTTTGCGTTCCCTTGATTTGTTGAATTTTTGGTTTCAGCACGTTATATAGGTATTTTCGACCCGCCTGTGTTGATTTGGCTAATGACCTAAACAAATTATAAATGGTCGTAAAAGATTGTGTTTTGAAGCGTTATTTTTTAATTACCAACAGATGCAAAAAAAACCACAGATTTCGTGCCTCACACGACTATCGAGCACATTGGAAATTAATCTACGAAATTAAAAAAATGTCTTCGTTGTTCTGACTTTTTGACGTTTTTCAAAGAGGTTAGGCTACAGGGCAAACGCTTAGGCTTTGTTTTAGGCTCAAATTGTAACTGAATAAATTGTCCAGAGGATTTTTTTAAAATATTTGATATCATTCTTCGTTTCCAAAAATTCGAGCTCCCTCGTTTTTGTGTCGCCGTGTGTCGCCGTGCACACGTCAATGGGTGTGCGTTTGCCTGCTCTTGCCTCTCGACAAGGCGAGAACGGGGGAGAGGTGCGAGGACAGGGAACGGGGACGCATATTGCGTGGGACCTTAGGAGATTCCGTTCTGTATGTAATATTCTTACTGTCTTCTGTGCCAACGTAGTGATTATAGGCTAAACCTCCTATTATTGCTATTATTGAAAGAGAACATCACTGCATTAATAAATTGGCTGTTTAAGAGCGTTAAGTATCCAGGTAACATTACTTAAATAGTAGGTACTACATAGTAACGACTATCGTCGTCAAAGTAATTCCCGACGTACAGTAGTTCCATTAACGAAGTAATTTTAACGTAATGCCTCAAGTTAATCACTTTCAGAATGTTCAAGTTAATTTGTCTTTGTACCAAATGTAGAGAACATTCTGAGGAATATCATTTACTTGCAAATTTCAAATTCGAAGTGGCATGTCTTCAATAATTCTATAAATATATATATAGACCGTTAATTCGATCTCTATTGAACCCAAAACCTCTAGATTAGGGCTAGGGCAAGTTGGAAAATGGCCTTTTTCAAATTGTCCTGGGTCTGGGGTGTTTATCTAATACATATGTATTTATCATAAAATATATTAACGATAAGTGAGTATCCCATAACACAAGTTTCAAACTTACTTTGGGGCTAGCTTAATCAGTGTGATTTGTCCCTATATATTTATTTATTTATATATTATGTATTTATTGTATATGATGTTTATTCATAATAATTTTAAAGTACTTAATATAATTTTGAATCTTTTACCTGATAGACGCTAACTTATTTGATTTTCTTTTCCTAAAAGTTGACAGAGAAATATGTTTTAGCATTGACTCTACTTATTCAACTCAATTCCTTATTTCAGATAACTAAGATCCAATTTTTTTGTCAGTAACTTACTCGTATATAACCTTTACAGTTATATACTAGTAGTTGCAGTTTGTGTACAGGGGACCCGGCAGACATAGATTCAAATTTGACCATATAAGGCCACCGGCATTGTACCCTATACAAAATGTATTTTAAATCTAAGTAAATGATTTAAATTTCCTCGTTCACCCGTGTGGTTCCGGGTTAGAATAGGACCACTCTATCTCTTCCTGTGGATACAGGAAGAGATGGAGTGGTCGTAAGAGGCGACTAAAGGACTCAGCACAAACATTTCGTGCTACAATTGCATTCCCAAAGAGGGTTAACGTCAGGCAGGTGGCCGGTTGTAAAACTATAGCCAAATCATTTAAAGTGTTCCGGCTATTTCTTCTCCATTTTGCCAGGTCTTTGGCATCCTTGGGTAACCATTGACATGCATGGTATATTTGAAGAAGAAAAAGTGGGAAAGCGCACCCCGGGCTCCGAAGCAGCACAGCTGAGGATGCAACCGAGAATGCGTTTAGACGAAGAAGAAGATCTAAATAACCTCGTTAAATGATTTACTTTTCTGTATATACGTACTTTCTAACATAAATTTTCTTTTGTTTCAGGTAGCACCAAACAAAATAGAATTCATCAAATCCCCAGTGAATATCATAGACCTTATTGCAACACTAAGTTTTTATATGGATGTTGTGGTGGAACTGACTGTAGTGCGACAGTACGTCGACAAAGCGGACATATTAGAATTCATATCTATAATAAAGATTCTAAGGCTTTTCAAGCTGACGAGGCATAGCCCCGGCTTGAAGATCTTAGTACATACGTTTAAGGCTTCCGCCAAAGAGTTGACGTTGTTAGTGTTCTTCTTGGTGCTCGGTATAGTGATATTTGCTAGTCTCGTGTATTACGCGGAGAAATCGCAGGTGAGTGAATTTTTGTTATGTTTTACTTCCCACAGGCCGGTTGTAGCATTTTTTTGCATCTTGTGTAGAATGAAGTCCATAATGTGCTTCTCAAATTTTATTCAATTCAATTTAATTTAATTCTTTTATTTTAAGATAACTATGATGAAATATTTGTCAGTATACAGTAACTTAAAACAAAACTAGTGTTAGTACTTATAGCTATACAGTATTTAATAAACACATCAGAACCTCTGTGTGCCAGAGGGCCTGGCAGACGTGCCTTCAAATTTTATTATATAAGGCCACCGGCATGGTCCCCCTGCACAAGGTGTCCCATTATCGGCGAGTCCAATCTATCCGCCACAGTTTTTAGAATGCTGTTGTGACTCGACTTCACTCTCCTTAACAATGATTCTATTTGCTTCCGGATCACGGCATGGAATCCATCCGTTCTAGCCTGCGCAAATATTTCAGAGGCACTACAGAACCGAGGGACTCTCAGTAACATTCTAAAAATATCATTATATTGGACGCGGATAGCATCTAGCAAACTTTTGTGGCAACAGATCCACACAGACCATCCGTTTAGAAACCCTGGCTATTTATTGAAATCCGTCAATAAATAACGGTACAGCAAAGTTCCCCCTCTTCCCGGCTTCCCCCCAATCAAAAATCGGTAATATTGTAAATAACGATAAGTCTATTATGTCTAATGATAATCTGAATCTTGTTTAATGTTCAATCGACTTTAACGTTAGGCCTAGGGTGAAAAGCAGCTAATATATTTTACGTTTTATCTTTTCTCCCGGTCGAGCATGGTCGGTGTATTCCGAACTATACTTATAGGGAAGACCAAATTGCTTGCCGGTCGTCGACTAATTTGATTTTAATTAATCAATTAACAATCCATTAGGTCGTCACATTACCATACGATATACAATTAGATGAACTGATGCCGCGATATCAATTTCGAATGTTAATTCAGTCTGACAAACAATAGTTACAGGAAACTTGGGTTAATAAGGCGAGCAATATAAGCGTTTGAAAAAATGTTTGAAAACCATAAGTTTTCTAGATCTATAACCTTTATTGACAGACTATCTTTAGCTTTTGAGCTAATAACAAGAATTGCTAATAGAAATATAAATAGGCAAATGTTGCCAGCCTTTGGGGCACTCTACCGCAGGGCAATGATCTGCGCGACAATTTTTATTTGTAAGTTTTTTTTATGTTATAGGGCTAGGGCGGCAAACGAACAAGCGGGTCACCTGATAGTAAGTGATCACCATTGCCCATGGACAACTGCAACACCAGGGGTGTAACAAGAGCGTTACCGGCCTTTCAGAAAGATATAGACTCGTTTTTTGAAGGTTTCAATGTCGTATCGGTTCGGGAACACGGCTGCAGGAAGTTGATTCCACAGTTCGGTCGTACGTGGCAAAAAGTTCCTTTTAAAACGTACGGTGGTTGATTGCCAACTATCGAAGTAGTGTAGATGAAATTTTAATTTCAGGCGGGTGGTGTAGTGATGAAATTTTGCAGCAGGTATTAGGTCGAACAATTCTTCAGAGCATTCCCCATGATATATGCGATAAAAAATGCACAAGGATGCAACATTCCTACGGAGAGCCAGAGGATCGAGACGACCGACGAGAGTCTCACCGTCTATTATACGAGTTGCGCGATTTTGGATACGGTCAAAAGGAAGAAGTTGGTATTTATGTGCCACGGCCGAGAGATGGGAACACTATTCCATATGCGGCCTGACTTGTGCCTTATACAGCTGAAGGCGATGTGCCGATGTGAAATATCGCCTTGCTCTACCGAGGATACCTAGTTTTTTACGCTAACTTAGCCTTGTCATTCAGATGACCGCGAAATTGAACGTCGCTTGAAATCTCGACTCCAAGAATTCCGATCTTCGGCTGAATATAGAGGGAAACGAGGTAGATACGACTTTTTTTTTTGCGGTGAACGCACAAATGTGTGTTTTATTGGGGTTAAATTGGACTAAGTTGGAAATACCCTTATCTGAACTTGGTTCAATGAAGTTTCAATATCAGAAACAAATTTTGTACGACACTCAGAGACGCTTGCCCGAGAAATATTGGTTTGACCAGTATAAGAGGTGTCTACCGTGGTATCATCTGCATAGCAATGAGTGCTGCTGGATTGCAGCATATCATTGATATGCAGAAGAAAAAGCGTAGGAGACAGAACACAGCCCTGCGGGACACCAGCATTCACGGGCTTATATTCAGAGCATGAACCGTCAACAACGACTTTAATGCTGCGCCCTGTAAGGAAACTGGTAATCCATGGCACAATTTCTCAACCGATTCCGCCTATTTATGGGACAGGTACACCAAAAGATCGCCAGCAGACCGTCCGTGACGAAAACCATACTGGCGATCGCTTGTGAGCTGGTGCTCCTCGAGATACAGGAGGAGCTGGCGGTTAATAATGGACTTCATTATTTTGGAGAGTAAGGAGGTAATGGCAATAGGCCTGTTATTGCCAGGATCAGAGCGATCCCCTTTTTTGGGTATCTGGTGGACTAAGGCAGTCTTCCACGCTGATGGGACAACGCCTGTAGAATAAGAGTGTCGAAAAAGACGCGTCAAGACCGAACCCAACTCAGGAGCGCAGGTTTTGAGCACAATGGCAGGGATACCATCAGGCCCATTGGACTTGTGAATATCGAGGGAGAAGAGAGTTTGACGATATTTTTTTTGTGTTTAAACCGAATATCTATATGTTCAACTAGCTGCTCCAGGCTTTTCTAAGCATAATCTTATTTATCTGCAGTACAAGATAAAACTACCTAAACGTAAGCCCAAAATAGTTTGGATGCGAAACTATTCGAATATTGACCTTGATCGACTTAAGAAAGATGCTAGGGCTATAGACTTTACAAATGTTTTTGAAGCAGAGTCGATCGATGATAAAGTCTCTACGTTGAATGCCTTAATTTTGAAAATTTACGATGCTCATGCACCTGTACATGCAGTCAAGGTTAGGCGACCGCCCGCTCCGTGGATTGGTAGGGGAGTTCGCATGGCCATGACCCGTAGAGATAGGGCATTTCGTTTATATAAGCGACTAGCAGTCCACGCCGGCTTCGCCCGTGGTACACACATAGCCTATGTCACTCGGGGATAGTGTAGCTTTCCAACGGTGAAAGAATTTTTTAAATCGGCCCAGTACTTTTTGAGCCTATTCATTACAAACATACAAACATACAAAAATAGGTACAAATCTTTCCTCTTTATAATATTAGTGTCGAGATAGGTCTAATAAAAATTGGGACGCGTACAAAAGGGCTCGTAACTTGTGTAATCGAATGGTGAGAGCAGCTAAAAATAAGTATTTTCATGACCAACTCTCTAATTCTTCTTCGGCTAACGTATGGAAGTTTTTACATTCTCTGGACACGTTTCTGATCCGCGGGCTTTGAACAATTTCCGTCCAATTTCAATTTTACCATATCTTTCTAAAGTGTTAGAAGCGGCTGCCCACGCTCAGGTTTCCGCGTTCATATTTGATAATTTTTTTCTGACTCCCCTACAGTCAGGTTTTCGTCCTGGGCACAGTACTCTTCTCAACGTTACCGAAAATATTCGCCTTGGTATGGAGAATTCGTTAATCACCATTCTTGTACTTATTGATTTCTCTAATGCTTTCAACATGGTTGATCACAATATTCTCCTAGCTATCCTTAAATATATGAAATTCTCATCCTCAGTTATGGATTGGTTTTCTTCATATCTCCATGGTAGGCAACAAGCAGTTCGAGTGGACCGAGAGTTGTCGCAATGGAAGAATATTTGTTCAGGTGTCCCTCAAGGGGGTATCTTATCACCTCTGCTGTTTGCTGTACATATTAATCTATTGTCACACTCTATTAGCGGCTCTTACCATTTTTATACAGATGACCTGCATATCTATATACAAACCAGCGCTGAAAACATTGATTCTGGTATTAGTCAGCTAAATGCGTCCTTGAAGAACATTTCCTCTTGGTCAGATGATTTTGGAATTAAAATTAATGCGACCAAGTGTCAGACAATCATGATCGGTAGTTTTAGACAACTAGCAAAGATCGAAATGAGCTCTGTTCCCTCAATTTCTCTAAATAATACTAACATCTCACTCACTCAATCCGTCAAAAATCTTGGTCTTCTGATGGACTCTACGTTTAGCTGGAGAAATCAGGTCACTGAGATGAGCAGAAAAGTCACATATTCCTTACAATACCTGAATCGCTATAGAAATTTTCTTCCAATCAAAACTAAAATTACTTTAATACAATCTCTTGTTCTTTCTATTATTGATTATGCTGATGTGTGTTATCCTGATCTAAATGCAGATCTTCTTGATAAGCTAGATCGTCTCATTAATAATTGCATTCGCTTTATCTTCTGCCTTCGTAAATATGACCACATATCTTCTTTCCGATCTAAGCTTAACTGGCTTCCTGTTCGTCAGCGCCGACAACAGAGAATGCTCTTTACTCTTTTCTCTATACTTAAGAACCCTCTTTCTCCCCAATATATGAAAACCAAATTTAAATATCAGTCTGAAAGCCATGACCGTGAGCTTCGCTCCAGTCATACTCTTCAAATTTATCTTCCGTTATTTCGGTCTGAATTTATATCTAACTCTTTTACTCTTCAAGTTACGCGACTCTGGAATGCCTTACCTGAAGACATCAAAAGTATCTCAAACAGATACTTATTTAAGAAGAAAGTTCACACGCACCTTTCTTTAAAATTTTCGCAGCAGAATTAGTCATTATCTTAAAACATTTGTAGTATATATATATATATATATATATATATATATATATATATATATATATATATATATATATATATGTATATTTATATAAGTATTTATATGTATTAAGTGTATTATATGAATGTATTTAAGTATACTTGTGAATAGTAAATTATTAAGTACATATTTAAAGCGCCTATCGCAATTAAATAATTTCTGTTTTTCCTAAAGGTTGACTGGTAGAGAATGCATTAGTGTTAAGTTCACCTTTTGTACCATTTTGGTCAATACAGATTTTAATAAATATATAGAATATCTGGCATATTACTTCCACATCGTGGGATATTCGGTGGTAAATTCTCCTTGTTATCCAAAGTAGAATTAATTGCAAAGAATGTGCCAAAAAAGATCGGCTTTCTCCTCTGCATCATGGACCAACACGTCATTTGCCGTGCGTAATGGTGGAAAGGATGGCTGACAAAAATTACCCTGAACAGCTTTGGCAAGAGACGAGAATGATCGTGTTCCTGAGGGAAGATGAGCCAGTCTCTTACCAATTCTTCGAATGTGTTTTGCCTTTGCCACAGCCACAGCTTTTTTGAGGGATCTAGAGACAAAGTTATACTCCTTTTTAAGAATATTCGCTTTTGGATCCTTAGCTGCTGCCGCACTGGACCATGTCTGAAATTTTGTCTGCTTTTGGCTATACGCCTTTTTGCAAGAACGGTCAAACCAAGGCTGAGACTTGCCGTCAACAGGCACAACAGAACTTGGAACGAATAGTTCCATTCCAACGGTCAAACCAAGGCTGAGACTTGCCGCCAATAGGCACAACGAACGAAAACAATGTACCTACTCTAAAAACAAACCCATTTAAAAATGTTTAAAGGTTGTAAAGAACAAACAAATACTGATGATCAAAATGAAATTTTGTACATTCAACAGCAAGATAAGTTACCCGTCACGCATTTTTTGCAGCGATAAAGCGAGGCCACACCGTCAGCTAGCGAGCCGGGTGAGCATCGTTTCACCTCTTTTCATATTTTGGTTCACACCGCGAACTACTACAGATATACAGCGTTACGAACGATGCGATGAAGCGAACTGTTCACTTCATTAGCGTAGCTTATTTCTGTTGTACTTCACGGTGCTAACCAAAGTATGAAAAGAGGTAAAACGATGCTCGCACGGATCGTCCGCCCGCCCGCTTCCGCCTCACTCTCCTGCCCGCTCGATCGGTCGTCCTTAGGCCACGTCCACGGACACGCGGCGCGGCGTGCGCCGCAAAAAGCAGTTTTCGGTGTGAGCCCACATAGCTTAGCTTGCCAATGCTTAGCTTAAGTGGTTATTACACTATTTAATTTGTAGCAACTCCAACTAGGAGCAGTTAGGTTCCTTAGCTAGTGATCACACTATACTAAATTGCATCCTAAATCGAGGCGCGTGACCAAGGTCGACGTATACAAAACTATCTGTATTAAGTATAAGGTTATTCTTGTTTAACATGTTGCTTGTGGCCTATTGTATTTTGAAATAAATTCACAGATTAAAAGGAAGTAGAGCGGTCGGAACGTCCTTTTTAGGGTTCCGTACACAAAGGGTGCAAACGGGACCCTATTACTGAGACTCCGCTGTCTGTCCGTCTGTCCGTCTGTCACAGGGCTCTATCTCTTGAACCCTTATAGCTAGACACTTGAAATTTTCACCGATTATGCATTACTGTGGCCGTTATAACAAAAAATACTAAAAATAAAAAAAGTTAAGAATTAAAGGGGGTCGTCATACAAGAAACGTGTTTTTTTTTCAGCGCTTTTAACTAGATCTTTATAATGGGATTAACTATATACTTGAAATTTTCACAGATTACACTGGTCAACAAGATTTTGTCACAAGCATACTTGCAGCGGTTTCTTATAGAATTTAGTACACAAAACATGAATCTTGTTATAAAAAATGTGTAGGACGTCTAAGTTTTCAAATATATCACGTCAAAAATACATATTTTTTTAATTTTTGTTAATTTTAAAATTATACCATTCATTCAATTAGCTCCTTTTCAATTTTCAAATACCAGTTTAACACTGTGCAAACACTACTTTTTACAATACTTTTTACATCATTTCTAAATTATTAAATAAAATGGACTTATTAAAGATTTTGTGCGAGTCGGTATAACGGTATACAATACGCGCAGTACACAATGTATGGGAAATATTATAGTAACTTAAATTTTGGTAAACCAAACCAACTCCTTAAATAAAAATGGTATAATGGTAAACCAAATTCTGTTTTGATTTCGATGAGTGATTACATTATTTAATGTGGCAGAATTAAATAACCTGCACAGAAGCTATTTAATATAAATAATTGAAAATATCAGAAAATCGGGAAAATCGGATCTTTGATATAACATTATTGAAAATTCTGACGTCCTAGGAATAAAAGTAAATTATGTCCATATACACTTTACAAAAATCTATAAGAGACAATAAGGCTTACTCCAGTGACAAAAAAAATTACAAATTTTGTCGATCAGTGTTATGTATTACTATGGCCGCTATAACAACAAATCCTAAATATGAAAAAAAGTTAAACATTAATGGTGGTCGTCATACAAACAACGTGTGTTTTTAGCGTTTTAACCATTGTACGGTGGTAAGGAACCCTTCATGTACGAGTCCGACTCGCACTTGCCCGTTTATTTTTACTATAAATCGGATCCAACCAGCCCTAACTGCGATTACATCTTCCGATTTCCTAGTTAAGATTTCTTCAAATTGGATAGTGTAATAACCGGCATAGTTTGTACAGTCCACCTCGCTTCACCTGCCAGCTTGCTCTTCCGCTCGCTAGCCGGCAGTGTGGCCTACGCATAATAGTGTTGAAATTGCTTTATATTTGGGTAGCTTGACGCGTCGTCGACTGTACGAAAACATTACCATTTTCAGTCCGCTATTGACAGTGACAGGCAATTAACACGTTGCACGTCTGAATTTCAATACGTCCGCTTAAATACGAGTATATTAACATATACACTAATTGGTTTACCTGTAGCTCTGACAGGGTTGTTTAAAAATAAGTTTTTTTATTTTATAAACCGCCAATTAGAGAGACATAAAAGGAAATGGGGTAACCTTTGCTCAGCGTGGGACAAAATAGGTTATTTTTATTAAAGTTATGAATTTTTTTTTATTACACATCTATGACCCACTACTGGGCAAAGGCCTCCCCTATTTCCTTCCACGATTCTCTATCCTTGGTCTTCACTTTCCAGTCTTTGTCAAATGCACGCAAATCGTCTGCCCATCTCGTGTTCTGATTACCTTTTTTTCTGTATCCATCTGTTGGAACCTAATTTGTGGCAATAGGTATGGGCCCTTCATTCCGGATGCATACGGTTGACGAAACCGTTTAACCCAGCTGTTTTCTTCCTACATCCGTAACTTTTGCCATGGAGCGCAGTGTGGTGTTTCTGATTTTATCAAGCAGTTTCACACCTAATATGCTGCGCTCCATCATGGTTCTCTGGCAAACCTTCAATTTGGATTTCTGCTGTTTTGTGAGTGACCAAGTCTGGGTGCCGTAGGTTAGGACGGAAAAAGTTTATAGATTATAAAAAAAAATTGTAAGTATAAAATATTAATTTTTATATAGCTATAAATATTAGCTGGTTGTAGTCTTTAAACAAAATTAAAGACTACAACCAGCAATGGTGTAGATGTCTTAACTAATCCTAATCCTAACTAATATTATATATGCGAAAGTGAGTTCGTATATAATATGATATAATATTTATTTGTTTGTTGGTTTGCTTGTTTGTTACCTCTTCACGCTTTATCTACTGAACCAATCTTCTTAAAAATTTGCATACAGATAGTTAGGAGTATTGAGAAGGTTGATATAAACGGCGTAAAATCACACGGGTCTAATGTGAAAATGGGCGTACCCCAAGGTTCAATTCTAGGACCGTTCCTATTCTTAGTTTATGTCAATGACTTGCCTTACATGGTTGAGAGAGAGGCTGACATGGTGCTGTTTGCTGATGACACCTCGCTAATATTTAAAATAGATCGACATAACAGTGATGCTAGCGCGGTGAACAGCACCTTATCTTTAATTTCTGATTGGTTTTCGGCCAATAACCTCATGTTAAATGCGAACAAGACCCAATGCATTCGATTCTCTCTTCCTAATGTGAATCAAGCCTGCGTTGACATACTAATTAATGGTGAGAAACTCGATCTGGTTGAAAGTACTACCTTTTTAGGAATCACAATTGATTCGAAACTTCAATGGGGCGCTCATATAACTAAACTTTCTAATAGGCTTAGCTCTGCGGCTTACGCTGTTAGAAGAATAAGACAATTGACAGATGTAGCAACTGCTAGACAAGGGTACTTTAGTTACTTTCACAGTCTAATGTCTTACGGGATACTTCTATGGGGGAGTGCAGCAGACATTCAGACTATTTTTCTTTTACAAAAAACCGGCCAAGTGCGAGTCGGACTCGCGCACCGAGGGTTCCGTACAAACCTGCAAGGTTTAGTATTTGGTATGAATTTCAATTTAATACCTCTACGCGTTTATGAGGAAATGGGTAGTAAGTTTAAAATTATTAAAAAAAAAAATATTATGTGATGTAACTAAAAATGTATGGTTTTCGTAATTTTTCCTTTATCTATGCTATAAGACGTTGCTTCGTACCAAATTTCAAGATTCTGAGTTCACGGAAAGCACCCTGTAGGTTTTGATTCCCTTGCAAGTGTCGAAAATTTGCGGCATAAACGGCTGTATCTTTTGATTGCGTTGGCTTAGAAGTTTGATTTTTTCACAGCTTCAAGGGACAGTAGACCTGAGTAATTGATATAAATTTCAGCTTCATACCTCCACGCGTTCCTGAGAAAAAGGGTCTTGACAGACGGACGGACGGACGGACAGACGGACAACAAAGTGATCCTATAAGGGTTCCGTTTTTTCCTTTTGAGGTACGGAACCCTAAAAAAGAGCAATTCGTGCTATTTACGGTTTAGGATCGAGAGACTCACTGAGGGAATTATTCAAGGAAATAGGTATACTTACTTTTGCATCACAATTCATATTTGAAAATATAATGTATGTAAGGAAAAATATTTCCATGTTCAATAAAGTAAGTGATTTTACAGATAGAAATTTACGTAATAAGAATGACTTAGTTAGCCCGTATTACAGGCTGAATACAGTCAGTAAGTCTTTTATGGGGAAGTGTATACTTTTTTATAATAAATTGTCAGAATCGGTCCTTGATATGCCAGACAGAAAATTCAAAGCTTATGTAAAGAAAATACTTTGTGAGAAGGCTTATTATAGGACCGATGACTATCTTAAAGACAAAAAGGTCTGGCTTGAGCTTGGCGCGGGTCCCTCTTAAAGGTTTGTATACTTAGACATGTCATAATTTAGGTACATTGGTACATACTAAATTTACAAATTGACATTATTTTAAATTTTGTAATTCTTATAATTCAATTTAATTATGACATAATAAACAATGTAATCTCTGTCCATCTATATAACTAATTTTAAGTTTTTAGTTTGTAAGTTGACGTCTTTGGAGAAAACGTGCAGTGTAGTTTGTTGCCGCTTCTTCTGCACTTGCGCCTAGGAAGCGGCGTAAACTTAGCTTTAAGTAACGATTTGACGTCAACATTTGTGCAAAACAAAACAAAGTGACTATTATTAAGAGATATTATAAATATCCTATGATAATAAATATATTTTGAATTGAATTGAATTGAATTGAAGGACATAGAGTACTTTTCATCCCGGAAAAAAGTAATGTTCCCGTGGGATGTGGGATACGCGAGCGAAGCCGCAGGCATAAACTAGTAAAAAATAAATGAACTAATTTCTATTCGCACGGAAATCAGTCGAAACTCAAGCTTCCATTTTCAAAATAGACCCATAAAGTTTTCCGTCTATTTCGTCGACATCCAATTAACTTCGTTCTATTTCACGATTTTCAGCGTCAAGCAAAGCCAGCTTTATACGCTATGAGATGGATTTTTATGCAAGCAAAATGGAGAAAATTTTTACTTTTGACACTTTGTGAATAGGACATATTACGCAAAACTCAGCGCAGGCACTAGCACATACAGAAACAATCTGCTGTCATTCTACATGTCATAGTTTGTATGTTTTATTATTATTCAGTCATTCGAACCTGCGCTGTCGTGTTATGGCTTCCTACGGCCATTAAAATACCTAATACTTTTACAAATTGTGATTTTAACATTTGTTTACAGTCTGCGCTTATGCTGCACTTGGCAGAATATTGCAGTAATATCACAGAATAAATAATACTAACGTACTATAACGTCATATCTCCAATTCAGAGGAGGAGTAAGAAGTACCTATAACCGAAGGGCATGTATGAAGAGGTTGATGAGTGTAGATGAAGCGAAAGAGGTCGGTCAGGATCGTAGCAAGTGGAGTTCCATAGTCTCTGCCTACCACGTTATCAGGCGTGATAGTATGTATGTATTTATCTCCAATTCAGTCGCATGACGCCACTGCTAGACCTAGGCCTCTCTTAAAGATTTATAAAAATACCGATTGGAAGATGTAATAAGCTTTTACCTTCTTCAGGTCATCATACAATTATAAGCTATTCAAGTGCCTGTTAATTATTTTTCCTCTCAGTCGTACACTCTTGATAGAGCGGTCGTGATTATGGATTGGGGTGTGCGCCTATTGAGCTGGTGCTCTTTACGATTTTTCTCCAATATAGATATATAAATAGATAGGGACAAATCATACTATACATATTGAGCTAGCCTCAAAGTAAGTTAAAACGTATAATATGATATACTTACTCAACGATACTATATTTTGTAGTAAATACATATCTATGTAGACAAACTTCCAAGACCTAGAAAAATTTGAAAAAGGCCATTTTCCAACTTTTTCTTGTCTGCGGCTTTTTAGAGCATTCCATTGCTGGGCACTGTGTTATAATAGGATTGCTGACAGAATTATAAACCATGGTCCGAGAGCTGGCACGAATTTTTGGGTAGGTATTTGAGACAAGTTGAAAACTTGTCACATACCTCTCCTATTATACCCCAACACGGAACTGCAGACCTGACTGGTGAGTAGTGGGGCTAAAGCAAACTATAAACTTTTAAAAGTTTTTTTTTTTTTTTTTCAAAAAAGGGATTTGAGGCAATATGCATTTTTTATATGTTGTAGTTTAATTTTTAAACAAGTTGACAAGTTTTCAACTTGCCTCAAATACCTACCCAAAAATTCGTGCCAGCTCTCGATCTACCACAACTGCTTTGTAGCAGTAGAGTAGCTATTGCCTATTAATAGGCAGCTGCAAAAAAATCAAAGGAGTGTTCACCACAAATATATTCGGAAAAAAATAACAAAAGAATCTTACCAATTTCGCCAGAAAAAAATATTACTCCGCGTATTTTTTCTTGTAGTATTCTCACATTATGAGGACTTAACAATAAAATTGTATGATTCAATGTAAGCCACGGCACAATACCGACCGAGAAGTATTCGAGGCGAGTTCTTTTTAGGGTTCCGTAGTCCACAAGGAACCCTTATAGTTTCGTCATGTCCGTCCGTCCGTCCGTCTGTCTGTCTGTCTGTCCGTCCGGGCTCGTACTCCGCCGCTACTTCACCGATTGTCACGAAAATTAGTGGAGAGCTAGATATTGAAGTTCCAAAAGTTGGTTTTTAAAATGATGAAAAAATGTTTTTTTTCAGCCCCCCCTCCCATACAACAAAAATTGAATTAAAAAATTTTTATTGGACTAACCCCAACGTGTGGGGTATCGTTGAAAAGGTCTTTTAAAATGGAACAAAAACTGCTTTAAAACTATGTAGATCAAATCCCCCAGTCTTGAGATAATCTAATACAAAGTTGAAATTTGGGGTGTCCCCCCACCGTATCTTTTGAAATATTACTAAAATATTTATGAAAAAGATGTGGTATGTACCTCAAAGTATGTACTTTCAATTAAAACTATAGCGGTCTCGGTATCGTAGATAGTTATTTTTTAATACGTAATAAATAGTAAACCGCAATTTACCTTCAGAACTTTTATATTAGGTTACTTGCTGCTACCCTTCATGGGCGAGTCCGACTCGCACTTGGCCGCTTTTTTTAATGAAATAATGCCTCAGAATTTAGCTTCTACCAACGATTTTTTAAAATGTAATTTTGTGTTTTGCCAGTAATTTGATTAATATTCTGTTAAAGACATATATTATAATATAGATATACAATAAAATGGAAAGATAAACAATAAAACACTATAAATTAAGTATTTTCGTCACGATCCTCCTAACACCCTCAAAATCTCACTTAATTTCGCCGGCGTGACATAAAAAAGAGTGGTCTGAGACTCGCCTTCGAAAATAAAATGAGCGGTCGGTGGATTTATAGAAATATAAAATTTTATGGCGCCTTGTAAGCCGCGACGGCACAATACCAACCGAGAAATGCTAGCTATTTTGAAATGAAATTTAAGCTAAAATTGGGTAGATGACTAGGTCAAAAATAAATTATTTGGTACTGTTAAGATAATAAAAGTTCACAAAATATTGTCACTTGTCATTGATCATATCCATTTTCAACGTGATTTTAGATTTTTTAATGCAGAAAAACTGATATTAAGAGCGTTATTTGACTCAAAATATCTATGACGTCACGGTTTTGTATTTCATACAAATTTCATAGAAAATGTATGTTTTGACATTTAGAAAAAAGTTTCTGATTTGACTATTTGTCATCTAGCGGATGCCCTAGATCATTATAGTATAATGAAATTAAAATAACTTAATAAAAACAAAAATAAATATGGAAAATACAAAAGTTCCCATTAAAATCACTGTGATTTGTATGGGAACGTCGAATTTTTTTTTGGTTTTATAACAGGTATTTTTATTTAATTATACTTTAGTGATCTAGCATAGCCCGTGGATCGATTTATTACGGGTATGTCCTTCCACGTTGTATAGTCTGAAAAAAACGTAGCCTACAACAAATTCCACGATACTTCTTTTTTCTTCTGCATGTCAATTCCCCTAATAACATCAATAGAGCCGGCTTTTCTGGCGTGAAGTGGACAAAGTTAATTGGTTGTCGACAAAATGAACAAAAACTTCCACAATTTTTAAAAAGAAATGAGTTTCTGATTTGAGGTAAGATTTGGAGAAATGCCCGGTGTAATCACGGGTCAAGTTACCGTCAAAATTGGTTATTGTACAGAAATAACTTTTTCAGAAATTGTAAATGATATTGGTTTTTATACTATCGTACTTTAAACAGATGATTCATATATATAACGAGGCTTAGCACAAACCTTTTTATTGTTTTGTCTAACGTTTCCACCACGCTTTCGTGGTCAAGTTTATGTTCGAGGCGAATGTTTTTTTGTCACCAATGAAGGAACCCGTCTAAATATACTTAAGTACGATAGTCTGGAAAACTGGTTCTATTTCTGATTAATGTCTTCCATCGTTCAAACACCAAAATAATGGTTAAGATAAGCAAATACCCAGTAAGACTTAAAATCTTTGACTTAAAACCTGGGGAATTTTAGCCATTTAATTTAAAAATAGCTCGCATTTCTCGGTCGGTATTGTGCCGTCGCGGCTTACAAGGCGCCATAAAATTTTATATTTCTATAAATCCACCGACCGCTCATTTTATTTTCGAAGGCGAGTCTTAGACTACCTACTCTCTTTTATGTCATGTAAATGTCTTTTATATACGTGTTACAAAGATTAGGACGAAAATACTTGTTATAGTGTTTAATATTTGAATGACTGTTTTATTGTATCTATTAGGTCCTTACATATGAAATTGCCGTTCAGTATCAAAAAAGTGAAACAAGTTTTTTTTAATGAAATTATTATTTAATCAATCGAAGTATGCGCCGTTGTTATCGATACACTTCCGCCATTTTATAGGCAGATCATTGATACCTTTGGAAAAAAAATCCTGGGAGCGAGAGTCTACGAACTGTTTGAAGGCGGTTTTGCCTGCCTCATCAGATTTGAAATTTTTTCCTTGTAAAAAGTTATCCAAATTTTGAAAAAAGTGGTAATCGGTTGGGGCAAGATCTGGAGAGTATGGTGGGTGACGCAGAGGTTCCAGTTGCAGCTTCTCTAACTTGGCGATCGTTTGATGTGCAGTGTGTGGTCTAGCGTTATCCTGAAGGAGCAGTGGGCTAGAGCAATTCATCAGTCTCGCTTGTTTAATGGCGAGCTTTTCCATCATTGTTTGCAATTGTTGGCAATACAAGTCTGCAGTAATCGTCTGGCCTGATCTCAAGAAGCTGTAGTGGATAACACCAGCACTGGTCCACCAAACACTAACCAGATCTTCTTTTTGGTCAGTTTTCGCTTAGGGCAAGGTTTTGCCGGTTCTCAAGCCATTGTGATGATCGCTTCCAATTGTCGTACAGGATCCCCTCATTATTGTGGCGATTAAGCAAAGAAACGCAGCAAGCAACGCGTGTTTGTTGGTTTGCTTTAGTCAATTCGTGCGGTACCCACTTTTCGAGTCTTTAAATTTTTCCGATTTGGCGCAAGTGGATAAGTATCGTTTTGTCACTTATGCCGAAGGCTGCTGCTAATTCAGAAGTGGTTTGAGATGGATCCGTTTCCACTATCGCCTTCAATTCTTCGTTATTCACTTGAGTATCAGGTCGTCCACGAGGCTCATTGTGTAAATCGAAATTTCCAGAACGGAAACGTTGAAACCAAAAACGCACCGTTCGTTCGTTAGCGGTGCCTGGTCCATACACGTCGTTAATTCTTCGAGTCGTTTCTGCAGCACTGGTGCCACGGTGGAACTCGTATTCGTAAATACCGCGAATTTTCAATTTGTCCATAGCTGTTGTTATAGCAATGTTGAAACTCAAACAAATGATGTTAAAACAAATGAAATACGAATTTTAAAACAATATTTTTCTGGCTTTATTTCGAAATAAATTTGAATTAGGAATTCCTAATGAAACGCAAGATATTTGATTTTAAAGTTGCCAGTATTGAAAATCGGCAATTTCATATGTAAGGACCTAATAATTTCCGGGTGCTGTGACGTCACGGCCCTGTAAAAATCATATGCCGTGACGTAATGCTATTTTATATTTTTTTTGTAAGAGAAAAGGTAAAAAATAAAACTGTCTGTGGAGCAACCAATACCTTCCATCTCCAAAGCAAACTCCTTTACATCATTGTAGGTCATCCATCCATCATCCTTTACATGGACTTGATCTTTGATTTGTTTCACAAAACTGTCTCTAGGTGTTCCTTTGCCTCTTCTTCCTTTTATTTTCCCTCCAATATTACTTTGAAAAACTCATCATTTCAAAAAAGTCCCTCAATAACTTATAGTTTGTGCCAAACCTGCCCCTTAGTTGTCTTCGCCCCCAGCACCACATCTGAAACGCTTTCAGTATAGCTCTATCCTTCTTTATCATTATCCATGATTCGCAGCTGTATCCTCTAAATAAGTACTTTAAAAATACTTACGTGTGCAATATTTTTTAATAATCTATTAGATTTATCATTACAGAATTATCATCATCCGAGCGTGTTTTCGGTTATCTATTCAGCGGTAACGCTTCAGAGCCCGGGGTCCGCTACCTAACCTAAAGATTTGACGAAATTACTGGTTTTTGGACAAGAACCAATCCTAGGATAGGTTTAAACAAACGATAGATGGCGTTTGGGACCCACAGCTTTGCGTGCCTTCCGAAGCAAGGGATAATCTTTCTTTTCGAATAAAATCAGGTGATGCAAGCCTGCAATATCATAACCAGAATTAAAACAACTCGTCAAAATTGCTTCCCAGTGGGATTTGAACCCACGACCTCAAGATCACAAGGTAAACGCCTTGGCTACTGGACCACGGAGGCAGTCAGTTTTTTATAATCTAACTTATGGGTTAAAAGTATAAGTTGTTAATCTATTCAGTCCGTCAATTCGTTTTTTTTTACTTTTCCGACCCAGTCATCATCCCCATTATTCAAAGCCGTAGGTAGTCCTTAGAACGCCATATACTGTCTAATATTCTTAAATTACTACCAAAACACAGGCGTCAACTTTCATTTCCCAACCAATTTCGCAATTCACAAAGGTGAAAGACCCAAAATGTTTTAACTAAATTAAAAATGTTAGATGAAAAATTTAATTTAGCTTCACCATCCCTGATAACGTTTTAGACGCTGTCGAAGTTAGATAAAGCTACTTTCCCTTCAGATTATATTTTGTAATTAACACTTGGTTATTATAATTAATTAATTACAATTAGGGTGGAATTACTTAACTTACAAGAAATCATTGACATAAAATATATAGACTGGCTATCTCAAAAATCTATTTTTAATTTATGGCGGCTAGAATTTTATCATACGTATTTAATTTTCAATCAATGAAATTTGGTTACTTAACCTGGTAGAGTTTAGGGTTTATTAAATTTGTCTTGATAAGTTTTTAGGCCTACCAATAAAAGCTTGTACGAAAAAAAACTTTTTTCGCTAATACACTGTCGACAGTACTACATTTTTTTTGTTGAACAAATCACACTGATTAAGCTAGCCCCAAAGTAAGTTTTAAACTTGTGTAATGGGATACTAACTCAAAGAAACTATATTTTATGCCAAATACATATATAAATAAACACCCAAGACCCAGGACAATTTGAAAAAGGCCATTTTCCAACTTGCCCTGGCTGGGAATCGAACCCAGGACCTTTGGATTAGCGGTCTAGCGTGTTAACCATTACGCCACAGAGGTCGTCAAAGAACATTATAAGAGCTTACAAGCGACTAAGTAAAGTTTATGGAGATGGCTACAATTGAATTTGACAAAACAGTGATATGGTGTGTTGTCTCCTCTAGTTACAAAATAGCTCTTTGCTTAAACATGCAATTTTTGTTGACAGGATAATCCCGACAACCAATTTAAGTCCATCCCCCTTGGCTTGTGGTGGGCAATAGTGACGATGACCACCGTGGGCTACGGAGACATGGCGCCAAAGACATACCTAGGCATGTTTGTGGGCGCCCTCTGTGCTCTGGCCGGCGTATTGACGATAGCGCTTCCGGTTCCTGTCATAGTGTCGAATTTTTCGATGTTCTACTCCCATACTCAAGTAAGTGACTATTTTTTTTACAGTGAAGGATATTTTTGGTGAACTTTATTAACAACATATGTATTTAGATAAATTAAAAAGAAGAAATACCACAGGTAAAATAATGACTTACGGAGACACTCTCACAACTACGACTGATAACTACTTTGGCACTTAAAAAAAGGAAAACAAACACTATTAATATTTTCAGACAAAAAAGGCCAGAACCAGAAAAAGGCAAGGTAGTCGTACTCCTTGCGGCATGGTGCCCAGAAGGCTGTAAGCATTGCAACATGCTGGGAAAATTTTATCTTAATTAGCGATGTTTATCTTCTAACCTATTTACATACTTTTAACAATTTAACATTTACTTTTTAAATATTTTCGAAACCATTTATAAAACTGGACACACAATAGAAAATTCATATTATGCTACTGAATTTTTTTAAGGAAAATTGATTACATTTTCTCAGCATATTAATTATTTCTAAAGTTAAATTATTTTATAAGACAAATATTAAGAGTTTTACAGATACTTCAAACCATAAAAGTCTGATTTTATACATTCAACCATCAACACTTCTTTTTTGAACAATACAAAATGAAAAACGCGTATTTAAAAAAAACTGCGTACTTGTTTAAAATGCAAAACTCTTCAAGTCTTTGTGACGTTTCATCAATCTAACGGGATTTTATACCCATATTTCCTGGGAACAGGCACATTTTAATTTTTAATGAGACCGCTCGTATGCATCGCCGACGAAGAAATATTCCGCAATTTTTTATTCAAGGAGTATTTATCAAGGATAAATTTCGTTTGCAAACAGTCTACCTATAAGCTAGAATATTAAAATTTGTTAAAAAAAACATCAAAATAGAACCTTTGACAAATGTTTTATATAGTGAAAAAAATCTGGCTTGCACTTGGCGCGGGTCCCTTTTAAAGGTTTGTACGAGTATACTTAGACATTTCATAATTTAGGTACATACTAAATTTACAAATTGACATTATTTGCATAAGCAGTACTAAGCACTGAGCTATGAACTTTTTGGATGCACACAGATACAAATATATTGTTAAATGTTTCCGTATTTTCTTGTGTTTTTTTATTATGTTCTTATGTAGTGTATTTTCTGTATGTGTATGACTATAGCTTAAAATAAACATCTTATCTATCTATATATCTTTTTAAAATTTCGTTATTCTTGTAATTCAATTTAAAGTATGACATAACAAACAGTTATTGCCGCTGTGGCACACAAATGCATGCCTATTTCATTAGTTTTCCTTTTTATTGTGATTTTTCTTTGTATGTATATGTGTGTTGCAGAAAAATTAGTAAATTATCTATCTACCTATCAAAAATGTAATATTAGTACATCCACATAAAAAAAAAAATTGCTGTTTTACAAAATTGTAAATAAAGTTGTTGTTTGTTTTAGCAATTTTGTACAATTTTTGTCAAAGTTATAAACAAAAACGCTATCGTAGAGCCCGTTCAGGTCCATAATGTCCCTTTCCCAAAATGTCCCCTGGTTTCAAAATGTCCCTTCCCCAAAATATCCCTTGCCCAAAATGTCCCTTCCTCAAAATGTCCCATTCCCTCACGTTTCCTTTCTCCTTGTCACAAAAACTGTCAAATTCATTTTAAGTAACTCTTGGCAAATGCCATGCTTGATCCCAGTTGAAACCTAACCCGCCTTCGAACATTTTAATATTTATATGGAATTGAATCAAGCGCCAGATGGCGTATTCGTCTTCTAACCGATTGCGCATGCAAATTGGTTAATTCGTTTTGCTGTTTGCTGACATTTTGATTGTATGAGTACCTATCCTTTACGTTAAAATGTGAGTGCTTGAAAATGAATTAAGGCGAAGATATAGGCAAATGGCCTTGAAGTGTGAAATAAATTGTTAACTCGTAAATATGGTGATAATTTCCATATTTCTCTACGTCATGCACTAGATAGCCCTTTAAATTATTTTATGAACTGCCGTTAAAACTATTATTGGTGATCCGTCTAGCTTTAAAACTTGCCGTGGCCACTTTTGGCGGAGGCAAGTTTTAAAGCTAGACGGACTAATGTAAATACTTTCAACGGTGGTTTATAAAATAATTTAAAGGGCTATCTAGTGCATGACGAAGAGTAATATGGAAATTATCTCCATATTTACGAGTTAACAATTTATTTCAAATGAGGGCGCCACTTCAAGGTCATTTGCCTATATCTTCACCTTAAAGAAAGTGAAAAATCTTTTCATAATATTTTGTTAGTGACCAATACATGTGTTAGACTTTCAAGCTACCTTTTATGATATGATGAAATTGTGAATTCGCAAATCAAAAAAGCCGATCGGGGGAATAGGCAAAAATGCAAATCATATTAATATGCGTTGACGACCTCCGTGGTGTAATGGTCAAAACGCTAGTCCGCCAATCCGGAGGTTCTGGGTTCGAGCCCCAGCCAGGGCAAGTTGGAAAATGACCTTTTTCGAATTGTCCTGGGCCTTGGGTGTTAATCTATATATGTATTTATCATAAAATATAGTATCGTCGAGTTAGTATCCCATAACACAAGTTTAAAACTTACTTTGGGGCTAGCTCAATCAGTGAGGTTTGTGCTTAAAAAAAAAAACTAGCACACCGATCACTGTTTTGTTTCCTATCCATCAAGCTAAAAGTGGCTTTTGGGTCTTGCAAGCTCTGGGCTCTGTCTGCTTAGAGCTCTTTCTGCCTCGTAGAAATAAAGACGTGATAGTGAATATATGTATGTATTTGTCGAAAACCTGATCAGAAATAACAACTCTGGATAGAGCTGGGACCCTTATCGTCTCATAAAGCTGATTGCCTAACTTGCCGCAGTCACTGCGCAATTTAAACTTTCTTTTTCCGAACAAAAGCCTGCCTAGAACCATAGACTTTATAATCAAAAGACCTGTTGATGAAAATTAAATTTTTATATAAACTTCTAAAGAAAAAAAAATCTGACTTGATCTGGTCAGATTATTATTAAATTACATACATGCGTACTATCACGTCTTTGTCCTAATGGGGCAGACAGAGCTTTTTGGGTCTTGTGGCAGACAGAGCAAGGGCCGCAAGAATCAAATGCCACTTTTAGCGTGATGGTGGGCGAGAAGGTGGAAAAAGGAATCAAAATAGTGATGGGTTGCTAGGCGCATCGCCTACTAACATAATTTGCATTTTCTTCCATTCCAATAAGTTCAAAATATTTAGAAATTTATTCGTAATATGTATGTGCAAAAACATCTTCAGACTTAGATGGGTGTATTACTTACACTCAGTAGTCTAACGTAAGTTTTAACCAAGTAGGTAGAGTAATTTGGTTAAGACTTACGTTACTTAGATGAAAAATGTTTTCTTCACCCATAACCCGTTTTAAACTTTTCTATTAGACTAGAACTGGGAAAAGGCATAAGGGACGACAGATCAAAAGATGTTCGGATGATTTACCAAAAGGATGGAGAAGATCTGCTAGAAATAGAGATGAGTGGAAGTCAATGGGGGAGGCCTATGTCAAAGGACAACCTGACCAACAACTGAATTCTGATGTAGTAATATAGATTATAATTGTAAAACATAGTCAGCGAATAAAGGCTTTTATTGTTATTATTATTATAAGACTAGAACAAACTGTACGAGTTCTATTTATCTTAATTAAAATGTATTCTACCTATCTATGCTTTTAGGAAGTCTACGTTTAAAAAACAAAATAGGTACAAAAGGGGAAGTTAATGGAAGTTTATTTTTTACCTTTATAGGGATTCTTGAGTCGATATGACACAAAGTTATTAAAAGCAAATAGGAGGAAAATGTGAGCAATTTCACGGAACTTTGAGATTTCAGCCCTAAGGAAACAATGTTGTTAATAAGACATTGATACGTCTTGTTTACATTACTTGGGAAAAATGTTGTTTTTGTTTATGCGGATTAAAAGCCAATGTAGCTTCCTAAACAACACACTTCCACTGAAAGCAGCCGAACTGAACAGCCGGAATCACACTTTGTTTTAAATCAATTAAAGGTTAGGTAGTCATAAAGAAACGAAAAACTAAAGATAGGCTCTAAAGGACTCGTATCCAGGGCTGTAAAATAATTCTTAAAAAATATAACGTTATCTAAGTAGTTTCATTTATAAAGTACAGAGACAGATAGACGAACAAATACTTGGACAAAGACTAAGGTCGCGGGTTCAAGTCCTGCTCACGAGGTATTTTTTTACCATTTCTTATTTCATTATTTAATTTGAGTACGTACTGCATCTTAAATGCCTAGAAAACCCTTTAAAAATACTTGTATTGCATACGCGCTGAGAGTTTTTAATTTATAATAAGTTGAGATTCCTTTTTTTAACCCACGACAAACAAGAGGGATGTTCTAAGTTTGACGCTAATGTCTGTCTGTCTGTGGCATCGTAGCTCTCGAACGGATGGACCGATTTCAATGTAGTTTTTTTACGTGTAAGCAAGTTCTCTTGCGGTGGTTCTTAGCTATGTTTGATGAAAATTGGTTCAGCCGTTTAAAATTTATTGGGGTTTAATGCTTGAAAGTCAGGGCTTTCTCTAATGGCGCTACGGATATCGAGTCGTATTGGTAGTTCCGCTACTCATGACTAGATGGCGTTTTTGACAGTCGGGAATTTTTATAATCTAATATATCAGTCGGTGTTCAAGATGGTTGCGTGGGTTGGTTGGGTAATAACGTGAAATTATATTGTTGCTTTGCTTACCTGTTTTCATCACTCGGAAATGTATGAAATATATATACGTTCTTTGTTGTATTCGGTGGATAAACAATTATTATATGCGCATTTTCTCACCATGATGGTTACTATTAGTTGCCAGTTTTCAAGACAAGACACGTCGTGAATTGCGTGCGGCTAGTAACTAAACCCAGGCTTAGAGCGTAATTAGGCGCACAAAGTACGAGGAAGAGGTGCGGGGACGCCAATTTGCGGGAAACGCTGTGAGATTCCATTCTGTTTGTACTGTTATGTATTCTGTGCCCACACTTTTATTCACATTTGCTTTGTAGACCTTTTTAGTAATAAACTAATAAGTACGTAAGTTAATCATAATAAAGCGTAAACTATAAACATTTCTGTGCAAAATACTTTAAGGCGAAGTGGACGCAGCGGCAGACTGACTAGGTAAGAAGCGCGCAGCTGTTTTGCCGTAAATAAAATAAACGCGATATTTAATTAATTTATATTTAAAAATAAACTATTTTTTTTTGCAAAGCAATATTTTATTTCAAATAAACTATTGGTTTGCAAAAAAGAGGTACTTCCGTTTGTTCATAAATTATTAAATTGTAAAGAAATTGGAAAATGTTTAAAGAAATAGGTATATTATTATTCATAATTATTGATGAAAACTGATTTTAAAATTTATCCTACATTGAATAAAAAAAATTAACTTTTACTTGCAAATAAATAGTTTTACTTGCAGGTAAAACCCGTCAAAATTCTACTTTGGGTGGTATTTCGCCTTAACAAAAAATTATTCGGTAGGTATTTTGAACTCTCATTAACACTTCGCCTGCTGAAAACGCATCGTATGTGTTTTCGTTTTCGCAAAAAGACACGGTGCATTTTTCAGCAGGCGAAGTGAGTTTACAGCATAAC
This sequence comes from Acrobasis repandana, assembly GCA_963576875.1. Classification (NCBI taxonomy): domain Eukaryota; kingdom Metazoa; phylum Arthropoda; class Insecta; order Lepidoptera; family Pyralidae; genus Acrobasis; species Acrobasis repandana. The sequence continues at coordinate 2,372,404 of OY756230.1, read as the reverse complement.
TAGTAAAAGAAGAAAATGGTTAACAACCTTCATTAAAATATTACCATTTTGTAATATAAAACTTGAAGCTTAAATATTTTTTTTTATTTTATCTACTCGTTATTTTTAACTTGTTAGAAACAACATTAGTTTGAACATTATATTCTACCAAAAGTTTATTATACCAACCATAGATTTTCGTTTTATCTGAATTCAAATCTCTTCCTAAACCGGAATTTACAGTGCGGCCATATCAAAGGCGATTCAAATGCCTAAGTTCGGTTCAGTTGTACAAGAACTTTTATTAAATAAAAATCACACATATTACAAAATACCTCCTTTAAATTATAATATAAAAAAATCTTTCAACGCGTCACATCGAGGCAGCGTGATCAGAATACTGGCAGTGTTCCCTCGCTGAATTGCGAGTTCGTTTCAGTTAAGTTAAAACAATATACATATATTTTTTTAACTAACCTATATAGTCCCACTGCTGAGCAAAGGTCTCCCCCATCTCTTTTCAAGATTGTCTATTCAAAGCCAGTATACAATAACAATTAAATTACAAATGTTTTACAAGCTTTTAAGACGATACACGGAGTCCAGTGCTGCTCCCATTTGACATAAATTATTTGTAAGAAAACGGAGATATCATTTAAAATTTTTAAGCTAGTAAAACCTAAAAAACCCTTCAAACTATTTTATGAACCACTGTTTACAGTTTAAAGTGAGATAATTAAGCTTTAGTTTGCGTTTTTGCCAAAAGTGGCCGTTTTTCGCTCTGCTCTGTTGGTTGTTGTTTGTTTTTTGGGTCAAATCTTGCAAGTTAAATTTGTGGAACCTCGACCTGTCCCGGCGCACTTAGGCGAGTTCTCACATAGAAGATAAAGATAGAGATGGAAGATAGGTGGAGTAGAGAATAATAGAGAATTAACACAGATATATTAAAATTTATTGTACTGACAAAACTTGGTATAACTACTCGTGGGCTGTTAGATTATATTTATATCTTCTTTTTCGTCTAAGCGCATTCCCGGTTGCTCAGCTGTGCTGCTTCGGAGCCCGGGGTGCGCTTTCCCGCTTTTTCTTCTCCAAATATAGCATGCATATCAATGGTCACCCAAGGATGCCAAAGACCTTGCAAAATGGAGAAGAAATAACCGGAACAGTTTAAATGATTTGGTTAATAATTTAGGTTAGAATATTACCACTCCATATCTTCCAGTAAATGTCGTAAGAGGCGACTAAAGAACTAAGCACAAACATCTTGTGCTACAATTGCATTCCCAAGGAGGCCTCACAATAAAAGCTTGTACGAAAAAAAAAAAATGTTTCAATAACCTTATTGTTAATCTCAACTTCAAAACTTAAAAATATTGAATCAAAGCAAGCTCTTGAAAGTGTATATTTTTATATCTTATATTATTGTTATAGTTAGTTTTTAGGGTTCAAAAAATAAAAAAACGGAACCCTTATAGGATCACTCGTGCGTCTGTGTGTCCGTCCGTCTGTCACAGCCAATTCGCTCCGAATCTACTGGAACGAATCAGGTGAAATTTATAAGAATGTTGTAATCCTATGACCCAAACACATATGTGCAAAGTAAATAATTTTTTTTTTTAAATAAGGGTCATTTTCGGGGCGCAAATTAGGAAATAAAAAAAAAAAGTTTTGCGAACCTTACAGTGTCATATAATATATCAAATAAAAGGGCTCGTTATGAGGATCTGAAATATATTTTTGTTATTATTGTTAAATGAATAGTTTTGATTTTATTCATGAAAGAAGACGAAACTTGACCATCCCCCCCCCTGATCTCTGAAACTACTGAGCCTAAAATTTTGAAAAAAATACAAAGTACATTTCATTGCTTGTAAATTACAGGAAAACCTATAAGAATTTAATCAATTGTACGTAACCCTCTCCACGCGAGTTTAACTCGCACTTGGCCGGTTTATTGTCTTTGCTAGCTGGTTTTATGGCTCCACAAATTCCACAATACCACATAGCATAAGGTTGTGTATTTTTAAATCCGCCAATAAATTCCCAAAGCCTTAACGGCACACACGAAGCCAGTTCTCTTGAGACATGTGTTGGTATAACATTTCTTTGTCATGTTGAACTGGTATTACACCATACAATATAACTTTCTATAAGTATAAGGAGCATGATGGCTCAGCTGTTAATAAATATTTTTTTTATTTATATTTATTTTAAGTTTATTAAAAATCTAATAGGCGGATTTAAGACGATACACGGAGTCCAGTGCTGCCCCCATTTGAAATAAATTATTTGTAAGGAAACGGAGATCTATATCATTTAAAATTTTAAGCTACTAAAACCTAGATAACCCTTCAAACTATTTTATGAATTTTTGCGACAAATGGCCACTTTTGGCAAAAATGCAAACTAAAGATTAACGTTTTCACTTTAAACTATAAACAGTGGTTCATAAAATTGTTTGAAGGGTTATCTAGGTTTTAGTAGCTTAAAATTTTAAATGATATCTCCGTTTCCTTACAAATAACACTGAACGACAAAATTTGTATTTTTTTTGTCACTGGAATAAGCCTTATTGTCTCTTATAGATTTTTGTAAAGTGTTTATGGACATAATTTACTTTTATTCCTAGGACGTCAGAATTTTGAATAATGTTATATTAAAGATCCGATTTTCCCGATTTTCTGATATTTTCAATTATTTATATTAAATACCTTCTGTGCAGGTTATTTAATTCTGCCACATTAAATAATGTAATCACTCATCGAAATCAAAACAAAATTTGGTTTACCATTTTTATTTAAGGAGTTATACAAAATTAAAGTTACTATAATATTTCCCATACATTGTGTACTGCGCGTATTGTATACCGTTATACCGACTCGCACAAAATCTTTAATAAGTCCATTTTATTAAATAATTTAGAAATGATGTAAAAAGTATTGTAGAAAGTAGGGTTTGCACAGTGTTAAACTGGTATTTGAAAATTGAAAAGGAGCTAATTGAATGAATGGTATAATTTTAAAATTATCAAAAATTAAAAAAATATATATTTTTGACGTGATATATTTGAAAACTTAGACGTCCTACACATTTTTTATAACAAGATTCATGTTTTGTGTACTAAATTCTATTAGAAACCGCTGCAAGTATGCTTGTGGCAAAATCTTGTTGACCGGTGTAATTTATTTTAAATGGGGGCAGCACTGGACTCCGTGTATCGCCTTAAAGCCATAGGCATTATCTACCAGTCATCCCACTGCTGATACCGAGAAAAAAGACTTTAATAAGAAGTGCAAATTATATGACTTACGAGTAAATTACCATGAAGAAGAAATTAGTTAAAGTTTTCACGATTCCCGCAACTATCAGAGTACATTGAAAATGATACCTACTCTTAATAAAGAAATAACATAATTATAGCTGCTAAATTATATTTATTTTGGCCGAAATATATTTTTCGTTGCATTTTTATTTAAACAACACACCTACAACATTTTTAATTTAGTTATTATTATATTATTTACCTTTTAAAAGAAGGAATGTGGTATTTATTGCATTTTATGACAATGTACATACAAATAATAAATAATAACTAAACTAAACTAAAACTAAGTAACTGAAAAAAAAAAACTTAATACAACTTAAATACTAAAAATAAATTACTTATAAGTATAAACTATTATAAATAAAAAATATCCCGCGAATTCTGCCCATGCGGAAGAGTGCCGAGAAGGCTGGCAGCATTGCCACGTTGGATGGCTTATGCTTATTCTTTGTGCTAAAAAATTGCCAGCCCTCTGGTCACCTGATACCTCGAGCCTTTTACCTATAAAATTGAATAAACTATGTGCAGACGGACCCAACGTTTCAACCCCAAACGGCTCAAATATGTATGCCTCTCCTAGGTACGCATACTTGCGCCGTTTGAGGGATTCAGCGGTAGCTGCCGCCGTGACAGCCTTTCCACTGGTGCCATGCGGTCTTCCCAACCTCCAGGGCACAAGAGTCATTCCGTCCGGCTTCTTGCCATCATCTCGTACCAGTCCGATTGGTTCTAAGACAGCTGGCATCCGAATGGTGACAAGAGCCCGGTGAATAATATTGTTAAGGCTGGCATGACGCGCCATGCGGCCTGCGCTCCTGCAACAAGAAAGTCCGTGGTGGCCCTGCCGGTCGACGGTATCGCCGCAGAGGCAGCGATGCGGGGCGTTGGTAATAGCGCCGAAGCGCAGGCAAGACGCTATGCTAAGGAATGTTGGAGTTTTTTTTTCAGAAATAGTGATTTCCTACAATGACTTTCAAACAAAAGTGAGATTTCTACAGTAATAATATATAATCATATCATTATGTAACAATGTCTTTCTTCTTCATGTAAGTCACATAATTTGCAACTTCTATTAAAGTCTTCTTTTCTCGGCATCACCAGTGGGTTGATTGGGAGATAAAGCCTATGGCTTTAATCTGCCTATTACGTTAACAATAGTACATTACGATATAAGTGCGTTATGGTGGTTATAACACACGAAGCGGAATTTCAGCCCGAGCGAAGGCGAGGGCATAAGGAGCTGAGTGTGTTTAACCAATATACGCACGTTTATCGTACGACGTTTTTCAACATACTTGCGAGGGAAAATACCTAATAAACTGATATTTTTGATTAACTCAACCATAAAACTTTGATGCACACTGTTGCTTTCCCGCCGTTTTACTTTTAAAAACTAGCAGGGCGCGCGGCCTACTGGACGGCGCCGTGCGTCATGCGAATTCGAAATTTGAAAAAAAAAAATTTGAAGCGTAAGATACAAAGATAAATATTGAAACATCGATGACGTTAGATGTCTGATTTATTCTTTTTCTTTGTCTAACCTTCACCTAATGTTATCTAACTATCTCGCTCACACACAATTGTCAAACTATCTTACTCTCTCATTCATACTGGATTTACCATTAATTCTGTCCCTTTCTTTCGCAATAGCAAATCGTGAGTTATAGAAATACAACTTCACTATTTGCGTTTCTAATACACGCGTGTTTTATAGGCTGCTTTATATATCTAAAACCGGTGAAATTAGATCGATTTTATGAGCATGTGAACTCCGCCGTTGCCGGTCCCAAGCCCGGATGAGAAAGGAGGAGGGTTGGAGGTGACTCACCCTGCCGTAAAACTTATATGCCGAATATCGGGCGGCCATAACCTGATCCAACCGGCTACCACAAGCCATAAGGGACTAAATCCCCTTTAAAAGCGTGGACTCGCCAACTCGCACTGGCCAGCGCGGTGTTTTAAGGCCAATTACCTCCCATATGGTAAAAACAAAAAAACCCAGGCCCCCAGTCCCCGGCAGCCCTGCTATTCCTGACTCCGGTAGCGGTCATGGTAACGGCGGGGCAGGGGGTGCGAAGAATCTCCGGCAGAGATCCGGCTACCACTCCTGTCGACGACTGGCCCTGGTAACACACAACATACGCACTTTGAGGACAGACGAGAAACTAGCTGAGGTGGAAGAGGAAATAAGTAGGTTACGGTGGGACATTGTAGGGTTGTCTGAAGTCCGAAGAGAGGGCGAGGGCACGACAACCCTGAAGTCTGGTAACCTACTCTATCACCGGGAAGGAGACCAAAAGAAGTCCCAGCATGGTGTCGGGTTTCTCGTCCACAGGTCCCTCATAAACAACGTCATAACCATCGAGAGTGTTTCTAGTAGGGTAATATACCTGATACTCAGAGTATCCAAAAGATACTCGCTGAAGGTCATACAGGTATATATGCCAACTGAGGATCACTCCGATGAAGAGGTGGATGAGGTGTATGAGGACATCAGTAGGGCCATACATACTTCTGAAACCTATTTTACGGTTGTTATGGGGGATTTCAACGCAAAACTGGGCAAGCGAGGCGATGGAGAGTTTAGGCTGGGAAATTTCGGATATGGAGTGCGAAATAACAGGGGTCGTAGGCTGGCAGATTTTTTGGAGAAAGAGGAACTCTTTGCGATGAACTCTTTCTTCAAAAAGTCGCCGCAAAGAAAGTGGACCTGGCTGGGTCCAGGAAAGAAAAACCAGCCCCCTGTTAAGAATGAAATCGACTTCATCCTAACGACAAAGAGACGAATATTCAACGATGTCTCAGTGATCAATCGAATCAAAACCGGGAGCGATCACCGTATATTAAGAGGCATCGTAAATATTGGTCTCAAAGTCGAAAGGTCGCGGCTGATAAAGTCAACGCTCCGACCGTCGCGGGTCCAAATCGAAAACTCCGAGAACTTCCGGCTTGAACTATCAAATCGCTTCGAAGGCCTTCAGGATTGCGCTACAGTGGACGAGTTAAACCAAGGGTTGGTAGAAGCTGTCCAAGCGGTGGGATCAAAGGTGTTCAGGTCCCGCCCCAAACGAAAACCCCAAAAAATCTCTGCTCAGACTCTAGAATTGATGGCAGAGCGACGATCCAGGCCGCTGCAGACCTCCGAAGATGCTGAATCATATCGGCAGCTCAACAGACGTATACAAAAGTCCTTGCGACACGATATCCGCTCCTTTAATACTGAATGTATTAAGGAGACGATCGAGCAGAACAAAGGCTCCAAAGTGTTCGCAAGAGCTATGTCAGTTGGGCAAAGTCGATTGATGAAGCTGAAGACGGAGGACGGTGGCGTGGTGTCGACAAAGGAAGGGGTTCTGGCAGAGATCGAGAGGTTTTATGGACAGCTGTATACCTCAGTCGCACAACCCAGTGGACAAATGGCTAAAGACCCAAGAGCCAAGCTGACCCGACACTATACGGAAGATATCCCGGACATCAGCCTATACGAGATTAGGATGGCTCTCAAACAGCTTAAGAACAACAAGGCGCCGGGTGAGGACGGAATCACAGCAGAGCTTCTGAAAGCGGGCGGAACGACGGTACTGAAAGTCCTTCAGAGGCTCTTTAATTCCGTTCTGCTCGAGGGCGTAACGCCAGAAGCGTGGAACAGGGGCGTGGTAGTCTTGTTCTTCAAAAAGGGAGATAACACCCTACTGAAGAACTATAGGCCTATCACGCTTCTGAGTCATGTATATAAGATGTTTTCGAGGGTCATCACGAATCGTCTCGCGAACAGGTTTGATGCCTTCCAGCCTCCCGAACAAGCCGGTTTCCGTAAAGGCTTTAGCACCATGGACCACATTCACACGCTGCGGCAAGTTATAGAGAAGACGAGGGAATATAACCGGCCGCTATGCTTGGGTTTTGTGGACTATGAAAAAGCCTTCGATTCGATCGAAACATGGGCCGTGCTTCAGTCTCTCCAGCGATGCCGTATTGACTACCGGTATATCGAAGTGTTGAAGTGTTTATACAGTAACGCCACTATGTCAGTCCGAGTACAGGAGCAGTGCACGAGGGCTATTCCACTGCAAAGAGGTGTGAGACAGGGAGACGTTATATCTCCGAAACTGTTCACCGCTGCACTGGAAGATGCCTTCAAGCTCCTGGAATGGAAAGGACTTGGCATCAACATCAATGGCGAGTATATCACTCACCTTCGATTCGCCGACGATATAGTTGTTATGGCGGAATCCATGGAGGACTTAAGTACTATGCTCGGAGACCTTAATAGAGTTTCCCAACAGGTGGGCCTTAAAATGAACATGGACAAAACGAAAGTAATGTCGAATATCAATGTTGTGCCCATACCTGTTTCTGTTGGGAGCTCCACCCTCGAAGTTGTAGACCGGTATACCTACCTGGGTCAATCGATCCAGGCAGGAGGTTCCAGCTTCGAGGAAGAGGTCTTTCGACGAATCCGACTCGGCTGGGCAGCGTTCGGGAGGTTGCGCAGTGTCTTCTCGTCCAAAATACCTCAGTGCCTTAAGACGAAAGTTTATAATCAATGTGTGTTACCAGTGATGACTTATGGCTCCGAAACGTGGTCCCTTACTGTGGGTCTCATAGGAAGGCTCAAGGTAGCTCAACGCGCTATGGAGAGGGCTATGCTTGGTGTTTCTCTACGTGATCGAATCAGAAATGAGGAAATTCGTAGGAGAACAAAAGTCACGGACATAGCCCAGCGGATTAGCTCGTTGAAGTGGCAGTGGGCGGGACACATAGCGCGACGAACCGATGGCCGATGGGGCAAAAAGGTTCTCGAATGGCGACCACGTACTGGCAAGCGAAGCGTAGGACACCCACCCACAAGGTGGTCAGACGACCTGACCAAGGTCGCTGGAAAGCGCTGGATGCAGGCCGCTCTAGATCGGTCGTTTTGGAAAACCTTGGGAGAGGCCTATGTCCAGCAGTGGACGTTATGCGGCTGAAATGATGATGATGATGATGAATGATTATGAGCATGTGTTGAAAAAGATATTAATGATAACAAATATGTCGGCGTGGCATTGCTTAGTTATTTTTCAAAAATCTTTGCTTTTTACCGTAAAGATTATTGAAATTTTTTATTTTTTATTTTTTTTTATTAGAAATTTGAGTGCGTTTGATCTCTATATAGCCTGATGGGAAGCTAAGATGAGGTCTAAGGTGTATCACGCAGACTCAAAAAATGCCTATTCACTCTTGCCTTGAAAATCCCTAAATTATATGTATGGGGAAACATCGACGCAGGGAGGGAATTCCACACCTTAGCGGTTCGCACAATGAAGGAGGAGGCGAATCGAGAGGTACGATGAGGAGGAATATCGACCACAAATGGGTGGAATCCCTGTCCACGTCGTGTTGTCCGATGGTGGAATGGTGCAGGGGGAATTAAATTATGTAATTCCTGCGCACACTCCCCGAAGTGCAACCTGTAGAAGACACACAGACTTGCTACCAGTCGGCGATGTTCGAGGCTGTGGAAATTACGCCGGTTTTTGAGAGAATAAGTTAATTTAAAACTTAAAATCTTGATTCTTGATTCCAGTTCATCTATAGACGAAATAAGTTTGTTCTCCCTCGAAATTCAGCCGCACAAGCGACATGACCTATTTCTATTATTATCTAGATCGCCGGAAAAGGTCATCCATTATTTGGTTAAAGACCGTAATTGTACATATATTTTAGAACAAAACTGTTACTACGACATGATTAATTTAAAATTTATTTATTTCATTTATTTTACCTAAAGTCGTATGGTTTCCGGCAGAGTAGAATAGGACCACTCCAAGTCTTCCCGTGGATTTCGTAGAAGGTGACTTAGGAAACACAAGCTAAACAAAGCTTATAAACATCAGTGAGGACAGACGGGTGGCCAGCGTCGAGAGTGTAAGCTAAATCCTCTGGCTAATCTGGCTAATATGTGGCTCTGATAGTACAGATAGGGTCGTGCTCCTGCAGTGGAGACTACAAAAGAACTGATGATGATATTTTATATAAGAAGCTAATCAACTATAAATACTATATACAATATCTAAAAACAAAGGTTAGCCTAAATACAGATGTAAATAAAAAAAATATTTCTATCTCATCAGGTAGACTATTAAAAAATAATGTATAACCTACGTTTTTTTTCTTTTTTCTGATTAGCAAATAAATAAAAATATACAGTGCATTTAAATTCCGCATGACGTCACGATCAAGTACGATTTTCACTTGACGGTGACGTCAATCACCGAAACACCGACGCGCTGGATCTTTGTGAATTTTCACTACTATGATAAACCGAAAAATATGGGGGTAAAATATTTTTAGATAATCTAACTGACGGACTAAATAAAAAAAAATTTTTCGGACATCTCTTTTACTGATTTAAAAATCTAAAGATTTTGTCCGTGCGTGCCTTAAAAGCTGGCTGCGTTTCCTCTCTGAACTGCTATGCTAATTTGTTTAGCAAAGCAGCAGCCAACCCTATGTATGGTTTGTTTTGAAATAATTATTTATCTATCTATATATATTAAAGCGAAAATCACTCACTTACTCATCACGAAATCTCGGGAACTACTTAGCCAATGAAGATGAAATTTGGCAGGAAGGTAGGTTTGGGGATTGTGACAAGGAGACGTCCGCTAAGAAAGGATTTCTGGAAATTCTATCCCTAAGGGGGTGAAATAGGAGTTCGCAGTAAATAAATAAAAAATAAATATATAAGGACAAATCACACTGATTGAGCTAGCCCCAAAGTAAGTTTTTAAACTTGTGTTATGGGATACCAACTCAACGATATTATATTTTATAATAAATACATATATAGATAAACACCCAAGACCCAGGACAATTTGAAAAAGGCCATTTTCCAACTTGCCCTGCCTGGGGATCGAACCCAGAACCTCCAGATTGGCGGACTAGCATGTTGACCATTACACCACGGAGGTCGTCATTCGCAGTTTTTATAAAACTTCGTAATTTTTAAAGTAAGACACATGATATTTTAAATGTTTGTATTTTATTAGTTAGTAGAAAATAATAATGCATTTATTAGATTTTGAAAATTACATTCCTATACGGGTGAAATAGGGGTTGCAAGTTTGTATGAATCTTCGTCATTTTTAAAGTGAGACACATGACATTTTTGAATTAGTGGTCAGTAAAAAATAATAATCCATTAATTGGATTTTAATAAATTGCAACCCCAGTTAAAAAAAAATCTAATGTGTGTAGTCTTCGCGGGTAAAACCGCGGGCAAAAGCTAGTTTATGTATATTTCTATGTATCTTTCATTATTTTTAATTGATCGTAGACAGTCAGTCTGCGACTACGAAAGTTGTTACTCTTAGTCGAAACATTAGACAAAACGGTTCGTGCTAAATCCCGTTGTATTATATATATATAAATCATGTCACAAAGGCTACTTAATTATAAACTGAACTACGAGTAAGTTATATAACTAGTTGCTTGCAACTCGTGAATATTCCTATATACTCGTAAATGCATCGGTTTATGAGATTCTACGACGAACTTAATATTCCCCAAGTTAAAGTAAACTCAAATATCCGTCTACATCCCAAATATAGAGTTTATAGAAAAATTGCCCAAACAAATCTGATAATCATCGTCATCAAGTCTTTATAAGTCTCTACTGCAGGAGGACGACCCTCTCTGTACTACAAGAGCCATACTTGGCCAGAGCAGCCAGAGGATTTAGCCTACACTCCCCACGCTGGCTAGACGGGTTGGAGAGGTCTTACTGATATTTATAAGCTTTGTTTAGCTTGTGTTTCCGAAGTCGCCTTCTACGACATTCACGGGAAGACTTGGAGTGGTTCTATTCTACTCTGTCAGGAACACGGCTAAATCTAATAATACCTACAATAAATACATACATTCATATACATACATACTCAACATGTCTATATCCTTTATTGAGTAGACGCTTTCGCAAGTTAAGCAACCCCGGGCGTGGTCCGTTCTTTGATGGGTCACCACAAGTGACATGGGAAATTGTCGAGCTCCTCCGTGCTTCGGAAGGCACGTAAAGCTGTTGATCCCGACTGTCATTATTGTATGGCAGTCATCAAACTATGTCAGATGCCATTCGGCAGCTTGAAAAATCTGACACCAATGTTGGCCACTTACACACACGGAAAACAAAAATTTTAAAAAAAGTTGAGCTACTTGGGTTATATAGAAATGAAGGTATTTTTTTTTTTGTTAATTTTTCAATCATGTTCTGGACGAATACATCTGTCCTCTCTGCAATCCGTGCCCATCGTAGCCTTGCTACGGAAGTGCTACGTCGTAACCGCTAGTGCTACGAAGTGTCGAGCATCCGCTTGTAAAAGCTTTATAACGCTTGAGAGTTGGAAGCTTTATCGTGAAATATGAATGTGTTTTACCTCTATTGTATATCTGAAGTACGATAAAAAAAAAGAATAAATAAAACTGAAAATAGTTTAATCATGCAAAATGATGCTGGCAAGTGGCTACATACTCTGTTTAATAGAAAATTGTAACGGGGCTCCTTTTAGTATACTCTTATCTTCGCTTGCGGTACTGGTCGAAGGGTTATGAGAATGGATATGAGATAATAAAGAATAATTCAAAACAATTTTTCAAAATTTATCAAATACCGTATATGTAAAGGCCATATGGGTTACATTACTTAATCTGTAAAAATTGGCGATATCTATTTTGGAACCCATTTTCCCTACTGGCACAAAATTAATACGCATTTATTACACGTCAAAAGTGACACTTATGTTACTATTTCATTTGGTTTCTGTTTCTAATATAAATTGGTTCACCATAAATTATGTTTCGTCCCTTGTGAATAATACTATATTTTAGGACACGAATATTCGGTTATCGAGTCAGACTTTATTTGTAAAAAGTTTGATATATTATGTTATCGTAGCTATTATTTATCGTTTGAATTAAAGTTGTTTTCATTGCCGGTAATTTATTGTTATTTTTGCTTCCGCTTTGCAACCATTTGTTTTTGTACTGGTGTTATGAATTTGGACAAAAATACGAAATGAGACGTTTTATTTTATCTGTAATCTGGTTAAATGAAATCTACATAGAAAGCCTATAAAGTAGAGAAGCCTGGAAAGCAACGGAGAACCATTTTCCCGGAAGTGAGACATTGAAAAAATTTAATCATTATAATAATTATTAAATATGTTTGTATATTTAAGAATTTAATTTTTAAGAATAAATATTTATAACTAAATTCTATCAAGAAGAAAAATTAAGTTTTTTTTATTCTTTTATTTATTTATACTTATTTCAAAATTTTTGACCATGACTTATATTGTAAATGAAAAAATTAGGTACGCTTCAGAGTCCGGGGTCCGCTACCTTACCTAGATGATTTGACGAGGTTTCTGGTTTTTACACAGAGCGACTGCCGTCTGACCTCCGCAACCCAAAGGGTAGACCAGAACCAATCCTAGGATAGGTACAGACGGTAGATGGCTCCAATATCCTAACTAGACTGGAAACAACTTTTCACAAAGTATGCTTCCAAGCGGGATTTGAACCCATGACCTCCGAGTCACAAGGCAAACGCCTTGACCACTGGACCACGGAGGCAGTCAATAAACCACCGCACCACATTCCCTAAAAAAGAAGTTAAATAAAAAGCCGGTGCAAGTGTACGTCGGACGCGTACATGAAGTGTTCCATACCTCCGTACATAATTTTAAAACGCTGAAAAAATCAGGTTTCTTGACCCCCTTTGATTTTTATCTTTTAATTTTAATATTAGTACTTAGTTGTTGTAATAGCGGTCACAGTAATTAATAATCTGTTCAAATTTCAAGTGTCTAGTTCAAGTGTCTCTTTCATGGTTTAAGAGAAAGAGACCTGCAACAGACGGACGAACATAGTGGAGTCTCAGTAAAAGGGTCCCGTTGGCACCCTTTGAGTACGGAAAAAAATATCGCTAAGACAAAATTACGACATAAAACAAACACATCACGTGAATTCGACGTGGCAAATTCAAACAAAAACACTGATCATTTAAAGGAACCGTTGAGTGATCGTTAAGTCATAAATTTTCATCAGATAAAGACATTAGGCTGGCTTAAAGAGGAAATCGTCAATTCGAGCGTTCGATTTAATGCCGCCTCTCGGTTTATAGGGCGTGGGGCGATTGATAGCGATTAATAATAGTTCTGTGAGAACTGTAGACCTCGCGACCTTTTATAACAATGGCATAACCGACACTTATCCCTGGCAAAGCTGTTTCTATGAAATCTGTCCATATGTTACGTTACTGAAAACTTCCCCCCCCCCCCCTTTCCCCATCCAGTCCCCCTTTTGGACTTTTTTTTGCAACATCTTGTGCACAATGAAGTTCTTAGTGTGTATAACGCTACAGCGAAGTTCTTCCCCTCTCCCCCTGTTAAGGATTCACGTGACGTCACCAATGGGCGACGGTGCGGGGCGAGCGGGGAAGTGCACAGACGCATCCATCATTACGATATCGGCGGTACTTCGATGCGCTTAAAAATCATCACCGCAAGCACAGCGCACAAATCACTACATAGTATAAAACAAAGTCGCTTCCCATGTCTGTCCCTATGTATGCTTAGATCTTTAAAACTACGCAACGGATTTCGATGCGGTTTTTTTTAATAGATAAAGTGATTCATGAGAAAGGTTTATATGTATAATACATTCCCGTGCGAAGCCAGGGCGGGCTGCTAGTTGTCCTATATTTTGTTTGTGTCCTATCTACAATTCTACATGTAACGAAAATTGGAATAAAAACTATTTTACAACAGCAAGGAGTTGACCTTCATTACGTCTCCAACACCCTCTTTTCCCCTTATTTCTCTGCCAATCAAAAGCCACGATCGACATATTTAAATAAATCAAGGAGGTTGTGTAACAATTTTCACCAAAATCGGTTGAAAAATGCGACCTGTAGGCGAGAAAAGATAGACGGACAAAAGCAAATGGCCAATCTCCAAACCGAGCCGATTCGCTCGTTCGGCAACGTCAATAAATAAAATAAGCACATCTCTTCTACAGTAGTTTTGAAGCAAAAAAACGTAGAATGTACCAGCTGCTTCTCTTGCTGCGTTGATTTATAAAAACCGATTAAAATAAATAGGCGGAAATCTCGAGAAATTATGTCAATGGGCAAGCCAACCTGTAACTATTTTGATTTACATTTACATATTCACATTCATGTTGAAAATGGCCTTTGTGTCTTATGGCCTTGGACTCTGACTTGTAAGGGATAGAGACGTGACTATTTAGGGCATTTGTTTATACATACACGTAACGTTGGCTCTATCTCTCTATCTCTAACTCTTCTTGACGCGTTCCCGATGCTATCTTGGAGCTATGATGATTTGGTGCCCGAGGTCTTTCCAGCTTTTTTTTTCACCAAAGATGGTATATAAGGATGGCATTGATCTCACATGGATGCCGTGCACAATGAAAGAGAAAATTGTGACGTCGGCTCCAGCACCCCTCCGCCCCTCTCAGGCGCAGCGGGGGAGCCCATGCTCACATATAAGGCGCGGCGGCCGGCGCTCGCCCTCTATCGTCTTCGGCAGCATCTCAAGCTAAGTAGTTCTTCTACCTAGAAGGGCTACTCAACTGATCTAGTGCCTATAACTCACGACCCTGACTACCTAGTCTGTACCTAGTGTTCTTGTGAATCTTTGTAACTAATGTAATAGTTGTTTATTATACTTATCTCATTTGCCGATATCTGGTCTTTCTTTTATCTCATCTATCTTCCTAGATCCTAAATCTAGGCCTTACGGTTCAAAATTTCTGAAAATGAATACGTTTGTTCCGTTATTATCGTATTTATTTCTCATCATTTTTAAATTTAGCGCTCTTTTCCAACGATGTCACAATTCGGCCAATTAGATCACGCGGCTCGTATTCCGCGTGCATGCATGGAGCCTCTGGTGGCAGGAATAGGAACTGTTATCATCGAAACGAAACCGCCATCGCCGCGTTTGGTTGAGCGAGCGAAATAAAATTAATCTTTTCTACAATTTTCTCTAATTGAGTGACAGTTGTGTGCCTAGTCTATATTGGTGAATGTGACTTAGTGTACTCGACGACCACCACAGCCGGCCGGCTATTATCCAAGGACCTTTTTTAAAATAAGAACCGCTACGCGAACGAAGCCAAGAAGACCACCCTCTGGTAAGACTATTGCATGTGTCTTTTTGGTTAATTGTGACTTTTATCGTTCCCTTCAACGTTGAGTGTCCTCCTCAGACACTCGATCCAAAGTAGCAACGAACATTTCCAAGTACCCGCGTCCGCCTTGCTACAATGTTCATAATAATATAGCTTCGACTTTTTGCTAGACGCTTTTTGTTTGGGATTGTGGATTGTTGTTAAATATTAAACATATTTTAGTTAAAGTCCGTTTATTAAGGTGGGGGTATAGGCAAATGGCCTTAAAGTGGCGCCCTCATTTGAAATAAATTGTTAACTCGTAAATATGGAGATCATTTCCATATTACTCTTCGTCATGCACTAGATAGTCCTTTAAATTATTTAATGAACCACCGTTGAAAGTATTTACATTAGTCCGTCTAGCTTTAAAACTTGCCTCCGCCAAAAGTGACCACGGCAAGTTTTAAAGCTAGATGGATCACCAATAATAGTTTCAACGGCAGTTCATAAAATAATTTAAAGGGTTATCTAGTGCATGACGAAGAACAATATGAAAATTATCACCATATTTACGAGTTAACATTTTATTTCACACTTCAAGGCCATTTGCCTACATCTTCACCTTAAGCGACATGCGACGAAATAAAATTTTAAATTAATGTTGAGTTAAATGTGTAGAATTTTAAATTGTACGGAAAGTGCACTAAAGTACAAAATACCTAAGATTGTGACACCGGCCAGCTCGCCGACGTCAAAGGTGTTCGGTTACACTAAAAATATTCTCCAGGGGCAAGAATGGTGAAGGCTTGCATTGCATTCACAATGAAAAGTTTTGCAAGATAGCCAAATTAGAAGAAGAATCGTTATCCCCAACAAATATAAAACTATTATCAAAATCAATCCGCTAGTGGCCAACAAGTCAAAGTAAATACTTTTTTTCTTAACGTCAAAACTAATATTCTTTATGGGATTTCTATAAAAAACGCAAGGCGTGACGACATAGTTTCTTGGATTCAAAAAGCGCTTTTAATATCAGTTTTTCGGCATTAATAAATCTAAAATCACGTTCAAAACGGATATGATGAATGACAAGTGACATTATTTTGTGACGTTTTATTCTCTTATCATTATAAAAAGAATTTTTTTTTACCCTGGATACTACCCTATTACATTCAGTCGCCATTGACACCCCACCTCCGTCATTTGTTTTACGAATAGTCGACAATTCCGTTAAGGAAAACTTTTCCCTTTTGTTCCCAATCCGGAACAATATTCAAGGGATCAGATAAAATGAACGTCACGATTTCTACAAGTCAGCGTGTTCACGTCAAAACAGGGTAATTTAATTAAAAAAAACTTAGTTGAAGATAGCGGAGAAATTAATTAATACGCCCATAACTCGTATTTGAAACACGGTTGGCCATATACACACGAAAAAATTAAAATTAAAATTTCGACATTATATAGAACCACTCCATTCTTTCCTGTGGATATCTAAAAGCGTGCTCTGCGGGACCACGTGACGTATTCAGTCTATCTCTGTCACAAACTCTAAGTGCAAAAGGGATACGACTCGCTAGGTTTCGGGGAAGTAATTTCCAGTCGAAATTAAATGTTTGAAACTTGACATCGTGAAACTTGACTGTTCCATTTTGGTATTTATTAGATCATGGAATGAAGGCAATCTGTTGTCATCGTCATCTTCTAAGCGTACTCCCGGTTGTATCATCAGCGGTAACGCTTTAGAGCCTGGGGTCCGCTAAATAACCTAGATGATTTGACGAGGTAACTGGTTTTTTACACCGAGTGACTGCTGACTGACCTCCGCAACCCAAAGGGTAGACCAGAAACAATCCTAGGATAGGTAGAAGGCATTCCGTTGTAAAATATCATCCAATCTTTATTTTCCTTTGTTTTTAGAATAAAATTCAGAGTCTATTTCGACAGTCCGGTATAAAGTCCTATTAGTTTTATTGAACCTGCTCACGAAATTTAATGAGAAGCGATTGAGAAATTCGCCCTGGTAAGAAGAACAGACGGACAGCTGATAGATTATACGAAAGCCTTTTTGCCCAAACTTGAACGGATATGCTTTCGCGCTTTACGATTGCTCGGTTAATTTATTAATGTAAGCACATAAAGAATTTTGTATCATCTGTGCAATAAACCTTGCTATACATATAAATGGGCCAGAATTAATCGGCACAGCTGGGCGGTAAAATCGAATACACGTAATACGTCGCATTGCATCTACTGTTGAAAATGACATGTAAAATACATGTATTTTACATGTCTTGTCTTCGTCATATTTGTAAAATAAATGTATTTTACATGTCATTTTCAACGCTAATTGCATCATTACTAAATTAATACGAGTACATACGGGAATTAAAGCGAGACTTACCTTTTTTATTTATTTTTGCTGATGTTTCCCGCAATACACAAATACATGTATCTACATGTATTTGTGTATTGCGGGGAACAGGAATGTTCGGCAAAAAAGCCGCTCGGCCTTCACTAGGCTAGCAACAACAGCTTGGCATTAATTGGCAAAACCGAGCGGTAAAATCGAATATATGCAGATAAAAGCAAAATTGAATGATGAATGAAACACCCGAATGAACCATCCGATCGGCACAATGGCCAAACGAGTGCAGTAATTGCTTCAGTTCGGCTTTTTTGTTCGACAAATACTGCCGAACCGACGATGCCGGCCCGCTTATGTGTGTAGCAACCCTAACATCCTGTATATTCTCGATCCATCTCTTTTGTCGTTAACTGTCGTTACTCTTTACTTAATTACTTTAGGGTGTCAAAATATACGTATATCTAGAGTATCTATAGAATGCATCGACATATAATTCTCTAGATACCTAACGCTCCTACATTCAACGCTTCGATTCTGATTCCATCTACGCAAACAAACGAACAGTAATTACAACGAAACACTCAAACGCACACATAGCCAAAGATGCATGCGATTGGTCGCGACAAGGTCACGTACGCGTCATGTTGGTCAAGCAGCTAGCTCCCCGAAGCCGGCTGCTCAACCGACATGGCCGCGGTCAACGCCACGAGCGTGAGGTACAATATTAAAATGTTTATTTACTTACATATGAAAGGTGAGTCCTGTGTTTTTCATGTCTGTATAGCCTTAACACCACTTCACGGCACATGACGGCATTTTTAATGAATCGGTTATCGCAAACACACAGCAATATTCTCAAAGGAAACTTCTTGCGACGCAACCGCACGACTCGAGTGTCACAGCGAGCTGTCGCGCTGCGCTGTTCATATTTTAAGCCCCGCCCGCCGCGGTACATATCGCGTGGAATGATTTTTCGGGATTTTTTACGATTCTAGAGAATTATTGTTCGTAGATAGAATGGTTGTTTCTTTATTCCTAACAAGTTATAATCAAATGTTGGTACTATGTAGGTCTTTGATTGCTTCAAGGGAGCTTTTGGCGACAAATTTATACGTGTCCACTGGTTTTCATAGCCGATCGAGTGGTGGACGGCGTCTTAAGACTCCCACCACAGTCCACCTAACAAATACCACTACAGCTGTACATATTGTTCATAAGTATGAGCATTTATAACACCAAACTACACCAATTTCACATTATAAAGTCCACTAGAATCAATTTTCAAAATAAATTAAAGCAAACCGCAACGGAACCCCTTGACTTTCCGCCAAAAAATAATACATTAGCAGTCGTTATCTTAATGTTGTCACAAATTATCTCATTTTATATTTCACGATGTTATTAAAATGGAAAACTGTCTTGTGGTCACAGACGTGAAGAAAACATAGAACAGACTACTGTCCTTTCTATTTTGTTACATATGAAATATTATTAGGCATATAAATCTTGCACGAATATAAAAAATAGTCAAGTTGAAACGTGTGAAATAAGTATTTTCTATTAGTCAAAGTTCAATGTCTTTGGCGTAGCTAAAACTAAGAAACTTCTTAAAAAAAAATAAAGGCTCTTAAAAAAAAAAGCAAAAAAAAAAAGTAACGTGACGTCACGTTAAAAGTAACGTAACCTCTCTGATTCTCTCTTTAACCTTATGTTTTTGCTGCTTCTCTTTTTTTTAATAATGCTGCAAATTCTCTCCCAATACAGGAAGGATTCCCGAATGGTGACGGCAGAGTAGAAAACATTTTGTCATGGTCACACCCCTGTCACCATGACAAAAGGGGGAGAACCTTGCTGTAGCGTTATTTATTGAGGGATTTCAATCAAATTTAAGAGGCACACTAAGGACTTCATTCTACACAAGATGTTGCAAAATTTTCCGTAAGGGGGGAGTGGAGGGGGAAAAGGGGGGAAGTTTGCTGTAGTGTTATATTTGGATGCATTTCACTGAAATAGCTTTGTTAAGCCAGGGGAAGGGGGAAAGTGTCAGTTATTATATGATTATAACAGCTCGCGGGGTCAACTGTTCTATCAGAACCACTAGTGTAATTAGTTTAATCAACAGTATTAATAATTATTAAATAAAAGTTTAGAAAAAAGTAAGTGTTATATTTTGAGCGACAGTACGGAATCTTTTGTGAGATAGTCTAGCTCGCACTTGGCGGTTTTTTCTTTTCAGTATGCACTTTGGAACACTAAACCACTTACTTCTTACTTCTCACTTCTCCCGAGGACTTCTTTTCCGCAATTTGGTCCATTGCGCTGAACCCGTTTTGCGTGTGGAGCCGGCGTAGTTATCAGTTTTCAAACCAGCCCAGCTCCTGCAGGAATCCGAGAACGCTCCCCGGCGCCCTCACGGCTTCCTCCACGGTTCCTTGATGTTCCAGGAACCCTCTTCTTATGTGTGCGACGCCACCGCACTCGATGAGGAGATGGCTCGCAGTTTCATCAGCCTCCATGCAAGCTCTGCACAGAGGACTGTCTGTAATTCCTAGGGTGTAAAGGTGTTTGTTTAGTGCAATATGACCAGTAATAATGTCAACCATACGGCGTAGATTTCTCCGGGGTAGTGCTAACAGGCGTCGGGATAGGCGACTATCCCATTGGGGTAGTGCCTCCCTAGCCTGCCGACATGTCCGGAGGGATCGCCATGATTGATTTTGTTCTTCGCTAGTGCGATTTCTGATCCAGGTGCGAACCTGCGTGAAGGGGATCGGAGCCATAGGAAGAGGTCCCAACGGTGTCATACTCGATCCCCGACGCGCGAGCTCGTCAGCTGCATCGTTACCCAGTGAGTTGCTGTGTCCTTTGATCCATTGGAGAGTGACTGTGTTATACTTACAGAGTTTTTCCAGGGATCTGTGGCATTCTTGTATTAAAGCAGAGTCCACATGTGTCCTTCTGAGGGCAAGTAGGACCGCTGCGCTGTCAGTTAGGATACGGATGGACATACCTGATACCTTCCTTCTAATAATTTCTGTAGCCGCGTGGGTTATAGCTGCGCATTCGGCTTGGAAGATGGAGTTTTCCTTACCCAGGGCATATGCAGAGTGAATGTTGAGGTCATGAGAGAATACGCCAGCACCTACACCATTTTGTGTCTTTGAGCCGTCTGTGTATACCCTCATTTCTTCAGTACCGGAGCTGTCTGAAGATTCCTCATGTAATTGTATTTTTTGTCGAAGACAAATTGCTTGTGGATCCTGTCGTTTATCGCGCCTATGAGGTATGATGCATTGAGGGCTAGTGGCAGGATTCGTGTATGAGGGGCCTTGTCTTTGTGTTTCCACAGGCCTAGTGTTTTAAGTCTTGCAGCTGCGACTTGTGCTTCTTGTTTGATGTGTAGGTGTAGCGATTTGATATCAAGAATTGCCTCGAGTGCCGCTGTTGGGCAAGTTTTCATGCCTCCACTTATTGCCAGACATGCAGTTCTTTGGAATCGCTGTAGCTTGTCTTGCACTGTTGTCAGTGTGGTCCTATGCCACCATACTAGTGCTGCGTACGTAAGTCCTGGTCTTATGACTGTTGTGTATAGCCATTTCATGATTTTAGGGGAGATGCCCCAGTTTTTGCCTACTAATCTTCGGCAGTTCCAAAGATTTATGTTTGCTTTATTTATCTTTTCCTCTAGATGTGTACTCCAATTAAGCTTTGAGTCTAGTTTTACACCTAGGTATTTGACTTCATTCGATAGAGTGAGAGTTGTTCCAAAGAGCTTTGGAGGTTCGTACTTTCCTAAGACTCTTTTGTTGGTGAACAGGACCAGTTCCGTTTTGTTTGCGTTCACTGAGAGCTCGTGTGTGGTACACCATGTCTCCACTATGCGTAATGCACTTCTGGTCAAGCTGCACACGATACTTGCCGAATTCCCTTGTATGAGTATTGCCAAGTCATCAGCGTAGCCGACTGTGTGATAGTGTTTGTCATTTAGCGATGTAATTAGATCGTTTACCACTAAGCTCCAGAGAAGGGGAGATAATACCCCTCCTTGTGGGCAACCTCTGGTTGCCATTACCCTTGTGGTGTCACATATGTCTAGTTGTATATTACGTAGTTTTAGCATGTTGAATATCCATCCAGTTACGGTGCTTGGTACTTTATGCCTATTTAGTGCTTCTTGTATACAATTGAAGTTTGTCTTGTCAAAGGCACCTTCGATGTCAATGAAAGTTCCTAAGCATAGGTTTTTGCTGTGTATTGCGTTCTCCAGTATTGTTACCACTTCGTGTAACGCTGATTCAGTAGATTTACCCGTGCAGTATGCGTGTTGTTTTGGATGTAATGGGTAATTCATTAATGCCGTATCTCTGATGTGCCTATCACATAGTCTTTCCAGCACTTTGAGGAGGAAGGACGATAGACTTATAGGTCTAAATGATTTGGCATTAGTGTAATCCGTTTTACCAGGTTTCGGTATAAATATCACTTTGACTTCTCTCCATTGTAGAGGAATGTATTTATGAGCCAGGCAAGCCCTTAATAGGTTAGTGAGGTGTTCTTGAAGAACTTTTCCTCCCCATTTGAGTAGGCCTGGGAATATTCCATCTGGACCTGGTGATTTGAATAGTTGGAAGCTGTTTATTGCCCATTCTACTCTATCTTTGGTTACAATCTCTTGGGCTATTTTCCAATCTTGTTCAGTAGGATGGTGTATAGTTTCCTCTGGTTTATCCAGGGGATTAAATTTGAGGCATCCAGGGAAGTGCGTTTCTAATAGTATCTCACAAATTTCCTCAGTATTTGCAGAGTAACTGCCGTCCTCTTTCTTTAGGGTGCCTATGGTTTTGTTGCCCCCGCCTGACATTAGTTTATATACCCTGGAGGCTTCGGACGTGGTCTCGATACTCGTGCAGAATTTACACCAGGATTTGCGCTTGAACGCCCTGATCCTGTTCTTATATTTGGCGCGAGCCCTGGCGTAGTTGTCCCAGTCTGTTTCGTTCCTTGTATTTATCGCTCTATTAAAGAGTCGGTGTACTTGACACTTGCGCCTTTCCAGTTCGGGGCCCCAGAATTTCTTACCGCCTTTGGGGCAGCAGCCTCTGGTGCCGAGAGGGCATGAAGTTTCGTAGCTTTGTGTAATAGCTTGTGATATGTTTTCTGCGTATTCCTCTACTTTGGGAACGTACGTCTAGCTATTACGAACCGTAATAGCTAGACACCTGAAATTTTCACCGATTATGTATTACTGTGGCCGCTATAACAACAAATACTAAAAATAAAAAAAAAGTTGAAAATTAAAGGGGGTCGTCATACAAAAAACGTGTCTTATTCAGCGTTTTTAACTCGATCTGTCACAGGGCTCTATCTCTTGAACTGTAATAGACACCTAAAATTTTCACCGATTATGTATTACTTTGACTACTATAACAACAAATACTAAAAATAAGATAATGTTAATAATTAAAGGGGGTCGTCATACAAGAAACGTGTTTCTTCAGCGTTTTAAAACATTGTACGGTGGTACGGAACCCTTCATGTATGAGTCCGACTTGCACTTGCCCGTTTATTTATTTAACAAGTACTAACATTTTAGTTGTAAGTGAATTAATGTTTTGTTGTTACTACGAGGATAGATTAAAATTGTCTGGATGAAATAAATGAGTTGAAATTGAAGTTTATCTGTTGTCTTTTCTATAAGTACGAGTTATACTTCAGTGTGTCTGTTAGCATAATGTTTCGAGAGACACAATAATTTGTGCGTTGGATAAATGAAACATTTTTCATTGAGACGAACATTGGCTGGAAATTTGGGTGAAATGTGTGGAATTATTTGTTATGACAGCGCTTTTGAACTCCGATAGGAGATGAATTTCAGTTTTTTACGCTATCTCTATTGAGATAAGGTGCTTTTACCTCGCTGGTTTTAATTTATTATAATAATAATTGCTTTGTTTTAATTATTGAAAAGCTTATGTGGCGACCTCTACGCTGTTTCGGAGAATTACAACCACAACAGCGAAGGTAACATAGTTCTAAAGAAGCATGCAAGATAGCGTTAACAGTATTCTACATATCGATATGAGAGTTCTGGTTGCAAGTTGACATTTGTTTATTTGTTTATTTATTTTACTGTGATAAAAACGATTTACACCAATTACATTTATCACACATTACAATTAAATATACGTACATGCATTACAATCTATTATTATCAAAAATTAATCAATATAAAAATAAAATATAAAAATAAATAATAATTAAAATAAGTCAAAATACATGTTTGTCCGTCCGTACTAAATGTCACTTATTCACTATCATCGCTATCAGCAGTTTTGTTGTTAAACCACTGGTCACACAGATTTTCACAATAAGTCAATATAGCCTTTACAATGGTTGACCAGTTGTCAAAACGAAAATCAAAGTTAGTGTTGGCGCGACGTAGTGCATTGAGGTTGTCCAGCGGTCGTACTAATGGTGACATCGCGCGCGATGTCGTGTGGCCCCTGTCAACATGGAAGATGTCATGAGGCCGGCTACGACCATGTCTATCCACTGGGATCTCGAGCTCGTTAGGCACAAACAGCGCGCACAAAAGATTGTGTAAAAGAAGACAGTCGACGGAACCTCTTAGAACCTTGAGGCAAATGGTGAGTTGTTGTACCATTCTTCGCACCTCCAATGATTTATATCCCAGGTGACCGAGCAAGAACTTAGTTGGGTACAAGTATGGGTAATAGCCATATGATTTTTTGTATAAGGCCCTTAGGAAGGCTTTTTGTACCTTTTCAAGCATCCGTGTATATGTAACATGATACGGATTCCAGACACACGCACTAGATTCTAGTTTGCTTCTGACAAGGGCATTATATAGTGTTGTAATGACTTGCGGGTTTTGGAACTCCTTGGCATTTCGCAGCACAAAGCCTAGGCGGCGATAGGCATCTTTAGAAACACTAGACACGTGGTCGTGAAAAGTCAAACTACGGTCAAACAACACACCGAGGTCCTTAATACTACTCACTCTCTTAATTTCGGTGTCATCTAAATAATACTTAAAATGAACTGGGTTTTTTTTTCGGTCAAAAGTCATTACATAGCATTTATTTATGTTAAAAGGCATTTTATTTGTCAAACTCCATTCGTGGATAAGATTTATGTCATTTTGCAATCTGATACAATCTTCATGCGATTCAATTTTTAAAAAGAGTTTAAGGTCGTCGGCATATAAGAGACATTTGGCGGTCGTCAGTACGCCAGGCAGGTCGTGTATCATGATTAGAAAGAGAAGTGGGCCAAGAACTGAACCCTGACTCACCCCCGATCTAGTGTGGTAAGGCTCGGATACGTATGTACCATGCTTAACATACTGACTGCGGTCTCTCATATAGTCTGCGAAAAAATTTATGAGATTGGCGGAAAAACCGATGATGGAAAATTTATCAAGCAATATGTCGTTATCGATTTTGTCAAAGGCTTTTTGATAGTCAAAATACATAACATCCACCTGAAGCCCTCGCTCCATGGCACTCGAGATATAGTCTACTAAACATAGCAAATTGGTGTCCACGGAACGACCCGGTCTAAAGCCATGTTGCTCATCGCCTAATGACTGGTTGACTTGTCTATATATTTCATTGTGCAGTATGTACTCAAAAATCTTGGCGGGGGGACACAGAATTGCTACTGAACGGTGTTCTTCCACCAGATTTCTGTTATTGCTTTTTGGGATAGGCGTTACTCTGGATATTTTCCATTGGGTGGGATATTTACAATTATGCAGTGATAAGTTGAAGATATGAAGCAGGGGTTCGATTACTTGTTTTTTACATATTTTGAGAATAAGACTAGGTATATTATCTGGACCAGGTGAAATGCTCGTTCGCAGTCTATCTATACCACGCTCAACGTCTTGAGCTCGCAAGGTTTGTATACTAATGTATCCGCTTTGAGTATCCCGCATATATTCGTTACATGCATTACTATTAAGCCGAGGCACTTCACTTAGGAATACGCTTGAAAAATAAGTTGCAAATGCATTGGCGGCTTTTATGCCCTCATAGGGATTTTGTTCGTAATATACACATGGCTCAAAACCACCTTTAGATTTAAGCCTGTGCACATGTTTCCAAAAGTTTTGGGGTTGTTGCTTAAGGTTATGTTCTAAGTTAGCCAAGTGGGTTTTGTATGCTTGCGAGATTCTTGCTTTCAGGCTAGCACGAAGTTGTGAAAAAGCAATATAGGCTGTTTCAGATTTCGACACAAGCCAGTCCTTATGTAAACGAGATTTCCTTTTAATATCCTTAATAATGACAGCGTCAAACCATACGGGGTACCTATTACATGAGGTAGATTTACGTCTTTTCTTTTTAGGAACTGTTGCGTCAAATAATTGATACATAATGTCATAGAAGGCAGTAGTTGCTTTGGATACGTCATTAGACCTTAGGACCGGCTCCCAAGAGGTCTCGTCGAATCAAGTTTCTAAGAGAGCCATGTCTATTTTGTTAAAATTCCAATCATGCGATGGGTCTATGTTACTTGGTTGTTGACGTTGCCCGTCTTTGTTCTGAGAATGGCTTGTTCGAATACTCACCATTATCTCAAGTGCGGGGTGGTACAGCGCATCGAGGGGAACGAAACCTTCGCGGTCCTCAGTTACACGCACTTGCTGCAACCGTGACTCATTGCACTCGCACGCCAACACTACGTCAACTCTACTTCCATGTTTATTAATTATCTCATTATGGTCAGTTAGATTACAATATGTCAAAAAATAACAATAATAATTCTTAATATTTTCTGATGCACTGTTCATATTAAAATCACCAAAAATTATAAAATTATTGTTTGCTTTATGGGACAAAAAGGACTCGATATGGCAAAAAATATTCATATAAATTGCATCAGCGGTCTTAGGCTTAATATATATAACACAAGCAGTGAAAGAGGTGTTTCGGTAGTCGACGGAGACCCAGAGATCCTCACCGAGTTCTGACTCGAGGTCCTGCCGACGATGCACCATGACTCCAGGTCTCGCGGCCAGTAGAACTCCTCCGCAAGCAGTATTACGGTCTCGTCGCAACAATGTCCAGCCATCTGGGATTAATTCAGCGTCCTCTACCGAGCTATCAAGGAACGTTTCTGACGCGGTTACAAGAATGTGATCTGACACTAAAATACTATTATACCACTGGGTCAACTTAGTCTTCAACCCTCTGACATTTTGGTGAAATATATCAAGCTGTAACGGCACTGAATCATTGTGATGGGGTTGCCCTGTCCGAGGGCCTCGCATGAAAGGGCGGCTGGCTAGAGGATGAAGGCCCTGATTGATAATTATTCTTTGCCCGATTTTCTTGTCCTCTATAGTTAACCCAAGCCTTAATTCTAGCGTTAATTGGCCATACCTCAGTCGAGTAGATAGCATCGAAGTGTGCGGCTGGTACTCCTATCTTAAAAGATTTGTAATTGCCCTTTGCTGAGAGCTCGTCAACCGTACAGGAGATGTTAGGGCAAAGTTGATGCACATACTCACGGACTTCCTCTAGACCCGACGCCATGTTCCACAGGTGCATGAATTTGCGCATCTCCACTGCTTTTAAATTGGTCACTGTAGGTCCTGCGGAGCCCCGCATGTAGGTAATGCGCCGGCTTCTCTGCTTCACTTCAGTCCACTCCCCCTCCCTAGGCTGGCTCTCCTGACGCTCGGCAGTTTCTGCATTTTCAGAATTGGAAAGTTGAGTCGAAGGTGATGGTCTGCAGGTGGGATCCCTCTTTTTCTGTTTCGGTTCCTGAACCTCATTTGGTTTCTTAGCACGAATTTTTACTCCAGGTACAGCTTCTGGACGCAGGTGAGGTTGAGGAGATGCTTTTTCCTGCGGCAGTGATGACATCGTCTGCGTAATTTCCACTGGAGTCGGTTTCATCACAGTGGGCTGCTGAGAGTTGGTAACATTTAGTGAGGAGGGGTACTCAACAAGTAAAGACGAGTCAGCGATCGGTGCTAGTAGCCCAGCTTCCTGTGTCTTCGTCATTGGTGGCTCATATTTCCTCAGTTTTTCGTTGAGGGTTTTTACTTCACAAACATAGTTAGCTAGCTGGATCTCATATTGCTTTAATACATCCTCATGCTTGATCAACTTTGACTCATAACTTTGAAGCTTAGCATCGTAGGCCGCTATAGTAGCAACAGAGTTATTTAATAGTTTTTTTAAGGAGACCATTTCGGAACGCAGTTCGTGCATCTCACTCGCTAGTTCTTGTTTGTTTTCAGTAGATAATAAATTACTATTTGTGTTAACTGTTGGTTTTTTTCTGTGAGTTACATTGGGGTCACGCCCCCTTTTGGAGGTTCCCACAGGGGTCATGCTGTTATCGCCACCCTTCTTGGAGGAGCAGCAGCACTCAGGACAAATCCAAATTTCACGCGTATTCTCTGTAGGTTTTTTCCCACCAGTACATAATACATGGTATATTTTTCTACAGTTCTCTGTCGTGCATTTTACAGATTCATCATCATTGCCAATAGTACTATTACACGCAGCGCAGTCCATTTTGCAGTTAGCGAGCGCGCGAACATAAAAAGTATCATACAAATAACGCAATGCCATATAGACATATACAACGTGGAAGGGACATACCCGTAATAAATCGAACCACGGTCTATACTGGATCATTATATTATAATGAAATTAAAATAGTAGCCAAAAAAATAAATTTCGACATTTCTATACAAAAGTGGGCGGCCGCCCGGGCGATTTGTAGTTTTTTAGACTGTTTTTTTAATTTCATTATACTTTAGTAATCTAGTATAGCCTGTGGTTCGATTTATTACGGGTATGTCCCTTCCATTAAGGACGATATGGACAAAAATAATATAACAAGTGCCTTGACAAAAGATAGAGGAAAATGTAAAAGACTCACATACTGTCCCGACCCCACGTAAAGTGAGATGAAGACGATGATGATGTCCCTTCTACTTTGTATACATACATACATCCTCCAACAATACACCGGATCCGCGGTTCCCCACGCAATACTTGGCACCTTCACTGGATTCATTTAAAACTAGATTATCGAAGTCTTCTCTGGTTACGTCATGCTTGGACTGAATGAAGTACTTATCTTTAATATTTATTAAATATATATCTATGTATGTAAGATATATACTTTATGTATAGTTTGTTTATGTGTATTGCTATAGGTATTTATGTAAGTATATTCGTATATATTTATGTGTGTAGATAAGTAATTTATACGTACCGGCTTCTACCTTATATATAATAGAGTAAATATCCTCTCAATCTATCGCAGGTTGACTGGAAGAGATCCCTACATGGGATAAGTCCGCCTTTGTATATTTGCTCTTTCGTATTATGTTGTGTTTTATACCTAAATTTTGGTACAATAAAGTTATTACAAACAAACAAACAATACTATATATGGTGTGAAGATCTTCCCTTTATGGCGGTCGAATATATCACCTCGCTCCCGCTACAGTATCCCCGATTATTTTCAAGATTTTAACATACTCGTAAGGAAAAAAAATCCATGGGTTGGTTTACCTCTCTTCTGTCCACAATGCGGTAGATCAATCAGCTGATCCTGATGTACTTATGTAAATTAGGATCAGCTGATTGATATAATTAATTAATTTAAACCGATTGACTCAAAGAATAAAGTCGGAAAAGGCCGACCAGTTTTCCACCAAAAGTGGCCACTTTTGGTGGAGGCAAGTTTTAAATCTAGACGGATCACCAATATTAGTTTCAAAGGCATTTCATAAAATAATTTAAAGGGCTATCTAGTGCCTACTATTGAGAAATTATGGAATTTTTTACCATATTTACGAGTTAAGACGATACACGGAGTCCAGTGCTGCCCCCATTTGAAATAAATTATTTGTAAGAAGTGTGGCCGTTTTTCGCAAAAATGCAAACTAAAGCTTAACGTTCTCACTTTAAAACTGTAAACAGTAGTTCATAAAATAGTTTGAAGGGTTATCTAGGTTTTAGTAGCTTAAAATTTTAAATGACATCTCCGTATCCTAACAAATAATTTATTTCAAACGGGGGCAGCACTGGACTCCGTGTATCGTCTTAACAATTTATTTCAAATGAGGGCGCAACTTCTGTTTGGTATTTACCTTAACTTAACTAGTTATTTATATGCGATAAACGGGTAAGTCACGTAAAAATTCAGCTACTGGCCGGCATGTTTCGACCGCCGGAGGCCTTCCTCAGGGCGGATGTGACTCGCGAAGCATACACGAAGACGTCCCGAGCCGCACTGTGGCTTCGAGTTACCCGTTTATCGCATATTAATAATGAAATGGAAAGGAAATGGCAAACCACTCCATTATCTTCACCAAAAATCGTCATTGTGATCATCTCTTTCCATACAATAGCACCTCCAAGAGCCTGGCTCTTAAAAGTAGATGAATGTAACCTAGCCTTTTTGGCACTCTACGGCAGGGCAATGATCTGCGCGACGTTTTTTATTTGTAAGTTTTTAATTTTATTTTCATTTTTAAATAGTTATTTAAGTTGTATATTTATATAGTATTTCTTTGTATAGATTTTTTAAGTTAATTTTGTGTTTTCATTACAATAATTTACCTTTATATTTAGTTTAGTTATTAGTTTTAATTTTGTTAGATTAATTTAATTTTATCATTGTTCTATTGTATCTTATTCTTTATTAATAAATTTTCATTTAAGGCACCTAGACAAAAAACAGTAAAAATAAAATCATGGCGTAAAACAGTGCGAGATTACAGCGCAGAAAATATAATAAAGTTCAAAAATTGTATAAAAAAACCTAAGTTTCACAGAAATATATGATACGGAAGACCCGAACATTGCATATAGAAGTTTTATAGACACTTTTAAAATGTTTTATGATCTGTGCTTCCCACTAAAACAAATCACTATATATACTAATCGTAAAGTAAAATGGATATCTAAAGGATTAAAAAAATGCAGTCAAAAGAAAAGAAACCTTTTATGGAATTTTAGATTAATTAATAAACGCTATGCAAAGTTATTCAAAAGAATTATTAAATTAACAAAACTGAGTCAAAATAATTACAAAATAAGCACATCTAAAAATAAATCAAAAACGGCATGGCAAATAATCAATGATTCGAAATTTAGCTTACCAAATGAACCAGTAACGCGACTAAAGATTGATGATAAGCTTATTTCAGACCCCGATGAAATAGCAAATGCTTTTAATAACTATTTCATTGATAAAATTAAACCTGTAAAGAGTTGTGGGTCTAATGTTAAGTCGGGTATTAGACATCCATTAAATTCTATGTTCATGGCGCCAAGCTCACCACAAGATATCTATGAAATTTTTAAAAATCTTAAAAATACAAACAGTGTTGGTTATGATGGTATTAAAACGAAAATAATTAAAGCTGTGAATGAACATATTTGTCATCATCTAAGTCATATTATTAATCTAAGCATTCAAACGGGAATTTTTCCTGAAGATTTAAAATTGACTATAGTTAAACCTTTATTTAAAAAAACAGACATGGGAACGTATGGAATATTTTAGACCCATTGCCCTAAATTCAATATTTTCAAAGATTTTTGAAAAATTCTATTCTAACGAATTAAATTCGTACTTTGAAGAAAAACAAATATTTTGTCAAGAACAAAAAGGGTTCCGGCGTAATAAGACAATTAATATGGCAATTTTTGAATTTTTGACGAATGTTATTACTGAAATTGACAAAAGAAATCCCGTTTGTTCTATCAATTGCGATATGACGCAAGCTTTTGATTATATGCATCATAAAATATTATTAGATAAACTTAAAGCATAGGTACTAAGCATAGAGGAAATGTCTTACAATTAATTAAGTCCTATTTATCGGATCGTCGTCAAGTAACAGAAGTATCCAAATTTGATTTTAAATCTAAAGAAGAAAAACATTACACATTAAATGAACGACGTGTATCATATGGAGTTCCACAGGGTAGTGTTCTTGGGCCTCTCCTTTTCATTATCTATATTAACGATCTTCCCAATAACATTAAACATAACGTAACATTATTTGCTGATGATAGTACAGTAACAATTAAATGCATGGACAAAGAAACATATAAATTCGACGTTAATTCAACATTAACCTCAATAATTACATGGCTTGACAATAATAATTTAAAAATAAATCTTGATAAAACCAATATAATGCATTTTAGTCAAATACCGAAAAAGACGGACAATTTTAATTAAGCGTATCAGGGCAACATTGTAGGTAATGTTCCTTCTACTAGATTTCTTGGATTAATAATAGATTCTAAGTTAAAATGGAAAGAACAAATTGAAAGTCTTTGTAAAAGAATTACTAGTTCATCGTATGCACTGTACAGACTATCAAATGAATTAAATACCGAGGTACTAATAACGGCATACTATGGTCTAGTTGAATCGGTACTTAGATACGGTATAATTTTTTGGGAAAATTCTGCCAATAAAGATTTAGCATTCAAAATGCAAAAGCGCTGTATTCGAGCAATGTTTGGACTACAAAGTACAGATAGTTGTGTGCCACTATTTAAAAAACATAATATTCTAACACTCCCGTCACTATATATACTAGAAGTAGCAATATTTGTGAAAACTAATTCTCATTTGTTTCCTAGTTTATCCGATGTAGTAATAAGAAACCGACGTAAGATATATTGTGATAACTTGTGTCTGCATTCATCTAAAACTGCTTTATTGCATGACAGTGTAGTATGTATGGCACCGAAGATATATAATAAAATACCAAAAGAATATAAAGATTTAAATTTAACTTTTTTTAAGAAAAAATGTAAGCTCTTTTTGACAAGTAAGTGTTATTATAGTATTAGGGATTTTTTATTTGATAAATTGTAAAATTTTAGGAGAAAATATATAAATATGTATGTAAAAATTTTGCTATACCCGAAAGGGTTAATAAGAAGGACTATATTTTAATTATAAGACAACACTGTACTCTTATTAAGCAAATAAAGAATTTGATTTGATTTGATTTGATTTAGACAAATATTCTACTTCCAAAATTCAACTAAGTAACTAAACTACTGAACTGCAATCCAAAGATTAAAACAAACATTGTAGGAATACTGTTCGGAAACTTCTGATGCTCTCAATCCTTTGAGCTTTCTAACTTGAAGAGCTTTTAATGGTGCCAAACTACAAATAATCTCGAAGTACAAACTTTCATACTAAATAAATTTCTTGCAGAGGAACTTTTTGGAGCAAGTTCAGTTTCTAATGTTAAAGCAGTGTTGGGTTGGCCACCCTTTAGGCACTGGCTGTACGCCTGTAAGGCATGAGTTTGATGCTCACTAGGCGCAACATGTACTTCTGAGTTTGTACTTAATTCCCAGAATACACTCTCCCGTTCCTTGGGAAATGGAACTACTGAGACTCTGCAATTTCATCTAGTCGTATTAGCACCATCAATAGATGTAATGGGACTCATGCGACCTTAACGGTCGCAGTAATACCATGGGACAAATTTCAATGGTACTAGCGAGAACTTGAATTTGGATCTAGTCGGATTAGTACCATCAATAGATGTAATGGGACTCATGCGACCTTAACGGTTGCAATAGTAAATGGGATAAATTTCAATGGTACTAGCGAAAACTTGCATTTTGATCTAGTCGCATTAGAACCATCAATAGATGTAATGATACTACTGCTACTTTGACGGTCGCAGTAGTAGGGGACAAATTTCAATGGTACTAGTGAGAATGAACGTAATTTTCAACTACCATCACCTGCTTCCAGTGAAAGGAAACATCGTGACGAAACATGCACTTTAACTAGTGTATAATAATGACTATTATCACTAGATGCCAGTCATTGAACTACGTCAGATGCCTTTAGAGTAGAGGCAGCACGAAAAATCTGACACCAGTGTTAGTTACACACTCGATAAGAAGAAGCAAGTTCAGTGCATGATTGACGCCATCTAGTGACGAATAGCAGAACTACCGATACGACTTGATATCCATAGCGCCATCTATTATTTGCTAGAGAAAGCCCTGACTTTTAAGCGTTAATCCTCAATAACTTTTAAACGGCTGAACCGACCTAACACCCCTCTTTTTGTCAGGGGTTAAAACTAATATAAGACGTAAAATATTTTTGCAGGTGTGGCGGGCCCCTAGGTCAATGTAAGTTGAGAAATCTCATTAAAATTCGTGAGTTGTAATCGTAACACGAGTTTAATTAATCTCTCCTGTCATGTAAACTGAAACTTTAACGTTAGCGTACCTTTGTTTAATGGGGTTACTTGAATTACATTAAAATTTCATATACGTCATAAGTTGATCAAGGTAGAAAACCAAAGAGCTTGGACCTTAGAAAACGTTTAAAATTTTTGAGTGTTTTGCTACTCGTAATGTCATTTGACCGTCGAGCTTCGGATAAGTCAATTTAATGTTCATCTCATCTATTCGAAAAATGATATTTTTATCCCAAGATATTTGGGACTAAAAACACTGGTCATTCTCGCGGGACTAAAAATTAAAAAAGAAAATGTCATGGGATTCAAAACATGAAATCTGAACAGATGTAATGTATGAAGATCCAAAATATTTTTGATAGTCTAGCAAAAGAAAAAAAAAGAGAAGAATTTAGATTTAAAACAATAAAAAATAGACCAAGCGTCGTTATTTTTTAATTTTGAAATACAACAAGGTTTTGAGGTCAGGATTTTTAGGTTCCTTGCAACAATGAAAAATATTTAAACAAAAACGTGCAATGGTAATCTTAGATTCAATTAGTGATTTGAGTTTCAGGTTGGTTTTAGCTTATTTTAATTTGGTAAATGGGTAAATGAGTATATTTGAATAATTTCTTGAAAGTTTAGGCCGATAATGAATAAGTTTCAAGTTCAAAATATAAAGATATGCTACAAAAATCACGCACAAAGACAACGTCATGATACGATTCTTATTACTGAAAAAATTTAAAAAAGTGTAGATCCTCGAAATAATATTTTAGTCAAGTCTTAATTCCAGTGATCATAGACTTGTCAACCCTTGGTGTAGAGTCTTCTATTAAAACTGAAAAATATTTTCCATAAATTCTACGTATCAGTTTTTCTCGAAGCAATTTGCTGGGCAGAGGGTAAACAGTCGTGGCTTATCACGCTTCTAGCAAATGATTTACAGTTATGAGTTAAGACGATGTTTTCATGCGATTTTATACAAAAGGTTCTTAAGTACATGTTTTCGTTGTACTTGAGTCGCCATGGGCAAAAAACCTGACCAGGGCGGACAGATATGTTTTTTTTTCCTGTGTATTTAAGTAACAATTTTTTTATAAAAGTGAACGATATATTTTTTCTTTAATAGATACGACGTAGCGATATTTTTGAACGACATCAAAAAGAAGCAACTTTTCAATGTATATTCTCGTATACAACGTGTTACAAAAGGGGGTATTAAAGGGAGTTAACGTACTGTTGACTTGAGCCGTTATTTCTGAAGTGGGGTTTGATTAAAACAACTGACGTCTATATACGATTATTTATACTTCACTTCAGCACAATTACAGATACTTTCAATGTGAAATGGATACTTAAAATAACTTAGACTTGAGTGACATAGGTTTCTTAAGACTTAGTTCACAGCTGGGCGTTCGAGACAATAAAATACCTTTTTATAATTGAATGAATATTCTAAGAAATATATTCAAATAAGATAACAACAATGAAGAATGACAACAGTACTAACCAATGTGAACAACTTTTACAATGGGACCATACCTGAAATCGTGAAAAAAAAATCTGCAGCTCCATACAAAATTAAATACCTACCGTGCCAAAATGTAAACAATACAATACAATACATTATATATATATATTTTTTTTACTTTTTGATGCGTGTTCCTCGGTGACTCCTCTGTTGTTTAACTGATTTAGAAATTCTTTTTTTTATTATACATGCAAGTTGGTCCCGTTGTCACCAAGTCCAGGTCTGATGATAGAATCATCGAGAAATCGAGGAAACTCCTCAAATTTTTTATGCATACATAATGATTACAGAATGAGTCAACTCGTGAACGGGTGCCGCCAGTAGGGACTGGTCAGCTCGGCTCCGTTTTTAGGGTTCCGTACCCAAAGGGTGCAAACGGGACCCTAAAACTTACTGAGACTCAGCTGTCTGTCCGTCTGTACGTCTGTTCGTCTGTCCGTCTGTCTGTCCGTCTGTCTGTCTGTCTGTCTGTCCGTCTGTCTGTCTGTCACAGGGCCCTATCTCTTGAACCGTAATAGCTAGACACTTGAAATTTTCACCGATTATGTATTACTGTAGCCGCTATACAACAAATACTAAAAATAAAAAAAAGTTAAAAATTAAAGGGGGTCGCCATACAAGAAACGTGTTTTTTCAGCATTTTTAACTCGATTTTTATAATGGCATTAACTACATACTTGAAATTTTCACCAATTATGTATTACTATAATCACTATAACAACAAATACTAAAAATAAGATAAAGTAAAAAATTAAAGGGGGTCGTCATACAAGAAACGTGTTTCTTCAGCGTTTTAAAACATTAAACGGTGGTACGGAACCCTTCATGTACGAGTCCGACTCGCACTTGCCCGTTTATTTAAGACTACTCAGTGTAACTTATTTCTGTAAATTGGATTTGGCACTCGTTCGCAAACTTTACATAATATTACTAGCTTTTGCCCGCGGCTTCGCTCGCGTCCTTTCTTAGCGGATGCCTACGTCATAACATCTACCTGCATGCCAAATTTCAGCCCGATCCGTCCAGTGGTTTGGACTGTGCGTTGATAGATCACTATGTCAGTCAGTCAGTCAGTCACCTTTGAGTTATATATACCTATTTAGATGTTGTGATAACATTGTATTAGGCATAATACTGTAAATGAGTTTCTTTCGGCGTTTTTAGGGTTCCGTACCTCAAAAGGAAAAAACGGAACCCTTATAGGATCACTTTGTTGTCCGTCTGTCCGTCCGTCCGTCCGTCTGTCAAGACCCTTTTTCTCAGGAACGCGTGGAGGTATGATGCTGAAATTTATATCAATTACTCAGGTCTACTGTCCCTTGAAGCTGTGAAAAAATCAAACTTCTAAGCCAACGCAATCAAAAGATACAGCCGTTTATGCCGCAAATTTTCGACACTTGCAAGGGAATCAAAACCTACAGGGTGCTTCCCGTGAACTCAGAATCTTGAAATTTGGTACGAAGCAACGTCTTATAGCATAGATAAAGGAAAAATTACGAAAACCATACATTTTTAGTTACATCACATAATATATTTTTTTTTTAATAATTTTAAACTTACTACCCATTTCCTCATAAACGCGTTGAGGTATTAAATTGAAATTCATACCAAATACTAAACCTTGCAGGTTTGTACGGAACCCTCGGTGCGCGAGTCCGACTCGCACTTGGCCGGTTTTTTTCTCATAAGTGGTCGTTGCGAAACGCTAGTATCGGTAGCTTTTGAACAAAGAAAAAAATAATTTTACACGTCACGTGTAAAAGTGCCTGCAAAGGCCTAACTACTGAATAAATATTTGATTTTGATTTTATAATGTTTTTGTCAGTAAACCAAGCAATTGTGTTTTGGTGAAGTGAAACTGATGAATAAGAAACTGAACTTTTTTTGTTTAAAATTATTCCATGCTGCTATTAGCATGAAATCTTCCGACGTTTATATCTACGCTGAAGCACTTCAATTTATACTCGTAACAAGTATGGATAACTATAAAATGCCAACAAAAACGTTCGTAAAACCGTCTTCAATGCTGAATTCTGTTAACAACAGGGTTGGAGGAAATCCCCTAATCTCCTTTATTCTAAGAGTTTTATATGGAAATGTATAAAAGATCGCTTGAAAATAGATTCCTTTATAAGTACCAGTTGTAGACAGCTATGAGGTTCCGACTTTATATGCTTGAATGCATATAATTTTTGCTTTGTTTTTGAGTGTTTTATATTTTAACAAGCTTTTATTAGCTTGTTGTTATTTATTTTTTGGGTCAAATCTTGCAAGTTAAATTTGAGCCACTTCCCGAAGATAAGTGGAGATGCCGCATTCTTCTCTCTGTCATTTTTTTAATGTCTTGGTAGGACCTTACTCCTAACCCTTCCTTAACTTGTTGGAAAAACTTTATCGTTGGTCTTCCCCTTTCTCGCCTCCATTTTATTTCTTGTACTACTATTATTATTCTACTGTTAGGTATTCTAATAACTAAGGCAAAGGGCATTAAAATTTTGCATGACGTCACGATCTAGTACGATTTCACTAGACGGTGACATTAATCGCCCCCAGTCTAAAACTTCGATGCGCTATCTTTTCAAATGTTTACTTTGATAAACCGAACAAGATGTGTCCATTATTTTTTGATAATCCAACTAAGAGATTACACCGTGTGGTACCGGGTTAGAATAGGACCACTCCATCTCTTTCTGTGGGTGTCGCAAGAGGCAACTAAAGGAAAAATAGCACTTAAAACTTGTGCTACAATAGCATTCACAATGAGGGTTGACGTCAGGCAGGCGGCCGGTCGTAAAACTATAGCCAAATCGTTTAAAATTTTCCGTCTATTTCGTTTCCAATTTGCTAGATTTTTGGCATCCCCGGGTGACCATTGATACTCGGATGCATATTATATTTGGAAAATAATAAGCGGAAAAGCGCACCCCGGGCTCCGAAGCAGCATAGCTGAGGATGCATCCTGGGAACGCGTTCAGGTGAAGAATTTACCTGACAGACTATATAAAATAATATTTTTCCACATCACACGTACAGAAGTCTCACTCAGCAAAGAAATTCGAAGATATATTTACTCAATGTTGTTAGTGATACGGTTTAATTTAGCTCACTTCAGGACTCAGCACCTTTTTGTTTAGATACCTAGACATTCATTGCAAGCCAATTTTATCCTCATGACTCTGGACAAACGATTCGTATTACTGAATTTACCACCCCGAGGGGCCGCCTGCGCGCATAGGAATAATATAGGTACATTTTCGATACCTAAACGGGGAGTGACATAGGCCTGCTTTTGGCAGCTTAAAAAATCTGACGTCAGCAATGATTTTTTCTACTAGTCAAAACTGAAGGTGGTGCTGATAAAAGCAACTTTTGGACGCTATGGCACATTTAATTTATCTAAATTATTTAAATAAATAAAATAAGTAAATTAAAGTAAAACATTTTTTCTTTTATATACACACATTCATAGACCTACACTACATATAAGAATACACCAATATTTTATAAATATATTTTTGTTCAACTCATAATTTAAAATTTGATGTAACTACTCTGGAATTCTCCAATCTATCATGTTTCCGAATTCTTCCGGTTTATAATAACAACGCTAACTTTAAGGCCGACTTTTCCAATTAGAAACAAGTTGCCAGCAATAAGATTGATTGCTGTTCTTACTAGATTAATACAATAATAACTGTGACGGAAGTATGAATGGTGCAAAATATGTTT
Source organism: Acrobasis repandana (assembly GCA_963576875.1). Taxonomy (NCBI): domain Eukaryota; kingdom Metazoa; phylum Arthropoda; class Insecta; order Lepidoptera; family Pyralidae; genus Acrobasis; species Acrobasis repandana. The sequence goes on along the minus strand of OY756230.1, from coordinate 2,333,043 downwards.
CTGATTAATAAATACTTCTTTAATCAACATGAAAAAAAATTACAAGTGCGACTGCGGTGCTGTCCGGTCAGTGACTAATCATTCTTGCCCCAAATGCCCTAAACTCTGCACAATGACCTGCTCGTGCACAGGACCACAGATTAATAAATAGTTACTACGTAACAGATACATCATTCTCATACAAAAGCTAAAATACCTACGCTATAATAGTCTACAAAATCTTAATAATAAAACCTACTGCTCAGAACGAGAACAAATGTACCTACAAAGAGTCGAGACTGTGTTGCCCGCCGTGCGAGTCACGTGCCAACGTGTCATCGTAAGAATGCGCTAGGGTTGTAGGTACCTATGATGATTATTGTAATAAAACGAATACCGCACAATAATGTCGTACATTCGTCATTGTTAAAACGCTTGTTTATGTCGTAAAGGAAACAATACGCAGTAAGGTTCCACTCCACGCGCGCGACTACACAGGCGGGCATGCGGCCCCGCCACTTGGACAAAAGTTCTTGTCAACACAAAGTTACTAATGTTATATTAAAATAAAATTTTAAAACAATCTTAATTATTAAGTCATTGCCTTGACGACCATATAGATGACGTGGACATTAAAAGAGAGTGCTGAACTCTTTCAGTGTGAGGTATTTTCCATGTGTATAGATCAAGCCAACTATTTGAAGTCTTACTAACAGACAGTTTACACGAATAATTAAATCTTTAGCAAAAAAAAACAACCGACTTTAATTTTTTTGAGGAGTTTCTTCCATTTCTCTAAAGTTCTTCATCATATCTTCACCAAATTAAAATGGGACCAACTTGGTTGTTGGTGCACTACCACACTAATAGCTATCAACACGCTATAATCCGCAAAAAAATAGCATCCCTGATCAATAGAGTTAGTAATAGTCAAAACAGCATCCTGAAAGCAGTGGCTGACAATTGGACCTCTCCACTATATCGAAATGCTCAGTGAGAAGAGTTATATAAGTCGTTAGCAATGTGTTAAATCAAATTTTATTAATTAAATTATGTTACAGAATTAATTAATCAATTATTATAAATTAGTTTTATGGATTTCAATTATCTGAAATATTTTATTATTTCAATTATTTTTTGCTTCATACAAAAACATACTATTACAAAGAAATAACTTACTAGGTACAAATACAAACATAAAAGGTATTCTCTGGTAGACAGCGCTTAGCGTTTAGACCTATACCTATTGTACATTAATTTTATAGCGCAATAAATTAAATAAATAAATAATTAATAAATACAGAAATTTTAATTTTATTCAGAAGGTAAGTAAAAGTATCTTATATTTTCCAAGTCTTCCAAAGGCTTTTAAAAGAAAAGAGCTTTTCAGAGTGTACTGCAATAAGCTCAAAGCTCGAGGCAATACGACCCCGGAATCGATCAACGCGACCGAATCAAAAGGAACCAAAGTGCATACAGAAAAGAAAAAGCGGCCAAGTGCGAGTCGGACTCGCCCATGAAGGGTTCCGTAGCAGCAAGTAACATTTTACGATTTATGACGTATTAAAAAATAACTATCTATGATACCGAGACCGCTATAGTTTTAATTGAAAGTACACACTTTGAGGTATATACCACATCTTTTTCAGAATTATTTTAGTGATATTTCAATAGTTACGGTGGGGGGACACCTCAAATTTTAACTTTGTATTAGATTATCTCAAGACTGGGGGTTTGATCTACATAAATTCAAAGCAGTTTTTGTTGCATTTTAAAAACTCTTTTCAACGATTTCCCACACGTTGGGGTTAGACCAATTTAATTCTTTAAATTCACTTTTCGTTGTATGGGAGGGGGGATGAAAAAAAAATTTTTTTCATAATTTTAAAAATCAACTTTTGGAACTTTAATATCTATCTCTCCACCAATTTTCGTGACAATCGATGCAGTAGGTACCGGCGGAGTACGAGCCCGGACGGACATGACGAAACTATAAGGGGTCCTTGTGGACTACGGAACCCTAAAAAACCGCCAAATGCGAGCTAGACTATCTCACAAAAGATTCCGTACTGCCGCTCAAAATATAACACTTACTTTTTCTAAACCTTTATTAAATAATTATCAATATTGTTCATTACACTAATTACACTAGTGGTTCTGTGATAACATAAGACCCCGCAAGCTCTTATAATCATGCATCAACCAACACTTTCACATTTTCCCTGGCATAGCAAATAGAGATTTCCGTGAAATCCGTCCATATATAACGGTACAGCAAACATTCCCTTTTTAAGGTTCCGTAGTTCACAAGGAACCCTTATAGTTTTCTCATGTCCGTCCGTCTGTCTGTCCGACCGGGCTCGTACTACGCCGCTACTGCACCGATTGTCATGAAAATTGGTGGAGAGATAGATATTGAAGTTCCAAAAGTTGGTTTTTAAAATTATGAAAAAAAATTTTTTTTCAGCCCCCCTTCCCATACCGTTGTATGGGAGGGGGGCTGAAAAATTCTTTAATTTTATTCAGAAGGTAAGTAAAAGTATCTTATATTTTCCAAGTCTTCCAAAGGCTTTTAAAAGTAAAGAGCTTTTCAGAGTGTACTGCAATAAGCTCAAAGCTCGAGGCAATACGACCCCGGAATCGATCAACGCGACCGAATCAAAAGGAACCAAAGTGCATACAGAAAAGAAAAATCGGCCAGGTGCGAGTCGGACTCGCCCATGAAAGGTTCCGTAGCAGCAAGTAACATAATATAAAAGTTCTAAAGGTAAATTGCGGTTTACGATTTATGATGTATTAAAAAATAACTACTGTACTAAAAAATTAAAAAATTTGTTTACATATTTATGATTAAAGAAATACTTTGGTAAGCTAACTTCTAATTTGATAACTTTGAAACACTTGAACCGTAATAGGCAAAGGAAGTTAAACAACATTTGTATACTTACATTCTGTTGAACTTCTATTTATCTACCTGTTGTGCTTTATGAGATATAACCACTGACAGGTGGATGGACAGAAAAAGGTAGCTCAGTAATAGGATCCTGTTAACATCCTTTGAGTACGGAACCCTAAAAAGGGAAACTGACAAAGAGAATGTTCATCCTTTGTACTTTCCTATAACAGTGTAAAAATGTAGCAATGATAAAAGAAAAAGTATGAGAATTTCGAACCACAAGAGACTTGTCAGGTTTATAACTAGGCTTTGAACGTAAGTACTCTGTGTGAAAAAATACAGTTGTTTCCATTTTAGTGTTTCGATTTTAAATGAAACACTAGTACGAATGCAGATGGTCGATATTGTATTATGCGATGGAATCCCTTTAGCATCGCTTCAGACGGCTGTGTAAAAACCAGTAACTTTTAGGGTTCCGTACAAAAAATGAAAAAACGGAACCCTTATAGGATCACTCGTGCGTCTGTCTGTCCGTCCGTCTGTCACAGCCAATTTGCTCGGAATCTACTGGACCGAATCAGGTGAAATTTGGTAGGATGATGTAATCTTATGACTCAAACACATATGTGCAAATATGCATATGCATAAATAAATATTTTTTTTTTTAAATAAGGCTCATTTTCGGGGGATAAATTAGGAAATTAAAAAAAAAGTTTTTCACACCTTACTGTTTCATATATCAAATGAATAGGCTCGTTATGAGGATCTCAAATATATTTTTGTCATAATTATAAATTAAATAGTTTTGATTTTATTCATGAAAAAAGACAACAATTGACCCCCCCTGATCTCTGAAACTACTGAGCCTAAAATTTGGAAAAAAATCGAAAAATAGTTTATTGCTTGTAGATTACAGAAAAACCTATAAGAATTCAATCAATTGTTCGGAACCCTGTCCACGCGAGTTTAACTCGCACTTAGCCGGTTTTATTTCAAATCAATTAGGTAAGGTAGGGGACCTCTGTAGCATTACCGCTGAGGATGCAAACCGGGAATACGCTCGGATGATGATGTTGTGTGTATAAAAAAAAAAAGATCTGAAATAGAAGCAGGTAGTATTCTGTTAGTCTTTCAGAATGCAAATTCCATTTCTATCGTACATTTAATTCGATTATAAAAATCCGTCTGAAACTCAGCGTCGCTTCAATCCTGCTTATTCCACTTCGACAGTTCTTTTACTAGTGATTCTCATTGATTTGTATACGCTGGATTTGATATGAATAACACTGATTTTATAGCTACACTGGCTGTTGTTTATTAAGGTGATATGGTAGCATAAATGGCGCCCTCATTTGAAATAAATTGTTTAAAACGAAATATGGTTATATTTAAAAATTTTATTTGGATCAATGACTAAAAAGACCTTCAAACTATTTTATAATAACCTTTGAAATTATTACTAATAGTCCGTCTAGTTTTAAAACGGTTTTTCGCCAAAAGTGGCCACTTTTGGCGAAAATACCGTTTTAAACTACCAATATTACTTTCAAAGGTTATTCATAAAATAGTTTGAAGGTCTTTTTAGATATTGATCCAAATCAAGTTTTTAAAAATCACCATATTTAGTTTTGAACCATTTATTTCAAATGAGGGCGCCACTTATGCTAACACTTCACAAGAGAAATTTTAACAAAATCGATTTCCTAGTTTCGTTTTTAAATGAAAACCAAATCACACTGATTAAGCTAGCCACAAAGTAAGTTTTAAACTTGTGTTATGGGATACTAACTCAACGATACTATATTTTATAATAAATACATATATAGGTAAACACCCAAGACCCAGGACAATTTGAAAAAGGCCATTTTCCAACTTGCCCTGGCTGGGGATCGAACCCAGAACCTCCGGACTGGCGGACTAGCGTGTTGACCATTACACCACGGAGGTCAAGACAATATATCGTCTAAGTATACAATTGTTGCATAATTAGCTTTTCTGTGACTGTCACTTCACTGGTATAAAAGTAGGTTTTTTTTTAAAAAAAATATAAATTATTTAGTTTCACTTGTCTGTGTCCGTAATCAAATCTTGCAAGCTAAATAAGACCTACTTCCTACTTATCGATTAAGCTGAAACTTCACATACTTATATAAGTTGGGTGACAATGCAATATTGCAGTACCAATAACCTTATCTCATAATGCAGCCAGAAGTTGGCCACGGCATCTCTGTGATAAAGCAACAGAACCTCATCGAGTTTGGTCTCAATTGATGCATCTTGAAAAGCACTTTAAACTTTTTAGTTCAGTGTTTTAGATTAAAACTTTTTTAATAATAATATTTTTTGATAATTCAAGTTGGGGCGAAAACACATTGGTTTTTGAAATATTAATAAAAAATCGCGAGGTCTAAGTTCGCGGCGAACTACTAGTTTAAATAATACGAGTACCTGTTTCTTGTCAATTAGAGGTCTCTGACGTCGCTTAGCTAAGCCCTGAGGCTAAGCCAATATAAAACTTCGCCATCGCTCATTTCTAGAAATGATTCCTCCAAAACGCTACTACTATTTAAGTTGAATTAAAGGTTTTGCTTTAATTTTCCCTTTATTTAAGAAAATAACATCTGGTTATATTTTGGTTATTTTCTCTAAATTCTAGTTTCGTTTCATAACATTAAATTGCTGTGTAGTTTGATAATAACAGAATGTGGACTTGATGTGCATTTAAAAGTAGCATAGCCTTAAAATTGTTTCCAGTATAGGAAAAATCTATCACTTACTTACTATACCATTTACTTGTGTGTTTAGTGGAGAAGGCATTTGCTAACATTAACATTAACACTGACAAAAACATTAATTATATGCAATTCTTTAAATACAACGACTAATCATTATGAAAAGGTACTTTATTTAAAAAAAATATAAAACCCGATTGTGTAAAAAGGTCTTACTTAATAAATTAACCGAAATGACCATTATGATTTTATGATGAACTGGGACACTCTCAGATGAACGAAATAATATGTCATCTTTTTTCCTTTTTTAAAAAAAGCAATGCGTTAATTGACCAGAAAACAAAACAAGACTTCGTATAATCAATAGCTTTTTTTTTGCATTTAATGTTAATTTTGTCAAAAAGCAAGTGGAAAAAGGTCACGCGTTAATTAGGTTGCGAAAAAAAATATATTGTTAAACATACTTATACTTACATTGTTTTTATTTTTATAAAATCGGGATTCAGGATTTGATGTCAAAAAAAAAATTAAGTCATATAATTTGGTGTCAAAAATCTGCCATTGTGTTCTTTCTTTAATTTAGATATACCATGTGTCACTTTCACAGTTAATATGAATTTGACGACACCTCTTAAGTTGAAATCCATAAAGCTGTGACTACAGAGTATTCCAAAGAAATATACATACATACAACCGAAAAACATAACCCTCCTTCTGGCGTATTCGAATAATAAATAGGCAAGTGCGAGTCGGACTCGTACATAAAGGGTTCCGTACCACCATACAATGTTTTAAAACGCTGAAGAATCACGTTTCTTATATGAAGACCCCTTTTATTATTAACTTTATCTTATTTTTAGTATTTGTTATCATAGTGGTCATAGTAATACATAATCAGTGATAATTTCAGGTGTCTAGCTATTACGGTTTAAGAGATAGAGCCCTGTGACAGACGGACAGACGGACAGACAGACAGCCGAGTCTCAGTAATAGGGTCCCGTTTGCACCCTTCGGGTACGGAACCCTAAAAATGTGTTTGCATGTGAATGAAATCGTGAGCAAAAGCTAGTTCAAATAAAAACGTAAGTACCACGAAGGTCGTGCACTGCTCCAGCTAGAGTTTTAAGACTTGAAGCGCCCTTCAGTATGAGAGCCATTGTTTCTGCGTGTTTGAGGAAAATGAGGTACTGTTTCTAGAAACCTTTGAATTGAACAACTTTTATTTTTCTCTAGAATGTTTAATTAGGAATCCTTGTGACTCAATAGTGTGAAGCGGTGTTGGCCAAGTAGTTTAGGCATTAGTTTAGTGCATCTGTAAGGTACAATTTCGATCCTTATTAGGTACGACTTGTACATTTGAGTTTGTATATATCCGGTCGTTTTCCACTTGCTTCCGGTGCAGAAAAATATGGTGTGAAAACCTGCACACCAGTTCACTAGTGCACATAGCGCGACGAACCGATGGCCGATGGGGAAAAAAGGTTCTCAAAGGGGTCAGACGATCTGACCAAGGTCACTGGAAAGCGCTGAACGCAGGCCGCTCTAGATCGGTCGTTTTGGAAATCTTTGGAAGAGGCCTATATCCAGCAGTGCACGTTATATGGCTGAAATGATAACAATGATGATGAGTTCACTACTGTGTCATATCAACACTGGCTAGATGCCTTTAAGCAGCTCGAAACATCTCTTACACTAGTTTTGGCTACTTACGCACACGAAAGAAAGAAGACTAGTGTGTCAAATGAAGGAGGCAATGGGAAACCACTCTATGCGCGTCTCATCAGCATCATCAGGTCATTTTTAGTCTCCACTGCAGGAACACGACCTTCTCTGTACTACCAGAGCCATATATTAGCCAGAGCAGTTAGAGAATTTGGCCTACACTCTCCACGCTGGCCACACTGGTTGGAGAGGTATCATTGATGTTTATTATTATTATTTTACTCTTTATTGCACACAATTTAACAAATTATACATAAATAATAGAGGTAAATTTTAGCATACAAAAGGCCTTATAATGTTATAGGCGGATGTTTATAAGCTTTGTTTAGCTTGTGTTTCCTAGTTGCCTTCTACCACATCCACGGGAAGGCTAGGAGTGTCTATTCTACTTTGCCGGGAACCACAAGGCTAATGTGCGTCTATTTTCCTACAATAAAACCTACAAAAGCCACTTTAATGTAGAAGACACCTTTAATACAAAAAAAGCCACGCTAGGTCACTGTCCTCTCTCACGAGCACAATGACCTGTGATGTAATATAATAGCAAAGCGCGAGTAACGTACGTTTGCTCAGCTAACAACCGGCTTTCATACGAATAAATCAAAGTGAATGCGTTATGAACGTCTGAAGCCAGCCTATTGTTACACTGCACACCCTGTATAATAAGGATTACCCTAGACTTTTCCATAATAAACGGGCAAGTGCGAGTCGGACTCGTACATGAAGGGTTCCGTACCTCCGTACAATTTTTTAAAACGCTAAAGAAACAAGCACGTTTCTTGTATGACGACGCCCTTTAATTATTTACTTTATCTTATTTTTAGTATTTGTTGTTATAGCTGCCATAGTTATACATAATTGGTAAAAATTTCAAGTATCTAGTTAATGCCATTATAAAGATCTAGTTAAAAACGTTAAAAAAACACGTTTTTTGTATGACGACCCCCTTTAATTTTCAACTTTTTTTATTTTTACTATTTGTTGTTATAGCGGCTACAGTAATACATAATCGGTGAAAATTTCAGGTGTCTAGCTATTACGGTTCAAGAGATAGAGCCCTGTGACAGACGGACAGACAGCGGAGTCTCAGTAATAGGGTCCCGTTTGCACCCTTCGGGTACGGAACCCTAAAAACGTAGTCTAGCTTTGATTTTGAAATGATAAGTCAGACTTTGGCATTATTTTGTTATTTTTAAAGAAATTGCATATATCTTGTTTTCGACGTGAAAATGTAAAACTTAAAAGAAAATATAAGTTTTAAAATATTACCAAAAAATATTACCTAATAAACATTTTTTTTGCTAGATCTGCATGTTCTATGATATAAATCTTTCGCGTCTTCAGTGCATCCTATGAGTAGATAGTACGAGTATGGATCACTGTAGTGTGAGTGAAATGTCTATTCCGTACAAATAAATCAAAGTGAATAACGGAACGCCGTTCATGTCATACGCTGAATGCATATGATATGTATTCTGGAGGCAGCCTATTGTTGGAGTTCAAACCATTGTACCAACGATATGGGTTTATAATTTATACCAAATTTGAAAAACGAAAATAGAAACACTTTTAGTACGGTATTAAATAACAATTTCGCGTGATTATATTTTTTTATACAAAGCAAAGGAAACAAAAATGTTACAATAAAAATGTGTTAGTACTAACGACATTTATTCTAAATCAGACACTTGTGCCTATATTTTATTGTTTTTAAAACTTAAATCTTTTGTTTTTTTCTGTACTGCCAATATTGTGCTGTTCTTTTTCATTTTACAATCCCGCAATATTAAAAAAAATATAAAATATAAATAGGATAGAGACATACCTAGCTTTTTTAATAGATGAGATGAAAATTATATTATGAGAGGTCGTAAATATAGGGAAAAACCCGGATAGTTGCCCCAGTTTTTGAAATTACTTTATATCTATTTGTACAAAGAGCAAGATACTTAATTTGTCAAACGGGTAGGTACTTTGGTTTATTATCTACAAATTTATAAAAGGAATAAACATCATCTTTGATATTTCCTGAGTATTGGCGATTTTTGCGGACCTCTAAATTTTGGGACAACTGTCCCATATAGGTGATAGTTGCCTATTCCATGTAAATTACTTTTAGGATAGATGCACTGTCGAGAAAGAGGACATCTATCCCGTAAAAACTTGGATCGCACCTAGCCGTCCCATGCAATCGCACAGAGACATGCAACACGGTCAACTTAGTTATAGATGCAGAGTCTCTCTATAGATAAATTTAATAACATGTTTTTCATTTGCGAAACTAGAGTAATTGCAATCAAGGCAACTATCTACTACAGGGCGACTATCCGGGTTTTACCCTATGTGTAAAGCCCTTCTTATATTTAGACCTAAGACGGTATGTGTATATTCCTTAATAAAAAAATACGCTAAATTTTATAAACCGCGATAAAACAAAACTAAAAACACTGATACATAGAAAAAATTTACCCCATTTAAGGGAATTTAGAATTTCAGCCCATGCATACTGCCCAAGAGATGCCCGAACGAAGTTGGATGCCAAGGCTAAAAAAGATCTAAATGTGCTACGATATGCTACGAATTGCTACAAGCGTAGATGGTCTACGAGAATCAATAGACGACATTGATTATACGATACGACATATATTGCATTTAGAGTTTGTATAATGTGATTATATGTTGTATGTAATACAAATTAAAGGTACTTTAATAGGTAAGGTCGGTATAAAGGGAACGATAATTTAATTTACATTATGACAAATAACAATGTATTTTCAGTATGACATAATAATGTATTCTCAGTTCATATAATTTCAATATAAGTCTAATCAAAATTAAAATGCTAAATCGAAATGCATTAAAATTTTATTAAAATGTTATCATGGTAAATTATTGTACCTACTTATTACAAGCTTACCTTACCTACCTTGTCCCGTTGCCTGTGTCCGTAATCAAATCTTGCGAGCTAAATTAGACCCACTTCCAATTGTTCAATCGAGTTGAAACTTCACATACATATGAAAGTTGGGTGACAGTGCAATATTATGGTTGAAACATTCAAAAAACGAGTCTATATCTTCCTGAAAGGCCGGTAACACTCTTGTTACACCCCTGGTGTTGCAGTTGTCCAGTGACAGTCCACTTACCATCAGGTGACCCGCTTGTTCGTTTGCCGCCCTATAGCATAAAAAAAATGGTACCAATGACCTGATCATGTTAATAGATTATGCGGCTAGCAATAAATCAAAATTTTCCACCTTCATGCTCGTCATCAGGCTAAAAGTTGCCTTTGGGTCTTACGGCTCTGGGTTCTGCCTTCCCAGAACCGCAAGACGCATAGGGCTCTGTCTACCCCATTAGGGATAAAGACGTGATAGTGTAAAAAAGTACATTTCCCTGAAAACGTTCTAAAAATACTTCAAAAAGTTTTGTTCGAAATCGTTTACCATTTTAAACTACAATTTATAAATGTCATACAAACGAACAGAACTGCAGTTTGTTTAGCACGGCGAATTGAACAACGCAAATTGACTGTGAATAGTTTATCGACATTGATCGATTTCAATTGTGCAAATGAATAAAATATAGAGAATGTAGAAAGATAGCGGTTCTAACGAAAATATTCTATATGAAAAAAAAAAAAAATGTTAGACTGAAGGAATAGTTAAATAAAAATGATCAACTTTTAAATGCTCAATACTTATTACGTCAAAAGCGTGACTTTAGGGCCATGCGCACAAACTGCTAGCAGCATTTCGTCGCGGACTAGCTAGGGTTTTTAAATAAAAAAAATGCCAGCTTTAAGATTGTTTTTTTTAATTTTAACGAAACGCGTGTGATATGATTTTTCTTCTTCTAGCTATATAAGATAGTAAGAAGTTGAAGTCAGGTTTTATTTCCAAACCAAGAGTCATTTAAAAAAAATTAAAAACAATTATTGTCTCGTGTTACCGTCTACTTAAAAAAAATACATATATGTAGGCAAATTAGTACTATCCGGATCTTTAGTGCAAACTTGCATTTAATAATAGGGAATCGCAAGCGGACTGAAAATGTTTTTGGCCCATCATGTACATTTTATTAAAAAAATATATTAATAAGCGTGGGTACAAAAACACAAAGACATGCACAACTTTTAATTGGAGATAAATACTTGTATTTTATAACCTATTATAAGCTACATTGGAAAGTTGGATTCTGTATTTCTTTTATTTTGATTTTATTGCAAATATTTGAACAAATGTTGGTCTAAAGTTAGCTTTATGATTAAACAGCGAACATGTTGAGTTTAATCAAGACTAACTTAGTTAGTGCGCTAGTTGGCGATGTTTAAGTTTGTTGGGTAACTACTGGAAGTTTTTAACTTTGCTATATTCTAACTTGATATTTAATATTACGTATATAATATACTGGCCTAGAAAAATACAAAGAGCTAATAATATGATGAAGTTTTTAGAAAAAGTAAAAGAAAAGTTAGTACCAAGGTCTTAGAAAGGTGCGGGCAAGTGCGAGTCGGACTCGTACATGAAGGGTTACGTACCTCCGTACAATATTTTAAAACTGCAAAAATGTTTTTTGTATGACAACCCCCTTTAATTTTTAACTTTTATTTTATTTTTAGTATTTGTTGTTGTAGTAAAAAATAAAATAAATAAAATAAAAATCTTTTATTTCAGGCTTAAGAACCCATAAAGTGTTAGTAACAAAGAAAACTTATAACTATGTTAGTATAATATTATCCACATCAAAATTTATTGACGGCTTAGTGTCTTTGACTAGGTGAACGCGAGTCCAGTGCTGCATGATAGCACTGTCCACGTCCAATCTAGCCGCAACCGTCTTAACTAGAATGTTGGCGCTGCCCCGCACCCGGTGAATCAAGGATGCTGTGCGCTTTCTTATAATTGCTGACAGACTGTCAACTCCAGCTTCCGCCAGCATCCCTGAGGCACTACAAGGGCGGCGCATCCCCAACATTACTCTAAGGGCATTGTTATACTGAGTGCGAAGTGAGTGCGAGTAGTATCTATAGTAATACATAATCTGTGAAAATTTCAAGTATCTAGTTAATGCCATTATAAAGATCTAGTTAAAAATGCTGAAAAAACACGTTTTTTGTATGGCAACCCCCTTTAATTTTTAACTTTTTTTTATTTTCAGTATTTGTTGCTATAGCGGCCACAGTAATACATAATCGGTGAAAATTTCAAGTGTCTAGCTATGACGGTTCAAGAGATACAGCCCTGTGACAGACGGACAGACGGACAGGATAACATCATTCATTAGGTTTTTTAGTATCCACTGCAGGAACATGACTATCTCTTTATTACCAGAGCCATACTTGGTTATGGCTTTACATGTGTTAGGCATATTTTACCGTTAGGCGTTTGCCTTGTGATCTGGAGCTCGTGGGTTCAAATCCCACTGGGAAGATACTTTGTGAAAGTTGTTGTACCCTTTGGGTTGCATAGGTCAAATGGCAGTCACTCTGTGAAATTTAAGTCCACCAAGAGCACCTGCGAATATTAGATGCCCTTCGTGGAATAGGCCAGGTGCCATTCGCGCAGTGCCTTTCAGACGGGTGCTCTAAGTGGAATACCTCTAAACCAGTAGCTTCGTCAAATCTACTAGGTTAAGTAGCGGACCCGGTGCTCTGAAGCGTTACCGCTGAAGACGCAACCTGGAATACGCTCGGATGATGATGATGATATATAGGTATTTTACTATCGGATTTGTATTTTGTATACTGTGTTAGTAAAAGATAGCTGTTAGTTTCATTACACCAAATACGTTGTTGACCTGTGATATAACACAAAATAATAGTAACGTACAGAAGTCTCACTCAACAAAGAAATTCAAAGAAATAGCTCACGTCAGAACTCAGCACCTCTTCGTATAGATACCTAGACATCCATTGCAAGCCAATTTAATTCATATTACTATGGACAATCGATTCGTATACTGAATTTACCAACCGAAGGGGCCGCCTGCGCACATAGTAATAATGTAGGTTATATTTTCGATACCTAAACGGGGAGTGACACAGGCCTGGGTATAATAACGGTCGCTGGAAGGCCTCACAATAAAACTTACGAATTGATTTTTTGTTTCGGTTAACTTATTAAAGCTGATATTGACGCCAACTTATTAGAGAGTTAGCGTTTATGAGAAAAGTTGATAAACATGTATCTTGTGTTCAAAACAAATAAGCCTTAAAGCATGATTGTGGAGCGTCGAGTCATTAGCTTGGAGAAATTGCACGCATGCCAAATTGCAACGTAGTGCATGCCCGTCAAAGTGTGCAGTGAACTGTGAAATCCTCATACTGATACGACATTGATTTCACGCACGAGGAATTTAGTTCAACTACAACATATCAAAGATTTTGAGATGCTTTGTATAAGTAAAATAAATAAAAAGATAAGGAAAAATAAATAATAAATAAAATACACACATTGAACTAGCCTCTATATAAGTAAAGATAATACACAATCACGTCTTTATCTCTAACGGGGCTGACAGACCCTAGAGCAGTAAGGCCCAGGTCCCTTTTAGCGTGATGGTGAGCATGAAGGTGGGAAAAGGAAATCATAATAGTGATGAGTTGCTAACGGCATCTACACTGATATGATTCAGATTCGGGCCCATTCCCTCGATCGGCTTTAAATATCTGCGCGGGAAGAGAAGCAGCTGGTACATTATATTTTTCCAAGCAAAGAAAAAGGTGGCGCAGAGATAAGTGGGACCAAAGTAGGAGCAAAAATAAAATTTTAATACTTACCAAGTATTTAAACCTATATTACCTACCATTCGCAGATTTACTTGTAATTTGTGTGCTGCCATATAAGTAAGTAGTTGGTACTAATATTTATTTAGTCCACAAGTTTTCTATTTGCATACCTTCTAATAGTTTTTATGAGGTTGGCACCCACTGCCCTCCACTTGCAATCCAAGACCCAAGGCAATTTGAAAAAGGGCATTTTCGTACTTGCTCCAGGTTTGCGCCATGGGAAGTTCGATCAAACCCAGGACCTCCGAGTGGCGGACTAGCATGAGTACCAATACGCCATGAAGATCGCTAAAATTTTATTGATTTTGGATAATGTTCAAACTTGACTCATTTACAAAGAGTGTTATTGTCGAATGTACATACAAAATAAAATACGAATAGCGGTTACGTACTGGCAAGCGCAGCGTAGGACATCCACCTGCTAGGTGGTCAGATGACCTGAGCCAGGTTGCATGAAAGCGCTGGATGCAGGCCGAATCCGATCGGTCGTTTTGAAAATCCTTGGGGGAGGCCTATGTTCAACTGTGGACACCCTGTGGCTGATATGATGATGATGTACATACCAAATATACAAATTATTGCCTTAGGCTTGCTCGTTAAATGAATAGCCAGATTATTGAGTCATTTAGCTCACAGAAATTGTAGGTACGCAATATTGCTATTATTAATATTGGTGGCAACTCCACCGCTCCCACGCTCCAAGTATTGGCTTAAAGGGGCATCGAGGTGTTTTTAGTGGGTTGGACCCACGGTCTTACATAACCTGCTCTACTGTCCCCGCAGCGGAACGGTATGCAATGGCATTTTCACCTCGTAAAAAAAAAGGTACGCAATATTGCATTGCAAGGCAAGCTGCTGGTCAAAGTATTCAGTAAACTGTGCACTACTGACTAGTGATGTGCCATTCTCGGGAATTTGGGAACGTTCCCGGTGAACGTTCCCGTATTTCTAGGGAATGTTACGGAATATTGAATATTATATTATATATGTATTTGTATTATGACCATATCAAGTGATGCATTTACGTTAGTAAAATATATTTGCAATAATAAAAAATATGTCTGATAAATAAAATCACAAATTTCCCTGACATTTCCATTTTTTGGAAACATTCCCGGGAACGTTCCCGGAAATCTGGGGAACGGGAACGGCACATCACTATTCCTGACCAATGCTAGAGTGATTTCACTCAGAAGTATTGGCTTGTTACATGAAGTCCAGTGCTGCCCCCATTTGATATAAATTATTTCAAAGGAAACGGAAATAACATTTAAAATTTTGTCTTTGTGAAGCCCTAGATAACCCTTAAACTATTTTATGAACTACTGTTTACAGTTTAAAGTGAGAACGTTTAGCTTTTCTTAGCATTCTTACGGAAAACGGCCACTTTTTGCAAAAATGCTAAGAAAAGCTTAATGTTCTCACAATTTTCACGGTTAATATTTTGTACCGTTTAGTTTTATTATGTTTTACACCCACATAAGCTCTCTAATCAACCCAAAGGTTTGACTGTTAGAGAATGCTTTTAGCATTAAGTCCACCTTTTGTACTTATTATATTATATTTGTATGTGTGTGCAATAAAGAATAAATAAATAAATACGTATCTTTCCGCTACAAAGCCGAGTTTCAAAGCTTTTAAAATTAGATTTCAGTCATGTTGTATTGTTTTTCATGTCAGTTTGTTGCAAAGTTTCTTCCGCAAAGTGAAACCGCCATGGACAACGTAATTTGTCCTAAAGTGGCCCAACGAGGCAAAAGTTAGTGAAACATGGTAATCGCTCGCACGCGGCTAAACCGCAGATTGACCGATGTACGGGCCAAAGTATATTTTTCAGGAAAAAAATATTATCTAATTGCTGTGTCTTTTATTAAGCAAGTATTGTTTTTCTTCACAGCACCGCAGATATTCGAATGGATTTGAAGATTATAGACTTTTTGGACCTGTTTCTTCTCCACGTTGGCCAGACGGATTAAAGGCGGTCTCATTGATGTTTATAAGCTTTGTTTAGCTTGTTTTCCTAAGTCGCCTTCTACGACATCCACGGAGAGTGGTCCTATTCTACTCTGCCGGGAACCACATGGCATAATAAAGGCTGTAAAGGTGGAACCATTCATAGGTAATCATGTTATTAATTAAATTTTGAGACATTTATGACAAGTTTCAGGTTGCCTCAAATACCAACCCAAAATGTCTACTAGCTCTCGGATTATTTATTAGTGAATATTTCTAATCGAGTTCGAGTTTGACTGCCTCCGTGGTCCAGTGGTCAAGTCGTTTGCCTTGTGATCCGGAGGTCGTGGGTTCAAATCCCACTGGGAAGCATACTTTGTAAAAATAGTTTCCAGTCTGGTTAGGATATTGCAGGCTTGTATCACCTGATTATCCGAAAAGAAAGATAATTCCTTGCTTCGGAAGGCACGTGAAGACGCCATCTAGCGTTTGTTTAAACCTATCCTAGGATTGGTTTTGGTTGGCCCTTTGGTTTGTGATGTCAGACGGCAGTAGCTTCGTGTAAAAACCAGGAACCTCGTTAAATTACTTAAGTTAGGTAGTGGACCCTGGGCTCTGAAGCGTTACCGCTGAGGATGCAACCGGGAATGCACTCGGATGATGATGACATTGATGTGCAGTGACAGTTGTTGTTAGGTTATTTACATTTTGAGAAAAATCATCAACCGTAAACGTGTATACGTAACCTTAAAACGTGACTAACGCACGTGTGCCGCAACAATGAAAGCTTTGCAGGCGCTCGTGACAAAAATATATATTGTACATGGAAATGCGGTGGAGTGGGTGGCTATCTTCTATGCTGGTCTGGGACAAAAGAAAAATACCTAGAATGTACCAGCTGGTTAGGCTGATCGAAGGAAAAATGGGAATCATGTTACTAGGCGATGCGGCTAGCAACCCATCACTATTTTGATTCCTTTTTCCATCTTCTTGTCCACCATCACGCTAAAATTGACTTTTGGATCTAGCAGCTCTTGTCTGCTAAGAGCCAAAAAACCCAAAATGTTCTGTCTGTCCCATTGGGGATAAAGACGTAATCATGTAATGTATGTATGTGGAGACAGTATCAGCATTCTAAATACTTAAACTTACAATTTTACGGGAGGGAGCGATGCTTACGCGACGTACGCGCTGTGTCGCGCCGAAAAAATTCGCTCTCGTATGAACACGGCCCGGTAAAGCAGCTTGTGCATCCTACGTTTTTTCTATTCTCCCCGACCAGCATGAAAAAAATAAGAGTATACTATTTTTAACCCTAAAAACGCAATTAATTTAACATTAATCAAACAGCGGTTGTACAAAAACGTCCGAAAAATGTGCACAGTAAATAATGACTAAGAATTAACCCTCCCGGGCTGAATAATGAGAGATGTTAACCTGAAAGGGGTATTAATGACCCACAAATTTGTAAAGTTTGCCATAGATAGGGACATAATTGAGTTTTGTTGCCATTATTAAGGGAAGATTTTCGGAGATTTATTTTGGGAGAGGGGATCATTATATTAACAAATTGGTTTGATGTTTCTTATTTTTTCATATTTTTCTAGTATTATGAATACTAAAGTATGTATGAATATATAGCTTGAAAGTGGCCACAGCATCTCTGTAATAATAGTACATTATAATAAAAGTGCGTTGTGGTGGCTTTACCACAGGAGCAGAATTTTGCCCGAGCCGAAGGCGAGGGCGTAATAGATCCGGGTGTGTTTAACCAATATACGCACGTATTTCGTTACATACTTGCGAGGAAAAATACCTAATAAACAGATTTTTTTGATTTAAAATAAACTCAGCCATAAATAAAACTGTGATGCAAACTGTTGCTTTCCCGGGCCAGTTCGAAATTAAAAGAAAAAAACAATTTGCTGCATATAAATGGCAAATAGTGCGGTTATAGAATATTACTTTACTTTTTGCGTTTATAATACACGCGTGGTTTATGAGCTGCTATATATATTTATCTAAAACCGGTGAAATTATATCCACTTTACGAGCAAGTTTGTTGAAAAGCCTATAAATAGCGGACAGCCAAGACGCTTCCAACGATACCTCATTTGTTAAGGTACCGTGAATATAATAGCAGATACGAGGGTACAGATAAACATATGTACATACTTAGTGGCGAAGCACATAATACTTCTTTTGGCTTCGCCGTAGTCGGGTAATAAATGGTTAGAACTACAGAAGTCGCGTTCTACCATAATTGCATGCAATGCGTTGTGTCCAAAAACATGGCATACGTCCCGCACTTACCGCTCTTCACACCCTTATAATGTTGCTAGCTCGGGGGCGATATACAACTTTTTTGGGTAATCTCATAATTAAGTTCACATAATAAAGGGAATACTTATTTTCGAAAATTAAACTAATAAACTAGCTTTTCGTCCATTGCGCAGGCTGCAAGCAGCCCACGGTGTTTCGTGCAGCCTAATGTTTAGATAAAATAATAGATTTTAACTATTGAAAGTATAATTACAAACATTAATATTTTTATTCATAGGTACTGAACTAATGTTGTATAGTATATTTTCGCATAATCGTTTTACAAGTTGTGTTGATTATGCAAAAATATACTAACCTATTGTTTAGCTGCTAAAATCCCCCAATAGGTTTAGGTAGTTTTTCTGCTTTTAAAAATGAAATACAAAAAAAAAATTTAATACGTCCAAATATTTTTTAATCAAAATTATTCAATACAGTACAGTGACCACACTGTTTTTTTGTTCACAATCTTTACAATCTAGCAACCGCTATGCATACCTTTGCATAGATATAATGTATGTCGCTCGATTGTGAAAATAACTAAGTATAATGGTGTACGATCAGATATTGAAACGGAAAATTAGACCATATTAAACCTATTTTTTTACAAACACGTTCGTTAAAACAACAGCTTTTTATCGTTTATTGTTTAAAATATCAAGATAATAGTTTAAAAATTAAATTAAACAAATCACTTATTATTAGTATTATAAATCAGGAAACGAAAAATTAGACCATATTAAACCTATTTTTTTACAAACGTCTTTGTTAAAATAACAGCTTTTTGTCGTTTATTGCTTAAAATAGCAAGATAATAGTTTAAAAAATAAATTAAACAAATCCTATTACTTATTATTAGTATTATGAAGACCTCCATGGCGTATTGGTTAACATGCTAGACCGCTAATCCAGAGGTTCTGGGTTCCATCCCCAGCCAAGCAAGTTGGAAAATGCCCTTTTTCAAATTGTCCTGGGTCTTGGGTGTTTATCTATATATGTATTTATCATATAGTATCGTTGAGTGAGCATCCCATAACACAAGTTTAAAAACTTACTTTGGGGCTAGCTTAATCAGTGTGATTTTTCCCTATATATATTTATTCATTATTTATTGATTATAAATTCGAAAAAAATTAATTCCAGTTCAAGTTCCGCAGAATTCTTTACCCCAGTATACAAAATTTCAGACCCCTACGAGTTCCCAGTGAGACGATATGAACGACATCAGTTTTTTTTTTACTTAAATCCAGACGCCATCTTGGATTCCAAAAAAATTACAAATTTGGATTTTAGAACCCAAAATACGCTTAGATATTGATTTTCATCCAAATCGTAAGCAGTCAACTTTTGGCGGCCATCTTGGATTTCCAAAAATTAAAAAAAAAGCAAGCCTTAATGTGGATAGCTCGGCCCTGCCCTTCGGGCTCGTATCACTCCTCCTGTGGCCTCGTGAAAATTACTTGGGGGAGGGGGGGGGGGGGAGCTTCGCTCCACCAAGTTACTTAGGGGGCGCTTTTATCAAATTTGTAAGGGGGGGGATTTTTTTTTCAAAAATTAAAAATAAAATGGGCTCTGATAATTGATCAGGTACACCTTTCATTTTGTCTATGGGGCCAAATCTCCAAGTGCTACCGTTTAACCAGGCTGTACCCCTCCACGTCAGATTTCTTCAAATCTTCAACTTTCAGATTTTTCTAGTACTCGACTCGATTTCCTATACATTCCAATAAAAGTCATACCCACAGTGATCCGGGAACAGGTCAAACAACTATGTCAATGAGTGAGGCTTTATGTAATAGAAGATATTAAAATAAAATAATAATATAAAAAATATAATACATGGACCCTGAAATATTTTTGGTGACAGTTGTGTAAAAAATATTATTATAAAAAAGTACAATCCGGGAAAATATTTTTGATTATACTGGCAACACTCACAAAATGGACTCGCCCTTTTGTATGACATTTAAATTAAATGAAAAAAATTGAATAATTAAATAAATTGACTACTGAATTCAGTACTTACAGATGAAATGTAATCCCATGCTGTTTACTCTAAAGTCCAACAGCATTTTTGCACGTGGGTACAGCACAACACGGCATAATAAAATTAAAATTTCGACGGTATCCAGACGTTCACACGGTTGTCGTCCATAGAATAACGGCGCCTCAGTTTTGTGCATGATGATGGATTCTGTAGTATATATATTCTAAGGGTTAGAAATAAATTGAAAACATCTGTGAAATCTCAATACTTTAGTCTAAGCTACACCAACAAAACTTCAATAAAGCTTATACAAGCCGTGCTCCTAATCCATCAAATTTGCATCTCATAAATCACAACGTTAATTACAATATCCATGCCTGCGACAAAATCCTTATTAATTATGAAATATTATTAACGTTTCTTGAGCTCGGATTTTGGAAATTTCTTAAACTGAGACTGTACGAAAGTAATTACGTCTTACCTATGATGGAGCTTAGAGGTTGAGTTACTTTGTATGGAGATGACAACGTAAATCTCATACGATTGTAGAAGATACAGGCACATCACGTCTTTATCCATAACGTCGCAGACAGAGTCTAAGGTTGCATCGCCTATTGATATTGAAATAATGCTGCATGTCAATTTCGTTGCTATCCACCTCATTTCTCCACTTTTTTCAGGAAGGGTGTAAAATTGATGAGCTCCGTGGTAATGGTTAACAGGAGGTTCTTGGTTCGATCCACAACTATATAGGGCAAGTTGGAAAATTGTCTTTTCAAATTATCTTTAGTCTTGGGTGTCTATATATAATACATTTATCATTAAATATAGTACCGTTGAGTGAGTATCCGGTCATGAACTTAAAGTGGAACTGGGCAGGACACCTGGCCCGACGGAGTGATGGCAGGTGGAGCAAGGCTCTGACCGAATGGTGATCCAGAACAGGTGAGAGAAGCGTCGGGCGTCCGCCTATGCGATGGGTTGACGATATAACCAAAGTCGCGGGTCGCACCTGGATGAGAGCAGCCCAGGACCGAGATGGGTGGCGTTGACGAAGAGAGGCCTATGCTCAGCAGTGGGCAGAAGAAGGGCTGGGATGATGATGATGTGTGAGTATCCCATAACACAAGTTTAAAAAAACATACTTCGGGGCTAGCTCATCAGTGTACTTTGTCCACAAAAAATAATTAAAACCGTATCCAAAAAATGAAAACCATACCAAACCAAGGTTATAAAACGAGTCCACAAAAAAGGATAATAAAATATTCCTTATTCAACCATATTATTTTCATGGTCAAGTAATTCTACTTAAAGTTTAACGACACATAAAATGAACCTTTGATGTGACCCTGTATTTGAACTCGGGTTATAAGGATACTTTGGCCCTTGGGGTTTATCTGTACATAAACCTGTACTGTACAACTAGATAAATGTTGGTTTGTCATGTAGATAAAATCATTTCCTGGTATAAACCTTGACCATTCACTGTAATTTTGACATTTGCAGCGTACAAATGTCAAAGAAACCTTTCATGGAGAATCCGTTCTGTTTCACGCTGCTTTTTAGGGTTCCGTACCTGATGGGTGCAAACAGGACCCTATTACTAAGACTCTGCTGTCTGTCTGTCTGTCCCTTTGTCTGTCCGTCTGTCCGTCTGTCACAGGGCTCTATCTCTTAAACTGTAATAGCTAGACACTTGAAATTTTCACCGATTATGTATTACTGTAGCCGCTATAACAACAAATACTCAAAATAAAAAAGTTGAAAACTAAAGGGGTTCGTCATACAAAAAATGTGTTTATTCCGCTATTTAAAACATTGTACGATGGTACGGAATTCTTCATGTACGAGTCCGACTCGCACTTGCCCGTTTATTAAATACCGTAGCGTGATGGATGCGTTCATTTTGTATGGACACCTCCGCACACTCAGCCTTCATCGGGGGACACGTGATCGATGGCTTTTAAGCATAGAAACCTTTTGAACCGACTTCAAAAAAGGAGGAGGTTATCGAATCGACCCCAATGTTTTTTTTATGTATGTCACGCGATATCTTCGCCAATTGTAAACCAACCTTAATGATTATTTTTTTATTTGAAAGCCTTTACTACCAAGTTGGTAGTTTGTCACATATTTATTCGGTTAAGACATGATGAAAAACTTTGAAGATATGCGAAACTCTTCAATAAAAATGAAGTCGCTTGATTTTTGGTGAAAAAAAAAAACCGGCCAAGAGCGTGTCGGGCACGCACATGAAAGGGTTCCGTAGCTAACTCCATACATTTTGTTCGGCCGACTATAACTACATACTCGTAAGTTGGTCGAGTTGTATAAAAATAACTGTCTATGATACCGAGACCGCTATAGTTTTAATTGAAAGTACATACTTTGAGGTATACTTTTTTTTTCAGAATTATTTTAGTAATATTTCAAAAGTTACGGTGGGGGGACACCTCAAATTTTTACTTAGTATTAGATTATCTCAAGACTGGGGGGTTGGATCTACATAGTTTCAAAGCAGCTTTTGCTGCATTTTAAAAGACCTTTTCAACGACACGTTGGGGTTAGACCAAATAAATTTTTTAAATTCACTTTTAGTTGTATGGGAACAAAAATGGGAAAAAAAAACATTTTTTCATAATTTCAAAACGCAACTTTTGAAACTTCAATGTCTATCTCTCCACCAATTTTCATGACAATCGGTGCAGTAGCGGCGGAGTACGAGCCCGGACGGACAGACGGACGGACGGACATGACGAAACTATTCCTTGTGGACTACGGAACCCTAAAAAAGGACACACCCGTAATAAATCAAACCACGGGCTATCTTAATCACTATTGTGTAATGAAATAAAAATAAAAGCCAAAAAACAAAAAAAAAATGAGATTCCCATACAAATCGCCCGAGCGGCTGCACACTTTTGTAAAGTCAGGGCGTATTAAATCAAGCCCTGACTTTTCAAATGTAATCTTCATAATATATTTTCTAGTTGTCTGACTACAAATTAGTTTTATTCCTGAGAGGCTTTGTAATATCCAATTAAAATTATCCAACAATTTAACTTTCGTGATAATGTGAGCCTGCGTTAAACGATAACCAAGTATATTATTCTAAAACTTACTTTTTTTTTATTAATGGCTTGACACTACTGCGTATTTAGCTAGGAACAAGTTAATAAAACGTGGGAATTTCTTTTTTTCTAACAAGTTACAATCAAAGGTTGGTGTAGGCCTTTGATTGCTTTAAGGGAGCTTCTGGCGATAAATCTATACGAGTCCACTGGTTTTCATAGCCGATTGAGTGGCGGACGACGCCCGAAGACGCCCACACAGTCCGCGAAACAAATATCACTACAGCCGTACTATGACTGTCCACTTCAACTATTTTACACATTGTTCATGAGCATGAGCATTTATAACACAAAATAACATCAATTTCATATTATAAAGTCCACTAAAATCAATTTGCAAAATAATTTAAAGGAAACCCCAACCGAACCTTGACTTCCCGCCAAAAACTCCAAAACTTACTTTAGGCACAGATTAATAAATAGTTACTACCTTAAGGCTAGCTCTGTCAGTGCAATTTGCCTTTATCAATATAATTTATTTACCAAGCGAGCGAGCGAAGCGTCTCAGTTTCGAGACTGGCCAAAAAATGCTTTTTTCCGTCAGTCTGTTCTCGCTTGCAGGTCGCATTTTTCAACCAATTTCGACGAAAATTGGCACACAAGTTTCTTGATTTAATTTAATTTTTTAGTCAATCGCGATTTTTAATTGGGGGAGAAATAGGTGGGAAAAAGGGGAACTTGCTGTACCTACCGTTATTTATCGACGGATTTTAATCGAATTTGAGACGCACACCAAGGACTTTATTCTACTCGAAATTTTGTAAAAAAAACCAAAAGGGGAAGAGAAAAAGGGGGAAGTTTGCTGTAGCGTTATATATGGACGGCCTTCACTGAAATGGCTTTGCTTCTTCTTCTTTTCGTGTCGATGGTACTTTACTTACTATATTTTGTCACTCCAGTATCGGGCCACTTCGATAGCTGTATCATTTGCGGCCATCAGGTCATCCTAGGTGCCGGTTTTTGGGCACCTGGGACTCGTAAGTAGGTGCTCCATAGTTTGTGGAGAGAAACCATACTGGCAAATATTTAATTATAATTTAATGGGTTTGCTAAGCCAGGGGAAAGGGGAATGTGTTCGTTATTGCATAGCAATATAGACTTGCGAGGTCTACTGTTCTCATACATTACTGTATAGTTTAACTACTTAAATGTGACGTTCCACGGGTAAAGGTACATATATCCTTTAACAATTCCTGATTACGGTCACTGTTTGCACTAATACAATCTTGTTAAATGTACGCTTTAGATAACCAACTCGTTTTAAAAATGTTTCTCACTGACCCATGTCTACAATTTTTCTCTTCGTAGTGCGCTTCCTAGGAGCACTACCATTTTTTCTCATTTCTCACTACAATTAAGTTTGCGCCGGTCGGAACTAGTTAGCGGAAGCAACTTTTGTAACATCTTACTCGTAATAACAGTACTTGTGTGTGTAAAATAAAGCCCAAGTGCCCAAGAAAAAGAGGGAGAGAGTTTTGGATCTTTTTAACCGACTTCAAAAAAGGAGGAGGTTATCAATTCGTCTTATTTTTTTCTATGTATGTTTGTTACGCGATATCTTCGCCAATTGTGAACCGATTTTGATGATTCTTTTTTTATTTGAAAGCCTTTACTACCAAGTTGGTCCCATTTTAATTTCGTGAAGATATGATGAAGGACTTTGGAGATACAGAAGAAACTCCTAAAAAAAATTGAAGTCGGTTGTTTTTTTGTTAAAAATTTAATTATTAATGGTACTGCTTAGAGCTTATTACTTCGGTGGCAGTTATTTGAAAGATTATAATAACGTCTAACAAAATACTTAAACTATTTAAGGGTGCATTCAGCCTATAATACTGAACAACTTTCCCCAAAAAAACATGTGTCGAAATATGTTTTTTTTTTTTTTTTCAATTCAAGTTGACCAACCAGCTAAATTATTTTTATAATTATTATAGACAGTATATTTGTTAAACTCTGTACCTATAGAAGTTATGTTTTTATAAAGCATCAAGTATCGACAGCAAACGATTTACTAGGTACTTAATATAAACCAAGCCATATAGATGGCGCGGTGTTTAACAGTTTTCTGTCGCTTAGAACAATAATTTGCTAGCGCAAAAGAGAGAGCGACGGAACGCTACAGCACCGGCCGTGCTGCAGCGTTCCGTCGCTCTCTCTCGCTCTAGCAAATTATTGTTCTGAGCGACAGAAAAGGATATCAGCATAGGAAAGTGCTGATAGATGAGATCCAACCCTTATAAGCCCGGGTGCACTTTCCCGCATTTTTTTCTCCAAATATAATGTGCTTGTCAATGGTCACCCGAGGATACTGAACCGAAGAACTTCGAAGTTATTTAAGTAAATAGACGGATGTTGAATATTCTTCCTTCTCTCTCTCATCTCAGCGTATTCCCAGTTGCATGCTCAGCCATAATACTTACTGCTAGGCCCGGAGTGCGCTTTCCGGCGTGTCCTTCTCTACTTAGCACGGTCTTCAGCATCCTTTGACCACCGTTCCTTAACTCTGAATATAGTTCTTTCAGAAAAACCTATGACAAGTACGGAACCCTCTTTACGCAAGTTTAATTGCACTCGACTAGTTTATTCATATACAACGTGTAAGGGACATACCCGTAATAAATCGAACCACGGTCTTTACTAGATCATTATAGTAGGTAAAATGAAATTAAAATAACAGCCAAAGAACAAATAAAAAATATGGTATTTTCATACAAAAGTGTGCTGCCGCCCGGGCGATTTGTATGGGATTGTCAATTTTTTTTTTTGTTTTTGTCCTTTTTTTTAATTTAATTATACTTAAGTGATCTAGTATAGCCCGTGGTTCGATTTATTACAGGTATGTCCCTTCCACGTTGAATAAAAACTAAATATTCTGTTATATATAATTCCTAGTACCGACGGACGCCAGAACAAGCTCGCTTACATCTTGTTAGTGATCCAATTAGCGAGCTTTCAACCTAAACAAAAACATTTTACTTTGGTTAGTATGAAATAGACGGTACATTTACCGTGATTATTTCATACTAATGTTGACAACCATGAAAGTTTAAAAAGCTACATTTTACTTAGTTGTTTGAAAATGTTATAAAGTTTCAAGACACGCAAACTATACGAGTAAATCAAATTCATAGACTAAGTATAATACCATCATAGACCATGAAGTGGTCAGAACAGATTCCCAAAGAGGGTTGACGTCAGGCAAGCCTCCGGTCGTTAAACTAAAGCCAAAGCGTTTAAACTGTTCCGGCTATTTCTTCTCCACCGCAAGGTCTGGCATCGCAAGGGTGACCATTGACATGCATATTATATTTGGAGAAGAAAACGCGGGAAAACGCACCCCAAGCTCCGAAGCAGCACAGCTGAGGATGCAAACTCACGCTGGGATGAAGAAGAAGTGCTCGGAAGAGATTCTGGAATATATAACGTCTAAAAAATGTACTGCAACTATTTTAAGAGTGACTTCAGTCCATGGTACTGAACAACTTTTCCCAAGGAACATATATCGAAATATGAAAAAATATTTTTGGCTTTCCATACAAACTCGGATCAGCTGATCGGGCAACTGGAATGGGAGGCCAAAAAATATTTTTCATATTTCGATAGAATACGAAATAACTTGATAAGATATACTGCGTTTTAACACGTTCGCACGTTCGTGTTTGCAGTGCTCTTCCGTCTGGCTCGTCACTCGACGTCACGTGAAGCGTCCAAAGTATTTTGTATAAAGAGAATTATAATAAAAATAAAAATACAATACAATAAAAATCTTTAAATACTTTTAAACTATCGCGTTGCATTATTATTAAATTAATGCATACGGGAATTAACGCGAAACGTACCTTTTATTATTTATTTTGCTGACGTTTCGTTCGGGTTTTACCGAACGTGGTCCCAGCTTGACTGAGGCAGCGATGACGCCTACGCTTCCCCCTGCCCGGTGTGATCTTCGTCCATGCCCGTATGCATTAATTTAATAATAAAAATCTTTATTGACGACAACAGTTTTTACATAATATCAATTACAGCCCTGTCTCCTATACTACGCAAAACCTGTATGTCAGGAGAAAGTTCCTTTCCAATCAGAGGATTTAATCTTAAAAAATATAGGAGGATACGATAGGAGTAAAACAGATGGACATATATATATAATATAAATATATAAGAACAAATCACACTGATTAAGCTAGCCCCAAAGTAAGTTTTCTTAAGGCCGTACCTAAATTTTCCGGGGTCCAGTGCTGCCCCTATTTTAAATAAATCAATTCAAAGAAAACGGAGACATCATTTAAAATTTTGCTACTACCAAGTCCTAGATAACCATTCAAAGTATTTTATGAACTACTGTTTACAGTTTATAATGATAACGTTAAGCTTTACTACGCACATTAGCCAAAAGTGGCCGTTTTTCGCAAATGTGCTTGGTAGTTAAACGTTCTAAATTTAAACTGTAAACAGTAGTTCATAAAATACTTCAAAGGGTTATCTAGCACTTGATAGTAGCAAAATTTTAAATAATGTCTCCGTTTTCTTTGAAATGATTTATTTTAAATGGGGGCAGCACTGGACCCCGGAAAATTCAGGTACGGCCTTAAACTTGTGTTATGGGATACTAACTCAACGAGACTATATTTTTTAATAAATACATATATAGATAAACACCCAAGACCCAAGACAATTTGAAAAAGGCCATTTTACAACTTGCCCTGGCTGGGGATCGAACCCAGAACTTCCGGATTAGCGGTCTAGCGTGTTAACCATTGCGCCACGGAGGTCGTCGTATATAGATATATAACGTCTAATAAAATATACTCAAACAATTTTAAGGGTGAATTCAGTCCGTGATATTAAACAACTTGCGCATAATCATAAATTATGGCTTTCCATACCAACTCGGATCAGCTAATCTGTAACTTGTATGGGAGGCCTAAAAGTATTTTTCATATTTCGATATATGTTCCTTGGGGAAAGTTGTTCAGTATCATGGACTGAATCTACCCTTGAAATAGTTTCAGTATATTTTGTTAGACTCTGTATACACTGGATTGATCAAAATCTGTGTGGTAAGAGAATCCATCGTAAAAACTGATTAAGGGAATGGGCAAGAATCTGAATCATATCAATAGACGATGCGGTTAGCAACCCATCACTTTTATGCTTTCCATTTTCCACCTTCATGCCCACTATCACGCGCTAAAAGTATCCTGGGCCTTGCTGCCCTAGGTCATGTCTGCCCCGTTAGGGATAAAGATGTGATAGTATATCTGATTTTCTCACAGACTCATAATCATCGTCCGAGCGTATTCCCGGTTGAAACATCAGCGGTAACGCTTCAGAGCCGCAACTCAAAGGGTAGGCTAGAACCATTCCTAGGATAGGTTTACTTTATTTTCTCATGGATTCTCGCATGGATTATTTTATAGAATACCTTACTATCTGCTACCTGGCAGTTTCACTGGTATTTTATTAACATTGCAGCGTCGGGTTCGGGAGTTAGGCCTAAACAAACAACAAAGAAATTATGGAGTTCATTACAAGCTCGAGTAAACATACCAAACATACACCTCTAAGGCATTCATAGCTTTTCGGGAGATCCATATAGATCGGCTCCCGGAGCGAAGAACTCCTCGGTCTTTTCTTCAATTAGCTTTTACGATTTGCTCGAGAAGACAAGCAGTTGTAAAAAAATCTAAACTAACATTATTAATTTCTGATTAATTACTATAAGGTCTCAAAAAAATATACTGAACTTTTTAAGAGTGATGGAGAGCTGAACAAGGAACTACTTATCTACTTGTTCTTTCGTAATTTGGCCTCCTAAGTTTATTCAGGTCCCAGGACAATCTACTAACTACCCTCATTTGTTTTATTTGTCCGCTTAGTAGAAGACAAAATCGTTTGTAGACCTAAAACACCGATTAAATTGAGATCAATGGCGCTTTTATGGGAGAATCCAATTCATAGGCGATAGCGAGTAAAAACTCCCAGAGCAAACTCTAAACTACCCTCATTTGTTTTATTTGTCCGCTTACTAGACAAAACTTACCGTTTGTAGATCGAAAACACCGATTAAATTGAGATCAATGGCGTCTTTACGAGAGAATTCAAGTCATAGGCGACAGCGAGTGAATATCTTGTTTTTCTTGCTTTTCTTGATTACTTTCGTTAAGTTTATAATCTCCTTATATATTTTCACCTTTAATTTTACCTTTATTTGGTTGAAAAATCTTTTTCTATGTTTTTCCAACTCCGCTTTTTTCTTTTATCTTTCCTTCAAAATACTTTAATACTGTTTTAAAAATAGTCCATCAAATAAAAATGATGTATACATATGTATACTATTCTTCTAAGCATATATATAACGTGAGTCAATCGTTTTAAATTATTACTTCGAGTATAGTACCAACTTTATAATTCCTACCTAATATCATAAAAGTTGGTACTATACTCGAATTAATAATTTAAAACGATTGACTAACGTTATATATATGTATACGTTAATGAACTAACGCAAAACCTCTCAGATGGTACCATGAAACTAAACAACTTTTGTACTACAACATTCCCTAAATGCCAAAAATAAAATTTGGATTTTCATACAAATTGACTCGATCAGCAGATCAGTTTGTATGAAAATTCAAGTTTTTTTTGAGTTTCGTGAAAGTTGTAGAACAAAAGTTGTTCAGTTTCATGGGCTGAGGTACCATCTGATAGGTTTTGCGTTTGTTTAATTAACACGTTGTATAGTCGGAATAGGAGCCAGAGGCACCATAATTTAAAAAAAGTGCTTTTTTATTTCTGGTCTTCTTCATCAGTTTCACTTCACCAAAACTCACTTTCTGAATGCAAATGCTTTATTTATTGACAAAACAATTAAAATTACTATATGTGTGTATAGAATATTCGAAGAGTTCCCTCGATTTCTCGAGGATCCCATTATCAGATCTTCACCTGAATACAATGGGACCAACTTGCACGTACACGCTTATCGGGGAATATACATAAAAAACATATACACATTCGAATTGGAAGCTCGTCCTTTTTTGAAGTCTAACTAACTAACTGCGTTGACTCAGTGACCCAAAATGGATCTTGGCCTCCGACACCAGTAGACACCACTGTTCCCTATTCTGCGCCATCTGCAGATCTTCTTGAAGGGCTTTGACGTCTTTGCAGGCTTCGTCTTTCCAGCGGTATGTCAGACTACCCACCAGCCTCCTTCCGGTTGGTCTCCCACTGTACGTTTTTTTGAAGTCGCTTAATAAAAAATCAGAAAGTCTATAACTTGTGCCACATTACATTCCAAGGAAGCTATTCTCTTATCCGTTTAATGACATTCCTCCTAACGCCTGTTAAATATCGGATCCTATCGATCTTACATTGAATCAGTCGGCTTTTGTTTTTTTACTCTATCAGGTCATTGAATATAATGGTCCGAGAGCTCAGAGCTGGTAATCTACCTTATTTTTCTCATTTATCATTTATGTTATCATCATCATCAACAGGTCTTTTTCTCTCCACTGCAGGAGCACGACCCTCTGTGTTCTACCAGAGCCATAATAATAGCCAGAGCAGTCAGAGGATTTGACTTACACTCTCCACGCTGGCCAGACGGGTTGGAGAGGTCTCACTGATGTTTATAAGCTATGTTTAAATAGCTTGTGTTTCGTAAGTCGCCTTCTACGACATCCACGGGAAGACTTGGAGTGGTTCTATTTTACTCTGCTGGGAACCACACGGCGAATCATCTATGTGACATTCAGTAATGTTACTACGAGTATGTACTTTCAGTTTCCGTATACTTGTATAAGTAATGTTTCCATGTTGGTCTGGGACATAAGAATAAACTTAGAATGTAGCTTTAATGACAATTTTAAGTATGCCAAAATGCTGTGTTGATTATTAAATTTCTACCTTCATCCATGAAGGACTATCCAAACACAGGGAGTGTTGTTAACTCACGTGGCGATCCGCGGGATCCATCGTTCGCTGGTTCACACCCGGCTTGAAGGATCATAATGTATTGTCAAGGACGGGATGTTAAAGATGTCAAATAATCGTAAAAGTAATAATAAAAGTAAATATAATAATAAAAGTAATCGAATTTGCCAATTGCATTTCTCGGTCCCAGAAACCCACCCTGGGTTTCTGGGACCGAGAAATGTACACGTTCTAGTATATTTATTATGTATCTTGCCTTGTTGAATCTTAAATACGTACGACACCTAACTCCAAGTTCATTGTACCCTACCATTCCGGATACATAAGAGGGTAATACGGGTACACTTTGTACAGCTTCATATAAAAATAATGTAGAAATTTATTTTGCACTCGTTCCAATAATGTAGTAGTTCCCAATATTCGTATTGATGGCGGGTATATATTACATAACCCTATATGAAACTGTCCGCGGATCAGTCAGAATATGAAACTACAGAGTTTAAAGCCATTACCAGAGCTGCCTGAGGCGTGATTTAGTTTAGAGATTAGTTACATGAGGTTAGTACTAGATCAAATTACTAAACTTTACACTTCTTTATCATTAACGGGATAGACAGATAATAGGGCCGTAAGACCCAAAAGGCCACTTTTAGCGTGAGGGTGGGATGTGGAAAAGGTATTTAGAAAAATGATGGACCGTTGCCTATATAATACGAAAAATAAAATATAAAAATCTTTTCCTTTTTATTATTTGTGTAAATATGGAAATAGCTAACCGAAAATGTATTCCAAGTTATAATTTACCATATCAATGCTAACATAATATAACTTGAAAGCGATAAAAATTCTACAATGATCAAATTTAGCAAAAGGTCTCTTTATTTTTATTTTTACAAAGCATAGGCAACAAAAATTTACAGTTTTATGTGGACCGAGGGACAAAAATCTAAATTGGTTAATTTTCATTCCGTGGCAGTTACAAAGGTTTGCGGATGTGAAATTAAAATTACTTTTTTTCTCTGTTTCTACATAACGAAGCAATTTAGGGGTTCGCAACACCAACCCGGTGGATTTGTTTTTGAGACTACCTCCGTGACATATTGGCTAAAACGCTATATACTTATTATTATTATGAACTTTCAGATAGAATATAGATACTCGTATTTATAATATGTAGTTTACGTATAGTTTATTATATTATATATTATAGCCATGTATACTTTGAATGTAAGTTTATTCATTATATATATATATATATATATAAATAATTTATTCATTGCAATATATATTTATTAGTTTATAAGTAAATATAGCTTTAAATACTAGTAAGTAATTGTTAAAATAGTATATTTGCTCCTCCTTTGGCCTCACTTGTCCCTGCACCACATGTCAGTTGACTGGTAGATAAAGCCAAGCGAGACAAGCAGAAACACACTATAAGGAATTCCTTGGCAGTATTTATTTATTTATTTAACTTGATACACAACTACAAGTTTAATGGCTGACTTAAAGCCTTATCTACTAGTCAACCAACTGGGTGATGTCGAGAAAGAAAGAAGTATAAGTGAAAATAAGGTATCCATGCACTTGACTTTTGTCATATCATTTACGTGCATTGTTCGTAAATATTCTCTCATTTACATCTTATGTGCCTGTTTTCGAGACAATCAACTTGATAACTTACTCTTATGCTTTGCTGACATGGACTTAGTAGACATGATGACTGAAGGAATATTTTAAACCCATCAGTTTGGTAAAAAACTTACTTACTTATTTTTTATTTTGTCTGACTATCAATATTTTTTGGCTTTCCATCCATACAAGCTCGGATCACCTGATTGGTCATCTCGTAAGAGGCGGGCAAATATGAGTGATTACTATCAATAAAAATATACCTAAATAATGTTCAAGCGTTTTTTGGTTAAACTAACTCTAACTAACGTGACACAAACATATGTTATATACGGTAAACTCACGTATAAATCAGTTACTGGGTTACGCGTGTCACATTCGCCCTGATGACGACCTCCGGATAAGGTCGAAACATGTCGGCCATTAGCTTATCTTTACGTGAGTTACCCATATGTAACATATAGTAATATTTTAGCGCAACTTAGCAGAAAGTAAATGATTTGATGTCAACAATCGTAGGAAAATTAATAGACAAAATTGAATTTTCACTAAGCGCATAGTTACTATACCTGTGTAAACACTGAAGTAAGCTTTTTAGTGGCTATAACTTGGAAAATGAGTTCTTGGCGCCTGCAAAACATTCTCTTCATCTGAATGAAGTATGTATGTAATGTTCATTCTTCATATTATTATTATTATTATTATACGTTACTAAATGGATTGACAGCCTTCCATTCACCCTTTAACTTTGCTGCACATTTTAAAAACCATTCCCAAATAATGTAATAATTCTTCATATCATAATATTTTATAAGTACCTATATTTATTATTATTATTATCAGTAAAAAAATCTTTTCCAATTACGTTTTTTTTTTTAATTTTAAAGTACAACGTGTGTGATCCTAAAGTAAAATTGTGTATTGGTACCAAATAATGTACGAGTTCTTAGTGTATTTATGTATTTATTTATAAAAAAGATTTTTTAACATTGGAATAAGATAAGCAAAAATCATTCAAGGTTTGTACGCACTTACCAACTCGCAAAAAAAATTATACTCGCAAAATCCATACATGCTCGTAAATTAATATTATATACAAAATTAAGATGTTTCAAAATATAATATGCAATAAATTTTTCGTGTATAAATACATAGCCGTACAAAACCAGATTGGGCTGCTAGTATTTTCATTATAAATCTTTGTTCTAGACATAATACTAGACTTTTTATAAAAAAAAACAGACAGTCTCCGTATCATATTTCTTTCTCGTAAATTAAAGTTTCAACACGCGCGATATGAATTTGGTGTCGAGCCAACTTTTCAGTACCTTTTTTTCAAATGGTCTTGAAAAAAGCAGCAATTTTTGTAGCCATATTGTTTTTAAAATATAAATAACTTTGAAGCTTTGTAAGCTGCTTTTCTTGCCACTTAGATTGTAAAAACCAATAGATAGAGTGGCCGAGAATCTAAATTATATCAATGCAATCTATCAACACTAGACAATCCGATCAATAGAGGCTAGATTTGATTTATAAGGGGTTCGAGTTCACAATTCAAGGCAGAAGATGCACCTATTATTTCTTTTTATTTTTAGTTTAGATTATTTATTATAAATCTATAAAAAGTAAAATATAAAAATAGTAGTACAAAATATAAACATTTTATTACACCTAATCTAGCTGCCCGCTGGCAGAGGGGCAAGGCCCAAGCGGCCGATGGTTAGGGCCGCAGAGAGAGAAACCTCACGACAATGCATGTCGTGTCCAGGAGTTCAGTCTTCAGCATCTGACTCTTGCCGTGCCTGCAAAGGCCTAAACTGAATAAATATTTAATTTTTATAGAAGTCTGTGAATTTCTTAAAACTTGCTTCGATACCGCGTCTAAAGCCAATTTAAGAGATATACTAGTGGAGGTAACTATACAGGATTGTAGATGTCACTCTTCAGAGGCCTACATTCTAGTCAAGTCGCTCACACCAGAAATGTCTACTTTTGTCACTGTCACGAATACAAGGCTGTTACCTTGCTGAGTGATAGCGCCCATTTGTATGACTGTACGTACATTTATTGTCAAAAAAGATGGCAAAGGATTTCGTAGTTATCTTCTATGATATATTACTTATTACTTACAATGTAGATAAGTTTGGTATGAAAGCTTATCCTCAGATTATTTTATTTAAAAAATAATATACAATACAATACAATCCATACATATAAAACGCTATAATAATCTCATTAGAGATTTTTCACAGCGTTGGAAATACACTTTGTGTAAGTGGCCAACACTTGTGACCGATTTTTCAAACTTCCTAAAAGCCACTGAAATAGCTTGCCGACTGCTGTAGAATTATGCCAGCCGGGGCGAATGGTTTAATGTGCTTTCCGAATACGGTGGATCTCGTGGAATATTTTTATGCCACTTGCGGTTCATCAAATGCCATCATGCCATCCAAATGAGGACCACAACCGGGATTGTTTTACTTGCGAAAGCGGTAGCAATGCGTACTCCCACCAGACTTAGCCTTGATTAAAACAAAGATCACTTTTTATCATTTTGATTTAATGACCCATCACTTCGGGCCTGAAGTATGGCAGGCCAAAGGCCAAACACAGATCGCGATGAAGAAAGATTGACCGCTTTCCGGCTTTTCCTTCTCCATTTCGCACGGTCTACTTGTATGGGGGGCCAAAAACTATTTTAAAATTGGTTATCTGTAAAGTCGGTTTACGGACGGTAGTTTAACGTGACAACGTCAAACATTCTCTGTCTCGTTGGTGCCGCGCTCTCGCTTGCGGAACGCGACAATGACGTCATCTTTTTCGTGCATGCAGCCCGTAGTATCGAGTTATTAGACGTTGTCACGTCAAAAAAGTATTCAAAAATCATTGTTAACATATAACTAATTCTGCAATCGACTTCACAATGACACATGGAAAATTTTTACTTTTACCTAAAAAGTTGATGCAAGAAAACCTCCCTATACTCCGTATTTCCATAACTTACCTCTATATTTCGAGAAGCTTCATCCACTCGGCTAGAAAGATCACCAGAAGACATTTTCATACAAATTGGTGATTTATATAATAAGGTGGCCTTTGAGCCAGTAGGACGCCGTCTGCCGAGTCACCGCGTGACGTATGTGGAGTGAGGGTAAAAATAAATTGTTCGCAGAGGGCTCTTTGTGTAGTTTTCGTAATACTTAGATGATAGATAAATTGTCTGTGTGTGATAATTTATTGATATTTTTTTTAATACAAGAAACGAACTTCAATACCAGAAAAGCTAAATATTCAAACAGTTGTACGTACATGACATATATTTCTAGTTATTTTCGTTTAAGGCCGTACCTAAATTTTCCGGGGTCCAGTGCTGCCCCCATTTAAAATAAATCATTTTAAAGAAAACGTAGACATCATTTAAAATTGTGCAACCACCAAGTCCTAGATAACAATTCAAAGTATTTTATAAACTACTGTTTACAGTTTATAATGAGAACGTTAAGCTTTACTACGCACATTTGCGAAAAACGGCCACTTTTGGCCGTTTTTCGCAAATGTGCGGGGTGCGGGGTTCAGTGCTGCCCCCATTTAAAAAAGCACATTCGCTTTTTTAAATGGGGGCAGCACTGGACCCCGGAAAATTTAGGTACTGCCTTAAAAACAAACCACACAACCGAATGTAATAAAATTTTCTGGAAAGTATACCCTATCAAACAAAAATATTTTTTCAAATCGGTCCAGGCGTCTTCGAGTAATCAGGAAAAATACATAAAAAAAGATTCTGACGAATTGATAACCTCCTCCTTTATTTTGAAGTCGATCAAAAACTGCACACTCAAGAAAATACATATGATTTAGGGATTTTCAAGGCAAGAGTCGCTGGAAAGTGCTGGACGCAGGCCGGTCTAGAGCGGTCATTTTGGAAATCCCTGGGAGAGGCCTATGTCCAGCAGTGGACGTTATGCGGCTGGAATGATGATGATGATGACGGCAAGAGTGAATAGGCATTTTTTGAGTCTGCGTGTTACGCCTTAGACCTCATCTTAGCTTCCCGTCAGGCTAGATAGAGGTCAAACGCACTCAAATATATAAAAAAAAAATAAAAAAAAAATACTTTTTTTTATTACAATAGTAAGTAACACTTTATTTCACTAAAAACACATAAAATCATGCTGCATCGTCCTTGTAAATAATATAAAAAATATTAACAGGTACACCTTCCTAATAATGCCAACTTTGACAAGGCGTTGATACGAGTACTTATCACAGTCATGTCTTAATTTTTTTTTCCGAATGAACTATTATATGTTTTGGCAGGCTTTTTAACCACCAGCCAAATTTTTGGAGCAAGTTCAGTAACTGATACTTAACTACTTTCCATAAAAACAATTAACGAGAAACTAAAATAAAAATTCGCATTCCAATACAAATCAGCGCTCAGCCAAATGGATTTTGTATGGGAGGACGAAAAATTGTTATTGATTTTTAATAACTTTTTTTATAGAAATTAGTTAATTATCATGGACTGAACTTGCTCCAAAAATGTATACGATATTTATGTATGATCAGTTAAAAGTACTTATTATTTCTGGATTGTTTCTATCTATTTTAGACGCCAACTATTCTATCTGTCTCTCTTCTCCTAAAGGTTGACAGGGAGAGAATGCTTTAGCATTAAGTCTAGCTATTGTAGCTTTTGGCTCAATAAAGTTTAAATAAAAAAAAAAATAACCACGCCTTACATATTTTTTTTTATTTTTTATTTAACCGCACACTGTTTCGTCATCAATACCAATTACGTGCTTCATTCAATAACATCCATTGAAAATGAAATACCCTTACGGCAAAGTTTTGGAAGGATAAATTGATTCGGGGTTTATTAAATGTGACACGCTGTTTAAAATTCCTTTTACGTTTTATCGGAAAATTAATCCGAAAGGGCTGAAATTGATCAGATTGAGTCAGTTTTAAAATGTTTCTATATAAACGGGATATGAAACGGCATATTTATTTTAATTAATGGATCTATTTAAATATCCGTCGATTTACTGTAGTGTTTTTAAAGATTTTCAATTTTTTTTTTACATTATCGACTACTTTTTAAAATTCCGTACCGAAAGGGTGCCAGTCAACGGGACCCTATTATTGTGACAACACTGTCTATCCTTCTATCCATCCGTCTTTCACAGGGCTCTATCTCTTGAACTGTAATATATATATACATACTTGAAATTCTCACAGATTATGTATTAATTACTGTGGCCGCTATAACAACAATTACGAGACGAGACTCCAAATCTTTCCCTGTTTTTAGGAAGAGAGTAAAAGAGTATTATCTTTCCTTAATGTAATGAATAGTATACCTATATACTATATATGTATTTGTTTATAGTTAGGTATTTATATGTATATGTATTTATGTATAATATGTGTGTATGTTTATTGATGTATTGTTTATGTATATGTATGTTTAACATTGTAGATAAGTACTTATATGTATTTGTAGCTATAGTCTTTTGTACACGCCTACTACCTGTTTTCTTCAATTTTCCTCTCCTGTGTCTGCTGGAAGAGATTTCTTATGAAATAAGCAGTACCTATGTACTCTATTGTCTTACTTTGTACGTTCCTTTGTTTGTATGTTGTGTACATGAATTTTGGAAATAAAAATAAATAAATAAATAAACAAATATTAAAAATTTAAGTTAAACATTAAAGGGGGTCATCATACAAAAAAAGTGTTTTTTCCGCGTTCTAAAACATTGTACGGAGGTACGGATTACGGACCCTAGATTTACAAATCCGACTCGCACTTGACCGGTTTTTTTAAATTGATTAGACTGTATTTGCAATATTCTTTGAGTTTTATTTATTTATTTATACTTTATTGTACACACAATATACATGTTTAAGTACAACAGGTGGACTTAATTCTAAAAGCATTCTCTAACAGTCAAACCTTTGGGTCGATTGGAGAGTTTTATGTGTGTTAAAAGTTATGAAAGTGATATATTTTTTTTAAGAGGGACAGCGCCATAGTCTTTTTTGAGGACCAAGGTCTTTTTTGAGGACAAAGAACTTTTTGATTTTAATATATCGGTACTATGATAAGCCATCTCACAAAAAGTACTTTCTTTATAAGAGCTTTGAATTTACTGTTGTATTTAGCTTTGTATAACTGAGCCACTAAGCTTTTTAAATAATAATAAGAAGAAATATATTGTGTGTTTTTATATATAATCAACGAATAGGGTCGTTTCATATAAACCACAGTGTCTACGACAAATCACGCCTAGGCAGGTGGATTTAATCAAAGCCGCCGCTACTCTCTAATTTACGGCCTCTAATAGACTTACGTCTACTATACGTCAAGGGGAATGGACTTTTTCACACTATTTCCAGAGTATTGCCTATCTCTTTCTGATTTAACCCTAAAAAGATAATTTGCGTCAAAATTACTCACTTATTTTCGAAACATTGCTATATCTTCTTATATAGTAGGAAATTAGGAGATAACCTTACTTTGGACGAAGACAAAAATTTTAAAATTCTGAACATTGCCAAGCGAAAAATCTTCGGATCAAACCAGGAGCTCGATTGAATCCAAAACACAAACACGTCGTTTTGTTTTTGTTCTGTTACGATTTCTACCTGTCGACCTTGATTTCAAAAAAAAAT
Source organism: Acrobasis repandana (assembly GCA_963576875.1). Classification (NCBI taxonomy): domain Eukaryota; kingdom Metazoa; phylum Arthropoda; class Insecta; order Lepidoptera; family Pyralidae; genus Acrobasis; species Acrobasis repandana. The sequence continues at coordinate 2,293,280 of OY756230.1, read as the reverse complement.
TGCCCTGTGGTTTCCGGTGGAGTAGAATAGAATCACTACAAATCATCCCATGGATGTCGTAGAAGGCGACTTAGGAAATACAAATTAAAAAAAACTTGGACATCAGTGAGACCTGTCCAGCCCGTCTGATGGCCAGCGTGGAGTGTACACCAAATCCTCTGGCTGCTCTTGCAAAGTATGGCTCTGGCAGTACAGAGAGGGTCGTGCTCCTGCAGTGGAGACTAGAAAGACCTGATGATGATGATTCCAAAAAATTCAAAGCTACAAATATTTTTACATAAAAAAATACTTGTTCAAATAACGAAAAACTCAGGTAAGCTTCGGTTACAATAAATTCATTGGCATTCAGGGCCGCAGATAAAAAGGGTCAACTCCAATTTTCCATATTTTCCGTCCTTCGCTACCGGAGGGAGTGATAAGGTGGTTTTATCATTGGTAGGCCGCAAATTTGTAAAAATATATAAACCCTTTAGAGGAACGAGTCGAAAAGATATTTATTTACCTTGTAAATTGTGGTGTCACTCCTTTTTATTTTTACTTTTTCTAGCCTTATTTTTATAAAAATAATAATGTTAAGGGGCAACCGGGAGGTTAAATTCTAAGGCTCAATTTACATTGCCGCAACATCGAGGCGAATTTTAAGAAATTCACAGAGGGTAATGACTTCTATAATCAAGAAGAATACAGTACAAATTAGATAAATAATATTTACACAAATGTCATAATTTAACTAAATTTACAAATTGATATTAGTTCAATTTTATTAATGACATCATTCTTAATTTATAATTATGGCATAACAATGTATTCTCAGTCCACATGTCTAATTTTAATATCAGTTTAATTTCTAAATTGACTTATTTGGAGAAAATGCTACAGTGCAGTTTGTTGCCACTTCTGCAATTGCGCTTAGGAAGCGGCACTTAACTTAGCTGTAACTAAATGATCTGACGTCAACAGCTTTTGTGAAATTGACGTTTATCAAGTGATACAAGCATCAAAAGATGAATAAATGATGACTTTGAATAAAATAATTTGGCAATCCTCTTTGGGAGTCTCCTTGTTTCTTAAGACATGCTCAGGAAGAGATGGAGTGGTCCTATTCTAACCACACGGCTGGGAATCGTTATCCCAATAGACCTACCATTACAACTGTTGGGAAGAACATTCTCAGTAGTCCTACTGGTAGGTCTATTGAGACAAAAATTTCCAGTTGTCCTATTGGTCGGACAAACTTGGTAGGACTACTGGGACTTGCTCTTTTTAATAGGCAAAATAAAGATTTTCCACAACCTAGCATTTTTAGTAAACCATCCTATTTATTTATTTAAAAACTTTATTGCACAAAAATATTGTACAAGTGGTGGCCTAATGCCATATGGCATTCTCTACCGGTCAACCACTTATGGTTAAGACCAAGCAGAAAAATATGTGTGGCTGGCGTGATTAAAATATGTATAAAATTGCATAATTAAAAAAAGAAACTGATATTAAATATAACCTACTTATAATATATAGTCTAGATAAAAATAAATCAACAAAACATTAAACAAATATATACTTAACATATAAACTAATAACTATATATTATACATATACAATAAATACAAAATAATTAAATACATTAGGATGATTGTGCTAGACTAGGACTGTTGGAGAAACAATTAACGACTTGGGAGCCCTTCTGATAGACTCTGGCAGGGCATTCCAAAGCCGGATAGCCTTGATCTGGAACGAGTTGTCCATGAAGACATGTTCTATGATACACTATCACGTCTTTATCCCTAACGGGGCAGACAGAGCCTAGGGCGGCAAGTTCCAGGCCACTTTTAGCGTGATGGTGGGTATGAAGGTGGGAAAAAGAAATCACAATAGTGATTGTTTGCTAATCGCATCGCCTATTGATATGATACAGATTCTTGCCCATTCTCTCGGCTTTTCGGCTTTTGATCTGCGTGTGAAGAGAAGCAGCTGGCACATTCTGTTATTTTCTTTTCTACCAGACCAGCGTGGAAGAAAGAGAGATTTTCTAGAACCTAGTATTTTAAACAAACCATCCTATTCTTCTTTATCCAAAGCGCGTTCCCGGTTGCATCCTCAGCTGTGCTGTTTCGGAGCCCGGGGTGCGCTTTCCTGTTTTTTCTTCTCCAAATATTACGTACATGTCAATAGTCACCCAAGAATGCCAAAGACCTTGCTTTGGAGAAGAAATAGCCGGAAGAGTTTAAAGATTTGGCTATAGTTTTACGACCGGCCGCCTGCCTGACGTCAGCCCTCTTTGGGAATGTATTTGGGCGAAAAGTTTTACAACCGGCCGCTGCCCGACGTTAACCCTCCTTGGGAATGCAATTGTAGCACGAAATGTTTATGATTAATCCTTTAGTCGCCTCTTACGACATCCACAGGAAGAGATGGAGTGGTCCTTTTCTAATCCGAAACCACACGCGGGTAAAAAACCATCCTATTGTGCTTTGCAAATAGTTGATATACATAAAATGAACAACGGAATGAATAATAAATGTGTTGTTCAAGTGGTTATTTACATTATTGTGGTGCCATTTACATATTAAGGTCGTTGGCGCAGAAAACTAATATACCTTATATTGTCAACACATTATTTTTCTATTTATTGAATTCGTGTTGGTAAGCCTTCATCTTAGTGCGTGGGGTCGTATCCTCAGCTGTGCTGCTTCGGTACCCGGGCTGCGGTTACCCGCTTTTCCTTCTCCAAAATAGGTTGATTTTGATTACGATCAATCAGACGCATGTAAATGCGTATCCCCGTTTCAGTGCCAAGCAAAATTGAGCGTTAACAAATAATGGTAAAGTCTAATTTGGTTTGATATAGAAATAGGACGTCCCTATGGGACGACTATCGTTTTTAATTTATGGAGTAACCCCTCAGTATACAAGGATGCTAGTGAGAATGCTCTATATGGAAAAGTAAACAATAAACATGTAGGCAATATTCCCAATGCATCAGCAAAATAATTTTATCTTACACACACCTACTAGATACATTATCCGGAGGTATTGTTACATGATAAGAAATAATTTTCTATTTTCACCTAGCCAGTTCTTTTTACTCGTGAAAACATACGTTGAAACTATTGACTGAGCAAAAATTTGCTAAGCATTACGAAATCGGTAGTTATAGAGCATTGCAATACTCAGAATAATAATCGAACTTGAAAATAAATAAGTAGGTGACGAAAATTTTAATTTCACTACTCTAGTGTTTAAATTTTCATGGCACATCTTCATTTAGGTAATCCTTATTTACCATGCTGAAAGTAGAAAACATGATAACAAGTAAATGGCGGTTATTTTATTACTTTGTGTGTATGTAACTATATATGTTATTGCGTAAAAGACGCCAATGGCATTTTTTCATGACTTTGATAAAATTTTATATGTACGATACGACACTGTAGTTGAACCAATTTTTACATTATCTGCCACAAACTCTTATTTCTATTAAAGACAGACAAGACTGTCTGTCTGTGCGACCACGAAAGATGTACCTAACTCCTATTCGAAACGTTAGACCCTAAAAAAATGGTTCGTACTAAGCCCCGTTTATATACATAAATAATTTCAATTTTTTTTTCAAATCTCGATACTTAAAAACTAGTATTTAAACTCTTATTTTTCTATGTTCGGTGCAAATCCGACCCGCATGTTTTCAACCCTCCGAGCTGTAAGTAGAAAACAAGATAACGAGTAAATTCTAGCGGTTTATTTCATTACGGACGTCTGATGTTTTGGGCGTTGAATAATTCCGTGAATTCCCAACATTATGCTGACAATTCTGTATGCAAAATACTTGCGTGTTTGGCTCTCAGATACAGGCGTGTTTTTTATTGGTTTCATGCTTTTTAAGTATGTAAATGTTCAAGCATGTTGACTTAATCTGAAGGAAATAATATAAGAAAATCTGGAAAACATGTTACAGTAAATTGTTGCCTCTAAATCTGATTTAAAGTAATGGTAATAAAAAATACTGGCTGATTTTAAAATTAATGTTAAGGACAATACAATATAATACCCCTTATTACACAAAAGAAACAAACTAGGAAATGCGCAAAAGGAGGCCTTATCGCTAACTAATTTCTTGCAGGCAACCTCGCTCAAATGGAAAAAGTGATGGGAAATTAGGTAGTAAGTTATAGTTATTAATGAAAAAAAAAATGGTATAAGTAAATAGACAATTCTCAACGACAGTCAATACTATTCTATAACAATAAAAAACACAACGTACAACCTTCAAAAATCATTTCAACATACGGCATTGCACATAGTTAAAAAACATTTTTACTATCCAGTTTCAAAGAACATTGCCTTAAAAGTATTAAATTAATTAATAGAAGCTGAAGGTTTTACCGCCGTCTAAAAATAAAGTTCCGATCACGTCTGATCCTTGTTACCTACACTAGCTTGTCTTGATTGGAGAGCACATAGCCGATTGCCTAAGCACACATCATTAGCATAGTGCGGTCTTTACTGCGGTTAGGATCTACCAGCGCCCGTAGCATAAGACCGGCGTTAGCATTTATCGAGCGATAACATCTATCGCTATCTCACTCTACCTAATAATAACGAGCGGGATGAAACTAGTCCATCCCGCGATATATTTGTCTGAGTTTATCAACGGTGCCATGCCACGGGAGTAGGTTAGCTAGTCTTGTAATAAAGATGACCTTATGCAATTTTATTCCTCATTTTCTGCTCAGTTTTAAAAGTTTTAGATAATAAAAATAACTTCAAAGCTCCTAATAAGTGGGCTAATACTGCGGTGTTAGATGTTTTAAACTGCCTAAAGGCATCCGTTACAGCTTGACGACTGTTATACAATGGTAACAGTCGGGACCAACAGCTTAATATTCCCTCCGAAGCATGGAGAAGCTCGAAAATTTTGAGCCACTTTTGGTTACCCATCCAAGTGCGGACCACGGAAACTTTAAATCACTTGTAATAGGTACTCTTAAGAGCGCCCTTCCTGTCTTACTTTTCATAAAAATGCTCGTACGTGATTATAGCTTTGTAACAGGTCTTTCTTTAAAACTTTTAAACTAATAGGTATTTTGTGCGCTATTTCTAGGTTTCTATTGAAATAAAAAAAATTTGTAGAAACAAATTCAGTATAAGCCTCCAAAAATCTGATTTTTGCTCAAATTTTACCTAAACTTCAACCGTTCATAAAGTACTCATAAATTGTAAAAGTAAAGAAAATATTTTGATATAAACCTCGCAAATGTAATCAAGATTCTAAATGAAAAACATTTATTTTACAAACTTGTAAGGCTTACTGAAAAACACGTATTACCTGGTACAAGTTTTGTGAAATTTCCGCACCATCTTTTTTGTACAATGTTATCGCCTTCTCACTCGCTGCTGCATGAAATTGCATTGCGCTGGATGAAACAACAAGCTTTTCTCAATCATGCTCGCGTTGACGATAGACGGGCCGAGAAGCATCCTCTTATCGTGCCATCAAGCTCCTCGAATCAGTCAAAGCTACTAAAGCCACTATCTATAAAAAAAGTTTTAATCACGACCGAGTTCCGACCCTAACCCACACTAGCTTGTCTGGATTGGAGAGCAAATAGCCAATTGCCTCAGCACACATCATTAGGAAAGTGCGATTAAGAGCAATCAGATCTTTTGTTCTATCTGGGTAGAGACCTACTTCGACTTTGAACAAGAAGACTCTCTGATTACTTTTAGTAAAATGTTAATGCAGAAGCATTTTAATGTAATTAATATTCAGAAGGAGGAATCAGAATAGTAAAGAAGGGTGTTACTAGTATACCTAGATGACAGACTTTGAGGATTTTTCTGCTCTGCTTTGCACTGGCTTCAAAGTCTTTAAAAGTGACTTTTCTGGTTGTGGGACCCTTGGCGCCATCTTATACACAGAAAACACTAAAGTCGAGGGAATTAAAAAATAGTTGTTTGTTCGAACAACAACCGAGCGAATGAGAGATACTGCAGCTTGGACCGAAAATACCTATGAAAACTACACAAAACCAACGTTTCGTAGCCCCCTGATTTCTCCTCTATAACTTAATTGATTTAATTTCTTTTTTTTTTTAATTAAAAAATGCTACTGTTCCTATATTTTATTCTTATAACATAATCCCGTATTTTTTGTTTGCTTGATGTTTGAACACGGTGGAAAATCTTACAATTTTTTTCAGATTTATGGAGGTTTGTATGTCTTTTAACAATTAAATTATAAAAAAAGAACATAATATTATACATGCCAAAGTTCGATAGATTTTTTTGGAAAAAAAAACATAACTCTACTCGTACTATCCAGCCAGACATCAGGACTTCCTTTGTATGGAAATACGGCCCTAATACAAGTACGGGAAAGCACACTCTGCACTCCGAATCAGTAAGGATAAGTCTAATGGTGCAATCGAAAACATGCTTAAATGATCCAAAATTTCTCCATTGTCCAAAAATCTCATCATTAGAACAGTTTGATCTTGAATTTATACATGACATATTTGATTTCCCTTTGGTATATCATTCGTAAAGGTGACTAAGGCCGTACCTAAATTTTCCGGGGTCCAGTGCTGCCCCTATATAAAATAAATCATTTCAAAGAAAACGGAGACATTATTTAAAATTTTGCTACTATCAAGTGCTAGGTAACTCTTCAAGTATTTTATGAACTACTTTTTACAGTTTATAATGAGAACGTTAAGCTTTACTACGCAAAATTGCGAAAAACGGCCACTTTTGGCTCATGTGCGTAGTAAAGCTTAACGTTCTCATTATAAACTGTAAACAGTAGTTCATAAAATACTTTATAGGGTTATCAAGGACTTGGTAGTTGCAAAATTTTAAATAATGTCTCCGTTTTCTTTGAAATGATTTATTTTAAATGGGGGCAGCACTGGACCCCGGAAAATTCAAGTACGGCCTTAAATTAGAGTGGAGCAAACCTTTTGATTAGTTCGTAACTCAATGACATTGCATGATATGACGAAGTTTCTATACAAGCTGTCATAGTACGACATACTAATCATCTTTGTCTATGTATTGACCTATTCATCTATTTTTTATCAAATAAAAAAATAGGTAAACAGTTCGATTTATGACGAAACAGCTTTCTAGTACTAATAGTTTCTGACTAAAACCACAGACAGACAGAAAGACATGGCGAAACTATGAGGGTTCCTTGTTTACTACGGAATTTTAAAAATTAAGCAATATAGTCATTGACTCTAATGTATTTCCGTAAAACAGACTAGTTCTAATAAACTAAAATATTAACCAAAATCTAGTAAACAAGTCTACACACAAAAAACTGAACACATAAACATGATTGTATAATAAAATGGGCGGTAGGACAAAAAAATACTGTAGCGTGTTCGTAAAAGCATTTTCCTAAGGTGCTAAGATAATTTGATTGGATTTTGTTTGTTCCGTTCTTTGAAGAAGGATTCAATTTATTTATAAAAGCCAGACAGCCTATTCATACTGAATCTATTATACCTCTTGGACAAGAAAAATACATAAACAGATTCACTTAGTATTTATTTAAACACGTACTTACCTAAATATTACACAAACATGGAAATAGGTAAGTATGCCTTCTTTGCTCTATTTTGAACGTTCCTGTCTGTATTATCTACAAAAAGGGAGACTTATACCTAGTAGCAGGGCTTGGAATATCGTTAAAAATCTGGTAACGTTAATTCTGTCAAACAGCGTTCACGTTATCAGCAAAGATAACGTTATGCCGGGTAACGGTATTTTTCCCTATTTACCGATAAATCAGATAACGTTACCAATTATATTAACGGTAAAAGGTATTGTTAACCCTGTATTTCTTTTCGATATTTGACAGAATAAATTGATGAGAGTTTGTCTAGTAGGCTACTAGAGCTATTTATATAATATTTTACAAGTATTGAAAAAAGTATCGTTACTTATATCGTTAATTGATAACGTTATAAACTGTATTATCGATACTCCTTATAACGTTAATACCTGTATGAAAATAACGTTATTTAACGTTACTTTTAGTGTGAATTTGGTATCGTTAACAAGCCCTGCCTAATAGTAGTCTATTATTAGGAGGGCAGATAATGTAGATAGGTAATATAAACAAGGCTCCACTGAAAACCAGCGTCGTCTTCTCGGCAACAAGTTCGATGACATATGCTGAGTGAAACCTTTTTTCCTAGGATCTCACAATACTTACCAACATAGACACACTGCAATAGATACCAGCTCTATGCCGTAGTAAATGTGCCTAGTCATTTTAAATTTATTTTATATCTGCTTTTCAGATAATATTGGCTAGGTACCTCGGTATTATATTTGTTTTAATTTTAATAATTCTATACGAAATCCTATGTTGTCTTCTTCTATGAGTTAACTTTAGTAAATTGTATGTTTTGTGTTTTTCTGCAAATAAAAATTTGTCTATGTCTATGTCATCAATAATAAAAAAAAATATCCAGTATGCTTTGAAAATGAGCACCTTCTCGACGAAATAAAAAGAATAAGTCTCTCTGTACAAACGCACTAAAAAAAATTAATTTAATTTATTACCAGCTTGTATTTAGCTTGCCTTGTTTGTTGTTGTTTGGGTCAAACTTTGCAAGTTAAATTTGGGTCTCTTCCCGGTGTCCAATTAAGATGACATTTTATATGCTAATGTAAATCAGATGATAATACAATATTATTATAACAAGAAGCTGATCTGATGATGGAGCCGGAAGGTGGCTATCAGGAACCCTGTAATAAAATGATGCAACTCATCATTCAAATTGTGCTAATCACACGATACATTTTGACACAAATAATCTAGCAAAATCGTTTAAATAAAAAAAAACTGAGTAAAATTCAAAACCTAATCACTACAGCAAGCACAAGTTTTTATAAGCGCCATCTATCCACAGGCCCGGTCAAAACTTCCTAAGAAGCGGCGTCGGGTGCTCCCCGTCGAGCAACCCCGGAGAAAACGCGACGCTAGCGCCTCCAACCGCCGCGTGAATGCTGTGAAACATCCAGTGGTTCTGAAGGATCTCTCCCCGGGAAGCAACAAATTCGGTGAGTCACAAGGTTAGTTTTCGGTTGGAAACGAAGATGGCTTGATTCGTCTTAAATTAGGAGAGGTTTGAAATGGGTTATGATTTGGATGGCTAGTATAAAGGTACACGTATTCTGCTCTTCGACAGTATTAGTAAATTTTCTTAGACATAGCAACTGAGTTAAGTTTGTGTTGAATATTCAACAACTGCAATTGTTAATTGCAATTATTCTGAGTACCTTCTTGTATATTCAACACAATTATTTTGTAATCCAGGAATTATTAAATTAATGCATACGGGAATTAACGCGAAACGTACCTTTTTTTATTTATTTTGCTGACGTTTCGTTCGGGTTTCACCGAACGTGATCCCAGCTTGACTGAAGCAGCGATGACGCCTACGCCTCCCCCTGCCCGGTGTGATCTTCGTCCACCGTCATATTGTTCATTTTCCAAGTACCGTCACACACTACACTCACAGTGTCCCTATTCCGTAACGCAACCGTATTCTGGTGGTTAACCGATTGTGCACCAAACCGGGGTTGTGTTTTGTTAATCACTGGATTCCACACTGCTGACAATTTAAGGCCATCTTCTCGGTTGAAATTGTTAGGATGTTTCTTAATTTCAATCGCCTCACGTACCATCCTAGTGCGATAGTGGCAATCGCCAGCGAGGACTTGCGTACGATGTAATTCAATCCAGTGATTAGCGCCTGCTTCGAGTAGATGTTCTGCAATGGCCGATTTGGTGATTTGTCGGTTCTTTACAGCGGCGATGTGCTCCTTGATCCTCTCAGCTATAGTCCGCTTAGTTTGACCTATATAGGAAGCACCGCAACTGCAATCCACCTTATAGACGCCTGGAGTTTGTAGTGGCAGCACATCCTTCGGAGTGCCTACCATGTTGATTACTTTACTACATGGTGTGTATACTGTAGGTATAGAATTAATTTAATAATAATGCAACGCGATAGTTGAAAAGTAATCCAGGAATTCTTAAAAATCTAGTCAAAATTGTAAAATTAATTATTTTTGTGAATGTTTGAGTTTACCAGAGCCAGTTTTGGCTGTGGTGCTTTGAAGCCCAAATTGCACACTGTGCTCTCCGGTTTATAGCTGGTATTCAAATATTTTTTGTAATAGCAACACTGAAGTCTCCATAATGTAGCAAAAATAATTAAATAATTTGTGCAAATACGGCGGCTCTAATTTTCTAAACTTTGAATTGCATGATCATAAGTAACAGTTAATAAATCATCCATATAAACAATTCCAGGAGTCAACGGCATGAACATGATCAGCCTGGCGTTACAAGCACCGCCGAGTCTCCTGCGACCACCGACCACAACGACCCAGCCCCTGCAAGCAAGAGCTCCAATCGGTAAAACACTTGTAGTATTTCAATCTGATGCTTTTAAACGTGATAGAAGCTTTATGGGATCCAAGAGGAAAAAAAGCGTAAGGATTACAGAAAATAAATCAGCATAGAAATTTAAAGGACTATGAAAATAAATGTGTCAGAAATTGTCTACGTTTTATAACATGGCACTCTGCGTGCAGTTAGACCAATGATGTTAATAATTTATACATATACATTTAAAAAAATGAAAATTTAAAACAAATACAACTATTCAATATCTAGATAATTTATAAAAATCATATTTCAACATGGCATTTTACATTTATAACATGCGTGGTAGATCTAAGACTTTTTTGCACAATATTTCTTCTCGCTTTATTTAATATCACATAACTATTTTGTAAGGTAGTATTTTATGTAACATTGTATGATCTTTGAATATCTATTTTAAAATATAATAATTTTGAATAATAATAAGCAAAATCTTTAAATCTGTTGTTTTAAGTACTATATTAAAAGTATGCAATTAGCTTTAGAAGTAATTAGTGTATGATTCTGCATCGAATATATCCTTACATATTGGTATTATCTCTTGCAGTTGAGAGTCCAATTATCAACACGCAGTCCGGAGCCATATCCCTAGCGTCATTGCAACCACCACTGATGACAGCCCCTCCCCTGCAACCAAGACCTGCAACCACGGGATCCTTAGATCTGATGTTACCATTGCAACCAAAACTATTACCCGGATACAACCTACAGTCATCATTTCTCTCCAGCACCCTATCGACTGTCCGACCACCAGATTTACCCGGTAAAATTGCAGATTTTAAACCAAGTGTAGAAATGATAGTTGAAAATAGAGAGTTAGTATCTGAAAGTTCAGCACGTGATAGTAATATTGATTCTGGTAAGAGTTGTGAAAATTTAGATAGGGTTTCTGATATTCAAAACAGTGTTAGTAGTCCTAATGAAAGTGATGATCAGAATGTAGTAAATGATGCTTACAATGCAGAAACAGATAGTTCGTATAAAGATGAAATTAATTCAAATGTAATAGATGCCAAAACTGACACTAGTGTAGTTAGTAGCTCAAATGATAATAGTCCTAATAATAATTCCTATTAATTTGTTTCATTTCAATTGTCACCGGAAAAAATTGAACAATAATCAGATTTGTTCCTGTGCTAATACAAGTATGTTTCAATTATTAAATAGATAGACGGTAAATAAAAAATTCTAGTTGTATAACCCCAAATACTATGAAAAATGTCTCCCATTAAACTAAAGCGAATGATGTAATTAATGGTTCTATGAAGTCTTTTCTCTTAGATTTTCTAGTTTCAATTGTAAAAACTTTATAAGGTTATCTTAAATACAATTTTGTCACCAACTAGATATTGAAGTATATAATAAAGGAAAAGGTAAAATATGTGAAAGTGTAGATATAAATTCAAAATAAAAATTAACCAACCTTAAAATCGTCTCGACCAAAGTAGATTAGTCATAGTTTTTTATTGTCAACAAAAACGTTATTGTATATTTTGTAAAGAAGACGAGACAAAAATAATTATTTAATGCTGTAGAGATTAATCTTATTTTTTATTTTTGAATAAAATAAAATGTCTTGTTTAACTATTGATCGCATGTATTACTTTTTTTGATTTTCGATTTACTGAAGAATGTAACCACAGAGTATTATGTATCTATACCTAATTATCCATATTCCATAAGGAGCACGAAATACGTACGTAGCTACGTGTCTGCGTTACAGTGTCAAGCAACATTGAGTGCTATGAAATGATGATAAAGTCTAATTTGGTTTGAAATTGAAATTGGATGACTGTCGTATTATTTTATGGAGTATTCCTGTTCATTATTTGATAACTATGCATTATTTTTACTATTTGTATTACATGCAATTAAGGGTTGTTTGTATATTGTTTAAAAGTTTAAGTACTATCACTGAAATTATTCAAAATAATTTTACGATATTTATCCTATTTTGAATATTGAAATACTTACTCTATATATATATTTTTTTAAATACAGTTTGCGACAGCCAGTGCAGCGAAGTTTCAATACCACACCGTCACTAGTCTGTCTGAGCCTAGTGTATGATTCAAATCAAAGCATTTGAATTATTCACACTTCAATTATAACTAGTAATTTTAAGTCAAATATATTTATATGTTTTGATTCATCAACAGAGATGTCTGATTTATATAATACCATAATTACTTAAAAAGAATAACGCTTAATTTTATAATTAAAAAGTGATTTTTAATTATATTTTATGCTATGAAATGTTTCATTGCTTCCAAGTTTTATTTAACTTCTGTGGTTGGAACAACTATTTAATTTTCTTGAGAATAAAGGGCCATTTACACAATGCTGATTTCTGGCCTATTGCATACAATTTAATTTTATTTAGACCAATTAACATTTTATTTAGACCATGGACAAACAATACCAAAGAACTGACAATTTCATACTTTAAAGCGTAATTCGATTTTCAGTTTAAATTCTGTAGCTAGGGAGTTACTAGTTCGAAAGATTAGAGGTAGTTTAGTATTGGTATCGCTTAATTTAGGAAAGATGGCAGTACAAGCGATCATTTTCTAAGAACAAACAAGTACCATCTCTGATTTTTCGTTGATACCATCAGCCTAAGCACCTAGCATCCTTTGTATGGCTAGCGGGCCAGATATAAGTGACATACCTACACACATACATACAATCACGCCTGTTTTCCACAGGGGTAGGAAGATACTATGAACCTCCACTTGCTACGATCCTAACAGACCTCTTTCGCTTCATCTACACTCATCAACCTCTTCATACATGCCCTTCGGTTGCGGGTACTTCTTACCTCTCCTTTTTAGGGTTCCATACCCGAAGGGTGCCAACGGGACCCTATTACTGAGACTCCGCTGTCTGTCCGTCTGTCTCAGGGCTCTATCTCTTGTACCGTAATAGCTAGACACCTGAAGTTTTCACCGATTATGTAATACTGTGGCCACTATGACAACAAATACTAAAAATGAAAAAAAGTTGAAAATTAAAGGGGGTCGTCATACAAAAAACCTGTTTTTTTCAGCGTTTTGAACTAAATCTTTATAATGGCATTAACTAGATACTTGAAATTTTCATAGATTATGTATTACTATGGCCGCTACTAGTATAACAACAAATACTAAAAATAAAAATAAAAGTTAAAAATTAAAGGGGGTCGACATATAAAAAACTTGTTTTTTTAGCGTTTTAAAACATTATACGGAGGTACGAAACTCTTCATGTACGAGTCTGACTCGCACTTGCCCGTTTATTTTAGAACGTCTGGCATCTATAAATAATACAGAATATTGGTTTTCTAGCAGATTATGCCTTTTTGTATGGGGTTGTCAGTCCTGTTGTATTTGTTTATCCATGATTCAGACTATGCAACTCATATTTTGATTCCATTTAATTGTATGCAAAAGAAAAAAAACTAGCAGTGTATGAATGGGCCTTGAACATTAAATCCCACAATGTGCCAAGGTGTAAATTGTAGATTACATAGAAAACTTAGGTTATGAAAACATGGCTGTTGAAAATTATACCAAAATTAATGGTTGGATAGAAACTAGGTTTAAATATCGAGATGAGGAGAATCCCTTCAGATATTGTTAGTAACTTAAAAATATCCTAGGTCTAGCATATTTTTCTAATGTTACAGTTTTTGTCATTGTTTTTTCAAGTTGCTGAATTTGTTATTCAAACTTGGGATTGTGACATTGCGAATTTTAGTTTCTTATTCCTGAGTAAGGAAAAGATATGTTCGGCGAATTTAATAAAGATTTTATGGGATGAAAGGTCAAGAAATCAAGTTGATAAGTGTGAACTACGAAATTTACCTACGTGCAAAGATTACATACCCGTTGATTTAGTCGAGTCGTCTAAGTTTTTGACACAGGGTTTTTTTAATTAAATCTGCCTACGTCACTTGAATCTCACAAGACTACAATATTAATATTTATCTTTGTTTGTCTATAATGGTATTCATCTGTGATAACATATAAGTTTGAATAACAAATTTGAGTGTTTTATTGTACCTCTATTTTGTTGTTTTAATAAACAGACCGACGTAATATCTGAAGTTTTATTCAAAACATTAATTCATAAGTGAATTAAAGTTAGTTTTTATGCTTCGTCTAGCCCGTCGTGAGTCACGACTCGTGACCGACGTCGTACCTGAAAGTACAAAAATGATGTTAAATTAAGTTAAACGTTTCCCGTCCAGTGTCTGGCCACGACCAATGACGACCTCCGTGCTGTAATGGTCAACACGCTAGTCCGCCAATCCGGAGGTTCTGGGCTCGATCCCCAGCCAGGGCAAGTTGGAAAATAGTCTTTTTCAAATTGTCCTGGGTCTTGGGTGTTTATCTAATATGTCTTCTTCTTCATCCAAACGCGTTCCCGGTTGTATCCTCAGCTGTGCTGCTTCGGAGCCCGGGGTGCGTTTTCCCGCTTTCTCTTCTGCAAATAAAACATGTATGTCAATGGTCACCCAAGGATGCCAGAGCTTGTGTTGGAGAAGAAATAGCCGGAAGCTTCAAGATTTGGCTATAATTTTACGACCGGCCGCCTGCCTAACGTCAACCCTCTTTGGGAATGCAATTGTAGTACGAGATGTTCGTGTTTAATCCTTTAGTCGCCGCTTACGACAGCCACGAGATGGAGTGGTCCTATTCTAACCCGAAAACACACGGGTTTTTTTTAAATTTGGTTTATCTATACATATTATAAAATATAGTATCGTTGATTAAGTATCCCACAACACAAGTTTAAATCTTACTTTGGGGATAGCTCAGTCAGTGTATATTTATAGGGATCCCCTATAAATATATTTTTTTTAGTGCATTAGGTATAACATTAATACGGTATTTGAGTATATATGAGAAAAAATCTAAAAATATATTCTCGATATAGCTTAGGCTAAAACAATAGGAAATTGTTAGTTTTAGTTCATAAAATAAAAATATTCTTTTAATTTAAAAGAAATTTATTCAATTTAAAGTTTTCAGATTTTATTATCTGTAAAATTTATATGCATTTTTATTGCACTACTCGATTGAATAAACATTTTGTATTTTTAGGCGATTTATTAGCACCATTGTATATAATTGAGACACTGTATAAAAATTGGCCAAGTGCGAGACGGACTCGCCCATGAAGGGTTTCGTAGCAGCAAGTAACATAATATAAAAGTTCTTGTAGTTCGTTGTTGACTGAATGAAAGGTAAATTGCGGTTTACGATTTATGACGTATTAAAAAAAAGCTACTCACTAGATCTCGTTCAAACCAATTTTCGGTGGAAGTTTGCATGGTAATGTACATGAAATATATTTTTAGTTTTATCATTCTACTTTACTACTTTAGAAGTGTCTCTCGCACAAACTATTCAGTTTAGAAAAAAATTATATTAGAAACCTCAATATCATTTTTGAAGACCTATCCATGGATACCCAACACGTATGGGTTTATTGAAAAAAAAGATTTGAGTTTCAGTTGTAAGTATGGGGAATCCCCAAAATTTATTGGTTTTTTTTTTTCAATTTTTGTGTGAAAATCTTAATGCGGTTCACAGAATACATCTACTTACCAAGGTTCAACAGTATAGTTCTTATAGTTTCGGAAAAAAGTGGCTGTGACATACGGACGGACAGACAGACAGACATGCCGAATCCATAAGGGTTCCGTTTTTTGCCATTTGGCTACGGAACCCTACAAATGGGCGTAATACCCTATTGTAGAATGCATATTTTTGCCATAGTGTGATATATATGTAGAATGCTACCCGTGTAATTCCGGGTTAGAATAGGACCACTCCATCTCTTCCTGTGGATGTCGTAAGAGGCGACTAAAGGATTAAGCACAAACATCTCGAGCTACAATTGCATTCCCAAGGAGGGTTAAGGTCGGGCGGCGGCCGGTTGTAAAACTTTTCGCACAAATACATTCCCAAAGAGGGTTGACGTCAGGCAGGCGGTCGGTCGTAAAACTATAGGCAAATCATATATAATATTTCCGGCTATTTATTCTCCATTTTGCAAGGTCTTTGGCATCCTTGGGTGACCATTGACATGCATGTTATATTTGGAGAAGAAAAAGCGGGAAAGCGCACCCTGGGCTCTGAAGCAGCACAGCTGAGGATGCAACCTGAACGCGCTTAGACGAAGAAGAAGACCCTATTGTAGAATGCATATTTTTGCCATAGTGTGATATATAATTTAATGTAGTGTAAGAAAATTTTAATTTTGTTCCTAAAGTTGCCAAATATTTGCTAGTAACCCAGCCTTCGAGCCAGTATGCTCACCTTGCATAATTAAATTTCTAGTCAGGACAGCCTCTTATCAAAGCCTATACCAAATATTGACGTAGCAACACCGAACACAAGCTCTAGCCTTCAGTTCTGTTTCACCTGCAACGAACTAAAATGATTCTAAAAATTTTCGGCCTAGATATATCTCCTATTTCAAATTCCTGTATGCTCCAAATAGTAAATCACAATTTTGTTAGATTAAAACCTTTAGGCCCATCTCGTAGCCAGATTTAATAGCTAGCTACTAAATGGAAAATGAGCTTTCCTATTTTGTAGCTAGTTACCAAATGGGAACGACTTTCCCATCTCGAAGCCAGTAACGAAATGGGAACGACTTTCCGAGAGGTACAAAAAAGTATCAGATCGCAGAAATTAGCTTTTAGAAATTATGAATACAATACAACCTATTGTTATGAAAAAAAATGATTTTATGGAAATGATGTAACAAACCCGAAATTTGCTTTCCATAGAAACGCGGACCAGCTAATCGGTCAACTGTTTTTTTGTTTTACGCCGTATGACCAATTTTTTTACGTTTTACGCCGTGTGGTTTGTGTTTTTAGGGTTTTGGTTAAAACTCACGTGAGACACAGACATTATCACGCATCGCTAACATCAGGGCCTGTCTCACTCCCCGTTTAGGTATCAAAAATGTACCTACATTATTACTATGCGCGCAGGCGGCCCCTCCGGGTGGTAAATTCAGTTATACGAATCGTTTGTCCAAAGTAATAAGAATAAAATTGGCTTGCAATGGATGTCTAGGTATCTATACGAAAAGGTGCTGAGTTCTGACGTGAGCTTTAGCTCACTCAATGTGGCTAGCATATTTCATATTTACACACATATTTCTTTAAATTTCTTTGCTGAGTGAGACTTCTGTACGTTAGTATTATTTATTCTGTGGTACGGCTTAGGACATTCTTCGTGTGCGCGTCGTAACAGGTGGGCCAGTAGCTGACTTTTTACGTGAGTTATCCTTATGTTATCATTCGAGGGTATTCCCGGTTGCATCCTCAGACCTCAGCGGTAACGCTTCAGAGCCCGGGGTCTGCTACTTAACCTAGGTGATTCGACGAAGTTACTGGTTTTTACACAAAGCGACTGCCGTCTGACCTCCTCAACCAAAGGGTAGACTAAAACCGATCCTAGAATAGGTTTAAACAAACGCTAGATGGAGTTCGACACCCACAGCTTTACATGCCTTCCGAAGCACGGAATCATCTTTGGAAAATCCGATGATTCAAGCTTGCAATATCCTAACCAGACTGGAAACCACTTTTTACAAAGTATGCACCCCAGTAGGATTTGATCCTACGACCTCCGGATCAAAAGGCAAATGCCTTGACCACGGAGGCAGTATCCCTTGTATCGTATATTAATAATATCCGAGACAAAGAAGAGAATAAGATAATTGGGTAACTAAGCCACCGAGCTCCACAAATGTGGGCTCTGAATTCTGAATATTCAGGTGCCATGCAACTTGATCAAAGTTAACAAGTCTGCTCGCATGTAGCTGCTGCATTTAATATGCATCGCCTCCATTGTCTTGGTGCACGATGTTTAGCTGAGATTAAAACAGATAGGAAACTTTAGATATGCTAATTTGGTACCCGCCACGGCTTGCAGTTGTTGCTAGGCAATGTTACATTGTTGGATACATGTTTCTTTGTAACTGTAAAGTACTAGTAATTACTTTATTTCCTTTACTTTACTCATTAGCAGTAGCGGATTTACTATCTACTCTATCTTCATGGACAACTCCTTCCAAATCAATGCTATCTGGCCATGGAATGCCCTACCAGAGTCTAT
This sequence comes from Acrobasis repandana, assembly GCA_963576875.1. Classification (NCBI taxonomy): domain Eukaryota; kingdom Metazoa; phylum Arthropoda; class Insecta; order Lepidoptera; family Pyralidae; genus Acrobasis; species Acrobasis repandana. Next base: position 2,274,686 of record OY756230.1, on the reverse strand, counting down.
CAGAAGGGCTCCCAGTCACAATGGCATTGAAGCAGGTGGTACATAAATTCTCCAGCAGTATAGTACAGTCATCCGATATAATATATTTTCTATGTTTTGTTATATCTAAGACTGTAAAGTGAAGACCTAGCATAGAGAATCGTGAAAGGAAAGAGGGGAGGCCTTTGCCCAGCAGTGGGACAAAGATGGCTAGTTAAAAAATGTTTTATATATGTATAAAGATGATATGCGTGCATAATGGTCTTAAAACCAAAGATGTTTAAAGACCGTGCGAAGTGGAGAAGAAAAAGCCGAAAAGTAGACCCCGGGCACAGCAATAGAGCTGAGGATGCAACTGGGAATACGCTGAGCTGAGATGAGATAAAGATGAAAAAAGCCACTTTTGGCAAATATGCTAAGAAAAGTTTTACTGTATTGTACAATATATTTATGTGCAATAAAGTTTTAAATAAATAAAATCCTATTTGCAAGTCTAACCATATTTCGTCGCCTCTAACCACAGTTTTCGTTTGACTACTTCTGTGGCCTAGTAGTCATCATGTCACACCGGAGGTCCCAAGTTCGATCCCCGGTACGCAGGTCAAAATGGAAAATGATCTTTTTCAGATTGACCTGTGGGTCTTGGATGTTTATCCATATATGTATTTGTTATAAAATATAGTCTCGTTAAGTTAGTATCCCGTAACACAAGTGTCCACTTAATAGAATTCTTAAGGCTTTTCTACAGACACATACATCACACAATATCAAAAACACGATTTAACATGTTTTGGCTCCATAGAAAAAAATCGCAAACATACCCCTATCACCTCTAAAAAATTATAAGTATTTTATATGAAAACTATATAAAAAATTATAAAAGGTTATTGTATAAATTAATTAGAGGTATATTGTTGATTTTTTTCTATCGAGATATAAATGCTTAATCGTCTTTTGGATAGTTTATTTACAGTTATTTTTCAAAAACACTCACAGTATTGTTAACTGTGAACCCAGAACGCCTTAAAAGTTACTCACGACAAAGTAAACACACACTGTACTCTGTTTTCAAAATTATCCATGCTTTAGTTTTGCATATGTAGGACTGTACGTAGCGCACTGGACAAAGAACAAAAACTGGTAATGAGCGCCGCATGAGGCCAATTACTGTTACTGTAGCCCCTAGATAAGGAAATGTATTTCGTATCTGCTGTGTTCCACTGTGCTTTTAATTTTTGTAAACCTACTTTAGTTGGCGAAGTTTCAAAACTTTTTAAATTATCACGTTTCATATCGTGTGTAAATTTTTATGTACTATCAACACTTAGGTACTTACTTGTAGAAATAATTTAGTTCAGTTTCATTTGATAGTTTGAACGTGTGTAGGGGGGGGGGGGGGGGGGGCGATAACCCTATAATTTGTCTTTTAATGTTTTTTGGCAGCTATAATTATTATTTTAAATGCAAAGTTAAGATAAATATATTTTTTTATAAATATAATAAAATTTAAACCCATGATGATATGGACGTCACGTTTGGAACAGTAAACATACATATTTCCTTTGGGCTTTTGTATTTTTTGGCATTTTTAGGGTTCCGTAGTCCACAAGGAACCCTTATAGTTTCGTCAATTAAATTGGACTAACCCCAACGTGTGTGGTATCGTTGAAAAGGTCTTTTAAAATGCAACAAAACTGCTTAAAAACTGTGTAGATCAAACCCCCCAGTCTTGAGATAATCTAATTCAAAGTTAAAATTTGAGGTGTCCACCCACCGTAACTTTTAAAATAATACTAAAATAATTCTGAAAAAAATGTGGTATATACCTCAAAGTATGTACTTTCAATTAAAGCTATAGCGGTCTCGGTATCATAGATAGTTATTTTTTAATACGTCATAAATCGTAAACCGCAATTTACCTTTAGAACTTTTCTAGTATGTCACTTGCTGCTACGGAACCCTTCATGGGCGAGTCCGACTCGCACATGGCCGTTTTATTCAAATTGTCCTGGGTCTTGTGTGCTTAATTATATCTTTACGTATTTATCATAAAATATAGTATCAATGAGTTACGAGTAGTATCTCATAACACAAGTTAAAAACTTACATTGGGGCTAGCTCAATATGTCCAATTTGTCCTTATTTATTTATTTATTTCATAAGCCAACTCAAAGTAAAAAAAAAACGAAACAGGAAAACAAAAGAATCGACTATTAAAATTAAATGCCACTAGAACAATAATCTCCAATATCTTGAAAAAACGTTGCCAGTTATTAAATTCTCCACCGAAGATAAAGCTTTTCAATTGTCTTAATTAAAAGCTTAGAGGATAACAAGTCGACCTGTTAGATTCGTATAAAAAAGATAATAATCCTATTTGTTATCTTTTATAGATACACGTAGGAAATACTTATCTTAAGCGCTAGTAGTTTTTACTTTTATATAGTCAAAATTATATTATACCCCCTGAACAAGCGAATTGAAAGACAGGATTAACCCGTTCAACAATAATTAAATACGAGTATATTAACAAAAAAAAACTGACTTCATTTTTCTTAAAGTTCTTCATCATGTCTTCACCAAATTAATATGAGACCAACTTGGTAGTAAAGGCTTTCAAATACAAAAAGAATCATCAAAATCGGTTCACAATTGGCGAAGATATCGTGTAACAAACATACAAAAAAAAATACAGTCAAACTGATAGCCCGCTCCTTTTTTGACGTCGGTTAAAATAAAGTCTACATCAAAGGTACATAAGATACATTATTGCTCTTTGGTCTACATAGTCATGTCAGAAGTCGCCTGCGGTCGTGACGAGCAAAAAGCTTGGACGTATACCTCCAATATTTCTGGTGACGAGTCGAAAAAAAATCGATTTATTACGGGTATGTCCCTACCACGTACATAATAAACAAAATACTTAACGAGGTTCACTGGTAAACAACGCGCATGGCCTATGGTTTCTGTACAATTTGTATTTGATGAACAATAAAGGTTAAATAAATGAAAAAAAATACTTACCTTAAATAACACAAGCAAGTCTAAATAAATATTTGTATCTATGGACCTTTTAAAAAATAAAATTGCCTATTTTCCTTTAGCCTTCCTTAGGAAGCCTAAGTTCTTGCAAAGCCCTTCTATAATGCAAACAAGGCGGGGTAAGTGTCGTGTTCACAAAATGTCAACAGGCAAACGTATTACGTCATTACCATATTTAAATGAGCTGGTAATAGGGTTCGATGCTAGTATAAATCATCCATCGAGCTCGCTTGATGAGAGGGTTGTACAAAGAGCTATGAAACCGTGCGTCCTGGGGGCCTTTTTTATGTTTTTACATGTTTTTTTTTTGTTTGTTGTTTAGTTGCTTTTTGGACCAAATCTTGCAAATTAAATTTAACTTCCCTGTTTCGATTGAGATGAAATTTGGTATGCTAGTGTCAATCAGATGGTAATGCAATATTATTATAACAAGAAGCTGATCTAATGGTGGCTATACGCACCCTGTATTAAATCGACGCAAACCCATTGAGTTTAGGCGTATTGAATGTTTTATATCTTAAATGTGACGTTCCACGGGTAAAGGTATGGACGCTGGCACTTACGACATTGTTTTTATTTAAGCTAAGTTAATTGTACAATTTTTTTTTCTAAACGTCTTAAGCGCCAGCGTCCACAAAGTACCTTTACCCGTGAAACGTCACATATTACATTAGATACTATTATTATTATTTAGATTGTTAATTATTCATATACCTATGTGTGAAATAGTACCTTATTTCAAACACAGTGTATTTTGTTAATGAATAAATGAAATAAGAAATACTAAGGATTGTACAAGAAAGAAACCTAAAAAAAACCTAGTGTTTTTCACTAGGTATCTGAGCTGATTATTATTATATGTCACCGGGTTGAGCTACCGATCAGGAAACTTCTCTTTATTACATTATAAATTGGGCAGATGGTCCAGGTCAAATTAAACAAAAATTAAAACCATCCAATAAAATATGTGTTATAACGTTATAAGTATTAAATATCTGTTCTCAATTTTCCATCAATTTTAATTTTGTCATGTCTTTCTTAGGCACTATAAAATAAAGCTATGTAAGACTATACAATGATATCTAACACCATATCCACTCTGCTTCGTATCTCGTGAACTATCTCACAGTAATTGAATTCCTGTTTATAAGTCATTAGTTAACGTTTAACTGTATTACTGTGATTTATTTATCCCAATACCGCTCGTTTCATTTAAATGCGCTTGTTTAACTTCGTTTGATTAAAACTTTTTAATTCGATTGTTCCAGTTGCCAGGGGGTGCTGTTTTTAAATAATAATTTTACGGCCCTGGATACGAGTCCTTTAGAGCCTGTCTTTAGTTTTTCGTTTTATTTTATTCCTTACAAATTTCAATCAATGGTTGGTGTAGGTCCTATGATTGCTTCAAGGTAGTTTCTGGCGATAAATCTATACGAGTTCAACTTTTTTTAGCAGATTGAAAGGCGGACGGTGCCTTAAATCCACAGTTCGCTAAACAAATATTATAACAGCCGTACTATGACTGTTTTACTTATATTTTAAGCAACTTAAGCCCTCGACTTCCCGCCTAAAACTATCCAGGGGGATCTATCTACTATTTTATTTTATATTGCTTCTCAGTTTCGGTCCGAAATCCAAGAAGCTGCACCACAGCAACTGACGAATATAGGTTTATCAATGGAGATTATAAATTCTAAATGTAATCTTATACTTTATCCTACAACCCTTATTTAGTCTCAGTACTGTATAACCCAAAGGTTGACTGGTAGACAACGCTTTTAGCGTTAAGATCGCCTATTGTTTTGTACAATTTGTATTTGATGAACAATAAAGATTATATAAAATAAATAAAAAAAACAGAGTATCTACAAAGACCAACTTTATAAACAAATATTTGATTCTTTGATACTTACTGAAGACACAAACGAAAACTTGGCAGAAGCTCTCAAGTTACCCAGAAATTAATTAACTAGTGTCATATAACGGAACAAAGAATCTTATACTAACAAGCTCTTACTTTGTGCTGTCACAAGCGCAGATGAAGAATTTTTAGATGTCGCACTAACACTATTATGTTTTTAACTCCCAAAGTCCCGACAAAAAAAAGTTTGATGCTAATTTCTGTCGGTCTGTCTGTCTGGCATCGTAGCGCTCGAACGGATGCTCTATCTATCCCTTGACGGACCCGTAAGACCCAAAGTACACTGAGTGCAAGCAAGCTTGTTAAAATTCTATTTTATTGGTGTATTTTCAACACCTTTTGAATATTATGTTAGTTTTACTAGTAAAGAATTAATTATTCGCTAAAAATCGTACTTATACTAGTCATATTATCGACAGACGCAAAACTGGTAGCATGGTTTAAGAAGCAGCGTGAGTAAAAAGCACAATTTTTAATAACAAGTGTTCCACACTTTAACAGAAAATTTCTATGCGACATCTTTAGAAAATATTACGTCATTGACCACAAAAAGTGGTATAAATACTAGGAATTAAAGCTACCTGAAGGAAACTTGAAATAAAATTTGTATCTTAGTTGTACTTTTGAAGTGAATTTTTTATCAACTAACAGAAATAAGCATGTTTCATTTTTAATGTTTGTCCAAAATTTAAAATTAAGTTTTCAATCAATTAAAGGGACAGTTCAAATACGTTTTTGTATGAAATAAATATGAAGCGATAAAAAAATTTATTTCTCATAAAGAATTACATTCACTTATCATGAGAATTTTTGCATTATTTTTGTTAGTTCATAAAATATTAATAAATTCTGCTGTTAAGAATAACATTCCTCTTTACCATAAAAATATTAAACTTTTTGTTTAGTCAATTCAATGTAAAAAGAAATATTATTTTAAATCACGTAAAATTAACTCCCATACAGCTGTTGTCGCCATTTCTTTTGCCCTGACCGTCAGCTGTATTAAATAAATAATGTTATATGAAAGTTGACAACTTAACTGTCATTAACCTTACTGTCATATTTTGACAACTATGACACTAAGTATGACATTGACAACTTTACTATCATTCAACTGTATTTTTTATTATTAAATTATTTTACGGCTCTGGATACAAGTCCTTTAGAGCCTATCTTTAATTTCGTTTTTTATTCCTACTCTTAACCTAATCCTAACAAGACAATCAAAGGGTGGTGTAGGCTTTTGACTGCTGCACGGGAGCTTCTGGCGACAAATCTGTACGAGTCCACTGGTTTACATAGACGATTGAGTGGCGGACGACGCCCGCAGACGCCCACACTGTCCCCAAAATAAATATCACTACAGCCGTACTATGACTGTCCACTTTAACTTTTTCACACATTGTTCATATCATGAGCATTTGTAACATCAAACAACACCAATTTCATATTATAAAGTCCATTAAAATCAATTTGTAAAAGAATATAAAGCAAACTCCAACCGAACCCCTTGACTTCCCGCCAAAAACCTCATTCGACTATCAAATGACATTATTCTTCTTAATATGTCAGACAGTCAGAGCAAAAAAATTGGCGATGACAGCTGTATAGAAGTTAATTTTAAGATTTCAAATTTTATTTTACATTGAATTAACTGAACAGAAAAACCTGATATTTTTATGGGAAAAAGAATGTTAGTCCTAACAGTACAAAAATATTCAAGCGGTTTTAAAATGTTCATCCCTTCCTTATTGCAAATTATTAGTTTCTATCACGACAATAGTGTCATATATACATGACATCAGCCAGATAGAGTGCACAGCTAGACATAGGCGACTTGGGGAACCAAGGATTTCCAAAGCTACCGATTGAAAGTAACCTGAATCAAGCATTTTCCAGCAACGACATTAGTGTAAAATGTCCCATTTTCCTTACAAAGTAAATTGAAGGCAGATAACTCCGATTTACTGTCGCTTTATGGCGTCAATTATCGTCCCCAGGCTGGATAATGTTCTATAATGGCGTTTTTAAATCTAGTTTTAGCATGTCATTTTGTGATAACGTTCTATACAGGGACTCAAAAACACCTTCATAACGAAAACACATTCATAATGAAAACATATTGAATCTGTGACCGAAATATTACTGTAATATTTATTTGGGTGTTTTAAACCTGTTTTGCTTCAAACACTTATAAAAGTGTAACAGTTATATTTTTCTGTAACCAACCTGTTTGAAAACTGTTTTTACATTTTTCGATGTTTGTGTATTCACAATATATGGGGAAGTACCTATTGGCTGCCGGTATCGTCAAAGCGCGCGGCGCTGTTGCCGCTTTGGGCTTTATATGTGTCTGTGTGCGCGAAGTGGCAACGCCGCGTGATCCGTCGCATAGTTATGCCAATTTAAACCTTATTGGCTGTAACAGTTATAAACACTTATGAACCTGTTTTTGCAAAAACAGATTTAAAGTGTTACAGTTTCTTTCTGTTTTACTTATAAAACATAAATGAAAAACAGTGTTCAAAACACTCTATTCGGTTACCCCAAAAGTCCCTGGTTCTATAGGCGTATTTATAACTAGTTTTGGCATGTAATTTTATTTTAAAATTCAAAAGCTTTTTTTGTAATTAGAAATTTGCAGGCACTTTTAGAAGTCAATAAGTTTTGTATACATGACGTGTAAAATTAATTAATTACATTAAAGCAAAGCTACCGATACCACAGAAGACTGTAAGAGTATACAGAACGGAATCTCCTAAGGTCCCGCGCAATATGCGTCCCCGTTCCCCGTCGCCGCACCTCTCCCCCATTTTCGCCTTGTCGAGGGGCGAGAGAGGGTGATCACACACTGCACGGCGCATGCGGGCGCACAAGAACGGGGGAGAGGTGCAGGGACGTGGAACGGGGACGCATATTGCGCGTACGTTTCGGAGATTTCGTTCTGTATACTCTTATTGTCTTCTGTGGCAATACTGTGTTAGTTTCTTACGGCGGCGTTTCGGCTGGCACCTACGCGCCAGAAGGGCTTTGTCATAATATGTCGGTCAATTTACAATTATTTATATTGAAAAACAATGTTACACATTATAACATGTCATGCTTGCGAACGAGCGAACAGGATAAATAACGTAATAAGAAATACTAATTAGTCAAAAAACGAAGCCGAGGTGACCAGTTCCTCCTAGCAGCACTCGTTCACGAGCTGACGGTCAGCCATCGTTAAACTCAAAACTAGTTTCATAATTATCACAATTATCAGGTCTTTTACGAGTAGTCTCCACTGCAGGAGCTTTATCCTATACTCAACGCTGGCCAGACGGGTTGGAGAGGTGTCATTGATGTTTATAAGCTTTTTTATAAGCTTGTTTATAAGCTTGTATTTCCTACTTGGAGCGGTCCTATTCTACTCTGCCGGAAACAACATAGCTAAATAAAAATTGATATTATAAAACTAAATTGATTGATTGACTCCTAAAGATTTTAAAACTTTAAATAATGAATGAAAAACCAACAAAATAGTGTAGGTAGTACAATTTAAAAAGTGTGCAGTCGTATCGCTAAGAGCGATCTCTTCCAGACAACCAGTTTTTTCGGTGTCCCAAAAAAGGTACTTGAGTGATCCTTTTTCTAAGTTAAATTACGTTATAAGGTTTATTGTTAAATGTCCCATTTTCCTGACAAAATGAAGTGAGCGCAGATAACTCCGGATTTACCGTCGTTTTATAGCGTCAATTATTTAACGTTTATCGTCTCAGGATAGATAACACTCTACATGTAATGGCATATTTAAATCTAGATTTTACTTATTTTGTAGGCCCTGACTAAGTTTTCATCATCAGGTCTTTCTAGTCTCCACTGCAGGAGCCCGACCCTCTTTGTACTACCAGAGCCATACTTAGCCAGAGCAACCAAAGTATTTGGCCTACACTCTCCACACTGGCTTTGGTGTTTGAGAGGTCTCATTGAGGTTTATAAACTTTGTCTAGCTTGTGTTTCCTAAGTCGCCTTCTACGACATCCACGAGAAGACTTGGAGGGGTCCTGTTCTACTCTGCCGGAAACCACGTTTAATACCTAATAGGTAAATAACTTTATTTTTTTTTAATTTAGAAAAAAAAAACACTATCCTTGGTAAAAGTTGTTTAAAATGATAGAATGATCCCCCCCCCTTAAAATTTCGTACTTAATTTAAAAGCACCTTGTATTAAAATGCATCGCGCCATTTTTATCTTTCTTGAACAAACTGCGGTCTAAAGTGATTTTCTGAAACTTTGAAACTTTCAAACTCGTCTCCGGGCAAGCATTACCAACCAGTTTATTTGGAGTAATGAAAGGAGAAAAGTCCACTTTAACTTCTTTTAAGTTGGAACATTTTATGGTTAGCCGTTAGTTCTACGAACATTTGGCGGCGTTAATCTGATAATGAGTTATGTAACTGCGGTGCCATCCGGTCGATGGACTACCTTTTATGATGTCCTAACTGCCATGCACCAAAGAGGATGTTAAGGCTTGAAATTACGTCAAGCGGACGGCAACCATCGCGAGTTTCCGCGCGTGTTCCCGCGAGTTCACGTCGTGGGTACGTACCCTCTTGGAGACCAGATTACGGAGTGTCAGGTAGTTAAATTTTGACGGCGTACATTTACAGTCGTGTCGTAAAATAAACCAGCAAGGTGCGAGTTAAACTCGCGTGGAGAGGGTTCCGTACAATTAGCTAAATTCTTATAGGTTTTCCTGTAATCTACAAGCAATGAACTATATTTTGTATTTTTTTCAAAATTTTAGGCTCAATAGTTTCGGAGATCAGGGGAATGGTCAATTTTTGTCTTCTTTCATGAATAAAATTAAAACTATTCATTTTACAATAATAACAAAAATATATTTGAGATCCTCATAACGAGCCCTTTCATTATTATATGACACAGTAAGGTTTGCAAAACTTTTTTTAAAATTTCCTGATTTGTCCCCCGAAAATGACCCTTATTTAAAAAAAATATTAATTTACTTTGCACACATGTGTTTGGGTTATAGAATTACAACATTCTACCAAATTTCACCTGATTCGGTCCAGGAATTCGGAGCAAATTGGCTGTGACAGACGGACGGACAGACGCACGAGTGATCCTATAAAGGCTCCGTTTTTTAATTTTTTGTACGGAACCCTAAAAATTAAATATATTATTACGTAGAAATATGTATGGCAGTCGGTCGTCTGATTATAATTATCTGCTCTATAGGCTATGCTCGACAAGTCCGAGCCGCGACGGAGACCGCGCGGGGTACTTTTGTATGGATTTGTATCTGCGCGGGCGAACGCGCGTAACGCAGTTTCAAGCCTAATGAGGCTAACGACAGAGGGATCGCTGTGGCCTGACATGGCTAGTCAAAGATAATTATGAAGTACATAGGTACGTATATATCCGTCAAATCTAGGAATTAGGGCACAAAATAGCAGAAAGAAATGACTCTCTCTAGCTTATTTCTGATGCTAAGGATGGCCATTGCCATTCAGCGCGGTAACGTGGCTAGTGTATTTAACAAACTTTTAATCCAACTGCAAACAGCAAACTTTTTTATTAAACGTCTCTCAAAGGCTAAATTTTCTAGATTGCAAATATATTAAAGTGCAAGGCGTAAAATGTTTGCGTTCTTTAAACTAACTGCGGTGTAAAGTGATCGCCTGAAACTTTGAAACCGGGGTCTCCGGGAAAACATTACCAACCATTGGTAAGTTTATTTGTAGTAAGGAAAGTAGAAAAATCCTTTAACTACTTTTCAGTTGGAAAGTTTTAAGTTTAGTTGTAAAAAGATTTAGAGATAAATATACAGGATGTGACAAAATATACTAAGACTACTCGTATTTAAAGGCTGAATTGAGTCCATGATACTGAGCAACTTTCCATAAGGAACATATTTTAAAATATGAAAAAAATTGGCTTTATTAATATACTTACGACAAACGGGTGAATACCAATGCCCTCATTTGAAATAAATTGTTAACTCGTAAATATGGTGACAATTTCTATATTTCTCAATGTTAGGCATTAGATAGCCCTTAAAATTATTTTATGAACTGCCGGAAATTTTCACCACATTTACGAGTTAACAATTTATTTTAAATGAGGGCGCCACTTCAAGGTCATTTGCTTCTAACTTCACCTTAAAAAGTTAGCTACTAGCCGGCATCTTTTGATGTCATCTGGTCATAATCGCCTTGAGGAAGGCTCCTTAGGACGATTGTGACTTGCGATGCGCTCACAAAGACGTCCCGTGAGTTGCCCGTTTATCGCATATTAATGTCAAAATTTTTTGGCTTACCGTACAAGTTGACCGATCAGCTGATCCGAGATAGACAGAAGTTTATTAATTGTCTACCCACTTTTTTTATGGTAACATACATATTTCCTTCATATCTACTCTCTTTCTTGTTAAATATTTGGTTTTATTTGGTAATAACACAAGAAATAACATTTATTTACCAAAGAGGGTTGACATCAGGCAGGCGGCCGGTCGAAAAACTGTAGCCAAATTGTTTATACTATATATACTTATATATATGTCAATTTTACATCATCCTTAGGTGACCATTGTCTACCTTGCATATTATACCTATTTGAAAAAGAAAAAGCGGGAATATGCACCCTAGGCTCCGAAGCAGCATAGATGAGGAGACAACTGGGATTGCGCTTAAATGCAGACATAATATCGAGGAAACCCTTTACTAGTCACCCATTAACTTAGGTACACATTATCTTCTTCATCTAAGCGTGTTCCCGGTCGCATCCTCAGCTGTGCTGCTTCGGAGCCCGTGGTGCGTTTTCCTGCTATATCTTTTCAAAATATTACATGCACGTCAATGGTCACCCAAGTATGCCAAAGACCTTGCGATGTAGAGAAGAATTGCCGGAACAGTTAAAATGATTTGGCAGTAATTTTAGGACCGGCTGCCTGCCTGACGTCAACCCTCTATGGGAATGTATTTGTGCGAAAAGTTTTACAACAGGCCGCCGCCCAACGTTTACCCTCCTTGGGAATGCAATTGTAGTACAAGATGTTTGTGCTTAAGTCCTTTACTCGCCTCTTACAACATCAACAGGAAGCTTAGATCATTTAATACAGGATAAGCCTTAGCTGCGCGTTCCCCTCTGCCAAAGTATAACATCGCATGCTCTAATACGTTCATAAAAACTAGTTGCGTAATCGATTATGATCATTATGTGCATCGGTAAAGTATCGAAAGGACGTCTACAAGTGCTCGATTAAAAATGCCAAATTGTGCAGTTAACGCATGTAAAAAGAGGTCAAATACTTCTAATCTTAGTAAATATGGAATAACCTTTCATTTGTAAGTATTTTTTTTATTTTATTAACATTGATTTCTATTTAAATGTAATTACTTAAAAATCGATATAATATCTTTCAGTATAGATTACGGAAAAAATAATCGAGTCAAGTTTGCAACTGATTTCCTGCCATCCCAAGCGATTTTTTATCTTATTTACTGCCATAACCATACCAAAAAGATCGATAATCACTTATCACAATGTTGACATACTTCATTTTTCAATGTTATTATTTTTTCACTATCCTTCGACACGAGACTTTCTCATTTTAAATATATCAATTACATTCATAAGGTTCGGTAATAAGATTAAAATTTAAAAAACGATGAGTTGATGACGTAAGCGCACTCCCCACGAGACTACCAGATTTTGATGCGCACACCCCACGAGGCTTGTCTTTTTATGATTTACAACCTTCGTCTTTATTCTCTGGTCATTAGATTTGAATATAGATTAACCACTTAACTGTCCAAGTAAATTTTTGCCACTTTTTGAGTGTCGAGACATCGCATTATTATCGATGTCGATAAAAATTACATTTCCTTGATATAGTTTTATTTGTGATTAATTTTAATATCAAAATATTTTAATTTTTTTACAAGCTTTTATTTAGTTTTACCTGTCCCGTTGTCTGTCTGTCTGTAATAAAATCTTGCAAGTTAAATTATACCCACTTTCTGGTTTCCGATTGAGCTGAAATTTTGCACGCATACGTATGTCGCGTGACAATGCAATATTATGACAACATGGATCTGATCTGATGATGGAGCTGGAAGGTGGCCATAGGAACTCCATGATTAAACGACATAACCCTATCAAGTTTGGGCTGGTAATATTCATCTTGACGAGTATTTTGTCTTTAGATGGTATCCAGGGTCTGATGATAGGGCTGCAAGGTGGCCATAGGAACTCCGTGATTAAACGACATAACCCCATCCAGTTTGGGCTCGTATGATTTGTCTTGACGAGTATTTTGTCTTTAGATAGTATCCAGGGTCTGATGATAGAGCTGAAAGGTGGCCATTGGAACTCCGTGATTAAACGACATAAGCTCATCGAGTTTGGGCTCGTATGATTCATCTTGACGGGTTTTTTGTCTTTAGATGGTATCCAGGGTCTGATGATGGAGCTGGAAGGTGGCCATAGGAACTCCGTGATTAAACGACATAACCCCATATCCCCATCTATATATGTATTTATTATAAAATATACAATCGTTCAGTTAGTATCCCATAATACAAGTTTTTTAGTTTTCTGTTTCGGCTATTTCTTCTCCACTTCGCATAGTCTTTGGTCTACTTGGGTGACCATATTATATTTGAAGAATAAAAAGCGGGGAAGCGTCACAGCTAAGGATGCAACCGAGAACGCGCTTAGATGAAGAATGATAAAATATATATTGTTGAGTTAGTGTCCCATAATACAAGTTTAAATACTAAAAAACTTGTATTATATTGTAGTATGCTTGAAGCGCCACGTAGGCAATAATAAAACTTGTTAAACTAATTAACAAGTTTTATAGTATTCGTGAAGCGCCACGTGGGCAGTATAAATAATAAAACTTGTAAAACTAAATAGATACTAAACAAGTTCTATTATTTAAACTGCTCGACGTATTAACTTATATCCCGAATTTCCGAAATAATTATATGAAAACATTCCAGAGTTAAAACGAACGTATTTTTTTTTCCGAAATATCGATGTCGATTTTTGTTTTGTTGTTCAATCCATTTGCACTAGGGTGTATTATTACGTGTACATACACATTTGTTTTAGTGTGAGTCTTGCTAGTGTGCAGAAAATAAACTAGTGTGTCAATTTTACGTAAGTGTGCGTTTATAACGTCACAAATTATTTTTGTGACTGTGTGTGTTTTTTAGATGTAGTAGTATCCTCCCCCCGCACCAAAAACGGCAGAAAGTTTTGTAAGAAGATTTGTCTGCGTAACTTATCCTGTATTGAATGATCTAAGACAGGAAGAGACGGAGTAGTCCTATTCTGATCCAGAACCACACATTATATTCAGTGTAAATTGAGAACCTTCTCTTGTAAAGGCGGTAAAAAAATACATCAAAGTCACTGTACAGAGAAATTTCCCGCGGGTTTAGAATAATGCAAGCGTTTCACCTAATTACCCTATTTACAATAATATGACGTCGTTACGTTTATGCCTTACATCACAAAGTATTGAGTGTAAAGAATTGCTTTAGAACCCATCTAAGGGAATCCGAAGAAAACTGAGTACATCGATGAACTGTGGCAAGGCAACCCTCATCATCAAGCCTTTTTTAGTCTCCACTGCAGGAGCACGACCCTCTCTGTACTACAAGAGCCATATATTAGCCAGAGCAGCCAGAGGATATGGCCAAAACTCTCCACGCTGGACGACGGTAGAGACCTCATTGATGTTTATAAGCTTTATTTAGCTTGTGTTTCCTGAGTCGCCTTCTACGACATCCACGGGAAGACTTGCAGTGGTCCTATTGTACTCTGCCGGGAACCACACGGCTATCATTTATTTATCTTTGAATTTTTGTATCACTTTATGTGAAAGCTATGCAAAGAGAGACTCGCGAGGTCTACAGTACAATAAGCCACTTGAATATTATTATCTCTGCTCTCATTATTGTATAATTGTGTGCCTCTCAACTCCTCGACTACTCGTATGACGCAAAAATTATACTTATTTGTAAAGCCAGCTGCCTAATTCTTCTCAGGTATAAATATTCCTCATTTGAAGGAAAGCGTATGTACTCGTACTATGTATATATGTGGATATTTATGTGTGTTCCAACTAGGTTCCACCGTAATCCAAACTGCTTATCCAACTTTCACAAATGTGATTTCAATCAATACGTCAGTATCGCCCGGGTGTCATAGGCTTATGCATTTTGTACTTATAAAATAATCATAATGAATGTTACATACAAATAAGTGGGGTATCAAATAAAAAACCTTCATAAGCACATTTTATGCTAATTATAAGCTTGTAAATACCGCTGCCGCAGTATTATCTTACGTTTAAACGCACATACATGTATATTGGATGACAATGTGATGTATTGGTGACCTAGAAAGGGTCCGGTGATGGAGTCGGAAGGTGACCGCAGGGACTCAGTAACGAAACAACGCAACTTAATCGAGTTAGGGCTTGTTTGATTGGTCTTTACAAGTATTCTGGTGTATTCTGGTTACACCAGATAAAGAAGAAAAATATTATTTGACAGACAAATTAACAGACCGCCGACTTTTGAAGGGCTGAGCCGATTTCAATTTTTATCAAACAAACCATCTTGACAGACAAGCCTTTCGAATAAAAACAATCGCATCGAAATCGGTCTATTCGTTTAGCTATAATTCCACAGACATACACACAGACACGTTAAGCTTATAACACCCCTCTTTTTCGTCGGGGGTTAAAAATTTACTATAAGATAGATAGATAGATAAATAGATAGGGACAAATTACACGTCTGATTGAGCTAGCCTCAAACTAAGTTCAAACTTGTATTATTGGATACTAACTCAACGATATCTACTATATTTTTATAATAAATACATATACCTATATACATATATATATCTGTATGTATTGTAGTATTTATATATGTATAGGTTCTTTTTGTAGCGCCTACCGCAATAAAATTGATTTTCTGTTTTTCCTTAAGGTTGACTGGTAGAGAATGCATTAGCGTTAAGTCCACCTTTTGTACCTTTGTGTTCAATAAAGATTTAATAAATAAATAAATAAAATACCTATAGATAAACACCCAAGATTGTACATAAATCTAATTATAAAACATACATGTAGTTTTATATGTGCGTAAGTAGGTACCTGGCTAAAAACTGCACCCCTCTAACCATCTACTCCAGGACGGATTTCATCAGACTTCGAAAAAATTACGAGCCTCTACCTTGTACTGCGCAGTAACCGCTCAAGTTACGATGTAGCGTAAACAAATTAATTAAGTAGAGACTGAGTGATTTTACATTAAAATAATTATTTTTCAACAGTACTTCCATTAGCAAAAGCACTAGTGGGGTTGTTGTAAACTCACAACCCTTGTAAACTCTCCACCTAATTATAAATTCCATACATTCGGAGTAAATTCACCACTTGTCGGGTAAAACTATTATAAATGCGAAAGTTTGTATGGATGTTACTTCCCGTTTCACGCCAAAAAAGCTAAACGAATGGAATAAAATTTTATATGTATGCGAATGTTTCATCGATTTTCGATGAACCATACGCATATCTCACGCATACATTGTTTACAAAATAAATAAAGTAGCAGAGGGATAATCCCTGTTGTATCTTTCTTCATAATTGTAACACTTTATTACACATGCTACCTGTTAACAATATATTTTTTTAAATAGCATGCTTTAAGTATAATTATATAATACCATCGACATATATTGTTCGTAGTATTACGAGTATACACATTCAGTATAATTATATTGCCGTGTGGTTCCCGGCAGAGTAGAATAGGATCACTCCAAGTCTTCCCGTGGATGTCGTAGAAGGCGACTTAGGAAACACAACATAAACAAAGCTTATAAACATCAATGAGACCTCTCCAACCTGTCTGGTTAGCGTTGAGAGTGTAGGCCAAATCCTCTGGCTGCTCTGGTAGTACAGAGAGGGTCGTGCTCCTGCGCTGGAGACAAAAAAAAGACTTGATGATGATGATATTATACACATAAAAAACAAGTTCCGAATATTTTTCCAGTTAATATAGCGATGCCAGCCCTGTCTCACTCCCCGTTTAGGTATCATAAATGTACCTACATTATTACTATGCGCGCAGGCGGCCCTCCGGGTGGTCAATTCAGTTATACGAATCGTTTGTCCAGAGTAATAAGAATAAAATTGACTTGCAATGGATGTCTAGGTATTTATACGAAAAGGTGCTGAGTTCTGACGTGAGCTAAATTAAATCATATCGCTAGCTACATTGAGTAGATATTCTTTTGAATTTCTTCGCTGAGTGAGACTTCTGTACGTTAGTATTATTTATTCTGTGGCGATGCCTGTTCTAAGTAAGGCAGTGTGGCCTGTGCATTAAAATTAAGTGGCGTGCCCACTGGTGAATGTTATGCATGCAATCATGCTGATGATGTTTGTATATCGATGATCCTTAAACTAGGAACAACATTGAGAAAGTGGCGTATCTGTTAATAACTTTACTCTGTTAAATGTGTACGTGAAAAATACTTCTAGGCACATAAATTTCGATAGAAATTGATTTTTAAATTTTCATTTTTAATAGAATTAGTCTGATATTTTTCACCTGTGCCCACACAACATGATGCTAACTACTTTTAGCTTGAATTATTACTTTAATCATCCAGTATTTTTCACTCGTGTTGCGACTTTTACAACTGGCATTGGCCCATTGTCAACTCTCCTTAGAAATCCAGTTGTTACGATATCCACAACAAGCTGATAAGAAGACAATAGACAATACCAGTTATATTGACTGGTTCTATTCTAGGCTGAATCCCACACAGCTAACTCGACACTCTGTATCACGCTGAAATAAACTAATACAAACTTCATTCATCATTCATTTCAGCCGCATAACGTCCACTGCTGGACATAGGCCTCAACCGAAGATTTCCAAAATGTCCGATCTCGAGCGGCCTGTATCCAGCGCTTCCCAGCGACATTGGTCAGGTCGTCTGACCACCTTTTAGTTCCCAGGCTTCGCTTGCCATTACGTGATCGTCATTCGAGAAATTTTATTTTTATTTAACAATAAAAAAAAATATTCAATAACAATTTCGATTCCGAGGGATAATTTTTATAAAAAAAAAATCACTCATGTAAAAACAGACCAAAGAAGCTCATGAAGAATGACATCTGATCCCGTAGATTAAATTTTCTTCTTTATTTATCAGCCTATAACAGTCCACTACTGGACTAAAGGCCTCTCTTAATTAGTAATGTGCCATTCTCAGGAACGTTCCCAAATTCTCCGGGAACGTTCCCTAGTTGCAACCATATCAAGTGATGCATAAATTTACGTCAGTAAAATATCTTGATCACAGTGATCAAAAATATGTCTGATAAATAAAATTACAACTTCCCTGATATTTTTATTTATTGGGAACGTTCCCGGGAATCTGGGGAATGGGTACGGCACATCACTACTCTTAATACAGGATGGATTTACCCCTAATCACCACGCTGGGCAGACAGGTTGAAAATCGCTAGATGGTATATAGTCGATAATACGTAACTGATATAAATGGATACGTTTTTCTACAGTCACAGTCAATTACCTACTCAATTTATTTTACGCTAGCTAAAGTTAACGTAGCAGCAATTAATTCTTGACTTCATTTTATTTACCAGGAGATAAGAAATATTTGTAAAACTATTGAAAATAGAAGAGCTCTTCTGATAAATTAAATCTTTCGATTCCTTCTCACCGTACTGGGTTTCTCTCTAATTCTTTTGCCGTTACGGCCGTACGACTATGGAATGCCCTCCCTGACAAAATTATGAGAGCACAATCGCGGGATCATTTTAAATCACTTGTATTTCGACACTTCCATGAGCAAGCTATGCTGTAGTAGTCTATGTATGTTTATTTATTTTAAATATTTATGTAAGTATATATTTGGAGATATTAAGTATATTAGATCTATGTTTTATATATAACTTATTATATGTTATTTAATTTAATAAGTAGGCGTAGTTTATGTATCTTAGCTAGTAAGTAGATTTTTTTTTCTCATTCCTGTTTTGTATACGCTTGCGCCATTTATCGCCTTTTCTTATACGTCCCAAAGGTATTTTCTGGTAGGTAGACAGCGCTTAGCGTTAAGATTATTCCTATTGTACATTAATTTTATAGTGCAATAAATTAAATAAATAAAAGAGTGAAGATGATTGGACGTCTAATAAGACATGGCAATCGCTTCAGAATATTAGAAGAAGGAAAAATAAAAGGTAGAAGAGAAAGAAAGACCGAGGATGAAGTTTTTCCAACAAATTAAAGAAAAGTTAGGAGGTCCTACCAGGAAATTAAAAAGATGGGAGAGAAAAGAGAGAAATGGAGGCATCTCCACTTAACTCCACCGACAAGAGTTATGTCTTAAAGAAGAGTTTTGTAGTCGAATACTTTCATCGCCTTCTACATTTTCTAAGAGAAAAACTTTAAATTAAGATACCCAGTTCGTTAAAAAATAAAATTTCCTCTTTCTCATGTAAAAGTTTTCATATACATACATATTATCACGCCTGTTTCCTACAGAGGTAGGCAGAGGCCATAGACCTCTACTTGCTACGATCCTGGCAGATTTTTCTCGCTTTATCTACACTCTTATTTCTTATTATACAGGGACTAACAAAATATACTGAAACTATTTTAAGGGTGGATTCAGTCCATGATACTGAACAACTTTCCCCAAGGAACATATATTCAATATAGGTCAAAAATTATTTTTCAAATTTCGGTATATGTTCCTTGGGGAAAGTTGTTCAGTATCATGGACTGAATCCACCCTTAAAATAGTTTCAGTATATTTTGTTAGACGTTATATAGGTACCATTCTCAAGAGAGTACCATTCTTATTATACCATGCATTACAAGACTGAGGTCGTCAAAAAGTATTCATACTTTTAAACTATTGCGTTGCATCATTATAAAATTAATGTATAGGGGAATTAACGCGAGATGTACCTTTTTTATTATTTTGCTGACGTTTCATCCGGGTTTCACCGAACGTGGTCCCAGCCTGACAAAACCCGGACGAAACGTCAGCAAAATAAATAAAAAACGGTACGTTCCGCGTTAATTCAAAAAGTATTCATGTTACTAATTAATGGCCAGAAACTTGATCTGGTTGAAAGTACTACCTTTTTAGGAATCACAATTGATTCGAAACTTCAATGGGGCGCTCATATAACTAAACTTTCTAATAGGCTTAGCTCTGCGGCTTACGCTGTTAGGAGAATAAGACAATTGACGTAGCAACTGCTAGACAAGTCTACTTTAGTTACTTTCACAGTCTAATGTCTTACGGGATACTTCTATGGGGGAGTGCAGCCGACATTCAGACTATTTTTCTTTTACAAAAAAGAGCAATTCGTGCTATTTACGGTTTAGGATCGAGAGACTCACTGAGGGAATTATTCAAGGAAATAGGTATACTTACTTTTGCATCACAATTCATATTTGAAAATATAATGTATGTAAGGAAAAATATTTCCATGTTCAATAAAGTAAGTGATTTTACAGATAGAAATTTACGTAATAAGAATGACTTAGTTAGCCCGTATTACAGGCTGAATACAGTCAGTAAGTCTTTTATGGGGAAGTGTATACTTTTTTATAATAAATTGTCAGAATCGGTCCTTGATATGCCAGACAGAAAATTCAAAGCTTATGTAAAGAAAGTACTTTGTGAGAAGGCTTATTATAGGACCGATGACTATCTTAAAGACAAAAAGGTCTGGCTTGAGCTTGGCGCGGGTCCCTCTTAAAGGTTTGTATACTTAGACATGTCATAATTTAGGTACATTGGTACATACTAAATTTACAAATTGACAATATTTTAAATTTCGTAATTCTTATAATTCAATTTAATTATGACATAATAAACAATGTAATCTCTGTCCATCTATATAACTAATTTTAAGTTTTTAGTTTGTTAGTTGACGTCTTTGGAGAAAACGTGCAGTGCAGTTTGTTGCCGCTTCTTCTGCACTTGCGCCTAGGAAGCGGCGTAAACTTAGCTTTAAGTAACGATTTGACGTCAACATTTGTGCAAAACAAAACAAAGTGACTATTATTAAGAGATATTATAAATATCCTATGATAATAAAGATATTTTGAAATTTTTGTTCAAAAAAGTAAGAATACATATTTCAGGATCTTATTTGCTATAATACATAACTTTTCAATTGTTCTGTCATATTATATGATGCTCCCCCCACAATCATGAAAACTCGATATGATCGCACAATAGCTGTAATTGTAATATAATTGCAATGTCAATATTGAACATTCCGCCATGATTGGTGAACCAGGCTGTTTGTAAATAAATCAGTCGGACGTGTGAATGAAATGAGAGTAATTGCGAATTGAATCATGTTGGTTTGGGTTATTTCTATTAGCACGGACTTGGAAACGTTTAATAGCTTTAGCTTTTAAAACTAGCGGACCCGCTTGCTCTACTATAGTAGAACAGGGTCCAACTTTTTAATCATGTTTTCTCTAAATTTTACTTTTCTCCACGCTTGTCTTGGAACAAGCCTCGACTACTAAACTCCGGTTGAGTTTGGTATGCTACCAAAAGAAGAACCCATATACGTTAAAAAGTAATATTATAAATAACTTGTGAACGATGTGATTTGATTCCTTTTTCCACCTTCTCGCCCACCATCACGCTTCAAGTTGCCTTTTAGTCTTGCGGCCCTGGGCTCTGTTTGCTCAGAGCCGCAAGAACTAAAATGTAATAGAGTTCCTCTCTCTCTCTCATCTCAACGCATTCCCAGTGCATCCGCAGCTATAATGCTGTGAAGTCATGGGTCCGCTTTCCGGCTTTTTCTTCTTTACGTCGCTCGGTCTTGAGCATCCTTAGTTGTAAGACTATGGTCTTATCTGTGTAATATAATGTAAACATAGTGTATGCATTGTCACGTCTAGATAGAGCAGTGATAGTGATATACCTATAGATACCTAGGAAGGCCTATGCCACAGATACGATAATGCTCAGAAGTAAGCAAAAATGGCCAAATGACGATAATGATGATTATAATTAATATATAAAAATAATATATAGATTATAATTAATATATAAAATATTATAAAAATAAGGCTATAGCCTTATAAAATCAATTCAATTATAATCATTATTCTATTCTCTATATCCCTCTTTCTATGCTCTTTTCCAATTTACTTAAATAGACAACTTAATAAGGATCGTACACTTAGCCGTTTTCAGCATGCAAAATTATTATGTTTTATACAATATGATAATAATAGTTACTAAACTTATTAAATAAATGCCAAGATAGTCTTTGAATGTTGTTTTAAGATTATAGATTAACTTTTTTTTTTCATTAACCTTTTTTTTCAAAACACTATAATGTAGTTTTTGCCTTCAGTTTCATTTAAATATATTGTGACTTTAAAATTAATATTAGTGTCATCCAATTAGTTTAAGTGCTACATTTTTTCTATAAATGGAAACTTATTATCGGAAAAGTTTTATAACTATTTGTTGTTATTGTTTACATAGATAAGAAAAAGCTGTAAGTTTTTTTAAATAAAATAAAAAATTAAATAGTTCAGTGCTACGCCACTCCCACCAATTTACATTATAACGGCGAAAAGATAACGTCAAGGGTCGGCGCGCAACAGGGAGACCCTCTTGGCCCTCTGTTATTTAGTCCAGCCATCAACAAATTAATAGCCGCACTAGAGGCGCCGCTTAACATCTGGTACTTGGATGATGGCACGATTGGCGGTGCCCCAGAGATTTTCGCTAGAGATCTCGAAACATTGATTCCAGGACTACGTGACATGGGGCTAACTATCAATAGCTCCAAGTGCGAGCTTTACTCTTGTGGAGGAGCGACCGGAGAGCAAGTCCAGATGATCCAAAACATTCTGCCCGACTTAAAGATTTTGGATCGTCAAACTTTCACACTCCTGGGCGCTCCAGTCTTCGAGGACGCTATTCCGGTGGCCCTACGCAATAAAAGAGAAATGCTTGCTCAGGCACACCAGCATCTGCAGGATTTACCGGCAGATATGGCATTAACTTTGCGCGGTTGTCTATCTGTTGCAAAGTTGGTGTACATCATATAAGGACCTCTGCAACGTGGCTTTTTCCCACTGAGACTTCCCAGTTGGATGACGAAATGAAGGTTACGTTGGAGACCATTCTCAATGTACACCTTGACGAGGCTCAATGGTTGCAAGAGTCGCTTTCCGTCCGTCACGGTGGATTGGGCATTAGGCGTATGCAGGACACTATTACATCGGCATTCTTGGCTTCCTCCCATAGGGTTCGCGGATTAGTTGCTACTATACTCCAAGTGCACGGTGACGATCTGGAGATACCCTATGCGGGGGAAGCCTTGAGCGCTTGGTCCTCAGCATGTCCCACCATTGAGCCCCCAGAAAAAGATGTGTGCAGCACCAATGGGACGACCGACTGTGTGAGGTGAGGTATGGGCAGTTGCTGGAGGCGGCAGTAGGAGCTGATGTTGCCCGGCTTAAGGTGGCATGTTCTCCGGAGTCGGGGGCCTGGCTTCACGCCCTTCCATCGCCTCATTTGGGTACCGCTCTCGATGATGGATCCCTGGGAGTGGCCGCGGCGCTCAGATTGGGCTGCGTTATGTGCGAACCCCACATTTGTGTATGTGGAGCGCAGGTGGACTCCAAGGGTTACCACGGTTTGAGTTGCAGCAAGTCGGCTAGCTGTTTTCCTCGGCATTATATGTTGAATGAGGTGATCCGACGGGTCCTGGTCTCTGTGGAGGTGCCGTGTACCCTCGAACCACCGGGTTTGAGTCGGTCAGATGGCAAGAGGCCGGACGGGCTCACTCTCATTCCTTGGGAGAGGGGTCGCTGTTTGGTGTGGGACGCGACTTGCGTCAGCACTTTCGCACCCACACATCTGGGTAAGACAATTCGCGCGGCCGGGGCCAGAAACACGCCAAATACGCACCCCTTACGTCAAGCTACATTTTTATCCCCTTCGCTGTGGAGGTCAGCGGAGCCTGGTGTGCGGAAGCCAAGGACTTTGTGCGGCAGCTGATCTTCGCGCCGAGTCGTACCTGACGCAACGCATATCCCTCGCAATACAGCGGGGGAATGCTACAAGTGTTATGGGCACTTTTGCGTCGGGTACAATTCGGGGCGGACTTTTTGACAAATAATATCGACATGTATTTTTTTTAATACTAAATATTATACTTGATTTATTTGTGAACATGTATAATATAATACAATATATAAAATTAAATTAAATTGTTAATACACTGCAAATGCAAACATTATACAGGGAATTTTACATAATATAATTTATTTAGTAGCGACATCGTTTAATTTTACGCCCTTAGTGTATAAGGTACTTTTAGGGTTCCGTACCCAAAGCTTGCCGACGGAGCCCTTTTACTGAGACTCCGCTTGTTGTCCGTCTGTCCGCCCATCTGTCACGGGGCTTGAACCGTAATAGCTAGATATTTTAAATTTTCACCGATTTTGTTTACTGTGCCCGCGATAACAACAAATACTAAAAATAGGATAAAGTTAAAAATTAAAGGCGGTCGTCGTACAAGAAACGTGTTTTTTTTTTGCGTTTTAATGTTAGTGTACGGAGGTACGAAACCCTTCATGTACGTGTACGACTTGTATTTGACCGTTTTTTTTTTACTTCCGTTCGTTTAACCGGATTACTTGACATGGTAAACTCTTAAACATACGAGTACATACAATAAACATCGTATAGTATCACGCCTGTTTCCTACAGGGGTAAGCAGAGACTTAAAATCACTTAACGACGTGACTTAAACATAAAAAAATACCATAAAAGCTAATTAAAGCACGCAAAGTTCCTTGAACAAATGATGTTAAAAAGTAGTGCAGTAAAAATTATATAAAAATGCAGACTTTTTCTCTAAAAAGTTAATACGTTAATAGTTTTTTATTTGTACTTTAATAAGGAGGTGTTTGAGCCAATATCTAAGTAAACACTTAATATACATTAGTTTAATACAAAATATTCAACATTCGTTGTGTTCAATTAAATTCAAATACATGTGAACAGCAAGAGGGAAAAGGATGAAAAACATTTTCGAACTTGAATCTCACCCTTTAATTTCTCACTCTTTCTATTTTAAACTCTAAGTTATTGATTTAAGGTGTAGAGTTGGATGAAGAGTATATTTTCAGTTCATTACAATATGAAATGTTTCTACGTACACACGCACACAAATTCGTAGACGCATGCGCCCACTAAGCCATTCGAAAACAGTGACGCGAAGATCGCCTCGCTAGGCGCACGCAGCGCCGCCCAGCGGACCCTTCCCACAAACCTAAATATGGAATTCGAATTTCAAAAGTGTCTCGATTAAAAACCGGACGGAATTCACGGCCAGTTCTGTGATTTCGAGTGTTTACTTTTTATTTTTGTTTTTTATTTTTATTTTTTTTTATGAATTTTTAATGCGAGCAGCGGCAGTGCGGCATTCGCGTGCGATTTGGTTGGAACAGGCACCCAGCACATTTGACACAGGTCGGTAAATTAAATTACTCTGTTGCGTGAAAGGGTGAGTGTAGTTTTAAAGCTATTTCCACCATTTACTTATATGTCGGTGACGTGCTTACGAGCAATTATTGTACGACTTATAAAATGTACGTTCATGCTCAGGTAGAATTAAAAGGAAATAGTTATTGACGGTATCAATTATTTTTTCTTTAATTTTAGGTGAGAAGAAGTATAGATTTCCTAGAAATATGTAAAGTAATTAACACCATTTACACAGAACTAGCCCCGTACCCCGGTTTTGCCTTACTTGTACTATAAAAAGAAGATTCACTAACCTTACATTTAAACTATTTAGAATATTACTATTTATAAAAAGTATTAGGTAGATTTTTGTAAAAATATACATACTTGCATACATATAAACTATCACGTCCTGTCCAAATGGGGCAGACAGAGCATTTTGGGTCTTGCAGCTGAAAGCAGGCAGAGCTCAGGGAAGCAAGTCCCAAAGGCCACTTTTAGCGTAATGATGGGCGGGAAGTTAGAATAATTATTCAAAATAGTGATAAGTTGCTAGTTGCTAGCTGCATCGCCTATTGATATTATTCGCGTTTTCACTTATTCCCTCGACCGGCTTCTACGATCTGCGCAAGAAGAGAAGCAGCTGTTACATTCTAAGTTTCTTTTTATCCCAGACCAGACTGGAAGAGGTGTGCCTCTATAAATAAATATTTAAGGTACAAATCACACTGATTGAGCTAGCCCCAAAGTAAGTTTAAACTAACCTAACGATACGAAGTTGGGGCGAAAACACATTGTTTGTATGTATGTATGTATGTTTGTTCTGCGATAACTGCCGAACCGATGGTCCGATTTTGATGAAATTTAGTAGGCATGTAGGAAATATCAATAGAATTTTCAAGTTCGTTGGACATTAAAATCGGTTTAGTAGTTTTTGAAATATTAATAAAAAATCGCGAGGTCTAAGTTCGCGGCGAACTACTAGTATAATAAATACATTATATACCTAAATACCCAAGTCCCAGGAAAGTTTGAAAAAGGCCATTTTCTATCTTGCCCTGGCTAGGGATTGGACCCAGAACCTCCGGAGTGGCGGACTAGCATATTTACCATTACACCAAGGAGGTTGTCTAATCTAGACACCAGTAGACTAGTACTAAAGTTTATTTATTTAAGTTTATTGCACACAATGTTATATTTGATTGATTATAATATAGGTCAAACTTTAACGCTAATGCATAATCTACCAGTTTTTAAAAGTTATACTCCTGAAACACGAGCTACAAAATAGTTGGACTGAAAACTTGAAGAATAGAGAACCGTCTTCCGTGGCGTAAAGGTTATTATGCTAGTCCTTCACTCAATAAGTTCTGAATTCGATTTCCATGCAAGGGAACGTTAGAAAATGGCCTTTTACAGATTGTCCAACAAATTGTCTTGGGTTTTTATGTATAAATGTCTTATTCTTCGTCTATGCGCGTTACCGGTTGCATCCTCAGCTGTGCTGCTTCGGAGCCCGGAGTGCGCTTTCCCGATATACGAGTAACATGCATGTCAATGGTCACCCAAGGATGCCAAAGACCTTGCAAAATGGAGAAGAAATAGCCGGAACAGTTTAAATGATTTGGCTATAGTTTAACGACCGGCCTGACTGACGTCAACCCTCTTTGGGAATGTATTTGTGCGAAAAGTTTTACATCCAGCCGCTGCCTGACGTTAACCCTCCTTGGGAATGCAATTGTAGCACGAGATGTTTGTGCTTAGTCCGTTAGTCGCCTCTTACGACATCCACAGGAAGAGATGAAGTGTTCTATTCTAACCCGGAACCACACGGGTACGAGTTATGTATACAACGTGGAAGGGTCATACTCGTAATAAATCGAACCACGGTCTATACTAGATCATTATAGTATAATGAAATTAAAATAACAGCCAATAAACAAAAAAAAATTCGGCTTTTCCATACAAATATAGATTTGTATGGGAATGTTAATTTTTTTTTACTGTTATTTTAATTTCTTTATACTAAAGTGATCAAGTATAAGCCCATGGTTTGATTTATAATGGGTATGTCCCTTCCTCGTTGTATATGTATTTATCATAAAATATTAGTATCATTGAGTTAGTATCCCATAACACAAGTTTAAACTTACTTTGGGGCTAGCTTAATCAGTGTGATATGTCCATATAAATTTATTTATTTAAAAAAACGATAAGTTAAGATTGTGTGTGTAATTTTATATTCTTTCCATGCCAGTCTAAAAAAAAGAAAACAAAAATGCTTATGAGGTACCAGCTGCTTTTCTTCCCATGGAGATCTTAAAAGTAGATCGATTGTCAATACGGGATTCGGCTAGCAACTAAACACTATTTGGACTCCCTTTTTCCGCCTTCACACTCACCTTTAAGCCTTTAGACTCTGTCTTTCCCGTAAGTGCATGATGAGTGGATTTGTATCTAGGTTCGGACACTCATATAAATACTTACAAATCTTTAGATATTTCAGTTTTGGCATCATGTTCCACTAATCCTTTGCCTCACATTTTATAACGCCGTAAAAATACTGATAAGCCACTATGGTCCAAGGCGCGCCGCAAAGGGGAATTATAACCCTTTTTTATGCCTTGGAAATCACGTTTCTTATTAGAAAAACTCGACGCATAGATTTACTGTATATCTACCAAATAAACAATACATATTTTAAAGTTAGCAAAGACTTGCCTCGCAATTTCGAAACTTGGCGTTGATTGGATTTGGCCTGCGACACAGTTTTTAAACTACTGCAGGTATCATCGCACATGATGTTTTTAAATTGTCTGTATCTAATACACTAATAAGATAGACAGGGTACCTATATTGGGTCTTGCGTCTCTAAAAAGACAGAGCTCAGGGCCGTAAGACATAAAGGCCACTTTTAGCGTGATGGTGGGTAAAAGGTGAAAAAGGAATCAAAATAGTTAATGATTGCTAGCCGCATCGCCTCTTAACATAATACGCTATTACGTAACAAGTCAAATCAGATACTTTTTTCTTAACGTCAAAAACAAACATTTTCTATGGGATATGTATGAAATATTGATTTATGACGTCATAGTTCCTTGGAGTCAAATAGCGCTCTTAATATTCGTTTTTCTGCATTAATAAATCTAAAATCACGTTCAAAGTGTATGTGATCAATGACAAGGGGCATTATTTTGTGACGTTTTATTCTATTAACAGTACCAAATAATTTATTTTTGACCTACCGTAATACCCAATTCTTATTTTCATCTATTCCCTCAATCGACGTTTACGATCTGCACAAGAAGAAGAGCAGCTGGTACATTATTTTTCTTTTCTCCCAGACCAGCATGGAAGATGCTAACGCTTTTGAATAGAAAAAAAAAACTGGCATGCGGTTATAATTCCTTTGCCTCATTTTATAGCAGCATAAAAATACTGATAGTACCTTAGGTTCAAGGCGTCTGGTGAAGGTTGATAAGCCTTTTCATCCCTTGGGCAAAACGATTTTTTTCTGTAAGGAAAAGCGGTTTTTTAAACGGCATATTACTTAAGTCTTTAAATGCTATGGCGGTCACCTGGTGACCGACAAACTAATTAAAAATCTATTATGTCTGCCATGCTCCAGTCAATGTGTTAATAAGCATTTTATCCTTTTAATGCATGTTTGTGCTTATGTTTACATATGAATTTTTGAATGTTATTTTGTTTGAATATGCCATGTCGCTTCCGGTCTTTAGAACCACTCCAAGTCTTCCCATTAATGCCGTAGAAAATAAAGAAAGCTCATAAACATCAATGAGACCTCCCCAATCTAACCAGATTGTAGCCACTCTCCACGCTGGTCAGCCGGTCAGCAATTTTGATAAATATAAAGAGATTTATGAGAAATGAGTACCTATTTGTGAAAAATATAAATGAACTCCCAAAGGACTCAAGTGTTAAAATGTAAGGCAACCAACTTTGACTTAAATTAATGATTTGAAACTTTACCCAACAGCTGGTGTTAACGACCTTCGATGTCCTTAAGATTGAGTAAGGGTGGTTGTGCACAGACTTATAACAAACAATATTGCTGAAATTAAGATTGTGTATTAGGGTTTACTATTGTTTGTTATTTCAAAGTCAAGGTCAAAGTCAAAATCATTTATTAGTATTTAGATATTTGTATCTCTCCATAATTGTACTACCACGATTATCGTTAATTGTTCATAGTTATTAATCACTTATAAAGCGGTATTGTTCATAGGTACTAGGTATGTACATATTAATCAAAGAAACAAAACAGGTTTTCAAATTATGGGGACAAAAAATCAAAAGGGATATTTTCTGCGACGAAGGTTTTTTTTTAATTTATTTAAGTTTTTCTCTCTTAGAACCCCATACTTCAGCTACCTCTGCCTCTAAATATTTCCATTAGGCGTTTGATCACACCAATAAGGAATATGCATGTAATACCAATCTGGCTCATATTTTAATTTTTCAATTTCTATTAATATGTTATCACGCCTAGCTAATTATTTTTCTTATTGACTCTTATTTGGATTAGAAATAAATTATTGATAATATGCAAATATTGCACGGGAACTTTTAACAAACAAAAGGGTAATGACGAGTTCGGGTGCGTTCGGTACATAGACCTAGAATCCATCTAAATCTATGGTTCGGTAGGACTGTCCATGTAGTTTGACTACTGATGTCATACAAGATGTATGTACTTTTCAGAGATATGGAATGTACTTTTATTAGAGGTTTAATAAAATCACTGGCTGATAATATCGAACGTACCCAAAAAAAAAAAACATGCGTTTACAGCTTCTTAGCTAGGTTGTCACAAGAATTTTTTTTCTAACAAAATGTCTGCGGATATTGTAGACTTTGATGTCATATTTTAAAATGGCGCGTTTTAGTTGTTATAATGTACTTACTTGCTATTTTTAATATTTATTTTCTACACCATATACATGTTTTTCAGCACTGATTTATTCTCTTAAGATATTTATTGTCCTTATATATTTATTTTTTTGGCTATTTCTCGACGAGAACTATAGATTAAAAATCTAAAAAAAATGCATGCATACTCTCTATTTTTATCTGACTGCGCTAGAAGGAGGGTTATTTCTTTGTTTGATTATACATATGTATGTATGTACGTATATTTCTTTGGCACGTTCTGAAGCCTAAACGATTTGATGGATGTTAGCGTGAGAGGTGTTGTTACCAACCAAATAGTTCATAATAAGCATACTAGATGGCGCTGTCAGTATCCTACATCTCGATATCAAAGTTCTGGTTGCAACTTGACATATATAGGACCTCCGATGATACACCGTTGGAGCTGTGGTTCCCCAGTCACGACCCCATGCCAGGCCTGTATCACTCCCCGTTTAGATATCGAAAATGTACCTACATTATTACTATGCGCGCAGGCGGCCCCTCCGGGTGGTAAATTCAGTTATACGAATCGTTTGTCTAGAGTCATAAGGATGAAATTGGCTTGCAATGGATGTCTAGGTATCTAAACAAAGAGGTGCTGAGTTCTGACGTGAGCTAAATTAAACCTTATCACTAACAACATTGAGTAGATATTTCTTTGAATTTCTTTGCTGAGTGAGACTTCTGTACAGAGTATTAGTATCTATTCTGTGCCCATGCCTGGTGGGAAGATCTTCCGTTTTTGGCGGTCGAGAATAACACCTCGCTTCCGCTACAGGCTAATTACTATAATTGGTCTACAAATATTCAGTTGCCGTGGCCAATTAAAATAACAGGCGCGTGTTGGTTGGGATTAAAAAATAACTGTCATGACCTGCTTACGGGTTTTTCTGCTTAGGGTTTCATTGTGAATTTGTATGTATTTTGTTTGTGTATATTTATTTCTGTTAGCTAGCCGTTAGGCTTCCGGCCTAGAATAGAACCTCTCCATCTCTTCCTCTGAATGTCGTAAGAGGCGACTATAGGACTATTCAAATAGCACAAATATCTCATGCTACAAAATGCATTCTCAAGGAGGGTTGACGACGGTTGACAGCCGGTAAAAGTTGACAGTCTGACAAAAATGTCAGACTAAAGCCATATTGGTCGGTCGTAAAACTATAGCCATATATCGTTTAAACGTTCATTCAGCTATTTATTTATTTATTTATTTATTCAAAAACATTATTGATATAAAATAACTTTACTTCATCAAAATATTACTAAACTTAACTAAAACCTAAATTAAAAATAAAATATTTATGTTTATATTGTTCTGGCCATTTTTTCCGGACATCCTTAAGTAACCATACATAAAAATCTCCTCCTATTTTACAAAAACGAACCCGTGAACAGTAACTAACCTAGAAATAATTACCTTGCTTACAGCTAATGAGTTTTTCATTATGAATATTTGATTAATTCCGAAATAATAGGCACATTAGTACCGCAGTGCAGACTCTGGCGGCAGGTGATCAATCAAACGGTTCCGAAACTCAAGAACTAGGTGTTTGTTTCAGACTTTGCTTTTATAACCTTACTAGCAGTCCACCCTGGCTTCGCCCGTGGTACACACATACCTATGTCACTCGGGGATAGTGTAGCTTTCCAACGGTGAAAGAATTTATCAAATCGGTTCAGTAGTTTCGGAGCATATTCAATGCAAACAAACACACAAACAATCAAATCTTTCCTCCTTATGTATGTTATATTAGTATAGAAGTATAGATTAACTACTTCCCGTAGCGTTGAGTTATTCCGGTCATATCCCCAAAATTTTATTACCTAGTGGATCCGTTTTATTTTAATTATTTTCTATTCCGTTCTGATCCCCCGTCAAGGGGATCAGAATACATAATTAAATATTGTATTCCGGTCGGATCCCCAAGCTTATTTATGGTACAGTCGGTAACTAAATATTTGTACTGGAAAATATTTTTTGATCTGATAATAATAAATTGTCGGCTACCTTATGGTTATAATCTTACTAATTAAGATAAGCGGGACACTCACGTAAAAAATCAGCTACTGGCCGACATGTAGGTTATATATATAATCTTCATTAGAACTTTTTATACCTGAACACAGAATTAATGGAAAACAGTGGTGAGAGAGTGAGTGATATACAATAGAAATTCGTTATCGACAGGTTTTCGTTGCCTGCGTTTTGAAAAATAAACAAGTAATTAATAAATTATTAAAAAAAAAACAAAAACCCGACTTCTTTTTGCAAGATGCGCGAGATTATAATTATGTTTTTTTTTAGTATTTGTCATTTCAAATTACATTTAAACATAATAAATGATATAAATATTTGTAATCCTTACTTATATAAAATCCTTTCTTTTGATACACAACTTGATAAGACATATCATTTTGCGCCAAAAATCCGCCATTTTTTAATTTTTGATATATCTAGTGTCACTCACAATTGAGACCAATCTAACGACACTTAGGCTGAAGAGCGTGCCAAATAAATTTACATTCATACATACATACACACGACAACATAACCCTCTTTCTGGCGTAGTCGGGTATTATAGCTTATGTTACTCGCTATGGATGGTGTGCTGCCTAATTAATGCTGCAGTGAACGACGGCAAGGGACGTGGTATAGAGTGGAGTTTATCAGATCAGTTGGACGACATTGACTACGCTGATGACCTCTGTCTGCTTAGCCACAAGCATGGTGATATCCAATCCAAGGCGGATGACCTCTAGCGCGAAACGGGGTACGTAGGACTTAAAGTTAACGCACGTAAGACCCAGAAAATGCGTGAAAAGGGAAAGAATTTGCTGAATGCTCGAAGAAAAAGTAATACAGCGCGTTTAGCAGTTCACGTAACTTGGTGTGAAGGAAGTGTCGTGCCGCAATGTGAAGGAACTGAAGAGGATATCACTCCGCGAATTGCTAAACCACCGCCACCTTCGCACAACTCCGCCCCATATGGCGGTCTCGGAACTTTACTCGTAGAGTAAAGCTCTAACGTGAAATCAGTACTGCTATATGAGTGACGAATATAGAAGATGACCAAAGACATCACGCAGTAGATTCAAGCAATAAATCGCTGCCTTCGACAGATATTGGTTATCTTTGCGCAGATCAGAAACGCAATAAGCGATGTGACTAGCAATCTATCATTGTTATGATTCCCTATTTCCAACTTCATGCTTATCATCACGATAAATATGGCTATTGGGTCTAAACGCCCTAGGCTCTGTCTATCCTCCTATCAGGGATAAAGACGTATCTGTGTTTCTCCCTTTTAATTATTTATTTATTTATTTAATACTCTTTATTGTTCTAAAGTAAAACATACTTTTAACAAATGGCGGACTTAATGCTAAGAGCATTTTCTCCCAGTCAACCATAAGGATAAACAGAAAAAGAATTTGTACGGCGCAAAAAGCAAAATTAATCAATTATGACTACCGATTCAATAAATACTTCATATAGGTAACATATTAAGAACATATACATAAAACATTACATTACTACATACTATATAATATATATCAGAATAATTATGGTTCAAAATTCTACTTAATAACGGAAACGTAAGTCCATACTCATCTTAGAAGCAAATTGACATTGATTCTAAAACCAATAACAATCCCGAAGAAAACCAGAGCCGTACAAGTAACGTAAACAGTGCATAAAATAAACAGCACGATACAAGTCAGTCTAGTTTCTCGACAACATACAGGCGTATTCAATAACTGCATTCGCTTGTGTTGTAAACTGGACAAGTGAAATATCTGGAGCGGAAGGGAATATAAACAATATCGGAATGTATCATTTCTTGGCTGATCGAGCACGAAGCACAGGCGTATGTCTCGGTTCCATAGCTTGAACAAAATTTAATTCATATGCTGCCGCTGCCTGTCCCGCTGTACCGCTGTCCCGCTGTCTCGCTGTCCATCTGTCCCTCTGTCCCTCTGTCCCGCTGTTCTATTTTAGTCGCATTCCTGAACTGATTCTCATGTTGTGAAAAGGTTCGATAAGTATATTTTTGTTTGATTCAGTCAAAAAAAATCTAAATGGCTGAGCCACGGCGACCTCTGTCATGTGTCATCATGCCATGCTGTAGAACATCGGGAGTCCTTTGTTCGATCCCCCGGTCAGGTCAAGATGAAAAATTATCTTTTTCAGATTGACCTGGGTCTTGGATGTAAATCTATATATTTATTAGTTATATATATCGTTGAGTTAGTATCCCATAACTCAAGTCTCTGAACTTACTGTGGGGCTAACACAATCTGTTTGATTTGTCCGCATTTATTTAGTTATTTAATGAGGGTTGACAACTTAAAAAATATCTATATCAATGCAAAAACCGGAGGTCAGACGGCAGTCACTCCGTGTAAAAACCAGTAACCTCGTCAAATCACGTAGATTAGTTAGCGGACCCCGGGCTCTGAAGCATAACCGCGAATGCAACCGGGAATACGCTTGGATGATGATGATGATCTATGCAAAGACCGAATTCCAAGGTCTACATCAGCTCACAGAGCCACTAGCGTAATAAGATGGACATGGACAAAGCGATCAAACTGTTCCATGATCTTCGACTCACTGCGCAATCTAAATAGACGATAAACTAATATTGGTTACCTGTACAATTTCCTTTATCTGTTGATTTATTGCTCAATATAGAACAAAGCCACAATCTATTGCAAGCATTCACATAAATTGTTCACTCCAATTAGTTTTATCTGTAATATTGGGAGGCAACGCGCGCTTAGGAAGATACGTTAAGCCGCCGGGTCCAATTTCTGTCTTATCTATCGACTTTGCAATCCACAAAATTTCAACAAGTCAAATCAAATACTTTTTTATTAACGTCAAAATAAACATTTTACAATGGGATTTGCATTAAATACTCAACCGTAGCGTTATATTTTGCAAGCTTTTATTTGCCTTGTTTGGTGTTTTCGGGTCAAATCTTGCAAAATATTTATTTAAAAGATAACTAAAAATAACAACATTAAACTAAAATAAATCTATAACTACAAACGTATAAAACTAAACTTAATAAAAATACTTAAATAACATTAAATAATATAAATAAGAGCGGCCAAGTGCGAGTCGAACTCGCCCATGAAGGGTTCCGTAGCAGCAAGTAATATAATATAATATTTCTAAAGGTAAATTGTGGTTTACGATTTATGACGTATTAATAAATAACTATATATGATACCGAGACCGCTATAGTTTTAATTGAAAGTACATACTTTGAGGTATATACCACACTTTTTTCAGAATTATTTTAGTAATATTTCAAAAGTTACGGTGGGGGGGGGACCTCAAATTTTAACTTTGTATTAGATTATCTCAGGACTGGACTGACATAGTTCAAAGCAGTTTTTGTTGCATTTTAAAAGACCTTTTCAACGACACCCCACACGTCTGAGTTAGTCCAGTTTAATTTATTTAATTCACTTTTCGTTGTATGGCTGAAAAAAAAACATTTTTTCATAATTTTAAAAACCAACTTTTGGAACTTCAATATCTATCTCTCCACCAAATTTCGTGACAATCGGTGCAGTCGCGGCGGAGTACGAGCCCGGACGGACAGACAGACAGACGGATGGACATGACGAAACTGTAAGGGTTCCTTGTGGACTATGGAACCCTAAAACGGAACCAAATTAAGTTTTTTGAAAAAAAATCTACATTTTTTCATACAAGCTTTTATTACAGTTTCTATAGCCAACTTCCGGCTCCATTATTAGATCAGCTTCTTGTAATAATAATATGGCATTTTCATCTGATTTACGTACATTAATACAAAATTTCATCTCAATTAGAAACCTAGTGGGTCTAATTTAGCTTGCAAGATTTGATTACGGGCACACAGACAACGGGTCAGGTGATACTAAATAAAAGTTTGTAAAAAGCTTAGTAATCGGGAATCATATTACCTTAACCGAAAGCTACGAACCAAAAGGTTATAAAAAGTCTATAACATCTAAAAATAAGCTAATGTAACGACAATCAAATATTTTATACGCCTATAACGTTTAATTTGGTGGTATAAAGGAGATTTTTGTAACTTTATGAGTTGTAAAAGCGGCACACCGCTGGCTGCAGGCCGTATGTGGTTTCATTAAACGATTTCATTTAAATTTCTGTGTATTGATATTTTGATTCTACCTTTATGTAAAAATCTATTTCTTAACTCTATTGCAATTTTTATAGATAGGAAATAACACACAATATATTAAAAACTCCACCAAGCTATAAAAAAGCTTAGGTATTAAACTAAATAAAAGAATAAACTACCTGTTCATGTAGCATGGTGGTAGCAAGAACTCTGGCTGTATAGCCGCACTGGATAGCATTGCTAATCCGTTGAGCGAAACTATGCTAGCTACGCCACTGTAAGTATGTAGAATAGCTTTCGACTTACTGGCACGTCGAACCAATAGAAATTCGAAGGACTATCGTTGCAATGGCTTTTCTACTAACTAACTGCTAGTCGAAATTGTGGTACATCGATGATATGGAATATCGGTTATACGGACATTCGGCCTAATAACTTTGGGGAATCGGTCATCGGGCTCATGGCATTCGAAATCAAGCAGTAAACCACTAGCAGCCAGCAATCTTGTCACAAGCCCAGCGGCTGCTACCTCGTGGCAAGGCCCCTTTTTTACAAGCTTTTAGGTTCACCTACCGTTGTTTGTGTGATCGTAATGAAATTTAGCTTGCAAGCTAAATTAGACCCACTTCCCATTATTCAATCGCGTTGAAACTTCACGTACTTATGTAAGTTGGGTGTCAATGCAATATTATGGTACCAATGACCTGATCTCATGATGAAGCCGAAAGGTTGCCACGGCATTTCTGTGATAAAAGATCATAACCCCACCGAGTCTGGATTCAATTGTTGCGTCTCGAGAAGCTCTTTAAACTTTTTAGTTTATTCAAATTGAAGATATGTAATGAAAAAATCCACCACGAGTGGGATTCGAACCCACGACCCTCAAGTTAACGCCGTGAGTGCACTACCAATTGTGCTATCGTGACTTCGAATCACCCCGACGAATTATCTCATCACATAGTACACGCAAGCGTAAATCTTCATTACTACCCATTATTCAGAAGTGTGATTTTTTGTTTATTGTTTAGATTAAAGCTTGTTTTAATTTTTTTTATTAATTACTTGTTTAAATTATGTATTTGTGTTTGTTTATCTATTTGTGTTTAAGGAAATATAATTTAACAGCTGCTTTGTTATTTTCACTCCGGAAAACTCACATTACTATCTTGTAAATTCCAGCTAACCGGTAGTTGGACACAAACCAACAGAAACAATAAACGGAATGGACGATGACATATGGACCTGTCCAAACATAAGGTGAACGAGCTATAATGAAACTCAGAGTGAAAATTCATGTCTTTGTAAAAAAAAGCGTGGTGTGAAAAAAAGTCGTACAAAGCAACCCACGCTTTCCTTTTACAAAGACATGAATTCTCTCGTTACGGTTATATTGAAATTTATTTATTGCTTTTTATTTCGTTTTATCACTAAAGCGTGATTTTAATTTTATTTTTAAATATTATTTTTAATTTTATTTAGTTACTTAGTAATTATTGGTATAGCGACTTTTAGCCCGAGTTTTAACTTTAGACAATGCTATCTAGTGAGATTCTTGGTGTTGCAAACTATAATTTTTTTTAATGGGATAAACATATTAAACTATTGTATTGTCACCGGCCTTTGATAAGTGAGAAAAAATTTAAATTTATCTGACGTTTTTAAGTGGATGAAATGGCATTCGAAGATTCCGTTACAAACATACATATATACAAAAGTATTTACGTATTTTTCATACTTTTTATTAGCTTTATTTGTTTTACAAGTAAAGCTAATAAAAAGCGTGTAAAAATGAGAACGCAAAAGAAAAAACGATTAATTCTTTCTTGTTTATCTCAGCATATTCCCAGTTGCATCCTCAGCTCTATTGCTGTGAAGCATATTATGGGGTCCGCTTTCCGGCTTTTCTTTTCCACTTCGGATGGTCTTGAGTATCCTTGGTTGTAAGATATTATCCTTGACTATGCGTTAAGCCACCAATTTTTTTCTCTTTTTCTCGTATTTATGCCAGGCCCCGGTGGAGGCAGGTTTAAGGCCATACCTAAATTTTCCGGGGTCCAGTGCTGCCCCCATTTAAAATAAATCGTTTCAAAGAAAACGGAGACATTATTTAAAATGTTGCTATTATCAAATCCTAGATAACCCTTCAAAGTATTTTATGAACTACTGTTTACAGTTTATAATGAGAACGTTGAGCTTTACTACGCATATTTGCCAAAAGTGGCCGTTTTTCGCAAATGTGCGTAGTAAAGCTCAACATTCACACTTTAAAATGTAAACAGTAGTTCATAAAATACTTTGAAGGGTTATCTGATTTGATAGTAGCAAAATTTAAAATAATGTCTCCGTTTTCTTTGAAATGATTTATTTTAAATGGGGGCAGCACTGGACCCAGAAAAATTTAGGTACGGCCTTAATGAAAAATGTTTTGAACCTTCTCTTAAACCTACCTAATAAAAAAACAAGTAAATATTTGTAAGTAAATAAAAAATTATTGGTAACTACTAGTTACCTCGCACTGTAAAGTCACATCTTTTATCCGGACGATCTGGGTCCGATCCCCAGCCAGGACAAGATGGAAAATGGTCTTTTTCAAACTGTCCTGGGTCTTGGGTGTTTGTCTATTTAGGTATTTGTCATTAAATATTATATTGAGTTTGTATCGCATACCACTTCTACAGATCCCTTCACATTCCTCACAGACCTACGCGAAGTCCTTCGCTGTGCTCGCTGCGCGTTTATGGAACGCTTTACCAGTGGAGAGTTTAATCTTACTTTAGGGCTAGCCTAATCAGTGTAATTTGTCCTTATATATTTATTTATTAATCTTGCCAACCCCATACTACTACAGTACCTTTATTTAACTCATCTAATAGCATTATTTTTATAAAGTTCGTGTATTTTTCGAACATACATGATTACAAACCGACTGTACATAATCGCAAATTTCTTGCACAAATATTTATATCGTAATTTTTAAATAGAATACATAAAATCGTGCTAAGTGGATCTCAAGGATAACTTTCCGAGTAAAAAATGTGTTTACTTCGACATAGATTGAGAGATCGTGTAGGTATTAAATTTAGAAATGCATATAAACAAACACGGTGGATTATAAAATGAAGGTCTGACTATGAATTGTGGTTATTTTTATTCAAAGTATCATACTTAAATGTTGAAATATTACAGCTCGAATTGCGTACTTTATCAATTTTTTTTAATAAATAGATAAGGTCAATTACACTGATTGAGCTAGCCCCAAAGTAAGTTTTAAACTTGTGTTATGGTATACAGCTTATTTTTAATTAAGTAGGTACACATATTATAAGAGCTGATATACTCCATCATTTTAACCAACCTTTACCAATAAATGTATATCGAAATACGAGAAAACAATTTGACTTCCCATACAAATCGAAGTAGTCACGTGATATTATTTAGAAAAGTTGTTCAAAATGAGTGAATCACACCATAAAATATTTAAAAAAATTAGTACCTATATATAAAAAATAGTACTTAATTAAAAATAAGCTTGTATACTAAGCCCATCGGGCTGAGTACGGACCTAACTGAACTGGGTTTCTATCGGCGTAATCTTCCCATCAGTGGTCGT
Organism: Acrobasis repandana; assembly: GCA_963576875.1. NCBI lineage: Eukaryota > Metazoa > Arthropoda > Insecta > Lepidoptera > Pyralidae > Acrobasis > Acrobasis repandana. The sequence goes on along the minus strand of OY756230.1, from coordinate 2,234,451 downwards.
TCCGAAACGCTAGTAGTTTGTAGCTTTTGCACTCAAAATAATTATTAAATAATGTAGGTATATATTTTACGAAGTAATATATATGTATTTAAGTAATTGTGTATATGTAATAATAATAATAGTATGTATATAGTATGTATTGTGATAATTATCTTTTAAATTTAGTTTAATTTAAGTTTTATTTATATAAATTCTTTACCTATACGTTTTATTCACACCCACATAAAACTCTCCAATCGACCCAAAGGTTTGACTGTATGTATATATGTGTGTACAATAAAGTATAAATAAAGAAATTAATAATAAAAGACCTTCAATAAGTGTTTTATCCAATAGATTTTTTTTACTTTGAAGTCAACGATACATATTTATATATCTATGATAATAGATACATAGATAACCCCCAAGATCCAACACAATTTGAAAAAGGGCATTTTATTTTATCTTATTTTATTTTTCCTTTATTGATAAACCAACAGCGATACAGTTTCTTATAGTTACAAAATATACAATACTTGATAGGGCCAAAAAAGGTTTATACAGTTATTTTTATCAATGTAGTTGCACCTAACGTTGATTGCAATAACAAAAAAAAGAAAAGATTAATTGATTGATTTTAAATAGGTAAGTAAGATAGATATACTAATACATGCATCGATGACTATTAGTCATCAATGCATGCATCAGTAATATTAATATTATGGGGAACATCCAAGTTATAAACGATGCATTTCAACAAATTCAGTTTTGAGTCGGGATTTGGACAGGTGGAACAAATCTAAATGTATTAGCCATTCGACATAACACAGAGTTCTGGAAATAATTTGTTTGCGTGTGAGGAACGTGTAGTAACTGCGTGTGACGCGTGCGGTTTGATGGAACTCGAAATGCTACTGCTTGTAGGAGGTCGGAATAATCTGGTTGGCCAGTGATTACTCATCATCATCATCATTTCAGCCGCATAACTTCCACTGCTGGACATAGGCCTCTCCCAAGGTTTTCCAAAATAACCGATCTAGAGCGGCCTGCATCCAGCGCTTTCCAGCGACCTTAGTCAGGTCGTCTGATCACCTTGTGGGTGGGTGTCCTACGCTTCGCTTGCCAGTACGTGGTCGCCATTCGAGAACCTTTTTGCCCCATCGGCCATCAGTTCGTCGCGCTATGTGTCCCGCCCACTGCCAATTCAACGAGCTAATCCGCTGGGCTATGTCCGTGACTTTTGTTCTCTACGAATTTCCTCATTTCTGATTCGATCACGTAGAGAAACACCAAGCATAGCCCTCTCCATAGCGCGTTGAGCTACCTTGAGCCTTCTTATGAGACCCATAGTAAGGGACCACGTTTCGGAGCTATAAGTCATCACTGGTAACACACATTGATTATAAACTTTCGTCTTGAGGCACTGAGGTATTTTGGACGAGAAGACACTGCGTAACTTCCCGAACGCTGCCCAGCCGAGTCGGATTCGTCGAAAGACCTCTTCCTCGAAGCTGGAACTTCCTGCCTGGATCGATTGACCCAGGTACCTACCTGGGTCAATCGATACTGTCTACAACTTCGAGGGTGGAGCTTCCAACAGAAACAGGTATGGGCACAACATTGACATTCGACATTACTTTCGTTTTGTCCATGTTCATTTTAAGGCCCACCTGTTGGGAAACTCTATTAAGGTCTCCGAGCATAGTACTTAAGTCCTTTATGGATTCTGCCATGACAACTATATCGTCGGCGAATCGAAGGTGAGTGATATACTCGCCATTGATGTTGATGCCAAGTCCTTTCCATTCCAGGAGCTTGAAGGCATCTTCCAGTGCAACAGTTTCGAGATATAACGTCTCCCTGTCTCACACCTCTTTGCAGTGGAATAGCCCTCGTGCACTGCTCCTGTACTCGGACTGACATAGTGGCGTTACAGTATAAACACTTCAACACCTATATACCGATAGTCAATACGGCATCGCTGGAGAGACTGAAGCACGGCCCATGTTTCGATTTTCTCAACTCGAACCTACTTATTTCCTCTTCCACTTCAGCTAGTTTCACGTCTGTCCTCAAAGTGCGTACGTTGTGTGTTACCAGAGCCAGTTGTCGACAGGAGTGGTAGCCGGATCTCTGCCGGAGATTCTTTGCACCCCCTGCCCCGCCGTTACACGCCGCGCTGCCCAGTGCGAGTTGGCGAGTCCACGCTTTTTCATCAGTGATTACTGAATGTAGGAAAATTAGATCGTATTGAACACGCCTCATCTCTAAACTATCCATATTGTAAATCAAACATGCCTCAGCATAAGAGTTAAAAGATTGGTGTTCCTTGAATGACAAAAATTTAAGGAACTTTCCTTGTATGGATTCGATTTTCTGCTTGTGAGTAGAGTATTGAGGCGACCAGATACTGCATGCGTATTCAAGAATTGTTCTCACAAAGGTAATAAACAAAACTTTAATACACTCAATGTTCTTGAACTCCTGACTTACGCGTTTGACAAAGCCAAGTTGTTTGTGAGCTTTACTTACTATTGCTTCCATGTGTTCGGTCATAAGCATTTTCGAGTCAAACAATACTCCTAGATCCTGTACAGTAGAAGTGTTTTCAATTAAACTACCACATAAGTTATAGCAGAATTTTACTGGGAAGTTCTTTCGCGAGAATAATAATAATAACAATAATAAAAACTCTTTATTGCACCAAGAATATATTAGAGTAAATAATTATAACAATATGTTATGTACAATGGCGGCCTTATCGCAAAAGCAATTTCTTACAGGCAACCACGTATGGAATTTGCTTGCATTTTTTAACATTTACAGAGATTCCGTTGTTTTTGTAATAACTTTCTAAGGAGTCTAAATCTATTTATAATAACTTACAATCTTCAATAGACTCAACACTTAAGAAAACTTTTTTGTCATCTGCAAACATTAAAAAACGCGCGTGATTTAAATAATTACATTTTCCAACTTACCTTGACTGGGTATCAAACCCAGAACCTCTGAGTGGTGGGCTAGCGTGGTTATCAAAACGCCACGAAGGTCGTAAGAATCTAATAATTATAATTGTCAAATAAGCTGTTAAAATGTAAATAAACTGCTCTTTTACAACAAGAGTGGTTTCTAAATTGTGTTACTTAAGATAACTTAGACGAAGGCACTTAAGTTATCTCATCTTACCGATATCGTGAGATCCTGAAGTACTCTTAAGCTTCTATAGTTCGTTTATCAATACGCGATGTTATGATGTTAACTTTTGTATTACCACCATTAACACGTTCCTTGTCGTCTATATGCATTAAATTGCAAGTAAATAAGTATAGCTATTTAGCGAGGAAACGTTGCCAGTATTCTGGGTACGTTACATTTATTGAATGTATTATTGATATGTATTGTTTGAACAAAAGCAAATATAAGTGAAAAGAAAAATTAATTAAAAAGTTAAATTTGAAGTACTATCAAAAAATATTATAAAAGCTAGTAAAAAGTTAATCCTTCCAAAAAAGTTTTTTTTGTATAATCGCCATGCAAGGCGATTTTAGAAAATGAAAATAAAGGCATATGAGTCAAAATATGAAGAAATAGAAAAAAAAATTAAATTTCTCATACAAATTCGCGATCAGCTGATCCATTTATCATATCTACATTTAAAAGCCAAGCTCTTGTCGTTATCATAGTGTGGAAAGAGACGCACATAATGACTCTTTTTTGGCAGAGATAAGTAACAGAGTGGCAGTCAGCAGTTGCTCTTTCGGAGTCAACATTGTGCTTAGCTGTAGCCCTTTTGCGCCACTGTGGCACACAATTTAGTTTTCCTTTATATTGTGACTTTTATTTGTATGTTATAAATAAATAATATATATATATAAGGACAAATCACACTGATTAAGCTAGCCCCAAAGTAAGTTTTAAACTTGTGTGATGGGATACCAACTCAACGACACTATATTTTATAATAAATACATATGTAGATAAACACCCAGACCCAGGAAAACTTGAAAAAGGCCATTTTCCAAGTTGCCCTGGCTGGGAATCGAACCCAGAACCTCCGGACGGAGGTCGTCAAAATGTATATATGTATATCATATCTATCACACAGCAATTTGCCATTGTCTTCTCCATTTTACATACTTGCAAACGTAATAGTCACTAGGGTCACAGGTATGTCACTTCATAGGAGCGGAGTATCATTTATGCCTACACTACTACAAACGAAACAATACATCTGTGCACACGTCAATGCGTGTGTGTTCGCCTGCTCTCGCCTCTCGACAAGACAAAAACGGGGGAGAGGTGCGGGGATGGGGAACGGGGACGCATATTGCGCTACCTTAGGAGATTCTGTTCTGTATGTAATACTCTTATTAATTTTGTACTAGTGTGCTGGTTTCCTCACGATATATTCCTTCACCGGAATTCAATTATTCATATGGGGTTGAAATTTTTTATCAATAATATAATTATTTTAACATCAATGTCAGTCCACAACACGATATTCCAGCACATTGAGAAACAAGGGGGTGGGTGTCATTGTACGTACACCCAATAAGAACGAAGTTCCTTACTGCAAAATCGAAAGCTTTATAAACACTTCAAAGATGTTTTGTTAATTTCCAGTCGCCATCATAGATTCCAAAAATGTTTATATTCAATTTCCGTGACCTAAAACAAACCCTAAAATCAAATTGCATCGGCCATCTTGTATTATCATCATCATCATTATCAGGTCTGTTAGTCTCCACTGCAGGAGCACGACCCTCTCTGTACTACCACAGCCATATATTAGCCAGAGCAGTCAGAGGATTTGGCCTGCACTCTTCACGCTGGCCGGACGGGTTGGAGAGGTCTTAATGATGTATATAAGCTTTGTTTAGTTTGTGTTTACTAAATCGCCTTCTACGACATCTACAGGAAGACATGGAGTGGTCCTATTCTACTCTGCCGGGAACCACACAGCTTTAAATCTTGTATTAATGAAAAAAAAAACAAAAAAAGATCAGCCGTTGGTAGGAGTGGCTCGACTTCATTTTAAAAACCAGTATGGAGCTAAAAAAATATTTCTTATAGCTAATAACGAAATTCTATAAATGCTTTTAGCAATATGTTTTCGCATAGTTTAGGAAAAGTGATAATGTGCTGCGATGGATTATGTAAGCGAAACAAACACGGGGTCGGGAGATACCACGTTTATGTTCATTAGGCACGCGACGGTGACTTATTGATTTGTATGATATTTTATGTTCCCGTGTACCATCGCAGTCATTAGCATTATGCGGATATACAGACACATTATACAGGGACAGGTTAAAGCTTATAAACATCAATGAGACCTCTCCAACACGTCTGGCCAGCGTGGAGAGTGTAGGCCAAATGCACTGTCTTGCTCTGGCTAATATATGGCTCTGGTACAGAGAGGGTCGTGTTCCTGCAGTAGGGACTAAAGAGCGGCCAAGTGCGAGTCGGACTCGCCCATGAAGGGTTCCGTAGCAGCAAGTAACATAATATAAAAGTTCTAAAGGTTAATTGCGGTTTACGATTTATGACGTATTAAAAAATAACTATCTATGATACCGAGACCGCTATAGTTTTAATTGAAAGTACATACTTTGAGGTATATACCACATCTTTTTCAGAATTATTTTAGTAATATTTCAAAAGTTACGGTGGGATTCAATCCATGATACTGAACAACTTTCCCCAAGAAATACATATAGAAATATAAAAAATATTTTTTGACCTCCTATAGGTAAGTACTAGTTCACTGATCAGCTGATCTGAGTCCGGGTCACCGGCCACCACCCGCCATGAACCAAACAAACACAGTGAAATATCGTCGAGCTCGGCTCCAGGCCTTTCTTATCTTTCGACGAATATTTCACTGTGTTTTATTTATTATTTTTTTTGTATTATATTTATAATATTTTCTGTAGCCAAAACGGATAGATATTTAGATAATACATTTTTTGGTATATTTTTCATATAAAATGGTGATTGTATAAAATAGTAATTTGTATTAAAAAGGCAAATTTAGGCAAATTTAGAGGTATGTTGGTGATTTTTTTCTATCGAGCCAAAAATGCTCAATCGTGTTTTGGCTATGGCAGGTGTCTGTAAAAAATCCTTAAGATTTTTATGTAATTTTTTTGAGGAATAAACTGTAGTAGTTTAATAACAGTGATTTTTCAAAAACACGCACGGTATTGAAAATTGTGAACCCACGTCACCTTGCCCCTAAAAAAAATGCAATGGATATCAATCCTATTTGGGTGGCCTAGATTTTAACGTAGATTGGTGTTATGTTGTCGTTGTCACACACATTAGATTCAGTGGTTTAGTTAATTAAATTGCAGTTTGTTAATTAATATTATGCGAGTTTCGCGTAAACTTTGTTGAATCAAAGAATCAAACATTTATTCTGAAATTAGGCCTTTGCTGGATCTTTTTACAGGTCAATAAGTTTTGTATATATGTCACCGTATGATCGTGAACACCGAGTTTATAAACTAGCGCGCGAGATATCGTAAATAATTACGTATATTCTGAGCAGTACCACAGAATACATAAGAGTCAAAGCAGTACGATCAGTTCATAATTTATCGACAGTTTATACCTAATCTCGCGCGATAGTTTATAAAATCTTGGCATTCGCAATCATACGGTGATATATACATAACCTAAGTACGTATAATTTTAATTTATATTTAAATTAATATTTATTGTATTGACATTGCTGAGAAGAAACGCTTAAAGAAATTCATTAAAGCAGTTTTGGTCGCCTATTCGCCAAAAGGGCTTTGTCAATATCTGTGTTAGTTTACAAATAGGTACTTATATTAATATGTCTAATACAATCACAGACCTAGCACTACTAGACCTGCATAGTGCGTGGTCACTTTAGTGCATCTGTACCTATCTTTGATTGTTGTCTCCACCCATATTTTGCACACGTCACAGAACACACTACTGGTGTACCTAACTTATAATAAGCTCAAATAAAACCCAAAATCACCTTTCAAATGATAAAATCCATAAAATTAATAACTTTTTTCGATCGTTTTGTGGTTTGTTTGGCCCAGATTTTGACAGTAGGCAGTAATAATAGTATGTTATAAATAATACTGAGTAGTCTTAAAAAAGTTTAAAAAATGGTTGAGACTCCTGGAGTTGAAGGCATCCATATAAGATTGCATATTATGTTTGCGTCTTAGACGTGTAAAACGTTAGAAGATATATTTATATTATAATATTAATACATAAGCAATATGCGCGATGGTACGTTAATTAAATTTCTCGAGCTCTTAGGATATGAATTATTAAAATTTTAAGTGCTTACCATTAAAATAAACTTTTCTTAAAACTTTCATACTAGTCCCTTTGGATTTGTGTAGACGGTCGATGGCCGATAGCCGAGCAAAGTCGATGTATTTAGTTTTTGAATATATTCATATACTAGCTTTTGCCCGCGGCTTTGCTCGCGTATCCTACGGGAGTATTAAATTTTTCCGGGATGAAGGGTACCCTATGTCCTTCTCAGTACTCCTAACTATGTGTATGCGAATTTTCAAGAAGATTGGTTCAGTAAATAAAGCGTGAAGAGGTAACAAACAAACAAACAAATATACAAACTCACTTTCGCATTTATAATATTACTTAGGATTGGGATAATAAAAAGAATCATTGGATAAAATAACCCTAACTGCTACAAAAGAAATTAGATTCTATTAGAAATTGCAATTGGAGCAAGGCTCTGACCGAATGGGTGAAAGAGGCCTCGGGCGTCCGCCATGCGATGGGTTGACGATATAATCAAAGTCGCGGGTCGCACCTGGATGAGAGCTGCACAGGACTGAGATGGGTGGCGTCGACGAAGAGAGGCCTATGCTCAGCAGTGGGCGGAAGAAGGGCTGGGATGATGATGATGATGACAAATTGAGGAAACGCTGATAACATTTTTGATTTTAATAAACATACATGCATTCACTATCACGTCCTTATCTCTATTGGGGCAGACAGAGCATTTTGGGGCTTGCGGCTCTATAAGCAGATAGATCTCAGGGCCGCAAGATCCAAAGTCCACTTTTAGCGTGAAGGTGAGTAAAGAAGGTGGATAAAGCAATCAGAATAGTGATGCACTTTTAAGTAACTTTAAATAAACGGGCAAGTGCGAGTCGGACTCGTACATGAAGGGTTCCGTACCGTACAATGTTTTAAAACGCTGAAGAAACACGTTTCTTGTATGACGACCCCCTTTAATTTTTAACTTTATTTTATTTTTAGTATTTGTCATAGTAATACATAATTGGTAAAAATTTCAAGTATCTAGTTAATGCCATTATAAAGATCAAGTTAAAAACCCTGAAAACAACACGTTTCTTGTATGACGACCCCCTTTAGTCTTTAACAATTTTTTATTTTTAGTATTTTTTGTTATAGTTGCTACAGTAATATATAATCGGTGAAAATTTCAAGTGTCTAGCTATTAAGGTTCAAGAGATAGAGCCCTGTGACAGACGGACAGACAGACAGACGGACAGACAGACGGACAGACAGACGGACAGACAGACGGACAGACAGCGGAGTCTCAGTAATAGGGTCCCGTTTGCACCCTTTGGGTACGGAACCCTAAAAAGGAGGAGTTTCTCAATTCTGATTTACGAACAAGTATGTATTGTATATGTTTTTTTTATGTATATTCTTCGATAACTTCTCCGTTTTAGGCAGATTTAGAAAAATATTTTGTTGTATGAAAGCGTATACGTGCAAGTTGATTCCATTGTCAACAGGGGAAGATTTAACGATGGGATCCTTACAAATCGAGCGAACTCCTCAATTATATCTTGTATTTTTTTACTTTGACTTAACCTACTCGTACCTACTTTGTTGAAAATTTTACTTAAGTATAAATATAATAAATAAATATATAGCCCTAAAGTAGGTTTAAACTTGTATTATGGATGGGATACAAACTCAACGATACTATATTTTATGATAATTACATATATATAGATAAACACCCAAGACCCAGCACAATTTGAAAAAGGCCGTTTTCCAACAAGTATAATACAATACTGTATGAATAAAACAATTTTTTTCCTCTGAAATCCTAACAAAGTGTCAGTCAATCGACAAAAACATTCGGTTTAAAGAAACATTAGACTAACCTTCAACTATAAATATTTACTGTAGATTTTTATTTCCAATGAGTTTAGACACATAAACACAGTTTAAAAAAAAGATTTTTTTTCTGGTTATGTTGAGGTTGTAAGCAGTTATTACCATGAGTACTTGGTTGTACCGGTGTTTTATGTATTGCACGTTTGTATGTACTTGTAAGTATATAAAAGAAAGTACTTTGTGAGAAGGCTTATTATGGGACCGACGATGACGATCTTAAAGACAAGAAAGTCTGGCTTGAGCTTGGCGCAACCCTGAGGGACTCAGGTTTGTATACTTAGACATGCCATAATTTAGGCACATTGGTACTTACTAAATTTTAAATTCGTTATTCTGTTTATTTTATTTAAATTATGACATAACAAACAATGTAATCTCAGTCCATCCGCATATTTAATTTTAAGTTACGTTTGTTAGTTGACGTCTTTGGAGAAAATGCTGCAGTGCAGTTTGTTGCCACTTCTTTAGCACTTAATTGCGACTTGTAGGCGAGAACGGACAGACGGACAATATTTTTCTCGCTCGTTAATTTTGTTGGTTTCTCTTCATGGAGGGGTCTATAGTTACGAGTATAATCGCTGCGACAGCAACAACTAGCTGATGATTGCAGGTAGGTCTCAAATCTCTACGAGCCATTCATCTTTCCACAAAGTCCGCCCCCAGAACGGCTGACGAGCTGCTGCCTCTATCAGGGCATAAGTAGGTACTCGAACTTATTTACTGGCGGCACTAACTCGCCATGTCACAAAGCCGTTGTCGGATTTATGTTAGGTTTCATGACATTGTCTGTTCCTACATCCTGTGCAAAGATCATGGACGGCTAAAGTCAGAGACTGCCAATGTTGGAGAAAAATGGATTCAGAAATATTACGGCTAAAGATGGATGTAAACATAAACTTAAGATTAGCCGGCTAAACTTAGATTTAACCTAACCTAACAGATATAATATAATATTATATATAAGAGCCGCTGATGATGAATCAACATCGATTAGGCTCTTCATTAATAAAAAGTACTTACTACCTAAATGGGGAATATGTTTCAAAACACAGCTATGATCATGAACCACACACACACACACAATATTCAGACAGAGCCCGGGACCGCAAGACCCAAACACCACTTTTAGCGTGATGGTGGATAATGAGGTGAAAAAGTAATCAAAATAGTGATGGATTGCTAGCTGCATCACCTATGGTCATGATCGCATTTTCGCCCAATCCTCTCAAACAGCTTTTACGATCTGCACGGGGAGATAAACAGCTGGAAAATACTAAGATTTTTCTTTTCTCAGCACGAAATACGGCAATGAAAATACGACAAATAAAATCACAGCAAAATATTTTATTACATTTCACTTTTGTATTTCAATAACGTGAAAAATATAACGTGTTAGAATTTATTTTTCCCCAAAAGGATTTGACACATGGATTTGCCATCTAGTGTTACGGATTTAGTCAAAGAGCTTGGAATTATACCTCAACTGGATATAGTACGGCGAGAAACATTGAAACTATCATTTCTTCTGCTAGGTGCTCATACAGAATGAATGGGTGATCATTTTAAACAAAAAAAAAGCGACTCAAATATGTGGTCTTTATCAGTGTTCCACTGCACTAAAACTCACCTTCTGAATGCAATTGCTTGATTTATTGGAAAAAAACATTAAAATCAATATACAGTCTAACAAAATATACTTACTGAAACTATTTTAAGAGTGAATTCAGGCCATGATACTGAACAACTTTCCCTAAGGAACATATATCGACATATAAAAAATAATTTTTCATCTCATCTATTCCAAAAACGATGATTTTATCCCAAATAAATATATCTAAATTTTCCGGGGTCCATAGCAGTGCTGCCCCTATTTAAAATAAATAATTTTAAAGAAAACGGAGACATCATTTAAAATTTTGCTACTACCAAGTCCTAGATAACCCTTCAAACTATTTTATGAACTACTGTTTACAGTTTAAAGTGAGAACGTTAAGCTTTACTACGCACATTTGCGAAAAACGGCCACTTTTGGCAAATGTGCGTAGTAAAGCTCAACGTTCTCATTTCGAGTATAAACTGTAAACAGTAGTCCACAAAATAGTTTGAAAGGTTATATATATAAGTAACTGGCAGATGAGAGAGACAAATGGAAGAGAATTCATACTCCACCGACAAGAGCATAGCTCTTAAATATAGATAGATAGATGACCGTGCGGCAAGGTGCCAAGAATGCTGGCAGCGTTTTAAACCAAAAAGTATTGATCTAATATTTTTGGATAATCTAACTAATGGACTCAATAAAATACAATTTTTCGGACCCAGTCCACATTCCTATTGTAAATAATGTTACACAGCTGTTCTATTTAAAGGTTTCAAGGTAATTAGATTAACTTTTCAAAGCATAATGAAAATAATTCCAAAATTCTCGATAGGTACTTCCTCTTTCTTAATCACCTGATATTTCAAACACTTTGAATCCGATTTATTTTGGCCGAGATTTCCTTTGAAATGGCATTTTATGATCCGATCTTGATGATAGGCGTGAATCAGGCTGTTTATACAAGAGTTACCGGAATAAGTTTGTGAGAATTAATCCGTTATTAATAGACGGGCAGGTGAATTCTTACTTCTATTAGTAGAACAGATTAAGGTGAATATAAAAGCAAATGGCCTTGAAGTAGCGCCCTCATTTGAAATAAATTGTTAACTCGTAAATATGGAGATAATTTCCATATTGCTAATCGTCAGGCACTAGATAGCCCTTTAAATTATCTTATGAACCACCGTTGAAAACCCGCAAATTTTAAACGGCTGAACCGTATTTCATCAAACATAGCTCAGAACTACCGCAAGGGAACTTGTTTTCTTGTAAAAATCCGCATCGAAATCGGTTCATCCGTTCGAGCTCTACAATGCCGCAGACAGAGAGACATTAGCGTCAATATTATAACACCCCTTTTTTTGTTGGGGTTTACAAAGATGGCGACGTACGAAAAGGATTTTTTTAAATAACTCGATATTTTTAGCCTATTTCAGTATTCCACTGCTGGGCAAAGACCTCCCCTTTATGCCCAAGCCACCCTCGAATTACCTGCACGAGGTGCGCCTTACTGTTTAGCACCCTGAGGGTTTTGTACAAACCCCCCTTTACAAATAACTCGATATTAAAAAAAATCTCATAAGGACAAGTTAAGCATAGATAGAGCTACCCCCAAAGTAAGTTTTAACATGTTTTATCGGATACTACTTACTAAATAGACATTTAACAACTTGCCCTGGCTGGGGACCGGCCGTCTGCCTTACGTCCTACGAACAATAATTATCTAGAATCGTAAGTAATCCCGAAAAATCATTCCACGCGATATGTACCGCGGCGGGCGGGGCTTAAAATATTTACAGCGCGGCGCGACAGTTCGCCGTGACACTCGAGTCGTGCGGTTGCGTCGCAAGAAGTTTCCTTTGAGAATATTGCTGTGTTTTTGCGATAATCGATTCATTAAAAATGCCGTCATGTGCCGTGAAGTGGTGTAGAAGCCATACAGACATGAAAATTAGTTATTAAAAAAAAGTAACACGTAAACAAGGTTATTTATTTTAGCGTAGCGTACTGCATAATAGGCACCATCCGCGCGTTGTATCTCACCGCTTATTGCGTTGACTGCCCCACCCGACCGACGACGACGCGTGACCTTGTCGCGACCAATCGCATACATCTTTGTCTATGTGTGCGTTTGAGTGTTGTAATTACTGTTTGTTTGTTTGCGTAAATGGAATCAGAATCGAAGCGGTGAATGTAGGAGCGTTAGGTTTCTAGAGAATTATATTTCGATGCTTACGTCTTAATAAGTATGTATAGATGATACTATCATTACCGTGTAATGGTACAAAATACATGGTACCTCTCTTCCCACGATGGCCCAAGATACGTCACCAAAGTCACAATAATTGTTACCACTGATTGTTCTTTTTAGTAAAAAGGACTTTCTAAATGAGTGAATGAATATGAAATAAAACACTAAATGAATACAAACTAAATTAACTATTTAGTATATCGTGTGATTAATTTGTAAAATTTTTAATATATTCATATTGAATTATTAGGTCATAATCGGTTTGTTAAGTTAAATAAACCGGCCAAGTGCGAGTTAAACTCGCGTGGAGAGGGTTCCGTACAATTAATTGAATTATTATAGGTGTCCTGTAATTTAAAAGCAATTAACTATAAATGGTATTTTTTTCAAAATTTTAGGCTAAGTACTTTCGGAGATCGGGGAGGAGGGGGGAATGGTCAATTTTCGTCTTCTTTCTTGAATAAAATCAAAACCACTTATTTTACAATAACAACATAATTATATTTGAGATCCTGATAACATAGTAAGTTTTGCAAAACTTTCTTTTTTATTTCCCAGTTTTTCCCCCGGAAATAACCCTTTTTTTAAAATAATATTTATTTTCTTTGCACATAATATGTATTTGGGTCATAGAATTACAACATTCTACAAAATTTCACCTGATTCGATCCAGTAGATTCGGAGCAAATTGGCTGTGACAGACGGACGGACAGACAGACGCACGAGTGATCCTTTATGGGTTCCGTTTTTTAATTTTTTGTACGGAAATTCAATCACACAAAGTGGCAACACTCCCAACTGATGACGTATTTTACGTCCAATCACGTAACCCAGCTGTCACGAGAAGAGATGTTTTATTATATCATAGTAAAACACGGAACACTAATATCTAGTTAGGTAACTTATATCTTTATTGAAAAATGACAAGGTATAAGAACTGAGATATAAAAATATCTCCCCGTTACAGCTGGATATTACTAACAGAAAAGCGAAATAATCCTTAAATGGGATGCCGTTCCAGTCTTTTGTAATTCTTATCGAAATGCACTCATTTTCCTACATAATGAGATCACGGGCATATTGCGAGCTTGGAAAATAGAATCCTTCAGCGGAAAATAAAAACTCAACGTTTCTATAGAGCTGAGTGATTAGGTAAGCTTTCATGAGATAAAGTAGGAAAAATATACAAAGATACAAATAGTATATTTACTAATAAAATGGTATAACTGAGTAATAAAATATTGTGTACGTTCTATTTTCTCTTTATTTATTTCTGTTAGACTAGGTCTACCCAAATATACTGAAACTATTTTATAAACATACAAGTTGACCGATCAGCTGAAGCGGCACTAAACTTAGCTGTTATAGTCTGACCACGACCGCTGTACCGCGCCTGAGGTTGCGCGGGGAGGCAGGGGGGGATCATGGACTCATAAGAGATTCATACTGTCGGATAGATCTTAAGAATTATCTTAAGATCTATCCGACTAGAGGAAAACGAAGATTATGATAATTTATAGAAAATACATTACTTTAAAGTTAAAAGAAAATGCGACTTTACCTGGTTCTTGAAACTTGCCAATGTCTGAGCAAAAAGGATGCGGGGCGGGAGGGCATTCCAAAGACGGACAGAATGGACAGTGAATGATTTTGAGTACATTTCAGTGGAGTGGGGGGGAATTTGAAGCCGAAGATTTTCTAAGCTGCGTAAATTGCGTTCGTGAGTATCGTTAAGGAAAACGAAGCGTAGCTTGAGATAGCTTGGATAAGAAGGATTATAGAGAAAGAATATGCCAGTCTCGGCGGAGTTGAATGGGGAGCCACTTGAGTTGCGTTCGAAATTGAGAGATGTGATCATACTTACGTAAACCGAAGATGAATCGAATGCAAAGATTTTGAAGACGCTCAAGCTTGATTAATTGCTTCTGGGTTATATAACAGGAATCAGCATAATCTAAAATGGGAAGATATCGAAGTACTATATTTTGACGCTGTATATATACAGCGTATATGTAGATGTATGTATTGAACCATACTAAGAATTGGATATAATATGTATATTATATCCAATTCTCATTATGGTTCAATACGATTTTTTAAGCACAAATAAAAAAACCAATATAAGTGAAATTAATGTGTAATTATTTAAAAAATAAAACGTTTCGAAAATCACTTTTATAATCGAAACTATCTTTGTCTGCTTTTCTTTTCCTTAAATATTCGGCCACTTTGAAAACGACAGCCTTGACATCTCGAGATAAAGCACGACCCATCTTTGGATATTCTATCTCATGTGCGTCTGACATAGACAGCCCCCGTCTCGCCGCTCGCATACCGCAGGCGTAGTACTGTGGTCGTGGTCAGAGTATAGTAACGATTTAACGTCAACATTTGTGCAAAACAAAACAAAGCTCCTAGTTTAAGAGATATTGTAAATATTTAATTTAATACTCTTTATTGTTCTAAAGTAAAACATACTTTTAACAAATGGCGGACTTAATGCTAAGAGCATTTTCTCCCAGTCAACCATAAGGATAAACAGAAAAGTAATTTGTTCGGCGCAAAAAGCAAAATTAATCAATTATGACTACCGATTTAATAAATACTTCATATAAAATATTAAGAACATATACATAAAACATTACATTACTACAAACTATATAATATATATCAGAATAAATATCTACTTATACAATACGTACCATTATATTATACCTACATATATAATTACAAATATAATCAATTTTGAGAACTTAATGATGATGACTTTACGGAGAAAGGGAGTTCAAAAGATGTGCGTGAACTTTCCTTTTAAAAGAGAATTTGGTAGAAATTTCTCTGATGTCAACGGGTAAAGCATTCCAGAGCCGTGAAGTTTGGAGAGAAAAGGAGTTAGACATAAAATTTGTCCAGAAAAGAGGGATAAAGAGTTGACGTGTCTCATTGGAACGTAGTTGTCGATCATGAGTGTCTGAAAGATAATTGAATTTACATTTTAAATATTCAGGAAAGACAGAATTAGTAAGAATAGAGAAAAGGGTACACAGTAACCGAAGTTCCCTGCGTTGACGGATAGGAAGCCAATTAAGCTCTGAACGATAAGAGCTATGATAATAAAGATACTTTGAATTTGATACAAGCTTGTATGGAATGCCGCCACTCCGAAGGTTGCAGGTTCGATCCCCAGCCAGGGCATGTCGGAAAATGATATTTTTCTAATGTATTTATAATAAAATAAAATTATATTATGAGTTTAATATCTCATTACGTTCAAACTTGCTTTTTGGGGCTAGCGCAATCTGTGTCTCTTGTCCATGTATATTTACGATTCAATAATAATATAGGTAATAAATTATTAAACATAATAATGATGACCAAGATGGGTGGCTTTGACGACGAGAAGCCGATGCTCAGCTGTGGGCAGATGAAGGGCTGAGATGAATGATAATATTGACGTAATTAAAACTTCTAACGATATTTGTTTCATTGAAATATAGAATGAAAAATGCGCGAAATTTCACTATTGAAAAGAAACCTAATCCCAGTATAAATTAGATTATATTTTAAACGTGATTTATTTTCGTGATTATTCAATAATACTTTCAATTAAATTAAAAGCTACCTTACACTCCTAATAACAAAGTTCATTTTTCAACAAAATTTATTATCGTTCTTTCATTAATAAATCGGCTTTACCATAGAAATGTAACAAAGGCGGCCTTGAAAAAATTGATCTGGCTATTTTTGTATCAGTCGCTTTGATTCTATAACTATTTCCAAGGTTGCATTTTTTCTTTATGAACGATAGCAATACTCTTAACAATAATAAGCTTGCAGGGCAGCTTGTGGCGAGCTGTTGGTGCGTAACGACACCACGGACACGAGTGCTTCAGAGAGTCGGTCAGAGCCCTCGTCCCTGACGTGCCTTCATCGGTCTGGGTTAGGGTTTTCAGGTCGCCAAATCTAATAGCCGGACAGACCAGCCAGTTTGGCCGGACATTTGGGTAAAAAGGCAAGACACCCTACATCAATGAGGATTTTGTGTCTCAGTATTAATAGGTATGACAAAAAAATTGTATGTAAAATCAATCTTTTTTAATTATTGCCATAAATCTTCTCATATTCTAATGAAATACAAAATGCCAAGTCGAATGCCAAATCCAATCAGTCAATCAGTCTAAGTACTTTATAATTAATCAGTTAAAGTCATCAGTCAAACAAAATTAAATATACTGCGGACTGCGGGAGCGACCAACAGTTGACTCGCCTGCGCTCGGCCACGCTCGGCACTCTCTCGTTTGCCGGACAAGCCGGACAACGTTTATTTTGGCCGGACACGCAATAAAAAAGCCTAACTATGTCCGGCTTTATCTGGACGCCTGGCAACGCTAGTCGGGGTGGAGACCCAAGAGGGCTCGCAGGACTCTCAACTCTGCATTGCCTTAATTAGCCATCTAGAGAGGGACGGATGGAAGTGTTAAAGGGCATCACGCCGCAAATAGACTAAGGAGAAAGCGCAGCACACCTCTCGATACCCCTGAGTCGCCCACACCGGTGTTGCCCCTTTGCTGATAACAATCGTCGGCTCGTTTGAGGGGCCCATCTAGTGAGCGGCAAGCCACCACCTGCCACAAAATAGTCAGTAATCATGATTATGGCAGGTGTCATTATTTCTATTGCAATAGCCCAGCATCTTTCTTTTATGATTAATTATTTTTTACACAAGCATGCAATCCCAATTTAAAGTTTAATTATTTATGTAACTTTTTATTTAATATAATTTAAAACCTTATTTAATTTTGCAATGTAATTTAATTTATGACTTGAATAATTTTATAATTAACTGTAATGTAATGTAATTTTCAATTTAAAACGACTGAGAGCTGTTTATCAAATGTGCATGCTGTGTTCGCTCCAAGTAGGTTGGCAACTTATATGCTCTAATTTGTATATGCTTAGATTTGTATGTTGTTTTAGGTGCTGTTCAGCCAGTTAGCAAACCAAATAAATAAATAAAAAAAATCTGTCCATCCCAACTTCATTCCATAACCCATAAACCTTTCCCTTTTCTTGCAATAGATCCTTCTCCTGCCGAAACTTGTTTAAGGGTATATTTTTCATTCGTATATCCAAGAATGGGTTTTGGCGGGAGCGCCACATTACATCAACTTCTCCAAAGGGCCTCATTGATGTCCAAACTTTGTTGAGCTTGTATTTCCTAAGTCGCCTTCTACGTCATTCATTGACTTGGAGTGATTCTACTCTGCCAGAAACCACACGGCATCTCTGTTACTTATTAAAAATTAAGAATGTGGCCCGAGTCTTGTGTTTCTGAACTCTATAATAATAAATACACATCAGCTTTTCCACAGACTTAAAAAATACAGAAGCGATCACCAATCATCAACCACTGAATAATGTATGAACATTTAGAATGCCGTCAAGTACACAAGTTTCCCAACAATTTACAAGCATGGGTAGAGAGCGGCTTAAAATTCATGCGATGTGCGTCGTAATGTTCCAATTCCCAGTTCGAGTTATGGTGAACCAATTTCTAAGTTTACAAGCCGAATTACGTGACCAAATTTCGGCGACGTAAAGTTTTATGCACATAACCTGTTGAAATATTGCGTTGAGATGCATAGTTTTAGGAAAGAAAGAGATTTTGGGCAACAAAGTTTTCGACTCAGATTATATCTTAGCTAGCGCGTTTCCAGTTGCATCCTCAGCTGTGCTGTTTCGGAACCCGGTATATATAATAACAATGGTCACCCAAGGTTGGCAAAGACCTTGCGAAATCGAGAAATAGCCGGCACAGTTTAAACCATTTCGATGATGAATGTCTCCGTGGTCCTGTGGTAAAGGCGTTTGCCTTGTGATCCGGAGGTCATGGGTTCAAATCCCACTGGGAAGCATACTTTGTGAAAAGTTATTTCCAGTCTGTTTAGGATATTGCAGGCTTGAATTACCTGATTATCCGTAAAGATGATTCCGTGCTTCGGAAGGCACGTAAAGCCGTTGGTCCCGAACGCCATCTAGCGTTTGTACCTATCCTAGGATTGGTTCTGGTCTACCCTTTGGGTTGCGGAGGTCAGACGGCAGTCGCTCTGTGTAAAAAACCAGTAACCTCGTCAAATCGCTTAGGTTAGGTAGCGCACCCCGGGCTCTGAAGCGTAACCGCTGACGATGCAACCGGGAATACACTCGGATGATGATGATGAGTGTAAACCATTTCGATATAAGTTTTACGACCGGCCAACTGCCTGATATCAATCCTCTTTAGGAATGCATTCGTGCAAAAAAATTTACACATGACGCGACGAACCGATGGCCGATGGGGGCAGAAACGTTCTCGAATAGCGGCCACGTACTGGCTACTGGCAAACGAAGCGTAGGACCCCAAGGTCAGACGATGTAACCAAAGATGCTAGAAAGCGCTGGACGCAGGCCGCTCTAGAGCAATCATTTTGGAAATCCTTGGGAGAGGCCTATGTCCGTCCAGCAATGTATGAAATGATGTGAGGATGAAAAAGTTTTAATACCAGCCGTCGTTTTGGCCTTGTCCATGGGAATGCAGTTGTAGTACGAGATGTTTGTGGTTAGTCCTTTAGTCGCATCTTTCGACATCAACATGAAGAGATGGAGTGGTCCTATTCTGATTCCGGAAGCCACAGTTTAATCTTTACAAAGGTAAAGATCTTACTATCAATCCTAAGTAAAGACTTAGGATTGACAGTTGCAAATGCAGAAGTTCTGAAAAAAGGACTGGTAAGAAGTATCCGAAACCGAAGAGTATGTATGTGGAGATTGATGAGTTGATGAAGCGGAAGAGGTCTGTCAAGATCGTAGCAAGTGGAGATATATAGTCTCTGCCTACCGCTGTGGAAAACAGGCTTGATCTAAGAGCAAGAAATACCTCCAACATCTCTGGGCTTGATAGTATGTACGAGTATGTCTGTCAGAATCGTAGCAAGTGGAGATATATAGTCTCTGCCTACCGCTGTGGAAAACAGGCTTGATCTAAGAGCAAGAAATACCTCCAACATCTCTGGGCTTGATAGTATGTACGAGTATGTCTGTCAGAATCGTAGCAAGTGGAGATATATAGTCTCTGCCTACCGCTGTGGAAAACAGGCTTGATCTAAGAGCAAGAAATACCTCCAACATCTCTGGGCTTGATAGTATGTACGAGTATGTCTGTCAGAATCGTAGCAAGTGGAGATATATAGTCTCTGCCTACCGCTGTGGAAAACAGGCTTGATCTAAGAGCAAGAAATACCTCCAACATCTCTGGGCTTGATAGTATGTACGAGTATGTCTGTCAGAATCGTAGCAAGTGGAGATATATAGTCTCTGCCTACCGCTTTGGAAAACAGGCTTGATCTAAGAGCAAGAAATACCTCCAACATCTCTGGGCTTGATAGTATGTACGAGTATGTCTGTCAGAATCGTAGCAAGTGGAGATATATAGTCTCTGCCTACCGCTGTGGAAAACAGGCTTGATCTAAGAGCAAGAAATACCTCCAACATCTCTGGGCTTGATAGTATGTACGAGTATGTCTGTCAGAATCGTAGCAAGTGGAGGTCTATAGTCTCTGGTTCTACCCCTGTTAGAAACAAGCTTGTATGTATATAATACGGCTAAAGATGGGTGTGAACATAAACCAAGGATTAACCAGCTAAATTTAGGTTAGGTTTGTGAGTTTATGTTCACACCCATCTTTTAACAAGTGACAAAGCTACAAGACTGCGTTTTGGGCTTTCAGTAGATAAAGTTACAAAAACATTCACCCCTTCCAATAAACATAAACACTTTCCCATTCCTGCAAAGATGGATGCTGCCATAAAATAAGTTTGTCTTACTCCGAACTCTCGCAATATTGGCCTAACAAAAGCGAACTTTTTATTATCCCTTTAAGTGGTCATCAAAATTTATTATTCATATTTACGGTGATAATGCGAATTTCCGCTGCTTATTTTCCTATTCATTTTGCGGACAAATTGTACTATTTTTTTATTTATCTTTGCGTTTTATTACTGACATAAACAATTTGTTAACAATGGATTTATTGTTTTTTGTAACCAATATTTAAATAGTTATTTTAATATAAAACACAAGTTTACCAAAGGAAGTTTTGTAAACTTGTGTCACAGAATACAGTAAGAGTATACAGAACGGAATCTCCTAAGGTACGCGCAATATGCGTCCCCGTTCCCCGTCCCCGCACCTCTCCCCCGTTTTTGTGTCGTCACGTGCCGCCGTGCAGTGTATGTTCTGCTCTCGCCCGTCGACAAGGCGAGACCCAGACCAGAACCCCCGAGTAACGGATTAACGTAGGTACCAATACGCCACGAAGGTCGGATCAATGACGCGTTTTACACTTTAGTGGCATAGTGACCGCAAGTCACTAAACGGTCGTCATAGATCCCAACTTCCCAACTAATATTATAAATGCGAAAGTGAGTTTGTATATTAGTTTGTTTGTTTGTTTGTTACCTCTTCACGCTTTTTTTACTGAATCAATATTCTTAAAAATTCGCTACACATAGTTAGGAGTACTGAGAAGGACAAAGGGTACCTTTCATCCCGGAAAAAAGTAATGTTCCCGTGGGATACGCGAGCGAAGCCGCGGGCACAAGCTAGTAACTAATAAAATCTAACATTCCGTCTCCATATTATAGTTTTCACTAAAAGTGACCCAAGCCTAATCGGCTTTAGGGATGAAAAGGTCGACCTTTGCTAATTCCCGGACAAATGTCAAGAGAATCTTTTATCATAATAATGAGATCTCAAAACTATGCCCCCATTTGTATACCCGATATGAGAAATTTTGTAAAACATAACAAATAATTTTTATTATTATTTTAGTTATTATATATATAAGTTATTATAATATATATTATAAGTTATTATAAGTTATTATTATTATTATTATAAGTGAAAGTTTGTACGGATCGATGATGACCTTCGTGGTGTGATGGTCACGCTACGCTAGTCCACTAATTCGGAGGTTCTGGGTTCGATTCCCAATTTGAAAAAGGCCATTTTCGAACTTGCAATGGGCAAGTTCAAAAATTCTTTAAATGTATAATTGGCCTTTTTCAAATTGTCCTGGGTCTTGGGTGTCAACATATTTTTTTTATAATAAAATATAGTATCGTAGAGTTAGTATCCTATAATACGAGTACATGTTTAAACTTGCTTTGGGACTAGCTCACCATTGTTTATTTTATATTTTTTCCATAAAAGTTATTCATTATGAATGTTAAACAATTTCCGCAAGAACCCAAACTATTCATTAACAAAGGTTTACATTGAAATCTATTTACTGTAGCGAAAGCTCCAAAGGCTTATAATGCTGTAAGCTCCATTGTTGTTCAGACAATACAGTCAAACAGATACTCCGGAATAAAACCAAGGGAACAATCTAGATACAGACTTATCTCATTTTTGTTCTGGTTTGAGTCGGCGGTTTTATTACAGTTTTCTTACAGGCAGTTTGTGAAAACATATACAGGGTCTATCAAAATATACTGGAAATATTTTAAGGGTGGGTTCAGACCATGATCAACATACTGATCAACTTACTGAACAAAGTTGTTCAGTATCATGGACTGAATCCACCCTTAAAATACTTTTAGTATATTTTGTTAGACGTTATATGTATTATACATACATATAACGTATATATACACTATCACGTCTTTATTCCTAATGGGGCTGACAGAGCATTATAGGTCTTGAAACTCTAATTAGACAAGGCCCAGGGCCGCAAGACACAAAGGCCACTTTTAGCGTAATGGTGCATGGGCGCGAAGGTGGAAAAAGGAGTCGCAATAGTAATGGGTTGCTAGCCGCATCGCCTCTTAACATGATTCGTATTTTCGCCCATTCCCTCGATCGACTTTTACGATCTGTGCGGTAAGAGAAGAGAAGCGGAAAGTTTATTGGAAAGCTCTTAAAATATGCTGGAAAGAAAAAGAGAATGAATTTAAGTAATTAAATTATTTAAGTAATTGAAGAAATTAAGCAAAAATTGACAAAATCTAGAAAAAAAAACATAATATAGTATTTTTACCTATAGATTTCAGGGAAACCTATGAAAAGTACGGAACCCTCGTCAAGCGAGTTTAATTCACACTTGACCAGTTTGTTTTCAACAAAGCATGGCACAGTTGGTATTATATAACGTCTAACAAAGTATACTGAAACTATTTTAAGGGTGAGTTCAGTCCATGATACTGAACAACTTTCCCTAAGGAACATATATCGGAATATGAAAAATAATTTTTGACTTTCTATACAAACTCGGATCAGCTGATCAGTCAACTTGTATGGGAGGACAAAAATTATTTTTCACATTTCGATATATGTTCCTTGGGGAAAGTTGTTCAGTATCATGGATTGAATCTACCCGTTAAATAGTTTCAGTATATTTTGTTACATCCTGTATAGTGTTCTGTGCTTGCTTTGTTTGCTTTTCCTAAGCTTGTTTTGGCTATTTGTCGCACACGAGGCGCATTGTCCCTATTTTCAATTTCACTACACAACCTTCTATTCAAACATCCTCAAACAATACCTCTTTGTGGTTACAGCTTATAATATTAACAATCCGAAAATATTAGGGTTGTCTCTTAGTGCGCCCATTAATTTTACAGGGAGGATGTACTTACTCCCTGTAAAATTAATAGGCGTACTTAGGGACAACCCTGATATTTTCGGTTGATTACCTAGATTTTTTTGCAACGTTAATTTTTGTTTTTACGTCACGTGATGTAACAATGGAAGATAATATAAGCCATGGTACAAAAATATAGGGCTCATTCTGCGATGGCCCAAGACTACGTCATGAATACCACGCTACCTGTTGTATGTTACCACAAATTCTTTTTCTCGGTAAATTTAAGGATTTTCTCAATTAGTAAATGAATAAAAAATATATAATATAAACATCTCCTCTCACGGGCCTACTGGAAGAGATCTCTTTTGAGATAAGTACTAAGTGCCTTTGTACAACTTTTGGTTTATGTATTC
Source organism: Acrobasis repandana (assembly GCA_963576875.1). Classification (NCBI taxonomy): domain Eukaryota; kingdom Metazoa; phylum Arthropoda; class Insecta; order Lepidoptera; family Pyralidae; genus Acrobasis; species Acrobasis repandana. The sequence continues at coordinate 2,210,406 of OY756230.1, read as the reverse complement.
TCTGTATACATTGTCCGTGTAAAAACGAATTAACTATTTCGTATATCGTGTGATTAATCTGTATTTTATTAATAAGTTCATAGGGTATGTTGAATTATTTGTTGTTTAGTTAAAAATTGCCATTTGAATTGCCAGTTGATCATATTTTCTATCTACACATACGCATTGCGCTGTATTGTACATGCACTCTGGAGATGAATTTAGACGAATTCAGAAGCGCAGCGAGCGGTCTGCCTTATCAGCGTTTTCATCCCCATATTTATTTGAGAATTTCGGAGATCTTTAAATACTTACTCTCTCTCTCTATACTCACTTACTTAATGGCAACACTTACAACTGATCACATATTCTTGACAAAGTGATTCACCATCACGTGACGCAGCTGTCACGGGAAGAGAAAACCGTGTTTTATTATAAGTACCATGGGTAACTCAAATTAGCCTATTACCCTGATGTACCTATTATGCTCTCTTCTCAACAATATACGATAAAGTTAAAATAGCTCCAGCTGTTAATAATATGCTGGAAAGAAAACAAGCATGAATTTCTCAACAAAAAGACTCGGTGGCCAGAAGGAAATAATTCGCAGAGAACTTTATATTAAATCACCTACTGATCTAGTTTTAAAATGTTTGTAAATAATAATATCTATTTGACCTTTGTCCTTTTAAATAAAATCAGAATTAAAACTTATTTGTTTCTCATTTCAACTCTTTATCTTCAATAAATTAATTATCATCTTTCTGGTGCCACTATTGGACGCCTCCTTTTGTCTGCGTCATCTTGCTCTGACATTCAATCCAGTTCCTCTAGATGTCATCAACTCTAGCCGCTGGACGTCCTACACTACGTTTCCCCTTTTCTGGGATACCACTAGGTGAGACCTTACTCCACCTACCATCGTGCCTTCGAGCCAGGTACTTTAGAGCCGCAACCCTGGAGAGCATATCATGAAGTTTCGTTCCACTTCGGATCTCCACGTTGCGAACTCTTTTTTTTTATTTCTTTTTTATTAGAGATTTGGGTGCGTTTGACCTCTATCTAGCCTGATGGGAAGCTAAGATGAGGTCTAAAGTGTTACATACAGACTCAAAAAATAGGAATTGTTGGCGCTGGATGGGAGGTGGCAAACGGATTTATTGAAAGACATTTGTCTGTCACAATATTCGAAAACAATAAAAAAAATTAATATGAAACAGATTTAAGGAGGCGCGTCGCCAACATTCCCCACCCTATTTACTCTTGCCTTAAAAATCCCTAAATCATACGTATGGGGAAACATCGACGCAGGGAGGGAATTCCATACCTTAGCATTTCGCACAATGAAGAAAGAGTCGAAATGAGAGGTACGATGAGGAGAAATATCAACCACTAATGGGTGGAATCCCTGTCAACGTCGTGTTGTCCGATGGTGGAATGGTGCAGGTGGAATTATTAAGCAATTCCTGCGCATACTCCCCGAAGTGCAGCCTGTAGAAGACACACAGACTTGCTACTAGTCCGCGATGTTCTGTCTTCTGGCACGTCTGTCGATAGCTTCCAAGGCTACGAGCTGATAGCGGGCAGATCTATCCCACAGATGGGAGCAATACTCCATACATGAGCGGACTTGATTTGTTTATTTTCAAGGGGAACCTATAGCTATTACAATACAAAACAAAAATTTTAATGGATATCGGAGAGTCAATAAAAGATTCCCATGGATAGCAATAGACTAAATAAAACTATTAAATAGAGCTTATAATTATAGATAGATAGATAGAGAATTAAAATCAGCATTGACTTTACGCCAAAACAAGCATCTGCATTATTCAGTCCGCACCAAACGATCTCACGAAGACCTTTATTGAAGTCACATAACTTATTATTTAACTACGCCTTATCGACGCAACGCTGGTGTTGAAAAGGTCCAGATCTGAATCCTTTTCCATCCTATATAGAAGAGGCTGCTCGCACGCAACAGATAGGTATGTATTTTATGGTAATTGGTAGAAACAGACGGAACATGAAGGGACTATAGGATCTACATATAGTTTTTATAAGGTATTTTGAAGCAATTAAGGGATAAGAGTTCAGGACAATCTATAGATCCAAGATAATTTAAAGAAAATAAATCATATCAGCTAATTTTCGCCTGTTTTCCAAAGGTAATAAATGATGTTTGATACAAAGACACTTCACTATACACAAAATTTAATTACGAAAATTAAATCAATACAACGTACATGACCTTCGTTACATCGACCGACAACCCTACTAAATACCAAACAATACTACAAAACTAAACAGAACCTATTCACGTGTTACAGTAACCGAATAAAGTATTTATGCTTACGGCTTAAAGCTCACATTTGCCCGAGATTCGAGCCTGATCCTATTAAACTGATGAAAATCGTGCTGATCCGATTTTCCGCGCAGTTGGCGTTCTCGAAGGGTAGTTATGGCATACTGTTATATTATAAAGGTATTATAAGATAAGATTTATCTACCTTCGATTGAATGCCAATTCGATTATATTTAATAATAATAACTTTGAATTAATATTTTCTATTCCAAAATTAAGGCGAGACTTGACTTCGAACGCGTTATTTAGCTGGGGTTATGTAATTCATTTATCTCGATTCTCAATAACTATTGATTCACATGACAAGTGCTTTAAATTATACATTATTAGGTACATTTTCTTTGCATGAATGAGACTACCTACTAAACTAAACTGTTTAATAAAGTTTTCATTTGTACATGTACGTACAAAGTACAAATTGCCTTTCCACTTTCTCCTTCACCTTACTTACTTACTTACTCCGCTAGCTCAGCAATTCGTGAATCTTGGCCTTCGAGACGATAGAGCACCATAATTTTCTATTCTGAGCAGTATCTTGACAGCTGACAGCTTTCATCTCACGCAGATCAGCTTGCACCGTATCGCTCTAGCGATATTTGGGTCGACCTGCTGGTCTTCGGCCTGATACCTTTCCCATATGACTTGAGGCCACGACTTCCTTATTCTCTCCTCTCTCCTGGGCTCAGTCTGCTTAGTTCTGCAAGAAAAAAAATGTTTTGTCTGCCCCATTAGGGATAAAGAAGTGATAGTTTATATCTATATGCGAAATGCAAAAAATGCAAATTTAATTTTTATAAAAAGTTTATTAAACAAGCCTGTCTTGTCTAATATAATCTTAAAAGTTATTGTATTTGACGTTGTATAAGTCTCGTACGTCAAAAAACACTCGAAGCGTCTTTTATGATTTTCGCCCAGGCCCACATCATAACCCGCGCCACTCGTCATTTTTGAACCCTCTCTTAAATTTAGTTTTATACCTGTTTCAATACGCTGTCAAATAAATGCAATGGCAACACACATAAATTTAAGCCTACAACTGCAGTGCAGACGTTTATCCCCGCAGTTTGCGTCCAAAATTCATCGGAACGTCGTAATTTGTGACCGCTGGATGTGATTCCAGCATAAAATCGAGTTTTGACAACATTTAATAGATAAGCTATGATTTTACAGGCTCTGTCTAAAATATAAGGGATATAGACGTAATAGGGTTTTTGAAGATCTGCGATCACTAATCCGTCTCTCCAATGATTGTGGACAAATCTTCCATTAGCGAGAGATTTAGTCAAGCAATAGACTGACTGATATAGGATGTAGCGAAAAAGTATTTATTTGAACAAAAAAATCTTTTTTATGCAAGATCCATTATGTTAGGCTCGTTTGTAAAGGAAACCAAAATTTTTTTTCATGTTTCGAATCCTGGGTTTTGTTATTTCCTTGTGTTTCTTATCACGTTTCATCACAATATTTCGCTTTTTTGTAATAAGTGCCACGTTGGTTCTAGCAAACATTGTAGGCGAAATAAAGAAACCAGCACACTAGTGAATATTAAGATTATTATTAGTGTGTAAAATAGAAAAGGCAATGGCAAACCACTCCATTTTTCTTGCCGAAAAATCGTCCTTGTGTGCAACTCTTTCCTTACAATGACACCTACAAGAGCCTGGCTTTTAAATATAGAAGAAGTAGCGGATCATGTTTCTAGGAAAATACAAAATATTTCAACAAAGTAATTTTTCACATACAACAAATTGGATTTATTTTCGTATACTTTTGTCTCTCTCTCTCTCATCATGGCGTATTCCCAGTTGCATTCTCAGCTGTAAAGCCCGGGGTCCGCTTTCCGGCTTTTCCCTCTCCACTTTGCACGGTCTTGAGCATCCTTGGTTGTGAGACGACTATCTACCACGTCTGCCGGGCCCCGGCGCAGGCGGCATGGCTATATTTGTTTCCCACGTAACTTGCTGGTTTCCGCAAGACATGACCGTACCAGCGTAGGCGACTTTCTTTCAGTTTGTCTGCTTAGTAACGGATATAAAGGCTGCCGCAGATGCAGGTGTTTCTCACGCGATCTCTTCGTGCTACTCCGCATATCCAGCGCAACATTTTCATCCCCGTGACACGCAGTTGCTGCTTGTGTCGCTCAAGCAATGGCCACGTTTCACTGCCATATAAAAGGACCGGTCTAATGATGGATTTCGTATACTTTTGTATGCGATTATATTTTCTGCGAGGCTGCGAAAGATGTGGGCTCTTTATACAATTTTTATCTTGTAACCGAGCAAGTTAACGACGTCAAGATGGTGCTTGGCGAAATTTTGTAACTCCCGTTTTGCTTCTGTGTGCAAAGAGCCATAAATTATCGTTGTGTAAAATAGAAAACAGGGATGTCATGGCGAAAACAGTAAGGTTAGCAACACTGCTCCCGGCGCAAAAGAGGCCTGCAATAATTTGATATATCTTTTTGGCATCGTAACTTCCGATCGGTTACACTTACAGCTGTTTAGCTTTTGTTGCCCGATTGTCCATCGGTTAGCCGCGCTGTGTCCCACCCACTGCCACTTCAACGAGCTAATCCGCTGGACTTTGTTAGTGACTTTTGTTCTCCTACGAATATCCTAATTCTACCAAACATTTACTAGGAAAATAGCAAGATTTTAAAACGTAACAAAGCGCTTCAACAGAGTAATTTTTAACATACTAGATTTCTTTTCGTATACATATTGTATGAGACTATTTCCTCAACGACGCGTTGCGATGCTCTGAAAGATGTGTCTCCTTATACAATTTTTATCATGTAACCGAGTGAGGATGAATAAAAGTTAACGGCGTCAAGATAGAGCTATTGTCGAAATGTTTATGCGTTTTTCCTCAACTTACCTCGTTAAGGCCGTACCTGAATTTTCCGGGGTCCAGTACTGCTCCCATTTAAAATAAATAATTTTAAAGAAAACGGATACATCATTTAAACTTTTGCTACTACCAAGTCCTAGATAACCCTTCAAACTATTTTGTGAACTACTGTTTACAATTTATAATGAGAACGATAAGCTTTACTACGCACATTTGCCAAAAGTGTCCGTTTTACGCAAATGTGCGTTGTAAAGCTTAACATTCTCACTTTAAACTGTAAACAGTAGTTCATAAAATACTTTGAGAAGTTATCTAGGGCTTAGTAGTAGCAAAATTTTAAATGATGTCTCCGTATTCTTTGAAATTATTTATTTTAAATGGGGGCAGCACTAAACCCTGGAAAATTCAGGTACGGCCTTAAATTCTGGTCTGAGAGAAAAAAAAAACGTGTGTATCAACGGTTTCTCTTCCGGGTATCTAGAGAATGGACGGGAATTTGAGTTATGTCAATAGGTGATGCGGCTAGCAACCTATCACTAGTTTGATTCCCCTTTTCCACCATGACGCTAAGAGGGTCTAACCCTAAAAGTTGTAACGATGTTGTATGTTTCATTCATCCTACATGTTATTTTCCACCTCATTTCTCCATCATCTCATCCTGTCCGCTTTTTGACACTTCATTTCATTCCAATCTTCATTTACAAATACATGACATACTCGTATTCATCTGATTCATCCCTACTCCATCCTTCTTTGAGCTATTATAACCATGCAAGAACTCACACTTTCCCCTTTCTCCTGGCTTAGCAAAGCCATTTCTGTGAAATCCGTCCATACATAACGCTACAGTAGGCTTCCCTCCTGTACCCCCTTTTACCCCTTTTAGATTTTTTTTGCAACACCTTGTGAATGAAGTGCTTAGTGTGCCTCTCGCAAAGTTCCCCTCTTTCCCCTTATTTATTGCTACCCCAATCAAAAGTCGCCATTGACTAAAAAATTCCAACAAATGGAGGAACTTGTGTGTCAATTTTCGTCAAAATTTATTGGAAAATGCAACCTATAGGCGGTAACAGACAGACGGTCAAAACCGTTTTTGGCCAATCTTGAAACTGAGACGCTTTGCTCGCTCGATCAAATAAGTTATTCTGTATTTTTAAACGGACTTCAAAAAAGAAGGAGGTTCTCAATTCAACTGTATGTTTTTTTTTTCTTTTTTTATGTTTGTTACGCGATATCTTCGCCAATTGTGAACCGATTTTGATAATTCTTTTTTCATTTGAAAGCCTTTACTACCAAGTGGGTCCCATTTTAATTTGGTGAAGAAATGATGAAGAACTTTGGAGATATGGAAGAAACTCCTTAAAAAAAATTGTAGTCGATTGTTATTTTTGTTAAAAATGTAATTATTATAATTTAATAACAGCAGTGAATTAAAGTGTTAAAGAGTCCTCTTGTTTTCTGCTGAACGATCTATACAAATTCCTAATCCTACTATGGATTTTATGTGGGGCCCATTCTTCCAGGCCAGGAGGTTGGACCCTACAAGGTCTTACGACCCTGGGCTCTGTCTACCCTATTAGGAATATAAATGTGATAAGTGTTTGTATCAACAATTTTGACGCCCAATTTATTTCTTCCCAGACTAACATGATAATAGATTTTCTTATTTTCCTACTCTACCCACCTATTCAATATTTTCTTGTTTGTAATCCCAAGGGTAGAACTAGCCGAGCCTCAAAGGGTTTCGTTCTTTGTTACCTCATGACACCTTTTATAAGAGAACCTTGTTTTTGATTCACTTGAATATTTCTTTTTGTATTTGAGACGAGTAAAGGAAAATTTATTTGTAGTGTTACGTTTCATATCGGCATCTTCTTAATTTTTCGTTGTTTTATAGGTATAAGGAATTTTAGCCTTTCTAACAAATTATTTTCTTTATTGACAAGATGGCTGTTCTCAGTTCTCAGCACAGACCTAGGTCTGTGACCTTCTCGTTCTCAGTCCTGGGTTGTCAAATCTTATTTTACCGGTATGACATCGATTGACTTTGACAAAAGGTCTGGCTTGAGCTTGGCGCGGGTCCCTCTTAAAGGTTTGTATACTTAGACATGTCATAATTTAGGTACATTGGTACATACTAAATTTACAAATTGACATTATTTTAAATTTCGTAATTCTCATAATTCAATTTAATTGTGACATAACAAACAATGTAATCTCAGTCTATCTATATAACTAATTTTAAGTTTTAAGTTTGTTAGTTGACGTCTTTTGAGAAAACGTGCAGTGCAGTTTGTTGCCGCTTCTTCTGCACTTGCGCCTAGGAAGCGGCGTAAACTTAGCTGTTAGTAACGATTTGACGTCAACATTTGTGCAAAACAAAACAAACTGACTATTATTAAGAGATATTATAAATATCCTATGATAATAAAGATACTTTGAATTGAATTGAATTGACATTTCAAGTTTTATATATTTCTTTATTTGTTACAAGAACCAATACAAATTGTGATATCAGCTGAGAGATTTTATATGAAAAAAATATATTTATGAATTGTGTTTGGACATTTCTTTTCTTGGTAGTATGCTATGCAATGTAATGGCTATGACACCTTTCTATAACTCTGTGTACTTATTGTTTTAAAAAGTATACATACACTATTTTAAGGGTGAATTCAGTGCATGATACTGAACAACTTTTCTAAAGGAACATATACCCAAAAAATGAAAAATATTTTTTTAATTTCCATACAAACTCGGAAAATCTGGTTCCAACTTTCACATTTCTTTGGGAGTGTTCACTAAATCCTAAGCATATTTTCAAATAATTTAAACAAACAGGCCCTCACACCACCACACGCACATGGATCAGCTGATCGGTCAACTCAATTGTATTGGAGGCCAAAAATTATTTTTCATATTTCGATATAAGTTCCTTGAAAAACGTTTTTCAGTATCATTTACTGAATTCACCCTTTAAATAGTTTAAGTATAGGTATTTTGTAAGCCCCTGACTAAAACATATAAACAATTTTTACGCAAACTTTGTTTCTTTCAAGACGAACATAACAATAGATTTTCTTATTTTCCTACCTTTTCAATATTTTTTTGGATTCAATCTCGAGGGTAGAACTAGCCAAGACTCAAAAGGTTCCATTCTTTGTTAGGCGGTTATCCCACTGCAACGCGCACCGTCGCGGAGCGCGGTTTCTACATACAGACGCTCCCGCGCGGTGTCGCGTTTTCAGTGGGTGAGAGTAGGCGTGTTTTCTATACAAACTGAGCTACTTGCGTACAATGTTAAAAATCTGCCGCGCCGCGCTCCGCGACGGAGCGCGGAGCAGTGTGAGAATCGCCTTACCTCACGACACCTGTTTATATGAGAACCATGTTTTTGCTCCACTTAAATATTTATTTTCGTATTCGACACGAGTTAATTTGTTGCTTTCTACGATATTTCGCTGTTTTTTTTTGTTGTATTATATGTATAATTTTTTGTAGCGAACTTAACTAGTGATTTTGGTATCATATTTAAATAAAAAGGTGATTGTATAAAATAATAAATAAGTATTTTAAAGGTAAATTTAGCAATTTTTTTCTATCAAACCAAAAATTCTCAATCGTGTTTTGGATATTGTAGGTGTCTATAGAAAAGCCTTAAGATTTCTACGTAAAATTTTAGAGAAATAAACTGTAGTAGTTTAAATATTGTATTTTTTCAAAAATACTCACTTTATTTTGAGCTTTGAACTGACAGCGCTTTAATTCTACTTTTTTTGCAGGTACCTACGGACTAAGCTATGGTGTTTTTTTTATGAAACGTAGTTACAGGTATGTTCAATTTGAAAAAAGATTTTTCTGTATTTTGATATTCATTCTGTACTAGCTTAAATCTACTGTTTTTGCATAATACAGAAATATTGATTTCTTTTTTTTTTCAATTGATCCAATATTTGCTTTGGTCAGCCCCACCTGTAGGTTGACTAGTAGAAAAGGCCCTGGGAGTTAAGGTCGCATCTTAATTTTTTTGTAATAAAATAAAATAAAATATTAAATCGGTATTAAATACACAAAATGCGGTTAATACTTTATAATTGTATAAATCCCAAAGCTGTATATACTTCGTTTCTTGTAATAAAGGTAAATAAATAAATACAATTTTAGAATTACCAAAGTACTTACAATGTTAATTGTATACTATACAAATGTTCTATGTCTAGTACTATACAATCTTTTATTTATGAATCGAAATATTTACGATTAATAATACATGCCATATGTTTGCTCCTACAATGTGTTTTGCATTTCATACCCGACTTCAGGCCGCGATATGCATAAAGGGCCCTCTGGTTCGACCGGACCATTTGCGACGGGCAATTTTGTTCGATAGGTTACTGCTTGAGTGCTCCATACACATTATAATGGAATGGAAGGACGACAATGTATAAAAAATGATAGCCATTCCATATGACAATTTTCGTTTAGGTTTTTCTATAAAAGAATATATTTTTTGGCAAAAAGAAACAACCACAGACTTCATTTTCTTTGAGGATTTTTTTACCTCTAAAGTTCTTTATCATGTCTTCACTAAATGAATATGGAATCTACTAAGTAGTAAAGGCATTCAAATAAAAAATTATCGACAGATTCGGATCACAATTGGCGAAGATATCGCGTAACAAACATAAAACAAAGAAAAAAAAACACGAATTTATTTTTCGAATTAGGGAAATGTTGTTAGTGTAAATTCCCCCTCCTCCCCTCTCATGTCAACGGTTGTATATGGACACGTGGTCACAACAGTAGTATGTATAAAACGAAGTTAAAAGGGAAACTATAACAGCTAAGTAACCAACATACAAACTCGGAAGAGGAAAATTTCATACAAATTCAATTGATTGTTAGACAGTTGTTAGTTACGTAAAACAAGTACTAGAATAGATAATATTTTTTCTAATTACACTTGTAAAACCCTTTCTTCAGTTAAATACCATCGTCCTATATAAGAGCTCGTTTTTGGACGTTTTATTTATTTATTAAAATCTTTATTGACCAAAATGGTACAAAAGGTGAACTTAACGCTAATGCATTCTCTACCAGTCAACCTTTTTTGTTTTAACCGTTAAACCGTGAGGCGTGAAGTCGGTATTCGCAACTACGGAACCTTATACTGTACGTAGCCCGTCTCGCACTTAGCCGGTTTTTTTCAAGTATTTCTAGTGTATCTAGATTTGCATGAATAATGACTATTTAATTTTCGACCGCAATTAAGAAATATCGCAAACAATTCGTTTTGTACAAATACTATCTAAAACGAATTTAAGTACGCACACAATTCAAGGCTATATGTAAATACAAAATGTCTGGAACATGCCAAAAGCTGACAATGATGCAAAATGATGAGGGTTTAGGGTAGACAGCCGCTTACAGACAAATTCCCCTTCCTTTGTAGAAATATAAAAGTTTATACTTAGCGAGGAACTGTACAATTCGTAGTACCTATATTGATGTTTGCCACCCACTTGGCCGCTTAATTTTATAAATTTTCACTCGTACAATTACACACATACGTAAAGCTATAACAGTCCTCTTGATGGTAAATTTGTAATTAGAACAATATTACGAGTACTAAAATGAAAAATCCCGAAAACTTAAAAATAACAAGCTTCCCAAACGAAACCACCCACATATTTGACATACCTATTCGTACGCAATGTGTGACTGTATGTATATGTAATACACGGTTAATATATTCCGTCACTCTCAACTCACTTAGCAACTTCCTACTCACCTGACATTCCCGCTTTGTGGGGGTGAATTCGTTGTAGCGGAAAAAGAAAACAATCTTTTACTTGTATCTAAGGCGGTAAACCCACTGCACCGCGCACCGTATCGCAGAACCGAATAGCAGACTATCGTATGCGTAGTAACCAATATGCCATGGAGGTCGTCAAATGTATTATTTTCGACCACCCTAGACTAGTAGTCTGGTCAACATGTACCTTTCTGGATGATTTTTTTCTATATTCTCCGAAAATTACGATCAAGATGTCTTTCGATTCGGAATATTATGTAGAAAGTAAAAGTCCCAAAAGGTGCCAACGAAAATTGCAAAAGTTATAAACAATAAAAAAAAAGTAGGAGTTTGGTATTTTTTTAATATCTCGAAAACTATCAAAGATATTCGAAATTTGAAACAATATCTGAAAAGAGAAAGAAATTTCCTAAAGAAATCCTACTACCTCCCGGAATTGTATCAAGATATAAAGACTATAGATGTTAATTTACTATTGTTGGTGTAGCTCGAGAAAAAACTTAACATAATTTAATCTTCCATGCTGGTCTGGAAGAAAATAAAAACTTAGAATACACTTACATTTTAAGTTTTTATTTTACTTTTAGTACCAGCTGATTCTCATTCCGCGCAGATCGTAAAAGTCGATTGAGGGAATGGACGAAAATGGGAATGATGTTAATAGGCGACGCGGCTGGGATTCCATCACTGTTTTGACACCTTTTCCGCCTTTTCACCCACCATCACGCTAAAAGTGGTATTTGGGCCTTGCAGCCCTAAGTTATGTCTGCTTACAGCCCAAAATGCTCTGTCTGCCCCATTAGTGATAAAGACGTGATATAGTGTATTTGTATAATAAGGGGATTTTTTATCTGTGCAAAAATCTTAAATCTCTGAATTTCCTTCATAAAGGACATATGTTTCCGTGAGCTCTGCGTAGTTTGCCAGATGAATCCGGGCTATTTGCAATTCTGCTCCGTAATAGGATGGGGATAAGAACCTTATTTGCATTTCATTTATTTGGGTACTGTCAACAAGAAACGTAAGCCCTGTTTACAGTGTAGCGATTTTCAGTAATGTTTGATGGCGTTTCTTGATTTTAGCATATTATTTTAACCTTAGTTTTTAGAGTAAAAAAATATGATTAAAAGGCATTGGTGTGACCGCTGACTTGAGAAGGTAACTCACCCCGCCATTATGAACAACTTTTTCTATGAAACAAATGCTGGGGTATTAAAAAAATATCTTTCCCATACAAATTTAATGGTTTGTAATTGAACATTTATTTGGATCAGTTGTGTTCACAAAATATAGTTTTATAAACTAAAACCCGACTACGGAATAATTCATAATGAATAAAATCAATAAAAGTCATTTATTTCAGACATTGTGAGTCCACATAATGAAAAGTACATTTATTTTACAGAGAGAAATGATAAAACATTCAGGGTTCCGTACAAAAAATGAAAAAACGGAACCCTAGGATCACTCGTGCGTCTGTCTGTCCGTCCGTCTGTCACAGCCAATTTGCTCCGAATCTACTGGACCGAATTAGATGAAATTTGGTACGATGGTATAGTCCTATGACCCAAACATATATGTGTAAAGTATATAATTATTTTTTTTAAATAAGGGCCTCTTTCGGAGGATAAATTAGGAAATTGAAAAAAGTTTTGCAAACCTTACTGTGTCATATATCAAATGAAAGGGCTTGTTATGAGAATCTCAAGTATATTTTTTTTATAATTATAAAATGAATAGTTTTGATTTTATTTATGAAAGAAGACGAAAATTGACCATCCCCGCCCCCCTGATCTCCGAAACTACTGAGCCTAAAATTTTGAAAAAAATAAGAAATTAGTTCATTGCTTGTAGATTACAGGAAAACCTATAAGAATTCAATCAATGGTACGGAACCCTCTCCACGCGAGTTTAACTCGCACTTGGCCGGTTTTATTTTCTAATAATATAAAAAAGTTATAAAAGAGAAAAGCTACCAAATAGATATTATATTTTTAGTAGCTTGGATAAATTTAAAACCCTAACTAAAAATCACTTTTTTACTTCTGTTTAGTTCCTCATCTTTTTCCCCTACTATTTCTTCTATCTTCCTGTTTAAAATCACCATGTACAGATCTGTTTACATCATTGTGATATTTATTTATTTGTATGTATGTAATAAATTACTTATTATTATATATATATATATATATATATATATATATATTCATTTATTTATATAAATATATCTTTTTTTTTATAATATATATTTTGTATAAGTATTTTAATATCTATTGGTTATTTATAATTTATATTTTAAATTTAACTGCGCCACCTGTTATCTTACTCATATACTTCGCACTCCTTCTCTTTATGGTTGCCTGTAAGAGATTGCTTCGGCGATAAGGCCGCCTCTTGTACCTTATTTATTTATAAGTTCCGTAAACTTTGTAATTTTTTATTGTTTTTTTATTTGGTGCAATAAAGATTTTTGTATTGTATTGTATTGTATTGTATTGGATCATATATGTATTTAGTAGCTTGTAAATAAATACGAGTAATAACTAAATAATTTTATAATATAAATTAAAAAATTTAACCATTTCTTTTTTAAAAGCCCTTCTCCCATTGCAGCACTCGTCAGGGTCCTTAATTCAACTGTTTTATATTGAAACACTTGTATGTAATACATTAAGGAAGCAATAAATGATTGAGTATTGAGTATTGAAAAAGCTAATAATATATACATTTTTGAAATGTGCTTTTTAGCCCTTCCATTTGATACCTTGAAATGTGCTTTTTAAGCCCTTTTATTTGATACCCTACACAGTATGACTTTATACATACTACATAGTATTATTTTAATTCTTAGTCTATTACTTTATGGCCTATAGCGCGCACCACAGTGGATTTACTGTGACATTAAAATCAAATATTTATTCAGTAATTAGGCCTTATAGTCCCAATAATTATAGTGCACATTACTTTTGTTTATTTATATTTAAACTAGCTGACCCGGCAAACGTTGTTTTGCCATTTAAAAATTAAAATTTTGCCCAAAAAATAAAAATAAAATGTAAGGGGTGGGCAACCCTTATCACTTAGGGGTATAGAAAATAGATAGTAGCCGATTCTCAGACCTACTGAATATGCATAAAAAATTTGATAAAAATCGGTCAAGCCTATTCGGAGGAGTATGGTAACTAACATTGTGACACGAGAATTTTATATATAAGATTATTTATTTATCTGTTCAAAAGCTACCGATACTAGCATTTCGCAACGACCACTGCTGAGAAGAAACGCCGAAAGGAACTCATTTACACAGTATTCTATAACCAGCAGATATTCAAGACGCTTCTAACGATACTATTTATCAAGGTACCATGTATATCTTTGAAGATACAAGAGAACAGATAAACATACATACATAGAAGAACCTTATGTTTAGTATATGTTGTTATAGCGGCCACAGTAATACATAATCGGTAAAAATTTCAAGTGTCTAGCTATAACGGTTCAAGAGATAGAGCCCTGTGACAGACGGACAGACGGACAGACAGCGGAGTCTCAGTAATTGCACCCTTCGGGTATGGAACCCTAAAAACGTTCCCATAAAAATTTTATGGTTCAATTGAATATTTATATGGACCAGTTGTGTTCAAAATATTTAAGATAAAACTAGAGCTGAAATATACTAAAATATACAGGGTGTGTTACTGCAGCCCTCCCTAGGGTGACGTAGATGCCGAGCCCGCGACATCCGCAGTGAGTTTCTACTGCATAACTTAGGTAGACAAATAAATTATACATACACACTTACATTATATACTTAACGTCTATAAATCTTTCTGAGTGAACAAGGCCCAATATCTAGCAGCAACACCCAAAGACCATACTTAGAAAATAATAAATTCAAAGAATTAATTTGTTCAAAAGTATTTGTATATTACAATTTTGTATAGAAAATAGTACGGAACCCTTCGTTCGCGATTCCGACTTGCACTTAGCCGGTTTTTTACTCTTACTGCGGTAATGGCATAAGATAATGTAATATCAGTACGGTGAGAATGTCTTTATGCGCTCTTATGCAAAGACTCATATATGCTGTCATATTTACACTAAAATATACAATATACTCAGTCATTAAAATAAAATTCAAATATTTAAACAAGTTCCTCTAATGAATGTAGGTATAGGTGTTAAAAATCATTAGACTGTGTGAGCTGCCTTTAAAATATAGTCACTTCTTTCAAAGTAAGTACATTATATTTAATAATCTATAGAGTTGTTAGGCTATTGAATGAGGAAATAATACAATATTATCAGAAAAAGTCATCATTTATACCAAACAACAAAGGAAAACCAAGATACTCGTAAACATTTTTTAAATCAATCATATCGAAATTCTTCAAGGACAAAAACGAGGCGTCTTAAAAAACCAGGACGAAAACGTAGATTTATAAAAATAATAGACCCGACCTTGTGTAACAGATGTACGAATGGTTTTTTTAAATTAACCTATATCGACTCACTGTTTGACAAAGGTCTCCACCATTTCCTTCCAAGTCTGCCTCTTTTGCTTCGCCTCGCATTGCCCCGCTTCGCCTCGCTATGACTCACTTTGCCTTGGGGTAAAATTTAATAATTGTAATTTTCTTAAGTTAAATTAAGTAATGAAGATTAGAAATTCATGATTGAAGCGTTCAAATTGTACAAAGATCAAAAAACAATCACAGAAAAACATAATGAAAAATGAGAAGCTGAAATAAAACAAGGAGAAAGACAGAGTGCCCACTTTCACCGTTAATTTTTATTTAATTAATAATTATAACCTATGCCTCTCGGGATTCCTACTACCTATTATCCAACCTATTTGAGGGTCTAAAGGCTATACATAATCGATAGCCCAGCGGCTATAAGGCTAGCGGGATAGCGGCTCATAGGTAACCACCAAGGTTACGCCCTTTCAACACGACTTTTCAGGAGAGCCAAAAAACTATTTTTTTTAAATTTGTCATGACTTTATTGCTATTGATCCTATAAACATGATTCTTACACCAAAAGCCGTTAATTTTTGTGGTTCATAATATTCATATACAACGTTTTAAGAAATATTTATTGTATATCTTTTACGCCCCATAAAATGACTGCTGCGTTAGTAATACGTGCGTACGTACGTAGTAGTACGTGCGTGTATTCACCACTTTCAAAATTGAAATTGTATTTTTTTTATTTTTTATTTCATTTTTTGCGTTTATATTAAAATTCTTACAACACTTTTTAGTAGAATAGGTCAAATTGGCATCCCTTAGTCCATCAAAGGCTTGTATTTTATACTAAGATTTATAACTAGAGAAGAAACTACAAATTAGTTATTAAAAATACTAGAAATATATCGTTTCTACGTTACTTAATCATTACATAGATATCGAAACAAAAATATAATTGAAAACATAAATTATTACTCGTACCTTACATAATACGCATATACTACGCCTTACAATTTTATTTGATAGTGTCGTTTACGCCCAACATTTTGATGATGCCAAATTATGATTGTTTTTACACCCAAAAATACAAGAAAATCTCCATTACCAGCATTGAAATTTTTGGTCGTATTCACCATTGTTTTCAGAATTTGAGAACTTTAAACATACAGTTCGATAGCGGAGCAAAAACTGAATAAGATGTTATTAAAAACTTATTTTGGCCAAAATGGTGGTTACGCCTTTTGAGTTGCAAGGTAGGTATGTATCGATAGGTGCCCTACAGCCACACTTGCTATTTTCTCTATGACCGAGTTTTTAAAATAATCTTTTACGTTTGACCGTGACTGCTCGTTTCTTTTCAGAAATCTGTGGCCAAAATATAATAAACGTTCACAAATACAAACAGAATATCCAGGTTGGTTTATAACAAGACAGATTTTTCCTTTTGCCAAATGGAATTGAGTCTTAAAAGGGATTTCCGACTTTATGCTATTGCTTTTAGGTAGTTTTTTGTATGGCATCTGGCAGAAGACTGTAGGAGGGCCAGCCGCCTTTTACATATTTAAGCAGATTGGGTGTAACGATGATTTTTACTTGCCTTTTTCTGCCATTTGGTTTTGTATACTTGTTGAATTGGTACATTTTTGGCATTTGGTAATAACAATTTGTGTAGATACATAATACAAAAGTTTTTTTTTAAATATTTTACACAGTTTTTATAAAAGAGAGGTTAAAAGTACACGTAACTGGGGGCATGTAGGATAAGACCGACGACGGAAGACGAAGCGAAAAATATCTGTATCCGTATGACAACCATACGACGTAGGTACTGAGTTGACAACTGAGTTGTCGCTTCCTTGCATGTTTTTCTCCTTCCCTATATTCCATTCCTTTATGCAGCCTGCGTCACCCATACTACTACACACTATGTAACCTAGTAAGCCATGTCGTAAATATAAATAAAATACCAATCTATCAAACAGTCCGCAGTAAAGTTTATTTCGGGTTACGTCGTTACATGTTTACGAACTAATATATTTGTCTGTTTAGTTCTGGTCTAAATTCACTTGTTTTATTGCCACAGGATGCCTCATTGTCTTCGCATTATTTTAGTATGAGTTGAACGAATATTTCCTGACAAAATAACAGGGTTATAGTAATGTTGATTGATGATGTGCTAAATCTGTAAATAGAGTTGTCGTGTGTTGATGACAGAGTTGTCACCACCCTTTTTTTTCCCTCGGGTATCGTAAGAGGCGACAGGTAACAGAAGTAGGCAGTAGCATCTTCATCTCAATTTTGACAGATCTTGTAAAACAAAAACGCAGAACCCAGCCCCTTATGATTATTTTTATTTTTGCATGCTGCTTGGATGAGCAATGATTAAAAAACATTTACGTTATCATTTCAAGATATGTTGTTTGTGAAAATCAGCAAAATTTAAAAAAAAGCCTAATAATGGCGAAACCTGCGTGGTACTCTATATTTCTAGTTTAGTAAATGCAACTATCTTGAAAGAAAGCCATGAAAATAACGGCCCAGTAAAATACATACATAAAGCTAGCGAAACAAACAACCCAGACAATTACCTGTAAGTAATTGAGGTATGAAAACCCTTGGGAAACGTATAAAATAACTTCTTCATGTACGTAAATGAGCGCGCCTACAAAATTGAATCACCCTGTTTGTCTCACCGGGTTTATGAACATGTGTACCTAACTATAAATAATGTATTTTTCTCTTTTATGTAATAGGCTTTTAGTGGAATAGAAAAACGTACCTTGGTCTAATGATACCTGTTTTGTACCTTCCAACCAAAACCAGGCATCTACTTATTTGAATAATGTATTTTTTATTTAGCAATGATTATATTGCTTTTAGGGATATGAAATTCTTTCAGCTGGGCTTATTGGCCGAGGAAGCGAAGCGTCTGTTTCGAGATTGACCAAAAATGTTTTTGACGAAAATTGGCACACAAGTTTCTTGATTTATTTAAATTTTTCAATCTATCGCGATTTTTGATTGGGGGAGAAATTGGGAGAAGAACTTTGCTGTAGTGTTATTTATTGACAGATTTCAATGACAGAATTACAGATTTCGATGTTACAAAAAAAAATTAAAAGGGGGAGGGGAAGGGGGAAGTTTGCTGTAGCGTTATTTAAGGCCGTACCTAAATTTTCATTGTAATTTTAGTTTATATTTAATTTTAATAAATTAGAAAATTAGACATTATTAAAAATTTTGCTACTAACAAATCCTAGATAACCCTTCAAAGTATTTTATGAACTACTGTTTACAGTTTAAAGTGAGAACGTTAAGCTTTAATACGCACATTTGCGAAAAACGGCCACTTTTGGCTAATGTGCGTTGTAAAGCTTAACGTTCTCATTATAAACTGTAAACAGTAGTTCATAAAATACTTTGAAGGGTAATCTAGGATTTGGTAGTAGCAAAATTTTAAATAATGAACTTTGAAATGATTTATTTTAAATGGGGGCAGCACTGGACCCCGGAAAATTCAGGTACGGCCTTAAAGTAACAAACACTCAGATTCAGTATATTTATTATACAATACTCTGTCAAATATTATACAAATATGATGGATACGGTTTTGTTACGGCAGAACAAAATAAAGATGGATGGCTTTGTTCTCTGCCCTTTTAACAACCTTTTGGTATTATGATAATTTGGAGTATTTTTCCTCGGTGATAATACCAAACAGTCTGTAGGTAATGTGTTTATTGTCCTTTTTGTGTGTCAAACCAAGAGGATTCAGGAATACCTAAGTCAAATATAGAGACGTCATCTGGATCTAAATGTTAGGCGAAATAGGTAAAATGAAAGTACAAAGGAATGATAGTGCGATTAACTGTGCAGCGACAGAATAATTCTTCGACGAACACTAAGTAGTGGAAAAGAACGCCACTGCTATGAACTTGGTTGGCTGAATCGAAAATAATTTGAAATTTTAGCTCAAATAATCTTCAAAACCACAAACTGACTGTCTCCGCGGTCCAGTGATCAAGGCGTTTGCCTTGTGATCCGGAGGTCATGGATTCAAATCCCACCGGGAAGCATACTTTGTTAAAAGTTGTTTCCAGTCTGTTTAGGATATTGCAGGCTTGAATCACCTGATTATCCGAAAAGAAAGATGATTCCGTGATTCGGTAGGCACGTAAAGCCGTTGGTCCCGAACGCCATCTAGCGTTTGTACCTATCCTAGGATTGGTTCTGGTTTACCCTTTGGGTTGCGGAGGTCAGACGGCAGTCGCTCTGTGTAAAAAATCAGTAACCTCGTCAAATCGCCTATGTTAGGTAGCGATCCCCGGGCTCTGAAGCGTAACCGCTGACGATGCAACCGGGAACACGTTCGGATGATGAAGACCACAAACATTGACGATAAAACTGATTTAATATTGACAGTCACAATATGGAATCGCGCGACGACGCGCGTCGACACGCGTCTACGTTTAGCTGGAGTCGAACGGTTTAATTTGTACCTTAATAATAGGATAATAAAGATAAATAAACTAAGGCGAAAAACATGACGCGACGCGACGCGACTCTTCGACTCTGCGCCAGTGTGAGTTGACCCTTAGGCTCAACTTACATAGGCGCGAATCGAAGATGTTTTTCGCCTAGATTATATTCATTTCTATTTTTCAAATTTATGTTAGGCAAATATGGAATCGAATTACTCGAGCGCAGTTACGCGACAGACGCCGACCACGCCAGACGAAGCACAATGCTGAACTGCAACAAGCTGAGTGGGTAACAATGGATGTAGAGGAAAATCAACTATATAAAGGTAAATTTATTTTATGTCGACATCAACCTTTGTATACCTCTACTGTCGAGTACGAGCGCCATTCAAAAAGGTTCAAAAATTTCTGAACTATAAAGCACTAAAAGGGCGCGCTAATTCGAGCGTCGTCGCGCGATGACGCGCGTCACCGCGCGTTGTAGTTGAAAAACATGACGTGTCGCGTCGCTTCGTCTCTGCACCAATGTGAGTTTAGCCTTAAAGAAGTTCGTTCTGAAACTTGCTTCATTACGAATTTAATCAAAACCCAAAATAGCCCATCACTCACCATATTAAAAGTAATTTCTCATAAAGTCATCGGGAATTCGGGAGTGAATTATGAGGTAAGTATTAAGTAGTCCTCAAAATTCACTCCTGAATTCCCGATGACTGAAAAATCTTCGACGAAAAGCCATGAAAAAGCTCATTAATGCCATTATAAGATTTTCGACAGATCTGACAAATCCCCGTGATGAATGAATGAAGTTTTTGGCTCTTTAATAGCAACCCTTTGAATATAATTTAAAATTTAGTACTAATCCCACCCAGATTATGTTTCCATTAATTGATGTTGGTTTAGTAACGGTTTTTTACTCCAAATTTTGAATTGAGCGAGTAATTCGACTCAAATTCGGTCCGGTGATCGAATATTTGATTTCTAATTTTTGTTTTAACACTTAGTTATGTTAAATAATAGATGTACTTATAGAATATTTATTTTTACACCAAGGGCGGTAAAACAAGAATTGATAGATTACAGATATAAGTAAGAAGCCTAATTGCTTATTTCTTATGTGAATTGAGGTTTTCTTTCTATCCGTCTCAGGTAAGTGTACAATTATTGACCTCTCAGTTTCGCGATTGGCCACAAAATGCTTTTTCATCTAATCTATTCGAAAAACGATGATTTTATCCCAAATATTTGGGACTAAAGTCACTAGTGATTCTCTAGACACTGAAAAGTAAAAAGTAAATTCCCTAGGCGTTAAAACACATTTGAAAACCGAACACGAATGTAGAATCAAAAATAATATTGGCAGTCAGCTAAAACAAAGAAGAATTTAGTTTTAAAATTATAAAATATAGGCAATGGCGTCGTAATTTTTTTAAATTGGAATACAACACGTTTTACGTGAATGACTTTAGGTCAAAATGTTTTAGTTCTCTTGCTTCAAAATAATAATTTATTAAAAACCAATAAAACGCGCAATTGTTGTCTTTGATTTAAATAGTAATTTTATAAGGAACTATTAGGTTATTTTTACAACTATTTTAAATGTGACTAATTTCTTGATGGGGCCTATAGTAAATAAGTATGAAGTTTACGTATTATATACTTATACATATTTAAATATATAAAAATTAACACACAAGGAAAAAGTAATGAAAAGATTCTAATGACTGGAAAATGTATAAGATGTGGTGTTCCTAGAAAAATATTTTCACAGTACTTTTTCAGTGAAAACGCCACCAAATAAAGGTTAAACTCTGATTAGGTATACGTAGGTATTCTACTTTCGTTATAGGTATATATTTGCTTTTTCTCATAGATGGAGATAAAAAGAAGAATGTGCGACACGGTGTACGGTAATAGTTTTATCTCGGGAAATATACTTGAATCCCTCGCTTCACTCAGGATTCCACCGTAAAATACCTCGCTACGCTCGTGATTCTATTGAGGCATCCTTCGTTTCGGTCTGGATTCAAAGTAGCGCTCTCGCGTTAAAACTATTACCTTTACGCCTTGTAGCATAATCTACTATTGCCAGTCTCGTCTACAGGTCGCATTTTTCAAAACTTGAAACAGGATTAACATTAAGGACATCCTTCTACACAAGATGTTGTAAAAAAATCCAAAAGCTATTTATCATAAAATATAGTATCGTTAAGTTAGTACCCCATAACAAAAGGTAAAAAAAAGCTTGCTTTGTGGCTTGCTCAATCTGTGTGACTTGTCCCTATATTGTTTATTTTGTTTGTATAAAAAGCCTTACTGGACATAAGAGAAATAGATAAAAAAGGCGGCCAAGTGCGAGTCAGACTCGCCCATGAAGGGTTCCGTAGCAGCAAGTATCATTTTACGATTTAAGACGTATTAAACAAAATGCTTACTTATATCTCGTTCAAACCAATTTTCGGTGGATTTTTGCATATATTTTTTTTAGTTTTATCATTCTCTTATTTTAGAAGTTACAGGAGGGGGGGACACACCAACATTTTACCACTTCGGAAGTATCTCTCGCGCAAACTATTCAGTTTAGAAAAAATGATATTAAAAACCTCAATATCAATTTAAAATAGGTACCTATCCATAGATATCCAATAAGTATGTGTTGATGAAAAAAAAAATTTGAGTTTCAGTTTTTCAGTTCAGAATTATGGGTCAGTACAGTCATTATACTTATTACGGTTTTTAAAGAAATTCTAATCATTAAATAAAAAAAATAAAAAAATACGTAAAGATCGTATTTTTTTTTTTTTTAATTTTATTTTATGATTAGAATTTCTTTAAAAACCGTAATAAGTATAATGACTGTAATATTTTGATTTATTTTAAGTTGAGTTGCCATCAATTTGGACTTAATTTCATTTTATTATTGTACATCCGTTAAGGGCAGGTCACAGTGGTAACTTTTATATATTTTAAGATCTTTTGTAACCTGTGCTCCACAATAAAGATATTTGATTTGATATGCGTTTGGGGCAGAAGTGTTAAGTACAAATAATAATGACTTAGATAATATATATTATTTTCACTGGGTTTTATTAGATACATAGGTCACATTACAAATTCAAAAAAATAAAATAAAAATCCTCTGCACCGCGATAGAAATCCTTTGTGCAAAGTAGCTGCCCGCCCTTGGATCGCCCGTAACATCGCGGAGACGCGTTGAAATCTCAGTCACAAAGGATTTTGCTTCTGGGCCCCATGGACCCATCGTCTCTACGGCGAAGGGCTCAAAAATATAATTGTCAATGGGATCTTCAAATTTCTTACGTTTTAGGACTTCCGCCGAAACAGCCGCAGCAGCCACAGACGTTGATGCCACATGCGCGGACGCGAGAGTATCCACGCAAGTGGCGTCCCAAATCAGGCATTTGCCAAGCCTCCTTGGTATTAGTGACATCCCGTCAGGCCTTTTGTCATCTGATCTCATTAACCGCTCGGTTCCAAGTTGGCTGGAACGGTTACAGGTTATATTTATTTATTTATTACATATTTGAAATAAAGTAGACCGGTATTAGACCGTAAACTAAACCGCACGGAAACCGTCTTGTCTTGCCTCATTCTGTATATCTGTTGTACCGCCAAAGTTTATACATACATTACGTGTTATTATAAAACAATTTGCCCCTTAGTAATTATAACTTTAATGTTTAATCAGACCGCAGAAACTTCGGATAAACTCCGCTAATTTTGTTACGAGTTACACAATCTTGTTACACGAGGCAGAGTTTAATGGAAGCCATTGCTTTCATTTTGATTCATGTGTGCGTATAGAAACAATCAAATTAGAAATGAGGGCTCTTCCGAACTGAGATACTAGAGATTCCGCGATGAAGTGTCAAAAGTGTAACCTGATTTGAAACGTAGTGGCATATTTTTTTACGCCAGGACTTGTATGACGCTGCTAAATAAAAAAGTCCCCAAACAGAAGTCAATCGTCATCATCATCAGGTCTTTTTTAGTCTCCACTGTTGGAGCACGACCCTCTCTACTACCAAAGCTATACATTCGCCAGAGCAGTCAGAGGATTTGGCCTACTCTCCACGCTGCGCTAGCTAAACGGGTTGGGGAGGCCTTATTGATGTTAAAAGTCTTGTTTACCTTGTGTTTCCTAAGTCGCCTTCTACGACATCCACGGGAAGACTTGGAGTGGTTCTATTCTACTTTGCCGAGAACCACACGGCATAAACAGAAGTCAATTTCATTAGACAATGTTATTGAAATTTCGTCGTATTAAGCAGACCGTACCACCGTAGGCGACTCTCTTGCAGTTTGTCTGCTGTCTCGGACATGAAAGCTGCCGATTTGATATGTTAGCACGTACTCGTAATGTGTAAACTTATCAAATTGAAAATACATTATCTGGTCATATACCGTAAAAGGCCACTGAAAGTTAATTGGATGCATTCGTTTTCAGCCGAGCCGTTTGTTATCCATCGACCCGGATACTCAATGACAATTTGTCGTGTTATCGTTCATTGGTTTTTGACGTAAATCGAGTTACTTGCAATTGCTTTTTTTTTGATCTTTTATTGATCGAGAGAGCAAAGCGTCTCAGTTTCGTGACTGGCCAAAAAGCTTTTGTCCGTCCGTCTGCAGGTCGCTTTTTTCAACCGATTTTGACAAAATTTGCACACAAGTTCCTTGATTTACTTACTTATTTTTTTTTTTGTTTTCATCAACTTACGCTTGGAAACTGGAAACTGTAAAATTTAAATGCATTTTTATGGCAATTATCGTTTGTTTTGTGTTTTTATGTGGTTTATTAGCACCATGGAATCTATTTGAGACACTTTCCAAAATGTGTGTAGTGCCCTATTCTCCGTCAAAACACCAAAAAATTCAGTTTTCTACTTCAGTTTTGTGTTTTCACCAGTTTAACCGCAGTTAGTATGATTGCATTGTCGCCGGCGAGAGCAGAACTTGATTTATAAAAGGGGTAGTGTTTCATGCAGGATGGAGTATTGATGTTCAGGCAAAACCGTACATTTCGATAGTCAATATTTTTTTACATACGCAGCACTGAGCTGCGACCTACATTTAGTACTTGACATTATGACAAGTAAAAATAGAATTTCATATTTTAGTGTAATAAAGGCACTTGGCAAATGTGATCGCTTTTGATTTCATACACAGTCTTAGCGACCGAGTTTATCTGATATCTTTTACATCCCATCTTGACAATACATTAAATGCACGGAACCTAAACAGGGACCTGTACAACTGATGACTGCGAATTGATAAAATTAATTTAGTTTTTTTTTTATATATATTCCATATCCCATAGGACGGCAAACGAACAAGCGGGTCACCAGATGGTAAGTGATCACCGCTGCCCATGGACAACTGCAACACCAGGGGTGTAACAAGAGCGTTACCGGGCTTTCAGGGCCCTCCCCAGAGGGGGGAGGGAGAGGAGGGCTCCGGCTCTCTCACTCACCGAACGAAGCATAGAAGCGGTGAAGCTACTACTCAGACGTCGATTTTCTGTGAGAGTGAAATATTCTACGTTTCATTCAACAAGTTTTATTTCATTTTTTTATTTAGAAAAACTAAGAGAACAATAAATAGATAAATTAAAGAAGAATACGGGCGACCATCTTGGATCGAACATCTGATTTCAGTTTCTAGTTCATCGGGGTGAATAATATAAAATATAAAATAGTTTTGTCTATTGTAAATAAAAATATTTCTTTTTGTCTATTGTGAAATGTCACAATAGATTATTTTATATTATAAGAGCTATCTGGTAGGATTAACTTGGTAGATCTTCGGACTTGTTCAAATATGGGCTAATTTTATGAAGTACTGACATATCATCATAGATCTTCTTCTTCTTCTCAGTGAGTCGGAGATTATAGACATAGATTATAGTCATCAATACAGGGTCTAACAAAATATACTGAAACTATTTTAAGAATACAGTTCATAATACTGAACAACTTTCCCCAAGAAACATGTATCAAAATATGAAAAATATTGACCTACCATACGAGTACAAGTTGATCGATCAGCTGATCCGAGTTTGTATTGAAAGCCAAAAATTATTTATCATATTTCGATATATGTTTCTTGGGAAAAGTTGTTCAGAATCATGAACTGAATTCATTCTTAAAATAGTTTCAGTATTTTTTATTATATTGAAATCTTTTCATCTAAAACAACGAACTAAACAGTTGTAAGTGCTCCTTAAGACGACTCAATCGAGAACAAATTCAGAGGGGTCATCCCCTGTTATTTTATCACAGAGATGCCATAGCCACCTTCCAGTTTCATTATGAGATCAGGTCATTGGTATTGCATTGTCATCCAACTTATAGAGGTATAAGTATGTGAAGTTTTAGCTCAATCGAATAAACGGGCAAAAGCGAGTCGGACTCGTACATGAAGGGTTCCGTACCACCGTACAATGTTTTAAAACGCTGAAGAAACACGTTTCTTGTATGACGACCCCCTTTAATTTTTAACTTTATCTTATTTTTAGTACTTGTTGTTATAGTGGTCATAGTGATACATAATATGTAAAAATTTCAGGTATCTAGTTAATGCCATTTTATAGATCAAGTTAAAAACGCTGAAAAAAACACGTTTCTTGTATGAGGACCCCCTTTAATTTTTAACTTTTCTTTATTTTTAGTATTTTTTGCTGTAGCGGCCACAGTAATACATATTCGGTGAAAATATCAAGTGTCTAGCTATTACGGTTCAAGAGATAGAGCCCTGTGACAGACGGACAGACGGACAGACAGCGGAGTCTCAGTAATAGGGTCCCGTTTGCACCCTTTGGGTACGGAACCCTAAAACTGGGAAATGGGAATTTGGCAACAAGTGGGAATCTTGCAATATTTGATTACGGACACACAGACAACGGGATTGGTGAAACTAAATAAAAGCTTGTAAAAAAGCCACCAAACAAGCATAGCATGGCAAGACATTACAAATGAATAGTGCAGCTTCAGTTTAAGCTCTTCCAGCATAGCAAATTAGTATCCATAGAAACTCTTCAACGTCCCAAAGTTATATGAGCTCTTTGGAGTTTGGAACAATGTCTCGCCAACTCTCTCTGCTGCACGCTAGTCATGAAATAGTCATGAAATACAGATGATAACAGAAGAATATCTTACATTAACATTATACAGAGAAAAAACTATTAAAATATAGTTACCTATAGATATATAACATGGATTCTGTGGGTGAATATGATTATTTATATGTGACGTTCCACGGGTAAAGGTACCATATGGACGGTGGCGCTTAGGACGTTTAGAAAAACAATTCGTACAATTAACTTAGCTTGAATAAACACAATGTCGTAAGTGCCAGCGTCCATAAGGTACCTTTACCCGTGGAACGTCACATATTATCTAAGCGTACATAGGTATACTTAATATACTTCTACTTTAGGTGCCGCTTCATTCCTGAAGATTGGCAGTCAGCTCTTTATCTGATGTTTTTCAGCCAAGTAATTTTGCGACCTTGCGCTTTCCGGAAACTTTACCCATCATTATTGTCTGGAGTAGAGTAAATGATATTTTGGGATCTTAACACGTGACCAAGATAAGTAATTTTTCTTATTTTAATGGTTTGAACGAGCTCTACTTTTTTGCCCATGCGCAGAACTTCAACATAAGTAATAAGATCCATCCAGCTTTAATACGCACATTTGCCAAAAGTGGCCGTTTTTCGCAAATGTGCGTAGTAAAGCTTCACGTTCTCACTTTAAACTGTAAACAGTAGTTCATAAAATACTTTGAAGGGTTATCTAGGAATTGGTAGTAGCAAAATTTTTAAAGGTGTCTCCTTTTTCTTTGAAATGATTTATTTTAAATGGGGGCAGCACCGGACCCCGAAAAATTCAGGTACGGCCTTAATGCGTAGCATTCTACGGTAAGACCACATCTCAAGCGCTTCTTTTTTTTTTCTAATATACTTAATACTCTTAAAAAGTATTAAATATCTCTTTACCCGTGTGGTTCCGGGTCAGAATAGGACCACTCCATCTCTTCCTGTGGATATCGTAAGAGGCGACTAAAGGACTTAAGCACAAACATATTGTGCTACAATTGCATTCCCAAGGAGGGTTAACGTCGGGCGATGGCCAGTTGTAAAACTTTTCGCACAAATACTTTCCCAAAGAGGATTGACGTCAGGCAGGCGGCCGGTCGTAAAATTACAGGCGAATCATTTAAACTGTTCCGGCTATTTCTTCTCCATGTTGCAAAGTCTTTGGCATCTTTAAGTGAGACTTAAATCTCTTAAAAATGTAATATACGCATCTGTAACGTTTCTTACTTTGTATTAGTTCAGATGTTACGTCGAACATGAAGTTGTACGAGCGCACACAACGTGTCTGTGTAATTGAGTTACACTTAATTACAGCTCAGCTTTCGATGTGCTTTAGAATTCTACCTCTATGTTTTAACCTTCATCAATATTTTGATCTTATTATTTTTTTAAATTTATTATTTTTTTGGCAATTTGTTTAAAATTGTACAATGTTTTTATTTAATTATGTTTTACTATATAAGTATAATCAATTCCATCAGATCTCAAAATTCAAGTTATAGAGGTTTATTGCTTTAAATTTTATATAGAAATAAGATAATAGGGGATCGGACAACTTTTCACAAAGTGTTTTAAGTAATTAGAATGGTTATTTATTACCATAAAAAATAATATTTTATTTAAATAAGGCTGTAAATATACATAAATTACATTTAAAATTTGAATGCATAAAAATGCCGCGTAAACGCTCCCATCTGTCACCTGGCCGCGTGACGTCATCTGTCTGTGAGTAAACATCGAACAATCAAGTGGTGAAAAGGATGGCAGTAGTGGAGGCCACAAATTCACATAGTAATGTTGACATCTATGGTTGACATTTTGAGGTTACCCCAGCCGTCAAAAATGACAATTACAAAGGAATGACGTAACGCGCTGTGATTGTTGTTTCCTTCAAGGTGGCGAACAGATTCAAAATATTGCAATTAACGCATTTTATTTCTTGATTTAAAAATATAAATCATTATTATTTCACAAAAATACTCATTGAATGGTCAGTTTATTTAATTAATATTATTTCTAATTACAACAAAGATTTTTTGGTAAGACCTGTCCGTGTCCGATCCGTATTATAAGTCATTATTGGAATCTCGTTCGTGCATATCAAGGACACCAGCTGAAAATCAGCTGTTACTTCTAGGAGGTAGCGTTAAGCTGAGTTGTAGCCCTTTTGTGTACAACTAGTGTGTCAAACGCACACTAAAGTATAAATAAGTTATCTAAAAAAAAAAAAATTTTCTTGTACGAATTTTGTATTGTATTTTTTATTGTGACGCCTAAGTTCTAATCAAGACAAATATAATAAGCCCAAACTCGATGGGGTTGCGTCGTTTTATTACAGGGTCCCTATAGCTCTTGGCTCCAACATCATATCAGCTTTTTTGTTATGATAATATTGCATTGTCATTAACATACAAAATGTCATCTCAATCGGAAAGTGGCTCAAAAACTTTAACAAGATTTGACCGAACCAAATAAACAACAACAAACCTGGCAAGTTGAATAAAAGCTTGTAAAATGTGTAATTGTGTACCTTATCTTTTATTTTGTGTTGCAAGAAACAAATAAATAATTTATCTATATATTTATCTTTAAAATTGGGTATTAAGATGACTGGGTCAAAAATAAACTATTTGGTACTGTTAAGATAATAAAACGTCACAAAATAGTCTGACTTGTAATTGATCATATCCACTTTCAACATGGTTTTAGATTTATTATTGCAGAAAAACTGATATTCTCTTAGGTCTGATGCACTCTCTGAACATATCTCCTTCAGCGATCAACTGGTTTCATTCCTATCTACATGGACGCCGGCAGCGAGTGCGCATCGAGAATGATTTTTCTTCCTGGTGCCACACGTCTTCTGGTGTACCACAAGGTGGTGTGCTATCCCCATTGTTGTTCGCTCTATTTATAAATTCCATAACTCTTCAGCTCTCCAATTCCTATCATGATATCATACGCAGATGATCTGCAAATATACACTCACGCGACTTTGGATGATCTGCCTAATAGTATCAGCGCAATTAACAGTGATTTGTCTCTCATATCTAACTGGAGCAGAACTCATGGACTCATAGTCAATCCTGCTAAAACGCAAGCTTTTATAATAGGAAGTCCATGGTATATTTCCCGTATAGATTGGCAGTCATTACCACCCATTGTTTTTGATGTTGTCAAAGTAGACTATAGCGAAAAAGTGAAAAATCTAGGGGTACTTTTTGACAGAAATTTATCGTGGTCTCCGCAAATTGCAGAAGTCGGAAGGTATTTCTTAGAAGGCTCAAGAATGTCCTACCTATTGCAACTAAAGCTTCGCTTGCACAGTCATTGCTTCTTCCTATTCTTGATTACGCCGACTCTTGCTATCTCAATATCACAGAAGAGCAATTGAATAAGCTTGAGCGCCTTCAAAACTTCTGTATCAGATTCATATTTGGATTACGCAAATATGATCACGTTTTAATTTTCCGTGCGCAACTCAAGTGGCTCCCTATCCGACTTCGACGTAATTATCACGTTCTTTCACTTTCACTTTTATACTCTGTACTGCTCATGCCATCTTCTCCTTCTTATTTAAAGGAGCGTTTTACTTTTCTTCACCAGGACAATGATCGATAAATAAATAAATATTATCTGTCGTTATGCCAGTAAGTCTCAGTTCTGTTAAGTGTCACTAAATACATTTAAATATTTTAGTATCGTATATGTATTATATATATATATATATATATATATATACATTATAGAATAAACTTATGTATGTATATATATAAGTATTAATATGTAATGTGTATGTAATATGAATTATTATGGTGCAATAAAGATAATTTGTATTGTATTGTATTGTATATTAAAAGCGCTATTTGACTCTATAAAACTATGACGTCACAGTTGTGTTATTCATACAAATCCCATAGAAACTGCTTGTTTTTGACGTTTAGAAATAAATGTCTGATTTGACTTGTTGTCATCTAGCGGAATATTGATATAGGTACACTTGTTCAAATAATTAAACTTTATACTGCCGTCAACCTTATTTGAAAATGCATTGTGGGGAATTATTCACAACAAAAAATAGACTAATAATGAAAATATACAACAATGTAAAATGTACACGCCATAATAGCAAATCCTTAAGGTGAAAATAAGTTAAATAATAATACAATAAGCTTACAAAGCCCTACTTAATTATTCAAATTGTTCTACTCCCACACTTGTTTACCGCAAAATCAACAAGCAAGTACCTACGTGTTTACCTCAAAATTGTGTTCTTGGAAACAAGGCTTTGTTCTTGTATATGAAGTTATATGTAAGAACAAAGCCTTGTTTGTTCCTTAAATTCACTGTCTTGTACTTCTACGTACAAGATAGAGAGTTGAAGGTCCAAACAACTATAGCTTAAAGGTTTTGTTAGAAGAAAGTAAACACCAAGGTCGAGAGAATTGAAAAAGGAAACAAATTTTTTGAGCTGTTATTTAAATATTCAAGATGTTATTATGATCAGTTGGAAAACATATTGAGCAGTTATTTAATTTAATGGCGGTTGATTAGTTCTTGCGACAGTAAAACATGAGCAGTAATAAAAATCAATTAGTCGGTTATTTTATTATATTACTAGTTCTATTCATTTTACTCGGTTAGGGAAAACCTATAGGTTAGGTTAGGTTAGAACTGCGACCAACACATACTAGGTCGGTTTTATCTATTTTACCAGGTTATGGAAAACACCGCCCATTTAATTATTTTCCTGCTCAATTATATATTCACTGATCCAGTTCATTATTTTTTTATTACTCATGTTTGTTTACTTTACTGCTTAGTTTTAACTGCTGAACTAGTTATTAAACATGCCATTTATAATTTTTAACTTACCAAAACTGCTATTTACAACTGCCTCGTTAAATCTGTGCCATTGAAAAATAGGTATTTGTAAAATCTATTGCTGTCGCGCTAAGCTGTGCCCGAACAACAACCTAGCGAGTAAGATAGAGATAACTGCAGCTCAAACCGAAAATACCTCTGAAAAGTACACTAAATCAACGTTTCGTAGTCCCCTGATTTCTTCTCTGAAACTTAACCGATTTTTTTTTATTCGAAATAGGAGAAAAACTATGGCTGTGTTCCTATGTTTTCTTTTTATTATATACTAGCAGTCCACCCCGGCTTCGCCCGTGGTACACACATAGCCTATGTCACTCGGGGATAGTGTAGCTTTCCAACGGTGAAAGAATTTTTTAAATCGGCCCAGTACTTTTTGAGCCTATTCATTACAAACATACAAACATACAAAAATAGGTACAAATCTTTCCTCATTATAATATTAGTATAGAAGTATAGATATAGATAGGAGAAAAACTATGGCTGTATTCCTATGTTTTCTTTTTATAATATATTCTCGTCAAATTTGTATGCTAAATGTTTGCACAGAGTGGAAAATTTTACCACCATTTTTCAGGTTTACGAAGGTTTTATATTATTATTATTCATATTTCCTAAGTATACTTACTTAATAAGAATATGAAAAAAAGAACAACAAAGACATAGGTTTTGTTTTGGAGAAAAATAAGGTAGGTTAGTTGTCATTTTTTAACAATAGAATATACATATTTGTTTAGTACAAAGAGTAAGGAAGTAAAATTATTCACATCACATTAAATATACATCAGCATAAAAATTTTCATTATATTTTATTTAGGGTAATGCTAGTTCAGAATAATAGGAAACAAACGAACGCTTTTAGATTTTTTAATAAGGTGTACTTAGTTGTTTTAATGTTGATAAGTTGCGGAACCATGCAGAATATTACAGAAAAGCCAAATATTATTTGATGGGAATTGTCAGTACATAATTTTTTCTATTCTAAGAAATCGTGATCAAGTTTCGAATCGCAATAATCGTACATGAAAATAATAAACGGACAAGTGCGAGTCGGACTCGTATATGAAGGGTTCCGTACCACCGTACAATGGTTTAAAACACTGAAGAAACACGTTTCTTGTATGACGACCCCCTTTAATTATTAACTTTATCTTATTTTTAGTATTTTTTGTTATAGCAGCCACAGTAATACATAATCGGTGAAAATTTCAGGTGTCTAGCTATTACGGTTCAAGAGATAGAGCCCTGTGACAGACGGACAGACAGCGGAGTCTCAGTAATAGGGTCCCGTTTGCACCCTTCGGGTACAGAACCCTAAAAAGTTCTTAGTTTCACGTAAGTGCCAAAGTAATATTTCGGTCCCCAAGGATGAATAAATAGAATAAAACTAAAAAAAAAACAGTGGCTCTCCGACAGAATTGAAAACTCGAATAAGGTGGTGTCGGTTATGGTAACAGTATACTTTAAAAACATGTAATACTCAAACAAAAAATTATAAATTATTTAACATTTACGGGTTACGTATACATAACGTGGTTATTTTTAATTAATCGGCAACCTTTTTGGAGCAAGCTCAGTCCGTGATACTGAACCACTTTCCATAAAAACAATTATCGAAAAACGAAAACAAATTTTCGTCCTCCCATACAAAATCCATTTGGTTGAGCGCCGAGTTGTATGGAAAGTCAAAAATTTTTTTTCGTTTTTCAATAATTGTTTTTATGGAAAGTGGTTCAGTATCACGGACTGAACTTGCTCCAAAAAGGTTGCCGGTTAATTAAAAATAACCCTGTATATTAAAAAATATATTTTTAATTCGTTAAAATAGAAGCTCTCGAAAGCTCAGTAAATTTCGAGAGCCTTCTACGAATTATACACGTCCATGATTTTTAATTTACTTTGTTTGACGGGTACATTCGCTTTAATTTAACTTTTTTACAAATATATTTTAATGGTGGAAAAATTGGACGGTCTTTTTAAAATTCTAATTACTTTAATTTATGCCTTTATTTTTGTAAAGGACTTTATTTTTGATTTGATTTTATGGCGACATCAAAAAATAATTTTTAATACAGTTGCTCAAAAAGTGGCGTATTGCAGGGACGTATAGCGTTCGAGATGTGGGCTATTACATACTCGTGCTTTTTTTTACCTTGCCCGAACTCGTGCGTTCTCTTTCCCAACTGTCAAAATAATGTCTATTAAAAAGGAAAACCAACCATGAAGTTTTTACTAAAAAAATTCATAGGAGCTTTTATGATTTATGCAAATACGTATATTTTATAAAAGAAGCTACTAATTTGTTTCAGTATCAGATTTAATGATTTGATTGAATAAGTAAGGTTAGGTTTCATTTCATCTCATCTCATTAAATTTCATTTTCATTTCATATCAATAAAAAAATTCTACTAAAGACTTGGCTGTATGGGCATAGTTCCCTTTGCCTACCAGAATGGGTGAAGAAAAAAAATCTCTACTCATATTCTACGGTTGGCGCCATTTTTCAGAATTTTTTTTTATTAAATTGCTTCATTTTTTCGCAACTGTATTAAAAATAGTCGTTCAGTACACGTGCGGAACCGTCATTGCAACTTGTTCCGACTGTCAACCCTCGCCTTTGGCTGCGCCTCGGCTCGGGTAGACATTTGTCGGAACTCTTTGCAATGACAGCCTTTCCGCACTTGTAATGAAATATACTATATTATTTTTAGCCTCTGACACTGCGGCGCTGCGGTCGTGGCGGCAGTGTGTGTAATGTTTTACGATCTAAGGGCTGGGACACATATGTCAGTACGAAACAGTATTTTCCTATGCTGCTATCCTTTCCTGTCGCTCAGAACAGAACCGTCATTTGCTAGAGCGACGAAATGTGGCAACATCGCCGATTCCGCGGCGTCCCAACTCTAAGCTCGCTACTCGTATTGGGGCATGTTCAGATGTTCACGCACAGGATCCGTACCATACATGCCTTTCACCGGCGTTCGCTACGCGCATGACCAGTGCATCCATCGCGCACGCTCCGCGCCTGTTTTTTATCCCACATGACATTTTCGGGGTCCATTTGATAAATATTTTGAATAAATTATTTAAAAAGAAACTGAGATATCCTTTAAAATGTTGTCTCTTGTAAGCTCTAGATTTGCAATAGAGAGGAATGGAGGCATCTCCACTTAACTCCACTAACAAGAGCAAGCTCTTAAGTTAAATAAGAAGAAAGCCCTGCATAACCCTTCAAACTATTTTACGGGCGCGAGACTGGCGCGAAACGAGAGCGAGGCAGGAGCGTGGCAAATGCGAGGCGTGTGCGGTGGGACTTCGATAAATGAAATTTGAGTTATATTGATGTGTAATAGGACTCAAATTATTATGCAACAAATTTCAAAGAGAGACGCGGTAGATGACGCGCGTGTCGTCTGTAAGTATTAAATTAATTCTGCAGTGCGACCCTGAGTATGAAACTCACACATTCACGTGTGTACAGATATATTGCTTCGTTTGTAGTAGTAGTAGGTATATATGTTACTCTGATTCTAGGAAGTGTCATTCCTGTGCCAGCACAATGTATGTATACCTAAACGCTCTTTACCCATAACGCCGCCGCCGCCGCCGCGGCAGTGGCTTCTGCCGCTGCCACGCCGCGCGCTTAAATAGGCATGATGACTGAAAAAAAATGTTTTGTCCATCGGTTAGATTATTAAAAAAAATTGTAGATATATCTTTATTTTCTCTGATAAACAATAAATGACGAAGATAAAGCGCATTTAAATTTCGCATGACGTCACGGACAAGCCGCCACTCTGAAACCTAGATACTCTGTAGTATCTTTGTGAATTTTCACTTTTTTGATAAACTGAAAAATATGAGTACATTATTTTTGGATTATCTTACTGACTAATAAGAATAATACTTTTGTGAACCAGTCATCATCCCTATTTTAATAATACCTAGTACTGCCCTTACACACGGTGCCACTGCGGCGTAGTAACGAGTGGGTACTAAGGGTTGGATCTCATCTATCAGCACGAAACAGCACTTTCCTATGCTGCTATCCTTTTCTGACGCTCAGAAGCGTCATTTGCTAGAGCGATAGAGCGAGAGAGAGCAACGGAACGCTTCAGCACCGGCCGTGCTGCAGAAAAGGATAGCAGCATAGGAAAGTGGTCTTCGTGCTGATAGATGAGATCCAACCCTAAGTGTACCAACAAAATGCAAGGACACGGCGCCGCGGCTGTAATACTCTTACACAATCAAAACCACACAGCCATTACGTTTCACGAGAACATCATCAATCCATTACAAACTTGAAACCCCGATCATCCTTACAACCTCAAAGGATAGTCTTAGACGAAATTAGTTTCGTTGGTGGTCCTTCAAACACCCTTTTGACTTCAAGGGCCTTCCTCGGTAATGACACTTTGAATGTAAAATGACCCCTAAAATTTGGGGGAATTACTTGAAATTGTATTGGAATATACATTTTCTTTATACTGATATTATAATAAAGCGTCTTCTATCTTTCCTGTTCATAAGTGTATGTAGGTGAATAAGCTAAGGATTATTTTTGGATACACGAAACCTTTATTATCCATCTTTCATCTTTCATCTTTACAACCTTTTGTGCGACTTCCCAGAATAGATCATTATCGTCAAAAATAGTACTGTTTATAATCATTATGAATATTTTATACGGAAAGGCTGACTATAGTTTCAATTGATTTAGACGATCATCAACAGGGCAAGTGTTAGGAGTGTTGTTTTAATTTTTTTTTTTTTTTAGGTAGGTAGGGAAAAGGCGAGATAGATGATGATTGATAAGGTACATATATACATAGGTACTAGTACTTATACTCGTATTTTAAGCTTACTCCATTAGAGACAATGGTCTCTACTGGGGTAAGCGTAAAATAATTTGGAAAATCCAAAAGTGCACGCCTCATAATCTCATTTTTCACAATTAAATTGAAATTACGATTAAACTACATTGAATTAGACCGTGATCTTCGAAAGGACTTAGTTTTGGATAATACTGAAGCGTAAAAAAAAATAGACTTGATCAGATAAGTTTTTCGGGAGTTATCGTGACCACGCCAGTTTCCATACATCAGACACACGGTCGTCCACAAAATGATTTTATTAAACATTGTTTTTATTTACTTAAAAGGCAAAATGTCTTTTAAAAATATCATAAGTGTTGAAACTAGTGTTTTTCCTTGAGATTTATGTGTAAATATTATTGTACAAGTGCGATAGAAAATAAATAGAGACACATTTAGTTAAAAAATCACTTGATTTTTGTAAGGCGAGAGTAGAGCACTACCTCATGCGCTTCGCTTATGAGGCGTGCAATACAGAAAGTTCATTTTATGCTAAAAAAAATAATTGACCAGTACCAGTATCAGACACATTTTACCAATTTCTTCAATTTAGATAAACTCTGAATGAGATACGGTCCTCCCAATAGAAAACGACGAATCTCCATCTTCTTCTTTAACTTAAGAGCTGGTTCTTGTCGGTGGATTTAAGTGGAGTTGCCTCCATTCCTCTCTTCTCTCTTTCATCTTTTTAATGTCTTGGTAGGCCCTTACTCCTAACCTTTCCTTAATCTGTTGGAAAAACTTCATCCTTGGTCTTCCCCTTCCTCGTCTCCCTTTTATTTCTCCTTCTACTATTATTCTGAATAGATTGTCATGTCTTATTAGATGTCCAATTATCTTTCCTCTTCTATTTTCAATAATTTTTAAAATATTTATATATTGTAATATATAAGTAAAAAATTAGAATACAATTTATCCACAAGGTGGTAAAACGAACTGACCAAGGTCGCTGGAAAGCGCTGGACGCAGGCCGCTCTAGATCGGTAATTTTGGATATTCTTGGGAGAGGCTTATGTCCAGCAGTGAACGTTATGCGGCTGAAATGATGATGATGATGATGACAATTTATAAAGGCATTTATTTGGAGTATAGCTTTATATGGATGTGAATCGTGGACAATAAGGAAGAAGGACAGAGAAAATATTGAATCTCCATACCTAGTTTTAAATCGGTACAGCACCATCTAGATATTAAAAATAAACTATCATTTATAAACAGTACATCCAAAAAAAAATTATAATTTTTTTGGCCGTAATTACTGGCGAGATCAAAACGTAACTTGATTGATCTTGACGTAACATAATTTTGACCAAACCCCAAGGGCTTAAACCAAAAAAATAAACCTACCAAAAACCAGTTAGCTCTACATTGACAATAAAAACTCTATAAAACGGGTATTTTCACGAAACAAGCGGGATTAAAATCGTTAATTAAATCGCAAATTGCTTTCGCAAAATTAATCTCTTATTCGGGGTACTGATCACTGGTTATTGTACAAAAAGACGTGACTTGATTCTACTTATTACAATCAGTACCATTTTTTGACGATAAGTAAGATTCTATTCGGGGAAATCATGCAAAAAAGCTTTAAACTTTGGGTCAGTAAAAGTCCTTAACTTTTTTTATCCACCGTCGCGGTGGTGCTTTTGTTTTTCATCTTTTTTTTACATTCCAAAAGTAACCCATTTATAATCAAATCCAGCGTCGGGCCATTGCAATCACGCTAAGAGCGGTTTTGCACTACGTCCGATCCGAATCCGTAAAGTAGTGCGAAACCGCTCTTGTGTGATGTGTGAGAGCGGTTTCGCACTACTTTCACGGATTCGAATCGGACGTAGTGCGATACCGCTCTAACTGCGCGACCATTGATGAAAATCGAAACATGATTTTAGTTGTTTTTTGTTAACAATTGAAATGTGTGGTCGTTTAGACAGATGGTTTTTTAAAGATGCTTCCGTTATGTTTTATGCTTTTCCCCGAAATTGTTTTGCTTCACCGCACCGTACCCGGGTAGACAGAGCCTAGGGTGGCAAGGCCCAGGCCACTTTTATCGCGATGGTGGGCATGAAGGTGAAAAAAGGAAATCATAATAGTGACAGATTGCTAACCGCATCGCCTATTGATATGATTCAGATTCTTGCTCATTCCCTCGATTGTTTTTTACGATTTGCGCAGAAAGAGAAGCAACTGGTACATTTTTCTTTTTTCCAAACCAAGGATGGAAGAAGATGTTGTTGACAACTGAAATAATGATCGTTTGGAATTTTTTACGTTTATTTGTATTTCTCTTCTAGTTTCCTGTGAGTCCATTCAGCTCCACGCTGTATGAAAATTCAACCTATTTAATAACAAATCCTACATCGGGGTCACAATGCAATCACGCTAACTGCGGTAAAAGTGGTGAAAACACGAACTGGAGTCGAATAGTAGATTTTTTGTCGTTTTGACTGATAATTAAAATGTATAACCGTTAAGAATATTTATTGTTTACCTAAGCATTTGTAGTTATCATCAAAGTAGTCAAATTAGGTTATGGTATATCATCATGAGCATTATTATTTCAGCCGCATAACATCCACTGCTGGACATAGGCCTCTCCCAAGGATTTCCAATATGACTGGCTAGAGCAGCCTGCATCCAGAGCAACGAGTTTATCCGCTGGGCTATGTCAGTGATTTTTGTTCTCCTACGAATTTTCTCATTTCTGATTCGATCACATAGAGAAACACTTGGTAGGTATATATTTCCTTTTTATTTAATTTTCAATTTTATTTAGGTTACAACAGATTTTTTATCTTAACTTTAAAGTAATGGAATAAAATTTCAATCATCAAATAAATTAAAAGAATTATAACCTTCAGGCCGTACCTGAATTTTTCGAAGTCCAGTGCTGCCCCCATTTAAAATAAATCATTTCATAGAAAACGGAGACATCATTTAAAATTTTGCTACTACCAAGTCCTAGATAACCTTTCAAACTATTTTATGAACTACAGTTTACAGTTTAAATTGAGAACGATAAGCTTTGCTACGCACATTTGCGAAGAACGGCCGCTTTTGGCAAATGTGCGTAGTAAAGCTTAACGGTCTCATTATAAACTGTAAACAGTAGTTCACAAAATAGTTTGAAGGGTTATCTAGGACTTGGTAGTAGCAAAATTTTAAATGATGTCTCCGTTTTCTTGAAAATGATTTATTTTAAATGGGGGCAGCACTGGACCCCGGAAAATTTAGATACGGCCTTAAGAACGATAACAAAGTGAAAATTTACTCGACAAATTTCACTAAGTCGTGCCCATAACCTGTTTTTACGAGTTATAACCAGATTTGGTGATAAACCAAGTCATTAAGCTAGTCTTATTGCGGTTAGGGCGATAAAGGTCGTGTTAGGCGGTGTCTAGCGCTGTTTTGTGACGACCAAATCGACCTCACAAGTAAATTATCCTAGGAAAACCTAAATATTTCTTGAAGGACATGATAAGTCCATAAATAACCACCACCGATAAAAGAATTCATCAATATTGAACTTGTAGGACCTCGACCTGTCCCAGCGCTGTCAGGGGAATTCCCACGTAGAAGATAGGAGCTGGAAGTGGAAAACAGAGAGACTAAACAACACATATA
Organism: Acrobasis repandana; assembly: GCA_963576875.1. Taxonomy (NCBI): domain Eukaryota; kingdom Metazoa; phylum Arthropoda; class Insecta; order Lepidoptera; family Pyralidae; genus Acrobasis; species Acrobasis repandana. The sequence goes on along the minus strand of OY756230.1, from coordinate 2,169,952 downwards.
ATATTAAGGCCGTACCTAAATTTTCCGGGGTCCAGTGCTGCCCCCATTTAAAATAAATCATTTCAAAGAAAACGGAGACATCATTTAAAATTTTGCTACTACCAAGTCCTAGATAACCCTTCAATGTAATTTATGAACTACAGTTTACAGTTTATAATGAGAACGTTAAGCTTTACTACGCACATTTGCCAAAAGTGGCCGTTTTTCGCAAATGTGCGTAGTAAAGCTTAACGTTCTCACTTTAAACTGTAAACAGTAGTTCATAAAATACTCTGAAGGGATATCTAGGACTTGGTAGTAGCAAAATTTTAAATAATGTCTCCGTTTTCTTTGAAATGATTTATTTTAAATGGGGGCAACACTGGACCCCGGAAAATTCAGGTACGGCCTTAACTTTATTGTATACTGATACCTACGCGAAGTCCTTTGCTGTGCTCGCTGCGCTTTTTTGGAACGCTTTACCAGTGGAGATAAGAATGTCTCAATCACTAGGCTCCATCAAATCATAAGTTTAGAAATTATATGCAGAATCATAAATTGAGTTAATTAACATATTTCTATATATTCGTAGTGTTTAAGTTTTAATATTATACTTGTTTTTTTTCATTGCTCTGTACGTACTTCTGCCTTCTTACTAAAGTAACTGTAACTGTCGTCTGCCCTACTGGTCGACTGAAAGAGATCCCTTCTGGGATAAGTCCACCATTTGTAAAATTACCTTTGTTATTTTAATTTGTGTAACTATCGCTGATGTAGATACAATAAAAAATAATACACTTTATAGTACTGTACTGATATTAAAGTTATAATTAGACTTCAAGTAATAAGCAGGTATTATAATAAGTACTTAGATAGGTATTTCTGAATATGTGTTCAGGATGAGAGACGAAGACGAAAGAAGTAGTCAAAATGAAGAGGGATGTTTGAATGATTTGAATATGGAATCATTTTAAATTTGAAATGAAATGTAGTTTTGAGAAGCGGACAGTCTTTTAGGTCGTCCTCTATCTCTGTGGCTATCCACCTTTAAGTTACCATAACCATACCAACAATGGGACACTATAGGCTAGTAAAAAAAAAAAACATACCATAACTATTTTATGAGCCAGATGTTCGGCGTCTCGCCTCTTGACATGACCGTACTATGTTAAACGGTACCATATTATAACATAATATACAATTCAATGATCAAAGATGCCGGAGACTGCAAATAGAAGATGAGAAAGCCGGAAATACTGGAATAATATTCACAGTGATGATCTGTCAACAATCATGTACATTTACATTTCAACGTAAGTAAACAAAGATAATAGACACCAATCACAATCCATTTCCGATCGTTCGTTTATCGAACGTTGGTAGGGTGTAATTTCTTCACCTTGGAGAAAGTTTGGTTTGTTTGGAAGTGGTTGCCGCGGTAACCCGTGGGTGCGTGTAGAAAACCACGCAGGTTAGAGCAAGAGCCCGCGAGGGGCAGACTCCTGTTATTTCATAAAGGCTGAAAGTTTATTTATAAACAGCTTCTATACAGGTAAGTACAATCCCCGAATATTAAAGCTGGGTCGTGGTGGCATTGGTAGATATCAGGTAGTGAAGGTGTACCAAATTGTAACCCTATTCTATTTATTACTAGCTTTTGCCCGGGGCCTCGCCCGCGTAGATTAAGGGTATGAAAAATAGATAATAGCGAATTTTCAGACCTATTAAATATGCATAAAAAATTTGATAAAAATCGGTCAAGCCGTTTCGGAGGAGTATGGTAACTAACATTGTGATACGAGAATTTTATATATAAGATTTATTAATTAAAATCTTTATTGACCACAATGGTACAAAAGGTGAACCTTACGCTAATGCATTGTCTACCAGTAACCTTTACGAAAAACAGAAATTAATTTAATTTAATTCTATCATAGTGTAAAGCTTAGTTTCATGTATTTAATTCATAATAATGTTAGAAATCACATCGCATATTGCCAGACACTTTGTGCGGTTCCATCTCCTGGCAGACACTCCTAAAATATCATAAATTGTAACTACCTATACTGCCATCATATTCTATATAGTATATTAGCTAAATTTTATATATGTTAGTTTTTTAGTTGGGGAAATACCAAATAATATTTTCTCAGCAGACAGACAGTTTCGATGGTTTCTACTCAAAACTTTGTTTCGGCAAGATGAACTATTTCTAACATTATTATGAATAAAATACATATGAAATCAAGATGTACACTATGAAAGCATAGTGCGCCAATTTGGTTTAAACTTTATTCTTCCAAACCACGAGCCAACTTTCATATTCGGGGATTGTACTTACCTGTATTGGGGCTGCTCATGGAGAAACTTTCAGCCTTTATAAGATAATGGGAGTCTGCCACTAGCGGGCTCTTGGGTTATTATGATTTGCAAAACGGTTGAGTCGATAAATAATCAAGTCTTGATTGGAAGCTTTTTTATTAAATTTAAGTACCTACCATATCAGGAAAAGGCACAACAAAGTGAAATTATTTGTTATTAAATATAACAGGTACTTATATGCTTTTTCAAAGCCAAAATGCCAAAATTATTTGTAAAATGAGCCGGACAAGTCTGTGTCGGACCATGCGTAGTGCAAGGTTAAGCTTTTTAATACTAACATCCAAAGTTTATCAAAAAATTGTTAAGAATTGTTTATCAAAGTGTGTTAAGACAAGTCAGATCTAAATGTAGACAAGCTACGCTGGAAAGAGTTTTAAAAAGAGATTTTAATATTTACTCTAACACGCTGTTACTTTCTTAATATGAGCGTGCCTCGTAACGGAGCGAGTTTAAATCCCACCGGTTACGAGGTCTCAGCTTTGATTTGATGCATTTAATTTAATATGAGTTTTATTACCTGAAGAATTATATACACTTCGCTATTTAAGGGTCGGCACCATGTAAACTGGGTTTGCGCGGGCAACAAGTTTGTACAGAAAGCGTTTGATTTAAGTCAAATAATGTATACACATAGATAGAGGAAGAGTTGGGACAGTAGACGAAAAAAAGGATTTTTTAAAATATTTTGTAGTTTTCCTAAAAACAAGCATTGAATTTACCCAAAAACATGCAAAACGCACTTTACGCGGGCAATAGTTATGGCTTAAGTAGAAAAGACCACTAAGAAAATTACATACCTAGTTATAGGTGAATAGACTAGCCAGTAGACGAAAACCGTATTTTTTTAATTTTCATTCAGAAAAAGTTAGATAATTGTAAAGAAACCTGAAAGAAATATTTTAGAAAATCTTGCTACAAACTGGCTTGTTTTTCTGCGTAAAGAAATATTCTAACAAGGAATTGCATATATTTTATAAAAAAAAAGGCTATTTTGAAACATTATTCTTAATATTTGTTTACAATGCAAACACGCAATAATAAAAAAAATAATTTTAAAAATTGGATGTTTTGCAAAGTTTTTGACAGAATTCTCTGAAATGGCGGACATATTTCTTCCATACAAATTCAGTTGCCCGCCGGGCGTTCAGGAAGGAGGCCGTGTCGAATTTTTAAAAAAAATCCATTTACGAATTACGTAAAATTGTATTACAGTCTAAAATATTTCAATAAAAACTATGTACGAACTGCCAAATTATGTCATACTTTTGCTACACTATGGTACAGTTTTGACATTTTGTTGACGTTCAAGAAAAGATGTAATGCTATCGCAGATACGGCATCGCACATTTTTTTTTTATTTTATTGAATATTAAGTCAATGAAAAAAATAATTTGGTTTGATTTATTACCTATATCTTTTAATTGGCGATTAGGGTGAAAATCAGATTGGAACTTTCTCGGGTCGCGGAATCATATTAACTGTTTTTGTAATAAAAGGTGCTGTTTAATTAGGGTTTTACAATTATTTTGAGGGGTGATTCAGTCTGAAATTTTGAACAACTTTTCCCCATGAATGTATATCAAAATACGAATTGACATTATGCGTAATATATCGAACCACAGGCTATACTAGATCCATACTTGGCTAGGCAGGCAGGCTATAGTAGGCTATTTATCTATACTAATATTATAAAGAGGAAAGATTTGGTTGTTTGTTTGTTTGCATTACATGGCTCCGAAACTACTGGACCGATTTAAAAAAAACTTTCACCGTTGGAAAGTTACCCTATCCCCGAGTGACATAGGCTTTGTGTGTACCAAGGGCGAAGCCAGGGTGGACTACTAGTATAGTATAATGATATTAAAATAACAGTCAAAAAACAAAAAAAATCTGCATTTTCATGCAAAAGTGTGCAGTCGCCCGGGAAATTTGTATAGGAACCGATTTTTTTGGTGTTTTTACTGTTTTCAGGGTTTCGCTTGTCTGTCTGTCCGTAAGTCACAGCCAATTTGCTACGAAAATATTAGAATGATTTAGTTGAGATTTAGTACCAACACTTATGTAACTTAGTGACCCAAAGATATACGTATAACGTAAATAAATTAAATTTAAAAAAGGGGCCACTTATGGTGGGTAAATTAGACATAAAAAAAAGTTTTGATAACAAAATCGTGTGACATATCAAATGAAAGAACTTTTTATGACAATTTTAAATTTATATATTTTTAATTATTTCTTAGATCGGTATTTTTAAGTTATTTAAGAAAATGGGCAAAAATTGACCCCCCCCCCCTAATAAACCACTGGACCGATTCAGTTGAAATGTGGTGCACATAATGTAAATTTGTGACCCAAAGACGGAAGTAAAATGTAGGCAAATGAATAAATAAAAAAAAAGGGGCCACTTTATGGGACATAAATGAGACATTAAAAAAAGGGTTTTGTGAACTATATCGCGTAAAATATCAAATGAAAGAGCATTTTATGATAATATTAAATATATTTTTCTATATTTTTTAAGTTGGTGTTTTTCAAATTATTTTTGAAAATAAATAATAAAAATACACTTATCTCCGAAACCACTGAACCCAAACTTTTGAAAAATATACAGTTAATAGTTCTTTACCTATAGATTACAGGAAAACCTATTAGAAGATAAAAATAAAAGGGTGCAATGATGCTAATTACTGCTTCATTAATCAACGAATTTTTTTAGCTGTTTTCAGGAAAAGATTTCTTTTTAGTGCTCTTTGTTGATTCGTTAAAAATATTGTACAAAATCAAACAGTCAAGTCATTGATTGAGCACATACAGCTGCTAAGCCAAGACTGTTGATCTGTTCAACGTGCAATCCTTTTTTACCCTCCGTACTTACATAATAAGGTGAATAGAAGTGAAAGGTGTTACGATTGCAGATGGTCGCTAAACGTATTGTTTCACAAAGAAAATTCAAATGTGTACATTTTCTGTCAGTGGAACACAAAACGTGTAGTTTTTCAAGTCACCGCTCGCGTAAAATACTATTTGATTCTATTTTTGAGAACGTCCTGTCAGCGATAAGTAATATTGATTTACGCAGAAATATCATAAATTTGTCTATGGTTCCCTAAAATTTCAACTTAACCAAAATAAACCGGCCACGTGCCGTGACAGGCCACGTGCAGTGTAGGGTTCCGTAGTCAGTACCTACTTGTTTTATGTAACTAACAACTGCCTAACTTTAGGTCTAAATTCAGTCCATGATACTGAACAACTTTCACCAAGGAACAAACGAAATACAAAAATTATTTTTGATCTCTTACACACAAGATTTGGCAAAATGTAATATTTATGTAATATATGTATGGAATATGTAAGGACAAATCACACTTATTAAGCTAGCCCCAAAGTAAGTTTTAAACTTGTATTATGGGATACTAACTCAATGATACTATATTTTATGATAAATACATACATAGATAAACACCCAAGACCCAGGACAATTTGAAAAAGACCATTTTCTAACTTGCCCTGGCTGGGGCTCGAACCCAGAACCTCCGGATTAGCGGTCTAGCGTGTTAACAATTACGCCACGGAGGTCGAATGGAAAGCAAACATTTTCTTTTCATATTTAATTATGTGTTCCTTAGGAAAAGTAGTTCAGTATCATGAACTGAATCCACCTTAAATAAGTTTTAGTACAGGGAGACGTTATATACTACTGCCGTGAATTTTTTTAAGTGTCCATATACAACCGTTTAACTGACAGAGAGGGGAGACACATGATTCTAACAAAAATTTGCAATCAAAAACCAAATAATTCACAAACGGATTGCTAAAACGAAAAAGGGTATTCATAATCTTACAATATTTTTGAAAGACCTATTCAACGACGTCTCACACCACACATTTTTTTTTTCAAGTTTTTATTACCACATATCCATGCCCATGCCCATGCCCACTTACAGCTTTCTAGTACTAATAGTCTATGAGTAAAACTGGGGACAGATAGACAGACAGACATGACGAAACTATAAGGTTTTCTTGTTTACTACGGAACCCTAAAAAGCTGCGTGAAACGAAACAGATTCACTATTCTAAGGGCTCTTTGTCATTTGTGCTTTAACAAATTTCAAAATACGAGTAATCAAAACCACTTGTGCAAATATTTCGCTCCACTTCGCATACTTCGATGAATGACCGTGCTTTTACAGGTTAAGCAACTTCTAGCTTGGTCACAGTTAGGATGGGTGACCGTGCTTTCAATCTTAATGTTGTCCAAGTTAAATGTTGAGATTCTCATGAATAAATTTCAGTTTTCTCTACCTACATAACTTGGCAGCTATTTAAATTTCAATTGTTTTGTCGGAATTTGAACTTGGCATTTTTACATTTATGTTTTTGATGGAATAAAATAAACACCCAAGAACCAGGACAAATTAAAAAAGGCCATTTACCAACTTGCCCTGGCTGGGAATCGAACCCAGAACCTCCGAGTGACGGACTAGTGTGTTAAGGAATCGCCACGGAGGTCGACTAATAAATTGAAAAAGTAATAAATTTTACGCAAGATTCGAATAACTATAACTTGGATTTTTTAGAAAGTGCTGTATGAATTTCACATATATTTAAACTCGCTTTTTAAATAAACGTCTTGCATTCACGCACACTACTGTATTTTCGACTTTACTTTTTCTACTGATAGCCTGTCTACTAAAGTGTTAAGTACATTATAATTACGTCTGCCAAGGCCTTAATTCAGAAATAATAATTCAAACAAAATAATTCTTTGATTTGATTGAATTTAAAATTTTAATAAGTATCGCGGACTGGAAGTCTTTACGAAAAGAAAAAAGTAAGCTGTATACTAATTCTACGTTACAATTTATGATTACCTACATCTATTGTCCCGTTTACACATTATTAACTCTATGTAACTTCATCTTGACATTTTTATTCCCCTAGCGGGAAAATTTTGCATATTTCAGAGCCAAATCCGACCACGTGGCTTTGTGCATACAGTCCTTAATGTAACACGTTGTCGTGTCAAATTTGTGATTACCGTGTCAATATGAGCGTGCCTCGTTACCCCTGTCATAATGCTGAGAGTGAGTTTGAATCCTGCCGCTTACAAAGAGTTAGTTCTAATTTAATGCTCTCAATTTACAATGAGTTTTATTATCTGAAGAATTGAATAAACATTTGGAAATACACTTCGATACTTATTGTAACATGCTGTCGTGTTTAATATGTGATTACCGTTACAATATGAGCGTGCCACATAATCCCGGTCATAACGCTGAGCTGAGACCGAGTTTAAATCCCGCCGGTTAGTCTCAGGTTTGATTTGATGCATTCAATTCAAAATGAGTTTTATTACCTGAAGAATAAAATACACTATTACAAAGACACTTTCATAAGTAGGTATTCAAACACGCTGCCACGACAAACTTGTGATTACCGTGTCAATATGAGCGTGCCTCGTGAACTCGGCAATAACGCTGAGAGCGAGTTTGAATCCCGCCTGTTACGAAGTTTCTGCTTTAATTTGATGCATTCAATTTAAAATAAGTTTTACTGAACTCTTTTAATTGTATGTGTCCTCCATATCTTCAAGCATTCAGTTTCATCTTTAGCTTTGGTGTTTGTAGCACAGTATATTGTATATGGTACCAAAAGTTGGTCAAGATGCGAGTATGCAAAAAAACGTCCGCAACATATAAAAAATGCATACATACATACATACACTATCACGTCTTTATCCCTAACGGGGTAGACAGAGCCTAGGGCGGTAAAGCCCAGGCCACTTTTAGCGTAATAGTAGGCATAAAGGTGGAAAAGAAAAATCATAATAGTGATGGGTTGCTAACCGCATCGCCTATTCATATGATTCAGATTCTCGCCCAACAGGGTCCATAAATGAGTGTGGGATCATACAACATTGTATATGTATATGTAATCTGCATGTAATTTGAGGAGCAATAAAGTATTGAATATTGAAAGGGTAACGAAGACCATGCAAAGTACTTTGATTTTATGATTTGCCGCCTCTTACGACATCCAATGCCAGATATGGTATTCTAAGGTCAGAAACTACGCGGTTTATAAATACATAACATTATTACACGCTATCATGACAAATTTGTAATGACGATGTCAATATGCGCGTGACTCTTAACCCCGGTCATAATTGAGAACTAGTTTGAATCCCGTCGGGTACGAGGTCTCAGCTCTGATTTCGGGAATTTAACTTAAAATGAATTTTACTTACTGAAGAATAAATACACCTTTACAAAGACACTTTAATACTTATTCTAGCACGCTGTCACGATCATGACAAATCTAAGATTACCGTCTCAATACGAGCATGCCTCGTAACCCGGTCATAAACCTGAGAGCGTGTTTGAATCCCGCCGGTTACAAGCTCTTATTTAATGCAGTCAATTTAAAATGAGTTTTGTTAAATGACGTCAGCAGTTTTAGCAGATGCAGATTTATACAAGGTCTATTAAAATATACTGAAACTATTTTAAAGGTGAATTCAGTCTTCTAGTCAACTAAAAAATAATAATTTGAATTTTCATACAAACTGATCAGCTGATCGGATCAATTTGTATGAAAATCCGAAATATTTTTTTTTGATTTCGTGAAAGTTGTGGAACAAAAGTTGTTCAGTTACATGGGCTGAGATACCATCTGAGAGGTTTTGCGTTCTTTCATTAACACGATGTATATGATAGCATGTGTGTAACATGTCGTGAAATAAGATTTTAAATGAGAGTATTGTGTTTTCGGAAGAAGTCACTTTATATTTTGTGGAAAACACTCGATGATATGCTGTTTAATTAGTTAATCTACATTTCAAAAATACAAACATATCACTCCTGTTTCTCACAGGCGTAGGCAAGCCTTGACTTTCAAGCTTTAAGCCCCAATAACTTTTAAATGGCTGAACCAATTTTCATCAAACATAGAACAAAAATCACCGTAAGGGAACTTGCTTTCATGAAAAAAAACGGCATTGAAATCAGTCCATCCGTTTAAGACATACAGATAGACAGACATTAGCGTCAAACTTATAACACCCCTCTTTTTTGTTGGAGCTTAAAAATACAGACTAACTTTGAAAGAAGCTGACAGTGACGAAAGAGAGGGTGATATAATACTCGTATTGTTGGAGGTTTTCTTAAACTAAATCCGCGGTTTATAACACGATGGACAATTTTCTTACAATGATAACATTAGTGCCACTTCAATCCCCACTTATCTCAAGAGTCGCTTCAGGCAAACATTGTTTCAATTTACTGTTTCTAGTTAATTGTAGTAGATTGTGAGATATCTTTTGGTTTTAAATTTTAATTATAGCTTAAGGATATTTACTTGTATAAAATGTTTTTGTTTGTTCTTAGTAGGTCTCAATTTTTTACATGGAATAAAGTTTTTTATGTCAAAAGATTTTGATGAATAGCGCGTAGGTCGAACGATCAGAGTAAGGTCAAAGGTAAACGCTGAATGTATGCGGCTTCCAAACTGTATTTTTTCAAAAGCCTTATATCCTTCTGCAGACTTCTTATAAAATATATATCATGCGTATGAGGATGGGCGAACAGGGCCGGGTCGACCTCGTCGAAAATTCCGCGAACAAATTGCAGATATTCGTCATAAAAGGTGAAGTTAGGAGTATCAAAACCGGAGAGCATGCATGAAAAGAATAATGAGTGTTGGCGAACCGAAAGAGGTTTGTCAGGTTAGCAAGTGGAGATCTATAGTCTCTGACTACCACAGACGCGATAATAGGTATACAGGGTGACTTCTTAAACACCAGCCAATTTCTTGGAGCATGTTTAGTCCATAATACTGAACTATGTATATATACTGTATACTGTATGGTATACTGTATATGTACTGTAGGTATATATGTATGTGTATAGCTATCTAAGTATTATTTTATATATAGTTTTTGTACGTACCTGCTTCTACCTTATAACAGAGTAAATATCCTCTCAATCTATCGCAGGTTGACTGGAAGAGATTCCTACACGGGATAAGTCCGCCTTTGTATTGTATATTTGCTCTTTCGTATTATGTTATCTTTTATACTTTAATTTATTTGGTACAAAAAATATATTACAAACAAACATACTTCTATTAAAAAAGTTATTAAAAATCGAATAAAATTTTAAGTCCACCCATACGAAATCCGTTTGGCTGAGCGCTGATTTGTATGGAAAGGCGAATTTTTATTTTAGTCTTTCGTTAATTGTTTTAACGGAAAGTAGTGTAGTATCAAGGACTGAACTTGCTCCAAAAGTTTGGCTGGTGGTTAAAAAGTCAGCCTGTATATTATTGAAAACTTTTTGCGTATGATGATGTCGTAGTTACATATAACCAAAACTTAGTAAACATGACAAGCCTGGCGACAGAGTAAGGACGTACATAAATTCACCCATTAACGTATGTACATCCTTAATTATACATGATTGATATCTAAATTAAAAATATGTGATAAAAAATTTCGCCACAAGCACAGCGGCGACACTTCCTGTACGTGAGAGTTCGAATGCCGGTGACCTTGAGCTTGGAGCTCGTAACGCTAGGGTTGATACCGAACCGAAATGGACTATCGTGTGGTGCGTGAGAGAGACGCGAACTAGTTACCAGCCCTCGGCCAAAGCAGTCAGCGATAGCTTGTTCCACACCCCGCGCGCCTCTCAAGGGCCCCTCGCACATCCAGACACCCACACATAGCCGCAAGCGATTTTACGTGCACACATGCTTAAGTGTCGTTTCTATTTACGTAGTGTATATATTCTTTGCCACAAGTAAGATTCAAATTCACGCCCCTCATATATATACTGTAAGTGCACTTCCATTTAAACTACCGAGACTTCGGATGATCATAATGATAATATCATGATCAGGTCTTTTTTAGTCTCCACTGCAGGAGCACGTACTACCAGAGCCATATATTAGCCCGAGCAGTCAGAGGATTTGGCTTACACTCTTCACGCTGGCCAGACGAGTTGGAGAGGTCTCACTGACTTTTATAAGCTTTGTTTAGCTTGTGTTTCCTAAGTCGCCTTCTACGACATCCACGAGAAGATTTGGAGGGAGGAGGGAGAGGAGGTCCTATTCTACTCTGCCGGGAACCACACGGCTTTCGTCGAGACTTCGGATCACTCTGACGAAATCTTAGTCATGGCGAAATTTTTCATCACATATTTTATTCCGATTTAGATTTAGATTTTATTGTGAGCATTGTAATGCAGTATAAATCAATATCTAAGGATGTACACACGTTTATAGGTGAAAACAAATTACCAAGACACCGTACAGAAATAGCTTTCATAAAACTTTAAGCTCAATCAAATGAAACAAAATCTGCTCCTTCTAAAGTATTATTTTTCTCAGAGTCACTAGTGAGTTGACTGGTAGATTAAATTAGCCTTTAACATTCTAATAAAGTTAAATAAATAAACACTCTAATAGTAACTAAAACTAAACACATCAAACTAAATTAGTTTGCGTTAAAGATAACTAAGCAACTTGCTCCATCACAATAAAAAGCATACTTCGAACGTATGTATGACATTTTGTCATTGCGACTGTAGAGCGGTGATCTCTGGATCATGAAGGTTAAGCACTGCTGTCAATTATGAAATAGAAGGTTAACTTTCAAAAATATGGAATTTAAGGCCTTAAATATGAAAAAACATTTTAACTAGTAGGTAAAATAAATAAAAATCCTCATAATATACAAACCAAACAGTTAAATTTGTCTGGTACGAGTATGTTGTAATTTTTGTGTTGTGATTTTATTATTTTTAAAACAGAAAAATATTATCCAAGAGCCAGGGTAGAATAACCTGTAAAATATCGTTTTATGGCTTATTTTTTTGGCTTTGGATCAAACCCGGGATATAATGAGTAAGATAAGAGGCAAAACGTTATCACTGTGCCAAACGTGCTACCAAAAATTTTAATTAAAACAGAAGTGATGACTTCTGGGGCTCAACAGTAACGTACATGTATGTATGTTTTCTTCAGACCCCATACATCCTTCAGAATCATAAGGAATAAGTTTAATTGATTGCTTCGTCTAGTTATGCATCCTCTTACCAATATCCGGTTTCAAAATCGAGTCAACTAACTGTCTTAGATTTAAAATTTCATCTTTCTTAAAATATATCGGATACTTGCCCAATTTCCGGTGCTTGTTATGAAAGCCAAAATCTTTAACTTACTTACAATATTAATATCACACAGACACATAATTTGATTTCATTTATTCATTATGTTTGAATAATTAACTTAATATCTACTTTAAATAAAGTTAATGTTACATTCATATAACATGAATACCAATAAGATAAGGTAATTTAAAAGTCTTCAGTCAAATAACAACACTTTGCCATTAATAATGTTCTCAGTTTGCATTTAAAGTTGAGAGTTTTCGTACTGATTTGAGTTCATTCGGTAACATCAAAACAGACTAAAAAAAATAAAAAAAACAGAATTGTTCCGCAACCGTCATCAACTTCAGTCAGTCCATTCGAAGCCGCAAAGTACAGACCTGTGCCCATTTGTTTTACTACACCTACGTTTCAGGTCTCATAGGCTAAGAACCATTGACTTAACAACATAGGCCAAGGGCGCGTTGGCATTTCGTGATGATATTTTTAGGCTAGGCCTTTCAAAAGTTATGCCAACCTAGTTTTCGCTTATATCAGTGTTTTGTTTCATTTGTTTTGTGACTGACTGCTTACATTTATTTGGAAATACACAACTTTGGTAATGTTAGAGTCTTAGAAATGGCTTTTTTACATGACTACAGCAAAGCTAAGAAGGGTTATGTGTTTTGCCGCTACGTATGTATGTATGTTCATCTGTTCTTCAAAGTTATCCATGATACCTTGACAAATGAAGTATCGTCGGAATCGTCGTCTTGGCTGTCCATTTTTATAGGCTATGTGACGTCATAAAAATCTAATATGGCGCCCTCTATAGATCAAAAGTAATGAACTAAAAAATAAAATAAATCGAATCATACCGCACTCGGTATAATCATATCCCACTGGATATCAAAGTAGACAAGTTTTAGCTTTTAAAACTATATCTTGTTCAAGACCCTAGTTATGTAACTCTTTCTTTATTTTTTCTTTATTAAATAATTTTACGGCTCTGGATACAAGTCCTTTAGAGCCTATCTTTAATTTTGTTCTTTATTCCTAATCCTAACAAGACAATCAAAGGGTGGTGTAGGCCTTGTGACTGCTGCAAGGGAGCTTCTGGCGACAAATCTATACGAGTCCACTGGTTTACATAGACGATTGAGTGGCGGACGACGCCCGAAGACGCCCACACAGTCCGCAAAAAAAATATCACTACAGCCGTACTATGACTGTCCACTTTAAATATCTCACACATTGTTCATGTCCATGAGCATTTATAACACCAAACAACACCAATTTCATATTATAAAGTCGAATAAAATCAATTTGTAAAATAATTTAAAGCAAACCCCAACCGAACCCCTTGACTTCCCGCCAAAAACTCTCTAACTCTTTCTTTAGAACCGGAAGTTTATTTTTTCTCCAAAGATACATGCGCAGTGGAGAAGAACAGAATTTTTTTCTCTGGATTTACACCCAGACGCCTTCTTGAGAATGCTGTCGTTCCACGAGATGTTTGTTCTTATACAGGGTTTAACAAAATATACTGAAACTATTTTAAGGGTAGATTCAGTCCATGATACTGAACAACTTTCCCCAAGGAACATATATCGAAATATGAAAAATAATGTTTGGCTTCACACACAAGTTGACCGATTGATTAGCTGATCCGAGTTTGTATGGAAAGACAAAAAATATTTTTCATATTTCGATGTATGTTCCTTGGGGAAAGTTATTCAGTATCATGGACTGAATTCACCCTTTAAATAGTTTCAGTATATTCTGTTAGACATTATATAGTCCTTTAATTGCCTTTTATGACATCAACAGAAAGAGATGAAGTAGACCTATTCTAGGCCGGAATCCACACGGCACATCTAATAATCTAACTTTGTTAACTCTAGTACAGATACTTCAGATTCTGTTAATTGCTACCACTGCAATTAACAATTCATTAATTGTTAATTATGCTTTCCACAATGTTTATCAATTGTTATTAAGTTGTTACGATTACGATTAACAATTAATTAATTGTTTATCTTGAGAAGTTCTGACCCTAAATAATTGCCCAACTCTGTAACAAAATTTAAAAAATACTTATGCCCGTTTGCACTAAACATAAGAATCGCCTAAGTTCTTCCCTAAATTGTTTAGGCTGCTCCTAGCAAAAAATTTGATTGCACTAACCCTAAGCCATTCCTAAGTCCACTTAGGAAACTCTGAACTTTATGAGCCCGATTAGGAAGTGCCTATACTTAAGTTGTGTTCTGTGGATCATTTTTGTGACAAAATATTGTGTTTTGGTTTTAATTTAGTTAAGTCAAACAGTTTTTTTAAGTTTTGTAATAAAGTGGCTTTTAAATTCAAAGCTTTTTTTAAAATAAGACAGAACGGATTCAACATGGCAGAGGATATATTAAATTTCTATGAATTTCTAAAAGTCAATTTTCATAATGAACAACACGCGAGAATTCGTATCAAACAAGAACACGACCAAACTGGTTCCAGAATTTCTATGAAATCGACTTCTTCAAGTGGTACTGGATGTGCAAAAGAACAATATTGTGGATATTAGACATTGCCTGCCTGACATATGGAATTTTTCACCACATTTACGGGTTAACAATTTATTTTAAATGAGGGCGCCACTTCAACGTCATTTGTTTATGACTTCACCTTAAGCTTATTTTCCTTATTATTCCACGATCATATTTGTATTGTAGACCAATTCAACGTACCAAAACGTTTAAAATTCAAATCTGCCTGCTCCTTTCGGCGTTTTTAAGTTTTCAAACAAAATACATCAAGGTCGAAGACCTTATCTTTTGTCTCCTTTGAACTCACGACTGAATCAATGTAAAGACAAGGCCAACATATAAAAACCATAAACAATCAATCAGTTCATTCATTCAATCATTCTCTTAACTAGGCAATGCCTAAGCTACGACATGGTTATGATAAATTTGTTAGTGCAAACAACATTTTTAGCTAGGCTGTTCTTAGGCTTAGGTGTATCTTACTAGGACAAGCCTAACTAACGTTTAGTGCAAACGGGTGTTAATGTAACATGTACAGAAACACATTTTTTGGGTTCCGTGTCTTATGAGGCTCTTGGACATGATTGCCATTTCAGAACCTTTCTGCCACATTATTTTGCAATAATATAATATTTTTTTATATGCTTCTGTAATTTTTCTTTATATTTGCCTATTAATTAAACATGATATAATATAATTTGCAACTGTAGGTAGGTACTTTAACTGAAGGTAATTATGTTATTTTATGAACTTTTAACCACACAGCAATAATTAATTATATTCAACTGTTTACATTTTTATTGCTCTAATTTTTTTTTATTTATTCAACTTTAATACAAATGTATTTTTTATAAGCCTGTAGTGTCCCATAGTGAGGCAAAAGCCTCCCTTCTAGATTACCACAAACTTCTATTAGTGGCGATAGTTTGCCACATAAATATAATAAGTGGAATCAAAGCCATAGGATTTATCTACCAGTCAGCCACTGGTGTTGCCGAGAAAAGAAAACTATAGAAGTACAAATTATTTGACTTACATAAAGAAGATAAAACATTCTAAACATTCCAGCTTGAAAAACAGCAAATATTTATTTTTATTTAATACAGAGTTGTCAACAGAAATATTGACATTCGTGCTGGCGGCTTACCAAACACGGATTGACACATGTTTTATATTTCAATGTGCTCCATCAAATATCGAGTAATATGTCAAATGACATACCTACATCATGACGTCACATAACAAATGTCACTCACCTGTCAGATTGTGTTACAGGTGAGTGGTTTCAGAAATGATTATGTATAAAGAGTACTACTAAATAGTGGCGATAGTAAAATTAAATAAATTGCTGACTATGTCTCGCATCGTTATCATTATAAACATCATCATTATCTTAATCATAATTAACGTAACTGTTAATCTATTATAAATTTTAACACTTAAGGCGATTATCACACAGCCACGCATCATGCTGCATGTTGCGTTTTCTGGATGCGTTTCCCGTGTGTTAAACTGTGCGTGTTTTCTATACAAACGGAGGTATTTACAAGCAACGTTAGAACACGCATTCACGCGCTACGCTGCGTGGTGCGGGGCAATGTGAAAATCGCCTAAATGTTTAGAGTCACCGAACATTGGGAATACCCCATTTTGTACTGATATGAGAATAAATCGTCACAAAATAATATCACTTGTCATTAATTATTTCCATTTGGAACGTGATTTTAGATTTATTAATGCTGAAAATTTGTTAATAAAAGCGCTATTTACATCCAAGAAAGTATGACGTCATAATTTGGTATTTCATACAAATCCTATAGAAAATGCTTGTTTTAAGTAGTTATCTGATTTATTTGTTGGAAACTATGAAGTGCGTTTTTTCAGAAAACATACTATTATTCGGGTATTTTTATCTTCGAACTGTAAAATGTTATATTTCAATATTCAAAACCTAACAAAGTGTTTTGTCAAATCAATAAACAATTATATTTTACAAAAAAAATCTTTGTTTGTTTCAGATGTCTCAATGAAGTCCTAAGCCCTTTGTGGACATATAGGACCAAGTGCCCAACGCCAGGTTATTCACGTATGTATATTTTTTTTCACATTTGTATACTAGTCTTGTTATTATCGAGAGTGTTAATGCCTAATACTAGTGTCAGATTCAACTATTATCTAGTGACAACAGTCATTATAACAATATGAACGAGTGTACTTGAATTGTATCCTCACGATGTTTTACTTCACTGGAAAGTACTGGAAACAAGTGGTGATATTTGAAAATGAAAGTACAAAAGTTAAACTCAGAGATACAAGTTACAAGTCGTGTACTCCGTGTGGTTCCGGGTTAGAATAGGACCACTCCATCTCTTCGTATGGATGTCGTAAGAGGCGACTAAAGGACTAAGCACAAACATCTCGTGCTACAACTGCATTCCCAATGAGGGTACATGTCGGGTGGCGGCCGGTTGTAAAACTTGGTTGACCATTGTCATGCATATTATATTTGTTTGAAGAAAAAAAAGCGGAAAAGGACACCCATGCTCCAGCACATCTATGGATGCAACCGGGAACGCGCTATAATACTAGACGAAGAAGTTAAAAAGAAAACTCAACATGATGCTTTGCCGACTTTCCTCCAAATACATCCCCTGTGAGTACTTCCCAAGTAGACACAGTATAAAAATATAATAATAATATACACATAATAACGCCGAGAATAACCTATAATCCCAAATCAAATTCCCAATGAAATTGCTCCACAAAGTATGTTTACGCGCCATAATGAATCTTGCAGGCGGATGACAAATAATCTAATTCCTTTATTGATTGATCGCCCTCTTCATCAAATTAAAGATACAACAGATACGACACTCTCCTATCTACCTTGAGTAATTGTCCTATCTTCTTATTTGCCAGTTGACTGGAAGAGATTCCATTATGGGATAAGACCACCGTTGTCAATTTACTTTACGTTGTTATTGCAAACAAAAAAGTACTTTAGACCGAATTTTTACCTCAACATATACTTAGTCGTTGTAATTTATTGATTGAAACATATTAAACGAAACTTGCAACTTACTTCATAACAACTTACTGCAACGCATGCCATAGGACATACGTTATAGAAATCTCCCGCACCCCGAATTCGAACCAAAACGACCAATGAAAATGAGCCATAATGGGTCAATCGCGATCGCGCTGCAAATACAACAACAATACAAATACTCGTCATTGCACCATAAACAAAAGGAATTACAAAAAACAGAAAAAAACGAAAAAAGCGGCCAAGTACGAGTCGGACTCGTGCACCGAGCGTTGCGTTTCCGTACAAACCTGTAAATATTTTTATTATATAATGCAACTAAAAATGTATGTATTGCGCAATTTTTCCTTTATACTCGTATGTGCTATAAGACGTTGCTTCGTACCAAATTTCAAGATTCTGAGTTCACGGGAAGTACCCTGTAGGGTTTGATTCCCGCTAGGGTATCAAAACCTACAGGGTCCCTATACAATACAAACCTAGAGTACAATGAAAACCTATAGTGTCGAAAATTTGCGGCATAAACGGCTGTATCTTTTGATTGAGTTAGCTTAGAAGTTTGATTTTTTCACAGTTTCAAAGAACAGTAGATTTGAGTATTTGATATGAATTTCAGCTTGATACCTCCACGCATGCTTGAGAAAAAGGGTCTTGACAGACAGACGGACAACGAAGTGATCCTATAAGGGTTCCGTTTTTCTTTTTGCGGTACGGAACCCTAAAAAAATACAAAAGCGGACTTATCGCATAGCAATCTCTTCTTATTAGTAGCAAAAAAAAGTTTATTTGCCAGACAAATAAAAAATCATACGACTTTCAAGCGTTTTTCTCCAATAACTTTTGAACAGCTGAACCGATTTTCATTACATACAAACATAGCTAAGCACCATCTTGACAGATAAGGATTTCGGTTAAAAAAACCACATCTTAATCACACAGACATAAAGACATGTCAAACTTAAACACCCTTTTTTGTCGGGGATTAAAACTAAAATAACATTCTTAGCTTATTCTTCTACACCGTTAATATTTTGTTCTTCAATATTGAGGTCGTTAATCATGAGTTTTTAAATGGCTGTTGAGGCTCTATCGACCTTTATTGGACTTCGTTAAGGGTTTATACGGAAACGGAAGTTGGAGCGTTTTCCCTCTCATTTTTGCACAAATGTCCGCAAAACGTCGTCCATTTTATACAATATTCGCGATTCTTCGTAGGTTGTCGACTTTCAATATTACATATTATGTTGTGATAACATTGTATTAAGCATAATATATTTGTAAACTAACAAAGCCCTTCTGGCGCATATTCAACCAATACTATGCAAATGAGTTTCTTTCGGCGTTTCTTCTCAGCAGTGGTCGTTGCGAAACGCTAGTATCGGTAGCTTTTGAACAAAAAAAATAATAATTGAAATATAAATAAACATTACACGTAATGTACACTATAATTTATTGACGTGTAAATGTGCCTGCAAAGGCCTAGTTACTGAATAAATATTTGATTTTGATTATTGATTTTGATTTTATATATATTTATACGTAAATAAACTGTCTATATACTAGTCTCATTGCCTAAAGTATTCTCACTTGATATTTTCAACAGTTCAATTAATACTACAAGATATACTCGTAGTTTAAAAAACAAACCTGACTCAATAATTTTAACGTATACGGGAAAATTATCCAGTTAATGCAAGCATAGCAGAGTGAAACAGCTAATAAAGTGTATATTTTTTAGGGTACCGTACCCGAAGGGTGCAAACAGGACCATATTACTGAGACTCCGCTGTCTGTCCGTATGTTCGTCTGTCCGTCTGTCACAGGGCTCTATCTTTTGAACCGTAATAGCTAGACACCTGAAATTTTCATTGATTATGTATTACTGTGGCCGCTATAACAATAAATACTGAAAATAGAAAAAAGTTGAAAATTAAAGGGGGTCGTCATACAAAAAACCGATTTTATTCAGCGTTTTTAACTCGATCTGTTACAGGGCTCTATCTCTTGAACCGTAATAGCTAGATACCTGAAATTATCACCGATTATGTATTACTATGACCATTATAACAACAAATACTAAAAATAAGGTAAAGTTAATAATTATTATTAAATTAAAGAGTGTCGTCATACAAGAAACGTGTTTCTTCAGCGTTTTAAAACATTGTATGGTGGTACGAAACCCTTCTTGTACGAGTCCGACTCGCCCGTTTATGTTTTAATTAAGCCCTTTCATTTGATACCAAGCATGCTATAATTGAATTGCATTTTTTTTTGGATTTAATTTATATTTGAGAGAATGGGCGAGAATCTAAATCAGGGTATGTTCATTTGCTAAATTGGTGTGCATGTCGTTGGCGCGCCGCAAAGGCCGCGTCTTTGTAAAAGCCGATGCCGCCTTTAAAGCGCACCGTCAGCATCCCATCCAATTGAACGAATAGAATACTAGGCGATACAGCTAGCAACCCATCAATATTTTTATTTCCTTCTTTCACTTAACGCCCATCACGCCAAACGTGGCCTTTGGGTTTTGTGGCCCTGGCCTCTGTCTGTCCCGTTAGGGATGTGATAATATATCTGTATTTATAAACTATTTAAAATGAGTGCTCCATTAGACCATGATGATGATGATGAAATGTGTGTGTACCCTTATATCTTTTCAAGCATTCAAACGAAGCTTAAACCTTATTTCACCACAAAAATAACATACGAGATATCTAATTTAGACAAAGTATCATACACAGCAATAAAACAGGGGAAGTTCATCCTGGAGGCTCCCAGAAGGGACGGATTACCAGAAAGAGCTCTGGAAAATGATCCCTTGTATATAAAGAGGCAGTTCCCAAGGATAATAAGGTATTTTACGCGGCGACAGGACGCAGTGAATACGGTAATCACAAAAGCCGGCAAGATTTATTTTTAAATACTTAAATAAATAAATATATAGGGACAAAACATACTGATTAAACTAGCCCCCAAAGAAAGTTTAAACTTTTATTTTGGGATGCTATCTGAACGTACGTTACGTTACGTACGTTATTATAAAATGTAACGAAAGTATATTTTATAATAAATACATATATATATGAATATTAATGAATAGGTACAAGGCTCTGACCGAATGGTGGCCCAGAACGGGTGAGAGAAGCGTCGGGCGTCCGCCTATGCGATGGGTTGACGATATAATCAAAGTCGCGGGTCGCACCTGGATGAGAGCTGTACAGGACCGAGATGGGTGGCGTTGACGAAGAGAGGCCTATGCTCAGCAGTGGGCGGAAGAAGGGCTGGGATGATGATGATGAGGTACAAGTTTATTTGCTAAGCAAATTGAAAAATCCCCTGACTTTCAAGTGGCTGATCGGCTGATCCGATGTTCATTAAAAGACCGCTGAAAGTTTATCTATAAGTAGCACCAATATAGGTAAGTACAATCTCCGAATATGAAATTTAGGGCGTAGTAGATATTAGCTAGTAAAGGTGTGCTTAGTTTTATCACAGAATAGATACTAACACTTCGTACAGAAGTCTCACTCAGCAAAGAAATTCAAAGAAATATCTACTCAATGTTGTTTTTTTTTTTTTAATGGCTTGACGCTACTGCGTATTTAGCCAGGAATAAGTTAATAAAACGTGGGAAATTATTTTTGCCTAACAAGTTACAATCAAAGGTTGGTATAGTCCTGGGAGCTTCTGGCGACAAATCTATACGAGTCCACTGGTTTTCATAGCCGATTGAGTGGCGGACGACGCCCGAAGACGCCTACAACTCAATGTTGTTAGTGATACGGTTTACTTTAGCTTACGTCAGAACTCAGCACCTTTTTGTTTAGATACCTAGACATCCATTGCATGCCAATTTCATCCTTATGACTCTAGACAAACGATTCTTATAACTGAATTTACCACCCGGAGGGGGGGCCGCCTGCGCGCATAGTAATAATGTAGGTAGATTTTCGATACCTAAACGGGGAGTGACACAGGCCTGGTTTATATATATATATTATTCATAATAATGTTAGAAATCACATCGCACATTGATAGACACTTTGTGTGGTTTTACCTCCTGGCAGACACTCTTAAAGTATCAAAAATTCAAGTACCTTACATCCGTTATATGTTATACTTATGGGGAACTATCCTCAGCAGCCAGACAGTTTCAAAGATTCCTTCATCTTGTCACACACACATTTCATCATCATCATCATTGGCAGCCTTCTATATCCCACTGTTGGGAATAGGCCTTAACACACACATTTAACAACTTTAAATTTTGGCGCGTTCCCGGTTACATCTACAGCTGTGCTGCTTCGGAGCCCGGAGCTTACCCGCTTTTTTAGCCGACTTCAAAAAAGGAGGAGTTTATCAATTCGACTGTATGTTTTTTTTTAATGTATGTTTGTTACGCGATATCTTCGCCAATTGTGAACCGATTTTATTAATTCTTTTTTTATTTGAAAGCCTTTACTACCAAGTTGGTCCTATTTTAATTTGGTAAAGATATGATGAAGAACTTTGGAGATATGGAAGAAACTCCTAAAATAAAATGAAGTCGTTTGTTATTTTTGTTAAAAATTTAATTATCTTCTACAAACATAATACTCGTATGCATGTCAATGATCACCCAGGGATGCCAAAAATGCGAAATCAGGGAGAAATCATCGGAACAGTTTAAACGATTTGGCTATTGTTTTACGACCTTCTGCCTGTCTCCTGTGGAGGTGCATATGTGCGAACAGATCTACTATCATGTTTTTACCCCTAACGGGGCAGACTGAACCTAGGGCGGGAAGGCCCAGGCCACTTTAAGCGTGATGGAGAGCATGAAGGTGGAAAAAGGAAATCATAATAGTTATGGGTTGCTAACCGCATCGCCTATTAATATGATTCAGATTCTTGCCCATTCTCTCGATCGGCTTTTACGATCTGCGCGGGATGAGAAATAGCTCGTACATTCTATGCTTTTTCTTTTCTCCCAGCTGGTCTGGGAGAAAAGAAAAAACATGGAAGATGAATTACGAGATGTTTGTGTGTTATTCTTTTAGACACCTTTTACGACATTTACAGAAAATAAACAGGCAAGTGCGAGTCGGACTCTTACATTATGGGTTCCGTACCTCCGTACAATGTTTTAAAACGCTGAAGAAACACGTTACTTGTATAACGAACCCGTTTAATTTTTAACTTTATCTTATTTTTAGTATTTGTTGTTATAGTGGCTATAGTAATACATAAATGGGGGAAATTTAAAGTATCTAGTTAATGCCATTATAAAAATCTAGTTAAAACGATGAAAAATCACGGTTTTTGTATGACGACCATTTAATTTTAACTTTTTCATATTTTTAGTATTTGTTATTATACAAGTAGCAGCCACAGTAAAACATAATTGGTGAAAATTTCAAGTGTCTAGCTATTACGGTTCAAGAGATAGAGCCCTGTGACATCGGACAGACAGACAGACAGACAGCGGAATCTCAGTAATAGGGTCCCGTTTGCACCCTTTTGGTACGGAACCCTAAAAATGGAGTCTTATTCTAAACGGATGGAATCCACACGGCAAATGCTGTCGCATAATTATTTACATTTTAATCCATTACCCGTTTTCAAAATAATGGCCCCATCAAAACGGAATGCAGCTCGTCCCATGTTAAGCACGATGTCGGCATTTACAGCCCAATTAAATGGGAGTAACTACCTTTGCCCTTTGCGCCACGATCCCTCGTTTGTTCGGGGCTCTGAAAAAAAATTTGTTTACCTGGTTGTTACAGAAATCAAACCAATTGATCAGTTTATTGACCTCTCGAAATATACGAGTACATACTCGTATACAGATACACTTTAATCTTTTTCGTCTAAGTGCGTTCCCGGTTGCATCTTCAGTTGTGCTGCTTCGGAGCCCGGGGTGCGCTTTTCCGCTTTTTTTTCCTCCAAATATAATATGCATGTCAATGGTCACCAAAGGATGCCAAAGACCTCGCAAAATGGAAAAGAAATAGCCGGAACAGTTTAAATGATTTGGCCATAGTTTTACGACCGGCCGCCTGCCTGACGTCAACCCTCCTTGGGAATGCAATTGTAGCACGAGATGTTTGTGCTTAGTCCTTTAATCGCCTCTTACGACATCCACAGGAAGAGATGGAGTGGTCCTATTCTAACCCGGAACCACACAGGTACACTTTAATGTCTTTACCTATCCCTAATAGGGGCAAACAAAGCATGTTGGGTTTTGGGGCTCTTAGCAGATAGAGCCCGGGACCCCAAGACCGAAAGGCCACTTTTAGCGTTATGATGTGCGGGAAGATGGAAGACTGAATCAAATTTTTTTATGGGTTGCTAGCCGCATCGCCTATTTAGATGATTTGGATTTTCGCCCATTCCCTCGATCGGCTTCTACGATCTGCGTGGATAGAGAAGCAGCTAGCATATTCTAAGTTTTTTCTTTTGTCATACAAACATTGAATTTATTTATTAGTATATTATTTGTATGACTGCGTATGTAATAAAAGTGTATGTTAAATATTTGCACGCCTGCATCCAGGATAAGTAAATCGTGCGAATAAATTATTCACTTCTTCTTCTTCTTTGTCTAAGCGCATTCCCGGTTGCATCCTCAGCTGTGCTGCTTCGGAATCCGGGGAAAGAAGAAAGAAAGAAAGAAAAATAGTTTATTTGATGTATCACATTGAAGGGTGCGCTTTCCCGCTTTTTCTTCTCTAAATATTGTATGCATGTCAATGGTCACTCAAGGATGCCAAAGACCTTGCAAAATGGAGAAGAAATAGCCGGAACACATGATTTGGCTTTAGTTTTACAACTGGCTGCTTGCCTGACGTCAACCCTCTTCGGGAAAAATGGTACAAATAAATTATTCTATTCTATTCTAAAGAAATTCATATGGAAGCACTCGGGTCCGTCGGGTCGCTATTCCCCTACAACTCGCTACAAGCTGCCTTGCGGGCTTTTTAAAAGTGGAAAATTGCTTTCTTAAACAAAACTCAATTCAAAAAGTGCTGCAGTAGCCCACGTTAGCTAACTAGAAATTTAATTATTTAAATTACGCAAACGCAGCTCCGCATATTTTAAATTTTCATGAAAAAGTTAAATAAAATTCAATTCATGAATACGGAAACTAGTTAAAGTTAACGGGAGCTAAGTATTTTTTAATTTCCTTGGCTAGGTCAGGAGCTATTTAAAACTTTTTCTTAGGTAAATGTTATACGGATTGGCAAATAAAAGGAATAATGAGATTCATTATGTCTATTAGCAAGAGGTATGATATAAAAAGTTTGTCCTAAAAAAAATGTATTAAACAAGTAAATTTAAAAAAAAACCAGACTGCATTGTTTTAAAAAAAAACCGACTGCATGATATAACAGCAGTATAGTATACCTAGGACACGCTCAGGTCGAATTTCAAATTCAAATTCAAATTCAAAATATCTTTATTATCATAGGATATTTATAATATCTCTTAATAATAGTCACTTTGTTTTGTTTTGCACAAATGTTGACGTCAAATCGTTACTTAAAGCTAAGTTTACGCCGCTTCCTAGGCGCAAGTGCAGAAGAAGCGGCAACAAACTGCACTGCACGTTTTCTCCAAAGACGTCAACTAACAAACTAAAAACTTAAAATTAGTTATATAGATGGACAGAGATTACATTGTTTATTATGTCATAATTAAATTGAATTATAAGTATTACGAAATTTAAAATAATGTCAATTTGTAAATTTAGTATGTACCAATGTACCTAAATTATGACATGTCTAAGTATACAAACCTTTAAGAGGGACCCGCGCCAAGCTCAAGCCAGACCTTTTTGTCTTTAAGATAGTCATCGGTCCTATAATAAGCCTTCTCACAAAGTACTTTCTTTACATAAGCTTTGAATTTTCTGTCTGGCATATCAAGGACCGATTCTGACAATTTATTATAAAAAAGTATACACTTCCCCATAAAAGACTTACTGACTGTATTCAGCCTGTAATACGGGCTGACTAAGTCATTCTTATTACGTAAATTTCTATCTGTAAAATCACTTACTTTATTGAACATGGAAATATTTTTCCTCACATACATTATATTTTCAAATATGAATTGTGATGCAAAAGTAAGTATACCTATTTCCTTGAATAATTCCCTCAGTGAGTCTCTCGATCCTAAACCGTAAATAGCACGAATTGCTCTTTTTTGTAAAAGAAAAATAGTCTGAATGTCCGCTGCACTCCCCCATAGAAGTATCCCGTAAGACATTAGACTGTGAAAGTAACTAAAGTACACTTGTCTAGCAGTTGCTACATCTGTCAATTGTCTTATTCTCCTAACAGCGTAAGCCGCAGAGCTAAGCCTATTAGAAAGTTTAGTTATATGAGCGCCCCATTGAAGTTTCGAATCAATTGTGATTCCTAAAAAGGTAGTACTTTCAACCAGATCGAGTTTCTGACCATTAATTAGTATGTCAACACAGGCTTGATTCACATTAGGAAGAGAGAATCGAATGCATTGGGTCTTGTTCGCATTAAACATGAGGTTATTGGCCGAAAACCAATCAGAAATTAAAGATAAGGTGCTGTTCACCGCGCTAGCATCACTGTTATGTCGATCTATTTTAAATATTAGCGAGGTGTCATCAGCAAACAGCACCATGTCAGCCTCTTTCTCAACCATGTAAGGCAAGTCATTGACATAAACTAAGAAAAGGAACGGTCCTAGAATTGAACCTTGGGGTACGCCCATTTTCACATTAGACCCGTGTGATTTTACGCCGTTTATATCAACAGTTTGAAGCCTATCAGTTAAGTAAGATTCTATTAATTTAATTGACTTATCATCAAAACCGTATTGACGAAATTTGAGCAAAAGTGTTGGATGATCAACGCAATCAAATGCTTTAGAAAGATCGCAAAATGATTTAATTGCATCATTTCTGTTTTCCCACGCGTCGTAGATATTAGTAATAAGTGCTACTCCTGCATCGGTGGTCGATTTTCCAGCAGTAAAGCCGTATTGTTGGCTATGGAAAAGATTATTGGTCTTAAAGTGAAGTAGCATTTGATTGAGCATTATCTTTTCGAACACCTTACTCAAAACTGGCAGAATAGAGATAGGTCTGTAGTTGCCAGGGTCTGTTTTTTTTTCTCCTTTTTTGAATAAGGGGATTAGTTTACTACATTTCATTAAGTTAGGGAATATGCCTTCATCAATACATTCGTTAAATATAAAAGCTAAATCGGCAGCAATTATGTGTATTATATGACTTACTACGGCTACTGACATGCCCCAGTGATCTTCTGATTTTTTTAAATTTAACTGTTTAAAAGCATCTATTATATCGCTAGGGCTAACATGCTTAAAATTAAATTTAGAATCACAAGGGCTAACATTACTCTTAAGCAAAGCCTCAGCACGCTGGGCGCTAGAACTCACATTAGAAGTGAGTTCCAAAGGAATGTTAGTAAAATAATCATCAAATATATTTACTATTTCTTCAGTTTTTGAAGTATTTTTACCATTACATTTGATTCGGCAAATATTTTCTTTGGTTTTATTTTTACCTGTTTCCTTATTTATGACACTCCATGTTTCTTTAATTTTATTAGGAGCATTATTTATTTTTTTGCTAATACTATTCGACTTGGCTCGTCTACAAACTTTTTTAAATATTTTAGAATAATTTCTAACATATTCTATAAAAGAAGGATTAAAGTTATATTGTTTTTGGGCATATAGATCATATAACCTATTTCTACTTATGTAGATGCCGGTAGTAGCCCATTCACTAAACTGTTATTTACTATGAACTACTACTCTTTTTTGTTTTAATGTTTTAGAATACTCAGAGGAAACAGTACTAAATAGTTTATTATAATGGTCGTCAGGATTATTTCCTGTATATACCACTGATAATAATTTGTTATCTAAATTATTTTTAAGTTTTTTATGTTTTTAGAAGTAATCGGTCTACACAAGATCTTATCTTTTCTCAAATTACTAGTGGACTCTTTGACAAAAGCTTCATATACACCAGAATGATCTGAAGGCAATTTATTAATAACAGATTTATCACAATATTGAATATTACTAAAAAAATTATCAAGACATGTGCCAGATGTAGCTGTATTTCTTTTTGGCTCAAAAAATAAGTTTTCTAATCCATAACACTTAAAAAGATTTAGGAATTGTGTGCTGTTTGGATTATGTACTAAAATATCAACATTAAAATCCCCGCAAATAATTAAATTCTTTTTACTAGTTGAACAGGACTTAAGAACCTGGTCCATTGCTTTTAAAAAACTTTTGAAATTACTATCTGGTGGACTGTATACACAAACAATTATATGATGATCAAGCTCGGCACAGGCCACCTTACAACAGCGCTCAACAGAATGTCTGACAATATCCTTCCGCTCTTTGCTACGGAAAGAATCTTTTATAAAAATTAAAGAACCCCCTCGTTGAGCAGACTTTCTGTTAAAGCAGCTAACAATAATATAGTTGTTTAGGCTGAACATCATCTGACTCTCATGCAGCCAATGTTCAGTCAAACATAAAATGTCCACATCCATTTCTTTTAAAACTAATTCTACTAATAATTCTTTGCCGGAAAGACCTTCTAAATTTTGATGAAGTATTCTTAATTCATGAGGCCTTCCCGTTGTCCGAATGGTCAGTTTAAATCTGTCGTCAAGTCTACAGAATTACCGTTACATAAACTTGGTAAGTCTGTATGTGTCTTAAAACTAGAATCTTGTTTACAATGTAAACTCGTCCAAAAATTAATATTATTTGCTATCAATGTAGCAATCTTATGTCTAAAATATTTTGAAAGATAAATATTATCTTTTGTCACATGACATTCACTTATAAAATTGTTAGTGTCAAAAAACACTAATTTATCACTATAACGACATGTCATATTATGTATCAAAGTATTGAGATAGTGAATAATTTTGTTAGTTTTTGGAGACTGGCAATGTAGATATGGGAACGCACATAATATTATTTTGCTTACTTCTAGTTCAGATAAATAATCCATACAGCTGATTATTTCTTTCTTTCCTACTTTGTTACTATTGCCTATTAATAATACAACAGTAGATTTACAATTCAGTTTGGTTGATTTAATTTTATCTAAAATTTGAGTATAGGTTGCGTCCGGGAAGCAGTAATTTATACAAGTTTTATCTAGAATTTTGTTTAACATGCAACCCATATTGCGACCTATACTGTCAGAAAATACTATTGTATTACATGGAGGGTCAATAAAGTCAACACAATCAGACACATTACTACACAAACTACCGTCACAAGGAGAGAGCTCTGGTGTGGAGACACTGATGGTGGGCTGGGTGAATTGCCCGCAGGTACATTGCTTAGTTAATAAATCAAGAGTTTCTTGATTGTACCTGCTGTCGTTAATCAATTTCTCCACAGTCAGCATGTGTTCGGTATTTTGTTTTTGTTGGAGGTCATACTTAGAGAATAATTTGGAATAGTCCTCCTGCAACTTAATAATATGAGATTCAAGTCTAATCCTGTTGTCCTCATATGACTCCTGACTTTCCGCCAATTGTTTATTACATAACTCTAACTCTGACTGCAATTTACAATTTAATGAACTGGATTTTAATAAACATGATTTCCTGAGATTAATTTTTAATTTATTATTAGTTTTCTTAATTTTTTTGGATAGTTTTACATATTTTTTAACTTGGTTATGACTAATCATTGATTTTGAGTTATCTAAATCAATACTACTCGATGATGTCTCACTAGTGAGATCAATAACTGGAGAATTAGTTGAGGGAGACATAGCGACACTATCAATGAGCTGGTCATATAGGCTGGACACCTCTGCTGACTGACGCATCTGGGCATCTTGCTCATAGCTATTGATTTGTCTGTATGCCTCGCCCAACTCCTTTTCTAATTCAGTGGTACGTCTGAGGGTCTGCTCATACGTATCACCACATTGGCGGAAAGAATCTATTTCTAACTTTGATCGGTTCAGCTGCTTACTCAAATCATCACATAACTGAAGACTCTCAGAGAGTTTTTGTTCAAGTCTAATGTTGTTATTTCGCATCAATACATATTCGCGTTCATTATCTTCCCTTTCCAGTAATAATTTCTCGTTGTCTTCTTTTTCTGCCTTGAGCTCGAGTAAGACTTGCTTCAGCTGGATTTCCAGTTGTCGGGCAGTCTCAGCACGGGTTGAGGAGGACATATTTTACAAAAAGGGACAGATGTAATGTCTAGGGAAGATAATAAAGGCTATAATTGCACGATAAAGCTAGCAAAACCGATCACCTAACTAAAAAATAACAATAACATAACCTAATCTACTTTGTCAATTTACATCAAAATTAGATGTGTTTATGTACGATAATTTTCGCAAATATGAAAAATTGTGCACAAAGGATGCTGTGTTTTAGTGAAATATATAAACGGGATTAAATATTGTACCGTTCTTACCTTGTAAAAGTTGTAAAAAGCCGGTAACAATTTATACCCACTGAACGTCAACTTGGAACACCATTATTTCACAAAATACACTAAATTTACACAAACAAATTATGAATTATGCAAGCACTGTTCAAACTCCTGCGCAGCTTGAAGAGCAAATCCGCAGATTCAATTACTTTTGTTTTCTTTTGTATGGCTATTCACTTGTCTTCATATCTCTGTACCGATAGTACACTATTATATTCTTTGCCGAAAATTATCTGGTTTAAATCATCTCAACGAAACCTCCTAAACATGGTCCATAGTACGAAGCCGGATGTGCATATTATACAATAAAGCGATCAAAAAATATCAAGAACTAGTGGAAATTAAATCAAGGATAAAATTGAGAGGTTACCGGCCGGCAAAGAAAATTGCAAGTTCATCAAGAAAGTGGTGCTTAGCCTATTATTGTTCTTAATTAAACTGCCCAGCACTCATACAGGTAGTATTAAGTGTAAAAATTAAGGATAATTATTTCCCCAGGTATCACATAATCATTTCTTTGCATGTAACTTGTCAGTAGGTACTTAAGTACGTGGTAACTTTCATTGTAACAATTGATCAGACAATTTGTATTGTTAGAGTAATTGGGTTTAAATGTACTAAAATACAGTACAGTAGTTACTTATTACTACATTATTTTCACTTAATTATTCATAATTTGCGATCAATTAGGTAATAAGCTCCAAGTAATTTATCGGTATCGACCTACCTACTTATTGTACATACAAGTAAATTGCAGTTTACTTAGCTAGTGTTTTGTCAAACTTGCATAATTGCATAGGTAATTATTTACTGTAATACAGTGTTTAGTTCATTGTTATATAGAAAGTACAGTTCATTGCATTTATTCATCCTTTGATTAAACTTGAGACTAATTATTGTGAACAAAACTCATTACAAATTACTAAATTGTTCAGTTAGGTAAAATACATTGTCCTTTACCTAATTATAATTAGTTATTGTATAAATTCCAGGTTGACCGCACCCTACTCCCAGGCCAGTAAAATGAGTGAGGAAAAAGAATTAATTAAACGTCGAGCTAGCTTCAAAGGAAGATTGACTGTATTTTTAAGCTACTTGCAAAATATACCTAATCCTATCACTGAGTCTGTCGCCAGGGAATTGCAATTGCGTATGGGTAAACTCGAATCATTATATGAACAGTACGATGAGGTGCAATTACAATTAGAATGTTTAGTCGATAATATGCAAATTCAGTTAATTGAGCGTTCGGAATTTGAGAAATTATATTACAAAGCCTTATCTGACGCTCAAGGAATATTAAATGACTATAGTAAACCGGTAATTAGCACTCAAAATTGTTCGCACGCTAGTAATCATCGGCTTGTTAAATTACCTACTATACAGTTGCCAAAATTTGGGGGTTCGTACGACAACTGGATGGAATTTCGCGACACTTTTACAAGTCTTATTCACTGGAATAAAGAAATTGATGAAATAAATAAATTTCACTACTTACGAGCATCTCTGGAAGGATCTGCTGCTGTGGTTATACAATCTATTGAGTTTTCAGCTAGTAACTATGTCATCGCCTGGAAGTTGTTATGTGAAAGGTTTGATAACAAAAGACTACTTATTCAAAATCATGTATCGGCTTTATTTAACTTGGAAACGATTACGAAGGAGTCTTCTGATATATTGAAACATTTAATTGATCAATTAAATAAAAACCTCAGAGCATTAGAATCTTTAGGAGAACCTGTCACTCACTGGGATACACTTCTTATTCATATTGTTACAAGAAAATTGGATCAGAAAACATACCGTGAGTGGGAAGAGTATAAAGGTAACCTAAATGTGAATGTTTCTATTAATTTTGATAAGTTTCTTCAGTTCTTACGTAGCCGTGCTAAATTAATTGAAACTTTAGAATTATCACGCAGTAATCAGTCTAGCAGCCAAGGCAAGTCGACTCCTAAGCTCAAGTCCATGGTGGCTCAGAATTCTTTTAATTCAAGTTCAGAAAATTCTCCTAAGGTTTGTAGCAAGTGTAAAGGTGCGCACACATTAAATAATTGTCCACAATTCCTCGCTTTAAATAACGAAGCAAGACTGAAAATACTGCCAAGTTTTAAAATTTGTTTTAATTGTTTTAAGTCAGGTCACTTTGCGAATTCATGTAAGAAGCCTGGATGTAAGATATGCAAGCGTCGTCATAACACATTGGTGCATGTTGAACCTAAACTGATCATAAAGTCTAATGCTGACAGTAGCGGTGGGTCTGACAACTTAGCATCGACGCCGCTGACTTCTTCTATACCGACGGTTGACAACAATAGTGTCGCTTTGTCAGCAAATGTCTCATCCTATCTTACAAGGTCATGCGATGTGTTGTTGTCTACCGCGTTAGTTAAAGTGTATGATAGTAATAATCGCGAGCATATCGTTCGTGTCTTGCTAGACTCTGGCTCATCGTCATGTTTGATGACGTCAAATATTTGTAATAAATTAAATTTGCCAACTAATACAGTTGATAGATCGATACTGGGCATTAATAACGTCACTTCGCACGTAGGTAAAACATGTAATGTTGTGTTAAAGTCTTTAAATGACTGTTTTGCAGTTAACTGTAATTTCTATGTTTTACCATCAATCACAAATAATGTCCCAAGTCGCGAGATCAATATTTCTGATTTAAAAATTCCTTCCTATATTTGTTTGGCTGACCCTACATTTTATAAGCCTTCCGAAGTGGACTTGCTAATAGGAGCCGATCTGTTTTGGGATTTGTTAGGATCGCAACAAATAAGGTTGGGTAATGCAATGCCTGTTCTTTGTGAAACCAGGTTAGGCTGGATTATTTCAGGTCCTTTGCCTATCAAAAATGTCTCCCTGCTGTCCAGTGATGTAAGTTGCAATTTCAGTAACATTGCTAATGATGAATTAGACGACATCCGAACCGATTTAACGCGTTTTTGGCAGTTGGAAGAAATTGACGTAAAAGTACCTCATTATACGCCAGACCAGAAGCTCTGTGAGGAACATTTTATTAAAAACACAACCCGTCTTGATGATGGCCGATTCTGCGTTTGTATACCGCTCAAACAGAGTCCTACTTTATTGGGTGATTCTTTTGGTAAGGCCAAACGATGTTTATTTTCACTGGAACGCAGGTTAAATAATAAATCAGACATCAGTAACATGTATCACGAGTTTATGACAGAGTATCAATCGTTGGGTCACATGACTGAAATTGAGACACCAGCTTTGGAAAGTCCAGCTTATTTCATGCCGCATCACGGTGTGCTCCGCGAGAGCAGCACGACCACTAAATTAAGAGTAGTGTATAATGCAAGTAGCCCTACAACGTCAGGCATTTCGTTCAACGATATTCAGTTGGTCGGACCTACAGTCCAAGATGATCTGCTGTCTATACTTCTCCGATTCAGGCAGCACAAGTACATTTTATCTGCTGACGTGGAGAAGATGTACAGACAGATTGTAGTACATCCGTCTGACAGACACCTGCAACAGATACTCTGGCGTGATAATCCATGTGATCCAGTGAAAGTGTTTCAATTAAACACCGTTTCATACGGTACGGCTAGTGCACCATTTCTCGCAACCAGATGCCTCAAGCAAATAGGTCTGAACTGCGCGGATCAGTCAGTCGCAGAAATCATTATTCATGACTTTTACGTAGATGATTTGCTAAGTGGGGGGGATGATTTGGATCAAGTCCGACATATTCGCACAGCAGTGACTGAAGCATTAGCATCGGCTGGTATGCCATTACGAAAATGGGTCTCAAATGAACCTCAATTGGTATCAGATTCTGCCAAATTGTCTGTCAATTTAAATATAGGCTCCGACGAACCTAACAAGTTGCTAGGTCTTGGTTGGCAAGCACGTACAGATAATTTGTGTTTTCCAATGAGTTCATTTGTCCCTAAAGGTGATACCAAACGTGATATACTTTCAGCAATCTCACGTATCTTTGACCCGTTAGGTCTTTTAGCACCCTGCGTCATCGTCATGAAAATGTTGTTGCAGAAATTGTGGCTACACAAACTTGGATGGGATGAGCCCTTGATACCTGAAATTCACAGATCTTGGGTTGAGATTATAAAAAGTCTATCACTTATTAATGACCTTCGCATTCCACGACGTGTTATATGTGAGTCCTATGCAAGACTGGAATTGCACATTTTCATGGATGCTTCTGAACGTGCATATGGTGCTTGTGTTTACGTCCGTAGTGTTAGCGAGACGGGAGAGGTCATGGTAAGTCTCTTAATAGCAAAAAGTCGAGTTGCACCTATACGCCCCATCACAATTCCAAGATTGGAGTTATTAGGTGCCCTCATGGCAGCGCGTTTGTATGAGAGGGTCAAGAGCTCTCTTCGTGCAAACATTGACAGTGTTTGCTTCTGGACCGACTCCACCATCGTCTAGGGATGGTTACGCATGTTGCCTACTAAACTTCAGCCTTTCGTACGCAATCGCGTTGCTGAAATTTTAGATAAGGCCGGCAACCTTACATGGAAACATGTCCCCACAGACCAAAACCCTGCAGACCTGATATCACGTGGTATTGATATCAGTGCTCTGCAGACTTTGGATTTATGGTGGTCCGGTCCAGAATATCTAGCTCATGATCAAAGTTATTGGCCTTCTCAACCTGAACACACTGAGACCTTGCCTGAAACTCGACCTAATGTTTCCTTGAGTACTGCCTTAATAGAGACTCATGATTACGCTCATCTCGTTGATTTTAGTCGGTTTTCCAATTATTTACGTCTGGTTCGTACGGTGGCATACGTTTTGCGATTTATGAGATTGAGCCAAAGGAATCAATTTGCGACTGATTTTATAAGTGAGGATGAACTCCGAAATGCGTTGCAAGTAATTATACGACTCAGTCAAAGGGTATCGTTTCCAGAATATGATTTGCTTTTAAATAAACAGAATTTACCGGCCCGGTAATTTGCCGGTCCCCAATTATTATTAGCCTCAATAAGAGAGTCTTACTGGCCTATAGGAGGCCGCAACTTAGCAAAGGCCTGTTATCATAAGTGTGTCTTATGTACTCGTATGAAGGGTAAGATTGTTAGTCCTATCATGGGTAATCTGCCTTAGCAGCGGCTCGTTCCAGGGGGGTATCCATTTCAAAAGTCAGTTGGTGTTGATTACGCTGGCCCGATCATGAGTGCTAGTCGTCAGGGACGAGGATGTAGACTTGTCAAGTCTATATAGCAATTTTTATCTGTTTTACTACCAAAGCCGTCCACTTAGAATTAGTGGGTGATTTAACAAGCAATAGTTATTTATTAGCATTAAGGCGTTTTATAGCACGTAGAGGTAAGCCGACTGACATTTTTTCGGATAACGGAACCTCATTTGTCGGTGCTCACAACGAACTTTCAAAATTTTTGAAAGGTAATTGCAATTCCTTGAGTGAAGATTTAGCAAATGACGGTTTAAATGCACATTACGTGCCAGCTTTCAGTCCTCATTTTGGAGGAATCTGGGAGGCGGGTGTCAAGTCAACCAAATACCATTTACGTCGAGTGCTGGGGAATTGTAATTTAACATTCGAAGAACTCAGCACCACCCTTACACAGATCGAGGCGATATTGAACTCCAGGCCGCTTACACCATTGTCTTCCGATCCTGCCGATTGCAACCCATTAACTCCAGGACACTTTTTGATTGGGCGTCCAATGACATCATTGCCACAGCGAGATCTCCAGCAACATTCTACTAGTTCTTTGACCAGATATGAGCGAATAGAACAATTGCGTCAACATTTTTGGGCTCGTTGGAGTAAAGAGTACGTTGCCGAGCTGCAGCAGCGTGTAAAATGGCGTTCCTGTAAGGATGATCTGAAGATAGATTCTTTAGTAGTGATTAAGGCGGAGAATCTACCTCCATTAAAATGGAGATTGGGCAGAATCAGCGCCGTTCATCCTGGACCAGATGGCATCTCTCGCGTTGCTGATATTCGGACCTCTAAGGGAGTCATACGGAGGGCTTTCACCAAGATCTGCCCGTTACCAGTATCATCTGCGTCTGGTTGAAAGCATGGCTTTCAACGCCCGGGGGCATGTTCAAACTCCTGCGCAGCTTGAAGAGCAAATCCGCAGATTCAATTACTTTTGTTTTCTTTTGTATGGCTATTCACTTGTCTTCATATCTCTGTACCGATAGTACACTATTATATTCTTTGCCGAAAATTATCTGGTTTAAATCATCTCAACGAAACCTCCTAAACAAGCACCTATCTCATTTTACGATTAAATAATATTATTTAATGAATTAAACTATAAAAATATTTAAATTTACAATATTAAATACGGAGCAATAAAATTGACATATAAGCTCCTGGGTTGCCAGCCGCCAAAAAAAAGAACGAGGTAAACGAGGTAATGTGTTGTTTCTTAACATTTCTCAGTCCAAATTACATTTAAACATATAATAATATGAGCCATCACGTGTCCCACTGTTGGGCAAAGGCCTCCCTCCACTTCTTCCATTTAGTCCGGTCCTGCGCTATCTCCTTCCATTCGCCATCAAATTTACCAAGTTATTCGCGCCATCGCGTTCTTGGTCGACCAGATCTTCTGGTATTAGTAACATTTAAACATTTATGTTGGACATATTTTAGCCACAAGTGACAAAATCCTTCTACAACTTCTCTAGCGGCATTGATGAATACAAATCGTTTATGCAGTTTTGCCTATTAGGGTTCAGTTATTTAACCTCCGTGGCGTAATGGTTAACACGCTAGACCGCTAATCCGGAGGTTCTGGGTTCGATCCCCAGGCAGGGCAAGTTGGAAAATGGCCTTTTTCAAATTTTCCTGGGTCTTGGGTATGTATTTATCATAAAATATAGTATCGTTGAGTTAGTATCCCATAACACAAGTTTAAAACTTATTTTGCGGCTAGCTTAATCAGTGTGATTTGTCCTTAAAAAAAAACTAAATCGATAAAGGCAGCGGATTATACAACCAACTGCGACATCAATCTGGACATAATTATGTATTTATGAAATTGAAAGCCTTCCCCATGAAACACTACAAAAATGTGTGGTCTCATATTTAAATCAGTTGACTTATTGAAATTAGATAAATATAATTTTACAAGCTTTTATTTGTTTGTTTATTTGTTTATTTATTTATTATGGCATACACAACAGGTAACAATCAACTTTTATTTAGTTTCACCTGTCCCGTTGTCTGTGTGTCTGTAATCAAAACAAGCTAAATTAGACCCACTTACCATTATTTGATTGAGCTGAAACTTCACATACTTATGTATGTTGGGTGA
This sequence comes from Acrobasis repandana, assembly GCA_963576875.1. Lineage (NCBI taxonomy): Eukaryota > Metazoa > Arthropoda > Insecta > Lepidoptera > Pyralidae > Acrobasis > Acrobasis repandana. Next base: position 2,132,058 of record OY756230.1, on the reverse strand, counting down.
CAATGCAATATTATGGTACCAATGGCCTGAACTCATGATGAAGCCGTCTCATGGTAGCCACAGCATCTCTGTGATAAAACATCATAACCCTACCCAGTTTGGATACGATTGATTCGTCTTGAGGCGGATTTTAAACTTTTTAGTTCTTTGTTTTAGATAAAAGCTTGTTTTAACCGACTTCAAAAAAGGAGGAGGTTATCAATTCGACTGTATGTTTAACTTTTTTTTATGTATGTTTGTTACGCGATATCTTCGCCAATTGTGAACTGATTTTGATAATTCTTTTTTTATTTGAAAGCCTTTACTACTAAATTGGTCCCATTTTAATTTGGTGAAGATACGATGAAGAACTTTGGAGATATGGAAGAAACTCCTAAAAAAAATTGAAGTCGGTTGTTTTTTTGTTAAAAGTTTAATAATTAAATATATGTTTTTAAATAATTACTTTTTTAATATCATAACAGATTACAATCCATAAACCCGTTATCCCTGCAAGTATGTAAAATTCATTGTAATTCCTATGCATGAGCGAACGCTGCAATATGTATGCTAATATTGATCTAATTAATGTTATCTGACCGAAACATAACACAGATGTGTTTGACCAAGGGCAAAATAAACACGAAACACCCAGTTTATTGTAGGAGTCCATCTTAGATATCAATCAATTCAGTTTCGTCGACATTGGAACGATTCGTAAAACGACTTACGTAAAAAATTACATGTCCACAAAATGACTCATTGGTTAGTTATTAATTTCCTTCGGCCACTTACGTATTTTGTTACCGTTCGATTCATAAAGTTACGCTAGAAGAACAGATGCATACAATACTTACATAAAATAGATTATTTCCGGGTTTGATTCGAGTAGGGCCCCAGATGAATATGTAGAAGACCAAACTCAGGATAGACCTAATTTAGTCTGACCACTAGGGGGCGGGGGTGGGGGATCATCGACTCACAAGAGATTCATAATGTCGGATGGATCCATCGACATATATTCTCTAGATACCTAACGCTCCTACATTCACCGCTTCGATTCTGATTCCATTTACGCAAACACACGAACAGTAATTACAACGAAACACTCGAACGCACACATAGACAAGGTCACGTATGCGTCATGTCGGTCAAGCAGCTCCCCGAAGCCGGCTGCTCAACCAACACGGCCGCGGTCAACGCCACGAGCGGTGAGGTAAACATTTTAATATTGTATACTAAAATGTTTGTTTACTTACATATGAAAGGTGAGTCCTGTGTTTTTCATGTCTGTATAGCTTTTACACCACTTCACGGCAGATGACGGCATTTTTAACGAATCGATTATCGCAAACACACAGCAATATTCTCAAAGGAAACTTCTTGCGACGCAACCGCACGACTCGAGTGTCACGGCGAACTGTCGCGCCGCGCTGTTCATATTTTAAGCCCCGCCCGCCGCGGTACATATCGCGTGGAATGATTTTTCGGGATTATTTACGATTATAGAGAGTTATTGTTCATAGGATGGATTTTAAGATATCGAAGTACAATATTTTGACGCTGTAAACATATTATATCCAATTCTTACCTGCATGCCCACCATCACGCTAAAAGTGGCCTGGGCCTTGCCGCCCTAGGCTCTGTCTGCCCTGTCAGGGATAAAGACGTGATATTGTATCTGTATTGTATCCAATTTTTATTATGGTTCAATACAATTTTTAAACACAAATAAAAAAACAATACAAATGAAATTAATGTGTAATTATTGGAAAAATAAAACGTTTCGAAAATCACTTTTATATTCGAAACTATCTTTGTGCTAGTCTTTTCCTAAAATATTCGACCACTTTGAAAACGACAGCCTTGACATCTCGAGATAAAGCACGACCCATGTTTGGATATTCTATCTCATGTGCGTCTGACTTAGACAGCCCCCGCTCGCCGCTCGCATACCGCAGGCGCGGTACTGCGGTCGTGGAGTAAGAAGAAAGAAAAAAACATTATTTGGTACTTACAAACAATTACAAAAAAGTAAGCACTAAAGTATGTACATTTACAGGCCAATTAGTCTGACTGACAGAAGTTGGTCTTCGTGTCCAGAATGCCTGAAAGCTATTGGTCTTTGAAGGACTACATGAAAGGCAATCTTTAAAAAAGAAGGGTATGGACATGTGCATACACATATGGTGCACAAACACAGTCTTTGACAAACGTCTAAACGCACTAACTAAAAGTTTGCTAGCTTGAAAACTAATAGATCAAGTGTGAAACACGACTCTTCGCTTCCAGATAGCGTCATCAATGTAACTACTGGCTGGAACGTCATCCGAATGCATGGTGGCCGATGAGTGAAGATAGATAGTGATATACTGGTCACCCAATGGTAAACGGGCGACCGAGAACCAAATGGTATGACAAACTGAATAAATAAACCGCTAATGGAGAAAAAATGAAGCAGTTCCTGTATGGAGAAGAGAGAGCCTCTGACTAAAATTGGGACAAAAATGGCTTGTTATAATGATAATATAATTAGACTTTTTTATTTTTTGACTTCAGACCCCGGGTTACCAAGTAGTACAGCTAATGCACCCGGGAACGCGCTTAAATGGACTTTTCATTTATACAAAATGACCTATTTAGTAAAACGACTTCATTATTTGTTATACCTCTTTGATGTTCTGTCATTTTGTAACGTCGGAAAATAAATTCAGATTCATGTAGGTAAATGTTTTATAAGGGACAGCTGGTATATTTATTGCCATATTTAGCATAGATGACAATAATTTGTTTTGATTGTTGATTTATTCAAATATGATAATTATGGATCGTTGAACAAATAAGCCTTTAATTTTATAAGTCAGTGATTACGTGATTTATTGATAATTTAGACTATTGACAGTCATCTTGTACACCAATGGTGTTTTGATTCTTTAAAATATTAAAATTGTTAACTTTTTTTCTACGGTGTTGAAAATTTTATTGTTGATATGTTTGTTGCTTGTTGACGTTAAGTACATCACTCCATTGATGGGTTTGGTAAATCGGACTCCGTAAAACTTCATCATCATCATCATCATTTCAGCCGCATGACGTCCACTGCTGGACATAGGCCTCTCCCAGGGATTTCCAAAATGAACGATCTAGAGCGGCCTGCGTCCAGCGCTTTCCAGCGTGAAAACTTCATGGTCTCTATCAATTCAATTCATTTATTTCATTTCAGAATATACATCAGTTCTATCTAACTACTAAAAGTCACTGTCTTTATAATAGTCGGGTACCGCAAAACAAAAATTTTGAACGGCAAGCGAGTTCTGTGTATGGTAGGTACATTAAGGCACACAATGATTAACAAAAATCTAATATAGTAGTAATAGTACATACTATTACTACTATATTAGATTAGTAATGCAAATTTTACGATCTGTTTTATATTTTAAACAGCGTTCTTTTATGTACACTAAAGAATTTACTTACTTTACCTTTAGACATGTCTTTTATGACTGCAGGTCATATTGCGTATAAGTCCAATGCTGATCAATTCCACCCGATTTAGTTCCAATGTTTACTGATGAGATCCACAAAGAACCTATTCCGGTTTCCAAGAACTCGAGATTTTGATGAATAAAATAATATTCAATTTGTTTGGTATTGCATTACAATAGACCGTATTGTTGGAACAATAATATGATTTATTCATTATTTTCTTAGGATTCGATCCCAAAAGAAAAATTCCTAAAGAAAAATATGCGTATTTATGCGTATGTATTACGTTCGTCCATGCTGCTTAGAAGAAAAATAAACGGGCAACCGTAAGTCGGACTCGTACATGAAGGGTTCCGTACCACCGTGCAATGTTTTAAAACGCTGAAGAAACACGTTTCTTGTATGACGACCCCCTTTAATTTTTAACTTTATCTTATTTTTAGCTTTTGTTGTTATAGTGGATGGAAGATCTAGTTAAAAACGCTGAAAAAACATTTTTTTGTATGACGACCCCCTTTATTTTTATTTTTTCATAGTAATACATAATCTGTCAAAATTTCAAGTATCTAGTTAATGCCATTATAAAGATATAGTTAAAAACGCAGAAAACAAAACGTTTTTTATATGACGACCCCCTTAAATTTTTAACTATTTTTTATTTTTAGTATTTGTTGTTTTAGCGGCCACAGTAATACATAATCGGTGAAAATTTCAGGTGTCTAGCTATTACGGTTCAAGAGATAGAGCCCTGTGACAGACGGACAGATGAACAGACGGACAGACAGCGGAGTCTCAGTAATAGGGTCCCGTTTGCACCCGTCGGGTACGGAACCCTAAAAATATTCTGTTTTATAATTTACGTTGGCTTATTTGGCATTTTACGTGCAGTTGGTATTCTCCGTTTGTGGTATTGTCCGTCCAAAGTCTTGGTTCTTCGCTCTCAGACCAACATTAAAAGCAAAGGCAAGCTAGGGAAAAACAAAACCAACATTTGGAACTTTTGTGTTTATCAACCAAAAATTAATTATTAAACTCTGATCGTTTTTATTATGAAGATAAAGGTAAACACTGAACTGCTAAACTTTATTAACGGAGCTCCCGAGGTTAAGTTTAATTGAAAATACTAACTCTATCAAATTCTGATCAGCCCTTTAATGTGTCCGCAGGGCTTGGAAAAACTTACTCAATTAACGGCAGGGCTGACAGAAATAATAACGATACCCTTCATAATACCAATACTCTATCTCTCTCTCTCTTATCACAGCGTATTTCCAGTTGCATCTTCAGTTGTAATGCTTTGAGGTTTGGCGTCCACTTTCCCGCTTTTTCTTCTCTACTTCTTTCTTCTCTACACGGTCTTGAGCATTCTTTGTAAGACCACGCATATCACTTTTTAAGACGATAAGCAACTATTTCTTGGGAATACTGCGTCTGCCGGAGTCCGGCGGAGGCAGCATGGCTTTACATTTGTTTCGCACGTAACTTGTCGGTTTCCACAAGACATGACGTACAGCTTAGGCGACTCTCTTGCAGTTTGTCTGCTATGTTACGGAAATTCAAAGTAGTCGTTCTTTTTTCTTTTTCTTTTAAAATAAATATATCTAGTCAAGTCATTAATATTGTAAAATAGAATAAAAATATTTTTCTATTGCAAATAACATTTATTACTTTTACAATGCGTTAGTAATAATACATAAATATAAAACAATTTCAAACATAAAAAGCTTATTCGAAGTGGTCTCCATTGGCTGCAGTACAGTCCTTTAAACGTTGAGGCCAGTTATCAATAGAAGCATGGGTTTTCCAATGCAAGCTCTTTCCATGGGAAAATTTTTCACTGCCAATCGTATGGATTGTTTTATGGACTTTAAATTATCATGACGTTTAGAGCAAGCCGTACTCTCTAAAATTGACTATAAAATATAATAATCCACCGAATTAAGATCAGGATTAGACGACGGCCAGTCTTCAGCCCTGATGAAATCGGAAACGTTCGGTTCCAACCAAGACTGCGTGGACCGAGCTTTGTGACCCGGTGCCGAGTCTTGCTGGAAGGACCGTTCTTGGTTATTGTACATGGTGTTGTTAAGGGGCTTAACTACCTTCTCAAGAATGGTATCTTGATACACTTGTGCCGATGTTTTGATACCTTTTTCACAAAAGTATGGCTCAGTCACTCCTTCATAGCTAACACCCCACCAAACCATCACTGAAGTCGGATAATGCCCACTTTGCACTCTGTCGACTAATTGAGAAGCTTTCTTAGAGCTTTAGGCATAAATACGGTCATTTTGTTTGTTAAAATGTTGCTCAATTGTAAAAATTTTCCTATCCGTAAAAAAATTTTTCTGTGACCTCCCTTTGCGTACCGCTTCAGTAGTTGTTTCGATTTTACCACCCTATTCTTTTTTAAATTATCAGTTAAGAAATGACCAGTACGTCTCTTATAGGCTGCAAGTCCTAAGTCATCTTTTAAAATACGAGACATGGTTCTAGGTGCTATCTTCATCTCTCGTAATAAAATCTTTTGCTTTCGGACAGGATTTCTTCGAATTCTTTCCCTTACTACTTTCACCACCTTATTCGTACGAACGCTACGTGGACGGCCATATATTTTTCTGTCACAAACAGAGTAGGTCTCATTGTACCTATTAATAGCCCGGTACACAAAAATTTTACTAATACCAAGCGTATGGGGGGTTTTAAAAATTGCATTTGGCTCCATACCTACTGTGTGTAATGCAATCACAGCGATTCGGTTCATTTTATCACCCCACTCTATTTTAATATCGCAAAATATTGTAAAATGTATTGGCGCCAAAATAAGAAAAGACAATGAAAAATCATATAAAAATAACGGATTCCAAATTCAAATGTAATATTTTTATTTTTTTATTTTAACAGTATTTATGGCCAGACTAAGTATACATATATAAGACCGTGCAATGTGATAAATAATTTATGAGTTTAGATAGTAATTAATTACTTCACCTGATAGAGTTTGACATTATTCATAATGCTCGCACATTATTAATAAATGCCCGCATAAATCACCTGGTCCATAACATATATAATACAAATTTCTTACAAAAAAATATCTTTTTAATTTTTATATTGTGGTTAGCAATTTAGTCAAGAAGATAGAATTCCACTTGTGTTGAAAGTTTTCATCACACATTTTCAATTAAGATATTGTTCCGAGCATTGTAATGCTGTATAAATCAATAATTTCCTTGATTTCTTTAATCTATCGTAATTATAGGACATGCACAAATTCCATAATTTAAAACATGAAAGAATTTTCGCAGTGCTTTTTCTCAGCCCTAATCAGAAGTTTGAATGCCAGGCCTTTTCAAAGAAGAGCACTCAGAACTTGCCATCGTGATTAGTATTCTTGTTTTACAATAAAAAACTTTAGATCCTGAATTAGTCGGAAAACTACTGCTTGTGGGCTGCTGTGGCCCTTTTGTACGCTGTTTGTGTTTACTTTTTGGCAAGCATCATCATAATCAGGTCTTTTTAGTCTCCACTCCAGGAGCACGACCCTCTCTGTACCAGAGCCAAATATAAGCCAGAGCAGTCATAAGATTTGGCCTATACTCTCCACGCTGGCCAGACGGGTTGGAGAGGTCTCATCGATGTTTATAAGCGTTGTTTAGCGAGCACCGACTAAGTGTCGAAAGCTTGCTTAATATAATACATTTCCATCGGTCTCTATTTAGGAAACATAAAGGTATATATAAATTTTATAGGACAATTGTGTATTACAAAATATTTCATAATCCTATCGATTGTAGGAATTTTATACACTTCTTAGGAATTGTATACAATGGCGGATTTCATAACTTTCCGGTAACATTAGCAATCTCCTCACGGTCGTCGCATTTGGACAGCAGTGAAACCCTTTTTACGACGCCCTACAGTCTTCTCTTGTAGCCCTTTACCCGACACTGGCCTTGGACACGCGCTGTCTATATCACATGGTGGCTCTTTTGTAGGGTCAATATATTTAGAAGATATTGGGACAAGTTTTTAGCACTTAAAATGTTGTATTAGTCCTTTTTTCCAAGTTTAACGTTTTGTATTGTGATTTTTAATGTTTTTATAATCTGACATAGAGACAAATTAAAACCTTTCAGGCTAGAAGGCGACTGGTACTATTTTTATGGGTTTCCTTTGGCAATTCTTTATAGTAAATATAGAAAGATATTAGGTTTTTTGTTTTTAATGACAAAATAAATAAATAAAGACTCTGCCCCTGAGCTAGCCACAAAGTAAGTTTAAACTTGTGTTATAGGATACAAACTCAACAATATTATATTATACTAGCTGACCCGGCGAACTTCGTTTCGCCCTTTCCCGTTCCCTTTTCCATAATTTCTCACCGTTTAAACCTTCCCTGGACTTTCATGAATATTTCAAGACCAAAATTAGCCAAATCGGTTCAGCCGTTCTCGAGTTTTAAGCAGACTAACGAACAACAATTCATTTTTATTTATATAGATAATAAAACATAACATAGATAAACACCTGAAACCCAGGACAATTTGGAAAAGGCCATTTTCAAACTTGCACTGGCTGTTTTTACTTTTTATTTTACTTTACTTTAAATATTCACTTGTATATTGTCAATGAATGAGGGATTGCAATAAATACAGTTAGTTATAAAGCAGCATGCTTTTTTTTATTTGAATATATTTAGTACATATTTAATAGAACAGCTTGCCTAGAAATATAAAATTTAAACACAAGCAAATCTCACTCCATTTTTGTAACCGATCGTCGCTTTTTATTTGAAGATAGCAGTCCACCCCGGCTTCGCCCGTGGTACACACATAGCCTATGTCACTCGGGGATAGTGTAGCTTTCCAACGGTGAAAGAATTTTTCAAATTGGTTCAGTAGTTTTAGACTCTTTATAATATTAGTAAAGATGAACTCTTGCTCACTCTACAGTACTTACAGAATACAGATAATGTAAAAGGCGGGGAACGAAATCGATTGAAACAAAATCGACCCACTTAACGGCGTGTCAGGGTCGGACATTTTGACGCAATTCCGATGCCCGATGTGACAATACGATTTTATGGCGACATTAAATTGAACAGGGTGTGTGATGCGCATGGATAAAATGCGAAAGGAATATGTTAGGCAAAATATTACAAATCTCATTGTGATCGCGATAATCTAAAATGATGTACATTTTAGATTATCGCGATCACAATGAGATTTTTCATCTTAGCGCGTTTGTTTGCATCCTCAGCTATGTTGCTTTGGAGCATGGCTTTCACTGTCATGTTTTTTTCTTCTCCCGAATGTACCTTATATGTATATAATTTGCAGGGTATTCCCAGTTACATCCTCAGCTGTAATGCTGCAAAGCCCTAGGTCCGATATGCGGCTTTTACTTCTCCACTTCCAAATATGATATGTATGTCAATGGTCAACCCATGTCAATCCAATATACTCAAATTTGGGTAAAATATTGGATTAATGGTACCCATCGATGCAGAAGTTCATGCAAAATCGATAAGAATTAGTCGGAAAAGTTCAAAAGATTTAGCTACAGTTTTTCAACCGACCGCCTACTTGACGTCAACCCCTTTGGGGATGCAGTTATAGCACGAGATGTTTGTGCTTAGTCCTTTAATCGCCTTTTACAACATCTACATTAAGAAATGGTGTGAATAACTCTATTCTAGGCTGGTAACCACACGGCCATTCCCGAGAATAATATACAATGTGAAAGGGACATACCCGTAATAAATCGAACCACGGTCTATACTAGATCATTTTAGTATAATGAAATTAAAATAACAGCCAAGGAACCAAACAAAATTTCGGAATTTCCAAACAAAAGTGTGCAACCGCCTGGGCGATTATACTTTAGTGATCTAGTACAGCCCGTGGTTCGATTTATTACGGGCATGTCCCTTCCACGTTGTATATGGAGAAATGAAGATGGACTGCAATCGCAAAATGTTAGAGGAGTTCCCGAATTCATTATTTTATCAATTTAAGAACTATATATTCTTTATTCAACCACAGAATAATAATATACTACTTACAAATTTAACTCACTTAGAACTTAAAAATATATTTTGTTCACAGGATTACCCAGTCAAGCAGCAATGTCGCCTCTCGCCAGTTTCAGTAGACGGGAACGCGACTATATCGCTGTCATGTGGAGAAGAGGACAGAGTCGCTCGCCGTAGCAGGTCTACTGACTGGTGTAGGGGGACAGCTGGCAAGTAAGTTGTACTCATCATCAGCTCTTTTTTTAGTCTGCACTGCAGGAGCACGACCCTCTCTGTACTGCCAGAGCCATATATTAGAAGATTTAGCCTACACACTCCACGCTGGCCAGACGGGTTTTAGAGGTCTCATTGATGTTTATAATTTTCTACGACATTTAAGGGAAGACTTGGAGTGGTCCTATTCTACTCTGCCACATGGCGGAAGTTTTTACTTACCGTGCGATAATTTTGTAAATTATATTGATAATGTTGTGAAGAACACAACGGCACACACAACATCGGATGAGACTGCTGCTGCTACACGAGATTCTAGGTTTGATCCCCAAATTACTGGTAAGCAATACACTATGCGACATAATGACGATGATGATAACCATCCTTTTTTTAACCTGTATTACATAAGTTTAGTTCCTTGACTAGTCTTTGGCTGCCTAAATTTATTCGCATAGTAGTTGGATACAGTAAATTCCCGATTTGTTTTACTAGATGGCACAATTTGCTGAGTCTCTTAAGCAGCTTTAACAGTCTTATACTATCTTGAGCTACAAATTTATAGAGCTCGTTACATAACAAAATACACGAAAGACACTATACTTAATTAACTGAAGTAAAAGTGATTGTAGCAACAACTACAGTCAATCTTCTAAATCAGAATTCCTAATAGTACTTCCGGCTCACTTAATTTGCTATGTTATATTTTCTCTCAACAGAGATGAATCTCCTTAACATGGACGCGGAGAACCGCGTCGTGCTGAATGTAGGGGGGATCCGCCATGAGACGTACAAGGCGACGCTGAAGAAAATCCCGGCGACGCGTCTCTCGCGGCTGACAGAGGCGCTCGCCAACTACGATCCCGTGCTCAACGAGTACTTCTTCGACAGGCATCCTGGGGTCTTCGCGCAGGTCCTCAACTATTACAGGTTCGTCTAGATTGGTACTTTTATATACTTTATGACCTTTTTCTGAATCAACCAGAAATTTAGGAAAAGCAATACATGCCAGTACGGCATTTTTTTTTGTTGTTGACAGTTTTCCATTCCATCAGATTTTAAATGCTTACTACTTACTTATTTTTAAGTGGATTAAAAAAAGTGTTTTTGTTTTCTGTTTCTAATTTTGTTACTTTTTGATAGGGATGAATACTTAATTTGAGAATATAAAAATGTAAAATTCGAAAAAAATATCCTGTATGAAACTCAAAAGGCACTTAGGACTGAAGTAAATAGTATCCATTACAATATGGGACCAATTTTCAGCACAGCCTCCAATGTGGAACAAAGAGTTTTCTTTGTGTAACGCTACACAGAAATATCGGCTCAAATATCCGATAAATTCACGTTTAAAAGGATCCGTGTATCTTTTAGAACATGTCAGCAGACAGTGTTATTATTATCCTCTTGGTGTTATTTTTTGACAACTTTGCGCTAAATTGCTTTCTAGCCCCAGTCGAAAAAATAGGGATGTTCTAAGTTTATTGTGTATATTTGTTTGACTCTGTATGACATCGCACCCGGAGCTACTCGTGCTATGAGCCAATTTTGATTTAGTTTTTATTTTATTATTTATTCAAAAGATATAAAGTCGCCTTTCAAATGTTTCTATAGAATTTTTTACAAGCTTTTATTTAGTTTTACGTTACCTGTCCCATGTCAGTGTGTCCGTAATCAAATTTTGCAAGCTAGATTAGACCTACTTTCCATTATTCGATTGAGTTGAAACTTCACATACTTACGTAAGTTGGGTGGCAATACCTGACCTGAACTCATGAGGAAGCCGGAAGGTCTCCATGACATCTCTGTGAGGAAACAACTTAACCGCAACCGAATTTGAGCTCAATTGTTTCGTCTCGAGAAGCACTTTAAACTTTTTAATTCACTGTTTTAGATAAAAAAATATTTTTAAAAATATATTTATTTTATATTACTTGTTTGATAAGTAATTTATTCCAGATTATTTTTGTTTTTATAATCTGAAAAAGCTTGAAATATTTAGGAAATATGAAATAAATTAGAAAAACTTTCTGAGAGTGACAGGAAATTGTAGAAACTAGGAACGTGTGGAGAGATAAGAGGGAGGCCAAGACCTACAGGCTAATAAAAAAAATTAAACGTTCTTAAAAGTTACGGCCATTAATAGTGGTGCACTTTTTAAACCCTGCCAACTCCAGACAATCTGAATAAAATATCTTCAGTCCCCATATATCAGCTATCTTAACCCAAAATGGCTACTTTTCACATTCGTTAGGTAATTTGTCTCGACCGTCCTGAAATCATTATTCAAGTGGAATTAATACTATGGAAGAACGGATCCGAACCATTAATGTTAAATTAATGTGAGATTTCGTTTGACCTCTTTTATATATTTCACTCTTGAATGTAGGGATAAATCGGTTTGATACTGATTCATGTCTATGTACCCTTAGTGTGTACCTTAACTTACAAAACACAGAAATGGGTTTCTCATTTTTTAATGCTGCATCTTTAGGCCTTTTTAGGGTTTCGTATCCAAAGGGTGCCAACGGGACCCTATTACTGAGACTCCGCTGTCTGTCCGTCTGTCACAGGGCTCTATGTATCTCTTGAATCACAATAGCTAGACACTTGAAGTTTTCACCGATTATGTATTACTGTCGCCGATTTAACAAAAAATATTAAAGTTATAAAAAGGGGGTCGTCATCTATCTATCTATACTATCAAATTTTATATATTATTAATTAATATATTATATTCCCAATTTTCGTAAATATTTCACTTAATTTACATTTTCACGAATATTGCCAGCAATGTTTTCGGGAATATTCCCAAAGTTTGCAAGAACGGCACATCACTACATTTATCCAATTGGCCGGTATGCATTAGTGTTATCCACGACAAACACGGACAACAAATCGATATCTCAGATTACGTGGCCTAATCAGACCGAGTGATAAAGGGGTGACCTGAATACACCAACTTGCCCGAAGTTTGTCCCAATCGAGTAAAGTTAGGCGACTGTGGCTATCAATGAATTAATTTGACCCTGGCTTGAATATAAATACACGACTGAGATTGAGGTTGTGTTGACCGGATTTCACAGGACTTAAGGTCAATTCAGACTAGGCGCAAAGCAAAACACGCTCGCGTATGTTCGAACATGTTCTTGGCCACCATTCACACTCCTTTAACCCAAAATAACACAACCTTCTTTTTGCAGGACGGGCAAGCTCCACTACCCGACAGACGTTTGCGGGCCGCTGTTTGAGGAAGAGCTGGAGTTCTGGGGTCTCGACGCCAACCAGGTGGAACCTTGCTGCTGGATGACATACACACAGGTACTTTTCTCTCAAAGGAGACCGTCCACTTAATATTACGTCAGTCAAAATTTTGACTGTTCGAACCCAGAGATATTCAAGGTATATAGATTCCGTGATGAAGTGTCAAAAGTGTAACCGGCTTTGAAACGTAGTGGAGTATTTTTTTAACGCCGTACGCAAGGACGTGTATGATGCTACTAAAAAGAAAAGTCACCTTAACAGAAGTCTATGTCAATAGACAATGTCATTTAAATTTTGTCGTATTAAGAAGAAAACAGGCTACATTTTTGCTTTTCATGTTTAGCGAAGCCTTATTCGAGCAATAGTAGGGAGATGTCAATAAGAGGGAGAGAGACAAAGACAAACCTGATTATCTCTATAAGGAGGTACCTTTTTGCTCTTTGGTTCCAACCACCTCCTCCCTTTGTCAAGCTTTTTTCTAATCCTTTTGACACATGCTGTAACATTTGGCATGGCACTCCCCCAATCCTGTGACTAATACGTGGCCCCAAGTCGAAGTCAAAGAATCAATATTTTTGAAGTGAAAACTTCTTTAGTGGCGTTGTGCACTTTTTTGTAATGGGTAAAAAATGTTAAACTCGCGTGAGGACACGTGTCCTGATCGAAAATTCGTAAGACGGATGGAGAGTAGACAGCCGGCGCGGCGTAGGAGAGGAAGTATCCCCCTCTCTTTCTACGGCGCGGCAAAAAAGTATGCCTGTGCCTGCTGTTTCGTTTAGCTGATAGATAAACTTTTTAATGTAATATAAATTGTCATGTTTGTGTACAATAGCGCAATAAATAAATATTGTATTCTACCACATAAATGATAGTACTTTTATACTGATAATTAAAGCAATTCGTGCAAAATTATTCCCTAACCATTCCAAAATATCAAAAATGCACAACGTTAATATTCAAGTTTACACTTCTGCCGGCACTCCCGGAGTGCAACCCGTCGTTTTTTACCTGACTACGGTGAAGTCAAATGGAGGGTTAAATGTTTTATCGCTATGTATATTGTGTATATTCTCCTGTTCCCTTTTATCTTCCATGATATCCATGGTATATTGACAAGTGAGATATCTTTGGAAGCGTCTTGGCTGTCCACTGGTTATAGGTTATGTGACGTCACACTAAATTCAATATGGCGCCCTTTATAGTCCATAAAGTAATGTACTCAAAAATTACATAAATCAAATCATACCGTGGTTGGTACCAAATGAAATTAATAAACATCCATACATACAAACTTTCGCTTTCATTATATTAGTAGGCTGCTACAACTACCCTAAAAATACAAGTTTCTCAACAAAAATCCTTGATTAATATTCTCCCAGAGTACTTGCTTTTGATGTAATCCACTGAAGTTTTCCCTTTAAAAGTTGAAAGCAAAAGATTAACGGAATCAAACACAAAACGTGTTTTTACTTTAGAATAAAACTAGCCTTCGTCGGCAGAAAATGGAATGGGATTAATATTTATGCTGAGTTCTCGTCTTATTTCTGTCCTGCCTTTGTGCAAGGTATGAATAGTATTTCTTCTGTTTTGTGTTGTGTCTCTTTCCCTCTTATCAGCATTTACTGTTGTAACTATGAGACTTCGCCAAACGTCAAAAGTAAAAATGTTACTTGTTAATACGACAAAATAATAATGTTACTTTTAATTTAACAAAATTTAAAGGCCCATTTACACGGTGCAAGTTTATTGCCTGTTGCATACAATTAAATTGAAGCAATAGAAAACTTGCATGGTCTAAACAGAACGACAGCCATACAAATCATTTATTGCTTCAATAAAATTGTATGCAACAGGCAATAAACTTGCACTGTGTAAATATGGGCCTTAAATGACATCGTCTAACGACATTTACTTCTGTTTAGGTGACTTTTCTATTTAGTACCGTCATACTCGTCCTGACGTAGTAACGCGCGTACCAAAAATGTGACCACTACGTTTCAAAACAGGCTATGCTTTTGAGACATCATCGCGGAATCTATTTACCTCCAATATCTCTGGTTTACACCATTATTCACCCAAATTAAGTTGACAGCGAAAAAAGAGGAGGTGATATATTGCGGGAAAGGCTTCATCAGTTGGAAGTGATTGAAATACCCCAACAAAATGCATTTTTTTCACTTATGAACTTAATTCAATATATAAATTTATTAAAAATTATACAGATGAATCAGACGATATATGAAATAGTTAAGTTAGTTTGTATTTTATATTCATTAAATAATTGAGAAACTCCTTAAAACTGAAAAGAAAAGTCAGTGGTAACAGGCCTGTGTCACTCCCCGTTTAGGTATCGAAAATGTACCTACATTATCATTTGGGTGGTAAATTCAGTTATAGGAATCGTTTGTCCAGAGTAATAAGAACGAAATTGGCTTGCAATGGATGTCTAGGTATCTTTACGAAAAGGTACTGAGTTCTGGCGTGAGCTAAATTAAACCATATCGCTAGCCACATTGAGTAGATATTTCTTTGAATTTTTTTGCTGAGTGAGACTTCTGTACGTTAGTATTATTTATTCTGTGGTGGTAACAGTTATCTTGACATTGGTGACGTAATCTTGGGCCATCGCGGGAAAACAATACCCTATATTTTTGAACCATGGAGTTGTTATTAGGTTATATACCGTCATAATAACGAAATGTCTTACTATGACCATTGACATGCACATTATATTTGGAGAATAAAAAGCGGGAAATCCCACTTGACTCTGAAGAAGCACAGCTGAGGATGCAGCCAGAAGAGCCTGTACTACCCTAAAGTTCTTAGAGCGATCTAGAATAAAAACACAGCAAAGTTCAGGCTTAACTCTATACATAATATGTTTCGAAAACACGATTGCTTAATATTTTCTCTAAATCACCTCAGAATTATCTTATGTTTTAAATAACTTTTAAATATTCTTTGTAAAACGAAAAAAACCTTAAAACCTAAACCAGCCTCATTGACCTACCATGATCTTTTCAGCCCGCATGGCCTCGCTTCGGCTAGAGTAAATTTGTGTGCGTGGAAACGGGAGTAAAACTTAGATTATCCACATCAGGCCCAGCCTTAAGAAGAATAACGAAATGACTTACATTTACGAAATTACTTGATCTACGCACAAATATCCATTATCCTGTAATCAAATTACGACTCAATTTCAATCAGGCTAGCATCAAACCCAATCCATCTGGTGAAGCTTTGTTGAGCTTTTTCTGAAAGTCGTTTGTGTCTCGATTTTACGAGTGGCACATGGGGTCATGTAGATATGTAACTAAAATCAATATTTATCCCGTTATTAACTTTAAAATTCAGTCAGAAAATGCCTTTATCTGATATACCTACCTGTGTCTGTGTCAATATGTTCAGTAGCGGTGGATTTACCACTTTCGCCACAGCTCGAGTAGGTATTTATTATAGAACTTTCCATGAACGGATTAACGCTTTAATTATGTACCATACGTGTGAATTAACAGTTTTCTTTAAAATAATACATAATAATAGGTAAAAAATAGTAATAACAACTCTATATATTTACAAGCGGCCATCCCGACGAAACACGAAGTTTTCTAAGAGACGTTAAGGAAATAAAAGCACTCTAGGTGTGTTGCTAGCACAGAAAGGAAATGCTTTACATTGAGTTTACGTATACAAATATCCAATATCCCGTATTCAAATTACGATTGAAATTCAATCTGGCCAGCATCGAACCGCATCCATCTATAGAAGCTTTGTTGAGCTTTTTCTGAAAGTTTCCTCGTTTGTGTCAGGTTTTTACGACTAGTACATGGGGTCATATTAAATTCGGCTGCGTTGGCTGTAGGTATGATCAGGTTGTAGTTGGTTGTGATTACTCGAGTGAAATGTATGTTTTGTTGTGATTAAATGTCAATAAAAATCTATTTACGCTTTCGCTTGCTACGACCATTTCCATCAATTATTATATTTATCGTGAACCGTCACCCGTGTGGTTCCGGGTTAGAATAGGACCACTCCATCTCTTCCTGTGGATGTCGTAAGAGGCGACTAAAGGACTAAGGATTTAGCACAAACATCTCGTGCTACAATTGCATTCCCAAGGAGGGTTAACGTCGTGCGGCGGCCGGTTGTAAAACTTTTCGCACTTATACATTCCCAAAGAGGGTTAACGTCAGGCAGGCGGCCGGTCGTAAAACTATAACCAAATCATTTGAACTGTTCCGGCTATTTCTTCTCCATTTTGCAAGGTCTTTGGCATCCTTGGGTGACCATTGACATGCATGTTATATTTGGAGAAGAAACAGCGGGAAAGCGCACCCCGGGCTCCGAATCAGCTCAGCTGAGGATGCAACCGGGAACGCGCTTAGAAGAAGAAGAAGATTATATTTATCGTAAAAATTTGAATTTAGAACGTAGGTACTTTCTTGTTGTTTCGTTTTGATTTCCGTGTGATTATATAGAGCTGTAAAACTATTTTCCTTCTTATAATAACATTTACTCGTTTTCAATATATCTGTATAATATACCAGGAAAATTAACTAAAATATGTTTCTATCACAGAAAGTAAATACTATATATAGAGATTACGTAATATACGCACAAATATCCAATATCCTGTAGTAATCAAATTACAATTCAATCAGAAGAGCAGTATCGAGTGGCATCCATCTGTTGTAGCTTTGCTGAGCTTTTCCTGAAAGTTTCCTCGTGTCCGGTTTTTACGAGCGGCACACGTGGTCATATTAAATTTTGTCGGTCGAGCTACGTATGTTAGGTTTTGTTTACTGCAAAGTTATACGGGTTTTTTTCTGTTGATGTTTTAGTAAAAATCAAGGTTCAGATTTTCATTAAATTAAGTATTTTAATTTAAATTTTATGATAATAATCCTTCATTTGAACTGAATCATATGCTAGTGCATATGAGTGTGAATAAAAAACTTCATGAATTTCTTTTTCTTCCTTTATTTTACGAACACGCTTGTATGCCTTTCGTATATAAATATCTCCTCTCACGGGCCTACTGGAAGAGATCTCTTTCGAGATAAGTAGTGCCTTGTACAACTTTAAGTTTATGTATTCTCTGTATATGTTGTCCGTGCGTGTACATAAATTGGTAAACAAAAAAAAGACAGCTTAAAATCAATCAGTATCGGTACATACTGTCTGGTTTCTGATATTGCTTTGAAAGTTTCCTCGTTTGAGCGCACATGTCCGGTTTTTATGAGCGGCACATGTGGTCATATTAAACTTGGTGAATTAATACCAGTATAACTGGGCTCAGGTTTATTTGATCAACAAAATTGGGTTCGTGGGGTAGTAATATACTTTACTATACTTCTAGCCGTGTAGTTACCGGCAGAGTAGAATAGGACCACTCCAAGTCTTCCCGTAGATGTCGTAGAAGGCGACTTAGGTAACACAAGCTAAACAAAGTTTATAAACGTCTCCAACCCGTATTACCAGTGTGGAGAGTGTAGGCCAAATCCACTGACTGCTCTGGGTAATCTAAGGCTCTGGTAGTACAGAGAGGGTCGTGCTCCTGCAGTGGAGATTAAATACCTGATGATATGAGATGAATATACTTTAAAATATTGATCAAGGTATATTTAAAAGGCTGCAATGCAAGTTAGTTCAAATGCTAACATCATACAAACTTTTGGATGGCACGTAAATAGCAGAAAGTTGGTGACACATTATTAGTACCAGCTGCTCACAGAGATATAAATATAAATATATAAGGAAAAATCACATATGGAAGCACACATTTTACAAGCAAACTTGTTAAAGTAGTAATGTAGGTTCAAATGCAAGGTAAGTAAGTATTAAAATTTTATTTTTGCTCCTACTTGGTCTTACTTGTCTCTGCACCACCTTTCGGTTGTCCGTTTACAATTTTTGTAATGAAGTTAAATAAATAAATAAGTAAAAAACGCCATCTTTAAAAAAAACATTTAGAGAAGAGATAATTGTTTTCCCTATATGTTTTTAGGGTTCCGTACCTCAAAAGGAAAAAACGGAACCCTTATAGGATCACTTTGTTGTCCGTCTGTCCGTCCGTCCGTCCGTCTGTCAAGACCCTTTTTCTCAGGAACGCGTGGAGGTATGAAGCTGAAATTTATATCAATTACTCAGGTCTACTGTCCCTTGAAGCTGTGAAAAAATCAAACTTCTAAGCCAACGCAATCAAAAGATACAGCCGTTTATGCCGCAAATTTTCGACACTTGCAAGGGAATCAAAACCTACAGGGTGCTTCCCGTGAACTCAGAATCTTGAAATTTGGTACGAAGCAACGTCTTATAGCATAGATAAAGGAAAAATTACGAAAACCATACATTTTTAGTTACATCACATAATATATTTTTTTTTAATAATTTTAAACTTACTACCCATTTCCTCATAAACGCGTAGAGGTATTAAATTGAAATTCATACCAAATACTAAACCTTGCAGGTTTGTACGGAACCCTCGGTGCGCGAGTCCGACTCGCACTTGGCCGGTTTTTTTTTAGATAGGTACACTATACAACGTGGAAGGGACATACCCGTAATAAATCGAACCACGGTGTATACTAGATCGGTATAGTATAATGAATTAAAATAGTAGCCAAAGAACAAAAAATAATTTTAGCATTTCCTTACAACAGTGTGCAGCCGCCCGGACGATTTGTATGGGAATGTCGAAATTTATTTTGGTTTTTTGACTGTTATTTTAATTTCATCATACTTGTGATCTAGTATAGCCTGTGGTTCGATTTATTACGGGTATGTCCCTTCCACTTTGTATAATTTTTTTTTCTTTTTACTAGTTACTGACTTAGTATTTAAACTTTCGCAAGTTAGTAATTTGTGTGCTGCCATCTCTGTTAGCAGCTGGTACTACTCGTATGTGTCAACAATTTTCTGCTATTCCCGTGACCTCCAAAACTTTGTATGACGACGTATCTGTTACGTTAGTAATTATAATATTATCTTTGGTTCAAATCAAAATTGCCAACGGCTTGGCTATGTTATTATGCCTTTAAGGGTCGTTTCTGCGAGATGGTGAAGGCTATGCATGCACCAGGCTATAGGTATTTATTTTGGGCAGATTATTTTTTATGTAGTTTTATTTTATCCCTCGTCGAAAAAGAAGGGTGTTATACATTTGACGTGTCTGTGTGGCATCGCAGTTTCTAAACGAATAAACCGATTTAGATGCGGTTTTTTTATTTTAAAAGCCTGGTCTTTTAAAGACCTGATGGTTCTTAATTTTGTTTGATGAAAATTGGCTCAGCCGCGAATTGGGGGTCAGGGGTTTTTTAATTTATCTGGCAAATAAACTTGTTAAGATTGTCAAATATTGAATCAAAATAATTTAGTTATTCATGTATACTTGACAGACGTCACACACGACCAGAGGGCTGGCCTCTATCTGGCTCAAAAGATTAGCATTGCCATACAACGTGGCAATGCTGCCAGCCTTCTGGGCACATTACCACGGGGCAGCGATTTGTCTGGTCTTTTTTATTTATAAGTAGTTTTAATTAAAAAGTTTTAGTTAGTTTTTTCTTCTTTTTTATAATACCCAAATTAATACTAAAAAAAAACAGAAATACATCATTAGATTTTAAATAATTATATTTTGTTTTGTTAATTTACCAACCTTTAATTTTCTTTCTTATTTCTACAGAATAAATAGCAATACAATTAAAATAGTAATTAACTGTAACAACAGAAGCCGCAAATACGTTAAGTAGTGGACCTAAGTCAACACCTTGCGGAGTACAATCAAAACGTGCAGGAAAGCTTCAGCACAAAAAAAGATGAGTAAAGAAATCATTTAACAAAAAACTGACAAACAGTCTATTATATATTGTACTACGTCTGCTCAAAACGCATGATAAAGAGTTTACTTAAGACGATACACGGAGTCTAGTGCTGCCCCCATTTGAAATAAATTATTTGTAAGGAAACGGTGATATCATTTAAAACGTTGGGCTAGTGAAACTTAGATAACCCTTCAAACTATTTTATTAACCACTGTTTATAGTTTAAAGTGAGAACGTTATGCTTTAGTTTGCATTTTTGCCAAAAGTGGCCGATTTTCGCAAAAATTCGTTGTAAATTGAAAAGTCACTGGCCGGTTACGAGTAACTGGAGAGATCTTGATACTTTGTACCTGTGTTCTCTCTTTACAGTAAAGTTGTATAAACAAACAATAGCCATCTGTATATAAAGAAAAAAATTAAGTTGCACTTTTTGAACACTTATGTTATATATGTTATTAACTAATACTTAACCACTTTAGATATAAGTACTTCTATAATGTCAGATGAATACTAACATAATTTTAAGATTTAAAGTAGACAATATGCTCCCGGACAAACCTTCGTGGTTTATATGTGCATAAAATTGTAATTCATGTTATTTTTGGATACAAATAAATAAATAAATAAAAATTAAAAATTGGGATCTAATACTGTGTAAATTTTGTCAGTCAATCGGAAAATGTGACAACTGAGACTTATGGAGTAACATCATCATCAGGTCTTTTTTAGTCACCACTGCAGAAGCACGACCCGTTCTGTACTACCAGAGCCATAATTGGCTAGAGCAGCCAGAGGATTTGGCCTACACTCTCTACGCTGGCCAGACGGGTTGGAGAGGTCTCACTGATGTTTATAAGCTTTGTTTAGCTTGTGTTTCCTAAGTCGCCTTCTACGACATCCACGGGAAGACTTTGAGTTGTCCTATTCTACTCTGCCGGGAACCACACGGCTAATGGAACCTGGAACCTAAGCTAACCACATGGAATTACAATAAATTATAAATTCCTTGTGTGAAAGTTACAATTGTCCTTACCATTTACCAGGTCACAAACGAAATTTTGTCATAAAATTTATTTTTTCTAGAAAAAAAATCGACAGGTCTAGTTTATTTTTAAATTAATAGAAAAATGGCACTTTTAAAGATACCCACATTTGCCTAACTTTCTTCTTTCACCTTCTTGCTAAAAGTGACATTTGACCCTTGGCGGCCCTGAGTTCTGTCTGCTTAGTACTGCAAGACCCAAAATGCTCTGTCTGCCCCATTAGGGATAAAGACGTAATAACTTCTTCGACGCATATTCCACCGACAAGAGCCCCTAAGCTCTTAAATAAAAAGAAGAAGAACTTCTTCAATTAACGACAGAGCATTTTGTATGTGTAGTTCACATACATAGCGAGTACAGCCTAGCTAGCTAAAAGATATACTATCTTTCTGTATCCTTTTATTTTGTGGTCATAGCAAATACTATGATAAACAGGCACAGGCAGGCCGCAGGTTATTTAAAGAGGTTAAGAACTACGAAGGTTAACCACAAGAGATCATTTTTTATTTGTATCTTGTGTTTACCTTATAGTATACATTAAAGTACAATACACAATACAATACCCTTTATTGCACAAAAGTAAAAAACAGGACTTATTAATTATCTTAAAAACTAGAAAATGCGTAAAAGGCGGCCTTATTGCTAAGCAATTTCTTCCAGGCAACCTCGTTTAAATAGAAAAAAATGATGGGAAATTAGGTAGAGCGGGGTGGTCAATATAATAAACATACTTATATACAATAATTATAATAAACATACATACACCTAATACTTAAATACATACAACTTACACAAAGAAAACATAACAGGATCAAATGAAGAAACTAAGTGGAAACAAGGGAAGTACTTGTTTTATTCGTATACACATGCGTAAATAAAAAAATCAGCCAAATGCGTGTCAGGCCACGCGCTGTGCAGGGTTCCGTAGTTGCGAATGCCAGCTTAGAGTTCACGCCTTACGGTTTAACGACTACAACGTCTAACAACTAGGTCGACTAGTAGGACTCTTTTGCGTAGCTCTGATATTTTCCTTTTAACTTCATTAGGTATATAATCAACTGTCGTGGTTTTTCTACGATTCCATATATAACCGTTTAGCTGACAGAGAGCACATCTTGACTACGGATGGACGGACTGAACGATCTTAAAAGGGTTCCTTGTCGGACTACGGAACCCTAAAAAATTGGTCTTTAAAACCAAATATTTCACAAACGGACCCCTAAATCGAAAAACAATGTTCATAAACTCAAATATTTTTGAACCACACTATGGATAATATGGAGAAATTTAAAATATATTTATTATGTTCTTGCAAAGTTTATCCTTCACGGGACGTATCCCGGATTTTTAAGGCCTAATATTATTATGGGTTAGTCGAGAAAAAACAAATTTTGTGTCCCCCGTGTGGTTCTGGGTTAGAATAGGACCTCTCCATCTCTTCACAAATACATTCCCAAAGAGGGTTGACGTCAGGCAGGCGGCCGGTTGTAAACTATAGCCAAATCATTTAATCTGTTTTGGCTATTTCTTCTCCATTTTGCAAGGTCTTTGGCATCCTTGGGTGACCATTGACATGCATATTGTATTTGGAAAAGAAAAAGCGGTAAAGCGCACCCCGGGCTCCGAAGCAGCACAACTGAGGATGCAACCGGGAATGCGCTTAGACGAAGAAGAAGAATGTATATCAGTTCTAACTACTAAAAGTCACTTTATAAATAGCACATTATGAACCCTGTCAAGCAAATCGACTAATCTGAAAAGACTTCGATTCGCTTTTTGAGAAAAAACAAATTGACGTCCACTTTATACATACCCATACCAAATTACAGCTTTCTAGTAGGTACTAAGATTCTCTGAGTAAAACGGACAGACAGACAGACTTGGCGAATCTATAAGGGTTTCTTCTTTACTACGGAACTCTAAAAAGGGTTAAAAAGTCGAAATACGTCCTGTGCAAAATCGCTGGCTGATCAAATTCAGTATGGAAGGTGAATTTTTGTTTTCTTTTTCGCCATACCTTTCTTTAGCTGTTAGTATTTTAGTACTTTGCTGTAAGAATATGCGCACTGCAACATATCTCAAAAAATATCCCCTTTGCTCGATGATAAAAAAGTTTTTGTTTATATACCCGCTTCACTGTATAAGCATAGTGCTTGCTTCAAACTTTGGCACTAAACCACAAAAGTTTTTGTGGAATATTACCCCTATTTCACCCTCCAGCGCGCAGCTTGGAAATGTTAGTCCAATATTGGTATGGAACTTTTGTGATTATATATAACGACTAACAAAATATACTGAATCTATTTTAAGGGTTGATTCAGTCCATGATACTATATATGTTTTTACGAAATAAAGAATTCTTCACACTTACAAAAATCAGACAGCGAACAAATCGTATTTATGATAATACCTATTAGGTAAAATAATTTTTGTATATTATATGATACTGAATGACTTTTGCCAAGGTAATGTATATCCAATACAGGGTTATTTTAAATTAACTGGCAACTTTTTTGGAGCAAGTTCAGATCATGATACTGAACTACTTTCTATAAAAAAAGTTATTAAAAATCGATAAAAAATTTTCGTCCTTCGAATGAGCGCTGATTTGTATGGGAGGACGAAAAATTTCAACTTTGCTCGTTTTGCTCTCTCGTATAAAACACAACACATATATGAAAAAGAAACCGAATAACTAAATACTTTTTATTTATCTTAATACAGCCTTTGGCCGGGTTTCTAAAGGCAAATAAATAAATGGAACACAATCCTCAAAGCGCACTTGGTCGCCATATTTAAAATGCACATCTGCACGAGGATGGCGGTGAACCTGCGGCTTTTAGGGTTTCGTAGGAAAAAAAAACTTAATTTGAAATTCGAAATCAAAAAATTTTACAAGAAAATTGCCTTCATATTTGTAATATGACTTCCTATTTTGCTACCCCAATTTAGTATTATTTTTAGATTTCATTCATTAATGACACGAAAACAAAAGGACCAAATATATAAGAACTCTGCGAAAGATAACCCAATTTTCTTTTTCATCAACTTTTTGATTTGTTTCTTTTTCATCAACCTATGTTTATCAAAACACTATATTGTATAGTTTTTGGCTTCTTCAACTATTGTGTCCTTAAACTTAAAATAGTGTCATCCAAGTGCTAAATTTTTTCTATAAGTAGAAACTTATTAAGGGCTAAGGTTTATAACTATTTGTTGTTATTCTTCTTCTTCGTCTAAGCACGTTCCCGATTGCATCCTCAGCTGTGCTGCTTTGGAGCCTGGGGTGCGCTTTTCCGCTTTTTCTTCTCCAAATATAACATGCATGTCAATGGTCACCCAAGGATGCCAAAGACCTTGCGAAATGGAAAAGAAATAGCCGGAACAGTTTAAATGATTTGGCTATAGTTTTACAACCAGCCGCCTGCCTGACGTCTACCCTCCTTGGGAATTATAAGGTTTATAACTATTTGTTGTTATTGTTTACATTATATAAGAAAAAGCTGATTTTTTTTCAAAATAAAATAAAGCATGACCGAATATATACATAACTAGCGTTTATTTAATTTGACGGTAACGGTATTTAATAAAATTTAAGTACACAATATTTATGTATTTTAGGCGTTGCCTTGACAGGCGTATCTATCGTGAAGAGTTGACATAAGTCAATACATCAAATCACTACAATAATATCGCCGAGACACGTTCATAAAATCAGTCGATGATTACATGGCCGCGATAAAATCACTCGTGGAGGCAATGTCTTAGGAAAACATTATTTTATGAATAGTTTCAATATACATCGAATCTCATGTAGGTAATCGAGTAATTGTATTGTATAACTGTGGTATTAAATGCGAGTAAAGCGGCACGTAAAGGTACGGAACACTCAGCGCGAGAGTCCGTCTCGCGCCTGGCCTCTTTCATTTTTATTTGCCGCAGTGCTCAGATGCAAACCCAACGAAATGCGTAAAATGAAATACCTCACGGAGTAATGAAATATAAATACAGTTTCATAACGTCGGTTTGCTTATGTTTTTACCCGACTGCGCCAGAAGGAGGTTTATTACCCGATTGCGTTAAAATGGGGGTTATGTTTTTTGAGTGTATGTAGGTATTGTATGTATGTATTTTTATTACGCGCGCTCTACAGCCTAAACCGCTTGACGGATTTTAGCTTGAAAGGTAGCATTAGATTCTTCTAACTCCTGAGAGTGACACTGGGTACACGTACCTATGTAAAAGAAACCAAATTGCCAATCGCGCTAAATAATGTCTTTAATTATTATTTTTTTATTTAAAATCTACCATCCTAAGTTTTTTCTTCTTTCCATTTTGGGCAAACTTTATTGCGAGATGTACTCCAGAAAACTTAGTTGAAAAAATAATTCAAATGTGTTATGTGTTATAATCTATACTAATCTATACTAATAATATTATAAAGCGGAAGAGTTTGTTTGTTTGTTTGTTTGTTTAAACGCGCTAATCTCATGAACTAATGGTCCGATTTGAAAAATTCTTTTTTTGTTGGGTAGTCCATTTATAGAGGAAGGCTTTAGGCTATATAACATTCCGACAACCACGCGAACGAAGTCGCGGGCACAGCTAGTATCAGAATAAAACTACACGATACCATATGTAAAACTGTTCCAATTTTTCGCTCCCAAAAGATAAATTTATACTATTTCGATATTTATATGCAAAGGGGTAGTTTGGGACGTGACCAACCCTCGAAAACGTTGGTTTTTGTATTCACTGTGCCCGAGAATAGATTGATATTGTATTTCTATTTCGGTTAATGGACGATGGGGCATTTTATAGACACATTCGTACACAACTGTTTTTAAATACGTTCTTTGACGTAGAAGTTCTATTATCGAAGTGATTTTTTATGAGCTGTATCGATTTTTGACTGTGTAAGTAAGTGGCCAACACTGGTTTCAGATTTTTCAAGCTACCTAAGGATATCTGACAAAGCTTGACTGATGGGCTGATGCTGCGCTATTGCAATAGAAACAACGACACCTGCCATAGTTATGATTACTGACTAATATAGGCAGGTGGTGGCTTGCCATCCACTAGATGAGCCCCTTAAACGAGCCAACAATAGTTGCCAGCAAAGAAGCAGCACCGGTGCAGGCGCCTCAGGGATGTCGAGAGGAGTGCTGCGCTTTCTCCGAAGTTACTCGTGGCGAGCCCTTTAACCCTCCCCCCCCCCTGGAGCAGACGACCTCTGTGGCCTAGTGGTCATTATGCCAAGCTATCACACCGGAGGTCCCGGGTTCGATCCCCGTTCAGGTCAAGAAGGAAAATTATCTTTTTTAGATTGACCTGGGTCTTGGATGTATCTAGTGTAGATAGTTAGTATCCCATAACACAAGTATCGAACTTACTTTGGGGCTGGCTCAATCTGTGTGATTAGTCCGTATATATTTAAAAAAAAAAGGAAAAAATAGCTTTAACGACTCCTCTCTGCACGGCCAATTAAGACAATGCAGAGCTTAGAGTCCTGCGAGCCCTCTTGGGTCTCCACCCCGACCGATGAAGGCACGTCGGGGATGAGACCTCAGGCCGACTCTCTGGAGCACTCGGGTCCGTGGTGTTGTTACTCACCAACAGCCACAAGCTGCCCTGCGGTCTTATTTTATTGTCTATCTGATTAAACCCAGTTCAATTCTATTTGTGTGTGTGTGTAAATAAATTCACGTCAAAAAAATAAAGTCACTGAATAACGAACAACAAAAGAACCGCATGCCATTTCATTCCATAATCATTCATTCCGTTTAAAAGAAAATCGGTTCAATAAAATTCGAAAAATCAAATGAAATTGAAATTCAACCACTTAATATTGCATCCATTATTTTTAAGGTGCTTTTCCATTGAGACTGTGAGGTCAGACGAGATAAAAATTAAAAGCGCATTATTTCATTTTCACTGAAAATCTCACGCTGACATATATGGGTGCGGGGTTAAAATCAGCCTGTATAATATACAGGATGCTTTATTAACCCCATATAAAATACTGTCTTTGTATCTTGTAAAATGTATCTTGTTTCATAATAAAAATCTAAGATATCAGCCGACAAATGCGTACCAAAAACCTCCCATTTTAATGAAACCGTTCGCTAGCGGGATCGTAGCTGACGGCAGCCGGTGAGCGGGGAGGGTTACGGCTGCGCGTATAGTATAGTTAGTAGGTTAGGTTAGTTATTTACTAGAAAGGGGTCGTTGCACAAATGTATGGGGAGCCGGCTAGGTCACTGAACACCTACCTGAAATTTGCATTTTTGGGTCGGTATCAATGCCTAATAAGTAAATCCGATAAATTCGTAGCCTCTCTATGGTACATTTGGATCAAAATATCGTAATTAAGGTTAGGTGAGTTCCGCCAAAATGGCCGACACTGACCGATATCTACTGACCTGACATTGACAGTAACTTCGAGTGATGTTTAAATCAGGTTGCGTACGTATGGGCGCCATGTCAGTATCGCCATTATACGATAATAAGCAATTTTAAATGTATTTTTGTACACTATCAAGATCACGAGAAAACAAATATATGATGGTCTTAATCGGTTTTTGATATTTTTCCCGATTTTTGGGGAAGTGTTCATGACCTGTTGTGCAATATCAGGGAGAAAAAAATTGACAAAATATAAGTGACAGAATTCAATATGGCTAAGAGGCATTGAATATGCTAAGAGGTGCAAAATCAATCTATATATAGGTATATGATGTAAAATCTCGCGTAATTTCACGTTAAACTAGGTTATTTCTACCACTATCTAATTTCCCATCACACATCACTTTTTCTATATGAGAGCCGCCTTTTGCGCATTTCCTAGTTTTTAAGATAATTATGTCCTGTATTTTTCTTTTGTGCTATTAAAGGTTATTGTATTGTATTTCTTTGGTATGATTGTTTATTAGTACTCAATGTTGCTTGATACTGCAAAGCTAACAACGTAGCTACGTACCTATGTTGTGCTGCTTTTTAGGTTTAGGTCTCGCCTCGCATCTCCAATAAATAAGCACCGTTAGAGGTTTAATACACGTATATCAACAATCTCCTTTGTGTGGTTTCGCCGGTCCGGCAAAATATTCTGGTTTCATTTCTAATGTATGTAATACCGAGAATGGAATATTTTGCGAGGTATCTGTAGAACCAACAATGATTTTAATAAAGGGTTACATAAATGAAACTTTTAGGGTTACGTTTTATTTGTAATTATTTTGCTCGGGGGTCATTTTGTTCCAAGTCGTCCACGTTGTGTTTATCCTTTCGCTTAATTGTATGATTAATCACCCAACAGAGTTTTACGTGAACTAATGAATATCGTCTAACAACTAAATGTACTGAAATCATTTTAAGGGTGAATTCGGTCCATGATACTAAACAACTTTTCCCAAGGAACATATATCCAAATATGAAAAATAATTTTCGGCTTTCCATACAAACTCGGATCAGCTGATCGGTCAACTCGTATGGGAGGCCAAAAATAACACTGTTTATAAAAATAACATTAATTGAAATCGAACCTATAAACTACACTAAATAAACATTGACATAACCTTTATACTTACATTAATTTACTAAAAATAAAGATCTCGCTGATAATAACTTGAAAAAAAAATATATTTAACTATATTTTTTTAAGGCCGTACCTAGATTTTCTGGGTTACAGTGCTGCCCCCATTTAAAATAAATCATTTTAAATAAAACGGAGACATCATTTCAAATTTTGCTATCACCAAGTCCTAGATAACCCTTCAAACTATTTTGTGAACTACTGTTTACAGTTTATAATGAGAAGAGGCTTTACGCACATTTGCCAAAAGTTTCCGTTTTTCGCAAATGTGCGTAGTAAAGCTTAACGTTCTCACTTTAAACTATAAACAGTAGTTCATAAAATACTTTGAAAGGTTATTGGCTTGGTAGTAGCAAAATTTTAAACAATGTCTCCGTTTTCTTCGCAATGATTTATTTTAAATGGGGGCAGCACTGGTCCCCGGAAAATTAAGGTACGGCCTTAACACTAAAGGTTTATAAATATTTATAAATTAACTGCACGTTATATAATTATTGATATTTTTTTCAAAATAAAAAACCGACTGCAATAGCAAAAAAGCTAAATATACAAACAATTGGATACTGAGACGACACATCTTCGAGGTATTTTCGTTTAAAAACAAATCCACATAACCGATTTTAATAAAATTTCTATGGGACCACCTGGAAAGTATACCTATTCAAACAAAAAAAAGAAATTCCTCTTTTTTTGAAGTCGGTTAAAACTCGCTGTTTTTGTTTTGCGATACCCGACAGGGGTCATAGTGTGCTATTACAATACAGTAACGTTTAGTAGCTAGTACTGATATGTACATTATGAAATACAATAAATAAATTGAATTGAATTAGGTCTAGGTAAGCCGTGTAGTTCCCGGCAGAAATAGGACTACTCCAAGTCTTCCTAGACGTCTTCGTAGAAGGCAACTTAGGAAACACAAGCTAAACAAAGCTTATAAACATCAATGAGACCTCTTCCACCCGTCTGGCCAGTATGGAGAGTGTAGGCCAAATCCTCCGACTGCCCTGGCTAATACTTGGCTTTGGCAGTACAGAGAGGTTCGTGCTCCTGCAGTCGAGACTAAAAAAGATCCCAGGGCTGCAAGAGCCAAAGGCCATGGTTGTGGATTGGTGGAAAAAGGAATCAATGGAGACGGCAATGGCAAACCACTCAATTAACTGTGCCAAAAATCTACAGTGTGTACGTATCTTTCCAACGACAAAAGCCTGGCTCTTATTTATTTATTTATTTAATGTTTCTTCTTCTTCGTCTAAGCTCGTTCCCGGTTGCATCCTCAGCTGTGCTGCTTCGGAGCCCGGGGTGCGCTTTCCCGCTTTTTCGTCTCCAAATATAACATGCATGTCATGGTCACAAAATGGAGAAAAAATAGCCGGAACAGTTTAAATGATTTGGCTATAGTTTTACGACCGGCCGCCTGCCTGACGTCAACCCTTTTTGGGAATGCAATTGTATCACGAGATGTTTGTGCTTAGTCCTTTAGTCGCCTCTTACGACATCCATAGAAGGAGATGGAGTGGACCTATTCTAAACCGGAATAATCCCACAATAATCTAACGATTATAATACAAAAGGTAAAACTTAATGCTAAGCATTGTCTACCAGTTCACCTTAGGGACGTAGTAGAAAAGGTAGTAAATGGGGTGCAAGATTAACACTTAAAGTAATGAAAGATGAGTATTATATACAAAAAATAAAACATATTCTTGAAAATAAGATCAAAAGTGATTTAAAAAAAAAATTACAACTAGCTACCGGATTTAAACTCAAAAATCGATTTACTTCACAACAATTTATTTACACCGTTTCACTATTTATCTAAGCGACTAAACAAAAATATTACAAACCAAATAAATTTATTACAAAATGAACATAACAACACTATGACCTCACAATTATGACAAATACTAAAATAGATAACCAAACCGACAGAGTAACGACCTACTAGCACGAATAATGAAGCGGGAATGTGGCGTGGCGGTACCGGCAAGGCATCGCCTTCATAGTCTCTACCCTATTTTTTTTTTCTCCAACAATATATAATTCGTATAATTACATGAGATATATAGACTATACATATATTCATTTTATACTAATATTATAAAGCGGAAGAGTTTGTTTGTTTGTTTAAACGCGCTAATCTCAGGAACTAATGGTCCGATTTGAAAAATTCTTTTTTTGTTGGGTAGTCGTTTAGGCTATATAACATTACGTTCCGACAACCACGCGAACGAAGTCGCGGGCACAGCTAGTTACATGAGATATATAACGTCTAACAAAATATACTGAAACTATTTTAAGGGTGAATTCAGTCTGTGATATTGAACAACTTTCCCTAAGGAACATATGTCGAAATATGAAATATAATTTTTGGCTTTTCATACAGACTCGGATCAGCTGATCGGTCAACTTGTATGGGAGGCCAAAAATTATTTTTCATATTTCGATATATGTTCCTTGGGGAAAGTTGTTCAGTATCATGGACTGAATCCACCCTTAAAATAGTTTCAGTATATTTTGTTAGTCCCTGTATAGACTATACATATATTCATATATAAATTCCATTAATCCATATACATATTTACATACATAACGAATATATACTTACATAAATATGAATACATACGCATAAAACAAATATACTTAAATTATTGCAGCAAAGCTTTTAGCGATAGTGACGAATAACCAACATTTTGAAGTGATCCCGAGTTTGTGCTCTCATGATGTATTTTAAATATAGAAGAAGAAGAAGACGCTAGACGCATCGCCTTTAAACATGATTTGCGCTTTGGACCATTCAGTCCCAACAATATAAAGTGATATCGCAATAAATCATCGGTTGTGAAATGGCCCTAAAGCTTATTAAGTTAGTCAGGCCTAATTTATTCTAACATGCTAAACACGGAGCATGTAACTGTGTTTGATTAGGTCTTGCGTGGGTAGCTTTGAGAAGCAAGCATTTCAATTAAACGCTTGCTTCTGGAAACTACATAAGATTTAGAACAATATTTCTGTTAGAAATAATAATACGAGTAGGTATTCTGTTTTGCATCGAAGAGCCACATTTAATCCTTTCACTGCGAGACTTTATATCAGTCGTCGTGCTCCCAGCGCGAGGAATACGCATGATGACTGAGAAAATATTTTTGGCTCATCGGTTAGATTATTGAAAAATATTGTACACGTATTTTTCCTTTTCTCTGAGAAACAATAAATAAGGAAGATACAGCGCATTTCAATTTCGCATGACGTCACGCTTTCGTACGATTTTTACACATCGGTGACGTCACAAGCCCCCACTCTGGAACTTTGATACTCTGTATCTTTGTGAATTTTTACTTTTTTGATAAACTGAAAAATACGGGTACATTATTTTTGGATAATCTAACTAACGGACTAATTAGAGTAATACTTTTCTGACCCAGTCATCATCCCTATTGTGAATATCCATAGTTTTTGTTCGGATGAAACCGACGCTTGCGAAATAGGCACGAAAATGTTTGTCGGATTAATCCGACGTTCGCGGTTAAAGGGTTAAATCTGATATTACATACACTATTACGTCTTTATCCCTAATGGGGCAGACAGAGCATTTTGAGTCATGCGGCTCTAAGCAGACAGAGCCCAGGGTCGCATGACCCAAAGACCACTTTTGGTGTGATGGTGAGCGAAAAGGTGAAGAAAGAAATAAAAATAGTAATCGGTTGCTTTTCGTATCGCCTATTAACATGATTCGTAGTTTTGTCCATTCCCTCGATCGGCTTTTACGAAGAAGCCTTTATTTTTGGAAAAAGCGCTGGTACATTCTAATTTTCTTTTTCCAAACCAGCAAAGAAGAATTCAGTTATATATCTAGTATCTTACTAGATATACCTTAGTTTTGTTATCAATAAATGGGCAAGTGCGAGTCGGACTCGTACATTAAGGGTTCCGTACAATGTTTTAAAACGCTGAAGAAATACGTCTCTTGTATAACGACCCCCCTTTAATTTTTAACTTTATCTTATTTTTAGTATTTGTTGTTATAGTGGCCATAGTAATACATAACCGGTGAAAATTTCAAGTATCTAGTTAATGCCATTATAAAGAACGAGTTAAAAACGCTGAAAAAACACGTTACTTGTATGACGACCCTCTGAAATTTTTAACTTTTTTATTTTTAGTATTTCTTGGTATAGCGGGTACAGTAATACATAATCGGTAAAATTTTCAAGTGTCTAGCTATTACGGTTCAAGAGATAGTGCCCTGTGACAGACGGACAGACAGACAGATAGACAGACAGCGGAGTCTCAGTAATAGGGTCCCGTTTGCACCCTTCGGGTACGGAACTCTAAAAAGGTTCTATTAATATATTTTTTGCAAAAAGAAGAATAGGTGCCAACTCCAAAGTCAATTAACCTTCCTTGCTTAGGATACAGTTTTTCTGCTTTATTTTGTTCTTCTTTTGTTTTCCACACGGATCAAAAAAAAAACATAAAATGTACTTCTTCTCCTTTCGCAAAAATAGTTTAATTGAATTAAATTAAGGATTGAATTTAATTGATTGAATTTAATGGACTGAATTAAATTCAAGATTGAATTTAATGGACTAAATTAAATTCAAGATTTAATCGAATTGATTGAATTCTATGGATCTTTGTAAATAGGTGATGAGTAAACTTTTTATTCTTCAAGATATAATGACATGATTAACCATTTTGAAACTTAGTCAGATCTTTGTCCACAGCATCGCGACACCCAAGAAACCCTTGCTGTTCTGGACCGCTTAGACCTCGACACGGAGAAACCTTCAGAAGAGGAGGTGGCTCGCAAGTTTGGCTTCGAGGAGGACTACTATAAGGGCACGGTGTCATGGTGGCAGCAGCTGAAGCCCCAGATGTGGTCGTTGTTTGACGAGCCCTACAGTTCTAATGCTGCGAAGGTAAATAAATGAATAGATCTACTTCTTTATCAGGCTATAACAATTTTTTTTTCCGTGTGTGTAAGTGGCCAACTACTTAGCCATGAGGTTCCCAGCAAAGTAGAATAGGACCACTCCAAGTCTTCCCGTGGATGTCGTAGTAGGCGACGTAGGAAACACAAGCTAACTAAGACACAACTAAAAAAGACATAATGATGAAGTGGCCAACACTGATGTCTGACATAACTTGACGACTGCCATGCCACAATCACAGCCGGGACCAACGGCGTTCTGAAGCACAGAGGAGCTCAATAATTTATTTTTATGCAATATTTGGTCACCCATCTAAGTGCGGACCACGCCTGGAGTTGCTTAACTTGCGAAAGCGCTAGCAATGCGTTTTCTCACCAGGCAGGCAGGACAGTCCACTGCTATGACGACCTTCGTGGTGTAATAACACGCTAGTCCACCAATCCGGAGGTTCTGGCTTCGATCCCCAGCGAGAACAAATTGGAAAATGGCGTACTAGGCACTCCTTGGTGTTTATCTGTATATGCATTTATTAAAAAACACAGTATTGTTGAGATTGTATCCCATAACACAAGTTTAAAATTACTTTGGGGCTAGCTCAAGAAGTTTAATTCCCCAAGGCAGATAGACTTTTTCATTGCCTATGGCCTTACGTGACAAATAAAATGCAGAAAGTTGTTCTTGAAAATTTGTAATCCTTTGACTTTACGAAGTGTAAAATAACGTGAAAGTAATCTAGGCGGAAGTCTCCGTAAGTCTCAGCATTCTGATTCAAATTAATGCAAATGAAACCCTCCCTCTGATAAGTCGGTCTTTGTTTTCTGACAATCGTGAACTTGGGCTTTCGGTACAACCATTAACATACTTTAATTCACTTCATATAACAATTAATTACATGATCCTCTTATTAAGAAGCTTTGAAATTTCAAAGGAAAAGTCAAAGGTTTTACTTTGGGTATTTAGATAGAAGTATTTTTAACCGACTTCAAAGAAAGAGGAGGTTATCAATTCGAACCGTATGTTTTTTTTTTATTTGAAAGCCCATATTAATTTGGTGAAGACATGATGAAGAATTTTGGAGATATGGAAGAAACTGCTCAAAGAAAATTAATTCGGTTGCTTTTATTTTGATAAAAAGATTAATTATTAGTGATACCTACTACGTTTTTATGTTTATGATGTAATTTAAAGAATACCTCAACCTTAAAAACGATATTGAATCTTTTATTATTCATGTTAACTAGAATTTATAATTTTTTTTCTGATATTATTATACGCACGGCCGTTGCCCTCCCCGCTCGCCGTTAGTCTCCCGGTAGGTCTCTGATATTCAAATTGGAGATATTTTTTTATGAACCAGCTAGCATACCTATGACAGAATATATACTTTTAATTTTGAGGAAAGAGTATTTTCCTTCAATGTAGCTAGGATGTTCAAATGACCTTATATTTCTGAAGTCGTTTGCTTATATGTATTAACACACATTTTTCTTCTTTACAGATAATCGGGGTGATATCAGTGTTTTTCATATGCGTATCTATAATATCGTTCTGCCTGAAAACGCACCCGGACATGAGAGTGCCAGTGATCAAAAACTATACAGTGACGACTGCGAACCAAACGCAAAGCTGGGCGTTGGACAAAGTGCAAACAAACGCCCACGTAGCGTTCTTTTATATAGAATGTGTGTGCAACGCGTGGTTTACCTTAGAAATCCTAGTGAGGTTTATATCTTCTCCAAACAAATGCGAATTTATCAAGTCCTCCGTCAATATCATCGACTATATTGCAACGATGAGCTTCTACATCGACTTGATCCTCCAGAAGTACGCTTCTCACGTCGAGAACGCTGATATCTTGGAGTTCTTCTCCATCATCAGGATTATGAGGCTCTTTAAATTGACGAGGCACTCGTCTGGTCTCAAAATTTTGATCCAGACTTTTAGAGCGTCAGCCAAAGAGTTGACGCTGTTAGTCTTCTTCTTAGTATTGGGGATTGTCATTTTCGCCAGTCTTGTGTATTATGCTGAGAGGATACAAACCAATCCCCATAATGACTTTAATAGTATACCATTGGGATTGTGGTGGGCGCTGGTTACCATGACCACTGTAGGTTATGGTGATATGGCGCCAAAAACGTATGTTGGGATGTTTGTTGGAGCGTTATGTGCTTTGGCTGGGGTAAGTTTATCGTAATCTTCAACCCAACACCTTTTATTCTATTATGTTATTTAAAAACTCAAAAGTATTCATTTCATTAAAGTAGTTTCGTTATTATTATTACCGAGAAGTAGCCCAACGAAACTTTTTTCCTTTCTTTTCATTACTTGTTATGACAGAACTCTTGTTTTTTCTTTTAAAGTTGGTTTAAAAAACTTTTTTTTTTGCTGTTTCTAGCTCTCTTTTGCTTTCTTATTCTTTTCCTAAATTAAGGTGTCATGATCAAAAATTATTTTTTTTCTATTTTTGATTTCACTAAGTTTTCGAAATTTATTTAGTCGAATCTTAGAATATTTTTAAAATTCTAATCGTATCTCATCGTCTTAAATATTCACTCAAAGCTTAGATTTCATGTACGTTGAGATGTAAAGACGTTATTAATATTAGATTATACTTTATGCTGAGATCAGCTCAACATCTCAAGGCAATTTTTGAACATTAAAGTTAAGTACCTAATTCAAGCATTACACCGATTCAGGTAGGCATTAAATTTCGTAAACGTTTTAAATTTCGTAGTTTAAACGTAGTAATTTTCTGTTCACATGTCCCTATTTTATAATGTGTTTTCTTGAATTTTACTTAATTTATTGGGTATACTACACGACATGCTCGAGTGTTTCTTTTTTTTAAAAGATAATAAGTCTAAATTTTGACTAAAAGATATCACTTATTAATAAGATCGCCTTTATTTATAAAACGTATATTTTTAATTTACATATTAAGATTTTCTTATTGTTTAAAAAATAAATTCTATGTAAGGTACTTACCTGTCTTTGTTGAAGCATTTTTAATAAATTTTAAATCTTCCAGGTATTGACGATAGCCCTTCCCGTGCCCGTCATAGTATCAAACTTTGCTATGTATTATTCTCATACACAAGCAAGGGCCAAATTGCCCAAGAAACGACGAAGGGTCATCAACGTCGAGCCTACAAGGCCACCCATGCGTGAGTAACAACACAACAACTCATGAAAGCACTTTCTAATATTTACACCAATATTAATATTTTAAGCGTTCATATTTATAAGATCTTTATTAATATTAATTAATGATATTTTATTATTAATGTAATTATTTATAAAATTATTAACATTTGAATTTGTTTGTATTAATATCACATGTAAAGATATTTCTAATAGTATGTTAACTCTGGCGCCCAGTACCGCATAGGTCTCTTAGCTACTTTAGACATTTCAGGGGGTTTATAAAAATACAGCTTCATGTCCGCGTTGTAGTGTGCAACTACATTGATGGTAAATAGAAGATACGATAATTTCGATATTGTCCATTTTTTTTGTCTGCGAGTATGATGTCGTCTAATAGGACAACTGTTGCGGTTTTTTTTTGCAGTTTAGCCCAAGGTACGGTTTACACTTCCAAGCTTGCTTTTTTGGCATCATAATTGAAATACTATTAGAAATATACTTATATTATGTATACTGGCTGTCTCACAACTAACTTTAATACTAACTCACATATCTTCTACTGCTTGATTTCAATGGCAAATAAATGTTACATTATTTGTGTGTTATAGTATAACTAAAATGTCACAACAATCAGGTGCACCGGGAGTTCCAGGGGCGCCCGGGGCCGGAGGTCAAATAACAGCTGGCATGGGACCCCAAGCAGTAAACCGTAGGATGAACGCTATTAAAACAAACCATCCCAAAGATATGATGGGACCTAATATGGGTAAGATCGAATTCTTTATTAATAACAGCAACGCAACAGCAGGGAGAAACGATGAAATGTTTCATAATTTCCTGACTCTTGTATTATAAACAACAATAAAACTTGATATTTGCTTACGTAATGTGACTTGTCTTGTAATTTAGAGGTTATATCTGACTTTTTGAATTGGAAGACAAAGTACTCGCATTAATGAAACCTAAAATATACTTTCACATAAAAAAACTTATGTCATGACAGTCACGCTATGTAACCAAAAGTTTGAACCTTAATATTTTTAGATATTAAGTTTAGTTTTATATAAACCAATCCACATTTTCTGACTGGCTGTCAGTAGGAATTATACAGATTTATGTGAAGGTGTGAAAATAATGACCACTAGTAGTAAAGCACTGAGTGTAAGAATTCACAAAGTAGAAGAAAACTAACAAATAAATCAATTGATGTTTTAACGATTTCGATCTAACACTAGACTAAAATTGGAACAACACTGTGTAAATATAGACAACACAACCAAATTAACATAACCACTTACAAAAATAACATTAAAAATAAAAATATTAAATATATTATTAGTAAGGATTAAATATCACCAGTACCAGTGAATATTCAAATTGTATCGAATGATGAAAATAATTTTATTATTTATAATATATTTATCGATGTTACTGATGATATTGAAATTAATTAAACTAATATAAATGAGGTAACTCTACTCACTAAACTAACTGTAGCTTATGCAATGTAATCCTCCACAGATGGTGATCGTAGCGAGCTTGAAGCTATGATCCAAACAACACCAAACAACTGCAAAAGAAAAAATTTAAACATGCTTTAGAAATGAACACACATACGACGTTGGCTCCCGACTGGGCTTTATATATTGCCTGCACCCACGGATTTAGCTTACAGGAATGCTACTAAACCTTTAGTCACTAACAAATCATCGATATCATTATCATCATTGCACATGGCAATATCTTCAAGCAGCACTAAAAGGAGCCGCAATAGGTCCTATTGCTTCGCGGGCATCAGAAGGTTCGAAACTTTGAAAATTGTGGTATTGACCCCCAATAGACTAGTTTCTGCTTTGCTGCTTTTCTCCATTGTCGGTGTTGTCGTAGATTTGAGTTCTTAAATGTGTTTAACCATTTTTATTTTTAATTGTTCATGTCTGTGTCGTGCGTCAATTTTATGTGTTTTATTTTAAAGCTAGTGTTATGTCATTATGTGAGTGATTTGCGTTACTGAATATCTTTTCAGGCAACCATCACCAAACATCAGCATTAAACAATACACCAAAAGAAGCATACATATCGGTACACATTTATAGAATTATGTATCACACTAACACTCCTCACAAAATATAATGGCAGTGTTAACATCGTCTTGTTAAAGCTTTTTATGTTTTTCGAAACTAGTTTTTGTATTTTATTAAAAAATATACACATAACACATATTAGTACAAATAATACTTTAAAAATAATTGTTTCCCCATTTTCAGCACTTATTGGTGTGATATTTCTATTTTATGTTGTTGTGAATTGTTTGTACCCGTGAAAGTTTTGTGGTTTTTAATATCCTCCAATTCTTTTTGATTATACTCAACAATTATATCTTGTGTCATATTTTATTGTATAGTCTTATTCGTAACCTTTATCTTTGAATCTCATAGTTTAAAAATTAAAACTTTATATAGAACAAATTCAAATTGATCTATTAGGCATGGAAACTGCATGTTTTAAGAATAATTGATAAAAAAAACTAATACTAAATCAATATTTGCATCTTCAGACGTATTTGAAATACTAACAAAATATATTTTTTGACAGTTGCAACTCTGATGCCTGGAATGGACATATCAGTCACCACAAGATTAACTCCAAGCCCTCGAGATATGAGCCCCGCACTAGCTATAGCACTACCCATGATGAAGTCAGTCAACATAGTTCCAGCGCAATGCTTCGACAACATGGCTTTTCACGGAGAGAAACCTGAAGGTAGAAATGAAAGTGACAAAGAAGGCAGTAAAAATACTAGTCGTCAAGAATCTGTTGAATCTGATAATACAATTAGAGTAAATAATTATAAAAATGAAATATACATTGACAAAAACGAAGAAAGAACAGATGCGAGGACGCCATTGCTTAGAGATCACAAAATTGAATCACTTGATGAAAATAAACTGCGCGAAAACAAGATTGAGAAGCGAAAGTCTTCTGCTTCAACATAACAGTTAGTTATAGATATTAATATTAATGCTACTGCTAAACATGAATTCAACGAGACCAATAGAACTAAGAATCATTTCAATCTTCCTGTTGCGCTATCTTCTTCAAGTGTTAGTGGAGTCATTTGTGAATAAGATAGTTTGCGTAGTTGAAGGTGATTTTGTAATATTGTCGACGAAATGACTGAAAATAATACAATAATTAGATACAACCAGTTCAAAATTCATGATGGAACCATTTTATAAGTAGCAAATAGTAAAAAAGTAATAAGTAAAATTAAATAAAAATCACTTTTAATGAAATGAGATTTACATTTTCGTGAAAATTAAATAGTTACTACAGCATTAGAATTACTTTTTGCCTCACTTAATATGAAATTAAGTTACTGAAATTTCGTGTCATGTAAAATATTACATTTTCACCTTTGGGATAGATGGTTGTATAATTCTTAATGTCAGCTGGGGACGAAATGTGAAATGCCTTTAATAAACAGTGCTATGACCCTATGTTAATGGACTTTATCTCTTAAGATGAGCATTCAAAGGCCGTGATAGGTTTAAGTTAGCATAAGCAGTGTTTAAAGCACTCGTTTTACACGTAATATGTTAGAATAGCCTATCACAAAATAGTTTTAATGTATGTCAGTTTCTTTTGTCTAGACATTTTAAACAACCTCGGCGTGTTTATTCAAAGTTACTAAAAGATAAACGGGCAAGTGCGAGTCGGACTCGTACATGGAGGGTTCCATTCCGTACCACCGTACAATGTTTTAAAACGCTGAAAAAACACGTTTCTAGTACGACGACCCCCTTTAATTTTTAACTTTATCTTATTTTTAGTATTTGTTGTTATAGTGGTCATAGTAATACATAATTTGTGAAAATTTAAAGTATGTAGTTAATGCCATTATGAAGATCTAGTTAAAAATGCTAAAAAAACACGTTTTTTGTATGACGACCCCCTTTAATTTTTAAGTTTTTTTATTTTTAGTATTTGTTAGTAGTACATAATCGGTGAAAATTTTAAGTGTCTAGCTATTACGGTTCAAGAGATAGAGCCCTGTGACAGACGGACAGACAGACGGACAGACAGCGGAGTCTCAGTACTAGGGTCCCGTTTGCACCCTTTGGGTACGGAACCCTAAAATAACAAATAATGTCGCACTTATTTGTTTAAAACTTTATCAATTTATAATTCGTTATAAAGTTAAATAATTTAAATAAATTTGTCAATTGTTTTCAATTATTTATCAAAGAACATATCAAAACTTGTAAACTTTGTTTAAGTTGTCGTACTATTGATTGAAAGTACAATGTTATAATGATTTTACAAAATTGTTTAAGGCCGTACCTAAATTTTCCGGGTTCCAGTACTGCCCCCATTTAAAATAAATCATTTTTAAAGAAAACGAAGCCATCATTTAAAATTTTGCTACTACCTAGTCCTAGATAATCCTTCAAAGTATTTTATGAACTACTGTTTACAGTTTAAAGTGGAAACGTTAAGCTTTACTACGCACATTTGCGAAAAACGGCCACTTTTGGCAAATGTGCGTAGTAAAGCTTAACGTTCTCATTATAAACCGTAAACAGTAGTTCATAAAATACTTTGAAGGGTTATCTAGGAATTCGTAGTTCGTATTCGTATTAATTTTAAATAATGTCTCCGTTTTCTTTGAAATGATTTATTTTAAATGGGGGCAGCACTGGACCCCGGAAAATTTAGGTACGGCCTTAAGATGTCGAGACAAGAGTATGACCATTTAATCATTACGTATAATCAAAATAATGACCAGATTTAACATAGTTAAGTTTACTGTCCATTAGCGAAGCAAGCATGATCTGTACTGGATTCCAAAGGCCGCAAAATATAATTATAATGTAATGATGTCGAAGCATGTTACACATTCTTATGCAAATTCTTTTTTTTTGCGACCCATTGACGAAGCATGTGGATTTAAGGCCGTACCTGAATTTTCTGAGGTCCAGTGCTGCCCTCATTTAAAATAAATAATTTCAAAGAAAACGTAGACATCATTTAAAATTTTGCAACTACGAATTCCTAGATAACCCTTCAAAGTATTTTATGAACTACTGTTTACGGTTTATAATGAGAACGTTAAGCTTTACTACTTACATTTGCCAAAAGTGGCCGTTTTACGCAAATGTGCGTAGTAATCTTAACGTTCTCACTTTAAACTGTAAACAGTACTTCATAAAATACTTTGAAGGGTTATCTAGGACTTGATAGTTGCAAAATTTTAAATGATGTCTCCGTTTTCTTTCAAATGATTTATTTTATATGGGGGCAGCACTGGACCCCAGAAAATTTAGGTAAGGCCTTAATATGTGTTATTCAATTTATATATATAAAGTCAATAAAATTATATGTAACGTATATTTAATTTAAATAGGTAAACAAAAAAAATCCTTATAACACTAATTTATAAGAAATAATTTACAGAATTGGTAATAACATATCATTTGAAAATGCTAAGTGATTTGTCAATTATTTTAACTTATTAAAATGTATATA
The DNA here is from genome assembly GCA_963576875.1 of Acrobasis repandana. NCBI lineage: Eukaryota > Metazoa > Arthropoda > Insecta > Lepidoptera > Pyralidae > Acrobasis > Acrobasis repandana. Next base: position 2,089,018 of record OY756230.1, on the reverse strand, counting down.
TATATTATTATTACAATGTCCTTTTGATTGCCCATTTGTATGTATTTTCAACATACATTGAACATTGGTACTGGTTTCGACTACAAAATTATACAAGCCCGAGGAATCCTTACAGACACATATTCGTTTCAAATAAGTAAACAATCGTTAAATTACAATGTATATAGCGAAATTATAACGTAGCGTTAATAATTTTATATCTTGGCGGTTACATATATTATAAATCACTTATAACTCACACAGAGACACATATCATCCGCACTTTCTTTCATTCTTGGTGTTATATATTTATTTACTGTATATATGTTAACTAACTAAAAATAAGGTTAAGCGTAGATAGCAGTCAAAACAATTATTTCATTAAACATCAATCATATTTTTAAATTGGTAAAATGACTGTAATGTCCTCTTTAAAAATTCTAGACGTTTTATTTTATGTTAATGACGAAAAGTAACTTATGGTAAGTAAGGAGAAAAACGCTTTATGCAGGCTGCTTTTAATAGGGCGTTTTGGGAATCCTTGGGGGAGGTCTATGTCCAGCAGTGGACTTCCTGTGGCTGATAAGATGAGGGAGTAATAAACTAGTTGGCGTGTCTGATTGGTATTGTACTAAGTTTGTGAAACATTTTAGTATAAATAAAAAGAAATCTTATATTACTTTCAATAATATTCATACAAAATTACAGTTTCCACTTTTTTGTATAAATATTATGTTTGAAAAAAAAAACCAAGAGGACGTAAATAAATATGTAAGATCGTTTAAATCATAAAAATGCGAAGTAAAAGATTAAAAATCGTTGCTTAGCAACAGTATCGCGAAGCACAAATTATTAAGATTATGTTATATAATTATAAAAAATTAAATTGGTAAACGTTTGTCTAAATTTGCGGGACCTTAAACAATTTGAACTTACCTGTCTTTTGTTCAAAATATTTTTTCTGTTTAGGTTTAAAATTAAAAATAACTTATAATTTTGTTGATGCAGACTAAATACGCATAAAATGCAATAATTTTAGTGTTGTGTAGATAGCACAAAGTTATGTTTTAATAAAATATATTTGTATATAATTTAGGCATAACTTTTAGTACATATTGTAAAGGAATGTACCAATTCGTAAAAATTACCAACTTTTTGGCAAAATAGCGCAACGTGTTCAGAAAATTCATAATTCTGAATTTTTAATTTTTTTATTCATTGAAAAATAACTCCCATGACTTTTTCTACCAGATTTTTTAATTACGCATTTTTTTATGTACACAAAAAAAACATTTATTACTAATCTGCGCTTAAAAAGCTATTTTGCTGAATGTATATAATTAATATGGAATTAGCGGACCACTACTGTTTTTTGAACCTTGATGTTAGCTAATATATTTTGCAATTTGAAAGTAGCTCATCAATATTTTGAGACAATAGTTATTATATGAAACCTTCGAATTTTTATTTTTATTTCAATTCAAATAATAAATAACTATACTAATAACTTCTAATCGATATTTTCTTCTAAGTATTTGATACGAAACAAAAAAAAAATACGAGTACGAACAACATTTACATTTTTAGATAATTTGTATGTTATTAATTGTAGTTAAGTTTCTATATTTTTAAATAAAAACATCTGTCAACAGATGTCTCAAAATATTTTAGATTTATTTCCAAAGCACCATCATTTCATTTCGTATCATGTTTCCGAAATATGAATCCAATAAAAGATTTATTAAAACGTCAAGACCCGGTAATAGCCAATTTCTTCCGTAATATCAGCTTATTTCATTTGGGTACTTAATGTGAAATTCGTTGATGAACGTAAAATAAAACTTTTTTTACACTTTTGTAAGATTATTTCGCCATACTGATGGTATACCAAAATGTAAATCAATGGCACAAATCGGATGGAGTTTTTGTGCCATTTTTTGAAATTTTGTAATAGTCGAAGAGGTGGAGACCATTTTTGATAAAATAAATGGAGCTGGAATGAGAACTTAAATAATAAATATTGTAAAATATCAAATTCTCAATATTTTTAAATCAAAATAGGTGTGCCTATTTTGATTTAAAAATAATGAGAAAAATTATTATTTTTATAACTCTAAATACTAGTAACAACATTCCTAACAATCATTGCCTTGTGCAAATTCTCCACGGTGTATTTAGGTGGCCATGCATTTATTTTTCGTTAATGAATGAGAGAAATAATTAAATGGCAATTTGTTAAAAAAATAGAAAGAAAAAAAAAGAAAAAAAGCGTCTTTAATTCTGCAAGGTTATCGCATTCAATTTACAAACGACAGTACTACTCGTAGAATTAACAAAGTATTATATTATCTTTTTACCTATTCCTTTCTACATTTTGATAAAATTAAATAAAATAAGAAACAGTTTATGTTATGAGTTGTTGTTAAATTTGATCCAATACATTTATTAAATTTCTTAATTCTTTCTACATTTAAGTCTAAAAAATTTACTTAAAAATGAATTAGTTTTTATTAAGTAAATGACATTCTTCAGAAAAGTGATAAATTTTAGAAAAAAAAACGTTTTTTTATACAAAATTGGACTCTAGCTCTTCGTCTAACAATTGTAAATTCTTGTTTGATAAAATTTGCAAGCAATGACGTAGGTTAAGGCTTACACAGTGAGTAAACAGGGCTTGTATCTTATTGTATAGCGTTCTATATATAAATATACAATTTTGAACAATACGAAAACAAATTATTTGAAATATTGTTCATTAAATATGTGAAATTATATAAGTGTTTTATTTACCTACCTACCTACAAACCATATTAGTAAGATATTGGATATTTAAAAAAAATCGATGCAGCAATAGTAACCTCTAAGTATCAACTATTTTAGGGGTGAATTCAGTCCATGATACTGAACAACTTTTCCGAAGAAACATAATAATATACTTATCTAAATATGAAAAATGATTTTTTGTCTCTCATACAAGTTGACCGATCAGCTGATCAGAGTTTGTATGGAAAGCAAAAAAATATTTTTCATATAGGTTTTTACCAATTTTCCTTGGGGAAAGTATCATGGACTGATTTCCCCCTTTAGGTAAATAGTTTCAGTATATTTTGTTAGACATTAGGTATATATACTTCCATGCTGAAAAAAACTAAGAATGTACCAGCTGCTTGTCTTCCCGCGCAGATCGTAAAAGCCGATCGAGTAAATGGACGAAAATGCGAATCATATGTTAATAGCAAAATGCAGCTAGCAACCTATAACTATTTTAATTCCTTTTTCCATCTTATCGCCCACCATCACGCTATAAGCCTTTGGGTTTTGCGGCCCCGGGCTCTGTCTGCTTAGAGCCGCAAGACCCAAAATGTTATTTCTGCCCCATTAGGGATAAAGACCTGATAGTGTTTACAACGCGCGGGACCCATAAGTATTAAAATACCATTTTCTTTGGCATAAAAAAGTGTGCAGCCGCCTGGGCTTATGTAGGGAATTTCATTTTTTTTTGGGTTTTTGATTGTTATTTTCATTTTATTATAATATAATAATCTAGAATCTTGCAAGCTAAATTTGAGTCACTTCCCAGTTTCTGATTGAGATGAAATGTTGTATGACTGCCTTGACCACTGGACCGCGGAGGTCCAGTGGTCAAGGCGTTTGCCTTGTGATCCGGAGGCCATGGGTTCAAATCCCACTGGGAAGAATACTTTGTGAAAAGTTGTTTCCAGTCTGTTTAGGATATTGCAGGCTTGAATCACCTGATTATCCGAAAAGAAAGATGATTCCGTGCTTCGGAAGGCACGTACAGCCGTTGGTCCCAAACGCCATCTAGCGTTTATACCTATCCTAGGATTGGTTCTGGTCTACCCTTTGGGTTGCAGAGGTCAGACGGCAGTCGCTCTGTGTAAAAACCAGTAACCTCGTCAAATCGCCTAGGTTAGGTAGCGGACCCCGGGCTCTGAAGCGTAACCGCTGACGATTCAACCGGGAATACGCTCGGATGATGATGAATAATCTAATATATAATGTGGTTCGATTTATTACGCATATGTCAATTTACACGTTGTATATGTAAAACAAGGTAAAAAACACTACTGCCTCTAAATTCCTAAAACTTACATTTAAACATACACGGACTCTAAAAACATCACACGCTCTTTTTTTGGGGCACTCCTGTTATTATTGTAACAAAAATGAACATAAATGAAGGGAACATTTTATCCTTTAAAAGTGATTAACATGTCCTAAGGCTATTTATAATACATGTCCCAATGTCCCAAAGGGTAAAACATGCCAATAAACGTGAAATTGGAAACCACAATGCTTACTGGGTACCAAAGGATGAATAAATTGGTTAAAAATGATTTAAACATCCCTTTGGGGTTTGAAGTGATAAGAATTATTTTTCATGTTTGATTTTTGGCAGTAAGAACTTTATTTAAATAAGAGAGAAAATAATCGAAATAAACAAAAAACAAATAACGGGTGAGAATGTTTTGAAGTTACTACAATCTGAATAAGACCAATTTTAAAGTTTCCAATATTTCTTTTTTAAAGAAAAAAATATTAATGAATAACTACTTATAATTGGTGATTTTTCAATAAAACTGCTGTATATCATACATTTTCTTCGTCTAAGCGCGTTCCCGGTTGCATCCTCAGCTGTGCTGCTTCGGGGCCCGGGGTGTGCTTTCCTGCTTTCTCTTCTCCAAATATAACATGCAGTCAATGGTCACCCAAGGATGCCAAAGACCTTGCAAAATGGAGAAGAAGTAGCCGGACTAGTTGAAATGATTTGGCTATATTTTTCCGACCGGCCGCCTGCCTGACGTCAACCCACTTTGGGAATGCAATTGTAGCACGAGATGTTTATGCTAAGTCCTTTAGTCGCCTCTTACGATATCCACAGAAAGAGATGGAGTGGTCATATTCTAACCCGAAACCACATGGGTAATGTATATCATACATAATACTACTAAAAGCTGCGACACTAATAAAATAAATGAATAGATAAGACAAATCAAACTGTCTGAGCTAGCCTCAAAGTAAGTTGAAATTTGTATTATGGGATACTAACTCAACGATGCTACAATTTTATAATACATACATGTAGGTATACATTTATTGGCTGATCTATGCTTTTTATTAGGTTTCATCCTCGTTTCACGAGGTAATAGTAACAGAAATGTATTTTATATCACATAGGACAGTATAGAGTACGATCATTGAATATAACTAGGAGACCTGGGTCAATTGATTCAGGTTGGAAGATCTAGCTTCAAAGAGAAGGAGGTCTGTCGACGAATACGACTCGGCTGGGCAGCGTTTTACGCAGTGTCGTCTCTTCTAAAAAACTTCAGTGCCTCAAGACGAAAGTTGACAACGTGTGTTACCAGTAATGACTTATGGCTCTAAAACGTGGTCCCTTACTATAGGTCTCATAAGAAGGCTCAAGGTCGCTCAACGCGCTATGGAGCGGGCGGATTAGCTCGTTGAAGTGGCAGTGGGTGAGACACATAGCGGCACTAACGAAATAAATATAAATATATACGGACAAATCACACAAATCACACTGATTGGAATGAGTTAGCCCTAAAGTAAGTTCGAGACTTGTGTTATGTGATACCAATTCAACGATATAATATTTTATAATAGATAAACATCCAAGACCCTGTCAACCCAAAAAAGATCATTTTCCATCTCGACCTGACCGGGGATCGAACTCGAGACTTCCGGTGTGACATGATGAACACTATGCAACAGAGGTCGCCATTGCGTTTACGCAGCTGTGTTTATGCTGTCGTATTCTAAACAAAGTTAAAATCATCAAAACGTGTGGTATATCAGGAGGGCCCCATAAACAAGGGTAAACCCGGCTAATCCGGATACCGGCTGTACAATGAAGATACGCCATAAATTAAATAGACTACACATGGATCACTTTGACGGTAGGCCTCCCCTTATGACCGAAGCCCGTCTGAACACAATTTTTTTAAGAGCTTTTCATTCTGGTAGGTGAGAAAAAACTGAAAATGTACCACCTGCTTCTCTTCCCGCGATTATCGTAAAAGCTAAACGAAGAAATTATGAAAATGTGAAAGTTAAAAAGCGATGCGGCTAGCACTCTTCACTATTGTCAGTCCTTTATTCACCTTCTCGCCAACAATCACGCTAAAAGTAGCCTTTGGGTCTTGGGGCCCGCTCTGTCTGTTTAGACCATCAAGATCAAAATTGTTATGTCTACCCCATTAGGGATAAAGACCTGATAATGTCTGTGTGTTGAGAGTCTTGCAACCTTCTGTGGATTGTCTCACTACCTAGTAACTAGATATCCTATGATGCATTTGTTAAAACGTTGTCGCCTTTTGAAAACTTCTGCCTTAGCAGCTCGGGTCGTCGCGCTTTGTGGCCTGCCCACTGCTACTTTAATGAGATTAGCTCATAGCGCTGAGTGATTGACCTTTGTTTTTACGGATCTTCCCGAATAGATTCGATCTCGTTGAAAAGTACAAACAATAAAAATAACTCATCTTAATAGAAAATATGTAAGCAATGAAAAAAATCGCAGCATGTGGGATTCGAATGCACCACCACAAATCGATACCGTGTGTGCTCAACAAACTGCGTCATCGTGATTTGAAATCACCATGACGAATTTCTTCATTTGATACTTTTAATTTTTTTAGCCGAAGTTCTGTAGCCGAAGGGTGCAAACGGGATCCTATTACTGAGACTCCGCTATCTGTCCGTCTGTCTGTCTGTCCGTCTGTCCGTCTGTCCGTCTGTCACAGGGCTCTATCTCTTGAACCGTAATAGCTAGACACCTGATATTTTCACCGATTATGTATTACTGTGGCCGCTAGAACCACAAATACTAAAAATAAAAAAAGGTTGAAAATTAAAGGGGGTCATCATACAAGAAACGTGTTTCTTCAGCGTTTTAAAACATTGTACGGTGGTACGGAACCCTTCATGTACGAGTCCGACTCGCACTTGCCCGTTTATTAATTTAGATAAGGTATCTTTCTACATCTTCTTTATTTTGTGTAGCATGTCGGATAACAATTAATTATTGTTATTACGTTACATTTGAATATTTAAACGTGTGCCAATTTGAACACGCGTAACATGTATCCACAGGTTTATGCGTACGATAATAATTATACCCAGTAAGTACATACAGGTGATTTTTAACTTCGTAGCTATATTATAGGAAATAAAAAAATAGGTACTTATTCTGTCATTCATTATGTACCTATCTTGTTTCATAATAAAAACCAAAGATATCAGCCGACACATTTGTCAGCTGATATCTTTACCAAAATCTCCTATTTGAATGTCACCGCTCGCTACTGGAATCGTGGAGGACGGCGGCGGGCGGCGAGCGGGGAGGGCAACGACCACGCGTATAGTCAAGTTAGTAGGTTAGCCATTTATTATATTTGGGAGAAAAAATTGACAAAAAAATTGTCTTTTTTTTCTTACGTTTTTGTTCTATTAATGATTCTGATGCCAAGATAGCTAAGGAGTGTAAAATCAACCTTTATGTACTTAGTTGCAAAAAGACGAAATATACAATCACTTGTGGTGACCCATCCAAGTGCGGACTACGCCAAGTGTCATTTAACTTAGCTTTCGCAAGTAATGCGATAAAACGCGGTAAAAGAGGTTAATGTTTATAGACTATGAATTTTATACTATATTTGATGTCAGTCAGTCAGTGTAGCACTTACGTTAGATGAAATTAAAAATTATATACACCTGTAAAATTCCGTTAAATTGTGTAAAAAATTCCGTGTAAAATTAAAAGATTTTTACAGGTTTATGTAATTTTTTGCATGTAAAATTACATAATTTTTAGTAAAATTACATAATTTTTAACAGTGTAAAGGCATCTTACATAGCTTGACGACTGCCACACAATGATAAAAGCCGGGACTTTAGGGTTGCCATCTTTAAAATAATAAGAGAAGTTGGGCATTTGGAACAATGTGGAAGAATTTGAATCATGTCATTGGCGATGTGGCTTTGTTTGATTCTCATTGTCATCTACATACCCATTATTACGATGAAACTATCTTAAGATGCTTTTATTTAACGCGCCCTGTTTATTGCTTTTTGGGTCAAATCTTGCAAATTAATTTTGAGCCACTTTGATTAAGATGAAATTTTGTATGCTAATATAAATCAGATGATAATACAATGTTAATGACTAGAAGCTGGTCTGATGATGGAAGCGGAATATGGCTATAGAAACCCTGTAATAAAACTACGCAACACCATCGAGTTTGGGCTTATTACCTACATAATTTGTCTTGACAAGTTCTTAGGCCTGACAATAAAGCTTGTACGAAAAAAAAATTATTTTTTCTCCAAAAACTTATTCGTTTTTTAGCCTCTGTCTGCCACGTTCGAGACAAAGACGTGACAGACATAAGTAGCATTACCTCGAGTAAGTATGAATGAAAGATCATTTTCCTTTTCCGGCGTTATCGCGTAAACTGTTATCTAAAAATGTCGCATATCTACGTGGAAACGCGATATACTCGTAAGAGGTTGATGTTCATAGACTATGAATTTTAAATTTATTTTATGTCTGTGTCAGTGATGTAGCTACACGACTCAAAATAAAATTAGGTAAGGATTGCGAAAGCGATTTCTCGAGAATGATTCGACAATTTCGCGCAGGGCGGGCTGCTTGGCGTCAAGAAATTTTCCCGTTCATGGAGAAGAGGCGCGTGTCGCTTCTCGCCGCATTTCACGCGTAGGCCATATAAATAAATAGTGTCATAGAAGTTTAAATACATATATACCTGTGATATACAAAGTGGAAGGGACATACCCGTAATAAATTGAACCACGGGCTATACTAGATCACTTAAGTATAATGAAATTAAAATAAGAGTCAAAAAACAAAAAATAATTTCGACATTCAAATACAAATCGCCCGGGCGGCCGCACTCTTTTGTATGGAAATGCCGATTTTTTTTTGTTTTTTTGGCTGTTATTTTAATTTCATTATACTATAATGATCTAGTATAGACCGTGGTTCGATTTATTACGGGTATGTCCCTTCCACGTTGTATACTATATATCGCACTGTTATTGTATAAATATTGTCATGTAGCTACGATTTATCCTACAACTAAATCTGTTAGGATGAATGCACGATAGGATACAAATGTGATGTGAAAAGATCTACAAACTACTATCGTTTGTATTCTATTCCTAAGGTACGCGTATCACTATATCTATCCGCTTAACATAAACCGTGCCATCACAATAATGCGGCACTCCATTTTATCTGCTCGACTTCTATGCGGAGTGCGGAAATTCCCCGACGTTATATATCCAGCCGTGTTTTATAGTGTCATTCGTTTTCAGTTTATTCACTCAATAACTTAACACAGCCACACAGCTGATGTAACAATAGCTGCTATAAAGGTTTTATCACGAATGAGGTAGACAAAGGCCGTAACACTCAAATGCTGCTTTTAGCGGAATGAAAATAGTGATGGGTTGAATGTTAATAGGTGATGCGGTTAGCATTACCGCATTATCTATTGACATTCAGGTTCTCGCATTTTCTTTCAATCAAGTGGTACATTCTACGTTGTTTTTTCCTCTAGATCAGATATTTTTATTATAAGGATATTAAAAATATCTACTGGTACTAAAGGTAACTATCTCTGTCCGCATATCATAAACCATCACAATAATGTGGCACTCTATTTTTTCTGCTTGACTTCTATGCGGAAATTTCCCAAAGTTATCTAGCAGTATTTTTTACAGTGTCACTCGTTTTTAGTTTGTTTGCTCAATAACTTAACAAAGCTGATATTCTATGACAGTTTTATCATGAGGTAAAGTCTATGACCGTAAGACTCAAAGGCCCCTTTTAGCGGAAAAGTGTATGTGAGCATAATAAAGAAAGAAATCAAAATAGAGATGGGTTGCTAACCGCATTAAAATAAGCTGGTACATTTTACGTTTTATTTTTTATCAGATATTTTATATATAATAGGATACTAAATATCTACTAGTACTAAAGGTAACTATATTTATCCGCTTATCATAAACCGCGCCATCACAATAATGCGGCCCTTCATTTTATCTCCGCGATTCGTATGCGGATATTTACTCGCGTTATCTAGCATATTATTTATGGTGTGCGTCACTCGTTTTTACGTTTATTTATACATTTACAGAGTAGAATGAGCGGTGGGTCGCAATATACAAAAGCCATTAGTGGTATTCTAACCTATTCTATTCCATATTCTATTCTAACCAGGAGCCACACGGGTAAAACGGCTATTCACGTGAGTGACCCGTGTAACATATAGTAATGTCTGTGTTTCACGATAGTTTTAACGAAAAAAAAAGAAATACGAGTACCTAGTGCAATGCTTTTAAAATGAGTTTCCGACATACAGACCGAAAGCCTGAGCAAACAGTCACACCGCTTTGTCTCTGCAAACATTATTAAAAGATGTTAATTTCTGCAAGTTTATCGTCCATTCAGATTCATAAATTATAAATTAAGTAATTTCATAATTTATGAAAATGATGCAAGTGCATCATTTAGGAGAAACAATGCAAGTAATTTCATAATCTGCAATACAAAATATGAACGTAGTTTTAGTTTAAGTGGCGTTATTTATTCTATTATATCTCAAAACAACTTGAAAAGGCTCATTTTCCAAATTTTCCTGGCTGGAACAATGTAGTTTGGCATTTACATTCTACAAATAAACCAACAATAAATGTGACGAAATATTTCTACAATGTCCTGAACTTTTATTCTATTATTTTAGATATGGCTGATATAAACAACTATAGGCCAATCTCGCTGGCCACTGTTATTTCGAAAGTATTGGATAGCATGCTTAATACACAGTTAAATAAATACATTAGACAGCACGATAACCAATTTGGATTCAGACAGGGACTGTCAACAGAAATTGCTATTCTGTGTGTTAAACAGACTATAACTTACCATACGAAACGAAAAATCCCAGTATTTGCCTGATTTCTGGACCTGTCCAGGGCTTTTGACTTGGTTTCCTACGACATATTATGGAGAAAACTTAAAGAAAGTCGTTTACCAGTTGAGCTCATAAATATGTTTAAATATTGGTATGGTAACCAAGTCAATAATGTAAGATGGGATGGAGCTCTGTCTAAATCATATGAGTTGGGGTGCGGGGTGAGACAGGGGGGACTCAGCTCGCCCACGCTCTTCAACTTATATGTGAATGAGCTGATAGGCGAGCTTAGCCGCACCAGAGTAGGTTGTTTCATCGACGGTGTAAGCGTAAATAACATCAGTTACGCTGATGATCTCATGTTGCTGAGCGCGTCTATTTGCGGTTTGAGGAAGCTGGTTTCAATATGTGAAAAGTACGCCAACTCCCACGGTTTGATTTACAATGTCAAAAAAAGCCAAATCATGGTCTTTGAGGCCGGGAGTAGACAGATTGACAAGGTCCCACCGGTTTTCCTCAACAAATGTGAGCTCCTTAGAGTGTACAGTTTTAAATATCTTGGACATCTGTTAACCCCTGTCGGCTAACTATCCAAAAAAATCTCGTAATGCCCTTCTTGTGCAATACAAAAATGCTTTTAGGGTGTTGTTGAGGTTGCCTCGCTTTTGTAGTGCATCAGGAATGTTCGCCGAGGCTCACGTAGACTGCTTTTACGTAACAATGCGTAAAAGGTGCGCATCCCTGGTGCGCAGGGTGCGGGCACAGAATACAGTAAGAGTAAACAGAACGGAATCTCCTAAGGTACGCGCAATATGCGTCCCCGTTCCCCGCACCCGCACCTCTCCCCCGGTTCTTGTGAGCCAACGTGCGTCATCGAGGCGAAAACGGAGGAGAGGTGCGGGGACGGGGAACGGGGACGCATATTGCGCGTACCTTAGGAGATTCCGGCCTGTGGTGCGGGAGAGCACCAATGGCATCCTAAGCATGTTCGTGAGCAGATTAGACAGCTCATACGTAAATCGTTGCCGTGCCATATCCACTGGGGTGACACTGGTGTGACATGTCAAATTTAATAAATATATAATGTATGAAATAAATTTTATTACTAGCATAGCGTATAAGCATTTTACTAACAATTATGAGTTTTAATTAGGTACTTGAATAAAGAATTTTATTATTATTATTATTATATTGCTGTTTTAGAAAGAACTTAGAGCAGTCTAACTAATACAAATAAATACATAAGCGAAAATTACAGATTTAGCTAGCACCAAATAAAGCTTTTTTAAGATAGAAGTCCAAGACTGATATTGAGAAAAAAAAGCGGGAAAGCGCACCCCAAAGCAGCACAGTTCAACCGGGAACGCGCTAAAATAAGAAAGAGAGGTCAAATCTTTTACGAAATAGTGCAATGTTTTAACCGACTTCAAAAAGGATTAGGTTATCAATTCGACTGTATTTTTTTTTAATTGTTTTTTTATGTATGTTTGTTACGCGATATCTTCGCCAATTGTTAACCAATTTTGATGATTCTTTTTTTATTTGAAAGCCTTTACTACCAAGTTGGTTTCATTTTAATTTGGTGAAGAAATGATGGAGATATGGAAGAAACTCCTAAAAAATTAAATTTATTCAATTGTTTTTTTTGTTAAAAATTTAATTATTAAAATAACAATACTTTAAGATACATTAAGGCCCTAGGCCTTAAGTCCGCCTGTTACATTTTTTGTAATAAAGTTAAATAAATAAAATTAATTAAGACACGCTCAGTCAAGTCCAATAAGAGTTTCCGGCAAACAAATCGGAAGCCTGAGCAAACAATCACATCCGCTTTGTATCTGCAAACATTATTAAAAGATGTAAATTTCTACAAGTTTGACGTCCATTTCCCCTAATTTCTGCAAGTAATTTTTAAGTTATGAATTTTGCAAGTTATGAATCTCCAATACAAAATAAGAACGTAGTTTTGTAGTGCAGTAGCTTTCCTGCCTTTGACTAAGTGACATTATTTATTTCTTTACGTTAATTTAGCCCTAACCCTTCTAGGTATCTCCTGGGGTATCTTGGGCTATAATTATAAGAATGGAGTGAAAACAAAATAAGCTTTTTGAAAACAATTAATTGTTGCGTACAAGCTTTTATTGTAAGGCCTAAGTTCTTATCAAGACAAATGTAATTCCATCCCAACCTCTATGGATTTGCGTCATTTTATTACAGGTTTCCTATAGCTACCTTCCGGCTCCATCATCAGATCAGCTTGTTATTATAATTATAAGCTTGTTATTATATATATATATAAGATTTAGATTAGCATACAAAATTTTATCTCAAACGAAAAATTTAACTTGCAATTGTTGTTGGGTTGACCCATACAAATAAACAATAACAAACAAAGGTAGCTAAATAATAAAAGCTTGTAAAAAGTGGATTTAGAATCGTCAATTCATCGAATTAAAAAAAAAACAAAACGCCCATTACCTATGCGATTCTTTTAGTGGAGGATTGACAAGCGATTTTTGATTGCTTTACTTTTTACCCTACTAAGGCTAAGCAATAGGGAGGGTTATTGTGTGTGATACTATTGTATGTTTGTATATTTGTTTATCTGTTTCCTCTTTATCATCATCTTCATTTCAGCCGCATAACGTCCACTGCTGGACATAGGCCTCTTCCAAGGATTTCCAAAATGAGTGGTCGATAGTTGCCTGCATCCCGCGCTATCCCGCTGGAAAGCTAGGTCGCTGACCTAGCTTTCCTCCTCATGTGATCATCAGGTCTTTATTTTTTTCACTGCAGGAGCACGAACCTCTCAGTACAGTACAGATACTACCAGAGCCATACTTGGACAAAGCAGCCAGAGGATTTTGCCTGCACTCTCCACGCAGGAGAGATCTCATTGATCGGTTGTATCCTCAGCTGTGCTGCTTCGGAGCCCGAGGTGCGCTTTTCCGCTTTTTCTTCTCCAAATATATCATGCATGTCACTTTGGAATGATTCTGCCTGAAACAATTGCCCTTGCAACCATTGCAATAAAATATATAGACCTGTTCATTTTTTAATATGAATTTTATCATACGTATTTCATTATAAAACAATGAAATCTGGTCCTACTTACCGAAGGAAAATTATTTATTTTCACTTTGCCGTGTTCCTTGAATTATTCTAACTGTATTTGAATGTTTTCTGGTTTTCGCTTATTAACTGTCGAAAATACTGGCGCATAAGAGCTAGCAAGAAACTAAGTGAAGTTTATAGAGATAGCGAGCATTCGAGAGTCTAAAACCATAACGACGTTCAAGAAACGAGTATCACTATCTGTATTTATCATCGTAATATATTTAGAAATATTAACATATGTGTTTATTGTATATATGCTTTATGAATATATATTTATGTATGTATTTATGTAAGTATATTTATGTATGTTTATGTAGGTATGTATCTTGTCTATTTATTTATTTAGTTTTGTATTGTAGGTACACGCCAATTACCTCTTTTTTTCCCATTTCCTCCCGCGGGTCTACTGGAAGAAATTTCTTTAGAAATAAGTAGCACCTAAGTACTATGTTTTCCTTATTTTTTTATGTGTATGTTTGTAAATTTCCAAGAGTACTTGAATAAATAAAATAAAATAAATAAATAGCTACAATGGGGTGTCTAAAATGCACTAATGAAATATGGAATCACTCGTATTATTTATTACGTACTAGACACACGCGACACGTCACAGGTAGGTAACTAGGTAACACATCAACACGTCTTATCTGAAAGCTTCGCTAGGGGGCTCTAGCCTGATCTACTCAGGCTCCAGGCTTCGCAGGTGCCGCGACCTTGAGACTCCTATGATATCATCACCGGCATCAACGCAGATAACACGGATAAATAATAGCATAATACTTGTACATAATAGCTCTTTACTTGCAACAAGCATGCGATTGCACGTCTGTAAAAAGTCGCAAAGTCGCCAGTTTGCCGAGACATAGCGTGATTCTATTCCGTGTCGATCCAAACGCCATCGCTAGCTTTGGACTTATCGCCATTAGAATGGAAAGTTGATTTGTCAATGTTTGCTTTAGCTAAAATGAAATTATAATAACTTTTGTTGTTTATGGTCTTCATTCAACGAGAAATTTATGATGATAATTCTTTTCTATGCTGGTTTGGGTGCAAATAAAAACTTAAGTTTCAGGGTAATATTATCACTGAGCTTTGCTATTTGTCTTGCTGCAGCACACAGACACATACAATTACTTATTGCTAAGTTATTTTAAGCATGTTTAAGTTTTACTGTGTGTATAATTTAATTTGTTTTGTTTGCATCAGTAGTGATTCCCGGCAGAGTAGAATAGGACCACTCCAAGTCTTCCCTTGGTTGTCGTAGAAGGCGACTTATGAAACACAAGCTAAACAAGGCTTATAAACATCAATGAGCTAGGTATCCATCTGGACTGGAGAGTGTAGGCCAAATCCTCTGACTGCTCTGGCTAATATATGGCTCTGGTAGTAGAGAGAGGGTCGTGCGAGTCTCCACTGCAGGTGAGACTAAAAAAGACCTGATCACGATGATTACGCATCGGTAGCAACAAATAAACAAATTATCTATCTTAAAATGCACCATGTTGCTCATCTACCCAGATCATAAAAGTGTGAAAGGTGAGATTGCGAATCATTAAACAGGTGATGCGGCTACCAACCAACATTATTTAAATTCCATTTTACATCTTGTCGCCCACCGTCACGCTAAAAATGTGCTTTGGGTCTTGCAGCTGTGGGCTCTGTCTGCTTAGAGTAGCAAGACCCAAAATCCTCAGTCTGTCCCATCACAACAACACGTGAAACAAGGACAAAGACGTGAAAGTATGCAATACATAATATAGAGATTAGAAATATGATGTTGTAAGGGATCGGTGTGGAGTGAAGGAGGACGTAGTGACAAAAGTAGACAAAGGGATGTTAAGATGATTTGGGCATTTAGAAAGGATGGATGAAAATAGATTAACATAAAATATTTATAAGGCAAGTGTGAAAGGAAGAGTGGGACAGGGTCGGCCCTCGGCGAACGTTTTGCAATCAGATTGCAGACGTTCTGAAAAAGAGAGGTAAGAAGTACCCGTAACCCAAGGGATTATATGAAGAGGCTGATGAGTGTAGATGAAGCGAAAGAGGTCTGTCAGGATCGTAGCAAGTAGAGGTCCATAGTCTCTGCCTACCCCTGTGGGAAACAGGCGTGATAGTATGTATGAATGTATAGATAAATGATCAAATATATACGCCTTGTTTTACCAACAAAGGCTAAATTCATCTGAATAGAAGCGTAAGGCTCCAAAGAACCGGAGCCCTTGTGTTTTACAATAAGGTTGTAGGTAATCAATATCCTGAAATTGGATGATGAATACCTTACGCGCCCTGGGACCGTTGTTTGGAAATAAAATGTCAATGAAGTATTAAATATGGAAGAGACTAAAAATTACTACCCAGAATAAGATTTTCGAACAAGATTTTATTGTAAGGCCTAAGTGCTCATCAAAACAAATGTCATCATAATCATAATCATTTCAGCCGGATAAAACATCCACTGCTGGACATAGGCCTCTAAAATGTCCAAAATGACAAATCTAGAACGGCCTGCATCCAGCGCTTTTCAGTGACTTCGGTCAGATCGTCTGACCACCTTGAGGGTGGGTGTCCTATGTTTAGCTTGCCAGTACATGGTTGCCATTCGAGAACCTTTTTGCCCCAAGAAATGTAATAAGCTAAAACTCGATTGGGCTGCGTCGTTTTATTACAGGCTTCCTATTGCCACCTTCCGCCTACATCGTCAGATCAGCTTATTGTTATAATAATGTTACATTATCATCTGATTTACATTTGCATACAAAATTTCATCTCAATCAGAAACCGGGAAGTGGGTCAAATCTAACTTGCAAGGTTTGACCCAAACAAATAAACAAACATACAGGGCAAGCTAAATAAAAGCTTGTATGGTCTTGGTCGTGCGTTGATTGCCTCCGTGGTCCAGTCAAGGCGTTTGCCTTGTGATCCGGAGGGTGTGGGTTCAAATCCCACTGGGAAGCATACTTTGTGCAAAGTTGTTTTTAGTTTGATTAGGATATTGCAGGTTTAAATCACCGGATTATCCGAAAAAAAAAGATGATACGTTTCACGTTAATTCCCTTGAAACATTAAAAAAGAAAACTGCCAACTTCTTTTACTTTAGTAAAGACGAACATCCGTAAAAAGTTGTGTAATTTATTCCGAAGATCTGTTTAAACCAAACTGAACAAGAACTTAGCGAAACAAAAGCCAATACAAATCAAATTGAGATTAAATCTAATTCTTTTGTAAGTCGAACTTATTTTTCTTTAGTACTTTTCCTTGTTTTCTTCTTCTTCTTCTTCGTCTTTCCCTTTTCCCACTTTAGGTGAGGTCGGTTCTCCTAATTCTTCTTCGCCAAGTTGTTCTATTCTGGGTTGTCGTGCATCAAGATTTTAATTTTTCATTGCTCGGGCCATGCTCATCCACTACGTGTCAGGGGGGCGCCCTTTACCACGCTTTTGCTCCAGCAACTCCAGCGCCTTGTGAACGAAATAGCCTCGGTCCCTTCGCATCACATGCCCGTACCATCTTAGACGGGTCTCTGTTAGTTTTTCAGTTACAGGGGATACTTTGAAACTGCCTTTCATGAACTCATTTTTAATCTTATCCAATCTAGTAACGCCACCCGACCATCTTAACATCTTCATCTCATTAGTATGGAGCTTTTGTTCATGAGTTCGTTTTACCGTCCAGCATTTTGCACCATATAGTATCGCAGGTCTTACGGCTGTTTTGTACACTTTGCCTTTAATTCTTACCGTCATATACTGATCGCAGAGGACACTAGTAAGGCTTCTCCATTTCTGCTAACCAACACTAACTCTGTGGGAGACATCGGCTTCAATATTAGGTCATCGTAGTGCTGCATGCTCAGGCTGGGGATATGCAGTAGGGACGGCGGCGGATGAACCAGAAGGTCAACGGCGGTGCCCTAGGCCTAAGGAGGGTTACAGTCTTGACGTCAGGTGGCAACCGGTCAAAAACTTATAGCCAAATCATCATCTCCTAATTCAAAATGAGTACATTTCCTTGTTATTATGTACATACATACATTTACCCACCCATCTTTGGATCAACGCCAGGTTTGCTTTGGTTGAACACACTTCCTCTTTCCCTGAGGAGTTCTTTCTAGTGCCTGCCTCAAGTAGGATCCTGAGCGTGTGGGCAATCCATGTAGATTTGTTATGACATAGGCTATAATATGTAATTTTCTTTTAATAACTACTTTTGTGGTCGCATATTTTTTTTTTAAACTTTTGTCCGTGACTTGAATGTGTTACTTGTGTCGTTGTGAAAGTCGAAATCCAAAACTCCGCTGCAAGTTTCCCAAAGTAATATGGCTATTTCTGTTCTTTGAATGAAACCATGAATCAAATCAGTTCACTATTAAAGTCTCTTTGAGGTAGTTTCGACCTCAAGGAAGAAAAGTAAAGGTACATCGTTCGGAATAAAAACGTAACAAAATGGAGTCTGAAATATTTGCATCATTTTAAAAATGTTAAGATAATCAAGTTTATTCACATCCAGCAAATCTATGGCGTAATTTGATCGATTGGGCAGCCTGTTTGTCTTCCAAATATTTTCCATTTGCTGAACATCGATTCATCAAGTAATAATTACGTTCCAATGACTAACTTTAGACGGTTGTAATTTATTACTGTTTAAATCAATACGGCAATTTTATTTTCCAGACCAAAAAAAATCGGTTTTATCCTGATCTTTTACAACCGGTCGCCACCTAACCTCCTTGGAAATGCAGATAGTATATATATATATTTATAAGGACAAATCACACTGAAAGAGCAAGCCCCAAAGTTAGTTTTTTAAACTTGTGTTATGGGACACTAACTCAAAGATACTATATTTTATAATAAATACATTTAAAGATAAACACCCAAGACCCAGGACAATTTGGAAAAGGCCATTTTCTAACTTGCCCTATCTGGGGATCGAACCCAGAACCTCCGGATTGGTGGACCAGCGCGTGTTGACCATTACACCACGGATTTCGTCAATGTACAATGTAGCTCGAGATGTTTGTGCTTAGTCCTTTAGTCGCCTCTTACTCCTATTCTGGGCCAGAAGCCACAAGGCAAAAATATAATACCTATAATAACACCAAAGGTACCAAATACATCTTTCAAGGAAATCTTACAGAAAACAAAATTTAAATTTCTCAAGAAACTACATTAAAGCGGTCATTTTATACTTTTCAAGATGATCCCAGTCATTTGTGCGTGAGACTTAATTATAAAAACTCGAAGTTTTATGGAAAAACGCTAAGAGAATTACGGATTTACTTACCTTGGTTTGTATAATTACTGAGTTAGTGATGCTGCGAGCTTATATCGATAGGAAAAGAATATTGATAGGCGCGCTGTAGTAATTCAAACTGAATTGATTTTTGTTATAGCAACACTGCTGCTGATTTAGCTTACTTTTAATAAATAAAATCAGCCTAGAAGAAAATAGAAAACTTAGGATACCAGCTGCTTCTCTTCCCGAACGGATTGTAAAAGCCGTTTGAGAGAGTTCTTACGAATTATCTTGTCATTAGGCGATGCCGCTAGCAACCCTTCAGTAGTATATTTAATTAATTATTTTGTAATTAAAATATGATTCATTAATAATTCATTAATTAACTTTAGAAACAACGTACAGAGCTTATTAAGTACATCACAAACCTAATAAACGAATAATTAATCTAAAGATCTATGGGGGGCAAGGGTAGCCCCGAAGTATGGGAGCTCCTGGGCAGAGCGTCCCAGATAGGAAGTGTGTATAGGGAAGTAGGAGAAACAAACAAATGGAAGATGTAAATAGTTTTTTTATGTACACAGAAGAGTAAAAAGAAATAAGCAAAACAGAAGGTGCACGAGCGATAAAATCAGTGGAAAATAAGGTAGAAAAATGTAGAAGTAGAATAGTCAAGACAAAAGAACTGAACACAAACTAAATATTAAATTAATTTAAATTTTTAACAGTGAAAAATGCTGTTACCACAAATGACAAGACATGAGAGCTCTGAAGGATGGTCATTGACAGTCGACCAAAACTCAGTACTAAAAGTATGCGCGCGCAACATGACGCCGCGAGGCAACATGCGCGCGCAACGCAAAGTCCGTGGTCGACTGGTAAAGACCATCGCTTTCAATAAAGAAGAATAAATAAAAAAGTATGAATACAGATAAATAAAACTTGTATATGTTTAGTATTATATAGTATGTATAGTATTATGTATATACAAGTGGGAGAAGCCCACAGATCCATTAGCAATCAAATTATCGATAACGATAATAGACATTACAGCGCTGTCACTAAAGATGCAGTGTTTATGCCCAAATTAGATTTTGGCGTTCTCAAACATCTTGTTTATAATCCTTGTGATGTTTTTTTTAATTGAATTCTGTGTTACAGACTCCTTAG
The DNA here is from genome assembly GCA_963576875.1 of Acrobasis repandana. Classification (NCBI taxonomy): domain Eukaryota; kingdom Metazoa; phylum Arthropoda; class Insecta; order Lepidoptera; family Pyralidae; genus Acrobasis; species Acrobasis repandana. The sequence continues at coordinate 2,068,538 of OY756230.1, read as the reverse complement.
TCTTGCAAACTGAGCCTGGCTTTTAAAGGTAATGAATATAAATTTTTCTTTGAAGATATTGAAATAATTAAACAGTCTGTCTACATTTTTGTAGACAGACTTTGTTTGTTATCTCAATTTCTTTAAAGAAAAAATTATATTAATTACCTTTTTAAAGAAGTAGTATCTACTTTTATTAGATGTGGTCCATCCTTGAATTACATTTCGTAGTGTGTTTTAGTAAGGTTGCTTACGTTTTTGTGGTGTTATACTGTGAATTGTATGCTTTCTATTGGAACTTAGTTTGTACGACGAGCAAGTACTTAATTGAAATTTGGAAAAAAAATGTTTATAATAATTTTATTTAAAAATAAAACATCATTTTTTTACGATATTTGATACAGGGTGATTTTGAACCTCGTAGCTTTATTCAAGGAAAGTAGGTACTATTTAAAAAATAAAAATATTTACATTTTCTGTCATATGTATCTTGTTTCACAATAAAAACTAAAGATTCCACCATCGGACCACACGACGTGGATAGGGATTCCACCCATTTGTGGTTGATATTCCTCTTCATCGTACTTCTCGATTCGCCTCCTCCTTCATTGTGCGAACCGCTAAGGTGTGGAATTCCCTCCCTGCGTCGATGTTTCCACATACATATGATTTAGGGATTTTCAAGGCAAGAGTGAATAGGCATTTTTTGAGTCTGCGTGTTACACCTTAGACCTCATCTTAGCTTCCCATCAGGCTAGATAGAGGTCAACCGCACTCAAATCTCTAATAAAAAAAAAGGTGTAAGCTGACAAATGCCCCATAAAAAATCTCCCGTTTGAATGTCACAGCCCGCTACCTGGTCCATGGCGGGGTGGGTTTTGGAAAGTTTTTAAAATGACACAGCCATTGGGTGTGAAAAAGAAAAAAAAATATTAGCGAAACTCGCGAGATCTACAACTCACAGAGTCACCAGTATAATATTGTATCAGTAATAGTCCATGATACTAAACAATTTTCCCCAAGGAACACATATCGAAGTATGAAAAATAATTTTCGGCCCATACAAGTTGATCGATCAGCTAATATGAGTTTTTATGGAAAGCAAAAAAAATATTTTTATATTTCATTATATGTATGTTACTTGGGGAAAGTTGATCAGTATTATGGACTGTTATTAGTTATCAGTATTGTATCGCCACACCCAAACTGGGTACATGTAGTACTGCACCAACATTTGTCATCTTATATTATGCAACATGTTAGCGATGAATAAATGATTATGATTATGTTTAAGGTGAAATTTGAAATAAACTGAAGTCACCCTTAAAATAGTTTCAGTACATATTGGACGACGTTACATATTTTACTCAAAATGATAGAAGGATTGTAAAAATACATTTTCATTAACGCACGAATTGCGACCAGTTCACTTGCTTACAAAAAATTTACGACGTACGAAACGCGTCCAGAGCGTTACCATACCCCATAAATCTGCTAATTTCGAAGAAATGAAGTAAGTAATAAAGAAACGCAAATAAATGAATACATACATAAACCATGAAAACATTCCGCTGTTTGTACACTCTTTATGTGCAGAAAAGGTTTAAATAAATAAATAAATTATGAAAACATTACACTTCTTTTTTAAGGTAGCATGTAAACAGCGTCAAGCGCGGCGCTTACTGATCAATGTACTTTCAGCTTTATCAGGTGCTAACTCACAAATCACTTTGACAGCTTGCGGTCGATAAACCACGAAGTTTACGTCCTTGGGGAGATATCTGAGGCAACTCAAAGCTATCAGTAAATAAATAATGTGTACCAAAAAAAGGGAATGATTTTTTAAACGAATTTAGTCTCAGAACGATAACTAATTTATTTACTGTACGAATTGTACGATTTTTTTTTTATCAATAGACAATGAAATTGAATAATTTTTCCTTAGAACCATAATTTATGTATTTCATTGGGCGTTAGCATCCCATTTTTGTGGTTCTGGTCTACCCTTTGGGTTTCGGAGGTCAGATGACAGTCGCTCTGTGTAAAAATCAGTAACCTCGTCAAATCACCTAGGTTAGGTAGCGGACGGGCTCTGAAGCGTTACCGATGAGGATGCAACCGGAAATACGCTTGGATGATGATGATGGTGATGATGATGATGTGCATCCCATTGTTGGTTAGACGCCTCAAAATCAAATATAAAACAAAAAAAAGCAGAAGAAGAACTAAATATCTACTCGTAGTATCTAGTCTTAAGGCTGCAATTAGATTGTATGTAACAGGCAAGACACTTGCATGTATAAATGGGCCTTTAAACAAGGCCTCTCCTCTCCAGTCCGTTCAGCATTCTTGTTATAATAATATTTGTCATGTGATTTACATTAGCACACAAAATTTCATTTCAATCTGAAAATAGCTCAAATTTAACTTGCAAGATTTGATCCAAAAAACAAATAAAAAACAACAAACATGGCAAGATTGTAAGCTTGTAAGGAATATACCCGTGTGGTTTCCGGCAGAGTAGAATAGGACCACTCCAAGTCTTCCTGTGTATGTCGTAGAAGGCGTCTTAGGAAACACATGCTAACCAAAGCTTATAAACATCAATGAGACCTCTCCAACCCGTCTGGCCAGCGTGGAGAGAGTAGGCCAAATCCATTAGTTGCTTTGGCTTATATATGGCTCTGGTAGTACAGAGAGGGTTATGATCCTGCAGTGAAGACTAAAAAAAACCCGATGATGATGATGGAGGAATAAAAAGTTATAAAAACCAAAATAAACATGCAAATTATATTTTGCAGCATAACCACAAAAGCAAGCGGGTTTCCTAGGCATGGGCACAGAATACATAAGAGTCAAAGCATGGGGGAATGAATTATGCGAAAAGCGGTAGCTTGTCATTCGGTAGACGTTTTTAATCTAACTTTGGATACTTTGATGAACTTGCTGACAAAAAACCTAATGGATACTTTTCGTGAGTTCCTTTTGTGGTTTCTTTAGAACACAGCCAGTTTTTAAAATACGAGGAGGCTGAATTGGATCCGCCATCCTGAAAAAATTCCCCCAAAAAAAAAAAGAAAACGTACAAAAGAAAAGTAAATATCCTTGGACTTACAAAAGATTAGATTTAATCTCAATTTGATTTGTGTTGACTTTTGTTTCGCTAAGTTCTTGTTCAGTTTGGTTTAAACAGATCTTCGGAATAAATTACACAACTTTTTACGGATGTTTGTCTTCACTAAAGTTGAAGAAATTGGCCAGTTTACTTTTTTAATGTTTCACGGGAATTTACTTGAAACGTACTTTTTTATTTTTTTGCTGACGTTTTAATCGGATTGCACTGACCGTAGTCTCAGTATGACGATAATGAAAAATAAATTAAATTGGTTAAGTTTTGGAGGGGACTTTTTCATAGAAAGAAATAAAGTTGTGACACTGAAAGTGCGCTGCCTGCTATTCCAGTGTGAATAGATCTACGCTTAAGGTACGTGTTATATCATGCTTATACTGTAACACTACAATGCTTATTTTTTATAAAATCATTGAGTCGGTCAGAACCTTTAAAAGCCTATTTTTTTATTTAACTTTATTACAAATGTAATAGACGGGTTTAAAACCATAGGCGTTATCTATCAGATAAAAAAAGACGTTATGAGGAAGTACAAATCATGGTACTAACATGAAGAAAAGAAATTTACCTGTAAGCATACGTTTAAAATATTATATACAGATAAGCATAAGATATACACGTATTCATCATCATGATCAGGTCTTTTTTAGTCTCCACTGCAGGAACACGACCCTCTCTGTACTGCCAGAGCCATATATTAGCCAGAGCAGTCAGAGGATTTGGCCTACACTCTCCACGCTGGCCAGACGGGTTGGAGAGGTCTCATTGATGATTATAAGCTTTGGTTAGCTACCTACGACATACACAGGATGACTTGGAGTGGTCCTATTCTACTCTGCCGGGAACCACACGGCTTCCGGGAACCACACTCGTATTATACTATTTATACTGTTCACATATACTATCTATATTCTCTCTGGCAGTTCCAGGAGATAATGTGTACGCACTGCGCTCTTGAACGCTACACGAGTACAAGCCTTCCGGATATTAATTGGTAAGGCATTCCAGAGCTTTACCGCTTGCAAGGTATGAACGTTCAAAGACCCACTCCGGTGACATGATATATGAAGACGCAGATTGCTAGAATAGTGAAGATTTTTGACATGAGTATCGCCAAGAAAGGTAAATTTTTATTTTAGATACGACGGAGGTCCACAGCTGGACTAAAAGCCTCCCAATAAAGGAAGTACATTCATTCTAATGTAGAAAACTGTGCTCCTCAAAAAATGTGGAATTTCCTTAAAGGTATGGGGGTGGGTACGCAGAGAGGAAGTCTTGATGTCAACTTGGATGTGAACGATTTAAACAAGCATTTCTGTACATCCCATTCCTGTATTCCTCCTGGGGTCAAAAAAGCTACTTTAGCTGATCTTGCGTCTAAGGTTGGTCCTGATTGTCCCCCATTTAACCTGGCCAATGTTTCAAGTGACGACGTAGTCGACATTGTAAAGTCAATTACCTCTATAGCTGTGGGTCATGATGGGATTTCATTAGAGATGATCAAACCCGTAGCCCATATAATCGCTCTAATAATTGCTGATATCTTGAACTGCTCATTGTCATCAGGTGTGTTTCCTTCGTTGTGGAAATATGCGCATGTAATTCCTTTGCCTAAAAAATCCAATCCCTCTGATCCCTCTCACTTTTGCCCAATTTCTATCCTTCCTCTTCTGTCTAAAATATTGGAACACCATCTCCTACGTCAAATCACATCTTATTTAACACATTATAATTTGCTGAGTTCATATCAATCTGGTTTTCGTGTCGGTCACAGTACAACTTCTGCACTTGTTAAAATTACTGATGACATCCGGGCCAGCATTGAAAACAAAGCTCTTACAGTTCTTGTACTTCTCGACTTCAGCAATGCCTTTGATACGGTTGATTTCGATATCTTGATTGCCATCTTGCGTACCTTAAACTTTTCCACGAACTCTCTTGCTTGGTTCCAATCCTACCTACGGGCCGGCGTCAGTTAGTGAGAATTGACGATCGTTGTTCCGACTGGTGCGATCTGACTGCTGGTGTTCCTCAAGGTGGAATCTTATCTCCTATTCTTTTCTCCATATACATTGATAGCATAACAGCTTTACTATCCTGCTCATTTCATCTTTATGCTGACGATTTTCAGATCTATACGGCCGCCCCTTTTCATGATTTTCATCTCGCTATAAGAGCTATTAATTCAGACCTTGAGTGTATTGCTACATGGTCTCGTTACTTCGGGCTCATGGTCAATCCAGCTAAATCCCAAGCCATTGTTATTGGCAGTCAACATTTCATCTCTAAGCTTTTAGATGTTGCGATACCCAATGTAGTTTTTAATAATTGCCCCATTCCTTTTTCTCAAACAGTAACTGATTTGGGTATCACAACTGATCAGACTTTATCATGGTCTCCTCACATCAATGAAATCAGCCGTAGATTGTATGCGTAACTTCACTCGCTGAGACGCTTGCAGTACTTTCTTCCATTTAATACTAAAGTGATCCTTGCCCAATCTCTCCTGTTACCACTCCTTGATTATGCGGACGTCGCTTTCCTTGATGTGGGTGAAGGAACACTCACCAGATTGAAACGACTGCAGAACCAGTGCATAAGATTTGTATTTGGACTGCGGAGGTTTGACCATATATCTGAATTCCGTCGTCAACTGGACTGGTTTCCTATTAGACTCCGCAGAAATATGCATATTCTCTCCCTGCTTTTTAATGCTCTTTTTAATCCTCATTCCCCTACATATCTCCACGACAAAGTCTCCTTCCGGCAGATTGACCCAAGATTGCGTGCTAGTGATGTACCGACTTTGCAGATACCATGTCATTCTTCTAAAAAGTATTCCAAGTCGTTTTCGGTTCTTACCGCTCGGCTGTGGAATGCTCTTCCTGTTGACATTAAAATGGCTTCCTCTATTGGGTCTTTTAAAAACCGACTGAGAAAATACTATAAGCATTCAGTAGATTCATTAAGCTAATATGTGTTTATATTTAGTATATTATATATTTATTTTATACATATGCTTATATATATGTATGTATATGTATTATATAAAAATATTTATTTATTTATAAATATGTCATATCTTTTTTATTTGTTTTTTTAGTATTTTAGATTTTATGATTTTAAGTTAGTATTAGGATTTTCAAAATTTCTTTGTATTTATATTGACACTCCACCCATTCCAAAAATATGTAACCTTTGAAGACTGGGTTGACTGGAAGAGATCCCTTCTTGGGATAAGTCCGCCTTTGTACAAGTTATTTCTTTTTCCCTTTGTATTAAATAATGTATATTTAAATGTAATTTTTGTGCTATAAAGAAATTAAACAAACAAACAAACAAACAAAATAGCGCTGATATTACAAAAAACCTGCTTAGTAGCTGATCCCTGGTTATTAGATCCTAAACAAACAGAATTATCATGGAAGATAGGGTTGCTACATCATACGAAAGATAAACCTTTAGGGTTTCGTACCCAAAGGATATTAACGGGGCCATATTAACGTGGCCTATTACTAACACTTTACTGACCGTATCTCATGAACCGTGATAGCTAGACAGTTTAAATTTTCACAGATGATGTATTTCTGTTGCCGCTATAACAACACAAATACAAACAGAATAAAATAAATATTTAAGGTGGGCTCCCATACAAAAAACGTGATTTTTGCCTTTTTTGCTCTATACGAGTATATATATATTAAATAAAACCGCCGAAGTAAGAGTCAGACTCGCGCACCAAGGGATCCGTATTTTTATCTATACAACATTAGACACTTTATTATATATATATATATATATATATATATATATATATATATATATATATATATATATATATAAGTGTCTAATGTTGTAACCGCCGAAGTACGTTTTTTTTATGTCTGCGGTAATGGCCAAGCGAATTATTTATATAATAATTAAGTGAAATATGTTTCTATACGCCCTTATCTGATAGGATGACAAAAATTATGTATTTTTAAATGTTGTTCAACAGCCTATTGTATTCTACTCTGCCTGTACCACACTACAACTTTAGGTATTTGATTTAATAGGACTTTTTTCCTTATTTTGGGTTTGGTAATGCATTTGCATAATGCTCTGCTGTAAATAAAACTTTTTTCGGTTTATATTGCATGTTCTGTAGTATACCTCTATTATTGAGAAATAAGACATGGTGAAGCAACACAGGTACTACGCAAGCACTTTAATCCTTACTAATATTATAAATGCGAAAGTGAGTTTGTACATTTATTTGTTTGTTACCTCTTCACGCTTTATCTACTGAACCAATCTTCTTGAAAATTCGCATACTCATTGTTAGGAGTACAGAGAAGGACATAGGATACCTTTCATCCCGGAAAAATGTAATGATCCCGGGGGATACGTGAGCGAAGCCGCGGGCGAAAGCTAGTAAGAAATAAGTTTAAAAATGCTTTAAAAATATACCCATATAATTTTATTTATATATTTTTTTTATTTTTTTGGCGATTGGCAACCCTACCTGGACAAAGGACGAAATTGAGATTTTTATTTATTGGACTACCAACAAAGAGACAATATGTTATATGTTTATATGTTTTGGTAGTTTTATTATAAATGTGACCATTTTTTTACCGTGATTTTGTCTGCAAAATTTTATTTTGGCTTTAAAATTTGCACTCTTATATTTAGTTTTATGGCTTCTCTACACGTTGGACCATCATTGTGCCAATTCACTGTACATTACTGTTTAACTCACAAATCTTTTGAGAGTTTGCTATCCAACACAGCAATGGACAAATAATCTGTGCAATGATGGCCCATCGTGTAGAGGAGCTATTAGGTATGTAAACACAAGCTTGTTTTTAATTTCAGTAGTACAAATATTTTAACGGGTGATTCACTCCATCATTTTGAACAACTTTCCCCAATAAATGTACCAATATCGAAATACGAAAAATAAATTGACAAAAAATAAGTTTTTAGGGTTCCATCCAAAAAATAAAAAACGGAACCCTTATAATAGGATCACTCGTGCGTCTGTCTGTCCGTCCGTCTGTCACAGCCAATTTGCTCCGAATCTACTGGACCGAATCAGGTGAAATTTGGTAGAATGTTGTAATCCTATGACCCAAACACATGTGTGCAAAGTAAATAAATATTTTTTTTAAATAAGGGTCATTTTCGGAGGACAAATTAGGAAATTTAAAAAAAAGTTTTGCAAACCTTACTGTGTCATATATCAAATAAAAGGGCTCGTTATAAGGATCTTAAATATATTTTTGTTATTATTGTAAAATTAATAGTTTTGATTTTATTCATGAAAGAAGACGAAAATTTAGACAGACAAAATTTACCATTCCCCCCCCCTCTGATTTCCGAAACTACTAAGCCTAAAATTTTGAAAAAAATAAAAAATATAGTTCATTGCTTGTAAATTACAGGAAAACCTATAAGAATTCAATCAATTGTACGGAACCCTCTCGACGCGAGTTTAACTCGCACTTGGCCGGTTTATTTTTTCTTATGGTTTTGTGTTCTATTAATTATTCTGATTTCAAGATTTCAATATACATAGGAATGCTTAATCAACCTGTATAAAGTTGATACATTGTGTAACATCCGAGATTGGCATCGGATCGCACAATAATAAATTATTCGCTAGTGCCAATCCGTGTAACTGTCCGTTACATGTCTGTGTGATTCAAAACGTTAGATATTCGGATATCTTGAAAGCGTTACCAAATAGATATTATACAGGGTGAGCAAATACGAGGGATACAATTAATTTAAAAAAAAATATTTTATAAAAACAAAAATTATTAATGTCTCGAAATTCACTTCTCTCTCTACCCAAAGGTTGACTGGAAGAGATTGCTACTGCGATAAGTTCGCATTTGTATATTTTTTTTTTTTTTTAATCTGTATTGTATTTCCTTTGTTTATGGTGCAATATAGAGTATCTGTATTGTATTGTATTAAGTTTTTTTATAAAGTATTTACAGCAGGCAATTAATTGTAGCAAATAATGTCAGACATTGGACATTAAATGTGGACAAATTTTGTCCACCTCTAGCAGCATGGCAGATAGATGTGAACCCTTTTCGATACATTTTCACACATTTCCTGCGTTATTTCAGCGACTGTATCTCGGATATTTTGTTTTAATTGTTGAAGGTTCCTTGGCCTGTTAGCATAGACACGTCCCTTTTAATAGCGCCTACTGGTATGCTGCTCAAATTTACTCAATAACCAGTTATTGTTAGCCGCGAAGGCAAGTGATTTCTATCAAAAATTGGCCGTAATTTTCTTAAAGTTTCCGCAATACATGATTGGGCATGAGCATTTTTAACACCAAACTACACCAATTTTTCATTATAAAGTCCAATACAATCAATTTTCGAAGTAAATTAAAACAAACCCCAACTGACCTTTCCGCCAAAAACTCCTTACACCGAGGTTATTTTCCAGTTTTTTTTCAAAGCATATCGTACAAGGACAACGAAGGTCATGGAAAGTAGTAAAAACAGCCTGAATCATTTAAATGATATAGCAGTCGTTTTAAAACGGATACTAACACTTCTATTGATATTCATTCATCGAAATGCCAACTAAGCGGATAAATTCAATGTAACCCTATTAGCTAAACAATCGAGTACTAACAGAACCCCGATAACTAACAAATATCAAAGAAGACAAATGACCACTTACTGTCTAACCCTAAACACGGTGACAAACAGCGGTCGAGGAAACATCCGGTCTAAATGACCGCCCGCTCCATTTGGAGACAATTAAAGGAAAAAACAGAGCTGCGAGGGAGGGTTTACAAGTGACGTTTGGGCAGCGTGACTTGCTTTTTTAGTTTTTCTTTTCCTAAAAAAAGTGATCATGTTGTGACGGATCGGAATTGGATGGTTTAATGGGTGTACTCGTATCTAGGATATTGGAGGTAAATAGATTCCGCGATGTCGTCTCAAAAGCATAGCCTGTTTTGAAACGTTGTGGTCACATTTTTTGTACGCGCGTTACGTCAGGACGTGTATGACGCTACTAAATAGAAAAGACACAATGTCATTTACATTTTGTAAGCAACAACCTTATTATTTTTCCGTATTAGGTAACATTTTTTTTACTTTTGACGTTTGGCAAAGTCTCATTCTTGCAACAGTAAATGCCGGTAAGAGGGAAAGAGACACAAGATGGGTTTTAAGTCAGATTCTCTCTATAAGAAGATACATTTGATCTAAGTAGAATAGAAAAATAGAAAAAAGTAGGAGTTTGTGTGACTAATTTATTAGCTTATTTCAATTACTATTTTGCAGAATTTCCCAACCTTCAAATCAGAGCGAAGCTCGGTCACCGAGGTAATTTTATTTAAATATTTAATTTTGTCTTGGAGTAAGTGGGGTTGACAACATTAAAAAAATCATGAGTTTGCACTTGTTTAGTAAGGCACAGGATCGAGAATATCGAGATAGATGCTATGCCTTGAGAGGGAACTATCCGTTACGTAGAGTGAGAAAGTTGATAACGATGATGAAGAAAGATTAAGGCGAAATAGAGGGCCGTTTTTCCATACAAACGTCCCTGTTAGTCCCCTGTTTCCTCCCAGGATAATGACGGTAGAGTTATATTTTTTTCCTGAATATCTATAGCCACTCTATATCAGCATGTACCTGTTTTTATTTTTTTCATAAATTATTTATTAAAAGAGATATGAACGTTCAAAAACCTAAAAAAATTGCCAAATTTTCCGCTGTGTTTAAACATCCAGAAAACAAATTTGAGTAGAGAATTCCTCTTAAATTTGATTATAAAACTCCAGTCCAGGAAAAAAGAAAAACTTAGAATGTAACAGCTGCTTCTGTTCCGCGCAGATAGTGGAAGCCGAAATTAGAAAATGCGAATCATATCAATAGGCGACTCGGCTAGCAACCCATCACTATTTTGATTCATTTTTCCATCTTCCCGCCCATCGTCACGCTAAGTCGCTTTTGGGTTTGCGGTCCTGGGCTCCGCCTGCTTAGAGCCGCAAGACCTAAAATGCACTGTCTGCCCCGTTACGGATAAAAACGTGATAGTGTATCTGTATAAAACGCGTTGTGTGAACACACTCTTAGCCAGTAAGACAACAGCTGTTATCCCAAAGACGCTATTCGAGGGTAATTACGTAACTGTAAGTAATGTCGTTGTAATGTTAATGTTCAGAAACAACTGAAGTAAAATCCCTCCGGACGATATATCAGTACTGGTTGGAAAATGCCTAAATCATATGTAAGGGGAAATATTGACGCAGAGAGGGAATTCCACACCTTAGCGGTTCGCACAATGAAGGAGGAGGCGAAAGGAGAGGAATGATGAGGAGGAATATCAACCACAAATAGGTGGAATCCATGTCCACGTCGTGTTGTCCAATGGTGGAATGGTGCAGGGTCTTTTTTAGTTTCCACTGCAGGAGCACGACCATCTCTGTACTATCAGAGCCATATATTAGCTAAAGCAGCCAGAGGATTTGGCCTACAATCTCCACGCCGGCCAGATGGGTTGGAGAGATCTCATTGATGTCTATAAACTTTGTTTAGCTTGTGCTTCCTAAGTCGCCTTCTACAACATCTACGGGAAGACTAGGAGTAGTCCTATTCTACTCTGCTGGAAACCACACGGGTTTGTACCTTTGTATATTCCTTGTTATTTTAATAGGTAACAATATTCTTTTTTGTTATGTGTTGTGTGGTCATATATAGGCGCTATGTGTGGTGTGGTAATGTATGTTAGGTATGGGCGAGGCATGTGTACCACATGCATCCGGAGAGTTGGGCCCGGATGGCAACCCTATGGGTAGCCAGAAGGGCGCAGGCAACGAGGGAATCACGAAGGAGATTGCAAGACGACTTCAGCAGCTTCATTAAATAATGCCAGCAGGCTCCTATGAATAATGAGTGAAAAAAGAAAGAGGAGGCCTTGGCCCAGTAGTGGGATACATCGACACGCTATTGATAACAATGTGTGGTCAACAGCTGTGTCACCATTTTTAAGCTGCTTAAAGGCATCTGACATCTAGCGATGACTACCGACTAGATGGTAAGTAGTATGTGATTTTACGCCGCTTTGGTCACCAATAGACAATATGCATGTGATTCAGAAACGAGCAATAAAAATTATGCGTAAACTTTATTGCTAAATAAAATTACCCATATATATACTTTTTCAATTTAACTTGTTTCCATTGAGAAATTAATTATTTAAAAGTAGTATTTTTCAAATTCCCTCGCAAATTTCCGAAACGCAACGCTATTGACGGAACGAAACGTGACGACACCAAACACTGTCAAACTTAATTTTCTAAATAGTCTGTACTGTCAACTATAGAGAAAGAAGGAGACTATCTGTCAATGTCAATAAGTTGTTTGTAATTTGTATGATTGTTGGAGGTTATTTTCATTGTTTTGCTAAATTATTAGTGTTCTTTAATATTATTAGCTGAAAGCCTGACTCCTGGTGAAAAAAGACTTGCTACAATGATTGAAAGCGGTTTTGTAATGGCACATACTTCGCAAGTCATTTCGATTTTACATCCTCTGAACTCAGAGGAGTAAAAGCTGCGAGGTAAATAGTTTATAGATATTTGATAAATTTCCATTTTTTTCAGTTTTGTATTTATGAGACGAGTCAATCAATTAATTATAACCTAATATATAGTATTATTAAATTAATGCATACGGGAATTAACGCGAAACGTACCTTTTTTTATTTATTTTGCTGACGTTTCGTTCGGGTTTCACCGAACGTGGTCCCAGCTTGACTGAAGCAGCGATGACGCCTACGCCTCCCCCTGCCCGGTGTGATCTTCGTCCACCGTCATATTGTTAATTTTCCAAGTACCGTCACACACTACACTCACAATGTCACATAATAATGCAACGCGATAGTTTAAAAGTGCTAATATATAGTATTCCTATTTTTTGATTTTCTTTTTCCATTGACACTGACATTGACAGTGTGCGGTGACGTCACAGAATAAAAGCGCTCAATGGCACCGCGTTTAAGTCGTCCGAAAATGATAGTAGTTTTAATATATTTTTTTAAGCTTATTTAATAATATTCTGTGCGTGTTATATTTTTTTCCGGTTAAATAATAACTTATAGAATCGTTTAAAAAAATAAAAAATAGTCATGAATATACCCTATTGCATTATATACGAGTATACATATACTTACTGGCCCATATTCAAATAATGGAACTATATGTTGTTCCATTATTTGGATATGGGGCCACCTTAAAAATACCTCGTACTTTTATCAGTCAGTTCTAACGAAAGCTTTGTAAATAAAAAAGTGTGTCCCGCCATTTGTCTAGGAACTGAGAGCTACATTGACAAATCGGGGGCAGCTTCACGAACTCCAGAGAGATTCCGCTGAAATATCTACTTTTTGCTTGGCATGATTGGATCAATTAATTAAATTTACTTTTATTTCCCTTAGTTAGGAATTTTATTTTACTCAATAAAATAATTATTTTTTTACTCAATCAAGAAGAAGACTGAAGTTTGAACTGAACTTTTATTTTATATTGAGTAAAATAAAATTCCTAACCAAGGGTAAGAAAAAATATTTTTCTTCCGAATTCTATGCATTTCTAGCATAACTGTACTACATATCCAGCACAAAGCATAACTTTGTTGCTCTAGAGCAGAACAAATGTATTTTTTTTTTAAATCGAGCGATCAGTTAACGATTCGTTCAGTTGGACTACCTGACGGCCGTATGGAGTTATACAGTTTGCGTATAAAATGACGTGTCTATTGCTCGGCTTAAAAAAATACTGGCCATAAACTGCCATAAAAAAGAAAAAAAGGCAGGAATGAAAACAACAAATTGTCACTGAAAAATATAAGCGTGCAGTTCCTTACCTAATAATTTTACCTAAATAAGCTTTTCTTACAGTAGTTGAAAGAAAAGCAGATTAGGAGAATATATATAGCTTAATCAGTGTGATTTGTACTTATATATGCGTTTTAAAGCCCTCGCTATGGCTACTATTGGTTGCTATACTACTGCTGGGCTTTAGGTCCAATAAAGAGAGAATAGAATACTTTATTTGCATGATTTACAGGATGCAGGTTATGTAAATTATGCAAATAAATGATTGCGTTTGCGCTACACATGTCAAAGAAACATTTACAATTCATTATACAATTGCTCATAGGGATTCGGTTCCGTTTCACGCTGGTTTTTTTAATCCTATTTTTTTAAACAAAGAGAAATTTGCTTAGTTTTCTGCGTAAAAGAATATTATTTTTTATTAAAAGAATATTAAGTTTTGTATTTCGCCGACTCCCGCGTTGAAAAATTACCGGTCAAGTGCGACTCGGACTTGTACATGAAGGGTTCCGTACCTCCGTAAATGTTTTAAAACGCAGAAACAACACATTTCTTGTATGATGACCCCTTTAATTTTTAACTATAACTTATTTTTAGTCTTCTTCGTCTAAGCGCGTTCCGGGTTGCATCCTCAGCTTTGCTGCTTTGGAGCCCGAGGTGCGCTTTCCTGCTTTTTCTTCTCCAAATATAACATGCATGTCAATGGTCACCCAAGGATGCCAAAGACCTAGCGAAGTGGAGAAGAAATAGCCGGAACAGTTTAAATGATTTGGCTATAGTTTTACGACCGGCCGCCATGCGACGTGAACCCTCCTTGGGAATGCAATGTAGCCCGAGATGTTTGTGCTAAGTCCTTAGTCCTTTAGTCGCCTCTTATGACATCCACAGGAAGAGATGGAGTGGTCTTAATCTAACCCGGAACTACACGGGTAATAAAACACTATAACTTATTTTTAGTATTTGTTGTTAAAACTGCCACGGTAATACATAATCGATGAAAATTTCAAGCTATTACGGTTTAAGAAATAGAGCCTTGTGACAGACGAACAGACAGCGGAGTATCAGTAATAGGGTCCCGTTGGCACCTTTTGGGTACGGAACCTCAGGGCTTAAACCCACGCCACAGGCCGGAATCTCCTAAGGTACGCGCAATATGCGTCCCCGTTCCCCGTCCCCGCACCTCTCCCCCGTTTTCGCCTCGATGACTCACATTGGCCGTCAAGAACCGGGGGAGAGGTGCGGGTGCGGGGAACGGGGACGCATATTGCGCGTACCTTAGGAGATTCCGTTCTGTTTACTCTTACTGTATTCTCTGCCTTAATTCGCCCGTTACATAATATTGGATTGGAAGGAAATTGGCAAGCAACATCGAGCTGACCTGAATAAATCTCTTGGCAATTGCGCTTCTTTATGCTCTGCAACACATGTGAAAGCCTTTAATCTCAGTTGTAAATTTGACCTGCGAGCTGTGAGTCTCAGTAGGTTGTATTCTAGTATCAAGAATTGTGCCATCTGTCCCTGGGTCTCTGTAAAAATTTTTTTATGATTTTTTTCCCATTCGAATTGCTATCACAAGTATGTTTTTGAAATAGTAATGCATTTTTGAGCTGTAGCAAAGTTCTTTTTATGCAAAATTTTATATATAAATAAAAATATAGAGACTAAATACTTCTTCTTCTCGAGTCGAAAGTAGTAGTCGACCTACGTCGCGGAGGTCATCTCATCATATATTTTTTTACATTCAATCTCGATAATCCAATACGAATTTGAAATTACGTGCACGATTTTCATTCGAAACAAACCAAAAATTTAACTCCTGGTAGCAACAAACCGACCCATGATTCCGATTCCACCCGATGCGCCGATGCAATGCATATTGATATGGCGACATGAGACTCGATCTCCGAACCGCTTTGTGAAATCTCATATTGGATTGGACTCGTATTTACTGAGTTGCAAACATTAGAATTGTGTTTGTAATAAAATCCAATAAATGCAAGGTAAGAAAAATGTAGTAATAGTAAAATGCTGATTGTCTTCGCGCGCAGTTCGTCAATCTAATTGAGGGAATGAGTGAGAATTCGGCTGCAACCCATCACTATTTTGATTTCCTTCTTTCACCTTTTCGCCCACCATCACACTAGAAGTAGCATTCGTTTATAACCTCTAGGCTCGGTCAACACCGTTAGAGATAAAGAAGTGATACTGTGGATAACATTCTTTGTGTAATTGGAAAAATAGAACAGGTAAGAAACTTTAGCTGGTCTGACAGAAAAAAAACTTAGAACATACTAGCTGTATCTACTGAGCTGTTTTTGAGCATGAGCGATGGCGTTCACGCTACAGCCACGAGCTGTACCAGTTGTACGACGAGCCCAACGATGTAAAAGCAGAGTACCAAAACGAATACTTACTGGAGAGTCGACCCGAGGGTCGTAAAAGCTGAGGCAGACCCAAGCTCAGATCGTTGGATGGCGTCGAACAAGATCTTAATATTAATAATGTCGGCGTCAAAAGCTGGAGACAGAAAGTCCAACCAAAACCGTTCTATCGGGGACAAGTTATTTGACCAGGCCCAGGCCCACCCGCGGCTGTAGAGAAGGCTCTATAGCCGCGGGTTGGTCTGGGCTAGCAAGGTGAGCTAGGCTGCTTGCCTAGCCCTCTCTTTTCTTGCAGATCGTTAAATCTGATTGAGGGAACTAGCGAAAACCGGAATCATTGTAATGATGCAGCATGCAACCCATCACTATTTCTACTTTTTCCTCGTTCAAGCCAATTGTCATCTTTGGGTCAAGAGTCTGTCGAACCCTTTACGTATAAATACGAATAAAACTCTAGGTAAATAAATTCGTTTTATGGAGAGAGGTTTGTTCCCGACATTGACAAATATTGGGCGTGTGCACTGCTCACTATACAGAGGCGAAATTCATTCGAAAAATTCCGGGGCATTGTTTGTATTCCGATTGGATTGTACTATTTTTGATAAGAGAAAAAGACCTTTGTGTGCATGTTGTCTGAGTGATATGTTAGTTTGATTCCTGTCTATTTCTTGTTTGGAATCCCCGAAGATTCTGTGACTTCGTTCGCTTTGCTACTCGTAGCTTAATAGGGATGATGATGACTGGGATGGACATCATCATCAGGTCTTTTTTAGTCTCCACTGAAGGATCACGATTCTCTCTGTACTACCAGAGCCATACTTAGCCAGAGCATTCAAAGGATTTGGCCTACACTCTCCTCGCTGGCCAGACGAGTTGGAGAGGTCTCATTAATGTATATTAGCTTTGTTAAGCTTGCGCTTCCAGTCGCCTTCTACGACAGCCGCGGAAGACTTGGAGTGGTTCTATTCTACTCTGCCGGGAACTACACGGCAAATGATTGGGTCAGAAAAGTATAATTCTAATTAGTCTGTTAGTTAGGATTTAGTTAGGGTTCCTGGAACATCAAGGAACCGTGGAGGAAGCCGTGAGGACGCCGGGGAGCGTTCTCGGCTTCCTACAGGATCTGGGCTGGTTTGAGAACTGATAACAGCACTAGCTCCCCACGTAAAACGGGTTCAGTGTAATGGACCAAATTGCGGAAAAAAAGTCATCGGTAGAAGTAAGTAATTAGTTAGATCATGTTAATAGGTGATGCGGCTAGCAACCCATCACTATTTTGATTCGAACTTCTTGCTTACCATCACAAAAGTTGCTTTTGAGTCTTGCGGCTCGGTCTGCTTAAAGCTAAAAGACCCAAAATGCTCTGTCTGCCCCATTAGAGATAAAGACGTGATAATAATGAAACTTGACTTTCCTTTTTTCATCCCTCCATTGTACGAGATACGTGGAGCGATAGCTCCAAATTTCACCCCTCGTGGAACTATTTCAATCGCGCTCTGCCGAGCATCAAACAATTAATTGCTCATTAGTGTACACTGGATGGCAAAAATTTGGCAACTTGCTTTGAGCTATTTTTAACACGATTTAGGTTTGCCTACACTGAATTGGCAGCGATGCAACGAGATGTTTAATAACAAGACATAAACTTTATGTACAATGTCTAAAGATACGCGACGTGGCGGCGGCTCGCTCGGCTCGCACAGTCACGCCCCGTTCATTCTATCAAGCGTTTCTATCCTCATCATCTTCTTCTTCGTCTAAGCGCGTTCCCGGTTGAATCCTTAGCTGTGCTGCTTCAGAGCCCGGGGTGAGCTTTCCCGCTTTTTCTACTCCAAATATAACATGCATGTCAATATTCACCCGAGGATGCCAAAGACCTTGGAAAATGGAAAAGAAATAGCCGGAATAGTTTAAATGATTTGGCTATAGTTTTACGACCGGCCTGTCTGACGTCAACCCTCTTTGGGAATATATTTGTGCAAAAAGTTTTAAAACCAACCGCCGCCCGACTTTAACTCGCCTTGGGAATGCAATTATAGCACAAGATGTTTGTGCTGAGTCCTTTAGTCGCCTCTTACGACATCCACAGAAAGAGATGGAGTGGTCCTATTCTAACCCGGAACCACACGGGTAATCTATCATCATCCAGGTCTTTTTTAGTCTCCACTGCAGGAGCATGACCCTCTCTGTACTACAGAGCCATATTTAGCCTGAGTAGCAATAGGATTACCTACTTCTCCACGCTGGCCAGACCGGTTGGAGAGGTCTCATTGATGTTTAAAAGCTTAATTTAGCTTGTGTTTTCTATGTCGCCTTTTACGACATCCACGGGAAGACTTAGAGTGGTCCTGTTCTACTCTGGCAGGGACCACACAGCCAAGCGTTTTTATATGTTATGAATTTGAACATAAAGTTTATAATGTCTTGTTATTAAACTGCTAGTCGCGTCGCTGCTAATTTACTGTAGTGCGAGCCTTATGGAGATGGAGGTTTTTGTTCAACAATATCGATACCTATCCCGTTTATCCTTATTCCTAATAGATCAGAGAGAGCGTATTGCGGCTCTGAGCAGTCAGAGCCTAGGGCTGCAACACCCAAAGGCCACTTTTAGCGTGATGGTGGGCGAGAAAGCGAGAAAAGGAAAATTTGTTGATATATGTATTTTTTATTTGTCTATTTAGTTAACTTTAGCATGTACCTGACTCACGTGCACGCGTTGGGAAACTGTAAGTGCACGGAGTATTTTTAAAAGAATAAAGAATAAAATAGTATCAAAATAATGATGACAGTACTATATAATTTACAAGGAAATTAAACAAAACAACAATAAAGTACTTAATTCTGAATTCAAATTATTATACATGATAAATTTAATAATTGATGAACATGGTAACTAGCATTCGTTTGTAATCGTATTACTGGCCAGTAGTAATGAAGTATTTTGCTTTTTATACTAAGAGACATAGTCTAGTAATTTAAAAAAAATACTGTAATACATAGGACTGATGTATGCAAGAAGAAAATTACAAAGTTGTATGAGCCGATAATTTTGTTGAAGTGAACAAAAAAACTGTAAGTGACATCAGTTTGAATATTGAATGGTGTTGCCCGCGTAGAAGTTCCGTTTTGTTTTCTTTATTGTTGGCGTTTTATTTACGTTATTTAATACCCTAATCTGTTTCAACGTCTTCTTTTTATAGATTTCTACGTATCTGTAACTGTACGAGGAGAAGCATAGAGACACACTTTTTTTCTTTGCTACTAGACCAGCTTAGAAAGCTTAAGGTCGTACCTGAATTTTCCGGGGTCCAGTGCTACCCCCATTTAAAATAAATCATTAAAAAAAACGAACACTTTATTTAAAATTTTGCTACTATCAAATCCTAGATAATCCTTCAAAGTATTTTATGAACTACTGTTTACAGTTTAAAGTGAGAACGTTAAGCTTTACTACACACATTTGCGAAAAACGGCCACTTTTGGCAAATGTGCGTAGTAAAGCTTAATGCTCTCATTATAAACTGTAAACAGTAGTTCATAAAATACTTTGAAGGGTTATCTAGGACTTGATAGTTGCAAAATTTTAAATGATGTCTCCGTTTTCTTTGAAATGATTTATTTTAAATGGGGGCAGCACTGGACCCCGGAAAATTTAGGTACGGCCTTAAGGAATAAATTAGTCACTGTTCATTTTATCGAATATTTTTCGATAAAATGAAGAGTTACGAAATGTCTGAAGGAAAATTTAAAAGGAAATACGTACGCAATCTGTTAGTAAAGTTACAGGAAAATGTCTTTACAATTTTCACGTCCTGAAACTTCTTTAATTGGCTTCTGTATTATAGAAACGTAAGCCCTTTCTACCCTCGGACACAAAAAACAAAGAATATAAAAGAGGAGCTTGTGCCGTACCTTTCATACTTACTTTCAAGCAAAGTGATATATTCTACCAGGCCTGTGTCACTCCTCGTTTAGGTATCTAAAATATACCTACATCACTACTATGCGCGCAGCAGCCCCTCGGAGTTGTCAATTCAGTTATACGAATCGTTTGTCTAGAGCAATAAGAATTAAATTGGCTTTCAATGGATGTCTAGGTATCTAAACGAAAAGGTGGTGAGTTCTGACGTGAGATAAATTAAACCATATCGCTAACCACATTGAGTAGATATTTCTTTGAATTTCTTTGCTGAGTAGGTACTGGTTCTTATTATGTGATTCTACTGGGGCTTTACTTTGCCCGTGAGTCAGATAAAATATAAGGTCCATTAAAAACATATGTTAAATGGGTCTTTTTTCCAAAAAATACCACACCGCGCTATGCTGCACAAATATATGAGTTAATGAATAAAAGAGGTTTTTTTCCTTTTTATTGTTTATCTTACTCTTGTATCTAACTCTCTTACAATTTCAATAGTGTATATAATTTTTGATTATTTGCTATGGTATCTTTTGACAATAAAGTAAGTAAAGTCTATTCTATTCTAAAAATAAATCCAATGTCATCGTACGACAATGTAGTCGCATTAACACCAAATTAAATTAAGCTCTATTATCATTTCCTAGCGCTTTTGAGTAACGGCCCAGGTTTGTGCCATTCAAAAAATTTATAATACAATTTAAAATAACTACGAGTAGTAATCTCAAAAAAACAACATTGAAAATTAATCTTAATAGCGCAATGATCTGCGCGACGTTTTTTATTTGAAAGTTTTTAATTTTATTTTCATTTTTTAAATACCATGTACATAAAGCTCGTGTTTTCATAATGCTTATGTTTAAATACCTAACGTTCCTAAAAATTTACCTAGTTAAAGGCATCCCTTTCCCGCAAACTGCCAGTGCAATAAAGTAGAAAGGGAGACCTATAACTTTAGGTATCTTTTTTTGAACCACTTCGTAAGCATTTTAGATTGTATACAATTTCTTTGGTGCCGTAGCCCTTTGACAAAGACGTGTAGATAATTAAATTAAAATTAAACATGTGTAGACATTTAAATATTTTTTCTAGAAATTTAGAGTAGGTACAAACCAAATGTCAACATTATTATATTTGGTAGGTATAGCTTTCGTCACGTCGCATCAATCTTTGTCCAACTGATAGAACATGTAATTATCTCGAAACTATAATAGGTGTTCAAAATCCTCCTGAAAACATTTTTAGACTAGGATCCCGAGGAGTACTTCTGTGCTGGTCTGGGAGAAAAAAAAGTCTTAGATTAAGCTTCATATCTTCCCGCGCTCATCGTAAAAACTGATCAAGGGAATGGGCAAAAATACGAATCATATTAGGTATAAGACGATGCGGATAGCAACCCACTATTTGATAATCACTATTTGATCCCCTTTTTCAACCTTTCCCGCCTGTTCACGTGAATATGAATATGTGACCCAAGAATTCACCCAAGAATTTGCAAGCAAGAAGAAAGATCGCAACGCAAACTAATTTAACGCATACAAATATTGTAATTATACACACATATGTAGATAGTTTTTGTATATTTAAGTAATGTTTATTTTAATAAATCCTCTTTGGCTGCCTACGCTTGGACATCATACTGCTGGTTTTATTTCCTCTCACTGTGGCCAAGACATCCTTAGCCTGTGACGGTCTTGTGAGTCTGCTTGACCGGCAGTGAGAAAATCTACCTCATACCTTGAATCCTTCCCACTTTCCGTCTGTTACTATAGGTCGCAAGTAACAGACATCCTGCATCTATTTATTTATGTATATATTCGTTGTGTATGGTTAGGGCTAGGCTGTGTAGGTAGGGTAATAGGGTTGATTGTAGGTTACAGTATCTCTTTCCATAATTCATGTACAGGTGACTAGCTATTACAGCACAAAACAGGACTACACACTTACACTTTAAATACACCCGACACAAACTATACAGGAACACTTTTTACAGCTAGTTATCTGTACACCGCCCAAATCACGCTAAAAGGCTAAAAGCGGCCATTAGGTCTTACCGACCCGAGCTCTGTCTGCATAGAGTTGCAAAAAATAATTCTGTCTGCCTGCCCCGCAAATGATAGCATGTATGATGTATCCCGGGGAATACGCGCGAACTAAGTCGCGGGTTAAAACTAGCATGATAATGCCGTATTTCCGTACTCTTTGCGTTTTGTTTCTGCCAAAAATAACGACGCAGAAATTAAATTTGAATGATGCAATGGCAAAGTTGCGAGCTGTCTGAAACCTCTTAAACGTAAACTTGGTAAGGAGTTGATTCACGTTGGAGAACTGTTTCAAATTTTATACAAAATATTAACTTTAATGGTACACTTTCATTAAAGTAAATTTACTATTCGCAAGCTTTACATGTTATATTGTGATAACATTGTATTAGGCATAATATCCATGTAAACTGACAAAGCCCTTCTGGCGCGTAGGCGACCAATACTGTGCAAATGAGTTTTTTTCGGCGTTTCTTCTCAGCAGTGGCCGTTGTGAAACGCTAGTATAGGTAGCTTTTAAAAAAATATATTGAATTTAATATTATATATAAACATTACACGTAATGTTTACTATAATTATTGACGTGTAAAAGTGCCTGCGAAGTTCTAATTACTGAATAAATATTTGATTCTTTGATTCTACTAAATTACAGAATGTACGAATAATTCGATTTCAATTTATTTATCGTACATCATTTCACAACTTTTTACATTAAGTATACATGTATTTTACACTTCATGCGTATCTGAACTGAACGTGATAAAAATATCCAAATATATTTTAACAATAAATAATTTTGAATTTAACTTTGAAAAAAATTGTAAGTAAGTATCTATAATATATAAATGTTATTTTACTAGCTTGTAGTTGTAGTGTCCCACTTGCTGGGCAAGAGTCTCCCCCTTATTTTATCTATCTTCACACGTCCCTATCTTCTGCAACCTCTGCCACTCGCGTAAAAATCTGTCCAGAGCGTACCGCCATTTTTTCTTAAGTCTATCCCGACCCTTGCGCCCGTCTGAAATCTATAAATGTAAGTCATTAAAAATAAGCACAGCTTTCGTGCCTCACGTGACTTTTGAGCATTGGAAATGAATCTACGGAATTCGAAAAAATGTCATTCTGATATTTTTTTATAGATAAAAAAATATCAGATGAAATAAGAAATGGTGAAAAACCATTTTTTTCACCATTTCTTATTTCATTATTTAATTTAAGTACTTTAGTACTGCATCTTGAATGCCTAAAAACCCTATAAAAAATATTGTATGTCTTTCCTACACTCTAATTGGTTTTCAACTTCATTATAATCTGGGTTAAATCAGATACCTTACTTGTAATAGTGGGTAGTAGTATTGGTGACGCAAACCTAATGCGTGTAGGAATATCAAATGGTGGCGAAATTCTGCGTGGGGGGTTGAACACATGATGGCTCAGATGGTAAGAGCATAGTCGTATTGAGACTAAGGTCGCGGGTTCAAGTCCTGTTCACGTGGTATTTTTACATCATTTCTTATTTCATTATTTAAAGTCGTTCTGACTTTTTTCAAAAAGGTTAGGCTACAGGGCAAACTCCTCAATTTGTAGCTGACTAAATTGTCCAGAGTTTTTATGAAATTTTTGATATCATTCTTCGTTTCCAAAATATCAGGAGCTGAAATCAAAAATTCGGAAAATATATATTTTTTTTTTTACTATTTCGGCCATAACTTTTTTGTTTTTGATTTTCTCAGATAATTCTTTTCGTACCTCACACGCAACACTACTCAAATCTTCGAGCTATAAGGGGATCGACCTTTTTCGTGAAATCGAAGCCTACACTTCACAAAATCCAGGCAGTTATAAAATAGTTTAAATAAAACTCGGAATACTAAACTTAAAGTTAGACGCTGCTATATCCAGGAAGTGGTATTCTGGGAAACTTTATAACTTCGCGATTATGAAAACTGATAGTTCAAGTTTTACTCCTATATCTCTGAGTATATGTAGAACAAGATTGTTTAGCCTGGTTAACATCATTTTCAACACGTTTACTCCTATATCTCTGAGTATATGTATAACAGGATTGCTTAGCCTGGTTAAGATCATTTTCAACACGTTTACTCCTATATCTCTGAGTATATGTAGAACAAGATTGTTTAGCCTGGTTAAGATCATTTTCAACACGTTTACTCCTATATCTCTGAGTATATGTAGAACAAGATTGTTTAGCCTGGTTAAGATCATTTTCAACACGCTAACCTGAGATACAGAGATTATAATAAGCGGGTAACTCCCGTAAAAGGTCAGCTTCTGGCCGACATGTTTCGACCAAACGCGGCAGTGTGTCCAGCAAGTTCAAAGAAAAATGAATTAGCGCCGCAGCAGCCGTGTGTAATCGGCCCAGGATGGGAAACAACTCATCATCATGTCAACCACAGGAAGTCCACTGCTGGTCATAGGTCTCCTCTAACGATTTCCAAAACGACCGGTCGAAAGAGTCTTGCATCCTGCGTCTTCCTGCAATCTTGCTCAAATTGTCCGAACACCTAGCAGGTGGGTGTCCTACGTATCTATGGTCCTACGCTGCGCTCACCGATACATGACCGCCATTCGAGAACCCCTCTGCCCCATCGGTTAGTGGTGCGGAGCGGGCCCGTAAACTGTAGCTACGAAGGATCCCTACTGCCGCTGATGATTGAAACGTTTGTTTTGTTGTAATGGATTGTATTTGTATTTAGGTGTACAAATATTTCCCGACAGTAAAAACGTATATGGTGCGCACAGCTGTTCCGACGGAGCGCAGAAGTCGAAGTATTTGACGTGTGATGTGACAGTGACAGTACATCTGTCACACTAATCGATGTGAAGTGCGCCGCCTGCGCCGCCCGTCCGCTCTGACGTTTGTACGGGCGGCGCCGTCTAGTTCTTCATGGTATATGCTGTGTTGCCAGCAACAGTTAGCTTATTAGGATTAGCTATAGCTAGGCTATGTGCATCGCCTACTGCCACTTAAAAGAGCTAATCCGCTGGACTATGTCAATAACCTTAATTCTTCTACGAATCTCCTGAATTTTTTCTGATTCTATTCGATCACGTAGAGATAAGATTTCCACAAAAAAAATTAAAAAAATATTATTATTCAATTCAGAATGTTTTTCATTCTGAATTGAATAATAATATTTTTTTAAATTGGCCAATAACAATTAATACTCTAATTACGACAGTAATAACCAGAACAAAATAATTAAGCGTAATTAATTACAGTCCGTAGAGCTGAATTGTGTGAACAAACTGTTGTTCGAAATTGGAGAAACGTTATTGGTGCTTATAGGTCAATCCACATTGGATGTAAGTATTTTCAGAGATTGTTGTGTCTTCCACACTATTTATTTATACTTTATTGTACACACATATACATGTTTACATACATATACACTAGTCAGGAAGAAAGGAAAAAACTTAAAATGTTCCGGCTACTTCTCTTCTCACGCAGATCGTAAAAGCAGATTGAGGGAATATGATGCGGCTAACAACCCATTACTACATTATTTTGATTCCTTTTTCCACCTTCTCGCGCAACAACACCACCTGTCGGTTGACTGTTAGAGAAAGCCTAAGGCTTTAAGTCCGCCGTTTACAATTCTTGTAATAAAGTTGAACAAATAAATAAATAAATCACGCTGAAAGAGTCTTGCAGCATTGAGCTCTGTCCACCCCGTAAGGGATAGAGACATGATAATGTATCTTTATCTGTTTTCTCGGCACGGGAGAATGGAAAAAGCGAAAATCGGAAGCTTATCTTCCATCTAACTTTGGATACTTTGATGAATTTGTTGTCTGCTTAAAGCCGTAAAACCCATAATGCACAGAGCATCATGGGTTTTGCGGCAACCTAATTATGACCAAAAAAGACATATTGTACATTTTAGCACAGACTTCAATGCACAAAAAGCTCAAATTCCGCTGGTTGTGTAACTTTCCTTAATTTCGAGCTCCAAAAGTTCTAATTAGTAAACCGAAACATATTCAAATTGGTGTAAGCTAATGGGTGCGAAAAGCTCCAAAAGCTCCCAATGCGCAAATAACTTCGGTGCAATGTATACAATATGGCTAAAGTTGTTTCTAGTTTGATCATAACTAATGTTCGTTGAAAGTTTCTAACTTTATTAGAATGTACGCGTAGTATTTACCTTTGAGTTCATTCTTTACAATTTTTACCCGACTAGGTGAAACCAAAAGGAGGGTTATGTAATTTGACGCTATGTAGGTATGTATGAATGTAGGGAGTAAATTGGCGCATCTCTGTTAAGGCGAAGATATAGGCAAATGGCCTTGAAGTGTGAAATAAATTGTTAACTCGTAAATATGGTAATAATTTCCATATTGCTCTTCGTCATGCACTAGATAGCCCTTTAAATTATTTTATGAACTGCCGTTGAAACTATTATTAGTGATCCGTCTAGCTTTAAAACTTGCCGTGGCCACTTTTGGCGGAAGCAAGTTTTAAAGCTAGACGGACTAATGTAAATACTTTCAACGGTAGTTCATAAAATAATTTAAAGGGCTATCTAGTGCATGACGAAGAGCAATATGGAAATTATCTCCATATTTACGAGTTAATAATTTATTTCAAGTGAGGGCGCCACTTCAAGGTCATTTGCCTATACCTCCACCTTAAGGTCGCTGTTACTAAATGACGACCTCCGTGGCGTAATGGTTAACACGCTAGACCGCTAATCCGGAGGTTCTGGGTTCGATCCCCAGCCAGGGCAAGTTGGAAAATGGCTTTTTTCAAATTGTCCTGGGTCTTGGATGTTTATCTATATATGTATTTATCATAAAATATCGTTAGGTTAGTATCTCATAACACAAGTTTAAAACTTACTTTGGGGCTAGCTTAATCAGTGTGATTTGTCCGTATATATTTTTTTTAAAAATTAAATATAAATAGAATCGGATTCGGGAACTCGATTCTAAACGCCTCCTTAAGAAAACTCAGCCGAAGCCTTCATATATACTTATAATTCCTAAGGTGAGTTGCATTTGTGTGTCCTACAACCGTACCTTCAAAACTAAGTTTGGCTTTGCGAGCCACATACGCTCGCA
The DNA here is from genome assembly GCA_963576875.1 of Acrobasis repandana. NCBI lineage: Eukaryota > Metazoa > Arthropoda > Insecta > Lepidoptera > Pyralidae > Acrobasis > Acrobasis repandana. The sequence goes on along the minus strand of OY756230.1, from coordinate 2,041,135 downwards.
CCTACGAAGTTAAAATCAAGGTTCTCCGTTGACGGATACGTTAAGAAGGACATCAGATGAATGTTTATCTGTTCCTACGTATCGTCTATAATATCCATGTTATACCTTGACAGATAAGGTATCGTTGGGTTCTTCTTGGCAATCGCTGGTTATATAACGTGTAACAAAATGTACTGAAACTATTTTAAGGGTGAATTCAGTCCATGATTCTGAACAACTTATCCCAAGGAACATATATCGAAATATGAGAAATAATTTTCGGTTTTCAATACAAACTCGGATCAGCTGATCAGTCAACTTGTATGGGAGGTAAAAAATTATTTTTCATATTTCAATATGTGTTCCTTGGGGAAAGTTGTTCAGTATCACGGACTGAATTCACCCTTAAAATAGTTTCAGTATATTATGTTAGACCCTGTATAACGAAATGTACAAAATCAAATATGGCCCCCAATATAGGCCATAAAGTAATCAACAAAAAATTGTATCTAATAAAAATCTAAATTAGCATATTTCAAAAATATACAGGATGATTTTGAACCTCGTAGCTATATTCAAGAAAAGTACTCTTTAAGCGAAATAAAAAATACATATTCTGTCATAAATACCTTGTTTCATAATAAAAACCAAAGATGTCAGCCGACAAATGTATACCAAAATTCTCCCATTTTGATGTCACCGCTTGTTACCGGGCTCGTGGCGGGCGGCGGCCGGCGAGCGGGGAGGGCAACGGTCGTAAGAAGTAGGTTGGCTATATATGTATTTGAAAATAGGGAGAAAAAAAATTACAAATAAAATCTTACGCTTACCCAAAAGTGCAAACGGGACCCTATTACTGAGACTCCGCTGTCTGTCCGTCTTTCCGTCTGTCTGTCTGTCCGTCTGTCACAGAGTTTGAACCGTAATAGCTAGACACTTGAAATTTTCACCGATTATGTATTACTGTGGCCGCTATAACAACAAATACTGAAAATAAAAAAAGTTAAAAATTAAAGGGGGTCTTAGCGGGTGTTTTTAGCGTTTTAAAACATTTTACGGAGGTACGGAACCCTTCATGTAAGAGTCCGACTCGCACTTGCCCATTTATTTGTTCTATTAATGATTCTGATTCCAAGATATAAAAAGTTTTAATTTGTCTGGCAAATATTAGATCCTTACATATGAAAATGCCGATTTACAATACTGGCAACTTTAAAATCAAATATCTTGCGTTTCATTAGGAATTCCAAATTCAAATTTATTTCGAAGTAAAGTCAGAAAAATATTGTTTTAAAATTCGTATTTCATTTGTTTTACCATCGTTTGTTTGAGTTTCAACATTGCTATAACAACAACTATGGACAAATTGAAAATTCGCGGTATTTACGAATACGAGTTCCACCGTGGCACCAGTGCTGCAGAAACGACTCGAAGAATTAACGACGTGTATGGACCAGGCACCGCTAACGAACGAACGGTGCGTTTTTGGTTTCAATGTTTCCGTTCTGGAAATTTCGATTTACAAAATGAGTCTCGTGGACGACCTGATACTCAAGTGAATAACGAAGAATTGAAGGCGATAGTGGAAGCGGATCCATCTCAAACCACTTCTGAATTAGTAGCAGCCTTCGGCGTAAGTAACAAAACGATACTTATCCACTTGCGCCAAATCGGAAAAATTAAAAGACTCGAAAAGTGGGTACCGCACGAATTGACTGAAGCAAACCAACAAACACGCGTTGCTTGCTGCGTTTCTTTGCTTAATCGCCACAATAATAAGGGGATTTTGAACCGTATCGTGACTTGTGATGAGAAATGGATCCTGTACGACAATCGGAAGCGATCATCACAATGGCTTGACCCTAGAGAACCGGCAAAACCTTGCCCTAAGCGAAAACTGACCAAAAAGAAGATTATGGTTAGTATTTGGTGGACCAGTGCTGGTGTTATCCACTACAGCTTCTTGAGATCAGGCCAGACGATTACTGCAGACTTGTATTGCCAACAATTGCAAACAATGATGGAAAAGCTCGCCATTAAACAACCGAGACTGATGCTCTAGCCCACTGCTCCTTCAGGATAACGCTAGACCACACACTGCACATCAAACGATCGCCAAGTTAGAGGAGCTGCAACTGGAACCTCTGCGTCACCCACCATACTCTCCAGATCTTGCCCCAAACGATTACCACTTTTTTCAAAATTTGGATAACTTTTTACAAGGAAAAAATTTCAAATCTGATGAGGCAGTCAAAACCGCCTTCAAACAGTTCATAGACTCTCGCTCCCAGGATTTTTTTTCCAAAGGTATCAATGATCTGCCTATAAAATGGCGGAAGTGTATCGATAACAACGGCGCATACTTCGATTGATTAAATAATAATTTCATTTAAAAAAACTTGTTTCACTTTTTTGATACTGAACGGCAATTTCATATGTAAGGACCAATAAACTTGTTTACAAAAAAGAACTAGGCAGCACACATACTTAACGTTTTTATTTAATAGTTGGCCTAGTCGAAAGTTGAAATTAATGGCTTTAAAAGCACCTCAGAAGAAACTGGTAAATTGAATATTAATTATATTGCAAACTTAATTTCAATAGGTAGTAATTTCAAGTAATGGCGGCGTTACTGTAAGTGACATAATTAAATCACCTCATTAATTTAGATTAATGATTTTACGGGGCTGTTATAGGCAACTAATTAAGTATTTGATTATATTATTAAAATAACTAATACTTATCCTAAACAAGAGACGACAGCCGATAGACCAAAGCAGTAACGGAGTGGTTGCCGAGACAAGGGAACAAACCAGTTGGGAAAATTATCAGCCGCAGGAAGTCCACTGCTGGACATAAGCTTCCCCCAAGAATTTCCAAAACGATTGATTGGAAGCCTACAACCAGCGTTTTCCTGCAACCTGGCTCAGATCGCCCGATGACCTAGCAGGTGGGTGTCCTACGCTGCGCTTGCGGGTACCTGGTCACCATTCGATTCTGCCCCATCGGCCATCGGTTCTTCGCGCTATGTTCCCCACTCACTGCCACTTTAATGAGCTAAACTGCTTAGTCAATGTATAACATGAAATAATTGCCAAACATATTAGGGTTGCTACAAACTTATTTGGGCTGAACTGGGTTCAATTGGCTGGGCGGTAAAATCTAATACATGTAGATAATTCGGGGAAAAAGACGATATAATTGATTTGGATCGGCTTTGTTGTTCGACAAATACTACCGAACCAACAATGCCAGCCCGAGTAAGTATGTAGCAACCCTTAGATAGAATAGTCAAGAGTCTATCCCACCAACACTCAGACAATCAATTTCCCAAAATAATTACTTAGTAACCGTTAAGGCTTATAAGTACCTATATTACTTCGCTAAATTTGGGCTAACGCAATATTTCGATAGCCAACTATTTATGCCACATAGGCCCCAAGATACAATAGCAGCGAGTCTATCCCAGTGAGAAATTAACTGTGAATTGTTACTAGTTAGTGTGTTTTGCGTGGTACAAATTATGAGAGATGGAGGACGTCACTATCGGACGACTATCGTATTTTTTATGGAGTAACCCGCCTGGATATCAAGCAATTGTATTTGTCACAAATAACGTTCTTGCATGGTGGTCAGGGAGAAAAGAAAAAACATAGAATACACCAGATGCTTCTCTCCCCGAGCAGATTGTAAAAGCGGATCGACGGAATAGGCAAGAATCTGAATCATATCAATAGGTGATACGTCTATTATGATTTCCTTTCTTCATCTGCATCCCACCATCACGCTAAAAGTTGCCTGCGCCTTGCCGCCCTGAGCTCTGTTTCCCCGTTAGGAACGAGCACATAACATAATATACTATCACGTCTTTATCTCTAATGGGGCAGTCGGAGCGTTTTGGGTCTGGCGGCTTTAAGCAGACAAAGCATAGGGTCGCAAGACCTAAAGGCCACTTTCAGCGAGAAGGTGGAAAAAATAATCTTATAGTGATGGCACAGAAGACAGTTAGAGTATACAGAACGGAATCTCCTAAGGTCCCGCGCAATATGCGTCCCCGTTCCCCGTCCCCGCACCTCTTCCCCGTTCTCGCCTTGCCGAGGGGCGAGAGCAGGCGAACACACATTCGTATTCCCTCGATTGACTTTTTCGATCTGCGTGGAAAGGGTGCTGGTACATTCTAAGTTATTTCTTTCCTCCTAGACCAGCATGAAAGTAACCGAGTACAAATATTGTTACATTTTCTACCTGTCAATTTCTACTACAAGCCGCGAAGGAACTTTGTTCAAAATTATTTTTATTATGTCTGCCTATCGAGTGTATTCAAGCTAGCTGTATTATACTTACTCATTTCTCTTATTCTAACTTGATAAGTCAACTTTGCATCTTAATACAACCATCTGGTATGAGGAAAACTGTAACATTTACAGATGATAGGAAAAAAGAGATATGACATTAATTGGTTTGGATTTGTCGCGTGCTCTACGTGCCTAAGTACCTGTCAACCTGCTGTTGACATTTCATTTAGGTATATGACAGTATTTGTTTGACAGTTTCTCTCTACCGCGATTGTTTATTACATCTCTTGGGATCTGTTTTCCAATTACGAGTACGTTATTCTAAGTTACTGTGCTGTAAGTACTAAGACATTTTGATTTTAAGTCCACGTCATTATAGTTTAATATAGCATGCGATTAATAAAATAAACCCTACCATGTTTAGAAAAAGGTGAGCTGAGCAGATAGATGATAATTGGAAATAAATAAAAGGGCAAGTGCGAGTTGGACTCGTACATGAAGGGTTCCGTACGGTGGTACAATGTTTTAAAACGCTGAAAAAACATATTTTTTGTATAACGACCCCCTTTAATTTTCAACTTTATTTTATTTTTAGCATTTGTTGTTATAGCGGCCACAGTAATACATAGTCGGTAAAAATTTCAAGTGTCTAGCTTTTACGGTTCAAGAGATAGAGCCCTGTGACAGACGGACCGACGGACCGACGGACAGACAGCGGAGTCTCAGTAATAGGGTTCCGTTTGCACCCTTCGGGTACGGAAGAGAAGAAACTGTTAGACAAGTAAGTATATCTAGTTTTTGTCTTTTGTCTTTGGCATTAATCTTAGATCATATGATCTAAGGCATTAATTGATCAGCTTGGAATCTACTCGTTTATCAAGCCAAAAAAAATCTTAAAATATTGTAGTCTTCTGAACTTATCTCCTTCTTTCTTTTATCTAGCAGTTACGTCCGAGACTTGGCATCCCACCAACCAGCTCGCATTTGTTATTATAACGCCTTGCCAAGAGTAATGGAGAAAAAATTGAGTCGTAATTGGTTGGGGCGAGTTGTCAAACAGAGGGATAAGTTGTGAATGTGTTTTATATAAAAGATCTATTTTTATCTTGTAATAACAATCCATCTCTTCCTGTGGATGTCGTAATAGGCGACTTTAGAATTAAAGCACAAATATCTCGTGCTAAAATTGCATTCCCAAGAAGGGTTAACGTCGGGTGGCTTGGAGAAGAAAAAGCGGGAAAGCGCACCCCAGGCTCCAAAGCAGACCAGCTGAGGATGCAACCGGGAATATGCTTGGATGAAGAAGAAGAATAACAACTATAACGACAATTTTGTTTTCTTGTCACTGCTAAATAGGAATCGATTTGATCACACTTTTTATGTCTTTTGCAATTGTTTTCGGCATTTTCTTCTCCAAGAATTGTATTATTGTTTAATAAAGTAGACCCCATAACATATCATGAAAGAGTGAAACTGTCAAAAATACGTGGGTTACCAAACGATTGGCTTTGGTTTTGCCACCGGGCGCATCTTTCTTTTTTCTTTCTTGAAAATGCCTGATTGAACCCTCTTTGGATGCATTTTTGCGAAGAGTTTTACACTGGCCATCTTAACTTACGTCAACCAGAAATAGAAGAAGACAATTAATTTGGCGCCAAAAATCCGCCATTTAAAGACACTTGGGTTTTTAAGACGAATCTAACGATACCATAACTGTTGAAATCCGTCCAGCCCTTTAGATGATACGAGGTAATAAAGAAATTTATAAACTTACAAGATAAATAATAAGTAGATAAATAAATCTATGAACACGCCTGTATGCCTTTCTTGTGTAAACATTTCTCACAGGCCTCTAACTTTTGAGACAAGTAGTGCCTTTGTACAACTTTTATTTAATGTTTTCTCTGTCAATACCATCGTCAATACTCAATATTTACAATCTTTTATCGCTTCCTTAATGTTCATACAGGTTTTTTTATTATAAAACAGTTCAAATTAAGGACCTCGACGGGTGCTGCAATGGGAAAAGGGCTTGTAAAAAAGAAATGGTTAAATTCATGTATTTTCATGCACCGTTAAATTTATTTACAAGAATAATATCTATTTGGTAGCTTTTCCCTTTTATAAAAAGTTTATATTATTTAAAAAATATATATGTTTCTGTATACTTTTTCCGTGTATATAAATTGGTAAATAAATAAATAAACATAACCCTTCCTTGACACTCGGATAAAAAGGAGATAAAAATCGCTATCGCCTATGAATACCGCTTTATTCTCAAGAGCAACCGTACGATCTTTTTGAGGGTGAAATAGAAGAACTAAGTGGCTTAACGAACAAATAGAATGATGCGTGGCGGCTCTAAGTGTTTATTTTTTATTGTTTTCCTTCCCGCGGAGAAATAAAGGGAAAATTGGGAAAACTGTTGCTTTCAGGAAAAGAGGGCGATATTGTATGAGATCCGATGGGATTGGCTCAAACTACTTTTTTAAGTGTTTTATGATAATACTCTGTAAGAAAAATATGAGAAAAAAATTGTTTTTGTATTGAATTTCATTGCTTTGTTATAAAAATTGATATATGCAAGTATCGTAGGATAGTTAAAACTTAGAATTTACCAGCTGCTACTATTCTCGCACGGATCGTAAAAGTCAATCAAAGGAAGGGGCGATATCTCAAGGAATCAAGTCAATATACAATGCCGCTAGCAAACCCTCACTATTTTGGTTTAAGAAACCAATATATTGACGGTTACGCTTCGCACTTTGAACACGTGATTTATGTTTACGACGTGTTAAAAAAAAGAGGGTATCGACCCGAAGTAAAAAGTAAATGAGTGTAAATGAATTCTTTCGGCGTTTCTTCTCAGCAGTGGTCGTTGCGAAACGCTAGTATCGGTAGCTTTTGCACTAAAAATAATTAAAAATAATGACCTTCAATAAGTGATATATTTATCCTACATTAAATAAAAAAAATTGACATTGACTTTGACTTTGAAGGAGTTCAGGTACTAATTAATGTAAACTAGGTAAAAAAACTTAACCTTCTAGTAAAAGTTTTTCGCATTAATTAGTACGTTTATTACCTTTCGGGTTGATACCCTCTTTTTGTTACACGTGGTACGTATAACGGGACTTAGCACGAACCTGAAAATCAAGACAAATGTAAGATGCCCAAACTCGATGGGGTTGCGTCGTCTACAAGGTTCTCTATAGCCAACCTTCCGGCTCCATCATCAGATCAGCTTCTTGTTATAATAATATTGCATTGTCATCTGATTAATAGCATACAACATTGACGACGTCCGTGGCGTAATGGTTAACACGCTAGACCGTTCTGAGCTAGAGGTTCTGGGTTCGATCCCCAGCCAGGGCAAGTTGGAAAATGGCCTTTTTCAAATTGTCCTGGGTCTTGGGTGTTTATCTATATATGTATTTATCAGAAAATATAGTATCGTTGAGTTAGTATCCCATAACCACACAAGTTTTTAAAAAAAACAAAATAAGTACTAAATACACTAAAAGTAAAATAAAGCCCACTTTTACCAGCAGTCAAGTAAAATAAACTTTCCAACAATCGGATTTGAATCGCCATTTTGAGATGATTCCCAAAACATTTACGTCCTAAGCGTCTTTCCAGTCTTTTTCAAGACTTCTAATTAAACGTTCCGGATTGCAAATGGCGTCTAATATACTTACAACCAATGCGGTGGAAACCGATTTTCCACAGAACATAAAACTTGAAAAAATAGCACCCCTATTATCTGAGTTGGGAAGTTTTACCCCTGAAAGATTCCACTTTGAACGCGTCACGAAAAGTTTTTGAATAGATATTAAAAAGATACAAATTCAAATGTTTATTTAGTAATTAGGCCTTTGCAGGCACTTTTATACGTCAATATGTATTGTTCAAGGTATTGTTTATGTCACCGTATAATTCTGAACACCGATAGTTTATAAACTGTCACGTGGTGCATGTAAACTGTACCGTACTGCTTACAACATAACGTATAAATTTACGATCCTTTATAGTCTATCCTCGTCAAACCAAGTTTAGTTTGTTTTATTTTTAAATCGCTCGATCAGAGGTGGCACTTTTCACTAGATATACGATGCGTTTAGTTGGCCAACAGCGGCTGTATGGAGTTATAGTAAGCATGTGAAATGATGAAGTATTGCTTGGCTTAAATAAAATACTGGCCACAAAGAAAAAATCCCTCTAATATGGTTGAGTTCAGCGATGACTGATCTACGCGTCAACTCGTGAACGGGTGCCGCCAGTAGGGACTGGTCAGCTCTGAGCACTGAGTAGTCTTAAAAAAAACGGCTCCGTTAAGACTACTCAGTGTATCTTATTTCTGTAAATTGGATTTGGCACTCGTTCGCAAGCTTTACAGATTATGTTGTGATAACATTGTATTAGGCTTAATATCTTTGTAAACTGACAAAGCCCTTCTGGCGCGTAGGTGACCAATAATGTGTAAATGAGTTTCTTTCGGCGTTTCTTCTCAGCAGTGGTCGTTGCAAAACCCTAGTATCGATAGCTTTTGAAAAGAAAAAAAAACACGTAATGTACACTATAATTATTGACGTGTAAAAGTGCCTGCAAAGGCCTAATTACTGAATAAATATTTGATTTTGATTATGAAAAAAAGAAGGTGGGAATATAAACAGCTAATTTTCACTGCAAAATATAAGCGTGCAGTTGCTTACCTAATAATTTATTTTTCACCGACTTTTCTTGCAGTAGTTGAAAGAAAAGCAGATTATGCATGCACCTCGCATTAAGTAATTTACTTTCTGCTCGGTGTAACAATCTACATTAATAAGTTTATTGAGTAATAATAGTACATTGTTGCACCGAGCAGCATCGGGTAACTACCCGATGGCCTTAAAACATTTTTTTTGTGCCCAATGTTGCTAGTGGTTACATAATCCGACTATCCAAAACGCATAAAAATGTCTTAATCTCAATAAAGAAAATCATAAATTGTGTGTCGCACTTTGCAAATATTGTATTCATTTGAGTGTCACATTATTGAATATCGATAAAGGTCATTATTTTGTGCTAACAAAACGTAGGGTTATGCAAACTTCTTAAAATGTCCTCCTTTCATTTTGTTTCTTAATACTAGTCGTGTTTAAAATTGAAAAAAAGTGCCATTGTATCGAAATTTACTCGTAAAGTGCAGAAAAGTAGTAGCTGTTTGGCGATGTCATTTTTTTCAATGACTGTAAAAAGACATGCTTTATCAAATTTTAATAAATATATAAGGACACTTATTGAGCTAGCCCCAAAGTAATTTTTTTCTAACTTGTGTTATGGGATACTAACTCAACGATACTATATTTTATAATCCTAATCCTAACTAATATTATAAATGCGAAAGTGAGTTTGTATATTTGTTTGTTTGTTTGTTACCTCTTCACGCTTTATCTATTGAACCAATCTTCTTGAAAATTCGCATACACATAGTTAGGAGTACACAGAAGAACATAAGGTACCTTTCAACCCGGAAAAATGTAATGTTCCTGTGGGATACGCGAGCGAAGCCGCGGGCGAAAGGTATACATAATTAAAGAAGTATATTAGCATTTTAATAAGACTGGAACAAAAAGTATGTAAAAAATAAAATGCTAATAATTTCCATCTTTCATAAAAAATGTGGCCGTATGGGTTCCGACCTAGAAAAGACTATCCATCTCTTCCTGTGGATGTCGTAAGGGGCAGCTAAAAGACTAACCATAAATATCTTGTGCTACCTGCATTCCCAAGGAAAGTTGACTTCAGGCAGGCGGCCGGTCCTAAAAGTCTTTGGCATCATTGAGTGTTCATCGTCATGCATATTAAGTAAATTTGAAAAGGAAAAGTAGGAAAGCGCAGCTCGGGTTCCAAAGCAGCACAACTGAGGATGCAACTGGGAACGCGCTAAGTTAAAAAAAAAGAAGAAAGAAGTTTAGGAGAAAGAAATTTGATCCTAATTAATTAATAATAATAATAAACGTTAATTTCTCACCATAACCACTAAACATTACAGTACAACTTAAAAGTAATTTAACACTATAAGAACGATTTAATTTTAAATCAGCGGATTATGGTGGGCTGATACCTAAACTAGGAAATATCCTGTATCTTAGGTTATCAACCCTCCGACCCAATGAATGGAAACAAATATACAAGATGAGGGTGTCTGTACTATTATTTACAAAATTGTATAGTATTGTTCGGGAATTGGTTCTTGTATCTATGTTATACATATGTATAATAGTTTAATTCATTTATAAATGTAATACTATGCGACGAGTCTAACTGAATGCGTATACAATAATAAGAATTACCCACTAGTACTTTTCTACTCTATTTTTTGTTTATTTTGGACTGAAATTACCAGATAAAGTTCTCAAGAACAGAAACATACTTAATAAATTGAAGCAAGAACCTAAATAATAAAGAGTAACAACTTTTACCAAGATAAAATAAACTAACGAAGGTCAACCAGTCTATGTCATAAAACGTGTTTTGGCAGCCCTATCGAACTGATTACAGGGCGCGTCATATTGTCCCGAGTTACGGTCCATTGACAAAGCCCTTTTATTAACTGTTACTGCGATTCCACTTCTGGAAGATTGTAAGATTTTATACGAGAACTGACAAATTGAAAAAGCTGATTTTTTTTGTATTAAGTATGTTTGTCTTTAGATAAATAACATTTACAATTACATAATATGACAGTTTTTATGGGTTTGTCGAGTAATAAAATTGTGTTTCTGTGAGAACAGTAGACCTTGCTAGATCTTATAACCATGCAATAACCGACACGGTATTCCTATCCCTGGCTTAGCAAAGGCATTTCAGTGAAATCCGTTCATATATAACGCTACAGCTAACTTTCCTTTTTCCCCTCCACTATTTGAATTTATTCTTGCAACATTCTGTGCAGAATGAAGTCCTAGTGTGCCTCTCAAATTGTATTGAAATCCGTCAATAAATAACGCTACATCATTTCCCCTTTTAGATTAAAAAAGTCTACGTAAAATCTTTTGGCCACTACCGCTTTTTTATTTTAAATTATAAATAAATACATAACTTCTTTTTCTTCATCGGTTCAAAACAGTTTTTACTAGAATGCACCATCAAATGATCCACAGCATCAAATTGCGCTTCCTCCCGCTCTGTGCATTGCACCTCAAAGAAGCACGCTTCCGCCGACTCTGAGATGAAATAAAAGTACTTGCGGTCACTCGCTAGGAATATTCAAACGGTGGAAATTCTGAAATCTTCATTGTCACATTTTACCCGACTACGGCGAAGCCAAAGGAGGGTAATGTATTTCGCCGCTATACATCGTATTAATGAAAGAACACAAATCCCTTCAGATGGTGATACCTCAGCCCATGTAACTAAACAACTTTTGTTCAACAACTTTCACGAAATCCAAAAACAAATCCGGATTTTCGTACAAATTGACTCGATCAGCTGATCAGTTTGTATGAAAATTCTATTTTTTTTTTAGTTTCGTGAAAGTTGGTGAACAAAAGTTATTCAGTTACATGGGCTGAGGTGCCATCTGAGAGGTTTTGCGTTCTTTCATTAACACGATGTATATGACAACCCAAAGATTGGCTGTCAGATAACGCTTTTAGCATTAAATTAAGTCCGCCTATTGTTCTATAAAAATTGTATTTTGTACAATAAAGTTTAAATAAATAAATATATAGGTATATCTTCTTGACAAATGAGGTATCGCCGGAATCGTCTTGGCTCTCCGCTGTATATAGGCTATATCTAAATCCACTTTGACTCGGCGTTTGTATGTATGTTTGTCTTCATACATTTTGGTAGGCGTGTAAATGGGACCAATCTTGTTTGTTTGTTTGTTAGTAATAACTTTAAATATATATATATATATATATATATATAATAACTAAAAACAACATATAGAGTAAATTGACAACGGCGGACTTATCCCATAATGGAATCTCTTCCAGTCAACCGGCAAATAAGAAGATAAGGACAATTACTCACAAGAAGGGTAGAAGTGTGTACATAGAATAAAAGAAAGCATCATTTATCCGAACTTTAACTAATATATACATGCAAACTAACTACGAGATATATACATACATACATATAAAAACATAAACGTACATACACATACATGTGTACAATATCGTACCATAAAAACACTAAAATGAAAGCTTAAATATCTTCTTCAATCTTAATAATGTTGGCGTCAAAATCTGGAGACAGAAAGCCCAAGATCGTTCTATTTGGAACAAATTACTTGACCACTTGACCAGGCCCAGGCCCACCCACGGCTGTTGGTAGAGCCTAAGTGATGATGTGAATGGGACCAATTTAACTTTTAAATTTTTACATGAGTCAAATTGATCAAGTACTTGTCGTGATATGGGGTTCACAGTTTGGAGCGAAGTAGTAGTTATCTGACTGATTATGTGTCTAATATACCGGTTGATTTTGGAGTTCCTAGCTTAGATATTTAAATTTTAAAATCAGAATCAAAAACCGTAAAAAATACTTAAGTCTTTAAAAAAAATCTGCTATGGCTAACTTATCGGCTTTACTACGCGCGCCGTTGCCACGAGCCTGGTAGCGACATTCAAATGGAAGATTTTTGGTATGCATTTGTTAGCTGATTTCTGTATTGGATGTTATTATAAAAAACTTATGCTTCTCGCAATTTTTCCTTTATCTGTGCTATAAGACGTTGCTTCGTACCAAATTACAAGATTCTGAGTTCACGGGAAGTACCCTGTAAGTTTTGATTCCCTTGCGAGTGTCGAAAATTTGCGGCATAAACGGCTGTACGAGTATCTTTTAATTGAGTTGGCTTAAAAGTTTGATTTTTTCACAGCTCCAAGGGACTTTGATGATTGAGCTGAGAAAAAGGGTCTTGACAGACAGACAGACAACAAAGTCATCCTATAAGGGTTCCGTTTTTTCTTTTCAGGTATGGAACCCTAAAAATTATAATTTTTTATGTGTTAACAAAATATAACATAAACTAAGTATATTGTCAAATGATGAGCAAAGTTATCCTCCATCACTTTATATAAATATATGTGGCAGTCCTCAGTGGTTTGAGGGAGGAGAAACCATCCTACCACCACCCCTAACACTCGCCACGATGATGGTATAGACTACCAACAACTGAAACTGGTTGCCATTTCCGACATTTGAGCAGTTATAATTTAGATTTTGGCCTCTTTTAATAATGAGACTGATGTTTGTTATAAGTGGTAAGTAAGATTAAAATTGGAAATCCCTGGGAGAGGCCTATGTCCAGCAGTGGACGTTATGTGGCTGAAATGATGATGATGAAGATTAAAATTGCCACTTACCAACCAGAACTTTTCAGAGCAGCCATCATAACTTTCACTATAGCACCTATGAAGAAAATTGTACTTATAAGTGAAGCAATATATGTATATTTATGAATACTTTTACATATTTATGAAGAAATCCTTATATATACCATTCTCCTCAGTCTTGAGCCTTTCTAACTAAAAAACTTTCTAAAACAAGATACATATTAACAAAATATGTACTTTTTATGTCACTTAAAGAGTAGGTATGTACTTCCCTTGAATATAGCTACGAGGTTCAAAATCACCCTGTATATGTATACGAAAAGTATACGTACTTAAAGCTGAGCCTGATGTGGATAATCTAAATTTTGCTCACGTTTCCACGCACACAAATTTACTCTAGCCGAAATGAGACAGCGAACCATGCGGGGTGAAAAGATCACTGGAGGTCAATAAGGCTAATTTACGCGTTTCTGGTTCTTGAGGTTTTTTTTCGTTTTACAAAGAATATTTAAGAGTTATTTAGAAAATAAGACATATGATTAATAAAATTATAATGCAAAGTTACAAGGGCTAATTTATTGTATTTTTTGAATACTTTCCTTTTTAGTATAATTCTAAGGTGATTTAAAAAACCTCAGAATTATACAACTTCGCAAATTTTTTTCTATCGAGAAAATTTTAAGCAATCATGTTTTCGTAACATATTATGTATAGAGTTAGGCCTGAACTTTGCTGTGTTTTTATTTCAAAGTATTTCGTTAATATTGATAATATTTAAGATCATGGTCATACGGGCTTTTAAATAAAAATAAAATCTTGCAGCCTTCTATAGAAATGACCTTTATCTTAAAACTTCGATGCTACAGATACAGTTACACTATCACGTCTTTATCCCTAACGGGGCAGACAGGACCTAGGTCGGTAAGGCCCAGGCCACTTTTAGCGTAATGGTGGGCATGAAGGTGGAAAAGGGAAATTATAATAGTGATATAATAGAAAATTATAATCGCCTATTCTTATGATTTAGATTCTCGCCATTCCCTCGATCGGCTTTTAGGAAGTTACAAGCCAGTTTTATCTAGGTACAAACTTTGAAATCCTTTTAGCATAATGCAACACCACAGGCCAGTCTGGCGAGTATCCAATTAAAATAACAAATACTATTTTAAAATCACAAATACTCGTTTATTCTTTAATTTTATAGGTTTTGGTTTTGTTCAGGTCTGCTTTACTAAGTTAGTTTGAAAGCGATTGCCCTATTGTATATCTTTGAACTTTGGCTTAATGTAATTTGGATTCGTGCCAAAATTGTGTTGAAAACCATTACCGTAATGCGTTTTAAATGATAAATATGTTTTAGTCCGTTCGGGTAGAATAATTGCAGATGGATAAAGTTTTTACCCGAATGCGGCAAAGCCGAAAAGGGGGGTATATGTGTTTGACCTGTATGTTTGTCCCCATAATTCTATGTTCCATACTAAGAATATAGAAGTTCCCTAGTAACTAATAAACGGCTAAACCGATTATAATAAATTATTTTATTTATTTATTTAAGTTTATTCCACACAATCTCATATTTGATTAATTACAATGGGTCAAACTTAACGCTATGCATTATCTACCAGTTTGCCTTTGGGACACATCGAGAAGTTGGTAGAAGGGGTGCAAGTTATATACATGGTTATATTTGTTTTAACTACTATAGTGACACAGGATATATTAAAATTATTTTAAATTAAAATGGCGGATTATTGGCGCCAAATTGCGCGGCATAAAAAATATTTTCTGTTCAAAACTTATCGAGTAGGGTATTAAAATAAAGGATTTTATTCAAGGATTACAAAAATATATGCAACTTATATGTTTAAATGAAATTTGTAATGAGAAATGCTAAAAACAACGATTTGTATGTCCGATTCTATGTTCCCTCGTAACTACT
The DNA here is from genome assembly GCA_963576875.1 of Acrobasis repandana. Taxonomy (NCBI): domain Eukaryota; kingdom Metazoa; phylum Arthropoda; class Insecta; order Lepidoptera; family Pyralidae; genus Acrobasis; species Acrobasis repandana. Next base: position 2,025,590 of record OY756230.1, on the reverse strand, counting down.
AAACGGCTAAACCGATTTTGATAAATTATACGCGGTTAGATTCATCCTAATCACTAAAGTGTAATAGGCTATAATAAAATTATTGTAAATGATTCTGGCAGAGTTTTGGCGCCAAATTGCGCGGCATAAAAAATATTTTCTTTCCAAAACCTATCGAGTTGGGTATCAAAGTAAAGGATTTTATTTAAGGATTAAAAAAAATATATACAACTTATATGTTTAAATGAAATTTGGAATGAGAATGCTAAAAACAACAAATGACGTCGCCTCCTCAAGCGTATTCCCGGTTGCGTCCTAGGCGTAGGTAAGTACTGCTGTTGTATCACGCAGTTGAGTTTTTTTGTCTTTTTTAATAATTACTTGTTGTTGACTTTCTTACATAATTCCTTCTTTGCTGGTCTGGGAGCAAAAAAAAAACTCAGAACGTACCAGCTGCTTCTCTTCCCGCGCAGGTCATAAAAGCCGATCGAGGGAATAAGCGAAAATGCAAATCATAGGCGATGCGGCTAGCAACCCATCACTATTTTGATTCCTTTTTCCACCTTCTCGCCCACCATCACGCTCAAAGTTTGAGTCTTGCGGCCCTGGGCTCTGTCTGCCTCATTAGAGATAAAGACGTGAAAGTATGTATGTATGTATGATTTTTTATCACTTTACAAATAGTTCGTAGGAATTATACTTCAGTTGTAAAATGTTAAAAAATAAATGCAAAAATAAATATGATGATGGTTATAGGCGTCCAAGGACTACCTAACTTACGGTAACCTCTTAACATCAAACGGGCAGTATGTTTAACCTATTTAATTGCATGAAAGATAAAGTATTATCCCGATTAAATCATTAGCGACGACATCATCATCAACATGCTCATCAGGTCTTTTTTAGTCTCCACTGCTGGAGCACGACCCTCTCTGTACTAGCAGAGTCATATTTAGCCAGAGCAGTCAGAGTGTTTGGCCTACACTCTCCACGCTAGCCAGACGGGTTGGAGAGGTCTCACTGATGTTTTAAATGAATTCGTTGCTAAAAGACAAATTCATAAAAACATTTCCTTTGAAAGTAACAAGCATAAAACATCAACAAACTCAATAAGAGGAAAGCTTGACAAAACACGCAATATCACAAAGGTGGTCCGAACACAAAAAATATTAATAAAAATTTGACGACGCCACGGCTAATAAAGAAGACAATATCCTTTGTGGCCAAATCGGCCGAAAATAATTTTCCATGTTTGTGTGTTTGCAGAGGCCTTTCCTCTAAAGAGAGTTTTCCACTTGACTGGTTTGGGAATTTTTTAATTTGACTTGAAAGGATTTTTTTGTCTGAGAACAGGTATACAGTTTTGGGTATTTGAGGAAAACTTGTCTTATACTTCTCCTATAATACCCTAGGTTGGGGAATGGCGGGGTTAAATCAATCCTACTTTTTTTTACAAAAAAAAACTTGAGAAAATCAGTTTATTTATACACATTTAAATAGAATATTTCAAAAGTAAAAAATAATAATATGCTGGATCATATGGACGGGTCTTTAACTTTGCCAGATGCTTGTGAAATTATGAGCTGGTAGACATTTTTGGGAAGGTATTTATCAACGCCCAGCTAATAAAGATGACAATATCCTTTGTGGCCAAATCGGCTGAAAATAATTTTACATGTTCATGTGTTTGCAGAGGCGTTTATAGATAGTACACACACATGACTGGATTAAGAATTTTTAACTTGACTTGAAAGGATTTTTGGTCTAAGAGCTGATAGACATTTTTAGGTAGGTGTTTGAGGCAAGCTGAAAACTTGTCTTATACTTCTCCTATAATACCCTAGGTTGGGGAATAGCGGGGCTAAATCAACCCTTAAATTTTCAAAAATACCTTTTCTTTACAAAAAGCATCCTTGAGACAATCTGTAACTTTTACAAGTAAAAATATAATATATAAGGAGTAAAAAATAAATACCTAAGCCAGATCATTAAGTCGTGTCTTTAGCTTTGCCTAATGCTTGCAAAATAATAAGCTGGTAAGTAGACATTTTTGGGAAGGTATTTGTCGACGCCACGGCTAATAAAGATGACAATATCCTTTATGGCCAAATCGGCCGAAAATAATTTTCAATGTTTGTTTGTTTGCACAGGCCTTTACACTTGACTGGTTTAGCAATTTTTTTATCTGACTACTTTGGCTATACATATAAATTATATATGGCTCTGGTAGTCCAGAGAGGGTCGTGCTTCTGCACAGGAGACCTAAAAAGACCTGATGATAACGATGTTGAATGGATTTTTAACGGACAGGGTAGCCCAGGTAGGTAGGCCAGCAGTAGGACTCGAATACAGGCTAAAAATATGATTTTTTCTAACTTCTTACACTAACGTCGTCGAGCGAGACACTTATGACACATTTCCTTTGTGAATATTCCCCCTTACGTTGTCCGATCAGCAATATCGCTCGTCAAACAGCCTTATTGTGTGTACCTCAGGCTCCAGGCCTTGACGATTATTTGCGAACGCCATTTCGTGGGATATTAGATACTTTGTTCTGATATCCCAGATATAAGAAAGTATGTAAAGATATAAAGACAAAGAAAAAATACATAAGATATAAATTTGTGAAGATAAAGGAGTTTTTGGCGGGAATTCAAGTGGTTCAGTTGGAGTTTGCTTTAATTTATTTTGCAAATTGATTTCAGTGGACTTTATAATGTGAAATTCTTGTGAAATTGTTTGAGCCCAAACTCGGTGGGGTTATTGGGGTTATGGTGTTTTTTGATGAGAGAATTGGCCACCTTCCGGACTCATCATGAGATCAGGTCATTGGTACCATAATATTACACTCATTGAAGACCTCTGTGGTCTAGTGGTCATCATTCCAGGCTATCACACCGGAGGTCCCGGGTTCGAACCCCGGTCAGCTCAAGATGGAAAATGATCTTTTTCAAATTGTCCTGGGTATTACATGTTGATCTATATACGTATTTGTTATTGTTATTAAATCATCATAGAAAAAAAACGTCAATGATGTCTGCAAAAAATACTCCAAATATTTTCCAATATTTATTATTTTAGGCCCATAAATGTGCAGAAATTTGCTTTTAGAGTGAAAATAAAATCCCCATCACCCGTTTTGGTGCCTATCCTTGAGGATCATGGGATTTTTTGAAGGCCTGCTTTTCTTGAGGATATCAAACAGATCTATCACGAAGTTGCCCAACGTTCAGACAAGCTGATGTAATGTGGTACTCCCACCAAAACCCATTCCTAAGTATTAAAGATTAAACAGGTGTCAGCTGGATAAAGATTTGTGATTTTTTTAGTAAGAAATTTTCATAAACCCAAATTACAATGTTTACTAAATTCAAGATATGTGTGTGCCGTTTACACTTCCTTAGTGCCCTGTGTCTGTGTTTTTTTAATATGAGAAACAGAAAACATCCAATATACTTATTATTTTAGTTTTTATTATTTATAATTACCTTTTTAAGAGCCATATGCCAACGCATGATGTCCTGACCCCTGAGCAGGGTGCACCTGCCACTCAGTCTAGTGGAGCCACGTCGGAACCCGTGCAATGCAGAGATTGCCCCCAGCCGCGTTTTTTTAAGAGACAAAGAGGGTTGCACATACACCAAAGTAGGTGCCATAAGAGGACACACACCACCACACAACCACAAGTAAGCAGTAGCAGTGTGGATTATGCTAATATATTTGTCAGCGATGCTTCCACCAATGATCCCTTATGGCAGCAATTAAACAAATTGAAAAGTAAGACTCCTTGTGTCTTCTTGCATCAGAGAAGTAATTGACAAAAATGACAAACATAGCTGGGGGAATTTTCTGACATTTGCCTAGAAAACGCTGCACGTTAAAAACGACAAGCACTGTACCGGTAGTTCCCTTGCACAAAAAATAAAAAAAACAACTGTTCTTCAAATTCTAGGCCTACATTAAACAATATTCAGGAAAAACAAATATCGTACAAACTAACAAAAAAAATTGAATCTAAATTCGATGAGGGGGATATTAAGGGAGCTGCCGACCTTTTATTTTCCAGTCACGTCGTTGCTCCTAACGCTCCGGAGACCTACGTTGCCTTGTTGTCCAAACATCCGCAACCTTTAGCAACAACTTACCTGCCAGATACCGAAACCTCTGAGCATGCCCTGGAGGCTACGTCAGGAAGGGTTCTGCTGGCGGATTAGACGGTATTTCACCACAACATCTTAAAGACCTAATTTGTGGTGTTGTTGGTGACGTCGGCACTGCTCTTCTGGAGGATTTGACGCGGCTTGTAAATCTTATGCTGACAGGAAAGGTGTGCTCAGAGATAATCGACGTTTTGTACGGGACCAACCTTTGTGCGCTCCGGAAAAAGGATGGTGGGATCCGACCCATTGCCGTGTGTAACGTAGTACACATTATTAGTTAACATAAAATTATTATAATATCTATTGTTTACAATTTTAAACAAATTTACTTAAAACAAAACTAAAACTAAAATTAAATAAAAGAAAATATAAAATACCTAAACCTAATTACAATTAAAATAATAATAAACATATATTTACATTAATACAAATAACTTTTCAACACTATTTACAGCAGATGTTGGTCAACGCCAGAACGGCTAATACTGCATTAGTGTCTGCAACATGCCGCGTTTTTATGTAGGCAGTTTAACTTTATTTCTTTTGTCGCGATGCACCGCTGATCGGTCATCATTGGTATCGCTTCCTTACTACGAGCGAGACACGTTATATGTTCTCATCTCAGAACTACAATTGTGACTTGAATTGTAAAAGTGAAAGTTTTGCACTGAATATAACCTAACAATCTAGTCTAACTAAGGTGCTTAACACCTTACTACCTAAGTGCTATTCAAACCCGAAATTCGGTAAGTGGCGAACTGATATTTAATTTTAGTATCCTTTAGGTAGGTAACCTATCTAGATAAATTTTAAATTGAATTTTGTCAATTTGGATAAGTAGTGTTTCTAGTAATATTTCATTAGAAACAACATTACATCGAGTATAGAAACTCATAGATTTTTCTCCCGGGCGTGGCTATCTTCTACCACCGCCCGGTATTAAAAATAAATTTATTCTAGAATATTTTCCTCTAAATTGTTATTTTTTGAGAACAGGTAGTACTAGTTAGGTTTCTCTACAAAACTCTGTTCATAATGATGTCCAGCAGCCACAGTCATTGCACTAAGTAAAAGTAGGTACGTCCTCACCATCACCTCATATCGTCATCATCACCTCTCGTGGCAAAATGGCTGGCCTTCATTATATAAGGCATTTCTCTTACAATGGAAATCACTTCCAGGGTTCCAGATTCAGACCACAGAATACCCGTACGGACATACTACCTTTGGCACCTGATACCTGCCTATTTGAGTACTGGACACAGCCACAACATCAGGCCACCGTCAACTCCACTACCCAGCACTGGATCCCAGGACAGTACCTCTTGACTTGGAGAACAGAATAACCGGCATAGTAGGGCCCTTGTAAATCCACCCCTTATTTAAATTATTTTTTTTAATAAATTATATATGTTTGTTGAGTTTGTGTTGCTTATTTTATTTAGCTCTTTACGCGCAACGCTTCACGTGGGCAACGCGATTCGTCGTGTGGCTTCCAAAATCTGCTGCAGGCACATCCTGCTCGATTTGCAGCAGGAATTTCAGCCGACACAGTTAGGTTAGGGAGAGTGTGAGGGTACCTGGGGAGGGTGTGAGGCTGCCGTTCACGCAGCACGCACCTTCCTCAAACACGGCAGAGGCGAAGTGTTGCTAAAGGTAGATGTAAAAAATGCATTCAACTCTCTGGACAGGGGCGCTCTGCTAACTCAGGTAAAGAACCTGGTACCACATACCTTTGCCTGGCCTATAATGGTCAACTAATACAATCAGCTGTGGGCTGTCAGCAGGGCGACCCTCTCGGACCGGCAATATTTAGTCTGGCAATACACCCCCTCATCAAAGATTTGTCTTCTAAATTTAATGTTTGGTATTTAGACGACGGGACCTTAGGCGGAGATGCTACGTCAGTTTTATCACATTTGGAAAAAATTACAAAATCATTCGGTGATATTGGCTTAGAGTTAAATTTTTCAAAATGCGAGTTGTATTCAGCAAAAGACTGTCTTTACAATCTCGCCATGAACTAAATTCTAAATTTAATGTTTTGGCCCCTAATATAAAAATTATTGACGACCAGTCGCTTCGTCTACTGGGGGCCCCGGTGCTGGAGGAAGCTTTTACAAAATTCGTGGAAGATGAAATCTCAAAATTTCAAGAATCTTCCTGCCGTCTAAAAGACTTAAATCCTCACTTGGCTTATTTTATTATAAAATTCTGTCTCTGCGTTCCCACTACTACCTACCTATACGCTACGCTACACGATCACCTATACGCTTCGCTTTACGCCACTATGGGCCCACAATGAACTTCTCTCTCGCCTAGACGAGACAGTACGAGAGGCTTTAAATAGTATATTAAATTGTTCTTTGAAAGATAGGTGCTGGGCTCAGACAACCTTGCCGATTCGTTATGGTGGTCTTGGGATCAGAAAAATTTCAAGTGCAGCACTGCCAGCCTTCCTGTCCTCGGTTTATAGCACGGTTAACCTCGTTGGAAGCATACCAGGCCCGTCGTTTTGTGGCGTAGAGGTTGCCTGTTTAGCCGAAGCCAGGGATACCTGGCTTAGTGCAACCAGTCCTGATATTCCCTTGAACCTGGCTTCGCAGCGGCAGTGGGATGAGCCGCTCTGCATGAAGGCCCGAAAACACCTTCTAGAGTCTTCAGAAAACGAGCGCTCTCACCACCTTGCCGGTTGTGAGCCGAAGTTAGGGTACTGGTTGAATGCCATTCCATCGGCAAGCGTAGGCACTCTCTTGGAGAAGACTACATTTAGCTTGTCGGTGAGCCTAAGGTTAGGGGCCAGGACGAACGAACCCCATCGCTGCCGTTGTAGGATAGACGTCGATCCTCTAGGTCACCACAGCTTAGCATGTCGTCGAGCGACCACTCGCAAAGCAGGCGCAGCTGCGGCAACGGCAGAAACTAATAAGAGACGCAAATATGCGGCTTTGGGAGAGCCGTACATATTTGCGCCTTTTGCCGTGGAGACCTTGGGGCCTTGGGGTGCGGAAGCCCATCAACTATATAAGGAGATTTCTGCACGCCTAATCGACGCCTCAGGGGATCCAAGAGCTGGCGCGCATTTTGGCCAAAGATTAAGCCTGGCCATTCAACGCGGCAATGCCGCCAGCCTCTTGGGCACCTTACCCTGCGAGCGCAGAGATTTGGGGTCCATCTTTTATGTAATTTAATTTCTTTTATACTAATTATATTTAGATTAGTTTTAGTTTAGTATAATATACTAGCTGTGCCCGCGACTTCGTTCGCGTGGTTGTCGGAATGTTATATAGCCTAAAGCCTTCCTCTATAAATGGACTACCCAACAAAAAAAGAATTTTTCAAATCGGACCATTAGTTCCTGAGATTAGCGCGTTCAAACAAACAAACAAACAAACAAACAAACAAACAAACAAACAAACAAACAAACAAACAAACAAACAAACAAACAAACAAACAAACAAACAAACAAACAAACAAACAAACAAACAAACAAACAAACAAACAAACAAACAAACAAACAAACAAACAAACAAACAAACAAACAAACAAACTCTTCCGCTTTATAATATTAGTATAGATTAGTTAATAGTGTTTAGTATTTAGTATAATTTTATTGTCATGTCTACATAGTTATAATTATTTATTATGATATGTACAATTAATATCAGTGCAGTATTTTTTTAATCATCATATCTTTGGGTTAGTTTATGGCTAGCTCAAACTGTGTGATATAATTGTCCACATAAAAAAATAATATTACCCCTCAAACATTACACTCCTTTTCTGAGAAGTTGTGTAAAAATAAACTCCGTAGTTTAATTTTAGTTGGACCGAGATAGTACGACATCGCCACTGGATTTGCCAATAATTCGAATTGAGCCGATAATGGAGAAGCTGTGCTTAAGTTTAGAGTCAATTGGTTTCTGATAATTGTAATGTCGGCTCTAAAGCTGATAAAGCGCTGAACAATGTAATAGTTTGTTACCGCTTGATAGCAGTTCAGATAGATATCTATCTTAAGGCCATACCTGAATTCTCTGAGGTCCAGTGCTGCCCCCATTTAAAATAAATAGTTTTAAAGAAAACGGAGACATCATTTAAAATTTTGCTACTACCAAGTACTAGATAACCCTTCAAAGTATTTTATGAACTACTGTTTACAGTTTAAAGTGAGAACGTTAAGCTTTACTACGCACATTTGCCAAAAGTGACCGTTTTTCGCAAATGTGCGTAGTAAAGCTTATCGTTCTTACGGTACGGCCTTAACTGCTGCGATATTGTGGGATGTGGTATTCTGCTTAGAATAGTAACCACTCCATCTTTTTATGTAGATGTCGTAAGAGGCGACTAAGGATGTCGCTCAACGAATAAGCATTGCTATTCAGTGAGAGAACGCAGCCAGCGTTCTCGCTACCGTGCCGCATGGACAAGATGATTATCTTTTTATGTAAGTAGTACCTATAATTAGTTTTATTTTATTTAATAGTCAAGTCTTAATTAAACCTTGTCTTTTTGATAAGTTCATAGTTTGAAATAAATACTTGTATATACTTACGGTAATACTGAAAGATTATCTCGGCCTAACTAATAGGCCAGAGAACAGGCTTGTTAAGATTCTTACAACAAGCCCTTTCATTTATTTATTTATTTACCAATTTATGTACACGGAGAATATATACAGAGAATGAATAAACTAAAAGTTGTACAAAGGCACTACTTATCTCAACATAGATCTCTTCCAGTAGGCCCGTGAGAGGAGATGTTTATATATGAAAGGCATATAGGCGTTCATTTGTTAAGTAATATTTTTTTTTTTTCACCCATTTGGACACATTAACTACTACTGATGAACTACCTATCTAAATTAGATTTTATATATCTGAAATATTTCTGAAATAAAGTTCCTCACCTTAAAAGCTCTCTCGACAGTCGCGAAAAAGCTGAGCCGGGAAACACTTAGCTTTATTGACAACACGATTTGTGTATTGTCATGCCTCGTGAGCTCGAGTACCATCTCAAGACGTATACGAGTATCGAGTAAATGTACGACTGACATATACTTGCAGGGGTGACGTAAGTAAATACCTACATGATAAAAGGAGGGCTCAGCTTGTAATTAATGTTTCTTTTCCAGCAGAAAAGTAAACAAATTATTAGGAAAACATAATGGATAATTTAGGTAACCAGGAAAAGTGGAACAAAACCATACTGGTATTCGAGAGTCGGAAAAAGAAACAAGGGAAGACAATGTACTTACAGGGTCTAACAAAATATACTGAAACTATTTTAAGGGTGGATTCATCAGCTGATCAGTCAACTTGTATGGCAGGCCAAAAAATATTTTTTATATTTCGATATATGTTTCTTGGGGAAAGTTGTTCAGTATCATGGAATAAACTCACCCTTAAAATAGTTTCAGTATATTTTGTTAGACCCTATATAAGATGGGAGGACGAGCTAAAACTGCTGACCCTAATTGGAGAAGAGTTGCCAGAGCTAAAAAGCAGTGGAAATGGTTGGAGGAGGCCTTTGCCAATAAGGCACACTATGAGCTCAGAAAAATCCTTTATGAAACACCAATATAACCCAAGAGTTCAAGATAAAGGGCTTATACAATACAATAGTCTAATAGAACTAATCATTATCATAAATTGTTTTTTATTTTATATTATTTATTTATGTATGTATGTTTGTTTATGTATGTTTATAAGTATGTATGTAGATATGTTTATAGTGTGTGTAGTTAAATATATACTTATCTTTAAGCGCCTATCGCTAATTTTAATTTTTAGTTTTAAAGGCTGACTGGTAGAGAATGCATTATATAGCATTAAGTACACCTTTTGTACCATTGTGGTCAATAAGTATTTAATAAATAAATAAATAAATAAAATTGATAATAATAATTTATTTTTCCCAAGAGACTACAACAAGACTTTTTTTATAAAATTATAAATATAGGTAGCTTAGAAAAACAACACAAAAAAAAAACCTAAACCATTTATATACTGAACAGGAAAATCCGAACTACTTGGCTGTCCCCGAAGACAAATGGCCCGGCATCAATCAATCTGTTTTTATCAGACAGCTTCCCACTAGCGATTATTATTTCATGTGTTTCGTTTGGAGACCAGCAAAGATATCTAAGACTGTGGAAATACAATATTCATACAATATTTGACACTTTCTTCATTTTAAAGCGGCCTACACTTTCTTAAGAATTATTAAGAATCGATTCGACGAATCGAAACGATTTTAAATTTTTTTTTGGTTTTGGAACCCAAAGGTTGACTGGAAAAGATCGTATTTAGAGATAAGTCCGCCTTTGTGCCCATATTTTCTTTGTCTTTGTTATTTTTTATGTATTTTTATGGTGCAATAAATTGGTGCTACCCGTGTGGTTTCGGGTTAGAATAGGACCACTCCATCTCTTCCTGTAGATGTCGTAAGAGGCGACTAAAGGACTAAGCACAAACATCTCGTGCTACAATTGCATTCCCAAGAAGGGTTAACGTCGGGCGGCGGCCGGTTGCAAAACTTTTCGCACAAATACATTCCCAAAGAGGGTTGACGTTAACTAGAGACAGACGGACAGACGGACAGACGGACAGACGGACAGACAGCGGAGTCTCAGTAATAGGGTTCACCCAAAGGGTGCAAACGGAACGCTAAAAATTAAATAAATCAAGAAACTTGTGTGCCAATTTTCGTCAAAATCGGTTAAAAATTCGGCCGATTCTCCTGAATGACCAAGTTTGGTATTTAATAATTCAGATCCAAAGAACTATTGGAGGACTTAAAGATTTAGGACTTAAACTACTTAAAGTATTAAATTTAAGACGTCCAATAGTTACAAAAACATGTCTGCAAAATATTTAGATCTTTAATTTTATCATACACCGGATGCTTTAATGGGTAATAGGTAGGGTGGATAAAATCCAAACATTGATTTCATCTATGTGTGCGTCTCAGTGTGCGTATTAGGTTGTACATGTGTGTGTGAAAACACTCAAGGTCATTTGCTTTACTATTCACCTTAAGAGGAAATCAATGGGCCGTATTTCCGTACAAGCGTAGTCCCCTTATTCCTTCGGGTAGAGCCAGTTGAGCAATGACTTTTCCAAAAAAAAAATCTATTCATATATTGGCAAGTCCTCATGTTTTCTTTTTTTTCATCGAACCTTCATAAACCTGAAAAATTGGTAAGATTTTCAACTCTGTTCAAATATCTAGCAAACAAATTTGACAAAATTATATTATAAAAAAACATAGGAACACAGCCATAGCTTTTTTTAATTTATGAAAAAGAATTAAATCGGTTCAGTTTTGGAGGAGATATCAGGGGACTACGAAACATTGTTTTTGAATACTTTTCATAGGTATTTTCGGTCCGAGCTGCAGTTGTCTCTATCGCACTTGCTCGGTTGTTGTTCGGGCACAGCGCGACAGCAATAGATTTTACAAATACCAATTTTTTTATTCTCTCGATCTTGATATTTCCTCATAATGACGGGCAAAATCGGCCTGCTAGTCTTAAGCATTCGCACATCTATAAGGTACAATACAAGTTGTTTTGTGTACTGAAAGTAACCACAGACGTAACCTTAGGAGATAATAAGATGAAAACAGGACACATACGGGCGAGTCAGTGAGGCGTTAAACTGGTGAATGAAAGGGTTGAAACAAAAGGGTTTATTCCACACCGCACTGAGAGCAGATAGAAAAAAAAACCCAAGACGTCAAAGTCTTTCTCAAGCTACAAGTACTACGCTTTTGTAAATTTAAGTAAATGTGAATTGAATATGGTGCACTGCCGGACGGTGCCGTTCTAGTGCAGTGCCAATGGTGGCGATATACTAAAACTATTTGAAGGGTTTCCACAGGAACCAATTTTTTTTTATATTTCAATATATAACGTCTAAAAAAATATACTGAAACTATTTTAAGGGTTTCGGTCCATGAAACTGAACAACTTTCCCCAAGGAACATATATCGAAATATGAAAAATAATTTCAGGCATCCCATACAAACTCGGATCAGATGATCGGTCATCTTACATGGAAGGCCAAAAATATTTTTCATATTTCGATATATGTTCCTTGGGGAAAGTTTTTCGGTATCATGGACTGAATGGACCCTTAAAATAGTTTCAGTATATTTAGTTAGACCCTTTATATTCCTTGAGGGAAGTTGTTCAGTTCAGGCTAAATGTACCCATAAAATAGTTTCAGTAGGTATATTTCGTTAGACGTTATATCATCCTTGCAGACAAACGTATAATACCCGGCACATAAGTTAAACCAAAATGGCGGCGCTGCGCAGATAAAATTAGTGGCAAAAGTGTGCGCAGTGACCGCCATTTTGGTTCAACTTATGTGCCGGGTATTATAGTTCATACAAACGTCTAGATTTTATTTTGAAACGACATGTCAGATTTCAGCACTCTAGCTAGAGTAAGCCGGTTGCCGCAAGACATGACCCTGAATCCTCAGATCTTTCATGTCAGCGTGCTATCCATCTTCGTTCTTCGCACCTCTGTTCTTTCACTTCATTGTTCTACGACACCTCTGTCTTTCGCACTCTAGCTACGCTTTCAAATATAAAAAAATCTCAGCTAAATAAGGGTTAGAATAAAAGTGCTAAGTGGAAGAAATCAATTGAAGCGTTCGACCACGTATTGCGTTTACAGCCGAGCGTTAATTGAATTGGACGCTCTTAAAATAGACACTCGATATGTTCTGACGTAACATGGAACGTGTATCTTTAACAATGGCTTTTCATATTAAAAGCCACATGTAGAAGATATTGTATTGTTTGACGCATACATACGAGTATATATAGACCATATGACGACCTTCGTAGCGATTTTTTTTTATTTTATGTTATAGGGCGGCAAACGAACAAGCGGGTCACCTGATGGTAAGCGATTACCACTGTCCATGGACAATTGCAACACCAGGGGTGTAACAAGAGCGTTACCGGCCTTTCAGGAAGATTAGACTCGTTTTTTGAAGGTTTCAATGTTGTATCAAATTTGTCGTAATTTTGGTAACAAATTAAGTTCTGGGTTCGATCCCCAGCCGGGGCAAGTTGGAAAAAGACCTTTTTAGGGTTCCGTACCCAAAGGGTGCAAACGGGACCCTATTATTGAGACTCCGCTGTCTGTCTGTCTGTCTGTCCGTCTGTCACAGGTCTCTATCTCTTGAACCGTAATAGCTAGACACTTGAAATTTTCACCGATTATGTATTACTGTGGCCGTTATAAAAACAAATACTGAAAATAAAAAAAAATAAAAATTAAAGGGGGTCGTCATACAAGAAACGTGTTTTTTTCAGCGTTTTTAACTAGATCTTTATAATGGCATTAACTAGATACTTGAAATTTTCACAGATTATGTACTACTATGACCGCTATAACAACAAACACTAAAAATAAAAAAAGTTAAAAATTAAAGGGGTCGTCATACAAAAACGTGTTTTTTTAGCGTTTTAAAACATTGTACGGTGGTACGGAACCCTTCATGTACGAGTCCGACTCGCACTTGCGCGTTTATTTATAAAGGCGAAAGGTATTTGTCTATATGTACTTATCTATATAAAAGCGAAAATCACTCACTTACTCATCACGAAATCTCGAAAACTACTTAGCCATTGAAGATGAAATTTGGCGAGAAGGTAGATTGTGGCTAGAACACGTCCGCTTAGAAAGGATTTTCGAAAATTACATACCTAAGAGGGCGAAATACATACAGTACATACGAATGTCATCGATAGTCAAACTACCGAACGCACCCGAACTTGTCATTTCCCTTTTGTGAACTTTGTCGTCATTTCCCTTTTGTTTGTCAAAAGTTCCCGCGCAATATTTGCATATTTTCAATAATTTATTTCTAATTCAAATAAGAGTCAGTAAGAAAAATAATTAACTAGGCGTGGTAACGTATTAATAGAAATTGTAAAATAAAAATATGAGCCGGATTGGTATTACATACATATTCCTTATTGGATTTTAATAAATTGAAACCCCAGTTTAAAAAAAAAAAAAATTTGTGTAGTCTACGTGGGCGAAGACGCGGGCAAAAGCTAGTTTATCATAAAATTAGTATGCCATAACCACAAGTTTTAAGCTTTAGGGACTAGCTCTGTCTATTTAAGTTGAAAGTGCTCCTTAAAACAAAATAATTGAGCCCAAACTCGGTGGAGTTAGGTATGTTATTTCATCATAGAGATTCTATGGCCACCTTCCAGCTTCATCATGAGATCAGGTCATTGGTAGCATAATATTTGTCATCCAGCTTACATAAAAAGTATGTGAAGTTTCAACTGGATCGAGTAATGGGAAGTGGGTCTGGCTAATTTAGCTTGCAAGATTTGATTACGGTCACAGACAACAACGGGACAGGTGAAACCAAATAAAAGCTTGTAAAAAAAAGCTTGTAGAGAAAGCCTAAGGCTTTAAGTCCGCCGTTTACAATTTTGTAATAAAGTTGAATAAATAAATAAAACATACCTAATTATTCTTCTATCATCCTATATAAAAAGTGACCACAATATTTTAAAGACTCTGACCATTTTATTAATTGTCTAATAGCTAAGGATGGCGAAGAAGGAAGATACCAGACACTATATTTAACAAAAACTACAGGCATATTTTCAAAATGCGCGATTGAGGTTTTGATTTCGCATAGCTCTTCAAGAATCTCGCTCAAGATACGAGCAATTTCATAAAACGGTAATTTCGACCTTAAAAATACTGAGACCATTTCAAAAAGGACTGAAGCTTGGCAGTGTACAAACAGAAACTAAGCAATCCAAGTTCCTCCCACTCACTTGGGCTAACTTAAATTAAAATTATTATTTAAACTAGTCCCGAGTTGCCGTGAACTCTTGAGCATACATAAGGATCTCAAGTCAACTTTTCAGGCACTTTTAACTAGATTCAATTAAAATTAATTTATTTATCCAAGCGTTAAGTATTAGTTTTGGACTTTACTCTACAGGCTGACTTTTTAACCACCAGCTTTTTAAAGAAAATTCATCTAATTGTGAAGTATGTGCGTTATCGATGATGTGTCTCGCCTATTAATGGAATGTGAACGGAACCGAAATCAGATAAATATATTTATTAACAAATTTAATATACCTAAATAAATTGGATATGGGGTATGTTCAGAGCACTCTGAGCAACCCCACCTCTGATACTGCTCGGCACTTGTGTAGTTTATTGGAGGTTCACCCAAAAGTTAAATTTTTGTAACTCACAGTAAAGTATTTATAGGTAAATGTAAGGTGCAAGTTCATTTAAGTTTTGTCTCGATGGAGCTGACATGTGCTCTCCAGGGTTGCGGCTCTAAATTGGAACTGGGCGGGATACCTGGCTCGAAGGAACGATGGAAGGTGGAGTAAGGCCGTCACCGAATGGTATCCCAGAAATGGGAAACGTAGTGTAGGACGTCCGGCGGCTAGGTGGGTTGATGACGTCAGGGAAGCTGCTGGGAGGAACTGGATTGCGATGGCCAATGACAGAGCAAGATGGCGCAGACAAAAGGAGGCTTATGCCCAACAGTGACTCGGCACACTCGGCACCCTACTGCGGTAATGCTATTTATCCACTTATCCACTTTCTTGTAAATGACGGACGAGTGTAGTATTTAAATAACCACGATGATGTCAGACAGAGTAGTACAGAGGCTAGCTCGGTAGAGTAAGACTATCGGTAGTCATAAGGAGCACCAAAATTCCGCAGAGCATTACTTTTTGCTTTGCTATATGCAACATTTTCGCCTATTTGGCTCCTAACCAAACTTAAAAATTTACCTATTAAATTTTGTTTTACGTATTTAACTACTAAATTGACCGCTCTGGGATCGAAACCATAATCTCCAGTTGACAGATGAGCATAGTAAGAAATATGCCTAGTTAAAAAGATTTTTTATTGATAACATCAATGAAACAGCCGGAGGTTAACGCGGGCGTGCGTGACTCGGCACAAATCCCGCGGATTATCCACCGCGTTGACACCCTACTGCGGTAATGCTATTTACCCACTTATTCTGTAAATAAAAAACAAAAAGCAATTTTAATTTTAAATACGCGAAGTAAAGTGACTATGGCGTTTATTTGCGGTAGGACAAAAGGGGAAATTTCATTCAGCGCGCGTCTTATTGGAAATTCCTCTTATTGTGCAGCCGATAGTCATTCTGCAATCTTCATTAGTTTCTGCTTGCGGGGAGAAAGGCATTCGGTTTAAGACTTTTCCCGTGGTACAGATATCTTTTTCTTGCCCTTCAAAACACTGGGCAAAAATTAATATTTATGTTACCCAGCGAAATCAAATCGGTGTTTCTAGTAGACTTTTGTATGCTGTATAACAACCTAGTTTTGTTTTCTTCTAGTTACCTCAAATTTGTAAAAAAAATCTATTTCAAAACTTTAAATTCAGTAAGTTTATGTATTTCGAAGGTGTGCTTTTTATTTTATTTTTTTAATGGTAAGGTTCAATTCTGGATTGCAAAATTAAGTTCTTTGTCTTCAAGACAAAATTTGAGTTTGATGTTCCTGTCATCTTTTTTTGCACTGATATTATGAGATTAAATTTGCCATGCTATTCTCAATACAAAAATAAATACTAATTACAATGCAAATAGTATGACGGGAAATGTAGTCCTTAGCAAAAATTTCTAATTTTCCGTACCTACTGTAAGTACAGTAAGATGATTACAACGCTGAGATCAACAGAAAGATTTCTGCTATAACAAAAGCTTATTTATAAAACGAAAATAATAATAAAACAAATTACGATGAGGAAATCATAGTTAGGTAATTATAAAATTTGCAGTTTTCTACATCGAATATCATAAAATTTAGATCTGTTCGGCTTATTTTACTACCGGATTCGTATTTTACATACTGAGGTAAGTAAAACAGCTTTTAGTTTATTGTGGCAAAAACCTTGTTGCCCAGTGAAATCGACTCTGCTAGGTACCAGCTAAATTTAAAGTATGTGACAAACTGCGGAATTATTACGATGTACGTCGTTTCGAAAGTACACTGTCACAAAATCATATTTGTTTTATTTTTCCTCGTTTGTAACCGTGGAGTAATGTGAAGTTAAAATAAATAAATGAAAACAAATTGCTTCTTCTTGTTCCGCGTAGATCGTAAAAGCCCATCCGAATCATGTTAAAACAGGTGATACAGCTAGCCATAGCTATTTTGATTCCATTTTTCCTTCACCACCTGGCTCGCTTAACGTGGCCCTTGCGTCTTATTGCCCTAGGCTCTGTCTGCCCCATTAGGGACAAGGACGTGATAATGTAACTGTATCAAATAAATCACTACATAGTATAAAACAAAGTCGCTTCCCGCTGTCTGTCCCTATGTATGCTTAGATCTTTAAAACTACGCAACGGATTTTGATGTGGTTTTTTTAATAGATAAAGTGATTCATGAGAAAGGTTTATATGTATAATACATACCCGTGCGAAGCAGGGGCGGGCCGCTAGTAAAAAATAAATTGAAATACCTTCTTCAATTTTAAAACTTACCTACGATTTCATATTAAAAATTTTTCACGTATGCATTCACACGACAAAAGTAAAAAGTAACATTTTCAGCGCCGTACGAACTAAACATTCTAAATGCATTTTCGCTATTGATGCCAATACGGAAAACACATTTCACTGACTTTTATCCCAGCGCTCGTGAAAATGTAGAAATATTAGTCAAAACTTACTTTCCAATTCAGTAGGTAGTTGACATATTGTAAGCATGTACTGTAGATATTTGAATTTTTTGACAAGTTTATTGTAATGTTTATTTTAAGTACTATCAACTAGTTATTTGAAAAATTACGACATTACAATAATTCCTAAAAAAAGAAACTTCTTCTCGTGTCAGAAAATCTAGACTAAAACAACTCCTTACATCCTAGGGATAAAACGATATAGGCAATCGAACATGTACCTACCTACCTAATCTATAACCTATTGCATATTGACAGTAAAGTTTAGGGTGAATAAATGCTTGTAATTGTAATATTTATTAAATATAAATCATAGGAAGGTGTTTGTCTATGTATCGAATCAGAAATGTGAAAACACTGACATAGCCCAGCGGATTAGCTCGTTGAAATGGCAGTGGGCGGGGCGGGACACATAGCGCGACAAACCGTTGGCTGATGGGGCAAATAGGCTTTGGAATAGTGACCACGCAAGCGAAGAGTAGGACACCGACCCACAAGGTGGTCAGACGACCTGACCAAGGCCGCTGGAAAGCGCTGAATGCAGGCCGCTCTAGATCGGTTATTTTGAAAATCCTTGGGAAAGGTCTATGTCCAGCATTGGACGTAATGCATATGAAATGATGATGATACTCGTAATAATTCTAATAAACACCCAGAAAAGATAAATAATTGTACTTAGTTGCAATAGCTTAGATTTCTTTCAAAACTCAAGTCTACTAATTTTGCTCTTTAGTTGACTCGACCCTCTGATTCCAAATCACGAACGCCGTCAAAAAGGTAAAATCGGGTTATATATGGGAGGTCCTGCTAAGCCGGAGAATCTGAAACTCTTGTCTTTTAGTAACATATTCGATGATTCTTCTTTGCTGGTCTGGGAGAAAAGAAAAAACATAGAATATACCAGCTGCTTTTCTTCCCGTGCAGATCGTAAAAGCCGATCGAGGGAATGGGCGAGAATCTGAATAATATGAATAGGCGATGCGGTTAGCAACCCATCACTATTATGATTTCCCTTTTCCACCTTCATGCCCACCATTACGCTAAAAGTGGCCTGGGCTTTACCGCCCTTGGCTCTGTCTACCCCGTTAGGGATAAAGACGTGATAGTGTATCTGTATGTATTCGATGATATATGGCTCCCACGGCCGACCTCGTAAATATCTCGCGGTCAAACACAGCCCGCCGTAGGAATACACTGACACCGGACTTAAACGTATATTTTTATCCCATTTAATAATAAATAAATTTTCTTTTTAAATAGGTATTACATTTTTGTACAAAATTTTATTGTGAATGTATCGCACGCCGCTTCCAAGTGGTGGTTATGCTTGGAGGCCTATGTCCAGCAGTGGTCTTCCTAAAATGATAAGGCCACCATTCGTTTAAGAGGAAACACCAAGGGCTAGGAATATAAAAAAATAGGTATTTGTAAAATCTATTGCTGTCGCGCTGTGCCCGAACAACAACCGAGCAAGTGCGATAGAGACATACTGCAGCTTGGACTGAAAATACCTATTAAAAGAACAGAAAATCAACGATTCGTAGTCCCCTGATTTCTTCGCCAAAACTTAACCTATATAAGTAATTTTTTCATTACGAATTAACAAAGACTTGAGCGGTGTTCCTATGTTTTAAATTTTTTTATATAATTTAGTCAAATTTGTTTTCTGGATGTTCGAACACAGCGGAAAATCTGGCCATTTTTTTGAACGTTCATACTCTTTTAATAATTAATTTATGAAAAATGCTAATAGTGGCTATAGATATTCAGAAAAAAAATATAACTCTACCTCCCTAGATAATCCAGCGAGAACCCATGGAGGAAACAGGGGACTACGTTTTTATGGAAAAACGGCCCTTGTGTTTCGTCTTAATGCTTTCTTTATAAACAGATACGCTATCACATCAGTAAGGCCACGTTTAGCGTGACGCTAGGCGTAAAGATGCAAAAAGGAATCTAAATAGTGATGGGATAGCCGCATCACCTATTAACATGATTCAGATTCTTACCGATTTCCTCGATCAGGCTTTACGATCTGCGGGGGAAGAGAAGCAGCTGATCCATTCTCTCCCAACTTACATGGAAAATCTCCTCCAAAATCCATTGCAACTCTTTTTAATTCTTTCTAAACACCGCTATTACTGTATATTCCGAAATCCTTACAGATAATTCCGGGGGAGGATTACCGACTTGAATAATGGGCATATTTTATTAAAGGCACCTACTCAATCTCCACGGGAAGTAATCTGGGGATCCCTATACATTATAAGATGTCGTCGTGTCGTACTTTTAGAAGGGAAGAAATTTTCGATCCTGAGTTCTTTGAAGCTTTCAAAATAAATCGAACTCAACCGGCCCTATTATTACAAAACTCGTAAAGAAAGTCAGTTTACTTTGAACCGCAAAACCAAAAATGCTCTATATGCCCCATTCCATTATCATAAGGTAGAAAATTTCATAAACAATGCCATTAAAATTTATGAAATAAGAATTGTTTTCTAAGAAAAAGTGACAAAAGGGCTCAAAAAATCAATAAGACCTTAATGGTTAAGTCCCGTATTAACTTAGTCTGGGATGAGTAATGTAACAAATTTTAAACTCTGCTTTAGGCCTTTGTAAGCACTTTTACACGACCGAGATTTCATTAAACATTGTATTGCATGTGCAATATTTAGATACTAATTATGGTTATTTTAAAGAAAAGCTACCGATAAGCATTTCGGAACGATCACTGGTGAATTAATTTGAGAATCTCGTCAGATTCGCTATCCATTAACATTTTAACGTAAATATAAATAAACAAGTAAAGCATCACTTCTTATTTTATGTTACAATAAGTATAGTCAAACGCTTATACGATATTTTCAACAAAAATGCAATCATTGACAATTGTTTCCAAGGCGGAGAAGGAAATTCACAAAAATATACCTAAAAACATGACAAATATCTTATGTTAAGGCCCCGCCAGTTCAGAGTCAAGAAAACTGTGAGGTTTTTAAAAAATCACTGTAATTAAACTACTACAGTTTATTCTTCAAAATTTTTACATAAGTATCTTAAGGCTTTTCTACAGACACCCACAATATCTAAAACACGATTTATGCATTTTTTGCTCGATAGAAAAAAATCACAAGCATACCTCTAAATTTGCCTAAATTAGCCTTTATAATACATATTACTATTTTATACAATCACCTTCTTATATGAAAATTATACAAAAAAAAATATTATCTAAATATATAAAATTTTTGAGAAATCAACTGTAGTAGTTTAATTACAGTGATTTTTTATAAACACTCACAGAGTTCTTGGCTTTGAACTGGCGGGGCCTTAATGTCTTCTTATCAAAAAAAAATTTTCAATACGTCAAATCCAAAGTACTTACTGAAGCAATTAAAAAGGGTGTTGTTAGAAAAACGCGTCTTATCTAATCCTCTTGTCTATGCTTATCAAGAAATTTCTCATAACGTGCCGTCCCTTTCAGGCTGTTTCAGAAGCGATGAAAAAACTTTGCAGAAAGTTGTTTGCAGACATCTATGTATTGTTTATGTTTTCATGTTTGTTTGGGAGTTGGGATTTGCTTGCCTAATTATGGTTTGTTTTATGTTGGAGATGCGTAAATATTCCAAAATATACCAAGGAATTCACGGGTGTGGTTGCATAAAGTTGTGATGCCTAAACAATAGGCGCCGTGTGATAAGGCCTCATACAGACGAACAACACTTTGCTGTCGAAAGACTTTCAACAGAGGCAGCTGCTACGGTGCAGAGTAGCACGCGCGCTGCGCTCATACTGTGTAAGTGTAACCCTTTCTCGCTAAGTTTTCCGGTCCGTGGAATGTGCGTCGTCCTGCCAAACTTAGCGCGAAGGCAAACATAGGTAGTCACTCGCGTCGCAAGTGTCACAACTGTCCTCGTTGAACGGCAGACGCCAACCAATGTCAGCCACTGTTGCCTCTGTCGTCAGCTAAAGTTAGTTCTGTCGACAGCAAAGTGCTGCTCGTCTGTATAAAACCTAAGTTGTATAAATTAAAGTGTTGTCCTACCACAGATTTCCGTAGCCTATGGAAACCCACCTTTTGGCTTCACCGTCTTTAACACACATTATTATTATTCGAATGTGTTAAGAGCTTGCTCTTGTCAGTGGAGTTAAATGGAGATGCCTCCATTCGTCTCTTCTCTCTGCCATCTTTTTAATGTCTTCCTTAATTTGTTGGAAAAACTTCATTCTTGGTGTTCCCCTTCCTCGTCTACCTTTTATTTTTCCTTCTACTATTATTCTGAATAGATTGTCATGTCCTATTAGATATCCAATCATCTTCTCTCTTCTATTTTCAATAGTTTCGCCATAGTCTGGTAAAAATCTATTGTGTCTGTAATGCTGGCCGTCAAGGTGTTAAGAAACACGCCAATCTCTAAAATAAATTTAGAACTACACTTACCTAAATGAGTTTACACAGTATCCCTGAAGTGATTGTCCTAAAAGACCTAAAGATAGATCCAATTCAATTCTATCTAAAGGGTCAATTCCCTACGAGGCACGCGACCCCGGCATAAATACTGCAGGTACAAAGTAGATACAACAGTAAAGTCTAAGCTCGGCCAGAGAATTAATATTCCTAAGTACTAAAGTACAGAACGGATGCTCACCACGAGACGAAGTACTTGAATATCCCCCGCAAATCTGTATAATATGGTAGCTTAGTACAGATCATATCAATCATACAGATACATTATCACGTCTTTTTTCCTAACAAAGCATTTTAGATTTTGCAGCTCTAAGCAGACAGAGCCCAAGAGACGCAAGAAACGCAAGATCCAAAAGCAACTTTTACGCTAAAAGTGGTGGGCGTGAATATGTAAAAGGAATCAAAATAGTGATGGCGGTTGCTCGCCTCATCGCCTATTAACATGATTAGTATTTCACCCAATTCCTCGATCGGCTTATACATTATAAGTTTTTTCTTTTTTACCATACTAGCATGTAAGAAGTTGGTAGCTTGGTCTCTGTACATATCTACTGTATGGCCCGCAGTAAATGCTGCTGATATAAATCAGGATAGCATCAATACACGCTACATTGCTACACATAACTTACCGTAAGTGGAGTGAGTGACGGGTTCGACCAACCTATATGGAAACCAGTTACATGGTAGTTGAAACTGGCCAGTTAATTTTATATTATTTTATCTTTTTGGTATCACGGGTCTTTTCACCACGGTCCTTTGGGAGGCTTGCGTGGGGATACAGATCCAACACAAAGAAGCCCTTTGAAAAAGTTGATGTTATGTGGCGCTCCCGCCAAAACCTATTCTTGGATATACCTATGAAAGGTGTACCCTTGAATAGGTTTCGGCAGGAGAAAGATCTATTACAAGAAAAAGGGAAGATTAATGGGTTATGGAATGAGATTGGAATGGACTGATGCTGGGCTATTTATTTCTCCTTATTGTTCCAATCAGGAGATCTAGTTTCTACAAAAAAGTATAAAATAGTAATAGTATGTTTGTAGGTATATTTCCTGGGTAAGCTGTTCAATATCGTGAACTGAGAATGCATTCTCTTATGCCTTTCTGAAATACTTTGTATAATGCTGATGGATATTATAGTAATGATATAATAAAACACGGTATTCTCTTCCCGTCACAGCTGGTCACGTGATTGGTCCAAGCATACGTCATCAGTTAGGATTATTGCTACTGTGTGTGGTTGAATTACCCAAGCAAAATGTATTTTTTAACTTATCAAACAAATTATAAACTAATGGAATCACATGATAATATACGAAATAGTTAAGCTAGTAAGTATTTTATTTTTATTCATTAACCCATTGAGGAAGTCCTTAAATTTATCGAAAAGAACTATCATTGGTAACAATTCGTTCTTCGTCCATCGCGGAAAGAAAATACCCTATATTTTTGCACCATGGATATAGTAATAGCCAATTACTAATACTTTTGCACTTATTGTCTATCTATATATATAAAAGCGAAAATCACTTCCTCGTCACGAAATCTTGAAAACTACTTAGATAAAAGCAAAAATCACTCGCTCATCACGAAATCTTGAAAACTGCTTAGCCAATGAAGATAATATTTGGCAGGAAGGTAGATTGTGACTAGAAGACGTCCGCTAAGAAAGAATTTTTAGAAATTCCTTCCCAATGGGGGTGAAATAGGGGTTGGCAGTTTGTATGCAACTTCGTTATATAAAAGCCAAGATCACCCACTCATCACGAAATCTTGAAAACTACTTAGCCAATGAAGATGAAATTTGGCAGGAAGTTAGACTGTGACTAGGAGACGTCCGCTAAGAAAGGATTTTTGAAAATTCCTTCCCTAAAGGGGTGAAATAGGGGTTGGCAGTTTGTACGAAACTTCGTAATTTTTAAAGTGAGACACATGAAATTTTTAATGTATTTTAGTAGTTGGTAGAAAATAATAATGCATTTATTAGATTTTGAAAATTACACTCCTGTAGGGGTAAAATAGGGGTTGCAAGTTTATATGACCTTCGTAATTTTTGAAGCGAGACACATGACAATTTTGGATTAGTGGTTAGTAAAAAATAATAATACATTAATTGGATATTAATAAATTGCAACCCCAGTTTAAAAAAAAAAACAATTTAATTTGTTTAGTCTACGCGGGCGAAGCCGCGGGCAAAAGCTTTAGTAATAAGTACATCACAGTAATAGATTAAGCACCTAATGGTCTAAAATTCCAGATAAAGCATATCCGTAGTACCCAGCATTGATCGCCATTCCTGGGCGTATGCCTGCGTACCGTACCTGCTTCCAATATAACATAGGCTAGGTACACACAATTGATTCATTTTTAGGGTTCCGTACCCGAATGGTACAAATGGGACCCTATTACTGAGACTCCGCTTTCTGTCCGTCTCTCCGTCCGTCACAGGGCTCTATCTCTTGAACCGTAATAGCGAGACATTTGTTTTCACAGATTACTTAGGTATGTATTATTATAACCGCTATAACAACAAATACTAAAAATAAGAAAAAGTTAAAAATTAAAGGAGGTCGTCATACAAAAAACGTGTTCTTTTTCAGCGTTTTTAAGTCGATCTTTATAATGGCATTAACTAGATACTTGAAATTTCACCGATTATGTATTACTATGACCCTTATATCAACAAATACTAAAAATTAAAGAAACATATTTCTTCAGCGTTTAAAAACATTGTACGGTGGTACGGAACCCTTCATGTACGAGTCCGACTCGCATTTGCCCGTTTATTCGTGTGTTTAAGTGGCCAACACTGGTGTTAGATTTTTCAAGCTGCCTAAAGGCAACACCAAAAAATATTACACACAGTATGCTTAACATTATTATCTGACAAGATACGGATACATTATTACGTCTCTATCCGAAACGGGGTAGTAGAGCCTAGGGCCGTAAGATCCTAAGGCCAAGTTTAGCGTGGTGGGCGTGAAGATGGATAAAAGTGGGGCTTGTCTCTTTTTTTCCTAGACAGAATGAAGAAGAAGTTCAATCTTCGGTTAAAACAGACTTTTATTAAATTTTGTCAGAAGATATACCAACGTACATTTCTTGGAACGCCACCAATCAAGAGCAGAGCATCGAGTATTTTCCGTTTTAAGAATTTACAATGACAAATTGGTAGTATCATGTGAAACAACCCTAAAATTCCGTAAACCATAATGATTCCTGAACGAATTCACTTTTCCGTATTTATGTACAGTCACCTCAGCAATTATGTACCGGGCCTTAAGGACTGTATGCACAAAGCCACGTGGTCGGATTTGGCTCTGAAATATGCAAAATTTTCCCGCTAGGGGGATAAAAATGTAAAGATGAAGTTACATAGAGTTAATAATGTGTAAACGGGACAATAGATGTAGGTAATCATAAATTGTAACGTAGAATTAGTATACAGCTTACTTTTTTCTTTTCGTCAAAACTTCCAGTCCGCGATACTTATTAAAATTTTCAAATCAATCAAATCAAAGTATTATTTTGTTTGTATTATTATTTCTGAATTAAGGCCTTGGCAGACGTCATTATAATGTACTTAACACTTTAGTAGACATGCTATCAGTAGAAAAAGTAAAGTTGAAAATACAGTAGTGTGCGTGAATGCAAGACGTTTATTTAAAAAGCGAGTTTGAATATATGTGAAATTCATATAGCGCTTTCAAAAAATCCAAGTTTTTGTTATTCGAATCTTGCGTAAAATTTATTACTTTTTCAATTTATTAGTCGACCTCCGTGGCGATTCGTTAACACGCTAGTCCGTCACTCGGAGGTTCTGGGTTCGATTCCCAGCCAGGGCAAGTTGGTAAATGGCCTTTTTTAATTTGTCCTGGTTCTTGGGTGTTTATTTTATCCCATCAAAAACATAAATGTAAAAATGCCAAGTTCAAATTCGGACAAAACAATTTAAATTTAAATAGCTGCCAAGTTATGTAGGTAGAGAAAACTGAAATTTATTCATAAGAATCTCAACATTTGACTTGGACAACATTAAGATTGAAAGCACGGTCACCCATCCTAACTGTGACCAAGCTAGAAGTTGCTTAACCTGTAAAAGCACGGTCATTCATCCATCAGTTTTTGAATTTATTGTATGCGAAGTAGAGCGAAATATTTGCACAAGTGGTTTTGATTACTCGTATTTTGAAATTTGTTAAAGCGCAAATGACAAAGAACCCTTAGAATAGAGAATCTGTTTCGTTTTACGCAGCTTTTCAGGGTTCCGTAGTAAACAAGAAACCCTTATAGTTTCGTCATGTCTGTCTGTCTGTCTGTCCCCAGTTTTACTCATAGACTATTAGTACTAGAAAGCTGTAATTGGGCATGGGCATGGATATGTGGTAATAAAAACTTGAAAAAAAAATGTGTGGTGTGAGACGTCGTTGAATAGGTCTTTCAAAAATATTGTAAAATTATGAACACCCTTTTTCGTTTTAGCAATCCGTTTGTGAAATATTTGGTTTTTGATTGCAAATTTTTGTTAGAATCATGTGTCTCCCCTCTCTGTCAGTTAAACGGTTGTATAAGGACACTTAAAAAAATCACGGCTGTAGTACGAGTATATAACGTCTCCCTGTACTAAAACTAATTTAAGGTGGATTCAGTTCATGATACTGAACAACTTTTCCTAAGGAACACATAATTAAATATGAAAAGAAAATGTTTGCTTTCCATTCGACCTCCGTGGCGTAATTGTTAACACACTAGACCTCTAATCCGGAGGTTCTGGGTTCGAGCCCCAGCCAGAGCAAGTTAGAAAATGGTCTGTTTCAAATTGTCCTGGGTCTTGGGTGTTTATCTATGTATGTATTTATCATAAAATATAGTATCATTGAGTTAGTATCCCATAATACAAGTTTAAGACTTACTTTGAGGCTAGCTTAATTAGTGTGATTTGTCCTTACATATTCCATACATATATTACATAAATATTACATTTTGCCAAATCTTGTGTGTAAGAGATCAAAAATAATTTTTGTATTTCGTTTGTTCCTTGGTGAAAGTTGTTCAGTATCATGGACTGATTTCAGACCTAAAGTTAGGCAGTTGTTAGTTACATAAAACAAGTAGGTACTGACTACGGAACCCTACACTGCACGTGGCCCGTCACGGCACGTGGCCGGTTTATTTTGGTTAAGTTGAAATTTTAGGGAACCATAGACAAATTTATGATATTTCTGCGTAAATCAATATTGCTTATCGCTGACAGGACGTTCTCAAAAATACAATCAAATAGTATTTTACGCGAGCGGTGACTTGGAAAACTACACGTTTTGTGTTCCACTGACAGAAAATGTACACATTTGAATTTTCTTCGTGAAACAATACGTTTAGCGACCATCTGCAATCGTAACACCTTTCACTTCTATTCACCTTATTATGTAAGTACGGAGGGTAAAAAGGATTGCACGTTGAACAGATCAACAGGCTTAGCAGCTGTATGTGCTCAATCAATGACTTGACTGTTTGATTTTGTACAATATTTTTAACGAATCAACAAAGAGCACTAAAAAGAAATATTTTCCTGAAAACAGCTAAAACATTGGTTGATTAATGAAGCCGTAATTAGCATTATTGCACCCTTTAATTTTTTATCTTCTAGGTTTTCCTGTAATCTATAGGTAAAGAACTATTAACTGTATATTTTTCAAAAGTTTGGGACCAGTGGTTTCGGAGATAAGGGTATTATTATTATTTATTTTCAAAAATAACTTCAAAAACACCAACTTAAAAAATATATTCAATATTATCATTAAATGCTCTTTCATTTGATATTTTACGCGATATAGTTCACAAAATCCTTTTTTTAATGTCTCATTTATCTCCTATAAGTGGCCCGATTTTTTTAAATTTATTCATTTACCTACACTATACTTTCGTCTTTGGGTCACAAATTTACATTATGTGCACCACATTTCAACTGAATCGGTCCAGTAGTTTAGTAGGGGGGGTCAATTTTCGCCCATTTTCTTAAATAACTTAAAAATACCGATCTAAGAAATAATAAAAAAATATATATATTTAAAATTGTCATAAAAAGTTCTTTCATTTGATATGTCACACGATTTTGTTATCAAAACTTTTTATAATGTCTTATTTACCAAGCATAAGTGGCCCCCTTTTTTAAATTTCATTTATTTACGTTATACGTCTATCTTTGGGTCACTAAGTTACATAAGTGTAGGTACTAAATCTCAACTAAATCATTCTAATAGTTTCGTAGCAAATTGGCTGTGACTTACGGACAGACAGACAAACGAAACCCTAAAAACAGTAAAAACACCAAAAAAATCGGTTCCTATACAAATTTCCTGGGCGGCTGCACACTTTTGTATGAAAATGCAGATTTTTTTTTGTTTTTTGACTGTTATTTTAATATCATTATACTATACTAGCAGTCCACCCCGGCTTCGCGCTTGGTACACACAAAGCCTATGTCACTCGGGGATAGTGTACCTTTCCAACGGTGAAAGTTTTTTTAAAATCGGTCCAGTAGTTTCGGAGCCATGTAATGCAAACAAACAAACAAACAAATCTTTTCTCTTTATAATATTAGTATAGATAAATAGCCTACTATAGCCTGCCTGCCTAGCCAAGTATAGATCTAGTATAGCCTGTGGTTCGATATATTACGCATAATGTCAATTCGTATTATGATATACATTCATGGGGAAAAGTTGTTCAAAATTTCAGACTGAATCACCCCTCAAAATAATTGTAAAACCCTAATTAAACAGCACCTTTTATTACAAAAACAGTTAATATGATTCCGCGACCCGAGAAAGTTCCAATCCGATTTTCACCCTAATCGCCAATTAAAAAATATAGGTAATAAATCAAACCAAATAATTTATTTCATTGACTTAATTTTCAATAAAATAAAAAAAAAATGTGCGATGCCGTATCTGCGATAGCATTACATCTTTTCTTGAACGTCAACAAAATGTCAAAACTGTACTATAGTGTAGCAAAAGTATGACATAATTTGGCAGTTTGTACATAGTTTTTTATTCAAATATTTTAGACTGTAATGCAATTTTACGTAATTCGAAAATTGATTTTTTTGAAAAATTCGACACGGCCTCCTTCCTGAACGCCCGGCGGGCAACTGAATTTGTATGGAAGAAACATGTCCGCCATTTCAGAGAATTCTGTCAAAAACGTTGCAAAACATCCAATTTTAAAAATTATTTTTTTATTATTGCGTGATTGCATTGTAAGCAAATATTAAGAATAATGTTTCAAAATAGCCTTTATTTTTATAAAATATATGCAATCCCTTGTTAGAATATTTCTTTACGCAGAAAAACAAGCCAGTTTGTAGCAAGATTTTCTAAAATATTTCTTTCAGGTTTCTTTACAATTATCTTACTTTTTCTGAATGAAAATTCAAAAAATACGGTTTTCGTCTACTGGCTAGTCTATTCACCTATAACTAGGTATGTAATTTTCTTAGTGGTCTTTTCTACTCAAGCCATAACTATTGCCCGCGCAAAGTGCGTTTTGCATGTTTTTGGGTAAATTCAATGCTTGTTTTTAGGAAAACTACAAAATATTTTAAAAAATCCTTTTTTTCGTCTACTGTCCCTACTCTTCATCTATCTATGTGTATACATTATTTGACTTAAATCAAATGCTTTCTGTACAAACTTGTTGCCCGCGCAAACCCAGTTTACATGGTGCCGATTGTATTATTGGTTTAACTACGTAAGAAACTGCAATTAGTGCAGCAAAACCGTCGTCCGCAGTAACGAACTTGAATGAAGTACATTTTTGCTCGCCGCCTGCTAATATGTTGATCAAAACAACAGGATTTAAAACTGTGACGACAATACTGGGGTACTGCGCTCTTCCGACAAATTAACTCTGAATATTCCTTCTCACCGTACTGGATTTCTCTCAAATTCTTTTGCCGTCACGGCTGTACGACTTTGGAATGCCCTTCGCGATGACATCATGAGAGCACAGACGCGGGATCACTTCAAAATGCTGGTAATTCGACACTATCGCGAAAAAGCTTTGCTGCAATCATTTAAGTAAGTATATTTATTTTATGCTTATGTATTCATATTAATGTAAGTTTATTTTAAGTATGTAATTATGTATATGGATTAATGGAATTTATATATGAATATATGTATAGTGTATATCTTATGTAATTATACGAATTATATATGTTTTGTTATTTGTATATAACACTATTCTTTCTTTATTTTGACATTTACTACCTTTTCTGCTACGTCCCTAAGGTGAACTGGTAGACAATGCTTAGCATTAAGTTTGGTATTATAATCGTTAGATTATTGTGCAAAACATATTAGATAAATAAATAAATACTAACTCGTGCAAAAACGCTTATTCTTGAACGCTCTGTACATCGCCATGTTTGTAGGTATGTCCGAGGCGGACCGCTTAGCAGGCCGCGTCGCCTGATGCCCCGCACCTCCGTAAGAGTTTTAGCACATAATAAATAATACTTACGTACAGAAGTCTCACTCAGCAAAGAAATTTAAAGAAATATCTACTCAATGTGGCTAGCGATATGGTTTAATTTAGCTCACGTCAGAACTCAGCACCTTTTCGCATACATACCTAGACATCCATTGCAAGCCAATTTCATTCTTGTTACTCTGGACAAACGATTTGTATAACTGAATTTACCACCAGGAGGGGCCGCCTGCGCGCATAGTAATAATGTACATTTTCGAGTGATACAGGCCTGGTTTTAGTCGCTGCTTACGACACCCAAGAGCGGAAAAGTGATGGTACTAATTGTATTCTACTGTCACCATACTATATTACAGGAAGTATCTATTTAAATGCAATTTTATATAATATCAAAACAAATACTAAAATAATATTTCAGAATCAAATCAAAACCTATACTTGTGTCAACAAAATGTGATCCATAAACGTATATTTATTAGTAATGTAGACATCAAACGATTCAATTTATTCTATTTCAGCTAATTTTCTGCCTCACTGCGCTCAGTCGGGAGCGTTTAAGATATATCAATGTCAAAAGCTTTCTTCGATATAGTAAAATAGATAATTTTTAGGGTTCCGTACCCAAAGGGTGCAAACGGGACCCTATTACTGAGACTCCGCTGTCTGTCCGTCTGTCACAGCAGGGCTCTCTCTCTTGAACCGTAATAGCTAGACGCTTGAAATTTTCACCGATTATGTATAACTGTAGCCGCTATAACAAAAAATACTAAAAATAAAAAAAGTTAAAAATTAAAGGGGGTCGTCATACAAAAAACGTGTTTTTTCAGCCTTTTTAACTAGATCTTTATAATGGAATTAAATAGAAACTTGAAATTTTCACAGATTATGTATTATTATGGCCGCTATAATAACAAATTCTAAAAATAAGATAAAGTTAAAAATTTAAGGGGTTTGTCATACAAAAACGTGTTTCTTCAGCGTTATAAAACTTTGTACGGAGGTACCCTTCATGTACGAGTTCAACTCGCACTTGCCCGTTTATTTTTAAAATAAAACGCGCAGCAAAGTAAATACGAGTACCTACTTATATAAGTATATGTCTTTTCGGTAACTTACTTCTATAGGTTTTACGTTTGCGTGAAATCTTTACATTTTGTCGTCTTCTTCATTTCGCGTCCAAGTGTACCCCATAATATATTAATCTGTGGTGTACCTTCCCCTCATCAGTCGAATGCTGAACATTGCTTCAGGCTATGTCGTCACATGTCACTGACCTCACGGGAACGTGTCCCCGTTCCCGTGAGGTCAGCGCTTTCATAAAATTAAATCAAGGAACTTGTGTGCCAATTTTCTTCAAAATCGGTTGAAAATGCGACCTGTAAGCGAGAACAAATTGACGAACATAAAAACTTTTAAAAAAAAATAATAACCGACTTCAAATCGAAATGCACTAAAAAGCAAAAAAATATTTATTTTTTTATATTAGATGTCCCTGAAGTTCTGGGTAAAAAATTTCTATAATACTCATTATTTATTTGGAGTTGGAGCCAATCTTTCGCCTCAGAGTCCAGTTGCAAAGAAGTTAAACATGTACGAGTTACCACATTGTAGCTCCCAAATCGATGAACCGATTTTGATTTTTTCTTGTTACAAAAGTAATTCAAAAGAGAGATGATCAGATGATCTGTTCTGCCGAGTTACAGCTCTTTTTCGAGTTGTTACTAAGTTGTTACTAAGGCAATTTAAAATTAATAATGACTAATGAAATATTATTTACAGATAAAATGTGTTTTTTACATTATTTCGATTCCCGTGGCGTATTCTAAAGTACTTCATGAATGATTTCAATGTAAATTAGGTACGTAGATTGGCACCGACTCCAAATAAATAATGCGTATTATAGAGATTTTTTACCCAGAACTTCAGGGACATCTAATATAAAAAAATAATTATTTTTTTGCTTTTTAGTGCATTTCGATTTGAAGTCGGTTATTATTATTTTTTTTAAGTTTTTATTTTACAGCTTTTAGCAGGTAGAGAACTTGAACCAACGGATTTATGACATATTATACATATTGCTCTAGTGGACCGTATGCTTGTTGCCCTTCTGGCATCGTGAACGGCTGTGTTACCTGGTCACAAGATGCTACAAATATATCTGCAGTTGGTATATAAAAAAAAAAAACAAATCAAAAACTTTGCACTTTTTGCAAGTGACTTGCTGTCTTTCTTTCCGGAGTTTTATTCCCCAGATCCAAAACCCTTTATCAGATCTTCATTCAAATTATAAGAAAATAATCTTATAAGCTATCTCCAAGACCTATTCTCCGATCTTAAAAAAATTACATGGGACCAACCTTGCAATGCATTCTTTGAAATGAAATATATATTTTTTAAATCGGTTCATATTTGACGGAGTTACGAGGTAACATACACAACAAAAAAAAATATATTTGAGCTGCAGTTGTCTGTTAAGGAATTTCGGTCTCCAGCTCCAAGGTCTTATCTCCGATCTTAAAAAAAATTACATGGGACCAACCTTGCAATGCATTCTTTAAAACGAAACATATATTTTTTAAATCGGTTTATATTTGACGGAGCTATGAGGTAACATACACAAAAAAAAATACATACACGTCGAATTGATAACCTCCTCCTTTTTTGAAGTCGGTTAAAAAGCATTTTTGGCGAATCTCGAAACTGAAATGCTTTGCTAGCTCGGTCACCTAATGGTAAGTGATAACCGCTGCGCATGGACAATTGCAACACCAGGGGTGTAACAAGAGCGTTACCGGCCTTTCAGGGCCCTCCCCAGAGGGGGGAGGGTGAGAGGGGGGGCTCCGGCTCCCTCACTCACCGAACGAAGCATAGTAGCGGTGAAGCTACTACTCAGACGTCGATTTTCTGTGAGAGTGTGGTACTTCCCCGGACGAGCCGGCCTATTCATGCTGCTAGCAAAACAGAGTTTTGCCGGTAGCGTGGCTCTACCACAACTAAAAATCGGCATCTAAATTTAAGACACTAGATAGATCTATAATGTATTTATGAACTTTACACCTCAAAGACCCAACACAGTACTTATAGCTAAACTGAATCATTCAGAGAGGTCAATGTCATAAAACAAAAAAAAAATTTGTTGGAAAATGGCCTTTTATGATCTGCGCGGGAAGAAAATCAGCTGGTACATTCTTAGTTTTTTCTTTTCTCCCAGACCAGGAAGCAGGCCGGGAAAGATTGACATTGAGTAAATAAATATATAGGGACAAATCACACTGATTAAGCTAGTCATTATATCGTTTAATGCAATTAGAAAAGCCAAAATGTCTAAAAATGTTCTAATAACCTGTCTATCATTCTAGTACCTTATTGACGTCATTGTAAATTAAATGAAAATGAATATCGTGGCTCTAGAACGTTCGCAGCGAGTTCGATATTCAAAAGCAGAAATTACTTTTAAAAGTGTTCCGAGATCGGAAGTCAAACAAGGTTTAAAAAGCAACGCAGTCGCACTCCATGAATGGACTTCAAAGTTCTTGGAACAAGAAAGCCATAGAGTGTAGTTATTGTGCTGTTTGAATAGAGTGGGTGGGTAGAGAGTTCTCAAAACAAAATTTTTGTCCGTAATCTTTGAAATACCATTTTGGTTTTAACTTTTTCATAAAAACCCTAATAGTTCAATTTGTAAAAGTAAGTTTTTTTTTTTTCAAATATTCTTTCCTTTTTTTGAGAATTATATTACGGCCCTGGATATAAGTCCTTAGATCCATTAGAGCCTATCTTTAGTTTTGTTTGTTTGTTTGTTTTAACTCTTTATTGCACATTAAAATACAAGTAAATTTAAAAAAATATGCATTACAAAATAAAAATATATACAATGGCGAGCTTATCCCAGTGAAGAATTTCTTCCAGCCAACCAAGCGTCTGAAAAAATAGGTAGAAAGCATCTGGGTAGCGTAATCATCTTAAATTACAACAAAAATCTAATATAAACCAAGATAGTTTTGTTGCTTTTTTAATTCTAACAAATTACCATCAAAGGTTAGTATGCCTTTGATTGCTTCAAGGGAGCTTCTGGCGACAAACACATACGAATCCACTGTTTTTCATAGCCGATTGAGTGGCGGACGACACCTGAAGATGCTCACATAGTCTGTTAAACAAAATATATCACTACAGCTGTTCTGGCTGTCCACTTTAACTATTATTTATCATATATTGTTAGTGAGCATGAGCATTTATAACACAAGATTACACCGATTGCATATTATAGAGTCGACTAAAATCAATTTGCTAAATAATTTGAAGCAAACCCCAACTTCCATCTTCTTCTTTTCAGCCTTTTTCGACCGCTAGGGTGTAGGCCTCCTCCAGATAATGCCATCGATCTCGATCTTGAGCAACTTCTATCCACTTCGATCCTGTTGTCCTTTTGATATCATCATACCAACGCATCTGCGGTCTTCCTTGTGGGCGTTTTTCTTTCCACGGTCTCCACTCTACCAACGCTTTGCACCACGAACCTTGTTTCCTGGCGACATGACCAGCCCATCGCCAAATGGGCGAAGTGAGAACTGGCAACATTGGTCGTGTATGCGAGCTTTTTGTTCAGGTGTTAGAGTCATCTTAAACACGTAATCTATCATGCCCATACATACTATCACGCCTGTTTCCCACAGGGGTAGGCAGAGACTTTGGACCTCCACTTGCTACGATTTTGACAGACCTCTTTCGCTTCATATATACTCATCAACCTCTTCATACATGCCCTTCGGTTACGTGTACTTCTTACCTCTCCCTTTTTCAGAACGTCTGCAATCTGATCGCAGAACGTTCGAACGCCGAGGTCGACCCTGTCCCGCTCTTCCTTTCACACTTACCTTATAAATATTTTTTATTAATCTATTTTCATCCATCCTTTATAAATGCCCAAACCATCTTAACATCCCTTGTTCTACTTTTGTCACTACGTCCTCTTTCACTCCACACCGATCCCTTATAACATCATTTCTTATTCGGTCTTTCTAGGTAACACCACACATACTTCTCAGCGCTTATCTATCATGCCCATGATAGTCTTATACGCCGGTTGATTTCATTGGTCTGGTTTTCTTCTCCCATCAATCATCAATGAATTCAACTTCCATCAATGATCTTAAATTGTATTGTTGTGTCATGTTATGGACTTAATTGTTTGCAAAAAAATATTGAGTATTGAGTTGAGTTCAATATCGAAGTGGCCCGATACTGGAGTAACAAAATATAGTAAGTAAAGTACCATCGACACGAAAAGAAGACGAATGTTCACTAACAAGAAATGAGTAAAGTTCAAGTATATCACCGTCAATAGTATTTCACTGAAAGACGTCTTAACATTTCTTTACAGAAGTCGTCTCCATTTATTTCGCAATGGAAACTTTATAAAAAATAAACGCAATTCCTTGCCTTCTTGCTCCTTTTACTGCGGCTGTGCGGGCGTGATCTTTCTTAATGCCACCAGTTGCAAACCAAGCAATATGATTACAAAACCATTTTGACATTTATTAAAACTTTATTTACAACTACAGGCTTCGTCAAAAGGTTACAAAGTTTCATCAGCAACAAGCATGCATCGTCAAAAAATGTACATAAGTATCCACAACATGCTTCGTCAAAATAGTTTGATAATCCGCCCCGAATCGTCTCTGGCCGAAAGGTTCCCATAATGCTAGCAGCATTTCTGCGTTATATAGCGATAGAAGTCCTTTGAGCGAGAAACGATATGGAACGATTATCCTTCGTCTTTTCATAAATGCGTCTTCCCTGCACCCATGGTCACAAAATCTCCGAGTGCAAAAATATAGGCTAATTCAAGGGGAGCCTATTTTGCATGTTTTAGTTTCGCAGCGTTCTTAGCAGCTGATCGTGCATTCCTGACAGTGTCCTTGAGGTGGGAGGCGAAAAAGGTACTGACGTAGGTTGCGTCCCAGAATAAGCAGCGACCTCTTTTCCCTGGTATTAAAGTCAATCATCATCAGGTCTTTTAGTCTCCACTGCAGGAGCACGACCCTCTCTGTTCTACCAAAGCCATATATTAGCCAGAGCAGTCAGAAGATTTGGCCTACACTCTCCACGCTAACCAAACGGGTTGGAGAGGTCTAATTGATGTTTAAAAGCTTTTGTTTAGCTTGTGTTTCCTAAGTCGCCTTCTACGACATCCACGGGAAGACTTGGAGTGGTCCTATTTACTCTGTCGGGAACAACACGGCTGTTAAGGTCAATCCATCAAGTCTTTTGCCATTTGTACGACTTAACCAGGAGGTTCCAATATACAAGGGATGTTGGCGCCTACCATAGCCCTACGAATGAAATCATTAAGCGCATGACATTTCACATTTCATACATATTTTAATGGGCTCGTTAGCCCGGTAGTACTAATTGCTAGTACTTTCGCAAGTTAAGCAACCCCGGGTGTGGTGCGCACTTGGATGGATGACCACAAGTGGCATAAAAAAATCTCGAGCTCTACCGTACTCCGTGTTTTGTGGCGCTCAGCGTTGCTTGACAATGCAACGCGAACATG
Organism: Acrobasis repandana; assembly: GCA_963576875.1. NCBI lineage: Eukaryota > Metazoa > Arthropoda > Insecta > Lepidoptera > Pyralidae > Acrobasis > Acrobasis repandana. The sequence continues at coordinate 1,988,187 of OY756230.1, read as the reverse complement.
TAGCGTACGTATCTCAAGCCGCTTTTGAGTCCTGTTTTAGATTTGTAACCAAGACAACTTACATAATACATTATCACGTCTTAATTCCTAACGGGGCAGACAGAGTCCAGGGCTGGAACACCCAAAGGGCACGTTTAGTGTGATAGTGGGCGTTAAAGGTGAACGCAGACTTGACCGCACCGCACGCGCCGCAGTCGGTTTTGTTTCTGGTAATGCGGCGACTGCGGCGCGCGGGTAGGTGTGCGAGGTTACATAGAACTTTATATAAAGAATTCGAATGCGGCGAATGCGGCGCGTGAGGTGCGGTGCGGCTCAAGTCTGCGTTCACCTTTACATGGAAAAAGAGGATCAAAATAGTGATGGGTTTGCTAGCCACATCGCCTATTTCCATGATTCTACTTACATAAATTACATACAAACCCCACGCTCTCATTGATCCAAGTTTCGTATAATTCAGTATGTTTCTGTCGTCAGTTCCACAACCTTCGTGAAAGTTTGCAGACTAATTATTTAATAAGCTGTGGTCACATCGGTGGCAAGTTTGCCTGAAATGTGAGATTGACGCTAACCGTGTTCTTAATTAGATGCCAAAGGGTTTTGGTTGTAATTTATTATTTAAAATATTGTAGATAACCTTTCATTTAGCGCGTTGGGCCCATAACCTGCAAAAAGCACACACTATCACGTAACGTCTTAATCCCTAATGGGGTAGACATTTAGACAAAGCAGCATTTTGGATCTTACGGTAGCAGACAGAGTCAAGGGCTGCAAGGCCGCAACCACAGACCATGGATCAAGATATACACAGCCTCTGTATGAATTTGCGTATCAATCTGACTTCAACTTGACTTTATTTAGGATCGTCAGTTTTAGTCCGTGTATGTCAATTCATTAGATCGGACATTGAGCTCTCTACTGTAAAATACCTAAATCTGCCGTTTTTACATTAGAAACGTGCCAAATATCGTTGGAGGAAGTAATAAAAAAGTTTCCTTCCGTTTGTAAGTAATTTTTTTATTAAATATTTGTATTGAAAATTGGCATTGCCAGGTTTTTATACAAATCGAAGGACTTTCTTTAACTAGTAGTATATACAGATCTGTGGCCGCAACACATTTGAAAAAGTCAAACCTATACTTTTGAACAGCTGTTTTGTAGAAAAGTCAAAAATTTTGAATTATTACCAAAGCGTTCAAATAAAATTCACTACTTTTATTAGCAGTGCCTAAACAAGCGACTTTTTGTAACTTTTCTCAGAAAAACAACGTATTAGAATAACGAACAAAGGCAGAAAAACCAATGTTATTTATCGAGCATTTCCATTACCCAGAAGACAATCTTCAAATGGTCTCTAAAATGGATATTTTTATAGATTCGCTGAAAGCGGTAGGCACTTGAAATTCTTTTATAACTTGCATTATGTCTCCTTTAGTAAAGAGTGCCGTATGTAGGTCGCCATGAGGTGACTGGCTTCAAAAAGAACCACTCCTGTTCTTATGAATGTCGCAAGAGATGACTAAAAAGATCTATGCACAAACATCTTGCATGGTAATGTTATCAGACTTGTTACTGCGTTACGCAAACGCCCACGCAGTTCCATACAAAAGTGAAGTTTTCCGAGTGACAATAAGAAAATAGAAGCACGGTCATTACCTAGATTAAAACATAGGATATTTTTATTATGCCGTGTATTTTTTCATGCCGTGTGGTTCCCGGCAGAGTAGAATAAGACCACTCCACGTCTTCCCGTGGATGTCGTAGAAGGCGACTTAGGGAACACAAGCTAAACAAAGCTCATAAACATCAATGAGACCTCTCCAACCGTCTGGCCAGCGTGGAGAGTGTAGGCAAAAACTCTGACTGCTCTGGCTAATATATGGCTCTTGTAGTATAGAGAGGGACGTGCTCCGATAGTAGAGACTTAAAAAGACCTGATTATGATGATGATACTTGTTATTCCATAAAAAAGTGAGGTTCTCGTTTGTTTCAAAATTTGAGCGAGCAACGCCGAGAACATCAGCTAGTCTCTAAAGTAGTGACTCTGTGAGGTGCAATCTCGACTCACCCCCATCCCCAACCTGTTGAAGTTTATAGGATAAAAATAAAAATTTGCGTCTTAATAAGGATAACAAAAAACGTGTGACGCGCACCACATTCGCCCTGATGACGACCTCCGGATGAGGTCGAAACATGTCGGCCAGTAGCTGATGTTTTACGCGAGTGACCCGCTTATCTTAATTAGTGATAACAAAAAAGTTTTATGACATATATGTAGATTTTTCGTTATTGCTGAAATATGATTTGCTTAAGTTTAAACGCCCATATCTCGAGCATTTTGAAAATTTTCCAAAAACTGAATTGAATGTAAAATTCTATATTACTATAGAACCTGCTTATAAAATTTTACAAGAATCGGTTGATAAATGCGTATGCGAGAACAAACCGACTGACAAACTGTCTATGTCGAAACTGAGACGCTTCGCTCGCTCGTTTAATAAATAAAAAATGTCTTCTCAGTAAATTAACGTTCTACAGAGCTGAGATCGAATAAGCTGTAATTGTCGTATTTGAACTCTGTTTGCAGATAAATCCGAGTCACGGCGCCAAATTAACGCCCATTGCTCTCTGATCAACTAATTTGTTCGTGAGTGGGAGATTGTGGAGGTAGTTAGGGGGATAAGGAGCAAATCTTTACTATTTAAGAGTCCCCGTAACCTAGATTTTCTGTACAAACGGAGTCTAGCTTTTATTTTGAAGTGACATGTCAAATTTCGGCAGTATGTTATAATTTCAAAGAAATTGCATATGTACGAGTATATCTAGCTTTCGATACCCAAACTATAAACTTGAAAGAAAATATAAGGGTGTAGAAGTTTTCAAATGGGATACCTTTGCAGCTGATCAGCAATGGACGGTGCAAAACTCTAGCATCTGTAGTTTTTTAGGGTTCTGTAACTAAAGGGTGCAAACGGGACCCTATTACTGAGACTCCGCTGTCTGTCCGTCTGTCCGTCTGTCACAGGGCTCTATTTCTTGAACCGTAATAGCTAGACACTTGAAATTTTCACCGATTATGTATTACTAGAGCCGCTATAACAATAAAAAAAAAGTTGAAAATTAAAGGGGGTTGTCATACAAAAAACGCGTTTTTTCAGCGTTTTGAACTAGATCTTTATAATGGCATTAACTAGATACCTACTTGAAATTTTCACCGATTATGTATTACTATGGCCGCTATAACAACAAATACTAAAAATAAGATAAAATTATAAATTAAAGGGGGTCGTCATACAAGAAACGTGTTTCTTCAGCGCTTTAAAACATCGTATTGAGGCACGGAACCCTTCATGTACGAGGCCGGCTCGCACTGGCCCGTTTATTTTTAATACAATTAGTACCTAATTTAAATATTTAATAAACTTAACTCGTAACATACACTGAAATTATTGACGTGTAAAAGTGCTGCGAAGGTCTAATTACCGAATAAGTATTTGATTCTTAATGACTTTAAATTCGCTTGCTGTTTTGGCGAGATGTTTGTGGTGGAATATAGTAGGAGATAAATTCACCTTCTTTATCAAAGCTGATACAATTTGGCCGTCCTCTTGATATCAAATGACAACGTGCGCCAGCCGCTCCCGACAGATTTAATAAACTACCCTTAAACACGGGGCACAAAATAAATAAGGTATAGATGTGAACTCTTTTCTGCCTAGATGTTCACCACCCCGCTGAAAATAGTATTTTAAGGGTGAATTCAGTTCATGATACTGAACAACTTTCCCCAAGGAACATATGTCCAAATATGAACAATAATGTTTTGCTTTCCCTACAAACTCGGATCAGCTGACCGGTCAACTTGTATGGGAGGTCAAAAATTATTTTTCATATTTCGGTATATGTTCCTTGGGGTAAGTTGTTCAGTTTCATGGACTGAATCCACCCTTAAAATAGTTTCAGTATATTTTGTTAGACCCTGTATAAATAATAAATCTGAGTTTATATGGAAAGTCAAAAATTATTTTTGTATGATTGTTGACATCCTGTATATCTGTTAACTATTAAAATAATTTATTTCAAGCCACTGTGATTCTCATATGTTAAGTTTACTAGTTGTAAAAACGCATTTTAAAGCCGTCTAGGATTACAAATAATACTTTCAATGGTTGTTCATAAAATAAAAAGACATCTAATGCTTTATAGTTTGCAGAATTCTAATTAACTACATTACATTTACGATTAATTTCAAATGGGAGCGCCACTGAACCATACCATCCGCCTTAAAACTCCCATTTCTGTTTTTCGATATGTCATGCTTCAGCGAAAAACGGTGAAATTACCTTCAGATTGGATTTTTTATGCATCAGATAATACACTGTTGGAGAATGATGTTCTCAAGATTATAAAAAAATATATCAATGTCTGGATAATATAAGCCCAAAATATTTTTTTGAAAAAAAAGATCTAGTGTGTATAGCTCAAATTATTTAACAGATTTCTTTTTGTTATTCGCTACTTGGTAGATATCAAACTTTCTTGGAAATACATTTGCGCAAAAAGTTTTGCAACCGGTTGCCGCGACATCAACCCTCTTTGGAAACGAAATTGCTGCACAAGATGTTTGTGCTTAGTCCCCATAATTTTCTCAAATGACATCCACAAACTAGTCATATTGTATGGTCCTATTCCAGGTCGAAATCTACAGGGCACGGATCATCATCATAAACCAACAGCTTTCAGGTAGGTACCCACTTTTGGCAATAAGCCTCCTTTTGTCTTCGCCATCCTGCTCTCATCGCAATCTAGTTCTTGTCAGCAATTTAATTCAATTTAAAATATATTTATTATCGTTGGATATTTCTAATATATTATTATTAATAGCATTACAATGCTCGTTCAACTTGACTGCAGTCTTCGACCGTGGGAATTTTTTATTGAACACCCGAATCTATATTTTCTATCTACACATACGCATTGCGCTGTATTGTACATGCACTCTGGAGATGAATTTAGACGAATTCAGAAGCGCAGCGAGCGGTCTGCCTTATCAGCGTTTTCATCCCCATATTTATTTGAGAATTTCGGAGATCTTTAAATTTTTCTATCTTTTTGCAAAAAACAAATTATTTTTATTTATTTATTGTACGTGTTTAAGCATGAATCAATCTTCATATATGTGTATTTTTATTCTTTAACTCAGTCGTATGTGCAAGAAATCCGACGACGTATTCGCTTATATTTTCATTAAGTTTAACCTTTTCAACTAAGTTTTTGAATGAATTTAAAAAAAAATTCTAAAATCATTTTCATTCACTTTTCAGGATTTTCCTTTGTCTTTATTTCTCTGTAATTTATAGACAACTTCATGTTTTAAATTCCGGGTAAACAACAAAGACATGAACGTCGCGCACCGCAAAAAATTGAAACACGTCTCAGGTTCACGTTTGAACGTTTATTTGGAATTAAACAAACTATTACAATGAAAATCAATAAATTGTCTCATTCACTTTTTAATACTTAAATAATAAAAATAAATAATAAATAAATTTATAAGGAATTAAATAAACTTCAATTACACATATCTTAACATATTGTTACTAAGATAATTTGGCTCCAATCAGCTCCGAAAAAGCACTCAAAATCACTAAAAATAAGGACTGGGCCCTTAATAATAGTCACTTTGTTTTGTTTTGCACAAATGTTGACGTTAAATCGTTATTTACAGCTAAGTTTAGTGCCGCTTCCTAGGTGCCAATGCAGAAGAAGCTGCAATAAACTGCACAATAATATTTTCTCCAAAGACGTCAACTAACAAACTTACAGCTTAAAATTAAATATGTGGACTGAAAATACATAGTTTGTTTTGTCATAATTTAAATAGAATTATTAGAATTACGAAATTTAAATTAATTATTAAATTAATGCATACGGGAATTAACGCGAAACGTACCTTTTTTATTTATTTATTTTACTGACTGAAGCAGTAACGACGCCTACGCCTCCTCCTGCCCGGTGTGATCTTCGTCCACCGTCGTATTGTTCATTCTCCAAGTACCGTCACACACTACACTCACAGTGTCCCTATTCCGACTTGACGGTAAATAAATGAATAAATAAAAAGGTACGTTTCGCGTTAATTCCCGTATACATTAATTTAATAATAACGCAACGCGATAGTTTAAAAGTATTTATTTAAATTAATGTCAATTTGTAAATGTAGTATGTACCAGTGTACCTAAATTATGACATTTGTAACTATACAAACGCCACTTACCTTACCTGATGTCACACTACGTTCCCCATTTCTAGGATATCACCCGGTGAAAGCCTTAATCCACCTTCCATCTTTTTTTCGAGCCCAGGTGTCACGGCCCGGTATAGATACATCATATCGCAAGTGGCTCTTTTCAAAATGGCCGTGTACTGAGTAATTACAGCAGTCTAATGACCAAACTTGCCTGTAGCTCGGCGGGCTCAGCAATTAACGAATGTCTTTCATGATCTCCCTGGGGATTGAAAGCCGCTAGTTTATACCGAACCTTAATGTGTCTTTTAATAATTTATACTAAAGGTAAAGGGCGACCACGAAGCGTGTAGCCGTCACCATATTACGGAAAATTCTGGTCGGTACTGATTTCAGATAGATATCTGTATATATGTATATATCTTCTTCTTTAACTTAAGAGCTTGCTCTTGTCAGTGGAGTTAAGTTGAGATGTATAAATCTATATATAATATTTTTTTAACATTCCTTGAGAAAATAAAACGCATAGAATGTACCAGCTCTACCATCGACATATAATTCTCTAGATACCTAACGCTCCTACATTCACCGCTTCGATTCTGATTCCATTTACGCAAACAAACGAACAGTAATTACAATGAAACACTCGAACGCACACATAGACAAAGATGCATGCGATTGGTCGTGACAAGGTCACGTACGCGTCATGTCGGTCAAGCAGTTAGCTCCCCGAAGCCGGCTGCTCAACCGATAGTACCGACACGGCCGCGGTCAACGCCACGAGCGGTGAGGTACAATATTAAAATGTTTATTTACTTACATATGAAAGGTGAGTCCTGTGTTTTTGATGTCTGTATAGCTTTTACACCACTTCACGGCACATGACGGCATTTTTAATGAATCGATTATCGCAAACACACAGCAATATTCTCAAAGGAAACTTCTTGCGACGCAACCGCACGACTCGAGTGTCACGGCGAACTGTCGCGCCACGCTGTTCATATTTTAAGCCCCGCCCGCCGCGGTACATATCGCGTGGAATGATTTTTCGGGATTATTTACGATTCGTAGAGCTCTACTCATTTTCTCAAGCAGATAGTAATGCGATCGAGGGGATTGGTGAAAATGCGAATCTTGTTAGACGATGCGGCTAGCAACCTATCATTATTATGTTCCTTTTTAGGGTTCTGTACCCAAAGGGTGCAAACGGGACCCTATTACTGAGACTCCGCTGTCTGTCCGTCTGTCACAGGGCTCTATCTCTTGAACCGTAATAGCTAGAGACTTGAATTTTGCACCGGTTATGTATTATTGTGGCCGCTCTAACAACAAATACTAAAAAAAAAAGTTAAAAATAAAGAGGGGATTCATACAAAAAACGCGTTTTTTCAGCGTTTTTAACTAGATCTTTATAATGGCATTAACTATATACTTGACATTTTCACAGATTATGAATTACTGTGGCCGCTTTAACAAAAAATACTAAAAATAAGATAAAGTTAAAAGTTATAGGGGGTCATAAGAAAGCTTTTTTACAGCATTTTTAACTCAATCTTCATAATGAAATTACCAGATACTTAAAATGTTTACCGATTATGTATTATATGACCACTGTAACAACAAATACTAAAATAAGATAAAGTTAAAAATCATAGGGTCGTCATACAAGAAACGTGTTTCTTCAGCGTTTTAAAACATTGTACGGAGGTACGGAACCCTTTATGTACGAGTCCGACTCTCACTTGCCCGTTTATTTCATCTTTTCGCATATCATCACGCTAAAAGTGGCCTTTGGGTCTGGGCTATGTTTGCTTAGAGCAGCAAGACGCAAAATTCTCCGTCGGCACCTTATATATGCCGCGGCGCGGCAAACAAACTATGGAAACTATACGGCGGCCCGCGCAGCGGCCCGCGTGACAGCCCGCGTCGCACACCGCACCGCGTGTCCGTGGACGCGAACTTAGGGATAAAAACTCGACAGTTTATTTATGTATAAATAATGCGACAGGTACACATAATCGTAATATTCAGTCCATTAATAAAAATAACTTTTTCATCTCATCTATTCGAAAATCAAATGTTGGTAAGCCTTATACAATAAAGAAAATAAAACGATGATTTTATCCCAAATATTGATGACTTTAGCCCCAAGGCTAAAGTCACTGGTAATTCTCTAGACACTGAAAAGTAAAAAGTTAATTCCCAAGGCGTTAAAACATATTTAAAAACCGAACACGAATGTAGAATCAAAAATAATATTGGCAGTCAGCAAAAAAAAAAGAAGAATTTAGTTTTAAAATTATAAAATAAAGGCAACGGCGTCGTAATTTTTTAAAATTGGAATACGACACCTTTTACATGGATGACTGTAGGTCAAAATTTTTTGGTTCTCTTGCTCTTCAAAATAATTTTTTTTTAAAACCAATAAAAACGCGCAATTGTTGTCTTTGATTTTAATAGTAAATTTATTATGGAACTATTAGGTTATTTTACCTAAACTATTTTAAATGTGAATAGTTTCTTAATGAGGCCGATATACTAAGTATGAAGTTTACGTATATATATATTTAAATATATAAAGAATTACGCACAAGGAAAAATTTATGAAACTATTTTAATGACTGGAAAATGTATAAGATGTCATAGAAAAATAATTTTCATAGTAATTCTTTAGTGAAAACGCCACCAAATAAAGGTAAGTTACTGTCTGTTAAACTCTGATTAGGTGTATGTAAGTATTCTACTTCCGTTATAGGTATATATTTGCAAATTTTCCTTATAGATGGAGATGAAAAGAATAATGTGCTACACGGTGTACGGTATTAGTTTTATATCGGGCGATATACTTGAATTCCTCGCTTCACTCAGGATTCCACCGTAGAATCTTTCGTTTTGCTCTGGAATCAAAGTAGCGCCCTCGCGTTAAAACTATTACCTTTACGCCTTGTAGCACAATCTACCTACTACTTTCCCGATCGGTTTTTATAATCTACTTGGAAAGAGAAATAGTAAGTACGTATAAGTAAGTACGCGATTTATTTTTCCCAAACCAACGTTGAAAAGAGTACTCAACTTCATCTAACTTTATGTTTACTACCCTCAAATCCAATATCTCGAAATTGACAGTTAAAATGCGGGTCAAAGTCCTTTTAGCGCCATCTACCGGCTGACCGGTAATAAACCTTGTAGGAGGGATTATACGTCTTAATACAATGTCGTGAAGCTCCTTTTACGAGGTAAGAACACACGTCTCACCTATGTTATAGGTTGTAAAGAGTGGAGATACTGTATAGAGCACGCACGTTGAAATGGCTTACAGAGACATTAAAGAAGTAATTGTTGATATGGGAGTGTTGAGTAAAAATAGGTTAGAGAAACGAAAAGGTTTGCCATGCTTTGCGACCTATAATATTACTGGCGACAAAACAGCTTGGAGACAAATATGTGGTCATGATCCTCACAGAAGGACTGACAAAGAAGAAGAAGAAAATTTTGTCAATCATTAAAAGTTGATATTATGGAATTTGTTCAAACATTGTTTTCCAAATATATAACCTCTATATTGATCCTTTTTGCATACAGTAGCTGAATTTGATGTCATCCACACCAGACGCAAAATGAACTTGACCGGGTTTTACGTCACCAGCACCAGCTGTCAACCTACAAAGTACTTCTTTTACTTCCGGTATATCTACTACTGAGAGTGGACTGGACATGTATGTCGTATGAAAGCAGAGAGATGGGCAATAAAGGCCACAATATGGACTCTAAAAAGGCGTCGGATACAAAGGACAAGAAGGAGATGGCAAGGTGACATCAAATGCTATTTGAGTAGGCAGTAAGCAGCCCAAGATCGAGATCTGTGTAAGCAGAAAGGGGAGCCCTTTTCCCAACAATGGGACACTTAACAGGCTACAATAAAAAAACAGTGGGAGTGCCGACAGAAGTGAAAACTTGAGAGGTGTTACGGTAACGGTGTCGCGAGTTCAATGGTTTATTCCCATCTCAAAAAATGCCAAACGCGCCTAAAGACGTTTTCACTTCAAAAATATCTATTAAAAACATGAGGTTTATCTTCTTAGAAATATCTTTGCTCAACATTTTACATTTACTAAGACTTGTAAAGCTTGTATGTCCTACAATACGTCTTGTACACCACGGTACGTCGTAAACATGGACACCAGCTGTCAACCTACAAAGTATATGTTTTACTGCCAATTTGGAGCTGCCAACTTGTGCTTGGTCAGAGGAAACTCGAGTTCGTCCGTCTCTACTTTGCACATAAGTAGCTATAAAATGCCTCAGACGCTCTCTTATTTTCTCAGTTTCAGGTATTCAAGGCAGACCTTTAGGCAGCTGAATAAATCTTATCACAGTTTGACTATGCTTTACAATGATGATCTCCGGAACCAACGGCTTAGCGTGCCTTCCTAAGCATAGAGGAGCTCGAAAAGAGGAAGAGTGGAGTAGTCACCCAAGTGAGAAACACACCAGGGGTTGCTTTCAAAACTCTTAAAATTATGAATTTCCTTTGAATAATACTGGACGGTCAAAAATAAGATGTCGTTAAAATACTACATAAATGGGAATAGTAAAAACAAATTACAATTTATCTATCTATATATCTATATTTAAGAGCTATGCTCTTGTCGGTGAAGTATAAATTCTCTTCCATTTGTCTCTCTTATCTGCCAGTTGTTTTGCTTTTTTTTTATCAAGTGATAAAATTATCCGAAGATAAATAAATGATTTTGACTTTGACTTTGAATAGGATTTAAAACTTCTGCAATGCTAACGTAACTGAAATGCGAAGTTTCTTTAGGATCCCATCCATTACCTATTTTATTCAATACTTATTCCACATGGACGTTTTAAAACAATGGACAAGTCACTTTACGTGATAAATTTAATGGAATGAGGGGTATATGGACAATAATTAAAATCCCAATTCTTATGTCGCAAAGAGAGGAGAGAGAAAGAGAGAGATTACTAGTATGTAATAATGTTTATAAGGCGTGTTATTCCTTGTCCATATTGTATAATATCAAAGGTGCTGCGACTGTAGCGAGCGTCTTGAAGCCATTGAATGTCATCCAAGCAACATGGTTTCCGGAGAATCGGATTACACGCCGCCGTCTCCCGGCAGTGACCGACGGCGGAAATTATAACAGACGCATCTATTTTACTGTTTGATATGATACGAGCATATTGGTAGATACATACGGCGTTTTCCATGTTAATGACTAGAATATACCAGCTGCTTATCGGCCCAGCCAGAACGTTAAAGGTAATCGAGGTAATAAGTTAATCGCGTTAGCAAGTAATAGGCAAGCAACCCGTCATTATTTTAAATTCCCATGTCGACTATATATAGGTCGGGCGGGTATATACGCCCAAGATGAAGTTGCCTTGAGTCCTATAGCCTTAGGTTTTACATACATATGATCACGCCTGTGTCCCACACGTAGGCGGAGACTATTGACCTCCATTTGCTTCGCTTCATCTCATCACTCGCATACATGCCCTCTGGTTACGGGTCTTCTATCCATTTCCTTTTTAAGTCAGGTTACCCTTAAGGTTTTGTCTGCCCTATAAGTGATAAAGACGTAAGTAATATGCGTATTACAAGTACGTAATAATATTTATAAGGCGTTTTATTCCTTGTCAGTATTGTATAATGTCAGAGGTGCTGCGACGGTAGAGAGCATCTTAGAGCCATTGAATGTCATCCAAGCGACATGGTTTCCGGAGAATCGGATTACACGCTGCCGTCTCCCGGCGACCGACGGCGGAAGGGGATAAATGCATCTGTCTGTGTCTAAAATGTATCATTCTTTTTGACCCCCTGACCCCTGACTAAAAGAGGGGTGAGACGTGTCTGTGTGCCTGTCAGTAGCATAGTAGTGTACTTATAACAGATATTGATGCAATTTTTGTTAATCAAAAGCCTTGTCTGTCAAATTGGTTCTTAGATATGTTTGATGAAAATCGGTTCATCCGTTTAAAAGTTATTTGGGGTGAACGTTTTAAACCGGGAGATTTTTAATTTGTCTGGCAAATAACCTTGTTTATGTTAGGTTAGCCTTAGCCTTAGGTTTTGTCTGCCTTATAAGATATAAAGACGTGATTAATATGCGTATTACTAGTACGTAATAATAATTATAAGGCGTGTTATACCTTGTCCATATTGTATAATGTCAGAGGTGCTGCGACGGTAGCGAGCGTCTTGGTACCATTGAATGTCATCCAAGCGACATGGTTTCCGGAGAATCGGATTACACGCCGCCGGGAGACGGCGGCAGCGACCGACGGCAGAATGGAATAAATGCACGTGTCGTGTGTATATTGTATGGTACTAGTAAGTAGGTATAGTATCTATTTCATACTTTTTGGTTTGCTTACTCGAATAAGTATAAAATTGAGGCCTAAACCATTTTTCGTAAACAATGTAGATCACAACTGCTTAATTTATCCTTAGACTTTCATTTATGCACAATACTATTCAACATTTATTATTTATAAAAAAAAATAAACAATTAAAATAAAATGCAATTATTATAAAACAGTGACTAATAAATTTGACCTCTCCACTATGAAAATGCCTAGTGAGAAGAGTTACATAATAATAAGTTAGTGTATTTTAAATTTTTATAGTTGTGATTTAAATATTATAATTGTGTATATGGATTTAAATTATCTGAAAGAAAATATATTTAATTTATTTATACTCAGGCAATTAAAATATTTCTAACCCGGCCCTTGACATTTACGCTGCATATGCTACCCGCGTTACGCTGAATAGCAATGGCCAATTTAACCTTTGCATCATTTCTGATAATTTCTATTATTTATATACTTACTCTTAAGTATTAAGTAGCTGAATTCCCGTAAACAATGAAAGCCACCACTGATTACAACTTTGGTATTACACAAGCGTAGGTACGTTTAATATCAAGATTCAAACTGGTAGCCGATTTATACATTGAATGACATCAAAGCGACATGGTTTCCGAGAAATTCGATTACACGCCGCGCCGTCTTGAGTCTCGACTCGACCGCCACCGGATATAGGCGCATCTATTGTACTACTGGGTAGATACTTACAGATTCTATCTTATAATATCATATCTTACAAACACAGTGACTTCTATTAAAACTTCGATTATTTAAATTATTTAATCATTTTCCATCTATCGCCCACCATCAGACTAAATGTCGGTTTAGGCAAGGATTACTAACGTAACAGATACCCAACTTTGACTGCCACCGTGGACCTGTGGTCAAGGCGTTTGCCTTGTGATCAGGAGGACGTGGTTTCAAATCCCAATAGTAAAAAGTTGTTTCCAGTCTGGTTAGGATAATGCCGGCTTGATTCACTACCCTCCGCCCGGGTTCCCAGCTCGTCGCGATGGGGGGGGCTCAGTACCTGCGGATCTTTGCGAGGAAGCTAAGCGGAACCCATTGCCCGGGTTGAGGCCAAGGCCTCCCCGTCCGCGCTCTCTCGTCCAACGGACAGCCCTCCGGAGTGGAAGGCAGGTGCATGTCGTGTCAGCGCGCCTGTCCTTGTCGGGCCGAGAGGCCAAAGCGATGGCTGTTCCGGCCCCTCTGATTGAGCAGAGGGTGCCGAGGCCATGGGTGAGCAGGGACCGCTGAGGTAGCGGTCGGCCGCGCCGGGGCTGTGGAGCATGGAGAAGCACACGGCCCCGGCCGATAGCGGCCGAGAGGTGACACCGCGTTGTTTTTAGTGGTAGCACCACATAACCTTACCAGTGTCCCGTAACCGGTAAGGTATACTTCTCCGCGTCAAAAAAAAATCTGGAATCACCTGAATATTCTAAAAAAAGATGATTCCGAGTTTCGAGAGGCATATAAAGCTGTGGGTCCCGAACGCCATCTAACGTTTGTTTAAAGCTATCGTAGGATTGGTTTTGGTTTACCCTTTGGTTGCAAAGATTAGACGGCAGACGCTCTGTATAAACACCAGTAACCTCGTCAAATCACCTAGGTTAGGTAGCGGACCCCGGGCTCTATAGCATTACCGCTGAGGATGCAACCGGGAATACGCTCGAGTGATAACGATGGTCCTTTTCCATCTATCACCCATCATCAATCTAAAGGGCTATGTCAGTGACTTTTGTTCTCCTAAGAATTTCCTGACTTCTGATTCGATCACGTAGAGAAACACCGAGCATAGCCCTCTCCATAACGCGTTGATTTAGCATAGTCTGCTGGTGTAAACAGCGCAAGCTAGCCGCACTAATGGAAAGTGACGTTGCTTTTAGTGCGCCGCCTACAATGACTTACTTAGTCGGTAACCCCCTTTACTGAGATTAGTATCACTAAGATGGTGACTGGATGTTTTATCAATTAGTTGGCGATTAGATAACACTGTTGGAAAGTTGGAAACTGTTTTGATTACCACAAGTTACAATGCAATACAAATACGCTTAATTGCTTGGAGTCACTTTGTACTCCTATAAAAACAAAATTCGTCAGATTTTAGATATCTGACAGTTTAAACATAGTGTTTATTTTTTACTTGTACTGTGCTACTGTAGGCAGTAGCGGCGTTAGGGTAGGGCGCGGTTGGGCGCCAGATACAAAGGGGGGACAGGGGGCGTTTTTGGGCAAGGGGGGGGTCACAGGTAATAATAAATATATAAATAGCGGCTGGTTAATGGCTGCAACTTCTACTCTTATTTGTATGCACCCCTCCCTCCCTCCCTCCCTCCGTTTACAATGGGGCGGCAAATTTGAAGAATCCAATATCGTACTTGTACCCCCCCCCCCCCCCGTCGGCAGAAATAAATCCTCTAAGATTGAAGCCTAAGTCAGAGTTTGAATTGCAGTTTGGGGGGGGAAATCTCGCCCGGGGCGCTGGTAGAGCTAAAACCGGCACTGACTGCTGTGTGAAATCGCATTCAGTGACTTTCTTGGTCATGGAGAGGTCTGCTATCGTCTTCTCCATTTCTAAACAAATAGGATATTATGACTTTTTGGCAGCAATTGTAATTCCTATAAATATTTTCTATACTTAGCCACAGGCCGGAATCTCCTAAGGTACGCGCAATATGCGTCCCCGTTCCCCGTCCCCGCACCTCTCCCCCGTTTTTGCCTCGATGACTCACGTTGGCCGTCAAGAACCGGGGGAGAGGTGCGGGTGTGGGGAACGGGGACGCATATTGCGCGTACCTTAGGAGATTCCATTCTGTTTACTCTTACTGTATTCTGTGACTTAGCTCCAAACTGTTTTTAAATTTAAACTAGCTGTATACACATGTTTTGAGTTGTTGCCTTTCTATTATATTTAAACGTATATGTATATAATGTATAATTTTGGTGACAATTTGTTATGTGTATCTTATTAAAATAAAATAAATTAAAATAAAATTGCACCATGCATAAACAAAAGGAATTACAAAAAATTGAAAATGATATAAAGGCGCACTTATATTATAGCAATCTCTTCCAGTCAACCTTAGGGTAGAGAGAGAAGTAAATAATTAAGAGACAGGCGATGCAGTATGTCAGATTTAATGATAATAGCTATACAAATAGAACCTGCTAAATATATATTTATATACTTCAAATGAATTAACAAATAGGTATACATAGGTATACATATAACGTCTAACAAAATATACTGAAACTATTTTATGGCTGAATTCAGTCCATGATACTGAACAACTTTCCCCAAGGAACATGTATCGAAATATGAAAAATATTTTTTTGCTTTCCATACAAACTCTGACCAGCTGATCGATCAACTTGCATTGGAAACTGCAAATTATTTTTCATATTTCGATATATGTTCCTTGGGGAAAGTTGTTTAGTATTATGGACTGAATTGGATAGTATCCAGGGTCAGAAATAAATTATTTTGTAATGATACGAGCGGCATAAACTTAGCTGTAAGTAACGATTTGACGTCAACATTTGTGCAAAATAAAACAAAGTGACTATTATTAAGAGATATTATAAATATCCTGTGATAATAAAGATATTTTTAATTTTTTTTGTTTTAATTTTGAATAAAATGTTACAAAATAATGTCACTTGTCATTCATCATATCCATTTTGAACGTGATTTTACATCGAAAAACTGATATTAAGAGCGCTATTTGACTCCAAGAAACTATGACTTCACGCCGTGCGTTTTTCATAGAAATCCCATAGAAAATACCTATTCGTTTTGACGTTTAGAAAAAGTATCTGTTTTGACTTGTTGGAAACTAGCGGTTTCAAACCTTAAAATAGTTTCAGTATATACTTTGTTACACCCTGTATGTATACAGCACACAGACATGTCAAACTTATAACACACCTCTTTTTCATCGGGAGTTAAAACTAACATAGTAAAATTGTGTGGAAGTCAGCAATAGCCACTGGGCCTAACTTGAGAGTGTAATCCTTGCTCGGTGTCCGCATCGGAAGATAAGCCGATTACTGGCAAGGAAGATTGGCTGCTCAGACATTATACCTTATGAATGGGATACACTTAGACTAGACGTAAATGGAATCAGAAAATTTATTCACTTAAAAGAGTAAGCATTAAAATGTATTTTCTAAATTAAATTATTTACGTTTAAGCCCGCGTCGTTAAGCGGCTATTACACTATCCAATTTGAAGGAATCCTAACTAGGAAATCGGAAGATGTAATCGCAGTTAGGACTGATTGGATCCGATTTAGATTAAAAAGGACGTTCCAACCGCTCTACTTCCTTGTGATCTGATAATTCATTCCAAATAGGTTACAAGCAACATGTTAAGGCCCCGTCAGTTCAAAGCCAAGAATACTTTGAGTGTTTTTGAAAAATCACTGTAAAGAAACTACTACAGTTTATTTCTAAAAAAATTTACATAGGCCGTACCTAAATTTTCCGGGGTCCAGTGCTGCCCCCATTTTAAACAAATCATTTTAAAGAAAACGGAGACATTATTAAAAATTTTGCTACTACCAAGTCCTAGATAACCCTTCAAAGTATTTTATAAACTACTGTTTACAGTTTATAATATGAACGTTAAGCTATACTACGCACATTAGCCAAAAGTGGTAGTTTTTCGCAAATGTGCGTAGTATAGCTTAACGTCCTCACTTTAAACTGTAAACAGTAGTTCATAAAATACTTTGAAGGGTTATCTAGGACTTGGTAGTAGCAAAATTTTAAATGATGTCTCCGTTTTCTTTGAAATTATTTATTTTAAATGGGGGCAGCACTGGACCCCGGAAGTCAAATTTATTTTATTTAATGTATGATAAATAAAATATATCACTTATTGAAGGTCATTATTTTTAATTTTTAGTGCAAAAGCTACCGATACCAGCGATCGTGCTACATTTGCATTCCCAAGGAGGATTAACGTCGGGCGGCGGCCGGTTGTAAAACTTTTCGCACAAATACATTCCCAAAGAGGGTTGACGTCAGGCAGGCGGCCGGTTGTTAAACTATAGCTAAATCATTTAAACTGTTCCGGCTATTTCTTCTCCATTTCGCAAGGTATCTGGCATCCTTGTGTGACCATTGACATGCATATTATATTTGGAGAAGAAAAAGCGGGAAAGCGCACCCCGGTCTTTGAAGCAGCACAGCTGAGGATGCAACCGGGAACGCACTTAGACGAAGAAGAAAGCTTTTTGCTTCTGAACGCCACGAACCAGCAGTTTCAGGTATAAATAAATTCGTAAGTGGTTGATAAAACCGAATACTTCTCTATTAGGTATATCTGCACCAAGAAAAATTTGACCACATTTCGGAGTTTCGCAAGAAGCTAAATTGGTTTACTAATACGATACGTCGCAATAAACATATTCTGTGCCTCCTCTTCAACGCCCTTTTAATCCTTTCCCTGATTACCTTCACTGCAAATTTAATTTTTGGAATGTGGATAGTAGTTCGCACACAGCCGGCAGCTTCGTTCTGGACATTCCACCGCATTTGTCACAGTCGTACTCCAAATCGTTTACAATCAGACCTCGAGAACATAACTTATTGTTTAGGGAGGAGTAGAACGACGTTGAGAAGTATCAATTCAACGTCTCCTCATCTCTACAGTTTCTATGTAAATAATAATTACACCTCACGGGGCAAACTATTATACTAGTCACAATAATTTTGTCAGATAACCTTTCGTTCACAAACAATCGGAAATTTAACCTCGCGACTAAATTGTTAACCCAATCGTGATTCAATTAGGTAAAATTGGTGTAAATTATCGCTTGAAATTCAATCCTATGCGATTTGTTTCATATAACAATTAGCATTTGTTTGTACATTACACAACTGTCGTAGGTAACAAATAATGTTCAGAAACCACTTCTTCTTGTTAGAGGTCATCTTGTGGTACTGAGAACTGTAGACCTCGCGAGCTCTTATAACCATGCAATAACCGACACTTTCCATGGCTTAGTAAAGCCATTTCAGTGAAATTCTTCCAGGTATAACGCTACAGCATACTTCCCCCTTTCCTCCCTCCTCCTGAGACGCATCGCTCGCTACTGTTCTCACAGAACCACTAATTTATTTATTTTAGTCTTTATTGCACACAACTAAATACAACTTTATTTTATATTAAAGAGATATTAGAAAAAAAAAACCGGCCAAGTGCGAGTTAAACTCGCGTGGAGAGGGTTCCGTGCAATTGATTGAATTCTTATATATTTTCCTGTAATCTACAAGCAATTTTAGGCTCAATAGTTTCGGAGATCAGGGCCCCACTGGGAATGGTCAATTTTCGTCTTCTTTCATGAATAAAATCAACACTATTTACTCGTATTTAACAATAATAACAAAAATATATTTGAGATCCCCATAACGAGCCCTTTCATTTGATATATGACACAGTAAGTTTTGCAAAACTTTTTTTTTAATTTCCTAATTTATCCCCCGAAAATGACCCCTATTTAAAAAAAATATTTACTTTGCACATATGTCTTTGGGTCATGGGATTACACCATCCTACCTATTTTCACCTGATTCAGTCCAGTAGATTCTGAGAAAATTGGCTATGACAGACGGACGGACAGACAGACGCACGAGTGATCCTATATGGGTTCCGTTTTTTAATTTTTTGTACGGAACCCTAAAAATATACAAAACTCACAACAGTTTCTTCAATATGAAATAAGGTCAGGTGGGGTAAGAGGGTCTACGGGGAAGAAAACCAATGTTTTATTACTCGAAAACTGTGAGTCCTAGCGCCATGATAAGCTTGTCGGTAAAACAGTTCATATTAATAGTTCTAACTATCTATGAAAAATGTCGCTACGATGTCTAATAGAAATGTGACAAGCTGTCAAAAAATTCGGTTTCCACACGGGAACAAACTGAGTTAGTGGTAGTTGTTTCGAGTGCTCTTTTTTACCATAAATACTTTCTGGATAGCAGCAATTTTATTGGTAAGTGCAATTTAATTGGTATTTTATAATTCTTTCTCATTATTTTATTCAAAACACGCTTCTGAATAAGTTTTTTTATCAAATGAAAAACATAACCTAAAAAATGTCGAGTAGGGAAAGAGGAACTAGTACGGCTGGGTTAAGAGAAACATATGACCCTCTTTCCCGGTGTCAGAGATAACAAACCTTTTCACAACCTTGTTTATATTTATTTTTGTATTTGGCCGACTGCCCAAAAAGGAGTGTAACCCTTAGGTACGGTACACCTAGAATACAGATAATGGGACACAAAAGTCCCGGTGTGGCTCTTAATAATACTAAAATAAGGTTGCAACTTTTTCACGTATGTTCGCATACATTTACATTGCTTTCCCTGTTATGATGGAACGACAAACTCACATACATGAGATCTTTTACTTCACCATAACTTTTAAACGCATCAACGGAACTCGATAAATGTTAAAACCTACGTAATATCGTTAAAACCAAAATTTGGCAGTGTAGTCGTGTTTTTCAAGTTTTCATTAAAAATATTATCTATGCTATTTCATACATTTACTAGCGGTCCCCCGCAGCCTCGCCCGCGTGGATCTCGAGATTTGGCGTTATTGTTCAAGTTGCTTCCGAGGAAACTATTTTTCGGGATAAAAAGTATCCTATATCTTAATCTAGGTTATAAGCTACCTATATCTGTGCCAAATTTCATCTAAATCAGTTCAGCCGTTTTTGCATGATTGAGTAACAAACGTTCAAACATCCAAATATCCAAACATCCAGACTTTCGCATTTATGATATAATAGTTTATCGCGAACAGACAGACAGACGCAGCGGAGGAATCTATTTTATAATATGTAGTGATATATTTTTTTGTTTGTTTGTGATAGATAAACTCGACATTATCAAAATCTTGTTACAGACTTTTATTTCAATTAATGCATCGTATACAATCTATGATGGTTTTCTCTTTATTAAAAAAATTCTAATTGATAATTATTTTATTCTTAACTTGATGGTTTGTAACCCCTGGCTTATACTGATATGATCCTCTTACCCCAAAAAGAAAAAAACACCTTTTTTGTTGGAAAATAAGCCTTATTTTAATACATTAAGATACAAAATCGACTGAAATAGTATAAAACAAGGTTTTGTGTAGAAGTAGTGTGTTAGTGGTAGAATATAGTTTATAATCAATGAATTTCAATGACATTTTTAAACAGTTCCTCTTAACCCAGAACCAGGGGGAAGAGGAACTTTTGGACTACTTGTCTTCTATACCAGATATCATTGTCCCTATTCGCATTAACATAACTTCTTATAAACTACAATAAAACTAACAAACGGAAGGGTATTTTAAGCTCATGCACATTTAAATAAATGAATAAATGAAATTGCTAGAGCTTAGAATATGTAAATTAAAATAAAGTATGTTCCCCTTACCCCACCTGACCTTAAATCAATCAAAAATACCACCCCGAATTGTACCCGGCTCAAAGGTACCTACCCATTATACTTGCTGCATTACCTCTTTGAATTGCTATGGACAACCTTTGGACCAGGTACCATCCGGATTTGTGAATTTTGTGATTTGAACTTGGTAGTTTACAGATAAGTTGAGTGCCTTGTTTAGACAAGGCTTGAGAAAACGCTTGAGTGCAGTTAGCTGCACTCAAGCGTTTTCTCCAACGATGTCAACTTACAAGTTACAACTTTAAATACTTAAAACTAGAATCCAAGTACATACTATTTCTAACATTTCATAGCTATGTCAGATGCCTTTAGGCAGCTTGAAAAATCTGACACCAGTGTTGGCCACTTACATACACGAAAAATAATAAATAATAATAGCTCAGTAAGAAAGCTCGCCTCCCATGCAACGTCTCACGATTTTCCAAATCGTTACATTAACATAATGACAGCAGAGAGCCATATACAAGTAGTGTGTAGTCGTATAAAAATTCTTTGACTTCTACCGTCTATAGTGAATATTTGTAATGAAAATTCGCGCGTATGTTACAAAAATTAGCAAGTATTATTATTACATATTTTCTCGCACTTCCTAATTTTCCGTCAATTTTTTTTAATACCTAAGCGAGGTTCCCTGGATGAAAATTGCTAAGCGATAAAACCCGCCTTTTACGCATTTCCCAGATTTAAAGGTTATGTCCTGTATTTTTTGGGGTTGCGTAACACCCGGAAGGTGGCTATATGAACCCTCTTATCCACCAGCCACAGCCAGGAAGCCACCTTCCGGCTCCATCATCAGCTCAACTTCTCCTCGTAATGATATTGCATTGTCATCTGATTTACCACACAAAATTTCATCTCAATCAGAAACCGGGAAATGACTCTAATTCAACTTGCAAGATTTGACCCAACAAACAACAAAGAGGTAAATAAGCTCGTTAAAAGCTTGTTAAAAATTCCGACTCTATTGTAAAGTAACACAACCTTAATAGTACAATTAAAACATTTTTCATTTTTATATTACTTAAATAAAATTTGGCAAAATAACAAAATGCACTCACTTTTTTATTTCCACCAAAATTACGAGCTTTGCATAAAATACCAAAATTGGTAACAAATTTTGACCAAAGCCATAAAAAAAGATATTTTAAAACGAGCGTTAATTCAAATAACCCCTTGTCATTCCGTGGGCGGCTACAAACGCGAATATAAAAATTTATTCCACGTCCATATCACTCCATATGTTGACGGTACTACAGAATAATGAGATTATAGAAGTGACTCTGCGAGCTGAAAATCGGTATGTAAATATGTGAGTCTACCTTTATATACAACGTGAAACTCGTGGAAGGGACATACCCGTAATAAATCAAACCACGGGCTATACTAGATCACTAAAGTATAATGAAATCAGAATAACAGAAATGCCGAAATTGTTTTTTGTTCTTTGTTTGATCTGTTATTTTAATTCTATTATACTACATTGATCTAGTATAGACCGTGGTTGAATTTATTACGGGTATGTCCCTTCCACATTGTATGTATAAATGATATATGATTTTTAATTTTCAATAAACATGGCTCCGCTATTTAAAAAAAAATGGAATCGAAATTATTTTCCGAACGATACGAAAGCTTTTTTGCCCAAGGAAGAATGCGTTGCTAATTGCATCTTTAGCTGTGCTGCTTCGGAGTCCGAGATGCGCTCTTCGGTTTTTCTTCTCCACAAATAACATGTGTGTATTGACATTTCATGATACTTGAGTGAACGTTGCGAAATATTGAAGAATAAAATATGACATCCAACGTTCGATATGTCCTTTAGTTGAGAAGGAAAAATAAAGGAAAAATATTAAGTCCTTAAGTTGAGAAGGAAAAATAAAAGGGACAAGAGGAAGGGGAAGACCAAGGATGAAGTATTTCCAACAAATTAAGGAAGGGTTAGGAGTAAGGTCCTACCAAGACATTAAAAAGATGGCACAGAGAAGAGAGGAATGGAGGCATCTCCACTTAACTCCACCGACAAGAGCACGCTCTTACATTAAATAAGAAGTTGCATCTAACGTCACCCACATACGTAAAAAACACAGCATATTTGTGTATGATCCTCTTTATCGTACACTAGCAGTCCACCCCGGCTTCGCCCGTGGTACACACATAGCCTATGTCACTCGGGGATAGTGTAGCTTTCCAACGGTGAAAGAATTTTTAAAATCGGCCCAGTACTTTTTGAGCCTATTCATTACAAACATACAAACATACAAAAATAGGTACAAATCTTTCCTCTTTATAATATTAGTATAGAAGTATAGATGTACCTAGTGATATGTACTATAATCCTATTTTATAAATGCGAAAGTTTGTATAGATGTATAAAAATATGGATGTTTGTCCCGCTTTCAAGCCAAAATGGCTTATTACCATGATGAATATAAAGGATACTTTTTTATCTCGGGAAAATGTGCGGTGACAATAATTTTACTAATAATAATTACTAAAAATAATAATTGACGATGCTGGGTACATCGGCTAATATTTTTATATACCTCAATATATTTGTTTTGTTTATTGATCGTACCAATGTCAAATCTCTGTAATATTTTTATTTTACAGCCACGTCGACGGACATGTACGATGGACGGCGAATAACAAAGGTAATTATAACATGTTTTGTTGGGTAGGATATTCAAATATATTACATTTTGAGCTGGAAATATTATTCACAAATACTTGTATAAGTTATTTTATTAAAACTTGTATTTAGACGATTTATTTGACGGAAAACAAGATATTACGATGTGTGGTTCCCGGCAGAGAAGAATAGGACCCACTCCAAGTCTTCCCGTGGATGTCGTAGAAGGCGACTTAGGGAACACAAGCTTAACAAAGCTTATAAACATCAATAAGACCTCTCCAGCCTGTCTGGCCAGCGTGGAGAGTGTAGGCCAAATCCTTTGACTGTTCTGGCTAACTGACTCTGGTAGTACAGAGAAGATGTTAAGATGGGCAGGTGGTGTGACCCTGTTATAGAGAGTACGGAACACACTCGTGGAAGTATCAAAATCAGACCAATTTAAGAGAAATTCTCCGAAACACATTTCAGGTGGTATGGACAGTCATGAGAAGACCTGAAAATAACATGTCTAGAAAAAAGCTAAACATAGACACTGGGTCCAAGAAAGCCAGGACTAGCCTAGAAGCCCTACAAACTTAGATGTATATCATCAACAATGACACAAAGAAAGGCCAAGTAAACGACGACGACCCAAATTGAAGAGCTTGCCGAAGAATTGGTCCTTGCTTGATATACTCGTACCTACCTAACAGAAAATTCAAAGCTTTTGTAACATCGAATAGTTATTGATTCGTAGTTTAAAAACAGCGTAAAAAATGTCATCGTTCAATAGAGTTTATAAAAATGAAAAACGATTTTACATGTTTCGAATCCACATAGGAGACCCAATATAAAAAAAGTACTAAGTATATAAGGAAACTTATGACTATGTTAAAGACAAAAAAGGCTTAAAAGACGATATCAAAAACCGGTCAAGTGTAAGTCGGACTCGTACATGAAGGGTTCCGTACCTCCGTACAATTTATGCCTTATCTGAAGACATCAAAGTATCTCAAACAGATACTTATTTAAGAAGAAAGTTCACACGCACCTTTCTTTAAAATTTTCGCAGCAGTATTAGTCATTATCTTAAAGCATTTGTAGTATATTTATATAAGTATTTATATGTATTAAGTGTATTATATAAAGTAAGTATACTTGTAAATAGTAAATTATTAAGTACATCTTTAAAGCGCCTATCGCAATTAAATAATTTCTGTTTTTCCTAAAGGTTGACTGGTAGAGAATGCATTAGCGTTAAGTTCACCTTTTGTGCCATTTTGGTCAATAAAGATTTTAATATATAAATATATTTTTTTTAAATGCTGAAAAAAACACGTCTCTTATATGACGACCCCCTTTAATTTTAAACTTTATCTTATTTTTAGTATTTGTTATCATAGCGGCCACAGTAATACATAACCGGTGAATTTTTCAAGTGTCTCGCTACTACGGTTCAAGAGATAGACGGACGGACAGACAGCGGAGACTCAGTGATAGCGTCCCGTTCGCACCCTTTTAGTACGGAACCCTAAAAAGCACTAATTGGATAAGACAAAAATACAGAAGTGGAGAAAACTAGAGTCTTACTTCTTTCTCTTTTTACTCACTGAAAAAGGAAAGACTGAACAATGAAAAGAGAAAGAAGATTGCCTGGTTGCCAAATTCAACAGGGTATAGTATATTTCATTACAAGTGTGGAAAGGCTGTCATTGCAAAGAGTTCCGACAAATGTCTACCCGAGCCGAGGCGCAGGCGAGGCGAGGGTTGACAGTCGGAACAAGTTGTAATGACGGTTCCGCACGTGTACTGAACGACTATTTTTAATACAGTTGCGAAAAAATGAAGCAATTTAATAAAATAATAAAAACACAATAAATACAATACAATACAATACAAATTATCTTTATTGCACCATAATAATTAATAAAATAAAAATAACAAACACAAAGAAAATATTGGTACAAAGGCGGACTTATCGCTAGATGCGATCTCTTCCAGTCAACCTTTGGGTAGAGGAAAAATTAATAGTACGGAATAAGGTGGGTGCAGTATCTATACCTAATTATATACTTACATATTAATACTTGTATATATACATACATAAACTTATTTCATAATATATACATATATATAATACATATACGATGCTAAAATATTTAAATGTATTTAGTGACACTTAACAGAACTTAGACTTACTGGCATTACGACAGATAATATTTATGGAGACGATTTTTAAAGCTTGTTTTAGTCTGAGCAGTACGAACTCTACGAGGAAGAGCATTCCAGAGGTAGACAGCTTGGACTGTAAAGGATTTCGAGTAGAATTTGGTCGAATGAGTTGGGGTTTTAAGACGTAGGGCATTAATGCTGCGCGTGGGTCGATCATTGTCCTGGTGAAGAAAAGTAAAACGCTCCTTTAAATAGGAAGGAGAAGATGGCATGAACAGTACAGAGTATAGAAGTGAAAGAACGTGATAATTACGTCGAAGTCGGATAGGGAGCCACTTGAGTTGCGCACGGAAAATGGAAACATGATCATATTTGCGTAATCCAAATATGAATCTGATACAGAAGTTTTGAAGGCGCTCAAGCTTATTCAATTGCTCCTCTGTGATATTGAGATAGCAAGAGTCGGCGTAATCAAGAATAGGAAGAAGCAATGACTGTGCAAGCGAAGCTTTAGTTGCAATAGGTAGGAAATTCTTGAGCCTTCTAAGAGATGCAGCAGACGCAAATACTTTCCGACTTACTTCTGCAATTTGCGGAGACCACGATAAATTTCTGTCAAAAAGTACCCCTAGATTTTTCACCTTTTCGCTATAGTCTACTTTGACACCATCAAAAACAATGGGTGGTAAGGACTGCCAATCTATACGGGAAATATACCATGGACTTCCTATTATAATAGCTTGCGTTTTAGCAGGATTGACTATGAGTCCATGAGATCTGCTCCAGTTAGATATGAGAGACAAATCACTGTTAATTGCGCTGATACTATTAGGCAGATCATCCAAAGTCGCGTGAGTGTATATTTGCAGATCATCTGCGTATAGATGATAGGAAGTGGAGAGCTGAAGAGTTATGGAATTTATAAATAGAGCGAACAATAATGGGGATAGCACACCACCTTGTGGTACACCAGAAGTCGTGTGGCACCAGGAAGAAAAATCATTCTCGATGCGCACTCGCTGCCGGCGTCCATGTAGATAGGAATGAAACCAGTTGATGGCTGAAGGAGATATGTTCAGAGAGTGCATCAGACCTAAGAGAACGTCAAAATCCACAGTATTGAAGGCGTTGCTAAAGTCGAGAAGACCCACAACCGTAACTTTGGAATCGTCCATCCCGTGACGGATATCATCTGTGATTTTTACTAATGCGGTAGTCGTACTATGTCCCTCCCGGAAACCGGATTGGAACGGGTTGAGGAGATTGTTTTTGTTGAGAAAGGAATTCAGTTGCATTTGAACCAATCGTTCTAGGATTTTAGAAAGGAAGGGGAGTATGGAAATAGGACGGAAATCTAAGAGCGATGCCGGATTTAGTTTTTTAGGAATGGGGGTAATATTAGCATCTTTCCATGCGGAAGGAAAGGTACCACTGGATAGAGAATTGTTCATAATAGTAGTTATGGTAGGGAGAAGGATGTCTAGGATTGGCAGGATCATATTACGACTAATGTCATCAGCTCCAACCGCGTTGGAAGAAACCGATAGCAAGCACTTCTGAACATCACTATCAGTCACCTGACTAAATGAAAAAGATGAATAGTCTGGAGTTGGAAGTGAAGACAGGTGGTTTAACGTATTAAACTTGTCATTGCCACCAAATTTAGTTGAAGTAGAAAAATGGTTGTTAAGGACATTGATATCAAAATTTTTGGAAGTGCTGACATTAGTTTTACCAACTCCAAGAGACTTTAAAAATTTCCATACTTTGGCTGGATCGCCATTCTCAACGGATTCATGTATATGGCGGCGTCGTGCGTCTCTACACTTCCTATTGCTATTATTGCGTGCCTCAATATATTTGTCTCTATATCTCTCTGGATCGGATTTAAATTTTGACTTTTAGCAATTTTTTGTATGCATAGCAGCTCTAACATCGTCATTGAGCCAAGGTGCTGGGAAATGTTTGACTCTTATAGGGCGAACGGGAGCATGCCTATCATAAAGCTCAATAATGTTTTTATTAAATCGTTCTACCTGCTCATCAACGGAAGCTAGTTTCGCTATGGCATCCCATTCACAATTTTTTGCATCATCTCGAAGTAGATCAACGTTCATTGCACTAAAATTTCGTTGCATAAGTATTTTGGATCTCGCTTTTATAAACTCAACTAACTAATCATTTATTTCTTATAAAAGTTATAATTCACATATACATTGAAATTGGTACAGTTTTTTATACTAACTGGGGAAGTTTTAGGTTGCATATTTACTGTATGAGACAAACTATTATTAATTTCGAATGATTGTTCATGTATATTTGTCATACAATGGCGTTTGCTAGTTGATGGAGTTGGACCTGATGAATTATCATTATCAACGAAGGTAGATGGACGAACATTCTCTTTAACATGTGAAGGAGACGGACTGGACCTTAAATTAATGGATTGTGTGATTTTTTTCCCAGTTTCTAGTTTGTTGTTTAATGAATCACTAATAAAGCTTTCTGCAACTTTGTCTGATTTCCAACCTCCTAGTCGCTTTAAGGACGTCAAATTGGCTTTTGTATCTGCCAATAATGTAGCAGAGGTCCTCCTGAAGCTGTGCCCAGTATAATACTCAGCATCCGGCAGACCAAGAAACGTAGCTATTTCTTTTGGCATATTACCAAATTTATTTATCCCGATTTCTTGAGCTGTACACTTCCCTTTTTGGTAATTTTGAAAGAAACGGTCGGTTTTTCCTTTTTGGGACCGCTGATTCATATATTTTTGCACTATTCTAAGAAAATCTCCTTCAACAACAAAGCTTCTCGGTATCTTATTTTTTGTATTCGGAATCTTGATTAGTAGCATTTCTCCATGGGCTTCAATATATTTTAAAGTAATATTGGCTAACTCCTCTCTGCGGCAAGCTCCAACAACGCCAAAAATCAGAGCAACCTACAAAAAAAGGGATTTGATTAATATATTTTGAAATAATGTATTGACTGTTTTTTGCGATTTCGTAAACTGAATACTAAAGAAAAATATAAGTACTTATTAATAAATTACTTTTGTGGCCAAATAACGATCATCGGGAGCTTCGTTCAAAAACCTTTCCACTTCATTCGATGTTAATATTTTCGACTTTTTACTTGTAAAACCGTCTGATTATCGTTTTGAGAAAGCATTTAATTTTGGGTATTCACTTATATCCACGTTGTTCCTTATTTTCAGCATACTTTTTATCATCGAAAACCTCGACCATAACGTAGAAGGTTTTTATTTTGCTGAGAGTTCGGAGAAGTATGCCAACATAACATTTTCTGAAAAACTATTTGCTTTTTTCTCTTTTCTCCACGCAATAAATTCGTCGTATGTAGATATGTAGCGACTTTTTGACTTTTCCGATAAAATGTTCTCCGAAGCATTTTTTTGCAATTATACTGAGTTCCGGTGGTGTAAATTCAAATAAACTAGGGTTGAAATTACTCATTTTGTGCAACAAACAACTAAACTCGCAAAGAAAATTTCTAAAAAATGGCGCCAACCGTAGAATATAAGCAGAGATTTTTTTTTCTTCACCCATTCTGGTAGGCAAAGGGAACTATGCCCATACAGCCAAGTCTTCAGTAGAATTTTTTATTGATATGAAAAGAAAATGAAATTTAATGAGATAAAATGAAATGAAACCTAACTTAACTCATTCAATCAAATCATTAAATCTGATATTGAAACAAATTAGTAGCTTCTTTTTAGAAATATACGTATTTGCATGAATCATAAAAACTAGTATGATTTTTTTTAGTAAAAACTACATGGTTGGTTTTTCTTTTTCATAGACATTATTTTGACAGTTGGGAAAGAGAACGCACGAGTTCGGGAAAGGTAAAAAAAAGCACGAGTATGTAATAGCCAGAGAAATGGGATATAATAAATAGCCCACATCTCGAACGCTATACGTCCCTGCAATACGCCACTTTTTGAGCAACTGTATTAAAAAAAAATACTTAGACCCAGATCTTTTGTGTCGAAACATCAAACGTTGTAACATTTGGCCGGTGCTTACTAATCCGTCCAGTCCGCGCGGGGGAGGGGTAAAACATCCGTCATTATTAACCATATTGTAACTGACGAGATTGAAACCTATTTCTTGTGCACATATGACATCAATTTCCCTGAAGCAAGCATTCCCTAAAAATAAATGGCAAAATGGCAAGTGATTATAAAAAATAGGGATATTAATAATTGCACATCAAATGTAATCCATCAATTTAATCTCATCATTTATAATTTTTTTTACAATAAATCAACAATCTCGTCATAAATACTGACTGCACATCAAATTTACTAGATTAGGGCAAACCTATAGGTTACTTTATGTTAGAACTGCGACCAACATACGCATGAGCCGAGCGAGTAAAGCCAGCAGCGTACCGCGGCAGCGGCCGGCAAATGCTAGGAAAGTTCTATCCATTTTACTATACCACAAATATAAATTGCAATTTGTTTAGTTATATTTTCAGTTGAGTATTTTGCTTTGCAATCAGTAATTTTGATTAGCGTTTAAATACTACCCTTGTTTGTTCAGTAAAACAGTTCTGCAAATACCATTAAACAGTATACTAAATTTGATTTATTTAGTGTGCATAATTAGTGTGCAATTCAGTATTTTTGGTGAAACTTTTAAATATTTCGTTCGAAAAAAGGAAATATACCTACAGATATTGATTTAAATAAATACATGCCTAAAAAATATCACTTTGGTTACAAATAGGTCATTGGTCAAATCGATTAGCGCGCACTTCCCCAGTCGATTGTCACACACTTCTGTTACATTTCACGAAATCACTCCCACAGTTTGCAGGAAAGCCAGAGGAAAGATGTTACACGTAAAAAATAGAAAATTGTGAAAATATTTTAACTAAATAAATGAACTAAACATATTATTTAGCGCCAAACATCCGCCATTTTGTTTTTTTTATTATTTTTCTTATACCAAGTGTCACCTCTCAATCTAAAATCAATTAAACCATTAAGACAGATCTACACTTCTACCTACACTCGAAAAACACAACCCTCCTGGCGCATTTGGGTAAAAAAATAAGAGCTTAGTGCATATATTTTGCAGCTTTGGCCGCGTACATCAACGTCCCATGGGTTACAGGTTCACGATATCGTTTGATTCTCGTTTTCCTGGATAAGCTCCAGTCGACATTTGAATATACAGCAATGCTCATGTGTCAGCTTTTAGGCATACGAGTATGTATCGAGTAGCGAGCTTACTGATCGATAGAGCTTGTTACAGAGGCACAGATAGATAAAGCTTGATACATTTTGAGCAAAGTTGTCAAACAGCCATGGATACACACACGCGTCAGTGTATGAGTAAAACATAAAGCTATTGTAGATCGACCCATTTTACCCGACAGTCTTTTTCTGTCTTTCATTATCAAATATACAGGGTTATTTTTAATTAACTTGCAACCTTTTTGAAAAACGAAAACAAAATTTTGTCCTTCCATACAAAATCCATTTGGTTGGGCGCCGATTTGTAAGGAAAGTCGAATTTTTTTTTTTCGTTTTTTAATATTTATTTTTATGGAAAGTGGTTCAGTATCACGGACTGAACATGCTCCAAAAAGGTTGCAAGTTAATTTTGTTCGATCCATCCTTTCTACACGCCCAAACTCTAACATCCTCTTAAAATATTTGTACTTCTAATAAGGAATATGCATGTAATACCAATCCAGCTCATATTTTTATTTTACAATTTCTATTAATACGTTACCACGCCTAGTTAATTATTTTTCTTATTGACTCTTATTTGGATTAGAAATAAATTATTGAAAATATGCAAATATTGCGCGGGAACTCTTAACAAACAAAAGGGAAATGACGACAAATTTCACAAAAAGGAAATGACAAGTTCGGGTGCGTTCGGTAGGACTGTCCACCCATGTAGTTTGACTATCGATGACATTCTAAATGTATGTACTTTTATATAGAGGTTTAACAAACATCACTGGCTGATAATATCGAAAGTACCCAAAAAAGAAAAACCTGCGTTGACAGCTTCTGTCATATTGCAGACTTTGACGTCATATTTTAAAATGGCGTGTTTTAGTTGTTATAATCTACTTGCTATTTTTAATATTTATTTTCTACACCATATACATGTTTTTAGGCACTGATTTATTTTTTGCAGCTATTTCTCGACGAGGACTATTGATTAAAAATATAAAAAAATGCATGCATACTCTCTATTGTGTAACGGCAAACTCGACCCAAATTGGATTATTCTGCATTACTAATTACTAGTAATTGAATGCACATATCGGCTGCGCTGTTTTGCATGCGGAATTATTTGGGAATTACTTATTTAAGTTTGTGTTGCCTTTATATACAGGTCTGTTTTCTGTATACGAAAATTAATTTTGATTTTTTTTTTATTTCGGATATAAACAATAGCCTTGTACAGATAGATTTAACTTAATAACTTAAACATACATCAGTAAAGTTTCCACTAACTCGTAATGTTTTGAGCAGTGTACATTATACATCGATTAATCTGGCTTATCGAGTACCTATAGGTTAGTCGAAATTTTCTTTCTTGGCAAATTGTTCAGCATCACGGACTGCGTTTGCTCTCTATGAATTATTTAGCCGTCCTGTAACATCTTCTATATATTTAATATAATACATGTTTTTGTTAGAGCTACTGAGGTATTTTTTCAACTTAAGAAAATACCTACTAATTATGTAATAGGAAACTACCCATTTCTTTTGCGTTATTTCTGGTTGTTTGCGACTTGACTTACCTAATACTCGTAACATCGTAGGAGTTTCTTGTCGAGAGAGTTCCATCTCGCAATAAAAAAATTATATAATTTTCATCTCGTGTAATCTTGTACGAAGTAGGTACTTAAGTACCTTTTATCTCACATAGTACTTAATTACTCAACTTAAGTAGGTACTTCGTAAGACGAAAATAATATTATCTTCACATATATTTTAAATTTAAGCTCCCCAGCCTCTATGTGTACGACTGTCTGTACATACTCGTAATACTAGGAATCCACTGGGTCGATTTTGATAAGGTTTTCATTTAACATGTCAAATTTTCCCGGAAACGCTTTTTATAGGTTTGCAATATTTATTTATTTAATTGTATAAAACTTTATTTGGGCGAGATGAGTTCAAAGCTGTGGGTGTCTGTAGAAAAGCCTTAAGATTATATGTAAAATTTTGGGGAAAAAACTTTAGTAGTTTTAATAACAGTAATTTTTCAAAAACACGCACAGTATTGCAAGCTGTGAACTCATCTTGCCTTAAGCCAAAAGCTACATTAGGTATACTTAATACGAAAGCATTCTCTTCCTAAACCTTTAGGAAAGTAAATATCAACATTGTATAGTGACAAATCAGGATATGATCTTATTTGCTGATGATAGCACAGTAGTGATTAAACCTGACATTTTAAGTAATTATGAAAGTGGGATAAATTTTACATTACAAAATATAATTAATTGGTTTGACGATAATAATTTGATGATTAATTTGACAAAGACACATTTAATGCATTTTTATAATAAAAATATACCAAATATAAACATACATTATGAAAACACAAACATAGATACTGTAAATCAAACAAATTTTTAGGACTTTAAATTGACAGCAAACTTAAGTGGGAATCTCATTCAGAAGAGAAAACTAAGTAAATCCTCTTTTGCCTTACTTAATCTACGGAAAATAGTCAACAGTGACACTGTTTTAACTGCTTATCACGGTCTAAGCAATAATACTGATAGGGAATTAATATTTAAAGCGCAAAATAAATGCATACGAGCGATGTGTGGACTCAATTCCTGGGAAAGTTGTGTTCAATACTTTAAAATTTTAAATATACTTACATTTCCATGTCTGTATATCTATAAAATTGCCATTTTTGTAAAGAATAATTCTCGATTGTTTCCAAAGTGGTCAGATACACGTAAAAGAAAAACTAAATTACAAAATAAATATATAAATAATGTTAGCACACAAAAATGTAAACCAGCTCTAGTCAGAAAAAGTATAATGGGTATGGCTCCGAAAATTTTTAATCATCTCCCAAATGGAATTAAAGAATTAAATTTTAAAATGTTTAAACATAAATTATTCCGTTTTCTCATTGACAAATGTTATTACAGTATTAAGGACTTTTTGAATGATAAATTGTAAAGCTGACATTAATGTATGTGACTAATTTATTTTTTATAATTGGAAATTTTATTATTTTATTTATTGTTTTAAATTTAATTTTAACTAGCTCAGTAACTAAAGCATGATTAAGTATTTTAGTGTATTTATGACTTAATAAATATTTGTATGCTGTATACAACGGCAAAACATAGCGGCCATAATATTATTTACCAACTTGTTTATACCTATGTTTGACAAATAAATGATTTCTTTCTTTCTTTCCCATTCATCAGCGCATTTTGGCCAAGGGATCTGGCCATTCAACGTGACAATGCCGCCAGTCTCTTAGGTACCTTGCCCTGCGATCGTAGTGATTTGGGGTTATTTTTTTTATTTTAGTTTATAGTTTTCTTTTAATTTAGTTTGCATGTTAGGTCTTAGTTCATTTATTTATTTTTGTGTGGTAATTAATAAAATAAACTTACAACATTCCCAAAAAACAGATTAAAGAGATAAAATAAAATATTAAATTCCGCGAGTAACGACGTTGTCAATTCCCGCTGAACCTGTAAAAGCCTTTGTACACATTTCCTTTAACAAATTGTGCTCACCGCAGATGTTATTCGATTTCGTTTATCGTACTCATGTGTAATTTCAGAAGTGTTTAAGAGGGCTTCACTGCGATAGTGCAGTTTTTATTTGGTTCGCTAATGTTAGTATGTATGTCAGATAGGTATGCAAACATTTTTTTTGTTTAAAATAAATGTAAACTCTTAGTAGTTAGTAGGTTTCTTTGGATGTTAATATTTATAATTATTTACTTGTTTGTTTGTAATATCTTTATTTTACCAAATAAAAAGTTTTTAAAGTATAAAAGACAACATAATACGAAAAAGCAAAAATACAAAGGCGGACTTATCCCATGTAGGCATCTCTTCCAGTTAATGGGCTTTCTTTTCTTTGCTTTTAATTAGATTTCATATTAATTATTGACGTCAAATCACTACTTACAAAGTTGTTACTACTTGCTTAGTTCATTCCGCTTCCTAAGCGCAAGTGCAAAAGAAGTGGCAACAAACAGCACTGCAGCATTTTATCCAAATACATCTATTGCATCAGCGAAAACAATATTGTACAGCGTGTCAGTTTTTTTCTATATCATTCAGCCCTTTGTGAAATTGTCCGTTACTTTCTTCCTACCTATATCTTCATTTACATAATCTCTCCACCATTTCGTTTGGTTTCCCTCTTGCAAATTTAAAACCTGTCTTGTAAAGTAACTTTCAAAATATCATAAATAGCGTAGGCAGTTTTCTTGCTGTATACAGGGAGCATTTGAAATTATTGGCATTAATTTAACTTGTTAACATACTCACTTAAAGGATATTTTTAATTAATTTACTTTTCATAAGTTTTATGACGATAAGTTTTTTTATTTATAATTGCAGTAATGGTGTCTATCAAGGAGTCTAACGCATGTTTAGAGGTTTTCTTTAATATGAAAATGACGACTTCTGATTAACGTTTTAATAGGCTCACATTACTTTGTATCATGGGTATAGTGGATATTTAAATGGATGCCAACGATTTCAATTCCACCCTGTATATCCTCTTAAATCATCCGGCTTGCAACGAAATTATACCGTGTATTACGAGTGCATTCATCCGAAAAATATGTCGGAATTTCAGTGAAACATTAATTAATTCCTTTGTAAGTTATTTGCAAACATATTGGATTAAAATATTATAATTAAATTTACATTGCACTCAGCTACAAACGTGAATTATAAATAAACAGCTAGTTTTCATGTTGTTTAAATTTAAAATTCATATCATTTCCAATTACATCCGGGCATCTATGTTCGTTGTGTTGGACTGCCTTCGTGGTCCAGTGGTCAAGGCGTCAGCCTTGTGATCCAAAGGTCGTGGGTTCAAATCCCACTGACATACTTTGTAAAAAGTTTTTTCCAGTCTGGTTAGGATATTGCAAGCTTAATTCACCTGATGATTCCGTGCTTCGTAAGGCACGTAAAGCTGTTGGTCCCGAACGCCATCTAGGGTTTTGTACCTATCCTAGGATTGATTCTGTTCTACCCTATGGGTTGCGGAAGGCAGACGGCAGTTGCTCTGTGTAAAAAACCAGGAACCTCCTCGAATCACCTAGGTTAGGTAGCGGACCTCGGGCTCTGAAGAGTAACTGCTGACGTTGCAACCGGGAATACGCTTGGATGATGATGATTGATGATCCATGTTCGTCGTTTTGGTATCTATGGAAGATAAGCTTTCGGGTTTATCTCATACGGCATCTAGGCAAACTGTTTCATTATTTTTATAAACAAGTCTTTTTTTTCAAAATTATTTCTATGAAAGTATTTTTTCCAAGCTGGTCTGGGGCTGCTGGTCAGCTGCTCCTCTCCCCACGCAAATCAAAATCATATCAATACTATTTTTATTGCCATTTCCATCTCCATGCCTATAAATTGTTCTAAATTCTAATTAGTTTTGTAATTATTTTAAGTTTATTTGCTCATTGCCTAATTATTGTCCGACGAGTAGGGAAATAAAATCATTTTTTTAGACTTTTTTAAAATTTCTCTGGCATCGGCCACATACACTACTTATTCATCACATAAACATTTTCAATCTTCTTCGTCTAAGCGCGTTACCGGTTGCATACTCAGCTGTGCTGCTTTGGAGCCCGGGGAGCGCTTTCCCGCTTTTTCTTCCCCAAATATAACATGCATGTCAATGGTCACCAAAGGATGCCAAAGACCTTGTAAAATGGAGAAGAAACAGCCGGAACAGTATAAATGATTTGGCTATAGTTTTACGACCGGCCGCCTGCCTGACGTCAACCCTCTTTGGGAATATATTTATGTGAAAAGTTTTACAACCAGCTGCCGCCCGACGTTAACCCTCCTTGGGAATGCAATTGTAGCGCGAGATGTTTGTGCTTAGTCCTTTAGTCGCCTTTTACGACATCCACAGGAAGAGATGGAGTGGTCCTATTCTAACCCAGAACCACACGGCTCAACACAATCGTACATATACCTACAATAGGTATCTACATATGTTTTCCTACCTGAACAATTCCTATCTTACACCTACGACCCTAGGTTTAATAAAAGTTTTAGTGTACCTACCTAATAAATGTAATGCATGTTCTATGACGAACAAAATATATGGAGTTTTCATACCTTTTGTTTTATTGTCAAGCTTTTGCCCAGGGTTCCTATGCGAAGCAAAAGTAGGTCGAATCAGTGAATTTCTTGGACCTTGTACAGGGCTTTACAAAATATGTATACTGAAACTATTATAATGGGAAATTCAAACCATGATACTTAACAATTTTCTCCAAGGATTATTACTGGAATTCGTAAAAAACGTTTCTGGTCTGCAATGCAAGACCGATCAACTAATCTGAGTTTCTTTGGGACACAATTTTTTTCTATATTTAAATGGTTCTTGGGGAAAGTTGTTCAGTATCATGGACTGAAGCTTAAAAACATTTCAGTTTTTTTTTACAAGCTTTTATCTGATCTACGCGTCAACTCGTGAATGGGTGCCGCCAGTAGGTACTCAGCTTGGCTCCGCAGTGTTACTTATTTCTGTAAATTGGATTTGGCACTCGTTCGCAAGCTTTACATGTTATATTGTGATAACATTGTATTAGGCATAATATCCTTGTAAACTGACAAAGCCCTTCTGGCGCATATTCAACCAATACTGTGCAAATGAGTTTCTTTCGGCGTTTCTTCTCAGCAGTGGTCGTTGCGAAACGCCAGTATCAGTAGCTTTAAAAAAAATAGTAGTTTTAATATTATAAATAAACATTACACGTAATGTACCTACACTAAAATTATTGACGTGTAAAAGTGCCTGCGAAGGCCTATTTACTGAATAAATATTTGATTCTTTGATTCTTTTTAACCGACTTCAAAAAAGGAGGAGGTTATCAATTCGACTGTATGTTTTTTTTTTTTTATTCGCATTCGCCAATAAGGAATATGCATGTAATACCAATCCGGCTCGTATTTTTATTTTACAATTTCTATTAATACGTTACCACGCCTAGTTAATTATTTTTCTTACTGACTCTTATTTGGATTAGAAATAAATTATTGAAAATATGCAAATATTGCGCGGGAACTTTTGACAAACAAAAGGGAAATGACGACAAAGTCCACAAAAGGGAAATGACAAGTTCGGGTGCGTTCGGAAGGACTGTCCGTCCATGTAGTTTGACTATCGATGACATTCGAAATTATGTACTTTTATATAGAGGTTTAACAAACATCACTGGCTGATAATATCGACAGTACCCAAAAAAAAAGCATGCGTTGACAGCTTCTGTCTCTAGCGGATATTGCTGACTTTGACGTCATATTTTAAAATGACGTGTTTTAGTTGTTATAATCTACTTGCTATTTTTAATATTTATTTTCTACA
The DNA here is from genome assembly GCA_963576875.1 of Acrobasis repandana. NCBI lineage: Eukaryota > Metazoa > Arthropoda > Insecta > Lepidoptera > Pyralidae > Acrobasis > Acrobasis repandana. The sequence continues at coordinate 1,949,679 of OY756230.1, read as the reverse complement.
CCATTTACATGTTTTTCGGCACTGATTTATTTTTTGCGGCTAGTTCTCGACGAAGACTATCGATTAAAAATATTTAAAAAATGCATGCATACTCTCTATTGTGAACCGATTTTGATGATTCTTTTTTTATTTGAAAGCCTTTACTACCAAATTGGTCCCATTTTAATTTGGTGAAGATATGATGAATAACTTAGGTGATATGGAAGAAACTCCTTAAAAAAATTGAAGTCGGTTGTTTTTTTTGTTAAAAATTTAATTATATTTACCTAGCTTGCCCTGTTTGTTGTTCTTTGTTTTGTTGGGTCATATCTTGCAAGTTACATTTAAGCCATTTCCCGGTTTCCGATTGAAATAATACTTTGTATGCTAAATGAAAAGCCGAATAAATGCTGTAAATCAGATGACAATGCAATATTATTACGACAAGAAGCTGATCTGATGATGTAGTCGGATGGTGGCTGTAGAAACCCTGTAGTTAAACGACTCAACCCCATCAAATTAGGGCTAATTATATTTATCTTAATAAGTTCTTAGACCTTACAATAAAAGCTTGTGCGATTCTTTTTTTCCGAAAGCTTATTTGTTGGAACTTATAAGTATAATAAATAAATACAACTTCCATACGATTCGCAGCTCTTAAAGTCGATACTTGGCTGCAAACAATCCAATCTAACTTGCACTTTGTTACGTGTTTGTAGCCGATAGTTGTATTGTGCCAATACTGTAAGCGAAACAATCGTGGAACACGGGTCAACTTTGTGAATATATTTATAGATGTATCTACACAAGTGTGCCTGGCTCTATTGCCTTCGTGGTCCAGTGGTCAAGAGTTTTGCCTTGTGATCTAGAGGTCGTGGGTTCAAAATCTTGATCGGACCTCGGGCTCTAAAGCGTTACCGCTGAGTATGCAACCGGGAATACGGTCGGATGATGATTATCTATATAAGAGTGTGTACCCGCCATATGACGGGTTTGCGAGCTTTTATGTCTTGTTATGAATAATGTCTAACAGAACTTACTCAATTTCTTCGGCGCCACAACCATTTGTGGGTCTTGGCTTGGCCTCCACAACGATTTGTCGCCATTTTGGTTTGTCTCTGGCCTGTCTTTTCCATGCTGGGTACTTTCCCATTTTCCTTAGGTCTACTTCGACTCCATATCTCCGGGTCTTTTTTGTTGAGGTGTCCAGTTAGTTACGAGTATTATTAAACTGCCCTGCAGTCATCCATCCTTTCGAGGTGCCCTGCCTATCTTGCGACTTGCAGCACCACACAATCGTTTTTGAAAGAGTTTCTTTTAAAGAAATAAGTTTTTTTTTTTTCAAAAATAAATTTGAGTTACAGTCAGACTCCTTAATTTACCAACGGGTACAATTTTAGACTAAATCTAAATTTGTACCCGTTGGTAATTAGCATTGACCCGGCCGCAAGGTATGTCCTGGGACGTCTAAGCTGATCTAATTTATGTGGACTTCTCCGGCGATTACCGAAGAGTTATAGTGCAGTCCAATCAGGTAATAATATATGGCCTTGCGACGTTACATGGCGCGCATATTGCCACCATCCATCTTAAGAATAGCTCTAACTTAAACTATCGCTCTCTCTCTCTCTTATTTCAGCGTATTCCCAGTTGCATCCTCAGCTGTAATGCTGTGAAGCCCGGGGTCCGCTTTCCGGCTTTTTGTTCTCCACTTCTCACAGTTTTGAGCATAAGACCATTTGGTCCGAGAGCTGGCACGAATTTTTGGGAAGGTATTTGAGGCAAGTTGAAAACTTGTCACCTACCACTCCTATTATACCCCAACACGGAACTGCAGACCTGGCTGGTGAAGAGCAGGGCTAAAGCAACCTATAAATTTTTAAGTTTTTTTTTTTTTTTTCCAAAAATGTATTTGAGTCAATATGCATTTTTTATATGTTGTCGTTTAATGTATAGAAAATAAAAAAATCAATAAACCAGACGATTTAGTCGGGGCTTTGATATTGCCAGGCGCGTGCAAAAGTATTTTTCAAAAAAATATTAAAAAGGTATTTGAGGCAACCTGAAATTTTAATAGGGTATTACTTATAACTAAAAAATAAGATTCTCTAAAAGACAGGTCATTTTGATGGGACTTTCTACCTGCCAGGTCAATCTAAATAAATCAAAATGGTTTAGCCCCGCTACTCACCAGCCAGGTCTGCAGTTCCGTGTTGGGGTATAATAGGAGAGGTATGTGACAAGTTTTCAACTTGCTTCAAATACCTACCCAAAAATTCGTGCCAGCTCTCGATCTAATTGACACGCATATTATCGACGACGTAAAGCCAGCATTTCTTGGGTGTTACTTAAACTAAACTCTTTCTCAATTAATTTGTTAATATCTAAGATCCATTTCAATGTAGTGCATTTAAGTGTAAGCTTATAGTCATTAATACTTAATAAATTTCTCAATTTCACTTTTACCTATCGAAAGAGGAACCGTGGCTCTATGTAGTTTAAACTTTGCAAGCCCGATGGCTCCGCCATCTTAAAAAAAAATCCAAAACTGATTCGGAAAAAAATACATATAACTATCCGAACCTGCCCACAAAATTTCACAAAAGTCGGTTGAGAAATGCAACCTGTAGAAGAGAACAGCCGGACGGCTGGACATCCGGACAGCCGTACAATCGGACATACGAAAGCATTTTTACCCAAGCTGAAATGGAGACGCATCGCGCTCGTCACATGACTATAATTTGTATGAATAAAAAAACATATTTCGGTATACATTCATTACGAAATATTCTTCATAATCATAAACTGAATTGCTCCTTCAAATATTTAAAATTATCTAAATATGGTGGAGTGATTGACGTCACCGTCAAGTTAAAATCGTCACGTCTTGAGGAATTTAAATATGCTATATCTTTGTAATAGTTTGCTAATCAGAAAAAAGAAAAAATACGTGTACAATATTTTTTAATAATAGAGAGTGTTCATGCATTTTTTTTATATTTTTAATCGATAATCCTCGTCGAGAAATAGCCGCAATAAATAAATCAGTGCCGAAAAACATGTATATGGTGTAGAAAATAAATATTAAAAATAGCAAGTAGATTATAACAACTAAAACACGCCATTTTAAAATATGACGTCAAAGTCTGCAATATCCGCTAGAGATAGAAGCTGTCAACCATTGACATGTATATATAGACTCGGCATCTTCAAACACGGCCATGTCCTTTTTGGTAATATAGACTAAACACGAGATTAGTACAGAAAGGTCAATATATTTTTACATACCTACGAGTACGTGGTTCAAATTAAATCCTACATATATTTTAATAAATGCGGATGTTGATAAGTATGGCTGGATGTACGGATGGGTGTATGGATGGTTATATGGTTGTATAGATTTTTAGATTGTAGACTCACGACTATCATATTTATAAAGGTAAAAGTTAAACTGCACATATCTGTTTCTTTGGTAACCTTTTATTATTCTTACTTAATTTCTTAACATAATGTTTTGCACTAGAAGAAAGTGATTTCTTGTACTTGTATACCTTTTTGTTTTTTTTTCTTTGTTAGCTATCTCTGTATTTAATGTATTATATAATCATATACGTAGGTATTGGGTCTAAATTACATATGTTTATTTAGATTACATATATGAAGATTTGTAATCGGCTTATAGTTATATAATAATTTATCAAAATCGATTTAGCCACGTAGCAGTTACGAGGAAACAGAATTATAGGGACAAACATAATAAAACATCAAAAAAATGTGTAAGCGGCCATCTTGGATCCAAAATCTGATAGCAGTTTCAAGTTGCGCGGGGCACTTGTAAGGGTACAGCCCCCACATACAAAATTTTTAAGCCCTCGGATCGGGGGTCCTAATAAGATGTTACGAGATATGACTTAATTTTATAAAGGATTTATAGGATTTTAGGAAACTTTTGTAAAGCATTTATAGCATATGTAGATAAAAATTATAAAACTTAAACATTTTTAAACGTTTTACAAACATTAGTAACTGAGTAGCAAACAAATAGTTTTTCGATGTTTCCATGAAGAAAGTGAAATTTAGGCATATTTATGATGTCTGCATTTCACTTCTGTTTTGTTAGTCTATGACGAATCATTCCATCGGTTGACAGATCATTCACTCATTACATTCATTATGGCAGCCGAAATTTTGCAATTCGTATTTAATTTTCAATCAATGAAATCTATTTACTTACCGATGGAAAGTTATTCCTTCATATTTTGCTTTGTTCTTTGAATTACTAGGCAGTATCTTAACACACACCAAAGCATTTTTGACTAAGTTGACAGTGTTTTCTTTAATGAATTGTGGAGTGTTTTATGCGCGTATTGCTAGCGAGTGACTAATGTGAGGTTAACAGTGATAGCATATGATGAACAGAACACAACTGTTGAATGTGGCGTCTTCTCTAGTACGTAAGTACATAGATCTCGTTGCTGTCAACGCATGTTTTTCTTTTTTGGGTACTTTCGATATTATCAGCCAGTGATGTTTGTTAAACCTCTATGAAAAGTACATACATTTCGAATCGATAGTCAAACTACATGGACGGACAGTCCTACCGAACGCACCCGAACTTGTCATTTCCTTATTATGAACTTTGTCGTCATTTCCCTTTTGTTTGTCAAAAGTTCCCGCGCAATATTTGCATATTTTCAATAATTTATTTCTAATCCAAATAAGAGTCAGTAAGAAAAATAATTAACTAGGCGTGGTAACGTATTAATAGAAATTGTAAAATAAAAATATGAGCCGGATTGGTATTACATGCATATTCCTCATTGACCGAGCGAGGGCTATAATTCAAGTTGGGGCGAAAACACATTGTTTGTATGTATGTATGTTTGTTCCGCGATAACTGCCGAACCGATGGTCCGATTTTGATGAAATTTGGTAGGCATGTAGGAAATATCAATAGAATTTTCAGGTTCGTTGGGCATCACAATCGGTTTAGTAGTTTTTGAAAGATTAATAAAAAATCGCAAGGTCTAAGTTCGTGGCGAACTACGAGTACTTGTCTATTTGATGAGCTAAAAATATTTTTAGTCCATATCCTTTTTATGTAGGTACACTTAGAATAGCAATAAGATTGTAGTTAGGTTTACATCTTCCTTCAGTTGCCTAAACCTCGTGGCAAATCAATTTGTCTCGAACCGGTACACAACCCCGCTCAGCTATGTTTGGGGCAGGTCAGCAATTGCCCTCCATCAAATGTCTGCAGGTGACGTCGCAAGGTCGGGACCCATGTCACATTCTCTACGTGGAAACTAGAACACACAACCTAGAAATTCTCACAATTACAGTAGGTACCAACCTACTATTTTTCCTATTTTATTTGACTTATCGAAGCTCGGGGTCCGCATTACTACTTTTTATGGTTCCGTAACTAAAAGAAAAAAACGAAACCCCTAGAGTATCACTCGTGTATCTGTCTGTCCGTCTGTCACAGCCGATTTGTATGTAAGTCGGTGGCCCAAAGACGGACGTCTAAAGTAAATAAATGAATTTTAACCACAAAATCTGGAGTAAATTATAGAATTAAAAAAAACTACATTGTGTGACATAAGTAAATGCGAATCATGTTAATAGACAAATCGGCTAGCAACCCATCACTATTCTGATTTCTTTCCCCACCTCGCCAGACATAATTCTAAAAGCATTATCTGACAGCTAACCTTTGGGTTGTAAGAAAACTATAATATATATTTATATATCATCATCATCAGGTCTTTTTAGTCTCCACTACTAGTACTACCAGAGCCATATCTTAGCCAGAGCAGTCAGAGGATTTGACCTATACTCTCCACGATGGCCAGGTTGGAGAGGTGTCATAGATGTTTATAAGCTTTGTTTAATTTGTGTTTCCAAAGTCGCCTTCTACGACATCCACGGGAAGAGTTGGAGTACTATTCTACTCTGCCGGGAACCACACGGATAGTTATATGTATTCTTTTATAAAATACACTACTAACAAATATATAAATAGTTTTTCTGCATTAATAAATCTAAAATCACGTTTAAAATGGATGTGACCAATGACAAGAGACATTGTTTTGTGATTTTTTATTTTGTTATCACGACAAAATAATTTATTTTTAACCCACTCCACATCTCAATTGAGACAAATGTTAGTTAGTTATTTTTAGTTATGTTATAAATAAAAAGTAATTTCTATAAAAAAATAGAGAGGAATGTGTGAATTATGCAATAGTGTACTAAATATTTGAACTGAAAATACTTATATTTCTTTTAAAGCAATATCGGCATGTATCCCAGGTGAGTGAAGTAGCGTTTTTTATAGTGATCTACTGCAGCTTAACGTGTCAGATCGCTCCTGGGCACAATACATCAAACATGAAAAGTGGTTTATATCGAGACGAGGCAGTATTTTACAATTTGTTTGGAGAGATAAAATTGGGTAAAACCTATCCAGAGCAAAAATCAAACAGTAAAAACAACTGTACTACTGATCGACTGAAAGGGATCCCTTCTGGGATAAGTTCAAAATGCACCGTTTGTACTTTTAATTATACAATTGTAAATATTGCTAATGTACAATAAAGTATTTAAATAAATAAATAAATAAAACAGTCATCGTATGGTAACGTAGTAATGCCGATAGCACAGATCTACCACTACTAGACCTGCATAGTGCGTTGCCACCTTAGTGCATCTCTTTCTATCTTTGATTGTTGCCTCCACCCATATTTTGCACACGTCACAGAACACACTATGGTTACTAACTTAACTTACGAGTATAATAAGCTCAAATAAAACCCTACATCACCTTTTAAATGATAAAATCCCTAAAATTAATAATTTCCTTCGATCGTTTTGTGGTTTGTTTGGCCCAGATTTTGACAGTAGGCCAGCTTATAGCAGCCACGCCGATAGAGACAAAAAACATATCAGCGTTTCTTTCACACTCACGTTGTACTGTATTTGATAGTCTCTTTCTAGCAATATCGTTGTAAGTCTAGTAGTGGTAGTAGGTCTGTGGCTGATAGCATTATGGGACCTTTGGGCCAGAGACAATTCAGGGCAGTTCATTAGACTGTCAATTTTGACGAAGCATGTCCTGAATACTTATTTGTAACTAGTAACAACTTTTGACGAAGCAAGTTGTGGATATTTTTTAATATCTTTATCTTTGTATTCTTTTTAATGAAGCTTGTTTTTTGTTTAGAATTTAAAACAATATATATTTAAATTATTATTATAATTTTTTTTTTCTTTAATGTCAGTTCGGTAAAATAGATAAGTATAATTGTCTGAACTTTGTTTTAAAATATTTCTAATTTGAATAATTAAAAATTACGATAAACTCTTCAAACGACCTGACCAAGGTCGCTAGAAAGCGCTAGACGTTGGCCGCTTCAGATAGGTCATTTCAGAAATTTTGGGACAGGTTGTTTAGCATTGGAGTTGCGGCTGAAATGGTGATAATGATAATTCTACTCGTATGTAGAGTTTGTAACAAAAAGAAGCCACACCTGCAGTTCATATCAACGTAATGAATGTCCACAATGCTCCATATTGACAAACATCTGTGTTTATTTATTATCGTCCATTCAGTCCCATTCTTCAGTCCATCTAGGCAACCACAAGCAAACACACCGAATCGAATACTTTTGAAATGGGAACCAAAGTGATACATCCAGATCGGAAGTCAGCATCCTGTACAAAGTTCAAGATAACTGATGTGCAAACTGCCGTTTTCTGTTGCTTCATTTACTGCTCCATACCAGCACAATCTCTGAAACTTGTCGGGAAATACTGCGATCTTCAAACTGGGGACATAACACGACTGTGCTACGTAAAAGAAACCTTAGCAGTCCTTACACACAGTCCAAATCAGCTCGCCATTGACAAGTCATCGAACACGTTATATTTTAGCTTCGATTTTGGCCAAGGAGAATACGTTCCAGCTATTTTGAAACTCAACACGAAAAAATTAACTGTGCTACAAGGACCTAAGGACGCTTTTGCTATAGCGATGAACGACACTTCAGGAGAGGTTTATTTTGGAGGTAGCCACGGTGTTTATAGGTACAACTCGATTTTTAAAACTTTGAAGCTACTCGCTGTAAACAGTTTGGATATATGGTGGCTTTTTATCAAGGAGGACATGATGTATTTTATAAGGTTTCCGAGTCTACAAGCTTATTGTTATCACAACAAAACAGTAAAGAGTGTGGAGCGTTTAGAATTCACGAGCATTCAGCAGTTTGTTGTGGATAAACATGATAATATATTTTTCATTAATAGCGACGGTTTATTTGGATTGAAGAATGATTCAACAGACGTTGTATCCCTAGGGGAAGATACAAGATTCCTTGGGATGGCTATGGATAACAATGGTGAAGTGTACGTGTGTGCGGACGATGGTATTTACATCGTGAATAGGATTGTGACGAAAGTGAAGAGGGTGGTGAACATACAGGGTGTGCTCGGCTTTACTTTCGATAAGAATAACCATATTGTTTATTCGGATTCTCATGAGCTCTCTCGACTTGTAGCGGTATCTAATGATAATTTCTATGAAACTATTAATACTTTGAAGTAAAATATTCTTGTTGTAAAAGCACAGAATACAGTAAGAGGAAACAGAACGGAATCTCCTAAGGTACGCGCAATATGCGTCCCCGTTCCCCGCACCCGCACCTCTCCCCCGGTTCTTGACGGCCAACGTGAGTCATCGAGGCGAAAACGGGGGAGAGGTGCGGGGACGGGGAACGGGGACGCATATTGCGCGTATCTTAGGAGATTCCGGCCTGTGGTAAAAGTCAAAGGTCACAGCTCGCAATATTGTGCGTTTTAAAAAAAAAAAAAACAACGGCGTATGTTCGCTCTCGACGAATGATTCATTTATTTTTTTTTGTATTATATTTTATAATTTTTTGTGTAGCGAAATCGACTATATTAATTAAGATTATACATTTTTGGTATAATTTTCATATAAAAAGATGATTGTATCAAGTAGTAATATCTTTTTTAAAGGTATACTTAGGCAAATTTAGCATGATTGTGATTTTTTTCTATTTAGCCAAAAATGCTCAATCGTGTTTTGAATATTGTGAGTGTCAGTAAAAAAAACCTTAAGATACCTCTGTAACATTTTTGAGAAATAAACCGTAGTAGTTTATTTACAGTGATTTTTCAAAAACACTTAGACAGGTACAGTATTCTTGGCTCTGAACTGACAGGGCCTTAAAAAGTAAAATTGTGAAGGTACTTACCTTGTGTTTAGTGTTCAGTTCAGTTTGTGCATTTAATTTACTCGTAATACAATAACATTAGTAGGTAAATCTACAAGGTCAAGGTGTTAGTTGATCCAAAAATAATGGACCCATATTTTTCAGTATATCAAATTAGTATAAATTCACAAAGCTAAGGCGCAGTAAAGTTCCGGAGTCGGCTTGTGACGTCACTGTCATAAGCCCCTGTGTATAGTCTTGTTGAAATGGCATGCATGCCGTCGGTCGGCTTTGTCAAAACCGTTTTACATTAGCCACAACACAACGCGTTTTGGCCTATTATTACCAGGCTTGTGTCACTCCCCGTTTAGGTATCGAAAATGTACCTACATTATAACTTTGCGCGCAGCGGCCCCTCCGGGTGGTAAATTCAGTTATACGAATCGTTTGTCCAGAGTAATAAGAATGAAATTGGCTTGCAACGGATGTCTAGGTGGCACGCACTGCATGGCGTGGCAGAACGGCAGTCACGCGCGTAGTGACTACCCAGGCAGCAAAAGCACAATTCATGTCGCCTCGCCACGCGACGCCTTTGCTCTACTGGCAGCCGCTGCCAGTCCCTACATTGGGTTAGGGTGTGACCCTTCCGGCCACACTGCAGACAGTCCGCGTCTCTCGCGACTGCTGCTGTATTAACCACCCGAGCACCAATTCCACGCGGTGACGGTGGCTGCGCCCGTCCGGGCTTCCCTCGCCATAAGGGGCTCGAGGCTCCGCGTTCTGGCGCCCTAGATGGCGCTGGTTCCGGCATGGAACTCTCCGCGGCCCTAGCCTCAAACTCCAAAAACTTATACAAGTTCGAAACGCGAGCGAATATCGTTGGGTAGTTTGCCCAAGATAATGTGTACCAACAAAAATGACCACTGGTCCACCGGTAGTCCCAACGTACGCAGCGCGTTACAGGCCACTGTAACGGGCGTTAATAATTGCAGGCGCAGTTGTGCCCGATTGGCCACCCGAGGCAGGGCCAATAGCTGCGCCGCATGTGCGTCGGCCAACAGCCGAACGTTCTGGTAACGGGAATTAAGCAGTTCCCAGGCCGTGTCATACTGATCATCCTCCACACGGAGGTGCTGGATGAGTGACCGCGCTTCATCCTCCAATGTTGAGAGAAGGTACGCCATTTTTTGCGCCTTCGTTAGGTCGTGTCTCGAGTCGACCAACGACTCGAACATGTTTTTAAAGGCCACCCACTCCTCCATCCTACCCCCAAAGTGGGACAGCTGAAGGGTGGGAAGCCGACCAGTTACAGCTGGCCCTTCCGGTCCACAGGATGCGCGAGGGGCGGGACCGCCCGCCTGTCTCGCTCTGATATGTCCGGCCTTCTCCACGATATCATCGTGAAAGGCCATAATCTGGTCATAGTCCTTGATATGGCCTGCCCAGACCTCTGGGTCCAAATCACCTTCGGTAAGCACTGCCATGGCTGCTTCCGTATTGGCCAATCTCGTACGGAGCTGTTCCGCTCGCTCCAGAATAGCAGTGTCCCTGTCCGTACGGGACAAGAGTGCGCTGGCACTCGCAGCCCACCTTAGTTCATTGGCGAGCGTCGCCCTTGCGGAGGTTATCTTCGACATTGCGTTAGACAACAACAAAACAAACCAAATTTAAATAACCGAATAAATAAGTCCGACAAGGGCACAAACCAAAATACTTAATTTTAAATACAAACAAACAAATCAAAGTACTATCTAATAGTAAAATTGACACAGACTCAAACATCTATTAATGGTAAACAAACAAGCTATAATACTAGTCCGGCAAGGGCACAAACTAAAATTCTTAATTTTTAAATACAAACAAACAAATCAAAATACTATCTAATAGTAAAATTGACACGGACTAATATTTATTAATGGCAAACAAACAAGATATAATACTATCTAATAGTATGATTGAGACGGCCCAATACTTATTAATTACAAACAAACAAAATTATTTTATTTCAAATTTTCTTGGGAAATAATGTATACCCTACCTTAATAACAAACCAAAAAAAAAAAACAAACAATATGTGGGCCCGTAATCAGAGCCGTTAACAACTACGCTCTGCTACCAAAAATGTTACTAACTACGCTCTGCTACCAAAAATGTTACTAAGAAGCTAAGATTCCGTTCTGGGTACCAAGAGATTTTGTGACTACGCTCTTGGTACGAGTCCGGCAATCTCAACGGCAACGAACAAACACACATACAACCTACGCAGTCTGCTACCACCCTGTATATACATACTGTATATAAATACTGTACATACATAGGTACAGGGACCTATTTTAATCTAATTTAACTAATTATGAGTTGAACTTAATTCTAATTAAAAGTAGTTATACTAATTATAAAACTCACCGCCTCCCCGCGGTCCTCAGGCAGCCTCGCCAGGCCTTCGCGTCGATCCCCTGGTCGTCCTCAGGGATGGCGACGGCCTCAGGTCTCTTCATAGACCCGAGATCAGTGGTGCAGAAGAATTGGGTCCCTACAACCTAACCCAACATGAGCTCATGCCTTGCCCCAACTAATACGTCGTATTTATAACACCAATTCAAGACCGCACAATAAGTTTCTTGTTCTTCTTTCGCCACTATTGTTCACTTACACTATCTTATAAGGACGCATGACACGCGGTTCACAATTGTCATACAGATCAATGTTCCTTACGCAATACAAACAAGTTCGGCGCCCCGCCGTTCAAATGAATTGGTCACAAACACAATTAACGACAATTCTCACGAAACTTTCGATTTTATATATCAAATTACAAACTTAGTGATTCTAAAACACGCGGCTGCCACACCCAGATACATTTTTCTCTTCACAAAAGCAAGTACATTATTTTTACTGGAATGACAAGTTGAGACTTTGACATAAACGACAATGAATATTTTTCTGGTCGGGCAAAGACAATCCCCGCACGGGAAATCGATGAATCGATAATTTTGCCCGTGTTTGTGGAGATCACACGCAGATGGCGCTAGTCTCCTTACAAAGCACTTTTATTCAAAACACTAGGTATCTACACGAAAAGGTGGTGAGTTTTGACGTGAGCTAAATTAAACCATATCGCACAGCTACATTGAGCAGATATTTCTTTGGATTTCTTTGCTGAGTGAGACTCCTGTACGGAGTACTATCCTATTCTGTGTTATTATTACGCTCAATGAGCGATTTCATCATCATAATAGTAGGTACCTAAATATGTATTTAGGTCTACCTACCTATCTATTTAGGTACCTAAGTATGTACTTATCACGTATTTATCTATTACGGGGTAGAACCCAAGGTCATAAGACCCAAAGGCCAATTAGTGTTATCTAATCCGGGAGAATATCAAAACATAGAATGTACCCAGGTGCTTGATTCTAGGGAGTAGGCTAATAAGGCCAGCAACCCAGCTCTACTATAATTTACATTTTTCCACGTTTTCGCCAACCATCACGCTGAACATGGCCTTTGAGACTTATAGAATATCAAAAAATAGAATGTACCAGCTGCTTGATTTTAGAGAGTAGGCTAGAATAAGGCCAGCAACCCAGGTCTATTTTTTCCACGTTTTTGATAACTATGATGCTGAATCAAGGCCGTTGGGTCTTACGGCATTAAGCTATGTCTACCCCATAAAGAACAAAGACGTGATAAATATGTATGTATACCTGAAAAGGTTAATGCTGTAAATCTCATATGACCGTCACGTAGGCCATTACATAAATTGCTTCAACCCTTTCGTCTGAAGACATCAAAAAGACATCATGGAGTTGACAGGATTGGAGCGGCAACTCCCGTGGGAACGACGTGCAATGATAAAATTGGGAGCATCATAATATTTTTATTTATTTATTTAAACTTTATTGGGCCAAAAGCTACAATAGGTAGACTTAATGCTAAAGCATTCTCTCCCTGTCAACCTTTAGGAGAAGAGAAACAGATAGAATAGTTGGCGTCTAAAATAGATAGAAACAATCCAGAAATAATAAGTACTTTTAAATGATCATATATAATATAGAAATATCGTATAAAATAAATACTATATTTATACATACAACATATTATATACATACATTAAATATGTATATAAAATACTAGCTGTGCCCGCGACTTCGTTCGCGTGGTTGTCGGAATGTTATATAGCCTAAAGCCTTCCTTTATAAATGGACTACCCAACAAAAAAAGAATTTTTCAAATCGGACCATTAGTTCCTGAGATTAGCGCGTTTAAACAAACAAACAAACAAACAAACTCTTCCTCTTTATAATATTAGTATAGATAAATATATATATTTGAAGATCAGAAAGAAACGATGAATTCTCCTAATTGTTGAAATATTCAAAAAGTAAATCATAATCCGTCTTATTATAATAACAGGACTAACTAGGTTTAAACCATTATCCGCCCAAATCAAATTGACATTGACAGGTGAGATAGTGTGATATTACTAGATGTCAACTTGATTTGGGCTGGTAATGGTTTAAACCTAGTAACAAAGTTAGTTCTGTTTTTATAATAAGACGGATAATCACTTGAATTGTTATTTACCCGACTACGAGTATGTTTATCTGTTCCATCGTACCTACAAAGATATCCATGGTACCTTGTCAAGTGAGGTATCGTCAGTATCCTCTTGGCTGTCCACTGGCTATAGGCTATATGACGTCACAGCAAGGCTTGTTAACGATACCAAATTCACACTAAAAGTAACGTTAAATAACGTTACTTTAGTGGTAACGTTATAAGGGGTATCGATAATACAGTTCTTAACGTTATCAATCTTCAATCTAAATATATATAACTCAAAGGTGACTGACTGACTGACTGACATAGTGATCTATCAACGCACAGCCCAAACCACTGGACGGATCGGGCTGAAATTTGGCATGCAGGTATATGTTATGACGTAGGCATCCGCTAAGAAAGGACGCGAGCGAAGCCGCGGGCAAAAGCTAGTTAAAGATATAAGTAACGATACTTATTTTCAATACTTGTAAAATATTATATAAATAGCTCTAGTAGCCTACTAGACATACTCTCAGCAATTTATTTTGTCAAATATCGAAAAGAAATACAGTGTTAACAATACCTTTTACCGTTAATATCATTGGTAACGTTATCTGATTATCGGTAAATAGTGGGAAAAATACCGTTACCCAGCATAACGTTACCTTTGCTGATAACGTTAACGCCGTTTGACAGAATTAACGTTACCAGATTTTTAACGGTATTCCAAGCTCTGCGTCACAGTGAATCCACAGCAGCTCCCTTTATAGACCGTAAAGTAAACAATGAACGAAAAAATAAAATAAATCGAATCATACTGACTGTGGTATCAAATGAAAGGGCACAGAAAGGACTTGCGGAAAACGGCCACTTTTGACAAAAATGCGTAGAAAAGCTTAACGTTCTCACTTTAAACTATAAACAGAAGTTCATAAAAAAGTTTGAAGTGTTATTTGGCTTCACAAAGATAAAATTTTAATTTTAATTTCCTTTGAAATGATTTATTTCAAATGGGGGCAGCACTGCATCCCGAAAAAAATCATAAGGCGGTTATCCCACTGCACGGTGCGCGGAATCTGCCACGTTTTACGGAATCTGTTGCGTTTTTATTTGGTTGGACTAGGCGTGTTTTCTATACAAATAGAGGTATTTGCATACATTCATCGCCTAAAACGGAACAGTATCTCCATAATAAACGAAACCAAGGTTTCCTTGGAATTTGTTCATTCTAACGCCCATGTTTGACAACCATAGAACAAAAATAGCGTAAAAATACTTTATTACATTACACTACCTACAATAAGTACCTATTATTCTGCATTGCAGTCCGCACGTTCCATTCGCAGTAAAGTCAAAAACTTTTGCAATTATATTTTTTATGGAAAACGTGGAACGAAACAACGGCACTAAGAAAATTTTAAATTTAATTAAATCCTTTGAGATATTTCCATTTCAGATAAATTAATATTTTAGATAGTAAATGCTAGCTACCTGTTGTTTCCTTGAATGGGACATTAGGTGTGTATATATATATACTCGCAAACATCCGAGAGTATTCCCGGTTGCATCCTCAGCGTAACGCTTCAAAGCCCGGGGTCCGCTACCTAACCTATGTGATTAGAGGCTATTCTAGTTATACACAGAGCGATTGCCGTCTGACCTCCGCAACCCAAAGGGTATACCAAGACCAAATATGAGGATAGGTAAAATCGCTAGCTGGCGTTCGGCACCCACAGCTTTGCGTGCTTTCCAAAGCGAAATCACCTTTCTTTTCGGCAGGTGATTCAACCAGACTGAAAACAACTTTTCACAAAGTATGCTTCCCAGTGAAATTTGGACCCACGACCTTCAAATCACAAGGCAAACGCCTTGACCACTAGAACACGAAGACAGTCAAAGGCACAAAATTCGATTTATGAACAAGATGATTCAATATTTTTAACCGACTTCAAAAAAGGAGAAGGTTATCAATTCGACTGTATGTTTTTTTTATGTATGTTTGTTACGCGATATCTTCGCCAATTGTGAACCGATTTTGATGATTCTATTTTTATTTGAAAGCCTTTACTACCAAGTTGGTCCCATTTTAATTTGGTGAAGATTTGATGAAGAAACTCCTAAAAAAAACTGAAATCGGTTGGTTTTTTTGTTAAAAATTTAATTATGGTTTAAACTAACGTGAATGTAGACAAGATATAATACTCGTAAATGAACATTCAAATCCAAGTAAATGACAAAAACCATTTACACTGTGGTGGTGCTATAAAACATGCTCCTTGCTATTTCTCTGAAAATGCTCTTAATTAATGTTGCCATTGCAGACGAAAAAACTTTCCTAATTATAATATAATGAACAGTAATTTATGCGCCATTCTCCCCATTTACTTTTATGCTGGTCTGGGAATAAAAAAAAACTTAGACCGCATAAGCCACTCTTGTTTTGTATCTATACAATATGAAAGTCATTGTGATTGCTTGTAAAATATTTAAAATAAAAACACGAACGCTGTACAAATATCCTTTTTCTACTCCTGTACTTCCTGATGGAACACATGAACACTAATATAAGGACAGAGATCATATGTCTTCAGAAAAGTCTATACTTTATTCTTCATTACAGCACTTGTGTCTTAATGTCGCCAAAACGATACGGTTAGCTGCCACAACCTGATCATATGCAGTTTTTGTGTAAACCTCATGAAACTAACCCCAGTAGTTTATAGATATAGGTACGCGCCGTTACTGGAAGACTTCAATCATAATAATAATTATTCAAAATTAAAACAGACTTCAAACTTCTCAACTAACTTTGATAAAATTCGTATGGGACCACTTGACAAGTATACCCTTTCCTAAATCGGTCCAGGTGTCTTCGAGTAATCGGGGAACATACATTAAAAACATATAAGATTCCCAGGAATTGAGAACCTCTTTCTTTTCTTGAAGTCGGTTAAAAAGTAGACATAGTTAAGTAGGCATGTCATCTATTATTATTTGTACTCGGAATATATAGGTACTATTTTATACTACTTTCCCGGAAATATAAACATGTATTTTGAAGGAAAACGTACTTGGCGCCTGTCTGAAACAGTCGACAACGCTCATACCCGAGAGGCCGAGTCCGAGAGCATAGCATTTTTATTACAGTATTTTTTTAAATTAGTGTCGGATATAAGTTTTGAATTCGACTTCGGCCTTACTTGATGCTTCGGCGGGTATTTTGGACGAAGTCAAGGTAGGGCCATGGGTTCAGTTGAATATACAAACCCCATATCACATCTGTTACCCCGCCCAAGTGATTGCAACGGTAGTTTGCAGCCAAGCGAGTGTAGGGGTGAATAAAAAAAAAGCCAAATTGTCCAAAAATATAGTTAAAACTTTTGAGTTCGGCTTCGGCTTTGCATTGAAATGTCAACTTAACTGAACACTGAATGTTAGGCTCAGGTTTGAAATATAGTTTCATATTCTCTCTTAAAGACTGCAACTAACTTTTATTAAATATTCCAACAACACACACACATACATACCCTTACACACTTTCACACACACATACACACTGTTTTTGCTTGCAAATTCATATTAAAAAAAATTGTTATAATCCGATAAAAACATTGTTAGTATTGGCAAAGTTCACACCAATGGGAGAAGACGCTGGTTTCCAAAAGACAGTGCGAACTAACTCGGAAACCAGAGACTTCATGTAAAATGCACATGTATTAACTGTCAATTAATGTATTATTTTTATTATTTAGTCAAATAAATATGCTACTTGTAGTATGTAGACTTTGCTATAAGATAGATAAGAGAGATATACATAATTATAATTCGCTAGTTTTCAACAAGAATTAGAAACTTTTTTCTATTACTAAAAACAAACATTTTCTATGGGATTTGTATGATATGATAGGTATTAATACCACGTTGTGACGTCATAGTTTCTTCGAGTCAAATAGCGCTCTTAATATCATGTAGAATCACGTTTAAAATGGATATGATCATAATATTATGTGTTTTGTTCTATTTTTATTACAAAATATTAATTTTTGACCCTACCCTATTCCGCAATTTTGTAGGTATTCGGCGGCCTAATAAATAAGATTTTAATTCGGCCTTGGCCGAAAACTGACCTTCAAACACTACTTTTAACTTTTAATACATCTTCAACCTGACAACGTCATACGATTATTATTCCAATTTTGTAAGAAGCCCATTTTCCCAGAACATTGATCGTAACACTCGACACTGCAATCTAACTGACAATTTATTAACTCTTTTCTGATGGTTTTAAATATGCAGATCTACTTGAGTTTTCCATTTACCGCGATAATGGATTTTTATTCTGATGTGAACTGTATTTTGTTGCATTAGAAATGGTGAATGGACTTTTGAATGTAGTTTTGCGTGTCTGAAAGAATCTTTTAGTCGTTTCTCGTAAGCTCTGGTAATTACGTGATTATTGTAAAAGTTCTGAGACTTTTCAATAGTCGTGTGCATTGTTACTTCGCTCTCACCAATTTTTGCATTAAGTAAGTTACTTACCTAAGTTAGTTATTACATATACTGACTGGTCTATACCAGCTATTTTAAACAATGGCCCCTGTTCGTCTTCTTCGTCTAAGCGCGTTCCCGATTGCATCCTCAGCTGTGCTGCTTCGGAGCCCGGGGTGCGCTTTCCCGCTTTTTCTTCTCCAAATATAACATGCATGTCAATGGTCACCCAAGGATGCCAAAGACATTGCGAAATGGAGAAGAAATAGCCGGAACAGTTTAAATGATTTGGCTATAGTTTTACGACTGGCTGCCTGCCTGACGTCAACCCTCTTTGGGAATGTATGTGATGATCCCGCAGAAAACAAAACAAAACTTAGTCAAAGCTATGTGAAGTGGCTAGAGCTGAATTTAATTTGGAATTCGGATACACTAGGGATCGGAACCCGACCCCATGCATTAAAAATAGGAACCCTTCTAATGCGAAAGGATTACGCACGCATAATTTGTGGAATATTGTTTTATTTACGTACTAACCTACTTTATTACACGACTGTCCCAAAACAAGGGTGTTGTTTTCAGAGTTCATGTACCTATGTTATTACTCCGAAATGCCTAAACAGATTCTGAGGTATGTGTTAAAATCCCTACGTCCCTGTGACTGCTATATTTTTTTATTAAGAGCAGTTGTTTCTTAGTGCTGGAAATAATCTGAAAAGAATCTGGAAAAATAAAAAAAAGTATAATGTAACCAGCTGCTTCTGTTTCTGCGTAGATAGTAGAAACCGACCGAGAGAATAGGCGGAAATTCAAATGTTGCACTAGATATGCGGATTATCACCACAGAATAGGATACTAGTACTCCGTACAGAAGTCTCACTCAGCAAAAAAAAAACAAAGAAATATCAACTGAATGTGGTTAGCGATATGGTTTAATTTAGCTCACGTCAGATCTCAGCACCTTTTCGTTTAGATACCTAGACATCCATTGCAGGCCAATTTCATTCTTATTGCGCTGGACAAACGGTTCCCATAACTGAATTTACCACCGCAAGGGGCCGCCGCGCTCTTAGTAATAATGTAGGTATATTTTCGATACCTAAACGGGGAGTGAGTGACACAAGCCTAGTTTCACGTAGAGATCGCGTGAGGTAAAACCTTCATGTCTGTGACATATCAGACAAACTTGAAGAGAGTCGCCTACGCTGGTACGGTTAAAAACTTGCAAAAACCGGCAAGTTACGTGGGAAACAAATGTATAGCTATGCCGCCTCCGCACGGGCCTGGCAGGCGTGGTAGACCCAAGAAATGCTGGCTTGACGTCGTCAGGGATGATATTCGTGCCAATGGTGTAACAACCAAGGATACTCAAAACCGTACGAAGTGGAGAACAAAAATTTTGTTATGGTATAGCCACGCTACCGGCAAAACTCTGTTTTGCTAACAGCATGAATGGGCCGGCTCGTCCGGGGAAGTACCACACTCTCACAGAAAATTGACGCCTGAGCAGTATCTTCACCGCTTCTATGCTTCGTTCGGTGAGTGAGAGAGCCGGAGCCCCCCTCTCCCTCCCCCCTCTGGGGAGGGCCCTGAAAGGCCGGTAACGCTCTTGTTACACACCTGGTGTCGCAGTTTTCCATGGGCAGCGGTGATCACTTACCATCTGGTGAACCGCTTGTTTGTATGCCGTCCTATGACATAAAAAAAAGCTGGAGAGCGGACCCCGGGCTTCGCAGCATTACAGGTAAGCATGCAACTGGGTGCATACAGCATTACGCTAAGATGAGAGAGATAGAGTCACTTAATTAGGGTTCCGTACAAAATATGTCAAAACGGAACCCTTATAGGATCATTCGTGCGTCTTTCTGTCCGTCCGTCTGTCACAGCCAATTTGCTCCGAATCTACTGGACCGAATCAAGTGAAATTTAGTAGGAAGGCGTAATCCTATGACCCAAACACATATTTGCAAAGTAAATTTTTTTTTTTTAAATAAGTTTTAATTTCGGGGGATAAATTATGAAATTGAAAAAAAATGTTTTGCATTTATTACTTACTTAGGTACTGTGTCATATATCCAATGAAAGGGCTCGTTATAAGGATCTCAAATATCTTTTTTTTATAATTATAAAATAAATAGTTTTGATTTTATTCATGAAAGAAGACGACAATTGCCCCCCCCCCCCCCCCCCCCCGATCTCCGAAACTACTGAACCTAAAATTTTGAAAAAAATACGAAATATAATCAATTGCTTCTAGATTACAGGTAAACCTATAAAAATTCAATCAATTGTACGGAACCCTCTCCACGCGAGTTTAACTCGCACTTGGCTGGTTTTTTTATTAGTATAGGATTAATTGGATTTACTTTAAAAAAAGTATAGATAAAATTATATTTCAAAAACACCTTCCTAAATACTTTTTCCTAAGGTTATACCTATACCATATCGTTTTGAGTGTCGAAATTTCTGCAGAAACGTGCTAAGAATAAAATATGAGTTTTCGCGGCGATAGACTACATATTTTAAATAGACAACGAAATGCTTTCAACGTCAGTCGGAAAAGGCTTACTCATCAATTTGAACATTTTTGACTTACGACTCTAACCCTAAAGTCAAAGTCCCAAAATAATTGTCAATAATTTTGCAATCTGTTTTATTATTGTTGACGTCAGATCATTTGTTAAGCTTAGTACCGCTTTCTATGTGTAAGTGCAGAAGAAGCGGCAACAAACTGCACTGCAGCATTATCTCCAAAGACATTAACTTACAATGAAACTAAGGTATATTAAAAAATTAGGCAATGCATGTTTAATTATTGATTAATCTCTCTAATCTCAGCGTATTCCCAGTTGCATCCACAGCTGCAACGCTGCGAAGCCCGGTCTGCTTAATTATTGATTATTTTATATATTTTTAGGTTGCCTGGAAGAAATTGCTTAGCAATAAGGCCGCCTTTTGCGCATTTCCTAGTTAATAAGATAATTATGTTCTGTTTTTTTACTTTTGTGCAATAAAGGGTATTGTATTGTATTGTAATATAGCATTATGATGATCAAAACAATATCTAAATTAATTTGTGATGAGGAAATTCGACATGGTGATTCAAAGTCACGGTAGCACTATTGGAAATGCACTTACAATACAGATGTGAGGGGCGCGAGTTCGAATCTCACTTGTGGTGTTTTTTAACACATTTTTTTAATTTAGATAATGCATTTGTGCGAAAAATTGTTCAACCGGCCGCCGTCTGACTTCAGCGCTCCTTGAAAATGTAGTTGTAGCACGAGATGTTTGTGCTTATTCCTTTAGTCGCCTCTAACAATATCTATAGAAATAGATGAAGTGTTTATTTTCTAGGGTGAAAGCCACACGGCTCGTTTGGCTTGTCCATTTGTGATGTCTATTTTGTTTAAGGTCTGTGTATCTGTCGTTACGAAAATGTATTCGCTCGGTGTCTGTGGTTCGCAGTTCGTTATCAGATTAAAAATATAAATCTCCAGCTTTTGGCAGCAGCTCGTAAATCAAAACCGTTGGCAAAAAACAGATGTCTGTGAGTGGGTTTAGTGGATTTTGTTATTTTTCGTGTATGTAAGTGGCCAACACCTAAGTCAGATTTTTTAATTTTCTTAAAAAGGCATCTGCCAAAAAAAAATTATGACAGCCGTGACCACCAGCTTAACGTGCCTTCCAAAGGAAAGAGAAACTTAAGATTTTTTGAAGTAAAAGCTTCTATAGGCGCGTTGGGCATTTTCGAGATGGGAATAAACATAATCCGTTGAACTCGCGACACTGTTACGTAACCGACACCACCTTGTTCAAGTTTTAACTTCTGTCGGCACTTCCGGAGTACCACTGTTTTTAGGGTTCTGTACCCAAAGGGTGCAAACGGGACCCTATTACTGAGACTCCGCTGTCTGTCCGTTTGTCCTTCTGTCTGTCCGTCTGTTACAGGGCTCTATCTCTTGAACCGTAATAGCTAGACACTTGAAATTATGTATTACTGTGGCCGCTATAATAATAAATACTAAAAATAAAAAAAAGTTAAGAATTAAAGGGGGTCGTCATACAAAAACGTGTTTTTTCTGCGTTTTTAACTAGATCTTTATAATGGCGTTAACTAGATACTTTAAATTTTCACAGATTATGTATTACTATGGCCGCTATAACAACAAATACTAAAAATAAAAAAAAAGTTAAAAATTAAAGGGGATCGTCATACAAAAAACGTGTTTTTTCAGCGTTTTAAAACATTGGTCGTACGGAATCCTTCATGTACGAGTCCGAATCGCACTTGCCCGTTTATTTTTTCACCACATGTCATTCAAGACCGGACTACGCCGGGGTTGCTTGTAATTTGTATTACCTCAAATAAAATATTTTTTTTCTGTCATAAATAAATCTTAAAATATTATAAGCCCAGCCGAATATGCGGCTGGGCTTAAATCTCCAATTCTACATCCCATCATTAGATGACAAAATAAATACGGATGTCCGACGGTAGTATATCTATCTAAGCCGGCATTACCGATAGGGCCTTGTTTACACCAGGATTAGTGCTATGCGCGAGTAGTTAAGTATGTTTAGTAACTCACTGCTTTAAATATAAGGAATGTATAACGTCATTTTTAGGGTTCCGAGTCAAATGGCAAAAAACGGAACCCTTTATGGATTCGTCATGTCTGTCTGTCTGTCCGTCCGTATGTCACAGCCACTTTCTTCCGAAATTATAAGAACTATACTGTTGAAACTTGGTAAGTAGATGTATTATGTGAACCGCATTAGGATTTTTACACAAAAATAGACAAAAACAATAAATTTTGCGGGTTCTCCATATTTAGAACTGAAACTCATTTTTTTTTTACAAATGGCAGCTAAGTTTTGTATAATTTTTTTTTACGTTTTTTGTACGTTAAGCTTTTCTTCGCATTTTGCGGAAAACGGCCTCTTCTGACAAAATGCAAAGACAAGCTTAACGTTCTTACTTTAAACTGCAAACAGTAGTTCGTAAAATAGTTTGGAGGGTTATCTAGGGCTTCACAAAGACAATTTTTTTTAATGATATCTTAGTTTCCTTTCAAATAATTTATTTCAAATAGGGGTAGCACTGGGCCCCGAAAAATTCATGTATCTTGTTAAAACTGTTATTAATTACTTGGGTATGACCTACAGTATTTTTTTTTAAATATATACAGATCATACTGATTGAGCTAGCCCCAAAGACAGTTTAAACTTTTGTTATGGGATACTCGTACAACGATATTTTTATTTTATTTATTCAACTTTGACATGTGAACTAATGCAAGTGTGAACCGGGCTTAACCTTGCCTGAAACCATTAGCAGCCTTGTAAAGGCGAGGATGAATGCAAATCAGGGCGTTACAAAGCCGCGTGTCTAATGCACTGAGGCTCTGTCCACATCGCCACAACATTGAATAAAGTATCCTCGACTGTCAAGAACGCCATCTAGTGATGAGTAGCGGAACTACCGACACGACTTGATACGGATATTAAGTAGCACTACAGAAAGTGCCATCTTTTATTTGCTAGAAAAAACCCTGACTTTCAAGCGTTAACCCCCAATAACTTTTAAGGCCGTACCTGAATTTTCCGGGGTCCAGTACTGCCCCCATTTAAAATAAATCATTTCAAAGAAAACGGAGACATTATTTAAAATTTGGCTACTACCAAATCTGGATGCTGGGTACTTAGGCTCACTACAAAATTTAAACTAGAAATCGACGCTTCAAAGTATAAAAGTTGTCAGTCCTATACTTGAGGATTTTTTTAATTAGAGGACCTGTTAATCCATGATAATAATAAATAGATGAAGACAAATCACACAGAGCTAGCCGCAAAGTAAGTTTTAAACTAGCAAGAAGGCATCGAAATAAAATACGTGTTACTTTTTTTTCAATAACTAATTGTCATGGCTTCTACACCACTTCACGGCACATGACGGCATTTTTAATGAATCGATTATCGCAAAAGCAATATTCTCAAAGGCATCTTCTTGCGACGCAACCACACGACTCGAGTGTCACGGCAAACTGTCGCGCCGCGCTGTTTATATTTTAAGCCCCACCCGCCGCGGTACATATCGCGTGGAATGATTTTTCGGGATTAGTTACGATTCTAGAGAATTATTGTTCGTAGCAACAAGGAATACGATACAATAAAGAATTTTCCTTTAATCATAAATATAGAGTAGATACGAGAATAACACGATCATTTTTGTAATATCGTAGTCTGGATTTGAATACCGCAGTCGTTTGCATGCTTTAGCTTAGCAGGTGCTGTGCTTTCAGCAAAATACGCAAATCTTAGTGAACCTTATTGACTGAGGTCAATATACGAAAAGATCGCTTGAAAGCTCCTTGACTTGCGTTTTGGAAAGAATCACGTAGCTTATACAAAGGAGGTTTAAGTCTGCTTCTCGTAAAATAGTTTAATTTTATTTTATAAAGCTAAGATTAATTAAAAATACTTATTTATTGTGCGGATAGCCGTGTAGTTCATGGCAGAGTAGAATAGGACAACTCCAAGTCTTCCCGCGGATTTTGTAGAAGGCGACTTAGGAAACACAAGCTAAACAAAGCTTATAAACAGCAATGAGACCTCTCTAACCCGACTGGCCAGCGTGGAGAGTGTAGGCCAAATCCTCTGACTATTCTGGCTAATATGGTAGTACAGAGAGGGTCGTGCTCCTGCAGTGGAGACTAAAAAAGACCTGATGATAATGGCAATTGTTCGGATGCTGGGAAAACCGGAATGGGTCAACCTCGTCGAACGACCAAATTGAGAATGTCCTTAAGGCCCCGCCAATTCAGAGCCAAGAAAACTGTAAGTGTCTTTTAAATAAGATTTTATAAAAAAAAACATTTTTTGTACAAGCTTATATCGTAAGACCAAAAGTCTTTAGAACATAAAACAAATAAGCCCAAACTCGATGGGCCCGTCGTTTCATTACAGAGTTCCTATGGCCACCTTCCAGCTCCATCATCAGATCGGCTCCATGTCACGCGATATACATATGCGTGCAAAATTTTGCTCAATCAGTTCAAGATACAGATACAGATACACTATCACGTCTTTATCCCTAACGGGGTAGACAGAGCCAAGGGCGATAAAGCCCAGGCCACTTTTAGCGTAATGGTGGGCATGAAGGTGGAAAAGGGAAATCATAATAGTAATGGGTTGCTAACCGCATCGCCTATTCATATGATTCAGTTCAAGATAGCTACTCTAAAATTGAGTTGCAAGATTCCACCCGAGCAAACATAGTTACATACATTGCAAATTAAATAAAAGCTTGTAAAATCACTCTAATTAAACTACTACAGTTTATTCCTCAAAAATTTTACATAAGAATTTTTAGGCTTTTCTACAGACACCCACAATATCCAAAACACGATTAAACATTTTTGGCTTGATAGAAAAAAATCACAAACATACCTCTAAATTTGCCTAAATTTACCATTATATCACTATCTTATACAATCACCTTTTTATATGAAAATTACACCAAAAAATGTATTATCTAAATATCTAGTCGATTTGCTTCAAAACAAATATAATAAAAAAAACACAGTGAAATATTCGCCAAGAGCGAACAAAAGCCCGGACCCGTGCTTGATCTATGTATGATTACTCGTATGTACACCATAACACAAGTTTACTTTGAGGCAAGCTCATCAGTGTGGTTTGTCCTTAACTATTTATTTATCTTGAACATGCTTTCATCGGCCGATGTCCTTGATTTTTATTACGAATCAACGTACTTATGACGGAATATGTATTTTTATTGGGATATTATTAATTGCACATCAAATAAATAATCACTCATCAATTTAATCTCATCATTTATATACTTTTTTACATCAAATAAATCAACAATCTCATCATAAATACTGACTGCACAGCAAATAAATACTGACTGGACATCTTTACTAGGTTAGGGCAAACCTATAGGTTAGGTTATGTTAGAACTGCGACCAACACATTAGGAAAGTTCTATCCATTTTACTACGCCACAAATATAAATTGCAGTTTGTTTAGTAATATTTTCAGTTGAGTTTTTTGCTGTGCAATCAGTAATTTTGATTTGCGTTTTAATACTAGCCTTTTTAATTTTCCATAAAGAGCACTTTCCTTGAATATAGGCAATATAGCTAGCTAGGAGGTTCAAAGTCACCCTGTATAACAGCGGATATACTTAGAATAGATTTGTAAATAACAGCGGAGTAGCGGATCTCCGGGGTCCGCGGATCCGTGTCGGTGTTTAGAAGTGGATTAATAAAGGATTTAGAAACACGGGCCTTCCGAGTTTCTGTATTCAATCGCTAAAAGGAATTATTATTTCAGTTATTCTGTCCCAAGATTTATTTATGACGATAAAGTGTTGTTGGTGGACAGAAACGTATACGTTATACTTTTGATAGGTAGGTAAGTTAAAATGAGTTTAATGTTAATTAAATTATAAGTAGTTTTTTTTTGTTAGCCATGCCATGCATATCCCAGAGCTGGGCAAAGGCTCCCTCTTTCTTTCCAGTACTTACTCTTTTTCTTTGATCTTTTCTATCCAATCCTTCTCAAATACTTTCAGTTCATCAGCCCATCTCGTCCATGGTCTTCCCCGTTTCCTGTAGCCATCTGATGGGACCCAGTTTGTACTTATTATTATTTGCTAATGGTTTTTAAAATGTGCAGCAAAGTCAGAGGGTAAATGAAAGGCTGTCAATCCATTTAGTAACGTCGCCATCGGTTTCGTGTATTTTTCTTATGCCACCCTCAATGGACAAGATTGGACTCTTGTCCATTGAGGGTGGCACCTTACTAACTCTTGTTAGTAAGGTGCCATAGACTATTTACTCCCGCAGCAACAATTGGAATCTACTGCAAATTTCCACCTGCACATTAGTTCGACACATCTTCCTTGTGAAGTTCAGCATCTATTTATCTTTCGTCCTTATGTGAGACCATCATGCATGAGATAATGCGCCTGACGTTGTGCTGCTTTCTTACCTTAGAATATATATACTTACTTCTGTGTTTCTTACCAACATCCCCGACTTTTGTGATGGAGCGCAGTGTGGTGTTTTTAACCTTACCAGTCAGCTTGATACGTAAAATAGTACCTAATATTAGAAAACCAAAAAAATTAAATTAAGCAGTGGTGAGCAAGCTGATTAGGCACTGGTTGTGCGTCTGTGAGTAAAGTTGCCACCTTTTTTTATGGAGGTAAAATAGTATTTTTTTCAAACTGAAAAAAATTTACCTAGGTAGTACTTTTAAAGGAAATTCAGGAAACGATATAGGACATATTTATTTTTAGTCATTATTTATTTTTCTCTACATATTTGTTATTACTTTTAGCTTTGGTTAACAGTTGTTACTATTTTGGAAATAATTATAGGAATCTGAGCAATTTAGGTCCATTTTAAAACTAAATTATTAAGCTCCATTCCTTTCTTCTCGCCATTTTATATTCATGAAGGATAAAAATATTTCCGTAAACAGAAAGTTGCAGTTATGGAAAGTAAAAGGAAATAATTTTAAAAGTATTTGGTGTTTTATAATACCATTAAGTTATACGCCCCACCATGAGGTGAATAACACCAGCACAGACACTAGTAAGTATATCGTTCCACAAAATGTAAGCTGCACGCGTCCCTAAGTACCGCCGCATGAAAACTGTAGCAGGTCGTACACTCGCCTGCATAATTAAAGTGCAATCACAGTTGTGGAGTTTGCCAGATAGTGTTCACGTACACTGCACCGCTAAATTGATTGAAATTGTGAAATAGGTGGAAGTAAATACTTTATAGTTCTGTATGTAAAGAGCAAAATAGGTACCTTCTTATAGTGATAATCTGGAAAAACCCATGGCATGTCTCTTTCCCTCTTATTGGCATTTACTGTTGCTAGAATGATGCGTCCATATAAAAAAAACAGAGTAGTGTAATTATACTCGCTTAATATTCAGCGAGCAGTGTTTATTCGTTAGCAATCAATCCACAATACGTCAGCCATTAAGCGCACAATGCCCAGAAAATGCCCAATCAAACGCCCGTCGCTTCGCATCGCAGACTAATGAGCGGTTTTGTCTTCATCAATACGATAAACGAATACGAATAAACAAAATCTAATAATAAATCTTTATTTCTCAAATAAAATATTGCAGTTCACTTACAGAGAAGTCTAGTGTATAATAATTGAATGCTCTAAACATTTCATACAATGTTTAGAGCATTCAAATAAATACAAAAAAATATATATAAAAAAGCAATGTAGACAGCCTTTAGGGGCGTCTATAAATTACGTGGGACATTTAGGCAATTATTACATTGCCCCGCACCACGCAGCGTAGCGCGTGAATGCGTGTTCTAACGTTGCTTGTAAGTACCTCCGTTTGTATAGAAAACACGCACAGTCCAACACACAGAAAACGCAACATGCAGCGTGATGCGTGGCAGTGTGAAAATCGCCTTAGGTGGGGGAGGGGGTCAAGTTGAATCTCACCCAATCTTGCAAATATCACGTAAATATTTATTTTGGTCAGTGCGGTCCACTGAGTATCAACCACTCGCTCTAATATCTTGTTAAGAGGCTCCTTTTAAGACGATATGATTATTTGTAAGGAAACGCTGGTATCATTCAAAATTTTAAGCTACTTAACCTAGATAACCCCTCAAACTATTTTATGAACCACTTTTTACAGTTTAAAGTGAGAACGTTAAGCTTTAGTTTGCATTTTGACGAAAAACGGCCACTTTTGGCAAAAACGCAAACTAAAGCTTAAACTTTAAACTGTAAACAGTGGTTCATAAAATAGTTTGAAGGATTATCTAGGTTTTACTAGCTTAACATTTTAAATAATATCTTCGTTTCCTTAAAAATAATTTATTTCAAATGGGGGTAGCACTGGACTCCGTATATCGTCTTAACAAAAACGGATACTATAAATAAAGGCAACTAATATTTATTATTCACAATGGTTGTTTACTCTTATTTTAGGCTTTACACTTACATTCTCAAAATTACTTTTCTTTATGCACAGGCTACTACCAAATGGATCACAACTATAAATAGTAAAACTAAATATAATTTAATCGAGCGTCCCCGTTCTGCAACATTGATCAAATCCCGCAGCGCAGTGAATATTCCTTATTCAGTGGTAGGCGCGGCCTTATTCAGTGTCCACAGCCTGGTTTATGCAACGTAGTCGACGTTGCATAAACCAGGCTGTGGACACTGCGGAAATATTTGATAACTGGCTGGTTTACTGTAGGCGTCTAATATCTACGCTTGCGTGAATTTGAACGACGAGTGATTTCATAAACGACTGCATCAAAAGCTAGCTCAGTGGCTACTTTCAGCAACGTGCTTTTAGTGCATAGGCTTATACATTTGTTTGTTTATATTTTACGTGTTGTTTCTTGTTAGTCTATGTGTCCCACAGTTGGGTAAAATCCTCCCTTCTAGCCTGTCATTGGTCTCTATTGCGAGCAATGCGATGATGACTTCCAAGTATCAAAAGAAGCCAACCTTGTTCCTTGGGTGACCTCTTTTGCGACGCAAGCCTACAGGCAGCGATTTGCCATGATACATGTTTAAAACGTCTTTACTAAGGTACAGAGGCATATACTACCCCAAACGAACCAAAACGATCAATAGTTAAACCTAACCATAATGTATTCGAGAGTTTATTTTTGCAAAATTTATCAAATCCCGCAGCGCAGTGAATATTTGTTATTCAGTGGTCGGCGCGGCCGACTACGATGCATAAACCAGGCTGTGGACACTGCGGAAATATTTGATAACTGGCTGGTTTACTGAGCTCACAATACGCTTCTGGTTTGACTATAAATCACCTTATTGTAGACTACAGTTTAAGTATTGAACGAAATGCCAAGCTGGGTCTAAAAAAATATTACTGAAACTATTTTAAGGGTGAATTCAGTCAATGATACTGAACAACTTTCCCCAAGGAGTATATATCGAAATATAAAAAACAGTGGCATACCGGGAGTACCGACAGAACAATGTGGTGTCGGTAACAGTGTCGCGAGTTCAATGGTTTTTAGGGTTCCGTAGCCAAATGGCAAAAAACGGAACCGTTATGGATTCGTCATGTCTGTCTGTCTGTCCGTTCGTATGTCACAGCCACTTTTTTCCGAAACTATAAGAACTATACTGTTGAAACTTGGTAAGTAGATGTATTCTGTGAACCGCATTAAGATTTTAAAACAAAAATAGAAGAAAAAAAAATTTTGGAGGTTTCCCATACTTAGAACTGAAACTGATTTTTTTTTTTCATTAAACCCATACGTGTGGGGTATCTATGGATAGGTCTTCAAAAATGATATTGAGGTTTCTCATATATACTTTTTTCTAAACTGAACAGTTTGCGCGAGAGACACTTTCAAAGTGGTAAAATGTGTGTCCCCCTGTAACTTTTAAAATAAGAGACTGATAAAACTAAAAAAAATATTTGATGTACATTACCATGCAAACTTCCACCGAAAATTGGTTTCAACGAGATCTAGTAAGTAGTTTTTTTTTTTTAATACGTCATAAATCGTAAACCTTTAGAACTTTTATATTATGTTACTTGCTGCTACAGAACCCTTCATGGGCGAGTCCGACTCGCACTTGGCCGCTTTTTGTTTCACGTGAAAGCAAGTTCCCTTGCGGTGGTTGTAGTGTGTTACTTTTTTTTTTTTTTATTTATTCTCCAAACTTATTCTATTTTTACAGGTTTATACCTAATACAAAAATACAATAGAACAGCAATTATTACATATCAATATAAACGATAACACCATAACTTATAATATATAAATGGCAACCTTTGTAAATTCACACAGAGTACACTGGAAGATGTTATGTTTGAGGAAAATCGGTTTAGCCGTTTAAAAGTTATTACAGGTTAACGCTTAAAAGTCAGGGCATTGGTAGCACGACTTGATATCCGTATCAATACGTATCGATAGTTCCGCCAAACATTACTAGAGTGCGTTCTTGACAGTTGGTTTTTTTAATTTGCCTAGCAGGGAGTTTTTGGCGGGAAGTCAAGGGGTTCGGTTGGGGTTTGCTTTAAATTATTTTACAAATTGGTGTTGTTTGGTGTTATAAATGCTCATAACATGAACAATGTGTGAAATAGTTAAAGTGGACAGTCATAGTACGGCTGTAGTGATATTTATTTTGCGGACAGTGTCTTGCGGTCTTCGGGCGTCGTCCGCCACTCAATCGTCTATGTAAACCAGTGGACTCGTATAGATTTGTCGCCAGAAGCTCCCTTGCAGCAGTCAAAGGCCTACACCACCCTTTGATTGTCTTGTTAGGTTAGGTTAGGATTAGGAATAAAGAACAAAATTAAAGATAGCCTCTTAAGGACTTGTATCCAGAGCCGTAAAATTATTATTATGTGAATTAAGGGTGAATTCAGTCAATGATACTGAACAACTTTCCTCAAGGAGTATATATCGAAATATAAAAAACAGTGGCATACCGGGAGTACCAACAGAACAATGTGGTGCCGGTAACAGTGTATTTAATTAAAAAAAAATTGCCTAGCAAATAAACTTGTTAGCAACAGGGTAGATGACTAAGTCAAAAATAAATTATCTATTCTGTTAAGACAATGAAACGTTACAAAATAGTGTCACTGCCATTGATCGTATCCATTTTCAATATGATTTTAGATTTATTAATGCAGAAAAACTGATACCTATTAAAAGCATTCATAATCTGACTCAAAAAATTATGACTTCACGGTTGTGGTTTTCATACAAATCCTATAGAAAGTGTTTGTTTTGAAGTTTAGAAAAATGTGTCTGATTTGAATAGTTGTCATCTATCGGATTAAATATTATTAATAAAAAACATTTCACTAAAATTCTCTATTTTATTGACAACAATAAATACATTTGTACATAATTTACATGAGAATAAATAAATTAAATAATCAACAATTTACTTCAATAATATTTACAAAAGTTTAAATTAATAATTTTACTACAAAATCAAACAATACGCAATGGCACTAATGTATTATATTATACAAAACAAATAAAAATTGTACTAAAGACATAATAACTTCTAATGAAATCGATTGGCTAAATAGCCTATAAAAATATACGAGTAATGTTAGCATTTTAAAATGAACCAACAAATTCAGCTCACTCCTACAAAATCTCATCTGCATGAGAAGGCTCATTTGTTTTGGCTTCCTCAGTAGGTGCTGTTGATGCAGGTGATGTGTCCCAAGTCTAATTAGAATCCAGTTTAGTATGTGGATTCTAATTAGGCTTGGGACACATCTATCAGCATGGAACAGCATTTTCCTATGCGAGCATTATCCTCTCTCGCTCCAACAAATGACGATTCTGAGTGACAGAGAAGAATAGCAGCATAGGAAAAAGCTGTTCCGGTCTGACAAATGTGTCCCAAGCCTAATTAGAATTCAGTTTAATGCTGGAAGATGCTGGAGAAGCCGAAGCAAATGGGCCTTCTCATGCATTAATTTGTGTGTCTGCAGAGCCACTTAATCCACGAACCACGTTTTCTAAAAATATAATGGAGATCTGAGGTCCACAACATTCTAAAGACTACCGCATTTCACATTTCAACAATCGCAAGGCAGCCTTCTACCTCTACTATATCTCAAACAACCTTCAATTAAATATATTTTTTAAATTGTATAACAAAAATTGTTACTTTCCTAAAAATACACATTATCACGCCTGTTTCCCTTGGGGGTAATCAGAAACTTTGAATCTCCACTTGCTACGATCCTTGCCTGCCTTTAGCCTCTTTCGCTTCGTCAACTTATAATTATTTTCATGCATAACAAAAATAACGTTTTATAAACTTTAATTTTTAATTCTGTACTGTAATGTAATTCACTAATCATTTTTTTCACAAACTCAAGAATCGCAAGGCAATTGACTATATTTCAAACAGGCTCCAATATTTTCTTCTGGACTTCTCTTCGCTTTCTGTTGTCCAAAATGAACGGACACCGCGAAGGGTGATATCGAGGTTTCCACCCGACACTGGTCGAAGCTGATCCCTGGACAGAAGGAATCGCCGCAGTGGTGGGGGTCACATACTCCGGGGACGAATGATGAACTCTGAAAAAGAAGAAAAAACCAAAAACTTGTGGTGTTGACTGGTGATTTGGCTGAATTCCAAAAATGTCAGCTGTCAAGTGTAAAAAATACAAAACATCTATTGATTGATGTATGTTCTTTTATTTAAGTTGCATCATAGAATAAGGAAAATGACAGTGAAGATAATAATTGAATTATACGTAATTGTATTAGTTGTTTCCAAGACGCCCCGGCAGGCCTAGATTAACATGGATGTCTGTCGTAAATAAGGATCTAAAGAAAGCGAACACAGAATCAGCGACAACCCAAAAGAGATCTCTTTGGAGAAGAACGATTAGGAGAGCCGACCCCAAATAGAAATGGGATAAGGCCGGAGGAAAAAGAAGACGTAATTGTATTAGTAATTCATAGTGAGTAAATATTGATGTCAATGATATTAATGTAGGTAATTAATTTTAAAGATGTTCCTGTAGAAGATATTATTTCTTTTTTATCCTAGCAGCACTTGATCGCCTCTCCTAGTTAATCAATGCCAAGACGGACAATCTGTATTGAATTATAGCTATAGAATTATCATTTTTTAAGGTGAAACAGACTCAAATAAAAAAATTCTAAGTAACTTACCGAGACGAAATATTCATTTTCGCAGGGTATAGTGATTCTATCTTGACATCTCTGCCGTCCAAATCTGCCACCAAGACCTGCCCCATACTTTCCATATCCGTAATACCTCAGTTTGTCATCTTCCTTGGTATAATGTTGAGCGTAAGGTGACCAATGACTAAATTTCCAAGTCTTTCCTTGATTATTAGCTCCAATATCGATAACATCTTTGTCTTTATTACTTTGGCCTTTTTTCCTTTTATTTTCAATTACCTTTTTAAACTTTCCCCATCCTCTATTGGTTTCATATTCTTCGCTTTCTCTGTCATCCCACCTTTGTCTCCTTTCGATTCTATTGCCATTTCTCCTCCAGTTTTCAACCAAATGCTTGAGATTTTCCTTCCGTTCTTCATCGCCATCCCAGGATCGGCCAGTCTGCCCCCATAGCCAAGATGGGAAGATAAAACTCCATATCTAAAGGTTAGTTTTTGTTAGTCTAACTACAGTAAACCAGGTCCAATATCTATACTAACTACATTATATACTTGTATAGGATAATATTGGATACTTTAATTAAATAGTCCATTAAAGTTTTAATATGTAAGGTATTGATTAAGGTATAATATTTAGGACATACAAATTCTTAAAATAAGGAATGTTTAACAATGATAAATATATAATTTCAAATATTTATTTTTATAAATGGAAGGTATAATATTATGTAATACTTGATTAAACTTGGAAGTATAGACCCATAATATACTAACAGGGTAATAAATAATATTATGTAAGCTTTTTTTGAAACATATATGTATGGTATGATGATGTTAAACCATGAAGATACCCCTGTACTTATTGGTATACATTTTTTTATTTACAATTGAAAATAGATTTATTTTTAAAAATAACAATTAGAAATTAGAATAACTCATAGGCAACCTAAATAAAATACTGATTTCAAACCTAAAATAAAATACTTGCCAGAGAGATATCTAGGAATAGATATTTTGATAACTAGTGACAATATGGAAGTTACTATTTTTTTTTTTCGTTGTAACAAACAATATTTTACCCTCCCAGAATTGAAACGAAATACCCTTTAATTTCACTACTTAAAAAGAGTGAAGCATTTTTTGTATCACATCTTAGCTTACAACAGTAATTGTTGTTCTCAGTGATAGATAGTAACATAAAAAAGTTATATGTTACTCGAACCTGATCTAACTCAAACAAATTTATCGTTTCTTCTTCATATATTTTATCTAATACTTATAATAGTTCATCTCTTACCCTTGATAACATCCCCGGCGACGCAGCAGGAGCAGCTCCAATTGGACTTGCTATATTAGGGTCAGCTCCTGATCCTTCCATTTCATCGTCTTGCGTTCCAGGGCCATCCGCTGGCATCATGCCTTCCTCTATCATCACAGAGTCTGCAAATATTAAGGGACTTTTTTAATTACAATTTTGGGATAAGTACACAATAATTATTATTAATAGGAACGATAAGGGGTTAATTTGTTGCTATGCTAAGTTATGTGTATAAGGGAAGAAGGGGCTACTAAGTTATCTACTTTGGCAGATGGATTAGAAATATTCTGTAAGTAAAAATATATTAAAATAATTGATATTGCTAAGGGCATGATATATATATTATAAAGATAAAATAAGTTAACAAAAAAATCATTGATGTATTATACCCAAATTAATTTTTATATTAATTCTTACATCTACCTACAGAGCATTATACTACACTCAAAACCATTATACCATGATATCATTAGATAAACGGGTACAAGTAAAATTCATAAAAACTAGTAGCAGAGGGATATAGGGTAACTACAGTACAAGGTGTTTCATTATTAACAGAAATCAGTATATTATCAGAAAACCAGGGACTACTAGCATTCATAGAAACCAGTATATTACCAGAAGGACATAAGGCAACTACAGGTTTACTACTAATAAATGCTTTAGAACCATCAATTGTTTCCACTGGTTGTTCTTCAGTGTCCATAGCTACAGTATCACTAGGAGCAAGATCAGTGTCAGCGGGTGCCATAGGTGGCATGGCTCCTTCAGGTAGCATTATGACCACACCCGTGAATGCTCCGTCAGTGCCATTGAATCCTGTTCCGGCTCCACCTGACTCGCCTGGCCCGTAATAGAATTCTAGAACGACATTATTTCCTTTTTGGTATGGCCTTCTTATTGTCAAGTCGAAATGGTTTCAGCGTAGTTTTAATTTCAAATAATCTTTGACCGGTATGTAGCCAAATATAGTGGTATGTGTTATGACTTAATATTAAAGTCTCCACTATTTAAGCAGATTTCGTTTACCACCCACACGTCCATCACGTCACGTTTTATTAGAAATCAGGTTTGCATTGGATTTGATCCCATTTTTTTTTCTTTATATTAAATTTTTTAGATAAGTAGGTATGTGTATGGCAAAAGTGCCTATTAGTATGCCTTTGGTTGCTTGCTTTTACTTGAATTTTAATAGCCCAACTAATAAATAGAACAAAATAAATATGGGAATTACAGCATTTTTCACATTCTTACAACAACGACCGCCGGATTTAATTCGACATGGTTCTACTTTCGGAAAACTTTGCCATTTCTTTGGCTTTGACAAGGCTATAATAGGCTATAATATCTTTCTATGCTTCGGAAGGCTTGTAAAGGAATTGTATTTTTAACGTTTATAGCAGCGACCTCATTATGATAGCGTGCAGCTCGCGTACGGTTGAGTAAATTAGAAACAAACCGCTTACCAGGGGCGCCAGACCCCGCGCCATTGCCTCCCCCTATCCTGAAGGAGCGGCTGTCGCATGGAGTGTACCGTACAGAACAGAAGCCGATGTTGCGCCGGACGCACGCTCTGTACTCGTGCCCTGCGAGGTGACGACCGTTGTACGCGTAGTTGAAGGTTTTTATGGTCCCTGTAAGTAAAAATAATATTTTATTTTCATAAATATGGCTTTGCCTCCATAAGCGAGAGATTTGCGACGATATAATAATCGTCGTGCCACCTGTTTCTCTTTCTCCTTACTTACGTATGTGTAATATACGAATATATAAAAATAAATTTAAAGATTGTGACATAAGCACAAGCAATGAATACCTAAAAGTGAATTGCAGCATTCTAGACCTGAAGTTTGTGACCCGCATCAATCATTTGGTGACCGCCCACTGCGCTCGTGTAATCGGGTACAAT
This sequence comes from Acrobasis repandana, assembly GCA_963576875.1. Taxonomy (NCBI): domain Eukaryota; kingdom Metazoa; phylum Arthropoda; class Insecta; order Lepidoptera; family Pyralidae; genus Acrobasis; species Acrobasis repandana. Next base: position 1,912,492 of record OY756230.1, on the reverse strand, counting down.
TCAGAATGTGGTTCCGACAGCCTACAACCGACGCTCTCGTTATTTGTGGCTAAAGCTCTGCTTTTCAGCATTGACATACGAACATATAGACCAGCTATCTCAAATATTGGCCCCTGTTCTATTTTAGAATATATGGCGGCCTGAATTTTATCATACGTTTTTTCAAACGATGAAGTTTGGTTGCTTACCGATGGAAAGTTATTTCTTTACTATACTACTGCATACTATACATACATACTATAATACTGCAGACGTACTATAACTCAATAAATCAAAACAGATTTCATTAGCAAGCTTCCACGGCCACCTAGTTGACTAAACAGCATGATGCATTAACTTAAGCCGTAAGAAAGAAATCACGAGCATTCTTCTTCTTAGCGAGTCTGAATGGCTAAAATCATTAAATGAGTGTGGCCACACTTCCCCTGTTCCCCTGTCATTAGCCGAATTTAGGTCGTTTATTGTACAACGAGCATTCGATTACGTATACGCCTCACCGGCGTAGATTAGGCTTTTAAGGTACAATCAATGAATAAGTAAAAAAAAATATTTTTTTGGATACGAGTAGTGTTAGGTATTTCAAGCAGCATTTTAAGTCTGACATAGCTTAACGTCTGGCATTTAATTATGACTGGCAGGACCAACTGCTTCATGCGTCATCCGAAGCTTGTATGAACTCGAGCACTGGCTTTAGGATCTAAAGTCGATATTACATTTTCTGTCTTGAAATGAACAATCTGAACTGACTCACCTTTCAAAACACGCAATATTCGTGGAAACAGACATTAAATTAAAACTGGTGTAGTAGCGGCTTAGGGCTATTACAGACGAGACATTTAGAAATCCAAGTGCCTTGTCTGCAAGAGTCCTATTTCATAATCAGATCAGACTGGGTAGGAATCTATTACTGAACTGGGTTTCTTTCGGCGTAACTTCATAGCTTTCTGTGAACAGAAATCTTCCTAGAGATATCTACGAACGATGTTTTCTATCAACAAACTTTTTGGCGAAACGTGCTATCTAGGAATAGAGATTTCTATTCGCCGTGCTTTCTGTATTAGTTCTGTATTAGTAGTCGTATTGTACAAGCGTGTTTTCAAATTCTCTTTAAAGTATCAATAATACCACATGGGCACGGAACCCTAAAAAATGACATTGTTTTTGACTTCAATTGCATTCTTACCATTGTTTTCAGTGTAGTACTGAAGACAATCATGGGGAGCCGAGTACGCCAAAGGCATCTGAGCCAGGCGCATCAGCCAGAGGCGAGGCATGTCGCTGCCTCGCATCCTGATCCTCAGACGCGTGCTCTTAGTGTCGGCTAATTCGCCAGCCTCCCGTTTCTCTGAGCCGCTGGAGAGAGTGTAGTATACTAAAACGAGACAAACATCATGTTTAAACCAAATCTTACTCCTACCTACGTTTATTCTTCCATGCGAATCTGGGTAAAAAGAAATAAATGGGCAAGTGCAATTCGGACTCGTACATGAAGGATTCTGTACCTCCGTACAATGTTTTAAAACGCTAAAGAAGCATGACGATTTCTTGTATGACGACCCCTTTTAATTTTTAACTTTATCTTATTTTTAGTATTTGTTGTTATGGTGGTCATAGTAATACATAATCGGTGAAAATTTCAAGTATCTAGTTAATGTCATTATAAAGATCTAGTTAAAAACGCTAAAAAACACGTTTATTGTATGACGACCACCTTAAATTTTACCTTTTTTTTTTTTAGTATTTGTTGTTATAGCGGCTATAGTAATACATAATCTGTGAAAATTTCAAGTGTCTATAGCTATTACGGTTCAAGAGATAAAGCCCTGTGACAGACGGACAGACGGACAGACAGCGGAGTCTCAGTAATAGGGTCCCGTTCACACCCGTCGGGTACGGAACCCTAAAAAAGAATTAATGCGATATACATAACTATTTCGTATATCGTGTAATTCATCTGTTTAATTTATGGTTGCCTGTAAGAGATTGCTTCGGCGATAAGGCCGCCTCTTGTACCTTATTTATTTATAAGTTCCGTAAACTTTGTAATTTTTTATTGTTTTTTATTTGGTGCAATAAAGATTTTTGTATTGTATTGTATTGTAATTTTTAATAAATTTATTGAATATTGAATTGTTGCTGTAAGTGGTTATGGTAGTTTATACTTGTACTTACAATGCTGTCCGTAATTTTGACCGCAGAGTGTAAAGTTGCTTTGTCCCTCTCCTAGAATCATGGCGTCCTCGTCACACACTCCTGTCGTCCTATTTGGTTGGCCCTGAAATATTAAATGTTTTTTGAAAAAAAAACGTTTTTTCGTTTTTTATTGTGAAAAAGAGAACTAAGAATAAGACCCAAACTCGATGGGGTTGATGTTGTTGACCCAGCCACCTTCCGGCTCCATCATCAGATCAGCTTCTTGTTATAATAGCATTGCATTGTCATCTGATTTACATTACAAAATCTCAATCAGAAACCGGGAAAACTTGCAAGATTTGACCAAAAAGAAAAAAACAACAGGGCAAGCTAAATAAAAACTTGTTAGAAAACTCAAGATGCAACTTTTATCTCTATGCTCCTCTGTGCTTTGGAAGGCACTTTAGGCTGTCCCGGCTGTTGCCAGACAGCATCTTAAAGCTATGTCAGGTGCCTTTAGTCAGCTTGAAAAATCTGGCACTAGTGTTGTTTGCAAGTTAAGCAACCTTGGCATGGTCCGAAATTGGATGGGTGACCACAAGTAGCATAAAATGTCGGTCTATATACGGTCTAAAACCACGCAATTTCTAACGAGAGTTATTTAAATCTATAAATATTCTCACTGTAGCATCTCGGTTTATCTACGACAATCTTGTTTTTATTAAATCTAGGCTAAATAGTGCGGTCTGTGCTCCGGTCTGGGTCTAGGGATAAAATTATTCAACAAACTCCCTAAAACAGTTACAAATCTACCTATGCAAAAATTCTAAATAGAAGTTAAAAACGTTTTGCTAGAAAATGCGTACTAAGACAAAAACGCGTGGAAAGTTTATATTGAAAAAATCGTCGCTTCACTTCACACGTGAAACTCAACTTTAAAATTGCTTATGGATACTTTTATTGCATTTTTTTTCTCGTATTTTTATGTAAAATATGTAAGGACTGCGATCAATGGGTGACAAATTTTAATATTCCCTCTTAGTAAGGTCCGTGAGCCCGAGCCTGGCAATCACTTAAATGTCCAGACTGGTGGTGGCGTCGTTGGTCGGGTCGCTGGATTCCCTCTAATATGGTTGAGTTCAGCAATGGCTGATCCATGCGTCAACTCGTGAACGGGTGCCGCCAGTAAGGACTGGTCAGCTTGGCTCCGTTTTCTTAAGACTACTCAGTGTTACTTACACTATCACGTCTTTATCCCTAACGAGGTAGACCAAAACCCAGGCCACTTTTAGCGTAATGGTGGGCATGAAAGTGGAAAAGGAAAATCATAATAGTGATGGGTTGCTAACCGCATCGCCTATTCATGATTTAGATTCTCGCCCATTCCCTCGATCGGCTTTTACGATCTGCACGGGAAGAGAAGCAGCTAGTCCATTCTATGTTTTTTCTTTTCACCCAGACCAGCAAAGAAGAAGTGTTACTTATTTCTGTAAATTGGATTTGGCACTCATTTGCAAGCTTTACATGTTATATTGTGATAACATTGTATTAGGCATAATATCCTTGTAAACTGACAAAGCCCTTCTGGCACGTAGGCGACCAATACTGTGCAAATGAGTTTCTTTCGGCGTTTCTTCTCAGCAGTGGTCGTTGCGAAACGCTAGAATCGGTAGCTTTTTTTTTAAATTAATTTTAATATTATAAATGAACATTACACGTAATGTACACTAAAATTACTGACGTGTAAAAGTGCCTGCAAAGGCCTAATTACTGAATAAATATTTGATTCTTGATTCTTGAAAGCTCCTTGCTTTAAAGGCGTTGTTAGCTAGAAAGATCTGCTACCAATGTTGCCTACTTGCACTAAACACAAACACTTACGATAGTAAACTGCACGAAGTCTATCCTTAGTTGCATGATGCCTGCGTGAGTTTTCCGGATAGTGACGTCACAGTCCTGCTCCGCACTCCAAGCTTCCGGGAACCCAGGGGACAGAAAATACGTCACGTTGTTCTCTATTACGCCACCGCATGTCACCTCGACTGAAATAAAGTAAAAAATGTATGCTTACAATATGAATGTAATGTGATATGATGTTATGTATAGTGGTGAAATGTTATGTAGTATGATGTAAGTAGTTTAAGACGAAACACAAGGGCCGTTTTTCCATACAAACGTAGTCCCCTGTTTCCTCCCTGGATAATGCCGGTAAAGTTATATTTTTTTCCCTCAATATCTACTATAGCCACTATTAGAATGTCCCTATGTTTCCGTTTTTTTTTTCATAAATGATTTATTAAAAGATATATGAACGTTCAAAAACCTAAAAATTATGGCCAGATTTTCCGCTGTGTTTAACATTCAGAAAACCAAACTAGACTAGATTATATAAAAAAATTAAAACATAGGAACACCGCTCAAGTCTGTTAATTCGTAATGAAAAAATACTTATATTGGTTAAGTTTTGAAGAAGAAAACAGGGGACTACAAATCGTTGATTTTCTGTTCTTTTAATAGGTATTTTCAGTCCAAGCTGCAGTATGTCTCTATCGCACTTGCTCGGTTGTAGTTTGGGCACAGCGCGACAGCAATAGATTTTACAAATACCTATTTTTCATCTCTCTAGCCCTTGAGGTTTCCTCTTAATGTAATGAATAGTGATGAAATGTGATGCAATGCAGTGTGATGTTATGTAATGTGATGTTGTGTTATTTAACGTGATTTAATAAGTAATGTTATGTAGTGTAATTTTATTTAATGTAAAAAATGTTATGGAATGTAATGTGCCCGAGGTGTGTTTTTCAGGATTTTTCTTCTTCAAAAGTGAATTACATATGGTCACCCTAGTACCCCAAGGATGCAAATAACCAACCAAAAAAAGCTGAAACCATTACAACGATTTAGCTGTGATTAAGATCGGCCGCGCCTGATATTAATTCTCCTTCCTTGGTAATGCATTTGTGCGAAAATTTTTACAACCAACCATCATCCGACTCAACCCTCCTTGGAAATGCAGTGGTTGCACGAGTTATTTAGCTTAGTACTTACCGCCTCTTGTAACATCCACAGCAAGAGATGAATTGGTCATATCCTAGGCCGGAAACCATACTGCAATATTCATATGCAATACAGAATTCAATCAGAAATCGAGTAGCGATTTACTGACAGTCGGGCGTCTGTCAATTACAGATCCCGTTATTCGTTGCATCTAGTAACCGCCGTCTGATGAGACTTGCGGTTTCGAATATAACTGCATACATGGATACTCTATCACATCACCATCCCAAGCGGGGAAGACAGAGCCCGGGGTCGCACCTCACCGCCATGCCACTCAAAACTAAAGTACCTGGGCGATCGAGCTTCGCTAGATGAAAACGCTAAAAAAGGGGTTTTCGAAAAATAAAATCGTCAATCAACTTATATACGAGCATTAAACTTAATGCCACGTACATAAAGTTCATATTACCATAATGCTTATGTTTAAAATCTAACGTCCCCAAAATCGTACGTAACGTTGTAGGCGTCCCTTTCCCGCAAATGTGCGGTGCAAAAAAACATAAGGGACACCTACAAATTTAGATACTTTTTTTGGGAACGGCTTTGCTACTTCGAAGACATTGTAGATTGTAAATATAAAGGGCCTTACATAATAAACTGAAACTATTTTAAGGGTAGATTCAGTTCATGATACTGAAGAACTTATCCCGAGGAACATATTATATCGAAATACCGACCAACTAATCCGAGTTTCTTTGGAAAGCAAAAAATATTGTTCATACTTCGATATATCTTCCTTGGGAAAAGTTGTTCGGTATCATGGTCTGAAAAATAGTATCAGCAAACATCCACCTCCTGATTTCATTCAACCATCGGAGGAACTACCACCGGGTCATGAACCACCTGGAAAAGCTTAAATCGCCTCGGAACAGAGGAAGGCCGATGCAGGCATAGTTTGACCCGATGGCGTTATATTGACCCAACTGCAACACAGTGTCAGTGTGGTCATAACGACCAAACTATGTCCTACCTCCGCTTCTGCCCATCGTGCCCCACCAGCTGCACTAAGCGTGACCTATGTGAGGCTACAGACAACGCTGTGAAAGTGGCAACCGTCTGAAGGGAAAAAAAATATAACATTTTAAAAGAAGTATGTTTTGTTAGACAATATAGTTCTCTACCCAAACTCGAGAACGTTAAATCCCGTATTCAATATCGGTTCCCAGAAACCGAAATATTAGGTCCTTACATATGAAATTGCCGTTCAGTATCAAAAAAGTGAAACAAGTTTTTTTTAATGAAATTATTATTTAATCAATCGAAGTATGCGCCGTTGTTATCGATACACTTCCGCCATTTTATAGGCAGATCATTGATACCTTTGGAAAAAAAATCCTGGGAGCGAGAGTCTATGAACTGTTTGAAGGCGGTTTTGACTGCCTCATCAGATTTGAAATTTTTTCCTTGTAAAAAGTTATCCAAATTTTGAAAAAAGTGGTAATCGGTTGGGGCAAGATCTGGAGAGTATGGTGGGTGACGCAGAGGTTCCAGTCGCAGCTCCTCTAACTTGGCGATCGTTTGATGTGCAGTGTGTGGTCTAGCGTTATCCTGAAGGAGCAGTGGGCTAGAGCAATTCATCAGTCTCGGTTGTTTAATGGCGAGCTTTTCCATCATTGTTTGCGATTGTTGGCAATACAAGTCTGCAGTAATCGTCTGGCCTGATCTCAAGAAGCTGTAGTGGATAACACCAGCACTGGTCCACCAAACACTAACCAGAATCTTCTTTTTGGTCAGTTTTCGCTTAGGGCAAGGTTTTGCCGGTTCTCCAGGGTCAAGCCATTGTGATGATCGCTTCCGATTGTCGTACAGGATCCATTTCTCATCACAAGTCACGATACGGTTCAAAATCCCCTCATTATTGTGGCGATTAAGCAAAGAAACGCAGCAAGCAACGCGTGTTTGTTGGTTGGCTTCAGTCAATTCGTGCGGTACCCACTTTTCGAGTTTTTTAATTTTTCCGATTTGGCGCAAGTGGATAAGTATCGTTTTGTCACTTACGCCGAAGGCTGCTGCTAATTCAGAAGTGGTTTGAGATGGATCCGCTTCCACTATCGCCTTCAATTCTTCGTTATTCACTTGAGTATCAGGTCGTCCACGAGGCTCAATGTGTAAATCGAAATTTCCAGAACGGAAACGTTGAAACCAAAAACGCACCGTTCGTTCGTTAGCGGTGCCTGGTCCATACACGTCGTTAATTCTTCGAGTCGTTTCTGCAGCACTGGTGCCACGGTGGAACTCGTATTCGTAAATACCGTGAATTTTCAATTTGTCCATAGTTGTTGTTATAGCAATGTTGAAACTCAAACAAATGATGTTAAAACAAATGAAATACGAATTTTAAAACAATATTTTTCTGGCTTTATTTTGAAATAAATTTGAATTTGGAATTCCTAATGAAACGCAAGATATTTGATTTTAAAGTTGCCAGTATTGAAAATCGGCAATTTCATATGTAAGGACCTAATATCAATCAAAGGCAACGTTGTTTGCAGCAAGTAAAATACCTAATACTTAGGTCTGATTAAGTTCTAAGGTTCAAGGCAATTGATTTATTGTAAACATTAACATGCAACGTGTTTTGCAATTATAAATTATATTACTTGTGTAGTATAATATGTATTGTATATTTTTACATCTTATAATGGATTTTCACGCAGCTAACCGGTTTCGTGCGGGTTTTCCTCAACTTTTTGTTCTTGTAAGCTTTGGCGTGAAAGTTAAGAAAGCCGTGTATTCAATTACACGGGTATCAGATTCACGGTAACGCTGGCTTTGTTTTTGTTCATTTAATTTTATTTATATATTTATTATTTAAACTTTATTTGCACCGTTAAAAACAATATACAAGTAGCGGACCTAATGCCACATGGCTCTCCCGGTCCACTAATAGACCAAGCAGAAAATATATGTGTTTAATTGAGATGAGATTGTATGCTAATATAAATGGGATGACAATGTAATTTTATTATAACAAGAAGCTGATCTGATGATGGAGCCGGAGAGTTGCTATAGGAACCTTGTAATAAAACAGCCTAGGCGCGTAAGAAGCCCGTGGTACGAGGTGAATTATGTGAAACAGGTTGAGTGAAGTTGTCGGTAGGTGTAGTAGATTTAGGAGCCCATACCACTGGTATGACTCTCCATAGATTTAGAGTAACATATATACCTACTACTACTACAAACGAAACAATTTATCTGTACACATGTCGATTTGTGATACTTAGGGTCGCACCGCAGAATTAATTTAATACTTACCTACTATGTAACGAGTTCGACATATTTACGATTATATCTTTCTATACCGGGAGATTTGCGAACACTATGACGTAAAAAATATTCTGTTTTATATGTATTTAATGTTACAGCTACATAATATCACTTCACAAATATTTTTTTGTATGTCCATTGTCCATTTCACTATTATTTCAATTTACTGATTATTATTGAGTCATTTATAATGTAACGCACTAAATTCACTAATTCACTATTGTAATATAGTCATATGCATATTCGGCGCAAAACTATACGGTAATTATTTGAAAAAATTCAATAAAATTAAACAAATGTTTATCTTATTACGCTTCTACGCATGGCTTGTCAAGTTGCCATTGTCAACAATGGCATTTTAGCACTACACTATAACCCGCGGAAATCTACTTGGCATCTGCGTGTATGTGATTAACTGTGAGCCTATGTATTTTTACCGGTTTATACTGCTGTCGATTGATAATCCCTCTCGCTCTTGTATATTTCCCGCCAATGCGAGAGAGCGAGAAGGGTATATATATCAAGATGGTTGCTGGGTAATAACGTGAAATTATATTGTTGCTTTGCTACCTGTTTTTATCATTTGGAAATCTATGAAATATGTGTTCTTTGTTGTAATCGGTGGATAAACCATTATTATATGCCCATCTTCTCACCATGATGGTTACTATTGATTGACAGTTCTCAAGACAAGATACGTCGTGTATTGCGTGCGGCTAGTAAGTTCTAAACCCTAGTTTAGAGCACAGAAAGGTACAAAAAGTGCGGGGAAGAAGTGCGGGGCCGCCAATTTGCGGGAGACGCTGTGAGATTCCATTCTGTTTGACTCTTATGTATTATGTGCCCATACTATCCCAAACTTAGAGCGATCTTCTGTATTATCAATATTAACAAAATACTCACTTTGAAATAAAAATACAGCAAAGTTCAGGACTAACTCTAGTCACTATATGACTCCAAAACACGATTGCTTAAAATTTTTTCGATAGAAAAAAAATGCGAAGTTGCCTCCAAATCACTTCCAAATTATACTAAAACGGCTAGTATTCAAGAAATACAATAAATTAACCCTTGTAACTTTGGATTATGATTGTGTTAAACGTAAGGCAGTCATCATATTATGTCTTATTTTTAAATAACTCTTAAATATTCTTTATAAAACGAAAAAAACCTAAAAAACCAAAAAAGCGTACGCCGCTGCCCGCGTTCCCGCTCACTGTCTCGCTTCGGCTAGAGTAAATTTCTGTGCGGGGCAAAATTTAGAATATAATAAAATTTAGATTCTGGAGTCAGGAGCCCTCTTAACTGTCAAACTCTCTCCATGGTTTGTTTAAATGTTTGGCAGGGAACTACGGCCGAGAGCGATATTATAACACAATTTACCTTACTTATATGTTAACTCTAACCGACGCTCTCATTCCGTATTAGCGTACGGGCGGACGCTGTTGGCTCATAGCCCAAGGGCGCCAATTCAAAGGAGCGTTCTTGAGAGCGTATAGAAATTACATGTTATAATTTGTTAACATTATATTATTTGTAAATTAACAGATATATGACAAAGCTCTTCTGGCGCGTAGGCCAATACTGTTTAAATGAGTTTCTGTCGGCGTTTCTTCTCAAAAGTGAACGTTGCGAAACGCTATCGGTAGGTTTTCTTAAAAGAATCAATTAATTATACACGTAATGTAAACAAAACTTATTCACTTGTAAAAGTGCCTTATCATCATTAATTCAGCCGCATAAGGTCCACTGTCAATGTATGTAAAAGTGCCTACAAAGGCCTAATTACTGAATTTTAACCAGAATCCTCTCCCAATAAAAGAAAGATTTGCCAATAATCGCCAATGTTGGTGATGATGGTAACTATGAAGTCATTACACATGCCGTTTCTGCCCGTCTAGCTGACGCATGCGGCGGTGCGCGCGTTAAAATTTTTGACAATCCTACGAGAGCCTCAATTTTATATGTATATGTAATAAGTTATCTTCATGCTAAATTTCATTCTAATCAATTCAGCCGTTTTGGCGTGCAAGCGGAACAAATATCCAGACATCCATACAAACTTTTGCATTTAGAATACGTAAGTATGCACAATGCACATACCTACCTTCACACCAACGCCGGATTGTTCAATAGACTCAATGAACTTCGCTCACTTAGCTCGAAATTGTTAATTAGATATTATTTACTTATATTTTTAAAGAGGAGCCAGCAAAGGGCGCAATAGCGATATTGCCCAGCGGCACCGGTTGTGCTAAGACCTACGCCGCTTCATTTATTTTCGTTCAATATAATTGAAGAGAACAGGTGATTGTCAGGCGGGCAAATGCTCATTGACTTATTAAGTACCTTACTCGAAACTGGGAGTTCCGGACGAGAATAAAGGATTTTGCGACGCGATACCAAATATGATTATAAATGTTACCATAATATAACCCAATAGCTTAGTTTTATTTAAAAAAAAATCGTTCAAGTCGTGTCGGACTCGTACTTCAAGCGTTGCGTACCTCCGTTCAATGTAAAACGCTGTAAAAAAACAAGTTTCTTGTCTCTTTGTCTGTTCATTTCTCTTTAATTTTGAACTTTATTTTATTTTTAGTGTTTAATGTATAGCGGCCTAAGTAATACATATCGGTAAAAATCAAATTAGTTAATTTCTAGTTATGCCATAATAACGCTGAAAAAATACACGTTTTTACTATGACGTCCTTTAATTTTTAACTTTATCTTATTTTTAGAAGTGAAAATTTCAAGTGTCTAGCTATTACGGTTGAAGATATAGACCCCTGTTACAGACGGACGGACAGATGGACAGATAGCGGAGTCTCAGTAATAGGGTCCCGTTGGCACCCTTTGGGTACGGAACCCTAATTGCATACCTAGTCGATATTTTAATAGGGTTTTTTTTTTAGGCATTCAAGATGCAGATCATATGGTAAGAGCATAGTCGTATTGAGACTAAGGTCGCGGGTTAAAGTCCTGCTCATTTAGTACTGCATCTTGAATGCCTAAAAAAACCCTATTAAAATATTGATTGGCTTTCCTACACTCTAATTGATTTTCAACTTCATTGTAAGATGGGTTAAATCAGATACCTACTTTACTTGTAATAGTGGGTAGTAGTGTTGGTGACGCAAACCTAGTGCGTGTAGGAATATCAAATGGTGGCGACATTCGGCGTGCGAAATTGAACACGTGATGGCTCAGATGGTAAGAGCATAGTCGTATTGAGACAGGTCGCGGGTTCAAGTCCTGCTCACGTGGTATGTTTTCACCATTTCATATTTCATTATTTAATCTGAGTACCGAGTCGATAGTTCGGGTATTTTTTTAATATTAATATTTGTTATTATTTCAAACAAGCGGCTTGCCCCGACTTCACATAATCTTTTCGAGCTACTCCCAGTAGTCTTCTACATTTAAGATTTTAAAATATGTTTACAGTAATTCCCAACAACACTTTCCATTTCTAAACTGAAGGTATAAGACGTATAAATTATACTGTCCACAGTGTCTACTCTTATACTCCTATTTGGTAGATTAGTCTAGTACCTACCTACTTTCTATTTCTTGTAACTGAACACTTTCTCCAATTCGATGAATAAATCGATGATGTTTAATAAATTACCCAGTCATCTTAATTTCAAGGAAAATGTTCTTCCTTGCTGGTTTGGGAGGAAAGAAACAACTTAGAATGCACCAGCTGCTTCTCTTCCCGCGCGGATTGTAAAAGCTGAACCGGGAATGAGCGAATATAATAAGCGATGCGGCTAGCAACCCATCATTACTTAGATTCCCTTTTTTATCTTAACGCCCACCATCACAATTGCATTCACAAGGAGGGTTAACGTCGAGCGGTTGTAGAACTTTTCGCACAAATACATTCCCAAAGACGGTTGACGTCAGGCAGGCGGCTGGTCGTAAAACTATAACCAAATCATTTAAACTGTTCCGGCTATTTCTTCTCCATTTTGCAAGGTCTTTGGCATCCTTGGGTGAACATTGACATGCGTGTTATATTTGGAGTAGAAAAAGCGTAAAAACGCACCCCGGCTCCGAAGCAGCACAGCTGAGGATGCAACCGGGAATGCGCTTAGACGAAGAAGTGATATGTTATTAGTACTCGTATATAACTAATATTTGCTGTGTCCTAATACGACTTACGTTTTTGGTTTTCAAACTGAATAGTATGAAAGTTTCAATCCAACATGACACTCCAAATCGGTGTCGATTCATTGCTATGTTAGAAAATATATTTCATCACCACGAAATGCGCATTTGTTGTCTTATTAACTGACACTAAACCTAGATTGACAGACAGACAGACGGACCATAAACAATGATGTGGCTTTCGGATGAAAGTGGGTTGTATTTTGTATTGGCGATAAATCCTTATAAGTTATGATTTACGAGACAATTGCAAAGATAATTGTAATTTGTAATGTATTGAATTGTAAGATGGGAGTTTCTAAGCTTTCAAATAAAACAGAAGTATAATTTGCATTGCTAGCATAGCAAATACAATAGATTTTAATTGTTTGTCGGTCACCAGGTGACCGAAATGGCGTTTAAAGACTAACCTCCTTAATTATAAACCTATTTTAGTTAAAATATGTTTTGTCTCTTTCACTCATCATCATCATCCGAGCGTATTTCAGGTTGCATCCTGAGCGGTAACGCTTCAGAGCACGGGGTCCGCTCACTTTTTGTCCCTATCAATCTTTACATTATTTAACATTGCAAGAACAAGACAAAACATAAACCAAAATAGGTTTAGCAAGCGTTACGATTTATTTTATGAATAAGAAGGTAATTTTTTTTTTATGTCCTGAATATCTTTCCCCAACAAATTATTTCGATTATTTTATTAGTTTTCGCACCGTTCGAATCAAAATATTGTGTCTCCAGTTTTTTGATTTATTTAATCTTTATTGTCCATCAAAAACAAATTGTACAGAACAATAGGCGAACTTAACGCTAAAAGCGTTGTCTACCAGTCAACCTTTGGTCCTTGAGTCTAAATATGGGTTTCATGATAAAGGTATAGAATTCCTAAAAATATATTAAATTTACAGAAGGTAGGTACTTATAAACAAGTAATTATTTAAAAATATTTTTAAAAACAAGCTTTTATAAAAAATAATAAACTAAAAAGCTTAAAGTTCTCCTTAAGCTCAAGACAAATCAATTGCGTGCAATCTCGGTGGGGTTATGGTGTTTTATCACAGAGATACTATACTCGTATAAGTTCATTGGTACATACCATAATATTGCATTGTCACATAACATAAGTAGGTATGTGAAGTTTCAACTCGATAGAAAAATGGGAAGTAGGTCTAATTTAGCTTGCAAAATTTGATAGACAACGGGACAGGTGATATCTTCTAAAAATGTCGTTGATTCGTCAAAGGCTGAAAGTAGATAGGCCATTGGTGTTATGCAGGGTGTCTCAAGGCAGAGTTAGGACTCTAAAATTGGATATCCGAAAAGTCTCTAGTGCAAATCTCCCATTTATAAATATACTCGAATGAGGACAGCACTGCTGTCAACAAATACACCTTAAATGATATAAAAAAACATACTAAATATATAATTTTAGCACTCTTATCTAATAACGGAAGGCTACCCGACATTTCATCTCGTCAGACGGACGTTTTATGAGAAATGTATCTCAAAGGACGATGATATTACTTGTACCGAAATAACATGTCGTATTTTGAGTACAAACCAATGACATAGCTAATATCATCTGTTACAAATGGTGATTTTCCCTTATAAGAAAAGTCATAAATTTCCGAAAAACACCTTAAAGGATATCCTTAGTCGGAGGGAAGGATTGAAAAAACACGTTTTTTGTATGACGACCCCCTTTAATATTTAACTTTTTTTATTTTTAGTATTTTTTGTTATAGCGGCCTCAGTTACACATAATCGGTGAACATTTCAAGTGTCTAGCTATTACGGTTCAAGAGATAGAGCCCTGTGACAGACGGACAGACAGCGGAGTCTCAGTACAATCTGGTGTCAGATTTTTCAAGTTGCTTAATTAAAAAACAGGCATCATACTAATGACAGCCGGAACCAAAAGGTTTTAAAGTTTTAAACGTGCCTTCCGAAACACAGAGAACCGAGAATTTTTTTAAACCACATGTGGATCTGTGGAAAAGCTCAGACGCAACAGACTAGGATGGTATGGACATGTAATAAGGAGGGAGGAAAGCCACGTTACTAAAAAGGTACTTAATTTAAAGGTTACTGGATATAGGAATAGAGGAAGGCCAAAGAAGTCTATTCACTTCTTCCATATCTTGATAAAATAATAAAGAAATATAAATATATACGGACAAATCATACAGATTGAGCTAGCCCCAAAGTAAGTTCGAGACTTGTGTTATGGGATAATAACTCAACGATACTTTATTTTATAACAAATACATATATAGATAAACATCTAAGTCCCAGGTCAATCAAAAAAAGATAATTTTCCATCATGACCTGACCGGGGATCGAACCTGGGACCTCCGGTGTGACAGCTTGGCATGATGACCACTAGGCCACAAAGGTCGTCAAAACAGAATGTAACAAGTGGCTTGACAAAGAATAGAGGAATGGGAGGATGGAAAAGACTCACATGCTGTCATTCATACCCCACGAAAAGTGGAATAAGGTGAGGAAGAAGATGATGTCTGCGGACTTGTGGATATAAAGATTTCTCAAGGTCCACGGATGGCTTACTCTAACAACTAATACTATGTAAGCCAACTGGGCTATCGAGGTCCTCCTCGTTTGAAACTGGATAGAAGCTGCTAATTACAAACATAGCAGACTAGGCTATTTAAGCAAATAACTTAGAAATTGTTACAATGGTTTTCTAAAAGTTTCAACATAAATAAAAAACCAGACTGCCGTGTGGTTCCCGGCAGAGTAGAATAGGACCACTCCAAGTCTTCCCGTGGATGTCGTAGAAGGCGACTTAGGAAACACAAGCTGAACAAAACTGCAGTGCGACCTCTCCAACCCGTCTGGCCAGCGTGGGGAGTGTAGGCCAAATCCTCTGACTGCTACGACTAATATATGGCTCTGATGATGGTGATGAAAAAACCAGACAAATGGAAAATTATTCATACTCTACCGAACAGTTTTATTCCTCTTAAATGTAGATAGACAGATGATGCCCGTGCCGGCCACGTGTCAATCGCCGGCTTGCACTCCCGAAAGCCCCCCAACCAGAGAAACGTTGTCCCTGGGAAGACTCCGCTAGCTAATTTCGACGAAAAGTGTTCACTCTTCCCAGTGACATTTTAGGGAAGAAACAGCTACTTACAGACACAGCAGACGCCCAGACCGTGAGCGCAGTCCCCGGTAGCCTTCCCGTCCCGTTGCCTGCAGTCGTAGGGGTTAAGACAGATGCCCGCGCGGGCCACGGTGTCAATCGCCGGCTTGCACTCCCGCTCGCCCCCTACTGGGAAGAAGTTGAACACCCTTCCCAGGGACAGGATGCCTGCAAAAAGAAACATACCTATTAATCTAAAGTAGGAGAAAAGGTGCATGTTGGATATAATAGAGAATAGAAGAGGAAATATGTTAGGTCATCAGCTACGACACGAGACTATCATTAAAGGAAAGATAGAAGGGAAAAGAGGACCAGAAAGGCCGAGGCATGAAACAGATAAAGGAGAAGGTGAACGTCGCGTCGTACAGCGAAGTAAAACAGCTGGATAGGAGAGTCAAATGGAAGCTACAGAATTCATACTCCACCGACAAGAGCATAGCTCTTATAATAGGTTGGGGAAAAAGTCTTTTCGCATTTTATATGAAAATTCAAAACATTTTTTAATATAGTTTATTTACATTTAACTAAAGTATCTAGGTACCATTTTGTTCGATAACTTTTTGCCATCTTATAGGTAGGGACATGATCCCATTGCTATAGAAATTTTGGGGCTTCTGATCAAAAAACTGCGTCAAGTAGTTTTGGCAGTCCTCTCGTGATGTTAACCTGACACTGCCTAAAGAATTCTGAAGAGACCGAAACAGGTTGAAATCTGAAGGTGCCAGGTCAGGACTATACGGCTGATGCATTAACACCTCCCAGCCAAATTCTCTTAATTTTTGCTGAGTGTTTAAAGATGTGTGAGATCTAGCGTTATCATGATGAAAAACCACACCCCTTCTGTTGATTAATTCCGGCCGCTTTATCTCAACTTCTTGCTTTAATCTTATCAGTTGTTCGCAGTAGAGTCACAGGCCGGAATCTCCTAAGGTACGCGCAATATGCGTCCCCGTTCCCCGTCCCCGCACCTCTTCCCCGTTTTCGCCTCGATGACTCACGTTGGCCGTCAAGAACCGGGGGAGAGGTGCGGGTGCGGGGAACGGGGACGCATATTGCGCGTACCTTAGGAGATTCCTTTCTGTTTACTCTTACTGTATTCTGTGGTAGAGTTCTGAATCGATGGTCCTGCCTGGTGGTAACAGCTCATAATGAATAATGCCCTTCCAATCCCACCACACACACAGCATCACCTTGTTGCGAGTTAACCCGGGTTTCGCCACAGTCTGTGAAGCCTGACCGGCCTTTGACCATGACCTTTTTCGCACGTTCTTGTCGTACGTGATTCACTTTTCATCAAAAGTTATCAATTTCTTCAAAAATGGTTCGGTCTCATTACGTCGTAATAAAGAATCACAAATGAGTACACGACTCATTAGGTTTCTTTCAGAGAGCTCGTGAGGTACCCAAATATCGAGCTTTTTTGTGTACCCATTTTTTTTAAATGCGTCAAAACTGTTTTGTGGTCAATTCCCAGTTCTTCAGCTACGTCGTAACTACTGATATGCCGATCTTGCTCCACTTTTTCAAAAATAGCATCCATTTTATCCGTAACAGAGCGACCAGAGCGACGTGCATCTTTGACATCAAAATTTCCGGATTGAAAACACTTAAACCAAATTTGTGCTACTCTCACAGACACTGCACTAGGTCCATAAACATCGCAAATTTTTTTCGCGGCTTGCGTTGCATTTTTCCCTTTTTGGTAGTAAAATGTATCTAATTTCTTCATTAGATTCACTCATTTTGACGGTAAGAAAAACAAATGAAAATCACGCATTTTCCTAATTTGAATTTGGAATTATCTTCTTTAAAATTTAAACTTTTAAATGATACCAAAACCAGCCAGGTACAAATAGTATAAGCCTTAGTGGTTTTATTACAAGTTCATACATACTATATGCGAAAAGACTTTTTCCCCAACCTAATACATAGGGCGCACTGTAAGTTTCCGGAACTGGCCACTTACATAAACAATATTTAAAAATTTATTGCAACATTTGAAAATAGAACTCTTTGGCTGTAGAATGCAGTTTGTTTCATCTGACTGTCTTTTGTTTTTACCTTGTGGCGCCATTTAAAAAATTGTGTGTCTGCATCAACATGGATTTAACTCGGGAAAATTTTCGTAGTATGATTTTCTACAATTTTAAGTGTAATTTGACAGCTCAACAGAGCATCGCTCGGCTTGAAACAGCTTTTGGCAATGAAGCACCATGCAAGACAACTGTTTATAGCTGGTTTGCAGAATTCAAGCGTGGTCGTATTAATCTCAGTGACGAATCTCGCGATGGTCGGCCGTCCACCGCTGTGACCAACAAAAACATCAATGCTGTGCGCCGTATGATTGAAACAGACAGGCATGTGACCTACCATGAAATTCGCGCATCCTTAGAAATAGGCATGAGTCAAATACAATTAATCCTACACAAACATTTGGGTGTGAGAAAGCTGTGCTCGCGGTGGATCCCACACAACTTGACCGAGGCTCAAAAAACGGACCGCGTCACTTGGTGCAGTGCCATGCTTACCAGATTCAACGAAGGTGCGTCAAATTTGGTGTGGGACATAGTAACAGGTGACGAAACATGGATTTATTGCTACAATCCAAAAACAAAGCAGCAATCGAGCGTATGGGTTTTTCAAGATGAGCCGAAACCAACCAAAGTGGCGCGCGTGAAAAGTGCATCTAAGCGGATGATTGCTTCTTTTTTTAATAAAACTGGACACGTGGCTACTGTTGCTTTAGAGAATCGTCGTACAGTGAATAGTGACTGGTACACGACCATTTGTTTGCCGGAAGTTATTGACGAACTCCGTAAAAATAACCGTAAACGCCGTATCATCCTGCACCACGACAATGCTAGTTCTCACACGGCCAGACAGACAAACGACTTTTTGAAGGCGAAAAATGTAGAACTCATGAGTCATCCTGCATACAGTCCCGACCTGGCACCTTGTGACTTTTTTCTGTCCCCAAAAATTAAGAACCAATTACGCGGTCAACGATTTTCATCACCAGAAGAGGCTGTCGAGGAGTATGAAAAACACGTTTCAGAGGTCACCACAGAGGAGTGGCACAAACGTTTTCAAAACTGGTTTCATCGAATGAAAAAGTGCATAGACGCCAAGGGAGATTATTTTGAAAAACAATAAATTAATTTTGTACCTTTAATAGTATTTTTTCATATTCATTCCGGAAACTTATAGTGCGCCACGTATATAGATAGATAGATAATATAACTGAAGCGGTGGTGGCCAAACGGCTTAGGTTACTGGCTGTCAGGCACTAATTCGATCCTCGCTACAAGCGACTTGTACTTGAGTTTGAACTCATGTACGCATATTTTTAACTACCACTTAATTCGAATGAAGGAACCTGCACATTAGTTCACTAGCTGTTATAATTACTATTAAAAAATGTTTCTGAATGGCGTAGTATTCGGCCAAACGAACAATCAGGTAAATAAAATCAAGAAAACAAATATTCTCTAAATTATGCTATCGATTGAACGTCATCTGAGAAACATAATTCCATAAATAGTGTTTCTGAATGGCGTAGAAAACCCGTAAGATTAGAAACTAACTTGTATACCCTTATTTAAGTATAGTAGGATTAGTAGGTATTAAAAATGCAGATTCTTTTCAGTTGAAAACTGCAGCCTTTGTTGTATTTAATAGTGTGTAATAGAGTAAGCAAACATTTTGTTTCTTAATATTGCTTTAAAGTTTAACATGGCTGTAACGTATCAGTCGTACGTGTGGCAAGGCTATGGACTCCCATTAACCTATTTCCTCGCTGCAATAAGGTGAGGGTGCTAAATATTTCATGTGTTTTGTTCCCCGAGACGAGACTTCTTGTTAATCTAAATATTTCATTGTGACTTTGGGCAGGTCAACTGCAAAATTTGCACGGAGTGAGAAAAATGTAACTTTAATGCTGGCTACTCAACAGGGAGGTAAAACTGATTTTAATCCCCGATGAATAAAGGCGTTAGAGGGTGTCCATAAATTATTTATTTATTTAAACTTTATTGTACAAAATACAATTTCATAAGAATTTAAATATATATATTTTTTTTAATTCAACAATTTATTTCACTAAAACTAAACTAAAATCTAAATTAAAAAACTAAATTAATAACTAAATTTAAAAAATAAAACTGTGTTAAAAAACTAAATGTTGATCATGTGGCATGGTGCCAAGAACACTGGCTGCATTCCCGCGCTGAATGGCTACTGCAATTCTCTGCGCGAGATATGAGCCAGCCCTCTTGTCACCAGCGGCGTCGACGAGCCGAGGTGTAATTTTTTTAATAAATTGTTTTGTGCTTGGTCCAAGCACAAAACAATTTATTAAAAAAAAAACCACGGACCAAAAGTTTCGACGCCAAGCGGAACAAAAATATAATCATTAGATAAGGATGAATATTTGCGCCGCTTGGCGTCTTCTGCGGTCGCTGCCACGGCTCCAGCCCTTAACACTGTGGCTCCGAGGCGAGAAGGGGCAACCGTGTCGACGCATGTCACGTCCCACACGAGTGCCCTCCCTCGCTCCCAAGGGATGAGGGTTAATCCATCTGGACGCTTGCCATCATCGCGAGTTATCCCTACAGGTTCTAACACATTAGGGATGTCGATGGTGGCAAGCGCCCTTTTAACGATATTGTTAATGGAGCCGTGGCGTGAAAATCTGCCGGCACTGCGTTGGCAGTGCAGTCCGTGAAGTCCCTTCTTGTCGAAGACGCTACCACATGAACAAAGGTGGCTTTCGACAATAGCAGCACCCAGTCTAAGCCCAACTACAATTCGGAAGCTGCCATTGTCGAAAAGTGTTCCGAGGTTGGCGAAGGTAGGATGTGCGTGTAACCATTGACCAGATTCGTGTTCTGAGACGGCAAGAAGCCTCGCGCCGTCGAGATCACTGACAGAATTTTGAACCAGATAGTTATAATCTCTCTGTACTAGTGGGACATCTCAGAGTTTTTGACGGTTTGGTGCCTCTGGGATGTTTTTATTGGGACGTCCGTCGCACAGTGTATGTCAGCCGAAGGCATTTTACGTATTTTTGCACACAAAAGTGATACACTATGAACGGACGAAAGGAAAGCCGGAAGAGGTATGCTAGAAATTTTTCTAATACCAATGCCACCAGATCGAATAGGTAAAGAGGCTTGAATCCAGGCGCGGTCATCGAGGTTTAAATTTAGAATTTTTTCTAACGCGTTTTTGAGCGTGGCATCTAGGTTGTCCAAAAGAACTAAGTGTTTCCAGATTGGGCAAGCTCTTAATATATATGTAAATTTTGGAATAAAAAGGCAATATTTGAGAATGGTAAACGCGATATGAGAATTTAGAAGGCCCAATACAATTTGTATAGCACAATAGGCGGACTTAATGCTAAAAGCATTATCTGACAGCCAACCTTTGGGTTGTTAGAAAACTTAAAATGGGTACAAAAGATATATTGATAAGCATTCAGATATATATTTAATTTCTACATAAACTACTTTATTAATACTTACTATACTTCAACAATATAAACATCTACATAAATATACATACATTGATACTATATACTTATATTCATATATAAAATACACTACTAACAAATAATAGTTTCTCATAACGATATTACAAATGCAGCAATTAAGTACTTACGTATTACACTTGGTTGGACTGAGCGAGCATATGCTTGAACAACAAGGCCTTAAAGCCAGCACGACTAGTAGCAGTTCTAACAGTGTCAGGAAGCGCGTTCCAAAGCCTTACTGCCGTAACGGCGAAAGAATTAGAGAAAAAACCAGTACGATGGGAAGGTATATTTAGGGTCAATTTATTTGAAGAACGCTGAAGGACTCTGTCATTATCAATTACGTGAGATAATTGTCTTTCGATTATTTATCAATATCTTAGTGGCTGCTTTATTGCGTTGAGTTTGTTAAAAAGTCCTTATTTATATAAGGAACGAAGTATAGCAAAACACACTCTAAATCACTCACAATCTAAAAAAAATAAAGGAATACGTAATTATATAGTTTTCATTCAGGCCAAGGGAGTACATTTGTTCAATTTTGTTGCCTTAAGACTAATGACTACTGGAACTGACATTTCTATGCATTTTTTTTGTGAAGTCATAAGCTCTTTTATCCTTTGAAACGTTTTCTCTTGCACACCAAAATTCAGTAACTCGACGTGGCCATCCACGCTAAAATGCAGGCTAAAATGCTAAGCCGTGGACCATACTGACCAAAATAAACCTTCAGGGGATCCAAGGGCTAGCGCGCATTTTGGTCAAAGGCTGAGCCTGGCCATTCAACCTGGGAATGCCGCTAGCCTCTTGGGTACCCTACCCTGCGAGCGCAGCGATTTGGGTTCCATGTTTTATATAATTTAATGTTATGTAAGTATTTTTATTTAGTTTAGTTTTATATAGGTACGTATATAGTTATAGATTAATTTTAGTTTAATGTTGTTATTTTTAGTTCTCTTATGAATAAATGAGTTATCTATAAAAAAAAAACCTATTTACATTATATTTGCCATAAGTACCATTTTTTTCCACTTTCTCACCATCACGCTGAAAGTGGCATTTGAGTTTTGCGGTCGAGGGCTCTATCTGCCCGTGATAAAGACGTGTTAGTGTATACAGGGTCTAACAAAATATCCTGAAACTATTTTAAGGGTGAATTCAGTCCATGATACTGAACAACTTTCTCCAAGGAACATATATCGAAATATGAAAAATAATTTTTGACCTTCCATACAAATTGATTGATCAGCTGATCTGAGTCTGTATAGAAAGCAAAAAATATTTTTCATATTTCGATATACTTTCCATAGGGAAAGTTGATTAGTATCATGTACTGAATTCAGCCTTAAAAAAGACATTATATACAGGATGACTTTTTAACAACCAGCCAAATGTTTTTGGGGCAAGTTCACTCCATGATACTAAACAACTTTCTATTAAAAAAATATAAAATATCGATAAAAATGGTAAGTCGTCCCGTAAAAAACCCGTTTGGCTGGACGCTGGTCAAGGCAAAATAATTAAAATACTTAGGTTAGTATATGTTAAGTGCAAGTTTTTCATTGCGAGTTCCTCTAAGCTATTATGAGTCTAAAGAGTCCGGGTTTCTTTGTGTTTTTTTATTTAACTTTTTGTATTTGAAATTTAGAAAAAGAAACAAAAAATAGAAGAGAAGATCATTTTAAAAAGCGGCCAAGTGTGAGTCAGGCTCGCCCATGAAGGGTTCCGTATCAGCAAGTAACATAACATAAAAGTTCTAAAGGTAAATTGCGGTTTACGATTTATGACGCATTAAAAAATAACTATGTATGTAACCGAGACCGCTATAGTTTTAATTGAAAGTAAATACTTTGAGTTATATACCACATTTTTTTTTCAGAATTATTTTAGTAATATTTCAAAAGTTACGGTGGGCGGGACACCTCAAATTTTAACTTTGTATTAGATTATCTCAAGATCTTGATCTACATAGTTTCAAAGCAGTTTTTGTTGCATTTTAAAAGACATTTTCAACGATACCCCACACGTTGGGGTTAGTAATATTTAATTTTTTAAATTCACATTTCGTTGTATGGGAGGGGCTGAAAAAAAAACATTTTTTCATAATTTTAAAAACTAACTTTTGGAACTTCAATATCTATCTCTCCACCAATTTTCGTGACAATCGGTGTAATAGCGGGGGAGTACGAGCCCGGACGGACAGACAGACGGACGGACGGAAGAACATGACGAAACTATAAGGGTTCCTTGTAGACTACGGAACCCTAAAAAGGCTAATCAAAAAATATCTACAAATACAAATAGTTAAAAAAAAACAAAGAAACCTGGACTCTAGCATAGGTATATAATTAAAGAAAAAGAAACAAAAAAAATAATAGCTTTAGTTTTATTTAATTAGTTATATTTAAGTAGGTTTTTAGCTTTAGTTTATGTACCTATATTATTATTATATTTTTTTGTATGGAAAGTTGTTTTTCATATCATTTGGAAAAATAAAAATTACAATGTTAAGAAAAAAATATAATAAATTTACTATACTACCTAAAAACCTTTTATAACCTTATAAAATACTACCGAAAAACCTTTTCTTTTCCGTAATTAGCGTGAAAATGTGCCTCATCTTTGCAGCGGAAAGTAAATATTAATAATAATATTGTAAATAGTAATATTGTTTTTCTGATGTTTTATTTTCCTTCTAGGTTTGTTAAATTTCAGTCTTCGCTACGCAAAAGGCGATATTTTTATATTTACGAATAGCAAAGGGAAATGGGCAGCTATCAAGCAGCTTTTAAACCATAGACTGCGAAACTATAGAGCAGCTATATCGTCTCTCAGTTTTATACATTTTACTATTCTTACAATATCTCGGGCGACCTCTACGCTACTTCAAGGAACTACAACCACAACAGCGAAGCTACAACATAGTTCACAAAAAGTATACAAGATGGCGCTAACAGTATCCTACATCTCAATATCAAAGTTCTAGTTGTAACTTCACATAATCAGAAATCCTAATTTGCCAGAATACTCGTACTATACAAAATATGACCATTGTCATATATATGTGTATAATATATCTTCTCATCCTCTTTTAAGTTATATAATTAAATACATTAAGTAAGCTACTATTTTGTAATCTCACTTATATCCAGTAGTGACAGCTCTGGAGATCTGTGTCACAGGCCTAGCCTCCTGCAGACTCCAGTCTCCACCAATCGGTGATAACACCATAATCCCGTATTATCACCTACCTAGTAATTAAGATTTTTGGTGAAAAATAAATATATTTTTATCTTTGCATGCTGATATCGCTGAGAATGCAACCGGGGACGCGCTTAGGTAAAGATTTTTTTTAAACATTATCCTTCAAAAAATGCCAACTTTAATTTCATTTCTCATCTAAGGTGTCTACTTGGCGTCTTTTATTGTTATATCAATGTGCCGACTCGGGAGACCAACGGAGTAAGCATTTAAAAGAGAACTAATTTGATACAACTGAATTATGGGACGCTGCCCGGAAGAAATCACGTTAATTAGGTAGATTTCGCTGAGTTTGAACTAAATATTTTCCTTTTTCTTTTTACTGAATTTAATTATGAAACGTTTTGCGAGTACTAGGGCGGTACAACAGGGTGGCTCTTTATATATTGTTATAAAATAATTTGCTATAATGTAGCTTTTTAACCAAATTTTTAATAGCTATTATTTTAACATAAATATAACTTCTTCTTCTTTATTATTGAAGAGCTAAGCTCTTGTCTGTGGAGCAACCATGCCTTCCATATAAATACATATAACATAAAACATAATTTCTATCAAATACAATTATTACTCTCGATTAAAAAATATATTATATTCGTGGCTTAGTCGTCGTTAACTTAGATACATAGATAGATTAAGCATTTATTTTGTACAACTGTCGCATATACTATAGTTTGTATCATATCATGTGTTACAAGTATAACATTACAAGACTCAAAATTATGTCCAAAACCTTTAGATTAATGAAGATTATGACTATGAATTATAAAATTTGAAGAATTAAGGGGATCCCCAACAACGTTATAGGTGCATACTAAAACGTAACGGGGTTTAGGACCTACTTGTGAGAGAAGCAGCTGGTAGTAACTACCAGCTGCTTCTCTCACCAAGTACGTCCTAAACCCCGATCGCAAGACTACATGCTAGCATTACTATTTTCATTCTTTTTTTCCATCCTCACACCTTCACGCTAGAATTGGTGGTGGTAAATTCAGTTATACGAATCGTTTGTCCAGAGTAATAAGAATACAGGTAACAGGTAACAGGTATATACTCGTAAGGACAAATCACACTGATTAAGCTAGCCCCAAAGTAAGTTTTTTTAAACTTGTGTTATGGGGTACTAAGTCAACGATATTGTACGACGTAATTTTATGATAAATACATATATAGAGAAACACCCAAGACCCAGAATAATTTCGAAAAGGCCATTTTCCAACTTGCCCTGGCTGGGGATCGAACCCAGAACCTCCGGATTAGCGGTCTAGCGTGAATGAAATTGGCTTGCAATGGATGTCTAGGTATCTTTACGAAAAGGTGCTGAGTTCTGACGTGAACTAAATTAAACCATATCGCTAGCCACATTGAGTAGATATTTCTTTAAATTTCTTTGCTGAGTGAGACTTCTGTACGTAAGTATTATTTATTATGTGGTTCAGTATAGGTCCCTACCCAGCCTGATGGGCTTTATTGCAAATGGACTGCTAACCCAATTTTAGTTAAAATATGTTTTGTACTTTCGTCCCTATCAATATTTTCAATATTTGACATTGCTAGAACAAGACAAAAACACATTTTAACTAAATGGGTTTATCAAACTTTTGTAATTGTTTATGAATAAGAGGGTAAGTAAGTACCTACCTACTTGCTTAGAAATCAGTAAGCAGAAACACCATGGCGCGATTATTCTTAATCTCATACCAGTGACATCTCATCGCGATGAAAGTGAATCATGACATGACAGTGAGAATGCGTCATTAAGTTTTATCGCATGTGTTAGTAATGTGGTAATCGCCCAGTGAAAAGATCTATGACTGTGGATAATCTAGTGGTCATATTAAACCGCTGTGGTGGTGAAAAGTTATTTTTAACCGACTTATTTATTTATTTTATTTATTTAAGTTTATTACAAAAAATGTAACAGGCGTACTTAAGGCCTAGGGCCTTTAGGGCTTTTAGGACTTAAATAAGGAGTTTTGTGAACCGATTTTGATAATTCTGTTTTTTTATTTCAAAGCCTTTACTACCAAGTTCGTTACATATTAATTTGGTGAAGACATGACGAAGAACTTTGAAGATATGGAAGGAACCCCTGAAAGAAAAAATAAATCGGATTTTTTTTTTTGTAAAATTTTTATTTTTTATTTTATCATCATATTAAGGCCGTACCTGAATTTTCCGTGGTCCAGTGCGACCCCCATTTAAAATAAATCATTTCAAAGAAAACGGAGACATCATTTAAATTTTTTCTACTACGAAGCCTACGAAGCAAACTAAATAACCCTTCAAACTATTTTGTGAACTACTGTTTGCAGTTTATAATGAGAACATTAAGCTTTACTACGCACATTTGCCAAAAATGGCCGTTTTTCGCCAATGTGCTTAGTAAAGCTTAACGTTCTTACTTTTAACTGTAAACAGTTGTTCATAAAATACTTTGAAAGGTTATCTAGGGCTTATAAAAATGATTTATTTTAAATGGGGGCAGCACTGGACCCCGGAAAATTGGTACGGCCTTAAACCGCTATCAATCAAAAGTTATTTTTAACCGACTTGAAAAGGAGTTTTCAGAACCGATTTTGATAATTCTGTTTTTATAATGAAAGCCTGTACTACCAAGTTGGTTACATATTAATTTGGTGCAAGACATGATGAAGATATTTGGAGATATGGAAGGAACTCCTCAAAGAAATGGAAATCGGATTTTTTTTGTTAAAAAATATTTTTTTATTTCGCTATTGTAGCATTTTACCTTCCTACCTTTAAAAAAAAAATATTTCTATTTTATATAAAAACACCCTAATTGATGATCCTACTTAATGGTTAATATAAAAGTACAATAGTGCTCAGTAAGATGGCATTGATAGATATTAATTGATAGATATTAATTGATAGATATCAATTGATAGATATTAATTGATAGATATTAATTGATAGATATTAATTGATAGATATTAATTGATAGATATAAATTGATAGATATTAATTAGAATCAAATCATTAAACGTCAATTGATTAAAATTAAATCAGTTAAAACAATGAATTAAAATCAAATCAGTTAAAACAATGAATTAAAATCAATTTGAATAATCTGATACTAGTGTTGGCCACTTAGATTCTCGTACATGACACACAAATATTTTTCGTCAGAGTAAGATTCTTTGAGGTGTCTAAAGGCATCTGATATAGCCTTCAAGAAACGAGTTATTGTTGTGCGAACATAAATCCGAATTTTCAAATAAGAAGCCTTTCCCCCTTTTAATCCGTTCAGCCTTCAAGAAAAGCCTTACTCTCTAATTTAAAAAGAACTCTATTTTCGCCCGTCAGTCATTCAGGTAGAATATATAGACCTGCTATCTCAAATATTGGCCCTTGTTCTATTTTTGAATATATGGCGGCGTGAATTTAGCATACGTATTTAATTTTCAAACGATGAAATCCGGTTACTTTCCGATGGAAAGTTATTTTTTTACACTTTGCCGTGTTCTTTGAATTATTCTTACAGTATGTTAACACCAAAAAAACACACCAAGGCATGTATAATTATGTTTACCATGTGTTTGTATGGTTTTCGCTTATAAACTGTAAGCAGTACTTGGTGTATGAGCTAGCATTCAACTAAGTGAAGTTTATGGAGATAGCTACAATTGAACGGGACAAAACAGTGATATGTATGTCTCCTCTAGTTTTATATAATAGTTATTTCCATGATATACACCTTCTCGCCCACCATCAAAGCTGTCTAAAGGCATCCGACATAGCTTTAAAGAAACGAGTTATTTCTGTACGAACATAATTTGGAATTTTTAAATAAAGCCTATATCCTTTTTTAACTTTTAAATCATTCAGCCTTCAAGCGAAGCCTAACTCTCTAAACTTGTTTCCGCCCGTTAGCGCGGCACAATCCCGAGTGCTCCAAGTTTTGAGTCCTGATAAAATTTCGAAAAACATACACTGCCGCAGCGAGCTTCATGAATCTTTGTCATATGACTATGCAGTCTATATTCCTGGGATAATAGAAAATAAGTTCCTTTTTTAAGGTTCCGTAGGAACAAGGACCTGTCTCACCATGTTTGACTATCTGTCTGGCCGCGATTCTACAAAGTGACACACGCAGACAAAATGGTAAAATAAAATTTTGTCAAAAAAAAAATAATTACGGTAGTTTCCATAAGTGGGAATAATTTTATATCTAGACTAACCTATGGTGTGGGGTGTCGTTGAATAAGTGTTATAAAAATATTGTGAGTTTGCGAACACCATTTTATTTATTATCAAGCTTTTTTTTCTTTTAATTGTAAATCTTCAGACATAAAACACTCAAATTACATCAAAGCAAAAGTATGACAAAGAAAACATAATTATTCCCTACATTTCAAAGACGCAATTATAATAAAATTAAAATAAATAAATCTTTCTCTAAATTAAAATCTTGTTACCGAGATTAGCATGATAAGCGGTTTTGATCATTTCATTCTAAAAATAAACCAGGCAAGTGCGAGTCGGACTCGAATTTAAAACGCTGAAAAAGCAGGTTTCTTGTATGACGACCCCTTTTAATTTTTAACTTTATCTTATTTTTAGTATTTGCTGTTATAGCGGCCATAGTAATACATAATCGGTGAAAAATTCAAGTATCTTGTTAATGGCGTTATAAAGATCGAGTTAAAAGCCCTGAAAAAACACGTTGTTTGTATGACGACCTACTTTTTTTTACTTCACTTTTATCTTATTTTTAGTATATGTTGTTATAGCGGCCATAGCAATACATAATCGGTAAAAAATTCAAGAGCTTAGCTATTACGGTTCAAGAGATAGAGAGAGCCCTGTGACAGACGGACAGACATCGGAGTCGCAGTAATAGGATCCCGTTTGCAGTTTTGCACTCTTTGGGTACGGAACCCTAAGAAAGAAGTGATTCAGATATTTCTTGAGTGTAATTATTATTCCTTTTAGATAGGTAGGTAGGATTAGCGTTTCAACAGCCTCTCGGCCTCGCAGAATTTTGACTTTACGAACCCTCCTCCCCTTATCACGCTTTTTACAAGCTTTTATATAGTTTCACCTGTCCCGTTGTTTGTGTCCGAAATCAAATTTTGCAAGCTAAATTAGACCCACTTGCCATCGACTGGGCTAAAACTTCACATTCTTATGTAAGTTGGGTGACAATGCAATATTATGGTACCAATGACCTGATCTCATGATGAAGCCGGAAGGTGGCCACAGCATCTCTGTGATAAAACAACATAACCGCACCGAGTTTGGGTTCAATTGGTTCGTCTTAAGGAGCACTTTTCATTGTTTTAGATTAAACCTTGTTTTTTAAAATATTTTTACTTGTACAATGACACTGAAAAGAGCGTGACTTTTAAATGTAGACGAGGGAGAAAGTACATAATATGTACCTACTTTCCTACCTGTAAGCAGTCAAATAAATCATTTTAACTTTCGTTGAGCAAATATTTCAGCATTATTGCTCATATATTTTATTAATTACCTAATAGAAAATAATGTAGAGCCACTTAAGTGTCAAATTATGATCATCTTGTGAAGTGTTAATTATAATTAGGATAGATGATAATGTTTTCAAATAATTTACAATATTTTTGTCATATTTAGGGTTGGATCTCATCTATCAGCACGGAACAGCACTTTCCTATGCTGCTATCCTTTTCTGTCGCTCAGAACAGTAATTTGCTAGAGCGACGGAACGCTGTAGCACGGCCGGTGCTGAATTGCTGATGCGTACCGTCGCTCTCTCTCTCGCTCTAGCAAATGACGCTTCTGAGCGACAGAAAAGTATAGCAGCATAGAAAAGTGCTGTTCCGAGCTGATAGATGACATCCAACCCTCATAGCACGAGTCTGTAGTGACTGACTGGTGAACAGATCCTAGAAACTTTTTTTTTAAACTTGTGTCATGGTAACTAACTCAACGATACCCAATGAATTTTACTAAACACTAGCTGTGCCCGCGACTTCGTTCGCGTGGTTGTCGGAACGTAATGTTATATAGCCTAAAGCCTTCCTCTATAAATGGACTACCCAACAAAAAAAGAATTTTTCAAATAGGACCATTAGTTCCTGAGATTAGCGCGTTTAAACAAACAAACAAACAAACTCTTCCGCTTTATAATATTAGTATAGATTCAAGACCCAGGACAATTTGAAAAATGCTATTTTCCTTCCAACTTGCCCTGACTGGGGACAGAACCCAAAACCTTCAGATTGGTGGACTAGCGTGTTGACGCCACGGAGATAAGAAACGACTAGTGAAACTTACCAATGGATACTCAACACGTGTTTATTCGGTTCTTTAGCTAGCAATACTTTTTCTTTAATACCTATACACAAATAACGATAGCGAGTTTTAATTTCCTTTAACGCCATCTATTTTCGATTAGTGAAATCTTACGATTTATAAAGTAGAGTGTACGTACACCAAGGGTGATTAGTGAATAAATAAGAAGAGTCTCGCATAACATGAATTAGTTATAGATGTGATCTGAGAGGTTTATCATCATCGCCCGAGGTGTGACTACGGCCTACCCTGGCCGAGTGCCTTTTTGCGGGTCAATTTTTGGCCAGGGGCACCATTTTTGAAACGTTGAGTCACTAAACGACCTTTTTTTTCTATACAAAATACCGTTTATTGACTACGTGTTTCAAAAATGGGTCCACTGGCCTGAAAATTCAACTTAAACAAACCAAAATCTTTCCAGTTGCTACCTTCCCAGTCCCAGTTAAAAATGGGCGCATAAAACGGAATAAATTAAATCTTACCGCGTAAAACTCATTACAAAGGACTAAAGGTACTTAGGCTAGGCACCCTGTAACAGTATAATTTAAATTCCCGGATATCAGGCAGCGTGGTGCGCCTACGGGACAACAACATTTCATGGTATCTAGCTTAGCCCGGCCTTCGGGGCTTAGTGGTTAATGCCTGCTGTGTCTATTATTAAAAAATCGAGATATCTAACCGTAAGAGTTATAGAAGTTTTAACATTTGTAAATACAATGTCATATCATAATACACGCGTCACGCACACAACTGTAAAGTTGCTTAGATTAAGTTGCCTTCCAGTCTCAGGCAAAAACGGGCGCTTACAATGGTACAAATTTAAATTTAAGCTGCCTCTCAGTCTTAGGAAAAACAGCGGACCAAATTTAAACCCAGCGTCAACCCCTTATAATAAAGGTGCTAAGTTCATAATTTAGGCACCCCGTAACAGTGATATAAATCCCCGAGTATCAGGCGGCGTGGTGCGCCTACGGGACAATATTTCATGGTATCTAGCTTAGCCCGGCCTTCGGGGCTTAGTGGTTTATGCCTGCTGTGTCTAGTAAATTTCACTCGACAGAAATTATACCCCGGGAATGTAATCAGTATTATGGACAGAACTTGCTTTAAAAACTGTATACTTATTTATGTAAATTTTACAGCAAATTAAATTCATTATTACGATTTCACTCCACAAAAAACGAATTCCAAAATACAAAAAAAAATATGGTTTCCCATACCAACTAGTTGACTGCGATTTTGTACAAGACATTGATTTTTAACAGTGTTTTTTGGAGAATGTAGGTACCAAATCAGAATCAAGAACTGAACTTCCTTTAAAAATGTGTGCAGTGGAAAATCTTCCTATATTATATCTTTGTAAACTGACAAAGCCCTTTTGGCGTGTAGATTTAGATTTAGATTTATTTATTTGCATGAAACATGCGTGAATGTGTGTACACATTCACATTCAATACAATATATATACACCACTAGTTTACAAAGTTTTTGCTGTTCGCATACTTGCAGCGGTTTCATAAATAATCCAGTACAAAAAACACATTATATGGTTATAAAAAAAATTAAGATGTCTAAGTTTTAAAATAATTCATGTCAAAAATTAAATTTTCGTAAATTTTGCCAATTTTAAAATTTTACTATAAATTCAATTCCTTTTTTTGGAACTTTTTAATTTAGGTTTATTATAGTGCAAGCCATCCATTGTACAATTCATTTAGATCACAGCTCAATACTTTTACGAATTTGAGCTATTGGCGTTTTTGTATAGGCCGGTATATTGCCATACAATGCGCACGGTGCTCAAAGTATGAGAAATGTTGTCGCAACTTAAATTTCATATATCTGTGTACATAAAAATGATAGAGGGATAAATCAAATTTTATTTCGATTAAGAAGAGTGATTTTTTATTTTACAATATAAAAGTAAATTATAAGCAGAGTAGTTTATTTTCTAAAAAAAATAAAAAAGGTTAAATTGGTAAAATTTGGAAACTTGTATTGTTATATACTTCCAATTCTGACGTCCTAGAAAAAAATCATAATCAGATCCGTATTTAGCATACAAAAATCTAAAAGAAACAACAAGTTTCATATGTGCAACACAAAAAATTGAAAAAATTGTAAACTAGAATAAATGAGACTACACTAATATAAACAGGGGAATGCGAATATGTGACGCAGTGATACAAAGAGGCAGCAACTCAGCGCATGTATTACTCGAAGAGCAAAGCACTGATTTTCAGTGACTGCCTTGGGGTGGACGCGCGCACAGCAACTCAGACGTGCAAATGTAAAATATGTTTTATATAATGTATTTATTTATATTTGTATAATTTTGCAGTATAATCATTGTTTAGGTATGAATCAACTAGTTCTTGGGTTCTATCACATAACGAATTTGAATATTCTTGTTAATGTAATAAAAGGCATGCTTCGCCGCTATCCAGGCAACTAAGGCGGATTTTATATATCTAGGCGACCAATACTGTGTAAATAAGTTTATTTCGGCTTTTCTTCTCAGCTGTGGTCGTTGCGAAATGCTAGTATCGGTAGCTTTTAAACAAAGAAAATAATAATTTAGATTTAAAGAAACATTACACGTAATGTACACTATAATTATTGACGTAAAAAAGCAATTACTGATTAAATATTTTATTTTGCTCTTTTTATTAGAGAAAAACGTGTCGAAATTGAATCGGTACTTTCAAAGTTTTATGCGTAAATTCAGACTGATATACCTACGCACCGGGAAATTCAATTAAATGGGCAAGTGCGAGTCGGACTCGTACATGAAGGGTTCCGTACCTCCGTACAATGTTTTAAAGCGCTAAAGAAACACGTTTCTTGTATGATTAATTGTATTTCTTGTATTCCCTTTAATTTTTAACTTTATCTTATTTTTAGTATTTGTTGTTATAGTGGTCATTGTAATTAATAATCGGTGAAAATTTCAAGTATCTACTTATTGCCATTATAAAGATCTATTTAAAAACGCAGAAAAAACACTTTTTTATATGACGACCCCCTTTAACTTTTACTTTTTTTTTATTTTTAGTATTTGTTATTATAGCGGCCACAGTAATACATAATCGGTGAAAACTTCAAGTGTCTAGCTATTACGGTTCAAGAGATAGAGCCCTATGACAGACGGACAGACAGCGGAGTCTCAGTAATAGGGTCCCGTTTGCACCATTTGGGTACGGAACCCTAATAAAAATAAGTAAGGATGGATTCGGTGAAATAGAATGGGTCAAACCACAGTTCCACAGGTGAACACACCACTTTACCATCTTTTATAATGTTGTTTTTTATTTAAACGAGATCTCGGCGCCTCGGCAGATGTCTTCATCTTATGCAAACTCTGCTCTGATGCAGGGTTACTTCCTTGTTTATCGGCTTATGTTGGCTTATTTTTACACTGACATTACACAAATTGCGAAACTGAAGTTCTACTTTTTAAACGATGTCCTTTTTAAAGCTTCGTAAAGTAGTTAAAGTTGTAAACTGATGGAAATCAAATCAATAAAAAACGCAAACTTAGACCTCGCGATTTTTTATTAATATTTCAAAAACTACTGAACCGATTTTAATGCCCAACGAATTTGAAAATTCTATTGATATTTCCTACATGCCTACCAAATTTCATCAAAATCGGACCATCGGTTCGGCAGTTATCGCGGAACAAACATACATACAAACAATGTGTTTTCGCCCCAACTTGAGTTTTGTGTTTTGTATACATTATGTACACGTAATTAATAATTCAAATATCAGTAAACATTGTTATTGTATTTATAATAGTTATTTTAAATAAAAGTATCGATACAAGCGTTTCGGAACGACCAATGCTGAGAAGAAATGATAATGATAATGAAAGTACTTAATAATAAATTAAATTGGTACTAAGAAACACAACATTGCTTTTATCCGCTAAGCCCATTCACCATAACCGAGCCCATTCACCACACTTATGTTATTTTTCTCTTCCATCGTAGATACCTACTCTAATTACCGAGGCGGTCCCACACGCATTATTTCAATCCATTCGGCCATTCACTTTCACTACAGATGGGCAAAGAGCAAAAAAGGTATCTTGATAAAGAGATAATCTTGTTAAGACCCATATTTTGTCTCTTTCCCTCTTATCGGCATTTACTGTTGCTAAAATGAGACTTCGTTAAACGTCAAAAGTAAAAATGTAACCTGTGTTCCCGGTAGAGTAGAATAGGACCTCCCCGAGTCTTCCCGTGGATGTCGTAGAAGCGACTTAGAAAACACAAGCTAAACAAAGCTTATAAACATCAATGAGACCTCTCCAACCCGTCTGGCCAGTGTGGAGAGTGTAGGCCTAATCCTCTGCCTGCTCTGGCGTAATGGTTTTGGTTGTACAGAGAGGCTCGTGCTCCTGCAATAGAGACTAAAAAAGACCTAATGATGACGCGTAAAAAAATACGCCAATATATACCTTTTAAAAGGCATGTATTTAACGCGGCGACAAATAAATCTGAATTTGGGATTTAAAAAAAATTAAAGCAGGTAACAAAAATAACAGGTTGGCATATTCATTTTTCCCTGTAATCATAGTATGAAAAGGCTGTCCACCTTGGCCGTGGTCGCAGTTCTAACATAACGTAAACCAATATATTTGTTATACCTCTGTTATAAATAATGACTTGGCGACTAATAATATTAGTCGCCAAGTCTATAGTATTAGTCGCCAAGTCATTATTTATAGTACCCGCGAAAATAATAAGCCCTTTCAAAACAGTTACACTGTTGACACTTCAACGCGGAATCTTTATTCCTCCATTATCTCTGACAGATGGGAGATAACGACACCTGGTCGTTCTGAGTCTGGTCCATTGACATAGTCTGTCGTGGTCTGACATACTCGTTAGCTATGTCATTCACATCATTCACGATTTAGATGTAGGTGTAGAGATAAAAATGACGAGTGTTGGCTGATGATCTAGTTAAGCTATTTTTTTATTCTTTTAGTTTTATTATCTCCCATGCTGGTCTGGGAGAAAAGAAAAAAAATGAATGTACCAGCTGCATGTTTCCCGCGCAGTTCGTAAAAGCCGATTGAGGGAATGTGCAAAAATACGTATCATGTTAATAGGCGATGCTGCAGCACTAATTTTGCTGCCCTTTTTCACCTTCTTGCTAACTATCACGCTAAAAGTGGCCATATAATCCTAATATTCGATCGGGTTCGATCCCCGGTCAGGTCAAGATGAAAAATTATCTTTTTCAAATTGGCCTGGGTCTTGGATGTTTATCCATATATATGTATTTGTTCTACAATATAGTATCGTTGAGTTGGTATCCCATAAACACAAGTTTCGAACTTACTTTGGAGCTAGTAGTCAATCTGTGTGATTTGTCCGTATATATTTATTTGTTTGTTTGTTTGTAATAACTTTATTGTACTAAGAAAACACATAATTAAAGACAAAACCAACATATAGAGTAAATTGACAGCGGCGGACTTATCCCATAATGGAATCTCTTTTTATTATTTATATCATCTAAACGTATTCCCGGTTGCACCTTCAACGTTAACGCTTCAGAGCCCGGGGTCTGTTACCTACCCTAGGTGATTTGACGAGGTTACTGGTTTTTACACAGAGCGACTGCTGTCTGACCTCCGCAACAAAGGGTAGACAACCAATCCTAGGACAGGTTTAAACAAACGCTAGATGGCGTTCGGAACCTTTACGGGACCACAGCTTTACGTGCCTTCCGAAGCACGGAATAATCTTTCTTTTTGGATAATGATGTGATTCAATATCCTAACCAGACTGGAAACAACTTTTTACAAAGTACGCTTCCCAGTGGGATTAGAACCTACGTCATCCGGGTCAAAAGGCAAACGCCTTAACCACTGGACCACGAGGCAGTCCATTTGCTAAACAACGAATAGCAACGAATCTTTAGATTCTAAAGTTTAAAATTTCGAGAGTAGATTGCCAAATAAAGTATCAGCATAATGGGAACATTTTAACGCAAACTAAAAGGGTACTACATTAT
Source organism: Acrobasis repandana (assembly GCA_963576875.1). NCBI lineage: Eukaryota > Metazoa > Arthropoda > Insecta > Lepidoptera > Pyralidae > Acrobasis > Acrobasis repandana. The sequence continues at coordinate 1,875,578 of OY756230.1, read as the reverse complement.
TCATACAACTCTGAAATGCCGCGAACGAAATCGATTCGTTCGGAGTCTAGTAAACCGCTGACAGCGTTTTAATAATGAATGGCACGCTTTTGACACAAAATATAAAGACTCACAGAAATATAGCTTTTTGTTTTTTGTGTGTTTTAGTGGCCAAGACTAGTCTCATGTTTTTATTTATTTATTTAAAACTTTATTGCACAAAAAGTATTGTACAAGTGGTGGACCTAATGCCATATGGAAGTCTCTACCGATCAACCATTATACCAAGCAGTAAAGATGTGTGTTTAAGCTGTCTAAAGACTGCTGACATAGCTTTATATCGAATGATGACAAGCAACGACTCAGCGCAGACAGACTATTCTTGGATCTATTCAAAACGTCAGACCCAAAAATTTCTCCTTTATAAACATAAATCATACGAGTGGATCTCATCTATCAGCACGGAACAGCACTCTCCTATGCTGCTATCCTTTTCTGTCGCTCAGAAGATAGCAGCATAGGAAAGTGCTGTTCCTTGCTGATAGATGAGATCCAACCCTAAGTGTCAGAGAGTCGATAAGTCACGTGAAAAAGAATAACGAAGGGTCGCGAAATTGTTAGTCTTCCAATCTGCGATTAACAATACAACTAAATATCCGGTGGGCACCAAAATACGGCTTTTCAAATAAGAGCGCACTCCCAGCGACGAGCTCTTATTTTGTATAGTTCAGTCAACGATAAAAAAAAACACTTTTTACGTAAAGTAACAAGGTTGACTTCACGGCTAACATATTTGATATTCAAGCGACAGAATTTTGCTTTGAGTTTGTAGGTAACGCGTTATCTAGATGTATTGTTGTTCGAAGTTTCCAATGAACTTCAATATTTAGGTTTCTCATCTGTCACCATCTTTACTTTGATTTTAGATTCGATTTTCGAGCGTAAATAAATAAAGTAGTGCGGCAAATATTGTTTGCGAGAACTGAAATGAGCATCGGAAACAGGTCAAGGCCACGCAGAACAATACAGACATACATACATACAGTGGACAAAATGTGTGTTACAGATATTAGCCAGAAGCTCCCTTGAAGCAGGGTGTACTTTCTTATACAGACAAAAGTTTAACAGATTTTCGTTATTTAGAAAATTTATCATATCATAAGAAAGATTATCATATCATAGAATAATCAATATGTAGGTACTCAGTATAAAGAATTTAATAATAGATTTTCGTTCCACAGAAAATCAATAATTAGAATGTTTGTTATGAATAATTTGAAATCATAGAATTTTATTACAAATAATATTTACTTTTGCGATGTTTCTAATATCTGAATATCAAATTAAATATTATTATTTTTAATAAGTTAATATAATATTTATAACCTATAAGATTTCCCTATTCTAGTAAAATGGATAAAACTTTCCCAGCACTCGCCGGCCGCTGCCGCGGCACGCTCGCTTCGCTCGCTCGGCTCGTGCGTGTGTTGGTCACAGTCTAACCTAACCTAACCTATAAGTTTGCCCTATTCTAGTAAAATGGATAAAACTTTCCCAGTTCTCAGTTGGTCGCAGTTCTAACCTAACCTATATTGTGGTAGCCATTTATAATGTATTCTAACTTATTATATGGTATTTAATTTGATTAAACAATGTTTTCACTTAATACTTCCTTAAATAATAATTTTCTGTACAATAAAATTCAATGAAAGATTATGCCGAACAAACAATATTCTTTAAAGAAATATTCTACTGTTTGATTAGTTTGTTAAATGAAAATATGAAATTCTAAAATTCATTGAACTGTGTTTCTATAAATTGTGTTTCATTTAAGTAAATAGTCTTTGAAACAATAATATATAAAATAAAAATATAAGAATTAAATATTCTATGAAAAATTTTCTGTGAATCGAAATTCTATGAAATTTCAGTCTGTGAAACAAGGGGCACCCCTTGAAGCAGTCAAAGGCCTACACCACCCTTTGATTCTATCTTTTTAGGATTAGGTTAGGTTAGGATAAGGAATAAAGAACAAAATTAAAGATAGGCTCTAAAGGACTTGTATCCAGAGCCGTAAAATTATTTAATTTAAAAAAATCTGATTTGACTTATTATCAACTAGCAGATTGACGTACAGAGCCGACCCCAAAATGGGAAAAGGCATGGAAGATAATGATGATGAAGACGTAGACTGACAACGTCTTGATCCCTTACAATGTAGACAGGGCTTAGGGCCAAAAAGCCACTTTCAGCGTGATTGTGGGCGTGTTGGTGGACAGAAAAATAACAAGCTATAAATAAAACATGAGCGTTACTCCATAAATTTTACACGACAGCCGTCCGATAGTTTCGCACAGTGTGCCATGCGCCTCAAAAACATTATTTTAGTGTTAATCGATCAAGGAATGTATTTCAAATCCATCTCAAAAACACCCACTTGTCAACTTTGAATACTGTGCGAACGTTAAGCTTTACTACGCACATTTGCGAAAAACGGCTACTTTCGGCAAATGTGCGTAGTAAAGCTTAACGTTCTCATTATAAACTGTAAACAAAGTTCATAAAATACTTTGAAGGATTATCTAGGACTTGGTAGTAGCAAAATTTTCTTTGAAATGATTTATTTTAAATAGGGGCAGCACTGGACCCCGGAAAATTCAGGTACCTACGGCCTTAAATGGCGTCTGCGTAAGGCCAGCATCGCTCACACTGCGACATTTTGCTGAACATCAGATTTGTTTGTCAAGTTTTGTCTCATGATACATTTTTATAACGTTTATGTTATTTTTACCAACTAAACAAATTTTCTTTCTTGCAACAGAGATTTTAATAATACTTTAAGCATTTGTTTGTTATGCTTCCATGCTGCAGAAACATTATAAATCCCCAGATTACAACACAGTAGTTATGATAAGCGCTAAAGCTTTGCTAAAACACGCGACATGTTTGTTTAAGTTTCATTTCCTTTACCCATGCAAATGGCCTGCAGAGCGAATAGGGTTGCCAGCTGCATAAACGGAAATTGTCTTGTCTTAATTTTACCCAGAGGAAAATTATCCTTAAGGCCAACTAGGCACGTGCCCAGGCGCGCGCGGAATTTTTGACCGAAGAAAAAGATGCGCATTTCCTTTCAGTTCAAAACAACAACAGACTGAATAATTATTGTTGTAACACGACGTTTACTATGAATACGAGTTCACTATGAATACGTCACCGGCGCGCTCCCACCAGCCCCGCGTCACACGGCGCGCGTATATAAAAGGCGCGCCGCTGTTCAAGCAGTGATTCGTTCGCTAGACAGCTCCGAGTACGATTGCTCCCGTAGTCTGCTCAGAGTTCAGTGCTTGGCTTGATCGATGCCCCGCGTCATCAAGTTACAGCTAGCTAGGAGGATATTAGGGTTGCGATGCTCCGCGTCCTACCCAGGATCCTAAATAGGTTACCGTATGAAATACTATTTGTACGCGAATGTATATACACATGTACTAAGCTAAGTGAGACACAATAAACACTACTTTCATACATCGTGGGTATTATTTCATACGCCAACCCTATATTGTTTATTTTAAACAAAAAACATCATTTTCAGAAAAAATAAATAGTATACTTTAATGACATATTTTTTTAGTTATTTTCGTTTAAAAAACAAACCACACAACATATTTTTATAAAATTTCTATGAGACCACCTGGAAAGTATAACGTTTCAAACAAAAATATAATTTTTCTATTCGGTCTAGGCGTCTTTGAGTAATCGGGGAACATACATAAAAAAAAAGATTCCGACGAATAACCTCCTCTTTTTTTGAAGTCGGTTAAAAACGTAGATTACCGTTAGGTTTACGAGTAAACACCAGTTTCGTGAAACATCTCCAAGTACCTCGGTTGCCAGGAAGAGATTGCAGTTGCGATAGGGCCGCCTTTTGACATCTGTTTTCTATAATCTAATAATCTGTATCACTATGTTTCAGTGCAATAAAGATTTTAACTAACTAACTAAACAATATTCTTCTTAATTAAGTTGACAGTGACTAAAAAGAAGGTGAATTGTTGGGGAGGTCTTGTATATAGGCGGATAAAGGTTTAAACCAAGTAGTTCGAGTTTTATATTATCTACATAAATAAGCGTAAACGAACAAACGCTTCAATCATCCTGAAAATGGTGGCAGAATGTCACAATAGCCTTCGCAATTGTACTAAAATTATGTTCACAATTTTCTATGTCCCAAAACCATAAAACAGATAAAGTTGTTCCGCTGGCCGAAGGCCTGGCAAGCCACAACCCTCAGTGTGAAATACATAATATTACTTCTTTGGCCGCAGTCCAGCCTTTCATGTGCCCAGTCCAGTGCACAATCATGTAAACACTTTCTGTGAACTTTAGACCGAAATTGGGGTTTCATACATTCTTTACTTAGATAAAAATGAATTTATTTATTTATTTATTTTATTTGAAAGTATAAAAGAAAAATGTTTTGAAACATGTAGGGACAAACAGGGTGTTACAGAACGTTTAAACTTATCGAATAAAGTAATTTAATTTACTAGGTAAGCAATTGCATATTACGAATAGAGTTCTGTAGAGTAGATTTGTGCCAAAAAGTTTTACTACTGGCAGCTGCCCAACGTCAACCCTCCTTGGGAATTTAGTCGCCTCTTACGACAACAAACCACATTAAGGGATGGAATGGTCCTGTTCTAGGCCGGAAGCACAGATATGGCGCTTCATACAAACGGAGTAATATTTATGCCTACTACTACTTGCACTTGTGCCTAGGAAGCGGCCTAACCCACAGAATAAATAATACTAACGTACAGAAGTCTCACTCAGCAAAGAAATTCAAAGAAATATCTACTCAGTGTGGCTAGCAATATGGTTTAATTTAGCTCACGTCAAAACTCAGCACCTTTTCGTATAGATACCTAGACATCCATTGCAAGCCAATTTCATTCTTATTACTCTGGACATACGATTCGTATAACTGAATTTACCACCCGGAGGGGCCGCCTGCGCGCTTAGTTATAATGTAGGTACATTTTCGATACCTAAACAGGGAGTGACACAGGCCTGACTTAACTTAGCTGTAAGTACGGTTTCACGTCCACATTTGTGCAAAACAAAACAAAGTGACTATTATTAAGAGATATTATAAATATACTATGACAATAAAGATATTTTGAATTGAATTTAATTGAAAAAACTACAAACGACACTATACATCCGTGCACATCCGTCCGCACGTCAATGAGTGAGTTTCAGAGTTCAAAGTCATCAAAAGGGTTATTGTACATTTGCCACAAAGTAAGTTCGCCACATTTTTGTACATTTCATACATTGAAAGTAAATTGTCACATGCATTGAAAATACTAAAAGTAAATGTGACGAATTACTTTAAATAATAAATACTAATACTAGTTCTGTGCCGGAAGCTATTATTTAAAAAAAGCCTGCCATTATTAAAAGCCATTATTAAAAACAAGCCTTACATTTTATATTGCATCTAAAACCGCCATCCAATTTATTCTGTCTAGTATTTCAATATGCCGCAAACCACAGAACACAATTTGAACTTAATTAAATTACACCGCAATGGTTTCTAACCAATATCAATTAACATTTGACAATAATTAATTAATGTCAATAGCGTAATATCCTTTTCAAAATGTACACATGTTCAAACCCATGGCACAGAATACAGTAAGAGTAAACAGAAGGGACTCTTCTAAGGTACGCGCAATATACGTCCCCGTTCCCCGCACCCGCACCTCTCCCCCGGTTCTTGACGGCCAACGTGAGAAATCGAGGCGAAAACGGGGGAGAGGTGCGGGGACGGGGAACGGGGACGCCTGGGTGACGCATATTGCGCGTACCTTAGGAGTTTCCGGCCTGTGCCCATGGCATGAAAGACTGGCAGTCAAATTTGTTCGTTAGTTGTATTATTTAATGTATTTTTTTCTTTTTTTTTTAAACCTTTATTCATTATAAAAAAAAATATCTTTTGTTCTTATTCGTCTTAGTTTAGTTTAATCATTATAGTTTACTAGCGGCCCGCCCCGACTTCGCAAGGGTATTCATGTTATACATATAAAACTTCCTCATGAATCACTCTATCTATTAAAAAAACCGCATAAAAAATAACCGTTGCGAAGTTTTAAAGATCTAAGCATACATAGGGACAGACAGACAGCGGGAAGCAACTTTGTTTTATACTATGTAGTGATTAATTAATATTGTCATATTGTTTGAAAAAAAATGATTTATGAATATGACGGAAAGTAACTTCTAGTAAATTAATATGAGTTTAAATAAAACTATTATAACAGCTGCGACGTTACAAGGTATTCACCACCATTAGGTACTCGACTATACTCAGTAACCTATGGTAATCAATTAGAAATCGGGATGACCACAGGCACGTCTGCGGTGTACGCGCGGCATTGCAATTCAAGATTAATTGCCGGAGCCTAGTGGGTTCTGTACGACCAATATCACAGCCAATATATAGACAATGTACTAAAAATTGAAATGAAAAAATTTAACCGTAGCATTCTAGGTGACAGGCGAGTAGATCGCGTAAGAAACACCACACTGCGTTCCATCACTAAGATAACTGATGTAGGAGTAAAAGTAGCTAAACTAAAGTGGGAGTGGGCGGGACACGTCTGTCGCATGAATCTCAAAAGATGGGCACACATTACCGTAAATTGGATTGCAGGTGGCCGAAAAAAACCAGGACGACCAAGAAAAGATGGGTGGATGATTTGACTCATATTTAGGAGTGGAGGGTGATATCAAGGAACCGGGATGTATGGAAAGAAAGAGGGTAGGCTTTTGCCCAACAAGTCGTCTTAATTATCTGAAAGTGACGTTTTCGACTACACTCACCTGGCGATTCTATCATAATGATGATAGATAGAGGTCGCATCCAAACAGTCGTTTTTAAAATTCTTGTTAGAGGCCTATGTCCACAGTGAATGTCCTACGGCTGAAATGATAAATAACTAGTGGAGTTGTTCCCAATCATTAATACTTGAGATATGTCAACAATCTTGAATTTTTCCGAAGGATCTTAGCGTTCTCTTAGTTTTAGTTCCAGGTTCTGTTTACTGTTTAATATGTTTTCTGCACAGATTTATTCATTTTATTGTAATTTCTACACTTTTAGGTATTAATACAAAAAACTAATAATAAATTATTTTATTTTAAAATGAAAAGAAATAAATATTTACAATACCTGTGTCGACACTCTGGCACCGTCTCATTTCGCAGTCACAGGGTCTAAAGCAGGGACAGCCGCAGCTGCTGCAGAAACCCTCAAACGGCGCAAATATAGTAGCCTCGGCAATAATTACTTATTTGGGCCGTTTGGGGTTGAAACTTTAGGGCCGTGGGAACCATCAGCACACAAAGTATATAATACTGTCGCCCGGAAATTGACAGACGTCACACATGACCAAAGGGCTGGCCTCTATCTGGCTCTAAAGATTAGCATTGCCATACAACGTGGCAATGCTGCCAGCCTTCTGGGCACATTACCACGGGGCAGCGATTTGCCTGGTCTTTTTTATTTATTTATTTAAGTTAAGTAGTTTTAGTTAGATTTTCTTATTTTTAAATTCTTTCTGAATAAAAAAGACAACCTATCCTTACTATAATATAATAATAATAATAATAATAATAATAATAATAATATCCTTACTTCCTTACTAATATTATAAATGTGAAAGCGTGGATGTTTGTTACCTTTTCACGCAAAAACTACTTGACGAATCATCATGAAACTTTGTACACATATCCTGGGAGGTACTAGAAGTAACATAGGGTACCTTTCATCCCGGAAAAAAGTAATGTTCCCGTGGGATACTCGAGCGAAGCCGCGGGAAAAAGCTAGATTAGAAATCATAAACAAGAGTTTTTGAAAGTCGAGGGGTTCAGTTGGGGTTTGCTATATATTATTTTCCAAATTGATTTTTTATGATGAGTCTCACCATGTGTATCTGCCGTGTGGTTCCCGGCAGAGTAGAATAGGACCACTCCAAGTCTTCCTGTGCGGATGTCGTAGAAGGCGACTTAGGAAACAATTATAAATGTGAAAGCGTGGATGTTTGTTACCTTTTCACGCAAAAACTACTTGACGAATCATCATGAAACTTTGTACACATATCCTGGGAGGTACTAGAAGTAACATAGGGTACCTTTCATCCCGGAAAAAAGTAATGTTCCCGTGGGATACGCGAGCGAAGCCGCGGGAAAAAGCTAGATTAGAAATCATAAACAAGAGTTTTTGAAAGTCGAGGGGTTCAGTTGGGGTTTGCTATATATTATTTTCCAAATTGATTTTTTATGATGAGTCTCACCATGTGTATCTGCCGTGTAGTTCCCGGCAGAGTAGAATAGGACCACTCCAAGTCTTCCTGTGCGGATGTCGTAGAAGGCGACTTAGGAAACACAAGCTAAACAAAGCTTATAAACATCAACGTGAACTCTCCAACCCGTCTGGCCAGCGTGGAGAGTGAAGGCCAAATCCTTTGACTGCTCTGGCTAATATATGGCTCTGGCAGGACATAGGGTCGTGATCCTGCAGTGGAGACTACTAAACGGGCAAGTGCGAGTCGGACTCGTACATGAAGGGTTCCGTACCTCCGTACAATGTTTTAAAACGCTGAAAAAACACGTTTTTTGTATGGTGACCCCCCTTATTTTTAACTTTTTTTTTATTTTCAGTATTTGTTGTTATAGCGGCCACAGTAATACATAATCGGTAAAAATTTCAAGTGTCTATTACGTTTCAAGAGATAGAGCCCTGTGACAGACGGACAGACGGGCCGACGGACAGACAGCGGAGTCTCAGTAATAGGGTCCCGTTTGCACCCTTTGGGTACGGAACCCAAAAAAAGACCTGATCATCATCATTATGTGTCGCTGCGACTCGATGGCTGGTAAGCGCATGGACCTCATCGTATCAGCATATCCTGATCTAGAGGCTACAGGCACTACGCACCAGGTGATATTCTGAAGCTTATGCAGTTCTTCTCCAGAAATCCCGAGGCGGGTGATTAAGGCAACAGGATAAGTTACCAAGTCCTAGATAACCCTTCAAACTATTTTGTGAACTACTGTTTACAGTTTATAATGAGAACGTTAAGCTTTACTACGCACATTTGCCAAAAGTGGCTGTTTTTCGCAAATGTGCGTAGTAAAGCTTAACGTTCTCATTTAAACTGTAAACAGTAGTTCATAAAATACTTTGAAGGGTTATTTAGGGCTTGGTAGTAGCAAAATTTTAAATGATGTCTCCGTTTTCTTTGAAATGGTTCATTTTAAATGGAGGCAGCACTGGACTCCGGAAAATTCGGAAAAACATTTGGATAAGTCATATGTGTAAAACTCGCCCAAAATCTAATATGCCTATAGTAATAAAAACTTATTCATTCTTATTTTGATTGAACACATGAAATTAAGATTTTGTTACGATTTCCATTCCGTTATTACCTATAAGTGATAACCACTTATAAAAGAACCAACATTACATCCCACGAATCCCCAAAAATAACTAAAAATGTTCTCGAATATAGGTGTGGGTCTTAGCTATACATAGACATACAACATTCTTCACATGGTAGCGTAATAAATAAGTTGGCCATTAATATCACAAGCCTAATGAATTACATGAAATAGTGTGCCAAACGTATGCAAATCTCGATGTGGTTTAGAATTGGGCACAATCGCGTGATGGCTCGTGAATCAGCGTAATGAGTTAGGAGGTACCTATAATTTCTACTAAAAGCCCGTGTGGTTCCGGGTTAGAATAGGACCACTCCATCTCTTCCTGTGGATGTCGTAAGAGGCGACTAAAGGACTAAGCACAAACATCTCGTGCTACAATTGCATTCCCAAGGAAAGTTAACGTCGGGCGGCGGCCGCTTGTAAAACTATAGCCAAATCATTTAAACTATTCCGGTTATTTCTTCTCCATTTTGCAAGGTCTTTGGCATCTTTGGGTGACCATTGACATGCATGTTATATTTGGAGAAGAAAAAGCGGGAAAGCGCACCCGGGGCTCCGAAGCAGCACAGCTGAACACAGCTTAGACGAAGAAGTGATGTGTTATTATAACTAATATTTGCTGTGTTTTTATACGATTTAAGTTTTTGGTTTTCAAACTAAATATTATAGTATGAAAGTTTCAATCCAACATGACACTCCTAATCGGTGTCGATTCATTGCTATGTTAGAAAATATATTTCATCATTTCATCACCACGAAATGCGCATTTGTTGTCTTATTAACTGACACTAAACCTAGATTGACAAACAGACAGACGGACCACGGATGCAACCGGGAACGCGCTTAGACGAAGAAGAAGAAGTTGGCCATAAATATCACAAGCCTAATGATAATATGAAATAGTGTGCCAAAAGTATGCAAATCTCGATGTGGTTTAGAATTGGGCACTATCGCGTGATGGCTCGTGAATCAGCGTAATGAGTTAGGAGGTACCTATGATTTATAATAAATAAGTTGGCCATAAATATCACAAGCCTAATGAATTACATGTAATAGTGTGCCAAACATTATTGACGTCACAATTAGATGATTAGAACACATGGGTGGGTAGAGGCTGGCTTCATAGTGGATTTTTTGACCTTAGAAATGTTTTTACATGGCTGTTAGCATTTAGCATGGGGTAATAAAACACGGTATTCTCTTCCCGCGACAGCTGGGTCACGTGACTGGCACTCATCAGTTGTTGCCACCTGTGTGTGATTAAATTACCCGAGCAAAATGCATTTTAAGGCCCGACAAAGAAGAGAGGTTAACACCCCTCTTACGGACATATACAGACAATCTTATAACTAAGTTTGACGCTTATGTCTGTCTGTCTGTGGCATCGCAGCGCTCGAATAATTATTATAAACTTTATCTTATTTTTAGTATTTGTTGTTATAGTGGTCATAGTAATACATAATTGCCGAAAATTTCAGGTGTCTAGCTATTACGGTTCAAGAGATAGAGCCCTGTGACAGATCGAGTTAAAAACGCTGAAAAAAACTCGTTTTTTGTATGACGACCCCCTTTAATTTTCAACTTATTTTTATTTTTAGTATTTGTTGTTATAGCGGCCACAGTAATACATAATCAGTAATTTACAGATTAAATTTAGGTTAGCTATTACGGTTCAATAGATAGAGCCCTGTGACAGACGGACAGATGGAGAGACAGACAGCGGAGTCTCAGTAATCTCAGTAATAGGGTCCCGTTACCGTACCGTATAGTCCCGTACGTTCCGTACCCTTCGCGTACGGAACCCTAAAAAGTAAAAACGAAATTAGTAACATTTGTGTTATAATATAAAAAAAATATAGTGTTTTCGTTAATCAAGGAATTTATTTTGGGAAAATTCACAAACCTAGAAAATCCTCAATTTAATCGCAAAATCGTAAAAAGACCTAAAACCACAGATTAATAAATAGTTGCTAAAACTGGAGTTTGCTTGATCATTACAGATACAGATACACTATCACGTCTTTATCCCTAACGGGGTAGACAGAGCCAAGGGCGGTAAAGCCCAGGGCATGAAGGTGGAAAAGGGAAATCATAATAGTGATGGGTTGCCAACCGCATCGCCTATTCATATGATTCAGATTCTCGCTCATTCCCTCAATCGGCTTTTACGATCTGCACGAGAAGAGAAGATTAACTTGATTATTATCTCTTGAATAATTGTTAATTTAATTTAGTTGAGAAGAATTGAGTTGTCTAAGTGTAATTGGAATTTGAACACTGACTGTTAACAATTATACATACCATACTTTCTCGTTTTTTCAAATTTGATCTACGATAAGAGATGGTATAATAAGGCCATTATACAATTCACACAAACTCGAGCCCGGCGCTACTACGATTCGATTCACGATCAACAACCTATCAAAAGTCAAATATCAAAATCATTTATTTATATTTGGATGTTTAATTGTATCATTTGATAATTGCCATTTTTAGGGTTCCGTACAAAAAATTAAACAACGGAACCCCTATAGGATCACTCGTGCTTCTGTCTGTCCGTCCGTCTGTCACAGCCAATTTTCTCCGAATCTACTGGACCGAATCAGGTGAAATTTGGTAGAATGTTGTAATCCTATGACCCAAACACATACGTGCAAAGTAAAAAAATATTTTTTTTTAAATAAGGGTCATTTTCGGGGGACAAATTAGGAAATAAAAAAAAAAGGTTTACAAACCTCACTGTGTCATATATCAAATGAATTGGCTGGTTATCAGGATCTCAAATATATTTTGTTATTATTGTAAAATAAATAGTTTTGACTTTATTCATGAAAGAAGACGAAAATTGACCATCCCCCCCCCCCTGATCTCCGAAACTACTAAGCCTAAAATTTTGAAAAAAATACAAAGTATAGTACATTGCTTGTAGATTACAGGAAAACCTATAAGAATTCAATTAATTGTACGGAATCCTTTCCACGCGAGTTTAACTCGCACTTGGCCGGTTTATTTTCTTTCGATTTCATAAATGCTGTTGACGTCAGATCATTTACTTACAGCTAAGTTTAGTGCCGCTTCCTAGGCGCTAGTGCAGAAGAAGCGGCAACAAACTGCACTGCAGCATTTTCTCCGAATACGTCAAAATCAAATCAATCAAAATCAAATATTTATTCAGTAGTTAGGCCTTTGCAGGCACTTTTACACGTTAATAATTATAGTGTACATCGTACACTTTTTATATTTAAATATAAATAAACATTACACGTATGTAATGTTTATTTATATTTAAATTATTTGTTTTTGTTCAAAAGCTATTATATTCCCATACAAAATCCATTTGGCTGAGGGCTGATATGTATGGGAAGCCGAAATTCTTTTTTCGTTTTTCATGGAAAATAGGTAGTTTAGTATCATGGACCGAACTTGCACCAAAAAGGTTATGCGTTACATACCAGTAACCCTGTTTCTGGTTGGTTCTGGTAATTAGGTATCGTTAGAAGATAGTCGTTAATCTATGTTCGTTTCAATCTCTCCTGTGCTATGATTAATTTATAACGTCTTTGGCTATCTCAGCTGTCATAAACCGGTTTAAAAGGTTTTATAATGTGTTGACTTTAACGAGCATGGAGCACATGCCCCAGGCACCAGGCACGCGACTATTAACCCACAGGCCTCAGATTAAATCACCAATATCCGGGGTAAAGTAGAGGCAGTTGTCTGACGTCCTAGACGTACTTCTCTATGTACACAGTCATCGCAGGGACAGAGAGTGAATGTTATTATGGTGTAATATAACTATTGATATTTCTTCAAAACAAAAAACCGACTTAAATACCTAGAAAAGCTAAATATTCAAATTCCGAATCCTATAGGTACCAACGTGCGAACAGCTGATCAAATCTAGCGAGAGCAAACATTTTTTTCTCCTTACTGATCATTTCATGATGGTCCGGGAGAAAAAAAAAAAAAAATTGCTTCTCTTCCCGCACAGATCGTTAAAGCCGATCATGGGAATGGATGAAAATGCTTATCATGTTAATAGGCGATTTATTTATTTATTTAATGTTAAACTAAATACAACGGTTTTCACCAATGACAGTATCTTAAAAGAATTTATAACTAAATGTAATATAAATTTTAGTATGGTTGGTGCGACAGGGGTCATACATAACTATAAATGTACAGTAAAAACTTACCGACCGAACGAAGCGAGCAAGGTCTATAATTCAAGTTGGGGCGAAAACACATTGTTTGTATATTTGTGTGTATGTATGTTTGTTCCGCGATAACTGCCGAACTGATGGTCCGATTTTGATGAAATTTGGTAGGCATGTAGGTAATATAAATAGAATTTTCAAGTTCGTTGGGCATCAAAATCGGTTCAGTACTTTTTTAAATATTAATAAAAATCGCGAGGTCTAAGTTCGCGGCGAACTACTACTTCTATACAAGTTGACTCACTTTCGTCATTCTCGCAATATAGATTAAGTAATTGACCGCGCGAGCGAAACGAGCGAGGGCTATAATTCAAGTTGGGGCGAAAACACATTGTTTGTATATTTGTGTGTATGTATGTATGTATGTTTGTTCCGCTATAACTGCCGAACCGATGATCCGATTTTGATGAAATTTAATAAGCATGTAGGTAATATAAATAGAATTTTCAAATTCGTTGGGCATCAAAATCGGTTTAGTAGTTTTAGAAATATTAATAAAAAATCGTGAGGTCTAAGTTTGCGGCGAACTACTAGTTAATTAATTAATTAAATGATGTGGCTATTACCTCATCAGTATTTTGATTCCTTTTCCATCTTCTCGCCCACCATAACGCTAAAAGCGGCCTTTTGATGTTGCGTCTCTGGGCTCCGAGCTCCGTCTGCTTGGAGCCGCAAAATCTAAAATCTGAAATGCTATATCTGCTCCGATAGGGATATAAAGACGTGATATGTATCTTTGTTTTTGACATACCACACTAATTGAGCTAGCCCCAAAGTAAGTTTAAACTTGTACCATCTTATTCATAAAAATTAACAAACGTTTGCTAAACCTATTTTGGTTAAAATATGTTTTGTCTTGCTCTTACTAAGGCAAATGTAGTAAAGAGTGATAGAGACAAAACATATTTTAACTGAAATGGGTTTAGCAAACGTTTGTTAATTTTTATGAATATGAGGGGGGATGAGAGCAGCACAGGAACGAGATGGGTGGCGTCGACGAAAAGAGGCCTATGCTCAGCAGTGGGCGGAAGAAGGGCTGGGATGATGATGATGATGAGGGGTATAATGGGATACTTACTTAACGATACCAACTATATTTTATAATAAATACATATGGAAGGATCATACCCGTAATAAATCGAACCACGGTCTATACTAGATCATTATAGTATAATGAAAATAAAATAACAGCCAAAAAGCCAAAAAATATTCGACATCCCCATACATATCACCCGGGCGGCTGCGCACTTTTGTATGAAAATGCGGAAATTTATTTTAGTTTTATGGCTGTTATTTTAATTTTATTATACTCATTGATTTATATATTACTAGATTATACTATAGGTATAATGATCTAGTATAGACCGTGGTTCGATTTATTACAGGCATGTCCCTTCCACGTTGTATAGGTAACACACAAGACTTAGGGCAATTTGAAAAAGACCATTTTCCAACTTGCCCTGGCTGGGGTTCGAAACCAGAACCTCCGGAGTGGCGGACCGGTGTGTTAACCACTACACCACAGAGGCCGTCAAATCTGTATCTGTAAATTATAAAATAATTTCACCATATATTTTTAGAGTCACTGACCTTATCTATTAATTATAACACGTATTGATTACGTCACTATCAGGTATCTAGGTTTGACTGCAAATGTAATGTTTCTAAGTAAGCAAACCTCGTTTGGCGGGTGTAAAGTGGGTCTTTGTGCTGACTTCCTTGCTTACTGCCAGGTACGGGAACCTGTGTGGCCAGTAAGCTTACCTGAATGTGGACATGTTTTAGCGAGCGGGTTTCGCGGAGGCCGGCATAAAACATGAGACATGACCTGCAGTTAATGACTGTGTTGAGTTGAGAGCAGCGATATTACACCAGGCCTGTGTCACTCCCCGTTTAGGTACCGAAAATGTACCTACATTATCTATGCGCGCAGGCAGCCCCTCCGGGTGGTAAATTCAGTTATACTAATCGTTTGTCCAGAGTAATAAGAATGAAATTGGCTTGCAATGGATAATTAGGTATCTATACGAAAAGGTGTTGAGTTCTGACGTGAGCTAAACTAAACCATATCGCTAGCCACATTAAGTAGATATTTCTTTGAATTTCTTTGTTGAGTGAGAGTTCTGTACGTTATTTTTATTTATTCTGTATTTATAGCAAAGAATACACAAGATATAAGTAAGTTTTAAAATCTAAAACCAGACTGTCCGTTAGCGGGTATATCTCAGCATAGTCATAAACGGCAACAATAAACGAAATTATGAAAAAGAGAGCAAATAAAATACTGTCTGCTATTGATAGCAAACACTTAAAAAAAAATTAAAAAGGTTAAAAATTAGAAAATTCACGATGATACGGACCCTTTATGGGAATGTGGGTATTTTAGGTACCCACATACCCATAATGTATGTAGAGTCCAACTCACTCTTAGCCGATCTATGTCGAGATTTCGTGCGTCGCGATGGACTTTGTCGGGAATGTATGAGTCGAGATTTCGTGCGTCGCGATTGGTCGCGATACCTAACGTGAATCAAAATGACGAATTTCGAAATTACGTAGGACACCCATAATTATTTATTTTCAAGGAAAATACAAAATTATGTTACATTAGGCACATTCCCATAATTCGCAGATCACCCTGTGCGTGATACCAGCTATTTCCCACTTTCCCCGACATAGAACACAGCCAACAATTTTCTCACAAAACGGTAGCCAATTATGGACAGTTGACTCCATAAAACTGACAAGCAGGTTCTTAGCGCTATAAAGTAGTGGTGGTCAAGCGGTTAAAGCAATGTCTGTGCGTCTGTAAATAATGAGTTAAATCCTTACTAGGCGCAACTTGTACTCATGTACGGTCAGTTTCAAAGTGATGTGCCGTTGGAAACTTTACAAATTTACGGAAACATCCCCTTGTAAGTTTACGGGAATATTCCCAATATTTTCGTAAATATTTTATTTATACGAGTACATCGTGTTAATGAAAGAACGCAAAACCTTTCAGATATGGTACCTCAGCCCATGTATCTGAACAACTTTTGTTCAACAACTTACACGAAATCCAAAAAAAAATTAGGTTTTTCATACAAACTGATCAGCTGATCGAGTCAATTTGTATGAAAATCTGATTTTTTTTTTGATTTCGTGTAATTTGTTGAACAAAAGTTGTTCAGTTACATGGGCTGAGGTACCATATCTGAAAGGTTTTGCGTTCTTTCATTAACACGATGTATTTATTTATCAAACTTTATTGTTCCAAAGTAAAAATATACTTTTAACAAATGGCGGACTTAATGGTTAGAGCATTTTCTCTCAGTAAACCATAGGTATAAGCGGAGAAAATATTCCCGTAAATTTTCAATTTTTGGGAATATTTTCGGAAATATTTCCAAAATTTCCTGGAACGACACATCACTAGTTTCATCTACCGCCATCTTGCTCCCGGTGAAGGAAAACATCGTGAAGTAACCTGCACACTAGTTCACTAGTGTGTAATAATGACTATTGTCACTAGATGATAGCCATTGAGCTACAACAGATGCCTTTAGGCAGCTCTAATATCTGACACCAGTGTGAGCCACTCGATAAGGAAGAAAAATATTTGTGCGGAAAGAGACGTAGCTTGTAGCAGTAATCCATAGGTAGCTGGTTCACATCCGGCTCGAAGGACCACATGCAGCAGTTGACTCAACGTATCAGAGACTCGCTGCTACGTACAGGTAGGTATGCTATGGTAGGTACACGCCGAACGGCTGGTTATTACGTACTAAAATACTTATTGCCTAACTATCGTCATAATGTAAAATGCTGATGTGCTGACTGGATAAAATCGCTGTTCGATTACCTCGAACATAGCTGGTGCATTAATTAAAGGAAGAAAGTAAATAGAAGCGGTTTTAATGCACTCAATATTTTTACATCCATGGTTACTCGTACATCAGACCACGGCCCCTAAGTAACTTTATTTGGGGTCAGCGTGGCATCATTTATTTTGCTAGCGATCCAGCTAATCCATTCTGCGAAGGTACGCGTTCATTTTGCGGGCATTGCTGGTTGTTAATGACCTGTCTTCCTTCGAGATATTACACATTAGACTTTGTTAGTATTTGTTATGCCGTCGCAGTGGCACCGTATGTAAGGTTCAATATAAATACCTTATACAACTAGTGGTTTTTTGATAACTGTAGACCTCGCGAGCTCTTATAGTTTATAACCATGGAATAACCGACACTTTCCGCTGTCCCCTGGCTTAGCAAAGCCATTTCAGTGACATCCGTCCATATACAACGTGTTAATGAAAGAACGCAAAACCTCTCAGATGGTACCTCAGCCCATGTAACTGAACAACTTTTGTTCAACAACTTTCACGAAACCAAAAAAAAACTTGAATTTTCATACAAACTGATCAGTTGATCGTGTCAAAATCCGATTTTTTTTTTTTGGATTTCGTCTAATTTGTTGAACAAAAGTTGTTCAGTTACATGGGCTGAGGTACCATCTGAAAGGTTTTCCGTTCTTTCATTAACACGATATATAACGCTACAGCAAACTTCCCCCTTTTGTTTTGTTTTTGCAACATCTTGTGTAAAATAAGTCCCTGGTCCATCTTAAATTTGATTGAAATCTGTCAATAAATAACGCTACAGCAAAGCTTCCTCTTTTTCGCTCTATTTCTCCAACCTAAAATCGCGTTAAAAAATAATTAAAAAATCAAGGAACTTTTGTGTCAAATTGCCAATTTGCGTCAAAATCCGAATCCATTATCAGATCAGCTTCTTGTTATAATAAAATTGCATTGTCATCTGACTTACATTAGCATACAAATTTTATTCTCAATCAGAACTGGGAAGTGGCTCAAAATTAACTTGCAAGTTTTAACTAAAAAAACTAAAACCAACAAGGTAAGCTTCTCGGACATCGACATAACTGTATGGTGTATGTAGCGAAAGGCTAGAGGTGGTTGATAAATACACAAACCTTGGACATTGTTTATCCTTTGACAAAGATCTTCGAACTATAGAGGTCGATCGACGGATACAACTGGGATGGGTGGCTTTTGGTAAGCAGGCGGATGTTTTTAAAAACCGAAAAATACCACAGTGCCTAAAAACACGCCAACCAGTGTTTTCTGCCCACAATAACATATGGTGCCGAGACATGGACTCTCACAAAGGGAACCATGTATAAGGTTGCGGTTGCGCAGAGAGCCATGAAGCGAGTCATGCTCGGCATCAAACTGCAAGATCGAGTTCGCAACGTGGAGATCCGACGTCGAACGAAAGTTCATGACGTGCTCTCCAGGGTTGCGGCTCTAAAGTGGAACTGGGCGGGACACCTGGCTCGAAGGAACGATTGAAGGTGGAGTAAGGCCGTCACCGAATGGTATCCTAGAAATGGGAAACGTAGTGTAGGACGTCCGGCGGCTAGGTGGGTTGAGGACATCAGGCAGGTTGCTGGGAGGAACTGGATTGCGATGGCCAGTGATAGAGCAGGATGGCGCAGACTAAAGGAGGCTTATGCCCAGCAGTGGGTACTTGAAGGCTGTTGATGAATGATGATGAAAACATTACACGTAATGTACACTATAATTATTGACGTGTAAAAGTGCCTGCAAAGGCCTAATTACTGAATAAGTATTTGATTTATTTGATAACATTATTTGGCGCCAAGACTCCGCCATTTTGTTTATTAGGCTGCAGAACGTGCCAGAGAAATATATGTAAATACACTCGAAAAACATGACTCTCCTTTTGGCACAATCGGGTAAAAATCTGATAGGTTTTTATTCATATAGGTAGGACTATTCCACGGTTCTAAAAATGATAAGCTATTGTCTGGTTCTCACAGACAGCCAATTATTTATTATTGACCCCAGACACCGTATTCCAGTGCGAACTGGCACACGAAGTGTTGTTGCGAACGTGACTGACTTCACAAATATCTGCTGGTTCATTCCAACTTGCGTTACATTTTATAGAATAGGATTTTTATAAATATTTGAGCAAGACGAATTTGCATCAAAAAAATCACTACTTGCTAACCACGCAGATCGTAAAAGCCAATTGAAGAAATGGGCGAAAGTGTTAACAGTTGTGTTCCCGAGGACTATATGCTTTCAGTCTTTTTTAAGGCTAGCCTCCTAATTAAGGGGCTTGACAGGCTGACCAAAAGCCTATAAAGGCTTTTAGTCCTTTAGGCCTGTTTAATAGGCCAAGCCTAAAGGACTAAAAGTCTTTATAGGCTTGGTCAGCCTGGCAAGCCCCTTAAGAGGAAACCTCAAGGGCTAGAGAAATGAAAAATAGGTATTTTTAAAATCTATTGCTGTCGCGCTGTGCCCGACCTACAACCGAGCAAGTGCGATAGAGACATACTGCAGCTTGGACTGAAAATACCTATTAAAAGAACATAAAATCAACAATTCGTAGTCCCCTGATTTCTTCTCCAAAACTTAACCAATGTAAGTACTTTACTTGATCGGTGTTCCTATGTTTTAATTTTTTTATATAATCTACTCAAATTTGTTTTCTGGATGTTTGAACACAACGGAAAATCTGGCCATTTTTTAGGTTTTTGAACGTTCATATCTCCTTTAATAAATAATTTATAAAAAAAAGGGAAACATAGGGACATGCTAATAGTGGCTATAGATATTCAGAAAAAAAAATATAACTCTGCCGGTATTATCCAGGGAGGAAACAGGGGACTACGTTTGTATAGAAAATAGGCCCCTCTATTTCGCTTAATTAAGAGGCATACATTTTGGCATGGTAGGTATTTAATTTGTATGGAGATGCAGATTTTTTTTATCGCGATATCAGGTATGGTCCCAAAGTAAAAGTTGTTCACATTGATTAGTACGTTTACTCCCTTTCGGGTTTATACCCCCTTTTTGTTACGAGTTGTATTATAATGTATCGTGGTTTCAACAATGACGTCAGGCAAAACGATGCCATATCAGCCCACATTGTCCTTGTTAAAAGTGAGATGGCCCTCGAAACACGGATAAGGTACAGGTTTCATGTAAATTATGTTTTCTCCGACATTTTAGTACAATACTCTTTTTATTATTGGATATTTATTGTAGCCGTTTATGTCTTTTATTGGGAGGATTTTATTATGAACCTTAAACAGATTTTATTTAAGATTTATGCAAATAATATGAAATTTAGGTTAACCTTTATGAATTATCATTCTTATATACAATCAAAGGAATGATCACGTCTTTTTCTTAGAAGGCCTTGACACTAGACAGAGTTCTTGGTCATAAGACCCAAAGGCCACTTTCAGCGAGATGGCGGGCTAAATACGCAAGAATTGTTTACTTATGACATATTTTTCCAATTATTTTGGTCCAAAAACCAAACTACTAACCCGATTTTGATAAAATTTCTATGGGACCAGAAAAAAAGAGTTTTTCAAATCAATTTATAAATGACGAAGTAATAAAGTAATAAATATAAAAAAACTCCTCCTGTTTTTTGAAGTCGGTTGAAAAGAAAATCGAACTATTACCACAGAATAAATAATACTGAAACCTATTAGTTTGAACGTACTTGTCGATTTGAAATTGAAATGGTTCTAATATACAATGTAGGTTTATATGATCTTTGACAATATGTGGCCACGGCGACCCCTCTGTACCACTCTACTTATTCTCTCTATGTCAAAAGTTTTTATACCTATCATAAAAATCATTGCAAATACTATATATTTTTATATCTGATTCCATGTATGTTATAAGTACTAACCAATTATTCCAGAACACTTTAACTTATCCTTCTGTAATAATTTATAACAATTCGTACATATAAGTAGTATAGTACGAGTATGTATGGTAAGTACATACATTTTAACTTTATAAAAAGAAGCAACAAATACAATACGCAATTTTGCAACAAGTCAAATCAGATACTTTTTTCTTAACGTCAAAAACAAACATTTTGTATGGGTTTTTTATGAAATATATTTATCACGTCATGGTTCCTTGGAGTCAAATAGCGCTTTTCTGCATTAATAATCGTAAATCTAAAATCATGTTCAAAGTGTATGTGATGAATGACAAGTGCCATTATTTTGTGACGTTTTATTCTATTAACATTACCAAATAATTTATTTTTGACCCACCGTAATACCCAATTCTAATTACTATAATTCCTTCTAAAAAAGTTACTTTCCCATATTCGGTACCTACCATTCACCATGAAGTGCTTATTTATACCTCTACAAAGAACAAATCAGCAAATCATTGTGCATAATGTACACAGATGAAAGTACCGTACAGAGCCCCAGGGTATCAATCAGATGGCCTAATTCAGAAACAAGACAGGTTATGTGCGGCAAGCTGACGTCACCAGCTGGGAATCCATTTGCTGAAATTTTGAATTTTTTTTAAGGTAACTAGTTCCCATATTTAGTACGAATACACTTTTTTTTTAATAACCATGTTGTGAGGTGCCGTTATATAGATCTTTCAAAAATGTAAAGTTCGTTAACAGTTTTCGATTTAGGGATCCCTTTGTGAAATATTTGGTTCTGCAAGCGCTGTTAAAATATGTCTAAGTAGGTCGTATCTAAGTCAATTGTAATATTTATTATTTCTGGTAGACCATCCCGCAAAATGTAGGTACTAGGTCGTATCTACGCAAACCTTGCAACAGCCCCCGCTAGCAAAAGCATAGCAAACATTAAGGATACGTGTTAACAAATCCGTTTGTATTGTTAATACCGATAGCGTGTGTAACAATATTTGACGACCTAAATGTTGGTGTTATCTTATAATATTGGAACTTACTTCCTTACTAGACTGTTTACACAATTATACGCAAAAGCTACCTACCCACACAGTACCAACATCCTACATCTCTAAGGGCCTGTGTCCACGAGCACGGCTTCTACTGGTCTACCGGTACCGGTCTTCAGTCGGCCCAGCGCGCCGTCCGGGCTTACTGACACAGTTATGTATGTAGCTTAATACAGATCTGTACATGAAGCCAGCTCAACTCACGCCGGCTTTAAGTAGGTAAGTTCTGTAAGGAGCTCCGTACATAACTGGCACCGGCAGGCGCCGTACCGTGTAGAAACCGTGCTTGTGGACACGGGCTCTAAAAGCGTTTACACACGCGCCGACGCAGCAACGGTTTTCGCTGCTGCGGCGCGGCGTGGCGCCGCGCGCTTGGATTTTGTTAATATTTGTGTTGGTAACGACGCCGAGGCAGCGACAAAAGCGACGCCGCGGCCGCAGAAAGATCAGTATAAAAACCTACGAACAATAAATTACCACCGCAGTGGCGTAGTAGGTTCTACGTGTTGTTGTCGTTAAACTATCATCTTATTTATTCTTAATTCAGTACTTGTGTCGTAACTTCTTTCCTCTTCTTTCTCGTTGCCTCTTTCCTATAGGGTTTGCCCTCTTGATACATTTTACCATTCTTGGCGGTTCTGTGTTAATTCTGATTTAATACCCAGTGTCCTCATGTCTTTCAGTGACGGTCCAGATTCAGATAGTTGAGGATCGTCCTTTCCCTCCTCTTTGGCTAGAACTCGCGCATTACGTGTTCTTTAATTTAAGAGCTTGCTCTTGTCGGTAGAGTTAAGTGAAGATGCCTCCATTCCTATCTTCTCTCTGCCATCTTTTTAATGTCTTGGTAGTACTCCTAACCCTTCCTTAACTTGTTGGAATAACTTCATCCTTGGTCTTTCCCTTCCTCGTCTCCGACTTATTTTTCATACCATTATTATTTGCGTATAGTTTTCTAAAATATAAAGCATAGTTAGAGGGTAAATGGAATGCTTGCAGACGATTCTCACGCATTTTATCTTGTTTTATCGTAACCTCCTGATACAATTGACACATACTCGTATTTTGCATTCCGATAGTCTTCTGATTGTGCCTTTGGACACCTTTAAATCAGATCTGTCCAGGTATCGGGCATGTGCCTCTTGGTCGCTCCCCTCTACATTACTGAACATCTACAAAAATTCTGAGAAATATTCACGTTATAAATATTTACATTTTCAAAAGTAAAAAGTCACAAATTATTTATTTATCTCTGGATGTTTCTATCACTTGATAACTGTAATTTTTTTTTTTCGATTTCATAAAAGTTGCTGACATCAGATCATTTATTTACAGCTCAGTTTAGTGCCGCTTCCTAGGCAAGTGCAGAAAAAGCGGCAACAAACTGCACTGCAGCATTTTCTCCAAATACGTCAATTTACAATTAAACTAATCAAATCAGAATACCGAATACATTGTCATGTCATATTTATAAATGAAGAATGATGTCATTAGTGAAATTGAAAATGATGTCAATTTGTAAATATAAATTATGTTACAACATTTTCAAAATACTAAGCGGCTCTACCACATAAACCGCTAAAAGCGACCTAACCCAACCATACCGCAGACATCGCTTGCCGTAGGTATACCTCGCTGAAATGCACCGGTACAGTTAGGTTATTGAACTCTCTCTTTCATCGAAGCTTCCCGGTTGCATTCGACGACCTCCATGGCGTATTGGTAAACACACTAGTCCGCCACTCGAAGGTCGTGGGTTCGATTTCCGGCCAGGGCAAGAAAAAAAACGCGTTTCTTATATGACGACCTCCTTTAATTTTAACTATCTTATGTTTAGTAATTGTTCTTATAGCGGCCACAGTAATAAATAAAATCAGTGAAATTTTAAGTATCTAGCTAGCTATTACGGTTCAAGCTATAGAGCTTTGTGACAGACGGACGGACAGACATCGGAGTCTCAGTAATAGGGTCCCGCTGGCGAAACCCTAAAGACTTACTATGCTCAATCTGTGTGATATGATTTATGTTTCTACATTTTTATTTATTTATTCTTAGCTTAGAGTCTGAGACGCTTCGGAGCCCGAGCGCCGTTTTTTAGCTTTTTCTTCTTCACCTGTCAATCTTTGAAATACTTTTAATACTTAGTTCAGCGAGCATTCCCGTATTATCTATACTTGGCTTGGCCTATCTATGGTTTCGAACCCGTCTGCCGGTGCCCATCGGAGAAGCTTATATCCACGCATTTGTCACCCATATATTTGCCGAGTTTGATGCAAGACATGATATGCCATTAGGTCATTGAACTCCTCTATTCAAAATGTTCGCTATGTGAAATATCCTTTCATACGAGGGGACTCGCTAACTGTTAGGCGTTGGTCCCCTAGTCGGGTCAATTTATATCCTTTTTTCTACGTAATTGACGATGATGTAGAGCATAGGTACTGGTAAATGATAACTAAAAAATATTTCCAATCTTCTAAATCAGCTGTATCACTTAATTTTATCTAAGTATATTTAGTCTCATAACTTCCGCTACTAGCCGTATGGTAACGGCGGCTAAGGTGACGCTTTATAAATCACTGATCGGTCACAAAAAGTGCGTCGCAAATGGACATGAGTTGGGCACACGCTCAAGAGGGATCCCACTCACTTTCAGAGGCAGGCACTAGAATGGACACCTCAGGAAAAGAGGAAGCGAAGTCGCCAAAGCAGACTTGACGACAGTCGGTAGAAGCGGAAATGAAGACAATCGGGTTATCTTGGCCTGAAGACAAGACAGAACAGAGAAGTACCGACCACACAGGGGACATAGGACGAGATATCTAAGTCACCACGTTGGGTAAGACGGGCTGGTGATCGCAGATGGAGTCTCTGCAAAGAGTTCGCTGCTGCCCGTTCTCTATTACGTATAAGAGAGTCCGTGTGGTGACAGCAGAGTAGAATACAATTTGTTACCACACCGTTCCTCTGTATAGTACATAAAGTCTCGTGGCTCCGTCTTTTTTACAAGATGGAGCGAAGTGTGCAACGAGTTTAAAAGGGTAGATAGAATCCCAAACGTCACCATTCGCTCCAAAACACGGATCGTTGATGTGGTATATAAGACCGCCATACTAAATTGAATTGGGCAGGGCATATCGGTAGGATGCACAACGAAAGATGGGCAATAATTGCAACGGAGTGGTTGCCTAAAGATGATTACCGTCGCCCGGGCAGGCCTAAAAAGCGCTAGCGAGACGATTTCGACGCTTTCCAAAAAGGTCGAGACTTTTACGGGAAAGAGACAAGGGGATTCTTCCCTTTGGGATGAGAGAAACCTTTGCCAAACAATGTGACAAATTAGGTTAAAAAAAGTCTTAATCACCCAATGCTATGTTAATGACGGAATCTCCGCCCGTAACATAAGTGCCGAACGTGTTATGTTAACCACAGGTAATAAATTATAAACAGATGGTGCGATGGGGATCCTTGCGAATCTGTTACTTGACCCAATAAAACCAGTTCTAGAGGCGTCCAGTCGGCGTCTACTTTTTGTTTTATCATTAACAGCGGCAATTTTTTTGATACTTTGTATAATATACCAGCTCTACATCTAGTACCGTTGACAATGGCCAGAAACGCGGACAAAACAGTATGGTATTTGGGTCGGGTAGGCCCAAGCAAGTAGGCACGTATGTAATTCAATTTACTACTTATACAGGCTGACTTTTTAACCATCAGCCAAATTTTTGGAGCAAGTTCAGTCCATGATACTGAACTACTTTTCATAAAAACAATTACCGAAAAACTAAAATAAAAATTTGTCTACCATAAATCAGCTCTCAGCCAAACGGATTTTGTATGGGAGGACTAAAAATTTTTGGCGATTTTTAATAACTTTTTTTATAAAAAGTAGTTCAGTATCATGGACTGAACTTGCTCTAAAAATTTGGCGAGTGTTTAAAAAGTCACCCTGTATATCTGGTAACTGATTTCAAATATTATTAGATAATTTATCTACCTCAATGATATGAAGGACGGGTAGGAATATTTTTTTCCTTGAATAGTTTTTGTCACCCTTCTTAGATAATTTTTTGTAGGTAGATAGATACTCGTACTATTAGATATTTCAACTTTTTTATAGTCTATTTA
Organism: Acrobasis repandana; assembly: GCA_963576875.1. Classification (NCBI taxonomy): domain Eukaryota; kingdom Metazoa; phylum Arthropoda; class Insecta; order Lepidoptera; family Pyralidae; genus Acrobasis; species Acrobasis repandana. Next base: position 1,848,947 of record OY756230.1, on the reverse strand, counting down.
TCTTCATTACCTACTTATGACTTTCATACCGTATATACCTTACTGGTGTTACGAGTACCTTTTGCATTCTTAGCGGCTTTGCATTTATAATTTGACTTATAATTTAAACCGAAACCAAAAGATGGGTTAATATTTTCACCGCTACATACATTGACTAAGATGAATATAGAAGCAAATGGCCTTGAAGTGTGAAATAAATTGTTAACTCGTAAATATGGTGATAATTTCCATATTGCTAATCGTCAGGCACTAGATAGCCCTATTATTTTATGAACTGCCGTTGAAACTATTATTGGTGATCCGTCTGGTTTAAAAACTTGCCTCCACCAAAAGTGGCCACGGCAAGTTTTAAAGCTAGACGGATCACCAATAATAGTTTCAACGGCAGTTCAGCTATATGGAAATTATCTCCATATTTACGAGTTAGCAATTTATTTCGAATGAGGGCGCCACTTCAAGGCCATTTGCTTCTATATTCACCTTATATATTACTAGCGTACTATTTGAAATCATTGGCTACATATCATCATATTCTGTTAATTGGTATCTTCATGTTAAGCTTAAAAAATGCGGTAGGTGGCTTTGGAAGAGTCTAGACTGTCCGGTATCATTGGACCATGACGTCATACTAATAAAAAAAATATTGATTTGCCTATCAATCTATACGACCAAAGAGTTATAATGTACCGTAGACCTCCAATATTGTACAATTGATATACAATTTGTATACGACATAAAGAAGTGACTTAGATACATTTTGTGAAATTCTTTTTCGTACAAGCTTTTATTGTGAGGCTAAGAACTTAATAACCATTAGGGTTCCTACAGCAACCTTCCGGCTCCATCATCAGATCAGCCTCTTGTCATAATAATATTGCATTGTCATCTGATTTACATTAGCATACAAAATTTCATCTCAAGCAGAAACCGGGAAAAGGCTCAAATTTAACTTGCAAGATTTAACCCAAAAATCAAAAGCAGAGCAAGCTAAATGAAGGCTTGTAAAAATCGAGTCATGCATGCCGTGGCCACCTAGAACACAAAAAAACAAAACTTGGATTTGCGACTTTTTACACGCCTAAAATATACGAATGCTTATCCGCCATGCGAAAGGGAGAGTGTTCGTTTTCACGGTGAGGTGCTAGTGCTACTCGTATGGGTTATAATTGGTTGGTCTCGAAAGTAATTATTTTGTAACAACGTGTGGTCAATCATCGAGTAACAGTTTCTGTTTTATAATTAATTTAGCTTTTACTTCAATTACTTTTTGTTTCGCCAACAATCCAGCTTTCATGTAGTAGGTGGCGTTGAATTTATGCTTTCCGTTAGAAATTCTAAGCCTTTATTGCCTATCTTAGATCTGGATCTAGACCTCCATAAAATTACCAAAATACGACAGGCGTTCGATACTGTCGTCCTATTTCAATGTCAAACCCATGTACAACCAAATTAGACTAGCATAATTGGATCATCATCAAGTCTTTTTTAGTCTCTACTGCAGGAGCACGACTCTCTCTGTACCACCAGAGCCGTATATTAGCCAGAGCAGTCAGAGGATTTACCTACACTCTCCACGCTGTCCAGACGGATTGGAGAGGTCTCATTGATGTTTATAAGCTTAGTTTAGCTTGTGTTTCAAAAGTCGCCCTCTACGACATCCACGGGAAGACTTGGAGTGGTCCTATTCTACTCTCCCGGGAACCACACGGCTTGTAACTAATACCCACTAATAAAATCCTATACCCACTACTTATCTCATTTAGTTTTTACTTAAAAGCTAATTAAGCTCAGTCATTTTAAGGTATGTGACAGATTATGTTTAAGTGAACAGTTTACAGTGAACAACAAAAGTAGAGAGGATTGAAACCCGAACTTTGAATCTAATAAAGGAAATGCTGTCTTAAAATTTTGATATCATAATATAATACGTCTAATTGGTAACTAAAGGACAGTGGAAGGTTAAGGATCTATGGACCACAATAAGACGTCATTAAGACTTACAATTGTCAAAAAAGGCCGTTGCCTCGTCTACTCGTATTCCAACTAAATTGTAAATAAAGTTATATCCATTTTTTGTAACTCTATTGTTTGCATATAATTTATTTCAATAAATTATACTCGTATTTCAATATAAGAAGACATTTACTCACTGGAGGCAAATCCTCTTCCATGCTCGTGTAGCGCAGACTCATTTTTGAACACTTTTCCTTTAGTTGCTTCTGTTTTTAACCAATCACTTCTTTTATTCACCTTTCTCTTCTTATTTTTAACTATCTTCCCGCCACCACATGAATCTAATAAAACTAATATCACCACAACAATTACTAAACACTTTAAACAATTCGTAGGCATTTTATACGTTTCATAATTGCAACTATTTATAACAAATCTTTGGTCGAAAAAATATTTGAAATACTTATAAATTAGATTCCTTTAGCGTTGAATTTAAGAAAAATAAATTAAAGACTTCCCGCGCGAATTTGATACTGGCCATTTTTGAGAGTTGTGCGGTGCGCGTGCGCAGTGGTTGCGGACAACTGACGCGGACTGACCGCACAAGATTCGCGTTCACGCGCACCTTTCGTATCTTGATCTCGGCCACGAAATTAAAGTAACAAAAAAGTGAATCGTTTTTATGGGATGTACTCCGAAATACAAAAGGTGTGAGTCGGTTGTTTTTGTTTAGTTTTTGCAGTGTCAAGAGCATCGGTATCGGCTTTCTCTAATTACATTGACTGGTCATGTCCGCTGTCCAGGATGCGCTGCGTTTTTAGGACGTGCTCAAGTAGCCGACCGACTTCTAAGTTCTGGCATTTCTGTGTCAGTTAGAAGCATTTTTTACCTGTAGAAACTTGGTATTAGTTGAATTACTTTCTTACAGTCACCTGCGTGCAATAGGTAACCGAGCTGCCGTAACATTTTAGAAATCCTCGCGGATTAGGTGCACTAATCCACAAATAATACTTAAATCACATTCTGTGAAACCGGTTCCAAATCCATTGTATTATTAAACTCAAATTCTTTTTTACAAGCTTTTATTTAACTTGCAATGTGTGTATGTAACTATGTTCGGGTGGAAACTTGCAACTCAATTTTGAAGCAGATATCTTCAACTGATTGAGCTGAAATTTTGCGCGCATATGTAGGTATATCCACAGCCACAACCCGGTTTCCAACCGAGATGTTTTGTATGCTAATGTAAATCAGATGACAATGCATAAATAACAAGAAGCTGTAATAAAACGACGCAACCTCATCGAGTTTGGGCTTATTACATTTACCTTGATATGTAGGTACTTAGGCCTCACAATAAAAGCTTGTACGATTTTTTCGCACGCGTCAATTCGGGAACGGGCGCCGCCAGTAGGGACTAGTCAGCTCGGCTCCGTTTTTTAAGACTACTCAGTGTAACTTATTTCTATAAATTGGATTTGGCACTCGTTCGCAAGCTTTACATATTATGTTGTGATAACATTGTATTAGGGATAATATCTTTGTAAACTGACAAAGCCCTTCTGGCGCGTAGGCGACCAATACTGTGTAAATGTGTTTCTTCCGGCGTTTCTTCTCAGCAGTGGTCGTTGCGAAACGCTAGTATCAGTAGCTATTGAACAAAAAATATATATAAATAAACATTACACGTAATGTCCACTATAATTATTGACGTGTAAAAGTGCATGTAAAGGCCTAATTACTGAATAAATATTTGATTTTGATTTTGATTTTTTTTTTATTGATGTGTGATAGATAACTATGCCGGCTGAGTTTGGAAATTTAGAGATGCAGCCGCCTAACTTATAAAATGTATCTAAGTACCTATTTGAAAATTTCGTACAAAATACAATAACTAATTCTTAGAAAATAATTTATTAAAATAAATGCGTAAGTACTTAGATAACATGTACAATTATGAAAAATTAAATTTCCATGTTGTAACGTGTAACTTCGGAACTCTACTCCGAGCGTGGCCCGACACGCACTTGGCCGATTTTTTATTCATATCAAATTATGTGTAGTTATCGCTAATCTACAATAAAGTTGTTTAAATAAATACAATAAAAAAAATCCTGTCAGCACTTTCGGAAAAGGTAGCCAGAAACAAGCAGGATCAATTATTTCAATAATACTCGTATATAAGTCAATGTAAGCAAGATTGCAAAGGACGCATCATGGAGTGCGTAGATACGGGCAGGAGATTTTGTTTCCAACTTTATAGACTATCTTGAGAACAAATTCAAGATACTTATACATACATTATTTAAATAGGTAGTAGTTTAGTCAAAAGTAACTTATTAAAGTAGAAAAGTAATTAAAGTAGAAAGCAAAAGCAATATCATTGACCCAAGGAAGTATGGAATGATTTATTCCATGGATTTATTGAACAAAAGGCAAAGTTTATGTACAAAATTATTTACAATAGAAATCACCATGCTTGCTGATGACTTGAAGTGCTGTGCGTGGCGAAGATAACTAGCGTCGTGGCGAAGATTGCACGTTGTGCGTGCTATACAAACAGCTCTTATCAGGGCTACTGTCTGTTTCTTTGATAATAATAAATGTGCTTGTCGTACAACAGTTCTTACCAGAACTACTTTGTATCTTTGTTTCTGGATTCTCTGATGTCTTGACAACACAAAGATACCTCCTGAAAGTAATGTACTTTAAACAAAGAACATTCTCAACAAGTTATCTCTATCAAATATGTAATTTATTATCAATAAGAAAGCTATACGTACTTCAAATGTTATTAAAGAAACACAAAACCTTACCTTTTAATTCACAAGTTGCTAGTAGAAGAATATAAATATACAATAAAATAAATACGGAATTAAAAATATATAACAAATGTAAACTACTACTAATAAACTGACTTAAACCATTGAGCTATGATGAAATGGAGAATTTCATTAGTAGTGTGAATCTATGTATCACCTAACCACCCACCCACACCCACACACACCCCCCCCACACACACTCCCCCCCCCCCACACACACACACACACACACACAACACACACAACTATTTATTTTGTTTGAATTGGTAGAAACAAAATTTTAAATGATGTCTCCGTTTTCTTTGAAACCCGGAAAATTCAAGTACGGCCTTAAGGCCGTACCTGAATTTTCCGAGGTCCAGTGCTGCCCCTATTTAAAATAAATCATTTCAAAGAAAACGGAGACATCATTTAAAATTTTGCAACTATCAAGTCCTAGATAATCCTTCAAAGTATTTTATGAACTACTATTTACAGTTTATAATGAGAACGTTAAGCTTTACTACGCACATTTGCCAAAAGTGGCCGTTTTTCGCATTTATTTTAAATGGGGGCAGCACTGGACCCCGGAAAATTTAGGTACGGCCTTAACGTCACCATCTAGTGAAAACCGTACTAGATCGTGACGTCAAACGAAATTTAAATGCGTTGTATCTTCGTCATTATTTGCTAATAAGAGGAAGGAAATACGTATACAATATTGTTCAATAATCTACATGATAAGCCAAAAATATTTTTATAGCCCACATCCGTATTCTGCAATAAAAGGCAATACGGCTCATTTACATTTTAATGTAAAGGAAATAAAACTAGTTTTCGGCGTTTCTGCGGTCACGGTCATGGTCGGTATCCCAACGGAGTTAATTAAAATCGGTCACGACTCTCGTACGGACGTGTGGTCACAATGATCATACACCGTACGACAAAGAGTCGATTTCGTAGATTACTGTCTCGTGTTTGGCCTACTAATATGCATTTTTGGTATACATAGTAAGCGGTCGACAAACACTGTAAAAAAATAATCCGACAAACATTTTCGTGATCATTTCGCGAGCGTCGTAGGTCGTAGGTATATATTTGACCAAAATATGGATATTCACTATTCCTCGCGCTGGGAGCACGACAACTGATAGTCTCTCGGTGATAATACTCGATAAAATAAAGGCTACTCAGCAGCACATCAGTACCATAACAACGTATGAGCAACGAACGAACTCGACGATGAGATGTTCTAAATTGTACTTACACTTAGATAATTACTTTACTAAACCGAGATCCTAACTTTTCCGGTAGGTAGGTAGGAGTAGGAGGAAAAGTTATTCATAAGTATATGACGACTGTTACTTTGCACCAGGTATTTTAGAAGCAGCTCTTTTTATTTAGCCTTTCTTCTTCTTCTTCCTCACCTTATCCCACTTTACGTGGGGTCGGGACAGCATGAGTCTTTTCCATTCTCCTCTATCTTTTGTCAAGGCACTTGTTACATTATTTTTATCCATATCGTCCTAAACGCACTCCATCCACCTTTTCTTAGGCCTTTCTCTGTTCCTATTTCCTGTAACCTTCAAATTTAGCACCTTTCTGGTAACGTGGCTCTCCTCCCTGCTCATTACATGTCCATACCATCTTAGTGTATTGCTTCTCAACTTTTCCGTTATTGGGGCTACCTTTGTACTTCCTCTTACATACTCGTTTTTAATTCTATCCTTTCTTGTCACTTCACTCATCCATCTTAACATTCTCATCTCCGCTGCATGCAGTCGTCTTTCATCCGTCACCTTGGTAGCCCAACATTCTGAACCGTATAAAACAACTGGTCTTAATACGCTTTTATAATTTTTTCCTTTAAGTTTAAGGGGCATTCGCGCGTCACAAATAACCCGTCACTTGCCTCCACTTTGCCCAACCTACGTTAATGCGATTTTTTACGTCTCGGTCTATATTGCCGTCGTTTTGCAAAAGAGAACCGAGGTATCGAAAATCAGAGCAGACTGGCAGGGATTCACCATTTAACGCAACGGAAGTAAAGCTGGAGGCACCACCAAAATCAAAAAAGAGCTGTTCAGTTTTTGATCTACTTATTTTAAATACAAAGTTCTCCAGCTCTGTTGCCACTTTACCAGCCTGCTCTGAACCTCAGGTCCATCTTCAGCGACAAGAACTATGTCGTCCGCGAATAACATGCACCAGGGTGCTTCCTCCTGAATGTCTAACGTCAAGGCGTCCATTACAAGGAGGAACAGATAAGGGCTTAATGCAGATCCCTGGTGCAAGCCTACCGCTACACTGAACTCATCGGTAACGCCAGCTTCGGACCGGACGGATGTACTGGTTGTACTATACATTGCTTGTATGAGACGCAAATATTTTTCTGGTACTCTTTTCTTCCTCAAAGCCCACCACAAGACTTTCCGCGGAACCCTATCATACGCCTTCTCTAAATCGACGAACACCATGTGCAAGTTTTTGTTTGCTAGTCTATACTTCTCACAAAGTTGGCGAAGAGAAAATATGGCGTCCGGAATGACGGACGCCATATTTTCTCTTCGCCAACTGGGCGCGTGGGCATAAACCCAAACTGGTTTTGGCTAACTTCATACTCATCTCTCATTCTTTTCTCTATCACTCTTTCCCATACTTCCATGCTATGTGACATTAACTTTATTCCCCGATAGTTGTTGCAGTCCTGTACATCACCCTTATTCTTGAATACAGCTACCAGATAACTGTTACCCCATTCTTCAGGGATCGCCTCCTCTTGCAACAACTTAGTGAAGAATAAAGTCAGCCACTTCCATCCATCCCCTTTTAACAACTTCCATACTTCTACTGGTATTTCATCCGATCCTACTGCTTTCCCATGTTTCATGCTTTGAACAGCAGTTTTCACTTTTTCGATACTTATTTCTTTTACTAAGCCTATGTTTTCAGGTACCTCCTCAAGAATTCCAGTCCACTGATTTTCCTCATTCATAAGTTTTTTCGAAATAAAATCATCTTTCGTTAGTATCTTCCCTTCTTCATTCTTTATACATTTGATAAACTTGATGTCTTTTGAATTTCTTTCTCTCATCTTAGCCAACCTATATAAATCTTTTTGCCCCTGTGCATTTTCTAGTGATCTGTTTAAATTATCCTGTTCTTTAGCTTTTGCAATAGCAACCGTTCTTTTCGCTATCTTTTTGTATTCTTTCTTTTTTGTTTCTTTCAATCTTTCGTCTCTTTCATTTACATTTTGCCATTCTTTAAACGCGGTTTTTTTTTTGTTTTAAAGCCTTCTGCACCTCTTCACTCCACCACCAAGTATCTTTATTTATTTGACTTTTACCCTTCGATTTACCTAGAATAATCTTCGCGGCATTTCTAATTTCGTTTGCCATTTCGTTCCAAAGATCGTTTATACTTTTTCCCGTCATTTCTCCCATTTTAATCATTTTATCAACTACCCTTTTTCTAAATTCTTTTGACTTTTCCTTCTTTTGTAAAAGATGCCATTTTATTTTTAGCGTAGTCTTTGGATACCTGGGTCTTGAGTTTAACATCTATAACTAGTAGTTTGTGTTGTGATACTAGGTTTTCACTGGGAATTATTTTACAATTTTCGACAATATTTAATCTATTTCTACGTAAAAGAAAATAATCTATTTGGGTTCTATGGTTTCCACTTTTATAAGTTATAAGATGTTGATCTCGTTTTTCAAAATAAGTGTTCACTATTGCCAAATCAAAAGCAGAGGCTGTCTGTAAAAGAGTTTCGCCTTCAATATTTTGCTCACCAAAACCCCACCCCCCATGTACTTTCTCGTATCCTATTTTATCTGTTCCAACGTGCCCGTTAGTCCCCTCCAATATATATTTCTTCACTTTCTGGAATATTCATTATCATGGCATCAAAGTCCTCCCAAAACATTTCCTTTATTCCATCGTCAGAACCTACTTGTGGTGTGTAAACACTGATTATATTTGAAACTTTATCATTTATTAATACTTTGACCGTCATCATTCTATCATTTATCCTATTCACTTCTATTACGTTATCTTTTAGATCCTTATCTAGAACAATCCCAACGCCGTTATTCTTTTCGTTACTATCACAGTAGTAGAACTTAAAACCTTCTCCAATCTCTCTCGCCTTTGTTCCTTTCCACTTAGTTTCTTGCAAGCACGCTACATTTATCTTCCTTCTGTTTAAAACAGCGGCCAATTCCCTGCTCTTGCCCGTCATTGTTCCAACATTCCAACTTGCGAACCTCAATCGCATTTCCTGGACTCGCTTCTTACGTTGCATCCGCCCCTGATGCAACAACCCTGACATATTTCCCACAGTCGCCGGGTGCTGCGTCTGCGCGTCGCCTCAGGGGTACGCCCTAGTCCTATCGCTATCCGAAATATTACTCTCCATGCTGTATAAAGATTTGGCTAAAAATTTTATGGCCGGCCGCCTGCCAGACACCAACCCTCCTTGGGAATGCTTTCGTGCAAAAAGTTTTACAACCGGCCGCCGCCCGACGTCAACCCTCCTTGGGAATGCTGTTGTTGCACAAGATTTAAGTGCTTTGTCCTTTAGTCGCCTCTTACGACATCCACGGGAAGAAACGGAGTGGTCCTATTCTAGGCCGGAACCACACGGCTTTTTATTTAGCCTTTATTGACCCATGTTTGGGTATAAGCCTCTTTATGTGTTTCGATTTTGACCCGGCCTTCTGCACACCGCATCCGGGTCTTGCCCAATATTTTGTAGATGTCATCGGCCCAGCGCATTGGTATTGATAGGCCTGTGCTAGATGGGTCGTCATAATATCTACTTCTCAAGCTCTAAAAATGCTACCTGGCTGGGCTTTCATGAATTCCTCATACACTAAAACTTTAAAGGGAATTCTGTATCATTAAAATGTGAAGTGCATACATATTTAATAAGTAAGATTTTGTATATTTTTGTTTTACATGTTTTCTCTTAGATTGTAAGATCCTCCTCTTTTAATTATTTTATGTACACACGTTTTGGATTGCAGTTTTTTTTTATGTTTCTTTCTGTGTAGTTTTGTATCTAATAGTTGTAATCGTTTTGTGTGATAGTAAAATAAAATAAATAAAAATTCCAAAAGTACATAAGGGGGTGCTTAAGAATAACTAATCTATCTATATAAATAAAAATGAATTGCTGTTCGTTAGTCTGCTTAAAACTTGAGAACGGCTGAACCGATTTGGCTAATTTTGGTCTTGAAATATTCATGAATGTCCAGGGAAGGTTTAGACGGTGAGAAATTATGGAAAAGGGAACGGGAAAGGGCGAAACATAGTTCGCCGGGAAATAAAACACAAATGTCTATATCTTTCGTATATTGATTCAATGCTTCTCTCTATTTGTAAACAGTTCGTTGATACCGCTAAACATATCCGCCTAGGGTAAATACTTGGCCGTACATAATATACAACGCTAAACAACGGTGTACTACATAAAATAATACCAATACAAATACAGGGAAAATTAACAGATAAATATAACTCCAAAATAAGAAATTACAATAAATACACTTTCAACTCATCTTTGCGGCCGCGTTAAGTACGGTAAAGAAAAATTAGGATTTTTTGATTTAAAAATATGATTGAAACGGAATAAGCTGGAATTTTGTGTAGACCTTTATTTTGGCATTCTTATTTTGTCCCAAGTTTTGTGGTCACGTGTAAGCGTCTTTAGATATTCCAGGTAAAAGGGCGCAAAAATCAGTTTTTTGGAAATACCTCCGGTTTTACAAAAATCCAGCGTATGCCGTTTCATTCTGAGGTTGACCCCCTTTTTATACTCAAATGGTTGGACTTTTATAGAGTGGCAAATATACCTGAATGATAGATATAGGTAGAGGTGAAAATCACCATTTTATTTGCTGATTAGATTATTATTAGAGATGTGCCAAACATTGAACTGATATAAAAGTGAAAGAGGTCTGTCAGGATCGTAGCAAGTGGAGGGAGGTCCATTAGTATCTGCCTACCCCTGTGGAAAACATGCGTGATCATATGTATATAGTTTACCGATTCATTGGGTAGTTCAGTTAGTTTATTTGAGTTTCGTTCCATACTTGATAGTGGACCTTAAGATCACACAGCCGGGCGCAAAGATAGAGCTGAAAGATCTACCATGTATAAGTTCTAATAATTTAAATACTGATTTATTGTCCATTTCAAATACAATAACGATATAATTAGATATAATATATACCGTCTAACAAAATATACTGAAATTTTTTAAAGGGTGAATTTAGTCCGTGATACTGTAAAATTTTCCCCAAGGAACATATACCGAAATATGATTTTTTCTTTGCCTTCCATACAAACTCGGATCAGCTGATTGGTCAAGAAGTATAGGAGGCCAAAAAATATTTTTTTTATTTTTTGATATATGTTCCTTGGAGAAAGTTGTTCAGTATCATGGACTGCACTCACCCTTAAAATAGTTTCAGTATATTTTGTGAGACCCTGCACAATTTACAATATAAAACAATATTAGCAACCAACTTATTTAACTTATCAGATCAAATTATTTATATTCTTAATCTAGTTGTAAAAAATTTGTATCGGAACTTAATTTTGTGCTGTTTAAATTAAATGGTAACTATGAATTAACTGGGTGAAGTTCCGTAGGTGACTTTGGTGGCACTACGGCTCCCATATTAATTTAAACCTTATATCTTTGACATAAAGTGCAAAACCAATCAAAAAATTATACCTGCAACCTGCCTGTTTGGAGTAAAGTCAGTCCATGAAGTAAACTACTTTCCTCGAGAACTAAGACCAAGTCAAAACACCTTCAACGGGATGGAAAAAATGTCCTTTCATGCAACTCGGTACTCGTTTTTTTTTTTATTATACATAGGTCTGAAAAAGTACACCGAAAACAAAGTTTTTTTTTAATTCGCTTAAAAATAAGAAAGTTACTTATAAGCCTTTAAAATCCGGTGAAAAGGGAAAACTGTCAAGTACCAGAAAAATGATGCACGTATACAAATATGTGCGTATGAAACAGAAAGCAAGATATCCCCACCACGCTCTCACTTTTCTTGATACTAATATTTGAAATGCTAATTACTGCTTTGTGTTAACCAATTTTCATGCTGTTTTCAGAAAAAGTATTGTTTTTAACGTTGTTGTTTCGTAAATATATTGTACAAAATCAAACACACTCCATAGTACCCAATTAGCTGGACTTTTACTCCAAAAGAGACACGACATACGTACGTAGCTACGTGCCCACGTTGCAGATTACAGACATTGAGCGCTACTAAGGCGGTGATCTTACTGCACTGCGCACCGTCGCGGAGCGCGGGGCGGCAGATTTTAACATTGTATGCAAGGATCTCAGTTTGTAAAGAAAACACGCCTAGTCCAACCTACTGAAAACGCGTCAACGCGCGGAAGCGCGTCCCGCGCCCTGTTTCTGCCAGTCTGCGCGGGGGCGCGGTGCTAGCCGCACGGCAACACATTATTGCTCCACAGTACCGCCCGTGTTTTTATGCATAAAGGACAATGAAAAGAGAACTCTACGTTACCCATTCAAGATGCTTTCTTGGATGAGTTCGGTATCCATTCTCCATGACGATCGACTGTAGTGAATATTTAGCGCGGGGCCGTCGAAGCAGATCAGCGCCTCCGTCGCCGCGCGCGGAATCTGCCGATCCGCGCACCGCGGCGGGGTGCGTTTCCAGTGGGGGAATCGCCTAAATGATGATCAGAAATATTCGAGGTAAATAGATTCCGCGATGACGTCTCAAAAGTATAGCCTGTTTTAAACCGTAGTAGTCACATTTTTTGTACGCGTATGACGCCGAAACTTTTCTACGAGAGTATTTAGTAGCGTCATACACGTTTCTAATAAATAGAAAAGTCATCTCAGAAGTCAACGTCATAAATTTTGATGTATTAAGCATCACGTCAACATCAACATCATGTTTTATTTTGAAACGACATGTCAGATTTCGGTAAAAATTTGTAACTAAAGAAATTGCATATATCTAGGTTATAATTGGTTTTCACAGTCAAAATATGAACTTGAAAGAGAATATAGTGTATTATATCATTTTTGACCATCAGTATGGAAAACTTTTACACCTTATTTTTATATTTTCTTTCAAGTTCATATTTTGACTGTGAAGACCATAGATATATGCAATTTCTTTGAAGTTACAATTTTTTACCGAAATCTGACATGTTGGATCAGCGGGAGAGCGATTTGTGGACTGTATTGAAATGCGTTTCAAGCGGGATAGCGAAGCTGGTCGGAGATTAGAATAAAAGAGGAGATGTGAAGGGTGAAATGAAAGGCCCGCTTACCTGTTTTCTTCACGTTAGCCACACCACGGTGCAGATGTTGGCTTCTCCCACTTGTACATATACATAATTTTATAATTTTTATTTATCTGCATTCATACTTTTTTATTTATACTCCTTTATTGAAAGCGATGGTCTTTGCCAGTCGACCACGGACTGCGTTGCGCGCGCACGTAGCCCCGCGGCGTCATGTTGCGCGCGCATACTGTTAGTACTGAGTTTAGGTCGACTGTCAACGACCATCCTTCATGTTTTTCCCTCTCGACTTCTCATTTGTGGTAACAGCATTTTTCACTGTAAAATTTAAATTTATTTAATATTTACTTTGTGTTCAGTTCTTTTGTCTTGTCTATTTTACTTCTAAATGTTTCTACTTTATTTTCTACTGATTGTTCGTTCGTGCACCTTCTGTTTTTCTTATTACCGCCACTTTTTTCTGCAGTTGCTTTATGTCTCTTTTCGACTCCTCCCTTATCTTTTGAAGAGAAGATTCAGATTCCAATTTCACGACAGCTTCAGCCGCGGTGCCAACGTCGCACCTGAGTTGCGCGATGGTGCCGTCTTTGCTGTTTAGATCCTTTTCTTTTTTAGCAATCGTGGCTCTCAACTCTTCGTTTTCTTTTAGCTTCGAAGGCATTTTCAATTTTGCGTAGATGTCCCTCTACTTTCTGGTACCTAGGTTAGAGTCTATTTATAAGTAAAAAATACATTGCCATGCGTCTTAGCCACTCTTATGAGATCTCTGGAGAGTCAGAGACCTCCTTTAAACTCTTCAACAATTCCATCTCTGTTGATTGAAATACCTGTACTCACGGCTTTTTGAGTCACCAGCTTTTCACTGGGCGCCTAGTGTCTCCGCGACAGCCCTACAAATGGAGTCGCCGGACGCTCCACCGGACGCTGATGACTCATAACGGGGTCGTTGTCCATGCTGTTGTCGCTGAAGATGGCGAAAATGTCATTCTGATTCCAGTCCATGTACAGGCTGTCAGACTCGCTGCGATTGTTCACGGCCTGTTTCCTGGGCACCGGAGACTTCATAACCTTTTGTCCCTTGGCGATGTCTCTCGGCGGTTGTGTGCGTGGTGAGGGAGCGAAGGCGATTGCGTTGTCGTCCAGCTTGGGCGCTTCACAAGCAGGCCGCGGCTGAGGCTGCCTCGTCAGCTCGGCCACTTTTTTCTGCAGCTGCTCGATCTGCTGCGCTTGCTTGCGGTCTCTGTTCCTCAACTTTTCCAAAGAAGCTTCAAATTTCGCAGCAGCTGTAGCTTTGGTGCCAACGTCGCGCATGAGTTGCGCGATAGTGCCGGCTTTACTGTTTAGTTCCTTTCGATTTGCAGCAATAGGAGCTCTCAACGCTTCGATATTAATTCATTTTGCTTTTTTTTAGCAATAAATGAACTTTTGAAATCCTCTAAATCCGCCTGTGGCTTTAGGCAATTATATATCATGTTTGATATCTGGCTCAATAGTGCGTCGCTTTGTTTACTTCGATTCAAAGAGTTCAAGAGTTCAAAAATATCTTTATTATCATAGGATATTTATAATATCTCTCAATAATAGTTACTTTGTTTTGTTTTGCACAAATGTTGACGTCAAATCGTTACTTAAAGCTAAGTTTACGCCGCTTCCTAGGCGCAAGTGCAGAAGAAGCGGCAACAAACTGCACTGCACGTTTTCTCCAAAGACGTCAACTAACAAATTAAAAACTTAAAATTAGTTATATAGATGGACAGAGATTACATAGTTTATTGTCATAATTAATTTTTAAAATTAAAGATTCAATGACAAGGTGTTTATGCTGAAATCCATGAAATGCTGTCTACACACCAAAGCCTTATTTGAATCGATATTGCCGGCGGCTTGCGCCCGCGCGTATTTGCCGGCGGCCTGCCGGCGACGGCACGCCTCCGTTCATTCAGTTGCCCGCCGGCTTTCAAGGCTTACTTGGCTATCACTAATTTATAAATACTCCATGCCGCGACTGCCGTGCCGCCGGCAAACTTGTCCGGCTCACAAACTCTAAAGCCGCCGGGTACGTGCCGGCGGGCTGGCGGCCGCGGTGTATAGACAGCATAAGACATCTTGGATTTAAAGTTCTTTATTTCTACCTGTTTTTTTTTTATTACAGGGTCGTTTCTAACTTTCCAGCCGCGGAGCTAATCTCACACTCGAATCGCGCGATGGTACTGTTAACCCGTCGACCTTGGTTTGGTTTTCTTTTAGGGTCGGGGTCACCAGAATATGGGGGCAAGGGTAGCCCCGAAGTATGGGAGCTCCTGGGCAGAGAGTCCCAGATAGAAAATGTGTGTATAAGGAAGTGGAAGAAACAAACAAATGGAAGATGTAAATAGTTTTTTATATACACACAAGAGTAAAGAGAAACAAGACAAACAGAAGGTGCACGAGCGAACAATCAGTAGAAAATAAAGTAGAGAAACGTAGAAGTAAAATAGACAAGACAAAAGAACTGAACACAAAGTAAATCTAATCTAAATATGTATAACTCAAAGGTGACTGACTGACTTAGTGATCTATCAACGCACAGTCCAAACCACTGGACGGATCGGGCTGAAATTTGGCATGCAGGTAGATGTTATGACGTAGGCATCCGCTAAGAAAGGACGCGAGCGAAGCCGCAGGCAAAAGCTAGTGTTAAATAAATTTAAATTTTTAACAGTGAAAAATGCTGTTACCACAAATGACAAGTCAAGAGAGAAAAACATGAAGGATGGTCGTTGACAGTCGACCTAAACTCAGTACTAAAAGTATGCGCGCGCGACATGACGCCGCAGGGCAACGTGCGCGCGCAACGCAAAATCCGTGGTCAACTGGCAAAGACCATCGCTTTCAATAAAGGAGTATAAATAAAAAAGTATGAATGCAGATAAATAAAAATTATAAATATATGTATGTACAAGTGGGAGAAGCCCACATTCTTTGAATTTATTATTTGACGCGGGCCTAGCTAGGCCTAGGAAATTACCTTTTTATAGCGATATTATTTCTTTATTTTAAATGCGTACACAGATTCAGCGTAGCGTTGAGTGTTATTAAAATTCACATACACGGATTATTATATTTTTATAAGCGAATTATTTGCGTTGCGATGCATTTGAAGATTGACTTACACTATTTTTTTTTTCTCTTCTTGCTTGACAGTGATCAGCAAGCAGGCCAAGGATGAAAAGATGATGTTAATGTAAGGAGGATCTATTTAAAAGTATAAAATTCGCGATATGGCGCGAACACATGTCGATTTAAAATAAAACGTACGACTGTTTGTATGGGAAAGTCTAGTGGTAAGGGGATTCTTAACAGGTAACATTTTTACTTTGGACGTTTGGCGAAGTCTCATTCTTGCAACAGTAAATGCCGATAAGAGGGAAAGAGATAAGACGGGTTTTAAAAGCCTCTCTAAGTGACATACCAAACTCTTTGATGATGATATAGGCTAATTTTTTTATCATTATAATGTTTGACATTGAAATAGGACGATACTATCGAACGGCCGTCGTGTCGTTTACGGGGTAACTGTCCTCACATTTTGTATGCGACAACAATTTTTGGTATTCGGCTAGTTGGACTAACTTTCCTGGTCTGACAATAAATACTGTGTTGAGATTGCGTACGTTACCAGAGCCCTTTACAGTTTTGACCAAAGTAGATACTTTAACATTTGTTAAAAATCAAATTAAAAAAAAAAAACATTTGTACGATTTATTTCGTTAGTTGCATAATCCAAACGACGAAAACGGACTTACAATAAAAAGCCAGAAGTCTTCGCCCCTTTTTGGACACGCATAGCGTGGCACTAAACAGGCGGATTGATTTAGTTGTGGTATTCCTTTCAAGGAACAACCAATATATACAGGCCAATTGCTGTTAAATAAACTCAATAAGGCTTTATATAACATCTAACTAAATATATTATACTATAACTATTTTAAGACTGTATTTAGTCCATGATACTGAACTACGTTCTCAAAGAAACAAATAACCGGCTTTATTACGGTTAAGCAGATCGGTCAACTTCTATAGGAGGCCAAAAATATTTTTTGCTATTGTCATATAATTAGGTATGTTCTTTGGGGAAAGTTGTTCAGTACCATTTGACTTTAGACCATAAGCCTTTCGTGTCCAAAAAGGAAGCTTTACACTGATACGCGCAACTTGAAACGTAACATAAACTCGTTATCTGTACAAAAACTTAAACTAAACGTGAAGATACAATCCGTAAGCCTCATCACACATTATATCTGAGATCGCTACTTCTGCATTTGCTACAAGATGAAATTGCAATAACTTTTTTTATTACAATACAACTTATTAGGCAAACAGACAAACAACCCTCGTAATAATACCTAATGCTTATGAAAGCTTGCAACACCAGAAGTGAAGACATCTTTGCCTATGAAACCTCATTATTAAAACCAATAATTAAACAGTTTACTCTCGTCACAGGCCGGAATCTCCTAAGGTACGCGCAATATGCGTCCCCGTTCCCTGTCCCCGCACCTCTCCCCCGTTTTCGCCTCGATGACTCACGTTGGCCGTCAAGGACCGGGGGAGAGGTGCGGGTGCGGGGAACGGGGGCGCATATTGCGCGTACCTTAGGAGATTCCGTTCTGTTTACTCTTACTGTATTCTGTGCTCTCGTAGTCCGGAAAGGCCGAACAGGTTTCGATCGATTTAAAACGATTATCATCAAGGCGAGGGTTAGGAACGGCGACCCGACGGTTTCGTTGCAGTCACAGAAGAAAGCTCTACAGACAGTTTAATATACTTTTCGTCAGTTACCAATTATTATAATTTCATCCCGTGCAATTGGCAATCAAGAAAAACGACCTACCACAAACACTTTATTTAATAAACGATTCGTTTATAATGTAAGTAATGTAATAAAAAATATATTAAAAATTAAAAAAAGCGAAACATTTTTTATCTGGGGTTCAATTGTTTTAAAAAACAAAAATTTTTGCTGCGTAAGGTCGTTTTTTTAAAGAACCACTTATAGCTAATTTAACAGTGAAAGGCATGGCGTCTTTCATTACATTTCGTTGGATAACCTTAGGGCCTGTGCACACCAAGTTTTTTAAACGCGCCGTCGACACTCTTTTTTATTGATACAGACGCGTTACGCATGCGAGACCGACGCAGCCTGTAGACCTTTGCACACCTGCATAAATTCAGTCGCGCAAGGCGCGCGCCCGAGTGACTGCCGGTGTCGATATAAACGCGCTGGTGTCGCGCGTGTTTATCGATACAAACGCAAACTGTTATAGAAAAAAAGCGCGCCGTCGAAGCGCGTTGACGGCGCGTTTAATAAACTGGTGTGCACAGACCCTTAACAATCTTGTACCAACTTGTTTTGGGTATCCACCCAAAGCAAGTTGTCATATACCAAGTTAGTCTGCGTTTTACGACAGATTCTTTTAAATTTGAAAGATATATTTGAACTGTGTCGATGTTTCGTAATCATAACCGATTAATTACATTAATAGTCATAAAATATATTACTTTTTTCTGCAATACACATTTATTCGATTTGACCTTTGTGTTATTTATAAATAAGTAAATTATATTCTTGTCAATTACACGTGTTAATTTATGTATAAAAGTGTGAAAGCAACGTAACCTATCTCTCTCAATTTCTTATTTTTAAATTCATAGTATTCACTGTACATGAAAAATCGTTGAGGGAACAATTATATAAAATAAACCCCCTTGTCATTTTTTATTCCAATGTTGTCATAAAATAAAAACTTATTTTTTCGTGTGTCAATCTCCAGTGTCAATTCATAATAACAGTATTTAAATTCAACCTTTCTAAAAATATAAATATATTAATATAAATTGCATAAAAATCACAAAATACAAAATACAAAATAAATACAAAAAATATTCAAAAAGAGCTACATACTTACTAAGTATTTACACAAAAAAGTCTACATTCTTTCGCTGCCCTACAAACGCGTTTGGCACATATGGGGTCCGTTCACACAGGCTGGTTGGAAGCATATTTTTAAATAAGTCTGTATTACAATTCCGGGAAAATCGTCGGGACTCCTTTGAAATCCAAACCACACGTAAAATACTCTTTATAAGCCAGTGGTCAGAAGCCACTTAGGGTTGGGACATATGTCAGTACGGAACACACTTTCCTATGCTGCTATCCTTTTCTGTCGTTCAGAACCGTCATTTGATAGAGCGAGAGATCTGACAGTAGATGTGTCCCAACACTTAATGGCCGGGAAAGAGTTTTCAGTCCGATAATAAGGTTTCCAACCAGTCTTTATAAACGCACACGTAATGGACAATATTATGCGAAACTACGAGTAGAAGATAAATATCGTATAAAACGTCAGACGGCTCCGTTAGCGCTCTAATAGTATAATTAAATATCTAAATACTACAGTCTTAGGGGTTCACTAGGGACACTGAAGGAATATAATGACACGTTAAGTCCCTCACTTCAGACTAACGTTCTACTTCTAACCGGTTAATGCCGGTAAAAATATAAAAAGAAATCGTTGAATTTGACTTTCGTTCAACGTTGTCATATATGTTCATATTGTCATATATGTTCATATTGTAAGCTTTAAATCTCGTATTTACTGCGAAATAAGTGTTTAGAAACTATTTCACACATATTACAACAGTGGCGAATTAGAAAGCTCGGATTTTTTCTAGTGAATCCGACATTTCATGAGTAATCGACGATTACCTTATTTTACATTATACCTTACTTTCTTTCACCTTGTAGTAATGACGTCATACAAGTTCTTAATAACCCGATTACAAAATTCGCTGTGCCGCATATTATATTAGTAAAATTCTTGCTCGCACATTTTTAAGGAATTTTACAAAACTTGCAATGCGTGAAAAGTGTATCTTGAACTATAGTTCAATGTGTAAAAATCTAGAAAAGAGTGCATTCACAAATATTATACAAGGTTACAAAATGTCCTATTTTGTCCTTTAGTTATTATGATCTGTGAAGAGTCCTCCACAATTGGTCCCTATACTCCAATTTGAAAGGATTTTTTCTTCAAATGTTAATGTTTGAAGTCTCAGATGGGAATTATAATTTTACCATCTTATTTGTTTACATTCTGCTGGATCTTTATGTCTTTACAAAATATATTGCTCAAGCTCATTGATACATATATCACGTTTACCGATCCCAAATATAACTAATAATATACTGAAATAAATAAATAAATAAAAATATGTGAATGCACCCCATTCACTGTACAAAATCGCGATGTTTTTTTTTTTCAATAGGCAAAGACATCAATTTAACCGTGCATATACTCGTAAAGCTCTAAATGTAAATAATACAAAAATATTCTGCAGCCGAAGGGAATTTTATTACTCAACTACGGAGCTAAAGTGACGTCATACAAGACGCGAATACAAATTGCCTACAATATTTTCCTATTGCTTTCACATACTCGAATGCCTAATGATAATGACAGAAATACTATCATATAATAATCTTGCCCAGTTTACAAGAGTTAAGCATGTTTGCGGAACAGGGAGATTTGACACACTTTTCCGCTTGGTGGCGTCAGGTGAAACATATACGTCAAAATTGTTTTTTTTTCTATGGTTGACTAACCACAGCCTACCACTACACCTAAAGGCTAGTAAAAAAAATGGTTGACTAAGACAAAAAGCGAGTTAACTTCATTATTAATTAACCCTGTGGCGACCTCTACCCCACTTCGAGGAACTACAACCACAACAGCGAAGCTACAACATAGTTCACCAGTTTTTGGCGGGGAGTCAAGGTGTTTGGTTGGGGTTTTCTTTAAATTATTTTGCAAATTGATTTTAGTGGACCTTATTATATGAAATTGGTGTTGTTTGGTGTTATAAATGCTCATGCTCATGAACAATATATGAAATAGTTAAAGTGGACAGTCATAGTACGGCTGTAGTGATATTTGTTTCGCGGACTGTGTGGGCGTCTTCGGGCGTCGTCCGCCACTCAATCGGCTATGAAAACCAGTAGACTGGACTCGTATAGATTTGTCGCCAGAAGCTCCCTTAAAGCAATCAAAGGCCTACACCTTTGATTGTAACTTGTTAGGAAAAAAGAATTTCCCACAAGCCGTAATTTAAAAGAAAAAATTAAATTTTAAAAAACAGTTCGCGAATGTTTCGCTGTCAGTATCCTACATCTCGATATCAGAGTTCTGGTTGCAACTTGACATATATACAACCTCAGACAATACACATGTGGAGCCGCGGTTCCCCGCAACCCCATACCTGGCGGGACGATTTTCCCTTTGTGGCGGTCAAGCATACCACCTCGCTCCCGCTACAACCCCTTTCGGGGACAGTTACTGTAAACTGCTGTAGCCGTATGTGACACTATTCTATTGTGTCTAGTTTACAGCGCGCGAATGTGTTAAAATTATATTTTCACTGTCAAACAAAGTGTTATGATGTTCCGAAGAAAATATTGACAGGCAAATATTTAGCATAGCTCCATCTAGCGGAATAGTGCCAAAACAACCTAATTCAAAACTGCTTTTGTCGTAAAACTGGGCATGATACAATCTAATTCCTAGACGCAGGATAATACCATATTGTATCCGATAATTCTAAGTGAAAAGTTCCAATACGTCCCATTGATAATGTAAAGATAAAGCTTTTAGCTTAAGTCCTAGCACCAGAACCTTGGTATATAATACTTTTAGACCAATTCTGAACACTTACGTTGATTTTTAAAGTAAATAGAACCATCTCCAAATAAAGCACCAAGAATAATTTAAATCATTGTAGACATAAATAAATATTAGAATAGAATTTGAAAACTTTTAACTGATTATGTGACACAATCTTTAATCGTCAGTATAGATAGATAGACATCGATATATCTATAATATAACATACTAAAAATGTTCAATAAGCATAAACTATTACAACTAGTTGCAAGCGTATCAGAAAACGTACATTGACTTATATCTATTTGTCTCTGTCTGTATAAAATGACAGTAGTAAGTTGTCATTTTATAATGCCATCCTGCGTGCACAATTTAATCGCGAGTATGGGAGCGGCAAATATATTCAGATACAGTTCAATGTACGCTATAGACTCCCTACCTGGCAACTACTTTACTTTATCAGACTAAGAAATGTGTCACAAAATCGCTTAATCGCAATAACAAAGAGATTACGAGAAAAATATCAAAAAAAAAGTCAATAAGATTTCCACAAACCCTTAATAGCCTTGAGTTTGGGCGATTTCTTCGTAGCCTCGAACTCCTGCTTGAAGCTGATGATGAACTTGTCCCGAAGACTCAGTCGCGGCGTCGACGGCTTCAATAGAAACTTCTTCAAGTCGTTTGTAAAACTTTTCGCTGTGTAATTCGTCTCGTCTTTAGACTCGTCGTTACTCGATTCTAAGAACGAGACAGATTTAATCGATTGCACCGAGTTTTTCCTTTCTCGAGGCTTATTTCTTGGCGTAGACTTGGATCGAGAACTGACTGTTTTGCTAGACGGCTGGCTGTAGCTTTTCGATACTAACGAGTATTGGTCGTCGTCAATCGAGTCGAGCGTGTCAGTCGATCGATTACACACTTTACAACACAACTGACAGTGTTCTTTATCGCTATGATATCTCCCGTTGCAATAAACGTAATTTTCTTTTATTCTTGTATTCCTCGGACGGGCTTTCTTGTATTTAGCTTGAGATGGTTTCGCGTCCGCGTTTTTTCTCGATCTCTTACGTTTGCATTTGGGGCAATTGTTTCTCGCGATCCGCCTCAGTTCTTTGAGGAATTCATAGTCGATTTCGAAGTAGTTTTTAGCGTCAGGTTCGGAGTAATATTTCAGGTCGCTGTCAGTGGAGTCGGTGGTGTCTTTTTTCTTTATGGGTTTGGGTTTTTCTCGTCCGGGGTCGGAGTAGTACCTTATGTCGCGGTCGGACGCGTACGGGGAGTGGTCGTGCTTGCAGTGGGAGCAGAAGGTGACGGATTTGTGCCGCGGGGGCGTGGGGGGCAAAGGTCAGGCCTGCACGGACGGCACCCACAGCGTCTTGTTCTGCTCCTCTTTGACCGCGTCTTTGATTTGCGTGCAGATGTATGCTATGTTTACGCCGGCGGGGATCTCCGCTGAAAGAGGATTACGATACTTCTTAGTCATAAATAAAAATATAAGGGACAAAAAACACTAACTGAGCTAGCCCCAAAGTTTAAACTTTGAAGCGTTATTGATCTAAATGTTGTAGCTAGATGGAGCTACTAGATCGAAAGAACGTAGTTTCGTAGTGGTGCCGCTTAATTTCGAAAGATGACGGTATAAGCGTTCATTTCCTACGAACAAATAAGCGCTATCCCTGATTTTCCGTGGATACCGTCAACGTAAGTACCCAGTATCCTTTGTATGGCTAGCGTGCGAGATAGTAGCGACATCTAGAAATAATACAGGATTATGGCTTTCTAGCAGAGTAAGCTTTTTATGGAGTTGCCAGTCCTCTTGTATTTGGTCGTCCATGGATCGAACCCAGATCCTCCGAGTGAAGGACTAGCGTGTGAACCAATACGCCACAGAGGTCGTTAAAAAAATAAACTCTATAGGGTATAAAATTTAATAAAAACGATACTATACTACATATATGCTACAATATTTAAGATCTTATCGCTAACATGAAATTTACCAACAAAATGTTTACACCAATAAAATGTTTATGCACCTATCTATATATTTTCACTGTTACCAGCAATAAAATGGTCAAAAGTAAATGATAAACATAGCAGCAAGTTATAATGACCTTACTACGTCATAATGATCTGACTACCTGGGGACTACTGTGCTCTACTACTATGTCAATATTACTTATATGATTATTCTTCATGTCATACCCCTATCCCTTTTCAAAGCGCGACGGAAAGCTCAAGCTGTATTCCGAATCCGAGACCTCCTATTGATAGGGACATAGGAAATCATCGGTTTCAGAGTGCAGACTGACCCACAGATCTTGATACTTGATTTATTGTGCCGAACCCCGAAAGATAATTTTTTTATTCCCATCATCATCCTCCCGTATTCCTGGCCCGTTACCTACCCTGGGTGATTTGACGAGGTTACTGGTTTTTACACAGAGCGACTGCCGTCTGACCTCCGCAACCCAAAGCGTAGACCAGAACCAATCATAGAATAGGTTTAAACAAACGCTGGATAACGTTCGGGACCCACTGCTTTACGTGCCTTCTAAAGCACGGAATCATCTTTCTTTTCGACTAATCAGGTGATTCAAGCCTGCAATATCCTGACTGGAAACAACTTTTCACAAAGTATGCTTACCAGTGGGATTTGAATGAGTGATTTGAACCCACGGCCTCCAGATCAAAAGGCAAAACCCTTGACCACTGGACCACGGAGGCAGTCAAAAATATATACATTGTTCGCCGTAAATGACTGCCGAGCTTCCATTAAGGGCCCAGTCCTTATTTTTAGTAATTTTGAGTGCTTTTTCGGAGCTGATTGGAGCCAAACTATCTTAGGAACAATATGTTAAGATATGTTAAATTGAAGTTTATTTAAGTATTAAAAAAGTGAATGAGACAATTTATTGATTTTCATTGTAATAGTTTGTTTAATTCCAAATAAGCTGAGACGTGTTTCAATTTTCTGCGGTGCGCGACGATCATTTCTTTGTTGTTTACACGGAATTTAAAACATGAAGTTGTGTATAAATTACAGAAAAATAAAGACAAAGGAAAATCCTAAAAAGTGAATGAAAATGTTTTTTTTTTAATTCATTCAAAAACTTAGTTAAAAAGGTTAAACTTTGAAGAAAATATAAGCGAATACGTCGTCGGATTTCTTGCGCATACGACTGTGTTAAAAAACACATATATGAAGATTGATTCATGCTTAAACGTACAATAAATAATAACAAATAATTTGTCTTTTGCAAAAAGATAGAAAAATTTAAAGTTCTCCGAAATTCTTAAATAAATATAGGGACGAAAACGCTGATAAGGCAGACCGCTCGCTGCGCTTCTGAATTGGTCTAAATTCGTCTCCAGAGTGCATGTACAATACAGCGCAATGCGTATGTGTAGATAGAAAATATAGATTCGGGTGTTCAATAAAAAATTCCCACGGTCGAAGACTGCAGTCTTAATTGGATAATCGTATATCTTGTTACTAGCTGTGCCCGCGACTTCGTTCGCGTGGTTGTCGGAATGTTATATAGCCTAAAGCCTTCCTCTGTAAATGGACTACCCAACAAAAAAAGAATTTTTCAAATCGGACCATTAGTTCCTGAGATTAGCGCGTTTAAACAAACAAACAAACAAACAAACAAACAAACAAACAAACAAACAAACAAACAAACAAACAAACAAACAAACAAACAAACAAACAAACTCTTCCGCTTTATAATATTAGTATAGATTAGTTTACCTATTATTTCCTCGATTTAAACAACTTAAAGTTTATGAACAATTCGCACCTGACACGTAACTCCTATATTCGTTCTCCACCTTCAGTCCATGCTCGTACATCTCTTTGGCCGCTTTCGCCGACACCTTTTCGTTGGGATAACTTGGGTCCTTCATTTCCTTTATTTGCTTGAAGGATTTGAATTTGATGAACAAGACTATTGGGTAGATCTGCTGCTTGTGAAGCTTCTCGATTGTGGCCACGCTGATGTCGAGGATGCAGTGGATATTCTGCAAAAAGAAGTATGCAATGAATTTTTGTGTGTACCATCATCATCCAGGTCTCTTTTAGTCTCCACTGCAGGAGCATGATTCTGTCTGTAGTACAGAACCATACTTGGCCAAACCAGCCAGAGGATTAAAACTACACTCTCCACGCTAAGCTGATGGGTAGGAGAGGTCTCATTGATGTTTATAAGCTTTGTTTAGCTTGTGTTTCCTAAGTCGCCTTCTACGACACCCACGGGAAGACTTGGAGTGTTTCTATTCTACTCTGCCGGGAACCATACGGCTAGATTAAATTAAGTAGATATACATACTTTTAATAATATTTTTTTTCGCAGACGGGTTCGAGTTACTAGAACTAAATCTCGTAATCATACATTATGAAAACGTCACAAGTGTAGACGTTACCTTGTCGGCGAGGTCCCGTATGGACTGAACTTGCTCCAAAAATTTAGCTGGTTGTTTAGAAATCACCTGTATAACTGATTTAACTCTTTCAATGTAAGACTTTATATCAGTTGTCGTGCTCCCAGCGCGAGTCATAGTAAATATCCATAGTTTTTTGGTCGGATATACACCCTTATTTTTAAAATAGTACACAAATTTTAAGGTCTGATTCAGTCCATCATTATGAACAACTTTTCCCATTAAATATATATCCAAATACGAAAAAAAATCACGTGACTACTACTTCGATTTGTATGAAAATTGATTTTTTTTCCCGTATTTCGATATACATTTATTGGGAAGTTTTTCAAAACAATGAACTGAATCACTCTTAAAATTTGTGTACTAATTTAAAAATAAGGGTGTATACGACGCTCGCGAAATAAACACGAACATGTTTGTCGGATTAATCCGACGTTCGCGGTTAATAATAATAATACACTTTATTGCACCAAAACACTTGAAAAATTCTATACAAAAAAGAAATCAAAGGTGTACAATAGGCGGCCTTATCGCCAAGGCAATCTCTTACAGGCTACCTTTGGGTGACAGGATTGGCTGAAAAATAATAAATAGGTGGTGCGGTTAAAGGGTTAAAGGGCGCAGAGGTCACCTTGTCTGCGAGGTCCCGGATGGCCTGCAGCGGGATGCAGTCCAGGTAGCCGGGCTCGGCGCGCGGGCGCGGCTCCAGGTGCGTGCCGCGCTGCAGCGCGGGCGCGGCGCCGCTCAGCGCCAGCGGGGCCGCGCGCACGGCGCCGAACACGTGCGGCCAGTCCGACACCAGCTTGCCCGCCACGCACTCCCGCAGCGGGCCCAGCACCACCACGGGCCGGTGGCTGCCATCTACACACACAACATTATTATTTTAAATATACTAGGGGCTCTGTTGACTGTTGACCTCGCAAGTCTGTCTTTGCATCACACCCCTGACCATTTGAAATTTATCGGATAAAAAATATGTACGGTCAAAAAGCTGCGTCTTAATAAGGCTGAAACTGCGTCAAGCGAATGCCCGGGACTGGCGACCGCCGCGACTTCCAAGCGTGTCCGTGCGCGTGGCTCCGCGCGCGGACACACGCTATTGAACATTTTTCGAAATAGCTAAAATATTTTTTTAGGGTTCCGTAGCCAATGGCAAAAAACGGAACCCTTATGAATTCGTCATGTCAGTCCGTCTGTCCGTCCGTATGTCACAGCCACTTTTTTCCAAAACTATAAGAACTATACTGTTGAAACTTGGTAAGTAGATGTATTCTTTGAACCGCATTAAAATTTTCACACAAAAATAGAAAAAAACAATAAATTTTGAGGGTTATACTTAGAATTGAAACTCAAAAAAATTTTTTTCATCAATCCCTTACTATCGATATACTACCATCCCATACTACCATCTATCGATAGGTCTTCAAAATGATATTGAGGTTTCTATATAATTTTTTTCTAAACTAAATAGTTTGTGCGAGACACTTCCAAAGTGATAAAATGTGTTACTTTCTGCTACGGAACCCTTCATGGGCGAGTCCGACTCGCACTTGGCCGCTTTTATAAAGATGTCATCAACACCATATTTCGGCCATTTTGAAAAAATTCTAAAATCTGAATCCACAAAAAAAATCTATATTATAACTATCGAACCAGCTCACAAATTTGATGAGAATCGGTTGAGAAATGCGACATGTCGGCGGCAGACAGCCGGACTTCTGGAATTCGGACACTCGAAAGAATTTTTAAATAATGGGCCATGAACTACTAAGGATATAAACCGGACAAGTGCGAGTCGGACCGGATTCTGTACCTCCCGTACAACGTTTTAAAACTCTGAAAAAACACGTTTCCTGTATGACGATCCCCTTTAATTTTTAACTTTATCTTATGTTTTGTATTTGTTGTTATATTATAGCGGCCATAGTAATATGTAACCGGTGAAAATACTACGGTTCAAGAAATAGAGCCCTGCGACAGACGGACAGACAAACGAAGAAAGCTGAATCTCAGTAGTAGGGTCCCGTTGGCACCCTTTGGGTACGGAACTCTAAATGAACACTCACAATGCAACCTCTCGACCCTCTGGTAGGACATGAGCAGCGCGTCGTCCGCCAGCGTGCCGCTGTCGCTCCAGCAGCCCAGCTCCGTGTTGGAGAAGGACGCCAGCTCTTTGCTATCGCGGTGCTTCTTGCGCCGGAAGAACGACCGCCGGGCTGTACTGGACGCGCGTCGGCCCGCGTCACTCTCTAAAGGGCCTATCGATCTCCGGAGCATTTCTTCCACTCTGAAAGTAAGATAGGAATAGGGCTTAGCTAAACCATAATAGTAATATCTTTGCTGTGTGGTTCCTGGCAGAGTGGAATAGAACCACTACCACAGAATACATAAGAGTCAAACAGAATGGTCTCTCACAGCGTCTCCCGCAAATTGGCGTCCCCGCACCTCTCCCCCGCACTTTGTGAGCTTTGACAGCTTCAAACCAGGGTTTAATTACTAGCCGCACGCAATACGCGACGTGTGTTGTCTTGAGAACTGTCAACCAATAGTAACCATCATGGTGAGAAGTTGCGCGTATAATAATTGTTTATCCACCCAATACTCTAAAGAACGTATATTTCATACATTTCCAAATGATGAAAACAGGTAAGCAAAGCAACAATATAATTTCACGTTATTACTCAGCAACCATCTTGATTATATACCCTTCTTGCTCTCTCGCATTGGCGGGAGATACACAAGAGCGAGATTGTAACATTACCGGATTGCTAATAAGCAATCCGGTAATGTTACATAGGCTCCTCGCTCACAGGTAATCACATACACGCAAATGGCAACTAGATTTCCGCGGGTTATGCTGTGCGTGTCAATTTGTCATCATCATCAAGCGTGATAAACATTTGTTTATTTTTATTGAATTTATTCATATAATTACCGTATAGTTTTGCGCCGAATATGCAAATTACTATATTACATTAGTGAAATTAGTGCGTTACATTATAAATGACTCAATAATAATCAGTAAAGTGAACTAATGGTGAAATGGACAATGGACATAATAAAAATATATGTGAAGTGATATTATGTAGCTGTTTCCGACTTTCCTGTAACATTTAATACATATAAAACAGAATATTTTTTACGTCATAGTGTTCGCAAATCTTCCGGTATGGAAAAATATAATCGTAAATATGTCGAACTCGTTAGTAGGTAAGTATTAAAATAATTCTGCGGTGCGACCCTAAGTATAAAACTCACACATCGACGTGTGTACAGATAAATTGTTTCGTTTGTAGTAGTAGTAGGTATATATGTTACTCTGAATCAATGGAGAGTCATACCAGTGCCACTAATCCTAATCTTCCCGTAGATGTCGTAGAAGACGGCTTAGGAAAAACAATGTTTAACTTATGTTTTAGGAAACATAAGTTAAACATTGTGTTAATGTCTTCTACTAAGGTTATAAACATCAATAAGACCTCTCCAACCTGCAATCTGGCCAGCGTGGAGAGTGTAGGCTAAATCCTCTGACTGGTCTGGCTAATATATAGCTCTACACAGAGAGGGTCGTGTTCCTGCAGTGGAGACTATAAAAGACCTGATGATGAAACTATAATAGCAACGTTAAATTACGAAAGATAAATATTATTTTTATCAGCCCCTGTAGCATAGTAGCGTTGATAACCCCAAATCAAGTTTATATCGCACGAAGGAAAGTGCCATCCCACTCGTGATCATGACGTAGAGCGAGATAGTGT
Organism: Acrobasis repandana; assembly: GCA_963576875.1. Taxonomy (NCBI): domain Eukaryota; kingdom Metazoa; phylum Arthropoda; class Insecta; order Lepidoptera; family Pyralidae; genus Acrobasis; species Acrobasis repandana. The sequence continues at coordinate 1,818,971 of OY756230.1, read as the reverse complement.
TTCATGATAGCGGTCGATAAACGCTGTCGCCGATGCCATGTTAAGGAGGCAGGTTGCTGGTTGTATCGATGCTGTGTTATGTAACCGCGTAAAGGCAAATAAAAACGCCCTATTATCCGAACACCTACGAACAATAAATCTCTAGAATCGTAAATAATACCGAAAAATCATTCCACGCGATATGTACCGCGGCTGGCGGGGCTTAAAATATGAACAGCGCGGCGCGACAGTTCGCCGTGACACTCGAGTCGTGCGGTTGCGTCGCATGAAGTTTCCTTTGAGAATATTGCTGTTTTTGCGATAATCGATTCATTAAAAATGCCGTCATGTGCCGTGAAGTGGTGTAGAAGCCATACAGGCATGAAAATTAGTTATTGAAAAAAAAAGTATCACATAAACAAGGTTATTTATTTTAGCGTAGCGTACTGCATAATAGGTACCATCCGCGCGTTGTACCTCACTGCTCGTTGCGTTGACTGCCCCACCCGACCGACGACGACGCGTGACCTTGTCGCGACCAATCGCATGCATCTTTGTCTATGTGTGCGTTCGAGTGTTTCGTTGTAATTACTGTTTGTTTGTTTGCGTAAATGGAATCAGAATCAAAGCGGTGAATGTAGGAGCGTTAGAATTCTAGAGAATTATATTTCGAAGCCGAACACTAACAATGCACACATATAAAGCCACATATATACATAGATTGTTAAAATCATTACCCTTCTTAGTCGGGTAAAAACGGTCCATCCGTAGTAACAAAATGGTGCTTACTTGAACTTGCTGGGGATGGTGCCCCAGCGCTGCTTGCCGCCCTTGCAGTCCAGCTGCCAGGCGCGCCACAGCCCGGGCGCGCCGTTGTACAGCGTGTTGTCCACGAACAGCACCTCATCCTGACACACACACATACATACAGTCTGACTAATAAGTCTATTTATTTATTTTCTTTAGCCGTGTGGTTCCTGGCAGAGTAGAATAGGACCACCCCTAATCTTCCCGTAAATAAATAATAAAATAAAATTATTTATTTAGGTAAATTCTGTTACAATTACAATGATCAGGTGTTGGAGCCTACTTTTAAGTAATAAAATACTTGTACCAGTAGGTCCCGTTCTTCCGTATCTATTCATATTTTTAATCTACCTAGTTAAAGTCTTTTACGATCTGCACGGGAAGAGAAGCAGCTGGTACATTATATGTTTTTTCTTTTCTCCCAGAACAGCAAAGAAGAATATATAGTAGTATGTATACATATAAAGTATGTGTGTGTGTGTGTGTGTGTGTGTGTGTGTGTGTGTGTGTGTGTGCGTGTGTGTGCGTGCGAGCGTGAAGGTGTATGTGTTTTTGCGTGAGTGTGTATGTGTGTGCGTGTGTGCGTGTGAGTGCGTGCGTGCGTGTGCGTGAGTATGTGTGTTGCGACAGCGAGTTATGTGTACTGTGGGTGTTTTTGAATATTTGTGTGTATAAGTACAAAATAGCATTTTGGCACTATGGAGGAGTAATCGCGATAAGACCGTGGATGTCGTAGAAGGCGACTTAGGAAACACAAGCTAAACAAAGCTTATAAACATCAATGAGACCTCTCCAACCCGTCTGGCCGGCGTGGAGAGTGTAGGCCAAATCGTCTGGCTACTTTGGCTAATATATAGCTCTGATAGTGCAGTGGGTCGTGCTTCTGCAATGAAGACAAAAAAAGACCTGATGATGTTTTATTTATTTAACTTAATGGGCTTAGGGCCCAGGGCCTTTTCTACCAATCAACCTACAGGTGGTGTTTTGATGAAAATTTTGGACGATTAGCACATTCAAATTAAGTATGAATTACCTTCCGGAACCACAGCGGGTACTCGTCCAGCGCGTCGATGCCGGCAGACGTGAACTTGTTCCCGCGGTCGAAGCCGGCGCGGATGTAGAATGCGTCGCCCGGCTTGTCCTTGATGTCGTGGTACTGCTGCAGGTCGTGCCGGACCAGCACACTCACCTGCAACGAATCACATAACATTATGATAAAGTGCTAGCGATAAGAAAGAGCGGAGTCTCCTGACAAGCATATTTTTTGTTTAAAAGAAGGCTCCAGCAACAAAACTTTGTTTTTTAATTATTTAAATAGTTATTTGTAACTTTGATCATCATTCTATAAATGCACAGTTCCTTGAAAAATCAAACAAAATATTGTCCCCGTGGCAATACGTGCATAGGTAGGTGTATATAATTTCAAGTATAGCAAAAACAGTTTAATCTAATTTAAACCTTAAGTAACTGAGATAAGCGTGGAAATAAATCCGTATTAAGTTCGTTACATATTACCTTCTGGTTAGATTGGTCATCTTTGACGTAACGTCACGCGCACGACCACCGAGCAAATGACAGCGAAACAAGGCATAATACTGTTTTATGTCTTGTTTTTTCGGTGCCATTTTTTAGGCGGCAACTGTGCATAGATTATGATCGAAGCCGAATAAACAAATTTTATTTTTTATTATTAAGAATTGTTTCACAGCTGTGTGGGAGATCCGTACGGACCGTAGCTGGCAGGGTCGCCATAACAAAAATGTACCAAATCCATAGAGCATGCATGAAATAATAATGAGTTGTTGACGTAGCGAATGAGGTTTGCAAAGATCGTCGCTAGCGGAGATCATATAGAAAACTGCCGTGATAATATATATCTATGCAAAGGCGTTCTTAACCCACTTTTTTGGAGGGGGGGGGGGGGGATTGGTCCATATAAAAAAGCACTAGGTTCACAGACCTACCACTACTAGACCTGCATAGTGCGTGGCCACCTCAGTGCATCTCTTTCTATCTTTGATTGTTGCCTCCACCCATATTTTGCACACGTCACAGAACACACTATGGTAAAATAAAACTAAATCATCTTTTAAATGATAAAATCCCAGAACTAATAACTTCTTTTGATCGTTTTGTGGTTTGTTTGGCCCAGATTTTGACAGTAGGCCAGCTTATAGCAGCCACGCCGATAGAGACAAAAAAACATATCAGCGTTTCTTTCACACTCACGTTGTACTGTATTTGACAGTCTCCTTCTAGCAATATCGTTGCAAGTGGTAGGTCTGTTGCTAGGTTTGTGTGGTTGACATTGACAGCTCACTGACAGTGATATACATTACGCAGATAGTTGAAATGTTGCCATGTATACAAGAAAATCTAACCGAACTAGATAAAAGAACTGCAAAGTGTTTTTATATTGGAGGGGGTTTGAATCCTTACATCCCCACCCCCCTAGGTATGTATGTAAAAGTGAAAATGCCTCACCTTGTCCGCCGGTTTCGCCAACTCCAAAGCGGCCTGCTCCGCTGTGGCTCTCCTCAGATCCACGTTATTGTACTCCAGGATCTGGTCTCCCGTCCTCAAGCCCGCGATATGCGCCGGCGAGTCTATATGCACGCTGTGCACGAATATCCCCACAGCGTTCCCCCCCACCAAACTGATCCCCAAGTCGGAACAGTTCCTCATCTCGATCAGCAAGAACCGAGGCAGATCTTTGTTCCCTGACGACCGACTAAGGGTAGCTACTTCTGTCGACGGCGTCTCCATTCGTATCGATTGCTGAGGACCGGGAGAATTCCTCGGAGTAGGACTCCCGGATAACGAAACCTCTTCGTCATGAGAACTTTCCCCTGACGACGAACTCCCCGGCTCTTCCACTTCGTCTTTGTATTTATCAGGACTGTATTGCACTAACATGGTTATGGAATTCCCTATTTGTCTTAGCACGCGCGCGGCGAGCGTGTAAGTAGCCGATCGCATGTTAATCCCGCACACTTCCAGCAATTGATCCCCCACTTGTAGCCCCACTTGACTCGCGAGAGAGTTATCATTGACTGTTGACACGAAAACGCCGCCGCTACTGGGAGGGCAGTAGATTTGGATGCCCAACGGTTGCTGACTCTTATCAATGTGAACTCTTCTTAGTTCGCCTGGTAAAGGCTTATCTAAACTCATTCCACAATACTCTGGCATGGAGTTTCTCGTCCCCTTGTGTGCTAATTGCTTCGCCCCTCTCCCGGGACTCAAAACCTCGACGTGAAATGTCGGCATTGGTGAATTTCTCTCCGAACTCCTCTCTATTGACCCAGTACTCAGTTTCCCGGCGGAATTTTTCGAAGTCACACTTGGGTTGGACGGGATCCGAAACCTCTGGTTTTCCTTCTTCCTAGGAAATGTACCGCCCTCATAGGTATGATGGTAATCACCCACTCTCGTGGTTCTTGGTACTGGTTGTAGATCTGACATGTTGTGCGTATGAGACGTGAAGGAATGCATGTCATAACTGGTGCCGATGCTTTCTCCAGACTGACTCTGCGGTATATTCGTCGGGCTAGCGAGGTGCGGGTATCGACTCGTATGAGGATGCGAATTTACAAACGGCCCTCTATAATGATACTGAGATTGAAGTCGCGACTGCGTAGGTAGGGTCCCAGTCATGGGATAGTTCGGATTACTTGTCAAACTGTCTGGTCCGAAGCTATCACTGTCTGATGGATATTTATTTACAGTTTTAGGTGAAGACGATTTTTTCGATGAATAATACTGTTCTAACAAGTCTTTCCCCGGATGATTTTTGATGGAATGCTCCAAAGAGCTTGGTGATTTTCGAGTTACGAAGTCTAGAGAGCTGGGGCCTTTATTGACCATGAAGTCCAAAGAATGTGGGCTTTTCGTCCTGTTTCTTGTCACTGGCTGGTAATCTAGAGAATCATCTGAAGGGTTTAACACTAAACTGAGCCGATTAGGCGTGATATCATGGTCGGAGTAGTCGCTTATGGACATTTTGTCTTTCTCTAGCGTTCGAATTTTCTCGAAGTTCATACTGTTTGGTGACGCGAAAGGGTTGTGGATTGTAAGTGGAGCTGGTTTGGGGAAGTGTTCAATAGCTGGGGAGGATTCTATAGATTTGTAGACGGAATGCCGCGCCGGGGCGGTGACTTGCGTTAACGGTGCGTGTCCTAAAGGTATGGGGTTTGAATTCCTGTTAGCATTCGACCTTTGGGGTTCTGGAGGGAGTTTTGTCGGCGGACTGAGTAATATCGATAGTGGGGGTCGCTCTTTCCTAGATCGCGGCTGCACTATGGTGCCAGTGGAGTTCTCTTCGAGGATGAAGTTGGCGCGGGCTTTGGGCCAGGTGCCGCCGTTCTTAGCGTCGTTGTGCGACTCTTTGTTTTTTCTTCGGGAACGTTTTAGAACACTGCTTGTTTCTTTTACTGAAAATAAGAAATTCTTGATTGAAAGGCAATTAAGTAGGTACACTGGGAAAGTATACCGTCTATACAATTTTATAGACGTAGTAAACTTTTCTGTGATAAAATGGAGAAAAAAGTAAATATTTAATCAAGAATGAGTCATACGAGCCGAGAGCGAGTGTAAAATATTCCATGGATTGAAAGTGGCTAAAATTATTTAGTCATTCTTGAACGCCCTTACCCTAGTCTTTTCATTCAAACGTACTGTAGCTTTTATTTTAAAACGACATGTAAGATTTCAGAAAATTTTGTAATATTAAAGAAATTGTAAATATATAGAATTTTAAAATATATTAACTTGAAAGAAAATATAGTTTTTCATTAATATTTGTCAATCAAAATTAAAACTTCTACACACCGAATCTGTCATATCGTTTCAAAATAAAGCCATAGATTACGTTTGTATGGAAAAGTCTAGAGTAAGGGCGAACATAATTTCTCCAAACACTTCAGGACAGCCTATTCAAATTGATAAAAAAAACTATTCAAATATTTTTTTTAAATGGGGGATCCAAGTAAATAAACATATAGCTTACTTGTTTTGCCGTGATAGCTGTCGATAACGGAGTCCAACTCCGCGATAGCGTCCGACTCTGGCACCTGCACAACATACACAAAACGTATTCAACTATTTGGGTAAATCACTTTATCTTGTTATTTGGAAAGGATGTCGAGATATCTACAATATAGATCAAGAGCTGGCACGAATTTTTGGGTAGGTATTTGAGGCAAGTTAAAAACTTGTCACATACCTCTCCTATTATACCCCAACACGGAACTGAAGACCTGGCTGGTGAGTAGCGGGGCTAAACCATTTTGATTTATTTAGATTAAATCGTCTGGCTTATTCATGTTTTATTCTTTAAACATACAACATATAAAAAATGCATATTGCATCAAATACCTTTTTTGAAAAAAAAAAAACTTAAAAATTTATAGGTTGCTTTAGCCCCGCTTCTCACCAGCCAGGTCAGTAGTTTCGTGTTGGGGTATAATAGGAGAGGTATGTGACAAGTTTTCAACTTGCCTCAAATACCTACCCAAAAATTCGTGCCAGCTCTCGGACCAATACGGTATTTTAGGTTATATGAGATTCTTGAGATAGCTTAGGCTAAAATCAGTCAGAAAATGTTAGTTTTAGTTCATAAAATGACAAAATAAATTTTAAAATTAAATTCAAAGTTTTCAGTTTTTATAATCTGTTTTGAAACACCAAATTGTAACTGCCATGCAGGTTGTCTAGTGACAATAGGTTACCTAGAATCCAGGGTCAAAAATAAATTATTTTGTAATGTTAAGAGAATAAAACGTCACAAAATAATGTCATTTGCCATTGATCTTATCCATTTTCAACATGATTTTACATCAGAAAAACTGATATTAGGAGCGCTATTTGACTCGAAAAATCTATGACGTCACGGTTTTGTATTTCATACAAATCCCATAGAGAATGTTTGTTTTGACGTTTAGAAAAAAGTGTCTGATTTGACTTGTTGTCATCTAGCGGATTCAGTATGTTTTACACACTAGTGTACTAGTGGCAGCACTAGCAGTTTCCCCACGATGTTTTCTTTCACCGGAAGCAAGTGTTGGTTGTTGAAAAAAACCGTACACGAGTACAAACTCAGAAGTACAAGTCGCGCCTATTGAGGATCAAACTCATGCCTCATAGATCACCACAGCTTTACAATAGAACACAATAGGGATGATGACTGTGTCAGAAAAGTATTATTCTAATTAGTCCGTTAGTTAGATTATCCAAAAATAATGTACCCATATTTTTCAGTTTATCAAAAAAGTAAAAATTCACAAAGATACAGAGTATCTAAGTTCCAGAGTGGGGGCTTGTGACGTCACCGATGTGTAAAAATCGTACGTAAGCGTGACGTCGTGCGAAATTTAAATGCGCTGTATCTTCTTTATTTATTGTTTCTCAGAGAAAAGAAAAAGTATGTGTACAATATTTTTTAATAATCTAACGGATGGGTCAAAAATAATTTTTCAATCATCATGCCTATTATATAGTCGTGTGGTTCCCGGTGAGTAGAATAGGACCACTCTAAGTCTTCCCGTGGATGTCGTAGAAGGCGACTTAGGAAACACAAGCTGAACAAAGCTTATAAACATCAATGAGACCTCTCCAACCCGTCTGACCAGCATGGAGAGTGTAGGCTGAATCATCTGACTGCTTTGGCTAATATATGGCTCTGGCAGTACAGAGGGTCGTTCTCCTGCAGTGGAGACTAAAAAGGACCTGATGATGGTATAGATACTGTACAGGGAGATATAAGTATGTTGGGTGGGACACTTGATACGGCATAATAATTTTATGCGAATTATAATAGAAGGCAAAATAGAAGGAAGAAGGGGAAGAGGAAAGCCAAGGCACAGCTATATGAAGCAAGTCAAGGAAAAGGTGATAGCAGTGATCAAGATGTCAAGAGGTTGGCAGAAGATAGAAAATAATGGAAGAACTCCAATGACAAGAGCGTCGCTCTTAAATTTTTATGATGATCACCGGGAGATACCGGCGAAGACTGCTGAGTCACTGAATGGATTATGAATTAATGTCACTAATAATAAATATAAATAAATAAATAAATGTATAAGGACAAATCACACTGATTAAGCTAGCCCCAAAGTAAGTTCTAAACTTGTGTTATGGGATACTAACTTAACGATACTATATTTTACGATAAATACATATATAGATAAACACCCAAGACCCAGGACAATTTGAAAAAAGGCTATTTTCCAACTTGCCCTGGCTGGGGATCGAACCCAGAACCTCCGGATTAGCGGTTTAGCGTGTTAACCATTACGCCACGGAGGTCATCGATAATGGGAACAAAATTATATTTTTATAAACTTCTTAGACTAGGTATGGGAATTGATGTTAATATATGAGGTGAGAACGTGCGACACTCTTGATGGCCGGATAATAGGACATATAACGCAAAACTCGGCGCAGATGGCGGCACTAGCACATACAGTCAACAATCTGCTGTCATTCTACATGTCATATTTTTCGCAACAAATAATTATTATAAAAGTTTTCAATTTTAATAGTTTTATTATGATTCACTCATGTGCCGTGTATGATGTTATGACTTCCAACAACCATTTAAATACCTTATATCTATATAATGTTACAAATTTTTCGCGACTTTAATGTACCTTGTCAGTCACTGCTAAACATTTGTTTACGGTCTGCGCAAATGCTGCACTCTAGCGGCAGAACATTGCAGTAATATCTCCTATTGCGCGCTGTTTTAATTAAAGTAAAAATGCAAATCGAACACACTTGTGCCGATGCAGCATATTTTATAGTACGACTTGCTCGTACAGATACGTACCTTATTCTGTTTATCCTTAGACTTGCTCCGTCCGGTGACCGCCTCGATCTTGCCGCGGATCATATCCCACGGGCCTGCAACCAATGGCAGCGTTATCGATAGCGTCGTATATCGCATCGCACGATATCTAATCGCGAGGCCAACAAGTGTAGTATTAAAGAGTTTACACATAGCGCCGTAGCGGCACCGGCGCACTGTGGAATATGGTAGAACAAACGCATATCATAAATGCTTTTTACCAATTACTGAAATAGGATCTTCTATGATTTTTATTTAATAGTTCGAAAGTCAAACTTATATTATCTGTAAAGTAATTCATATTTTATACGGCGATAGTATTTTTTTTACGTACGAAAGTTAGACGTTTATGTAATAAGCAAATTTAAAGTTCTTTTTTAGCAACTTTCAAAGTGAAATAATTAAAAAACTTGAAGTAAAAAGTATAGGTTATTATATATTTCTGTAAGGCTTATCTACTTGAGATGTAAATAAAATATATAATAATATTTTTTTTCATATATATATATATATAAAATGGTAAACAACATATAAAGGGAAAAATAAGATATTTCCGAACTTCGTCGAAGCTTTTCACACTTACCGACGTTTGCCGATGATTTGAATTTAACATTAATTTAAAGTTTAGGTATTCATAAAAAGCATATAAAAAAATTAGCTGCTAGTTCTTGCTAATCACAAAGATATATAGAAAAATCTAATACGAGTCTGGGAACGGAATTCACTACTGATTGCGATTTCATAGATTATTCTTATCAATGCTTTGTGGTTGTTTATGAATTAATTATATTCTATTGTTTTATCAATTTTGCGGTGATTTTCTGTGAGAAAATAGATATTTGAAATTATTCACATGCTCTGAAACAGTATAAATAGGGCCGAAAGAATATTTTTTCAGTATTAAATCAGTGAGCGCTTCGTAAAGTACGACTATTTCATTATTTAAAATGGCTACTTGACATTGATTTGATTAAACGGTTAAATATAATTCTGCAAGCTTTGTCATCTGGTGTAATGATAGATGCTAAGAAATTTGGTGATTATGCATTAGAAACTGCGAGAATATACGTTAGTAAATATAGTTGGTACTACATGCCATCTTTAGTCCATAAAATTTTAATACATGGAGAGAGTATAATAAATAATTTTGCAGTCCTACCAATTGGACAACTATCGGAAGATGCCCAAGAGTCTCGAAATAAGGACTACAAAAAATGTCGCTTGCATCATGCCCGGAAATGCACTCGAATAGCTACTAACGAAGATGTGTTTCATACACTACTTTATGCATCTGATCCTTATATAACGAGCATAAGAAAACAATATACTAAAAACGTTAAAGAGCTAGATGAAGATGCTCTGCATCTTCTCAAAGTCAACGAACTGTGTGAGGCACACCAGCCAGCAGTAAATCCTGCTCATCAAAAATATTAAACTGATATAATCGATGAATATATATAAATAATTAGAAGTAAACCAGTAATCACATTTACTATAATGTAAACTTACTTAATACTTAACAAATTAATCTAATATTTTGTTGTAATTTTGATAAAGTTTTTATATTTAGTGTAATGGTAATGTAACATTTTTTTTTTATTTTTCAACATTATATTAGAGTAATCATAATTAAATTTAACTAGTTTTAAGAATCATATATACAAAAAAAAAATGAAAAAGTATGCATATCGGCAAATATATACCATTTCAAAATATTGTGACTTTTCTTTATTAAAAAAAAAAATATTGTAGGGTTTTATATTTCTGCAACAGTAATATAATTTTAATCCTTATATATCACTTTATATTACTGCAAAATTTGAAAACTCTATCTTTAAAATTGACGGAGTTACAGATTTTTGATCCGAAACATACCCAAATATTCCACAGTGCGGCGCCGCAGACGCGCACTTGGATTTTGGAAAATCCAATCTACAACACATTCGCGCTATGTTTGCCGGTCTACAAGTATGCGCGTCCCTTCGCGTCAGCGGCAAACTTAGCGCGAACGGGTAGTAGTTTGTAGCTTTTGCACTCAAAATAATGTAAAAGAATACCTTTAATACCAGATAAAATCATAAATTGAATAAAAAAAAATATTTTAAAAATTGTATGTATTGAGAATTAACACTTATTTTGCTTGTAAACTTAAACAAAGGAGTGGGGCGGGCACTTTTAAAATCAGACGATCTAATATTAATTCATCGGTATAACGCAAGTGTAGCGTGCAGAAAATACCAGTTTTAAGTGTAATTTTTCAAGCTTTATTTTCTAATAGTTGACTTACCATTGATCAATGGCTGCGTTATCGCATCGTATCGCGAGATATCTTATCGTGTACTATTGTTGGACATACGGAGATTGTTGTCGGTCAGTGTGGCAGAGTGCCATTTATCAGACTATCAATATAAATAAAAAAAAATGTATATTTGTGAGTTCAATGTTTATTTATTTACCCCCTTATTCATAACAAAATATGAACGTTTGCTAAACCTATTTTAGTTAAAATATGTTTTGTCTTGTTCATGCAATGTCAAATTTTGTAAAGAGTGATAGGGACAAAACATATTTTAAGTAAAATACGTTTAGCAAACGTTTGTTAATTTTTATGAATATGAGGGTTAATCTTTATTGCACAAGTTAAAAAAAAACTTTATTCTCTACCGTTTAACCATTAGATGTATGTACTGGTACGAAGCGTCATACCAGTGCTTTATAGCTAATTTTCATTGGTCGATAACTTAGTCGATAAACAGCAAGCGGGCTAACGACCAATGAAAGCCACAATCGATACAGTGGTCGTTACACCGCATGTACATCGACTTTTAATTCTCTATCGACTAGGGAAAACGGCTCCCCGCATGCGTTACGGATGTCTCTCGCACCCCGAATGCGGGCTACTCGTATATCGACCAGTGAAAACGGTAACCCTAATGCGAGCCCTGTAGCATGCATTTCAGAAATCTCTCGCACCTTGAATGCGAGCCAGAACGACCAATGAAAATGAGCCATAAGGGAGACCATAATATGTCCAGCAGTGGACTTTGTAATTCTGATAGTGGTATAAACAGAAGTGACTGACCTCTCTCCTGGATCTTCCCCTGGCTGCCGGCCGCCACGTGGTACACGTAGCGCCGGTCGAAGTCGGACATGCCGTGCTCGATGTGAACCTGCACCACAGGAATTAATAAGATTATTTCATACAGACCGGAATCTCCTACGGTCCCTTGCAATATGCGTCCCCGTTTCCCGTCCCCGCACCTTTCCCCCGTCCTCGCCTTGTCGCGGGGCGAGAGCGGGCGAACACACACGCATTGACGTGTGCACGGATGTATAGTCACTGGTATGACTCTCCATTGATTCAGAATAACATATTTACCTACTACTACTACAAACGAAACAATTTACCGTTAATTTACTGTCGAACGAATTACCGCCAGCATTCTTCGTTGAATCGCATGAGTGCAAACTACAATAATATATGTAATGAAATTGATATCTTCGGTGCATCGGCCAATATGATTAAAAAAATCTTTTATAATTAATTATTTTTTACACAGGCATGCAATCCCAATTTAAAGTTTAATTATTTATGTAACTTTTTATTTAATATAATTTAAAACTTTATTTAATTTTGCAATGTAATTTAATTTATGACTTAAATAATTTTATAATTAACTGTAATGTAATGTAATTTTCAATTTAAAACGACTGAGAGCTGTTTATCAAATGTGCATGCTGTGTTCGCTCCAAGTAGGTTGGCAACTTATATGCTCTAATTTGTATATGCTTATATTTGTGTGTTGTTCAGCCAGTTAGCGAACCAAATAAATTATTAAAAAAAAATATCTGTACACACGTCGATGTGTGAGTTTTATACTTAGGGTCGCACCGCAGAATTAATTAAATACTTACCTACTAACGAGTTGGACATATTTACGATTATATCTTTCCATACCGGAAGATTTGCGAACACTATGACGTAAAAAATATTCTGTTTTATATGTATTAAATGTTACAGAAAAGTCGGAAACAGCTACATAATATCACTTCATAAATAGTTTTCATTATGTCCATTGTCCATTTCACAATTAGTTCACTTTACTGATTATTATTGAGTCATTTATAATGTAACGCACTGAATTCACTATTGTAATATAGTAATTTGCATATTCGGCGCAAAAAAGCATTACAATTCGGTTACATTTTTGTACTCCGTCTTCTTGGCATATTAGTAACCAGACCACTCTAGTTCGCCCCTCTGGGTCTAGGTTCGATCCCCGGCCAGGGCAAGTCAGAAGAGCTCGAATTGATTTTTATTTATATGGTGTGGTGTGTGTAAATTAGGACATGTCTAGTGAGAATGTAACGGTTGAGATGATTAACTAAGGCGGTGATCCCACTGCGCCGTGCACGGCGCGGCAGATTTTCAACATTGTATGCAAGTATCTCAGTTGTATAGAAAACACGCCTACTTCTACCGGTAACTTTCCTCAAGGAACATACATCGCCGATCAGCTGATCCGAGTTTTTTCTTTTCATATTTCCATATGTGTTCCTTGGGGAAAGTTGTTCAGTATTATGGACTGAATCTACCATTAAAATAGTTTCAGTATATTTTGTAAGACGTCATATGTAACTAAATGTCATGTTGAATGTAGGCTACCTTTGAATCAGGCGGCGGCACAAACTGACAATAAGATTCTTCAGTCTGCGAGCAAATGTTCACCATCTTGCCGTCCGAGTAAGAATGCTCGTACATTGTGAACCTGGTAAAAAAAATATTGTTGTTAGAAATTAACAAGTATCGTCAACAAATACTGTTTTGGGATCTCATTTTTGTTGGTGATCACTAATCACCGCACTTTGCTAATGCAAAGCAGAGATAAATAAATATAAAAAAATTGAAAAAATAAAGTAGGGAAAAAATCACCTTACATTCTAAAGAAATCGTTCCTAGATCGAAAAAGTGTTCGAAGCTATATAAAAACAAAAAGAGAGTTGAAGATAATACACGTCAAAGTAAGATTTTTTTCCTTCTGGGATAAAAAAACTGATTGGTGCTTTTTAGGGTTCCGTAGTCCACAAGGAACCCTTATATATTATACCCTTATATTTGGTCATGTCCGTCCGTCTGTCTGCCCGTCGGGGCTCGTACTCCGCCGCTACTGCACCGATTGTCACGAGATTGGTGAAGTGATAGATATTGAAGTTCCAAAAGTTGGTTTTTAAAATTATGAAAAAATGTTTTTTTTTTCAGCCCCCCCCCCCCCTTACATACAACGAAAAGTGAATTGAAAAAATTAAATTGGACTAATCCCAACGTGTGGGGTATCGTTGAAAAGGTCTTTTAAAATGCAACAAAAACTGATTTGAAACTATGTAGATCAAACCCCCATTCTTGAGATAATCTATATCTATACTAATATTATAAAGAGGAAAGATTTGTACCTATTTTTGTATGTTTGTATGTTTGTAATGAATAGGCTCAAAAAGTACTGGGCCGATTTAAAAAATTCTTTCACCGTTGGAAAGCTACACTATTCCCGAGTGACATAGGCTATGTGTGTACCACGGGCGAAGCCGGGGTGGACTGCTAGTCTAATACAAAGTTAAAATTTGAGGTCCCCCCCCACCGTAACTTTTGAAATATTACTAAAATATTCTGAAAAAAATGTGGTATATACCTCAAAGTATGTACTTTCAATTAAAACTATAGCGGTCTCGGTGTCATAGATAGTTATTTTTTAATACGTCATAAATCGTAAACCGCAATTCACCTTTAGAACTTTTATATTATATTATACAGAGTCTTACAAAATATACTGAAACTATTTTAAGGGTGAATTCAGTCCATGATACTGAACAACTTTCCCCAAAGAACACATATCGAAATATGAAAAATAATTTTTGACCTCCAATACAAGTTGACCGATCAGCTGATCCGAGTTTGTATGGAAAGCCAAAAAATATTTTTCATATTTCGATATATGTTCCTTGGGAAAAGTTGTTCAGTATCATGGGCTGAATTCACCCTTATAATAGTTTCAGTATATTTTGTTAGACGTTATATACATTATATTATATTAAATATTATGTTACTTGCTGCTACGGAACCCTTCATGGGCGAGTACGACTCGCACTTAGCCGCTTTTTTTTTCAATATTAATATTCACACAACATAATGCTCATCGTGCAAAAAAGACTCACACGTTCCTATTACCGCAACGCAATATAATATTGTTCTGAATAAATTAATATAAACGCGATATTAAGTTTGGCACAATTTTTGAAAATTAAACGCAGGTTTTTTTTTAATTTATCCGACATTGTTCCACTGCCAAGCAAATGTCTAAAAAAGGGATAAAATGTGCTTCGAGTTACCCATGTTTCCAACAGTTAAATGACACTGATACAGAGTCAACAACATCGATCTCATGAATGTTAATTATTCGCATTGTGTTGAAAAATCCGTGTTTCTTAGAATAACGGATTCAAATAATCAACACAAACATTCTCCCGCGAGACTCGCAGAGCTACCTCAGTGCCAATTCAATACTAAAGGACTAAGCAGGCATATCATACTCGTAGTTTAGTTTCATTTTAATTAGTAGTCCATTATGTTCAGCTTGAGTCAGTTCTTTGTGACGCATGATATTAACCCTTTTGGAGACATTCACGGCTTAAGGCGGAAAACATTTTTTCTCTTTTAATAGTCCCACTATTGAACAGGCACAATTGTTAATAATAAAAAAAATCGTATTGGTTCACACTGTAATGATAGATTTAAGCTATGTTGCAATAAAAACATTATAATTTCTCAAGTTCTTATCTGAGAAGACAAGACCTAAATGAGGCAAATGACCGGGGTATCGCCGTGGCCAAATACTGGTCAAATTTGATTTAATTAAATTAATAAATAGCCTTTCGACTCAAGAAGAAGAAGTTCTTATCTTTGTTGATGATGATGCTAAAAGAAGAAAATCGTGCAAATACCCTATTTTTATTCAGTACTCAAACTAAGCTTAAAACAAAACTGCGTGGAATGAAATATGGTAGAGAAATTCGGGGTTGAACACGCGATAGCTCTGTTGGAAGAGCAAAGGCGTATAAAGACCAGGTCGACGTTCAAGCACCGCGTGGTATTTTTTTACTATTTTTAATTTTCAATATTTAATTTGATTACTTTAGTACTGCTTCTTGAATGCCTAAAACTCTTTGAAAATATTATATTTTCAACTGTAAGAAGTCCACTGCCGAACATAAGCTTCCTCCAAGGATGCCAATTCAAACTGCCTGCAGTCCACATTTTTGATTCGTAAGCTTAGGCTCGTCAGACCCCATTTACGAATAAAAATACAATACAAGCTATGGCTGTATCCTTATAATAGTACGTGATGTGAACTAGGATATGTACGAGTATTTAATGTGTAAGCAATTTATATTTAGCTAATTTAGCACATCACGTACTAAACGGACGTGTTGATCTACTGTAAATATTTTTATATAAAAACCTGTTATTTCACAAATAAATCATCCATTATCCCGTCGCCACTCCAGGCCTTTAGACGGTGATGGATCAACCAGATCCATTGGGTTTTATTAGCTCACCACGATGTAGTGGTGCACCCTAATGGTCGCTATACAAGCCATTCGGCATTTTGAGCAGTCAACTACTTAGGCTACTTCTTCTCCATTTTGCAAGGTCTTTGGCATCCTTGGGTGATCCTTGGGTGGGTGGTTGCATGCATGTTATATTTGTAGAAGAAAAAGCTGGAAAGCGCAACCCGGGCTCCGAAGCAGCACAGCTGAGGATGCAACCGGGAACGCGCTTAGACGAAGAAGAAGATATTAATATCAAAGTGTGCGATGTCACCTGTCTCTGGTGTCGCAGCAGGGGTACAGCGGCCGCAGCACGGTGAGCACGACGTCGTACTGACACTCGTTCAGCAACGCCATCGCTTCAGACACGCTCTTGAGGCCCTCCAGCGAACGGTTGTTGATCTGGAGAGAAGTTTCTACGATTAAATCTCGTTACAGAATACAAACATCAATATTTTAGCCGACTTGAAAAAAAGAGGAGTTTATCAATTCGACTGAATGTATTTTTTTAAATGCATGTTTTTTACGCGATATCTTCGCCAATAGGGTATATTCATGTTATTTTTTTATTTTTTTAAACGATTCTATAAGTTATTATATAACCGGAAAAAAATCTAACACTTACAGAATATTATTAAATAAGCTTAAAAAAATAATTAAAATTACTATTATTTTTGGACGACTATAAACGCGGTGCCATTTTGCGCTTTTTTCTGTGACGTCACCGTGCATTGTCAATGTCATAGATACACTTATATGTCAGTGTCAGTCAAGTGCAAATTAAAAATTCAAAATATTATCAACAAAACAACGAAGTTTTGGATTCACAGTTTTATTTTATAAGTAATACTATCTAATTTGTGATTATAAGTGAATGATTAAAGCTTTTAATATCAATTCATTACAAATGGAAGGGCGCACAAAATCTTATTATAAATATTGTATGGTTCCTATGTGCAAAAATAACATCGTAACTGCACCTGACAAAATATATTTTCATATGCCCAAAGATGCAAATGTAAGGAATCATTCCGCGTATTAGGGTTCGCTGTTTTACAAAACCGAGCTGTAATGCCAAACAGCTAGAGGTTTAGTAAATTAGCGGATTATACCATTCAATTGCAACTGTACATACCTATTGTGAACAAAAAATACATATTGTGAGCAAAATGAGTAGTGTCATCCTTTGCAAAACTACACAGTAGTATTGTAAGTACCTACTTCAATTATTTATAATTTAATAGGTAGTAGACTAGCTGCCTGCTACTATAAGCTGTAAGATAATGTACTACCTACCGTAATTAATTAAACAAATTGATATTATTTAAGAAAAAAAATACCCAAAATTCGCCAAAAGTATTATTTTTTTTTTCTCTAAAATTTCCCATTTTTACCCAGAATTGCGAAAAAAATACCCAATCTGGTAACACAGCAAATTACAAATGACTTATTGACAGTGACAGATAGTCTTCTTCTTTTTAATTTGTGATTGACAGCACAGACTATTTAGAAAATTAAGTTTGACAGTGTTTCGTGACGTCACGTGGCGTTTCGGAAATTTGCGAGGGAATTTTAAAAATACAGCTTTTAAATAATTAATTTCTCAATGGAAACACGTTAAATTGAAAAGATATATATATGGGTATTTTTCTTTAGCAATGAAGTATACACATCATTTTTTTTGTTCGTTTCTGAACCACATGCATATTGTCTATTGTGAACCGATTTTGATGATTCTTTTTTTTATTTGAAAGCCTTTACTATCAAATTGGTCCCATTTTAATTTGGTGAAGATATAATGAAGAACTTTGGAGATGTGGAAGACCTCCTAAAAAAATTGCTGTCGTCAACAAGTCGGTTGTTTTTTTTGTTAAAAATTTAATTATTTTTTAATTTTTTTAGCCGCATAGCAATGGCAGATGTGAACCCTTTTCATTGCGTTGTTCGTTACATTTCACACATTTCTACGTTATCACAGAATACAGTAAGAGTAAATAGAACGGAATCTCCTAAGGTACGCGCAATATGCGTCCCCGTTCCCCGCACCCGCACCTCTCCCCCGGTCCTTGACGGCCAACGTGAGTCATCGAGGCGAAAACGGGGGAGAGGTGCGGGGATGGGGAACGGGAACGCATATTGCGCGTACCTTAGGAGATTCCGACCTATGACGTTATTTCAGTGACTGTGTCTCGGATATGTATATGTAAGGACTGCGATCAATGGGTGACAGCCAAATTAACCTAGCTAGTATTCCCTCTTAGTACTCGTAAGCTCTGTGAGCCCGAGCCTGGCATGCTCACTAAAATGTCCAGACTGGTGGCGGCGTCATGAGTCGAGTCGCTGGATTCCCTCTAATATGGTTGAGTTCAGCGATGGCTGATCCACGCGTCAACTCGTGAACGGGTGCCGCCAGTAGGGACTGGTCAGCTCGGCTCCATTTTTAGGGTTCCGTACCCAAAGGGTGCAAACGGGACCCTGTGACTGTGACTCCGCTGTCTGTCCTTCTGTCCGTCTGTCTGTCCGTCTGTCTGTCTGTCCGTCAGTCACAGGGCTCTATCTCTTGAACCGTAATAGCTAGACACTTGAAATCACCGATTATGTATTACTGTGGCGGCTATAACAACAAATACTACAAATAAAAAATAGTTAAAAATTAAAGGGGGTCGTCAAACATGAAACGTGTTTTTTCAGCGTTTTTAACTTGATCTTTATAATGGCATTAACTAGATACTTGAAATTTTCACCAATTATGACCACAATAACAACAAATACTAAAAATAAAATAAAGTTAAAAATTAAAGGGGGTCGTCATACAAGAAACGTGTTTCTTCAGCGTTTTAATACATTGTACGGTGGTACGGAACCCTTCATGTACGAGTCCGACTCGCACTTGCCCGTTTATTTTTTTAAGACTACTCAGTGTAACTTATTTCTATAAGTTGGATTAAGCACTCGTTCGCAAGCTTTACATATTATGTTGTGATAACATTGTATTAGACATAATATCTTTGTAAACTGACAAAGCCCTTCTGGCGCTTAGGCGACCAATACTGTGTAAATGAAATTCTTTCAGCGTTTCTTCTCAGGAGTGGTCGTTGCGAAACGCTAGTATCGGTAGCTTTTAAACAAAGAAAAAATAATTTAGACATAAAGAAACATTACACGTAATGTGCACTAAAATTATTGACGTGTAAAAGTGCCTGCAAAGGCCTAATTACTGAATGAATATTTGATTTTGATATTTTGTTTTAATCGTTGGTTCATTGGCCTGTTAGCATATCATAGACTCGTGCCTTTAGATAGCCCCTACCAAGCCATGCTGCTGTAAATTGATTAAACGAGTTTTTGTTAGCCGTGAAGATAAGTGACTTCTACCAAAAATTGGCAAACATTTTCTTCAGTTTCCTCACTACATGATTGGACTGAGTAGAATATTGTTTTATAATTTTTGAAAAATTGCATGAGTATAGTATAAAACCTAAATATACCTAATCAGTTTGTACGAGCCATGCTCACATTTCGGCTGCACGCGGCTGCATACTATGTAGGTCGCGTGTCAGCTGTTTTAACATAACATTTTAAATCTAATAATAGCAATCAAAGAGACACTATCGAGCAGCGATCGAGAAAGGACCCGTCACACTCAATAACATGTAACTCATCAACAATAAACCAGTTTCTGCGTGACGTGGTTTTGTGTCTCCATAACATCATACAACATCAACATCTCTTCGTGTATGGCGTAGGCCTAGGTGAAAACCGAAGCCTGCGCCGTACATATTTCATATAGGTATTAAATTGTATGCAACAGACAAGAAATTTGCACTGTGCAAATGGACTTTTTTAATCCTTAAAAAATCTTTTGTTGCATTTCATCATTCATTCATCTCATTGTCATCATTCATTCAGCTCATTGTCATACTCACGCTCACGACTCGATCGCCGACGTAGATGCTGCCGTCTTTAGCAGCCGCGCTG
Source organism: Acrobasis repandana (assembly GCA_963576875.1). Taxonomy (NCBI): domain Eukaryota; kingdom Metazoa; phylum Arthropoda; class Insecta; order Lepidoptera; family Pyralidae; genus Acrobasis; species Acrobasis repandana. Next base: position 1,798,759 of record OY756230.1, on the reverse strand, counting down.
CCCGTCGTTATTTTGCTAATGAAGATACCTGTAGAGAAATACAAAAAAAATTACACATTTACAATGACATGGACGTACTTTGTAAACGTCAACAAAATAAAGTAAGTTTTTCTGTAAATAAGTGACTATGTGACAATGGCGGATCTACTAAAGTGACCACGATGGGCATGACCACAACCCTATCACACCTTCATGGTCTATTGAAATAAGTTACTAAGGCGGTCATCCCACTGCACCGCGCACCGTCGCGGAACGCGGTTTATACATACTGACGCTCCCGCGCGGTGACGCGTTGTCAGTGGGTGCAAGTATCTCAGTTTGTATAGAAAACACGCCTACTCCCAGGCGTGTTTTCTATACAAACTGAGATACTTGCATACAATGTTAAAATCTGCCGCGCCGCGCTCAGTGACGGGGCGCGGTGCAGTGGGATCACCGCCTAACAGACGGGACGCGGGCAAGTGTTCTACATACACCCACACTGACCGTGTCAGTCAACCAAAGCGCACACAAACACAGAGGACGCATTTTTGAAGACGACAGTCACACAACGAATGATTAGCACGAGCGTTTCCAAACAGGTCTTGACCACTCGTATTTTTAACATTTGTAAATGTCAAAGTTGTCTGTCATACAGAATCAGTTTCGTTTCACGATGCTTTTTTTATTGACGTTGAAAATTTTGAATATTAACAATTTCGGCATAAAACGATATTATTTATCGCTGACGACGACGATTTCAAAAATACGATGCAATGCGTCGAAACGCGTGCTATGACGTGTATACACGTATATACACGTTTTGTGTTTCGCCGAGTCCCTCGTTTAAAAATAGCACTCCTGAACTTTAATAAATCTATTTTTTAATTCATGACTAGTTTACTGTGTTTTAACTGGAAGTCTGGAAAAAAGGCTATTGCCCAGCAATAGGGCCTGCATCTATATGGCTAACAAAAACCCCTGATTGCTCCTGTCGAATCTTTACCTACTTATATTTTAAAATTACCTTTATATGTTTATCGCAAAGAGGGTAGATTTTATTTATTTATTTATTTTATTTTATTTATTTATCAACACACAAAACAGATTACAATTATGTATGATTATTGTATAAGCTTGTAAAAAGTAATGTTCTTAATTATAATCCAACATATGTGTGCCTATTAGCTTTGAAACATAAGAGTAACTTAAATGATACTAGAGGGAACTTAAAACTTAGGTACGTTGCTATTATGTGTGAATATTTGAATAAGTATATACATACATATATTTAACTTATCACTATTATTAAATTAACTACAAAACATTTCAATATAATGTTATGTTAGACAAATATAATTGTACGTATTTGTCTCCGGAACTGAGGCAGACTTAGGTGAAATATGTCAATATCTCTGTTAGAAGCAAGAACTTCACTATACTGGCGGGCCATTCGAACTATGGGATTATAAAAAGACGTATTGTTAAGAAATACTTGGAGGGCAAAAATATTATAATTGCGATTTCGGGACCTAAAACGGGTATTTATGTTAAGGGAAGAAAGCAAGTTGGACGAGTCCAAGAGACTGTGAACGATTTTATACAACACTGTATGGTCGTTGGCGAGGCGTCGTTTAGCTAAGGAGTACATGTGGAAGTATTTAAGACGTTCTTCGTAAGAGGTAAGCACGCGGCCCATTCCACACCTAAAGCTGAGAATCCTAAGACATCGCTTTTGGACGCTCTCAATCCGATCAGAGTGAACCTTGTAGAAAGGAGACCATATCACTGAATTGTACTCAAGAACACTACGTACAAGTGAGTTGTAAAGACAGATAAAGCTCCTAGAATTTCTAAAGCACTTAGTAGACCTTGAGACAAATCCGAGAAGTCTTGAGCTGCGCTCAATAATGGAGTCGTAGTGGTTTCAGAAAGTTAACTTGTCATCAAAAAGCACGCCCAGATCAGATTGATGACCAATAATTAAAAATGAGACAGTAAGGCCCCTCTCTTTGCGCTGACCTATGAGAAGCTTTCTTGTGAGACCACATCACAGCTTAAACTAACTCTCAAGCCCACACACTTATCTCGTGCCCAGAGGGCTTACCGTTCATGTGAAGTAGACGTCATTATAATGAATAGGTCAGGGGATCCGCATTCGTTATAACAATCGTATCTCAATGAGTCTACTTAGTCATATAGTGAATAAAAGTATACACGCTGACTTTTTATTGACGTTGGAAAAAAAAATGTCGTATAGTAAATAAATTCCTCTATCCATATACGTAATCCAAATTTGTGTACGACATAAGATTATAAAGTTGCGAAAATGATTTTCGATCGAGACCACGTAGTTACGCCTGTCTTTCATACGAAGACGGAGGAACTCGCGCGGCGAACGACGGCCTCTGTTACGCTACTAATTGATCTCACGTTCGAGTTTTAGTCAACATTTTTTGTTCCTGAATTTTTATTTTTACTAGCTAATTAGGTCCTACTAATGATCCCTATGAAGTGGCCTTCGGCTCCAAAGCGAGTGAAGGTCACCGTGTATTAAATACAGAACGGAATCTCGTAAGGTCCCGCGCAATATGGAAACGAGGACGTCGTTTCCCATCCCCGCATTTTCCTCCGTTCTCGCCTTGTCGCGGGGCGATGGCGGGCGAACACACACGCATTGACGTGTGCACGGATGTACAGTTTCGTTTGTAGTAGTAGTAGGCATAAATAATACTCCGCTTCTAGGAAGTGCCATACCTGTGGCCAAGTCACAGCTATCCAACAAGCAAAAACGTCATATAAGTCTTGACTTGTACGACATCAAGTTAGATAACAGTCTTATAATAGTAATGAGATGACTACTAGGTCGTATAGACGTCTTCAATTTAACTAGTCATAGTACGACGTCTTTAATTTAAAAGTCATATCATATTAAACTGGTCATAGCAACGTCGGCAAGACTAAACTATACGACGTTATATTACAGTTTTAGCTAAAACGTTTGTACGAAAACGCTATAGTCATACTAACGTTACAGTCCATTAAACGTTTTCATCTGACCAAATTTGGTGTTTGGAAAACCTTTATATGACATTTATATGATGTAGCAGTTGTATACACGTTTTTATGTTACGTTTATAAAACAATCACTTTTTTGTTTTACATAAGTCAATTTGAGACACTTAAATGACTTGGTTGTTTATTTACGACACAAATATAACGTTTATACTACATGATGTCCATTTAATGTCATGCCCTGACCTTAATCAACCTTGTAGTCGCATTTGAGTCAAGTTTTGACTTTAAAACGTCTAGGCTGCCATATTTACGAAACCTTTGACTTAAATATGTTAAAATGTTTTGTAAACTGCACTGCATTTGCTTTGACCAGTTTTTGCCTGTAATAAATTTTAAGATAATTAGTTTTGGTGAATATTGACATTAAAAAAGGGTTTTCAATTTTTTGATGAACCTTAATAGCTAACTGCAATGGCGTATTGCATGGTCTTTAAATAACCATAAAACGACTTTATGTCTTTACAATGTCATACAAAGATAAGTGTGCAACAAAAGCAACATGGCTTACATTTTTAGAAATAAACATATTTTTATTAATAAAATTATAATGTTTTAAACACAAAACTACGAAGGGGCATGAAAATATGAATAGTATTTACGTAGGTATATTATCATAAAACTTTAATTCCCAGTCGAATTAAACGGTATGAGAGGCAAATACGCAATTAGCAAGATATGAAATATTTACCTTTTATTTCCTTGTAATATTAATTTTGCACTCCAGTCTCGAAACAAAACCAAAAATGTTGTAAAGTTATGAATGATGCGACCATTGCGCGATGAAAGTGGTAATTCCTTAACGTTCACACGACTTTTGAATGACGTTAACGAAGTTATCTTGTGACTTTTGTACGACCACTATACAACAATGTAGGTCGTATAAATGGGGCCCTTTTCCCGTTTAGCAAACGTAATTCAAATAATTCAAAAAAAAAACAAAAATCTTTATTTCCAAACCAGTAGTTAAATTATACAAATTTCTGCGACCCACCTAGTAAGCTTTAGAAAAAGTCTGTGGCAGGGGGACCCGCTCTTCCAAACACTTAGTATTAACATAGTCCTAGTTTACAAATAGATTCTGAAGAATAAATTAAATTTAAGAGAGTTTTAGATCTGTTTGACATGTGTGTATGTTGTGTTGTGTGTGTGTGTGTGTGTGTGTAATTATAACGTTAGTGTGACCTAGCTTTGGTAATATGATAACGTTTACTTAACTATTGAACGACGTTAAATTGTTAGTTGGGTACACAAGTACGAGTAGTGTACGTATGTGATCCGTGGTGCTGGTACTGACCGTGCTGCAGGGCGACCCCCCGGGCGTCGGGCAGGTGCAGCGTGGTGCGCGCCGCCTTGGCGCGCTGCAGCCGCAGGCTGGCCGCGCCCCGCGCCAGCTGCGCGCGCAGCGCCCCGGCCGCGGCGCCCCCGCTGGCCCACACCGACACCCCGCACGCCTCCGTCACGCGGTCCAGCACCCTGCACCACACCAACACATCATATTGTTACTTTTTGATACCGGTAAAAAGCAATTGCGTCACGTAGGAGTCACAAACTTTCTACTAGGCACATAATACAAAGACGGCATAACCATAAGTAACTATATGGGGTCAAATGTGACAGTAAGTGTTATAAGGATATGAAAAAAGCATGACAAAGAGAGGGGAGTTTAAATAGTCAAAATTCTGCGTAACGTAATGTGTGGAATCATTCAACAATGTAAGTTTACATACAATAAACGGGTAAACTCGCGTCAAAAATCATTTACTGGCCGCCCGCGCGACGTTTCGCTAAGATCAGTGCGGCTCGGGACGTCTTCGTGTGGGCGTCGCGTTCGCCCTGATGAAGACCTCCGGATGCCGTCGAAACGTGTTGGCCAGTAGCTGACTTTAACGTGAATAACCCGTTTATGGCATATAGTAATAAATAGATATGTACTATCACGTCTTTATCCCTAATGTGGCAGACAGAGAATTTTGGATCTTGCGGCTCTAAGCAGACAGAGCTCAGAGCCGCACGACTTAAATGTCACCTATAGCGTGATGATGGGCGAGAAGGTATAAATTGGAATCAAAATAGTCATGGGTTGCTAGCCGCATCGAAATCAACATGATTCAGATTTTCCCCCATTCCTTCAATGTACGCAAGAACAAAAGCAGCCGGCACATTCAATACTTTTTTCTTTTCGTCAGCGTGGAAATTGATCATTTTTTATTTTGTTTTATTTTATTTATTTATTTATTTATGGTTTACCAACATTTGTTTCCATTGTTACTTAATTCTAAAATTTTTACATACAGGATTTTTACTTAATGTAACAACACTTACAGGTAAACACGACATGCGTAAAAAAATCTTAAGAAGTTAACCTAAATTTCATGAACAAAATGTATTTCTATTAATAACTAATTTGCTTAGTTGTTAAGTATTGACAAACAGTGTTCCGTATCCTGCCAAACGAGTCAGCCTGAATATCGAGTAGTTTTAAATTAATTAAAACACACAGTTATGCTTGAAACTGCGTTAAGCGAAGACCCGCAACGGGTTCAGTCCGTCCCTGTCACAAACTCCTACGTGCGACAAAGACACGTGACCCGCGACGGTTTCAGCTATCTCTATCGCACATCCGCTTGACGTATTTTAAAGCCCTAGAAGGTCTTACTTGATCTTCCCCTCGACGGGCGAGCCCTTCTTGACGGCCGTGACGTAGATGCTGCAGTCGTTGGGGTGGTAGGGGTCGTCCCGCCCGCCCGACAGCTCGAAGCCCAGGTCCCCATCCTTGCTGAGGCCGCTTAGCTCCACGTCTATCAGGTCCCATTCGAAATCCTGGGAAAGGATGAACATTTTTTTACATAATCCATATCCAGCAACGCCCGAAAAGGTAGTCCATTCTTAAGCCTGGTTTACATTTTGACAAGTGGCAAGTGACAAGTGGTGTTCACACATCTGCCAAGTAGATATGCAGTAAGCTAGTAAGTATGAAAAGCGAGGTAGCGCGGGGCAGAGCTACTTGTCAAAGAATATAAGAGGATGCTATTCACTTGTCACTTGTCGGTGCCTGTTCACAAGCAGAATCACTTGTCACTACTCACTATCACTTGACACTTGTCAAATGTAAACCAGGCTGTAGGGCTCGTCTGCATGCTGTTATCAATCTTAAATAGTTGCGTAATTAATAAAAGCCGATTTTACTATAATATATCTGTAATTAATTATAATTCATTATTTTTATAATTATTTGAAGTTGTTCTGATCAAAATGACATTGCTAGTTTTAACCGATAGCGACTAATACGCTTCATTCATTCATTCATTCTTCACTTGAGAACGGTTTGAAAACACGCTCCGGCAGTCCTTCAAAGAGAATATAATCACTACGTTTTCAGTAGTTATTCGATTCAGAAAGAGAACGGTCGCATATTGTGTTAATGCGAGCTTTGATATTTTAAAACCGTAACAATATTACACTGAACTTTGACTTGTCACACTTTTTTCCTATCCCTCACTTATTTTTCACCGTTTTTTTAACGCAAATACGTAGTCCGCAAATATGTTCATCATATACGGTCACATTTGGTATAACCCCATCTTTTTTAGCCTCCACTGCAGGAGCACGATCCTCTCTGTATTACCAGAGCCATATATTAGCCAGAGCAGTCAAAGGATTTGGCCTACACTTTCCACGCTGGCTAAACGAGTGGGAGAGGTCTCACTGATGTTTATAAGCTTCGTTTAGCTTGTGTTTCCTAAGTCTACCTTCTACGACATCCACGAGATCGTCCTGTTCTTTTCTGCCGGGAACCATACGGCTAATATAACCCCATCACTGTGACGTAGTATTTGGAGCTCCTTATTATAAATTAAAACACACCAGGCGGGCCGCTAGTACTTCATAAATCTCTAAATAGGTTATTAATTAATGGGACACACAAACAGAAGCGATAGCATTATTAGCGTTCTTGCAAGTTAAGCAACCCCGGGCGTGGACCGCACTTGGAAGGGTGAGGGACCATTTAAGTATTACGTAAGCAGAATAAATTTTAACCCCCCCCCCCCGTCAGCAAAAGTCAACAAATCTTTTGTGTCCCCCCTTCATAGGAGGGACGTACGTAAACATTGATATATTATTTAAAAAAAACCGGCCAAGTGCGAGTCGGACTCGCGCACCGAGGGTTCCGTACAAACCTGCAAGGTTTACAAAGTTCGTTCATTACGACAAGTTTAAAATTATTAAAAAAAAATATATTATGTGATGTAACTAAAAATTTATGGTTTTCGTAATTTTTCCTTTATCTATGCTATAAGACGTTGCTTCGTACCAAATTTCAAGATTCTGAGTTCACGGGAAGCACCCTGTAGGTTTTGATTCCCTTGCAAGTGTCGAAAATTTGCGGCATAAACGGCTGTATCTTTTGATTGCGTTGGCTTAGAAGTTTGATTTTTTCACAGCTTCAAGGGACAGTAGACCTGAGTAATTGATATAAATTTCAGCTTCATACCTCCACGCGTTCCTGAGAAAAAGGGTCTTGACAGACGGACGAACGGACGGACAGACGGACAACAAAGTGATCCTATAAGGGTTCCGTTTTTTCCTTTTGAGGTACGGAACCCTAAAAATCAGTTTAATTTTTTTTTTCTTTTTATGAGCAAGTATAATGTTCGTAGATATAATACAACTGTCTGTATAAAGCTAGAGGAAAGATGTTACACATCTAAAATCCACTTACGGTCTTGGTCGCACGTTCAGCAAGCGGCTAATTTTAAAAAAAAACAATTGCACTCCGGGCCTGCCGACAGAAGTGAAAACTCAAACAAAATGGTGTCGGTTACGGTAACAGTGTCGCGAGTTCAGCAGTTTTTTTTCATCTCAAAAATGCCCAACGCGCCAAAAGAAGTTCTCATATAAAAAAGAATTGATTGGAAGCAGCCAGCGTTAACAAACCACACGCCACACGCGGAACACCCGTTGCAGTAGGTGGTGTCGGAGTACCTGCGGGCCCGCGTCCACACTCACGTTTTTGACGTCGCTGGCCGCGTCGCTCTGCTTGCCGCCGCCGTGCCGCCGCGCGTCCGCCAGCTCGCCCACCATTTGATCTCGCTCCTATAAAAAGTAATACGTCATAAACTTTGCTGTAAGTAACGATTTGACGTCAACATTTGTGCAAAACATAACAAATGACTATTATTAAGAGATATTATAAATATCCTATGATAATAAAGATATTTTGAATCGAATTAAATTGTAATACACTGTTCATAAATAAAAACAATGGACATGAACCATAATATTCAATTGTGTGATCCATGCATCCTTGTTCGTAGGATCCTTAGGCAGGGAACATATATACATTAGGGACCGTCCATTAATCATGTGGGGCTGAAAAGCTGCGGGAGAAGGGGTTTGATAAAAAAAACACGTAATATTACAATAAGGGAGGAGGGGTGTAGAAAGATATCACGTGTTTTAATTTTTTCGTTGTATGTACAATTTCTATTCCGATAAGCGGCGCGTAACTTTGACTCGCGTTGCCAGACCTATAACTGTATTTAAAAATAATATTACTATTTTAAAAATTCTTAATTATTATTTATTTATATCTTAATTTAATTATTATTATTATTTTAAAAATTCTCTGTACCAAAAAAATACACGTGATTTTAATTAGGGGTGGAGGAGTAATCTAAACCTCACCACATATTACTAGGGGGCTTGGGTCAGAGGTGCTAAAAACATCACGTGATTAATGAACGACCCCTTATCATGGTAATACGCATAATCATTTTAATTTCGTTGCCCATTGTAGTTGAAATTATTTAGAATTATAAACAAGTCACCTTTCTTAGTCTATTGCACAACGCCTTGACACTTTCCCGCTCTTGCAGCAGTTTGTCTCTTTCTGAGAACGCCCAGTCGCGTCTTCTTTTGGAAACCTGTAACAAACGTGAAACACGGTTAATGTCATAGACAAAAATATACAAGATCACATGGCGTAATGGAAAATGTGACCAGAAGTTAATTGTTTACACGTACGTGTATTTGTTGGAACTTTTTTTATGTAATAGGACGGCAAACGAAAAAGCGGGTCATCTGATGATAAGTGATCACCGCTGCCCATGGACAACTGCAACACCAGGGGTGTAACAGTTGTGTTACCAGCCCTAACCAGAGGACCCTAACAACTACCACAACTTCTAAACAACAATTTCCTCTTGTTGTACGATGGTATCTTGCTGTATTACCGATTGTGGTACAACTTGTACCACAATCGGTAATACAACAAGATACCATCCCTCCAAGATACTTGAAAAACAGTTTACAATTTGAAAAATTAAATTTTCGTGTGACGCAGTATACGCAAAAGTCAGGCATATAAATGATCGTACTCGTGAAACAAGACTTGCCACAAGTCACTTTGATCGCTATCTCTTTTTCTCTTGTGATGGTGAATTTCAAACTTCGTTATCTTATTGTTCGTCGCACTTGTCTATGGTAAATGTAATTCATGTGTGTATGAAAAAAACAAATGAAAGTCGAGATAAAATGGTACTGACACGAAAAAAGATTTTAAGAAAACATGGTCCGAGAGCTGGCACGAATTTTTGGGTAGGTATTTGAGGTAAGTTGAAAACTTGTCACATACCTCTCCTATTATACCCCAACACGGAACTGCAGACCTGGCTGGTGAGTAGCGGGGCTAAACCATTTTGATTTATTTAGATTGACCTGGCAGGTAGAAAGTCCCATCAAAATGACCTGTCTTTTAGATATTGTATATAAGTAATACTCTATTAAAATTTCAAGTTGCCTCAAATACCCTTTATATTTAATTTTTTTCCCGCTCAATGTGTTCGTATAACCATCATCATCATCATCATCAGGTCTTTTTTAGTTTCCACTGCAGGAGCACGACCCTCTCTGTACTAGAGCCATACTTGGCCAAAATAGCTAGAGGATTTGGCCTACACGCTGGCCAGACGGGTTGGAGAGTCTCACTGATGTTTATAAGCTTTGTTTAGCTTGTGTTTACTGAGTCGCCTTCAACGACATCCACGGGAAGAGTTAGAGTGGTCCTATTCTACTCTGCCGGGAACCACACGGCAGAATAATAAAGATATATTAACTTTATTGACACTAAAATTAGAGCGAGCTAGAGCGATATAAGAGAGGGAGACCCCTCCCCTACTCTCCCTTCGCTCTTTCCCCGGAAGGGAAGAGAATAGGTTAAGAAAGGGGAGAGAGTAGTAGCGCTATCTCAAGTCTTATACATACTTCTGCTTCCCGCTGAGCGTCAGCCAACTCCGCCTGCATTCTATCGAGTTGCTTGCGTAGCCTCTCGAGCTCGGGGTTGTTCTGTTCGAGTGTCTCAGCCCTTTCTTTGTCCGCAGAGTCTGCTGACATGCCCACAAGCCCTGTAAAAACAAAATAAACACTTATTCATCGTCATCATTAAACCAGGGCTTGTTAACGATACCAAATTCACACTAAAAGTAATGTTAAATAACGTTATTTTCATACAGGTATTAGTGATAACGTTATAAGGGGTATCGATAATACAGTTATAAAACGTTATAATAACGTTATCAATCAACGATATAAGTAACGATACTTTTTTCAATACTTGTAAAATATTATATAATATTATACAAGTGTATTGCATCGCGCTAGGAATCGAACCCAAGGTAGCAGACTATCACGACATCCGTGTAGCTCAAGTAGCCTACTAGACAAACTCTCATCAATTTATTCTGTCAAATATCGATAAGAAATACAGTGTTAACAATACCTTTTACCGTTAATATTATTATCGGTAAATGGTTGGAAAATTACCGTTACCCAGCATAACGTTATCTTTGCTGATAACGTTAACGCCGTTTGACAGAATTAACGTTATCAGATTTTAACGGTATTCCATGCCCTGCATTAAACTTCTACAAGAGGTTATATTTGTTGATTTAAAACAAAATGGTCATAATATTATTCTATCTCTCCACTATTACTTTTCTTTTTCTTATCGAATCGAAATGGTTTCACTGTAGCTTCAATTTCAAATCATTTATTTATTATTTAAATAACATACTATTACTTTAAATGAGCAATTTGTCAGAATTTCCATTTTTAGGAATATTGCCGGGACTGTTTACGGGAATATTCCCAAAGTTGGACAGCACATCACTAGGCGACGAGGTCGCCACAGTTCCAAAGTGAAATAAAACTGGCCTATTTCTTGTGTTAAGATCAATGAAAAAGGCCTAAGAAGCACACCTTGCAACTTGTCCAAAGAGGGGTCGTTGGAGTGCTGCCCGTTGAGAAACCCGTCGGTACCCACACCGCTTGCTAGGCCCAAGTGGTGATACGCAGAGTTGTCTTGCCTGCCGAACAAGTATTACATTGAGATTACAATTTTCTCTTTAAATAAAATGCATTGTAAATAATAAAATAAAATAAAAATTAATCAGTTAAATGATATCAAAAAATTCAAATTACAAATTGCAACTCAACATTAAGTTAACACATTCAAATTCAATTAAAATTAAGTTTTAAGCGACACTCCTAAAATTGTTCCATACTATATAATACAGCTTTAAATCCCAAGTGAAATCGCATTTTCTATCCTTATGAAAGGTAATCTCCTTCCCTTGTTCCCACTTAGTTTCTTCATTTTGTCCTGTTATGTTTTCTTTGTGTAAGTTGTATGTATGTATTTAAGTATTAGGTGTATGTATGTTTATTATAATTATTGTATATAAGTATGTTTTCCCATCATTTTTTTCTATATAAACGAGGTTGCCTGGAAGAAATTGCTTAGCGATAAGGCCGCCTTTTGCGCATTTCCTAGTTTTTAAGATAATTATGTTCTGTTTTTTACTTTTGTGCAATAAAGGGTATTGTATTGTATAATACGCGCTCTAGAAGCCACTTTTTTAGCCGGACTATAGCTGGTGGCTGGCTGTATGATCTATAGACCGAGGTGTATATGCAATTTTATGTCTTTCTCTAGTCAGGAAACGATGGGTCCAATATCCAAATCCGATGAACGGATCCGATTTTAACAGGCATATAATAACATTTAGTGCCTGGCTAAAGGGGACCGTACAGGTTTTATCGTAATATTTACCGTGATTTTCCTAAAGTGTTGGTGTTGGGCGTTTTGAGGTCGGAGCACTCCTTGATGGCGCGGTCTCGCTCCACCAGAGCTGACTCGATTTCGCGTCGCAAGCTCTCCGCCTGACGACAAACAAACAAACATCTTACACTCAACTTCTCACCTCAGACCGGGTGCAGTAGCGCCACAGATCTCAAAAAGTTATTTATCTAATATCATGTCGTAAATTAAAATTATAAACTTTAGAACGATTTTATATTCACTTACTTTATGCAAACAATACCAAACCTTACCTTGGTTCCCAAGATACAGGGTCTCCCTAGTTTGGGAATCATAGCAAACTCTTCTAAATATCCCAAAATTTGGTAATAAATGAATTATTATTTATTTTATTTATTAAAACAATAACAAAATTTAAAAATAGAATCACTATATTTGTAACTTATAAGACTTCTTCCTGAACAAAATTTATGTTATAAGGAGTTTTTCAACTCTGACGATACAGGTAAATTTTTGTTACGGCTCTGGATACACATAATTTGAGCCTCATAAAGATGGTGACACCGTTTATGCGTTCTGAATCCTTGTAATTGACGATGGTCTCCTCGTGGATCAATTTATTTGTGTTAATAGAACGCTATAGACGCTATTCACCATTTTATAGCGTTACAAACAAGTTTTGATTGCTGGATGATGGCTCAAAAAGATTCGTATCCAAGGCCGTAAAAAAAAGAATTAATTATCTGTGTCCTTATAATTTACTATGGCGCCTCATTCATACGTTTTCAAGTAATAAATATTTTGTCTTCTCTTTGCATAAGTTCTAAAGGTCTCTTTCTTTCCCCCATCTCTTTCCCCTTTAAATGGATTTATTTCACATTAATTATAGGGGGGGAAAGGAAAAAGAAGGGGGATAGAGATAATAAGAGATGATTGAACAGTAATGGTATGGTGTACCCCCCACCTGCAGCGCGGTGGCGCGCTGCTCCTCCCGGCTGGCCTGCAGCGCGGCCTCGAGCGCCGCCACTCGCTTCAGCGCCGCTTGCCGCTCATCCGATAGCTTTTCCATCTCCTTGTGGACCGTGTCCCTGAAATAACGCCTGACCGATTACATGTCTCTTTGGGAAATATAAACATCAATTCTCCGTGCCATACGCGCCTCATTTTAACAAATATTCGCAAAGGAAAATACAAGAAAATTAAAATATTATGTAAAATCTCGTCACTTTGATCACTATCTCGTTTGCTGCTATCGTATTATTTGACGCACTCGGGAATGGTGGTTTTTTTCCAAAAAAAAATCTCACCCCCTTATTAGATAAAAAAATTACAAACGTTTGCTAAACCTATTTTATAATTAAAATCCGGCTCAAAGGACCATTATGTACGGCGCAGGCTTCAGTTTTCACCTAGACCAACGCAATACACGAAAAGATGTTGATGTTGAGGTTGGTCGATGATGTTATGGGGACACAAGACCTCGTCACGTAGAAACTGTTTATTGCTGATAATTTACAAGTTGTAGAGTTGGGTGTGACGGGTCCTTTCTCGATCGCTGTTCGATAGTATCTCGATGGATAGTTATTAATTGATGTAAAATGTAAAGTAAAAACAGCTTACACGCGACCTACATTATATGTAGCCGCGTGCAGCCGAAATGTGCGAGCAAATCTCGTACAATATGTTTTGTCTTTTTCTTGCAATATCAAATACTGAAAAAAGAGTGATAGGGACAAAGCTACACGTCGCAGGTCACGTGTCTCTGTCGCACGTAAGGTTTGTGACACGGACTGGACGTCGCGGATCTCCGCTTAACGCAGTTTCAAGCCTAAGGCCTCGTCCAGGGACACGCGGCGCGACAGGCGAAGCGTGCACGAAGCAATGCTGCACAAGATCAGGCAAAAGTCGGACTTGCTCACCGACAATAAGGTCGAGAATTATCTGGCAACTAAGGCCGCCAGGTCGCGTGTCCGTGGACGCGCACTAAGGGGGTGGGTCTATGGTAACAACACACTCGATACGAAAGAAAGACTTACCTCTCGCTCATCACCAGCGTGTACTCGGCCATGGCCGCGTTCCGCTCGTCCGTCAGCCGCTTGATGTCGGCCCGCTCGCTCCGGCCCTCCCACTGCCGCACCATACTCGCCACTTGTTGCTTCAGCGCATTGCGTTCGCGGATCTGCGAAACGAGATCAACATTTTTTTATCATCATCATCCGAGCGTATTCCCGGTTGCATCCTCGGCGGTAACGCTTCAAAGCTCGGGGTCTGCTGGCTAACCTTGGTGATTGACGAAGTTACTGGTAGATAGTCTGGTCGATAGTCGTCCGATGGTGACTTTTTTTTAAACAAAGTCTTTATCATTATGTATTAACGCTCAATGTTGCTGATAATCAAAACCGCAACGCCTATTAACAAGATTTAGATTTAGTTACTTTACTTTAGTTACTTTCACAGTCTAATGTCTTACGGGATACTTCTATGGGGAAGTGCAGCCGACATTCAGACTATTTTTCTTTTACAAAAACGAGCAATTCGTGCTATTTACGGTTTAGGATCGAGAGACTCACTGAGGGAATTATTCAAGGAAATAGGTATACTTACTTTTGCATCACAATTCATATTTGAAAATATAATGTATGTAAGAAAAAATATTTCCATGTTCAATAAAGTAAGTGATTTTACAGATAGAAATTTACGTAATAAGAATGACTTAGTTAGCCCGTATTACAGGCTGAATACAGTCAGTAAGTCTTTTATGGGGAAGTGTATACTTTTTTATAATAAATTGTCAGAATCGGTCCTTGATATGCCAGACAGAAAATTCAAAGCTTATGTAAAGAAAGTACTTTGTGAGAAGGCTTATTATAGGACCGATGACTATCTTAAAGACAAAAAGGTCTGGCTTGAGCTTGGCGCGGGTCCCTCTTAAAGGTTTGTATACTTAGACATGTTATAATTTAGGTACATTGGTACATACTAAATTTACAAATTGACATTATTTTAAATTTCGTAATTCTTATAATTCAATTTAATTATGACATAATAAACAATGTTATCTCTGTCCATCTATATAACTAATTTTAAGTTTTTAGTTTGTTAGTTGACGTCTTTGGAGAAAACGTGCAGTGCAGTTTGTTGCCGCTTCTTCTGCACTTGCGCCTAGGAAGCGGCGTAAACTTAGCTTTAAGTAACGATTTGACGTCAACATTTGTGCAAAACAAAACAAAGTGACTATTATTAAGAGATATTATAAATATCCTATGATAATAAAGATATTTTGAATTGAATTGAATTGAATTGAGATTCTCGCCCATTCCCTCGATCGGCTTTAACGAAGAGAAGCAGCTTTAAGAAAATATTATAGTAATATCTACTCTAATACAGAGTGTTAAAATCGTTTTTCAATCAAGAAAATAAAACTTTCAACGGAAATCTTTATGGACATTTCAATCGACTGGATTCGATAAAAATACATACATACTATCACGCCTGTCTCCCACAGGGGTAGGCAGAGACTATGGACCTCCACTGGCTACGATCCTGGCAGACCTCTTTCGGTTCATCTACTCATCAACCTCTTCATACATGCCCTTCAGTTACGGGTACTTCTTACCTATCCCTTTTTTTAAACGTCTGCAATCTGATCGCAGAATGTTCGCCGAGGTCGACCATGTCCGCTTTATTCACATTTGCCTCATAAATATTTTTTTTTATCTCTTTCATCCATCCTTTCTACATGCCCAAACCATCTTAACATCTCTTTCTCTATTTTTGTTACTACGCCACAGAATACAGTAAGAGTATACAGAACGGAATCTCCTAAGGTACGCGTAATATGCGTCCCCGTTCCCCGCCCCCGTACCTCTCCCCCGTTTTCGCCTTGTCTCAGGGCGAGAGCGGGCGAACACACACTGCACGGCGCACGCGGCCGCACAAGAACAGGGGAGAGGTGCGGGGAAGCATATTGCGCGTACCTTAGGAGATTCTGTTCTGTATACTCTTACTGTATTCTGTGACTACACCCTCTTTCACTTCACAGTGCTTCGATATAAAATAAATATTTATATAACTTACTACAGAATTTCTCTCTTGCGTGAGCTCGAGACACTGAGTCTTGAGTCTGTTGTTTTCATCTTGAATGATCTGCAACTTTTCTAGGGTCGTATTGTGTTTCTCTATCAAATCTTCGTATCTAAAATAAAAAAATGAAAAGTTTTTAAGTCAGAAGTATATTCTTTCATAGCAGATGAACAGGTGAGAAAATTTCAAACACAAATATATAGAGCTAGACAGGATTGTGGCGTCCAAGCATGTCTCCAAAGTGAGCGCAGCTATGCTTACTTTATATTCTTAATAATTTAGTCGTGTGGTTTCCGGCAGAGTAGAATAGGACCACTCGAACTCTTCCTGTGGATGTCGTAGAAGACGAGTTAGGAAACACAAACTAAAAAAAGCTTAAACCTCTCCAACCCGTCTGGCCAGTGTGGAGAGTGTAGGCCAAATCCTCTGACTGCTCTGGCAATACAGGCTCTGGTAGTACAATGAGGGTCGTGCTCCTGTAGCGGAGACTATAAAGACCTAATGATGATCACTACTCGCAACAACCACTAAATGCACGTCTACTGTTATTTGTAATAGGAACGAACTTGATTTTAATACTTTTTATATTTTCAGTAAGTGTAACCCTACACAGAATAAATAATACTAACGTACAGAAGTCTCACTCAGCAAAGAAATTCAAAGAAATATCTACTCAATGTGGCTAGCAATATGGTTTAATTTAGCTCACGTCAGAACTTAGCACCTTTTCGTAAAGATACCTAGACATCCATTGCAAGCCAATTTTATTCTTATTACTCTGGACAAACGATTCGTATAACTGAATTTACCACCCGAAGGGGCCGCCTGCGCGCATAGTAATAATGTAGGTACATTTTCGATACCTAAACGGGGAGTGACAGCCTGGTATAACTGGGTAACACTGGTGTCAGATTTTTCAAGCTGCCTAAAGGCATCTGACAAAGCTAGACTTCCATACCATGAAGAGCCGGAACCAACGACTTTTCGTGCTTTCCAAAGCACAGAGCTCGAGAAAATTCTATGCCACTTGTGGTCACCCATCCAAGTGTGGACCGCGCCATGACTTGCTTAACTTGCGTAATCGCTAGCAATGCGTACCCCCAGCAGGTCAACATTGTCCTTGCTGCTTAGTTTTCATACTAACGATACTTGTTTGTTTGTTTGCAATAACTTTATTGTTTTTTGAAAGATACAAAAACAACATATAATGTAAATTGACAATGGCGGACTTATCCTAATGGAATCTCTTCCATTAATCATAATTTAATCATAATGGAATCTCCGTCTCCGTCAACCGGCGAATAAGTAGATAGGACAATTACTCACAAGATACTTCTAGCTTCTTGCCCTATAAATTTTTAGTGGTTTCAACATCGAGATAGGTATTGATAGTTACCTTTTCTGATAGCATTTCAACTTCGAGATAAGTTTCGATAGTTACCTATTCTGATAGCACTTCCACAGTGAGATAGGTTTTGATAATTACCTTTTCTGATAGCACTCAAACTCCTCCTTGAGGGCTTCGTACTTCCTGAGCGTGTGCATCAAGTCGGGGCTGCCGTCCGGGTTGCCGCTCTGCTGGAGGTGCTGCACCTCGCGCTCCAAGCTGTAAAACAATGTTTATTGCCTATTAATCAGTATGCGACTGTCTCCGTGCTCCAATGGTCAAGACTTTTGCCTTGTGATCCGGAGGTCGTGGGTTTCCAGTTAGGATACTGCAGGCTTGAATAAATTCTGAACATCATCTAGCGATTGGTTAGACTTATCTTAGAACTGGTTCTGACCTCCGCAACCCAAAGGTCTACCCTTTGGTTTGCAGCAGTCGCTCTGTGTATAAACCAGTAACCTCGCCAATCACCTTGGTTAGGTAGTGGATCCCGGGCTCTGAAGCATTAACGCTGAGGATGCAACCGGGATGCAACGGGATACACTTGGATGATGTATGTATGTGCTTATATTTTAAACCTGCCTGTTTGTTGTTAAACTTGACCCACTTTCCGGTTTCTGATTGTGATGAAATTTTGTATGCTAATGTAAATCAGATGACATACATTTTATTATGACAAGAAGCTGATCTAATGATGAAGCCAGAAGGTAGTTATAGGAACCCTGTAATAAAACGACGCAACCCTATCAAGTTTGGGCTTATAACATATTAATAGTCTTGATAAGTCCTTACGAAAAAATATTATATGTAAGTAGTAAGGCATTTTAAGTTTTATCGTGTAGAACTTACCGCTGGTTATCGTTCAGCAAGTCATTGTATTTGGCCCGAAGGCTGCTCGCCTCCTGTGCGGACACTTCGAGTTGGTTCATGGCGGCTCTGTGCTGCCCGCGCACGTACTCCAGCTCCTGGTAAGAAAGTAAACTCTAAATTACAAAGAAAACTCTAAATTACCAAGAAATTTGGCGCATTTATCATCATCATTATCATCAGGTCTTTTTTAATCTCGACTGCAGGAGCATGACCCTCTCTGTACTACCAGAACCATATATTAGCCGCTGGCCAGTTGGGTTGGAGGGGTCTCACTAATGTTTATAAGCTGAAAACTAGCTGAACAACAGCTTGTGTTTCCTACGTCGCCTTCTACAACATCCACGGGAAGACTTGGAGTAGTGCTATTCTTGCCGGGAACTACAAGGCACATTTATACCTAATAACTATACTTCTATAGCTAGTGAAATTAAACATTCACATCTTGTTCTTATATTTAAGTCAATGGAGTGCTTGCCATTTCTCTTTCCTTGGCTGTGTTGTTAACCTTCTTCTATGTTTTCACATTTAATTATTCTTTTGTTTGATCAAAAATTCTTCTACTAGGTTTTCATTAGAGATGGGCCGAGTACTCAGTTGTTACTCTGTACTGTAAAACTCGGTTCAACTGCCAAGTATTGGTGCCGAGTTTTTTATTTATAAGTCTAAATTCTTGATCTTTTAAGTCCACTCATTGCAACAACAGTCACGTAAAGAACTAGTGTAACATAATACTACTATCTCTCCAAAAACAATGTTTTTTATATTAATATTGTAGGCGTGAATGAACTCGTTTTCGCGCCATGACTGAACTAAGTTATTCGGCCGAGTACTCGGTTTGGTGAACGCAAAACCAAGTTATACTTGGTATTCGGTTAATAGGCAAATGTAGTACTCGGCCCATCTCTATTTTCATACTCCTATTTTTTCTTCTATCTTTCCAAACTGAAAAAATTGACTTTTATTTCCCCCGCTGCATACCTTCATGACATGGTCGCAGCGCCGCGACGTCTCCGTGTGCTGCCTCCGCAGCTGGTTGATCTCGCTGGTCTGCTTGCTGAGCACGTCGTACTGCGGCAGCGGCTCGTACGGCCCGCTCATCACGTGCGCGCCGTGAGCCTTCACCGTGTAGCTCGGCTTCTCGTAGCACTGGCTCGAGCTCAGCACGTCATACTCGATCGGGATGGGGATGGTGGGCAGCTGGGGGGCGTTGTGGCGTTCATTGCTCACGTAACTATGCGATATGGACTCTGCAACAATAATAGGGTATTTCATCAATTTTTGGAGTGTCTCAAATAGATTCTATAGTGCTAATAAACCACTAAAAAACATATAAATTTTTTTATCCATCGTTAAGTGCCATAAAAATGCATTTAAAATTATTTATTTTTAAATTTCGCACGTAGTTTGATGAAAACGCTAGACGTAGTCGACACACTTATTATTCTGTGGTGTCTAGTGTGTAATCCTTTAGGTGTTAACTTGGTATGTGATATTTGTTTATAATTTTAAAATGAGTAATTATTATTATACTTATCGTTGGTGTGCTGCTTCTAAATGCAAGAATACTAGTGTAAAAACACTAAATATATTGTGGATTCGAGTGCTAACTGATATAAATATGAGAAAAACTTGGTTCAAAGTTGAGGGAAGAGATCCCGAAAATTTATCTGAAAAAATTACTTTGTACTTTTGTGAAGATCATTTTGATGCATTACATATCTTAAATAATACCTACAATAAATACAATAAAATAACATAGTAAGTTACATGAATGCTTTCAACTGAGGTTTACAAGTTTTTGTTTACATCGTTGGATGACGTAATAACATGGCGTACTATTTCATGGTGTTTATAAGCAGATTAAAAAAACTAAAAACTTTACATTGAATTTTTAAATTTATTTTGTGACTTTATGAATTAAAACTAACATTTTCCGATTGCTTTTTACCTAAGCTATCTGAATAATATACTTTTAGATTTTTTCTCGTATGGACTAAAATAGCCTATTATTTGTTTTAATTACAATTTCTTCTATGCTGGGTCAGTAGGTTTACTCCAAAAGTGGTATCAAAATCAAATATTTATTCAGTAATAAGGCTTTTGCAGGCGCTTTTACACGTCAATAATTTTAGTGTACATTACATGTTGTAATGTTTATTTATGTCTAAATTATTTTTTTCTTTGTTAAAAAGCTACCGATACTGCGTTATGCAACAACCACTGCTGAGAAGAAACGCCAGAAAAGAAACTCATTGACACAGTATCGGTCGCCTACGCGCCAGAAGGGCTTTGTCAGTTTACAAAGATATTATGCCTAATACAATGTTATCACAACATAATAGCATTCCCAAGGAGGGTGGACGTCAAGCAGGCGGCCGGTCGTAAAACTATAGCCGAATTGTTAAAATGTTTCCGGCTATTTCTTCTCCAATTCTCTAGATTTTTGGCTACTTGGGTGACCATTGATATGCATTTGGTAAATGGTAGGTAGTACAATAGTGTTTGCACTTTGAATATTAATTATGTGTTATATATAATACAGTTTAAATTAAATTAAAGCTAAATAATATATATTTTTTTATAAATTAAAACTTATAAGTACCTCTAAGAAATAAAACTAAAAAAACCACTAAAATATTACTCCTCGGCAGCATGGCCAAAAAGCTGGCAGCATTGCCACGTTGTATGGCAATCTTTGTGCCAGATAATTTCCAATTTTGGAATATAAAAAGCGGGAAGCGCACCCTGGGCTCCGAAGCAGCATAGCATGAAATTATAAATCATTATAAAATATAAACTAAAAAACATATTATATTTGATTAGCTAATTAAAAATATGGTTGATTTGCAACATTCGTTTTATTACAATAATCATCATAGGTACTTGCAACCCTAGCGCATTCCTACGATGATTGTGCTCGTACTTAAGGTACATTTCTTCTCGTTCTGTGCAGCAGGTATTATTATTAAGATTTTGTAGGCTATTATAGCATAGGTATTTTAGCTTTTGTATGGGAGCGATGTATCTGTTACATAGTAACTATTTGTAATCTGTGGTTTAGTGCTAAATTTAATAGCTTTAAAGTGACATGTAACAATCTTATCAGAGAATAACAAATACATGACAATAGTTCAAGTATGACATCATGCAATCACAAATTAATAGTTGGGGAGTTACTGACCATTACTGCCGTTGCTCTCCAAAGATGATGTTCCAGATGCCATAATATTATCTGAAAGCAGGCATCTAGTAAATAAACAAAACTGACACATGAAATCACCAACACAAATAGAATGAACGACATTACCTTACAAGTTCAGATGCATGTCCATTGTCTGATCCACCTGCAAAAGTAAACCACATGAGAATTCTATTGAATTTAGCAACCTTATCGTAGGGAAGCTTGACACGTTTTCTACGCTCTAACGATTATTGCAAAACGGAGTCGCGGAGACGTAGGTACTAATGAAACTTCTAATACCGTAGGATGAAAGGGCAGACTACATTTACAGTTGGAAAATTACACTTTGCCACAAAAGCCGGATAACAACGCACTGACACGCTTCATTTACACTATCACCGAGCACCCAAATCACTTATCACACACAATATCGCAACAACAGTCTCCTTTCGCCACCAATACTAATTTCACGGCATTTACGAACACCAAATGGACTATTTCAAAGTAAACAAGAAACGTCGCCAGTGTAACCCGTAGTGTAAAAGCCGTACCTCCAGTCCCACAACTGTTGTAAATCAAAGAAAAGGAACTTGAAACAAAAAGAACACGTATTTTATCGCTAGCAAAATGCCAACATTTCTCTTTTCTACCTTTTTAGCAAGGCGATTATAATGACAGGCGATCAACTCGACGGACATATTGTTGAGTATCGTGTTGCCAGCTACTATTGTCACAAGATAAATATCACAGTGACATGGAAATATTTTTTAGACACAACCTAATATTTCAAAATATAATATCATGTAGTCTTTTAGGAAGAGTGGTGTGGTGATGGTGATATGATACTTACTGGTGATGGTGACTGCTTCCTTGACTCAAGGCGTTTGTCTGTGAGGTCGTGGGTTCAAAACCCACTAGGAAGCATACTTTGCGAAAAGAAAGATGATTACATGCTTCGGAAGGCACGTAAAGCTGTGGTTCCCGAACAAGCAACAACAGCAACAACCAACGAAGCTTTAAACAAAATCTTAATGGCTTAAGCTTTTGTATAAAGCTATCCTACCTAGGGTTGGTTCTGGTCTATCTACCCTTTGGGTTACGGAGGTCAGACGGCAGTCGCTCTTTGTAAAACCAGTCATCATCAGATCTTTTAAAGTCTCCACTGCAGGAGCACGACCCTCTCTGTACTACTTGAGCCATATATTAGACAGAGCACTCAGAGCAGTCCGAGGATTTGGCCTACACTCTCCTCGCTGCCCAGAAGGGTTGAAGAGGTCTCACTGATGTTTATAAGCTTTGTTGTGTTTCCGAAGTCGCCTTCTACGACATCTACGGGAAGTGGAGTGGTCCTATTCTACTCTGCCGGGAACCACACGGTTCAAACCAATAACCTTGTCAAATCACCTACTACAAGGTAATATAGCGGACACAGGGCTCTAAAGCTTTATTTACCGCAGTTACCGTACTGCTGAGGATGCAACCGGGATCTACATCGTGTTAATTAAAGAGCGCAAAACTTCTTAGATGGTACCTCAGCCCATTAAACTAAAAAACTTTGTTCAACAACTTTCACTCTCCTTCTCTATTAGCATTGGGCGTTTGCGAGAAAGGGACGCCTAAAACTTTAGGTACGATTTTTGGGAACATTTTCATTATTCGAAGGTTTGGTAGGTATTGTAAGTTGTAACATTGGTAAACATTATGGAAATATTAAATTAAATTTTGAATGTTTTTTTTTTATTAAGATAATTACTTGTAGTCATTCTAGATTGTACATATTTAATGTCTTTGTTCATAGAGAACCAGTTCCGTTTCCCCCTGTTTTTTAATGATAAATTGCTAGCGTTTTGTAAGTATACTATACAATGTTGAAACAGACAATAATATTTTGCGGTTATATGAATTTTTATTACAATGCCAATGCCAGCCAACTGACGACACAAAACCATTCGTCAAGTGAGTCTCATTTTTAAAAATAGGGCTCTTTACACCTATTTTTAGAACGCAGGAGTCTGCGAAACTTGCCAAGTCACCACTCAATTTTCAAGTTACGAAATAAACCGTATTTTTGTTTCAACGTAAAATAATACTCTACATATTATCCAAAAAGTTTTGAAAAATTGTAGTGTAGCACATTGGAAACGCTCGCGCAAATCATTAGTTGTATCCTCCCGCCTTCAAAAGTAGGTCTCCTGAGACTCGATCAACGAACGACTCGTATTTTCTCGTACCCGGTACCGTACCAAAGAAATTAAAATCAATCTATAATTTCTTTGGCTCGTACGTACCTATAACTTTTTGTACTTTTTATAATCTTTCTAATTCTCACATCAATTATGCCTCAATGCATCGAATTGAGGCATAATAGATGTCTTGGCTTGGCAGCAATGCTGAAGATATCAAGTGGACCTGGTGTCCTATGATCTACTTGACAAGATTATTGTGCAAATAGGTGCCTCCTCAACCATAGACCACAACCTTATTTAGAGCGCGCGATCCGCGCAACCAGACTTATTATTGCCGCTCGAGGAGGATTGGAATAGGATACGATCTATATCTGACTAGTACACAAAAAAGTAGGTGCTTACACCAACTTGAACTAAAATATAAATTTTGGAGTTCCGCAAGGTAGTATTTTGGGTCCTTTGTTCCTGGTGTTTGTAAATGTAAGTTGTAAGTTATGTAAGTTAATGTAAATACTTCTTCAAAATTGTAAAGTAGTGTCCTTTGCTGATGACACTGCGCTTATATTTACAGGCAAAACCTGGTCAGATGCATTTAAATCAGCTCAAATAAGTTTTTATCGTGTAAACCCCAAAGAAAATATATTAAAATATTTTTTGGCTGATCGATCAACTTGTTGTACGTACGTAAAGTACATACATACTATCACGCCTGTTTCCCATAGGGGTAGGCAGAGCCTATGGAAATAATTTTTCATATTTCAATATTTTATGTTTCTTGGGGAAAGTTGTTTAGTACCATACTATAGACTGAATTCACCCTTAAAATAGTTTTAGTAGGTATATTTTGTTACACACTGTCTCAAAATAGATTAATAATGATCACACTGTATAAAGCCGCGCCTGAAATCCGATGGAGTAATAAAAATGATTACAACAATGTGTGAATGTGTCTTTAACCTTGTATTAAATTATACCTACGTACCTATATTCATGGCTTATTCGTTTGTGACCGTCCGAACGCGCACCTTGTGTGGCAATCATGTTAATCTTATTACTTTTATTCAGTGCCGCGATTGCGACCTGCATATTGTCGTGGTTGATGTTGATGAAAGACTTCATGCGGACAAACATTGCAGGGCCTATTCCTCTGCCCGTGCTAGGGAATGCGCACCTGTTGCTTGTGGATTCACACAGTAAGTTTGTTTATATCATTGAATTATATATTAAGTTAAGTACTTAATTTTTAAATCATTGGTTTCAATATATATAATTTATTTGTAGTGAAGCCGCGTAAGTCGCAGAAGTTCCATAGTACTTTCATCACGGAAGTACTAAGTAGGCTCCTCCGTAATGTGACAATCGGCGTGATCTAAGAAAAATCTCAAAAGTCTGTGAGACACAGTCATTAATTTATTAATATGCGATTCGTTTTGTGTAGGCGTCGCGAGTGACAATAGCCCTGAGGAACCTCCGGATAAGGTCGAAAATACTAGTTTAAACTAGCAGCGGCTGCGCAATAGTACAGAATAAATAATACTAACGTACAGAAGTCTCATTCAGCAAAAAAAATCAAAGAAATATCTACTCAATGAGGCTAGCGATATGGTTTAATTTAGCTCACGTCAGAACTCAGCACCTTTTCGCATAGATACCTAGACATCCATTGCAAGCCAATTTCATTCTTATTACTCTGGACAAACGATTCGTATAACTAAATTTACCACCCGGAGGGGCCGCCTGCGCGCATAGTAATAATGTAGGTACATTTTCGATACCTAAACGGGGAGTGACACAGGCCTGGCAATAGGAACTCTCTGTTAGCCCTTTATTCATAAAAAACTACTTACAAACGTTTGCTAAACCTATTTCAGTTAAAATATGTTTTGTCCCTTTCACTCTTTTTAATATTTGACATTGCAAGAACAACAAAACATATTTTAACTAAAACAGGTTTAGCAAACATTCGTTTTTAGGGTTCCGTAGCCAAATGGCAAAAAACGAAACCCATATAGATTCGTCATGTATGTCCGTCACAGCCACTTTTTTCCGAAACTATAAGAACTATAATGTTGAAACTTGGTAAGTAGATGTATTCTGTGAACCGCATTAGGATTTTCACACAAAAATAGAAAAAAAACAAAAAATTTTGGAGGTTCCCCATAATTAAGTAGAAATGAAACTCAAAAAAAAAAAAATTATTATACGTGTGAGATATCTATGGATAGGTCTTCAAAAATGATATTGAGGTTTCTAATATCATTTTTTTCTAAACTGAATAGTTTGCGCGAGAGACACTTCCAAAGTGGTAAAATGTTGCCCCCCCCCCCTGTAACTTCTAAAATAAGAGAATGATAAAACTAAAAAAAATATATGATGTACATTACAATGCAAACTTCCATCGAAAATTGGTTTGAACGAGATCTAGTAAGTAGTTTTTTTTAATACGTCATAAATCGTAAAATGTTACTTGCTGCTACGGAATCCTTTATGGGCGAGACCGACTCGCACTTGGCCGCTTGTTTTTATGGATAAGGGGGAAAGACTGTAAGTACCTATACAAAACTTTCTCTCATATGACATCGTGAAAATAGCATAATAATATCTGTTTTTAATTATTGATTTATACAGCATTACAATCACAGATTACAATGCTCGGTACAATATCTAAATTAAAAATATATGATGAAAAATTTCGCCACGAGTGAAATTCGAATTCAGGACTCTCACATCTGTAATGTCAGGGCACTGGGTATTTTACTAGGTCAAATAGTAGATTGTGCTACAAGGCGTAAAGGTAATAGTTTTAACGCGAGGGCGCTACTTTGAATCCAGAGCGAAACGAAGGATGCCACCTAGCCACAGTAGAATCACGAGCGTAGCGAGGGATTTTACCGTGGAATCCTGAGTAAAGCGAGGGATTCAAGTATATCGCCCGAGATAAAACTATTACCGTACACCATGTAGCACATTCTTCTTTTCATCTGCATCTATAAGAAAAAGCAAATATATACCTACCTATAACGAAAGTAGAATACCTACATATACCTAATCAGAGTTTAACAGTCAGTTACTAATCTTTATTTAGTGGCGTTTTCACACCGTTTTCACTGAAGAAGTACCTACTATGAAAATATTTTTGTAGGAACACCACATCTTATACATTTTGCAGTCATTAGAATCGTTTCATTAGTTTTTCCTTGTGAATAATTCTTTATATATTTAAATATGTATTATACGTAAACTTCATACTTATTTACTATCGGCCTCATTAAGCAATTAGGTACTTACATTTAAAATAGTATAAGTAAAAATAAACTAATAGTTCCTAAAACAAAAATTGCACGTTTTTATTGGTTTTTAATAATATATGTATTACTTTGAAGCAAGAGAACCAAAAAAATTTGACCTACAGTAATCCATGTAAAACGTGTTGTACTGTATTCCAATTTTAAAAAATTACGACGCCGTTGCCTATATTTTATAATTTTAAAACTAAATTCTTCTTTATTTTTGCTGACTGCCAATATTATTTTTGATTCTACATTCGTGTTCGGTTTTCAAATGTGTTTTAACGCCTATGAAAAATAAATTATTTGGTACTTGTGGTACTGTTAATAGAATAAAACGTCGTCTGTCCTCGGAAGCGTGAAATATCCAAAATACCGGCAAAAAAACGAGTTTTTTTGGTAACCCAACGCAAGGACTTTAGCAGGTAGATATTTCTAGGGTATCGCATTGTTGATGGCGCAGCAGTCCCAAAAAAAAAAGGCACCTGCTAGGGTAGGGTGTGCCCATTTCACATCATTAGGAAACATTTTAATGCAATAACGCTAAATCTGGCGCAACATTATAAATTGATTGTCTGTTGACATAATAATGTTGTTTTAAATAAGTAGGTACTTCATATTTGTTAAGAGGGAAAATAGACCGAAGCTAAATTTTGGAAGCCAAGGAAATCGTAAACCAGTAATCTAAACTCAGAAATCGGAAAAAACGGACCGTGGAAATAGGCAAACCAGCGAAGTCAGACTTTGGAAATCGGAAAAGAAAATACAGAATCTATAAGCTACAAGCCAGAAGCCCGAAACCGAAAACCGGAAATCAGAACCTAGAATGCAACACCATTACGATAGTGTTCAACAAATCACATCTCACAAAGATAACCTGGATAAAACTGCACATCGAAGATGATATATAATTGAAATATTGCCATTTTCCATTTCCATAACGATGTCTCGAACCAAAACGCAGCCAACACCGCTCTTGGAAAAATGCATCATGAGGAGAAGACCATCAGCAGCGAAAATACGCAGTCTAAATCCCTTCCTTATTATATATTACACACCAAGTATAGTATCTATTACCTCATGTTTACTTGTTGCTGGAATACGGTAGACTCTAATCACCCTCTACTTTTCCATTTCCCAGACTGCAATCTCCCACACACTCCATATCCGATATACGTGCTCACCTGGTTTCACCTGGCTGCACTAGAAAAACGGAGGCGATAGGCACCTATATCGGCCCGTGGCTGTAAGTGCAGTCACGTCCATTCCAAGGTGGATTTAGTTCCTACGCTCTTGCTGCGAAACGCTGGCTGGGTGGGCACAGAACTGAACTGAACTGAACTGACAAAATAATGCTACTTGTCATTGATCACATCCACTTTGAACGTGATTTTATATTTACTCCAAGGAACTATGACGTCAGTAATCGATATTTCATACAAATCCCATAGAAAATGTTTTTTTTTGACGTTAAGAAATAAACGGGCAAGTGCGAGTCGAACTCGTACATGAAGGGTTCCGTACCACCGTACAATGTTTTTAAACGCTAAAGAAACACGTTTCTTGTATGACGACACCCTCTATTTTTTAACTTTATCTTATTTTTAGTATTTTTTGTTATAGCGGCCATAGTAATACATAATCTGTGAAAATTTCAAGTATCTAGTTAATGCTATTATAAAGATCTAGTTAAACGCTGAAAAAAACACGTTTCTTGTATGACGACCCCCTTAAATTTTTAACTTTTTTTTATTTTTAGTTTTTGTTGTTATAGTAATACATAATCAGTGAAAATTTCAAGTGTTTAGCTATTACGGTTCAAGAGATAGAGCCTTGTGACAGACGGACAGACAGCGGAGTCTCAGTAAAAGGGGCCCGTTTGCACCCTTCGGGTACGGCACCCTAAAAAGTATCTGATTTGACTTGTTGCAAAAATGCGTATTATGCTACCGTGACTTTGAATCACTCCGACGAAGTTTTTTTAACATTCAATTTAAATGGTATCTGTTCAGTAGGTAAAAGTAGTAAGCAGACAAACTGACTGAAAATTACGTTATAGGTACATAACTGTTCAACTTTATTTCATAATTGGTAACTACTTACTCATATGACGAATCACTCTGACTGCTGTACTGTATTCCATTATACTGCATAAATTACAGATAAATACATACCTACTTAAGAAAAACCTAATTACCTACCTGCTACTAGTCCTTGATTTGCGTTTACTTGATGTGTACTTGTTTACTTGATAATTTGTCATACTTACTTAAATAAAATCAAACTGGTTTTTTTGTAGTGTGTGATGTTTCAGCATTGACATGAATATAATACGTAAGTACATAGATCTCGTTGTGTTTCAGTAATAAAGTTTTTATGTTTTTATCGTTTCGTTTACCTACCTAGTAAACTGATGAAGGTTTGGATATGCTTAAATAACATTGACTATACAACCGACTCACAGATAACCCCCAATCGGGGGTTATCTGTGAACCGACTAGACGCCTAATGTTTTAATTTCTACAACCAAACAATTCAGACCAAACGTTGAGGTATGTGGGTCGGGGGAATGGTTAGAAATACAGCGCTGATTGGTTAGTTCAAGGTGGGGGCGAGTAATAAATCATAACTAGTGATGGAAACTCATAGATAATAGTTTATTTATATTATACTCATCGGATCGCATAAAACAAAGCATTTCTATGAATCATATTTAAAGATAATCTACACTAATATTATAAAGAGGAAAGATTTGTACCTATTTTTGTATGTTTGTATGTTTGTAATGAATAGGCTCAAAAAGTACTGGGCCGATTTAAAAAATTCTTTCACCGTTGGAAAGCTTCACTATTCCCGAGTGACATAGGCTATGTGTGTACCACGGGCGAAGCCGGGGTGGACTGCTAGTATTTAATAGAAATAAAACAATTATTGAAACTAGATTTTTGGCTACATTTTTCGCACCACTTAACAGTACATGGAGCCATTTTACTTCAATAGTTTGTTTCAATTTAAAGTATTTTTTTTTATAATCGCACGCAATGTGTACGGGTCACGGAAGTGGTCGGGACGTATTAGTCTGACGTGTTGTCTGAAATCGTTCGCCATGCATGCGGAGTCTAGTAGGTGTATAGTCGAAGTTAAATAAATAACTCTTTTTACCCGACTAAAGCAAAGCCAAAAGGAGGATTATGTTTTTCACCGCTACGTATGTATGTATGGTCATCTGTTCCCTGATACCTTATAAATGTAATATTATTTAAAGGGTCTTGGCTGTCCGCGGTCAGCCAAACGGGGAGGTGAAGGTATAGGCAAATGGCCTTGAAGTGGCGGCGCCCTCATTTGAAATAAATTGCTAACTCATAAATATGGTGATAATTTCCATATTGCTCTTCGTCATGCACTAGATAGCCCCTTAATTTATTTTATGAACCACCGTTGAAAGTATTTACATTAGTCCATCTAGCTTTAAAACTTGCCTCCGCCAAAAGTGGCCACGACAAGTTTTAAAGCTAGACGGATCACCATTAATAGTTTCAACGGCAGTTCATAAAATAATTTAAAGGGCTATCTAGTGCATGGCGAAGAGCAATATGGAAATTATCACCATATTTATGAGTTAACAATTTATTTCACACTTCAAGGCCATTTGCCTATATCTTCACCTTAAGGGAGAACGAACATTTTTCATTATTATTTTTTTTCATAGTTTAGCATCATGGATTTTAATTTAACTTTGTGGCTATGGTTAAAATGTCACCTGTATAGTAGCACAGAGTACTATATACTTAGTAGTAATGTACCACGGACGAAATATACAAGAAGACTGACAATATTCATACTACTTAGATAAACAAGAACCATCTCAGATTTTTTGTGGATACCATCAGCCAGGCTTGTTGGGCCTAGGCAAGTATTTTAGTCAAGTGGCGGGTAATTTAGTTACTAAACGTGTCTAAACACCAAAAAATTTGTCGAGTATATTAGTAACTAATTTAGTCGGAGTTTTTGGCTGGAAGTCATGGTGTTTGGTTGGGGTTTTCTTTAAATTATTTTGCAAATAGATTTTAGTGGACCTTATAATATGAAATTGGTGTTGTTTGGTGTTATAAATGCTCATGCTCATGAACAATATGTGAAATAGTTAAAGTGGACAGTCATAGTACGGCTGTAGTGATATTTGTTTCGCGGACTGTGTGGGCGTCTTCGGGCGTCGTTCGCCACTCAATCGGCTATGAAAACCAGTGGACTCGTATAGAGCTTCTGGCGAGCTCCCATAAAGCAATCAAAGGCCTACACCAACCTTTGATTGTAACTTGTTAGGAAAAAAGATTTTCCCACGTTTTATTAACTTGTTCCTGGCTAAATACGCAGTAGCGTCAAGCCATAAATTTAAAAAAAACGTAAAAAAAAAACTAATTTAGTCAAGTCGATCCATTTTGTTCTATTTTTTCGGGCGAGTAGCTAGGGCGACTTAGGTACCGGCACAGAATAAATATCAGTAGTGTACCGGCTAAACAAGTCTGAACCTTACGTTTTAGCAGGCCTGTGTCAATCCCCGTTAAGGAATCGAAAATGTACCTACATTATTACTATGCGCGCAGGCGGCCCCTTCGGGTGGTAAATTCAGTTATAGGAATCGTTTGTCCAGAGTAATAAGAACGAAATTGGCTTGCAATGGATGTCTAGGTATCTTTACGAACAGGTGCTGAGTTCTGACGTGAGCTAAATTAAACCATATCGCTAGCCACATTGAGTAGATATTTCTTTGAATTTCTTTGCTGAGTGAGACTTCTGTACGTTAGTATTATTTATTCTGTGGTTTTAGTCGAGTTCATTAGCTGCCGCCTGCCGGAACGTAGTTCTCTCTGGTTCCCTCAGTAATCTGTGGCTGCTTGTCTAAAATAGCCGTTACTACAATAAGGAATATGCATGTAATACCAATCCGGCTCATATTTTTATTTTACAATTTCTATTCATACGTTACCACGCCTAGTTAATTATTTTTCTTACTGACTCTTATTTGGATTAGAAATAAATTATTGAAAATATGCATATATTGCGCGGGAACTTTTGACAAACAAAAGGGAAATGACGACAAAGTTCACAAAAAGGAAATGACAAGTTCGGGTGCGTTCGGTAGGACTGTGTGTCCATTTAGTTTGACTATCGATGACATTCGAAATGTATGTACTTTTATATAGAAGTTTAACAAACATCACTGGCTGATAATATCGAAACTACCCAAAAAAGAAAAACATGCGTTGACAGCTTCTGTCTCTAGCGGATATTGCAGACGTTGACGTCATATTTTAAAATGGCGTGTTTTAGT
Organism: Acrobasis repandana; assembly: GCA_963576875.1. Classification (NCBI taxonomy): domain Eukaryota; kingdom Metazoa; phylum Arthropoda; class Insecta; order Lepidoptera; family Pyralidae; genus Acrobasis; species Acrobasis repandana. The sequence goes on along the minus strand of OY756230.1, from coordinate 1,766,279 downwards.
TGTTATAATCTTCTTGCTATTTTTAATATTTATTTTCTACACCATATGCATGTTTTTCGCCACTGATTTATTTTTTGCGGCTATTTCTCGACGAGGACTATCGATTACAAATTAAAAAAAATGCATGCATACTCTCTATAGCTTTATAAGCTTTTTCACTTTATTGCGTTGCAGTTTGCTTGCAGTTTGTTCATCTTGAAGAACACCACTCACTTGTGTACTGTACCGACCGTAACGCGAATTACGCGAATGATTTCGGCAGACAGAAGCGAGTTGTTTAGCTACTAAATCACTTGTCACTATACTAAATTACTAAAGTAGTGCGAACTAGGCTTACCTAGCATCCTTTGTATGGCCAGGCCTGTGTCACTCACTCCCTGTTTAGGTATTAAAAAATGTACCTACCTACATTATTACTATGCGCGCAGGCGGCCCCTCGGGGTGGTAAATTCAGTTATACAAAAAAATGCTGAGCTCTGACGTGAGCTAAATTAAACCGTATCACTAACAATATTGAGTAGATATTTCTTTGAATTTCTTTGCTAATTAAGACTTCTGTACGGAGTATAAGTATCTATTCTGTGGTATGGCTAGCGGGCGAGATAGTAGCGTTATGTGACATCTACAAATAATATGTTGGCTTTCTAGCAGAGTACGCTTTCTTGGTATGGGGCTGTCAGTCCTGATAAGCTACCTAATAAGACATGACAATCTATTCAGAATAATAGTAGAAGGAAAAATAAAAGGGAGACGAGGAAGGCGAAGACCAAGGATGAGTTTTTACAACAAATTAACACTTCGCCTGCTGAAAAATGCACCGTGTGTGTTTTGCGAAGAATGAAAACACATACGGTGCGTTTTCAGCAGGCAAAGTGGGAAAAGTTAGGAATAAGGTCCTACCAACACATTAAAAAGATGGCAGAGGAATAGAGGCATCTCTACCTGACAAGAGCAAAGAAGAAGATAGTACCTACTTACTTTATACGAGTGCCTACTTGCTATACTTAAGGTTTTCTTTCAGTAATAACTTCTAAAATTTTACCCTTACAAAAAAATTAACACAATGTGTGAATAAGTGTGAAACCGTTAATTTTGTTAAAAAACTATGTCTTATTGTTACAGAATTTTTGATTGTCTTGAAGGAATTAGCTGAAAAATATGGCAGTGTATTCAATCTGTTTCTTTTAAATTTTCGGTACGTAATAGTCTCGGACCCAAAGGTGACAGAGGTAGGTAACCATTGAAAGCCTGAAATAGTTGTTAATCATAGCTAACTTATAAAATTTTACGAGTGGGCGAAGCGAGCGATTGACTTGAGATATTATATATTTTATTTAATCCCTCAGCTTACTTTTAGTACACATGCACCATTTATTCCTGCCCTACACTACAACCTTAACAAGGAGCTACTCACTATAAATAGGTATTCTGTTTGCAGGCCCTACTGTCTAGCAATGAGTTGATAACAAAAGGTAGATCTTATGACTTCTTGAAGCCCTGGCTGGGGTATGGTCTTCTTACTTCTGGAGGTAAGTAGGTTCAATTAAAAATAAACTATAAATAACTAAAATAAACTAAACTAACATACTAAGTCAACTAAAATTATTTCAAAGGCACACAAGGCTTTTGTAAAAACTTTTGTAGATTTTCCAATAAGTAAGTACATAGGTAAGTACATATGATATTTTAATAATCTAATTAAGGTGAAGATATAGGCAAATGGCCTTGAAGTGAGAAATAAATTGTTAACTCGTAAATATGGTGATAATTTCCATATTGCTCTTGGTCATGCACTAGATAGCCCTTTAAATTATTTTATGAACTGCCGTTGAAACTATTATTGGTGATCCGTCTAGCTTTAAAACTTGCCATGGTCACTTTTGGCGGAGGCAAGTTTTAAAGCTAGTCGGACTAATGTAAATACTTTCAACGGTAGTTCATAAAATAATTTAAAGGACTATCTAGTGCATGACGAAGAGTAATATGAAAATTATCTCCATATTTACGAGTTAACAATTTATTTCAAATGAGGGCGCCACTTCAAGGCCATTTGCCTATACCTTCACCTTAATATATTATTTTATATTTTAATATATTATTTAGCTTTAATTTAATGTTTAGTATTTCCTTCAATAATTTGAACTCTTTAATTATAATATATATATCTAATATTTTTGTCAGACCTCTAGTATTTGTTTCTCCATGGTATTAGCTAGATAAAGTAGTACCTACCTGCCTCATTTTTTTTTCATTTAGGACAACGATGGAAAACTCACCGCAAATTTTTGACACCCACGTTGCATTTCAACATTCTGCAAAACTTTGTTCCAATATTCTGCAAAAATGAAAAGATTCTAATCAACAAGTTAAGGAAATTAGCTGATGGACGACCAGTGAATCTGTTCCCAATCGTAGCATTGGCAGCTCTTGATAACGTAACAGGTTGGTTCAATTTCTTTAGTTACTACAAAAATCAGGGCCAGATTTAGGGGAGGGCAACCGGGGCTACAGCCCCGGGTCTTTACAAAAGAGGGGCCCCACAATAGAGACTTCAAAAAAAAATCAAATCCAGACTAGTAAACCACTTTTCCTTTGATATTTTTACTTTTACCTACAGTACTTTTACAATACACAGTTAAAAAATAAACAAGGACAAATCACATTGAGGTTCCCCCCCCCTTCCCCCCGCTATTATATATATATATATATAGTGCTTTTCAAAAGCCTTGAAAAGTACTACCAGTTTGCGCTAAGTGTGCCGCTGATGGAAATGGACGCGCGCACACGGACCGGCAAATTTAGCGCGAACTGTAGTTGAACCACACACCAGTGGCAGTGGCCATTGGCGAATGTGTTATACAACCAACAGTGTTGGCCAACAGTTGTAGCCTACAGCCCCGGACCTAACAGGAATAGTTAACTCCTCCCCCTTCCGATATACAATGGGGGCGGCAAAATCAAATATTACTATCTGCAATACCCCGTTGTGTACTGTACATTAAAATCCAAGGTACTGTTAATCATCGTCATCAATAAAATAAATTATCAATGTGTCCTTATTTGCGGCAAAATGTTTGTCCTCCCTAAACGACACGTCTTCTTCTAATATTATAATGTACTAAATCAAGGGTTTGTTTTTTAAGAGGCGGCAAACTGAAACATTTACACATTTCTATATGCTCAACCCCGGTATTGGTCACTTACCACTTATCACTGACCACAATGGTACAAAAGGTGAACTTAACGCTAATGCATTCTCTACCAGTCAACCTTTAGGAAAAACAGAAACTAATTCAATTCCACGAAAAGAAACAAACATATACAGCTAAGTGAAAATGAAGATTTACCTTTTCGACTTTAATTTCCAGAGTCTATCATGGCAGTTTCAATAAATGCTCAAACTGATACCGAGTCAGAGTATGTGAAAGCTATAGAGAGGTAAGTTGCAAATATATCTTTATTATAATATCTTAATTACCTTCCTTATTTATTATTATTCAAATATTGATTCGTTATTTACTTAGATCATATACTGAATATTCATCAGTAATGTCTCAATGCCAATCATCTTCATAACAATAGGATATTATAAAATAGATTTTTTTTTACTATACTTACTAAGTTCCATACACATAGTATTAATAATATAATTTATTCAAAGACAACATACCAGACTTTAATTTAATTAAAGTTTAGTATGTATGCATGATTATTTTTATATTTTTTTCTAAGACTAGTTTTAAATTCAATAAGTCAAACACCCGTACAAACAGCATCCTGAAAACAGTGGCTAATAATTTGACCTCTCTACTATGGAAATGCCTGGTGAGAAGAGTTACATAATAATAAGTTGATATATTTTAAATTTTTATAGTTGTGATTCAAATATTATAATTGTGTATGTGTATATGGATTTAAATTATCTGAAATAAAAATTATTTTATTTTATATTAAGTTTCTATTCTACTGGTATTTTTGTAGCCTTTCAAATATATTATCAACAAGAATGAGAAATTCATTCTTAGCCATAGATGCCGTATTTAATTTAACATCAACTAAACAAAGGCAAAATAAAGCATTACAAGTGCTTCACGGTCAGACGAAACAAGTAATTAATGCAAGGCGACAACAGTTAAGACAAATGAATATAACAACAATTAGTGATACATCCGAAACAGGTAAGGAACCGATAGCTAATATATTTACGTATTATCGTAACTAACGTAACAATTATAAAAATCTACGTAGGAACTACTATCAAGAACGCCTAACGCCTAACGGTGGATTATACCTATATACTCGTAATTTGTGCTAGAAATTAGATAAATAATTTATACATTTGGTTAATTTATATTAATTTATACGACTTCCGATATTCGGAAGATGTTTACTTTTGCAATACCATTTACTAAGATATTACTAAGGAAATATACATACTTACTTGTACGTGCATCCAACCAATTCTAAAATAAATGCACGTCTGTAATGCAATTTTTTAGGATTCTGTGGTTTCCGGCAGAGTAGAATAGGACCACTTCAAGTCTTCCCGTGGATGTCGTAGAAGACGACTTAGGAAACACAAGCTAAACAAAGCTTATAAACATCAATGAGACCTCTCCAACCTGTCTGGCCAGCGTGGAGAGTGTAGGCCAAATCCTTTAGCTGCCCTAGCTATTATATGGCTCTGGTAGTACAGAGAGGGTCGTGCGGAGTAGTGGAGACTAAAAAAGACCTGATGATGATGATGATTATTCGAACACATTGAGCGGGAAAATTTTTATTTATGACATGATAATGTTCTTATTCTTATCACGAGCTTTAAATCCTTATTTCTATATCTTGAATAGAAGATTTATTTCTCGTGACAAATGCGGAAATGCGGAATGTAGTAGCTTCCTTAATTAAAATAAATTTCAAAGGTTTTGTTTCCTAAATCCGCAACTTTGGCAGAGTTTTAAAGTTTAAAGTAATCACTTCAATGCTTTCAGGTATAAAAAACAAACATGCCTTCTTGGATATGCTGCTTCTCTCGGAGATTAATGGTAACAAGATAGACGACGAGCACATCCGTGAAGAAGTAGACACATTTATGTTTGAGGTAAGTTAATCTTACACACTTCAACGCAGACCCGATTGAGGAAATGGGCTAATCTGAGGATCATATAGATAGGGTCATAATAGACGTAGGCTCTGTCTACCCCAGAAGTGGTAAACGTGATTAGTATGGAACTTTTTACTAACAATCACCTAAAAATTATTGATGAAATAATATTAAAGGTGCAAACAAAAAGAATCAGAGTATTTATATTAATAAATGTGCTCATCCGCATACGAGAGATTGTGGATGGAAAATTATGTAGGTATATGTTTGATTTTGATTTTATGTACTATTTTTACATCGATCGACCATTACATTACCTGGATCATCTCTGTATATTTCAGGGACACGATACTACAACGTCGGGAGTGGTGTTTAGTTTGTACTGTATATCGAAACATAAAGACATTCAGGACAAAATCTACAATGAACAAAAAAGTATTTTTGGAGATGATTTGGATAAAGATCCCACATATTCGTAAGTGTTCAATACGTGCCTATAACACTAAATTAAATTGACACCTATGCAGCAGTCAGATCTACTTGATACTGATCATATTACCCAAAAAATATATGGGGTAAGAGGAAAAAAGTGGGTTTTCCTTAACCTTATTTAAAATAAATAAGATTTTGGTGGATGATTATGTGTTCAAATCATCTACCAAAATTTTATTTATTATTTTTAAATACACTTATATATATGCATAATATACTTATATACTACTACACTAAATAAATGATCCAAAAAATTTCTAATCGAATTTGAGAGCAACAAAAACTTGTCGCCCGGGGCACTTGTTTCCGTGCCAACCGTCCCCCTAAACGATCTTAATGTACAAACTAGGATACTTGTTAGGGTTCCGAAAATAATTTTTCGGTTTAGTGATCCGTCTGCGAAATAATGTGGGCGTCCGGTGTAAAAGTCAAAGGAATTTTTGTATGTGCAAGATAAGCCAATTTTTGAAACCTCAAAATCCCAAAAGTTCTAAAAAGTCAGCTTTTAATAAGAGTCCGCGTCGCGATCGCGTCGCGAACGCGCAGAGAAGAAACATTAGAATTAAATGCTTATCTTTTGTACTATAAAGTTTAAAATATCTTGATATAAAATAGGCGACTTGAATGGTTTTTGCTCATCCCATTTCGATGCATTTATTTATGTTTTTGTATATTAAGAATTGAAATAAAATAAAAGTAAATGAATAGCTAACTTACATTTATATTACAGTGAGCTCCAACAAATGAAATATTTGGAGATGGTACTCAAGGAAGCGCTCCGGTTGTACCCATCGGTGCCATTGATAGAACGTAAATTATTAGAAGATGTTGGTGAGTGACTATTACGTACCAATATATCCCTCAGTAGCGTTAAACAAAGTGGAAGGGACATGCCCGTAATAAATTGAACCAGGGGTTATACTAGATCACTAAAGTATTATGAAATTAAAATAAGAGTAAAAAAACCAAAAAAAAATTTGACAGTCCCATACAAATCGCCCGCCGGGCGGCCGCACACTTTTGTATGGAAATGCCGAAATTTATTTTTGTTCTTTGGCTGTTATTTAAATTTTATTATACTATAATGATCTAGTATAGACCGTGATTCGATTTATTACGGGTATGACCCTTCCACGTTGTATACAGACACGTACTATCCGCTAGCTAGATGACAAAAAGTCAAATCAGATACTTTTAATTATAAATCAAAACAATTTTTTTTATCGGATTTGTAAATATGAAAATCGGAACTGTGACGGCATAATTTTTTGCATCAATTATTAGTTTTTCTGCATTAAGAATCCCCTTACCCTAGAATTTCCCATACAAACGTACCTAGTCTACGTTTTATTTTGAAACTACATGTCAGATTTCGGTAAAAGTATGTAACTTTAAAGAAATTCACATATATATCTAGGGTTATGATTGGTTTTCAATGTCAAAATATGAACTTTAAAGAAAATATCAGGGTCATTGACTTATACCTATATCACTTTTTACCGAAATCTGACAAGTCGTTTCAAAATAAAACGTAGACTACGTTTGTATGGGAAACAAGATTTTATCAGTAGGTACCAAATAATTTATTTTTGACTCAGTCACCTAATTTGTCTACCCTGCCAATCGTCGGAAATAAACATATTTATACTAGAAACACATTTTCCATTATGAAACCATTCTCGTAATTTATCATTGGATCAATTATATTTTTGCCCACCTGGGTGAATGATAATAAGTTAGTTTATTAATAAAGTATTACCATGACATGATTTAGATTCTTACCCTAATATGGGCAAGAATAAAAGTAAAGTACAGACGGACAAACAGCGGAGTCTCAGTAATAGGGTCCCGTTTGCACCCTTTGGGTACGGAACCCTAAAAAAGGTGCTATTAGTGCGTCATGTAAGACACGAACGAATACCTAATTAAAGATGAGTTACGAGTTGCAAATTAGGGTCCTATGAATGATTGTCGTAGCCGTAGGCTGTGGATCTGTGGCCGTAGGTCTCCTGAGTCACTGAGTGTAGAGTGTTAGAGTCAATTCAGACTAGGTGGAAATATGCTTGCGTATGTTCGAGCATGTTCACGGATGCTCGAACAGTCTCGCACTCGCATATGCTCGAACAGTTCCACGGATGTTCGAACAATACCGCGGATATTTGAACCATCTCGCGGTTGTTCGATCAGCTCAAGCCAGTGGGCAGTTGGGATTCTAAAAATAAAGGCGAAATATTAATTCTGTGAAAAAAAACGACGGGTTGCACTCCGGGAGTGCCGGCAGAAGTAAAAACTTGAATATTAACGTTGTGCATTTTTGATATTTTCAATTGGTCAGGGAATAATTTTGCACAAATCGCTTTAATTATCAGTATAAAAGTACTATCATTTATGTGGTAGAATACAATATTTATTTATTGCGCTATCGTACACAAACATGACAATTTATATTACATTAAAAAGTGTCCTGACGCGAGTTAAACATTTTTTACCCATTACAAAAAAAGTGCACAACGCCGCTAAAGAAGTTTTCACTTCAAAAAGGTTTGGGCTTGTCCGGGATTTGAACCCGGGACCTCTCGCGCCCTAAGCGAAACATAAACCCCTAGACCAACGAGCCGGCTGACAACTTAGTCGAAATTATAGTATAAATACTTCCTCTCCTACGCCGCGCCGGCTGTCATTCCGTCTTACGAATTTTCGATCAGGGCACGTGTCCTGACGCGAGTTTAACATTTTTTACCCATTACAAAAAAAGTGCACAACGCCGCTTAAGAAGACTTCACTTCAAAAATTATAGACGGGGACTTGGCAGTGATTGCGCTATTAGCAGGACAAGAAGAAGAAAAGTGGCTGGCTCTGTAACAATGCGTCTTTGGCAGGTCTTGGCAGCCGCCGCCGCCGAGCGCGCCTGCTCGAATATACACGTGCCGTCGCGCGCGCGTTCTTTCATGTTCGAGCAGTCGCGCGTGCGTTCGCGTAGATGCCGAGAGAGATTTTATTGTTGCATAGACCTACTGTTGTTGACCTACTTTGTCTGAATGGAATAATTTAGTTGACTTTTTTTTAGTTCATAGCTGTGCCTAAGTAGGTACTTACAGGACTTTTTTTAGTTCATAGCTGTGCCTAAGTAGGTACTTACAGGATGATTTTGAAACTAGTAGCTATATTTCGTGCCGTGTGTCACGGTGTCACCCAATAAGCATCAAGTATGAACTAAACAATATTATTTCCAGACATTGCTGGAGTCCACGTTCCTCAGAACTCTTCCATCATCATAAACATCTTCGAAATGCAGCGTAGTGCAGACGTTTTCGAGGACCCACTGGCATTCAGGCCGGAGCGCTTCGACCCGGGCGTTCATAGGAACAACTTCAGCTGGGTGCCGTTCAGCGCTGGACCCAGAAACTGTATTGGTACATACGTCTTGTTTATTTTTACCAGACTACAACGAAGCCGAAAGGAAGGTTATGGGTTTCGCCGCTTTGTATGTATGTATAAGCAGTATAAAGGAAGGTTATGGGTTTCGCCGCTTTGTATGTATGTATAAGCAGTATAAAAGAAGGTTATGGTTTACGCCGCTTTGTATGTATTTATAAGCAGTATAAAGGAAGGTTATGGGTTTCGCCGCTTTGTATGTATGTATAAGCAGTATAAAGCGTCGTGGCTGTCCCCTGGAATAAAGGCTATGTGGCTTTGTGTCAATTATAAATCAAAAAGTGTAGCATGTTTAGAGGTTTTCTTTAATATAAAAATAACCAGAAAATAGCGACATTTGATTGACGTTTTATTAGTCTTGAATTACTTTGTATCATGGGTACAGTGGATATTTAAAAGGATGCCAACGAATTAAAATCCACCCTGTATACCTATTATTCCCCTACCCTATAAGTTGCTACTCCCTTGAGGTTGCAATTACTGGATAAACATACTTTTTAGTGAGAACTTTCCATTTTCCCGTTGTCGGGTTTTAATTTTTAAACTAAGTATTTGTATTGTTTGTTTGTTTTTTTTTAATAACTTTATTGTACTTAGAAAACACATAATTAAAGACAAAAACAACATATAGAGTAAATTGACAACGGCGGACTTATCCCATAATGGAATCTCTTCCAGTCAACCGGCGAATAAGTAGATAGGACAATTACTCACAAGAAGGGTAGAAGTGTGTACATAGAATAAAAGAAAGCATCAATTATACGAACTTAAACTAATAGAAACATGCAAACTAACTACGAGATATATATGTATACATACATATAAATACATAAACATACATACACATACATAAACATACATACACATACATAAACATACATATTGTACCTACATAAAAACACTGAAATGAAAGCTTAAATATCTGAGGTGACAAGAGAGGATGCAGGGAGTTTAGATTTAAACGAGTTTAGCGACGTAGCCACTTTCACATCACCAGGAAGAGAGTTCCAAAGTCTGGCAGCCATGACTGAAAATGACTTGGCGTATGTCTGCGTTGAATGCGGCGGAATGTCCAAAGGTGGGTTTTGAGAAGAACGTAGTCGACTACTCGTATCTACCTGTCGGAATGAAAATTGTTGTTTCAAATAGACAGGGGCAGAAGGATTGAAGAGGATATTAAATAAAAGGAAAAGAATGTGCGTATTTCTGCGAATTCTGATAGGTTGGAGTCTTCTTAAGGAATGCAGAGCAACAAATAACTAACGGGTCAGGTGAGCCGTAAGTTATCTGTTGTAAGACAACATTTTTATCACCGCAAATTAATGAGTTCATTAATTTGCGGTGATAAAAATGTTGTCTTTGTGAAGCCCTAGATATTCGTCATCGTTTTCCGCAAAAATGGAAAAGCTTATAACGTTCTCAATTAGGTTAGTAAGGTTTTTGTAGTTTTTTAATCGTAAAATATGTTTTATAAAATGTTATTAACAATAATAGTGCTATGCTTGTTTAAATAAATTTTAGACCGCTGTACACATTTTGCGACATGACACTGCAACAAAGAGGGCCCAAATAAGAACAGATTATTTATTTGTCCGGAAAAGGGGAATTAAGAGTTGACGTGTCTCATTAGAACAAAGTTGTCGATCATGAGTGCCTGATGATAATTGAAGTTACATTTTAAATAAGTATTCAGGATAATTAGGATTCCTAAGAAAAGAAAAGAAAAGAGTGTACACAGTAACCGATTTTTTTCTGGTTTTATTTATCTTTATCTGGTTTCATCAACGGCGCCATGCTACGAGGCTGAGGTCATGCTTCCAAAGCTACACGAAATTAATATGCAGCTACCCAGTACAGCCCACAACCACAATGCATTGTCAAGTAACAACAAGCAATGTAACAATAATACAACAATAGAATTTGACTGATTGGCTGAGTTGTCCATTCTACAGATCTGTGATCCTACCCCTACCTACCGACCGATTCGCCCTCCCTCGTACATACTCTGTGTCAAGACAAGACTCAAGAACGCTTACGAAGTGGCAAAGCCGTTCCCAAAAAATATACCTAAAGTTATTTTACCTTCTACTTTATTGCACTGACAGTTTGCGGGAAAGGGACGACTACCTTTAACTTTAAGTACATTTTTTGGGAACGTTAGGTATTTAAACATGAGCATTATTTAAATATTAGCTTTATGTAAGTTTAATTTTCAATGTTATTTTTTGAGATTATTACTCGTATTTTAGATTGTATTATAAATTCTTTTTTTGGTTTGCGGAGGTCAGACGGCAGTCGCTCTGTGTGAAAACCAGTAACCTCGTAAAATCACCTAGGTAAGGTAGCGGACCCCGAGCACTGAAGCATAACTGCTGACGATGCAACCGGAAATACGCTTGGATGATGATGACATACCTAACAAAGATAACTGGTACTCATCTAAAACAGGTACCCAGGTAGCGAAATGAAAAGCACTTCTAAATACCTGTACAGAGCCTGTACTTTTGGTACCGGTTTCAAGCCTTAATTTTGCCAAAACTTACAAGGTTGAGGTTACAAGGCTCAACCTTGTAAGTACCTAGTAGAATCTAGATCTAGAGAGAACAACAACATACCTACATACAAGCCTACAACGTGAATACGTTTCCAAAGTGAATAAATCAAAATTAAGGCTTGGAACCGGTTCCAAAAGCACAGGTTTCTTTTCATTTCGGTACCTGGGTACCTGTTTTAGATGAGTACCGGTACTTCGCCTTATCGGTAGGTACCGGTACTTCTATTAACTCGTAGCGCTCGATACGACACGAGTCGACGTCGTCCGAGTTTGGTTTATGTTATGTTATGATGACTGATGAAGTTATTTTCCATATTCTTTTCACTAAATTTGCTTTCTTACTCTGATGCAAATATTTGATTAGTATCGATTCTGGTAGGTACCGGTATAGTACCGCTACTGATGGAAAGAAGGTACTAGTACAGGTACTATGTCTGGTACCGGTATCCCAATAAGGTCAATGAGACCGGTTCCCATATATACCCGCATTTCAGGCCTTGATCATAATCATTCATTGTCTAACTCCAGCGTTCAAAAATTGATCTCCTGATCGAGTTTTTTTGTTCGCAGGCCAGAAATTTGCCATGATGGAGTTGAAGATTACTGTCGCCGGCATAATAAAACATTTCCAAGTGCTGCCTTCGGGTCTGGAACCCGAATTATCAGCGGATCTCGTACTACGTTCACGGACAGGGGTGCACGTGAATCTTCTTCCAAGGCTGATTTAAACAATACTAGAAAATTGTATAATTTGTTCGGAAATAAAGAGAAAAAAATACGCTAAAACTAAACCAAAATTATTTATTAAAAATACAATATAACTACTGTTATTACACCAAAGCATTAGATAAGCTTGCATGGCATTTTTTTAGATGTGTAAGTTTTATTGCCACGCCTATATGGATAACGACATGATAGTATACATAATATAGTGTATCAGTTATTGTTATGTGTAAGTAACCAACAGATTTTTTAAGCTGTCTCAAGGTAAAGGCATTTAACATAAGGCTGATCGTCCACGTCCGGAATATTCAGATTCTTTAAGATTCTAAAGTATCGATGTCGACACTATTCATATCATACCCTCCCACGGGTTTCACAAACAGTCGACTAGCCCAGGAGTTCTGGCGGGAAGACAAGCGGTTCGGTCATTCTTGCAAGTTGCAACAGTAAATGAGCATAAAGGTGAGCTTCGAAGTATATAAGCTCGCATATCTATCCGCCACGCCGAAAGATTTCCTAGAGTTGTTGCGTAACTATCGATAGTTTGACTATCGATAGGTGACCTCGATAAACAGTCACAAATGCCACAATCACAACACAATATCGATAGGAGTATCGATAGTATCGATTCTATAGGTACTATTTGTATGAAAAATTATTGATAGATAGCTAAATTACTATCGATAGTATTATAATATCGATAACCCGTGTGGTTCCAGGTTAGAATAAGACCCTTCAATCTCTCTTGTGGATTGTCGTAAGAGACGACCAAAGGACTAAGCATAAGCACAAACATCTTGAGCTACAATTGCATTCCCAAGGAGGTTTGGTGTATGTGCAAAGAGTACAGCAAACGCTCTCATCATTGACCTACTTGAATCTAGTCCAACATAGGACATCTAGATCATTTCCTATGAAGAGGATACTTCCTTGTCATACTATTCGTTGTAAGAGATCTATCATCTAAGACCACCCAGCCGTCTAGACAAAGACAACGATCTATGTACTACTTATAAAATAAGTATATAAACCCTGTTATTCGATAAAGTGCAGTTCGTCTCCAACCTACAACGAGTATTCTTTAACACCCCTTCAAGTCACATCATATGGCGACCCTGCCATTGCCGTGCCTGGATAGTGCATCATATCAGGTCGCAGCCGGTTGTAAAACTTTTCGCACAAATACATTGCCTAAGAGGGTTAGATAGATAAAAGATAAAAAAGATTTATTTTTGTTTTGTCTGCAACACACTAAATATCTTAATATTAACTTAAACTAACATGCATCATGTGTGCGGTGTGCCACAGAAGCACGAAAGGGCTTTAGCTTATCGAAATGTTGCTCGTGTTGAACAACCGCTGGCTTGACGTCAAGCAGGTGGCCGGTCGTAAAACTGTAGAGAAATCATTTATACTGTTCCGGCTATTTTTTTTCCTCTTCGCAAGGTCTTTGGCATCCTTGGGTGACTTTGATGTTATATTTGAAAAAGAAAAAGTGCACCCTGGGCTTCGAAGCAGCACAGCTGAGAAGGAAACTGGGAACGCGCTTAGATGAAGAAGAAGAGTATTATAATATCGATATTCGGCTAAGAAGCAATAGTATTTTCTTTCTTAGATAGAACTTAGAATAGCGATATTATAATATTATCGATACTTTTTCATACAAATAGTACCTATATCGATACTATCGATAACAGGTAAAACTAACGATAGTTATCGATACTATTGAAAGTAAAATATATCAATAGTATCGATAACTATCGTTAGTTTTACCTTTCATCAATAGTATTGCAAACTATTGACCATCGATACTATCGGCACAGGCCGGAATCTTCCACAGACATATAACATAAACAGACCCAACATTAAATCGTAGCTATAGTTATATTTTTATCTGTGACATACTTTCTCTTTTTTACCTGTGTCGTCGTAATATGTGCCATCCTGTTTTTTCCTATATTGCAACACTAACTAACACATAAACAAATGAAGACGCGAAGCTCGATTTCAATCGGCCGCCATATTGATGAGTGACATTGTCGATGTAACCCTGAGAAATTTGTGCAGAAATATAGTAAATTAGACGTGGATTTTGCTTATATAGTTGTTGAAAAACAAACTGAAAAATGGTGAAGTGCAGTGCCTACAAATGTAACAGTGCAAGTTATCATAAAACACCAGGATTAAGTTTTCACCGGTATGTATGGAGTCTCTTTGTTTACAATGGATTGTTTGGCGTGTTTATTTTATTTGTAAATGCTTTTCTAGTTAAAATACTGATTTACAAAGATAGTGAACAGTTTCTAATAGCTATCAACTACGTAGGATAGGTTATTTTGCAAAAATCTTTTAGTTTTTGTTAGAGACATCTTTATTTGAAAGGTCATGTACTTGTAGAAATTAGTGGGCCGAACTCAGTGTAAACATTAAATTTATATTATTATTTGTTTTGTACCAATACCAGTGTTATCATCAGAGATCGGATATTCCAGTGCATATTTACATATAGTAAATTTTTGGCTAACAAACTATGAAAGCGGCTACTTAGGACATTTTTATAAAAAAATAAAACACCGGGATTTTAAAATTGCAAAGCTAATCAGAAGTAATTTCGTAACTAATCAGATGTATTTTTGTTTCCCAATGTGTGTATTTAAGATGTAGGGAAAAGGTTCCCGGGATCGTGGGTATTTTTTTCGATAAAATAGTGCTTTCCATATTAGCCAACATCTCAACTTTAGGTAAATATGCACTAGATTATCCGATCTCTGGTTATCATACATACTTATGCATAGAGTGAGGCTTAATAAATATCATCAATCAATACATATTATCGTACTATCGATGAGTTAGTATCCCGTAACAAGTCTCGAACTTACTAGCTCAATCAGTGTTATTTGTCCCTATATATTTATGTATATTATAAAATAAGTAGCCCGCGAAGCGTATGTCTGTCTGTATGTCTATATAGGCTTATCACAGAAACGAATGAGCCGATTTTGATGCAGTGTTCACAAATAGATAAAGCGAAAATCGTGAAAGGTTTATATGTATAATTTGTTAATCTGCGGTCCGCTAATAGTATTATAAATCTATCATTGAACTAACTGCCTCAAGTATATGAGTGTGTATTAAGTATGTAGGTATATATGTGTTGCTAAATAATAGGTAAATTAACCACAGCATTGTTATTACTAGCTATTCCCCACAGATCACTGGTAGAAGATACATATCCTATTTAACCATCTAAAAGAAAGAAAGCCGGGTCGCTTATCATATGGGTTCATAATATTTTTATTAAATAAGGTTGCACACATTGGGTACAAGTATTCAAATAAACTAAGAAACAAATACTTCTGCTTTATACTTATAGATATGTATATTAGTGTAGATAAGTTAAGGTGCCAATGTTATTTGTATGGTTTCAGGTTTCCAAAAGATAATGCTCTTAAAGAAATCTGGGTGCAAAACATGAACCGTAAACACTGGCAACCCACCGCAAGTAGCGTTTTGTGTTCTAAACATTTTGAGCCACACGTAAAAGATACAAGTGCATTCTGCACAATACTTCGACCAGGAGCAATCCCAACTTTATTTGAAAAATCTTCAGAAGTAAGTGTGGCGCATGCTCAATTATTTTGAATTTAAATTTTCTTTGCATTAACTGCCTCCGTGGTTCAGTGGTCTTTGTTCCCTTCATGATTTTGTTGGTTTAGTTTCCCTGTATAAGAATTGCTGAAGTCAGACGACAGTCCCTTCACCGTAATAACCAGATTTGTCAAATTTGGGATAATGATTAAAAGCATACCTCAGGGTCTTTTTTGCTGAAGATGCAACTAAGAATAACACGTTTTCCTTGCAATATGCCCAGGTTTTAATGTTTTTTTTTTTAACTTTTGATTACGAAGTAAAAAAAAACAATGTTTACTAATGTTTGTCAATTAACATAAACATTAGGTATTTGTTTTTAATTTTCTTTTTTTTATCATTATCACAGAACGAAGAAAACTTGCCACCGACTGTATCTTCTAGAAAAAGATGTGCTGCTGGTAATTTAGTACTACAGGATGTACAAATCTATAATACACCTGAACCGCAACCATGTTCTTCAACCCATAAAGATTTCTGCAGTGATGCAAGCAAGAATGTAAGAAATTTATATAATTTGTCCACTACAAACATTCTTTTGTCATGCAAATGTTTGTAAGTAGGAATCAGACATATGATGGGTAGTTTTACTTGTAAACTACTGGATACACTTTTTTTTGAAGAGGTTGTCCTTGTGTCTTGCCGGGTTAAATAATCTGTCTTTTGAATGTTAGTAATTTTTTGCGTGACATGTCTTAAACATTATTTTAACATTACAGAATGAAGAAAAGTCCACAATATATGAATCCTTAAGGAAAAGTTGTGCTGCAGGATATATTGCATCTGTACTACAAGATGTAAAAAACGTTCTCGAACCCCAACCATCTTCCTCATCCCATAGTGCTATCACTCTCCAAGTCGATGAAACAAAGAAGGTATTTTTTTTTGTAACTGTCTTTGCATGTGACAGGTTTATACCAATAAGATAGATGTCACTTACTCAAGTAAGTGAATACTCAAGTAAATTCGTTCACGAAACAACCGATCCAAATTATGTGAAGTTATAATTTGTTTTAATATGTTGAAATTTTGTCTGGTAACTGATTTGAATATTATGAAAGAATAACAATATAAAAATTGTTTCAGATTGAAGATCATCGACCTAGTTCATCAAAAGAAAATAAGCTGAAACGCATAATTACTTTAAAAAATAAAAAAATTAAGGCGTTACAGCAAAAAACAAGACGCCTTAAAAGTAAAGTATGTAAGCTTTCGGATATAATATCCAGTCTGAAAAAAAAAAATTGTCAAGATGATGTCAGTATTTTATCAAGTATACCAGTGAACAACAACGAATTTTTTAAACGGTTTGTTAAAAAAGAAAAGGGTATAGCATTGGAAAAATCTTATTCCCCAGAGCTGAGGTCGTTTGCCTTACAATTACACTTTTACTCGCCCAGGGCCTATAACTATGTAAGGAACACCTTTAATACTGTACTACCTCACCCAGGCACATTGTCACGCTGGTACAAAAACATTGATGCAGAACCAGGCTTTACCGCTGAAAGTTTTGAAACTTTAGAAGCCTTATCTAAAAATAGTGATCGAAATTTTTTTGTAAATCTAAGCATTGACGAAATGGCTATCAGAAAAGGTTTAATTTGGGATGGAACCGAAAATAAATACAAAGGATATGTTAATACTGGCACCGGAGTTTCCGATGACAGTCTGCCTTTGGCAACACAAGCCTTAGAAATAATGGTTACGGCAATCAATTTTAATTGGAAGTTTCCTATCGCCTATTTTTTCATAAATTCAATGACAGGCGAACAGCGGGCCAATGTAGTAAAAATGGCTATAGAAATGCTGTATAAAATTAATGTTTTTGTATGTGGAATAACTTTTGACGGAGCTGCATCGAATGTTAGCATGGCAACACATTTAGGATGTAATTTCACTTTAAATACGAGTAACTTCAAACCATATTTTCATTTTCAAAATGTAAGAGTCAATATATATTTCGATCCATGCCATATGATCAAATTAATTAGAAATACACTGGGGGATTTTAAAATTTATGTGCGGCTAATATCCAGAAAATTAAAGAGGACTCAAAATCATGGATATCCTATTTAAGTAATTTAAAACTAAGTAATGGCAATTTGGTAATAACATTTGCCCGCAAAACTGTTTTATCGGTTTTATAATAGGATTGCGTAGCGCCTTAAATATGTATGATGATTTGATTTGTAAAGAGAATTTAAGATTTTTTACCGTTTATAAAATAAGCCAAGATTTTTTAGAAATGTTCTTTGGAAAAATGAGAGCGCAAGGTGGGTTTAACGATAACCCTAATGTGGTTCAGTTCAAGTCTGCGTATAAAAAGAATCTTATACAATTAAAGTTAAAATTACAAGGAGATGGGTTTACTACTCCTAATTCAATTCTTACTGTAACTTCTTCCCGAAAGACTATAGAAACACTAAACACTAGCACCCCAACTTTGAACAAAATGTAATGGAAGTTTGTGATATTGAAGATGTAGATTGTTTCATTAATAATATTCTTTCTACTCCATTAGACGATTATACACATCACATCACCATTTATATTGCAGGATTTGTTGCAAGGAAAGTGATCAAAGTTATAAAATGTTCCAATTGCCAGTTAATTGTGATTGGTGCAAAAGAAAATTTGTTAGGTTCTTTGATAAATAAAAAGGACAGGGGAGGTTTAGTGTATCCGTCAGATGGTGTCATAAAAGTTATACAGTCTTGTGAGAAAATTCTTAAGACTTTTGATAATAATATAAACTATAATAGTTTAATTACTTATGTGGCTGATTCCATAAATTACAATTTATTATTTAAATCTGGAAATGAATACCATGATGCAAATCATATCCATTTATTAATTAGAGTAATTGTAAAATTTTATATTGATATAATGTGCAAATATAAAGCAAAGCAGACTAACTTGTCTGAAATAAATTATTTAAAGAAAATAATATTGTTTAAAAATAAATAATTAAGAAACTATTCAGTGATTTTATTTCCGTGTATCCTGTATTTTTCTATATTGTCTATACTAGATTTAAGCAGACACTATAAATGTAGTATACCTGCCTTAATTACCGACCAAATATGCATTCCATAACCATGATCGTTTAACGGGTTATCATGAAATTTCTTTTTACAAGGACACTAACAAAATATACTTACTGTAATCAGTCCATTATACCGATCTACTTTTACGAAATTTATTTCGAAAAACGGCAAAAAGTTTTGCTCTATAAAGAAACTGATAAGCTGGTCGGTCAGTTTGTATATGGAAAATATATAATATTTCGATAGAGGTTCCATACTAAAGTTCACAAACCGAATCTAGTTTTTACTATGGAGAGAAAGCGGTGAGGCATGAGATGAGCTGGGGAGGCCAATCCCCCAAAAGATCATGGTCGAGTAGTACCCAAAGGTTTAATGCTAATAAGTTTATAAAGGTAAGTCAATAAAGTTTATAGCTTAAAAATGAAAAACAAGATCTTAAGGCCCTAGTTTGGCCCTGTCTGAGTGACATTTGTCTATGTTGTAAATTCAGCTTCACTAGATATCTGTTATGTTGGGTCTGCTTATGTTATATGTCTGTAGGAATCTTCTAAGGTACGCGCAATATGCGTCACCCAGGCGTCCCCGCACCTCTCCCCCGTGTTCGCCTCGATGACTCACGTTGGCCGTCAAGAACCGGGGGAGAGGTGCGGGTGCGGGGAACGGGGACGCATATTGCGCGTACCTTAGGAGATTCCGTTCTGCTTACTCTTACCGTATTCTGTGCTATCGGTAGTCCTACCTATCAATATTATTGCTGTTTTGTTTTGCTGTTCTCGATCTGTGGCCACGATAGTAGGCATCCACAGACCATACTGATCTGTGTAGGTATCAATCAATATACTAACGACAAAGAATTTATAATACTATCAAGAATAACTACGAATAATAATTTCACAAAAACGACATTGAAAATTAAACTTAATGCCAAACACACAAAGCTCATATTTTCACAATGCTTATATTTAAATACCTACCTAACGTTCCCAAAAAAATTACCTAAAGTTATAGGGTATATAGTAAAGTTGTATATTTGGGGCTACCAAAATTGACAGAGGATAAACGAGCCAAGCGAGATAGCAAAAACAATGGCGGTTTGTCCTTTTCTAAAAATTGCCATGCAAAATAAAACAGAGCAGTTAGTAGAAAGTGGTAGTAATTATTTTTGATATTTAGTCAAATAATAAAGTAACTTTACAGTTAGTTAACCCTTAATCTGTTCTCATTTGGGCCCTCTTTGTTGCAGTGTCATGTCGCAAAATGTGTACAGCGGCCTGAAATTAATTTAAACAAGCATAGCACTTTAATTGTTACTAACATTTATTAAAAACATATTTAACGATTAAAAAGCTACAAAAACCTTACGTTTTCTATACTTGGGTTTTTTATAATTTTTTCCCATATGATAATCCATTTTTTATACCGCCATACTTACTGAACGAACGAGATGTCATTAATCATTCCATTCTGCCTATGAAACGTAGAACATTGCAGAATTTTGATAAACAAATTTAATAAAACGCCATCTAGTCAACAAGTTCTGAACTAACTCTTAATGCGTGTTATAGAATAGGAATATCACAATAGGAATAACAACTGAGCTATAATCACTTAATAGCTCAGTTGTTTAGAACGTGGTCGTATTTGAACCGAGATCGCGAGTTCAAGTCCAAGTTCTTTTATTCCTTTGGTGTTGCGAACTTTGCTACCAAATGGCGCCACTGGTTTGAACTTATGTTAAAGGTACAGTTTCTTATATAATATTAATCATTCATGTTCGTTCATTTCATTTGTAAATCGCGTTTTGTTTTACTGTCTGTCACCAAACCTCTTGACAGCAAATCACTTTAAATAAGTGCATGATGCAAGATATGAAGTTGTTGATTTGTTTTTATTATATTTTTTTGAGATTTTGTACCACACTTTTTATCGTATTGTATAAAAATATATTTCAGTGAACAACTGTAGTGAACAAAACGCTCCATCAAAGATGCATTACCCATCGTGTTGCCATTGTTGCCAGATAGCGTCACTGCTATTTCCCAATGTAGAAAAAGTAAAATACTTTTTTATTTAGTGTACAAACGTCCATAAAATCTAAAAAAAAAACTTTTTGTAATCTCGGGATTTTTTTCTACAGAATGACGTAAAAATACTTGCTGCGACCGACACGTAGTGCAACAATGAGGGCCCAAAATGTATGAAGCGATCTAACACATTATTTGATACTAAGAAATAATTTTTTATAATAATTATATTTATTACTTTTAATAGTTTTATTTTTATTTTTTTATGATCTGTTACAATCCCCCTTTGGTATAAAAAAAATTTGGACATTATTGATGAAATTATTTCTATTTATTTTTCTCTTTAGTTTCTGCCAAGTCAACTTTCTCGTGACAGTGAACCATAGAGCCGAATTCCATGTTGAAATAAAAAAAAAATCTTATTCAATTCAATTCAATTGTTTTTATTCGGATAACCATGATCCATGATTTGTTAGTATTACAGTAACTTAAAACTAGTGTTAGTACTTATAGCTACACAGTATTTTTTTGTAACATAGAATGCAACCTCTGTGTACAGAGGGCCCTGCGGGCATGCCTTTAAATTTGACCATATAAGGCTACCGGCATGGTCCCCTGCACAAGGTGTCCCATTATTTGCGAATCCAGTCTATCCGCCACCGTTTTTAGAATGCTGTTGTGACTCGACCTCACTCTTCTTAACAGTGATGCCATTTTTTTCCGGATCACGGCATGAAATCCGTCCGTTCTGGCCTGCGCAAACATTTCAGAGGCACTACAGAACCGAGGGAGTCTCAACAACATTCTAAAAATATCATTGTATTGGACGCGGATAGCATCTAACGATCTTTTGTTGCAACAGGCCCACAGACCACCCGTGTAGAAACCCTGGCAAAATGCCTTAAATAAAGTTATCTTGACTTGGTCGCTACAGCGGGCGAATCTACGGGCCAGCATATTACCTCGGATCGCCAAAGCCCTCCGCTCCCTTTCTACATCAGCATCGTCTTTAAGGTCGTCAGTAAGAATATGCCCTAAATATTTAAACGTGGTTACCTTATTTAAATTTACACCATTAAGGGTTACAGCTGGTGTATTTTCAGGACACTTACCGACGGCCTTAAAGACCATGTACTCACACTTTTTCACATTGTATGAGAGTCCGTGCGTTGCCGCGAACTTCTCACATACCCTCAACATATCGTTGATAGATCCCGCAGTCGGTCCCAGAAGCACCATATCGTCTGCGTATGAAATGTTGTTTACGGCAACCCCATCCACACTGCAACCGACTCTCATACTACTGAGCTCGACTATGAGATCATTCACGTACACGTTGAAGAGCTTGGGAGATGAAAGCCCCCCCTGCCTCACTCCGCACTCCAACCTATACGCCTCAGAAATGCCATTGGCCCATTTTACATAGTTGATTTGGTGATCATACCAGTACTTAAAAATATTTAGTACTTCCGCCGGAACATTTCTGTCCCTAAGTCCCTTCCACAGCACTTTATACAACACTCGGTCAAAGGCTTGAGAGAAATCAAGAAAGCAACCATAAACCGGCGTTTTACGCTTGGTGTAGTATTGAACCGTATGCTTGAGTGCAACAATAGCGCTCTCAGTAGAAAGTTGGGATCGGAATCCGAACTGGGCGTCGTGTAAATTTAAATATTGGTTTAGCACAGAGTCAAGCATACTGTCCAGCACCTTTGCAATTATGGTTGCAAGGGAAATTGGGCGATAGTTACACCTGTCCGAGATATCTCCTGTCTTGTTCTTCACGATGGGCACAACAATGGTTTTCATTAAGTCTGTAGGTAAGTACGAGTGACTAATGCATAGTGAATAGAACATAGACAGAACCCTCGGCAGGTGGACACCTGCATACCTTAGGTGCTCGATACTAAGTCCGTCGTGCCCGGGAGATTTACCTCTGCTCATCTTCTCTATCACTTTTTTAATTTCCGAAGCAGAAAAATGTAGCATTGGCACTCCCCCGCGCCCACCGGGCTCAACACCGGACGCCCGGTCGGCAGGACCCTGTGGAGCTCGCACCTTAAAATTTTCCCTGAACATGTTTGCGATCTCCGTCGGGTCGTTGCTTCCCTCAACACTCACCGGGCGACCAGGCCCAGCGTTGAGCTTGGACGTGGCCTTCCAAAAACTACAAAAATTATTTGAGGCTCTATGCTGCGCGATCATGTCCATCTTAATCTGGTCCTGATTCTTTTGACACCAATTTAAGCGACTTTTAAATATTTTCCGAGATTCACACATATTCTCGTATAGAGGACCCGACTTTGGTCTGTTATGGTGCACCCATTCTTGCAATCTAAGCCTAGCCTCCCGGTGTGCATTTTTAACATGGTGATTCCACCCACACAAAACTCGTGCCTTCTTACCAGTTATATACCTGTTTGGTTTTGTTTGGGCTGCTGCGTCACTTAATGTTTTAACAATTTTCTGATACAAATGGTCCAGAACACGGTGATGCTCAACACTGTCACAGGACCCATGACTACACTCGATGCACTCCTCGGGGAAGTATATGTCACGGAACACTTCATTGCACAGTTTTTTGTATTTACCGATTTGCGAGTCGTCCCTTTCTCCCCATACAACGGTACTACTAGGCGAGTCATGCGTCCTTTGTTTAAGCCTCACCACGTCAAGATTACATTTCATAAAAATAGGTAAATGATCGGACGCGAACACCCCTTCACGTATGTATACACCCAACACAGTTTTCCACGCCATTTGTGAGGTTAGTAAATGGTCCAACCATCTCCTACTTCCATGTACCTGACTCACAAATGTGTAAGTGTTTGAGTCAGCTCCTAGTTTTTCTACATCCGCACACACCCATGTCCGGTCTGTAGCAAAACGACATAACTCTTTATAAAACAATTCGTTAATATGTGCGTTAAAATCTCCCAACACGTATATAGATTCAACCTCACCGGTCTCTTCTATTGCGCTTATTTCTCCCAACACTTCAGTAAACAAAGGCAAATTATCATTTGAATCTGTAGGCATGTAAACGGAAAATATGATGACCGAGCGGCCGCCTGTCGTCGCTTTAATAGCAACTAACCGCTCACTATTACAGTGTAAAACAGTCACGCAATCAAACAGACCCTTTCTCCAGAGAATGGCCACCCCCCCATATGGCCTCCCTACCAACAGGCCGGCAGACGTATCCAACGCAGACTTACCCGTATATTCATAGTCATTACTAATTGTACCTAACAGATGTATATCATGGGGTAGGAGCCATGTCTCTTGGAGGGCCACCACATCTGATTCTGAACAAACTTGTCTAATACACTCAACCGATCGCTTAAGTGACTGACAGTTAAAGCTAGCAAATGTACATGAATTATTATAAATATCTGATTGACTTAAAACAAATTGTATATAATTTATAACAAAATATATTTTAATACAAATATTAATAAAAATAATAAACTTAAAAAAAATTTTTTTTGATGGGGCTGATTTTAAATAACTCCTGATTTTTTAATTTTTAGCCACATAATAAAGCAAATATTTTTTTTTGTATTTTTTCCATGTTTGTTAGACTATTTTTAATCAATATTCTGAGTTTTATAAAAATCAGAAAATTCAGGCATTTAAGGGTTAATTTACTAGCAATTATAAAGTTCTTGCCTAAACATTTTATAATTTACCTCATAAACAAAAGAATTTGCGTTAATTACAATCAACTTGGTAGTATAATTTTTCAATGGTCTGCTCACCCTTTGAATGTGTTAATATATCTCTGCGTTTATATGTCCAAAGAAATTATAAACAATCTAGAATGCCTACGAAATGGCAAAGCCGTTCCCAAAAAAGATACCTTAAGTTGTAAGTGTCCCTTTCTATTCTATTGCACTGTCAGTTTACAAGAAAGGGACGCCTACAACTTTAGGTACAATTTTTCGGAACGTTAGGTATTTCATTATAAGCGTTATGGAAATATAAACTTTATGTACGTCGAAATAAGTTTAATTTTGAATGTTGTTTTTTTTTTTGAGATTATCACTTGTGACTACAAGTAGTCTTTTCTTTAGTCTCCTAGTCTTTCTAGATTGATTTTAATTTCTTTGTATGTGCCATCATCATGTCATGTGGGCCAGCCATGTGGATCATGGGGGCTCGCAATATTAATGCTGATACTCGTTTTAAAGTGGTTTTAACATCTTAAGGGTCAGTTCACACCGAGACGCGACGCGACGCGACATAGCGCGTATGTGAAAGAAATATAGAACTTGTTTACTAGACAATAAAAATAAACGGGCAAGTGCGAGTCGGACTCGTACATGAAGGGTTCCGTACCACCGTACAATGTTTTAAAACGCTGAAGAAACACGTTTCTTGTATGACGACCCCCTTTAATTTTTAACTTTATTTTATTTTTAGTATTTGTTGTCTAGTTAATGCCATTATGAAGATCAAGTTAAAAACGCTAAAAAAAATACATTTCTTGTATGACGACACCTTTAATTTTTAACAATTTTTTTATTTTTAGTATTTGTCGTTATATCCGCCACAGTAATACATAATCGGTGAAAATTTCAAGTGTCTAGCTATTACGGTTCAAGAGATAGAGCCCTGTGACTGACGGACAGACAGACAGACAGACGGACAGACGGACAGACTGACAGACAGCGGAGTCGCAGTAATAGTGTCCCGTTTGCACCCTTTGGGTACGGAACCCTAAAAAGCATCGCTACGCAGCGCGGTAAAGCGGGCTGTCACTGAAATTAGTATATTTTTGCCTAGTAAACAAGTTCTATATATTTCTTCCAAAGTGCGCGCTACGTCGCGTCTCGTTCGTTGTGAACCTAATAACCCTAAATCTTTTTAAAATAGTGATACAGCGTTGTATAAAATTTTGTGAAAGTGAATCGTATGGTGGTTGCGGATTATTGTTTCACAGGTAAACTGAAAAATTATTGTTTATTTATATATAACTAATAGGGTGACTATGCGGCATTAGTATTTAGGTTATCTTGTCTGTTCTTTCTTGTACGTATGTGTGTATCGTTCTCAATCCCAACCCAACCCAACTAATATTATAAATGCGCAAGTGAGTTTGTATATTTGTTTGTTTGTTATCTCTTCACGCTTTATCTACTGAACCAATCTTCTTGAAATTTCGCATACATTAGGAGTCCTGAGAAGGACATAGGGTGTACCTTTCATCCCGGGAAAATGTTCTGTTCCCGTAGGATTTGGGATACGCGAGCGAAGCCGCGGGTGAAAGCTAGTTATTAATAGATGTTGTTTTATTCGATGCTGGTGAGGAAGAAACGTAAATACGCAATGTACCAGCTGCTTCTCTTCCCGGGCAAATCGTGAAAGCCGAGCGAGGGAATGGGTGAGAATCGGAATTATGTTAACAGGCAATGCGGCTAGCAACAGATAAGAATCGGGAGCGGTTTTATTGATTAAAATTATTTATATTCTAAACTGAAAGATTTTATTTCTTATGTTTACAATTGTTTTAACTTAAACTAGGTCTGCCATCACCTAAACTTCGGACCCCGGACAAAAATATACAAATACGGGGACAGAGAACTAAAGAAAAAAAAACCGGCCAAGTGCGAGTCGGACTCGCGCACCGAGGGTTCCGTACAAACCTGCAAGGTTTAGTATTTGGTATGAATTTCAATTTAATACCTCTACGCGTTTATGAGGAAATGGGTAGTAAGTTTAAAATTATTAAAAAAAAATATATTATGTGATGTAACTAAAAATTTATGGTTTTCGTAATTTTTCCTTTATCTATGCTATAAGACGTTGCTTCGTACCAAATTTCAAGATTCTGAGTTCACGGGAAGCACCCTGTAGGTTTTGATTCCCTTGCAAGTGTCGAAAATTTGCGGCATAAACGGCTGTATCTTTTGATTGCGTTGGCTTAGAAGTTTGATTTTTTCACAGCTTCAAGGGACAGTAGACCTGAGTAATTGATATAAATTTCAGCTTCATACCTCCACGCGTTCCTGAGAAAAAGGGTCTTGACAGACGGACGGACGGACGGACAGACGGACAACAAAGTGATCCTATAAGGGTCCGTTTTTTCCTTTTGAGGTACGGAACCCTAAAAACGAACGCGCTTAAAAAAAATAACGATAAAATAAAAACATTGTTATTACATCTCATATAATTTTATTTATTTATTTACAGGCCGGGAGCGCCAAGGGGCGCGAGGGCCTGGGGGGCGGGGCGGGGCCTCGTTGACCACGTTCCAATACACTTTATGCAGTAGAAAATAAGAGATTGACATTGATTTGATTGATCGTATACAATAAATAAACATCTAAATATATATAACTCAAAGGTGACTGACTGACTGTCTGACATAGTGATCTATCAACGCACAGCCCAAACCACTTGACGGATCGGGCTGAAATTTCGCATACATGTAGATGTTATGACGTAGGCATCCGCTAACAAAGGACGCGAGCGAAGCCGCGGGCAAAAGCTAGTCTACAAATATAATTGTTGTATTGTTGATGTATAATATTGTTGTGTTAGTAATTTCACATATAGGTATAATTATCTACTAATGTATGAGTTTATCTATCTAAAATATATATTTCTATTTAACGATATTATTAGTGATCCACTATTTGAAGCTAAATCTAAAAAAATGCTTTATAAGTAGTTAAGTTTCGGCACTCAATGTCTGCTATATAAGTATTAATTTTAGTTAGAAATATTTTTGTAATGACTGTTTGTGTCACAATAAAGAGAAAAAAATATTATTTAAATCCTTATATACTTAATACATACATCTCGGCCTTTCTTTCGGCCACCGCTGTACAAAAGCCCAGGTGAACATTTTAAGTATCTAGTTAATAACATTATAAAGATTTAGTTAAACACGCTGAAAAAACACGTTTTTTGTATGACGACCCCCTTTAATTTTAAACTTTTTTCTTATTTTTAGTATTTGTTGTTTTAGCGGCCACAGTCATTCATAATCGGTGAAAATTTCAAGTGTCTAGCTATTACGGTTCAAGAGATAGAGCCTTGTGACTGACGGACAGACAGCGGAGTCTCAGTAATAGGGTCCCGTTTGCACCCTTTGGGTACGGAACCCTAAAAAGCCCAATATTAAAATATTGGGCTCATACAAGTTTCAATACCTAGTAATTATTTGTCCCGAGTACTATGGTAACCCTAATAGAACGAGACACACGGCATCTGTACTTCATATCTCGCTCGGCTCGGCTTAATTTGACTTGAGTGCTCAGTCCTGTTTGAATGGTACGTCCATGATACCGATATTTTATACTATTGCTTCATTATACAATCTAGAATGCTTATGAAGTGGCAAAGCCGTTTCTTAAAGCTCTCCCCTTCTACTTTATTGCACTGACAGTTTGCGGGAAAGGGACGCAAACTTAGGTACATTTTTGCGAACGTTAGGTAGGTAACATAAGCATAAAGAAAATATGAGCTTTAAGTGTGTGGCATTAAGTTAAATTTTCAATGTTGTTTTTTGGGATTAAAACTCGTACTTATTCTAGATTGTATTATAAATTATTTAGTGGTGTGGTGCCAAATAAATTGTATGCAAATCTAGAATGCTTACAAAGTGGCAAAGCTTTTCTCAAAAATTATACCTCAAGTTATAGTTATAGCTCTCCCCTTCTACTTTATTGCACTGACAGTTTGCGGGAAAGGGACGCGATCTTTAGGTATATTTTTTTGGAACGTTAGGTATTTAAACATAAGCATTATGAAAATATGAGCTTGTGTGCGTGACATTAAGTTTAATTTTCTATGTTGTTTTTTTGAGATTATTACTCGTAGTTATTCTAGATTGCATTATAAATTCTTTGGGTGGTGCTCATGACTGCTCATCAAAAAAATTGTGTACAAATCTAGAATGCGCACGAAATTGCAAAGCCGTTCCCAAAAATTATATCTACAGTTTTAGCTCTCCCCTTCTACTTTATTGCACTGACATTTTGCGGGAAAGGGACGCCTATAACTTTAGGTACATTTTTTGTGAAACGTTAGGTATTTTAATATAGGTAAGCATTATTAAAATATGAGCTTTATGTGCGTGTCGTATTAAGTTTAATTTTCAATGTCGTTTTTGTGAGATTATTATTCGTAGTTATTCTAGATAGTATTATAAATTCTTTGCTGCTCATCGATCCATACACACTTCCGTGAGTAGTACCAACAACAAAAGCAAAACTACCATTCTTGAGCATTTCTACTACCAAAACATTATTTTATAACTTGGCAACACTCATTGTATTATTCGATTTCGTTCGCCGTACAAAAATGACACGCAATAGCGAGAACCAATAAAAAACGACGCGCAAATACACGAGTTTTTATAAATTGAGTGATTAGACATACTAGCGTTACACTGTAATTTGATTTCCATCGTTTTAAAATAATAAAAGTTTCGTGCCAGTGAAATATAACAATAGAATCAAATGTTTTGATGTAAGGCATGACCACGGCGTGACTTCCATGCCCTGCGTACCTACGGAAGGGCGTGCGGTGCGGATTACGTTTACTATGAATGATTTTATCTCTTTCTAAACTTGAGTGTCTGTGAATGACTGAGTGTAATAGCGAGCGTACCAAATTATGGATTGAATAGTGTTTGTTGTTGATCTATTCTGATAATTTTTTCAAGATAAAGTTTGCAATCGAATGTTATCGTGTTGTCTCAATTTCGTGGCGCCGACGAAATAAGTAATCATATGGCGCGAGTTAAATTACGCGGGAGACGTCGAATTTGTTACGCTATTGGATTTATATCCACTATTTACGCACTATAGGAAAAGGATAGTACGTATTTTTAGTGACGGCGCGTGTTCGGTGGTAGCGTAGGTTCGACAATTCGGGTGACTTTCATCAGCGGAGTAAACAACTTCAAGGTTATCGGTTTGCATGTGCCAGTGTCGTCAGCGAGAGACTGGGATGCGGCCGCGCTAAGATGTCTGGGGCCGCGGGCGGAGGCGCGGGCGCCGGCGCCGTAGTGCGCCAGGGGCACCTCCGCAAGCTGAAAACAATGAAGAAGAAGTACTTCGTGCTGCGCGCGGAGGCTTCTGACGGGGCGCGATTGGAATATTATGAGTCTGAGAAGAAGTTCCGAGCGGGAGCGGCGCCTCGGCGCGTGCTGCCACTGAAGAGTTGCTATGACATCACGAGGAGGCTGGACTTGAAGCAGAAGCATGTTATAGCGTTGTTCACGCGCGAAGAACAGTTTTGTGTTGTGGCAGAGAATGAAAAGGAGCTTCACGATTGGCTGACTGCGATCCTCAAGCAGCACGGCAGTGATGACGCCAGTGAGGAGCTACTACATCCTATACGTAAGTTGTTTTTCATTTTCAATTTGCAAAATGTTTTTACAAGTAAACAATTGTATAATGTTGGCACATGTAGCCTTGTTAACCTAAAAACAGCTATTTTAACAAAATTTTTGGCATTTCAATCATAAACGTTATGTCAGATGGCATTAGGCAGCTTGTATTGTAAAATCTGACACCAGTGTTGGTCATTTCCAGTCACATACACAAAAATAAACAACAACAACCTGTAGTTTTAGTCAGATATTATGTTTGTGTCTATGTTGGTCTGGGAGTAGGTAAAGAAAAAAACTTAGAATGTTGGTACCAGTTGCTTCTCTTCCCACGCATTTCGTAAAAGCCGATAGAGGGAATGGGCGAGAACCTGAATCATGTTTAACAGACGGATGTGGCTAGCAACCTGTCATTATTTTGATTCAGTTTTACCATCTTAACGCCCTCCATCACATTAAGGCGAGGTGGGTTCACAATTTGAAATACCTACTGTGCGTGTTTTTGAAAAATCACTGTTATTAAACTACTACAGTTTATTCCACAAAAAATTTCATAAAAATCTAATCCTTAAGGTGAAGGGGTAAGCAAATGGCCTTGAAGTGTGAAATAAATTGTTAACTCATAAATATGGTGATAATTTCCATATTGCTCTTCGTCATGCATTAGATATCCTTTCAAATTATTTTATGAACTGCCGTTGAAACTATTATTGGTAATCCGTCTAGCTTTAAAACTTGCCGTGGCCACTTTTGGCGGAGGCAAGTTTTAAATCTAGACGGACTAATGTAAATACTTTCAACTATGGTTCATAAAATAATTTAAAGGGCTATCTAGTGCATGACGAAGAGCAATATGGAAATATGTATATATATATCACCATATTTACAAGTTAACAATTTATTTCACACTTCAAGGCGATTTGCTTATCCCTTCACCTGGAATAAACTGTTTTACTATCAAGCTAAAAATGCTCAATCGTGTTTTGGATATTGTGAGTGTCTGTAGAAAAGCCTTAAAATTCTTATGTAAAATTTTTGAGGAATAAACTCCAACCCTCTTACTATAAAAACAGGACTAACTTTGTTACTAGGTTTAAACCATTACCCGCCAAAATCAAATTGACATCTAGTAATATCACACTATCTCAGCTGTCAGTGTCAACTTGATATGGGCTGATAATGGTTTAAACCTAGTAACAAAGTTAGTCCTGTTTTTATAATAAGACAGTAACAGTTTAATTACAGTGATTTTAAAAAAAAACAGTTTTTTTGGCTCTGAACTGGCGGGGCCTTAAATAAGTGGGCTTTGGGTCTTACAGCCCTGGGCTCTGTCTACCCCGTTAGGGGCAAAGATGATCACCAAGTATTATAATTGTACTTGGTGATCTTCACACTTTGCTATAATTATGTTTTTCTAAGACTGGAAATGTATACATATAAAAATATAAAATATATAAGGACAAATCACACTGATTAAGCTAGCCCCAAAGTAAGTTTTAAACTTGTGTTATGGGATACCAACTCAACCACACTATATCTTATTTTTATAAATGTTATTTATGAACACCTACACAACACTACAAAACAACATCAATTGAAAAGCTGTAGGGTAACTGTCAAAAGTTTTGATGAAGTTACAAAACTGTATTTTTCTCCTCACTTATTGTCATTGACATGAATATATAGACTTGGCGTCTTCAAACACGGCCATGTCCTTTTTGGTAATATAGACTAAACACGAGAGTAGTACAGAAAGGTTAATATATTTTTACATACCTACGAGTATGTGGTTCAAATTAAATCCTACATATATTTTAATAAAAGCGAATGTTGGTAAGTATGGCTGGATGTACGGATGGGTGTACGGATGGGTTTACGGATGGGTGTATGAATGGTTGTATGGTTGTATAGATTTTTAGATTGTAGACTCACAACTATTTATAAAGGTAAAAGTTAAACTACACATATCTGTTTCTTTGGTAACCTTTTATTATTCTTACTTAATTTCTTTACATAATGTTTTGCACTAGAAGAAAGTGATTTCTTGTACTTGTATACCTTTTTGTTTTTTTTTCTTTGTTAGCTATCTCTGTATTTAATGTATTATATAATCATATACGTAGGTATTGGGTCTAAATTACATATGTTTATTTAGATTACATATATGAAGATTTGTAATCGGCTTAAAGTTATATAATAATTTATAAAAATCGGTTTAGCCGCATAGTAGTTTCGAGGAAACAGAATTATAGGGACAAACATAATGAAACATCAAAAATGTGTAAGCGGCCATCTTGGATCCAAAATCTCATAGCAGTTTTAAGTTGCGCGGGGCACTTGTAGGGGTACAGCCCCCCCCCCCCCACATACAAAATTTTTGAGCCATCGTAGGTCCTAGTGAGACGTTACGAGATATGACTTAATTTTATAAAGGATTTGTAGGATTTTAGGAAACTTTTGTAAAGCATTTATAGCATTTGCACTGGTCAAACCTATTATAATAAAATAAAAAGTTAATGTAATAGTAAAAGTATAGCCAATTGACTCGAAAGAAGAAGAAGCATATGTAGATAAAAATTATAAAACTTAAACATTTTTAAACGTTTTACAAACATTAATAACTGAGTAGCAAACAAATAGTTTTTCGATGCTTCCATGAAGAAAGTAAAATGTAGGCATATTTATTCTGTCTACATTTCACTTCTGTTTTGTTAGTCTATGACAAATCATTCCATCGGTTGACAGATCATTCACTCATTTCATTCATTATGGCAGCCGAAATTTTGCAATCCGTATTTATTTTCAATCAATGAAATCTAGTTACTTACCGATGGAAAGTTATTCCTTCATATTTTGCTTTGTTCTTTGAATTACTAGTGCAGTATCTCAACACACACCAAGGCATTTTTGACTAAGTTGACAGTGTTTTCTTTAATGAATTGTGGAGTGTTTTATGCGCGTATTGCTAGCGAGTGACTAATGTGAGGTTAACAGTGATAGCATATGATGAACAGAATACAACTGTGGTATGTGGCGTCTTCTCTAGTACGTAAGTACATAGATCTCGTTGCTTATTGTAAAGTTTTTTTTTTATAATCATAAAATCAACAACATTATAATTGCTTTAAAATCTACATACAATGGATTTTTAGGAATGAATACCTACATTATCTATTCTCACAATTTTTTTGAAAAATTTAATTTTAAAGTTTTGGAGCGAACAGACCGGAAATAGACATTCTTTAGAATTGACACTTTGTCGTATTAAAATAAACGGGTAAGTGCGAGTCGGACTCGTAGATGAAGGGTTCCATACCTCCGTACAATGTTTTAAAACGCTAAAGAAACACGTTTTTTGTATGACTACCCCCTTTAATTTTTAACTCCGTCCGTCCGTCCGTCTTTCTGTCCGCCCGAGCTCGTACTCCGCTGGTACTGCACCGATTGTCACGAAAATTGGTGGAGAGATAGATATTGAAGTTCCAAAAGTTGGTTTGTAAAATTATGAAAAAAGTTTTTTTTTCAGCTCGTCCCTTACAACGAAAAGTGAATTTAAAAAATTAAATTGGGCTAACCCCAACGTGTCGTTGGGGTTTATCTAGGGTTATCTAGGACTTGGTAGTAGCAAAATTTTAAATGATGTCGCTGTATTCTTTGAAATGATTTATTTTAAATGGGGGCAGCACTGGACCCCGGAAAATTCAGGTACGGCCTTAATGTCTTTGCACAACACAAATCAGAATAATAATAAGAAAAGAAAAAATACAAACCAAAACATACTATACTTTTGCAAGAAATTAAAAAACAGCACAAAATAACTATTTAGAATTTCGAAAATATAATCGCAGAAATATTAAAGCATCCAATGTTTGACTTCCGAGCCTGCTTCGTAGTTTATTGCCAACATAAGCAGCAGCTGAAAACGCTCGTTCAGCTTCTACACTGGTTGGAGGAGTAGATGCTGTTTCTAAGTGATATCCACGAACTCCTCCATTTTCGAACAGGCTCATTTCACGTCTAATACTATTTGCCAACCCCAATTCATTTTGTACTTCAGGATCTGGGGATTTCATACTCTTGTTAATTTCCAGCTGTAACTTTTCCTTTAATGTCAATTGGGGTTGGGAGGTTTCTGACCTTAGCTCCTCATCTGTTTGTGATCCTGACCTTGCTTCTTCTTCCGTGTTATCTCGACTATTAAGTCTTTTAACAATACTCTTTATTTGCTTCCTCATTAAAGCCGGTGTCGGAACTGGAAATAAGTCGTGCCATTCCAAATCCGATAGTAACTGATTTTCATCATCCATTCGTGGATTTTGTAAATAATTTAACACGCCAGTTAAATCATCACTTCGTCGTTGCTTTATACGTTCCACTAAGGATGTTTTTTTGCTTTTTGTCGTAATGTATTAAAATAATCTAGGCAAGGTTATTTTCAAGGCGCAACGGACTACGGAATACAAACTAGACTTGTTTGTGGCAATCCCGAAAATCCCGAGATTAGCCAAGTACAGTCCCGGGATTTTGGGGGCCAGAAAACGGTCGGGATCCCGGGATCCCGAATCTCGGGATTGATTGTATTCTCTAATGGTAATGTACATCATATATATTTATTTCTAGTTTTATCATTCTCTTATTTTAGAAGTAACAGGGGGAGACACACATTTTACCACTTTGGAAGTGTCTCTCGCGCAAACTATAATATTCAGTTTACAAAAAAATTATTATATCATATCATTTTTGGAGACCTATCCATAGATACCCCACACGTATGAGATTGATGGAAAAAAAATTTTTGAGTTTCAGTTCTTAGTATGGGGAACCCCCAAAATTTATTGTTTTTTTTTCTATTTTTGCATGAAAACACAGAATACATCTTAAGCCCGCTCCATATTCGCGCCGCGAACACCCGCGAACGCCGCGAACCGCGAATGTGGATGGCTTTCGCGCCCGTTCGCGGGCTTCGCGCCCGTTCGCGCCTTGTTCCCCGTTCAGTGTCGGTATTTGCGCCCGCGTCAAAGGGTTCGCAGGGCGCGAAATTCCCTTGAACGCGAACGCATCCACACTCGCGTGTGAAAACAGTAACGCGCAAGACTTGGTGCCGTGAGGTTGTGTCGTGTGTTTTTGTTATGTACGGTGCGTCAAAATGAGCGACACTTGGACGAACGAGCAGGAACTCGTGTGGCTTGAGTGTTATCATGCTGAACCCATTTTATGGGATGCTAAACACAAAGATCATAAAAATAAAATGTATCTCTGTCATCCACCATCGTCGTCTTTTCCATTTTTTTTTTTCATTTTTTTTTCTATTTTTTATACATATACACGTAATTGTAGTTAGCCAAAGCGCATAGCGTCACGTCGATAGCAGTGCATTCAGCGTCCATTCTCGACGCGCTTGCGAACAAAACTGTGAACGATAGCGAGTGTGGAGGGCCATGTTTTTCGCGCCGACTTCGCGGTAAAATTACGAAGTGAATTCACGCCGCGAATCACACAGGAGTCTGGAGCCGGCATTACCAAGTTTCAACAGTATAGTTCTTATAGTTTCGGAAAAAAAGTGGCTTGACATACGGACGGACAGACGGACAGATAGACATGACGAATTCATAGGGGTTCCGTTTTTTGCCATTTGGCTACGGAACCCTAAACAACTATTCCAAATTTAATTCAAGCAAAATTACTACATTATATCAAAGTTCCACTCATATACTATTCAATAAAATTTTAAATGTGCGTCAGTAACGACATTAGTAAAAACGATTTTTGATCTGACTGTGCATCACGTCACATCTCGGTCACAGTCTCGGTGTAAACTGACCCTTATCACTTAAAGCGATCTATTTCAGATATGGATGATACTTTCCCCTTTGCATCTGTGCTCCTTTGTAGCCAAGGATGCTTCTGTTGGATACTCTTACTCCCCTCTCTTTCTTTTTTTTTTAGCTATATAGGTCCGATTGTTGGGCAAAAGCCTCCCCTTTTTGATTCCATCTTTCGCGGTCCCTAGACGTAATCTGCCATTCTTTTTCGAACCGTGTAAGGTCGTCCGTCTCTTTCTTTTATTCCAACAAAATCTTGTAATAATTTTTGGAGATTACAGCATTTCTTTTGTGAGGAATGGAATCGGTAACATGCACTAACCACCTGTTTGTGGACTCGATAAAAATAATATACCTATGTGTAATCTCTTTACAGCATAAGTCAACATCTTTTTTGATGTTTATCAGTAACGGATATATGTGACAGATGCTGTTTTTCGTCTTATAATTTATCTGTCTGTACGGATGTGAAATCATTAAGAAAATTAATTTATTATTCTTACTTAAATTCTTTACATAACGTTTTGCACTACAAGAAAGTGATTTCTTGTACTTGTATACCTTTTTGTTTTTTCTTTTTCTTTGTTAGCTATCCGTAAATTCCGTAACGAAAATAAAACCTAACACCCCCCACTCCGCCTTATGTAGGCTTACAAGCTATATAGCATTTAGTGGAATGTATAGAGGGCTGGGGTTCGAGTAACAGAAAAATCTGACTTTTGAGGATTTGCAGAAACCTGATGGAAGGGGTACGGCCTGGCAAAACGGTAAGACTGGGAGATTTGGCCCCATTGACAAAATTGAAGGGGTACCTAAGCAGTTACCAGAGCCGGTTTTTTTTTTTAATTCTCGGAAAAAAAATTCCCCCCCCATACAAATTTCTTACAAACGGCTCCCCTAAGTAACTTGGCGCAGCCTGAGGCCAAAGGCCGAGCCCGTGTTTCTCTATGTGATCGAATCAGAACTGAGGAGATTCGTAGAAGAACTAAGGTCACAGACATGGCCTAGTGGATTAACTCATTGAAGTGGCAGTGGACGGGGCATATAGCGCAAAGAACCGATGGCCGATGGTGCAGAAAGGTTCTCGAATGACTGTCACGTACCGGCACAGAATAGAGTAAGAGTAAACAGAACGGAATCTCGTAAGGTACGCGCAATATGCGTCCCCGTTCCCGGCACCTGCACCTCTCCCCCGGTTCTTGTGGGCCAACTTGTGTCATCAAGGCGAAAACGGAGGAGAGGTGCGGGGACGGGGAACGGGGACGGATATTGCGCGTACCTAAGGAGATTCCGTTCTGTTTACTCTTATTGTATTCTGTGGTACCGGCAAGGGCAGAGTAGGACAACCACTGGCTAGGTGGTCCGAGCAAGATTGCAGGAAAAGGCTGGAGGCAGGCCGCTTCTGATCAGTCCTTTTGGTAATCCTTGGATGAGGGTCTATGTCCAGCTGTGGACTTCCTGTGGCTGATATGATAATGATGATGAAAACGATACACTCCTGTTTTTACATCTAGTAAAAGGTGTTGCTTCTAACAAATGTAAACACAGTCGCAAACATTTAAAAAAATATCGGAAACCTACTCAGCTTCAACTGGTGGTTCATTGACCCCTGTACTCAAGTAAACAGGCCTACCATCAATCACAATAAAAATAACAAGTACAGTAACATTGGTCTAAAAAGAACATTTGGATAGATAATGGTAGTTATTGGTTCATGCTTTAGATATTTTTTTGGGTCAATCATTATTAACTAAGTATACCTAGATAAACACTAAAATCTTAAGGCCGTACCTGAATTTTCCGCGGTCCAGTGCTGCCCCCATTTAAAATAAATCATTTCAAGGAAAACGGAGACGCCATTAAAAATTTTGCTACTACCAATTCCCAGTTTAAAGTGAGAACGTTAAGCTTTGCTACGCACATTTGCGAAAAACGGCCACTTTTGGCAAATGTGCGTAGTAAAGCTTAACGTTCTCATTATAAGCTGTAAACAGTAGTTCATAAAATACTTTGAAGGGTTACCTAGGAATTGGTAGTAGCAAAATTTTAAATGATGGCAGCACTGGACACCGGAAAATTCAGGTACGGCTTTAATGCTTGAAAGTCAGGGCTTTCTTTAGCAAATATACAGGCTGACTTTTTATCCACCTGCTAAATTTTTGGAGCAAGTTCAGTCCATGATACTGAAATACTTTCTATAAAAAAGTTATTAATTATTTAAATCGATAAAAATTTTTCGTCCTCCCATACAAATCAGCGCTCAGCCTTAAACTGTAAACAGTAGTTCACAAAATACTTTGAAGGGTTATCTAGGACTTGGTAGTAGCAAAATTGTAAATTATGTCTTCATTTTCTTTGAAATGATTTATTTAAAATGGGGGCAGCACTGGACCCCGGAAAATTCCATATCAAAATCGGTCCATCCGTTCGAGCGCTACGATGTCACAGACAGACAGACATAGCGTCAAACTTATAACACCCCCCTCTTTTGGTCGGGGGTTAAAAATAACTATACGGAGAAATGGTCAACTTATTACTCAAGTGGCCCAATCGGCTTGTTTATCAATCGGCACTAAAATAAGTGTCCACGAAAATAATTTGTTTTCGACATTATGTGGGTCGGCTAATTACACGCGAGCAATGATGGTAATGCTTGCTCAAGATGTCGCGTTACATACAATTTCTATGGTTTAAAGTGTATGAGGCTAGACAAACACTGGTAGGTACTTTGGTTTCTTTTTGTATAAAACTCGACATTAAAGTAGTTCTAAGTGCAATCAAATCAAATCAAAATATCTTTATTATCATAGGATATTTATAGTATCTCTTTCTTTTGTTTTGCACAAAAACGGGCACTTTTGGCAAATGTAAAAACAGTAGTTCATAAAATACTTTGAAGGGTTATTTAAGACTGGGTAGTAGCAAAATTTTAAATAATGTCTCCGTTTTCTTTGAAATGATTTATTTTAAATGGGGGCAGCACTGGACCCTCAGCCCATGAAACTGAACACTGACCTTTTGTTCTACAACCTTAACGAACCCAAAAAAAAATCGGATTTTCATACAAATTGACTCTATCAGCTGATCAGTTTGTATGAATATTCAATTTTTTTTTTGGTTATATGAAATCAACACATTTTATATTCAATTATTTTAACATAATAATCAATATAAACAAGAGTGTGTATTCAATCCTTAATAAATTGCTATTTTCATTGAAATAGAGATTGTGTTAGTTTTGTTCTGAATGCCGGAGAAGATATTTTATGTTACCTTCTTGTGTTAACAATCCAAGTGCGAACCACGTCCAGTGTTGCTTAACATGCGTAAGTGCTAATAACGCGTACGCTCATCAGACTCCTCATGCAATACATTTGTTTGTTAAAAGGTTGTTTTTAGAGTTGTTACGACATCTACAGATTTCTTCATTAAAACACGAGACAAAACGAATGCGGCGGCGTCGGAAAATTGTTGTGAGAAAAATTCAAAGGTTTGAGGTTTTGTTTATTTAGTAAAAACGAAAAATAGACACGTTAGTATGGACGATTTTATAAACCTCGTCACTAGTCATTGTCAGTATGTATTTTCGACGATCATTTAATTATTTTCGGTCCGAATTTATAGATTTAGGGATCTGTTTCTTAATGAATTTTGGAGCTTAATGCATTTGTTAGGTATATCATCAACAGGTCATCTTTAGTGTCTACTGCTGGAGCACGACCCACTGTACTACCAGAGCCATACTTGGCCAGAGCAGGCAGAGGATTTGGCCTACACACTCCACGCTGGCCAGACGGGTTGGTGAGGTCTCATTGAATTTTATAAGCTTTGTTTAGCTTGTATTCCCTAAGTCGCCTTCTACGACATCTATGGGAAGACTTGGAGTGGTCCTTTTCTACTCTGCCGGGAACCACACGGCGGCGTGGGGTCAGTTCACACCGAGATGCGACGCGACGCGACGTAGCGCGCACGTGAAAGAAATATAGAACCCAAAATGTTCTGTTTACCACTTTAGGGATAAAGGCATGATAGTGTATTATATTAGTATACCTAACTCGTACGTTCTGTGCATTTGTTATTGACGTCTAAATTCCTATCTCGGAATTTGAAGTATAATATTATATTACATTGTTGTATCGTCGAGTATAACATAATTATTTGATATGAAGTAAACAAGATGTTTATCAATGTTACATTGAGTCATGCTGATTGTTGAGCTTGTTTGTTACACAGTTTGTTCGCCTGTTATGTCACGAACACAAATAAAATGTAAAATAGAAGTGGAGAATCATTTACAAGGAGAGCGTGGTCGTAACATCGCAGCCGAATTCATCAACAAAAAAATCATTTTAGATGGTTCTCTTTCTTCTCACTTTTATACAGTTTTCATCTTGGATATTTTTATAGGGTTTTTTAGGCATTCAACATGCAGTACTAAAGTACTCAAATTAAATAATTAAATAAGAAATGGTGAAACAATACCATATGAGCAGAACTTGATCTTAGATATGCTCTCTATTTTTGGAGAAGAAAAAACAGGATAGCAGAAAAAGTGGTCTACTTCTGGGGTTGTTCAAGGTAAAGATGGGGGTGCAACGGCGCCCTTGTTTGAAATAAGTTTATTCGTAAACAAGGTAAATAAATAAATATATAAGGACAAATCACACTGATTAAGCTAGCCCCAAAGTAAGTTTTAAACTTGTGTTATGGGATACTAACTCAACGATACTATATTTTATGATAAATACATATACAGGCTGACTTTTTATCCACCTGCTAAATTTTTGGAGCAAGTTCAGTCCATGAACTGAACTACTTTCTATAAAAAAGTTATTAAAAATCGATAAAAATTTTTCGTCCTGCCATACAAAATCCGTTTGACTGAGCGTTGATTCGTATGGGAGGTCGAAAATTTTTTATCGATTTTTAGTAACTTTTTTTACAGAAAGTTATTCAGTATCATGAACTGAACTTGCTCCAAAAATTTAGCAGTTGGATAAAAAGTCAGCCTGTATAGAGAAACACCTAAGACCCAGGGCAATTTGAAAAAGGCCATTTTCCAACATGCCCTGGCTGGGGATCGAACCCTCCGGATTAGCGGTTTAGTGTGTTAACCATTACGCCACGGAGGTGGTAAATACAATTCTTTTAACCTTTAGGCATTAGATAGCCATCTAAATAATTTATATGTACTACTGTTAAAAGAGTTAGCCCGATTTTAAAGTTGTTTAACACAGCCATAATTTGCATGTCGCGGAAGAAGCATGATAGCTTCATATCTGCACACTAGTTGTTTTGTGGTTATGTATAAACTGTGTGAGTAAGCATCGCGTTTAAAAAACAAGTTGACTCACTTGTAGAATGTCCGTCAGTCTCACATTTGATATTTCTTTCTTATTCAGCTGCTCTATTTTGGGAGGCACCAAGGTTTTTTAAACATCTCCGAATATTGGTCTGAACATAAACTACCTAGGTACATTTTTTTTTAACAAAAAAATCCGACGTTTCCTTTGAGGAGTTTCTTCCATGTTTACAAAGTTCTTCATCATGTCTTCACCAAATTAATATGGGACCAACTTTGGCCTGCCATACAAGTTGATCGATCAGCTGATCCGAGTTTGTATGAAAAGCAAAAAAATATTTTTCATATTTTGATAGGTATATGTTCCTTGGGGAAAGTTGTACAGTATTATGGAGTGAATTCATCCTTAAAATAGATTCAGTATATTTTGTTAGACTTTATACGAGTACATCGTGTTAATTAAATAACGCAAAACCTCTCGGATGGTACCTCAGCCCATGAAACTGTACAACTTTTGTTCAACAACTTTCACGAAACCCAAAAAAAACGGATTTTCATACAAATTGACTCGATCATCTGATCAGTTTGTATCAAAATTCATTTTTTTTTTTAGTTTCGTGAGAATTGTTGAACAAAAGTTATTTAGTTTCATGGGCTGAGGTACCTTCTGAGAGGTTTTGCGTTATTTAATTAACACGATGTTTAGACCAGGTATCTCAATTTTTTTTTATTGGAGATTTGAGTGCGTTTGACCTCTATCTAGCCTGTTCTATTTTTGAATATATGGCGGCGTGAATTTTATCATACACGTATTTAATTATCAAGCAATGAAATATGGTTACTTACCGATGGAATTGTTTCTTTACAATTTGCCGTGTTCCTGGAATTATTCTTACAGTATTTTAAAACACACCAAGGCATTTTTAATAATGTTTACCATGATTTTGTATGGTTTTCGCTTATAAACTGTCGATAGTACTAGGCGTATAAGAGCTAGCAAGCGACTAAGCGAAGTTTATGGAGATAGCTACAATTGAACGGGACAAAAACAGTGATATGTAGTGTCTTCTCTAGAACATAATAGATCTTTGCTGGGAACGTGCTAATATGAAAAAGAAAATGAAACCATAATTTTGAATCTGAACAAATTAAAACTCGAACGAGCCAAATCGGTCAAGCGGTGCCTAGATGTGAGATTGTGAAGTTTGCGAGTTCAAAGGCACTAGTCTAGTAACAAGCTGACTTTTTATATACCGGCAAAATTTTTGGAGCAAGTTCGGTCCATGATATTGAACTTCTTTCTATAAAAAAAGTTATTAAAAATCAATAAAAAAAAATTGTTCTATACAAATCAGAGCTCAGCCAAACGAATTTTGTATGGGAGGACGAAAAATTTATATCGTTTTTTAATAACTTTTTTTTATAGAAAGTGGTTCAGTATCTGCTCCAAAAATTTTGCCGGTGGATAAAAAGTCACCCTGTATAAGTCAACAACGAGATCTATGTACTTACGTACTAGAGAAGACGCCACATACAACAGTTGTGTTCTGTTCATCATATGCTATCACTGCTAACCTCACATTAGTCACTCGCTAGCAATACGCGCATAAAACACTCCACAATTCATTAAAGAAAACACTGTCAACTTAGTCAAAAATGCCTTGGTGTGTGTTGAGATACTGCACTAGTAATTCAAAGAACAAAGCAAAATATGAAGGAATAACTTTCCATCGGTAAGCAACTAGATTTCATTGATTGAAAATTAAATACGGATTGCAAAATTTCGTCTGCCATAATGAATGTAATGAGTGAATGATCTGTCAACCGATGGAATGATTCGTCATAGACTAACAAAACAGAAGTGAAATGTAGACATCATAAATATGCCTACATTTCACTTTCTTCATGGAAGCATCGAGAAACTATTTGTTTGCTACTCAGTTACTAATGTTTGTAAAACGTTTAAAAATGTTTAAGTTTTATAATTTTTATCTACATATGCTATAAATGCTTTACAAAAATATCCTAAAATCCTATAAATCCTTTATAAAATTAAGTCATATCTCCTAACGTCTCACTAGCACCTCCGATCCGAGGGCTCAAACATTGTGTATGTGCCCTGTGCCCCGCGCAACTTGAAACTGCTATCAGATTTTGGATCCAAGATGGCCGCTTACACATTTCTGATGTTTTATTATGTTTGTTCCTATAATTCTGTTTCCTCGTAACTGCTACGCGGCTAAATCGATTTTGATAAATTATTATATAACTATAAGCCGATTACAAATCTTCATATATGTAATCTAAATAAACATATGTAATTTAGACCCAATACCTACGTATATGATTATATAATACATTAAATACAGAGATAGCTAACAAAGTAAAAAAAAACAAAAAGGTATACAAGTACAAGAAATTACTTTCATCTAGTGCAAAACATTATGTTAAGAAATTAAGTAAGAATAATAAAAGGTTACCAAAGAAACAGATATGTGCAGTTTAACTTTTACCTATATAAATATGATAGTCGTGAGTCTACAATCTAAAAATCTATACAACCATACAACCATCCATACACCCATCCGTACATCCAGCCATACTTATCAACATCCGCATTTATTAAAATATATGTAGGATTTAATTTGAACCACGTACTCGTAGGTATGTAAAAATATATTGACCTTTCTGTACTACTCTCGTGTTTAGTCTATATTACCAAAAAGGACATGGCCGTGTTTGAAGATGCCGAGTCTATATATTCATGTCAATGTAAGTCAATATCTAGAATAATAAGAGGGTAACAGTCGACAAGTCGCTGTATCGTTAGTGTGTCTGTGGACTCCACCACATCGTGGGAAGGCGCCTCGCGTTATTGTCTCACCTTATCTATCAGATCTCGAAACTGAATTTCACGCTTCACACAAACCAATAGCACAAAATGCACAAGTACGGAAGTAAGGTTCGTATCAGTTCTTACCCGACTACGACGAAGCCAAAACCCACTGG
This sequence comes from Acrobasis repandana, assembly GCA_963576875.1. Lineage (NCBI taxonomy): Eukaryota > Metazoa > Arthropoda > Insecta > Lepidoptera > Pyralidae > Acrobasis > Acrobasis repandana. The sequence continues at coordinate 1,721,776 of OY756230.1, read as the reverse complement.
GTTTTGGTGCTCTCTATAGATAGACCATAAATGAATAAACTTAAAAAATAAAATAAATTGAATCATACCGCGTGGGGTATCAATACAATTTAGACCATATGCTAAAAAACCACTAGATATAAATATAAATTTTAACAATAACAAAATAGATTCAGTTGACACATTTAAGCTACTAGGAATAGTTGTAGATTCACACCTAAACTGGAAGAGCCACATTGAACATGTGAAAGCAAAACTTGCAAGTTTACTTACGCTCTTTATGAAATAGTACAAAGTACTAGCAAGGAAGCAGCTATATCAGCTAACTATGCTAATGCCTATTCCCAATTAAAATATGGCATCATTCTGTGGGGAAATAGTACAGATATGGAAGATCTCTTTCTAATGCAGAAGAAGTGTGTCAGAAAGCACAAATAAAAAACACTGAATGTGTACCATTTAAAAAAATATATAATTTACTTACTTTACCTTACCTATATATTTATGACATTTGTATGTTTACATACAAAAACATAATCAATTTTAAAAAGTTAAGGACATTCACAATATAAACACGAAACAAAAAAAATAATCTACATTTACCTAAATCGCGCATTGAAATGCTAAGAAAAAGTCCATACTACATGACTACTAGAATATTCAATAAACTTCCAACAGTTATAAAAAACGAAACTAAATTAAATAAATTTTCCAAATCCTTAAAGAATTATCTGACATCAAAATGCTATTATTCGATCAAAGAATTTTTAATGTTTAGAGCCAAAAAGAAATAAAATAACTAATAAAAAAAAATGCATGAATATTGAATAAACTATGTGGACTGCTCTATATAAATATATATATATAACAAATATAATATATATATATATATATAATTAAATTATGTAAAAATAAAACTGTGTACAAATATAATTATGCATGAAATAAAAAGTGACAGTGTTGTAAACCGTACAATTAAATTGAGTAAAGTAAATACTGCCATTGTAAATAAATACTTATTGTTATTTTAACATTTGCTATACCTGAAAAGGTCAATAAGAAGGACTGTGTAATTTGTAAGACCACATGTATTGTATTGTATTTGCTTTTTTCCCTTTTTATAAACCTTCTTTCTACTTCCATTGGCTGCTCTTACCATTTTTATGCGGACGACCTGCAAATTTACACTCAATCGTCAATCGATGAAATTGATTCGGGAATAGCGCGCGTTAACTCGGCTTTGTCAACTATCCTTACATGGTCCAATGAATTTGGTATACAAGTCAATCCGTCAAAGTGCCAAGCGATAATTGTAGGTAGTTCAAGACAAATCTGTCAGATTGACTTTGAGGTTATCGCACCTGTCACATTTAACAATTGTAGTATCCCGTACTGTAAAGCTGTGAAGGACCTTGGCTTCCATATCGATTCTACACTTAGTTGGATCACTCAAGTGGCTGAAGTCAGTCGTTCTGTCACTGTTGCCCTTCAACAGGTTAACCGCCTTCGGAACTTCCTGCCAATTAAAACGAAGATACTGTTAGTCCAAACATTAATATTACCTATTATTGATAACGCTGATGTGTGTTACCCTGATTTCAATGCAGATCTTCTCAATAAGCTTGATCGTCTAGTTAATAATTGCAGTCGATTTATTTTCTGTCTTCGCAAATATGATCATATAACTCCATTTCGCTCGGAGCTTAAATGGCTTTCCATCCGTGAACGCAGACAAATGTGAATTCTGTGCACTCTCTTTTCTATTTTTTCTAATCCAAAATCTCCTGAATATCTTAAATGCAAATTTCAATTTCTTTCCGACACTCATGATCGGCAGCTTCGTTCTACTGATACCCGTCTCCTTAGTATTCCTCTTCATCGCACACATTTTATGGCAAACTCTTTTACTGTTCAAGCTTCACGACTCTGGAATGCTTTGCCCGTTGACATCAAAGAAATTTCCACAAAATTTTCCTTCAAGAGAAGAGTACACTGTCATCTTCTACGAGTAAATTAGTCTCATTTTCTTATCTACATCATCATTCATTGTAGTTATGTGTGTATTTGTATTTATTTAATTATGTATATGTACGAGTATATATATATGTATATATATTTTATATGTATGCGTATATATATATATCTCTTTATTATGAGTATATATGCATGTATGTGTATTATTTGGTATAAGTATGTAATTATTTTGCGCCGCAACGAATTATCTGTTTATCCCTATGGTTGACTGGGAGAGAACGCTTTTAGCGTTAAGTCCGCCAATTGTAAGACAATTTCATTGTTAAACAATAAAGTTTAAAAATAAATAAATAAAACTAAATAAAGAATTGAATTGAATTGAAATGTACTTTTCAGTATCAAGTTTTAGTTTTTAATAAGATATACTTATCTTGTAAATTATTTTATCTTCTTGAAACGTCATTTATTGACTCTCAGTGATTTGTGCCAATAGATTGCATACAGGATAAAAAACGAAATAAAAAAACGCAGCAGTTGCAATGTACTTTTTGCATAACGGATAAGCCAACCGCAGCTTGTGAAATACGGAAGGAAGGGAAATTTCTACATTTTATTTTTATATAAGCTATCGGCGTAAATAAGGTTTATTTTAGAATAATCACGGTCAAGTGCGAGTTGCATTTGTTTACTCTAGGTTTTATAATTGCGCCATTGAGATTGTAAACTTGATGTTGTTGAGATTGACCGATGGATAGAATTCAAAAAAGAAAGTTGTTGCCAGTTTAGTAAAAGGAAATTTCAAAATATGATTTTCGAAAAAAAAAAACATGTTTTCGTACAATCTTTTATTGTGAGGCCTAAGTACTAATCTAAACTAGATGGGGTTGCGTCGTTTTATTACAGGGTTCCTATAGCCACCTTCCTGCTCCATCATCAGATCAGCTTCATGTCTATCTTTGTTTAGCTAACCCCAAAGTAAGTTTTACACTTATGTTAGTTATGGGATACTAATTCAACGATACTTTATTTTACTATAAAAATACATTTATATACATTACATATAGATATATATATACCCAAGACCCAGGACCATTTTGAAAAAGGCCATTTTCTTGGTTACCATGGCTGGGGATCGAACTTAGAACCTCCGGATTGGCAGACTAGCCTAATAACCGTTTCGCCACGGAGGTCGTCTATAGTCGGTCAGTGGAAAAAAAGTGAAAGAACCATGAAAAATTATTTACTGGTTTTACAAAAGAACCCTATAGGACTAAACACTGCATTATTTGGAAACGTATTTCATTGCGTAAACATTCCCGGTACTTTGCAGGATTTCACTTGAAACCTTTGAAACTTTAACTTTTTCGAGGGCGTTGAGTTCAGCTTTTGTAGAGGAGAAAAAAAGTATTTCACTCATTACATCAGAATTTGCTAGTGGTGATAGTCGTTTGTACCATTATTAAGGGTGACTGGTGCTTCTTCTTCTTTATAAATTAAAATCAGGACGATTGATTGCCCGTGGAGTGTAATGCAATGCTACCAATAGGTAGTATAAGTTAATGTACATTCTGTGTACTAAGTATCGGGAATTTGTCAATAAAACAAAAAATACAAATTATTCATCTAAATTTATTTTATCGCCTTCAAAGTAGGCCCCATCGCTTGCAATACAACATCTCCAACGCTTCACCCAGTCTTCCATACATTTTTCATAGGCTATTTGCGGTATGGCCTTTAGCTCATTCAGCGAATTTTCTTTTATGGCTTCTATCGACTCAAAACGTTTTCCTCGAAGAGGTAATTTTAACTTGGGAAATAAAAAAAAGTCAGACGGAGCCATATCAGGTGAATACGGTGCTTGGTCGAGAACTTTTGTTGAATTTTTTGCTAAAAATTCTTTCACTATAATGGCTGTGTGTGATGGTGCAGCATCCATGAGTTGTGTTGCCACAAATCTGGACGTTTTCGGCGGATACTCTCACGCAAACGCTTCATGACGCCTTAATAATATTCTTTATTCACTGTTTCTCCCTCAGGAAGGAATTCGGAGTGAACCACACCACGGTAGTCAAAAAATACTGTAAGCATCACCTTGATTTTGGAGCGACTTTGCCGCGGTTTTTTGGGTTTCGGCTCGTTTTCGAGACGCCATTCTGAAGACTGTTGGCTTGTTTGCATGTCGTACTCATAAACCCATGTCTCGTCGCCAGTTATTATACGTTTCATAAAGGTCGGATCCGTAGAAGCTCGGGAAACCATGTCTTCAGCGACATGCTTTCGCTGCGCTTTTTGAACGAAATTGAGCTCTTTTGGAACTAGTCGAGCGGCGACGCGTTTCATGCCTGAAATGTCAATGAGAATGTTGTGGACGGACTTAAAAGATATGTTTACCTCACTAGCCAACTCTCTCAGACTCATACGTCGATTTTCGAGCACTAGCTTCTTGATTCTGTCGATGTTTTCTTTGGTCGTAGCGGTTGAAGGTCTACCAGAACGAGGCAAGTCTACTACTACTTCTCGGCCTTCTTTAAAAGCCTTATACCATTCATAAGCCCTTGTTTTCGATATACACGATTCGCCGTAGGTATTTCGCAACATTTTTAGTAATTCACCACATGAAATATCATTCGAAACACAAAATTTAAGGCACACTCTTTGTTCAACAATATTTTCCATTGTAAAAATCGCCGAGAACTCAAAACTATGACCAACAAAAAGTGTAGTTTAAAACAAATTAAATGACAGATTCCGCTCAAATTTTGCGCGCTAAATCAGTACAGTGCTACCAACATGCAGTAAAAAAATTAGAACGACCTCTTTTCAGAGGTCTTTTTATTGACATATTCCCGATACTTTTTACACAGAGTAGTATTTATTTATTTAAACATAAGTGTATAAATTTCGGACTTAATGTCATATGGAGTTCTCTGCCAGTCAACCATCAGACTGTAGAGAAATGAATTCGGGCGGTGCGACAGAATGCGTAAACAAAATTTAAAAGTATAAATACCTGACTTGACTTAAGAGCGCGAATGACCCTGATAGTACTTAGAGTGATCTTAAATATTAACAATATTAACGAAATACTCACTCTGAAAGTTGATATTAAAACACAGCAAAGTTCAGGACTAACTCTAGTCTAGTCATTATGTTTCAAAAACCCGATTGCTTAAAATTGTATCTATAGAAAAAAATTGCGAAAATGCCTCCAAATCACCTCCGAATTATACAATTTTTAAATAACTCTTAAATATTGAACAATCAATATAAAAATCGAGAAACGCGTAAACCAGCTTCATTGACCCACCGCGATCTTCCTAGTCTCGCTTCGGCAAGAGTAAATTTGTGTGCGTGGAAGCGGGAGCAAAATTTAGATTATCCGCATCAAGCGCAGCCTTAAGGCGCTCAGGTGGGGCAGAGGGCTTCAACAGTGTTTCTTCATCGCGTCGGTATTTGGCTACGTGCCTTATTTCGGGCCAGGTTAGCCCGATATTCTTAATTTCCGCCGCAACTGTGCGTGTCGCCAGGTCTGCTTGCGACGGCCAACTTTTCCCTTGCCCTGGGGAGTCCACTCCAGGGCTTGCCTCGGGATGTGTGTGGGGTAGGGATCCTGAGAGTATGGCCTATCTTTGTCCATTTGCGTCGCATGATCTGCTAAATATAAATAACTACAAGTATAAAATAAGACTAATAAATTATACAACGTGCAAGGGACATACCCGTAAAATCGAACCACGGTTTATACTAGATCATTAGTCTATTGAAAGTAAAATAACATCTAAAGAACAAAAAAAAAATTCGGCCTTTCTGTATGTAAATTAATAAATATATAGGGACAAATCACACTGATTAAGCTAGCCCCAAAGTGAGTTTTTAAACTTGTGTTATGGGATACTAACTTAACGATACTATATTTTAAGATAAATACATATATAAATAAACACCCAAGACCCAGGTCAATTTGAAAAAGGGCATTTTCCAACTTGCCCTGGCTGGGGATCGAACCCAGAACCTCCGGATTAGCGGTCAAGCGTGTTAACCATTACGCTACGGAGGTCGTCAATGTAATTTTTTTTTTGTTTTTTCGACTGTTATTTTAATTTCTTTATACTTTAATGATCTAGTATAGCCCGTGGTTTGATTTATTACGGGTATGTCTCTTCCACTTTGTATACGTTTACTGTTTTGTAGCTTTTGCATCCAAAATAAGAGCGAAACGAACGAATTACCACAAATTGACAAACATCTAAACTTTCACATTTATAATATACTTAGTGAATCATAATGGTTCATTCTGTATGCTCATGGCAGTTAATGCAGACAAATGTGTTTTTGATACACATGTTAGTACAATAGGGATCCCTAAATAGTACGTACTAAAGGGCGCAAAGTGCCCACATCCGTCTTAAAAGTATCACTAACAGAGTACTGCGAAACACTTCGTAATTGCTGGTAAAACGGAATGCATGCATGAATGCCTCTCGGAAACAGTCAGCTTCCGATTATGATAGGTCCCTTCCACATTCAATTATCTTATATAACTAATAAGAACGCCATCTAGTGATGAGTAGCGGAACTACCGATACGACTTAATATCCGAAGCGCCATCTATTATTTGCTAGAGAAAGCCCTGACTTTCAAGCGTTAACCTCAGATAACTTTTAAACGGCTGAACCCATTTTCAACAAACATAGCGTGAAATCAAGTTCCCTTGCAGTGGGCAAGGGAACTTGATTTTACGTATAAAAATCCGCATCGAAATTGGTCCATCCGTTCGGGAGCGCTACGATGCCACAGACAGACCGACAGACACTAGCGTCAAACTTATAACACCCCTCTTTTTGTCGGGGGTTAAAAACTATCGTCGGTCGTAAAACAAACTGCTATTTCTTCTTGATTTCACATGGTTTTCGACATCATCGGGTGACCATTGACTTGAATATTATATTTGGAGAGGAAAAGGCGGGAAATTGCACCCTGGGCTCCGAAGCAGCTCAGCTGCAATCGGGAATGCGCGAATACGAAAATTAAGATTTACAGCGATTACGATATGACAGGTTACACACGTACATTATGCATTAATTAAGATTATGACAAAAAGTCGGCCCGAGACCATGTCGCCTGCAACGCCGCCCAAATATCAGGCCCAACTCAAAAGTATAAAAGTCCAGTAATATAATTATAGAAATTCGGATGGAAGGATAATCGTGGAAGGAAAGAGGGGAGGCCTTTGCCCGGCAGTGAGACATAGATGGGTGTGAGATATGAAAGAATCTCCTGAAAAAAAATAAGTCGGTTGTTTTTTTTTAGTAAAAATTTAATTACATATGTCCCGATCAGCATGGTCACTACGACCGCGAAAGCCTAAAATCATACCTACTCATTTAACTTGACCTTTGGCACCCTTTGGTAAACCCCAACTTTGTATATTGCGCGATTGCCTGGAACAAGGATGTAGATTACGAATTGTTATTGCACACCGCATGCCATTTAATTAAGGGGATACATACATTTTTCTGGGTCCAGTGCTGCCTCTATTTGAAATAAATTATTTAAAAGGAAACGGAAATATCATTTAAAATGTTGTCTTTGTGAAGCCCTAGATAACCCTTCAATAATATGAATAGAACTACTGTTTACAGTTTAAAGTGAGATCGTTAAGCTTTTCCACGTATTTTTGCCAAATGTGGCGGTTTTCCGCAAAAATGCGCAGAAAAGCTAAACTTTTTCACTTTAAACTGTAAACGGGTATTTCTCTATAACCTCGTAATCGGCTGTCCAGACCGTTTTTTTCGAAAAGTAACTTAATTATTAAAAAAAAAAATCACTTCTAATGAAACTTTAACCCCGAAACTTTACGGGCCCATTGTTCCATTGTTGCCATTCTAGACGTGATAGAAGCTTTAAAAATACAGTCCTCTGGCTGTCCCCATCACTGTATTCCCGCCTAGAAAGGATATTTACGAAAAAGTTATTGTAACTACATACATTTGGCAGTCAATATAATAAGAAAAATAATACAATTAATATTATTTTCGTAAAACAAGGTCTCATTACGAATTTTATTATATCAGACAGTCCCCTGAGAAAAATTTAAATCCATAATTAAAAAAATATATAAATCTTTACAAACTTTTTTTGAGAGAAATGAAACGCAATCATTGTGAAGTTGGCAACTTTGCCGAATGCGGCGACGAGACGCTATTTTGTTTAGTGTCAGAGCGTCATTTGTGAGGTGAACACGCGTTTGGTCCGCTACCACACACAGTCCTCTGGTAAGTAATAATATTTATATGTTAATTACTTTCATTATCGCTACATAGTGTACTGTTTTATTATTTATGTCTTAATTGATCGGTAGGTTCTTAAAAACCTGTTTTACATCAGTTTTGTAAATATTGTGAAATCTAACCTAAATACACAGTCCTCTGCCTGAAAATGCAGCAGGGGACTGTTTTTTACAACAGGGGACTGTTTATTTTGCGTATCGGTTATTGTTTTTATGTATTGTTTGTGTAAATTTATCCGCTAGTTTATTTTATTAATGTGTGTGTTTTATTAATGTAAGAATCTCCAAAGTATTATTGCTTCGCATTATTTTCCTTTATAAACTTATATTATTTTAACAGGCCAATCGAACACACAATGATATGGCTCCTAAAAAGAAAAAGTTATCTAAAGGAATTATTACAGAAAAAGAGAGAAGCAGAGAAACTACGATACGAAATAAGAAAAATAACCCTGAAAAGTGAAAACAAATGAGGGAAAAGGAGAAGTTAAAGCACCAAAAGAAAGAACTTGAGCACAGAGCTGCCTTAAATAAGTGGAAAGAACATTGTACTGTATACCGAGTCACAAAACTAAGACTGAAAAGCGTTACTAATACTTTTGTACGAGAAAATACGCCGTTATCAGATCGAGAAGCAGTCAACAAGACCCAGTTCTCACTTCCCTTTTTTTTACTCCAGTTCCAGTTCAAATAGCTCCAGCTCCAAGCCCAGCAGTCTTCAGCAAAGAAAAAAGAAGCCACAAAGCGACGAAAGAAGTTTACCAGTGATCGAAATAAAAAGATCGCACGTATGGTATTGGAGCAACATGCAAAAGCACAGCTGATTTTGTTGTTAATTCTGGAGGCAACATCAACAATATTGATCAGTTAGTTAAAGTAATCCAAGAGCGATGTTTTGGCATCACATGTATTGCAATTGACGGTTAAGACATCCAGGCAATGGTCAATCAAGTTGAAGAGGAAGCGGCCGATCAGAAGGGTTTAAAGACACTTTAAATGTGCATCAGGTCGCAGGTGTTTATTCCAGCACCATCCTCGGCCTTCAACTAAATGCAAAACACTTTATAATGAAAAGCACTAGCTGCTTTTGCAACAGCAGCGAATCTTGTAAGCATTAAGATTGGCAGTATCACCTTTCCTGTAAAATCTAGATGGAAAGTAGAAGAAGTGTTTACAGAATCTGAACCGGAAGGAAGATCTTGAATCTGCTAAGCTTGGTGGGTTACTCCAAAAGCGGCACGCAAGACGTACGTGACTGCGTATCCGCGTTTCATAGTCAAGCAACATTGAGCTTAATACATAATGATAAAGTCTAATTGGGCTTGACATAAAAATAGGACGTCACTATCGGATGACTATCGTATTATTTTAGAAGTAACCCACCTGAATTGACACCTACATCAAACAAGTCCTCTCAAAGATTGGATAATGTTATAGCAGGAATGAGTGGCATTTAGAATTCATGTTACAATACTGAGGATTACGTCCTTATGCTGCCGTAATTAACCAGTTTGATGACGATGAAGACGACGTACGTGTTACTTTCCCCAAGATTTGTGACCAAAAAGTGCTGATCTTTAGAATGGATGATAATTCAACTGGTCCAAAAGATGGATAATCCTAACTTGATTTTGAAGGGAAATAAAAAAAATATTTTATCAGTTTTCTACTTAAATAAATGTCTTAGAGCGCTAACTTTTTAAAATGTTAAGTTAATTGTGATTAAGCTTTTTATGTGTATAATTGATTTAGAAAAATTCTTGGGGTTTGATTGGAAATATAATACAATACAAAAATCTTTATTGCACCAAATAAGATTTACAAATACAGGACAATGTCTATAATATAAGGTACAAGAGACTGCCTTATCGCCGAAGCAATCACTTACAGGCAATCCTAAAGAGATCTCAGTTGAAATATCATATATTTGAGAGAAAAGACTTTTCTAATCATTTTATTAATAAAAATAAGTATTTCAATGAATACTGCATAAAGCATTTAATGATTGATATTATTAGAATAAGACTGTTTATTTTAATAAGTACAAAATGTTACTAGCACTTAGGGTTACATTTTTTGATATAAATGTTTAAAAATAGTTATATTTTGTATTATTTTTTTTAAAAAAAACTGTTGATTATTGAAGCGAAAATATGTCATAAAAAAAATTTGATTAATGTTAAATGATTTTTGTTAAGTACAACAGTCCTTTGTCTCACGTAACAGCCCCCTCTCACGTTTAAAACAGTCCCCTGATGCCTAAAACAGTCCCCTGTCATGATTTTTTGGAAAATCGTGAATAACTCGGAAAATACGTATAAATTAAGTGGGCCTCTTTATCTAACTAAAATAATAGTTAATTTTCTTCGAAATAGGACACGGTTTTTTGGAAAATAGCAAAAATAATTGCCAGGACAGCATTTGTATGAGACCTGTACGAGCTTACAGAGAAATACCCAAACAGAAGTTCTTAAAATAGTTTAAAGGGTTAGGGTATAGGCTAGGGCTTCACACAGTCAAAATTTTAAATGATATCTCCTTTTCCTTTCAAATGATTTATTTCAAATGGGGGCAGCACTGGACCCCGGAAAATTCATGTACGGCCTTAAATAATGTGTAAATCCCAAAGACTGGGGTTTCCATGAGATAACGTGCGAGTTTCGGTATGTTTGCGTATGAGGAAGTAGTTGCAATTTTTAAGGTACCTACTTATATGACAATTATGTGTATGTGTTACCGGCCAAACCCGATTTCAGGACAAACTAGTTTTGCCTAGGCTAAACTAGTTCTTCATATACGCGATAGGATTAGCTGGTATTGCCTAGACCAAACTAGTTTGTCCTAAGCCCGATGGGATAAACCAGTTTAGGCTAGGCCAAACTAGTTGGTCCTGATATAAATACGCACATTTCAGGATAAACTAGTACTGGCCTAGTCTAAACTCATTTAGCCTTGTCGAAAATAACTGAGCGAACATGTATAAGGACTGTACACTCAGTTGGATCAGGACAAGGTTTTGTGAGATGCAGCTGCAACAAAAACTGTTCCACAAACAGATGCAAGTAAGCAATGATACTCTGCAATTCTAAGTGCCATCAAAGTAAACCATGTAAAAATAAATATCAATTTTAATGAAATAAAATAATAAAATATTCTCTATCTAAATATTTTTTTTATAAAAAGCACTAATATTTGTTATAGGTAATTGATTGTTTATTTTAAAAACACTTCATTATTAGTTGTTATGATTGTTTGTATTACCAATTATCCATTAGTTTTAACGATTAATCATTATCGTTTTAGTAAAAATAATTATTTTTCCAATTACAGAGCATTTTATTTATTTTATCTATTTATTTTGGTTTTCTAGGTAATCTATAATGATTAGATTAGGCTATACCAGTTTATCCTGGAATGTGCGTATTTATATCAGGATCTACTAGTTTGGCCTAGCCTGAACTGGTTTATTCTATCGGGCTTAGGACAAACTAGTTTGGTCTACGCAATACCAGCTAATCCTATCGAGTATAGGAAGAACTAGTTTAGCCTAGACAAAACAAGTTTATCCTGAAATCGGGTTTGGCCGGTAACATATGCAGTAAATCTAGATTACCGCCATTTTTAATTTAGTACAATATAACGCTAAAATAAAAAAAATGTGTTTTGCTTTGCGGCTTTAGACTCTGTCTGCTTAGAGACGCTGGACCAAGAATGCTCTGTCTACCCCATTACGGATAAAGACGTGATAGTGTATCAGTATCAGTAGATTACCGCTGGTATGTGTAAAGCAAGCAGAGTTAACTGTGTTCTTTACTCTGTGGTTTGTGTGCTCTCGATCTGGATGTCGGGCGGCGTAGTGTAGGTATATTCTTTGATGTCGGTCCGGTCTGGGTCTGGAATTAATCTTTCAGCAGTGTTATTCTCATATTTATTGTTCTTCATCTTAGTTTCTATCTGCAAACCTGTCTGGATTTGGGCCTAGCTCTTTTTATCTTCCACAATTAGAATGTAAAAAGTTTCATTCCTCTAAAAATTTTACAAAAAATCCGTTTATTTATGATTGTATCTAGTTAAAAAATGTAAGTAAACAAGTTAGATAGATGATAATAACGGAGTAAAAGAATACCGTTCTGCACCCACCCAGACAGCCATTGCGCTTCGTCAAAACACAAAAACAATTAATCATCGAGACCTGTTTCGTCAAAACATTCGAGTAATGTATTGGTACAGAGAAGGACAAATACAGAGTCTCAGTTTTATGATAATGATTTGTTTCTTGTAAAATATTAAGCATTATCTGTAAGACTTTATCATGTTTTCTAAAAGAAAACTGTCTGTAAAGAAAATCTATGTTATGAACAAAATTTACAATGTTTAATTTGATCAGAGCATAATTAATGATACCTACAGACGTAAACTGCATACAAAACTACTTTTAAGCCGGCTGTAAGCACTTTTTAGGAAATTTTAATTTGTAATTCTATTTTTATTAACAATGCATAAATCTGGCACTTGTTGTAATAAATAATCTATGTAATGGTCATATTTCAATGAAAGTCTGATTTTGGGTCAATTAAAAATACGGTAAAGGTTTTAAGTAGGTATGTCTTAACATAATGTGGACATTAACTTTATTAATACTCGTATTAATGCATTTTTGTTGTATAGAAATGTTTGAGACACTTCCCGGTTTCCGATTGAGGTGAGCTTTTGTATGCTAATGTATATCAAATGACAATGCAATATTATTATAACAAGAAGCTGATCTGATGACGGAGCCGGAAGGTGGTTATAGTAATTCTGTAATTAAACGACGCAACCCCATCGAATTTGAGCTTATTACATTTGCCTTGATTAATACTTAGGCCTCACAATAAAAGATACAAAATATGTTTTTTTTTTTTCGAAGAACTTGCAATGCTTTATGTTCTAGTAAGTCGGTTTTAACTTGTACTCTAGTTAGTTACTCTGTGCTTAGCCTTCGTCACTTATGCAAATACGCATATTACCGAGTTGTTTACGTTACAAAAACGTCGGTTTGATGCAGTCGCGTTTCAGGGAACCACTGCCAAGGCTGGTGCAGCCGGATACGATTTTAATGGGTAAACTGCACTGGTTTTACCTACATTACAATACAACTTAGTCCAATTAATGTTCGGCCCCATATTACCAATCAGGGTCTAAGTCTGAACCAACATTGTTTTAATTTTAAAGCCTATTGGTGTTATGTCCCACTGCTGGGCAAAGCCTATATTTCTTCACTCACCTCTGAATGCTGCAAGTGTTCCTCAGGACTTTATTCGCGTACTTGGGAACACTTTAAATAGCCGGGTACAAAATCAACCTGTACCCCAGACCTGTACCTATACATATATATATGTCGCAGTTGGATGGTATAAACCGCTAATTCACTAAACCTCTAGGTGTTTGGCATTACTACTCGGTTTCGTAAAACAGCGTTAAATAACACATTACATATATTATAACATACATATATTATACATACATATATTATAAATCAACATACCTGTATATACATACATTCTACCTACATTAGCTAGTGTATTGGTACTTTTCAATGTTGAGTTAGGTCACAAACGACATAATGACTTTCAGGAAATCGTAATTAAGGCGCTTGTAAACATTTTCCGATTTCTGCAAACCGTTTTGTTTGCTCAGACGATTGTTGCGTTTTCAAGTACTTGCTAGCGTAGCACGACGGTATAATAGGCATAATGACATGATGACTGAAAAATTATTTTTGGCCCATCGGTTAGATTATAAAAAAATATTGTGCACATATTTTTTATTTTCTCTGACAAACAATAAATGACGAAGATACAGCGAATTGAACACGCTTTCGTACAATTATTACACATCGGCCGACGTCACAACACACTGGAACTAAGATACGTACCTTGTATCTTTGTGAATTTTTACTTTTTTGATAAACTGAAAAATATGGATACATTATTTTTGGATAATGTAACTAACAGACTAATTAGAATAAAACTTTTGTGACCCAGTCATCATCCCTATTGATTGGAAGGTATTTTAGAAGGTACTTTTTATGTACTTGCGACCCACCTCGATTATAAACTCTGTTCTTTTTGAAAATATAGAACTACATTGAAAGAGATTGAGCCGTTTAGGAGGTAAAACTTATAGTTACTTATATGTAGTAAAGTATTTAGCAAAATGAACCGATTTATTTATGAGTACCGATATTGATACGTAAGTAAAAACAGATAAGCACTATTGCAGGATTTCCTTAAAATGTACTCAGCAGGAATCGGGGAATAACGGGAAATATGTAACCGGGAAAGGATCGGGACATACTGCATTGCGCTTATTTTTCACGAAGCGACGTTCGTGATTGCTTTAGAACGCCTTGGCCAAATACCATTTCTAGGAAATGTCCTGAATTTTCTAGGCGTTTTGAGTGGACTGGCATTTTTTACACGTTATGGATTACAGTAAACAGTATAACAATTTACTTATACATCGGACTTACTCTTGTTAACTTGACATCTACCTATAAGACTCATTTGTCAGTATCAACCTGATTTGGGTGGGTAATTGTTTAAACCGGATACTTATGTTCACGTAATAAGACTGAACACTACAAAATGATTATTGATATACGATAAACGGGTAACTAACGTAAAAGTCAGCTATTGGCCGACATGCTACGCATCGCTAACGTCAGTGCGGCTACGTCTTCGTGTATGCGTCAAGAGTCACAATCGCCCTGATAAAGGCCTCCCTCCGTTTATGGTCGAAACATGTTGGTCATTACCTGACTTTTTATGTGACTTTAGTTTTATGATATAATCAGATATTTATTACAGGTATATCTTACCAACACATGTGTCAGATTGTTCTATCTGCCTAAATAATTGCCATCTTGTGATTATACCGATTATTAACTTTGACTTGATACATAATTTTTTCGGGGTCCAGTGCCATTTGAAAGAAATTATTACAAAGGAAACGGAAATATCATTTAGAATTTTGTCTTTGTAAAGCCCTTAAAACTATTTTATGAAGTACTGTTTACAGTTTAAAGTGAGAACGTTAAGGCCCCGCCAGTTCAGAGCCAAGAAAACTGTGAGTGTTTTTAAAAAATCACTGTAATTAAACTACTTCCTACAGTTTATTCCTCAAAAATTTTACATAAGAATCTTAAGGCTTTTCTACAGACACCCACAATATCCAAAACACGATTGAGCATTTTTGGCTCGATAGAAAAAAAATCACAAACATACCTCTAAATTTGCCTTTATAATACATATTACTATTTTATACAATCACCTGTGTTTTTTTTCTATCGAACCAAAAATGCTTAATCGTATTTTGGCTATTGTGGGTGTCTGTACAAAATCCTTAAAATATTTATGTAAATTTTTTGAGGAATAAACTGTAGTAGTTTATTATCTGATTTTTCAAAAACACGCACAGTATTACAAATTGTGAACCCACCTCGCCTTAAGCTTTTCTTTGCATCCTTACGGAAAACGGCCACTTTTGGCAAGTTATCCTAACTATCCCAACTAATATTATAAATGCGTTTGTGAGTTTACTATACAAAGTGAGTTTGTATATTTGTTTGTTTGTTACCTCTTCACGCTTTATCTACGGAACCAATATTTTTGAAAATTCGCATACAAATAGTTAAGAGTACTGAGAAGAACATAGGGTACCTTTCATCCCGGAAAAATTTAATGTTCCCGTGGGATACGCGAGTGAAGCCGCGGGCAAAAGCTAGTAGAAAGATAAAGTTCCACCGGGGTCACCCCTCGATTTCAACACAGACATTACGTGCGTGAACACTACAAAGTATTTGAAGATGATATTTCTTCCCTTTCAGAACATGTCTGGCAGGTGAACGTACAGAAGAAAGGCCTAGGGGCGTCCAAGAACATCCAGGGGCTTTACAACCTGTGCCTGACAGACAAGACCCTCACCCTGGTGAAGATCAAGAGCCACAACAACGTGATTCGGGAACTAGCCATCCCTGAGCGCATAGAGTACTCTTTGAAGAACATTCGGAGGTAAGATATAGGACGGTTACAACATTTTTAGGTTTTTGGACGTCTACGAAACGATACTAAATTATATGGCCCTTATGTCAACTGCCGTTATTACGAACTTGGCCCCCAATCAAAGCCCCAGCCTTATTTAAAAAATTATACGATTGTCGTCCGATAGCATCTTAGAATTACTATACCCGTGTGGTTCCGGGTTAGAATAGAATCACTCCATCTCTTTCTGTGGATGTCGTAAGAGGCGACTAAAGGACTAAGCACAAACATCTCGTGCTACAATTGCATTCCCAAGGAGGGGTAACATCGGGCGGCGGCCGGTAACACTTTTCGCACAAATACATTCCCAAAGAGGGTTGACATCAGGCAGGCGGCTGGTCGTAAAGCTATAGCCAAATTTTTTAAACTGTACCGGCTATTTCTTCTCCATTTTGCAAGGTCTTTGGCATCCTTGGGTGACCATTGACATGCATGTTATACAGGCTGGCTTTTTAACCACCAGCCAAATTTTTTGAGTAAGTTCAGTCCATGATGCTGAACCACTTTCCATAAAAATAATCGTTGAAAAATGAAAAAAAATATATTTGGCTTTCCATACAAATCAGCGCTCAGTCAAATGGATTTTGTATGGGAGGACGAAAAATTTTTATCGATTTTAATAACTTTTTTTATAGAAAGTAGTACAGTATCATGGACTGAACTCGCTCCAAAAATTTGGCCGGTGTTTAAAAAGTCATCCTGTATTTGGAGAAGAAAAAGCGGGAAAGCGCACCCTGGGCTCCGCGAAGCACCACAGCTGAGGATGCAACCGGAAACGCGCTTAAGACGAAGAAGCATCTTAAAATTACTACGCCAAGCAAAATCAGACTTTATCATCATAATGTAGCGTTTATTGTTGCTTGACACTGCAACGTTGACTGGACACGTAGCTACTTGTTGTTTTTGTGCAGCTTTTGGAGCAAAGACATCGAAATCTCTTAGCACTCAAAAGGTTTTAAGGAAATAAGCATCATTCATCATCTTCCTCGCCTTTTGGAGTTTATGTCGAGTCCCTCTATCGTTTCCTATAGTTTGCCATATTAGGACTACCCTTTCCTTCATGTCTAGGTTCACATGTCTTTCTAGGTCGTCCTCTATGGTAGAGGCAAGCTAAAAAGAAAAAAAAATGGTCTTTGGCAGATGCGGCGATTCGGAGTGCTTCTTCTACATGGAGGTGGGGAGGCAGACGTCCACCGGCGCTGGGGAGCTCTGGATGCACTCGGACGACTCCAACATAGCACAGAGCATGCACTCCACGATATACCTGTGAGTACACTATAATAAACAAATATCCACCTTACAAGTCACACCTCCTACTTGTAAAAAAAACTTCTACCTGGTAGAGACTAGAGACCTGGGCAGTCTGGAAGTATCTCAATAGACTCCGGGCTGGTGTTGGGAGGTGTGGAGAAAACCGAGTTAAGTGGAGTCAGGCTGATAACGACCCTTGCGATTGCGGTGCCATTCAGTCGATGGACAACCTTCTGTCGTGTTCGAGCTGTGACCTACCTCATGTACCATTGAGGATCTTAATGAGGCTAACTAATACGCTTATAATAATCGAATTATTCGAATGATAGAAAATTCCGCATTCGAGTAATCATTTATCATTCGAATAAAAATAATCATTCGAATGAAATTTCGGTATTCAAATTAATCATAGATCAATTATCATTCGGTCGAAAGTAATCATTCGAATGAAATATCGGTATTCGAAATAATTATTTAAATATTCATTCGAATACTTATTCAATAGTATAAATGTTACTTGCTTGATGATTGCAGCTTACCGTGTTTTATTTAATTTTATTAGCGATTTGAGTTTTCCTTTAATTGTTTTGTTTATTGTTTTAAGTAAGTGGTAAGTTCATTAGTTAGATTGTTTAAAACATTTATTGAAACATATCAAATTAGTTGCTGTAAAAAAAACCTTAAAATTTTATTTAAAAAAAATAAAAGAATATACATAAATTAAAGTTAAAAATTTATGATATTTTGAAAGGTTTCTAATCATTCAAATATTTTGACTGCACATTTTCCACAATCGAATAATTCGAATACGGTCTTAAGGCTCCTCTCTTCTTATTTCTCATTTTTGGTACTCACAATGATTGTGTTTTCTACAAAAGTAAAGGACGTGGACTAAAATAATTTTATATCATCTAATATAGACTATCATGCGTCTATGTTAAATAATGAATAATCATGCGTCAAACACCTCTACTATGCCAAATGGCAATTCGATTCATCTGTATGCACGATTATAGAACAAATGGCAAAATAAATCAAAAAAGTACTGAGCGCAATTTTGTCATAATGAAACTGAAAAGAGATTGCGCTCAGTACATTTTTGATTTATTTTGCCATTTATTCTATAATCGTGCATAAAGTTGCACAAAATTTAGCTTAATTCTTGCTTTTTGTAGTTAAAAAAATCTACTATTAAATATTCATTCCGATTTAGATATATAGAAGCGACTAGCTTTTCGGGCGCTGCGCGGGCTGCAAGCAGCCCGCGGTCTTTCGTGCAGCTGTTGAAGTTGGTTGGAATCTTATTTGCAGTTGAGAGAATAGGTAAGGTGCTAAAGTCAGTATAAAAAAAATAAAAACGTATACGGGCAGCCATCTTGGAATCAGATTTTGTTTGCAGTTTTGAGTTCCGCGGGGTGCTTTACCCCAGCATACAAAATTTCAGACCCCTTCGATGTTTCAGTAGGACGTTATGAACGAATCAAGTTAAAATTCTAAAATCCAGACGCCATCTTGGATTAAAAAAAAAGTGCCAGATTTGGTTTCCGCACTCCAAAAAACCTTTGCATACTGAATTTCAGTGAAATCGGAAGCAGTCGACTGTTGGCGGCCATCTTGGAAAATTTAAAAAAAAACGCTCAGCGCTTGGTGGGAGTGGCTCAGCCTAGGGCCTCGCCATGCAGCTCGGCCTGCGGCCTCGCGGGGGAGCTCAGCCTTCGGCCTTCGGCCTCAGGCTTCGCTTAGTGATTTGGGGGGGGGGGGGTTGTCAGGAGGGGCTCGGGCTTCGCCCTCGCCACGCAGCTCGGCCTGCGGCCTCGCGGGAAGCTTAGTTTTCGGCCTTTGGCCTCTGGCTTCGCTTAGAAACTTGAGGGGGGGGTTCTGGGGGAATGGGGGAGGTCAAGAGGGGCTCGGGCGTCACACTCACCACGCAGCTCGGCCTGCGGCCTCGCGGGAAGCTTAGTTTTCGGCCTTTGGCCTCTGGCTTCGCTTAGAAACTTGAGGGGGGGGGGGTTCTGGGGGAAGGGGGGAGGTCAATAGGGGCTCAGGCTTCACCCTTGCCACGCAGCTCGGCCTTCGGCCTCGCTTTCCGCTTGACCTGCGGTCTCGCGGTACACACTCGGGAATTGTCATTGTATGGCGGCCATCTCGGATTTTGAAAAAAATGAAAAAACAGATGACAGTCGTCAAATTGCTTACAACCCCCTACATTTTGGAAAAAAAATCACACCCCTAACCCTAACCGTTTTTGCAGGCCGTACCTCGTCCACATTAAGATCTGATAATCTTCAACATGTCCGATTTTTCTAGTACTCACTGGAGCACCCTCTAAACGACCATACATCAATCATTACCCCACCCACCCGGGAACAGGTCAAACAACTATGTCAATCAGTGAGTCAGTCAGTGGTAATGTAGGTTTATATATATACTAGCTTTTCGGGCGCTGCGCGGGCTGCAAGCAGCCCGCGGTTTTTCGTGCAGCTGTTGAAGTTGTTGGAATCTTATTTCCAGTTGAGAGAATAGGTAAGGTGCTAAAGTCAGTATAAAAAAAATAAATACGTATACGGGATACGTATCTTGGATCAAATTTTGTTTGCAGTTTTGAGTTCCGCGGGGTGCTTTACCCCAGCATACAAAGTTTCAGTCCCCTTCGATGTTCCAGTAGGACGTTATGCACAAATAAAGTTAAAAATTTAAAATCCAGACGCCATCTTGGATTCCAAAAAAATGTTAGATTTGGATTCCGCGATTCAAAAAACCCTTGCATACTGAATTTCACTCAAATCGGACGCAGTCGACTATTGGCGGCCATCTATGAATTTTAAAAAAAAAACGCTTATCTCTTGATGGGAGTGGCTCGGCCTACGGCCTCGCCACGCAGCTCGGCCTGCGGCCTCGCGAGAAGCTTAGTTGGCCTCTGGCTTTGCTTAGAAACTTGAGGGGGGGTTCTGGGGGAAGGGGGGAGGTCAAGAGAGGCTCGGGCGTCACCCTCGGAACGCAGCTCGGCCTGCGACCTCGCTTTCCGCTCGACCTACGGTCTCGCGGTACACACTCGGAAATTGTCCTTGTATGGCGGCCATCTTGGATTTTGAAAAAAATCAAAAAACAAATGACAGTCGTCAAATTGCTTACAACCCCCTACATTTTGAAAAAAAAATCACGCCCCTAACCCCAACCGTTTTTGCAGGCCGTACCCCTTCCACATCAAAATCTGATGATCTTCAAAATGTCAGATTTTTCTGGTACTCACTGGAGCACCCTCTACACGACCATACATCAATCATTACCCCACCCACTCGGGAACAGGTCAAACAACTATGTCAATCAGTCAGTCAGTCAGTGGTAATGTAGGTTTATATATTATAACTAGCTTTTCGGGCGCTGCGCGGGCTGCAAGCAGCCCGCGGTTTTTCGTGCAGCTGTTGAAGTTGTTGGAATCTTATTTCCAGTTGAGAGAATAGGTAAGGTGCTAAAGTCAGTATAAAAAAAAAAAAAAACGTATACGGGCCGCCATCTTGGAATCAAAATTTGTTTGCAGTTTTTAATTCCGCGGGGTGCTTTACCCCAGCATACAAAATGTTATACCCCTTCGACGTTTCAATAGGACGTTATGAACGAATAAAGTTAAAAAAATTAAAATCCAGACGCCATCTTGGATTCCAAAAAAAATATCAGATTTGGATTCCGTGACGCAGAAAACCCTTGAATTTTGAATTTCAGTCTAATCGGAAGCAGTCGAGTATTGGCGGCCATCTTGGAAAATAAAAAAAAACGCTCAGCGCTTGGTGGGAGTGGCTCGGCCTACGGCCTCGCCACTCAGCTCGGCCTGCGGCCTCGCGAAACATCTCAATCTTCGGCCTTCGGCCTCAGGCTTCGCTTAGTGACTTGGGGGGGGGGTTCTGCGGGAAGGGGGAGGTAAGGAGGGGCTCGGGCTCCGCCCTCGCCACGCAGCTCGGCCTTCGGCCTCGCGGGGAGTTTAGTTTTCGGCCTTTGGCCTCTGGCTTCACTTCACTCTGGCGTGACTTGGGGGGGCGGGGTACTGGGGGGAGGAGGGAGATCAAGAAGGGCTTGGACATCACCCTCGGAACGCAGCTCGGCCTGCGGCCTCGCTTTCCGAGAGCTTAGTTTTCGGCCTTTGGCCTCTGGCTTCACTTAGTGACTTGGGGGGGGTTCTGGGGGGAAGGGGGAGATCAATAGGGGCTCGGGCGTCACCCTCGGAACGCAGCTCGGCCTGCGGCGTCGCTTTCCGCTCGACCTACTGTCTCGCGGTACACACTCGGAGATTGTCCTTGTATGGCGGCCATCTTGGATTTTGAAAAAAATCAAAAAACAAATCACAGTCGTCAAATTGCTTGCAACCCCCTACATTTTGGAAAAAAAATCACACCCCTAACCCTAACCGTTTTTGCAGGCTGTACCTCGTCCACATTAAGATCTGATGATCTTCAACATGTCCGATTTTTCTGGTACTCACTGGAGCACCCTTTACACGACCATACATCAATCATTACCCCACCCACCCGGGAACAGGTCAAACAACTATGTCAATCAGTGAGTCAGTCAGTGGTAATGTAGGTTTATATATTATAATATATATATATATATATATATATATAATAGAAGCGATATATATATATACATGGAAGCGGAAATCACAAATGATTTCCGCTTCCATGTTAAGTGCTAAAATTAATCAAAAAGATATATATTTCAATAAAAATAAATTTATGAAAAATCATCATATTTACACTCAATAAAAACAGACCTCAAAAATGAAATTCCTTAGTCGCCGTGAGGCGGCCGAGGCGTATGGACGTGGGAGCGCTGTCAAATTTTTGACGGACCTCTCGCTCTAACAGATCCCTTTCTCTCACTCACTATGTAATGACGTACGGATCCGTCTTGACTGTAGCTCTACTTATTATAATTATATTATGTCGACCTCCGTGGCGTAATGGTTAACACACTAGATCGCTAATCCGGAGGTTCTGGGTTCGATCCCCAGCTAGGGCAAGTTGGAAAATGGCCTTTTTCAAATTGTCCTGGGTCTTGGGTGTTTATCTATATATGTATTTATCATAAAATATAGTATCGTTGAGTTAGTAACCTAGGTAGTAGTTAAGGTAGTAAAACAGGAAAATCGTGTGAGGAGGGCGGGAGAATTATCTGACCCGTGCACGCCGCAGTGTGGAGTAAGGCAGGGGGGGCTTAGCTCACAATTGCTTTTCAACCTTTATATTAACGCACTTTTAGAAAAACTAAGTACCACACGGGCGGGTTGCTATGTTGACGGGGTGTGTGTCAACAACATATCATATGCAGATGACATGGTACTTCTGGCGCCATCTGTTGGCGCTTTGCAGGAGCTCCTTGATATATGTCAGTCTTACGCTGCCTCACACGGCCTTGTTTACAATGTAAAGAAAACAGAGTTCATGGTTTTTAAGTCGGGCACCAAGTGTCCTGATACAGTGCCTCCAGTCTCATTAAATGGAGTTGAATTAAAGCGGGTATATAAATTTAAGTACCTAGGACACTGGGTAACAGACGACCTAAAAGACGATGTAGACATGGAGAGGGAACGCAGAGCATTGTCAGTTAGGGCGAACATGCTGGCTCGAAAGTTTTCTCGATGTACAGATCCGGTTATAATAACACTTTTTAAAGCCTACTGCACATCTCTGTACTCGGGTGCCCTTTGGTTCAGGTATCCTCAAAAAGCTTACAATGCTCTGCGAATCCAATACAATAATGCCTTCAGAATTCTGTTGCGACGGCCACCGTTTTGTAGTGCGTCAACTGTGTTCACCGTCGCCCATACTAACGGGTTTGACGCGGTTTGGCGCAAGAAATCTGCAGCACTGCTGCGCACGGTTCGATCCAGTCGCAACAGTATTCTGAGTGCGATAGCCGAACGATTTGACAGTCCACTTATTAGGGGGCTCATAGATCGAACCCGGTCGCTTTTAGCAATACAGTACTAACATGGTGTAAGGGTGCCGTTTTTACACTTGCAAACCATGTTAAATGCTCGTTAGGATTGCTGTATATTTAGATAGGTTTAATTTCTAACATAGAATAAGTACCATTGTTACTAACACCTGGGCCTATGTTGTCTTAAATAAAGATTATAATTATTATAGTATCCCATAACAAAGTTTAAAACTTACTTTGGGGCTAGCTTAATCAGTGTGATTTGTCCCTATATATTTATTTATTATTTATTTTTATGTACTATACTATAAAGCTAGACTTACCACTCATTGTCTCACTGATTATGTTGTTTGACCTGTTCCCGGTTGACAGGGGGAATGACTTTAAGTGGAATGTGTAGAAGTCGGGGGTCGAGTACCAGAAAAATCTGACATTTGTTGATTTGGACAAACCTGATGTGGAAGGGATGTCGAGGGAATATAACCGGCCGCTATGCTTGGGTTTTGTGGACTATGAAAAAGCCTTCGATTCGATCGAAACATGGGCCGTGCTTCAGTCTCTCCAGCGATGCCGTATTGACTATCGGTATATCGAAGTGTTGAAGTGTTTATACAGTAACGCCACTATGTCAGTCCGAGTACAGGAGCAGTACACGAGGGCTATTCCACTGCAAAGAGGTGTGAGACAGGGAGACGTTATATCTCCGAAACTGTTCACCGCTGCACTGGAAGATGCCTTCAAGCTCCTGGAATGGAAAGGACTTGGCATCAACATCAATGGCGAGTATATCACTCACCTTCGATTCGCTGACGATATAGTTGTCATGGCAGAATCCATGGAGGACTTAAGTACTATGCTCGGAGACCTTAATAGAGTTTCCCAACAGGTGGGCCTTAAAATGAACATGGACAAAACGAAAGTAATGTCGAATGTCAATGTTGTGCCCATACCTGTTTCTGTTGGGAGCTCCACCCTCGAAGTTGTATACCAGTATACCTACCTGGGTCAATCGATCCAGGCAGGAAGTTCCAGCTTCGAGGAAGAGGTCTTTCGACGAATCCGACTCGGCTGGGCAGCGTTCGGGAAGTTACGCAGTGTCTTCTCATCCAAAATACCTCAGTGCCTTAAGACGAAAGTTTATAATCAATGTGTGTTACCAGTGATGACTTATGGCTCCGAAACGTGGTCCCTTACTATGGGTCTCATAAGAAGGCTCAAGGTAGCTCAACGCGCTATGGAGAGGGCTATGCTTGGTGTTTCTCTACGTGATCGAATCAGAAATGAGGAAATTCGTAGGAGAACAAAAGTCACGGACATAGCCCAGCGGATTAGCTCGTTGAAGTGGCAGAGGGCGGGACACATAGCGCGACGAACCGATGGCCGATGGGGCAAAAAGGTTCTCGAATGGCGACCACGTACTCTCAAGCGAAGCGTAGGACACCCACCCACAAGGTGGTCAGACGACCTGACCAAGGTCGCTGGAAAGCGCTGGATGCAGGCCGCTCTAGATCGGTCATTTTGGAAAACCTTGGGAGAGGCCTATGTCCAGCAGTGGACGTTATGCGGCTGAAATGATGATGATCGCCTCTTCCACCAACTACTGAGCGTCTTTTTTTTATTAATCCATGATGGCCGCAGATTTTCAACTGCATACAATTTGTCTGAAATTCGGGAGTTTTTTTGGTCGAGATATCTAAATCCAAAGATTTTTTTGGAATCCAAGATGGCGTCTCGACTTTATAATTTTAACTTAATTCCTTCATAACTTATCACTGTTACCTCCTAAGAGACTAAAATGTTGTATGCCGGGGTAAAACACCCCGCGAAACTTGAAACTGCAGCCAGATTTTGGATCCACGATGGCCGCCCACATATTTTGAATTTTTGTCTTTACTGACTGTAGTTTTTTTTCGTATTTCTCAACTGGCTACGTGATTTTGTCATACTCAATGGCTGCTCGAAAGCTGCGCGGGTTGCAACAGAGCATTCGAGTGGTTCAAAGATGTGACCATTCAAAAGATTTTTACACAAGATTACCATTCGAGTGTTGATAAGTTTTACATTCTTCATTCTTCGCTTGCCACCATCGACATCCCTAATGTGTTAGAAACTGTAGTGATAACTCGCGACGATGGCAAGCGTCCAGATGGATTAACCCTCATCCCTGGGGAGCAGGGGAGGGCACTCATGTGGGACGCGACATGCGTCGACACGGTTGCCCCTTCTCGCCTCGGAGCTACAGTGTTAAGGGCTGAAGCCGCGGCAGCAGCCGCAGAAGACGCCATGCGGCGCAAATATTCATCTTTATCTAATGAATATATTTTTGTTCCGCTTGGCGTCGAAACTTTTGGTCCGTGGGGTTCAAGTACAAAACAATTTATTAAAAAATATCTTTAGGCTCGTCGACGCCGCTGGTGACAACAGGGCTGCCTCATATCTCGCGCAGAGAATCCGCTAGATGACGACAATAAGTCAAATCAGACATTTTTTTCTAAATGTCAAAACAAAAATTTTCTATGGAATTTGTATGAAATACAAAACCGAAACGTCATAGTTATTTGGAGTCAAATAGCGCTCTTAATCATGTTGAAAATGGATATGATCACAATGACAAGTGACACTATTTTGTGACGTTTTATTTTCTTAACAGTATCAAATAATATATTTTTGACCCAGTCATCTACCCAATTGCAGTAGCCATTCAGCGCGGGTATGCAGCCAGTGTTTTTGGAACCATGCCACATGAACAACATTTAGATTTTTAAATAGTTTTATTTTTTAATTAAGTTTTTAAGTACAATAAAGTTATAACAAACAAACAAACCACAGTCACCGCATCACTGGTATGACTCTCCATTGATTCAGAGTAACATATATACCTACTACTACTACAAACGAAACAATTTATCTGTACACACGTCGATGTGTGAGTTTTATACTTAGGGTCGCACCGCAGAATTATTTTAATACTCACCTACTAACGAGTTCGACATATTTACGATTATATTTTTCCATACCGGAAGATTTGCGAACACTATGACGTAAAAAATATTCTGTTTTATATGTATTAAATGTTACAGGAAAGTCGGAAACAGCTACATAATATCACTTCACAAATATTTTTCATTATGTCCATTGTCCATTTCACCATTAGTTCACTTTACTGATTATTATTGAGTCATTTATAATGTAACGCACTTATTTCACTAATTCACTATTGTAATATAGTAATTTGCATATTCGGCGCAAAACTATACGGTAATTATATGAATAAATTCAATAAAAATGTTTATCACGCTGCTTATACGAACAGCATGTCAAGTTGTCATTGTCAACAATGGCATTTAGCACTGATTACCTGTGAGCGAGGCCTTCTCGCTCTTGTGTATCTACCGCCAATGCGAGAGAGCGAGAAGGGTATATATATCAAGATGGTTGCTGGGTAATAACGTGAAATTATATTGTTGCTTTGCTTACCTGTTTTCATCATTTGGAAATGTATGAAATATACGTTCTTTAGAGTATTGGGTGGATAAACAATTATTATACGCGCACCTTCTCACCATGATGGTTACTATTGGTTGACAGTTCTCAAGACAACACACGTCGCGTATTGCGTGCGGCTAGTAATTAAACCCTGGTTTGGAGCCGTCAAAGCTCACAAAGTGCGGGGGAGAGGTGCGGGGACGCCAATTTGCGGGAGACGCTGTGAGAGACCATTCTGTTTGACTCTTATGTATTCTGTGACCGCATTTGAATTCGAAAGCCGAGCTCACAACATCGGCTCGCCCGCACCGGACTCTGTGAGCGATGCCGATGTGGCGCTGGTGATCATTCCATTAAGAAAAAAAACAATTCCGGGCAGATATTTGTACGTGCGAGGCCATTAACAAAAAAGGTGCAATTTAATCTTGAAAACCATTTTGAAGATGGATAAAAGTTTAATACCAATTCTCAAATTCATTTGACATAATTATGACTGGAAGAAACTGGATTGCGATGGCCAATGACAGAGCAAGATGGCGCAGACAAAAGGAGGCTTATGCCCAGAAGTGGGTACCTGAAAGCTGTTTATGATGATGATGATTGTAAATTTCACATATTTCGGGCTGCTGACTACTAATGTATCAATATTTTGTAGTTGATTGTCAGCTGATACCAATTTTCTATGAAACTCTGGTTTAGTTTCGTGTACCTACTTTAAATTCATAATTTGAGAGATCACAAAAATTACACAATATTGCAGACTCAAGATATTTGACATTTTCAAACAATTTGGGATGCTGATTACAAAAGTGATATCATTCTGGAGATTCCAATTTTATATAAATCTGACATTCGCAATAATCAAATTCAAGATACGAATCTAATTTGTGTATTTCTGAATTTCAGGTTAAATTATATGGTAAAGTAAAAAAATACCAGTTTTTATTAAATTTATCAGATAGTTTTTTTAAGCTACAAAAAGCAATTAACAAAAAGCTTAATGTCTCGTTCGAAGTCCAGAATCCATACAGTAAAAATAAGTTGATTTTTTTTAAAATTATTTTTCGTGAGTTGGACTCGACATATACACTTATTGCTATAGACATTTTACTACTTATTTATGAAAAACACATTTGCAGTAGTATTTTTAGATATCAAACTATTTAAACTGTCTAGGAAAATATAATGGCAACATCGACATACCCAAATATGCTCACCATCTTCCTCGCCTTCTAAATTTGATATAATTTTTTTTTTCGGTCTTTAGATTATGAGCAGAACATGGAGCAGAAATAGCTCGTTTTAATAATAATAATTTAATACAAATTATTATTATTAAAACGAGCCATTTCTGCTCCAATACAGAACAAAGGCCCCTTTCTCTCGTTTCCATTTTTTTTGGTCCGATGCTCTTGACTCAGTATTTAATTAATGAAAAAAAATTAATATGGGAAGTAGAGCATTTTTTGTGACGACGACTGCAGTATTTAGTTTGACATGGTTCTATCTTTCGAAAATTTTCCCATTTCTTTGTTTTGCACAAGAAGACTAAGCCATTAACCGAATAACATTTCGAATGAATCATTCGATTTCGCCCATCTCTACTAGCGAGTATGTGGAAAAAAGAAATAACATAATAACACAACTTAATGGTACATAAATGATTAGTGAAAAAATAAATGTCTGACTTTGAAAACTTCTACGGCTCTCAGTCTATTACATCACTGACGAATAAAACATTATATTAAATTTAATAATTTTAGCATGTTATTCAGTGTCAGTCGCTATAGGTATCTATAGATTGTTTAGGCAACGTAACTGCCTGAAATAACTGGTGCATAATATTTTGAATGACGTAGACTTGTGCGTCAAGTGATAAGCCAGATTGTTGGGATCAATCACTCTTATTTATAACCCCCCACGCAAAAATAGGGGTACAGTACACTAACCTGTAAACATTATTTTAGATTCGGCAAAGCGCATGTGCTTTTATTTAGTTTCACATGTCCCGTTGTCTGTGTGTAATCAAATCTTGCAAGCTAATTAGGACCCACTTCCCATTATTCGATTGAACTGAAACTTCACATACTTATGTTAGTTGGTAGACTTCTTCTTCTCGAGTCGAAATGGTTACACTGTAGCCTCAATTTCAAAGCATCTGTGATCAGTATGTGGCCACGGCGATCCCTCTGTCGTTGGCTTTATTAAGGTCCTCTATTGTACATGACATATGGCAGTTTGGACATGACAGAAGGTGGTCCATCGACTGAATGGCACCGCAAAATCGATCCACAAATTGCAAAGATATCGCGTAACAAACATACAGTCGAATTGATAACTTCCTCCTTTTTGAAGTCAGTTAAAAAGCAACTGAATCCAGAACAAATAGCTACTTGTAAAATCGCTATCCATCGCAAACTATCGCAACTTGTGTTACCAAGACAAAACCTATTTCACAAAATAATATTTTCATACAAATTTGACATTTGCCACAGCATTTTTTCTGTTCCTGCATAACCAGTGAATCTGGGTAACAGCGCAGAATACAATGGGCTTTGACACGACAGAAATAACAAATATGAAAGACGAAAATTATTTTAATGTATGTATTTTTTTATGTAAAATTACTTTTATCTAGCTGATAGTATGTTGGTGACAATGTTTTACCTACCTACGTAAGGCTATATGTAAATTTTGTACGACAGCATAAATACATTGGCTTATTTACTTAAGGCGGAATACGAAGAGACTCTGAGGGGATGAGGTGCGGGGCGATCTGCAAAGCATCCCGCATGCTTTTACATATTTCGTTTGACTGTGAAGCGGGAGGCGGGGAACGAACGCTGAATGACGCAAAATGTAGATTTTATCGGTTTTTATGAATTATTTTAATAACTAATTTTTTGTATCGATAATGTAGAAGCCGGGGCTTCCTTCGGAATCACAATACTTATTTATCAATATGTATTTATTATATATATGCTTTATGAATATATATTTATTTATGTATTTATGTAAGTATATTTATGTATGTTTATGTAGGTATGTATCTTGTCTATTTATTTATTTAGTTTTGTATTGTAGGTACACGCTAATTACCTCTTTTTTTCCATTTTCTCTTGCGGGTCTACTGGAAGAAATTGCTTTAGAAATAAGTAGCATCTAAGTACTAGGTTTTCCTTATTTTTTATGTGTACGAGGGCTGTTTGATAATTACCCGTTTATGGAAAACAAATATTTTTTTTTTTGTATATATGCATTTATTTTTCTACGTAGTCACCTTTTAACTCTATACATTTGTTCCACCTATACTCAAGCTTCAATAAACCATCCAAAAAGTATGACTTTGGAAAGTCATTAAAATAGGCCTCTGTGGCGGCAATGACTTCGTCATTTGATCCAAATCGCTTGCCACCGAGCCATTTTTTTAGGTTGGGAAACAAAAAGAAATCGCATGGGGCCAAATCTGGAGAATACGGGGGGTGAGACAATAGTTCGTAGCGTAACTGTGCTAATTTAGCCGTCACAACTCTGGACGAATGAGCCGGGGCGTTGTCGTGATGAAACAGTACTTTTTTCTTTTTTAAATGGGGTCGTTTGTCCTTCAACACGGCGTCAAATTCATCCAATAAATTGGCATAGTACTGCCCTGTTATTGTTTTTCCCTTTTCTAAATAGTCAATATGTATAATACCCTGCGAATCCCAAAAAACGGTCGCCATGACCTTTCCAGCCGATGGGACGGTTTTTGCTTTCTTTGGAGCAGGTTCACCCGGTAAAATCCACTGCTTCGACTGCTCTTTCATTTCCGGGGTGTAGTGGTGGACCCACGTTTCGTCCACGGTCACGAAACGACGCAGAAACACCTTCGGGTTACGTTTGAACACGGCTAAACACTGCTCCGAAGTAGTCAGTCGGTTCCGTTTTTGCTCCTCCGTGAGTAAACGCGGCACCCACCTCGCCGATACTTTCTTCATACCTAATTTTTCTTCTTATATGTGTTGTACCCCTTGATTGAAACATTTACAGCATCAACGATTTCTCGAAGTTTAATTCGGCGGTCGGCTAATACGATATTTTCAATTTTCTTAACCATATCGTCTGTAGTCACCTCTACTGGCCGGCCTGGGCGATCCTCATCAAAGACGGTTGTTCTCCCCCGCTTAAACTCGTTATACCAATATCTGACGGTTGTCATAGAAGAAGCACATTCATGGTAAACCGCTTGCATTCTTACTTTTATTTCATCACATGTTTTTCCTTCCAAAAATAAGAATCTAATTACAGACCGATACTGTTCTTTCTCCATTTTAACAATTTTAAGTTCACGCCTACACTGAATTGTCAAATGAGAAAAAAAAACAAAATAATGCCATTTTTTTTTTAATTTTCCCGCCTCTGAAAAATGGCTTAGATAGGTGGTATACTTATTTGCGGCCAGTGATATTAATATATTTAGAAAACGGGTACTTATCAAACAGCCCTCGTATGTTTGTAAATTTCCAAGTGTACTTGAATAAATAAAATCTATCTATATAAATAAAAATGAATTGCTGTTCGTTAGTCTGCTTAAAACTCGAGAACGGCTGAACCGATTTGGATAATTTTGGTTATTTATTTAACTTTATAAAAAAAAAGGCCCAGGGTCCT
This sequence comes from Acrobasis repandana, assembly GCA_963576875.1. Classification (NCBI taxonomy): domain Eukaryota; kingdom Metazoa; phylum Arthropoda; class Insecta; order Lepidoptera; family Pyralidae; genus Acrobasis; species Acrobasis repandana. The sequence goes on along the minus strand of OY756230.1, from coordinate 1,690,129 downwards.
ACAGGGTGGAGCTGATAAAAACAAATTTCACGATACATCGAATAATGAGTTGGAATATCGTTGCAAGCGTCTTAGCTGTCCGCTGGTTATAATAGGATATGTGACGTTACTGTAAATTCAATATGGCGCCCTCTAAAAAACTAAAATTAGTCAAGGCTTGAAATCGTTACCGAAAGTTGAGGTTCTGTGCCGGTATTTAGAGGTTCCTTTCATTTCTGCACCTGGGTACCTGTCCCAGATAAGTACCGTTACTCCGCCTTAAAACTACCGTACCGGTAAAGTACCGGTACTTCTATTTACACGTAGCGCTCGATACGACACGAGTCGACGTAGTTAAGATTCGGGAGCGGTTTTATTAAATTAAAATTATTTATTTTGTAAACCTGAAAGATTTTATTTCAATCGTTTACAATATTTTAACTTAACCTAAGACGACAGAGTTTATGTCGTGCCTATTCTAATCCTTAACTAATAATGCTGGTCACATGAAGCGAGACCATCGAAAATACACAAAAAAGTCAAATATAAAAACAAGGGCGACGAGGGAATGAGTTATGGCTTGCACTTGTAAGTAAAGACAAAAAAATTAAAAGGTTTGAATAAGTAAGGTGATGACGGCGTGGCGTCTAACTGTAGGAATAAATTATATTATTTATTATGGTATTACTTGCTGATATATAACTCTTCCCCCCTTAGATCAAAGTTATCGGAAAAGCTCAGAAGATCTGTGTTTTCGGAAACTTCGATAAAATTAAAATTAACACTATAAATTGATATTACAATGATAAACATATTGAACAAAAATGTAATTTTTTATAATAAAGTTATTGCTAATTACAATTAAAGACGATCGCGTACAGAAATATATTTGATTTTAACGACTCTTGCACATTTGTACTATTAACGCAGATTATTTAGGTTTTTCACTTACTTAGGTTACACTTTAACACTTTGCACTTTTATAAAGTGAAGATCAGCTTTCGTAGATGCAACTCTAGAACGTGTCTCATTTTTTTGTAATATTAAAAACTTCATCTTTGAATTTGGGTTATTTTATTGTAGTAGTTTACGATCCTTAATCATATCCTTTGTGTAGTATCCTTGTTTCATTTACGCTTAAAACAGCTGACAAGAACCGTTTTTTATATTCATCTCATGAGCAATTTTTGTGGAGGCCTTTTGTCAATCAGGTGGTATTGTTTTTCTTCTTATTGACTCACGTTTGGCGATATCATATTTCTTCTACGATTACGTAAGGAAAATTTGGATAAGTTAGTAATTATAAGAATGGTTAATGGATAGGTATTACAATTTCTAATTATTACATTATTAATAGGTAACTAAACAACTAATTACATAAAAATAACAATACAGTTTAAAGCTAAACATGAGAATATAATGAGTTAATAACATATCAATTTTACAGTATACATAAGTAAAATATGGGCAGTTTCACATAATAATTTGTCATCAATAACTGTGTTTAAATTGTCTACGTAAATCAATTTTACATTATGTTAGTTTTAATGGAGACAAAATGAAATAACATTTTATAAAATTTATGCTTACAAAGAATAATAATATAGTAGCTGCATATTTTTATTTAACACAAATGTTTTAAATTTCAAACAAAAGTCAAGAGGTTTGCGAGCTTTTTTTTTTGCTATCTTTTGTTTTAGTTTTATGGGAACCACATTACGTTCTAACTGAACTTTAACAACTGTCTTTTTATATTTGTATTTGACTTTTACTTTTCTTTTATTTAAATTTATTGTAAAAATGGAAGTCTTTGATTTAGATAAATATTTTAGTTGACTTGTATCATTGACCTTACTCGTAGATGTTTTAATTTTCTTATAAGTTAATGGACCGGCGTTTAGGTTTAAAAACTTTTGAATATTTTTCATATAAAAATTTGGTTTATCTTCTACATCATTGTGATGCTCGTTATTAACAGTAATTTTATTTAAATGGACATTTTGTTGTGATCTAATTGATGATGAAGCAGTTCTCATGGTCACATCTTCATCAAAATTTGAAAAAGTCTTGAACGGAAAAAAGTCTAATGGTCTGTATTGAAACTGACCAACCTGAAGTCTAAAACCAGATTGTTGAAATTGATCAGATTTTGCTTGAAAATATTTTTTCTGATCAAACATATTATTATGTTTGTCGTGATTCTGTTTACCATTTTTATATTGGAATGGGTTTATAATAGAATTGACTTTAGTTTCTAAACAATTTTGTGACAGTAATTGTGAATTTTCTTTATAATTATCAAGCATTTTCCTTCGTAAATAATACTGTTCTTGAAAATTTATTTCTTCAAGGACATATTTTAAAGCGTCTTCCAAAGAATTTGGATTTTGAATTCGAACAAATTCAAGTAAATGTTCCGGTAAGTTATACAAAAAAGTGTTAAGGCATGTGTTATCGTATATAACACATTTCGCCCATTTTAATTGTGTTGAGCTAGTATTTTGATTTACTTTAGAAATTAGTATAGCACGAAGGTCCTGAATTCGGTTACAAAATTCCAAATAAGATTCATTAGGGTTAATTGTTAAAATCTCTAATTCTATTGCTAGACATTGTTCAGTTCTAGGATCACCAAAATGTAGCAATAATAATGATTTTAATTCACTGAATGTGTTTACGTCTCCTCGTTCACTGATAAGGACGGCGGCTTTTCCTTTTAATTTACTAGTAATAATTTGAAATAAAAATTCATTACGATCAGAATTTTCATGATATTTTTGGATGACGTATTCGCACCTTCTTATGAATAAATTTAATAAATGTGTTTCACCACAATAATCGGGAATTAATCTAATTATTTCTATTGGTACATCAGTATGTGACATTGATGATTGAATTTGGCCTTGCTCCATTTTTATGTAAATATAACTTTTAATTTTAAGAAGAAAAATATGACAAAAGTAGAAATTTATTTTTGTAAGCAAGCTCTAATTCTTATAAACATGAACTAGATAAAATATTAACACTTAATTAGAAATATATTATTACCTAAAATATGATGTAAGTACTAATTTTTTTTTTTTTAAATAAAATTGATGATTTTAATCAAAACATATTAATAAAATTCACAAAATGACAATATCAAATTAAATGTAAGTATTGAGATTTTATCAATACGAATTTAACACTAAATTTTAACTAATTAAATCTACACACATGTTAAGATTCTATTAACAAAGTGTTAGGGAATCGGGAAGGAAGGAGGATTTTACTCACTGTCTTTGCCAACCACCAGATTTTTCTTATTTGCTCATCTTCCGATCTAACTTATTTGTTTGGTTCGTGGATTGCCTTGATGTAGAGCGCTTCGCTGATTTTAAGCAATGCAACTCTGCTTAGTTGCCCTGCTAATTCTCGACGTGACACTTTTATAAGATTTTCACACGCGGACTTTCGCGACAGGCAACAGCGGCAATCCTACCGGCTGCGCCAGTTAAGATTCGGGAGCGGTTTTATTAAATTAAAATTATTTATTTTGTAAACCTGAAAGATTTTATTTCAATCGTTTACAATATTTTAACTTAACCTAAGACGACAGAGTTTATGTCGTGCCTATTCTAATCCTTAACTAATAATGCTGGTCACATGAAGCGAGACCATCGAAAATACACAAAAAAGTCAAATATAAAAACAAGGGCGACGAGGGAATGAGTTATGGCTTGCACTTGTAAGTAAAGACAAAAAAATTAAAAGGTTTGAATAAGTAAGGTGATGACGGCGTGGCGTCTAACTGTAGGAATAAATTATATTATTTATTATGGTATTACTTGCTGATATATAACTACGTCGTCCGAGTTTAGTTTATGTTATGTGTGACTGATAAATAATGTATTAGATCGCTTCATACATTTTGAGCCCTCATTGTTGCACTACGTGTCGCAGCAAGTATTTTTACGTCATTTTGTAGAAAAAAATCCTTAGATTACAAAAAGATTTTTTATATTTTATGGATGTTTGTACACTATATAAAAAAGTATTTTACTTTTTCTACATTGGGAAATAGCAGTGACGCTATCTGGCAACAATGGCAACACGATGGGTAATGCATCTTTGACGGAGCGTTCTTTCACTACAGTTGTTCACTGAAATATATCTTTTTACAATACGATAATTATAGAAATAAAAGTGTATGGTATAAAATCTCATAAAAATATAATAAAAACAAATCAACAACTTCATATCTTGCATCATGCATTTATTTAAAGTGATTTGCTGTCAAAAGGTTTGGTGACAGACAGTAAAACAAAACGCGATTGACAAATGAAATGAACGAACATGAATGATATTGTATATGAAACTGCAGCTTTAACATAAGTTCAAACCAGTGGCGCCATCTGGTACCAAGGTTTCGCAACACCAAAGGAATAAAAGAACTTGGACTTGAACTCGCGATCTCGGTTCAAATACGACCACGTTCTAAACAACTGAGCTATTATGTGATTAGCCTCACATGTCGAATTTCTCCACCATTTGATATTCCTATTCTATAACACGCATTAAGAGTTAGCACTTGTTGACTAGATGGCGTTTTATTGAATTTGTTTATCAAAATTCTGCTATGTTTTAGGTTCCATAGGCATGGAATGATTAATGACATCTCGTTCGTTCAGTAAGTATATACCGCCATACTTACGCCATAATAAAAAATGGATTATCATATGGGAAATTATAAAAAACCTAAGAATAGAAAACGTAAGGTTTTTGTAGTTTTTTAATCGTAAAATATGTTTTTATAAAATGTTTTATTTATTTATTTATTTACTAATTTATTTACACGGACAATATATACAGAGAATACATAAACAAAAAGTTGTACAAAGGCACTACTTATCTCAAAAGAGATCTCTTCCAGTAGGCCCGTGAGAGGAGATGTTCATATATGAAAGGCATACAGCATACATGTTATTAACAATTATAGTGCTATGCTTGTTTAAATTAATTTTAGGCCGCTGTACGACATGACACTGCAACAAAGAGGGCCCAAATGAGAACAGATATTTAATTTCCTTATCCTTTTCACTAAATCTGCTTTCTCACTCTGACGCAAATATTTGATTAGTACCGACACTGGTACCGATATAGTACCGTTACTGACGGAAAAAAGGTACCAGTACAGGTACTATGTCTGGTACCGGTATCTCACCAAGGTCAATGATACCGGTTCCCATAAATACCGGTATTTCAAGCTTTGTGTACAGCTTCAAATGAGAGGGCTTTATAAGCACATTTCAAAAATATATTTATATCGGAGGAAGTGTCAAGTTGTCTTCATTGCTGTTTAAATAGCGTTTAATGTTAAAAGTTGATTGTCTTCAATTTAAATATTTTGTAAAATCTTAATTTAATTTGATTTTACAAAATATTTAGAAGACGACTTGACACTTCCTCCGATATATACATTATTAGCTGTTTTTCCCTGCTGTGCTCGCATTAACTGGATAAACCTACTCTTCAGTTTGTCGGGTTTTAGTTTTTTCAAACTATATCTTGTTGAAGAAACGTATGTTGTTAATTATGTAAAATGATATCTACATATATTCTTTTCTAACACTGCATATTCCAGTGCAATGAAGAACTGCACCAAAGACGACGAGCGCGACCACATCCCGCTCCCCAAGAACCGGTCTCTGGAAGGTACGAACCCCCCACGCGACCGCTCACAATCGATGTACTCCGACTCTAAGAAGAGTCGGCCTGGACTCGCCAATGGTAAGTCACTTTATTATGCTCAGTATGTGCTCGGTTTTAAATTAGTGGTAACCAACTAGGGTCACAGTCGGCAAATAAAAACTGACGTATATGTCAAAGAGAACGTTCAAAATATTCCCTATTGATTATTCCTTTTTTCCTACTTTCATCAAATATCTATAGAACATATTTATTGAAGGTTTAGTAGTCCTTATAGGACATATTACGGAAAACTCGGCGCAAATGGCGGCACTAGCACATACAGTAAACAATCTGCGGTTATTCTACATACCAAATTTTTTCACAACAAATAATTATTATTAAAGTATTAAATTTTAATAGTTTTATTATTATTTACTCATTCAAAACCTGTGCTATGGTATTATGGTTTCCTACGGCCGTTTAAATACCTAATATCTATATAACTACAAATTTATTGCGACTTTGATGTACTTGTCATTTTCAAACATCTGTTTACGGTCTGCGCTCATGCTGCACTCTGGCGGCAGAACATTGCAGTAATATCTCCTATTAGTGGTGTAACCATACTATTTACCGTTGTTGACGTTTGCCCACTTTGACCATCTTTAATTATAAAGTTAAGAAAGTCTTATAAGAATGTAGGTACATATTATTAGTAAGTACTATATTTTACAAGGTAAAGGCTTCATTCAGGATTAGACATAGAATATACGGGGTCTAACAAAATATACTGAAACTATTTTAATGGTAGATTCAGTCCATAATACTGAACAACTTTCCCCAAGGAACACATATCAAAATATGAAAATTAAAATCTGGAAGAGATTTTTACCTTTATTGTACATTGTGGGTGGACCCATCCTAAGTTTTAAGGATTCTAGTCACCCACATTATGGGCGCTAGTTTGTAGTAATTGTTCGAAGGAGAGTTTCAAAGCATATTAATATATTCAATTTTTCTCATTTTTAAAGAAACTCTTCTTTTATGATTGTTTTAGTGTGTTGTGTGTATGGTAAAGAGTTCTTTAAAAGAGTGACTTACATGCTTAGTTAGACCAAAGGCAGAACAGATAAGTTAATGACAATGCGTAAACAGATGCCGCTACAATAAGTAGGCAAATGTGGCGTCATCTGTTGAATACAGTTTCGTTATATCAAACGCATGATTTAACTGAGTACTTAAAATCGTATAGGTGTATATATTTATGATTGTGTGTCTTTGGTTCCTGGTTACGGTTTAATATACGATACACGTGTGTAATTGCGTTTTCTCACATATTGGTGACGGTATTGTGACTAAAGTAAGGATTTCTTGTAGGTTTCTTGTAATGTTTCTTGTAACTATGTGTTCAAAGCTGCACGGGACACGGGATTGGGCACATTTATTTTTTGCGTATGTTTTTCGTTCCTTGAAAGCACGCCTATTCATCGGAACATAGTGCTTTAAAACGATTAGGAACAAGAAACAAAAGCGCGCGTAGCGTCTGGGTAAACCCCTCTCTCCGCGTCCCTGTAGCGTCGCGGACGATTATACAATCACTCTATACTTTTTACAATCTAGCCTAATATTTTAACGAGTTTTTAGAAATTAAATCCTTAAATATCATGCTGTATCAAGATAATTCACAAGGGTGCCAGCTGAAAATCAGCAGTTACTCCTAGCGGGTAGCGTTTATTTTTTGAGCCCCTTTTGTACACTGTGTCACACACACATGCTTAGTTTCAAGTATTATAATGTAAGCTATGTTATTGTGTACCTTGTTCTTGTATATTGTGTGTAAAGTACAGAAAACAAAAAAATCATTAAAAAACATTCAATATTATATTCTAACTAGACAGAACAATAGCATTTCAAGAAATTAAATCTTAAATCTTACATTTATGTCACGATGTGTAAAGTACAGAAAACAAAAAATCATTAAATAAAAAATATTATATTCTAACTAGACAGAACAAATATTTATGCATTATTAAAAATGAAATCTTAAATCTGCCATTTTAGTCACGATGTAAAATTATGTATAAGTGTTTGACATATGTGACCCGACTAGATTTTACAAAACATTTATTTTCAGTAAATAAATACTAATCTCTAGTGAGTGACTACACAATATGGCGTCGGAAGGCTAAAGGAGATTGTGGCAGTTGTCCAGAGCCACCTCTAGTTCATGGAGAGTCAGCTCTATCAACTAGAAGTGGTTCCGGCCAGCTGTCATACGCCATCAGACCCTGCTTGAAGACGAGAAGATGACAAGATGCCTTGGTTTAAGTGTGAAGAGTTTGGCTTCGGATTAAATGCGTTTTTGGTGGTAGAAGGTGCACGCGCCAAATGTTGCCTAGTGGTTACTAGGCTTTAACGAAGAATAGGAAAAAATATTATCAATAAATAATGTCGGTTTCACAAAAATAAGTGCGGCGGCTACCACAAAAATCTTTATATTTATAACCTATGATACAGTATAATCACAACAACGTTTTATCAGAAGTGGAGTTCAGCAGTCCTAGTCCCAGTCATCCTTATTATATCTATTAGTATTTATATTTATGTATCTATCTATTGTATTTTATGCATGTTAGTATATATGTATAGTTATTATATGTTAAAAAGTATATTTGTGTATAAGTATATGTGTTTTTTGATTATATATATTTTAATTATATTAAGTTTGCTTATTTTTGTGAATGTTATTACGCCACACATATTTTCTGCTTGGTCTAATGGTTGACCTGGAGAGAATGCCATATGGCATTAGGTCTGCCACTTGTACTTTTATTTTATTGTGCAATAAAGATTAAATAAATAAAATTTCATTTTATATGTCTCATGTTTGTTAGTACAGGAAAAAACAAAATCCAATTAGTCTGAAAACCAAAAGGAGTATTTAACTCAGCTCCTCTTCATAATAGGGGATCGGACAACTTTTCACAAAGTGTTTGAAAGTAATTAGAATGGTTATTTATTATCATAAAAAAAATTATTTTATTTAAATAAGGCTGTAAATATACATAAATTACATTTAAAATTTGAATGCATAAAATGCCGCGTAAACGCTCCCATTTGTCACCGTGACGTCATCTGTGTGTAAGTAAAAATCAAACAATCAAGTGGTGAAAAGGATGGCAGTAGTGGACGCCACAAATTCACCTAGTAATGTTGACATCTATGGTTGACATTTTGAGGTTACCCCAGCCGTCAAAAATGACAATTACAAACGAATGACGTAACGCACTGTGCTTGTTGTTTCGTTCAAGGTGGCGAACAGATTCAAAATATTGCAATTAACGTATTTTATTTCTTGATTAAAAAATATAAATCATTATTATTTCACAAATTAATTATTAATTAACATTATTTCTAATTACAACAAAGAGTTTTTGGTGAGACCTGTACGATCCCCTATTGCATCACGAGCTATTAATCAAATATTAAGGGTCAACTCACACTGGCGCAGATTCGAAGCGTCGCATCATTTTTTTTCGCCTAAAGATATTCATCTCTAATAACCCATTAATAAGGTACAAATTTTTGTTATGCAAATATGGAATCGCACAACGACGCTCTTCTACGTTTGGCTGGAGTCGAACGGTTTAATTTGTATCTTAGTGGGATAATAGGGATGAATATACTTAAGCGAAAACATGACGCGACGCTTCGACTCTGCGCCAGTGTAAGTTGGCCCTTACACTTCGAATGCTGAAAAACGCACCGTGTAAGTATGTTTTGCGCAAAACGAAAACATGAACGACGCGTTTTTCAGCTTTTAAAAACTAGGCCTTTCGTCCCGTTTTAACATCAGTTTACATTATGTGTTATCGTTATTATATTTCGAACGTAAAAAGCTACAAGCTGCTTGTGTTCTATATCACACTATCGTATATATTTTGTGTTAATGGTGTTTATGGGTGTTCGTGTGACAATAACCGCTTACGTCCGTACCGTTTGAACATATGCCAAACTGTGTTTGAAAGAACAAAATCATAATTTAGCTTGTCGCCGTTATTACTATGATATAGTATTGTCCTGCCTGTCTACATTCATTTCACATTGTATGTTTAATTATGAGGTATGTATAATTTGTACATTTATTCTCTTATTGAATCTTATCACAGTGGATTCTTTCAGTCTTGTTTTCCATGCTGGTCTGGTAGAGAAACTTAGAACGTACCAGCTGCTTCGCTTCCCGTGCAGATTGTAAAAGCCTATCTAAGGACTGGACGAAACTACGAATCATTTTGATACCTTTTTCCACCTTCTCGATCACCGTCACGCTAAAAGTGGCCTTTGGGTCTTGCAGCCCTGGGCTTTGTCTGCTTAGAGCCGCAAGACCCAAAATGCACTGTCTGCCCCATTATAAATAAAGACGTACTATCACTACGTCACGTCGTCACGTCTTTACATACATACATACTAATGTCTACTATACTAGAGGTACATACACATACTAATGTTTGTATGTGTTCTTTCACTTAATTGTATAATAATGACAAGAAAAGAGTACAGAAGTTACGAATGGTAAACCTGGATCCGCAGTTGGATTCATGAGAACACCTTCTTGTCATATAAGAGCTTGGTCTTGTCAGTGCAGGTAAGCGGAGATGCCTCCATTCCTCTTCATTCTGCCATCTTTTTAATGTAGGACCTGGTAGGACCTAAGTCCTTATTTTTTCATCATCGGTCTTCTTTTTCCTCGTCTCCCATTTAATTCTTCTATTTTTCTTTCTCCTATTATTGTGAAGATATAGGACTACATGTGGCATAAAATATTTTGCGATATTACCTCATCATATCAGCCATAGAAAATCTACTGCTGGACATACGCCTCGCCCAAGGATTTCCAAAACGACCGATCGGAACCGGTGCATCCAGCGTTTTCCTGCAACCTTGCTCAGGTCGTCCGACCACCTAGCACGTGGGTGTCCTACGCTGCGTTTGCCTGTACGTGGCCGGTTCATTCGAGAACCTTTTTTTGTGCCCCACCCACTGCCTGCCACTTCTATGAACTAATCCGCTGGGCTATGTCTGTGACCTTAGTCCTATGAATCACCTCCAGTAGCGGCGTTAGGGTAGGGCGCCAGATACAAAGGTCGTCGGGGGCCACAGGTCATTTTTTGTAGTGTCTGGTTAGTGGCGGCAACTCCAAGAGTCCTATTTGGGGGGGGGGGGGGAACTCGCCCGGGGGCGCTGGTAGGGCTAAAACCGGCACTGATACCCTCATTCCTGATTCGATCACGTAGATAAACCCAGCATAGCTCTCTCCATAGCCCGTTGTTCTCTCTTACCTACATGCTTTGAAAGGCACGTCAAGCCTTTGTTCCCTAATGTCTTCATTAAATGGCAGTAGTCACTGGCCATCAAGCTATTATGTTTTTATGTTTGAAAAATTTGACGCCAGTGTCTTCCACTCACACGAAAAACAAAACCACAGGTATGAAATTTCATAGAAGCGGAGTATAATTTATGCCTACACTACTACAAACGTAACTATACATCCGTAAATACGTCAATGCGTGTGTGTTCGCCCGCTCTTGCCCCTCGACAAGGCGAGAACGAGGGAGAGGTGCGGGAACGGGGAACGGGGTAGCATATTGCGCGGGACCTTAAAAAGATTCCATTATGTATCAAATACTCTTTTAATTTCTGTGACAAAACTAAGCGTTTTGCTTAACAACAATAGGTTTACAGTTTACACCGAGACCCCTTACATAACTGACGTCATCGTATTAAGCACACATTATACTCTGTGTTTATTTATTGAACAGATTTCCGAGAAACCGACTTGTTTTGATACTTCACACCCGTGTTTGTCACATATAAATAAAGTATATTTGAATACTGTATCCGTTAGTATCCAACAATTCAAATTAGATACCTTTTTCCTCCTTTTCATAACTTTTAAACATTCTATGGGATTTGCTAAACAAAGCTTATAAACATCAGTGAGACTCTCCCACCCGTCTGGTCAATAGGAGAGTGTAGGCCAAATCCTCTGGCATTGTCCTAATAAACGCGATTACGCGACCATCGCAAGTTCGCGCGAATTTTACTCGTATGACCTCGCGATCAAACATATTGAACTCGAACAGGTGTCCTAACTGACAATCGCACGACGCGGTCACGCGGCGAAACATGCTTGAAAATCTATTCGTGCGAACTAAGTTCGTACGAACGGGCGTTCAAGCATAATGAATTCGAATAGGTGTCCGGCTGTCCGTCTCTCTGTCTGTCCGGCTGTCCGTGCTGTCCGTCCGTCCGACCGTCTGTCCGTTTGTCCATCTGTCCTGCTGTTCATCTGCACTTGGATGGGTGACAAAATAGTGTCACTAAAAGTTCTGGAGCTGCTCCGTGCTTCGGAAGACACGTTAAGCCGTTGGTCCCGGCTGTTTTCATTATATGGCAGTCGTCAAGCTATGTCAGATGCCTTTAGGCAGCTTGAGAAATCTGACACCAGTGTTGGCCACTTACACACATAAAAAACAAAAACAAACAAGTGACATGCGTACAAATACTTTCGCATTTATAATTTATATAAAAGTATAAATGAGGGCCGAGTCATAATACTGTTAAAATAGTTATTTATAGTAGTCGCTCGCGTCGTCAATTCGCGTTCTATAGGACACCCAGATTTTGCCATCGTGCGAACAGGCGATGGTCGCATCGCTTACTCGCTCGATGATCGCGTATTCGCGTTCTATTAGGACGATGCCTCTGGCTACTCTGGCTAATATATGGCTCTAGTACAGAGAGGGTCGTGCTTCTGCAGTGGAGACTAAAAAAGACCTTATGATGATGATAAAGAGGTTATTTGTATGGTATACCAAACCGTGACGTCAAAGTTTCTTGGGAATCAAATAGCGTTCCTTATATCAGTTTTTTTTAATTAATAAATCTAAAATTACATTCAAAATGGATGCGATCAATGATATTGATAAGTGACATTATTTTGTGACCTTTTTTTTCTTATCAGTACAAAATAATTTATGTTTAACACATATTCTAATATATCAAGTTACTGACGAACAAACATACACACAAATGACAAATTGTTTAAGGCGAATATCATGCAGTAGTGGTGCCGTCTTTTGAAATAAATTGTTTTCGTAAATATATTGGTCAGGCGTTACATTTTTATTAAGTAAAAAAATCCAACTGAGCGGTGCCGCGGCGGCGTTATACAGGATGATTTTGAACCTTGTAGTTATATTCAAGGAAAGTACTTTTATTACATATTCTGTCATTATGTATCTTGTTTCATAATAAAAATCAAAGATATCAGCCGACAAATGCATACCTAAAATCTTCCATTTTGATGTCACCGCTTGCTACCGGGCTCATGGTGAGCGGGGAGGGTAACATAACTAAACCGCGCATATAGTACCTAAACTTAGTAGAAATATGAGAGAAAAAAAGATTACAAAAATAAAGTAATAGTTATGTTTTGTGTTATATTAATGGTTTGTGATTAAAAGATTTCAATAAAGTTCCGTGAATATTTAGTTAATTTACTTTTATATTGTTGTACCTAATAGTATTGTTCAGTGTTCAGTTATATGTACTTTTCTATAGCAGCTATTATATGTGCACGCTGTGTTCACATCGAGAAGATTTTACACTTTCACATGTTACTCTATACCCTACATATACTTGTTGTATTGTCAATTTGTGAACCAAATTTAAAAAAAAAAGCTGAGTGTTCCAAAATCAACCTGTATGTAGAGAAGATAACAACTTTTAATAATACCAGCTGTTGTAATCTATAAATATTATTCACCCGTTTCCTTATGTCGCGCCCGGCTCAGGTTTTCACCGAATCCATCGATAAACATTATTAAAAATATTTCATCGAAAATAAGGATGTTCATTCACAAGGGGTCGATGAACACGATTAAAAATATTTGCTTGCAGTAGGCTCATTTACAAGGGGATATCTTGGAATAACACTTGCGTTCAATGTACTGATTCACTACTTTGTTTGCATATGTACTTGTTTATTTATTCACGACGACCTCCGTGGTGTAATGGTCAACACGCTAGTCCGCCATAGTCAGCTGAGCTGACTATACACTATTATTTTTAATTTAGAACAAATATTTTAAGAGGTGATTCAGTCTATCGTTTTGAACAACTGTTCCCAATAAATGTATATCGAAATACGATAAAAATATTAAGAAGTAACGTGTGATCACGTAACTAAGTTCGATTTTATTTAATTGGAAAAGTTGTTCAAAATTATTGACTGATTCACCTCTTAAAATATTTGTACTTATTAAAAATAGCCTTGTATACATGAGTAACCCATTCAATATTATAAAGTTATTTTATAGGGTTTTTTTAGGCATTCAAGATGCAGTACTGAAGTACTAAAATTAAATAATGAAATAAGAAATGGTGAAAAAATTTTGGAATATCAAATGGTGGCGATATTCGGCGTGCGGGGTTCAACACGTGATGGCTCAGTTGGTAAAAGCATAGTCGTATTGAGACTAAGGTTGCGGGTTCAAGTCCTGCTCACGTGGAATTTTTTCACCATTTTTTATTTCATTTTTTAATTATAAAGTTTGTTTGTTTGTTTGTTTGTTTGTTTATAAAGTTTTATTATACACAAAAGAGAAGCAGATACAAAAACAGAAAAGTAAACATACAACGGCGGACTTATCCCGTATAGGGATCTTTTCCAGTCAACCGGAAGTTACTTTTAATCAAATTGAATGCTGAATTTATTTTTACGAAAATGTATGTTAAGTATATTTATCCATACAGTAGTATTAAAAATCCTGTCAGCAAACAGTATAAAAATAATAAAATAAAAATTGTTTATTTGGTAACTATTTAAATAACAATGTTTTGTTACTGGAGCTTCCTTTCAAGCAAAGAATAGGCTTGTGCCAGGAGACTCCGCTCTTTCTTTATCTCTAACAATTTATAAATACATAGTTGACCAAATATAAGACGGATTGTTTTGATGAAAAACAATATAGCCTATGGGTGTGTATGGATATAGTATGATGTTAATTCTGTTATAAATTATTGAATTTAATACCTACAATATCGGCTAGATATTGTTGGTCGGAACGTAAGTACCTCGTTGATAAATCATTTCCCGGTACCTAACGATTGACGACAAATTGGCAAATATTATTCGCTTGTTTATCGTTTCGCGGTTAAAGTTATCGATGACTCATCAATAGATCGCATTAAATAAACAACAGTTTTTAATGAAATAACAATGGGATGATATAAAGTAGATAATACAAAAATATATTTAATCCCAACTAATATTATAAATGCGAAAGTGAGTTTGTATATTTGTTTGTTTGTTTGTTACCTCTTCACGCTTTATCTTCTGAACAAATCTTCTTGAAAATTCGCATACACATAGTTAGGAGTACTGAGAAGGACATAGGGTACCTGTCATCCCAGAAAAAAGTAATGTTCCCGTGGGATACGCGAGCGAAGCCGCGGGCAAAAGCTAGTAACATATAAAGGATGAGTTTTTAAACATCGGCCTTTTGGAATAAGTTCAGTCCATGATTGAAACATTATTCGCATTGTTAGATACAATCACCTCATTTCGGCCTACTTATATCACGTGTAACAAAATATACTGAAACTATTTTAATCGTTGTTTCAGTCCATGACACTGAACAACTTTCCCCAAGAAACGTATATCGAAATAAGTTTTTTTTTGTTTTTCATAGAAACTTAGATCAGCTATCTTGTTCAATATGTATAAAAGGACAAAATATATTTCAATATGTGTTCCTTGAGGAAAGTTTCAGTATAATTCCAAAAACACCCTTAGCGGTTCACACCGACGGGTATTATATATATTTAAGTTTACTACTACTTATTTTGGTTCCTTTAATGTCATGTTGGTTGACTTAAGAAGAAACGAAATCAGTAATTGGATAAACACATAAGGTTCGTGTTTAGGCCACTGTGATTTTAGTGTAACACAGTTTAATGTACACAATGATGAGAGTACCTACCTACCGTTATATATATCTATAACTAGCTTTTGCCCGCGGCTTTGCCCGCGTAGACTACACAAATTAGATTGTTCTTTTTTAAACTGGGGTAGCAGTTAATTGAAATTCAATGAAATGTGCCTCGCTTCAAAAATTACGAACTTTCATACAAACTGCCAACCAATATTTCGCCCCCTTAGGGATGGAATTTCCAAATTTTCTTTCTTAGCCGGCGTCTTCTAGTTACAATCTACCTTCCTGCCAAATTTCATTTTCATTGGCTTAGTACTTTTCGAGATTTCGTGATAAGTGAGTGATTTTCGCTTTTATTAGATTTATCACTACATAGTATAAAACAAAGTCGCTTCCCGCTGTCTGTCCCTATGTATGCTTAGATCTTAAAAACTACGCAACGGATTTTGATGCGGTTTTTTTTAATAGATAAAGTGATTCATGAGAAAGGTTTATATGTATAATACATACCCGTGCGAAGCCGGGGCGGGCCGTTAGTATCGAATAAGCCAAACTTTGTGAATTAATATTTATTTTGTATTATTCTTTTTAATATTTTTTCCATATACATAGAGAGCTAGGCTTTTGTATTACATTGCAATAATGTGTAAAGAAATGCACACAAATTATTATTTTGGACAATTTCATCGCCACAAACTTTTCTGAAGTAAGTGTGTGGCATGAAGAAGGAAGTGACATACTTACTGCTAATGCATGAATTCTGTCGAAATAGTAATAGTGTGCGTTTCTGCCTAATATATCTGAAGACCTTTGGAATTGTAATTTTTTTTTTATAATGTCATTTCTTTCTAATCATATCTCCAATATATCTTCCATACTTGCTTTTAATTGATCTACTGTAGTTTCGGCCACTGCATTTTTAGTAGTTAGAGTTTAGACCTAGTTTACTAACCAACGTAACGTATTATGTGACTAACTTAATCTTTAACAATACTTTATTTTAATTCTTAAATAACTACATTTTAAGTATGTTGCAATTTTAATAAAATTAATGATTGATGCCTTACTTCTTGTGTCTAATACGCTTAGATAAGTACGCTTTGTGAGTAATATCTTATATATAAAATTCTCGTGTCACAATGTTCGTTCCCGTACTCCTCCGAAACGGCTTGACCGATTCTCATGAAATTTTGTGAGCATATTGAGTAGGTCTGAGAATCGGCCAACATCTATTTTTCATACCCCGAATCTACGCGGGCGAAGCCGCGGGCAAAAGCTAGTAATTTATAAAATGATGCAGTTCTACTGATCGTCACACCACAATATATATTCCTTTCTGGTCCCACAATTTATTTGGTATTATGTCTTTTGTTACATTTTTCACTAATCTCGTTTAAATTGCAGCGAACTGACAGCATTCGCGGGCGCAGACTCGAATTTTTCCGCGAACGTCTGCCGCGAGCCATGAAACTTCTGTCGCAAACCATACTTATTTGCGTCTGCGGCCGCGATCGCTACTTTTGTAGATGTACTGTTTGTTCGTCGATTATACAGAAACAAATCAAGTTGTACGGCTATCAAGCGAGGTTCACCAAAAGAGATTTTAAAAAAAGTTGCCGGCCTTTAATGTGGGGAGATTAAATATCAAGTCGGTCTGAGGCTTTTTTAAAATTCAACACAAAATGTTTTACGAAATGTTACGTCTGTCGTCTTTTCCCGACCAGAAAGAGGCATCTTTCGCCCATGTTTCGTGCGTAAAATGCCACTTTACACCGATTCCGACTGGAATGGCAGGCAGCGTACTTTCACTGTTAAACCATATTTACCTTTATTTCAATCTATGAAATGCATAGAATGGTATGAGAAAATCAAAAGCCGCGCGGCTGCCCGATGCGCCGCGCATCCACAAGTGGCCAAGCTTTTCTCAAGCTATTCTTTCACTTCGCTGAAAGAAATAAAAGTGAAATTGTCCTGCTGGTCGCTACCGTTCCAGTGCGAATCGGCGCTTACGGTCTTCGGTGACGTGACGTATTCCTTTTGCTGGACCGCCGTTAATTGGCACACATCTATTGCAGACAATAAGGGCATATGCGTTGGCTCGTGTATTAGGCAGTGCGTGTGCCCTGCGGCCACTTACTCCGTAGACGACTCCATCGCCGCGCTAGCGCCATTGACGCCTGTCACGCCGAAGAATGGTACGGCGATAAGCGGAATGGTGGTGGCATTACAGCGATATTGGTCATTTATTGTTTTGTAATCAAAAACTCATAATTTCACATTTTCAATTTAAATGAGTAGAACATATAGGTCCATAAAATATTGTTCTCTTGAAAAATCATCTTAGTCTCTTTATTCGATTCTCAGTCTTTCTATTCAATGTTAGTTCCAAAGGCCTTGAGCAAACTACCAGAGTTTTTTCAAACACCTAGTATAAGAGCTTTGTGTATTATGCGATAGATCAACTAAAGATCATGCAGACATCATTTTTATGTCATACAAATTAAATACACGAGACAGATACAATACACATTATGATCATTTGCCAAAATGTCTTATCGTCATAAAGTGAATTGTTTCACAATTGAAAACGATTACAAGTCTCTGACTGAACACTTCTAAGCGTTATTGTCCGTTACTTATTTTGATTTTAAATAAATGACTATATTTTCTATACATATATATATAACGCAATTGTATCGCGCTGTGATTCTACCACCACACCACGCACGTCACATATTTGGGGTCATGTCGCATCACAAGGCATGCAGCTTATTCTCTTGCGTACCGCTTATAAACTGGATACGAAGTTGCGCGGTGAGCGGTAGCGATCGACGTTACACTGCGCCTGTCACTGCCATTCATTCAACTACCACTACCTTCCGGTGAATGAAAACATCCTAAGGAGACCTGCACACTAGTTCACTAAACTTACACCTCATCTTAGCTTCCCATTAGGCTAGATAGAGGTCAAACGCACTCAAATCTCTAATAAAAGATAAATAAATAAAAAAATCAATAATGACTGTTGTCATTGTCACTAGATGACAGTTAAATGTTAACACCGTTGTTTTAACATCTAACAACAACTGCCTATCAAAAACTGTAGAGTGAGACAAAGGATATACCAAGAAAAGGTCTATCTCTGTCGCTCATCGCGCTAATTCGTGTCCTTGAGGTTACGGCTGGTATAATAAAATAAAATTTAAATGTTGGTCGATAACATTTTTTAACGTTCCCATACAATTTTTCGTCAGCTATCTATACTTTCAGTCAATATATTTAGCGCATAACGCCTCTACGAGGCCATTATAGTAATTTGTTTTAAATGGTGTTCATCAATTCCAGTGAAATTTTTTTTTCAAATTGTTATTATGTGCTACGAAGATATTGTTTTTGTTATTACAATTACTATGAATTATAGTGTAGCTGTCGGAAGTTGTATTCTTTCTTAACAAACATAACATTCTCTCTTTGCAGTGTCTTTGTGTAATACGTTAATTTATATTCTTCTTTACTTTATCTTTTTTTCTTTACTTTAGCTTCTGACAATCTTCCCTTCTTTATTATTAATCAAACTTGCTATTGTATTGACGGTGTTATCGACCCTAAGGGCCGGCGCACATATGGCTAACGCAGCGCAGAGCATTACATACTGCATGTGCGTTGAAGCTAAATGCTCACGCATTCCTGCGGGCTACCATTCTCCTGCAGTCGCTTCGATGCTCTTTAAGATATTTTTGATTTTCGACCTTTGCACACAAAGATGATAAATGCTTTGGCAGTGAAAAATGGTCTGCGCTGCGCTTCGCCATATGTGCGCCGGCCCTTAATTAACGTTGAAGCGTCCTCGAAAACTTTCACGTTTTTGTTAAATGTCATTATATTGTAATTTTATTTGGGCTGCTATCTGGAAAACTATTGCATTCATACTTCTTCTGTATTACTTTCCTAGGCGAATTATTTTATATATTGTATTTATGGATGTGAACTTATATATTGTCTTGCTTTAGTGTTTTGCCGAAAAAGTAATTTTAACAATTTAGTATCATCATCATTATACAACATTTTTTTAGTATGTTCTTAAGCTTTATTGTCTTGAAGTGTGAAGAGTGATTCGACTTCTTTGAGATTTATTCAATAAAGTGTTAGACGAAAATATTTTGTATAAAGCTTTCTTTTGCATGCTCATTATGAATATTGACAAATGCTTCATAAAATTAACTACATATGGTAAATGCGACCATGAGCGCTTGAGGTCTGAATTTGTAAATAATGGAACTAAGGGAGTCTCTACATTTGGCTGCGCGGAATTTTAAGCCGTCAACGTCCTTTGCGACGGCTTATGTTAGCACGACGCGACGTTAGTGGTAGTGTTGCCCAGCTATGGATAGTTTTATTATCGATAGTTTTCATTCATCAACATTGTACTCTATCGATAGACTATCGATCGGCAATATTACTCGTCAAGTCGACACTACCAAGAATACCGAGAGTAAAAGAATATATCTTAGATCACAAGAATAAGCCACCGGCCTGAAGGCGAGGGACATAAATAAATATTTGATCTAGGCTTACTTTATTCCCGAGTTGTATATAAAGTTTCAAGACTTCTAATGGACATGCAGTGGCTTTCTTCGCGCGCTTAGAGGGCGAAAAACGCCTTTTGCGATTCAGAGAAGACGTAAAATTTTACTTATCCGGCTCAAGCCGAAGGGTAACATCAAGGTGGGAAACAAATGTGGAGACTCCCTTTTAGTATGCCTGCCAAATGTATATATAACAGCGACAAATATATTTAAGCTTGAAATGCATCATGGGCTGCATCGTGGCTTGTTGAGCTATTTATTATCGAGCTGATATTCTGCATCGTCTAAGCGCATTGTCCTTTTCACAAAACACCAATAGGAGTTGTATTTTCCAATAATATTTCATGTTTTCTACTGTTTAGTTCAGGATATATTTTTAGACTGTATAATAAAATTGTATACGTACAAAATTCATAAACGTAGCAATTTGAACTTGAAGTGTATATAATGTTTTACAGATATACAATCACGCCTATATTCCTTACGGGGTAAATAGAGCCCACGGCGGGAGGACCTAAAGGCAATGTTCAAATATATTAATTCTCTAATGACTTTTTTACTCTTAAATTGTAAGATATCGAAACTCAAATATTATTTTTTTGTTCAGTGAATCAACAATGTTACTATAAACTGGTGTTGGTATTCAAATGAAACGTGTGGTGTGTGGTTTCATTCACGATAATATCATAAGCCAGATAATAAAATATGGCAAATTTCACAAAACGCTTTTATTAAAAATGTATTGAGAAATCAAGACAAGAATAGTGGAAATATCGCCTAGAGCTTAAGCATTAACTTTTTTAACCTGTATGGTCCAGTGCCGTGACCTTGCCATATTTGATTTGAGACATTGTATTTAACTGATCGATTTGGGCGATGGTGTTGACATCTATTTACTTTAAAATTTAAACGTTTCATATATATACCCCACCGCCCAATCCTCACGTAACCTTTCATCCTCGCACCGGGTGACGCTTGGTGCTCCGTGTTTTACGTGTCGCTTCTCATTGTTTTCGCAGCCGAAAACCAACCACCGAATAACTCATTAACTATCGATAAGCCAGAGACCACGAGGGTGATAAAGCACCATCGTACGGTCTCTCTTCCGGGCGGCTGTCCGCTGTTTCAAGAACCACTCAAGATCGTGCATGAGCGGACGCGGTCAGCCCCACTGACAGGCGACGAAGTAGACAGAGTCATGATTGAAAAAAGTGTGACGCTCTCATCTAAATCATGTAAAGCAGTTAATGGGACAGAGTTGCCTACGAAGAAAGCCCAATGGCCGCGACGCGCGTCCACGGGCAATCGGCTGTCGAAACTGTCACCGGCCCACAGTAAGAGTACGTATTCATCGACATCGGCTTCTTAACGCACATCGACATCGCACATCACTAACTTGTATATCACTTCATAGAGAGGATAAATAGAGATTACTTGATAACTACACATAAACATACGCGGCATAGTCAGTGATTCCATTTACTATGCCGGTGTCAACAAAATCTTTATTAAAAACTACACTAAGACAATGCACTTGTTATGTGTACTTATTGTATTAGGCTTGAAACTACGTCAAGCGGACGCCCCGGACGGGTTTAGTCCGTCACTGTCACAACCCCTACGTGCGATAGAGATAGCTGAAACCGTCGCGGGTCACTTGTCTCTGTCACACGTACAGTTTGTGACAGAGACGGACTAAACCCGCCTGGGACGTCCGCTTGACGTAGTTTCAAGCTTATGTTCTGTATTTGTTTCCTCTGTAATATTACGTTGGGTTTTTTAATTTTGCGTTCGGATATGTTGCCACGTGAAGTTACGGAATCCAATGCCCTTCGTTTGCTTGTATTTGTTTGCATGTGTTTGATATTGTTTGCCTTTGTACATGATTTATGTGTATATTGTATTCATTTTATGCTTTTTATGTTAAGACTACTGAATGCTTCGCTTCGATTTTGTACCGGCATGTTGACTATGATTTATAAACTTTGTTACATTTAAGATTTACAAATGTCAATTCCATATTTGATAATCATCAATTCTATATTATTTTAAATGTGTTTTCTAAAGTCCTTTCAGGTTGCATGTCACTAGTGAGATGTAGATTTTGACCCATTCATTGCCTACTGACTCTTAAATATGTGATCTCTTTAAGGGGTTGTAACAACCCCAACCGAGGGGTTTCTAATATGCGTAACACCAGGTGGCAGCACTGAGACTCATTGGACAATTTTTTTCAAAGTGTCGAATGAAAACTGATCACGACTCATTCTTTCAGTACTACCATCAGGTTTCATGTTTAAACTTAGAAATCTTTCATTAAGAGAATGTATTGCAATGAGTACAAGTCGACAGATCGCTTTCGCACCTGCAGTTCGAAAGGGCTCTATCCATTTGTTATAAGAGAGTTGTTTGTCGGCAGATGCAGGCCCGCGCAGCCGCTGCGAGAGCATGCCGTCCTACCCGCGCTCCGCCGCCTCGTTCGAGACGGACAAGCCGCCCGCGAGGCTCGCCGACCTTGCCGACGGTGAGTACTCACGATTTTAAAACCTCTAATTCTATAATAATATTAAACTTTACCTATACCACCGTTACCTCCCACTCGCTTTACAATAGGTCTTCATCGCGTGCAAGGCAGAGAGGCATTGTCGACGATGATAATAGTCCCTAACTTACGTTGCAAACGTGTGAAAGTGAGAGGTAGATCCACTGGCATCGTTAACTCTCACTCGAACGCGACAGATCGCCATAACTCGTGGTTTATGGTTCTCAGCCTCTATGAAGACGAAGAGGCCGTCCGCGACGACGGTGAGTACTGACGATTGTAAAGCCCCTTATTCATTATTAAACTTTACCTCTAGAATCGTTATGTCCTACTGGTTTGAGAATAGTTCTCCATCTCGTGCAAAGCAGAGAGGCATTGTCCACAATGAGTAGGTATAGCACCTTAATTTATAGAGCCCTTAATTTAAGTTGCAAACGTGTGCGAGTGAGAGATTTGCTTAGCATCGTTACCTCTCACTCGAACTCAAGACTACGCGACGGACTGCCATGAGTTTGAGGTTTATGGTTTTCCGTCTCGATAGAGGCCGCGAGGCAGAACGGCTTTGCCGACGGTAAGTACTGACGAATAAGTAAAGCCCTAATACACATTAAAGTAAATGTTACCTCTAGCATCGTAATCTCTACTCGGTTAAGTTGGGTTCTTTACTCCGTGCGAGATAGAGAGGTCGCCCGTGAAGCATAGCGACCTTGTTGACAGTGAGTACTGATGATTAAGTAAATCCCAAATTCACGTTGCAGGATTGCAACCTTACCCTCAGGATCGTTACCTCCCACTCGGTTGAGTATGTGGTTCTCTAATTCGTGCGAGACATACCGACCTTGTGGATGGTGAGTACTGACGATTTAGTGTAGTAATTCACGATTTATTGTCTGTGGTCTGCAACTTTTCCTGTGGTATTGTTACCTCCCAATTGCTCGAGTATAGTTCTGTTTTTTGTATTTATTATCCATTCAAATCGAATAGATAACAAACCAAAGCCCGTTCTATATTTGGCGTGTAACTCCTTAAACGTTCGACCCAATAAACAAGGTTCGTGGTAAGTCTCGTTAATACATATAAATTTTTAACGAGATATTTCGCGTCTCAAAAATATACTAGGTATTTTAATAGGTAAGAACTATTAAACATAAAAAAAAAATTGTGAGCGAAAGAAACATTTACGCACAAAGGTAAGTTTTATCAAGTACTATTTGGTTTTAGTCTGTGTTTAGTAGTTTTTATTTATTTATATTTTAAGGTAAAGTTGGATGTACAATATTCAAATAAATATTACGACAATATAAGGAAGAAAAAAAAGAACTTTTTAAATAAGTCGTTCTTAACTGTAGATTGGTGTGAAGATGATGACAAAACACACTTTAATTTTTTGATTTAAAATATTTATTTATTTTTACTTATTTTGACTTAATATCGAAAAAGCACCCTAATTTTCAATCATAAAGGTAAAAAAATAAGTATTTTAAAACAAAAAAATTACAGTGTATTTGGGACACAAAAAGGTAAGTTTTCACCAAATTGCGAGGAAAAAAAAGAAAATGTAAAAGATAAAAATAAAAAACAAAAAACTTGTTTTTTTTAATTTCAACTTTGAGGTCATGTAAAAAAAGAGTTAATACAAAAGTTGTAGATCTTTTTATTACCTACAACTTTGCCTTTTAACTTTTTTCTATATTCGTAGTTTTAAATACTTTTAAACTATCGCGTTGCATTATTATTAAATTAATGCATACGGGAATTAACGCGAAACGTACCTTTTATTTATTTATTTTGCTGACGTTTCATTCGGGTTTCACCGAACGTGGTCCCAGCTTGACTGCAATTTCCGACCCGTAGCGGTTGGCTATAAATACTTTTAAACTATCGCGTTGCATTATTATTAAATTAATGCATACGGGAATTAACTTAATTCACCGAACGTGGTCCCAGCTTGACTCAAGCTGGGACCACGTTCGGTGAAACCCGAATGAAACGTCAGCAAAATAAATAAATAAAAGGTACGTTTCGCGTTAATTCCCGTATGCATTAATTTAATAATTCGTAGTTTTGCTGGAAATCGAGATAAACCATTTTTTACCCTTAAAACCTCACCCCCGCCACCCCCCGATCTCAGATCGCCCGTAATTAATTTTTCCTCTCATTTTTGTAATATTCTCTTTCTTTTTCAATGAGTTTCATCGTACTATAATATTTTTTCACTTTTTACCATTTTCAAAGGATTCTGCGCTCTATTATGAAAACGCTGCCTAAGGGTTGGATCTCATCTATCAGCACGGAACAGCACTTTCCTATACTGCTATCCTTTTCTGTCGCTGTCGCCGATGAGATCCAACCCTAAAACTGCCGAATGGTCATATTTTATATAAAACCATTTCCTCATTACAAACTGTTTGGTTTCGGATACACTGGCGCATATTTTTCGTTTATGCATCTTGAATTCTAGTCCAAATATTACCCTACCTGCCTATTTCAGTAGTTATTAAGTTTTAAACACATTTATGTGTGTGTCATTCATTTTTAACAGGATATAGCTCATATTAGAATTTAATTTTCATTAATTTCTGTTGCATATTGCCGTAAAAGATTCTTGGTAAATAGTAGTGACCATTATAACGATTTAAAGCTTTTTAACTTTACAGGAGATCTCCAAACAACAGTGTCAGCAAAGGACCGCATGTCTCGCTTCCAACTTCGACGAGAGAAACGCCACAGAGAATACATGTCTTCGGATTCTTTATTACACCTGCTAGACTCTATGCAACACGAAGCCAAAGGAAATCTTTACACGACCGTCGAAACTAAGTTCGATAGAACCAAATTACAAGCAAGATCGAATATGCGACAACTGCCACAATCTGAATTATCACGAATAATGCAAGAGGAAATGCAGAAACACATGAGCAAATTTAATTTAAAAGAAATTATTGAATCTAAAACAAGATGCGGACCAAGATAAACAGTTCGCCATGATGTTGATACCCATGTTCAAAAAGTTGAATGATGAACAAAGACATTACGCGAAAGTTGAGATCCTAAAAGTTATGGAGCGCGCGAAGCAGTTGCAAGGACCTCTGTATCAAAACGCATGTGCGTATGAAAACTGTTGTATTACTAACACTGTATGCTCAATTACACGTGTACCTTCCGTGGAAAAAGCAAGTTGTGCGAACAAAGAAGTTTTGAGGTCTACAGAAACGGCTGGGGACGCGTCTTCGAGTGTAGATAGTTCTAGCGATGTATCTGCACATTCTAGAAGTACAGATTTAGACGAATATTGTGATATTTTTCAACGTAATTATTTTTTGTAGTATTTTTTTTAATAAACATGTTTATTAACCATGTATGTTACACTACTGGGCAAGGACCAAATAATTTATTTAAATAAAATGTAAAAGGGTTAATATTTGTTTAATTTTTCATCAGATTATGTAAATAAAATTTATTTACGAAATTAGATGATATAATTGCCTCGTAAAAATAAGGTTTATAACAAAAATCTATTTGCTGCGTCATGTAATAAAACTACAGAACATCATGTATGACATTGAACTATGATTCATACTGCATTAGAATGAACGTTCGCAATCTTCAATAGACACGAGGAAAAACCACTTGGAAATTGCAGTAAACATGTTTATATTTAACAAACCGCAGATAATTAGCATGATTGATAAGAGAGTTATTAATTAAGTAAGTAGAAATGATGGTCGTGTATTATAGTGTATGAATCAGGATGTTGTTACATCAAATGCCTTCAGTTGACTGACGTTTGGATGCGCAAGCGCGATGTTAATAGACTTTCGCCGCGTCACGTGACTTAGTATATGTAGGGTAACAATGCTTCATGTGGATTTTGTGGGACTATTATTTTTTTGTACTTTACAACATTATTGTTAGAATATCCTGTAATAAATTTAACTCGCGGACCTCGGGCTTCACAGCATTACAGCTGATAATGCAACTGGGAATACGCATTATTAATATAATAGGGGATCGGGCAGATCTCACCAAAAAATATTTGTTGTAATTAGAAATAATGTTAATTAAATAAACTGACCATTCAATGAGTATTTTTGTGAAATAATAACGATTTATATTTTTAAATCAAGAAATAAAATGCGTTAATTGCAATATTTTGAATCTGTTCGCCACCTTGAACGAAACAACAATCACAGCGCGTTACGTCATTCGTTTGTGATTGTCATTTTTGACGGCTGGGGTAACCTCAAAATGTCAACCATAGATGTCAACATTACTATGTGAATTTGTGGCCTCCACTACTGCCATCCTTTTCACCCCTTGATTGTTTGATGTTTACTCACACACAGATGACGTCACGCGGCCAAGGTGACAGATTCAAATTTTAAATGTAATTTATGTATATTTACAGCCTTATTTAAATAAAAATTTATTTTTTATGGTAATAAATAACCATTCTAATTACTTTCAAACACTTTGTGAAAAGTTGTCCGATCCCCTATTACATACGAATAATAATTTGAAGGTATTCTTGATTCTAGAGGTACCTAATAAAAAAAAACCAGCACTCCTGGAGTGCCGACAGAAGTGAAAATTTGAACAAGGTGGTGTCGGGTACATGGTAATAGTGTCGCGAGTTCAGCGGTTTTTTCCCCCTCCAAAAACGACCAGCGCGCCGAAAGAAATTTACACTTTAAAAAAATGTACTTGCTTCGTAGTAGTGTATGAACGGTATTTATGTATATTAATCCGTTGGTGCCGGTTCATATGTCTAATAGAGAGTATGCATGAATTTTTTTTATATTTTTAATAGATAGTCCTCGTCGAGAAATAGCCGCAAAAAAAAAATCAGTGCCGAAAAACATGTATATGGTGTAGAAAATAAATATTAAAAATAGCAAGTAGATTAAAACAACTAAAACACGCCATTTTAAAATATGACGTCAACGTCTGCAATATCCGCTAGAGACAGAAGCTGTCAACGCATGTTTTTCTTTTTTGGGTACTTTCGATGTTATCAGCCAGTGATGTTTGTTAAACTTCTATATAAAAGTACATACATTTTGAATGTCATCGATAGTCAAACTACATGGACGGACAGTTCTACCGAACGCACCCAAACTTGTCATTTCCTTTTTATGAACTTTGTCGTCATTTCCCTTTTGTTTGTCAAAAGTTCCCGCGCAATATTTGCATATTTTCAATAATTTATTTCTAATCCAAATAAGAGTCAGTAAGAAAAATAATTAACTAGGCGTGGTAACGTATTAAAAGAAATTGTAAAATAAAAATATGAGCCGGATTGGTATTACATGCATATTCCTTATTGACTACTAGTCAAGCTAGTCCTCAGATTCCTAAATTAAGTATCCAATAAAGCATTTTGAGTTTGACTGATGTACAGTTGAGTTAGTCATATTATTTGATTTATATAGCATTACTATGCTCGGAGTGGAAAAAAATCTGTTCTTTCGAGGAGAAAAAAAAACATCATATTCAATTTAGTCATTGACAGTTCACTAGTGTTTGGACATTTGACTCAGCTGTTGTGCTATTTTGTCGGCAGGTATGGAGACGTCACGCGACGAACCAGATGCGCTGGCGGAGTGGTACCGCACGCCGCGCATTCCTGAGGAGCCCGACTGCTGCGATGTTGCTAAGGAATTTATTGGGTATTTTTTTTTGTATGACTCATCTCTATTTTGATTATCTTTCTATCTACACGCCAATTTTACCTTCACCTCATTTCAGATATAAATAATAGTATAGTAACTATTTATATTTAGTAGTATGCTTAATGTTCATGGTATTTATTTATTGTATACAAAGTGGAATGGACATACCCGTAATAAATCGAACCACGGGCTATACTAGATCGCTATAGTATATTAGGTCCTTACATATGAAATTGCCGTTCAGTATCAAAAAAGTGAAACAAGTTTTTTTTAATGAAATTATTATTTAATCAATCGAAGTATGCGCCGTTGTTATCGATACACTTCCGCCATTTTATAGGCAAATCATTGATACCTTTGGAAAAAAAATCCTGGGAGCGAGAGTCTATGAACTGTTTGAAGGCGGTTTTGACTGCCTCATCAGATTTGAAATTTTTTCCTTGTAAAAAGTTATCCAAATTTTGAAAAAAGTGGTAATCGGTTGGGGCAAGATCTGGAGAGTATGGTGGGTGATGCAGAGGTTCCAGTCGCTACTCCTCTAACTTGGCGATCGTTTGATGTGCAGTGTGTGGTCTAGCGTTATCCTGAAGGAGCAGTGGGCTAGAGCAATTCATCAGTCTCGGTTGTTTAATGGCGAGCTTTTCCATCATTGTTTGCAATTGTTGGCAATACAAATCTGCAGTAATCGTCTGGCCTGATCTCAAGAGGCTGTAGTGGATAACACCAGCACTGGTCCACCAAACACTAACCAGAATCTTCTTTTTGGTCAGTTTTCGCTTAGGGCAAGGTTTTGCCGGTTCTCCAGGGTCAAGCCATTGTGATGATCGCTTCCGATTGTCGTACAGGATCCATTTCTCATCACAAGTCACGATACGGTTCAAAATCCCCTCATTATTGTGGCGATTAAGCAAAGAAACGCAGCAAGCAACGCGTGTTTGTTGGTTTGCTTCAATCAGTTCGGGCGGTACCCACTTTTCGAGTTTTTTAATTTTTCCGATTTAGCGCAAGTGGATAAGTATCGTATTGTCACTTACGCCAAAGGCTGCTGCTAATTCAGAAGTGGTTTGAGATGGATCCGCTTCCACTATCGCCTTCAATTCTTCGTTATTCACTTGAGTATCAGGTCGTCCACGAGGCTCATTGTGTAAATCGAAATTTCCAGAACGGAAACGTTGAAACCAAAAACGCACCGTTCGTTCGTTAGCGGTGCCTGGTCCATACACGTCGTTAATTCTTCGAGTCGTTTCTGCAGCACTGGTGCCACGGTGGAACTCGTATTCGTAAATACCGCGAATTTTCAATTTGTCCATAGTTGTTGTTATAGCAATGTTGAAACTCAAACAAATGATGTTAAAACAAATGAAATACGAATTTTAAAACAATATTTTTCTGGCTTTATTTTGAAATAAATTTGAATTTGGAATTCCTAATGAAACGCAAGATATTTGATTTTAAAGTTGCCAGTATTGAAAATCGGCAATTTCATATATTTCATAAGGACCTAATAATAAAATTAAAATAACAGTTAAAAAACAAAAAAGAAATTCGATATTTCCATACAAATCGCCCGGGCGGCCGCACGCTTTAGTATGGAAATGCCGAAATTTTTATTTTATTTTTGGCTGTTATTTTAATTTCATTATACTATTCGTTATAGTATAATGTACTCGTAGTATAGCCCGTGGTTCGATTTATTACGGGTACGAGGGCCACATCGAAAAGATCGGGAATAGAATACTTAGGAATAAATTAGAGTAAAACCTTTTTGGTATTTGAAATGTAGTATTATTTCGAACACAATTTCATTTTTGAATTTTAAATAAAGTAAAAAAGAAAAGAGTATTGACCATTTGAATTTAACAAGTCGGTGAGAAAAATGGAGCTTACGCGGGAACATTTTCGTGCAATAATTTTTCATAACTTTCGTTGAGGTTTATCTCAAGAACAATGTTTCGCCAAGCTTGTTTCTATTTATGAACTTGAAGCACCTAGAAAAACGACTATATATCGTTGGTATTCTGAGTTTCGTGGTGGACGTTCCTCTCTTACCACAGACCCTTCTACTGGTCGGCCAAAAACAGCGGTAACACGATAACATCGATGCTGTACGCCAATTAATAAAAGAAGATAGACATGTGACATTCGAGCAGATTCGGGTTTCTCTCAGCATTGGTATGACAGCCATTCAGACCATTTTACATGATGAACTGGGTGTCAAGAAGTTAATTTCACGCTGGGTACCCCACTGTTTGACCGAGGAACAAAAGTCGGCTCGTGTTAATTGGTGTCGGTCTGCTCTGCAACGGTTCAATAGAGGAAGCTCAAATGCAGTTTACAATATCGTCTCTGGGGATGAATCATGGATTTATTCATATGAGCCCGAAAGAAAACATCAAACAAAAGTTATTCGCTCACGCAGCACGTCGAAAAAAATGGTCGCTTCGTTTGTATCGAAAACTGGTCATGTGGCTACGATTCCTTTACAAGAATGAAGGACGGTTACTGCTGATTGGTACACAACAGTTTGTTTGCCGGAAGTCATAAGAGAACTTCGTCAAATTAATCCGCATCGTCGTATAATCCTTCACCACGATAATGCGAGCTCACATGCCGCACGCAAAACAAGCGCATTTTTAAATCTGGAAAACGTGGAGTTGATGGACCATCCTCCGTATAGCCCTGACCTGAGCCCCAATGATTATTTTACATTCCCAAGAATTAAAGATATGCTACGTGGTCAACGGTTTCACGGCCCAGAAGAGGCGGTCAAAGCTTACAAATCAGCTGTTTTGACTGTATCCACTTCAGACTGGAATTACTGTCTCAATAATTGGTTTGATCGAATGCAAAAGTGCATTGACTGTCACGGAGAATACTTCGAAAACAATAAAAGTAAACATAATTATATTATCTTTGTACTTTTTTCTATTCCCGATCTTTTCAGTGTGGCCCTCGTATGTCCCTTCCATGTTGTATATTATTGAAATCAGAGTAGCTATTTCTAGCTCTGGTTTCTGATAATAATTAAATAGGTAAAGAATTTTGCTATACAAAAGCATCTAGACAAAAATATCTTTAAATCTATGTGTTAGGAACATTTTTAATAAGTGCCAATAATGTGCCAAATGTCCAAAATTTGCTTTTCAGCACCACCTGTAGTAACTGGTAGAAAATATTTTTAATTTTTTATAATTAATTGACTGGACAGAAAAATCTGATATTTTTTTAGGGTAACGAGGAATGTTATTTCTAACCACAGAAAAATATTCGTTTTCATAATTTTCATCCCTTCCCTATTATGTGAAGCAACATCACTATTTTAGCTTGGCCCCAAACTGAGCGTTAGATACCGGGGTTTAGACATGACATAACTCAAAAACTGTGACTGTTTCAGCACGGGTGTTGTCACGTCGAGCGCGCTCAGCGGGCCGCTCCCGATGGTGCAGCACTCGCGGACGTCCTCCCTGGGAGTGGAGGAGGAGGCCCGCGCGTGCGGCTACCTGCCCATGGCGCCGCACGAGCCCGGCCTGGTGTCGGCCTCCAGCGGCTCCGTGTGCAGCGGGACGCCCTCCACCGACCCGAGGTTTAGGTGAGTGTATTCGTTTTTAGGGTTCCGTACCCAAAGGGTGCAAACGGGACCCTATTACTGAGACTCCGCTGTCTGTCCGTCTGTCACAGGGCTCTATCTCTTGAACCGTAATAGAACACTTGAAATTTTCACCGATTATGTATTTCTGTATACAAACTATAACAACAAATACTAAAAATAAAAAAATGATAAAAGTTAAAGGGGGTCGTCATACAAGAAAACGTGTTTTTCTGCGTTTTTAACTCGATCTTTATAATGGCATCAACTAGATACTTGAAATTTTCACCAATTATGTATAACTATGATCACTATAACAACAAATACTAAAAATACGATTAATTTAAAAATTAAAGGGGGTCGTCATACAAGAAACGTGTTTCTTCAGCGTTTTAAAACATTGTACGGTGGTACGGAACACTTCACGTACGAGTTCGACTCGCACTTGCTTTATTGATGTAAAACATCTTTCCTCTCGCTTCGATCAACAATACAACAAGATGTCGGGACGGCGCATAAAATACGATTCATCAAATAAGAGCTTATACAGACGAATGGCACGTTGTCGACGGCATTTGAACTGCCGTCGGCCAGTCGTTGACGACTCGCCGTTCGTATCTACGCTCATACAGGAGCGTACATACGGCGGTAAGCTTTTATTTTGAACCCCCAACAAAAAAGAGGGGTGTTATAGGATTGACGCTAATGCCTGTCTGTCTATCTGTGGCATCGTAGCGCTCGAACGGATGGACCGATTTCGATGCGGTTTTTTACGTAAAAGCAACGTTACGTTTTCCCTTGCTGTGGTTCTTAGCTATGTTTGATGAAAATCGGTTCAGCCGATTAAAAGTTATTGGTGGTTAACGCTTGAAAGTTAGGGTTTTCTCTAGCAAATAATAGATGGCGCTGACGGTCAAGTCGTATTGGTAGTTCCGCTACTCATCACTTGATGGCGTTCTTGATAGTAAGGGTTTTTTTTAATTTGCCTAGCAAATAAACTTATTGATGTGTCACATTTTTCCTCTCGTTTTCCCGTTTCGATCAACAATACAACTAGTTGTCGGGTCGGCTCGTGAAATAAGAGCGCACTCTCGGCGGTGAACTTTTGTTTGGTTTAGTTCAGTCAAGGAGGAAAACACTTTATACGTAGTGTAATAAGGTCGACTTCACAGTTAATGTTATTTGACAAAGTTTGACACATGTTTTTTTGTATGAAAGCATATTTTTCTCATTCTTTTAGATTAAATACATAGTATAGGTTTGTTCGCCTTTCATCTGGCATTTATTAAAATTAAAAAAATGTATGATTAAAATATAAATAACTAGCTTTTGCCCGCGGCTTCGCTCGCGTATTCCACGGGAACGTTACATTTTTCCGGGATAAAAGGTTCCCTATGTCCTTCTCAGTACTCCTAACTATGTGTATGCGAATTTTCAAGAAGATTGGTTCAGTAGATAAAGCGTGAAGAGGTAACAAACAAACAAATATACAAACTCACTTCCGCATTTATAATATTAGTTAGGATTAGGATAGTTTGGAAGTTAGGATAAATTAAACACATAATAATCACGAGGGACATCAAACGAGTCACTTAAAAGTTGATTGATCCATGTGTATAAAATATCGGCTTGTGTCCCCAGCGAGTACCAGCTGGAGCCGGCGACGTCGCACATCTCGTCGGGCGAGCGCCCGCCGCGCGCGTACAGCGTGGGCTCGCGGCCCGCGCGCAGCGACCCGCCGCGGCACCGCGCGTACAGCGTGGGCGCGCAGCACGCGCGGCCCGCGGCGCGCCCGCAGCCCGCGTCGGCGCCGCTGCTGCCGCGCGCCTCGGCCGAGGACCTCATGGAGCTGGACTTCAGCGCCAACTCCGGCAACTCCGCCAACTCGCAGCTGGCCCGGTCCAGCTTGGCCAGCTTGGCGTACACGCCAGGGTATCGCTCGGGGTCGCCCAGCACTAAGGTTCATCATTCTTTACACCTATATCGAAAGAATTCGACTGAGAGCAGTTTGTCAAATGTTCATGCCGTGTTCGCTCCAAGGAGGTTGGCAACTTATATGCTCTAATTTATATATGCTTAGATTTGTGTGTTGTTCAGCCAGTTAGCGAACCAAATAAATTTAAAAAAAAACTAAACCAATATAATAGCACGGTAGATACTCAAACACGTTTGCTCCAATGTTTTGTATAATTTTTGTCGACCTCCATGGTGTAGTGGTCAACACGCTAGTCCGACAATTCTGGGTACGATCACTAGCCAGGGCAATTTGGCTCTGGTGTCTTTATTAAAATGCGGCGCTTATCGCGTGACGTCAAGAGTACGTGCATACGCATGATATTCAATTACAAGTAAAAAAAAATATAATCGCTTAAAATAACGCTGAACGTTGCACGTTAATTTGAATATCGAGCTTGAAAAAGCGTGGGATTTCTTTACAGTATTGATTACGTGACAAAAACCTAAGATCCCTCCCCCCCTCTGTGACTAAGCATGGTATTTTGAAAATCCCCCTCCCCCCTGAAAGAGTCACGTAGTATGGATACGATCCCTGTATATTTGCAAAATTTGATATTGATCAGCTTTGTTTAGCTTGTGTTTCCTAAATTGTCTTCTACAACATCCACGGGAAGACTTGGAGTAGTCCTATTCTACTCTGCCGGGAACCGTACGGCCGCTATTACTACTAATACTATGGTTCACCAAACACCACCTGTATGTTTGTCAGGTGGTGGTGGCGCGCACGCCGCCCGCCAGCGTCGGGTTCAGCGAGCGGCGCGGCGTCGACGAGTACGTGGACATGTCGCCGCGCAACCACGGGTACGTGGAGATGCGGCCCGGGGAGCCCGCCCTCCCCGCGCTGCCCCCCCCGAGCCTGCCCATCTCCACGCTGGCCACGGCCTCGAGCTCGGCGCCCGCGGTCGCCACCAAGGATGGCTACGTCGAGATGAACTACACGAGAGCGCCGACCAAGCCGATAGCGATCACGCAGAGGATACCACCGCCGCCTGCACCCAGCGTTACCGCTACAGCTGGTGAGTTAGGTAGAGTTATCTATTGAGTCGCATTACTACTTCACTGCTGAGGCTCATGATCATCAGTGTGTGTAGACTTCTTATCACACACACACACACACACACGCGGCTTACCGCGTCTTACTTGGGTCTTAACTTTTAGCATAAACCATGGGCATAAAGGTGGAAAAAGAAAATCGTACTAGTGACGGATTCGCCTATTGATATGAATCAGATTTTTACCCATTCCTTCGATCGGCTTTTATGATGCGCGGGATGAGAAGCAGCTGGTACATTCTACGCTTTTTCTTTTCTCCCAGCTAGGAAGAATCATCATTGAGCTAGCCCCAAAGTAAGTTTGAGACTTGTGTAATAGACGATACTATATTTTATAACATATAAATATATAGATAAACATCCAAGACCCTAGTCAATCTGTAAAAGGTCATTTTCCATCTTGACCTGATCGGGCATGTTGACCACTAGGCCACAGAGGTCGTCAATACGATAACTGTGCTTCACAAGAGCAAAAGAGATGGAAATCAAAGTGACAATGTGACAAGTCTTGGTACAAGTAATGTCAAGCCTTGCTGGCTCGGCACGAACATCATAACACAAGAATTACATTTTTCAAAATTGAAACTGTTATCTTAGAAAGATGGTATCGTTTGTATTATCGATTGTTCGTGAAGTAGATCCAAATACAACAGTTTTAAGGTCACACAAAAACATTTCATTTCTGGTCACAGAGACCTATGATCATTAGTTTAAGAAAGTGTAATGGAAATGTTGTCGCATGCAGTGGTCCCTCCCCCCTCGGCGCCCGCCCCGCGCCGCCCCCCGGCGGGCTCCCCCCCGCGCACCCCGCTGGGCTCGCAGACCCTGTTCCCCCTGTCTCTGGACTCGCCCGCATCACCGGCTGAAGTGGACGACAAGGACATCTTCGATGAGGATATGCGTGAGTTTTACGATTATGGTTTATTCTTTGTGTTAATTACTATTGTAAGTTGTAACTGTAACTACGAATATATTTTAATGTATGTATTGATCTGTCTCAAGATTGACAAGATACAAAATATGATCTGTACGATCCGGGACCGTACAATAATGATATATTGATATTAGAAATGATATAAAATTGGTACTGATAGAGTTTGAATACCGTGATGATTGATAGTGATAAAACGACTTGATTTCGAGACTATTTTAATGGTACTGAACTAAATTACAACGCGACGGCGGCTCATCGGCGCGCCTGTCAGCATTTCTGCTTCTAGGTCAATCGGTTATGTACAGCGTAGCTCGTACATGATCAAAGTGGCCGTAAATGTCAACGGTAACATTTATGGTAACTATTATTTTTTAAATTTAATTTTTATGCCTTATAGTTATATCTTACCGAAATTTGACAGAACCACTGTTATGACTCTCCATAGATTCAGAGTAACATATATACCTACTACTACTACAAACGAAACAATTTATCTATACACACGTCGATGTGTGAGTTCGCACCGCAGAATTAATTTAATACTTACCTACTATGTAACGAGTTGGACATATTTACGATTATATCTTTCTATACCGGAAGATTTGCGAACACTATGACGTAAAAAATATTCTGTTTTATATGTATTAAATGTTACAGAAAAGTCGGAAACAGCTACATAATATCATTTCACAAATATTTTTTATTATGTCCATTGTCCATTTTACCATTAATTCACTTTACTGATTATTATTGAGTCATTTATAATGTAACGCACTGAATTCACTAATTTACTATTGTAATATAGTAATTTGCATATTAGGCGCAAAACTATACGGTAATTATTTGAATAAATTCAATAAAAATAAACAAATGTTTATCTTATCACGCTTCTACGCACGGCTTGTCAAGTTGTCATTGTCAACAATGGCATTATAGCACTATACTATAACCCGCGGAAATCTACTTGGCATCTGCGTGTATGTGATTAACTGTGAGCGAGGAGCCTATGTATTTTTATACTGCTGTCGATTGATAATCCATCTCGCTCTTGTGTATCTCCCGCCAATGCGAGAGAGCGAGAAGGGTATATATGATACGGTAAATCTGATAAATTGAAAATTATGAATAATTTCACAACATTATTAAATAATAACCTCTTGTTTTGTTAAATGTGAATAATCAATAGAAATTAATTACTTTTAGTAGTAATTATTGATAATTCACTATACATATTGGTAAAAGTGATGAAATATAATGAAACCCAAAGTTTTTTGTCCACCAGGCATTTATTTATAATACCACACAGTCTTACAATTGTCCTATAATCAAAAATCAACAATAAAATCCTAAAGCGGCCGGCGACTGCTAGGAATGTTCTATTCATTTTACTAGGTTAGGGCAAACCTATAGGTTAGGTTAGGTTGGAACTGCGACCAACACACGCTAGTATGCTAGAAAACACGGAGCCAACTGAAAAAATTAACAAAAATTATTACATTAATCGGTACTAACGTTAAATTATTAATAATCTCCGACAAATGTGATTAATTTATCACTTTTACCTCTATTTTCGATAATTATTAATAATGATACACAATTATTAATAATTTTCAATTAATCACTCTTACCGTAACATATATATCAAGATGGTTGCTGGGTAATAACGTGAAATTATATTGTTGCTTTGCTACCTAATGTTTAATTACCTTAATGTTTTTATCATTTGGAAATCTATGAAATATGTGTTCTTTGTTGTAATCGGTGGATAAACAATTATTATATGCGCATCTTCTTACCATGATGGTTACTATTGATTGACAGTTCTCAAGACAAGACACGTCGTGTATTGCGTGCGGCTAGTAACTAAACCCTAGTTTAGAGCACAGAAAGGTACAGAAAGTGCGGGGACGCCAATTTGCGAGACACGCTGTGAGATTCCATTCTGTTTGACTCTTATGTATTCTGTGACAGAACTACAGAGACAGGGTTGGCCTACATTGATTATCAAATTATTTTTTTTACATTTTGACATTTACATTTTTCAAGTGAAAACACTGTTACCGTAACTGACACCACCTTGTTCAAGTTTCCACTGCTGTCGGCACTCTCGGAGTGACACTTGTTTTTTTTAAGTTTTAAGATTGAAAATACTCCACCGGAAATAAATAAAAAATACTTCATTTTACACTTTCTTGTTACTATTTTTAAATACACAGTAAGTTATATTTTTCTGTATTTTTTTGTACAATTTCAGACGAGCCCCTCCCGCACCCGCTGTCGACGGTGCGCGAGATCTCGGAGGAGGGCCGGCGCAGCCCCGAGCCCGGCGCGTCGTCGTCCCCGCAGTACGTGGTGCTGGCGCGCGGGCCCCCGTCGCGGCCCATCGCGGCGCCCGCGGCGGGCGCGGCGCCCGCGGAGCTGCCCGGCAACCCCACCGCGCACAAGACGCTGGCCCGGCTGCCCGCTGCGGTGCAGACAGGTTTGTTGTTTACATTCTTCTTCATCCAAGCGCGTTCCCGGTTGCATCCTCAGCTTGCTTCCCCGCTTTTTCTTCTCATATTACATGCATGTCAATGGTCACCCAAGGATGCCAGACGTTGGATTGGTGAAGAAATAGCTGGAAGAGTTTAAATGATTTGGCTATAGTTTTACGACCGGCCTTGGGATTGCAATTGTACCACGAGATGTTTGTGCTAAGTCCTTTAGTCGCCTCTTACGACATCCACAGGAAGAGATGGAGTGGTCCTATTCTAACCCGGAACCACACGGGTAAAAGTTTCAGTATATTCTGTTAGACGTTAAATAGTGTTTGGTCTATAATAAGTAGACATCTTTTATTTTAATAAGTACATACTTTCCTTTTTGTTATATTAGAGTTTTTAATGAATTTTGTCTGCAGCGCCTGAATCTTCCGGCACGGCGACGCTCGTGGTGGCGACGTCGTCGGCGGCGCCGGCTCGCTTTGTGGTGCGCGACTCCCCCTCTCCCCCCGCGTCCCCGCTGGCCCCGCCGTCGCCCCCCTCCCCGACGGCCGCGCACCCCACGTCCCCCCTCAACTACGCCGCGCTGGACCTAGAGCCGCGCCGGGGGCCCGCCGCGGCGCCGCTGCGCACCTACACGCAGATAGACTTCGTGCGCAGCGAGAAACTGGCGGCCGACGGCTCCTAGGCCGCAGGGGGGCTGGCTCGGACACGGCCACGGGTTGTGGGGGGGAGCACACGTATCGCTGGAGTGACGTGGTGATGGCGGACCCAAAGAAATACGGTGTAGAAACTGTACGGCGAGTGAAAATATGAGTGCGTCGAAAAATACATCGCTCGCTCAGACTATCCGTCAAAAATACAACTTATTCAAAATCATAAAACAGCCAAAATCTTAAAGATGTCTCACTTAAAGTGACGACAGCAGATACAAAAAGTCTAGTGCAA
Source organism: Acrobasis repandana (assembly GCA_963576875.1). Taxonomy (NCBI): domain Eukaryota; kingdom Metazoa; phylum Arthropoda; class Insecta; order Lepidoptera; family Pyralidae; genus Acrobasis; species Acrobasis repandana. The sequence continues at coordinate 1,650,666 of OY756230.1, read as the reverse complement.
AGTGTATCGATGTATAGACTATAGATGGATACTAAACTACGCGGAGTAAAACCACGTATAGTGAGTGTTAATGGTAGCAGCCGCTCGCCTTGTGTAACCAAAGTGAACATTAGTGAGGCGGGATGGCGTGATTTGGTGTCAAGTTGAGGCATGACATAGTATTAGTAGGTACAGAATGTTGTTTTCATAATGTGCAAGTATAAGTGGGCACTTCAACATTGCCTGTCTCGTTATGTCAGTATAATCGTATGTCTCAACAGCAAATGTTTTGAAACTCTCAATACTTTTAACACTTTTGCGTTTAAATCAGAATGTCTGTCTCAAGAAAACGCCATTAACCCGCGTCCGCTGCGCCAATTTTTGAACACAACATTGTTAGAAGACATAAAAAAGGGGTGTGACTTAAATGTTTTTCGAGAAAATACACTTGACCGTGTTTGCCAAAGCTTTTGTCGAAAACATCCCCGTGTTCGTCTGCGGGCGGGGGGAATCTTTAATTTTATATTAGATTTTGACCCAGTAAGACATTTCAAATGTAAAGTTTTGTTAAAAATCTTTATTTATTGAACATTGCTGAAAGTCGAAGCGGACGGGAACAATGTTTCTTAAAAAATTGGCTCAACGGACACAGCTTAACAGTAGTGAGATATTTAGCATTTTCTTAGTATGGCAAGCAGTCTGGTAAGAGAATATTTGCAGGACCAGCCACACAATGAATTCTGTACCATTATAGCACATTATGTGAAATTGATCTTCTGTACGTACTAATTTTATGGCAATGCAGTGTTGATTCGGAAACTCACAGAATGTGACTGTAACTGTAACTGTGAGTTATAAATACAGAGGTAGGTCGTGAGGCGGGCTTCAACAGTTGGAAGCTTTAGAAAGAGCCTATCGCAGCGCGCAGGGTCGCCCTGTACATGATTCCTTATTGTCTTTACTTCTTTAACTTGTCCTAGTATAATTAGCAAATTAGTGCTAACTGAAAGTCTAAAATTTCTTTATTTTTCTTATTTATAGACTGAAGTCTGAGCTGAACTAATAGGCAAGAAACTTGCACTGTGTAAATGGGCCTTTACTCTTATGGGTTGGGTTAAATCTGGGCGCACGGAACAGCACTTTCCTATGCTGTTATCCTTTTCTGTCGCTCAGAACCGTCATTTGCTAGAGCGAGAAACACAGCGGGAATACGGCCGTATCGCCGATTCCGCGGCGTACTCACTCTCTTTCTTGTTCAATAAAGTCTTTATTTATGGAATTTTATGTGGGACTATAAGGAATAATTTACATGCTACCCGTGTCTGAGAGAGATTTCGAAATTTCTTAGTATTTCGTAATTCAAAGTTTCGGCTTAAAGTCACTTGACACTGTCTAGTACCTTTCGTTATTAATTTTATTATTATACAAGGTTGGTAGGAAACGGAGTATGGAGACGAAATGGCTTCGATGTACTCAATCTTTTGGCGAACAAGATCACGAAAAATTTTGTAAGATATCTCGCACACTAGACGACCACGACCAGTGGCCGCAATGACCAGATTAACTAAAGGAGCCATACGAACGTCGCGCACTTGGCCGCAATTTATTTCTTTGGTTAATCTGGTCGTTACGCCACAGGTCATAGTCGCTTGTGCGCGAGATTGCCTTACATTTTGTAACAATTGTGTAGTTTCGATTCGACAGTTGGACAGTTGATTATTTAACTCGCTATGACAGCGACAACTTTAACGATGGGATTAACTATGTAAAAGTTGTTCCCATTGCTAAGTGAATTGACCTTTCGCCTTGATATACCCTCTCCGACTTCCGTTATATTGTATATTGAAATTACATTTAAAACTAACTCCAAAAATTTCTCTAAATTAATGTTTACATTTAATCTTCATGTTGTTTTATTGTACGTTGATATTTATTTAGGTCTACGTCTTTTTCTGTCGATATCTCTTAATACAGTGAGCTGCATATCAAGTGTGCCATACAAGGACGCTGTTCGATAAGGTGTACTCGATATGCGGCCTGATGTACTCTTTGAATGGTTATGGTAAAGACAGCGTGTGATGCCACGTGTTATAATCGAGTAAATTCAAGATTTTACGACTGTATAGTCGTAGAAGTAGCTTAGATGATATAAGTATAACATACAAATATGTACTTTACTTGCACAGATAAAAAATGTTAATGTACCTATTAGAAAGTAAATACAAAAATAAGAATACCTATATAAGATTATTTCTTAAAAATATAAGGAATTAAAAATACTAGTAGTATAGTATAAGGGAAGGAGACAAAAAAGATACATTTAATTAACTTTTTTTTCTGTAGCAGTTATGGTGGATATTTTTTTAAACTTTTCTCGATTATAACACAGAATCGTTTGTCGGTCTATAATAAGTGCACGGGATGGTCGCAGGCAGGTAGGTCCGAACGCGTATTGTAAATGTAACAAACTAAAATATAATGATAGTGAACTTTTGCAGCGGTTGTGACGGAGGCCTAAAGTAGTGCTGTTTATGTTCCCTCTAATATACTACCTATTGTGTTCTTAGGATACTCTGTTCACTAAAGTACTGTGCAATTTACACGATGAACATTGAGGTTACACTTAAATGAAGAGATTATTTAGGATGTATGGAGTTGAAATGCTACATCGTCTTCTGAAGATTTGTTTGACGTCCTAACATGGTTGCACATTACGTCCTTACAATTGTAAGTAAAAAGATCCAATTGGACCCAAAAATGCTACCAAATATTTAAATATTGGAAATAGTTTGACAACTGTAAGTTTCCATATTATAAGCCTAATATATCTAAGTATTAAGCGTATGTTAGCCATGTTGGATATTTTAAATATTTCCAATTAGTTGATGTATGCTAACTTGAAAAATAAGTAGATACGTGTAAAAAAGGAAAAAGGCATATATCTTTTCTTACCAGTTTCAAAAAGTAGACAGAGAGATAGGTTACAAGGTAGGTTTTATTTATTTATCAGATAGAACTGAGAGTGTAACCTCAATGTTTACAAGAAATTCTTGAATTTACCAGACATTTAATGAAGAATTTCTACTGTTATTTGTTGGCCCGAGTTGATGAACCGTTTTTGATTAAAATTGCGACCTAATATTGTTACTTTGTATTTATTTGTGAATAAAATCACCTGTATATTTTAAGTAGATAACTTACAATTGATTTTATTGATCTTATATTTTGTTTTTCAAGTATGGTCTTAGTTTCACTTTAGATCCGCCTATTTAAATTAGAACATATAATGACTTTTAATATTTTTTGTTTTTATTTATCGGTTATCCAGTTTTAGTCAATAACGGTTAATATATGAAGTAACCAAGTAAGAAGTATAAAGCTAATTCTAGTGGTTTTAAACTGTTTAAGAATATATGTGTATCAACTCAGTCCAATGGCCGAGTTAGTCGCTTAGAAATTGTTTTATCGCCTTAATGTTTTTATACACTGTTGAGTATTTTATGCAAAAATAAAGTTTTAAAATATGATGTTACAATTTTAACAGTTTTCATGTATCTTTCATTTTATTTTTTTCTTGCAATGAAATTGTTTTAATATTTTATCAATGAGTATTTCTTTCGGCATCTCGGTCGCAATAGTTACGTAAATGATGTGTTCAAACCGAAGCAAACCTGTTCATATAATGTTTATCTACATCCAAATTATAGTATTTTGCATCGTTAAGATTTTAAACACAGAGGTGGATCTTATTTTTTCTTATTTATTATAATTAGAAATTATGAACAACCGTAGTTGTTCATATTTGTTATATTTATGTGTTAGGCTCCGTTCACATTGAAAATGCGAGCAAGTGCGAACATGAGAAAATTTAAAGAACAATAAGATTTTTTTTTAAAATGGGTGGGAGCACTGAAACGTAAGGTTAATAATTTCGTCAGATTTTGCAGCAGTTGAATGCAACTCAACCGAAAACATGGCGTAATGTCAAGCCAAAGAGCTATTTTTTATTGCTATATAATATATTAGTCACGAAGATACATTATCACGTATTTATCTCAAACAGGGAACTTAAATGGAGTTGCTAGCCGCATCATCGCCTATGAACATCTTAACACATTGCTGGACACTAAGCCAGACACAATAGAAATAACAATTGATTTACGTCTCTATAGACGTTATGTCTATACATAGTGTGTCCTACAATGTGTTAAGAATCTTGTCCATTCCCTCGGACGAGGTTTTTTACGTTTTATCTTTTCTCCCAGATGGACGAAAAATGGAATATATTTGTTAAATGGCTGTTTCTTGGGCCAGACGTTTCGGTGGTGCCATCTAGTGGTATTAATATCTAAAGAATTAGAAGTCGAGAGTTTGCCGTTGGTCCGCGCTTTCCATGTGGAGGAGCTTTCATATGAATCATGTAGAATTGACTTCATTTTATCAGAAAGTGTTAGCTATAGTTATTGTTGTTATAAAGTAAATAGTTCCGGAGATACCTTTTTATTTACATAAGTGCAATTACAGTGTTCTATCGTCCCCCGGTGGTGGGGACGCTGTGGAGGGATGTTTGGTGGCGTGCGGATTCTATGCTAGCCGGTACTCAAAGCTATAATGCACACTTATTATATTATATTATGTGCTGGGGAGCGTAAGATGCGTACCCTGTTTTTAGCATTTTGAGGCTATTATGAATTTAATAGTGGTAATAGACTTTTAACTAAACTGTTCGTTGCTCATCATTCAAGTACTACTCTTCTAAACGAGATCACACGTAACCCGTGCTCGATACAAACAGTAACGTTAACAGCCTTATGCGGTAGTAATAGTAGATAAATTACTTTGATTGTGTATCTAACAAGACATTATCTTAGGCACTACAGCATTGGGTTGCCTTGACTTGGTGAAGGATTACAATTTTCAGTCAGCCGATTCTGTATCTAGTGAGAGTAGTCTGAGATGTAGATGTATAAAATCCGCACGACATTAAAAGTCGGCCAAAAGTTAACAAATGGATGCTACATTCCGACACGAAAGCGATTTGACTAGTCTCATGTGTTCAAATACTTCCTCAATCAGTAAAGGTTGATACACACATAAGCGGGCCGGCATTTTCGGTTCGGAAGTGTTTGTCGAACAACAAACTCGGCATTTCCCCGCTCATTCATCTACATATATTCGATATCACCGCCCGGCTGTGCCGATGAATGCCGGTCCGTTTATGTGTTTAGCAACCCTAATAGCTTAGTTTCATAGGTGGTATGCTTTTTGCCCCGTTCGACATGTTATAAATAAGTAATGGGACCTGTATAATAATGCCTGACTGAGTCAACACCAAATTTTTATATTAAATGAACGTTATTTATTGTGAATTCATGCATAAGAGTTTACAAAGGGGGCAAATGTATAATATTCAGGAACAAGTACGTTTAACAGAGGTGTAAGTCTTGTAAACAATTACTACGCCGCGCCATGGACTAGCCCATGATTTTGATATACCCACGTGATTAGCTCATAATATTTTGCGCGACGATAGTTTACAAGCCTTAGGCCGCAGAACGTCCCCCGTCTGTAGATAACAATATATCATATAAAATTGTAAGCTTTAATAAAAGTATGCCAGAAAAATAATTTCAGCACAACGGTTTTGTATTGAATCGATAGGTAAATGATAGCTGTATATTGTGTAATATATTATTAACGTATTGTGTAGCGCAAACTGAAGCAATTCTGATGAAGGAGCAGTGGAGCCCGAATCGTAATGTTGTCGAGTTGTTAGCGATAGATAAAGGTGCGTTCACAGTTACAGGCCACGGCATACACTGCGAAGAGTAAAGATATAAAGAACGCTATAGTTCGTTTCAAATATAGATGGAATAAGAGTCGATAACTTGTGGTGTAACTTTTGTTGAAAATGTGCTATCGCGCTTACACGTTGGTACGTTGTATTCGACATCAAGTATTTGTTTTGGAAGTATACAAAACAAAGGTGTTACTGTCACAGCATAGCGATTAAATAGGTTTCTTTAACTTTAACACTTTTACAAAACATTTCTTTTGGGAATTAGCCGAGAGAGATATAAAAGGGCGTGAAAAGGAAACCTATGCCAGTGATTAAACAGTAACACTTACTTTTGACATTTTGATAACCCGGTATTGATTATACAGGGCCGTTGAATTTTTTTCGCCTGAATTTGAAACAGTCTTTTGATAAAACAATCACAACAGTGTGTTGGATCTGCCAGTGTGACGCACCCTAAGATAACCTTATTTAATGTTGACGTTTGTATTTGAAGGTATTGTAGCGTAGTTCAATTCGGCTCAGCCGATGTTTAACACTATTCTTGTGGTGATTCAGCGTTTCTCGACCTTTGGGAACACTTGAGATCAAATCTTTAATGTGGATCTCTGATTCGGCACCTTTGCGTTCTTTTTCGGAATGTTGAAATCAAAATTAGATAAATATACGTCAGTGCCCTTAGCATGGCACCGTGGATAAACCCACAAAGTTTATATCGCGCGACGGACTAGTTCCATCCCGCTCATTATTATTAGAGATATAGCGAAAACGTTGCTGGTTCAGCATCGGTACAGTTTTAGCTAAATTATATGTACATATGTGTAGGTTAAGATCTGGATTTGTCGGGCGTGCGCTAGGCAAGCAGAAGGTCGAGGATCGCTGGTCCAAAGGAATTGCTCTCGGTCCGAGCCCGTGTTTTGTAGATCAGCTGACGCCGGTTGGTTGCAGCGTGCGATATACATAGTATTTTTGCTTACAAAATCATATTTTATTTCTCATATTTGAGAGTCAGGTTGTTGACGGTATCATTGTATGGAAAGAAAGGCGCAATGACGATTTTTGCCAGAGATAATGTAGTGGTTTGCCATTGCCTTATCAGTTTATCACACTAATAAATGATAGTATGCCTGCTTCCTGACCTTTAAAAACAATTCGCTAGATGACAAGAAGTCAAATCAGACACTTTTTTCTAAACGTCAAAAACAAACATCTATGGGATTTGTATGAATTACAAAACCGTGACGTCATAGATTTTTGGAGTCAAATAGCGCTCCTAATATCAGTTTTTCTGCATTAAAAAATACATAATCATGTTGAAAAAGGGTATGATCAATGACAAGTGACACTATTTTGTGACGTTTTATTCATTTAACAGTACCAAATAATTTATTTTTCCTCGTCATCTACCCAATTGAAATGCGAAAATACGCACGTATTTTCGTCATCGTTTGGTTCCTAAATATTCTTGTCTCAGCTACCCAAATACGAGTATATTCAGTCTTCCATAATATTTTAAAAATAGACAAGAATAAGAGACCAAGATTATTTTTATTATTTTGAAAAATACCAGGTTGCCATTACCAATAATGACTGGTAGATCAATACAATCGAGCATAAAGTTTCCTGTTTTCTTTTTTTGTAAACAGCCATGATTTCATTTGTAGTAGGGTTTTAAGGTATTCCATAGTGATATACCAACGTTGTGTAACACGTCACATTGTCCACATGGTTAATCAATTTCGACATAAGATTACACGCAAGTTGCGAGAAGAGTAAGAAGTAAAACGAACGTAGTGTCTAGCTCGCTGCAACCCCGGCTGCGTTTAGATAAGCCATTACGCAGATAGCTAGTGCCACCTCGCAATTATGTAGTACCATGTTAGATATACATCATATATTAATATACATTTACTTTATTCCACTTAGAGTAAGAAGTGTTGAGTTTAAACACTAGTTGTAAGCATAGACGGGTACCGATTAGGAATAGTCTAATAAAACGAGAGGTCGACGGTGAAATCTCCTTTTAAAATATGCCGCATATATTTACAGTCAATTGTTATACAAATTATTTATTATTTATATAGAAAACAGCACAAAAGTTACATACCCACACATTACAAGGTCACAAAACAGGTTTATATTTTTAAATGAAGTAATATAAATTGTTATTGCATATTCTAAAAGGAGCTTTTGGCTTCATTTACATTGGTTAGACTTGTATTTGCGACATCGAAAGCTAGTGTGAATGCGGCCTTATATTAACTTTTATTATACAAATTAGCCGACTCCGCGAGTGGTCGACTTGACAAAGGAGTTATTATGAAATCTATACTAGTCCCATTGCAAGTTAACACAGATTTTTGCATAAAAATGTTCCTGTACGGCGTATATAGTGTTTTTTTTTTAATAAGATAGTGAGTAAATAATTTACACATAGAACGGTTATACAATAGAATAATAGATTAGTGTACGGTCGATCTTGAGAGCTATGCTGCGAGGCTTACGGCGCGCGCCGCAGAGGAATTCTGTTGTGTTTGGAGAAAAATTCTATTTTTTTACAAATGGTGCTACTGTTTTGTGTTTTAGTCAATGATAGCTCGAGTTGTGCGCCACTAGTAGCGGCGCGGCGGGCGCTCCATATCACAGATAGTCGGTAGAATAGCGACATCACTCCACAACGTACGATTAGGTGTAGTTTAGCTTTTGTATCGCGGCGGTCGAGATCGCGAGCCCGACTTCATTATTGAATTTCTAAATCTAATTTTTAGTACGTTACATTTTGTTTACTTTCATATTACGATTATATTGTAAATAAAATAAAAGCTTTGGATTTGCGCATTTGTTTGATTGTTTTCACTTTATCCAAGACAATGTAATAAGTGTAAAACAGCAAGGTTAGTTACTTACTACAGTGACTAATCTTGCTGTTTTACACTTATTGCACTATTTGGATTCCTTTTTGCACCTCGCCCATTGCATCGATCGGCTTTAAGATCTGCGCGGGAAGAAAAACAGCTGGTACCTTCTAAGTTTTTCTTTTCTCTATGGAGGTAAAATTATACATACGAGGGGGGGTCAAAAAGTTCGCGGAACGGAGGGGAAGGGGGGTGAAATAAAATACTGTACTATTTTTCTTTTTCAATATATTCCCCCTTAAGTCGAATACATTTTTCAGATCTCTCTATTAACTTATTAATACCGTCGAAAAAAAATGATTTGTCTTTGTCCTCAAAATAGGCCGAAATCGCCGACTTGACTTCTTCATCATCGGAAAATTTCTTCCCCCGAAGCTCTTTTTTTAATTTGGGAAATAAAAAATAATCACAGGGGGCTAAGTCTGGACTATAGGGAGGATGGTTTAACATTTCGAAGCCACAGTGATGAAGGGCAGCCATCGCAACGCGGCTCTTGTGTACCGGTGCGTTGTCATGCAAAAGCAGCACACCCTTTGTCAACTTTCCCCGCCTTTTCTCCTTGATTGCTTCTTTTAATTGTCTTAGTAGATTAGCGTAGTATTCTCCCGTTATAGAAACACCCTTATCTTTATAATCTATTAATAAAATACCCTCTGTATCCCAAAAAACAGTTGCCATGATTTTTCCAGCCGATTGTGACACCCTGTATTTCTTAGGGGGGGGCTGACCCTTTTTATGCCACTGCATAGACTCTTGCTTCGACTCAGGCTCATAATGATGAACCCAAGTTTCATCTGCAGTAACAAGTCTTGCAAAAATTCCTTCCTTGTCGGCGCTACAGAGGTCTAAAAACTCCTTTGAATACTCGACGCGCAGCTGTTTCTGTGGTGGTGTGAGCATTCTTGGCACCCATCTTGCGCTGACTTTTGACATCCCAAGATTGTCGTGTAGAATATTTAAAATGGTTGTAGGTGATACTCCAACCATTTCTGCAAGTTGTTTCTTCTTCAAACGAGTATCCTCCAGTATAAGATTCTCCACTTTTTCAACGATGTTTGAGGTGGTGGCCTCAATCGGCCGTCCTGAGCGAGGGTCGTCTTCAAGAGACTCTCTGCCTTGCTTGAAAAGGCTATTCCACTTGTACACCATGGTTTTCCCAGGGCAAGAGTCCCCGTATACTGATAACATTTCTTCCAAAATTTTCTGAGGTGGTTTTCCTTGCTTAGTGAGGAACTTTATGACGGCACGAAACTCGATTTTTTCCATGTTCAAGTTTTTCTTCCGGATTCACTTGTTTGATCGACGACAGGTCAAAGGTTATTGACACAATCAGGTTCAAACTTGGCATATATACTCACAAAGAGTTGCTCATTAGTTACTACCTGCGGCAGGTCCCCCACCCCCCGCTATCCCCTCCATTCCGCGAACTTTTTGACCCCCCCTCGTATAAATCTAGGGCTGTATTGAAGAAAGCATCAGATCAGATTGCCGACTCGGGTGGCTTGAGTCCTGCGATCTCATTGTTAACCAACTTCAAAAAAGGGAGGAAGTTCTCAATTCGTCGGATTTTTTTTATTTCACAGCGCCTGATGTATTAATCTACTGGCCTATAGATGCCGTACGAGTGGCCAGTATGAAAGATAAAGAATACAAATTAAAAAATACTGTTTATTCATAGTTTAAACACAAACACAAGCATACAAAATAAACATTCAGACAGCCGTCAACACGTACAGCGAAACATTTTATTCATACAATGAATCAATACATTTCTAATGATAACTCAAAATCTTAATAATTAAAGGGTAAAGTATGGCGTCCCAGGAGTCTACTAAAGGATACGAGGCATCAAGATTTTGTGATGATTTAAGATATTTGGAAAAGCTTCAGATATTTGAACTAAAGTTTGTAGAAATATCCGAAACTCAACCTTTTTCCCATGTATAATAAAACAAGGTATTCTGTTCCCGCAATAGCCCAAGGCTACGTCACGAATGTCATGAAATGTGTTACCACTGATTGTTCTTTTCAGTAAATTTAAGAACTTTCTAAAGGACTTTATAAAAAACTAAAACTTAACTATTTCGTATATCGTGATTCATCTGTTTAATTTTTAATAAGAATAGGTATATATTGAATTATTAGTTCATGATTGGTTTGTTAAGTTAACCCTTTAACCGCGAACGTCGGATTAATCCGACAAACATTTTCGTGCCCATTTCGCGAGCGTCGTCGGATTTATCCGACCAAAAACTATGGATATTCACAATTCCTCGCGCTGGGAGCACGACAACTGATATAAAGTCTCGCGGTGAAAGGGTTAAAAAATGCTATCGGGTAATTCAATTATCTAGCGGTAACACTCCCAACTGATGACGTATTCTTGGGCCAATCACGTGACCAGCTGTCACGGAAAGAGAATACCTTGTTTTATTATACCACACTCCTGCCAATCACAAATTAAAAGACACCGAAATAAATTTTAGTAGATCTTAATTAAAAGCTTTTAAATAAATAGTGAGAAACAATATTCAACCCTTAAAATGATCTCATTACAAAAATTACATCCTTGCTTCTAAAATGTAAATGCTCAATTATATCCACATTCCACATACAGATTGTATTTGTACAAGCAAATATTGGCACTAAGTACATAGTCGCATATGCATTACAATGCTACATGATATGAGGTCCGTTAAACATCATATTGGCATTCAAACACTACCTAATTGATTGGCTACAAAGATTAGAAAAAAATAGGGGGAAATGGGGATTGTTAATTTATTTGGAAAGCGTTATTTCGAAATCCATTTCGAGATACAGAGAACAGTTGTGGTAATTTTTAGCCAAAATAATCAATGGGTTTGGATATTTCTACAAACAAACGTTACCTTTGTTTGACATTACTCTCCGAGGCTGAGTTGATTTAGTTCGTTGATTGGTTGAGTCCTTTCATCGAAAAATACGCTTCGCCTTTATGTTATTTATCCGTCACTGTCAAAAACGTCGAATGTCACCGTTTCCGTCAATTATAAACTAAGGCGATGAACCCACTGCACCGCGCTCCGTCATAGAGCGTGGGGCCGCAGATTTCAACATTGTATGCAACTATCTCCAACACACTAAAAACGCGGCAGATTTCGTGCACCGCGGCGGGGCGCGTTTCTATTGCTAGTGGGAAAATCGCCTAAGAAAAGAAGTTTCTGCCAATCGTGGGCAACTGAATTCACTGAATGACACTAGCGTGTTTTTTTTTATATATGTATTGGGTTTGGCCGTTTGTTTTGATAACACACAACTTTGTAATTTACGAGACGTCGATGTGATTTTTATAAAAATTTAACTAAGCCATCATATGAAAAAATATTAAATTGGTTTCTGGAAATATGTATTTTGAAATAAAAAATAAAATTTTGGGGTTAAAAAATGAACAATTCCCATTTTTACAAACAACCCTTTGCCCGTCACACTAGTTCGACGCTGACGCTTAAAGCTTTGAAATGTGAGCTTTATATTTCCAAACTTTTATTTAAACTAGTATACATGGACCAATTAAGTGTTTTCTTTTAATTCGGTACATGATAATTTTTTTTTATTGTATCAAAAAAGTAACAATCTGAAACCGAAAAAAAAGGTATTTTTTATCCGCTCAAAAATAAGTAAGTTATGCGTTTAAAATCTGGTGGAAAGGGAAACTGTCAAGTAACAGAAAAAGGGTGCACATTTAAAAATATGACGTCACTGCCATAAGGTTTCGCGCGTACGAAAGAGATAGCGAGATATCTTATATTGTACCAAATTTAGTTGTGGTAGAGCCACGCTACCGGTAAGGCACGGCTCAGTTTTGCTAGTAGCATGAATGGGCTGGCTCGTTCGGGGAAGTACCACACTCTCACAGAAAATCGACGTCTGAGTAGTAGCTTCACCGCTTCTATGCTTTGTTCGGTCCCCCCTTCCCTCCGGGGAGAGCCTTGAAACGCCGGTAACGCTTTTGTTACACCCCTGATGTTGCAGTTGTCCATGGGCAGCGGTGATCACTTAGCATCAGGTGACCCGCTTGTTCGTTTGCCTTCCTATTACATAAAAAAAAACTGAGTCAAGTACCGAATTGAATTTTTCGGTAATACCACCGTAAGGAACACAATATAAAGTTTATATTTCAATGATTTATAGACGACAGTGGCGTCAGCGAAGAGTTGGTGTACTAATAGGTCTTTATTTACATACGTTCGGATTGGGGGTACGAGGTGTCATTGCAAAAAATTATTTCCATTCTAGACTTTATAGCGAGGTGACCAATTTTTTAAAGCGGGAATCATACAAGGCATGATTTATAGTCTATTCGTTCTATTGAATAGTATGCTGTTAGCGCTTTAAATGCGGCGTCGGCTTTTACAAAGACGCGGCTTTTGTGGCGCCTCGACGGCATGCGAACCAATTTAGCAAATAAACTATACGCGAAGATTCTTTTTGGAAACGCTCGCGCAAATCATTCTGTTGAATCCCGCGGTCAAAAATACGTCTCCAGATTGTACTTGGCTGATACGACAGTTTAAGGAATATCTTTTAGCTTACTTCTTGGCCGTAGTCACTGTCTTCTTAACTACCTTCTTAACCGTAAACTCCTCTTGGGACAGCAGCTTCCTCCTCGGTTTCACCTTCTTCTCTTCAACCTCGAAGGAGTCTTCAAAGATGTCGGCACTAGAGTTAGCTGACTCGTTGTGTTTAGTGTTTTTCAATAGCTTCTTCTCTACCATGATCTCGCATATGGGGCTGTCGAAGGAGACCTGTCTCGGGCTCCGGCGCGACCTGGATACAATTGAAGAACTCATTTGCATTTAAAATATTTGAATATAGAGTACAAACGGTAGATGTTTTAGGCTTAAGCTACACATTTTTTTGTATTATAGCTGAAAATGTCAACTTTTTCTAATGCTTAAGCTACACTGATATACAATAGCATTATAAACTTATTTATTTTGTACGAGCCATGCTCGCACATTTCGGCTGCACGCGGCTGCATACACGCGACCTACATAATATTATGTAGGTCGCGTGTCAGCTGTTTTTACTTAACATTTTAAATCTAATAAAAGCAATCAAAGGAGACACTATCGAGCAGCGATCGAGAAAGGACCCGTCACACCCAACTCTACACCATGTAATACTTATCAGCAATAAACAGTTTCAACGTGACGTAGTCTTGTGTCTCCATACCATCAACATCAACATCAAAACATCAACATCTCTTCATGTATAACGTGGGCCTAGGTGACAAACGAAGCCTGCGCCGTACATATTTATTTAAAAAAACTTTATTGTACATCGGCGATAGATAGATTGAACTTTATGTACAATGTCATAGATTATAGAAAAGCTTGATAGAGTGAACGCGGCGCGACTGCTCGAGTCGGTTTTGCTATTTATTAAAACTCGTCACGTCGCTGCGCATTCAGTGTAGCTTGTGCCTTATAAAATACAAAAGCTAACCTTTACAGCAATAATATCATATAAAATAAATGAATAAGGACAATAACACTGATTGAGCTAGCCCCAAACTAAATTAAAACCATAGACATAGAATACAATACGTTCTACAGATTGGAAATCAGCGGGAAAAAGGCGAGACCAAAAATCTGCTGCATTAGTGTGCGTGCGTATGCATGTGTTGTACGCCGGCTACATGGGGAATAAGTCACTAATGGTCAAAACGTGGCGAAAATTCACGTATTTTATAAAAAGTTATGTTCAAATCTTAGGTATTTTTATAGTACAAAATATAAAATAAGACCATTTTTCAAGTGTCTAACACTAGATTTTTGTACTATCAAAGAATTTTTATTAAAATAGTTTTTACAATTTTCTTTCCCGCCGCACCGGGGACTGAGTGACTCATTCCATAGACAACGTGTAAACAACATTCGAAATTGGTCTCGTTTTTAGGGTTCCGTAGTCCACAAGGAACCCTTATAGTTTCGTCATGTCCGTCCGTCCGTCCGTTTAAAATTTGAGGTGTCCCCCCACCGTAACATTTGAAATATTACTAAAATAATTCTGAAAAAATGTGGTATATACCTCAAAGTATGTACTTTCAATTAAAACTATAGCGGTCTCGGTGTCATAGATAGTTATTTTTTAATACGTCATAAATCGTAAACCGCAATTTACCTTTAGAACTTTTATATTATGTTACTTGCTGCTACGGAACCCTTCATGGGCGAGTCCAACTCGCACTTGGCCGCTTTTTTTTGCTTGTCTAAAAAGGAGTTGCCGCTCCATATATATAGTTCCAACAATCCTACCTCTATGGTGAAAACATGTATATGGGATAATATTTCGACGATATTATACACTGAATTTTCATTGGTTTTAGAAAAAGAAATGTATAGTAAATAAATTCCACTATCCATATATGTTACGTACATAATCCAAATTTGTGTACGAAATAAGATAAAATAAACGGTATAAAACAAGTGCGAGTCGGACTCGTACATGAAGGGTTCCGTACCACCGTACAATGTTTAAAAACGCTGAAGAAACACGTTTCTTGTATGATGACCCCTTTTAATTATTAACTTTATCTTATTTTTAGTATTTGTTGTTATAGTGGTCATAGTAATACATAATCGGTGAAAATTTCAGGTATCTAGCTATTACGGTTCAAGAGATAGAGCCCTGTGACAGATCGAGTTAAAAACTCCGAACAAAACGTTTTTTGTATGACGACCCCTTTAATTTTCAACTTTTTTTTACTTTTAGGATTTGTTGTTATAGCGGCCACATTTATACATAATCGGTAAAAATTTCAGGTGTCTAGCTACTACGGTTCAAGAGATAGAGCCCTATGACAGACGGACAGACAGCGGAGTCTCAGTAATAGGGTCCCGTTTGCACCCTTCTGGTACGGAACCCTAAAAAAGTTCCGAAAATACTTTTTTCGATCGAGACCACGCTGTCGACTTTGTTACGCTACTAATTAATCTCATTTGTTTACTTTCGAGTTTTACTCAACATTTTTTGTTACTGAACTTTTATTTTGATTTGATTTGAAGCTAATTGGGTCTTATAACGATCCTTATGAAGTGGCATGCGGCTCCAAAACCGATGACAAATAACCGTGTATAATATATTACAATAATAATTAAAATAAACGGGCAAGTGCGAGTCGGACTCGTACATGAAGGGTTCCGTACCACCGTAAAATGTTTTAAAACGCTGACGAAACACGTTTCTTGTATGACGACCCCCTTTAATTATTAACTTTATTTTATTTTTAATATTTGCTGTTATTGTGGTCATAGTAATACATAATTGGTGAAAATTTCAAGTATCTAGTTAATGCCATTATGAAGATCAAGTTAAAAACGCTGAAAAAAACACGTTTCTTGAATGACGACCCCCTTTGATTTTTAACTATTTTTTATTTTTAGTATTTGTTGTTATATCCGCCACAGTAATACATAATCGGTGAAAATTTCAAGTGTCTAGCTATTACGGTTCAAGAGATAGAGCCCTGTGACTGACGGACAGACAGACAGACAGACGGACAGACAGCGGACTCTCAGTAATAGGGTTCCGTTTGCACCCTTCGGGTACGGAACCCTAAAAAAAATAGCCTATAACCAGTGAACAGCCAAGACACTTCCAACGATACCTCAATTGTCAATGTATCATGTATATCATGGAATATACGAGGGAACAGATGAACACACATACAGCAAAACACATAACTCTTCTTTTGGCTTCGCCGCAGTCGGATAAAAAAGACAAATCGAACCTGTCAACGGAGGTCTGCGTGGCGATGTTGGCGTGGTTCTTCTTGGCGGGCGGGCTCGCTGTGGGGGGGAGCCGGGGCTTCTTCCCGCCCCCCCCGCCCGCCGGCCCCGCCGACCTCCTCTTGACGTTCCTCCGTGGCGACCTCTTCGTGTCGATGGTATCTCCCGCACCCGGAGCCTCGTTCTCGTCTATCTCTGGACTCGAGATGACCACTTTTGGTTTCCGTCCCTTTCTTACTTTGGTAGCTCCATTCTGTTTCTGTTTTTTAGATGACAACGCTTCGTCATCTGAATCGTCAGACTTTTCGCTTTCGTGATCCTCTTCTATACTGGTCTCCGCCTTTGGCTTCCTTCCCCTTTTAGCTTTAGGTAGTGCGCCGTTAGCTTGTTTTTTCTTAACAACTTTTCCGTCGGTGGCGTCCGAATCTTTATCGCTATCGATGCTCAGGACATTCTTCCCAGCTTTCCCGGCCTTGCCAGTCCCCGGGCTGAAGCTCATCTTGGTGTTGGCCGTGACGCCCTGCTTTTTGAGGAAGCTCTCGAACATCTGCCGACATTTCGTGTAGTCTGGCGTGTCTTTGGGCTTCAATGTATTTATGTATTCTAGGAATTTTACAAGTTCATCTGTAATGACAATATTATGATAATATTAAATTTTCTAAACTTTCGATAAATTAAATAAAGGTTATGTCGAAAATAATGTAGCCGAGTGACAACAGAAGCTATACAATGTATATCAAAATATACTGGAACTATTTAAAGGCTTAATTCAGTCCATGATACTGTACGACTTTCCTCAAGAAACGAAGAAATAATAATAAAAAATATTTCGCAATCCTTGGAAGAGGCCATGTCCAGCAGTGGACGTCATACAGCTGAGAGATGATAAATAATATTATTAAAACTAACGCGACATGAATTACATATTTTAACGCGGTTTCCCGGATCGAACCCGGGACCTCCGGTGTGACAGCCTGGCATGATGACCACTAGGCCACAGAGGGCGTCAGAATGTATGTGTACTTCTTCTTCGTCTAAGCGCATTCCCGGTTGCATCCTCAGCCGTGCTGCTTCGGAGCCCGGGGTGCGCTTTCCCGCTTTTTCTTCTCCAAATATAACATGCATGTCAATGGTCACCCAAGGATCCCAAACACCTTGCAAAATGGAAAAGAAATAGCCGGAACAGTTTAAATGATTTGGCTATAGTTCTACGACCGGCCGCCTGCCTGACGCCAACCCTCTTTGGGAATGTATTTGTGCGAAAAGTTTTACAACCGGCCGCCGCCCGACGTTAACCCTCCTTGGGAATACAATTGTAGCACGAGATGTTTGTGCTTAGTGCTTTAGTCGCCTCTTACGACATCCACAGGAAGAGATGGAGTGGTCCTATTCTAACCCAGAACCACACGGGTAAAATCAAAATGTATGTGTACATACCCGGTATATTCCGTAACTTCGCGACGTTGGTCCGCACGTGCCTCATGAAGGTCTCCTTCATGTCCTGCACGGCCTTGGGCGACTTCAGGCTGCTCTCCCAGGGCAGCTCCCCCGCCAGCCACTGCAGCATGTTATAGCCCAGGATCTCCAGGTCTCCTCGCATGGTTGGCACTGAAACGTTATTTATGAAGCTCTAGTTGGTAAGTTTGTCCGTAAATATCCCCAATTTTATACAAGGAAGGAAGACTTGCCGCGACGATATCCCACTCGGAAGAAAAATAAATTAGTTACACCCACTTCCAAGCTAGAACTATTTAAGTCTGGCCCGCTAGCTATGACGATAAAAATTTATAATGCCCTACCCGACAGCCTACGAAATGAAGAAAATAATTCACTTTTTATAAAAAAATTAAAATCGATTTTAGCAAATAAAACGTATTATAAATTAGACGAGTACTTTAACGATAAATTTTTTTTATTGAAATTGACATTATAAACTATAGGTAGGTACCAAATAAACATTGACATTACTTTTTTTTACTTACATTAATTTACTTTAATTAACGATCTTGCTGTCAATAAATTAAAAAAGAACCTATTTGGTAAACACTTAGGTAATGCTTATATTCATAAATTAACTGCATGTCATAAAACTTGCTTGCCGTTCGAAATTTTGTTTTGCGATACCCGACAGGGTTCATAGTGTGCTATTTTAATACAGTGACTTTAAGTCACTGTATTAAAATAGCACACAAATAGCCTCGAAACTCGGTGATTTGGGGTGAGAGAAATAAGGGTCAGATAGATAAATATCATGAGATGTGCCATTCGAGATTGCGAAACATACATTTACCTACTGCTTTTGAGGAATGTAGCCGGGGTACTTGTAGCAATACTGAGCATAGGCACGTTTTAGATAAAATGTATGGTGACATTGTAAACATTTTATGTTTTGCAGCTAGGGAAACGAGTGGAGATCGTATCACTAAGCCCAAAAAAAGATAAATCTCTATGCGGTTGGAACCAGTATGTTCGGGAAGCTCATAGGGAGGCCAGGCGGAATTTTGAAACTTGGGTCTTGTGTAACAAACCAACGGAGGGTATTATATATGAGCAGATGTGCCAGTCACGAAAGGTTTTTAAAAGCCGTTTGAAGTGGTGTCAGAAAAGTCAAGATAAATTTAAAATGGACATTTTAGCTACACATAGAGCTTCAAACGATTTTGGTAAATTTTGGAAGGCCACAGGGAAGAGTGGGTCTAAGCCTGGTCTTTCGACATGTGTTGATGGGACAAACGAGCCTGCAAACATTGCTAATATGTTTAGGGATCATTTCAGTGTGCGGTCTCCACTTGGACCCTCGGTCTCGACATTTGATGATATGTCTGAGTGTGTGGGTGAAAAGCATTCGCTTACTTGTTTCAGTGCTAAACAGGTTAGAGAAGTTCTCAAAAAAATGAAGGGAGGTAAATCACCGGGTCACGACGGACTCAGTGTCGAGCATCTGAGACATGCTGGTGTTCACTTGCCGGGGGTACTAGCGATGTTCTTCACAATGTGTATTAGTCACTCTTATCTACCTCATGACTTAATGAAAACAGTTGTTGTACCCATTGTGAAGAACAGAACTGGAGATATTTCTGATAGAGGGAACTATCGGCCTATCTCTTTGGCGACGATTATTGCAAAGGTGCTGGATGGTATGCTTGATACATGTTTACAAAAATACCTAAACTTGCATGATGCCCAGTTTGGTTTTCAGCCTGGGCTTTCTACTGAAAGTGCGATACTAAGTCTTAAGCATACCGTTCAGTACTATACAGACCGTAAGACACCGGTGTACGTCTGTTTCCTTGATTTGTCCAGGGCGTTTGATCTTGTGTCCTATGACGAGCTGTGGACCAAACCGAGGGACAGAGGTGTGCCGGTGGAAGTTCGAAATATTTTTAAATATTGGTACAATGGTCAAACCAACTTCGTGAGGTGGGGCAACTGTTTGTCTGACCCATATGTGTTGGAATGTGGGGTGAGACAGGGTGGGTTGACCTCACCTAAGTTTTTTAACAGATATGTAAATGACCTTATTGCTGAGCTGAGCAGCACCCGTGTGGGCTGTAGTATAGGGGGCGTAAGTATAAACAACCTAAGCTACGCAGATGATATGGTGTTGCTGAGCCCAACGGTAGGGGGTCTTAGACAATTATTGGCTATATGTGAGAGATATGCTGCCAAACATGGATTGACATATAATGTGAATAAATGTGAGTACATGGTCTGTAAGGCCGCCGGTAAGTGCCCAGAAGCTATACCTGATATAAAGTTAAACGGGGTGTGCATTAAGCGTGTACATAAGTTTAAATATCTGGGTCATTTCCTTACCGACGACCTTAGAGATGATGTAGACATTGAAAGAGAGCGCAGAGCCCTTTCAGTGAGAGGTAACATGCTAACCCGTAGATTTTCCATGTGTACTGATCAAGTCAAAGTGACACTATTTAAAGCATACTGTCAGACATTTTACACGGGAAATCTGTGGGTTGCACATACCAAAAGAACGCTGGATGTTCTGCGTGTTCAGTACAACAATGTTTTCAGAATGCTGTTGGGGCTGCCTCGCTTCTGTAGCGCATCGGGGATGTTGGTGCACTACCATACTGACAGCTTTCACGCCATTATCCGCAAAAAAACAGCATCCCTGATCAACAGAGTTAGGGGTAGTCAAAACAGCATCCTGAAAACAGTGGCTAATAATTTGACCTCTCCACTATGGAAATGCCTGGTGAGAAGAATTACATAATAATAAGTTAATATATTTTAAATTTTGTATAGTTGTTCATGTTGTTGATTCAAATATTATAATTGTGTACTTATATGGATTTAAATTATCTGAAATAAAAACTATTATTATTATTATATTAAGTAGTTAGAACTGATGTACATTATGAAATGCAATAAATGAATTGAATAGTTTAGTGGTTCCCAAAGTTGACTGGACTGCAATTTTGACAAGTGTTCAAAGGTGGCCGAGGATTTGAAGTTCAAAGTCTCAGGTCGGTTCTGAAAAACCTGAGACTAAACTTCAAATCCTCGATAATCCATTAAATCGTCCACAAAAATTATTTTTCTTATTTCGATATATGTTCGTCGGAGAAAGTTGTTTAGTATCATTGACTGAGTCTACCCCTAAAATAGTTTCAGAATATTTTGTTAAACCTTGTATAGATAACCACTCAAGACTCAGGACATTTTGAAAAAGGCCATTTACCAAAGAAAGCTGTTGCGAAAGCATTAAGTACCTCCTAAATGTGCATCCCGACTGGTGTACTCAATGGTTCCGTTGTGTGCGCACTTGGGATCCGGCTTAAACTCCTTGTCCGTGACCCGGGTGGCCAGCCCGAAGTCGACCAGGAAGGCCTGGTTCTCCTTGCCCTTCTGCAACCCCATCAGGATGTTGGCGCCCTTGATGTCCGCGTGTACGTAGCTCCGGCTGTGTATGTACTCTAGCACGTCTAACTGCAATGAAATTGTTCATATCAATCAAATCTTTATTTGCTAATAAGAGTTTTACAAGAGGTCTTATATTTATTTTCGGGTACAGCAATTATCTCGTAACTAATGAACATAGTAAGTATATAATTTTATAGTGAGCATATTCCAGCATCATACAGATACATCACGTCTTTATCCCTAACGGGGCAGACAGAGCCTAGGCCTGTAAGGCCACTTTTAGCGTGATGGTGGACATGAAGGTGGAAAAGGGAAATCATAATAGTGGTGGATTGCTAACCGCAGATTCCCACGGCTCCTCGGCTTTTACGATCTGTACGGGAAGAAAAGCAGCTGGTACATTCTAGGTTTTTTTTTTCTCCCAGACCAGCTAAGAAGAATATGATAGACTAGAATCATAAGATTCATATTTTTACAAGCTTTTATTTAGTTGCTGTGTTTTTTGTGTGTCTTGCAAGCTAAATTAGACCCACTTCCCATTATTCGTTCGAGTTGAAACTTCACATACTTAATGGTACCAATGACCTGATCTCATGATGAAGCCGGAAGATGGCCACGGCATCTCTGTGTTTTCAATAATTACTTTTTTTTATTTACAATATAATATGACAGCTAGACAGAAAATTCAAAGCTTATGTAAAGAAAGTACTTTGTGAGAAGGCTTATTATAGGACCGATGACTATCTTAAAGACAAAAAGGTCTGGCTTGAGCTTGGCGCGGGTCCCTCTTAAAGGTTTGTATACTTAGACATGTCATATTTTAGGTACATTGGTGCATACTAAATTTACAAATTGACATTATTTTAAATTTCGTAATTCTTATAATTCAATTTAATTATGACATAATAAACAATGTAATCTCTGTCCATCTATATAACTAATTTTAAGTTTTTAGTTTGTTAGTTGACGTCTTTGGAGAAAACGTGCAGTGCAGTTTGTTGCCGCTTCTTCTGCACTTGCGCCTAGGAAGCGGCGTAAACTTAGCTTTAAGTAACGATTTGACGTCAACATTTGTGCAAAACAAAACAAAGTGACTATTATTAAGAGATATTATAAATATCCTATGATAAAATAAAGATATTTTGAATTTGAATTTTTTTTGAATGAGAATGTGCTAGGTAATGTTCCGCTGAAACTTTATTATTTTAAGAATCTACCTAAACTGTAACGTGGGTTTACTTCTGAATTTAGGCAAGATCATTAATAATATTAAGGTCTGGGCGCGTTTCGTTCGTCGTAGACTTTTTGTAAACAAGTAAATTAGTCGCGAATGCCTCCACCGTCTAATCGCGTTTCATGCCCTACGGTGGGTGGGGGCTTTTTTTTTAATTTTTCAAAATATTAGAGGGCACGGAACGCGAGCAGACGGTGGAAGCATTTTTTTTAAATTTTGATTAACGCACGAACCGCGACTAATTTACTTGTTTACAAAAAGTCTACGACGCACGAAACGCGCCCAGACCACTCAGAAGTAATGAATAGAGTAACTTTACATTGACTCAGTTTTATAAGTGTACTTATATAATATTATATTAGAAGTATGTATCCTAGTCAGTCGAACAGTGTGCTAAGATTCATCCAAATTTATTCTTAATTATTATAAACACTGTTTCCATAAAAATGTTGTTAATGTCCGCGTCCATCGCCTCTACATTATTTCCTATGTATTTCTTGCAACTAATATTTAGCTTGTTTTATGTACACGGGAAGACAATTCTGCATGGATATTTCCAAAACAAAATCCATTACGCCATGCATCTGTATCATTTCCTTAATGGTTTAGTTTAGATACAATAGATGGCGCTAGTATTCGTTGGATTGAAAATAAATAATTTATGCCTCATTGAAAGAATCTCGTTCAATTCATCACCTCAGAACAATTTTTTGTGATTATCACAAATTCTCATATAGACAATTTTTTTTTTTCATTTATGCAGTCACGCTACTCCTCACTGAGCTAGGATTCGAACTCGGAACGGAAGCATAAAATTTGTAATTCATTTCAATACCGTAAAACATACGACCATTGCGACGTTACGAAGAATGTTGAAATTGCCCTACTCGTTATCCTGTTGTAGTTGTTTATGAATGTTGCGACTATAATCCTGTATTCTCAAAAGAATTGAGGGTAGTTTAATTTTAATTATATAAAAAATAATCTCTTTGTTCAATCATAACGTTCTTTACCTTCTTTGAGAGTGAGTTCAGTTACGAGTGCATTTAACCAGTTTTTAATATTTATCTTAAAAATGAGTTCGCGTTCGAATATTGATATGGTTACGTGGGCCCAAATAATAGCTTTGCACAATCAAGGCCACAATAAATTATTCTGAATTAAGTAGAGAAACTGGCTTAAACGTAAGTAATGTTTTAATTCACTGTTCGTTATTTACTTTATTACCCATGGCCATTGAAAAACGAAATTAATAAATATATTTCTCTTACAGATAAAAACTGTCACTTTATGGGTAAAACGGTTTCAAGAGGAGGGTTCGTTGGAACACCGAAGTAGATCTGGCCGAAGACCCCATATCGACTTAGACCAGCGTAGACTTATGGTGCAAGGTTATGAGGAAAATGGCTTTATCCCAACCAGATATTACGCAAGATTGTTTAACACGTCTTTGCGAACGGTGCGTCGGGCTCTCCATAGTAAAGGTCTGCATTATCGGCGACATGCTTTTAAGCCATTGCTAACGGAAAACCATAAAAGAGCATGATTGGAGTTCGCTTTGGAATACAGAAATTTCGACTGGAGCAACGTCATCTTCAGTGATGAGAAGACTTTCAAATCAAGCCAACACGGGCGAGTTACGCTATGGCGTAGGAATACGTTATAATAGTGATCACGTTGTGCCTAACTGTGAATCTGGTCGTATAACAGTGAACATGTGGGGATGGATGAGTGCGGCAGGCCCAGGAGAACTAACTTTAGTACCCAATCGAGCAAATAGTGTAAATTATATAGATGAATGACGTCATGATACCTACTGTGCGAAATATTTTTTCTGTAGAGGACATGCCAATGATAACGTTCGTGCAGGACAATTGTCCCATACACCGTTTCATAATTGTGCAAGAGTGGTTTAGGCAGCAATCGGACATTCGGATTATTCCTTGGCCTGCGAGATCGCCAGATTTAAACCCGATTGAAAGTTTATGGGGCATTATGGTTCAAAGGTGGGACAATAGGAACGAACGAACTAAGGAAGCACTGGGTACTCACTGCATGCAGGTATGGGATTCTATACGGGGTTCCAATTTATGTGAGAATTTAATAAACTCCATGGGTTCGCGCTTGCAAGCTGTAATCGACCAAAATGGTGGTTATACAGGTAATTAACAGAGACCGAGATATCTATCATTTGTTTTATTGATAAAATACTGTTTTCAAAATTTGTGTGAGATATATTTATTCACTACTTTGTAATAGCAACATTTTATTATACTAATGATTTTTATTGCTTAATTATTATAAATATTTATATTGTCTTTTATTACTTTTGTTAGCTACGGTCACTGACTACTAGATCTGCATAGTGCGTGGCCACTTTAGTGCATTTCTTTCTATCTTTGATTGTTGCCTCCACCCATATTTTGCACACGTCACAGAACACACTATGGTTACTAACTTATAAGCTCAAATAAAACCCTAAATCACCTTTTCAATGATAAAATCCCTAAAATTAATAACTATCTTCGATCGTTTTGTGGTTTGTTTGGCCCAGATTTTTACAGTAGGCCAGCTTATAGCAGCCACGCCGATAGAGACAAAAAAACATATCGGCGTTTCTTTCACACTCACGTTGTGTAATTGACAGTCTATTTCTAGCAATATCTAGTAGTGGTAGGTCTGTGGCTACGGTCTTAAAATTTGAGTTTAAAATTTGAGGTTTAGCTTCAATCTCTTCCTCGATGGGGAACGAATACTTAAGCTATAAACCTTAAAGTCATAATCAATCATATAGGCAACATTATCTGCAATACTTGTTTTTGTAATCAACTATTAAAGGCAAAATATAGAACTAAGAACTAAGGTTGTGTATTTAGTAAAAGGTATAATAACATTATAATACGAGTATAATATTACAACATAGTTTTACTTCTTATCTACCTACACGAGAATTACGCTTGTAAAAGTTGTAAACCTGAATCAATAAGAAAAACATTACGTAGGTAGCTGTTTTTATTTTACCAAAAAATATTACCCACCATAATATTTTATATATATTAAATAAAATTTAATTATATATATAACGCAAAACAACTCAGATGCCTATGAAACTGAACAACTTTTGTTCTTACAACTTTAACGATACCCAAAAATAAATTTGAATCTAATCATAATTTTATTTTAGGCATTTTGGGAATGTTGTGTTCCAAAAGTTCTTCAGTTTCATGGTCTGAGTTACAACCTGAAAAGTAATAATAATTATTTTTTTCTTTCTTAATATGATATATTCATCAATATACAGGCTGACTTTTAAACCACCAGCCAAATTTCTGGAGCAAGTTCAGTCCATGACACTAAACTACTTTCCATAAAAAAAATTAACGAAAAACTAAAACAAAAATTCGCCTTTTCATACAAATCAGCGCTCAGTCAAACGGATTTTCTATGGGAGGACGAAAAATTTTCATCTATTTTTAAAAACTTTTTTTATAGAAAGTAGTTCAGTATCATGGACTGAACTTGCTCCAAAAATTTGGATGGTGGTTTAAAAGTCAGCCTGTATATTCAAGTTGTTGTAATTATTTTCTTTAGAATTTATTAATTTTTACACTATGCAATATGAGAGCTAAGTAGTAAGTGTATTATTTTTGTAGTTGTGAACAGTGCCATCTAGTTTTTTCTGTGGATCCTAATGCAAAACTTCATAGAAAAGTAGACCTTATGCTATTCATGCTGAACCGCCAAGAAGATATTTTCATAACAAAATCGTTTGTGCAGGGTTTCAACGCCATCTGTCGATAGTGGAAAAAGCAGTCTACCTATTGACTTATCGGTGTGGGTTAGATGGCGCTAGTAGGTATTACTTAAAACAAGAAAATCGATAATTTATGCCTTATTGAAGATATCATTCTTTGCTAGTAACTATTTTATTTAATTTCATCACATGTTATCTTAAGCAAATTATGCAGAGGCACGTTGCTGTGAATTTGTTATTTTTTGTGAACGCGCCATCTAGTTTTCTTCTGTGAGTCCCTAGTGCAACACCTCACAGAAAAGTCGACTTTCTGGTATCCATGCAGAAAAGACCGCGGGTATACATAGGTACTGTTCTTAATAGTTTTGAAGTGTGCGCTGCGACAGTTTTTTGAATATTGAATATTGTTCACTGCAACTTTTCGCAATGTTTAGAATGTCTTCCTGCATCAAAATCATAAAATGAACGATTCCCCCCCTCCCAGATAAACGGAGGGATGTTTTCCACAAATTCCGGCAAACACGTTTAAGTGTATTTGCTCGACAAAACATTTAGGCCACACCCCATTTTTATGATTTCTAACAATATTATGTTCAAAAACTGTCACAGCGGAAGCTGCCTAAGATTATCAATCAGATCTCACCATTTGCAATCCCAATTGAAACACGGTGGCAGGTGGAAACGACCGGTCACACTCTTTAAACAAGCTCCATATGTCCTTCCCATAGCGCTCCAGCACCAAATAGCGGTACTTCTCACCCTTATACACGTGTGTACCGTTCCCGTGAAATGATGGCATGCCCAGGCTGCTAAGTTTCCTTGACTTCATGAACTTTGTGACTGCAAATGCATAATGGGACTTTAGTTATGCACTGAGATAAGTATTTCAGAATAAAGTAATTTAGACAACAGAGTTCACATCCTGTTATGTATATATGTGGCTTCATATTTATTATAAAATAAAGCACTGTGGTGCTGTTTGTCTGTCTATAGACATATAAAATGAACTCGGGAATAAATGGGACAACCTTAAGGCGGTTTTTCATAGTTTACATGCATTAATTGAATTATAGTCAGTGGCGGACTTAGAGGGTGGCGAGCAGGGCAATCGCCCAGGGCCTCGCTCTCGCAGGGGCCTCGCGCAACAACTCGAGCTGTTTTTTTTTTAAATTAATTTTGTTAAAATAAATAATAAATAAATATATAGGGACAAATTACACTGATTAAGCTAGCCCCAAAGTGAGTTTTTTTTAACTTGTTATGGGATACTAACTCAACGATACTATATTTTATGATAAATACATTATAGATAAACACCCAAGACCCAGGACAATTTGAAAAACGCCATTTTCCAACTTGCCCTGGCTGGGGATCGAACCCAGAACCTCCGGATTAGCGTCTATCTATCGTCATCAAGCGTGTTAACCATTACGCCACGGAGGTCGTCTATGTAATAATATAATAAAATAAATTACAAGAAATGAAGTTCCTTACTAAATTTAAAGGTTCACAATGGGGGAATGGGGGAATCGTATTTACAATCAATTTTAGAAATGTTAATTTATAAATTAAACATTAAAAATTAACCATAATTTATTA
Source organism: Acrobasis repandana (assembly GCA_963576875.1). NCBI lineage: Eukaryota > Metazoa > Arthropoda > Insecta > Lepidoptera > Pyralidae > Acrobasis > Acrobasis repandana. The sequence continues at coordinate 1,622,729 of OY756230.1, read as the reverse complement.
GTTTTGTAACTCAGTATATTTCACAGTTTTTTTTTCTGTTTTTTCACTCTTATCCAGCTACTATGCCCAGCTGGATATTGGCTAGGAGTGTGTGTGCGGGGGCCCAGATGCTGGTTTTGGATGCATTGCTGCATTAATTGATAGAATTCTGACCAAGCGTTGCACATAAGGTCACAGAACAGGCGATGTGTGCGGGATCGGCGTCTGGGATTCGGTGTAGTGTACGCCAGCCATTCAGAAACAAAGATATTACTAGTACTTTTTCATGTTTAAAAATAGGTAGATGTTATAAATAATGCAACTGTAAACACATATAATTGGAATACATTCTAGAACAAATAAGTAAAACTGTGTTAAGTACTTGAAACATGTATTGATTGTATTCTGTTTGTGTTTCTGAGAAATAAAATAAAACAAAATAATCAAAATTACATCATTCTAGGCATTAGGTATAGAAATATTAGGTTTGATTAACACTAATTGGATACTCCCTACTAATATATGTTATACTAGTAGGCAATAATTAACATTACTCATATTTTCGATTTGAATATTCTCACTATTACTCATTACGATGATTGTGAATACTTTTAAACTATCGCGTTGCATTATTATTAAATTAATGCATACGGGAATTAACGCGAAACGTACCTTTTTTTATTTATTTTGCTGACGTTTCGTTCGGGTTTCACCGAACGTGGTCCCAGCTTGACGAAGCAGCGATGACGCCTACGCCTCCCCCTGCCCGGTGTGATCTTCGTCCACCGTCATATTGTTCATTTTCCAAGTACCGTCACACACTACACTCACAGTGTCCCTATTCCGTAACGCAACCGTATTCTGGTGGTTAACCGATTGTGCACCAAACCGGGGTTGTGTTTTGTTAATCACTGGATTCCACACTGCTGACAATTTAAGGCCATCTTCTCGGTTGAAATTGTTAGGATGTTTCTTAATTTCAATCGCCTCACGTACCATCCTAGTGCGATAGTGGCAATCGCCAGCGAGGACTTGCGTACGATGAAATTCAATCCAGTGATTAGCGCCTGCTTCGAGTAGATGTTCTGCAATGGCCGATTTGGTGATTTGTCGGTTCTTTACAGCGGCGATGTGCTCCTTGATCCTCTCAGCTATAGTCCGCTTCGGGGTGACAGAGTTCAAGTGCCCTGTTTTTAAGTGATGTCACAACGGATTGCAAGTGACAGGTACCTACATGCCACATCACATCACCACCCGCGTCACTTGCAATCCGTTGTGACATCACTTAAAAACAGGGCACTTGACCTCTGTCACCCTGAGCATGTGGAAAGCGAGCTGAATCATGTTCAGGAGGTACTCAGGAACAACGGTTACAAGTTGAGCAGGACGCACATACTACCGAAAAGGAGACGCAAGCACCCGGATGTATGTAGGCAGCCGGCATACATGCCCTATGTCCGAGGAGTAACAGATAAGATCGGAACCATGTTGAGAATGTATTCTATACCTACAGTATACACACCATGTAGTAAAGTAATCAACATGGTAGGCACTCCGAAGGATGTGCTGCCACTACAAACTCCAGGCGTCTATAAGGTGGATTGCAGTTGCGGTGCTTCCTATATAGGTCAAACGAAGCGGACTATAGCTGAGAGGATCAAGGAGCACATCGCCGCTGTAAAGAACCGACAAATCACCAAATCGGCCATTGCAGAACATCTACTCGAAGCAGGCGCTAATCACTGGATTGAATTTCATCGTACGCAAGTCCTCGCTGGCGATTGCCACTATCGCACTAGGATGGTACGTGAGGCGATTGAAATTAAGAAACATCCTAACAATTTCAACCGAGAAGATGGCCTTAAATTGTCAGCAGTGTGGAATCCAGTGATTAACAAAACACAACCCCGGTTTGGTGCACAATCGGTTAACCACCAGAATACGGTTGCGTTACGGAATAGGGACACTGTGAGTGTAGTGTGTGACGGTACTTGGAAAATGAACAATATGACGGTGGACGAAGATCACACCGGGCAGGGGGAGGCGTAGGCGTCATCGCTGCTTCAGTCAAGCTGGGACCACGTTCGGTGAAACCCGAACGAAACGTCAGCAAAATAAATAAAAAAAGGTACGTTTCGCGTTAATTCCCGTATGCATTAATTTAATAATTACGATGATTGTGCACCACATCGAATCCGATTCAAATTCAATTCTGACTCAATTTGGCCTTACTAGTGATAGTATGGACGCTTGTGCGTCGATTCGTATTCAAACCAAGAATTCTCACTTCGGGTCGTTTTTTTCCGGATCAAAACCGACTCGAAGTGGCCGCTGTAGAAATTGTACGTACGCGTGTGCACTACACCCGATTCGTATTCGAATTTCGGTTTCAAGGATGAAGGTGAGGTACGGGGAGGGAAGCAATAGCAAAAACTAGCTGGTACCCGCGACTTCGCCTGCGTAAAATTCAGTTTTATTGTGCACGCTGTTTGACAAATTGAAAAATTTTGTACTCATACACAATTGATGCTCTGACAAAATTAAAATGACTTTAATAGTTTTATTTTTTAATAGAATAGAATAAATTAGAAATAAACTTTTGCTTGTCATACCTATACATCGTGTTAATGAAAGAACGCAAAACCTCTCAGATGGTACCTCAGCCCATGAAACTGAACAACTTTTGTTGAACAACTTTCACGAAATCCAAAAAAAATAATTTTAATTTTCTACAATCTGATCAGACCATCTGAGAGGTTTTGCGTTGTTTCATCAACATGATGTATAGATTACAGCATTACTTATTTAACAGCGAGTACGCCACATACAATTGCCCGTGGGAATAACATTTAGACTTAGATCAACTCCACCAGCTTTCAAGAGCCCCTGTTTTTGCCCCTTGCCCCCTGAGACATTTTACGGTTGTCGCGAAGTAAGCAGCTATGGGAAATTGTGTGCGCTAGAACTGGGATGGGACATTGTTGGGAATCAGTGGTGTGGTGTCTACATTTTGTGGTATGATCACAGTATGACCTGAAATAAATCCACTGAGAATCGTAGCTTCGATGACGTTCCTTTGCAAAGTAGTTTTGATAACTTTTTTACTTGATATCAGATTTTAATAAAATATACCTTGCTTCAAGCTGAGCTTAATCGATAGTTGGAAAACCGCGTCAAAATACGTCAGGTATATTTGGAGATTAGGGTGAACATACCTACAGACAGACAAAAATGTTATTTCAATCTGTTTAGTTATTGACTGAATTCACCCTTAAAGTAGTTTCAGTATATTATGTTAAACTCTGTATATACAGGCTGCCTTTTTACCCACTGGCAAAATTTTTGAAGCAAGTTTTGTCCATGATACTGAACTACATTCTATAAAAAAAGTTTTTAAAAATCGATAAAATTATTTTCGTCCTCCCATACAAAATCAGTTTTGATGAGCGCTGATTTGTATAGGATGAAAATGTTTTATCGATTTTTTATAACTTTTTTTATAGAAAGTACCTAGTTCAGTCAGTAATCAGTATCATAGACTAAACTTGCTCCAAAAATTTTGCCGGTGGATAAAATGTCACCCTGTATATTATTGAATTTTTTTTTTAATGTTTTTTCATTTCACGGTGGTCCGAAAACGCTTGTCTTGATGTCCAGAGTGGATGTACCCAAAATTCCTTTTTTCTTCTGTGTCTTTCCCGCCGTCAATTGCTTGCACTATTATTATTATCTATACTAATATTATAAAGCGGAAGAGTTTGTTTGTTTGTTTGAACGCGCTAATCTCAGGAACTAATGGTCCGATTTGAAAAAATCATTTTTTGTTGGGTAGTCCATTTATAGAGGAAGGCTTTAGGCTATATAACATTCCGACAACCACGCGAACGAAGTCGCGGGCACAGCTAGTACCTGATAAATAAAGTGCAAGAAACTGACTGTTAAATGCAGGACACATAGTGAATGCGGCCTCTCTTATCATAATCTGGTGGGTCTCTAAATTCGAATCGGATTCGGGTGCAGTGCACAAACGCTACTCAAGAATTTTCCGTCAGAATTTTTTCGTTTTGGATTTGATTTGAATACGAATTGAATTCGGTGCAGTGCACAACCGCTTTTAGATAGACTAGCTTGGAATTTTCTAAAAATTAGCAAAGAACTTGTAAGAAATAGAAGTATAGTATACTATCACACCCTAATGGGGCAGACCATGCATTTTGGGTCTTGCGGCTGCAAGACCCAAAGGTCACTTTTAGCATGATGGTGAGCGAAGGTGGAAAATAGTTATTACGATCTGTTCGGGAAGACAAGCAGCTGGCACATTCTAAGTTTTTCTTTTCTCCCAGTTTAGCATGGAAGAATTGAGAAACACATAATTAAAATTGTTTTACAACTTCCAAATCATCAAAGTTATTTTAAAATATTGATTGAATAATGAGTTTTTATACAAAAAGTTCATGAAATATTGCAAAACCTCTCAGGTTGTAACTCAGTCCATGAAACTGAACAACTTTTGTTCTAAAACATTCCCAAAATGCCAAAAATAAAATTCGGATTTCACACAAATTGACTCAATCAGCTGATCAGTTTGTATGAAAAATCAATTGACTTTTTTTGGTCAGTTTTATGGGCTGAGGTACCATCTGAAAGGTTTTCCGTTATTTCATTAACACATTGTATTCATAGACCTCTAAATTATAGGCAACGGCTAATAACAAGTCTAAAACTAAACATCAAATCGTCTCCAAGCTATGTTAGATGCCTTTATGCAGCCTGAAAAATCTGACACCAGTGTGATTAATTAGCATACACCAGGCTCTAAATTGTACAGCTGAGCAGAGCCTTTGTTTCTGGAAGAGTAAGTAAAATTGTGTTCAGGGCCTTTAGACAGACGAGTGACAGCATGTCAGCAACAGCTCATAACCCTGTTCGGCGACTCATTGCTAACAATAGTTGCCGACAAGTGTTGTATACTGTCGCTTTCCACTAAGAGCTGTAGTATTAGGGAAATGGAGTGGCAGAGTTGAAGGCCACAGTATGACTTCAATAAATAATTGAACGCTCCATGTGAAGCCAGGGAAGGGTCTATAAGATTGCTACTTACTGTCATCTTTGTTTGCATTTCTCATATAGAAGTTCTTTTCCACAAACAATGGACCATTTTCATGCGGTTCCTGAGACAAAAAATATTATAGGTTAGTTTAAATTATAATCAATGTTTTTTCATATTGGCAACCTTTACTGTACTGTATGACTAGTGTGGATGTTGAATTTGTTTGGAAATCTGTGTAGCTTTAGTAGAGGTACCTTACCACTCAAATAATTTTTATTCAAAATAATGAAAAGCGGGAGAGAGAACTTTATAGGCTAGCATCTATCTAAACCATTAAACTAAACTCACTATTTTCACAACAAAAGGATAGTTCGATCCTTTTTTGGGAGAGCTTGAATTTTCGCAAGCCGAGTAGATTTCTCCAAAGCCACCGACGCCTATAGAAGTTCCTATTCGCCATGATTTCTTGGTTATCATGTCGTTGATTACCTCCCCTACAGAGATAGGGGCTGGCATTTTGTATCCATTGGCATTTTTCTTTGGCGCCGCCGTTTTCTTGGCTCTTCCAGTCATTTTGTTATGGCTTTTTATTTTACCGATTTTGTCTTTAAATCACATATATTGACCACACTTCTTTGACTATTTAATATTTTAAATCCAACAATAATTGTAGCACCAATTTAACTTGTAATAATTCCCAGTAAAAACAACGCCGTTTTGTTGACACAGCAATTGAGTTGAGAATTGACGGAAACGGAATTGACTTTGTTTGATTTGCTTGCCAATTTGACATGTTCAATGTTCATTTGACAAGTTCAGTCAGTGAGTTTGACATAAGTTAACCGCCGTTTTTTATATTTTTTTAAAAGTGCGTAGCACTTATATAGTAGACTTTTGGCTTATGTATTTTTAGAGGTGGGTGATGGAAAAACATTCCTAGCAGCTAGCTAGATGTAATTTTCACTAAAATGTAGGTAACATTTTAGTGAAAAGTCAGTCTAAGTATATCTTTTTGAAAAAGGATTGTGATGTTGCTCGAGGGGATGTATTAGAAAACACATTCGGAGTATATTACACAATCTCCGGTCATATTAGTCGACAGCCCTACGAATGATTCACTTCTCGCCGGTAATTTGATATATGATGAATTGATGACTGATTCGTTCACTGTCGCTCGTGCATAGGCTTCGTATTATTAAATATGTATATGTACATATAAAGCCTGTTATCCAACAATAAAGCGCAGTTACCTATGAACCTACTCCGAGTGTGTTTGATTTATACATCCCCTCGCGCAACATCACAGGATGTGGCAGTTATTCGTTCAGTTAAAATTTAAATTAAATTAAAACTAGATAAATTAAAAAGAATAAAAAATAAAAAAAATACATTATTCTTATTATAAAAATACCCGCACAACTGGAACACCGCACAAGTCACACACAAGACTCACACACAACTCACACAAGTCACACACAAACAACACAACTCACACAAGTCACAAGTTCACAACCACACACAACCAGCCTGAGTCTGGCCAACGAAAAGTACGAAAACTGTCCATGAAGGAGTTTTTGGCGGGAAGTCAAGCAAGGGGTTCCGCCGTTAGGATCTGTTTGAGGGTTAGGGTTTGCTTTAACTTATTTACAATTTCATTTTAGTGGACTATAACATATGAAATTGGTGTAGTTTGGTGTTATAAAAAATGCTCATGCTCATAAACAATATGTGAATAGTAAAAGTGGACAGTCATATAGTACCTACGGGCTACGGGCTGTAGTGATATTTGTTTTGCGGACTGTGTGGGCGACTTCAGGCCTCATCCGCCACTCAATCGGCTATGAAAACCATTGGACTCGTATAGATTTGTCGCCAGAAGCTCTCTTGAAGCAATAAAAGACTTACACCAGTGGCTTACACCAACCTTACACACCTTACACCAACCTTAAATTGCGCGCAAGGCGCCAAGTCGCCAACCATTGGTTTACTGGACACTTGCAAAAAATAAGCTTCGACGAAGATTGAACGCCAATCAAAAAAAAAAAACTGTCAATGAAAAACTGCGGCAAACCGGCAAATTAACCAGACTGTAATCAGCTCAGATCAATGATCCTAGGATCCTTGGTCTGAGGTACCTAAACAGTTAGGCATCGTGTTCACGTATCCAGTTTGCCGCCGTACGGCGCGGCGCTGTCGCCGGCTATGCGTGTGCACGTGCACGGCGCCCGGCACGGTTAGTAGCCGGCTGCGGTGCGGGTCAGCTAAGTGGCCGCTGAGTTTAAAAGTTTTTTCGTAATTTCTCGCAAACTATTTACTTCTTAGTTTTTGAAATATATTATTTGATATGTAGAAATAAAATGCTCCACGAAAATGTATTTTATTAGTCTGTAAACCTTATATTTTTATTTATTCACGAAGGACCCCATTGGAAGTACGTACTGGTTTTTAGGGAATTTTAGGGAAATCGGTTGAGGTAGCAATATAATAGTTTGGAAAATCCAAAAGTGCACGCCTCATAATCTCATTTTTCACAATTAAATTGATTTTGATTGTTTTATTGCTAACTTAAAACGAAGAAAAGTATGTGTCGGCTTTAACGCACGACTGGAGATTATTTTTAACTTCCCGCTGAGGAAATTAAAAAATTTTCAAAATTCGGGACGTTATTAGTTTCACCCCCTTTTTGAAAAGTCGAGTTTTCATCAGATCTCGACGTTTAAAGGTCTCAGGAATCTTCCCTGACCACTCACGAGCAAGTGTCATGCACCCTATCCGTATGTGTGTGTGGGTGTGTATGTGACCCGCTTATAACTCTTGAACAACTAAACCGATCGGAACCAAACAAGTAGCTTTCCAAAGAGTTCTATACAACTCAGATTTCCTGTGAATTTAAACCGATTCGGACCGGTAGATTTTGAGAAATCTCAAAAAAACTAAGCAAAAACAAGAAAAAGACACAAGACTACGTCACGAATGTCAAGAAAAGTGTTACCACTGATTGTTCTTTTCATTTTCAATTATTTAATGCAAATTAAATAAAATATTAACTAACTTATCGCTTCTTTTACATTTATTCGTCTTTCATATTTTATAAAACAAACAAAATCACAACATTCTTTATTCAAATTTCTTTTTACTTCTTTTCTTACTTGCCAGTTACACATTCGTGCTCATCATACATAGGTATTAACTCTTTCAACAAACCTCACATCCAAAATTATTTTTAATATGTCACCTGTATTTTTATAATAATAATTACGATTAAACTACATTGAATTAAACCGTGATCTTCGAAAGGACTTAGTTTTGGATAATACTGAAGCGTATAAAAAAAAATGGACTTGATCAGATAAGTTTTTCGGGAGTTATCGTGACCACGCCAGTTACCATACATACCGACACACGGACGTCCACAAAATGATTTTATTAAACAATGTTTTTATTTATTTAAAAGGCAAAATGTCTTTTAAAAATGTCATAAGTGTTGAAACTAGTGTTTTTCCTTGACATTTATGTGTAAATATTATTGTACAAGTGCGATAGAAAATAAATAGAGACACATTTACTTAAAAAAATCACTTGATTTTTGTAAGGCGAGAGTAGAGCACTACCTCATGCGCTTCGCTTATGAGGCGTGCAATAGTATATATATAATATTTCTGAATTTATTTCCATCGTATATAGAAGGTACGCGCCGTGCGTACGTCCGGCCGGCTACGTGAACAAGCTCTCAAAGACAGCCATACTACTTAGACTGTACACCGGACGCAAGCGCGGCGCGGAGCCGTGCCCGGCTGCAAACCGCGCCGTCGCTGTCGCCGGTGACGTGGACACACCTCCTAGAGGCTTCATACATTACTGATCGACCGTACGGCGGCGGTCCGGCGCGCCTTACGGCCGCAAACCGGATACGTGGACACGAGGCCTTAGTCTGGCCAAAGATCTTGGAATTTAGTAAGAATTTAAGAGAAATTAAATTAAATTCTGGAATTTAATGAGAATTAGAGTAGTTTTGCATGTTAGTTTATGATCAATAAAGATTTATTATTTATTTATTATTTATATAGTTACTACTAGTAACTACTCACTAAATTCCAGACTCTAATTCTCTCCTCCAACTCTGCGTTATGATATGATATATGTATGACTATTATTATAGTCCACCCTGCGCAGCGTGGTGATTATAGGAAAATCATCCCAAAAATAGGAGAGACCTAGACTAGTCCCGCAGTAGACTCATCATCATCATCAGGTCTTTTTTAGTCTCCACTGCAGGAGCACGACCCTTTGTGTCCAGAGCCATACTTGGCCAGTGCAGCCAAAGGATTTGGCCTACACTCTCCACGCTGGCCACACGGGTTGGAGAGGTCTCACTGAAGCTTTAGCTTGTGTTCCCTAAGTCGCCTTCTACGACATCCACAGGAAGACTTGGAGTGGTCCTATTCTATTTTGCCGGGAACCACACGGCAAACCGCAGTAAACTGAAAGTACTTATCTGTCGTACAAGCCAGTTTTTCCATTGTTGGAAAGCATTATCATATATTATAATGTGTTATTATGGTGCAATGAAGTAAATTTGTATTGTATTGTATTATCACGACTTTTTAGGGGTAGACATAGCCTAGGCCAGTAAGACCCAAGGCCACTATTGGCGTGATAGTGGGCGTAAAGAAAAGAAAAAGGGAATTAAAAATAGTACCTACATGGGTTGCTATTGCCAGCCTCATCGCCTATTGACGCGATTCGATTAACGCCCATTCCCTCGATCGGCTCTTACGATCTGCACGAGAAGAAAAGCAACTGGTACATTCTACGTTTTTCTTTTTTCCCAGATCAGTATGGACGGCTTTACGTATTAGATTAATATACGGGTACCTATCAACTCGTATGTATAAATAATAAAACTGAAATCCACAACGATAAACATTTATTATAAATTAAAAAAACAACACGATATATTTTACATTTATTTACAACATTTCACTAGCCTTAAATTAAAAAGCAATTAGTACAAAATATTGTTATTTCTTAATTATATATTTAACTATACTACTTATACCTACCTAAATAATTTACTTTTTAGTATTTAATAAGTATAAAAAAAGAATATTTGTATACATATATAAATAGAATTTGAGTTGTTTAACAATAGCGTATAAAAATTGCTTTATTAAATACATTTATATTATTTATTTAAATGCCTAAAGCACATATATATATAGTATTCATTTTTTATGGCAGTGGGTTTAAATATAGTTTGGACTATTCTTTTCTTATTTTAAATAAAGAAGAAAGCACAGATCTGGAAGAAAGCATGCTCCGCAATACAAAGCGTAAGTAATTTTTTTGGCTTCTCAAGTCAAGTCTGTACGATATTTTTTCTCGCGTGTTTCTTACTTTGTGATAAAGATAGAAGTAGGTACTAAGCTGGATTTTTTGTAATTTTATAACTAGGTAACGTACTACGCATAAACTAAACTGTTTTTTAGCGGAAATTCCAATGATATGCGGCCGATTGACTAATAAAAGTGCCTGCAAAGGCCTAATTATTGAATATATATTTGATTTTTATTGCTGCTTAGGCCGTAACGTGTTTGCTTGCGGTACATGCTATAAAGAAATAAAAAATATTAACCTATCCAAGTGGTTTCCAGGTGGGGTGTAGGTAGAAATTCGGCTATCCTGCGAACAAAAATAAATGGGTAAATAAATAGAGAAAGAAAGAAGTATGGTAAGTGTCTTTGGAGGTGGCGGGGCACTGACAAACTTAGCGCGAACGGGTTGTAAGTGTAGGTACATTTACGATTACGGAGAAGTTAGGGTCCGGCGGTGCTCACGTTGGATTTTTGAAATCGTAAACAAGGTGATAATTAAAACTGTGCCATTAATTAGGACTTAGAAGGACGCCATTTAAATTATTATGAACCTACGAGTATCGTCACCAACTCCCTTCTATTGGGACAGGTAAGAAAAGCCTCTTCCAAAACAACGTATACAATGGTACCTTAGTAAAGATCATCTTCATCTCCAAACGCGGACATAGCGTACCAGTCTCTGGCCACGTCTTCGTAAATGACTCTCTTCACATCTTCATCATACTGCGGCCGCACGATCCTCGGCGAGCGCGCGCGGAACTCCAGCGGCACGTCGTAGCACTTGCACACGCAGCACGCCGGGAACTTGAACCAGTCCGCGAAGATGCCGCGGCACTCGTTGCCCGGGTCGTAGGCCAGGAGGCGGTGGAGCCGGTATTGTTGCTCACATCTGAAAAGTACGCAGTATATAAGTATCCTACAGTGGCGGATTCACCAGCAGGCTGAGTAGTAGGGAACTTAGAGCAGCAAATTTTAGGGGGCGACAAAATCTTTCATTTCCTGCCTCCTCTTCTTGGATGTAAGTTGAGTACAATAAAGATCTCACTTGTAGATCTTACTTTGTCGTTGTGGTATCAACGTCAGTTGTTTGTGAATAAGAACGGTACATGACAAACAAATGGTGAAATCTGTTAGATTTAACGCGTTGATGTCTTTTCTATCACAGCCTTTGAGTAAAATGTAATTAATTTAACGGCGGGCAAATAGGGTTGACGTCAGGCAGACGGCTGGTCGTGAAACTATAAGTAGCCAAATCATCTATTTCTTCGCCACTTCGCAAGGTCTTTTGCATCCTTGAGTGAGCGTTGACATGCATAATATATTTAGAGAAGAAAAAACGGGAAAGCGCACCCCGGGCTTCGAACCAGGACAGCTGAGGATGCGACTGGGAACGCGCTAAGATGAAGAAGAAGGAAAAGAAGGCGTTTGCCAAGCTGTGAGAACTTAAACTCAAGCTCAACTAAAATAGTAAGTTTATAACAATAAATGTATCTAATGAATATAAGGTTATTCATAAAATATATCAAACTTTTGCCTAATCTATGTAAAATATTGAAAAGAGAGATAAGGGAAGGGTTTGAATTTAATAAGCTTGGAGAACATGTATAACTAAAAAAAATCAAAAAACTGGTAAAACTTAAGGTGAAGTCAAATTTTCAACTGTGGTCTTTAGAGTAATATCGATGCATTTGAATCCCACCCCTCGTCTTCTTCTGTCTTGTGCTTATCCCACTATTATGTGGGGTCGGCACAGTATGTCAGCTTTTTCTATCTCATTCTATCCTTTGTCAAATTGTCCGTTACCCATATCTTCATTTACGCATTCCCTTCACCGTTTGTTTAATCTCCCCTGTTTTGATGTCCCCTCCATCCCAAACATAACTATGACTGACAAACCCACCGGCATCCCTCTCGGCAGTACATCTGCTTCTTCTCGTGCACGCAGGTCTCGAGGTGGATGTACTGCTCAAAGGGGTACATGTTAAGGAGCGCCAGAACTTCGCCGCGCGTGTTGTTGGCCCAGAACGGTGCCGACATCTCCTCTTTTGACTCACAAGCGTTTCTGAAACATGTTTAGTTGGTTCTTGAGTTGTATTCGTTATACAAACAAACACATACTATCACGTCTTTATCGCTAATGGGGCAGACAGAGTCTTGCGGCTCTGCCGTCAGCGCCCAGGACCGCAATACCGAAAGAACACTTTTAATGTGATGGTGGACGTGAAGCTTTTCTTCGCACATTTGCGAAAAACGGCCACTTTTGGCAAATGTGCGAAGAAAAGCTTCACGTTCTCACTTTAAGGCCGTACCTGAATTTTCCGGGGTCCAGTGCTGCCCCCATTTTAAATAAATCATTTCAAAGAAAATGGAGACATTAGTTAAAATTTTGCTACTACCAAGTCCTAGATAACTTCAAAGTATTTTATAAACTACTGTTTACAGTTTTTAATGAGAACGTTTAGCTTTACTACGCATATTTGCCAAAAGTGGCCGTTTTTCGCAAATGTGCGTAGTAAAGCTTAACGTTTTCACTTTAATCTGTAAATAATAGTTTATAAAATAATTTGCAGGGTTATCTAGGGCATACTGGAGACTAAATTTTAAATGATATCTGCCTTTTTTTTCAAATAATTTATTTCAAATGGGGGCAGCACTGGATCCCGAAAAATTCATGTACGAGTATGTACATATGTGTACGTACAGCACTATACAAGTAGACCGACTTTATCAAGATTTGAAACAGAGGATACTACGGTATTAATGATTTTTTAAAATGCACAGGAAAAAGTTAGTAAGTACTTTATGACTACAAGTAGAAACTTACGCTCCTTGTAATTTGATCGATGGTCGGACAGGTTCCTGATGTTGCACCGGTTTAGGATGGAACTCCTCTTTCTTTTCATTGACTTTGGTGTCGATACGGTCTATTTTAAATTTCTCGTGTTCAGAAAATAGTAGTGTCGGAGGCATTGTCGTATCGCCGACGGATTTCAGATCTTCTTTATCGAATTCTGTGGTTGTGTAATCGTACAAATCTTCTGTTGTAGTTTCGGTTACATTCATTACTTTTTCTGTAGTTGTACTGTTTTTATCAACTTTTGTGTCATTATTTACTTTTGGCATTTCATTTTTGCCAGTGACAGTGTTGTACACGCTATTAGTTTCTATACTTTGTTTAATAACTGCTTCTAGTGTTATAACATCAGGATCTAAGTTGTTAATTTCTATATTAGCTATACTTTCTAGCTTAGTTTTGTATGATATTCCTTTGTCTTCATTTACAGTTTCGTTGCTAGTTATTTGGGTTTTGTTGTTTTTGTTTTCTGTTTTATTAAGTTTTGTTAAATTTGTATGTTCTAAAGGTTTGACTTTTAGCGTGTCGTTGTCAACTTTTTTGTTTTTGTAAATGGATTGGATAGGTCTGAAGTGAGGCTTGTCTCTCATGGCACGGCTGTGGCTTCTCTTCATGTACATCATCTTGGTTTTGATAATGTCCTCGGCGAAGTCTGCGCTCTTCTTGACATGTTCCTCGTCGTCTTCAATGAAATTTTCCAATTCCGCTTTGAGAACTGATATGTGACGTTCTTCTCCGTACATTCGCCTCATGAGGCCCTGAAATTCAGAAACATGGTTATTTTTTTATTCTTAATTTGGAATATTCACGATTGAGGTAGATCAACCTACCTCAACCTTTAGTCAAAAGTCTTTTTTGACAAAATATTCGCTTCCGGCTTGATTTACCTACATAAGAAGACTAAATAAGGTAATAATCTTAACTGAATTTCATGGAAGATTACAATACTCATGTAGTTTTCTCTTTTGAATCTCATATTCAAGTTACAATATTGCAAGGTGTGTCTGGGTTTGGCAGTAATACACAGACACAACACATAGATTAATATTGCCTTCTGATAATCACTGATGAAGAGCCTAGCAGTCTACTCGTAGTAGTAGCGTTGACACCAAGTCATAGATTAACAGTAGGTTGTGTTTACCTGATTTTCTCTGACAAATCTCCTGATGGCATGCCAGGGATAGTTGCTACCCGGGGTTGTGCAGAAGTTGTGCTTGGAGAGGTCGCAGGACGCGTCGGGTAGGGCGCGCGCCCTGTTCGCGCGGTAGGGGCGCGCACAAGCTGACGCGTAATCGTACGCTGAGCTCCGGCTGGCTGTCCATGTCACCTACTTGCGGAAAAAGTCAGAAAAGGGTTTCATTATTATTTGGATCATTGTAGGCTCAGGTCTAATAGGAGACAAAACGTGAGACTTTCCCCGTGCGCAAACTTAAGGCGACGTGGGTTCACAATTTGCAATACTGTGCATGTTTTTGAAAAATCACTGTTATTAAACTACTACAGTTTGTTCTTTAAAAAAAATTACATTACAGGCACCCACAATAGCCAAAACACGATTGAGCATTTTTGGCTCGATAGAAAAAAAATCACAAACATACCTCTAATTTGCCTAAATTTGCCTTTATAATACATATCACTATGTTTGTGATTTTTTTCTATCAAGCCAAAAATGCTCAATCGTGTTTTGGATATTGTGGGTGTCTGTAGAAAAGCCTTAAGATTCTTATGTAAAATTTTTGAGGAATAAACCGTAGTAGTTTAATTACAGTGATTTTGTAAAAACACTCACAGTTTTCTTAGTTCTGAACTGGCGGGGCCTTAAGGGCCTAGTGTCCACGAGCACGGTTTCTACACGGCCCGGTGCCGCCGGCCGGTGCTAGTTATGTATGGAGCTCCCAAAGAAATTATATACAATCTAGAATGCCAATGAAGTGGCAAAGCCATTCCCAAAAGAGATATCTAAAGTTAAAGGTCTCCCTTTTTACTTTATTGCACTAACAGTTTGCGGGAAAGGGACGCCTACAACTTTAGGCACGATTTTTAGGAACGTTAGGTATTTAAACATAAGCAATAAACTTTATGTCCATTAAGATTAATTTATAATGTTGTTGTTTTTCTGAAATTATTACTCGTAGTCATTCTAGATTGTATTTAATTTATTTGGGAGCTCCATACAGATCTGTAACCAACCCGTGCTCGTGGACACAAGTTCTTCCGCATACTTCCTCATAATCACTACATAATGGTATGACAAGAGAAGTTCTCTTAAACGTTAAGTTCCAGACAGATCTGTGGTTCCAGGTCTGAATTTTTAAGTTTATTTGGACTAAACCTTAAGAACCTTAAAAGTTGTCTATTAATTTTGTACTCATTTGGGTTAGTAAAACTATAACACATTGGTAAAGGTTGTCAACGTTGTATGAGCATTTTAATTCTAGAATTGTTGAGTCTTGAATGTGATAATGATCGATCATATAAATGGGATATAATATGGAAGTTTAATTTAATTTTTCAATTTTATGTAAGTGCCAACTGTAATTAAATTTGATTTTTCTTTCTATAAATACACTCAGGATGACTTGTAAACTTCTTCACGAACAAACATGATTATGATTTATTTGATTTGAAATAATTAGCTCTCAATGCAAAAAATACATCATCAAAATCATTAGATGACAATCGGCCAGCTGTCGGTGATGTGACACAGGCGTCGCGTCGGGTTTTACTTTCGTTGGCGGCAGGTGCCAGCACCATTGGCCCACTTTTGGGCCTTTTCGTTGGACTGGTTTCACCGCGGACGCCGCTGGTTTTTGCCAGACGATAGCTATGACTGTATCGCTGTATTAGGTATATCGCGATACAAAGTCCAAGTCAAGTATTTTTAATCAATCTAGGATCACTTATTGAAGGTCATTATTTTTACTGCAAAAGCTACAAGCTACTAGCGTTTCGGAACGACCAGTGCTGGGAAGATATACGCCGAAAGAAACCTAGTTCAGTATAGGTTGATGGGCTTACTTTCAACTAGCTTTTGGGCGTTGCGCGGGCTGCAAGCAGCCCGCGGTTTTTCGTGCAGCTGTTGAAGTTGGTTGGAATCAGTGTCCAGTTGAGAAAATGGGTAAAACACTGCAGTCAGTAATGGCAACATCAAAAATGTGTGGGCGGCAAAATCTTGGAATCAAAACTTGTTTGCGGTTTTGAGTTCCGTGGGATGCTTTACCCCAGCATACAAAATTCCAGACCCCTTCGATTTTTCAGTAGGACGTTATGAACGAATATAGTTGAAAAAATTAAATTCAAGACGCCATCTTGGATTCCAAAAAATCACACTGGAGCACCCTTTACACGACCATACATCAATCATTTCCCCACCCATCCGGGAACAGGTCAAACAACTATGTCACTCAGTGAGTGTGTCAGTGGTAATGTAGGTTTATATGGGCTTAATTTCAATACAGATTTACAGTCATTCTTAACTTAAACATAACATTTTATATCGTGCATTTAAAATGTTGCAACTATTCTATTCTATTATATCACATGATTGTAACTTTTGTAACCGATATATTCGTTCATACATAGTTACATTATCATTTTGTCACTATGTACAACGTGTAACAAAAAGGGGGTATCAACCCGAAAGGGGGTTAACGTACAATGTGAATAATTTTTACTATGGGATCATCCCTGAAATCTGCAGATCCATACATTTTGGCACGGTAGGTATTAAAATTTGTATGGAGCTGTAGATTTTTTTCTTGCTAAATTGCTTAATTTCAGGAATGGTACCATAGTAAAAGTTTTTTACATTTATTAGTATATTTACTCCCTTTTGGGTTGACCCCCTTTTTGTTACACAACGACGGAGCATTTTGGATATTGCGGCCCTAAGCAGACAGGGCCCAGATCCGCAAGACCTAAAGGCGGGTTTTGGCGGGAAGTCAAGGGGTTCGGTTAAGTAGGGTTTTCTTTAAATTATTTTGCAAATTGATTTTAGTGGACATTATAATATGAAATTGGTGTTATAAATGCTCATGCTCATGAACAATATGTGAAATAGTTAAAGTGGACAGTCATAGTACGGCTGTAGTGATATTTGTTTCGTGGACTGTGTGGGCGTCTTCGGGCGTCGTCCGCCACTCAGTCGGCTATGAAAACCAGTGGACTCGTATAGATTTGTCACCAGAAGCTCTGAAAGCAATCAAAGGCCTACACCAACCTTTGATTGTAACTTGTTAGGAAAAAAGAATTTCCCACGTTTTATTAACTTGTTCCTGGCTAAATACGCAGTAGCGTCAAGCCATTAATTAAAAAAAAAAAACCTAAAAAGGCCACTTTTAGCGCGATGGTGGGCTAGAAGGTGGAAAAAGGAATCAAAATATGATTCCCACTTTTGCCTATTTCCTCGATCGGCTGTTATGATCTACGCGGGAAGAGAAGCAACTGGTACATCTTATGATTTTTACTTTCACCCAGACCTGCATGCAATAGCTTCTTTATGTGATCGGGCATGGTATAGGTATTTGGAAAATATTTAGTTTGCGTGAGATAAAACAACAATGATCAATACAACCCGCCTTGAATAATATAAGAAGAATCAGAAGGTTTTTTTAAATCAACACCGACCTGTTTTCAATCCTGTGTTTAGGCTAGGTAGGCCGAGATTTTGAGTTTTTATAACCATTTTTGACACAAAGAAAATATTCTTTTGAAAATCTGAAAAAAGATATGTTAAGGTGAAGATATAGGGAAATGGCCTTGAAGTGTGAAATAAATTGTTAACTCGTAAATATGGTGATAATTTCCATATTGCTCTTCGTCATGCACTAGATAGCCCTTTAAATTATTTTCTGAACTGCCGTTAAAACTATTATTGGTGATCCGTCTAGCATTAAAACTTGCCGTGGCCACTTTTGGCGGAGGCAAGTTTTAAAGCTAGACGGACTAATGTAAATACTTTCAACGGTGGTTCATAATATAATTTAAAGGGCTATCTAGCGCATGCCGAAGAGCAATATGGAAATTATCACCATATTTACGAGTTTACAATTTATTTCACACTTCAAGGCCATTTGCCTATACCTTCACCTTAAAGACATATCTCTTTTTCATTTGACTAGATTAGATCCTTAACTACTCGTAAGGCAAAGGATCTAATCTAGTCAATTCGATTTAGTTACACGATCTAATAAACATCACTCAATGAAAAAAATCCCAAAGTAAACCCCCCCCCCCCCCCTCTTTGTAATATTTTTTCAAGACTATGAATAAAATACTGATATTTTACATTTAATTCGTGTGCTCAATTAAAGCCACTAAATATTTATAGTTAGACAAATTCACTGAGTCTTTTATTACTTTTATCGCTTTTTTTTAAACAATTAAAACCCGATAAAATCTACATTCCGCGTTCATTCCCCGCCTCCCGCTTCTTAGTCAGACGAAATATGTAAAAGCATGCGAAGTGCTTAGTGGATCGCCCCGCACCTCATCCTCCCCCCAAGTGTGGGACGCTGCAAGAATGGGTTACCTAACTGATGAGTTGATCCTTCTGCCGAACTTCCACACCCGAAAAAAGCTACAAGTATTCAATTTTAATATTTCGACATGTGTTACATTCTTAGAATTTGAACCTTGCTCACAAAGATCCTATTCGGTTTCACTTTTAGCCTTTCGACTTTCTACTGCACGTAGCCGCGTTGTTTAGGGGATGGGTTGCGCAAACGCACACACACGGATCACGTGACGATTAGAGAGTGAATGGGGTTTATTAATGGATCAGTTTATTTGGTGCGGCGTGCGGCTTCTACCTCTATTAACATTGTATTGAACCTTTTTATATGCAGTACACACGCATAAGACATCTTAAAGGACATGACAATCTCTTTAGAATAATAGTAGAAGGAAGAATGAATGGGAGACGAGGAAAAGGAAGACCGAGGATGAAGTTTTTCCAACAAATTAAAGAAAGTTAGGAGTAGGGTCTAAGGTCCTAATAGGACATTAATTTTACTGATGTATTCTTTCAAAACAAGAAACCGACTTCAATACAAGAAAAGCTAAATATAAATATATTTTCTAGTTATTTGTTTTTTTTAGGGTTCCATACCCGAAGGGTGCAAACGGGACCCTATTACTGAGACTCCGCTGTCTGTCCGTCTGTCACAGGGCTCTATCTCTTGAACCGTAATAGCTAGACACTTGAAATTTTCACCAAATAATAAAAAATAGTTAAAAATTAAAGGGGGTCGATACAAGAAACGTGTTTCTTCAGCGTTTTAAAACATTGTACGGTGGTACGGTACCCTTCATGTATGAGTTCGACCCGCACTTGCCCGTTTATTTATTTGTATTTTTTTGTTGTATTTAAATTTGTAAGGTGTGTTGAAATTATAAATAAAAGATAATGAAGTACATAGTTTGTACAAGTAGCGGTTACAGTACAGCTAACATTACGCTAGTTGGAACTACTCTATTTTACATTGCTGTGAATGTGAAGAGAAGAATAAAGGCCCATTTACACGGTGCAAGTTTCTTGCCTGTTGCATACAATTAAATTGAAGCAATAGAAAACTTGCATGGTCTAAACAGAACGTCATCCATACAAATCATTTATTGCTTCAATAAAATTGTATGCAACAGGCAAGAAACTTGCACCGTGTAAATGGGCCTTAAAAGATATAAAGAGAAAGATGATTTCGCTTCTTATTTGTATCCCTAATACCTAATATTCTTAAACTTTGACTCTACCACCTTGTGAAATTTTTGGCATGCTCATTGTATGGCAGTCATAAAGTTATGTTCTGCCTGTATCTGACACCAGTGTTGGCCACTTACATACACGAAAAACAACAAACATCTTTATATTATAAAATATAGTATCGTTGGGTATATCGTTTTATATCACAAGTTTTAACTTACTTTGGGACTAGTTCAATCAGTGTGATTAGTCTATCTATCTATCCAATAATATTGATAAAATATTAAACATACATCTGAACTACGATTTAGTCTGATGTTATGTGATTAGGCTTTCAGAATAACGAAGAACTTGAATTTTACGTTGCAATCTCAGACGAAATATGCTAAAAATGTAATTCGTAAGTACGTTGGCAATGGCTGTGTCCAAAAAGTTGCGATGACGCGATGTCGAGCAGACGTGTGGGCCCGTGGTCCCGTTCGCGCCCAATTTCACCGCTGTATACTTACGCTTGTTGCCACCTTGTTGCTTTCTTTTGCCTTGCACGGCCCATCCGAGTAAGATCACTTCAATTTATGAGCTTGAATAGCTCAGCCTTCCCGAGTCAAGATTTTATGAAGATACAATCACGCGCCTGTTGCATTTTGTAGATTGTAAGATTGTCTCAGTTGCAAGATTGGCCGTCCCTCTGTTCACGCCTACCGGTCACATTTTTCAACACATTTCGACGAAATTGGCACAAAAAATCCTTGATTTATTTAATTTTTTTGTCGATTGCCATTTTTGAATGTGGGAGAAAAAGGGGGAAAAGGGGAAAACTTTGCTGTAGTGTTATTTATTGACAGATTTATATTGAATTTGAGAGGCACACTTGTACCGTTTCGGTTAGTAAAGCCTAGACTTAGGATCTAGGAAGATAGATGAGATAAAAGAAAGACCAGATATCGGCAAATGAGATAGGTATAATGAACAACTATTACATTACATTAGTTACAGAGATTCACAAGAACACTAGGTACAGATTAGGTAGTCAGGGTCGTGAGTTATAGGCACTAGATCAGTTGAGTAGCCCTTCTAGGTAGAAGAACTACTTAGCTTCAGATGCTGCCGAAGACGAAGAGGACGAGCGCCAACCGCCGCGGCTTATATATGGGCATAGGGCCCCCCGCTGCGCCTAATAGGGGCGGAGGAGTGCTGGAGCCCGCGCGATGTCACACACTAAGGACTTCATTCTACGATAATCGATTGTAAGATAATCTATATTACGCAGTAATAGATAACAATCCTACAAAATGATGATGAAATAAAAAAAACAATTACAAGATTACGGGTCAACAAAAAATCAGAATATTGATTACATAGGTTGCTAGTCGCTTTTTTGGAAGAATAACTTTAACTAAAGAGAGGAAGACATTGAAACTACTCCTTGTCAAGAGAGTAGTTTATAGGTAGAACCTAGATTATGTGAAATCTTTTTCACGCCGGAAAATTTACTGGAACATTCTACGTACTTATTGCTTCGGCTCTAAGATCAGCACAGCACCTGGACGGCCCTTAATGACGCTTTTGGTTCATGTGAACAATACTAACTTATTACATTAGATCTCACTGATGCCGGAATTCCCAGCTCCAAGTCATTCATCTCATCTACAATTCAAACTCACTTAATACAACAAACATTTCGTAACTCAACAGAATACTTTCCACGCGTGAATAACAAATCATAGACAAAAAAGCGACAAACAAAAGATGCTCGAGCACATCGATATTATCTGTGGAGGCACGCAGTGAAAGTGACGGATGATTCGGGAGCACGTGTGACGTCATGAACAGTCGATGGCACAATCTATGGCATTACATACCGATACTATCGGGTTTACCACTTGATTTCGAAGCTATCGGAATGAGCATGGGTCGAACAGACGTTAACGTTGTGAAGCGACAAGTAATGACAATACGTACGCGTTGAAGTCTTTTATATGTTCTTTTTTTTCACTTACACTGGTGTCAGAGTTTTCCAGTTGCCTAAAAGCATCTGACGTAGCTCAGCGATTTTCTACGCATTTTGCAAAAATGCGTGAAAAGTTTAACGTTCTCACTTTAAACTGGAAACAGTAGGTCATAAAATAGTTTGAAAGCTTCACAAAGACAAAAATTTAAATGAAATATCGTTCCCTTTGAAATGATTTATTTCAAATGGGGGCAGCACTGGACCCCGGAAAATTCATGTATGGCCTTAAACTGTTCCGAATATTTCTACTCGATTTCACAAGGTCTTTGGCATACTTTGATGACCATTGACATGCATATTATATTTGGAGAAGAAAAAGTGGGAAAGCGCACCCCGGGCTCCGAAGCAGCACAGCTGGGGATGATACAGAAAATGTCTGAGGAAGCTAACAGGAATTTGCTACACGATTGCAAGGCGAGGGTGCGAAGTAACCGTTTGGTCTAGCGACCCGCAGCTGCGTCTACTCCGTAAAAGATACAGGTTGACTTTTTAACCACCAGCTAAATTTTTGGAGCAAGTTCAGTCCATGTTACTGAACTACTTTCCATAAAAAGAATTGACGAAAAACTAAAATAAAAATTCGCCTTCCCATACAAATCAGCGGTCAGCCAAACGGATTTTGTATGGTAGAACGAAACATTTTTATCGATTTTTAATAACTTTTTTTATAGAAAGTAGGTCAGTATCATAGACTGAACTTGCTCAAAAAAATTTACCAGTGTTTAAAAGTCACTCTGTATAAAGACTTGAAAGTATATCTGTCCTAACACTCCTAACTGTGCGAGCAAAGAGAGTCGCATCTACTTAATAACCTGGAACTGGGTTATCTCTCCGCGGAGAAACCGCCTGACTTTCGCCGCGCCGTGCCGTGATGTAAAGTATTTGACAGCGGGTTATGACACCTTATGTCATGTTTGACGTGTTTTAGTGGCCCCATGTAAATTGAGCCAGTGAACTTGGCTTTGAGCAGATATCTGGTAAATACGTGATAAAAAAATGTACTGGGGTTCAAATCTCCATGTCTTAAGGCTACCGTGGCTTGATAACTGCAATCTTATGATGACAACGATTTGGGAAAAATTAAAAAACTTTGACTGCTTCTCTTTTAGTGCAGATCGTAAACGCCGATCGTGGGAATGGGATGTGAGGCTAACAACCCAACACTTTTTTCACCTTCTCGCCCACAACGATAAAAGTGGTCCTTGGTCTTGCAGCCCTGAACTCGGTCTGCCGCCGCAAGGGTTGCTGCACACTTTCGGTCCGGTAATATTTTGACCATAGCTCATTTGAATATGAGTGCATACTGTGAAATGGACACTTTGGCAATTGACCATTTTGACCATAGTCCATACTGTTAAATGAACACTTTAGCAATTGGCCATTTTGATCATAGCTCATTTGATCATGAGTACATACTGTCAAATGGACATTTTAGCAATTGGCTATTTTGAGAATAACTCATTTGGTCATGAATGCATTCTGACAAATGGACATTTTGTCACCAGCATTTTGTACATTTTGACACTTGTGCCATCCGACCACACATACATTATGGCATGTTAGCAGTTTGTCCCCGGAGTGGGCTCGGCCGGGCGGTAAAATCGAATTTATGTATGTAGATAAATGTTCGGAAAAAGGCGATATAAGAGGGATGATGACTGGGTCAGAAAAGTATTATTCTAATTAGTCCGTTAGTTAGATTATCCAAAAATAATATACCCATATTTTTCAGTTTATCAAAAAAGTAAAAATTCACAAAGATACAGAGTATCAAAGTTCGAGAGTGGGGGCTTGTGACGTCACCGATGTGTAAAAATCGTACGAAAGCGTGACGTCATGCGAAATTTAAATGCGCTGTATCTTCGTTATTTATTGTTTCTCAGAGAAAAGAAAAAATACGTGTACTATATTTTTTAATAATCTAACCCATGGGCCAAAAATATTTTTTCAGTCATCATGCGTTGATTCGGTTCGGCTTTGTTGTTCGACAAATACTGCCGAACTAGACATGGGTAGCTCCGATATCGAATATTTAAATGAGCTGATTCATCAACAGGAGCTGATACCCGTACTGAATCCCGGTTATCGTTATCGGCTCCCGCGAGTTAATGAGTCCGCACCGATCTTAGTCCCGCAGGGAATCGGCGCCTGTCGGGTCGCGAGCCGCGAGCCGCGTTTCAGCTCCACCGCGTCTCGGGAGGAATCGGGAGTCGGGAGTTAATATTATTCTGTATTGAAACCGGTACCAGAAAGGACGTCTTTATTCTGTAGATTCAATACCGAAACTTAGCGGACCTTAGAGCTGGAGCCGATTAGGGATTAGGAATCATTAAGATGAGTCGGTACCGGATGCGGAGTATTCTCGAGACTCGGAGTCGAGATTACCCATGTCTATACCGAACCGACAGTGCCGGCCTGACTAAGTATGTGCATCGCAACCCCAACATCCAAAATAGGGATAGACGTGATAATGTACTATGTATGTATATCGTATTATTCATCGCTAACAGGTTGCATAATATAAGATGACAAATGTTGGTGCAGTACTACCTACATGTACCATTTGGGTAGTTTCCAGGGTCAAAAATAAATTATTTGGTACTGTTAAGAGAATAAAACGTCACAAAATAATGTCACTTGTCATTGATCACAACCATTTTGAACGAGATTTTAGATTTATTATTCCAGAAAAACGGATATTAAGAACGCTATTTGACTCCAAAAATCTATTGCGTCACAATCCGATATTTCATACAAAATCTCATAGAACATGTTTGTTTTGACGTTTAGAAAAAAGTGTCTGATTTGACTTGTTGGAAACTAACGGATTATCAGAACTATTTACATCGATTTAATATGAAATATAAAAATGTATGATCGTTAATATAAATTATAAATCGTGAATATAAAAATTATAAATAAAAGTACCTATTTTGTTAAAGGAGCTATTATGCATTCAAAAATAACTAATTAAATATGCTAAGTAAAAATTTTAAGTTGTGCAAATATGTATATAATGACAACATTATTCAGCTAGCGTGCTTGAAATAAAGCGATGTAAAGAGTGGCTCTCTAGCGCCTTTAGAAAACAACGCAGTTTGTACACTCTTCCGCACGTCAAGCTTAACATTGTAGTTCTAAATACACCTCTTTTTTAACGGAATAAAGTGCAATTGCATGCCAGATAAGCCCACCTTACGCGGAATATCGCTCCCCGCCTGACCTGCGTTTATGCGTTTCCTAGGAACTCGAAGGATTTGCAATGCGATTAGGTAAACGAAGCATTATGTCAGTCCATTGCAATTTATATTATGCATTCTGTAAAAAATACGTATGAGTTTGTACGTCTGAAGGAGCCATTGAATGAAATAACCAAGGAAGGATGCATAAATGAAATGCAATTATTTATTTGCAAGGGTCATACAATAATTTTTCGCCTCTATATCGTAGGCTCCGTTTTGATTACTCAGTATTACTTATTTCTGTAATTAAATTGAATTTGGCACTCTTTTGCAAGCTTTACATGTTTTATTGTGATAAACATTGTATTCGGCTTTAATGATCTATGCGGGAAGATAAGCAGCTATATATATTCTAAGTGTTTTCGTTTCTCCCAAACCAGCATGGACCTAATTTATATAGTCCTAAAGATATAACTTTACCTCAAAACGTAGATACACTACGTGACCCACAGATACAACGAGCTACTGTCCAACTTTCAGTTTACGACTTCCAAGTACGTCTTTCCACATAAAGCTCTCTTTGTGCAGTAAAAAACTTAGAAAACAAACAAAGTGTGACCCAGAGACGAACTCCTCGATTTAGATGCCGCACGTGAGACGGTTACTGCCGGTTCGGTCATTATAATTTAGATTGTTCGCAAAACTCTACTATGTTTTTACAAGCTTTTATTTAACTTGCAACGTTTTTGTCTCTTTGTAGGGTATACTTAGTCTTAAAGATAAGGTTTATTTGTTTGTTTTTCAAATTGCAAATGAGATTACAGATACAGAGATTTTGTTATTAAGTTTTAGTAAGACCAAGTCCTTATTTCAAAAACTTCAGCCATCACAGGAAAAGGGGGTGCCTGAAAAACAATGTTACCTCAGTCTCTGGTCACCGCACCAGAATCTGTGGTAACACAAGCGGAGGCAACTCTTTGCATACTTGCAAAGTTTCTAATTTCTAAACTTAGCTGTACGTAACGATTTGACGTCAAAATTCATGCAAAACAAAACAAAATGACTATTATTAAGAGATAGGTATTATGAATATCCTACTATGATAATAAATATATTTTTAATTGAATTGTAAATCTACCTAAAAGTTGGCAATAAATGATTTTCTCTTATATTATTAAAAATAGAACAAATATGTTGTCAGGCGTAGGACATACCTACAAGGTGGTCAGACGACTTGACCAAGTTGCAAGAAAACGCTGGATGCAGGCCACTTCAGATCGGTTATTTTGGAATTGGGAAAGGCTTATGTCCAGCAGTGAACGTCATGCGGCTGACATAATGATATCTGGTCCAGACCAGACCATACAATATGTTTTAACAACATAAATAAAACCTCCATATAATCTGGAAAGTAGTTCGGAACCTAATTAAACTGGGTAGACTAAACTTTTTATTAGTCAGTCTGTGAGGAAAAGTCGACATAAATAAGTGTAGGTCTGTTATTTATAATAATGGTTAGGTACTTGTATAAACCTCTACTGCTAGTTGAAAGTAAAAGTCATAATTTGCCGGCTTAGGAAGCTGCACAAATAGGTATGTGTATGTTCCGTGTCTTATCTTTCCTCATTAAAGTCGGATGGTAATTATATATTCTCGAAGAACACTCATGTAAAATAATTGCTACTTTACAGTAATCGAGGACGACGCTCGTAAATTTAATCTTCTATTTGGGGTAGATCTTTATGTGATGCACCAAGTGATTGTGCTTGCCAAGTCTCCCTTCCTTCAAGTTCTTGACCTTTCTGTATGGTTATACATTTGAAAGTCAAAGTCATGGAAAGCCCTGACAAGACATAAAAGAGGAAGAGAATATCTGGCTGGAAAATGATGACTTTGGGCAACCGGGAAAGCGGTACAACCTTCTAATTTCTAACCTACTTTGAGGTACTTAGTCGGTTTTATTATTACCTTGTTCTTCCTTCGGGTTTGATTGTCCCTATAGATATAGGTAATTCAGTTTTTGGGCACACAAAGCCTTTGTATGGCCACGTTTAGAAAGATGGGATTTAGTGGAAATTTTATAGATGAAAGGAATCAGGGAAAGTGATGAGTTGTTGAGCCTATTCAAAAGAATATAGCGGACGCCCATTCACTTTTTCTTCTTCCTGTATCACACCTGTTTGCCATATCTCTTGGAGTCAGCCTTCCTAGTCCTTTTACCGCATTCCGAACCGCGTTGCTGAATATTTTTAATTTTCTAATTCGCGTGGTTGCCGGGCGTACTGGACCTCTCCTAGATTTATCAATTTGCATTATGTGTTTTGTAATCAGTGTCTCTTTTAAATCCAATAATAAGTCCATCCATATCAACGAAAGGTTTATATTCATAAATTAACTGCATGTCATAAAACTCGCTTGCCGTTCCAAATTTTGTTTTGCGATACCCGACAGGGTTCATAGTGTGCTATTTTAAGACAGTGACTTTAAGTAGTGAGAACTGATGTACTTACATTATGAAATGCAATAAATGAATTGAATTGAAATGATTTCTCAAACTGGTCAGCTATATTAGCCTCTATTTTATCTTACGTTGTTAATTTCTCTGCTCTAGACAAGCATAGAACTAAACTAAGTCTATTGTCAAGTGAGGTTTTCCCATCAGCTTTCGCTCCATTCAGTCCGCGTTCTGTATCAATTTCACACATTAAGTACTCACTAATTATAAAATCACCATTCAAGCCAGTGGTACGGTCGGCGTAAAAAGCAATGGTACTGGGTGCGGCTGCGTGGCCCACTTCCCACGCAGCCGCCGCCCTTATTTGCTGGCTGTACCGCTCGTCCTGGTTTATCAGACTATGCTATTTTCCGCAGTTTCCAGCTATTAGAAAATATAGTTTTTCAGGATTTGATAATATTTATCGCATCAGATTCAGTAGTTTTTTGAGAGCACAGTTTTGAGTTACGCTCTAAATGCCGCTGTATGATTTAAGCTTGTCCGACTTATTCTGATTTTTGAATGTTTTGGTAAGAGATTTACGATTACTTTGACTAAGTATTCACTGAATCGCTACGAGCGAATCAATTTTCATAAAACCTGTTACTTTAAAAGTTCTAAGTCCATAACCATAATTAGATCAAGTGTAATTTGTGTTGTTAACTTTCACGATCTTTCTACTACTAACTACTTAACTTCTAATCATTAATAGCATAACCCATTACTGTCATCTTTTTAGGCGACGAATCGTCTTGTGTTTAACATTTTGTACCTACTTCTGTATGGGGTTCACTAGCCTCTGCTATTCTCGGAACACACTAAACATTATTATCTTCATAACCA
The DNA here is from genome assembly GCA_963576875.1 of Acrobasis repandana. Lineage (NCBI taxonomy): Eukaryota > Metazoa > Arthropoda > Insecta > Lepidoptera > Pyralidae > Acrobasis > Acrobasis repandana. The sequence continues at coordinate 1,594,241 of OY756230.1, read as the reverse complement.
TTATTTTAATTCCAACAACATCTCTAACTAGTTTATTCCATAAAAAGTTTTAATTTGTAAAATTTTTGACCAAAGTCAGAATGAAGATAGCGGAGTCTCGCGAAAATGTTGACACCTTTTACCAATTGTAGAGTAAGATTAGCAAGTGGATCATCCGAACACGATTTGGCGATGTAGAATCCACGAAGAGAGCACCCTCCATTAACACTTTTAGCGTAATTAGCACTCACCACAAACAGAAAGCCGATTGCGAGCCGCATTTCACAATCTAAGGAACTTTCACTGCGATCGCGAAGCAAAGCATCGTGGAGAGGACCGAGCGGCTCCACGGCTGACCGCTGACTGAGCACGGCCAAGGACTGCAGCGGAGATGCACTGGCCCTGAAGAAAAGCTGCACTTGACTTGCCAGCGCTGGTACATCACTTTGCAGACCATTGCCGATGCATACAGGTTCAATGAGGTATCATTATACCTTTACTATGTCATTTATAGTTAATTGATTTGTTGATTTTCAAATTTTGTAAATTCATCATGGGATCAATTTTACATGTTGTTATGATAGTTATTATGTTATTGATTCACTTCATATCGAAAGTTTTATGCATTACAGGCTGCTCTAGCGCGTGGTCTAGATTAGATATTTAGGAAATGTTAAATTTTGATTTCTTTTTTTTTATCATCCTCGTCTTCTTGATTTGTATCAAAATCTGTAAAACTATCTACGTAATTTAAATGTTCATTAAAGTCCAAATGTCATGTTATAAAAATAAAGTCAAATGAATAGTAGTAATAAAAAGTCCATTCGCTTATAAAATTATGAAGATGACTCCAAATCTCATCATTCATCAATTACAATGGCAGTTAGTTCCACCTCGTTCGTACCTCGAGATTCAGTTAGGAGACAATTACTCGAAACTAATGGCTGTTCTGACTCTGAGATATCGTTGCAAATTCTCATGATACAAAAATTAGGTTCCGCTTGCTCGCAAGAAACAGTGTGTGCGCTGAGTAGGTCAGTCGAGTAATCGTTTGCGAGCCACCGTCTGCAACCATCCTTTTCCCTCTTACCGTAATATTCTCAGGTCAGAAGAAGACGGGTGTACTGCGCGTGCGCCGAACCGTTATCCCTCGGCGATATCTTGAATGGAGACGGCGTTTTCTCCCGCGCCAAAACAATGGCTGTGCAGTGCACTAATTGACCACGGGTTAAAATCGAAAGCCTTAATTAAAGTAATTAAGTAGACTTATTCAGATGTTTGCTCGTTAGTTATAAAGTGTAGGTGCGGAGACGCGTGCAATCTACTTCAAAGTTTTTTCTTCTTATCTGTTTTGTCCACAGATCTGTGTTTTTTCAGTAGAGTAGAGCGTTTCAGTAGTATTTGTGTCTCGCTATAAACAGCCAATATAAGTAATTTATTTCATAATGACCACGCAAAAACACGCTAGTCCGCTAGGTTCTGGGTTCGATCCTCAGCCAGGGTAGGTTGAAAAATGGCCTTTTTCAAATTTTCCTGGGTCTTCGGTCTATATATACATACATATATGTATTTATTTCAAAATATAGTATATCCCATACAGGGCTTGTTAACAATACCAAATTCCAAGCCCTGTCCCATAATACAAGTTTAAACTTACTTTGGTTAGGGGTTTTACAAATTAAGATATTAATTTGTCCTTAAACTCATCATCATCATCAGGTCTTCTTGGTATCCACTTCAGGAGCACGACCCTCTCTGTACTACCAGAGCCATACTTGGCCAGAGTAGTCAGAGGCCTACACTACACTCCTCACGCTGGCCAGAGGGTTGGAGAGGTCTCATTGATGTTTTTAAGCTTTATTTAGCTTGTGTTTCCTAAGTCGCCTTCTACGACATCCACAGGACGACTTGGAGTGGTTCTATTCTACACTGCCGGGGACCACACGGCTGATTCGGATTGTCCTTAACTAAGTATCTATTATCTATTATGTAATTTTTAGGTGAATTTCTTTAGTAAAGTACTTACCAACTAAGTTGTGTAAGAAACATGTAGTTCTATTTCGCATAAGTATACTTTCCAAGGATGGCGAAGTAAATAAAGCCGTTTATTTGCAAGAGATAACATTATACGCATAACTGCATCGACGCAAAGGCGATGCGAAAACTCTAAGCCGAAATGCCACTTGCACACTTGTCTTCACAGTTTGCACAGCAAAGTCGTGTTAAGTGTTAAATGTATTTTGTAGCTTTTAAAATGTATATTGTATTTTGCAGCTTCATCTGAATCCTGGATATAATCAAGACAAAAGAACTAGTTAAGGCCATACTTGAATTTTCTGGGGTCCGAAAACGGCCACTTTTGGCTCACTTTAAACTGTAAACAGTAGTTCATAAAATAGTATGAAAGGTTAGACAAAATTTTAAATGATATCTCCGTTTCCTTTCAAATAATTTATTTCAAATGGGGGCAGCACTGGACCCCAGAAAATTCAAGTATGGCCTTAAGACAAATTCAACGGATTTGCGTCGTTCCTTTATTTCTTTATTTGCACGAGTATGTCCAGCTCTATGACATCATTATACAGGATCTAACACAATATACTGAAACTATTTTAAGGGTGAATTCAGTCCATGATACTGAACAATCCCAAGTAACATTATATCGAAATAACAAAAAAGTTGACCGATCAGCCTGTCTGATCTAATTTCTCGGGAATGGACATTCACTCCACTTTTCTGTTTTTATTTGTAAATGTATTCTTAAACTTTTATTTTATTTAATATATACTTATATATTTTTTTTGTTTTTTAAGTTCTAGTTTTGAGTTAGTTATAATTAAATGTAAATATTTATATCTATTTTTATTAGAGGTCAGTGGTGGACTAGAATGGAGGCTTTTAGCCGAGCAATGGGATGGGATGATACTTTTGTTTATCTTACCCATTTATGTCCCACTGCTGGGCAAAGGCCTCCCCTTTTTCCTTCCACAATTCCCTATCCTTGGTCTTCACTTTCCATTCCTTATCAAATGCACGCAAATCTTCTGCCCATCTCGTACTCGGTCTAACTCTCCTTCTGTATCCACCTGTTGGAACCCAGTCTGTGGCAATATATGTCATACATACAATATAGGCTAGGAAAAACATATGAGATTGAAAACGGGTACCTACCTATCAGATATAGGCCAGCTCAACGCATACTCGTATTAGGAAGGATTTCCTAGGGTTAATGTCCATTCCAAAGCAGCTGGTACGTTCATTGTGAATGCTTCCTAACAATTAATGATCGAAGCTAAACATCGAATGTAAATGCGAAATTATCTCTCAAGTAGTGGCCCACTTGACCAGCCGCGCAGAGGAGATATATTCTATAGAATAAGCTATGAACAATCGAACTAAAAATGTACGAACACAGTCCAGTAGTCTTTTATTTTACTAAAACATGTGTGTTTAATTGATTCGCAAATATTTGAGACGCAGGCTCAGACGCAGGTACCTTAGTATTTATACAGACAGGGTCTAACAAAATATAGGTACTAAACCAATTTTATGGTTATTCAGTCCAAGATACTGAACAATTTTCCCCAAGGAATATATATCGTAATAAGAAAAATATTTTTTGCTTTCCATAAAAACTCGGATCAGCTGATCGGTCAACTTGTACCAGGTAACTCGTAATAGTTTAAACTTAACTAATAACTCTTCTTTTACTTTTTAAAAAATCTTTGTCCCGGGTTTTCTTATTCATCGTTTTCCTTAGTAAGTGCCCAATTTTCATATTCTATTTTCTTCTAAGGTAAGAAGTAATATATTTTTAAAATATAAATTACTATTCCTATAAAATATCTACCCAGCAGTCGGATACAGATTTGACAGACTGAAGTAAAAATATACTTACCTACGCTAAAACTAATCTAAAAACTCCAACCTTAACCTATTCTTACCTATATCTACCAACTTTATAGGTAATTAAGTGTCGGTGAGAGTACCCAATATGTTTTACTTCGTGCAATTATAATGCTTAGCCTCTACATGTTTCTCTCTGCATGGAGTAGGCATTGCACGTAGAAAGTCGGGAGAAACCTGGTGGCGAACAAATAAACTCGATGCACTTTCGTTTTTTTCAATATTTGACTTTCTCAATAAAAAAAAAAACAATGTAAACAAACTTTCGAACGCCTTTCGTTACCGAAGGAAGCTAATTAACATGTTCAAAAAGTATTGCTCTTATTTGTTTAATGTCCAATGTGAATTGATATTGAATAAGGTGTCGTTATCTATCGATCATCTGACACCTACTTACCTATCGGGTAGTGGTAGTGGTAATACATATATAAACGACTTGATTGTGTAAACCTGAAATGTAAACTTGTCTCGTTTCTGAATAAAGGTCGATTCTAAGAATATAACTTCTAACAAAATATATGTACTAAAACTTTTTAAGTAAATGGTAGATTCTTCCGTGATACTATCCTAAGGAACATATAGCAAAATAGCTGATCGGTGAACTTGTATGTGAGGTCGAAATTGTTTTTTTGGTTGTTTTTTACTATAGTTCCTTGGGGTAAGTTGTTTAGTATCATGGACTGAATTCAACCTTAAAATAGTTTCAGTATATTTGGTTAGACCCGGTATTTTTTTGCAAAGTAGAGTAGTCGTAATAGTGATGCACTTTGAAGACTCACCTTTGTATTTTGGGACTCCAAAGATAACTTAAGTAACAAGAAATTCTGATCTTCGATTAAAAATTATGACTGTTGATACTCGGCAATCAACATTTTATCACATTACCAAAATGTTCTACTTATCTGTATTATTTTCAAAGAAAACAATTTCATTGAAGTAACTTATTTATAAGAAAAAACCAAAGGAAAGAAAAATAAAACAAGTCACACGTTTTTGGTCAAAACATTTCTCAGTTTCCTCCAAAACTCGGTCTGGTTAGCCTCGTCCCACGCATGGTACACCTTAGTCTTCAGTAGGTACTTCAAAGTGGTCGTGAGGTACTTGTTCTCGATGTCTCCAATCTTAATCAACACCAGAGGATCGTATGTAGTCCCATCTTCGAGGAACAGCCTATGATACTCGGCTAGCTGCGTCTCCCAACGACACCACTGTGATTTTGCGAAATTATTACTTATCAACAGTACCACATACTTGCTCTCATCTATACTAGACAAAATAGATTCAGATATAAACGAACCAATTTCGAAATCCCTCTCGTAAATACACAGTTTCAAGTTAGGCGGATTCGTTTCCAGCTGCGACACCATCTCAGAAATAAATTCTCTATCTTCGTTACAGTAGGACACGAACGCATCATACTTGTAGCTCTTCGGCTGATCGCCTGTCGCTCTCAAAGACTTCCTTATAAATTTTCTACCTAACGCTATCTTCGCTAAAAATAACCAGTATCTTATGTACATTCTGTATTTATAAATAATTGTGCCTACTATTACGATTATGATAAAACTGATAAGCGTGGGCGCAGTCCACATAAAGACCATGACGTGATTAAATCTTTCATACACCAAGCAATGCAGCCTCTTTATCGAAGTCAAGTAATCGGCCACTCGCTTGAACTCCCAGACGTCGGGGCTGCTGCAGCGGAAATCGGAATCGGAGAAGTACTGCTTGAGCACGGAGGAGCCGTTCACCTCGAGCCATAAAGACGTCTTGTACATGGTGCTGCAGTCGCACGTAAACATGTTGTTCATAAGATCGATCTCAGCCGTCTCGTTGCCCCTGTTCTCGAGAACGTAGTTGATGTCCTGTATCATGCTGAGCGAGAACAGAGAAATCTTATTGTTCCTCAAATAAATGCGCAGAGGCTTCACTCCCGCTGCCAGGAAAATAGGTCTCCACCACGCTATCATCAGGTTTTCACTTAGATCTAGCACTTGTAGGAATTTCAAAGGCTTCAACGTGTCCGGCGTTATGTAATACAGTTGGTTATTTCTTAGTGTCAAATGAGTCAAATTGGGCATCATTTCGAAGATGTTGTCATCATCATTTAACATTTTAATTCCACAGTTCCTTAATGTCAAAATCTTCAATTCATTTAAACCCTCAAACTGCACGCTTGATAAATTTTGGTTGGACGTGAGGGGATTGTTGGCTAAATTCAGTATTTTCAGACGACGAGTAGATTGAAATGTTTTAGGCCCTATGTGGTACAGTGTGCCGTTTTCCAAATTTAGAACCTTGAGATTACCTAGACCACGAAAAGTGTAATCAAATATAGCTTTTATTGCGTTGTAACTTAGATTCAGTACCCTAAGCTGTTTAGAATTTATAAATGTGTCTCTTCCAATTTCATAATACATTGGATTTTCACTGTCTCCTTGATTATTAGACAGATCTAAAAATAAAAGTTGATCCGACAAATGAGTTATGTGAATACCAGGAAGGTTATTGCCGCTTAAGAACAATGCCTTCAAATTTGGGAATTTATTAGGAGCAAATGTGTTCCCACTAATCGAAATGGCTAGCACACTTCTGAGATCTAGCAGTTCAATGTTAAACATTGGTGGAAAAGAATCGTTGCCAATAATTTCGAACTGATTCTGAGCCAGATTCAGCCATTTGATCGAGGTGTTAGCGATGACTTCCATCAATCCTCTCGGCGGTTGTTTCCGAAACCCCATGCCTGATAAATCAAGACGAGTCAGATTGATTCCCTCCTTAGACATATTAATTAGAAATTTTTCCATCATGTTCGGACTTAAATCGTTTTCACCGAGCTGGAGTTCTTTTAGGTTCTTCAAAGGCAGAAAGCTGTGTTCATGAATGTAATCTAATCTACAGAGGCACAAATCTAGTTTTCTTATAGTAGATCCTTCCATGGGAAGAAAAGTGTGTGCTGGGATGATTTCCAAAGAGTTTTCTGATATATCGAGCCACTTCAGCGAAGGTAGGATGCTTGGTCTAAACGCTGGGGTTAATTCCAAGATTTTCGTAAACCCATTGTTCACTAGCGTGAGATTCCTGAGATTTCTTAAGCCTTGGAAGGTTCTATTGTCGATGGACTTAAGTTGTGTGTTGTAAGAGATGGACAGGTGTTCCAGTTTGCTCAAGTTCCGAAAGGCTCCTGGCTGGATGTCTGTCAGCTGATGGTTGGCTTCTATGTCTAATATTCTAAGGTAAGAGTATGTGTCCAAATCTCCTTTTGCCACTTTGTTTATGGCTGTTGTTCTGACTCTCAGAACTTCGCTCTCGACTTTTATCTGAAATGAAAATATAGTTCAAATAAATAACCTACCAAAGCATATTAAATAAACATTGTAGTTTATAAATTATAAATTAACTTGGGTTAGATGTCAACGATAATCCTGCACCTTGGGAAGGTCAATTATAGCAACAACTTCTGGAAACAACAACAACAATGGAATGCAGATGAGTATGTTTTATCTGAAACAATTAGATAAAAGATATATTGCTGAAAGCCTCTGATTTTTAAAGTTACAACTTTTACGTACTCAAAGCAATAGGTAAGTACTTAGTCCAGTTCGAGTCAGATAAAATAATATCTTCTGTTTTAGAAAACAAATATGCAATTTCCTGCTATTTACTCGCACGTAATGTGACGGTTTGGAGATGTTTGCTGATGTCTTTGCAACACAAACGGCCGAGATAGAGATCACATCTCGAACAGCTAAGAAACATCTACGGAGAGGCGCTGTGTCAGGTACATAATTGCCCCATGGTTGCAGATGAAACTTTGACACACAAAGAAGACGCATAGGTTTAAATTTTAAAGGGTATGGGTACTTCGTTACCTAAATTATTATGGCTTATCCCCTAAATACCGTCATCTTTTCTGATTTATTTTGGGCGCTATTTTGCAATTCTTTGTTATGTCTTCCCCGTAAGGAATAAAAATGTTATGATAGTATAAGTGACGAAAAAGGTGGCCCGTAAGTAAAATTACCCTGGAAACCTGGACATAAGTAGTTTGATTCATCATTTCAGTAGCATGAGATCCACTGCTGGACATATGCCTCTCCCTTTGATCGTAGTTTAATTGAAATAAACCTTTTCCATTTAAGTAAAAAGAAATTAAAAACATAAACACAGGGAAAGAATGCTTTAGCGTAGCTATGGCTCAACTCAATAAAAGTTTAAATAATAAAATAAAAGTACCTTAAACATACATTTGTGTACACAACGCATTCTTTCCCTGTGTTTTTGTTTTTAAATTCTTTTTACTCAAATGGAAAAGGTTTATTTCAATCAAACTATGATCATTGGGAGAGGCATATGTCCAGCAGTGGATCTCATGCTACTGAAATGATGAATCAAACTAAGTATGTCCAGGTTTCCAGGGTAATTTTACTTACAGACCACCTTTTTCTTCACTTATATTAACAATAAACCCTATAATTAATTAATTAAATTAATTAATATTACGAGAGTCAACTGGTGTAACACCAGTTGACTCTCGTAATATAGTGGCGAGTGTCTGAAACGGCGACACGACGATGTCGCTTTCCGCTCAGTACTGTCGGGTCGCCGTTTCTGACACTCGCCCTGAAGATGATCGTGCAAATTGATCGAAACCTGCTCGGTCTTTTCCGACTATATTACGTGAGTCAACAAGTTTAAATAATTACGGAGTTATTTTACATTTAGTTTTAATAAAATAATAAACTCTGTATTGTAATTCATTCATTTAGTCACTTATTGTTTGAAATAGTCATTGACTAACACGACCCGTCCACGACGGCTCGAGGAATTTGGGAATCCGCCTCTTGCACTTTGGAAATAGTAAAGGTGAGGGCCAATCACTTCAGATCGATGCGCCTACGAAAATATATTTTGTGCGTTATTTTTACCTATTGAAAGGCGTTTACTCTAGAGGCTCAGGAGCCCAGTTGTTAAGATAATATGACGCTCTACGACGACGTAACGCCACGTGACGTCACACCTTGCTATAACCGACTGTAACGTGTGTGTAAACATAACAGGCGAGATCTTTATTTCTTTCGTCGGTTTTTTACACTCACGTGAATTCATACAGATTCTAAGTGCCTACTTTGATTTCTTATCTTTTGATAACTTTTCATATTAAAATGTCCAATCTGGTGGTTGTGTCGTGGGTCAGGTCGCTGAATTCACTCTAATATGGTTGAGTTCAACGATGGCTGTTCCGTGCGTCAACTCATGAACGAATGTTGCTAGAAGGGACTGGTCAGCTCGGCGTCACTTTTTGACTACTTAGTATTTCTTTTTACGTTATTTATGTCTTTTGGCTCGTTCGCAAGCATTACATGTTATAATGTGTTTACATTGTATTATATTATAAGTATTTTTAAATTGACAGACATATATGACAAAGCCCTTTCTGGCGCGTAGGTGACCAATACTGTGTAAATGAGTTTCTTTCGGCGTTTCTTCTCAGAAGTAGCCGTTGCGAAACGACTTTTGACGTGTAAAAGTACCTGCTAAGGCCTCATTACTAATTTAAACATTCCATCCATCCATCCATAGCAGCTTCTATGTTATCCTGTTCAGGGCATAGGCCTCCTCCTTATCATTCCATTTGTGTCTCTCCCTTGCCACCTGCAACCATTTGCGGCCTGCGTGACGCTAATATCGTCTACCCAACGCATTGCTGGGTGTCCTCTACCTCGCTTATTGGCCAATGGTCACCACTCCATTACCCTTCTGGTCCATCATCGATCTGCGTCCATTCTCGCTATGCATCCTGCCCACTTCCATTTCTGTCTTTTTATAGTATCAACAACATCCCTGACTTTGGTCCTACTTCGAATAAAATAAAATAAAAAAAAATATATATAAATATATACCGACAAATCACACTAATTAAGCTAGCCCCAAAGTAAGTTTTAAACTTGTGTTATGGGATACTAACTCAACGATACTATATTTTATGATAAATACATATATAGATAAACACCAAATCGTCTCGTTTCGTATGCGATCGAGCAATGTTATTCCTAACATTGCTCTCTCCATTGCCCACTGAGCAACTCTGAGTTTTTCTTCAGATTTCATTGTCAAGGTAGTCGTTTCCATTCCATAGGTGAATACTGGCAGGACACATTGGACAAAAACTTTACTTTTCAGCTTTTGTGGGATGTTCCTTGATCGGAGAATCTGCTTATTTGCTCCGAAAGCTGACCACGCCTTCTGTATACGCCTGTCAACCTCTGCGGTTTGATTTTGCAGGCCTAATGTTAGCTTGTGTCCTAGATAGATGTAATGGTCGACGACTTCAACATAAACATTAGAATTTTGAAATTCATATTTTTGAATTTTGAATTTTTCAATTTTTTTGCTTAGATGTCTTGGTATTTAATTGCATGGAATTTTTTAATAATTCACTTGATAAATTAAATTGCTACACGTCTCATTTACACGATTAATTTTTACAACATGAGATATGGAAGTGATTTGCACAGCAGTTTATTATGAATCTTGATACAATGAAACTTTATAAGTGTCATATCATAATAAAATATCTTAAAAGTCAGAAATTTATGCGAAAAGTTTTACAAATAGCCGTGGCCCGACATCAACTTTCTTTGGAAATGCAGTTATTGCACAAGATGTTTGTGCTTTTCCTCTAGTCAGCTCTTATGACTACATCTAGAAACAGATGGAGGAGTATTCTAGAATTCTGGAAACCACACATTCTATAATTCTGGAAACCATACGGCTATCTTCATAGGAAAGACCTATGGAGCTATGGGGCTAAGGGGTACGCGCAGTTTGATACGTTTAAAGCACTTTAAGAGTGGGCCCCTGGAAGAATTTTCAGGAACGTCTGCTAATACCTACGTAACTTGAGATTTTCTATTCTTTGAAAGCCACTTAAAGCCACTAAAGCTATAACGTCCTCAAGCTATTTCAGATGTAAACAAGTAAGGCAGCGATATGGTCTTAATTTTTCTTTACTTTCCTTACAATTTAATCTACCTATATAAGTTCTATATTTAAATATTTTTAGTTTAGTTTTAATTCAGCTTATATTTTATTTTGTTTAGTTTTAATTTAGTTAAGTTTTATGTTGTTATTAATGTTGAAAATAAGAAAATATTGAATAAGTAAGGTAGCTTGATCTGACACCGCCGGTGTATTCCAGAGACTGAGAGAAGAGACTAGGTATAATAGTCTGAAAGAGATTGATTAAAGCGATAAGACCGGTCGTACTAACCTAATGTTTTATTGGTGTTCAATAAATAGATATCTATGTTATATTATTTTTCTTTATTACTAACTCGCTCGACTAACGAAAGCAACTCAGTTTTCTATAAAAAGGTTACAATACTTCCCATTAAAAGAGAGAAAATAGACAAACCCTTGGAAACCGCTTGCATTCGTAGTTCCCAAAGCACACTATAATATAATAGCCCGAAGACGATCTGCAGATGCAGCCGGAGAAGCTGTCCACGCCCACTTCCACCGGCAACTCCAGTCCTGGAAAAGGATAAGATTTTATTAATTTTATCTGCGGTGTGGTTCCCGGCAGAGTAGAATAGGATCACTCCAACTCAAAGTCTTCCCGTGGCTTGTTACCTCTCCAACCCGTCTAGCCAGCGTGGAGAGTGTAGGCTAAATCATCTAACTGTTTTGGCTAATATATATATGGCTCTGGTAGTACAGAGAGGGTTGTGTTCCTGCAGTGGAGAATAAAAAGGCCTGATGATGATGATGATGAATTATCTTCAGTAACTAGACCAGTAGGGAACCCACCAGCCCAGGTGAAATTGTTAGCCCAGATGTAATTGTGAGGTTAGCGGGAAAGCAGTGAATAAGACTGGCACAGGACCACAGCAAATAAAGCGAAAAAAGGGAGACCTATGCCCAGAAGTGGGTTGATTTGGGCTGAGGATGATATTGATGATGATGTTGAATTATCTTTCTATCTTACCCCGTTTCCGGTCGCATCCTCAGCCCTGCCACTTTGAAGCCCGGGATGCACTCTCCAGCCTTTTCCTTTTTATTTGATAGATATTCATTTTATTGGACATCCAACACACGCAATATCACGTTTGTCCCTAATGGAGCCATGGAATGAGGCAGAGAGAGCATTTTAGGTTTGAAGGCTTGAAACTGCGTGACGCGGACGCCCGCACGGTTCCATACAGTGTCCCGCGCGGACGACCGTCTTGCGTCGCGTGCGTCCGTTGCAAAAAGGTATAAAATACTGTTTTTAACTAATTAATAAATAATGGAAACATTAGCTACAAAATAACTACTACTCAAATTAGAGGGGGATGGGGAGAGGCAAGGTGTGTTTGTGAGTGGATGTTGGTAAGTAAGCAATAAGTGAGTGTTTGTTTATGAAAATGCCTTGAGGCAGCCTAAAAGTTCTGAAGCTGTGCCAATCTTTAAAAATATTTTATCAAATAATTAATAAACGAAAAATAAACGAGCATCGACACACATTGTACGCATGACAAGTGGCTATACCTAGAAATGGAAATTGCTTGTTTGAGCAAGGTGGGGATAAAACGGAGGAGAGAGGCCGGTGCACAAAGACTCCACGCGATAACGTGACGTGCAATGCACGTGTCTTTCGCACCTAATTTTGCAATCGTAACGAAATAGTTTACAAGCATACTCGTACCTACTTATTATGGTAACGTGAAATTGAATATGCCTCTAGAAGAGTTGGAAGTCTAGTTACCACTTGTTGGGAGTCATTATTTTGAATTACTTACTGGTATCTATCTCAAGTTTTGAAAATTGCTTTAAGAAATTGTTATAGGTACTAGCTACATGTGCGAAATAGCTTTTTCTTGCCACGTTGCTCCTGTGGATGTCTTGCATACCCTTCAAAGAAACGGGGATGACCTTTACCAAACAGTGGGGCAGTAGGGGTTCTTTCTTTGTCCTCGCCTTTTCCCGTTACACGGGGTCGGTTTTTGAAGTGAAAACTTCTTTAGCGGCGTTGTGCACTTTTTTGTAATGGGTAAAAAATATTAAACTCGCGTCAGGACACGTGTCCTGATCAAAAATTCGTAAGACGGATGGAGAGTGAAAACTTCTTTAGCGGTGTTGTGCACTTTTTTTGTAATGGGTAAAAAAATGTTAAACTCGCGTCAGAACGCGTGTCCTGCCTGATCGAAAATTCGTAAGACGGATGGAGAGTAGACATCCGGCGCGGCGTAGGAGAGGAAGTATCCCCCTCTCTTTCTACGGCGCGGCGAAAATGTATGCCTGCGCCTGCTGTTTCGTTTAGCTGAGAGATAAACTTTTTAATGTAATATAAATTGTCATGTTTTTGTACGATAGCGCAATAAATAAATATTGTATTCTACCACATAAATGATAGTACTTTTATACTGATAATTAAAACAATTCGTGCAAAATTATTTCCTATCCATTCCAAAATATCAAAAATGCACAACGTTAATATTCAAGTTTTCACTTCTTTTTATCATGCAACGCCACTTTCTACGATCACAGGGACTGTCGTTCTCCCTTCTTTATTGCCATGGAAAGTCGAGTTCATTCTCACTAGTACAATCGGGTCGAAGCATTACATGTCCGTATCATCTCAACTTCGACGGTTAGTATAAATAAAATTACTGGTACCTCTGTGGAACTCCGGCAGTGGCGGGCGAGTGGACAGCTCCTCATATTCATCCATTAGATTACTCCTGGCGTTCTGAGCATAGCAGAGTAGCAGCCACATGTAACTGGCGGCGTGCATCACGTCAGGCTTCTGGAATATAGGGCAAACAATAGATCTAGTCGTTTTGACAGGATAATATATATACGAGTATAATTAAGTACCATTTTGGATTAAAATTAGATCATTCAGGGACGCTGAAAGAATTATCTAATTATTATTTTATAATGTTTTAATAAAAGTTGTTGACTTCAGATCATTTACTTAAAGCTTATAAGTTATTATATTACCTTTGCTTACAGCTAAGTTTAGTGCCGCTTCCTAGGCGCTAGTGCAGAAGAAGCGGCAACAAAACAAACAAACTGCACTGCAGCATTTTCTCCAAATACGTCAACTTAAAACCGATATTAAAATTAGATGTGTGGACTGAGAATACATTGTCATATCATAATTATAAATTAAGAATGATGAAGCATATTAGTGAAATTGAGAAATGACAATTTGTAAATTTTATATGTACCAACTGGAACGATTCTATGGGAGCGTTTCACATATCTCAGGGAAAGATTTGGATCCGCGTTTAGGTTAGGTTCGCTTTGTTTATGGTGATTAAAAATTGTTGACCATGGAAAACCTTTATGTTATGTAAGAAGGCTCCGTTTATCTTTCGATAACATTGTGCTCATTCGCGACTAAGATGTAATATAAACACCACATCTTTATCTCGAGAAAAGCAAACAATTTGGCGGGAACAGTCATAAACCTATAGTTATTGCGTAGATGGTGTAGAGATCTGTAGGTTTGATTGGACGATAAGCGGTATTGCTTGTATAGCAGCTAGTACATGTGATAAGTATACATAGATACTCTCGTTTATGTTAGCGTGTTTGCATGCTTAGCTGTGCTGCTTCGGTGCCCTGGATGTGCCTTCCAGCTTTTACTTGTCAAGGAACAATACGTATATGTCATTGATCTCAGGACCCAGAGGATGTCAATGACAGTGAAAGAGAAATAGTCAAAACAATTAAACTAGTGGTTCTGAGAACAGTAGACCTCGGGAGCATAATCATGCCATAACCAACATTCCCCGTTCCCCTGGCTTAGCAAAGCCGTTACAGTGAAATCCATACATCAAAAATATTTTTTTGCTTTCCATACAAACTCGGATCAGCTGTTCGGTCTACTTGTATGGGGAACCAAAAATTATTTTTTATATTTCGATATATGTTCCTTGGGGAAAGTTGTTCAGTATCATGGACTGAATTCACCTTTAAAATAGTTTCAGTATATTTAGTTAGACCCTGTATAACGCTAAAGCAAACTTCCCCCTTTCCCCCGGCAACTCGGTTTTTTGTCACTCACCACTCGGTCCTTTCGGTTTTTTTGGAACATCTTGTGTAGAATTAATACCTTAGTTCCGCCACATAATAAATAATACTAACGTACAGAAGTCTCACTCAGCAAAGAAATTCAAAGAAATATCTACTCAATGTGGCTAGGCATATGGTTTAATTTAGCTCACGTCAGAACTCAGCACCTTTTCGTATAGATACCTAGATATCCATTGCAAGCTAATTTCATTCTTATTACTCTGGACAAACGATTTTGCTGTGTCTTCTATGGTATTTGCTTTTAATTTATGTATACAGGATGGTATTTGTCTTGCTTGTTTGTAAAGTTCACGTAAATTGATTTTGATTCGTTAAGTTTAATTCACCATCGTCTGGTCCAGTTACGGACTTTATTAACAGCTACTTAGACCTTTTTTGCAGCTTCTGCATAGGTGTTTCCGACTGCCATTATAGAAGTGTCATCGGCAAAAGTCGCAATAGCGTTGTTTTCTAAATTTGCAATATCACAGGTGTATAGTAGGTACAGGACCGGACCCAACACACTTCCCTGGGGTACTCCAGCTTTTAAATACTTAAGTTCAGAATAAGCATTTTCTTGCCGCACTCTGAAAACTATCTGATATGTACGATGTTAGTATGTCAACATAGTTTTTAGGGAGCATTTTCTTAAATTTTGTTATAAGGCCTTCATGCCACACTTTGTCGAAAGCTTGTGCTAAATCTAAGAAAACTGTAGAGCAGACGTTTTTTTCTTCAAGGGCCTTTTAAATTATATTTGTAATTCTGTGTACTTGCTCAATCGTTGAGTGTTTTTCTCTGAAGCCAAATTGATGATCTGGAAGAAGGTTTTTGGCTTCAATAATTGGAGCTCTTTAGTAAAAGTTTTTCAAACAATTTGGACATGACAGGCAATAAAGAGATAGGTCTGTAGGACGTAGTTTCATTTGGCGGTTTTCCTGGTTTCGTTATTATAATTATTTCTGCAACTTTCCATAAGTCTGGTACATATTTTAGTCTTAGTGCAGCATTGATAAGATTTGTAAAAATATAGCCAAATCATTTAAATTGTTCCGGCTATTTCTTCTCCATTTTGCAAGGTGTTTGGCATCCTTGTATAACCATTGGCTTGCATGCTATATTTGGAGAAGAAAAAGCGGGAAAGCACAGCTAAGGATGCAACCGGAAACGCGCTTACACGAAGATAAGGAGAAAAATTCCCGATGTGTAACAGTGTTATTGCATCTAATACCTACCAAATTATTCTTCCCAATGAGTCACACTGTTAAGAGGGCTTTATATATTGGGAAAAAACGCCCTCTACCAATCGCACTCTACTTATATTCTATTAAATAATCTTTCCTTCTTTGCTATAGTTTTTTTTAAGCTTAACCTGTTCAAGAGTATGTTTCAATAAATCCATGGGTGAGTTTCAGGAGCAGCACCAGAGTACCACATAACATCAACCTTAGCAAAGCTTAAAAAGCAAACGGCACTCTACGTGTACGGTAGCGACGGGACGCTTCGGCACCGGCCGTGCTGCAGCGTTCCGTCGCTCTCTCTTGCTCTACGATATCAAATGACTGTTCTGAGAAACCGACAGAAAAGGATAGCAGCATAGGAAAGTGCTGTTCCGTGCTGATAGATGAGATCCAACCCTAGGTCTTTCAAAAATATTCAATAATATACACCATTTTCCGATTTAGGGATCCAATTGTGATTGGAGAAAAAAACATAGAATGTACCAGCTGCTTCTCTTCCAGCGCAGATCGTAAAAGCCAATCAAGGGAATGGGCCAGAAACTGAATCATATTAGTTGGCGATGCAGTAAGCCACCCATCACTATTATAAGTTCGATTTTCCACCTTCATGCCCACCATCACGCTAAAAGTGGCCTTACCGCCTAGGTTCTGTCTGCCCCGTTAGGAATAAAGACGTGATAATGTATCTGTATTGCGAAATATTTGATATTGTTTAAGTCAAGTGTGTTAAATAAACGATTGTATAGTATATGGACACGTGACGATTCACGGCAGTATTACTTATACATATATGTACTTATAAAGAAGTTAAACAGAAAACTGTCAGGCAGGGCACTACTAGACTTGCAACGATATTGCTAAAAAGAGACTGTCAAAACCAGTACAACGTGAGTGTGAAAGAAACGCTGATATGTTTTGTTGTCTCTATCGGCGTGGCTGCTATAAGCTAGCCTACTGTCAAAATCTGGGCCAAACAAACCACAAAACAATCGAAGAAAGTTATTATTTTAGGGATTTTATCATTTAAAAGGTGATTTAGAGTTTTATCTGAGCTTATTATAAGTTAGTAACCATAGTGTGTTCTGTCACATGTGCAAAATATGGGTGGAGGCAACAATCAAAGATAGAAAGAGATGCACTAAGGTGGCCACGCACTAAGCAGGTCTAGTATTGGTAGGTCTGTGATGCTATGCGTCCCCGTTTCCCGTCCCCACACCTCTCCCCCGTTTTTGTGCCGCCGCGTGCGCCGTGCAGTGTGTGTTCGCCCGCTCTCGCCCCGCGACAAGGCGAGGACGGGGGAAAGGTGCGGGCACGGGGACCTTAGGAGATTCCGTTTTGTATACTCTTACTGTCTTCTGTGATTAGAGTTTATAGAGTTGGTTATATTTGACCAACTTATTACACGTTTTTAGTCACGTGATTCAACTACTAAAGACTTTTCGTGATTTTTTTCTTGCAGACTTCAGATACTTGAGACATCGCGGTATATCACCAGCTGTATTGTTTTCCAAGTTACATTTACGACGGATACTTCCTATTGAGTTCTTGCCTCCTAATTTAAGTCGCGGGTCAGTCAAAATAAAACTATTTCTGTGTTGTTTTGATAGCGGGGTAAAATGTCAAGGATCTAGTATTTAGGTACCTAGAGTATTTTCTGATATAGAAAGCTACACATATTTTCTGATATAATAAGCTACACATATTTTCTGATATAGAAAGCTACACATATTTTCTGATATAGAGAGCTACACATATTTTCTGATATAGAGAGCTACACATATTTTCTGCTTGTTCCGGGAGAGAATGCAATAGGTGAGGTCCGCCAATTGGTATTTTTGTTGCAATCGATTTCTAAGTCAAAGTCCAAGTCAAACATTTTATATATATTCTAAATTCAAACTCTTATATATGTTTTCTAAAATTTATCATATAAAAATTACCATTAATTTATCATAAAATTTTATA
This sequence comes from Acrobasis repandana, assembly GCA_963576875.1. Lineage (NCBI taxonomy): Eukaryota > Metazoa > Arthropoda > Insecta > Lepidoptera > Pyralidae > Acrobasis > Acrobasis repandana. The sequence goes on along the minus strand of OY756230.1, from coordinate 1,576,083 downwards.
TATGTATTCTAAATTCATAACACTTTCAAGATAAAGCAACCATAAAACAATCTATCTTCCTAGTAAGTCATATTTAGATTTAAATAAATATACTTACTTTACTACTAACAGATTTTCCTGCATTTTTTTGTGAAGAATCAATAAACTGACATCAGTATCTACTAACCTTCAGTTTAAAAATTCAAAGCACTCTATATAAGTTACTCCACTCCTGTCCAGCGCACCATTCACATACACTTCACATCTACATCACTACCACTATTTCCCGTATTTCACCACACTTCACCGTATATTTTTTGGTCGCACGTTAGTAATTATATTATCTTTGGTCGCACTCAGATTTTCCGTCGTTTTCCGACGTCTCACTGCGCGGGGTCTGCCGTGCCGCCAGTTTGCTATGTTTGGTTCGCGCCGTCTTGCCATTGGCGGGTTGTGTTTGCTCAGATAAATGAGTGTGATAGCGAAATCGCAACAACATCCTAATTGGCAGGGCTATTCTCAACACATCCGATATATTAGGGTCACCATCTGAAAAAATCTTTTGCGTGCGTTGTCTCGTCATTTTCATCATCATTTCAGCCGCATAACTTCCAATGCAGGACATTGGCTTCTCCCAAGAATTTTCAAACGACCGATCTATAGCGGCCTGCATTCAGCGTTTTCCAACCTTGGTCCTGGACCTTGGTCAGGTCATCTGACCACCTTGTCCTACGCTTCGCTTGCCAGTACGTGGTCGCCATTCGGGAATCTTTTTGCCCCATCTGTCATCGGTGGCTATGTCATAATTCTTATTTCTGATTCGATCACGTAGAGAAACACCGAGCATGCGTAGCCCTCGCCGTAGCGCGTTGAGCGACCTTGAGCCTTCTTATGAGACCCATAGTAAGGGTCCACGATTCGGAGCCATAAGCCATCACTAGTAAGTTAACACACATTGATTGTAGACTTTAGTTTTGAGCATAGAAAAATACGATAAAATATATACTACGATAATAACGGCGGCACTATAATAGACCGGGTTCAGTAAGTCTAAAGACAAAGTTATCGTTTATCGTTATCGTTGTCACATTACCTCTGAAATTCTATTTCATAAAATTAATCTATAATCAAAGCGCAATATTATAAGTATTAAGATGGAAACATGATGCCTGCTTTTATATTGCTAACATGATCGTCATACGGGTCGCAGAGACAAATCGGCTTAGAGACGATACAATTTTCTAGGAAAAAGTTTAGTAAGTCGCTTTGAATACGTCTCAATCAAATGCCGAAGTTTTAAAACCGCTGGATTGATTTTCTTTTGCGAGGTGAAAATTGAATATTCAAAATTGACTTGGAAGAACAGTTAACGCAATAAATACAATTTAAGAGCTATTTAAAAAATAAGACAAAAGTATGATATGTTTAGTACAATTATAATCCAGAGTTACAAGGGCTAATTTATTGTATTTCTTGAATACTATCGGTTTTAGTATAATTATGAGGTGATTTAGAAGCAACTTCGCAATTTTTTCTATCGAGAAAATTATAAGCAATAGTTGCAATGTTTTGGAAACATATTATGTATAGAGTTAGTCCTGAACTTTTCTGTGTTTTTATTTCAAAGTGAGTATTTCGTTAATATTGATAATATTTAAGATCGCTCTAAGTACTATCAGGGTCATACTGGCTCTTAAGCCTAAAGAGTTGAGATTTGAGAATAACTCAATAAAAATGTTCAGGCCGCTACCATTACTGAAATTCGGTATGTCACGTCATGATTAGTACGTGGACATGAATAAAATGATGGGTGCCCACTTAACGTACATGTCTGTCTAGCTTAGTGCTCTATTTGAGGAGCTTGGTAGCCCAGGTAAGTAAGCATTTCTAACGCTTTCTCAAGCAACCCCGGGAGTGATCCGCACTTGGATGGGTGACCATATGAGGTATAAAAGGTTCTCAAGCTCCTCCGTGCTTCGGAAGGAACGTTAAGGGATCTCATCTCATCTATCAGCACGGAACAGCACTTTTCTATGCTGATATCCTTTTCTGTTGCTCCAGTAATATGCTAGAGCGAGAGAGAGCGACTCTAGCAAATGACGCTTCTGAGCGAAAGAAAAGGTAAGCAGCATAGGAAAGTGCTGTTCCGTGCTGATAGATGAGATCCAACCCTAAGCCGTTGGTCCCGGCTGTCATTGTATGGTAGTCGCTAAGTCGCTAAGATGCCTTTGGAAAGCTTGAAAAATTTTATAGTAGTGTTGGTTGGTCACTAAAACACACGAAAAGCAAAAAAAAAAATTGTGCGCAAACAGTGCGCAATTCTTGTAGTTTTATCTTCATAGGTGTAAATATATATATTGATTTTCACAATAGTTGCAAATGAAATCTTACAACACACGTATCACTGTAACTTATTATTTTTAACACTTTTGTAGTCATCGTATGAATATTGCATATTTGGAAATCATCAGGGTAGCCCTATGTCTAGCTTTAACTTCCAGCGACTGTTATGATGACTAGATGTTGAATATCGTCCAAATAATTATAAATAAACACATGTTTATGTTTTTATGTTAATTAATAAACTAAAATAAACTATTAAATTAAACTAAGACTAAAAAGAAAAATAAGTAATAAAAGAAAAATTTATTAATATAAAAGATGGACACTGCGGCTCGTTGAATGGCCAAGCTCAGCCTCTGGCTGAAATACGAGCCAGCTATTGGATCCCCTGAGACGTCGATAAGGCGTGCGGAAATCTCTTTGTAAAGCCACGTAAAGCTGACGGGCTTCCGCACCCCAGGGCCTCAAGGTCTTCACGACGAAAGGCGCAAATATGTTTCTGTAAGTATTTTAACAAATGCGAAGTAAAAGATTTGGCTATCTTATCGGAGTCAAGGGCAGGGACGATACCTTCACTTTATGACGGTGATCACAGGCCATGGATCAAGAGATCTGTGATGATGATACTGTAGGCAAGACTTGGCAAGAACGTTGTCTGTATGTAATGTACATCTGCATAAGGTATCGCCGCAGACAGTGGGTTTTTTCATCCATTCATTGCTCGTGTGTGTATTCAAACGAGTGGTTATGATCATAAACTAATCCTACGAAGTGTGTACCTACTTAATACCTATGGTTTTGATTACTTATCTTATTTCGTCTTGGTCTCTGGTATTTGATTCATTGTAATATCAGTCACGCACGATGATTTTCTCATCGCTATTTTTGAATAAGTATTTTGATTCTATAGGCTCACTTATTTCTCATTGAGAGATTACTACTTGGAACTGTAATTCATATTTTTGGACTTCTAATTATATAATTTCTGACCTAGAAAAGGACCGCTTCATCCTTTTCTTTGGATCAAATAAGAGGTGACTAAAGGAATAAACACGACTCATGAGGTGATAAGTTTGTGTTTGGTAGACAACGCTTTTAGCGTTAAGTTCGCCTATTGTTCTGTACAATTTGTATTTGATGGACAATAAAGATTAAATAAAAAAAAAAAAAAGTTGACAGTTACTGCACTATATTATTATGATCCTTGAGAAAAAAGGCGAAGGGAAGCACTCGGTAACGCACTTAGGTGAGGAGGAGGCTTTCTGGTACAAGTAACTAAAATAGTCTAAGTCCTACAGAAGACAGATAATAAGACAATTTTTGAGAAAGGGTAAAAGAGGGCATTTGGAATAAAACGCCTTTCCAGCCTACACGAGTTTAATCTACAAAGGGGAGGGCAGTGCAGCAGAGAGGTTTCTGATGAGCTCGTCCATCTGCACCAGATTGATCTTGGCCTGTTGGGCCAGCTGGCCCTCGGGCAGCTCGGGCGGCTCGTGCCGGAGAAGGCTGGCCGACTCCATGAGGATCCTGCGGGACTCCTGCAAACGTGAAGAAAAGTTAGCCCAGGGTAACTTTACAAAATCTGCAGAAATGAAAATCTGACGACATGGGAATAAGTAAATATGGGAATTTATTGAAACGAAAATCTGAAGACATGATCAACATTGAAGACATATAATAAAATAAATAAATATATAAGGTCAAATCACACTGATTGAGCTAGCCCTAAAGGTTTGAGGGAGCGTTGGCGGCCCGTCTCAGGGCGTGCGCTGCGTCAAGCAAGGGACAACGCGACATGTGTACACAAACTCTACGTGCAAAAGAAACACGGCATCACGCGACTTATTTTGCTATCTCTTTCGCACGTAGTTTGTGACAGAGATGAACTAAACATATCGCGTCGTCCCGCTTGACACAGCGCACGCCCTCAGGTGAAACAGCAATATGAACACTTACTGAGACGTAGCCAAGCAGAGACGTCGGTCCCTCTGTGAGGGACCGTCGGCGGCCCGTCTCCGCGACGGCGGCGTGCAGCTCGAATAGCAGCGAGCCACGCACTCGGGTCTCGGCTGAAACACCACATCTAAGTTAATTTTTAGGGTCCCATACCCAAAGGGTGCCAACAGGACCCTAATTCTGAGACTCCGCTGCCTGTCCGTCCGTCTGTCATAGGGCTCTACCGCCCATCTTGAACCGCAATAGCTAGAAACTTGAAATGTTCACCGATTATGTATTACTGTGGTCGCTTTTACAATAAATAAGATTAAGTTATTACAAAAAATAAGATAAACTTAAAAATAAAGAGGGTCGTCATACAAGAAGCTTTTTCAGCGTTTTAAAATATTTTACGAAAGTATGGAACCCTTTATGTACGAGCCCGACTCGCACTTGACTGGTTTTATTCAATGTAGGTTAAATTATATCACTTCCAATAGATACCACACACACACACACACCTTCAATAGAAGGTTCCTTTTAAAAAATATTTTATTGCAGAAGCTACAAACTAGCGTTTCGGGACAACTGAAGTGAAACTGCTAAGTAGGCATAGGCATCCGTCAGGCTGAAAATTTCAAGTGTCTAACTATTAGGGTTCAAGAGATAGAGCCCTGTGATAGACGGACAGACGGACGGACAGACGGACGGACAGACGGACGGACAGACGGACGGACAGACGGACGGACAGACGGACGGACAGACGGACGGACAGACGGACGGACAGACGGACAGACAGACGGACAAACGGACAGACGGACAGACAGCGGATTCTCAGTAACACGGTCCCGTTTGCACCCTTTGGGTACGGAACCCTAAAAATGACTTTGACTTTGCTTCTCTGCGATAAATTCTATGAGTGCACGACTCGCATGAAGCATTGTTGTGGTGTTTACCGGGTGCCAGCGTGTGCAGCAGGTCAGCTATCTTCCGGCACAGCTGCGTCTTCAGCAGCAGCCTGTCATCCATCACCTTGGCCAGCCCCAGTTCCGTGTCCTGGCCGATCATCTGCGCTAAAGCCAAGCTCACGTCCGTCATGTAGTAGTGGGACGGATGAAGGTAGCTGCTGCAGTGGGTCACGAATCTATGGAAACAACAAAAACTCGTGACTTGGTGCCGCCAGGAAGGACTGGTCTGCTCGGCTCCGTTTTATTTTTTTAAACTTAGTATACAATGTACACTAAGCCGTGTGGTTCTTGGCAGAGAAGAATAGGACTCACTCCAAGTCTTCCCTTGGATGTCGTAGAAGGCGACTTAGGAAACACAAGCTAAACAAAGCTTATAAGCATCAATGGATCCTTTCCAACCCGTCTGGCCAGCGTGGAGAGTGTAGGCCAAGTCTCTGACTACTCTGGCTAATATATGGCTCTGGTAGGACAGAGAGGGTCGTGCTCCTGCAGTGGAGACCAAAAAGGACCTGATGATGATGATTAGTATACAATATGGAAGGGTCATACCCGTAATAAATCTAACCACAGGCTATACTAGATCACTATACTAATATACTGAACAAAAAAACAATTCGCCTTTTCCATACAAATCGCCCAGACGACGGCGGCTGCAGATTTTTTTATCGCAATGCCGAAATTTATTTTTGTTTTTGGCTGTTATTTTAATTTCAGTAGACTTTTTTTTTTTTTTTTTTTTTATTAGAAATTTGAGTGCGTTTGATCTCTATCTAGCCTGATGGGAAGCTAAGATGAGGTCTAAGGTGTATCACGCAAACTCAAAAAATGCCTGTTCACTCTTGCCTTGAAAATCCCTAAATTATATGTATGGGGAAACATCGACGCAGGGAGGGAATTCCACACCTTAGCGGTTCGCACAATGAAGGAGGAGGCGAATCGAGAGGTACGATGAGGAGGAATATCGACCACAAATGGGTGGAATCCCTGTCCACGTCGTGTTGTCCGATGGTGGAATGGCGCAGGGGGAATTAAATTATGTAATTCCTGCGCACACTCCCCGAAGTGCAACCTGTAGAAGACACACAGACTTGCTACCAGTCGGCGATGTTCGAGGCTGTGGAGCCGTCCTGCCGTAAGCAACTCATCACCAACGAGTCTTCTGGCACGTCTGTCGATAGCTTCCAGGGCTTCGAGCTGATAGCGGGCAGATCCATCCCATAGGTGGGAGCAATACTCCATACATGAGCGGACTTGAGCTGTGTAAAGGCTCAACAGTTGGTCAGGGGTAAAATATCGTTGGACCTTGGAGAGGATGCCCAGTTTTTTAGAAGCCGTCTTAGCCCTGGACTCAATATAGCTACCGAAGTTAAGATTTGATGAGAGATCGATACCGAGAAGTTCGAGATGACGGGTGATAGGAACAGGCACACCCCGGAAAGTGGGAGCCAAGTTGAAAGGGCTCTTTTTAGCAGAAAAGAGACACGCCTGTGTCTTAGAGGCATTGAATCTCACAAGGTTGGCATCACCCCAATCGGAGACAGCTTGCAGAGTAAGATTGGTATGGAGCACCATTGCCTCTCTTAGTTCGTCTATTTCCGGTTTTTTTGCCCTTGCACTAGAAAAATATCTTTCCGCAACGGTGCTATCGTCTGCATACCCAAAAATACCGGGCTTTAGCAGATCGTTAATGTGAAGCAGAAATAGCGTTGCGGAAAGAACAGATCCCTGAGGTACTCCAGCATTAATTGCCAATAGGTCAGACGAGCAGCCGTCAAGAGTTACTCGAATAAACCGTTCCCTCAGGAAATCGGAAATCCAAGCACAAAGGGTGGGAGGGATACCGTAAGCGGAAAGCTTCGCTATAAGAGCGTCATGCCATACCCTGTCAAATGTCTTTGAAATGTCAAGTGAGACAGCAAGTGCCTCACCGTATTTTTCAAGGGCTTCACCCCAAAGATGTGTAGCGTACACAAGAAGATCCCCAGTAGATCGGTTCTGGCGAAATCCGTATTGCCGGTCACTGAGGAGATCATTGTCCTCAAGGTACGCAAGTAAGCGCTTGTTAATAACACGCTCCATTACCTTACACAGAATGGAGTTGATTGCAATTGGGCGATAGTTTGAAGGGTCGGCACGTCTACCCTTCTTAGGTACGGGTTGAACATTGGCGAGCTTCCACATTTTTGGGACGATTCCGGACCGAAGAGATAGACGAAACAGGCGCGTCAGAACAGGAGACAACTCGGGTGCGCAATTCCTTAAGACAATAGCAGGAATACCGTCGGGACCACTGGCCTTATTCACATCTAAGTTGCGTAGAGTCTTGAGAACCTCCTTTTGATGAATGCGGACTTCAGGCATTTTACATCCACAAGGAGGTAACTGGGGCGGTGTTTGATTGCTAGCATCTAGACGTGAGTTTTCGGCAAACAGTGAAGCTAGTAAATTAGCTTTTTCTAAAGCCGTGTGTGCCAGTGTACCGTCAGGTTTCTGCAAAGGAGGAAGTGAGGAGCGGCAAAAGTTAGCTTCAACGCACTTAGCCAGAGACCAAAATGCTTTACTACCGGATGGGTACGAAGCAAGTTTGGCACCAACTCTGCCTATGTGGTCGAAGCGAGCCTTTTTAAGCGTTTTTTTGCAGGACTTGGCCGCAAAGTTAAAGGCTTTCTTCTTTTTACGCGTATCCGGAGCTCTGCGCTTACGAGCGTCAGCCCAAGCCTGGTATGCTGACTGTTTAATAGCCTCAGCTTTTAAACAGTCAGCATTGAACCAGGGTTCAGCTTTGATGCCAGAGGGTCGATCAGAAAATGGAATATAATACTCCATCGCCTGACCGAGAACCTCAGCAACGGCACTTGCACAGCTCGACGGATCGCCAGAAGAAAAGCAGGCTTGCAGCCAAGGGTAAGAAGCAAGGAAATGTCGCATCTCATCCCAATCTGCTGACTTGTACCGCCAAACCCGTCTATTGCCTCTAGGGCTGAAGTCAGGTGGAGGACATATGAGGACGGACTTAACCAGACAGTGGTCAGAACTCCCAAGAGGGGCTGAAACAGACACGTGATATCGGTCTGGTTCAGTCGTCAGCAGAAGGTCCAAGCAATTAGCTATGTGATTCTCAACGTCGGGTATCCTAGTCGCCTGGTCGACCAGCTGGGAAAGGTTCAAAGACAAGGCAAACTTGTACGCCTCTCTACCAGCATGGTCAGTTTTCTGGTATGGGAACAACCATTGTTCGTGGTGAGCATTAAAGTCCCCAGAAAAACGATTTGCGCGGTAGGATACCTTTGCTGAGTCACATCAACAGCCTCACTTAGGTGACGAAAAAGCCTCGTTGTCTCCTGGTCACCGCTATGCGATCGGTAGACACCGACATAGACATTTGTTCTGTGCCGGTGTCCACAAGCAGCCAGATTGAAGAAGAAGAGGGATCTTCCAAGTTACGGAGACGCTTACAGCAGATGTCATCACGCACATAGAAACAAAGCCCTGCCTTAAAGCGGAAATTGTGCTCCAGGACATATCCTGGGTAATTCAAGTAGGATGTATCAGCAGGGGTAGTAATTTGCGTCTCCGTAAGCAAGAGCAGATGCGGCCTTACAGTCTCAAGATGGTGGTGGACTGGGACGAGATTAGAGTGCAGACCTCGAATGTTAGTGAGGTGCACTTTTAGCGAGAGGCCGTGTATCCGCTGTTGATTCCTCAACTTTTTGTTTCTTTTATTCATTATTGTTTTTATTTTTGGGGCAAGAGGGAAAAAAGGCGAAGAGTGGCAGTTACGCGAGGCATCAGCCAGCCCCCCCCCCCCAGAAGTCACAGTACTGTTGCGCGGTAGGATAAGACTAGTGCGGAGACCGCGGGGACGCCCGGACCCCCCCAAGGCCGCCTGTCGAGGCCTCTCGCCCGGTTGCCAACCGGCCCGACAGGGGCAACCTTAGGATTATGCGCGCGATAGCGGAGCAGCCTTTCACAGAAAGCTAGTCTGCAATTGGGCTCCCAACTATCGGCGGGCGGCCAGCGAAAAAACCGTTGCTCCGGATCCCGCTGCCCTCCGAAACTAGGCACCCCGCGCAACAACACTGTGAGTCTGAATTCGGTACATTGGCAGATGCAAAACTGCGTAGACCCACTCCTCGAACGGCTACTCAGGGAATGCAGGATGGAACGCGCGAACGCTTGGCACCCTGATTTTTCCTCTGAGGGTGTTGACCAGCCGCGGCCTAAGCCTACCACCGGAGAGGGTGTCACTCTTTAGCACCACCCGGGGGTCACGTGTAGGGTCTCGAGGGTAAAGCCTACGGACGCGAGTGACAATCGACCCCCAAAAACTATAATGATCTAGTATAGACCGTGCATGGTTCGATTTAGTATGTCCCTTCCACGTTGTATAACAACGTCTAACAAAATAAAATTAAACTATTTTAGTGAATTCAGTCCATTATACTGAACAATTTTCCCCAAGGAACATATATTGAAATTTAAAAAATATTTTTTCGCCTGCCATAAAAAATCACCGATCAGCTTATCCGAGTTTGTATGTAAAGCAAAAAAGTATTTTTTTATATTTCGATGTACATATGTTCCTTGGATAAAATTATTTAGTATCATGGACTGAGTTCATCTCAGTATATTAGATTTTGTATAGTTTGATAATCACCGCGCTGGCAAAGAATATAAACACTACGCGAAAATATCGCTTGCGGCTATGTGTGGGTGGCTGGATGTGCGCGGGGGCAGAGGCGCGCGGGGTGTGGAACGCCCCATCGCTGACTGCATTGGCCGAAGGCTGGTACCTAGTTCGCGTCTCTCTCACGCACCGCACGATATTCCTTTCGGTTCGGTATCAACCCTAGCGTAACGTTCTCCGGCTCAAGGTCACCGGCGTTCGAACTCTCACGTACAGGGAGTGTCGCCGCTGTGACGCTGGCTGGGCGTGTTGGTGATTTCTGAAGATTAATTGTATATGCATGCATAGAGGACGCTTAATTCTGCCCGTTCTCTTTTACCTACCATACTAATATCTTCTCTCTCAGTCGCCTCTTACGACACCCTGTATTTATGATTACTTATTCCAATCCAACTAGGTAAAAGCTTTTAAGGCTTTTAAGGCCAGAGGTATCTTTAGCAATGATACTAAACTGTTTTATGTGAAATATTGTATGCTAATGTAAATCAGATTACAATGCAATATTATTATAACAAGAAGCTGATCTGATGATTTCAATTTCAATTTCTTTATTGCTTTTCACATTGTACATGAATTACATGATGGAGCTAGAAAGTGGCTATAGGAACCTGTAATAAAGCGATGCAACCCTATGGAGTTTGGGTTTTATTATATTTGTGTTGATAGTACTTAGGCCTCACAATAAAACATTTATTTCACTACACATTTGACGTACCTCAAGCTAGTAGGTTGCAGGCCATAGTAAATTGCTATTTACCTACTTATTAGAAAATTTATTATTAATTTATCTGCGTTGATTACGGTAATAAAAAGATAATTTTATCTACAAAGCAGTAAAATATAAGTATCAAATTCATAAGTTAATAGATTCATTTAAAGATCTAAAGTCATTATAGAAAGTTTTAATGTTTGATTAGATTTCCGTCTATGGAATCAACAGGACGTCGAAGAGATGAATAGCAAATTCAGTAGCTAGGCCAGACGGGGGAAAATCGATTTAAAACCATATGTAAGTATACAAAACCTATAGGTAGGCGTCGCGACGAGAAATATGATTATATGTAGGTACCTATGCTTTTGCACGCCTCATAATCGAAGCGCATGAGGTAGTGCTCTACTCTCGCCTTACAAAAATCAAGTGATTTTTTAACTAAATGTGTCTCTATTTATTTTCTATCGCACTTGTACAATAATATTTACACATAAATGTCAAGGAAAAACACTAGTTTCAACACTTATGACATTTGTAAAAGACATTTTGCCTTTTACATAAATAAAAACAATGTTTAATAAAATCATTTTGTGGACGTCCGTGTGTCTGTATGTATGGAAACTGGCGCGGTCACGATAACTCCCGAAAAACTTATCTGATCAAGTCCATTTTTTTTATACGCTTTAGTATTATCCAAAACTAAGTCCTTTCGAAGATCACGGTCTAATTCAATGTAGTTTAATCGTAATTATTATTATAAAAATACAGGTGACATATTAAAAATAATTTTGGATGTGAGGTTTGTTGAAAGAGTTAATACCTATGTATGATGAGTACAAATGTGTAACTGGCAAGTAAGAAAAGAAGTAAAACGAAATTTGAATAAAGAATGTTGTGATTTTGTTTGTTTTATTAAATATGAAAGACGAATAAATAAAAGAAGCGATAAGTTAGTTAATATTTTATTTAATTTGCATTAACTAATTGAGAATGAAAAAAACAATCAGTGGTAACACTTTTCTTGACATTCGTGACGTAGTCTTGTGTCTTTTTCTTGTTTTTGCTTAGTTTTTTAGAGATTTCTCAAAATCTTCCGGTCCGAATCGGTTTAAATTCACAGGAAATCTGAGGTGTATAGAACTCTTTGGAAAGCTACTTGTTTGGTTCCGATCGGTTTAGTTGTTCAAGAGTTATAAGCGGGTCACATACACACCCACACACACATACGGATAGGGTGCATGACACTTGCTCGTGAGTGGTCAGGGAAGATTCCTGAGACCTTTAAACGTCGAGATCTGACGAAAACTCGACTTTTCAAAAAGGGGGTGAAACTAATAACGTCCCGAATTTTGAAAATATTCAATTTTCTCAGCTTGAAGTCGCGGGCACAGCTAGTTAATTATAAAATACTAGCTGTGCCCGCGACTTCGTTCGCGTGGTTGTCGGAACGTAATGTTATATAGCGTAAAGCCTTCCTCTATAAATGGACTATCCAACAAAAAAAGAATTTTTCAAATCGGACCATTAGTTCCTGAGATTAGCGCGTTTAAACAAACAAACAAACAAACTCTTCCGCTTTATAATATTAGTATAGATACATACCTATACAGGGTCTAACAATATATATTGAAATTATTTTAAGGGTGAATTCAATCCATGATACTAAACAACTTTCCACAAGAAACATATAACGAAATATAAAAAATAATTTTGGCCTTTTTTTGTTTGTATGGAATGCAAAAACAAATATGTTTCATATTTCGATATATGTTCCTTGGGGAAAGTTGTTCAGTATCATGGACTAAATTTAATCCTAAAATAATTTCAGTATATTTGGTTAGACGTTATATAGATAAACAAGACCATGACCTAGGACAGTTTTCCATCTAAAAATAGACTTTCACCTTTCTCTGTACGTAGAAATCTATGGTAAACGGACAGACATCGGCCATGCTAGAGTTACTTACCACCATTAGGTAATTAACTATCCCCTTATTAGGTACGTATTTGTCTTCCACTTTCTCACCTCTCACAGGCATCTGCATCTCCTTTAGGCATAACGCTCAGCTCTCTCCCAATATCTTGCAGCAGCTGTTGGATGATAGCATCTGACACGACGTCCTTGCAGCTGCCGCACACCCATCCCTTGTCGTCCAGATTACGCGACTCTGGATCAGGGTTCGTTGTCTTGTGTAGAATGGGAACTAAAAATGTCTGTGGCAGGAGGTAGCCTTTACAATCTCTGAAAAAAAATTAAAGGCCATTTGTAATTCTAGTTTGCATTAGATGAAGCATATCCTTCTAGATGGAGGATGCATCGATTAGAACCGACAAGAACCATCTGTTAAAAAAATTACATGCCAGGAACAAATTCTTTTGGACGTTATTCATCCAAGCAGGTTGTTACCCAGGCACTTTACGATTTATGAGCTCTTTTGTAGTAAACACGTTTTTAGGGTTCCGTAGTCCACAAGGAACCTTTATAGTTTCGTCATGTCCGTCCGTCCGTCTGTCTGTCCGTCCGGGCTCGTACTCCGCCGCTACTGCACCGATTGTCACAAAAATTGGTGGAGAGATAGATATTGAAGTTCCAAAAGCTGGTTTTTAAAATTAAAAAAAAATATTTTTTTTTTAGCCCCTCCCATACAACGAAAAGTGAATTTAGAAATTAGATTAGACTAACCCCTACGTGTGGGGTATCGTTGAAAAGGTCTTTTAAAATGCAACAAAAACTGCTTGGAAACTATGTAGGTCAAACCCCCCAGTCTTGAGATAATCTAATATAAAGTTAAAATTTGAGGTGTCCCCCCACCGTAACTTTTGAAATATTACTAAAATAATTCTGAAATAAATGTGGTATATACCTCAAAGTATGTTCTTTCAATTAAAACTATAGCGGTCTCGGTGTCAAAGATAGTTATTTTTTAATACGTCATAAATCGTAAACCGCAATTTACCTTTAGAACTTTTATATTATTATGTTACTTGCTGCTACGGAACCCTACATGGGCAACTCCAACTCGCACTTGGCCGCTTTTATTTACAATAAATCAATAAATTCAATGAAATTTTCGAATACCATGAGATAGGTTCCTGAATGTTGTTGCTGTACATAGGCCTTCCCTAAGGATTTCCAAAATGATTGATTAGAAGCGGCTTGTATCGTTTTTCTACAACTTTGCTCAGATCATCTATATAACCACCTAGAGTAGGTGGGGTGGGTGTCCTATATATGTATGTGCGTTTGCTGGTATGTCCCGTGGTCGCCATGACCCGAGTTGTTGTGTTCTTACTTTTTCTTGCATTTGACTGCGCTGTAGTTGGTTCCAAACTCGGTAACGTCAGAGCAGCGTTGGCAGCAGCACTCGAAGAATTTGGAGTCTGCGAGGTGGTGGCGGCGCGCCTCGGTACCCCACAGCGGGTCCGTGTAGCACACTGTGAGGTGGGAGCCAGCCGGGATGTTCACGCCTGCGCACAGCAACTGAAAATGGAAGATTGACAGTGGCGTTAGCTATTAGCAACGTCGATCGCCTCCACCCAAACCACCCAAAGCCACGCACTACACGAGCCTTGCAAGCGAATGAGCTTTTTAGGCAGCCTTTACTAATCTATTGGCTCACGGACTTGCTAGGCGTGATCTTTGAGCCTCACAAAACTAGTCCACATAAAAAACGTTGATCTCCCTCCGCCACGGTACAAAACGTGAGATGATTGACACAATGCTGCTACAATATGCTTTGGAGTAACAATGTTCCTATGGTGAATAATTGATTAAATTAATCGTCAAAAATGTTTGGTTTTTTGATCAGTTGAATTCGTATTTGTATGGGACGTCGAAAAACCTTCAGGGTTCTCGGGGAATATATTCAGTATCAATACAACTCACGATCTGTCCGTCGGAGGTGAAACTTTTGTTGCAGTTGGCACGGCAGTTGTGCTCCGCCATGGACAGCCGGTCGAACACTGCTAGGTACTCCGGCTCCAGGAGAGGCACCTCATGACCGTTGATCTGGAAATAGATTGGCACATTATTGGAATTCCTCGAAATGCTAATATGTATGAGGGTTGATTATTTTTGGAACCGGCACATTTCCTGCTTCACAGTAGCCTTATTGCAAAGAATGCACCAGAAGTAACTAGACTGAAATACTAGTTGCACATGCACATGATAAAACCAATATGAAACACATAGAAAAGCTCTGTTAACACCGTCAACTAGTAGTAACTGACCTGAAGAATACCACAGCACTTCATAATCTCCTCCTCACTGAACTTGCCATCCAACTTGAAGAACTTCCAGATGAACTCGGCGACCATCTTCCTGTCATTGCTCCACTTGTCTGTGCCGCGTCTCTCCTCGCAATGGGACTGCAGGGCTTGCAGCTTCTCCCACAGCTTAGGGTTGTCGTCTCTCTGGTACAAACAGCGGAGGGCCGAGATGCACTGATAGTTAGGGTGCGGCATGCCAAAAGTAGAAATGGAGACCTGGAAACAGTTACGAAATCAAGTAGTTAAGGGTCGGCACCATGTAAACTGGGTTTGCGCGGGCAACAAGTTTGTACAGAAAACGTTTGATTTAAGTCAAATAATGTATACACATAGATAGAGGAAGAGTTGGGACAGTAGACGAAAAAAAGGATTTTTTAAAATATTTTGTAGTTTTCCTAAAAACAAGCATTGAATTTACCCAAAAACATGCAAAACGCACTTTGCGCGGGCAATAGTTATGGCTTAAGTAGAAAAGACCACTAAGAAAATTACATACCTAGTTATAGGTGAATAGACTAGCCAGTAGACGAAAACCGTATTTTTTTAATTTTCATTCAGAAAAAGTAAGATAATTGTAAAGAAACCTGAAAGAAATATTTTAGAAAATCTTGCTACAAACTGGCTTGTTTTTCTGCGTAAAGAAATATTCTAACAAGGGATTGCATATATTTTTTAAAAATAAAGGCTATTTTGAAACATTATTCTTAATATTTGCTTACAATGCAATCACGCAATAATAAAAAAAATAATTTTGAAAATTGGATGTTTTGCAACGTTTTTGACAGAATTCTCTGAAATGGCGGCCATATTTCCTCCATACAAATTCAGTTGCCCGCCGGGCGTTCAGGAAGGAGGCTGTCGAATTTTTCAAAAATATCTATTTTCGAATTACGTAAAATTGCATTACAGTCTAAAATATTTCAATAAAAAACTATGTACAAACTGCCAAATTATGTCATACTTTCGCTAAACTATGGTACAGTTTTGACATTTTGTTGACGTTCCAGCAAAGATGTAATGCTATCGCAGATACGGCATCGCACATTTTTTTTTTAATTTTATTGAAAATTAAGTCAATGAAAAAAATAATTTGGTTTGATTTATTACCTATATTTTTTAATTGGCGATTAGGGTGAAAATCGGATTGGAACTTTCTCGGGTCGCGGAATCATATTAACTGTTTTTGTAATAAAAAGTGCTATTTAATTAGGGTTTTACAATAACTAGATCTATACTTGGCTAGGCAGGCAGGCTATAGTAGGCTACTGGACCGATTTAAAAAAAACTTTCACCGTTGGAAAGTTACACTATCCCCGAGTGACATAGGCTTTGTGTGTACCAAGGGCGAAGCCGGGGTGGACTGCTAGTATAGTATAATGATATTAAAATAACAGTCAAAAAACAAAAAAAAACTGCATTTTCATACAAAAGTGTGCAGCCGCCCGGGAAATTTGTATAGGAACCGATTTTTTTGGTGTTTTTACTGTTTTTAGGGTTTCACTTGTCTGTCTGTCCGTAAGTCACAGCCAATTTGCTACGAAACTATTAGAATGATTTAGTTGAGATTTAGTACCTACACTTATGTAACTTAGTGACCCAAAGATAGACGTATAACGTAAATAAATGAAATTTAAAAAAGGGGGCCACTTATTGTGGGTAAATTAGACATTAAAAAAAGTTTTGATAACAAAATCGTGTGACATATCAAATGAACGAACTTTTTATGACAATTTTAAATATATTTTTTTTTATTTCTTAGATCGGTATTTTTAAGTTATTTAAGAAAATGGGCGAAAATTTACCCCCCCCTACTAAACTACTGGACCGATTCAGTTCAAATGTGGTGCACATAATGTAAATTTGTGACCCAAAGACGGAAGTAAAATGTTGGTAAATGAATAAATTAAAAAAAAATGGGGCCACTTATGGGAGATAAATGAGACATTAAAAAAAGGGTTTTGTGAACTATATCGCGTAAAATATCAAATGAAAGAGCATTTTATTATAATATTAAGTATATTTTTCTATATTTTTTAAGTTGGTGTTTTTGAAGTTATTTTTGAAAATAAATAATAAAAATACCCTTATCTCCGAAACCAGTGAACCCAAACTTTTGAAAAATATACAGTTAATAGTTCTTTACTTATAGATTACAGGAAAACCCATTAGAAGATAAAAAATAAAAGGGTGCAATAATGCTAATTACTGCTTCATTAATCAACCAAGTTTTTAGCTGTTTTCAGGAAAAGATTTCTTTTTAGTGCTTTTTGTTAATTCTTTAAAAATATTGTACAAAATCAAACAGTCAAGTCATTCATTGAGCACATACAGCTGCTAAGCCAAGACTGTTGATCTGTTCAACGTGCAATTCTTTTTTACCCTCCGTACTTACATAATAAGGTGAATAGAAGTCAAAGGTGTGACGATTGCAGATGGTCGCTAAACGTCTATGTTTCAAAAAGAAATGTGTACATTTTCTGTCAGTGGAACACAAAACGTGTAGTTTTCCAAGTCGACGCTCGCGTAAAATACTATTTGATTGTATTTTTGAGAACGTCCTGTCAGCGATAAGTAATATTGATTTACACAGAAATATCAGTCAATTTGAAAAAGACCATTTTCTAACTTGCCCTGGCTGGGGCTCGAACCCAGAACCTCCGGATTAGCGGTCTAGCGTGTTAACAATTACGCCACGGAGGTCGAATGGAAAGCAAACATTTTCTTTTCATTTTTAAATATGTGTTCTTTAGGAAAAGTTGTTCAGTATCATGAACTGAATCCACCTTAAATTAGTTTTAGTACAGGGAGACGTTATATACTACTGCCGTGAATTTTTTTAAGTGTCCATATACAACCGTTTAACTGACAGAGAGGGGAGACACATGATTCTAACAAAAATTTGCAATCAAAAACCAAATTTTTCACAAACGGATTGCTAAAACGAAAAAGGGTGTTTATAATCTTACAATATTTTTGAAAGACCTATTCAACGACGTCTCACACTACATTTTTTTTTTTCAAGTTTTTATTACCACATATCCATGCCCATGCCCAATTACAGCTACTAGTACTAATAGTCTATGAGTAAAACTGAGGACAGACCGACAGACATAACGAAACTGTAAGGGTTTATTGTTTACTACGGAACCCTAAAAAGCTGCGTGAAACGAAACAGATTCTCTATTCTAAGGGTTCTTTGTCATTTGCGCTTTAACAAATTTCAAAATACGAGTAATCAAAACCACTTGTGCAAATATTTCGCTCCACTTCGCATACGATAAATAAAAAAATTGATGGATGAATGACCGTGCTTTTACAGGTTAAGCAACTTCTAGCTTGGTCACAGTTAGGATGGGTGACCGTACTTTCAAACTTAATGTTGTCCAAGTCAAATGTTGAGATTCTTATGAATAAATTTCAGTTTTCTCTACCTACATAAATTGGCAGCTATTTAAATTTCAATTGTTTTGTCGGAATTTGAACTTGGCATTTTTACATTTATGTTTTTGATGGGATAAAATAAACACCCAAGAACCAGGACAAATTAAAAAAGGCCATTTACCAACTTGCCCTGGCTGGGAATCGAACCCAGAACCTCCGAGTGACGGACTAGCGTGTTAAGGAATCGCCACGGAGGTCGACTAATACATTGAAAAGTAATAAATTTTACGCAAGATTCGAATAACTATAGCTTGGATTTTTTAGAAAGTGGTATATGAATTTCACATATATTTTAACTCGCTTTTTAAATAAACGTCTTGCATTCACGCACACTACTGTATTTTCAACTTTACTTTTTCTACTGATAGCCTGTCTACTAAAGTGTTAAGTACATTATAATGACGTCTGCCAAGGCATTAATTCAGAAATAATAATTCAAACAAAATATTTATTTGATTTGATTGATTTGAAAATTTTTAATAATTATCGCGGACTGGAAGTCTTGACGAAAAGAAAAAAGTATGCTGTATACTAATTCTACATTACAATTTATGATTACCTACATCTATTGTCCCGTTTACACATTATTAACTCTATGTAACTTCATCTTGGCATTTTTATTCCCCTAGCGGGAAAATTTTGCATATTTCAGAGCAAAATCTGACCACATGGCTTTGTGCATACAGTCCTTAATACTTAGTTAGGTAATATGAGACAGTACCATGTGGTTCCTGGCAGAGAAGAATAAGACCACTCCAAATCTTCCCGTGGATGTCGTAGAAGGTGACTTAGATAACACAAGCTTATAAACATCAGTGAGACCTCTCCAAGCCGTCTGGCCAGTGTGTAGAGTGTAGGCCAAATCCTGTAACTGCTCTGGCTAATATATGGCTCTGGTAGTACAGAGAGGGTCGAGCTCCTACAGTGGAGACTAAAAAATACCATATGATGATGATCAATATGAGACAGATAAAAATCAGTGTAGAATACAGAAATTCACCTGATAAGTGCAATTTAAAGTCAGAAGTGGCATAAAAAGTGTTTACCTTTTCCCCTCTCTGTTGCGTGTAGAAGCACTCAGGTTTGTGTTCCTCCTTAAGGGTGCAAGCCTCGGAGCAGCACGGCCAGCCGCACTTGGCACACGTAACAGTCTTGCCTTCTTCCAGGAGCTTGTAGCACCCTAGGCAAACTGGTGGTGTCACCTAGAATTAGAATACTTTTATTGGATTTATTTCTATCAGGTGTTGTGATCTAGTAGTTCACATATATAGATGAGTCTTTTGTAGAGGGCTTGAAGCTTGAAGTACTGGTTTCTTCAGGCTAGTTTCGTGAAGAACTGCATATGCATGAAAATGAATTGTCGTTAAAAAATGCTTGTGCTGTACGATATCTCTATCAAAGAGCATCGCGTGCTTTTCAAATTCTCTCGATGGATGGAGGATGCATTTCCTCTTTGACTTTGGCAGTTATGCATTGATTCTCGCACTGCTTTCCATCAAAGATATTACGCACACTCATCATTATAGGTACCATTACATTTTACATTTACGCTACTACGAAAAAATGTTAGGTACTATTATAATTTACCTGTGCCGGCCCAGTGATTAAAGGCTTTTCTTTCATGACGATGTCTCCCGCCTTGATGTCTCTTGTCGCCTCTAAATATCTCCCAAACTTGTCATCTTCTTTGATTTTTGCAGGCACGCACTGGCTCTTGTGCTGCTTCCAGTCCTGTTTCTGGTGCTCCCGGGTGCAGTAGTGCACGGCCTGGCAGCCGGAGCACTTGTGCTCGGTGCTCGTCAGGCACACCCGGCATGCGCCTTTGTCGTCGATCATTTTCTAGAGATTTAAAAGTTTTAAAAACAAAACCCGACAGCGGAAATATTAATAATTATAAGTATATAATTCGCCGTAGTAGGGTAAAAATTATAAAACAACTGCGATTTAATTAGTACTCACAGAGAAAGTGTAAATATAGAGACTGAAATATATGGTAGAGCACAAGTCGGAGCATTGTTTTGCGCATGAAAGTCGAGCAGGCGCTAAAGTTTTTGTGCAAATAATAAATTCAAATTATTATTAATATATTTAGGGAAATAAAGTCAGCTGTCTTTCTCATAGCAGAAGACTGGGTCAATTAAAAATAACTGAAAAAATACCTATTCTTAACAATAGAAAAAAAAATAGATTAAAATATGCTGAAGTAGAAATCCTTAGGTATTAGAAACCTATACCTAGGTATAAGTACCTACTTAATTCAAAATGAAATAGTATTAGTTATTAGGTTAGGTACCTTCCTAGAAGATCTACCTACTGTAATTAATTTTCTTTAAACTTTGTGGGAAAATCTTCAATTCTTCCAAAAATATTTTTATATCAAATTACAGAGCCATGTTCTCTTGTGACCTACCATAAACTGGTCAGTAAAATAACTAAACAATCTGAACCAAGCAAAAACTCACCTTAAACACTGATTATATCCAAAATATCAATTTAACACAGATTTTCTTCCGCGATATCACTAGCGGTGTAACTAGAATGATCTGCGCGGGCGCATGTGCCGGGTAAAAATAAACCTCGGAACTTCAGGAGTTTCAGGAGACTTTCTATTTTAAACTTACTATCAATAACAGCAGAACATCTTTCTGCTTGCAAGTACTTTCTGTCATTATTGAAATAATAGAAGTACTTAGTTGTGTGGAAAATATTGCTAGGTATTGTCGGAATCGATCCGAAGAGTTCGCATTAGTTCAGTACAATTTTCTCATACAATATGTAAAAAGAAACGTGTCGGTCTCGCTCCCTACGACCGATATACTATTGACAACTTTTACTATAGACCCAAACTCCGAAATCGCAAAAACATCTACCGAACCATACAAAATAAAATACCTACTTCACCGATCACCTGTTTATTGTACAATTTCGGGGTTAATACAATATCAATACTGAAACTTGAAACGTAGTTTATGGCACTGCCAATTTTTTTTACATATACTTTTTTTATGTATACTAGCTGTGTCCGCGACTTCATCCGCGTTTTCTGCGTGGGCTAGGTGACTTTATAATACTCCTATAACATTCATTAGCTATCTGCCAGTTAAAGTCCCGTCAAAATCGGTCCAGCCGTTTCGGAGATAAGCTGACAGGAAACAAAATGATATTCAGTCAGACAATTTTTTATAAATTGTATTTTTGTTATCAGTACCGTAAGCGTAGGTATAGACTTCTTTTAGGTAAATTCAAGGCAAACCCATTGCAGTAGTGACATATCATTTTTATCATCATCCTCAGCTTTTTAAACCCACTATTGGGCATATGCCTCCTTCTGTCTGCGCCCTCTTGTTCTGTCCCTGGCCATCGTAATCCAGTTTTTTCCTAGAAATTGCCTGACATCGTCAACCTATCTAGCTGCCAAACGTCCTACACTACGTTCCCCATTTCTGGGACCACTCAGTGACGGCCTAACTCCACTTACCATCGTTCCTTTAAGCCAGTGTCCCGCCCAGTTCCACTTTACCAGTCGCAACCCTCGAGAGCACGTCGTAAACTTTCGTTTGATAATGGCAATATTTTTTTATCAGCTATATATGTCCCATTGCTGGCCAAAACCCTACCCTCTACGCTGCCAACCACGTCTCTTGGTCACGTTACCTTCCAATCCTCTTCAAAATTTCGCAGCTCTATTAGCAAATACTTGACTTAAATTAAAATTCAAGGGATAGTAAAACAAAATGCTCTCGTTTTATACTAAGTATAGGTATATTTAAATAAATATCAAGTTTGTGAGTAGTATACAAAAGTTTATGTACAAAAATAAGTAAAAACAATCAATTAAGTATGTCTTTTTAGTGGAAGGAATGAATTATTAATACGACCAAAATATATTAAATTTACAAAATATTGAATTTTATCAATAGGTACATTTTAAGTCTTAGCTGTGGTCTTAGTAAGTTATGAAAGTTAAAATAAAGTTAGTACTTACATACATTTGTCTTTAACAAGTGACAGGACTGGACTGGCTCCGAAACATTTTATTTTATTTATTACATCAGTTACGTTATCCAAAAATAATGGACTCATAGTTTTTGGTTTATAAAAGTAGTGAAAATTTACAAACATACAACGCGTCGATGTTTAGGATTGGGAGTGATTGACGTCACCGTCAAGTGAAAATCGTACTTAATCAAACATCATCGTACTCTGTATCTTTGTAATCATTTGCTAATCAGAAAAAGGAAAAAAAACTTATCCAATTTTTTTAATAATCTACCGAATGAAAAGTATTTTTAATCCACATCCGTATTACAAAAAAATTGCCCCATCTTTCAGTTATTATTAGGTCATTACTGAAACCTTCAATTATGATCATGATCCATCTACAAATACTTACTGACGATCAATGTCTACACGAATTTTTATTTAGTAGTTATATATACGAGGGCTGTTTGATAAGTACCCATTTTCTAAATATATTAATATCACTGGCCGCAAATAAGTATACCACCTTTTTAAACCATTTTTCAGAGGCGGGAAAATAAAAAAAAAAGGCATTCTTTTGTTTTTTTTCTCATTTGACAACGATTCAGTGAAGGCGTGAACTTAAAATTGTTAAAATGGAGAAAGAACAGTATCAGTCTGTAATTAGATTCTTATTTTTGGAAGGAAAAACATGTGATGAAATAAAAGTAAGAATGCAAGCGGTTTACCATGAATGTGCTCCTTCTATGACAACCGTCAGATATTGGTATAACGAGTTCAAGCAGGGAAGAACAACCGTCTTTGATGAGGATCGCCCAGGCCGGCCAGTTGAGGTGACTACAGACGATATGGTTAAGAAAATTGAAAATATCGTTTTAGTCGACCGCCGAATTAAACTTCGAGAAATCGTTGATGCTGTAAATGTTTCAATCGAGAGGGTACAACACATATTAGAAGAAAAATTGGGTATGAAGAAAGTATCGGCGAGGTGGGTGCCGCGTTTACTCACGGAGGAGCAAAAACGGAACCGACTGACCACTTCGGAGCAGTGTTTGGCCGTGATCAAACGTAACCCGAAGGAACGAGAAACGTGGGTCCACCACTACACCCCGGAAATGAAAGAGCAGTCGAAGCAGTGGATTTTACCGGGTGAACCTGCTCCAAAGAAAGCAAAAACCGTCCCATCGGCTGGAAAGGTCATGGCGACCGTTTTTTGGGATTCGCAGGGTATTATACATATTGACTATTTAGAAAAGGGAAAAACAATAACAGGGCAGTACTATGCCAATTTATTGGATGAATTTGACGCCGTGTTGAAGGACAAACGACCCCATTTAAAAAAGAAAAAAGTACTGTTACGTCACGACAACGCCCCGGTTCATTCGTCCAGAGTTGTGACGGCTAAATTAGCACAGTTACGCTACGAACTATTGTCTCACCCCCCGTATTCTTCAGATTTGGCCCCATGCGATTTCTTTTTGTTTCCCAAACTAAAAAAATGGCTCGGTGGCAAGTAATTTGGATCAAATGACGAAGTCATTGCCGCCACAGAGGCCTATTTTAATGACTTTCCAAAATCATACTTTTTGGATGGTTTATTGAAGCTTGAGTATAGGTGGAACAAATGTATAGAGTTAAAAGGTGACTACGTAGAAAAATAAATGCATATATACAAAAAAATATGGTTTTTTTTTCCATAAACGGGTACTTATCAAACAGCCTAGGTATGTAGGTACAATCAACACTACAACTACATGAAGCAACTCAAATCCATTGCAGTTTCGCTATTTAGGTACTTTTTGCACATGTGCATAAGTAATAATTTATTTTTTACGTTTGGGTAGGGCCAACTCCTATCTATTTGTTTATTGGATACAGGACTCCATGCTACGCCATCTGGCATATAAATAATAAATCAAATCAAATTCTAGTTAAATGGTAAATAATTAAAATTTTAATATGTGAAATAAGAATTTCAGGGGGTAGGCAGACACTAGGTAATAAAAAACTATCATGGTGCACTCCAATGTAATAATGTGCATGTTCGTGGTTGTCACGCTTGATGTATAGTTTACTGTACAATCCCTCAATAGAAGTGTATCACGAGTCACTATATCAGTAGTTGGATTTGCTATTAATAAGTACAATAAACGAATGTAAATATAAACGTAAATATATGTTACAAGATAAACTTATATTATAAATTAAATAAACAGAACAATTAATTAGAAAAGTATTATACCATCACAATTAATCAATTAATTAAAAAAATGTACATAAACTATAAACGTAAGAATACTATGCTGAAATACAAACATAAAACTATTAAAAAAAGGAAAAATGGAAAAGAAGAAGAAACAGAAAACTAAAAAAAAAAAAAAAAAATTTTTGTATAAGGAAGAAATTTAAATGAATTATTTAAGATTTTTTAAATAAGTAGTTAACCTAGACTTTTAGATAACTCTATTGCAAAGACCAAATTACTGACAACTAAATTTCCTTTTTTAATAAAAAAACAAAATTTTTGAAATGTCAGTATTCAAAAATTTAGTTTTTTTATTAAAAAAGTAATATTTTCAAAAAGCGCCCATCAAAGGTTCTTTAAAAAATGCTCAAAAACATAATTGTCCCTCACGGGACGGACCGGTCTCAAGTTTGAACAATGCATCGACATCATCAGGATATCTTGCCGATGATCTGTTCCCAGGTGTTGATCTTGTTGAGCGCCTCCCTGGCTGCCGCCGCCATGAGACCTTCGGACGACTGCGCCGGCTCGAAGCCGAGGATCAAAGCTGCCTCTGTCAGGTAGCTCACGATCTAGGAAATAAATCAGAATTGATCAACACACCATAAGTCATTACCGACACCAACACTCAACTCTATGAGAGCATATATAAGTAGCTCTTCAACGTTGTTTTATTCAAAACGTTAAGTACATACAGGCTGACTTTTTAAACAGTGTCCAAATTTTTTGAGCATGTTTAATCCATGATACTGAACTACTTTCTACAAAAAAAGTTATTAAAAATCGATAAAAAATTTTCGTACTATCCAAAATCCATCTGTTTGAGCGCTGATTTGTATGAGAGAACAAATTTTTTTTATCGATTTTTAATAACTTTTTTTGTAGAAAGTAGTTCAGTATCATGGACTGAACTTGCTCCAAAAATTTGGATACTGTTTAAAAAATCACCCTGTATAGTCGTAGAATGTTTTCTGAAACCAAATGCTTCTATTCCCGCGCAGATCGTAAAACCCGATGGGATGCGGAATCATCTGAAACATGTTGATAGGAGATGGGTTGATTCATTTTGTCCACCCCTCTCCCACCATCACTCTAAAAGTGGCCTTGGGATCTTACGGCCCTGGGCTCTGTCTAGCTCGTATAGTGTATCTCTATTTGATCATTTAGCTTTATTATGAAGTGAAGGTAGAATAACTATAATTAATACTTTCAATGGTGTTCATTTGAAATAATCTTACAGTTTTAATTAAGACCTTTTTTGCAATAAAATTAATTAGCTTCACATGAGAGCGCCACTGAATCGGGTTGTAAGCCTTAACGTAGAACCAGAGGGGGCTAATTAGTACTAAGGTATAGAAATACATTTAGTACTAATTTATTCGTAGTACTTTGTATGTATATATTTAGGTACCTCTTTGAGTCGGTTCCTCAAGCTCTCCTTGGAGATGGCCTTCCTTTCGAAGTCCCTCGTGGTGAGGATCATCAGCGGCGCGTGCAGCTCGTACAATGTCACACCTGTGTGTATGAAGTGATATCACATTATTTTATAGACTTTTGTTGGGGCCAAGACCATATCGATGTTTTAAACTTCGAATGTCAAGCACAGCGTTCCAGGGTTCTACTCACAGGAATGCTACGTTGCATCATTTACATATGTATGAAAGGGAAAGAGTAAAAAAAATGCGAAAATTTCCTATAAGATATTACATGTTTGTTAAATGATCTGATGGAAGAGAATCCAGAATTAGATTTACTTACATATTATATTCGCTGACGAAATTTGCAAACATAGCAGAGAAATGTATTAGTTGTAAATAGTTCCTATCTTACATTGTCGCATTAGTGAAAACTGTAATGGCAAATGAATGTTATAATACTCGTATACGATTAAGCATTTTTGGCCCGATAGAAAAAAATCACAAACATACCTCTAAATTTGCCAAAATTTACCTTTAAAAAAATACTACTTTATGATTGTATAAAGTAGTATTTTTTTAAAGGTTTTATTTTTAGGTTTAGGTTGTATTTTTTTTATTTTTATTTTTCACTTTTTTATATGAAAATTATACCAAAAAATCTAAATAACTAGTTGATTTCGCTACAATATTTTTTTTAAATATATAAAACAGCGAAATATCGTCAAGCTCGGTACCAGTCCTTTGTTCGCTCTCGACGAATATTTCACTGGTTTTTTTTTGTATTTATTTATAAAAAAATGTGTAGCGAAAATAACTAGTAATTTAGATTATACATATTTTGGTACAATTTTCATATACAAAAGTGATTGTATAAAGTAGTAATATCCTTTTAAAAGTAAATTTTGACAAATTTAGAGGTATGTTTGTGATTTTTTTCTATCGGGCAAAAAATGCTTAATCGTGTTTTGGATATTGTGGGTGTCTGAGAAAAATGAAATTCCTATGTAATTTTTTTGAGAAATAAACTGTAGTAGTTTATTAACAGTGATTTTTTAAAAACACTCAGAGTACACTTGGCTCTGAACTGACGGGGCCTTGAGAGACAGGTACGAACCAACAAAGGATATCACCAAAAATCCAAATCAAATAAAAATGTACGTTGAATTTTTTAAAATCAATAACAACAGTTTACGCAGTTACCTTTTGACGACCTCTGTGGCCTAGTGGTCATCATGCCAAGCTGTCACACCGGAAGTCCCGGGTTCGATCCCCGGTCAGGTCGAGATGGAAAATGATTTTTTTCAGATTGATCTGGATCTTGGATGTTTATCTATATATTACTCGTATTTGTTATATAATATATGTAGAATCGTTGTGTTGGTATTCCTGGCTTACTTTGCTTTGGGGCTAGGTCAATCTGTGTGATTTGTCCGTATATATTTTATATTTATATAGCTTACCTCTCAGCCTGGAGTACCCGGGCTCTATAACGTCGAAGGCAGTCATCAGATCGCGGCAGATCTCGATTTTCCTCTTAAGCTCTTCTTCCGGCATTTCGTGTATCATGTAGTTGGCAACCTGGAAAGAGAAATGTATGTATTACTTTTTTATCACTTACATTGGTTTGAGGTTAGCTTAATTTGTGTCATCATCATTATTAGGTAGGTACCTTTCCATAGAGTTGGCTCAGAGAGTGCTTCGCAGATAAACAGAGGTAGTGGGAGGGATGCAGCACGTTCCGGTACTTGTAGAGGAAGCTCTCGAAGCCCGGCACGTCGTTGGCGTCTATCTGCTCGAACTCGTCCGTCAGTCTGGAAACGATGGCACAGGCACTTCATAGAAGCGGAGTATCATTTATGCCTACACTACTACAAACGAAACTATACATCCGTGCACACATCAATGCGTGTGTGTTCGCCCGCTCTCGCCCCGCGACAAGGACAGAACGGGGGAGAGGTGCGGGGACGGGGAACGGGGACGCATATTGCGCGGGACCTTAGAAGATTTCGTTCTATGTATTTGTATTATTATATACCTAATACTCTTATTAATTCTGTGACGATGGATTTAACCTGTAATAGAACAGAATAAGCGCCCATTGCTATAGGTTCTTTATTGATCACAAATATACTAAAGGTGGACTTAGAATGCTAATGCATTAGCATTAAGAGTCCCCTTACCCTAGACTGAATCAGACTTTCCCATACAAACGAGCTCTAGCTTTTATTTCGAAATGACATGTCCGAATTCGATTTTTTTTTGTAACTTCAAACATGAACTTGAAAGAGAATATAGTGTATCATATCATATTTGACCATCAGTATGGAAAACTTCTACACTCGTATACAATGTGGAAGGGACATACCCGTAATAAAATAAACCACGGTCTATTCTAGACCGTTATAGTATATAAAATAAAAATAACAGCCAAAAAACAAAAATAATATTCGGCATTTCCATACAAAAGTGTGCGGCCACCCAAACGATTTGTATAGGAATGTCGATTTTTTTTCTTTTTGACTGTTATTTTAATTTCATTATACTGTCATCTAGTATAGCCCGTGGTTCGATTTATTACGGGTATGTCCCTTCCATTTTGTATTTTCTTTCAATTTCTATGCCTACTAATCTACACTAATATTATAAAGAGGAAAGATTTGTACCTATTTTTGTATGTTTGTATGTTTGTAATGAATAGGCTCAAAAAGTACTGGGCCGATTTAAAAAATTCTTTCACCGTTGGAAAGCTACACTATCCCCGAGGGACATAGGCTATGTGTGTACCACGGGCGAAGCCGGGGTGGACTGCTTAGGTATATACAGACTGACTTTTTATCCATCCCATCCCATACAAATCAGCGCTCAGCCAAACGGATTTTGTATGGGAGGACGAAACATTTTTAAAGATTTTTAATAACTTTTTTTATAGAAAGTAGTTCAGTATCATGGACTGAACTTGCTCTAAAAATTTAGCAGGTGGATAAAAAGTCACCCTGTATAAAAAAATAACAATAATAAATACCTATGTAAGTATGGAAAAATCACGCAGATTGACCTAGGGTCAATCTGCGTGATTTTTCCATACTATAATATCTTTCATATCTATATTTTTCCATACTGTAATATACGCAATTTCTTTGAAATTACATAAAAAAAAAGCTGCTAGTTTAAACATATTTACAGTAAAATTATTTTTTAAAAAGTTGAAAAAGAGGTTTGAAAGTAATTAACTTAAACTATAATATTCTCGGCATTCGGTTGATCTCCTCTTTTAACAGCTTGTCTTTCGACAAAGGCCTCCTCTAAGGCTTTCTACTTGTCCCTGACCCTTGCCATTCGTAGCCATTTAGGACCCGCTCCTTTCTTAAAATCATCTTCCCATCGCTTTAACTGTCTTCCTCTACTTCTTTTGCTTTCTCTAGGGTACCATTCAGTAATTGTTTTAGTCCATTTATCTTTCTTTTCTCTCAGCATGTGTCCCGCCCAGCGCCATTTCAATTTCCTGCATACTGTTTGAACTTTTTTAAACTTAGTATTTCCTTTTATTCTTTTTAACTGAATCCTATCTCTTCTCCTGACGCCCAATACGCTTCTTTCTATTCCATTCTGGCATACGTTGATTTTATTTTGTTGTTGATTAGTCAGGGCTCAAATTTGACATGCATATGTCAGACACGGTGGTATACAAGTATTGAAAACTTTTCGCTTCTCCGACATTGGCATCTCTTTATTTTTCACTAACTCGTTTAGCGACCAAAATCTTTTCCAGGTGTTAGTTCCACTTCTTTCTGCATATTCTCTGTCGGTGATACTAAGTGCCCCAAATAAACATACTCATCAACGTACTCCAATTGCTGGTTATTGATGTTGATAGGCTCTTTTCATGGAGAATTGCTCATTATTTTTGTCTTTAATAAATTCATACTGAGACCCGCTTTTGCACTTTCGTCTGATAAATTTTGTAACATTTTTTCTAAGTTCCCCGGGCATTCAGAGAAAAGTCAATCTCAATTTCTCTCCGTTCACGTTAAGTCCACAATGAAATTACATAATACAGCCGAAATCCGAAATGTCAATTCAAAATAAACAACGTTTTTATGGAAAAGTCTAGGGTGAGCGCTTACATTTTTGGTACAATAAAGTATAAAAAACAAACAAACAAGAACGTCGTCCACCTTTTGTACCCTTCCTTGTTGTCTACAGCCAGTTTTTAGGAAAACTAAAATTAATTTAATTCCATTATGCTGATCTGGGAAAGAAGAAACAATTTTAAAGTTATCCAACTCTTCTGTGCCCACGTACATCGTTAAAGCCAATCGAGGGAATAAGATCAACCTGTCATTATTTTAATTCGCTTCTACATCCACGCGCAACATCACGCTAAACGTGGCTTCTGGGTATTGTGGCCCTAGGCTCTGTCGGGCCCGAAAGAGATAAAGACATGATTGATTAGTATTTAATTGTATGTGTATTAATTAGTTATGCTTGTGAATTGTGATAAACATATTTCAGATGAATTTTATTTTAGCTGGTCATTGACAATAAGATGGCTTAAAATTATACAACTTTGATGCAGTACATTTCGTGATAAATATAGCTAAGACTGACAAGAACCGAAGGACATGCTTAGTAATCTAAATAAAATAGTGACTGCTGGTCGTAAGCTGGCCGACTTCATTGTCTATTTAGAGCAATCGATCGACTTCGACTATTACCTGCAAGGACAAGCACATTATAAGTGCATTCGAAACTTACGATGTAAGCCTGTCACTATACCTAGATAGGGACAATTGATTGAGCTAGCCCCAAAGTTTCAATTTGTTTAATGGGTTTCAAATTCAACGATATTATATTTTATAGTAAATACATATATACCTACATACATAAACAATTGACCATTCAACTCAGGACAATTTGAAAAAGGCCGAGGAGATCCATTTTTAAACTTGCCTCGGCAAGTTTAAAAATGGATCTCCTCGGATCGAACCCAGAAACTCTGGCAGACGGACTAAGTGTATATCAGTTGTCGTGCTCCCAGCGCGAGGAATTGTGAATATCCATAGTTTTTGGTCGGATAAATCCGACGCTCGCGGAATGTGCACGAAACTGTTTGTCGGATTAATAGGGCATGAATACTTAAATTTTCCGGGGTCCAGTGCTGCCCCCATTTTAAATATGCACATTTGCGAAAAACGGCTACTTTTGGCAAATGTACGTAGTAAAGCTTAACGTTCACATTATAAACTGTAAACAGTAGTTCATAAAATACTTTGAAGGGTTATGCTAGGGCTTGGTAGTAGAAAAATTTTACATGATGTCTCCGTTGTCTTTTAATGATTTAAATACTTTTAAACTATCGCGTTGCGTTATTGATTTTAATTTTAATGATTTCTTTCAAATGGGGGCAGCTCTGGACCCCGGAAAATTCAGGTACGGCCTTAACAAATACGCCTCGGAGGAGAAAATTAGCTTTGACAGGAGGTGGTGTTATGAGTCGGGTCGCTGGATTCCGTCTAAGATGATTTTATGATAACATTGTATTAGGCATAATATCTTTGCAAACTGACAAAGCTATTCGAGCCATTTGGCGCGAAGGGACCAATACTGTGTCAATGAGTTTCTTTCGGCGTTTCTCCTCAGCAGTGGTCGTTGCGAAACGTTCATCTCGGTAGCTTTTTTTAAAAATAATTAATATATTACGTCAAACAAAATATAACTGAATTTATTTTAAGGGTAGAATCAGTCCATGATAATAAACAACTTTCCCCATGGAACATATATCGAAATATGAAAAATATTTTTTTGTCTCCACATACAAACTCGGATCAGCTATCAGTCAACTTGTATGGGAGGTTTTTTTATATTTCGATATATGTTCTTTAAGGAAAATTGTCCAGTATCATGGACTGAATTCACCCTTAAAATAATTTCAGTATATTTTGTTAGGCCCTGTATAAAATAAACAAACATTACACGTAATGCTCACTAAAATTATTGACGTGTAAAACTGCCCACGAAGGCCTAATTACTGAATATTTTTCATTTGATTGAGTTTTACCTAGACAGTGAAATATATAATAACTCACGCCAAGTGACTAAGTGTTAACTGGCCTAAACTTGGGATGAATTAATCACCCTACCTAACTAAGGGAACTCATTGTGTGTACCTGTTATAGAGTCGCAGGTATGCCTGCATTTGGGTCATGTTAAACAGTAGCATAGGCTGGGAGTACCTCCACGCGGTGAAGGCGGTAACAGTTAAAGTACTGGCTAAAACTCCCATTATTATTGTGATGTAAAGATGCCTTCGGGCTTATGTTATTGTTGTCGTGTATTTTGGTCATTGTGTGGTTGTGTAGACGGTAACGCAGAGGAGCAACCACAGCGCTGTCTTTCAGATTTTGATTGTTTCTGGAAAAAAATACTTACCTACTTATAGAATTATTTGACTTGGTTACTAAAACGGAC
The DNA here is from genome assembly GCA_963576875.1 of Acrobasis repandana. Classification (NCBI taxonomy): domain Eukaryota; kingdom Metazoa; phylum Arthropoda; class Insecta; order Lepidoptera; family Pyralidae; genus Acrobasis; species Acrobasis repandana. The sequence continues at coordinate 1,543,637 of OY756230.1, read as the reverse complement.
TTTTGTTATTGCTTCGCGATTTGGTTATTTGTTGCTTTGTTATTGTAGTTATTAAAACTATATTTGACTTGGTTAGTAAAACGGACTTTTGTTTTTGCTTTGGTTGAAGCCGTGGATAGAACACTGCGGGACATTCGCCGAAACGATATTCCAATGGGGAACGTGACAGTTCTTTTCTCTGGCGATTTCCGGCAAACTCTTCCGGTTGTTACTCGGGGAACCAGAGCCGATGAAATTAATGCATCCTTGAAGCGTTCATATCTATGGCCTCAAATAATACGAATGCGTCTAACAATCAACATGCGAGCACAACTAGGCGGAAATTCCCAGGCACAAACATTTTCGAATATTCTTTTAGAAATTGGAGAAGGTACTCTTCCTGAAGATGAAGGACAAGTTGTCATTCCTGACATTTTAGGTAGAGTTGTGTCGTCTGAAGATGAACTAATAAATTCAGTGTTTGGAGACGTTTCAAGTATTATTCAACATGATAATTCTTGGTTATGTGAACGCGCCATACTGACACCCAAAAACGAACAAGCTGCTGCATTAAATGCAAAAATTTTGGCAGAAATTGGTGGAGATGAAGTGGTGTACACGTCCTATAACAGCGTTGTACATGAGGACGATGCTACGAACTACCCAATAGAGTTTTTGAGCTCTCTAACAGCGAGTGGTCTTCCTGCACATAAAATCACACTGAAAGTCGGAGTGCCCATTATGCTTTTGAGAAATCTAACTCCGCCCAAATTATGTAATGGCACCCGACTTAAAGTAAGTGCTTTGCAGAGAAATTTAATCCATGCTGAGATTCTCACTGGATGTGGCGCGGGCGAAACTGTTTTCATACCAAGGATTCCACTCATTCCCAACAACTTCCCTTTCGAATTTAAGCGCACTCAGTTTCCCATCAGTCTGTGCTTCGCAATGACCATCAATAAATCCCAAGGTCAAACTCTCAAGGCTGCTGGGGTAGATCTAAGATCCAATTGCTTTTCTCATGGACAGCTGTACGTGGCATGTTCACGAGTGAGTAGTGCTGAACAGTTGTTTGTTTTAACCCCTACGGGAAAAACTACTAATGTAGTTTATAGAGACATTCTTTGATTTTTAAAAGTGTATTATTCAATACTTCAACGCGAACGAAGTCGCGGGCACCAGCTAGTTACTGAATAAATATTTCATTCTTGTTTACGGCCTGGCCACGGGACATTCGCCGTGGCGAAAAAACGCGAACCGGCGACTGGCGCGCACGGCGAATGTCCTGTGGCCAGGCCGTTAATTCTTTACCTACAAATGATGGGTTTACCTCTTCAGCAATAGTTGCACCGCCGCGGCGGGCATGGCGTACGGGCAGCCGCGCGCCCGGCAGCGCCAGCGGCCCGCCGCGCCCAGCGGGGCGGCGGGCAGCACCCCGCCGGCGCACTTGGGGCAGCAGAAGGCGCTAGCATAGGTTCCCAACTCGGTGGGGTCTGAACACCGCTTGCACTGGCAGTCGAAGAACTTGCTGTGTTTTATGTGCTCTCGCCGTTTTAGAGTACCCTGGTATTGAGTATAATGTTTTGTTAAAATACAGAAGAATATTTTTTTTCCAATGAACCGAGGAATATTATAGGATACTAGTTTACACTCCCGAATACAGGATTTGTGTTCTGGCTTCTTTCAAGTATATTCACATTTATTCCGTACAAGGTACTTTTACCAGGAATGTATAGGTATATTAGGCCTCCAGTTCTGGGTAGCATGGACTTTCAGCGGTTTCAGCAGTTGTGTGCATTGTCGTTGGCATTCCCCTCGAATAATCATATGTATCCCTGATCAGAGAAATTGACCTACACTCTCCACGCTGGCCAGACGAGTTGAAGAACTCTCACTCTCTCTCTCACAAATAAAGAAATCTCACTAATATCACTCATATTTAGTCATAAACTATCTTTAGCTTACTAAGTTTCATACGTAGCCTTCTACGACATCCACGGGAAGATTGCTCTGGCCTCCGGTAGTACAGAGAGGATGGACGTGCTCCTACAGTGGAGACTAAAGAAAAAAGACCTGATGATAATGATGATGATGACCTTCGATCAAGAGTTCCATTTGGATTTACCAAAACTGATGTACCAGTAACTTCAAAAAAAAACTTGAGCAATTACGCTTACCTGGAGTGTATACGCGTAGCAGAGTGATATCAAATCCCCTTCCCTGTGTGGCACGGCAGCCCGCACGGTCAGCGGCCGGCCCGCGACCCGCTCAGCGTCCGTGTGCGTGGTGGTGGGCGTGCAATCGTGCGCAAGGAGGTAGGCGTGGTCATACAGAGCCCGCGCGTTGGCGCCACTGCCGCCCACTTCAAACGCGTTCACCTCGAGAAGAGAAATTTCATCAGTATCAAATTGTCTGTAGGTATCAAAATTCCCAACTGGTGGTTCCCAATGTACCATTCAACATGTAAGTATAATAATACATAATACACATACGTATTATCACGTCTTTATCTCTAATGGGGCAGACAGAGCATTTTGGGTCTTGCGGCTCTATGCAGATAGAGCCGAGGGCTGCAAGACCCAAAAGCAGTGGCCTTTAGCGTGATGGTAGGCGAGAAGGTGAAAAAAGGAATAAAAATTGTGATAGTCATAGTTTCAACCAGTTCCTCGATCGGCTTTTACAATCTGCACGGAAAGAGAAGCAGCTGGTACATTCCAAGTTTTCTCTTTTCTCCCAGACCAGCAGTGAAGAAAATTATATAATATTTATGGGATCAGACAGAGATTTGGTACTCCACCATAGTATTATGAGTTGGTGAAACCTCAAAGCTATGTGGTAATCATCAAATGATTTAAGCAATAAAAAGTTATTGGATGACGTAAAAGAGGAAACCCATAAAAACCGCACAACTAGATACAAGAAAGAAACTAAAAATCAAAGAATTGAAAGTTTTGAGAGAAGAGACTGCTAAACTCTACCGCTAACAGAGTCACACAATCAGAAAAGAGAACAAAAGTGAAAGTAGGTACCTACTTCCAAGATCCCGCAGATTGTATGAACCTCATCACTGTCATACTCCACACCCCACTTCTTCAACCTCTGGACCACATTCCGCTCGTTCATCGGCCAGATGTCTCCCCGAGCCTTTCGAAGGTCGTTGTGAGCTTCCATGGCAGACACGGCTTTCCATTTCTCAGGGTCAGCTTTCTTGAGCAGCAAACATCTGGGAAGTAGCATATTCGCCATCAAAAATTACATACCAGTAAATTATTGTATTGGAAACAAAATCAATGGTAATTGTTTTGAATAAAAGTGCTTTGTTAGGAGACTAGCGCCATCTGCGTGTGATCTCCACAAACACGGACAAGATTATCGATTCATCGATATCCCGTGCGCGGATTGTCTTTGCCCGACCAGAAAAATAATCATTGTCTTTACGTCAAAATAGTGAAAAAGGTCTTGAAAATTGGGGTGTGGCCCTCGCGTGCTATGGCAGCATTAAGTTTGTAATTTTGATATATAAAGCGAATGTTTCGTGAGAATTGTCGTTAATTGTGTTTGTGGCCAATTTATTTGGAACGGCGTGGAGCCGAAATTGTTTGTATTACGTAAAGAACATTGATTTGTATCAACTGTGAAACGCGTGCCATGCGGCTGTGAACATTGTTAGTTTGTGATACTGTATGTGAATAATCTTGAAGTGTCGAAAGAAGAACAAGAAACTTATTGTGCGGTCTTGAAGTGGTGTTATAAATACGACGTATTAGTTGGGGCAACGTACATGAGCTCATGGGGAGGTTAGTTTAGGGACCCAATTCTCCGCACCACTGACTCGGGATCCATGGAGAGACCTGAGGCCGTCGCCAGCCCTAAGGAGGACCTCAAGATCGACGCGAAGGCCAGGCGAGGCTGCCTGAAGACTGCGTGGAAGCGGTGAGTTTTACAATTAGTTAGATTAGTTAGTTAGTTAGTTAGTTAGAATTCAATTCAACTCATAATATTAAATTCATCAAATTCATTATATAATAGGTTAAATAAGATTAAAATAGGTCCCTGTACCTCATACAGGGTGGTAGCAGACTGCGTAGGTTGTTTGTGTGTTTGTTTGTTGCCGGTGAGATTGCCGGACTCGTACCAAGAGCGTAGTCACAAAATCTCTTGGTACCCAGAACGTAATCTTAGCTATCTGCGCCCACAATTTTTGGTAGCAGAGCGTAGTTAGTAACAGTAATCAATTCAGTTGGCAATATACAACGTGGAAAGGACATACCCGTAATAAATGAAACCACGGGCTATACTAGATCACTAAAGTATAATGAAATTAAAAAAAAAAAATGATACACCCATACGGAGGGCTGCACACTTTAGTATGGAAATGTCGATTTTTTTATGTTTTCTGGCTGTTACTACTTTACTTTCATTATACTATGATCTAGATAGATCTTTTCTTCTAGTACCCTTTCACGTTATATAAGTTAATAAATATAATCATTTATTTGCAAACAGTCGAGCAAATATGAATTATCTGTACGTACACTTATTTTACATTTTAACTTACACTATGAGTTTACAATTACTGTACATGTGACATACATCATAGATCCTTAACAAAATTACCAATTTATTATGGTTCTGGAGGAACACTTATAACAAAATACATATACTCTTGAAGTATTGCACCATAAACAAAAGGAAACAAAATGGACAGGAGGAAATACAGTAAAATTATACAAAGGCAGTCTTCATCAACATCATTTCAGCCACTCGACATCCACTGCTGGACCTGTGGCTGGACGTAGGCATGTCTCAAGGATTTCCACACAGCCAAACTTATTGCATAGCAATCTCTTTCAGCCATCCTTTGCATATAACGAATGTTAGTAGGATATTATTATACAGATATGATAAAAATAATAATAAGTAACAGGATGATTTGCCTCGTCTACTTACCTATGCTTTCGGGATTCGCAGGTCTGTACAACTATAATATTTACCTCAGAGGCATGAGGGCCTGGTAAGAGTCCTTGAGTTCCTCCAGGTCGCTATAGTCAGGCGTGACGTTCTTGAGCGTTTCGCACTCGTACGAAGAGTGTCCTGTGTATTTCCCCTGGCCAGGACATGCTGTGCTGCACATCGGCCATTTGCATCCTCGGCATCTGGAAGTTAAAAAACATTATTCACTCTTATAATATTATCTACTTCCTCTTCGCAAGATATATAATCCATGATTTGAAACAACTTTCCCCAGGAAACGTACTTATATCGAAATATGATTTCGTACTTATATCGAGATGATGATTATTTTTGTTTCTTATAGAAACTCAGATCAATTTGTATGGAAGGACAAAAATATTTTTCATATTATCATATATATCGAATATGTTCCTTGGGGAAAGTTATTCAGTATCATGTATTGAATGAAAAAAACGACAGATGTGCCTGTGGATGCATCCAATCCATGGAACATCTGCTGTCATGCCTTACGTCCAACACATCTATTAAGATGTGGCGAATTTCTAGGCCAAAACACTTAAGATCCATTGCCATTGACACGATAGAAGAAGAAGAATGGATTGAATTCAGCGTTAAAATAGAGTCAGTCCGTCAGAATGGATGAATGATGATTGACATGACGACCATTCTTGAATATAAGAATTTTTAATCAATAATTTCAACAGCTCCAATATAAATAGAGCTGTTAAAATAAAGGATATCTCCAATGTTCTATAGCATTGTATATTGGTACATTGACGTACTTAGCCAGGTTATTTTCTTCTAGTTCCCTATAGCAGCCAAGGCAAATGAGTCCGCAGCCCGTGCAGGGCCCTACTGCCAGCGCCGGGGTCTGGATGATCACTTCCCCAGCGCGGATGTCGCGGGCTGCCGCCAAGTATCTGGAAATTAAACAGGATGGATAAGACCATCTATTCACAGCAATTTGATATTTAAGTATCTATTTATTTTTGGACTCTAATAAATTTAAATCTTTACTGTATTATGATGTGTTGTAATTTTGATGTTGACTTTGTTAGTGTTACACTAAATTGTCAGATTCAGTTCAATCTCTGGCAAGCAGTTTTATGATATTAAAATGATGTAGCGATTTCCTTTACGCTTTGTGCGTGCTTTTTTAAGCTGCCTAAAAGAATTGGTTGTTGATATATATAAAATGTGCTTTCCGAAGCACAAAGGAGCTCAAGACAAACTATAATACTACTAGTACTAGTGACCGCACCCAATTAGGTTCAGCCCACACCTGCGTGCACCATTGACCCATCAAACTCCACTATTATGCAGAAAATTATATTAGTTGTTACGCATAAAATGAAGATGTTCATAACTTGCATCATAAAAATATTATTTTACTAAATCCTGTGACTAAATCCATCTAAAGTTGCTCTTCCCTTCCTCCCCCTTATCTAAACATAGGTATCTGATGTGATATGATATAACTCGGTCTCGCTGAGAAGGGTAGCGACCCCAATTGATGAACGTTTCAAAAGTTGACATGGAGTAATTATTCATTTACTATCCTTTGTGAAATAATCAACCTTATGTTAGCTGGAATTATATTGTTTTGATATTAAAAATATCATCATAACAGTCGACAAATTAAGTAGTGTTACTTACTCAAATTGTGAACTCATTTCTTGTGAGGAACTCGCGGGTTGCTTTGAAATAAATGCTAAAATAGGATATTTAAACATTTATATAAATTCAGTTCAATTTAAGTGGTTTAAGGAAGTTAAGATGAGGTCTAGGAATCGCAAAATTTCCAGTGTTGCCTTGCCTGCCTTTTTGTCTTCCATTCCTATGATTCAAAGGCTATTAAAAAAAAAAAAAAACATTCCACATTGGAAATATTCTATAAAACGGATGCCAAAACCGCGTGGTCAGAGGCACGCTCAAATTTGAAATTCCCTGAACATTTCTCGCAGAGTCGAGAGGTAGGGTTGTAATCTCCGTAAATTTTCTGGCACAAACTCTGTAGGGCGCCCACGTCTCCTTGCCACTGCTGAGTAGGAGTCTGGTTTGTGTTTGCGGGCCCTGCTATCCTGGAACATTGGGACATTTCTGGATGACTACATCTTCCAGCTGGCGACATGCCTACGTTTAGGAGCAACAAACGTCAAAGGCTAGCCATTACTTCGCTCGACGAGTAAGCATGCCATCCAGCATGGCAATGTTGCCCAGCCTTTCGGGCACTCTACCGCAGGGCAATGATCTGCACGAAGTTTTATATTTGTAAGTTTCTTTTGTTCTATTTTTGCTAGGTTTTATTTATTTAAGTTGTCGATAGTACTTTTACTTATACTTTTTGAAGTTCTAGATTTAGTGTTTTAATTAGAATAATTTACTTTTTAGTTTAAATTAATAATATTTACTGTAGTTGTTTTTAATTAAATATCTTTAAATAAACATTTGACTTACTGATACAAATTAATTCTTAAGGTGTAAATGTAGCATAAGTGGCGCCCTCATTTGAAATAAATTGTTTAAAACTAAATATGGTGATATTTAAAAATGTTATTTGTATCAATGTCTAAAAAGACCTTCAAACTATTTTATGAATAACCTTTGAAATTATTACTAATAGTCCATCTAGTTTTAAAACGGTTCTGCCAAAAGTGGTTTTGGCGAAAAACCGTTTTAAAACTAGACGGACTACCAATATTATTTTCAAAGGTTATTCATAAAAAAGTTAAAAGGTCTTTTTAGACATTGATACAAATCAAAATTTTAAATATCACCATATTTAGTTTTAAACAATTTATTTCAAATGAGGGCGCCACTTAAGCTACCACTTCACCTTAAGTATAATTTTATGACGCAGTTCCGTCCATCATGCATACAATATCTCGTCTTTATCCCTAATACAGACAGAGCAATTTGGGTCTTGCATCTCTAAGCAGACAAAGTTTCAAAGTTCTTTCCATTCTTCTAGACCATCATATACGAGTTTTGAAAATGTATTTTGGTTTCCTGTACAACGCGAGTCACGTACCAGAACACGTGACTGGTTTGGGAAGTTAAATTTTTAGGGTTTAACGTAAGTATATTTTGATTTAAGTTAATTCAGAAAATTTGTTAAAATATAATGGAACACACTTGCTTATAAAATATTTGCATTTAAGTCGATGTGATGTTGAAAAAAACACGATGCTTGTATGATGATCCCCTTTAATTTTTAAGTTTATCTTTTTTTTATTTGTTGTTATAGTGGCCACAGTAATACATAATCGGTGAAAATTTCAAGTGTTTTGCTATTACGGTTCAAGAGATAGAGCCCCCCGACAGACAGACGGACAGCGGTGTCTCATTTATAGGGTCCCGTTGGCACCTTTTGGGTACGGCAACCTAATAAAAATGACCTTATATCGAATAAATATTACGCGCAAAATAATCCTGGAAATAAAACAGGGAAAATCTTTCAAAAAATTGAGCAAATTAGAAATTAACACATCAAGTTTCTAATAAAAGTAAAAAAGTTTTTTGCGTCTCGAAATTTGTTCCCTTGAACGTTGACAACAACAAACAACGGGTCGATCCGCCTCCCACGTGTTACTCCACCTCTAGGTAGAGCCCCCCGTCATCTCCTGGGCAACGTTCGAGCATTAGGCTCGCTTCCCTAGTCTGGGATGCAACTCTGTGCTGTACGCTGAATTCGTGTGATGTGCAACGAATCAATATTCAATCAAGAACGCAAGCGCGATGGGACCTAGGTGTATTGCATCAAACATATAAATAAGTGCCTTTTGATGAACGCTCTTTCCTTCTTGGTCATGCACCGCGGGCGGTCACATGAAGCTTCCGCCGTACCAGCTCTATACAAGACAAAGGTGAGTCTCTTATTGATTTTTCACCTAATTCTTTAAAGAAAAGTGGGATATCGCCAAATTAATTAAGCGTTTAAGCATCAGCGATGGAATAAATTAGCTGCCAGCCGGGAGGTGTCACGGTGAACCAGTTACAAAGGATATTTTTTAATTTTAAAATATACAGATACGCGATGAGGAAAATGGAAGAGACCTTTGCCCAGCATGGAGCGAAATATGTTTAAAAAAATATTTAAAAAAAAAATATTAAAGCGAATGAATTTTATAACAATCCCGTGTAATGAATAAGTGAAACTTCGGCGAATATACGCATGAACCCATACGGTGGGCTCATTAGGTAAGTACATTCCCGAATATAATGTGTTTTTAATTTCGAAAATAAATATAAGAATATAAAGTACAATGCCCTTTAGCGCATAAAAAAATAAATACGGAACCTACTTAATTACCTAAATCGAAAACGTGCAACAGGCGGCCTTATCACTACGCAGTTTCCTTCAGGCAACCTCGAGGAAATAGAAAAAGATATGGGAAATTAGGTAGTACGGGGTCATAATCATTTATTTTGTCAATCACAGGTAAAGTGGGTGTTAGGTGAATAATAGGGTAATAAGAGAATAACACGTCGCAAAATAATGTCACTTGGAACTGATATTTTATGTGAGCGCTGTTTGACTCCAAGACACAAAGACGTCACGGGTTTTGTTTTTCATACAAATGTCATAAAAAGATGTTTGTTTTGACGTTATAAATAAGTATCTGATCCGATCTTTATCCACCTTCTCAAGTTCTCGCCCACCATCACGCTAAAAGTGGCCTTTGAGTCTTGCGGCCCTGGGCTCTTTGCTGGATTTGCGGAAAGTGATCAATAAATACAAATACAATAATCACAATAGACATTATACTAAAATAAATACATACAACTTAATACAATAAACAAAATGTATAAAAAATAAATTAATGAGGCATCACAATTTTGTAAAAATATAATATGAATAGTGAGTTAGTTAGTTGAGATCTTTATTGCATCAAAACATAATGATACAGAGTAATAGATTAAAGAAAACAGATGTCAAAAGGCGGCCTTATCGCAGCTGCAATCTCTTCCAGGCAACCGAGGTACTTGGAGATTGCGAAGTTATATGCAAGAAGAAAAAAGTGTAATTAATAAAGATACATACAATACATACATACAAATATAAAATATATACATAAATACATAGATACCTATATCAATATGTACACAAAAAAGAAAACCCGAACAAGGCATAACACAATAGCATTCGACACCGGCCCGGTAGAATACTGCATCAAAGAAACTGTTAGGTACTCAATAGGACCAGTCGTGTTTGGGCTTGATGAATTGTTTTGACGAATATACGTGTAATATAATCAATGCCGAAATACATATTATCACGTCTTTATACCTAATGGGGCAGACAGAGCATGTTGAGTCTTATGGCTCTAAGCAGTCACATTTCAGGGCTGCAAGACCCAAAGGCCACTTTTAGCATGATGGTGGGCGAGAAGGTAAATAAAATAAATAAAAATAGTTGTTTCTTTGTTTATCGTGTGTGTAAGTGGCCAACACTGGTGTCAGATTTTTCAAGCTGCCTAATGGCATCTGACTTAGCTTGACGACTGTCATACAATAATGACAGCCGGGTCTAACGGCTTATACGTGCCTTCCGAAGCACGGAGGAGCTCAAGAAATGTTTATGCCACTTGTGGTCACCCATCCAATTGCGGACCACGCCCGGTGCCGCTTTACTTGCGAAAGCGCTAGTAATGCGCACTCCCGCCGGTCCACTGAGCTCCTCGTCCTTCTTATATCCGTTAATAAAAATAAAAAACCGGCCAAGTGCGGGTCGGACTCGCCCATGAAGGGTTCCGTAGCAGCAAGTAACATATTTTTACGATTTAAGACGTATTAAAAAATAACTATCTATGATACCGAGACCGCTATAGTTTTAATTGAAAGTACATACTTTGGGGTATATACCACATTTTTTTTAGAATTATTTTAGTAATATTTCAAAAGTTACGGTGGGGGGACACCTCAAATATTTACTTTGTATTAGATTATCTCAAGACTGGGGGGTTTGATCTACATAGTTTTAAAGCAGTTTTTGTACATTTTAAAAGACCCTTTTAACGATACCCCTCACGTTGGGGTTAGTCCAATTTAATTTTTTAAATTCACTTTTCGTTGTATAGGACATTTTTTTCAAAAACATTTTTTCATAATTTTAAAAACCAACTTTTGAAACTTCAATATCTATCTCTGCACCAATTTTCGTGACAATCGGTGCAGTAGCGGCGGAGTACGAGCCTGGACGGACAGACGGACGGACGGACGGACTGACATGACGAAACTATAAAGGTTCCTTGTGGACTACGGAACCCTAAAAATAGTGATGGGTTGCTAGCCATATCGCCTATTAACATGATTTGCATTTTCGTCCATTCCCTCGATCGGCTTCTACGATCAGCGCGGGAAGAGAAACAACTGATACATTCTAAGTTTTTTCTTCCCCCAGACCTGCATAGAAGGAATGCCAAAATAATCCTTGAATACTCAATGGAGGAGCGAGATCTATTGTGATAAAGGATCTCATCTAGCTTACGTATTTTTATGTATTTGCTTAAGATTGTTATTTATTCTGGCAACATACAACGAGACTATGCTGCCAGTCTTTTGACCACGCTGCTGAGGGGTTTTTTAAATTTCAGTACTCTTTTATTAAATTTAAATTTTATTAATATCCTCATCAATACATATAATAAAATCGTAACCGATCGCTGTCTGTAAGTACATGGAAGATATATGAGAAAAAATATTGTCGGGAGCTTTTATTAGCGCAATAGAACCTAAAAACAATTATTTTTTGAATTTTTGTCTGTTTGTCTGTGTGTTTGTGGGCGCTAATCCCAGAAACGGCTGAACCAATTCAGTTGCGGTTTCCACTTTAGTGCTTGTTTTATTTCAATTATTTATTTGTGGGAAACAGGCTTGATAGTATGTTTATTTCAATCGGTTCATGATTCGTATTCATCAGATCTTTTTTAGTCTCCACTGCAGAAGCACGACCCTCTCTGTACTGCCAGAGCCATAAGTATATGAGCCAGAGCAGTCAATAATAAAAAAGTTATATTAATTTAAAGAATCACGGTTGATAAAATGTTATTAAATAACTGTTCAGATAGATTTGCTAAAAATTTAGTTTATTTAATAATATGATCTATATAATCATCAATCAATCAATACATAAAATAAATAGATTGTTTAGACAGCGAAGATGGCCTGGGTTAAGGTAAGGACCAGACCCCAGTACTTTCCTACCGCCTCCCGGACGGACCTGACGCTGGATCTACTAGGCGTATGTTAGATCCCGTCTGACATACGAGGCCCTTCTGTGATAGGTACGCATACCTACTGCTCGGACTCCAACAAGTGTCGACTCCAAAGTTTTTCCCCAGAAAACCTATGTTTTCGGTGCCGTTGAAGCCCCACGAGGAACATAACATAACATGAGGAATGCCGTAGTCTACCGGGACTGAAAGTGAATAGGCCTGGACACTTTCGTCTCCTACCTATGAAGAGACATGTTTGTAAACACTTAAATTACCGCTGGGCGGACTCACCCCGCAAAGTCCTCATTCCATCGCTAGCCAAGCTAGGTGCTGTTACTGAAGCGACACCTGAACTGAATTTCCAGCACTGGTGAAGCCTGACCTGGCTGCCACGACCACCAGCATCGAAATAAACTCTTATTATATAACTTACGGTACTCCTGGTGGGAGTACGCATTCTTAGCCTTTTCGTTTAATGTTGAGTGACACTGAGCGTGATCGGTACTTGGATGGGTGACCACAAGTGACATAATTTTTTTCTCAAGCTCCTCCGTGTTTCGGGAGGCACTTTAAGTCGTTGGTCCCTGCTGAAGGCAGCTTGAAATCTGACACCAATCTTGGCTACATACACGAAAAACTAAATTAAACTTAGTATTAGGCGGCGGCAGCACTCCGTTGTCGAGGGCCGCAGCACTGAGCTGCAGCCCCACTTCCGCCAAAAAGTGGACGGTGAATGAACTACTAGCAGCGCCGCTTCCTGCATAAGCATTTAGTTGTAGTTGTTTTTTTCGTGTGTGGAAGTGTGTGTGAAAGTGATACTGGGTTTATATTTTGCAAGGTGTCTATTATAAATAAGCCTGTAAGTATGCCTTTTTTGTACAAACATCTCCTCTCACTGGCCTACTGGAAAAGATATCTTCTGAGATAAGAAGTGCCTTTGGACTACATTTATTTTATGTATTCCCTGTATACATTTTCCGTGTACATATATTGATAAATAAATAAATAAAATAATAATTCGTCGTTATATTATAACATACATATTGTAATCGTGGGATGGGTGGTATTTAGCAGAAAACATAGCCGCTTGGCTACGTCCTGCCTGCTTTGGGTTGCAATTCTGTATTAATCATAGACTGATATTAAACATGATTTGTGCACATGATTGATTTATGTGCTCTTTATTTCTGATAATCAAAACTTAAATAAGCTCGCAGCGAATGGTCTCATTATGATATCATCACAATTTGATTAAAGATTTAGTGACCTGTACCTTTCTTTTAGCACTAACTGATACCTCTCTTTCCTCTTTTAGCCACCGCGGCAGCGGCCGGTGAGTGCTAGGAATGCTCTATTAATTTTACTAGGTTAGGGCAAACCTATAGCAATAAAAATCGTGGTAGTTGTCTAGGAAATTAAATTCGATGTCGAAAAAATCTGTATTCTAATAGACACCCAGTTACCATATTTCATTATGGTAACCCTACACCAAATCCTTATCATGCATGTGTCGCAGTTGTATTGTGTAACGGTTTTGTCAAACAGCGGATACCGCTCTTTTGTGAAACAGTAGCGGGAATCGTTTTCCGTTTGGAGACGTGGTTAGCGGTTTAAATGAACGTAACACGTTGCGCAATCTTAGACAATCCAGCTGAACGATATTCCGCTGTTTAACATAACCGAGCTGTAATGCCAAACAACTAGAGGTTTCCTGAATTAGCGGTTTATACCATCCAACTACGACATATAGTCCATGATACTGAACAACTTTCGCCAATGAACATAAGTATGAATATTGAATTATAAAAAAATAACTGTTTGGCTCCCATACAAGTTGACCGATAAGCTGAACCGATTTTGCATGGAGAGCAAAAAATATATTTTATATTTCGATATCTATTCCTTGGGGAAAGTTGTTCAGTATCGTGGACTGAATTCACCTTACAAAAAGCTGGCTGCTTTTTCACCCAACGGATTAGCATTGCTATCAAGCAAGGGAACGCAGCCCGCGTTATTGCTTCCAAGCCTCATGGGCAACATGACAATTTTTTTATTTAGTTCGAATAATAATTGAAGATTTCACACGTTTTGGGGCTAGCTCAACCAGTGTAATTTGTCGTTATTTGTTTATTTGTACAATTATTTTCTTCGGCATAATGTCAGTAATTTTATACGAAACCAATCTTTGATGAGTTATTTGAAATGTTCGGCTGCGAGTTGTTGAAATATAAACATGTTGCTTTCTTGTTCCAGATACACTAACCGAACATAGAGAAAAATTTGGAGTAAAAACGCTAAGCAACAAACTCAAAACATGAAAAAATTTATGAAATATAAGTACGAAGCATTGAATTTGCCGGACTTTGGCCCGAACATTGAACAAGAGAACCTAGACCAGGCTAAAACAGAAGTAACGGATAATAAGATTGAAATAGAGGTACCCCCAGCCTCCACTGTAAAGCATGAAATTAATAATAACAGAAGCGAGGCAGGAGAAACATCAGGTCACAATATTAAGCAAGATTCTAACAATAACGAAATATGGTTCGAAGTACCCCCACGCTCCCCTCAACCACATTCAGGTAATCTAGCTAATGATGTACTATTTGTATAATGAATGTAATATTCAAAATCTGATTTTTTTAAGATAATGCGAAAATTCTGTATAACCCAGTTAATCCTCTACCTCATTTTTTTCTTTCTACAGATTTAAATGCCGAGCCCGAAGTTAAAGATGAAGCAGAACGTGAAATTGATTTACACACTAATGAACGACAATCACTGCGTCCTAATTCGGAAACTATTGGTTTAAAAGAACACATTTCGGAAGATCAGCAAGAAATAAATAATAATCAACAACAGAATGATCATGACGATAGACCGTCAGCACCCTCAAATGCCCTCCCCAAAATATTTTTTGTCAATGTTGAATATAAATCAGAAAATGGGGATGTAAAACCAGAATATGAAGAGAATCGACCATCTGTAATAACACCGAATACGACACTGTCGGCTGTAAGCTCACGGCTTAAAGACTATATTAATAATTTCACGGTTGATGAAGAAGACGAATCTCAACAAATATATAAAAAGAAAGAAGTAAAAGAAAATGACGTATTAAATAATAAGGATACAATCATAAATAATAATACAATTTCAAACTCACCACATCCTCAAAATAATATAATTATAATAGACGATAGCGACGAAGAAAGTCCTAAATCGTCTGTTCCAGCCAATAAAAAGAAACATATACCAGAATTGGTGGATATTAAAACTGAAGTGCAGTTAATTTACATAAACAGCGAAAATGATTCGAAGCTAATAAAAAATTTAGTACCACCTACCTACTGCAGGGATTTTATAAGAGGATCATGCAAAAGAGGATCATTTTGCCTGTTTAGGCACAATATAATTTTCACCGAATGCAAAGAGTGGATTGTATCCAGATTGTGTCGCGATTACATGAACGATAGATGTCAGCGCGACTCCTGCATGTTCGCACACGCTACCCATTTCGAAAAGGAAAAGTTTTTAAGAACTGGTATTTTGCCGCCACATCTCATTACGCGCCTTAAGTGCGTGTTGACCAAGGGCCAGATCTCCCAATGCCATCGTAAGTATATTAATCTACGAGTAGCATGAAGGATCACACTGTATGTGTTTACTAATATTTTTTTGTTATATTGGTGACAGTTGTTTTAAATTAAGGTAAATACCAAGCAGAAGTGGAGCCCTTATTTAACACTTCGCCTGCTGAAAAATGCACCGTGTGTGTTTTGCGAAGAATGAAAACACATACGGTGCGTTTCAGCAGGCGAAGTGAACAAATTGTTAATTCGTAAATATGGTGAAAATTTCCATATTTCTCAATGTTAGGCACTAGATAGCCCCTTAAAATTATTTTATGAACTGCCGTTGAAACTATTAATGGCTTTAAAACTTGCCTCTGCCAAAAGTGGCCACTTTTGGCGGAGGCAAGTTTTAAAGCTAGACGGACTAATGTACCTAAATACTTTCAACGGTTGTTTATAAAATAATTTAAAGGGCTATCTAGTGCCTAACATTGAGAAATATGTAAATTTTCGCCACATTTACGAGTTAACAATTTATTTTAAATAGGGGCGCCACTTCAAGGTCATTTGCTTCTAACTACACCTTAAATGACAAATTTATTTCAAGTCCTCGTGGGAGCCAAAAGTTCTATTTTTTTAACATACAATGCGACCTACGTTATTTTGCGAGTTTGGATGTTAGTTACTCGATCACAAACAAAACAATTAGGAAGTAAATTTTGTGTATAAATTTGATGTATGTAATTTTGACTTGTAGATAGTTAATTAGTTGGACGAACACATATAATACTTATCATACCGGAAAAAATTTAATTCTTCATGATATTTTCAAATACCCGTAACTGCCTTTGATCACGCGAGAAATAATTACACGACCTACCTATACTCCATTTGGTGAGGTATTTAATAAATCTTCTTACTTTATAAAGTCTTTTTAATAAAATATACACTTATGAATAAAAAACCTTTGCAAATTATAAAATAATTATTTTATAAATTACAAATTGCATAATTGACTCTCCCATCTGCCAGCAGATGTCAAATGGAAGAGGATTCATACTCCACCGACAAGAGCAAGCCCTTAAATATAGATAAAAATTAAATAATTAATTTGTAATGTGTAACGATATTAATTTGTAAAGTGTATATTTCAATAAAAATACATGTCAAGGTCGTTTACTTAAGTACATTTATTTAAATACCTAACCAAATGGAGTATAGTAAAATAAATATGTGTGTTCTTCCAATGAAACAAGTTGTTTCTAATATATTTTTGTGTACTGGCCTGTATATACAGATCTGGTTTTTATTTATATGACGTCCGAATTAGAAGTATAATTTCATAACATAACATATTCCAATTATTTTTAATGACTCATTCCAGTGAATGCACTATTGTGCATACTGTTTACATTTACATGCTTATATAAAATAGCACTTCTGATCAAAACAAAGTTGATATATTTGGGCGGTGATATACGATATTCAAGTTGCCATAAGTTTTCCTATAAGTACTTTGAGTAGGTACTTCCTATAAGTATATTAAGTACTTATACCATTTTTACCATCCCTTACAAAACACAAATAACTTAAGTAACAGACAAAGCACTTGTATTTGGAAATTGAAAAAAAAGTTTAAGTAAAAAAAGTTATTGAATTTATTTTTAATAAAATTGACAAAATAACATAAAACTAATTGTGATAACTATGGGACATTTAAAAACTTACACGTCCATATTCATTTTATAACCAGACTGTGTACTAAATTCTGAGAGAAATCACAGCAAATATCTTCAGGAAACAACTTGTTAACTGTGTAAGTGTGTAATAATCAAACCTTTGTATACATATAACGGGTCTTAGCATGAACCTTTTTTTATTGTTTTGTCTGATGTGTCCCAACCCTAAAAAGGGTTCGTGTATAAGTCCGGTTATATATAAATCATGTGTTCAAAGCGCGATACTTTAAAAACCAATATACAAACCTGTTTGCGACATTATATTTTGGCGTTTTTTGATAAATTAGTGGTCTGATCATTTTGTTACTGTGTGTTTGTGTGTGTGTATGTGGCTAGCACTGCTGTGAGATTTATCAAGCCATAACATGCGAGTTTCTTACTGTCACGTTGGTTGATGATATACAATTTCGAATTAATTCAAATCATATTTTATATAGATATATAGAAACGATTCAACAGGATGATGTACAGATATTTAATCAAAGATCATGTAGGTACTCTGCGAGCGTAGCGATTTGGGATAATTTTTACATAATTTAATTTTCTTTAATGTTTTTATTCTTAGTTAAATAGTGTCATTATAAATATTTAAGTAAATCGTGTACTGTTTCTTATGTTACAATGGAATACGGATGTAGACTAAAAAAATATTTTAGCTCACCAAGTAGATTATTAAAAAAATATTGTATCCTTTTTCTTCTGTTTTCTGATTGGCAAATAATTACAAAGGTTCAGCGCATTTAAATCCGAACACCGGCCACTTACATACTCGAAAAACAACAACAACATTTAAATCCGCATGACGTCACTATTAAGTACGATTTTCACTTGACGGTGGCGTCAATCAACCCACTCCAAAACTTCGACGCGCTGTATATTATATATAACGTCTAACAAAATATACTGAAACTATTTTAAGGGTGAATTCAGTCCGTGATATTGAACAACTTTCCCCAAGGAACATATGTCGAAATATGAAAAATAATTTTGGGCCTCCCATACAAGTTGACCGATCAGCTGATCCGAGTTTCTATGGAAAGCTAAAAATTATGTTTTCAAATCAAATAGTTTCAGTATATTTTGTTAGACCCTGTATATGTATATGGGTTCATTATTTTTAATAATATAACTTACAGACTAAATAAATACGATTTCAGACCCAGTCCATGTGGACTGGGTCTGATAACTAATAGGGATGTTCCTATTCTAATTATAATGTTCGTATGTTGTAAATAAAAATAAATTTTTAGATAAATTTTATTATCAGATAATATGACATGGTTTTTGATATATCATCCGAACAAATTGTTTCTAAATTTCTATATAAAACATTGATGAACACGGCCAGCCGGCGTTTGAGCGCGTATACTATACCTATAGCGTGCACGTGCTGCTATTTAATATAAAATAATATATACACTGACCTACAATTGTTTGAACTTTAAATATAAATACGTCAAAATATAATGTACCTACGTAGTACATGTATATGTTGTTGAAATGTACCTGATTTTTAAGCTTTCAGTGCTTCTTATGTTTTCAAGCGATTTGGACCTTTTTTACATAATTTAATGTACCATTTTATTTATTTCACTACTAGCTGGTGCCCGCGACTTCGTCCGCGTGTTCAGTTTATTGCGCACATTGTTTGACAAATTGAAAAAAAATGACAGCTTAGTGCGTTATTTAGTATTTTTTTTTATTGCGATGCGGCACATATATCACTCGTATATTTTACTAGGTATACCTAAGGTATAGTAATTTACTCAGGCTAGTTTAAGTATATGTTTAGTTTTTATTTTCTACGACTATGTTAAAGTGACGCGAAAAAAAAGCAATGCGAATATAATATCTACAATATCTAAATACTTAAAAGTCTAAATGAGATTTCTTCACAGACTTAAAGCGTGAAGGATAATAATGTTCTTTGGGTAAGTTTCAATCTGTTTTCCTCATCAAACATATTTTGTTTTTTTAAACCAAAAACGGCTTATAGAACTTTAAACGTTGCCACATTTACACTCGCTTATTCTAACTATTGCTTTTGTAAATAATAATAATAAAGCTTTTTTACATAAGTATTTTAATATGATCAAAATATGTAATGCTAACTACACGGTGGGCAACATGGAGGTATAGATAAATTCCAAACCCAAACCCAAATACAAACCCAATCATAGATCCCCATCACAAGCTAGCCAATTAGCTGTTTAATTATTATGGGAAGATTTATATTTTACCTTTTTTAAAAACATTCCTAGGGGAATGTTGTTCAGTATCATGGACTAAATCTCGCTTAAAAATAGTTTTAGTATATTTTGTTATAAACTTGTATAATTATTCGTATGAAAAAGCGAAAATATGATAGTTTTTGGAAATTACTACATGCAGTGTAAACTCTATATAGAGTCACTGGAGGGACTGCACATTTTGCGACGTTATAGAGAGTTGTCGTAATATGGAGTGAAGAAAAAAATCAATATAATTTTACTATTAAAATATGTTTTTACTAATAAAGTACAAAGTTTAGACGATACAGACATTAATATTACAATTTTTTAACAACGCATATTGCTGTAGTCCATCGAGGCATGAAAAAGTCTTATCTTCGTGAGATTTTTTGTTGCCTGCCAAAACAACCTAACGACAGTTTAGCGGCCGACGTAAACACGTGCAAGTAATTACAACCAACAAAAGAATGAATTTCTTAGAATCTCTGGTACGTATGATGGGGTCAGTCATCGTAAATCCATGCTAGACAATAAAGCAACAAACAAAAAAATTAAAAAAAAACGGTACGCCTCTGCACAGAAAGTACTCTTTATTGCTTAATGATGACGTATTTTTGACGTTATTTGGAGTGGGTGCAACGCTTCATAGAGTGTATCATTGTATGGAAAACAATTCAAACCAACCAGAGCCAAGGAATTTCGACGTTATAAGGAATTGGACGTTAAATCGAGTAACGTTACATAGGGTTTACACTGTATTTGAGCCGTTCGAGGAAACAAGTGACCGTCGGCCATCAGCGCACAAACTTTACGATGCTATTTTTACGAAAATCATCGAAGTTACCCGTAACCCTATATCTAGGTCAGAACATTAGCTTTGCCATCCCACGTGGCAACACTGCCAGCCTTCTGGGCACGTTGCCGCAGGGTGAAGAACTATCTGGCTTTTATTTGTAAATAGTAGTAGTGTAGTCTAGTGTTTTTATTTATTTTTTAGCTAAAGAAATAATGAATTTTGAAACTAAAACAAAAATATAAGTTAAAAACATATAATAAGTACTATACAGTTACAATCGATATAAAATTTTCGTCCTCTCATACAAAATCCGTTTTTTATTAAATTTTTTTCGATTTTAATAACTTTTTTATAGAAAGTAGTTCAGTATAATGGATTGAACTTGCTCCAAAAATTTAGCAGGTGGATAAAAAGTCAGCCTGTATAAAACGAACAATGTAATAATAAAAAGTTACATCATATTAAAATTGCCAGCTCCAGTCACCACCATCAGCATGTAGCATGTATCCACAGGGCATAGCTCAACAACTAAGTCAGTGGACGTAAAAAGATGGCGCCACCAAATTTTTTTATGCTAGGACCGCTCTAACCAGAAACGCCGTTAATTATCGCGATGATGAATGTTTAAATTGTTTTTACTTCTTTCTTTCTTAATTCGGTAATGATCAAATACAAAGTAAAAGGGACATACCCGTAATAAATCGAACCACGGTATATACTAGATCATTGTAATATAATGAAATTATAATAACAGCAAAAACAAAAAAAATATTCGGCATACAAAAGCAAATTTTAGTGATCTAGTACTCGTATAGCCCGTGGTTCGATTTATTACGGGTATGTCCCTCCACGTTGTATATTCATATACTTAAGTAATACAAAATTTACACTCATGAAATAGAGTGTAGCAGCCTCAACGTCCATCCTGCTTGAAAAGAACAAGCCAAGAATGGGCATTGACGTTGACCGTTCAAGTGTGGCCACTCCATTTTGAGCGTTAATAACTACCACAATATTTATCGCGATCATAGGCATTGACGATTCTCGTTAGTGTGGCCCTAGCATTAACGTGTGTTATGGGCGTCATGTTAGTTCCAATTTTTACCACATTATGACGTAATTTCAAGCCTTAAATATTATGAATATTTAAGACATTTTACTCACGTAGTGTAGTCGGAAAAGGCCACTTACTATCGGTCGGTTTAGGCGACCATTTTCAGGACGAGTGTTAAATATTCATAATTAATTTATATCACGTCAATGTTAACAATATTATCGATCACTTAGTTTATAGATCTCCCTCCAACAACTCCAATAGACAGTTAATTTTCTACGGCTAAACTCCAACAGACAAATAAACTATCAGGTCTACCATGGTATAAAAAACAAGCTATTCTCTTTTCGCTATGGCCCCAGATTACGTCACGAATGTCATGACCACCACTTACTTACCACTGATTGTTTTTATTCAGTAAATTTAAGGACTTTCTCAATTAGTTAATAAATATAAAATATATCGTGTGAATTATCTGTTTAATTTTTAATAAATTTATATAAATCCATTTTTGCTCGGGTAATTCAATCGCACACACAGTGGCCAAGGGCGGATCCAGGGGGAGGGGTCATGGGGGTCATGACCACCCCCTGGGTTAGGTTTGCCACTGCCACTTTGCCACTTCACCATCCACAGCTGTGGATGGATGGTGTATGTATATGACGCAGTTGAATGGTATAATCCGCTAATTCACTAAACCTCTAGTTTTGGTTCTGTTTGGCATTACAGCTCTGTTTTGTAAAACAGCGAACCCTAATACGCGGTATGGAATGATCGACTTGTATTCATCTATGCGGCTAGAGAAGTGGTTGAACAATTATATCTAAAGAAATTATATACAATGTAGAATATCTACGAAGTGGCAATGGCGAGCGAGCGTGCCGCGGCAGCGGCCGGCGAATGCTAGAAAAGTTCTATCCATTTTACTAGGTTAGGGCAAACCTATAGCAATAAAAATCGTGGAATAGTTGTCTGGGAAATGAAATTCGATGTCGAAAAAATCTGTATTCTAATAGACACCCAGTCATTTTTCATTATGGTAACCCTACACCAAATCCTTATCATGCATGTGTCGCAGTTGGATTGTTTAACGATTTCGTCAAACAGCGGATTACCGCTACTGTTTCACAAAACCGCTAGCAGTTTGGTAACGTGGTTAGCGGTTTGAATGAACGTAACATGTTGCGCAATCTTAGACAATCCAGCTGAACGATTTTCGGCTGTTTAACAAAACCGAGCTGTAATGCTTTTTCGTGAATTAGCGGTTTATACCATCCAACTACGACATATAGACCTTGTGTAGGTATACCTAATATAGGTAGGTAGGTATTTTAAGTACAGTACTAACATTGGTTAATAAAAAACCTACTTTTTACTTGTATCTAATTATTATCAAAATTAAATTATAACTTCTTGTAACTTGACCACGACTATGTGACCCCCCCTGGCGCCAAAGCTGGATCCGCCCTTGACAGTGGCAACACTCCTAACTGCTGATGACATATTCTTGGGCCACGGAAAGATAATACTACTTATATTATAATATACCATGTGTTCAACAAACTCAGTGATCAACCTGTAAAAGAAAACATTTTATTGTGAAAGCAAAGTGTGAGAATCTGGAATGTTATTTGTTACAGCGGAGTGGAAAAGGCACAGACGGTTCCGAAACCAACCACTCTCACATGTACAACCAAATCTGTACCTTAATCCTGTAGCCCTGGACAGGATCGTGAATGAAAATACCCCTTCACAGAGGTATGTCAGTACTTTACTTTTGTTACAGTCTTAAAATCAGCGAATAGATCAACAAATAATGCCATTGTTTTATTATAGCTCATTATGTGTTTTGACTCTTTGCCATTTATACAATATGCGACCGTTCTCTTATCGAATCGAATAACGACTCACAAACTATGTAGGGATGTAACGACTGCCGGAGCGTTTGTTTAAGGTGAAGATATAGGCAAATGGCCTTGAAGTGTGAAATAAATTGTTAACTCGTAAATATGGTGATAATTTCCATATTGCTCTTCGTCATGCACTAGATAACCCTTTAAATAATGTCATGAACTGCCGTTGAAACTATTATTGGTGATCCGTCTAGCTTTAAAACTTGCCGTGGCCACTTTTAGCGGAGGCAAGTTTTAAAGCTAGACGGACTAATGTATTTACTTTCAACGATGGTTCATAAAATAATTTAAAGGGCTATCTAGTGCATGACGAAGAGCAATATGGAAATTATCTTCATATTTACAAGTTAACAATTTATTTCAAATGGGGGCGCCACTTCAAGGTCATTTGCCTATACCTTCACCTTAAACCGTTCTCAATGAATGAATGAACGAAGCGTATTAGTCATGCACTCACTGCCGGTTAGAACTGGCAGTGACGGGTTGATCAAAACAACCTCAAATTATTATGAAAATAATATGTAAATACACATTCTAATAATTACAGATAAGTATAGTAATAAACGAGCAAGTGCGAGTCGGACTCGTACATGAAGGGTTCCGTACCACCGTACAATGTTTTAAAATGCTGAAGAAACACGTTTCTTGTATGACGACCCCCTTTAATTTTTAACTTTATTTTATTTATAGTATTTGTTGTTATTGTGGTTATAGTAATACATAATTGGTGAAAATTTCAAGTATCTCGTTAATGCCATTATAAAGATCAAGTTAAAAACGCTGAATAAAATACGTTTCTTGTATGACGACCCCCTTTAATTTTTAACTATTTTTTATTTTTAGTATTTGTTGTTATAGCGGCCATAGTAATACATAATCGGTGCAAATTTCAAGTGTAATCTCTAATGCAAAATATAGCTATTACGGTTCACGAGACAGAGCCCTGTGACAAACGGACAGACAGACGGACAGACAGCGGAGTCACAGTAATAGGGTCCCGTTTGCACCCTTTGGGTACGGAACCCTAAAAATGGCTTCTAACGCACTACTTACGCAACTATTTAAGATTGATAACATTTTTAATTATCTTTCTTTATCTAACGCGATTTGGGGGGTTGATAAGGTGGGGGTGATCATATAAATTCTCTTTTTCTTACTTAAGTCCTTGTTTGTTCTATATGGATCTCACCCTGCATTTGACCTTCCCTTAGGTGTCAGTTATATGTATCTAGCCACAAATCATCTCAGATCTTATTTTAAACCGACTTCATAAAAGGAGGAGGTTATCAATTCGAGTGTATGTTTTTTTTATTTTTTTTATGTATGTTTGTTACGCGATATCTTTGCCAATTGTGAACCGATTTCGATGATTCTTTTTTTATTTGAAAGCCTTTACTACCAAATTGTTTCCATTTTAATTTGGTGAAGATATGATAAAGAACTTTGGAGATATGGAAGAAACTCCTAAAAAAATTTTAAGTCTGTAGTTTTTTTTTTGTTAAAACTTAATTATTAAAATAAGTGTGTAGCAGTTAGTAGTGTTATGACATAAAAACAAGTATATGTTTTCAGGCCCTCTGCACCAATTCCATCTGGTATGTTGTTACGGATCCCACCAGTCATAACATACCCGCCGCCTCCGCTGCCGGTGCGAGAGCCGATAACACCTGAAACCCTACTTCCTATGCAACCACAACCAGCACAACCACCACCACCCAGTAGCAGTGGTGGTAATGCTATGGCACCACCACCTTTTGTGCCACCGTCACCATTTGTGGCAAGTCCACAGCAAGTTGTGGCACCAAAGCCGTTTGTGGCACCACAGCAGTTTGTGGCACCACAGCAGTTTGTGGCACCACAGCGTCCGTTTGTGGAACGCCCGCCTTTTGTGGTACAACCAACTTGCCAAATGCCGCCTTATGCATATCCAGAGCCAGTAACACTGCCTCAACAGCAAAAAATTGCAGGTGGGTTTTACGAGTATAACCAACGAACCAGATTTACTTTATAACGAGCAGACTTGTGAAATTGATAGAGATGAGGTATGTACATATTCGACATACCTATCGAATATGTACCGCATATACCTAAATATAATTCTGTGGCGTATCAGGCGTATGGTTAATACGCTAGTCCGCAACGCCGGTACATCTGGGTTCGATCCCCAGCCAGCGCAGACAGAGCGCTGCCTAAAGCAGTATGGATAACAGTAGTAAGACTAATGTAGTCTCTGAAATAACTAGGTTTTAAAAAAATTACCCCCCTTCGGTCAAAGGCGGATCCAGGGGGGGGTCATGGGGGTCATGACCCCCCCCTGAGCTGGGTCCAGAACCTAGCTGGACCACTAATTAAAATTGTTAAACTAATTAAAACACTTATTAAAATATAGATTTTATGTACGTACCTTAAATGTTTAATTACTTGTATCTATGATTATACAAATTAAATTATAACTTCTTGTGACTTGATCACGACTCTGTGACCCCCCCCCCCCTGGTACCAAAGCTGGATCCGCCCTTGCCTTCGGTAAATTGACGCTATTGATGAAATGCCACAATACAATTTGTTGTCTGACTTCTGCGCTAGCGCCTAAGAAGCGGCAAACTTAGAACTAAAAGGGATTTAACATAATCATGTTATGTCATGGGGCAAAGTATAAAGGGATGTAATCACATCCCTTTATACTTTGCCCCAAACTGTAAACTCACGAACTCTCTTACAGCCCCCTATCTCGTAAACCCCTTCACCATTTTTCTTCATGACGTTTGGTACACAATTATGAGACCAATAGAGAGCTTCTCTCTTTTAGTAGATACACGATTATGAGACCAATAGAGAGCTTCTCACGTCCGTTCAACAAACTTGACTGCTACTAGTATTCCGCTCCGACCTGAAAACCTGCAACCCCTTGATCAATTTGGCTCATGTTCTAACTTGAAAATTTCGTCAGGTCCGCCAATGAGGATGCCACCAGTCATGCCATATTCTCCACAACCGCTGCAGCCGCAACAACCGATGATGCCGTTCCACATTCTACCACCACCACCTCCACCACCTTCAGAGCCACCATGCCCACCCAGCGGAAGCTTTGGTGATGGTAGACCACCCTTACCACTTTGGCCACCGCCAGTGGCACCAAATGGGCAATTTCCACCTATGGAGTCACAGCAGCCGCCGTTACCGCCCAAACGCCAAAGAAGTTCAGGTGAGTGCTATTTCTCTATTAGGGTAAAAACCAGGATAATTGCTCCTGGGGTATAGTTGCCACTAGCGTTGCCAGGCGTCCGGATAAAGCCGGACATAGTTAGGCTTTTTTATTGCGTGTCCGGCCAAAATAAACGGTGTCCGGCTTGTCCGGCTTTTAGGCTTTATACATTTCGCAAACGAGAGAGTGCCGAGCGTGGCTGAGCGCAGGCGAGTCGACTGTTGGTCGCTCCCGCAGTCCGCAGTGAATTTAATTTTGTTTGACTGATGACTTTGACTGATTAATTATAAAGTACTTAGACTGATTTGGCATTTGATTTGGCATTTTGTATTTCATTAGAATATGAGAAGATTTATTGCAATTATTAAAAAGGTTGATTTTACATACAATTTTCATGTCGCAGGTACCTATTAATACTGAAACACAAAATTCTCATTGATGTAGGGTGTCCGGCCTTTTTACCCAAATGTCCGGCCAAACTGGTCTGTCCGGCTATTAGGTTTGGCGACCTGGTAACCCTAGTTGCCACGATTGTAATTATTAGAGTTTCACGAATGAATCGCATGCTAATTTATTAATCTATTCGAAATTTCTATCACTAACTTGACCGTGTCTTATGTCTTTGTGCTATTGCATAGGAAGGCAAAATGCGATCAAAGTTTTTGCGTTATAGATGTCCTGTTTCAAGGCGAAGCATCTATCCTAAGCGTAATTTACATGGATTAGACTATTCATTGATTAGCTATCTCCTATGTGGGTTAGATGTCCCAAAATATAGAAGTTTGCAAATTGCTAATACTCTGGAAATATAAAAGATATTGTTTTTTACTTTTCATAAATTTGTAGATGACAAAACTAAAGTATTATTATATACAGCCAGTATAACAAATAAAGTATTTTGCTTTTTGTACTAAGATATACGAGTATAGAGTGATTTCAAAAAGTGTGACTATCCGGCTTTTACCCTAATCAGCGATTTATCACAAACTGATGGTTCTCTATTTCGTCTCATAAATATTTTATCCATAATCTATATCATTGTCTGATATTATTTATACAACTTTATTACGAATGTAATAGGCGGACTTAAAGCGATAGGCTTTATCTACCAGTCAACCCACTGGTGATGCCAAGAAAAGAAAACTAATAGGAGGTGCAAATTATTTGAATATGTACCTCACATACCTAAATATGACGAACTCCTTCGTTAATAGGTACTGTAGTCTAAGACAAATTGTATTGGGCGATAAATAATAAATAAATAAGTACAAAAAAAAATTATGTCTCCCGGCGCGTATTACTTTGGGGCTATAATGCAAAAAATTACATAAACCTGTAAAGATAAAGGGTCAAACGCACTCAAATCTATGATAAAAAAAATTATAAATTCCTGAAAAATCTGGGAAATTTACGGAAAAATATGTAAAAGTGACAAAAATTATGTAAAATTTCCTAATTTTTCGTAAAATTTCATATTTTTCCGTAAATTTCCCAGATTTTTCGGGAATTTTACAGGTTTATTTAATTTTTTTGCATGTAACTTAATTTTAATAGCATAGCTCGATTTTGTAATTTGTCCTTTTCTAAATGTCCTTTAATGAAATGACATAATTATCTTATTAAGGAGGTTGTAATATATTTAATTTTAACTTTGCAGCGACGGTGAGCACCAGAGACGAAAAGGGGCCTGCTCAGAAAAAACCATGTCAAGTTTCTGACTCTTTGTCACAAGTACGTCTCAATTATGGCAATTCCCAAGAGGTACGCAATTTACAAATTAACCAACTTTTTACTGGCAGCATATATTTACCTGATTCTTTCGTGTTCTACATTGCAATTAGTTTCGATCATTTAGCTGTTATGTGCCATTAAATTGCATTTAAAATTTACATTTTCAAATTACGCGCGTAATTTGCCGAAAACGAGGGACGCCATATTGCTCTGTGATCATGACGTCATAGTTCTGCATGTAAACAAATGCGCTGATGTATGTATTTTACAATTGAAACTTTCAAGTTTACACGGGCGCATGCATGACATCGTAATACCATGGCGGCTGCTATTTGGTGTATAAAAACAGATTATAAAATCTAAAAATTTTTAACTAATTTTGTTATTTTATGAATAAAACTAACATTTTCCAAAGCTATCTCAAAAATATATTTTTAGATTTTTTCTCATATACAACTTCGCAACTTTTTTCTATCCAGTTTTTCAACAATCGTGTTTTTGAAACAAAATATAATGACTAAATTAGTCCTGAACTTTGCTGTGTTTTTATTTCAAAGTGAGTATTTCGTTAATGTTGATAATATTTAAGATCGCTCTAAGTTTTATCAAGTTCATACGCGGTCTTCAATACCCGTGCGAAGCCGGGGCGGGCTGCTAGTAACTTATATATGAAAGCAGGTCCACCATATTCATGATGATCATTGACATAGGGCGCATACTTAGGGATTAAAAAGTCGAGCATTTTTACTCAAAATGCAAAACAATTTTTAGCGAGCCCTGATCTTTCGCTCCAAATCAAGCTAACCACTCACACAATATATCTAAGAAGGCAACCAGAAACACGGTATAATAGGAGAGAGAGAAAAGAAGAGATAGATAAATGTATGATATATATCCTGCTGTGACTATCCCTATTATTATGAAAGATGTGATTCCATTTGATAAAGTACCTACCTATATAATAATTTTTTTTTTTCTTACAGATCCTGTCACAAGAAGGCAAAACTTAAATTCTTCAATCGCCCGTAATAAGTAATAAAGGGTATAAAGAAATGGTTGAGTCTCAAGCAGAGATACTCAAGTAATGAAGATACCAGAACAGATTTTTAAAATTATTATCATTAGATATTATTACAACTCTTGTCAAAAAGGTTAGGAAATTATCTTCTGTTTATTTTTAATTGACTTAACCGACTTCAAAAAGAAGGAAGGCTGGGAGGTTATCAATTCGGCTCTTATGGTTATTTGTATATTACGCGATATTTTCGCCAATTGTGAACCGATTTTGATGATTATTTTTTAATTTAAATTCTTTACTACCAAGTTGGTCTTAATTTGGCGAAGATATGATGAAGAACTTTGAAGATATGGAAGAAACTCCTCTAAGAAAATGAAGTCGGTTAATTTATTTTAATAAATTTAATTAATTTACAATATAAGTTAAATTAAAACGAAAGAAGACAAACAGTGAAAGTAGATATAAAAAATGTGTAGTGCCACCACTATATCATATCACCGATATATTTGTGGGACTACACAATGTGTTAACTCGGCAGCGTGGCCAAAAGGCTTGCAGCATTGCCAAATTGTCTGTGTTTTAGTGTTAAGTCCGACAATTGTAAAACAATTTATATTGTGGAACTACAAAGTTTAAATAAATAAATAAGTTGTATCGATACCATTGATTTCAAAAATCTTCTACAAGGCCTATCCTTGTTTAATTAAGAGTTTAGATGTGGTTAGTATGTGGTTAAATAAAAAACTCTAATGTATAGCCTTATTGAAATTTAAAAAAAAAACAAACCCGAGAAACGCAAGTTGAACTCGCGTGGACAGGGAGTAAGTAAATATATTATTATATTATTCATATCATATTATTATAACGAGCCATTTGTATCCCGAATCAAAGCCAACTTTCAAAGGCACTTATACGAGTATAGTTTGATACATATGTTAATAAATAATGAAATAATCTTATTTCATTATTTAGTTTGAGTACCTTTGTACTACTAAATCTTGAATGCCTAAAAATCTATAAAAATATGTTAATTCAGTAGTTATGCGTTGACTAAAAAAAATAAATTTATTCCGTCTATTAGATTATAATTTGAAAAAATATTGAAATAATACGTTTTTATATATTTTCAACAAAAAACAAAAATGACAAAGATACAGCGATTTCAAATTTTGCTCGACGTTTCAGTACAATTTTTACAGTACGATGACGTCACAAACCTCCATTATGGATCTTATATTCTCTGTATCTTTGACATTTTTCTGTTCATTATTTTTGGATACCCAATCTTACTGGCAGACTGAAAGAATAATATATTTCTGACACAGTACTTTTTATACCCGAAGAAGTTTTCAAATCGACGGCCATGTTTATTGTTATAATTATAACCAGGTATTATTACTTTTGTATAGTATTGATATGACAATTTTAGCAATCTCTACAATGCCCCTATGCAATAACTACTGAGGCAAGGAATAAAACCATTGAAATAGTTCAAAAGTATCATACAAGATGGCGCTGACACTTCCTACATCTCGATATCAAAGTTCCTGCGATTGGTTGCATATAAACCAAAGAAATTATAAACAATCTAGAATCAAAGCCGTTCTCAAAAAAGATACCTAAGTTGTAGATGTCCCTTTCTATTCTATTGCACTGTCAGTTTACGGGAAAGGGACGCCTACAATTTTAGGTACCTACGATTTTTCGGAACGTTAGGTATTTCATCATAAGCGTTATGGAAATATAAACTTTATGTACGTCGCATTAAGTTTAATTTTGAATGTTGTTTTTTTTTTTGAGATAATTACTTGTAGTCATTCTAGATTGATTTTAATTTCTTTGATATAAACAAAACAACCTCAGTCAATACACCGTCGGAGCCAGAGTTTTTGGCGGGAAGTCAAGGGGTTCGGTTGGGGTTAGGTTTAAATTATTTTACAAATTGATTTTAGTGGACTTTATACTAGGAAATTGGTGTTGTTTGGTGTTATAAATGCTCATAACATAAACAATGTGTGAAATAGTTAAAGTGGACAGTCATAGTACGGCTGTAGTGATATTTATTTTGCGGACTGTGTGGGCGTCTTCGGGCGTCGTCTGCCACTCAATCGTCTATGTAAACCAGTGGACTTGTATAGATTTGTCGCCAGAAGCTCCCTTGCAGCAGTCAAAGGCCTACACCACCCTTTGATTGTCTAGTTAGGATTAGGTTAGTTTAGGATTAGGAATAAAGAACAAAATTAAAGATAGGCTCTAAAGGACTTGTATCCAGAGCCGTAAAATTATTTAATTAAAAAAAACCGTCGGAGCCACGGTTCCCTAGGCACAACACAACACCACACCTTGCGCCATCTCGCTCTCGCTACAAAATTCTTGTTAAAACGGATAAGATAGATGTAATCAATTTTGTCTCATTGAAATAAAAATAATTTAGTATAAGATTAGGAAATTAGAATAGAAATAAGGTTTATGGTGAAATTAAAAAGTCATGTATACAATTTAGTCCATTGAAATAAAAAATCAGGTAAAGCGCGTTTCGAACTTATGTGGACAGGGTAAAGGTACGATAAATATATTAATAATATATTTAGATAAACCACTTTCTTATACCTAGTTTTAAAGAATCCCTTTTATTTGTTTTTCTTATTCAAAATATTAGGTTATGGCAATTTTTGACTCTTTATATTCAATATTTTTAGAACCCTTTCGCAAACGACCTTTTGAAGGTTTTTTTTGTGTTAAAAGGAACTTGTTACCTAGTTATGTAATGTGCTCAAAAATAATAAATTGATAAGGACAAATTATACCGATTGAGCTAGCCCTAAGTTTTGAACTTGTATTATTTATGTATGTACCTATCTATCATCCAAAACACAGGGCAATTTGAAAAATACATTTTCCAACTTGCCCTGGCTGGAGATCGATCCTAAGACCTCTGGCGTGGTGGAGTAGCGTTATCCAATTCGCCACAGAGGTCGTCGGATTTATCTAATCATATAAAAATATACAAGTATACTTATGGACTCGTAAGTACATGTGTTAAAAGTACAAGATAGTAGAACAGAATTTCTTACTTTCTACTTATCTACCTCGAAAACACTATTCTACTATTCTTCTACTTATACCTAAGTATGACTTTTACTGTGTACTTATAAAAAAATACTAGATCGTAATAAATGTATTTTGTGTGTTGGTAATTTAAATGCCTATCTACTACTATTTGTTTATTTTGAATTTAAATTATGTTTCCATATAGATCTATAACGAAGTAATTGATGCTAACCTACTCGTACATTCCGAGACAAATAAAAACCCATGATTGATTTAAACGTAAACGCAAAAAGAGAGTAAGTATTATATATTTTACATATCTGTCTGTATGTCTGTTTGTCACATCGTAACTTCCGAACGGATGAAACGATTTTAAATAAAAAAGGTGACTGACTCAATTAAATTGAGAAAGAAACTAATTCTCGTGCATGTTTTGTATTGTATACTTAAAATAGGCCAATAATGTAACTGTAACATTGCTCCATAATACAGAATAAAAAACAAGCCAAAACGTTGAAACTGTTCTGGCTATTTCTTCTCCAATTCGCTAGGTCTTTGGCATCCTTGGGTGACCATTTGACATGCATATATTTGGAAAAGAAAAAGCGGGAAAGCGCACCCCGGGCTCCGAAGCAGCACAGCTGAGGATGCAACCGGAAATGCGCTAGGATAAAAAAGGAGAAGAAGACAGAATAAAAAACTAGGCAGAAGAAAGAAAAATGTGCTCGAACAAATGATATGATCGTTCTAAAAATAAAATCTAGCCTTAGTATTAGCATAAAAATATTTCCCGTGACTCAGATATGTCTACGCTGAGGTCACTGCAATATTTGTATACTACTATTTATACAAGTATCTCGCTCCGAAACTGTGAACTCGCGAACCCCATATATCTCGACAACCCCTTGAACGATTTGGCTCATGTTAAAACTTAAAAATGATATTGCCTGCGTCTACACAACTACCAAATTCTATGAAGCTCCGATCAACAAGTTTGTTTGCTAGGCAAATTAACTAAACGGGCAAGTGCAAGTCGGACTCGTACATGAAGGGTTCCGTACCTTCGTACAATATGATGACCTCCTTTAATTTTTAACTTTAACTTATTTTTAGTATTTGTTGTTTTAGTGGTCATAGTAATACATAATCGGTGTGAATTTCAAGTATTTAGGTAACGCCATTATAAAGATCTAGTTAAAAACGCTGAAAAAATACGTTTTTTGTATGACGACCCCCTTTAATTTTTAACTTTTTTTTATTTTTAGTATTTGTTGTTATAGCGGCTACAGTAATACATAATCGGTGAAAATTTCAAGTGTCTAGTTATTACCGTTCAAGAGATAGAGCCCTGTGGCAGACGAACAGACAGCGGAGTCTTAGTAATAGGGTCCCGTTTGCACCCTTTGGGTACGGATTCCTAAAAAGACTACTAGTAGTACTTGATATCCGTAGCGCCATCTATTATTATTTATTTTTCTAGAGAAAGCCCTGACTTTCAAGCGTTAACCCTCAATAATTTCAAATTGCTGAGATTTTCATCAAACATAGCTACTCGTAACTATGAACCACCGCACGGGAACTTGCTTTCACGTAAAAAAACCGCATTGAAATCGGTCCATCCATTCGAATGCTACGATGTCACAGACAGACAGACATACATACAGACTGTCAGACAGATAAACAGACAGAACGACAGACATTAGCATCCAACTTGTCTATAACACTCCTCTTTGTGCCGCGGGGGTTAAAAATACTTGAGTTATTGTCTAACAAACATACATACTAGTTAGTACGTAGGTAAATATATATTATACATACAAACACCAGATTGTTCATATAGACTCCGAGAACTGCATGTTCAAAAATCTCACTACGGCAGGATATTTATCTAAAACGCCAAATAAGAAGAAAGCGCGTAAAAATGGAAATAAAAGAATCTTCACGTATGACTACTCGAAAACGGCACACATGCATGTGTATGGTTTCGTATGTTTCTCAGCTCTGTCTAACACGGCCACTGCGATTTAGAAACCGTAGAATGGCCACACGGACATTGGCCCACAAGCTAAGGTTAGCAAAACAGATAACCTAATAGAAAATGGAAATCAGAAATAGCCTAAGGCAGAGACACAAGCAGACTAATAAGCAAAGTACCAACCTGCCCATGACATCCGAATGCTTCACTTCATAGCAGAGTTTTTTCTCAGCCTCCTTCGCCGTCACCTCCGCTCCATCCTCGGGCGTCTCCACCTCCTCAATAAAGTTCTCCTTGTTCCGCCCATCGCTCTTCCCTCGCTTCTTTTGCTGAAGAGAACACATTGTAATATTATAAATATCACTCGGGATGTAAAGCAGCGCAGATTGGGAAGTGAACCACCAGATACAGCTCTTTATCTTAAACTCGAAGGTCCCGTTGATGTTTTAAATGATTCCTACGCTATGCCAGATGTTATTAGGCGGCTTGAAAAGTTGAAACATGACGTAAGTATTAGACACTAACACGTGTTGAAAGCCGTTACACACTTATCAGTCTTTGACAGTGGACCCAACAAACACAGATAGGATGTGATTCACACACACAACACGTAAACACAAAAATTATGTAAATCCTCAGTTTGAAAGAGATATAACGATGATTTATCTAATTGATCTTACGCAGAAGAGCCGCAGTAACATCTGTCTCATGGGTTTCTCAATTTTCGCGGTATTTATGAATGAGGAGCGACACCGGTGTCCGGGAGACGTAGACTGAGGTGTTATGAATGAGATGGTACGCGGTGTCTCGCGGGTATTTCCGGCCCACTTGACCGCCGTGCCAATGGATCGATGTAAAAATCTGTTTCATAACCCTGCCACTGATTTATTTGGCCGCGAAATGAGTAAGGTTAAGGTTAAGATACATGCTGAAGAAGTCAGGGATTCAAACTTCCAAGTAGTAGGGTAATTCCTGAAGGATTCCCTCTAATATGGTTGAGTTCAGCGATGGCTGATCCACGCGTCAACTCGTGAACGGGTGCCGCCAGTAGGGACTGGTCAGCTCGGACTACTCAGTGTTACTTATTTCTGTAAATTGGATTTGGCACTCGTTCGCAAGCTTTACATGTTATATTGTGATAACATAGTATTTTTACATGTTATATTGTGATAAAATAGTATTAGGCATAATATTTATCTTTGTAAACTGACAAAGCCCTCCCGGCGCGTAGGCAACCAATACTGTGTAAATGAGTTTCTTTTGGCGTTTCTTCTCAGCAGTGGTCGTTGCGAAACGAAACGTATCGTAGTATCGGTAGCTTTTCCACTAAAAATAATGACCTTCAATATGTGATATATTTATCCTACATTAAATAAAAATTTTTGACTTTGGATCGGGGAAAATGAGCTATGATGATGATGCTAATACCCAAGATAGTCCGAGACTCCACTGAAGCTAAGAAAAGATAAACTTACTGAGTTTTGACAACCAATAGGATTTTGATATCACTAGACAGATACCTACATGGGTTTGTTCTTTGACCTACTTATGTTAATTATTAATTTTCACTTATGTCTCTTGTTATTTACTTTACTTATGTCTATGTTAATTATTACTTATGTCTCTTTCGATTGGTCAATAAATGAAATGTCATTGGTTGTTGTTATTCTAGTACATTCCCGATTAGCTTCAATATTAATGGTCTTGCGGTCATAAGTATTTTTTTATTGTACATAAAAAGACTCAATAAAAAGACAAAGGCACTCCAGGAGTGCCGCCAGAAGTGAAAACTTGAGAGTTGTCGGTTTCGGTAACAGTGTCGCGAGTTCAATGGTTTTTTCCCATCTTACATATACAAATGTAAAAGGAGCCTCGACCTTACATTACATTAGAAGCCCATGCGCACGAATTAACACTCGAGAATAACGGCCTAATGGCGCATTACAGTATTTAGAGCTCGTTATCGGGAGCTACGTAAATCATAGACAACTCGAGATGGCGGGAATACCTTCGACTACGAGTGTACATTCAGGCTTATGAGATTAGACAACCCAAACTCGATCCCTTTATCTTTATGAATTTAAAATAAAAACCGGCCAAGTGCGAGTTAAACTCGCGTGGAGAGGGTTCCGTAAATTTGATTGAATTCTTATAGGTTTTCCTGTAATCTAAAAGCAATAAACTACATTTTGTATTTTTTTCAAAATTTTAGACTCAGTGGTTTCGGAGATCTGGGGGGGGAATGGTCAATTTTCGTCTTCTTTCATGAATAAAATCAAAACTTTTCATTTTACAATAATAACAAAAATATATTTGAGATCCTCATAAGCCCTTTCATTTGATATATGTCACAGTAAGATTTGCAAAACTTATTTTTTAATTTCTTAATTTGTCCCCCGAAAATGACTCTTATTTTAAAAAAAATATTTATTTACTTTGCACATACTCGTATGTGTTTGGGTCATAGGATTACAACATTCTACCAAATTTTACCTGATTCGGTCCAGTAGATTAGGAGCAAATTGGCTGTGACAGACGGACGGACAGACAGACGCACGAGTGATCCAGGGTTCCGTTTTTTCATTTTTTGTGCGGAACCCTAAAAAGAAATATAAGTGCTATTTTTGAAACGCGGATTCACGTAAACAAATGATTTTTCCTTAGAAAATAAACGGGCCAGTACGAGTCGGACTCGTACATGAAGGGTTCCGTACCACCGTACAATGTTTTAAAACGCTGAAGAAACACGTTTCCCCCTTCAATTTTTAACTTTTTTTATTTTTAGTATTTGTTGTTATAGCAACCACAGTAATACATAAGTTTCAAGTGTTTAGCTCTTACGGTTCAAGAGATGGAGCCCTGTGACAGACGGACAGACAGACGGACAGACAGACGGACAGACAGACGGACAGACAGACGGACAGACAGACGGACAGACAGACGGACAGACAGACGGACAGACAGACGGACAGACAGACGGACAGACAGCGGAGTCTCAGTAATAGGGTCCCGTTTGCACCCTTTGGGTATGGAACCCTAAAAACGTTCGATTAGTGAATCCGCGTTTAAAAAATGGCACCATTGTCTTGCACGCGCGTTTTACTACCAGATTCGAAATAAAAAAAAACATATGTTTTGTATTTACGTCGTATCCTGCCATTTTTGTTCGTTTAATATATTATACTATGTTGTTTTCAAAAATAAGTGATACAAGCATTGATATTATACTGGTGTATAATATCAATGCTTGTATCACTTATTTTTGAAAACAGTTATTGGTCTAACACCACCAGATATTTCTAATGCAGCAAAGGACATTTCTAACCAAGTATTACCAGAAAAGTCGAGAAAACAATATGAAAAGGCGTACCAAGATTTCATTAATTGGAAAATATCAAAGAGTAGTACATGGCGGCAGATGGAACACATCTGTTGCTGAAAGCTACATTAGTGACTCTATGGCCAACAAAATCCAAGTGTCGAATCAAATTTCAAATTCGATAGAAAATAAAAATAATGAAAGCAGAAATACGAGTATAAATATTCCGAGTACATCAGGAGCTGCCAACATTCAACAAGCTGCAAATATTCAAGTGCATTTCAATAATTTTACGATCCAAAATGTAAATAATTATTACAATAAATAATTATTTTATTACATATAGGTACTTAGCTTGTTTGTATTAAATATACAGTAATGAAACTTACCATGAATGTACCCACATTCGATAAACCCACATTCATGTTTTAATACCCCTTATTATACCACAGTTGCATAAATAACTATTATCATTCCACCCGTTAATAGTTTATTTCCGTCCTGCAGTATTATTGTTGGCAGTTAATGCTGAAATCGAGAACAAAAGACCAAACTATTGTTATAATGCGTGTCTTGGACTGGATTCAAATGGCGGGTCGCGCGCCGCTGGTGAAATTATTTTGTCTTTAGTTTGCCCATAGACTCGCGTGGAACATAGACTAGTCAAGTTCCAATTGAAGCTAAACTGGGTCACATATGGTACTTAAACTAAAACTTTATTTTTAGGTCAATTGAAAATAGATCCACGAATAAACTAACTTGTAATTCTTCAAATACGACTATCTTCATATAACAATAAGAGTTCCTTGTTTCTTGTCGTGTGTGTAAGTGAAAAGACATCTTTGTTTTTTTTTTCATTAGACATTTGAGTGCGTTTGACCTCTATCTAGTCTAATGGGAAGCTAAGATGAAGTTTAAGGTGTTACACGCAGACTAAAAAAATGCCTATTCACTCTGGCCTTAAAAACCCTTAATCATACGTATGGGGAAACACCGACACAGGGAGGGAATTCCACACCTTAGCGGTTCGCATAATCAAAGAGGAGGTGAAACGAGAGGTACGATGAGGAGGAATATCTACCACAAATGGGTGGAATCCCTGTCCACCTCGTGTTGTCCGATGGTGGAAATGTGCAGGGGGAATTAAATTATGCAATTACTGCGCACACTCCCCGAAGTGCAGCCTGTAGAAGACACACAGACTTTGCTACTAGTCGGCGATGTTCTAGGCTCTGGAGCCGTCCTACCGTAAGCATCTCATCACCAACGAGTCTTCTGGCACGTCTGTCGATAACTTTCAGGGCTTCGAGCTGATAGCGGGCAGATCCATTCCACAAGTGGGAGCAATACTCCATACATGAGCGGACTTGAGCTGTGTAAAGGCTCAACAGTTAGTCAGGGATAAAATACCGTTGGAACTTAGAGAGGATGCCCAGTTTTTTAGAAGCAGTCTTAGCCCTGAACTCTATGCAGCTACCGAAGTTAAGATTTGATGTGAGGTCGATAACGAGAAGTTCGAGATGACGGGTAACAGGTAGCGGATGGTGACATTCAAATGGGAGATTTTTGGTATGCATTTGTCGGCTGATATCGTTGGTAGGTACGAAAAAGTCACATATGACAAAATATGTATTGACTGCCGAATCGATGGTCTGATTTTGGTCAAATTTAGTAGGCATATAGGAAATATCAATAGAATTTTCAAGTTCGTTGGGCAACAGAATCGGTTCAGTAGTTTTTGAAATATTAATAAAAATGTCCACGATTATATAGCAAACGAAACCATAGCGCATTCTAACTTTGGATAGCGCCATCTAGGTGTTACTTAGGGAACTGAATTGTGTTAGAATCGCGAGGTCTAAGTTCGCGGTGAACTACTAGTTTATTTCGTTACTAGAGAGTACTTTCCTTATATATCGCTACGAGGTTCAATAAAAAAAACCCTGTATGGGTGGGCATGTACTGTTGTGTGAAAATAAAAACGACAGTTGGACTCTATGGTGTTCGTTGATGTCGTTTAGCCCAAAGAGCAATAATTTACCTTATGTACCTTGGGTGGTTTAGCACGTCTATTGTAAACGTCTATGGCTCTACAATGTTAACTTATCATTCTCAGCTCCAATTTGCATATGTCAGCATCAGCACAGGAAATGGAACATTCAAACATTTTCAAGTCTGAATGAGTCAGCGATCTAATAAATAACACGCTTTTTAAATTTTAGCCGGCAGTTTATATTTTGGGATGCCTCTAATTGACATAATTCTGATAAAAATGCTGTCGAAACGGAATTTCGTGGATATTTAATATTTGTGTGATTACTAACACAGTTTTATTTTTAAACTAGTGGTTCTATGAAAACAGTAGACCTCGCGAGCCCTTGTAAACCATTGCAATAACCGACTCATTCCTCTTTGCTCTGGTTTAGTAAAGCTAATTATGCATTAGTATAATGCAAATCCAAGTCAAAAAAGTAATTTGTGCAACAAAATTAACGAAGAAAGTTCAATTTTAAATCGAATTTCAGGTGCTTGATTTTTCCAATACGTTTACCTATGTAGACTTTCATAAAGCAAAATAGGGGTATGAGTTTTAGCGATTACTCGCGTTCCTCTGGTCCTAGGAAGTCGGAATCTGATTTCTACGAGTTCGTGTTGTGAAGGCGGAGAGGACTGCGTAGTCTGATTGGTATAGGTAGGTACAAATTTCCCGAAAAAAAATTTATTTATTTTTATAAAAACTTACATATAATATAACGCTAAAGCAAACTTCCCCTGCTTTCCCTCCTCCACTCTCCCCTTTTAGAATTTTTTTTCGCAACATCTTATATAGGATAAAGTCCTTTTCAAAACAATCAAAAGTTAAATAAGTTGCCATATAAGTTTTAATTATATGGCTTGTGTTGTTGTTGAAAAAGATAAAGGAGAAGAAGAAAAAGCGGAAAAGCGCACCCCGGGCTCCGAAGCAGCATAGCTGAGGATGCAACCGGGAACGCGTTCAGATGAAGAAGAAGAATTATATGGCTTGTCTCCTATAGTGAAGTCGGACACATCGAGTATTTTCAACTGTTCCAGATTCACAACAATTTATTGTTCCGTTGCGGCGACGCGATGCAAAATTCACAATTAATTAGGATCAAAAATAACGAGTTTATCGCTTGTCTGCCCGATCTCAGCTCGGAGCGGTGCTTTGAAGCATCGCGCGATCACCGATTGATTTAGACAGCCATAACATGGGCGTAGCCAGGAGTTATTGAGCGGTTTAATTTAGCTAGCGCTGTTTAAGTCTTGTGTGGGTCAAATTTAGTAATTGTATTACCTTTTTCTTGTTGGCCATTGATTTGAAATTTTGTACACATATCTTATTCTGTCCTCATCTCTATTGTCAAATAGAGATGAGGATTGGGTCCGAGAAATATTATTTTATTTAGGCCGTCAGTTAGTATGGACCCATATTTTTCTGGTTATTGTAGGAAAAAAAAACAAAGATAAAGCGCATGGAGGTTTTGGAGTGGGGTGGCTTAACGTCACCGTACAGTGAAAATTGTACTAGGTAAATCGTGACGAAATTTAAATGTGCTATGTCTTCGTCATTATGACGATGAAAAAATAAAAAAAATACGTATTCAATATTTTTTTAATAATCTATCTGATTAGCCAAAAAGACACATCCATAATAGCATAAATACTTCTTAGTAAGTTCTTCTCCATTTTGCAAGGTCTTTGGCATGCTTGGGTGACCTTCTTATATTTAAGAGCTGGGCTTTTGTCGGTGGAGTGCTTTCCATGTCTCTCTTTCTTCCGCCAAGTTTTTAACCTACTTATATGTTTTCACGTTTAATTTTTTCTTTATTTGATCGAAAAAATTGAAATGCATTTATATTTGGAGAAGAAAAAGCGGGAAAGCGCACCCCGGGCTTCGGAGCAGCACAGCTGAGGATGCAACCGGGAACGCGCTTAGACGAAGAAGACTTAAGTAAGTGTGAAGGTTATGTACAAGCTTTTTCTTCTTATTTAAGAGCTTAGTGGCTCTTGTCGGTGGAGTATGCGCCAAACTTCACGGTTCTCTGCCTTACTTTTTAGTACTTGATACGACATGACCCCTGCTTTATGTACAAGCTATAAATAAGTAATTATTATTACGGAAAGCAACTCTTTGGGCAGGCCGCTTCCATTTGTCTCCGCTAGTGGAGCTAAACTAAGATAGATTTTTTTGCCTTGCCCCTTCCTAGCTACGCCCACGTCTCTAACGCTTGGAGATAGGTTTATGAGATTTTGAATTTGGCCGTGTGTAGTTTGCTTAAGAAAACTAAATTATGCCATCGTAAAAGTCTCGGCAAATGTTGGTACTCAAAGTCGTTGGGTGTTTGCTCTTCGTGAAATATTAGATGAGTTGGGGAAACAGGGATAGGAATCAGGTGTGATGAAAGATAATGTGTTATAGTGAAAGATTATTTAATATTCGTACATACTTTTTGGATGCTTCTAATACAAATACTTATCCATCTGCTTGTAAATTTCAACTGTAAAGTAGAATTTGTTTAGAGCTTTAAACTACTTAGACGTGCTGATGTCATCAATCGACTGTAAAATAATTCCTAGCGGATTTCTGATAGTTAAAAATGGGTAATTATAATTATTAATCCACTGGACTGATGAGAAAAAAATCCTTTAGGGCTAGTTTCGCTGGATTCCCTCTAATATGGTTGAGTTCAGCGATGAGTGATGATGACTGATGCACGCGTCAACTCGTGAACGGGTGCCGCCAGTAGGGATTGGTCAGCTCAGCTCAGTTTTTAAGACTACTCAGTATTATTTATTTCTGTAAATTGGATTAGGCCCGTGTTCGCAAGCTTTTTATGTTATATTGTGATAACTTTGTATTAGGCATATTATCTTTGTATTAAACGTTCTAGTGATTTTGTATCGATATCTTTTATTCATAATAAAAAGTAAAAAATAAAAATCCCAGCACTAGCTGCTAAATCATAGGTGCTCTTCGTAGACAAAAATGTAAAAATAAATAATACGAAGAGGCCAGGTGCTATTTGCCCAGGTGCTATTCGGACGGGTGCCCTAAGTGGCATACCTCGCGTAGGCGACCAATACTGGGTAAATGAGTTTCTTTCGACGTTTCTTCTCAGTAGTGGTCGTTGCGAAACGTTCGGTAGGTTTTTAGGGTTCCATACAAAAAATTAAAAAAAACGGAACCCTTATAGGATCACTCGTGCGTCTGTCTGTCCGTCCGTCTGTCACAGCCAATTTTCTCCGAATCTACTGGACCGAATCAGGTGAAAATTGGTAGGATGGTGTAATCCTATGACCCAAATACATATGTGCAAAGTAAATAAATATTATTTTAAAATAAGGGTAATTTTCGGGGGAAAAATTAGGAAATAAAAAAAAAGTTTTGCAAAATTTACTATGTTATATATCAAATGAAAGGGCTTGTTATAAGGATCTCAAATATATTTTTGTTGTTATTGTAAAATAAATAGTTTTGATTTTATTCAAGAAAGAAGACGAAAATTTACCAGACCCCGCCTGATCTCCGAAAGTACTGAGCCTAAAATTTTGAAAAAAATACAAATTATAGTTCATTGCTTGTAGATTACAGGAAAACCTATAAGAATTTAATTAATTGTACGGAACCCTCTCCACGCGAGTTTAACTCGCACTTGGCCGGTTTATTTTAAATAATAATAATTTAAATATAAATAAACACTGCACGTAATGTACACTAAAATTATTTTTGATTGTGTAAATATTTTTAGGGTTAGTCATTTACAAGGAAGCTTTCTCTGAAGAAGTTGCTACTTGCTACTCTATTTCCATTTACCCACGCGTTAACATTTACCCACGCGTGCTGATAGACCGGCTGTCAACAGTCGGCCCAGCATCATAGCTGACATATTGACAGCCCCGCCCCCGCACCTAATTATATGCCATTCTTTTACAAACGGTGGAAAGTTTCGGCAGGTTAAAGCAAGGTCGGCAGTTTTGCTATTTGGGGAAGTGACAATGTTAGAATTGGGTCACGTTATTGTTTGTTTACGAATTTATTGAAAGCTACGTCAGTTTCTTCCAAAATGGTCTGGCCAAAAACAACCACAGAATAATAACTAGTACTCACGTACAGAAGTCTCACTCAGCAAAGAAATTCAAAGAAATATCTACTCGATGTGGTTAGCGATATTTCAATTTCAATTTATTTATTGCATTTCATAATGTACATTAGTTCTAACTAATAAAAGTCACTGTCTTAAAAATACAGTATGAATATTTTCGATACCTAAACTAAGTGACACAGGCCTGATAAAACTTGAGAATGTATCCACCGCTTTTATTCTCACGCAGATAGCTAAGGGTTGGATCTTATCTATCAGCACGGAACAGCACTTTCCTATGCTGCTATCCTTTTCTGTCGCTCAGAAGCGTAATTTGCTAGAGTGAGAGAGAGCGACGCGACGGAACGCTTCAGCGCTGGCCGGGCTGCAGCGTTCCGTCGCTCTCTTTAACTAAAGCAGAGCAAGGGAATAAGCGAAAATCTGAATCACGTGAATAGGCGATGCAGCTAGCAACCCATCACTATTTTGATTCCCTTTTTCCATCTTCGCGCCACCATCACGCTAAACGTGGCCTTTGAGTCTTACGGCCCTGGACCCTGTCTACCCGATAAAGTATATGTATCTTACGTCAGTTTGGAGGCACAGTATTTTATGCAGCAAATGTTGTAAATTATGTTTTAACCTTCACCAGTTCAAATCCTGCAGATGAAATGATGATCTTCAAATGCATTACCAGTATCGAAAATGTACCTACATTATTACTATGCGCGCTGCCAGCCCCTTTCGGATGGTAAATTCAGTTATAGGAATCGTATGTCCAGAGTAATAAGAATGAAATTGGCTTGCAATGGATATGTAAATTAAACCATATCGCTAACCACATTGAGTAGATATTTCTTTAAAGTTCTTTGTTGAGTAAGACTTCTGTACGTAAGTATTAGTCTCTATTCTGTGGCATTAGGTACATATAATAAGATGACCTCGGAGGTTCTGGGTTCCATCCTCAGCCATGGCATGTTGGGAAATTGTCTTTTTCAAATTTTT
This sequence comes from Acrobasis repandana, assembly GCA_963576875.1. Taxonomy (NCBI): domain Eukaryota; kingdom Metazoa; phylum Arthropoda; class Insecta; order Lepidoptera; family Pyralidae; genus Acrobasis; species Acrobasis repandana. The sequence continues at coordinate 1,498,751 of OY756230.1, read as the reverse complement.
ATGGTCCTTGGGTCATTAGCATCCCATTACAAAGCTTTAAAATCTTACTCAGGGGCTCTAAGCTCAATATGTGTGATATGACCCTATATATTTATTTATTTATAATTAAATATTAAAATCCAAAGTATAATCTCACCAATCTCGAATCATATTCAAGTTTTTGAATATACAAAATTTTCCTCTTCGAAATATTGAGATTGCGAGATAGCGTTATAAATATTACCCCAGATTTCTCAGAACAAATATTAATTCTCGGAAAGCTATCCTGTTTCGATAGGGGAAATGAATTGCTGTCTTTATGTCATAATTTCCGCTATAACCCGTGTGTCAGCATCGAATTGGCAGGCCTCCATCTGCCGCCCTATGACGGACAGCGCGCCTGTCACTATGCATCAGCGACACCAGAGCGACACATTGTCTTTAATCGGATGACACAATTTAATGAGATCTAGAAAATTAATCCGTATTAAAAAAGATAAGTTTGATCAATTGATAAAAATAATCCATAACAAAAAAACGACATCTACCAATTGGTCTTTCAGGTCATGCGTCTATTTTGTACTTATTGTTTTGAATGGACAGTGGTTTAATCCGAATACTAACTTTCTCTGTCTCTCACTCCTCTCTCTCTCTCTCTTTCTCACTTTTGCGCGTTCCAGTCTATGTTGTCTCGGAGCCTAGTATCCGCTTTCCGGCTTTTCCTTCTCCACTTTCGCGAAATATCACTTTCGTCAGTATTTGGATTAAATTGCCCGACTACCAAAAGATCCTTTCGTCCTTTCTTGTATGTTTCTATTTATTCCAATCTAACTCTGCGTAACTAATTCGCAATTCTCTAGTTTTAATCTGCGCCATCAGCATAATTTGTAGATGAATGGAGTAAAATTATAGGGTACCTACACCAGATATAGGGATAAAAGTTTTACTTTCATTACCCGATTAAGAACTATCAAAGTATTAATGCTCAGACTAAGACTAAAAACCCACATTCTTTCCGATTTCGCTCTTTTTTCAACATTCTCACATATCATCATTAATTGTCGTCCATTCCATGTCCACTGCTAGCCATAGGCCTCTTCCAAAGATTTCCAAAATGACCGACCAAGAGCGGCCTGCATCCAGCGCTTTCCAGCAACCTTGATTAGGTCATCTGACCACCTCATGGATAGTCCTACGCGTCGCGTGCCAGTACGTGGTCACCATTCACGAACCTTTTTGTTCTAACATTACTTTTAAAGGTTTCAATCCTCAATTTTATGGAATGATACCAATCAGTATTTTTACTCCAACAACTTATATCTTACCTCGGAGTGGAATAATTTCAAAATTCTCTACTATAAACATGACGTTATACCACACAATATTATCTCTGAAGAGATTCATAATATTCTCTGAAATATTTATCGGTTTATTACACATCTTGTTTATTATGATGTTCCACGGATCTGGAGTTGTAACGCATAAGCAGCTCATTGATTTCACTGAAAATGATTCATTTTCCATCCGTTTAGGAGTACAGATCTGTTAGTAATGTAAGCTTCATGTTTTCACAGCTATAAGTACCATAACACATGGAGTGTTAATAAATGTAACGATTTCATGAAATTACAAAGTGAGCAACGATGTGTCTGTCTGTAGTACTCTTCGACGATACAATGTATAGTCGATGGTAGTACTCAATGATTTCGTAGTACTATTTATATTTTTCTAATTTCTGATGTGAAGGACGAATATTATGGATCTGTATCTACTCGTAACTCGCTCAGAGGCAGTTCCTACTTTTAGATTTAAGAGCCACGCTCTTGTAGGTGTCGTTGAATAGAAAATAAACGGGCAAGTGCGAGTCGGACTCGTACATGAAGGATTCCGTACCTCCGTTTGTGAAAACATTGTGTTTTCAAACGCTGAAAAAACACGTTTTTTGTATGACGACCCCCTTTAATTTTTAACTTTTTTTATTTTTAGTAATTGTGTTATAGCGGCCACAGTAATACATAATCGGTGAAAATTTCAAGGGTCTTGCTATTACGGATCAAAAGATAGAGCCCTGTGACAGACGGACAGACAGACAGACAGACAGCGGAGTCTCAGTAATAGGGTTCCGTTTGTACCCTTTGGGTACGGAAACCTAAAAATGCACACAGTGTCGATTTTTGGCAGATATGGTTGCTCCTACTATTCTTCTTCTTCCTAAACTTAAGAACTTGCTCTTTTCGGTGGAGTTTAGTGGAGATGCCTCCATTCCTCTCTTCTCTCTGCCATCTTTTTAATGTCTTGGTACCTTACTCCTAACCCTTCCTTGCTCCTACTTATTGGTTATAAAATCAATAAAGACAGTTAATGTGTTACAGAGATATCAGAACTTAGCTAGAAATATGGAGTGTTGCTATACTTACATTAAAGGTAGAATAAGTAATAAGTATAGCACCTGGATGTTGGGTGATTTAACCTCCTTTCATACAGACTTTTACAACCTCTATGCTTAGAGGAAGGAGGAATGGAGACTGAACGACCCAACAGTAGGCTTACGAGCATTTGCATGTATAATTAGTCCTTATGATTAATAAATAAATAAATAAAAATAGATAAGGGCAAATACGAGTAACACTGATTGAGCTAGTCCCAAAGAAAGTTGAAACTTGTTTTATGGGATACTTACTTAACGATACTAAAAAATACATATAAGTATAGATAAGCAGCCAAGACCCAGGACAATTTGAAAAAGGCCGTTTCCCTACTTGCCCTAGCTGGGGATCGAACCCTGTACCTCCGGATTGGCACACTAGCATGTTGACCATTACTCCACGGCAGTCGTTCATCAATTATTGTCGAGGAAGCAGTGAAACTAGCAAATTTTTATTAGTACTTGATGTTCTGAATCGAACATAATGTCAGTCACAGGAAGGCTGAATTAAGGCCGCTTCTGAAATTCTTGGGGGAGGACTATGTCCAACAGTGGACTTCCTGTGGCTGAATTGAACAATAGAAACAAAATATTTTCATCTTCCGTTATCACATTACAGAGTTGCACAGTAAACATGCATTTTTGACGCGAAATTATAGTTTGCAGAACAGCTGCATTGGCAAACGGCTGGCCCCCGAAATAGATGAACTTGCTATCTGAAATCAAGGGCCATGGCGTGAATTATGCCGGCCCAGTATGCGCTATATTTAGAGCATTATGCCTGATGACCGGGATTGTTGGATTTGCTCGATTGTATTACTGTGCCTTGTTTAAAATACGGTAAGCAAAGATAACAATGCGTTGCGTTGGTATCATTGAGATTGGTTTTTATCATGAAGGTGGATATACTTAAGTGTAGTTTTGATTTAGGAGGTATAATGTCTTACAAAATATACTAAAACTATTTTATGTGTAGATTTAGTCCATGATACTGAATAACTTTCCCCAAAGGAAAATATATCGATACCTATATGAAAAAAAAATTGCTTTCCATACAAACTCGGATCAATTGATAGGTCAATTTGTAAGGGAGGTCAAAAACTATTTTTCATATTTGGATATATGTTTCTTAGGGAAAGTTCATCATTTATAATGGACTGTATTTAGCCTTATAATAGTTTCAGTACATTTTGTTAGAACATGTATATTAAACACTGTAACTATGATTTCTCAGTAACTACTTATTTATTTCATTCTCTTCTTGCTTTTTCAATTTATTTAGTTCATTTCATTATTATATATAGTAACTATGAAACGTTTTTCGATATTTGCTCACGTCAATCTACATCATATTACATGCACACAATCCCAACCTTCACCTATATGTCCACGCACACATTGCCAAAAGCGTCAATCCTAATCCAAAGTTTGTTCTACGAACTGCGCATCAATCAATGGCGATGCCAATCTGCCAGGGCTCGCCAGGCGTCGCCAGCTTGCCAAGATGCCAGCAGCGGCTCGCGTGCCGGCGCCGTGGGGCAAATTGCGGGCACGCGGTGCGTGACATTCTATTGTTCGGTTGTTTGTTTTTTATTTAACGTAAGTAGATCACCTAATATTGGATTCGTCGATTTCTTCAATAGATTTGGAAAATGATTATTTATTATATCTTTACCTATAAAATCTAATTTTCAGATTTCGTTGAAAAGCTGACAACGAATTGGTATCTACTTAAGTCTAAATATACATTAAAATTGACGTTGGTGGCCTACTTTGTTTGCGTTAAAAGTTGTTCAAAAGGCCCTATGGATTCGCACTCAGTATTAGGGGAAATGTGTACAAGATAATCCTGATAAGGGAGAATGTTGATAATTTTGGATGTATTCGAATTATGGCAAAAGTTTTTAATTTCAAAGAAATTGCTTATATCATCTAGGCATATAACTGGTTTTCGAAGTCAAAATATAAACTTGAATTAACTAGACTTTAGTGAATCATATTTGACACTCTTATATTTTTTTTGAAGTTCATATTCTTTCATTCCTTTATTGTGCGAACCGCTAACGTGTGGAATTCCCTCCCTGCGTCGATGTTTCCCCATACATATGATTTAGGGATTTTCAAGGCAAGAGTGAATAGGCATTTTTATAGTCTGAGTGTTGCACCTTAGACCTCATATTAGCTTCCCATCAGGCTAGATAGAGGTCAAACGCACTCAAATCTGTAATAAAAAAATTTTAAAAAAATATTTTGATTTTCAAAATCTAATTAGATGCCTAGATAGGTATATGCGATTTCTTTGAAATTATAAAATACTGCCAAAATCTAACATGTCGTTTCACAATACTAGCTAGACTACGTTTGTATGGAAAAGACTAGGGTGAGAGACTCTTAATAAATTTTAATGTTCTGACCAGTCACTATTTCTGAATACCGATATTCCGAACCAATAGAAGCCATTGGTACAAGTGTTCGGCTGTTTGCCTTTACGTTTGTCCACGTCTGTTTATGTAATAGCATTAACCTATAGACTGGCTGACATTTCAATGGGACGGGCACGGCCTGCGCGGGGTTATTTGTCTTCGGATAACAAATCATTCAGGAGAGAGCATTCATCTTCATTCATCTGCGCTGATGACTCTCAAATGACAGGCAGCTTATGTTTATTATATTTCGTCAATTTTTCTGTAGGTTCCTGCACGTCATTTTTTGGCACACAGCTAGTACATTCTACGTTTTTTCTTTTATTGTTGTTGGAAAACTAAACAAAGGTATATACCATACTATTGTTTAATTTTCCACTAACTCAACGTGATATCGTGATCTTCCAAGAACCAATGCAACAATAGGTCAGAATTACCCAGTAAACCGCATAGTTAATACTAGTAGCGCTAATTAGGGCGTTAAATGAAGCGTGGCTAGAATTTTAGGAGTGCATAAATGCACTCAACCGCTACATTGTGGGAAGAGCGGTGTGCCTCGTGCCAAACGACCAGCTGCGATGCAATAAGAAGGCTAAACGGTTAATGGGTTTACATTTACACTTGCATCATAATGTTGGTCTGCTCAGTCTTTATTATCCTAAATATTCAACTGCAAAAAGAAGCTGAGCAAACAAATAATAAGGTAGTATCCATGGTCAAAAATAAATTATTTTGGAATGATACAAGAATATAACGTCACAAAATAATGTCACTTGTCATTCATCATATCCATTTTGAACGTGATTTTAAAGTTTTGATGCCGAAAAACTGATTTCATTTAGAAAAAAGTATCTGTTTTGACTTGTAGGCAACTAGCAGATTAATATAAATAGCGTAACTTTTAGTTGTCTATCCTAAAACTAAATTTTAAATATACTTATATAGAAAAAAAATCTACTGATTAAGCTAGCCCCAAAGTAAGTTCGAGACTTGTGTTATGGGATACTTTTTTTTTTTCATTTTTCGGAGGAAAGATCCCTGTTACGGATACCCGTCAGCCTGCAGGGGAGGCTGTCGGGTTATGTGGGACTCCACGCCAGAGTGACGTGCCTACCCACTAAAAAACCTCCGGAGTTCCATCTCAACCGCTTTTGCCGGGGACACGGGAAGGGGATACGACCGCGAACCCCGGCGCGGCTGGCCGCTAACGCAGCCCCTCCTCGGGGACGTCTGAGCGCCCCCGACTCACCAAGTCGGCGCGTCCGGAACTGGGATACTAACTTAACAATACTATCTTTTATAAAAAATACATAGATAAATAAACACCCAAGACCTAGGACAATTTGAAAATGGCAATTTTCCAACTTACCCTGGCTGGGGATCGAACCCAGAACATCCGGACTGGCAAACTGGAAAAAACTAGTAGGTACTGTAGATTCATGGATCAAAGTTTTATCTAAAATAGCTAGTTGGGTAACTAATTATAACAGCCTAAGAATAAAGAAAATGAAAACCATCATCCGTGTGTTTTACAATTTATTAAAACAAAATACCGGTCAAGTACGAGTCAGATTTGTACTTGAAGGGCTCCGTACCTCCGTAAAATCTTTTAAAGCGCTGAAAAACACGGTTCTTGTATGACGACTCTTATTTTAAGTATTTCTTGTTATAGTGACCACATCAGTAATACCACAGAATACAGTAAGAGTAAACAGAACGGAATCTCCTAAGGTACGCGCAATATGCGTCCCCGTTCCCCGCACCCGCACCTCTCCCCCGGTTCTTGACGGCCAATGTGAGTCATCGAGGTGAAAACGGGGGAGAGGTGCGGGGACGGGGAACGGGGACACTTATTGCGCGTACCTTAGGAGATTCCGGCCTGTGGTAATACATAAAATCGGTGAGAATTTCACATAATTATCTAGTTAATGCCAGTATAAAGATCGAGTTAAAAACGCTGAAAAAAAAAACGACGACCCTTTAGTTTTTAACTTTATCTTATTTTTAGTATTTGTTGTTATAACGGCCTCAGTAATACTAAATTTCACGTGTCTAGCTATTACGGTTCAAGAGATAGAGCCCTGTGACAGACGGACGAGCAGACAGCAGAGTCTTAGTTATTGGGTCCCTTGGGTTGGTACCTTTTGGGTACGTAACCCTAAAAAAGACTTGTGCAGTTTTGGCAATGGAGGCAAGAGGAGAATTAAATTTCTATCTACACTTTTAGTTTTTTTTTTTTTTTTATTGGAAATTTGAGTGCGTTTGATCTCTATCTAGCCTGATGGGAAGCTAAGATGAGGTCTAAGGTGTATCACGCAGACTCAAAAAATGCCTGTTCACTCTTGCCTTGAAAATCCCTAAATTATATGTATGGGGAAACATCGACGCAGGGAGGGAATTCCACACCTTAGCGGTTCGCACAATGAAGGAGGAGGCGAATCGATTATTAGTTTGGATTAAGTATACTGTCTTATCGATTTTTACCGGTTTATACAGGGTGGAATTAAAATCGTTGGCATCCTTTTAAATATCCACTATACCTATGATAAAAAGTAATGTGAGCCTATTCAAACGTCAATCAGAAGTCGTCATTTTCATATTAAAGAAAACCTCTAAACATGCGTTAGACTCCTTGATAGACACCATTACTGCAAGTATAAATAAAAAAACTTATCGTCATAAAACTCATGAAAAGTAAATTAATTATAATAGTATTAATTTCATTGCGTCGTCGTAGATTCCGTAGTACCTAACATTCGTTCCCTCAATCGGTCGCGTGACATCGCCTTTCCCCACTCGATTTTAAACCTTATCCACGCAAATTAAAGTATGTTTTTGTATGCCGGCCGCCCGCACCATAGCTGGTGAGTGTACTTACCAGCGCCGGGGTCATAGCTCTCTCGCAAGCGGGACTCGCGATGTTTTGATACTTTGTTTATTTTTCTTACTTTTCGATACTTTTTAATTACTGCACTAATTGCAGTATTGTTACAGTAAAAAATATCCTTTAAGTGAGTATGTTAACAAGACGTTAAGAATTGCTGCATTTATCTATTTATTTATATGTATAGTATATGTAGCGTATATAAATGTATGTAGGTACATGTATAGCGGGTATATATATATATTTATATTTATTAATGTAACAATGTACATTGGGTATTTTATGTATACTACACTTTATCTTGCAACCCACATTTAGACTTTCTGTATAACCCAAAGATTGACTGGTAGACAACGCTTTTAGCGTTAAGTTCGCCTATTGTTCTGTACAATTTGTATTTGATGGACAATAAAGATTAAATAAAATAATAAATAAATGACAAGTTAAATTAATGCCAATGATTTCAAATGCTCCCTGTATAAGTATGCTAAAGCGACTATCTATGTAAAATCAAAATAAAAATAAATCTGGAATATCCACAAGTATATAACGTAGCTATGAAGCGTGGGATGTAGACAAACTTGACTCTACAAGACATAGTATGTACCTACCTTTTTCTTATGTGATTTCTTGTTCATGATGCCAGCCCGGTGTACTGTAACAAACAACATAGCATTAACACGAGATTGGGACATCAAACGTAACCAACAACAGCTGCGTGCCATCCGGCATACTGTTATAATGTTCCTCGCTTTTTGGTACATTTTCTTGTGTATATTTTACGATAGAGTTAGGAATAACAGTTGATGAAAGCTGAAATTGGGACTTCGTATATAATTTATAGTATATATAATATTATATTATACGATGCGAGGATCGTAATAGCCGATCGAGGCAATGGGCGAAAATACCTACGAATCATGCGGCTAGCAACCTATTTTGATTCCTTTTTAGGGTTCCGTAGCCAAATGGCAAAAAACGGAACCCTTATGGATTCGTCATGTCTGTCTGTCTGTCCGTCCGTCCGTATGTAACAGCCACTTTTTTTCCTAAACTATAAGAACTATACTGTTAGAAATTTGGTAAGTAGATGTATTCTGGGAACCGCATTAAGATTTTCACACAAAAATAGAAAAAAAACAATAAATTTTGGAGGTTCCCCATACTTAGAACTGAAACTCATTTTTTTTTGCATCAAACCCATACGTGTGGGCTATTTATGGATAGGTCTTCAAAAATTATTTTGAGGTTTCCAATATAATTATTTTCTAAACTGAATAGTTTGCGCGAGAGGCACTCCCAAAGTGGTAAAATGTGTCTCCCCCTGTAACTTCTAAAATAAGAGAATGATAAAACTAAAAAAATATATGATTTACATTACTATTGTAGCTTTTGTCTCAATAAAGTTGAAATGAATAAATAAATAAATTACCAAGCAAACTTCCACCGAAAATTGGTTTGAACGAGATCTAGTAAGTAGTTTTTTTTAATACGTCATAAAATCGTAAACCGCAATAGAACTTTTTTGTTACTTGCTGCTACGGAACCCTTCATGGGCGAAGGTGATATGGTTTAATTTAGCTAACGTCAGAACTCAGCACCTTTTCGTATAAATACCTAGACATCCATTGCAAGCCAATTCCATTCTTATTAATCTGGACAAACGATTTGTATAACTGAATTTACCACCCGGAGGGGCCGCCTGCGCGCATAGTAATAATGTAGGTACATTTTCGATACATAAACGGGGAGTGACACAGGCCTGGTATTATAGACCAGACTAAATAACAAACCAACTAATTAATTGAACTAAACTTAGTAGTTATTAACCCCGAACTGTGCGCTGTGATCTCGTAAACCTTTTACAAACATATATATCTCGACAACTCCTTGACTGATTTCGCTCATGTTCGAACAACTTAAATATTATATTTAATCGTCTACTCACATCACAAGCTTGTTCAATTAAATGCTCTACATTTTCAATAAGCTCTGCTCTACATTTGAGCAGCTGGCAGACCCAAGAAATGCTAGCTTGACGTCGTCAAGGTTGATATGCGTGCCACAACACCAAGGATACTTAAGACCGTGCAAAGTGAAGAAGAAAAAGCCAGAAAGCTGACCCCAGGCTTCGCAGTGTTACAGTGCTGAGGATGCAACTGGGAATACTCTGAGATGAGAAAGAGAGAATATTTGAGCAGATGAATCGAGGTTAATCGAACTCTCAATACAAAGATATGTAGGCTTAAATCGCTGAATATTTTCCTCCACTATATGGTGATTTAGTTAAACAAATTACCCGTCAATATTAGACCGCTGTAGTAATATCAAACTCATTAGACGCAAGCGTCGAACAGCTGGCCGACAGACTTTGATGTCTCGAATGTATGTACTCTTTGATTGCTAATGTTCACAGAAATAGCTGAAAGCTTAGAGCTTTCTCATATTGATCCATAAAACTATTTTCAGATCTTTAACATGACCGAAATAGGAACACTGTTGCAAATGTTGCATACGCTGTAAAAAAAAATTATTAGTGGGAAGGTTTATTGAGAACGTTTCCGGGAATCTGGGGAACGGAAGCGGCCCATCACTCTGGGAAGTGGGAAATAAAAATTTGTAATTCCCTAACTGGATACGAATATTTTTGGTTAAGATCGGTTAACGGTCAGCTTCCATAAAAGCTTTCGTATCTTAACGTAAAATAATCAACATTCAGCTTATTGAGAATCAGTCATTGTTCACTTGTATACATTCGTTGGTCAAAGTCAAAGTCAAAGTTGGTGATGTTTTGCCATTCTAAATCTAAGTCCTTATCATCATTTATAAGCTTTTATTTAGTTTCACCTGTCCCGTTGTCTGTGTGTCTGTAATCAAATCTTGCAAGCGAAATTAGACCCACTTCCCATTATTTGATCGAGTTGAAACTTCACATACTTATGTAAGTTGGGCGACAATGCAATATTATGGTATTTATGGTATTTATGGTACTAATGACCTGATTATATGAGGAAGCTGGAAGGTGGCCACGGCATCTCTGTGATAAAACAACAGAACACACCGAGTTTGGGCTCAATTGTTTTGTCTTGAGGAGTACTTTAAACTTTTTAGTTAATAGTTTTAGATAAACGCTTGTGTTTAAAAATATTTTTTAAACAATTAGGTACTTGTTTTTAATCCGAAATGAGTCTGAGATGAATACCCAATACAGGATTATTTTGATGCACAAGCAAGTTCAATCCATGATACTTTAACATGAAGGAATACAAAAAAATCGACCTTCCCATACAACTATATCAAACATATATACTTGTTTCTTTTTATATGTAATAAATTGTCTTGCTGTAAGAAATTAACTAAAAAAACAATGTTAAATAGAAAAATGTATTCTTCAAAAACTTCTGCGGTAGCGCGCGCACGGACGCGGGCGCGTTCATCTTTGGAATCACTAGTTTTATCTTTACTTATAGCCCGGATTACTGGTATCCAGATCACTCATCCATAAAGAGGTTCATTTCTCCAAACAACGTCTATTTTGATGCAAATGATTTCTTAGATCGTACCTAAGTACAATCATCAAATTCCGCATAATGTTTGTTTTGACGCGTAAGATGGATTAGCAGTAATAACGATCATGAACCATTCTTATCTTCTCATCTTAGCACGTTCCCCGTTGAGTCCTTAGCTGTGCTGTTTCGGAGCCCTTTTTTATTTATAAAGATGATGCATGACAATGGTAACTCAAGGATGCTGGAGAACGCGCGAAGTGGTTAATAAAAGCCGGAGTTCTTCGGTTTATGAATAAGCTTCATTTTACCTGCAACGTTTGTACTCGTATTATACTTTTATAACTAAGTAAGTTTATTTTGATAAAACATCAACCTTCTCAGATTTTTTACAATTTCAGATTTTTCAGGTTTTTGGCAAAATAAAAAACCATTTTTTTTTATTATTTTTCCCTTGATTGTTACACTATCGTATATATCGTAGGCTGTACTAGACAGGGTCTAAAAAAATTATTTTTTAACGCTACCGAACAACTGTCCCCATGAAACATAGCGAAAAGCAAAAGTTTTTTACACTCCCATACTAGTTGACCAATTAGTTGACCCAAAAATCTTTCGAAAGCAATTCTTTTTTCATATATCTGTTGTAGTTGGATGGTATAAACGTCAAACAGCAGATTACCGCTACTGTTTCACAAAAGCGCTAACCGTTTGGAAACGTGGTTAGCGGTTTAAATGAACGTAACTGGGCTCATCGGACTAAATTGTTACTCCGTGAGTCATGACAGCAAATAATGAACTCAAAATAAATGCTCGAGCAAGAATAATGATTACCAAACTTATTTTCAAAGAATTAAGAAACGTATTTCTTTGCGTTGTTTAATTATATCGTGTCTTTGTTGTTATAAAAGCCGCATTCTTCAGAGGTATTTAATTAAACGTGGCGGCGTATAAAAATGGGACGCTTTGCGCAAGGCGCTTCCAGCGATGGTTTGATGTGGACCAGATAAACAGATATGAATCGAGACAATTTTGCGAAAAAAAAATGTTAATTAGCGCCTTGTAATTACGCTGACAAAGATGACTTGAGCTTTCTATTTCTGGATCGTTCCGGTACAAAAGACGCCCTTGTTATTCAGCTTGGTAACTCTACTAGGTACCTAGTGTGTTTAGTACAAAAGTAGACCATTTGAGGTTTATGCTGGCAGTCTACCTCAAATGGTCTAGTTTTGATGTAATGTAGCAATTTAGTAATTAAACTTTAACATCTTTGGTCAGTTTTATCCGCTGTGTGGAGGTTCTGGGTTCGATTCCTAGCCGCGAAAATTGGAAAATGGCATTTTTATTATCTTCTGGGTCTTGGGTGTTTATTTTAAATTAGTATCCCGTAACATACATACTATCAGGCCTGTTTCCCACAGGGGTTTGCAAAGACTGTGTACCTCCACTTGCTACGATCCAAACAGACCTCTTTCGCTTCATCTACACTCATTAACCTCTTCATACATGCCCTTCGGTTACGGGTACTTCTTACGTATCCCGTAAAACAAGTCAAAACTAACTTTTTGGCTATCTTAAACTTTTGGATAGGTATACAATACGATACAATACAAAAATCTTTATTGCACCAAATAAAAAACAATAAAAAATTACAAAGTTTACGAAACTTATAAATAAATAAAGTACAAGAGGCGGCCTTATCGCCGAAGCAATCTTTTGGTGGCCATGGTGGCGCAGTTAAAATTAAAATATAAATTATAAATAACCAATAGATATTAAAATACTTATACAAAATATATAACATTTAAAAAAAAATAGTTATAGGTATATAAATAAATGAATATGTATATATATATATATATATATATATATATATATATATATATACATATTCATACTTATATATATACATAGCATAATAATAAATAATTTATTACATACATACAAATAAATAAATATCACAATGATGTAAACAGGTATATTTATTCTGTAAACTAGTAGTCGAAATGTGAACTAGCGAGCCTCATTTGGAGATATGAGGCTCGCAACCCCGAATTGAGTTCAAATTCGAACTTCAAAATTCTATTAGCTTTATCTATCATCATTTCATCATCATCATCATTTTCAGCCCACATCAACCCATTGTTGGGCATAGGCCTACCTTTTTTGCGCCAGTCTCATCTACTGCTTTCTTAGCTTCATCCTATACCTACCAAATTTCATAAAGCTCTGATCTAAATTACTCAAGTTATCGTCGAACAAACAAGTAGACTCGGAGAACCTCGCTCGCTCGTTCAAATAGTAGTACTAGTGTCTGGAATACTTATAACGCATAAAACATAAACAGACGCTAATGTTTCATGCATGGGCCGTAAAAGCTATTTGCATGCGATGCCGGAACAGTCGTCTCACAATTGCTGCATGTGACAAAATGGGTTTATTATCTTGCTCTAGTCTCACTCATCTAAATCTGTATGGGGCAGCCAATAAGCAGGTTTATAATGCATATAAACTCTGTGAAAACGCAGCATATTATTCTTCTTATTCTCGAGTGCGTATGTTACTAGCAAAGAAAATTAATCTTAGGTTTTAGCTTACACTGGTGTCAGATTTTCCGAGCTGCCTAAAGGCATCTTATGTAGCTCAATAAGTCAATTTTACAAACTAGTTAAGCAATGTCACAGAAGACAGTAAGAGTATTATATACAGAATGGAATCTCCTAAGGTAAGCGCAATATGCGTCCCCGTTTCCCGTCCCCGCACCTCTCCACCGTTCTTGTGCCGCCGTGCACACGTCAATGCGTGTGTGTTCGCCCACTCTCGCCCGCCTCTCGACAAGGCGAGAACGGGGGAAAGTTGCGGGGACGGGAAACGGGGACGCATATTGCAAGAGACCTTGGGAGATTCCGTTCTGTATGTAATACCCGATAATACATTACTGTCTTCTGTGGCAATGTGCAAATTTCCTCATGATGTTTTCCTTCACCGGAAGCAATTGGTAAATATCTGCATATATATGCATGTTGATTTCGGCCAGTTATGCGATATCAGCATATCTGACTGAAATCAACATGCATTTGTAAACTCACTAGATTGATATTTACTTACTTCAAAAGCCTATAGGATTCCGCCGTCGGACCGGCCGGAACGCTCTGGGGTTTGGAGTGCGAATTTTAACTGAGTGCATCCTGGCCGAAATCAACAGGCTTATGGAATGTCGCTTCGCAGTTTATCATCATCATCATCCGAGCGTGTTCCCAGTTGCATCGTCAGCGGTTACGCTTCAGAGCCCGGGGTCCACTACCTAACCTAGGCGATTTGACGAGGTTACTGGTTTTTTACACAGAGCGACTGCCGTCTGACCTCCGCAACCCAAAGGGTAGACTCTAGTCTACCAACCTAGGATAGGTACAAACGCTAGATAGCGTTCGGGACCAACAGCTTTACGTGCCTTCCGAAGCACGGAATCATCTTTCTCTTCGGATAATCAGGTGATTCAAGCCTGCAATATTCTAAACAGACTGGAAACAACTTTTAACAAAGTATGCTTCCCAGTGGGATTTGAACCCATGACCTCCGGATCACAAGGCAAACGCCTTGACCACTGGACCGCGGAGGCAGTCTATGTCAATCACAAACTCTACGGGCGAAAGAGATAGCAGAATCCTAAGCGTGATGATGGAAAAAGGAATCAAAATAGTGATAGGTTGCAAGCCGCATCACCTATTATATTAGTGAATGTGGCAGGGCAATAATCTCATCAACACTGTTAGCTGTTTATTGCTCGTGAAGCGTATAGCTGTTTCTGTCTGTCAGTGAGCCAGATTAATGTCTTCACATCTGTAACTTCGACAATAAATACATTTGCTGGCGTACAATAGAAGCAGGTTGGGACAGTTTTACGACATCGATATGCTACCATTAGATTTTTTATATTGGTACTAGCATGTCCTGGGTCCAATAGACTGTTGGACAAAATTTAAAATAAACCGTAATTTGTTGCCATCCTATTGGATAATAAATATAGAAACATATCTATATATCTAAAATATATAAAACTCAAAGGTGACTGACTGACTGACATAGTGATCTATCAACGCACAGCCCAAACCACTGAACGGATCGGGCTGAAATTTGGCATGCAGGTAGATGTTATGACGAAGGCATCTACTAAGAAAGAATTTTGATCAATTCTACCCCCAAGGGAATAAAATAGGGGATGAAAGTTTGTATGAAACTTTGTCAATTTTAAACCGATCGGGCTGAGACTTTGTATGCATAAAGCTACTATGACGTAGGCATCCCCTAAGAAAGGATTTTGATAAATTCTACCCCTAAGGGGATAAAATAGGTGATGAAAGTTTGTATAAATCTTCTTAGATTTTCGACTGATTGAACTGAAATTAAAGATTGGAGCTACTATGATGAAGACGTTCGCAAAAACTATTCTTCTTAACGCGAGCGAAGCCGCGGGCAAAAGCTAGTTATTATATAAATAGGTAATACATGGTTTTTGCGAAATGTACGAACAAAATTACAATACTATTCTATAACGGAAACGCCCTGTGAATGGCATCTTCTCCGATGACGTCACACTGTATGCGCGTATTACCTGTGTCACTTGTGTGTGACGTCAGAAAACGTTTTTGACACAGTTGTGGAAAGACCTTCAACATTGATTTTTATTGATAATGATAATACAATAGATATCCCGAAAATTTGTCTTCTTCGTCTAAGCGAATTCCCGGTTGCATCCTCAGCTTTTACTTCTCCAAATAAAACATGCATGTCAATGGTCACCAAGAATGCCAAAGACCTTGCAAAATGGAGAAGAAATAGCCGGAACACTAAATGTTTTGGCTATCATTTTACAACCGGCCGCCTGCCTGACGTCAACCCTCTTTGGGAATGTACTTGTGCGAAATGTTTTACAACCAGCCGCCGCCCGACGTTAACCCTCCTTGGGAATGCAATTGTAGGACGAGATGTTTGTGCTTAGTCCTTTAGTCGCCTCTTACAACATCCACAGGAAGAGATGGAGTGGTCCTATTCTAACCCGGAACCACACGGGTCGATATCCCGAAAATTATTATATAATATTATTTAAAACGATTTTTCTAAATTTGTCAAATACCGTATTGTATTTTAGAACCACCCAGGAAGCCACTCAAATAAAACACAAAATTTCATCAGCGGTTTGGGAGAAATTAGGTAAAAAACACACGTACAGAAGAATTATACTCTTTTGAAGTTATTAAGATGGAAAAAGAGAATCAATAGTGATAGGTCGCTAACTGCATCGCAGTTTTTCGCCTATTCTCCCAATCGGCTTTAACGATCTGCGAGAAGCAGCTGATACATTCTAAGTTTTTATTTTCTCCCAGACCAGCATGGAAGATGAGAAAGTTGCGCATAGAAAAAAAATTAATCGTCAAATAAAAACTTTTACACTAGAAAATATTACAAACGAAAACGTAAAATAATTTGTAGTGGTACTATGGTGCTGCCTCCTACGCATCGTAGACACCATACACTTAGATTTTTTTGATGGCAAAGAGAGACACCATACATTTGCCAGGCAGAGAATAACTAGTATCATTGACTTTTCGCTACGAACTACTTCGTAGTGCTACGTCGTAGCCTACGCATCGTAGCATGAGATATAGCGTAGCTAGACTGAAATTATATTTCAGCTACGCATTAGTTCATGTATTATTTGGGCTCCACGAGCTTATTTCTTATTTTTAAGGCCGTACCTAAATTTTCCGGGGTCCAGTGCTGCCCCCATTTTAAATAAATCATTTCAAAGAAAACGGACATATCATTTAAAATTTTGCAACTACCAAGTCCTAGATAACCCTTCAAAGTATTTTATGAACTACTGTTTACAGTTTATAATTAGAACGTTAAGCTTTACTACGCACATTTGCTAAAAGTGGCCGTTTTTCGCAACACGGAAAATTCAGGTACGGCCTTAAGGCCGTACCTGAATTTTCCGGGGTCCAGTGCTGCCCCCATTTAAAATAATTAATTTCAAAGAAAAGGGAGACATCATTTAAAATTTTGCGACTTTGCGAGAAACGGCCACTTTTGGCAAATGTGCGTAGTAAAGCTTAACGTTCTCATTGTAAACTGTAAACAGTAGTTCATAAAATACTTTGAAGGGTTATCTAGAATTTGGTAGTAGCAAAATTTTAAATGATGTCTCCGTTTTCTTTGAAATGATTTATTTTAAATGGGGGCAGCACTGGACCCCGGAAAATTCAAGTACGGCCTTAAGCGAGGAAATTTGAATGTATATGTATATGATTTTCTTTTTTAGGGTTCCGAACAAAAATTAAAAACGGAACCCTTATAGGATCACTCGTGCGTCTGTCTGTCCGTCCGTCTGTCACAGCCAATTTGCTTCGAATCTACTGGACCGAATCAGGTGAAATTTGGTAGGATGGTGTAATCCTATGAACCAAACACTGCAAAGTAAGTAAATATTTTTTAAATAAGGGTTATTTTTGGGGGACAAATTAGGAAATTAAAAATAAAAATTAAAAAGGTTTGCAAACCTTACTATGTCATATATCAAATAAAAGGGCTCGTTATGTGGATCTCAAATATATTTTTATTATAATTCTAAAATAAATATTTTTGATTTTATTAATGAAAGAAGACGAAAATTCAATTTCCGAAACTACTGAGCCTAAAATTTAAAAAAATATATAAAATATAGTTAATTGTTTGTAGATTACAGGCAAACCTATAATAATTCAATCAATTGTACGGAACCCTCTCGGCGCGAGTTTAATTCGCACTTGGCCGGTTTTATTTATGTATGTTCCCCCATAACTTCGTTTTTGAACCGATTTAGAAAATTATTTTTTTGTTTGAAAGGGTATATATGCAAGTTGGTCCCATTGTCACCAGGTAAAGATCTGATAATGGGATCCTCGAGAAATCGAGGAAACCCTTCTAATATTCTATGCACACATATAGTTACGAGTATTTTGATGGTTTTGTCAAGAAATCAAGCAAAGTCAGAAAGTGAGTTTTGATGAAGTGGAACTGATGAAGAACAGAAATTGAAAAAAAGAAACCTATTTTGTTAATATTCATAAATTAACTGCATGTCATAAAACTCGCTTGCCGTTCCAAATTTTGTTTTGCGATACCCGACAGGGTTCAGTAGTGTGCTATTTTAAGACAGTGACGTTAAATTATGAAATGCAATAAATGAATTGAATTGAATTGAATTCGCTTTATTTTTTGTTTCAAATTATTTGACAAATTACACAGACTGATTTAGTCGTCAAACTTAGTTTTAAACTTGTATGATGCGATACTAACTCAATAATACCTACTACAGTTTATAATATAAAAAAATACTTATATGAATAAAGAGATGTTCACTAGCCGTGTGGTTCCTGGCAAAGTAGAATAGGACCACTCCAAGTCTTCCCGTTGATGTCGTAGAAGGCGACTTAGCACAAGCTAAACAAAGCTTATAGACATCAATGAGACCTCTCCAACCCGTCTGGCCGGCGTGGAGAGTGTACGCCAAATCTTCTAACTGCTCTGGCCAAGTGTGGCTCTAGTAGGTAGTACAGAAAGGGTCGTGCTCCTGCAGTGGAGACTAATAAACGGGCAAGTGCGAGTCGGACTCGTACATGAAGGGTTCCGTACCACCGTACAATGTTTTAAAACGCTGAAGAAACACGTTTCTCGTATGACGACCCCCTTTAATTTTTAACTTTATTTTATTTTTAGTATTTCTTGTTATTGTGATCAAAGTAATACATAATTGGTGAAAATTTCAAGTATGTAGTTAATGCCATTATAAAGATCAAGTTAAAAACGCTGAAAAAAACACGTTTCTTGTATGATGACCCCCTTTAATTTTTAACTATTTTTTACTTTTAATATTTGTTGTTATATCCGCTACAGTAATACATAATCGGTGAAAATTTCAAGTGTCTAGCTATAACGGTTCAAGAGATAGAGCCCTGTGACTGACGGACAGACAGACAGACAGACGGACAGACGGACAGACAGCGGATTCTCAGTAATAGGGTCCCGTTTGCACCCTTCGGGTACGGAACCCTAAAAAGGACCTCTAGGCTGTTAATGATGATTAATGACGAGGGCACTCAAAACTCAGGACAATTTTAAAAGGCTATTCTCTATTTTGCTCTGGCTAAGGACCAAATCCAGAAGATTTAGTTTGATAATGATATTATGAGCGGTATAGGTAATACATGTATTATCATAGTTATGTTACAAGACTTTCACAAACAGAAATTCTCCAGAAATCTGGTAATAACATATGATTACAAACACATTTTGTAAACAATATTTTCACATCCGTCCCTCAATGGGAACGCACATTCGTGTTCGCCAGTTGGATGCTGTCCCATCACAATAACTGCGCGTGTTTGGCTTTTGTTAAAAATACAAACACCACTGCTGTAATTTGTTTTATTTGGAGATCCAACAGCTGTTCGGAGAATTTATTTTTATAATAAAATTTAAATTTTTGACTCTAGTCTTTCTCCCGACAAACTTCCTGTTGGGCATTGTTAATTTTGTTTCGGAAAGCGTTATTTTGAAACCCGTTTCGAGATACAGAGTTAATAAACAGTTGTGGGTAATTTTTTTGCCAAAATAATATTTTTTTTTTGATATTTCTAGACACAAACCTTTGTTTGACCTTACCCCGTGGCTGTATCGGTTTAAGCTCTTAGTCCTTTCATAAAAAATACGAGTCGCCTTTATGGTATTTATTCGCCACCATAAACATAGTATCTCTAGACGCTTCATAAAAAATAGCAGCAGAATAACTATATCTGCTCTACTCGCACTAATTTGTCCGGCTCATATGAACGAAGCGAGATAGCGCTAGAGTGCATCGCCATCTTGAAATGCCGCGCGCCGTCAGCCGACCGGTTGAAGTACTCACGTTGCCAGCTGGACGTATGCGAGTCAATTGTGTTTTTAACAAAAATTTATAAATCAAGTTGTTTTATCGTTACTGTTTGTGTGGAAACAAGTGCTAAGATGCCTATCCTGTGTTCTGCTCTCGGTTGTTTCAGCCAACAAGGTATTTTGAGCGGAACAGGACAAAAAAATATCCTTCCATCGGTAAGTCGTATTAAATACATTCGAGGAAGAAAATGATATTAAGGCTTAATTCGAGTAAAACAGCATGTTGACTTGTAGTTGTATTCGTTGGTAATTGGCGTAACAAAGTTTCGAATTCATTATTAGTAAAATGAACTCATTTTTATGTTTGTATTCATTGACTGTACCATTTTTGACAACTGAAATACCCTTGAAATTTAATCGTAGTGCTGCACCTAAATAGGTTGTTATCGATAAGTTGATAGGTACTTATTTCCCCATTCTGTGACTAATTTAATGAACGATATAACTATTTTATAATACATAAGTATTCTATTTTAGGTGTACCACATTAGGTATATTGTATTTTGTTTTTATTGCAGATTCCCAAAGGATACAATTTTGAAAGAAAAATGGGTCAAGAATATCAGACGTAGAGAATGGACTCCTTCTAAATATTCAAGATTGTGTTCACTGCATTTTAAATCCACTTGCTATCGTGAAGGATCAGATCAAAAACTGTTACATTCATATGCATATGTCGCACATTTAGATCTTTTTCATAGGCAGGCATTATTACTTAACCATTTAAACATTCCTTTGTTATTTGGATTAGATTAAATTGTGAACGAAGTCACGTGACAGCTGCTTTGTGAGTCGATTGGAGTTCATGCTGACGATATGTACAATGACAACCGACTTACCCGATGATTCATAAGAAACCCGACTACTCTGCGTGACCGTTCAAACAAAGTTTACAGTGATATACATATTTACATAATTACTTCTATGTGTTTTTATACTTTTATGAACGTCTTTTTGTTATATTCTGTTTTTATATATTTTTTTCGTCTTATATGTGACAGATAAAAACGTCGGATGTAAGATAACACTGCTGTGGTAACATATTAATCTTCATCGCCGTATTTAATTAAGATTCTGACTATTTTTTTCAGATCATAACTACTTAAGAAACTTTAATTTTGATTTAAAGTGCATTTAGTACGTATTAGAAAATAGTAGCGTGTAATAGTTTTAATAAATACTCTTCTCTCACTCGCGAAGTTGGTGTTTGTAAAAAACATTTTTGGCAATAAATACAAGTATGAGAAATTCGAGATGTTTTTTTAACAACTAGGACCCATATCCTTTGGGTTTCCCATAACAAAAACCAACTTCGCGAGTGAGAGAAGAGTATTGTCTGCCATTAATTGTCATTATCGATAAATTGCAAATCCCATCATCCCTGCTCTGCCCATCACTAATAGTATACATTAATATAAACAAATTTGTATAGCACAAATGGCGACATGAGGGTTTTAAGTAGTAAGTGTTGCAGTATATCGAACTCTGTCACTCTTATAACATTTCTTATTTGTAAAAAAGAAAAGGCTATAGTGTTTTCCGTTCATTTTTTTAAGTTTCCTCTATACATTATTGCTCTGTGTTCGCCACTGACAATAACGTCAAATGTCACCGTTTCCGCCAATCATGGGCAACTGAATTCCTGAATGACACTGACAAAGACTATTATGACACTAGCGTGTTTTTTCTTTTTTAAATATGTATTGGGCTTGGCCGTTTGTTTTTTAAAGCTGACGGCCGACACGATTTGACATGATTATTATAATAATTTATAAAACTTATTTAACTAAGCCGTAATATAAAAAAATATTCAAAATAGTTTTTTTTAAATACGCTATATTTTGATATAAAAAAATGAAAATTAGTGGTTAAAAATATATTTGGATAATCTAATTGATGGACTAAATTCAATTTTTCGGTCCACATCCCTATTAACATTTGTACTGTAGGCTAAATTCCTTTAAAATGGAACTCAAAAAGAATTGCCCTATGTCCGAGCAAGTTTATTTATTGCTATCCTCATTTCCCGATTGGAATCAGATAGGCCGAGAATCCGCGATATATGCCGGGGCGAAGTACCCATTATCAGACGTAAACCATTGTGAATACGATAAACCCGGGAGATCTCAATGAATCATTGTGTAACTAGGTGTGGATTTAGTAGATCTACGGACGGTTTTCCGTGGTTATTTCTATCTTCATTAAATCTTTACTTACATAAAAAAAAGAAATTAACTACTTATGGAGCTCTGGCTCAGTATTAGTTATAATTGTGAATTTTATTATTCATTCAACTAACTCTTGCCTATGTGTTTTCCGGGCTCAAAGCGTCGCCTTCTCTTGTACAGATGTGCGTAGGTAGTGTCTTAATATGTCTTATCTTCGTTTTGATGTGTAGGATGTAAATAGGTTCATATGAAGACACTTTCTTATTTATGTGAACGGTCATCCATTTCGGAGATTCAAATAAATCACTTTTATTACAAATACTTAACAACTTTGTTTGCTGAGTAAAATATTGAGGCAAAATATCTTCTTTTTAGGGTTGCATGCCGAAAGGGTTAAGGGCATTAATTGTACTCGCTCATCCGTCCGTTAAACCTGTCTGTCCCTTTGCCATCAAGGTCTACTGGCTAAACCGTTAAAGCTGCATCTGCGAAGAATTTGCAAAATGAGCTGACCTGAGCGAGGTTGAAGGAAAAGGCTGGATGTAGGTTACCTTGCCTATTAGATGCTTTGGTGATGGCATATGCCAAAATGCACTGGACATATAACCAGTAGAGGAATAGGTACCTGCACCAGCAGATATGAAATAATGAATTTGCAAAATGGTAGGTAGCATGAAAGCAAATAGTCTAGACAAAAATGCGAGATGAACACGCAAAATATTAATGTGTTCGTTCTTTACCCAGTGGTCAAGTCAAAATTCAAAACAGATTAACTAGGTAGGTACTTATTGGCAGGCAACAGAGCCCTTATTCGCACATTGTTTTATTAGTATAGTAAAAAAATATGATTTTTGTTTACGAATGTTTATAGCAATAAAATATAACACGAACGTGTGGTTTAGAAAACATTACTTGTTACGACAAACACCGCGAGCGTGTTTGGGCTGTACTCAAGTACATTTGATGCGAAATACTTTTTTTAGTCATTATCAGAATATGGTCTGGGTGTGGTGTGTCGAATGAATAAATAAATAGGTACTTGAATAATTAAATAATTATCTTGTTTATAAAATTAAAAATAAATATAGAAGCAGATTGGGTATAGCTAGATAACTAACTACCTACGAATATCTGGCTCATAGAGCTCGTGTCTTTTCTCTACATTCGTCAGTTTTTTATTTTATTATCAAAACCTAAGACTACTCGTACCTAGATATTTTATAAGATAAAAAGTGTTTTATCTGGGATTACTATAGAATTTAACTAAATTTATTACAAACATTGAAAACGATGAGCTTAAGATCTAATCTATCCCATACCAGTCAACCGGCAAGTGACTAATATAATAACTTATACCTACTAGTTACTTGCCGGTTGACTGGTAGAGTTGGTTATTATTAATAATAACCAATTAAGTAAAGTGTGCACGTCACAATCAGAAGCGATTGATATTTTACGGAAATTTAATCATAAGTTCTACTTCAGTGTATTTGTACTTTACCTACTTGTTAAATCTAGTTTGGGAAAAACATATTTATTTAAGTAAAATATTCACTAACCTCAATTCTCGTTATACAATAAATATCAGCAAACCACAAAAACAATATAAAATCCAGCTTCACAAATAACACTAATTAAAAAATATTGATCTCGCTAAATGGCGGGAAAGTTTCCAAGATGGCGCGCTCCGTTTTCCCGCGCCCAGCATCTGACTATGGCGCACAGGGACTGCGGCTTGACACAATCAAATTGAGCATTTACACCCCGAGCGTGAAAACTATCGAGAGCCACAGATGCGACACTTCACTACAATACCTATATATATACACTCATATCTGTGGACATTTTATTTGCCTAGAAAAATACAACTCCACGCGTTAAAATTTCTCTTGTAGTCGGCAAGTTACCCCTAGGCAATGAATTCACGCTGCGGACGGCAGCGATCCGCATGTCCTTCATAGACCTCCTTGTGCATATATTTCTAGTCATTCTCTAAACATTTTTACGACGTTTACTATCTACTTACGTTGGGAAAGAATGGCTTGGTTGTATATACTCTACTCGTGCACCGAAATGTAGAATATCTTGTAGCATCTGCATGTCAGTCACCGTTACAATTTCAATGTTGCTTTAGGTACATACTCCGTAAATTATATTTATAAGTGTATTTGCCAGACAAATCAAAAATCCCCCGATTTTCAAGCGTTAACCCATAACTTTTGAACGGCTGAAACGATTTTCATCAAATATAGCTATGAACCATCTCGACAGACAAGGCTTTTGATAAAAAAAACGCATCGAAATTGGCCTATTCGTTAAGGAGCTACGAGCCCACAGACAGACACACAGACACGTCGAAATTATAACACCACTTTTTTTGTCGGTGTTGAAAAAGTATCTTCTAGCTGGACCTAGACGATAAATTCCCAGTAGACTCTGTCTCTGTGACTCTGTCTCTATGTGAAGTCCATTATGTGGATAACAGAAAGTAAGCATGCATTTTTTTTAAATTTGTAATCGATAGTCCTCGTCGAGAAAGAGCCGCAAAAAATAAATCAGTGCCGAAAAACATGTATATGGTTTAGAAAATAAATATTAAAAATAGCAAGTAGATTATAACAACTAAAACACGCCATTTTAAAATATGACGTCAACGTCTGCAATATCCGCTAGAGACAGAAGCTGTCAACGCATGTTTTTCTTTTTTGGGTACTTTCGATATTATCAGCCAGTGATGTTTGTTAAACTTCTATATAAAAGTACATACATTTCGAATGTCATCGATAGTCAAACTACATGGACGGACAGTCCTACCGAACGCACCCGAACGCACCCGAACTTGTCATTTCCTTTTTGTGAACTTTGTCGTCATTTCCCTTTTGTTTGTCAAAAGTTCCCGCGCAATATTTGCATATTTTCAATAATTTATTTCTAATCCAAATAAGAGTCAGTAAGAAAAATAATTAACTAGGCGTGGTAAAATATTAATAGAAATTGTAAAATAAAAATATGAGCCGGATTGGTATTACATGCATATTCCTTACTATTATACTACATATAATATACATAAGGTCGGAGACTCGAAGCCCATCTACCACTTACAGGGTCCGATAGAAAAATAAGTGCCTTATCCTTCTGTTATGTATTTATTTCCAGTCGAGTGAAAAGACGTAAGTAATTGTGAAATAACCATACTGGACTACGATTTGCGAGCATTTCGCGGAGTCGCTGGCAACGAAAAGCATGCCAAATGGATTTATTCGTGTGGACTGTTTGCAGAGACTGTGCAGCGGAGTTACTAGTGGGACATTATTGTTTTCATTCTTTAGTCGTGCAAACAAAGACTTTAATGTACCAAGGTACTTACGTCGCGCCCTTAGGCACGTGTCTACTTAACCTTAGGGATAATCCGCTACAAAACCTCTATACTGTATCGAGCATATGAGTTCTTCTGTACGGTATAGGTAGACGGTATCCCAAAGTATAGGTAGAGTTATTGTAAAATACTAGCATATTGTAAAATAAATTGTACGCCGGATTTTCGAAGTAAACTCGAAGGTGCAACACCATCGAAATAGCCTTTATAAATTTTCATTTTTTGCATTTTTATATATCTTTTTAAGTGATAAATGGCGTCCGCGGAAGACCAGCGTCGCGGCGGCTCATGCCCAACATATACTGAGCGAAGACCATTTTGGTAGATTCATGTTAAATTTTTTTCTAGTGTGTAGGTATTTAGGTAGTGTCTACCAACAAATAAACGAATTTTCTTTTTTACTTTTTTTTTAACTATGCTCATTCGACTAGTAGGAAGGACGTGCCTACTTGCCTTTAACTCGTTTAGCTATGTGGTAGAGCCACGCTATAGGCAAAACTCAGTTTTGCTAGTAGTATGAATGGCCTGCTCGTCCGGGTACCTAACCTCACAGAAATCGAGACCTGAGTAGTAGCTTCACCGCTTCTATGCTTCATTCGGTGAGTGAGAGAGCCCCCCGTCGCCCTTCTGAGGAGGGCAAAATAAAAGGCCGGTAACGCTCTTGTTACACCCCTAGGGTTGCAGTTGTCCATGAGCAGCGGTGATCACTACCATCAAGTGACCCGCTTGTTCGTTTTCCGTCCTATAACATAAATAAACGGGCAAGGGCGAGTTGGACTCCTACATGAAGGGTTCCGTACCACCGTACAATGTTTAAAACGCTGAAGAAACACGTTTCTTGTATGACAAACCCCCTTTAATTTTTAACTTTTTTTATTTTTAGTATTTGTTTTTATAGCGGCCATAGTAATACATAATCTGTGAAAATTTCAAGTATCTAGATAATGCCATTATAAAGATCTTGATAAAAACGCTGAAAAAACACATTTTATGTAAGACGACCCCCTTTAATTTTCTACTTTTTTTTATTTTTGATATTTTTTGTTATAGCGGCTACAGTAATACATAATCGGTGAAAATTTTAAGTGTCTAACTAATACGATTCAATTCAAGAGATAGAGCCCTGTCACAGACGGACAGACAGCGGAGTCTCAGTAATTGGGTTCCGTTTGCACCCTTCGGGTACGGAACTCTAAAAAGCTATGTCAGATGCGCTGACACAATTCATCCAGTTGGCTATCATAATAAAAGATGAAAGTATGTATAAGACGGGACCTCGTTACATGGCGGCAGACGTTCCGAAATAGCCGTTTTAATGACCCTCCTTTGTTTATTATTGTTCCTGCGTGCGTTTATTATGAGACAGTCGGGATTAGCGCTAAATGCTAATAGATATCCGTCGTCGAGAAATGTTACGCGATGTGCCCGACATAAGCTGTTAGTAGAGCGAAAACTAAAACTAGAATAGAATTGGGCTCTTCATTACAACTGGGGTCTAGATAGACAATTGAAATTGCACATTCTACTTGCACAAGACTTAGGGCCTGTGTCCACGAGCACTGTTCATGCAGCCGGCGCGAGTTGCTTTATATACAGATATGTATGGAGCTCCATACATAATGGCACCGGCCGGCGCCGTGCCCTGTAGAATCCGTGCTCGTGGACATAAGCCCTTAGGATAATCAGGTACATTATCAAGTGTAGTAAGATAATAGTTTGGAAAGCGCGCCACGCGTGTGACTGTCTATCGGTAGAATTTTTCTTGTATCCCAGTAGACTCTGTCTCTATGTGAAGTCCATTATGTGGATAACAGAAAGTATGCATGCATTTTTTTTAAATTTGTAATCGATTGTCCTCGTCGAGAAAGAGCCGCAAAAAATAAATCAGTGCCGTAAAACATGTATATGGTTTAGAAAATAAAAATTAAAAATAGCAAGTAGATTATAACAACTAAAACACGCCATTTTAAAATATGACGTCAACGTCTGCAATATCCGCTAGAGACAGAAGCTGTCAACGCATGTTTTTCTTTTTTGGGTACTTTCGATATTATCAGCCAGTGATGTTTGTTAAACTTCTATATAAAAGTACATACATTTCGAATGTCATCGATAGTCAAACTACATGGACGGACAGTCCTACCGAACGCACCCGAACGCACCCGAACTTGTCATTTCCTTTTTGTGAACTTTGTCGTCATTTCCCTTTTGTTTGTCAAAAGTTCCCGCGCAATATTTGCATATTTTCAATAATTTATTTCTAATCCAAATAAGAGTCAGTAAGAAAAATAATTAACTAGGCGTGGTAAAATATTAATAGAAATTGTAAAATAAAAATATGAGCCGGATTGGTATTACATGCATATTCCTTACTATTATACTACATATAATATACATAAGGTCGGAGACTCGAAGCCCATCTACCACTTACAGGGTCCGATAGAAAAATAAGTGCCTTATCCTTCTGTTATGTATTTATTTCCAGTCGAGTGAAAAGACGTAAGTAATTGTGAAATAACCATACTGGACTACGATTTGCGAGCATTTCGCGGAGTCGCTGGCAACGAAAAGCATGCCAAATGGATTTATTCGTGTGGACTGTTTGCAGCGACTGTGCAGCGGAGTTACTAGTGGGACATTATTGTTTTCATTCTTTAGTCGTGCAAACAAAGACTTTAATGTACCAAGGTACTTACGTCGCGCCCCCAGGCACGTATCTACTTAACCTTAGGGATAATCCGCTACAAAACCTCTATACTGTATCGAGCATATGAGTTCTTCTGTACGGTATAGGTAGACGGTATCCCAAAGTATAGGTAGAGTTATTGTAAAATACTAGCATATTGTAAAATAAATTGTACGCCGGATTTTCGAAGTAAACTCGAAGGTGCAACACCATCGAAATAGCCTTTATACATTTTCATTTTATTGCATTTTTATATATCTTTTTAAGTAGGTAAATGGCGTCCGCGGAAGTCCAGCGTCGCGGCGGCTCATGCCCAACATATACTGAGCGAAGACCATTTTGGTAGATTCATGTTAAATTTTTTTCTAGTGTGTAGGTATTTAGGTAGTGTCTACCAACAAATAAACGAATTTTCTTTTTTACTTTTTTCTTAACTATGCTCATTCGACTAGTAGGAAGGACGTGCCTACTTGCCTTTAACTCGTTTAGCTATGTGGTAGAGCCACGCTATAGGCAAAACTCAGTTTTGCTAGTAGTATGAATGGCCTGCTCGTCCGGGTACCTAACCTCACAGAAATCGAGACCTGAGTAGTAGCTTCACCGCTTCTATGCTTCATTCGGTGAGTGAGAGAGCCCCCCGTCGCCCTTCTGAGGAGGGCAAAATAAAAGGCCGGTAACGCTCTTGTTACACCCCTAGGGTTGCAGTTGTCCATGAGCAGCGGTGATCACTACCATCAAGTGACCCGCTTGTTCGTTTTCCGTCCTATAACATAAATAAACGGGCAAGGGCGAGTTGGACTCCTACATGAAGGGTTCCGTACCACCGTACAATGTTTAAAACGCTGAAGAAACACGTTTCTTGTATGACAAACCCCCTTTAATTTTTAACTTTTTTTATTTTTAGTATTTGTTTTTATAGCGGCCATAGTAATACATAATCTGTGAAAATTTCAAGTATCTAGATAATGCCATTATAAAGATCTTGATAAAAACGCTGAAAAAACACATTTTATGTAAGACGACCCCCTTTAATTTTCTACTTTTTTTTATTTTTGATATTTTTTGTTATAGCGGCTACAGTAATACATAATCGGTGAAAATTTTAAGTGTCTAACTAATACGATTCAATTCAAGAGATAGAGCCCTGTGACAGACGGACAGACAGCGGAGTCTCAGTAATTGGGTTCCGTTTGCACCTTTCGGGTACGGAACTCTAAAAAGCTATGTCAGATGCGCGCGTGTGACTGTCTATCGGTAGAATTTTTCTTGTATCGGTTCCAAAAAAATCCGCCAGATGCTCCAGTAGTAGGGCGTACAAATGTTTCAGTTTCCCAAATCTATGTTTTATCAAAACAAACAAACTTACCGTTTAAAAAACCCTAAGTTGACCAAATAAACGGGCAAGTGCGAGTCGGACTCGTACATGAAGGGTTCCGTACCACCGTATAATGTTTTAAAACGCTAAAGAAACACGTTTCTTGTATGACGACCCCCTTTAATTTTTAACTATTTGTTATTTTTAGTATTTTTTGTTAAATCCGCCACAGTAATACATAATCGGTGAAAATTTCAAGTGTCTAGCTATTACGGTTCAAGAGATAGAGCCCTGTGACTGACGGACAGACAGACGGACAGACGGACAGACGGACAGATGGACAGACGGACAGACGGACAGACGGACAGACAGCGGAGTCTCAGTAATAGGGTCCCGTTTGCACCCTTCGGGTACGGAACCCTAAAAAGTATTAGTGGAAACAAAACATTTGTACCCCCTACTAGTGAAGCATCTGGCGGACTTTTTTTAATTTGTGTACGTACCTATACCTATCGCAAGAGACACTTTTCGGATAGAAAATGCACAACGGCAGACAGATGTACCGAATATGTACACCGGGCCGCAGCAGGTCAGTTGTGTTAGCCTTACAGATCTCTTATTTATCACCATCGCTTTCAACTCTGGTGTAATTCCTGAGACATTATATATTTCAACGTAATCGGCGTATACTAAATAACTATATTCATCGGATATACCTTTTTTAACGTTGCCGCATCCGAGAGTAGGTCCATAGTTGACAATAAAACAAAATATAAAAACATATCTAGCTATAATTTATCTTTACAATAAATAACATTACATAAAACTAATCGTATCTTATGAAAATCTCGAGGAACAAATTGGTCTATACGCCAGCAGATACACCAACTACCTACTTACCCATAACATGAATGTATATTATATTATTGTAATATATTATTATTTATGTTATTTAACACATACAGTCTTATAGGACCCCTACAAACTTGATGAACAACAGCTGTTACAAAAGCTCAAATATTATCAAATATTATATTAAGGACCCACAACCAAGGCATAAGGAGAGACGACTCCAAATGAAATGGGATAATAAATGACTAGGCCCTAAAGGACTTGTGGGAGAGAAACGAAAAATACTACAAACTATAAATTGTAGGAGAGGGAAAATGCACCTTACTAGACATGATTAGTTTTTCAAAGTAATATTGGAGGGAAAAATATAAAGAAGAGGCAGAGGAAGACCTAGACACAGTTTTATAAAACAACTGAAAGATCAAGTCGTTTCAACCTACAAAGATGTAAAGGTGTAGGCTTTGGACAGAGAGATGGAAGGCATTGGTTGTTCCACTGACAAGAGCTTTCTTTAATAAGAAGAAGGCTCTAAACCAACTCTGGCTTCTAGTCCAACCAGCAAATAATACTATGGAAGTACTCAAAAAATTAAGGCGGTAGGTATGTAAAAACCTGTGGCGGTTATGTTTCACAACAACTGACGTTAGCTCACGCCAATTGCTGCGGTTGCGCGGAGAACCGCGGCCTCGACGGTGCATCGTCGGAGGCAGTGTATATGCAAATAATCGCAGAAACTCTGATATCGAGATGTAGGATGTGTGTCAGCGCCATCTTGTATGCAGCTTGTGAACTTGTGACTTCGTTGTTGTGGTAATAGTTGTTAAAAGTGGCGTAGAGGTCGCCACACTCTTATCAAATTTATGGGCATTTTCATATCGTGGATTAAATACATATGGGTAAATACTAATTACTATTTCATGAGCTTACAACATTGATATAATACATTTGTTTATAATTTTATTTGAGACACGTATTGTCCATTTAATTAGCACATCAAATTAAGTTTCTCTTACAATAACATCATCGTGATACTTCTTTGATCTTCAATATTTACACAACAAATACTTATATTATATTTTGAGCATACTGTTACTAATAAAAAAAATAATAACCTTAATTTTTTTTCTATTCTGCTTAAAGCGTCGATTTTTAGAAAGCTATATTTAGTGATATAAATAATATTATCACGCCTGTTTCGTACCCACAGGGGTAAGCTGACTATGGACCTCCACTTGCAGTGCCACGTAATAGAAAAAAAAAGATGAAATAAAATTGAGTTGAAAAAAAATAATAACATACTTAATAATTTAAGTGCTAAAAATAATAATTTGATTAACCTTAGAAAACAATTTAGCCTAATATAGAGCTTGTTCAAGGATATATGAACATTGGGGAGCCTAACCCACTTAACAGGTTTTGTTAGCCATCAACAAGATAACTGTTGTAAATAGCCATACACATTTTTAGCTCTCAATTTTAGTTATATCCCAAGGAAATTAAATACAATCTAGAATGACTACATCTACAAGTAATATCTCAAAAAATAACAACATTAGAAATTAAACTTAATGCCACATATACAAAGTTTATATTTCCATAATGCGTGTTTTAATACATAACATTCCTAAAAAATCGAACCTAAAGTTGTACATAAGTGTACCTTTCCCACAAACTGCCAGTGCAATAAAATAGAAAGGGCTATAACTTTAGGTATCTTTTTTGGAAATGGCTTTGCCACTTTGTAGGCAATCTAGGTTGTTTATAATTTCTTTGTTATATCCTCCCCAAAATCCTAAAACTTGCTGAGTATACCAATGTTAAAATCTTAATGGTAAAAAGTTGGTAAGTGCTATCTATTACCCAGTATTTTATTAATTGTAAGTATAATAAGTAAGGCACTGAAGAGATGTCCAACGCACTTTGATTTGCTTTTACAGACCATGTAGTGCTTTAATAAGGTCTGGTGAGTGGACCACAGGGCTCCCACATCACTGTGGTTTCTGTGTCACAAGTCGTAGTTGAAGTAGTTGTGTCTGCGCTCCAGGTCTCGGATCTCAACAATGTCAGTCTTCAGCCTGAGCTTCAGTATCTCCCGCCAAATAGCCTCCCGATGATCTTTGTTGGTGATGCCCATGCGTAGCAGTGTGTTGTCGTTTATTCGTACTAACGCTCTGCCGGTTATGTCATGCTGGAACATTAAAGATAAAGATTTTTTTGTCTTCAGTTTCATTTGCAATCAGCAGTGTTTCGCTTAAAGCAAATTTGTTGATGATTGTTGTGTTTCTTTGAGTAGGTCCTCCAGCGAGTCTCTACTCATCAAAGATTATGTCCTAACAGAATTATCTTCTTCTAATCTATTTATTTATTTATTAAATCTTTATTGACCACAATGGTACAAAAGGTGGACTTAATGCTAATGCATTCTCTACCAGTCAGCCTTTAGGAAAAACAGAAAAATTTTAATTATTCTACATATACAATATATACACATACATACATTTACATACATACATACATAAATACATAATATAAAATACAAAACAATTTATGTTAATGATTAGTTCTGCTGCAACGAATTGGCATAAAGGTGCGTGTGGACTTTTCTCTTAAAAAGGAACCTATTTGAGATACTTTTGATGTATTCGGGTAAGGCAATCTAAAGTCGCGTAACTTGAACAGTAAAAGAGTTAAACATAAAATTTGAACGAAATAATGGAAAATGGAGACAAAGAGTATGACTGGAGCGGAGCTCACGGTCATGGCTTTCGGACTGATAGCTAAATTTGTTTTTCATATATAGGGGAGAGAGCTCAATCTCAGCGCATCCCCGGTTGCAACGTTAGCTGTGCTGCTTTGGAACCTATGTGCCCTTTCCTTCTTTTTCTTTGATGATATGCATGTCATTGGTCACCCAAGGATGCCGAAATATAAACGTACATAATTCAGAAATTAAAGGCGTAACTGGTGCTAATGTAGTATGAATAACTACTCAATATGTTTTCCAACTGCTCATAATAGCATCTCGAATATATAACAGCTCAAAAAATTAGTTTCCTTATACAATTACCTCATGAAATCTCTCCCAATACAGGCTGTAGTAGTCTCCACAGTGGCGTCGCAGCCACTTCTGCACATCGGCTTCTGTCCAAAAATAAACTGCTTTGGGGCGAGTAGCTTTTGCCTGAAACCAAATTAAACATCACAAATTCACTATACAAACTATTACTAAGAGTATAAACTTGCTTCATGACTCAAATAGATAAAAACCTTAGGTTTGTTGGTGTTTGAAGTTGTTGAATCTTCAACCATTGTAACTATTTTTTTTTTACTTGTTTATGGATTTACTCAAACATTTCATTTACTAGTTGATATGGAGAAGTAGAAATCAGTAATTCGTTGTAATATAAGCCTGATAACACAATTTATAACTTAAAAAGTGATAAATGTACTATAAACTAAATCTTCAGCTGATATATTTTTCAGTGTTGCCAGCGACATATAGTCAAATGTAACATGAGACTGGTCAAAAAGTAACATTTTCACGAGAAAAGTAACATTACCTTATTTTATGTTTGTTTGTTTGTTTTTCATGTGTGTAAGTGGCCAACACTGGTGTCAGATTTTTCCAGCTGCCTAAAAGGCATCTGACATAGCTTGACGACTGCCATACCACGATGACAGCCGGGACCAACGGCTTTACGTGCCTTCCAAAGCAAAGAGGAGCTCGAGAAATTTATGTGCCACTTTTTGGTCACCCATCCAAGTGCGGACCACGCCCTGTATTGCTTAACTTGCGAAAGCGCTAGTTATGCGTTTTCCCGCCGGGCCACCGAGCTCCTTATTTGCATTTCATGTTGAAAACGACACTGTACTATACATCGTGTTAATGAAAGAACGGAAAACCTCTCAGATGGTACCTTAGCGTCCTCAGCCTATGTAACTAAATGACTTTTGTTCAACAACTTACACGAAGCTAAAAAAAAATGGAATTATCATACAAACTGATTACAAGTCAATTTGTATGAAAATCCGAATTTTTTTTTGGATTTCATGAAAGTTGTTGAACAAAAGTTTTTCAATTAGGGCTGAGGTACGGCGTTCTCATCTAAGAGGTATTGCGTTCTTTCATTAACACTTTATTACACAAAAACTAAAAAGTTTTCTGTCCTATTAGTTAAGCTTCCAAAGAATCGAGAATTTGGTGGGTGATGCTGAAAAAGAAAATATTCCTACAATCCTACAAATTAATAATGTGTAATTAATATAATAACCGATTTAGTAATGTCTTTCAGTGTCAAGCCTACAACTTACTTTGTTATTAATCAATTTATGAAAAAACGTAATCATAATCATAATCTATTAATGAGATAGTCAGTACATGGAACCTGAAAAAAAGCTATAATATTAGCATCGTAGTCATGAAAATTCCATTTCACGATTATTTTTTGTTTGCAAGAAAATATTTAAAAAAAAAAAAAGTAACATTTTGAGTCGTGTAACATGAAGGTAACATAAGAGGGTCAAAAATAACGTAAAATGTTACAAAAGGAACATTCTGGCAACGCTGATATTTTCTCAAAATATGTCAAAAAAACTCAATTGTCAAAAGTGACAATATTTTTAAAATAGATAGTACCTAGCTAGTTCGGTTTCTGCTACTAGCACATTCAGCTGGGCAATGTAAGCCTGCAGTAGTAGTAGTATAGTAGAATTGGTAGAAAATTATAAACTGGTAACACTGCACTTTGACATTTCTGCTGTCACAGCAGACGACATGAATGTGTCAAACCGATCTTTTTGTCAGCCGAAAAAATAAAACGAACGATTTTTATCTAAAATTCCACTCTAGAAATTGGATAATGCAGTTTTAAAGTGACAAAATGGCCCAGAATTTACAGAAGAAGCCCTCAAAGGGAATACTAAAAACGTCACGGAGCGTCGACAATCAGGATGGGACACCTTCGACTAGTAAGCGAGCAAAAGAGCAGAGGTTCGATGAGATTAATATTATGGAGACTTTCCACCCGGCGAATAAAGATTATGGACACATGAAAGTAGACGAGCCAAAGACGCCTTATTCAGAAGCGGTAGATGAAGATTTGGAGAACACAGACGAGTTAGATGCGAACATTCTAGCCGCGAAACTCGCAGCAAGTATGAATAAACCTCCCAAGTGTGTGGAATCGTGTGAGAGTGACGAGGACATGGACGAACCCGAAGAGGTCCGCCAGCGGCGGCAGGATTTCGAGAAGAAACGGAAAATGCATTACAATGAGTTTCAGGTACCTGTCTTTAGTTTTAATCTATTATTTTTTGAATATTTGCAAGGCCCAATCAGAAAGCTTTGATTTACATTTGTTAAGGCAATATTTAAATAATTTTGCATATACATTCCTACTGTTTTAACCTCTACTTTATGGCATATAATTAGTAGATTTGTCGCTATGATTGTTTATGCACTAAATGTATGTTTCTACTAATTCACTTTTGTACTTTAGAGAAAATTGATTAGCAAGATGGAGTCAGACTTCACGTTGCTTCACACACCAAGGCTGCATATGCATATGAGTTTTAACATTTTTTATACAACTGAATATATTGATGTAGCAAACAGTTATCATCATTCAAGCATATTCCCAGTTGCATCGTCAGCTGTTATGCTTCAGAGTCCGGGGTCCGCTATCAAACCTAGGTGATCAGACGAGTTTATTGGTATTTAACACAGAGCAACTGCTGTCTGACCTTTGCAACCTAAAGGGTAGACCAGACCCAACCCTAGGATAGGTACAAACGTTAGATAGCATTTGGGACTAACAAATACCTTTAAGACTTCGCCTACTGAAAAATGCATGGTGTGTGTTTTGCGAAAATGAAAACACATTAGGTGCATTTTCAGCAGGCGAAGTGTTAAGTGCCTTCCGTAGCACTGAATCATCCTGCAATATCTTAACCAGACTGGAAACAACTTTTCACAAAGTATGCTTCCCAGTGTAATTTGTACCCATGACCCATATGAAATACTTATAATTTCTGATGAAATACTTATGATTTCCAGGCCCTGCAGTTGGCGAGGCAGCTCATGGCCCAGGAGGAAGAAGAGGAAGAGGAGAACAAACCGGAACAAGCAAACACTTGACTGCTGCACCCCTGACTGGCTGTACATAACTAACACGGAGGCTTCAAGCTGGTATTATATGCTTTTTAGGACTATACTGGTCTAATGCATAGTCTTAACTACATTTTAGTATTTCTTAACCACTCAAGCACCATGCAGCATTTTAAGTAAACTTTTGGTCTTCGGCCGGATCTGGCCACTTTGGTGCCTGAGAAATTAAGTAGTAGGGTTTCTTTTTAAATTTGTCTTTACTCTTTATATGTAATTCTTAAATTATGCTACTCAATGCAATTATGGATGTCACTCACAGTCATAAGGAGAATTACTAAGTACTTACTGTAGTGAACTGTTTTCTGCCAAAGTGTTTCATCACCACTTCAACTAGATACATATACAATATCACCTCTTTATCTTTAACTGAGTAGGCTGAGCCTAATGCCATAAAACCCAGTGATGGGTTGCTAGCTACATTGCTCAACACTTCTTATGGTCCACATGAAAATCAATTTCTTAAATAGATCAGCAAGACAAGAAGTAATATTGAGTATAACATCCTATTATGGATGGATAATTGCATATACAGGCTGACTGGTAAATCACGTTACATATTGAAAGGGGGCACTCAGTACTCGATTCTCGTTCTAATTATATAAAAAAAATAGGTGCTTAAAAGTTGACCAAATTATACAATAAAAACAAGAAGTGTTGACACCCGCGCTACGCGCCATGATAACGGTTTCAAACTGTAAAACAACGAACCGATAACGTGACGGTACCTTTGGTACTCTTTGGCGCGTGCCGAAAAGCAAAAAGCCGCCCGCGCACCTATCCCCGCGCGCCGCATCTTGCCCCTTGTTCCCGGTTCCCACGCCGGTTGGCTCAGTCTAGCTGGATGCGCGTAGCCAGCGCGCGGTTTCCAAACATTCCGAAACTTTGCGCACTAATTTGATAAATTTTTTCTTTGTAATAAATAAGGATTTTGGTTGGTTTTATATTTTTTGATGTAATGTGTGATCATGATTTATTATGTCCTTAAGTATGACACGTGATTTACCAGTCAGCCTGTATATTATGTTGGTATTAAACACATGGGATACTTTTTATCTGAGGGTAATGTGAGGTTCCCATGGGATTGTCAAAAAGTCCCGAGGCAATGTCGCGGGCCTTTGCTAGTTATCCATAATCTTGAAGAATACACTGGGTAGCAGCATTGTAATAAGCAGTTATACACAAATATTAACTGTAATATATAGATAACAGTAGATAACAGTCTTTACCTTTCAAATAAGGCTATTAGATGTTTTTATTTAAAAATATTAAAACATTTGTTTAAACCTGAAGTGTTCTATACTGAATGTGGCCAAAAATAAATAAATAGTTGTAAATACACAATATTGTATTTTTTTGGCAATAAATCTTAGAATAGATCAGTTTTCTAAAGTAATAAAGTGTCCAATTTCAGCTTGAAGCCTTTTCATAATAAATGTTTATTGGACGCTTGAACTAACATAATTATTTTATTTACATAGTTTGCAAAAAGTTTTGTATTTTTAGAGGTAGGTATATGAGAAAACACATTTCTCGACAAGTATACTCGAAGGTATTTTTGGAATGTGGAGCACAAAGTAATCCAGGAAATGTGTTCCTAGTTTAAATTAATATTCTCTTATGTATAAGAGATAGTGTCAAACAATGCAATTAAAAGTCATTACAAGTCATATTTATTGAATTTACAAAAAGATAATTTTTAGTTTGAATTAAGTCTTGCTAAAATATTTTTATAAATCCTGAGAATCATTTACTTACTTAAATTTAAATTCATTAAATCGTTTTGAATTTGATTCAAAAACAATACGTACAGTCACTTCAAAAATTGTTTGTGAAAATATTTTTTGCTAGATACTTATTATTTAAATGTGAAGATAAAAATAAATAGTAAATATAAGTTCATTGGTTGTAATACTATAAAGTTTGTTGATTTCTTCCATCATATTATCTTATCACACTTTTTCAGTTTTTGACTGATTGTTTTTGTAATGTTCATTTTTTTTCGTAGTACAGATGACCATACATTTGCAGGTATTGTGTACGACATAGATGTGAACGTCCATATGTGACGCTATTCGAATGCGCGTTATATCACAATTAACATTCACTTGATGTATGTTTGCTCAAGGGATCCCATAGCCATTCGTGGATGCTTAATTAATTTCAAGGTTTATTGAATTAGTCTTTTGTGGACTATGACAAATTTTAAATTGCCAATTCTTTTGTTTAAAAATTTTATGTACTTTAGAAGCAAATAGGTATAGTTTATTTATCATCAAAACACTGATATACCTAATAACATTAAAGCTCTTACCAGGTGCTCTGACTTTGTATATTTTTTGTTAAATGTACATCCATTCAAGTACATATCTACATAACTCTTTAAGTAATCTAGTTTTGCATTAGGTATATCATTAATATACATTATTTGTCTTATATGTTCTTTCTTGGTTTGAAACAGAAATAGCTTGTTATAATTATATGTTATTTTGGTGGTGTTTATTAGGTTTTTCTTTTAGAAATTAAATTTATAAAAACAGGTTTAAATATTTTATAATAATAAGTACTTCCGTAGTATTAGAAATATTATTGCATTTGATATAAATTAGATAATGATATTTTGACAGTATAAAATACAGGGCTTGATAATCAGTTTTAATTGTATCAAATGGTTATTTGCAATTGGCAAGTAATGATTGCTAAAAATAATTATGATAGGCAGCAACGTAACCCAAGTGTTGTCTGTGCAGTCACCGTTATTGTGTATGTAAAAAACATTATTGTATTTTTGGATGTCCAGCGGTGAACTTCTTGGGCTAATGATTGTATTTTTAATATAGTCTCACTAGTCTTTATGATTGTACTTTTACGGATCGATGGAAATGAGTGGTACGAGAATTGTTGTCTAAAAATTGGGATCTTATAAAAAAATCATTATTTAATGATTTTTCTTTCCATAAAATAAAACATTAGACTTGTGGATTAATCCTGTTCTCTCAGTGATTGTAGATTTTGTTTTACTTTGTGTACATGTGAAAAAGCTTACAAAACATACAATCAAAAATTAAATAATATACCTACTCGAAACAATGAAGTGGCCAATGAATGTGGTAACCATTGGCATGCGATTCTAGATTAGAGAGTGATTTCTGCCTATCTAGGGCGGTGAACCCACTGTACCGCGCACCGTCGCGGAGCGCGGTTCAACACACTGATGCTCCCGCGCGTTGACGCGTTGTCTGTCAGTGTGTTGGACAATGTTAATCAATGTTAAAATCTGCCGCCCCGCGCTCCGCGACGGTGCGCGGTGCAGTGGAATCACCGCCTAAGAAGAATTTCTTACATGCTTTTCATACTAAAATATTATAGTCTCTAAATATTATAATTTGGGAGATTTTGGCGTCTACTGAAAACAAATGTGTTTTTTTTGCAAAGGTAAGAAGTTAGCAGTAGTAAGCTTACATATACGAATAATATGTAAAAACTAAAATAGATAATTGTTCTGGCGCCCTTTACAAGCAGGCAGTGGTAGTCGCCACCTTCTAAGCACCTTCTTTTCATCGTCCTTTGCTAATTTTTCAGTGTTTACTAACTAATAAATAAACAATAATGTGCTAAGCAATAAATTGTGTAATTGGTTTAAATATCACACATTGGCCTTATAGAAACGAAGTTATGCGTTTTATAGAAAATGTACAGTATAAAGTTATAGCGGCTTCCCCTAAAATGTATGTGTAAATAGTAATAAAATTATCAAACCTTTAAATGGCTTTTTTCTTGCAGGGAAACCTGTAAAAAGTACTTCAATTTTATAATTTGATATACCTACTTATATAATTTAAAAAGTTCTAACATAAGGTACAAGTTCGGAGCTGACTGCAGACAGCAGCAGCAGACGACGTGTCGCAGCGACACTACGCTGGGTTTCTATGTATTTCTATGGAATAGTTTCGACACTCGAGCGCAGACGTGTCGCAGCAACACTACTGGGTTTCTATGTATTTCTATGGAATAGTTTCGACACTCGAGCGCAGACGTGTCGCAGCAACACTACTGGGTTTCTATGTATTTCTATGGAATAGTTTCGACACTCGAGCGCAGACGACGTGTCGCAGCGACACTACGCTGGGTTTCTATGTATTTCTATGGAATAGTTTTGACACTCGAGCGCAGACGACGTGTCGCAGCGACACTACGCTGGGTTTCTATGTATTTCTATGGAATAGTTTCGACACTCGAGCGCAGACGACGTGTCGCAGCGACACTACGCTGGGTTTCTATGTATTTCTATGGAATAGTTTCGACACTCGAGCGCAGACGACGTGTCGCAGCGACACTACGCTGGGTTTCTATGCATTTCTATGGAATAGTTTCGACACTCGAGCGCAGACGACGTGTCGCAGTGACACTACGCTGGGTTTCTATATATTTCTATGGAATAGTTTTGAACTCGAGCGCAGCGACACTACTGGTCGATGTATTTCTATGAAATAGTTTTCGCAGCTAGCGACACGACACTTGGTCGAGTGACTCGACCGCAGACGACGAGTCGCAGCGACACTGCTTTCTATGAATTTCTATTACCTAAATAACTAATAACTTACGGAGTACCCCGTAGACTAATCATTGGCGATTGTCTCAATAACACCTGCTTTTCCTGCGGACATCGGACTTGACAAAAGTTCCATTATACACCTATATAATATATAAGTATAATATCAACCTGTCGCAGGATGATCCTTACTGCCTGAGTGATCCTGATGGGTAGAGATAAACTAATTAATGTACCTACCTAGTTTGGCTTTGAAAGTTTAGATGAAAACTGAAACTAAATGTTCTTCATTACTGCAACTTTGTAGTTTACCAATGGTGCTTATTTCTACAAGGTTCTAAATGGTACTCGTGGGTGACATTGGCCAGGATTTGAGCTTTGATATTGGCCTAAAATAGGTCATCTGCAGATCTCTGTGTGATCTGTGTCAGATGTCTACCCAGTTATATTTAAATTATTACTTATACATCTACCTAGATATATTACGTACAGCTAGGTCTATGAAAAATAAATGGGTCATTCTATGTACTTACATACGTAGGTGCCTACTATACGAGTGTGAATGTAGTCCTCTAGTACTTTAGTTAGTACATAAATATAGCTTTTTGGTTCTCCAAGTATGTGTCTAAATAGTCAAGTAGGTAAGTATATGTTACTCCCTCTCTTGAGCCATCCTTTTGACTCCTTAGACGACAAGGCGTCAACTTTCTCCTTTACTTATAGCTATTATAACTAGGTACTTACATAAAAATATATGCCATTCATATAGTATACTGTATAGAATACATTTATTTGCTAGGCAAATTAAAAAAAAACCCCCGACTGTCAAAAACGCCATCATCTAAGGCCATCATGAGTAGCCACGAGTATAACTACCGATACGATACGACTTGATATCCGTAGCGCCATCTATTATTGTCTAAAGAAAGCCTTGACTTTCAAGCGTTAGCTCCCAATAACTTTTAAACGGCTGAACCGATTTTCATCAAGAAC
The DNA here is from genome assembly GCA_963576875.1 of Acrobasis repandana. Lineage (NCBI taxonomy): Eukaryota > Metazoa > Arthropoda > Insecta > Lepidoptera > Pyralidae > Acrobasis > Acrobasis repandana. The sequence goes on along the minus strand of OY756230.1, from coordinate 1,456,456 downwards.
CACCGCAAGGGAACTTGCTTTCACGTAAAAAAACGCATCGAAATTGGTCCGTCCGTTCGAGCGCTACGATGACACAGATAGACCGACAGACATTAGCGTCAAACTTATAACACCTCTTTTTTGTCAGGGGTTAAAAGAAGGTTGATAAAATTAGATCTTCATTTAAGCGCGTTCCCGATTGCATCCTCAGCTGTGCTGTGCTGCTTCGGAGTCCGGGGTGCGCTTTCCCGCTTTTTCTTTAAATATAATATGCAATATGCATGTCAATGGCATAAGTAAGTAGGTACATATTATAGCTCTTTAGGCAATGGTCAGGACACCCAAGGAATCCAAGGACGCCGAAGGCCTTGCGAATGCTGAGTTGGAGTCCATTTTGGGTGACTAATCACCTGTTTATTTTAATTTTATTCTTTTTCTGTAAATATTTTTTTAATTTGTGAAATGTGTTTTTCCTCTGAATAATTTTTTTATCTATCTATGGCGAATGCTACACGCTCGATATGTATCGCGATATTTAACGTGATATTTATCTAGTAATATTTTCGTTAATTTTCGTATACTACACATACGATAGGAATCGCGTCAGTACGGCGGTAAATTTCATTTCACTCGTACGTTTCGTATAACATTATAAATAAAGTATGAGTGATAATGTGAAATAAAGCTTGCGTTGCTATTATATTAGCGATAGCATGGAAAAGGCTCAACATGCGCGTCCTCTTCCATCGCTGACGTAATTAATACTGACGTGATTAATATCGATTAGAGTAGAGACTAGACCAAAGAATATAGTACTCTCTTACGAGAGGACTAGACGCTCGATATTTATCAACGATACTAGATACAAATCGTGGATTTTCAGATTTTTAGAAATCCAGCGATCCGTATCACGATAGGTGATACGCTATACTTCAGACTCGATAAATATCGTGATCCTGGATTACGATCCAAATATCGCGATACATATCGAGCGTGTAGCATTCGCCAAACAGTTTAAATGTTTTGACTATAGTTTTACAACCGGCCGCTGCCCAATGCCCGCTCCTAGAAAGCAACACACAGGAATAGATGGCGTTGTCTTATTATATGCCGTTGGCCACACGCACGGCATAGTATGTTAAATCAGAGGGTTAAATTCAAGTCTAGCTAGCGTACACAGACTACGGAGCAGATACTATATGCTAGCGTACTTTCAAGATTCCCTCCAAAAGTCCAAAATTGCACAAAAATCGGTCAACACTAACACTCCGTTCTTCATAAGACATTTTAATTACATAATAAATTGTAACTATATTTAAAAGAAAATCAATGTTAATTGTAGAAATTTGAGCAATGCCCTTACAATTAATAATAATTGTGATAATATTTATTATTTTAGTAACTAAATTTTTTGCAAAATACGATACTATTTGTATTTATGCGAACTGTCAAATTCACAAAATAAAATGTGAATAGGAACGTATACGTTATGGCGTTTGTATTTTGTTTGAAAGTGTGTAAAAGGTCGCCTTGACAACGAATTTAGTGATTTACTGAAGAAATTGATTGATTTTTACTATGAGTCTACCAAATTATGGATGATCCCCACAAAATAACACCAGAAACCGCGGAAGCCAAGGTAAATTTAATTATCAATTTGACTATTTTGATACTGAACAACTTTCACGTTATTTATATTCTTTGCTCTGTTAAAAATAGTAACGAATTGCATAGCTGCATAAATGAGCACCTGTGATAGAAAGGTGATATGCCCTACCATACACCGACGATCGATTTTCAATGTGTTTCATTGAAATGTCTACAAAAGGAATTACGAAATTTCGTCGTCATTCAGTTTCCCCACTGCAGTTTATTTATATATTTTTTTAATTATTTTTAGAACGTTCTTCCGGATGTCGTGCATTCCCAACAGATTCCCGCTCTAGGATCTGTCGCGAGCGACGATAACCAATCCATAGAAATCACACCCGTCCGAAGTATCGAAGGTGACAATCCTAATCATGATGTTGGTGACACCACAGAGACAGAGTCCATATCTGAACATTTACCATCTAGAGTGGATGAGACCGACTCCCTCAATGCCACGAAAAGTCATGAATCTCAGGGTTTACTCAAAGTTGAAATAGAACAGGAGAAAGAGTCCAGAAATGATTTGAATTCCGGATTTCCCCACTCTTTTACCAGTGAAAACCCCAGCATACGAGAAACTAGTAGACAAAGTACCTCTTGGCCCTTGGATGTCAATGCAATTTCAGATATGCATTTGATTAGTGAAGAAAGCCCTGTGAACTTAGCATTATCATCAGATCCATCTAAAGAGTTAGAAACACATGAAACCAAGTCACATTCCTTGGCAGAGACTCCACAGTTAAGTAAGCCTCAGTCACCTGAAGAATCTCTGAGAGATGACAAATATGATGACTCTTTAAATGACGAATTGACCCCTAAATTTTCTGATACAGAAAATTCCTTAAAGTTAAGTAATTCACTTGAACAAGATGCTCAATCCCTTGAAGGACAAAGCTCAGGGTCTGAGGAGATAATAAAACTTGATATTAGGGGTCAAGGAGTGCCAAAGTTTCCACTGCCCACTGCCAAAATTATTTTTGGGCCTCCTCCTGAAGGGAGCACAGTTATTGGTCCAAACATAGAACCAATTCCAGTTTTTCCAAAGCTTTTATCTCCCTTCCTGGTAGGTGCTGGAGAAAATGCCCAAGTTGAGGAAATATTTGACTTTGGTGAGCAGCAGTCTAAGGAGCCCTCTCCAGATAAGTCCTTGGAACTGTCATTATCTGATAAAAGTTTGTCGAGTGACAAAATCGAACAGAATGACTTGTTAGTTGAGGAGATGGTAGTAGACGATGAGGCAAAGGAGAAAGACAATGCCAGAGATGATCCATCATTGACTCCACAGAAATCTTTAGCGCCTGAAGATGCGTCACTGAGTACGCTAACAACAGATTATAAGACACTATGCGAAGGATATCATGAAAAGGTACTGGTTGTTGCTCACGGGTTGTGCTTCTGTGCTTACCTGCTGTGTGCACTGTCTCTGATATGTATACTAATCCTGCTGCTCGCACCCATGGCATGCTATGTCCTCATGGTTTACAGATTGCATGTACTGGTCTATGAATATGTCACTAAGTATTGTGTGTTTGTGATGAATGCATAACTGTATTAGCTTTGACTGTGGTATAATAAATACTGATTAGTGCATGTTCTTGTTTAATTTTTGTATGATTTACTTTATTGAATTTAGTTTATGTTCTAAACCTTATAAAGCCATCTATTAGATACCCCATTCTGGATGCCAATTAAGTCATTTTATAAAAGTAAACAGGGATATGGGACAGGCTCAGAGTGGTGACTTGGTGATGACAAAGGCCAAATATGGATAGGGATTACATATAAATTCCACCTAGTGTATTATTCCTGCAGTATGTTTGACCTGTGCATTTTATTGATTTTGGACATTGGCCAAGCTTGTAAAGCAACCCTATCATTTAGCCTACTTCTAACCAGAGGACAAAGTTATTGTTGTAGGTATATTGATCCTCTGTACAAGCTTTTTCGTTAATATAAACACAGGCAAGAATTTTTTTTTGGGAAATATCATGATTGAACACTAAAGAGTTTTATTTGTTTTCTTGTATCTCCAACCTGGAATGCATACTAAAAACAAAATAATTTATATTCTGTGTAAAGAATGATTGTCACTTTTGATGGATGCCAGATGCCAGCTGTAACTTTCAACTTTGTATTGGAGATGTTTTAAACACTTGCTGAATATCCAATCCAAACAATGTCTATTGTAAGCATTTCACTACAAGCGTCATGTTTCTATAGCACATCATGCTTGTGCGCTTCTATGTGTTGTTCCATGTATTGAATGCTATCTGTCCTTTCAGCTTGTGCACCTCGAAGACGCTATCACGCAACGCGACGAACTAATCGAAGAACTCACCGTCTCATTGCAGAGATCGGTGCGAGAACGCGATGACCTTAAATTAGAGAACGAACACCTTACTGATGAAGTCCAAAACTTACAGCACATTGTTGGAGAAATGTCTCAATCTGACCACGACACTGTCAAAGGACAGTTATCCGACTTCATCAAGTACCAGAGCATGGTGAAAGATGATAGTACAAAATTTTATTCCGCCCTAATGAGCGGGGGATCATCCATACAAAGTTCTAATGGAGAAAAAGATATGGACCACGAGGAAATCACTGTTAACTATTCCAAATCCGATTTAAAATCTTCTGGATCTTCCGATGATTTTCAGACTGGGTTCGAGACTAAATTGACAATGGTTATGAACAAGTTTGAAGAGTCCATTGAAGAAAATTTAAGGAATAAACTTAGGGAGAGTTTGATTCAAGTTCTTTGTGACGAGATTGGTAAGATTCGGATTGAATCTGACACAGAAGTCAAGGAACTAGAGACTCAGATACAGCAGGATAAGCAGGTGTATACGGTTGAAACTAGACGGCTTAGAGAACTGTTGGCGTCGGTCAAAGCAGGTAATGCGGATATAGACGCCTTGAGAGAGGAGCTCAGTATCAAACATGAGAAGGAGATGGAGAATCTCAGGACATATTTTGAGAAAAAATGCTCGGATATGGAGAGAAGGTAAGCAAATATTTTGCTTTTTTATTCTTATTGGTATTTTGATATTTTTATTTCAATTTATATTCTTATTTATGTTTCCTTGCTATCAAGGCCTAAAAGAAGGTAAGAGATCAATGATCATAGCATTATTGTAAAGTAGTTAGATTAGTTTGAATAAAAAATACAGTTTACTTTTATTTTAAGTTTTTTACTTTATACATATTATAAAGTCAAAGCATTTGGTTGTGGATGATTTTTTAGGGTTAGATCTCATCTGCTGATAGATGAGATCCAACCCTTATTCATAGATGTAAATTTAAACGAACTGTCAGGATCGTAACAAATGGATGTCCATTAGTCTATGCTGATCCCTGTGGGAAACAGGCGTGATAGTATGTATAGATGTAAAATGTGCATCCATTTAATGTATTGACAGTTTCATTCTAGGTCTTACTCTGTTGACTTTTGAACTGTATCTAATTTATGATATATCCATTGCAGCTACTCTGAAGAAGTGTGGCGTGGGCGTGCGTGTGTGTCTCCTAATTCTGTGTCGTCTCTGGACGCACATAACGACGCGGCCGGCGACTACGTGCGGCGACGCGCGCGTAGCGCTGAGTTTCCATCGCTCTCTCTGGAGGTAAACCTCATTGGTTGCTTCTTAATTAGTCGTCAGTGTGTGTGTCTCAACTCTGTGTCGTCTCTGGACGCACACAACAACGCGGCTGGCGACTACGTGCGGCAACGCGTGCGCAGCGCAGAGTTCCCATCGCTCTCTTTGGAGGTAATTCTCATTGGTTGCTTCTTAATTATAGTCGTCAGTGTGTTGTCGTATACAACAACGACGCTGCCGGCGATTATTTATTTATTGAAACTTTTTTGTTCCACAATTAACAATAGGCATCTTGATTTGGAACGGGAGAAATATATTATCGGCCCATTGGTTAGATTACACTAGTTTACAAAATTTTTAATTTTTTGTGCTCAGCATATAAAACTTGTTGTTTCTTTTAGATTTTTGTATGCTAAATACGGATCTAATTATGATTTTTTTCTAGGACGTCAGAATTGGAAGTATTGTAGTGTTGTGTATAACAAATTCCCAAATTTTACCAATTTTCACCTTTTTTTTTAAAATAAACTACTAAGCATATATGTAATTTACTTTTATATTGTAAAATAAAAGATCACTCTTCTTAATCAAAATAACATTTGATTTATCCTTCTTATGTACACAGATATATGAAATTCAAGTTGCCATAACATTTCTCATACTTTGAGCACCGTGCGCATTGTATGCAATATACCGGCCTATACAAAAACGCGAATAACTCAAATTCGTAAAAGAACTGAGCTGTGATCTAAATGAATTGTACAATGGAAGGCTTGCACTATAATAAACTTGAATTAAAAAGTTCCAAAAAAAGTAATTGAATTTATAGAAAAACATTTTAATTGGCAAAATTTATTTTTTGACATTTCTTTAAATTTAATTTTTGACATGAGATATTTTAAAACTTAGACGTCTTAAATTTTTTTTATAACCATATATGTGTTTTTTGTACTGAATTCTTTATAAAACAGCTGCAAGTATGCGAACAGCAAAAACTTTGTAAACTAGTGTTATTAACAAATATTGTTCACTCATTTTTTAATTTTTCCGAAAAACAAAAAATGACGAAGATACATTGCATTTTAATTTAACGATTGCATATTTTTTTATGCGGGCTGTAGCTCTGAATGAGTGGAAGATAAAGGGGAGGCCTTTGCCCAACAGTGGGACACCAATATGGGCTAAAAAAATAATATTGTATCATTCTATTAAAAGAGAAAGACAGTGCTACTTACCTCAGCAGCATTATACTATATATCTGATTTATGCAGATTTTTCATGAATACTCGTACTTTGATGCATAATAAAACTTATAGAGCGATCTAGGAGAAAATAAGAGTAAGGTCCTACATTTAAAAGGTAGCTGAGAGGAGAGAGGAATGGAGGCATCTCCTTTTAACTCCACCGAACAAGCTCTTAAATGACAAGGAAATGAAGAGCGATCTAATCTTGTTTTACAGTCCACGCCTCTGGAACAAGCTCTGAAACAAACTTGCAAGAAATACGAGCAGCAGTTAGAAGAGCTGAAATGCGAGCACGTGGCCTACGTCAGCGACCTGCAGAGGAGGCACCAGGAGACTATCGCTACGTTCGAGGAGCAGGTCTGTATTTACTCGACTGTGCCAGAAGGGTTACGTTGTTCGATGTATATTTCTTTACGGCTACCATCTAACGGCTTGGTAGATTTAAGCTTGAGAGTTGTCGTTTGATTCCTCATAATAGTCAAAGTGACCCTGGGTATATCAAAAATAAAAAATTGGCGGCTTTTTGGCACCAAATTATGTCTTATAATTTTTTTTATTCAAAACCTGTCGTGTGGGGTATCGAAATAAAGGATTTCATAAAAGGAATATAACAATTTATGCAATGTACTTATACGTTTGGCATGAGAAATGCTAAAAAACAACATTACCTCGCTCATCTAAGCGTGTTCCCAGTTGCATTAGACTTTTTTTCATGCAGTCGGGTTTTTTTTTCATAATTACTTGTTTAATTAGATATACCGACAATTTGACACTTAGTACAGTTTTGAATGTCCATACATAAACTCCAAACATCTTCGGTATATTTAATTGGTTCTGAACTTTATTTCCGAGCTATAAGGCCCAATAAAGTGGGGCTCCATTCTAAATAACTAACATATTATTATTATTAACATACTTGATAGTGTTTGATAAGGTCATACTTAGGGTACATTCATTTAGGTAAAGCTTTCTTCTGTAATCACAGATATAATTGGGTAGTTTCCTGGATCAGCAATAAATTATTTGGTACTGTTAAGAGAATAAAACGTCACAAAATAATGTCACTTGTCATTGATCACATCCACTTTGAACATGATTTTAGATTTATTAATGCATAAAAACGGATATTAAGAGCGCTATTTGACTCCAAGAAACTATGACGTCACAGTCCGATATTACATACAAATCACATCGAAAATGTTTGTTTTGACGTTTAGAAAAAGGTATTTGATTTAACTTGTTGGAAACTAGCGGATTCATGTAGGATGGAGAGACCCCTTTACTCTTGAATCCAAGAGTAAAGGAAAGGGGTCCAACCTACATGAAGTAAGGCTTGCTCTAACACTATTAAACTAAATAGGAAGTAAGATAAGTTCGATTAGACAGTTTATCAAAGCCGGCAAAACATCTATTAAGTAAACTTTATTGTTGTTTACAGATAACTCAACTGAAAGCCCATATTCAGACCTCAGACAACACTGATGGAAATGTATCCATCTACCAACAGGATATTGACTTGGAGTTGGAAAAGGTCAGTCTATACTGATATACTATATACTTTTTCGTCTTCCGGTTTTTTGCCTATCTCTTTCTCTCACTCACACTCGAGATGGACACAGAAAATTGTATAATTTACACCGCGGTGAAATAAATAATATCTTAGGGTTGCTACACACTTATTCGGGGCGGCATCAATCGGCACAGTCGGGCGGTAAAATTGAATATATGTAGATGAATGTTCGGGGGAAAGGCCGAAATGATTGCTTCGGGTCGGCTTTGTTGTTCGACAAATACTGCCGAACCGACAAGCCCCGAATAAGCGTGTAGCAAGTCTTAGATGTAGCGAACTATAATACTGTGGAAGAGTAACTTCAAATATTATCATCGCGCGAAGCGGCCCTACGACATTTATACATATTAAATTATTGTTGCATGACACAGCGTCAACTGTCGGCCACTGTCTGCTATAACGCAGCGTCATACAGCAGCCATTGATTATCCCAGCAATCCGCCAGATGACAAAAAGTCAAATCAGGCACTTTTTTCTAAACGTCAAAACAAACATTTTTGAGGGATTTGCATGAAAATCAGAACCGTGACGTTATATTTTTTTCGAGTCAAATAGCGCTCTTAAGGTGACGTGGGTTCACAATTTGCAAAACTGTGCGTGTTTTTGAAAAAAAACACTGTTATTAAACTACGACAGTTTATTCCTCAAAAAATTTACATAAAAATTTTAAGGATTTTTCTCAGACAACCCCAATAGCCAAAACACGATTAAGCATTTTTGGCTCGATAGAAAAAAATCACAAACATACCTCTAAATTTGCCTAAAAATTATAAATATAATACAAAAAAAATAATAAATAAAACACTGCGAAATATCGTCGAGCACAGCTCCGACCCTTCCTTCGCTCTCGACGAATATTCGACGAATTTTTTGGTATAATTTTCATATAAAAAGGTGATTGTATAAAATAGTAATACGTATTTTAAAGGCAAATTTAGGCAAAATTAGAGGTATGTTTGTGATTTTTTTCTATAGAGGTAAATATACTCAATCGTGTTTTGGCTATTGTTGGTGTCTGTAGAAAATCCTTAAGATTTTTATGTAAATTTTTGTGGAATAAACTGTAGTAGTTTAATAACAGTTAATTTTTAAAAACACGCACAGTATTGTAATTTGTGAACCCACGTCACCTTAATATCAGTTTTTCTGCATTAATAAATCTAAAATCATGTTCAAAATGGATATGGTCAATGACAAGTGGCACTATTTTGTGACGTTATGTTCTCTTAACAGTACCAAATAATTAATTTTTGACCCAGTCATGAGTTAACATCATTATCAGTATTAGCGAAAAACGGGATGTAGTTTTTTACCACCTACTCGAATGTACTTTTGGTAATTTTTGCGATTGATTATGCTTCTATAGTATTATATTTCGCTGCTTAGGTGGCAGGAATTAGCCTGTATAAATATGTTAGGATTTCTTTGTCACTGTCTGAGGTATGTATACATCTATTTGTCTTCCCCTAGCAACTAAGTGCCTTTTTCACTCGCGTTCGTAATACTTCACCTGCGGCCCGGGGGCGAAGGCACCGTGAAGTCACCGTGAAGTCAGATCGAGTCAATAATAGTCGTAGTTACTCACATATATATATGCTTATGTAATTAATATTTTTTTGAATCCTTGACATTAATATATAGATGCCGATTTAGAGAAAAGTTTTTAACATGTACGAACAAATACAAGAGGACTGACAGCCTTCATATTTTGAAACGTAATTCGGTTTTTAGTTTAAATGTTGTAGCTAGATAGAGCTACTCGTTTGAAAGAAGGTAGTTTCGTAGTGGTGCCGTTGGCGTGCCGAAGTTTCGGAAAGATGGCGGTGTAACCGTTCATTTTCTACGAACAAACAAGCGCCATCTATGATTTTTCGTGGATACCACCAGCCTAAGTACTCAGCATCCTTTGTATGGTTAGCTAGCAGGCGATATAGTAGCGACATCTAGAAACAATACAGTATTTTGGCTTTCCAGCAGAGTACGCTTTTTTCAGTCCTCTTTTATTTGTTCGTCCATGATTTTACTAATTTATTTCTTGTGTAAAGGCATGACATTAAGTCTTTTGGTGAATATAATTTTATGTTTTCTTACAATATTTTAAGTGGTGTGCATAACAAAATTTGCATGCAGAGGACAGATGTCATTGGATACACTCAGTCCCATTAAAATTCATTCAATGCTTACGGTGGCATGTGGTGCCTCGAGCATTTCATATACACGCGATTTTATACCAAAAACATGAAATTTCCGTACAGCAAAATAATTATCGAAATAAGATATAAAAAAACCAGTTCGAATAGACAGGACCAAACACAATTTTGATGTTATTGGGATTATAATGTAATTTTGATTAGAAACATGATTGATTTGGAAAAACCATAATTGTAAAATACATAAAAAACTGTAAATACCACCAATTTATTTATTATGTACTTTATCACCTCACTTTAAAATCTATATTAGAACACCCCTACTTTTCTACCATGAGTTTACTGCAGTAAATTGAAAAAGTTGACCTTAGACTTTGGCATTATATTTATAGACTGCGTATCTTAAGGTAGTGTTTTTTTCTAAATATCCTCAAATGATACGTTCAAAATACGTGCACTAATAGGAGAGTATTCCTAGTTGGAATAATCAAATAGCCTTTAATTTTTTCCATGGTGATTAATTACCTATCTTATCCTAGGATTGGTTCTGGTCTACCCTTTGGGTTGCGGGGGTCAGACGGCAGTCGCTCTGTGTAAAAACCAGTAACTTTTTCAAATCACCTAGGTTAGGTAGCGGATCCCGCTCTCTGAAGCGTTACCGCTGATGATGCAACCGGGAATACGCTCGGATGATGGTGATTGATTACTCGTACCTATATCTAAAAGAAGAGACTATTATTCCTACTAGTATTCCTTCCACGCATAGTTAAGGATGAAATCCTATCCCAATCCTAACTAATATTATAAATGCGAAAGTGAGTTTGTATATTTGTTTGTTTGTTACCTCTTCACGCTTTATCTACTGAACCAATAATCTTGAAAATTCGCAGACACATAGTTAGGAGTATTGAGAAGGAAATAGGGTAGGTACCTTTTATCCCGGAAAAATGTAATGTTCCCGTGGGATACGCGAGTGAAGCCGCGGGCAAAAGCTAGTTTCGAAATAAATGGATAATGAAAATAACCTATAACTAAGAAGCAGTAAACTCATGGTAGGCAACTGTACAGCTATCTAATATCAATCTCTCTCCTGTATGCATGGAATGCGACTAACCTCGTGTGTGACTAACGGGCACACTCTGATTGGCTGCTGGATTGGTGGGCGACGCTGATTGGCTGCCGGGAATGGCGGGACGCCTCTGATTGGCTGGGCAGAAGCGGGAGGCGGAGATAGAGAGGAGACTCGACGAAGTGAGAAAGGAAGTGGCGCATCAATTGCAAGAGCAGATACAGGTAAATATTTTGTATTCACAAAAGTGTGCAGTTTCACATTATAACATTTTTAAAATAAATTATTAGTTAGTTAAGATCTTTATTGCACCAAAATATAATGATACAGAGTAATAGATTATTAATTGAAGAAATGCAGATTTCTTTTTCTGTTAAGACGATACACGGTGTCCAGTGCTGCCCCCATTTGAAATAAATTATTTGTAAGGAAACGGAGATATCATTCAAAATTTTGAGCTAGTAAAACCTAGATAACCCTTCAAACTATTTTATGAACCACTGTTTACAGTTTAAAGTAAGAAAATTAAGCTATAGTTTGCATTTTTGCCAAAAGTGGCCGTTTTTCACAAAAATGCAAACTAAAGCTTAACGTTCTCACTTTAAACTGTAACTAGTGGTTCATAAAATAGTTTGAAGGGTTATCTAGGTTTTACTAGCTCAACATTTTAAATGATATCTCCGTTTCCTTACAAATAATTTATTTCAAATGGGGGCAGCACCAAACTCCGTATATCGTCTTAACTAGTTACTAGGGATTGCACAGAGTGTAAAAAGATAAGGGTGTGTAGATTGAAGCGAAGCTTAGCACCGCATAAAGTGACCAATCAGAAAAGATTATAAGAAATTTCAAGCATTATGATTGGTCAATACATGCGCTGTTAACTCCACTCAGCCCAGCAACGATTCGATCGAAACCTGCCCTAAAACTATCACAATTAGCTTCTTTAAAGTTATTGATTCTGTGCTTTCGTTTATTCTCCTTACGTGATTATACCTTCAAATTAACTTAGTGTATTATTGCCGTGTGGATCGCGAGGTGCAGCGATAGATTTGCATGTGCGTAAGAAGCATATGATTTATTGAGATTCGTATAAGGCACGCAGTTTAATTCAGGATAGGGACACACTGTACTTTTATCTGTGCGGCTGCACACAATATATTCTTACGCGTTGTGAGCTGTATAATTATAATTGTAAATATATAATGTACACCGATAACCTACTTAGACATAAACGTATATTATGTTGTGGATAATACAAAAAAAATACGGACGTACGAGTAGATATTTACAGCTTTTCTTGCTTCTTAAAAATACTTATATTCCTAGCTTCGAATTCCTATCAATTGAATTTTTATAGTAGTAAACTAACATATACAAACATTAACATATATATTTTAAGTAAATATAGTGTGCTCTTATTTAGACCGTCTTAAAAGTTTGTTATCTGTAATTAATCACGCTGAATTTACGCACATAACCACACTGAGATCAGCACATTCATAAATCATTTTATGGGACTATAAATTATCGTGTCGAGTACGCAACGGGAATTAGTCTGAACGCGTGTAAATGCGATGAGTGTGCGTGAATCCGTATAATTACCGCACTTTGGTATTTTATGGTTCGGAAATCTGTAACAAATTTTCTTTTATTTTATTTTTTATGTTTGTAATAATTTCAATTGATGTCTTTACTCTCTTTCTCCTCTTGGCTCTAGTTATCATTACAATGAAACCTTTTTTTTCATCATCATCATTATTATCATTAAAACAGCTCATTAAACTTAGATTAGCTTAAAATAAGTTTATTCAGAATAATATGAGATATTTTATACATAATCAATATCTTTTTATGAATGCTTGTTTATCAACTAAGTTCGATGAAGTTGGGAAGTAGACCTCGAGTATGAAGGAAACTTGCGTTGTAGGTTAAAAAGTTGTGGGACAAGGAGAGGAGTATGATTAGGGAGTAGTAGGAGTTATGCATTGAAAAAAAAGTTATATTACACGACAATTTAATTAAAAACATCATGGAAGGAAAGCCAGGAGCGGAAAAGGAAGAAGGTCGTTCATGGATGAAGTAAAAGAAAAGGCAGAAGTTGTGTCGTATGGAGGTCGAGCATTTAACCGAAAATAGGGAGACATGAAAAATACTCCACCGACTAGAAACTAGTTCTTAAATTTATTGCTTCTTCTCCTTTTTTTTTTAGGATAAGTTTTTTATTTGCAATAAATAGGGTTAACACAGGTGTTGGGAAAATACAATTAAATACAGTAGCTTAACCTATTTAGCCATATTCAATAGCATGCAAATTTTTCACACATTATTAAAATATTATTAAATCAAATTATTCATGCATCGAATTCGCAGTCTTTAACTTTATGTTCTAAAAACTCTTTAATTGAATAAAACCTTTTTTTAGCAGCCATTTGCGCAGGGATGATTTAAATTTATTAAATGGAAGCTCTTTAAGTGCAGATGGTAATTTGTTATAAATAAATATGTAAGGACAAATCACACTAATTTAGCTAGCCCCAAAGTAAGTTTTTTAAACTTGTGTTATGGGATACTAACTTAACGATACTATATTTTATGATAAATACATAAATAGATAAACACCCAAGACCCAGGACAATTTGAAAAAGGCCATTTTCCAATTTGACCTGGCTGAGGATCGAACCCAGGACCTCCGGATTGGCGGACTAGCGTGTTGACCATTACACCACGGAGGTCGTCATTGTCGCCAAATATTTTTGCACATTGCAAAAGAGTTATGGGGGGCAAGGGTAGCCCCGAAGTGTGGGAGCTCTTGGGCAGAGCGTCCCAGATAGATTGTGTGTATAGGGAAGTAGGAGAAACAAACAAATGGAAGATGTAAATAGTTTTTTATGTACACACAAGAGTAAAAAGAAATAAGCAAAACAGAAGGTGCACGAGCGATAAAATCAGTGGAAAATAAGGTAGAAAAATGTAGAAGTAGAATAGTCAAGACAAAAGAACTGAACACAAAGTAAATATTAAATTAATTTAAATTTTTAACAGTGAAATATGCTGTTACCACAAATGACAAGACATGAGAGCCTTGAAGGATGGTCATGTATGAATACAGATAAATAAAACTTTATGTATATACAAGTGGGAGAAGCCCACAGAGTTATTTTTATATTTTTCAGTTTTTGGTACCACATTTAACACGAGTCTATTACAAGTTCTTGTTGTCCTTCAGTCGTCTGCTCGCGCAAGTACTCGCTGGAGTCGGGAAATTTATTGCTATTTTATTACTATTGTGGGACCTCGACCTGTCCCGGCGCTCTAGGCGAGTTCCCACATATTGGGGAGTGGAGAATTTATTGTACTGATACTTTATAACACACTGATATCAATGATATATTTAAAAGTTATATTTATATAGCAGATAAACAAGTAATCCTGGATGTATTTCCAGGGTTAGAGAGGATGGTGGAATGAGTCAGAAATGAAGAAATGGTGTGTAAATGATTTGAAAATGGAATGAAACGAAATTTGAAATGAAATGAAGAATGAAAAGTGGACAGGATGAGATGAAGGAATAAGGTTTAGAAAGATGCAGCATGCATGTGGCATGCTGCATCGTTACACTATTATTACATGGCTTTGAAGTTTTGCTTATCAGTGCTCTGTATATGCATTTTCTTTTTTACCATTTCAAGTAAATAGTGACGTAAAATGTTTTTAAATATATCCATTTAATCATATCCTCGCTCGGAAGCCCCCGCCATTGGCCACCGGCCAGCTTTCGGAAAGTACACCATTAATAAACCACCTCTCCTCGGTACTCCGAAATAGAGCAAGGTTCACCAGACACTTTTATACTCGCTCTCAGACACATGCGGGTTTGAGGTTGTTATTTAAGTTGGTAAACAGTACATTTATGTGCCCCCTTGGAGTGTCGGGAGATTTTTACAACACCATAATCGCGCGTGATTTGCTAATGTTAGATTTTTCAGTGTCTCAAGTGAACAGTGAATAATGACATTAAAGAAATCTTTTTTTTTCAAGTGTCATGTGAACTGTGAAAAAACTTCTATGTATCCTTTAAACGCTTAATAGTTTGTGCGTTTGCTATAGGCAGCCGCGCGCGTTGCGTTAGCTAACTTGCAGAAACTTCAGTGTGTGAAATGTTAAATGACAGAAAACTGTATCTTTATGTTAAGTGTGTGTAAAGTAGTGAATTAGAACGCCAAGTGTGTCAAGTGTATGGTGACAGTTGTGTCGTGACGTTGATGGATCGTGTGTAGAAATGTGAGATGCCAGATCGGAATCACCTGCCATTTTACAAGCGACGTGTAAGTTTATCGCTTTGTTTTGGTTTCATTTCATTCACTCATTCATTCATTTATTCATTGATCTCTTGAATTTAACAGAAAAACTTTAATAAGTATATTTGAGTGGTTTTCTCAGACATTTTTTATATAATCTGAAACGTATGGTTCACCACACCACGCTTGAGTTGGGTCCAATTCCATAACCTTTTCATCAAAAGAGGCTCACCAATCCGTCATAACAAAGCACAAAGCATACTTATACCAATATAAAATTCTTCCATATGTACCTACGTAATGGTAGTAGTGCCATTTCGTAAGTATGAATTGAATGAGAATTTACCAAAATAGAAGTAGGTATAAACTTTTATAAATATTTAAGGAAAAATCATTTAAAAACTCTTTCACTCTTTTCATAACGAAATATTCTCAGTACACAATACATGATAGATAACTCGCTTTATTGATTGTACTGTACCGGTCAAGAAAGCTTCACCTTTACAACAATGGCGCTAAATAACAACCTGTAGGTGTCGCCGCGGTGTGGGTCATCGCCATTTAGCTCTGGCGTCCCGCCAAAATGACATATTTTTCGCGCCGACCCAATTCCCCGTTCCACGCTGTCTCGTGGATTTTTTCCGCCTACTTCGGTTAATTATAAACAGTAAATGAATGACCCCTAACGACGCATACATAATAAAACGCTAAGCTTCTGACCAGCCTTGTTTATGATGTCTTGAATGAAATTCAAAAATCTAAAATGAATAAATTAAGTATGCTTACTTACATATCTTTAACCGTGCAGTCACAAATCCTGTATTGACGGCAGAATAGAATACGATTTGTCATTCATCTTCCATGGGTGTTGTAAGAGGCGACTAAGGGTGGTACATGTAACAGGGAATGTATAGTCCTTTGGCAATGAATTTATACTAGTGGCACAGGCCGGAATCTCCTAAGGTACGTGCAATATGCGTCCCCGTTCCCCGTCCCGCACCTCTCCCCCGTTTTCGCCTCGATGACTCACGTTGGCCGTCAAGAACCGGGGGAGAGGTGCGGGTGCGGGGAACGGGGACGCATATTGCGTGTACCTTAGGAGATTCCCTTCGGTTTACTCTTACTGTATTCTGTGCTAGTGGCTCTGTGAGCTGTAAACCTCGCGACTCACCCCCATTCGTTGAAGTTTATCGGATAAAGAAGTTGTTCAGATAAAAAAGTTGCGTCTTAATAACAGTAACAAAAAGCTTTATGAAATATTAAAAAAAAAATGGCTAGAATATGATTATTCTAAAGTTTTAAACCCCCATATCTCTGCTATTAATTTTTTTTTCCAAAAACCGAATCTACATAGGAATTGTATGTAATTATCGACCCTGCTTATAAAATTTCACGAGAATCGGTTAATAAATGCGACTTGTAGGCGAGAACAAACGGACAGGCAGGCAGACAGACTGGCGGACAAAAGAATTTTTGGCCAATGCGAAAGTAAAATAAACCGGCCAAGTGCGAGTTAAACTCTTAATTCTGAATTCTTATAGGTTTTCCTGTAATCTACAAGCAATGAACTATATTTTTTTTTTTAAATTTTAGGCTCCGTAGTTTCGGAGATCAGGGGCATGGTCAATTTTCGTCTTCTTTCATGAATAAAATATTTTTTTTTATTTTACAATAATTACAAAAATATATTTGAGATCCTCATAACGAGCCCTTTCATTTGATATATGACACAGTAAGGTATGCAAAACTTTTTTTTTTAAATTTCTTTATTTGTCCCGCGCAAATGACCCTTATTAAAAAAAAAATATTTACTTTGCACATATGTGTTTGGGTCATAGGATTACAACATCCTACCAAATTTCACCTGATTCGGTCCAGTAGATTCGGAGCAAATTGGCTGTGACAGACGGACGGACAGACAGACGCACGAGTGATCCCATAAGGATTCCGTTTTAATATTTTTTGTACGGAACCCTAAAAAAGGATCAAAAATGTAATATAGATATATCATAACAACAAGCATAAGAGTCACTGTACTAAAATAAGTTTTTCAGTTATTTTTAGCCACACATCAAAGGAACAGATGTCAGGACACTGCCTACCATCTGTTCTGTACTATTACTTAAAGTGCTATAATTATTTTCACTTATCAGTAGTCGATATGGAATTAGTTGAATCCAAAAACGAACCAGTAAGCGATCGCTTAATTTGTGTTACGAGGTTGGTAAATGTTTTATGATTTTTTTACTTTGATCGAATCAATTCCGTTCTAAATATAAGTTTTATATGTTATTTTATACATAACATTATATGAATATATTTTATAGAATGAATGTGAAGTATTATCTGCTAGATAGATCACATTATGAAGGAATATTATAAAGTTAAATAAACGGGCAAGTGCGAGTCGGACTCTTACATGAAAGGTTCCGTACCACTGTACAATGTTTTAAAACGCTGAAGCAACACGTTTTTTGTATGACGACCCCCTTTAATCTTTAACTTTATCTTATTTTTAGTATTTGTTGTTATAGTTGTCATAGAATTATATAATTGGTGAAAATGTCAAGTATCTAATTAATTCCATTATAAAAATCGAGTTAAAAACGCTGAAAAAAGCGGCCAAGTGCGAGTCGGACTCGCCCACGAAGGGTTTAGTAGCAGCAAGTAGCAATATAAAAGTTCTTGTAGTTCGTTGTAACTTTGATCGATGTTTTAATAATAATAGTGAATGGTATCATTGCGGTTAACGATTTATGACGTGTTAACAAAAACTACTTACTACTTAGATCTCGTTCAAACCAATTTTCGGTCGAAGTTTGCATGGTAATGTACATCATATATATATTTTTTAGTTTTATCATTGTCTTATTTTAGAAGTTACAGGGGGGGGGGGGGACACATTTTACCACTTTGATGAAAAAGAAATGATATTAGAAACCTCAATATCATTTTTGAAGACCTATCCATAGATACCCCACACGTATGGGTTTGATGAAAAAATGTTTTTGAATTTCAGTTCTAAGTATGTGGAACCCCCAAAAATTTATTGCTTTTTTTCTATTTTGTGTGAAAATCTTAATGCAGTTTACAGAATACATCTACTAACCAAGTTTCAACAGTATAGTTCTTATAGTTTCGAAAAAAAGTGGCTGTAACATACGGACGGACAGACAGACAGACAGACATGTCGAATCTATAAGGGTTCCGTTTTTTGCCATTTGGCTATTTAACCCTAAAAACACGTTTTTTGTACGTTGTATGTACGACCGCCTTTAATTTTATATTATTTTTAGTATTTGTTGTTATAGCGGCCATAGTAATACATAATCTGTGAAAATTTTAAGTATCTAGTTAATGCCATTATAAAGATCTAATTAAAAACGCAGAAAAAACACGTATTTTGTATGACGACCCCCTTTAATTTTTAACTATTTTTATTTTTTGTATTTGTTGTTATAGCAGCCACAGTAATATACAATCGGTAAAAATTTCAAGTGTCTAGCTATTACGGTTCAAGAGATAGAGCCCTGTGAGCCTGTGACAGACGGACAGACAGCGGAGTCTCAGTAATAGGGTCCCGTTTGCACCCTTTGGGTACAGAACCCTAAAAAACATATATATTATAGAGGTCATTTGTTTTTATACCTAGCCGAAAAGAGGGGTGTTATTATTCTGTTGAAATGGAGACACCATTTCTCCACTTCACAGATTTTTTAAAAGCTAAAAGCTGAAGATTTTTTTACTTGCATACATTGCATTACATTTATAGATAAAAACAAGCTTTTATCTAAAGCAATGAAAAATGCTCCTAAAGACGAATTAATTGAGCCACAGTTTTATCACAGAGATGCCATGGCCACCTTCCGGCTTCATCATGAGATCAGGTCATTGGTACCATAATATTGCATTGTCACCCAACTTACATAAGTATGTGAAGTTTCATCTCGATCGAATAATGGTAAGTTGGTCTAATTTAGCTTGCAAGATTTTATTACGGACACACAGACAATAGGACAGGTGAATTCAAAAATATTCTGAACTCTTCCTCTCTTTCTTATTCATCAAATATCTGTAAATATTGAACCAAACCTTCGAAGTGACAGTAAACTTAAGCTTTTGTACAAACCAATCATTGAAATATAATCTCTAGAAATCTAACGCTCCTACATTCACCGCTTCGATTCTGATTCCATTTACGCAAACAAACTAACAGTAATTACAACGAAACACTCAAAAACACACATAGACAAAGATGCATGCGATTGGTCGCGACAAGGTCACGTACGCGTCGTGTCGGTCGAGCTGCTCGATCGACACGGCCGCGGTTACGACACGAGCGGTGAGGTACAATATTAAAATGTTTATTTAATTGCATATGAAAGGTGAGTCCTGTGTTGTTCATGTCTGTATGGCTTTTACACCACTTTGCGGCACATGACGGCATTTTTAATGAATCGACTATCGCAAAAACAGCAATATTCTCAAAGTAAACCTCTTGCGACGCAACCGCACGACTCGAGTGTCACGGCGAACTGTCGCGCCGCGCTGTTCATATTTTAAGCCCCGCCCGCCGCGGTACATATCGCGTGGAATGATTTTTCGGGATTAGTTATGATTCTAGAGTATTATTGTTCGTAGAAACCAATGCAAAAACATGCTTTATTTAGACCTTTTAAAAAGAAGGTTGTAATTAGTAAAAGTAAACAACTATTGTTATCGCTTCCTCGCCACTTTTTTTTATTAATATTCTCCTCGAGACAAACAGCATTAACTAATGATAATTAACGACTGATTTTGTTTATTGTTGCAAGTAATTATTGCGACGCGATAAGGGTTTCGGGTCAAACGGGGCTCGGTGTTTTCCTTCAGTTGATTTTATACTGTGCTATGGTATAGCTGTTTGAGTTTAATTATTTCTATAGTGTAATAAGAGCTTAAAACTGCTGATTTCTGATCAGATGCATTTACTATTGTGAATACTCCGTAATGTATAAAGATAAATAATTATAAGTCGTATTAAATTTATTTTGTGATTAAATAAGATTTCTATACTTATTTAAAAATGACTGAAGTGTGAATTACGGATAAGCTTCTTTAACTAGTGTTAGTATTGTGTCTATTCCGTAAAGTGTAAAGACGTTATAGGTGTATACTGTGATAGTTTAGTCAAGAATAGTGTATGTGGATTGTTTAGTGGTAGTTTAGTGAAGATGAGCAGTGCTATAGTAAGCTATGTAAGTATGTCTTAAACAAAGATTGGTACAGTACGAGTATTTTGCTGAATGATTGATGACTGATGAAAATTAAATTGTGAAATTCGTCAACGGGTGATTACTGTCTAGTTTATATATATTATATCTTTCGCCAGTACGTTACTCTGGAGGTTCTGGGTTCGATTCCCAGTCAGGGTAAGTCGGAAAATTACCTTTTTTAAATTGTCCTGGGTCTTGGGTGTTTATCGTTATATATCGGATAGTATCGTTGGAATAGTATCCTATAACACAAGTTCAATCTTAATTAGGGGCTAGCTCAATCAGTGTTATTTGTCCCTATATATACAGGGTCTTACTAAATATACTGAAACTATTTTAAGGGTGGATTCAGTCCTTGATATTGAACAACTCCCTAAGGAACATTACCGAAATATGAAAAATTATTTTTGACCTCCCATACAAATTGACCGTTCAGCTGATCCGAGTTTGTAGGGAAAGCCAATAATTATTTTTCATATTTCGACATATGTGCCTTGGGGGAAAGTTGTTCAGTATCATGGACTGAATCCACCCTTAAAATAGTTTCGGTATATTTTGTTAGACGTTATATTTAAATGTACTTATTTATACTTTATAAACTTTATTTTCTATCATATATAGGAGACCTGATAAAAATAAAAGGTGTCATCATAACATAACTATCACTTTGTATAAGGCGAAAATTATACATATAATTCACTCAATGGACACGATGAATAAAAGCTGCTTTCAATATTACATAGTACCACAGAATAAGTACTAGATAGTACAACAAGTCTGTATATATCCTTGTTCGGAGCATATAACACTTCTGTCATAAATACTATGTTGTAATCAACTAAACGTTTGCTTACTTTGTGTGGTTTTCCTGTTTGAAATAAATAAATTGCTTAAACTGACTTATTCCTGTAAATAAATTCAGTACAATCATTTCTTTATATACAAACACATTAACTATGTTGTTTGAATACATCGAAATATAATCTCTAGAAATCTAACGCTCCTACATTCACTGCTTCGATTGTGATTCCATTTACGCAAACAAACTAACAGTAATTACAACGAAACACTCAAACACACATAGACAAAAATACATGCGATTGGTCGCGACAAGGTCACGTACGCGTCATGTCGGTCGAATAGCCGGCTGCTCGACCGACACGGCTGCGGTCAACGCCACGAGCGGTGAGGTACAATATTAAAATGTTTATTTACTTACATATGAAAGGTCAGTCCTGTGTTTTTCATGTCTGTATGGCTTTTACACCACTTCACGGCACATGACGGCATTTTTAATGAATCGATTATCGCAAAAACAGCAATATTCTCAAAGGAAACTTCTTGCGACGCCACCGCACGATTCGAGTGTCACGGCGAACTGTCGCGCCGCGCTGTTCATATTTTAAGCCCCGCCCGCCGCGGAACATATCGCGTGGAATGATTTTTCGGGATTAGTTACGATTCTAGAGAATGATTTTTCGTAGTTTGAATAAGACAACACATTGTTGGTGATAATTAATGGGTTGCGACCACGAGTCAAATTAAAGCTTTTTTGCAAGATTATTGTCTTCAAATTTCAAGCAAAGGCCTCCCCTCGATTCCGTCACGAGTCTATTGGCGATTGATTATATTTTGTTTAATTAGCTATAATGTGGCTTTGAACAATATTAACCTGTGTATAATCTATAATTTACCATCTGATTATATATGCATTAGAAAGAATATTGGCCCATTTACACAGTGAAAGTTTCTTGCCTGTTGCATACAATTAAAGTGAAGCAATGGATAGCTTGTAAATATTTGTACTTAATTTATTTCTTTATTCAGATAATATGTTCCATATTCTGTTAGTCAACATTTTTAACCGACTTAAAATAAGGAGGAGGTTATCAATTCGACTGTACGTTTTTTTAAAAATGTATGTTTGTTACGCGATATCTTCGCCAATTGTGAACCGATTTTGATAATTCTTTTTTTATTTAAAAGCATTTACTGCCAAGTTGGTCCCATTTTAATTTGGTGAAGATATGATGAAGAACTTTGGAGATATGGAAGAAACTCCTAAAAAAAATGGAAGTCGGTTGTTTTTTTTTGTTAAAAATTTAATTATTCTTAAACTATGTTAGTGTAATGTAGCATGTACATTTATATAACAGCACCTATTACAATTTTGCTCCAGATTGATAGCAGTGTACTGTCAAATTCGGAGCACAGTATCTGCAGGATGCTGTTACAGCTGTCCTGCAATCTGCTCAGCAATGATGCTACTCATTTGCGTCTAATAGCGTAAAAATCATCTGTAAGAGCTTTAGCAATTATAGTAGACTAGCTGTACCCGCAACTTCGTCCGCGTGGAATACTGAGTTTTGTTTATTATTTATTTATTTATTAATTATTTATTAATTTATTTATTAATCCTAATTTGAACCATGGTTAGAGTTGCTTAACCTACGTTATCGAAATCAAAAGTAGCTTATGTCCTTTCTCGGGCTATAGCCTATCTGTGTGCCAAATTTCGTTTTAATCGGTTCAGCCGTTTTAGCGTGAAAGCGAGACAGACAGACAGAGTTACTTTCGCATTTATAATATTAGTATGGATGCAACACACAAGGCGCCGCCGTAACAACATCCTAAAGACATTGTTATATTGCATGCGCAGTGCGCTATATGCCTTCTGCGTGCAGCCACAGAATAAATAATACTAACGTACAGGAGTCTCACTCAGCAAAGAAATTTAAAGAAATATCTACTCAATGTGGCAAGCGATATCGTTTAATTTAGCTCACTTCGGAACTCAGCACCTTTTCGTATAGATACCTAGACATCCATTGCAAGCCAATTTCATTCTTATTATTCTGGACAAACGATTCGTATAGCTGAATTTACCACCCCGAGGGGCCGCCTGCGCGCATTGTAATAATATAGGTACATTTTTGATACCTAAACGGGGAGTGACACAGGCCTGGTGCAGCTAACATGGTTAAAACATGGCTATTAAGGCGAAGATATAGGCAAATGGCCTTGAAGTGTGAAATAAATTGTTAACTCGTAAATATGGTGATAATTTCCATATTGCTCTACGTCATGCATCATGCGTTAGCCCTTAAAATTATTTTATGAACTGCCGTTAAAACTTGCCGTGGCCACTTTTGGCGGAGGCAAGTTTTAAAGCTAGACGGACTAATGTAAATACTTTCAACGGTGGTTTATAACATAATTTAAAGGGCTATCTAGTGCATGACGAAGAGCAATAAGGAAATTATCTCCATATTTACGAGTTAACAATTTATTTTAAATGAGGGCGCCACTTCAAGGTCATTTGCCTATATCTTCACCTTAAAAGGACAACGTATAAAGTGTTGCTTCATATCTAGTTTGAGACGTTAGCACAGAAATTAATAAGAGTATTACATACAGAATGGAATTTCCTAAGGTCCCGCGCAATATGCGTCCCCGTTCCCCGTCCCCGCACCTCTCCCCCATCCTCGCCCTGTCGCATGGCGAGAGCGGGTGAAAACACACACATTGACGTGTGCACGAATGTAGAGTTTCGTTTGTAGTAGTGTAGGCATAAATGATACTTCGCCTCTATGAAGTTTCCTTCCTGTGACGTTAGGACAAGTAAACCAAGTTGCCCTTTGCAGGTGCTGCTGTCGGACCCCGACGCGGAGGTAGCGAGCTGGCCCGTGGAGCTGGTGGCGCTGCGCGACAAGATACAGGGCGACGCCGCGAGGGCGCAGGACAGAGAGGTCAGTACTAGCTACATTATCTCACAGTCTTCTTCTTTTATTTAAGAGCTGGGCTCTTGTCGGTGGAGTACTTTCTATGACTCTCTTTCTTTCGCCAAGTTCTTAACCTCCTTATATGTTTTCACGTTTAATTTTTCCTTTATTTGATCTCACAGTGTCAGTTATGTATGTAATTTTAGTACTTATTTGTGCATCCAAACCCCAGTTCCTCTTTGTAAAACAACATTTTGGTACAAGTGGTACTGAGCAGTATCTGATAGCAAAAAGTTATTTATTTTTAGTACCTATACCTATGGTGCCATTGGTGCCGTGTTCGTTATGTTGGCTAACTTTTGAAAACAGTAAACATTTACATTAAAATTCGAGAACATTGTTGTTACCTCAACACGGCAACAAATAAAACACGTTCGTTGCCTGCAGAAGTTGGAGAACATATTCCGTGCAACTCGCTTGTTGCTGAAAGTTACTTTTGTTATATTTTGTTATTTTATGTTTAGTGGATGAGTAACATTCAGCAAATAGTAACAAGTAGCCACAAACGTTACGGGTTCTTAATGTTACCGTGCTGCACAGTGGTGCTCCACAAAAGATGACTGCGGCGTGGATGCACCATATTACAAAACATGCAAGGCGTATAGAAATTACAGTTGGTATGTTTGAGGTACATTCTAGTCGTTTGTGTTTAAACTTATGGCGTAAGTGCCCTACGATATGTACCATTGAGGACCTTAATGATTCTAACGACAAAGGGATCGCCGTCGCCATGTCACAAAAATTGGCATGAGTATTTCATATATGAAATACTCATGTCAATTTTACTTTTTTACATTGAAATACTTATGTTCGCACTACAAAATTGATTACGACATTTTGGGACTAGCAGAGAAAACTGAAAAGAGACGGCTCAGGACAGAGAAAAGTTGAGTAAATTGGAGGAGGCCTATACCCGAGAGGGGTCCATTCCCAGTAAGCATTAACATAAAATATACACTAATAGTTACATTACATATTATTCACTAAAAATGGTACGTACTTAGTATAATATTACTCTGTGCTAAAAATAATTAAATGTACTTACTTAGATACTTAGATTCATATATAAAGATAGATAAATAGATTACTTATAGATAAAATATAGATAAATAGATTATAGATAAAGACAGATAAACAATACACACATAGGTACCTATGTAACTAAAAATGAAATAAGTAAATAAGATTCATAGCTACTAACACTTACTTACAACACAACACTTACTAGACTAACACTATTATATAAGAAAAAGTAAACAATCGGAACGGTACAATAAAGGCTTTTTTATTTTTATTTTTTTTATTTTATTTATTTATTTCATATATGCGTCCCCGTTCCCCGTCCCCGTACCACTCCCCCCTTCTCGCCTTGTCGAGGGGCGAGAGCGGGCGAATACACACGCATTAACATGTGCACGGATGTATAGTTTCGTTTGTAGTAGTTTGAATTTGAATTGAATTTAATTTACCATTTCGACTCGACAAAAAAAAGTGGGAAAAAACATGAAAAAAGCCCGCGACGCGCGACAGCCTCTTGTGTTGAATACATTTTTGTTTTTATTTTTCCTCTATTGGTCTCCAAGCAAAAGGAAGCAAAGCTTTAAAAACTGTTTCTCCAAACAGCGGAACCGGCCGCTCTGTGTACGGAATTATTTTTACTGCAGTTGCTAAGTAGGTCGCAGGAGACATGTGGGATTATGTTTACAGCTTGTCTGACAGATTCAGTATGGCATGGCGATAGTTTTGGGTACGGAATTAAAACTTGCAGTGGTGGTGGTTATCTACATATTTTAATTTATCATAAAATATAGTATCCTCAAGTTAGTATTCCTTATACAAGTTTAAACTTACTTTGGAGCTAGTTCAATCAGTGTGACTCTTTATTGCACAAAAAAACCATAGGTACAGTCTTATAAATTATTAGAATTTGGTCAAAGGCGGGCTTATACCAGTAACGGATCTCTTCCAGATAACCAAGTTTCGGAAAGGATCAGTCGGTTAATCTCGTTATTTAATATTTATCATAATTGTATTTTACCACCCTGATACATAAAAGCGTTTATTGTGCTATAAATAATTTTATCGTAAATAAAACCATAATAAGGCAGGTGTCGAACAGCCATGTTTAAACAAGGCGCCGCGTCTCTGCATTTATTTCTATTGCCAGTAAAATAAGCACAGGGTTGCCATAATACAGATACATATAAGTCACGTTTTTATTCCTTACGGGGCAGACAGAGCCGAGGGCTATCCTATATCCTAAGGCCGTTTTAGCGTGATAAAGAAAAAGGGAATCAAGGTAGTGACGAATTGCTAACCGGATCGTCTATTGACATGATCCTTCGAAATTTTTGCCCATTCCCTCGATTGGTTTTGCGATTTTCCCGGGATGAGAAGCAGGTTGTTAGCAATTCAACGTTGTCAAAACCGGCAATGAAATTATACTATCATCTTGTCATCATTGTCTGCTCCGTCAGCATAAGAACGTAATTCTGTATCCATAGCCCTACTAGAGCTTATAAATACGAACCCCTCGGATTCCCCGCGCATGAGTGGCCGCGCCTGTTTACGTCCAGTTCGGTGCGACACTAAATCTAAACGACTATTTAGACGCACTGCTTTAATTATTTTCTTTTGGGAGCCACCAGTGAAGGGGAGTTATGTTTATACGCTGTTAGAAACGCTCAGCTCTTTATATTAATAAAATTTTATTTTGATCGATGCTTCTATTCAAAAAAATCAAAGGGAGAAGATTATTGTACAATCTTCCTAAGTCGATAAGCTTCATTAGAGAACACAGCAGCGTTTCATACACTGGTGTGTTTTGAGGACTAAAAAATAAAATAAATTACCAAACAAACAACACACAGACAAGACTCTCTTTATTTATATTTTTGATAAAGTAGTTTTGTTGTAAGTCTCTATCGTTTAAAAAGAAACAATATTTTATGGTAAATAGTGGAACATGCCAGTTATGGCACAGCATATTAACCTTCCCCGGAAAATACACGTTAGTGTAACCTACATCAAAATCGCCCCAGTGGCTTTTGAGATTATGCTAAGGAGATAGATTTACGGCACTGGGGACAAAATTATTATTAGCTAGGTATGTATCATACATAATAAGAATTATAATACTTAATTCATGAAATAGGGGGGATCGAAGCGACTTTTTAATTTAGGCGCCTAGTTTTGTAGTGAATTCGTAGCGTTTCAATGATACTCCGTTTTGCCAAAGGGGCAGAAGTAAGTACGAGTACTTCAGCTTTTTAGATTATGTTAGTAGAACAGGGGTTGGACGAGTTGGGACTGTGATTAAGACCATAGGAATGTTTTTGTTGGCCGGTTTGGGCCGGTATGGTCTGACCATGTTGTTATCCTAAATAGCACTTACCTGCCCGTCGTTCTTTGCATTACTGTGTTCAAATAATACGTAACAGTTTTATTTGAGGTAGACTTCATAGGTCTGCGGAATAATCTCTAGTATAAACTGATTTTCTGAAGCCGATAAGAAGTGAAAAATTATCATGCGAAAGGGATTTGAAAAGGTGACCAGTTTTTATAAAACCTTACACGATTTTTTTACGGTACATACCGTGAAGAAAAAAAATGGTAGGAAACAGTTGATTTCGCAATTCTCACGCCCGTGAAGGCAACGCCTAAGGCGATTATCACACTGCCACGCATCACGCTGCATGTTGCGTTTCCTGGATGCATTTTCTGTGTGTTGGACTGTTGCGTGTTTTCTATACAAACGGAGATACTTACAAGCAACGTTAGAACATGCATTCACGCGCTACGCTGCGTAGTGCGGGGCAATGTGAGAATCGCCTAAGAGCCACTCTCGTCGGTGGAGTGCTTCCATGTCACTCCTTTTTTCATCAAGTTGGTTGACTGTACACGGCGCATCTACTCTAAATGATCTAAGATCTACTCGTACCTGTTGTCTTGTCATAGTCTCGTACGCATCTGTCGCGAACGCGGGTGACTGAACGCTATCTATATTTACCGCGTACCCGCCTAACATTTATTTACTATGCGCACGCGCTTGTTGTGCCCAGTCAAATGTCATTAGCTATTGCAGCTGTGCATTGCTAATATATGAGTAGCAGGGGCAGTTCGCAGTACTGATTTGACATGTTGCTTCGCTAAGTCCATGCTCTGCATAGCCTCAATTATTTTGTTTAGTTATTATGATGGGTAGGCAGTAAGCACATTTTGTCTCAGCCTAATTTTTGCGGACATTGGTAAGTGGTTTTGTTCATATCTCGATGGCAGTTTTTGGATTAGAATTAACGTACTACTGATTCGCAGTTCGATATTTCTTTGGTTTCCTTGATATTAATTTAACAATAATACCTCGGTGTTGATGAGAAATGCTTCTGCAATATTATCTATTTGAAGTTTGATGGTGGGTGAGGTTAATTTCGTCATATTTTGTTCCACAAAGTATGAGCAAATGTTATATAACGTCTAACAAAATATGCTGAAACTATTTTAAGGGTGAATTCAGTCCATGATACTGAACAACTTTCCCCAAGGAACATATGTCGAAATATGAAAAATAATTTTTGGCTTTCCCTACAAACTCGGATCAGCTGATCGGGCAACTTGTATGGGAGGTCAAAAATTATTTTTCATATTTCGGTATAATATGTTTCTTGGGGAAAGTTGTTCAGTATCTGAATGAGCCCTATGGACTGAATCTACCCTTAAAATAGTTTCAATATATTTTTTTATACCCTGTATTATCTATTGATGCTATGTAGATGATGTACAAGTATAAGATCGATTTATTTATAAATAAATCGATCATTTTCAGTAGATCCATTGACCAGATCCATTATGGATCTTGTAAGATTTTTTTCTCTCAGTAGATCAAATCCGTCAAAGATGGAAACCTTCATTTTCCATAGATCCATTGACCAGATTAATTATGGATCTCGTGAGAATTTTCTAATACATCATGTACATAGTATCAATATCTTTTTTAATTCTCACTGTAAGTCTTGTGTATATCCTCCAAATACCCAATGTGTACAATCCATACTATTTTGTTTGTGTGTTTGTAATAACTATAATGTACCAAAAACATACCAACTATTTTATTCTTCAAGAACGTTCCAATTAAACATAGGACAGACTTGATTGCATAATATTTATTTATGGTTATGTATTTGTATATTTATTTTTGTATATATTTTAATGTAGGTATATATTTTATGAAGTGGTATATATGTATGTAAGTAATTGTGTATATGTAATAATAATAATAGTATGTTTTATAGTATGTGTTGTGATTGTTATCTTTTAAATTTAGTTAAGTTTAAGTTTTCTTTATATATTCACACCCACATAAAACTCTCCAATCGACCCAAAGGTTTGACTGTTAGAGAATGCTTTTAGCATTAAGTCCGCCTGTTGTACTTTAAACATATATGTGTGTACAATAAAGTATAAATAAATAAATAAATAAACGTCTACTGTTTTCTACGTTCCTTTGCGCTTTCTCCGTTCACCGTTCCTAACATCAATACGGCGGACTACTTATATTTTGACAATCGTCAAATCAGCTACTCGACTTGACTCGCTATTCTTGTTATGCTAATTCACCATTTACGACACTATCAAGTATGCACGGCCCGTGTTATCAGTCTTCCGCAAAATGTGTTACGGTTAATGAACCCTTGTCCTGGTGCGATTGTTTTATTGGTCTATGTCCTGTGCTTTGGCATTATGATATCAGCCCTCACTACAGATAGATATCGTATCGGTCATCAACTCTCCTTCCCTTCGTTGGCATATGAAAGTGATCGACATTTTTATAGAACCATGGAACAAATAGGAAAACATCCGGGGTGTTTTCTTAAATCAAGAAAACTTTATAATAAATTATTACAAAACGAGGACTAATTTTAGTACCTACTAGGTTTAAACCATAATCCGCCCAAAACGAGAACTTGTCTCTTTTGTCACAGTCAATTTTATTTCGGTAAAAAGTGGCTTCAACTAGGGCTTAAAGATAGTCTGTGATAATAAGACGTTTTATGGATTTGGTGTTATTATGTCCTACCTAAACATTATAATATATAAACCTACACTAGTTATAATATATAAACCTACATTACCACTGACTGACTGACTGATTGACATAGTTGTTTGACCTGTTACCGGGTGGGTGGGGTAATGATTGATGTATGGTCGTGTAGAGGGTGCTCCAGTGAGTACCAGAAAAATCGGACATTTTGAAGATCATCAGATTTTGATGTGGACGAGGTACGGCCTGCAAAAACGGTTAGGGTTAGGGGTGTGATTTTTTTTCCAAAATGTAGGGGGTTGTAAGCAATTTGACGACTGTCATTTGTTTTTTGTTTTTTTTCAAAATCCAAGATGGCCGCCATACAAAGACAATTTCCGAGTGTGTACCGCGAGACCGTAGGTCGAGCGGAAAGCGAGGCCGCAGGCCGAGCTGCGTTCCGAGGGTGACGCCCGAGCCCCTCTTGACCTCACCCCTCCCCCAGAACCCCCCCCCCCCCCCCAAGTCACTAAGCGAAGCCTGAGGCCGAAGGCCGAAGGCTGAGATGTTCCGCGAGGCCGCAGGCCGAGCTGCGTGGCGAGGCCGTAGGCCGAGCCACTCCCACCAAGCGAGCGTTTTCTTTTAAATTTTCCAAGATGGCCGCCAGTAGTCGACTGCGTCCGATTTAAGTGAAATTCAGTATGCAAGGGTTTTATGAATCGCGGAATCCAAATCTGACATTTTTTTTGGAATCCAAGATGGCGTCTGGATTTTAGAAATTTAACTTTATTCGTTCAAAACGTCCTACTGGAACATCGAAGGGGTCTGAAATTTTGTATGCTGGGGTAAAGCACCCCGCGGAACTCAAAATTGCAAACAAAATTTAATTCCAAGATGGCGACCCGTATACGTTTTTATTTTTTTTACATTGACTTTAGCACCTTACCTATTCTCTCTGAAAATAAGATTCCAACCAACTTCAACAGCTGCACGAAAAACCGCGGGCTGCTTGCAGCCCGCGCAGCGCCCGAAAAGCTAGTTATAATATATAAACCTACATTACCACTGACTGACTCACTGATTGACATAGTTGTTTGACCTGTTCCCGGGTGGGTGGGGTAATGATTGATGTATGGTCGTGTAGAGGGTGCTCCAGTGAGTACCAGAAAAATCGGACATGTTGAAGATCATCAGATCTTAATGTGGACGATGTACAGCCTGCAAAAACGGTTAGGGTTAGGGATAGGATTTTTTTTCCAAAATGTAGGGGGTTGTAAGCAATTTGACGACTGTCATTTGTTTTTTGATTTTTTTCAAAATCCAAGATGGCCGCCATACAAGGACAATATCCGGGTGTGTACCGCGAGACCGTAGGTCGAGCGGAAAGCGAGGCCGAAGGCCGAGCTGCGTGGCAAGGGTGACGCCCGAGCCCCTCTTGACCTCCCCCCTTCCCCCAGAACCCCCCCCCCCTCAACTGTCTTTGCGAAGTCAGAGGCCAACGGCCGAAAACTAAGCTCCCCGCGAGGCCGAAGGCCGAGCTGCGTAGCGAGGGCAAAGCCCGAGCCCCTCCTGACCTCCCCCCTCCCCCCCCCCCCCCAAGTCACTAAGCTAAGCCTGAGGCCGAAGGCCGAAGGCTGAGCTCCACCGCGAGGCCGCAGGCCGAGCTGCGTGGCGAGGCCGTAGGCCGAGCCACTCCCACCAAGCGCTGAGCGTTTTTTTTTAAATTTTCCAAGATGGTCGCCAATACTCGACTGCTTCCGATTTGACTGAAATTCAAAATTTAAGGGTTTTTTACGCCGGGGAATCCAAATCTGACATTTTTTTTGGAATCCAAGATGGCGTCTGGATTTTAAATTTTTTAACTTTATTCGTTCAAAACGTCCTACTGGAACATCGTAGGGGTCTGAAATTTTGTATGCTGGGGTAAAGCACCCCGCGGAACTCAAAACTGCAAACAAGTTTGATTCCAAGATGGCGGCCCGTATACGTTTTTATTTTTTTATACTGACTTTAGCACCTTACCTATTCTCTCAACTGGAACTAAGATTCCAACCAACTTCAACAGCTGCACGAAAAACCGCGGGCTGCTTGCAGCCCGCGCAGCGCCCGAAAAGCTAGTTTTATTTTAAACTTACAGTTAACTACATTGCAGTTATTTTAATAACCCCTTGTTGACTCTGGTTTTAAATTTAACCCACATTTCAAGTGCTTGTTAACCAGAGAGCATAATTGCACGATTTCGCTTTCGTGCACACTCAATGGTGCCCATTGAAAAAAGAATTCCCACTTGCAAAACCATTGCACCATATCACAAATTGGATAGAGCACAAATGTGACCCTTCATACAAAGTATGTACAAAAAACTTCTACTATACATTTTTGCATGGTATTCATAGCGCGGAAAGACGTCCGATAAACACATACCTTTTTTTGTACAAATTCTGATAAGTTCTCTTTATGGAATATTTTTTTGTCCCGCTCGAACATGTGATCTTAAGCCGCCAGAGTCTTTTCTATCATCGAATCTGCTCTAGTACAGACGGTTAATTAGATACCTATGCCACAGCGCGCGTCGCGTGGCTACGTCACTACGTGAGGTAGCACAGGTATCTTTCCTCTGTACCAAATACACATTTAAAACTTCATACAGAGTGATATTGAGATACCTATTATGGAAATCTTTCTGTAATCTCTTTATTTACTGCCTATACCATACCTCTTGAAATTAAATAGCAATTATTAGGTCGTGCTCACGTAATATACAGAAGCGCTCTCAGACCTAAAACAATATCGATTGCATTGCGTTACTCGATTTTACGATCGATTTACTCGAGTCGATGAACATCTGGCTGGTCCGGCTCGAAGGACCACCGGCTAATGTAGGGTGCACAATGCACATAATGCATGTACATTTAAGAGTCAATTGGTTTTAATTAAATCATTGGGTGTGGAGTACGTTGTGTGGAATAAAACATTCAATTAAGTAATTTTAATGGGTTAGACTTTAGATAAAGGTTACCGGTTGTAATTTTTGGAGATTTTTTCAAATACGAGTAGAATCTTAAAACTTATCTAAAATTCCATGGATTCATACTAAATAGATTCTTCCTTAGTACGTGGATTCGATAGACAAGATCGGTTTGGTGTTGTAAAACAACTTTTCCCATATATTTTACTGAGCAATTTCTCTGCATAGTTTTGAATTCAAAACTTCAAACAAACTGACCATTATTTACGCTAACATTTCTCGCAGTTCTTACGATGTTTACGCATATTTGTACTTAATGCATGCGTTTGATGCGTATGCGCCTGTTGCGCTTTTCACGAAGTTACAATCAAATCAAGTTTGATTCGTGAGTTATAGAATACTACTAGCACGAATATACAATTTGATAAGTTAGTTATGAAATACTTGCCGTAGAAGAGTTGCCAAGAATTTTAAAAGACCACAAAGGGGTTTGAACCCCCAGAACCGCCCCGTCTCGGAACGCCTATGATACCAATACAGTTAGACTCAGTGACAGTAACAAATAAATGTCAAAAATTTCTGTCGCGTTGGCTCAGCAACCTGATCACACTTGCAAGAATAAAGTGCTCGAGAAAAGGTCAAAACTACACAGCATGGCATGGCTTGCTGCTAGATGCCAGCACTTAGTATTGAGTGACGACGAGCTAGAACAAAATGACTTATTTTGTTGTAAAAATTAGCGTATGGCTGCTACATAAATGCTGCTGGTTTTTGGCCCACTACACTTAAACTCCATTTGGTTGTTAGCTCTCTGACTGCGGCGCTGTGCCCAACGTGTTTACCGTTTAAGGTGTAACTTCCTAGTTACGCCTTCCGTATGTTTGTTTGGAAATTTATGGGCGGGAAATATATAAAAGACGTGCCCTGTAATGTAGATATTTTTATGTTTATAACTTTCGTCTTCCGAACTATGCAGGCCGCTTCCTATCCAGCCACCGCGTTTGTATTATTAGTATAGCTATAGCTCGAAATTACGATATCAACTAAGATTTTTTGTGAACATCTTTTAAGCAATATATCGCAGACTACTACTAGATCCCATTGTTGGGCAAAGGCCTCCCTGTCGGCTCTCCATTCCTCTCTCTCTGTCATGCGCTTTTGCCTGCCAGTCTGGTGAGTAGGGCGTCTAGGTCGTCACGCCATCTACGCCGTGGTTTTCGAGGACGCGGATCCCTTTAAATACACAGATTCATACTACCACAGCTCTATTTATTTATGTCGTATATATGGTTAGACAAAGCTAATGTTTCACAAACCTAAATCCCAGGCTGCCTGTTCAACTCATTCATTTTCTCCAACCATAACACAACTTCAAGAGTAAGGTAACAGAATTAGATGAGAGATTCTTATGCCGACAAATTAAACCAAGTCGCTTCGACCCCTCCGTTAGTAAGAAACAAAGCTCAAATAAATAAACGGGCAAGTGCGAGTCGGACTCGTACATGAAAGGTTCCGTACCACCGTACAATGTTTAAAAACGCTGAAGAAACACGTTTCTTGTATGACGACCCCCTTTAATTATTAACTTTATCTTATTTTTAGTATTTGTTGTTATAGTGGTCATAGTAATACATAATCGGTGAAAATTTCAGGTGTCTAGCTATTACGGTTCAAGAGATAGAGCTCTGTGACAGATCGAGTTAAAAACGCTGAAAAAAACACGTTTTTTTGTATGACGACCCCCTTTAATTTAATTTTTTTTAAGTTTTAGTATTTGTTGTTATAGCGGCTACAGTAATAATTAATCGGTGAAAATTTCAGGTATCTAGCTATTACGGTTCAAGAGATAGAGCACTGTGACAGACGGACAGACGGACGGAGACGGAGTCTCAGTAATAGGGTCTCGTTTGCACCCTTCAGGTACGGAACCCTAAACACCAACACCATGAATTCAAAGAAATCCCGCCCGACCTTTGCTCTCATTATCCTCATTCGACAGCTTCTGTAAAACTAAAACTACGCGTAGTAATCGAATTAAACAGGATGTCGGTTTTATATTTAGTCGCCCCTCCGTTTATGGGCCGTCCAAACTTGGCAGGATAAAGAATAGACGCATGCGATGATGAGTAGGGTTGGCAGAGGATAATTATAAGTTATTTTATAAATCTATACTAATATTATAAAGCGGAAGAGTTGGTTTGTTTGTTTGTTTGTTTGTTTGTTTGTTTGTTTGTTTGTTTGTGTTTGTTTAAACGCGCTAATCTCAGGAACTAATGGTCCGATTTGAAAAAATATTTTTTTGTTGGGTAGTCCATTTATAGAGGAAGGCTTTAGGCTATATAACATTACGTTCCGACAACCACGCGAACGAAGTCGCGGACACAGCTAGTTATTTCTAATATCGTACGTGAACAAAGGAGATTTTACTTTCACTCATCTCAAATATCTACGCCACCAGATTTGATTTACTAACATGAGTATAAAGTACATTAAGAGCTAATGAAGCTCTTGTCGATGTCATCGTATACTATCAAACGCACACAAATTTCAAATACTACGAAAGCTTCTAACCAGGGCTTGGAAACCGGTAATTTTTTTGAACCGGTTCGACGAAGTTGCAGGTGGAGCTTTTTGAAAAAGGTTCTGTTCCTTTGAACCGGTTTTTAAACCGGTTTAGAAAAGTATGGGTATTTTTCATTAACGGTTCATCATTTCGCTCAGGCAAGACAACTCACTTTACGTATATTTTTATTCATTATAACGTTGTTGTTTGCTTATTTTATCCTCTAAGATACTCATGAGTCACAGGGGTAATTGATATCTTGATTTAGTTCGACATATTGTTGTGAATTATATTTACATTATTAAACAATAAAATGGCAATGAAACGTAAATTTTCTGAAGAATCTGGTAAGTATAACCTCTTTGAAAGAATATTCGGTCAAAAGACAGACTGAATCCCGCTTTTCAACTCCACTATAGATTAAAACGATAAACCGGTTTATTTAGGTTCAAAGTATCCATTCAATTCCGCACCAAAACGGAATTTGACGATAAAACCGGTTTAACCGTTATAATACCGGTTAATTTTGAACCGGTTTCGAGCCTTGCTTCCAACAGTTGCAGCTTTAAGTACCTGTATGGAAGTGGAAATTTACTTCAATTATAGTCAAGCGAGAGGTTGTTAAACTGTATACTGCTCCTAGTAGACTGTAATTGACAATAACTATTACTGAAATCTAATATCATACGTCCATTATTCTAGCTTACTTTATAAATTCATCTTCATGAAAACATCGCTCTTTCTCTCGACTCGATACTCGAATTGACAAGCGGTTCTAGAAATTCTTCATATCAAAAATGAATTTTGCCCTTATGATATGGGCTAGTGATGGGTCGCTGAAAATATTCCAAACTTACGGGAAGATGATCGGATGATTTGACTCATTTTGAGAAGAAATAGAGGGTGATATCAAAGGACCGGGATTTTTGGAAAGAAAGCGGTGACTGGCTTTTGCCCAATAATGAGGCCTAATTGGCTAACAAAAAGAAATACGGGGATATTTTCGTAAATATAGAGGAATATTTACGGAAATATCCCCGTATTTTTTTTTATTTAATTTAATTTTTAGGAATATTGCCGCGTACTATGTTTAAGGGAATATTCCCAAAGATTCCAGGGACGGCCATCACTAGTAAGGGCATAACTCATTTTTGGTCGGTCAAGGTCTAACTTCCAGTTTTACCATGATCGATTAATATGAATAACATTCCATCTATAGATTCATGTCGTTTTGTTAGTCACGAAAAAGTTTAGGGAAGCTATAGTACGTTCATGCAAACTTATTAGTTTTTTCGCGCACGCTAGATTTTTATTTTATTTCGGTTGCCCTATGAAAATAGCCACCACAGGAGTCGCGCTGCATCAGTAATTATAGATTCGATTCCGCGTAAATCTGAGCG
The DNA here is from genome assembly GCA_963576875.1 of Acrobasis repandana. NCBI lineage: Eukaryota > Metazoa > Arthropoda > Insecta > Lepidoptera > Pyralidae > Acrobasis > Acrobasis repandana. The sequence goes on along the minus strand of OY756230.1, from coordinate 1,418,910 downwards.
TCGCACTGCGCTCCAACTTTGTCAAGTTCTTGTGTTGTGACACTTGTGACTAAATATTGCATAACAATGGTGCTGCATAGAAATATTTTATTTTTTGTCTACGGCGTTTTTTGTTACACGTTCGGCATAAGATAGAAATTAGAAATAGCTCGTTTAGAAAAAATCTCAGGTTGATTTCTTGAACGATTAATTTTTTTTTATTCTTATGATCTGCATAGTGAACTAGTAAGTTCCATCTACTAAGGAAATTCACTGTGTTTTCTGGATTCCAAAAGTCTTATTTCAAAATTATTAATTAAGGCCGTACCTGAATTTTCCGGGATCCAGTGCTGCCCCCATTTAAAATAAATCATTTCAAAGAAAACGGAGACATCATTTAAAATTTTGCTACTACCAAGTCCTAGATAACCCTTCAAAGCATTTTATGGACTACTGTTTCCAGTTTAAAGTGAGAACGTTAAGCTTTACTACTCACATTTGCGAAAAATGGCCACTTTTGGGTAATGTGCGTAGTACTATTATTTACAACTTGCAGTACTAATATTTATCTGCGGAACTAGGCCTTATTTTTGCCACAAATACCTAAACAAGCAATTGTTACCGGGGTCTAAGTTCAATGAACGTCCTGTACTGTAACTGAAATGGCGATGATGTAATGGAAAGTTATAATAGTCAAATCATCGACCGTTTTTAACATCATCTTTTCTGATTAATTATACGACAGGCGTTTTTGAACTAGCAAGGTACTTCTCGTGATTTGAGAGCTCCTACAAATTAAAGAAAAGTTTGTTTGTTTGTTTTTCGTGTATGTAAATGGCCAACACTGGTGTCAGATTTTTCAAGCTGCCTAAAGGCATCTGACATAGCTTGACGACTGCCATACAATGACAGCCGGGACTAACGGCTTTTACGTGCGTTCCGAAGCACGGAGGAGCTCGAGAATTTTTTGTGTTGCTTGTGGTCACCCATCCAAGTACGGACCACGCCCGGTGTTGCTTAACTTGAGAGAACGCTAGCAATGCGTACTCCCACCGGACCACCGAGCTCCTCTAGAGAAAAGTTAGGACTAAGGTCCTACCAGGACATTAAAAAGAGTGCAGAGAGAAGAAAGGAATGGAGGTATCTCCACTTAACGCCACCGACAAAATTCTCCATTCCTCTCTTCTCTCTGCCATCTTTTTAATGTCCTAATAGGAACATAGTCCTAACTTTTCTTTAATTGGTTGGAAAAACTGCATCCTTGGTCTTCCTTTCCCTCGAGCGTCTCCCTTACGAGCGAAGTACTACGAGATGTTTTTTTTACACTAGATCATACTTCAATTTGAGAGCACATGACTTGTAAATTCTTAATCCAATTTGCACAACCGCAAACTGGGTTAAACCCTATCTAAATCTCATCCCAATATCAAAATAAAATCCCCATTCGATCAAACGTTCCCCCATACAAACACATCGTAAACAAATAGAAACAGCATCAATTTCAGTACCGCGTGGTCCGTTGACCGTGGCGTACGCGCCCGTGACGTCACGCGACCGCGTCCGCAAAAAACCGTTGAGATCTAGACGTCGTGACTGGTCCTCGTGAGATGTGACCGCTTTTCATTAGGCGTTTAAAGATTTGAAAGGCTACTGTCTTATTATGTAGTGTACTGGTGGTGATGTATTGGTGTGAAAGGAAATGTGATTTTCAGTGTGGTTTCTTATACTAGCCGTTTTGAATATGGTTGGTTAAATTAGTAACATTATTACTGAGAGGAACAGGTGTAGATTTTCTCATGTACCTTGTCACAATTTTTTTTCTATTAAGGTTGCCAGTTAAGTTTTCTTTCTCATAGTTTAGTACCAACGTATTCGGTGTTTAAAATAAAGTTGTTTAGGAAGTAGATATTTATTTTGTCAATTAATGAGCAGATGTGCTAAATTTCTTACGGTGGTAAACCACTGCACTATGAGTCATTCGAACTATCATATATGTCCTTACATCATCATCATATATTTATCGGATAAGATTGAGTGTTATTGTATTCCAATTCATAACAAAACCCGCGTCAAAATGGTTACACAGGCATATAGTATGATATGATACAGGCAGACATACAGATTATATGTTCCGGGGACTCCGATTCCTAATAAGTATCGATATATTACGTAATATACTGTCATCTCACCTATTATTAACTCATCGGCAATGATAAAGTGTCTATAGATATTGACATAAGTAATGAAATCTGGCAATGGCAAGTAAATAAGTCACAGGGCGGCAAATGGTGTTGAATAACGAACCCTCTGGAAATGTAAACATTAGCACGTGTCGAACGTCACCAATGTCACAATTGATTTCATTCTCGGTTCCCCTCTGAATGCATTTGAGTGCAGCGCCAACGCCGGACGTAAATCACAATTTATAAGTCACCAGCTATTGTAACGCTGACATTATTTTATAAAGCGAGTTAGCATTTAATTTTTCTACGTATTACTCGTACGTAGTATATTATTACTCTGTGGTATTTAGTCTATAAACTGTAGCCAGAATATGCTTTTTCTTTTTAGGGTTCCGTACAAAAAATGAAAAAACGGAACCCTTATAGGATCACTCGTGCGTCTGTATGTCCGTTCGTCTGTCATAGCCAATTTTCTCCGAATCTACTGGACCGAATCAGGTGAAATTTGGTAGGATGCTGTAATCCTATGACCCGAACACATATGTACAAAGTAAATATTTTTTTGTTAATAAGGGTCATTTTCGGGGGACATAAAAAAAGTTTTGCAAACCTTACTGTGTCATACAAAAGGACTCGTTATGAGGATCTCAAATATATTTTTGTTATTATTTTAAAATGAATAGTTTTGATTTTATTCATGAAAGAACACTAAAATTTACCATTCCCCCCCCCCCCCCCGCCCCCTTGATCTCCGAAACTACTGAGCCTTAAATAAAAAAAAAAAATACAAAATATAGTTTATTGCTTGTAGATTACAAGAAAACCTATACGAATACAATCAATTGTACGGTACCCGCTTCACGCGAGTTTAACTCGCACTTGGCTGGTTTATTGTAATTTAGGAGCTTGCTCTTATCGGTGGAGTTAAGTGGAGATGCCTCCATTTCTCTCTGCCATCTTTTTAATGTCGTGGACCTTATTTCTAGCTTTTCTTTTATTTGTTGGATAAATTTCATCCTCGGCCTTCCTTTTCCTCGCCTCCCTTTTATTTTTTCTTCTACTATTATTATTCTAAAGAGATTGTCGTGTCTTATTAGATGTCCAAACATCTGCCCTTTTCTATTTTAAATAGTTTTTAAAATATTTCTTCTCTATTCTACTCTTTCTAGTATCTCATTGCTTACTCTAACCTATACATAACTATACATAGTAAAAAAATATATTTTATTTCCCTTTTTTCCAGTAATTTATTAAAGTACTTTTATTAATTTGATCAGGTTTGTTAATATGCCAAAACAAACTTTTCCTATTGTACTCATAGTATGAAGAAAAGTCCTTAGGTGCAAGCCTTAGGTACCACGGAATATTGGAACCTTACGAGTAGATATTACATCTCTACTCTAGGTCTGTGGTTAAAACATCACAACGAAGCAATCCTACGATACTTCCAACTTTTACCTGGTTTCATTGTACTCAAATTATATATGTATTTATATATGTACAGTACAATTTGAATAGGATCCATGATCCCACGTTCCATTAAAAAAGTAAAGAGATAACATCAGCGAAAGTCCCAAACAGGACGATTGATTTGGTTCCCCTTAATTTCCAATTGAGCCCTATTCGAGTCATTAAGTGCACCATGGACATACATCACAATTACAAATGCACTTGTCCCAGGGTTACCACATGAGTTTTTTTTTTCTTCTACTATGTAACTTTACGAAAAGAAAATATTGTAGTACTGTGCCAATAGATAGAAGAGACCTGCTAGAGGACTGTTGACTTCTATTTTTAATGTATACAGTTAAATTCTTCAACTCCAAAGTATATTTTGGTCTCAGAACAATCTTTGAAAATGTGCGAGAAATCATGAAGGGAAAAGTTGAAAGTGTATCAACCTTAGTAGTTCGATCAGTAGGTCCATTCAGCTCGGGATGTTTGTTTACAATCTCATAAGAGGTAATTAGCAAGCGGCGAACATAAAAGGTAGCACTTATAGCGAAAGGCTATCCTTGAACTACCATAAACAGCTACTAAGTCATTCATTGATTTAATGAAAGATCTTAAGCCCTAATCACACGGCGTATTTTATACGCTCAGAAAACCATTCTGTTTTGGTTCCGGTACGCTATTATAAGAGAAACAACAGCAGTATGGCAAATCTTTACTTTTGGTTTTTCGCAATAGTAAGCAACAATTGTGTTATTCGTAAATTAAATTCGGTTTAATTTTCATTGCCAAAGTCAGTTTATTGTCTTTGAGTTCCTGGCGCCAGTTTTATCTATATCTATAACTTCCTAATGTATGTTCATCTAAATATCTGTACTGTTCAAAATTTGACATTTGGTTCACATATTTAATATCAACAGAATCTCACATTCAAATACGCTGGAACATACTCGTCCACAATTGGTACAACACACTCGTCAAAAATTGGTCGCACGCTGTACTAAACAGATTCACATGAAAATGCATCTTATTTCGTCGAAGTAACGTCGTAAATGTTTTATAGTTTTACAGTGCACATGTGCATCCGTCTGGTCTTGAGACCACACGTGGTCGCGTTTAGTATTTTTAGGGATCCGCAAATTGCGTGAAAAGCGTTGGTTTCGTTGCAATGGAATTCGGATTCTTTGGTAGCATTTGTTGTGGAAAGTTTTCTGTAAACAAATAGTTTGTTGCACTGTTTACATTGCATGCATTTATTTTTATTTAATCTCTATTTATGATGTATGATGATGGGTGAAAGAATGCATCAATTATATATTTACTTTGCTTTTTAGAATACATGTTTAGAATACTTACGTGTCTATTTTGAAAAGTTTGTTATTGTTTCTTGTAAAATATGTAAAGGTTTTTCAATAAGTACCATTAGAGACAATGAAATTTCGAGAAAGAACATTTGGTAAAACTGGTATTATGCGATTAAAAAAACTAATATTAGGCAAATTATATGCTGGCTGTATGTATCACAGATATATCACATACCTACATATTTTATTTATCATAGATTTAACGATCCGAACAATTCATTTTTATTTGTACAAAAAAAAACAACTATCCTTTTAAACAATAAAAAAATAGTTATAGCTTTTGTCTCTAAAGATGTAAGTATTAGCTTGCTTGTGCATATTCTAAGAGGGAATCTAACAATACCCAATACACCCAAATCTGTTCAGAGATTAAGAAGTTTTAGCGGAATAAAGAAACATACATAAATGAACCTTGAAAACATGACACTCCTTTTAACTGTCGTGTAAAAAGTAGACAAGCATACACAAAAGTATATCAAGCATTCATATTTACACGTGCAATAAAAGTTCCTCCGCCATGCGTCACATAACATTTACAACAAAGTCAAAACAAAAGCGAATCTAACTGAAACTAATTATGCAAAATCGTTATTGCATATCCCTTTGAAGTATTCACAGTGACGGCTCGCTCTTGTCGCTTTTTTCTTCGTCTTATTTCTGCGGGCAGCTGGTTTTGTTTTGTTCCGTTCGCGGGTAGTCTTGTTATTGCCGAGTTCGTCTTTCTGACGTCGACTTTTATACTGTTTGGAAAAATTAAATCACTATTTTTACGCATGTTTTGACAGTTATTGTTTTTTGGAAGATCGATACTCTTCTAGTCGGTTGTGTGGTTTAGAAATCATTGGACGATACGTGAGTGCTATGTTTTGATTTGAACGCAATTTTATAGTGTTTACTTGTTAATTTTTACGGCTTTGGATCCCGTGTATCTACATATCTATGTAGTTGGTTAATAAATAATCTAAGAATAGATCTATGAATTCCCAAACAGTTTTATGATAATTTTGTGCTTTACTTTGTTTATAGACAAGTTTGTTTGTTTGTTATAACTTTATTGTACTATGAAAACACATAATTAAAGACAAAAACAACATATACAGTAAATTGACAATGTTTATAGACAAGTTGTAAGGCATTATATAATTACCAGAATAAGAAATACCTGTGTACACCACAGGTATTTCCTATTCTGCATCATAAAACCTACTTATCTTCACACACAGATCGTAAAAGCCCATCGAGGGAACGGGCAAGAATCTGCTTCATATTAATAGGCGATGCGACTACCAACCATCATTATTTTGATTTCATCCCCGCCTACCATGACGCTTAATGACGCCTACACGAATTTTCCGGGGTCCACAGCTACCCCATTTTAAAAAAAATAATTAAAAGAAAACGGAGATATCGTTTAAAATTTTGTCTTTGAAGCCCTAGATTACCCTTCAAACTATTTTATGATGAACTACTGTGTAAAGTGAGATCGTTAAGAGCCCGTACTATCCTGAAGTTCTTAGAGCGATCCTAAATATTATCAATATTAACGAAATACTCACTTTGAAATAAAAACACAGCAAAGTTCAGGACTAATTCTATACATAATATGTTTCGAAAACACGAATGCTTAAATTTTTCTCGATAGAAAAAAATTTCAATGTTGCCTCCAAATCACCTCAGAATTATACTAAAACGGAAAGTATTCGAGAAATACAATAAATTAGCCTTTGTAACTTTGGATTATAATTGTATTAAACATAAGGCAGTCATAATATGTCTTATTTTTTAAATAACTCTTAATATTCTTTGTAAAACGAAAAAAACCTTAAAACCAAAACCATGATCTTTTCACCCCGAATGGTCTCGCTGTCTCGTTTCGGCTAGAGTAAATTTGTGTGCTTGGAAACGGGAGCAAAACTTGACTATCCACATCAGGCCCAGCCTTAAGCTTTTCTATGCATTTTTTCCAAAAGTGGCCGTTTTCCGCAAAAGTTCGTAGAAAAGCTTAACGTTCTCACTTTAAACTGTTAACTACTGTTTACTGTATCATAAAATAGTCGAAGGGTTATCTAGAGCTTCACAAAGACAAAATTTTAAATGGTATCTCCGTTCCCTTAGAAATTATTTATTTCAAATGGGGGCAGCACTGGACCCCGGAAAATGTATGTATGGCCTTAACGAACCTTTTCTTTTGGGCCGTATGATCCTAGGCTCTGTCTACCTCGCTAGAGATAAAGACGTGATTGTGCTAAGTGCTACAATATAATGGAAAAGTACTCCTAGTTTCAAATGATTGACAAATTTAACATGTGCCTACGTGCGTGTATCAATGACCCTACAGTAGCAATGGACAGACAGATAACACGATCCTTGAGACCTTGTTAGGTCACTGGCGACGCTCGAACTTGTAAATCATAATGTTTATATGGCCGTGAATCATGTCATTATACTTGATTTTAAACGGTACAGTTCAGGAAGTTGTGTATCGGTTTTGTTCTTTATTCGTGGCTTATTTATTTATCTGACATAATACACAAGTGATTTACCGAATTTCGACCTCGACATTTTATTTTCATTATTAATTTTGTCAAAAATTAAACTTCTTCTTTAACTTAAGATTGCAGTTTTTTGATTAAACACCCGAATCTATATTTTTATCTACACATACGCATTGCGCTGTATTGTACATGTACCATGGAGACGAATTTAGACGAATTCAGAAGCGCAGAGAACGGTCTGCCTTATCAGCGTTTTCGTCCCCATATTTATTTGAGAATTTCGGAGAACTTTAAATTTTTCTATCTTTTTACAAAAGACAAATTATTTTTATTTATTTATTGTACGTGTTTCAGCATGAATCAATCTTCATATTTGTGTATTTTTTATTTTTTAACTCAGTCGTATGCGCAAGAAATCCAACAACGTATTCGCTTATATTTTCTTCAAAGTTTAACCTTTTTAACTAAGTTTTTGAATGAATTAATTTTTTTTTAAATCTTCTCAATAATTTTTTTCGATTTTCCTTTGTCTTTATTTCTCTGTAATTTATACACAACTTCATGTTTTAAATTCCGTGTAAACAACAATGACATGAACGTCGCACACCGCAAAAAATCGAAACACGTCTCAGGTTATTTGGAATTAAACAAACTATTACAATGAAAATCAATAAATTGTCTCATTCACTTTTTTAATACTTAAATAAACTTCAATTTAACATATCTTAACATATGGTTACTAAGATAGTTTGGCTCCAATCAGCTCCGAAAAAGCAGTCAAAATCATTAAAAATAAGGACTGGGCCCTTAAGAGCTTACTTTTATCGGTGGAGTTAAATGGAGATGCCTCCATTCCTCTCTTCTCTCTGCCATCTTTTTAATGTCTTGGTAGGAACTTAAATATAAATAAACCGGCCAAGTGCGAATTAAACTTGCGTTGAGAGGGTTCCGTACAATTGATTGAATTCTTATAGGTTTTCGTGTAATCTACAAGCAATATACTATATTTTTTATTTTTTTCAAAATTTTAGGCTTAGTAGTTTTGGAGATCAGGGAGGGGTATGGTCAATTTACGTCTTCTTTCATGAATAAAATCAAAACTATTCATTTTACAATAATAATAAAAATAAATTTGAGATCCTCATAACGAGCCCTTTTATTTGATATAATATGACACAGTAAGGTTTGCAAAACTTTCTTTTTTAATTTACTAATTTGTCCCCCGAAAATGACACTTATTTAAAAAAGAATATTAATTTACTTTGCACATATGTGTTTGGGTCATAGGATTACAACATTTTACCAAATTTCACCTGATTCGGTCCAGTAGATTCGGAGCACATTGGCTGTGACAGACGGACGGACAGACAGACGCACGAGTGATCCTATAAGGGTTCCGTTTTTCAATTTTTTGTACGGAACCCTAATAAAAAGTAACATAATCTGAAAAATCTGATGGAAAGGGAAACTGTCAAGTACCTAACAGAAAAAGGATGCACATATAGAAATGTGACGTCACTGCCGTAAGTTTAGAAAAAGATAGCGAGATATCCTCACCACGCTCCCACTTCATACTATATTTGAATTGCCAATTACTGCTTCATTTAATAACCAATTGTCTTGCTGTTTTCAGAAAGATTTCTTTTTAGTGTTAAATTTTGTTGTATAAAAAATATTGTACAAAATCAAACACGGTCAAGTACCCAATTAACACATTTGTCTTTTTTTAAAAAAAAAACTAACTGATACGAGTATGTTGGTTTGTAAAGTCGGCTCAGTATACTATTTCCCTCCAAAATTCCCTGCGTTCCACCAGTTCCACCACATGTGCTCATTGATCCCTCGACCATTTTTTCCATTTTGTAAACAATCACTTGAACTGATTAGAAATAAAATATTTTGATTGTAGAGAACTACATACATAGTTTAAATATTCAGAAAGTGACGAGGAAAGATGTTAGGTTTTATGCTACGACACGACGATCTCATAAAGACTAATATTGAAGAAAAGATAGAACGTAAAAGAGAACCAGGAAGTCAGAGGCATAGCTACACGAAACAGATAAAGGAGAAGGTGAACGTCGTGTCGAACAGCGAAGTAACAGCTGGCGGATGAGAGAGACAAATGGAAAAGAATTCATACTTCACTGACAAGAGCAAAGCTCTTAAATGTAGATATTTAGATTGTTTTAGGACTATTTGCAGATACTCAATGAAAGTGGACAGATTGAAAAGTGCTTTTAATGTGTGTGATGCAAACTCTAGTGTATAATGACGATGTAGTGTTTAAAATGTGACGACTTCATCATGGTGATGCTGAGGAGGTTTTTGGTATGAACACTTATATAACGTCTAACAAAATATACTGAAACTATGTTAAGGGAGAATTCAGTCCATGACACTGAATAACTTTCCCCAAGGAACATAATATAGGGAAAATTAAAAATAATTATTGTTTTCCCTACAAACTCGCGTGAGCTGATCGGTCAACTTGTTATGTATGGTACTCGTATGCCAAAAATTATTTTTAATATTTCGATATATGTTCCTTGGGGAAAGTTGTTCATTATCATGGACTGAATTCTCCCTTAAAATCGTTTCAGTATATTTTGTTAGACCCTGTATATATTAGACACCAGTTGTAAAGTAACGCTTGCCGTCATAAATTATGTCTGGAAAATGTCATACGAGGGCCACACCGAAAATATCGGGAATAGAATACTTAGGAATAAATTAGAGTAAAACCTTTTTGGTGTTTGAAATGTAATATTATTTCGAACACAATTCCATTTTTGAATTTTAAATAAAGTAAAAAAGAAAAGAGTATTGACCATTTGAATTTAACAAGTCGGTGAGAAAAATGGAGCTTACGCGGGAACATTTTCGTGCAATAATTTTTCATAACTTTCGTCGAGGTTTATCTCAAGAACAATGTCTCGCCGAGCTTGTTTCTATTTATGAACTTGAAGCACCTAGTAAAACGACTTTATATCGTTGGTATTCTGAGTTACGGCGTGGACGTTCCTCTCTTACCACAGTCCCTTCTACTAGTCGGCCAAAAACAGCGGTAACACAAGATAACATCGATGCTGTACGCTAATTAATAAAAGCAGATAGACATGTGACATACGAGCAGATTTGGGTTTCTCTCAGCATTGGTATGACAGTCATTCAGACCATTTTACATGATGAACTGGGTGTCAAAAAGTTAATTTCATGCTGGGTGCCCCACCGTTTGACCGAGGAACAAAAGTCGGCTCGTGTTAATTGGTGTCGGTCTGCTCTGCAACGGTTCAATAGAGAGAGCTCAAATGCAGTTTACAATATCGTCTCTGGGGATGAATTCATATAAGCCCGAAAGAAAACATCAATCGGCAGTTTGGGTCTTCGAGGGTGAGGTCAGGCCAACAAAAGTTATTCGCTCACGCAGCGTGTCGAAAAAAGTGGTCACTTCGTTTGTATCGAAAACTGGTCATGTGGCTACGATTCCTTTATAAGAACGAAGGACGGTTACTGCTGATTGGTACACAACAGTTTGTTTGCCGGAAGTCATAAGAGAACTTTGTAAAATTAATCCGAATCGTCGTATAATCCTTCACCACGATAATGCGAGCTCACATACCGCACGCAAAACAAGCGCGTTTTTAAATTTGGAAAACGTGGAGTTGATGCACCATCCTCCGTATAGCCCTGACCTGAGCCCCAATGATTATTTTACATTCCCAAGATTTAAAGATACGCTACGTGGTCAACGGTTTCACGGCCCAGAAGAGAGGGTCGAAGCTTACAAATCAGCTGTTTTGACTGTATCCACTTCAGACTGGAATTACTGTTTAAATAATTGGTTTGATCGAATGCAAAAGTGCATTGACTGTCACGGAGAATACTTCGAAAAACAATAAAAGTAAACATTATTATATTATCTTTGTACTTTTTTCTATTCCCGATCTTTTCGGTGTGGCCCTCGTAGTAACAGGTGGGCAAATGATAAAAATCTGTTTTTATTTCTGCATTCTCATTCCGTAGAGCATCAGATTTTTAATGTTTTATACAAAATGTGTTCGAAGTACACAGTTGGAATGTATCAGCATCAGTAATGTAATACCATTTCCTTCTTCTTCCCCTCAGTTGTCAAGTCTTCGGGACGAGCTCTCCGAAGACAAATGGAAGCAGCGGCGCAACTTCAGCTTCGATCAGAACAGGCACCTCGAGGAGGTCACTAAGGAGAGGTGAGAAAATTTTGTAAATTTTCTTCTTTCTTCTTTTTATATACGAGTATGTTAGTAGTTATCGCCATTGTCAGATTGTAAATGCTACTTAATGAGAAAGCGGGGTAATTCGCTCTCTCTCTCTCTTTCTGTTATCGTAAGACGTACACCTTTATAAACTCACCACCTAATTATAAATTCTATACATTCAACGTGAATTCAAAACCTATCAAATAAATTAGATTATTTGTATCTACTTTTTAATCGTAGTCACCACCCGATTTTTTCAAAAACTAAAAAAAAATATTTAAAAAATTAAAAAGGTTGTGATATTACACATATTTTTTTAGGTGGTGAATTAACAAGGGTGGTTAGTTTACAATAACCCGTTTGTCTGAAGACAACTCAACTCAAACTTAGAAGGAGAGGTATTTTTTGTTTTATTAAAGGAAAAAGAAGTTATCATGGTATTTTTTGTTTGAGGGATGGGCTAAAACGCGTGGCCGTGAGCCTTCACCGCGTGGTGGGCCAGCTGGTGGCGTACTGCGCCAGCGCGGAGGACGAGCTCAACCGGACCGTGGTGGCGCAGCTGCTGCAGCGGCTGGTCAGCGGCGACCACGACGAGTGAGTTAATCATCATCATAATCAGGTCTTTTTACTCTCCACTGCAGGAGCAAGACCCTCTTTGTACTACCAGAGAATATATTAGCCAGAGCAGTCAGAGGATTTGGCCTACACTCCACGCTGTTAAGTGTGAGCAAGTTCAACATTATTATAATTTCTCTTTCAAGCACTTTATTTTTTACCCGACTACGGCAAAGCGGAGGGGTAGTGAGTTTAGCAGTCTATGTATGTAAGTATGTGAATATTTAAATATATGTATGTATGTAGGTATATATGTATGTATGTGAATAAATGAATAAATTTGTGTGTGTTTCACCATAGCATCCGAACCGCTTATCCAATTTTCACAAATGAGATGTCAATCGATTCGTCATTACTGTCCAGGTGGCATAGGCACTGGTATGACTCTCCATTGATTCAGAGTAACATATATACCTACTACTACTACAAACGAAACAATTTATCTGTACACACGTCAATGTGTGAGTTTTATACTTAGGGTCGCACCGCAGAATTATTTTAATACTTACCTACTAACGAGTTCGACATATTTACGATTATATTTTTCCATACCGGAAGATTTGCGAACACTATGACGTAAAAAATATTCTGTTTTATATGTATTAAATGTTACAGGAAAGTCGGAAACAGCTACATAACATTGTCCATTTCACCATTAGTTCACTTTACTGATTATTATTGAGTCATTTATAATGCAACGCACTAATTTCACTAATTCACTATTGTAATATAGTAATTTGCATAATCGGCGCAAAACTATACGGTAATTATATGAATAAATTCAATAAAAATAAACAAATGTTTATCACGCTTGATGATGATGACAAATTGACACGCACAGCATGTCAAGTTGTCATTGTCAACAATGTCATTTAGCACTATATCCCGCGAAAATCTAGTTGGCATCTGCGTGTATGTGATTACCTGTGAGCGAGGAGCCTATGATTACCGGATTGCTTATTAGCAATCCGGTAATGTTACAATCTCGCTCTTGTGTATCTCCCGCCAATGCGAGAGAGCGAGAAGGGTATATAATCAAGATGGTTGCTGGGTAATAACGTGAAATTATATTGTTGCTTTGCTTACCTGTTTTCATCATTTGGAAATGTATGAAATATACGTTCTTTAGAGTATTGGGTGGATAAACAATTATTATACGCGCACTTTCTCACCATAATGGTTACTATTGGTTGACAGTTCTCAAGACAACACACGTCGCGTATTGCGTGCGGCTAGTAATTAAACCCTGGTTTGGAGCTGTCAAAGCTCACAAAGTGCGGGGGAGAGGTGCGGGGACGCCAATTTGCGGGAGACGCTGTGAGAGACCATTCTGTTTGACTCTTATGTATTCTGTGGCATAGGCTACAATATGTATTCACATAAATTATAGTTAAAAAAAAAATCTAAAAAAACATCAATGTAACAATAAAGTGATTAACGAGAAAATTTATGACTAAAAAAAGCGTAGGGTGAAAAAAAAATGTATAAAGCACCTTGTCATCTTGACATTTGACATTTTCTTTTTTTTAAGTGGTGGCATAGACAATTATTAGTTTGTTCTCTAACACAGCTTTTGGGTATCCAAATTGAATACCTTTTAGGTACATTAAATTTTATGTCGTTACCAACCTACTCCTGGTAATTTTTATTGGCTAATAATCTAAAAGTACGAATAGATAAACATTTCATATCGAGGATAGGCAAATAGGATGTGGCGAAGTGTCGACATATCAGTAAGTAGGGTACTGAAATACTGATTCGGAACTCGACCCATATCGCGAAAATAGTCCTGGCGCTTGCGCACTGCACCTCCGCGTTCCGCCTCTAGTTACTATAACGCTGACTTTACTACTGTGACAAATTAATGTAGAAGAGGACGTCTAAGCCAAGACTATTTTATTATGTCTAGTTTCTATGCAGTGAGCGAAAAGTATAAAGGTTAACTGCAAATTAAAGTTATAAATGCTCTTATCGTAAAAATTGCATTGTATTTATGTTTATATGTCGCAGTTGCATGGTATAATCCGCTAATTCACTAAACCTCTAGCTTTTTGGCATTATAGCTCGGTTTCGTAAAACAGAGTTAAATAACTGTCACCGTATACGCAGAATGGCATAAACGATTTGTATTCATCAATGCCGCGGCGCAAGACGTATGATTGTAGATTTAGTTCGGAATTCTTCATAGCGTTCCGAGAGTAAGCCTGTTTTCATCGAGAGATATCGGAGACATTGTTTATGATTTTGGGCTGCAAATGGCTAGGAAAAATAAAGCAGACCTTCAGCTTGGTTCCCATATAGTTATTTAAACCGCCTTCCGGCAAGATGGAGAATTTACGTGAATCAAATGAAGGCCGAGAGAAACCGCTACGCCGCCATTGAGATTATGTCGCGTTAACAAACTTTTCTGTATCCACTTGCATCGAACTTTGTATCATTCTTTATTCTATGATGTTGGAGACTAGATTACATAGTAAGAAGTTGAATTGAGGTTTTATTTTAATGCAAGATTTCAACGCGTCTCCGCGATGTTACGGGCGATCCGAGGGCGGGCAGCTACTTTGCACAAAGGATTTCTATCGCGGTGCAGAGGGGTAATGCTGCCAGCCTTTTGCTGGCAGCATTACCCCTCTGCACCGCGGCGAGGCGTTGGAGTCTCTTTTTTATTTGTAATTTTTATTTTATTATATTAATTCGTAATATGACCTATGTATTGACTTTTTTAGAAAAAAAATTGAGTATGTACATACTATACTAATTTTAATGCCCCGTCCGTCATAAATTTGGTTTTTTATAACATGCGCAAATAACCTATTCTGCGGTCTAAACGTGGTTAGCTGGTTTGTTAAATTAAACGTGACACATTGACAATCCAGCTGAACGATATTCAGCTGTTTAACTAAACCGAGCTGTAATGCCAAACACCTAGAGGTTTAGTGAATTAGTGGTTTATACCATCCAACTGCGATCCAATCCAATATTCAATATACATAGAATTTACTTGTTATAATGTAGGTATTAACAATGTATTATAAGTAATTGTAAATTGTCAGACATTTGACAAAGCCCTTCTGGTGCGTAGGCGAAATCGACCAATACTGTGTGAATGAGTTTCTTTCGGCGGTTCTCCTTAGAAGTTTTTGTTGCGAAACGCTTGTAACAGTAGATTTTTTTAAAGAATTAATCATTTAATTAACATTTTACACGTAATGTACACAAAAGTTATCAACATGCAAAAGTGCCTGCAAAGGCCTAATTACTGAATAAATATTTGAATTTTGAATCATATGTGCTACAAAATCACGCGGCGACCCATATTGCGAAAATATCGCGCATGCACAGTGCACCGCGTTCTGCCTCAAGCCACTGTTTTACAAATTTTACTACCGTGACAAACCACAGTAAAGGGGGAAATCGTAGCAATGGCTATTTTATTATGTCTAGTCTATGTCTTATGTCTAGCGACCGAGAAGTATAAAGCAAAAAGCTATTTTCTCTTCCTATACCTACTATAAATGCTATTCTTTAAAAATTGCATTGTATTAAAATATTTACGGCTAGCAAATTGAAACCCTTCTCTAGCATGGTGGGAATGGTATTCTAATTCTTCTTGTTGTTCATAAGTCTTTGGATTATTTGAATTTATTATAAACTCCGTATTTAGTTTTCCTGGACGTCTATGCTTTATTCGGACGTCTGTTAAGTTGAAAAAAGACGTTCTTCCTAACTGAGCGAGTCACTGTTTCTGAGAAAGACACCCTCCAACGGAAATTCAGATTCGCCAAGTCTTGGGTAATCTTAATTTAGCCCCGTCCCCCAGTTACACTCATTATAAGTACTATTTTCGGGCAAGTGTGGGCTACTTTCACACCTTGTGGTTATTGCGTACTTAACAAAAGTTAACAACGTAGTTATACCATGTTTCGTTAACGGTTTTGTGTCAAATACGTAAATTTTGTCATTCTTTCAATCGTATCGTTCCATCCTGCTCTCTCCTATAAATAACGGGATATCTCTCATAGATTTTTTTGATCTAAAGTACCAAGGTACTTCCTTCCGAAAATCCCACAATTTAACTTAAATGCACAGACATTTTGGATAAGACAACTGTGTTTCCGTCCCAGAATGATTATAAATACTAACGTCCCCCAGCAATATGGCGTCCCCGCACCCCTCCCGCGTTCTCGGGTGCGTTTGATGGCTTCGCACATTGACGTGTGCACGGATGTAAAGTTTCGTTTGTAGTAGAAGTAAGCATACAAATATTACTCCGCTTGTATGAAGAGCCATACCTGTAGTTTCCGTAGATATACCACAGAAGACAGTAAGAGTATTGTATACAGAACGGAATCTCCTGAGGTCCCGCGCAATATGCGTCCCCGTTCCTCGACTCCGTACCTCTTCCCCGTTCTCGCCTGGTCTCAGGGCGAGAGCGGGCGAACGAACACACACGCATTGACGTGTGCACGGCGGCACAAGAACGGAGAGGTGCGGGGACGGGGAACGGGGACCCATATTGCGCGTACCATACTCTCTTACTGTCTTCTGTGGATATACTGACTAAAGTTGAATTCAGAAAATGAGAATTCTGAAATACTTTTAACATTGGTTACAAAAAGTTCTGGCTCTGGTTGAATTACATTTCAGAAGTACAACCGATGTTCTTCAGGACTAGAGTCGCCTTTAGATTACTGTGAATAAGTCCTTAGGGTGCGATTATTATAAGTAAGTTGGCTAGTCGCCAACTTCTAGTGGTAATAAAGGAGTTACACATTTATTATTTCAGTTCCGCGAGCTATTATGATCGGATCATAGCTCTTAATGTCTTTTGACCCAGACGCTTATAATTTATTTAGGACCTAATATAACAGGTGATTATTGCTCGTACTACTCGTAACATCTTTATGTCTACTTATTGACTAGTGAGATGACGTTAAGGCGGGGAAACAGGATAGTGGCGCAACCAGTAAGATAATTTGAAAGTATAGACATTAGTCCGTCTAGCTTTAAAACTTGCCTCCGCCAAAAGTGGCCACTTTTGGCGGAGGCAAGTTTTAAAGCTAGACAGATAACCAATAATAGTTTCAACGGCAGTTCATACAACTTAACATAGTGCCTAACTTTGAGAAATATGGAAATTTTAACCATATTTACGAGTTAACAATTTATTTCAAATGAGGGCGGCACTTCTGTTTGGTATCCACCTTAAGTGTGTCTTTTCTCGTTTCCAGAACATTCTGCTCCGAAGATTCCCGACCTACGACGCCGAACCTCTCCGATCTCAACTTCTCTGGGCGGACCAGTCTGGTGTCCCGCGGGAAGCACGTCCACTTCGCGCCCGACCTCAACTCCATCCTAGCCGAGCTGGATGACGAAGGAGTGGTCGGCTTCCTTCAGGAACAGAGAGACTTAAGTCTGGATATTAAGAAGGAACTGGAAATTTCGTTGAAAAGGCTGAGGGTCGAAGCACATGAACTACTGGAACTGTCCTCCAGATTGTCTAACAGTAAGTCTGTTTTGCTGAATGCTTGCTATCTCTTTTTAACCCTCGACGAAAAAGAGGGGTGTTATAAGTTTGACGTATCTGTGTCTGTGTGTCCCTCTGTGGCATCGTAGCTCCTTACGATTAAACCGATTTTGATGCGTTTTTTTTATCGAAAGCCTTGTCTGTCGAGATGGTTCTTAATTGATGAAAATCGTTCAACCGTTCAAAAATTATTGGGTGTGAACGCTTGGAAGTCGGAGCTTTTTTAATTTGTGTTTCAAATAAACTTGTTTACAACTCTTTATCTTATCGAGCTGTGAGATGGCGCCATCGACTGTATATTATGTTTTTATATTTTAATTTTAATTAAATTTAATTAACTTATTATATTTTGACAGCTTTATACCCAATACAATAGAAAAACAATTATTTTCCTATCAATTATTTACCAAATAATTTATTATAAAAACGGCAACCTTTGTAAATTAATACAGAGTACGCTTAAATAAATGATCATTTAGTTCCATTTTTTTCCGCAATATGCCAGTCGTTGACGCCTATCATTACAACAGACAACTTATTTGTTAATCGTTAGATCCTTCTATTCAGTGGTTATCCCGAACCGTGCCGCTAATTTATTAATTAATAAATATTTGAATGTTTCAGAAACGCGCAACGAGTCCAAGATGATAGATGCCACTCCCGTCCAGATAACCGAGCTGGTCCAAGAGTACGACATGAAGAACTCCTGTGATAATTGTGAATTACATAGAAAGGTACGTTTAACCACTTTTTTATACAAGTAAACAGACATACGGCCCACCTGATAGTAAAGTGGATTTTAAACTAAGAAAATCAAAATGTAAATACGTTGTCCCGTCATGATATTTGGCAAATATCTCCACAATCCACACAGTATTTGAGTAAAATTTAAATCCACTCCATTATAGCTGCCAAAAATAGTCATTGTGTGCTTTTTCCATGTATATTCCTTAGCCGTTTTCGGCTGTGGTGTGGTTCGTTTAATAAATTAATAAAACTATAAATTCATTGCTGGCGTCGTTCATGTGCCATGATGTGACTGATATTCCCTATTTTTGAGGTGAATGTACGTGCACAGTGTGGACACGTCAGGGTGTGGCCGACAGCGGTAGTGTACTGAGGAGGGTGTTTTATCTTAATCGCATTACGCTTTAAGTCTTGTTCATGACACCGACAAGAGCCTGGCTCTTAAATGTTAGACAAACTAGATGGAGCTACTAGTTCGAAAGAAGCTTCGTAGTGGTGCCGCTTAATTTCGGAAAGATGGCGGTATAATTAATTTTTTACGAACAAACAAGCGCCATCTCTGGTTTTTCATGGATACCGTCAGCCTAAGGACTCAGCCTAACTGCATTCCTAAGGAGCGATGACGTCAGACAAGTGGCCAGTCGTAAAATTATAGCTAAATCATTTAAACTGTTCTGGCTATTTCTTCTCCACTTCGCTTGGTCTTTGGTATCCTTAGGTGATCATTGACTATTGACTTGCATACTATATTTGGAGAAAAAAAGTGGGAAAGCGCACCCTAGGCACAGGCCGGACACTCCTAAGGTACGCGCAATATGCGTCACCCAGGCGTCCCCGTTCCCCGTCCCCGCACCTCTCCCCCGTTTTCGCCTCGATTTCTCACGTTGTCCGTCAAGAACCGGGGGAGAGCGGGTGCGGGGAACGGGGACGTATATTGCGCGTACCTTAGAAGAGTCCCTTCTGTTTACTCTTAATGTATTCTGTGCCCTAGGCTCCGAAGCAGCACAGCTGAGGATGCAACCGAAAATACACTACGATAAAGAAGATATATATTGGTTGATGAATACATACCAAACTCTAAAAACATTATCTTTTACTTTATCAATCCCAGACTATGGAGGAAGCCATGGCCGAATGTCTACAACGCGAAAACTTACTTCGCTCCGACTTGGAGGCGGCCATGATGAAGATTGCACATCTCATGAACGACAGACCACCGTCGACAGACATTATCGCTGAAGGGTGAGTTCACAACAAACAGTTTGTATTCAAGTAAATTTATAAACTACACCAGTGATTGGGGTTCGTTATGGTTTAAGCAAATATGTAGTCGCGCTGAGGTTTCGGGAGAGGGAGAGGGAGGGGTTAGTTTGACGTATCTGTGTGTCTGTCCGTGGCATTATCGTAGTATCGAATAGACGGTTTACAATGCGTTTTTTTTTAATCGAAAGCCTTGGCTGTAAAATGGTTTTTAGGTTTGATAAAAAGCAGTTCAGTTGCTCAAAAGTTATTAGGGGTGAAAGCTTGAAAGTCGGGCTTTTTTAATCTGTTATACTGAATTGGTTTGACACTGAACTATTTAAAAAAATTGGCTGGTGATTAAAAAGTGACTCCGTAAGAGTTTTTTTGAGAAATATCTTTTTTTTAATTTATTTATTTCCAAAAATAACATCACAATTTTTATGAAACCCATAAACCACGAAGGCACAGAAGACAGTAAGAGTATTACATTCAGAACTGGATCTCTTAAGGTACACGCAATATTCGTCCCCGTTCCCCGTCTCCATACCTCTCCCCCGTTCTAGTGCCGCCGTGCTCACGTCAATGCGTGTGTATTCGCCCGCTCTCGCCTGAGACAAGGGAGGACGGAGGCGGGGACGGGGAACGGGGACGCATATTACAAGGGACCTTAGAAGATTCCGTTCTGTATGTTATACTCTTACTGTCTTCTGTGAAGAAGGTTTATCCAGAAAGCACCTGATCTACGTTCAATCTAACTCATTCATAGCTTATTCACGCTGTAATTGTATCCAGCTACGGCACGGGCTCCCTGCAGCCGTCGTCCTGCAGCCGTCCCCGTCCCCCGTCCCCCGCGCTCTCCCCCGACAGCAGCTCTGCGCGCGCGCGGGCCGAGCTACAACACGACATCGACAGCTTGCAGAGGGAGCGCGATGACTTGCACCAACAGGTATTTGATGCTTATATTACAAGGAAGATTATCTAACAGCGTGTTTGATTATATTATTAGATTAATAAGGATTGAAACTGCGTTAAGCGGAGACCCGCGGCGGGTTTAGTTCGTCTCTGTCACAAACTATACGTACGACAGAGACGCGTGACCCGCGACGGTTTCACCTGTCTCTATCGCACGTAGGGTTTGTGAAGAGATGGGCTGAACACGTCACGGGCGTCCACTTGACGTTGTTTCAAGCCAAAAACAAAAAATAAGTGCGTTAGAAATACCCACTAAGAACCGGCGCATATATGGCCAAAGCATTATCGTCTTTGTGTGCTTTGAAGTAAGATCGAAAATTTACTTACGTGGTTTGGACGGGAGCCACCGTTGTAACCGACACTTGTGCCGTACTGTAGTCTATATCGTATTCAATCGACGCTCACAAAGTCGATAATATTGTGGCAATAAAAAATTCGTTGCGCTGCCATATGTGCGCCTGCCCTTAGCATATCATGTGTGTCTAACGATTGAAACTTTTTCTTTTGTTTAAAAAGACGATTTTCATTTGACACTATTTTGATACTCAAGTTTCATTTTGATATTTTAGGTTTTTGTTCTTTGGAGAACGCTAATAATGTTGTATACGACAAATTCTTTTTAAAATATGAAAACGACCTTCATCTTACTATTTTCATTGTACACTTCAGTAGGTATAAATTCCACTTAAATGCAATATTATGTTAGTAAAGCTAGTAAAATTCACAACTTTGTGCTCATTGGCACATTATTGTAAATACCTATAGTATAGTAGCTAGCGACATTTATTATACATATTTATTTATTTATTATAAAATATATTATAATGTATGTACATTTGGATTGGCACGCCGCACGCAGGTCCGAAGGATGACAGACTCTCCCGTGCATAAGATATGCTGTGAGAAGGTAAACATCACAAGCTGCTTTGTCCAAATATTGTTTTATATGATTATGACACTTTTAAAATAAAGAAAGAGAACATCCCCTGTAGCATGACACTGTAGATAAGTCATCGATAAAGATTATATCTAAGCGCGATGGAATAGCACCGTAATCACCGTCTCGTTCGATATTATTACGTAGAACAAGATACCAATCCGCTAAATTTCAACAAGTCAAATAAGATACTTTTTTATCAATGTCAAAACGAACATTTTCTATGGGATTTGCATGAAATACTCAACGGTCAAATACCGCTCTTAATATCAGTTTTTCTGCATGAATAAATCTAAAATCACGTTGGAAATAGATGGGATCAACGACATGTGACATTATTTTGTGACGTTTTATTCTCTTAACTTCTTCCTCACCTTATCCCACTTTACGTGGGGTCGGGACAGCATGTGAGTCTTTTCCATTTTCCTCTATCTTTTGTCAAGGCACTTGTAACATTCTTTTTATCCATATCGTCCTTAACGCACTCCATCCACCTTTTCTTAGGCCTTCCTCTGTTCCTATTTCCTGTAACCTTCAAATTCAGCACCTTTCTGGTAACGTGGCTCTCCTCTCTCCTCATTACATGTCCATACCATCTTAGTCTGTTGCTTCTCAACTTTTCCGTAATTGGGGCTGCGTTTTATTCTCTTAACAGTACCAAATAATTGATCGAGGGAGCGAAGCATTTCAGTTTTGAGATTCGCCAAAAATGCTTTTGTCCATCTGCCCGTTCTCGCGGACAGGTCACATTTTTCAACCGATTTTAATATTTAGTGAATAACAATTTTTGATTGGGGAAGAAAAAGGGGGGAATAGGGGAACTTTGCTGTAGCGTTATTTATCGACTGATTTCAATCAAATTTGAGAGGCACACTATAAGGACTTCATACTACAGTCAATGTTGCAAAAAAAAATCAAAAGGGGGGGGGGGGGGGGATGGAAAGTTTGATGTGGCGTTATATATGGACGGTTTTTACTGAAATGACTTTGCCAGGGGAATAGAGAAAGTGTCTGTTATTGCATGGTTATAAGAGCTCGCGAGGTCGCTTTAAGGGGGCTAGACATGAATTAAACGTCTGCTAATAACATGGAAAAAATGTAGACATTAATAATTAAATTTTTAACAAAAAAAACAACCGACTTCAATTTTTTTAAGGAGTTTCTTCCATTTCTCCAAAGTTCTTCATCATATCTTCACCAAATTATAATGGGACCAACTTGGTAGTAAAGGCTTTCAAACAAAAAAATAATCATCAAAATCGGTTCACAATTGGCGAAGATATCGCGTAACAAACATACATAAAAAATAAAACATTAAAAAAGAAAATAAAAAAAACATACAGTCGAATTGATAACCTCCTCCTTTTTTGAGTCGGTTAAAAAAGAAGAATATTTTAGACCTAATGAATTATATATTTGGACAAACAAAGCAGCACCTACAAATTTTGCTGTTGTCGCCGCATGGCTTGTGTATAGTCCTATAATTTGCACAGCATATTTTATTCCATTATATACATATTTATAACATTCAGACACCGTAGAAATCACGTTTATCATATTGATGCACTGTCACATTTCAATGTACAATGTAAAGAAATATGTAAAATAGTATTTTTTCACCAAACTAAGAAGTAGCTGTATTAGTTTAATTGATGACGGTTTCGATTTGTGTACACTTTACATCTCTTTTTTTTTGCTTATCTAAAAGAGAGAAAGACAGTTCGTACGTCTCTCCAGTAATGCCGAGTGTATGCACTTTAATTTATCATCATAACAATGAACACTCTCAAAAGTTCTTACATTTGGTGGCACCGTCGGGATACGAGGCATTGTGTTCAGTAAACTGTGATATTAGATTATAATAAGAATCAGTATGTCTAATGACAACAGATCAATTACCACTTCTCTTTATCTTTTCGACTCGGCCACCTGTTGTTAATTTCAGATATTGACATTGACTATCGAACTGATCGAAATATTTACTTAAAAGTAAAGTATATGTAGCAAACGTTTGATATTTTCAACAATAAGAGGGTTATCAAATTTTTTTTGATAGTGGACGGATACCGAAAATCGTAAAATGTAAGTTACACACTAAGCTGTAACCCCACTGTAAATAAAACGACCAATACAGCTGGAAGCGGCCAACCGTCAGCTTCGGTCCACGCGTCAGTTTGTAGAAGAGCAAGCGAGCGAGCGCGAGGCCGAGCGCGACGAGTTCGCGCGCAGGCTCGCCGAGCTCAGGGACGAGAACGGGCGGCTCGGCGCGCGCCTGCACAGCAACGCCAGGATACTCGGCGAGGTCGGTGCTCACCTCAATTCAATTCAAAATATCTTTATTATCATAGGATATTAATATCTCTTAATAATAGTCACTTGACCTCACACGGGTCGGTTATCATGTGTAACATCTGACATCGCTTTGGTAATAATCAGCCGCGCTCATTGGTCAAATCAAATATTGCGTACTTCCTCCGGCTTCCTGTTACACGCTTATCACTTAGGGCTGCGCCTGATGCTGATAATCTAAATTTTGCTCTCGCTTCCACGCACACAAATTTACTCTAGCCGAAGCGAGACAGCGAGCCATGCAGGGTGGAAAGATCGCGGTGGGTCAATGAGGCTGGTTTACGCGTTTCCGGTTTTTTTGAGTTTTTTTCGTTTTACAAAGAACATTTAAGAGTTATTTTAAAAATAAGACATATCATGGCTGCCTTATCTTATATATAAAATTCTCGTGTCACAATGTTCGTTCCCGTACTCCTCCGAAACGGCTTGACCGATTCTCATGAAATTTTGTGAGCATTTTGAGGAGGTCTGAGAATCGGCCAACATCTATTTTTCATACCCCTAATCTACGCGGGCGAAGCCGCGGGCAAAAGCTAGTGTTTAATACAATTATAATCCAAAGTTACAAGGGCTAATTTGTTATATTTCTTGAATACTTTCCGTTTTAGTATAATTCTGAGGTGATTTGGAGACAACCTCGCAATATTTTTCTATAGAGAAATATTAAGCAATCGTGTTTTTGAAACATATAATGTATAGAGTTAGCCCTAAACTTTGCTGTGTGAGTGAGTGTTTCGTTAATATTGATAATATTTAAGATCGCTCTAAGTACTATCAGGGTCACACGCGTTCTTAAACAAAGCGAGAGGAAAGATGTTACACATCAAACATGTCTCCGCCCGTTGCTGTCAGCATATTTACTACAATGCATAACAGGCCGCGGGTGCGGTGCGTACTACTGACAAATGTGGACTTAAGTTTTATATTGAAAGTCAAGTTATAATATTTAAAAGACCCTTATACACACTTACTTTAGCCAATCTACATACCTATTTGTGAAAGTTTTAATTGTAATATAGGCTAGAGCGGGAGAGAGTTCCGTCGCTCTCTCTCGCTCTAGCAAATTACTGTTAGTAAATTACTGAGCGACAGAAACGGATAGCAGCATAGGAAAGTACCGCACAGTAGCGTGCTGATAGATGAGATCCAACCCTAATGTTACATTGGTCTTGGTTCGGCGAAACGTTGGCTCTTCGCCTATTTGCCTATGTGTATAAGGGTGTATAGATCTGCACTTTATTGTTAATAAAACTCTACATCCTAATACATTCTGTGAATGTCTACTAATATTAACACAAGGTATTTGCGGATTTAAACTTGTTCAGTGTTGTAATGTTCAGCTATGATATACAATATGTACAGTCAACAGCATATCAATATATCCAAATTCATTGCAATTTTGCCACTGTTCACACAGCACGTGTTTAAAGGGCGACTTGCCCTGCTGTTGAATGTACAATTTTACACCTTATGCCGTTTGTATTGTGAATAACCACTTGCTTGTAATAAACCGACCGCTACTACATTGTGATTTGCAAGATATTAGCTTTTTCTAAATACTACTGCGTAGGTCAGAAACATATTATTCTAATTAGTTCGTCTGTTAGATTATCCAAAAGTAATAGACCCATATTTTTAAAGTTTTTTAAATAATTAAAAATTCACAGAGACAGGCACACAAAGCGTCCAAGTGGGGGCTTGTGATGCCGCCTCTCAGTGAACTTTTCGCGAAATTTAAATGCACCGTATCTTCATAATTTTTTATACGTCAGAGAAAGGAAAAAATACGTGTATTCTTAAGGGGCTACATGAATTTTCTGGGGTCCAGTACTGCCCCCATTTGAAATGTTATTTAAAGGAAACTGAGATATAATTTAAAATTTTGTCTTTGTGAAGCCCTAGATAACCCTTCAAACTATTTTATGAACTACTGTTTACAGTTTAAAGTAAGAACGTTAAGCTTTTCTTAGCATTTTTGCGTAAAACGGCTACTTTTGGCAAAATGCTAAGAAAAGCTTTACGTTCCCACTTTAGACTGTAAACAGTAGTTTATAAAATAGTTTGAAGGGTTATCTAGGCCTTTACAATAGCAAAATTTTAAATAATATCTCAGTTTTTCTTTCAAATAACTTATTTCAAATGGGGGCAGCACTGGACTCCGGAAAATTCGTGTATGGCCTTAAAGGAAAAAATATTTTTAAATAATCAATCTGATGGGCCAAATAGAATTTATCAATCATCATGCGTAGTAAAAATGAACTTTATGGTAGCGTTCAGTTGGTAGTAGTTAGCCATAACCCGGTGGTGTGTACTGTGTATGTTGTGTACAGATGCACCGCTTGCGCCGCACGCACTGCGACTCTCGCACGACGCACGCATACGTAAGTGTCGCTTGCATTGTTGTCTTTATTTGTGTACATATTAACATTGATGGTCTTCATCTTGGTCGTTTCTTCGTGACTTAAAGGTTGTGACCATCGGGAGTAGCTCTTAAAGAAACATTCTATTATATAGGCCAAATTGAACGGTATTACATTTAAGTTACAATTTGGTACTTGACTCAATTTTTTTTAGTATCCATATTAAAGTAGCATAATCGGAAAAGGATAAAAATTTTTTTTGTCCGCTTAATAACAAATAAGTTAAAAGTCTAAATCTGGTGGAAAGGGGAACTGTCAAAAAGCAGAAAAACGATGCACATTTAGAAATATTACGGCACTGCCATAAGGTTTCGCGTTTACGAAAGAGATAGCGAAATATTTCCATCGCGCTTTTTCTTCCATCCTTTCTTCATACTAATATTTAAAATGCAAATTACTGCTTCATTTAATAACTAATTTTCTTGCTGTTTTGAGAAAAATATTTATTTTTAGTGTGATTTATTGTTTCGTAAAAATATTGTACAAAATCAATTAGTCGCTAATCAGCATTCACATAACAGCATGTTGCACTTGCACTGCACTTATAGACAGTAGTATAATCGATTAATAAATACATAGCATGTCCACAAAAAATGCAAAATGATATAAAAAATACGACGATTTATGCAGGTTGAACAACTAGAGGCCCAAACTCGAGAAATGAACCAAATCATAAACGAACTCGAAACTCGCAAAGCATCAACCGACGATGAACTCAAAGCGAAAGAAGAGAAGATAACCCTCCTCAGAGACATCATCGCCAATCTAGAAGGACAGTTAGAACAAAAGACGACCCACGAAGCGGAAATAATCCAGCAGTTAGAAGAAATGAGACGGACGATAGACGAGCGAGACAGCAAAATGAGAACGGTGCTAGGGGAGCTGGAGTCGTTGAAGAGCGAGAGATTGGACCAGAGTGACGTCACGTGTGTCAAGTGTGGGCAGGAGGAGGAGAAGTATACGGAGCTTATGGAGAAGATAAAGGAACAGGTATGTAGTTATATAATATGTATAATTATAATATTTATATTTAGTATGTTTCTTTTTATTTTATTTTCAAGTTTAAAATTTTATTTAGTTTTTTATTGTTATTTTTTATTATGTATTACACCTACATAAACTCTTCCCATCAACCCAAAGGTTTGACTGTTAGAGAATGCTTTTAGCACTAAGTCCGCCTGTTGTACTATTACATTTGTATGTGTGTACAATAAAGTGCAAATAAAAATAAAACAGGTATGTTGGTTGAAGTAACTCCAAGTAAGACTCAAGAAAAGAGAGCTCTTGATTTTCTATGAACACTTTTCTCTGTCTCTTCAAATGTCTGGGTAAACTCATTTAGAAAAGCATTGTCTATATAGATGCCCCGCATAGTTCTTTTGCAGTAAAAGTCGATGTTGAAAGTCGGCTGAAAATATTGCAAACATAGTAAATATACTATTCTATTATTATTAAGAATACTACCTATTATTTTTATGTATGTGGCTGTGGGAGGTTGAAGGCTGCGGATGACCGGATATTTTTCTCGGAGGGGGTTGGTCCATGTAAAAAGTACTAGGATTTACTTATCAGTACTTAGTAATTATTAGTCAGTAATCTATTCAGTCTTTCTTTGGATACGGTATGCCTCAGGGATTAGGACTTTAACTTTAACCGTCTCAAACTAGAATTTAGAACATTCTCTCGGGAGTTGCCAAAATTTTTGAAAGACCGTAGTGTCTTTATTTCAGCGGGGGGAGCTTGAACCCTAGGTCCCGCCCCCCTCGGTACGCCGATGCTAAAGTTGTTTGGTTTGCGCAGTGCTCGATCATAGAGGAGCGCATCCACCGGCGCACGCAGCAGCTGCAGCGCTCGCACGAGGTGTGCTCGGCGGCCTGCAGCGAGCCCAGCGAGGACGTGTCGCTGCGGGACCAGAGGAACGCTCCGAGGGAGGCGAGTATCTCTACATCGATACCCTAAATATTTAGTCGAAAGTAGCGAGACATGGAAAATACTCCACCGACAAGAACCTACTTCTTAAAATTTATTGATGAGTATTATAGTTCGGTCGGTCAAAGACCCAAGCTATGACCAATAGTAAAAAACATAGGGTCGAGGTAGACGGGCAAGAAATCTACGTCGATGAGTTTATCTACCTGGGCCAGTTAGTCTCCTTCAGTAGCCGGCAAGAGAGCGAAGTTAAGCGCCGCATTGAAAACGGCTGGAGGAGCTACTGGTCCATGAAAGAGTACATGAAAGGCGATCTTACCTTATCACTTAAGCGCCAACTCATGGACGTATGTATTTTGCCTGTCCTAACCTACGGTGCTCAAACGTGGTCACTGACCGAGGATTTGAAGTCCAAACTCAAGGATTGTCAGAGAGCCATGGATCGAAGTGTGCTAGGAGTTAAAAGGATAGATAGAATTCCAAACGGTACAATTCGCTCCAAAACACGGATCGTTGATGTGGGACATAAGAGCATCATACTAAAGTGCAATTGAGCAGGGCATGTCGGTAGGATGCACAGCGAAAGATGGGCAAGAATTGCAATGGAGTGGTTGCCTAAAGAAGGTTACCGTCGCGGGCAGGCCTAAAAAGCGCTGGCGAGACGATCTTGACGCATTCCAAAAAGGATGGTTGAAAAGGACAAGTGGAAGAAGATAAAAGAGACCTTTGCCCAACAATGGGACAATTAAGGATATAAAAAAATAGAGTTCGCTGGTTTAACCATCCTTTGTCAACAGCCGGCCTCCCCCTCGCTGTCGTCCCCGAGCCCGCGCGGGCCGGCCGCGGCGGAGCTGGGCGGGGTGTGGGAGTGCTTGCAGGCGCAGTGGCGCGCGGAAGACGTGGCGTTGAAGCGCATCGCTGACTTGGAGATGCAGCGGGAGCAGCTCAAGAACGTCGCCCAGGTAAGCTGTGCTACTAGTTTTATTCCCATTTCCATCTTCTCGCCCACCAGCACGCTAAAAGTTGATAAGTTTCTTTCGGTGTTTCTTCTCAGCAGTGGTCGTTGTGAAACGCTAGTGTCGGTAGCTTTTCTTTGATATAATTAATTAATTTTACACGTAATGTATGCAAAACTTTGACGTGTAAAAGTACGCCTAAAAAATACTGAATAAACATTTGAATTTTTGAATTTTCAGCTCTCTCCTTAAAGCTGCAAGACACAAAATGCTTTGACTGCGCCAGGGATATAGACGTGATAGTGTATAGTATAGTTTTATGACTGACCGCGTATCACACGTGACATCTTTGAGATTGCTTTTTGCGAATAGCTGTGATAGCACGAGTTTGTGTTAAGTTCTTTGATGGCCTCTTACGACATCCACAGAAAGAGATGGAGTATTCATATTCTATGACGGTCACCATTCAGCGAAATTGAATACAATATCATTTTAACATGGTGTTGCATCTAACTTATTTCCTATGTTTTTAATGAGTGACGCTAGTAACATAAAGCTAGAGTGTCGCCAACTGTTGAGCTAAGTCAACCAAGGTTCCAGCTAAAATTATAGCGTCTGAATAAATAATAATAATAATTACCAGTCAGAAGTGGAATTGGGCTGGGCACGTCTGTCGAATGTGCCCGGGAAGATGGGCGAAGTTAGCTACGTTCTGGCTGCCGGATAGCCGTCGGAGTAGAGGCAGACCGAGGAAGAGATGGCGGGATGACCTCGATAGTTATGCCAATAATTGGCAAGAGATAGCAGAGAGTAGAGACGAGTGGAAGAGGAGGGGGGAGGCCTTTGCTCAGCAGTGGGACATAACACCAACAGGCTAGAAAAAAAATTTTTTGTACCGTCTATGCAGGTCTGGTAGAAAAGAAAAAAACTTAGAATGTACCGGCTGCTTCTCTTCCCGCGCAGATTATAAAAGCCTATCGAATGAATGGGCGAAAATATTAATCGGTTAGTTAGTAGTAGTTAGGTAATGCGGTTAGCAACCAATATAATGATTATTTTGGTTTTCTTTTCCTAGCTTCTCGTCCAACATCATGCTGTAAAAGTGGCCTTTGAGTCTTGCGGCCCTGGGCTCTGTCTGCTTAGAGCCGCAAGACCTATGCAATGCTCTGCCTGCCCCAATAGGGAATAAGACGTGTATTCTGTATGCCTGGAATTATTAGTCGCTTCTACAATACAACACTAAAAATATATGTCTTTATAGTACCCGATATTATGATACAAAAGTTTTAAGACTAAAAATGGTTAGCTAAAACAAAATTGCGGATATTCGAACATTGTGCTAACTGAAGTTTATAGCAAATGTGTTATGGATGATGACATTCGTACAAATAATAAAATAAATGGAGTATCATTGGCCACCTACGTACTTACTCAAAGAACAAACAAACATAAATTGCCGGCTTCACAGGCTTCAGTTGCTAATGTGAAATTTTACTTTAAATGTCATTTTTATCTCGTGTAAAAAATAATTATACAAACAAATTCATATAAGCATAGTGTAAGGGCTGTGGGACGTGTATTTTCGTATTGAAACTGCAAAACTGTCAATACTATTTTTCTAACAGGTTGTACAAAGAGAAAACCAATAACGCTCGGTTCATTGATAGTTCTGGCAGCGTTCCACGGGTTTATTTTGATATCGTACGCGACGATGGCGCTACGCTGAGACTACCGCGTTTGTTGACTTTGTTAAAAGTTTTAAATTTACACCGACGTTATGAGCTATTCGTCTCTGTTGAAAAAAAGAAATTAATGGCGGCATTTTAACCTTGTAGCAAACGTGCTTTTACTTTGCTGGCATGCAGTGCATTACGCTTGCTACCCGCATCAAAACACGTATAATCCGCTAGTTTCCAACAAGTCAAATCTGATGTTTTTATCGTCAAAACAAACATTTTCTGTGGAATCTGTATGAAATACAAAACCTTTGACCTCATAGGTTCTTGAAGTCAAATAGCGTTCTTAATATCAGTTTTTCTGCATTCATAAATCTAAAATCACGTTCAAAATAGTTATGATGAATAACAAGTGACATGATTTTGTAACGTTTTATTCTCTTATCGACCTCCGTGTAGTAATGGTCAACACGCTAGTCCACCAATCCGGAGGTTCTGGATTCGATCCCCAGCCAGGGCAAGATGGAAAATGACCTTTTTCAATTGTCCTGGGTCTTGGGTGTTAATTTATATATGTATTTATTATAAAATATAGTATTGTTGAGTTAGTATCCCATAACACAAGTTTAAAACTTACTTTGGGGCTAGCTTAATCAGTGTGATTTGTCCTTATATATATATTTATTTATTTATTCTTATCAGTACAAAATAATTTTACCTCCCACGATCTTACCCCGTTGTACACGCACATCGTTCTATAAATCATCATCATCAGAGCGTATTTTCGGTTGCATCCTCAGCGGTAACGCTTCAGAGCCCGGGGTCCGCTACCTATCCTGGGTGATTTGACGAGGTTACTGGTTTTTACACAGAGCGACTGCCGTCTGACCTCCGCAACCCAAAGGGTAGACCAGAACCGATCCTATGATAAAACCTCGTTCTATAAAAAAAAGCTGATTTCTGCAATCTGAGACATTTTTATTTTATCGGCCATTTTTTATTTACAGCTTTTGTAGGGCTGCCATTACTACAATAAGAATGAAATTGGCTTGCAATTTATGTCTAGGTATTTATACGAAAAGGTGATGAGTTCTGACGTGAGCTAAATTAAACCATATTGCTAGCCACATTGAGTAGATATTTCTTTGAATTTATTTGCTGAGTGAGACTTCTGTACGTTAGTATTATTTATTCTGTGCTAGAACTCAGTTGTGTAAAAGTTCGTGTTTCTACTTTCTACTGACTACTGAGTTCCAATGCTTGTTTGGTTTCTTTTTGAAGCGTCTTATAAGCTTGACGTTTCAGATGAGTTGCTGCCTTCATGTTCCAAGACAATAAGTATGTCTAATTCTTTTAAATCACATCTTTGTTTGTTTGTTTTGTGTGTAAGTGGCTAACACTGGTATCTGATTTTTCAAGCTGCCTAAAGGCATCAGACATAGCTTGTCGACTGCCATGCAATGATGACAACCAGGACCAACGGCTTCACGTGCCTTCTGAAACACATCTTTTCAATGTGTGTTTAGAAGAATTTAAATAGATTTCCGTAGAAATGCCATCTCATTTTAAAACTCTTTGTGTTATTAATACCTGGTTCTGTTTGTTTCTTTGTGCTATTTGAGTAGGCACGTCTAATTCCGTGTTGCCATAGCCAACATGTCCGTCGTCCATTAGTCATCTGAGAGTTCCCGCGTAGGCTTATGTTATATTTGAATGCCTATTACAAATAAATCAATCAAAAAGAACATTTGTTTAAAATTTTTGAGGAATTTTCTATTTGTATATTCATTTAAGAATTACGTTTCGTACGTTCAGAAAGATAGCCATAGACTAGGTTTCATGTGATGCGACTGCCTCCGCGGTCCAGTGGTCAAGGCGTCTGCCTTGTGATCCGGAGGTCATGGGTTCAAATCCCACTGGGAAGCATACTTTGTGAAAAGTTGTTTCCAGTCTGTTTAGGATATTGCAGGCTTGAATCACCTGATTATCCGAAAAAAAAGATGATTCCGTGCTTCGGAAGGCACGTAAAGCCGTTGGTCCCGAACGCCATCTAGCGTTTGTACCTATCCTAGGATTGGTTCTGGTCTACCCTTTGGGTTGCGGAGGTCAGACTCGCAGTCGCTCTGTGTAAAAAACCAGTAACCTCGTCAAATCACCTCGGTAAGGTAGCGGACCCCGGGCTCTGATGCGTAATCGCTGACGATGCAACCGGGAATGCGCTCGGATGATGATGAGATTAGGTTTCATGTAAAATATTGTAATGAGTAATAAAAAATAAACATAGAAAAGAAAAGGGGAGGTCTTTACCCAGAGCATGAATTAATAATAATAAAAAAAACTCGAACAAAGTTCTACTTAAAACTTAGTGAAACCGCAGGCCGCAATGAGTGACTCGTATGTTTTTCATCAAAAAATATATTATTCACCTGCTATTAGTACTTGGCAAGAGTTGGATCTTTTCATTGTCACGGCGTCGTCTAAAAATAGAGGTTACGGCAAGGGATTTTCTATAGCAGTTCCTGACTTGGTTGGATTATATTATTCCTTTTACTCCGACGAAACCGTTCAAGACGAAACAATTGAGCCCAAACTCGGTGGCGTTGTTTTATCACAGAGATGCCGTGGCCACCTTCTGGCTTCATCATGAGATCAGGTCATTGGTACTATAATTTTGCAATTGTCACCCAACTTACATAAGTATGAGAAATTTAAACTCGATCGAATAATGGGAATTGGGTTTGATTACGGATACACAGACAACGGGACAGGTGAAACTAAATAAAAGCTTGTGAAAATATGATCTATAGAAATTAATCGATTGATTGGAATCAATTTCTGATTTAGATCATAACGATCCTTTATGGCAGATTTTTTTGGTCACATAGCACTACCCACAGGATCACAATCCTAGTGAAGTTGATCAAACTTTCGGAAGCAAGTCGTGAATATGACTGACAACAAAATGTTATGGTAATCTAAATTATGTATAATATGACTGACAACAAAATGTTATGGTAATCTAAATTATGTATAATATGACTGACAACAATATGTTATGGTAATCTAAATTATGTAAAATATGACTGACAACAAAATGTTATGGTAATCAAAATTTGTTAACTAGCCTAAATTACACTACGTGAAAATAGGTATTGACGTATTTCTCATGGAATCCATATTTCAACAGTAAAGCTCTCGATCGCGTCGGCATGTTCGGTTCGGTCTATAATCTACAAAGCAAGCCGTGCATAAACCTCGCGAATACGACGAAGAGTCAACGCAACACTGTATCAAATATATCCCAGAATTAATTTTGTACGCTCTGATTTATTTGTACTTCTACTCTGCACTTCTAGTTTTCTAAGAATTTAATTATTACCGTTACCGTGTACTAGATTATTGGGGATTGCATTATCGTTTTTGCATAATATAGCTGCAATGCATAACTCATATAGCTGCAATCAGTCGTACAATTACAGTTAGCCTTCAGCAGCTGAATCGTCTTAGGAGTTTTCTACCTTTTAAAACAAAGATCTCACTTGTCCAGGCTTAAATCTTTGACTATGCTGATGTGTGTTATCCTGATCTCAATGTAGATCTTCTTATTAAACTTGATCGACTTTTTAAAAACTGCATTCGTTTTATCTTCTGTCTTCGAAAATATGATCATGTGTCCTCTTATCGTTCAGAACTTAATTGGCTTCGTATCCGTCAACGCAGGGAACTTCGGTTACTATGTACTCTCTTTTCTATTCTTGCATAGCCTTACTACCCTGAATATTTAAAATGCAAATTCAATTATCTTTCAGACACCCATGATCGACAACTTCGTTCTAATGAGACACGTCAGCTCTTTATCCCACTTTTCCGGACAAATTTTATGTCTAATTCATTTTCCCTTCAAGCGTCACGGCTCTGGAATGCTTTACCCGTTGACATTAGAGAAATTTCGACCAAATTCTCTTTTAAAAGGAAAGTTCGTGCCCACCTTTTGAACTCCCTTTCTTCATAAAGTCATCATCATTCAGTTCTACTCTTCATAAGCTAGTTATATGTATGTATGTTTACATTTATAATGGTATGTACTCGTATGTAGTGTGTAAGTACTGGGTGGCGCAAAAGTAAAGACCCTATTTGGTTCAGCTATAACATTTTTTCTAAATTAGAAAACTAGATTTAGGTTTTTTTAAATGTATATTTGTGCCATTAAATTTCGTACCATTAGGATTTAAAGATGATGTCTTTTAAATGGTGACCTCCAGAGTTGATACACATTTGAGCCCTATTTATGACATTTTGCATAACTTGCCGTAACACTTCCTGCGATATGTTCGTTATTTCTTGACGAATGTTTTCTTTTAGAGCTGCGAGAGTCTGTGGCTTGTTCACATACACCCGAGATTTCAAAAAACCCCAAAGAAAGAAGTCTGGACTGGTCAGATCGGGTGATCTTGCAGGCCAAGGCAAATCGCCAAAACGAGAGATAACTCGGCCTGGAAAAGCGTCCCTCACTAAGTCCATAGTGTCGCGCGCTGTGTGTGCCGTAGCGCCGTCTTGTTGAAACCAGATGTGCTCCAGCCCCAATTCGTCCAAACTGGGTATCAAAAACTCTCGTAACATGGTTCTGTAGCGTTCTCCAGTGACAGTTATCGCATTGCCTCCAGCGTCTTCGAAAAAATAGGGTCCGATCACTCTGTCAACACAGATGCCACACCATACAGTAACTTTTAGTGGGTGTAGAGGTGTTTCTTGAATAATGCGCGGATTATCAGTGCCCCAGAACCGAGTATTCTGCTTAATGACATGCCCTGAGAGATGGAAATGCGCTTCGTCACTCATAACCAATTTTGAAGGAAAATCATCCTCTTCAAGGTTGAGGTTTATGACGCGCTGGCAGTAATCTAGACGAGCTCGGTGGTCAGCAGGCAGCAGCTGATGAGTCATTTGAGTTTTATACGGGAACATCTTTAAGTCTTTCACCAAAATACGCTGCAGGGTCCGTCTGGAAATGCCCAATTGCGTGGCACGTCGCCTCGTTGATGTTTCTGGACACTCTTCCACATCTTCGCGCACAGCATCGATATTTTCAGCTGAACGGCCTGTTCTTGGTCTCCCAGACTTAGGTCTATCCAATGTTGAGCCAGTTGCTTCAAGGCGTGTGGCAAAGCGTCGAATTGTGCGACCAATCGGTGCCGGACGGTGGTGAAATCGTCGACGAAATTCACGTTGTGTTCTTATCACTGATGAATTATTCCGTAAGAACATTGACACAATTATTCCACGTTCTTGGGGAGTAAAACGGTCCATGTTTATTTTCAGTGTATTTTACATTTGTTCACTACACAATTTTCAACAACAGAATGACAGAAAATGTCATATAAAAAAAATAAAAGTATTTTCTTTAGTGCCAGTACTTTTGCGCCACCCAGTAGATATTCATTTTGATATTATGAAGTACATATGTATTGTATATTATATAGTAATATTTTATTATGTATATTGTATTACTTTTTTGTGCCGCATAATTTATCTGTTTATACCTATAAAAAAAAATTGGGAGAAAATGCTCTTAGCATTAAGTCCACCATTTTTTAAAAGTATATTTTTACTTTGGAAAAATAAAGTTTTATAAATAAATAAATAATGATACTACGGAAGATGAAGAAGCCGCCAGCTCCTCTAAACCTTATATCATTAAAATGGCTCTATTTATCTACATATATTTAAGATGCGCTTGTCGGTGGAGTATGAATTCTGCTCCATTTGTCTCTCTCGTCCGCCAGCTGTTTTACTTCGCTGTACGAGACGACGTTCACCCTCTCCTTTATCTTTTTAATGTAGCTATGCTTCGTTTTTCCTGTTCCTCTTTTCCCTTCTATCTTTCCTTCAATGATAATCTTTATGAAATGTTGTAATGACCAAGCCAGTCTATTACTCCTAAACTTATCATTTACCGGTGCTACCTTCAAGCTTCATCACGTAGACGTAGAATTTCGCGCCCCTGGCGGAAGTAACGTTCTACTTGCGGCTTGTGGTAGGATGCAATATAAAAAAAAAACCATTGGTCGGGATTAATATAGTGTACCTGAGTCACCTGACATTCTGCGCTATTGCCCGTTCCAGTTAAGATGTATGACTCAAATGATTTGGCTGAGACCACTAGTGCTGCCCTACTATAGCGTATCATTATTCGTTACGTGTCTAAACCACTAAAATTAGGTGATCCAATAAAGTTTAAATTATAGGCAACTATCACCGCTGCGTAAGAACGTTAACTTGTCTTGCAATTGACTGTATTACATTGCTTTACTTTTACTATCCTTAGTTATCCTGACTCAGCGACCCAAAGTGAGTCTTGGTTTCAAGCAGACGAGCACGCTAGCGCTTTCGGTCCTGTGCCAACTCTTGCCAGTTATATTACTATATGCTATAAACGGGTTACTCACGTCAAAAGTCAGCTACTGGCCGACATGTTTCGACCTCATCCGGAGGCCTTCACAGGAATATCGAGAGGTCGAAACATGTCAGCCAGTAGCTGACTTTTATATATAGTTAGTTTTAACCAAAAAAGCTCTCGCCAGTTGTCACCAATTTGCGGCTCGTCGCAGGTCCGCCATCACCACGTCGCTCTAGCGATACCTGTGCCCTGGTATGCTGTCTTCAACCCCGATCTTCCTCCATTCTTTCACGGTGCGCTTTAACTTCGTCCATAATGTATATAATATGTTTTTAAAATGTCGTCTCATCCCTGTATTATACCCATATGTACTACATCATAATCAGGTATTTTAGTCTCCACTGCAGAAGTACGACCCTCTCTGTACTGCCAGAGCCATATATTAGCCAGAGCAGTCAGAGGATTTGGCCTACATTCTCCGCGCTGGTCAGACGGGTTGGAGAGGTCTCATTGATGTTTATAAGCTTTGTTTAGCTTGTGTTTCCTAAGTCGCTTTCTAGGATATCCACAGGAAGACTTGGAGTGGTCCTATTCTACTCTGACGGGAACCACACGTCTTGAGATGTACTTACATATAAATCTAAATACCTGTTGTAAACCAACTATATACAAATCTGTAATTTTTCGGTAAATTAAATTATTTCTGTGTTTACAGACTTGAAACATTTTCCTTCTGACTTGAAACGTGGTATCCACTAAATTACTTTGATTTCCACGAATCTCAGCATCTAAGACTTGTAACATGGTACCTACCGAGTGTACTTTTCTACGCATTTCGGTCTCTAAATTTAGATATTTCGATAGGGGAAAGCATGACGCTACGTAAAAATAGAATTCTCTAGTCTTCACGAGATATTTTGTTAGGTGTGGTGAACATTCGGTCGTTAATTTTACTCGACATCTTAGAAGCACGTAATTAAATCCTAGGTCTTGAAGAAGCATATTTTTCACTCTGAAATCCGCATCAGGCTTCGTCAAAAGGTTACAAAGATTCATCAGCAACAAGCTTCGTCAAAAAATTTACAAAAAGTACCTACAACCAACGCGAAAATTAATATTATACTGTTCATGTTGAGTTACCAAGTGATAACCGGATTTTTTAAATAATATAAACCGACAAATTTCAAAAGTATATAACTACATTCAGACAATTACATATTAGGATGCCCTGGTATTATGTCACATAGCCCATGGTTAATATCAGCACCAAACCATGTTTTTGTATTACTGTGGCCGCTGTATACTAAAAATAAGATAAAGTTAAAAATTAAAAGACGTCGTCGTACAAGAAACGTGTTTTTTTTTCAGAGTTTTAAAACAATGTACTGAGGTACGGAACCCTTTATGTACAAATCCGACTCGCACTTGGCCGGTTTTTAGCCCAACAGTATCTGCATATGTAAGTACATACATTTCGTAGTTCTCAATAGCTCAACAACTGCGATTGCTCACTGAATGAGCACACTCTAATAAGTAGTGATATCAAAGAGAGTCGTTCGTTAATTTCCCGACCCTAATGCAGGATCAGCTCAGTGCTACAGTTTATAGGGCGAGCTTTATTGACTGTGTCATCAGGGCTGTCACTAGAGTATTTACTGTATTTTAAGCAAAATTGAGTATTTCGTAACGAACTCTACTTTGGCAAGATCGGTCAGAATTAAATATTTATAGCGTACTCTACTTTGGCAAGATCGGTCAGAATCAAATATTTACAGCGAACTCTACTTTGGCAAGATCGGTCAGAATCAAATATTTACAGCGAACTCTACTTTGGCAAGATCGGTCAGAATTAAATATTTATAGCGTACTCTACTTTGGCAAGATCGGTCAGAATCAAATATTTACAGCGAACTCTACTTTGGCAAGATCGGTCAGAATCAAATATTTATAGCGTACTCTACTTTGGCAATATCGGTCAGAATCAAATATTTACAGCGAACTCTACTTTGGCAAGATCGGTCAGAATCAAATATTTACAGCGAACTTTACTTTGGCAAGATCGGTCAGAATTAAATATTTATAGCGTACTCTACTTTGGCAATATCGGTCAGAATCAAATATTTACAGCGAACTCTACTTTGGCAAGATCGGTCAGTAACAAATATTTATAGCTTACTCTACTTTGGCAATATCGGTCAGAATCAAATATTTACAGCGAACTCTACTTTGGCAAGATCGGTCAGTAACAAATATTTATAGCTTACTCTACTTTGGCAATATCGGTCAGAATCAAATATTTACAGCGAACTCTACTTTGGCAAGATCGGCCAGAATCCAATATTTATAGCGAACTCTAGTTTGGCAATATCGGTCAGAATCAAATATTTACAGCGAGCTCTACTTTGGGAAGATCGGTCAGAATCAAATATTTATTCGGTAATTAGGCCTTTGCAATAACTTTGATACGTCAGTAATTTTGGTGTATATTACGTGTAATGTTTATTTAAATTATTAACTATTTTTAAAAATCAGTTGAATGATAGAAAAGCAAGCAAAGTTCAACAATATTGTGAACACCAAAATCGACAGTGTTTTGAAACAATGAAAACATTATTCCATAATTAAATTAATTATTTTATATCAGATTTATATCACGTTAGAAAAAATAAAATGAAAACATAATTGTTGGCGTAGTGAGTGTTATCTATTTGTTGATGATTTGTGTAGGTTTTCCAAATACATAGATGCTATGGACTTAATGCAGATAAAGGTAGACGCCTATGTTTCTAGTTGTACGTCAGTTGTAAACGAATCACAAGCATAATCTTTAAAGTAACTATAAAAATATTCACCACAGCATCCTGTGACGTAAAGGGGATCTCATAAAACAGCCGTAAAATTGCAAATGTAAATAATGGTTGCGGTCGATACGCTGCATAAACTAAACGATATACGTACGGGAACTTACGACACGCATCATGTGCGATACAATAGGATGACGAGACCTTAGGATACGATAAGATGACCATACCCTAGAACTACGCGGGAACTTACGACACGCATCATGTGCGATACAATAGGATGACGAGACCTTAGGATACGATAGGATGACCATACCCTAAAACTACAAATAAGGTTATTTGTAGCCCGAGCTGTTTTTAGGGTTCCGTAGCCAAATGGAAAAAACTGAACCCTTATGGATTCGTCATGTCTGTCTGTCTGTCTGTCCGTATGTGACAGCTACTTTTTTCCGAAACTATAAGAACTATACTGTTGAAACTTGGTAGCTAGATGTATTCTGTGAACCGCATTAAGGTTTTTGACACAAAAATAGAAAAAAAAAAACAATAGTTTTTGGGGATAGGTATCCCATACTTAGAACTGAAACTATTTTTTTTTATCAAACCCATACGTGTGGGGTATCTATGGATAGGTCTTCAAAAATTATATTGAGGTTTCTAATATATTTTTTTTCTAACTGAAGAGTTTGCGCGAGAGACACTTCCAAAGTGGTAAAATGTGTGTCCCCCCCCTGTAACTTCTAAAATAAGAGAATGATAAAACTAAAAAAAATATATGATGTACATTACCATGCAAACTTCCACCGAAAATTGGTTTGAACGAGATCTAGTAAGTAGTTTTTTTTAATACGTTATAAATCGTAAACCGCGATTTACCTTTAGAACTTTTATATTATGTTGCTGCTACGGAACCCTTCATGGGCGAGTCCAACTCCCACTAGGCCGCTTTTATATTTTTTCAAAGGCCTCTGTAATATACGCTTTTGATGGTAAATTTGCAGGTGCTCCCTAAAATAACTAGGCTTGTTCAAAGACGTAATCGAGAGGATTAGGATAGGTAAGATAGGCTTGAATTAGTAACTATTTCTGGAATAGGCTGTTGCACAACATTTAAAACAAACTATAATTTGTTTTACTTAATTAAAAACGAATTCCCAAAATTTGTCACATACCGTATTCGAATCCTCGACAAAACTGAATGTATACTAATATTATAAAGCGAAAGAGTTTGTTTGTTTGTTTGTTTGTTTGTTTGTTTGTTTGTTTGTTTGTTTGTTTGTTTGTTTGTTTGTTTAAACGCGCTAATCTCAGGAACTAATGGTCCGATTTGAAAAATTCTTTTTTTGTTGGGTAGTCCATTTATAGAGGAAGGCTTTAGGCTATATAACATTCCGACAACCACGCGAACGAAGTCGCGGGCACAGCTAGTACTTAATAAGTTCGAAAAGTGCAATCCGCTACATGACAACAAGTCAAATTAGACACTTTTTTCTAAACGTCAAAAACAAACATTTTCTATGGGATTTTTATGAAAATCAGAACCGTGACGTCATAGTTTTGTAGAGTCTAATAGCGCTCTTAATATCAGTTTTTCTGCATTCATAAATCTAAAATCATGTTGAAAATGGATATGATAATGAAGTGACACAACGCACTAGTGCTATCCCGCTTTGATGATTGATAGGATTGGCCGGCCTATAGATTCTGCGTTACCGAATCTAGCTGATTCCAGGTGTGCCGCGGGAGGCTCCTATCATACACGCATGACACAGCGCTGTCGATGGTGCTATGTTACGGGGGGTGGGGCTGGTGAAGACACCTGACTTGCTCTCTGGTTTGCTTACAGAACTTTATAAAAGACATGCGTAAATTCTACCGAAGATGATATGGCTACCTTACTTTCTTGTGACATAAAACCAAATCGCATCGTAAAATCGTAACGCCAGTGCAACAAGTAAACAGTATGGTCTCGGTCGCGACCAATTTCCACATTGCACAACCGCGACGCGGGAAGATAAACAGCTTCAGCGACGACTGACAGCCCTAGTGCTACAGTTAAATATACGCGGTGCGGATGTGAGAGGCGTGGATGCGGCAGTGGCAGTGGGATTGGTGGCATAGAGCAATTTGTTGATGTACATTGAGCATAGTCTTTTTATAAATAAGAGTTATTTTATTATATTTCGAGACATCATATTTGCTGGGCAAAAGTTTTATCTAGGTTTAATAAAATTATGTTAAATCTGCAAAACTTTTCTTCAAAATACTGTTTTCTTTAAAATTTAGCGCTTGCCTCGCTCACGTTTTATTTCTTTCATGTAGAAAATGAAAACTTTGAATCCGAGCCCCTCATTCAAATACATTTAGTAATATTTTGCCAACAATAAAGTTTTAACAAACAAACAGACAAACTTATCATAAATGGTAAACTCGGTTTCTAAATGTTCAGTCCAGTCTTAGTTTCTCAAGTGATTTACTTTTGGCACCCCGAAAAATCTAACACTAGTGATAGCTAACACTCGTTATTAAGAAGTTGTTCACTTTTGCCGCAAAAAAAGTTTTTATTTTAACATAAATATTGCCTTCCATGCTGATCTGGG
This sequence comes from Acrobasis repandana, assembly GCA_963576875.1. Classification (NCBI taxonomy): domain Eukaryota; kingdom Metazoa; phylum Arthropoda; class Insecta; order Lepidoptera; family Pyralidae; genus Acrobasis; species Acrobasis repandana. Next base: position 1,376,031 of record OY756230.1, on the reverse strand, counting down.
AAAAAGAAAAAACTTAGAATGTACCAGCAGTAGAAACCGAACGAGGAACGGGCGATAATGCATATCTGTTACGCGATGCGGCTAGCAATCCATCACTATTTTGATTCCTTTTCCACCTTTTTTTACACCATCACGCTAAAAGTGGCCTATCTAGCGGCCCTAGGCTCTATCTGCGTAGAGCCGCAATACCCAAAATGCTCTGTCTGCCCCATTAGAGATAAAGACGTATTGATGTATGTATAAAGATTGGTTTTTCGGAACATCTCTTTAGCGTTCATCCATATTTACCACATCCACCCGATTTCTGCCTCCTGAGTGTAACACAGCTGAGCCAGTGTTCAGTCTCTCCCGAATGCCCCGATGCTCAACGTGTTCTGCTGCCGTAAGGTCCGCCATCCGACCGTTTCGATCATTGTACGATACCATCCATCACATCCTTAGATCGCAGCCATGTGACGAATGAGTGCAGTGTAGTGAGTTGTGATGTTTCTGTGGAGTTACGTCAGGAAGTACGTTATGGGATTTCCGGACTTGACGGTGAGTCGGCTTGTTGGCAGTTTCCAAATTTTACGTTACATTATCGTTTATAACCAAGGATTCAAAAGGAAGAAGCGTCCGACAGGTTTTGTACTCAGCAATAAATTTTTCGAATTTTTACGGATTTAATTGGCTTTTTGGATTCCAGAATTTCACAACAAAAAAGAGTTGTTGTTGTTATTTTTTGTTTTATTCTATCGAGTAACTAATAAACCTGATTTCAAGTGATATCTTATTCTTCTTCTGCCTCACCTTATCCCACTTTAGGTGGGGTCGGGACAGCATGTAAGTCTTCCGTTTTCCTCTATCCTTTATCAAGGCACTTGTTACATTCTGATTCTAAATAATAACCTATTAAAAAACTTCTGATTATTCAGCGCCCATGACCCTGGGCATGACTAGTAACGCTGTGATTCCAATCAAATCATCCGCAATATACGCGATTTTGAACACTGACATCTAACTACGCAGTTATGATTATTTTTCTGCGGGATATAAATACAAATACGTAAACTGAAATAGACCGGCGAAAATTTATAAACAACTTGTTTTAAAGTTTAAATAGCAATATTATAGTTGTTCTCTGTATGTAGATATAACAAGTCGGCACTATATCGACATTTGTACTGATGTGATCACAGATTCCAGATTATTTGACATTATAGGTAGTTTTAGACCTGTACTAGTGCTGTACCTGTATGATTTACTTATACGGTGCAATTTGGCGTCGACGAAGTACCTTTATAATGTAGTCATCAAGAACTGCTAGGTATTTCGGTACACGGACCCTATAATAGGACACCTAACTTCATTCGTAATCAGTGGACTGTACCGGATACAGGGGCCCCAAGACCAAATCTCATTTATCTTAAACTCATTTATTTTAAAGCACTGTTTACACCAACATTCTGTCTGCAACGACCCTTCCAAGAGCAATCAAATCTTATTTTGGTATTACCGAGCAGTCTGCCAAAATTCTCGCCGCACAAATTCACTTGCATATAAATTTGAACGCGAGTTTTACTACAGAACTTTTCTTCTGCGTTATCCTTTCCACTATATATGAAAAGTCAGCACAGCGTTTCACTAAGTACAGACAATTAACTTACTTATTTTAAAAATGTTTTACGCAGGCTTTTAAAGTTACAAGGGTATTTGAAGCAGCAATGATTGAATGGTCAAAAAGTCCGCATGAAACAAATCCTTGCAACCTAGCTCGTAGTAGTTAGTAGATGGATGGTCGAAGCAACTTCTGAAGCCTTCGTTGGCCAAGATACTAGAAAGAAAGAATGGTGTTTTGTACAAACTTAATTAAACTCAAAAATATCTTTATTATTATAGGATATTTGTAATATCTCGTAATAATAGTCACTTTGTTTTGCACAAATGTTGACGTCAAATCTTTACTTACTTTTTACAAATTTTTGCACTGTAGCTATTTCTCCAAAGACGTCAACTTAAAACTTGTCGTAAAAGCGCTGGGCGTTTAAGGCGCCGTGCTGCCCTAAACAATTTGATCCACCGGGCTCTCGCTAGCATCCACATGCCAGCCGTTTTAGAACCTAGCGGCCTGGTTAGGGATGATGGCAAAAGACCGGATGGGATGACTCTTGTGCCTTGGAGGTTGGGACGGCCCCTTATGTGGGACGCTACCTATGTCGACACTCTGGCACCGTCTCATCTCTCAGTCACAGGGTCTAAAGCAGGGACAGCCGCAGCTGCTGCAGAAACCCTCAAACGGCGCAAATATAGTAGCCAATAATTACTTATTTGAGCCGTTTGGGGTTGAAACTTTAGGGCCATGGGGACCATCAGCACACAAAAGAGTTTTAGTTAGTTTCTTCTTATTTTTTTAAATTCATTTGTTAATCTTCTATATTCAATTATAATTGTAACGATGCTGCATGCCACCTGCATGCTGCATCTCTTCCAACCTCATTTCTTTCTCATCCTGTCCACTTTTCATTCCTCATTTCATTTCAAATTTCATTACATTCCATTTTCAAATCATTTCTCTATTGGTCACCTAACATTCTACCATCATCTCTCGTACTGTTCCCTTCTGTTCCTACGTTCTATCTGATCTGTTATACCTTATTATAATATAATATAATATATATATATAGAAGTTTATAAGTTATGTGACAAATAAATTTAATCTAACTGTTGTGTCGATTCTCCGTTTTCCACTCCATCTACTTCCTTATATGTGGGAACTCGACTAAGAGTGCCGAGACAGGTCGAGGTCCCACATAATTAAATAGATTTTCACTTAAAACTTAAAATAATACAATACAATACAATACCCTTTATTGCACAAAAGTAAAAAACAGAACATAATTATCTTAAAAATTAGGAAATGCGCAAAAGGCGGCCTTATCGCTAAGCAATTTCTTCCAGGCAACCTCGTTTAATTAGAAAAAAATGATGGGAAATTAGGTAGTGCGGGGTGGTCAATATAATAAACATACTTATATACAATAATTATAATAAACATACATACATCTAATACTTAAATACATACATACAACTTACACAAAGAAAACATAAAAAGACAAAATGAAGAAACTAAGTGGAAACAAGGGAAGGAAATTACCTTTCATAAGGATAGAAAATGCGATTTTACTTGGGATGTAAAGCTGGCTAGCGTTTGGGCGCGTCGGATAGTAAGTGGTAGTGAGTTCCATAGACGTACGGCTCGAACAGACAAAGACCGCGAGTAAAAGTCGGTGGAGTGAGCAGGAATTCTTAAAAGAAGGTTTTCAGCGCTGCGTAGTGGACGCCCATGAGACTCACTAAATAGAATAAATAATTCTCGTAGATAGTTAGGATTGAAAAGAGTTGTGTATAACATTGATAGGGTATGCCAGTCACGGCGACGTCGGATCGGAAGCCACTTGAGTTCATTGCGAAAATGAGAAATATGGTCATATTTACGAAGGCCATATATGTATCGAATAAACATGTTCTGGAGACGGATTATACTATATGTGCACTGAGAATTCATTGTTTTTTATGTCATAATTTAAATTGAATTGTTATATTTTTAAATTAAAATGAAGCAGCTATGTGATCCGGTTACTAAGGAAGTGCAAAAATACATCTTCATTCAACATGCAAAAAATCGACCATCATTCAGTCTATCACTTGCATTGGCTTCAATCAGCGCTTATGAGGCAATTGGACATGTATCTCCATAATACTCCAATTGAGCGGCTGTGAATTGAGATATAAACATAAAGAAACTGTTTAAAGGTCACACCTCTGTTGACCGGACAGTTTTAGATGCGACGACAAAGGAAACGCAAAGCTTCAACTTGTTTACTAAATGCAATCGACGTAATTTTGTGCGTTTTCTCGGTTCTTCGTCAGGTCAGTGGGACAGGAGCAGCTTTGATTTGGCCGAGCTGATAACCTTATCACATCTTCCGCTAGTCAAGTGTAATTCGCTATTTGATTTGATGCGTATGCGCCGTAATCAGGCCGCTGGTAAATTTAGCGCATTGAGTAACCCGGTAACGTTCGCAGTTAGTCACGCACTAATTTTTAACTGTAACTACTAGTCTATACAGAATAAACGCTAGATGTAACGTACTCGCTTCATAAACTAGTGACTTACTTGACTTATTGTTCTATGTCCCCTGGGTGGAGCAGGGAACCTGCAGTTCTCCATCTCGCTCTGTCTTGAACAACGCGCCAAACGCGGCTTCAGGCCAAGATAACCTGATTGTCTTCATTTTCGCTGCTATACCGACTGGTGTCCACGACCACGCTTCCTCTTTCCCTGAGGAGTCAATTCTAGTGCCTGCCTCGGAATGTGAGTGAGCTCCTTTTGGAGCGTGTGGCCTAGTAGTTCGCCCCGAATTTGGTGCTCGCGATCCATTTCGGCATCTCGACGACCCCTTGACAGATTTGGCTCATGTTCTAACTTAGAAATTATATCATCCACTCGCCTGCTGAGTTTCATGAAGGTGCGATCAAAGCTTGAGTAGGTTTGATCGCACCTTCATGGAACACAGATCAGATTGTTCAAGTAGATTCGCTCGTTTGATAATTAACTCGTTCCTTCTATTTATTTCTATTATTCGATGTGGGTTTATCGCGAACAGTACGTAGCTCTATTTCTAGATCTCTTTTTGTGCTTTTTTTTGTAAATTCATTGTAAACAGGCACACACATGTTCGAACTTAAAAAATCTTTAAATCTCACCTACTTGCTTAAATATGTGTGTCGAGCTTTAGTCTTAGCTTTAGTTTTAGCCATTAAGATCCTATAGTTGAGCAAAAGCCCTTTTTGTTTCCAATTACTTCTATCTTAGCATTAGCATTGAATAAATTTTCATACATTTAAACACAGGGAGACACATTAAACTAAAGTATGAATGTTCCGAGTACAGTCTGAGAATTTCTCAACAACTAATAGGCCCATGTTATCCATCACCCTAACTTTAGTACACCTTTTCGTAACCCCACCACGTCGGAACTCAGGAGGTGCGAGCCGAGCGCGACGTGCTGCAGGCGCGCATGTCGGAGCAGGCGCTAAAGATCTCGTCGCTGTCGGCGCGGCTGCAACAGCAGCGGAACGATGCAGAGGCGCTGGCGCACCACGCCGCCAGCCAGCTGTCCGTGCAGCTGCATGACGCGAAAGCAGAGGTCAGTCTACAGTATTTACATGCAATATGCTTGTCCCTAATGAGAAAGCCCATTAAATTAAACCCTCCTTCAGAATGTCTTCGTGCAAAAAGTTTTATAACCGGCCGGCCGCCCAACGTCAACCCTTCTTGGGAATGCAGTTGTTACACAAGTTATTTTATAATTTATACTGATAAATGAAACTTCAATTACAAACCATCGGTCTACAGCACACTCATTATCAAACAGTATCTGAGTTGATAAATAATCCGCTAGATGACAACAAGTCAAATCACACACTTTTTTCTAAACCTCAAAACAAACACTTTCTATGGGATTTGTATGAAAAACACAATCGTGACGTCATAATTTTTTCGAGTCAAATAGCGCTCTTAATATCAGTTTTACTGCATTAATAAATCTTAAATCATGTTGAAAATTGATATGACCAATGACAAGTGACACTATTTTGTGACCTTTTATTCTCTTGCCTTCCAAATAATTTATTTTTGACCCACTCATCTAACCAATTATAGTTAATAAATAAACCATAGAGGAAAAAATGTGAACAAATTGTATAATTGATTTCGATTACTTTCTCATTAAATGACAGCTTTATATATAGAGTCACATGTTGTCAATGTATTTAATTCGCAATTTAATATAACAGGTGCAGCGCATGAAAGAAGAGCTGGAATCCAAGGACAAGCAGCTGGCGCGCGTCAAACAGAATCTGGAGGAGAGGGACAAACTACACGAACAGCACCACTCTTTGTATGGAAACTCATGTAAGACTTGAACATACATTTGATTTTCTATGAATAATTTAGTTTTCATATTTATTTTTACATTTTTGGAAACGAGCAACCTTAGCCGAAATTTTTTGACATTGACTTGTTTGTTTACTTTGATGGCATAAAAAAATAAAACGCGGGAGAGGCACGCTCTACTTGTTATTTCTATCATTTACTATTCTTTTTTTAGAATTATCGACATTTTATAAAAAAAAATTGGAGCGGATAGAATGTTTCAAAATGTTTGAATATGTTCGGTATTCAAATTTAATCGCCGTAATAATGTGGTCTTATCAAGTTATCACACACTTGAGGACCTTAGTGGGAGTATGCATTGCTAGCACTTTCCCAAGTTAAGCAACGTCGGGCGCACTTGGATGGATGACCACATGTGGCCTAAACATTTTTCGGGCGTCTCCGTGTTTTGGAAGGCACGTAAAACCTTTCGGCAGCTTGAAAAATCTGACACCTGTGTTGGCCACTTCACAAGAAAATAAACAAATATCACACACTGTAGTTACAAAAATTTTATTTGTTTGCAGGTAACCCGAAAGACAAAGTGATAATCTTAGAGCGAGAGCTATCATCCGCACAGAGCCGCATCGCACAGCTCGAGTCCCTCGCGCGCAGCCTCGAGACTGACAAGGAGGAGCTGCAGGCCGCCGTCAGGGACCAGCGGCGGGAGCTGGCCGAGAAGGAGGACCAACTGCAGGAGCTCCTGGGTAAGGCAGGGTTGGCCACTAACACTTTAAAAGAAAAATTAATACTTAAGTAAAAATATTACAATTATTTTTTTCTGAAAGAAATATGCATATTGTCGTGTTAGTGGGTGCTGCATGTTAAATGGAATGTCCGGTTCCTGTTCCATTTATTTGTTTTACTAATTGACGTAAAACGAGGAAATATTCCTAGATTGACATATTATTACATGCTTACACCCAAACATTTGGTAGCCATCCAACACAGTTAATCTAGGTTAACACGATGATGGATCTGTCTGTCTAGACTGAGCCTGGACCGATTAGGTTATGACTCATACCAACTTTTGCTTCGCAGCTCTAAAACTGGACGATGACAATCAGAATGAAAAGAGTGAGATCATCGAAGGGAAAACTTCGGCGCGAACTCTCAGCGACATCGTGTCGATATCGGAGTTCGACGAACAAGACTTACAAATGAGACGCGCGGAGTTGAAGACACATCACCAGAACGTTTCCGGCGCGCCGTTCGTGACGGAAAAAAGCCAATTGAATAGGACGTTGCCCCCGGAATCATACAGAGCGAATATGAGCTCTCTGAATCTTGAAGCTGATCACTACGACGCGCAACACTCGCCGCGCGCTGACTCTCTGCCCGCCCATCTCACGTCTACACAAAACAAAGATATTGTTAAACAATACAAGAGGAATGTCAACGAAACTACCATGTTCAGCATTGACAAGTTTGGAGACAGCGTCAAACATTCGACGGCGCAGAACATACCAGATAACTGCTCCATGTACCCCAACAGAGAAGTCAATGAAACTAAAGATGTGAGCGTCGAACCAAAGAAGATTGATTTCTCAGTAGATGCCTCTAATGATAACAGAACTAATGAAGAAGAAGAATTCACTTCTCTAAGAGAGTTGGGAATCACTTTAGACATAAAACAAGAGAATTTCCCTGACATTTTAACCCAGCTGAAGCATGAAATAAAGAAATCAAGGACGGACCTAGAAAACTGTAAATCTGAGTTGAAGAACGCCGAAGAGCAACTTTGCGAATTCCCCGCTCTCAAAGAAGAGGTTGAGGAACTGAAAGGTCTGTTGGAAAATACCATGGCTACTATGGAAAACGACAAAAAATTCTATGAAAATCAGTTGGACAATTTCTCGTCGAACAAGAAGTTGTTGGAACAGAGAATAACGGAACTATCGAAGGAGGTTAATGATAAGTCGAAAGACTTGCATTTGTTAAAAGAAGATATTTTAAGACGAGAAAACATGATACTAGAATTAGCTAAAGAGAAAAGAAATCTGACTAACAAATTAACTGAACTGGAAGTTAAGATCGATGAAGTTAAAAGCAGAAATTCTTCTTTAGAGAAGAATGAATCAGAAAATCTTCAACTGAGAGATAAACTGAAAGAACTCAATAAATTAGAGCAGTTAGTTTCGGAAAAGAATCAACAGATAGATAGCTTAAATCAGCATCTAGATAGATTTGATGACTTGCAAAGATGTCTTAACGACAAAACTGAAGAATTCGAGAATTTGAAAGAGGCTTTTGAGGAGAAATCTAATGAACTCTTCCAATTACAAGACACTGTTGAAGCTTTGACTCGTGATTTGAATGAAGCTAAAGAAGAAAACAATAACTTAATTGTAAACAACAAAGAATTGAAGTTACAATTAACCAAACTTGAAAAGGAACAAGAGAACGCGTCAATCAAGCTACATAACAGTGAGAGTGAACTAGAGCGATTGAATTCCTTGAACAACGAATTGACGTCTAAAATCGAAGAGTTGAAGCTTCTAACAGATAAATTAAAGGACAAAGAGACAGAGATAGAGATATTGCACGAAGACATAAACTCTTTCCACGAAGAAGTGGCGTCTTTGAAGGAGCAATTGAAGATGGTGTCCCGTAGTCCATCGCCGCGGAACAAGCAGGGGGAGGGCAGTGAGGAGAGGAGGGAGAGGAATGCCAGTAGTGATAAGAAGCAGCTGGTTAAGATACGGAAGCAGATCTCATTGCTGCAGCATGAGTTAGACTTTAACAAGAAGGAGCTCAATGATAAGGTAAATTTAATTCTCAAAAATGTTAATTCATCTCATAGATTAGATAGATATTAAAAATTCTATATCTCATTAAATATCTCATAAATCTAAGTTTTTAAATAATACGCTTTTTTGGATTTTATAACATAGTTTTTTTAATATGCTTTTAATATTAATGCCTAACCATTGTTTTATTCTTCTTCTTATGCTTTATCCTTACTCGTATTCCACTCTTTATGTGGGGTCGGCACAGCAGGTCTGTTTTAACTATTGTTTTATTGTACGAAGATGTTTTTGTTCTTGTTTATTTAATATAGTTTTAATAAATTTTAAACAAGAGCACCGATCTTAAGACTCCATTATTGTTTTTCACAGGCATTTGAGCTAGCAAAAGCTAAATTAGACGTTACCGAACTGAAAAACAACCTCGGTTTGGTTACCAAGCAAGTCGCCGACAAAGAAGTGGACAATAATGAACTTAGGCAAACAACTGAAGCCTTACAGCATGAGTTGGAGAAACTATTGGAAGAGAAGCAGCAATTGAATGAAAAGCTTGCAGTTCTTGCAAATAGGTCCTTTATATTTATATTAAAAATCCTTTATATTTTTTAAGTGAAAACTTCTTTAGGCGCGTTGGGCTTTTTTTGAGATGGGAAAAAACCATTGAACTCGGGACACTGCTACCGTAACCGACACCTCACGTAATTGTTTAAGTTTTCACTTCTGTTGGCACTCCCGGAGTACCACTGTTTTTTTTTATGCTTACCTAAATGGCAGAAAGTAGCAAAGACAGACGAGTGGAAAATTAAGGGAAGGCCTTTACCCAGCTGTGGGACACTACAGCCATAAGATAAGATTGTAAGCAGTGTAATTAAATGAAGTCATCATCATTATCGACAGTTTTCAGTATGCACTATTGGGACTAGGTCTCTTTCAATAGGAGATATAACTGCAATATTCTATCGCCAGAGTGCAGCATTAGCGCTGACTATAGACAAACGTTTGACAATGACAAGTCTTGATAGACAAATTTAGAGGTATGTTTGTGATTTTTTTCTATCGAGCCAAAAATGCTCAATCGTCTTTTGGCTATTGTGGGTGTCTGTAGAAAATCCTTAAGATTTTTATGTAAATTTTTGTGGAATAAACTGTAGTAGTTTAATAACAGGGATTTTTCAAAAACGCACAGTATTGTAAATTGTAAACCCACGTCGCCTTAATATCAATAACGATCACTCAATTACAGGAAGAGGGAAAACAAGTGAGATATATCTTTTTCATTCTTTTTCTGTAGATGTTAATTTGTATCTAAAAATATGTTTAATGGTTTTAGAATGCGAGAAGAATCGAACGTTTCCGAGCTGAAAGCTAAATTACGAGAGAAGGTGGAGAGATGTCAGGAGTTGGAGGCGGAACTACAAGATGTGAAGGAGTTAATGGAGAGGTGAGGAAGTTGAAGCGACACTATTAGGATGTTATGTTCAGTAGCAACAAGTGATTATTTAAAAAAAAACTTTACTGCCTAAAAAATTCTAATGCATAATGATGCAACCGGGAACACGCTTGGATGAGCGAGGTTATATGTTTTTTTGTTAGCATTTATTATTCCAAATTACATTTAAATACAGGCTGACTTTTTATCCACCTGCTAAATTTCTGGAGCAAGTTCAATCCATGATACTGAACAACTTGTGTTGTGCATGATGTGGGGCATTTCGGGCATGACAATAATCGCTGTGGCCAAATACTGGACAAATTTGATTTAATTAAATTTATAAATAGCCATAGAAGACTGAACAACTTTCTATAAAAAAAGTTATTAAAAATCGATAAAAATTTTTCATCCTTTCTTACGAAATCCGTTTGGCTGAGCGCTGATTTGTATGAGAGGACGAAAAATTTCAGATAAAAAGTCAGCCTGTATACAACGTGGAAGGGACATACCCGTTATAAATCGAACCACGGGCTATACTAGATCACTATATTATAATAAAATTAAAATAACAGCCAAAGAACAAAAAAATTTTTGCCATTTCCATAGAAAAGTGTGCGGCCGGCCGGACGATTTGTATGGAAACGCAAAATTTTTTTTTGTTTTTTGGCTGCTATTTTAATTTCATTATACTATAGTGATCTAGTATAGCCCGTGGTTTGATTTATTACGGTTATGTCCCTTCCACTTTGTATACGTTGTATATATTTTTTTAATCCTTTAAATAAATCCTTATTTTGATAGATAGCACAAGGTAGGTATTGAATAAATAAAAATTAGAAGCCTTTTTGGCGCCAAAATATATATATTTTTTTTTAATTTAATATACTCAGTGTCTTTTTGACAGTTAAGACAAATCTAGAGACACCTTTCAAGCTAATATCCACTAAGCAGTTTAGACTGCAGAGAAACATACATACATCCATACACTCGAAAAACGTAACCCTCCTTTTGGCGCAGTTGGGTAAAAATTATGGACTGAACTGCTCAATATTTGCACTTATTTAAACAGGAGAATGTAAATGATAGTATGTTTGCCAGGATGGGCGGGCGCAGCACTCCCGTGGCGGAGACCGCGATGGTGCTGTCGGGCGCGGGCCGGCGCTCGCCCACGGCAGAGCTGGAGCGCGCGCTCCGGGACCAGCTCAACTACTCGCACACTCTGGACGAAGATATCATGGAACAGGTAAATGAAGACCGCCGACTGAATGGTCATAGACTATTTAATGTATAACATCTTTCCTCTCCCTTTCCTGCAACCTGTGGGAGTGATTTTGTGAAATGCGACGGAAGTGTGTAACAGGAAGCCGAGGAAGCGCGCGCTATTTGACTTGACCAATGAGTGCGGTTGGTTATTACCAAGGTGAGATGTTAGATGTAACACATCTCTTCTCTTTTTTTAGGGTTCCGTAGACAAATGGCAAAAAACGGAACCCTTATGGCTGTGACATACAGCCACTTTTTTCCGAAACTATAAGAACTATACTGTTGAAACTTGGTAAATAGATGTATTCTGTGAATCGCATTAAGATTTTCACACAAAAATCGAAGAAAGACACTAAATTTTGGGGGTTCCCCATACTTAGAACTGAAATTCAAAAAATTTTTTTTTCATCAAACCCATAACTGTGGGGTATCTTTGGATAGATCTTTAAATGATATTGAGGTTTCTAATATAATCTTTTTCTAAAACTATTCAGTAGTTTGCGCGAGAGACACTTCCAAAATGTGGGGGGTCACACATTTTGGAAGTGTCTCTCGCGTAACCCCCCCGTAACTTCTAAAATAAGAGATTGATAAATATATGGCCTTCATGGGCGAGTCCGAGTCGCACTTGGCCGCTTTTTATTCCTGCTCCCGTAGCTTGACATCTGTAATTATCTCGCTCTTCGTTATATGCTAGTGCTAGTGGGGGGCTGATACATTTCAGAAGAATGTTTTATTGAAATTATTTTTATTTTTTGTAAGATTAGACAACAGCAATGCTTTAATAGATCTTTATTCTAGTAACTTTTGTTTCAGATTCTGTCTGCGAGTAGTGACGAACGTGAAGACATACCAAGACTGGCTTTGAATACGTCAAAGTAAGTAAATTTTTACTTTAGCTATTTAGATCCCAACTAACGTATTGCAATCTTCACTTCAAAACATATGTTCTCACCAATACATATACATACATACGCTATCACTTCTTTAACCCTAATAGGACAAACAGCATTTTAGGTCTTGCGGCCCTAAGCAGACCGCAAGACTCAAAGGCTACTTTTAGCGTGATGGTGGATGAGAAGGTGGAAAAAGGAATTAAAATAGTGATTACTTGCAGCCGCAACGCCCATTCTCGATTGACTTTTGCAATTTGCGCGGGAAGAGCGAGTACATTCTAAGTTTTTTTTCAGACTAGCAAGGAAGAATTTCTCATCAATTTGCGCGGGAAGAGCGAGTACATTCTAAGTTTTTTTTTCCAGACTAGCAAGGAAGAATTTCTCATCAATTTGCGCAGGAAGAGCGAGTACATTCTAAGTTCTTTTTTCCAGACTAGCAAGGAAGAATTTCTCATCAATTTGCGCGGGAAGAGCGAGTACATTCTAAGTTTTTTTTTCCAGACTAGCAAGGAAGAATTTCTCATCAATTTGCGCGGGAAGAGCGAGTACATTCTAAGTATTTTTTTCCAGACTAGCAAGGAAGAATTTCTCATCAATTTGCGCGGGAAGAGCGAGTACATTCTAAGTTTTTTTTTCCAGACTAGCAAGGAAGAATTTCTCATCAATTTGCGCGGGAAGAGCGAGTACATTCTAAGTTTTTTTTTCCAGACTAGTAAGGAAGAATTTCTCATCAATTTGCGCGGGAAGAGCGAGTACATTCTAAGTTTTTTTTTCCAGACTAGCAAGGAAGAATTTCTCATCAATTTGCGCGGGAAGAGCGAGTACATTCTAAGTTTTTTTTCCAGACTAGCAAGGTAGAATTTCTCATCAATTTGCGCGGGAAGAGCGAGTACATTCTAAGTTTTTTTTTCCAGACTAGCAAGGAAGAATTTCTCATCAATTTGCGCGGGAAGAGCGAGTACATTCTAAGTTTTTTTTTCCAGACTAGCAAGGAAGAATTTCTCATCAATTTGCGCGGGAAGAGCGAGTACATTCTAAGTTTTTTTCCAGACTAGCAAGGAAGAATTTCTCATCAATTTGCGCGGGAAGAGCGAGTACATTCTAAGTTTTTTTTCCAGACTAGCAAGGAAGAATTTCTCATCAATCAGTAACTTTTTTTTGCAAATTGTTTCAGGTCGTCCAGTTCAATCCAGTCGTCTTCATCGGAGCGTCTGCACCGGCTCCGCGCTGAGAACGAAAAGCTGCAGATACAAGTGACCAGCCTGGAGGACAGGCTGCGAGACAAGGACGCTCTCATCACCGAGCTCAACAGGTAACACTACTCAATTCTGTACTTGACCACAGAATTAATAAGAGTATTTTACATACAGAATGAAATCTCCTAAGGTGCCTTGTAACGATGCTGCGTGCCACCTGCATGCTGCATCTCTTCCAACCTCATTTCTTTCTCATCCTGTCCACTTTTCATTCCTCATTTCATTTCAAATTTAATTTCATTCCATTTTTAAATCATTTTTCTCTCTCGGTCATCTCACATTCTACCACCATCTCTCTTACTGTTCCTACGTTCTGTCTGATCTTATTATAATATAATATATTTAGAAGTTATAAGTCATAAGTTGTGTGACAAATAAATTAATAATAAATTTAATCTAACTGTTGTGTCGAGTCTCTGTTCTCCACTCCATCTACTTCTTTATATGTGGGAACTCGACTAAGAGCGCCGGGACAGGTCGAGGTCCCACACCCTTGCGATATGCGTGCCCGTTCCCGCCTTGTCGAGGTTGTTGGCGGGCGAACACACGCATTGACGTGTGCACGGATGTATAAATTCGTTTGTAGTGTAGTAGTCATAAATGATACTCCGCTTCTATGAAGTGCCATACCTGTGACTTAACTGTGTTTGATTTTGTAATTTTTTTTCTTACGAAACAGCAATTAACATTAAAAGAAAATCTTTTTCTGTACACAGCAAGAAAATTGGTTATTAAATGAAGAAGTAATTAGCATTTGAAATATACGTATGAAGAAAAGTGGGAGCGAGGTGGGGACATGTCGCTATCTCTTTCGCACCCATGAATCCTGGTGGTGACGTAACATGTCTAAACGTGCATCATTTTTGTTACTTGATTCTCCAAAACGAAAATATCTTCAGAACGAATTAATTCATGAAAACGGCCGTACAGGCTGAGTGGCCATACTGAGTTGTATACAAAAAGAAAAACTTACGTAAAGGTCAAATCTGGCAATTTTACTGTAGGATCGCCCGTAACACACATCACAGCATATTCGGTTTTGCAGCATAATTTTAAGTTTATTGACTGTGTTTTAGCAAAAGTGGTTTTTTATAAAATTAACATTTTATCGATGTTCACTGTAATTTCAAGAGAAAGACTGACATATCAAGAACTGCAATAACTTTTGAATTTTATTTACTTTTCAATATTTCTGTCAAGGTCTATTGAAGTGAGCTAGCTATTGGAATCCATTCTATTGCCTTCAGTATTAAGCACTTGTCGACCGAGCTTCGCTCTATAAAGACACTGAAAAAGTGAGGTTGTCTAAAAATTAAAACTAGCTAGATCGATTTTTTGGCCCTATTATCCCCTACATACTAAATTTCATCGAAATCGGTGGAGCCGCTTCCGAGATCTTAATTATATGGGTATATATAAATATACATAGGTATATTTTTACAATAATGGTTCGTTTACATTAATAGGATTTAAATACTTTGAAATTCTAGCGTATTGTGTCTATTATTTTAAATTTGATTTATTTGTTGTACAACAAAGTGTCACTTACTCTCTTCTGTGTACTTTATATTACGTAAATTGTAATTTTGTATTTATCACCTTAGGATCCGTGATAAACTCGTGCAGGATTGGCAAACCAGCAAGTTGCGATACGAAGCCGAGAGGGACAACTCCGCGAGACTCCAGCTCCTGCTCGACACGCATAAGGACACCGCTGATAGTTTACAGGTATTGTTTTTATACAATTTTCAATTGTTATTGTACTATTTCATGATGAATGATAATAAAGTTTTTGATAACATGAATTAAATAGAAGTTCAAGGAATCTATAACGTCATTAATTTGTGAAGCTATTTACTAAGTAAAAGTGGATAGGTCTGTTAGGATCGTAGTAAGTGGAGGTCCATAGTCTCTGCCTACCTCTGTGGGAAATAGGCGTGATGGTATGTATGTATTCGCTAAGTACATACAAAAAATAATTTTATTTATCATCATCAGGTCTTATTTAATCTCTACTGCAGGAGCACGACCCTCTCTGTGCTACCAGAGCCATACATTAGTCAGAGCAGTCAAGAGGATTGGGCCTACACTCTCCAGGCTGGCCAGACGGGTTGGAGAGGTGTTATTGAATTTTTTCAGCTTGTGTTTCGTAAGTCGCCTTCTACGACATCCACGGGAAGACTTGGAGTGGTCTTATTTGTACTCTGCCGAGAACCACACGGATTCTTTTGTCTAATTATTTGAGGACTACTACGAAACGTAACCTATTTTCGTATTTCTATTTAGTAATTTTAGTGTTAATATTCGCAACGTACGCCAAATGCAATATATATACTTAATTTATACAATTTGCGAGCCAATTTAAACAAATAATGAATGCGATTCAACTGTCAGTTACGGTAAACGTCGTATTACTTTCTTAAAAAACTAATTGTTTTGTTCCGCAGCATCAAGACTCCAACATGATCCAAATCCTAAAGAAGCGTCTAGAGAGCTCGATGCAGTCGGAGTTGGAACTGCAACAGAAGGAGCAGCAGCTGCGCGCGCGCGTGGCGCAACTCGAGAGGCAGCTGCTGGCGCCCGACGACCGGCTGCTGCATGCTGAGGTCAGATACTGCACTTACCATAGGGAGGATCTGGGCGTTCAAATCCCCTTCCCCTTTGCTGAGGTCAGATACTGCACTTACCATAGGGAGGATCTGGGCGTTCAAATCCCCTTCCCCTTTGCTGAGGTCAGATACTGCACTTACCATAGGGAGGATCTGGGCGTTCAAATCCCCTTCCCCTTTGCTGAGGTCAGATACTGCACTTACCATAGGGAGGATCTGGGCGTTCAAATCCCCTTCCCCTTTGCTGAGGTCAGATACTGCACTTACCATAGGGAGGATCTGGGCGTTCAAATCCCCTTCCCCTTTGCTGAGGTCAGATACTGCACTTACCATAGGGGGGATCTGGGCGTTCAAACCCCCTTATCCCTGCTGAGGTCAGATACTGCACTTCTGGGGGGGGGGGGGGGGGCATTCAACTCCCGAGAGAAGCATTTTTGTATACCAATAAAATGATTTATCTATCTAATAAAATATTAGTACTAAGTAAAATTCTACAATATCATGTCCACAAAATGATGTCAGTTGTGATTGGTCACATCTATTTGGAACGTGATTTTAAATTTATAAATGCAAAAAATATATATTAAGAGAGCTATTTGACTCCCAAGAAAATATGTCGTCACAGTCCGATATTTCATACAAATCCCAAAAAAATGTTTGTTTTGACATTAAGAAAAAATAGGTCAAGTGCGAGTTGGTTTCCGTACCTCTGTACAATGTTTTAAAACCCTAAAAAAACACGTTTCTTGTATGACAACCTCCTGTAATGTTTCAACTTTATCTTATTTATAGTATTTGTTGATATAACGGCCTAGCTATTACGGTTCAAGAGATAGAGCCCTATGACAGGCGTCTATGGTCGATGGACTATAGTCCCGTTTGCACTCATTGAGTGCGGAACCCCAAAAATATCTGATTTGACTTGTTGGATGGAAACTAGCGGATTCCTGTAAACTGATACTTTTTTATCTACATATTTTTACCGTACGATTGTATTATTTGACAGGTCGAAAACAACGAGCGACTAAAAGGCGAGATCAGTCTCTTGAAATCGAAGCTGGAAGTGGAAAGGAGTCGCTACGGAGACCTGCAGGCCATGCTCGAGCACACCAGGCTGCAGATGCAGAGGGAGCTCGACGCCAGGGGCGAGGCCTGTACCGCGCTCCGAGCGGAGCTCGCGGACACCAAGAGGTGAGGACGGACATCACCATTTCAGACGCAGTAAGTCCATCGCTGGACTTAGGGGCCCCCCCACACTAGCGTCTTTCGCGCGTCGTCGTCGTGTCATCGTTTGCGCAGCGACGATGCCACGTCGTCGCTGCGGCGACGCGACGCCAGCGCGGGCCGGCTGCCGAACGCCGGACTCACGCAGCGCTGGCGTCTCGTCACCGCGGCGCCAGCGCAACGTTTTTTGCGAACAAGTACAATTCGCAACATGGGTAGACACGGATATTTATCGTGCATTTACCCAATCTACCTGGTAAATACCCAAATGGGTAGATTGAGTATTTATCCACCGCCCATCTCTAAGAGAGTGGATTGTGTTGCGAATTGAACTTTTTCGCAAAAAAACGTTGCGCTGGCGCCGCGGTGACGAGACGCCAGCGCTGCGTAAGCCCGGCGTCCGGCAGCCGGCCAGCGCTGGCGTCGCATCATTTTAGTGAAAGTTGTCCATAAATAACGTCTAACAAAATATACTGAAACTATTTCAAGGGTGAATTCAGTCCATTAAACTGAACAACTTTCCCCAAAAAACATATATATCGAAATATAAAAAATAATTTTTTGCTTCCCATATAAAATCAGATTAGCTAATCGGTTAACTTGTATGGGAAGCCAAAAATTACTTTTCATGTTTCGATATATGTTCCTTGGGGAAAGTTGTTCAGTATCATGGACTGAATTCAACCTTAAAATAGTTTTAATATATTTTGTAGACCCTGTATAATGCTACAGCAAACTCCCGTTTCCGCAACGCAACCCAACCCCCCTCCCCCTTTCGATTTGTTACTTAAATAAGTTGTGGTTAGTGCCATCTATTGGCGAACAATTCGGAATTTAAATTTGTATGTTATTTCAGACAAAAACACGAGACGAGTGTGGAGCTAATCCGAGCCAAAGAACTCTTGCACAGCAAGAATTCCACCATAGACGAGTTGGAGCGGAAGCTGGCGTCTACTGGGACCAGCAAGCGTGGACAGATAACCGATGCACTGGTAAGACGATAGTAAAGAGTTTAATACAGAATCTGTGGTGTACCTCTCACCTCCGAAACGGCCCAATTGGGCCGCTCGAACACATTCCTGTAATTGGGACATGGTCAGAAAAATAATATTTTCTGTAGTCCGTCAGTTAAATATTTCAAGAATAATGGACACTTAATTTTCGGTTTATCAAAATTGAATAAATTCGGTAAGATCAGAGGAACCAAGTTTGGGAGTGGGGGTTTGTGACATTACCGCCAAACAAAAATTGTAATAAGGTATGGCGTCTTGTGACATTTCAATGCACTGTATCTTTGTAATTTTTTTTAGTCAGGGAAAAGAAAAAATACGTGTACAATATTTTTAATAATTTACATAGTGGGTAATGTAATTCGTCGCTGAAGTCGAAATTCTCAAAAATGTCTTTCGATGTCGGAAACATCGAGGCGCCGAGTGTGTGCGTGAGTGTGACGGAAGTCAAAACCCGAACAAATAAGACACTTTTAATATTTGACATTGCTAGAACAAGACGGACCATATTTTAACTAAAATATGGTCCATAAAATATGGTTTTAATAAAGAAACTATCAAATGCTCCCGTATTTACTTACTAAGTATATCTTTTTTTTAACAGACTGAGATCGAAACACATAAAAACGAGCTGACGCGTGAGATCGCTACTCTGAAGAAGTGTCTGGTGGAGAGCACGGGGCCGGAGCTGGCGGCGCTGCGGGGGGAGAAGCAGCAGCTCACGGAGCGCGTGCGGCAGCTCACGGAGCAGCTGCGGGCGCCCGGGGACAGGGACCAGGCGGTGAGTGTGGCACTCGTCATTTTCAAAGTAAACACTTCAACACCAGTGATAGTCACATAAAAGCGCAATACGCAACGATTGTACACTTGATATAATATTTTCCCTGTTACTGTGGCTCAGACCCCGTTTAATTTGATTATTTTCTGCGAGTGCGAGCAGAAAATGTATGCACTCGCACTAATACATAGATCCTGACAGACCTCTTTCGCTTCACCTACACTAATCTGTAAACAAAATATAAACGGGGCGTTACAAACCTAACTTCACATCCGATTTTGATGAAATTTCTATGGACCTGACAAGTATATTACATTTTCAAACAAAAAAAAAAAGATTTTTTCAAATAGGTCCAAGTGACTTCGAGTACTTCCGCCGCCGCCGATTCTCAACTGCGGGAACTTGGTATATCTAGGGATTTTTTTTTTTTATTAAATAATTTTACGGCTCTGGATACAAGTCCTTTAGAGCCTATCTTTAATTTTGTTCTTTATTCCTAATCCTAACCTAATCCTAACAAGACAATCAAAGGGTGGTGTAGGCCTTTGACTGCTGCAAAGGAGCTTCTGGCGACAAATCTATACGAGTCCACTGGTTTACATAGACGATTGAGTGGCGGACGACGCCCGAAGACGCCCCACAGTCCGCAAAATAAATATCACTACAGCCGTACTATGACTGTCCACTTTAACTATTTCACACATTGTTCATGTCATGAGCATTTATGACACCAAACAACACCAATTTCATATTATAAAGTCCACTAAAATCAATTTATAAAATAATTTAAAGCAAACCCCAACCGAACCCCTTGACTTCCCGCCAAAAACTCGGTATATCTAGGGATGGCGCCTTGTTTTTTTTTTTACAAAACATACTTTCTCCTTCGGAACGATCGGTCTACTTTCTCCATTGGCCCATTTCATCTTATAGTCTGTTTTACCAAACTGTACAGTTTTTTTCTCAATTCGTCTATTTCACTACTCTTAACTGTCAGTCTACTTGTCTTAAAGGGCAATACGAAGAGAACTAACGAAACTTTATGTATTTCTGTTCACTAGAACTTTGACCTGATGACCACTTTGAAGTGATTCTAAGCGTTAAAACATTTTTTGTAGGTTTGATCGGATAATTCACAAGGTACAGGCGGGGGCCTTCTCAAAATTTTAAATTAAATCAATATACCATTTTAAGAAAATGTTAGGAATGATATCTAAAAAATATTTATCTTCCAAAACTCTAAGAATATAAATTGAGGGATAAATATTTTTACTCAAAAATATGAGTATTGTGATTCCGAAGGTGCCTGCCTTCTTCATTTTTGATACAAAAAATTTGTTATTAAAATCTTCGATCATATATTCTATAGATGCACAGTTCCTTGCAAAATTATACCAAATATTGTCCCCGTGACAATACGTACATAGGTAGATATATACCATTTCAAGTATTGCAAAAACAGTTTAATCTTATTTAAACCTTAAGTAACTGAGATAAGCGTGGAAATAAATCCGTATTAAGTTTGTTACATATTACCTTCTGGTTAGATTGGTCATCTTTGACGTAACGTCACGCGCGCGACCACTGAGCAAATGACAGTGAAACAAGGCATAATTCTGTTTTATGCCTTGTTTTTTCGGTGCCATTTTTTAGGCGGCAACTGTGCATCTATAGAATTTATGATCGAAGATTAAAATTGAAATTTTTAACGTATAAAAATAAAGCCTTCTGTTATTAAAATAATTCATAAAAACCGATAAAATTTACATTCCGCGTCATTCTGCGTTCCCCGCCTCCCGCTTCACAGTCAAACGAAATATGTAAAAGCATGGGGGGGGGGGAGGGATCTTTGCGGATCGCCTCGCATCTCATACCCTCAGATTCTCTTCGTATTCCGCCTTAAGAGGAAACCTCAAGGGCTAGAGAAATGAAAAATAGGTATTTGTAAAATCTATTGCTGTCGCGCTGTGCTCGAACTACAACCAAGCAAGAGCGATAGAGACATACTGCAGCTTGGACTGAAAATACCTATTAAAAGAACAGAAAATCAACAATTCGTAGTCCTCTGATTTTTTCTCCAAAACCAATATAAGTATTTTTTTTTATAACGAATTAAAAAGGCTTGAGCGATGTTCCTATGTTTTCATTTTTTTATATAATCTAGTCAAATTTGTTTTCTGGATGTTTGAACACAGCAAAAAATCTGGCCATTTTTTAAGATTTTGAACGTTCATATCTCTTTTAATAAATAATTTGTGAAAAAAAAGAAAACATAGGGACATGCTAATAGTGGCTATAGATATTCAGGAAAAAAAAATATAACTCTACCGGCATTATCCAGGGAGGAAATAGGGGACAACGTTTGTATGGAAAAACGGCCCTTCTGTTTCGTCTTAACGGTATCCATTCTGCCCACTTGTCCAAACGGTCTACTTTCCCGATTGGTCTACTTTCATTATTCCTCTCAACTTCTCTAAATTATTGTTCTGATCTAACCTAAGCGTTTCGGTTTTGCAGTAAGGAACTTCATTCTCACCGCGTGTGCCATGAACCCAATTGTTTTCTGGTCACCGCGGTGACTTCCTTAGATGCCATATCTACTAAGCGTAAAGAAAAAGCAGTTTGAGGTTAGATTAGATTCTTTTTAATCATTGTAAAATTTATCAAAATCTGCCCGGTTCATATCAGACGTTTGGTTTGATGCTGTAGTTGCTCTTGGAGTCCATCTCATCGGTGTAGGTGGTCACCTTGGGCTCCTCCTCAGCGTCAGCGGCTAACGGCTCGATGGACCAGAGACTGACGCAGTACAGCGTGTACAGCGCGAAGTACAGCATGTACAGCAGGCCGGTGATGAAGGCGAGGCTCACCGGGTACACGCGCTTGTCCTTCTCGGCTCGCCACGACGCTTCCGTCCACGAGCGGAAGTATTGGCAGAACTTTCTGTAGGGGGAGATAGTTTAAATGTTAGTAAGAGCGAGTACACATGCGTTGCGTCGACGTAGCGTTGTCGCTGCGTCGTTTTACATACAAATAAGCGTAGTGATAGTGTGGTTCCCGGCAGAATAGAATAGGACCATCCAAATCTTCCCGGTGGACGTCGTAGAAGGCGACTTAGGATAATAAAGCTTATAAACATCAATGAGACCTCGCCAACCCGTCTGGCTAGCGTGGAGAGTGTAGGTCAAACCCTCTGACTGCTCTGGCTGATATATGGCTCTGTAGTACAGAGAGAGTCCTGCTCCTGCAGTGGAGACTTAACAACCTGAGGATGGTGAAGCATAGTGTACACACGCGCGACTGACTGCGGCCCCCAAGACGAAGCGATAGGGGTCACTCGTTCCGCCTAGATAACGCAGCATCTGTGTGGCTGGCAATGTGTCTACAAAATTTTTACGTTGCGACAACGCAACGCCCGTGTGGACAAGAAGCTCTTCCGTCCAGCCCAGCCGCGATACGTGAAATTGAATACACATCGGGCGTCAAATACGAATAGTGATTTCATCGACTGATATCCAAACGTTTGTAGTGATAAATGCTAATAAATTTGAATGACGTAATGTTTCTTTTGTTTTATTTGTAGAAATAAAAGTAAAAATAATAGTTGTAGTCGGATTTTGAACTAAACTTTCTGCAATCAGTTAATCTTACTACTATGGTTAATCTAAAGGTTAACCATTTCAGTTTAGGCGTGAAACATACATAAGCACTCGACGTCCCGTATATATATCCCGCGCCTTAGGTAGCTTTGTTATCGAATCCCGACAGCTAGGCATCTGCCTTCAACAATTTTGGCCTTTACTGCAATGGCTCTACCATGCATCGAAAAAGATGTCAGGGCAAACTTGGCACGATCTTTGTGTTCGGTGAGTGGGACAAGCGAAAACTTCGTCGTGACCCGCGACGGTTTTAGCTATTTCTATCGCACGTAGGGTGTGTGACAGAGACGGACTGACCCCTCGCGGGCGTCCGCTTGACGTAGTTTCATGCCTTAGCTAACTGCTTCTCCATTGGGATCGGTTCCCGTAACTTTCATGTTCTACTTAATTACTAAATCGTATCAGGTTTGAGTTTTGTAAGTTAAACTCTATCTATCTATAATTTAAGAACTACGTTCTTGTCGGTAGAGTAGTTTCCATGTCTCCCTCTCTTGAGCCATCCTTTTGACCTCCCTATACGACACGACGTCAACTAGACTGATAGTAATAATTTGTAAAAAGTTTCTATTTTTAGAAATTCCGACGTTTGGAACATCTCTGATGAGATTATATAGCGTTGTTTGTGAATGTATCTGACTTTATATTATTGTATAAAAAAATAAAATAAAATGTTGAAAAAAATACTTGATAGGCGGGATAGCGCGCTCTAGCACGGCGACCAGCGCGTGCAGCGCGTGCGTCAGCAGCAGCACCAGCACCCACACGCACAGCAGGTAGGGCGGCCAGCGGAAGCTGCCCAGCGCTGCTGTTGGGAACAACTACTGTGCTGTACATTCTTCACAAACAAACATACATTTACACAAACAGAAACTACTCGTAGAATGTTAAATTCGCAAAATTTTGAATTTGTAAAAGTTTAAATTTGTTTGAACCACAGTGAGAAACAATGACAGAATACTAAGGTGATCCATAGCCCTTCCTTTATATAAGATGGTGTAAGTCGATGGAAACAAACGTGCTTCTGTCAACTGGGGAGCATATAGGCGTGTGCTGCTCTCAACCTGGCCACTAATAGAATAAACCCTGCTTGTCTGCTTTACGAGATTTACTTTTAGCAAAATGAGGATTTAACCAATGTGGTTGCCAACTCTTGGTCTTTTTTAGGGTTCCGTACCCAAAGGGTGCAAACGGGACCCTACTACTGAGACTCCGCTGTCTGTCCGTCTGTCACAGGACTATCTCTTGAACCGTAATAGCTAGACACTTGAAATTTTCACCGATTATGTATTACTGTGGCCGCTATAACAACAAGTTGTGGCTCTCGTCACAACATTATGCTGATTTTTGATACAGGCACAAATATGCCCATTTAAATATGTTTAAGAACATTGTTTTGGTGTTGTATCTGTGTCAAATAAAGCATTTTTCTTTCTTTCTTTCTTCTTTCTAAAATAATAAAAATAAAAATAGAGTTTAAAGTTAAAGGGGGTCGTCATACAAGAAACGTGATTTTTTCAGCGTTTTTAACTCGATCTTTATAATGGCATTAACTAGATACTTGAAATTTTCTCCAATTATGTATTACTATGACCACTATAACAACAAATACAAAAAATAAGATAAATTAAAAATTAAAGGGGTCGTCATACAAGAAACGTGATTTTTTCAGCGTTTTTAACTCGATCTTTATAATGGCATTAACTAGATACTTGAAATTTTCTCCAATTATGTATTACTATGACCACTATAACAACAAATACAAAAAATAAGATAAATTAAAAATTAAAGGGGTCGTCATACAAGAAACGTGATTTTTTCAGCGTTTTTAACTCGATCTTTATAATGGCATTAACTAGATACTTGAAATTTTCTCCAATTATGTATTACTATGACCACTATAACAACAAATACAAAAAATAAGATAAATTAAAAATTAAAGGGGTCGTCATACAAGAAACGTGATTTTTTCAGCGTTTTTAACTCGATCTTTATAATGGCATTAACTAGATACTTGAAATTTTCTCCAATTATGTATTACTATGACCACTATAACAACAAATACAAAAAATAAGATAAATTAAAAATTAAAGGGGTCGTCATACAAGAAACGTGATTTTTTCAGCGTTTTTAACTCGATCTTTATAATGGCATTAACTAGATACTTGAAATTTTCTCCAATTATGTATTACTATGACCACTATAACAACAAATACAAAAAATAAGATAAATTAAAAATTAAAGGGGTCGTCATACAAGAAACGTGATTTTTTCAGCGTTTTTAACTCGATCTTTATAATGGCATTAACTAGATACTTGAAATTTTCTCCAATTATGTATTACTATGACCACTATAACAACAAATACAAAAAATAAGATAAATTAAAAATTAAAGGGGTCGTCATACAAGAAACGTGATTTTTTCAGCGTTTTTAACTCGATCTTTATAATGGCATTAACTAGATACTTGAAATTTTCTCCAATTATGTATTACTATGACCACTATAACAACAAATACAAAAAATAAGATAAATTAAAAATTAAAGGGGTCGTCATACAAGAAACGTGATTTTTTCAGCGTTTTTAACTCGATCTTTATAATGGCATTAACTAGATACTTGAAATTTTCTCCAATTATGTATTACTATGACCACTATAACAACAAATACAAAAAATAAGATAAATTAAAAATTAAAGGGGTCGTCATACAAGAAACGTGATTTTTTCAGCGTTTTTAACTCGATCTTTATAATGGCATTAACTAGATACTTGAAATTTTCTCCAATTATGTATTACTATGACCACTATAACAACAAATACAAAAAATAAGATAAATTAAAAATTAAAGGGGTCGTCATACAAGAAACGTGATTTTTTCAGCGTTTTTAACTCGATCTTTATAATGGCATTAACTAGATACTTGAAATTTTCTCCAATTATGTATTACTATGACCACTATAACAACAAATACAAAAAATAAGATAAATTAAAAATTAAAGGGGTCGTCATACAAGAAACGTGATTTTTTCAGCGTTTTTAACTCGATCTTTATAATGGCATTAACTAGATACTTGAAATTTTCTCCAATTATGTATTACTATGACCACTATAACAACAAATACAAAAAATAAGATAAATTAAAAATTAAAGGGGTCGTCATACAAGAAACGTGATTTTTTCAGCGTTTTTAACTCGATCTTTATAATGGCATTAACTAGATACTTGAAATTTTCTCCAATTATGTATTACTATGACCACTATAACAACAAATACAAAAAATAAGATAAATTAAAAATTAAAGGGGTCGTCATACAAGAAACGTGATTTTTTCAGCGTTTTTAACTCGATCTTTATAATGGCATTAACTAGATACTTGAAATTTTCTCCAATTATGTATTACTATGACCACTATAACAACAAATACAAAAAATAAGATAAATTAAAAATTAAAGGGGTCGTCATACAAGAAACGTGATTTTTTCAGCGTTTTTAACTCGATCTTTATAATGGCATTAACTAGATACTTGAAATTTTCTCCAATTATGTATTACTATGACCACTATAACAACAAATACAAAAAATAAGATAAATTAAAAATTAAAGGGGTCGTCATACAAGAAACGTGATTTTTTCAGCGTTTTTAACTCGATCTTTATAATGGCATTAACTAGATACTTGAAATTTTCTCCAATTATGTATTACTATGACCACTATAACAACAAATACAAAAAATAAGATAAATTAAAAATTAAAGGGGTCGTCATACAAGAAACGTGATTTTTTCAGCGTTTTTAACTCGATCTTTATAATGGCATTAACTAGATACTTGAAATTTTCTCCAATTATGTATTACTATGACCACTATAACAACAAATACAAAAAATAAGATAAATTAAAAATTAAAGGGGTCGTCATACAAGAAACGTGATTTTTTCAGCGTTTTTAACTCGATCTTTATAATGGCATTAACTAGATACTTGAAATTTTCTCCAATTATGTATTACTATGACCACTATAACAACAAATACAAAAAATAAGATAAATTAAAAATTAAAGGGGTCGTCATACAAGAAACGTGATTTTTTCAGCGTTTTTAACTCGATCTTTATAATGGCATTAACTAGATACTTGAAATTTTCTCCAATTATGTATTACTATGACCACTATAACAACAAATACAAAAAATAAGATAAATTAAAAATTAAAGGGGTCGTCATACAAGAAACGTGATTTTTTCAGCGTTTTTAACTCGATCTTTATAATGGCATTAACTAGATACTTGAAATTTTCTCCAATTATGTATTACTATGACCACTATAACAACAAATACAAAAAATAAGATAAATTAAAAATTAAAGGGGTCGTCATACAAGAAACGTGATTTTTTCAGCGTTTTTAACTCGATCTTTATAATGGCATTAACTAGATACTTGAAATTTTCTCCAATTATGTATTACTATGACCACTATAACAACAAATACAAAAAATAAGATAAATTAAAAATTAAAGGGGTCGTCATACAAGAAACGTGATTTTTTCAGCGTTTTTAACTCGATCTTTATAATGGCATTAACTAGATACTTGAAATTTTCTCCAATTATGTATTACTATGACCACTATAACAACAAATACAAAAAATAAGATAAATTAAAAATTAAAGGGGTCGTCATACAAGAAACGTGATTTTTTCAGCGTTTTTAACTCGATCTTTATAATGGCATTAACTAGATACTTGAAATTTTCTCCAATTATGTATTACTATGACCACTATAACAACAAATACAAAAAATAAGATAAATTAAAAATTAAAGGGGTCGTCATACAAGAAACGTGATTTTTTCAGCGTTTTTAACTCGATCTTTATAATGGCATTAACTAGATACTTGAAATTTTCTCCAATTATGTATTACTATGACCACTATAACAACAAATACAAAAAATAAGATAAATTAAAAATTAAAGGGGTCGTCATACAAGAAACGTGATTTTTTCAGCGTTTTTAACTCGATCTTTATAATGGCATTAACTAGATACTTGAAATTTTCTCCAATTATGTATTACTATGACCACTATAACAACAAATACAAAAAATAAGATAAATTAAAAATTAAAGGGGTCGTCATACAAGAAACGTGATTTTTTCAGCGTTTTTAACTCGATCTTTATAATGGCATTAACTAGATACTTGAAATTTTCTCCAATTATGTATTACTATGACCACTATAACAACAAATACAAAAAATAAGATAAATTAAAAATTAAAGGGGTCGTCATACAAGAAACGTGATTTTTTCAGCGTTTTTAACTCGATCTTTATAATGGCATTAACTAGATACTTGAAATTTTCTCCAATTATGTATTACTATGACCACTATAACAACAAATACAAAAAATAAGATAAATTAAAAATTAAAGGGGTCGTCATACAAGAAACGTGATTTTTTCAGCGTTTTTAACTCGATCTTTATAATGGCATTAACTAGATACTTGAAATTTTCTCCAATTATGTATTACTATGACCACTATAACAACAAATACAAAAAATAAGATAAATTAAAAATTAAAGGGGTCGTCATACAAGAAACGTGATTTTTTCAGCGTTTTTAACTCGATCTTTATAATGGCATTAACTAGATACTTGAAATTTTCTCCAATTATGTATTACTATGACCACTATAACAACAAATACAAAAAATAAGATAAATTAAAAATTAAAGGGGTCGTCATACAAGAAACGTGATTTTTTCAGCGTTTTTAACTCGATCTTTATAATGGCATTAACTAGATACTTGAAATTTTCTCCAATTATGTATTACTATGACCACTATAACAACAAATACAAAAAATAAGATAAATTAAAAATTAAAGGGGTCGTCATACAAGAAACGTGATTTTTTCAGCGTTTTTAACTCGATCTTTATAATGGCATTAACTAGATACTTGAAATTTTCTCCAATTATGTATTACTATGACCACTATAACAACAAATACAAAAAATAAGATAAATTAAAAATTAAAGGGGTCGTCATACAAGAAACGTGATTTTTTCAGCGTTTTTAACTCGATCTTTATAATGGCATTAACTAGATACTTGAAATTTTCTCCAATTATGTATTACTATGACCACTATAACAACAAATACAAAAAATAAGATAAATTAAAAATTAAAGGGGTCGTCATACAAGAAACGTGATTTTTTCAGCGTTTTTAACTCGATCTTTATAATGGCATTAACTAGATACTTGAAATTTTCTCCAATTATGTATTACTATGACCACTATAACAACAAATACAAAAAATAAGATAAATTAAAAATTAAAGGGGTCGTCATACAAGAAACGTGATTTTTTCAGCGTTTTTAACTCGATCTTTATAATGGCATTAACTAGATACTTGAAATTTTCTCCAATTATGTATTACTATGACCACTATAACAACAAATACAAAAAATAAGATAAATTAAAAATTAAAGGGGTCGTCATACAAGAAACGTGATTTTTTCAGCGTTTTTAACTCGATCTTTATAATGGCATTAACTAGATACTTGAAATTTTCTCCAATTATGTATTACTATGACCACTATAACAACAAATACAAAAAATAAGATAAATTAAAAATTAAAGGGGTCGTCATACAAGAAACGTGATTTTTTCAGCGTTTTTAACTCGATCTTTATAATGGCATTAACTAGATACTTGAAATTTTCTCCAATTATGTATTACTATGACCACTATAACAACAAATACAAAAAATAAGATAAATTAAAAATTAAAGGGGTCGTCATACAAGAAACGTGATTTTTTCAGCGTTTTTAACTCGATCTTTATAATGGCATTAACTAGATACTTGAAATTTTCTCCAATTATGTATTACTATGACCACTATAACAACAAATACAAAAAATAAGATAAATTAAAAATTAAAGGGGTCGTCATACAAGAAACGTGATTTTTTCAGCGTTTTTAACTCGATCTTTATAATGGCATTAACTAGATACTTGAAATTTTCTCCAATTATGTATTACTATGACCACTATAACAACAAATACAAAAAATAAGATAAATTAAAAATTAAAGGGGTCGTCATACAAGAAACGTGATTTTTTCAGCGTTTTTAACTCGATCTTTATAATGGCATTAACTAGATACTTGAAATTTTCTCCAATTATGTATTACTATGACCACTATAACAACAAATACAAAAAATAAGATAAATTAAAAATTAAAGGGGTCGTCATACAAGAAACGTGATTTTTTCAGCGTTTTTAACTCGATCTTTATAATGGCATTAACTAGATACTTGAAATTTTCTCCAATTATGTATTACTATGACCACTATAACAACAAATACAAAAAATAAGATAAATTAAAAATTAAAGGGGTCGTCATACAAGAAACGTGATTTTTTCAGCGTTTTTAACTCGATCTTTATAATGGCATTAACTAGATACTTGAAATTTTCTCCAATTATGTATTACTATGACCACTATAACAACAAATACAAAAAATAAGATAAATTAAAAATTAAAGGGGTCGTCATACAAGAAACGTGATTTTTTCAGCGTTTTTAACTCGATCTTTATAATGGCATTAACTAGATACTTGAAATTTTCTCCAATTATGTATTACTATGACCACTATAACAACAAATACAAAAAATAAGATAAATTAAAAATTAAAGGGGTCGTCATACAAGAAACGTGATTTTTTCAGCGTTTTTAACTCGATCTTTATAATGGCATTAACTAGATACTTGAAATTTTCTTCAATTATGTATTACTATGACCACTATAACAACAAATACAAAAAATAAGATAAATTAAAAATTAAAGGGGTCGTCATACAAGAAACGTGATTTTTTCAGCGTTTTTAACTCGATCTTTATAATGGCATTAACTAGATACTTGAAATTTTCTCCAATTATGTATTACTATGACCACTATAACAACAAATACAAAAAATAAGATAAATTAAAAATTAAAGGGGTCGTCATACAAGAAACGTGATTTTTTCAGCGTTTTTAACTCGATCTTTATAATGGCATTAACTAGATACTTGAAATTTTCTCCAATTATGTATTACTATGACCACTATAACAACAAATACAAAAAATAAGATAAATTAAAAATTAAAGGGGTCGTCATACAAGAAACGTGATTTTTTCAGCGTTTTTAACTCGATCTTTATAATGGCATTAACTAGATACTTGAAATTTTCTCCAATTATGTATTACTATGACCACTATAACAACAAATACAAAAAATAAGATAAATTAAAAATTAAAGGGGTCGTCATACAAGAAACGTGTTTCTTTAGCGTTTTAAAACATTGTACGGTGGTACGGAACCCTTCATGTAGGAGTCCGACTCGCACTTGCCCGTTTATTTTAACGCATTTTTGAGGCAGTGTTTGGACGATGCGGCTAGCAACCCGCGTCTATTTTGATTTAATTTTTCCACCCACCATCACGCCTCACTTTAAGCGTGAGCCTTTGGTTCCCGCGGGTTGAGTTAGTTTGTCTGCAGGGTTGCAGGACCTATAAGGCTCTGTTTGCCCCATTAGAGTAGTGTGTGTTCGTGTGATAGACAAACCTAGCAGTGACAGTGACAGGCTCACGTTCTGTACTTGACGCTGATGACTGAAAATTAGCGTTTGCTCCCTGAGCATGTGTATAGCTGAGTCTTAGTCTTTTTGTGTCACTGCGGTACCTACACCAAATGTCTACGTATATTTTATTATATTTGTGTTATGTATATAATATGTATGCATGCCTCAGTTACACAAATAAATTAATTATATATCTATCTACAGTGGCCACGCCAGCGTATGTTAGGGTCATAGAGCAAAAAGGTACCTTATGTGCTTCTTATAGATATAATCTGGTTTAAACCCATATTTTGTCTCTTTCCCTCTTATCGGCATTTGCTGTTGCTAGAAAGAGACTTCGCTATATGTCAAAAGTAAAAATGTAGCCTGTTTTCTGCATAATACTACAAAATTTCAATGACATTGTCTGATGTCATTGTCATCTGTTTAGGTAACTTTTCTATTTAGTAGCGTCATACAGGTCCTGGCGTATCGCGTTAAAAAAATACGCTACTACGTTGCAAAACAGGTTACACTTGACACATCGCGGAATCTATACACCTTCATTATCAATGTTAAATTACTAATTATTCCTAAGTTTAGACTAGATTGTAATAATATTAGCGTATTTATCCAATGATTTTTAGTTTGTACGTTAAGAAAGGCAAAATAATCTCTGTTAGGGTCTTGTCAGGGTGTTCTTACCTTGTACTAGAGATCGGTCGGGCGCCGCGGCCGGCTGCTCCAGGTCCGCGCGCTGCATGACGTCAGCGGACAGCACGCGTCGCCGCGCGTCCGCACGCCGCGCGACCGTGTGCTCGGAGTCCGCGCGCGCGCACGTGCGGACGCTACGCTCCGTTGCGGACGCCTACAACATATTGTCACAACACTCAATATCCCTCGGAGAATATCCAGCCACCACGATGGGGATATCGAAACCCAGGAAAACCTAAGACTTCTTGGGAGGACGATATTGCTGAAGTAGCTGGCAAGTTGTGGACAAGGAATGCAAAGGATGGGGAAAAATGGGAGATGTTTTTGTCCAATATTCGACAAGAGGTGGCTGACTATGATGATGATGACTGAAAAAGTCAAACGGCAACTTAAACCTTGACTGTCGCCGTTGTTACGGATATCCAACCTACATCAAATTATCACTAGACTAGGTTCAATCTTTTCTTTTTCACGTAATTTTCTGAGTATATTTGATTGGTAATGTTTCGCTTCAACTTAAAGGAAGTAGTGTCAGGCTTCTGACACCTGAATAGTGAGCTAATCAACTTTTAACCTGGTGGGTTACCCTGTCCCGGCCACCTCTCAATTGTTGCCATGGTATATCGTCTGACTTACCCATATCGCTAAGCTTGCGGATAAGTTTAAAAACAGAAAAATACCACAATGCCTCATAACGCGCCTTTCCAACAAGTGTGTCTTGCGAACCATGACTTATAGTGCCGAAACATGAACTTTTACAAGAGGAACCATGTACTCGTATAAGACTGCGCAAAAAGCCGTGAGCTTCGCCGTCCGACGAAAGGCCAAGTTGCAGTTCTTAATTAGAACTGGACGGGACACCTGGCTAGAAAAAACGGTAATAGGTGGAATAAGGCCGTCACCGAGTGTTATCCCAGAAATGGCAAGTGTCGTGTGGGACGTCCGACTACTAGGTGGGTCGACGATATCAAGCAAGTCGCTGGGAAGAACTGAATCGCGATGGCCCGGGACAGAACAGAAAGGCGTAGACAAAAGAAGGCCCCAGCAGTTACCTGATGATAATCGACTAACTAACTAGTCGTATAGATGGTCCCAAATTCATAAGCGTGGAGAAGAAAAAGCCGGAAAGCGGACCCTGGGCTTTGCAGCATTCTATGCAACTGGGAATACGCTGAGATGAGAGAGAGAGACAGGTAACTGGTGGGCTAAGCCTTCCTATCTTTAAGGCGTGTCGTCTTACCGTGGGCGATATTCTGGCATAGGACATGGGCAGCCTCTCCTTCCCTTTCTCCTTGTCGTCCTTGACAGGATCCGTCTTCGTCACTGACGGGTGGTCCCCGCACATGCTGCAATATCAGACCAGATTTAATATTCTTTGAAATAATCAACATTTTGGTCTTGGAAAACAGAACAATGAATAAATTCCATACAATTTTATCAAGCTGAAAATGTTGGACATTTTCTAAATACCTACGCAATAAAGTTGACTATTTCTTAATTATTTATTAACAAAATTCATATAAACAAAATAAAAACAAGGAAACAAAGGAATAAAATAGAGTACATAGGTACTGCTTATTTCATAAGAAATATCTTCCAGGAGGGGTAAAGAGAAGATTTCTGTGCCACATTTCCACCTTACTTCATCTTCCTTTTCTTACTCCACTGTGGGGTCGGCACAGCATGTAACTCTCTTCATTTTACTCTATCCTTAGTTATTTCAACCGTAACATCTTTACTAGTTACACTCTGATTCACACACTCCATCCATCTTTTCTTTTGGCCTCCCTATTTAATCTACGTGTTTGATCAAGATCATTGCCTTAATCCAGGCTACATTTGATTATTGTCTTTTGGCCTTGACATACACGTCTATTTTACGTATTTATTTATATATAATTAAAAAAAATTGCAGTCAACTAGACTAACTTTGAGTTTGTTTTCGACTGAAAATTCATACACAAATATCCACAAACTTCTTATATTTTATATTTTCCGTGTTTTTGGATTTACAAGTATGTCATGGATTCAACAATGGAAAACCAAAGGATTCACCAGGCGGATTCGATAGGACATTAGGCGTTATCATGTTTTAGGGGTACCACCAAATAAAATCCACTCCACTTCACTGAAGCACACTTTGCAGTAACACAAACCCAAGCCAAACTTTGTCCATCCCGTCAAAGAAAAACGTGGCCTTGAGCACTTCGATAGTATATGTAGGAGTACTTACACCATTTGCGGTAGCTTGGACACGTCACTCTGTAGAGACTCCATTCCTGAAGGTCCACTATTTCCTACTTCTCATCCTAGACTGGGGATTTTGTGGTGTTATTCGTAAATTCGCGGCTCGCGGCGCGGCACGTCATCAGGGCAAAGTCGACGTGACGCCAGACTGACTGCCGTTTGACGCGCTTGTTCGCAGGTTCTAACTTTGAATTTCAGCTGACATTTGACATCGAGGAGGTTCTTTATTGTGAGGTCAACCATTGTTATATTGTGAACACGTTTTTAGAGATGTTAACAATAGGACAACATGTCCGCAATGCATTCTACCTCTGTTGATGTTGAAAGCAGAGAACAATAAGTTGAAACTGGTAGACAATGCTTAGAAGTTTTACCTTTTGTATCATAATCGTCAGATTATTGTGCAATAAATATTAAATAAATAAAATAAATATATAGTTATTTTATGGTTTATAAATTGGTTTATAAAGAAATAACATAAAAAAAAGTTATCCCTTCGGGAACTGGTCAAAACCGGTCAATCTGCGATACTCGTATAGTTCCTCATTGCTTTTTCCTTCTATTGGAGGATGGAGATAAATTTGGAATTGAAATCGGCGATGTTTTAAATATTTACCTAATATTATAATTTTGTTTAATAATAATAGGCGACTTAGTTTAATACTAATATGCAAGACCCCGCACTGTGGCAAACCATTGTGAGGAGAGCTACTCACGATGGTCACGTCCCTCAGGCATGAGGATACGATTATAAATAAAATGTATTTATATGATTTGTGTCCCCTCAGCTCCGCTACCTGCACGGCCGCTGCCTCCGCCTAGAGAGCTGCCGCAAGGCCCTCGTCTGGCAGAAGCGGTACCTGCAGCGGGTGCTGGCGGGCTACGCGGAGCTGGAGCGCACGCTGCGGCTGCCCGTCATGGTGGAGCGGAGCCGCGGCAAGAAGAGGTTCAAGTGAGTGTCAGTTATTGTTATACAGAGAGAAAGTTATATAACTTCACAAATTTAATATTTCGGCAACCCCTGATAGTAGGTAGTTACTTTCTTTTAAGCTATTGCATAGCTTTTATCGCGGGGCTTGAGCGCGGCGACCGAATCAAGAAATTCCGTAACGAAAAGTGTTAGGTTTTACCTAACACTCGGCAACCGGCGACCGGCACAGCAGCGGTGCGGCGTTGAAAGCCGTGCATCGTCTAACATCGTTTCAGTTCGGCAGAATGCTATGGAATAGCTTTAACGCGGCAGTCCCCGAGTGCCACACGTTTTTTTAATTTAGAGCTTGCTCTTTTCGGTGGAGTTAAGTGGAGATGCTTTTACTTTTTCCAGTAGGTAGTTACAGATTATTTCGTCTTTCGGAGAAGACGGAGCCTAGGCCCGTGAGACCCAAAGGCCATGTTTAGCGTGACGCGAACGTATATACATACATACTATCACGTCTTTATCCCTAATGGGGCAGACGGAGCATTTTGGATCTTGACCCTGGGCTTTAAGCAGACAGAGCCCAGGGCCAAAAGACTCAAAGGCCACTTTTAGCGTCGTGGTGGGCGAGAAGGTGAAATAAGTAATCAAAATAGTGATGGATTGGTAGCCGCATCGCCAAGTAACATGATGATTTGAAATTGGATTGCATTTTCGCCTATTCCCCTTGATCGGCTTTTACGTTCTGCGCGGAAAGAGAAGCAGCTGGTACATTCTAAGTTTTTTCTTTTGTCTCAGACTAGTATAGAAGAAACGATAAAGGTTAAAAAGAAAGTTTTCATTTAGTGACACAATTTTATCCATTTACCCCACAAGGCTCTATTTACATTGCCGTGGAATGGAAGCGAACTTTGAAAACTTGATTACAGAATACAGTAAGAGTAAACAGAACTACAATCAAAAAAAACGAACAGGAATCTCCTAAGGTACGCGCAATATGCGTCCCCGTTCCCCGCACCCGCACCTCTCCCCCGGTTCTTGTGGGCCAACTTGTGTCATCAAGGCGAACACGGAGGAGAGGTGCGGGTGCGGGGAATGGGGACGCATATTGCGCGTACCTTAGGAGCTTCCGTTCTGTTTACTCTTACTGTATTCTGTGACTTGATATTGAACCCTATGTTAATGTAGTAAACATTCAGTCGGTCGGTCGGGGTTTGTAGAGGGGTCGGCACAGTGCTTCAGTTTATTTCAGTTTGGAATAAGTATAGTTTTGAAAAGTGGTTTTACCAGGTCTGTGGCACTTCCCGTTTAGGTATCGAAAATGTACCTACCTACATTATTACTATGCGCGCAGGCGGCCCCTCCGGGTGGTAAATTCAGTTATACGAATCGTTTGTCCAGAGTAATAAGAATGAAATTGGCTTGCAATGGATATCTAGGTATCTACACGAAAAGGCGCCTTTTCGTATATATCTATACGAAAAGGCGCTGAGTTCTGACGTGAGCTAAATTAAACCATATCGCTAGCCACATTGCGTAGATATTTCTTTGAATTTCTTTGCTGAGTGAGACTTCTGTACGTTAGTATTATTTATTCTGCGGTTTTACTGAACAGATGCGTGGCGACGGTGGTGACGGTGGTGCTGCGCATGGGGTTCCTGGTGCGGCGCCGGCAGCTCGCGCGGGCCGCGGCGGCGCGCGCCGTGCTGCGCGAGCCCGCACACCTCGCGCCGGCCGGGGACGACTGCTCCAATAATGTGCCGTGAGTACTTACTGTCTTTCACCATGTGTAATAATTTTAAACAAAAAAACCGGTCAAGTGCGAGTCGGACTCGTATATGAAGGGTTCCGTACCTCATACATGTACAAAGTTAAAAAACGCTGAAAAAGCGACGAATGACGACTCCCTTTAATTTTTAACTTTATCTTACTTTTAGTATTTGTTGTTATAGCTTCCACAGTAATAAATAAATCGGTGAAATTTTTAAGTGTCTAGCTATTACGGTTCAAGAGATAGAGCCCTGTGACAGGCGGATGGATAGACGGACAAACAGCGGAGACTCAGTGATAAAGTCCCATTGGCACCCTTTAGGTACGGAACCCTAACAAAACTACTTCAGGGGTGGGAAGCAACGGTATAGTATTGGTGGGAATCGCTGACAGGTACGGCCAGCATTATCCGGAAAAGCCAATGAAAACCATTTGCTGTGTTCGTAGCGGAACACCATACTTACAGCAAAGCCCCGGCCGGTCCGAGATCTTAACTTCCCCGCCGTCCACCCTGAGACCTATGACCGACCGCTACCTTGAGCTACGGCTGAGCCAAGGAGACAGGGTGGAAGACGATTATTCTGCGCCTCAAAACAGAATTCTGCACTAGGAAGGATACCCATCCGTCGATAAATCTCGATCGTGCGCCACTTCCAGCCATTACTTCTTTCAGAGGTAGTTGAATGACAGAAAGAAGACTTTTTTAATATTTGCATTTTGGGGGTTAGGCCCGAGCAAAAAAAAGAAAAAATGGAGAAAACTATAACTATTGGGAAGATAAATAAAATCCAATAAAGTTACAAAATAACTATATTTATGTTCCACAATTAAAAACACAAATAAAAAATTCACTAAGACCAATACACTAGGGACAGACGCGGGTCCGACGAAAATCAAATGATCTAGAACAATCTCGGCGTTTACAAATATTATGAATTTCGATTTAGAAATTTAAGACGTGGTCGAGGCGTTTTTGTTGAGGGACTTATCTTTTGGAAATAGGGCACGATCAGGAACTGTAGAATGATTGGTCAAAAAAAAATTCGACGAGCTTCAGAAGGCGGCGTCAGGCAGCACGAACAACAAAATGCAACCATAAGGATGAAATGTAACCATTACAACGTTACAATGTTAAGAAAACATACATAAATCACGCTTGTCTCCCACGGGGTAGGAAGATACTTCATAGTATGATGTTGAGAATAATTTGTAAATAAATATTTCCGCAGCAGCAACCCATTCCAGGCGAGCTCGCCGCCGTCCCGCGACCGCCCCGCGCCGGCCCCGCCCGCGGCCCGCAGGGTGCTCAAACATGAACTCAGACTCAACCTACCGTCCTCGCCTTCGCGTAAGATTTTTATTGTTCACACCTTCGATCAACAATACAACTAGATAACGCGTTACCTACAAAATCAAAGTATCTGTCCGCTTGAATAACAAATAACATTCACTATGAAGTTAACCTTATTATACTACACATAAAGTATTTATCTCCTTGACTTCAGTCAAGCTATGTATTCTAAACAAAACAAGAGCGCACTCCCGGGCGCTCTTAATTTGACGAGCTATATTTTTTGCGCCGACCCGATATCTAGTTGTATAGATGATCGCAGGTTTACACTTAAAAGAATCTCCTGGTTAGTTTTTTGCTACTATATGCCTCACTCATGTACTATAATATGTATAATATTTAGCCTTATAATAAATAAAAATTTTATCTATCTTTCAAACGCGATATTGTACTGATTTCCAGTGATCGGCGGCGAATTTGTTCGTCGTTCGCCTTACGCCAATTCGCCGCGTGAAGATCCTTTCATACTAAGGTGAGTTTTAACTTATCTAACGTTTATTTTTTTTTTGTTTTTCGAGTTTTACTACAATTGCCAGTGTAGGCACACTCGTGTCCGATTTTTCAAGCTGTCTAAAGGCATTTAACATAACTCGGCGATCCGACACCAACGGCTAAACGTGTCTCCCGAGGCACGGAAAGCTCGAGATATTTTATGCCATTTGTGGTCACCTGGACGATTTAGCATTCGACTAAACCGTCTGCGGTGCGCTGGTTCAAATTACTACTACTCCCTAAATTAAACACGAGCAAGAAAATTGGACATAGGTTAATTTCCTAAAAAACCGTCAATAGGAATCATTTATTGACCTGTATCTGGCTGAAGGAGGTTCTCAGGCAATCTGGTTCAATTTCATCCAAGTGCGGTCACGCCCGAGGTTTGCCAACTAGCAAGCCTTTCGTAGTGCGTTACTTCTACTCCCGGTGGGCCACCGAACTCCCTCAAAAAACGTCAAAATTGTAAAAAGCGACATCTGTTCGTCACCACATAACACTATTAAGAACCCTCGATAAGCACAGCACTACAGAGCACCTAAAACACTGCTATTATAGTAAGTCATTGACAGTTCACCCGGGTTCGAACAGATGGCGCTTTCCCGCTTACTATATAAGAACGAAATTCATTTTCTGAGTTCATTTTCGCATTATTGCCTCTGTCCTGTACAAACCGCTACCAAAAAATACAAGCCTGCCACCACACCACTGGACTACTCATTTCTCGCCACAAACCTAACCATGGTAATTAATTTGCAGCTCACCCCGCGGGGAAGTGGCGACAGCATACCTCAACAAGCTGGAACTCGTGAGCCGCTGTCTCAACCAGGCCATGGACGCGTCGCGGGACGTGCCGTGACGCAACACGACACGACACGCGACACACGATAAGCTTTGATGTCGCGCGACAAAAACGACGTTTGTGTCGTGCGACATCGGCAACGAGTTGATTCGCGTTGTCAGCTCGGTACGTAGCGAGAGTTGAATGAATGGCAGTGGTATTTTTTGGCA
Source organism: Acrobasis repandana (assembly GCA_963576875.1). Classification (NCBI taxonomy): domain Eukaryota; kingdom Metazoa; phylum Arthropoda; class Insecta; order Lepidoptera; family Pyralidae; genus Acrobasis; species Acrobasis repandana. Next base: position 1,336,100 of record OY756230.1, on the reverse strand, counting down.
TCGCAGTATCATTAGCAGACAATTTATTTGTTGCTCTGTTTTTTTATTCTAATAGTTGCCATAAGAAAAGTCTAATTCTGAAGTTCTGAATCTAATAAGGGTTAAAAGTTCTAAATACCTTCAGTAGAAAATGGAATTACCTATATCTTACCTGTTATTTATATAATACTTTGCTAGGGTAATTACATTTTTTTAAGAAAATTGTTGATGTTTCGCGATCAAATAAACAAACGTGATTAAGTCGATATAACTCACAAATAAAATATTAAATAACTACATATTTATTTGCTCTAAAATTAAATATTATATTAAATGCTAGCAGTTATATTAAAGTTGCAGAAATTATTTCATAATCCTATAAATTAATGAAATGTTAGCGTTGTCAATCAATTGCTATGATTGTATACTGTTGATTCGATTCGACCTCGAGACGTACCTGCATTTCGGTTTTGTATGATTTTCCATGCATTTCTAGCGTTGGCCAAGATAAGTATTAGACTAGTGCCAAACGGAACGAATAATTGTGTTACTTAATTTATTTTAGTTGTAATTTAGTTTTATTCAACGGAGTACATGATTCCATGTTTTTTCTCGATTGTTGCCACTCCGCCTATTTGTTTTCTTTTGTATTTTTTTTATTGTGTGAGAGAGGTGCAAATGTGTTTTATTTTAGGCCTTTTCGTCTGCGCTGCGTACCACTGATCGTTTATTTTTGACATTTTTATTTAGAATGAATGGAGTTACGCGACTTTTATTGTTTTAATTATTTTTCTTTTTGATCGGTGGCGCAGCGAAGCGCAAAGGCATTTAGTTGTAAATTTCATGTCTTCGAGACACCGCGTGTCGTCCGAACTTGCCTTAGAACAAATTATATAAAACGACAGTTTCATGTACAGATATTTTGTAGACGTATTTAGCCGTAGTTTTCAGATTTATTTATTGCCTTTTGTACATACCTCTGTGTGCCCTTGACGAATATTTTAATATTGATATGTTTAACCTCTTAAAAATAGACGTTTAATTTTTTGAGAATGTTCGGACTTCGGTCTAGGTATATTGTCGGGGCGAGATTTTCACATTTTGTGAATTATATTAGATTTATTACTAAACTCCCGTATTGGCTTAGTAAATATATTACATAAATACCTCATTACAATACGAGTTTTAGCCCCAAGGGAAGTCTAAAGCAAGTTTAAGAATATCATTTGGATTTTGATTGAAGTTAATACTTGTTTTGAATAGGGGAGCAGTAAGCTAGGAGAAATCTACCCGTAGGATTATTCGGTTAGTTTATTTTTCCGTCAAAAGTTTTTGGTCCAGTTTTGGTAACTCAGATGTATACAAGTTTCCATTAAGATTGTCAGTAGCGAACATTGACCTCATAACTGCCTATCTCTATCGCCTACTCATCTCGCATTCAAAATTTCTGTGCGAAATAAATTTTATGGCATCGGCGGTAAACCTGGTGACGCGCAAGTCTCCTACTCGCGCTAAAGAAAGAGAGAGCTTAAGAGAATGCGCAAGTCTCCTAATCGCGCAAGAGAAAAGAAAGGGAGATAAAGAGATAATTATAGGCATTGACCGCTATTGACAATTACAAACTAAATGTTATTGTCACACGTCCCAATTTACAGATTTTATAGTTGGATTTTCAAGTCAATACGGGAGCGAGCACTAGTTACTAAAGACACGCGAGCACAAATCCAAGCCATGACTTAGTATTATAAATTAAGGTACGTACGACGGACGCTATGAAGTACAAGTTAGGGTAGAGTTAGAGTAGGGACGCGAGCCGACAGTCGACCGACCGCATATTGTGACCACGAGCGGACATGTGTGTAGCCTTCTTTATTATATATATTTTTTTACTATGGAAGAAAATTTTAATTTGCATTTATTTATAATCCCGTCTATTGAACTTGTTGAACGAAGATATTAGTTCAATCGTTTGGCGGTGTCTACGGGTTCTCAGAAAAGACGTGAGTTTGTCTGTAACGTATACAGAAACACAAATAACAATGATTATATTCTATCTAATGTATTGAATAAATTAAAAAAAATAAGTATTTCTTTTTACTCAAACTCAATATTTTATAATTATTTATTAAAACCGGTTGAGTCTCGTAATATAGTCGGAAAAGGCCAACCAGGTTTCGATTGATTTAGACGATCATCTCCAAGGCGAGTGTCAGGAACGGCTCGCCGACGATGTCGCTGTCTGCTCGGCAGTGAAACCTGGTCGGCCTTTACAGACTATATAACGAGAGTCAACCGGTGAACATTAATTATTGATTGTTTATGTCGTTAGTCTTATTAAATTAACTCAATATTTAGGTAGATTTAGGTAATGTCATACAGATCTGATTAAAATTTTCGATGAAACTTGTTATGTTGAACGGGAATGATTTATTTCAAGAAAGCTACACACATTTTGCGGCAGTTTTGTAAAGCATTCGCTACCATTGGGCGTCTTTTTTTTAATCAGTCAATAGTAACGAATGCTGTGTAACGATGGACAATATTGTGTAAGCCAAAGCTAACGAAAGTATTACGACAGCTGTGTTTTATAACGATTCCATATTTTCTTACTCTTTGGCACATTTTGAATTAATGTTATGACTCGATTTACGTACGTACGATAATGAAATGTTCATACGAAATATATTGTAATTAAGGACCTAAATATGTAATGAGATATTATGTCAATTGCTATAAACTAAAGTAAGTTAAAAGTATTTTCAAGCGATTTTCAGCTAAGATAGCGCCATTAAACGAGTCGACTAGTGTTCATTGACCTTAACTATATGCAATGTATTTTTAGGTATGGGAGACAAGGTATCGCAACATCCAATTATGTTCATGTTATCATTATTAATATGCGATACACGGGTAATTCACGTAAAATGACTACTGGCCGACATGTTTCGACCTCATCCGAAAGCCTTCTTCAGGGCGAATGTGACTCGCGACGCATACACGAGGACGTCCCGAGTCGCACATGTTATCAACTCATCAGCACCATCATCATTAGGAAGTCGACTGCTGAACAAAGGCCTTCCTTAAGGATTTGTTACCAACTCAAGGAATCTCATTACAAAGATATCCAAAGCTAAAAATGTCAAAAAATACTACGCTGAATTTAAGATGCTGATTTTATCTAGTATATAGTATTACTTTTCTATGTGGCCCACTGTACATACATGTCGTACATTGCCTGTTTTGCAAAGATCGGTCAAAATTGTATCGTTACAAAACCAGTCATGTAAATAAAATTGACATCTGAATTTCAAAATGGATTACCAGGCTAAGACTTGTTCAATGGGTCAATGTCCGCTGTCAACTCTAACTGGCATATGTTATAATGTTATAAGTTATAAATTATATATAAAATGTACGTAATCGAGTCGATTGTTTCCCAACGAGCACGACCATCTACACTCAACGCGACCAAAGATTTGATTAGTAAGCTAGTTGTATTTAATTTGTAATTAGTTTAAATTAACGTAAACACCGATTAGGGCGCATCCAAACTTTATTACTGTTACAAATTCACAAACAATTTGACATCCACCATTTCTCTAGTCACGATTTCAATTTCATTCACACTTGTGCCATAAAAGCTCTCTGTTCTAAAGTTGAAACGAATAAATAAATAATATTTTGTACGTTTTCGTTTTATTTCTTAAGATCGCAGGAACAGTCTTTTGTTTGGCAAGGGATCGCCTGGATGGGCGGCAGCGAACCCATCATGATGTCATACTGAAAATGAAATACAATGTAAGTATCTTAATATCACAAGGAGCTTTACGAACGTCAGTGGCGCCTTCGCTGTGATGTTATTTCAATAGAGGGAGACATCTTTCCACTTAACATCCTAGTTTACATTTTGAGAAGTGACAAGCGCAACTGAATAAACGGGCAAGTGTGAGTCGAACTCGTACATGAAGGGTTCCGTACCTCCGTTTGTGAAAACATTGTGTTTTCAAACGCTGAAAAAACACGTTTCTTGTATGACAAACCCCCTTTAATTTTTAACTTTATCTTATTTTTAGTATTTGTTGTTATATTGGCCATAGTAATACATAATCGGTGAAAATTTCAAGCATCTAGTTAATGCCAATTTAAAGATCTAGTTAAAAACGCTGAATAAACACGTTTTTTGTATGAAGAACCCCTTTAATTTTTTTATTTTTAGTATTTGTTGTTATAGCGGCCACAGTAATACTTAATCGGTAAAAATTTCAAGGGTATTGCTATTACGGTTCAAGCGATAGAGCCCTGTGACAGACAGACAGACAGCGGAGTCTCAGTAATAGGGTTCCGTTTGTACCCTTTGGGTACGGAACCCTAAAATAATATGTTTTTAGTGCGTGTGAACAGTGACAGGTAAAACTTGTCATTTCTCAGTTGCACTTGTCACTTCTCAAAATGTAAACCGGGCTTTCATATTACGGGACTTACGATGACGTACGATCAGTCAATATTTGGGTCAAAATAAAATCAATCGCGGTAAGTCCTGTTATTTTAATAGCAGTGTACAAAGAAATTGTATACAAATCTAGAATGCACACGAAATGGCAAAGCCGTTCCCAAAAATTATACCCAAAGTTATAGCTCTCCCCTTCTACTTTATTGCACTGACAGCTCGCAGAAAGGGACGCCTATAACTTTAGGTACATTTTTTGGGAATGTTAGGTATTTAAATATAAGCTTTATGAAAATATGAGCTTTATGTGCGTAGCATTAAGTTTAACTTTCAATGTCGCTTTTGTGAGATTATTATTTGTAGTTATTCTAGATAGTATTATAAATTCTTTGGTAGTGTATGTGGTAGTAATGCCCTCTGCGTCAAGTTTTGCGTAATATGTCCTATTGACAATTTTGAAAGCCAGAGAAGGTGCCCTGAGTTTTTGGCGGGAAGTCAAGGGGTTCGGTTGGGGTTTGCTTTATATTATTTTACAAATTGTTTTTAGTGGACTTTATAATATGAAATTGGTGTTGTTTGGTGTTATCAATGCTCATGACATGAACAATGTGTGAAATAGTTAAAGTGGACAGTCATAGTACGGCTGTAGTGATATTTGTTTCGCGGACTGTGTGGGCGTCTTCGGGCGTCGTCCGCCACTCAGTCGTTTATGCAAACCGGTGGACTCGTATAGATTTGTCGCCAGAAGCTCCCTTGCAACAGTCAAAGGCCTGCACCACCCTTTGATTGTCTTGTTAGGATTAGGAATAAAGAACAAAATGAAAGTTAGGCTCTAAAGGACTTGTATCCAGAGCCATAAAATTATTTAATAAAAATAAAAGAAGGTGACCCTACGTGGCACCTTGGCCACAGTTCTCAAATATATAACGTCTAACAGAATATACTGAAAGTATTTTAAAGGTAGATTCAGTCAATGATACTGAACAGCTTTCCATTTTAAGGAACATATAGGTATCGAAATATGAAAAATATTTTTTGGCTTTCCATACAAACTCGAACAGCTAACAGACTGAGACTTCCTTAAAAACTTTAACCCTGTATAAAAAAATATGTTTCCAACAAATTGTATGCAATAGGCTTCGATCAACAATTCAACTAGATGACACGTTACCTACAAAATCAAAGCAAGATTCTGTCCGCTTGAATAACAAATAAGATTCACTGTGAACTCAACTGCGCATAAAGTGTGTCCTTTCTTGACTGAACTAAACCAAATAAGAGCTCACTCCGGGAGCCTGCTTTTATTTGACGAGCCGTATTTTTTGCGTCGACCCGATATCTAGCTGTATTCTTGATCGAAGGCAGCAGGCAAGAAGCTTAGTGATAAATTGGCCTTTAAACTCTAGTACCATGTCACAGAAGTTTGAATGTGTACTTACCTGTTTTTTGCTTCTCTGCAATCCATTGGCTTTTCCCTGTCTCTTGTAGTCGTCAGACTTCTTAGGTACAGGTAAAGGCGGCTTGGGTTTCTCCACCTGGAATATTCTGGTCTTAAAGGAGCTATCTGAATAAATAAAAATGTTTTATGGGGTAATTTAAGCCCGTCACTTGGACTTAATCTTCCAAGTGAATGTATATAACTATACCAAAATAATAAAAGATAGTATTTCTAGCAACATTCAAGCAAGACGTTTTTAAATTAATATTATTTAATAGTATACAAAGTGTATGTATCTAATTCGAAATCCTCCATTTGCTTTATTATTTTTGCTACATTTACCCAGCGTCACTATGACTGTAAAATGTAACGAGACCTCGCAAGCTGAAAATCATCGAGCAGTTATGGCTGCAGAGCGTGCCAAAGAAATATAAATACATACTCTAAAAACATTAGGTACCCTTGTTTTGGCGCAGTCGGGTATAAAACGATTAATAGACAACGCCATTTCAGAGTCTGCCTCATAATAAAAGTTGATCGTCTTGATAAATAAGTAATTACTTTCACTCACTTTTATAATTAGTAATTATAGTCTATTCGTTCAATGGGCATTGTATTTTTTTTTTGGAAAGCGTTATTTTGAAATCCGTTACGAGATACAGAGTTAATGAACAGTTGTGGGTAATTTTTTTGCCAAAATAATCAACGGTTTTGGATATTTCTACAAACAAACGTATGACCTTTGTTTGACCTTACTCCGCGGCTGTATCGGTTTATGCTCTAAGTCCTTTCATAAAAAATATTATTCGCCTTTATGATATTTATCCGTCACTGATAATAACGTCAAATGTCACCCACCGTTTAGCCAATCATAAGGAAAAGAATTTTCCGCCGATTCAGTTGTTCATGATTATGAACAATTAAATTCACTGAATGACACTGACAAAGACTATTATGACACAGCGTGTTTTTCTTTTTTAACCGACTTCAAAAAAGGAAGAGATTATCAATACGACTGTATGTTTTTTTTATGTATGTTTGTTACGCGATATCTTCGCCAATTGTGGACCGATTTTGATAATTCTTTTTTTATTTGAAAGCCTTTACTACCAAGTAGGTCCCATTATAATTTGGTGAAGCTATGATGAAGAACTTTGGTGATATGGAAGAAACTCCTTAAACAAATTAAAGTCAGTCGTTTTTTTGTTTAAAATTTAATTATTAAATATGTATTGGGCTTGGCCGTTTGTTTTTTAGAGCCGACGGCCGACACAACTTTGTCTTTGACATGATTTTTATAATAGTTTATAAAAAATTAACTAAGCCGTAACTACTAACGTAAAAACACTATATTTTGATATAAAAAAAATAAAAATTAGGGGTTTAAAAAATGAACAAGCCCAATTGGATGGAATGCTGGCGGTGCGGATTAGTAGCAAGTCGTCATAAACGCAACTCGTCATGCTGACGCAACTCGTCATTTTCGCGAGTCGTCATTTTCGCTAGTCGTCATTTTCGCATCTGGTCATTTTCGCAACTAGTCATTTTCGCTACTCGTCATTTTCGCAACTCGTCATTTTCGCAACTCGTCATAACGAACCTTAGACATTACTTCCCTCATTTTAGAACTTTATATTTTACTACCGCGATAGCGCTGAGAAGAGAAGAGGGAGACCTACCTGTTCTATACTCACTAACTTAATGTAAAACTCATCTTTATGTTTATTCACGGATTTGGATGAAATATAAAATACCGGTTGTTAGGGTAAACACCATTATCCGTCTAGGGGGTCACTCAGTCCATCAATATGAACAAATTTTACTACAGGACAGAAGTTGAGAACACAAAAAAAAAATTGACATTGCCATACAAAAATATCAGGTGGCCGGCCAAAATATATGGAAAAGTAAAATTTTTGTACGAGTTCCCAGCACCGTACTCATAGTAAAAATTGTTTATATTGATGGGCTGAGTGACCCCCTTGACGGATAATGGTGTTTACCCTAACAACCTGTATATAAAAAAATACATTTATTGCATAAGTACTTAGATTTTTTGTCTTACGCAAGCCTTTTTTGGGATTGTTTCCAAATATCGGAGACGTGTAAATGATACGGATTAGTAGCAAGTCGTCATTACTTACTTGTTATGCAAAATTTGTTTCAAACAACCAAGGTTATGAATTATGTGGAACCCCTTTAACAAAACATCAATATCACACTGAAAACCGTATTGCTATAATAAATTTAGCAGGCGTAAAAATTATATTATGATTATGCATAGTTGTGGGTAAAGTAAATATTTGACATTTTCATACAAAAATGTTCAGCCAGCCGGCCAAATTGTATGGAAATGGGAAAAATTTTCTTGAGTTCCAATCTTTGTTCCCATAGGAAAAGTTGTTCATATTGATGGGCTGAGTCACCCCTTTGACGATCAGACAGGGTTTTATTTACACATGGTACATATAATATAGTTTACCTAATAAATTCATCCAAATCTGTTAATCAACATAAAGACGAGTTTTCACATTACTTTAGTGAGTATAGAACAGGTGGGCCTCTCTCTTTTCGCTATCGCGGTAGTAAAAGATAGAGTTGTAAAATGAGGGAAATGTAATGTCTAAGGTTCGTTATGACGAGTTGCGAAAATGACGAGTTGCGAAAATGACGAGTAGCGAAAATGACCAGTTGCGAAAATGACCAGATGCGAAAATGACGACTAGCGAAAATGACGACTCGCGAAAATGACGAGTTGCGTCAGCATGACGAGTTGCGTTTATGACGACTTGCTACTAATCCGGCGGTGCGTTTTAAAGATATCTTTACACCTGAGTCAGAGCCCAGGGCTACAAAAACAATATAAAACTTGGCTCACTTTATGTGTGCTTGTTAGACGGGTATAGATTAAGCTGACGATCCCCCCTGGACACATATTTAAAATCTACTCGTCAGTATGCTAACTAATATAGTACCTATGTAAGGAATATTGTTACTAACAAATGGGCCTTTGTTGCCAAAATAAAAACCATTTCATTTCATAAACATATCGCAGGGTGTCTCACCGATTTCCCGACAGCCTGCAAGCCGTTCTTCTTCTTGGGCAGTTCCCCCGCGGGCGCGCCGTCCGCCGCGTCCTCGTCCGGGGCGTCCGGGCCCGCGTCCGGCGGCGGCGGGTCGGGCTCGCGGTAGTCCGGGTCGGGCCGCGACCCGTCCCACGGCGCGTACGGCCCGAAGTGCTCCTGCAGCGAGCGCGGCAGCGGGGGCATCGGGTACAGCCGGTACAGCTTGCAGTAGCGCTGCCGGGGACATGAGCTGCTGTCACCACTACTAGGTAGCTCATATGTTCCAAGGGGAACGAGATGGCAAGGTGGGAGTACGAATCTTAGCAAGTTAAGTGACACTTAGCGTGGTACAATTCCTATCTTGATCGCCGCTCCCCGATTTAGCTGATGACCGAATTTTATAATTATATCAGTCCTCCCCTTCTATCAAATTTCATAAAATTTTGATAATACTTACTTAATGACATTCAAAAACTTATCGATCGGACCTTCGTTCGCTCGTTTGAAAAATCGATCCATCTGTGAAACTATCTTATAGCAGATAAAGTCAAATGTATAGTCAATATAACATGGCGGATCACCCCTACCTAACGCCCCATCGGTAAGTCTGTACCTATCGGGCGGCCAATCGATGCACCACCTTCTCCTAAAATATACTTCCCCCCCCCCCCCTTCCTTCCCCCAGGACTACAAAGCCCCCACTGTTAACACCCCGGTTTTTGCGTCAGCGTTAACAAAAAAACAGTGAAATTCCGAGAGTGCCGACAGAAGTGAAAACTTGAACAAGGCGGTGTCGGTTACGGTAATGGTGTCGCGAGCTCAATGGCTTTTGCCAACTTCCCAAAAATGCCCAACGCGCCTGTTGAAGTTTTCACTTCAATGGAACTGTGGAGTCTCACGTCGACGGCCCGGCGCAGCGGCCGCTCGGGGCGGGCGTGCGCGCGCGCCTCCTCGATGAGCGCGTCCGCGTGCGACAGCATCTTGTTGTCGGCGTCGCGGATCTTCTTCTCAGCCAGCTCCCCGTAGAAGTAGCGGGTCTCCGCCCGCTCGCGCGCTTCGCGGTCTTCGCGCTCTTTCTGTAAACACAACCAGTAAATTCAGAACCACGTAATAGTTCATTCTTCTAATACAATATTAATAAATATATTACTTATTTTATTTTTATTTATTTATTGGATAATTTATTGGATATAAGGAGAAAAAACAGACCCTGGCAACTACAAACCTATCTCTATTCTGCCAGTTTTGAGTAAGGTGTTCGAAAAGATAATGCTCAATCAAATGCTACTTCACTTTAAGACCAATAATCTTTTCCATAGCCAACAATACGGCTTTACTGCTGGAAAATCGACCACCGATGCAGGAGTAGCACTTATTACTAATATCTACGACGCGTGGGAAAACAGAAATGATGCAATTGGATCATTTTGCGATCTTTCTAAAGCATTTGATTGCGTTGATCATCCAACACTTTTGCTCAAATTTCGTCAATACGGTTTTGATGATAAGTCAATTAAATTAATAGAATCTTACTTAACTGATAGGCTTCAAACTGTTGATATAAACGGCGTAAAATCACACGGGTCTAATGTGAAAATGGGCGTACCCCAAGGTTCTATTCTAGGACCGTTCCTTTTCTTAGTTTATGTCAATGACTTGCCTTACATGGTTGAGAAAGAGGCTGACATGGTGCTGTTTGCTGATGACACCTCGCTAATATTTAAAATAGATCGACATAACAGTGATGCTAGCGCGGTGAACAGCACCTTATCTTTAATTTCTGATTGGTTTTCGGCCAATAACCTCATGTTAAATGCGAACAAGACCCAATGCATTCGATTCTCTCTTCCTAATGTGAATCAAGCCTGTGTTGACATACTAATTAATGGTCAGAAACTCGATCTGGTTAAAAGTACTACCTTTTTAGGAATCACAATTGATTCGAAACTTCAATGGGGCGCTCATATAACTAAACTTTCTAATAGGCTTAGCTCTGCGGCTTACGCTGTTAGGAGAATAAGACAATTGACAGATGTAGCAACTGCTAGACAAGTGTACTTTAGTTACTTTCACAGTCTAATGTCTTACGGGATACTTCTATGGGGGAGTGCAGCCGACATTCAGACTATTTTTCTTTTACAAAAAAGAGCAATTCGTGCCATTTACGGTTTAGGATCGAGAGACTCACTGAGGGAATTATTCAAGGAAATAGGTATACTTACTTTTGCATCACAATTCATATTTGAAAATATAATGTATGTAAGGAAAAATATTTCCATGTTCAATAAAGTAAGTGATTTTACAGATAGAAATTTACGTAATAAGAATGACTTAGTTAGCCCGTATTACAGGCTGAATACAGTCAGTAAGTCTTTTATGGGGAAGTGTATACTTTTTTATAATAAATTGTCAGAATCGGTCCTTGATATGCCAGACAGAAAATTCAAAGCTTATGTAAAGAAAGTACTTTGTGAGAAGGCTTATTATAGGACCGATGACTATCTTAAAGACAAAAAGGTCTGGCTTGAGCTTGGCGCGGGTCCCTCTTAAAGGTTTGTATACTTAGACATGTCATAATTTAGGTACATTGGTACATACTAAATTTACAAATTGACATTATTTTAAATTTCGTAATTCTTATAATTCAATTTAATTATGACATAATAAACAATGTAATCTCTGTCCATCTATATAACTAATTTTAAGTTTTTAGTTTGTTAGTTGACGTCTTTGGAGAAAACGTGCAGTGCAGTTTGTTGCCGCTTCTTCTGCACTTGCGCCTAGGAAGCGGCGTAAACTTAGCTTTAAGTAACGATTTGACGTCAACATTTGTGCAAAACAAAACAAAGTGACTATTATTAAGAGATATTATAAATATCCTATGATAATAAAGATATTTTGAATTTGAATTTGAATTGATTTCCAAGGGGAGCAAACAGCTTTACAATACAAAACAAAAATTTGAATGGATATCGGAGAGCCAGTAAAAGGTTCCCACGGATAGCAATAGACTAAATACAAATTAAACAGAGCACATATTAAATCAGCATTGATCTCACGCCAAAGCAAGCATCCGCATTATATAGGCTACACTAAACGATCGCACGAGTACTCTTATATTAGGTATTAATATTTTAATCAATTTGAAAAGAATTTATTAGTTAAGCTACGCCTATATATTGTGTTACAAGGTAATATTTTTAAAGCAAAAGCGAGGACGCTGCTTTGAATTCAAAGCGAAACGAAATATTCCTCAGTAGAATCACGAGCGTAGCAAGTTTTTTTTTTTAAGTTATAGGGCGGTAAACGAACAAGCGGGTCACCTGATGGTAAGTGATCACTGCTGCTCTTGAACAACTGCAACATCAGGGGTGATTCTACGATTAAATCCTGAGAATCCGAATCGAATATACTTACATATTTTATTGTTTTCAAACTAAATTCTTTTTTTTTTGCTGGACTGCATATTATATTCGAGCGGGTGATGACATCATGTATTCTTCCTTGAATATAGCTGTAGGTCTTATATCCCACTGCTGAGCAAAGGCCTAACTGTGGGAAACGAGACCTACAGGCTGACATCAAAAAATAGCTATGAGGTTCAAAACCACCCTGTATAACACCTATCATCATCATCATCAGGTCTTTTTTAGTCTCCACTGCAGGAGCACGACCCTCTCTGTACTACCAGAGCCATATATAAGCCAGAGCAGCCAGAGGATTTGGCCTACACTCTCCACGGCCAGATGGGTTGGAGAGGTCTCATTGGTGTTTAAAGCTTTATTTAGCTTGTGTTTCCTAAGTCGCCTTCTACGACATCCACGGGAAGACTTGGAGTGGTCCTTTTCTACTCTGCCGGGAACCACACGGCTAAAGCTGTATAACACCTATAAACTTAATAAAACATGGATAAATTTCCACATTTTGAAAAAGCTGTAACGTATATCCATGCTACATAATTGGTTTGTTTGTTTAAACTCTTTATTGCACATTTAAAACTACAAATTACAAAATAATATGCATTACAAAATAAGAATGTACAATGGCGGGCATAAGCCCATAACTGGGATAACCCAGTGAGGGATTTCTTCCAGCCAGGAACTTAGTGTTGTCTATCTGATTCTCTCCAAATATTACTGGCTACAGACGTGCATATAACCTGCCTCTAGGTTATCATGTATTAAAAAAATGTAAGTACTTACCTATTGAAATATTTTTATGACATTGACATAGGTACTCACCCAGAGTTTGAGAATGTCTGCACGATACTCTTGGATCTTGCGCTCGCGCTCCTTTTTCAGTTTCTCTTGGAAGTCTTCGTACAGTTCGCAATTCTTGAACCTTCAAAGTAATATAAATTCCTCGTCAGTGATGCTTCCATGCTGGTGTGAGAGAAAGGAAAAACGTAGAATGTACCAGCTGCCTCTCTTCCATCCAGATCGTAAAAGCCGATGGAGGAAATTTGCGAGCATCAGAATCAGTCATAGATGATGCGGCTAGCAACCCGTCACTATATTGAAGCCATTTTTCCATCTTCACGCCCTTCTATCTCGCTTAACGTGTCCTTCAGGTCTTATGGCCCTGACTCTGTCTGCGTTGTTAGCGATAAAGACGTGTTAATGTATCTACTGATCTCGTAAGTAAAATTTTTACTCGTCAACCCCATCTAGTGTCTTAGAAACTAAAGTTGAGAAGCAAAACGTGTATATTAATTATGCCCCACTCCACTGCCTCAGATGTTGTACTTGCGCATTCATAATTGAGCCTTGGCAACATGTCAACTTATTGCCCTTCATTATAATATTATATTCATATGAGATAAGGTGTTTGCGCGTTTTAATTTCATCCGAACGCCATCTAGTATCTAAGAATCACACTAAAACAACTACTAGAAATTTGAGTATAAATACTATTGATTGCGCCAACAGGAATAATTCCTTACTGACGCAATGGTGGTTTCTTCACATAAAAAAACACTTTCGATGTTATCTACAATCTATCCATACTTTTGTTTTTGGGGTTTATTTAACTACAACGCCATCTAGTATCTAAGAATTAAACTAACTAAAAAGAATATGTAACCCATTTGACATTATGACAAAAAGAAGGGTGTCCTAAGATTAGGGCTAATGTCTGTCGGTCTGTGTCTGTCTGTGGCATCATAGCGCTCAAACGGATGGTCCGATTTCAATGCGGTTTTTTACGTGAAAGCTAGTTCCCTTGCGGTAGTTGTTAGCTATGTTTGATGCAAATTTGTTCAGCCGTTTAAAAGTTATTGGGGGTTAACGCTTAAAAAATGGGGCTTTCTCTAGCAAATAATAGATAGGCGCTAAGGATATCCAGTCGTATACCGATACGCCATCTAGTAATGAGTAGCGCAACTACCGAGTTCCGCTACTCATCACTAGATGGCGTTCTTGAGTCGGTTTTTTTTAGTTGTCTAGCAAATATATTAGTGATAACGACCTGTTCATGAGCTCCCAGCGCTGCATGGTGTCTCTCTCGTGCAGGCGCCGCTCCTCGTCCCGCAGGAACTGGTTCCTGTCCTCGATGCGGGCCTGCTTGTTCCTGGCCAACTTGTCCACGGTCGCCTTCGCACGGGCTTCTATCCTGTAATAAGCTTAGTTGACTTTCCTTCTGTCATCATAGATCATCATCATCATATCAGCCACAGAAAGTCCACTGCTGGACATATGCCTCCCCTTAGGATTTCCAATACGACCAATCTAAAGCGACCTGCATCCAGCGTTTTCCTGCAACCTTGCTCAGGTCGTCCGAACATCTAGCAGGTTTTTTTTTGGTGGGTGTCCAACGCTGCTATTGCCGGCTTTCTTTGCTTAAAAAAAATATGTCATAGATAGGTATTTTATTTTATCATTAATTTCCTTTGGGAATCACTGATCTTCTCACCCCAGTCCTTTGGGAGGCTTGCGTGGGGATACAGATCTAAAACGTAGAGGCCCTTTGGAGAAGTTGATGTAGTCATCATCAGGTCTGTTTAAGACACCACTGCAGGGGCACCACTCTCTCTGTACTACCATAGAGCCATATATTAGCCAGAGCAGTCAGAGGATATGGCCTACACTCTCTATGCTGGACAGACGGTTAAGGTAAAATTATTTATTATTATCCATTTTACATACCTATTGCTGTTCAATATTTTAGACAATTATTATCCAATTAACTTATTCTAGTTTTACAATCTATTGTATTGGGTACAAACCCAATACAACAGAACAGTAATTTCTTGTTAATTATTAGGCAGTAGGTGCCTACTTAGTAATTTAAAATTTCCGAAGATACCTCATTTCAACTCATTTGGCAAGGTACATCATGGATATCTTTGAAGTACGAGAGAATACATGAACATACATACCTACAAAGCGACGAAAAACATAATGCGTTTGGACCTGCACCCTTAAAGTCAAAGTTAAAATAATGCGTTCGGACCTGCTCCCTCAAAGTCAAAGTAAAAATAATGCGTTCGGTTCGGACCTGCTCCCTCAAAGTCAAAGTAAAAATAATGCGATCGGACCTGCTCCCTTAAAGTCAAAGTAAAAATAATGCGGTCGGACCTGCTCCCTCAAAGTCAAAGTAATAATAATGCGTTCGGACTTGCTCCCACAAAGTCAAAGTAAAAATGATGCGTTCGGACCTGCTCCCTCAAAGTCAAAGTTAAAATAATGCGTTCGAAACTGCTCCCTCAAAGTCAAAGTAAAAATAATGCGTTCGGACCTGCTCCCTCAAAGTCAAAGTACAAAAAAATGCGATCGGACCTGCTCCGTCAAAGTCAAAGTAAAAATAATGCGTTCGGATCTGCTCCCTCAAAAGTCAAACCAAAAATAATGCGTTTGGACCTGCTCCCTCAAAGTCTAAGTGAAGTAAACCACTCACAGATCATTTCTCTCCTTGGCAGCCTTATCAAGTATGGCCTGTTCCTTTTGGTCGCGTTGCGAGTCGCCGGACTCCAGCCTCTGGCTGATCTTCTCCAGGATTCGGAGCTTCTCGTCGCGTAGCTACAAATGTTATAAGTAGATACAGTTACAGACTATGGCTGGATTAGTCGTCAGGTTTTTATCTCTGGTCCAATCAATCAAGAATTAAATTATCTTTTGGTTAGAACTAACGTGAAACATAAACATTATTAATATGCGATAAATGGGTTACTCACGTAAAAAGTCAGCTACTGACCGACATGTCTCGACCTTATTCGGAGGCCTTCCTCAGGGCAAATGTGACTCGCTACGCGTAACGCGCTCACGACGTCTTCGTTTACGCGTCGCGAGTATCAAATACTTAATCAAATGTTTTTACTTGCAGGCAATTCAGTCACAGAAGACAGTAAGATATACATACAGAACGGAATCCCTAAGGTACGCGCAATATCGTCCCCGTTCCCCGTACCCGCACCTTTCCGTTCTTGTGCCGCCGTGCACACGTCAATGCATGTGTGTTTGCGGCTCGGGCGCTCTCGCCCTGAGATAAGGCGAGGACGGGGGAGAGGTGCGGGGACGGGGAACAGGGACGCATATTATAAATAAATATATAGAGACAAATCACACTGATTAAGCTAGCCCCAAAGTAAGTTTTAAACTTGTGTTATGGGATACTTCTTCTTCTTATCGAGTCGAAATGGTTACACTGTAGCTTCAATTTCAAATCACCTGTGACCAGTATGTGGCCACGGCGATCCCTCTGTCGTTAGCTTTATTAAGGTCCTCTATGGTACATGACGTAGGGCAGCCCGGACACTAACTAAATGGGATACTAACTCAACGGTACTATTTTATGATATTATAGGAGATTGCGTTTTGTATGTATGTATGTAAATTCTTTATTGTACATAAAATACTTACTGTCTTCTGTGCTTCAGTGATGGATCTAGGCTTTTTTTAGGAGGGGCAAAATCTAAGTAAATATATTATGGCGCCTCAGTTATTTCTGGCGAGGAGATCAAATAGGAGTGTAGACTTTTTTTTTACTAGGGTCAAAATCGACATATGCTGCCCCATGTCCAGTTATTTCTGGCGATGTTTTTGACGTGTTTTTATGTTAGTACGGCAAACGAACAAACGGGTCACCTGATGGTAAGTGATCACCGCTGCCCATGGACAACTGCAACACCAGGGTGTAACAAGAGGGTTACCGGCCTTTCAGAAAGATATAGACTCGTTTTTTGAAGGTTTCAATGTCGTATCGATTTATTCTCTTCATTAAAAAATAATTTATTTTTGACCCTGGATATTAACCCAACTTAATCAAAGCTACCCAATAAGTATTTCTAGTCGCTTCAGCTATGGACTCGTGTAAAGCAAGGGTGTGGGAAGTCACCTCTTTCTCAGTCTTCTTCCGCGTGGCCTCAGTCCTGGCGTTGGACCGCTGCAGCACTTGCAGCAGCTTGTCGTCCAAAGCGTCGCGCGCGGCCGCCTCGCGGTTGCGGTTCGCCACCTCCTGGCGCGCCTGCTCCATGTCGTGGAAAATGCGCTTCTTTTCTTCCGCTTTCTGAGCAAGGATAGTTCACGTGAGGCTTTCTGATTGAGAGATGAGAGGCCAGATAAAAACGCTTTGAGACGCATTACCTAAATAATATTAGGTGCTACCTCAGGGTGCTTAGTACAAACTTACACTTTTTTTACTCTTTTCTCTCACACTCGAGTAAACAGGCCCACGCCCGCGTGCAATACCGATATTTAGCCGCCCCACGTACAACTCTACGCTGCGTCTGCGTGAAGCGGATGACCTTTTTTTGTTTTTCCTCGAAATATGAATAGGGTGGCAAATTTGTAAATCCGCCACTGGGCAGAATCTTTGTAAGGACAATAAACCGCAGATATTTAAAGTAAGTTTATCTAAGTAGGTACTTACGAAATTTTCTTCAAATTCTTTGAGAGCGTCTATTTCCTGCTGGGCTTTAATGATATCGATCTTTTGCATGTTTAGTTCAGTCTCATATTCAATCCTATTTCGTTCTGCAATCTCGTGCGCTCTGGAAATATTATTGTTCAATGTATTTTGTTTGCATCATGTAAAATATTTTGAAAATGCCGCCCATCCGCCATATTTGTTTCGTTCAGAAATTGTGAAAGAGATGAATATGTGCGAAATATCGATAAACTTCAATCGATAAAAATCCAATTCGATAATTGCTTCCTATATTCATGCTGCAATCATTTATCGCCACGCCAATTTTCGTTATTTATGTAAATATAATGTACAGTAGGTACAGTAAATCTTAATAAGTAATTTACAAAAGATTCACAAGACACTGGATCATACATACGTTTAAAATCGAAATACTAACTGTTCAACTATTTCAATTTGGTGTTGCTTGTTGGCTTCAAAACGCCTCTGTTTCCTTAGTTCCAGGAGTTCGTGCCACTCTTTGGCTTTCCTGATAATCTCGTCATCTTCATGCCGTTTCTGTTCCTCAGCGTGTTTCTTTTGCTCTTCAAGAAACTTCAGTTGCTCAGCCCGTTCTTTCTGTACCACTGTTTCTAATACAGCACTGCAAATTGACAATGAATGATATAATTTACAAATTCAAAAGTAAGCTGTGTGATGTGACTGTGATTCTATATCATTTTGGGGTCATGAAAAATATACTATGCCAGCCGATTATCGTGCTGAGTAGGAAAATATTATTTATAATAATCTGGGGCTCGACAAAAAAAGTTTGGAAAACTCTGCATGATAGCGTTTACCTAGGAATCCTAAGGCCCAATTCGTTACTCTGGTTCCTGCTTTTGAGCCAACATTTTGTTACATGTTAGCTTGATTGTATTCTCAATTTTATAGTTTTTGCGTTATAAGTAAGTACCTACTCGTTATCATAAGTCAGCGAATGTCTGAACTGGATTCGTAATTACCTGAGCATCAATTTAGGCGCGTCTTTGTTCTTAAAGATGGTGTCTCTGGCGCTGTACATGAGCCGCTGCTGTTCCTCCTTCTTCCTCTTTACGTATCGCTTGTAGAACTTGGTGTTGGCTTGTTCAGCTGCATCGAGGCGAGCTTGACGTATCTCTTCGTTACGTTTGTTCACGTTCTACAAGTTATTATATTGTAGCTTATTTAACTGGAAGGCTAAAATCTGTGCGTGTTGTAGATCTGCAAGAAGTTTGGCAGGCAACATAGCATTCTGATTTCGGAAGGCACGTTAAGCCATTAGTCCCGCCCGGCTGTCATTGTTGTACATAAGGATGACTTGTGGCAATCATCAAGTTATGTCAGATATTCAGGTAGCTTACAAAATCTGACACCTGTGTTGGTCATACAAGCACAAGTGGCCAACACTATTTGACGACTGCCATAAAAGTACTTACCTTGGAATACCAAAAGGTGACTCCATACTCAAAGAGCTCTACATCACAGAGCGTCTTTCAGTTCAATGCCAAGAAAGGGCTTTCGGGCATTTAATGCGCTCTCCGAGGCACTGCCTAGAGAAGCCAATAATAATGGGACAAATGGAGGGTAAACACGCCAGAGGAAAACTGCCGGCTAGTTGGGCCGATTGTTTAAAGAAAGCTATTGGAGGTTCCATGCATAAGGCGGTCCATAGTACTGACGACCGAACAGCCTGGAAACCAATACGTGGTCGCGATCCTCGGCATTGAGGGACCGACGAAGAAGAATAAGATATAGGTACTTAATTACGTACAGCTGGGATTATAACGTGCCCGGACATTAAGTGCGTGAATTGCGTGATGCATCTTTCTTTGAGATCACCTGTGGACATCACAGACTACAGCAGCAGAATGCAGATAGTTACTTACTATACTATACTAAGCGTTAATGAAATAACGCAAAACCTCTCAGATGGTACCTCAGCCCATGAAACTGAACAACTTTTGTTCTACAACTTTCACGAAATTAAAAAAAACTTTAGAATTTTCATACAAACTGATCAGCTGATCGAATCAATTTGTATGAAATTTAATTTTTTTTTTGGGTTTCGTGAAAGTTGTAGAACAAAAGTTTTTCAGTTTCATGGGCTGAGGTACTTACCATTTGAGAGGTTTTGCGTTATTCCATTAACTCGTTGTATAAGTCAGTGGTGGATTTGTATTCCTGGCCATCCTAGGCCCTGTAGTACCGTGTTGTTACTTCGTCTACCTATGTTTGTTTACTGACCTCTAGTGAGTTAGGCCAATTTTTTGTCATTTCTTTGCTTTTCGAGTCAAGATACCGCACATACTCGCGCCGACGGACTACCTCAGGATCTTCTTTGTCGGGGTCTGTCCAGCTAACGATACGGTTCCATTCACCCTTGTTCATAAGAATAGGCATTTTTGCTTGATTTCTCCTTAAAATATGATAGATAGATCATTCATCAGCAACAATATTTGAAATCTATCCTAAAAATACAAAATTTGGTGTTTGGTTGTATTATATCGGTTTTTGGTTAAACTGGGCCAACGTTACAACATGAATGCTTGATTTTTTTCCGCTCATATAGTTTGCCTTCCGGGGCAAGGGCCCGCATTCTGTAACCAATGCCATATAGGGCCACAGAACAATATTAGGTACTCCTAGCATAGGGCCCGCATTCGGGGAACCATTTTCACTGGTTGATATTGCCTGTTATTCGACGAGGTACTAGAGATTTCCGTATCGTAACGCTCGCGAGCTTTCACGAGTCGATATATTAGAAATAATTATTACCACATATATCGGGCAGACAATTTGCGTGGTTTTGATAAGGAATGGAAAGTGAAAGAAGACCAAGAAGATAGGAGGCCTTTGCCCAGCAGTGGGACATAAATGGCTAATAAAAAAACCTATATATTATATTATTATGTGATGTGACAATATACGTACAGCAAACGGGGAATAACCAAGGGTGTAACGACCACTGTATCGACTTGTGGCTTATTATTGACTAAAGTTATCGACCAGTGAAAATGAGCCATTAGATGCTGGTTCTTTTTACCCTACTGACAAAGAAGAATAAGGTTATTTTTCTATGCAACTAAAATACATACAAACTTACTTCTATCTGTTGCGGCTTGAAATAAACGGAACTATATTCCTATACCTTTAGTATTTCTTTGTAGCAAAATCGGACAGTTCTTGAAAAGTTCATACTTCAATCAAACATGAATGAGTATTTCTTCTTTTCTTCTATCAAGTTGATAAATGGACAGCAACATTTATTTCTGAACGCATATAAGTAATGATATTTTTATAAAAATAATACTTTGTATAAAAAATATTACAAAGAAATAAACATCTAAATGATGTGATTCTTTGAATTTTTAAAAAACAAACATGAATAGGAAGGGTTGTCATAGCAATGTGATAATTGATTTATTTCGGAGTATTCTCAGTTCCTAACTTAAATTGTATTGAGTTTTAGGTAATGGACAAATTAATAAAATTGAATAGCTTACAGCAGTAAATATCTGCCTTGGTAATCTAGTGAGTCTAGTGAGTGACATATAAAATTATAACACGAGTATTGTAATCGATTCAAAAAGCGTCATCATAAGCAAATCAAATAATATTTTGCAGCTATAAAAGTTTTTGAACGAAAGCTTATCTGTCACACTCACTCACCACGTCAAGTGTCAAATTCGGAAGTATTTACGTCAGCCACGTTGGAAGTGCCAACTCGGTGTTTTTATGGTAAATATTGAAATTTCTTGCTAGAATTTGTCGAAATTAACGAGGAAAACTAATTTCGACTATTTCCCGGCCGATTAGAATGTGATCTGTGTGCACTACATTCATAGTTTTTGTGTGGGAAGTGTTCCAAAAGTGTGACATAATTACTCAAATAAGATTAGTTTTGGTGGTCATTGAGTGTTGTTTTCGGTTTCTCTAGTGAGATAGTGGCTGCAAGATGAAACTGAAAGAGTTGAAGAGGACGGTGAACGTGAGCTGGTCGCCAGCGGAGCAGTACCCGGTGCTATTGGCGGCCGGCTCGGCGGGTCAGCAAGTGGATGCGTCTTTCAGTTCAAATGCGTATTTGGAGCTGTATGGACTGAACCTGCAGGACCCTGGCCTGGATTTGGAACTGAAATCCAGCCTACAAACACAGCACAAGTGAGTAATGTTGTCAGTATGGTAAAACATGTCTAAAATTAGTAATCAGTGCACCCCAACATTTTCCTAGGTACACGACGAAAATTATTTAATTTCTCCGGTTCATGAGAATGATGTAAAATTTATCTGTCACATTGCTTTGATAAATTTTAAAATTAACTTTTTTTCTGGGTTTGATCCCCAGCCAGGGCAAGTTGGAAAATGGCCTTTTTCAAATTGTCCTGGGTCTGGTGTTTATCTATATATGTATTCATCATAAAAAATATCGTTAAGTTAGTATCTCATAACACAAGTTTAAAACTTACTTTGGGGCTAGCTTAATCAGTGTGATTTGTCCGTATATATTTATTTATTTATTTATTTTTCTGAATCGTAAATTATTTCCATTTTTCATGTACCTATCAAAAAATCAATCAATTAAATCTAATTATCAAGTATTTAGTAATGAGGCCTTTGCAGGCACTTTTACACATCAATAATTAAATTACTATTCTTACATAGTATTGAATAAGATAAACTGTATTAATTAGTATTCAGTGTTATTTATCCTTAGCTATTTATTTATTAAATGTAATGTTTATTTTTATTTAAATAATGAATTATGCATGAAAATATAAATATATTTCACAACAGCCAAGTGTTTCGCAACAACCACTACTAAGAAGAAACACCAAAAAAAATACTCATTCATTGAATATAAAATATATCTTAAGTTCATTGTACGTTCACACATCACCTGATCTTCTGTGGTCAACTCCTTAAGACTTACTAGTAGGACTAATTAGTAGGTCTACTGGGACTACTTTCAATAATTAAGAGCTCCGTTAATTGCAGATTTCACAAGCTAGTATGGTCTGGCGCAGGCATAATAGTTGGTGGTTGTGATGGAGGGTTGCTCGAGTTCTACAATTCAGAAAAACTCCTAAAGAACTCCAGCGATGCACTGATCAGCACAAGCAACAAACATAGTGGTGAGTGCTCTTTTAGTTGAATTGAATTTTGTACGGTTTATGTTACAGTTATTTTGTAATTTTCCAACTATGAGTATCTGAAACGGCTCAGTTGCTTACATTATTGTGTACACACACGCCACGTAGAAAAGTTTATTACTCCTATACTATTAGTGGTATACTTTTATCTGTGGCCCACTGTTTTAGCTGTTGCCTGCAGCGCTGCCTACATTTTCAATATATATGTCAACCTCATGGGAACCTCATATTTGTCAGCATTTTTATCTACATATTATGCTATCTACATGCCAAATTTGGTTGCAATCTATTCAGCCATTTTGGCGTGAAAGCGGAACAAAAATTTATATGTCTATATGAGTACCTCCAAACTGTCTCATTTAAATAATAGGACAATATATGTATGTATATTATTTAATAGGACACATTTAAATAACAGCTAAGTAATTCCTTCATATTACATCGGAAATGTGATGTTGTTTGCACTGAGCAGGTGTTTAATGTGCAGTTTATCTTATTTAAAAAAAATAATGTTTTTATTTTTTAAATATTTCAAAAATATGTTGAATAGCCTACATAAAAATTGAGTGCATTTTACAGAAAACTTCCATTCTAAAACCTATTACTCTACCTTGTAGATTAATCAAAGTCAAGATAATAAATGCAATGTCATTCAGTCTCTCTAATAAATCTTTTCTAATACATATATTATACACTACACACATCTTTATCTCTAATGGGGCAGACAGGGCATTTAGGTTTTTGCAGCTCTAATCAGACAATGAAAACAAGGAAATAAACAAGAAATTGTATTTAAAAGTAATTGTTTGAATTGAAAAAATAACACCGGCCAAGTGCAAGTTAAACTCGCGTGGAGAGGGTTCCGCACAATTGATTAAATTCTTATACCTAGGTTTTCCTGTAATCTACAAGCAATAAACTATATTTTGTATTTTTTTCAAAATTTTAGGCTCAGTACTTTCGGAGATCACGGGGGGGGGGGGGGGGGGGGGGGAATGGTCAATTTTCGTCTTCTATCTTAAATAAAATCAAAACTATTTATTTTATAATAATAACAAAAATGTATTTGAGATCCTTATAACAAGCCCTTTCATTTGATATATAACATAGTATGTTTTACAAAACTTTTTTTTTAATTTCATAATTTTCCCCCCGAAAATGACCCTTATTTTAAAATAATATTTATTTACTTTGCACATATGTGTTTGGGTCATAGGATTACACCATCCTACCGAATTTCACTTGATTCGGTCCAGTAGATTTGAAGAAAATTGTCTGTGAAAGACGGACGGATAGACAGACGCACGAGTGATCCTATAAGGGTTCCGTTTTTTAATTTTTTGTACGGTACCCTAAAAACAATAGTTATTACATACATCATCAACAATTGCATTTTATGAATGAAATTATTGTATATGTATTAGATTAGTGTTTATTTTCCATATCTAAATGAGTTATTTGACTCCTGTAGCTGCCTAGAGATAACCCTTTATCTGACAATGCTGTGGCATGTCGACCAGTGGCTATGAAACATAGTAAACAATTACATATAAATACAAATATTTATATACATAAAAGTATGTCATCAGTCAGTATGGGTACATTTGGTTCTCATTAGGAGTTATCATCAGGTGAATTTTATACACATATACACCATCACTTTTCCCTAATGGGACAGATAGAGCATTTTGGGTCTTGTAGCTCTAAACAGTCAGAGCTTAACTTCCAATCATCAGGTCACAGATCTGTATATGTATACTACTTAGACATGGGTAACTCCGTATTCGAATATTTAAATGAGCCGATTCATCAACAGGAGCCGATACCCGTACTGAATCCCGGCAATCGTGATCAGCTCTCGCGAGTTATTGAGTCCGCACCGATCTTAGTACCGCAGGGAATCGGCGCCTGTCGGGTCGCGAGCCGCGAGCAGCGTTTCAGCTCCACCGCGTCTCGGGAGGAATCGGGAGTCGGGAGTTAATATTATTCTGTATTGAAATCGGTACTAGAAAGGACGTCTTTATTCTGTAGACTCAATAGCGAAACTTAGCGGACATCAGAGCTGGAGCCGATAAGGGAGTAGGAATCATTAAGATGAGTCGGTACCGGATGCGGAGTAAGATTCAGTGAGCCAAAACACTACTCGGAGTCGAGATTACCCATGTCTAACTACTACGAGTAGATAAAGAAAGTCCTTCAATTTGTATCAAAACCTGGCGTGCCAATTTTCATACAAATATTTAATAAGAAATTCACTTACTTTATTAGTATTTATTTAGATTTAGGTATTTTGCAGAATGAATGTCCGATCTAATAAATTGACATCCACGGACTAAAAGTGACGAACCTAAATGAAGTCAATTTGACTTCAGATTGACTCGCAAATTCATACAGTGGCTGTGTCATCAGGTCATGTCTCCGCATTGGACATCAATCCATACCAGAAGAACTTACTGGCCTCTGGAGCCTCCGAGTCTGAGATCTTCATCTGGGACCTCAACAACACCAGCCAGCCCATGGCCCCTGGCAACAAGAGCCAGCCATTCGACCATGTGCAGGGGCTCGCGTGGAACCAACAGGTCTGTTCCATTTCAGTCTTTTAGGTCTCTTTTGTCAAATGTCAAACAAATTCTGCTTACAACACTGACATAGAATATATAGACCATTTATCTCAAACATTGGCCCGTGTTCTATTTTTGAACATATGGCGGCGTGAATTTTTTCATACGTATTTAATTTACAAATAATAAAATCTGGTTACTTACCGATAGAAAGTAATTTCTTTACAGTTTGCCGTGATCCATCCTTATTGTATTGTATTCTAACACACACCAAGGCATTTATAATGTTGTTTTCGTATGATTTTCGCTCATAAACTGTCGAAAGTACTAGAAGTAGCTAGCTGGCACGCGACTAAGTGAAGTTTATGGAGAAAGCTACAAATGAACGGGACAAAACAGTGATATGTGGTGTCTCCCCTAGTTTTACATAATAGCTCTTTCGCTTAAAAAGGCTTTAAGCTAAGTTATGTTGGAACAGTTGTCATAGCCTGATTGATTATATTTAAAATATGATCCAATTTTTGATGTTCCAGTAATTATAATTTTATTTTTATTTTATTTATTTTATAGCTTCATTCCAGGTACAATACAATAGAATAGATAATTATCCATATTTATATGGTCACTCTTTCCCTGGATTGTCTTTTCCGACATAAGCCTCCTCCAAGACTTTCCAACTATTAAATAATTGGAATAGTAAAATATATATATAAATAGAAAATAGTTGGAAAATAATTTTATTACTTAGTGGCTAAATTTCTTTATCAATTAATTTTATTTATTTATTTATTTATTTAAACTTTATTGCACATAAAAACAAAAGTGTACAAATGGCGGACTTAACGCCTTATGGCGTTCTCTGCCAATTTTCTTTAAGTATATGTGTTTTGTATTTATTATTGTTTTTTGTTTTTTGTACACAGGTACAACATATCTTAGGATCAACATTCGCGACGCGATGCGTTGTATGGGATTTGAGAAAGAATGAACCAATCATGAAATTAAGGTAAATAACATGTCTGTCACTATTTCCTCAGTTAAAATTGTACTTAAATATTTAATTTTTTTCCAAATAGATACTTATTGTACAGAATAAGCTCTGGTTATATTTTGTCATATTTTATACTATTAGTTAGTTCCAGTAGTGTCAAGTGTCAATACATCAATCACATCATAGAAAGGCGTGAAAAAAGTTGGATAGACTAAATATGTCAAAAAAAAAATCGAGTAGGAAACCTAAAAGAGATTATAAATAGATACGGACAAATCACACACACACATTGAGCTAGCCCCAAAGTAAGTTTAAACTTGTATTATGAGATACTAAATAAATACATAGATAAACATCTAACACCAACCCGTGTGGTTTCAGGTTAGAATAGGACCACTCCATATCTTTCCGTGAATGTCGTAAGAGTCGACTAAAGGAAAAATAGCACTTAAAGCTCGTGCTACAATAGCATTCCCAAGGAGGGTTGACGTCAGACAGGCGGCCGGTCGTAAAACTATAGCCAAATGTTTAAATTGTTCCGGCTATTTCTACTCCAATTTGCTAGATTTTTGGCATTCTTGGGTGACCATTGATATGCATATTATATTTGGAAAAGAAAAAGCGGTAAAACGCACCCCGGGCTCCGAAGCAGCATAGCTGAGGATGCAACCGGGAATGCGTTCAGATGAAGAAGAAGAACATCTAAGATCCAAGACAATTTGAAAAAGGCCATTTTCCAACTTGCCCTGGTTGGGGATCGAACCCAGAATCTCTGGATTGGCGGACTAGCGTGTTGACCAAATACACCATGGAGGTCGAATAGTAGGAATGAAAGAGATACAAGTGACAGATCCACTTAAAAACTGACATACTGTGTTCTTAAATAGAAACAGGAAGAATACATACACGTAGTTCATTAATGACCGAATGTGGTGATTTGATGGTTTTCTTTCAAAGTGTAGCGGGAGCGAGGTGATATCACCTCGACGCTACAAAGGGAAGATCGTCCCGCCTGGCATGGAAATTGCAGGCAACCGCGGCTCCACAGGTGTATTGTCTGAGGTTGTATACAGGCTGACTTTTAAACCACCAGCCAAATTTTTGGAGCAAGTTTAGTCCATGATACTGAACTACTTTCCATAAAAACAATTAACGAAAAACTTAAATAAAAAATCGCCTTTTCATACAAATCAGCGCTCAGTCAAACGGATTGTCTATGGGAGGACGAAAAATTTTCATGGATTTTTAATAATTTTTTTTTAACAAAGTAGTTCAGTATGATGGACTGAACTTGCTCCAAAAATTTGGCTGGTGGTTTAAAAGTCAGCCTGTATATGTCAAGTTGCAACCAGAACTCTGATATCGTGATGTAGGATACTGACAGCGCCATCTCGTAGGCTTCTTATGAACTATGTTGTAGCTTCGCTGTTGTGGTTGTAGTTCTTTGAAGTGGGGTAGGAGTAGCCACAAAAGTTAAAGTAAATACAATACCAGCACATACGTTGAATCAAAATGGCTGTCACTGCGCACACTTTTGCCTCTAATTATACCTGCGCAGCGTCGCCATTTTGGTTCAACTTATGTGCCGGGTATTGTAGGTCCTTATAAAGCTGTGTGTTGTCCCCAGCGACTCCCAGTCCCGCACGCGCTGGCGCGCGCTGGCTTGGCACCCGTCCGTGGCTACGCAGCTCTGCATCGCCTCCGAGGACGACCTGGTGCCAGTCATCCAGCTGTGGGACTTGAGGTAACAATCATGTTTTACGCTTTTCCTTACCAAAATGTGCCTTATGCGTCCAATATGCGTGCAATAAAGGTCACTTCCTGGTCAGGGAAATATGTGAAATTTTATAATTAAACACCTTGGGGTAATTGCATTTTTCTCATTTCGTCACCTTCGATGTATACCTAATCTATAAAGTTTTTGCGGCTAAATTTATGACAATGAATTAATAAAATAAAAATAATGATTACTACAATAGCTGTTGTGATATCACATTTTGATGTAATTACCCTGTACTATTAATGCAGAATTTTGACCCCCCCCTTGACACGCATTTTTCCTCTTCCTTAAACATGTCCTTATTGTTTTGGGAAAGTTGTTCAGTACTTGTTCATGGTCTGAATATACCATTAAAATAGATTTAGTATCTTTTTTAGATGTTATATTTGTCAGTTAGCCGTGTGGTTCCCGGCAGAGTAGTATAGAATTACTGCAAGTCTTCGACGAGACGACTTAGTAAACAAGCTAAACAAAGCTTATAAACATCAGAATGTAGGCCGGGGCCTTCAACTCCTCTGGCTGATATACTCGTAAGGCTCTGGTAGTACAGAGAGGGTTGTGCTCCTGCAGTGGAGACTAAAAAAGACCTGACGATGATGATATTTGTCAGAATACAACAGAATATGAATATTGAATGTGTCGGGTGTCGGGCAGACTGGCGGCGTCCCCGCTGGCGACGCTGGAGGCGCACAGCAAGGGCGTGATGTCGGTGTCGTGGAGCGCGCACGACTGCGACCTGCTGCTGTCGGCCGGGAAGGACGGCCGCGTGCTGTGCTGGAACCCCAACGACACCAGGCCCGTGAGTATACACTAAGCCCAAAAAATATATTCATAAAAATTATAAACGTTTGCTAAACCTATTTTAGTGAAAATATGTTTTGTTCTATTACTCTATTTAGGAGGTATTTGACATTGCAAGAACAAGGCAAAACATATTTTAACATAAGATGGGTTTAGCAATCGTTTAAAATTTTTTAAGGGGTAAGGGTTTTCTTTTTGGCGGGAAGTCAAAGAGTTCGGTTGGGGATAGTTTCTAAATAAAACCGCGGACAGACAGACAGACATGGCAAAACTATAAGGGTTCCTTGTTTACTATGTAACCCTAAAAGTGATAAACAGATATTTTAAAAAAACATGACAGCGTTATCTCCTTGAAAAAATAACCAAAAAAAGCAAATTTTTTTGTAACAAGAGGGCAACCCATTGAGGGAGACCGGAGACCAGGCCCGATATGCGATAGATGTTTAAACGCCAACATTTAACATATGATATGAATTATTGATTTTATTTATTAATAAACTAAAAAAAAAAAAATATACCATTCATAGGCTCCATAAATGGATTTCTTTGTATGACATTAAAGTGGTGCTTTAGTTTATTTTATGGATTGTAATTTAGAATATTTACCTCTGTATTTGAAACGAATTCGTTCTGCTCCGCACGGCGAGGGGCTCCGTTTGGGTGACGGCGCCAGTTGGACGGCACGTGAACATAAAGTGGACACGTCAGTCCAGCAGTTATCTTCTTTTTCTCTTTAATTTTAGAGCTCGCTCTTGTCGGTGGAGTTAAGTGGAGATGCCTCCATTCCTCTCTTCTCTCTGCCATTTTTTTAATGTCCTGGTAGGACCTGATTCCTTCCTTAAGTTGTTGGAAAAACTTTATCCTTGGTCTTCGCTTCCTCGTCTCTCTTTTATTTTTCCTTCTACTATGATTCTGGATAGATTCGTTTATATGAAAAATGTGGTTCCCTACAGAGTAGAATAGGACCACTCCAAGTTTTCCCGTAGATGTCGTAGTAGGCGACTTAGGAAACACAAGCTGAACGAAGCTTATAAACATCAATGAGACCTCTTCAACCCGTCTGGCCAGCGTGGAGAGTGTAGGTGTTATAAGATGAAATTAGTAATAATAGACGTATTTACTCGTGACAGTTTTATTTTTAAAGTAAATATTCTTTTTCATTACAAAAGAACATAAAAACCAAATAGTTTTTACAACAGTAGGCCAAATCCTCTGACTGCTCTGGCTAATAATATGGCTCTGGTAGTACAGAGAGGGTCGTGCTCCTGCAGTGGAGACTAAAAGAGATCTAATGATAATGACTTAATAAATAAGAAAGATTAACAATTTCGAATAATGACTTTCGAAGAATGATCTATTTGAAGCTCTGCTTTCTGTACTTTTCTTTTTAATTGTTCTGCAACGCACGGTGAGAGATTCCGCGTAGGTGACGGCGCCAGTTGGGCGTCATGTAAACAAAAATGTTGCGTCAGTATAGCGGTTACATGAAATGTAAATGAAATTTGTCTGGCAGGGAGGGGAGCTGCTGCTGGAGGTGGTGCAGCAGCCGCAGTGGGTGCTGGACGTGTCGTGGGCGCCGCGCGCGCCCGGGCTGCTGGCCGCCAGCTCCTTCGACCAGCAGCTGGGGCTGCACTCGCTGCTGGGCGGGGCCGCGCCCACCATGGTAACCATATTATTAAACTATTCATCAATAAATAAATACCTATATAGGGACATATAGCACAGATTGAGCTAGCCCCAAAGTAAGTTTAAACTTGTGTTACGGGATACTAACTCAACGATTTTATACAGGATGAGTTTTTAAACACCAGCCAAATCTTTGGAGCAAGTTCAGTCCATGATACTGAACTATTTTCTATAAAAACAGTTATTAAAAATCGATAAAATATTTTTGTCCTTCGATACAAAATCCGTTTGGCTGAGCGCTGATTTGTATGGGAAGGTAAATTTTTATTTTAGTTTTTCGTTATTTGTTTTTATGGAAAGTAGATTGAAGACGAGTAGAATTGCAAATTTGATTTTGTTTATTTTTGTATGAAAATAACTTTATAAATTAATAATAAGTCATTGAACAAAAATTGTTACTCTTGATGTACCTAAGTCGTCTATAGAAGGATATGTGTTAGATACCAGTAACCCTGTATTTTAAACCAGAAAAACTAATACAAATGCGCTATTTGACTCCAAGAAACTTTGACCTCACTGTTTGGTATTTCATACAAATCCCATAGAAAAATTCGTTTTGACGTTAAAAAGAATTCTCAGAATCGACATGTTGGAAACTAGCGGATTGGGACGAGTTATTTATTGCATTAAATTAGAATGTATTTCCCCCCCCAGAGCTCGCAAGCACAGAGCAACATAATGGATTCGTTCGGCGGCGCGGACTCGTTCAGCCAGCTGCCCGCGGTGGCGCCGGCGCCCGCGGCCGCGGCCCCGCGCCCGCAGCTGCCGCGCCCGCCCAAGTGGCTCCGAAGACCCAGTGCTGCTAAATTTGCTGTGAGTCCTTTTCATCAACCTAACCTTTTCCCTATTTGGCTCTGTATGTCGATTCTCCTCATTTTTTAGGGTTCCGTACCCAAAGGGTGCAAACGGGACCCTATTACTGAGACTCCGCTGTCTATCCGTCTGTCACAGGGCTCTATCTCTTGAACCGTAATAGCTAGACACCTATAATTTTCACCGATTATGTATTACTGTGGCCGCTATAACAAAAAATACTAAAAATAAAAAAAATGTTAACAATTAAACGGGGTCGTCATATAAAAAACTTGTTTTTTCAGCGTTTTTAACTAGATCTTTATAATGACATTAACTAGATTCTTGAAATTTTCACAGATTATGTATTACTATGGCCGCTTTAACAATAAATACTGAAAATAAAAAAAAGTTAAAAATTAAAGTGGGTCGTCATACAAAAAACGTGTTTTTTAGCGTTTTTAACTAGATCTTTATAATGGCACTAACTAGATACTTGAAATTTTCACCGATTATGTATTACTATGACCACTATAACAACAAATACTAAAAATGAGATAAAGTAAAAAATTAAAGGAATCCTCATACAAGAAACGTGTTTCTTCAGCGTTTAAAAATATTGTACGGAGGTACGGAACCCTTCATGTACGAGTCTGACTTACACTTGCCCATTTATTTCTATTATGAACCATATTTGCACCAGGTGTTCCTTCATATCTGTCTTCACACATTCTTTCCACGTCTTTCTCGATCTTCCTTTTCTCCTATCAGCTTCCAGATGGACCATTCTATTTATTGTTAGGTGTTGTTAGTCAGGTGTTTACATCCCTCCTCATTACGTGAAGGGATGCTAGGTTGCTGTGAGTATCTTTCAAATATTAGGGTATATTCGTGTTATTTTTTTATTTTTTTAAAAGATTCTATAATTTATTATATAACCGGAAAAAAATATAACACTTACAGAATATTATTAAATAAGCTTAAAAAAATAATTAAAATTACTATTATTTTTGGACGACTATAAACGCGGTGCCATTTTGCGCTTTTTTCTGTGACGTCACCGTGCATTGTCAATGTCATAGATACACTTATATGTCAGTGTCAGTTAAGTGCAAATTACAAATTCAAAATATTATCAACAAAACAACGAAGTTTTGGATTCACAGTTTTATTTTATAAGTAAAACTATCTAATTTGTGATTATAAGTAAGTGATTAAAGCTTTTAATATCAATTCATTACAAATGGAAGGGCGCACAAAATCTTATTATAAATATTGTATGGTTCCTATGTGCAAAAATAACATCGTAACTGCACCTGACAAAATATATTTTCATATGCCCAAATATGCAAATGTAAGGAATCATTCCGCGTATTAGGGTTCGCTGTTTTACAAAACCGAGCTGTAATGCCAAACAGCTAGAGGTTTAGTAAATTAGCGGATTATACCATTCAACTGCAACTGTACATACCTATTGTGAACAAAAAATACATATTGTGAGCAAAATGAGTAGTGTCATCCTTTGCAAAACTACACAGTAGTATTGTAAGTACCTACTTCAATTATTTATAATTTAATAGGTAGTAGACTAGCTGCCTGCTACTATAAGCTATAAGATAATGTACTACCTACCGTAATTAATTAAACAAATTTATATTATTTAAGAAAAAAAATACCCAAAATTCTCCAAAAGATTATTTTTTTTCTCTAAAATTTCCCATTTTTACCCAGAATTGCGAAAAAAATACCCAATCTGGTAACACTGCAAATTACAAATGACTTATTGACAGTGACAGATAGTCTTCTTCTTTTTAATTTGTGATTGACAGCACAGACTATTTAGAAAATTAAGTTTGACAGTGTTTCGTGACGTCACGTGGCGTTTCGGAAATTTGCGAGGGAATTTTAAAAATACAGCTTTTAAATAATTAATTTCTCAATGGAAACACGTTAAATTGAAAAGATATATATATGGGTATTTTTCTTTAGCAATGAAGTATACACATCATTTTTTTTTTTCGTTTCTGAATCACATGCATATTGTCTATTGTTTTTACTTGTTAGTGGAAGTGGCCAACAATGGTGTTAGAACTTGCATGCACATAGCAATATAATGGACTCATTTGGCGGCGCAGACTCGTTCAGTCTGTTGCCCGCATTGTCTCAGACCTCGGCTGTGTCGCCAGTTGCCGAGGCCGCCCAAGTAGTTCCGTAGATCCAGTCCTACCAAGTAATTTGTAAGTAGCTCTGTAACCCCCGTTGAGATATTGATCCTCATTAGAACCAGGTGGTTGCACGACGGGAAAATTCTGGTAAAAAGAACTGAAAATCATTTCTTGCGGCTCTGACGCGCTACTTGAATTTTGAAAGGCATTTGATAACGTTAGTCACCCTAAATGCTTGCTAACGCTTCACCATACACAAATTCAATACACTATATGTTTGATTAATATATTGTTTGATTGTATTGGAGAGCAATATATACCATTATATAGTAAATTTATTTAACACAAATAACAAGATGAGCCTTAGATAATTTTTACAAATAACATTGAATATAACAATGCAAATTTTCAAAACATTAAATAAGGTGTACCTCAAGGTTCCATTTTTGGATCCACATCAAATATTGCCAATCAAAATGTAAGAATTTATATCCTATTCAAACTGTTCCTATTACACTATTTTCATAATAATTAACTTCTATAATTTTCACGTTTAAGTTTTAAAAAACAATTGGTTCTTTTTTTTTTTTCTCTTAAGGCGAGTTGTTTTCATTTTACTGTATTTATGACAACTTAACAACTTTTAATTTTTCAGTTTGGCGGCAAACTAGTGACATTCGAGAAAGCTCCACAAGAAGCCGGACCACAAAAACTTGTCTACATCAGCCAGGTACAATGTAACCACATAATATTGGACTCTAATCTCTTGTGATAAAGTTGAAAACTTACGAAAAAATATATCTTATATATCTTTGCATATACATAAATTATATAAATTATGTTGCAGGTGGTGAGTGAGCCGGAAATATTGGAAAAGGCAGCGGAAGTGGACGCTATCATAAATTCTTGTCTTAGTCAAGACCCTAACGCGACAGAACAACTTGCAGAGTAAGATTATGATCTCGTTTTCATTGTTCTTTTGCTCTTAAACATTTCATTAACCTAAGATTGCACAAATGGTGGCAAATTCAAATCTTGTGTTAATTTTGGGACATCCTTTAGTACTTAGAACCATTACTCCATAATGCCACGACTGCCGTCCGATAGTGTCGGCCTATTTTAAATGTCAAACCAAAGACTAATAGTTCTCAATGTTGCTTGATACTGCAACGCGGACACGTAGCTACGTACGTATGTCGTCTATGGAGTAAAGGTCCAGGTCCCGTAGCATGGCACCAACGATAGCGTTTATCGAGCGCTATCTATCACTCTTCTGCTCTACCTAAAAATAACGAGCGGGATTACCAGCTGCAAGTTGGTGCCAACTGGCGAGAATTAGCACAGGGGGCCGAGAGCGCTGGCGTGCTCGCCAGCTGGAGGCCAAGAATCACTTTGGGTCGCTGAGCCAGGATAGTGAGTAAGTAAGGGATGGCACTAGTCCGTCGCGCGATAGAAACTTTATCAGGCTGGTTTTCTGATCGTGTCCCTCCCGTCCGCAGGTACTGTCGCCAGTGCGGCGACGCGAGCTCGGAGCAGAGCGAGCGCTATATGTGGTTCTTCTTACGAGCGAACTTCTTGCCGAGCTTCCGCAGCGAGGTTCTCGATTTGTTAGGTAACAATATTATTTTTGCCGTCTTATTATTTATTAACGCGGTTCATCTTTAGTACTTGGTTTTAACTATTATCCGCCCAAAACAAAAAGACATCCCGAAATATGTCACGTTCGCTTTCGTCTATGTCAACTTCAATTGGGTGAATAATTGTAATAAGACTTTAGTTAAATATCGTTGAATTTTGAGATAATGACTGTTTTATTCGAGTAACGTAGACTACTTTAAGGCGAAGATATAGGCAAATGGCCTTGAAGTGTGAAATAAATTTTTAACTCGTAAATATGGTGATAATTTCCATATTGCTCTACGTCATGCACTAGATAGCCCTTTAAATTATTTTATGAACTGCCGTTAAAACTATTATTGGTGATCCGTCTAGCTTTAAAACTTGCCGTGGCCACTTTGGGCGGAGGCAAGTTTTAAAGCTAGACGGACTAATGTAAATACTTTCAACGGTGGTTCATAAAATAATTTAAAGGGCTATCTAGTGCATGACGAGGAGTAATATGGAAATTATCTCCATATTTACGAGTTAACAATTTATTTCAAATGAGGGCGCCACTTCAAGGTCATTTGCCTATATCTTCACCTTAAGATTATCTTTTGCTTACTCCAATGTTCACATAAATGGAAGTCTCTTCTTACATACTGATCTGGGAAAAAAAAAACCTCGAATGTACCCGCTGCTTATCGCCTCGCGTAGATCGTAATAACCGATCGAAAGAATAGGCGAAAATGCTAATCATGTTAAAAGACAATGCGACTAGCAACCCATCACTATTTTGATTCCTTTTTCCACCTACTTGTCTTCGGTTGTTTGGAAGAAATCGCTTTTAGCGATAAAACCGCCCATTGTACATTTTAATGTATTTTTTTAGGGTTCCGTACAAAAAATTAAAAAACGGAAACCTTATAGGATCACTCGTGCGTCTGTCTGTCCGTCCGTCTGTCACAGCCAATTTGCTCCGAATCTACTGGACCGAATCAGGTGAAATTTGGTAGAATGTTGTAATCATATGACCCAAACACATACGTGCAAAGTAAATAAATATTTTTTTAAATAAGGGTCATTTTCGGAGGACAAATTATAACACCAAACTACACAAAAAGTTTTGCAAAACTTACTGTGTCATATATCAAATGAAAGAACTCGTTATGAGGATCTTAAATATATTTTTTTTATTATTGTAAAATGAGCTATTACTGAGCCTAAAATTTTGAAAAGAATACAAAATATAGTTCATTGCTTGTAGATTACAGGAAAACCTATAAGAATTCAATCAATTGTACGGAACCCTCTCCACGCGAGTTTAACTCGCACTTGGCCGGTTTATTTATTCTTATTGTATATTTTTTATTCTTGGTGTACAATAAAGTATTACTTACTTACTTGCCCATCATCACGCTAAAAGTGGCCTTTGAGTTTTGCGGCCCTGGGCTCTGCTTAGAGCCTCAAGCCCCAAATGCTCTGTCTGCCCGGAAAGTGTATTTGTATGGAAGCCTTTCTCGAATAATCTCTGGTGGGAGACCAACCTCACAAGTTGATTGTTGTAACAGGATTCAAACAGGACGACATTCCGTCTAAATTCAAGAGTGTATCCGGGGACGCCACGCAACCGGACCTCGTCGGACTCAGTCGGGTAAGTGGCTAAGTGGTACTCAAAATTAGACCCTAGTGTCCTACTTTTAAACAGTATATTAGAGAATAAACAAATCTATGCTTACAATAATACTATCATACTTTTCTGTCTAACTTTTAACTGTTTTTAACTTGATCTACTATACCTATTACAAAATATTATAATATATTGGTCGTAGCCTTTAAATATGGACTGAACTTGCTGTTAAAAATTAATCACTGGAAATACTAACTTGTATACAGGGTGATATTGAATCTCCTAACTATATTCAAATTCAGATTTCAATAAGCATAATTATATTTATTTATACACAATGCTTACACGTCATCTAGTATGCATTAAAAAGATAAATCAAATAAATAACAATTGCATAAATAATAAATTAATTTATAATGAATTACAAATAAAATCAGTGGATATAGATAGGGATTCAAAATCACTCTGTATTTGCTAAAATCAGTCTCTGTCCTCATTTAAGTTTTATGACATCACACTAAGGGCTCTGATTGGCTCTACCTCTAATGCTATACGCCTTCAAAATTCCAAATTGTGTATGCTTTGTTCTGGCCCCCCCCTCACTCCAGGGAGAGTCTACGGAGACCGAGGCTGAGCTCTCCACCGACACCAGCACAGACCTATCGGTAAGTTCGCACCACCCGCAACATTAAGAACACACTCACAGGTATGGCACTTCATAGAAGCGGAGTATCATTTATGCCGACACTACTACAAACGAAACTATACATCCGTGCACACGTCAATGCGTGTGTGTTCGCCCGCTCTCGCCCCGCGACAAGACGAGAGCGGGGAGAGGTACCGGGACGGGGAACGGGGACGCATATTGCAAGGGACCGCAGGAGATTCCATTCTGTATGAAATACTCTTATTATTTTTCTGTGAAATATTTAGTTAAGTTATGCAGAATTTTGTAAGAGCCCTCGGGAGATTTTGGCGGGAAGTTGGGATTTACTTTAAAACTATTTTACTGGGTGTCGTGTGGTTCCCGGCAGAGTATAGAGAATAGGACCGCTCCAAGTCTTCCCGTGTTTGTTGTAGAAGGCGACACAGGAACACAAGCTAAACAAA
The DNA here is from genome assembly GCA_963576875.1 of Acrobasis repandana. Lineage (NCBI taxonomy): Eukaryota > Metazoa > Arthropoda > Insecta > Lepidoptera > Pyralidae > Acrobasis > Acrobasis repandana. Next base: position 1,298,026 of record OY756230.1, on the reverse strand, counting down.
GCCTATAAACATCAGTGAGACCTCTCCCACCCGTTTAGCCAGCGTGGAAAGTGTAGGCCAAATCCTTTGACTGCTCTGGCTAATATATGGCTCTGGTAGTACAGAGAGGGACGTGCTCCTGCAGTGGAGACTAAAAAGACCTGATGATGATTTTAGTGGACTTCCTAATGTAAAATTGGTGTAGTTTGGTGTTATAAATGCTCATACACGTGAAAAATGTGTGAAATGGTTACAGTCACGGTTGTAGTGATATTTGTTAAGCGGACTGTAGGCGGGAGTCTCTAGACGCTGTCCGCCACTCAAGCGGCTGAATACCAGTAGGCTTGTATAGATTTGTCGCCAGAAGCTCCTTTGAAGCAATCGAAGGAACTACACCACCTTTGATTGAAACTTGTTAGAAATAAAGGAACTTGAAACTAAACGAAGACTCTCAAGTCTGTCTTCTGTCTGTCTGTGTGTCTTCTACAGGCTGCACTTCGAGGAGTGTGCGCAGGAATTGCATAATTTAATTCCCCCTGCACCATTCCACCATCGGACAACACGACGTGGACAGGGATTCCACCCATTTGTGGTCGATATTCCTCCTCATCGTACATCTCGATTCGCCTCCTCCTTCATTGTGCGAACTGCTAAGGTGTGGAATTCCCTCCCTGCGTCGATGTTTCCCCATACATATGATTTAGGGATTTTCAAGGCAAGAGTGAATAGGCACTTTTTGATTCTGCGTGATACACCTTAGACCTCATCTTAGCTTCCCATCAGGCTAGATAGAGGTCAGACGCACTCAAATTTCTAATAAAAAAGAAGACTAAAGGGCTCCTAGCAAGGGACGTAAAATAATAATAAAAAAATAATACAGGCCATCTTGCCTACTTAAGCCCATTCTAGTACCTATCACACATACTCGTAACTCTGTACGTTCAGTGAAAACTGAGTTAACTCGAGTAATATCGGTTTTAATATTCTTACATATTCTAAATCAGAAAAAAAATTGCTATTTTTAACCGACTTCAAAAAAGGAGGAGGTTATCAATTCGACTGTATGTTTTTTTATTTTTTATTTTTTTATGTATGTTTGTACGCGATATCTTCGCCAATTGTGAACCGATTTTGATGATTTTTTTTTATTTGAAAGCCTTTACTACCAAGTTGGTCCCATTTTAATATGGTGAAGATATGATGAAGGACTTTGGAGATATGGCAGAAACTCCTTAAAAAAAATTGAAGTCGGTTGTTTTTTTTTTTTAAATTTAATTATTATTCTGTCTTATTTTCATAGCCGTACGGCTTAAAATGCCAAAGTTAGGATTTGTGTAAAGTGATGTAAGTATAGGTTTTTTCAAGTTCCCACAACTTTTTTTTGTGTTTTTCAATACAATTGCATTTAAAACTAGTTGAATTAAACTATATTTTTAATTTTGTTAGTGTAAATTGATATAAACACAATCATAACACTTAAAAGTGGCGTTTCTCAAAAAAAGACCAGTGCGACTGCGGTGCTGTCCAGTCAATGACCCACCTATTGTCCTGCCCCAAATGCCCTACACCCTGCTCAATGCAGGACCTCAACGAGGCAAATGATCGGGCGGTCACGGTAACTGGTCAAACCTATTATAAAAAAATAAAATAAAAAGTTAATATAATAGTAAAAGTATAGCCAATCGACTCGAAAGAAGAACACTTAAAAAGGACGGACGGAAAGGATGCGTACTCAGATTTGTGTATAGTGATATCTCTTTTTTTTTCGACATTATCAAAACAAAACCAGCATATTTCAAATGCTGTCATCGAAATTAACATGATTAATTTTGTGACTTTTCGCTGTATTATTAGAGATCTCATTTGTCTATGAAAACAGTAAATGTATATCATTTAGCACTAAAGCAAAGCAGAATGTGTAAAATGTTATAATGTGACTTATATTAATTGGCACAAATAAAATATTGTTTTTTTTTGTGTCATATGACATAACTCAATGTTTTTCATTTTTTATATTAAAAAAGAAGGCATAACGTGATATTTGTTTAAGTTTTTTATTGAAATGGGTATTATCTATTAATAATAGAAATCAAAAATTATAAAACTTCCATAGAAAATGAGTGGGAATTTTTTGAAACTTTAAACTCGATTATCTCAAAACTATGATTTTTGACTTAACCCCGTTTTCACTGAACATACAGAACTTTTTTTACTAAATTGTGCACTAATCGACTTACAGTGTTCTAACTTAATTCTAATTTTGTTAATAATAGATTCTTCCTATATGTTTATTTCTTAATTCACCAATAAATCTTGAATCGTTGAGGTTTTATGGTTATTTTCTTTTCAAAATTGGTGTTAGATTTCCCAAGCTTCCTGGAAACATCTGGTCTTAGTTTAACGAATTATGTTTTATGATAAAATGCGGGGCCAAAATTCCGGTTATATTGGGTGATTTTTTAAACACTGTCAAAATTTTTGGAGCAAGTTCAGTCCATGATACTGAACTACTTTCTACAAAAAAAGTTAGAGACTGAACTTGCTCCAAAAATTTGGACAGTGTTTAAAAAGTCAGCCTGTATTTTGTGACACTTAACATCTTTCTTTTATTAGGTTACTAGCTGTGCCCGCGACTTCGTTCGCGTGGTTGTCGGAACGTAATGTTATATAGCCTAAAGCCTTTTTCTATAAATGGACTACCCAACAAAAAAATAATTTAACAAATCGGACCATTAGTTCCTGAGATTAGCGCGTTTAAACAAACAAACAAACAAACTCTTCCGCTTTATAATATTAGTATAGATTACTAACACTGTTGTCAGACTTTTCGAGCTGCATAATGGCATTTGCGTTGCTCAATGACTCATCTAGCGACAACAGTCATTATTACTGTACGCGATGTTTCCCTTCACCGGAAGCAAGTGTGTAACTCTTATGATGAATGATAGTACTTTTGTATATTACAGTGTACGAGTATATACATACAGATTGACTGACAAAAAAATTAATAAAAATAATAATTGTGATCTGTTACTCGTTTCTTACCGTCCACACTCATTATACTTCTATATAAATTTAATAAATGTACAGACACGCGGTTTCTACTGCTCTTTTATTGATTGAATGATGAAATTGTTGATGATATCTTTGCAGGATGCGCACACATTGATCGAAAGAAAACTGGCCAATCTGGAAATAGGACCCACCGTCACCAACGTGGTTATACCCAATGGAGAAGGTAAATAGTAGACAATATCTAAATAAAAAATAATTTTCATTTTATGTTGTTCCGAACATTTTAGTGGTGTATAAATCGAATAAATAAATAGTATAACCCATCGAAACAGGTTTTTCATCTGACACCGAACTGTTGGCATTAGTCTCAGTTTTGGCTGAAACCGAAACTTATATGTAGATAAAAATAATCGATGAATAAGAAATTCTATTCTTTTTTTACATTCCTAGAGCGATAGGTACCTAAAACGTGCAGGTATCGATTATTTTATTTTGCTTATGGTTAAATAATTTAGTAACCAAAGAAAAAAAAGTAAAGTGGTAGTGGTCTAGTGGTTTAAGAGAGCAACTCGTGACCGTTGTTAGCCGAATGACGCACGCACGAAAGGTCACAAAAGTTTCGGTGCGGCCAAAAGTTTTTGGGCCGAAACTGAAACTACGGAGGAAACTAGACTTTGAGCAGAAACTAGCCTGAACTGAAACCGAAACTTCAGTGAGTCTCTAGTAAATAGGTTACAATTAACTAAAAATAAAAGCCAAAATTGACAATATCAAATTTTTGACGTTTCTCAGGGTGCGCCGAATATGTCTCAATTTTTTTTATTGTTTCAGATTCTACAAGTTTGATTTGCCGCGCCTTAGTTTGCGGTAACTTAGAAGAAGCTGTGGAACTGTGCTTGGAAGCTAAACGAATTGCGGATGCACTTATCATCGCCTCTTTAGGTAAGTTACAGAGTAACCACTAAAGGGAGACATTTAGCCTTCTACTTTTTAACAGTCCATATCCGTCTATTGCTGGACTAAACGCCTCCCCAATGAAAGAGGGATTTGCCCATAATCACGTGGAGAACAGGCGAAATGAAAGACTGAAGGTTCCCGTTCAAGATTTTATTATTAATAGCCATTTATGTCCCATAGTTGGGCAAAAGCCTCCCCTTTTCGTTTCCAATAACTTGTATCCTCGGCTGAAAAAATAAAAATCAAAAAGAAAAAAAAAAAGAAAGAAGCCAAGAAAAAATAAAAAAGTAAAAGTCTATATCCATATAGCCGTGTGATTTCCGGTCTGGCAGAGTAGAATAGGATCTATTTCGGCTGTTTCTTCTCCATTTCGCAAGGTCTTTGGCATCCTTGGGTGACGATTGAGATGTATATTATATTTGGAGAAGCAAAAGCGGGAAAGCGCACCCCGGGCTCCGAAGCAGCGTAGCTGAGGATGCAAGCGGGAACGCGCTAAGATGAAGAAAAAGAGATTAGACGATATGTGTTTCAGTTAGCACGTTACAGTGCTTTCCTTAAGTGATGACCTTCGATAAGTGATATATTTATCCTACATTAAATAAAAAAATAATAATTTGACAGTTCTTCTTTTCGTGTCGATTGGCTCAAAAGACACATTATATTTTGTCCCTCCAGTGAGTCGCCACTCTTATGCCACTCCTACGCCGTGTACAGGTCGTGTGTCGTGCAGGTGGCCGTGCACTAAGGACATGAGAGAAGGTGCGGCATGGTCTAATCGGAGTGACCACATTGGCATATTGCGTTACAGTACTCAATGCGGTTGTTACCCTAATGTGATGTGGTCAATATTGACGAAGATCTCATCCAGTACATACATTTTTGTCACAGGCAGTCAAGAGCTCCTGTACAAAGTGCAGAAGTACCACCTGAAGCAGACGGCCCAGGACCCCGTCTCGCTCGTGGCCGGCAGCCTGCTGCAGTCCAAATGGGCCGAGCTGGTGCAGGGCAGCGCTGCCAAGAGCTGGCGGGAGACCCTGGCCACACTTGTCACGCATTGCGATGGGGATGCTCTGGCACACTATTGTGGTAAATAGTTTTTTTAGCTTTTATTTGCGACTTCATTTGTGCGTATAACTCAAAACCTGGTTCTGTATTTTTTCTCATAAAATAATTTAACTTTTTCCCATAATAGTTACTTCTTCTTTAACCTAAGAGCTTGCTCTTGTCGGTGGAGTAAAGTGGAGATGTCTCCATTCCTCTCTTCTCTCTGCCATCTATTTAATGTCTTAGTAGGACCTTACTCCTAACCCTTCCTTAACTTGTTGGAAAAACTTCATCCTTGGTCTTCCCCTTCCTCGTCTCCCTTTTATTTTTCCTTCTACTATTATTCTGAATAGATTGTCATGTCTTATTAGATGTCCAATCATCTTCCCTCTTATAATTTCAATAGTTTTTAAAATATTTCTTCTCTCTCCCACTCTTTCTAGCACCTTCTCATTGCTTATTCTATCTATCCAGCTTATTTTCTCCATTCTCCTCCAGCACCACATCTCGAATGCTTATATTCTTTCTCTGTCCTTCTTCCTTTACTAAACATTTTTATAACACCATTTTATATCACTTATTTTGTTTAACATAACGATTTACACACCTAAATTATAATTTTATTTAAAGATAAACAAAACTTCAGATTGATAAAAACATAAACATGTCTAACGGTTAATAAAAAAATAAAATAAGCCTATGCTCGCCTCATTTAGACTTATACTATAGTGTTGTCATATCATATCATTTGTTATATATGTATTAACATTATGCGATTCAAAATTATGTCAAAAAACTTTAGGTTAATGAAGATTATGACTACAGAAATATTTTGATAAAGAATGTTATGTTAAAGTATTATGAATTCGAATTAACAATATAATGAATTCAAAATTTAGGAGAATCAAGGGGATCCCTCCGAAACTCAGTACTCGAAACAAAATGTTGATCATTGATTTGTGTTATATTTATTGACAGAAATGTTGGGCGACAAATTATCTAAAGAATCGGATCAATCTCTGAGCGAGGCGGCCAGCGTGTGCTACCTGTGCGCCGTGAGCCCGCTCGCGCTGGCCGCGTGGGCCGCGCCCGCGGGCGCGCGCCTGGCGGGGCTCACGTCCCGCGCGCTGCTCATCAAGAGGGCCGCGCTCGCTAGAGGGCGCCACATGCAAGTAAGCTATTTTACTATATATAGTTTCTGTGTAAACTGTATTACTCTAGTGTAATTAACAAAATATAAAAATGGCTGATATTTTTAAACAATAAGCATACTTCTTGGTTACAACTAACGTGAAAACTACTGGCCGACATGTTTCGACCTCATCCAGAGGTCGTCATCAGGGCGAATGTGATGCGCGACGCCACACGAAGACGTCCCGAACCACACTGATGTATATGATGTTAGCGACGCGCGGGCGTTTGCCAGTTGTGCTCACAATGACAGTGCGTCCAGTAGCTGATTTTTCACCTGAGTTACCCGGGTATGACATGTAGTAAGTATATTTTCCTTTGCAGCCTGGTAGCAAAATAGACGAGATTCTCAGCGAGTACGCGCTGCGGCTGGCGTCGCAGGGCGGCCTGCAGAGCGCGCTCAACGTGCTGGACGGAGCGGCGCCCGCCGGCCTCAGGGAGCGCCTGCAGCGCGCGCTGGGCGTGCTGCAGAGGCCTGGGCAACAGACTTACACACAGGTAATGGCTCTGACTGAGCCCTAACCCTACAACGTATAAATAAAGGAATGAACTGTAAAATTCTAAAGGTATAATCCTAGTATTTACAAAGGACGCGCGCCATGCCTATCAAGTAGTTTGGCCGAGTGATGTCCGCCGGGCGGCACAGGTATGAAACTTCATAGAAGCGGAGTATCATTTATGCCTATACTACTACAAACGAAACGATATATCCGTGCACACTTCAATGTGTGTGTTCCCCCGCTCTCGCCCCGCGACAAGGCGAGAGCGGGGAGAGGTGCGGGGACGGGGAACAGGGACGCATATTGCAAGGAACCGCAGGAGATTCCATTCTGTATGAAACTCTAATTAATTTCTGTGACACAGGACATTATTATAAGATTGAACATGAGTAGTAATAATATGGAGTATTCTGCATCATTCTGTTCTTTTCATTCAGGCCATTCTGTGCTAGCCTGAATGAACAGAAGTGATCTAGAACGAAAAATACAAGACGACTGACAATTTAACCTTGATACTTTCAAGCGTAATTCGATTTTTAGCTTAAATGTTGTTGCTAGATGGAGCTAAGATAGTTCGAAGGAAGGTAATTTCGTAGTAGTGCTGCTTAATTTCGGAAAGATGGTGGTATTATGTTAATTTCATTATACTTAAGCGATCTAGTGTAGCCCGTGATTCGATTTATTATGAGTATTTCCCTTCCACGTTGTATAAGCGTTCATTCTTACGAACAAATAAGCGCCATCTCTGATTTTTCATGGATACCATCAGCCCGAGGACCCACATCCTTTGTAAGGCTAACGGGCGAGATAGTAGCGACATCTAGAAATAATATAGGATTTTGGCTTTCTAGCAACAACGTTTTTTTGTATGGGGTTGTCAGTTAATCTTGTATTTTTTCCATACCTGAATGAACAAAAGTGATCTAGAATGACCAATATTTTACTCCTAACTCCTAACATGTAGAGCAGGAGGAATAGTAAACTTGCTGTCAACCTTTAGAAAGTGTCACTGTCGACCATAGACCATAAAAATAAATAGATAAAAAGTTTATATTAGATTGATACGTGGGGCTAGCTTGAACGTAGAAGTAAATTGAAATCTAAACAAATACCTGGATAATCCGGCGTTAATTAATATGATTATTAGATATATGATTGTTCAATTGTTTATTGTAATAAAAACGACTTACATCTATTACATTTATCACACATGCATTAATGATAACTCGAGTATCTTTTGTATTGATGTGGGTGACGGTCGTATGTTATAAGCATACCTAATTAAATACCTACCTAACAAAAAATTAATATGCAATAAACGTACCCGTTTACTCACGTAAAAAGTCAGCTACGAAAAGTCTCAACCTCATCCGGAGGCCTTCCTCAGGCCGTATATGACTCACGATTTACACGATGGCGTCCCGAGCTGCACTCAACAGACCTCCTTTTTCGCAGAACGCCAACCCGGCGGGCCAGCGCGCCCCGACCCCGAAGGCGCGGCCCCGCACGACGAGCTCGCACTCCCGCAAGAGCTCGCACATCCTCGCACACAACGACGTCAGCAACACATACAGCGCTGGTGATTATTATTGCCCGTATTCTTTTGTGGGCACTGGCTGTCATCTGAGAGGGTTGCTACACACTTATTCGGTCGAAAAAAATATAAAACAAAGAAAGCCGACCCGAAGCGATTATATCGGCTTTTACCCGAACATACATCTACATATATTCACCCGTGTGGTTCCAGGTTAGAATAGGACTACTCCATCTCTACCTGTGGATGTCGTAAGAGGCGACTAAAGGACTAATCACAAACATCTCTTACTACAATTGCATTTCCAAGGAGGGTTAACGTCGGGCGGCAGGCGGTTGTAAAACTTTTCGCACAAATACATTCCCAAAGAGTAACACTATAGTTAAGTGTATCGGCTATTTCTTCTCCATTTTGCAAGGTGTTTGGCATCCTTGAGTGACCATTGACATACATGTTAAATTTGGAGAAGAAAAAGCGGTAAAGCGCACCCCGGGCTCCGAAGCAGTACAACTGAGGATGCAACCGAAAACGCGCTTAGACAAAAAGAGTTCTATCCTCACTAGCCGCGACTTGTACCTGAGTTGGTACTCATGTACGGTCATTCTCAACTGCCACCATATGCTTCCGGTGAAGGAGAACATTGTAAGGAAAACTGCATTAACTGCTTTCGATCATATATTCTATAGATGCACAGTTCCTTGCAAAATAAAATATTGTCCCCGTGTCAATACGTACATAGATAAGATGTATAACCATTTAAAGTATTGCGAAAAAAATTCTAAAGTGTCATACAATTTAATCTAATTTATTAAACCTTAAGTAACTGAAATAAGCATGGAAATAAATCCGTATTGAGTTCGTTATATATTTTGGTTAGCTTCTGGTTAGATGACAAGATAAGGCAATAACAAAAAAATCAAAATGAAATAACACATATCCAAAAAAAAACTGTAGTATAAAATGAACCCTTACCTTTTACAATAAAGTACACATTCATTAAAAATAATAATTACAGTTACATTCTATTTAACACTGAATGTGAAGCGAAACAAGGCATAATTCTGTTTTATGCCTTGTTTTTCCGGTGCCATTTTTTAGGCGGCAACCGTGCATCTATAGAATATATGATCGATGTTAACTGCATACTAATCACTATTTAGTTTCACTGTTGTATTGGTTATATTATAGTACACTTTCAGAGTCAAAAAACTATTTAAATTCAAAAACTTACCCCTAGTTCCTGTTTCTCATGTCAGAGGTGCCACATAATATTCTACTAGCGAGAAATATAGCAGAATTCGTCGCGAGATGTTGTGTCTCTGTCGCACAAACCCGTCGCGTGCGACCGCTTTACGTAGCGGATGCGTTATGTTTTAGATTCTTTTCAAATTACTGACTTTTCGTTTTTGCAATATATTATGTAATTATAGCTGTTGGTCATCCGAATGTATAAAATAAAATAAAAGTCAGTAAAAAACTGCACAGCTTCGGTGGAGAAACGGCTCAGTGACTTCACGTAAGATAATTTAGTACGATGACGGTGATTCGTCGGCGTAACACATTGCTGCCTAAAACAAGCTTTTATCTTAAAATATTAATTTTAGTATTTTTATTTCCAAATGCTATCCGTGGAATTAGTCTGTAAGTTATTTTCCAATCATAATTTTTTTGTGGTATATTTTTTATTAATGTCTGATAAGACATCATTTCATAAAGATTAATGATTTATAAAGAAAGAATAATTCAATCAAATCATGCTGGTCAAGGAATAAACCAGCTGCTTCTCTTCGCGCGTAGATCGTAAAAACCGATCGAGGGAATGGATAAATATAAATATATAGGGACAAATCACACTGATTAAGCTAGCCCCAAAGTAAGTTCTAAACTTGTGTTATGGGATACTAACTTAACGATACTATGTTTTATGATAAAAACATATTTATATATAAACACCCAAGACCCAGGACAATTTGTAAAAGGCCATTTTCCAACTTGCCCTGGCTGGGGATCGAACCCAGAACCTCCGGATTAGCGGTCTAGCGTGTTAACCATTACGCCACGGAGGTCGTCAAAAAACGTCACGTCACGGATGAAAATGCAAATCGTGTTAATAGGCGATGCGGTTAGAAACCCATCACTATTTTGATTCCTTTTCCACCTTCCCGCCTATCATCACGCTTAAAGTGGTATTTCGGTCTCGCGGCCATGGGCTCTGTCTGCTTAGAGCCGCAAGACCCAAAATGCTGCCCCACTAGGGTTAAGTCGTGATAGTGTGTAATTCAATCAAAATGTCATAGAAAAAGAAATAGTTATAAATGATATTAGGCTCATGCCTGACTGACTGACTGCAAAAATATTTTTGGCCCATCGGTTAGATTATTAAAAAAATATTGTTACATATTTTTTTCTTTTCTCTGAAAAACAATAAATGATGAAAAGACAGCGCATTTAAATTTCGCATGACGTCACGTCATGGTTTTTACACATCGGCGACGTCACAAGCCCCCACCCTGGAACTTAGATACTCCGTATATTTGTGATTTTTTACTTTTTTGATAAACAGAAAAATATGGGTACATTATTTTTGGATATTCTAACTAACGGGCTAATCTGACCTAGTCATCATCCCTTTTGTGTAGTACCGCCAGCCTACGACGCGCTATCGTGGCAGCAAGCATCCGTGCCCGCCGCGCCTGCCTTCCCGCAGACTAACAGCTACCCGCCGCCGCAGCCGGCCAACCCGCCGCAACCGCCCAGGCCGGGCAGTGTGGGGCCACAGGGTGGTAAGTAACAATATGCTAAAAGTAGACTTTGGGTCCTATGGCTCAAAGGAGTAAAGGCGTGATTTTTATAACTTGTTAATATTTTTCTATTTAGACACAAGGTATATTTTTTTTACCAGTTTTAAGGCTTGAAACTACATCAAGCGGACGCCCCGGACGGGTTATGTCCGTCTCTGTCACAAACTCTACGTGCGACAGAGACGCGTGACCCGCGACGGTTTCAGCTATCTCTATCGCACGTAGGGTTTGTGACAGAGACGGACATAACCCGTCCGGGGCGTCCGCTTGACGTAGTTTAAAGCCTAATATCTGACACAATTTACAAAATCTACGGGTGTCGAGGCGATTTCGCCCCACCAAAGGAGCAGCGCGGGGTTCAGGGGCCGAGGACGTACCGGACGCGCGTCACCAAGCGGCCTACCACTCTTCCAAATCGCGAGACCACCGCGGACGTAGGCGCGTTAAATATTGTATTATTTATTTATTTGAAATCTTTATTGTATATAGCGATATTGTATTATGCAAGATTAAAAAACCAGCCCCTTGAGTTTACAGTCCACTGTTATTTATCATCCCCTAGGATCACAATCCCTAATCATCATGTTTAAAATCATATTTAAAGTCTGTCCTCCCTATGCCCCACTTTTAGCCAACACTGAGAGTCTGCACAAGGAACACATTCGCACAAGCGATCATGTCTTCAGATTCCAACTTCGTTAGATTTTCGTTTCAGCAGATTCCCATATTTACTGAGTATAAAGTGCATAATCAAAATCACTGAGTAATAATATACTACGTACAATCAAAACTAAGAACATTTTTTTTTCCAGGCGGCATAACCACCCGATCCAAATACAAAGTGGACCCATCGGTGCAGTCCGCCCCCCTGTACAACCAGTACAGCTTCGCCAGCCAGCAGCAGCCCGCCTACGGGTACAACAGCCCGGCGCCCGACCAGTACGGCGCAGCCAGTGTCCCGGCCCCGGGATACGGACAACCGAACCCGCTGTCTAGTCAAATGACCCCGCTGGGCAACCAGATGAATCCTATGGGTATGTAGATGATTATACGTACTTGACGTAGACTTGTTACTTTTACTTCGCTTGATTACAACAAGTCAAATCAGACACTTTTCTAAACGTCAATACAAACATTTTCTATGGGATTTATATGAAAATCACAACCGTGACGTCATAGTTTTTCGCTCTTAATATCAGTTTTTTTGCATTAATAAATTTAAAATCATGCTGAAAATGGGTACGACCAATGACAATTGACATTATTTTATGATGTTTTATTCTCATAGCAGTATAAAATAATTTATTTTTGACCCATTCATCTACCCAATGGGCATTGATATTTTTTTTTTGGAAAGCGTTTTTTTTGAAATCCGTTTCGAGGTACAGAGTTAATGAACAGTTGTGGGTCATTTTTTTGCCTAAATAATCAATGGTTTTGGATATTTCTACAAAAAATCGTTTGACCTTTTTTGACCTTACTCCGCGGCTGTATCGGTTTAAGCTCTAAGTCCTTTCATTAAAAAACACAAGTCGCCTTTATAGTATTTATTCGTCACTGACAATAACGTTAAATGTCACCGTTTCCGCCAATCATAACTAAGAAAATAACTTTCCGCCAATCATGGGCAACTGAATTTACTGAATGACACTGACACTGACAAAGATTATTATGGCATTAGCTTATTTTTTTTTTAATATGTGTTGGGCTTGGTCGTTTGTTTTGTTAAGACACGACTTTGTTTTTGACAATTTTTTTATAATAATTTATAAAAATTGAACTAAGCCATAATATGACATAATATTTAATTTAGATGTAAAAAAATAAAAGTTAGGGGTTAATAAAAATTAACAATGCCCATTTTCAAAATCGGTTCACAATTAGCTAATGTATCACATAACAAAAAAAAACAGTTGAATTGAGAACCTCCTCTTTTTTAAGTGTGTTAAAAATCTTTTATGTCTTAATTTAACCGACTTTCGCTTTTCTATCTACAGGTAACTCCATGAATCCCATGGGTAATTCGATGAATCCTTTGAATCCGATGGGTAATCAAGTAGCCCCGGCCAACCCGGCGCTGAACGGCGGCTACTTCCCCCCGCAGCCCGAGCCGGCCCCCGCGCCGCCCAGCAAGCCCGTCCCGCCCGGGTGGAACGACCCGCCCATGCTCACCTCTAAGCCTAAGGTACTCACCTTAATGGCTGAGTTAATTTGATTCTTCTTCATCTTAGCGCGTTCCCGGTTGCATCCTCAGCTGAGCCGTTTAGGAGCCAGGGGTGCGCTCTCCCGCTCCTTCCTTTCCATATATAAAAGACAATGACATGACAATGGTCACCCAAGGATGCTAAAGCCATGCGGAATCGGGAAGAAACAGCCGGAACACCTTAAAAGATTTGGTTACAGTTTTACGACAGGTCGCCTGCCTGATATCAACCTTCTTTGGGAATGCATTTGTGCGAAAAGTTTAATAACCGGCCGCCGCGCTTTAGTCGCCTCTTACGACATTAGACATGGGTAATCTCGACTCCGAGGTGTGTTTCGGCTCACTGAATCTTACTCCGCATCCGGTACCGACTCATCTTAATGATTCCTTCTCCCTTATCGGCTCCAGCTCCGAGGTCCGTTAAGTTTCGCTATTAAATCTACAGAATACAGACGTCCTTTCTGGTACCGGTTTCAATACAGAATAATATTGACTCCCGACTCCCGATTCCTTCCGAGACGCAGTGGAGCCGAAACGCGGCTTGAAGCTCGCGACCTGACAGGCGTCGCCGGTTCCCGGCGGGACCAAGATCGGTGCGGACTCAATAACTCGCGGGAGCCGATAACGATTACAGGGATTCAGTACGGGTATCGGCTCCTGTTGACGAATCAGCTCATTTAAATATTCGAATCCGGAGTTACCCATGTCTCACGACATCCACAGGAAAAGATGGATTGGTCCTATTCTAGGCCGAAAGCTACATGGCACTAGGTGAGTTACTTTAATTAACGGAAAAATGCAAAAGAAGAAGATGGCGAGATTTACAGGTGAATGAGATCGGCACTAAAAGTCAACTGATTTACGATCTACGTCAAAAGAGTCGCGGCACTGTTACCGACACCTCAAGTTTTCACTTCTTTCGGCACTCCCGGAGTGCTACTGTATTTTTTTTTTCTTCTTTAAAATTATAATAATTTTCTGTTTTTTTATTTTATTTTAATCTCGATCTAAAATATGTGTTTAGCCCATCTTGCAAGGCGAGATGTCAGCGTTACACGCTGGGACCCGCCAGTGGGGACATATCATAGAGCATAGACGACACTGCGATGAGGTAGCTGCGTGATCTGTGAATGAAGTTTAAGTCCCAATAACAGTTTTTGATGTGTAACATCTTTCCTCTCGCTTTCTTGCAAAGAGGGGGGGGGGGGGGGGGAACCTACGTTTTGTGATTGTGACACTTGATAATGCACTATTCATAAAAAAAAATTAAGAAAGCGATGAGACTTCATTCATAGATCGCAGAAAGCATGAGCGTGAAGTGTGAGTGAAATCATAGCGGGATCAACGTGTGACATTCACATGAAATTATCAAATGAATCCTTCCCTTTTTGTACATTTTTTACATGTTGGTAACAAAACTTCATTGGCCTGTCCCTTTTCGCGAATTTTTGTAGTTTAATCCCTTGTTTGAACTTGACAATAAAATTGGCTGTACTGTGTTTTTGTTCCCAAAAATTTTTGCATTGCGTTATTCTTGAAGACTAATATTATTCCTGTATTTAGTATATAGTCCGACTTTAGTTCAGAAAAGATTTATAATTTTTTATTTGCTTCTATATTTATTTACAATTAGTTACAATATAATAATGATAAAAGTAAAATAACTAAACTAAATATAATTAGCAGAAAATACATTAAGTTATATAAAAGATTATATACATTAAAGTTTTATAAATATTTTTTTTCATCAAACCAAATTACGTTTTAAGTCCAAAGTTTTGGCTGGTGGTTAAAAATGCACAAGTCGTGAAGTAACGGCAGCGATGGTACTGGCGGAAAATGAAATGTAGTTTGTTAGTACCGGCCACGTGAATGTACTTTATATGGGGCTATTATTTGCGCTTGATTATGCTTCCATTACAGTCTGCTGATGTAAAATGTAATTTGCAGCCAAAACCCGAAGTATCCTCAGCGCCAGCGCCCATCACGCATCCGCTATTTGGCGCTGAGCCGCCGCAACACGTGCCGCTCAATCCTATGATGCCGCAACAAATGCCGCAACAAATGCAGCAACAAATGCCGCAGCAAATGCCGCAACAAATGCCGCAACAAATGCAGCAACAGATGCAGCAACAGTACGGTGGCTATGACCAGTATGCGCCGCAGTACGGAGCACCTCCCCAGAACTTTGCTAGACAGGTGAGCTGTCGAAATTTTTGATGAAACTTGTGTAGACTTTTGGGGTTCTTTCCTTTGTCTGATTTTTCTATATTTCCATCACTGTTATTAAAAATTGCATTATCAATTGCTTAACTATGGTATTAGGTTAACGAACTCTCATTCTTATTACGACGACCTCTTTGGTGTTGGTCAACACGCTAGTCCGCCAATCCGGAGGTTCTGGGTTCGATCCCCAGCGAGGGCAAGTTGGAAAATGGCCTTTTTCAAATTGTCCTAGGTTTTGTGTGTGTTTGTCTACTTACATGTATTTATTATAAAATATAGTGTCGTTGAGTTAGTATCCCATAATACAAGTTTAAGCTTACTTTGGGGCTAGCTCAGTGTGATTTGTGAAAAAATTAAAAAAAACTATCTCTTTCCACAGGCGGAGAGCCCCGCCCCTGCTCCAGCGCAAGTAGCGGAGCCGCTCCCCAAGGCGCCGCTCCCCGAGCAGCACGCGGTGCTGCAGAGCGTGCTGGACGGGCTGCGCGCCGAGTGCGCCGGCCGGGCGCCCAACCCGGTAACCTACACACATACACTATCATGACTTTAGCCCTAAGCACAGAAGACAGTAAGAGTATTAAGTAAGAGTATTATTATTATATATAAGAGTAACATACAGATCGGCATCTCCTAAGGTCCCACGGACTATGCGTCCCCGTTCCCGGTCCCCGCCCCTCTCCCCCGTCCTCCCTTGTCTCAGGCGGGAGCGGGCGAACACACGCATTGACGTGTGCACGGCGGCACGAGAGCGGGGGAGAGGTGCGGGGACGGGGGACAGGACGCATATTGCGCGTACCTTAGGAGATGCCATTCTGTATGTAGTACACTTAGGCCGTTTGTCCACTGCAGCCGTCAACGGGACGGCAACGAGAAACAACATTGTTCGGACTGAGTTTTAAATCACGTGACGGCGATCGTTTATCCACAGCGCCGAACTGGTGGCTCAGTAATCCTAGCTTTGTCATAGATACTAGATAGTCGCGTTATCGTTTTTCGTAGAATTAGAACAAACTAACTAGGGGGATGGCCAGTTTCAACCGACGGCAATATTGATTCTTCTTCTTTTGTACGGTCGAAGGCGGAGGCGGTGCAAAGCATTTTGGATTCATCCGCTAGTACGTGATTTTAAGGATTTAGAGAAAATTAAAAAACGATTTTTGTTTTATTAAAAATTTTATTTTTATAATTAAACTATTTCTTTGCAGCAAACCAAGAGGAAATTAGAAGATGTGCAGAGGAGGCTAGAAACTTTATACGATATGTTACGAGAATATAGGGTAAGTTGACATTATATATATTGCTATTCGCTAAATGAGTAGGAACTAAAGTAAGATTTTTCATTTCTTATCTATGAATGATACACGTTCATTTTGTTATATAGAGCAACATCAAGTTTAGGGTCTGGGCAGATTTTTTGAGGTTTCGTATGGGGGCGGGACCTTAACACCTTCGACTCAACCGCTTGGATACCTTCCACCGTTTACATTATATGATAAAAAGTATACTCAAACAATTTTAAAAGCAAATTCACTAAATTAAACATACAAACATATTAATTAGTCCAAACAAAATAAATGTTTTTGATAAAAATTAAAAAATCAGCTGTTCAGAGTTTCTTTGTTCATATTTACACTGACGTGTTCTTCAATTTGTTTCGGTTTGGCAGCTGTCAGAGAGCGCGCTGAGCACGCTGCACGGCTGCGTGTCGAGCGCGCAGCGCGGGGAGTACGAGCGCGCCGCGCAGCTGGCCGCCGCGCTGGCCACGGGCGCGGACTTCGCGGCCGTGGCCTCCTTCCTGCCCGGCCTCAAGGTGCTGCTGCAGCTCGCCGCGCAACTACAGGTCTTCCTGCGATGAAAATAGAGACTACTGTCCCTTGCACGGAGTTATAATGTATTATAAATGCTAACTTGAAATTGATTATGATGTGGCAATAGATGGCGTTGAACAAAACTATTTTGTTTTTTTGTTCGTTTTATTTTTCGTGTGTTTTACTGGCCAATAGTAGTTTGATTGTTCGAGCTGCTTAAGGCAACTGTTATAGCTTTACACCTTTCATCTAATGATGACAGTCAATGGCCAAACCTGTTTTCTGAAGTAACGACGGACTTTAAATAATATTATGCTACTTGTGGTAACCATTCAATCCAAGTGTGAGCCCCTTTAGCTAGCACTAAAAATGTATTGAGATTTGTCTTATCTATTTACTACTGTGAAAAAGTAACTGTCCTCTCACCTGCGAAGCGGCCCCATCAGGCCGCTCGAACACAGGCGAATCTCAACCTTGACATATTGACATAATAATATTGATTCCTTGACAAAAAAGTTGACTTTGAAAGGAGTAATGAATTTTTAAGAACAGATAGAAATTGACCATTGATTAATAAATATGAATTTGTCACTTAAGTTTTGGTCAACGCCATCTACTAAGTGAAGATCCTGTAATCAAATTGGACTTCGTCTCGAGGCTATATACAGCGATGGTTTACGACTTGTGCAATTATGTCTATTTTCTTTAGAAATAAGACTCAAAATACGTTGACATCTAGATTGTAGAGCTTAGTAACAGTTTATGTTAAAAATGAAAACTAGTATACACACACGTATATCTATAAGATATATAAAAATATAGCTTATTGTATATACTACTCTACTGCAAGTAGTCGAATAAATTGTTAACATAAAATGACTAACTGCTCAAGCATTTCATATAATAAGTACAACAAAGACTTCTATGAAAATTTTCATACATATATAAGTTTTATCCTTATTACTTTCAATGTCAAAAGGCAAATATAAACCGAAGGAGTAAAATATAAACCGAGGGGAAATTATACAAATTTTTAAAGCTGTTTTAAAAGACTCATCAAAAATCGGTGTACGGTTTGCGCTAATGCTGCACTTTGGCGGTAGAACATTGCAGTAATATTTCTTATTAGTAACATCATCTGTGGCTTTTTATCACCGGCCGAGGTGGCAGCACTGAAACGTTTGACTGTTTTACGCGTAAATAATTTGCAATGGCAACATCCTATCACCATAGAACAAACGTCAAGTAATGTTGCCATTAATTATTTTGGTGCTCCTTTGTTAACCCTTACAAGCTGTATGTAATTAATTTACTATATCTTTTGCCATCTTACATATTCTTTATGTAATACTTATATTTATTCCACAATTAATAGAATTAATGTATAATATGATAACTTAATATAAATTTTAAACAAATTAAACGTTGAACAATATTGTAGAAAGAAGTGACTGATTGCTTGTTTACATTTTTATTTTTATTACGTTTGCAATTCATAATATAAGATTTTTTTATTCAGTCAGTCAGTCACTTAAGATTTCAAAACTAAAGGCCCATTTACACAATGCTAGTTTCTTGTCTGCTATTTCCTGTTGCACACAATTAAATTAAAGCAATATATGACTTGCTTGGTCCAAACAAAACTTCAACCAAACAAATCATTTATTGCTTCAATTTAATTGTATGCAACAGAACAATAACTTGCGCTGTGTAAATGGGCCTTAAATTACGTAGATGAAGCACAATAATAGCTACTTAAGGGTTGAAACACATCAGCACGGAACAGCACTTTCCTATGCTGCTATCCTTTTTTGTCGCTCAAAACCGTCATTTGCTAGAGCGACGGAATGCGGTAGCATTCGCCGATTCTCTCATCCTGACAGATGTGTCTCAACCTTAAAGGGCTTTGCCATATTTGCGGATTTTCGGTGGAAACGTATTTTTTTAATACGTGAATGAACGTGAGATGTATGACGTACATATGACAGAAGTCTATCAAAATCAAAAGAACGAGAAAGGCGCAAAATATGTAGGTTGGCAAGGCCGTAATACTTATTAAAATAGAATATGTAACTCCCAGTTACTTGTTTAAACTCGAAGGCATTGAATAATTGACAGCTTATAAAGTTGCCTGCACGTACAGGGTGATTTTGTACCTCCTAGCTTAGAATAAGGATCGGCCACGCGTATAAGGCAGAAGGTGACAATCACTACATAAGAAGGAAAGAAGACAAAAAAAACTTTTTTTCTTACGGTTTTGATTGAGTTCAATTAGTGAATCTGATTTTAAAAGACTTCAATTCAATATAGGCAGGATTCAATATAGGCAGACTTCAATTCAATAAGACTTCAATATAGGCAGGGGTGCAAAATCAATCTGTATGAATAAGTGATTTTGTATACGAATGTAAAAACAAAACCACACAATATACTCTTTGAAATATCTAAACATTAGTAAATTATGCCTCAAAATCATTTTACGAGTAGTACTACTCGATCAGGAAAACAGTCGGTCAAACCATGGACAAACAAATACAAGGGGACTGGCAACTCCATAAAAAGCGTACTCTGCTAGAAAGCCAAAATCTTGTATTATTTCTAGATGTCGCTACTATCTCGCCCGTTAGCCACATATAGGATGCTGGGTACTTAGATTGAGGGTCTCCACGAAAAATCTGAGATTGCGCTTGTTTGTCGTAGAAAGTAAACGCTTGTACCGCCATCTTTCCGAAATTAAGCGGCACCACTACGAAACTACCTTCTTTCGAACTAGCAGCTCCATCTAGCTACAACATTTAAACTAAACTCGAATTACGCTTCAAAGTATGAAGATTGTCAGTCCTTTTATTTATTCCTCCATGGTCAAACGGTCATCTTAATTAACAATACAAGAATGACAACACAAAATGGCTGAAATGCGCCTTGTTTTACCGGTCGGGTAGTATTTCATGTCTGTATATAGACATCGCTAAATATAATATTCCTCTTCCCCCCGGACCTCTGTTAAGAGTAGACGTGTCACAGAACCTAATTAAAATATTTTAAATTTCAAAAACTTGTATTCTGTACAGTTAAATTCATTCATAAAAATAGGAGTGCATAAGTTGCAAGACGGTGCCGGTGTACCGAGGACTTCAATGCGTCATTATCAAGTGGCAACGCGAGAAAAGGACAACTATATAAACAACAAAACTGGTGCGGTGAGATAACTATAATTCTATAGTTCCAGCGCAGTTCAACGGCTCTTCTTATACTGGACGGAAAGAATTTTTATTTGAATGCGTCGATCGCCACCACTTTATGAAGACCTTTGACCATCATAATACTGCAATACTGCATATGACTTATGACTGCCTGGTACCTGAGACTTCTGTTTGTGCTTTGTAAACGATACTGTCATAATCTTCGCGGTAAAACTCAGCTGTGAAACTTGCGATAAACTCCGCGTGGATCCGCAATTCAATATTTAATTGTTGCATTATCTATTGCTACTTACTGCTACTATTATACTTTTTCGACATTTGTGTAGTAAATTAATCTGAAAACATCCTTATAAGCCATGAACACCTCTCTTGAAAAATCGTCATCTGAGCCTGACCTAAATGTAACCCCCACAAATTACGTTGTCAGTCGCAAAAAAAGAGCAAGAATGGATGATCACATAGCCTTTCCGGAATTTGCGACTTTCAAAGATGAAGTGATGAAGTCGATGGCAGCTCTATTCGCAGCTTCTGATACAAAAATGAATCAAATGCTAGTGAGTATTAAGGATGTTCAGGAGACTAATCATGGAATTAAAGACTCCGTTATGCTACTAACTGAACAAAACAAGCAGATGAAAGAAGAGATTGAATGTCTGAAACTTCAAAGAAAAGAAGACAGGGAATACATTTCTTTACTTGAAAATAAACTAGAGGATTTAAATATGTCGACTCGCAAACAGAACTTTGAGATGAAAAACGTCCCTCGTAAAGAAAATGAATCCAAAGAAGACCTGGTTGAGATGGTAATCCATTTATCAAAAACTATTGGCTGTGATGTTACGAGGAAGGATATAACGGACATTTACAGAGTTCGTGGCAAAAAGGAGGGTCCTAAAAATACGCCTATTGTGGTCGAAACTACATCAACATTTGTAAAATCTGACTTGATGAGGATGTCTAAGAACTACAATATCAAAAACAAAACTAAACTAACTGCTAAGCATCTCGGGTTCCGAAGGGATGAGGACGTTCCTGTTTATATCTCAGAAAATCTTACAAGCAAAGGAGCTCGATTGCACTTTTTAGCTAGGGATCTTGTGAAAAGTAAAAACTACAAGTTCTGCTGGACGGCATACGGGAAAGTGTATGTTAGAAAAACTGAAAATTCACCAATCATTACTATTAAGTCCGAAGCTCAGTGCACTGAACTTTTGAACTCCACATGACTAGGCTTCATTTCTATTTTTACTGTGTTTTATAAAATATCTAATGGTTTAAGATGTAACGTTAATACTCACCTACACATTCATACACGCACACACATTCACAATACTCTCTCAACTCAGCTTCAGCACATTCATTTTGTACAAACAATCAATTTACCTAAGTACTTAATAAAATGTTACACGTACGAGTATCTGCACCTTATTAACCCTTCTACGTTCAAAATGACAACGATAAAATTATTTTTGTTCAAGAAAGCACACTTTTTACAACAAACTAATAATGGATAGTAATCTTAGTACTATAACAGACTTGGACAAACTTGAAATTGCGTCTGCTATCAAATGTAATATTGAAGAACTACATAATCATCTCCAAATTAAAAGCAATGATTTCACAATCATCTGTCAAAACATCAGAAGTATATACAGTAATTTAGATGACTTAATTATTAACCTTATACCACTTAAATTTAAACCTGACATCATTATTCTTACAGAGTGCAGATTACAAAGTGATAAAACAATTCCCAAACTAGATGGTTATTCTGAGCACTTTACCACTGTTAATATCAATCAGAATGATGGTGTTGTTGCCTATATTAAAAATACTCATAAAATTGACGTCAAAGAAATAAGGCTTCAGGATGCATCATGTCTTCAAATAAATCTAGAAAATTACAATGTACTTGGTATTTACAGATCACCATCAGTCAAAAACGCTGTGCCATTTGTAAACTCCCTATGTTCACATTTAGATACTATTAAAAGCCATAAAAACATTACTATAACTGGTGACATAAATATAAATTTAATAATTAAGGAGAATGAACTAGCTTTCGAAAGGATTAATAGGCATACATACCTCAATATGCTAGCCTCTCTTGGTATCATGCCTGGGCACAAACTACCGACTCGATCAGACGGCTGCCTAGACCATTTTATGATTAAAACGAGTCAAAACAGCATTATCGCACAAATTGCTGTCTTGAATACAACTATAACTGACCATGAAATGATTTTGTTGGCATTATCAAATTTCAAATGTAGCGCAGTCCCTTATACTCATAAAACATTTATAGACTACAGTGGAGCTCTACAAAGTTTAACTAATCAAAATCTTTCACAACTTCTGTTTTGTAATAATCCCAAATTGCTTTTAGACCAACTGACAAAAGCAATTTCTGAATCATTGCTGGAAAACACGCAGACTACTCATGTTCCTAAAAATAAACGTATTATCAAGCCGTGGATAACCACAGGTGTACTTCGTTGTATAAGAAACAGGAACAAGATGCAATTAAAACTACGTAAAAACCCTAACGATGACATACTAAAAATCACTTACAGGCGGTACCGCAACTTTTGTAATAGTTTAATTAAAAAACTCAAAAGAACATACGAGACGAACTTACTTGCAACATCTACTAAAAATACTAAATGCTTATGGAAATCAATTACTACAATTACAAATCACAAAAAAACTAATACAGATAACACAAATCTACTGAATATCAAACAGACACCTGAAACGTCAGTAAATCACATAAACATGCATTTTGCTAATGTTGGAGAAAACTTGGCCTCCAGGATCGCTCCCCCACAGACCCAAGGCACAACAGATGGTACTTGTACAATAACTCAACCGAAACAGACGAATTCCTTTGTATTATTAGACACAGATACCGATGAAGTGGAAAGAACTCTTATTAGTCTAAAATCATCGAGTGCTTCTGGCTGGGATGCTATTCCTACCGCTTTTCTAAAGCTAGCCAAAAATGAAGTAGTGCCTATCTTGACTCATCTGATTAATCTTTGTTTTGGTGCTGGAGTTTTTCCTTCTTCTCTTAAGAAAGCTATTGTAACACCGGTGTACAAGAGTGGAGACAGAGACAATGTATGCAATTATAGACCAATATCGGTATTAACTATATTTTCAAAAATCATCGAAAAAATTATCAATATTAGACTCATTAGTTATCTCAACAAATATAACATAATATCCGAAAGACAGTTTGGTTTCAGACAGAATAAGTCAACTGAAGATGCTATAACAGCTTTGACTACCATTATAGTAGATCAATTAGATAAAGGAAATAAATGTCTCACCGTATTTTTAGATTTAAAGAATGCTTTTGACACAGTCTCTGTCCCCATTCTTCTACGAAAACTTGAACACATTGGTATAAGAGGTGTACCCCTAGAACTATTTAGAGATTATCTGACTAATCGAAAGCAATGTGTTAAAGTAGGTACGCATACGAGTGAATGCTCTAGCATCAATTTTGGCGTCCCTCAGGGGAGCGTACTTGGACCAACACTTTTCTTAATTTATATTAATGACTTGCTTAACCTTCAGTTAGTTAATGCTACAGTATTCTCTTACGCCGACGATACTGCGATTATTTTTAGTGGTGCTTCATGGCAATCTATTAGTGCGGATACTGAAGCGGGGCTTACTGAAGTTGACACTTGGCTAAAGCACAATTTACTCACCCTAAATTCACTTAAAACAAAATATATTTGCTTCACCATAAATAAATCCACACAACCTCCCTCAGACTTTAAAATACAAATACATAATTTAAACTGTAAAAGTGAGGAAGGTGATTGCACATGTACTAATATAGAAAAAACCTCTTCCATCAAATATCTCGGCGTCATTGTGGATCAGCATTTATCTTGGCATTCACATTTAGAGACGATCACTAGTAGAATTCGTAAACTCATTTGGATATTTGTTAAACTTCGGTATGTTGCATCAAAATCGTTACTTAATTTAATCTATATTGCCTTAGCGCAGTCAATTCTTACCTACTGCATTCCTGTCTGGGGAGGTGCAACTAAAGTAAAATTTTTACAAGTGGAAAGATCTCAGAGAGCCCTTCTAAAGGTAGCATACTTTAAACCACGGACTTATTCCACTTGTAAATTATACTCAGATTGTGACTTGTTGTCAGTAAGAAAACTTTATATCCTTCATGCAATCCTAAAAGTGCATAAAACACTAACCCCTGATCCGTTATATAAATCTAAACGTAGAAAGGTAGCAATCCAAACTTCAAAAACTGTAAGTGTAAAAAGTAGTTTTGCTAGACGACAGTTTAATAAACAAGCAACACATTTGTACAAATTAGTGAATGAAGAAATAGACATTTACATGTTAACTAAGTACGCTTGTAAAAAAAAGATAGTAACTTGGCTGAAATCTCTAAATTATGATGAAACAGAGTCCCTTATTGAATATAAAAATGAATAAATCTCATTAACTGGACAAACACTAATGAGTAAACTCAAAACATTATTCCGAATTACACTTGCACACTACTCTTGCTTTCACACAAACATACTCATATATACTCACGCACGTACTCATACACACACACACGCGCACGCACCACACACACACACACACACACACACACACACACACACACACACACACACACACACACACACATACACACATACACATACACATACACACACACACACACACACACATATTCAACTTATACATATACATACCTTAAATTACCTAAGTCCTAAATACCTACATTTTAAAATTGTTATGTTAAATGGTAAATCATTTAATAGGTACTGCTCTACAATGGCTATGGAAGAGTGTGCCCTTCTAATACAGGTGTATTCCACTTAACAGAAGGCCACAATCACAAGTTTTTATGTACCAAATTGTTAAAGAAATAAACATATTTTATTTATTATTTATTTATTTATCTACTTAAAATAATTAACACAACCTAGATTTTTATGCAAGAGTGCCTTTATTTAATATACTGTTAGGCTGTATAGTTGGATCGATGTATAAATTATATTTTTAGTAAGTCTTAGGCTTCTTCATAAGTAGATGGCAGCAGACTGCTTTAAATAGGGAGCTATATAAATGTCACCAAGTTCCGAACACACCCAGTGTTACTTACCTTGCGAAAGCCTAGTTCTAATGCGTGTTCAAAAGCTCCTCAAAGTCCCTATTACGTCATCCACAGGAAGAGAACCTATTCCCTATTGTAGCCAGAAAACAACACGTTCTCGCTGTAGCGTCTCGAACTTTTTTACAATTTGTACGTCGGTCCAACGAATATAAAATTTCTCGATATCAAAATAGTTTTCCTATTCGCTCCAAAGACGAATCCCTAACAGAACTGATATTTAATATTTTGAAGTATCGACGCATGTTTTATTTGATTGATCGCTGAATAATTAATATATTAATAATAATGTATTATAGATTTATTATATTGAAATATATTTTTAGAAAGTACGTGTGTTTTGTTTCATTGTTGTATTTTCATCCAAACCATGGACGAAAAATACAGAGAACCGACAACCCCATATAAAAAGCGTACTCTGCTAGAATACCAAAATCCTGTATTATTTCTAGATGTCGCTACTATCTCGCCCGCAAGCCTTACAAAGGTGCTGGGTACTTAGGCTGACGACGGTATCCACGGAAAAATAAGAGATGGCGCTTGATTGTTCGTAGAAAATGAACGTTTATACCGCCATCTTTCTCAAATTAGGGTCAGTTCAGGCAGAGGAAAAATCCTCGCGCGGGCTCAAGCTTCCTCTAGCCGCAATTCACACCGAGCAAAAATGCGCTTAGACGGTGTGTCATCGAAAGAATGCTCGAGACCGCGAGAGGACGCGCGAGCCGACGCGCGGAAATTCACCGGGGTTGCGAATACATACAAATATCCCCGTAAATACACGGCGACGATCCGCGAGCACGTCAGAACTTGCTCGCGCGGTTTCGGACGTGCTCGAGGCCTCCCGGGCAGGCGCGAGGACGTGCGCGTCCCAGTCGCGAGCATGCGCCAAACGACGCTTGAAATCTCCGCCGATATTCATACAATTTTATACTTTAAGCAATAGTAATACGGTTGTAATTTTAATGGAACTAGTAAATTCCGCGAGCATTTTTCCGCTGAAATGACCCATAAGTATGCAGATTGTCATTCCTTTGGTATTTTTCGTGTATGCCCGAATTCAATAACTTACTGAATAGAGACTATGGATGTCCGTATGAATTGAGGAGCCACTTCCGATTTTAGGAAAAAGCATACCACCCCAATTCACCCCATTTAGTATGTGATGAGATAATTTTAAGGTGAATATATAAGCAAATGGCCTTGAAGTGTTAAATAAAATGTCAACTCGTAAATATGGTGATAATTTCCATATTGCTCTTCGTCATGCACTAGATAGCCCTTTAAATTATTTTATGAACTGCCGTTGAAACTATTATTGGTGATCCGTCTAGCTTTGAAACTTGCCGTGGCCACTTTTGGCGGAGCCTAAACGGACTAATGTAAATACTTTCAACGGTGGTTCATAAAATAATTTAAAGGGCTATCTAGTGCATGACGAAGAGCAATATGGAAATTATCACCATATTTACGAGTTATCAATTTATTTCAAATGAGGGCGCCACTTCAAGGCCATTTGCTTCTATATTCACCATAACTGGATACGCTCGAAACAATATCTAAATTAAAAATATGTGATAAAAAAAATCGCCACGATTTCCGAGCATTGTAATGCTGTATGAATCAATAATTAAATTACATAAGTGGCATTTCTAGGCTACCGGTCAGTAAATGGAATGTTTATGCAGAATGTACCTATACTTGGGCAGAAGTAGTGGTAGGTAAATATTGCAACAATGTAATATGATATAGTGCGGTGGTAAATCTTTCAGCATCTTTTTGTATAAATATTTAATACCATCCAAAATCACAGGACTATGAAAGCGCTCTCCGGAAGCTTACGTAAAACATCCATTAAATCCAACATTTAAGTTCATGGGATTTTAAACTGAAACGCACAATCATCGACGTCTCCAAGCAGCGATTACGGCGAGTGCATCGAAATTACTTTAAATGCAATGGCTGGAGTGCTAGAGTGGAACGAAAGAGAATATTTACAGGAAATACAATCTACATACAAAACTATAGAAGAGATGGGCGGACTGAAAAATTGCTATTTAACTGTCAGGCAGAGTTCTTAGTGAGTCTGAGTGGGAGTTTTAGATGGTTGAATGAGTGACCACACTTACTTCCCTGTCATTTTTCTTCTTCGTCTAAGCGCATTCCCGGTTGCATCCTCAGCTATGCTGCTTCGGAGCCCGGTGTGCGCTTTCCCGCTTTGCCGCGGTGCTCACCCAAGGATGCCAAAGACCTTGAAAAATGGAGAACAAATAGCCGGAACAGTTTAAATGATTTGGCTATAGTTTTACGACCGGCCGCTTACCTGACGTTAACCCTCTTTGGGAATGCATTTGTGCAAAAAGTTTTACAACCGGCCGACGCCCGACGTAAATCGTCATTGGGAATGCAATTGTAGTACGAGATGTTTGTGCTTAGTTCTTTAGTCGCCTCTTACGACATCCACAAGAAGAGATGGTCCTGAAGAAGTGGTCTTATTTAAATCTGGAACCACACGGGTACAATAGACCACTCCCCTGTCATTAACAAGTTTATTTGCCAAACAAAATAAAAAGCCCCCGACTTCTAAGCGTTCACCCCCAATAACTTTTGAACGGCTGAACCGATTTGCAACAAACATAGCTAAGAACCAACTCGACTCGACAGACAAGGCTTTTGACAAAAAAAAACCGCATCGAAATAAGTTTATTCGTGAGCTAGGATGCAACAGACAGACACAATGACACACACAAAGAAACGTCAAACTTATAACAGCCCTCTTTTTTGTCAGGGGTTAATAAATTAAATGGGTTTAAGGGGTAAGGAAGGTCTAGTCCTCATACCAAATATTTTTTTAAATCCTAACCGGCATTTACAATAAATAATTTGTTTAAAAGGTTAAAAAAACAAAGGATTCTACAATAGAACCTCAAGCGCAGCGAGGGATTCTACTGTATAATCCTATATACTTACAACATAATTTTAAGATTTTTTTTTGTTTAGTTCACGCTGCCAATGGGACTACACAATTTGTATTTTTTTAGTTCTTACTAGTTTTAATTTAATTTAAAATTTTAAAATAGATAGGTACTAATAAATATATTCAAAGATACACTAAAATTATGTGGATAAAACTTTCAATGCAACTATTCAGACTGCCTCGCCGCCCGCCGCAGCCTTTCTCTGTACCGAGCTTTAGAAGCTCGCGACCGAAACTAAAGTTTAACAAAGCTGCTCAACAAATCATTACATTCTGCTTAAACTTCGATGAATCGCCCGTTTTTATGCATTTTACTCAAGGCGACGGAGCTTTTCCTGCTCATTTACTAATGGAGACTTTAGAAGTAACAAGATCGATTTATTTCGTCCTATTTTTAAAAGATCGCTGACTTTTTATGGTTCCTAGTTTTGTTCCAACCTAATACTTTTGGAGTTTCGTAAGAAAATTTACTACAATCAACTACTGTGACATTTTACAATGAAAAAGTGAAAAGGTTATGGAAAATCACTATAGTTAATGCATATTTTACAATCGGTATGTCCGGTAGATACAGGTTGATTTTATTTTGCACTCCTCAGCTACATTGAAATATTGTAATCAGAATCATTAAAAAAACTAAACCTATTAATAAAATATTTTTTGTAAAAAAATTCTTCCAAATTTATAATAAATGACTAACCTCCTCAGACACGTCCACAAACGCAGTCATCTCTTAAAATTAGACTTGTTGAGAGCCCAAAATGTCGGGCATGTTAGGAATCAGAGGAGATAATGAGACACATTATGTGTAGCTGCGACTCGATGTCTGGTAAGCGCATGGACCTCTTCGGATCAGCATATCCTGAGTCAGAGGACTACAGGCACTACGCACCAGGAGATATTCTGAAGCTTATGCAGTCCTTCTTCAGAAATCCCAAGGCGGGTGAGTAAGGCAAGAGGGTAAGTACAATATAACCCAAAGGTTCGACGTGCTTCCCAATGTGGACCCCAAATGCAATCCTCGCTCGCTGGTCGCCGCTCGCCGCGAGCCTGATAGCGGGTAGGTACAGTGGGCCACATAGAAAAGTATACTCTATACCTCTATACTATAGTGGTATACTATTCTATGTGGCCCACTGTACATGGTACATGATACATTTGACAGAATATGTATTTTGTACTTTCCTTGAATATCGCTACGAGGTTTAAAATCACAGCCTGTATATATACACGGGCCGTGTGGTATCAGCTATTATGTTTTGATATATAGATAGGTGTGGTTCCCGGCAGAGTAGAAATATTAGGTCCTTACATATGAAATTTCCGATTTTCAATACTGGCAACTTAAAAATCAAATATCTTGCGTTTCATTAGGAATTCCAAATTCAAATTTATTTCGAAATAAAGCCAGAAAAATATTGTTTTAAAATTCGTATTTCATTTGTTTTAACATCATTTGTTTGAGTTTCAACATTGCTATAACAACAACTATGGACAAATTGAAAATTCGCGGTATTTACGAATACGAGTTCCACCGTGGCACCAGTGCTGCAGAAACGACTCAAAGAATTAACGACGTGTATGGACCAGGCACCGCTAACGAACGAACGGTGCGTTTTTGGTTTCAACGTTTCCGTTCTGGAAATTTCGATTTACACAATGGGCCTCGTGGACGACCTGATACTCAAGTGAATAACGAAGAATTGAAGGCGATAGTGGAAGCGGATCCATCTCAAACCACTTCTGAATTAGCAGCAGCCTACGGCGTAAGTGACAAAACGATACTCATCCACTTGCGCCAAATCGGAAAAATTAAAAAACTCGAAAAGTGGGTACCGCACGAATTGACTGAAGCAAACCAACAAACACGCGTTGCTTGCTGCGTTTCGTTGCTTAATCGCCACAATAATGAGGGGATTTTGAACCGTATCGTGACTTGTGATGAGAAATGGATCCTGTACGACAATCGGAAGCGATCATCACAATGGCTTGACCCTGGAGAACCGGCAAAACCTTGCCCTAAGCGAAAACTGACCAAAAAGAAGATTCTGGTTAGTGTTTGGTGGACCAGTGCTGGTGTTATCCACTACAGCTTCTTGAGATCAGGCCAGACGATTACTGCAGACTTGTATTGCCAACAATTGCAAACAATGATGGAAAAGCTCGCCATTAAACAACCGAGACTGATGAATTGCTCTAGCCCACTGCTCATTCAGGATAACGCTAGACCACACACTGCACATCAAACGATCGCCACGTTAGAGGAGCTGCGACTGGAACCTCTGCGTCACCCACGATACTCTCCAGATCTTGCCCCAACCGATTACCACTTTTTTCAAAATTTGGATAACTTTTTACAAGGAAAAAAATTCAAATCTGATGAGGCAGTCAAAACCGCCTTCAAACAGTTCATAGACTCTCGCTCCCAGGATTTTTTTTCCAAAGGTATCAATGATCTGCCTATAAAATGGCGGAAGTGTATCGATAACAACGGCGCATACTTCGATTGATTAAATAATAATTTCATTAGAAAAACTTGTTTCACTTTTTTGATACTAAACGGCAATTTCATATGTAAGGACCCAATAGGACCACTCCAAGTCTTCCCGTGGATGTCGTAGAAGGTGTTTAGGAAACACAAGCTAAACTAACCTTACAATCATCTATGAGACGTCTCCAACTCGTCTGGCCAGCGTGGAGAGTGTAGGCCAAATCCTCTGGCTGCTCTGGCCAAGTATGGTTCTAGTAGTACAGAAAGGGTCGTGCTCCTGCAGTGGATACTAAAAAAGACCTGATGATGATAAGGACGATATTATGTTTTGATATTTGCCTGATAAATATTAAAAAAATTGCCACAATCCCTTAAATTCCTATTGTAGAGGTCGAACAAAAGCTCGATTGCAAAGTTTGCTAGCACGCATTCATCGGTATTGTATCGATATTATTCATTCGATTCCGGCTCGAAGTCTCGACATATTGCGAGCAGACGCCAGACTTGCAACTTTTCAATCTTTTGAAAGCTTTTACAGACTTCTTGAATGCCGTAATCTGGGCTAGTTGAGACTGCTTCTTTCATTAGAAAATGTTTATTTTGCTTTTTAGAGAAAATAAAGTATTAAGTATAACATCACAGTTCTGTTTCTATTATCAGCCTATTATAGATACTGCTCCACTGCCTCCATGATCCAGTGGTTAAGGCATTTACCTTGTGATCCGTGAAAAATTGTGTCAGTCTGGTTATGATATTGCTGATATTGCAGGCTTGAATCACCTGATATCCGAAAAGAAATAGGATTCCGTGCTTCGGAAGGCATGTAAAGCTGTGGGTCCCGAACGCCATCTAGCGTTTGTATAAATTAACCCTTGGATTGGTGCTGGGCTGTGGAGGTCAGACGGTAGTCGCTCTGTGTAAAAACCAGTAACCTCGTCAAATAGTTACCGCTGCTGAGGATGCTAATTGCAACCGGGAATACGCTCGGATAAAAATTTAATAAAAAATAAAAAATATGTATCTTTATTATCATAGGATAGTTATAATCTACTTCGTCTAAGCGCATTCCCGGTTGCATCATCAGCTGTGCTGCTTCGGAGCCCGGGGTGCGCTTTCCCGCTTTTTCTTCTCCAAATATAATGTGCATGTCAAATGGTCACCCAAGGATGATAAAGACCTTGTAAAATGAAGAAGAAATAGCCGGAACACTTTAAATGATTTGGCTATAGTATTACAACCGGCCGCTTACCGTGTAGCACATTATTTTTTCATCTCCATCTATGAGAAAAAGAAAATATAAACCTATAACGAAAGTAGAATACCTACATATACCTAATCAGAGTTTAACAGACAGTTACTAACCTTTATTTAGTGGCGTTTTCACTGAAGAAGTACTATATAAATATTTTTCTAGGACCACCACATCTTATACATTTTCCAGTCATTAGAATCGTTTCATTACTTTTCCTTGTGTGTAATTCTTTACCTATTTAAATATGTATATTATACGTAAACTTCATACTTATTTACTATCGGCCTCATTAATAAATAACTCACATTTAAAATAGTATAAGTAAAAATAATAGTTCCTAAAATTACTATTGAAATCAAAGACAACAATTGCGCGTTTTTATTGGTTTTTAATAATATATTGCTTTGAAGCAAGAGAACCAAACAATTTTGATCTAACTACGTGATCCATGACGTGTTGTATTCCAATTTAATAAAAATACGACGTCGTTGCCTATATTTTATAATTTTAAAACTAAATTCTTGGTTTTTTTTTGCTGACTGCCAGTATTGTTTTTGATTCTACATTCGTGTTCGGTTTTCAAATGTGTTTTTACGCCTAGGGAATTTACTTTTTACTTTTCAGTGTGGTGCCGCCACCTATCGGCTATTTATAGTAGATTGTGCTACAAGGCGTAAAGGTAATAGTTTTAACGCGAGGGTTTTACTTTGAATCCAGAGTGAAACGAAGGATGCCACAATAGAATAACGAGCGTAGCGAGGGATTCTACGGTGGAATCCTGAGTGAAGCGAGGGATTCAAGTATATCGCCCGAGATAAAACTATTACCGTACACCGTGTAGCACATTCTTCTTTTCATCTCCATCTATGAGAAAAAGCAAATATATACCTATAACGAAAGTAGAATACCTACATATACCTAATCAGAGTTTAACAGTCAGTTACTTACCTTTATTTAGTGGCGTTTTCACTGAAGAAGTACTATAAAGATATTTTTCTAGGACCACTACATCTTATACATTTTCCAGTCATTAGAATCGTTTCATTACTTTTTCCTTGTGTGTTAATTCTTTATATATTTAAATATGTATATTATACGTAAACTTCATTTTTTTTTACTATTGGCCTAATCAAGAAAAACTATTAGGTTATTTTTTAAATGTAAGTAATACATTTAAAAAATAACCTAATAGTTTCATAATAAAATGACTATTTAAATCAAAGACAACTTGAGCGTTTTGATTGGTTTTTAATAAATTATATTTTGTAGCAAAATTTTGACCTACAGGTATCCACGTAAAACAATTTGAATTCCAATTTAAAAAAATTATGACGCCGTTGCCTATATTTTATAATTTTAAAATAATTTTCTTCTTTTTTTTTGCTGACTGCCAATATTATTTATGATCTCACATTCGTGTTCAGTTTTCAAATGTGTTTTAACGTCTAGGGAATTTACTTTTTACTTTTCAGTGTCTAGAGAATTACCAGTGACTTTAGCCCCAAATATTTGGGATTAAATCATCGTTTTTCGAATAAATGAGATGAAAAATTATTTGTTAAATAAGCAAGGTATATGCATACCTAATCCTTTTTTTCCTACTACCCTTTTTTGACGTGTGTCTTAAAAATCATCGCTCGACCGCGCCCGCGAATCAAAAAGAACAGTCTTTATATAACCGCCGTACCGCCAAGAGCTGTCTTAGCTTCTTGCCCGCTTTTCGCTGGTGATGTGAACAACCGTTGTTCATAAGCCATATCAGTCCCGCTGTTTCAAAGTGGTGACTTCAGTGTGTAGACAATCAGCATAAAGAAACATTAGCAGTGTGTGTGCTCAAGTAGGTGTGAACTAAAACTGTGAATCCACGTGGCAGATAGTTCTGGAGACCTCCGGAAGTTGCTGACCGAAGATCCAAGAGGTAAGGCCACGTCATTCCTTCATCCCCCCTTCTTGCTTTTACCTTGCTGTCTGTGTTTTCTTTATCTAGTTATCGAAGGTTCGCTTACTACACGCGCGTCACCACAGT
This sequence comes from Acrobasis repandana, assembly GCA_963576875.1. Lineage (NCBI taxonomy): Eukaryota > Metazoa > Arthropoda > Insecta > Lepidoptera > Pyralidae > Acrobasis > Acrobasis repandana. The sequence goes on along the minus strand of OY756230.1, from coordinate 1,263,652 downwards.
GTCTAGAGAATTACCAGTGACTTTAGCCCCAAATATTTGGGACAAAAACATCGTTTTTCGAATAGATGAGATGAAATAGATATTTACAAGTATAATATCTCTTAATAATAGTCACTTTTTTTGTTTTGCACAAATGTTAACGTCAAAGAGTTACTTACAGGTAGTAAAATTACATACCTATCTTTTAGCGTCTATGGCTAATACATTTATTTCTGTGTTTCCTAAAGGCTGACTGGTAGAAAAGAGAATGTATTAGCATTAAGTCCACCTTTTGTACCATTGTGGTCAATAAAATTTAATAAATAAATAACTAAGTAGCGAAATTAGCCCAGAGTTCGTCGGCCATGTGGTAGACATATCCTACCGAGTTCTAAGTACAGAATACAAATATAGGTATCCTCCCTCTGAGGGAGAGGCCTTTGGTCCATCAGTAGACCAAAAAAGCGAACCGAAAAAATACTTATTTCTGGTTACCATATCTTAAGATTCCCATTTCCTCAGATTTTCGTTTCAACAGATTCCCATCGATCGCAAAACCTATTAAACTAGGTAAATGTTATTCAAAACACGAGATTATCAATGGCGGTGCATGTGCATGGCTGCATAATGCATAATGGGACGTAGCATATTGTTATCCAGATGATCGCTGAGGTGAGCGAGTGACGGAGTGCCGTGCGGGTCCACTGTCCCACGACTTTGGTACTTTTACACTTGGTATTTGTTGTTGTTGGTGGTTGGTTTGGTACTTTTTTTATGGGGTATTTTTTCCAGCGCGCAAACAATTACCAATATCTTCTTCATTGTAGCTCGAGGTGCGCTTTCCCGCATTTTCTTCTCCGATTATAATCATCATTATCATCCGAGCGTATTCCCGGTTGCAGCCTCAGCGGTAACGCTTTAGAGCCCGGGGTCCGCTACCTGACCTAGGTGATTTGACGAGGTTACTGGTTTTACACAGAGCGACTGCCGTCTAACCTCCGCAACCGAGTGTGTGAGTTATTTATGCTCGGATTTATTGATTCGTTAGTAGTAATCATAAATGTTACTCCGCTTGTATGAAGCGCCATACCTGTGGTACTTTTAGTTAATAAAATAATTACAAAAATATATAAAGAAATATCAACAATGGAAATAGTGGTTACGCCCTGGATTAGCGCAGTGTAGCAGGGCGCCTCGCACGCTCGCGGTTGGTACACAGCGGATTAAAATATACCACACGGAGATAGCTGCGGAGATATGGCTGCCTTTTTAATTATTACAACTTACCTTAGACCATTACAACAATGTTTTCTTCTTTCGTGACCTTTCACTTTCAATAAAAATGTACAAGCATTAAACATGGTACGGTAGGTACATAAGTAATACAGATCTCAAATGATTTAAGAACCCCCTTACCCTAAACTTTCCCATACAAACGTAGTCTACGTTTTATTTTAAAACGACATGTCAGATTTCGGTAAAAATTTGTAAGTTTAAAGAAATTGCATATATCTAGGGTTGTAATTGGGTTTCACAGTCAAAGTATGAACTTGAAAGAAAATATAAGGGTGTAAAACTTTTCCATACTGATGGTCAAAAATGATATAATGCACTATATTTTCTTTCAAGTTCATATTTTGACTTTGAAAACAAATTATAACCCTAGATATATGCAATTTCTTTAAAGTTACAAATTTTTACCGAAATCTGACATGTCGTTTCAAAAAAAAACGTAGACTACGTTTGTATGGGAAACTCGGATTTGGTCTAGGGTAAGGAGACTCTTAAGTGCGCATGTTTAGTCAAAATATTTATTTTTAGGGTTCTTTACCCAAAGGATGCCAACGGGATCCTATTACTGTGACTCCGCTGTTTGTCCGTCTGTCCGTTCGTCAGTCACAGGGCTCTATCTATTGAACCGCCATAGCGAGACACTTGAATTTTCACGATATAAAATCACACACAAACAACAAAAATAAGATAAAATGAAAAATTATAGGGGGTCGTTATACAAGAAACGTACGTCTTTTTCAATGTTTTAAACCATTGTACGGAGGTACGGAACTTTTCATGTAGGTACGAGTCTGACTCGCACTTGCTCGGTTTTTTTAATTACAGTAAGGTTACAGCAGTTACCTTTATTTGAGAATTAACGAAAGTTGCCTCCTTACAAACTACGCTGTACTTATTTACCATTTATTTTTTTGGATGCTGGCCTGGGAGATAAGAAAAGACGCGGAATGTACCAGCTACTTTTCTTCCCGTGCAGATCGTAAACGCCGATTGAGAGAATGGGTGAAAAGCATCCCGTCACTGTATTAGTTTTCATGGCAACACTCACGGAGAACGTGGCTTAAAGCTAAACTAGAACATAATCATATGCGAAAATAAAAAAAAGTTGTACCTATTTACTTTTTTCCATCGAAATATAATTCTCTAGAAACCTAATGCTCCTACATTTACCGCTTCGATTCTGATTCCATTTACGCAAACAAACGAACAGTAATTACAACGAAACACTCGAACGCACACATAGACAAAGATGCATGCGATTGGTCGCGACAAGGTCACGCGTCGTTGTCGGTCGGGTGGGGCAGTCAACGCAATGAGCGGTGAGATACAACGCGTGGATGGTACTATTATGCAGTACGCTACGCTAAAATAAATAACCTAGTCTACGTGTTATTTTTTTTGAATAACTAATTTTCATGTCTGTATGGCTTCTACACCACTTCACGGCACATGACGGCATTTTTAATGAATCGATTATCGCAGAAACACAGCTATATTTTCAAAGGAAACTTCTTGCGACGCAACCGCACGACTCGAGTGTCACGGCGAACTGTCGCGCCGCGCTGTTCATATTTTAGGCCCCGCCCGCCGCGGTACATATCGCGTGGAATGATTTTTCGGGATTACTTACGATTCTAGTGAATTATTGTTCGTAGCTTTTTTCTTAATTTTTATCATACCTACTGACTTTTCCAGGTTCCAAATATCCCTTGCAGAGCAAATATCGAATAAAAGACGACGTACGTCTCTCGCTACTCTTTTGTTGTTCACAAACTCGCGATATTGAGGAAGCGAGGCCCGCGTCATGTCAGCCTGTTACGAATATTTATAAGGTTTGCAAGGATCGTAGCAACTGGAGGTCCATAGTCTTTGCAGAGATTGTTTAAATTTTTTAATGGTGTAGGCATGCCTATCATGTCTCTATCCATAAGCTGAATATATAATGTATTAATGATAATATTATATATAAATCATAATTTATTTATAGTTTTATGTTAAAAATGTTATAAAATAAATCTTTTAATAATTTAATTTAATATTTAAGTAACTGGCATCTAGTGCCTCTATGTTTGCTGTGCCCTTACAGGGCGTCACTTGTACTGAAAAAATGTAAGATCTAAATGTAAAACAGTGATTTGCAATAAATAAATTATGAATTATGAATTATATCCTACCCCTATATACAGGCTGACTTTTAAACCACCAGCCAAATTTTTGGAGCAAGTTCAGTCCATGATACTGAACTACTTTCCATAAAAACAATTAACGAAAAACTAAAATAAAAATTCGCCTTTTCATACAAATCAGCGCTCAGTCAAACGGATTTTCTATGGGAAGACGAAAAATTTTCATCGATTTTTAATAACTTTTTTATAGAAATTTGTTCAGTATCATGGACTGAACTTGCTTCTAAAATTTGGCTGGTGGTTTAAAAGTCAGCCTGTATATGTATGTATGTATTTCATAAAGCTCTGCGGCGGAAGGTATCAAGATCGTAAATATTCAGCCCTATATAGGTGAGCCGTTAATTTTTGCGCCTTTTGCCGTGGAGACCTTATATAAGGCCTTGGGGTGCGGAGGCGCGTCCATTGTACAAAAACATTGCGGCCAGTTACTTTAGGCACCCTGCCCTGCGACTTTAGTGATCTGGGGTAAATTTTTTTGATATAAAAATAAAATATTCTACCTTAAATATCTATGAATAAATATATACTCGTAAGGACTTAAGGTGAAGATATAGGCAAATGACCTTGAAGTGGCGCCCTCATTTGAAATAAATTGTTAACTCGTAAATATAGAGATAATTTCCATATTACTCTACGTCATGCACTAGATAGCCCTTTAAATTATTTTATAAACCACCGTTGAAAGTATTTACATTAGTCCGTCTAGCTTTAAAACTTGCCTCCGCCAAAAGTGGCCACGGCAAGTTTTAAAGCTAGACGGATCACTAATAATAGTTTTAACGGCAGCTCATAAAATAATTTAAAGGGCTATCTAGTGCATGACGTAGAGAAATATGGAAATTATCACCATATTTACGAGTTATCAATTTATTTCACACTTCAAGGCCATTTGCCTATATCTTCGCCTTAAATAAACGTAACTTATGTAAGGACAAATCATGCCAAAGTTAGTTTTAAACTTGTATTATGGGATACTAACACAACGATACAATATTTTATAATAAATACATATATAAATAAACACTTAAGACCCAGGACAGTTTGAAAAAGACCTTTTTGTATTTTGCCCTGGCTAGGGATCGAACCCAGAACCTCCGAAGGACTAGCGTGTTAACCATTACGCCACGGAGGTCGTCATAACTTACTGAATTGTTTTTCCCAATTTAAATTCCCAACATGAATTCTCTGCGGTAATGAAACGTCGGATTGTTAACGACATAATAACGCGCGTTTGCTTACTAAGCAGTGAGTTACGACCAGTTAAACCACCAGTAAACGCGGGGGTGGATTTACCAGGTAGCTAAGACTGCTGTGGCCCGCGGTAGTGCAGCGTAGCCTAAGAAAACGTTTAAGAGAAGTGTGACATTGACACCTGTTTGTCTACCATGAATTAATTTCAAGTTTAGTCTGTTAACTCCATATACAACGTGAAATTGACATATGCGTAATAAATCGACATAATAATAATAATAATGTTCGACAACTTCGTTCTAATGAGACTCGTCAGCTCTTTATCCCCCTTTTTCGGACTAATTTCATGTCAAACTCATTTTCTCTTCAAGCTTCACGACTCTGGAATGCTTTACCCGTTGATATTAGAGAAATTTCTACCAAATTCTGTTTTAAGAGGAAAGTCCACGCCCACCTTTCAAACTCCCTTTCTATATAAAGTCATCATCATTCAGTTCTTCTTTTCATTAGCTATTTGTTTGTTATTATATTTATTAGTATATGTATTGTGTAAGTAGGTATTTACTCTGATATATTTATATATAATATATATAATAGTGTGTATAAAGTACCTACTTAGTATTTTTGATGTAAGTATATAGGTATTTATAGCTTTTGCGCCGCACAATTTTCTCTGCTTATCCGTATGGTTGACTGGGAGAAAATGCTCTTAGCATTAAGTCCGCCATTTGTTAAAAGTATATTTTTGATCACTATAGTATAATAAAATTAAAATAACAGTCAATGAACAGAAGTGTGTAGCCGCCCGGGCAATTTGTATGGGAATGCCAATTTATTTGTTTCTTGACTGTTATTTTATTAAAATTATACTAATGGTAATCTAGTAAAGCCTGTAGGTCAATTTATTACGCATAGGTATGGCAATTACGCGTTGTATACAACATCTAAGTCAGTGGATCACCGAGATATGTCTCGACCATCCATTGACTGATTCAGTTCATGTTCGAACATTAATAAATATTGGTGCTTGGTTGTCTTCTCACTTACAAAATTTAAGTTCCGATTAATATCGAGTTATTCATGCATCAAATGGCTTTAGGTAGCCTTAAAAGATGTAATACAGCTAGATCCTATTCTGTGTATATTTGATGCGCAGTTCCCTACATTTTGGTCATCTTATGGGGTGGCAATTATGGTAAGCCCGGAGCAATAAATGTTTAAAATAAATACGCTACGGTAACCGTCCTTTTAATACCACTTCATGGGGAGAAGGGAAGTAACTGCCGAATTGATATATTTTTTCGTTTAAGCGTCTGAAAATTACTTGTTGGTCTGCAGAATATATTCTTGTAATTTATTAGTTTGAGTAGGTACATAAATTACCCTCTATGGATGGATTTAATGGCAAAGCGGCATTTTTTTTGTTTAATTTTACAAATACAGCATTATTGTAAATAAGTGTTCATAAATCACTTTTAAAAGTAGGTTGCAGCTCTGTAGCAATTCAAAGTGCTAAAAGTAGCCGGCTTTTTTAACTGACTTCAAAAAAGAAGGCTTCTTTTTGTATGTATGTTACGCGATTCTTATTTTATTTCAAAGAATTTACCACCAATGAAATGTTATAGGTATATAATATTGATGTATTATGTGTAATTGCCCTAAGTGTTATATTGTCGTATTATATGTAAGTACCTTTATTGTCAGTTAAGCTCTCTCTATTGGTTATGACAATAAAGGTAATTACATATATCAGTTAGGGCACTTAGGTACACATAATACGTAAATATTATATATAAGACTTCACCAAGCTGGTTCCATATTAATTTGGTGAAGACATGATCTTCTTCTTTAACTTAGAGCTTGCTCTTGTCGGTGGAGTAAGGTGGAGATGCCTCCATTCCTCTCTTCTCTCTGTTATCTTTTTAATCTTGAAGACATGATGAAGTCGGTCCTTGATATGCCAGACAGAAAATTCAAAGCTTATGTAAAGAAAGTACTTTGTGAGAAGGCTTATTATAGGTCCGATGACTATCTTAAAGACAAAAAGGTCTGGCTTGTGCTTGGCGCGGGTCCCTCTTAAAGGATTGTATACTTAAACATGTCATAATTTAGGTACATTGGTACATACTAAATTTACAAATTGACATTATTTTAAATTTCGTAATTCTTATAATTCAATTTAATTATGACATAATAAACAATGTAATCTCTGTCCATCTATATAACTAATTTTAAGTTTTTAGTTTGTTAGTTGACGTCTTTGGAGAAAACGTGCAGTGCAGTTTGTTGCCGCTTCTTCTGCACTTGCGCCTAGGAAGCGGCGTAAACTTAGCTTTAAGTAACGATTTGACGTCAACATTTGTGCAAAACAAAATAAAGTGACTATTATTAAGAGATATTATAAATATCCTATGATAATAAAGATATTTTGAATTGAATTGAATTGAGAACTTTTATTTGTACATATGGAAAAGATTCTTAAAGAAAACGAAGACGGTTGTTTTTTTTTGTTAAAAAAAATTATTTACCTGTTTGTGTATCCCACTGCTGAGTAAAGGCCCTAGTAGTATTATGTAGTCATCTAGATTTTAGAATTTCATAAAACATAATTATTTATTTTTGTTTTCGAGAAAGCAAAAAGCCAAACAAAGAAAGCGGCCAAGTGCGAGTCGGACTCGCCCATTAAGGGTTCCGTAGCAGCAAGTAACATAATATAAAAGTTCTAAAGGTAAATTGCGGTGTACGATTTATGACGTATTAAAAAAAACTACTTACTAGATCTCGTTCAAACAAATTTTCGGTGGAAGTTTGCATGGTAATGTACATCATATATTTTTTTTTAGTTTTATCATTCTCTTATTTTCAGTTTAGAAAAAAATGATATTAGAAACCTTAATATCATTTTTGAAGAACTATTCATAGATACCCCACACGTATTAGTTTGATGAAAACAAAAAAATTGAGTTTTATTTCTAAGTATGGGGAACCCCCAAAATTTATTGTTTTTTTTTTCTATTTTTGTGTGAGAATCTTAATGCGGTTCATAGAATACATCTACTTATTAAGTTTCAACAGTATAGTTCTTAAAGTTTCGGAAAAAGTGGCTGTGACATACGGACGGACAGACAGACATGACGAATCCATAAGGATTCCGTTTTTTGCCATTTGGCTACGGAACCCTAAAAAGCAAACGTCAATAATATTTCTGACTATACCAGCTTTCCACACCATTTTCTTAGATAAAGTAAGTCAGTTTCAATATCTTATATACAAATAGGTTGACTTGTATTTAGTGGACATAGATGACACGTGTGCCCGCGCCATGTGTCGACGTCATTAGGCGTTATTGGAAGAAGTGACGTCAGCTGACGCAAAGCGACGTTTGATTGACGAGGACGTGCGACGGAGAGGTTTAATTAAAATTACTGCTCATCTGGGTTTGCTCCTCTAATCATGGTATAATAAAATAAGGTTTTCTCTTCCCGTGACAGCTAGTCACGCGATTAGCCCAAGAATACGTCATCAGTGAGAGTGTTGCCATTGTGAGTGTTTGAGTTACCCGAGCAAAGCGCATTTTTAACTTAACAAACCAATTATGAATAATCTCCACATCACCCGGTTTGTTGACTGGTAGATAAGGCCTTAAGGCCTCAGTCTTTAAATCCTTCATTACACTTGTATTTGTGTCTGAAGTTTAAAAATAAACAAAACTGTACAGCCGCCCGGCAATTTGTATGGTAATGTGGATTTTTTGTATAGTGATCTAATATAGCCTGTGGTTCGATTTATTCCACATTTAAGTCAATTACACGTTCTAAATCGTCTAACAAAATATACTCAAGCTATTTCAAGGGTTGATTCAGTCCGTGATACTGAACAACTTTTCCCAAGAAACAAATATCAAAATGAGAAAATATCATTTATGGTTTCGGATCAGCTGATTGGTTTACTTGTATGTTCAATTCAATTCAAAATTCAAATCAATTCAAAATATCTTTATTATCATAGGATATTTATAATATCTCATAATAATAGTCACTTTGTTTTGTTTTGCACAAATGTTGACGTCAAATCGTTACTTACAGCTAAGTTTACGCCGGTTTATGGGGAGGTCAAACGGAAAGTTGTTCAGAAACGTGGATTGAATTCAATAAAAAGTTTCAGTATATTTTGTTAGTCCCTGTACAATACAGGTACTTCCATAGCAAACGAATTGTGCCACAAATGGTTGGTTATTAACAACAGCCAATTGAGCGATGTCCGCTTAATGTTTTGTTTGATCGGATAGCGCTGATTCACGGCGATTGCATTTATTTCGGGCATGTCTACATGAGGTCCAGGATTTTTGTTCATTTTGACACAAATTAGAGATGTTGTAGGATATAGCAACAAAATGCCTGCTAATGAAGATAAAGTGTGCCCGCAATAATAACACTGTTTCACTCCTTTTTAGGGTTCCGTACCCAAGTACGGAATGTATGCTATGTAGACCAACTGAAAGAAAAAGCAGGGGTCATGTCGTATCAAGCACTAAAAAGTAAGGCAGAGAACCGAGAAGTTTGGCGCATACTCCACCGACAAGAGCCACTAAGCTCTTAAATAAGAAGAAGAAGACCCAAAGGGTGCAAACGGGACCCTATTACTGAGACTCCGCTGTCTGTCCGTCTGTCTGTCTGTCTGTCTTACTGTCTGTCTGTCTGTCTATCCGCCTGTCACAGGGCTCTATCTCTTGAACCATAATAGCTAGACACTTGAAATTTTCACCGATTATGTATGTATTACTGTGGCCGCTATAACAACAAATACTAAAAATAAGATAAAGTTAAAAAATAAAGGGGGTCGTCATACAAGAAACGTGTTTCTTCAGCGTTTTAAAATATTGTACGGTGGTACGGAACCCTTTATGTACGAGTCCGACTCGCACTTGCCCGTTTATTTATGAGTCCTCTTTTACTTACTTTTACTTTACTGGTCTGGAGAAAGGAAAAAACCTAAAATGTACCAGATGAAAATGCGAACCATGGAATAGGTGATGCGGCTAGCAGCCCATCACTATTTTGATTTCTTTTTCCACCTTCTCGTCCACCATCACGCTAATAGTGGCCTTTGGGTTTTGCGGCCTTGAGTTCTGTCTTAGAGCCGCAAGACTCTGTCTGCCCCAGGGATAAAGACGTGATGGTGTTTGTATATATGTTTTTTACTGTTGTTAGCTAGGGACTCTTGCAATACTTTTAAAGCTCTGTGTTAGACTTCTCCTAAACTCCCTATTCTTATTTTAGCGCGTTCCCGGTTGTAACGGGGTGCTGCTTCAGAGCCTGGGGAGGTAGCCTGTGTACCTAATTCGTAAAAAAACTGAACAACTAATCGGGAACAAAAGTTATCTTAGACATTTTTCGCCAACCGTCCTTCTTCTTTTTCTTCTAAGCGCGCTCCCGGTTGCATCCTTTGCTGTGCTGCTTCGGAGCGGGCCGGGGTGCGCTATTCCGCTTTTTCTTCTCCAAATATAACATGCATGTCAATGGTCACCCAAGAATGCCAAAGACCTTGCAAAATGGAGAATAAATAGCCAGAACAGTTTAAATGATTTGGCTATAGTTTTACGATCGCCTAAGAACTGACGACAAAAATAAAGCATTTTTTAGGGTTCCGTACCCGAACCGTACCCGAGGGTGCAAACGGGACCCTATTACTGAGACTCCGCTGTCTGTCCGTCTGTCTGTCTGTCTGTCTGTCTGTCTGTCTGTCTGTCCGTCTGTCTGTCTGTCCGTCAGTCACAGGGCTCTGTCTCTTAAACCGTAATAGCTAGACACTTGAAATTTTCACCGATTATGTATAACTGTGGCGGATATAACAACAAATACTAGAAATAAAAAATAGTTAAAAATTAAAGGGGGCCGTCATACAAGAAACGTGTTTTTTTAGCGTTTTTAACTTGATCTTCATAATGGCATTAACTAGATACTTGAAATTTTTACCAATTATGTATTGCTATGACCAAAATAACAATAAATACTAAAAATAAAAGAAAGTTAAAAATTAAAGGGGGTCGTCATACAAGAAACGTGTTTCTTCAGTGTTTTAAAACATTGTACGGTGGTACGGGAACCCTTCATGTACGAGTACGACTCGCACTTGCCCGTTTATTTCTTCTCCACTTTAATTTATAATTTGAAAATAAGTAATTATTTTAAATTTTTTAAATTAAAACAAGCTTTTATCTTAAACAATGAACTAAAACGTTTAAAGTGCTCCTTAAAACTAAACAAAAAAAAGGAAAATGCAGCTAACCAATATTATTATTGTTTCGTTTAAAAAATAGTAACTTTTAAATTCGGATTTTATGAGAATAAGTCATAAAGTTCCAACCGAGGAACTCAGTGGCCCGGCGGGAGTGCGCATTACTAGCGCTTTCGCAAGTAAAGCGGCACCGGGCGTCCTTACTTGGATGGGTGACCACAAGTGGCAAAAAAATTTCTTGAGCTCCTCCGTGCTTCGGAAGGCACGTATAAGCCGTTGGTCCCGGCTGTCATCATTGTATGGCAGTCGTCAAGCTATGTCAGATGCCTTTAAGCAGCTTGAAAAATCTGACACCAGTGTTGGCCACTTACACACACGATAAACAACAACAACCGAGCTTATTTCCAATGAAATCGTATAAAAATATTTATTAACTCGTTATTTTCTACAAAAATACTCGTAAAACCAAACAAAGCGAGTGTGCGGGGGAGCCAAAAGCGAAAAATTACAGGATATCGTAGACTTATTACTAAAATGGACTATTTAACTGCACCTACTAAGAGTTAAAAGTTACAAAGGGCTATTATGTAAAAGATGAGACAATACTTATCACTGTTTTGTCCCGTTCAATTGTATCTATCTCCATATATTTCACTGAGTCGCTAGTTTACTCTTATTAGCCTAGTACTTGTTTATAAAGGAAAACATGGTAAACATAATTAAATGCCCAGGTGTGTATTATATGGCTGCATCCTTATAATCGTACGTGATGTGAACTAGGATATATAGTTAATTAATAAGCATTTTATATTTTGTTAATTTAGCACATCACGTACGAAACGGACGTGTAGATCTAAGGTTAACATTGTAAATATTTTTATATAAAAACCCGTTGTTATAATAATAAATCATCCATTACTCCGTCGCCACTCCTGGCCTATAGACGGTGATGGTTCAACCAAATCCATTGGGTTTCATTACCTCACCACTATACAATAGTGCAGTCGCTATATATTACAATACAGTAAATATGTAGCGACCACTAGGTCTAGTTAAGTTATGTCTAATTGATGCGTCAGGATTTTCTTAACCTAAAAAATAATAATTCTAACCTCCTCCATGTCCCGCTTCACACAAAGGTAATCAAAATAGTGATGGGTTGCTAGCTGTATCGCCTATTAACTTGATAAAGTATCTCGCCCGTTCGCTGAAGAGAAGTAGGTGGTATATCCCACGTATTTTATATTCTCCCAGACCAGCATGAAAGTTTTATTGGTCTATTTTTTATAAGTCTATGTAAAAAATAAAAGAACGAAAATTGCTAAAAATAAAAGTAAAGGAGTAAAATTAAAGCCAGTGTAATATCACACGTAGAAAGGGAACAATTTCCTCTGACCTTAGGGCTTCTAAGCCGAAAGACAAACAAAGGGATTTTGAATGTATCTCTTTTGGCCGACATAGACTTGCTACTTTCAACTTCAGCGGTCAGCAATCGATCATTTTCAGAAGCAAAATTAAACATCAATATTTAAAAACTGGAATTTTTCTTTTAAAATATGAAAGTTTAAAATGTTATAATTTGGATATTATTCAAGACAATCTTGAACATGGTACCTACAAGAATATAGGGTAAGGATTCCTTTCTCGCGATGGCCCAAGACTACGTCACGAATGTCACGATAAGTGTTACCACTGATTGTTCTTTTATTCTTTTCAGTAAAAGACACACTGGCAACACTCCTAAGTTAAACAACCGCTACCCATGGGCAATTGCAACACCATGGTTTTAACAAGAGCGTTGCCGGCTTTTAAGTGGGGGGGGGGGGGGAATGTGGGGGGTGGCTCCGGCTCTCTCACTCACCGAACGAAACATAGAAGCGGCGAAGCTACTACTCAGACGTCGATTTTCAGTGAGAGTGTGAGACTTCCCCGGACGAGCCGACCTTTTCATGCTACCTACTAGCAAAACCACAGACCATGGATCAAGTATATACATACAGATCTGTAAGCAAAACTGAGTTTTTACATTTAATTTATTGCACTATAAAATTAATGTACAATAGGTATAATCTTAAGGTGACGTGGGTTCACAATTTGCAAAACTGTGCGTGTTTTTGAAAAATCACTGTTATTAAACTACTACAGTTTATTCCTCAAAAAATGTACATAACAATCTTAAGGATTTTCTACAGACACCCACAATAGCCAAAACACGATTAAGCATTTTTGGCTCGATAGAAGAAAATCACAAACATACCTCTAAATTTGCCTTTATAATACGTCTTACTTTTTTATACGATCACCTTTTTATATGAAAATTATACCAAAAAATTTATTATCTATCCGTTTTGGCTAAAGAAAAAAATTTAAAAAAAAGGATAGATATTTAGATAATACATTTTTTGGTATAATTTTTATATAAAACGGTGATTGTATAAAAAAGTAAGACGTATTATCAAGGCAAATTTAGGCAAATTTAGAGGTATGTTTGTGATTTTTTTCTATCAAGCCAAAAATGCTCAATCCTGTTTTTGGCTATTGTGGGTGTCTGTAGCAAATCCTTAAGATTTTTATGTAAATTTTTGGAGGAATAAACTGTAATAGTTTAATAACAGTGATTTTTCAAAAACACGCACAGTATTGCAAATTGTGAACCCACGTTGCCTTAACGCTTAGCGCTGTCTACCAGAAAATACCTTTGGGACGTATAAGAGAAGTTTTGCCGGTAGCGTGGCTCTACCACAACAGTATTTAGTAGCTAGTCTGTCCCAGCTCTTTGTTTTTGTCTGTATTTTGATGTATTACACGTCGCGGACGGCGGACATCTTTCAGATACATGTGCTCCCAAGGATTATACTCTGTACTTTTTATTGCCGGAAGGGATTCCGGGAAAACATTGTTGCTTGTCAATTGTTTTGTGACACTTGAAGGATGAAACGTTTTGCTGTTAACCAATAAGACGTCATTATGCGTAAACTAACGTCAGGTAATCCATTGACGTCTGTAATAGAATTTAATTTAATAGAAAATTGATATCTCAAGTATTTCTGAGAATTACAAATAGACTGCCCGGTACGGGTTAGGTACTTACTATACTCGAATCTGTGCCTCAAGCTTTTAAAATATATGCCAAATAGCATACCTATTAATTATATAAGTAAATAACTTTAAGTCAAATACTTACTAGAATTTATTTTTAACTTTTTAACCGACTTCAAAAAAGGAGGAGGTTATCAATTCGACTGTATGTTTTTTTAAAATGTATGTTTGTTACGCGATATCTTCGCCAATTGTGAACCGATTTTGATGATTCTTTTTTTATTTAAAAGCCTTTACTACCAAGTTGGTCCCATTTTAATTTGGTGAAGAACTTTAGAGATATGGAAGAAACTCCTAAAAAAAATTGAAGTCGGTTGTTTTTTTTTGTAAATTTTTTTATTATTTAATAAATATTTTTTTCACATTTAGTTCATGTTTTACTTGTTAGTCAATATTTTCATCAGGCCCTTGATATCATTTAGAAGTGAAGTGCTCATCAAGACAAATTAATCAAGCCCAAACTCCCACCGAGTTTGTTAGGTTGTTTTGTCACAGAGATGCCATTGCCACCAAGGTCATTGGGACCATAATATTGCATTGTCACCCGACTTACATAAGTGTGTGATCAACTCAATCGAATAATGGGAAGTGGGTCTAATTTAGCTTGCAAGATTTGGTTACGGACACACAGACAATGGGACAGGTGAAACTATATAAAAGCTTGTAGTAATAAAAAGTAACACTTGAACCAAATAGGTATCTAAGTAATAAACTTAAATGTTTGGCATGTACGGCCAGAGTTTCTATTAAAAGATAAAAAAATGTAATTTAGAGAAAGTGGTTCAGTATCACAGTCCGATCCTGCCATTAAAAAAATTAATGTAAATTTTTTTAGACCCCTTTATACCTAAATAGATGATACAAAAATATATATACCTAATACAAAAGATTAAAATAATTGCGAGCAACGCTCGTTTATCAATCGCTATGTCACTAAGCGGATTACGTAAAGTAACGGCCGATCTATCGAATGTTGATAATTCGTTAATCTTATCTTTTTTTAGATATAGTATTTTTTAAGAGATTTAGGAAAATAGGAAAAAAAATCCATTCCCCTCTTTGTCTCCGAAATCACTGAGCCTAAACTTCGAAAAAAAAAAACCGGTCAAGTGCGGGTTGAACTCTTACATGAAGGGTTTCGTACCGATACCGGGATGATGACTGGGTCAGAAAAGTATTATTCCAATTAGTCTGTTAGTTAGATTATCCAAACAACATTTTTCAGTTTATCAAAAAAGTAAAAATTCACAAAGATACAGAGTATCTAAGTTCCAGAGTAAGGGCATGTGACGTCACCGATGTGTAAAAATCGTACGAAAGCGTGACGTCATGCGCTGTATCTTCGTCATTTGTTGTTTCTCAGAGAAAAGAAAAAATATGTGTACAATATTTCTTAATAATCTAACCGATTGGCCAAAACTAATTTTCAATCATCATGCCTATTGGTGAAAATTTCAAGTGTCTTGCTATTACGGTTCAATAGACAGAGCCCTATGACAGACAGATGGACGGACGTCTGTCTGTTCGCCTGGACAGACAGTGGAAGTGTCAGTAATAGGGTCTCGTTTGCAACCTTTAGGTACGGAACCCTAAAAATACTAATAATAGTTCTCTTCCTTAAGATTACAGGAAAACCTATAACATATCTATCGCAATTCTTAAATATCGATCGATCCGTAAGACCCATATACCATTCATAGCGTGAAGTGATGTCAAAATAGGTAGTAATGGTTGCTAGCTGCATTGCCCATTTTCACGTATTCCCTGTATAGGTTTTTACGATCTTCGCGACAAGAGAAGCGGCTGGTACATTCAAATTTTTTTATTTTCTTACTGACCAGCATGGAAGAAAATAAGTAAGTATATCTTTTACTAATAAGGTTATTTAAGGCCGTACCTGAATTTTCAGAGGTCCAGTGCTGCCCCCATTTAAAATAAATCATTTCAAAGAAAACGGAGACATCATTTAACATTTTGCAACTATCAAGTCCTAGATAACCCTTCAAAGTATTTTATGAACTACTGTTTACAGTTTATAGGGAGAACGTTAAGCTTTACTACGTACATTTGCGAAAAACGGCCACTTTTGGCAAATATGACTAGTAAAGCTTAACGTTCTCATTATAATATGGAAATATATATATATATATATATATATATATATATTTATATATTAATATTTATATATATATATCACCATATTTACGAGTTAACAATTTATTTCACACTTCAAGGTCATTTGCTTATCCCTTCACCTTAATTTATTTATTTATTTATTTTTAAACTTTATTGTTTAACAATGAAATTGTCTTACAATTGGCGGACTTTACGCTAAAAGCGTTTTCTCCCAGTCAACCATAGAGGGATAAACAGATAATTCGTTGCGGCGCAAAATAATTAAATAATTACATACTTATACCAAATAATATAGGTACCTAACTACTTCAACTATTTTAGGGCAAATTTAATAGGTAATATCATGGGCTAACAAATACTATAAGACTGGCAACCTGCATACTTTGAAGCGAAATTCGATTTGTTTAAATGTTGTAGCTAAATGGAGCTACTAATTCGAAAGAAGGTAGCTTCGTAGTGGTTGCGCAAGAATATATAGAGGTACATACAGCTAATATAAAAAAAAGATAAGAAAATAAAATAGCGAGCTGTTGCGTTTAACAATCGTTATGCCGCTAAGCGGGTTACGTAAAGTAACGGCCCATCTATCGAATTTCGATAATTCGTTAATCTTATCGAAATATCAGCTGATAACACAAGCATTATTACAGATCGTTCCGCTTAATTACGTTATTATTCGGAATTAAGTTATGTTTTTATAGCCAGATAGATACGACTAATCTTCCACGACTATATAAAGCCCTTAACAATACCAATACCCACATTTAGTCACTTAAACACGCAAAAATGGTGTCAGATTTCCGTAAGAAGAAACTTTTGCACGTCTACAATGCGTTCTTTGATGCGAACCGGAGTGGTTCCATAGACAAATCGGATTTCGAGTTTGCAGTCAACAAGATCTCGAAGCAAAGAGGCTGGAAATTATATGACGAGAAATACATGAAATTAGAAAAAATAATGATGAAGATTTGGGAAGGATTGCAAAAGGAAGCAGACGAAAACAACGATGGTGAAGTGAGTAAAGAAGAATGGATAGCTCTTTGGGATAAATACGCTAAAGATCCAAGCAAAGAGAGCGACTGGCAAGAATTGTATTGCAAATTAGTTTTCTGGCTTGAAGACACGAGCGACGATGGAGAAATAGATGCTGAAGAGTTTTCTACTTTATACGAATCTTTTGGCTTAGATAAAGAAGAGTCTGTCGACTGTTTCAACAAGATGGCGGCAGGCAAAAAGGCAGTAAAATTCGAACATTTCCACGAATTGTGGAAGGAGTACTTCTCAACGGAGGATAAGGAGAAGCCAGGCAATTTCATTTTCGGTTGTTATCTGTGCAGCACAAATCCAAAAAGCCATTCGCACTCACACTCCCATTCTCATTAAAACTTGTTAATTAAGGTGTTAACTAAGACTTTTTTTTATTTATTATTTCTTCTTTTTGCAAGTATCTACAAACTTAAAACTCAATATGTACGTCGTCACCTGTTTTTCCTCTTTTCATATTTTGCAAAAATACTTAGAAAGATTTGACAAATCATTTACTAACAGCCGAGTTTAGTGCCGCTCTGTCTGTCTTTCTTCTATCAGTCAGTCAAAACCATACCACACCATACCTTGTCACTAGCACAAATATAAACTAGCTCACAATAAAAGATAGCCATGACCGAAACAAATCATTCGTGATGTCTTAAAAAAATTATTTTACTAACAATCTATTTATTTACCAATAGCTTCAGTTGATTTCGGTCAAGATAGATTTTTAGGATAAAGTACCTAACCAAAAATAGGTTAGTACTTATATTTTCTACCTCCACGTAATGAAAAACAAAATTGTTTTTAGGAAAAACCATCAGCAAAATTGTAAACTTTTTAGTCAGTAAGTATTTTTAGTCTGTCCGTATTTGTATTGCGTTGTAATATATTGACTAAGTACACACATTTATCTTTGGCTGTGTGTAGAAGATATTAAAGTATTATAAACCTACCTACCTACACTGTGTTTATTTTATTTCTATTTATTCTTTTGATAACACCTACTAGGGAGAAAATTTATCCAATAATTTTATCTATTTAACTTTTACTCGCAAATCCCACGTGTATTTAAATTCTATATAAGCTGAAGCGATACGTTACTATTTTATTATTATTTTTGTTTCATTACTTAACCACTTTTGGTCAGATAGAAGACTTGAGAATTCTAGAATTTCTGGAACCTGCGCTAGAAATTCTAGAGTGTTCAAGATGCTAGGTGTATATTTTTCTCTCCAATTGAAAATATCGGTAGAGATTGGCGTCAACAGACATCAATTTACTTCAATTGACATTATTTACGATGCGCCAGATGCATTATTAAACAACATCATAATATATCATTAACTTTTGCCACCACCCCAAACTATAACTCCCTCCTGCGTTATATCACACGGGATTGATGACAATAATTATCATTATAGCAGTAATAGTATAGATTAGGGCGCTCTTACTCTTGCGTCCGGTAATGGCCGGACGCACGCGCGATTTGCAAAAAGTTTTATGGACCATCAGGTCAGTGTATTGTCTTCCTTGGGAAATGGGTTTGGGACGAAACAAAGTAGGAAGTAAGCATCTATAGTATTTTTATCTTTGTTGTTGTTAGCTTATAGTTGCTATGATTACGTACGATGTCCACTGCGGGATATGATTCCCGAAGGTATTTCAAAATTACCGATTACGGCGTAAACTGCGTCAAGCGGGACCACGCGGTGTGTTCAGTTTATGTCTGTTAAATAATCTACGTGCGAAAGAGACGGCATCACGCGACAGATCCTGCTATCTCTTATGCACGCAAAGCTTGACGCAGTTTACACCCTAGAGGCGTGCTGTACCCGACACCCGACCAGCACCACCTCGTCGCTCAGTGTCCACTCGTTGTCGACAAGTAGTCCTGGTTGACGCCGCGTTGTCAACCAGTAAACGTCGCGTGGTCAACGAGTGGACAGCACGTTGTCCACGAATAGATAAGTAATTTGTCAGGTCAGGTGATCTTCTTTATGTTTTTCTTTATTTATTTTGAGAACAAAACGATACGACTGACACGTTTGAAAGAAAGGCTAGAAATGAAGGGAGGGAGAGCGGCGGTGTGCCGTCGATGCGTCGTCGTCCTCGCGCGTGAACCACTCGCGGACTGCGCGCGAATCGCGCGATTCATTTGGGAGGGACCCGCGCGTGAGCAACGCGAGGCAAGCGTGTGAGCAACGGGTGGTCACCAAGTGGTTAGCGCATGGTCAACCCGTAGGCAAGACGCTCCGGACTTGATGTAGGGAGCGAATAGCCATACAAACAATACTAACAGCTCGAGGCGAGGCTACCTGGTGGCTCTAATGAGCTTGACCAGGTCAGGTAACCAAATCAGGTAGCCACCTAATAGGTGGAAGTCCACGTAGCAATTGGTTTCGTCAAGATATTGAAAATGAATATGTAAATGTTATTTCTCGGACATGACAAAAGGTGGTCCATCGACTGAATGGCACCGCAGTCGCAAAGGTCGTTATCAGCGTGACGCCACCTTTCCCGAGTGACGTACTGAACCGGCGCCCCCTGGGCAATCTGCGAGGACAGTCAGTCGGTAACGCAGATTGGCTGATCCTTTCGCCACGAAATGGTTAAAAAAATGAAGTACTTAGTTCTGAATTCAAATTATTCACGTTAAAACTAATAAATAGCATTCGTTTGTAATCGGCCGAGGGATATTAGGAAAATAAACGCACTGAATATAGGTATGTTTGCCAATACAGATAGATGGCTATCATCAAAGTTTAAAGGAAGCGATAGCGTTGCATTATTCACGTGGTGACGTCATCGGGTGGTCTAATTTATTTATGGCTAAAAAGTGAAGATATGGAGGCAAGGTGTTTTGCTGGAGTTAAATTGACATGAAAAATGTATCTTAATTTTTAAATACAGGCTGTTTTAACGCGGAGTAATTCTTGAAGGACATGCGCAGTCCGTAATATGGACTAAAATATTTCGATATACAAATATATTGTTTTTAAATCACCATTTAATAAACCGTTACCCTTTACACATCAAGTATGGATTTTTTAAGGCTTAGATGTAGTTGTTAGTAACTTTCAAATACAACTGTTCATACTAAAAAATCACATATTATTTCGATCCTAAAATTAAATTTCTTTTAGTTATACCACGTCTTTATCAGTAATGGGGCAGACAGAGCATTTTTGGTTACTTTGAGTTTAACCTATACAGGTTATGTATTGATAAGGATCCAATCTAATGGGATTTATTGCAATAAAGATTTATAAATATTACAATAGTGATTTTTTTTGACGACTCTATCATATCATTCATGTTGTTGGAGAACAAAAGCTGTAGACCGACAAGAAATGACAAGATAGAAGAAGCCTTTACCCAACATTGTAACCAAAATGGCTTTTCATAATAAAGGAATTATTCGAAGACAAAGAAAATAAATAGACCTATATGTAGACATACAATAGTTTTAGCAAAAGAAAATTTAGATTTTAGATATTTTTAGAACTTTTAAATTATTAGGGATATTTCTAATCGTATTAAGTAAATGCTTTAGAAAATGTAGCGCCCTACCAGGGTGTCGTGTCATTGTACAGGCATGTAAACGAGATTAAAGTTTCACAATTGTATGTACATGAAAACATGAAATAAATGAATATGAATATAATAACCATAAAATATTGTGTGTCGTTGATTAAATTCGCCAGCAGATAATTACTATCGTCGGTTATCAAATATCACGCGTTGCATCTGCGTCAATGGATGTAGACGTGAGATTAGAACGAAGTAATGATTTTACATGAAAATATTTTTTTTTTAAATTAGAAATTTGAGTGCGTTTGACCTCTATCTAGCCTGATGGGAAGCTAAGATGAGGTCTAAGGTGTATCACGCAGACTCAAAAAAATGCCTGTTCACTCTTATAAATAATAATATATAAATAACACTGATCGACAAAATTTGTAATTTTTTTTGTCACTGGAATAAGCCTTATTGTCTCTTATAGATTTTTGTAAAGTGTATATGGACATAATTTACTTTTATTCCTAGGACGTCAGAATTTTGAATAATGTTATATCAAAGATCCGATTTTCCCGATTTTCTGATATTTTCAATTATTTATATTAAATAGCTTCTTTGCAGGTTATTTAATTCTGCCACATTAAATAATATAATCACTCATCAAAATCAAAACAAAATTTGGTTTACCATTATACCATTTTTATTTAAGGCGTTATACAAATTTAAGTTACTTTAATATTTCCCATACATTGTGTACTGCGCGTATTGTATACCGTTATACCGACTCGCACAAAATCTTTAATAAGTCCATTTTATTAAATAATTTAGAAATTACGTAAAAGGTATTGTAAAAAGTAGGGTTTGCACAGTGTTAAACTGGTATTTGAAAATTGAAAAGGAGCTAATTGAATGAATGGTATAATTTTAAAATTAACAAATATTAAAAAAAATATATATTTTTGACGTGATATATTTGAAAACTTAAGACGTCCTACACATTTTTTATAACAACATTCATGTTTTGTGTACTAAATTCTATTAGAAACCACTGCAAGTATGCTTGTGGCAAAATCTTGTTGACCAGTGTAATTAGTCCTCACCTGTGTGAGAACGCATTACTAGCGCTTTCCAAGTTAAGGCCATAATTGAATTTTCCGGTGTCTAGTGCTGCCCCATTTGAAATAAATATTTGAAAGGAAACGGAGAAATAATTTAAAATTTTGTCTCTACTTAGCCCTAGATAACCCTTAAATTATATGAACTACTGTTTACAGTTTAACAGTGAAACGGGAAGCTTTTCTTCGCACATTTGCGATGGACGGCCACTTTTGGCAAAAAAAGTTAACGTTAAAAATTAAAGAGGGTCGTCATACAAGAAACGTGTTTTTTCAGCGTTTTAAAACATTGTTTGGAGGTACGGAACCCTTCATGCACGAGTCCGACTCGCACTTGCCCGTTTATTTCCACTTGCTTTTTGACAAAATTAACACTGAATGTAAAAACCTATCGACTATACAATGTTTTGTTTTGTTCTCCGCCAATTACCGTGTCGTTTTTTTTTTAAAGTGGCAAAAAGTGACGCGTTGATTTTGCATTACGGGGTGTCTACATTGAAATCAGAATCATATTAGTAATAGAACACAAAACCGCAAGAAAAAATAGGCTAATTTTTCGTCATTTTTTTTTGGCACTGATTTAAAGAGACAGTTGTAAATAGCAGTTTTGGTAAGTTAAAAATTATAAATGGCATGTTTAACAACTAGTTCAGCAGTTAAAACTAAGCAATAAAGTAAACAAAAATGAGTAATAAAAATAATGAACTGGATCATTAAATATATAATTGAGCAGGAAAATAATTAAATAGGAGGTAAAAAAAATTGAACGAGCGGTTCTATAGGTTTTCCCTAACCTAGTAAAATGGATTAAACTGACCTAGCACTCGCCGGCTGCTACCGCGGCACGCTCGCTCGGCTCGTGCGTGTGTTGGTCGCAGTTCTAACCTAACCTAACCTATAGGTTTTCTCTAACCTAGTAAAATGAATAGAACTAGTAATATGATAAAATAACCGACTATTGATTTTTTATTACTGTTCATGATTTACTGTCGCAATAACTAACCAACAGCCATTAAATTAAATAACTGCTCAATATGTTTTCCAACTGATCATTATAAAATCTCGAATATTTAAATAACAGCTTAAAAAATTAGTTCCCTTTTTTTTCTCCCTTTGCGGCCGTTGCCCTCCCCGCTCGCCACGAGCCCGGTAGCGAGCGGTGACATTCAAATGGGAGATTTTTGGTATGCATTTATACTTATATATATTTATACACTATCACGTCTTTATCCGTAACAGGGCAGACAGAACCTAGGGCGGTAAGGTCCAGGCCACTTTTAGCGTGATGGTGGTATTCGTATGCATTTGTAGGCTGATATCTTTGGTTTCTATTACGAAACAAGATACTTGTACATATGACAAAATATATATTTATTATATATATAGCTACAAGATTCAAAATTACTCTGTACAATGTACATGTACACCACAATTTAAACCTCCATTAGCAACATTGTCATCCCACACTGCGATGAAATAATTACGATGCCATAAAAAATTATACAAGCCAGACAATTTGGCAAATGAGTGGCAGCCCTAGGACGCTCGCCGCATCCCTGTGCTATTAGATGTCCCTTTTATCGCATTAGGCGGCCATCGATGTACGAATAAATGGAAACTATACAACCATATGTAAAAGAACGTATCTTACTGATTTAGACTAGACTTTATAAATAGAGATAGAACAACATTTGGTAAAAACTATCGTGAGACACTGACATTAGTAATATTTATTTATTTAATATTTATTGCACGATAATCTAACGATTATAATACAAAAGGTAAAACTTAATGCTAAGCATTGTCTACCAGTTCACCGCAGAAAAGGTAGTAAGTGGGGTGCAAGCTTAACACTTAAAATAATGATAGAAGAGTATTAATAAAAATAATAAAACGAATAATAATATGTGTGCGATAGACGGGTAGCTCTCGAAAAAAGTCAGCTACCGGCCGAAATGTTTCGAATTCAACCTCATCCGGAGGTCTTCCACAGGGCGAAAGTGCTCGCGACACGTACACGAAGACTTCGTGTAGATTTGATTGTGTGTTTGAATATTTGTTTGTTTGTAATGGATTAACTCAAAAACTTCTGATCTGATTTTAAAAATTCGTTAACTTACAGAAAAATACGATATCGTGAGTAACATAGGCTGTGGGCGCAGATAGCTAAGATTACGTTCTGATACCAAGATATTTTTGTTACTACGCTCTTGGTACGAGTCCGGCAATCCCACCGGCAATAAACAAACACCCAAACAACCTACGCAGTCTGCTACCACCCTGCATAAAGTACAGGGAACCTCCTAACCTAACTTAACCTAATTATGAGTTGAACTTAATTCTAATTAAAAGTAGTTACACTAATTATAAAACTTACCGCGTCCACGCAGTCTTCAGGCAGCCTCGCCTGGCCTTCGCGTCGAGCCTGAGGTCCTCCTCAGGGCTGGCGACGGCCTTAGGTCCCAGCAAGGGTCCCAAGGTCAGTGGTGCAGAAAATAGGGTCCCTACACTAACCTCCCCATGAGCTCATGTATGTCGCCCCAAACGAATACGTCGTATTTATAACACCACTTCAAAACCGCACATTAAGTTTCTTGTTCTTCTTTTGACACTTCTTATTCACACAACCCTACAGCGGAACGCAACATGGAATGTCCCTCACTCCGATTCAATCACTTATCACTGTTTATAGGTTTATGGGCATTCACGCCACCACAATTAGTTCCTTTTATAGTCAATTTACAAATACTTCCGTATCACACGGGAAATAGACAAAACTAACAATTTACACGGCCGCATGGCACGTGTTTTACATTTGACACAAATCACTGTTCTTTACGTAATACAAATAATTTCGGCTCCACGCCGTTCCAAACAAATTGGGCACAAAAGAATTAACGACAATTCTCCACGAAACATTCGCTATATATATCAAAAATACAAGATTAAATGCCGCCATGGCACGCGACAGGACCACACCCAAGTTATTTTACAAAGGCCTCGCTCGCAACTTGACATTCCCAATGTCAGTTGAGACTTTGACATAAAGACAATGATTATTTTTCTGGTCGGGCAAAGACAATCCGCGCAGGGCGGGATATCGATGAATCGATAATCTTGTCCGTGTTTGTGGAGATCACACGCAGGTGGCGCTAGTCTCCTAACAAAGCACTTTTATTCAAAACATAGGCTATATTTTGTCTAAAAATATATGAGATATGTATGATAACCCAAGGTAACACAAGGTATCAAAAATTTGCTTGAGAGTGGCCTCCAGGTCTTGCGGCCCTAGGCTCTGTCTGCTTAGAGCCGCATGACCTAAACAGCTCTGTCTTATGTTTATTGTCTGATAGTGTATGTATATTTATTTCATGTGAAACAAAAACCTGGGGCGGACCACTAGTCAAACCTACTTCTCGTCTTAGCTCGTTACTGCTTGCAATTCGTCATCAGGTCTTTTTTAGTCTCCACTGCAGGAGCACGACCCTCTCTGTACTGCCAGAGACATATATTAGCCAAAGCAGTGGATTTGGAATACACTCTACGGGTTGGCGAGGTCTCATTGATGTTTATTAGCTTTGTTTAGCTTGTGTTTCGTCGCCTTCTACGACATCCACAGGAAGACTTGGAGTGGTCCTATTCTTCTCTGCCGGGAACCACACGGCAAGCGAAAGCCACACGGCAAGACAACAGCTTGCAAGTATTGCAAGCAATAATATACTACATACATACTTACGCTATCTTGCATCCTTAACTGAGCTGCTTCTGAGCTTGGGGTGCACTTTATTTAGGATATACCGTATCCAACGACTGTAACTCTGCGGAGTGGGTGTGCTTGCGACTGTGACGGATGTACTCTATCTGTCAGCCGCCCGCAGTAGTCTGTAGGAGACTAGCTTATGCTAACAGTATATCTACAATTCTACACCTACATATATAGCACATATGTAAAAGTTAAGTTCATTTTACGACATTCGTGATGTATTGATCACCGCGCTAGTTGGAAGTTCTGGGTTTGATCACCGGCCATAGCAAGTAGAAAACTGGCCATTTTCAAATTGTCCTGGATCTTAGGTGTTTGTATAGGTATGTATTTATAATAAAATATAGTATCGTTATGTGAGAATCACATAAGTTTAAAAACTTACTTTGGGGCTAGTACAATCTGTGTGATATGTCTGGTGGATATACACATGGTGATTTTTAACCACCAGCAAAATTTTGTAGCAAGTTCAGTCCATATGATACTGAACAACTTTCCATAAAAATATAACGAAAAATTTAAAAAATAAATTGTCATCATTTTCAAAATAGTTATGTGTACCTATACCTACCTAAATAAACTGAAAAAGAAAACGGGCGACCGCATAACCTGTGCAAAGAATTTACCTATGCTATCTACTGCGATCACCAACCCTTCTTCTAAAGGGAGAACCTATATTGGGAGATGCCTTTATAGTCCATCTGATGTAGGCTTTATTGGAGAAGGAGAATACTTTTAGGTCAAATTGCGCCCAATTTTGGTTTATTCCACGAATATAACACTAATGAATGCTATAAGACTGTCAGTAGATAATCCAACTGAAGATTATCTAATCTTGACGATGACCAGTGTGAATCATTTTGTGTATCATTCGGATTATCTCATGTGTAACTTGTATTGCTGGGAAAGTTAGGCCGTATGCATAAGGACGACTTTCGATTAGAAAAAGTAAAGACTTTTCAGATATTATGCAATATTTTCGGCGATATCTAAATTTTACACATGATAACTGTTTGTTTGCAACAAATTTACTTTATTGTAGCAAAAACAACAAAAGAAAATTTGACAGAGCAAATTTAGTCCAGCATACGAAAGTTAAAGTAATCTAAGTATGCCTATTTGTTTTTCAAGCGTAACAACACTTCAAAATTACTTTACTAAAAGTATTCAATATCTCAAATGTAGACAAAACCGTACACGTTACTACCATCACCAGTCACTATGTACCGTCGGATCACGACACACCGATGGCAAACAACGCAATCGCAACGAAAACAAACCCGCATTGCGGGACAGATCCTACGATAAACATGCGTCAACTCGATAACAGTCAAATAGCACATCACAACACTATAAAAAGGCAGGCGCTCCCAAAAACTGCATTCAGTTTGACTTAAGCCACCAAAGCAAAAAAACAAAATGGTGTCCGACTTCAGAAAGAAGAAGCTCCAACATGTCTTCACGACATTCTTCGATACCAACAAAAGCGGGAATATAGATAAGAAAGACTTTGAACTGGCCATTGAGAACATTGCCAAACTTAGAGGTTTCAGCTCTGGTGATGCCAAATACAATGAAATCAAAAAGGTTTTGTTGGAGATCTGGAATGGTCTGCAAAGTCGTGCAGATGCTGACAAAGATGGAGAGGTTTCTTTCGACGAGTGGGTATCCATGTGGGATGAGTACGCGAAGAATCCGTCCGCTGCTTTGGACTGGCAGAAGGATTATTGCAAGTTCATCTTCCAGTTAGAAGACGCAAGCAATGACGGTTCTATTGACAGCGAGGAGTTCTCATCTGTGTATGCTTCCTTTGGATTGAACAAGGGGGATGCAGTTGCAGCCTTCCAGAAGATGTCCAAGGGCAAAGCTAACGTCTCATGGGCAGAGTTCCAGGAGCTGTGGAAGGAATACTTTGTTTCTGAAGACGCTGGTGCCGCTGGCAACTTCATCTTTGGGAAGAGCAGCTTCTAAGTTAGTGTATTTATTGGATTGTGATTTGGACTGTGATTTGGAACTTGTGATTTTTGTAGGTATGGTTTTTGCATTTATATATTTTGGTATTTAATGTAATATATGATTATTTATTAACTTATTTGGCAATTTTAATGACATATTTTTTATCACTACAATATCTGCTTTTAGTTGGGGGCTTGAGGAACATACCGTGAGTTGAGTATACTTAGTACCTATATATTAACGACGTATTGGGAACCACGCTAGTCCATCAATCGAAGATTCTGGGTTCAATTCCCAGCCATAGCAAGCTATAAAATAGCCTTTTTAGAATACCGTAGTAAACAAGGAACCCTTATAGTTTCACCATGTCAGTCTGTCTGTCCGCGGTTTTACTCAGAGACTATTAGTACTAGAAAGCTGTAATTTGACATGAGTAAGTATGTATATGAATCACGCCAATAAAGTGGTAAAACAAAATTTTGAAATAAAAAAAATAAATTTTTGGGTACCTAACTCCTTTAAATGTAGGTAAAGTGAGAATTTTTTTTTATTCGACTCACGGCCCTTGGTTTGGGTTATCGTTTAATAGGCCTTATAAAAATATTGTGAGTTTGTTAAGACCATTTTTGGATTTAGGGATCCGTTTGTGAAATATTAGCAAATTTTTGTTCAAGTTACCTAAACGGTTGTATATGTTGTATAGGGACAAGTGAAAAAAATCACTGCAGTAGTATAATACTCTTTATCGCGTTCCCGGTTGCATCCTCAGTTGTGCTGCGTCGGATCCCGGGCTGCGCTTTCCCACTTTTTTCTTCAATTATAATATGCATGAACGCGCTAAGATAAAAATATATTTCTTTCCTACAAACCTGTACCTATCCCAACCTGCTTCAGACTTAAAAATACAAAGACGGTCCGGCGCCAGGTAAGGAGTAGAGTTTGCTTTCTGCATAAATTATCATAATCATTGCGGGATCGTAGGGCTGAACTTGTTCTGAGGGGTGAAATGAATATATTTGTACCTATTACTAGTCGTGAGCTGTGTGGTTTACGTCAGAGTAGAGAATAGGATCACTCCAAGTCTTCCTGTAGGTGTCGTATAAAGCGACTAAGGATATACAAGCTAAACAAAGGATAAACATCAATGTGACCTCTCCAACGCTTCTAGCCAGCGTGTAGAGAGTAGGCCAAATCCTATGGCTGCTTTGGCAAAAAGAAGACCTGATATACATAAATAGAAATAAATATATAAGGACAAATCACACTAATTGAGTTAGCCCCAAAGTAAGTTTTAAACTTGTGTTATGGGATACTAAGTCAACGATACTATATTTTTATAATAAATACATATACTGATGATGTTGATGATTACTTGTCCGTATTACTTACACCTGAAATTTCATGTTTTTGTTTGTAGGTACCTTTTATGGCCTGATCTACACACTTCTTCTTCGTGTTTTTACGAATGGTGTCATATTTGTTGAGCTGCCTAAAGGCATCTTACTCAGCTGAATGAGTGTAATATGCTTGTTGTCATCTAGTGACAACAAGCATATAACTTTCTAGTGTCTCAATAGAGTGTACTAATGCACAGAGAGTTTCCTCACAATGTTTTCTTCACCGCAACAAGTGGTGGTAGCTGGAAATGACCATACATGAGTACAAGCTCAGATGTACAGGTTGTAAGTAGTGAGGATTGAACTCGTGCGTCACAGACGTACAGCTAGTGCCTTTGGGCACCACCGTATCATATATAATATTGTTACGAGAGTGGGTTGGGGATAAAAGGAAACGACAATTCTATGAAATCGTACCTTTATTTACAACCTTTGTGGTCCAGTAATTGACAGTCCTCTTTCCACCACCTTACGCGTATCACCGTATGCGGAAACGTCACAACACTGTCTTGCGCGCCACTGAACTGTCACGCGCTGTACTGCACCGTCCACTTCACTGTACTGTCACTGCAATGTCCACTTCACTTTTAATCACTACTCACTTTTCACTCGCTACTAGTACTTTTCTTCTTTCTTCGGATCTCACTTCTCCACTAAAACTGCCCTTGGCCGCGCCTTGTACTGCTTATATACCCCCTGAATTCGAACAAAGTCGCATCAATGTTCCATATTCAAATCACTAATTTTCTATCGCCTTCTCTCTCACTCATCTTCTGTCCCGTATTTTCTTTTCCGAGTTATCTAGAAACTTCTTTCAGTACTTCAAAAACACTATACCTGACTGTGATTTGAACCGGGGTCTTTCGATTTACAGCCCAATGCATAGACCGCTAGGCCAACATTGCTCTGACGTGATTGATGAAATTTTCCTTTAGGTGAATTCTTTTTTTTTTGTTCGAATTCGTGACGTTGACATTGTCATTCATCGTCCTACGCGACAATATAATTTAACATCATCATCAGGTCTTTTTTAGTCTCCCCTGCAGAAGCATGATTCTCTGTACTTAGGACGTAAGACGGCAAACGAACAAGCGAGTCACCTGATAGTAAGTGATCACTGCTGCCCATAGACAACTGCAACAAGGGGTGTAACAAGAGCGTTACCGGCTTTTTAAGAAGATATATTAGCCAGAGCAGTCAGAGGATTTGATCTACACTCTCCACTGTGCTGGCCAGACGGGTTGGAGAGGTTTTATTGATGTTTATAAGATTTGTTTAGCTTGTGTTTCTACGACATCCACGAAAAGACTAGGAGTGGTCCTATTCTACTCTGCCGGGAACCACACTGCTATTATATAACATAATTACCCTGTATAAATTACCTGTACCAAGATTAAGATACACAAGGGTAAATATATGTAAATCCACACAAAGGAGGTCAAGAGATCTTTGTTAAAAGATTACACGGCCATAAATAAAAATAATTTGGAGCGAAATAAGCGGACATTTTTGCTGGAGAGTGCTAATTACCAGGTGAATTACCGTGGACCCGGGAGTGGGCAGGTGACACGGGGTACAGAGCATAGGCGGTTGCGGGGAAAATAAAAAAAATGTAGGATAAAGTGAACTATTAGTGGAGGTCATTATATAACCTTATTTTGTTGAGAGGACAACTGCTCAGAAGATACGCTGAACGAACTGAGTTCAAGATAGACAGTAAGCACGCACTTTTATCTTTTTTAAATCATGAAATCATTCTAAGAGACTAGTGACGCCCTCATTTCAAACATGTAATTGAAATAAAAAGACAACAATAACAATTTAAAATTGCGTTTCTGTGTGAATGAGTGGGTACATATAGAGATCTAAACTTTTTTATGTAAGTACTATTTTCTACTTATATGTACCTCAAGCCTAGTATTCTAAGCCGGTATTTTTAAAATTCAGGTACAAATGTAAATTCTGGCTTTAGGTATAAATTACTTCCTCAGTGGTACAGTGGTCATTCGGCAACACCTTAGAGTTGTCGAACTTTTATGAAAACATAACTTGTGTTGACTGAAAGACTTTTAAATATATATTTTATTGACATAATAATAAATGAGAAAATTAAATTATATATTAATAATTAACTAAAACCAATTAATTAAAGGTAAATTATTCTAATTGAAACTAAAAAATAACCTCAAAAACCATAAAAAGAAATAATATATACATATATACGTCGACACGTCCTCGTATAAAATCAATATCCAGCAATGTTATTTTTAAGGATCTTAGAACGCATGAAAATATGGTGTAAAAAGAGATCGCGTTCTCTCATAACGTGGGCCACACGGTTCCAGTGGACGAGCCCTCGGTCGACGGAGTGGCTCGCGATATTTATTGCGGTGTTATTACAGTAATCGCTGGTAAATCTGCTCCTTTATTACATGATCTCGGTTTGTGTGCAAATGAAAAGGTGGCCGCGTTCGAGACCTGCTGCAGGTCGGGGTTGAGAGGATATATTTATTTATTTATTTATTTATTTTAACACTTTATTGTTCCAAAGCAACAATATACTTTTAACAAATGGCGGACTTAATGCTAAGAGCATTTTCTTCCAGTCAATCATAGGGATAAACAGAGAAAAAAAATATTGTGCGGCGCAAAAAAGATAAATACCTACCTACAATATCTATCGATATAATAAATACACAAATACTTTATCTTAACTATTATCATTATATATATAAATACCTAATAAAATATTACTACATACAAATAATACAAACCATGTTCAATTTTGAGAGAGAGAGAGAGAGAGATATACTTGTTTGGGTAGTGATATGAAGTGTTGTATATTGCTCTAGTGATTTTTAACATTATTTTCGTCAGTTCAGTGTTCATCTCGTGAAAGTAGTCGTTATTTATTTATTTTCTCTTCCCAAACAGTTACATTATAAAATATCACATCCCGCTCATACACAACATACATAACACGACTTTATTCTTTATTTTATATACTTATTTATTTATATTATATAGTTAGACAGTGCAATATTAACCTGTTTAGTCGACGCAGAAAAAAACAGTGGCACTCTGGGAGTGCTGACAGAAGTTAAAAACTTAAACAAGGTGTGGGTTACGGTAAAGGTAACAGTGTCATTAGTTTGTTTTTTCCCATCTCAAAAAATGCCCAATACGCCTTAATAAGTTTCCATTTCAAAAATATATTCATGGATATAAATAACACGCTTCCCACGTGCCATAAATTGCACTAACGCCATAAAAGCGTGACAGCGACAGGACATCACGAAGGTATAAAACCATGCAGTTTTTGTTCCACTAAATGGAGAACGTCCGCCGCAGACCTCATAAATACGTCACCAGCACTGCATGGCCAGTAATTCATTGGGTCATTTTCATACAAGCAATTCAATTCAATTCAAAACATCTTTATTGTCACAGGATATTTATACTTTGTTTTGCACAAATGTTGACGTCAAGTAGTTACTTACTGCTAAGACAGAAGAAGCGGCAACAAACTGCAATGCAGCATTTTATCCAAAAACGTCAACTATCAAACTTACAACTTAAAATAAGATATGTGGACTGAGAATACATTGTTTGTTGTCATAATTTAAATGAAATTGTTGAATAACGAAATTTAAAATTATGTCAATTTTTATATAAGTACCTATGTATAATGTAAAATTATGACATTTCTAAGTAAGCCAGACTTTTTGTCTTTAAGATAGTCTTCGGTCCCATAATAAGCCTTCTCACAAAGTTCATACTTTATGTAAGCTTTAAATTATCTGTCTGGCATATTGAGTACTGATTTAGGCAATTTATTATAGAAAAATGTAACTTCCCCCTAAACGTCTTACTGACTCCAATCATATTGGTCACCAATTTTTAATGTAACACTGTTGGGTCTATCAACATGGAGGAGCTCGGTGGCCTGGCGGGATTAGGCATTACTAGCGCTTTCGCAAGATAAGCGATACAAGGCGTAGTCCACACTTGGAGTGGCATACAAAAACTCAAGCTACGTCGGAAGATGCTTTGTTCCGATAAGCGACTTTGCAGTTTTTCCTTTAAAATTAGGTTGAAAAAATTACCTTCAGTAAGAAATTAAAATACTATGCTACATTGAATAAATACCTCAGGAAAGAATTTTAAATTTAAAATATCGTTGATTCATAAAGTTTATATTCGAACATTCAAATAAAGCTGCGATAAGGCCGCCTTTTGACATCTGTTTTCTTTAATCTATTACTCTGTATCATTATATTTTGGTGCAATAAAGATTTTACCTAACTAAAATATTTTGCAAGAACCTGCCCTGATCAAAAAAATACGTATGTACTCGTATAAGTAATTCCATTTATCTTCAAGCAGACACACTCATCAAATTAAATTACCCTCAAAATTGACCTTTGCTTCCCATTTTATTCCAACAACACAACATTCACAATCGTTCCCAGAAGAATATACATTATTTTAATAGTCATAATGGAGATTATCCTGTGCGTTTGTTTATGAAAAATTGACACGGGAGTGGCAGGCGCTGGGCGCGAATTCTCTTGAAAGCCCGAATATTCACGGGGTTTATACTAAGCGGGGCCACGAAACGAGCGAGAGGATAAAATATACATTGTTTTTTCTAAATGTGTTTTTGCAGTTCCGTACCTCAAAAGGAAAAAACTGATCCCTTATAGGATAACTCGCGTGCCTGTTTGTCCGTCTGTCTATCACAGCCAATTTGCTCCGCAACTGCTAGACCACAAACAAACATAAGGAACTTAGCTAAATGAACGTACCTACGAAACCCTCTCAATGTGAGTTGGTTTTATTTTGTTTCGTGTGTCATTGGTTTCAGATTTTTCAAGGAAATTCATTTTATGACAATCAAACGGAACTTGAGATAGTAAGTTAAATGTTCACGAAAAGCATTGTTTAAGTTTTTCTACTTTCAGTTGAATGCAGGAAAAGCTTTCATTATCTATTTGAATTTATGTCAGTCTATACATTTTTACCACGACAAGAAATGCAAATGACACATTGACGGGGGCGGTGAAGCTTCGCGACACCGGCATCGCGCTCGTAAGGCCTCTTGCCTTTTTTTTGCCCGGTCTGCGGGGCACACGCGCGCTCAGTAATAAAGCCAGTGCGCGTTCAGTCCATTGTATATTGTATCTAATAATTTTCGAGAAATAAGTAAGTCTGTTATCTCTATAAAGTCGTTTCTTTTGCGACCACACAATATAATATACAATACTAGCTGTGCCCGCGACTTCGTTCGCGTGGTTGTCGATCATGATGTTATATAGAGTAAAGCCTTCCTCTATAAATGGACTACCCAACAAAAAAAGATTTTTTCTAATCGGACCATTAGTTCCTGAGATTAGCGCGTTTAAACAAACAAACAAACAAACAAACTCTTCCGCTTTATAATATTAGTATAGATTCAAAACACATAAAATAGGTGAAATTGCTCGCTTAGTTCGTGGCTCCACGCTACACTTTCAAACATTAGTCTTGAGAGAATAAGAACGAAGTGCTGTACCGCTGAATTTAACATGACAATATTGTCCTTCAAGGAAACATGACGAGGAATGTTCATCTAAAAATGTATAGTTGTTACTATCTTTACTGTGGTCTGAGAAAATATATTACTTATTCTGAACTTTTGAAACTTCTGGCCGTAGTTTCTATTTACTTTGTAAGAAATAAATAAATTAAAATAAAAAACTTTTTAAAAACAAGCTTTTATTTGAATGCGCTAAAAAGAATATAATATTTTTTTTCTTTAAAACTTTTACTATCAACATACGAGTAAAATGTCAGTACACAATTTATGTGGGGGGTGAAGCTGGTACAATGAGTCTGGGTGGGTAAATGTAGCTGCTGAACTATATTTTCTCTACAAAATACCCAGATACTCGCTGCAGTACTTCCAGGTGATGAAGTCTCAAGAATGCAGGTACCAGCCAGTCCGATGTATCCACGTCCCCATCGTACCCCCTGGGACCTTCTGCGGCCTTGTCTTTGGGCACGAATCACCAAAAGAGACCGCAGATGCCAAGGATAAAGGGCGCAAGGCGGGTAACTGGCGCCTAAAAACCAGTCTAACTCAGCAGGGACGAAACCCGAAGAAAACGGAGTGTGGTCTCGACGCTCAAAGTTGGCAGCCCCATCAGAGACCTCGGGTACAGGGGGTTAATCACTCACTTACCTTAAAACAAAACATGATTACGAAAGGCAAAAGCAAATTTACGGACCGATTCATACCCAAACGACCCGGCAATGCAAAAACGGTTATGGAGTACAACAAGACCTCAAAGTGCTTGGAGTGAGAAATTGGCGAGAAAAGGCCAAAGACAGAACCGGCTGGAGCGATTTGCTTCACCAGGCCAAGGCCCACCCGAGGCTGTAGTGCCTAAGATGATGACACAATTTATGTGATATTAAAGCTTGTATTAACTAGTCGATTGTTATTCTTTTTCACATTAGGTTATCTCTTACATGCTAATCTGATAGAAAAAAAAACTTAGAATGTTCCAGCTGCTTCTCTTCCCACGCACATCTTAAAAGCCGATCGAGGGAATGGGCGAAAATGCTAATCATGTTGAAGCGATGCAGCTAGCAATCCATCACTTTTTTGATTTATTTTTCACCTTCTTCCCCACCATCACGCTAAAAGTGGCCTTTTGGTCTTGCCATTTGCTCAGTCTGCTTAAAGCCGCAAGCCCCATGCTCTGTCTGCCCCATACATACATAGAGCAAAGAGCTACAACTACGTGGCAAACAACTCTTAAAAATGACCCGAGGAACCTCGTTTAAAGTTAGTTAAATAAAACAGGATTATCATGTTCAAGTCCACAATATCAATTAAGTATGGTTATTTGTGGAGCTTATTAGGTAAGTTACATAAGTTACCCAAATTCAAATTAATTTCCAATTTCGATAAAACTTTATCTTTCAACCGCTCTTCGATATAAAACACAGACTTTTCGGAACCCTTCCGAAAATAATCGGAATTGATAAACATCTTAAGAAATGAGATTTCGCAGATTTTCAATACGCAAATGGCTCGGA
The DNA here is from genome assembly GCA_963576875.1 of Acrobasis repandana. Lineage (NCBI taxonomy): Eukaryota > Metazoa > Arthropoda > Insecta > Lepidoptera > Pyralidae > Acrobasis > Acrobasis repandana. The sequence goes on along the minus strand of OY756230.1, from coordinate 1,227,663 downwards.
AGGCTCTCTCATCAAACTCCACTCTGTTTTCATTCGTCTTACTTGCCAATTTATTCCAACCTTTTCACTTTACTGTAGTATTTACTTTCATTTGAGTAATAACTTTAAAAAGTGGCTACCAACATAGACATAAATAGTTTGGAAAATCCAAAAGTGCACGCCTCATAATCTAATATTTCACAATTAAATTGATTTTTTATAAATTATAATTAAACGACAGTACTTAGAACGCTAATATTAACTAGGAATCAGCACGGTGTAATACTTTATATATTAAAAACAAAAGTATTCCGGTAAGATGAATTTTTGACGTGACAACGTCTTATAAATTGGTTAGCCGGGTGACACTTCAAGAAACTGCGTTACGCTCCGCTCACGTTATGCGCTCACAATGAGAGCGAGTGAGAGGCACGCGTGCGAGAGAGACAGACATAAAAAGTGAAAGGCAAAGTCGTTGTCACGTAAAACTTTCGCCCGTATACCGACTTTACAGGCAACCAATTTTTTCGACCAATTTCTCTGCCACATACATGGTCACATAAACACAGACTCACGGACGTCCAAGAATGATTAGTTTTAATGTTATTATTTATTATATTAAACAAATTAATTGTTTATAAAATGTACCATATGTGCTAGACAGATTTATATAACTTCATATTAGTGCACTCTTATTATCCTGTAAGTGTTATATTAGGTCCTTACATATGAAATTGCCGATTTTCAATACTGGCAACTTTAAAATCAAATATCTTGCGTTTCATTAGGAATTCCAAATTCAAATTTATTTCGAAATAAAACCAGAAAAATATTGTTTTAAAATTCGTATTTCATTTGTTTTAATATCATTTGTTTCAACATTGCTATAACAACAACTATAGACAAATTGAAAATTCGCGGTATTTACGAATACGAGTTCCACCGTGGCACCAGTGCTGCAGAAACGACTCGAAGAATTAACGACGTGTATGGACCAGGCACCGCTAAAGAACGAACAGTGTGTTTTTGGTTTCAACGTTTCCGTTCTGGAAATTTCGATTTACACAATGAGCCTCGTGGACGACCTGATACTCAAGTGAATAACGAAGAATTGAAGGCGATAGTGGAAGCGGATCCATCTCAAACCACTTCTGAATTAGCAGCAGCCTTCGGCGTAAGTGACAAATCTATACTTATCCACTTGCGCCAAATCGGAAAAATTAAAAAACTCGAAAAGTGGGTACCGCACGAATTGACTGAAGCAAACCAACAAACACGCGTTGCTTGTTGCGTTTCTTTGCTTAATCGCCACAATAATGAGGGGATTTTGAACCGTATCGTGACTTGTGATGAGAAATGGATCCTGTACGACAATCGGAAGCGATCATCACAATGGCTTGACCCTGGAGAACCGGCAAAACCTTGCCCTAAGCGAAAACTGACCAAAAAGAAGATTCTGGTTAGTGTTTGGTGGACCAGTGCTGGTGTTATCCACTACAGCTTCTTGAGATCAGGCCAGACGATTACTGCAGACTTGTATTGCCAACAATTGCAAACAATGATGGAAAAGCTCGCCATTAAACAACCGAGACTGATGAATTGCTCTAGCCCACTGCTCCTTTAGGATAAGGCTAGACCACACACTGCACATCAAACGATCGCCAAGTTAGAGGAGCTGCGACTGGAACCTCTGCGTCACCCACCATACTCTCCAGATCTTGCCCCAACCGATTACCACTTTTTTCAAAATTTGGATAACTTTTTACAAGGAAAAAATTTCAAATCTGATGAGGCAGTCAAAACCGCCTTCAAACAGTTCATAGACTCTCGCTCCCAGGATTTTTTTTCCAAAGGTATCAATGATCTGCCTATAAAATGGCGGAAGTGTATCGATAACAACGGCGCATACTTCGATTGATTAAATAATAATTTCATTAAAAAAAACTTGTTTCACTTTTTTGATACTGAACGGCAATTTCATATGTAAGGACCTAATATTAAAAAAAAAAGTCATTTAAGTTTCGAAAGACTGGGTTTTTTGACATGTCGAGAGTAGAGCACTACCTCAACGCTCCGCTTATGAGGCGTGCAACACTACCTTAACGCTCCGCTTATGAGGCGTGCAAAAATAACGAACAATGTTTTTTACAAGTAATTTTCAATCGGATAAAATTGGGCATCAACAATACTGGCGTAACAATTGTGATGTTACTATGACAGGTGGAGATGAAATTTTCTAAGGTAGCTGTAATTTTTACTAAATTTTATTTAGTTTCACCTGTCCCGTTGTTAGTGTGTCCGTAATTAAATCCTGCAATTTGCTCGCAATTTGCGATTGAGCTGAAACTTCACATACTTATGTAAGTTGGGTGACAATGCAATATTATGGTACCAATGACCTGATCTCATGATGAAGCCGGCAGGTGGCCGTGGCATCTATGTGATAAAACAACATAACCCCACCGCTCCACTTTCGGCTCGATTAATTCGTCTTGAGAAGTATTTTAAACTTTTTAGTTCATTGTTTTAGATAAAAATTTGTTTAAAAAAAATACCTATTATACTTTTAGTCTCCTACTTCTTCTTCATCTTTCCTCGTTCATGGTCGTATCCTAAGCTGCGCTAATTCGGAGCCTGTGCTAATGCGCTTTTCAGTTTTATAAGTACGTAATATGTATGAGAAAAGTCAGAATGCATCTAAAAACCCTTTTTAGGGTTCCATACCCGAAGGGTGCAAACGGGACTCTATTACTGAGACTCCGCTGTCTGTCCGTCTGGCCGTCTGTTACAGGGCTCTATCTCTTAAACCGTAATAGCTAGACACCTGAAATTTTCACCGATTATGTACTACTGTGGCCGCTATAACAACAAATACTAGAAATAAAAAAAGTTAAAAATTAAAGGGGGTCGTCATACAAAAAATGTGAGTTTTTTTTAGCGTTTTTAACTCGATCTGTCACAGGGCTCTATCTCTTAAACTGTAATAGCTAGACACCTAAAATTTTCACTGATTATGTATTACTATGACAACTATAACAACAAATACTTAAAATAAGATAAAGTTAATAATTAAAGGGGGTCGTCATACAAAAAACGTGTTTCTTCAGCGTTTTAAAACATTGTATGGTGGTACGGAACCCTTCATGTACGAGTCCGACTCGCACTTGCCCGTTTGTTTTAATATCAGCCAGCTTTAGCCAAAGACTAAAGCCAAAGTGGCAATTCCACCCTAAATCCAAGTTCATGGCGCGAAGCAGAGTTGGCGAATGCAATCAAAGGCTTAATAAGTGTAAAAAGTGCAGCCAATTCCGCTGTAACCTCAGCAGCCCGCGGTAAATCTCCATTTCGGAAGGTCAGTCCACATGGACCGTCAGCTTTATAACAGACATCTAACAGGAGAAAGGTGAATTTGGTGCGGGTACTTTTTATTCAGGGACTTATATTTATTTTTAAGAGAACAGCCAGGTTTTTATAGTTTCTATGAAAACCTAGATAAATATTTTTGTTTTTGATCTAATATTTATTGCACAATAATCTAACGATTATGATACAATAGGTAAAACTTAATACTAAGTTGTTATTTTTCATTGTTTACCAGTTCAGCTTAGGGACGTAGTAGAAATGGTAGTAATAGGGGTGCAAGATTCATACCAAAATATTTATATAATTATTAAGATATTTAAATTTGTTACAGGTGCCGATTGTTTACCTTTTGGATGTACAGATTTAAAAGGGTTGCAAAATGCAAGAGACACATTTTGAAAATACTTTTAAACTATCGCGTTGCATTATTATTAAATTAATGCATACGGGAATTAACGCGAAACCTACCTTTTTATTTATTTATTTTGCTGACGTTTCGTTCGGGTTTCACCGAACGTAGTTCCAGCTTGACTGAAGCAGCGATGACGCCTACGTCTACTCCTCCTGCCCGGTGTGATCTTCGTCCACCGTCATATTGTTCATTCTCCAAGTAGGTATCTTTTGAAATTATAAGGTTTTTAAATAAGTCAAGTCAATCAGCCTGGGAGACCTAGAGAAACACTCAACATTGTCAAAATGTTATAGTATTCACTATCACGCCTAGGTCTTGTGGGCACGTCTCTATCCTAAATGGGGCAGACCGGTCGGCTCCAAGCAGACAGAGCCCTGGGCAAAAGACCCAAAGGCCACTTTTAGCATATGGAGGGGAAGATGGAAAAATAGTGATGGGTTGCTAGCCGCATCGCCTATTAACATGATTCGCATTTTTTCCATTCCCTTGAATAAAAGCAGCTGGTACGTTCTAAGTTTTTTCTTTTCTCCCAGACCAGTATGAAAATAAATTTAAAGTTACGGTAAGCTCTGTTGAATAAATACGGCTTTAGTGTTTTACCCAGGAACTCTGAAAACGTTGCAATTTTAATAATAAACTTTGTACATTTCTCCAAAGATCCGACGCGGTCTCCCCTCCTAGATGATTCACAGACATCTTCATCTTATTGACTTTAAAATTCAAACGCACATAGCACTGTATAAACGCCCGCTGGCACTCCTCCAAACGTCGAAGTCGGAGCTCAACCAGCGATGAAATCCTTACAACATCGAGAATAGCCAATACTGAAACACTTTCCAACACCACTCTACACAAAAACACACCTTAACTTCCTTCCTTGAGAGTTTAAAATCTCTTGATACGTGTAATAAGAATCGAATCAGGCTAATAGTGTAAATCGATTTTATATCGATTGTTGTGCATTGCGCAGTTTCTACCCCGGGGCTTATTTTCGACTCTCAATGGAACAGTCAGTGTTATTGTTTGTGACAGAAAAAGGCTTTTGTTTTACTCCTGTTACGATTATTGGTTGAGTACGGAACGTTGTTGTTTCTGTGATAAAATGAATATTTACTTGTACAAGAAGAAAATAGTAATTTAATAGCATATTGAAAAAAATGTTCATAGATCTGTTTTAGTGGTCAAATGGCAGCCATCATACGGACAGGCCTGTGTCACTCCCAGTTTAGGTATCGAAAATATACCTACATTATTACTAAGAGCGCGGTGGCCACTCCAAGTTGAAGATTCAGTTATACGAATCGTTTGTCCAGAGTAATAAGAATGAAATTGGCTTGGCAATGGATGTCTAGGTATCTAAACGAAAAGGTGCTGAGTTCTGAGGTGAGCTAAATTAAACCATATCGCTAACCACATTGAGTAGATATTTCTTTGAATTTCTATGCTGAGTGAGACTTCTGTACGGAGTACTAGTATCCTATTCTGTGATACGGATTAGTTTCCTTTTTTGTACAAGCTCAATATTTATCTAAAATAAAAACGTTTATTGCATAATGGTTCCTAATATAAAAATAAAAACAAAATCATTTACTTATATAAGGAGAAAATATTGATTTTCTTAAAATGTATTGACATTTTATTAGAAGAAAGACTCCCGCACTAGGTAAAAGCCTGTATCGCGGTCAATGAGAAGGAATTATCAAGATATACTTTTTACAGTTTAGGACGAGCGGCGGGGTAAATTTAAGTTTAAAAACTATAATAAAACTATGTACCTACTCTAAAAAGCGCATTAAAAAAAAAGGTTTCAAATACTACTTTTAGCTAATCAATACAAAATGGAAACATCAGCTACAAAATAACTACTAAAAACCTAAGTTATATATTAATCACAACATTGGTAAATTATACGTAAAATCTTTAGTTTTTAGTTTTGAAAACTGACATGCAAAGAACGACACACAAAATACAAACAACAAATGAAGTTGACGTATCTAATGACGCAACAAACTCTCCCTTACCCTTCGTTCCGCAAAACTAGCATCCCGCGTTCCCGAGGTCGTCAGCTATTTCCCTATCACTCCTAAATTTAATATCGCGTGACGAGGGGAGGGGAGACCGAGGTAAGCTCGTATGTTGCGCGTCCTGTCACCTGTCAGTCATCATTCGTCACGCGTAGAGCGCGGCCGTCAAAGATATTGCGGCGGGGCTCGGATTGGTTCTAATCTAAGTAGGGCGCCGGAATGACACGGGATGGCATATTTGAGGGCCACAGAGGCAAATTTAGTATTGTTGACTATTTTGACTTTGTAATCTTTTGCACGTGTTTGAACAGGAAACAAAAAAGGGAAATAATACAAAAGAAGACCATATTGTATATAGGAGTAGTTATTATATACCTATAGAGAGAAGAATATTATTAATCAACTGACTGGATGCAGCAATGACATCAATGTTAATTATTATGAATAATATTAATGGACACCTAGAGCAACTCCCTTATAAAATGTTTCCTTGGCCAATCATAATATTGTGCCATTAATGCCCTATTTTATCCGATGAAAAATTGCTTGTAAAATACATTGTCTTTTATTCTATGTCTACGTTAGTAGGTAGCCATTTTCTCCAAAGTAATTACTCAAATGAAAGTAAACACTACAATAAAGTGAAAAGGTTGGAATCAATTGGCAAGTAAGACGAATGAAAACATTGGGGGTGGAGTTGATGAGAGAGCTTCCGAGCCATTTGCGTATTGAAAATCATTTCTTAAGATGTTTATCAATTCCGATTAATTTCGGAAGGGTTCCGAAAAGGTCTGCGTTTTAGTTTGAGGAACGTTTGAAAAGATACGGTTACAGCAAAGTTACGAGATTAATTTGGATTGGATATAAGCCATTTCGTTAATAACCACATTTTAATTGATATTTTGGAATTAAAATTTTAAAGGATATTTATGCCTAGTATTATAAAATCTTACTTTGAGTTTTGAGGACTCGTTAATGTTGTTTGTTTGTTTTAAGTGGCTAACACGGGTGTCAGATTTTTCAAGCTGTGTAAAGGCATCTGACATAGCTTAACGATTGCCATATAATAATGACAGCCGGAATCAACATTTTTCTTAGAATTTTGGATGAAAAGCTAAGTATATTAGCTGTCTCAGGTTGGAATAGAGAAAAATACGAATAACTCAAATATTAAATACTAACAAATTGTTAACCCACTTTTGTTGCGAATAAATGAACCTGGATTTGGATCAAAATAATCACGTCTAACTTTATCACGGGGTAAACAGAGCCTAGGGTCATACGGTTGTAAGGTCGCAGTTTCATTATGAAGAACGAAAAGGGTATTAAAATAGTGATGGGTCTTTAGATGCATGACTTGCATGATACAGACACATGTCTATTCCCTGGATCGGTTTTTACGTTGTTTATAAAAAGATAAATTATCATCATCATCATCATTCACAGCCTTGAACCTCCCACTGCTGGGAAGAGGCCTCTCTCAATGACTGCCATTTACCACGGTCCTGAGCTACTCTCATCTACATTCGACCCGCGAATTTTCTGATGTCGCCTACCCATCTTGCCAACGGAAAGAGACAGAAAAAGAGACAGTTTATTTTATTTCTCCCAGGCGGCGGAAAAAACAAAATAGTTATAAATATCCGTAAAAGCAGTTTCCATTTACGCCCCCAGCGAATGGCCATTAGATTAAATCAGTCGCCCACCCCATCTAAATTACTAAAAACCCAATGCCCCAATTCCACCACATTCAATCCACGAAATCCGAAAGCGGTAGGCGAGGCATCCATGATAAATCGCACCAATATTTCAGCTGTCATAGCATCGGATCTAACTGAAACCACATGCTATTAAACTACAATAATCATAAACTCAAAATTCAACAGTACGCCAAAAATTTACAACGCATTTTACCACACTGTGGTATTATTCTGAAAACTAAGTTAGATAAAATCTGAACGTACAATTATGGACTTAGTATATATGGGTATAGGATTAAAGATAGTGTAAAAAGTGATGGTTGATGGTCAACAAAAAATGGTAACACTAGAATGTAACGTTTGAGATAAGGCTGACATCAATTGATAGGTTGCATCAATCCCGATTTATCAATTTTAAGCTGCAACGCTAAAGCATTTTCTGTGTGTAATAAAAATATAGAGCTATTATTGCTCGTTTATAAATCAGAGAGATAGTATAGAAATAAAGAAATGGCACTCGCGGGTTTGTAATCAAAAATAATAGGCCAGTGTGTATCTTTCACTATTTTTATAGTCAGTTTCTAATAAATATTAAGGCAATAAAGTTTGTTTGTTTAACAAATCTATACAATCCACACTATAAAATCTATACAGTAAAATTGAACATTAGAAACAGGTACAACTACTTACTATTCCTGCAAAATGGAACAATCTATTTAATAGATACAGACATACCTACTTATGTTTTAATCCCTTGTGTGCAAAAACTAACTACTAGTTTGACCCAATGAACATATTTAATTTTTTATTTAGTCCTAGGCTCTTCGGCAAAAGGTACCCGTTTTTAGATATTTAAACCTTAATTATTTTACATTTAGGCATAATATTCACTTGAAGTATTTGGATATAACACAAATTATATATTAGCCTGCCAAATTAATTTGTTAAAACCTGTATATGTAGTATGCATATAGAAATTGTATAGTTTTAATTGACGTGCATTGTAAACATGCCATTGCACACGTCATCAGTCTGGCTATAACTGAAATCTATAATTCACTCTGATCGAGTTGGTCACAAACACAATGCAGTGCAATATGGTCCGCATTGGTGGCAGCTGACCACTTTTCACATAATTTTATAATTAAAATCTTTTATTTGATTTTTTTATCTAAGTTAGTAAGTTTATTTCGATAAGTTAATAATTATTACAGAACAATACATAAATACATACATTGATACATACAATAACATTAGCCGTGTGGTTCCCGGCAGAGTAGAATAGGACCACTCCACTCTTCCTATGTTTAAAACAGACAGGGTTATTGATTTGTAATTATTCGTGAGATTATTAATGTGATATTGAATGGTATGTGTAAATTTTTATGTGTAAATTTTATGTGTAATTTTTTTTTGTGTAAATTTTGTTTTTTTTTGTTGTGTATTTTTAATTGGAATATTTGGCCATCGTAATTGTAATATAATGATTATAAGTATGCAATCAATTGAAATTTTATAATTATGCATTTTAATATTAATATTGTTATTTTCATTCGATTGTATTTTATTAATTTTGATTAATATTATTTTCCCTATAATTATTATTTTCAAACGTACCTCAGCAGTGGGTCTTGTTCGCGTGCTCTCAATTAAGGGCGCCAGCTGAAAATCAGCTGCTACTCTCTCAGAGTAGCGTTTAGCTGAGCTGTAGCCTTTTTGTGTGACTGTGGCACACAGCTGCATGCTAGATTAATATTTTATTAATTTAATTTTTGTTTCATTTAATATTTTATATAATTAATTGTTAATGTATCTAATTGAATGTTATTTGTGTGTTACAGTGAACAAATAAAATTTTTATCTATCTATCTTCCCGTGGATGTCGTAGGGTCGTCACTTAGGAAACACAAGCTAAACAAAGCCTAATCAATAAGACCTGTCTAACCCGTCTGGCCAGCAAGGAGAGTGTAGGCCAAATCCTCTGGCTAGGCTCAGTATGAATTTTTCTATTTGAGCGAGGTTGCCTGAAAGAAATTGCTTTACGATAAGGCCGCCTTTTGCGCATTTCCTAGTTTATAAGATAATTATGTCCTGTATTTTTCTTTTCAGCAATAAAGAGTATTGTATTGTATTTTGTATGGCCAGTACAGAGAGGGTCGTGCTGAAGCAGTGGAGACTGAAAAAGACCTGATGATAATGATGACATAATACATAAACAAATTATACTAAAACCCAAAATACATTTGCAAATAACATAAAAAGAAAACTATTAACTAAAATTTTAACTGAATAAAAATAACATTATATGAGACAAAAAAATTTACCTTAGATCACTGCGGTTGCAGGGTGGGGTGCCTAAGGGAGTGGCGGCATTGCCACGTTGAAAGGCCAGAAAATGCGCACCAGCTCTTAGGTCTCCAGAAACGTCGATCAGGCATGTGGAGATTTTGGACAACTGACGCGCCTTTACACCCCAAGACCTTAAGGTCTTTATTTGAATAACTTTTTACACACAAACAGTATAATACATTTTAACACTAGTCAACAGACTCGATCTAAATGACATCTATAATTCACACTGATTGAGTTGGCCACAAACACAATGAAGAGCAATACCTACAGTCCATTCACGGCAGCCGATTACAAGCAATTGTATTATTAAAATCGGTTATTTGTTTGGCTTTTCATTTCTCATTCATTCATTGGCAGTTTAAATATCCCACTGTTGGGAATAGGCACTCTCAGTGCATGCCAACCACCTCGGTCATGTGTGTCCTTTTGTCTCTTTCCCTCTCATCGCCATTTACTATTGTTAGACGTTTACGTCAAAAGTCAAAACGTAGCTTGTTTTTTGCTTATTACCTACGACAAATTTTAAAAGACATTGTCTAATGACATTGATTTTTGTTAAGTTGACTTTTGTATTTAGTAGCGTCATACATCGCAGTCGTAAAGCTATGTCAGATGCCTTTACACATCTTGGAAAATCTAACACCAGTGTTAATCACTTGCGCACTTACGAAACGCACGCACACTTACGAAAAACAAAACAATGTAAAGTCAGGTTAAGCCGCAAGTTTTATCATTAAAACTATTCTACAAATCAAACACATGTCAAAAGAACAAAAGTCTACTTGTACACACAGGGCAAGCAAGTTCGCTAGTAATCGCTCCAAAGCTGTCATTATGTTCCAAGACCTGCAATTTTAACATGGCACTACTTCGCCTGCTTTTCTATGCACCGCCTACGATTGAGGATAATTCTACTATTTGTAATTCCTTGTCATTATGTAATTATTCGGTAAATCGTATTGATAAATCGCGTAAAGAAACAAGATAAGTATTGTTTCTTTCTTGATTTTTAAAAGTCAAGAAACAAAATATTCCTAAGTTTAATGGTAACCCTAAACTTTTGTGAAGTCATAAAGAGTAGTAGGTACTCGGAATTTTTGTAGGGCATCAAAAAATAAATCAAAATCATAAAATATTCTAACTTACAATAAATAATACTTTTTGAATAGTTTCTTTTGGGTTCACTTGTTTTATTTGAATTGCAAAAGATATTATTCTAGTAAGACAAAAGTATTTGTATGCCAGTGCGTGATTTGCAACAGTCCAGGCTATTGCTGGCAATCGATTGCACTGCATCGACAATAGAGGCTTTAATTATAAAGTTTGTGTGTGGTCGGCCGCAGTCAATGCGGACATTGGCAGCTATACGTATTTGTATAGCTCTACGTTGCACATACTTACATTCTGCAGGTCAATAGTGTGAGTTATATCTTCTTCGTCTAAGTGCATTCCCGGATGCATCCTCAGCTGTGCTGCTTCGGAGCCCGGGGTGCGCTTTCCCGCTTTTTCTTCTCCAAATATAACATGCATGTCAAATAAGTTATATTTTTCTAACTATTTAAATTGAAACTTTTGATTAAAACGTTTGTGTGTAGTCGGCAACAGTCAATGCAGAAATTTACAGGGTGGCTTTTTAACCACTGGCCAATAGCCAGTATTTTTGGCTAGTGTTAAGTTCAACCCATGACACTGAACTAATTTCTAATAAAACAATATTAAATCGATAAAAGTTAACAAGTATGACGGAGTAATCACGTGACGTAAGGCGCCACGTTCACAAGGGAGCTTCTCATAGCTCAGCGCGAGGAAGGGCGCTAATCTTACCGTTTCATTTTTAATTATATTCCATCTACCTTCACACCGTCAAGTTTATCATCTATGAAAAAGGATAAGCAGGAAATCGAATCTCTGCCCCTAAGGCCTCTAACGGCGCCGGTCAGCGCGGTGACCGTCACCGACATGTGTCGCGCGACAGTTCTAGGAGTGAGAGTTGATGATGATCGCCGACAGTCGCCGACTGTCACCGATCGACGCCGACAGCTGTTGCGGGTATACTGTCACTCGTCTTTAGAGCACTAAGTATCACAGCTGAGAATGCAACCGGTAACGCGCTAACCGAGGAGTAGTTTTTTTTACATTATGATAAACCTCAAGGAAAAAAGGATCCATATTGGGTCCTATATTTTTTATTATCTTTGTCAATGACCTTATAAATCACATGCACAAAATTGACTCTTCCATAAATCTGGTACTTTATGCGGATGATACGAATGCTGTTATCTCTGCAACGAATATCGAAGAACTTAATGACAAGATTAATCGCACAATTGCTGCCTTTGAAGAATGGTTTGCAGCAAATAATTTAAAACTCAACCCTAGTAAAACTTCATCAGTTCTCTTTAAGACTACCGCTAGCAGCAGTGACAGCTTGGAGGTGCTGATATAAGATAAATAGATCGAAATTGTTGATACCGTAAAATTTCTTGGCGTCCATATTGACTCCCTCCTGAACTGGAAATCTGAACTGGCTACTATTGACAACTCACTGAGCTCAGCTTGTTACGCTCTCCGAAGTTTAAGAGCTGTATCCACGGTAAAACAACTAAAGCGTGTATATTTCAAGCGACGTTCAATTTCGCGGTCATCTAAATGACAAGGCTAAGTTGGCTTCTAAAAAAATTGGTATCCTCGGTAGAGCAAGGCGATACTTCACACCGGCACATCGCCTTCAGCTGTATAAGGCACAAGTTAGGCCGCATATGGAATATTGTTCCCATCTCTGGGCCGGGGCACCTAAATACCAACTTCTTCCTTTTGACCGTATTCAAAATCGCGCAACTCGTATAATCGATGATGAGACTCTCGTCAGCCGTCTCGATCCTCTGGCTCTACGTAGGGATGTTGCATCCTTGTGCATTTTTTATCGCATTTATCATGGGGAATGTTCTGAAGAATTGTTCGACCTAATACCTGCTGCAAAATTTCACCACTACACTACCCGCCTGAAATTAAAATACCATCCACACCACCTGGATAGTTGGCAATCAACCACCGTTCGTTTTAAAAGGAACTTCCTGCCACGAACGACCGAACTGTGGAATCAACTTCCTGCAGCGGTGTTCCCGAACCGATACGACATTGAAACCTTCAAAAAACGAGTCTATATCTTCCTGAAAGGCCGGTAACGCTCTTGTTACACCCCTGGTGTTGCAGTTGTCCATGGACAGTGGTGATCACTTACCATCAGGTGACCCGCTTGTTCGTTTGCCGCCCTATAACATAAAAAAAAAAAAAAAAAAATATTATGCACTTATTGAGTCAAAGTTACGTTACAGTATAAAACTTTGGGGTAATAGCTATAGGTATAATTTGACCAAGGCATTCACACTACAGAAAAGGGCTATCCACACCATTGCAGGCATTCCACAATATGTGTCATGTAGAGATTTTTTCAAGGAGTATTCTATTCTGACTGTCCCTAGGCTGTATATCCTGGTTGTTCTTTCTGACTTTGTCAAGAAATTGCCCTTCTTAGAATCGGAAGAGGACAGGCTTAATAGGGAAAGTACGAGAAGATGTGACTTCACTAATGGCATCCATCCTAAATTGGATATTGTAAAACACGGAGCATAGTACCAAGCCATTCAATTATTTAACAGGTTACCAAGAGAACTAAAAAACATACGCAGTCATCTAGTGTTTAGGTGCAAGCTGCGTGATCTTCTGTTGGAAAAGTGCTGCTATACCATTGACCAATTTTAGGTACATTATGAATATTGTAAAATGTATGAGCACTTGACTTAATTTTTAATTTAACACTGACAATTTTATATCTGTTTACTTTTATTTTCTAATTTTTAATTTGTGATCTTATTTTTTATTTTTATTTTATGTTTTTATTTTTGTATAGTTATATTATTTTCTAACACAATGTACATTGTTTAAGAAATAAATAAATGTAATGAAATGATAATGAAACCTAGGTAACAAAACCTTAAACTCATGAAACAAATAATGTTGGATCACTAAATACTAAATAGATATCTCCAGTGGAAATTTCCGTATGTCGGAAACCTTTAACTCAAAAGACCTTTTGAGCGGTCATCCCGCCGGAGCCCATTTGGTTAAGTGCACTTCTCATACGAACACAAATTACTTGCATTCAAAGATTTTGTGAAACGATTTTAAATGACACGGCTGGATGTTTGGGTACACATTCATTCATGCTTCGTACGACACCTGCAAGAGTGGAAAGAGGTTGTCAAATTTTATTCTACTCTAAGGTGGCAGTCCCACCAGCAGACTAGGACTCCAATCTGGTTCAGGAAACCGGAATAGGTACATAGTGAATAACTGTACCGTACATTTAACGACGACATTTGGCTTGAAAATACGAAATTTTTTAGCGCGTCGCCAAAGACCGATCGCGATCGTGAAACACTGTTCAATAGTGTTTTTGTGGGCAAAGGGGGCCTTAGGATCATGTAGGAGCTGCGTGTCACAGAGTTGAAAATGTTGCGTAGGAGGTGCGAAAAACTTTCTAGCAGAAATAAAAATACTTTTTCTGGCTTTTTCCCCTCCACTTTGACTACACACAGTATTTGGAATTTGGAATCAGAATCATTAATACCACACAAAACGTAAGAAAAAAGACACATTTATAATAAATGAGTAATCTACTGACTTTTCTACATGCGCAGCCGTTGCCCTTCCCGCTCGCCGGCCGCCGCCCACCAAGAGTCGTGTGGTGGTGACATTCAAATTAGAGATTTTTGGTATACATTTGTCTGCTAATATCTTTGGTTTTATTATGAAACAAGATACATATGACAGAACATGTATTATTTATTTATCCTTAAGAGCATGGCAGCCGTAGACTGGCTAAAAATCATGCAGTAACATGCCTCCATTCCTCTCTTCTCTCTGCCATCTTTTTAATGTACCTTACTCCTATCCACTTAACTCTACCGACAAGAGCAAGCTCTTAAATAAAAAAAGAAGCAGTAACATGCCATACGACATGATGATGAAAGAGCACTTTTCTAGAATATTCTAGAATTGATAGTTTTATACGAGGCAGCTACGAGGTTAAAAATCACTCTGAGTCTCATCAATCAATTCACAGAAAGATGTTTACAAGTTTAGGAAAATCCCGAAGCTTGGGAATTAAACACACTACCTGCTCACCTGTAATCAGCAGCTGCACACAAGGCTCGCTTTGAGCATCAAAGCTGATTTAAACGCTGCCTCTACGTTAAACAGCCAATAGTTTTAACTTTAGATCGCAATCACTTGCGAAATACTCCTGTAATAGTTTCGGGATTAAAAGTTTAACGTTTTTTGACTTGATTTTATTATTTGTTAATTTCTTATTATTTATTCATACAGTATAACAATCTCCGGAATAATATATAAATTAAAAATATACTTATGATGAAAAATTTCGCCACGAGTGAGATCTGAACCCACGCCCCTCACATCTGTACTGTGAGTGCAGTTTGAATTGTCCTACCGTGACTCTGAATCAGCCCTGATTAAGTTTTTCATCACATATTTTTAATTTAGTTATTAATTTTTACTTTCAATATTATTTTTACTGAAAGATATAATAAGATCTAATAATTTAGAACTTATTCCTAGTGATATTTTTGAAGCGATGAAAATCTAAAGTAAACTGACAGACAAAAGTGGTTCTCATACACTTAATTGATTAGCATGCGAATCAAATTTATACGGTTTATTGCTAAAAATACATTCAGTATTTATAAATAATAATAATAAAATGTTTATTTATTTTTCTGTAATGTTTACTGAGTAAAAAAGGTTCAAAGGCCACACTTTCCAATGTCTTTTTTCACAATCGCAAGATTACAAAGACCAAATAAAAACAATAAAATATCACGATATTGCCGTGTGGCGTCTGGCCTAGAAAAGGACCACTCCAACTCTTCCTGTGGCTGTCGTAAGAGGCGACTAAAAGACTAAGCACAAACATCTCGTGCTACAACTGCATTCCCATGGAGGGTTGACGTCAAGCAAGCGACCGGTCGTAAAATTATAGCCAAATCGTTTTAACTGTTCCGGCTATTTCTACTCGATTGTATAAGGTCTCCGGAATCCTTGAGGGATCATCAACATGCATATTATGTTTGGAGAAGAAAAAGTATGAAAGCGCGTCCCAGTTTTCAAAACAGCATAGCTGAGGATGCAACCGGGAACACTAAGATGAAGAAATATACCACGGAAGATCATGTTGGTTTTAGATATTTTAAAGCCTAAATGCCAAGGTTACCGTTACGTCACGTTGGATGACCGGCCATGGGGAAATATCGGAAAAATGGGCAAAGTCCGTCTGCATGGTAATGGCACGCAATAATCGTATTTACGTCGCGCGCACTCGCCTAAATTCGGACCGACGCTGCATGCCCGTAAGGATTTTAGTGTGCGACTGTACCAGTGGTACAAGTCATGAGAGGAAGCGACAAAATACAAAGGACGCATGAATTTAGCGCAAAGAATTAAAATCAACATTTGGCTTTGGCATTTGGTTCTGCGTTCGATCCCCAGCCAGGGCAAGTTTGGAAAATTTCGGTCTTTTTTTCAAATTATCCTGGGTCTTGGGTGTTTATTTATATATGTATTTATTATTAAATAACGTAGGTACCTATCGTTGAGTAAATCCCATAACACGAGTTTAAAACTTATTTTTGGGCAAGCTGAATCTGTGTGATTTGTCCCTATAGAGGTATATATTTATATTTATGAGAAGACTTAGACGTAGTAGACGTATTTCTTTCTTTTCATTACTCGGGTCTGATTCTTCAGGCTGCTTATAGGCTTTTATCATAGCATGATGACTGTCAAATAGCGAAATAAAACCATGGTTTAACGTGCCATGTAAACTTCATCTACGGTTGTGTACGGTTTACGTACATTGACCTCGCGCGGACGCACGGTCAGCATATTGTCGCCGCGCCCGATACTTCGATTTTAATTATAATTATGTTCTTACTTAGTACGCCACCAACCTTCTTACCATTAAATACTCGTCGCGTGTACTCACACCATTATTCCTTACCATACTATTCACCAACATCCCCATTTACCATTTATTTCCCATTTAGTCTATATTTCTATTATTTCGTACCATTGTTGTTTATTTGTGTTTTTCGCAATAAACTTCCTTTTTTGTTACTAATATAAAATCGTTTATATTTACCAATCCCCACCCTACACTATCTACCATTAACTTTTCTTATATGTATATAACCTGTACATATAATTTGGTCCTTCGAATTACAGCTTAGTCCCTGTCCCGAGTGTGTGAACGTATTTTCCGATTTACGCGGACTTACCTTATACTCGTTGAGAGGTAACTAAGTGAAACCAGTGCAGAACAGTACCAGTTCAGTGCCTATACGAACTATCGTTGGAGTTACCAGAACCAGGTTACCAGGTCTAGTCGTCACCAGGATTAGGCCGTACCGTAGTCGGGCAGAACCATTGCCGGGCTACACGCAGTCATAATAACCAGTCACTCGTGTTGAGCTAACCAGGAGCTCGCACAACCAGCGTAAGCCGAAAAGCATCAAGTAAGATCTTTCCTTTTTACCACTTATTTGATTTTTCCTAAACCATGGAAGGCTTGCTAGCGACACAAAACCAGATCATGGCAGCGATGGATCAGCTGCTGACTAACTTTAAGAAAGATAGTCGTGATCGTAAAACACCAGATAAAGTAAGGAGGAAGCTGGAGACTCTTGATGGTTACTGGGAAGAGTTTCAAGCTAACCATTTGCAGTAATGTAATTTAATTGTTGACAGAAACCAGGCGTATTTTGATAATAAAGATATTGAGCGAACTAAAGAATTTTACAATCAGGCTAGGCAATGTATACAGGGTTACCAGGTAGAAGATAGTCGTCCATCAACACCAATTTTAAAACCAGCTACCCCATTTAATTTTCCTTCGGTTTCTGAACCTGTTATGTCCGGTCCCTCAAAAAAATCTGAGGGCATAAATAATAAATTAGACGAATTGCTACGAAAACAAACCAGTAATTTTAAGGCATTTTCGCGAACTATTTCGAACATCGACATCAATGCGTTAAGCGACAAATGGGAGTTTGAAGACGCACTCAAGATGCTGCATTCTCGCTGGCAAATTATTGACTCCTTGCATTGGGAGATTGATAGTGAGCTAGACGGTGACCACAAGCCGTATGAAGCGCAGTTCTCCAAGTACGAAGATTACTACACCCATATGAAGAAGTCAATCAACGCTAAAATGTGGTCTGTGTCACACAGAGATCAGGCCACCCCCAAGATGGATATTCCAGTTTTCACGGGCAGCTACCAGCAATGGACGTCGTTCAAGGACTTATTCGTCGAAACAATCCACAATAGCCCTTCCCTGTCGAGTGCTCAGAAACTTCAATTTCTGAAAAGTAAATTGAAGGGCGAGGCGGATAAGCTAATTCAACACCTTAGCATTAGCTCCGAGAACTACCAAATAGCCTGGGAAATTCTCAACCATCGCTATAATAATAAGAAATCGATTTTCACTTCGCATCTCAATACCCTTTTAGGCCTACCTCACATTCAAACGCAAACTTCCGCTTCGATCAAAAGGCTGCACGATACCACTAACGAGTGCTTGCATGCGATCGAGAGGCTGGGAGTCGACATATCTTCGTGGGATCCGCTTATAGTGCATCTATTGTCACAAAAACTGGACGCTGAGGCTCTAAGCGACTATGTGGAAAGTCTCAAGAATCCAAAAGAATTACCAACTTTGAACGAATTCATAAGTTTTCTGGAAATGAAATTTACGTCCCTAGAAGTATCAAGACGTAAACAAGAGACCATCAAGTCAACAAATCAAGAAGATTCACGTTTTAAGAAACCGTCCTACCAAAATTCCTCCAATAACCAACATACAAAATCAACCAAACCATTTTCATTTAAATCTTTACACGTGGAAAATACCAAATGTCCTCATTGTAAAGAAAATCACGCAATATATTTTTGCAAATCATTCCGTGAATCTAGACCAGAGATTCAACAAAAAACAATTGCAAAATATAAATTATGCAAAAATTGCTTGATTAATCACCAGGGCAAGGAATGCGAATCAAGCAAAACTTGCCGCTTTTGCAATGAAAATCACAATTCGCTGATCCACGGCATGTTTTCGACAAACAAAGAAGTTGCAAAACCAGTAACTAACGTCAATACGAGGAATGACCGAAAATCATGTCACACAGCCCAAGATTGTGAAGCGGACAGAGAAAGTCTCCTAGCAACAGCGTTGATCGGGGTCCAGGCTGCAGATGGAACACTCCTCACCATGCGTTGTCTCATTGACGCCGGCGCCCAGACATCCCTAATCTCCGAGAATGCAGCTCAAATACTAGGTTTACCAAGAAAACGTTGCAAAGGTGTCATATTCGGGGTCGGTACCAAGGAAAATAATTGTAAAGGCATCCTAACCATACAGATGTCATCCCTACACAACGACTTTTCCCTATGTATCGATACGTTTATAATGTATAGGTTAATCCATCATTTGCCAAACCAATCCTTCGAAAAACCATCTTGGAGTTTTCTAGATAACATACCACTCGCAGATCCTCAATTTTACGAAAGTCGACAAATTGATTTGCTATTAGGCGTCGATGTTTATGCTTTAATATTAATGAGTGGTATTATCAAAATTAGTCCGTCTATACCAGTTGCACAGGAAACTAAATTAGGGTGGATTTTATGCGGAAGCATTCAACCAACCTTCCATTGTAACGTCGTTATAAACCAAATGGACGAGTTACGGACATTTTGGGATATTGAAGACATATCTCAACAGACATCTCTATCGGAAGCTGACGACCGCTGCATCAAGTTCTACAAAGAAACCACTAGAAGAGATGAAGAAGGGCGGTACCACGTCAGACTACCCCTTAAATCAGATTTTGAAGAAAATTTGGGTCTATCGAAACCATTAGCGATTGCTCAATTCCGACAATTAGAAAAGAAGTTTTCTAAAAATAAACCATTAGAGAAAGAATATAAATTATTTATAAATGAATATCGCTCTTTAGGACATATGAAACCAGCCGCCGGCGCCAGTAATCAGACGCCGGCGATTTACCTACCGCACCATAGCGTGTTGTGTTTAGACTCTACTACTACTGCACTTAGAGTTGTTTTTAACGCGTCCGCAAAAATGACAAGTGGTTGTAGTCTTAATGATTTGATGGAGGTTGGCCCTAACTTACAACAGGACCTACAATCATTAATTCTAAAGTGGAGGCAGTTTCCGTACGCCTTCGTTGCCGATTTAGAGAAGATGTACCGTCAAATTAGGATGCATGAAGATGACCAGAAGTACCAGACGATCGTTTGGAGAGACACACCAAGCAGTCCTATCGAGGAATACCAACTTACCACGGTTACTTACGGAACCAAATCCGCTCCATTCCTGGCGATGATGACCTTAAAACAACTCGCTAGTGACGAACGACTTAATTACCAGAATACCAAGGCCATCAAAGTACTAGAAGAATCAATGTACATGGACGATGTCCTTCACGGTGTTTTTAATCCTTCCGATGGAGTAGTGTTACAACAGGATCTCATCAAACTATTTCAATCGGCCGGTTTTAATCTTAGGAAGTGGAGATCGAACCTAAAAGAATTACTACCAAACCAAACTCCAGACCAAGATCACTTCGATTTTAAACCGCAAGATGAACCAACCAAAACCTTGGGTCTTCGCTGGGCTCCTCGCGAAGACATATTCAGCTTTGAACCAAAATATAAGTTTTCTGATTCCCATCCTACCAAAAGGTCATTGTTATCGGATATTTCGAAACTTTTCGATCCCCTTGGATTTCTGTCACCACTAACCACTAAATTAAAATTACTTTTCCAATTAGTTTGGCAAAAACAGATCGAATGGGATAGTAAACTACCAGAAGAAATCTGCAAGGAATGGACAAAAATAAAGGCCGAAATACACGAAATCAACCAACTAAGCTTACCAAGATGGCTCGGTACAAAAGAATTTGATAAAATTGAATTACACGGGTTTTGTGATGCCTCTACCAAGGCGTACGCTTGTGTAATTTATTGTAAGATTACTAGAGCCGATTCAACATCCGTTGTCTTCCTCATGAGCAAAGCTCGCCTTGTCCCAGCCAGTAAACCAATCAGTCTACCAAAATTAGAACTGTGCGGTTCGCAGTTGTTAAGTAGACTCATGCAAAAGGTTAAACACTGTTTAACAGATTACTACATAGAGATGTACGGTTGGATAGACTCTATGGTAGTATTAGGGTGGCTCAACGGGGAACCAAGTCGTTGGAAACCATTTGTTGCGAATAGAGTCAGAAAAACCACTGACGTCATGCCCGCCAGCTGTTGGAAATACGTGAAGTCGGAAGACAATCCCGCCGACTGTGCTAGCAGAGGCCTATATGCATCGCAACTCAAACAACATCCTTTATGGTGGCAAGGCCCAGCATGGCTGAAATCTCAAAACCTACAACACCACCACTCCAATACACCATTATTTACCACCGAAGAAGAGTTAAAAAAGGTTGACAAACGTAAACAAACCAATTTAGTTAGTCATTCACCCGACGATAACATCATACAGTCTCTAATTACGAAACATAGCACTTTTGCAAGAGTCGTACGTGTTTTAGCTTGGATAATGAGGTTACGTTATAAGGACTAGGAACCATATTTAACCACAAAGGAATTATCTATGGCAAGAGACATGATAATCAAGAATACCCAATACCTGGAATTTTCAAACGAAATCTCCAAATTAAAAAAGCAAGAGAATGTCCACAAAAATAGTAAAATTATTAACTTAAATCCGTTTATCGACCAAAACGGGTTATTACGCGTAGGCGGTAGGTTAGAAAATGCCAACATCGGAGAAGATCTGAAAAGCATCAGTAACCAAATAGATCAAATGAAGTCGGAGAAAGGTATATCTGATCAAATTTCATACCATGATGTGCACCATTACGTCATTAGCTATGTCTTAGTAGGCGTAGTAGTTATCGTCATCATCGCGTGGGCGTGCCGGCGTGTGCGCAAACTGCGTGCGCAGCGACGCGCTGCCGGCGGCAGTGACGCCGACGCCGCAGACTCTCCCAGCGTACAGTGCGTAAGTGTAAAAGTGAGTGGTTCTAGTGATATGTGCTCGGCTCATAGTGTTAGTGATCTGAACGCCCCTAGTGTTAGTGATCTCAATGCCCCCAGTGTTAGTGCAAGTGGTAGTGAAAAGGTCGCAAAATATAGTGCGCGAGTGGAGAAGGGTACCTCCCCAAAATTACGGTATCAATTTAGAGAATCGTTTGACCAATCGGACTCTTAAACTTTTACTTTAGTTTTAAAAATATTATTATGCCCAATCATCTTGTCAATCACCAAATATTGATTCACCTTTGTAACCATCTCACCAAATCACCACCATATCATCTCTCATTTAAGATAACTTTTCTCGCCCGGGAATATGTACGGTTTACGTACATTGACCTCGCGCGGACGCACGGTCAGCATATTGTCGCCGCGCCCGATACTTCGATTTTAATTATAATTATGTTCTTACTTAGTACGCCACCAACCTTCTTACCATTAAATACTCGTCGCGTGTACTCACACCATTATTCCTTACCATACTATTCACCAACATCCCCATTTACCATTTATTTCCCATTTAGTTTATATTTCTATTATTTCGTACCATTGTTGTTTATTTGTGTTTTTCGCAATAAACTTCCTTTTTTGTTACTAATATAAAATCGTTTACATTTACCAATCCCCACCCTACACTATCTACCATTAACTTTTCTTATATGTATATAACCCGTACAGGTTGTGTCACAACACAACATCGTCTTTACATATGGTGGATAGACTAGATTCTACAGACCAAATGCTTCTTTTTATTTTGAGTGGACAATATGCCAGTGTTAAATGGCACCTACATGATAAAATTTCAAGTGTGTTCTGGGTAAACTTTATCTGTGGTTGTGTCACAACACAACATCGTCTTAACACTGTGGTGGATAGACTGGATTCTACAGACCAAATGCTTTTTATCTTCAGTGGTCAATGCCAGTGTTATATGGCATCTACATGGTAAAATTTCAAGTGTGAGTCCTTTCTTTTTCTCTCTCAGCTCTTATAGATCTTTCTCGTCAACTAGGTACTATGCTTAATTTGAATTCTTCTAATAAAAGTCCGCTTATAACTTGTCCCATACTCCACCGCCGGGCGATTATTTATCGAATAGAGGAAAACTGCCGCGGACGAATATTCGCTTTGATGTGACGAAAAAGGATTGTCTTCCACCTTTTTCTGCTTTGTAATGGTTTTTACCCCCCCCCCCCCCCCTCCAAGACCCGCCCCCCGCTGGCCTTTCAGTTTTAAGGAAAATTATTCGGGATATCGGAAGTTTACAACGAAAGGGAAAACAAAGTGAAAGTTTGGTTAAAAATAAAGTCTCTGAAACCCTTGGACGAAAACATTAATGGTTTATATAATGTATTTTTTTAGCGAATTATTAATTTATATAATAATTTACTTATTTCTTTTAGCAGAAATACATATTATTCACGACTTTACCTCTTACGGGGTAGATAGAGCCTAGAACTGTAAGACCCTAAGGCCTTACTAAGGGTTGTTATGGGAAAGTAGACCGATAAATTACATGAAACAGATAAAGGAGAAGACGGATGAGAGAGACAAATGGAAGAGAATTCACACTCCACCGACACCGCTTAAATATAAATAATGATAATGATCAATATAACAGTATTATATTTGGACTTTATTTTAAGTTTTAATTTTATTATATTTGACGAAGCATTTATTTAGCTAGCCCTGTTTGTTGTATATTTATTTCATCATCACCATCCAAGCGTATTTTCGGTTGCTTCCTCAGCGGTAACGCTTAAGAGCCCGGGGTCCGCTACCTAACCGAGGTGATTTAAGGAGTTTACTGGTTTTTACACAGAGCGACTGACATCTGACCGCAACCCAAAGGGTAGACCAGAACTAATTCTAGGATAGGTAACAAACGCTAGATGGCGTTTGGGACCCACAGCTTTGTTGTTTATTTTATTTATTTGTTTAAGTCAAATTTTGTAAGTTAAAGAGCCACTTCCAGGTTTCCGGTTGAGATTTAATTTTGTATGCTTATGCAAATCAGATGACAATGTAATATAATATTATATTATTATATCAAGAAGCTGATCTGATGATGGAGCCGGAAGGTGACAATAGAAACCCTGTAATAAAACGACGCAACCTCACCGAGTTTGAGCTTTTTATATTTGTCTTGATAAGTACTTAGGCCTCATAATAAAAGGTGGTACGAAAAAATGGATATTTTATAAAAAAACTTATTCTGTTTCCCTTTATGAAAAAGCAAGTTGCGGATATTATTCTGTTTACATTTTTCACGAAGCATGTTGCGAATTCTTTTCTGAAACCCCTCGACGAAGCATGTTGTGGAATTAATATGTGTTAATTGATGAAATTAGGTGTATTATTCTTTAGTTAAGATTTTATACAGTGCACCTTTTAATTTAAAATGACCCTATTTTTCTTGAACAAAGCAAACATGGCCAGGCACTTTGTTAGCGACATATTCAATAACAGCAACAAATCGCGGGTGTAATTAAAAATGAGTTAGCGATGTCAGCGATAACGCTAGCTTTGTTGGTTGTTGGTTAATTTCGACGAAACTGACGCAGACTACATCTGGATTAAAAAGTAGCCCGGGGGACACTCATAAAATAGGAGATAGATAGTCAGATCGTTCCGGTAGACAGATTGTTTATTTGTGAAAACTTACATACGTGTGTATGTGAAGTTTTCACAAATAAACACACTCAAAAGTAGTTTATGAAACTGTTCCATAATAAGGAGTGAACAATGTGCGTGTTTAAAAAAATTCGGCATTGCCATACATAAGTGTGCAGCCGCCCGGGCAATTTGTCTATTTTTCATTTTATTTTAGACAGTTATTTTTATAATATAGAGATCTGGTATAGCGGAAAAACCCACCCCGGGCTCCGAAGCAGCACAACTGAGGATGCAACTGGAAATGCGCTTAGACGAAGAAGAATATAGTGATCTGGTATAGCCCGTTATTCGCTTTTTTCCCTTCCTCGTTGTATACGTAGATAATAAATAAACATAATTTTATTTTCCCTCTACTTAAACCAATACTTGAAGAACTTACGTACTCAACAATTTTAGATATTTATAAAGTTTCTAACACCGATCAGTCTCCTAAACTATCTAAGGGGGCGTGCACACCGGCCATGACAAATGATCCTCTACAGGGTGCTCCGATATAATTCGTTTTTAACCGTCGCACGTCAGCGCGTACCTGCCACAATTTAGATATACCGCGCGTACGGGGTGTTTGTGGTTTGCGGTATTCAATTAGTGAAATACTTGACGATAATTTGGAATATGAAATGTTGGGTTAGGTTTGGAAAATCACCCTTACCTCACTTGTAACAACGTAGTAGATTGCCATAGGATATTGGAGTTTAACTATGGTAATCAACAGCTATTGGTAAATTGGTTTATTTCATTTAAAAGAAAAATAGTTTTTTAAAATGCTGCAAATAAGAAGGGTCAGACACTATTAAAAGCTTTTAAAACTTAGGACGAGAATTTTATTTAACCTAAGGCATTTTTTATTACCAAGGAAGTTGGTTGCATTTCTCTGCACTTATAACACATTATCAGTATGGAAATTATTTTTTTAAGTACCTACTCAAAAGGTAATTGGGAGCAAAACTTTGTAAGCACGGTTAGAAGTTATTAGATATGTCTGAATGCAAATAAAAACTTATTTAACAAACACACTTTACTACATCCAGGACAGTATGAATTTATGTTATCCAGACGACAAAAACAACAAAGTACTCCACAGCCATTGACACCAAAAGATATATTTTACTCCACAAAATGAATTTCCTACAAAATATCCGTCGGGTAAACCTAAACAGACCATAACCGTTTTACGAACCGAACCCCAATTTTGCTATTTTGTATCACCCTATATATGGGCTTGATATTGAAGAATGGGACTATATCACGCAATACCTTCATTTAGCACTGACCGTCATCTCGTGGGAGAGACAGAGACAGCACTAGTAAACAAGAAACGGAAGAGAAGAAGAAGGAAAGAGACGGAAGATGTGGATTAAGTGAATGCGATCATATGACCTGACTTGTGAATTTGGAAATCGATAGTTTGTAAAAGAATGAAGGGAAGATAAATGAAAATTAGTTATTCAAACAATGCAAGGATCAAGGAATGTATTTTATTTTATTTATCAATATGTTTTGGATGTGAAGAGGAGGGGGTCTTAGAAATATATAACTACTGTTTCTCTTTTTCTAACTTTATTACTAATATTTTGCCCCGAACACTGAATTCTTCCACTATACGTCCGTATCTTAGTGCTCCAGCTATCTCTCAACGTTTGCCTTGTGATTCGGAGGTCGTAGGTTCGAATCCCACAGGGGAGCATACTTTGTGGAAAGTTGTTTTCAGTCTGGTTAGGATATTGCAGGCTTGAATCACCTGATTATCCAGCATGTAAAGCTGTGGGTCCTGAACGCCATCTTGGCGTTTGTTTAAGTTTATCCAAGCATTAGTTCTGATCTACCCTTTGGATTGCGGATGTCAGACGGGTTACTGGTTTTTACACAGGTAAAAACCAGTAACCTCGTCAAATAACCTAGGTTTGGTAGCGGCTCTGAAGCGTTACCGCTAACTCCATACCATAGCAAAGCCTTGAATGATTTGGTTTACTTTCGACCTTAAAAATTACTCAGCTAAGTTCACTTCAGTAATAACATATTTATAAAAAAAGGAAAAGAAATTTACCACTTTTCAAGTATCCATAAACACTTTCAGTAGGTACCTGTATAATTGTTAGTTAAGTACTTATACTTATATTTGATACACAAAAATAAGTAAGAAATGTATCTCATAAGAAAAAAAAAGTTTTTCATTTCGAATTATCAAAGAAAAAGCGCATTTCTCGCAAACTTGCCGTGTTTTAAAGACATCTGGCCACGAAGCGTCACGCGTGACTTGTGAGCTAAGGCGTCATTCATTTAAATAACAAATTATGCATTCTGACCGCGGCTCGCATCTGTAGCTTCGGAAAAATGAGATGTTGCCATTCGGTAATATGGACATGCATACATTAAGAAGTTAGGGCGTCTGTGATCGAATGATCGAATAATTATTCGGTGGATGAAAATGCTTATTCGAGTGTGTCATTTGATAAAGGTTTAAATAGGACCACACCATCTTTTCCTGCAGATGTCATGGGTAGATACTAAGCACAAACATCTCATAATTCTACTGCATTCCCAAGGAGGATAAACATCAAACAAAGATTGGTTGTATAAGTTATCACTCAAATACATTCCCAAGGAGTTGAGTGAACATTGCCATGTATATTGTCTTTGAAAGAAAAAACCAGTGCGCACCCCGGGCTACTACTTACTGCTGTAAAGTTTTACCTTGAGGTCGTTCAGACACGTGTTCATCTTTTAAGGGTTCCGTACCAAAATGATAAAATGGGAACCCTTATAGTGGTTTTTTAAGTCATCTATATCCCACTGCTGAGCAAGAACTCTATATCCTGTCTTCAAAAGACTAGAACAACTGTTCAGGTTTGCCATGGACAAATTGATATTTAAAGAGCTGACTGCCAATCTTCAGGAATGAAGCGGTACTTAAAGAAGACGAAGAATCCTGTTTTAGATAGATACATAGAGAACTCCTGTAGTGTGTATTTTACACCAAAGAAATATAACACAAAGAACAATTTTATATAAAGTGAGTACAATAGGCGGTCTTACCGTATAAACCGATCTCTTCCAGACAACCGGTGGTTAGATCTTTTTCACATTCTTCTCCATCCACCGGTTGTCTGTCAATGACGGCGGTGTAACGTACTAAGAAGGGAAAAAATATCAGAAGTAACTAATATTTTAACAGATTTAACATAAAAACTTGCACATCATCATCAGCAGGTCTTTTTTAGTCTCCACTGCAGGAGCACGACTCTCTTTGTACTGCCGAAGTCATATATTAGCCGGAGCAGTCAGATGATTTGGCCTACACTCTCCACGCTGGCCAGACGGGTTGGATAGGTAGTTAAGATTCGGGAGCGGTTTTATTAAATTAAAATTATTTATTTTGTAAACCTGAAAGATTTTATTTCAATCGTTTACAATATTTTAACTTAACCTAAGACGACAGAGTTTGATGTCGTGCCTATTCTAATCCTTAACTAATAATGCTGGTCACATGAAGCGAGACCATCGAAAATACACAAAAAGTCAAATATAAAAACAAGGGTGACGAGGGAATGAGTTATGGCTAGCACTTGTAAGTAAAGACAAAAAATTAAAAGGTTTGAATAAGTAAGGTGATGACGGCGTGGCGTCTAACTGTAGAAATCAACTATATTATTTATAATGGTATTATGTACTTGCTGATATATAACTCTTCCCCCCTTAGATCGAAGTTATCGGAAAAGCTCAGAAGATCTGTGTTTTCGAAAACTTCGATAAAATTAAAATTAACACTATAAATTGATATTACAATGATAAACATATTGAAAAAACTAAATTCTTAATAGTAAAATTATTGCTAATTACAATCAAAGACAATCGCGTACAGAAATATATTTGATTTTAACGACACTTGCACATTTGTACTATCAACGCAGATTATTTTCATTTAGGTTTCACTTTAACACTTTGCACTTTTATAACGTGAAGATCAGCTTTCGTAGATGCAACACTGGAACGTGTCTCATTTTTTTGTAATATTGAAAACTTCATCTTTGAATTTGGGTTATTTTATTGTAGTAGTTTACGATCCTTAATCATATCCTTTGTGTAGTATCCTTGTTTCATTTACGCTTAAAACAGCTGACAAGAACCGTTTTTTATATTCATCTCATGAGCAAATCTTTTTTGTGTGTTGGCCTTTTGTCAATTAGGTGGTATTGTCTTTTTCTTCTTATTAACTCTCGTTTGGCGATATCATATTTTTTCTACTTTGAGATAAGGAAATTTGGGATAAGTTAGTAATTATAAGAATGGTTAATGGATAGGTATTACAATTTCTAATTATTACATTATTAATAGGTAACTAAACAACTAATTACATAAAAATAACAATACAGTTTAAAGCTAAACATGAGAATATAATAAGTTAATAACATATCAATTTTACAGTATACATAAGTAAAATATGGGCAGTTTCACATAATAATTTGTCATCAATAACTGTGTTTAAATTGTCTACGTAAATCAATTTTACATTATGTTAGTTTTAATGGAGACAAAATGAAATAACATTTTATAAAATTTATGCTTACAAATAATAATACTATATTATATTACACTATATTATAGCATATTTTTATTTAACACAAATGTTTTAAATTTCAAACAAAAGTCAAGAGGTTTGCGAGCTTTTTTTTTTTGCTATCTTTTGTTTTAGTTTTATGGGAACCACATTACGTTCTAACTGAACTTTAACAACTGTCTTTTTATATTTGTATTTGACTTGTACTTTTCTTTTATTTAAATTTATTGTAAAAATGGAAGTCTTTGATTTAGATAAATATTTTAGTTGACTTGTATCATTGACCTTACTCGTAGATGTTTTAATTTATAAGTTAATGGACCGGCGTTTACGTTTAAAAACTTTTGAATATTTTTTATACAAAAATTTGGTTTATCTTCTACATCATTGTGATGCTCGTTATTAACAGTAATTTTATTTAAATGGACATTTTGTTGTGACCTAATTGATGATGAAGCAGTTCTCATGGTCACATCTTCATCAACATTTAAAAAGGTCTTGGGCAGGCAAAAGCCTATCGGTCTGTTTTGAAACTGACCTACCTGAGGTCTAAAGTTAGATTGTTGAAATGTATCAAATTCGGATGGATAATAATTTTGCTGATAGAACATATTGTGGTTGACATGATTCTGGTTAACATTTTCATATTGGAATGGATTGGTATTCATATTAGAATCAATGTTATTTTCTGAGCAAGTTTGTGATAGTAATTGTGAATTTTCTTTATGATTTTCAAGCATTTTCCTTCGTAATTTATACTGTTCTTGAAAATTAAGTTCCTCAAGGACATATTTTAGGGCGTCTTCTAAAGAATCAGGCTTTTTAATTCGAACAAATTCTAGTAAATGTTCCGGCAAGTTAAACAAAAAAGTGTTAAGGCATGTGTTATCGTATATAACACATTTCGCCCATTTTAATTGTGTTGAGCTAGTATTTTGATTTACTTTAGAAATTAGTATAGCACGAAGGTCCTGAATTCGGTTACAGAATTCCAAGTAAGATTCATTAGGGTTAATTGTTAAAATCTCTAATTCTATTGCTAAACATTGTTCAGTTCTGGGATCTCCAAAACGTAGTGATAACAAAGATTTTAATTCACTAAATGTGTTCACGTCTCCTCGTTCACTGATAAGGACGGCGGCTTTTCCTTTTAATTTACTAGTAATAATTTGATATAAAAATTCATTCCGATCAGAATTTCCATGATATTTTTGAATGACAAATTCGCACTTTCTTATGAATAAATTTAATAAATGTGTTTCACCACTATATTCTGGAATTAATCTGATAACATCTAGGGGTATATCTATTTGCGATGGAATTACTTTTTCCATTTTTATCAAGTATAAAAATAAAGTTTACACAAATTGCATACGTACATAAGGTTAACAAAAGGTAAATTCAAGAAAGTCTAAATTAGATATTTTTAACAAAGTATAATAAATTTAAAAATTTACTTTCTGAATTAAAATAGTATAACATAAAAAATTTAATAAAGATTTTATTTATTAAAATATGACATTTATTTAATAATTTCTTTTTATTACAATTGATGATGTTAATCAATTTATAATAAGAAAATATTACACAATTTGTACTGATATTTTATCAATACCAACTTAACACTAATTTTTAACTAATTAAATCTACACACATGTTAAGATTCTATTAACAAAGTGTTAGGGAATCGGGAAGGAAGGAGGATTTTACTCACTGTCTTTGCCAACCACCAGATTTTTCTTATTTGCTCATCTTCCGATCTAACTTATTTGTTTGGTTCGTGGATTGCCTTGATGTAGAGCGCTTCGCTGATTTTAAGCAATGCAACTCTGCTTAGTTGCCCTGCTAATTCTCGACGTGACACTTTTTAAGATTTTCACACGCGGACTTTCGCGACAGGCAACGGCGGCAATCCTACCGGCTGCGCCAGTTAAGATTCGGGAGCGGTTTTATTAAATTAAAATTATTTATTTTGTAAACCTGAAAGATTTTATTTCAATCGTTTACAATATTTTAACTTAACCTAAGACGACAGAGTTTGATGTCGTGCCTATTCTAATCCTTAACTAATAATGCTGGTCACATGAAGCGAGACCATCGAAAATACACAAAAAGTCAAATATAAAAACAAGGGTGACGAGGGAATGAGTTATGGCTAGCACTTGTAAGTAAAGACAAAAAATTAAAAGGTTTGAATAAGTAAGGTGATGACGGCGTGGCGTCTAACTGTAGAAATCAACTATATTATTTATAATGGTATTATGTACTTGCTGATATATAACTAGGTCTCACTGAAGTTTTGTTGAGCTTGTGTTTCCTAAGTCGCTTTCTACGACATCTATCATCTACATGGAGTAGACTTATTCTACTCTGCCGGGAACCATACGGCAAAAACTTGCACTTTATACTCAAATTACAAACCTTTTTGAAATATAAAATATTAATTTTGCCATTTTAAATTCTAGTTTAAATTATAATAAGTTCTCGTAGTTCAGCAATAGCCTGGCCCGCTGTTGCAGTTTGTTAGACATTCGGGCTAATAGAGTTTAAATGTTTTGTTCAAACTCAGTGCTCGCATTATAACTGAATTAACTTCTTAACGCGAGAAAAATCTTATTTATGAGGTGACACCTACAATCTGGCGAAATATACGATTTTTTATACAGGTTGGTAAATGGCGTATATGGTCCACCTGACGATAAGATATCCTATATGGACAAATTTTCCCATGGAAACAATGCTGGCACTTCGAAAAAATATTTAAGACATTCCCATGCAAATTGTCCTATTTGTAGAATACTTTTGTTTGAGAAAGTGGAACTTTTTCGAGATTCAAGCATTTCCTCTAACCTCTAAGTAACCTCTTAGTAGAACAATATTATAATTTACTTCTTTTCATTTTATTGAATAAAATATTATTCCAACAACATGTCTATTTCTTATAGCTATATAAATATTAATTATCTCTGAAAAAGTTATGTTTATAGATCTCGGAGGTTAATGAATGTATTAATATGTATAAATAACAAACAAAAGACATTAACTTATTACTACTACGAGAACTAATTAAGAGAAAAAATATTGAAATATTGCTTAAATAACTTCTTACACGTCTTTACTAAATCAAATAAAAATTTAATTAAAAAAAATTACGTGACTGAGGAAAAACCCAAAATGCTTTAGAATATAACCTAGTAGGTTTTTGATCATATGAACTAGTAATTTCATTTAAGGAGTTTTTGGCGGGAAGTCAAGGTGTTCGGTTGGGGTTCTCTTTAAATTATTTTGCAAATTGATTTTAGTGGACCTTATAATATGAAATTGGTGTTGTTTGGTGTTATAAATGCTCATGCTCATGAACAATATGTGAAATAGTTAAAGTGGACAGTCATAGTACGGCTGTAGTGATATTTGTTTCGCGGACTGTGTGGATGTCTTCGGGCGTCGTCCGCCACTCAATCGGCTATGAAAACCAGTAGACTCGTGTAGATTTGTCGCCAGAAGCTCCCTTAAAGCAATCAAAGGCCTACACCAACCTTTGACTGTAACTTGTTAGGAAAAAAGAATTTCCCACGTTTTATTAACTTGTTCCTGGCTAAATACGCAGTAGCGTCAAGCCATAAATTTAAAAAAAATAATAATAATAAATTTCATTTCAAATTTTATTTCTAAAAACAAAACAGTACATATCTGCGGAGTTTCATACCTCGTGACAGTGTACTTTCGAACTGACGTATATCCTAATCGTATACTTTATATCTCACAGACTGCGGAATTTCATACTTCGAAATTCCGCAAATTGTGATATACTGTTTTTTCATATGTCAAAGGACGGCAAACGAACAAGCGGGTCACCTGATGGTAATGATTTATTTTGAGAAATAAGATTATGTAGGTGAAACAAATGTTTAAATGTCTCAAAAAGGCAAGCACTAGTAGTATACAACCCGAAACGTGCCTGCAGTCATGTCTCACATCTCAGACCTCACCAACACCTTATTAGCAACTTCGATGTCGCGTGAAACAGAAAAAACGAGAGCCCTCCAGCGCGCCTGGCGCCGACACCGGGATAATAGTGGGAATGGAGAGATATAGGGCAGTGTAGCTATAGAGAGCAATCAGCGAACATAGCAAACCACTAATTCGTTCGTACACTGTTTGTTCGTTCGGCTTTGTGGTGATGTGGTCTATGGAAAGCGAACAGAAGCTACGAACTGAATTGCACAAGTTCGACGAACAACGTTTGTGGTGTAAAGCTGACTGGCTCACACCATCCCTATTATAAAGAATAGGGATGGAGAGATATATTTATTTAAAGCGGTGTTGTGTTGTGATGTTATATTTATTATGATAAACGAGTTCATTAGAAACTGCAACAGAGTGAGAATACCCAAGTATCTAGTAATAGTAAGTTTCGGAACTGGTTTTATCTATTCCTTACATTAAAATCGATTGAAATTGTAACACAATGACTGTTAGTACCAAAAGAAATAAATAAATAAAAACAGGATGTTTTTTGTTCATTTGGAAGACTACATCACACCATAATTGGCATTTTGTTGCTTAGAAGGTTAGTGTAGCATCCAGATTTAACGCTTTTTCTAAATTTCTTAATTTGAAAAAATGTCTTTGAATGCTATCGATCACTTTCAGCTACTCAAACAGAGTTGTTCTTATAAATCCCCAATCAGGGCAATAGTATCTAACATGATTTCATTCAGTTATCAGCCTGTGAGAGCAATAACAGATGATTTGTGGAGATGATCCTAAGTTGCTTAAGTTGTTAAGTATAACACCTGTACCATGCTTCGGATCACAACGCACCTTTATACTGCAACTCTACAGGGTTTTATAATGGACTATCTTTGTCTTTTTATACAACTACTATATAGGGCCTGCTTGATGGTAAGTAATCCAAAGCTGCGATGATATACAACACCGAATGCTCCCAATGACAGCTCGCCTCAAAGAGGCGCTGTAATAGGGTCGGCCCCGGACGGGGACACACGCTTGGCTGATCAAACGCGTACTCATTCAGTTATCAGCCCTTTTAGACCGCTGTTATGGTGGTCAATGCTTTTTGTGACGCCGATGGGTGTCTTTGAGATTTTTGGCAATAATGGGATGTTTTGTTGAAAATATCTTATTTTTGGTTTGTGATGAAATAATCTTGGATTTCTTGAAATCAAAATTAATTTATATATTGTATTTGAAACTTAGACATACCAAAAAAAATATTATGATAGGTTACTCAAATAATAATGTGTTTTAATTATGTATGTGTAAATAGTGCTGATGTACAATAAAGTTTTTAAATAAAAAATAAATACAACATCGAAATCAGCTTGGTAGCACAGCTGCTACGCCTCGTAGCAGAATATCTACAGTTCGTAGCAATGCTACTAAGGCTCGTAGCAGAGCTTCTACGGTTCGTAGCAATACTAATACGGTTCGTAGCTACAATGCTTGGGAGCCACAAAATGACTTCTTCTTTATTACCTACAACTGTTGAACTAAAGGTCTTCTTCATCGAGTGCGGTCCATGGGTGACCACAAGTGGCATAAAAATTCCCGAACTCCTTCGTGCTTCGGAAAGCACGGAAAGCTAATGCTTCTGGCTGTCATCTCTGTATGGGAGTCGTCAAATTATGTCAGATACCAGCTTGAACAATCTGACACCAGTGTTGGCCACTTACATACACAAAAAAAACTACGAATTAGTATGCAATTTTTGTTATATATTAAAAAATTAAAAATTAAATTAAAAATGTCTATATCTGTTATTCTAACGTAGCTAGAGACGAGAAATCAATCAACCAAAAAATTATAATTTTTTTCAACATGGGCTAGGGTAAATTTTCACTTTTTATATACTACTTCAATAATTACAAGTACTAATTTATTATTAACATTTCAATCCCTGGAGGATTGCTATCAACCTTGTTTGTAAATTTTTCCTAATATAATTAACTCACTAAAGCCTTATGAAAATAAAGGAAACCTTTCCAATCGAAACTATATCGTAACAGTTGGCAATAAAGGTGATGTTTGTTTCAATAAGACAGTCCCCAGTCGGTTGCACCGTTAATTATTAATAAGAAGATTAAAACAGACAAGTAATTAGAATATATTTGGGAGTTTTCAGTCTTGAAGCCGGTGGAAGGGTGAATACCGGAAATGGGAACTGTTTTGATTTAATTAAAATGAATTTAACATATACAATCCTGCCAGCATACAATGGAAAGGAGCATATTAAATATCAAACACAAAAACAAGATTTTCATAAAAAAATTTTTTTTGTACTTTCCTTTAATGTAAGGCTTACTCATCAGGACAAATGTAATAAGCCCAAACTCAAAGATGTTGTGTCGTTTAGTAACAGGGCTCCGTACCTTATCGACCTTCCGGCTTAATCATCAGATCAGCTTCTTGTTATAATATTGCATTGACATCTGATTTACATTATCATTTAAAATTTCATGTCTCTTTTTTGGGGCAGTCGAGTAATAAAAAGAACGCACTAAATAGAAATCACTAAATTCCTGGCCGTGTGGTTCCCGGCAGAGTAGAAGAAGACCACCCCTAGTCTTTCCGTGGATGTCGTAGAAGGCGACTTAGGAAACACAAGCTACACAAAGCTTATAAACATCAATGAGACCTCTCCAACTCGTCTGGCCAGCGTGGAGAGTGTAGGCCAAATCCTCTGACTGCTCTGGCTATTATATGGCTCTGTTAGTACAGAGAGGGTCGTGCTCCTGCAGTGGAGACTAAAAAAGACCTAATAATGATGACTAAATTCCTGTTGGTATATAATTCGATTGTCTCATTTAGACTAAGCAAAAGTAAAGACCTGGAATAATGATTATTGCGGCTGTTTTCGTAAAAATATAGCTATTATCACTAATTTCATCCATTTCCCACCATTGCATTAAGTCGCCGTAATTACCCTGTTTATGCCTTTCATTCGTTCTTTCGTTCAGTCCAAAACACCGAGCTTCAAACCCAATGGAATTTTTTATGAAATAAAATGTACAGATTATTGAGCACATGTCTTTGTAGCCATTTTCATTGTCACAAACTTTAACCTTTTCCATTACTTATGCATTCAGTTTTTGTTTTTTGTTTTTGGTAACCCTTCCGCTCCACAAGTCAATTGTTTAACTAAGTTATCGTTATATTTTTATCGAAAGATAAAGGAGCAATCAAACAGATTGACAGCCTCGTTGTTTATTAAATTCAATGTTAGCGATAATAATTTAAGATTCAACAGCTCATCCATAAACTTATTGATTCATTTATACTTTAAACTCTAAACACGGCAAGGTTGCAATTATCTAGGTTTTCACGAAAAATAAGCTTCTACGAGTATTCACCGAAAAGTCTGAACCAAGTACATGGATATTTATTATTGTGGTTTACTAGGACGTTTCCTGGCTTTCTTAACTGACTGACCGATAAACACATTTAAAGTATTATCACACCTATATTTAGAATTTCATTCAACGTAATTTTTTTATCGTAACGTTTTTACCCTCACTTATCTTTCTTTACGTTCTATCTCCATTTTTTTCTCAGCTCGGGCGGTCAACCACTCCAGTTAATTAATGTCTTAATCTTAGTATTTGAAGAGTTCCGGTTGGGTTTACTACTGTTTACTTTAGATTTCTTTACGCCCGACTAATAGAAATATGAAGAGAAATCTGTTATTTACCAACTCTCAACTAGGTAACTATTTACTAGGAATATCTGGAATTTCATGACAGAAAATCTTACTATACTATAAATGTAAAATTTATATAAATTCCAACATATAGCGAAATAAACATCCATATGGATGTTTGTTCCGCATTCACGCCAAAACTGATTGAACGTATTGAAATGAAATTTGACAATTCAAATTCAATTCAATTCAAAATATCTTTATTATCATAGGATATTTATAATATCTCTTAATAATAGTCACTTTGTTTTGTTTTGCACAAATGTTAAATCGTTACTTAAAGCTAAGTTTACGCCGCTTCCTAGGCGCAAGTGCAGAAGAAGCGGCAACAAACTGCACTGCACGTTTTCTCCAAAGACGTCAACTAACAAACTAAAAACTTAAAATTAGTTATATAGATGGACAGAGATTACATTGTTTATTATGTCATAATTAAATTGAATTATAAGAATTACGAAATTTAAAATAATGTCAATTTGTAAATTTAGTATGTACCAATGTACCTAAAATATGACATGTCTTAGTATACAAACCTTTAAGAGGGACCCGCGCCAAGCTCAAGCCAGACCTTTTTGTCTTTAAGATAACTACACATGTAGATACTATAAGTATTTATACCAGGAAAATATGACATTCCCGTGGGTTTGTCAACAATTTGATCACGCGGGCAACGCCGGCTCATCAGCTAATATAATAAGTTAGTAATGAATATTTCTCAGAGCTCAGGGCCGCAAAACCCAAAGGCCACCTTTAGCGTGATGGTGGGCGAGGAGTTGAAAAAAAAAATTAAAATGGTAATGGGTTGCTATCTGTATCATCGCCTATCAACATAATTAGAATTTTCGTCCATTCGCTCGATCGGCTTTTACGATCAACGCGGGAAGAGAAGCAGCTGGTACATTCGAAGCTTTTTCTTTTCTCTCAGATCAGCATGGAAGATTAACATTAAGTGCTCTTAAATATTCTTCAGCATCAGATATCAGTGTCTTTTGTATTAAAATAACAAGTAATTATTTACAAATTGAAAATATGTGATGAAATAATCCGCCACGAGTGGGACTCGAACCCACGACCCTCACGTTAACGCCGTGAGTGCACTACCAATTGTGCTATCGTGACTTCGAATCACCCCAACGAATTTTCTCATCACATAGTGCACGCATTTGAAGCATGCGTAAATCTTCAGTATTTATTTAAAAAATATTTTTGAAAACAAGCAAATAATGTGATGTAAAAGTGGGTCTAATTTAGCTTGCAAGATTTGATTACGGACACACAGATAATGGGACAGGTGAAACTAAATAAAATATTGCAAAATATAAAATTGGGCAACAATATCGATAGAAAAAACAATCGACCCAGCAAATCTTCCAATCTCCTCCAATCTGAAATTTGCCAGTTCAGAGACCGGCTACAAAGCAGCTAAAGTGCCAATAAACCGCTTGTTACCGTGTTTCAAATTGCCCGGGTGAAGTAGTTTTGTTTGGTTAAAGCTAATTATTGATAATAGAGTGAACAGCGACTATTTCCTTTAGACTTTCGGGTCAACAAATTATATAAAGTATAATTTAGTCAGAATTTAATTGTTTTATTTTAATTTTATAAAGTGACTATTGTTAAGAAGAGAACAATATTATAAATCCTACGATTATGAAGATATGTAATAAAATAATTTTTGTACGAAATGGAGAAGAAATAGCCGGAACACTTTAAATGATTTGGCTATAGTTTTACAACCGGCCGCCTGCCTGACGTTAACCCTCTTTGGGAATGTATTTGTGTGAAAAGTTTTACAACCGGCCGCCGCCTAACGTTAACCCTCCTTGGGAATGCAATTGTAGCACGAGATGTTTGTGCTTCATTTTCATTTCATTTATTCATAGAACAATATTTACATTGTATTTGAATATATTTGTACTTATAAACTAAAAAAATAAAAATTTAATTAAATGCATTATTACAAATTACAAAAATGAATATAAACATGTCAAAAATTATAAAATATCATTAAATTAAATTATAAAAAATGTGCGGTATATGCATCAGGCATTTTTTACCGATGCTGACACCA
This sequence comes from Acrobasis repandana, assembly GCA_963576875.1. Lineage (NCBI taxonomy): Eukaryota > Metazoa > Arthropoda > Insecta > Lepidoptera > Pyralidae > Acrobasis > Acrobasis repandana. The sequence continues at coordinate 1,188,598 of OY756230.1, read as the reverse complement.
TTTAAAAGTCCCCAATTGAGTAACAACACTTCTCCAGTAGCAAAATCCTCAACTTTTTTTTGAAAATTGAAACTTTTCTTACTAATTTAAATTCGTTGGGCAATTTATTAAACATTAAAACGGTTTGGTATCGTGGACAGTGAATTGCGATGTCAAGTGTGGGAGCTATAACACTGGTTAAGTCTTTCCTGCGCGTGCCCTCTCGATCCAACATTTCTTCTGCTGTTTCGTATGAGTCTCTATTTTTTATAAAATCCGTTAGTAAAACAAATATATATAAAGACGGTACAGTTAATATTTGGAGGTCCTTAAAATGTTTTTGGCACGATTGCCATGGAGGTATGCGAACCATGGTCCGTATTGCTCGTTTTTGTACTGCGAAAGCTTTATCAATATTATATTGGTAGCTTGCACCCCAATATTTTATGCTATAACGAAGTCGTGACTCTACAAATGAGTAATAAATAGATTTTAATTGATTCATGATCAATTCGTCTCTTAAGGATTAAGATCCTTAAGGATTAAGATCCTTAAGAGACGAATTGACCATGAATCAATTAAAGGACGTAACAAGCTCTGCTTATGCTTTTTTCTACCTTTTGTAGCTCAGGTTTCCAGTTGAGATATTCATCCAGATGTATGCCTAGAAATTTAATAACTTTAACTGGCTTGATATTTTCATTATTTAAATAAACTTCAATTTTATCTTTATTTTTTGGCTTTACTTTATGGCTGTCGTCTTGAATAGCATAACATTCGTTTTACTGCTATTTACCTTTAGATTATTAGCAGTGAACCAATGATGAAACAGTTTCATAGTACTGTTAATCTTCCTGTTTAGAGCATCTATGTATTTTGCCCAAAGTACTGCATTTGTGTCGTCAGCAAAAACAACTACTTTTACGTCAGATTCTATCATGGTCATATAATTTATCAAGTCATTAACAAAAATTAAGAAAAATATCGGTCCTAAAATTGAGCCCTGGGGTACTCCTCTAATAATTTGGATCAATCGTGAGTGCTTTTTGGAATTTATGAACTCACCCTTATTATCTGTTATCTCTACGAATTGTTTTCTATTACTGAAATATGACTTTATTAGATTTAGAAACTTCCCCACAATTCCATAATACGCTAACTTCATTGTGAGTATATCCACATCTACCGCGTCAAATGCGCCACTTAGGTCAAGAGATAAACCGGCGACTTTTAATTTTCCATTTATCTTTGAAATCACATCATCAATAATTGTGTCTATGGCATTAGCAGTTCCAACACCTTCTTGGTATCCGAACTGTCGGTCACTTATAATACTATTGTCTTTTAAATGTTTGACTATTCTTTTTTTTAAGATCTTCTCAAATATTTTCGAGAATATAGATAGCATAGCAACTGCTCTAAAATTGGATGGATCAGATTTCGAATTTTTCTTATGAATGGGAATTATTTTTGCAATTTTCAATTGGTCTGGAAAAACTTCCAGATCAAAACAGTTATTGAAAAAGTACTTTAGTCGACTCTTACGACATCCACAGGAAGAGATGGAGTGGAGTCCCATTCTAAGCCGGAACCACACGGGGGACTTACTAAAACTTCTACTGTACTAATGACGTAAAATAAAAATAAAGTCTGCATTAGCTGTCGAAGTTAAAATATGCATAAACGGGGTTATTTAAATGCATGTCATTAGAGTACAATTTTTTTAATTTATTTAAAAATCATGAAAATATCGCAGTTTATCATAACGACTTCAGTACTCCCGAATCGCGTGTTCGTCCATATTGCATGGGTTGTATATTTACCTCGTTATGCAAAATTGCTTTACCATTATTATTATTACCTACGTATTAAACCTCAAGGGTACGTAACAATTCAAAAATAAATAATAGAATGGCAATGACCCTACGCTGCAACTGACCGCATCGCACCACGTGCGAGACGAAGCATTTCCTCTCTCTATCTCGCTCACATCCATAGTTTTCCCCGTTTTAATTTATCTCCTGCCCTTTCCCACGGAAAACTGTAAGGGCTGTTTCCAAAGCTGGATCAGTTTACGTCGCGACGCCGCGGCGAGAGCACGCGTTGGGGTCGGCGATTTTAACCCTCGTTTTTCTCGTCCGCGGGTTTGCATAGTGCATGTGCGTAAGTTGAAAACTTCGGTGGGGTTGAGTCGAGCCCCGTGTCTAATACTATACATACAATCTGCTCTTTGTGACTAGTCGTGTGTGGTTAATGAGATACTTCATGAATAATATAAAACAGTTATTTTAGTTTTAAAGTAGTGTTTTGGTGAATTTTCTCAAGTATTTAGATGTGAATATTAAGAACTTGTAGAAGTAGCGATTTTTCTTGGATATATCACTAGTTTTAACTGAAGCTAGTTGTGAAATAGATCAAGTGCAGTGTTCAGGGAGGGTTGGAGTGAAAAGTGACTAAAGTGGTGATTGACTTTTCCAAATTTCATAGGTTGGTAACCATAATTTAGTGTTTAATTAAATTCTAAAATTACTAAGGTAAGGTTTTTTTTTACTATCTGAATATTATAGTTTTTTGTAACCCTGGTCCTGGTGAATTTTTAAATAACGAAGTTAATTGTTTATGAATTATTTGACTCTATGTTTCTTATTAAATTATGTAGGAGAGTAAATATTTGGCATTTTACTAAATCTTATCTACGATAACTTAAATTTCTAGAAACCTTACATAATTTGAATACAAAACTTGGTATGTTTTTACTCAGATTCGAGAGTAGCCTGTATCGTTATTGTAGGTAGAAAAAATCTACCCACATGTTGGTGTGAGTAGAAAATTGTTATCTTTAAATACATATTGGGCTGTGGGGTACCGCAAAGCCACCTCTATTTGATAAGTTCCTTGTAAGCTTTCTTTTGCTTCATCAGTACTAATTATTCTATATATGCATGCTTTCTGGTTTTGGGTTCTCTTCATGTATTTTATCTTAAAAATCTCTGCTTGTAAATGTGTTTGTACTGTCATTAAACACAGTTGAATATTTAAAATTCTACCCTATTTATTCATTAAAAATATCAAACGATTACATAAAACTTATTTTAGTTAAAATATGTTTTGACCTTATTTCTCTTTTAAATATTTGGCATAGTAAAAATGACAGGATGTGTACCGTTGTTAATTCTAATAACAAAATACCTATATCTTTTACAAATAAATAAAGTCAGTATTAATTATTTTTATTTAGTTATAATGATATGTAAATATTTATGTTGTAAATAAAACTGGTATTCATATAATCGTCATTTAAAAAAAAAGGCTTGAGATTAAACAAAAAGTAAACATATGTAGTTGCTCTTTACAATTAGTTTATGATTGCCGCGCTCCCCATGGAACTGTGGTGGCAGGTGTGTCATGGCATATAGTGATTTAGGGATATTTAGGGTCCTCTGGGACTGTCAATGATTTTTATTACCCACTAGCTTTCCTTTGCTTCATCGGTACTAATTATTCTATATATGCATGCTTTCTGGTTTTGGGTTATCTTCATGTATTTAATTTTAAAAATTTGGAAACAAATAGCGAAAGCTTTTGCCCAACTATGGGACTGAAATGGATAAAACAACTAGCTTTACGCCCTTGTTTCGTTTGAGTATCAGATATACAGATTTTGTCGATGACAACTGTGTATAAATTTGCATATTCACATTCAAATATTTACTCAGTAATTAGGCCTTTGCAAGTAGTTTTAACACGTCAATAAGTTCTACCTACGTTTCATCATCATCATCAGGTCTTTTTAGGTCTCCACTGCAGGAGCACGACTCTATCATTACAGGGTTGTGCTCCAGCAGTGGATGACGACTGTTTAAAAATATTAAAATTATTAATTGTCGTTATTTTTAATAAAAGCTACCATTAGTAAGAAGTTACACCGAAAGAATCTCATTTACACGGTATTGGTTGCCTACTCGCTAGAAGGGCTTTGTTGTAATGTCTGTCAGTTTACAAATATAATATAATACAGTGTTAATACATTATAACATGTTATGCTTGCGAACGAGCAAACAAACATAAATAACGTAATAAGAAATACTAAGTAGTCAAAAAGCGAAGTTTTGCTGACCGGTCACGAGTTGACGCATTGATCAGCCATCCTTGAACTCTTGCATAATTTATGTTGTGTTTTCATATTCAACTTGGGGAAAATTACGGAAATTCTTCTTGTTTCCTCCTTGCAGCATACGTCTCGTAATCGCCCCCCCCCCCATATATTACCATTACTGCAAGTCACGTTCTCGTTTGCATCGCAGTCCGACAGGATCTACTGCAAATGAGATAGATCGTACTGCATAAGACATTGCACGGAGGACTAAATATATGAGACTATTTTATTTATTTACTTCTGCTGCATATTTAGTTTAAACTATATATACAGGCTATAGATTTTTCAACTACCTCCGTGGACCAGTGGTCAAGGCGTTTGACTAGTGATCCGGAGGTCGTGGGTTCAAATTTTTATATTTTTTTTTTTATATATACGGACAAATCACACTGATTAAGCTAGCCCCAAAGTAAGTTTTAAACTTATGTTATGGGATACTCACTCAACGATACTATATTTTATGATAAATACATATATAGATAAACACCCAAGATCCAGGACAAGTTGAAAAAAGCCATTTTTCAACTTGCCCTGGCTGGGGATCGAACCCAGAACCTCCGGATTAGCGGTCTAGCGTGTTAACCATTACGCCACGGAGGTCGTCAAATCCCACTGGTCAACACGCTAGTCCTGTTGACCATTTATTATCATGTCGACAGTCGATCGTGTTCATCCCCCGCAACAGTAATATTGAAGGGAGTATCACTGCAAAAACCAAGAGTTTAATCTCTTTACCTTCTCTGACTGCAAGAACACGTAAGCAACATGTAACGAACGGTGGTCGTACGATCGATCGAGTTCATCCGATATGGAAGCCGCATCAGGCGCTTGCAGTAATGATACGAATAATCATTATTTGCATGCGGAGGGTAGGTGCCTATTTTAATAACGTAGATAGACGTTACGCTACTAAATTATGCTTACTTCAAGTAGGATTTGACAATTTACAGATTTCACGCTCCACGAAACTCAGAGTACATTGAAAATGAAATAAAGAATTAATTCTACTTACAAAATTAAATTTAATTTGACGTTGCATTTTTTGGAAACGTTTGCAACCCACATATTTCGTCCAATTATCTACTCAATAGGCTTATTTTGTAGCTCAATTTAATGTCCAGATACCATTTTTTCAGAACTTTGATTAGGGCCCACCGAAAAAAAGTTATTTTAATTTTTGTCCGGCAAGTCGGAAAAGCGCTATACGATAGATTTCCGCACCTTGTATATTCTGAAACCTCTCTAATAGAGATATCTTCAATTTTAATCGATCTACAGCCATGACGCGCTTTTGGCTGAACACCGGGCACATACACTGGTGATCTCATAAACATTTTCAGTGTTATAAGTGGTTCACCCTGAACTGTAAACTCGCGACCCAACACAGGATCGAAATGGCGATGGAAAGACAAGTCTATATCACGCATCAAAAAGATCTAGTTATTATTTAAAATATTTATAAAAAAAGCTAGAACGCAATAAAATGATCAAGTTATTATTTAAAATATTTATAAAAAAAGCTAGAACGCAATAAAATGATCAAGTTATTATTTAAAATATTTATAAAAAAAGCTAGAACGCAATAAAATGATCAAGTTATTATTTAAAATATTTATAAAAAAAGCTAGAACGCAATAAAATGATCAAGTTATTATTTAAAATATTTATAAAAAAAGCTAGAACGCAATAAAATGATCAAGTTATTATTTAAAATATTTATAAAAAAAGCTTAATTAACTAAAAAGTTAAGTGAACGAATTAATCGAGCCTGAATTTTGTGGGGATATGTTGTTTATCACAGAGATGCCGTGGCCACCTTCCGGCTTCATCATGATATCAGGTCCTTGGTACCATAATATTGCATTGTCACCCAACTTACATAAGTATGTGAAGTTTCAACTCGGTCGAATAATGGGAAGTGGGTCTAATTTACCTTGCAAAATTTGATTACGGACACAGACAGCGGGACAGGTAAAACTAAATTTAAGCTTGTAATTATCATTACACAATATATCATAAACATTTATTTTCATAATTTTTTTTCTTCTTTATATTAATAGCATGGGCATCTAATCAATATATAGGCTAAGAAGAATGCAACCAGTATTGTAATGAATACACAAAAATAAAGGAATGCATGTTGTTAAAAAGCGTTTTGTAAATTGAAAAACAAAACAAAACACGCTTACATTCAGGTCATAAGTCATCAATTCGATTTTAATTCCAGTCGATATGCCTCTAATAAAATAATAAAGTTGTGCCCCATCGGTGCTCAACTGCAGAGTAGCTTCATATAGATGCTAAGTTCTAAACAATTTTAAGAGACGCGAAGGAGTACCTTTTTACGTTCTTTGATTCCAGAACAAAAAGTAAAATATATATGTCTGCTTTTTTTGTGCCCAAATCGTAAAATCTGATCAAGGGAAGGTGCAAGAACTAGAATCATGTCATTAAGTAACACAGTTAGTCACTATTTAGATTCATTTTCCGCCTACGTATGCACCAATACGCTAAGAAGCTTTTGGGTATTACGGCCTGTGGCTAACCCGTACGGAATAAAGACAGATTAGTATGTATGTATTGTTCATGGAATTAAAGGACAAGATTTCACTTAATAAGTAGTTAATTTGGTCTTTTTGGATAGGTTTGTGCGGCTAACATCTGTTATTACAGTACATTTTGTAACCTAAAATCTATTAAAATTTACTGAGGTGACAGATGTCCCACGCACAAAGCTATGTGAAAAAGACTATAGTATTAGAAATTCATTATGATATTTACTCTCTATTGAATACTCCTCTGTGCCATCATGTCGTATATTGGGGAGCGATCACGCAGCATTACGGGTTCGATTCCAGCATCGATTACCTGCACGCATTCGATTAGAAGGTATCGATTCCGTGATGAGGGCTCAGTTTAAGTGATGTTACGCAGCGTGAGATACACATAAGCGAACTCACTCAATATTACCGATTGACTCACGTGATATAGTCGGAAAAGGCCGACCAGGTTTCGATTGATTTAGACGCGTGTCTGGTTGACCTTTTCCGACTATATAACGTGAATCAACCGTTTTAAATTATTAATTTATAAAGAGTTAATAGTCTGTAGTATTTCTTAACGTTTGCCGAAGTGAATTACTGAATACACAGAAATAGCAATTATAAAATATCCTGACACAATAGTGAATGAATGCATTCCGTGGCTGAGCCGCAGTCTGGATTTAACGGCTAGCTAAATATTTGGAGCTAGCTAGGTAGACCCGCCATTGTTGGCAGTCCAAGAGCATGCCTTAAAATATATAGTTGTATTTCAATATTTGCCCTGTATGGAATACTCTCGAATGTTTATACCTATTTTAGTTTATTCTCAGTACTGCAAGAAAGGCTAAATTTATAAGTTAGCAGTCATTTTGATTTTTTAAAAGAATATACACATGTAAAACAATAGTGAACGAAGTCAATAATTACATATTCAAACGAATAATAATAAAGATGAATATATTTAATAAGTATTTACAAAACAATGTATAATTAAAATAAACGGGCAAGTGCGAGTCGGACTCGTACATGAAGGGTTCCGTACCACCGTACAATGTTTTAAAACGCTGAAGAAACACGTTTCTTGTATGACGACCCCCTTTAATTTTTAACTTTATTTTATTTTTAGTATTTGTTAGTATTGTGGTCATAGTAACACATAATTGGTGAAAATTTCAAGTATCTAGTTAATGTCATTATCAAGATCAAGTTAGAAACACTGAAAAGAACACGTTTCTTGTATGACGACCCCCTTTAATTTTTAAGTATTTTTTATTTTTAGTATTTGTTGTTATATCAGCAACAGTAATACATAATCGGTGAAAATTTCGAGTGTCTAGCTATTAAGGTTCAAGAGGTAGATCCCTGTGACTGACTGACGGACAGGCAGACCGACGGACAGACAGACGGACAGACAGACGGACAGACAGACGGACAGACAGCGGAGTCTCAGTAATAGGGTCCCGTTTGCACACTTCGGGTACGGAACGCTAAAAACACGTTTACCTATAAAGAAAAATTTAAATTTTCATTTTGACACTTACCTTCATACATACACTAACACGTCTTTATCCCTACTGGGGCATACAGAGTATTTTGGGTCTTGCTCTAAGCAAATTTAACAGAGCTCAGGGCCGCACGACCCCAAGGCCATTTTTAGCGTGATGGTGGACGAGAAGCTGTAAAAAGAAATTAAAATAGTGATGGGTTTCTAGCCGCATGGCCTATTAACATGATTCGTATTTTGCACATTCCCTCGATCGGCTTTTAAGATCTGCGCGAAAAGAGAAGCAGCTGGTACATCTAAGTTTTTTCTTTTCTTCGAGACCAGCATGGAAGAGCCGCTTTTACAATCAGGCTTGTTATTAAATCCATGTTTAAAAAATATTAGTACACGACACGTAGTGATACGTACTGATAGAGACTGGGTTTGCACCAGATGCATGAACTGTAACACCCCGGGACTACAATCTCCAAGCCGTTCATCTTAAGACAGCCGGCAGTGTGCTGCAAGAATTTGAACAGATGAAGGAGGATAAGATGCTAGTAGAGATTGTGTATGTTCCTTTCGCCTTTTTTTTTTTCTTTTGATGTATTTGAAGTTTATTAAGTATGGACAAATAACACAAATATAATAATTTTACAAATAAAATATCTCTTCCAACGCGCCACATCGAGGCAACGTACCCAATATGCTGGCAGCATTTCCTCGCTGTATAGCGAGACTTATTCTCTGAGCAGAAAAGCCGCCAGCTCTAGGGTCACCAGTTGCCTCGATAAGGCGCGTTGTGACGTCCTTAAAAAATACCTTAGCATCAGGGCCCCAAGGTCCCATCGTCTCCACTGCGAATGGAAGAAAAATAAACCCGTCTCCCGTTTCGTCTTTTGATATTAATTTTGTTCTTTTTGCACCTTTTTTGATTGTGTATACTTAACTATTCTCAAACCTTCTTCGAGCGTTATTGCCTTGGCTTGTTTTGTTTTGATTTTAATTTTGACTTAGTACTTAAACTCTCTATAATCTTCATTATAGTTGTTATACCATATAATTATATGATATATCAACCATAGGTGTTTGTATGAACTTTTGATAGATTTTTCTCATGTTCGATTTTGAAATTATATTCTAGGTCTCATATTAAAATTGTTTTATGTATATAGGGAATTACTATGTAGGATTAGTCGTTTGGTTCCCGGCAGAATAGAATAGGACCACTCCAAGTCTTACGCTAAACAAAGCTTATAAACATCAATAAGACCTCTCCAACCCATCTGCCCAGTGTGGAGAGTGTAGGCCAAATCCTCTGGCTACTCTGGCCAACTATGGCCATCTAACAGAGACAACAAAGAGGGTAGTGCTCCTGCAGTGGACACAAAAAAGACCTGATGATAATGGATGTAGGATACTTTTACCAACTAAATGGAAGAAGAATGTAGCCGCATCGCCGATTCTGCCGCATACCTACCCAATCTTTTTCTCGCTCTAGTAAATGACGGTTCTGAGCAAAAGAAAAGGTTAGCAGCATAGGAAAGTACTCACCATACAATGTACACTACACATATACTCGTAGGACTATAGACAATGTCCCTACATGTACAAACCTATAAAGCGCCCCGTATTGCTCAGTAGCCTCAAAGAACTTCGTTTAAGTACTTCGCTCCTCGTAAAAAGTAAGAATGGATTGTTCTCCAACCCGTCTGGCCAGCGTGGAGAGTGTGGGCCAAATCCTTTGACTGATTGAGGTCGCGCTCCTGCAGTGGAGACAGAGAAGGACCTGATGATGATGATGATAGGAAAGTGCTTACAATACAATGTAGACTACACATATACTCGTAGGACTATAGCAATGTATCCCTACATGTACAGACCTATAAAGCGCCCCGTACTGCTCAGTAGACTCAAAGAACTTCGTTTCTTAGTATGAATGGATTGCTTATTTATTTATTAGTCTTTCCAAATGCCCATTTCATTTCAGTGCAAATTAAATTGCACAAAGCTAAGGTTTCTACAAAATAATTCATTCACGCCTATCTATCTCAAGTTATAAAACAGGAGTCAATCCATTAAGGAAGGAGTTAGATCGATATTAATATAGGAGGGCGAAGTATTTGCGAGAGTTATGGCGCATTCCGCTTCCGACCCAAGCATGAATAAAAATATTTTCGGCCTTTGTTTTTATGGACCACAAGTGACCCGCCCTTGCTGGCTGGGTTATTAGAATCGGAAATTAAAGTGTTAAATTCTTATTCAGAAACTAAAGACTTCATAAGGCACTTTTTATAGTAATTTCAAATGCAATAAAAACATCTTTGTTTATTTTTGACTAAATTTGGTGTTGGAATCAGAATTTTTATTTATTTTATTTATTTATGGTATCCATAAGTAAAAAAATACTTTATATGAAAATAAATTATACATACATACTATCACGCTTATTTCCCACAGGGGTAGGCAGAGACTATGGACCTCCACATGCTACGATTCAAACAGACCTCTTTCGCTTCTAAAAATAAATCATATTTATAATAAACCGGTCAAGTGCTAGTCGGATACGTACATAAAGAGTTCCGTACCTTCGTACAATGTTTTAAGATGCTGTAATAAAACACGTTTCCTGTATGACAACCCACTTTAATTAAATTTTATTTTTTTGTACTTAATGTTATAGCGGCCACAGTAATACATAATCGGTGAAAATTTCGAGTGTACTCAAACTCGATTCGATTCAATAGATAGAGCCCTGTGACAGACGGACAAACGGAAAGACAGCTGAGTCTCAGGAATAGGGTCCCGTTGGCACCCTTTGATACGGAACCCTTAAATAAGTTAGGTACTACATATTTTTTTCATAAGCATACCTTCTTTTCCTTCGGTTAAATAAAAACAAAGTTGTGTGTTTTGCGGTAACTTGAAGTTTAATAAACTCCAGTTCGTAAAACAAACATTTACAATAAGTTAGAGTGTTATTGTTATCTCGCTTATAAAAATACGCGTTTATTACGTTTATTATTTTATGGATATTTTGTATTTTATTCTGGAACCTTTAACGAAAGCATAGAAGTAAAGAAAATTTATAGAATGTCTCATCTGTTACTTCTCTTCGATTTTAAAAGACTATTCGGGGGATGGGTAGAGACCTAGAGACCTTTACAAAATATATTACAGCTTTTATTACAAATATGTAAATTATTGTCACATGTAAAGAGAAAATGTTTATCAAACAAAAATTACAATGTTTGGTGATTCTCACAATGCGCAGCGCGTGAATGCGTGTTCTAACGTTGCTTGTAAGTATCTCCGTTTGTATAGAAAACACGCAACAGTCCAACACAGAAAATGCATCCAGGAAACGCAACATGCAGCGTGATGCGTGGCAGTGTGATAATCACCTTTATTGAACAGTAATAATTTAGACAGTTTTCCACCATGGTAAATGTGTAAGTTGTAATCTATTAAACAGAAAGTAGTAGATTTGTAACTTGTAAAATGCAATTAATATTTACAATTTGTAACTTTTATTTACAATTTGTAACAGGGCCCTAGGAATCCTTTTAAATAGGTAACTACAAATGGAAACTTCTAATGTGTATGTTTAAGAAAGGCATGAAATAACAGTTACATATTTTTCTTGATTGATATCGACTAAATTACTTGTTTCACATTACCCACACCCACACACACACCCACCCACTCACACACACACACACACACACTATCACGTCTATACCCAAAATTGGGCAGACAGAGCATTTTGGGGTTTGCGGCTCTAAGCAGACAGAGCCCAGAGCTGCAAGCTCCAAAGGAATCAAAATAGTGATGGGTTGCTAGCCGCATGACAGTTAAATATTATTCGCTATATTTACTTAATTTCGAAAGCTTGTTTCACATTTCCCACCGAGGTAATAAAACTATTGTTAAAACTCTATTCAGAGTTACTTATCAATGAAAACAGAACACAATATTTCTTCCATCTTAATTAAGCTTACCTTCAGCAGCATAATAAACACAATCTTATAACGACGGTGGTATCAGTAGCAACGCAAATATGTGAAACACCTAATTAAGGCAGAGCCGCATAAATTGGTCGGTTAAAATGAAAAATGGCGGACATCCCCGGGGTAGGCGTTAGGGCCAAGGCTTTGTGTATGGGAGTTAGAGGTAGCGATTAGAGTTGACGTAAGTTATGCATGACTCAAACATTTGTTTTAGATTTAGGCATATGTCCTTTATCCTTTATGTATCCTACATATCCGCCTCATTTCTTCATCTCATCCTGTAAATCCTTTTAGAAACTACATTTCACGCACATCCCTTCTTCATTTGACTCATTCCACCTCCAATTAATAAGTACCTACTTATTAAAAGTCTAATTATAATTTTTATTTTCAGTGAAAAAGTAAATTAAAATATGATAATAATGGGTTGGAGTTCGTGTACTATATTATACTGAGGCACTGATGCTAAATCCTTCACAAACAGAATACATAAAGTAGTAGAGCACCTTATAAGCTGGGACGGGTGAGACTACACACCGGTAATTCTACTTAGTCTGTTACAAATATTATAAACTAGCTGTGCCCGCGACTTCGTTCGCGTGGTTGTCGGAATGTTATTTAGCCTAAAGCCTTCCTCTATAAATGGACTATCCAACAAAAAAAGAATTTTTCAAATCGGACCATTAGTTTCTGAGATTAGCGCGTTTAAACAAACAAACAAACAAACTCTTCCGCTTTATAATATTAGTATAAATGTGGAAGTTTAGATTTTTGTCACTTAATGACACATAAGCGACGTATCAAATTGGAATAAAATAGGTCTTAATTCTTATCTATATGTATTAACACGTAAAATAGTTACAGCTGGGAAAAATGTGGGGTTTCTGTGGGATTGTTGCGTTTAACGTTGCAGGACAGCTAGTTTAAATTATATTGTATTTGTTATTCGCTTATCGCTCTCAAACAAACCCATGCCCAGGGACAGTCGGACGCAAAAAAATCACGCATCTCCCAGGCGAGCGGCCGTGATTTCCACAGTTAAAGCTGGACATTAGTCTCTTTGCCTTTTTTGGCTTTTTGATTTATGGCACGCACCACTGACAGACGTTTAATTATTTTCTATCACCAGGCAACCAGAGGTATTTAGATCTACTTTTTACAGGCTTTTATTTAGTGTAATCTGTCCCGTTGTCTGTGTTGCCGTAATCAAATCTTGTAAGCTAAATTAAACCCACTTCCCATAATGTGATTGAGCTGAAACTTCACATGCTTATGTAAGTTAGGTGACAATGCAATATCAACTTGTTCCAGTAGTTATTTTCTCAACTATGAAGTAATTAAAATTTTCCTCTAAGTAAAGCGTCCTATTGCTTGAACCTTTTCGCTAATAAACTAATTATAGTTACGTAGTTTTTTGTTGTTATTTATTTATTCTCATGTTATTTTTTCGCAGTATTCTTTTTGTTGAAATTAATTAAAAATACAAGAAAACTAAGTAACTAAAACTATACTAATTACAATAAGATAAACTACTTATAAAAAAGGACTACCTAGAAACTCAAATAATATTTTTATGCCAACATCGCGAAATAAAATAATGTATAATAAGTATCAAAGTATGTCATCATCATTTGAGCGTAATTTCGGTTGCATCCTCAGCGGTAACGCTAATGATTTGACGAGGTTACTGGTTTTTACACAGAGCGACTGCCGCATGACCTCCGCAATCCAAATGGTAGACCAGAACCAATCTTAGGATAGGTTTAAACGAACGCTAGATTGCGTTCGGGAAGTGCCTTCCGAAGCACGGAATCATCTTTCTTTTTGGACAAGCAGGTGATTCAAGCCTACAATATCCTAACCAGATTGGAAACAACTTTTCACAAAGTATACTTTCCAGTGGGATTTGAAACCTTCCGAATCATAGGGCAAACGCTTTGACCACTGGACCACGAAGGCAGTCGTTATACCTAAGTATGTGTAATAGCTAAATAGCCTATAATTCTCTGAAACACCGTCTTCTCCCATAATCTAGCCACGCACTCGACCCAATAATTTCCTGGTCGTTAATCCCCAGAAAAATTGATTGGAAATTACTTTCAATTAACCGTGGTCATCCTTTGGCTGGAAGCGGAAGTAATAAGCCCATCCGGCTGGAAATATTGCACACGGTGAGTTCACATGGCTTGCTTAGAAACGCTGTACACTTGCCTTTCAGTTTTTTGCAAGCTTTTATTTAGTTTTACCTGTCCCGTTGTCTGTGAATCAATTCTTGCAAGTTTAATTAGACCAACTGCCCATTATTTGATTAAGCTATTAAGCTAAAACTTCACATACTTATGTAAGTTGGGAACAATGCAATGTTATAGTACCAATGACCTGATTTCATGAAGGAAGGTGGCTACCGCATCTCTGTGATAAGACAACATAACCCCACCGAGTTTGCACTTAATTGATTTGTCTTGCTTGAGAAGCACTTTTCATTGTTTTAGATATAAGCTTGTTTGGTTCACAATTGGTGAAGATATCGCCTAACATTCATACTAAAAAAAAAACACACAGGTCGAATTGATAACCTCTTCCTTTTTTAGGGTTCCGTACCCGAAGGGTGCAAACGGGACCCTATTACTGAGACTCCGCTGTCTGTCCGTCTTTCCGTCTGTTCGTCTGTCACAGGGCTCTATCTCCTGAACCGTAATAGCTAGACACCTGAAATTTTCACCGATTATGTATTACTGTGGCCGCTATAATAACTAATACTAAAAATAAAAAAAGTTAAAAATTAAAGGGGGTCGTCATACAAAAAACGTGTTTTTTTCAGCGTTTATAACTAGATCTTTATATTGGCATTAACTAGTTGCTTGAAATTTTCACAGATTATGTATTACTGTGGCCAATATAACAAAAAATACTAAAAATAAAACAAGGTAAAAATTAAAGGGGGTCGTCATACAAGAAACGTGTTGCTTCAATGTTTTAAAACATTGTACGGTGTTACGGAATCCTTCATGTACGAGTCCGACTCGCACTTGCCCGTTTATTGAGTTGATTATAAATGTACGTACGTTACTCGAAGATAAATAAAATGCTTTCGTACGTTACGTTTTCTAAGTTGCCGTGAAATGTATATTTAAAGTAAATAAATAAATATATACGGATATGTATATTGTGAAAATGGGTATTTAGGTATTTTTTATATAAACGTGACTAAAACACAAGTGATATAAAGCCATTGACTGTGCCATTGATGCGCATTAATTTTTGTTTTTATATTATCATGTTTTTTATCATGAGCTACCTTTAGAGGTCCCGATAAATGCCTATTATCGGAAAAAAAAATCGATCTGATCGTCCAATGAAATGAAAACCCATTGTAATAGAAATGTATAGAGTATAGGCGTTCTGGAATGATCGTCGTGTAATACCGCCATAATATTTTCTGGGCGGCTGGAGGCTTATTACATCCACCCATCATCGCTGCGACCTGATACATGTCTTTGTCCCTAACAGAGCAGACAGAGCCTAGGGCCGTTATATTTTCTGGTCGGACAGAGCGTATTACATCCGCAGGTCATCGCTGCCACCTAATTTGAACATAATATACAATGTACCTAGCTAGCAGTTCCTTCTTCCAAACTAGCATTGAAGATCATGAAAAGAACTTGAAAGAGTACAACAACAGACTAGTACTTAGAAAGATTAGAGATGAAAATCCATTGTAATAGATATTAATAGAGTGCGGGCGTTCTGAAATGAGTGATATTTTCTGGTCGGACGGAGGCTTATTACATACGCCTGTCATCGCATGCAAATACGGGTATGTACCTAGCTAGCAAAAGGGATAAGGACTATTTGTATTAATTTGGTGAAGACATGATGAGATATGGAAGAAACTCTTCAAACAAAATAAAGCAGGTTGATTTTTTTGTTAAAATAAATAATAATAATTCAATTAGAAATTGACAGGAACTTTTGTATGGAAAGAATTAATTACGAAATTGGAGATAATTTTCAATTGACAACAACCAATCGAGAAGTACAAAAGGTAATCAGATCGAAATATAATTTTTTCTGCACTATGACTAGACAGAGTACTTGTAAATAAATAATAACATAAGGACAAACCTGCGAGGTTTATGTATGTTATTTATGTAATAATAAAATGTTATTCTTTATATGGTAAATAAAATTAAAAAAAAACTTAGTTTTTAAGAAAAAGCTCAGCACTATTTCTAGATATACTAGATATTTCTAGAAAAAAGAAGATATACTAAACGGATTTGAACAAAATTTGGTAAAATGATAGCTAATTACCTGGATTATCACATAGGGTACTTTTGTCCCGGAAAAATGATAAGGTGCCGTAGGATTGTCAAATAACGAACTGCCAATGATAACACCAGCAACATCGTGGATAACAGCTAGTTTATTATTATCCCTCGACAAACGAATAGACCGATTTCGACTCGGCTTTTTTTAATCGAAAACCTTGTCTCTCGAGATGGTCATTAGCTATGTTTGATGAAAATCGGTTCAGCCGTTCAAAAGTTCCCGGTAGCGGGCGGTGACATTCAATTGGGAGATTTTTTGTATGCATTTTTCGGCTCATATCTTTGGTTCTTTTAAGAAATATGATAAGAACATATGTATTTTCTCTATACATCGTGTTAATGAAATAACGCAATACCTCTCAGATGGTACCTCAGCCCATGTAACTAAACAACTTTTGTTCAACAACTATCTCGAAAATATTTGAATTTTCATACAAACTGATCAGCTGATCGAGTCAATTTGTATGAAAAACTGTTTTTTTTAAAGTTGTTGAACAAAAGTTGTTCAGTTTCATGGGCTGAGGTACTATCTAAGAGGTTTTGCGTTCTTTTATTAACACGATGTATATACTCGTAGCTCTCTACGAGGTTCTAAATCACCCTGCATACAAGTGTGCGAGTGGTAGCTATGTACTTGTATCACTATATTTACAGAAGTTGGCAAACACTGAACTAATGCTAAGCCGTATTGATGGCACTTAGTGTAAACAAGCCGGGTCATATGTGCCCTACTTAGGCTCGTGCATATAAAGTTTATAATGTCTTGTTCGCTCGCTGCTAATTCAGTGTAGCGCGGGCATTATTAATTGTGCTTACGCTGCCAATTACATAAGTTTAGGGTTATACAGATACACTATTACATGTTTATCCCTAACGGGGCAGATAGAGCCTAGGGTGGCAAGGCCCAGGCTATTTTTAGCGTGGTGGTGGGCATGAAGGTGGGAAAAGGAAATCACAATAGTCCTGCTTGACGTCAACCCTCTTTGGGAATGGGATATTTATATACATATTGTCACGCCTGTTTCTCACCGTGTAGGCTGAGACTATGGACCTCCACTTGCTTCCATCCCGCCTGACAGATTTCTCTCGCTTCACCTACACTCATCCATCTCTCATGAATTGATTTGAAATATCCTACTTTGATTTAATTGATTTGACAACCTCCGTGGCGTAATGGTCAACACGCTAGTCCACCAATCCGGAGGTCCTGGGTTTGATCATCAGCAAGGGCAAGTTGGAAAATGGCCTTTTTCAAATGTCCTGGGTCTTGGGCGTTATTTATATATGTATTTATTGTAAAATATACTTTTAGTTAGTATCCTGACAAGTTTAAACTTACTTTGAGGCTATCTCAATCAGTGTGCTATTTCATCCTAATCTATTTATTTCTTGATTATCTGTTCAATAGGGGTGATATTAAACAGATTTATCAAATTTCAAACTACACGTACAAATTGAAGTTACCACCTAATCATCTGGCCGATTAACTGGCAAAGCTATGCACAACTATGTTTATTTGGCAGCACCGCGGGATTTGCCGTGACGAAATATAGGCTTTGATGTTGAATGTAACAATATTAGCTATTATGTATGGTTTGGTGCTTGCGTCTGAAATATGTGTGGTCCAAGTAAGAGGCGGTTCCTTCTATGCTGGTCTAGGAGAAAATTAAAAGTACTATTACTCAAGTACAGAAGTCTCACTCAGCAAAGAAATTCAAATAAATATCTAAGGGTTAGAATAACTTTATTTCTCATAAGAATTACATGAAATAATTCACTTACTGAGAAAACATAATATTTACATAGGTAATAGTACAATGAGCGTGCTTTTATAAACAATAAAAACCAATTAAATAGCTTTGACAAAAATATAAATATCTACTCAATGTGGTTAGCGATATAGTTTAATTTAGCTCACGTCAGAACTCAGCACCATTTCGTTTAAATACCTAAAAATCCATTGCAGGCCAATTTCATTCTTATTACTCTGGAGAAACGATTCGTATAACCAGGCCTGTGTCACTCCCCGTTTAGGTATCGAAAATGTACCTACATTATTACTATGCGCGCAGGCGTTCCCTCCGGGTGGTAAATTCAGTTATACGAATCGTTTTTCCAGAGTAATAAGAATGAAATTGGCTTGCAATGGACTTCTAGGTATCTATACGAAAAGGTGCTGAGTTCTGACGTGAGCTATATTAAATCATATCGCTAGCCACATTGAGTAGATATTTCTTTTAATTTATTTGCTGAGTGAGACTTCTGTACGTTAGTATTATTTATTCTGTGGTATAACTGAATTTACGGAGTGGTCGCCGTGCGCATAGTAATAATGTAGTTATATTTTCGATACCTAAACGGGGAGTGACACAGGCCTAAAACGTACTAGCTGCTTTTCTCCCTACGCAGATCGGAAAAGACGGTTAAGGGAATGGGTGAAACTCTAGGGACGAAAGAGATCAAAAAATCAGTCACGTGATGCCATATCTCTATTGCACATACAGTTTATAACAAAGGTAGACTGAAAACGTCGCGTGCGATGTAAAATTATAGTGTAAAATGTATAATTTTTACTTAAGATTTATCATTGTAAATTTATGCAATTTCAATAATGTTACATACACGCGTGTTGAATTAGTCAATAACTGACATGATGTAATAAAAAATGTGTGCATTGTATGCACATACAAGGTTACATCGTACGCTTACGCAACCCGGCAGTTAGTAGTTAGCTTGATAAAGAAGGTTTTTGTTAAATGTTCCGGTGGGCGTATCCTTTGAAATCATTGATTCGATGATAATATTCTCTATGCTTGTAACTTATACCAACCGTAGAGTATCAGCGCAGAGTTCGCGTTATGAATATAAATCTGCGGCGATTGAGATGATAGTAGAGATCGACTGCTTTGAGGCTGTTTGGTAAACAAGCTAATTTTGTTGGCGTACGTGTCTGTTACTACAATATCACCCCTGAAACTTTGTGTAACGTAAGTTGATTTGCTCGTGTTGGTCTCACTTCAAACTCAGAGAACAGATGTTCGAGCAAGTTTAGTTCATGATAAACTACTTTATATATAAATAACAAAAATGGACGGGCAAGTGCGAGTCGGACTCGTACATGAAGGGTTCCGTAACACCGTACAATGTTTTAAAACGCTGAAGAAACACATTTCTTGTATGATGACCCCCTTTAATTTTTAACTTTTTTTTTTTAGTATTTGTTGTTATAGTGGCCATAGTAATACATAATCTGTGAAAATTTCAAGTATCTAGTTAATGCGCTGAAAAAAACACGTTTTTTGTATGACGACCCCCTTTAATTTTCAACTTTTTTATTTTTAGTATTTGTTGTTATAGCAGCCACAGTAATACATAATCGGTGAAAATTTCAGGTGTCTAGCTATTACGGTTCAAGAGAAAGAGCCCTGTGACAGACGGACAGACGGACAGACAGCGGAGTCTCAGTAATAGGGTCCCGTTTGCACCCTTCGGGTACGGAACCCTAAGAACGAAACAAATTCTTCAAAAAATTATTCCATACTTGTGCTAGACCTTTTGTGTGGGATGACGAAAGTTTTAATAAGTAGTTCAGTTTATTGGAATGAATTTGCTCAAAAAATGGCTGGTGGTTAAAATAAGTCGCCTGTATTGTTTTATTTGTAAGAAGTGACTAGAAGTAATCACAAATGTATCACGCAATAACTGAACGTAACTGTAGTACGGAACTATGCTTACTCCTCACTTCTACCCTCCTTAGGAATGTAGGTAGGTAGAAATCAGGTGGAGGCCGGTAGTTTAACTCTTCTCGCAAAGTTATTCCCATAGAGTAAAGAAAACCGGGAAATTGCGAGTCGGACGCGTACATAAAGGGTTCCGTAACTCCGTACAATGTTTTAAAACGCTGAACAAACACGTTTCTTGTATGACGACCCCTTGAACTACTAGTTTTAAATGTTGTCCAACAGCTTATTGACCACCTATAGTCATCATCATAATCATCATCATCCCAGCGTGTTTCCGGTTGCATCCTACGCGATAACGCTTCAGAGCCCGGAGTCCGCTACCTAACCTAGGTGATTTGACGTAGTTACTGATATTTTACATAGAGCGTCGTCTACACCGCCAACTGGCGATCGATCGCCCCTCCACAACCCAAAGAGTTGCGGAGGGGCGACCAGAACCAATCCTTAGTAGGTTTAAACAAACGTTAGTTGGCAGTCGGGACCCACAGCTTTGCGTGCCTTATGTAGCACGGAATCATCTTCCTTTTCGGATAATCAAGTGATTGAAGCCTGTAATATCCTAACCAGACTGGAAATAACTTTTCGAAAATAAAGTATAATTCCCAGTAGGATTTGAACCCACGACCTCTGAATCACAAGGAAAACGCCTTGACCACTGGACCAGTCTTAGTCTATAGTTATCACTTTTTACATTGTAATATTCGTTTGACAACGAATAAATAGTTATTATTACTGGCTGCCTACAGGATAATTTTTGGTAATGACTACGTACACATGATTTACATAATGATACGATCGACGCAAATGGGAATGCGTTTACATCGTTTATTGGGATTCAAGTTAAGCACTACTGGAAGTGAATTATATAATATTGTAGTGCATATGTTACCGGAAACCTGTATAATTCGGCATTCTATACAACACTTAGGCAATGTATAGAATGGCTAAAACGTGTAGGCAATGTATGAAATTTTATTTATTTTATACTTTGCCTAGGTATTGCGCGCAATGCGCAGCAAGGTAATGCGCAGCTAGCAATGTATGTAATAGCAATCGAATGTATTAAATTCGCCCAGCTTTCGTCACTTAGTCGACGCTCGCTTACTTCGCTTGCTCGCTCTTGTGATGGTCACTGCACAACCGTAACCTAACGTACCTTCCTTGACTAATTGGGGGTAGATAATTAATAGATTACAAACATTAGTCGACGCTCGCTTACTTCGCTTGCTCGCTCTTGTGATGGTCACTGCACAACCGTAACCTAACGTACCTTCCTTGACTAATTGGGGGTAGATAATTAATAGATTACAAACATTAGTCGACGCTCGCTTACTTCGCTTGCTCGCTCTTGTGATGGTCACTGCACAACCGTAACCTAACGTACCTTCCTTGACTAATTGGGGGTAGATAATTAATAGATTACAAACATTAGTCGACGCTCGCTTACTTCGCTTGCTCGCTCTTGTGATGGTCACTGCACAACCGTAACCTAACGTACCTTCCTTGACTAATTGGGGGTAGATAATTAATAGATTACAAACATTAGTCGACGCTCGCTTACTTCGCTTGCTCGCTCTTGTGATGGTCACTGCACAACCGTAACCTAACGTACCTTCCTTGACTAATTGGGGGTAGATAATTAATAGATTACAAACATTAGTCGACGCTCGCTTACTTCGCTTGCTCGCTCTTGTGATGGTCACTGCACAACCGTAACCTAACGTACCTTCCTTGACTAATTGGGGGTAGATAATTAATAGATTACAAACATTAGTCGACGCTCGCTTACTTCGCTTGCTCGCTCTTGTGATGGTCACTGCACAACCGTAACCTAACGTACCTTCCTTGACTAATTGGGAGTAGATAATTAATAGATTACAAACATTAGTCGACGCTCGCTTACTTCGCTTGCTCGCTCTTGTGATGGTCACTGCACAACCGTAACCTAACGTACCTTCCTTGACTAATTGGGGGTAGATAATTAATAGATTACAAACATTAGTCGACGCTCGCTTACTTCGCTTGCTCGCTCTTGTGATGGTCACTGCACAACCGTAACCTAACGTACCTTCCTTGACTAATTGGGGGTAGATAATTAATAGATTACAAACATTAGTCGACGCTCGCTTACTTCGCTTGCTCGCTCTTGTGATGGTCACTGCACAACCGTAACCTAACGTACCTTCTTTGACTAATTGAGGGTTGATGATTAAGAGATTACACACATTGCCGGCGGAACAGCAGACATTCTATACAATACCGAGGCATTATGTACAATGCCTAGGCAAGGCGTATAATTGTATGTAATATGTATTTATTATAAAACTAGCGGCCCGCCCCGGCTTCGCACGGGTATGTATTATATATATAAACCTTCCTCATGAATCCCTCTATCTATTAAAAAAAACCGCATCAAAATCCGTTGCGGAGTTTTAAAGATCTAAGCATACATAGGGACAGACAGCGGGAAGCGACTTTGTTTTATACTATGTAGTGATATCGTTGAGTTAGTACCTCGTAATACAAGTTTAAACTTAGTTTGGGGCAAGCTCAATCAGTGTGATTTGTCCTTGTTTATTTATTTATTATTATCTGCCAGTGTGGCTGCTCTCCACAAACGATGGCGCATTTCCTTTCGTGTCCTATGTGCAGAAATACCCGCACTTTGGAGGACCTTATTGAGGTAGAGTTGCATAACTATCTATAGTTGACCTCGAAATATATTCGCAATATCGATACTCTATTGATGAAAGGTAAAACTATCGATAGTATCGATAATTTTTTATTGATACTATAGATAGTATTGTAATATCAATATTTAGCTAAGAAACTATATCTATCGATATATGCCGTGTGATTTCCGGCAGAGTAGAATAGAACCACTCTAAGTATTCCCGTGGATGTCGTAGAAGACGACTTAGGAAACACAAGCTAAACAAAGCTTATAAAGATCAATGAGCCTCTCCAATCCGTCTGGCCAGCGTGGATAGTGTAGCCCAAATCCTCTGGCTACTCTGGCTAAGTATGGCTCTGGTACAAAGAGGGTCGAGCTCCTAAAGTGGAGACTAACAAAAAGACCTGATGATGATATCTATCGATAGGTAATTTAGCTATCGATAGTATCAATTAAGCAACGCCGGGCGTGGTCCGTACTTGGATGGGTGATCACAAGTGGTACCAAATTTTCTCGAGCTTCTCCGTGCTTTGGAAGGCACGTAAAGACGTTGGTCCCGGTTGTCATCATTGCATGGCAGTCGTCAAGCTTTGTCAGATGCCTTTAGGCAGCTTGAAAAATCTGACACCAGTGTTGGCCGCTTACACACACGAAAAAACAAAAAAAAAGTATAAATTAAAAACTGACACCAGTGGTTGCTATTAATACACTTAATAAGAAGACTTACAATTAAAACATTATAAAATATAAGTCAAGACCTTAATTTCCAATAAAACAGGCGAAGCGACAAACTGTTTGTCCAAGCAAATGAGGCGAAATGGAACGTATTGGTTTAGGACTGTGCGGCCGATTGCGGAAGACGCTCCGCCACCAAGCGGCGCGTGAAAACCGACTACCTTTCGATTTAGCCGGGTAATGGCTTTATTAGAGATGTTGGCTTAGGCTTATCGAGGCTTGTTGCGGGCAGTTATTGTTTGAGCTCGGGTGGACATGTTGTTGTTGGGATTTTATTTGTTTAGTTACATGTTTTTCAATTTCCTGATGATACCTTTGATATTTTCTATAAATAAATGTAGGAAGGTTCCTTTAGAGAAAATACGCTATGAAGTTTTAAAACAAGTGACACTTTTGAGACTTCATCGCTGCAAAGATCAATAATGTATCTTATGTACCCACTGCGGAGTCTATATACTCCAATATCTATGTTTTATATCCTTATTTTTAATATGCGTGTATACGGCCAAGACTGAATTTTGTAGGCATCGTATTAGGAAAAAAGAATTTTTATTTGGTACAAACTATCACAACAACAATAAAAATTATATTAAATGCACCAAAATGGTGACCGCTCAGCAAATGTTGTGGTGTGAACCACAACGCTGGTCTTCCACGGATACCACATTCAAGTATTACGAGGAGGCTTAAACGGAAAGACGAAAAGAGATCATTGATACACTGTAAAACTGCTTGACAGTACCAATAATGAACATATAT
Organism: Acrobasis repandana; assembly: GCA_963576875.1. Lineage (NCBI taxonomy): Eukaryota > Metazoa > Arthropoda > Insecta > Lepidoptera > Pyralidae > Acrobasis > Acrobasis repandana. The sequence goes on along the minus strand of OY756230.1, from coordinate 1,164,185 downwards.
AACAATTTAATAATATAAAAATACTTTCATTGCCATAAAACATGCAGAGTTCAATATTAAGTTCTTTTTTGTCTGTGTGCACCGTAAATAGCCAACATTATTCTTATATTTTTCAAGCTATCATTTGTTTTTCTTTTATATTTATTTATGTATGTATACATACAAATCTAAATATATATAATTCAAAGGTAACTGACTGACTGACTGACATAGTGATCTATCAACGCACAGCCCAAACCACTAGACGGATCGGGCTGAAATTTGGCATGCAGGTAGATATGACGTATATATGACGTAGGCATCCGCTAAGAAAGGATTTTGATCAATTCTACCCCCAAGGGGATAAAATAGGGGATGAAAGTTTGTATGAAACTTTGTCAATTTTAAACCGATCGGGCTGAGACTTTGCATGCATAAAGCTACTATGACGTAGGCATCCCATAAGAAAGGATTTTGATAAATTCCACCCCTAAGGGGATAAAATAGGTGATGAAAGTTTGTATAAAAAGTAAAGCCGCAAAAACTATACTTCTTAACGCGAGCGAAGCCGCGGGCAAAAGCTAGTATTGCATAAATTCATAAACCCTACATACTTTGTGTTCCTTGTTTTTCTTTTATGCCGGCCAAAATATGAATTAAATTAAATACCCGTGTGGTTCCGGGTTAGAATAGGACCACACCATCTCTTCCTGTGGATGTCTTAAGAGGCGACTAAAGAACTAAGCACAAACATCTCGTGCTACAATTGCATTCTCAAGGAGTCAGCGGTCGGTTGCAAAACTTTTCGCACAAATACATTCCCAAGGAGGGTTGACGTCAGGCAAAAAAACTATAGCCAAATCATTTAAACTGTTCCGGCTATTTCTTCTCTATTTCGCAAGGTCTTTGGCATCCTTGAGTGACCATTGACATGCATGTTTTATTTGGAGAAGAAAATGTGGGAAAGCGCACCCCGGGCTCCGAAGCAGCACAGCTGAGGATGCAATTGGGAACGCGCTTAGATGAAGAAACCAAATATTAAATATGAATACGGGTATATGTAATTCCAAATACTAAAGTTTTTATACTTGACGTGCACACGGACAAGTTGGTAATGCCGCGGGTGAAGCAGCAAGTTAATTTTAAACTGCGCTCTACTTTCATTAAGATGTTTAACTTTATACCATCTCGGGATTGGCTGCCCCCTAATGAGATATGTGGTTTTAACTGACAAAATAAAAGAGAATGCATTTGAACCATACTCATTTCTTCATCATCTCATCTTGTTTTCTTTTCAATACTCATTTCTTCATCATCTCATCTTGTTTTCTTTTCAATACTCAATTCCATTTTTTTTTTAAAGTTTTGACACATTCTATAAAATGTCCATCATTTTCAATGACCTGTGTTGATCATTTTAAACATTTTTTCCTTATAAAGGTATATCGAAATGACAAAAAAATAATTTAATTTCCTACAAAAATCGAAGTACCTAGTCCACCTCATGATCACATGATATACTTAATTACTGTGGAAAGTTATTTTTTTTATTCTTATTTCGATATACATTTATTGGTAAAAAGTTGTTTTAAATAATGGAGTGAATCACCCCTTAAAATATTTGTACTTAATTAAGAAAAGCGAATAATGAATTGAAAAAAGTATACTCGTAGTTAAGGCCGTACCTAAATTTTCCGGGGTCCAGTGCTGCCGTTGTTTTCTTTGAAATGATTTATTTTAAATGGGGGCAGCACTGGACCCCGGAAAATTCAAGTAAGGCCTTAATTAGAATGTGCCATGTCTTCCAAAAGGTTTTTTAACAGCACCACCAAAGTTCAAAATATCTTAATTATCATAGGATATTTATATCTCTTAATTACAGTCACTTTCAAACCACCTGTAGGTTGACAGGTAGAAAAGGCCCTGGGCCTGGGCCGCCTGTAACAATTTTCGTAGTATTATATTATTTTATTATTATTATATCATATGTGGAGAAGAAAATGCGGGAAAGCACACCCTGCGGGTTTTGAGTACAGCTGACGATGTGACCTACAAAGTTAAGGTGAAGAGATAAGGCAAAATTTGGACTTAAAAATACAACCTCACAAGTGGAACCATTTACTTTACTATTTAATTTAGTCGGCTAACGGTGAATGTCTCATTGAACTGGCAGTCCTAAATCAATAGACTGCCTCGCTTCATTTAATTGGACAAATATCCACCCTCCACGCTTCACTACTCTTATTGGAAATTAACCTGTTCAGTGGTATGTTGATGGTACTATGCTACTACTTTCCCGTGACTTTGCTTGTAATTCTTTCACGCAAACTGCTAGTATTATATCAGTCTTGGTTGAGCTTGGCGCGTATTCAAGAAAAGAAAGAAAGAAAAATTGTTCATTCTTTTGTTTGTAGCATGAAAAATGTTATGCCATGACCGATCAAGTCTTACGTAAGCACAAAAAATATCGTGCTTATAAAAATAATAAAAAGTACTTTAATAAGCAGATTTTGTAAAAAATATATCAATATATACGTAAGCATAGGTAAGCATAGACATTATATACGCGAACGGTACCTCAGCGTAGACGATCAACACATTCCAATATAACATAAAATAAATTATATAAACTCTTATTTCGTAGCCTTTCGTATTTTAATTGATTCGTATCGTAATTTCGTAGCCGTGCTACGATGTAGCTAGCTACAGCTAGCTACATCGTAGCACGGCTACGAAATTAGCGAGCTACGGCGTAGCACGTTTACGAACGTCATAAAATCTCTTCTAAACGAGTGTTGACATCATAAACCCACTGACCGAATAACTTGTAATTAAGGTCCAGGTGGCGTCAAATAAATCAATCATGTATTTTTACAGTCGGCTGCCCTAGACAAAAGCCAAATATCCAATTTAGGCAAATTTTAGGAGTACATAAAAACGGTTATTAGTGTTTTTGCTGAAACTGAAAATGCAATAAGTTGAGATTCTTTACTTCTGCATAGGGCAGCCGACATGTCACGTGCCTTCTTTTCTGTGCACAGGTATGGCAATAAGTGAAAAGTTAACAGTAAATGTTTTATTGACGATCTCCGCGGTGTAATGATGGTCAACATGCTAGTCCGCCAAACCGGAGGTTCAGGGTTCGATCCCCAGCCAGTGCAAGTTGCAAAATGGCCTTTCTCGAATTGTCCTGGGTCTTGGGTGATATATATTTTAATTAAAAAATGTTAGTATCGTTGAGTTAGTATTCCAAAATATAAGTTTAAACCTACTTTAGGGCTAGCTTAATCAGTGTGATTTGTCCTCATGACATTTTTTAGGGTTTCGTACCCAAAGGGTGCAAACGGGACCCTATTACTGTAACTCCGCTGTCTGTCCGTCTGTCTGTCTGTCCATCAATCAGTCACAGGGCTCTATCTCTTAAACCGTAATAGCTAGACACTTGAAATTTTCACCGATTATGTATTACTATGGCGGATATAACAACAAATACTAAAAATAAAAAATAGTAAACAATTAAAGGGGGTCGACATACAAGAAACGTGTTTTTTTCAGCATTTTTAACTTGATCTTCATAATGGCATTAACTAGATACTTGAAATTTTCAGCAATTATGTATAACTATGACTACAATAACAAAAAATACTAAAAATAAAATAAAGTTAAAAATAAAGGGGGTCGGCATACAAGAAACGTGTTTCTTCAGCGTTTTAAAACATTGTACGGTGGTACGGAACCCTTCATGTACGAGTGTGACTCGCACTTGCCCGTTTATTTATTTCTTTTAGCCACCTACCGGCTCCATCATCAGATCAGCGTCTTGTTATAATAACATTGCACTGTCATCTGATTTACATTAGCACAATTTCATCTCAATCGAAAACCGGGCAGTGGCTCAAATTTAACTTGCAAGATTTGACCCAAAAAACAAATAACAACAAAAAGGGCAAGTGTAAAAAAAAAATATTTGGGTACATTCGAACATTCAATATACTTTTAGGAGCGTTTCGGGACATTAAAAGACGAGTACAGGAACTCAATAAGATGCCAGTGACCCGTGATATTGAGTCTAAAGAATCGGACCAGGTGGAAACAAGGCTGTTACTATTTGTACGAGCTTTTATATTGCTTCTATGCTGATCTGGGAGAAAAGATTTGACAAATAATTATTTTAAAAACAAGTTTTTATCTAAAACAATATATAAACTAAAAAGTTTAAAGTGCTTCTTGATACGAACTATTTGAGCCCAAATTCGGTGGGGAAACAGAGATGCCGTGACCATCTTCCGGGTTCATCGTAAGATAAACTCATTGGTACCACAATATTGCATTGTCACCCAACCTAACCTACTTATGTATGTGAAGTTTCAATTCGAGCGAATAATGGGAAGTGGGTCTAATTTAGCTTGCAAGATTAGATTACGTATATACAGACAACGGGACAGGTGAAACTAAATAAAAACTTGTAAAAACTGAGAACGTACCAGCCACTTACTTTCCCGCGCAGGTCATAATAGCCGATCGAGGGAATAGGGGAAAAAGTAATAGGCGATGCGGCTAGTTAAGTAACCCATCATAGTATTTTGATTCCTTTTTTCTTCTTCTCGGCCACCATCACGCTAGAAGTCGTCTTTGAGTCTTGCGGCCTGGGCTCCGTCTGCTTAGACCCAAAATTCTCTGTCAGGTTTTTTTTTTTAAATTTATTTACGTTTATTGCACACAATCTCATACCTGATTGATTACAATAGGTCAAACTTAACGCTATGCATTATCTAACAGTTTGCCTTTGGGACACATCGAAAAGTTGGTAGAAGGGGTGCAAGTTGTAGCAGTATTACAATACAACATTCCTACATAATATTACACAAAAAATACATATACTTAATTTAAATATTATTAATTTCAACATAATTTTATTAAATAATACATGAAAAGATGTATAAAAATACATACATACGAGTACATATATCCACAGAAAGTAAAGGAATATATCTGTGTGGATGATTATAATTATAAGTTTCCAAATTAACACAAATGAATAGCGAACCACTGGCTCAATTCATTGCAAACTAGATTTGTTATCTCGTAAACTTATAATTGATACTCTATTGAATTGCGCGTTCTGTTTTGCGTTATCTGTTCAATTAGACTGAAATATGTGCACATGGCAGTGGCGTAATTACGCAGCAGAATTACTCGCTTTTGGCCGATTTTGAACGTAATTATTGCTACAGTTTGCAATAAATGACATTTGATTTCATAATCTGGTCTGGTTAAAAAGGAAAAAGGTAGAATGTAGGTACCAGCTGCATCTATTCCCACACAGATCGTAAGAGCCAATCGAGGGAATGGACAAAAAATAAATCATGTTAATAGGCGAAGGCGAAAAAATACGTTTATCTTTTTTAATAATTGATTTTTAACGGCAGTATTCACAAAACTGATTCTTCTTTATCAGTTAGTTTAATCTTCCAATGCTATCCACCTATATAAGTCCTCCACTCAGTGGCAATAAGAGCGCGTATCTTTTCAATTATCTTCCCACTTGATTAACCGAATCTATTGGCGGATAATTATTGCTTTCGCCGACGTAATTCCGCAAATTGGAACGGAATTTCCGGGAGTTGGGTCCGTGAGAAATGTTTGCTAAACAAAATGTTTATTGGCTTCCATATTTTGTTATTTACGTTAAACGGCACGTCCTGGCTATGCATGGGCTCGTAAATTCTTTTGTAAATATAAATAAATAAATATATACAGACAAATCAGGCATATTACGTAATTTTGTAGGACAAATGATTTTGACAATAGTGAAAAAAATTTTTCTACAAAAGATATAAATTCCATTCAGTGGTATTTAACACCACTGATCGGATTTTAAAGCTGATTTAAAAATAAGTAAAGAGAAACGGAATTTGCTACTTTATCCCATAACTGACCGAGTGAGCGGTGCGAACGAAAGTCTGTGATTTAGTTTCAGCAAAAAATCTTTCATGTGTCCGAAGTCTAGTTTTCCGGGTGTTCTAGCCTACAGGCGCATTTCTAAACCGATTCTTGTGAAATTTTCTGTAAAGGTTCGAAAAATATTCTAAAATGTCGTAAGTAAACCTTTTTTTTACCCTTATTACTTTTTCATCCGATAAACTTCAAGGGTCGACATGCAAAGACAGACTCGCGAGGTGTACAGATCACAGAGCCAGTACTTATATGTAGGTATCTAATAATAATCATTAGGCCCCCACAAAGGCCCCCTTTATCGGGCTAAAATATTGCCAACTCGAATAATAGTATTACAAGATATATTAAGGATAAAAACAGTAGATCGTCTAATTTAAAACTGCTCGCCCCTCTCCTCGGTTTATGCTCACAAGCAAAATACGTGTTTAGGCTCAATACATACAAAATCATTCTAGCATTCTGGTCTGGGAGAAAAGAAAAGCTTAGAATGTACCAGCTGCTTCTTTTCCCGCGTAGATCGTAGAAGCCATCGAGGAACGGCCGGAAATGCAAATCATGTTATTAGGCGATGCGGCCAGTAACCCATCACTATTTTGATTCCTATTTTCTACCTCTTTGCCCACCATCACGCTAAAAGTGGCCTTTGAGTTCTGCGGCCCTGGGCTCTATCTTTGCAAGATCCAAAATGCTCTGTCTGCCCCATTACGGATAAAGACGCGATAGTATGAATGTATTTGTAAATGCAAAATTATTTCGTTATTGACTGCTTGTCAAAATGCCGAATGGCCAGAACAGTTGACCAATTAGTGCATTAATGATAAAAACAAGCAACTTGTGTAGAATTGGAGTCTAAAGTTTACACTGATACTTTGTCAGTGTAGCAAGTTACGACAAATAAATGCTACAAAATTGCTTTGGCCTATAAAATAAGCATACAGAGTGTCGAGGTCCCACGTTAGTATATCGATAAGCCGCGAACAAGTGCAAAATGATCGGAAATTCGCGCGAATCCGAAATGATGGGACATCCGCGCGAATCCGAGTGCGTTGCCGTGTAATCGGATCACGATGAATGGGAATTTACTATCGATGTGTTGTTAATTCCATATCGATTATCGCGAGTTAATTGTCTTCGCATTTTCGTGTTTTTTTTTGTCAAATTTTTATGTTGAGTCATGGACATGACTTAATACACCCAAGGACGCGAAATCGAGAAGTAGCTGGAACAGTATAAACAATTAGGCTATAGTTTAACGATCAGTCGCCTGCCTGACGTCAACCATCTTTTGGAAAGCATTTGTGCGAAAAAATTTACAGCCACCCTACGTCAATCCTTCTTGGGAATACAGTTGTACTGCATTTCTTGGGATGAGATATTTGTGCCTAGACCTTTAGTCGCATCGTATGACATCCACAGGAAGAGATGCAGTGGTCCTATTCTAGGCCGGGATTCATATGGTAAGCTGCTTTCTTTTTTAAGAAGCATATGCGTGCAATGGTCTCACAACTAAGAATGCCAAAGAACTTGCTAAGAGTAGACGAAAAATCCGTAAACATTTAAACTATTTGGTTTAGTCAACACTGCTGACATCAACCCTCTTTAGGAATGAATTTGTGCTACTTTTTTTACAACCACTGGCCTCCTAACTTCATTGGGAAAGCAAGTAATATACAAGATATTGTTTAGTTATTCGAGATATTTTTTAGTTACATAAGATATTGCTTAGATTCACGACATATTAGTTAAATACATGAGATATTGCTTAGCCTTCTTGTTGTCAACAAAGAGTGATTCTATTCTACGGACTATAGGCTGCAAAATACTTCTTCGTACTTTATACTTATTTTCCATCATTATTTCCTCTTGTCCTCACACGAATCGATTTCCAAGAGTTGTAACTTTAAAAATTAATGCCATCGGTTAAAAGTGGCTTGTAATGACGGATATTACCGATGAGTATGAATAAATAAACATACGATAGCTTTCGACCTGGCCATAATTTGTGTCCATGTGTACGAAATGAATTGAAATTTATTTATTCATATCTCATAAACATATATATACAACGTGGAAGGGACATACCCGTAATAAATCGAACCACGATCGCTTTAGAAGATCACTAAAGTATAATGAAATTAAAATAACAGTGAAAAGAACAAAAAATATTCGACATTCCCATACAAATCGCCCGGGCGGCTGCACACTTTTGTATGGAAAGGCCAATTTTTTTTTCCTTATTTGACTGTTATTTTAATTTTATTATATTATAATGATGTAGTATAGACTGGGGTTCGGTTTATTACGGGTGTGTCCCTTTCACGTTGTATATATAATAAACATGTGTTATAAATAAATAATTAAATAAATTTTGTGAAATCTTAGATTTTTTTCTTATCTCCTAGACCACAGAATGGGAGAATGAATCGTTTCATTCTTAGAGAACCTCGTTTTCATGGTGTTTACTGTACTGTACTGACTTGATGACACACAAAAGGATTTTTACTGAAGTTGTAACAGTTCTTTCTTTCTTGTGTCCGAATGCCAGTTTTCCGTTCTCGCCTAAAGGTCGCATTTCTCGAACGATTCTCGTAAAATTTTGCAAGCATGAGGTTCGATAATTTACTTTTATACCTCGATACTCTCTTCTTGTTTAGTTACACCACCGTCATTGTATTTTTCATAGTCCTCTCCATCCACTGGTTGTCTGGAAGAGATCGCTTCAAGCGATAAGACCGCCCACTGTACTAATGTTATTTTAAGTTATTTGTATATATTGTTTTTTTCTTTTGGTTTACAATAACGAGTTTATCTATCTATCTATCTATCCATAATTTTAAAAAAAATATGTAGAAATTTTATGTTGAGACAATTTTTCAAAATGGCGGAAAAATGGGGGTTGAAAACCAGTTGAAAACATCAAAATGATTATATTTAAGCCATTTCAAAAATATTTTAAAATTTAATAAAACTTTTTAGTTACCCTAAGAGTCCTAAGACGGAACTTTTTTGGCTGAACAATATGCCTATGGCTTTAAGTCCGCCTATTACGTTTGTAATAAAGTTAAATAAATATATAAATAAATAAATATGCCGGCCTCTAAACTCGCGAAGTAAACATTTGACAGAGCCACTAGTTATAGTTAAACGTCGTTGCAGCTATCATGCTGCAATCAGGCAGTATGAATATTGCATGACATAATACGTGTTACCTGTCAGTTTGTGTCCAGGATAGCCGACGGTTATCCTCGCTCCTGAATTACGGCTGTTTAGCTACGTGGTAGTTAGTGACCGTACCTACCTAAGTAATATGTGAACCTTTATGCGTTCTAACATTTACGATGTTTTACACGTCTACGCCAGAAGGAGGGTTATGTTTTTTGTATATCTTTCTTTAGCTCGCTCTGCAGTCTTTAGGTACGGCTTGATGGATTTAAGCTTGCAAGGTGTCATTATAGTAAAAAAAAACAATATGGCGGATTATTGACGCCAAATAATATGATAAAAAAAAAAAAAAACTTTATTGCACAAAAATATTATGTGGTGGTGGTAATAATATAGTGGTGGACCTAATGCCATATGGCATTCTCTACCGGTCAACCATAAGACCAAGCAGAAAAATTGTGTGGCTGGCGTGATTAAAATATGTATGAAATTATATAATAAAAAAAAAATCTGATATGACCTACTTATAATATATAATAGAGATCAAAATAAATAAACAACCATCATCGTCATCATCATCATTACAGCCCTATAACGTCTACTGCTGGACATATGCTCTCAAGGATTTCTAGCAACAGATCTGGAGCAGTCTGTATCCAGCGCTTTCCAGCGACCTTGGTATGTTAAGGTCGTCTGGCCACCTTGTTGGACTTGGTGAAAGACGACATGAAGGTCAGACGTCAGAAAAATGAGGTCAGACGACTTTACCTTTGCTCCAGAACTTCAAGAAAGACCGCAAAATTAACGGTTTTGCAAGCTAGCATCTCCGGGATGCGGGGTTGATTTGCAGTTGGATATGACCCTGTGTGGTTCCTGGCAGAGTAGAATAGGATCACTCCAAGTTTCTCGTGGATGTCGTAGAAGGCGACATAGGAAACACAAGCTAAACAAAGTTTATAAACATCAAGTAAGACCTTGCCAACCCGTCTGGCCAGCGTGTAGAGTGTAGTCCAAATTCTCTTGACTTCCCTGGCTAATATATGGCTCTGGTAGTACAGAGAGGGTCGTGCTCCTGCAGTGGAGACTAAAAAAGACCTGATGATGATGATGGATATAACTACCTGTGGAATACAATAATTCGAGCTCCTCCGTGCTCTCGGTTGATATAATGATATCATTTAGTCAGAGGCCTTGAGGCAGCTTGAAAAATCTGATACTGGGATTAGCTACTAACACATATAAAAATAAAAATAACTACATATATTAGAACCATTTTAACTTAACAAGAAGATGCCTTTAGGCAGTTTAAAAAATCTGACTTCAGTGTTGGCTATTTTCACCCAAAAAAAAAACGCATTTCTACTCGAACTCCATTAAAATCAACAAGGTGTTTCTATTTCAGCAGTTATTTTTATAGATCAAATTAAAGTACAAGCAAACCGCGCTACAAACAGAATGAATTCGCCAAAGTATAACACAATTCATCACGACACTAATCCCATTAATACGTTTAATAAATGATGATGACGTTTCGCCGAGAGTTATGAACGCTCTTTAACTTCATTAAAGAACGCATTTCTGCCCGAACTCCATTCCGAATCGACTGTTTCGGAGATTAAGAACGACCCCTAGGAAGCGGCGGACTTTTAGGTGGAAGAGACGAGGAGATACGGTTTGAATGTACAAAATATTACAGAATGAAAAACAAGTTCATCAAAGTATTCAAAATTAAAAAAAAAAAATTACATTTTTTTTTAATTGAATATTTTTTTAAGTTTATGTAACGTTTTTTATATTAGATAGTAGACATACCATTTTCTATGTAAACCTTACTGTATAAATTGATGTGAAAAAAAAAATTATAGACATATATCTATTTAGAAATAAATATACTTAATATATAATATATAAACTACAACTTTGATGATTCCGATAAATAATAATCTTTTACTTATTATTATTTTTATTTATTATTTACCTATTTCTGATTAAGATGTGAAAGCACCTATCTGCTACTTCATTTTAAGCTGGACATTATTTTTACGAGTAAATAAACAACAGATAAACATAATTTGACTAATGCTAGTATATTTTCCATGTCTACATTTAAATATTTTTGAATAGATTTTGACATCTGTATTATGTAGTACGCGATGGAAAGTGCGCAATAATAAAGGCATTATTTAGCAGATCTTTTTTGTTAAATACCACACATCTCTTCCTTTCTCTGCTCTACTTGCAAACCATACCCCTTAAATTATGACAATAAAAGCCTGCTTAAAATCTAAAACAGTCAATTTAGTGGGACTCAAAGGGTATCCAATATAAGATGTAATAGCCAAGACGCATTTTAATTGTACAATTAAAGGGGCTATTTAATGGAATAACCCGTTGCTCTCTGACTTCGCTGGTGTAATTGTTCATTTGACGACTTAGAATTTCTGGCTTTTGAGTTTGATTCCGGGGAATAAGGAATATGCATATAATACCAATCCGGCTCATATTTTTATTTTACAATTTCTATTAATACGTTACCACGCCTGTTTAATTATTTTTCTTATTGACTCTTATTTGGATTAGAAATAAATTATTGAACATATGCAAATATTGCGCGGGAACTTTTGACAAACAAAAGGGAAATGACGACAAAGTTCACAAAAGGGAAATGACAAGTTCGGGTGCGTCCGGTAGGACTGTCCGTCCATGTAGTTTGACTATCGATGACATTCGAAATGTATGTACTTTTATATAGAGGTTTAACAAACATCACTGGCTGATAATATCGAAAGTACCCAAAAAAGAAAAACATGAGTTAACAGCTTCTGTCTCTAGCGGATATTGCAGACTTTGACGTCATATTTTAATGGCGTGTTTTAGTTGTTATAATCTACTTGCTTTTTTTAATATTTATTTTCTACACCATATACATGTTTTTCGGCACTGATTTATTTTTTGCGGTTATTTTCGACGAGGACTATCGATTAAAAATATGAAAAAAATGCATGCATACTCTCTATTGTTTTGTATTACCACCTAGTGACGTTAAACTGTATGGAAGATGCAGATGATAGCTAGTAACAAGATTTATGATGGCCTCTGTCACACCGGAGGTCACGAGTTCGATCCCCGGTCAGGTCAAGATGGAAAATGATCATTTTCAGATTGACCTGGGTCTTGGATGTAAGTTAGTAGATAACACTTTATTGCACCAAAAAAACATAAAAATAATATTCAAAAGTATGTAAAGTGTATAAATAATACAATAGGCGTAGGCGGCCTTATCGCCAAGGCAATCTCTTACAGGCTACCTTTGGGTGACAGGAATTTTGCTGTAAAAGGTGGTGTGATGAAGAGAGTAATTTAAAAAAAATAATTTAGTGATATTAAAACTATATATCTATTTGTTATACTTGTAAAAAATAGTATCGTTGAATTAGTATTACTTTGGGGCTAGCTCAATCTGTAATTTATCCATACTTATATATTTATTTATTGAGTAGATTTGTAGAGAAATTCGATGGAAAAATTAAAAAGTCTTTCTTCTCTTTGCAGACGCTAACATGGAGCTACGCATCGGCTGACAAAGTAATCCAAGATGGAAAGAAGAGAGGACTTGCATCGTCATGGATGCAGCATTGCCAAGCAGACGATCCTGACCACCCACCCCAGTGGACTCCAAACCCGAGTCTCCGTCGAACTGGCTAACTTCGATGCCTTATGCGTCCACTCCGAACGGTCTACTAAGAGCAGACCAATGTGGGAAGGCAGTCCTTTCTTGTCCCGAAGAATTTTGGGGGGAGTATCAGCGCACGGCACTCCAGTATTGGGTAGGAGGAGTGATGCCGTGAACGAAGGGAGGTTGTCGCAGCAATGCACGCCTGTGATGAGGCGGAGGGAGGTGGACAGTCCGGGAGGGTCTCCGCTGCCGGTGAGGAGGTGTGATGAGGAGCTGGAGACTGATGTGGATAATAGCGTCATCAGCGGGTGGCTGAAGTTCAGGGACAACAAGCGGGTAAGTGCTTATGCAAATTGCATTTTTACTGAGATTTTAACTAAAATCGGCACACAAGTTCCTTGATTTATTAAAAATTTTTTAGTCGATCGCGATTGTTGATTTGGAGAAATAAGGGGGAAAAGGGGAGAACTTTGCTGTAGCGTTATTTACTGACGGATTTCAATTAAATTTGAGAGGCACACTAAAGGTTTCATTCTACACAAGATGATGCGAAAAATATTCGAAACGTTTTCTTGAAAACGAATTAAATTAGCTTTCGACAGTATGTTTATAATTCAGCCCGTGCGAACCAGCTTTAATAGTTAGTTACAAGTGTAAGTTATCGTTTCCAAAGGCTTAAAGTCTGTACCTCAATGTACAAGTAATGGCTTCAATAGCTATCTATCACGCAGGTAGTTACCACGCCTGCATTGCGCCAAGACCAGCAGGGTTTAAGTTAAAATATATTTTGTACGTATTTGTCTTTTCTAAATTATTTGTCATACGAGTATAAGGATGGGACAGAACATATTTTGACGAAGATTTGGAAAGTAAATGTTAGGTTTATAATAACGATACACCTTCATTCGTATAATTTAATTTTTGGCTTTTTTTTTATTGGTATTTTTTTCCAAAAACTTTTTTACAAGCTTTTATTTAGCTTGCCCTGTATGTTGATTTTTGGGTCAAACCTTGCAAGTTAAGTGCCACTTCCCGGTTTCTGATTGAGGTGAAATTTTGTATGCTAATGTAGGTGGGTCGACGATGTCAGGCAAGTTGCTGGCAAGAATTGGATTGCTATGGCCAGGGACAGATTAAGATGGCGCAGACAGAAGGAGGCTTATGCCCAGCAGTGGGTCCCTGAAAGCTGACGATAATGATGATGATGAATGTATTATAAATACATTATCACGTCTTAATCCCTAACGGGGTAGAATATAAAGGCCACTTTTAGCGTGCTGGTGGGCGTTGAGTTGGAAAAACGGAATCAAAATAGTGTTGGGTTGCTAACATGATTCAGCTTCTCGCTCATTCCCTTGATTGGCTTTTACTTGCACGGGAAGAGAAGCAGCTGGTACATTCTAAGTTTTTTCTTTTCTCCCAGTCCAGCATGGAAGTATAATGCTAATCAGTTGACAATGCAGTATTATTATGACAAGAAGCTGATCTGGTCAACAAGATTTTGCCACAAGCATACTTGCAGCGGTTTCTAATAGAATTTAGTACACAAAACATGAATCTTGTTATAAAAAATGTGTATGTAGGACGTCTAAGTTTTCAAATATATCACGTCAAAAATATATATTTTTTTAATTTTTGTTAATTTTAAAATTATACCATTCATTCTATTAGCTCCTTTTCAATTTTCAAATACCAATTTAACACTGTGCATACCCTACTTTTTACAATACTTTTTACATCATTTCTAAATTATTTAATAAAATGGACTTATTAAAGATTTTGTGCGAGCCGGTATAACGGTATACAATACGCGCAGTACACAATGTATGGGAAATATTATAGTAACTTAAATTTTGTATAACTCCTTAAATAAAAATGGTATAATGGTAAACCAAATTTTGTTTAGATTTCGATGAGTGATTAAATTATTTAATGTGGCAGAATTAAATAACCTGCACAAAAGCTATTTAATATAAATAATTGAAAATATCAGAAAATCGGGAAATTCGGATCTTTGATATAACATTCTTCAAAATTCTGACGTCCTAGGAATGAAAGTAAATTATGTCCATATACACTTTACAAAAATCTATAAGAGACAATAAGGCTTATTCCAGTGACAAAAAAAAATTACAAATTTTGTCGATAATAGTGCAGGAAGGTGGATATAGTAACCCTGTAATAAAATGGACGCAAATACATCGAATTTGGACTAACGAGTATTATATTTGTCTTGATAAGTTCTTAGGCCTCACAATAAAAGCTTGTAAGAATATTTTTTTTTATTATAGAAAAATGCAATGTTCATCGTATCTATCTATAATTTAAGAACTGCGTTCTTGTCGGTGGAGTAGTTTCCACGTCTCTCTTTCTTGAGCCATCTTTTTGACGTCCCTATACGATAATTTATTTAAAATGGCAGTACTGGTGTTCGTGTCGCCTTACGCCTGCATTGCGCAAAAGACCACGAGTTCAGTATTAATTACAAGCTTTCGAGGTAGCCATGAAGTATCGGCAGTGGCTGAGAGCTGCCAGAGTGCGCGCAACTGGGCTAAGGGCTTTCCACCTTGCGATGTTAGGGAGGGGACATGTTTACGTTTTTAGATGTCGCTATCGACATCTAAAAACGTAAACATGTCCCCTGTTCAATTTGTCATTTATGTACGAAGCAACTTAGTTAAAGGGTTTTTACCTTGCGATGTTAGGATGGGGATATGTTTACGTTGTTAGATGTCGATACTTTTATATTATGTGCGAAGCAACTTAGCTATGATGGGGCCTTTCAATTTGAGATAGTAGAGAGAGAGAGGACATGTTGACTTTTTAGCAGTCGATATTTTAAATTTATCAATTCTATGCGATGTGCGAAGCAACTAGGCTGAAGGCTTTTCTTGCGATGGTATAGAGATGGTGTTAACGTTTTGAGATATCGATACTTTCATTGATTTATCATCATTGTGGTCTTCATTTGCAGTAGACTTTTCAGCTCGTAATATTGGAGAGAATACGTTAATTCGTAAATTATTATTTTAAGTTTTCTTATACTTAATATTAAAAATAGGTGGCAAAAAATGAAATCAAAACATTCGAATGTAAATCTCGCAGACAAAACCAAAAGCGATAAAGCTGAGTAATTTAAATTGTTATAGTCCCTTGAGAGACTAAAATAATCCCGGGAGAAAATGTATAATATTCAAAATCTGAATCGTATTATAATAATTGTATAGACAGTATTTTAAATAAATTATCAAAATAGCCCGTTCCTACAAGATATTAAAGTTATTACAAACATATTATACGCAAACGCAGTCACTGGACAGAATTCGGCAATTACAGAAACCAAACGATTTTATCGACAATACGTTAGTTAAATTGTCAACATAGTTCATCCCTACGAGACATCAAAGTAATACAAGCATTTTATACGCGAACACCGCGCCGTCGTGAATACCACGACGTAAAAACAAGCAGTAACTGAAACGAGATATTATCGTACATTTTGGAAATACTGGAACTACAAAGAAATATTTACTATTAGTGACGGCCAATATGGCTGTCAAAACAGTACAACTTCGCCCAGCTTGACTGGAGCGTGGGCCATACGGTCCCTAAAAGGACAAAACAGGATTGAGGATTTAGGGCCGCAAGACCAGAAGGCCACTTTTAACGTGATAGTGTGCAAGAAGAAATCAAAATAGTGATGGGTTGCTAGCCGCATCATCTATTAACATTGTTCGCATTTTCGTCCATTCCATCGATCAGCTTTTACGATCTGTGCGTCCAGAGAAGCAGCGGGTACATTCTAAATTTTCTTTTCTTGTCCAAAAGACCCAATAAATAAAACTATAATATCGAAAGTGGAGACAATCGCCGTCCGGGTCAGCTGATCGATGTCTCCGGACATGTCCGATGATGGCCAGACATTTGTCGCGGACACAGCAAATGGGGACGATTTCTCAGGTGGACGCGTGAGTTATGGCCCTGTTTACGTACAGATGTGTTTTGTTCTGCAACTTTTTACGTGTGATTTGGGGAATGGGAAAACATATTTCAGTGAGCCTATATTTCTGATGCGGATTTTCTGCGCGTGGCTGTAATAGAAAATGGGCAGATAAAATTATCTGCCCCGTAACGGGTAAAGAAGTGAAAGTTTATCTGTATCACCTACCTTCTACAGCATGGAAAATATACATACATCACGTCTTTATCTCTAATTGACTCTTAATGGGGCAGACACAGCATTATGGGCCTTGCGGCTGTAAGCAGACGGAGTCCAGGGCTGCAAAACACAAATGCCACTTTTAGCGAGATGGTGGGCGAGAAGGTATGCTCGGATGGATGTCGGGGGTTACTAGAATGAATAAGATCCGGAATGATTATATTAGAGGGATCTTCAAGTGTGGCCACGTAATGAGAATGGACGCCGAACATCTGGCAAAAAAGATGGTCGACTTGAAAGTAGACGGGTATAGAGGAAAAGGCAGACCGAGAACGACGTGGGAAGAATGCGTGAGATCAGATATGGGAGAACGGGGTGTTAGTACGGAGATGGCGAGGGACAGAAAAATATGGAGGGAGTTGACATAAAGAGCCGACCCTAAATAGGGAGAAGGTGAGGAAAGAAGAAGAAGAAGGTGAGCGAGAAGGTGGAAAAGGAATTTAAATAGTGATAGGTTGTATTTGCCGCATAGCCTATAACATGATTCACATTTTCTCTCATTCCTTCAATCGGATTTTACGATAAACGCAGTAAGGTAAGCAACTGGTACACTCTTATTTTTTTTTCTCTACCAGATCAGCATGAAAGAAAGTTTTTACTCTCGTCATTAAAGTAGATACTAAATAAACTTCCATACTTCGAAAACTATAACTTAAAGTGTACCTGAATCAAACTCGTAAGTAGTAGGAGAGAAATCCCTTGAACCCGAGTCCAGGTAATTACAGTGCAAAAAGAATGAACCCTGCTCATTAACTGAACCCACTTTATGGGTAGGTCGTTAACGCATTTCTTTGAGAATATAATTTTTCCGACCCATGGTTATAATTTTTCATGAAAAGACTTTCCTGTGCTGAGAAAATGAAATTCGAGATATTTTTTTCTGTTAAAAAATTTTCAATGATATTTAAATTCGAGAAAAAGAACGCAAGTTATTTGTGGTAGAGCCACGCTACCGGCAAAATTTAGTTTAGCTAGTAGTATAAATGAGCCGGCTCGTCCGGGGAAGTACCACGCTCTAACAGAAAACCGACGTCTAAGTAGTAGCTTCACCGCTTCTATGCTTCGTTCGGTAAGTGAGAGAGCCGGAGCCCGCCCACCCCCCTCCCCCTCCCTCTCGCCCCTTAAAGGCCAGTAACGCTTTTGTTACACCCCTGGTGTTGCAGTTGTCCATTGGCAGCGGTGATCACTTACCATCAGGTGACCTGCTTGTTCGTTTGCCGTCCTATGACATAAAAAAAAAGTAGTAATTTTGAAACTGGGGAAATTACGGAGAAAGAGGTGGTATTCTGTACACACACACTATCACGTACACTTTTAGCGTGATGGTGGGCGAGAAGAGATCAACATATTGATGGGTTGCTAGCCGCATCGTCTATTAAAACATTATTCGCAATTTTACAAATTCCCTTGATCGGTCGTTACTTAATTTTTCTTTTCTCCTGCCCTGCTGTATTCTAATTGACTGAAATTTTGTGTCTGATTACAAGCAATGTTCTCGTATATGAAATCAATCAGGCACAAAGTTCAGTGATATTGATAAGTATTTTGTTAATTTACACAAGTTTTAACGTTAATCTTTATTTATCTTTTTTCTTTTCTAACAACAAAAGCTCTAGGTTATAGTTTTTTATTATCTTAATTGTGAAATATTTGTTTTATTTGTGACAGTAAAAAAAGATATTACGAGAACTTACTTGAAATTCTACCCATAAATAGACTTTTTGTACGTAAAGCTATCAAGTCAGTCAAATGCACAGTATCTATTTAAAACCTTCTTTATTAGTAGTCGGTTAAAAAGCTTATCCCCTCTCCTCCCTGTCACACTCGGTTGGATTTCTGGCGCAAGACACGATTAGCCGCGGGTTCGATTCCGACTCAGTAAGTTTCATGATACGTGGCCGACTGGTAATTGGGGCATGGATTGTTTCATATACTTCTGGATGAAGGAGCAAGCTTTTCATACGAAATAAAAATTATTTTATCAACTGAGTCCATTTTCTTTGTGGAGTTTCTTCCATATCTTCCAAGTTCTTTATCATTCATCATATTGTCACCAAATTAAAATGGGATCAACTTTTTAATTCCTATTGAAACACTAAAAGCGGTGTGTATTTAGTCATTGTTCTAAAATTTTAAATAAATAAATAATTATATAGGGACAAATCATACTGATTGAGCTAGCCCCAAAGTAAGTTTAAACTTGAGTTATGGGATTCAACGATACTATCCTAATCCTAACTTCCTAACTAATATTATAATTGCGTAAGTGAGTTTGTATATTTGTTTGTTTGTTACCTCTTCACGCTTTATCTACTGAACCAATCTTCTTGAAAATTCGCATACACATAGTTAGGAGTACAGAGAAGGACATAGGATACCTTTCAGCCCGGAAAAATGTAATATTCCCGTGGGATACGCGAGCGAAGCCGCGGGCGAAAGCTAGTATTTTATAATAAATACATATATAGATAAACACCCAAGATCCAGGACAATTTGAAAAAGGCTATTTTCCAACTTGCCCTGGCTGGGGATCGAACCCAGAATCTCCAGATTGACGGACTAGCGTGTTGACTATTACACCAAGGAGGTCGTCTAATTTTATGCTCCCAGACAATGTCTAGCCTCGCGGGGTATCGTCATGATTCGTAAAAATTATTTAATCCCGCGACGTCATTAACCGGCGGTATTTAAATATTTTGCGATAAAAACGCAGGTAATTCATCTGGCGGTGGGCTGTTGGTTAAGTTATGAGAGAGGAGAGAGAATAAACTGTACTGTACTGGTTTTCTTTCTAACTCTTTCGTCATTACGGCAATAAGACTCTGGAACGCGCTTCCTGAATCCATTCGAACTGCTCCTAGTCGCGCTAGCTTTTAAACCCAGGTATTTAAACACCTCTTGGCCAAGTTTTAAAAGTAGATTTAAGAATTGCTGCATTAATCTATTTATTTATATGTAGGTATCGTATATGTAGTGTATTATATATATATATGTGTAGGTATGTATGTAGGTATATGTATAGAAAGTATATATATTTATGTAACAATGTACATTTTGTATTTTATGTATACTACACTTTAACTTGCAACCCACATTTAGACTTTCTGTATAACCCAAAGGTTGACTGGTAGACAACGCTTCTAGCGTTAAGTTCGCCTATTGTTCTGTACAATTTGTATTTGATGGACAATAAAGATTAAATAAATAAATAATAAAAACGTACAAACTAAAAAAAACTTACTAGTAGATTTATATACAGGGTGATTTTGACCACGTAGTAAAAGAGTACAGGGAAAGTACTTACTCTTTAAGTGAAATAAAAAATACATAAAATATTTGTTATTTGTATCTTGTTACGTAATAACAAGATACATATCAGTTCAGTAAGTGAGCTATTTATTACAAATGTGGAAGAAAAACCTAATACAAAAAATAGGTCTTTTTCTTAAGGGTTTGTGTTGTATTATTGATTCTGATAACAAGATTGCAATATAGCTAGAATTTGTAAGCAGTATGAGCCAGCCTTCTCATTACCAGCGGCGTCGATGAGCCGAGGAGTAATTTTTTTAATTAATTGTTTTGTACTTAGACTCGACGGTTTACTATTAATTCGATATTATTATTTGGCTGAATAAACGATTAGCATTTAGGCAAAGTTTAGTAAAAAAGTTTTTTAAATAAGCTGTTGTTGATGTATTTGGCTCTTGGTTCTTCCTAACTTGTAAGGGCTGAAGACGTGACTATTTTGGAATCTCGGAAGGAATGAAACCAATTTTTGTATCTGAATTCTGCACAGGTTGCTGTTGACTTGCGCCTTACCTCAGCGTCGTATTTTTCCTTTCGGAATGTTCGGTCCGCGGCGCCGTCGGATTTTTTCATTGAACCGCCAAGCTCCATCTCTAAATGATCTTCAAGCTGGTTTCACGAAATATCTCTTGATAATTTCGCTTCAAGGCTCTTTATTCTAGTTTTAGTTTCTATACTTGCTCATACCAAGTATATTATTACTCTGTGCTAATAGGATGGACGGACAATACTAGAGGACTAATAGCTCATACTTTGAAGCGCAATTAAATTTTTAGTCTAAATGATGTAGCTAGATGGAGAGCTACTAGCTTGAAAGAAGGTAGTTTCGTAGTGGTGCCGCTTTATTTCGAAAATATGGCGGTATAAGCATTTATTTTCTACGAACAAACAATCGCCATCTCTGATTTTTCGTAGTCAGCTCATCATCCATTGTATGACTAGTGAGCGAGATATTAAATAAGTGACATGTGTAGTTTTAATTTTCACTGGAAAGTTATTATTTGGTTTTTAAAAAGAAGGCAAGGTACGTAAAGTAATTGTTGGCCAGTGATTAAGGGCCTAGTCCTTATTTTTAGTGATTTTGACTGCTTTTTCGGAGCTGATTGGAGCCAAACTATCTTAATAACAATATATTAAGATATGTTAAATTGAAGTGTATTTAAGTATTAAAAAAGTGAATAAGACAATTTTTTGATTTTTATTGTAATAGTTTGTTTAATTCCAAATAAACTGAGACGTGTTTCAATTTTTTGTGCTGCGCGACGTTCATGTCTTTGTTGTTTACACGGAATTTAAAGCATGAAGTTGTGTATAAATTACAGAGAAATAAAGACAAAGGAAAATACTAAAAAGTGAATGAGAAGATTTTAGTAATTTTTTTTTATTCATTCAAAAACTTAGTTAAAAAGGTTAAACTTTGAAGAAAATATAAGCTAATACTTCATCGGATTTCTTGCGCATACAACTGAGTTAAAAAATAAAAAATACACATATATGAAGATTGATTCATGCTTAAACACGTACAATAAATAAATAAAAATAATTTGTCTTTTGTAAAAAGATAGAAAAATAAGGCAGACCGCTCACTGCGCTTCTGAATTCATCTAAATTCGTGTCCAGGGTGCATGTACAATACAGCGCAATGGGTATGTGTAGATAGGAACTATAGATTCGGGTGTTCAATCAAAAATTCCCACGTAGAGGACTGCAGTCTTAAGAAAATATATGGATTTGAATTGATCCTCCATTCTAAAATAAATATTCCTTTTTAAAAATTACTGGCAGTTGTTATTACGATGCGAATGCGCGGAAAAATACTACCGTATTTTTTACATCTAAACAGGCCAATATAGCGTCTGAGTTTTGTCGGTGCCGGTCGTTTGCCCATCACGTGTCTGCCCCAGTATTAATATTTATTAGTCCGTGTCTCACGTAGAATATGGGAAAACCGACCGAATTTCAATTTACAATAAGAGCTATGTTTATCGGAACCACGCACATGAGTTAATATAATCATCATCAATTCAGCCGCATAATGTCTACATTTAAACGAGGCCTCTCCTAAACTCCCCGATTGAAAATGGCATGTGCCATCTTGTTAAAAATAAGTTTTTTGAAAATAAAAGTATTTTTTTCGTACAAGCTTTTATTGTAAGGACTAAGAACTTATCAATACGGTTGCGTCATTTTATTTAAGGATATAGCCACCTTCCAGCTATATTTTCATATCATACTTCATATCTACTACTATCATACATGTTCTGCTTAAAGTTGGTGCTATAAAGAAGTTTTATCTTATCTTAGTTCTTCTTCTTTTACGCAGAAAGTCGATCAAAGGAATGCGGACACAACTTATATCCTCTCTATCTAGTATTCCTTCACAAGCTTCCGCCTCCACATATCGTATTCATAGAAGAAATTGTTGAATTACGTCGACGACTGTGAATGAAGAACAAATATGAGTATTGTGGGGAGATATAGAGAATAATACGTCTTCATTTGACTCCTCAAATTCGAGTTAAATTGCGTGCAGATTGCTTGCACGTATTATATTGGGAAGAATTATATTTACAAGATGTTTCTCGGCGTTATTGAACTGGGTTTCTTACAGCGTAATCTTTCCAGCAGTGCCCGTGTGGTTTCGGGTTAGAATAGGACCACTCCATCCCTTCCTGTGGATGTCGTAAGAGGCGACTAAAGGATTAAGCTCAAACATCTCGTGCTACAAATGCATTCCCAAGGAGGGTCAACGTCGGGCGACGGTCGGTTGTAGAACTGTTATATAGCCAAATCTTTGAATTGTTCCGGCTATTTCTTCTTCAACGCAAGGTCTTTGGCATCCTTGGGTGACCATTGACATGCTTGTAATACCTTTTTGGAGAAGAAAAAGCGGGAAAGCGCACCTCAGGCTCCGAAGCAGCACAGTTGAGGATGCAACCGGGAACGCGCTTGGATAAAGAAGAATCTTTCCAGCAGTGGTCGTTCCAAAACGCTAGTTGTTTGAAGATTTTGCACTAAAATAATTTAAAAATGACCTTCAATAAGTGATATACTCGTATTTATCCTACATTGAATACTTTGATTTTGACTTTGACTTTGGCGTTATTTGCGCGGTCTAATTGGCAGATACTTGATAGTTCGTTACGACACGGGATGCTTACATTTTCCGAGATAAAAATGTCCAGTGATTAAAGCAATAAGCTTTCTTGTTGTTTATAAAATAACACTAGCTTTACCGCCGAATTGCCCGTGTTTTAAAAGATACAATATAGTATGTTACTCGTTGATAATGTGGCTTTCTATAGGTGAAGGAATTTTTAAAATAGCATCAGTAGCTTTTGAGTTTATCCATTACAAACAATACACAATTGTATTTTTTGTAATTATAATTTCAAATTAGGATGGTCTGGCCATCTGGCCATATGTTGCATAGTAACCAGGAAAAACGTAGTAGTAAACGGAGTAACACTTATGTCAGTAGTATCCGAGAGACGGAAAGAGAAGCAAAAGAAGTATATAGAATAAGAGGTCGAGCCAAACTTCACAGCTGACCCTAATGGGCATTGTAAAATTTTTTTGGAAAGCGAAATTAGAATTCCGTTTCGAGATACAGAGTTAATGAACAGTGGGTAATTTTTTTGCCAAAATAATCAATGGTTTTGGATATTTCTACAAACAAACGTATAACCTTTGTTTGACCTTACTCCGCGGCTGTATCGGTTTAAGCTCTGAGTCCTTTCATTAAAAAATACGAGTCGCCTTTATGGTATTTATCCGTCACTGACAATAACATCAAATGTCACCGTTTCCGCCAATCATAAGTTAAGAAAAATACTTTCCGCCAATCATGGGCAAGTGAATTCACTGAATGACACTGACCTGACACTGACAAAAACTATTATTACACTAGCGTGATTTTATTTTTTAAATATATATTGGGCCCATTTGTTTTGTTAGGACGCGACTTTGTCGATGACATGATTTTTATAAAAAATAATTAAGCCGTTATATGACAAAATATTTAAATGAGTTCCTTGAATTACGCTATATTTTAATATAAAAATTAGGGTTTAAAAAAATGAACAATCCCCATTGAAGAAGAGCTGCCAGAGATAGAAAGCAATGGAAATTGTTGGAGGAGCCCTTGGCCAAGAGGCACACTGAACTTAGAGACATCCTTCAAGAAGCACCAATATAACCCAAGAGTTTAGGATATAGGGCTTATACAATACAATACATAAACTAGAAAAGGCTATTATACAACGTGGAAGGGACAATATACCCGTAATAAATCGAACCACGGTCTAAACTAGATCATTATAGTATAATAAAATTAAAATAATAGTCAAAAAACAAAAAAAAAATTCAGTATTCCCATACAAATCGTCAGGGCGGCTGCACACTTTTGTATTGAAATGCCGAACACCAAAAAGACATCTCATAAAATAATCCATCAAATAATACAGCAAACACATGAATTCGCAATCATTTCCAGGGTAGCTGACCGGTGCTCGTACACGGCCGCGTTTTATTCGGAACAGCAACCGTAATAAATATTACCGGGTAATTTAATGCAACTATACACACACATTTTATTACCTAGCTTAATCAATATAGAATGCATTGAGTTTATATGGCGAAGTAGATGACATCTGCTTTTCCAATTCTCTTCTCTACATTATTTTAAATAGGTCACTAGAGGGCGTTATTTACTATTTTATTTGTTTAATTTTATAACAAAAATTGTAAACGGTTATCCGAAAGGTGGTGCAGAGAAAAGTGAAGTCAAAGTAGGAGCAAAAATAACATTTTAATACTTACCTAGTATTTGAACCTATATTATACAGGCTGACTTTTTATCCACCTGCTAAATTTATGGAGCAAGTTCAGTCCATGATACTGAACTACTTTCTATAAAAAAAGTTATTAATAATCGATAAAAATTTTTCGACCTCCCATACGAATCAACGCTCATCCAAACGGATTTTGTATGGGAGGACGAAAAATTTTATCGATTTAGAAAGTTGTTCAGTATCATGGACTGAACTTGCTCCAAAAATTTAGCAGGTGGATAAAAAGTCAGCCTGTATACTTACCTTCGCAGGTTTGTTAGTAATTTGTGTGCTGCCATCTGTGTAAGCAGCTGGAACTAATAATTTGTCTACAAGTTCTTGCTATTTACGGGCTCTCCAATAGCTTGTTTGACGTTCGTTGGGTGCCAATGCCATTACTTTTTTTGCTGCCCCTGCGTTCACTTGAGTAAATTTGAGTTGACAAATTGGCCTCAAAGCCGCCCCCTAAAATCTGCCGCTCTGGGCTTCATTACAATTTACCCAATATCAGCGAATATTTGTATTAAATACGTTAATACCATTTTTCCTCTAAAAAGTTATTTTTTTTCACTGAAGACAGTGAATAAACAGCAATCACTATTTTGATGTTTGAATTTAGAACACACCAATATATTCGACCTCCATCTCAATGTTATACAACCTCCTTGCGCAAAAAAAAAGAAACTATACAAACTCCTTGTGCGAAGAATACTCGACATAGGTACAAATATATTTTTTCGCTTAAATCTTTCTTTTTCTCGTAGTCATAGTATAAAGTATAGTATGCAACTCTTGAATAAAACGGATTTATATCGAGGGCCACGAATCACTTCCGTTGCTCAGGATTCAATCATCGTGAATCACTCTCTAGTAAGAATCCTTAACTTGCTCGTGAATTATTTATGGCCCTGCCTTTAAATCCGTTCCTTATTCACTCTCTTTCTCTAGACCTTATCCCATCTACTTGGGGTCGGCCTTCCTTGTCCTTCTTTTCGATTTTGCACAGTCCTGAGCGGTGGCAGCGTCCAACAAAGCTTGTTTCAGGTCATTTTTGACCGTCGTCATCCAGGTGGAAAGTGGTCTTCCAGGTCCCGCTTCATCGTTGGTAAATTTAGGGCATGCTTAACTATATGGTCGTCTGGACGTCTCTGCACGTGCCCATACCATCTGAGGCGTTTTTTAACAAGTTTCTTTGATATAGGGGCAACTTTAAATCTCCCTCCTACGTACTTGTTTCGTTCCTTATTCACTAATTGCATAATATACTATTTTCCTCTAATCCATTTTAGTTGGCTTGAACTGCCTACCTCCATTGATGAATTATTGTACATTTTATTTAGAACCACGTTGTCTATCGGAAGGTTAGTATCTATAGTTCAAAAAGTAGGTTTTATCTGTTCCTTGCTTTTACTTCAATGGCACCACCCACCTTGTTTCATGCTTCCCAACTTTACTGTCTCAATTCTTACCAACCACACGCTCAAAGAACAATCACTCTTATCACCCACTATTAAGGTCCTATAAAGCTCATTCATCCACAAAGTAGGTAAATGTTCTCCAGAGACACAGGATGTTCCTGTGATGAAACATTTATGAAGCGGGATCCAGCGACAAATAAGGGAACGTACTCTAGAAAACAATGCCTCTAATTTTTTCCTTCTAAAAGGAAATAGTTTTCTATCGGTCAAAGCGAAGGAATCTGTCGATTGAGGTAAAGCAATTGTTTATTATCTTTTTGTTACGGTGAGCTGAGATTCCGGTACTTTGTTTTCATAAGTATTGATGCTTGTACAGTTTCGTTCTTTTTAGGGTTCCGTACCTCAAAAGGAAAAAACGGAACCCTTATAGGATCACTTTGTTGTCCGTCTGTCCGTCCGTCCGTCCGTCTGTCAAGACCCTTTTTCTCAAGAACGCGTGGAGGTATGAAGCTGAAATTTATATCAATTACTCAGGTCTACTGTCCCTTGAAGCTGTGAAAAAATCAAACTTCTAAGCCAACGCAATCAAAAGATACAGCCGTTTATGCCGCAAATTTTCGACACTTGCAAGGGAATCAAAACCTACAGGGTGCTTCCCGTGAACTCAGAATCTTGAAATTTGGTACGAAGCAACGTCTTATAGCATAGATAAAGGAAAAATTACGAAAACCATAAATTTTTAGTTACATCACATAATATATATTTTTTTAATAATTTTAAACTTACTACCCATTTCCTCATAAACGCGTAGAGGTATTAAATTGAAATTCATACCAAATACTAAACCTTGCAGGTTTGTACGGAACTCTCGGTGCGCGAGTCCGACTCGCACTTGGCCGGTTTTTTACTTTGTACAAACTGGGGACAAAAATAGAGTTCCCTTCTTTGCCTTCGAATGCTTTAGTGGCCATCACTGGCATCAGATTCATGACTACCTCCGTAGTACAGTGGTCAAGGCGTTTGCCTTGTGATCAGGAGGTCGTGGGTTTTAAATTTCACTGGGGAGCACACTTTGTTAAAAGTTGTCCAGTCTGGTTAGGATATTGCTTGCTAGAATGACCTGATTATTTGAAAGGTAGATGATTCCGTGCTTCGGAAGGTACGTTAAGCTGTGGGTCCCGAACGCCATCTAACGTTTATTTAAACCTATCCTAGAATTGGCGCTAGTCTACACTTTAAGTCGCGGAGGTCAGACGGCAGTCGCTCTGTGTAAAAACCAGTAATCTTGTCAAATTACCTAGGTTAGGTAGCGGACCCTGGGATCTGAAGCGTTTCTATTGAGGATGCAACCGGGCATACGTTTGGATGATGATGATGAAGACTGGCATCAGATTTATGAAACTGTCTAAAGACATTCGAGAAAACAAAATAAACAGATGTTAAGATGTATAGTTACGCGTTAATTCCCGTATGCATTAATTTAATAAAAAGATGTGTTTCACGTTAATGTAAAGATGCACACTTAACAAAACACAGGGTTAACATAATAATAAAGAAAATTATTTGGTAAAGAATATATTTAACTCACCCAAGGACGCTCACTTAAAAAAACACAGGGTTAAAATAAAAATAAAGAAAATTATTTGGTAAAGAATATATTTAACTCATCCAAAAACACTTCAAGTCCAAAAACCCCAAAATAATTTCCACAACAAAGTAATATGTTCGTATTTATCCCACATTCCTCTAAACGTCCCGAAAATATTCCCAAACGGCCCCAACATCCAAACCCGTTTACCGATCGCTAACAAACTTGTCAATCGGAAAAATAAAGTCAACATCCCGGGAAAACGCACAATAGACCATTAGATCGTTCCGAAAACCCTTTGAACATCCCCAATGACCTACTAAAAAGTAAAATCCGCGCGAAATACGCGGGAAATTCTACCTACGAACAAGATGGCGACGAGACATATTGACGGCCGTTCAAAAACGACAGTGATAGAATGGCAAGAGACGCAACACACATACAGCCACAGTGTAAAATATATAAAGTAACAGAACTGTAACACATGCATAGCTTTGTAGCATAGGTCATACAATTTTTCCCTTTAATGCCTAAGAATGTACCAGCTGCTTCTCTTCCCACGCAGATCGTAAAAGTCGATCGAGAGAATGGGCTAGAATCTGAATCATGGTAAAACGCGATGCGCTGCTCCGTTAGGGATTAAGACATGATAATGTATGTAAATTCGTATATGTGTTAAAATAAATAAAATGTACAGACAAAATCATGTTTTTATTCCTAATGGTGCAGAAGAGTATTTTGGGTCTTGCGTCTCTAAGCAGATAGAGCCGGTTGCATTCTCAGTTGTGCAGCTTCTGAGCTCGGTATTCCTGCTTTTCCTTTTCCACTTCACACGGTCGTCAGCATCCATGGCTGTAAACCATTGGTAAGCATACATACAGCGTTTATTTTTTGCAATAAGAATAGAGTAGATTAGAATTTGTGCCAATGGTCTTACCGTGGATGCTCAAGACCATGTGAAGTGGAGAAGAAAAGGCCAGAAAGCAGACCCCGGCCTTCGCAGCATTACAGCTGAGGCTGCATCTATGAATACGCTGAGATGAGAGAGAGATAGAGAGAGAGAGAGAGAAAGGGAGAGACAAGAGGGAGAGAGAGAGGAAGAGAAAGAGAGAGAGATAGAGGAAGAGAAAGAAAGAGAGAGAGAGAGAATAATAAAATTTATCAGCAATCTTAGCTCTTCTTGGATAGACTCGCGCTAATTTCATATACATATGTTGCCTGTTTTGTACTCAACCAAAAAAATTCAATTTTAATACAGTAGGCGTATTTCAAATCAGCATCAAAATTTTTGATTTGTGAACTTTTGATGGAAATCCAACCAACGACATAAAGTGCCGCATTCGCTGCATGTATCTTTAATTTGTACCCCGTCTGTGATTGAGAAGCAATGTAGGATTAAATTTTTTATTTTGGATATATCGAGGAAATCGTGTGTGAAGGGTTCAGATTACCAATGAAGTGAATTCGTTTGAAGTTGGATTGATCTTTTTTAAAACGTGAAATGAAGATGAAGATGGAAAATTTTATACCGATTGTTTATGTAGGTAAGGATTATGTTCTATAAAATATTATTTGTATAATAATATTACCGATTACCTTTATTAGGTACTCAAAAAATAGTATAAAAAAGGCTACAGACGACATGCTAGTCTGCCACTCCGGAGGTTCTGGGTTCGATCCATAGGCAGGGTATTTAGAAAATGGCCGTGACTGGTTGTGACTATGGAGTGGCAACACATTTGTTCCGACTCGCTAAGAAGAATAAGAACGGTTGTTGTTTGAGAAACCCTACTTTGCTCGGTTCTCGTGGCATCTTGCAACTCTAGTCCGGAGCTTGTTGAGGGACTTCCAGACTGACCAATAATTTAAAATAATTAATATAATAATTTATAATAATTCAGACAAAATAAATAAATAAAAAATAAAATAAAAATAAAATTACTCAACGTTGGTTAAAGTTGCGCTCATCATCATCCGAGCGTATTCCCGGTTGCATCGTCAGCGGTTGGTTACGCTTCAGAGCCCGGGGTCCGCTACCCACCCTAGGTGATTTGACGAGGTTACTGGTTTTTACACAGAGCGACTGCCGTTTGACCTTCGCAACCCAAAGGGTAGACTAGAATCAATCCTAGGATAGGTACAAACGCTAGATGGCGTTCGGGACCAACGGCTTTACGTGCCTTCCGAAGCACGGAATCATCTTTCTTTCCGGATAATCAGGTGATTCAAACCTGCAATATCCTAACTAGACTGGAAACAACTTTTCACAAAGTTTGCTCCCCAGTGGGATTTGAACACATGACTTCCGGATCACAAGGCAAACACCTTGACCACTGGACCACGGAGGGAGTCGTTGGTTAAAGTTGCGCTGTTTTTATTTAATTGTCTTAAACCCTCTAAAATGGTATCTACCTATTACCGGACTTCAAAACTGGACTCTTGGAAATAATTTTGGAAATAGGCACGAAGTTTAATAAAGTAGAATCAACCACTAATTACTTGGGAAGTAAGTAATTGACGGCAGGGCTTTTAATAAGTTTCGGATTGTGAGTCAGTTAAGATAATACTTTAAGTATTATCAAATTTTCACATTTGACGAGTCTCTAGGGCGAGTTTATTGACCAAACTATATCTAAGGCTTTTCCTTAGGCACTGATGATGATTCCGGCCAGTCTAATTTTCTTGTGTGTATATAGGTGTACAATTCTGCAAGCTTCCTAAAGGCATCTGAATTAACTTGACGACTGCCGAAACCTACGTCTTAGCGTCCTGTAAACGTTTCTTTTTCTGGTATAGAATACGGTCTATGTCGGAAAAAGTGACTAAAGGACTAAGCACAAATAACCTACAACTACATTTACAAAGAGAGACGGGTGGGCTAGAAGTCGGGCGACGCAGTTGGTTGTGGAAAATTGTAGTATCTATGGATTAATAATAGACGAGGAAAAGGAAAACCGAGGATGATTTTTTTCCAACAAATTAAAGAAAAGTTAGGACTAAGGTCCTACCAGGACATTAACATGGCAGAGAGAAAAGAGGAATGGAGACATCTGCACTTGACTCCACAGACAAGAGTAACCTCTTAATTTATAAGAAGGATTCCAAAGGAGAGTTGATGTCAGACAGGTAGTAAAACAACAGCCAAATCCTTCTTCATTTCGCAAGTCCTTTACCCACCATTCTTCAACTTTGTCACTTTGTGAACAATCTTAGTAAATGTGTGTTACTATTAGTTATGTGATAACATCAATTTACACACGAAAAATAAAAAAAAAATGGAACGCATCGTATATCTAGGCTAGTTTTATGATAGATGAGCTTGACTTCCAGCAGAATGCAAAGCAATTGTACCAGAATAGCATAAGTCTGAATGCGTTTACTTCTGCAGACTTGTGCTATCCTAGTACTTTTACTTTTTCCTTCTCATTCACCTAATTCTCAGAGTAAACCAAAGAGACAATATCACTTTTCTCTTTCACTCTCTCTCTACCGATACATCGATTAAAAAAAACTAAACAGTGCAGTAGGATTTCCATGCATTTTTACTGCTCTAGAGCAGCAAAGTTCTGCTTTGTGCTGGATATTTAGTGCAGTTATGATAGAATTGCAGCGTAGTTAATATTTTTTATGACTTACTCGTATTACTAGTATCATTCAGCAGGTACTTGACTCGCCAAATCTGCCTACTACTCGGTGTAGACATTCCCTTAGGTATTATTTCTTCATATAATTAACTTGCAACTTCTGTTGAGACTCAAAGTTTTAAAGTTTCTCTTCGACGTCTGTAATTATTTTCAAAATGTGTTGTTTCAATGAGTAATATTAATTTCTACCAGTTCTTTCTTGTCGATGAAATATTTGCACACACAAAAACACACACAGACGATCACGTCTTTATCCCGAATGGGGCAGACAGAGCATTTTGGGTCTTGCGGCTCTAAGCCACCTAGCTATTTATAACTAAACTGTTGTTACTCAATTTTTCAGAAATATTTAGTATCATAATGTTTTGGTGAAACATATGTAGGTATATGTTAACTAGAACCTAAACACCAGTCTATTTAACAACTTAACAATTGTACTGTCTAATTAAAATAACAAAACACTGTCTCCTTTCACGGCGAATCATCCATAAGCCCATATAAATCACAACCTCATCACAAACATGTTAATTAATTTGAATCTAATTGCGCAAAAATCTAAATGGGTCTATTCTCACGTGGCAGATTTGTTACATGGCAAGTGATACGTCTTACAAATGAATTATTTATTCAGCGGGTATTAACATATCAAGAGGGATGCAGGCTCTTGCAGGAGTATATTGTTTGCTTTGGATTTAAATTTTAAGGTTACATTCATGTGGAAATTATCTGTTAGGTAGAAGGAGTTGAAATTAATACATAAATACACTTTTTCTTCTTCTTGTCTTTATTCCACTCTAAGTGGGATCAGCACAGCATGTGAGTCGTTCCATTTTGTTCTTTCCGTTGTTTTTGTTACATTTCATCCACCTTTTCTTTGGCTTCCCTTTATTTTTGTTCCCATTCACTTCCATATTTAGTGCTTTCTTCAGAACGTTGTTTTCCTCTCTCTTCATAACGTGATTAAACTATCCCAATCTATTACTTCTTAGTTTCGTAGTTATTGGCGCTACCTTGGCACTTCCTCTCACATACTCATTCTCTATCTTGTCCTTTCTAGTTACTACACTCCAAATCAGCATCCTTATTTCAGCAGCATGCAGTCTTCTTTCTCCTGTGACCTTGGTAGCTTCATATTCCTAACTATACAGTACTACTGGTCTTGTAATGCTTTCACATACTTTAACCTTGAGTTTTAGGGGCATCCGTGGGTTACATATGACTCCAGTAGTATGACATCCGGCAATAGTACATACATACACTTTTTAACCGACTTCAAAAAAATGAGGAGGTTATCAATTCGTCGGAATCTTTTATGTTTTTTTGTTTATGTATGTTTCCCGATTTCTCGAAGACGCCTGGACCGATTTAAAAAAAAATCTTTTTTTTTAACGGTATACTTTCTAGGTGGTCCCATAGAAATTTTATCAAAATTGATTAAGATACGAGTACAATTGTTGCGTATTTTGCTATACTGAGACTGTCACTTCACTGGTATTAAATACGGTATATCTTGTCGTGGTATAAGTCTATCAATAGTGGGGCAGACAACATTTCAGAGTTTGCGGCTCTAAACAGACAGAGCCATGGCCGTAAGACTCAAATGCCAGGGGCAGTGTAAAAGGTCATGTTGGTGGAAAAAAGGGAATTAAAATAGACGATGCGGCTAGCAACTTAATATGATTCTAATTCTCACCGATTCCCTCAATCTGCTTTTATTATCTGCGCGGGAAGAGAAACAGCTGGTACATTCTTTTTTTCTTTCCTCCCAGACCAGTATGGAAGATAAAGATGAGATAAACATACAATAGCTTTAGTTGTAGATAAAAATCAAGAATACTGTGTAATTATTACTATTTATCATTTCCCAAAGTTTAACCTGAAAAACCACTTACAAAATATGGCTTTGTCAAGGTTGATATGTGTGCCAATTGTCCCGTTACCAACGATGCCAAATATAGTGAACAGTGGAGAAGAAAAGCTCAGAATCCGAACCCCAAGCTGCTTTGAAGCTTGGGTTGCATCCTTATGCAACTAGAACGCGCTAAGAACAAAGAAGCATACTTACAAGGAATCATGAAACAAACGTTGCCGTTGGTTGCTTACAAAGACTTTTTGCTCCACCTGTCATTCTCACTAAATTTTCTACGAAAATTTTCAAAATTTAAATATAACACTTTAAAACTTGTGTTTTGATAAAGAACTCCTCCGAGTCAAATACCAATTCGCTCCAAATTCTTACATCCACGTTCAGTCCCAGTTAATCTCGCTCTCCAAGGCGCGGTTTGTCCAAATTGAAATGCGCTGTTCTCTGTACTTCCATTGTCTATACCTTTATCTTCCCACCACCACGCCTAAAACATACCTCACCCTTAAAACTAAAGATTTAAGGGTGAAAATAAAAATGTTTTTAGACGTGTTAGGTATGTAAATCATTAATGACCCAGTGTGTCGCTGTGCTAATGCGTTTTCGAGTTTTTGAAAGGATTTTTCGCCCGAGGCGTCTTATTGGTGGATTGGATGCTTCCAATCGTAATTTACGTGACACATCGTTGGAATGAAACGTTGTTTTCGTTTTACGTCATTTTGTATTGAATGTGTTTTTGTTCTGCTTTGGATATTCATTTATGCAGAGAATATGTGTAATAGGTATCTGATTTCTATTAGGTAGCTGTAAATCAATCGCACAAAATACAAATATATTAATTAGGTTGACTGGTAGAGAATGCATTAGCGTTAAGTCCACCTTTTGTACCATTGTGTTCAGTAAAATTTAATAAATAATAAATAAAAAAGTAATTCATAAGATCACGACATGATGCAACAAGGAGAAGAAGAATAAGATCAAGTCAAATATAATCTGTATTGCTGTTAAACCTGGATTTTTCTGCTCCACTTAGCATGGTCTTAAGTGTTTTTGGTTGCAACCTATCACTATATTGATTTTTTTACCTTCTCGGCCATCACGCTAAAACTGGCCTTTGGATCTTGCGGCCCTGAGTTCTGACTGCGTAGATCCGCAAGACCCAAAATGCTCTGACTGCCCCAAAAGGGATAAGATAAGATATTTTTTTTATTTTTATAAATAGGGTGTAGAATACAGACGTTGGGAAATACAATTAAATACAGTAGCACAACCTTTTTAGCCATATTCAATAGCGTGCCAATTAGACTTTTATAACATCAATTTATATTCATGCATCGAATTCGCAGTCTTAAACTTAATTCTAAAACCTCATCAAAGGGCTGGATATTATCTGGCACAAAGAATCAGCATTGCCATACAACGTGGCAATGCAGCCAGCCTTTGGGCCACGCTGCCGAGGGGTAATATCTTAGTGAGACTTCACAATTTGTAATTTTTTTAGTTTGAGTTATTATTATTATTATTTTCAGCAGCAATTTACGCGGAGAAAATTTAACTTTTTTATTAATTAATAATTAATAATTTAAATTTATTAAACTTTTGAAACGATAGACGTATTTTTTAAAAAATATGTTTTATTTATTTATTAACAACATTTTGTTTTAAAAAGTTACAAAAATATTTATCTTATTAAAAGTAACTAAAAATAAAACTGAATTTAAAAATCTAAATGTTGTCCATTCAAATTGTGTGTATTCACTTAAACATTGTAAAAACGTTTTATCGCCATGCTTCCTCTTTTATATTTCACCTATCAATCAATTAAGAGTGGCAACAACTCTAAACCCAAATGACGAATATTACAACCGTTAACCTTTCTGAATTCGATTAGGAATAATCCAAAAACTCATTAATGCAACCTTTGGGGCGGGCCCTAATACCCCAAATATTGCCGCCATACGGCTCGGCATATCGCCGTGTGTCGAAGTCATTATTTTCCGGTCGGGTGGCGTCAGTGTGTAATTAGCTTTATAATAAATTTTGTGCCAGACGCCGTCTGCTTTGTTTCGGAATAGACATTACTCTCTAATTTTTACCCTCCCTCTCTTTCATCTAACTCATATTAGTGGTGTTCCCAGTTGCATCCTCGTATAAAGTAGTGGTGTAGTCATTAACTAGACTTTTCGTCATAAACGCCTTGAGATCCAAAGTTTCATTAATTTTGAAGAAAGTTTACCTATTTTGATAAATCCAATAGGATTTAAGTTACACAAACCCTATGCTTCAATCCATTATGTTATAATATAATGCACAATATAAATACTTTAGATGCTATAGAGTTGAATTGACGCGTTTGTAATGTGAAGTCAACTTTTTAGGGTTCCATAGCCAAATGGCAAAACACGGAACCCTTATGGATTCGTCATGTCTGTCTGTCTGTCCGTCCGTATGTCACAGCCACTTTTTTCCGAAACCATAAGAACTATACTGTTGAAACTAAGTAATTAGATGTATTCTGTGAACCGCATTAAGATTTTCACACAAATATTAAAAAAAACAATAAATAGGGTTAACCATACTTAAAACTGAAACGCAATGTTTTTTTTCATCATACCCATACGTGTGAGGTATCTATGGATAGGTTTTCAAAAATGATATTGGGGTTTCTTATATATTTTTTTTCTAAACTGAATAGTTAGCGCGAGAGACACTTCCAAAGTGGTAAAATGTGTGTGTCCCCCTGTAACTTCTAAAATAAGATATTGATAAAACTAAAAAAAATATATGCTGTACATTACCATGCAAACCTCCACCAAAAATTGGTTTGAACGAGTTCTAGCAAGTAGTTTTTTTTAATACGTCTAAAATCGTAAACCGCAATTGACCTTAAAGTAAAAAATTTAAGGGGGTCGTCATACAAGAAACGTGTTTCTCAGCGTTTTAAAACATTGTACGGAGGTACGGAACCCTTCATGTACGAGACCGACTCGCACTTGCCCGTTTATTTTTTGTACTCGTTATTCACCAGTTGATGTGATAAAATTGCACAGACAAGTTTTTTTTAAATTGATGATGACAAGCAGGTAAAGACCTACAATAGGTATTCATTGCTTTTCGGAAAGAGTAAAGAAGTAATTTTCAAAGCAAACACAGTGCCCATTCCGTTAATATCGAATGAAAACTTTGAACTTCCATTAAAACGTACATAACCAACCTTTGGCTCATAATTTTTGTTAACAAAACCGTCATCAGAGCGAGAAGACAAAGCGCCGGTCATTCCCTCATTGTTCAAATGTTCACCTCCTCTGCCTTTGTCATCTGTATTGTTCCAATCGGGAGCCAAATGACTTTTGACTCGTATTCTCTGTGGAATAAAGGGTAATTTGGCGTAACACGTGAACTGGGACCGCTGTCATGTATGCATAACATTTGGTGGTTTGCCAGATGAAGAATTGTTGTTTTGATTTAGGATTGCGAGTTATTCCTTTAATTTTTTTTATTACACTAGCTGTTACCCTTAGCGATGCCCACGTTGTCAAAGGTTAGTTCGATACAATCCCAAGGGAGGGAGCGTCACATTTCATAATACATAATATGCTTTCTAACTCCAAATTTTATTTTTAGATAGAATTTGCACAACTTTATTTTTAAGTGTATGATGATACACTTAAAAATAAAGTTGTGCAAATTCTACTACCCTACTTTAATATTATAAACGCGGAAGTTTCTTAGGATGGATTCGATGCATTGAGATATGGCTTGAAACATCTAAACTACTGAAAATGAATAAATATCATTATCATTATACTTATCGTGAAGACTGATGAGTCTTCACGATAAGTATAATGATAATGATATTTATTCACATAAAATAGAGTAAATAAGATCTTAAATAATAGAAATGTCCTTAATCATCGATGTAATAGATGGTTCCATCATCAGAACAGCTTGATTGTACAAATATGTTTCATCTCGCCGAACGATCAGATCTGTTCGGTTAGGGACGTTATTTAAGCCTTGGGATAAAAGTCACATTTTGCGAGATGGTGGGCGTGAAGACGGAAAATGAAACGGTAGAT
Organism: Acrobasis repandana; assembly: GCA_963576875.1. Lineage (NCBI taxonomy): Eukaryota > Metazoa > Arthropoda > Insecta > Lepidoptera > Pyralidae > Acrobasis > Acrobasis repandana. The sequence continues at coordinate 1,126,460 of OY756230.1, read as the reverse complement.
CAGGTTACTAGTAATCACCAAGCCGGTTGCATCTTCAGCTGTGCAGCTTCGGAGCGCGGAGTGCGGTTTCCGGATTTTTCTTCCAGATAAATATACATGTCAAAGTCAGTCAAGAATGCCGGCGACCATGCAAAGTGGAAAAGAAATACCCTTGTTCAAAATAAAAAATTATCATACGGTCAAACTGTTCTAATTCACCCAGTTCATTTATATACCCATATCACTGTTTTATGCAGATTTCAGGCCAATTTTGGAGTCATTCAACGTTCCTATTAACGCTAATCGCATTGCGTTAGTTTACATACAATTTTTATACTCGTGGTTAACTGGTTATAAACGGTGGGAGTATAATTTGGCATGGTATAAAAATCTATAGGATGTTCCAAAATATGAAATTCCAAAGGTCGCGCGCACTATGAAAACATTTCTCATTAAAAACGTCATGGAAGGTGTTGGAAACTCTTTTGCAATCTCTTTTAAATTTTTTATATACATTTGTTTTTCTGTGGCTTTTTGTCATTCTTTGTAAAATAGTAAAATATGTTTGCGATTCCTATAAATGGACTGATTCATTATATTTTCTTATTTATTTCAATTACTAATACAGTCCATACACATTTGGTATTGTTTCGCTAGAGAAGTAAAGGTGGAAGCCAGGAGAAGAATTTGCTATATATGCAAAAAAAAAAATCATAAGTGCGGACGGAGTCGCGCTAAATAGCTAGTTTTACATGTTTATAAACTGCGGAATCATAATCCACGGCCGGCAATTTGAATATATTAGCGTTTATTTCGGATTTTCGAAATTACCGCCTGCTGCTTATTCATGAAAATATCATATATATGTTGGTTGTTACACGCAAGCGAAAAACTTTGAGAAAACAATGAACGATTGGAAACTAGCTGGGAAACTAAAAACAGTTTACGTTGAGTCAGGAATTGTGGGACGGGTCGGAACTGGGAGCCCATGAGATGATATTAAAAATATGATCGTGTATTCCGTATAAACTTATCCAAAACCACAAATATTTGGAGTATTGTGTTGTCCTATTCTATCATCATCATCATTTACATATACATTTTTTCCATTAGATTCCATACATATGATTGGATTTTCAAGGTAAGAGTGAATAGGCATTTTTTGAGTCTGCGTGTTACACCTTAGACCTCATTTCAGCTTCCCATCAGGCTTGATAGAGGTCAAACGCACTAAAATCTCTAATAAAAAAAATTCACGACCTCTCTGTGCTACCAGAGCCACACTTGGCCAGAGAGGATTTGGCCTACATTCTCCACGCTGGCCAGATGGGTTGGAGAGGTCTTATTGATGTTTACAAGCTTTGTTCAGCTTGTGTTTCCTAAATCGCCTTCTACGACTTCCACTGGAAGACTTTTGACACCAGCGTTAGCTATTCTTAATTATTCTTGATAAGAAGAAGCTTATTATCTTTCTAGTTGGGTTTATCTTGTATTTCATAGTTCAAAATCCATATTTTTCCTTACCTTATCTATTAAAGACCTCTCTTTCTTCTCTCTTCTTCTTATCTCAGCGTATTCCTAGCTGCATCCTCATCTGTAATGCTGCAAAGACCGGGGTTCCGCCTTCCGGATTTTTCTTCTCCACTATGCACGGTCTTGAGTATCCTTGGTTGTAAGACCATTGGCATGCATATCCCTGACGACGTCAAGCCACCGTTCTTATCTATCAAAACACGTACTAACTTTCAAGTTCTGTCCCTACTTTGTACAAACCCACAACCTTTGAAGTAAGGAGCTTTATTGAAAGCTATCTACAATGTCGTCCAACTATTTCCCGCACTCGAGAGGGGAGCATGAGTTGTTTCAATGGGGTAGTGTGCTGCCTGTCTTATGTTATACAGAAATATTCAAATATTTTGAAATGGAAAAATAGTTCAGTTTTCTTTCTCAAAATCTTTATTAGTACTTTACTTTCCCAATGAAATACCTAGATTCAATATAGGGTGAAATTTTTACCTACCACCCAAATTTTTGGAGCAAGTTCAGTTCATGATACTAAACTACTTTATACAAAAAAGGTCATGAAAAATCGATAAAAAAAATCGTCCTCCCATAAAAAATCTGTTAAGCCGATCGCTAATATGTATGAATTTTTTTTCGTTTTTCGTGAATTGTTTTTATGGAAAATAGTTCACTATCATGGACAGTACTTGCTCCAAAAACTTAGCTGGTGTTTAAAAAGTCATCCTATATTCTATCTAGGTGTTCTTGTATCTAGGTGAGAAAACAATAAAGATTTTTCTGAAGAAATTTTTAATTTTTTTTTTTAAATTTAACAATCGTTGCTTTCCAAAGACCACGTTACTTTAAAGACCATTTGAAGTTACGTTTTGAAGTCTTGAAGTTCTTCATATAAATGTAAATTCTAGTATATGGGGGCCGAAATTACCCCACGTTGAATAACAATAGGTTTGATTTCCACCCAGCGGGCGTTTAAGGGAATTTTTATCGTTTTTGCACCCAAAGAGTCAATTGGGTTTGCACCATCAACATCCTTTTCTAAAGAAAAAAATCTGATTTAAGTTCAAATTTAACGTTAGAATTTAGACTTTATTATCTCGGAATAAGGGTGAGGTTTTTTGACAGATAGGGGTGAATTTCAACAAAGAATAATGTATCCAAACTCAAATAGTTTTAGCTTAATGGATTTCATCGGATTACTTTAGAAAATCCGTGATAAATAGTTTTTCCTTAGGTTATTTTAGGGTTTAATAAAAAGGCATGATTTGTTTAACTTAGACTTAAACCGTCTTTTATAAAATGGAAACTTGAACTTACTTGGTTCAAACTATTATTCACCCGAATTCAGTTTAGTTTATCATTATCATCCGAGCGTATTCCTGGTTGCATCCTCAGCGGTAACACTTCAGAGCCCGATCTTCGCTACCTAGGTAACCTAGGTGATTTGATGAGGTTACTGGTTTTTACACAGAGCGACCGCTGTCTGACCTCCGCCACCCAAAGGTCTACCATTATCAACTCTAGGATAGGTTTAAACAAACGCAAGATGGTGTTCGGAACCCACGGCTTTACGTGCCTTCTGAAACATGGAATCATCTTGTTTTTTTTTGGATAGTCAGGGGATGTTGATTCAAGCCCGCAAAATTCTAATTTATTTGTAATTAATTATTATTTTATTTATTTAACTTTATTACAAAAAATTTGAACAGGCGGACTTAAGGCCTAGGGCCTTTTTTACCAGTCAACCTACAGGTGGTGCTGATAGAAGCAAATTTTGGACGATTAGTACATTCAAATTAGATATTTATTTATTTACTAGCTGTGCCCGCGACTTCGTTCGCGTGGTTGTCGGAACGTAATTTTATATAGCCTAAAGCCTTCCTCTATAAATGTACTACCCAACAAAAAAAGAATTTTTCAAATCGGACCATTAGTTCCTGAGATTAGCGCGTTTAAACAAACAAACAAACAAACAAACAAACAAACTCTCCCGCTTTATAATATTAGTATAGATTATTATTCGATTTTTCTTTTTTATACATACTAGTATCGCGTAAGCATTTTTTATAAATAAATATGATTTCAGACTGAAATCAACTTTTTCACAAAGTATGCTTCCCAGTGGGATTTGAACACACGGCACTGGACCACGGAAGCAATCACCCGAATGAAGTTATTAGTGACCAAAGAAAAGGTGACATATTGCGGGAGGGCTTCTTTTTATGGGAGTATAATAATTTAACAAAACTAAAGTACTAACGTTAGTCCGAATTTTGTAATAAAACGGAAAGTAAGTGTTTATTTAAAACAAATTATTGAAATGAAAATTTCTTTAGGCGCGTTGGGTATTTATTGAGATGGGAAAACGCAAGAGGCGGCCTTATCGCTAAGCAATTTTTTCCAGGCAACCTCGCTTATCTAGAAGAAGTGATGGAAAATTTGGTAGTTCGGGGTGGTCAACATACTTTTATATAAATACATTCCTCTGGTTTGCCCTATACTATACCTCATTCGATTGGTATAATCAATTTTTTAAATAGCTTAAAAATTATTGTTACCAGACATTTTTAAAGCTATATAATCTACATGTAAATGCGAAGCTGAGGTGCGTTGTAATTTTGTTTTATATTATTATAATAAAAGCACATGTCTGAGACGAGAAATCCATAATTACGAACCCAAGCTCTGTAATAAACCCTCACCAAAGATAATAATGCAATTACCGAACAATTTCTCTTAATTCCCATTTAACGTCTATGATTACTTCCGCACTATGGGAGCACAATAGTAATCATACTAAAAACTAGTAATTTCAATCAGCTGACAATTATTTCCACTGTTTCTATAGTAGGGGTCGCATGAGGCACAAACAAGTGAGACTGCAAAGACTACCTTCCTAGATTCTGTGAGCTTGGGAAATTCTTGAACGACTCTACTCCAAGGCTACACTACATTAGATTTTTTATTGAATTATGTTCAATTATTCGCAAGAATAATATGTTATCTATAAGAGACTGGTAACCTACAATAAATACTACGTCTAATGAATACTTATATACGGACAAATTTTATGTAGGAACTATAAAATATAGAAACCAGAAAGATGGTTTTTAACACCTAAAAATAAACACAAAAGCAATTACTTAATAGTTTAGGCGATTTGTAGGAGTTATTTCATTATAATTATATTCGTATTAATAAGCTAAATGGCAGATCATGGATTGATCTGGACATCTGGTAAAGGACAACAATGTGGTAAATAATGTAATTTATTTATTTATTTTAACACTTTATTGTTTCAAAGTAACAATGTAATTTTAACAAATGGCGAAATTAATGCTAAGAACATTTCCTCTCAGTCAACCATAGGGATAAACAGAAAGAAGGATTGAGCGGCGCCAAAAAGCTAAATAAGTACTTACAATGACTACCGATATAAAACATACAAATACTTCATATGAAACATATACATAGGTACCTATTAAAATGTAACTACGTATATGTATGGATTATAACTAAATTACATTAACTAATTTAAATCCAGACTTAAGAATAGTGTCTTTTGCAAATAGCACCAATAGTCCAAAAAAATACCGTATCATTTTAACTAAGGAACATGTTATGTTTTAGTTTTAGGTAATTTGTATCGTTGAGCACAAAGCCACCTTTCTGCTAGATATTCTCGATTATTTAATATTATGATGTTCGATGATTATTCTCGAGATACAGGTTTATTCCTAGTTCGATGGTGGGTTGCAGAGTGATGGCCCCGCTCGCAGATGATGGGTAGGATTGCTACAAAACTTTTATTTAAACATTGTAATACTTATATTGTATTCGTATGAAACCAGTCACTAAATTTATTTTTACTTTTTTTACTTTTTATATTCATACTAGCCTAAACGCGCTTCATTTCTTTATTGTCATCAATTTACACTAAGGGTCCGTAATGCCAATTTTTCAACCCCTAATATTGCATTCGGGATTGCTACATGCATTTCTTTTGTATATTGATACATGTATGTCGCAGAATGAGATTGGTTCGCATTTTAGCTATGTGGGATATGAAGAAATTGGAACGAATAGGGAAGACGAAGGGTGTGAGATAAGGGTTTTTAATGTAGGTATCTCAGAATTTGATTTTTTTAAAATCAAATATAGCCATATAATGCATTGCAATTTTAAATGAAGTCTCCCGGGGCGGGTGCATCTTTCTGTCATTTGTCTAAACATTACAGAATCTATGATTTAGTTTCAAAATATATCTAGGGCGATTTTGTTATGGTATGCTCTATACAGGTTGACTTTGCATCCCCTAGCCTAGCTATATGATATATATCTTGAAATCAAAATCACTGAAAGAACACAAACTATAAGAAAAAAATTTATTTTTTATTAAATTTTCTTTTCTTCCAAATTTCTCATCGGATAGGTGGAATGGGGGCAAAATGCGAATCATGTTAACGAAACCCAGAAGAAAAAATTTCGATCAAATAAAGGAGAAATTAACCGTGAAAACATAGGTATAAGGAAGTTAAGAACTTGGCGGAAGAAAGAGAGACATGGAAAGCACTCCACCGACAAGAGCCCAGCTCTTAAATATAAGAAGAAGAGAAGAAGAAGTTAATAGGCGCTGCGGCTTGCAACCCATCACAATTTTGATTCCTTTTTCCTTCTCGCCCACCATCACGCTAAAAGTGGCATTTGAGTCTTTCGGCCCTGGGCTCTGCTGCTTAGAGCCTCAAGATTCAAAATGCTCTGTCTGCTCCATCAGGGATGAAGACGTGACAGTGTATTATAGTGTAGTCATCATCATCATTCGAGCTTATTCCCGGTTGCATCCTCAGTGGTAATGCTTCAGAGCCCGCGCGGGGTCTGTTAAACCAAGGTGATTTGACGAGGTTACTGGTTTTTACACAGAGCGACTGCCGTCTGACCTCCGCAACTCAAAGGGTAGACTAAAAACAATCCTAGGAAAGGCTTAAAAAAACGCTAGTTGGCGTTCGGGACCCACAGTTTTACCGGTGTTCCGAAGCACGGAATAATCTTTCTTTTCGGATAAGCAGGTGATTTAAGCCTGCAATATCCTAACTGTTTTTATTTTTCCAGAGTATGCTTCACAGTGGGATTTGAACCCACGACTTCCGGATCAAATACATATTCAAATTCAAAATATCTTTATTATCATAGGATATTTATAATATCTCTTAATTATAGTCACTTTGTTTTGTTTTGCACAAATGTTGACGTCAAATCGTTACTTAAAGCTAAGTTTACGCCGCTTCTTAGGCGCAAGTGCAGAAGAAGCGGCAACAAACTGCACTGCACGTTTTCTCCAAAGACGTCAACTAACAAACTAAAAACTTAAAATTAGTTATATGGATGGACTGAGATTACATTGTTTGTTATGTGAAATTTAAAATAATGTCAATTTGTAAATTTAGTATGTACCAATGTACCTAAATTATGACATGTCTAAGTTTACAAAACTTTAAGAGGGACCCGCGCCAAGCTCAAGCCAGACCTTTTTGTCTTTAAGATAGTCATCGGTCCTATAATAAGCCTTCTCTCTCTATAATAATCACAAGGCGAACTTGACCACAGGACAGTACAGATAGTGTACTATAATTTAATTATTACCGAAACAGCTCAAATTATCTCCCCGATAACACAAAAAGCAGGACGGATTCAGTTAATTACGTTGCAAGTATAATCAGAGCAGACAAATTAAAGTGTACTCACAAGGTGCTCCTACCTTGTTATCTGACCATTGAATCGACTGTGAATCCCTCTACTGCACTTTATTCTAGGCTTTGGATATAAATAAATATATTATAATATTATTTTCTTTTCATACAAACACAGATTACCTGATCGGTCAACTTGAATGAGAGGCCAAAAATATTTTTCATATTTCGATATATTGTTCAGTATCATGCATATATCAAGGTCTGAATTAGCAATAAATATATATTCAGTACATAATATTTTGTGAGACGTTATACATAGTGGAAGGGACATACCCGTAACAAATCGAACCACGGGCTATACTAGTTCACTTTAGTACCTATAATAAAATTAAAATAACAGTGAAAAAACCGACAATAACAGTAAAATAAAACGACATTCCCATACAAATCGCCCAGGCGGCTGCACACTTTTGTATTAAAATGCCGAATTTCGTTTTGGTTTTTTGGCTGTTATTTTAATTTCGTTATACTTAAGTGATCTTGTATAGACCATGGCTCGATTTATTATGGGTATGTCCCTTCCACGTTGTTTAAATGGATATAAATATTCCAGTTGTCTTTTAACAAAATAATCGTACGTACTTACGTACGATTATTTTGTTAAAAGACAACGTAAAGCTAAATAAATGACTCAGCCTTTTTAAACTTTACAAGACCTTTTTCTGCACAAACATATATTTTTACAAAAGGAAAATCTCAAAATAATGATACTTGTAAAACTCCTAGTTTTAATAAAAACAGAATCCGCAAAACATGTAAAACCTCCATTCCAACATTTCCAGACGTTGTCAAAGCAAGACAAATTAGTCGCGCGCTCCTTTTCAACTGTAAACCTATTTTTCTAATCCTCGCTCGCTGAAACTAATTCCTTTTATTTCTTGTGGGTAATGGATAGCGTGGCTTAGAACTTATGTTTTTGCAATATAATTATGTATTGCTTATTATTATTGCTAAGGCAAAAAGGCGGTCTTAGCTATAAGACCGCCTTTTGCGCATTCCCTGGTTTTAGGGTTCCGTATCCAAAGAGTGCCAACGGGACCCCATTGGAAAAGAGTGCATAAATAGTTTGGAAAATCCAAAAGTGCACGCCTCATAATCTCATTTTTCACAATTAAGGGCATACTTGAATTTTCCGGGGTCCAGTGCTGCCCCCATTTTATATAAATCATTTCAAAGAAAACTGAAACATCATTTAAAATTTTGCAACTACCAAGTCCTAGATAACCCTTCAAAGTATTTTATGAACTACTGTTTACAGTTTATAATGAGAACGTTTAGCTTTTCTACGCACATTTGCCAAAAGTGGCCGTTTTTCGCAAATGTGCGTAGTAAAGCTTAACGTTCTCACTTTAAACTGTAAACAGTAGTTCATAAAATACTTTGCAGGGTTATCTAGGACTTGGTAGTAGCAAAATTTTAAATGATACATACAGATACACTATCACGTCTTTATCCCTAACGGGGTAGACAGAGCCAAGGGCGGTAAAGCCCAGGCCACTTTTAGCGTATTGGTGGGCATGAAGGTGGAAAAGGGAAATCATAATAGTAATGGGTTGCTAACCGCATCGCCTATTCATATGATTCAGATTCTCGCCCATTTCCTCGATCGGCTTTTACGATCTGCACGGGAAGAGAAGCAGCTGGTACATTCTATGTTTTTTCTTTTCTACCAGACCAGCAAAGAAGAATTTAAATGATGTCTCCGTTTTAATTGCAATGATTTATTTAAAATGAGGCCGTTATGCTTGGGGTTTGTGGACTATGAAAAAGCCTTCGATTCGATCGAAATATGGGCCGTGCTTCAGTCTCTCCAGCGATGCCGTATTGACTATCGGTATATCGAAGTGTTGAAGTGTTTGTATAGTAACGCCACTATGTCAGTCCGAGTACAGGAGCAGTGCACGAGGGCTATTCCACTGCAAAGGGGTGTGAGACAGGGAGACGTTATATCTCCGAAACTGTTCACCGCTGCACTGGAAGATGCCTTCAAGCTTCTGGAATGGGAAGGACTTGGCATCAACATCAATGGCGAGTATATCACTCACCTTCGATTTGCCGACGATATCGTTGTCATGGCAGAATCCATGGAAGACTTAAGCGCCATGCTCAAAGACCTTAATCGAGTTTCCCAACAGGTGGGCCTCAAAATGAACATGGACAAAACGAAAGTAATGTTGAATGTCCATGTCGCGCCCCTACCTGTTTGTGTTGGGAGCTCCACCCTCGAAGTTGTAGACCAATATATCTACCTGGGTCAATTGATCCAGGCAGGAAGTTCCAGCTTCGAGGAAGAGGTCTTTCGACGAATCCGACTCGGTTGGGCAGCGTTTGGGAAGCTACGCAGCGTCTTCTCGTCCAAAATACCTCAGTGCCTCAAGACTAAAGTGTATAATCAATGTGTGTTACCAGTGATGACTTACGGCTCTGAAACGTGGTCCCTTACTATGGGTCTCATAAGAAGGCTCAAGGTCGCTCAACGCGCTATGGCGAGGGCTATGCTCGGTGTTTCTCTACGTGATCGAATCAGAAATGAGGAAATTCGTAGGAGAACAAAAGCCACTGATATAGCCCAGTGGATTAGCTCGTTGAAGTGGCAGTGGGCGGGACACATAGCGCGACGAACCGATGGCCGATGGGGCAGAAAGGTTCTCGAATGGCGACCACGTACTGGCAAGCGAAGCGTTGGACACCCACCCACAAGGTGGTCAGACGATCTGACTAAGGTCGCTGGAAAGCGCTGGACGCAGGCCACTCTAGATCGGTCATTTTGGAAATCCTTGGGAGAGGCCTATGTCCAGCAGTGGACTTTATGCGGCTGAAATGATGAAATGATGATTTAAAATGAGGGCAGCACTGGACCCCGGAAAATTTAGGTACGGCCTTAAATTGATTTTGATTGTTTTATTGCTAACTTAAAACGAAGAAAAGTATGTGTCGGCTTTAACGCACGACTGTAGATTATTTTTATTTTCCCGCTGAGAAAATTGAAAATTTTCAAAATTCGGACTGATTGTTCTTTTCATTCTCAATTAGTTAATGCAAATTAAATAAAATATTAACTAACTTATCGCTTCTTTTACATTTATTCGTCTTTCATATTTAATAAAACAAACAAAATCACAACATTCTTTATTCAAATTTCTTTTTACTTCTTTTCTTACTTGCCAGTTACACATTCGTACTCATCATACATAGGTATTAACTCTTTCAACAAACCTCACATCCAAAATTATTTTTATTATGTCACCTGTATTTTTATAATAATAATAACTATTAAACTACATTGAATTAGACCGTGATCTTCGAAAGGACTTAGTTTTGGATAATACTGAAGCGTATAAAAAAAAATGGACTTGATCAGATAAGTTTTTCGGGAGTTATCTTGACCACGCCAGTTTCCATACATACCGACACACGGACGTCCACAAAATGATTTTATTAAACATCGTTTTTATTTATTTAAAAGGCAAAATGTCTTTTAAAATGTCATAAGTGTTGAAACTAGTGTTTTTCCTTGACATTTATGTGTAAATATTATTGTACAAGTGCGATAGAAAATAAATAGAGACACATTTAGTTAAAAAAAATCACTTGATTTTTGTAAGGCGAGAGTAGAGCACTACCTCATGCGCTTCGCTTATGAGGCGTGCAAAAGTCACTTTTATTCACTATTTTGGTGTTTGAATTAAGAACACACTAATATTTATTCGACCTCCATCTCAATGCTATACAACCCTCCTTGCGCAAAAAAAACGATACAAACTCCTTGTGCAAAGAATACTTGACATACAAAGTAATAAAGTGTTTGGCTGTTATTTTAATTTCATTATACTATAATGATCTAGTATAGACGGTAGTTCGATTTATTACGGGTATGTCCCTTCTAATCCTCTGACTGCTCTGGCTAATATATGGCTCTGGTAGTACAGAGAGGGTCGTGCTCCTGCAGTGGAGACTATAAAGACCTGATGATGATGATGTATCTTCCACGTTGTATTATGTATTTGTTATAAAATATATATATATAATATAGTTGAGTTGGTATCCCATGACACAAGTCTCAAACTTACTTTGGGGCTAGGTGAATCTGTGTGGTTTGTCTGTATATATTTATTTATTAATCTATTTAAATGTCTAATCTTTCTTTTTCTCGTATTCATAGTATAAAGTATAACACAGTATGCAACTCTTTAATAAAACGGTTTAATATCGAGAGCCATGAATCACTCGCGTCGCTCAGGATTCACATTTGAATCACTCGCTACGCTCGTACGCTCACTTGCTCGTGATTCATCTAGGGCCCTCGCTTTAAATCCGTACTATATGCGCTAATTGTATATTAAACTATTTGACACATTATCTAATTTTGGTTTTACGATTCTATAAAATTTTATTTTAAATATTTTGTTACAGATCAATTTAACTTAGTGTTAAGTATTTACTTATAGGATTCGGTAAATAAACACATAAACACCGCAGCTTGCTTTGGGAATCCTAGTGCCGATTTGTGGTTTTCGTTCACGATTTCAATTACACCAAGTTCAACAATTGACCTCTGTTTCTACAAAGCCACGACGATGCCCAAATATATTGTTTATTTTCCGAGCTTATTTTATTAAAGCCGTGCCGTTTCTGGAGGATGCCTAGATTTCCCGAGGGGCTGTCTGGACCTCGTTTCTCAGATGCGTGACCGTTGCTTGCTAGCCTTCGTGGAACAATCTTCTTTTGGGGCAGTCGTTGCTTGCTAGCCTTCGTGGAACAATTTTCTTTTGGGGCAGTTGACAAGTAATATATGGGTGACTAGGCTGGAAGATATATATTTTATTAAAACTAACGTGAGATTACTTCATGTTGACTCACGTACAATACCCGGCACATAAGTTGACCCAAAATGGCGGTCACTGCGCACACTTTTCCCTCTAATTATACCTGCGCAGAGCCGCCATTTCGGGTCAACTTATGTGCCGGGTATTGTAATAATATAGTAGGAAAAGGCTGACCAGGTTCCGAACAGGTCGCCATTCCTGACATTTGCCCTGAAAATGATCGTCTTAATCGATCGATACCTGGTTGGCCTTTTCCGACTATATTACGTGAGTTGTGAGTCAACCTTTTTTAATTATTAGTTCTGATGGAAAAATATCCTTAGAACACTAATTTATTTAATTTTCAAGCACCTATTAAATTTTTACTGCGCTGCAATTTGTAGTTTCTGCATAAGTTTATGTAGAAACAACGAATTGCATGCAAATATGTTTTCAATTTCGATCAACAATACAACAAGATAACGCGTGTTTTTCTCCTTGACTGAATTAAAATAAGAGCTCACCGCCGGGAGTGTGCTCTTATTTGGCGAGCCGTATTTTTGCGCCAACCCGATATCTAGTTGTATTGTTGATCGAAGGTTTTCAATAATTAAATTAATTCTTCCTGCTATTTGATTTATAGCTAAATTAAGAAAAAGTATCCGTAAACACTAGAATAAGATATCATATCTCTATAAACTGCCTTTGTATTACCAAACAAAATTATCACAAAACTACAACTAAGTATCTAAAACTACAAGTTTAACATTATTGTTTCTATCACTGTAACTATTTATGTACAATAAAAAATATATAACAAGAAACAACAACTACTTTTGACAATGTACCTACTTGTAGCAAAATTTATTTTAATACAACGTGGAAGGGACATACCCGTAATAAATCGAACTACGGTCTATACTAAATCATTATAGTATAATAAAATTAAAATAACAGCAGAAAAACAAAAAAAAAAGATCGGAATTTTCATACAAAAGTGTGCGGCCGGCCGAACGATTTGTATTGGAATGTCAAAATTCTTTTTGGTTTCTTGACTGTTATTTTTATTTCATTATACTAGAGTGATCTAGCATAGCTCGTGGTTCGATTTATTTCGGGTATGTCCCTTCCACGTTGTATACGGCGGGGTAGAGATAGATCCAGAACCAGGTGGCGAGATGATCTGGATAAGATTTTGTCTAGATGGGAAAAGCTAAAAGACAGAAATAAGTGCGGGAGGTCTTTGCCCAGCAGTGGGACACGACACCAACAGACTAGAAAAAAAATCTACAGGGATAAGACCTCAAATTTCTAGAAACTGCAACCATTTTTAAATACAGCCTATTTTCAAACAAAAGTGTCACCAACTCACCACGTACTACGGGGGTACTATCGTGTCTCCCGCAGCAAGCACTTTTCGAGTCGCACGCGACAATCCCGTCACTCAGCTGGTTTAATTGCGAGCTGTATAACAAACGAGAACGAACGCCCGTGTAGAGTGTCCCGCCCCGATACACGAGCGTTTATTTTTTATTTACAAGCTTGTTTAATTGTTTATGTCAAAAAATCCTTGAGAAGAGATCGATGGATCTCCTACGACAAATAAAAAAATTTCATTTTTTCGCCGAACTAAAAAAAAAAATTTAAACATATCGTGATAACTGGACACCCAAGAGCTGGCAGTACTTTACGTCCAATGAATTAGCTTAGCTGTAGCTTGTGCTTAGTGCGTTGTATTGATATTATGTGGCAATTAACATTAAATGTTGTACATAAAAGTTTTTTTATTTAAAAAACTGTTTTAAGTTTTAGATATACATGTTTTTTTATCATATACACATGTTATTTTATTTATTCTTAATAAAAACTTGAATTAATTCATGGTATTTTTGTTCCAGGTAAGTGTTTGCATGATATCTCAAAACCGTGTGAACAACAACTACTACGGTAAGGTAACGGTAGACTCTACTTATTTTTTTACATACTTAACAAGTAAAACAACATTTACTTAACAACGAAAAATCCTTCAAAAACATAATTTTGATTTCTTTTCAAGAAGCCTGAGTTTCTTTGAGCCACAAATTTTTTTTTCAACGCTCATTTCTTTCAATAAGTTGCATTTAAATCTCTTCTACCTACTTACTCTCAATGTCATAATGTATACGGTGTACGAGTTCGTAATTTGATAATTAAAAATTATTTCAATGTATTACTGTCGTTTAAACGCCGCTCCAGCGTGCTATCCATGCCATATCATGAAACAACCATTTTATGAAAATGCCAACCACATCATGAAATGATCAAATCTACGATCTGGCCACATATACAGCGTATGCAATCGCACTTTTCATATTTAATTAATATTGAAATATATAACGGCGATTCATATATAAATATATATATAATTATAAATCATGTGTTCAAAGCGCGATAGTTTAAAAAACAATATATAACGGCGTTTAAAACGCTCGTCTGCTACTACCCACTCTCAACGCCACAGTGTATACAGTATATGAGTTCGTCCTTTTTAATCCTGCTGCATTGCGTGAGTGTCATATCCAATGCGTTATGCGACTAATTGAGTGCACATTGATTTGGCCAGATTACTTACTGCTTGTTAGTTCGTTACTAACGAGGTATTTGAGGATTTTCATATTGTTACAATATTATTATCCCGGTTGCATCCTCCGCTGTGTTGCTTCGGAGCCCGGGGTGCCCTTTCCCGCTTTATTTCTTTAAATATTATATGCATGTCAATAGTCACCCAAGGACGCCAAAGACTTTGCGAAGTGGAGAAGAAATAGTCGAAACATTTTGAATAGTTTGGCTATAGTTTTACGACCAGCCGCCTGCCTGACGTCAACCTACTTTCGGAATGCCTTTGTGCGAAAAGTTTTACAACCGGCCGCCGCCTGACGTTAACCCTCTTCGGAAGGACGTGATGTTTGTGCAGACGGCACTCACTGTATAATTATATACAATAATGGGGCAGCCAGAGCATTTTGGGTCTTGCGGCAGACAGAGTCCGGACGGGGCTGCAAGACCCAAAGGCCACTTTTAGCTTGATGGTGGGCAAGAAGGTGAAAAATAAATCAAAATGGTGATGGGTTGCTAGTCACATCGTCTATTAACACGATTCGCACTTTCGCCCATTCTCCTGATCGACTTTTAAGATCTGCGCAGATAAAGAAGCAACTGGTACATACTAAGTTTTTTCTGTTCTCCCAGACCAACATGGAAAATATGTTTATTAGGGTACAAATGAAAATCGTGAGAATCGATTATAAGTTAGTCAGTTTCAGGTATCAGTGACCAGTGGGTGCTCGAGGGAAGTAACTTGGCCGAACTTAACTGAGCCGTGACTTAAGCTTCAGGTTCAAGTTAGCTTTGACTTGAGAAAGCGTAATTTAATACGTGTGAGCGAGCGCAAGTAACAAGAGCAGCGATTTAGTTTCTTGGATGATTTGTCGCTGTAGTTAACAAGATCAGTATACTTTGCTGTGCTGATGTCTAATTCGTTAAATAATTTTTTGAGCCAAATCATTTACTATTCAGAAAAATCTGCACTCCTTTATACAGGGAGATTTTAAACCTCGTAGCTATATTTAAGGAAAGTACTCTTTAAGCAAATTGAAAATACACATTCTGTCATATACATATTCATTTATTCACTAAAATTTGTAACAGGTACACATGCACATAACATTGTAATCAAAGGTCTTATTATTTTACCTTTAGAAGGCATATGTATCTTGTTTCATAATAAAAATGAAAGATATCCCGCTACCGGGCTAGTAGTGGGCGGCAGCCGGTAAACAGGGAGGGATGTGGCCGCACATATAGTAAAGTCAGAAGGTTATAGCCATTCATAAATAAATTGGGAGAAAAAAAAATACAAAAAAACAAAACTTTCCTACGATTTTGTGTTCTATTAATGATTTTGATTATAAGATGTCAATATACTCGTAGCTAGAGAGTGCAAAATTAACCTTCATGCCTAAAAAAACTCCTTCTGAGAAAAAGGAGTTATTTTTTAGAAAAAAAATTGTGATAATTATGCGGCGATGCGGTTCTTTTTCTAATCATTTGTTTTACTCCAACACATTTCACCGTTGTACTATTTTCCATAAGATTAAGTTTGTCGTCTTTTTTCTTGGCTTGACACCCTCCCGCGTCTAGATTTTCTTCGTCAATTTCTTACCGTTTAGACCACACCTCGAAATGCACCGACTAATTTGGGGAAGCGTGAGAGCTATCGAAGACTGTCCGTTACAATACACTGCGCTGAATATTTATTGGATATATCCGATAAACTTTGGTGCCGCAGACTTCGTCGATGTTGTAGGAATAAAACATACACGTCTTTATCCTTAATGGGTAAACAGAGCCTAGACCATGAGACCCATAGGCTACGTTTAGCGTGATGGTGGGCGTGAATGAAAAGAGTGATTTAATATTTAATATATTTCTAATTCTCGCTCTTTTCCTCAATCTGTAAGGGAAGAGAAGCAACTGGTACATCCCGCTGGGCCTTCCAACTCATCTTTTAAAATAACTACGAGTATAAACATATATAGAGTACTAGCTTTCGCCCGCGGCTTCGCTCGCGTATCCCACGGGAACATTACTTTTTTCCGGGATAAAATGTACCCTATATCCTTCTCAGTACTCCTAACTATGTGTATGCGAATTTTCAAGAAGATTGGTTCAGTAGATAAAGCGTGAAGAGGTAACAAAGAAACAAACAAATATACAAACTCACTTTCGCATTTATAATATTAGTTAGGATTAGGATAAATTGAAAAGCCCTCGATATTCAAGCGTTCATCCCCAATTATTTTGATCGGCTGAACAGATTTTCATCAAACATAGCTAAGAACCATCTCGACAGACAAAGCTTTCAATAAAAAAAAACAGTGACTCCGGGAGTGCCAACGGAAGTGAAAACTTGGAAAAGATGGTGTCGGTTACGGTAGCAGTGTTGCGAGTTCAATGGTTTTTTCCTCTCATCTCAAAAAGTGCGCCCAACGCGCCTAAAGAAGTTTTCACTTCAATAATCACATTGAGATCAGTTTCTTTAAGGAGCTACGATGTCACAGACAAACACACAGATACACATACTGACACGTCAAACTTATAACACTCTTCTTGTTCGTTGGGAATTAAAATTTCTTAGGCCTCAGACAGAAAAGCGACAGCCCGCCTGCTGCGACTGTCACTGCTGTCACGAACTTTAGCGCGACGGTCGCCTAGAATCGCTTGCATGCTTGCTAGCATAGAATCGCATGGCTGTAAGAACCCTTAAGAGGGCTCCTGACTCCAGAATCAAAATTTTGATCCCGCTTCCCCACACACTAATTTACTCTTGCCGAAGCGAGACAGCGAGCTGAGCGAGCGACGTGGATGTCGCGGCGGCTGATTTACATGTTTGTGGTTTTTTTGGTTATTTTCGTTTCAAAAAAATATTTAAGAGTTATTTAAAAATAGGACATATGATCACTGCCTTATGTTTAGTACAATAATAAACCAAAGTTACAAGGGCTAATTTATTGCATTTCTTAAATACTAGCCGTTTTAGTATGATTCAGAGGTGATTTGGAGGCAACTTCGCAATTTTTTTCCATCGAGAAAATTTTAAGCAATCGTATTTTTGAGTCATAAAGTGACTAGAGTTAGTCCTGAATTTTGTTGTATTTATATTTCAAAGTGAGTCATCATCATTATCATCATCCGAGCGTATTCCCGGTTGCATCATCAGCGGTTACGCTTCAGAGCCCGGGGTCCGCTACCTAACCTAGGCGATTTGACGAGGTTACTGGTTTTTACACAAAGCGACTGCCGTCTGACCTCCGCAACCCAAAGGGTAAACCAGAACCAATCCTAGGATAGGTACAAACGCTAGATGGCGTTCGGGATCAACGGCTTTACGTGCCTTCTGAAGCACGGAATCATATTTCTTTTTCGGATAATCAGGTGATTCAAGCCTGCAATATCCTAAACAGACTTGAAAAAAACTTTTCACAAAGTATGCTTCCCAGTGGGATTTAAACCCATGACCTCCGGATCACAAGACAAACTCCTTGACCACTAGACCGCGGAAGCAGTCACTTATACATATTTCAAAGTGAGTATTTAGTTAATATTAATAATATTGAAGATCGATCTAAGAACTGTGGGGTAGTATCGGCTCTTAATGTGTTTCCAAGGGACCGATCGCCATAAAAGAGGTCGTGAGTGTGCGTGCAATAATTTTAGAATATCGCGAGTGGAGGGGGGCCAATAGCTCCAACTTTGCCTATAACGGGCAAGTTTGCGAGTTTGATGGAAAACTTCGAGCCGGCCCGGGAATCTTATGCCTACACATGGATACTTTTGGATATTGTTTCGGTTTTTATTTTTGCTTATATTCGCTACGTATCCGCTAGATGACATCAAGTCAAATTAGACACTTTTTTATACGTCAAAACAAACAGATTCTATGACACGTCTGTGTGAATGTGTATCTGTGTGTCTGTGGCTGAAAAGACCGATTTTGGTACGGTTTTTTTTAATCGAAAACCTGGTCTATCCAGATGGTTCTTAGATGTGTTTGGTAAAAATCGGTTCAGCCGTTCAAAAGTTATTGGGGGTAAACGCTTGAATGCTCTTTATAGTGCATGATGTGTCATTTATTCTGTACTAGCTGATGCCCGCGGAGTTCCCTGAGTTTTCCAAGGGTTTTTGAAAATCCCTCGGAAAGTCTGCCGCTCGCAGGCTCTTGGGCTAATCAGACTGCCTCAAAAATAAAATTCTAAAGCGGCAACATTACAATCAAACCTTCACAATAGGCAGTGTCGATTAAAAATACCCATAGCTCATTCCTTAATGTCCCATTAGCGGAGACAAAAGTTCGTCAATAATCAAAGGACTCCCTTCCCGATTTTCTTAATTAAAAATCCACTATTGTGACAATAGTGGCCATTGTTCTGCAGACAAAGTGATTGCAGCATTAGTATGAGTGGTAGGAACATAGTTCTGTTTTGTGAAGAACCCTCTTGGATTAATTATTTATTTATTTATATATATCGTTGCAATTTTCAGTTTTTCTTTAAATGGTCTAGGAGGAAAGAAAAGCAGCTTGAAAAATAGCAGATGTAACTACGCACACAAAAAAATAACGCAATAAATCAATATTTATTTCAGTCCCGAATGATAAGTGGCCAAAACCGGTTATATGCGGCCTAAAGATAGTTTAAAAATTCATTTAGCAATAACAACCTGGACGAAAGCTTTAAAGAGCTTCCCCTTGGAAGTGCCGCCTGAAATATATATTTTATTATAATTTTAAGTTATATAATTTTGAAGATATAAAAAAAAGTCAAGTTTTACCACCCCCTCCCTTATCTCTTAAACTAAAAAAAAACTGGGCCTAAAATTTTGAAAAGTAAATGGTTCTTTACCTATAGTTTTCAGGAAAACCTATGACAAGTATGGAACTCGCACTTGACCGGTTTATTTTTTAAATCTTGTATTACTTTACATTTAAGTGTTTCAGAGTGATACAAGAAAAAACAAATCAATAAAGAAATACAAAAGCCTAAGAGCAGCTTAAAAGAAAAACTGATACTTTTTATAACTAAGGTGCAAATGCTCCATTAGTAAAAAAAAGAAAAAGTCGTCGCTATCGAGTGTTCAAACACTAAAAATTAAAACGAGCCGAGTCGCAGCGCGGGTGCGAAATTGGAAAATTCCCGAAGTGTCCGGGCATCGATTGTATTACGACAATAGCACTCGAGAGCGCACTAATCTTTTCATTAAAAAGCGATTATTCGCCGCATGCCCCGTTGCACTAATAGGAATAAAGAACGCGCAATTTGAACTTGCACTACTTTTAAACCCTATCTACTAGAATTAAGCGCTATATTGGAGAGGCACAGATTGGAATAAAATTGTTAAGTCAGGCCCCTGCAATATGCCGCACCGTCTACGCGATGACATTTCAATTTGAATTCTTGTTGCTACGTAGAGGTTATTAAAAAAAGTTTTTGTTCTGAGCAATTCTAAACTTGCACCAGATGAAGCGTCACTTGATTCTTTTGTACTAACGCCTGAATGACTTTTAATTATTTATTCTAAAATCGGCAAAGTTTTGAGGAACGGAAAGTTTTAACTAAAAGAAAATTTTTACATGAATTTTGACATGATTTGGCTGATACCCTATATGTTATTACTTATAAAATTATAAAAGTTAAAGTTATTTTACATTAAACTTATTAGTTAATATACTAACTAGTGTATTGACTCCATTTTTAGAAAAGAAAGGATAATTATTATTTGATTTTGTGTTTATAAACATTTTCTTTTAATTTAGATTTTTTTTTAACATCTATTTGTCTCATCTCAATATGTTTTACAGTCTGACAAAAAAAATCTAGAAATAGAATAAAATGTATGAGAATGGTAAGTTATTCGGAATATTTTAACTTATTTAGTAAGAACACACCAACTATAACGTGGCACAAACTACATACAAAAGAAAACATTAAAAAAGGTTTGCGATTATCAGTTTTGCTGTTGCTGTTTTGTTTTTCTTAAACATATAATACAGCACGTAACAACACTCATGTTACAAAACAGAGCCTTAAAATCCGTGCAAAAACTGCTCAAGGGTTAACAAGCTCACGGAATCTGCTCAACGGCCACTTTTATCGGCCAAGTTCCTAGTCGCGGCCGGGGGTTAATGCGGTCTATTGTGAATTGTCGGTTTACGCGTAATGACTGCTGCAGGGTTACTTTGAGTGCATTTACGAGAGTTGTTTATTTTTTATTGCATTCTTTAAAGTTATAAAATTAAGGTGAAGGTATAGGCAAATGGCCTTGAAGTGTGAAATAAATTGTTAACTCGTAAATATGGTGATAATTTCCATATTGCTCTTCGTCATGCACTAGACAGCCATTTAAATTATTTTATGAACTGCCGAATGAATATATGATGAAATAATATGGAAATTATCTCCATATTTACGAGTTAACAATTTATTTCAAATGAGGGCGCCACTTCAAGGCCATTTGCCTATACCTTCACCTTAAAAATTAAATCGATAAGGCAATTCACACTGATTAGGGGCTATATCCCTACTCATATAAAGTAAAAAAAAATTGGCTATAAAACCGGTGAGTAAAGCTGTATCTGAAGAATTTATTTTTCATTAGCCATTTAAATTCTACGGCAGGTAGTGATTCGCCGTTGGAAATAACCTATTATTTGACCATACGGTCATCTCCAAACAAATGAATGACCCCAAAACACTCGAAGAATCGACATCTCGCAATCGGCCCTCGATACTCGCATCACTCGACTCGCCTCGCACATTCCTACTGGATCAGAAGTGCTCTTCAAGTAATAACGTGGGCGTGCGACTGTAACCACTTTTATAATAACCGCAAACTCCCCCATTGTTGGGCAAACGGCCGATTAATCGCCTTACTTTAGAAATAAATATTGCGTTTTTTAATCGAAGAAAATTTTGTAAAAATCTGGTTCTTCAAGAGACACATAGTAAAAGCCATGTACAGCCGAGGGTCTCTGATACAGTGAGCTTTTTTTCACTACGGGCACCATCACCAGGCCCGATGATGATGAAGATGGAAATGAGGCTCCCACGGGAGTCAGCGACGCAGAAAATCAACATCCCCTACCAACCAACGCACTGTTACTACGAGCGCAGCGGGCAAACGCCCGCGCCGCGCCGCCCGCGCTACCCACAGCTAATATCAGTGCGGCTCGGGACGTTTTCGGTGTGCGAATCGCGAGTCACATTCGCCCTGGGGAAGACCTCCGGATGAGGTCGAAACATGTCGCCCAGTAGTTGACTTTTTACGTTCGTTACCAGTGTATCACATATTAATAAAGGAAAAAAAACTTAGGTACGGCCTTAACTCTGTCGACCCCATTTTGGGATAAAGACATGATAGTGTACATTTCTGTGGAGCATGAACGGTCAAATAGCTATGGATTATCTCCAAAACACACATGGATTGCTAGCCGAACTGCCTATTAGGGTTGGGACACTCGCTCTAGCAAATTACGGCTCTGAGCGACAGAAAGGGATAGCAGCATAGGAAAGTGCTGTTCCGTGCTGACAGATGTGTCGTAACCCTTAACTTGATTCATATTCTCGCCTGTTCTTTCGATTGGCTTTTACTAATTGCACGGCGAGAGAAGAAGCTGGTACATTCTGCGGTTTTTTCTATCCGAGACCTGCATAGAAGGAGTTTTTGCGAGAGTTGCGACAAAATCGCACGACATGAACGTGCTCACAATGTACCTCCTACAGAAAAGCAACCCCTAGTTATTACCCGATTCCTCAATAACTACACACGAACACTCGAAAACTCCTTTGTAATAGTTTGGAGAAGATAATAGCGTGCGTGTTGGATTAGAGAGAAGTGGAGATATTTCGTGAGAGTGGACGCTACTCTTCACTTCGGTCACTTAAATGTAGTGGATTTTTTATGATTTTTACAAAAATAACTTATTTCAATTTCAGTTACTTTTTTTTAGGGTCCCGTACCCAAAGAGTGCCAACGGGACCCTATTACTGAGACGCCGCTGTCTGTCCGTCACAGGGCTCTTTCTCTTGAACCGTAATAGCAAGACACTTGAAATTTTCACCGACTTTATGTATTATTGGGGCCGCTATAACAACAAATACTATAAATAAGATAAAACTAAAAATTAAAGGGGGTCGTCATACAAGAAATATTTTTTTCACCATTTTTAAACATTGTACGGAGATACGGAATCCTTCGTGTACGAGTCCGACTCGCACTTGACCGGTTTTTTTCTGTTATCTTGGTCAACTACAAAAAAATTATGGGGCCAATTTGAAATCGGCCTTCCGGTAGTGAGCTGTAGAGGCGTCTATTTAACTGTGCTTGTCAGGTTTAAGGTCATATCTAGGGTTCCGTACCCAAAGGGTAAAAACGGGACCCTACTACTAAGACTCCACTGTCTGTCCGTCCGTCCGTCCTTCTGTCTGTCACCAGGCTGTATCTTATGAACCGTAATAGCTAGACAGTTGTATTTATATTGTATTTATTTATGTTGCCGCTATAACAACAAATACTAAAAACAAAGTAAAATTAATATTTATACGGGGCTCCCATATAACAAACGTGTTTTTTTTGCTCGATATTAATAATGGCAACATGTAGACGCTTGAAATATTCACAGAATATTTAGTTGTATATTACATATTGTACGGAACCCTTCGTGCGTGAGTCCGGTTTTTGACCGCCGTCATCCAGACGGAAGGTGATCTTCCTGGTCCCCTCTTTATCGTTGATAAGTTCAAGGCAAGATAAAAATATACAATTATAATACATATTATAAAATTAAGCCAGCAAAGAAGCGGTTGAATATCAATTGACGTAAATTAATGAATATATGTTCGAAAATATATCTCCTTCTTCAAATAAGTAAAAGACTATCACACAAGAAACACACGGCACAAAGACAGACTAGAGATGTCAGTAAATCAATAGGACAAGACTTTGAAATGTAAGGAAAGGGTCCGTACGTAAGCGCAATCAAGATGTAGGTACCTACAATAAACTACCGAGACAAATGACATCGGAAGAAAATAATAAGAAATCCTATAAAAACTAAAAGAGTTACTATTGGCGAATGGATATTAATTATATATCCATTCGCCAATATATTAATAACATTTTAAAGATGCCTCAATACACACTTCAAAATATCTAGTTCTTGACCTGACTAACGCACTTTTATATTGTTAGTCAATTAGTCTTTTTAATTATCTGTTGACATTCATTTGATTTAATACTACTTACTAAATATTACTACCACACCATACTACTACAATAATTATTATACAACGTGGAAGGGACATACCCGTAATAAATCAAACCACGGTGTATACTAGACCATTATACGAGTAGTATAATAAAATTAAAATTACAGCCAAAAACAAAAATAATTTTCGGCATTTTCATACAAAAGTGTGCGGCCGCCCGGGCGATTTATATGGGAATGTCGATTTTTTTTTGGTTTTTTGACTGTTATTTTAATTTCATTATACTTTAGTCATCTAGTATAGGCCGTGGTTCGATTTATTACGGGTATGTCCCTTCCACTTTGTATAAACTCAAATAAGTACCAACCAATAACTTCGCAATACCCTGCCAGGGTTCATGTACTTACCTTCTAACCATCTTACTTGGCTGTAAGCAAAAATTAGAAAAATAAAGAAATGTATAAGAATAATGATATAGTTAGCAACGTAACTTCAAGGGGTAGTTAAAAACAGTTGAAATTATACTCATTGACAATAATCGCGGTAATTTCGCTCCAACGCGACTTTGCGTGTTTTCTAACGGCAGTAGTTCGCGAATTTAGACTTTGATTATACGAAACATTGCTTGGTGTTTAGTCTGCAAGTTGGCCTAGGCTAGGCCAAGTTTACCTATAAATTTAATAGCTCCAAACAGCGCGAACTTTGGACGTTTATTATTTGTTAGCAACTCTTTGGTTTCGTACTTAGCTGAACTTAATTGAGTGAGTATATTATCAAGTTTCCGTACTCAACTTGCGTAGAGGAAGATATTTTGATTACTTTTTTTTCCCTTTATTTTTATTTTGTTTTTTTTTTTTTTTTACTTTATCGAGTCATCATCATCTTCTTTGCTTTTACCCTATTTGGGGTCGGCTCTGTATGTCAACTCCCTCCATCGTTTTTTATCACTATCTGTGATTATTACTCTGTGCTATTACTTAACTTTTCCTCACAATTATGTCTCCTATCACAGAATACATAATACTAACGTACAGAAGTCTCACTCAGCAAAGTTCAAAGAAATATCTACTCAATGTGGCTAGTAATATGGTTTAATTTAGCTCACGTCAGAACTTAGCACCTTTTCGCATAGATACCTAGACATCCATTGTAAGCCAATTTTACTACGCACATTTGCGAAAATTGGCAAATGTGCGTAGTAAAACTTAACGTTCTCATTATAAACTGTAAACAGTAGTTCATAAAATAGGTACTTTGAAAGGTTATCTAGGGCTTGGTAGTAGCAAAATTTTTAATAATGTCTCCGTTTTCTTTGAAATTATTTATTTTAAATGGGGGCAGCACTGGACCCCGGAAAATTCAGGTACGGCACACACAACACACACCCAGTTCAAGGCCCTGTTTTTAAATTATTTGTCAAGCCTGACTGTTCAAGGAATATTCCATAAAGGCCATAACATTACCTCAAACTATATAATATATAAGCTCACGGCAGGCAGGTTTTTAGATAATAAGATTTTGTCTTATAAAAGAACGAAAGAATTACCCAATCACGGAATATGGTATATATTCCGTGATTGGGTTATTCTTTCGTAATAATCATGTAACACAAGGGAATTGGTTTTTCCCGATCTAGAGTACAATAGTGTTCATAATAGATTTCTTGTTCAGTGAAGAATTATGTATGGATGAAATATTTAGTAAAATGCGATTGTAGGAAAAAACTAAGTTGTTTGTTCATTGTCGTTAATTGTTTTCATGGAAGCTAGTTTAGTAGAATGGTCTGAACTTGCTCTAAAGTTCGTTTGGTAGTCACCCTATATTAGTTTAATTAAGGGCTTTAAATGTTGGATTCCATCGCAATTCTGAACTGCGAAGTGTCGACTATGGACAGTAATCACCCGACGACCGACGCCGACGCCTCAACCGCCAAACAATACTGTCGACGCGGGATTAAAACTTGTGCTGGTGGCTCTATTATATAAACGATCAGCGACATACCTCTATATTTTTATAAATATTTAACTGATGCCTACTGCGTTGTTAATTTTGGATAATCTTTCTTCTTACATTTTCCCAGAATAATAAGTATTCTATGTGTTAATCCCGGTGAACAGTTGTACCTTATATTATAGACACTTTCCTGTATTTGTAAATCTTATTTGGTGCAATAAAGATTTTTGTATTGAATTGTATTGTATTATATTATACAACCGTACAAACTTTCGTATTTGTAATATTAATACCTCTAGGATAATAGTCTAATGTCGGCTATGGACTGGAAAATATTAAGCCACTTGGGATTAAAACCAGCACTAGTTTTAATCCCAAGTGTCACAAGTCGTTACAATTTATGAGAAATCATTGGAATATCTCTATACTTTTATGTGCAAAGAACCCTAGTCATACCTTAGCTTATACTGGACATAAGCTGCATTGGATTAAAACTAAGACTGCTGGCGATTTTTTTAAGAGTTTAGCGAAATAGCTCCATCTTTTTATAGAAAATACACAAGTCAAGTTCTCCCGAACTAGATATACTCGTACACACACCTAGTTTGGTTAGTACATTTGGTTAGGCAGACAGATATACAATGACAATCGTTGAACTAATAATATCCCTTTGTTTGCTCGAGGAATCAAAAATTAACTATTTTGTATCTGTTGGATAAGTCGCTTCAGCTTAAGCCTTGAACCAATACTAAAATTAAGCATAGGCTTTGGCGATTTGAACTCCAGGCTCGAGTTTTCGCGACTTGTCTGCGAATTTCATTATTAGAATTAGCTTTAAGCTTATTACACACAAGCTTTAAGCAAAGATTTTTTCGTCACTATATGAGTATAGTATTATCGATCAATCAATTAAATCATTTATTTCAGGCTACGTTATATTAGCTAGTACAATATTAAAGGCCCATAGAATAAATACCTTATAGACTAGCATACATATAATTATCTACACTAATATTATAAAGAGGAAAGATTTTTACCTATTTTTGTATGTTTGTAGGTTTGTAATGAATAGGCTCAAAAAGTACTGGGCCGATTTAAAAAATTCTTTCACCGTTGGAAAGCTACACTATTCCCGAGTGACATAGGCTATGTGAGTACCACGGGCGAAGCCGGGGTGGACTGCTAGTATAATATAAATTAAAAACTACAGCACACGTTGAGGCTGTGACGTGTTACGCGTCATCGGAATGTCGGGTATCGTTCCGCGAAAGCGATGATACATTACACCCTTCGGCCAAAAGTTCGCCTCCATGAAGGATTATTTATTATTATGATTCGATAAGCTGTAATTGTAACATTTACTTCGATTTTTAACATGTATAATAAATTGTTAAATGGAATTGATAAAACAGAATGCCATGGTCATTTGTCATCATCAGAAATAAGAAAGTGTAATGTTATATGTGTTTATGTATGTAGGTATATATGTATGTGTGTAGCTATTGTAAGTATAATTTTATACATAGTTTTTGTACGTACCTGCTTCTAACTTATAACAGAGTAAATATCCTCTCAATCTATCGCAGGTTGACTGGAAGAGATCCCTACATGGGATAAGTCCGCCTTTGTATATTTGCTCTTTCGTATTATGTTGTCTTTTATACTTTAATTTATTTGGTACATTCTATAACATATACACATGGTACACATATAACAAACAAACAAGAATCATAATTCAAGGTTCTGAGTTCAGGGAAGTAACTGGACATCTAATAATGATGAACTCTCAAGAATAATAGTAAAAGGAACAATAAAAGGGAGACGAGGAAAAGGAAGACGGAGTATGAAGTTTATCAAATTAAATTAAAATTAGTATCTTACCAGGACATTAAAAAGATGACAGAGAGAAGAGAGGAATCTTCCGACAAGAGCAAGCTTTTAAGGCGAGATGGGTTTACAATTTGCAAGACTGTGCGCGTTTTTGAAAAATCACTGTTATTAAACTACTACAGTTTAATCCTTTAAAAAAATTACATAAAAATTTTAAGGATTTTCTACAGACACCCATAATAGCAAAAACACGATATTTTACAAAAAAAATAATAATAAATAAAACACTGCGAAATATCGTCGAGCACGGCGCCGGGCCTTTCTTCGCTCTCGACGAATATTTCACTGTGTTTTTTTTTGTATTATAGTATTTCTTTTTTGTAAGCAAAACGGATAGATATTTAGATAATAAATTTTTTGGTATAATTTTCATAATTATAAAAAGGTGATTGTATAAAATAGTAATATGTATTATAAAGGCAAATTTAAAGTTATGTTTGAGATTTTTAGGGTTCCGTACAAAAAATGAAAAAACGGAACCCTTATAGGATCACTCGTGCGTCTGTCTGTCCGTCAGTCTGTCACAGCCAATTTGCTCGGAATCTACTGGACCGAATCAGGTGAAATTTAGTAGGATGGTGTAATCATATGACCCAAACACAAATGTGCATAATAATTTTTTTTTTTTTAAATAAGGATAATTTTCGGGGGACAAATTAGGAAATTAAAAAAAAAAGTTTTGCAAACTTTACTGTGTAATATATTAAATGAAAGTGTTGCATTATTCATAAAATAAACGGGCAAGTGCGACTCGGATTCGTACATGAAGGGTTCCGTACCTCCGTACAATGTTTTAAAACGCTAAATTACACGTTTTTTGTATGACGACCCCCTTTAATATTTTTTTTTCATTTTTAGTATTTGTTAATATAGCGGCCATAGTAATACATAATCTGTGAAAATTTAAAGTATCTAGTTAATGCCATTATAAAGATCTAGTTAAAAACGCTGAAAAAACTAATTTTTTGTATGGCGACCCCCTTTAATTTTATTTTTTTTTTATTTTCAGTATTTGTTGTTATAGCGGCTACAGTAATACATAATCGGTGAAAATTTCAAGTGTCTAGCTATTACGGTTCAAGAGATAGAGCCCTGTGACAGACGGACAGACAGACAGATGGACACACGGACAGACGGACAGACAGCGGAGTCTCAGTAATAGGGTCCCGTTTGCTCCCTTTGGGTACGGAACCCTAAAAACACTCACAGTTTTCTTGGCTCTGAACTGGCGGGGTCTTAAATTACAAGAATTTTTAACTTTTACTGTTTCATTTGTCAATCAATATTTCATTTTAGATAATTTACTTTATAGTTATTTTGCTCTATAGTCATGAATTTTAGGCATTTTGCTTCGTAGTCTTTTTGATTTTAGGCAACATGATCAGGAAGGAAAGAAACGACGTAAGACATTAGGTTCGTGTGAACTAACCATGGTATGTTTGCACTCCTACTCCTAATGTAGATTTATTATCAGAACATTCAGAACTCGGGATGCGCGGAATTGTTTGCAGGCGCACATTAATCATAAACTTGCGCTAAATACAAGTTATATCGACTGAGATGAGACTCACTGACTTGAAGTTATGATAAAAGTGTCATGTAGACATCCCAAGGAGGTTTTAGGGCAGACAGTGGGTGTTGTGGCAGTGGTGGTGGTAGCCACTGGCTGTGCGTCGGGGAGGTACGACTTCGATCCTCAATAAGCGCGGCTTGTTCTTCTTATCTTTGTACTCCTAAACGGTCACCTTGGAGGCAAAGAGAATATTGACAAAATATTTATATTTAATATGTATTTTATTAAGATTTTTTGCATAGAGGCTATATTTAGAACCACTGCAAGCAACCATCTAAACTGGGTTACTTTCGGCCTATCTTCCCAGCAGTGGTCGTTCCAAAACGCCATTAGTTTGTAGCTTTTACACTAAAAATAATGATATTGAATAAGTGATATTCCTAAACTTCCTTATCATTTTAAATTATTGTACAATTACGAACGATAGATTAATTAAATATTTTATTTATTATTTTTTAAATATAAATCATTATCTCTTAACGATTTCGTTTAAATCGTTTGAAGAAATACAAAGAATAAAAATAATAGCAGACTCTTCTACATACAGCAAATTGATTCCAGAACAAATGAAAACTTCAAAGTTCCCAACTCCACACAGTTCAGGTGGAACACAGTCTACCTAAGAATCTATTTAGAAATTTTCCGGTTAAACGCACTTGCAAGATCGATGGGAATGGATGGGAACTTCCTGGAGCGGGAATAAATCTACGAACTCGATAGCTGTTTTTATGGAACTAATGCTTGGAAAGAAACATGGGAGAATTCTTGCCAGATATATAACATACATTATCACGTCTTTATCCCTAACGGGGTAGACAGAGCCGGGCCGTTAGACCCAAAGGCCACGTTTCACGCGTGATGGTAGGCGTTATGAAAGAAAAAGGGAATCAAAATGGTGATGTATTTGGTTAAAACTAACGTGAGACAACATTATGTAAGTAAGGGTCAGTTCACACCGAGACGCGACGCGACGTAGCGCGCACGTGAAAGAAATATAGAACTTGTTTACTAGACAAAAAGAGTGAGAGCCCACTGCGCCTCGCTATGCAGCGCTACGCAGCACAGAAAAGCGGGCTGTCGCTGAAATTAGTATCGTTGCCTAGTAAACAAGTTCTATATTTCTTCCAAAGTGCGCGCTACGTCGCGTCGCGTCGTGTCTCAGTGTGAACTGACCCTAAGGGTAACCTGAGTACCTGTGTATAACATAATAGTAAATTAGTGACGTGTTGTTAGCCGAATCGTTTATAAACATGATTCAGATTGTTGACAATTCTCTCGATTGGCTTTGCTCTGCTTAGAGAGAGCTTTGCGAGCGAAATTCTGCTTGGCAAGAATCTTTCCCTCTCTAATGCGAGAAGCATTAGAGAGGGAAAGATTCTTGCCAATATTTATAAATTTTGTTATAACTTTATTCAACCGAAAAAATACGTACAAAATACAAAATTTGAATGCATAATTAATCCAAAGGAGATTTTACTTACGTAAGGATCTCTTCCAGTCAATCTGCGATAGATTGGATATAAGAGATTAGAGATTAAAGATAAATAAAAAAACATATTGTTGTTAATTCTTACAAAATTCTATACAAAATGAAACCTACCACGACCAATTATAATATATTTTTCGGCATTAATTCCATTGTGAAACTTATATGTTAATTGTTTTACGCCAGTCTTTGAACGAGTATTAGGTTTTTCTTATAATAATGGCCTTGAACTTGCGAACTTGGTCTAAATACGACCATGCTCTAACCACTGAGCTATCACTTGTTTGACCCGCACGTCAATTTAAATCTTCACCATTTGATACTTAGGTACTTTGACACGCATCAGACTTGCGTCAACATTTCTTTAATGTATTATTTAATTTAAGTACTTTAGTAAGTTCTGCATCTTGAATGCCTATAAAGAACTATAAAAATAGGTTTTTCTTGTGTTCATCTACATCAAAAACAAACTTTAAGTTCCTGGTTTTAAAAAACCTGGAGCTTTCGAAAAACTATTTTGCTAGTAAACATTTCTACGTACGCAGCCTTCGCAACCATTTTCAGGAAAAAGTTATTTGGAATTCTCTCTTAAATTGTGATTGTATAAAACAATCTAAAAATTTGTTTATTTTGAAGTAATTTTAATGCCGGGTATTTCATAACGAAGTTGTGAGAGAAAACGCCTGTAGACATTTGTATTTTGATATTGATTTCCATTTTATTTATTTCATGCCATTGCCCCTTATATGAGTAAGGGGCTTTCCAGGATTTTTCACTCATGTCAACAAAATCTTTGTAGTTTGGAAGAAACCTGAAAGCATAGAATGTACCAGCTGCTTCTTTTTTCTCGCAATTGAAAAGAGAGAGAAAACTGAACTGGTTTTCTTTCGGCGTAATCTTCCCAGCAGTGGTCGTTCCGAAACGCTAGTAGGTAGTTTGTAGCTTTTGCACTAAAAATAATGACCTTCATTCATCATAAGTGATATATTTATCTTACACTAGCTGTGCCCGCGACTTCGTTCGCGTGGTTGTCGGAATGTTATATAGCCTAAAGCCTTCCTCTATAAATGGACTACCCAACAAAAAAAGAATTTTTCAAATCGGACCATTAGTTCCTGAGATTAGCGTGTTTAAACAAACAAACAAACAAACTCTTCCGCTTTATAATATTATTAGTATAGATTGAATAAAAATTTTTGACTTTGACAATTCATGAAGGCAGATCAAGAGAATAGGTGAAAATCAGAAAAAGATGAGCTAGCAAACCATCACTATTTTAATTATCTTTGCTACCATGATGCTCAATATGGCCTTCAGAATTTTTAGCTTTCGGCCAGTCTAGTTTTCCCTATGTTGTTTTTTCTTTTGTTTTTCGTGTGTGTGCCATTGACACTGGTGTCAGATGTTCCAACCTGCCTGAAGGTATCTGGACATAGCTTGACCACAGCCGTGCAATGATGACAGCCGGCACCAACGGCTTAACGTGCCTTCCGAAGCACGCAGGAGCTTGATATTTTTTATGCCTCTTGTGATTACCCATCCATGTGCAGACCACACCCGGTGTCGCCTAACTTGCAAAAGCACTGCTAATGCGTTCTCCCGCCGGGCCACCAAGCTTCTCATCCTCCCAATAACTGATAAAGGCGTGATGGTGTTTTATTTTGAGGCTAGGTGTTCTGATTCGAATATAAGTCAAATTAGTAAGCACAGCGCCTGTAGAAATATTGATGTTGCCCTATTTGTATAAGGGGCTTTTCACTCATGATGACGATTAAGGTTCAAAAACCATAATTATCTTGCGTATTTAATCCCTTGAACAATTCGGCTTATGTCCCTACTTTTATTAGTCGTCCCTAATTATAATAGTCTCACCTACTTACCTCCGAAAATGCTCGGGTTTTCTTCGAACGTCATCATCATCATCCAGGTCTTTTTAAGTCTCCACTGCAGAAGCACGACCCTCTCTGTACTACCAGAGCCATATTTGGCCAGAGCAGCCAGAGGATTTGGCCTACAGACGGGTTAGAGAGGTCTCACTGATGTTTATAAGCTTTGTTTAGCTTGTGTTTACTGAGTCGCCTTCTACGATATCTACGGGAAGACTTGGAGTGGTCCTATTCTACTTTCCCGGGAACCATACAGGTTTGAACATACACACAAACAAATGCCGAATTGTTTAAGTACAGTCTTATTACATGCTGATTAACCTAAGTACTTTGTTTAAACCATTATTTGCCTAAAACAAGAAGGCCTTGTGCAATATGTCCTTGTCTTTTAATTATGCGTCTAAAACCTGGCCTGTGTCACTCCCTGTTTAGGTATCGAAAATATACCTATATTATTATCCGAGTGAGCAAAGCGAGCGGGGGCTATATTGGTAGGCATGTAGGAAATATCAATAGAATTTTCAAGTTCGTTGGGCATCAAAATCGGTTTAGTAGTTTTTGAAATATTAATAAAAAGTCGCGAGGTCTAATTTTGCGACGAACTACTAGTTACTACTAAGCGTGCGGCGACCACTCCGTGTGGTAAATAATACAGTTATACGAATCGTTTGTCCAGAGTAATAAGAATGAAATTGGCCTGCAATGGATTTCTAGGTACCTATCAAAACGAAAAGGTGCTGAGTTCTGAAGTGAGCAAAATTAAACCATATCGCCAATAACATTGAGTAGATATTTCTTCGAATTGATTTGCTGAGTGAGACTTCTGTACATGAGTATTAGTACTTATTCTGTACTAAAATGGTTTTTTTTATGTTATTATACTCGTAGCTCCCAGCTCTTAATCTAACTAAAGTCTGATTTTTTATTCCGTAGAATTTTGACAGCTGTAAATTTTGACATGTCAGAGATTACAAACCTTTTTCGCCGGGCACATATTTTTATTAAATTCCAGGTTTCAATAAAAGTCTGAACATCGAAGTCTGTTCATTTTATTTGTTAGTAACCATTTCGCACGCTCCAAATCAAAAGGAGATTTACGGCGAGCGATATTTACGTCCGTTTTCATTACGACTATATTTATTTAATATAAGATTTTAAATAAATTCTACAAGCTTGCTACCGCAGCCAATAAAAAAAATACGAATTTAGTTTTATTTAAATAGTAGTTAATTTTTTTACGAAAAAAATATTTTTCAAATGCTTTGAAAAGGTTTATTATACATGAATTAGTAGGGAGTGATGCCGGCTAAAGAAAAATAACCAGCTAACTTAAAATTATAACTTTGATAATTAAGTATTAAAAAATGTCAATACATTTTAAATATACCAGAAAGTTTAAAATTTATCTTTTTCCAGGTAAAACATAAAAATTTATTCCGAATTTAATTTTTTATTGCCTTTAAATGGGTTCCCTTTTTAGCTAGAGAGTTTTTTTAGTTGCAACACTTTTGAAATGTCAGAATTCTACGGAATAAAAAATCAGACTATACGTCATGTACGACTTTACGGAGCGCCCGCCAGGCGCCAATCCTAGTCAGTTGTGTTATATCGCACTCCACTTACACACGCACTTGTTTTGTTTAGCAATTCGTGATACAAAAACAAATGTTTTTCTCAAAATCAGTATTTAGATGTTTAGTGTAAATTAACTGTGTGATTATCATTGTAAAGGTACGTTGAACT
The DNA here is from genome assembly GCA_963576875.1 of Acrobasis repandana. Lineage (NCBI taxonomy): Eukaryota > Metazoa > Arthropoda > Insecta > Lepidoptera > Pyralidae > Acrobasis > Acrobasis repandana. The sequence goes on along the minus strand of OY756230.1, from coordinate 1,092,073 downwards.
AATTCATTAGTCATTGCGAAATCATTACAAAATGTCAATAACTCTGTAACAGGAAGGATGTGATTCTAAACACTTACCTACATGCACACATAATATGAATATAATACTTACATGTTTTTAATCAAGATAACATATTATTTGTATCCGACTTCAAAAAAAGGAGGAGGTTATCAGTTCGACAGTATGTTATTTTTTTTATGTATGTTTGTTATGCGATATCTTCGCCAATTGTGTACCGATTTTAATGATTCTTTTTTATTTGAAAGCCTATACTACGAAGTTGGGCCCAATTTAATTTAGTGAAGATTTGATTAAGAACTTTGGAGATATGAAAGAAACTCCTAAAAAAAATTGAAGTCGGTTGTTTTTTTTTTTGTTAAAAATTTAATTATTTAGCCCACTTTTTTACCCGTCTACGGCGAAACCAAAACGAGGGTAATGTGTATGTGTTTCCGAAATACTATTTCGCCGCTAGGTATGTTTGTTATGTTCATCTGTTCCCTTGTAAATTACATGAATTCCATGAATTCCATGATACCCATGGTTTATTGACAAATGAGTTTCGTTAGAAGCGTCTTGGCTGTCCGCTGCATATAGGCCATAGCTTAAATCACACGTCACATATGACGTCACACTTAATTCAATATGGCGCCCACAGATGGCGTCATATGTAGGCCAAAAATAATGAACTCATAAATAAAATAAATTCAATCATACCGTGATTGATATCAAAGAAAAGGGCTTAGTTGGCGTATTACAGAAATATAATATTTTATCTATTAGCTGTATAACCCTGCTATGCTTGCATTAACTGGATGAATACCTACCTACTTTTTGACAAGAATTTTCTCGTACCTAGTCGGGTTTTAGTTTTTTAAACTATACCTTGTATATAATAATCTCAGAGGTCTTAATAAAATAAATCCAAATGTATTTTTTAATATTTCCTTCTATTCCTATTGCTATATTTCCTTGATCTTCTCGTTTCCATTTTTTTTTTCTATGTCATTTTTATTTATAACAGTTGTAAGTCTTCATAAAATGTAAAAAATAAATGTACCTATTCAAAAAATACAGATCACGTCTGTAACGTTTACGGGGCAACCAGAGCCCAGGACCGTTAAAACTAAAGGTCAAGTTCAACATGACGATGGTTAGATGGAATAAGGAATCAACTTAGTAATTGCCATTTTGATGATTTTGATTCAAGCCCAGGAAATGAATATGGTTTAACAATTTGCATTTGTTTTACAGGTATAATATAAGATTTTAAACATATATGAAACTGTTGTGTTCTATTTTGTGGAATCCTGGCTGGATTCCGCAAAATAGAACACATCAGCGACGTCTGTCTGATCCTTAGATTCTAACTTCGAATCAATGGTGATCTTATGCTTCCAATTCTTCAGTGAACTCCAATATTCGCACGACACTGATTATTTGTACCTAATCATTTCACAGTGGTTCTTATTATATCTTTACGAAGTTGATGTCCAAAGATTGCTGTATCTTTTTTTATTTACTTGATTTTTATCGGAGGTTATCACTATGTTGTTGACAGTTCTAATTCCAGAAACGAAAAATCTTCATCTACTTACTTATTCTATTTTTCAAAGCTCTTTGATACAAAACGTCTTAATGTGCTTCCGCCAGCAGTTAGCTCACTCCCAGCATAGCTGCCATTAGTACTGGGACTAACAGTAGGGGTGGGCGCCGGCCGGCAATTCTTTGCAGGACTAATTGATGGCGCGTGCACACAAAGTAGTCTGATCAAACAGCATGTAACTTTGCAAAGTTACACTCTTAGCATTAATATTTGGGTCAAAGTATTCGTTTCACCTTCGTCTACGTAGACTAAGGCGACAAAGTATTAGGATACGAATCCTTTGACGCAAATATTCGTACTAAGGGTACTGGATCTATTTACTATTCTATTTTTATCGAAAGTGAGGAGTGCGTGGTTGCGTGCGCGTCAAAATGCATTCTATAAGACAGCTCGTGCATATAATTATCATGACAATTATTTGGATCGGTAGTAGTCTAGTGGTTTAATAGCGCAACCTTTAACTGAGAGACCCTGCCCAAAACTGCCCAAAATGTCAACATTATTAAAAAATAAGCGCAACAAAACATTTACACAAAATTTCTATAAACTACCAAGGATCGTAATGAAATGCCTAATAAAGGTACTGAAGGCAATTTTAAAATACATACTCTCGTGTTTTACCTCTAGATCTGTCTATTTCGACGTCTCCAACCCGTCTGGCCAGCGTGGAGAGTGTAGGCTACATCCTCTGACTGCTCTGACTCTGGTAGTACAGTCGCAGCGAGGGTCATGCTCCTTCTGTGGAGACTTAAAAAAAAGACCCGATGATGATGACTCTCGTATTCATACAAATATTTACGTCGCTCGTTTCTTAACAAATATAATAACCAAATCTCCTTTACCTTTACAGATAATTGCAAAGATGGCTTCTGAATACATAATTATAAAATTAGTCAAAGATTTACCTCATCCCTCATTTCCTCGAGTGCTGTGCATCCCAGAGACATGGATCTCAGTTTACTTCCCAAAAAACGACAAAGTGGCCGTCATCCTTCCCGCAGAAAAATTTTCTGTGACTAAAAACCGCATCAGGTCGAAGGAAAATCCAGAAAAATTGAAATGGAGCTTGAAAATAGCAGTAATGCTACTTAGAGCAGGCAAGTATTTTAAATGTACAATAATATATATAATTTTATACGGATTTAGGATGCATTTGTCCTGATACACGATGCTGCCGCGGCAGCGAAATGTGTAAACGCTCTTAGCGTTCCCGGTTGCATATGTAGCTGTACTGCTTTCCTAAGCAGCAGTATGCCATGCAAGAAACGACAGAAACATCCGTTAGGAAATTTAGTAAAGAGACTAGAGGATTAGTGACAATGCCATAGTATATATCAACATTTTTCTACATTCGAGGTCCACAAAAAAATTGGCTTCCAAGTAGGCCTAGTAATTATTACTTCTTGATCCTTAAAAGGAACCAATTAACTTTGCCTTCTTTTTCTAGATGATTTTGATATTGCCTATGAAACTGCACGTGAACTCAACCGTGAAGGTAAGTTTTTTAAATTAAATAATAAATAAATTACATGCTGTTTAAAAAAAGGACTAAGTAACAGAAGTACTATGTTAATCTGAAACATAACTTAATAAAAATATATACCTACTAGTCATGCATGACACATAAAGATAATCAGAAAAATATATTTATTTTGCAGCAATGCAGGAAGAAGCTCAACTACAGCTAGCAAACTCACAAGAAAGTTTAAAAGAAAATCATCAAGTTAAAGGGTTTACAGTATGAGAAAAATCTAAGAAAGAAAATTAATGAGAATTAGTTTCGCTTGTTTCTTACAAAAATATATTAATAAAATCTCCTTTTCCTTTACAGATAATTGCAAAGATTGATTCCAAATACATAATTATAAAACTAGTCAAAGATTTGCCTCATCCCTCATTTCCTCGAGTGTTGTGCGTCCCAGAGACATGGATCTCAGTTTACTTCCCAAAAAATGACAAGGTGGCCGTCATTCTTCCCGCTGAAAAATTTTCTGACACTAAAAACCGCATCAAGTCGAAAGAAAACCCAGAAAAATTGAAATGGAACTTGAAAATAGCAGTAATGCTGCTTAGAGCAGGCAAGTATTTTAAATGTAATACTCATCTTATAATAATAATATTATCAGAAGTACGGAATGGGTTCCATCAGATGGCTAAAGGAAACGAGATGGAATGAATAACGTGATGGGCTAATGAACTGAAATTATTTGAGAACAATTGAATATAAAAAACCAAAAAAACAGAATATTGGAAGAAAAGAAGAAAGGCCTTTGCCCAGCAGTGGGATATGTATGGCTTATTGGAAAAAAATATCTTTACACAGTGCGAGCACGGATTTAGGATGCATTTGTCCTGCCTGACACACGATGCTGCCGCGGCGGCGTAATGTGTAAGCGCTCTTAGCTTTCCCGGTTGCATCTGTAGCTGTATCGCTTTCCCAAGCAGCAGTATGCCGTGCAAGAAACGACAAAACCATCCGTTAGGAAATTTAGTAATGCGACTAGTGGATTAGTAACAATGCCGTAGTAGATATCAATATTTTTATACATTGGAGGTCTACAAAATAATTGTCTTCCAAGTAACTAAATTGCTAGCAATTTAGTTCAACCAGTATGTCTAACATGACCATTTATCCCAATAGACCTACTGTAATAGTATTGGACCTCAAACTTAGCAAGTTTGTCATATTTTTAATTTATTTCTCAGAAGTTTTACTTCTAGATCCATAAAAGGAACCAACTAAGTTTGCCTTTTTTCCAGATGATTTTGACATTGCCTATGAAACTGCACGTGAACTCAACCGTGAAGGTATGTTTTATAAAATGAAAAAATATTTTTACATGATGTTTAAAATAAACGGGCAAGTGCGAGTCAGACTCGTATATGAAGGGTTCCGTACCACCGTACAATGTTTTAAAACGCTGAAGAAACACGTTTTTTGTATGACGACCCCCTTTAATTTTTAACTTTATCTTATTTTTAGTATTTTTTGTTATAGCGGCCATAGTAATACATAATCTGTGAAAATTTCAAGTGTCTAGCTATTACGGTTCAAGAGATAGAGCCTTGTGACAGACGAACAGACGAACAGACAGCGGAGTCTTAGTAATAGGGTCCCGTTTGCACCCTTTTGGTACGGAACCCTAAAAATTACTAAGTAGCAGAAGTACAATGTTAATCTGAAACATAACTTAATAGAATATATACCTATTAGTCATGCATGACACATAAAGCTAATCAGAAAAATATATTTATTTTGCAGCAATGCAGGAAGAAGCTCAACTACAGCTAGCAAACTCACAAGAAAGTTTAAAAGAAAATCAGCAAGCTAAAAGGTTTGTAGGAGGAGAAAAATCTAAGAAAAAAAATGAAAATGAATTAGAAGGAAATCTGCATCAAAATGCGGTTGAGTCAGAAAAAGATTCTGCAAAAAATAAGCATCAAAGTGACAATGAGTCAGAGGAAAATCAGCAAGATAGTGAAAATGAAAATATGGATGAGTCTGAACATAGTGAGTCTGAAGATAACAGTTGGCATCCAAGAATGACTGATTCTCATTCTGAAGAAAGTTCAGATGAAACTTATCATTCAAGTACGGACGAATCAGAACAAAGTTCTGGGAAAGATACTGAAGAAAATGAACAACGAAGCGAAAATGAGTTAGAAGGAGAGTTTAACAATAACCAACAAGGAAACATAAATAAGTTGGAAAAAAATCTACATCAAAATGCGGTTGAGTCAGAAAAAGGGTCTGCAGAAAATGAGTATCAAAATGACAATGAGTACGAGGAAAATCAGCAAGATAGTAAAAATGAGTTAGGAGAAAATCAACATAAAAATACGGTTGAGTCTGAAGAAAATACTGTAGAATATTATCAGCAACAAAGTGAGTCCGAAGAGTCTGGAGATAACAGTTGGCATCCAAGTATGACTGATTCTAATTCTGAAGAAAGTTCAGTTGAAAGTTGGCATTCAAGTACGGAAGAATCAGAACGAAGTTCCAGAAAAGATACTGAAGAAAATGAACAACTAAGCGAAAATGAGTTAGAAGAAAATTTTATCGATAATCAACAAGAAAATACAAATAAGTTAGAAAAAAATCTACATCAAAATGCGGTTGAGTCAGAAAAAGGGTCTGCAGAAAATGAGTATCAAAATGACAATGAGTACGAGGAAAATCAGCAAGATAGTGAAAATGAGTTAGGAGAAAATCAACATCATAATACGGTTGAGTTTGAAGATAACAGTTGGCATTCTAGTATGACTGATTCTCATTCTAAAGAAAATTCTGATGAAAGTTGGTATTCAAGTGCGGAAGAATCACAACAAAGTTCCGAGAAAGATACTGAAGAAAACGAAAATCTAAGCGAAAATGAGTTAGAAGAAGAGTTTAACTATAGTCGACAAGAAAATATAAGTAAGTTAAAAGAAAATCAAAATGCGGTTGAGCCAGGAAAAGTTTCTGCAGAAAAAGAGCATCAAAGTGACAATGAGTCAGAGGAAAATCAGCAAGATAGTGAAAATGAGTTAAGGGACAATCAACATCAAAATACGGTTGAGTCTGAAGAAAGTCCTGTAGAATATTATCAGCCAAAATGTGAGTCTGAAGACTCTGAAGATAACAGTTGGCATCCAAGTATGACTGATTCTCATTCTGAAGAAAGTTCAGATGACAGTTGGCATTCAAGTGCGGAAGAATCAGAACAAAATTCCAGGAAAGAATCAGAGCAAAGTTTCGGGAAAGAATCAGAAAGGAAATATGCTGACTACGGTTCCGAACAATTTATAGTGAAAAATGAAGTACAACGACCTAAAAAGAGAGCGACACATGAAGAAACTGAATACCATGTAAATCAGAAAAAACGTAAACTTATGAAAACCTTTTATTCTAATTATTTAGATACATCTTCTACATCTAAAGCTGTAATCCCAAGTCAACAGACCCAACTTATCAAAAAATTAAACAGAAAAAAAGAAAAAAGAATAACAGTAAGAAAGTTTCTAAAAAAAATTTCCGCTGTTTACGAGAGACTCAGCAATAAATTTGATTAACTAGAAAAAATTTTGCAGTCTCTGGGCAGTGCTTTTAATAAGCTAATCGAGTTATACTCAAATTTTGTACGTTTAGTTGCACTTTTACTTAATGAAAATGATAAAAATGATCCAGATAGTTCTTTTAAATCATAATCAGAAAACAATTCTTTTTTCCAGTTCTCCGAAATGATAAACGAATATATGCCATCGAATAATAAACAAAAAAATAATGACTACATTTAAAATAATGACTTTAGGACATTCATTACTGACGCACAGTATCTCTATAACCTCCTGGGGAGCCTGCAAGACATATTAATTAAACTTGAAAGAGCGCAAGGAGCTCTTCTTAGAGTCTTAAGCATTGTTTGTATGTACCCAACTTTTGAATTATATACTTATTGTGAAGTTTTATCGGTCCGCAGTTTACATCCTAAACATCATTACTCAACAGGACTGCACCACTCCTTACGACCCAGACTCTACAAGGCGAAATCGTCTTGTAGCTACCTCTTCCCCATTTACTTCTGAGTTTTCACCATATGCTTTATAGGTCCCTTCTTGTATAATCAACTTCATCCGAAGTTGTCCTTACTTTCTCTTCCTACCTTCTCTTGTACAAAAACTATCTTCAAATATATACTCTCTCTTAATTACGGTGAGACTGAACCACTTCTGCAACCACTTGTTTAAATATTTCTTCTAAGATCTCTGCTATTATAGGTACATAATATATTATACACACTACCAAATTCTATCTTTAGTACATAAGGTACATAATTATATATCCCTAGTTCGTAAGCTCAAAACTATTATAGTTCAAAATCATCTTTTATGATACGTTCGTTACTCGTACTATTTATGTTATAGTATTCACATCCAGTTGTGAGAGCATTGGTGAACTGTGATGCAGGCCTAGCCTTCTACAGGCACCAGTCTTCATCAAACTATATATGTAATAAATGTATGCATATTGCTTATAAACAGATTTAAGTTTTCTTGAAGAAAAATAAATACGTTTGTACTTATACTATACTTATTCTAGAGGTTGCATAATGCAAAATAAGAATATTTCCTTTCTTCACCAGAGCAAACGTTACTTGACAGTTGTTGACTTGTTGTTTTTAACTTATGCCAGTATGTCCGTCATCGCCAAAACAAAAATGAAAAAAAAATCTTAACAATTTTTTGCGATCTAAAATACTTAAAGAATCAATTTATAGTTTTGTAAGAAAATACAACACTTATTTGTTCCTCGATTCATCCATATTTCACCTCATGATGGACATTTACCTAATGAACTGACTTTATATACTAGTGTCTTTCACATTTTTGTTTCATAATATAATAATACAGTTTAAATTGAATTAAAGCTAAATAATATTTTTTTTTATAAATTAAAACTTATAAATACCTCTAAGAACTAAAACTAAAAAAAATTACAAATTATGTAATCCCACTAAAGTATTACCTCTCGGCAGCGTGGCGAAAAGGCTGGCAGCATTGCCACGTTGTATGGCAATGCGGATTCTTTGTGCCAGATAATTTCCAGCCCTTTGGTCACGGGATACTTCGGATAATCTTGTGGACAAGTATTTAAATAACTTATGGGCTGAAGGACCCCACGGACCAAAAGTTTCTACCCCAAAAGGTTCAAATATGTAGATTACTCCGATGTCTATATATTTGCGCCTTTTGAGGCTCTGCTGTGGCGGCTGCTGCGCCGGCCTTTGACTTGATGACCTAAAGATGAGACGGTGCGAGGGTATCCACACAAGTGGCATCCCATACTAAGGGCCGCCCCAATCTCCAAGGCACCAAGGTCATCCCGTCCGGCCTTTTGCCATCATCTCTAGCCAGACCATTGGGTTCTAGAGTCGCGGGGATATTGATGGTGGCAAAAGAACGGAGGATAATATTATTAAGGGCTGCATGACGCCCTAATCGGCCGGCACTCCTGGTGCAGGAAAGTCCATGGATGGTATCCCCGCAGGGGCAAGGATGTGGGACTAAACATGTGGCGCCTACCCGTAGCGCTGTTGCTACGCGGAACGCATCGTAATGCAGTAACGTGCCCAAATTGGCGGATGGTACTCGTAATGCCTGTAACCAAAGTCCAGATTCCCATTGCGCTACAGCCAGAAGGCGGGCAAGCTCTACAGAATTGCTTGACGTTTCTATTAAATAATCTTGAGCAATTCTGCAAAGAGGACCGTCCTAATATGTTTTTGCGAAGTTGGGAAGTCAGGAAATTTTGAATTTGCAAGTAGGCTTGTCCAGGCGTTCCTAGCCTCCGATGCAAAGCAAATTTCGTTTGGTGTGTCTTTGTATATTTTCTTATAAAGACTTTCAATGCTATGTATCGAAGACAAAAACGCCGGGAGACCCACACTTAAAATTTTTCAGATACCCAAGCCCCATATCTGATAGGTAAAGAGGCTTGGTCCCGAATACGATCACGAAAAACTATATTAAGAATGGACGAAAGGGAATGTTGAATGTACGCATCTGACCTGTGGAGCAGATGTGGATGATAATTGTTTTATTGGGTTTATTTGGTTTTAGAGTATATTACCTAAGATTAATTAATTTATCATTAAATTACTTTTATATCTATTTAAATACTTAAATAAAATTATTAATGAATATAACGCATTGTTATTTTTTTTGGAAAAGGTTAAGCTTTACACATTTTAAGCTGTTCTCCTTCTTCTTAGCGAATCGGAATGGCTAATATTATTGTAGATCAATATATGGTTACACTTACTCCTCTGTTATTAGCCGATTTTAGGTCGTCTATTGTACAAGGGGTTGGGCAGTTAGGACATGATAGAAAATGGGCCATGGTTTGAACAGCTTCATAGTGGCAAAGATTGTTGTTTAAGAAACTCCACTTTGCTCGGATATATAAAGGCTATTATTAAAAAAAGATTGCATCTCTCAACGCTGATCCTCGCTGCTGCTTATGGCTTATTCCCCCGAAGGGTGCAAAATCAGATACTTTAACACACTAGTTACATATCACGTATTTATCCCTAACGGGGTAGATAGGGCCCAGGCTGTAAGACCCAAAGGCCACTTTTAGCGTGGTGGTGGGAGTTAAGATGAAAAAGGAAATCAAAATAGTGAAAGGTTGCTAGCCGCATCGCCTATTAACATGATTCAGATTCTTGCCCATTCCCTTGATCGGCTTTTACGATCTGCGCGGGAAGAAAAGCAGCTGGTATATTCTTAGTAATTTTCTTTCTCTCCTAGACCAGCATGGACGACCACACCAGATAAAAAAGAAAAAAAGAAATTACCTTACTGAAAGACTTTCATAATCCTTTTAAAAACTATTACTACACCTGAATTGTGAACTTATTTTGTAACCCCATTACTTGCCAACTCCTTTGCTTTGGTTTCGAATATTATAATATCTATAAGTATTTTTTAATCAAAATTAGTTTTCTTTGTATCTATCCATCCATCCGTAGCAGCCTTAATGTTATCGTTTTCAGGACATAGGCCTTCTCCGTATTTTTCCATTTGTGTCTCTCCTTTGCCACCCATGCAAGAGACGCAGAGCTGCGTGTCTTCTATCTCGCTTGTTGGCCCAAGGTCGTAAGTAATCTTTTTTTATGTTTGGATACTTTAATTACTCAATAATTGTCAATTTGTTATTGATTTTGTAATAATTATTGACGTTATTTACTAATAGCTAAGTTTGGTGCCGCTTCCTAAGCAAAAGTTCAGGAGAAGCGATAACAAAATACACTATAACATTTCTTCAATGACGTTAACTAGCAATTTAATCAGCATTTTACAATACTGCCTATTTGATTAACAATTTTTATAAACCCCGATCAATACCCGAGATATCGGCGAATATAAATAATTACATAAATATTATGGAAGTATCTATACGAGTATAATAAAGATGTATATATATATACAAACGCCAGAAACGATGGATTGCTTGGAGGAATTCGTTTACTTCGCTTTCTCTTCCAATCAATGATCCCAAACAATGTTCTTCAAAGAAGAAGTCTTAAGAAAACTGGCGCCATTTTACCCATAGCTTATAAAAATTAAGTGCACTTTGCATTGATAACGATTGTTCGAAAAAGATTCGATGATAACATTGATGACTTCTTTGTTAACCTTTTGCACCAAAACTACTCATTTAGACTAAGAGACAGAAGTGATTGGTTTTATCGTTGTAAATATGGTACTTAACGAATGGTCGCAAAGAGATTCGATGGTAACGTGTTTGTAACATCTTGAAAAACTACTCATTTAGACTAGAGATAGAAGTGTGAATTTATATAGAAATTATTGGTAATCATTTTTCAAGTTGCTGCCGGACCGATAGTTTCAAATACATGTAAATAGGACTTGAAAAGTACTTCGTAATTAATTTTACAGAATAATAATTCGTTTTGTACATTTCTATCTCAAAATAGTGATTAAAAAATTTTACTTATTTTTTTATTTGATTAACATTAGCTTCTTTTTTATAGGATACCTACTCATAAATTTTATTTTATAAATTTTTAAAGTTATTTCTTGTCTTTAAATACATTTTTAAATAAAATAACTAAAATTATTAAAGTTCGCCTTAGACTGTACTACGGGACTAAAACCGGACAATTTGAATAAAATCCCTCTAAAAAGACACTTTGAGAAAAAGTTAAACTTAAAAGGACATTGCGAAAATAGGATATTATGCATCTAAAACGGAAGTTTTTATGTATAATATAGCTCGTAGCTCTCAATCTAACTACGTCATGTCTGGGACCTCACTGAGCGCCCGCCAATCCCAGTCAGTCGTGTTATATCGCATTCCACTTACACACGCGCTTGTTTTGTTTAGCGATTCATGCCTACAAAAACAAATGTTTTTTACAAAATCAGTATTTAGACGTGTGTAAATTTATTGTGGGATTGTCATTGTAAAGGTACGTTGAACTATTTCATTTTTAATTTTTTTATTACAGGTTTGAGTGCGTTTGACCTCAATCTAGCCTGATGGGAAGCTAAGATGAGGTTCTAAGGGTGTTTACATGCAGACTCAAAAAATGCTTATTAAATTAAATTTCATTACTGAATGTTATTGACATTTTATAATTATTACAGAATGATAACAAAATAATAATAAAAATAATTCTGAAATAATTACAAAATGTCAATAACTCTGAAACAGAAGGATGTGTTCTGAACAGTTACGTGTACATACACTTAATTGAATATATAATAACACAAGATAATACCTCTGTATTATTTTGTGTAATGTCTAATCACGTATCTATCCTGTACGGGGCAGACAGAGTCTAGGACCATTGAAACTTTACGTCAAGTTCAATGACGATGGTTAGATGGAATAGGGAACCAAAATATTAGTAATAATTGGTAGTGAAGTCGCTTATGGCATGATTCCTCAGATTCAAGCCCAAGGAATGGATATGGTTTTACGATTTGCGCGGAAAGAGAAGCAGCTGGTATATTCTGTATGATAGATATATGTAATGAATGAAGTAGGTATATACTGTTTCAAATTAATTGGGTACATTAGGAGTGGTAACGTCATTTGACGACCTTCTTGGCATGATCATTTATAACGAGTCCGCCATTCTGGAGTGGTTTTTTCTTGTGGTGTGGTCCTCAGCCAGTGCAAACTGGAGAAAAACTTATCATCTTTGTCTACGTAGACTAAGGCGACAAAGTATTAGGATACGAATCCTTTGACGCAAATATTCGTACTAAGGGTACTGGATCTATTGACTATTCTATTTTTATCGAAAGTGAGGAGTGCGTGGTTGCGTGCGCGTCAAAATACCTACATTCTATAAGACAGTTCCTGCATGTCATTATCATGATATTATTTGGAGCGGTAGTAGTCTAGTGGTTTAAAAGCGCAACCTTTAACCGACGTGGCCCTGGTTCGATCCATGCTCGACCTGACTTGTACCGCTGAGTTTGCAGTTTTTTATCGATTGCTACTTGCTTTCGGTGAAGGCGAACATCGTAAGGAAACCTACACTCTAGTAAAAATTACTGTTGTTACTTAGAAAAATCTAACAAAAGTGTTTATTGTTAACATACTCGGTAAGAAATTCTTTACGTGTACTAGGTATGTGATGAGAAAATTCGTAAGGGTGATTCGAAGTCACGATAGCACGGTAGTGCACTCGCGGCGTTAACGTGAGGGTCGTGGGTTCGAATCCCACTCGTGGCGAATTTTTCAGCATATAATTTCAATTTGGAAGAAATACTTTGTTTAATTAATCAAGTAGATTAATATATAAATAAATAAGTATACCTCTAGATAGACAAATTACACTGATTGAGCTGACCCCAAAGTAACTTTTGACTTGTGCTATGAGATACTAACTCAACGGTACTATGTTTTATAATAAATGCTTTGCTGTAAGAACTTCAAAATTGATGAAGTTGAGAATTTAGAATTTTTAGGAATGCATGTAGACGGACACTTAGATTGGAAGGAATAAATTAATATGATAGCATTCGTATCAACTCGTAAAGGGATCGTCATAATCAGGCGATCACCTAACGTAAGCACGTAAACATCAGCACCGGCACGTCGACATGCCGACCGTTAGATGACGCCTAGGATGTTGACGAGCAAGCTCGGCGACGGAGAGTCAGCGGGTGAACGACGATACGTTAGCGCGGGGATTGCTGGTTGATCACGCGCTTACCGCGGTTTGTGAGTTTGTCCCGAGGCGAGTCGATTACGTAACGACTCCGATTAGTGTGCTTGGAGTTTCATACAAAGAGCACTGAACAGCTCGAAATGATACAGTTACGATTTGTTTACGATTCTTCCATGCTGGTCTGGGAGAAAAGAAAAAACTCAGAAAGTAACATCTGCTTCTCTTACCGTGCAGATCGTAAAAGCCGATCGAGGGAATAGGTGAAAATGCAAATAATATGAATAGGCGATGCGGCTAGCAAGCCATTACTATTGATTCCTTTTTCCACCTTCTCGCCCACCACGCTAAAAGTGGCTTTTGGGTCGTACGGCCCTGGGATTTGTCTGCTAAGACCTGCAAAAACCAAAATGCTCTATCTGCCCCATTAGGGATAAGGACAAATAAGGAACAACGATCCGATCCGATCTGATCTCATCCGTACAATCAGTTTCTGAATTGATACGTGTGCTATGATCATAATTGGTTGGCTATTGTCATTAGACGACAGTCGTCAAGCAATGTCAGATGCCTTTAGACTTCGATACCTTTAGGGCGCTTAAAAAATTAAACAGTGTTGTCCATTTATTAAGGTAAATATAGAAGCAAATGGCCTTGAAGTGGCGCCCTCATTTGAAATAAATTGTTAACTCGTAAATATGGAGATAATTTTCATATTGCTAATCGTCAGGCACTAGATAGCCCTTTAAATTATTCTATGAACCACCGTTGAAAGTATTTACAATAGTCCGTCTCGCTTTAAACTTGCTTCCGCCAAAAGTGGCCACGGCAAGTTTTAAAGCTAGACGGATCACCAATAATAGTTTCAACGGCAGTTTATAAAATAATTTAAAGGGCTATCTAGTGCCTGACAATTAGCAATATGGAAATTATCACCATATTCACGAGTTAACAATTTATTTTACACTTCAAGGCTATTTGCTTCTGTATTTACCGTAAGTACTAGTTTTTACCCGCGGCTTCGCTCGCGTATCTTAAATCCTACGGGAACAGTACATTTTCCGGGATGAAATTTGACCTATGACCTTTTAAGGACTCCCAACTATTATATGTGTATGCGAAATTTCAAGAAGATTGAAAGTGTGTAGATAGTTTGATCTGGGTTCTTCTTTTCCTTCCACTTCGCGTATTCCGCTTCGTACGATCCTGACAGACCTCTTTCGCTTCATCTATATTGATGACAATGCTTCGATCAACAATACAACTAGATATCAGATAGAAGAGCGCACTCTGGCGGTGAGCTCCATATGTGAGCTCTTATTTTGTTTAGTTCCGTCAAGACAATGTAATTTAATAATGTTTAAAATAAGAATCTTTTTAAGATTTCTTCTTTGCTGGTCTGGGAGAAAAGAAAAAACATAGAATGTACCAGCTGCTTCTCTTTCCGTGCAGATCGTAAAAGCCGATCGAGGGAATGGGCGAGAATCTGAATCATATGAATAGGCGATACGGTTAGCAACCCATCACAATTATGATTTCCCTTTTCCACCTTCATGCCCATTATTACGCTAAAAGTGGCCTGGGCTTCACCGCCCTTGGCTCTGTCTACCCCGTTAGGGATAAAGACGTGATAGTGTATCTGTATAAAATAAGAATCATCTAAGTATAAATGCAACATATGTAGAAGCTGGTAAAATGATAAAGAAGCACAAAATGGTTACATTATTACTAAATTAGTGCAACAGGCAAACTACCAAGGTATGTAATGAAATGCCTAAAAATGTCAATTTTTAAACACATACTATTTATATTATTTTTTATTTATTATGTATTTTACCCCTAAACTTGTCTTTTTAGACCTCTCCACACCAAGTAAACGTGATGATGATGACTCTTTCATACATATCTTTGGTTTGCTTGTTTCCTACAAAACTAAAATAATAAAATCTCCCTTTCCTTTACAGATAATTGCACAGATGGATTCCAAATACAGAATTATAAAATTTGTCAAAGATTTGCCTCATCCCTCATATCCTCGAGTGTTGTGCGTCCCCGAGACATGGATAACAGTTTGCTTCGAAATAAACAACAAGGTGGCCGTCATTCTTCCCGCAGAAGAATTTTCTGTTACTGAAAACCGCATCAAATCAAAGGAAAGCCCAAAAACAGAGGAATGGAGCTTGAAAATAGTAGTATCGCTACTTAGAGCAGGCGAGTATTTTAAATTTTCTACTCATCGTATAGTAGAATCAGCTACCACCGAGCATTCGAGAGTCTAAAACCATAACGACGTTCAAGAAACGAGTAAAAGATCACTATCTGTATTTATCATCCTAATATATTTAGAAATATTAACATATGTATTTATTGTATATATGCTTTATGAATATATATTTATTTATGTATTTATGTAAGTATATTTATGTATGTTTATGTAGGTATATATCTTGTCTATTTATTTATTTAGTTTTGTATTGTAGGTACACGCCAATTACCTCTTTTTTTCCCATTTCCTCTCGCGGGTCTACTGGAAGAAATTTCTTTAGAAATAAGTAGCACCTAAGTACTGTGTTTCCTTATTTTTTATGTGTGTTTGTAAATTTCCAAGTGTACTTGAATAAATAAAATAAATAAATAAAAACTAGCTTTTGCCAGCGGCTTCGCTCGCGTCCTTTCTTAGCGGATGCCTACATCATAACATCTACCTGCATGCCAAATTTCAGCCCGATCCGTCCAGTGGTTTGGGCTGTGCGTTGATAGATCACTATGTCAGTCAGTCAGTCAGTCAGTCACCTTTGAGTTATATATATTTAGATATCATCCTAAGTACGAAATGGGTTCCATCAGACAGCTACAGGAAACGAGGAAGACCAAAAACGAGATTTAGATTTATTTTTAGATAATGTACCCATATTTTTTATTTAATCAAAAAAGTAATTCACAAAGATACAGAGTATCTAAGTTCCAGAGTGGGGGCTTGTGACGTCACCCCTGGGCTTTGCGTGAAAATCTTACAAATCCGTGACGTCATCCGAAATTTAAACGAGCTGTATCTTCGTGTTTTATTGAAAATTGTGTTTTATTTTGTTTCTTATAGAAAAGAAAAAATGTGTGCAATATTTTTAATAATCTAACCGATGGGCCAAATATAATTTTTCAGTCATCTTGCCTATACTGGAAAAAAAAAACGGGCAAGTGCGAGTCGGACTCGTACATGAAGGGTTCCATACCACCGTACAATGTTTTAAAACGCTGAAGAAACACGTTTCTTGTATGACGACCCCCTTTAATTTGTAACTTTTTCTTATTTTTAGTATTTTTTGTTATAGCGGCCATAGTAATACATAATCGGTGAAAATTTCAAGTACCTAGTTAATGCCATTATAAAGATCTAGTTAAAAACGCTAAAAAAACACATTTTTTGTATGACGACCCCATTTAATTTTCAACTTTTTTATTTTTAGTATTTGTTGTTATAGCGGCCACAGTAATACATAATCGGTGAAAATTTCAAGTGTCTAGCTATTACGGTTCAAGAGATAGAGCCCTGTGACAGACGGACAGACGGACAGACAGACAGACGGACAGACAGCGGAGTCTCAGTAATAGGGTCCCGTTTCCACCCTTTGGGTGCGGAACCCTAAAAAAGGAGGCCTTTGCTCAGCAGTAAGACATGCATCGCTAATAAAATAAAATCATCTTATAGCGTTTACACATAACGCCGCCGCGGTAGCAGTTTTCGCCGCTAAAGTGCTGTGTACACAGATTTAGTAACACACGATGCTGCCGCGGCGGCGGCGTACTGTGTAAACGCTCTTAGCGTTCCCGGTTGCATATTTAGCTGTACTGCTTCCCTTAGCATCAGTTGCTATGCTCCTGTGCGGCAAGGAATGACCGGAAAATTCGTAAGGAAATTTTGTATTGAGACTAGAGGATTAGTCGTAATGCCGTAGTAGACATCAACATTTTTCTACATTCGAGACCGACTAAATAATTGTCTTCCAAGTAGGCCTAGCAATTATAATTTAGTCCTACTAGTATGTCTAATAGAACACGACCATTTGTCCCAATAGACCTACTAATAGTACCGAACCTGAAACTTAGGAAGTTTGTCATATTATTAATTTATTTCTCAGGACTTTTACTTCTTAGTCCTTAATAAGAACCAACTAAGTTTACCTATTTTTTTCAGATGATTTTGATAGCGCCTTTGAAACTGCGCGTGAACTCAACCGTAAAGGTATGTTATATGAAATGAAAAATCTTTTAACATGATATTTAAAAAAGTACTAATTAGCAATGGTAATCTGAAACATAATATTAATAAAAAAAATTACCTACTATTCATGCAGGACACAAAGTTAATCACAAAAATATATTTATTTTGCAGCAATGCAGGAAGAAGGTCAACTACAGCTAGCAAACTCACAAGAAAGTTTAACAGAAAATCAGCACTCTAAAGGGTTTGAAGTAGGAGAAAAATCTGCAGAAAAAAAGCAAAAAAATGAAAATGAATCAGAAAAAGTTTCTAAAGAAAATGAACAACTAAGTGAAAATAAGTTACAAAAAGAGTTCACCGATAATCAACAAGAAAATGAAAATAAGTTAGAAAAAAATCTAAATCAAAATATGGTTGAGTCAGAAAAAGATTCTGCAGAAAATCAGCAGCATTGTGAGAATGAGTCACAAGAAAACCAACAAGAAAATGAATTCGAAGAAAATCTACACCAAAATGCGGTTGAGTCAGATAAAGGTTCTGTAGAAAATGAGCATCAAAGTGACAGTGAGTCAGAGGAAAATCAGCAAGATAGTGGAAATGAATTAGGAGAAAATCAACATCAAAATACGATTGAGGCTAAAGAAAATTCTGTAGAATATTCTCATATGTTATATAACAGTTGGCAACCAAGTATGACTGATTCTGATTCTGAAGAAAATTTAGATGAAAGTTCAGATGAAAGTTGGCATGCAAGTGCGGAAGAATCAGAACAAAGTTCCGGGAAAGAATCAAAAAATAAAGCACAACGACCTACAAAGAGAGCAACACATGAAGAAACTAAATACCATGTGAATCAGAAAAAACGTAAACTGATGAAAACTTCATATCCTAATTATTTAGATACACCTTCTACATCTAAAGCTGTAAGTCCAACATACCCCAGTCAACATACTCCACTTATAAAAAACCTATACAGAAAAAAGGAGAAAAGAATAACAGCAAGAAAGTTTCTAAAAAGACTATCTTCTATTTATAAGAAACTCGAGTATGAATTTGGTGAACTAGACAAACATTTGCAGTCCCTAGGCAGTGTTTCTAATAAGCTTACCGAGTTAAACTCAAATTTTATACATTTAGTTGCGCTATCACTTTTTGGAGACGATAATATGGATTCAAATAGTTCTTCAAAATTAGAATCAGAAAATAATTATATTTTTCAGACATCTGAAATGATAAATAAATATATGCCAAATGATAAACAACAAAATAATGATAACGTGCAAGCATACGAATATCCAGATAATACAGATAAATCAATGAAGTGGACTTTGACAAACGAAGAATTTAAACCGAAGCCAGGTTTTATAGAATTGTTGCCTAGATCTGGTATTTATGTAAGTGAAGAACGATTGCAGGAATGTATAAAAGAAGCTGAATATACCCGTTATGAACACAGTTTTAACAGACTAGCTAAATTGCTGCTGTTCGAAATATTCAAATCTGAAGCTATAAGGAAATGCAGCCTGTTTCCTAGGAAAAACAAAACGGGAAAACTCAGATTAGATCATTATGCTAGCTGTATTCTTATGCTTTATGTCAAAGATTTTTGTTCACGACACAATTTGAGTGAAAAAATGGATGAAACATTGACTATAAAGGCCATTCAAAAGAAAATGTACGATTTTAAAAACAAATGTATAGATGAAGAGCGGTATGGCGGCATCAAGTATTACAACAACTAAGCATACTTTGCCCCAACTTGTGAAATTTCAACTACATTTACAAACCCATAATTTAGCTCATGTTCGGGGTTATACATGTTTTAATTTATTTATTGGGAAGTTATTTCAATGCTAAAAACTATAAAACTAATTTGGATATATTTAAACATGTAACCAATAATAAATAATGATAAATATGTATAAATCACAGATGTAGCTAGCCCCAAAGTATTTTTTAATTTTTTTGTTAAATGATACTAACTCAACGGTACTATTTTTATGATAAATAATATTTAGATAAACAATAAACACCTAAGACCCAGGATAATTTGAGAAATGCCATTTTCCAACTTGCCCTGGCTGGGGATCGAACCCAGAATCTTCGGAGTGGCGGACTAGCTTGTTACCTATTACGCCACGGAGGTCATCAATAGAATTAATAAGCCCGAGAGTGAGCTAAATTAGTATAAATTTAATTTGCATTTTTTTATAATAATAATCACTTGGTCTACAAGCAGCGAGATATTCGAGTTTTTTTATAACTCCTATATCTTGGCAACTACTTTATTTGGCTAATGTTTGGTAATCTTAATATTGATTTTTATTTTCTTTCTACATTTAAGAGCCCGGCTCTTGTTGGTCCCACTGTATGGGAGAGTTATAATATCTACTATAGAAGTTGCATAATGCAACTTAAGAATTTTGTTCATCAACTTGTTAAAATTGACATTTGTTGACTAAACTTGTTGAAAAAATGTAAAAATCTAAACAATATTGTGCGATCAGAAATTCTTAAAGAATCTATTTATGGTTTTGTAAGAAAATACAACACTTATTTGTTCCTCGATTCATCCATATTTCACCTCATGATGGATTGATCCAATGAAGTGACTTAAACTAGTATCTTACACATTTTATGATTTTTAATATTTTTATAGTATATTACTAAGGACCATTTAATTGTATCATTACATCATTTTTATATCTCTTTGAATAAATAGTAATAAATGAATATAACGCATTGTTATTTTTTTAGTAAAGGTACTCACCCAACGGTAACAGGTTCATATTTGTTGCAAATAATTTTAACGTGTGACACCAAAAATTGACATCTAAGATTTTTTTAATGTTAATTTAGCTACATAAGAAGGAGTAAATGAACAGAAAGTGCTGTCAACTAAACAGCTTTACTTACAGACGGCTGACATGCGCCAATTGCAGAATGAGCCTTAAATTTTCTCAATTAAGAGGCGGATTTATTCAAACAGTTAAATCCGGGGCCGAAACAAAACGTGATTGCTCGACGACTTATAATTTAATGCAATTTTATTTCGGGATGGTCCAATTGTAAAAAAACTAGCGGGAAGAAAGTAGAAGGCTTTACTCCGTGTAATACTTCGCTCTAGAATGTGAATACGCTACCGCTTTATAATCTAACTAGCTGTGCCTGCGACTCCGTTCGCGTGGTTGTCGGAACGTAATGTTATATAGCCTAAAGCCTTCCTCTATAAATGGACTACCCAACAAAAAAAGAATTTTTCAAATCGGACCATTAGTTCCTGAGATTAGCGCGTTTAAACAAACAAACAAACAAACTCTTCCGCTTTATAATATTAGTATAGATATCACGGCAACTATTAGACCCATATGGCTCATGTTTATACTTATGTATCAAGAGTTCAGAAATTCTTTGCAGAGTCATAAATTGAGTTATATAAAATATTTATTTTTATATTATATGTAGTAAATATACTATATAAAGAATACTTTAGGTAGCGTAGTGTTTAAGCTTTAATATTATACTTGTTTTTTTCATTGCTCTGTACGTACTTCTGCCTTCCTACTAAAGTAACTGTCCTCTGCCCTACTGGTCGACTTAAAGACATCCCTTCTGGGATAAGTCCACTATTTGTAACATTACCTTTGTTATTTTATTAAGTGTAACTATCGTTGATGTACAATAAAGTTTTTTTAAATAAATAAATGTAAGTAAGTTAGGACTTGAGAGTATTGGAGTAGCTGGTAGAATAAAATCCACTCCAAAACTTCCCGTGGATATCGTATAAGGCGACTTAAAAAATACAAGCTAAACAAAGCTTAAGTCAGTTCAAAATGCAAAAAATATGTTTTTTAATCGAATCTTTATCCAAATACTTAGCTCGATCAGAACAGCAGTGTTCATAAAATATCAGCCCTCTTATATCTATCATAAGGTAAGTAATTTTTATTTAACATTACCTTTGATTTTGATGTTACCTCAGCTCTATTGTATATGATGGCAGACTTTCGCTTATGCGCTCCACGACGTTTGACTCGCAGTTGCCTATGGTTTGCTCTCTGTACCATCAATCTTCTTTTAGAATTTGCGCGGGATGAGAAGCAGCTGAGCTTAATTTCTCCCAGAGCAGTATAACATCGGTTGAACAAAATAATCTAAAAATATAACTAAAATAGAAAAAACATGTTATACCTTGCTGTGGCAGCAGAGTATGTAGAATTGTAGTTACATCTCGTCACCACCCCACGGGTGTCGACAGAGAACGGCCAGCAGCATCTTCTGTGCAGTGACTACTGTACCGTACTGGTTTTCTTTCGAACTCTTTCGACATTACTGCATTAAGACTTAGGAACGCGCTTCCTGAATCCATTCGAACTGCTCCTAGTCGCGCTAGCTTTAAGACAGTTGATTAAACACTTCTTGGCCAAGTTATAAGTGTAATAAAAGTAAATTTAAGAATAGCTGTAATAAAGGTTAAATAAAAATAAGGACTATATCATCTACTGCACTCACCAACCCGCCTGCCCAGCGTGGTAATTATGGGGAAATTCTCCTTTTATTCGTGCAACTGTGGACTGACATATATAGAAAAGATTGCATCTCTCAACGATGTTCCTCGCTGCCGCTTGTGGCTTGTACCCCGAAGGGTGCAAAATCCTGTCATGCAGCCCACTGCCCGGCCCTTCGGTTCGTTAAAGATAATATGGGGGCTGACGGCTGCACTTTTGGGGGACACGTCGCATTTTGACACCACGTTGGCAAGATTTTGAACAGACTTTGAAAGGAACATCTTCGAAACAAACTTGGTCTCCTTTTTAGCCAAAAAGTAGTTAAATTAAAATAAATGACTATTTATATTCTCTTTCAAGTTCATATTTTGGCCCTCAAAAACCAGTTACCTATATGCCTAGAAACATACAATTTCTTTGAAATCTCAAAATTTTGCCGAAATCTGACATGTCGTTTCAAAATAAAAGCTTGACTACGTTTGTATGGGAAAGTCTAGGGTAAGCACTCTTAATAGTTGTAACTATATATAATTATCACACCAACAAAACCAAAAGAGTGTAAAAGAACGAAAAAAAAATGTATAATGTCAAAACGAGTTCCGAATGGTTTGTTTTCCTATAATGGTTTGAAATCTTAAAAATAGGCCTGACTAGAACATTTCCTTTCTTCGACATGGGATAAATCTTTTATGAGCTTTAAAATTCCAATTTTTGAAGGCGTACATAATTCTGAAATCTCATCGAGCAACTCCGTATTACTCCCCTACACCCAAAGAGGGTCGCAACTTGCAAGTCAAGAGCAAGCAAATCGTTACATCGTCATAAACCCTTAGGACAACAACCCCTGCGACACTAAGTTATTG
Source organism: Acrobasis repandana (assembly GCA_963576875.1). Taxonomy (NCBI): domain Eukaryota; kingdom Metazoa; phylum Arthropoda; class Insecta; order Lepidoptera; family Pyralidae; genus Acrobasis; species Acrobasis repandana. The sequence goes on along the minus strand of OY756230.1, from coordinate 1,069,190 downwards.
GACAAATCCCGGCCATAAAGCTTGTTGGGACCGCTCATGATAAACGCCCGGCGGTGCAACCTGGAAATTTCTAACAATTAGAAAAATGATTGTAATAAGATGTTATTGGTAAGTAAACAAGTTTTGCAACGCTTGCCAGTGCGTGATCGCCATTCGAGAACCTTTTTGCCCCATCGGCTATCGGTTCGTCACGCTGTGTCCCGCCCACTGCCACTTCAATGAGCAAATCCGCTATAGTCCAGTCATTTTAGGGATTTCACCTCGGAATTCAAGATAATAAGCTGTAAGTTCGTACAAACCTTCATTTTGACATCTTAAAACTTGTCTCAAAATCTCCCTACGATAGAGTGGTCGCGACCATGGAGTCCTGGGGTCAAAGGTCAAAAAATCGACTTTTTGAACGTTTTTTAGTTTTACAAAAAAACTTTTTAAACAAAAGTTGTAGAGAATTTATTCCTCTACAATATTTGTAATAAATAAAAATAGCGAAATACCGATAGGAACCGAGATATTGGCGAAAAACGTACAAGAAGTAAATTTTTTGACCTTTGACTCCCAGGAATCTATGGTCGCGACCACCTTATCGTAGGTAGATTTTGAGACAAGTTTTAGGATATCAAAATAAAGGTTTGTACGAACTTACAGCTTATTATCTTGAATTCCGAGATTTTGTCTGTATTTTGGCTAAAATGAGTGGACTACTACGTCAATGACTTTTGTTCTATTACAAATTTCCTCATTTCTGATTCGATCACGCAGTATAGAGAAACACTTAACATAGCCCACTCTATGGCTTTAAGCCAGTGAAGTGACCTTGACCCTTCCTATTGAGACCCATAGTAAAGGACAAATGCATAGTCAATGCCTAAACCACTTGTCTGTGGTGGAGACACTAAGTAATAAAACATTTTTTCGATAATAAAATTATATTAAACTTATCAACATGTTATTATGCCCTGCCCTTAGATAACGTTTTCCGAGGCAATCAATGTTAGTAATAAGGAAAATATTTCTTTTATTTACAACTCAAAGGTTACAAGTTTCATCAGCAACAAGCATCGTCATAAAGCAAATATAAAAGTTTTTAACCGACTTTAAAAAAAGGAGGAGGCTATCAATTCTATCCGTATGTTTCTTTTTCATTTTTTGATATATATGTTACGCGATATCTTCGCCAAATATAAACCGATTTTGATCATTCTTTTTTATTTGAAAGCCTTTTATACCAAGTCAGTTCCATATTTATTTGGAAGACATATATAATATAATATATAGGGACAAATCACACTGATTAAGCTATCCCCAAAGTAAGTTCTAAACTTGTGTTATGGGATACTAACTTAACGATACTATATTTTATGATAAATACATATATAGATAAACACCCAAGACCCAGGACAATTTGAAAAAGGCCATTTTCCAACTTGCCCTGGCTGGGGATCGAACCCAGAACCTCCGGATTAGCGGTCTAGCGTGTTAACCATTATGCCATGAAAGTCGTCTGATGTCAAGACATGATGAAGAACTTTCGAGATATGGAATCGAAATACGAAAAATAATTTTTGGCCTCCCATACAAGTTGACCGATCAGCAGAGCAGCTGATCCAAGTTTTTATAGAAAGCCAAAAAATATTTTTTCTATTCAGATATATGTTCCTTGGGGAAACTTTTTCAGTACCATAAACTGAATATACCCTTAAAATAGTTTCAGTATATTTTCTTAGACCTTATATAGTAGAGGAAGGTAGCCCATATTGACATTTCATCATCATCATCATCATGTCGTGTCAATCAATCTAGGTTCATGTCAATTAAAGATGCAGCTAGAAAAATGTTATTATTCCATTTTCCGCCTTCACATCCACTATTGTGTAAAACGTGGCATTTGGGTGTAAAGGGATGAATCTGCAAGCTTTCTCCAAGAGTCGTTTCTCCTTTGGACTGATCACCAACAGGACAGTTCGTTTCTAAGAGATTCGCCGTCAAAACTTTTCACATATGGACTTTTTGCCGACAGGATGGTTCATATTATGAGTGTTTCGACGACAGAACTTTTTCACTTGACTTTTCACCGAGAGAACCTTTCATCTCTATATACGTTTCGCCATGTCATCCTAACGAATTAGGATGTTATTATTAAATAAATGATGCTTTTACTTTTCCAGGCTGGTCTCGGACATAAACTTAGAATGTACCAGCTGTTCTCCTCGTGCAGATCGTAAAAGCCGATCGGGGTAATGGGAGAAATCGCGAATCATGTTAATAGGCGATGCGGCTACCAACCCATCACTATTTTGATTCTTTTTCCACCTTTTCGCTCACGAGGACGCTAAAAATGGCCTTTGGGTCTTGCGGCCTTATGATCTGTCTGCTTAGGGCTACAAGGCCCAAAATGCTGTCAGCCCCGTTAGAGATAAATAAATAAATAAAATAAATATATAGGGACAAATCACACTGATTGAGCTAGCCCCAAAGTAAGTTTTAAACTTGTGTTATGGGATACTAACTCAACGATACTGTATTTTATAATAAATACATATATAGATAAACAACCAAGACCCAGGACAATTTAAAAAAGGCCATTTTCCAACTTGCCCTGGCTGGGGATCGAACCCAGAACTAGACTAGCGTGTTGACCATTACACCACGGAGGTCGTCAAAACGTGATAAAAACGTGATAGTGTATAAATAAATATGTATACACATATACGGACAAATCACACTGATTCAGCTTACTCCAAAGTCAGTTCGAAACTTGTGTTGTGGGATACTAAACTAACTCAACGATACTATATTTTATAATAAATACATATAATAAATTAACAAACAAGACCCAGGTCAATCTGCCAATTCCATCTTGCCCTTTCGAGGATCGAATCCGGGACCGCCGGTGTGACAGCCCGGCATGATGACCACCATAGCCACAGAGGTCGTCAAAATACGTATGCATGTAGTTATAGTATACGAAAGTATTATTTAAACCAACTTGTTCAATCTAAATTCATGTTATGTGTGGGCAGCATATATGTGAACAAATAACTGGAGGACTTGATAGGCATGAGCTGATAAAGTAGTGCGTCAACAACTGAGTCATCTACCTACATAGCAATAAAACTTTAGAACGTAGTATCATTTTGCAATATAAATTCTTCGATCATATATTTCTTTACATGCACAGTTGCGGCCTCAAAATGGCACCGACAAAACAAGGCGAAAAGGAGTCGAATAAAACAGCATTATCACAGAATAGGACATTAGTACTCCGTACAGAAGTCTCACTCAGCAGAGAAATTCAAAGAAATATCTACTCAATGTGGTTTTTGATATGGTTTAATTTAACTCACGTCAGAACTCAGCACCTTTTCGTTAAGATACCGGTGATACACGGAACTCAAGCCTTAACTCAAGTAAGGTTTATTAATTAGCACAGCAACTCAAGCTCGCACTTAAGACCGAACTCAAAGTTGAGTGCGATTTATTAATACGGGCCCTAGACGTCCATTGCAATCCAATTTAAGTCTTATTACTCTGGACTGGACAAACGATTCGTATAACTGAATTTACCACTTGGAGGGGCCGCCGCGCTCTTAGTAATAATGTAGGTAAATTTTCGATACCTAAACGGGGAGTGACACAGGCCTGGTATTATGCCTTGTTTTAGTGTAATAGAATTAGACTTCATTTTCTAATACATTTGTTTTGGATAAGTATGTTTTGTATCAATTCTGCTGAGTCTTATTTGATTGCTTTATCCTGTCATCATACCAGAAGATAATATGTAAAAAACTTAATACGGATTTATTTACATGCTTATCTCAGTTACTTAAGGTGTAAATTAGATTAAACTGTATGACACAATTTTTTTTTCGAATACTTGAAGTTAATAATAATTAATAAATATATAAGGACAAATCACTATGATGCAGTAAGCTCCAAATTAAGTTTTTTGAACTTGTGTTATGGGATACTAAGTCAACGATACTATATTTTAAAAATAAATACATAATTATTTACACTTTGCAAGTCTATTGTTCGGTGTTATAAAATATCAGAAACCTGCTTATTTATTTGAGAAACTGGTATGGAGTCGCACAGTATATGGGGAACGAACACGCGCCTCTAGGTATTTACTCTTCATGCCCCGTCATTTTTCCGCTGCTTTCCGCGGCAGTTTTAAATACGCCGCTACCAAGTGCTGGAACAATTTGCCTCCTCCACTTCGGTGTACACAATCAGTCCAAACCATTAAAACCAAACTAAGAGGCATGTTGTTACAGGCACAAATTTCACAGCGGCAGCAAAAAAAACTAATTTCGAAAGGATTTTGCATTGACTGTGCGTTGAAGTCAACGTTGCTAAAAAAACCTACCTATATTATTCATTTTATACCGTATTTATTTCTTTAGTTATTTCTGCTCTCTGTACACATTTACGCTTATTAATCTTATCAATTCGTATATATTTATCCTATCTACTTATTTTATAGACACACACACACATACTATTTACACATAAACCACACTCGCCCGTGAGTCACATATTACATAAGGTCCATTGAAAACCAGCGTTGCGGTAACATCATCGTGACCGCGACATATGCTGAATGGGTCTTTTTGCCAAAAAGGAGAAACCACACCACGCTATGGCAATGCTGCACAAATGTATGAAATAAAGGGGACAATTATTATTATTATTATTCTTTTTTGTCCTTTATTCTATCTCTATAAAATTTCTGTTTATTTGTTGTGGTATTTCTTTTTGGCAATAAAGTTCTTCTATTCTATTCTATTCTATTATATAGATAAACACTCAAGACCCAGGACAATTTGAAAAAGTTAAGTGAAGTGTTTACATATAACTATGTACGTATGGACGCAACTCCCGTACGCTATATAGAATTACCTCGCGGGGGCAATATTTTGTTTGATTTTATTTTATATGGAACTGTGCATCTACAAAAATATATGATCGAAGTATAAATTAAAAAATAGTGTGCTATTTTACAGGCACTGATTTAAAGAGGCAGTTGTAAATAGCAGTTTTGGTAAGTAATAAATTGTAAATGGCATGTTTAATAACTAGTTCAGCAGTTAAAACTAAGCAGTAAAGTAAACAAAAATGAGTAATAAAAAATAATGAACTGGATCAGTGAATATATAATTGAGCAGGAAAAAAATTAAATGGGCGGTAAAAAAATTGAACGAGCGGTTCTATAGGTTTTCCCTAACCTAGTAAAATGGATAAAACCGACCTAGCACTCGCTGGCCGCTACCGCGGCACGCTCGCTTCGCTCGCTCGCCTCGTGCGTGTGTTGGTCGCAGTTCTAACCTAACCTATAGGTTTTTCCGAACCTAAAATGAATAGAACTAGTAATATGATAAAAATAACCGACTAATTGATTTTTTTATTACTGTTCATGTTTTTCTATCGCAGTAATTAATCAACCGCCATTAAATTAAATAACTGCTTAATATGTTTTCCCACTGATCATAATAACATCTCGAATATTTAAATAACAGCTCAAAAAATTAGTTCCCTATTTTAAACCGCGTTTCTCGTTAACCTTGGCATTTGGGTCTTGCGGCCGCTGGCTCTACCATCCCGTTAGGGATAAAAACGTGATAGTATAGTGAATACTATATAGTCAAAAACATTACCCTCCCTTTTGAGTTTACCATAGTAATATAGGCTTCTACGATTTGCGCGGGAACAGAGGCAGCTGGTACATTCAAAGTTTTTTCTTTTCTCTCATACCAGCATGGGAAACCTCAAGGCATTCAAAAAAGGATGGTCGAGTCCAGTTAACTAGTAGTTAGTTCCTGGTCGAGACTCATATTAGAAGGAGACAAATGGAGGAAGATTAGAACAAACTTTACCCTAAAATGCACTTCAATGTCACTAAAATATTTATTTTAAATGTATATTTTGAATACCTAATTGATAATATGCTATAGCGTCGAAAATTTGCTTTTATCAGCACCACCTGTAGTTTGACTGGTAGAGAAGGCCCTGGGCCTTAAGTCCGGTATTACATGTTTTGTAATAAAGTTAAACAAATAAAATAAAAAAAATGCATCATTAAAGGTTAGCAAAAAAAGAAAATAATTACATCGTCTAAAAAAATGTTGCAGTGCAGTTTATTGGCGCTTCTTATGTTCTATTCTAGCGGCTAGGAAGCGGAAACTAAACTATCGAGCAAATGTCACGTAGAAAAGATAGTATTATAACTAATTGATTTTTCAACAAAAGAAGCAACCGACTTTTTTTTGAGAAGTTTCTTCCATATCTCCAAACTTCTTCATCATGTCTTCACCAAAATATTTTTAATATGGGACCAATTTGATAGTAAAAGTTTTCAAATAAAAAAAATTTGACAATTGGCGAAGCTATCGCGTAACAAACATACATAAAAAATAAATAAAAAAAAAACATACAGTCAAATTGATAACCTCCTCCTTTTTTGAAGTCGGTTAAAAACGGAATCATCAAAATCGGTTCTCAAATGGCAAAGATATCGCTTAACATACATAAAAATAAAAAAACATAAAAAAACCATACGGGTCGAATTAATTACCGCGTCCTTTTTATAAAGTAGGTTTAAAAATATAATTAATGTCCACACTAAATAGAAGCCGCTTGGTGCGTCAACATAGCGAGCTACATTGTTATGTAGCTAAAAATAACGATAAGCGCTCATTTTATTTAGTGCTATTGAGACTTAAAGAGTCTGTTTTATAGTCAAAATAAACTATCACGGATGTAATACTCGAACTATCTTTATCTAGAACATCCCCAAGTTCTTCGGTTGCCTGGAAGAGAGTACAGTTTCGATAACGCCGCCTTTTGATTGATATCTGCTTTATGATATATATTATTCTGTATCATAATGTTTGGGTAAGACTTATCAGACTAAACAAAAATAACAAGACAATGTAAATTCACCAAAAATACTTTTTATGATGTTAATTCTATCTCCAGAATATTTTCACAATGTTTGCACCGTGACAACACAAAGACAATAATAACAGAATTCGAATGCATCATTCTTAATATAAAATTCATGCCAGCCAGTACAAAACTTATAGTAAATTATGGAGGTTTTAACAGTTTGGTGCAATAAAGATTTTAACTAACTATCGTGGAAAATACACTAAACGTCTAATTTGTCCAAGTCTTCAATTGTCCAAGTAAAGTCAAAAGTATACTATGTATCTACCAATAGCGCAGTCAATAACTCATTGACCCGGTGGGAATACGAATAGCACTTTCATTAAGGAATACCATGATGGCCACCAATTAGATGGGCAACCACAAGTTGCTACAGTTTCAAGTCCGCTTATTACATTAAATTTATAATAAAGTTATATAAATAAATAATTAGCATTAAATGGACTGGTCACATGTTGCAGACGAGAAAAGTGGAGTAAAATTGTAGCGCAGTGGTATCCAAGTGACGGCAAAAGAAGCCAAGGAAGACAATTAACAAGATGGGATAAACTCAAATTGACAGTGGGTCCAAATTGGAGAAGCGTTACAAAAGATGAAGAACAATCGAAATGGTTAGAAAAGTAAGTAAGATATATTTTATTTGTACACCAAGAATAAAATTTACACAAAAAAAGACAAATTAAAAGTACAAATGAGGAGGTCTTTGTCAGGAGGCACGCTAAGCCTAGAGACATCTTATAGGGAGAATGGCAAGGTAAGAAAAACAACCTGAGTTCAGGATAAACGGCTATTTGTTAGTTAGATAGATGGAAATGGCACGAGCTCTTCTGTGCTTCGAATGGTACGTTAAGTCGTTGGTCCCGATTGTCATCATTACATGAAAATCAACAAGCCTTCAGTTGCATTTAGGCACTTTAAAAAAAATCTGACACGTTGGCCTCTTATACACATAAAAAGTTCACATCAAAACATTTAATTATTTTTTACTTAAACAAAATTTCAGCTTTGGTCACTCAGGATGATGTAAGGCTTCTAACGAGACCTCCAAGACTTTCCAATTCGTTCAGGAAGTAATCATTATTATCAGGTCTTTTTTTGTTTCCACTGCAGGAGCACGACCCTCTATGTACTACCAGAGTACTTGTTCAGAGCAGTCAGAGGATTTGGCCTACACTCTCCACGCTGACCAGACGGGTTGGAGAGTCAGAATAAAAACCTCTCATACATACATGAACCGAGAAAATACCTATTACAGTTACAGTAGTGCAAAAATAATACAATCATCCACGCTATCACCAAGTGAACAAGAATGTGGAAAGATGACGCAATCTACAGAAATACGCGCCAATAAAAGGCCAGCTGCGCCTGTGCTGCGCAGACGCATCGTGGCCGCTCGCTATTGGTCGAATTCTTCGCTTGAAATCAAGTTTCGCTCAGACACGAATCGACACGATCAAGTTCGTTCAATGTCATCGAGTCATAAGCAGTCATGCGCTGAATGTGTGATCGATTTATTTTGCGACTCGACGGGAACTTGTGTCGATTCGATGGCCATACAAATGTTGCATAATACAATTTGCTTACGTACATATCACGTCTTTATCCCTAATACGCAGACAGAGCATTTTGAGTCTTGCAGTTCTAAGCAGACAGAACCCAGGGCCGCAAGATTCATAGGCCACTTGTAGCGTGATGGTGGGCGAGAAGGTGCAAAAAGGAATCAAAATAGTGATGGGTTGCTAGTTGCTGCAACCCATCACTAACTTGCTAATGATTTGCATTTTCGCCCATTCCCTCGATAGACTCTTACGATCTGCGCGGGAAGAGAAGCAGCTGGTTTGTGCATTTTAAGTTTTTTTTCTTTTCTCTCAGACCAGCATGGAAGAGTTAGTTACTTACATTACACATTTGTACATTTATCCATATATCGTCTAACAAAATATACTGAACCTATTTTAAGGTTGGATTCAGTCCATGATACTGAACAACTTTTCGCAAGGAACATAGGTATCGAAATATGAAAAATATTTTTTGACTTTTCATGCAAATTGGGATCAGCTGATCGGTGAACTAGTCTGGGAGGCTAAAAATAGTTTTCATATTTCGGCTTGTTCCTTGGGGAAAATTGTTGTGTAATGGACTGAATTCATTCTTAAAATAGTTTCAGTATATTTTGTTAGACCCTTTATCACACCATTCACACTTAAATTATCACGTCTTTATTTCTAACGGGGTAGACAGCGCCTAGGGCCGTTAGACCCAATGGCCACCCTTAGCTTAATAGTGGGCAATTTGTCACAACTAACGTGAAATGAAGCATTATTAATATTTAACTGGAAAGTCACCGCGGTCAGTTCGCAGTCGCCTTGAATTGAATTGAATCATCAATAGAGCACTCAGCCGCTAAAGCTGCTATAACCACAGAAGACAGTAAAAGTTTGCATATGGCTATTGGCTACATGGCTATACTTACAAGATGTATAAGTATATCATGACATGACATTTACCTACTTAAATACCTTGTAGACCTATATGTATGTGGGTGTATAAACGCCGGTATTTTTGTTCCACAATGCTCGTATCTTTTATAAGAGCTGCATGGAACTTAAGGCTAGATGTAGGTATTTAGTCAATAAAATTTTTAAGTTTAAACATGAGCCATACCTGTCAAGGAGTTGCCGAGATATGGGTTGAGCAAGTTCACAGCTAGGGACGAACCTATATTATGTTTAGATGCAAAAACGACAATAGATAAAAGATTATTTTTAATAAAGAACAAATATTGTAAAGGGTGGTTGACTCCATCGTTTTGAACAACTTTTCTCAATAAATGTATATCGAAATCCAATAAAGAATCACTTCCTATACAAATTGAAGTAAGTAGTCACGAACTCTAGTTGCTATGGAAAATAGGAAAATGAATGATTTTTTTGTACGTATTCTGATATAATTACATATTGATGGGAAAAGTTGTTCAAAATGATGTCATAGCGGCGAAACACATAACCCTCCTTTTATTCGTAGTCAGGTAAAAATAATCTTGTATAGCTCTTCGGAACGACCACTATTGAGAAGGAAACCAACTATTTTTAGATTCGAATGTTCTCGCGTCTTGCGTACTACTTTGCAATTCGATTTCTCTGGACTTTGCACCCCACACACTTCGGTCATAAATAATCGAATTCAGTCTGGCTGACTGCATCATGAATATTAAGTGTTATATATTAAACGTTTAAAATTTAAAACAAGGAGACGTGACACCCAGTACAATAATTGAGGATTTGTCAGGGGTCAGGGGGGTGTTAGTTATGATTTATTGGTTTGTTATTTGAGTTCTTGGTATGGAAATACATATAGTAGACAGTTTATAAACATGTAAGATTTAATGTAAGTAGTAACAGTAGTTTTTGTAATAAAGTTAAATATTATTGCACCAAAAAAACATATAAATAATATGTACAGTATTGGTATACAATAGGCGGCCTTATCGCGAAGGCCTTTGGGTGACAGAGATAGGCCATTCTCGTCCTCGGTCAAAATTAATTAATATCAGATATAATAATAAGGTAGAGTCATGAATTGAAACGTAAGTTGACGTAAGTTTTTTATCCGAACATGGAATATTTTTTAATTAGTGAACCCAACCAGCCAAAACTTGTTTAGGAAGGTGATCTCGTAAAATCAAGTACTAAAATGAACCGGTTATGGCATGCTTTCGACAACAAACACTGGTATTCCGAGAATGTCTTCGAGCTAACATCTCGATTTTAAACAAGATGACACTGAGAAACATTATTAAAAATAACAAGATTATAATTAAAAAAACGGGCAAGTGCGAGTCGGACTCGTACATGAAGGGTTCCGTACCACCGTACAATGTTTTAAAACGCTGAAAAAAACACGTTTCTTGTATGACGACCCCCTTTAATTTTTAACTTTTTTGAATTTTTTGTATTTGTTGTTATTGTGGTCATAGTAATACATTATTGGTGAAAATTTCAAGTATCTAGTTATTGCCATTATGAAGATCAAGTTAAAAACGCTGAAAAAAACACGTTTCTTGTATGACGACCCCCTTTAATTTTTCACTATTTTTTATTTTTAGTATGTGTTGTTATATCCGCCACAGTAATACATAATCGGTGAAAATTTCAAGTATCTAGCTATTACGGTTCAAGAGATAGAGCCCTGTGACTGACGGACAGACATACGGACAGACGGACAGACGGACTGACGGACAGACGGACAGACGGATAGACGGACAGACGGACAGACGGACAGACAGCGGAGTCTCAGTAATAGGGTCCCGTTTGCACCCTTTGGGTACGGAACCCTAAAAACTATGCAAAAAACTAATACAGATAATATTAGTTTTAATTATATATAAAATCTTGGCACATGGGCATTTAAAAAAATATGGCTCACAGCAATGAATGTATTCTGTGGCCATGATCTGTGTTATCAACTTCCGAGAATTGCCATGCACGTGCGGTCGGAAGCCCAGTCTAGGTGACCTATCTTTCAACGAGGCAGTCGCCGAAACACAAAACGTGCAAATTTCCAAGTCACCGCTCGCGTTCTGGTGCATCGTATTATTGAAACTGTCGCGTAAGCGATAATTTATATTCTTTTACGCAGAAAATTTCGAAAAATTGCCAATGGTCTTCTAAAAATTTCAAAGGAAATAAAAATCAGCGTTAAACGGAACTCATTCTCCATAACAAATTGGAAAATAATAATAATACATTTCTTTATTTACTTAAAGATTTCTACAGTTTTTAACAAGTTAGTTAAAAAGGTTGTTATGGGTAATACAAATTTGTTTTGAAACCCTGATTTCCAACATGGCCTTTTTCAAATTGTCCTGGGTTTTGGGTTTTCACTTATCTACTTTTTATAACAAAAGCGGCCAAGTACGAATCGGACTCGCTCATGAAGGGTTCCGTAGTAGCAAGTAACATAATATAAAAGTTCTAAAGGTAAATTGCGGTTTACGATTTATAACGTATTAAAAAATTACCATTGTATATAGGTACCACATTTTTTTCAGAATTATTTTAGTAATATTTAAAAAGTTACTGTGGGGGGACACCACAAATTTTAACTTTGTGTTAGATTATCCCAAGACGGTGGGGGTTTGATCTACATAGTTTCAAAGCAATTTTTGTTGCATTTTAAAAGACCTTTTCAATGATACCCTACACGTTCCGGTTAGTCCAATTTAATTTTTTTAATTCACTTCGTTGTATGGCTGAAAAAAAACATTTTGTCCTAATTTTAAAAACCAACTTTTGGAACTTCAATATCTATCTCTTCATCAATTTTGTGACAATCGGTGCAGTAGCGGCGGAGTACGAGACAGACGGACGGACGGACATGACGAAACTATAAGGGTTCCTGGTTGTGGACTACGGAACCCTAAAAAGGGCTAGGGCTAAAGGCTTTTGCCCAACTATGGGACCTAAATCGCTAAAAAAAAATTATTTCACCTACATGTACCTACTTATTATAAAATATAGTATCGTTGAGTTAGTATCACATTATACCAGTTTAAATTTACTTTGGGGCTAGCTAGGGGCAATGTAATCTGTCTTAAAAAAAACAAACGACAACAAAAAAACACGAAAGTTTCTTTGATCCCGTAAATCATTTGTTCATGAGCCTTTAAAAATAGGTCTCCGGGCCTCGTGTATCGAATCGACGGATGTTGCTTTGCTCAGGCTTGCGTCATGCGCAATTCATATGATAATTGCAAACAAATAATATGGGAGATTCCAACTCAAGAACTCTGCTTCGGAGCCTGGGGTGAGCTTTGCGAATTTTTATTTAGTAAATACAGGGTTGGTAATATTGATCGACTATTTTAACGGTGAATTCAGTCCGTAATACTAAAAAACTTTGCCTAAGGAACATAAAGCGTAAAATGAATAAAAATGTTTGCTCAATGCTGCTGTCTCCCATACAAGTTGACCGATTAGCTGATCACAGTTTTTATGGAAGGCTTTTTTTATGAAATCATCAATGGCTTGTGTGAAACAGATGGTCACACTTTCTAGTGGTGACATGACTTTATACGAGCTTTAGTCTACTCGTATCTAATGTCTAAAATATGTACGAAAAATGTACGTAAACGTACGCTTAATACTTAAAAAAGTACTTTTTAGACTTCGCTGAAATCAAAAATCGACATTCCACAGCCAGGAAGTATTCTTTTTAGGGAGCGCTATATAATTCACTAAGTAGTATTCCACTTTTAGACTTTATTATGGGCCAAGAACAGTGAAAGTGTGCTGCCATGCTTCAACTAAATATCTCGTCGTATTGAGGGCGGCTCAAAGCTTCATTTTAATCTGAAACGAAGCTAATCTACTATGCTTTATTTTATTGAAAATCAAACCAAGCTTGACAATGTACCACCCCGCAAACTATATAAAAATCCTCCCCGAGAACTAAGGGCGGACAAAGACGGGCCCTATCTTTCAACCTGAGCGCGCGCATTATTAGGGCGGCCTCGCATGCAGCGACGCGTAACGCCGATACTCTTCATGACTGATGTTCCTTTTAAACGGTACAAAGTGTTTGTAAGTCTATGAATAGATTCAGAGTTAGAACGGGTTAGATATGACGTAGTGTAAGAAGACCCAAAGGCCACATTTTTACGTCATGGTGTGACGGTTAAAGGGAATCAAAATAGTGAAAGGTTGCTAGCTGCATCGCCTATTATCATGATTGGGTTTTCGCCCATTCCTTCGATCTGCGTGGGAAGAGAAGCAGCTGGTACATTAGAAGTTTTACCTTTTTTCCTAGAGTCTCCTAGTAATTCATAAAGGTTGAAGGTAGTCCGCCAATCCGGAGGTTAGGATCGATCCCTATAGCCAGGGTAAGTTGGAAAATGCCCTTTTTCAAATTATCCTGGGTCTTGAGTGTTTATCTTTGTATAAGTATATGTATTTATTATTATAATATTGTTGAAGTTAGTATCCCATAATACAAGTTTAAACTTACTTTGGGGCTAGCTCAATCAGTGTGATTTGTCCGTATCTATTTATTTATAAGTAATGAAGAAAATATTTTTTGTTTAACTAAAAAAAATTACCATTTATGTTTTTAGACCATAAATTATAGGAATAAAAGACACCTGAATACAAAGCATGATAAACATAAATGAAATCACTTGAAAGAAAACAAATAAGCACGAAATTTCCCTAAACTTTGAAGATGCAATCAACAAACCTAAAATAAGAAACGATAAAATTAATTATTGATAACATCTCGCCCCTTTGCCATTATTATAACACCATCGCGTTCCGACTTTATTACTTGTAATACCTAATAATGTCGCTTAAAGTCGGTAATAACGCGTTTATATCACCTAATAATGGGCAGAGGCGGAATTGAGCGTTCAGGTTACGCTATCTCACGGAGGTTATACCACAGGTTATACATTTTACAGTGTGTTGCGTCGGTATACAACGTGGAAGGGACAATACCCGTAATAAATCGCACCACGGGCTATATTAGATCACTAAAGTATAATTAAATTAAAACAACCACTCGAAAAGCCAAAAAAATTTCGACCTTTCCATACAAATCGCCCAGGCGGCTGCACACTTTTGTGTGGAAATGCCGATTTTTTGTTTGGTTTTCAGGCTGTTATTTTAATTTCATTATACGAGTACCTACTATAAGGTATAGACCGTGTTTCAATTTATTACGAGTATGTCCGTTCCACGTTGTTTATGGAGTTTGTAAACTATTTGCAGACGGTTAAATACTGGCCGCTAAGAATAAAATGTCAACTGGCAGGTAAAAATAGAAAAAACAATTGTCTTTTGTTATTCAACGCGTGTTTGCAGTCAACGAGTTAAATTTGTAACGATGCTGCGTGCCACCTGCGTGCTGCATCTCTTCCAACCTCATTTCTTTCTCATCCTGTCCACTTTTCATTCCTCATTTCATTTCAAATTTCATTTCATTCCATTTTCAAATCATTTCTCTCTCGGTCATCGCACATTCTACCATCATCTATCTTACTGTTCACTTCTGTTCCTACGTTCTGTCTGATCTATACTAATATTATAAAGCTGAAGAGTTTCTTTGTTTGTTTGTTTGTTTGTTTGTTTGTTTGTTTGTTTGTTTGTTTGTTTGTTTGTTTGAACGCGCTAATCTCCGAAACTACTGGTTCGAATTGAATAATTATTTTTGTGTTATATATAGTATAGGCTATATAACATCACGCTACGACCAATAGGAGCAAAGATATAGTGGTAAATGTGTAAAAAACGGGAGAAATTATTTCATCTTTGAAGCCTTCCGTTGCGTGCGCCGTGAAAACGGTTCAAGATACACAAAAAATATGTATTAAAGAATAATAGCTCTTTTAATGATCTAAAAAACAGTCCACGATAGTATATGTCTATCTTTTAAGATTAACTCACAAAAACCGTTTTTATGGTACCTAATTTGGTCGAAATAATTTGTTTAAGTTGTATCAACATAATAATATTAATCTTTATTCAAATAAATATGTTGTTGGTTAATAGTACTTCATCTATACTAATATTATAAAGCGGAAGAGTTTGTTCGTTTGTTTGTTTGTTTGTTTGTTTGTTTAAACGCGCTAATCTCAGGAACTAATGGTCCGATTGGAAAATTATTTTTTTGTTGGGTAGTCCATTTATAGAGGAAGGCTTTAGGCTATATAACATTACGTTCCGACAACCACGCGAACGAAGTCGCGGGCACAGCTAGTCTTATTATAATATAATATATATAGAAGTTATAAGTCATAAGTTGTGTGACAAATAAATTAATAATAAATTTAATATAACTGTCTAAAGTCTCTGTTCTCCACTCCATCTTCTTTTTTATATGTGGGAACTCGACTAAGAGCGCCGAGACAGGTGGAGGTCCCACAAATTTTTCAATTTAGGATAAATATATCACTTTTTGAAGGTCTAGGATTTTTTATTGTTTTTAGTGAAAAAGCCACTACTAGAGTTTCGGAACGACCACTGCTGGGAATATATAGAGTCTTCCGTTTGCAGGTTTGTGGTACGTTAATTTATTATTTAATATAGCTATTAGAAGTTATGCTAACGAAAGCTGTTCATGAAAAACGGCGGCAAATTAAAAAAAATACGCATTTATTTTACTTGAATTGAAATTGAACTATTTATTATCATATATGTGAAATTACATAGATAACAAAAAAGTTTGGAATAATGAGGCGTTTTCTTTAAAAAATATTAGAACAGTAAGTTAAGATAGATGGCACAGCAATAACTTATATCGGTCTGTCAATGTCAAATTCATTTAAAATTTTCATTGTGTGTTTGTTTTTGGATTTGACAGAACGATTTCAATGTTTTTATCTCTATTTTTTTTTTCACTGGAAAACGCTTTATTATAACAAAACTAAAAAGTATCAAATCAGCGTTGACAGTTCCAGATTTTTTTTAATGGCCGCGGTTTTTCGTTGGCCAGACTCTATTTTTTTATTCACACGATTACTGTTTTCTTTTTAAATCATTTAATACTACTACTTGCAATATTAATGTCACTTGTAGGCGGTAATAAAGCGTTTATATTACCTAATAAGGTGCAAAGACGGCATTTCGCGTTTAGAACTTCAGATTACGCTATACTGTCCCTACTTAACTCGTGAACTTACATCCTGTATAATACAGCGTAGTCTGAAAGGCCCTTAATCAGCATTTGGTTCAAATTGCGAAGGGTTGTGTTGCGTGAGGATTGGGCGTTAGAAGTAGCTTTCGTTACTTATGGGGTAAGTATGGGGTATACTTAGCAACGTTACATAATTTTGAATGTGGCTTGTTCATGAGATTCTGGAAGTAAATGGTGGTGAATTTGCTTTTTAGCTTTAAATACGAGATATTACTATACATTCCTTACGGTGTGGACAGAGCCATAGGTCACGAGACCCAAAGACCACTTAACAAAACTGAAGGACAATAGATTGAAAGCAGTAATCAGAGAACGTTCGTTCTTTTTCTTCATCTGAACATGTTCCCAGCTGCATCCTCGGTTGCGGGTGCGCTTTACCGCTTTTTTTTCCAAATTTAATATGCATATCAATGGTCACCAAGGATGCCAAAACTCTAGCGAATTGGAAAAGAAATAGCTGGAACAATTTAAACGATTTGGCTATAGTTTTACCACCGGACGCCTGCCTGACGTCAACCCTCTTTGGGAATGTTATTGTATTTAGTCGAATCTTAAGACATCTACGGGAAGAGATGGAGTGGCCTTATTCTGACCCGGAACCACACGGGTAACGGGATCCAACGGGTTCGTTGTTAATCAATAAGTACTTACCTAAGCATATGCAGTAACCACACAATCTATTTGTATCAATAAATTGAATTCATATTCCGTTTTTATTGGAGATTTTCACGATATAAAAGCAAGAAATTAAAAACATTCTATCTTAGTTGTCAGAAATATTCTTCTTCTTGTATTTAAGAGCGCGCTATTTATCGGTGGAGTGCTTTGCATGTCTCTCTTTATTTCTTTAACTTCTTAACCCTCTTATGTTTTTACATTTAATTTTTCCTTTTTTTCTTCAATAAAATATTCTTATTTTTACCATTATCAAATAGAAACGCAAAAAAAAACTAAATACAAACCTCAGAAAATAATTTGAAATCAAACTTAATTGAAACTGAAGCTAGAAAAAGCCAGCTGGAAACTAGAATGCAACGTCTAAACTTTTAAATGACCGGGTCAAACAAACACTGCAGGCTGCCTAGGAAGGCTCTCGTGAGAAGAGCACTAGATATCCACACCGGAGGACTTCGGGCTATTGCTAAAGTTTTAGACCAATTGTGGACGCCGATGTACGGACTCTATTGAACTTTATAATGGAATTCTTTACCTACTTTTAGAAACAAGAGCGCAATGCCTTAGGTGGAGTACAGCTAGCGAGTACGATTGCCCAGCGCATGTTTTTTTTTCTTTTGACTTTACACATAGAGGTTATTCAAGACACCAGATCTAAAGAGACTAGCCGTAACTTTTTCTTGTTAGTATAATTAAAAATTACCGATTACATACTATGATCTTCAGAAGATTTTTTGAAGTGAATACTTCTTTAGGCGCGTTGGGCATTTTTTAGAAATGGGAAAAAAACCATTGAACTCGCGACACTGTAACCGACACCACCTTGTTCAAGTGTTCACTTCTGTCGGCACTCTCGGAGTGCCCCTGCTTTTTTTCAACAAACAATACGAGGACCCTAAAGCTGTCGTCGAGGAAAAGTCAGCCGAGATAGAATCACTTATGGAAGAAAACTCCACACTTAAGACTTCCGTTCAAGACCTTAGTACGAGATTAGAATTGGTGGAGCAGCAGTAAAGAGACTGTAATGTCGAAATCAACGGTGTTCCCAAGAGCAGAACAGATAATCTCATCTTACCAACACGATTTTGAAAATTGCCAGCACGGCTAACTTTTCAATGTCGGATACGGATATATTGCACGTCACAAGGGTAGCGAAAATGGACAAAACCAGTTCCCGTCCACGTACTATAATCGCGAAGTTCCAGAGCACCCGACATCGGGACAACTTCCTTGCGTCGGTGGTGTACTTTAATAAGAAGAACCCAAAGGATAAACTGAACACAAAGCACTTGGGCTTAGAGGGCGCTAGCAACCCAACCTTACCCCCAGCAACAAATCTTTGCATGCCCAAACGCGGCAGATTGCGAAGGAAAATAAATATAAGTTTGTGTGGGTACGTAGTGGGCGTATTTTTGTAAGAAAAGATGAATTCTCTCAACCTATTCTTATTCGGAGTCCTGCAATTCTTGTAAAAATTAAATAAAAAATAGTTTGTTTTTTTATTGTACCACATTGTGTAATCTGTTACGCCTATTTTCTGTTATTTATGGATTTAGGTATCTACTATCAGAACACTGATTCCTGTTTGCACTAAACATAAGTATTGCGTAAGTTCTTTCCTAAATTGTTTAGGCTGCTCCTAGCAAAAAATTTATTGCACTAACCCTAAGCAATTCCTAAGTCCACTTAGGAAACTCTTAACTTTATGAGCCCGATTAGGAACCGCCTGAGTTTAGGCAACACTTAAGTTGTGTTTTTTTGTAATATGTGGATCATTTGTGTGACAAAATATTGTGTTTTGGTTTTGATTTAGTTAGGTCAAGCAATTTTTTTAAGTTTTGTAATAAAGTGGCATTTAAGTTCAAAGCTTCTTCAAAATCAGACAGATCGCATTCAACATGGCAGAGAATATATTAAATTTCTTTGAATTTTCAAAAGTTGATTTTTTATGATGAACAATACGTGAGAATTCGTACAACAAGACCACGACCAAACTGGTTCCAAAATTTCTATGAAATCGACTACTTCAAGTGGTACTGGATGTGCAAAAGAACAGTATTGTGGATATTAGACCTTGCCGAAATTTCGGAGTACACAAGTTCTTTTTCGTTCAAGGCAGAAGTAACCAAGCAGAAGTGGCGCCCTTCATTTGAAATAAATTGTTAACTCGTAAATATGGTGCAAATTTCCATATTTCTCAATGTGAGGCACTAAATAGCCCTTAAAATTATTTTATGAAATGCCGTTGAAACTATTATTGGTGATCCATCTAGCTTTAAAACTAGACGGACTAATGTAAATTCTTTCAACGGTGGTTCATAAAATAATTTAAAGGGCTATCTAGTGCCTAACATTAAGAAATATGGAAATTTTCACCACATTTACGAGTTCACAATTTATTTTAAATGAGGGCGCCATTTTAAGGTCATTTGCTTATAACTTCACCTTATGCTTATTTTTCATATTATTCCACGATCATATTTGTATTGTAGACCAATTCAACATACCAAAACGTGTATAATTCAAATCTGCCTGCGCCTTTCAGCGTTTTTACGTTTTCAAACAAAATACATTAAGGCGAAGATATAGGCAAATGGCCTTGAAGTGTGAAATAAATTGTTAACTCGTAAATATGGTAATAATTTCCATATAGCTCTTCTTCATGCACTAGATAGCCCTTTAAATTATTTTATGAACTGCCGTTGAAACTATTATTGGTGATCCGTCTAGCTTTAAAACTTGCCGTGGCCACTTTTGGCGGAAGCAAGTTTTAAAGCTAGACGGACTAATGTAAATACTTTCAACGGTGGTTCATAAAATAATTTAAAGGGCTATCTAGTGCATGACGAAGAGCAATATGGAAATTATCTCCATATTTACGAGTTAATAATTTATTTCAAATGAGGGCGCCACTTCAAGGTCATTTGCCTATACCTCCACCTTAAGGTCAAAGACCTTATCTTCTATCTCGTTTTAACTTACGACTGAATCAATGTAAGACAAGGCCAACATATAAAAACCATAAACAATCAATCTTTTCATTCATTCAATCATTCCCTTAACTAGGCAATGCCTAAGCTACGACATGGTCAAGATAAATCTGTTAGTGCAAACAAAATTTTTAGCTAGGCTGTTCTTAGGCTTAGGTGTATCTTAACTAGGACAAGCCTAACTAACGTTTAGTGCAAACGGGTGTGGAGGTCTTAGGACCAAATTCAACCGATTTCTACTCTTATTTTTATTAACAAAAAATATAGCCGCAAACTTATCAGCCCGCCTCGGGAAATCTATACAGACTCCGGAATGACTTTGTCAAGTCCAAAAGGGACTAGAAAAATGGCGGCAGACCCACGTCACGGTGACGGGCCGAGATTGCGGCAGGTGCGATCGAGTGCCGGCGGGCAACGGGTTCGAGTCCGGCGTTAGGAGGCATCTACACTTAGGTATTTTGATTTGAAAAGGAGGGTGAAAATTTTTCCTGAAAAATGTTTTAAGTATCATGGACTTTACACCAATTTGTCTGGTGTTTAAAACCTTGTATAGTTGTGGCCGTGATGTTAGCCGTGTGGTTCCCGGCAGATTAGAATAGGACGACTCCAAGTCTTCCCATGGATGTCGTAGAAGGCGATTTAGGAAACACAAGTTAAGCTAAACCAAGCTTGTACACATCAGTAAGACCTCTCCAGCCCGTCTGGCCAGCGTAGACCAAACCCTCTGGCTACTGTAGCATATACTTATATGGCTCTAGTAGTGCAGAGAGGGTCGTGCCCCTGCAGTGGAGACTAAAAAAGACCTGATGATGATAGTTGTGGTGGCCAAGCGGTTACAGGCACTGACTCTGCGTCTCTGCGGCACGTGACTCACGAGGTCGATCCCCACTAGGCGCACGCGCAACTTGTTTCTGAGTTTCTATTCATGTATGGAAAACATTCTTAGGAAACCTGCACACTATTTCACTAGTGTGTAATAATGACTATTGTCACTAGACAGGTCATTGAGCTACGTCAGATGCCTTTAAGCAGCTCAAGAAATCTGAAACCAGTGTTAGTAATAACTCGATATACAATGGGAAATACCCGTAATAAAGCACACCACAAACTATACTAGATCACTTAAGTATAATGAAATTAAATTGCAGTCAAAAAACCAAAAAAAATTTCGACATTCCTATACAAATCGCCCGGGCGGCTGCACACTTTTGTATGGAAATGCCGAAATTAATTTTTGGTTTTTGGCTGTTATTTCAATTTTATTATACTGTAATGATCTAGTATAGATATAAAAAATTGTCAACTATAAGGAGAGGGTGATTCAGCGGTGCGGTAGGCGGTTGGGAGAGGGGCAATCTATATTGTCACCTTGTTTGTTTGACCTCCTTCGCATATTCGTTGTACTGTTCTCATAATATTTGAGGTTGCCCTTTACTGGAGTAACAATATACTAATCCTATCAATACATAGGTAAGTCCTTATGTCAAAGTACTGTCATATGGACCATGTGCCGTTACCCTAAGCTACGTTCCGGACGAGAGCATAACTAAATAGATTAAGACGTTTACTCCATTATATATTGGTGATTCGATTGTCAAACAGAGGAAGGTTTGCCTGTGGGCTAGTGGGGAATTAAATACATTTGCTTTGTTTATAAATAACAACTAGCTTTTTAGGCGTTACGCGGCCTGGATGCAACCTGCGGTTTTCCGTGCACCTGTTGAAGTTGACTAAATTCCATGTCCAGTTGAGAAAATAAAAAAAACTATTTACACCCACATAAAACTCTCCAATCGACCCAAAGGTTTTACTTTTAGAGAATGCTTTTAGCATGAAGTCCCGCCTGTTGTACTTAACCCTTAACCACCTACCAGCGGTCACAGAGACCGCAATGATATTTTAAATTCAAGTTTTTCGATGTGTGCGTGTCGTGCAGCCGTGTCTGTCTACCTTTTCTACACATCTAACAGTATCGTGCATGCGCTGGGCATGTGAATACGTGGGCGCGTTTGGCTTAGGTAAGTAAAAATATTATGCTAGCGGTCTCCGTGACCGCACGTAGGTGGTTTTGTGATTTTTTTGTATTTATATAATTTTATTGTTTTAATGTTAAAATGAACAAAATAGATGAAAATATTCAATGGCCTCAGGAAGAGATGTCAGAATAAAAGGAGATGCCGGACGAGGATTGCAGCGAAATAGAACCTGCTACAAACGAAGATAAAATGCAGGTTAGAGACTGTGAATCCGACTCTGAATTGGAAGGTGACAATGAAGAGGACATTCCAGTACAGCCTGGACCCACCGTTCCTCCAAAAATGCATGTGATTCGAAAAAAAAATGCAAGATATATCACTTATGTTTCATGTGCAAGGTACCATTTTGTTTGGAGAGTACTCAAAAAATATGCTGTTATTGTCGCGACAAAATGTAAATATTTAGGCCTTGCAATTTTGTTCAATTTATAATTTTTTTTCTTTTATAACAAAGTTTATTTATTCAAATTACGACAAATATAAAAAATATGTAAAAAAATAAGTTCCTAATTTTATAGATCTCATTTTTTTAGAGTAGTTAACTTCAGTGATAATTATCGTATACTAAAGACTTTTTGTGTATTTTTTTTCCATAATGATACTGAAATCAGGCTAGATAGAGGTCAAACGCACTCAAGTTTCTAATAAAAAAAAAAATCATTAGAGTATAAACAATTATTTCATTTATTCCGGTGTTTCATATTTGCCATAGATCTGAAAATAATAATAATAATCTAACAGCGGTCACAGTGACCGCACGTAGGTGGTTAAGGGACAAAAATAGGGGGTAGGTGGTCAAGGGTTAAACATGTATATATGTGTGTACAATAAAGTATAAATAAATAAAAAAAAATAACGCCAAAAAAGGAAACCATAAAAAATGTATGGGCGGCCATCTTGGATCCAAAATAAATAAATATATAAGGACAAATCACACTGATTAAGCTAGCCCCAAAGTAAGTTTTAAACTTGTGTTATGGGATTCTAACTCAACGACACTATATTTTATGATAAATACATATATAGATAAAAATCCTTTCATATCATACTGAATTTAAGTCAAATCGAAAACAGTCGACAGTTGGCGGCCATAATATCTCTCGGCCTTGCGGGAATGTTCAGCGTTAGTTACTTGGGGTAGGGGTCCCCCCCTACCCCAAGTAACTAACGCTTAATTTATTTTTGTAAATTAAAATTTAAAGTCTATATTTAAATTGAATTAATTTAAGTAGCAACGAAATCCCATATAATGTATCAGCTGCTGCTTCAGAAGGTTTCATGCTTTATCTGCTTTTCCAAACAGGGTTCACGTTAGGCAAGCGGCCGAATCGAAATCGTTTAAACTGTTATTTCTTCTCCATTTCGCGTGGTCTTTGGCAACCTTTGGTGACCATTGATTTCATATTTATTTGGAGGAAAAAAGCTGGAAAGGGATCCCCTGGCTCCGAAGCAGCACAGCTAGTCTCGCTGCCCAGACGGTAAAGTTGGAAAGATTCCCGGCATTTTGGGCATAATTGCTTATGTGCCCAAAGAAATGCTTAAGTGAAAAAAATTGTGGGCGTCTCCTCGTATTGGGATTAATTCCCAATTTGTCTTAAATGCCCTAATAAGGAGGATGCACTAATAATCTATATCTATATCTATAATAATTTATATTTGCAATGAAATGATGGTTTCGAAAAGGTTTGTAGATTATTTGAATTTGGATATTTTTTTTTGATATGGATAAACTTTGAGAATTAGCTTAGAATAAAAGATATTTTATAAGTATGTTACTGCTTAGGCGGCATGTGAATTTTTAAAACATATATTTAGTATTTTATTATCTGGCGCAAAGCATACGGAAATAGGCCACTTTGTCGCAGCAGGGCAAACGCCAATATTGACGGAGCACTCCTGACAAAGCGAATTGGAGGCACTCGCACCCATTTACTCTCTTTATCTTGCATTCCGTAATTTGCGTGATCAAACCAGGAAAGAGGAAATTCGTAGGAGTCAAGTCACAGACATAGCCCAGCGGATAAGCGTAGGACACACCCACAAAGTGACCAGACAACCTGATCAAGGTCGTTCGAAAACGCTGAATGCAGGCCGCTCTAGATCGGTTATTTTGGAAATTCTTGGGAGATAATGACGATCTTGCATTCATGTTGTGAAATTAAGTCGTCGTATACGTATGTGTATGTACATTTTTGCGCGTCCACTCTAGGGTTAAAAATATTTGTTTTAAGAAGATTATGCCCAGTGTAGTTATGCTAAGATCATCAAGATTCTGCCAGATAGAGTGAATCCATTGAGGTATGTATTGACTTTATATGTGTATAAGGTAAGGGCAAAGAACTTTAATTAGAGTAAGTGTATCGCGTAAGGGTAAATGGGTGCGAGATCGCGAATTGAAGGCTCTTGAACAATATTTTCATAATAAACAGTCGCATATTTTGCTGGGTACGTTTATCTAGCGGATGCGACATTTTCTTGGGACATGTTTGGTTAATTTTGCCATTTCAAAGTGGCTTTCTTACTGATGACAAAAAGGAGATTCTCATGTGCTTAGAACAATTTAAATCTCCGTGCTTCGGAAGGCGCGTAAATGCAGTGAATTTTATTTTCATTTCAATATTAATTTCATTTTCCTTTTCGACAAAATAAGGCTTTTTGGATGAGGGCAGCACTGGCATTCGTGTAGTTTATGCCTTCCTTATTGAACGAGCGAGCGAAGCGTCTCAGTCTCTCGATATTTAATGCAATAATGCTTTTGTCCGTCTGTCTGTTCTCGCCTACATATACGTCGTATTTTTCAACCGTTTTTGAACGAAGGTCACATAAGTTACTTGATTTATTTAATTTTTTGTCAATCGCGATTTTTCAGTGGAGGAGAAATACCCCGGGAAAAGGGAGAACTTTTCTGTAGGGTTATTTATTGACGGATTTCAATCAAATTTGAGAGGCACACTAAGGACTTCAAATATTCTACACAAGATGTTGCAACTAGAAAAAGGTGTTCATATCAAAGGGCTGAACCGCCCGCTAAACATATGTCGAATCTATATAGCTACTATTCTTATAACGATTCTATCACATGTTCTCGACAAGTCACCGCTGAATCAATCTCACACTATTAATGATCTCGCGGACTATTCGTCTTCGAGATTAATACTCCGAATTAATTGAGTTAGCAAATGGTACACACGTCACCAAGCGCGCGCTCACTTCATTATTATTAGTGACGCTACATTTAACACCTTTAGTGCTGAATTCTTTTAATAATACATATTTTAATTGATTAAACCGTGCCTTTAAACCGTGTGGTTTCCGGCCTAGAATAGGACCACTCCATCTCCTACTGTGGATGGCGTAAGAGGCGACTAAAGGACTAAGCACAAACATCTTGTGGAAGAAAAAGCGGGTAGCGCACCCCGAGTTCCGAAGCAGAGCTGAGGATGCAACCCGGAAATGCTTTATTTATTTATTTATTAAAACTATATTGTTTAACAACAACAATTGTTAACAATTAGCGGCGTTTTTAATATGCGTAAGTGGCGAACACTGGTGACAGATTTTTTTAACTGCCTCAAGGCCTCTGACATAGCTTGACGACTTACAGTGATAACAGCCGGGGTCAATGGGTTAACGTGTGAATTTGTGTACGGTTATACGAGTATATTCATTTTTATGTAAATAGTATTCAATTGATTTAAGTATTTCATTTAATGAAATACAGTTTTATAAATAGTTAAAGCTTTTGTATAGAGAGCGGGTATCACTAACACAAGCATATCCCTGCTTAAAAGGGATTTCCATTGCCACGCAGAATAATGTATACCCGAGTACTGAATAAATTATTTTGATTTTTTTTTTGTATACTACTTGTTGTTAAAACTTTTGAAACAGAAAAAATATTACTCATATACGTACAAAACATAATAATCATATACCCTTCAGTTCATAAAAAAAAACGATATTTCGTACCCGCTTTTATTGTTGGGCCTAAGTGAAGGGTTGCGTCGTTTTAGTACCTGCAAGGTTCCTAAAGTCACCTTCCGGCTCCATCATCAGATCAGCTTCTTGTTATGATAATAATGCGTTGTTATCTGATTTATATAAGCATACACAATTTCTCAATCGGAAATCAGCAAGTGGCTCAAATTTAACTTGCAAGCTTTGACCCAAAAAAATAATAATAACTAACGGCAAGCTGAATTAACTTACAACCTTAAAAAGAAGGATAATCTTGGCTACCAATAATATCCTTTAGGTAACATGAGGGCGCCACTTTCTTCATGCTGATACTGAGTTCTTCCATGCTAGTGTAGGAGGCTTCTCTTCCACAGACAGTAGAAGCCGATCGAAGAAATCATCTTAAGAGGCGATGCGGCTAGCAACCCACCTCTATTTTGATTCCCTTTTTACATCTTCACGCCCTCTATCATGCTTAGCGTGGTCTTTGAATCTTGCGGCCCTGAGCTCTGTCTATCCCGTTTAGGATAAAGACGTGATAAAATACTTTCTTAGAATCTTAATAAGCGCACATCTCTAAGTTAGTCGAGCAAAACCCCAACAAATTAAAGCAGCCGTCTGCGACTTCCGGAAATACTCGTATATCTTAATCTGCACTCGTCCGGGTGTCCCGAGTTTGTATTAACATTAATAACTTCGGAAACGCGGCCTCGCTTACCCAAACCAATTGAGAGTTTTGAGAATTTAGAAACATTAGACCGAGAGCCCAGCGGTGCCAGATCTTACTTATTTTCTCACTTATCATTTGTGTGGGATTAAGGGGTATCATGAATTTTTCGGGGTCCAGTGCTGCCCCATTTGAAATAAATTATTTGAAAGGAAACGGAGATATCATTTACAATTTTGCTCTAGGTAGCCCTAGATAACCCTTCAAACTATTTTATGAACTACTGTTTACAGTTTAAAGTGAGAACGTAAAGCTTTTCTTCGCACATTTGCGAAAAACGGCCACTTTTGGCAAATGTGTGAAGAAAAGCTTCACGTTCTCACGTAAAAAGCACTTCAAGGCAAATTTAAAAGTAAAAATATCTTTATTTCATAATAAAATTATAATACAACTGAGGTTTTTAAAATGTTTTAAACTTCTGCTTAGGAATATTGCCACATCTGACACCAGTGGCCAACACTGTTGTCAGATGTGGCAATATTACTTACACACACGATAAACAACAACAACATGACGTGAACTACTCCTTTTTAATTCGTATTATTATACTTGTAACTATTATTTATCCAGTGATTGGAATTCTATATTTCATGCAAAATTCTTTGACATACATTTTCAAAACAACAATAGCATAGTGTCCAAGTCTGTCCTCAAGTAGCTTTCCATTTATAGTACAATATTGTAATGCTTCATCAGAAAACACTTCTTGCATCAGCCAACGAGAAAATTTCTGATTGTTTATGAAACTCATTGTGCATTGGGGGCAATGGTCAATTTTTGTCTTCTTTCATGAATAAAATCAAAAATATTCATTTTAAAATAATAAAAAGAATATATTTGAGATCCTAATAACGAGCCCTTTCATTTGATATATAACACAGTAAAGTTCGCTAAACTTTTTTTTAAAATTTTCTAATTTGCCACCCGAAAATGACCCTTATTTAAAAAAAATATTTATTTACTTTGCACATATGTGTTTGGGTCATAGGATTACAACATTCTACCAAATTTCGGTCAGTAGATTCGGTTTAGTAGATTCGGAGCAAATTGGCTATGACAGACGGACAGACAGACAGACGCACGAGTGATCCTATAAGTGTTCCGTTTTTTCATTTTTTGTACGGAACCTTAAAAACCAGTAACCTCGTCAAATCACCTAGGTAAGGTAGCGGACCCCATGCTCTGAAGCGTAACCGCTGACGATGCAACCGGGAATACGCTTGGATGATGATAATATGTATACATTTATGATATTGACAATATAAACTACTTAACTTCAGTAAAGATACTTTAGTTAATCGTGTTCTTCAATTATAGCTTTTGCATATCTTTTCAAATAAAAATATTTAAAAAACCTTCATCATCATCATCGTCATCAGGTCTCTTTTAGTCTCCATTGCAGGAGCACGACTCTCTCTGCACTTCCAGAGCCACAATTTAGCCAGAGCAACCAGAGGACTTGGCCTACACTCTCCACGCTCTGGTCAGACGGGTTGTAGAGGTCTCATTGCAGTTTATAAGCTTTAAAAAAACCTTACAACGTTAGTTTGAGTGAGTTTATAACTTCTAATTAATTCTCGCTCATTTCTAACATATGTGTAACTAAATAACCCTGTGGCTCTTCTAAAAAGATATATTATTGTTGTTATAAATTGATGTCAGAAAAAAAAACGACGGGTTGCACGCCGGGAGAGCCGGCTGAAGTGAAAACTTGAATATTAACGTTGTGCATTTTGATATTTTGGAATGGTTAGGGAATAATTTTGCACGAATTGCTTTAATTATCAGTATAAAAGTACTATCATTTATGTGGTAGAATACAATATTTATATATTGCGCTATCGTAGACAAACATGACAATTTATATTACATTAAAAAGTTTATCTCTCAGCTAAACGAAACAGCAGGCGCAGACATACATTTTCGCCGCGCCGTAGAAAGAGAGGGGGATACTTCCTCTCCTACGCCACGCCGGCTGTCTACTTTCTATCCGTCTTACGAAATTTCGATCAAGACACGTGTCCTGTCGCGAGTTTAAAATTTTTTACCTATTTCAAAAAAAGTGCACAACGCCGCTGAAGAAGTTTTCACTTCAAAAATTACTTACCAGTTCCTGCGTTCATTACCGCCCAGTATGATCACCAATCTAAGCTGATTTTTTGTTGCGACCTCATGAGATCTTCCATGGACTCTAAAAAGTATTCTCCTGGAAGCTGAAAAGCCACTTCAACGAATCGAGCAGCCGTCGGCAAGAAGCATTGTATCCAGGCCCTCGGCACGCACAGAAATCTTGGAAACGAAGGGTGAGGCAACTCTTGCGTTACTTCGATAACAATAAATGGGAATTCCATTGTGGCGTATTTCCTGTGAAGTATCATGTTTCTGAACTAAACTGATAAACGATACGGTTATTACGTAATACATTTTAATAATGTTTTACCAGAAGAAGTCACTATAAACTCCAAAACTATTGAGAATTGACTAATTCTCAATAAAGTTCAGAGTATAAAAAAGGTTTGGAGTTCAGTGTCTTTTGTATTTGCAAAGAGTGTTACCAACTTTTGTTCAAGCACCTATTGAGAGTTACTTATATTATTATGAGTTTTAAAGATTTGGGAGTTTCATTTAGAACTTGGTGGCCTACGTCAGACTTTCGAAAAAAATTCGTTACACCTTAGTACCCCATTTTTATCGAAAATTAAGTCAATTTACAAGACTATGTAAAAGGATTCTGTTGAAATTCACTACCTATGTATACTGCTTCATTATTGGATACACTATCACGTCTTTATCCCTAACGGGGCAGACAGAGCCTAGGGCGGCAAGGCCCAGGCCACTTTTAGCGTGATGGTGGGCATGAAGGTGTAAAAAGGAAATCATAATAGTGATGGGTTGCTAACCGCATCGCCTATTGATAGGATTCAGATTCTTGCCCATTCCCTCGATCGGCTTTTACGATTTGCGCGGGAAGAGAAGCAACTGGTACATTCTATGTTTTTTCTTTTCTCCCAGACCAGCATGGAAGAATTTTGGATTTTGGATTAAGATAAGTAATATAGTTTTTGCTTACCTTTTATTATGTTTCTGAATAATTTTAACTAATTAAATCATATATTATTCAAGGGAACGCCACCACACAAATGAATTGAAACAAACTGAAACTGTACTAGTATACAAAACGCGTGACGAAAACATATAGACCAAGAGCGAATAAGCAATTAGCCGTGTGGTGACGGCAAAGAAGAATAATAATAATTTGTAGTCTTCACTTTCTTCTTACATGGGTATTATAAAAGGCGATGTAGGAACCGTAGAGGAAGAAAGGAGAGCAGTTTTTCTTTTATTATATGCCTATACCTTCTTATACTATCTTCTTCGTCTCATTCCCGGTTGCATCCTCAGCTGTGCTTCTTCGGAGCCTGGGATGCGCTTTCCCGCTTTTTCAACCGACTTCAAAAAAAGGAGGAGGTTATCAATTCGACGTGTATGTATTTTTTTTGTGTATGTTACCTCATAACTCCGTCAAATATGAACCGATTTAAAAAATATATATTTCGTTTTAAAGAATGCATTGCAAGGTTGGTCCCATGTAATTCTTTTTAAGATCGGAGAAAAGATCTTGGATTCACGCTTTCCCGCTTTTTCTTCTCCAAATATAACATGCATGTCAATGGTCACCCAAGAATGCCAAAGACCTTGCAAAATAGAGAAGAAATAGCCGGAACAGTTTAAATGATTTGACTATAGTTTTACGGGCGCTGCCTGACGTCAACCCTCTTTGGGAATGTATTTGTGCGAAAATTTTTACAACCGGCTGCCGCCCGACGTTAACCCTCCTTGGGAATGCAATTGTAGCACGAGATGTTTGTACTTAGTCCTCTAGTCGCCTCTTACGACATCCACAGGAAGAGATGGAGTGGTCCTATTTTAATCCGGAACCACACGGGTTACTTACTTATAATATACCTTTAGGTAACAGAGAACAGGTCCTCAGGGCAATTACTTTATACCATCTACTGCGACCAACCCCTCCCGGCGTAGAGATTATTGAAAAATCACCCCTTCATAAGAGATACCTTTAGTCTTGCAGGAGACTGATTAAGACTGGTAAAGGAGAAATCATAATAAAAACATGAGATACGAGAATGAAAACATTTATTTCTATAATAAGCACACTTATATAATTTTTAAAAATATTTATAAACTTTTGTAAAATGTTCTTAAAGATTTACATCACATGGCAACATTGGATCAATAAACTACATACTAACAACTTACAATAGTAACAATATCGGTAGCATTTTTCCA
The DNA here is from genome assembly GCA_963576875.1 of Acrobasis repandana. Taxonomy (NCBI): domain Eukaryota; kingdom Metazoa; phylum Arthropoda; class Insecta; order Lepidoptera; family Pyralidae; genus Acrobasis; species Acrobasis repandana. The sequence continues at coordinate 1,037,862 of OY756230.1, read as the reverse complement.
GACCCAAAATTCTCTGTTCACAAAATTTTTTTTGTACCATGCTAGTATAATTTACAATTTTGTTTTATTATTTTAGTGATTATCTATTAAAGTACTTACCTACTATTATTTAAATGCGATTGAGGAAAATCAGTACCTAATAATAATGTTACAGTTCCATAAAACATTATCCGTTTATTCTCAACAGAGTGACGTTTACCTTAAAATCTACCTACTTTTAAATATTAATTAAATTAAATATAAATTGTTATTGTTGTATTTGTGTGTGTGTGTGTTGTTTAAGGCTGGACAACTGGACACTAAAAACATTGCTCATAATTTGGTCAAAATCGGAGATGAAAATAAAAATAACGTAAAGTAATTGTTTAGATGATAATTATTTTCGAGAGATGATTTACATAATATTTATTTAAAATTAGTGCAGTATTATCGTTTCCGCTCAGACTTAAACATACATACATATAGCTTAGCTTTAATTTTTTAAATATTTTTTTACAGTATTCGTAGAACAACCGCCTTTACACTCGTGTTTAAAAAAAATAGTACTTTTACATACGAAAAAAAGTATTTTGTAAAGTATTCATGGTATCCATTAAATTTAGAGTTTACAAAAATGTACCTAATTAATTAAACAAACTTAAAAACTTTTTTTCAAAATAGTGAATAATAAACTATATCTAAAACTTTTATAAAATTAAATATAACCACCAAATCGAGGCAACAAGCGTGAAATGATGGCAGCATTCCCCCCTTGTATAGTGAATAGCTATGTCAATCCGCTGGGCGGATAAACTGCTAGCTCTTAGTCTCTATAGTTGTATTGATGAGGCGCAATATGACATAGTATTTTAAAAATTTATTTTTTGTAGCACCCAAGGCATTCAATGTTTCTACCTCGAATACGATGCCAAAATTAATTGCTAATCAGACCCGTATATTTCCGAAAATGAATGAGCTATAGTAAAAAATAGTTAGTCACCTATCTTGGTGAAAACAAACTTAGATTTTTAAAGGACTTTAAAAAAACATAGACTTTAAAAAGAAAAGGTCTTGTCTCTTACTTTTTCAATAGTAATAATGAAGAAATTTTTATGTGCAGTTGATGGTACGTACAATAAATGTTTTTTATTTTTCTATAACCTAGCTTAAATTTAGACTTAAAAGTAATGCAATTTTAACTTTATTAAATTTCATAATGAATTTGACAGATCTTATTGAGAGAGGTAATTATAAATAATTTGACGAGACGTATAAATGAAATGCACGTTGGAACATTTTCAACATTAGTGTTAATCTAAAGTAAACAACAACATGAAAATGAAAAGATGTTTTTGAAAAAAAAAAAAAAAACTCAAGTCAAGTAACACTGAGCGTTACAAAATGATGATAAAGTCTAATTTATCGCGGAAATGTAGCAAGTGTTCTTGGCACCATGCTACATAAACAAAATTAATTTAGTTTTAATTTTGGAAAGGCTTCTTATAGCATATGGAGGGTGCAAATATTTCGCTCAGTCAAAGATATTAAAAATTAAACAATTTTTAAAATGTAAAATCTATAACAGATTTGTGGTAGGAGCTGACAGGAACTACATATTTGGTTATTTACGGAGTAGTTCGTATATGTTCGCCGGCTGGCGAATCTAAACCGAACTACACAAGAAATACCTAACCTAATTTCTCATAACGTGTACCTATTGAAGAAAATGCGTAAGGAAATTTCGTGACGGGGTCCTCAACCACACAAGTTATAAAATATTTTTTTTCTACTCCTGTACTTAATTAGTTAATGACGTGATAATGTATGTATAAATGTAAAATTTATTTCCAGGATAAGCCATTGTATTTCACGAGCTAACTGCGCCTGAAGGATTACTTTCCTTTTCTGACACTACATATTTTAAAAAGATCTATTGATCTTCTTTTACGAGGTATATTTTGGTCGATGGTTTTCCATATAAAACTTGCTAGTGTACATGTTTATCACACTTATAGCGTACAAATCAAACACATCATCTATTAATCCACCTTTTTCATTTACACACTTATTAATAGCTTTATCAGAAAAAACTTCGTATAGCAACGAATTAGAGAATTGGAAAGAATCTTTAAATCCGTTTATGCATTCCTTCAGTTTATTTTCGCGCACATAAATACCATATTTAGGTAATAATTCGACAAGACCCGGCATTTTTTTGAATTCTTCGTGTCTCAGTGTCCATTTACGTGTTTTATTTGTATTATCTGGGTAGTTATACACTTCATGTGGTTCTGATTTTGATTTATCTTTGTCATCATCGATAATAGCAATTTTTTCCCTAAAAAGCAGATTAGCTTTAGAAATTTTTGTAACTGCCGCTTCAGAAGCGGAAATCAAAGAAACTATTAGACCACGCATTTTAGTGTACTTATCATCTATATGTTTTAAATCGTTAGACAATTTCTTCAAAAATCTTATCCCACTATCTTTTTTGTTTTGGTGTTTGAATGAAATGGATAATTTTGGATTATTTGGTTTCTCAACTGATTTTAACGAAGGTGTTTTTACTTGTTTAAGTTTTTTTTTATTAGTACCTACGTTTTTGTCTCGGTTTTCATATTGTAACTTTTTTTCATAGTTCAGCTGTTCCACGTCATCTTCCGTCCACAAGCGTTCAAAAAACTCGTCTTCGGCTTGACTTAACCCTTTAGGTCGGCTCCTTTCCTGTTTCTCCCTATTCTTCTCAGATGGGTTTTTACTTACTGATTTAGTTCGCCTTCTTTCCTGTTTTTTCTGAACAAGTTTTTTTTTATTCCTTTCAGATGGTTTTTCCGAGCCTGGTGACAAAAAAATAACTTTCTTTACCAGCTTTCAACATTCACTATTTATCTTTATTACGAACTAACTGTCTACGCCAGCTCTGCACGTGTAAGTATTTATAGTGTAAACCTTCCCGGAGAAATGCTCTACATGTTAATGAAATCTGCACTTAAACTAGTCTAGTAGTTTCAGAGTTTATCGAGTACATACCGCCAGGCATACATATATATCCTCATTCATTGACTCATTGTAGGTATCCCTACGGTTGCCTGAAATACTTGAATTAATTCATAAAACGGTGGTGACAAAGCGGTTAAGGTACTATTTGCGCGTCTTTGAGGTACAAGTTCGATTCTCCTAGGCGTGTCTTATAGTACCTCTGAGTTTGAACTCATACACGGTCATTTTCAACTACCACTACTTACTTCCGTTAGAGGAAAATATCATGAGGAACACTAGGTCACTAGTGTGTGATAATGACTGTTGTCACTAGATAACCGTCATTGAGCTACGTTAGATGCCTTTAGGCAGCTCGAAAAACCTGACACCCATGTCATAACTTATTAGGGAGAGAGAAGGGTAATACTGGTTACGTTTATACACTGACCTGAATTAAGCATTGATTCAGCCGCAAATCGCGCAGTTTCATAATCTCCTGAAACAAATAATATTATTCTAATTTTTCATAAGAATTTTATTTTACATACCTTTTATGATCTGCACGGGAAGAGAAGCAGCTTTATTCTATGTTCATATTCATTAATAATAATTTACTAGTACATACTAATACTTTTATTTCTTTCTGTTTCAGGTAAGTACACTACCGCTATTGTATCTACAATCATTTTGATCAAAAGGGTAAGAAAATAAAAATAAAATCATTAGTGTAAGAAAAAAAAATAAAGTATGAAATATAAACTTCTCCTCTCATCCAATTTGGAATTTGACTGTTTGATTTTGTAAAATATTTTACGAATCAACAATGAACACTAATAAGAAATCTTTTTCTGCATGCAGCAAAAAATGGTTTTTTAATGAAGCAGCATTTCAAAGTGATTTCAAATATGAAGAAAAGTGCAAGCGTGATGGGGACATCTCGCTATCTCTTTCGTAATTCGTGAAACCCAATGAAAGTACGTCACATTTCAATAAATGCATCCTTTTTCTGTTACTTGATAGTTTCTCTTTCAACCGTATTTAAAGAGCTTTATTTTTTAGGCGAATTAAAAGAAATGTTTTTTTTTTCGGTTTTAGATTATGTTACTATTTTATATGACGAATAGAAAATAAACGGGCAAGTGCGAGTCGAATTCGTACATGAAGGGTTCCGTACCTCCGTACAATGTTTTAAAACGCTGAAACGAGTTTTTTGTATAACGACCCCCTTTAATTTTTAACTTTATCTTATTTTTAGTATTTTTTGTATACCATAAAATACATAATCTGTGAAAACTTCAAGTTTCTAGTTAATTCCATTATAAAGATCTAGTTAAAAAGTATGACGACCCTCTTTAATTTTTATTTTATTTATAGTATTTTTTGTTATAGCGGCCACAATAATACATAATCAGTGAAAATTTCAAGTGTCTACATATTACGGTTCAAGAGATAGAGCCCTGTGACAGACGGACAGACGGACAGACGGACAGACGGACAGACGGACAGACGGACAGACGGACAGACGGACAGACGGACAGACGGACAGACGGACAGACGGACAGACGGACAGACGGACAGACGGACAGACGGACAGACGGACAGACGGACAGACGGACAGACGGACAGACGGACAGACGGACAGACGGACAGACGGACAGACGGACAGACGGACAGACGGACAGACGGACAGACGGACAGACGGACAGACGGACAGACGGACAGACGGACAGACGGACAGACGGACAGACGGACAGACGGACAGACGGACAGACGGACAGACGGACAGACGGACAGACGGACAGACGGACAGACGGACAGACGGACAGACGGACAGACGGACAGACGGACAGACGGACAGACGGACAGACGGACAGACGGACAGACGGACAGACGGACAGACGGACAGACGGACAGACGGACAGACGGACAGACGGACAGACGGACAGACGGACAGACGGACAGACGGACAGACGGACAGACGGACAGACGGACAGACGGACAGACGGACAGACGGACAGACGGACAGACGGACAGACGGACAGACGGACAGACGGACAGACGGACAGACGGACAGACGGACAGACGGACAGACGGACAGACGGACAGACGGACAGACGGACAGACGGACAGACGGACAGACGGACAGACGGACAGACGGACAGACGGACAGACGGACAGACGGACAGACGGACAGACGGACAGACGGACAGACGGACAGACGGACAGACGGACAGACGGACAGACGGACAGACGGACAGACGGACAGACGGACAGACGGACAGACGGACAGACGGACAGACGGACAGACGGACAGACGGACAGACGGACAGACGGACAGACGGACAGACGGACAGACGGACAGACGGACAGACGGACAGACGGACAGACGGACAGACGGACAGACGGACAGACGGACAGACGGACAGACGGACAGACGGACAGACGGACAGACGGACAGACGGACAGACGGACAGACGGACAGACGGACAGACGGACAGACGGACAGACGGACAGACGGACAGACGGACAGACGGACAGACGGACAGACGGACAGACGGACAGACGGACAGACGGACAGACGGACAGACGGACAGACGGACAGACGGACAGACGGACAGACGGACAGACGGACAGACGGACAGACGGACAGACGGACAGACGGACAGACGGACAGGCGGACAGGCGGACAGGCGGACAGGCGGACAGACGGACAGACGGACAGACGGACAGACGGACAGACGGACAGACGGACAGACGGACAGACGGACAGACGGACAGACGGACAGACGGACAGACGGACAGACGGACAGACGGACAGACGGACAGACGGACAGACGGACAGACGGACAGACGGACAGACGGACAGACGGACAGACGGACAGACGGACAGACGGACAGACGGACAGACGGACAGACGGACAGACGGACAGACGGACAGACGGACAGACGGACAGACGGACAGACGGACAGACGGACAGACGGACAGACGGACAGACGGACAGACGGACAGACGGACAGACGGACAGACTCCACTAAAAATTTGTGGAGTACCTACCGAATTGGTCTGGGGTTAGTTAACTTGCAAAAGCGCTACTAATTTGTATACTTTTACCTGGATACCGAGCTCTTTTTTAGGGCACAAACTCTACGTGCGAAGAGATAGTAGAAGCTGTCGCGTGATGCCGTGTCTCTGTCGCACGAGTTTGTGATAGATAGACTGAACCCGTTGCGTGAGCCCCCTTAACGTAGCGGACGCCCTTAGGTTTTAAAAACAATCCATTTTTTTTTTAAGACATTAACAGAGGCACTCCACTAAGACAGTAAAAGTAACCTGTAACCTAGCTAAATATCTTTTGTATCCATACTACCCTAAGGTTGTATGGAAGATATTGATGTGCGATAAGGCCGCCTTTTGTATGCATTTATCTCTATTATTTGTGTCTCATTTGTTGCAATAAAGGGAAAAATAAATAAGAAGAGAGCAAGTAAACATCACGTCAAATTAAATAAGCCATAACTCGGTTGGGTTGCATCGTTTTATAAAAAATATCATTATTATAATATTGCGTATAATATAATCTGATTTAGATTTGCATACAAATTTTCATCTTGGTCGAAAACCAGGAAGTGTGGCAAATTTAATTTTCAAGATTTGACCTGAACTAACATACAAGTTAAATAAAAGCTTGTGAAAAAAGCACACGGCAAGTGAAGCGTTCGGCAACCACGTACAAGTTGGTCGGGCGACCTGAGCAAAGTCGCAGGAAAACGCTCGATGCAACTCACTTCTAAGTCATTTAGAAATATTTGGGAGAGGCCTGGTATCATTCCTTCGAGCTAGGTGTCCCGCCCAGTTCCACTTTAGAGCCGCAACCCTGGAGAGCACGTCATGAACTTTCGTTCGACGTCGGATCTCTACGTTACGAACTCTATCTTGCAATTGGACGTCGAGCATGACTCACACCATGGCTTTCTGCGCAACCGCATCCTTATACATGCTACTTTTTTTTGCAAGAGTCTATGCTATGGCAACCTAATGCAGAACGCACTGGGTAGGGTGGCTGATATAAATATTAATTTCATTTATTACTCACGTAACTTGACCGTGTGGTTCCCAGCAGAGTGGAATAGGACCACTCTAAGTCTTCCCGTGGATGTTGTAGGAGGCGACTTAGGAAACACAAGCTAAACAAAGTTTTTTAATAAACATCAGTGAGACCTCTCCAACCAGTCTGGCCAGTGTGGAGAGTGTAGGCCAAATCCATTGGCTGCTCTGGCTAAGTATGGCTCTGGTAGTACAAAGAGGGTCATGCTTGACTGTGTCTGCTAAATAAAGACCCCAATCCGGTTTTGGTGAACCTCCGGTTTTAATATAGTCAAGTGTTTTCATGTACTGTTTGTTTGGAAGTGGTATGGCAACTCGTTCACTTTTTTTTGGAGACACATCTCTTGATATCCATTTTTTGGGCACGCACAAGCATCGGGGGTATGTGGGATGCGGCATTCCTACCAATTTGACAACATAATACTGGAAATCCATCTGGAAAAGACAAAAAATAACAAGAAATTATAGCACAAGTTTCGATAAATAAGTCATGATAAGTTTTTTCAGAGTTGGCAAGACGTGAGTGGCAGACGTGAATGGCATCCCTGGAGGTAAATGTGTCCATATGCTATTATGGTAGCTATTTACGATCAGGCGGGCCGGTCGTATGCTTGTTTACCTCTTTAAGAGGCTTCATTAATTTTCGGGGTCCAGTGCTGCCACCATTTGAAATAAATTATTTGAAGGAAAACGGAGATATCATTTAAAATTTTGTCTTAGTGAAGCCTTAGATAACCTTTCAAAATATTTTATGAACTACTGTTTACAGTTTAAACTGAGAATGTTAGGCTTTTCTTAGCATTTTTGCGAATAACGGCAAATTTTGTCAAAAATGCTAAGAAAAGCTTAACGTTTTTAACGGTGTTACGTCATACGGGTTTAAAACAAACATTTAAACTATCTTCATTGTGCAAATCTCGATACTTATGACATAAATGACAGTGTCATAGCACATACTATAGCGAATTTAAATTTAGATGATCCTACATGAAGTTTATTATATAAATTGACGTCACAATATGGGCAACAGCGTTTCGAGTTCAAAATTATATAGGATAATAACACAAACAATTTTTTAATTGAATATAAATGGCTATCTTATAGGTAGGTACTTTTAATATCCGAAATCGATAAATATTGGGTTCTAGGTCACTACACATACCTACTACAGTAAATAATTATTTATTGCGCCAAATTTAATGTGAGTCAAGTACAAAGTAAATTATTTAGAATTTATCTTATAATTTATCTAACTCTACCTACCTTATTCATTAAATCCTGATGTAACCCAATCCTAGTATCATAATTTCACATACATATACTACGATATCCATCTACCATCACGTAGAACTAATCGCCACTTTATTTAGATAGATAGATAGATAATACGTTTATTCACGAAAACTGAAATTTTTTGTATTTAAAAATAATACTGAATACCTACTTAGCTTACTAAGATGCTATTTATTTACTAAAGAATACATAAACAAAACCACTCGTGCAAATTATCACATCTGATGATAAAAAATAACAGCACTAAATTGTCGGAGTAGGTGAGCGTTTCGTCCCATTAAATTTTCGTCCCAATCGCAATGGGACGAAACACACACAAAAAGTATTTAGAATTCTGAGTGTGATTCGTCCCATTGATTTTTTAGAAAGCAATGTCAGCAAAAAAAGTCAAACGAATAATAGATTATTATTATATTAGGTTTACTAGGTGTGTCTCAGGGTTTTCCATTGCTTTTTGTTAATTTACACATGCTACAGAGGTGCCACCCTAGTTTAATGTCCATCAATATTTTTTGATTAAGCTTGTATGTACAAAATCAACAATCTGTACAAAATTAATTAAGAAAATATAATAATAAAAACATTGAGACGAATCGCACAACACATATTTTGAACTTTTTGAAAGTAGCCTTTCGTCCCAATGGGACGAAAAATTAATGGGACGAAACGCTCACCTACTCAATTGTCGCTTACCGGTGGTTTTGTTAGAGAAATAATGAATATAACTGTTATTTTAATGAATATAGATCTAACAAATTGATAAATTATAACCTAGTCTTACCTTTGAATCCCAATATTGAGGTTATAAATCAGTTTTATGACGATGTAATCTCGATATAAACTGTTTTTGTGTCTCTTTCGGCGGGAGTAAACTGTCGTACGGTCTCACTCTGCACAAATTTGCGAACACTAACGAAGTTCGGTGTTGTGTGCCCGGTGCTGCGTAGTACTTAGGATGACGCAAGTCATAGGTTGCACGCCCACTGGGCGGTGAAAAAATGTAATGGTGCTTTCAGGGTAAACAATGTTCCTTCACGTTTTCAGAGTGCCGTATCCAAAGTGTGCCAACTAAGACTCCGCTGTCTGTCCTTCTGTCCATCTGTCCGTCCGTCTGTCACAGGGCTCTATGAGGTACGTTACACGATCAGTCTGGCATCAGTCAAGTCAAGTCAATGATCGTGTAACCCGCTGAATGACAGACTTATGGTTCTGACTGATGAAAATTAAAATTGTTTTGAATGATGAAATACTGATGGGAGACTGATCGCGTAACCCGTTCGTATCATTCTCGCGTCAGTCACCGTACTTTAGTTACTTTACCTTATTTACATTGTGTACGTGTACGGTGTGTTACCGTACACGTACACAATGTAAATAAGGTTCATTATAGCTTTTTGCCGTACACGTACTTTTTATCAGTCTGCTGTTATTCTGGATTGACCGTGTAACCGTGAAAAAAATACATCATTCTGGCGTCAGTCACGTCATTCCAGACTGATGGACTTGACTGAAGCCAGAATGATATGTAACCTACCTATTACTCTTGAACCGTAATAGCTAGATACTTGAAATTTTCACAGATTATGTATTACTATGGCCGCTATAACAACAAATACAAAAAATAAGATAAAGTAAAAAATTAAAGGGGGTCGTCATACAAGTAATGTATTTCTTCAGCGTTTTAAAATATTGTACGGTGGTAGGGAACCCTTCATGTACGAGTCCGACTCGCACTTGCCTGTTTATATCTTTGTTTAAAAGCTACCGATACGCTAATATGTAAAGCTTGCGAATGAGTGCCAAATCCAATTTACAGCAATAAGTTACACTGAGTAGTCTTAAAAAAAACGGAGCCGAGTTGACCAGTCCATGACGGCCCCTGTCACGAGTTGACGCGTGAATCAGCCATCGCTGAAATCAACCATATAAGAGGGAATCCAGCGACCCGACCCACGACTCCACCCCCAGTCTGGACATTTTAGTAAGCATGCCAGGCTCGGGCTTTAATCGACCACTTGCTTCCCGTGAAGGAAAATATAGTATGGAAACCTGCCTGCTAATTCAATAGTCTGTAAAAATTACTGTTGTCACTAATTGGTAGTCATTGAGTTACGTCAGATGCCTTAAGGCAGCTTTAAAAAATCTGCCACTAGTCTTACCTATTAACAAATTTGATAAGAAGTTCTCATGTTCTTACCTACAATTAAGGTGATATGAAAAAAATCGCATATTCTGATTCAGTGAGAGTTTGCCTTTAGATAGTTTATACAAATAAATAACCCACTAACATGTTTATTCATCGATTCTTCGATTCTAGGAACTGGGTTTAATATACTATATTGATTTTTTTTATCATACCTATCGATTATTTACATTAAAGAGATGTTACAAAGATATGTAATGTCATATTTCTAAATGGGTCATGACATGAGCACACACATAGACTACAGCGAATCATCGTAGAGGGTGTAGGCTAATCCTATGACTACTCTGGCTAATATATGGCTCAGGTAGTACAGAGAGAGTCGTGCTCCTGCAGTGGAGACTAAAAAAGACCTGATGATGATGACGATGAACAATCAGTTTCATCTTATCTTATCAGTCGGGTTTTTTTTTATAAATACTTGTTGGTATGTGTAGAGATAGTTTCGCCTTGAAAATATCATACACTATTAAATAAATTAAGTACCTATTGTCCCATTTATTACTTATATTAAGAGGTTAGCTAACGAATAATTAAATACCGAATTATATTGGACTCTCTGAGCTATAGACCTGGCGAGTCTATCTTTGCATAGCTTGAAACTGACTCATAATTTTTTACTAGAATCGGTTCAGAAATGCCACCCTGTAGTAAAGAACAGCCGGGCAACCGGACTACCAGACAGCCGGAAAGCTGGAAAGCCGGACAGCCAGACAATCGGACATCCGGACAGCAGACAGCTTGACAGACATTCAAAAGAATTTTGGGCCAAGCTAATACGGAGAAAGAAGCTTTGCGCTCGCTCTGTCAAAACTAACGTGAAATAAATTCATGACAAACAATTTTATGAGTTAACTGTATAAAGTAACTAATGATATTATAAATAAATAATATAATGAAGTAACTCCCTGGATACCTGAGGATGGTCGTCGTAGCAGGGGAAGGCCAAAAAAGAGATGGCGCGACAACCTTGAGTCCTTGAAGCATTTCAACGTGGTTGAATCAAATAAGCCCTTTGCAGGCACTTTTACACGTCAATAATTATAGTGTACATTACGTGTAATGTTTATTTATATCTAAATTATTTTTTAGGGTTCCGTACCTCAAAAGGAAAAAACGGAACCCTTATAGGATCACTTTGTTGTCCGTCTGTCCGTCCGTCCGTCCGTCTGTCAAGACCCTTTTTCTCAGGAACGCGTGGAGGTATGAAGCTAAAATTTATATCAATTACTCAGGTCTACTGTCCCTTGAATCTGTGAAAAAATCAAACTTCTAAGCCAACGCAATCAAAAGATACAGCCGTTTATGCCGCAAATTTTCGACACTTGCAAGGGAATCAAAACCTACAGGGTGCTTCCCGTGAACTCAGAATCTTGAAATTTGGTACGAAGCAACGTCTTATAGCATAGATAAAGGAAAAATTACGAAAACCATAAATTTTTAGTTACATCACATAATATATTTTTTTTTAATAATTTTAAACTTACTACCCATTTCCTCATAAACGCGTAGAGGTATTAAATTGAAATTCATACCAAATACTAAACCTTGCAGGTTTGTACGGAACCCTCGGTGCGCGAGTCCGACTCGCACTTGGCCGGTTTTTTTTCTTTGTTCAAAAGCTACCGATCTACCGATACTAGTATTTCGCAACGACCACTGCTCAGAAGAAACGCCGAAAGAAACTCATTTACACAGTATTGGTCGCCTACGCGCCAGAAGGGCTTTGTCAGTTTACAAAGATATTATGCCTAATACAATGTTATCACAACATAATATGTAAAGCTTGCGAACGAGTGCCAAATCCAATTTACAGAAATAAGTTACACTGAGTAGGCAGAGTACGTAGTAATTGGTCGGCAATGGCACGACAGGGACGCATGAAATAAAATGGGAGAGACCTTTGCCCAGCAGTGGGACGAAATAGGTTAATAAAAAATCCGTATAATATATTCAAAACATGTATTTAATACGGATGCATTAAAATAAGCACCAATTGTTATCTACTACTATATAGTATTGAAGTACGTACCTATTTAGACTTAGGAACAGGCGCCGCGTTGACCGACGCGACGGGCGTCGATACTGGGGCCTTCAGTGGGTGCAAGTTTATAAATAGTACGTACCTAAAGCACTTAAGTGTGCGGACTATACAAATAAATATATTTTACATAGCATGGTATATTTTTGTGCACTTTAGTGCGGTGTGAGGTCAATAACACATTGGTGCAGATGCTTGAATAATAACACCGGGTTCATCTGTGCTAATTTTATCTCGAGATTATCACGTCTTCACGAAAGCCGCGGGCCATAAGACCCAAAGGCCACGAATCAAAATAGTGATGCTTTGTTAACTAGTATAACATAAAAACAAAAAAAAGTATTAGATAGGACTCAAGTTTTTTAAGTTCCAATTAAGGGACTGGATTCCTAAATGAGAGTTCAACTCAAACCGATGTCCTCAGAATATGACTCGAGAACTCTTACTAAAAAACTTAATTACTAACTATATTATCTAGTAGGTATTTCTTAAACTTCATTTACAAAAAATGTTTATCATGAACCTTTAAACTATTTTATGTGCCAAACATTAGGTGGGTCGTACTTTAACAACCATTTTAACAAATTATTTTAAGTACCTAGTTAATTATTAAAATAAGTAAAGATAATTATAATTACAATTTAAAATTAAAAGGTTTAGAATAACACTAGTTTAGTTACTGTAATACTAATTGTATCTTAGTTATCTATAAAGAATCGAATAAAAAAGTAATTGTAGGTATATGAATGTGTGGTCGAAACATATTTGGAGAAATGACTTATGAAAAATAAAAAGTGGGACACAAAAACAGGCTAAAAAAATGTTTTACAGCTCAAGGATCAAGGATTAGTGTTTTAAAAGAATGATTAAATTATAATATAAAATTAAAATTGCCACTTCCAATAAGTCTTGCTAAATTAAGATAATATGCGAGCCCATGTGTTAGTAACTCTTATAGGTATGTAAAACTATAATCAACGCACGTCAATCGCTTTATAATTCTTTCTCTTTCCAGTAAGACATTTTCGCTTAACCCCCTTAACTTCTTTGTGAACCCCTATATCTTCTTTGTGGACTGATTGCTGGTATTTTTCATCATTACTCTCATTTTTCATATGTTTTGTAACTTGCAAACATTCAAAGCACTTGTTCAAGGAATCCATCATATAAAACGCCGCGTCGGGTACTTCTTCGATTATTTCCAAAGCTAATTTCCAAGCCATGTTGACTTTTATGATTTCGTCGTGAATACGGCACAAGATGTCCATTTCTCCTTGTGAAATTTCTTCTAATGGTTTTGCGAAATGTATGCTATTGCAAGTATTATCTTCTTGATATGTATTTGATTCGTCTGTATTACCTAGTGAACTTATAGGTTCCGTATCAAACTCATAATCGCTCATACCTGTCAAACTATTTTTTGTTATATCTTGTATCTCGGTTTCTACCTCTATAATATCTGTCAGTTCATCTTTAGTCCAAGACTCCTTAGTACGTTCTGAAGTTTGGTTAGCTGGTGTTTCATCTAATTCGTTCTTTATATCATTTACTTGTTTTCTAATATTTCCGAGTAAATTATTTTCTAGTAGTGGCGAGGACCTTTCTATAATAAAATGTATAATTATAAAATAATTAAAACCTTTCTCTTTTATTTATATACAATAGATGCTTCTGCCGAAATCTATTCAAGTGTATATCTTTCCTTGGTATAACCAAGAATAGGTTTTGGCGGGAGCGCCATGAAACATCAACTTCAAAGAACCTCTTCGTGTTGGATCTGTATTCCCACCCCCTTAAAGCCGGTGTGAAAAGACCCGCGAAACCGTGAAAAATTAATACTGAAAAAAAATTATTACAACACAAAACAAGATGCAAAATATACTTAGACGCTAATGAAATCGCTTTCAGTCAAGGACAGATTCAAAATTTTATAAATATCAAATGCAAATGTTTAAGCTTCATATAAGTTTTTTCTATGATAGATTTTGTAAAATTTGTGTCAATTTACCTTGATCTAAAAGCGAAGTCGTCATATAAGTGTTATTGAATGGCTTTACAATTGGATTAATAAATTCCTCTAGATAGTTTTGGGCTTCTGCATATGTATCTGGAAAGAAAAAAAAACATTGTTGCTTAAAAAACTATAATTGTACACAACAAAAAGTTAGCAAGTTACGTGGGAAACAAATGTATAGTCATGTCACCTCCACCGGGCCCTGGCAGACGTGGTAGATCATATAAGGCGGTAAACCCACTACACCGCGCACCATCGCGGAGCAGGGTTCAACACACTGACGCTCCCGCGCGTTGACGCGTTGTCAGTGTGTTGGACTAGGCATGTTTTCTATACAAATTGAGATACTTGCATACAATGTTAAAATCTGCGGCCCCGCGCTACGTGACGGTACGCGGTGCAGAGTGAGATCACCGCCTTTATGCTGACTTAAGACGATACACGGTGTCCAGTCCTGCCCCCATTTGAAATAAATTATTTAGTAAAACCTAGATAACCCTTCAAACTAATTTATGAACCACTGTTTACAGGTTAAAGTGAAAACGTTAAGGCCGTACCTGCATTTTCCGAGGTCCAGTGCTGCCCCCATTTAAAATAAATAATTTCAAAGAAAACGGAGACATTATTTAAAATTTTGCAACTATCAAGTCCTAGATAACCCTTCAAAGTATTTTATTAACTACTGTTTACAGTTTATTATGAAAACGTTAAGCTTTACTACGCACATTTGCCAAAAGTGGCCGTTTTTCGCAAATGTGCGTAGTAAAGCTTAACGTTCTCACATTAAACTGTAAACAGTAGTTCATAAAATACTTTGAAGGGTTATCTAGGACTTGATAGTTGCAAAATTTTAAATGATGTCTCCGTTTTCTTTGAAATGATTTATTTTAAATGGGGGCAGCACTGGACCCCGGAAAATGTAGGTACGGCCTTAAGCTTTAGTTTGCAGTTTTGCGAAAAACGGCCACTTTTGGCAAAAATGCAAACTAAAGCTTAACGTTATCTTAACTTTAAGCTGTAAACAGTGGTTCATAAAATAGTTTGAAGGGTTATCTAGGTTTTACTAGCTCAAACTTTTAAATGATATCTCAGTGTCCTTACAAATAATTTATTTCAAATGGGGGCAGCACTGGACACTGTGTATCGTCTTAACGTCTTCTTCTTCATCTTAGCGCGTTTCTGGTTGCATCCTCCGCTGTGCTGTAGCGGAAAGCGAACCCCAGGCTTTACACCAATACAGCTGAGAATGCAACTGGGAATACGTTGAGATGAGAGAGAGAGAGAACAATACTCTTTACTAACGTAACGGAACCTACTCCCACCGAACCATCGAGCTGTAAATCACTGCAAATTTATTTTAATTATTTATTTTTAATTCATTTTTTTTATAATTATCATTGTCATACTGGTGTCAGATTTTTCAAGCCACCTAAAGACATCTCACATGACGACTGCCATACAGTGATGAAATCATACATAACGTGCCCAAAGCACGCAGGAGGTTCGAGATTTGAGATTGTTCGAAGTGCGGACTATACCTGCTCAAAGTAGAGTCTCAGAACAGAAAAAGTCAGACGTATATAAGAAAATATGAAAATAGTAGGAAATATACGATAACGACATAGTTATATTGGCACACAAGCAATAATAATTTACAATCAGTAAACATAAAAACAAATAATAATTCTCACTGATAAAATATTTTCTTGTTATTCACAATGACAACCTGACCGATTCCGCGGCGTTCCGTCGCTCTCTCTCGCTCTAGCAAATGACGGTTCTGAGCGACAGAAAAGGAAAACAGCATAGGAAAATACTGTTCCTTGCTGACAGATGTGTCCTAACCCTATGTAACCTTTTTATTTTTTCACAAAACTAAAACGTGTTCAAATCTACAACAAAGAGGATGCGTCACCTACACGGACCATACCCGGGGTTGCTTATCGACTTCGCTGCCCATAAATAAGAAACAATTTATTTGTTCATATATGACTCATGGGACAGTTAAGTTGTTAACTTGCGAAAGCGCTTTTAATACGTACTACATAGCAATAAATTAACAATATGGAAGGTCATTGACATCAGGCTATCAAAATCAAAATGACCAGTGCCAAGCAGTGAATCGTCGTAGATAGTTAGATTCGGGAGCGATGTTTTGAAATAAAAACTATTATTTGTGCAAATTACAAGTAAGATTTTATTACTTGTTAAAATTAATCTAAGTGACAGAGGTTATGTCCTATAGCTACGGCGTCTTAACTAATAATGGTCACAGTTCACACGCAATTCCTTAATAGTTTACATAAAAAATCTAAAGCGTCTAAAAAGGATGGAGTTATGGGTTGCACTCGATATACTCAGAATGAGTAATAAATAACTTTTAAGAGTGTGAGTTATGGGCTTATGGCACTTATTAAAAACGGAAAAAAAGTAAAAAGAGTCGATCAAGTTAAGTGTGTGCCTAATGTTGACTGATAGGTATTTGCAATATATAACTAGATAGCATTGTATACAGGGTCTAACAAGTTGAACAAGTTGAACGATCAGATGATCCGAGTATGTATGAAAAGCTAAAAAATATTTTTCATATTTCGATATATGTTCCTTGGGGAAAGTTGTTCAATATCATGGACCGAATGCACCATTAAAATAGTTTCAGTATATTTTGTTAGACGTTATATACGCTATCTTTGTAGATAGCAGTACCTACTTGTGTTGACCTTTTGTCATTGAGCTACATAAATTAACTTGGCAACCGTTTTGATTTTCGTGGAAAAATTCAGACGCGCTGCGGCGATAATTTCAAATTAGAATTTCGTGGAATTGACGAATAGTAACTAAATGACTACCTACCTGCTTTTCTGTTATCATTATATGTATGACAAATTTATTCATTTCTTTCTAAAAACAATGTATTTTCAGTTCACATTTTAAGTTGTAAGTTAAAATGCTGCAGTGCAGTTTGATGCCGCTTTTTCTGCTCTGGCGTCTAGGAAACGGGACTAAACTTAGCTGTAGGTAGCGATTTAACGTCACTATATGTGCAAAACAAAATTTTATGAATCTCCAATCTATATATATGATAACATACATACAAACAAACGCCGAATTGTTCAAGAAGACTCTGAAATCCTTGCTCGCTCGGTCAATGCCCTTTAAATGTCTGCACAGCTGATTTTTATTCGAAAATTTTATAATTACGATAATGACGTTAAATTACACACCCACAACGGAGCCTTAATAAACTTCACTATTGTATTATTTTCCATACAAACGTAAAATTGCATCATTAATTTTTGACCATCAACATGGTAATTTTTTACACACTTATATTTTCTTTCGAGTTCATTTTTAGGGTTCCGTACCCAAAGAGTGCAAACGGGACCCTATTACTGAGACTTTTTTTTTTTTTTTTCTTTTTATATATACGGACAAATCACACTGATTAAGCTAGCCCCAAAGTAAGTTTTAAACTTGTGTTATGGGATACTAACTCAACGATACTATATTTTATGATAAATACGCTGTTTGTCCGTCTGTCCGTCTGTCTGTCTGTCCGTCTGTCACAGGGCTCTATCGCTTGAACCGTAATAGCTAGACACTTTGAAATTTTCACCGATTATGTATTACTGTGGCCGCTATAACAACAAATACTGAAAATAAAAAAAAGTTAAAAATTAAAGGGGGTCGTCATACAAGAAACGTGTTTTTTTCAGCGTTTTTAACTAGAACTTTATAATGGCATTAACTAGATACTTGAAATTTTCACAGATTATGTATTACTATGGCCGCTATAGCAACAAATACTAAAAATAAATAAAAGTTAGAAATTAAAGGGGTCGTCATACAAAAAACGTGTTTTTTTAGCGTTTTAAAACATTGTACGGTGGTACGGAACCCTTCATGTACGAGTCCGCTTCGCACTTGCCCGTTTATTTGAATAAAAAACTAGTTTTATGCCTAGATATTTGCAATTTCTTTAAAATTACCAAAAAATTGCCGAAATCTGATGAAATCTAATGCGGTTTCAAAATAAAAGCTAGATAATTTTGTATGAAAAAGTGTTGGGTAAGGGCTTCCTTAAGTTCACCGTTTTCTTTAGCACAGCCTGTTGATTTAGCGACTCTATATTCCCCGGGAAAAATAAAGACGTGATTTTATACATTGTTGTCATTGTTACACAAAATAAAAACCACATTATTAAATAATGTTAATAAGTACATATCAATATATTTTGTTATCAGCACCAAAGACGTAAGTCTTTATTACACTATTCACAACTAGTATTTGTCAAATTTAGTTGTACATTGCCTGTCTTTTGATAAAAAATCTGACTGATATATTTCAAAACACGCAATGTAAGTGAAAATATACACAATAACACCAAACATAATGTTCTACTGAAACATTTGATTGACACACTGACTTACTAACACATATTGCAAAAACATGACCCTATTCCTTATGGTCTTACGGCCCTGGGCTCTATTTATCCCGTTATGGATAAAGACGTAATATGGTACAAATAATATGGCTGTATATATGACCCATTTCATAAAATGCAATAATGCAACCAGTAAACACACAATTACTCGCAAATAACATTGCTTTGGAAGAATCAAGAAAGATCAAGTAAGATCAAGTATTTATAACCAATAATGGTAGTGCTCGTAGCATTCACTTGCATTACACATCCTTTTTATTATATAAATAAAACCACTTCAACTGACAAAATCCCCACGATGAAAGAGGTTCTTCTACATAACTCTATATTAATTACTTTTTGTATTTTTACAAGCTTTTATTTAGTTTTACTTGTCCCGTTGTCTGTTTCCGTAATCAAATCTTGCAAGCTAAATTAGTCCCACTTCCCATTATTCAATAGAGTTGAAATTTCACATACTTATGTAAGTTGGGTGGCAATGCAATATTATAGTAATAAAGACCTGATTTAATGATGATCGCCGCATTAATTTATTAATAAGATATAGAGGGTTGAGAAGCAATAGACTAAGATGGTATGGACATGCAATGAGGAGGGAGGAGAGCCACATTACCAGAAAGGTGCTGAATTTGAAGGTAGCAAGTAATAAGAACAGAGGAGGCATAAAAAAGGTGCATAGAGTGCATTAAGGACGTATGGATACAAATAATGCTACAAGTGCCATGACAAAAGAAAGAGGAAAATGGAAAAGACTCACACGCTGTCCCGACACTCCCGACCCCACGTAAAGTGGGATAAGGTGAGGAAGAAGATGATGAGGATGAAAGGCATTTTGTATTAGTTTCTCTTTCATATTGTATATTATTTTTACTTTATATTTTTGTATACAACGTGGAAGGGACATACCCGTAATAAATCAACACACGGTCTATACTAGACAATTATGTATAATAACAGCCAAAAAACAAAAATAATTTTCGGCATTTCCATACAAAAGTGTGCGGCCGCCCAGGCGATTTGTATGGGAATGTCGAATTTTTTTTTGGTTTTTTTACTGTTATTTTAATTTCAATATACTTTAGTCATCTAGTATAGCCTGTGGTTCGATTTATTACGGATATGTACTACACTTTGTATATTCAAAGTCAAAATCATTTATTAATCGTTGAATGTTTGTATTACTTGTTACTTGTTATTTTTCAATGTTATCTTTCGATTTCATAAAAGTGGTTGACGTCAGATCATTTACTTACAGCTAAGTTTAGTTGCTGCTCTATTTCTAATTTACTTTTTATTATTCTTATACCCAGTTGGTGCAATAAAGAAGTTTTATCTCATCTTTTTGGTCGTATTGTATAAAAACCTAGGTTACCTTGAGAAACTGGTTCTTACGGGAAAGTTAGGTAAATATAATGACTCGAGCGCTCGTCGCGATGTCGTTTTTTTAGGATTCCGTACCGAAAGGGTGCAAACGGGACCCTATTACTGAGACTCCGCTGTCTGTCCATCTGTATGTCCGTCTGTATGTCCATCTGTCACAGGGCTCTATCTGTTGAACCGTAATAGCTAGACACTTCAAAGTTTCATCTATTATGTTTTACTGTGGCCGCTATAACAATAAATTCCTACTAAATATAAAAAAAGTTAAAAATTATCAAGAAACGTATTTTTTTCAGCGTTTTTAACTCGATCTTTATAATGGCATTAATTAGATTCTTGAAATTTTCACAGATTATGAATAACTAGGTATATGGCCGCTATAACAATAAATATAAAGATATATAAGATGAAGTTAAAAATTGAAGTCCTCATACAAGATACGTGTTTTTTCAGCGTTTGAAAACATTGTACAAAGCCCAAACCCCTCCTGGCCTCTCCCCTTCCCCAGAACCACCCCCCCCCCCCCCAAGTCCCTAAGCGAAGCTTGAGGCCGAAGGCCGAAGGCTGAGCTGTCCCGCGAGGCCGCAGGCCGAGCTGCGTGGCGAGGCCGTAGGCCGAGCCACTCCCACCAAGCGCAGAGCGTTTTTTTTTTTATTTTCCAAGATGGCCGCCAATACTCGACTGCTTCCAATTTGACTGAAATTCAGAATGCAAGGGTTTTCTGCGTCACGGAATCCAAATCTGACATTTTTTTTGGAATCCAAGATGGCGTCTGGATTTTAATTTTTTAACTTTAATCGTTCATTACCTCCTCCTGGAACATCGAAGGGGTCTGAAATTTTGTATGCTGGGGTAAAGCACCCCGCGGATCTCAAAATTGCAAACAAAATTTGATTCCAAGATGGCGGCCCGTATACGTTTTTATTTTTTTTATACTGACTTTCGCACCTTACCTATTCTCTCTGAAAATAAGATTCCAACCAACTTCAACAGCTGCACGAAAAACCGCGGGCTGCTTGCAGCCCGCGCAGCGCCCGAAAAGCTAGTCTTTGTATAAGAGTGATGTCAGTGTATAATAGACTGATATGACGAGACTAACAGATAGCCGTTTGACCTAAATAGGTTATCTCAATATTTATAACTCCATATTCGGTTTCCGCCGAACGTATATTCAGTGTAAAACATACGCGTCTATTATTTTAATTTGGTAAAATTTTAGAAAGTTCTGTTTTATTTTTTTGAGGCCAGGTACATGACCTGGAGCCAATGGTATCGTATCGTTACCCGACTACCAACGCTATCGTGACTTCAAGTCACCATGACGAATTTCCTCATTACATATTACTCGATCGAATCGAAGCGTGGTGAAATTTTTCATTACACATTTTGAATTTAGTAAGATATTGTTCCAAGCATTGTTATGCTGTAGGTATAATTCAATAATTAAGTAAAATTATGTTACTAATATAACTTATATATATATATATATATATATATATAAATAAACGGGCAAGTGCGAGTCGGACTCGTACATGAAGGGTTCCGTACCTCCGTACAATGTTTTAAAACGCTAAAGAATACGCGAAAGAGATCCCTACATGGGATAAGTCCGCCTTTTTATATTTGCTATTTCGGATTATGTTGTCTTTTATACTTAAATTTTTGGTACAATAAAGTTATTACAAACAAACTAACGTTTCTTGTATGACGACCCCCTTTAATTTTTAACTTTATTTTATTTTTAGTATTTGTTGTTATAGCGGCCATAATTATACATGATCTGTGCAAATTTCAAGTATCTAGTTAATGCTATTATAAAGATCTAGTTAAAAATGCTGAAAAAACACGTTTTTTGTATGACGACCCCCTTTAATTTTTAACTTTTTTTATTTTTAGTATTTGTTGTTATAGCGGCCACAGTAATACGAGTACGTAATCGGTGAAAATTACGGTTTAAGAGATAGAGCCCTGTGACAGACGGACAGACAGCGGAGTCTCAGTAATAGGGTCCCGTTTGCACCCTTTGGGTACGGAACCCTAAAAAAGTAATAGACTTCTATAAAAACATAGAGCCACGCGTTTATTCGAACCACAGCAGCTTACATGTTTATCAGTAGTGAGTGTAGTGACTAATGCCTTAATCATTTCCGTCTGTAAGTAGTTCCCATGGCTCCTGTGAGCATGGGATTACAAATCTAAGGCTGGACGTACACGGTTTTTTTTCTTTAAAAAAAAAGTCAATGTAGACATTGATTTTTCTATTTTTAACTTTTAATAAAACAATTTTTTAAGTATTTTATGCAACGCGTTGCGTGAGTTACGGTTTGACCCGTTAGGTGAATATCGTAAAGGAAAAACGCCACAAGCATTTTTTGACGTACTTATACAACGTTGCGTACAATTATGAAGCTTGGACTTGAAATGTACTTTCCGTACAATACTTTTTCTATATGTTTGGCATATGATCTGACATATGATTGGCAGATTTTGTCTTTGGTATAACATGTTAATACTAAAAATATGTTTTTCTTATATTGGCAGTAAAGAACTTATCTCTGAAAGTTTTATTTTCAAAACCGTATGAATTCAGTTGTTTGTCAAGCTGGTAGGTGTTTTTTCTTGTGTTAAAGCACGATGGCACACACTCTTTCGCTCAATGTATCAGTATAGTGATCCAAAGCGAAAACGCAACCAGTGTTCTTGGCACCATGCCACAGGGGCACAATTTTTAGAGTGAATTTATTTTAGTTTTTTTATATATGTTAATTACTATATCTTTCTTTTCTAAATGAAACTCATCTATCCTAAAAAATAAAAAGAAGTTACCAGCCCCACACTGCAACGCTCCATCGACTGTCACCCAATTCTTACGAATTGTATGTTTCTTTTTGACTCTTTCTTGCGTCAAGGAGTTATCTTCAACAGCTGGATACGCCACTTTTATCGAATTATATTTATAGTTGATATCTCCTAGCCACCCGAAGGGGACACAGACGAATAGGTGATCCGGGACGTAAAGAGAAGGCCGTTCTAGAAGCTTTACAATATAGTAATCGTATATTTTTGGTTTGGTAGATTTTGGTATTTCAACAGTGGACATCTGTAACAGAAACTGCTAATATTATAAATGTCTTGTTGCTATAAACAAGTTATTAAAAAAATATAAAAAATAAAACAAATAATCCGACTGCGTAAAATTTTTATAACTATAAAAAATAAAATGAAAGCCTGGGATAAGCGAGGTTATGTGTTGTTTTTTAGCGTTTCTCATTCCAAAATACATTTACATTGCAATTATTTTCGTAATTCCTTTATTTTGATACCCCTTTCGAAAGGTTCAAAATAAAGAATTAAAAAAAGAGGTATATTTGTAGTAAAATTTATTGAGTAATTATACATTGTCTAAAACTCTTGCCTTATCACTTGTTAAGGCAGCTTTTACGATTTACATCTAAATTACATAGCCTTGACTCTGACTGAACTACGATAAGGAAATATCTAACAAAGAATTACAAAAAAAATATATTGTCTGAGCGGGTGAGATTGGTACTTACATTGGACTCTTCGTGATTCATTTCCAAATTTTCGATTGCACTTTGAATTAACTATTACATGAAATTGTTTACAAGTTCTTACCGCACACAGTCTACACGTGTTTTCAGTCTAGACTCAGATGGCCATTGTGTCGCGGTGGAGTGAACTGAGTGGGCTTGCCAATACTCGTATATGGCGGGATAGGTATAGCGATTATATTATATATGCGTACCGATGACCTAAAATATTTGTAGACTGGACTCTGGTCACTCTGGACCTACTAGGTATTGGGCACTCGGTTTTTTTTTATTTTGACATGTAAATGTGCAGCCCTGGACGCTTTGTATGGTAGGTAGATAGAACTGTCTATCCATGGACCTACCATATATGAGGAAGTCTTCTTTAGGGTTCCGTACCCGAAGGGTGCAAACGGGACCCTATTACTGAGACTCCGCTGTCTGTCCGTATGTCCGTCTGTCCGTCTGTCCGTCTGTCCGTCTGTCCATCTGTCACAGGGCTCTATCTCTTGAAGCTAGACACCTGAAATTTTCACCGATTATGTATTACTGTGGCCGCTATAACAACAAATACTAAAAATAAAAAAAAGTTAAAAATTAAAGGAGGTCGTCGTCAATGATTTGAATACAAGTTTAGAGACTACCAACAAGGGTACTAACCATCTATACTAAACATATTTCAGTAGGGGGAGGGGTCCCGCTAGATAGAGTTACATTTACCACGCCTAGTTAATTATTTTTCTTACTGACTCTTATTTGGATTAGAAATTAATTATTGAAAATATGCAAATATTGCGCGGGAACTTTTGACAAACAAAAAGGAAATGACGACAAAGTTCACAAAAGGGAAATGACAAGTTCGGGTGCGTTCGGTAGGACTATCTGTCCATGTAGTTTGACTATCGATGACATTCGAAATGTATGTACTTTTATATAGAGGTTTCTATACAGCTTCTGTCATATTTTAAAATGGCGTGATTTAGTTGTTATAATCTACTTACTATTTTTAATATTTATTTTCTACACCATATACATGTTTTTCGGAACTGATTTATTTTTTGCGGCTATTTATCGGCGAGGACTTTCGATTAAAAATATAAATAGTGTATTTGGTGGTACGAAGTGATGCTTCGGGTCTGTGCGTGATAGCACGCACCGTGGGAAGTGGCCTTTAGGTGCGCCTCGGAATGCAGATATTTTACGAACACTGCATGTTAAAATTAGTCGCATCGCAATAAACCAGTAATAAAATATCGTTCGGTTGCGTCCCCTAGACGACCTCTAATATAAGCTTAGAAACTCGGTCATTACACTTAGGTACGATAAGTAAAGTACATAAGGTATACCTGCCTAATAGTTTACTTGCATATCCACGGACAGATAGACGGACAGATGGATAGACAGCGGAGTCTTAGTAATGGGATCCCGTTGGCATCCTTTGGGTGCGGAACCCTAAAACCGGTACTACTCCCAGTAGACCTACCATGTTACCAAAGGTCTAATGGGAAGAAGCCGAGCCCCTATCAACTGCCTCCTTCCTGCAGGGTCCCCCTGAGTAACTAAGTGAGCTACTAAGCTCCCCCGCAAGGCTGCAAGCCGACCCACTCTTAGCAAGGGCTGAGCTTTTTTATCATTAATCCAAGATGGCCGCCGATTCTCAACTGCATGCGATTTGACTGAAACTCGGTATCTAGTAGCTTTTTGGGGTCGCGAAATCCGAATCCTTTTTTTTTTAGGATTCCAAGATGGCGTTTGGAAATTAATTTTTAAATTCTTTTTTACAAAACATTAATTAATTAAATTTTTATACTAATTATATAATAAAGTACTTTTTGTACACTTTTTGAAGAAGCTGTTGCTGATGAAACTTTGTAACCCTATGACGAGGGCAGAAATATTTCAATTAAAATTTAAGTTTTCTGTTCTTAAAGCTTTCGTTTTAGTAGAACTTAGTTCCCACCGAGTGTACCGCGATACACATCCCCTTTTGATTCTGTCTGGGTCTGAAATCTGGTTTTCATCATACCCGATGGCCAAATACGTTGATGAAACAATCCCCTTATAGGTTTGGTATACCGAGGAAAATATGTCAAATTAAAATCAATAAATATATATTTTTTTATTTAAAATGAAATTAAATTTATATAAAAATAACAACATTAAACTAAAATTAATGTATAACTACATACGTATATAAACAAAACTAAACTAAATTAAAATACTTAAATAATAAAAAAAATGGAACCCAAATCGCTGCGCTCGCAGGATAGGGTGGCTGGCGGCATTCCCACTTTAAATGGCCAGACTCAGTCTTCAATCAAAATGTGCGCCAGCCCTTGGATCCCCTGAGGCATCGATTAAGCGTGCGGAAATTTCCTTCTATAACTGACGGGCCTCCGCACCCCAAGGCCCCAAGGTCTCCACGGCAAAAGGCGCAAATATATACCTATAGCTCTCCCATGTGCCAGGTGATTTTCAAGTTAGTGTGTGACTCCTTCGTCTCTTCCTCTGGATATTGTAAAAGGCGACTAATAAGGGACTCAGCACGACGTTAGTCAGGCAGGCATTTCGTAAATACGCAACCAAAACTGACTTAATGTTTTTCTTCTCAGCAATTTATATGGCAAATATTGCACTCCGAATATTAAATTTAATTGTCTTAAATATATCTATATTGGTAGTTTTATTTTTAATACCTAATTAATAATACTCTTGAAAATAAGACCAGAAGTGACTTCTTTCTTTTAAATAATTACAACTACCTAAAGCCAACAGTGGTCTAACCACCTACGGCTGCCGTAGGTGGTTAGACCACTGTTGTGTGACAGACCTTGCGTGGCAGACTGTAGTGGGAGTGGAGGTAATGGAAGACGTGTTTGTGTCTGACCATTTGCCTCTGATTGTAAAATGCGACCTTAACACTGTAAGACCCAAGTTAGTGTCACATAGCCTGCAACGAAGCACGGTAATATGGGGAGAGCGAGACGAGGCACAGATAGCTAAATACCACGACCTATGTAATAGTATGCGTGAGATTGATTTTCCTTTTGAGTTCACGGATTGCAGCCACGGAGTGTGTAGCTCGAGTGAGCATAGGAAAGTACTGGACCGCTTATATGATGAGATTGTGCATGAACTAAGCGACGCGGCAAGTAAGTCCAGTAAATCTTGTGAGGAAAGGAGGAGCAATAATAGGCATATATGTGGGTGGAACAAGCATGTTTACGATGCTCACAAGCAGGCCAGGCTTGACTATCAAATGTGGTTGCTATATAATCGGCCTCAGTCAGGCAGAATCTATGAGCGAATGTATGAATCGCGTAAAATATTTAAAAGTAGACTTAAATGGTGTCAACAAAATCAAGACCAACTTAAAATGGACGTTTTAGCAAAACTTAGATCTGCTAAAAATTTTAATCGTTTCTGGAAATCAACAAGAAAGCTTGAGGTTAAGTCTGGTTTGCCAGCTAGTGTGGAAGGGAAGAGTGAGCCTGCTCATATTGCAGAAATGTTTAGGAATCATTTTAAAGTTAAAACACCACTAGGCCTCTCGATTCCCACTTTTGACAAACCTTTAACTCAGGAACAAGCCAAACTAGTGCGTGTTACAGCAGAACAAGTACGAAATGCCCTAAAAAATATCACTGGTGGCAAGTCTCCCGGACATGATGGCATTAGTGTTGAGCATCTTTAGCATGCGGGTATTCACCTCCCGAGGGTACTGGCTCTGTTTTTCACAATGTGTATCAGTCATTCTTATTTACCACAAGAAATGTTGAAAACCATTGTGGTGCCCATTGTGAAAAATAGAACTGGGGACGTTTCGGATAAGAAAAAATATCGTCCAATCTCACTGGCAACGACTATTGCTAAAGTGCTGGACAGTGTGCTTAATTCTTACATGGATAAAATAGCCAATCTACATGATGCACAGTTTGGGTTTCGATCCAGACTATCTACCGAGAGTGTAATTGTAAGTCTAAAACACACTGTCCAATACTATACTAATCGTGGGACACCGGTGTATGGCTGTTTCTTAGACCTAT
This sequence comes from Acrobasis repandana, assembly GCA_963576875.1. Taxonomy (NCBI): domain Eukaryota; kingdom Metazoa; phylum Arthropoda; class Insecta; order Lepidoptera; family Pyralidae; genus Acrobasis; species Acrobasis repandana. Next base: position 1,009,827 of record OY756230.1, on the reverse strand, counting down.
CTACGGCGTTTGATTTGGTGTCTTACAATATATTATGGAAGATGCTGGAGGACAGGGGTTTACCGTTTGAGTTGTTAAATATATTTAAGTTCTGGTATGCCAACCAGACCAATTGTGTAAAATGGGCGGACTTTTTCTCAGAAGAATATATGTTGGAGAGTGGAGTTAGACAGGGAGGCTTGACGTCTCCTACTCTTTAAAATATATATAAATGACCTTATTGTCAAGGTAAGCGGTATGCGTGTCGGATGCCGGATTGACGGAGTTAGCATCAACAATATAAATTATGCTGACGACTGTGTGCTTCTCTGTCCGACTGCTGGGGGTCTAAACGAAATGCTAAGGGTTTGTGAGACCTATGCTGCTGAGCACGGGCTCATATATAATGTAAAAAAGACAGAATACATGGTATTTAGGGCCGCTGGTAAAAGTCCCGATACAGTTAATAACATTACCCTGAACGGCGTAAACATTCAACGTGTATCAAAATTTAAATATCTGGAACATATAATTGCCGACGACCTTAAAGACGATGCTGACATAGATAGGGAACGTAGGGCTCTTGCGATTAGAGGTAATATGCTGGCTCGCAGATTCTATCGTTGTAGTGAAGAGGTAAAGGTGACCCTTTTTAAAGCGTATTGCCAAAGCATTTACACGGGGAATCTGTGGGTCAGCTACACTAAGAAGTCGCTGGACACCCTGCGAGTCCAATATAGTGATGTGTTCAGAATGTTGTTGGGATTGCCTCGTTTCTGTAGTGCATCTGCGATGTTTGCTGAATATCAAGTTGACGGCTTTGCAGCCATTATTCGCAAAAAAACGACGTCGCTGATATTTAGAACGCGTGGCAGTCCTAACAGTATCCTACAGACCCTGGCAGACAGATATACGTAATCGTAAAATCCCACACTATAATGTAAGTAAATTAATTTTATGACTTTTAATTTAATTTAATTATAATTTTACTTTGATTTTATTTTTATTTTGATTTTATTTTGAAATTATTTTATTTAATTGAATTTTATTTTGAGTTTTAATGTATGGATCTCGTTATCTGAAATAAACATTTTATTATTATTATTTATGTTTAAGAAATGTTTCTTCTCTCTTTTACCGAAAAGAGGTTTAAATAACGAGTTAAATAAGAGTATCAAAGTAAGCGTAACTGTTTTATCCTAGGAACTTTCTTGTAATGCGGCATGTAGTTAATATAACTGCCTTTGTAGTGTGTAAAGAATATTTGTAGAGATATTTAAAGTATCTTTATTATTATTATTATTATTATTATAAAGGATTTAAACTCAAAAATAGATTTACTTCACAACAATTTAATTTACACCGTTTAACTATTCATCTAAACGACTAAACAAAAATATTACAAACCAAATAAATTAAATAAAAAATTAAGATAACAACACTATGACCTCACAATTATTTATGACAAATAAAGTGATAACCAAATCGGCAAAGTTACGACCTACTAGCACGAAAAATGAAGCGAGAATATGTCGGTACGTTTTTTTTTTTTTTAGGATTGACATATATAGGTTGCCTCAGACGGCATATCCTACTCCACCGGACAAGGTTTGAGGAGCGGGCCAAGGGCCCGGCTTCCTATATTTATATACTACTAGCAACAGAGCAAAGGGCTCCCAAGGGGGAAACCTCGGCTTTGGGCGTGCTAGGGGTTATGGCAAATTTTGGGGTGCTGCAACACCCATGTTTTGCCTGAAGGGCCGAAGCTACGGTTGCCAGAAGGGCCTAATCAGGACGCAAATCGTCCAGGTGCCGCCGGGCGGTACCTAGTAAACGAGCTAATGTTTCTACGCCTATGCACTCGATTCCGGCGAATGCGGGGGGGGGACGGATTGCGTGGGAACTCTGGCTACTCGGAGCCGCAGAGTTATCGAATTGGACCATGTCAGCCGTCATTTGGTCATCGGGATCGGTAAGAACATGCCTCGGATGTCTGCCGGTGAGTCTACGAGGGTTATGTTCCGGGGTATAGTTAGCTGCCTCTCTAACTAAACGGTTCGGGTGGTTGGTTGCTTTATCAAAGTGGCGTGCGGACGCTTCTTTCATAAAGAGTTTAATGGATGGAATATGTCGGTACCGGCGAGGCATCGCCTTTTATAGTCTCTATCCTCCACTATTTTTTTTTCTCTCCAACAATACATAATCAGTTCACGTAATGTAAAAGTGCCTGCAGAGCAGAATTTATTGGATTAATATTTGATTTGCTTATTTTCTGGTGTATAGGAACCCCGTAATAAAACGACGCAACCCCATCGAGTTTGGGCTTATTACATTTGTCTTAAGGCCATACATGATTTTTCCGGGATCCAGTGCCTGCCCCCATTTGAAATAATATATTTGAAAGGAAACAGAGATATTATTTAAAATTTTCTTCTTCGTCTAAGCGCATTCCCAGTTGCATCCTCAGCTGTGCTGCTTTGGAGCCCGGGGTGCGCTTTCCCGCTTTTTCTTCTCCAAATATAAAATGCATGTCAATGGTAACCCAAGGATGCCGAAGACCTTGCAAACTGGAGAAGAAATAGCCGGAACAGTTCTCCTAGCCGCGACTCCTTTAAAATTAGAATTCTTAGACTCCTCCATTTTCAATTAAATATGAGACAGACTTGATTGTATAATATGTATTTAGAGATATGTATATATTTATTGCTTGTTTGTATGTATTTAATATGTAGGTATAGTATTATTATAATATTTATATTTAGTATGTTTCTATTTATTTTATTTTTTAGTTTAAAATTTTATTTAGTTTTTTTGTTGTTATTTTTTATTATGTGTTACACCCACATAAACTCTCCCAATCAACCCAAAGGTTTGACTGTTAGAGAATGCTTTTAGCATTAAGTCCGCCTGTTGTACTATTACATTTGTATGTGTGTACAATAAAGTGTAAATAAATAAATTAAAAAAAAACAGTTTAAGTGATTTGGCTATAGTTTTACGACCGGCCGCCTGCCTGACGTCAACCCTCTGTGGGAATGTATTTGTGCGAAAAGTTTTACAACCGGCCGTCGCCCGACGTTAACCCTCCTTGGGAATGCAATTGTAGCACGAGATGTTTGTGCTTAGTCATTTAGTCGCCTCTTACGACATCCACAGGAAGAGGTGGAGTAGTCCTATTCCAACCCGGAACCACAAGGGGAATATTATTTAAAATTTTGTCCCTACCAAGCCCTAGATAACCCTTCAAACTATTTCATGAACTACTGTTTAAAGTGAGAACATAAAACTTTTCTTCCCACATTTGCGAGGAACGGCAACTTTTCGGAAATGAGCGAAGAAAGGCTTAACGTTCTCACTTAAAACTGTAAACAGTAGTTCATAAAATAGTTTATAGGGCTATCTAGGGCTTGGTAGAGACAACAACAGGCAAGAGTGAACAGGCATTTTTTGAGTCTGCGTGATACACCTTAGACCTCATCTTAGCTTCCCATCAGGCTAGATAGAGATCAAACGCACTCAAATTTCTAATAAAAAAAAAATAAAAAAAAATAAAAAAAACATTTTGAATGATATCTCCGTTTCCTTTCAAATAATTTATTTCAAATGAGGGCAGCACTGGACCCCGGAAAATTCATGCATGGGCTTCAGTTCTTAGGCCTCACAATAAAAGATTAACAAAAACAATTTTTTTTTTGAAAACTGATTTGGCTTAAAAACGTAATAAGCAATTTATTCCTCTTGTTGTGCCCCCGACTTGAATTATTGAAATCTGCTTACCACGGTCCAAGGAACAGATTGCGAGGGAGGGTCATTCCAATCTGTTATTAAATTTGGAGACAATCAGGCCTCCCTAGGGATTAGTACGTACTACGCCTAAAAAATTAAGTAAAATTTATCCTTATTTCTTCCATGTTGGTCTGGGAGAAAAGAAAAAACTTGAGTGTACCAGCTGCTTCTCTTTCCGCGCAGATCGTTAAAGCCGATCGAGTAAATGAGCGAAATTGCGAATCATGTTAATTTGACATTACTATTTTGATTTCGTTTTTTCCACCTTCTCGCTCACCATCACGCTAAAAGGCCTTTGAGTCTCACGGCCCTGGGCTCAGTCTTTAGAGCCGCAAGACAAAATGCTATGTCTGCCCCATTAAGGATAAAGAGTGAGACTGTTTATTTATCCTAATATTATAAGATAAATAATAAAATCTTATATTTTAGTAAACTACTGAACAAATTTCGATCAAACGGTGTTAGGAATACGTTCGCTACCTTATATACTCGTACAATAAGTCATTTATCAGCCTTAGGAAGTCTACTGCTAGACATAGGAATAATTGTTTTATTAATTAATAATTAATCCCCCAAGGATTTCTAAAAAGACTAATTGAAAGCGACCTGCATCCTGCATCCAGAGTGTCTTTCAAACAATTGCTTCCGTTTGGGAGTTATATAGAAACTGAACAACTTTCTGAAGAAGATAAATAAGGTTTGTATTTATTTGTATGGGAGAATGTAGCCAAAGAAGATTAAAACTTTTTTAACCCTATTTAATTAGTAGAAATTTGCCTAAATCTTCTTCTCTGTAATGAAAGTTCGAAATCAAGATGCAGCTTAAACCATTGTTCATCAAAATAAAATTGTCGTTTCTGGCAATATTCCTGGATATACATCAACAGAACTTCGCGGGAATAATTGTCTAACACTGGAAATACATCAGGTGAATGGCGTTTTATGTACCCGAGTCCATAATCCACGGTACAAAGTCTGAAAGCATGGTCAGAGAAGATTTCCCTTAATAATCGACGAGCTGTAATTCTTCCGTCGTTGTTTCTACTTTCCAAAATCTTTAATTTCGATGAATTAACGTAAACACCAGAGCCTCGCAGTAGTTCAGTTAGGCCTTCTCCGGGACCTTTGTGTCTTAGTGTCCACTTTGAATTAGTATCAGAATTATCTGGAAATACGTATGTTTTCTCATTATCCTTTGAAGTACTGGGACTACATTTTGGAACTCTTTTAGCGCCACCTGTTTTACTGTTTCTACTGTTAATAAACTCATTGGTTATTTTTTCTGCATCATTAGGAGTGGCTTTGATAGTATCTGCGGTTTTCAAGATATCCTCTATATAAGGCTTTGCTGTTCCAAATACTTCTGCAATTTCTTGACGATCATTAGCCATTTCCATCGCAATGTTCATGGCATCACGTTCGTTATCTTGGTTTGATGTGGTTTTTTGTAGTGGTGTTATTTTTCTAACTTTGCCTCTTCCTTGAGGAGGCATGTTATCAACAGACGCTGCGCTGTCCATTGCTCTTTTGGCGGTTTGTTTTGGTTTGACAAATTCTTGACTTTTTTTTTCGGACCGCACAACGTGTGGCCTTGATCTTTTATTCAGATCTTCTGCAGACCTCTGAGCTTCATTTAAGTCATCTATAACAAACAATATCTACTTAGTTAAACGATAAAAAATTAAATGGTGGTGGCCAAGCGGTTTAGCCACTAGCTGTGCGTCTGTGAGGCACAAGTTTGATCCTCACTAGGCCTGACTTGTTCCTCTCAGTTTGTTTTCATGAATGGTCATTTTCAACCACCACCATTTGCTTCCGGTGAAGGAAAAAATCGTGAGGTAATCTGCGCGCTGCATGGCAGTCATTGAGCTGCGTCTGTGTGCTTAGGCAGCTCGAAAAATCTATCACCTATATGTTAGCTATAATACATAATGAATCGATATGGGTTTTGTTTTGAAAGTGATGTTATTATCTACTTATAATGCCTGTAATACTGCTTTGAAGAACTATTTTACACGTGAATGGACTGTTTCAAAGCGTAATTTGTGTACTGATATAGACAGCAAATACTAGTACAGCCGAATTGATAAACTCATCCTATTTTTAAGTCAATTGATAAAAAGTTCGGATTACAAGTGGGATCTTAACTTTTTATTACTCGTGTTTCACGCTAGTCTGGGAGCAAAGAAGAAACCTTGAGTGTAATAAATAGCTGCATCTCATTCCGTGCAGGTGGTAGAAGTCGAGAGGGATTACCCAGGTGTAAACCTGGTAATCTCTTAAATCTGGGTGATGGGCTAACTACCTGCCACTGTTTAGTATCTAGCTGGACCGCTAGATACAATGGCAGGCTCTCATCTTGGCATAGGTATTTATTATACCTACATGTAAACCTTCCCAGAAAAACGTTTTACATGTAAGTGAAAACTGCATCAAAATGCCCAGTAGTTTTTTAATTTAAGAATGCAGAGTACCTAATAAAAGAATAATATTTTTTTTAACGGTAAATAAATAAATAAAAAACTAAACGACTTCATTTTCTTGGAGGAGTTTCCTCATATCTCCAAAGTTCTTCATCAAATTATTATGGGACCAACTTGGTAGTATATACTTTCAAATAAAATAAGAATCATCAAAATTGGCTTACAATTGGTAAAGATATTGCGTAACATATATATAAAAAAAAACACTACGGGTCGATTAATATAATAAATAACCTCCTCTTTTTTTGAAGTAGGGTAAAGAAGCTGTTAAAATACCAAACATGTTTCACTTACCACATCCTAATTTTACATCGCTCATTAAAATTGGCCATTTTTCATTGTACGGCTCCGCAGCTTCTATCCTCCCGATTGTGGCATGCAGATTTTCTGGGGGGTACGACACAGCCACTCGCTTGTCTGGTGAAATAGACCTGATCCAAGACGCGGGAACAGTTACGTACTCTGGCACCGTCGGGTGAGGATTACTCAGGAGTTTTACCAAGTAATATTGGAAATTCATCTGTAACAAATCTACAGTAAATTTCATCTTTCTTCATTTACACATCACATTTCACGTAGAGACGTAATTGAATAGGAAATTAAGAGATTCGTTGTTTTAAGCGTTGAACGAAATAAAAAAGTAAAGAATATTTTTAAGAACAAGCTTTTATCTAAAACAATGAACTAAAAAGTTTCAAGTCTCCTCAAGACGAATCAATCGAGTCCAAACTCGGTGAGTTTATGTTGTTTGATCACAGAGATGCCGTGTCTTCATCATATGATCAGGTCATTGGTACCATAATATTTCTACCAAATTCTGTTTTAAAAGGAAAGTCCAAGCCCACCTTTCAAACTCCCTTTCTTTATAAAGTCATCATCATTCAGTTCTTCTTTTCATTAGCTATTTCTTTGTTATTTTATTTATTAGTATAAGTATTGTGTAAGTAGGTATTTACTCTGATATATTTATATAATATATATATATATATATATATATATATAATAGTGTGTATGAAGTACTTAGTATTTTTGATGTAAGTAGGTATATAGGTATTTATAGCTATTGCGCCGCACAATTTTCTCTGCTTATCCCTATGGCTGACTGGGAGAAAATGCTCTAAGCATCCGCCATTTGTAACGTTAAGCTTTACCACGCACATTTGCGAAAAACGACCACTTTGGGCAAAGCTTAACGTTCTCATTATAAACTGTAAACAATAGTTAATAAAATACTTTGAAGGGTTATCTAGGACTTGGTAGTAGCAAAATTTTAAAGAATGTCTCCGTTTTCTTTGAAATTATTTATTTTAAATGGGGACAGCACTGGACCCCGGAAAATTTAGGTACGGCCTTAAAAGTAAATTTTTACTTTGGACAATAAATTTTGATAAATAATATTGCAATGTCACAAGATTGTCACAGTTATCGGAACAGGTGAAACTAAATAAAAGTAAAAAAGTCCTAATTAGATAATAATAATAATCGACGGCTCTAATAGGTAAGAACTCAGTTTGTATCGTAAGTTCAATTAACAACTAGCTTTTCGGGCGTTGCGTGGACTGCAAGCAGCCCGCAGTTGTTCAAGTTGGTCGGAATATATGTCCAGTCGAGAAAATGGGTAAAAAGTACAGTCAGTTCATGAAACATGAGTTTAGGGGGTCCTCCCCCCAGTCAGGAGGAGTTTGGGCTTTGCCCTCGCCACGCAGCTCGGCTTGCGGCGTCGCTTTCCGCTCGACCTACGGTCTCGCAGTATACACTTGGAAATTGTCCTTGTATGGCAATCTTGAATTTTGAAAAAAATCAAAATTCAAATGACAGTCAAAATTGCTTATAAACTCCTACATTTTGGAAAAAAAATCACGCCCCGAACCCCAACCGTTTTGCAGGCCGTACCCCTTCCACATCAGGATATGATGATCTTCAAGATGTCAGATTTTTCTGGTACTCACTGAAGTATCCTCTATACGACAATATATCAATAATAACCCCTGTCACCCTGGAACAGGGCAACAATCATGTCAATCAGTGAGTAGTTTTGTACGTTTACAGTATAATAATAAAACTAGCTTTTCGGGCATTGCGCGGGATGCAAGCAGCCCGCGGTTTTTCGTGCAGCTGAAGCTGGCTGAGATACAGTTATCAGTTGAGAAAATGGGTAAAAAACTGCAGTCACTAAAGGAAAAATCAGTAAATGTGTGGGCGGCCATCTTGGAATCAAAATCTGATTGCAGTTTCGAGTTCCACAGGAAGCTTTACCCCAGTTTACAAAATGTCAGACCCCTCCGATATTCCAGTAGGACTTTATGAACGAATTAAGTAAACATTTTTAAAATCCAGACGCCGTCATAGATTCCAAAAAATAATGTCAGATTTGGATTCCGCGATGCAAAAACTCCTTGCATTTTGAATTTCAGTAAAAAAAAACCGCACTTCGTGTGGATGGCTCGGCCTTCCGCCTTGCTCCACAGCTTGCCCTTCGAGCTGGCGAAAATTACTTGCGGGGGGGTGGGGGGAGTTGTTCGGCCTTCGGCCTCGCCACGCAGCTCAGTTCTCAGCTGCTTCTCGTCCCGTGCATCTGCACGGGACGAGAAGCAGCTGGTGTATTCTAAGTTTTTTTTCTCCCAAACCAGCATGGAAGTACACATACTTACATACACACAAACAAATAAAAATAATATAGTAAATCAACAACTACAAGGTTAAGTACTTTTAAAACACCGGCAACACTTTTGGAGCAAGTTCAGTCCAAGATACTAGGTGATACTGCACCACTTTCCATAAAAACAATAGGGGATCGGACAACTTTTCACAAAGTGTTTGAAAGTAATTATAATGGTTATTCATTACCATAAAAATAATATTTTATTTAAATATGGCTGTAAATATACATAAATTACGTTTAAAATTTGAATGAGTAAAAATGCCGCGTAAACGCTCCCATTTGTCACCTTGGCCGCGTGACGTCATCTGTTTGTGAGTAAACATCAAACAATCAAGTGGTGAAAAGGATGGCAGTAGTGGAGGCCACAAATTCACATAGTAATGTTGACATCTATGGTTGACATTTTGAGGTTACCCCAGCCGTCAAAAATGACAATTACAAACGAATGACGTAACGCGCTGTGATCGGTGTTTCGTTCAAGGTGGCAAACAGATTAAAAATATTGCAATTAACGCATTTCATTTTTTATTATTTCACAAAAATACTCATTGAATGGACAGTTTATTTCATTAACATAATTTCTAATTACAATAAAGATTTTTTGGTAAGACTTGTCCGATCCCCTATTATCGAAAAACGTAAAAAAATCCGACTTCCCATACAAATCGGCACTCAGCCAAATGGACTTTGTTGAAATGGAGACTGTACTTGCTCTAAAATGTTGCCGGTGTTTAAAAAGTAACCCTGATACTTATTATGTTTTTATATACCTATGGTAAACACAAAATAAGTAACACTGGACGTGGTCCGTACTTGGATGGTTGACCGCAAGTGGCATTATTTCTCGAGCTAAAAAAGTCCCGGCTGTAATCGTGGTATAGCAGTCGTCAAGCTATGTCAGATACTTTTAGGCAGTTAAAAATCGGATACTAGTGTTGGCCACTTACACACATGAAAAGATGAATTGCTATCCGCATCACCTATAAATCTACAAAACTAATAAAAGTATTAAACTCACCGTGTTTTGATGTCTAATTACACATTTACAACGGCACACTTACTAATAGGTAAGTAAATATTAATAACTTGAAAATTACTGAGGAAAAATAAATCCTGAAATAACACAAACGTAGTCTAGACCCGTAAGCAGAGTTGTTGATAATGAGTGTGTGATGCGGGACAAGGATCGATGTCGAGCAGTATGTTCTGTCTCGCTCGAATGACGTCAGACTGTTGATATGGGCTACTATTTTAGAAACGCGGAGCCACAGCGATTGGTTTTTGTTCTATACAAAAATTGTTCTTTTTGTTCAGTGATACCGCGTAAATAGGACCCATGTACTTAATTTGATCGTATCTCTCAAACCTACCTTGTAATTTTTCAAGACTTTTTAACAGGAAATATCAGCGGCCATTTTTCAATTCAAACGTTCTCGACTGTTTTCTTTCTAGTTTTTGACCCTAGATAATTATTTTTTTAAATAAGATGAATATCATCATTACCGCTGTGTTTTTTGTTTTAGTTTTTTTTTATATATACCTACTTATTTTGGTTTTTTATCTAGTCGAATTATTCCTGTACATCCATATCCATACAGGAATAATTCCTTCAACAAGTTTTGTAGAGGATGATACGAAAAGCTCTCGTATGCACCTCCATCATATGACCCCCAAGTATTTCCAAAACAACTGATTAGAAGGGGCCTGCATCCAGTGTCAAACAGTTACTTCATCAGGTTGAGAGTTTTTATACCGCAAACAAGATAAACTTATTAAAACACCCTTCTTATTGATTAAGATATTAACAGGAAGTATAATTATTTTCATACAAGCCTAAGCCCCTGATTCCTCGCCGGATAGTGCCAGTAAAGCAATGATTTTTTTTCCAAGTGCATATTGGCATGTCCTTATGTTTTATTTTTTTTCATAATTTAATTAAAAGAAATACAAACCTTGATTTGAAAAATTGGTAATATTTTCCACTGTGTTTAAACATTTAGCAAACTTTGACAAGATAAGATTATAAAAAGAAAACACAGGAACCCAGTATAGCTTGTCTTAAATTTTTAATAAATAAATAAATAATATCGGTTACGTTTTGGAGGAGAAATCAGGGGACTACGAAACGTTGATTTTTCGTATGTATTTTCGGTGCGAGCCGCAGTAGAGAGTAGAGACTCTATCGCACTCGCTCGGTGTTGTTCGGGCACAGCGCGACAGCAATATACTTATACAAGCTTTTGCCCGCGGCTTCGCTCACGTATCCCTATGTCCTTCTCAGGGCTCCCAACTATGTGTATGCGAAATTTCAAGAAGACTGGTTCAGTAAAAAAAAAACAAACAAATATACAAATTCACTTTCACATTTATAATATTAGTTAGGATTTTACAAATACTTATTTTTCAATTCTTTCGACCTTAGTGTTTCCTCCTAAAAAGAGAAGTTTAATGTATTCGTTTACTAGCTCTTGGTAGCAGAGCGCAAATATTTCGTAAAATCCACGGACCGGTAAAAACCTGACGGAGGCTGGAGAGTCCGAAAAAATGAGAAGATAGAGAAGCTGGTAAAGGAGCCGAAAGGTGGAAGCTAACACCTGGCAAGATATCGCTCAGAATAGAAAAGTATGGCGCTCTCTCGTCTCGGAGGCCATGATCCACTTCGGGTCGCTGAGCCAGCGAAGTAAGTATGCATATATATGTAAATTTTTTCCTTGTGTATTTTATGAAAAGCAACTAGGTCCTGTTTTTAGTGCTTAAGAGCCAAGCCTAGGCTTAAATAACTACTGTTGGTCACTTACACACCCAAACAATACAACAAACTACTACGGGAATGTCATTTACAGACGTTTCAGATAAAAAATACGGCATAATAGAATCTTTATTAACTACACACATAACACGTTGTCTTTTATACCTCTTTTTGGTACAATAAAGTTATTACAAGCAAACAAACATAATAAACATTATACAAAACACAATGAAAACTATTATGCTTTGAACACATGATTAAAGGGACTTAGAACAAACAATTTTTACAAGCTTTTATTAAGCTTGTGCCCTGTTTGTGGTTATTTGTTTGGGTCAAATTTTGCAAGTTAAATTTGAGCCACTTCTCGTTTTCCGATTGAAATAAAAGTTTGTAGGCTAATATAAATGATATGACAATGTAATATTATTATAAGAAGAAGCTGATCTGAATGATGATGAATGAATGAATGAATGAATGAATAACTCTTTATTGCACCTAAAAAAATTAACAAAACACAAATTGTAAATATATATACATAGGTACAATGGGCGGTCTTATCGCTGACAGCGATCTCTTCCAGACAACCAGTGGATGGAGAGAAATGTAGGCACGTGAAAAAGAAACGGTGGCGCAAAGAAAACGATAAAATGAGATAACTAGTTACATAAATAAGGCTGATGATGATGATAGGACCGGAAGGTGGCTATAGTTACCCTGTAATAAAACGATGCAACGCCGTCGAGTTTGGACTTATAACATTTGTCTTAATAAGTACTTAAGTCTTACAATAAAAGCTTGCAGGGAAAAATATCAATAAAAATATTTATTAGCTTCAACGACACAGACAGTCAGGCTGTCTGCGACCACGAACACGTTAGATCTAACAAAAAGGTTCGTGCTATGTCCCGTTTATATACATAAAGGAAATAATTTTATAACAACACTATCTTGTATTTACAATAATTATTATTTCAATTTTGATCAACTAATAACACTAGTTTTTATACTGGAGATAATGAGAAAGGGAGGAATTTCCTTCAACAAAGGCGCTTCTCCTGATTTTAATATGAAAATGATCATACAAAACTGTGACATCATTATTACGACATCTTTTGAATTGTCTTATAATGCATTTGACCTATACTTACCTATTGGGCTGAAAGTATTATCCATACAAAATAAATTGGCACTGATGGATAAGAAAGTGGCGTGGTAGCTAATGTTAATTTGTTTTGGGTGGGTAAAGGTTAATTCAACGATATGATTTTGATAAAAGTATCCGTCTTATAATATAACACGTAGGTACTTTATATACCTTTTTGCTAGGTTTAAACCATAATACGCCAAAATCTAGTTGACATGTAGTAAAATGACACTATCTCATCTTTAAAAGTCAACTTGATTTGAGTGGATGATTGTTTAAACCTAGTAATAAAGTTAGTCCGTATTATATATGACAGTAATAAGTGTAAAATTATGATTAAACATTAAACTAATTAAATTTAATCTTAACTTAATTTCCATCTAACAAACTAACAATTAAAAAAGCTCTGCAAATCATTGCCCCTTGTAATGTGCCCAGAAGGCTGGCAGGATTGTCACGTTGAATGCCAATGCTAACTAAATAAGCAGGTTAATGTTAATGCGTACAGAATCTGAACAACTTTTGCTGAAGAAGATAATAATCAGGTTTTTTCAATTATATGTATTGATGTCTTATTTGCCAAGAAGATTTAAACTTTTTCATAATTAGTAGGGAGTTTTCTTAATATTTCTATGCTCTAAAAGTTTGTGTGCAAGTGTCGACTTAAGTGATTTTTCATCGAAATAAATGTTTCGTTTCTGGCAATATTCCTGGATATACATCATCAGAACTTCGCGGGAATAATTGTCTAACCCTGGAGGTACATCAGGCGAGTCACGGTTTCTATATCCGAGTCCACCATGCAATGTACAAACACTTAAAGCATGGTCAGAGAAGATATCCTCTAATAATGCACGAGCTGTCTTTCTTTCGTCGTAGTTCTTTTTTTCCAAACTCTTTAACTTAGCTGCATCAACATAAACACCAGAGCCTGGCAGTAGTTCAGTTAGGCCTTCTCCGGGACCTTTGTGTCTTAATGTCCACTTTGAATTAGTATTAGAATTATCCGGAAATACGTATGTTTTCTCATTATCCTTTGAAGTACTGGGACTGCGGTTTGAAACTCTTTTAGCGTCATCTGTTTTACTATTCCTACTGTTAATAAACTCATTAGTATATTTTTCAGCATTGTTAAGAGTGGCTTTGATAGTATCTGCGGTTTTACACATTTCCTTAAAAATAGGCATTGCTGTTCCTAATACTTCTGCCATTTCTTTAAGAACATTAGCCATTTCCATCGCAATGTTCGTTGAATCAAGTTCATTATCTTGGTTTGATGTGATTTCTTGTAGTGGTGTTATTTTTATAACTTTACCTCCTCCTTGAGAAGGCGTATTATCAACAGACGCTGCGCTGTCCATTGATCTTTTAGCAGTTTTTTTTGGTTTGACAAGTTCTTGTTTTTTTTTGTTGGACCGCACAAAGAGTGGCCTTGATCTTTTATTCAGATCTTCTGCAGACCTCTGAGCTTCATTTAAATCATCTATAACAAATAATATCTTCTTAATTAAACGATTAACAAAGAAATTGTGGTGGTCAAGTGGTTTGTGCACCGGCGGTGCGTCTGTGAGGCAGTTCACGCTAGTTCACTAGTGTTAAATAATGACGTTTGACACTAGATGGCAGTCATTGATTTTTTGCGGCTATTTCTCAACGAGAACTTTCAACTAAAAATAAAAAATGCATGCATACTCTCTATTGGCGAAGATATTGCGTAACATATGTGCAAAAAAACACATACGGGTCGAATTGATAACCTCCTCCTTTTTTGAAGTCGGGTAAAAAGTTGTTAAATTACCAAACATGTTTCACTTACCACATCCAAATTTCATATCGCTCATTAAAATTGGCCATTTTTCATTATACGGCTCCGCAGCAACTATCCTTCCGACTGTGGCCTGCAGATGTTCTGCGGGGTACGACACAGCCGCTCGCTTGTCTGGTGAATTAGACCTGATCCAAGACACGGGGACAGTTACGTACTCTGGCACCGTCGGGTGAGGATTACTCAGGAGTTTTACCACGTAATATTGGAAATTCATCTGAAACAAATCTACATTAAAATTATCATTAGCAATGTTCATCTTTCTTCATTTATACATTACATTTCACGTAGAGACGTGTTTGAAACGGAAATGAAGTGATTTGTAGAAGAACGTTGAGCGAAATAAATAAGTCATTATTCAAAAAAATATTTTTAACGACAAACTTCTACTAAAACAATGAACTAAAAAGTTTAAAGTCTTCTTGACGATTCAATCGAGCCCAAACTCGGTGGGTTTATGTTGTTTTGTCACAGAGATGCGGTGGCTTCATCATGAGATCAGTACCATAATATTGAATTGTTATCTAACTTACAGTATGTGGAGTTTCAACTCGATCAAATAATGGGGTGACAGACACAGTTAGCTAGTGGACTCACAAAGCAAAAATTGACAAAAAACCGCAAATCTATGTACAGGATAGCCGTTTGGTACATGAGTACTTTAGGTTAAAACAATCACTTCGAGCGGTAGTATATATAGGTAGTATAAATATTCCCATAGTAATGGCAGTAATGACGTCATAATTTTTTTGTATGGGAATTGATTTTTAGAAACCTATCGTGTGTAGTATCAAATGAAAGAGCTTTTTGATCCAATTCTCAAAATATACTACACTATGACATTTCGCCACCTGTTTTCTAAAAATCTAAGGAATATTTTCAAAACATACCAAGTTTGGGCTTCTCCAGTTAGGAGACAGCTTTGTAAATTTTTGTAAATTATAAGGCAAACGTCCCCTAATATACTCATATCAAACCTCAGAAAGGATATTTTAAAAATAATTAACATTTACTATTTTTAAAATTCATTTGCTTTATTGAAAAGTTTGAGATTTATAATTTTTAAACTTATCGATACTTAGGTACTGAATTTTTTAAAATTGAAAGAGGAAATTAATTGTCTTACTCTTCATCATCTGCATAATATTTGCTGCAAATAAAAATCTCAAACATAACTAATCATTCTAAAACAATTTAGAAAAGAAGCGCACTTCGTATTGTGACGTTCTTTTATTTCAGCAAGTACTTATAAGTAATCGACTCGAAAGAAGAAGAAGCAAGTACTTAAAAAATACGAGTTCAATTCCAATAAAAATAATTGATGACGTCATTACTGCCCCCCTATGGGAATATTTTTAAAGCCCCGTCAGTTCAGAGCCAAGAATACTGCGGGTGTTTTTGAAAAATCACTGTAAATAAACTACTACAGTATATTTCTCAAAAAAATAAAACAGGAATCTTAAGGCTTGTCTACAGACACCCACAATATCCAAAACACGATTGAGCATTTTTGGCTTGATAGAAAAAAAAACACAAACATACCTCGTAATTTGCCTAAATTTACCTTTGAAAAAGATATTACTATTTTATACAATCACCTTTTTATTTGAATATTATACCAAAAAAAAGTGGCCAAGTACAAGTCGAACTCGCCCATGAGCAGTAACTTCGATGAGGGTAACATAATATAAAAGTTCTTGTAGTTGGTTGTACTCGTAACTTTGATCTATAATGAAAGGTAAATTGCGGTTATGGGTTTACGATTTATGACGTATTAAAAAAACACTATTTACTAGATCTCGTTCAATCCAATTTTCGGTGGAAGTTTGCATGGTAATGTACATCATATATTTTTTTTAGTTTTATCATTCTCTTATTTTAAAAGTTACAGAGGGGGGAGGGGGAAGACACATTTTACCACTTTGGAAGTGTCTCTCGCGCAAACTATTCAGTTTAGAAAAAAATTATATTAAAAACCACAATATCATTTTAAGACCTATCCATATACTCGTATATCCTATCCCCACACGTACAATACAATACAAAAATCTTTATTGCACCAAATAAAAAACAATAAAAAATTACAAAGTTTGCTTATCGCCGAAGCAATCTCTTACAGGCAACCATAAAGAGAATGGTACGTATGGGTTTGATGAAAAAAAAAATTTGAGTTTCAGTTCTAAGTATGGGGAACTCTCAAAATTTATTGTTTTTTTTTTCTAGTTTTGTGTGAAAATATTAATGCGGTTCACAGAATACATCTACTTACCAAGTTTCAAGAGTAAAGTTTTTATAGTTTCGGGAATAAGTGGCTGTGACATACGGACGGACAGACAGATAGATATGACGAATCCATAAGGGTTCCGTTTTATGCCATTTGGCTACGGAACCCTAAAAATGTATAATGTAAATTACTAGTAACATTCGCTACACACAAAATTATAAAATAATACAACAAATAAATAATAAACAAAACACAGTGAAATATTCGTCAAGAGCGAACAAAGGCCCGGACCCGCTGCTCGACGATATTTCGCTGTGTTTTATTTATTACAAATGGCTATCCTATACATCAGTTTGCGGTTTTTTACGTAGCTCGACCACTAGACAGGACAGGTGAAACTCATAAAAAGCTTGTAAAATTGTTAAATAATTATATACCTACCTAATCGACGGCTTTTATAACAAGTTTATATATACTCACAAAAATAGTTTACCAAGAACTATGTGCCCATGACCACATACATACTGATACACTACCACGTTTTTAGTCATAATAGGGCAGACACAGCATTTCGAGTATTGCGGCTCTAAGCAGACAGATTCGCAAAACCTAAATACCACTTTTAGCATGTGGTAGGTGTGAAGGTAGAAACAAGGTACCAAAATAGTGATGGGTTGCTAGCCACATCGCCTTTTAACACGATTCGTGAGGGAATGCCCTCTATCGGCTTTTACGATCTGCGCGGGACGAGAAGCAGCTGGTACATTCTAAGTTTTTTTTCTCCCAAACCAGTATGGAAGTACACGAACAAAAGTACACATACGTATACATACAAACAAACAAACGTCGGATTATCTAAGTAGCATTGACTTATATATTACTAGCTAAGTAGATTATTTGCTCGTTCAGTATTATAAATATTCAAAAAGACATACAAATACAGTAAAACAACAACTACAAGGTTACTTTTAAAACACCGAAAAACATTTTTGGAGCTTGTTCAGTCCGTGATACTGAACCACTTTCCATAAAAACAATTATCGAAAAACTAAAATAAAAGAGATCGGTTACAAATCGGCGCTCAGCCAAATGGATTTTGTTGAAATGGAGACTGAACTTGATCTAAAAATGTTGCCAGTGTTTAAAAAATAACCTTGTATATGGTCAAACACAAAATAAGTAACACTGGGCGTAGTCCGTCCTTGGATGGTTGACCGCAAAGTCCACAAACAAATGGCATAATTTCTCGAGCTAAAAAGTCCCGACTGCCATCTTTGTATAGCAGTCGTTAAGCTATGTCAAATGCCTTGAGGCAGTTAAAAATCTGATACCAATGTTGGCCACTTACACACACGAAAACAAACAAACGTCTTTATTCTTAAAGGGGTAGGCAGAGCCTAGATTCCTAAGACCCAAATGAAACTCTCCGTATGATGGTGAGTGTGAAGCTAGAAAAAGGAATCAAAATAGTGATGGATTGCTATCCGCATCACCTATTAACATGTTATTCAGTCCCTTGATCGGTATTTACAAACTGCGAGTGAAAAAAACAAAAAATTCTACAAACTAATAAAGGTATTAAACTCACCGTGTTTTGATGTCTAATTACACATTTACAACTGCACACTTACTAACAGGTAAGTATTTGATACCTTGAAAATTACTGAGGAAAAATAAATTCTGAAATAATAACACAAACGTAGTCTAGACCCGTAAGCAGAGATATTGATAATGAGCGTATGATGCGGGACAAGGATCGATGTCGAGCAGTATGTTCTGTCTCGCTCGAATGACGTCAGACTGTTGATATGGGCTGCTATTTTAGAAAGGCACTGAGGCAGTTGTAAATAGCAGTTTTGGTAAGTAAAAAATTATAAATGGCATGTTTAATAACTAGTTCAGCAGTTAAAACTAAGCAGTAAAGTAAGCAAAAATGAGTAATAAAAATTAACGAACTGGATCAGTGAATATATATTTGAGCGGTAAAAAAAATTGAACGAGCGGTTCCTAACCTAGTAAAATAGATAAAACCGACCTAGTCGCAGTTCTAACCTAACCTATAGGTTTTCCCTAACCTAACCTAAAAATAACCAACTACTTGATTTTTTATTACTGTTCATGTTTTACTGTCGCAATAATTAATCAACCGCCATTAAATTAAAAATAACTGCTCAATATGTTTTCCAACTGATCATAATAACATCTCGAATATTTATATAACAGCTCAAAAAATTAGTTCCCTTTTAGAAACGCGGAGCCAAGCCACTAAGCGATTGGTTTTTGTTCCATATAAAAATTATACTTTTGTTCAGTGACTCCGCGTAAATAGGGCCCATGAACTTCATCATCGTCATCATCATCAGGTCCCTTTTAGTCTTCACTGCAGGAGCATGACTCTCTATGTACTACCAGAGCCATATATCAGCTAAAACAGTCAGAGGATTTAGCCTACACACTGCACGCTGGCCAGACGGGTTGGAGAGGTCTCATTGATGTTTGTAAGCTTTGTTTAGCTTGTGGAGTGGTCCACTTGGAGTGGTCTTCTTCTACTTTGTCGGGAACCACACGGTTTCCTTACGGCGGACCATGTACTTACTTTGATCGTATCTCACAAACCTACCTTGTCATTTTTCAAGTCTTTCAGCGGCCATTTTTCAATTCAAACGTTCTTGACTGTTTTCTTTCTAGTTTTTGACCCTAGATATTTTTTTAAATAAGATGAATATCATCATTATCATTGTGTCTGTCTGTTGTAGTTTTTAGGGTTCCGTACCCAAAGGGTGCAAACGGGACCCTATTACTGTGACTCCGCTGTCTGTCTGTCCGTCTGTCTGTCTGTTCGTCTGTCACAGGGCTCTATCTTTTGAACCGTAATAGCTAAACACTTGAAATTTTCATCGATAATGTATTACTGT
The DNA here is from genome assembly GCA_963576875.1 of Acrobasis repandana. Taxonomy (NCBI): domain Eukaryota; kingdom Metazoa; phylum Arthropoda; class Insecta; order Lepidoptera; family Pyralidae; genus Acrobasis; species Acrobasis repandana. The sequence continues at coordinate 990,060 of OY756230.1, read as the reverse complement.
GGCCGCTATAACAAAAAATACTAAAAATAAAAAATAGTTAAAAATTAAAGGGGGTCGTCATACAAGAAACGTGTTTTTTTTCAAAGTTTTTAACTTGATCTTTATAATGGCATTAACTGCGACTCCGCTGTCTGTCCGTCTGTCCGGCTGTCTGTCCGTCTGTCTGTCCGTCTGTTTGTCTGTCCGTCTGTCACGGGGCTCTATCTCTTGAACCGTAATAGCTAGACACTTGAAATTTTCACCAATTACGTATTACTATGACCACAATAACAAAAAATACTAAAAATAAAATAAAGTTAAAAATTAAAGGGGGTCGTCATACAAGAAACGTGTTTCTTCAGCGTTTTAAAACATTGTACGGTGGTACGGAACCCTTCATGTACGAGTCCGACTCGCACTTGCCCGTTTGTTTTTATTTTATTTGGTTTTTATAACTTGTCGAAGGAATGATTCCTGTACGTCCTCTACAAAAAGCGCTCGTATGCACCTCCATCATATGACCCCCCAAGGATTTCCAAAACGACTGATTGAAAGGGGCCTACATCCAGTGTCAAACAATTACTTCATCAGATTGGGAGATTTTATACCGCAAACAAGCCAAACTTATAATACCCCTCTTTTTGATTTCGGGAGAAGAGCTTCTGAAGGACTTTTAGTACCAGCGTTCCGCCCGCTTTCAGAAGCTCTGCTGTGATTCCATCCTCGCCCGGCGCCTTGTTGTTTTTAAGCTATTTGAGGGCCATCCTAATCTCGTACAGGCTGATGTCCGGGATATCTTCAGTATAGTGTCGGATTAGCTTAGCTCTTGGGTCTTAAGTCAATTGTCCGCTGATTTGTGCAACTGAGGTGTAAAACTGTCGATTTGTGCCAGAACCCCTTCCTTTACTGACACCACGCTACCGGCCTCCGTCTTCAGCTTCATCACTTGATTTTGCCCAACCGACATAGCTCTTGTTCTGCTCGTTCGTTTCCTTAAGACATTTGGTATAAAAGGAGCGGATGTCGTGTCGCAAGGACTTTTGAAAACGTCTGTTGAGCTGCTGATATGATTCAGCATCTTTAAAGGTCTGCAGCGGCCTGGATCGTCGCTCTGCCATCAAGTCTAGGGTCGGAACAGAGGTTTTTTGAGGTTTGCGTTTGGGTCGGGACTTAAACACCTTTGATCCCACCGCTTGGATAGACAAACCCTTGGTTTATCTCATCCACTGTAATGCAATCCTGATGGCCTTCGAAGCGATTGGATAGTTCAAGTTGGAAGACGTGGTCAGACGATATGACCAAGGTCGCTGGAAAGCGCTGGACTAAGGCCGCTCTGGATCGGTCATTTTGGAAGTCCTTGGGAGAGGCCTATGTCCAGAAGTGGACGTTATGCGGCTGAAATGAAAAGCCCTGATATTAAATTTCAGGGAAATCGAAGAACTTACTTAGTTTTTAAATATTTTCCATAATCAACCCCTATTTTACAACATTTGGGGATGGATTTTAGAAAACCGGAATATATGTGTTTGATTATTTGTATTTAGGAGCTATAGCAACAAATTTCATTAAAAAATGGAGCAGATTTTAAATATTTCCCATACAAATTTTCAACCCCTATTTCGCACCCTTAGGATAATTCTAATAAACTGTGAAGCACGTATGCAATTAAATGTTTTTAAGAGCATGTATATAAATTTTTATCAAAATCGATGCAGATTTGCCATACTAACTTTAAATCCCTATTTCATCCCTTTAGGGTTCAAAGTTTTCAAAATCCCTTTTTAGGTGTGCGTCCGCATTTTGAATTTAAACAACTCTTCAAATTTCACGTTTCTATCATTAATCATTAGCGGTTACGTTACGGCTGTGCGTGCGTCTATATGTCAGTCAGTGGGGACTTTTTCTTTTATATACAATGTGGAAAGGACATACCCGTAATAAATCGAACCACGATCTATACTAGATCAAAATAGTATAATGAAATTAAAACAACCACCAAAAAGAAAAAAATCAGCATTTCTATACAAAAGTGTACAGTCGCCCGGGCGATTTGTAGGCAATGTCGAATTTTTTTTTGTTTCTTTGACTGTTTATTTTAATTTCATTACACTTTAGTGATCTAGGATAGCCCGTGGTTCGATTTATTACGGGTATGTCCACTATGTTACAGTTTAAAGTGAGAACGTTAAGCTTTACTACGCACATTTGCGAATAACGGCCACTTTTGGCAAATGTGCGTAGTAAAGCTTAATGCTCTCATTATAAACTGTAAACAGTAGTTCATAAAATACTTTGAAGGATTTGATAGTAGCAAAATTTTAAATAATGTCTTCGTTTTCTTTGAAATGATTTATTTTAAATGGGGGCAGCACAGGACCCCGGAAAATTCAGGTACGGCCTTAACACTAAAAGAGGAAACCCAGCTCTTGGTAGCAGAGAGCAAAATATTTCGTAAAATCCTCGGACCGGTTAAAAAAGCTGCAAAGCTGGAGAGTCCAAAATTAAAGTGCAAGTGCGAGTCAGACTCGTTCATGAAGGGTTCCGTACCTCCGTACAATGTTTTAAAACGCTGAAGAAACACGTTTCTTGTATGACGACCCCCTTTACTTTTTAACTTCATCTTTATTTAGTACCTATTTGTTGTAATAGCGGCTATAGTAATTCATAATCTGTGAAAATTTCAAGTATCTAGGTAATGCCATTATAAAGAACTAGTTAAAAACACTGAAAAAACACGTCTTTTGTATGACGACCCCCTTTACTTTTTAACTTCATCTTTATTTAGTACCTATTTGTTATAATAGCGGCTATAGTACCTAATTCATAATCTGTGAAAATTTCAAGTATCTAGGTAATGCCATTATAAAGAACTAGATAAAAACACTGAAAAAACACGTCTTTTGTATGACGACCCCCTTTAATTTTTAACTTCATCTTTATTTAGTACCTATTTGTTATAATAGCGGCTATAGTAATTCATAATCTGTGAAAATTTCAAGTATCTAGGTAATGCCATTATAAAGAACTAGTTAAAAACACTGAAAAAACACGTCTTTTGTATGACGACCCCCTTTACTTTTTAACTTCATCTTTATTTAGTACCTATTTGTTATAAAAGCGGCTATAGTTATTCATAATCTGTGAAAATTTCAAGTATCTAGGTAATGCCATTATAAAGAACTAGTTAAAAACACTGAAAAAACACGTCTTTTGTATGAAGATCCCCTTTAATTTTTTACTTTTTTAAATTTTAGTATTTTTTGTTATAGCGGTCACAGTTACACATAATCGGTGAAAATTTCAAGTGTCTCTCGTCTCGGAGGCCAAGATCCACTTCGGGTCACTAAACCAGCGACGTAAGTATGCATATATATGTATGTTTCTTCCTTCTGTATTTTTTTAAATGCAACTAGGTACTGGTTTTAATCTAAAAAAGTAATCCAAATATCTTTATTATCATATGATATTTATAATATCTCATAATAATAGTCACTTTGTTTTGTTTTGCACAAATGTTGACGTCAAATCGTTACTTACAGATAAGTTTAACCCGCTTCCATGGCGCGTGTTTAGAGCTTTAGAGCCAAGCCTAGGCTTAAATAACCACTTTTGGTCACTAACACACACAAACAAAACAACAAACTACGACGGGAATGTCAGGGTTCAAAAGACGTTTCAGATAAAAAAATAGTGCATATTAATGAAAAATCTTTATTACTACACACATAATAAACATTATATAAAAAACACAATAAAAACTATAATTTTTTCAAAAACATGATTTATGTAAGTAGGTATAAAGGGACTTCGAAGAAACCCAAATCTTGCAAGTTCGCCGTTGGAGCCACTTCCCGTTTTCCGATTAAAATGAAAGTTTGTATGCTAATATCAATGAGATGACAATGTAATATTATTATAAGAAGAAACTGATCTGATTATAGAACCGGAAGGTGGCTATAGGAACCCTGTAATAAAACGACGCAACTCCATCGAGTTAGGCCTTAATACATTTGTCTTGATAAGGATTAGATACCTCACAATAAAAGTTTGTAGGGGAATTAGGAAAAAAAATCGAAAAATGTATTACCTAATTAGGTACCTGTAACGACGCAGACAGTCAGGCTGTCTGTGACCACGAATACGTTAGACCTAACAAGCATTTGGTTCGTGCTAAGTCCCGTTTATATACATAAAGGACATAATTATTTAATGCCCACAATATCTTGTATTTTTAATAATTATTTTTTCAACACCGTTGCTCGTAAAATCGATCTAATTTTACAGGTTTTAGATATTATAAAGCAGCCCATATAACACGCGTGTGTTAGAAACGCAAATAGTGAAGTTATATTTCTATAACTCACGTATTGATATTGCGAAAGAAAAGGACAGAATTAATGGTAAATCCAGTATGAATGAGAGAGTAAGAAAGTTTGACAGATGTGTGTGAGCGAGATAGTTAGATAACATAAGGTGAAGGTTAGACAAAGTAAAAGAATAAATCAGACATCGAACGTCATCGTTGTTTCAATATTTATCTTTGTATCTTACATGTGCTTCAAATAGTTTTTTTTTTTCAAATTTCGATTTCGCAAGCTTCGCGGCGCCGTCCAGTAGGCCGCGCGTCGTGCTGATTTGAATAAACGGGCAAGTGCGAGTCGTAACATGAAGGGTTCCGTACCACCGTACAATGTTTTAAAACGCTAAAAAACACGTTTTATGTATGACTACCCCTTTAATTTTTAACTTTTTTAGAGTTCCGTACAAAAAATTAAAAACGGAACCCTTATGGGATCACTCGTGCGTCTGTTTGTCCGTCCTTCTGTCACAGCCAATTTGTTCCGAATCTACTGGACCGAATTAGGTGAAATTTGGTAGAATGTTGTAATCCTATGACCCAAACACATATGTGCAAAGTAAATACATATTTTTTTAAAATAAGGGTCATTTTCGGGGGAAAAATTAGAAAATTAAAAAAAAATGTTTTGCAAACCTTACTGTGTTATATATCAAATGAAAGGGCTCGTTATGAGGATCTCAAATATATTTTTTTATTATTGTAAAATGAATAGTTTTGATTGAATGCATGAAAGAAGACGAAAATTGACCATTCCCCCCCCTGATCTCCGAAACTACTAAACCTAAAATTTTGAAAAAAATACAAAATATTGTTCATTGCTTGTAGATTACAGGAAAACCTATAAAAATTCAATAAATTGTACGGAACCCTCTCCACGCGAGTTTAACTTGCACTTGGCCGGTTTATTTTATTTTTAGTATTTGTTGTTATAGCGGCCATAGAAATACGAGTACATAATCTATAAAAAGGTCAAGTATCTAGTTAATGCCATTATAAAGATCTAGTTAAAAACGCTGAAAAAAACACGTTTCTTGTATGACGACCCATCGCATTGGCGGACGCCCGACGCTTCTCTCACCCGTTCTGGGCCACCATTCGGTCAGAGCCTTATATCGTAATGTACTATAATTTAATTACTTATAGCTAGTTATGACACTAGCTTTCATATTGAAGATAATGATAAATGAAGGAGTTTCCTTTATCTAAGGCGCTTCTCCTGATTTAAATAATATGAAAATAATCATCCAAAACTGTGACATAATTATTACGACATCTCTTGAACTGTCTTATAATATAATAAAAATAAAAAAATTAATTTATTATCCTAACAAATATCCAAAATACAAATACTTAATGAAGTAATATACAACGTGGAAGGGACATACCCGTAATAAATCAAACCACGGTCTATACTAGATCAATATAGTATATTTAAATTAAAATAACAGACAAAGAACAAAAAAAAATTTCGTCATTTCCACACAAAAGTGTGCAGCCGCCCTGGCGATTTGTATGGGAATGTCGAATTTCTTTTTGTTTCTTGACTGCTATTTAAATTTCATTATACTATCTTGATCTAGTATAGACCGTGGTTTGATTTATTACGGGTATGTCCCTTCCACGTTGTATAAGGTCTAACAAAATTTACTGAAACTATTTTAAGGGTAGGTTCAGTCCGTGATACTGAACAACTTTGTCCTAGAAACATACAGTGAAATATGAATTTTATTTTTTACATACACTGACCTTTGACCGCACATGCTCCACCACCCGCCTACCGCGGTTGTACTTAAAGGCAGCCACAAACGCAAACGCTAGACAACAGCCACAAGACACACACAAGTCACGAGTCTGAGTGTTACGACACGACCTTGACACGACTTCACAACTCACAATACAATCGCAGTCACAAAATCAATTTACAAAATTTTTCAAGTGATTTAATAATTTTGCATCACAGTCACTAAGCCTCAGGTAGACTCCCGTCTATTACGTGATACATGAAGTTATTAAAATAAATAAAAAGTTGTACTTAACCAAGAGCTGCAAAAGTTCTAAAAATAACACTTTTAATGACCATTGCATTCTAATGACACACATCGTAACACTTTATGTCTAGGTATTGGTATATTTATTTTTCATATCGAAATATGAAAAATAATTTTTGACTTTACATACAAACTCGGATCAGCTGATCGGTCAACTGGTATGGGAGGCCCAAAACTATTTTTTACATTTCGATATATGTTTCTTGGGGAAAGTTGTTCAGTATCACGGACTGAATGCACCCTTAAAATAGTTTCAGTATATTTTAGACCCTGTATAAGTACAGAGGAAAGATGAGATACCTGTGCCACCGCGCGCGTCGCGCACTGCGTGAGGTGGCACAGGTATCTCATCTTTCCTCTGTATGATGTGTTGTTTGAAACTTGACTTATGACTCGTACTTGGCTGCAAGCATTATCCATACAAAATAAATTGGCACTGATGGAAAAGGAAGTGGTGTTTTGAGTGTGTAAAGGTTAATTCACCCAAGTCATATCATATATCCGTCTTATAATATAACACGTACTTTATATATCTTTTTGAGAGGTAAACCGTTATACGACAAAATCAAGTTGACATGTAGTAAAGTAACACTATCTCATCTTTCAGAGTCAACTTGATTTGAGTGGATGATTGTTTTAACCTACTTAGTAATAGAGTTAGTCCGTATATTTAAGGATGGTAATAAGTAAGGTTATAATAATAAAAACATTAATGCCATTACTTAAATCTTAACTTAATTGCTATCTAACAAACTTACAAATATCTCATCTGCAAATTCATTGCCCCTTGTAATGTGCCCAGAAGGCTGGCAGGATTGTCACGTTGAATACCAATGCTAAACTTTCGTAGTAAGCCGGTTAATGTCAATACGTACTGAAACTAAACAACTTTTGCTGAAGAAGATAATAATCAGGTTTTTTATTTATATGTATTGATGTCTTATTTACCAAGGAGCTTTAAACTATTTTATATATTTAGTTAGTAGGGAGTTTTCTTAATTTTTCTATGCTCTAAAAGTTTGTTTCTAAGTGTCGACTTAAACGATTTTTCATCAAAATAAAAGTTTCGATTCTGGCAATATTCCTGGATATACATCAACAGAACGTCGCGGGAATAATTGTCTAACCCTGGAGGTACATCAGGCGAGTCGCGGTGTCTGTACCCGAGTCCACCATGCAAGGTACAAACTCTTAAAGCATGGTCAGAGAAGATTTCCTCTAATAATGCACGACCTGTCTTTCTTTCGTCGTAGTTTTTACTTTCCAAAATCTTCAATTTAGCTTCTTTAACGTAAACACCAGAGCCTTGCAGCAGTTCAGTTAGGCCTTCTCCGGGACCTTTGTGTCTTAATGTCCACTTTGAATTAGTATCAGAATTATCTGGAAATACGTATGTTTTCTCATTATCATTTGAAGTACTGGGACTGCGGTTTGAAGCTCTACTAGCGCCACCTGTATTACTGTTCCTACTGTTAATAAACTCATTGGTAATTTTATTTGCATTATTAAGAGAGGCTTTAATAGTATCTGTGGTTTTACCTATTTCCTCTAAAATAGGCATTGCTGTTCCAAATACTTCTGCCATTTCTCTAAGAACATTAGCCATTTCCATTGCAATGTTCGTTGAATCACGTTCATTATCTTGGTTTGATGTGGTTTCTTGTGGCGCTGTTATTTTTATAACTTTGTCTCCTCCTTGAGGAGGCGTGTTATCAACAGACGCTGCCCTGTCCATTGCTCTTTTGGCGGTTTGTTTGGGTTTGACAAATTGTGACCTTGATCTTTTATTTAGATCTACTGCGGACTTCTGAGCTTCATTTAAATCATCTATAACAAATAATATCTGCTTAGTTAAACGATAAAAAATGAAATGGTGGTGGCCAAGTGGTTTGGACACTGGCTGTGCGTCTGTGAGGCACGAATTCCTCCTAACTAGGCGCGACTTGTACTTCTGAGGTTGTACTCATGAACGGTCGTTTTCAACCACCACCACTTGTTTCCGGTGACGAAAAACATCGTGACGTAACCTGCACGCTAGTTCACTAGTGGTAAATAATGACTGTCTAGATGGCAGTCATTGAGCTATAAAGAAAAACATGCGATGAGAGGTTCTGTCTGCCACAAGAACTTTCTTTAGGATATCTGAGATAATGCTCTATCTATGTTTATTGTTCTTTGGTGGATTTAGAAGACGTTGACGTCATATTTTAAAATCTTGTTGTAATCTACTTGCTATTTTTTTATTTATTGTTTACACAATATACATATTTTGCAGCACTGTAGTTTCTCAACGAGAACCATAAACTAAAAATATAAAAATAAACGGGCAAGTGGGAGTCGGACTCGTACATGAAGGGTTCCGCACCACCGTACAATTTTTTTAAACGCTTAAGAAACACGTTTCTTGTATGACGACCCCCTTTAATTTTTAAGTTTATTTTATTTTTAGTATTTGTTGTTATTGTGGTCATAGTAATACATAATTGGTGAAAAATTCAAGTATCTAGTTAATGCCATTATATAGATCAAGTTAAAAACGCTGAAAAAAACACGTTTCTTGTATGACGACCCCCTTTAATTTTCAACTTTTTTTTATTTTTAGTATTTGTTGTTATAGCGGCCACAGTAATACATAATCGGTGAAAATTTCAAGTGTCTAGCATTCAAGAGATAGAGCCCTGTGACAGACGGACCGACAGACGGACAGACAGACGGACATACAGACGGACCGACAGATGGACAGACAGACGGACAGACAGACGGATAGACAACGGAGTCACAGTAATAGGGTCCCGTTTGCACCCTATGGGTACGGAACCCTAAAAATCATGCATACTCTCTATTGGCGAAGATATCGCGCAACATACATGCAAAAAAAAAAACATACGGGTCGAATTGATAACCTCCTCCTTTTTTAAGTCGGGTAAAAATGCTGTTTAATTACATGTTTCACTTACCACATCCAAATTTCATATCGCTCATTAAAATTGGCCATTTTTCATTGTACGGTTCCGCAGCAACTATCCTCCCGACTGTGGCCTGCAGGTGTTCTGGGGGGTACGACACAGCCGCTTTCTTGTCTGGTGAAATAGACCTGATCCAAGACACGGGAACAGTTACGTACTCTGGCACCGTCGGGTGAGGATTACTCAGGAGTTTTACCACATAATATTGGAAATTCATCTGTAACAAATCTACATTAAAATTATCATTAGCAATTTTTATCTTTTTTAGTGTTCCGTAGTCCACAAGGAACCCTTATAGTTTCGTCATGTCCGTCCGTCCGTCCGTCTGTCCGTCCGGGCTCGTACTCCGCCGCTACTGCACCGATTACCACGAAAATTGTTGGAGAGATAGATATTGAAGTTTCAAAAGTTGGTTTTTAAAATTATGAAAAAAATATTTTTTTTCAGCCCCCCCTCCCATACACGTACAATGAAAAGTGAATTAAAAAAATTAAATTGGACTAACCCAAACGTGAGGGGTATCGTTAAAAAGGTCTTTTAAAATGCAACAAAAACTGCTTTAAAACTATGTAGATCAAACCCCCCAGTCTTGAGATAATCTAATACAAAGTTAAAATTTGAGGTGTCCTCCCACCGCAACTTTTGAAATATTACTAAAATAATTCTGAAAAAAATGTGGTATATACCTCAAAGTATGTACTTTCAATTAAAACTATAGTGGTCTCGGTATCATAGATAGTTATTTTTTCATACGTCATAAATCCGTAAACCGCAATTTACCTTTAGTACTTTTATATTATGTTACTTGCTGCTACGGTACCCTTCATGGGCGAGTCCGACTCGCACTTGGCCGCTTTTTTTATTTACACATTACATTTCACGTGGAGATGTAATTGAGTAAGAGATTTGCAGTAGAGCGTTGAGCAAAATAAACAAGTCATTATTAAAAAAAAAAATTAATAACAATTTTTTATCTAAAACAATGAACTAAAAACTTTAGTCTGAAGACGAATCAATCGAGTACAAACTCGGTGGGGTTGTGTAGTTTTATCACAGAGATGAAGCCGTAAAGTGATTTTCGGCTTCATCATGAGATCAGGTCATACCTACCACCATAGTATTGCATTCTCACCAAACTTATATGTGTTTCAACTCGATTGAATAATGGGAAGTGGGTCTAATTTAGCTTGCAAGATTTGGTTACGGACACACAGACAACGAGACAGGTAAAACTAAAATACCTATTTCTACTTAGAAAACTATCCAGGGCTCTATAAGAACTCAGTTTGCATTGTTGGCTTAGGTTCAATTAAGGTGAATATAGAAGCAAATGGCCTTGAAGTGGCGCCCTCATTTGAAATAAATTGTTAACTCGTAAATATGGAGATAATTTCCATATTGCTAATCGTCAGGCACTAGATAGCCCTAATTATTTTATGAACCATCGTTGAATTGAAAGTATTTATATTAGTCCGTCTAGCTTTAAAACTTGACTCCGCCAAAAATGCCCACGGCAAGTTTTAAAGCTAGATGGATCACCAATAATAGTTTCAACGGCAGTTCATAAAATAATTTAAAAGGCTATCTAGTGCCTCACGATTAGCAATATGGAAATTATCACCATATTTACGAGTTAACAATTTATTTCAAACTTTAAGGCCATTTGCTTCTATATTCACCTTAAAAATAAACACAAAAATTGATTACCATGAACTACCTATGTGCACATACTCGTACATACAAACAAACAAACATAGGATTGTTTAAGTAGACTTTTACTACTACTTTTATAACATGGTGTTCACAATATTATGCGCGTGAAAAAAACAACAAAAAAGCGGCCAAGTGCGAGTCGGACTCGCCCATGAAGGGTTCCTAGCAGCAACTAACATAATATAAAAGTTCTTGTAGTTCGTTGTAACTTTGATCGATGTTTTAATAATAGTGTATGGTAAATTGCGGTAAACGATTTGTGACGTAAGTATTAAAAAAAACTACTGAATAGATCTCGTTCAAACCAATTTTCGGTGAAAGTTTGCATAGTAATGTACATCATATATTTTTTTTAGTTTTATCATTCTCTTATTTTAGAAGTTACGGGGGGACGACATACATTTTACCACTTTGGAAGTGTATCTCGCGCAAACTATTCTAGAAAATAATTATATTAAAAACCATCGATACCCCACACGTATGGGTTTGATAAAAAAAATTGAGTTCCAGTTCTAAGTATGGGGGACCCCAAAATTTATTGTTTTTTTTTCCTATTTTTGTGTAAAAATCTTAATGCGGTTCACAGAATACATCTAGTTTCAACAGTATAGTTCTTATAGTTTCGGTAAAAAGTGGCTGTGACATCGGACGGACAGACAGACATGACGAATCTATAAGTGTTCCTTTTTTTGCCATTTGGCTACGGAACCCTAAAAGGTGCCTTCAAAAATGTGTCTTACTCTACAAAATTAATAAAGCAATTTAACTCACGGTGTTTTGATGTCTAACTATAAGTACATTTACACTGCACACTCACTAAACGGTATAAAAATATTAATAAACTGAAAATTACTGAGAAAAAATAAATTCTGATATAACACAAACGTAGTCTAGACTTGTAAGCAGAGATGTTGATAGTGAGCATGTGTTGCGGGACAAGGATCGATGCAGAGTATAATAGTATGCTTCTATCTCGCTCGAATGATGTCAGACTGTTGACATGGAGCCCTATTTTAAAAACGCGGAGTCACTAATTCTTTGGTTTTTATTTTTGTCCCTCACTCTTTTTGTCTAGTAAACAAGTTCTATATTTCTTTCACGTTCGCGCTACGTCGCGTCGCGTCGCCTCTCGGTGTGAACCAGGGATGTTGCGGATCCCGATTTTTACACATCCGCGGATGCGAATGCGGATGCGGATTTTAAGAGGCTCACATCCGCGGATGCGGATGTTTCGGATCCTATATAAATATAGTATATAAATGCAGAATTAAAACAATGAAAAAGTATTATAATCATTTTTATTGATGTATTACAAATTTGTATTATATTACTTTTGTATTACAGAAATAATAATTTGTGAATGAAATAATTTTTAAATCAAATTAATTCCCCTATTTCTAACTTCAATAATTTTTTTTATTGTCCATTGTCCTCAAACTATCAATAACTTTAACCTCGCTGAAAAAAGAACGAATATTGTTATAAAACGATAACCTTTGCCTGCAACAAAACATTTTACCGGTGTAACATAATTACACTTACCTGGTGATTTTAATTTAATAAGCTGAGCTTATTAAAAAGATTTTTCAATAAACAATTACAGTATCACACTATATATGCACTCAAAATATCTGTGTGTACGATCATCGTACTACGATGAGTAATCCACAGCACAAAAAAACACGTAATGATTTATTTACACGAAACAATTGATGCACCACAACAAACGCGTCGGATCTTGTCACAGTTTTTTTCGCTCCCATTGGTCATTGTCACGCGCCATTCACAGGCCCCGCCCCTTTTCTTTCTTGTCGCAACTCGTGTGACATTCGCATCTGCATGAAAATCTGCATTGATTTATTGCGGATGCGAATGCAGATGCAGATGTCCAAATCTTTGCGGAAGCTCCGCATTTGCGGATGCGGATGCGAATATTCGCAACATCCCTGGTGTGAACTGACCATAACGTGAAGACGAGTGCGTTGCAATGCTACGCCTTAGAGCGATTCTAATATGCGGCGATTTGGAAATTCTCCCGCAAATCATTATTTTCTACACTCCCACGTTTAAAAACAGGTCAGATTTACAGTTCTCAGGAAAGATTTACGTGAATTTTTACTGCTCTTGCTCTGCTACTACAAGAAAGTACTTTGTGAGAAGGCTTATTATAGGACCGATGACTATCTTAAAGACAAAAAGGTCTGGCTTGAGCTTGGCGCGGGTCCCTCTTAAAGGTTTGTATACTTAGACGTGTCATAATTTAGGTACATTGGTACATACTAAATTAAAAAATTGACATTATTTTAAATTTCGTAATTCTTATAATTCAATTTAATTATGACATAATAAACAATGTAATCTCTGTCCATCTATATAACTAATTTTAAGTTTTTAGTTTGTTAGTTGACGTCTTTGGAGAAAACGTGCAGTGCAGTTTGTTGCCGCTTCTTCTGCACTTGCGCCTAGGAAGCGGCGTAAACTTAGCTTTAAGTAACGATTTGACGTCAACATTTGTGCAAAACAAAACAAAGTGACTATTATTAAGAGATATTATAAATATCCTATGATAATAAAGATATTTTGAATTGAATTGAATTGAATTGCTCGTAACCCTGATGCAAAAATAGTGTCGGAGGATTGAAATCTGTAGCATCATTGCTCTCAAACTTTTTTTTTTAAAGTTCAGTTGATTATGAAGTTTTAGATACAGACCACACTATACTATTCACTAGTCAATGTACTATACCATAGCCCACTTGCGTTGATTACTAAAGTAGCACACAGAGCACACATGACAGTAGATTGCCCGCTGGTAAGATGGTACATACACTATCATGTCCCTATCTATACTAATATTATAAAGCGGAAGAGTTTGTTTGATTGTTTAAACGCGCTAATCTCAGGAACTAATGATCCGATTTGAAAAATTGTTTTTTTGTTGGGTAGTCCATTTATAGAGGAAGGCTTTAGGCTATATAACATTACGTTCCGACAACCACGCGAACGAAGTCGCGGGCACAGCTAGTTAGGGATAATCGGATAAACAGAGTTGGGCGTGATGGTAGGCAAACGGTTCTCTATTTTGTCTCATAAAAACTTTATCTATAATTTAAGGTCTCATTTTTTTTTTCCATAGTCATCATGTGTCTGAATGATTTCTAGCCCTAACATAATGTCACATAATATCACGTGCCCTAAAGTTGAAATCCTTAAATACAAAATGCTCTAAATTTGTTTGCTATAAATATTACATTACATAATATTTAACATATTTAATTTTGTTTTCCATAATTATCATGTGTCCGAATGATGACTAGCCCTAAGTTAATGTCAAATATAATATGTATAATGTGCCCTAAAGTGGGAATGCAAGTAAGCATGCAGCATGCAAGAACGTCTATTAGAATACAGATTTTTTTCATCATCACATCGAATATTTTTTTAAGGCGACGACGTGGGTTCACAAATTGCAATACTGTGCGTGTTTTTGAAAAATCACTGTTATTAAACTACTACAGTTTACTCCACAAAAAATTTACATAAAAATTTTAAGGATTTTCTACAAACACCCACAATAGCCAAAACACGATTGAGCATTTTTGGCTCGATAGAAAAAAATCACAAACATACCTAATTTTGCCTAAATTTGCCTTTAAAATACGTACCTATTTCTGTTTTATACAATCACCTTTTTATATGAAAATTATACCAAAAAATGTATTATATATCTAAATATCTATTCGTTTTGGCTACAAAAAAAATAAAATATAAAAAAAAAACACTGCGAAATATCGTCCAGCACAGCTCCGACTTATTTTTTTTGTATTATATTTATATTTTTTTTTATAAAAATATTTTTAAATTGTTTTTGTTACTTGAAACAACATGTTTCAATATGTAACCTAGTAAAATGGATAGAACTATCCTAGTTGGTCGCAGTTCTAACCTAACCTAACCGATAGGTTTTTCTTAAACTGTCCTAGAACTTGTTTCAAATGCTTTAACTATTTTGCAAACTGAAACTGACGTGGAAACAAAATTATGGTAAAAAAATTTAATGT
The DNA here is from genome assembly GCA_963576875.1 of Acrobasis repandana. Taxonomy (NCBI): domain Eukaryota; kingdom Metazoa; phylum Arthropoda; class Insecta; order Lepidoptera; family Pyralidae; genus Acrobasis; species Acrobasis repandana. The sequence continues at coordinate 974,933 of OY756230.1, read as the reverse complement.
TACATTATTTCGTTACATCATTACAAGACTACGAGGAGTCGGTTTTACAGCAATTCGTTTCTGTCACTGAAATCTAATTATAACCTAATGTCACAGAATACAGTAAGAGTAAACTAATGTTTTTAGGACTAATATTTTACTATAAATTAACATTCGGACTAACACACATTATACAATACAACACTTAGGACATTTGACTTTATAGCATGGAAAATTAGAATATCCAATTATTATAGCACCTGATATTATGATACAAAACTTTTATGGCTTAAGATTATTATGTAAAAAAAAAAAATTCGGATATTCGAACATTATTGCTACGTTTATAGCAAATATGTTATGGATGATGAAATTCGGACAAAAAGTTTTAGGAAAGAAATAGAGTACCTAGGCAGACAGATCGAAAAAGAAATCACTAGTGTGTAATAGACAGTAAAATAAAAATTTTGGTCTCTGTATGTAATAAATAATGATTCAAAATTATTAGTCCAAAACTGTAATTGTATAGCAGCTGCTGTAGTTATAAATTCTCCGCCAATTTATCATTTTATGCACAGTAAATCTCACAAGATTTGTTATAAAGAAGAAAGTTAATCATTGTACCAAATATGATTAACATCCTTCTTTTTTTCTTTTCCTTTCTTCTCTAGATAATTTGACAAATAAAACAAGAACAACATAAAATGAAATTTTATTCATATTTTATATACAACATACAAAATAGAGTCTTCACATGCATAACATTTACTTATAATTAATTCGTATTGTACGACACGTTGGTTTATTCTAAATAATAACGTCAAATTGATGTTAGGCAAAAGCATTTCTATATTCCTTAAGTTTATTTCTGAGAGAAATTGTGATTGTAGGTTCATCTATCTTCCAGTTTCTCTTCACGCAGTATTCATTCAAATACATCATGAGGACCTTGCGAGAATACTTGTCTAGTCCCGGACGATCTGTTCCCTTTTGACCGATCAAGGAACATCGGCGCAAAGCCTCATCTGAGTAAATTTCCTTCAACAGCATAAAGGCCGCCTCTGTTGGACTACGAGAGTAGTCTAAATTATTTAATTCAGCTTCTCTCACGTAAACACCGGACTTTTTTAGAAGCTCAATGAGACCTTGTGTTACTTCTCTATGTCTTAAAGTCCACTTTGATGACTTGTCTGAATCGTCTGGGAAAACAAATTCTTTCGGTTGATCTTCGTTAAATCTTCGACTACGTCTAGTAGATTCCTTTTCAGCGTCTGTACCGCTGATTGGCTGTTGTCTTGTTGGAATGGTGCCTTTATCTAAAAAGTCGGTAACCAAAATTGTGGAATTGTATATTGTCGTTTTTATTGCATCTATGGTTTGATGCATATTCTTTAAAGTGTCAGTCACTCCTTCGAATGCTTCTTGCATGGTTTCAAAAACGTTGGAAAGTTTTTTCAGAACTTGTTTTTCTCTCATAGCTTTTTCATGTTCTATATTTACATCAATTCTATTTTGTGGCGCGGCTTCAGTGGTATTACCTTTTGAGTTTGACGTCTTGTTTGGAGTATCGAATGGTTTTGGACGCTTGTTGCTTCCTTCGTGTGTTTTATCATCCATCGGCACTTTTTGTTCACATGTTTTTGTTCTCTTTTTGGGAGTTTTTTTTGCCGTGGTACTTTGATTATCACTATTTTGTTCTGAAAAAAAAAGGAGATTATTAGGGCCGTTTTTCCTAAAGGCCGATTGCTAATACTAGTGGCTCTGTGAGCTGTAAGCCTCGCGACTCCCCCCCAACCCGTTGAAGTTTATCGGATAAAAAAGTTGTTCAGACAAAAAAGTTGCGTCCTAATAAGGGTAACAAAAAAGTTTTATGACATATTTGAAAATTTTTCGAAATGGCTGAAATATGATTTTCTTAAAGTTTTTAACCTCCATATCTCCGCCATTTTGATAAAATTCCAAAAACTGAATCGGATAAAATGTTCTATATAATTATCGAACCTGCTTAAAAAATTTCACGAAAATCGCGGTTCATAAATGCGACGACGTAGGTGAGAACAAACCAACAAACTGACAGACTGACGGACAAAAGCATTTTAGGCGAATCTCGAATCTGAGACGCTTCGCTCGCTCGGTCAATGAGTCAGTTAAGGCCGTACCTGAATTTTCCGGGGTCCAGTGCTGCCCCCATTTAAAATAAATCATTTCAAAGAAAACAGACATTATTTAAAATTTTGCTACTACCAAGTCCTAGTTAACCCTTCAAAGTATTTTATGAACTATTGTTTATAGTTTATAATGAGAACGTTAAGCTTTACTACGCACATTCGCCAAAAGTGGCCGTTTTTCGCAAATGTGCGTAGTAAAGCTTAACGTTCTTACTTTAAACTGTAAACAGTAGTTCATAAAATACTTTGAGAGGTTATCTAGGACTTGGTAGTAGTAAAATTTTAAATAATGTCTCTGTTTTCTTTGAAATTATTTATTTTAAATAAGGGCAGCACTGGACCCCGGAAAATTCAGGTACGGCCTTAAAGAAGATCATCTAGAAGATTTTTCAGAAACTGAAAAAAAATGAGTTTGGTATTTAAAAAAAATATATTTTGAATATTTACCAATACACAGTTCCACTGTTTTCTTTTGAGCCTCACTTAAACTACCTGAAACAATAAAATCCGATTAACTAAATGCTTTCTCTTATTACCTATAGGCGCAGACTTAGGAATAGACCAGATAGAGATGAGATGATAGATAGACAGAGATGTCGTTAAGACGTACCTATTAAAACTTATTTTTAAGTAATTTGTACAGATACAGATACACTATCACGTCTTTATCCCTAACGGGGTAGACAGAGCCAAGGGCGGTAAAGCCCAGGCCACTTTTAGCGTAATGGTGAGCATGAAGGTGGAAAAGGGAAATCATAATAGTGATGGGTTGCTAACCGCATCGCCTATTCATATGATTCAGATTCTCGCCCATTCCCTCGATCGGCTTTTACGATCTGCACGGGAAGAGAAGCAGCTGGTACATTCTATGTTTTTTCTTTTCTCCCAGACCAGCAAACAAGAAAGTAATTTGTAGTTACAAAGAAAACTTGATTCTTTTATCTTAAAAAAATAGCGTAATATTGTGTTGTCATTTACTAACGTACCCGTAAGTACGCAAAATTTTAGCTCGTATGGGTGAAAAAAATAATTGAAAAGGACAACTTATTAACATACACACGAACGCTAAATAAGTCATACAAACTTTCAAATAAAAACATATATACCACATCCTAAAATTATATCGGCAACAAGAACAGGCCAACTGTGGTCGAAGTTTTGTCCTGCTATGATTCGTTGTACAGTCATTGCATACTCTTCGTTGGGAAATGATACTGATGTTTTTTTTTCTAATATCGGCCCCCGTATCCACGTAGAGGGGATACACACATAGCATGGTACCGACGAGTGTACAGCGCACCCAAGTTTTCCCACATAATACTTAAACTCCATCTGAAACATAAAGAAAGAATAATTGAAAATTACGACAGTTATTTCTTTATATAAAATCAGCGGTACGTCTATCTTTGTAAACGTGGTATGTCTTAACGGTACTAAAAAACCGCATCAAAAACGGCTCTGTAGTTTCCGAGTATATTGAGAATAGGCAGGCAGAAAGACAGACAGATTTATGTACCATAGGGGACTTCATTTAATATTAAGTATGGAGTTACTGAGGCGATTAAACGAAAAGTTTTTTTTTTTGCAAAAAAAAAACCTCTAAACCCAAAAATCACTGAACTGTCAGTATTAAATGTCAGACCATTAAATTGAGTTAGTAAAATTTTACAAAAAAACATTAGAAAACATTATCATACAGATTTCTTTATCAATTTTCATGTCAAAAGATAACATATCAAAAGATAATAGTTTATAAAACGCGCCAATTTGTGTTAAAAAAATTGGAATTAATTTATGCCTTATAAATAACACTCGTTCATGGAAAGCACTCCACCGACAAGAGCTCAGCTCTTTAATACTCGTGTAAGAAGACTCTCATTAAATTAAGTAAGTTGGTGCTATAATTGTAGGACAGCTAATAATTAGATAATGTTATAGGTATGTTATATTTCAATTCAATTTAATTGTTTTTATTCGGATAACTATGATCCATGATTTGTTAGTATTACAGTTACTTTAAACTAGTGTTAGTACTTATAGCTACACAGTATATACACACACAACCAAGATAAGTAGATATAATAAAATTATAACCTCAATGTTTGACGTTTATGTATGTAAGTCCCTATACCACTATCTATCTATAGGTATTTACACAAACTCTTTAATTCATAAAAAATACCAAACGCTTGAGTATGTTTTCTTTTTCTAACTATTGACTTAAAAAAATAAGATCGACCAATCCCATTTTAGGTTAACCGTTTGTTCATTTTTATGAATAAATATAAGTAACTACTAACTAACCTTGAGTTAAAGCTTTTAGATTTGGTGTTCACTCATCAATTTTACTAATGCACATTACTCGTAAATGGAAAATTAAAGCTTTACTTTTATCTGTCACTATAAATGTGCTTTAAACCCGACCGAAGCGCAAAAACATTCTGTTCTCTGTGCGTGCGTCAAACAACTTTCAACAGAAAACTGAGCACGTGAAATGGAGAGGTATAGCTATCTCGCTCGCTCAGATGATGTCATATAGTCCGGGATGTAGGGTTCAAACTGTTTATTTTTCATGTGTGTAAGCGGCCAACACTGGTGTCAGATTTTTCAAGCTGGCAAAAGGCGTCTGTCTGACATAGCTTGACAACCTGCTATACAATAATGACAGCCAAGACCAACGGCTTAACGTGCCTTCGAAAGCACGGAGGAGCTCAACTTTTTTTCTAGTTTCGGTCTTCCATCCAAGTGTAGACTACGTCTTGGGATGCTTAACTTGCAAAAGCGCTACTAAAGCTTACCTTAGCAGTGCTACAAAACCGGGCCACTGAGCTCCTCCAAAGAGTTTGTATTACAAATATATCTATTAAACTATTAATATGACACAAAAGTAAAACCTGTTGTTTGGCATGCATATTCTTCTACTTTTACTATTTTTTTGATAATTCATTAAATATTAAGAAGATATTATTTAGACTGTATAATGTTACTCGTATCGTCATATCTTATATAACAAAAATATGGTGCGATTATATACGAGTATAAATAAAATAATATCATAACACTCTGAAATGTACCTTAAGTTCTGGAAATGTTTAAAAATATTAACAATAATAAACTTTTTATTTACAATAGGCATTAACGTCTTTATACCTTGCTTAGTAAATAGAGCCTAAGGCTGTAAGACTGAAAAACCATTTAAAGCATGAATCAATAAAACCAGATAGGCATTAGAATGTAAGCAAACATTGTCATGTCATTATTGAAATTAATTACTTAGATAAACTTTTAAACAAATGACAATTTCAAATTACGAGAAACATGCTCACAAATAGGCAAAAGATGATCATGACGACGTTGGCGGGAATTGTTAATTGTTTGTCTCTTCGACTAACACCTAAATGTATTTCTGTACTATATATGTAGGTTGTGTCCAAGAATTCTATAATACGACGAAGCGACACGGCGAGTCCTCCCTCTGGCCTCTGGAAAACAACATTAAGATAACACACGTTCATATTTTGCTACATTTAGGTTTAAATATTCCGTCCTGATAGCATGAAGAAATGTTTTGATGCTCTCTGCTTAGCCGTTAGAAGAATGGTGGCATGGCAATGATAATTGTGGTATGATTGAGAATTAATTGTATTATTAACAAGTAACTAATATTTATTACAAATATATGAGTTTTGCACAGTTGATGATGAAATTGGTGATGATGATGGTCTATTATGGAATGGCGTTTCAAAGTTGGTTCTAACTTTATTAAGAAAATGTCGGAAAATTAATGATGATATGATTACGTGATGAAATGGCATATCAGTTTTAATCTAATTTTATTAAACCGGCCTTTAAATGGATGACGGTGATATTGATGCTAATGAATAATTATCACCTTATAGTGATGATAATACAATGATGAAGATTAAAATGATGATTTTTGCAATGATGGTGTGATTGATAATGATGGTTCTGATAGTGATGATTGTATTTTGTCGTCAGTATTGATGGTGATGATGATTATTATCGGCAACTGGCACTACTACCTATTATTATCGTTCGTTGCCATGAAATAATTTATATAAACAGAAGGAAGGAAGATGATGATAAAAAATTATGGTAGCACAATTGATGGCAAATATATATTATTGTGTTAAATAAGATTAATAGTGTAAATTGTATATGTATACTTTATATATTTTTGAATATTATTTATGTCTGTTTTTGGTGCAATAAAGTGTTACTAAGGGCGACAGTACTGTTGTTGGTTTATGTAATCAATTAAACATAAATTAATAATCTTAAGGATAAAGACGTGATTATTACGTAGGTAGGTAGTTCTAAACGCTGCCCAGTTAGAAGTGTTATCTTTGGTGTTATCAAATGACCAGAAATAATAAATTGAAGTACCTAGGTAACTAATTCAACTAATAAAATAACTTTTTCATATTGATGTAAGAGAAAAGAAAAAGCTTAAAATGTATTAGCTGCTTCTCATTCCTTGCAAATCATAGAAGTCGATCGGGGGAATGTATATATATAAGTATGTATATATATATATATGTATGTAAATATATATATATATTTATATATATACTTACATATAAATACGAATGATAGGCGATGCGGCTAGCTAACCATCACAGTTTTGATTAATTTTTCCACCTTCTTGCCCATCATCACGCTGAAAGTTGCTTTCGAGTCTTGTTCAGTTTGCTTTGAGCGGTAGAGCTGCAAAACCCAAAACTCTGTCTGTCCCATTAGGGATAAAGACGGGATAGTGTACCTATACGAGTATGTATAAGTGTATGCCGTGTGGCTTCCGGCTTAGAATACGACCATACCATCTTTTCCTCTGGATGTCGTAAGAGGCGACTAACGGAATAAGCACACACATCTCGTGCTTCAACTGCATTCCCAAAGAGGGTTGACGTCAGGCAGGCGGCCGGTCGTAAAACTAGCCAAATCATTTAAACTGTTTTGGCTATTTCATCTCCGCTTCGCGAGGTCTTTGGCATCCTTAGGTGACCATTAACATGCTTAATATAGGTACTTGGAGAAGAAAAAGCAAGAAAGCGTATCTCCGACGCAGCACAGCGTAAGATACAACCGGGAACGCGCAGAAATGAAGAAGTGTAAGTATAAGTAGGTAACCGGACGAGTGGTGGAAACGCAAAATCATACAATCAGTGAGACGATGCCCTTGAACCGGCTTCGGCCTGGGCTGGGCGCGCTATCATCGGGGCCGTATGGGCGCAACGCGACATGTACACACATGTACGATGAACGTGGGCAGCGTGGGCTTCAGATACAGCGTCACCCAGACTGAATTACGTTCACATAGAGCCGGTTTTAGATTAGCAATATTGTATTTGATGCGTGCTATAATGTACTTTGTGTTTTTGTTTTATCGACTTGTTATTCCCGCTGCGTAGATGATTTCTCGGAAACGCGCGCGGTTGGTTTGAGTGTATGCACATAAATTAGTTTTAATAGGTTTATTTTGTCAGTATTTATTAAACTATTTTCCTCAATCGTTTATATCGTAAATTTTGATCAAACGGTCTTTTTGTTAATTATTTTTCTGAATATGTCATTAATTAGGGTTTCGTACCCGAAGGGTGCAAACGGGACCCTATTACTGAGACTCCGCTGTCTGTCCGTCTGTCACAGGGCTCTATCTCTTGAACCGTAATAGCTAGACGCCTGAAATTTTCACCGACTATGTATATCACTGTGGCCGCTATAACAACAAATACTAAAAATAAAAAAAAGTTAATAATTAAAGGGGGTGTCATACAAGAAACGTGTTTCTTCAGCGTTTCAAAACATTGTACGATGGTACGGAACCCATAATGTACGAGTCCGACTCGCACTTGCCCGTTTATTTTTATTTAGATAATGATCTATAGATGAATGTATTATCTATATGTATATTAATTTATTTTGTTTAACCGTTACATACTACATTAACAAAACAGCTACATAAATAAAGTACCTACAAAAAAATTATCATGATCTACTTAAGTGCTAGCAGTAGCACAAAAGGCTACATCTCAGCACAATATTGCTCAAAAGAAACAACCGCTGCTGATTTTCAGCTATCATCACTGGTACCCAATTTTTTTTTATTAGAAATTTGAGTGCGTTTGACCTCTATCTAGCCTGATGGGAAGCTAAGATGAGGTCTAAGGTGTATCACGCAGACTCAAAAAAATGCCAAAAAAAAATTCCCTAAATTATATGTATGGGGAAACATCGACGCAGGGAGGGAATTCCACACCTTCGCACAATGAAGGAGAAGGCGAATCGAGAGGTGCGATCAGGAGGAATATCGACCACAAATGGGTGGAATCCCTGTCCACGTCGTGTTGTCCGATGGTGGAATGGTGCAGGGGGAGTTAAATTATGTAATTCCTGCGCACACTCCCTGAAGTGCAGCCTGTAGAAGACACACAGACTTGCTACTAGTCGGCGATGTTCGAGGCTCTGGAGCCGTCCTGCCGTAGGCAACTCATCACCAACGAGTCTTCTGGCACGTCTGTCGATAGCTTCCAGGGCTTCGAGCTGATAGCGAGCAGATCCATCCCATAGGTGGGAGCAATACTCCATACATGAGCGGACTTGAGCTGTGTAAAGGCTCAACAGTTGGTCAGGGGTAAAATACCGTTGGACCTTGGAGAGGATGCCCAGTTTTTTAGAAGCCGTCTTAGCCCTGGACTCAATATAGCTACCGAAGTTAAGATTTGATGAGAGATCCATACCAAGAAGTTCGAGATGACGGGTGACATGAACAGGCACACCCCGGAAAGTGGGAGCCAAGTTGAAAGGGCTCCGAATTTGAGTATAGGTTGCATCCGGGAAGCAGTAATTTATACAAGTTTTATCTAGAATTTTGTTTAACATGCAACCCATATTGCGACCTATACTGTCAGAAAATACTATTGTATTACATGGAGGGTCAATAAAGTCAACACAATCAGACACATTACTACACAAACTACCGTCACAAGGAGAGAGCTCTGGTGTGGAGACACTGATGGTGGGCTGGGTGAATTGCCCGCAGGTACATTGCTTAGTTAATAAATCAAGAGTTTCTTGATTGTACCTGCTGTCGTTAATCAATTTTTCCACAGTCAGCATGTGTTCGGTATTTTGTTTTTGTTGGAGGTCATACTTAGAGAATAATTTGGAATAGTCCTCCTGCAACTTAATAATATGAGATTCAAGTCTAATCCATTTGTCCTCATATGACTCCTGACTTTCCGCTAAATGTTTATTACATAACTCTAACTCTGACTGCAATTTACAATTTAATGAACTGGATTTTAATAAACATGATTTTCTGAGATTAATTTTTAATTTATTATTAGTTTTCTTAATTTTTTTGGATAGTTTTACATATTTTTTAACTTGGTTATGACTAATCATTGATTTTGAGATATCTAAATCAATACTACTCGATGATGTCTCACTAGTGAGATCAATAACTGGAGAATTAGTTGAGGGAGACATAGCGACACTATCAATGAGCTGGTCATATAGGCTGGACACCTCTGCTGACTGACGCATCTGGGCATCTTGCTCATAGCTATTAATTTGTCTGTATGCCTCGCCCAACTCCTTTTCTAATTCAGTGGTACGTCTGAGGGTCTGCTCATACGTATCACCACATTGGCGGAAAGAATCTATTTCTAACTTTGATCGGTTCAGCTGCTCACTCAAATCATCACATAACTGAAGACTCTCGGAGAGTTTTTGTTCAAGTCTAATGTTGTTATTTCGCATCAATACATATTCGCGTTCATTATCTTCCCTTTCCAGTAATAATTTCTCGTTGTCTACTTTTTCTGCCTTGAGCTCGAGTAAGACTTGCTTCAGCTGGATTTCCAGTTGTCAGGCAGTCTCAGCACGAGTTGAGGAGGACATATTTTACAAAAAGGGACAGATGTAATGTCTAGGGAAGATAATAAAGGCTAGAATTGCACGTTAAAGCTAGCAAAACCGATCGCCTAACTAAAAAATAACAATAACATAACCTAATCTACTTTGTCAATTTACATCAAAATTAGATGTGTTTATGTACGATAATTTTCGCAAATATGAGAAATTGTGCACAAAGGACGCTGTGTTTTAGTGAAATATATAAACGGGATTAAATATTGTACCGTTCTTACCTTGTAAAAGTTGTAAAAAGCCGGTAACAATTTATACCCACTGAACGTCAACTTGGAACACCATTATTTCACAAAATACACTAAATTTACACAAACAAATTATGAATTATGTAAGCACCTATCTCAATTTACGATTAAATAATATTATTTGATGAATTAAACTATAAAAATATTTAAATTTACAATATTAAATACGGAGCAATAAAGTTGACATATAACCTCCTGGGTTGCCAGCCGCCAAAAAAGATGTGTTCATGACCGCTGACGATGATGAAAGTCGATTGACCGATTTTACAGTGTATATAGTTCCGCTAATTAGGTACTACGGGTTTAAATTAATTTCAAACGATAAAAATGTTTGCATACCTTTCTGTAGGTTTATACAATGTAGGTACATACTAACATTTACTAACATCATCAGCTATTGTTTAAGGCCATACCTGAATTTTCCGAGGTCCAGTGCTGCCCCCATTTTAAATACATAATTTCAAAGAAAACGGAGACCATATTTAAAATTTTGCTAATATCAAATCCTAGATAACCTTTCAAAGTATTTTATGAACTACTGTTTACAGTTTATAATGAGAACGTTAAGCTTTACTACGCACATTAGCCAAAAGTGGCCGTTTTTCGCAAATGTGCGTAGTAAAGCTTAACGTTCTCACTTCAAACTGTAAACAGTAGTTCATAAAATACTTTGAAGGGTTATCTAGGACTTGGTAGTAGCAAAATTTTAAATGATGTCTCCATTTTCTTTGAAATGATTTATTTTAAATGGGGGCAGCACTGGACTCCGGAAAATTCAGGAACGTCCTTAATGCAAATCAATGATTCTTGATTATTGATACATGATTTTTAATTCTCGATACTTAATTCTAGTACCTACCTAACATATACTGCTGTTATTTTTCATTAAGATTATGGTGACTAATATTTATGAGATTTAGAGGGATAACTGGGAGATCTTTGCCTAGCAGTGTGACAGTGTAGTGTACTATACAGGTTCAACAATAAAGAAGATGATCATAAGATTTCCACAATGTTACATTGTATTATTATTTACTTACCTAATTACTTGCGTTGCAGACGGGGGACAACGGTTTTGTTAAACTCGATGCCAGACAACTATATAAATACATGGACATATTTTTAAACTAGCTTGTAGGTACCACTTCTGGGCAAAGGTCTCCATTTCCTCTAAATAATTTGTCCAACTCGCCGCTAGACAAAGTTTTCGGATAATTTGCTGGTCCCTAAATGGAGTAGGTGTTATTTAAACAACAACAACAAGCAAAAATACATGTCATTATTTATTTTTAATCGTCATAAATGCATACAATTTGGTAAAAAAGAGTTTAAATGTTAACAACTATTTAAATTTTGGTTAAAACTAACGTAAGACACAGACATATAGTAATGCAATAAATGGGTAACTCACGTTAGAAGTCAGTGTGGCTCGGGACGTCTTCGTATAGGCGCCGTCAATCACATTTGCCCTGAGGAAGGCCTCCGGATGAGGTCGAAACATGTCACCAGTAGCTGATTTTTTACGTGAGTTTTTTACGTTTATCGCATATGATTAATAACTATTAAAAACTTTAAAAAACTAAACTTCGTTCATAACTTATTAATACATACATATAACTGTAACATTACAAGATATTTTTATGTATCTTTAACATAAGGGTTTTTTTCTATAAGTGAACAAGAAAACATTAATATTCTTCTTTATATCTAGATCGGTTTTGACTTCCCAAGTCGGATGGTTCTGGCTCTCTTGTCTCACGAAGTCAAGTAAAGCCCTCGTTCCATCACAATTTAAACCAGGTTTCACGTCAGCCACATTCCTACTATTTTTGAAACATAAGCCAGAAAATGAGCAAGTACGAAGAGCATCGTCTGTAAATATTTCAGCGCACAATCTCCTGGCCAACATCACCGGGCTTTTTGCTTCATGATAAATTTGGCTAAGGCTTTGAGTATGAACGTAGATGCCTGAACCTGGAATCAACTCCATAGTGCCATCTACCTTGCTCGGGTATTTTAGTGTCCATCTGTAATAGTATTTTTCAATTAGAATTTTAAAAGAGGTCGCTGAGAATATCGATTATTACTTAACCTTACTTCTACGATCGATACGTGTACGTGTGCTGAGAGTAACTAGCAGATAAATAAATAAATATCACTCAAATTTTATTGTGCTAGCTCCAAAGTAAGTTTAAATTTGTATTATAAAATATTTTTTTTAGATAATTAACACAACAGACCCAGGACTATTTAAAATATACTTACCTATTTATCCCTAATGGAACAGAAAGAGTATTTCAGATCCTGCGGCTCTAAGCACATAAAGCCCAGGGCCGCAAGACCTAAAGGCCACTTTTAAATTTAAAAATAAACTTAAATAATATAATAAATTTTTTAACAAAAAAAACAACCGACTTCAATTTTTTTAAGGAGTTTCTTTCTATTCTCCAAAGTTCTTCATAATATCTTCACCAAATTAAAATGGGATCAACTTGGTAGTAAAGGCTTTCAAATAAAAAAAAATCATTAAAATCGGTTCACAATTGGCAAAGATATCGCGTAACAAACATACATAAAAAAAGAAGTTGAATTGATAACCTCCTCCTTTTTTGAAGTCGGTTAAAAAGGGAAGAAAAGTAGTGATAGGTTGCTAGCCTCTAATAGATTTGTCTTTGACTTTGACTATACTTTTGACCTTTTTATTTTTAATAATGTATGCATTATTAAAAATAAAAAGGTCAAAAGTACCTACACATTAATAACACAGATGAAAAAAGTATAGAGTAAAAGAAAAGATAACAATAAATATGCACGTAAAGATACCTATATTATTATATTACAATAACGACAGTATAAAGTGTACTTAGATGAAAATAAACCGGCCAAGTGCGAGTTAAACTCGCGTTGAGAGGGTTCCGTATTATTGTTTGAATTCATTTTTAGGGTTCCGTACCTCAAAAGGAAAAAACGGAACCCTTATAGGATCACTTTGTTGTCCGTCTGTCCGTCCGTCCGTCCGTCTGTCAAGACCCTTTTTCTCAGGAACGCGTGGAGGTATGAAGTTGAAATTTATATCAATTACTCAGGTCTACTGTCCCTTGAAGCTGTGAAAAAATCAAACTTCTAAGCCAACGCAATCAAAAGATACAGCCGTTTATGCCGCAAATTTTCGACACTTGCAAGGGAATCAAAACCTACAGGGTGCTTCCCGTGAATTCAGAATCTTGAAATTTGGTACGAAGCAACGTCTTATAGCATAGATAAAGAAAAAATTACGAAAACCATAAATTTTTAGTTACATCACATAATATATTTTTTTTTAATAATTTTAAACTTACTTGTCGTAATGAACGAACTTTGTAAACCTTGCAGGTTTGTAAGGAACCCTCGGTGCGCGAGTCCGACTCGCACTTGGCCGGTTTTTTTTTTTCAAAACTTTAGGCTCAGTAATTTCAGAGATCAGCCCCCCCCCCCCTGATTTCCGAAACTACTGAGTCTAAAACTTTGAAAGAAAAACAAGGATGAAAATTTACCATTCTCCAATGGTAAACTTTCATCTTCTTTCATGAATAAAATCAAAAATATTCATTTTACATTAATAACAAAAATATATTTGAGATCCTCACAATGAGCCCTTTTATTTGATATAAGGCACAGTAAGGTTTGGAAAACATTTTTTTTTAATTTCCTGATTTGTCCCCCGAAAATGACCCTTATTTCCAAAAAATATTTATTTACTTTGCACATATGTGTTTGGGTCATAGGATTACAACATTCTACTAAATTTCGCCTGATTCGGTCCAGTAGATTCGGAGAAAATTGACAGACGGACGGACAGATAGACGCACGAGTGATCCTATAAGGGTTCCGTTTTCTCATTTTTTGTACGGAACCCTAAAAATATCAGTAATAGTAGGATCTCTGCTTACTAGTGCCACTGGTAGGACTCTCCATTGATTCAGAGTAACATATATACCTACTACTACTACAAACGAAACAATTTATCTGTACACACGTCGATGTGTGAGTTTTATACTTAGGGTCGCACCGCAGAATTAATTTAATACTTACCTACTAACGAGTTCGACATATTTACGATTATATTTTTCCATACCTGAAGATTTGCGAACACTATGACGTAAAAAATATTCTGTTTTATATGTATCAAATGTTACAGAAAAGTCGGAAACAGCTACATAATATCACTTCACAAATATTTTTCATTATGTCCATTGTCCATTTCAACATTAGTTCACTTTACTGATTATTATTGAGTCATTTATAATGTAACGCACTAATTCACTATTGTAATATAGTAATTTGCATATTCGGCGCAAAACTGTACGGTAATTATATGAATAAATGCAATAAAAATAAACAAATGTTTATCACATTTTCACGCACAGCATGTCAAGTTGTCATTGTCAACAATGGCATTTACACTATAACCCGCGGAAATCTATTTGGCATTTGCGTGTATGTGATTACCTGTGAGCGAGGAGCCAATGTAACATTACCGGATTGCTAATGCCCCTCTCGCTCTTGTGTATCTCCCGCCAATGCGAGAGAGCGAGAAGGGTATATATATCAAAATGGTTGCTGGGTAATAACGTGAAATTATATTGTTGCTTTGCTTACCTGTTTTCATCATTTGGAAATGTATGAAATATACGTTCTTTAGAGTATTGGGTGGATAAACAATTATTATACGCGCACCTTCTCACCATGATGGTTACTATTGGTTGACAGTTCTCAAGACAACACACGTCGCGTATTGCGTGCGGCTAGTAATTAAACCCTGGTTTGGAGCCGTCAAAGCTCACAAAGTGCGGGGGAGAGGTGCGGGGAGGCCAATTTGCGGGAGACGCTGTGAGAGACCATTCTGTTTGACTCTTATGTATTCTGTGCTAGTGCAGATCCTCAGTCTTTGTATACTTGTTCATTTACCTGGCATTATAGTCCGGCGTTTTATTTCTGAACGTGTTTCTGCTACTTTTAGATCTGGATAGATTCCTATTATCTTGTGCACGGTGATCCTTATCGCTACCGTAATCACTGTCACTTTCATTGAGACTATCATTGTCGCTATCAATTTCATCGTCACTGTCGTTGATTTGGCCACCATAATTCCCATCTTCTCCATACAAGGCCACTAGGTCATCAACATAACTATGCATTTTTTCACAACTGGTAGCATTCTCATCAAATGATACTGAGAGTTCTTTACAATATTTTAGCACGTTTTTTGCAAGGCCGTTCAGTTTTGACAATTCATTGCATACATTTTCAAGTACATCCACGACGTCTGTGTTATATCCTCTTTGCGATGGGGCGAAATGTTGAGATGAAGTAGTGTTTACGGTAAAACCCGACACGGTTTTACTAATGCGTATTGGTGCTATTTTTCCAGAAGAGTTTGTAGTGGCATTTTCTTGGGCAACTTTAGGTTTTTTTACAGCTTCCGTTTTTGGTTCTTGTGATAAATTGTCAAGTGATCGTTTTTTTAATGGTTTACTAAGCCGAGGTAATGTTTTTACTGATACTTTTTCATTAGAAGTTGTTGTTAATATTTCTGTGTGATTTCCTGTATGTCCCTCCATTGCAGCCAAGTCTGCAATTAAATATTTCGTTTCAAAACTACAATTCGACTTGAAATTATGATACAACCTGTAAGGAATGTATGCGTAATAAATCGAAACACGGGCTTTACTAAATACCTATAGTATAATGAAATTAAAATAACAGTCAAAAAACAAAAAAGAAAGTGTTGCCCGGGCAATTTCTATGGGATGACGATTTTTGTTGTTGATTTTTGAGTATTATCTTAATTTCATTATACTTCAGTGATCTAGTTGTACATGTTGTATAATAAGTACCGCTAATTTATAAATAAAAATATGAAAACATATTAGTAAATATATCCGGTGACTATAGAGTAAACATTAAACATAAAAAAACATTTATTAAATATTAATTCAAAAATATATAATATACTTACTTTCTTCTATTTGAACATATTTGTCAGGAGAGATGTCACAGTTTCTGTTGCTATCAATAACTTTAATATTTAATGCAATATCAGTACCACTAGGATCGACATTTGAAACATGATTAGAATCAATATAAGTTTGAGTGTTGCCACTCGGTATCATATTTGCAGCATGGGGATTGTCACCTAGGTCTGTGGTTGAAAATTTATTTTTGTCTCCTAGATTATTTTTTTTGACATGATAGCTGTCACCTAAATCTTTACTTGAATTTTCATCGCCTGTGTTTATAACTGCAACATCATTATTGGCTCCTGGATCGTTATTTAAAATTCGGTTTTTATTATCCAGCTTCATATTTGCACCTTGAGAACTAACATCTATGACTTTATTTACTCCCTTTGAATCGGTTTTCACAACGTAATGAGATATACTCGTAATAGTTACAGAGTTTTTATTGGAAGTTCTATCAGCCAAGGTCACATTTACTCTTTGGTCAGTATCACCTTTCGTTGTATTTGCATCTCGTTTATCTGCACAGACTTGTGAACCATTTACACTTGGTCCCATGGTTGTTCTATCGCTTTTCTCTTTTTCTTCATTATTATATTCTATCAAAAGCTTTTCATCAAATGAATCTGAAACAAAAAAATATCAATGTTTTTATTTTGTAAACACACTTTCACGTCTTTATCCGGATTAAGCACATGGACATGGATGTGATTTTTTTCTCGACTAGCTTTTACGATCTGCACGAGCAGATAAGGAACTGGTATATTCTCCTTTTCTATCTTCTTCTAGACAAGCATGGAAGGTATTCTATTGATTTCTGCAAAATTTGATTCTTACCAGTGCCTCGCAGGACCTTTGCTGCCCATAGTTTCCAATTTTCATCACATCCTTCATCATTTTTTACTCTTTTTTCAGTAATCGATGATTCTTCCTCGGGGTAAGCTACTTTTCCTGTATTATTTGTGTATTTGATCTCTTTAATCCAGATACTCGGGATATAAACATATTTTTTAACATTATTGGGTCGGTCCAAGAACTGTATCAACAAATATTTGTGTGTTTTGTTCAGATTCATCTGAAAATAAAATTTTTTATTTTTTATGTTGTTTCCGAATAAATTGGGAGGAAAAGTATGTTTTATTTTTTAAAAACAAATCTATTAAAGGAATCCGTAACATTATGAGTTGGGCATTTTCATAGCTGTTCTGGGAGAAAAATAAATCACTTATAAATGTCAGCATGATTTTTTTGAAGTGAAAACTTCTTTGGATGTGCATGTTTCTGATGGAAAAAAACCATTGAACTAGCGATACTGTTACGGTAACCGACACCACCTTGTTCAAGTTTTTACTTCAGTCGGCACTCCCGGAGTAACACTGTTTTTTTTCTTACATAACAGCGTGGGATAATGACTCTAAAAATTCATAAAAGAACCAGTCACGTGCGGGTTGGACTCGTATATAAAGAGTTGCGTACTTCCGTACAATGTTTTAAAACGCGTTTCTTTTATGACGACCCATTTTAATTTTTAACTTTATCTTATTCTCATATTAGTATGTCTGGTTATAGCAGCCACAGTAATACATAATCGGTAAAAATTTGAAGTGTACGTGTATATTACGGTTCAAAAGATAGAGGCTTGTGACAGACGGACGGACAGCATAATGAATAGCTTCTATAACAAAGGCATTAACAGAAAGTGGACATGGATATCGCCAGACGGCAAAGTTAGAAATGAAATTGATTTTATTCTATCAAATAGAAGAAGAAACTTTAAAGATGTAGGAATAATAAATAACCTGAACTTTAATACAAATCATAGATTGTTAAGAGGATCGCTGCATGTCGGAAACATAAAAACAAGAAAACATATACAAAAGAGAGACATGACTATACCCTTACCAATATCTGATACCGTTCTTGCCGAATTGGAAGCAAATCTTCAAGGGATTGACGAAATTGCAGTACAAGATAGGTACAACATAATAGAACAAGAACTGAAGCAACTGACTGATAAACTAAAACCAAGCCTAAATAAACCTGATGAAATTGGGCATGAAGCTGCTAAATCAATAAAGATAAGACAAACACTATTAGAAGACAAGAAAAAAAAAAAGACATGAAATAGCTGAAATTAGCAAGAAAATAAACACCAACATAAGACTACACAGGAAAAGGGAGAGAAAGGAAAGGCTAATCTATCATATTGAAAAATCAGGCGGAAAAAAAAGCATTGAAAGAACTAAAAGAAGCAACGAATTGGATACCCAAAATGAAAAACAAATTGAATAAAACCAAAACAAATAGGAAAGAAATAGTAAAAATCGCTACACACTTCTACAAACAGCTATATGAAGACAAAGACAGAATAATAGAAACAAACATAACTACTGCAGATAATGTCCCACCAATTTTAGAAAGTGAAGTCAGGAAAGCCATAATAACCCAAAAGAACTTCAAGTCACCAGGGGAGGATGGTATACCCAATGAAATCCTCAAAGGGACTCTGGAAGTAACGATTAAATACCTTACAAAACTGTTCAATGATATTCTACAAAAAGAAGAGATCCCAGAGCAATGGAGCAAAAGCACAATAATTCTGATACATAAAAAGGGAGACAAGGACCAAATAAATAACTACAGGCCGATCAGCATAGTACCAAATTTATACAAAGTATTTTCTAAAATAATACTGGCACGAATGACAAAAATACTAGATGAAAATCAACCAATAGAACAGGCTGGGTTTAGATCTAACTTCTCTACGGTAGATCATATTTACGTGCTAAGACAAGTCATAGAAAAATGTAACGAATTCTGCACCAAGTACTATATTGCTTTCGTAGACTAGAACAAAGCATTCGATTCATTAAAACACACAATGATATGGGAAGCACTTAAAAGCCAAGGAATAGACAGGAAATATATTCAAATACTTAAAAACATGGAGTACAAAACGACATGGAGTAGCTAAACCTAAAACTAAAAGACAGGATAAGACTGACAAAAATTAGGAAAAGTACAAAAGTAATAGGGATCACTACAAAAATAAGAAAAATGAAATGGAAATGGACAGGTCACATGATTAGAGAAGGCAAAGATAAATGGACACAGAGAATAACACCATGGTACCCGAGAGAAGGAAAAAGGAAAAGAGGAAGACAAATAAGGAGATGGGAGGATGAGATAAAAGAGGTGGCAGGGAAGACGTGGCCAAGAAGGGCAAGGGAAAGTGATAGTTGGAAAGTCTTGGAGGAGGCTTATGTCGGAAAAGACAATCCAGGGAAAGGGTGATTTTTATAAATATGGATAAATTATCTATTGTATCGTACCTGGAATGAAGCTAACTAAAAAATAAAAAGTCTAGTTACTTAGTAATTTATTATTTCTTTACTAGCCTATATCAGTCCGCTGCTGGACTGAGACAGTGGAGATTATAAAGGACTTGTTGATGATGATGATGATGACAATGCTTGGCTCAAACACTATCTAAATTAAAACAATGTGATAAAAATTTTTCGCCACGAGTGGGATTCGAACTCACTCCCCTCACATTTGTACTGTGAGTTTTGTGTTGTCATCACATAGGTATTTTTAATTTAAATAGTGTTCCTAGTAATGTGATGCTGTAACTATAAATCAATAATTATTATTATCAGTTTTGACCAAAATAGCTGACAATCTATCTAGCGATATTGGTTGCGTCACACTTGTGCTTTAAATACTTATCTTTAATATTTGTATGTATAGATAGTACAGGTATAACGTTTAACAAAATAAACTGAACCTATTTTGAGGGTGAATCCAGTCTTTAAGAACATTCCCCAACATCAGCTGATCGGTCAACTTGTAACGTCAACGCCAGAAATTATTTTTCATATTTCGATGTATGTTCCTAAGGGAAGTTTGTTCAGTATCATGGACTGAATGTACCTACCCTAAAATAGTTTCAGTATATTTTTTTAGATCCTGTATATTAAAGTTTATAGGTAGGTATAAAGTACATGTGTATGAGTATACTTAGCTATGGAATGATTAAAATTTTAATTTAATTTGTGCCAGTGGCTAACTCTTAATCACGTAAATATTCACTTAATTATCGCAGGTTGATTAGAAGCGAACCCTATATGGGGCCGTCTACCTACATACCTATTACGTCACGCAGAATATTGACTATTTGAACCCCTCCCCCCCTTTCCTATACCTAGTTTCCTAACACGTACTATCACGTATGACCCCATCGCTGTGACGTAATATGTGGGATAAATCTGCCATTCTATAAGTATTTGCTCATTCGAATGTTTTAAAGTATTTTCTATTTTTGGTCAATATAAAGTTATATCAAATCATCATCATCAAGTCTTTTTTAGACTCCACTGCAGGAGCACGACCCTCTCTGTACTACCAGAGCCGTATATTAGCCAGAGCAGTCAGAGGATTTGGCCTACGCTCTCCACGCTTGCCAGATGGGTTGGAGAGGTCTCAATGTTTATAAGCTTTGTTTAGCTTGTGTTGCCTAAGTCGCCTTCTACAACATCAACGGTAAGGCTTGGAGTGACCTTATTCTACTCTGCCGGGAACCACACGCGGCTTGTACAAACAAACTACAAATAAATAAACAAATCTATTTATATTATATCTAGTCATCGTGCAGTACTTTCAAAACTTTATTTACTAGCACTACTACATTAAAATCACAAAGTTAACATTGATATTTACTTACATTTACGACTTCCTTCAATGTCACAACATAACAAAAACAAAGTCAAGAAAAAGAAAATGGCGCGCGTCGTGCGAGCTTAGCGTGCATAGCGACACTGATAACCATGTGGTACTGGTAGGTACTACCTACCAGTAGACTGACTGGTGTGTCTGTATGGAAGTCCAATCCAATCCAGTGTCGACTATCAGAGCGGGATGGCGATAGGAGTGACGCACCGTCACAAAACACTGGCGGCGGTCTGACGATACAGAAATATCGCTTCTTTCATGAAATGATGGTAAAAGAATAAGGGTTTTCCGCGATACTTGTTAGCATAGCACTTATTTTTCTTTTCAGTAAATTTAAGGACTTTCTTAATTAGTTAATAAATATAAAATAAAATACTAATTGTGTGATTCATCTGTTAAAATTTTAATAGAGTTTTATTCAATTAAAAATTTTAATATTATCGAATTATTAGTTCATAATTGATTTGCTAAGTTAAAAAATGCATTTTGCTCAATTTAATCACAAACAGTAGCAACACGAAAGGAGAATGACCTTCTTTGTACGCAGAATCATCCTTGGCCAGAGCAGCTAGAGGATTTGGCCAACACTCTCCACGCAGGCCACACGGGTTGGAGGGGTATCGTTGGACAGTTAACTCAATCTCGTTCTTCCATGCTGGTGTAAGAAAAAAAAAATAGAATATACCAGCTGCTTCTCTTCCCGCGTATATCGTAAAATTCGATCAAGGGAGTCCATTACTACTATTTTGAATACCTTTTTGCATGTTCCCGCCCGCAATTACGCTAAAATGTAATTAAAATCAATGAACCTAGCTAGGTAATGTCTACCCCGTTAGGTTATACAACGTGTTAATGAACTAACGCAAAATCTCTCAGATGGTAGGTACCTCAGCCCATGAAACTGAACAACTTTTGATCTACAAATTTCACGAAACCCAAAAAAAAATATTTGAATTTTCATACAAACTGATCAGCTGATCGAGTCAATTTGTATGAAAATCCGTATTTTTTTTTGGGTTTTGTGAAAGTTGTAGAACAAAAGTTGTTCAGTTTCATGGGCTGAGGTACCATCTGAGAGGTTTTGCATTGTATAACCTAACGGGGTAGACATTAACCTAGGTTCAATAAATAAATATGTATAATAGGTACATATCCATGCAAAGCTGGGCCAGGCCGCTTGTGTCTAATAAAGATTATTTGCCTTTCTCAATAAGCGAATTATTATATTAAAAATATCGACTGCATTAATAGTAGATTACTGCACCGAGCACAAAGTGAGTCATTATTGCACGAGTGCATTACCTAATTACTCACTTCAGCAAGGTGCGTAATCTACTTTTCTTTCAACTTCTTATATTCTTTGAGTATAAAATATACGTACGAAAAAAAAATACAAATTATAAACAAAACTAATTTAACTTATTTATTTTACCCGGAACTTTTGCGGTTAAAGGTTATTAATAATATCATTTGCAGCTTTCTCTATAGTTGAATTTGTCGTGCAAATCAAATTTATCACTTTCGCTGTTATTTTCCATTTTAAAATATTTTCTTTTGTAAAATAATGTGACTTTAATACTTTTACAATGGTACAGAATGCACGATTTTTGTTTTTTTAACAAGGTCTTTTTTTGTCGGCCAATTTTTTTTTCAGCCAGTATCTTACTTTATTTTTATTAAAACTTAAGGCCGTACCTGAATTTTCCGGGGTCCAGTGCTGCCCCCATTTTAAATAAATAATTTCAAAGAAAACGGAGACATCATTTAAAATTTTGCTACTACCAAGTCCTAGATAACCCTTCAAAGTATTTTATGAACTACTGTTTACAGTTTAAAGTGAGAACGTTAAGCTTTACCACGCACATTTGCGAAAAACGGCCACTTTTGGCTAATGTACGTAGTAAAGCTTAACGTTCTTATTATAAACTGTAAACAGTAGTTCATAAAATACTTTGAAGGGTTATCTAGGACTTGGTAGTAGCAAAATTTTAAATAATGTCTCCGTTTTCTTTGAAATGATTTATTTTAAGTGGGGGCAGCACTGGACCCCGGAAAATTTAGGTACGGCCTTAAACATCTGTGCCTGGCATCTATGGTAAATTAAAAAGTAAAACAGTGCAATAATGAGAAATTAAAAAGTAAAACAGTGCAACAATGAGATTTCATACAACCATTATTGCACTGTTTTGGTTTGATGCAATAAGCACTCACTTTGTGATAGGTTTTTTAGTGATTAATGATAACATTACTGCGTAGTTGGAAGAAAAGTATTAAATTCTAAAGGGAAGTACTGTGTGTGTATGTTTAGTACTAAGTGTTAGCATAATGAGGTAATCGTTAGTACTTATATACTTCATATTATATAAAATTATATCCGTATTGCCAAAAATTACAAAAAAAACTCAATAAATAATTCTTTGCTTCCCTTGCAAAATCAGGTAGGTACCTAACTCATTTAAATCGGAAAACGGAACTTGCTTTAAAATTGGGCTGGTGTTTTAAAAACTTGGCTAATGTTACTAATATAACAAAACACAATTTAACTTTTTCATATTATGTATTTGTAGTTATAAAAAATGCTTCGAAATGCAATAGTTAATAATTAAATTTTTAACAAAAAAAACAACCGACTAATTTTTTTAAGGAGTTTCTTTCATATCTCCAAGTTCTTCATCATATCTTAACTAAATTAAAATGGGACCAACTTGGTAGTAAAGGCTTTCAAATAAAAAATTAATCATCAAAATCGGTTCACAATTGGCGAAGATATCGCGTAACAAACATGCATAAAAAAAATATACAGTGGAATTGATAACCTCCTCCTTTTTTGAAGTCGGTTAAAAAGATACAAACTGACAATATGTAAGTAAATGTGTTCTTTTGCTCGACTTAAGGCCCCGCCAGTTCAGAGCCAAGAAAACTGTGAGTGTTTTAAAAAATCACTGTAATCAAACTACTACAGTTTATTCCTCAAAAAATTTACATAAGAATTTTAAGGCTTTTATACAGACATCCATAATATCCAAAAACGACACAAATGGCAAGAAACGGAACCCTTACAGTTTCGTCATGTCTGTCTGTCTGTCCGCCCGTCCGTGTCACAGCCACTTTTTTCTGAAACTATAAGAACTATACTATTAAAACTTGGTAAGTAGATGTATTCTGTGAACCGCATTAAGATTTACACACAAAAATAGAAAAAAAAAACAATAAATTTTGGGGGTTCCCCAAACTTAGAACTGAAACTCAAAATTTTTTTTTTTCATCAAACCCGTACAAAAAAATGTCTTCAAAAATTATATTGTGGTTTCTAATATAATTTTTTTACATTAACACTTCCAAAGTGGTAAAATGTTGGTCCTCCCCCCTGTAACTTCTAAAATAAGAGAATGATAAAACTAAAAAAAATATATGATGTACTTTACCATGCAAACTTTCACCGAAAATTGGTTTGAACGAGATCTAGTAAGTAATTTTTTTTTATACGTCATAAATCGTAAAATATTACTTGCTGCTACGGAACCCTTTATGGGCGAGTCCGATTCGCACTTGGCCGCTTTTTTTCTATTAAGCCAATAATGCTTAATCGTGTTTTGGCTATTGTGAGTGTCTGTAGAAAATCCTTAAGATTTTTATGTAAATTTTTTGAAGAAATAACTGTAGTAGTTTAATAACAGTGATTTTAAACAACACGCACAGTATTGCAATTTGTGAACCCACGTAACTTAACTTTTCTCGAAGCCACTCGAGGCAATCCTTGCACAAACTTCCGAGTCAAATTGTTTGATCATTTATCTTTTCTTTGACCAACAACAGCAAACAGGAAGTTTTCTGTTATAGCTACTTGTATTATGTACAAAACAATCTATAAAGTAAAAAGTTCACCCGTTGACCTTTGTAATTAATATTCCTGGCAAGATAATCTGCATAAATTATAAAGTTTTTAAAAAAATGGTGCATGCATTTGGTTTTCTTTGGTCAGTCAAATATTTGAAAATCTATCGCAGGTTGACTGGAAGAGATCCCTACATGGGATAAGTCCGCCTTTGTATATTTGCAGTTTCATATTATGTTGTCTTTTATACTAAAATTTTTGGTACAATAAAGTTATTACAAACAAACAAAATTGTAATCATAATTATTTTGAGATTCGTTACAAAATTCACATTTGTAAAATAAATATTTTTATAAATTATACAAAGTGGAAGGGACATACCCGTAATGAAAAGAACCACAGGCTAGAGGATCATTAAACTATAATAAAATTAAAAACGATATTCTAAAAAGTTAAATTTGTATTTTTATTCCTTTTCCACCTTTTCATCCACCATCACACTAAATGTGGTCTTTGGGTCTTGATGCCCTGGGCTCTGTCTGCTTAGGCCCGCAAGACCCAAAGTGATCTGTCTGTCCCATTAGAGATAAAACCATACACTATATATAATACGACATTCCCATACAAATCGGCTGCACACTTTTGTATTTTGCCGAAATTTATTTTTGGTCTTTGGCTGTTATTTAAATTTCATTATACTATAATGATCTAGTATAGACCGTGGTTTAATTTATTACGGGTATGTCCTTTCCACGTTCTATAATAAATTACAACAACATTACACGTAATGTACACTATAATTATTGACGTGTAAAAGTGCCTGTAAAGGCCTAATTACTGAATAAATTTTTGATTTTGATTACAACATGGGAACTGCATTTTCCCTATAATATTACATGTTTACCATCCATTTTAAACAAGTTACAACTTTATTATATAAACATTTTTTCTAAGAATTATGTATATTTCTTACGAAATTAGTTTGCCACTTACTGTACCACTTTGCCAGCATACGTAATATGCACCCATGCAAAATTATAGCTTTCTGGTACTAACAGTCTCTGAGCTAAGCCGCGGTCGGACAGACGGACATACCGAAACTATAAGGGTCAGATCACACCGAGTCGCGGTGCGACGCGACGTAGCGCTCACTTTGGAAGAAATATAAGACTTGTTTACTAGACAAAAATATACAAATTTCAGCCAGGCCACTATGCTGCGCTGTGCAGCGCTGCGTAGCGCGGCGCAGTGGGCTCTCACTGAAATGTCATTCTTTTAGTCTAGTAACATTTTTCCGTCTCGGTGTGAACTGACCTTAAGAGTTCTTTGAAGGAACTTCAGAACTAATAAAAAGAAGATCACTATAAATTGTGTTCGGTATTTTTATGGTTCAAAAATAAAAACAAACCAAAAATAGGTCATATAGGATTCATATTTTTTACTATCAACAATAACGCTAAAAAGAGATTTCGGAACTCTAAAGCCAAATCGTTGCCGGCACCTAGTACTAAAGAGGCTGGCGGCATTTCCGATTTGGATTTGGTAATCGCTGATTCAAATAATATTATGTACTCTCTATTTGTTTCTGCCGAGCATCATATAAAAGTTTACTAATACAATTTCTTATTTCCTTGTCATGTTTCACAAAAAAAGAGTGTTTTACAAAATAAAGTATAGCTTCTACACCATCAATGTCCAAAACTGGTGGAACTGCTGCATTCGGCTGCAAAGGTAGTTTATAAGAACGTAAAAAACATTTAGAAAGAGCCTCCTCTGTAAAAACTTCATAGCATAGCATTTTGGTCATGTCACGTTTATTACCTGCTACATATACAAATCTTTTTAAGTTTTCCGTATTGACGTAGATTCCTGATCCTGGCACCAATTCCGTAGTGCCAGGTTCATTTTTCTGATATTTCAATGTCCATTTATCGTTTCTGTTTTGCGTCTTATCCAGTCCAGATCCAGTTGACGCTTCTTGATAATCTTCATCAGACGTCATTTCCTCGTCCCGTCTTTCACTACAGTCATTATTTTCATCATCATCATTACCATCATTTTCGTCATCGCCATTATCAATATCACCACGATCATCATCATCATCAACATCACCAACTTCATCACCATCATCACTACCACCATCATCACTATCATTGATGCTATCATTATCATCATTTTCGATATCATCATCAGATTCAACATCATCATTATCATTATCTTCACTTGCACTATCACTATCGAAAGAGCCATCATTTCCTTGTAGGGCTACCAAATCTTTTATAAAACCTAACATTTTACTAAAATTTGGATCATTTTCTTCAAAAATAGTTTTAAACTGTTGCATCTTTTTGGTTAGTATATTAATGCAATCGTTCATTCTCATTGTGTCATTCAAAAATCTTTCACTGT
This sequence comes from Acrobasis repandana, assembly GCA_963576875.1. Taxonomy (NCBI): domain Eukaryota; kingdom Metazoa; phylum Arthropoda; class Insecta; order Lepidoptera; family Pyralidae; genus Acrobasis; species Acrobasis repandana. The sequence continues at coordinate 947,611 of OY756230.1, read as the reverse complement.
TTTCTATTGCATTTTCATTTGTAACAAAAGATAGTGGAGACTGATTTATATTCTCTTTACTTTTGATAGTATATTTACCTGATTCTGTTTTACTCAACTGTATTGGTTTAACTTTTATATTTGAGATTGAAGAAGTCGACGCATCTCTCTGAGTTTCCTTTATTTCAATTATGGGTTTAGGTTTTTTGATTGGTGTTGAATCTAGTTCTCGTGCTGAATCCAATGACATCGATCGTTTTTTGAAGAGTTTGGGCTTTTGGGGTTGCTTTTTAACTGAAGTAATTTCGTTCATTATTTGAGCTTCAGACGTTTTGCTTAAGTTGTCACTTATTTTATGTTTAGATTTGTTATTTAATATCTCTTCCAATATTTGTTGGGCATTTTCATGCGAGTCTGAAACAACAAAAAGTTTTTATTGCATTTTTTTTAAAGTCAAAACTTACCTTACAAGAAATAAATTTTATTTTACAATTTTCTTTGCTTTTGTACATTCCAAAAAGTGTAGTAACGATACGAAAATAAGTTATTTTTATTAAAAAAAATACCCGACTTCACTTAAATATATGTCACTAAAAATGATCTAAAAATTCTAAAAAATTTCATACATCTTAATCTGTTGAACCATTTCAAAGTTATGGCGAAATAAAGAAATACACTTACAGACTTACAAGAAGCCTAAAAACGTTGCACACCTTTTTTTTAGGCAGTCGTGTAAAGAAAAAAATAATGTTGTGTGTTGTTGTTGTTTGTGTTGTTTTTGTTTTTTTTTTTATTAATTAACCTATTTCGTCCCACTGCTAGGCAGTGGTCTCTCCACCCTACCACACTGAAAATCGTCGTCGCGCCATCGCATTTTCTGCCTTCCCCTGCGACAACGATCATTCTCGAGTATCCAGGGAGTTACTTTATTCACTCATTTCTCAAGAGGCATGCTGACATTAGGCGTCCAATCCCACTTCAGCTCTTCAAGAGCGCCCCACATAAAAAAAAAGAAAAAATAATCTTACCACAGCCACGCACTAACCGAGCGCACCAAACTTTAGTGTTTTCTCCGACATTTTCATTACTTTTTACTAGTTCCTCAGTGATCATGTAATCCTCAGTCGGGTATGCCACTTGTGCTATTCTCTTCTTTGTATCAAAGTCTCTGATCCACTTAGAAGAAATGTACACATGGTCCTGAACAGATTCAGGTGGTCTCAAAAACTTTATCACATAATATTTGTAGTACCGATTGATCTATAATATAAAAAAATCAAAATGTTACAGTTTGTGTAGCCACCTAAGTAAGAAGAAAGTTGAGGAAATATGTGACGTTACACGGGTAAAGGTACCTTGTGGACGGTGGCACTTACGACATTGTGTTTTTTCAAGCTAAGTTAATTGTACGAATTGTTTTTCTAAACGTCCTAAGCGCCACCGTCCATAAGGTACCTTTACACGTGGACCGTCACATATTTGAATAAAGAATAGTGACTTTGTGTATTGAGAAATAGATGGCGTTGGGAGCATTAGAACTCGATATAGAGATTTTTGTGGGCGATTTTTTGATACTGAACCAGTCTAGAAGGTGGGCACACGCACGGTTATGCCCGCCGGATCTGTCCGATGACGTGCCTGGCGGACAGATCCGAACATGTATGGTGAGAATAGACCCGGATTTGCACGCCTGCCCGCTGCCCGTGCTCAAATTGACCGGATCGGACACAGGGCAGGTAGATCCGAGCACCCAACTGTTCGTGTGTGCGTAGCGAGTATAGCGACCAACGAGATCTATAGCGACGGATGTGCCCGCCAGATTTCACCTCAGATAAACATCCAAGGCTCTATCAAATCTGACAGCAGTGTTGGGCACTTAAACACACGAAAAATATAAACTCTACCTAGTTAAGATTCTAGAGCGGTTTTAAAAATTAAAATTAGTCATATTGTAAATGTATGTTTACAATAGTATAACATAACCTCAGACGACAGAGTTGGCCACTGAATGAAACGCACCACATACAACAAAAATAATAAACAAGATTTGTCATATGCCTTTGGGCACCTTTGGACAAAATAAAAAAAAACAGTGGCATTCCAGTAGTGCCGATAGAAGTGAAAACTTGAACAAGGTGGTGTCGCTAACAGTGTCGCGAGTTCAATGGTTTTTCCCATCTCAAAAAATGCCCAACGCGAACTTTTCACTTCAAAAATAAACAACAACAAACAGTTTGCTACGACAACATTGAATGACTAACGAATCAATATGAATCGAACTTACATTAGCCTTACGTCATCCATAGGGTGGACCCTACAAGTAAGTACCTTAAACTCCAAAAACCCTAAAAAACGTGTATTAAAAATATACAAAATTACATAATTGTACTTACGTCCGATAATCTTGTACACATCGTAAAAAAGTGGTCTATTTTGAAACGTAAATAAGACTGCACGCAAAAACTAGGCGACGTGTTCGCGCGTCGAGCGAATTCTGCTGCTATGCCCAGCCCAGACTACGATACGACTGATTGATAATGGCGGCCTGTGCGAGTGAGACAGCAATACGGCCGAGGTTAGCAGTGGATAAGTTGTTATTGGGTAGTATTTAAACGCAAATCAAAATTACTGATTGCACAGCAAAATACTCAACTGAAAATATTACTAAACAAACTGCAATTTATATTTGTGGCGCAGTAAAATGGATAGAACTTTCCTAGCACTCGCCGGCCGCTGCCGCGGCACGCTCGCTTCGCTCGCTCGGCTCGTGCGTGTGTTGGTCGCAGTTCTAACATAACCTAACCTATAGGTTTGCCCTAACCTAATAAATTTGATGTGCAGTCAGTATTTATTTGCTGTGCAATCAGTACTTATGATAAGATTGTTGATTTATTTGATGTAAAAAAGTATATAAATGATGAGATTAAATTGATGGGTGATTATTTATTAGATGTGCAATTAATAATATCCCGTTGTTATTTACGAGAACGTATGTAAATTGTGGAGTTTCTTCCATTCTTTTCTATCTTCCGCCAACCTCTTAACATCTTGAAATGACACCGACAAGAGCGTCGCTCTTAAATTTTGATTATGATGATATGATGTAAATTGTAAATAGATTATATCGACACTATACTACTAAACACTATCATGTCTTTATCCTTAATGTGGCAGACAGAGCATTTTGGGTATTGCTGCTCTAAGCAGACAGAGCCTAGAGCCGCCCAAAGGCCACCTTTAGCGTGATGGTGAGGTGGGAAAAGGAATCAAATTATTTATGGGTCACTAACCGCATCACCTATTAATGTAATTCATATTTTCGCACATTCCCTTGATGGGCTTTTACGATCTGCGCGGGAAGAGAAGCAGCTGGTACATTCTAAGTTTTTTGTTTTCTCACAGACCAGCATAGAAGAGACTATTACATCTTTATTATTAATGAAACAGACAGAGCAATTGGGGTCTTGTGCTATCTGCTAAAAGTGGCCTTTGGGTCTTGCGGCCCGCAATACCTAAAGGCCACTTTTAGCGTGATGGTGGGCGAAAATGCTAGCAGCCACTATTTTGATTCCCGTTTTCGAATATTACACCCACCACTAAAAATTGCCTTTGCATTTTTCGGCCTTACGCTCTGTCTTTACCATTACGGTTACATACAAAATATAAAATAACTTAAGTATTGAAAAAACAAAAAAAAAATCACTCCGTTTTCTGAAATCAGGAAAAGTAGAGACGGAAAAATAAATATCTGGATTTAGTGGAAACATTGCGCCGTAAATATAAAATTTATTTAATTATCCGCCGAGTCTAAAAGGTTTACGGTGCGTTGTAAAAAATCAAGGAGAATTAACAGGGACGCGGTGTCGGGTTTAAGAGGTAGCGATAGAGTCGAGTGACAGCAGAGTTGAACTCGATTTGTCACCAGTCCTTTCTTCTCTCGTGAGTGTCGTAAGAGGCGACTAAGGGAGGTTACAGCTAACAGGAAGCAGCGCCTGCCCAGCGTGGTGATTATGGGCAAGTTCTCCCTTTATCTAAATTGATTTGTAATCTCTTTAAGTACACTAAAATCTAAATAAAAAAAAAAACTATATTAAAACCTAAATTAAAAAATAAAACTCTGTTTAAAAATCTAAATGTTGATCATGTGGCATGGTGCCAGATATGAGCCAGCCCTCTTGTCACCAGCGGCGTCGAGGAGCCAAGGAGTAATTTTTTTAATAAATTGTTTTGTACTTGAACCCCACGGACCAAAAGTTTCGACGCCTAGCCTAGCGGAACAAAAAATATATTCATTAGATAAGGATGAATATTTGCGCCGCTTGGCGTCTTCTGCGACCGCTGCCACGGCTTCAGCCCTTAACACTGTGGCTCCGAGGCGAGAAGGGGATGAGGGTTAATCCATCTGGCCTCCGCCATCATCGCGAGTTACCCCTACAGGTTAACACATTAGGGATGTCGATGGTGGCAAGCGCCCTTTTAACGATTTGTTAATGGAGCCGTGGCGTGAAAATCTGCCGGCACTGCGTTGGCAGTGCAGTCCGTGGAGTTCTTGTCGACGACGCTACCACATGAACAAAGGTGGCTTTCGACAATAGCAGCACCCAGTCTAAGCCCAACTACAATTCGGAAGCTGCCATTGTCGAAAAGTGTTCCGAAGTTGGCGAAGGGGAGTGCGTGTAACCATTGATCAGATTCGTGTTTTGAGACGGCAAGAAGCCTCGCGCGGTCGAGATCACTGATAGAATTTTGAACCAGATAGTTATAATCTCTCTGTACCAGTGGGACATCCCAGAGTTTTTGACGGTTTGGTGCCTCTGGGATGTTTTCATTGGGACAGAGAGTCCTCCAGGCATCGATTGCGTCCGTTGCACAGTGTATGTCAGCTCTGCATTTTCAGTATTTTTTCACACAAAAGTGACACAATATGAACGGACAAAAGGAAAGCCGAAAGAGCTATGCTAGAAATTTTTCTAATACCGATGCCACCAGATCGAATAGGTAAAGAGGCTTGAATCCAGGCGCGGTCATCAAGGTTTAAATTTAGAATTTTTTCTAACGCGTTTTTGAGCATGACATCTGAACTGAATGAACTGAGTGTTTCCAGATTGGGCAAGCTCTTAATATATATGTAAATTTTAGAACAAAAATGCAATATTTGAGAATGGTAAACGCGATATGAGAATTTAGAAGGCCCAATCTGCTGATATTTTTCGAAAGTGTTTCACATTTATTTTCTAGGATAGGCCTAATGTTTTCCTTGAGTAGTGGAGCACAAAAAATATCTAAATTAAAAATATGTGATGAAAACGCCGAAAAAGCGTTGTAAAATGACGTCATCCGGGGTTTAGTGACTTTTAGCGGGGCAACTTTACGCGAACTTTGAATGCTTGTAAAATCAAAACTACTTAGTATTTTACAATAAAACAAAAACTAGTGTATTTGTATACATATATAAAAGCTTTACTGTAACGAAGTTTCAAGTGATTTTACATACCTATGAACATCCCTCATTGTGGGTAGTACTAATTATTTTCTTTCTTTTTATTTCAGGTAAGTTTCATCAACCGACAGCTGTTGGGGCAAACATAAGTATAAGTCTTTAGGAAATATGTAAGCAACTTTTTTCTGCACAATCGTTAACTAATTTCGTGCTTTAGTAAAAGGTCTAATAATCTTACATACTATAGAATAGGAAGCTGTTCTTTTTTTGCTTTAGTTCGGTAATTAAACAAAACTAGGTAAAAAGAGTTGAGTACATAAACTTTATACAAGACCACAATTATTTTTTGATTTTTGTAAGAAGTATATAAATTTGAGTTAAGAATATAACTTTAAGTTTTAACAAAAACGTATATAAATAATCTGTTCTCATTTGGACACTTGCAGTGTCATGGCGCCACTGGTTTGAACTTATGTTAAAGCTGCAGTTTCATATACAATATGAATCATTCATGTTCGTTCATTTCATTTGTCAATCGCGTTTTGTTTCACTGTCTGTCACCAAACCTCTTGACAGCAAATCACTTTAAATAAATGCATGATGCAAGATATGAAGTTGTTGATTTGTTTTTATTATATGATTATGAGATTTTATACCATACTCTTTTATTTCTTTAATTATCGTATTGTAAAAAAATATATTTCAGTGAACAACTGTAGTGAACAAAACGCTCCGTCTAAGATGCATTACCCATCGTATTGCCATTGTTGCCAGATAGCGTCACTGCTATTTCCCAATGTAGAAAAAGTAAAATACTTTTTTTATAGTGTACAAACGTCCATAAAATCTAAAAAAAAACTATTTGTAATCTAAGGATTTTTTCATACAAAATGACGTAAAAATACTTGCTGCGACACGTAGTGCAACAATGAGGGCCCAAAATGTATGAATCGATCTAACACATTATTTGTTTTATTTGCGTGGGTAAGTAATTCAATAATATTTTTTAAATTGCAAAATCTTCACACTTGCGCCGCCTCCCAAAGCAGGCTTTATATTTTTTTCAAAGAGCTAAAACTTTGCCTAGCCGTTTCTGCTGACCTGCCATGTTTTAGCCTTTTCACTCGTTAAAAAGCAGCCTTTTAATTGGATGTGCTTGTTTGTGCGAAAAATTTGCTGATACTCCTTTATCGAATCCATTTAATACTCGAATTTTCGTCCGAATATGCACCGATGAATCGAAATGTTTGTGCGTTTCTGAATTGATTAAACGATCTGAAATTGGGGTTATATTTTGGTCGAAAATAATCCATCTTTTTAATGTCTAACAAAATATACTGAAACTATGTTAAGGGTAGATTCAGTCTAACAAAAGACTTGTTGATGCGCGCTCCTTCGTTCATAGATTAATATCCTTCATTTGCGCGAAATTAAGCGGTTCTAGTGATATATTTCTATGCATTTTTTATCAGGCGAGCGGCGAATAAATTACGATAACTTCTTACCTGACATACGATTTCAATGAAAAAAGGTTTCTATGTTGTTTCTAGCTGAGCTTAATCTATTGTTGAACACCGCGTTAATATACTCCAGTAGCTTTGTAGATTAGCGTGTACAATACATATACTTACAGACACAAAAAACAATTGTTTTGTTTTGTTGCACTCTGTTACATTACACTTGAGAAGAAAATTGTATATGTTAATCCATTACCTACACTTACGTATTCCAATTTGGTTCTACTTCTTCTTTTTGTCGAGTCGAAATGACTTCACCGCAGCTTCAATCTCAAATCATCTTTGACCAGTATGTGGCCACGGCGATCCCTCTGTCGTTAGCCTTATTAAGGTCCTCTATGGTACATGACGTAGGGTAGCTCGGACATGACAGAAGGTGGTCCGTCGACTAAATGTCACCGCAGTCGCAAAGATCGTTATCAGCGTGACGCCACCTAACTCGGTTTTCTCGACACCTTCCAACACCAGCCCGGAGTCTATTGAGAGACTTCCAGACTGACCAGGGGAGGCCTCTGCCCGGTGGGAGTTTTTCTGCAGGTGTGAGGTTTGACGGTGGATACTTGCTTATCCACCGCTCAACTCTTGCATTAGGAGCTTCTGCTGCTGGAGCATACCAGCTGTCTGAGAAAGCTGTTACGGCTCTTGAGACGAGCTGGTGGCAGGGTTTGTCCGTAGAGTAGGTGCCTTTTGTTGTTTGACTGCTTAAATTTTTCCACCGCACATGCCACATCACGTCTGACACTTGGCGGAGCGAAGTGTTGGCTTTAGAGTGCCTGTGACGGTTACTCTGGTTACATACTTATTACGTATTTTGGTACTTCAACATTCATTCATGTCACCCATTGAACATTTTCATATCGGAAATAAATCAAAACAGTGTAAACTATCTATTATTTAACATCTTAACTCAACTTAAAATCTAAGGTGTATTGTCCTGAACCATACAATATATTTAATCTGATTAGCCATTCTTGCATAGTAACCTCACAAATAATGATAGAAATTCCTGTTTTTCTTCGTTTTATCAAGATTATTGACTGAATTATTGGCATTATTAATGACACAAGAAGTTCCCCAGCAGCCTGTGAGGCAGCTGCGAGCCAAATGAAGCGCGGCTCCTGTTCCGCTCGTTAGGACTCAAAGAAACGACAGATTGAGACAGATCATTGGAAAGATCAAAGCTACGTTTTATATGAAGCCTTCGATAGCTATTCGTATTTGAAGTGATAATGAGGAAAAAATGTAAGGTTTTCTTTATGTACATCTGCATCACATTCTTCAATGTTGGTCTAGGAGGAAATATCGTAGAATGTACCAGCTGCTTCCAGTCCAGCGCAGATCGTAAAAGCATATGAGGCTAGCAGGCGTGGAGATGGAAAAAGGGAGTCAATATAATGCTGGGTATAAACCCATGGAATCAAAAGGGAATCCATATAAATTGATTCCTTTTTTCCATCTCCGCGCCCATCACGCTAAGAGTGGCCTTTGCTCTGTCTACCCTGTTAGGGTTAGAGACGTGTAGGTGCATATTATCTTTGTTTATATGCGTGGTAGATTAAATATAAAAATGTAAACTTTTTAATATTTAAAATTTACATGCAGTTCATAAATACCGAATTATTTATTTTAAAACCCCGACGAAAAATAGGGGAGTTATAAGGGTGACGTGTCTGTGTGTCTGTGTTTATGTGTGTCGTGTATCTGTCGTGAGTACACCGATTTCGATGCATTTTTTTTAAATTTGAAAGCCTTCGTCTGTCGAGATGGTTCTTAGTTATGTTTGATGAAAATCGGTTCAGCCGTTCGAAAGTTCTTGGGGTTTTTTAAGTTGTGGCGAGAAAATTAGTAGTTTAGTGGTGTGGTGGCAGCTTGTATTTCTTGGTAGCGGTTTATACAGGAGAAAGGCAATGGTGCGAAAGAGGTCTCAGACAATGAATTTCATTCTTATACAACGTGGAAGGGACATACTCGTAATAAATCAAACCACGGTCTGTACTAGACCATTATAGTATAATAGAATTAAAATAATAGCAAAAAAACAAAAATAATTTTCGGCATTTCCATACAAAAGTGTGCGGCCGCCCGCGCGATTTGTATGGTAATGTCGATATTTTTTTGATTTTGACTGTTATTTTATTTTCATTATACTTTAGTCATCTAGTATAGCCCGTGGTTCGATTTATTACGGGTATGTCCCTTCCACTTTGTATAGTAAGCGGGAAAGTGCCATCTGTTCGAACTTGGGTGAACTGTCAATGACTTACTATAATAGCAGAGTGTTTTAGGTGCTCTGTAGTGCTGTGCTGTGTTTATCGAGGGTTATGAATAGTGTCATGTGGTGACGGACAGATGTCACTTTTTTCATTTTTAACAAGTTGTCTGGAAAATAAACTTGTTAGATGTTGGTTCCTGTTTTATAACATGGCCTTATGTTATCTCCTAGTCCAAGGCCGAGACTTTACTGCAGTAAAAAGAGTAGTGCTGTAGTTTAAAACCTGACAGAGTAGTCATATTGTAGACCGGAAACCACACGGCATGCTAAATACAGAAAAATAAAGCCAAACTCTTGTCTTATATTTTATTTTAACACTACATTTATACTCGTATAAAATAAAAGAGTGAAAACTGGGCTTTTAAACTCACTAGCAGTTCAAATACAGTGGTACAGGGAGAGTGCATCGCAACGCACGGTAGCAAAAAGTACTCTGCCGATTGAATAATCCATTTTAACACAGTTCAAGTGACAAGAGAGGGGTGGTTCATGTCAGTTTTAGGCGGAAAGTCAAGGGGTTCAATTGGGCTTTGCTTTCATTTATTTTGCAAATTGATTCTACTGGACTTTATAATGTAAAATTGGTGTAGTTTGGTGTTATAAATGCTCATACTCATGAACAACATGTGAAATAGTTAAACTGAAAAATCATAGTACGTCTGTAGTGATATTTGTAAAGCGGACTGTGGTAAGGTGTAGACATAGACTTATATTTTGTATTTTTTGTCCTTCCAAATTTAAAATAAATAACTAACCTATTGTCTTTACTATACGCGCGGCCGTTGCTCTCCCCGCTCGCCGGCTACCACCTACCACGAGTTTAGTAGCGGGCGGTATCATTCAAATGAGAGAATTTTGGTATGCATTTTTCGACTGATATCTTTGGTTATTATTGCGAAATAAAATACAAATGATAAAATATATATCTACTTTTTATTTCGCTTAAAGAATGCTTTCCTTGATTATAATTGCGAGGTTTCAAATCACCCTGTATACATAGCCAATACAAGTAAAACTTAAATCGCTATCGCTTATGTCTTAAGCCACTAAAGCATAGGACTGTAGGCGCGCCATATGGTCGCAAATAAATTATATGCACCTAAGTATATTTGCGGATTTAGTTCTGTAGGGCTCGTATCGTAATGGCTTCATCTGTAATTTTTCAATATTTTGGTAGATTTTTAAATAATTTTCCATATTTATCTTTGAGTTGTCAATAAAAATTAAAAGTACACATTATAAGCTTTGTTGAATGAGGTAACGATACGAGCAAAGTTCTCCGTGTCTATCTAAGACAATCCGTCGTTTCCTCTCTATCAGCTGCGCTTGGTCTCTCATGTTTGTATGTTGTTTTGATATACATATAGGGACAAATCATAATGATTGGGCTGCCCCAAAGTACGTTTAAATTTGTGTTATGGGATTCTAACTCAAAGATACTATATTTTATAAAAAATACATATTACTTATACAGATAAACACGCAAGACCCAGGGCAATTTGTAAAAAGCCATTCTGCTACTTGTCCTGGCTGAAGATCAAACCCAGAACCATCTTCATTCATGAAAATCATGAAACAAAGTAAACATCTCGTGCTACAATACAACTGCATTTTCTAAGCGCCGATTTACACTGGAAACCATACTTACCCTTATTTCTATTGTAAAACAAATAACTTTATTTTATTTCATTTATGAGTGAATTAGTACATTTCGTCTGTTATTTCCAACCACCCTCATCAACAAACATTAAAATGGCACATTGTGAACACAATCTCATTCCGTCCGTAGTAAATTACTTGTTTCCTGTCTACTTTACGCCGTTATTCACATTGGTAGAATTGACTGGCAGATGAGTAGAAGTATATGATTTATTAAATATTTGTTGTTTCGTACTGTTCTTCAAACTTCAAACTTCTTTATTTGTGGAAACAAGTCACAAAAGATGACAATATGGAGATACAGCACTCTGTTTCCTGCCCATAGGCATACAAAATTACATAACTTACAAACTACATTATCATAAAATAAAAAATAAAAACATTATTTTAATTGCTTGTCATTCAAAAAGTCATTCAATTTATAGTAACATTTCTGAGCTAGTAGGTAGATCATGGAGGGTCTTTTTTAAGTGTCTTGTACTTTGAGTCAAAAGTTCTTTTTGGAAAGAAAAGTAAAGTAAAAAATTTCGGCGACATATACAATATTTAATATTGCCCACTTAAGGCACAAGTTCAGAGTCGATTGCAGACAGCAGCAGCAGACGACGAATCGCGATGACAATACTGGTTTCTATGTACTCGTACATTTATGAAATAGCTTTCGTAGTTAGCGACAGCAGATCAGTGTCTACTCTACTGTAGTCGGCCGGTTACGAACTTGTACTTCTTTCGCCGTGATACGTCGCCGCGACATGTCACTGCAGTCATAAATTCGATTTGAACCCGGCGACGCGTTGAGTCGCGGTGACGCGGCGGATGTTGCTGCTGTCGGCTACGAACTTTCCTTTACAGTTAAACTTCCGTTCGGATGAAGTGACAGATCGGACCCCTTAATCTTTTTCCTTCCATCCTTTCGGTCACCATAATATTCTCCAGGTTATCAGAGTGTTTTATGGCTATATGACCAAAGTACTGAACTACTCTTTGGAGATAGGTACTACACCAGAAACCCTGAAACGTGAAAGACACGATAGCAAGACCACCTTGATACAAAAATAAGCGAAGTAGATAATTATTAACACAGGTCCGGACGGAATGGAAATCCTACTAATTTATTAGGCGAACTCGACCAATGTGAGCCTCGTCTTGTCGACTCTATTCTATTGTAAGCTTTTTCTGTTATAGGTCAGTTGAAGCATTGTTTTTTAGTGTCGAGTTTTATAACACTTAAATGAGATGAACTTATTATATATTTATATTTTTGTGTTGAGTTTTTTTTCGTCGCAGTAACATCTTCATCTTAGCGCGTTGCATCCTAAATACGCTGCGTGCGGAGTTCGGGGTGTATTTTCCTGCTTTTTCTTCTCCAAATATATTATTTGCATGTAAATGGTCACCCAAGGATGCCAAAGCCAAGAGCAAAGCCAGATGCCAAGAACAAATAGCCGAAACAGTTAAAATAATTTGCCTATAGTTTTACACCATCTTTGGTTAATTCAGTTGTAGCACGAGATCAGCATCATCATCTGCCTCACCTTATCCCATCATCTGGAGTCGGCGCAGTATGTCTTCTCCTTCCACATTCCTCTATTTCCCGCTAAACTACGAGTAACATCTACTTCTACTATCCCCAAATCCTGCTTTACGCATTCCATCCACCTCTTCTTTGGTCTTCCCCTTCCTCTATTTCCATTAACAGAAAAATTTAAAGTTCTTTTTCTTACGTGGTGATCCTTGCTTCTCATCACATGTCCAAACCATGACAAACGATTGCTTCTTACTTTCTCGTTTATTGGCGCCACCTTTCAACTTCCCTTTCACATACATGATACACATTACGAACCCTATCCATCCGTGTTACCCCACACATCCATCGCTTAACAGTACAGGAATAGATGTATGTGCTTATCCCTTCAGCCGCCTCTTACAAAATCCGCAGGAGAGATGGAGTGGTCCTATTCTAAGCCAGAAGCCATACGGCCATGTCGCAGTAGCTAACATGTTTGGTAGCATTTTAGAAGGTACTTTCACTAACGTACGTACGTAATTATAGTAATAACATGAAACTAAATCGCATCAACCTTCCCATTACATCCAATGCAACTATAAATATGTACCTAGCACGATACACTTGGTGCGAATGATTGTATTTCGCACATGATCTGTCAGTTTCATGCAGTTTGATGCCCAGTAGTTCGCTCCATAGACCGCTGGCAAACCCCAAGTTTAGACTTTAGCGATAAGGTTCCTTAGATTGACCTTATCAACCAGGTCTGCTCCATAAATTAAAACGGCCGTGATACACATAACGACTAATTTACGTTTTAGTATTAGTTGGAGCTATCCCATCATGATATCGCCCATGGAACAGTAGCTTTTCGATGCATTTTGGACTCTTCGTTCTATCTCTCGATCTTGTATACCAAACAATATCTCTTAATTAGGTCTTTTTTAGTCTCCATTGCAGGAGCACGACCCTCTCTGTACTACCAGAGCCATATATTAGCCAGAGCAGTCAGAGGATTTGGCCTACACTCTCGACGCTGACCAGACGTGTTGGAAAGGTCTCATTGATGTTTAAAGCTTTTTTTAGCTTGTTTCCTAAGTCGCCTTCTACGGCATCTCCGGGTAGACTTGGAGTAGTCTACTCTGCCGGGAATCGAACAATATATCACAAAAATAAAAGTCAAGACAAGATTTCTAGATTGTACCTTCTCAATTAATAGTAAAAGTATATGAATTACTTAAATACTACAAATACAATTTTTTTCATTTTAATAAGCTATAAATTGAATATTTTAATTATATTTGGTGAAACCCAGAGACAAGTTAATCTGTTTCATTAATTAAGTAAATTAGGACATTATTCATAATTGGATCGCGGTTTCATTAATTCTGGATTCTAGAGAAGTGGCGTGACACATTTATTTCGATAATTGAGAATTAGCCGATGGCTCAAAGAAGAGGGTTGTGATTTCAAAGCAACACATGCAATTAACTGACAACTGTTATGGAATTCAAATTTAACACATTTCTCTCATTTAAATTTTTATTTTATTTTATTTATATAATACAACAAACTTTTACATTGTCTTTGTCCCTGTTGTTTTTGTACCTTAGGTATTTAAACATAATACATACATAAGAATTACGTCTTTATTTGTTACAGAGTAGACAGAGCCTAAAGTTTAAAAACTCTGGTTCAATACACTACACATACTCAGTATTAACAAATAAAATAAACTGTTGAAATGAGTAAAAACGATGCAAATTCTTTTCTTTTCGCTGGGTACCATCCTCAATGGTCGAAAATAGGACTGGTCTATTTTTGTTTGAATTTTACACATATTTGATTTCATAACTTTATAAAATTTATTGCAAAAAAGAATATCCATGTCTTCTTAGTACAGATACACTATTTCATCTTTATCTCTAACAGGACAGATAGAGCCCAGGGCCGAATGAGCCAAAGGCCTCTTTTAGTACTAGTAGTTCGCCACGAACTTTGACCTCGCGATTTTTTATTAATATTTAAAAAACTACTAAACCAATTTTGATGCCCAACGAACTTGAAAATTCTATTGATATTTCCTACATACCTACAAAATTAAATTTAAGATCGGACCATCGGTTCGGCAGTTATCGCGGAACAAACATACATACATACAAACAATGTGTTTTCGCCCCAACTTGAATTGTAGCCCTCTCCGCTTCGCTCGCTCAGTCTATTATAGTAGCGTAAATTTGGAAAGATGGAATCAAAAATAAGTGATGTGTTGCTAGCCTATGCCTGCATACGCCTGACATCTAAAAAAAAGCTTTACGTGTCTTTCGAAGCACGGATTTTTACGCCACTTGTGGTCAGCCATCTAAGTGCGGCCCGGTGTTGTTCAAGTTACGAAAGCGTTAGATAAATAACACCTTGTTGAAGTGAAACGAAACAGGAGAGCCTTCGGTAACTAGACAATGCAATAAATCCACCAAAACGAAATTAGACCCGATTCTCTCACGTGATTTATCTGGCGGCAGAAATAGGAAATTAATTCGTGATCTAGACGGAATGATTGATTTATTCGCCTAGCCTTTTTTTTCTAATTAGGTTGCTTATGAAATGTTTGTTTCATTAAGAAACATTATCACGTCTTTATTCCTAATGGGTTAGGCAGAGCCATTGCTGTAAGACGCAATCGCCATTTTTATACTTATACGGTGAATTGTGAAAATCATATTTGTTTACGAATAGAGGACATATTTGAACGAAGGTGTAAGATACGAGTGGACACTAGGAAATTTGTTGGTTTGGAAGAAAACTAAAGGTTAATAATAAATAAATATAGATAGACTAGCAGTCCACCCCGGCTTCGCCCGTGGTACATACATAGCCTATGTCACTCGGGAATAGTGTAGCTTTCCAAGTACAGTACTTTTTGAGCCTATTCATTACAAACATACAAACATACAAAAATAGGTACAAATCTTTCTTCTTTGCTGGTCTGGGAGAAAAGAAAAAACATAGAATGTACCAGCTGCTTCTCTTCCCGTGCAGATCGTAAAAGCCGATTGAGGGAATGGGCGAGAATCTGAATCATATGAATAGGCGATGCGGTTAGCAACCCATTACTATTATGATTTCCCTTTTCCACCTTCATGCCCACCATTACGCTAAAAGTGGCCTGGGCTTTACCGCCCTTGGCTCTGTCTACCCCGTTAGGGATAAAGACGTGATAGTGTATCTGTATCTGTAAATCTTTCCTCTTTATAATATTAGTGTAGATGTAGATATACGGACTCATCACACAGCTTGAGCCAGCCCCAAAGTAAGGTCGAGACTTGTGTCACGGGATACTAACACAACGATACTATATTTTATAACAAATACATAAGTATATAAATAAACATCCAAGACCCAGGTCAATCTGAAAAAGATCACTTTCCATATTGACCTGACCGGGGATCGAACCCGAGACAGTGTGACAGCCTGGCTGGTTAAAGTTCACTAGCGATACTTCTCTTCTTGGGCAGATCATAAAAGTCGATTCTCTCAACCGACTTTTATGATCTGCGTATGGCTATGCTAAACGTCATTCTTGATCTTGATCTTTTTTAAACTTACAACTACCATAATATTTAGGTTTTTTTTTATATAGGGTGATTGTGCACCCCTAGCTTTATTGAATTCGTACTTCACCGACAAGAGCATCGCTCTTAAATAGGTTGAATAGAACATCTGATTTGGTCAACTGATTATTTTTCAGTCTTCTTTTAAAAGTAGACTTTGGTATACCGTACATATTTGCTGCCTCATTGACACCAATGCCGTCAAGATGAGCTTGAACAGCTCTCGTTAAATCAGATTCTGTCCATTTTCCTCTTGAAACACCGCCTTTCCTCTTATATTGTAACGGCATTGCTGAAAATAAAAATATACAATATTAAATTATACTTAAAAATCATTTTCGTAAGTAATTATACCTATATTAAATGTCAAATTCCTATGAATAAGTACAATAACACAAATTAAAAAGTAACTTAAAGTGGTCCATCCATCCTTCAAAAAAGTGGTTCGTGTTCAAGGATAGATGGACTAGCCTACAAAAAAAAAGTAGTTAGCACAATCAAAAAGTTTTGAGGTTATAAATACAGTTTAATAAGCACAAAGACACAATAATGCCAAGATTGCTAAAGAAAACACAAAATCGTGAACGTACCTTCAAGTAACTAACACTGGCTGAAAAATTCCGAGACAGCTAAAACCTTTAGACACTGATAAAATAAAAATAACAACAAAAACTCCTTGTTGTTTCAACTCAAACGGAAGAAATGGCTGACAGGAATATTTTAGTGTTGCCACTTCGAAAAAAAATCAATCATCTTGGTAGTTTTTTGACGGTGGCCCGTCTCTCCCGCTGGTCCATCTCTCCCGGAATTACCTATAGATAGATAGCTATATTGAAATCATCAGAATAATTATTAGAACACAAAACCGTAAGAATAGATACTTATTTTTAATAAAAAAAAATCTACCAAATTTCTAATTAAGGTGAAGATATAGGCAAATGGCCTTGAAGTGTGAAATAAATTGTTAACTCGTAAATATGGAGATAATTTCCATATTGCTCTTCGTCATGCACTAGATAGCCCTTTAAATTATTTTATGAACCACCGTTGAAAGTATTTACATTAGTCCGTCTAGCTTTAAAACTTGCCGTGGCCACTTTTGACGGAGGCAAGTTTTAAAGCTAGACGGACTAATGTAAATACTTTCAACGGTGGTTCATAAAATAATTTAAAGGGCTATCTAGTGCATGACGAAGAGCAATATGGAAATTATCTCCATATTTACGAGTTAACAATTTATTTCAAATGAGGGCGCCACTAAGGCCATTTGCCTATACCTTCACCTTAATAGCTAACCTACTAACTTTACTATACGCGCGGCCGCTGACCTCCCTGCTCGCCGGCCGCCGTTGCCCGCCACCAGCTCGGTAGCGAGCGGTAACATTTAAATGGGAGATTTTTGGTATGCATTTGTCGGATGATATCTTTAGTTTTATTATGAAACAAGATATATGACAGAATATATAAGTATTTTTTATTCCGCTCAGAAAGTACCTATGTTGCTTAAACAGGTACCTATAGCTATGAAAAGTCAGTGTTATTTTAAATTACACTATAATATAGTCATTTTGTATAGCTGGTGGTTCAATTTATTACGTTAATCTACACCCATGCTATAAATCCTCTATAAAAGTTTCCAAAACAGCTTATAGCCAACATTATAACAACCAGTGTCATAGTAACCATAATATCATCCAAACGCGTGATATAATGTTGTACTAAATATCATTATGCAACGCAAACTCGATCCCTCTATCTTTATGAATAAATTCATAAAGATAAAAAAAACCACCAGTGCCATTTTTAAAACGCGGATTCACGTAAACGAATGATTTTTCCTTACAAAGAAACGTTCGATTAGTGACTCCGCGTTTGAAAAATGACACCATTGTCTTGCACGCGCGTTTCACTACCACAGATTCGAAATAAAAAAAAAACATTCGTTATTTGAATTTACGTCGAATCTTGTCATTTTTGTTCGGTAATAGCATTTCAAAACATTATTATTTTGTTGTTTACAAAAATGAGTGATACAAGCTTTGATAATACCTACATCACCAGATATTTCTAATGCAGCAAAGGGCATTTCTAACCAATTATTACCAAAAATGTCAAAAAAACAATATGAAAAGGCGTACCAAAATTCATTAATTGGAAAATATCAAAGAAGTAGTACTTACATCATTTTCTGAATTTATAGAGGATTCATATCATGGGTGTAGATAAAGTATTGTATGCAACTGTTCATAATTAGGTATTAAAACACTCATGTCATACTATTATCACACTCGGCATCGCCTCGTGTGATAAACCCACATTCATGTTTTAATACCCCTTATTATATACCACAGTTGCATAAATAACTAATAATACATACCTGTGCTAAGCTAGTGCGGGCTGCTACTTATAGTTTCTACTAAAATTAAGGAAATGGATCCCCAAAATAAGTGGGGATTACTAGCGCTTAATCCCGGCTCCGTTTATTGGGATGCTGCCGATTGATCGCCGGTGTGGGGTCCGGGTTCGAAGCCGCTTTGTCTTGTTCCCAAAGTAAGCGGATTGCGACCCCTATGTGCGATTGTAAGTTATTCCAAACACCATTAAAATCTATCGACATTCGAGACTGTACATACTCTTGGTTGAAATTAACGTGAGACACATTCGTGAGACATTATGAGACATATCTATGTACATATTTACTATGATAAAACAATAAAAACAGGCGAAGTGCGTGACCACGCGCAGCGTAAGGTTCCGTAGTTGCTAATGCCCACTTAGAGTTCACGCCTCACAGTTTAACGACTAAAAACGTCGTATAGTCGTCTTATAAGTTGATAGACTATAACTCTATAATTTGTAAACCCTATCTTAGCTCTGATTGTTTTTCTTTTAACTTCGCTATATATACTACTGCCGTGATTTTTCACGTGTCCATATGCAACCGTTAGCTGACAGAGAAGGGACACTTGACTCTAACAAAACTTTGACTCTAACCAAATATTTAAAAAACGGGTCCCTAAATCGAAAAATGGTGTTCTTGTCACAATATTTTTGATAGTCCTATTCAACGACACTCCACTCTGTGGGTTAGTCGAGAAAAAAATGATTCCCATTTTATATGTTTCTATCAATCTTTTATCATTTTTTTTATACCTATAATTTTTTTTGGGTAGCCCCTAAAGAAATATTATTTCTAGATTTTATTTTAAAATTTGGCTTGGCCACGTATATTAATCACGCCAACCATTTTAGTACTAATAGTCTCTGAGTGTAACCGCGGACAGACAGACAGTCAGACATGGCGAAACTATAAGGGCTCTTTGTTTACTACGGAACCATTAATATGGGCATTGAAACAACACAGCTGATGAGGCAACTGAAAGACACAAAATTTTGGGATTTTAAAATTCTTAATCCATGTCTTAATACAACATATTTTATTAATATTCCATTATAAATTGATTATTAAATAAACTTTTCTCCCAAAACACCATGTTCAACAGTACCTATACGAGTACGTGTAATTTAATTTCACTGTCGCATGGGAACTGAGTCTAAAACTAATAACGTCAAAACAAGTCGCGTCGTAAAACTAATTTTATTACTGCCGCTAATCCCGTGGGCTTAATGAAACTACGGAACCCTGCGCAAAACGCCGGCTTACGACCTCCCCGAAAGAAAAAGAACTAAAAAAATCAGTCCCAAACGTGCGTTTTAATCGTTTTCGAATGACACTCCGAAATTTACAAAATTTCGACTGTCATTGCGAATTGAACTTTAGGTACTCGTATGTTGAGTAAAATCTAATTTTGGCTCTCGTTTTTCCTGTAATAGCGTCACAAATTGAAAAGTGATTTCGATCTCTTTTGTTTAAAAGTAAGTAAGGGAATGCTTGTTTGAAATCAGTATAAATTCAGGAAGTACCCTTTGCATTATTATAATACGATTGTGGTTATAATATCGCACTCAAGTCGCAGTTATTTAGACGTAAAAAAAAAATCAAAATATCTTTATTATCATAGGATATTTATAATATCTCTTAATAATAGTCACTTTGTTTTGTTTTGCACAAATGTTGACGTCAAATCGTTACTTAAAGCTAAGTTTACGCCGCTTCCTAGGCGCAAGTGCAGAAGAAGCAGCAACAAACTGCACTGCACGTTTTCTCCAAAGACGTCAACTAACAAACTAAAAACTTAAAATTAGTTATATAGATGGACAGAGATTACATTGTTTATTATGTCATAATTAAATTGAATTATAAGAATTACGAAATTTAAAATAATGTCAATTTGTAAATTTAGTATGTACCATTGTACCTAAATTATGACATGTCTAAGTATACAAACCTTTAAGAGGGACCCGCGCCAAGCTCAAGCCAGACCTTTTTGTCTTTAAGATAGTCATCGGTCCTATAATAAGCCTTCTCACGTATAATAAATATTCTTTAATCATTTTTTGCATTTGAATTTGAATCAAGAGTTTCTTTTTGTTATATCTTCCAGGCCACAAAGAGAGTAAACCGCCGCAAAACAATTCAATTATGCCCCTGTTTGAAATGACGCTGTTTTATAAGGAGCTGGAGTTGATAGCGACTGGGCAACTGAGCAACTTTAATTGACAAGACATTTCATGAGTTCCTGTAAATTAGCTCTTGATAGTTTTTCTACTGCAGTTCCAAGCTGAAGCGGGAGTAAACATCACCTTTTAGGCTTTTCTGTTGTTTGTGTCAGTTTTAACACCATTTGTTCAAATTGCCTGACTGTCTCACAAACACACAATCACGTATCTATCCATTGCGAAGTAGACTGACTGACATTACGAGATAACGGAGGACGACTCTTTGCACGAGACTTGCTACGACCAGCGGCAAGTTCACAAGCATCAAGACCAACGATGTAAAGTTTTAACTGACTACAAACAAAGAGGAGTTTGTCAATTCGACTGTATGTTTTTTATGTATATTACGTCTTCTACAATTGTGTCACTAATATTTTGGTAAAGATATGATGAAGAACTATGGAAGAAACCCCCAACGTCCTATAGCATGTTGGTGATAAAGTCGAATGCTTTTTAAAAAAAAAAACATTCCGTTGTAAATTTTCTTAAACAGGAAAAATTCCGTATCCGATCGTTCAAGACCCAAAGGCGACTTTTAGCGTAAAAGTGGGCAAAAGTGGAATAATTAGAGAAGCAATCAAAATAGTGATGCTTTGTTAGCTGCATTGCCATGTTCAGTGATTAGCTTTAAAGATCTGCGGGGGAAAAGAAGCAGCATTACATACATTCTACGGTTATTCCCCTAGGGGAATAACCATATATAATATAATAGATTTTTCCATGCAGGTCTAGACCTGCATGGAAAAATCTAATCGAAGTTGTTATGTAAAGTGATCACGTTGGTTATTCACGTTCGATTGTGAAGAGGCTGCTACACTATTCAAGAACCTTTATCTATCAAGTATGAAGTAGGTACTACATAGGAAAGTTGTTATGATTTGCAAAAATTGCTTATTGATAAGATACTATATATGAGTTCCAACCACCAATGAGTTTGCAGCAAAGTCGGCATCTAACAATATAGTATCTACATTAATACTAATAAGTACTTTAAAATTAATTTAAATACATAACATACCTATACAGTAAAAACATACATTAATATATAATACAAAAATATATATCTAATTAACTACCTACATATACATGTAGAAAATGGTAAGAATTTATCAAATCTTTTAATTGTTTACAGTTTGAAGAAGTAAATCATGCACTTTTTTTCTTAAAAATTCATCTTTTAGAGATTTGTTTGATGTCTTCGGGCAAAGCATTCGGTTTGAAAAATGCAAGAAGACTAGTTCCTCCTCTCCTTTGGCGTCTTGTACGTTCGTCTATTTCTTGGATCTGAAGGCATAGCTCGATTGTCAGACATCAATATCACCCGATGATATTTGCACAGACCCTTGGTTCGACTGTCTTTTTTGTAATGATGAGGAATTCAATGGTTGGAAGAGTGTGTAGTGGAGCCCTTCAACGCGGCGGAAGATATTCCTACCAAAAACCTATAATTAGCACCTCATGAAACCTTTGCGTTTCTATTTTATCAGGCGTAGGTATCAATTTATTTTTTAAGTACCCCTAATAAAATGAATTCCTTCTCATCTTTCAAGTGTCCACGCTTAATTATCTACTCTGTACAAATAATTTTAAAATTCAGGAATATACATACTTACCGGAGTTTTAAGAACTTAGGGTTTTTATTCATATAAGTCATTTCACATTTCCCGAAAGACATAATTTGGCTAGCAACCTATCGCTATTTTGTTCTTTTTTAGGGTTCCGTACAAAAAATTAAAAACGGAACCCTTATAGGATCACTCGTGCGTCTGTCTGTCCGTCCGTCTGTCACAGCCAATTTGCTCCGAATTTACTGGACCGAATCAGGTGAAATTTGGTAGGATGGTGTAATCCTATGACCCAAACACATATGTGCAAAGTAAATAAATATTTTTTTAACATAAGGGTCATTTTCGGAGGATAAATTAGGAAATTGAAAAAAAAAGTTTTGCAAACCTTACTGGTGTCATATATCAAATGAAAGGGCTTATTTTGAGGATTTTAAATATATTAACTACTGGGTCAAGAGGCCTTCCTCCACATCTTCCACTTAGTCCGGTATAGCGTAACTCCTTCCATTTGTTATTTATCTAGTTCATCGCACTATCTCGTTCTTGTTATACCGGGTCTTCTATATTTATTTATTTAATTTTTATTGAGCCAAAAGCTACAATAGGTAGACTTAATGCTAAATCATTCTCTCCCTGTCAACCTTTAGGAGAAGAGAAACAGATAGAATAGTTGGCGTCTAAAATAGATAGAAACAATCCAGAAATAATAAGTACTTTTAAATGATCGTACATAAATATCGTATATAATAAATACTATATTTACACATACAACATATTATATACATACATATATATATTTGAAGATCAGAAAGAAACGATGAATTCTCCTAATTGTTGAAAGATTCAAAAAGTAAATCATTCAGTAATCAATCAGCACTTTTTTCTTGTATAAATGGGCAATGCATTCCAAAGCCGTATGGCTTGAGAAGTAAAGGAGTTGGACATGAAGCTAGATCGATAAAAGGGAGTTTGAAGCTTGAGCTTGTTACTGGAGCGAAGTTGCCGATCATGCATGTCCGCAAGATATTGAAACTTACATTTCAAGTATTGCGGAGAAAAGGGATTTTTAAGAATAGAGAAAAGAGAACATAGAAGTCTCTGTTGCCTGCGCAGTCGGATGGGAAGCCAATGGAGTTTGGAACGGAAAGCAGAAATGTGATCATACTTACGCAAGCAGAAAATAAAACGGATGCAGTTGTTAAGAAGTTGGCGGTTCAGCTTATTGAGAAGATCCACATATATTAGTAACAATCCAGCATGAAGTGACCTGTGCCCAGAAATACTTTAGCCTCCGGTATGTGTGACCAGCCCAATCCAAGAAAATGACAAAAGAAAATTAAATGGAGGCTCGAATCACAGGAGCAAAAAGGAATCTACTGCGAAGGCTCTGTTAACAGGGCTGCCAACAGAAAGTTTCCACTTAATAGGAAATTACCAAGTCCCATAGAAATTCTGCTGGATATTTATTGCCCCAAGTTTCTCGTAATTCGTCTTGTTCCAAACACCTTATGAAAACAAGGATTTACAGGAATTTGAGAAATTTGGAAATTAGGCATTTTGGAATAATGACGTTGTGCCGATGTCTGTATTTCCGTGTTAAGTAAGATTGTTTCAATTGGAATGAGGAATGTTTTTAGGTAAGATTTATTTTTAGCTTTTACAAAACGTGAGCCAGACAAAAAAAAATGCTTCATTTAGATATGGAATACATATCTACTTTGCGAAACCTGGTCGGCCTTTTCCGACTATATTACGTGAGTCAAACGTTTTAAATTAATTAATTTACACTTATGATTTGTGTTAACGATACTTAGCACAAACTCTATCAATAAAACTCGTCAAAAGTTTTTTTTTCTCATACAAAGCCTGACTGTACCAACAAAAATATTGTAAAGAAAAACAATTTGAAAAAGTTGAAACTGCAACGGATGCATCTGCGTATTGCATCCAATGGTGGTGGGCTCCGAACATGTATAGAGTAACAATGTGGTGTGTGATGCCGACCGGTTGTATGCATGAACGAACTCGAGGTTTGCATGAACTAACTGTAGGCGGAAGCAGAAAGATAGTACAGCGAATAAATATGATTATCGATCAAATATTACTAAAGTAATGTAAGTTGGAGTGTAAACCAAAATTAATGGTGAATTTCTTAACATTACAACCAATTTATGACACGAACACAGATATCGGTACAAAATATAACTAAAATCCATCCATATACAAAGCAACAGCAAATTTATTTATTTATTTTATTTATTTATTTTTAAACTTTATTGATTAACAAAAAAAATGTCTTACAATTGGCGGACTTAACGCTAAAAGCGTTCTCTCCCAGTCAACCATAGGGATAAACAGATAATTCGTTGCGGCGCAAAATAATTAAATAATTACATACTTATACCTAATAATACACATTCATGCATATATACTCATAATAAAGACATATATACGCATACATATAAAATATATATATACATTTATATATATATACATGATTAAATAAATACAAATTCATACATACCTACAATGAATGATGATGTAGATAAGAAAATGAGACTAATTTAGAAGAAGACAGTGTACTCTTCTCTTGAAGGAAAATTTTGTGGAAATTTCTTTGATGTCAACGGGCAAAGCATTCCAGAGTCGTGAAGCTTGAACAGTAAAAGAGTTTGCCATAAAATTTGTGCGATGAAGAGGAATACTAAGGAGACGGGTATCAGAAGAACGAAGCCCCCTTCGAACGAAGCAAATTTCCCCCTTTTTGGATTTTTTGCAACATCCTGTCCCTTTTCCACACTATTTCTCCCCCAATCAAAAATCGCGATCGACTAAAAAAAATTAAATAAATTGAGGAACTTGTGTGCCAATTTTCAATCAATCAATCAATACGTTTATTTGCATAAAATGTAGGTACATACAACCAACAAAATATTGTAAACATTTTTTAGTTACCTAATAAACAATTTTTATTCTTTTATTTTATTTATTCATACAGATCTTAAAATTACCACTCCCTTTTACATTTTACCTTTTTGTAGGTATGCAAATTTTTAATGTTTTTAAATTATTAATTATAATATATTTATATATTATTATTTCATCATCATCATCATCATATCAGCCACAGGAAGTCCACTGCTGGACATAGGCCTCCCCCAAGGATTTCCAAAACGACCGATCGGAAGCGGCCTGCATCCAGCGTTTTCCTGCAACCTTGCTCAGGTCGTCTGACCACCTAGCAGGTGGGTGTCCTACGCTGCGCCTGCCGGTACGTGGTCGCCATTCGAGAACCTTTCTGCCCCATCGGCCATCGGTTCTTCGCGCTATGTGCCCCGCCCACTGCCACTTCAATGAGCTAATCCGCTGGGATATGTCTGTGACCTTAGTTCTTCTACGAATCTCCTCATTTCTGATTCGATCACGTAAAGAAACACCTAGCATAGCCCTCTCCATAGCCCGCTGAGCAACCTTGAGCCTTCTTATGAGACCCATAGTATGTTGTGATTTCTCAAAATCCTATAACCCTATAGTCATGTACTACCGTAGCGCCATCTGTAGTGAATAAGTGTAAACCTATGTTTATTTACTCTGTGGTTCATAATAAAAAAGTTAGTCGTTGTGTCACAGAAAATCACGTTGTTTCTTTTCTCCTCAAAACTAATTTTAACATAGTAAGGGACCACGTTTCAGAGCCATAAGTCATCACTGGTAACACACATTGATTAAGCACTTTCGTATTATTCGTAGTATATATTATTATTTAATACATATTATTTTCGTCAAAATCGGTGTAGACATGCAACCTGTAGCGACAACAGATATTTTTGGCCAATCTCGAATCCGAGACCTTTCGCTTGCTCTGCCAATTAAATCTGGCTACGTCTCATAAAGTAATTACAATTCTTTAGCGAGGTAATTGAATAACGGCTCTTGTAGGAACACAACTCGCACGGGGAACTACTCTGGGCTAGATATAAAGACGAAAAAAGCACAGACTAGATGTGCTTGACTTTAGTATTTATGAGAGACGTAAAAACTGATTCTTTTCTAAAAGAAGTGAATCTGTTCTTACTTACTTCTCTGGCGTAACGAAAACCGAGATCCACTACATCTCAGATTGGAGTGGATCTTGGTTTTCGGGACGAGAGTTTTTTATTTTGCACGATATCTTGCCAGATGCCGCCGTTTAGTGATGGCAGAGTAGACCCTCTTTACTACTACTTTTATCCCACGGGTATCGTAGAGGTGACTAAAGGGTGCGATTTGATTTGATTGAAAAATCTTGCCACTTATCACCTTGCATTTCGCTCAGCACGCACGTATTGCTCCAGGGATAACTATGGTGATCTGTCAAAATACTACATTAAAAGGAATCTTTTTAATCAACCCCTGACGAAAATGAGGAATAATATCGATATTAATGCGTTTTTTTAATCGATAGCCTTGTCTGCCGAGGCGGTGCTTAGTTATATTTGATGGAAAAATTGAAAAAAAAGAAAAATTTAGCCGTTCAAAAGTTATTGGGGGTGAACGCTTGAAAGTTGGGGGTTCTTAATTCGTCTGACAATAAAGTTGTTTAACCTAATTGGTCGAGTTTAAATCTCTTAAGGTGTAGTGGTAGCATAAGTGGCGCCATCATTTGAAATAAATTTTTTAAAACTAAATATGGTAATATTTAACAATTTGATTTGTATCAATGTCTAAAAAGACCTTCAAACTATTTTATGAATAACCTTTGAAATTTTTACGAATAGTCTTGTCTAGTTTCAAAACGGGTTTTCGCCAAAAGTGGCCACTTTTTGCGAAAACCCGTTTGAAAACTAGACGGACTACCAATATTACTTTCAAAGGTTATTCATAAAATATTTAAAGGTCTTTTTAGACATTGATACAAATCAAATTTTTAAATATCACCATATTTAGTTTTAAACAATTTATTTCAAATGAGGGCGCCACTTATGCTACTACTTCACCTTGAGAGGAAAGAATCACAAAAGAGATTCCTGTCACAAAAATCTAGCAGAATAACGCCTAAACATTTACCTTTACCTCATCCATCACGTCTACATCTGCGAGCTGTCCGGCGCCAGATAAAAGTTTAATACGTTCCCGGCAGCTCGATATAACTCAACTAGCGGTCGCTCGCAACTTTAACAACATTTTTAAGAGATTTGCGCCATTATGTCTGATTCTGGTGGATTAATTGGAGGATATGTGTAGTTGAATGAGTTAAAGAGGCTGCGTGAACTTTAGAGGCATTAAGTTACTAGGGAGTTGTAATCTTCTAATCGAGTGTGTTAATAGCTAACACTTAGCTTAGGATGTACCAGCTGCTTCTCTTACCACGCAGATCGTGAAAGCCGGTCGAGGTAATGGGCGAAAATGTGAATCATATGAACAGGCTAGCAACTCGTCACTATTTTTATTCCTTTTTCCACCTGCTCTCCTACCATCATGCTAAAAGTGGCCTTTGGTTCTTACGGCCCTGGGCTCTGTCTGCTTAGAGTAGCCAAACCCAAAATGCTCTGTTTGCCCCATTAGAGATAAATCGGTGATAGTGTGTGTGTGTGTGTGTGTTTGTGTGTGTGTGATAGCTGTCTATAGATGACATTCATTAAGCTATGTCAGATGCCGTTAGGCAGCTCCAAAAATCTGACACCAGTGTTAGTTATAACACACTCGATAAGAATATAAGCAGCACACTAGTACCTTAAACTATCCTTTTCAATCTTCAAGGCAAAACACAAGAAAACTCAAGTTTCGTCAACTTTTAACTTTATAAGCACTTCTCAGCTTTAACTTTACAACATTTAGCTAACATTCCTAACTGCCGTTTCTCTGCACACTCCAGAACAATTAAATAAAGTGGCTGTGTCTTAGCACAGCGTCTCGGTGACATCTGACAAATTCTAGATCTATATTATACAGGTTGATTTTGCTAAACTAAATAAAATATTATTTAGTAATCAGAATTATTAATAGAATACAAAACCGTAAGAGAAAAGACTTATTTTTGTATTTTTTTCTTCCAAATTTCTTATAGGTAAATGGCTAACTTATATTTTACTATACGCGCGGCCGTTGCCCTCACCGCTTGCCGGGGCCGCCCGCCACGAGTAGTAGGTGGTGATATTCAAATGGGAGATTTTGGTATGTATTTGTCGGATGCTTGGGTTCAGTCCTTGTAATATACCAATCGATAGAGACATACTCGTATCACACTGATTGAGCTAGCCCCAAAGTGAGTTTAAACTAGTGTTATGGGATATTTCGTCTTCTTGAGTCAAAAGGCTATTAATTTAATTATATCAAATTTGACCAGTATTTGGCCACAGCGATCCCCGGTCATTTGCTTCATTCAGGTCTTGCATTGTGCAGGATGGGATACTAACTCATCGAAACTACATATATTTAAATAAATAAATAAATTTTTAAATATATAGGGACAAATCACACTGATTAAGCTAGCCCCAAAGTAAGTTTTAAACTTGTGTTATGGGATACTAACTCAACGCTACTATATTTTATGTTAATACATATATAGATAAACACCCAAGACCCAGGACAATTTGAAAAAGGCCATTTTCCAACTTGCCCTGGCTGGGGATCGAACCCAGAACCTCCGGATTAGCGGTCTAGCGTGTTAACCATTACGCCACGGAGGTCGCCAAATCCAAATATGTAGTTTCATATATAATATATATATTTAAATACATTAGTATCTTAAACTTATTTACATATTTCGTAGAACAACTAAGGTCACAGACATATGACGAGATAACCTGTGGATAAAGTCGAAACATGTGTAGCTGACTTTTGACTTGAGGTACCCGCTTAAATAAATTTGTAAAGTCACAGACATAGTCCAGCAGATTTGCTCATTGAAGTGGCAATGGGCGGGGCACATAGCAAGAAGAACCGATGGCCGATAGGGCAGAAGGGATCTTGAATATCAGCCTGTTTGTCCCATTAGGGATAAAAACATGCTAGTTTATGTCAACCTTACCAAGAGCGCTAATGCTTAACCTCAACTTTTAATATTATAAAGACTTTATAAACTTGAAACTAGAACTATAAATATTTGATCATCGTCATCTGGTCTTTTTAAGTCTCCACCGCACGACCATCTTTGTACTACCAGAGCCATACTTGGCCAGATAAGTCAAGGATTTGGCCTACAAACTATACGCTGGCCAGACGGGTTAAAGAGGTCTCATTGAAATTTATAAGCTTTGTTTAGCTTGTGTTTCCTTAGTCGCCTTCTATGACATCCACGGGAAGACTTGGAGTGGTCCTATTCTACTCTACCAGGAACTACACAGCATATATGTACTATATTTACCAAGGATAAACTAACTTTAAGACCCAGCAAATTAACGTTTCTCTACATACTTAAGAACAATTAAATTAAGTGGCTGTGTCTTAGCGTCAGTATCTCGGCGACGTCTGAGAAATTCTACCTGTGTTTAGCTGGTTTATTCGGTATAGAGTGGGAGATAAACTAACGCCGTCTGTCTAGCTGTACCTGAAAATGCTGGATTATTGCTGTTTCATTGTGAAGGTGCCGGGAAATGTGGAGAGGAAGTTAGACACTTTATGCTGCTCTGTACATTATACAAGTGTAGGTCCATAGTCTCTGCCTCCCCCTGTAAGAAACAAAGGTGATAATATGAAATGATAATCTGCTGCCTTCTTCCACACATTACTTACTTTTTAGAGTTCCGTACCCAAAGAGTACCTATTATCGAGACTCCGCTGTCTGTCTATCCGTTCGTCTGTCACAGGGCTCTATCTCTTGAACCATAATAGCTAGACACTTGAAATTTCACCAATTATGTATTAACTGTGGCCGCTATAACTACAAATACTAAAAATAATAAAAAGTAAAAAATTTAAGGGAGTCGTCATACGTTAAACAGGATCGTTTTAAAACATTATACGGAGGTATGGGAACCTTCATGTACGAGACTGACCCGCACTTGACCGGTTTTTAGGGTTCCGTACAAAAAATGAAAAAACGGAACCCTTATAGGATTACTCGTGCGTCTGTGTGTCCGTCCGTCTGTCACAGCCAATTTGCTCCGAATCTACTGGACCGAATCAGGTGTTTGGTAGAATGTTGTAATCCTATGATCCAAGCACATATGTGTAAATAAATATTTTTTTTAAATTAAGGGTCATTTGCGGGGGACACATTAGGAAATTAAAAAAAAAAGTTTTGCAAACCTTACTGTGTCATATATCAAATGAAAGGGCTCGTTATGAGGACTCAAATAATAATATATTTTTGTTATTATTGTAAATTGAATAGTTTTGGTTTTATTTATGAAAGAAGACGAAAATTGACCATTCTGCCCCCCTGATCTCCGAAACTACTGAGCCTCAAATTTTGAAAAAAATACAGTTCATTGCTTGTAGGTTACAGGAAAACCTATAAGAATTCAATCAATTTTACTCCACGCGAGTTTAACTCGCACTTGGCCGGTTTATTCTCTTTTATCATAGTTCCTTCCTGGTTGCACCATTCATTGTATTGCAATGGAGGCAACTCAAGTCTATATATTTTGTAAGACTTGTATTGTGTCTTGAATATTTTTAATTTTATAACTGTACCACCTTCTTCATTTTAGCGTGTTCTCGCTTGCGTCCTCAGCTGTGCTGCTTCAGAGCCAGGGGTGCGCTTTCCCGCTTTTTCTTTATTAAAGAAACTATGCATGTCAATGGTCACCTAATGATGCCAAAGACCATGCGAAATTGAAAAGAAGTAGCCGGTACAGTTTAAACGATTTTGATATAGTATTACGACCGACCGCCTCCCTGACGTCAACCCTTTTTAGAAATGCATTTGTGCCAAAACTTTTACAATCGACCTCCCGACGTCAACCCTACATGGGAATGTAATTGTAGCACGAGATATTTGTGCTCATCGCTTTAGTCGCCTCTTACAACATCCACAGGAAGAGATGGAGTGGTCCTATTCTAGGCCTGAAGCCACACGGTACACTACCACCCCTCGCTAGATCATTTAATTTCCAAACTAAGTTTTCGCAGTTAGTCTTATTGGTCTAAACGCTTACGCTTTCGTAATGCCATTCAAATTTACTTCCTGCTCGTAATATCTGCATTTACACCACAATTCGGCCTGTATTATATAGATAGATGTAAGTATGTATCTATTTTATAGTAGATATATGTGTATATGTAGGTCTGTATTACGCAGGCAGGGTCACATTCGCGGTTGTGGTTACTGCGTGTGACGTCCATTTATTTCAGTGTCATTATGAGAGGACTTCAAATGTTTTTTGACGATTTTAACTATGTTTTTACCTGCTCCAAAGTAAGGTTATGTTTTTTAAGTGTATGTATGAAAGAATGTATATTTTTTTTGGCACACTCTGCAGTCTAAATTCCTAGAATTTAGAGAAGAGGTGTCCTTAGATTTTTTTAGTTGAAGAAATAATAAAAATCAAACGGAATGGCGGATTTTTGGCGCCAAATTAGGTCTTATTTTTATTAACAAAATGTCGAGTGGGGTATCAATAAAAATTATAAAAGGATTACAAAAAATTACATATACAACGATAGTACGTTGTATATGTAATTTTTTGTGATACAGAAAAGTAGCTTTTGCACTAAATATATCATGAAGTGATTAATTTATCCTACATTCAATAAAAAAATTGAATTTGACTTTGACTATTAAAATCTTTAGTATCCATTGGCTACTTTTTCAATTCAATTCAATTCAAAATATCTTTATTATCATAGGATATTTATTATATCTCTTAATAATAGTCATTTTGTTTTGCACAAATGTTGACGTCAAATCGTTACTTAAAGCTAAGTTTACGCCGCTTCCTAGGCGCAAGTGCAGAAGAAGCGGCAACAAACTGCACTGCACATTTTCTCCAAAGACGTCAACTAACAAACTAAAAACTTAAAATTAGTTAAGTATATAGATGGACAGAGATTACATTGTTTATTATGTCATAATTAAATTGAATTATAAGAATTACGAAATTTAAAATAATGTCAATTTGTAAATTTAGTATGTACCAATGTACCTAAATTATGACATGTCTAAGTATACAAACCTTTAAGAGGGACCCGCGCCAAGCTCAAGCCAGACCTTTTTACTACTAACAGAGAGTCCACAGCTGGACATTCTATGTTTTCCCTAGGTTCTTGAAATAGTTTCAGTAAATTTCATACAACCGACTAGAATCAACTCTATGTCATCAAATATTTTAGTTAAGGCCGTACCTAAATTTTCCTGTTACAGTTACCTGTTACATTATTCCTGTTTACAGTTTATAATGAGAACGTTAAGCTTTACTACGCACATTAGCCAAAAGTGGCCGTTTTTCGCAAATGTGCGTAGTAAAGCTTAACGTTCTCACTTTAAACTGAAAACAGTAGTTCATAAAATACTTTGAAGGGTTATCTAGGACTTGGTAGTTGCAAAATTTTAAATGATGTCTCCGTTTTCTTTGAAATGATTTATTTTAAATGGGGGCAGCACTGGACCCCGGAAAATTCAGGTACGGCCTTAAATATTCAACCAAGCCAATCTTGTTTATACAAGTCCTAAGTCCTTTCAGGTAAACTTTCTATGCTAGAACAACACAAAACTTATTCTGATGATAAATGAACCATTGAAAGCTTTAATTAAGATTGTTAATATTCTAAAAGCCCTTGCCTACAACGGCATACTATTATAAGCTACCTATTTTTATTGAACTCTGTACATCTTAAATACTACCCACTGTTTTCGTATAAATTCTACCCTCTTTAAATCATAACGCTTCTTATTTAAAGACCACTGCTTTTTCTGTTAATAGGGTCGTCCTGGGTCCTATCCTGGCTCAAAGATAAATTACCTATTTGGTACTGTTAAGAAAATAAAACGTCACAAAATAGTGTCACTTGTCATTGATGATAATTATTATTAATTTTTAAACGTTATTTTAGGTTTATTAATGCAGAAAAACTGATTTAAGAAAGCTATTTGATTTCAAAAACTATGACGTCACCGTTGAGTACTTCATACTAATCCCATAGAAAATTATTGTTTTGACGTTTAGAAAAAACGTATCCGATTTGACTTGTTGGAAACTAGCGGATCGTATCAAAAAGTCTGCACTCCGGGAATTTGGCAACATACTACTATTTGTAGCACTATATCGCTGATTTAGGAGACTTTTATGAATATGAGAGTAGTTGACAATGATTTAAAATGCATGTCATATAATATCACGTTTATTTTTCCAGGTAAATCACTTTCCTTCATTAGTCTTTGGACTAAATACGTAAGAACAGTAGTGTCTGTGGTAGTGTGAACGCAATCTTATGGATAATTAAAAAACTTAACTCCCATAATGTAAATAATATTGTAGCTCTGGTCAAATAAATCAAAACCTTTGACTACAAAAACCAAAAATATTTCATAACAGACGTCGTAATAGGTAGGCCTACCTATTACAACGACCATAAATCCACATATTTCATTTGTGTATGAAACCCCAATGCGTTTTAATTGAAAAATTATTACAAATGCGGGTAGCTGAAATATTGTGAACAGAAAAAATAATATTACAGCACGTGACTACGAACTTGATTGGGTTTGGTATTTTAAAAAGTTTGTTTCAATCCACTAGCAATGTTTTTATCAGACTGCCTCCGCCGTCCAGCGGTCTAGGCCTTGTGATCCGGAGGTCGTGGGTTCAAATCCCACTGGAAAGCATACTTTGCAGGCTTGAATCCCCTGATCCGAAAAGAAAGATGATTCCGTGCTTCAGAAGTCATGTAGAGCTGTGGATTTGTTTAAACCTATCCTAGGATTGGTTCTGGTCTACCCTTTGGGTTGCGGAGGTCAGACGGCTGTCACTCTGTGTAAAAACTAGTAACCTCTTCAAATCACCTAGGTTAGGTAGCGGACCCCGGGCTCTGAAGCATAAGCGCTAAGGATATAACCGGAAATACGGGAGGATGGTGACACATTGTCATAGTATCCTTACTGTCATACTCTGGTGACTAGTTGGTACTCCATTTACAAACTATAGCAATCTCTCATCAAGGCCTTTACATGTTGGATTGCTTTTTCTACCTTAATATAAAGCTTTTTTACTTAATGTGCTGCTTGAAGAAACTTCTCTGTGCAAAACATTAAAATAACAAAACGGAACAAATAATTCCCGTTAATTCTAGATTAAGTTACTCCAAAGCATTCCAATTACTAAGAACGGGCAGTGCCGCCACTCGGACCGGTTTTAACTTTAACTGAGTTACATCTTGAAACGTTACAGTCGGTGAATTGTTTCCTGAAATATTTGCTGTCAATTTACTCCTAATTGGAGTTTAGTAGCTGGATGATAAAATATTTTATTTGCAAAACGTAAATAGATGAAATAAGTTCGGAAAAATTTAATTTCTTTGTACAAGCTTTTATTGTGAGGTCTAAGTACTTATCAATAATTCATATGTAGGAATAGGTTGTATGCATTACTCGCTATGAAAGCCTATAACCAAAAATCTGATTTCATTTATTACACTAGAACTTATTCAAAGATTTTTACATGTATAAGGTATATGCATCCGTGAGAAGCCGGTGCCACTAGTTAAACTAGTGGTCCTGTGGGAACAAAAAAAAACAATAGACCTCGCGATCCCTTATGACCATACAATAACTGACACTTTTCTCTTTCTCCTGGCTTAGCAAAGTTGTATATGCTTTATTATAATGCAAACACAAGTCCAAAAAAAAATTTGCGCAACAAAATTAACGGACAAAGTAAAATTTTAAATCTACATATGTAGACTTTTGAGCAAAATAGGGGTATAAGTTTAAGCGATTACTTGCGTTCCTATGGGGTCGAATCTGATCTCTACGGATTACTCTTCATTAAAAATATTGCTATTATAACTTGAAAGATATAGAAATTTTATCATAAGAAAAACGTAAAACATATTATTACAACCACGCTATTGTCTAATTTAATAAAGCAGACGCTTCCTTCAAATCTTTTAATCTGTCACATTTTTCAGCACAAAGAATTCGGCCATTGTGACAGCCTACATAATTACGCGCGTAAATGATTCAGGATTTATTTCGCAAAAATAAGAAAGTGCCAAAAATTCAGATTCGGAGAAAAAAGGGACTCATAGAAAAATGGGCGGTAAGGGTTCTTTACATTTTTTTTGTACGGACCACACAATCCCCTTTTTTCCACCCGTCTGTGACCACCGAGTGACCCGGGTTGCAACTGAAATTTGTCCCTTATAAAGCCCGTACTCATTTAATATGATTAATTAACTTTGAAAAAGTTTGGATTTAAAAAGTGGTCCGACATTTTTTTGCTGACGAAAAGGGTCAACCACTTTTATTTCACGTGACGGGTAGAAGTTTACAATTAATTGTACTCCTTAATAAAGGGAATAATATTATAGGTACCTATTCTATTTTTAACGTATAACCAACTCTTTATTTCCAAAACTAATAATACAACGTAAATTATAACTAAATTATAAGTAATTTTTTAGAACTAAAAACCGACTTCAACACCAAACTACACAACCGATTTTGATAAAATTTCTACAGGACCACCCGACAAGTATATCCTTTCAAACAAAAACTTGATACGCTATTGGCTGTATTTCTTGAGGCACAGATTACATAAATATGGCTGAGATTTCACGTACGTACGTAAGCATACATTGATATACGCGGATCAAACAGACAGGGAATCATATAAGGGCCCGGCTCTGTGTTTTAGTTTTTCAAAATCTGTCAAAATTTATTCAAAAGTTTCTCCACTTTTTCCGCTAGGTTTGAAGAAATGTCTAAATATAAGTTTATAGAATTAAGAACAAGTAATTATTAAAAATACAAAAAACCCGACTGCGTGATACAAAAGCAGTACCAGCAGTACTTACCTATGCCTAGCCACTTATTGTCTTCTGTGGCCTAGGTAAGACGCAACTGGGAATGCGCTTGGCGAAGCGATGTTATATGTTGTTTTTTAGCATGTCTCATTTCAAATTTCATTTAAACATAAAAGTTGTATATATTTTTGTAATTCTTGAATAAAATCCTTTAATTTTAAACCCTTTTCGATAGGTTTGAAAAGATTTTTAATGCCGCGTAATTTGGCGCCTAAAATCCGCCATTTTGATTTACAATAATTTTAATATAACCTATGTTACTCTAGTGGTTAAGACGAATCTAACCATGTATAATTTATTACAATCGGTTTAGCCATTGAGTAGTTACTAAGGAACATAGAACCGGACATAAAAATCGTTGTTTTTTAGCATTTCTCATTCCAAATTACATTTATACATATGAGTTGCATATATTTTTGTAATCTTTGAATAAAATACTTAAATTTGATACCCCACTCGATAGATTTAAAAAAAATGTATGCCGCGCAATATGGCGCCTAAAATCCGCCATTTTGATTTCCAATAATTTTAATATATCCTATGTTACTTTAGTAGTTAAGACGTATCTAACCATGTATAATTTATTAAAATCGGTTAAGCCGTTTAGTAGTTACTAGGGAACATAAAATTATAGGGACAAACATACAGGTCAAACCATCGAAATGGTCAAACATATATACCCTCCTTTTCGGCTTTGCCGCATTCGGGTAAAAACAGAGAAACATGAAAATATTTGTTACTAGCTGTAACTAAAGCTGTAACATAAACCAATGGCCCGCAAACAAAAAAGTGACACCTCTGCCATAGACTGGGAATAAAACCTAGAATTTAAAGCATGTCCAACTTTTTGCGCACACGGACTCCCAGCAGAATATTGTGGGACTGTCGCGTTCATTAAAACTTTCTTCTTGTTTTTGTTTATACACTTTTTAGAACGCCATTATTTTCATATTTGAAAGGATTTTTACTCGGGCTTATCTGTCGTCGTTTTTTTGTGCAGTTTAGCTGAGGAGATATTTCATGTGGATGATGCATTTTAAAAGTTATTTTATGATGTTGCTTATGATGATTTTTAAGATAAAAACGGAAGGTACATTTCGGATTGACTGCTGCACCCATGTATCTTAGCACCATTGAGCACTAACATCTATTACTATCGCACTCTACATAATAATAAAGAGCGGGATGGCACTAGCCTGTCGCGCGATATAAACTTTATCTGCGTTTATTATGGTGCCATGCTCAAAACTGGAAACTCGAAAATATTTTAAATTTTTGACTGGCTGAACTATTCTTACAAAATGTGCCTTTGGGAGTACGGAGAAGCTTGACAAAATTGTATGCAACTTTAAAGTCAAAATCATTTATTTATCTTTGGACGTTTGTATCACGTTATAATTGTTATATTTTTTTCGATTTCATAAAAGTTGTTGACGTCAGATCATTTACTTACAGGTTTGTTTAGTGCTGTTTCCTAAGCGCAAGTCTAAATGAAGCGGCAACAAACTGCACTGCAGCATTTTCTCCAAATACGTTAATTTAAAACAGCTAAACTTCAGTCTTCAAGAGCAGGTCAAGGCCGCGGTTACTTAACGGAATTAACTTGAATTAACATATTGTAGGACACAACGTAAATACGTTGTGTCCTACAATATGTTAATTCAATTGTTATTTCTATTTTGTCTGGACTTAGTACCATCTGTATTGTTTTTTACAATACATATACAATAAAACATTACGTACATAAATTATAGAAAACTCAATCAAGTAAATAGTATTAATCTAAGACCCATCTTTTAAAAAACTACCCCTCACTATCTTCAACAGAATCCAATCACAGCAAACAAAACAGCTTTTATCCAATCAGGGCCCTAAAGAAATTTCGACCACAATCGAGTCTTTAATAAAAGTAATTTGATATCTCGATAAAACGCACCACTCGAGATACAATCTGCGCTGTGCATATTAATTTGACAAAGGGAAAACCACAAAGAACACAAAAATAATTCGATAATCGCGTGATTCGATTATTTGACGTCACAATTAGGGCCGGTTTGCACGGCGCGTGATGGGTGCGAGGGTTCAAACTAGGTTAGGGAAGAAAAGTAAGACTGATACTATTATCACAGAGTAATAATATACTACGAACAGCTATTATGACGGCAGCAATCAATTTTAATTTTTAATTTTCTAGATACCCAAAAACTATTTTTTATATTTAGATATATGTTCCTTGGGGAAAGTTGTTCAGTATCATAGTCTGACTTCACCCTTAAAATAGTTTCAGTATATTTTGTATATAATCTCATTGCTCACCTTGGCTAAAATACGCTCTGTACAAAACACCTAACCATTTAATTAGTAATATAAATTAGTTAATTACACTTAACATGCTTAGAGCTGCAAGACCCAAAATGCTATGTTTGCCCTATTAGGGATGAAGACGTGATAGTGTATGTAAGTTAATTAAAGGATATATTTAGTTTGTTGAGAATTTAAATTATTAAGTTTTAATTATATTGTATTTGTATTTAATTTTAAAAATAATAAACGAAATAAAAAAAAATTAAGGATAACTTATAAATTTTAGGTAAAACCACATAATCAATATTAATACTAATATAGTTGAACTCAATTGGTAGATGTTGAGTGTATTGTTAAAAAAGATAAGGTAACAATACGTTAGTACTAATATTTATTCTGTGGTAACAATTAATCTCCAAGATTGCAGGGAAGCGAGAGGAAAAATTTTACACATCGTCCAGGTGGATTAACAAGAATGACTTTTAACTCTGTGTGCTAGAAATCATACTGTCCCGTTATTATCCCGTCAAGTGCCCGTCACGGGAACGTGTAAACGATCCCTGTTTGATTTGTCGCGGTCGGTGACGGCGGGGCGCGGATAAGTGAATTACGTCATATGAGGGGTATGAGGGATGTCTGATTTTTGGGGTGGCGCGCGACATGTGTTTGTTTGGTGCATCCAACATGGTGGTCTTAATTAGGTTGCAAGAGAAATTTTGAGTTTAGGCCTTTCATAGAATTGTTTGTTGTTTTTCGTGTGTGTAAGTGGATAACACTGGTGGCAGATTTTCAAGCTGCTTAAAGGCATCTCACACAGCTTCACGACTGTCATACAATGATGACAGCCAGGACCAACGATCTAGTGGAAAAGTATCTACGAGTACCTATTCAATCGCTAAATGAGTGGGCAAAGCGCTAAGTCTACTTGAACAGTCGTCTTTAGAGTTCCGTACCCAAAAGGTGCTAACGGGACCCAATTACTGAGACTCCGCTGTCTGTCTGTCTATCCATTCGTCTGTCACAGGGCTCTATCTCTTGAACCGTAATAGCTAGCTCTTGAAATTTTCACAGGTACAGGTACCTTTACAGAGGTAGGCTTTTAGTTCAACAGTGAACTGATATAGGCTGTTAAAAAGTACATCAATTGAACTAGAATACTGATGAGTATGCCAGTATAACTATAAACGAGCTTCAAATGCTGTTGGATACTACTAACTCTACGCGTGCAAAAGAAGCCACTTCCTACACACACAAGGTCGGTAGGAGACGTAAATTCGTATAAGTAAACACCTCAGGTGGGAATAAGGCAAGCCTCAGTTACCAAACCTTCATATAATTCACATTCATAAATAAAACTACCCTTCAGCATGGAAATCAGTATGGAAATACTGATTAGGAAGAAAAAAAATACAATGTACAGACGGTTAATCAGAGGTTATTCCCAAAGTACTTCATTCTTTTGTTCTAAAAAAATCATATTTTCATGCTATACCTGCCACCGCGGTATCTTAACTTTTCTCTTTACTAGATGCTCCTTTCCCGAGCAGATCGTAAAAGACTATCGTGGGAATGGGCGAGAATCTGAATCTTGTTAAATAGGCTTTGCGGCTAGAAACCCATTACTACTTTGATTCCATTTTCCACCATCACACTAAATGTGGCCTTTGGTTCTTACGGCCCTGGGGTCTGTCTACCCCGTTAGGGATACAGACTTGATAGTGTATCTGAATCTGTAAACGGCCCTCCTAAATCGTATAATGAGTATACTGCGTGCAGTTTTTTTTATGCAATTGACAGAAAAAACAGTGCTTCTTAAATCAATAGCGTTAAACTGTATCACTGATTTAAAGAATACAGATTTCTTATGAATACCTATAATACAGCGGATAATATGTTTAACAGATCATCTTCGCAAAACCACAGGGCGTTAAGATTTCAATCGCTCGCCAACCGCACCTAATGAACACAAGCCACAATATTGAATCAGCCGCAGGACAATCAATTCGGAGTGATATTTCACACCCAGTGCATAGCGCCGACCAATTTGTGGGTTCTGAAAGTTAAATTAATTTGAAGTGTGTTTATATTGGTGTTTCATATCCGTAGGGAGCATCATTAGGTTAAAATTGTCCATGATATAAGAGCAGGGTGGTAACACAATGTCACGATACTCGTAAGTGTTACCACCGATTGTTCTTTTCAATAAAGTTAAGGACTTTTTCAATTAGTTAATGAATATAAAATACTAACATTTTAGTTTAAAATTTCGTGTTCGTTCGTTTTTTTTTCGTTTCTATTAATTTTATTATAAATTTTCGTAATTAGTTCATAATTTATTTGTTAAGTTAAAAAATGCATTTTGCTCGTGTAATTCAATTACGCACAGTGGCAATACTCCCAACTGATGACGTATTCTTGAGCTAATCACGTGTCCCAGCTCTCACGGAAAGAGAATACAAGCCGAGGCATATTATTACACCATGAAAATGACATTAGTTTTCATGGTGTTCTCATCATAATCAGCCACTTCTAGACCAATATTAGACGAATGCTTCTCCCATTCTCCTCCATCTCTATTTGTTTTTTGCATTCCTTCTACATAATTATTATCATATCGTTAGGTTTTCTGGCTTTCGATAGCTTTGTAGTCGTTACTTGAATATTCTCTGGCTTCATCAATAAATTAAATTCAGTAATAATATATTACTGAATTTAATTTATTATTCCGTAATATATAATAAATATTAAATAAATTCAGTAATTCACAAAGATTTATCCGCAACAGACTTTATCAAAAGGTTACAAAGATTCATCAGTAACAAGCTTTATCGATACGTACGTGTATAAAAAGTATGCACAACATGCTTCGTCAAAAATTAGTTATACTTAGGTAAGTACAACTACTTTTGACGAAGCATGTTGTGAACACATAGGTATTGATAAAGCTTGTTCCTAACTGGGTACTTAGTCTTTAAATAAATTCTTATTGTGGCCTTATTCATATTTGAATGTTTATCAATCACGCAGAGAAGCCGTGCATACAGCAAATGAACACAAGACACAATATTAAATCAGCCGCAGAACAGGGCAATTTGCTCGGAGTGATATTTCACACTGCATGGCGCCAACCAATTTGTGGGTTCTGGAAGTTATAGTAATTTGAATTGTATCTGTATTACTGTTTAATCTTTGTGGGCATTATTATTTTGTTAGCAAGGGTTAGTTTTCGTTTTATCTACTGGGCCATTACATTTTTCAAGTCTTAATCACCAATTGAGACTGTAAATTGTTTGATTTTTTAATACTAAATAACACAAAAAATGTTTAACGGATTTATTTCCAAGAATGGCGAATAAATAGTTTTCTTCATCTCAGAAAAGAATTACGTAAGTTTTTAAAGTAAAGGGTAAAAGCTATAAGGTGCATAAACATATACCAATTTAGTTTAAAATATTATATACTAGCAGTCCACCCCGGCTTCGCCCGTGGTACACACATAGCCTATGTCACTCGGGGATAGTGTAGCTTTCCAACGGTGAAAGAATTTTTTAAATCGGCCCAGTACTTTTTGAGCCTATTCATTACAAACATACAAACATACAAAAATAGGTACAAATCTTTCCTCTTTATAATATTAGTATAGAAGTATAGATAAAGAATATGAACCAAATATGTTTCAAATATTTCTGGCCCTTTTCATAAACCTAATGTTTTCATGAATTCATATATAATATAAGTACATAATAACATTGCACAACAATAAAGATACAATGTTTCGCATATTACTTAACTTACTTAAACTACTTAAACTTTATGCCTAGAAGGCGGTCATTATGCATAATAGAGTCTCTACCAGAAAGATATGCACTATTAAATTTTGTATTTTACCTACTGTATTTGTTAGTTTTGTTTTTTTTAGTTTTTTCGTGTGTGTAAGTGGCCAACACTGGTGTCAGATTTTTCAAGCTGCCTAAAGGCATCTGACATAGATTGACGACTGCCATGCAATGATGACAACCGGGACCAACAGCTTTACGTGCCTTCCGAAGCACGGAATATTTGTTAGTAGATACCTTATAACAATTTATCGATAGCAGAAGCATTTGCAGAAACCTCTGCACACACCTCGTGTTCAAGTTACGAGACGTGGAAGTGGCCGCACAATGAAGCAATCAGGCGCCCGCCAATTTGTGGACGATATTGTTCTGTAGTGTGTACACGCTTATAGACTATTGTTGGAAGCGTGTAGACACACACCACAACCTCAGTTTGCTCTTTTATATAGACGTTATAGAAAGGGCGTCGTCTCGTATATCAAACATCTTCGAGTTTTCATCAAATCACCGGTCAAGTGTGAGTCCGACTCGTACATAATTCCGTACTTCCGTGCAATGTTTTAAAACGCTGAAAAAACACGTTTATTT
This sequence comes from Acrobasis repandana, assembly GCA_963576875.1. Classification (NCBI taxonomy): domain Eukaryota; kingdom Metazoa; phylum Arthropoda; class Insecta; order Lepidoptera; family Pyralidae; genus Acrobasis; species Acrobasis repandana. Next base: position 904,766 of record OY756230.1, on the reverse strand, counting down.
TTAACTTTATCCTATTTTTAGTTTTTGTTGGTATAGCGGCCACAGTACCTATCTACCTCGCTGGGGAGACAAGTTGGTGATCGCAGTAGATGGTATAAAGTCTTTGCATATGGGACGCTGCTGGCTATTCTCTTTTACCTTTACCTTTCTCTCTCGGTCGCCTTTTACGACACTCGTGGAAAACGGGGTCTGCCGTCACCACACGGCTTGGATGTACCATGGATAAAATAATACTGGAGGACTGACAACCCTACATAAAAAAACGTACTCTGCCAGAAAGCCTTCCTGTATTATTTTAGATGGCATTAGTATCTTGCCCTAGGCTGACGGTATCCATGAAAAATCAGAGATACCACTTGTTAGAAAATAAACGCGCTTTACCGCCATCTTCCCGCAATTAAGCGACACCACTAAGGAACTTTTGAACTAGTAGCTCCATCTAGCTAGCTATAACATTTAAACTAATAATCGGATCACGCTTCAAAGTATGAAAGTTGTCAGTACTCAGGTTGGTCCTCTGGTATTGTTCGTCCAAGAATGAATGACGTTTGTCTATTCATTACTGCAATTTTAAAGTTTATTTACTTCATTACCAAAGCCAGCAATCGGCGGTTAACTTTGTGAAGAGGTCAAATTGAATAATGTTCTGTTGGCACATACATCTATATTGCTCACACTAGCCAGCATTATTGGTCGACGTCTATTGAAATATCACGCACAGGTAAATTGCCTCTGTCTTGTATGAACGGGGCAATATTGACATGTGATTGATTTGAAATTCATGAGGTTACATAATTGATATTACTGGATTTAGGTTTAGTTAGAAAATGGAATTATTTACTATTTAGGAAGCTCTAAAAGTAAGGCAGAGAACCGAGAAGTTTGGCGCATACTCCGCCGACAAGAGCCACTAAGCTCATAAATAAGAAGAAGACAAGAAGAAGAAGCACGCTAAGCTATAATTTACAATAAGCTAATATTTAACAAGAAATAAAGGTACAAATCAACACAAGAAGTAGGTTAAAAAAACTCAAACGACTATGAGAAAATGCTTACTGTAAAGTATGTAAGAAATAAGAATAATAAATAAATAAATGATCTGTTCTATTTGTATGGATTTTTTTTCAGTGCGTTTCACTAAATGTTATCATACAATATTATAGTTCAGTATCATGGACTGAACTTGTGTTGCCCCAATACCTGCCTCCGTTATCCAGTGGTCCACCTGATTATCCGAAAATAAAAATGATTCCGTGTTCGTAAGGCATGCAAAGCTGTGGGTCCCGAACACCATCTAGCATTTGTTCAAACCTATCCTAGGATTGGTTCTGGTCTACCCTTTGGGTTGCGGAGGTCTGACAGCAGTTACTCTTTGTAAAAACCAGTAACCTCGTCAAATCACCTAGGCTAGGTAGCAGACCTCGGGCTCTGAAGCTTTACCGCTGTGGATACAACCGAGAACACACTCGGATGATGATGACCATAGACTGAACCTGATCTCAAAAAAAATTACTGCTGCTTTAAAAGCCAGCCGTATTTCAAACCAAACTTAACAATCCGACTAACTGTTAAACAATAGCATAAACAGGCTTTGCCATTGTTCCAGTAGCATCAACATATCACTCCACTGCCTATTTAAGGCAGCTTCTATCGCTCGCAATAATGTCATTCATTATGAACACTCATTGCCTCATCTGCAACCCAAATTGGCTCTTCACTCCTTACTATCAAAATACAATTTCAATTGTATCTCTTAACCCTTAGGCGCAGCCGTGAGTTACGTTCCGGAATTTTCTTTCAACATAAATCACGTGACTTGACAAGCTGATTTAAACTTTGAACTTATCACTTTTGAGTAGATTTTAGCGTGAGAAGCGTTGGTAGTTAAGTCTTTTAATGATGTTTGGTTAAGTATAGTCAGTGACGAGTATTGTGCCGAGTATAATCGCGTCAAACGTTTAGACGGCGTAATAATGAAGGATTAATATTTCGTACAATCCGCCTGGAGGAGAGGGCCTGCGTAGTTTCCGTATCTGTCGAGACAGGCGTGCGAGTTTGCATATGATAACTGATAAAGCAACTTTTTTAGAAAGGTTAGGCAATCCAACGTTTCCTCGGGACGCAATAGCCGCAAGTGATGTTTCATGCTTACCACGCGCATGGAAAATTTCGCTTTTGGACCAAAAGAAAGACAAACTTGTGTCATATCCAGCAGCGGGTGTGAAGCTTGGAATCTAACCTTGAAGGAAGAAAACAAGCTACTAGTGGTGGAGAGGAAAATCCTCCGTAACATTCTGAGTCTAACGCAAAGGGAAGATGGAAGCAGGAGAATCAGAATGAACCAGGAGATACAAGATCTAGTGTCCGAAAGAAATATCATTGGTGAAACGAAAGCAGCTAGGTTTCGCTGGCTCAGACACGTAGAAATAATGAGAATGGCTGAGGACTGTAAAATGAGAGAGTCTACTTGGATCGGCCGACTGGCCGTCATCGAGCTGTTGGTCGCCCCATTTGTAGATGTTATGACGAGGTGCAGAAAGTCCTGTGGTACCTCGGAGTCGACGACTGGCAGATGAAGATGTTTTCTTACACCGGAAGCAAGTAGTGGTAGTTGGAAATAACCGTACATGAGACTGTACCAAACCAGAAGTAGGTAAAATTCTAGTGAGGATCAAATTCATGACACAGGCGCAGAGCCAATGCCTTAACCACTTGGCCACCATCTCTTAATGCCAATTACTATTGGTTATTTCGTAAATTCTTTGTAAGGCTTACAGCGTGAACAGCTCTAGAGCCTTGGTTTTATATTTACAGTAGCTTGTTTGGTTATCTGCCTGTAGCCGCAAGTGCGTGGTCGCTGATTGGGCCGCTGCGGCATTTTGCGGCAGCCGAGTTATTACGCTTGTGAGATATTTATTGCCCGCCTTTGTATACAAGTTTGATGTTTATGAAATATTACACAATTTAGGCTAACTGCTAAACGAAATAGACAATGTAATAGCGGCAGCGGTACTTTTTTTTTTGACCAGGTGAGCGAAGCGAACGAAGGTCTCCATTTGAGCTTCGACAAAAAGTCTTTCGTGTGCCCGAATAACAGTTTTTCGGTTGTTCTCGCCTACAGGTCGCATTTCTCAAGCGATTCTAGTGGAATTTTTTGAGCAGATTGGATAATTATTTAGAATTTTTTGACGAACCAGTTTTGTGAAATTTTTCAAAATGGCGAAATTATGGGGGTTTAAACGTAAAAAATATTATATTTCAGCCATTTCAATAAATACTCAAAACAGATAAAATTGAAACTTATCCTTATTAAGACGAAACTATTTTGTCCGAACAACTTTTTCGTCTGATAAACTTCAAGGGGTCGGTATGTGAGGAGCTATGCAAAGACAGACTCGCGTGGTTTACAGATGTAAAGCCACTAGTATGTAGGGCGGCAAACGAACAAGCGGTCACCACCAGTGATCACCACTGTCCATGGACAACTGCAACACCAGGGATGTAACAAGAGCATTACCGGCCTTTCAGGAAGATATAGACTCGTTTTTTGAAGGTTTCAATGTCGTATCGGTTCGGGAACACCGCTGCAGGAAGTTGATTCCACAGTTCGGTCGTACGTGGCAGGAAGTTCATTTTAAAACGTACGGTGGTTGATTGCCAACTATCCAGGTGGTATGGATGTTAAAAAGTTAGCCGTCTCCATGGAGACTATTGGAGACCTGTCCTCTATTCTCAGCAAGGATCTATCTAATAAACCGATGACAGAACTATGTGTTTATTTTTTCTTAAGCTAGGCTGAAGCCAAGCCAAGTAGCAGGCAGTGTGTGCATCCTGTCAATTACCAAATCGACCGATCTCGAGGGACCGTAATATCTTCCGTAACACAATTACGTAGCGTCGGTGGCGTTTGGTAACTGATACCTACTGGTAATTTGTATAATTTCTAGGTTACCTGCTGATGTTCTATATTGATTGTATATAAAATTTGATTATAAAGATATCTTCCTTATCTCAGGACAACTCTCGCGCATTTAAATAAATTAAATAAATATATAACGACAAATAAAACTGATTGAGCAAGCCCCGTGCTAGCTTTAAGGCCTTATTGTTCAAATATATACTCGCTCAGTCCAATCAAGTGCCTAAGTAATTGCTGCATATAGCTATTTGAATTGTTGAGGATAGTAAGTATTAATAAAGTGGTTTATGTAGAAAGTAAATATATATAATATCTGAATTCTCATCTACATCTCTCAGTGGACTTTGTTATGTGGTATTGGGGGAGTTTAATGTTATTAATGTCCATGCTCATTAACAATATAAAATATAGTTAAAGTGGATACATAATTTCAAGTACTTTATCGTACTTTTGCGTTAGAAATGTCAAAATATTCTCATTCACACGTATGAATACAATACTCCCTGGTCAGACACGCGTGCACACACACGATTGAGGCCTAACGAAGCGGACTTACTCCAGTACCCCTACTATTGTGTACAGTCCGCGACAAAGGGCGATCTTCGTGGCGTAACAAGCTAATCTCTTACTATATGTATAATAGACTTTACCGACTATACCATATCACGTCTTTATTTCTAATGGGCCAGATGGAGCATTTTAGGTCTTGCGGCGCTAAGCAGACAGAGCGCAGGGCAGCAAGACCCAAAGGACACTTTTAGCGTGATGGTGGGTGAGAAAATGGCATAAAAAACTGGTCAAGTGCGTGTCGGGTCACGCGCAGTGTATGATTCCGTAGTTGCGAATGCCGACTATAGTTCACGCCTCACGTTTAACGACCATGATTCGCATTTTCGCCCATTCCCTCAATCGGATTTTACGATCTGCTTGGAAAGAGAAGTTAAGTGGCTAAGTTTTTCCTTTTCTCTCGGACCGACATGGAAGGGATACATATTATAATAAATACTAAAAAAAAACAACAACTGAATAAAATAACTGAAAATAAAATGTAATCAGATGTTTCCCTGAATTCTGAAGAATTTCCCAAGCAAGCAATGAAATACGAATTACATCTCAAAATAAGCAATTACTTCAAACATTGAATCCGTAATTAGACTGCAAATGAGAATCAAAGGAAACTTTTAACATAGAAAGTTCTGGAACAATGAATCGCCGGCGCCTAAAACATAGTATTCATTAAATTTACCATTCCACCTTCAGAAGGAAATCATTAGCATTTTCTACAATGCGATGGGAATCCTACAAAGACTTTAGTGAGGGGCCTTTATCGATATTTCCACTTTTTTTAAGAGTTCTTAAATCTTCGACAGATTTTTAATAAACTTAATTTTTTAGGGTTCCCGTACCTAAAGGTTGCCAACGAGACTCTTATAACTGAGACTCCGCTATCTGTCCGTATGTCAGTCCATCTGTCTCAGGGCTCTATCTCTACTCTTTTTAATGTTATTAAATAGATAACTCACGTAATATAGCAATGCAGAGCAGGCAGGCAGTGATACCGTCGGGTCACCGCTCCTTACACTCGCCCTGATGATGATCATCTATGAGACGGCAATCAAACAAGGGCTGAGCGACAGACTGTTTATTTGTACTTGTTAGTCTGTGGCACTGACAGTGACAACTATTGTCTCTATGCTTTTGTTTTCCGGAAAATTAGGCGAACACAAATCGCACATTAAAGAGTACGTTTCCTCACCCACTACTGTTATTAGCATCGAAACTTTTAAATCGTCCGCGATCTTATTAAGTTTTACAAATTGATTTATACGACGAATGTATGCCGGCCATTGTTTGGAGGTTAGATTAAAAGGTTCTATCTTTCCGATCGACATGATCCACCAATTCAATCCCGACGCGTTTCACTGATTCAATACCGACACGCTTCACACGCGTAAAATAAGCCAAACTGAGTACTTAATCTCAAATAATTAATATCCCATCCTCGTCGCCAGTGAGACGGCAATCAAACAAGGGCTGAGCGACAGACTGTTTATTTTAGAACAAAAGCATAGAGACAATAGTTGTCACTGTCAGTGCCACAGACTAACAAGTACAAATAAACACCGTCACAATCTAAATCGATGGATACCTTAATAGAGATTGCCTTGGTGATAAGGCCTCCTATTGTATATCTAATACCTATACTGTACATATTTTCGAATATTATTTATATGTGTTTTTGGTGCAATAAAGTGTTACTTACCTTGTTGGCCATTCCGACTGTATTACGTTTAATAATACTCGTATCAATAAGATTTCTTCAATGCTAGTCTGGGAGAAAAGAAAAATCTTAGAATGTACCAGCTGCTTCTCTTCGCGCGCAGATTGTGGATGATGTTCAAGAAATGGGTAAAAATGCGTATTATGTTAATGGCGATGCGGCTAGTAACCCATCAATACTTTGATTCCTTTTTCCACCTTTTCACCCACCATCACGCTAAAAGTGGCGTCTGAGTCTAGCGGCTCTGGGCTCTCTCTACATAGAGCCTTAAAACCCAACGTGCTCTGTCTACCCTATTAGAGATATAGACGTGACAATTTGTGTGTGTGTGTGTAATTAAGCATCATAAACTAATATTCTTTCGACACAAAATTAAAATGATTCCCCTCCCTAAGCCCCCGCACTGTCTGTAATTGCTCGTCCACATTTCGGGGGTGGAATCACATAAATTACACCTTTTATTCGTTCCGATGTTATTGCTGTCTACCCTAGTTACATATTGAAATATCGGGTAATAACATACCTAGCTGGGAATAAATTACCTGTGATTACTGGGTGAAACTATTTTTAATTTTGATTTTTTGGGGTGGGCTGATGTGTGTGTTTTTATGGTTAGGTGAACTTACCAAAAACAAACGAGATTATATTATATAAAGTTCTAACAAAATATACTTCAGTCCATGATACTGAACAACTTTCCCAAAGGAACATATATCTAAATATGAAAAATATAACCGATCAGCTGATCCGAGTGTATGTGGAAAATCAAAAATATTTTTCATATTTCGTTATATGTTCCTAGGGGAAAGTTGTTCAGTATTATGGACTGGACGAACGCAAATTTCAGGAGCAAGACTCCCGCCACCCTTTATTTGACTATTGCCCAAATGCCCAGCTCCCTAAAGATTGATAAGCCGCTATATTTTTGTGTCAAGCGTAATAAGCGCCTTGGATGATGATGCTAAAACAGTCAGACTTTGGGAGAGAGACCACACTGTAAATTTTATCACCTCGCGAAAGAAAACTCCACCTGGCAATTATCAGATCTCCATTTGGAAATCTTTAAATAGGTAAATCATTTGAAATTCTTGTGACTATGATACGATACGAGTGAAGTTAGCAATTCGTATCTGTCAGAGCTATTAGAGACAACACAGTGTGTGCATTTAATCCGAGCGACATGTTTGGGGACGAACAGTGCGTCACGGTGGCTTAGTACACATTCCCCCCTATAACGTGTGGGTATCTAAGCAAAATTTACATAAAACTTACACCTACAATCACTGGCAAGAATTTGAGATTTTAGAAAATATGTATGTAAACATGGCCCAAAATAGTCGAAGTTCGGATTGATCTTTTTATACCACAGATCGTATCTATCGGACTCTAAATTCTGCCCTGATACAACATCTTCTGTATACACTATACAAAGTGGAAGGGACATACCCGTCTTAATTGTACCACGGTCTATACTAGATCATTATAGTATAATGAAATTAAAATAACAGCTAAATAACAAAAAAAAATTCCTTGCCAAAATTGCCATTTCCATACAAAAGTGTGCAGCCGCCCGGGCGATTTGTATGGGATTGTCAAAATTGTTGTTCTTGCGATTGTTATTTTAATTTCATCATACTTTAGTGATCTAGTAAAGCCCGTGGTTTGATTTATTACGGGTATGTCCCTTCCACGTTGTATACATACAGTGCAATAGGAAAAGTAATCAGCCCTTTCTTACTAAAAATGATTACCTCTATCTAACACCTCAAATCACTGTTTTGTCCCCCGTTCAATTGTAATTATCCCCGTTAAAGTCAAAGTCGAAGTCAAAATTTTTTATTCAATGTAGGATAAATATATCACTTATTGAAGGTCATTATTTAACTCCACTTAGTCGCTTGCTAGCTCTTTTACGGCTACGCCTAGTACTTTCGACAGTTTATAAGCGAAAAGTATATAAAAACATAGTACACATAATTTAAAATGCTTTAGTGTGTGTAAAAATGCTGTAAGAATAATTCAAGGAACACGGAAAAGTGTAAAAAAATAACTTTTTATCAGTAGGCAATCAGATTTCATTGTTTGAAAATAAAATACGTACTCGTATTACAAAATTCACGCCGCCATATATTCAAAAATAGAACAGGGGCCAATGTTTGAGGTAGCTGGTCTATATTTTCTAAGTCAATGCCTCTATCATGCCTTGGCACATCGTATTGAAATATTCGAAAGAAAGAAAATTTTTATTCGTCATTAAAAATTCATTGACATTTATCTAAATACTTACATATTAGACTTATCTATAGAATGCCCAAAAGGTGGCCGGCTAAGTTTTGTGCTGCGGTGTAGGAACCACCACAAGCGCTGATTTTCAGCTGGTACCAAGTAAATAGATATAAGGTCGCTAAATATAAAACTAAATTAAACTGAAAATATTTACAAATTAAATAAATAATAAATAAATAAATATATAGGGACAAATCACACTGATTAAACTAGCCCCAAAGTAAGTTTTAAACTTATGTTATGGAATACTTACTCAACGATACTATATTTTATGATAAATACATATATAGATAAACACCTAAGACCCAGAACAATTTGAAAAAGGCCATTTTCCAACTTGCCCTGGCTGGGAATCAAACCCAGAACCTCCAGATTAGCGGTCTAGCGTGTAACCATTACGCCACGGAGGTCGTCGAACAAGAAATTAAATATGTACATCTTAATAATCAAATAACATCGACAATACCTTTATTTACTGTGTTTAATATGAGTAATACAGCTAAATGATTCTGATATACAAGAAAAATACTTACCTGATAAGTAGTAGTCTTAGGATGATAGTATACCCAAAACATTGGTTTGCAATTGTGTGCATGCAAACATTACAATCTATCCAGATGTAGTATCAAGCGATACCTGGTTGCAATTAGGAGTAAGGCGATTAATATGCACATGCCTTGCTGCGGGTCGATATTACTGATGGAATAGCAAAACGACATCAATATTTCGAACTTAAAAGGTATTTAAGGTTTACATAATTGCATTTACCAGTCCACCGGTTTATGAAAGAAAAAATGAGACATAAAAAAATAAACACTATATTTACTTTTTCAACAAGTGTATTTCACATTTAAGGTACGGTTTGGTAGACGACTGCAGACGACGTGTCGCGATAGAACTCTACTGCAGATGGCAGCAGACACGTCGTGTGTGGTTCGGCGACGTGTCGCTAGTTGCGAAAGCTATTTCATAGAAATACATAGAAACCAGTAGTGTCGCCGCGACACGTCGTCTGCTGCTGCTGTCTGCAGTCGGTGGTACTACTGATCTGCGGCCGGACGACACGTCGTCTGCGTCTGAGCGACTTGTAGTCAAATACATATAACAAATACAAAAAAAAAATACATATTACACTAACACATCGGTTTTAGATTAAATTTCCAAGTTTTATTTTATTTTCATTAATCGCACGCAATAGAGACCAAGAAATTTTACAGTAGATTAAAAGCAGGCATATCAGCGAGCTAGACAAATGCATGCGGCAGCAACTCAAGCAATGCACGAGCCGTGTCGCAAATTGATTGGAGGCTGTGCAGCAGGATCTCAGAGGAAACGAACATTGGGAAATGCACGGCGAAATATTTGCTCCATTTTTAATGATATGTATTTCAAACTTGAAATGTAGAGTTTTTAAGTATATTGAACATTACATTACATTCAAAACAAAGAAATAAAATAAATAACAGAAACAATTTTTACAGCTCACTGTTTATAATTTTTGATGAAAAGGTGTTCAAAAAACTAGCGGTGTTGTCACGCTGCATGGCAATGGCCAACCTTTGCACCAGAAATGATCCAGAGCAGGAGCCATAACGTCTCTATTTCATTCGCCTGTCAAGTGCAGTGCCTTTACTTCCAATTAGTTAGATGCTTAGCTCAGCACCCCAGGAGCCCATGTTTTTCACAGCTATAGATATGAAGCTGCATGTCCCATAGCCGCATATTTCACCAGCTTCTTTGCCGCTGCATCCTCAGCAGTTTGCTGATTGTGCGTCTGAAGTGGCTAACCGCTACTGTGCTAACGCATGTGGCGTCCCATATCACACACCTACCATGCTTCCAATAATTTATTAGTGATTATTTAATTAAAACTAACGTGACATAAATTCGTAATTAATAAATTTATGATCACGTAATATAGTCTAAAAAGGTCGAACAGGTTACGATGTCGCTGTCTGCGCCCCATTCATCTACCACGGCTTCTGCCCAACAATTTCTTCTTAAGTCTTGCAGCCTGTCTACTTCGTCTAGGATAAGACGTGATAGGGTATCTGTTTAAATACTTTACTAAAGTGTGAAAAGGATGAATTCGAAAAGCAATATCAATTCAGTAATATTATATCTATACTCGTATTTCTACATGAAACCACCGACAAGAACCTTCCAAATTAGGAAGAAGAGATCCGTCATAGACTGAGCTCGTTTGTCAATCGTTCATCAAATCATTACCCAGCTCGTTTCATTACAGCTGGACATATTGTGATTCATATGATCCCACCCTTATGTCCCTTGCGGCTCACTAATGTTACCAATCTGTTTCCGTGTATGATTTTGTATACCTATACCACTATCAGTCAGATGTACAGTAGTAAGTATATTAATCAATTGAAATCAGAATCATTTTGATGATACGTAAAGATAGAGATATGATAGAGCAATTTCAAAATGTTTATTCCATGCTTGACTGAGAGAAAAAAAAGCCTTTGAATGTCCCAGCTGCTTCTCTTCCCGCGCAGATCTCAGATCTGATTGCTAAATGCGATGCGGCTAGCAACCCATCACTATTTTGATTCCTATTTCTACATTCTTGCCCACCATCACGCTAAAATTGGCCTAAGTCTTGCGGCCCTGGGCTGCATAGCCCCATGACACAAAATGCTCTGTCTGCCCCGTTAGGGGAAAAAAGTGATAGTATGCATGCATGTATGTAGTATGTATGTAATGTTGGAGTTTTGATTAAGAATAGGAATATGACAAGCGGAAATTGATGCGTGTTTCACAAGGTCACGACATGAGGATCGTACTGCACTATTCTATTTTTATGACTTATCCCAAACTTAAACTTACACATTTATAATATAGGTAGATCATTTATAATTTATGTAGGATAAAATAATACAAAAAGTTGATGAAAACACAGCTGGGGTACACAGCAAATGAAATATTTGGGCAATCAGCCACATGACTAGTATTTGAATATATTTCCATTTTCAGATTCATACAAATAGAACAAAACATTATTCTGACGCCCCGAACATCTCGGTCAATACAAAGAGAAAATAAAAAAAAATGTAATGACACAATCGTTTCCCTTTTCTTGAGGACATGCCATAAGGCAGTGTACAGACGTAGGTGTGAACTGTTTCCTGTAAGAGCAACAAGTGTTGTTAATATCACTTGATATCACAATGGATAAATACAAGTCATATCTCTGCGATGATCAAAAAGGTTAGAAATAGATTAGCAGTAATAGAAGCGTTTGAAATGCTGGAGGAATAATAAAAAAAGGTTTAAAGAAAAAGTTACAAACGCAAAGGTATTAGAGAACGTGAGAGAAAAAGCAAATATTACAAATCATAGAAAATAGAAGATGGAAAATATTCGATCATCTACTATGATACGATGCGTTCTTTAAAACAATAATTGAAGTAAAAAGAGGAGAGAGACAACCCAGAAGAAGATTTTTGAATCAAATAAAAAAAATGTGAAGACATATAAGGAGGTTCAGAACTTAGCGGAGGAAAAAGAGACATGGAAAGCCCTCCACCGACAAGAGCGCGGCTCTTAATTACAAGAAGAAGCTACAGACAGAGTATTAAGCGGTAGGTATGTTAGTAAAATATCGGAATTAAAAAAGTAAATGGTGCTAGTCACATCTCATATTGATAAGATTCCTCAAATTTACAACCCATTCCTTCGATTGGTCCTTACACCTTACAACCTGCGTGGTAAAAGGAGCAGCTGGTACATTCTAAGTTTTTTATTGTCACGGTATAAAGAAGCTTAGTTACTCCTGGTAACAAAGGTGCTTTCATGCTGGTCAAGATAAAACGTAGAATGCACCAGCTGCTTCTTTTCCCGCGCAAATCGTAAAAGTTGGTCGAGTGAATAGGCAAAAATCTAAATCTTGATTCCCTTTTTCCACCGTCACGCTATTACTAGCTAGCTAGTAGTAGCCTTTGAGTCTTGCGGTCTTAGGTTTTGTCTGCCCCGTTAGGGAAAAAGATGTAACTAACCAACAAAAAGTGTCTCCGTCTGCGCGCTGCCTAACCCCGTAAACTCGGTTCCCGTGACGTCTATTGCTCGCGTTTTTTGCGTCACGGAACCCTCAAGATTGATTACACACTCACGCACAGCCACGAGAGACCGTAATTAAATATAATGATTGCGGATAAATTGTTTTTGCTGTATATATTTTCTTTTGTCATTCGATAAGGTTTTCTTCTTTGGGAATGTGGGGATAATATTTCTTAGACACCTGATAAGTGTAAGAAAATTATATTGTTTATTTTTCAAAAAAAATTAATTTATTTAGATGATACCTTTTTCTACCTACCTTAATTATTTACTATACTCGTAAAAAAATTTTTAACTTTTCTCTTGTAGGATTCTAACCCTATTCGATCTGACTGGTTCAATTTAATTTCAATTTAATTCAATTCAAAATATCTTTATTATCATAGGATATTTACAATTTTCTCTGCTTATCCCTATGGTTGACTGGGAGAAAATGCTCTTAGCATTAAGTCCGCCATTTGTTAAAAGTATATTTTTACTTTGGACAATAAAGTTTGATAAATAAATAAAATATTTATAATATCTCTTAATAATAGTCACTTTGTTTTGTTTTGCACAAATGTTGACGTAAAATCGTTACTTACAGCTAAGTTTACGCCGCTTCCTAGGCGCAAGTGCAGAAGAAGCGGCCACAAACTGCACTGCACGTTTTCTCCAAAGACGTCAACTAACAAACTAAAAACTTACAGGTAGGTACCTGTGCCTGTAATCAAATTTAACTAGCAAATAAAATTTTAAAGTCACTAGCCGTGTGTCTGAGGTTTAAGTCTAGAATAGGACCAGTTCATCTTCCATCCACATCCTATGGATGTCTTAAGAGGCGACTAAAGGACTCAGCACAAACATCACGTGCATATTACATTTGGAGAAGAAAAAGTGCACGCACCTCGGGCTTTCAAGCAGCATAGCTGAGGATTCAATCAGGAATTAACGTGATAACTTGAAAATGAAGTAAAATTTGAATCACATGATTGAATTAAGCTTAGACTGATCATATTTTGATGATACGAGTAAAGCCGACACTTACAGTAAAAAATGCAATTAAATAACAATTATCGAATTGCTTATTTCCAAAGACTTATGTCCCTAATCAAACCGGCACTAACAATTACAACTTTTACAAAAATGCAAACGGTAGCCTCATTTTTATTTGCTCCCCAATAAGAAATGTCTTCAAATAATTGTTTAAAAACCTATAAATAACAATTCTCGACTTGCTAATGTTCAAAGACTTATATTCCTAACTCCTCGAAAACACTCCAAGCACTTCACAAATCCCTAATACGACCAAATTAATCCGTCTCCCGGAATCCGAAAGGCATCCCTTGTCTCCCCACTATTTAAGTGGCAAATAAAAACGTTATCAATCGGAGAGTGCAGACGGCGTCCGGACTTGCGGATTAGTGTGGTTAACCTACTAGTTTGCGCTTACACTTTCATAGTGTTTTGTTTTTAGAGAAAATTGTTTTTTTGTTTTATTTTTTCTTTTTAGTTTTATACTGATATAGTGTCACGTCTTCATCTTATATGAGCTAACAAAGTCAATTATTACAGAACTCAAAAGCTACGCTTAGCAAAGTAGATATACAACGTGGAAGGGACATACCCGTAATAAACTGAACCACGGTCTACACTAGATCATTATAGTACAATGAAATTAAAATAACAGCCAAAGAACAAAAAAAATTTTTAGTATTTCCATACAAAAGTCTGCAGCCGCTCGGGCAAATTGTATGGGAATGTAAAAATTTGTTTTGGTTTTTTGACTTTTATTTTAATTTCATTATACTATAATATAATGATCTAGTATAGCCCGTGGTTTGATTTATTACGGGTATGTCCCTTCCACTTTGTATGTTCCAGCCCATTGCCTATTGTTTGTGTATTGAGGAGCTCAGTGGTCCGGTGGGACTTTTGCAAGTTAAGTGGCCCCGGGCGTTGTCTGCACTTGGATGGGAGACCACAAGTGGCATAAAAATTTCTCGAGCTCCTTTGTGCTTCGGAAGGCACGGCTCCACTGTTGGTCCCAGCTGTCATCATTGTTTGGCAGTAGTTAAGCTATGTTAGATGCTTTAAGGCAGCTTGAAAAATCTTACACCTGCTTTGGCTTCTATTACATATGTAAAATAAAAAAGAACGGCAGTTCTCACCACACACATACACTTTTTATTAATTTATTCAGTATAATATTTCGTTTCTTTCTGATCTACAAATATATATATTTATATATGTATGTATATAATATGTTGTATGTATAAATATAGTATTTATTTTATACGATATTTATGTATGATCATTTAAAAGTACTTATTATTTCTGGATTGTTTCTACCTATTGTAGCTTTTGGCTCAATAAAAATTAAATAAATATTTCAGGATATATTATTGATTACTAAAAATTTCTTTATTTCGGGAATAATTTCGATAATTTTGCTTCCTTTGTGGAACACAATTCACGCCACACCCAAAAGTCATCAAAAAGTCATGAAAATCAACCAAATAAATAGGCAAATGCCTGTATTATTTCCGTAATAGGCATATTAAGGAAACAATACAGGCATTTGCCTATTTATTTGGTTGATTTTCACAACCTTTGTAGCTTTGAGTTTTAGTAGTATGTTTTCTTTAATTAAATAAGCTTTAGTATCCTGAGGTTATGAATATTACAAAATATCCTATAAAAGTCTCGCGTATTAAATCTTAAAAAAATGCATGTACATTTTATTTCATACCTTTACATTAATTAAAAAAAATTATATTATTAAAAAAATCAAAAAGTAAATAATATTATAAACATGTATTGTATAGTGAATTCAGCTAACCAATCAGAGTCGATAAATAAATAAAGGAAATCTAAAACAAACTGCTAGGGTGACCAGATGCGGGTAATCCGCTCGGACCGGCTGCAACTGCCCTCGATAAAGGTTTTATTTTCCGTTTGAATGATTATGTTTTAGGATTCAAGGGATAAATTCTGTGCTTATAGGAAAGTTTTGGATTTCTTTTTTTAAAGCTTAGATTTAAACAAGGATTCATTAAAAAAACTCGTAACTCGTTATAGTGAGGATGGAACTGGAGTGTGGAGGGTTTCGAACCATATTTGTATAAAAAATCAACTTTCGTTTGGTTTGTTAGTAAAATATTATTTATAATTATTTGCTAGAGAAAGCCCTGATTTTAAAGCGTTTATCCTCAATAACTTTTAAACGGCTGGACTGATTTTCATCAAGCATAGCTAAGAACTACCGCAAGGGAACTTGCTATCACGTAAAAAAGCGCATCGAAATAAGTCCATTCGTTCAAGCGCTGCGATGCCACAGACAGACCGACATTTGTGTCAAACTTATAACGCCCCTCTTTTTTGTCGGGGGTTAAAAATAGTAAGCTAAGTATGATAAGTAAGGGACAATAATTATGGGTAAAATTACCGAAAAACGCAAGATGTAAGGTCGCAAAATGTCTTGGCTGAGAAACATCCGATAATGGACTGGAATCAAAACGGTAGAACAACTGTTCAAGCTTGCCACGGACAAAGCAAGATTTAAAGAGCTTAGACTGCCATTTTTCAGAAATAAGCGGCATCTAAAGAAGAAAGAATATTAGTGTTAACAACAAGAAACACCAAATAATTTCAGATGGCGCCCCTTGCAGCTGTGTAATCTACAATAACCCACTTAAACTTCAACAGTTTTATGCAGTGTTAGCAAAAAACTTTCAGCAACGTTGTTAGCGAGGTTTGGAACTTTGCACTCTGCTTTCTTGGTATTTTTTTAAAGATATTGTACACTCTTTTGTTTTATTTTTAGAGGAAATGTAGTTTGTTATACGATTTATTTGAACAGCCACTTATTTAACACTTCAAAAGTTAGTTACAATCTTTATTGCACCGAAGCATAATGATACAGAAAAATAGATTGCAGAAAACAGATTTCAAAGGCGGTCTTATCATAACTGCAATATTTTTCAGGCAACCGAGGTACATAGAGATGTGGAAGATATGTGGTGACCTTGGAGTAGAATAGGATTTGTGACTAGGTAACCATTTTTTCACCCACAGGGAGATGTTGTAACAAATAACTAACAGGGTACAGGCAGCAGCATCCTCTATACAAAGACTGTACTACTCGTATCTACTGCTATCACCAATCCACCAAGACGTGCATTTTAAAGAGATGATAAAGACATTAAAGACAACGTCTTTACTTAAGTTTTTAGTACCTAGATAAACTGTAGATGAGTTATATAGTGTAAAACACGTCAAGTGTACGGGTGAGGGAGCGCTGGAGTACTGTGACACAGGCTCTGCCTTCTTCAGGCTCCAGTCTCCTTTAATCGATATAACACTACCAATTTGTATTTTTACTGTTTATGATTAATGGAGAAAATAAATATAATTTTTACTTTTACTTTTTACATCTCTTGCCTACTTTAAATATTTCCTTTGCACATATGTAGCAGACATGTGCTTAAAGACATAAAGATATTATCTATCCTGACAGTAATAGCATAGGCTATCTCTGGTTGTCTACCTTTTTATGTTTTATGTGCATGTCCCTGCAATTCGCCTGTACTGAGCGTTGAGATTATGGACAAATCATCTCTTTTTAGAAAAAGTGGACAAGGCTGAAGATTGATGAAGATACCTACCTACTTAAAACAATAAAACAATGTTTTGAATTTAACCTTTAGCAAAAGCGTCAAAAGTTTAAAGTTCAGACAAGTCAAAGCTAAGTAATCATTTCTTAAATATGTTTCTTATATAAAGCGACTGTAATTGCCACAAACCATTTGCATAAATCAGTCCTAAAAATAGAAATTTCCTAAAAAGATCCAAAAGAGAACAAAGGGAGGAAAACATAGACATAAGAATATAATAGAGCCGCGCGTGAATTATCTGAATAAAGAAATAGGTTTGTGACGGCGAGTGGTCGGGAAATTGCGAGGCTTTGTGAGAAATAATAAGCCAGATGTTAATTTGACGAGTCGATATTGAACGCATTTCAATTTGGTGGGCCAATACTGCGCATTACGTTTCAGAGAAATCTTGATAATTTTTATGTAAATTATATATAGAATTTTATTATAAGTTGAATGACGAACGAATGACCTATATTTTATAGAAAGGGAGAAAATTTAGTAATAACTGGTTGTGTTAATAATGGCAAGAGATTTTCAAGAAAGTATCAGTTTAATTTTATTTGCTTTTCTTTACATTATTGTGAATTTAGATTTCCTCTTCAGACCCAGAAAATATGACCAAAATTTTTTTTTTAATATAGTCTGACTTTTGCAATCTTCAGGATTTTCATATTCTTTTAATTTTTTCTTTTTATTTGGTTCGTAAACTGGTTGTACCTTATTAACAAATGTTTCAAAGTGAGTACACAAAAAGAAATATATAATGTACGTACAACTTTCTAGGAGCGAACACAGCATGCATACAAAATATATTGGCTCACAGTAGTTCTTTTCTTTGGATTATCGCTTAGCTAGAGTGGAGATGTTGATTTGGTCCGATAATGTCTTTATGTAGCTATTATCTACCAAAAACAAACTGAGACACATTCATTGAACTAAAAATATCACTTAAAAACTTTTCTTTGCAAATTATAAGATTTCCGTAATTCTCCTTTAGATTTTCGCTTAGCTAGCTAATAGAGGTAATGATTTGCCCCGCTAATGTCTTAATGGAGCTAATAACAAGCATAAAAGAACTTGGCTCAAAAATTATGACCTAAAAACTTATTTTTTTCAAATATCCCTGAATTTTTTGCAAATCTTATCAAATCTTCCGGATTCCCATAATTTTCCTTTAGATTTTCGCTTAGCTGGCGAGTGGAGATCTTGATTTGGTCCGATAATGTCTTTATGCAGCTATAAACAAGCGAGGACGCGTGCGGGCGCCGCCGTAATCCGCTGCGATGCGATTTCGAAGAGTGTGTCTTGAGACCTACATAGAGTTGTAAGAAAAAAATGGAATATTTTTTTTATTTGTAAAAATGTTTTTACTTTATTAATGAATTTGTTAACTTTTGCAAGTCAAAAAGAAATATGAATCAATGATTCTAGATTCATTAGACCTCTTCTTCTTATTCTTCTCAACTTCTATTGTTTATTGCAAATAAAAGATTCTTGATTCTTAAAAATATGTAAGGAAAAAATTCTCCGCAAGTGGGATTGGATAGCTTGACCTCTATTATTGCCTATTATTTTAAAGTAAAGTTTTGTAGAATATTTTTGATCAACCCCTACAATAATATCTATTAATGTACGTACTTACCATTGAGACGTATGTATAAAAAGAGATGAAAAAGAGATTGCAAAAACAGAACCATTGTAGATGTGACTTAGCTGAATGCCATGAATTGTGTTGAATGTGAAGTTTGCTATAAAATGTTGAAGTTCTGGAGCGCATTGGTAAACAAGTAAAGCCAGATGCAATAATAATAATTATATGTCCTGGTCACTGAGCTCATCCGTACTTCGGAAGGCAAGTCAAGCCGTTGGTTTCGGCTGTCATCATGAGATAGCAGTCCTCAATCACTTGTTGGCCACTCACACACACGAAAAACAACAAAACAAAAAGCAGTCCTCAAGCTATGTCAGATGCCTTTAGGCAGCTTAAAAAATCTGACAGCATAAGTATTGGCTACTCACACACAAAAAATCAAACAATTAATATTTGTGTCGATTTGTTTATTCGTTACTTCCACAAAAATCCTACCTTCTGCATTTGTTTTTACAGCTCTATATGAGTTCCAAGTTCCGCGGCCCCATTGCTAAGATCTGAAGGAACCTTAAGACCCTTTTTGGGGAGTAAGACGGACGAGTTCAATAAATTGGAGGGCGCGAGTCCGGTGAATTACTCGTACCTACTACACTCGAAGGGAATGTTTGTATAGTCTATCTTTCTTTTGGATGTGTTCGAGGTCATCACTTTTAGAACTGTCTAAAATTATTTGGCATAGGTTAATGGCAACGTATCTTCTGAAGTCAGACTTGACCTGTTCAATATTTTTGACTTTATAACTTTATAAATTGGTACGAGACAAACATGATGAATAAGTTTAGTCATCACAATTAGAGTGGGTTTAAACTTGAGCAGTGCATTTTAGTTTTCTATATCATTTACATCATTTTGTTTTCTAACTTAACCAGCAGTATATAATTGATCTACGCTTATTTGCAAGGCTGTAATCGCTTTAGTGCAGAGTTCACTTTTGTTCCTCATGAAGTTTACTTATGTTTCATCATTTCAGCCGCATAAGGTCCACTGCTGGACATAGGCCTCTCCCAAGGATTTCCAAAATGACCAATCTAGAGCGGCCTGCGTCCAGCGCTTTCCAGCGACCTTAGTCAGATCGTCGGACCACCTTGTGGGTGGATGTCCAACGCTTCGCTTGCCAGTACGTGGTCGCCATTCGAGAAACTTTCTGCCCCATCGGCCATCGGTTCGTCGCGCTATGTGTCCCGCCCACTGCCACTTCAACGAGCTAATCCGCTGGGCTATATCAGTGGCTTTTGTTCTCCTACGAATTTCCTCATTTCTGATTCGATTACGTAGAGAAACACCGAGCTTAGCCCTCTCCATAGCGCGTTGAGCGACCTTGAGCCTTCTTATGAGACCCATAGTAAGCGACCACGTTTCAGAGCCGTAAGTCATCACTGGTAACACACATTGATTATACTTACTTACTTATGTTTATGTGTAGTTTATTCATAACATGCAACAACTTCTAAGAATTGTTCTTATAGTTGGTGCAATGCAATAGTTTCATCTTGATTTCGTTGTCACCTACGATACAAATCGTACAGACGTGTGTACATAAGCGGCGATAAAAATCTTATCCCTACCCTCAAGCGGCACAGGTGACAAGTTTTATTTGGGGCTGCACAGCGCACACCGTTATACGGGCAGGGTCTATCTGCGGCAGTTTGCACTCGCAGGATTTATGGGGTGCTCTTAAGTTCCTTTACTTGGTGAAAGATGTTGTTTGACGAGATGCTTAAGTGTTAAGATGGTGTATGGTGTACAGTTGGAAGTATATTCCAACTGTTGTTTGTCAAATATCTGTTAAATGTAGTATCATATTCTATATTTACATTTAAATGTATTTTTGTATTTCAAGTGTACATGAATAAATTAAATTAAGCCAAGACTATTTAGTTTACTTATTACTGAATTTCTTATTACTATCTTTTTATTATATTCTTACTTACTACGAGTATATATGCTTTTATAAAAAAGAAGCTTTGCACTTCTGTGAGACGGTATTAATATATAAGTCATAATCTCTATTTAAAGCTAGATTCAAGAACGCCAAAACCAATTATTTGATAAAAATTGTAACCAAATCAACTTAAATCTATCCCGTTTCTCCTAAAGTGAAAATGAGAGACTAGTTACAAGACTTGTTAATACAGCCTTTTTGAGGGAAAATCATTTGTCAACTTTATTAAATAGGGCTTGTTATAAGTTTGACGTGTTTGTGTGTCTGTAGATCCTAAAGGGATAGACCGATTTTGATGCGGTGTTTTTTAATCAAAAGCCTTGTCTGTCGAAATGGTTCTTAGCCATGTTCGATGAGAATTGGTTCTGCCATTCAAAAGTTATTGAGGATGAACGCTTAAAAGTTGGTAGTTTTTAACTTTTCTAACAAATAAACTTGTTCATATTTATGCCATGCCGAATACTGTATTAAGCGATACAAAACAAATTCTCGACAGAAGCTGAAAACTATACCTAAGTATATCTGTTTAAACATAGAAATTTGTTTTTAACACGTATCTTGAATTATTTCCTTCAACGTTCCCGGCTATCCTATTACTTATTTATAGCCAGGACAAGCCTTATCCCTTCCCAGGGCTGCCACAAAGGGCAGTAATCTTCTTACAAGAACCTATACATTCAATTAAGGGACCCCAGTCTGCATTGTTAATTCCATCTGGAATTCCAAGGTTTTTCAATAAAATATTAAGCGTTCCTGAGAGGGATCAGCCTTACTTATCCCACTGTCCCAACGGTGGGGTGTCGGATTTAAAGTCCACTTAATTGTATGGATGTAATGTTTTTCTTCGGGAAGATTATAAGAGATTTAACGTCGATTCTGTTTTTTTTTATTGCTTGCGTATTAAGAGTGGTTTTTTATTGAGATAAGTAACATTTTTATGTTCTTTTCATGTCAATTATAAAGATTTTGTTAATGCTTGAACACTTGATTCTGTCTATATTTAAGAGCTATGCTCTTGTCGGTGGAATATGAATTTTCTTCCATGTTTCTTTCTCATCTGTTTTGCATGCATCTTTTCTTTGCTACTCTGTTCAGGACCTTCACATTTGTAAGCTTTTTATGTATATTTTATTTTCCTTTTGACATGATTAAGATTTGCACTTTTTAACATTTGTCTTTTCTTCGAGACCAGCATTAAAGAAAGAGGTCTCACTAACAGGAGAAGGTAGTAAAGCAGGTAGCTGCCGCCAGGTGCTTACTAGTTTGGCCGGTAATTCGTGTGGTCATGCAGCACGCCTGGTGTTCCAGGCGTGCAGGCTATGGGAACCAATTAGCATCAGTTCCGCTGTAAACCTTTTTGACAACTTTCATTTACAATATTAGAGGATACAAAAATAGGTCGACCTTCACCCACTTAGTTCGTTCGACTAGCAAGTGGGTGAAGTTAAAAAAATATATAATAATTTAAAATTAGTAATGACTATATTTTTTACGGCAGCCCTATGATACAGAACTACCAATAGGCTCTCGCTACACTAAATTGATAGCTACGCGATAGCAGTTTAATTTTAAATTTAATAGGACATTACGATATAGTAAGTGCGTTATGGTGGTTATAACACACGAGGCGGAATTTCAGCCCGAGCCGAAGGCGAGGGCGTAAGGAGCTGAGTGTGTTTAACCGATATACGCACGCACGTATATCGTACGACGTTTTTCAATATACTTGCGAGGTAAAATATCTAATAAACTGATATTTTCGATTTTAAATAAACTCAACCATAAAACTGTGATGCACACTGTTGCTTTCCCGCCGTTTTACTTTTAAAAATCAGCACGGCGCGCGGCCTACTGGACTGAAAAAACAATTTGAAGCATATGTAAGATACAAAGATAAATATTGAAACAACGATGACGTTCGATGTCTGATTTATTCTTTTTCTTTGTCTAACCTTCACCTTATGTTATCTAACTATCACGCTTACACAAAACTGTCAATTTTTCTTACTCTCTCATTCATACTGGATTTACAATTAATTCTGTCCCTTTCTTTTGCAATAGCAAATCGTGAGTTATAGAAATATAACTTCACTATTTGCGTTTCGAACACACGCGTGTTTTATGGGCTGCTTTATATACTCGTATCTAAAACCGGTGAAATTAGATCGATTTTACGAGCTAGGGTGTTGAAAATAAACTTAACCATAAAACTTTGGTGCCCACTGTTGCTTTCCCGCCGTTTTACTTTTTAAAAACAGCGTTGGGCGCTGCCCACTGCCTGGAACCTAGCAGCGGGCCAGTTCGAAATAAAATAAAAAACAATTTGAATCATATGAATAGCAAATAGTGCGGTTATAGAATATAACTGCACTATTTGCGTTTATAACACACGCGTGTTTCATGAGCTGCTTTATACTCGTATATCTAAAACCGGTGAAATTATATCCACTTTATAAGCAAATGTTTTGAAAAGTTTATAATGTCTTGTTATTAAACTGGTCGTCGCATCGCTATGCTAATTAAATGTAGCGCAAGCTTATTGGTACGGGTATATGTTCAGGAACATATTATATTTGATAAAATATGATTTTCATCCGGTAAGCAGATGGGTGAAGGTCGACCTATATTCGGATCTTTGACTATAAAAAAGCGGGATCAATGATCTTAACCTTCGAGAAAAGTATAAAAAAGCCACCGTTATCGGACTATCCTTTCATTG
The DNA here is from genome assembly GCA_963576875.1 of Acrobasis repandana. Lineage (NCBI taxonomy): Eukaryota > Metazoa > Arthropoda > Insecta > Lepidoptera > Pyralidae > Acrobasis > Acrobasis repandana. The sequence continues at coordinate 881,254 of OY756230.1, read as the reverse complement.
AGATTCAACACGCGGCGCTTGGAGGCTATCACAATAAAAACGTCATTGCCAGCCACTATGTCACCGTTTGAGAATAATATTACGTTTTTTTGACGGCTCTAAAGATAACTGATGATGCTGGGTTGAATTTATTGTGGTGAGTAAAAGGAAAATCTTTGTATTTTAATGTTTTAGGTTTGTGTTTCTGACGTTGTAAATTTTGTTTTGTATTTTTTTTAGTTAACAGCAGGCACATGGTTAATATTTTATTTCTTTACAATTTTTGCATAAAAAAGGGTGCTTTATTCAAAACTTTTACTAAAAGTTTTAAGTAAGGGATACGTTTTCATAAAATAAACCGGATAAGCGCCTCGTACGTGAAGGATTGTACCTCCATGCAATGTTTTAGAACGCTGAAAAAAACACGTTTTTGTTTGACGACATCCTATCAATTTTAACTTTAATTTATTTTTAGTATTTGTTGTTATTGCGGCCACAGTAATACATAATCGATGAAAATTTTAAGTGTCTAGCTATTACGATTCAAGAGACAGAACCATGTAATAGATGGACGAACAAACGGATAGACTGCGGAGTCTCAGTAATAGGTTCCCGTTGGCTGTTGGTTCTTCGGGTACGGAACCCAAAAAACATTTCGTAGTTATCTTTGACTGTTAATTACTGAATATATTTTAGCTTACAATGAGAATTAGTTGAACAACTTTTATTATTTAAGCTGAAGTATTACCACAGGCCGGAATCTCCTAAGGTACGCGCAATATGCGTCACCCAGGCGTCCCCGTTCCCCGTCCCCGCACCTCTCCCCCGTTTTCGCCTCGATTCTCACGTTGGCCGTCAAGAACCGGGGGAGAGGTGCGGGTGCGGGGAACAGGGACGTATATTGCGCGTACCTTAGAAGAGTCCCTTCTGTTTACTCTTACTGTATTCTGTGGTATTACACTCTTTCGGGTCATTGACTACACAATGGAAAATCATTCACATTTTCTATTACAACTTTTTCTGCTTACAATATTTTCTTAAAAATCACGGATGTTACAAATTACTTTTTCAAATGGCCTTACCATTTTTTTCAACTTTCAAGTTTGAACAACAAGGTTCAAAATAGATGTATAAAGTTACCCTATAGTTTCGGTACCCCTTCCATTTGAGTGTGAACTAAAAAATCAATTTACGATGCAACATTTTGTCATATGACAAACAACTTTCTTGGGAATATATTGTTGGCTATGTTTATTTTGTGTAAAGTCACGAACTTTAATAGTGTTTTTTACCGTTTTTATTCCTTACTAAATAGAAGCTATATCAGATGCCTTTAGGCAGCTTGAAAAATCTTCAGCTACGATTACATACTGGGGACGCTTTTTTGAAATCACCAGTCACATTACGAATTGTTTGTGCTAGCGCTTCCTAAAAGGCGCAGTTTTGAATCGGTCATATGCGAAGGATTTACGGCCCTAGATACGAGTCCGTTAAATCCTAAGCTTAGTTTTTCGTTTTGTTTATTTCTAATCGTAACTCTTCATCTAACAAGTTTGAATCAAAGGGTGGTGTTTTGATTGCTTCATCTTCATCAATCTAAACGAGTCCACTGGTTTTCATAGCCAATTGAGTGGCGGTGGGTGCCTAAAGACGCCCCACTACTAAAAAAAACCACAGTCCGCTTAATAAATATCACTTTATCAGTACAGTAAATATAAATAAATAAATATAATTATATTAGGACAAATCACACTGATTGAGCTAGCCCCAAAGTTAGTTTTTAAACTTGTGTTATGGGATAGTAACTCAACGATACATAATTTATGATAAATATATGTTATGTTATTTTCATCTATATAAACACCGAAGACCCAGGGAAATTTGTAAAAGGGCAATTTTCCAACTTGCCATTGCTGGACATCGAACCCAGAATTTCGGATTGACGGACGACTAGCGTATTAACCATTACACCACGGAGGTCGTGACAATGGCTATCCACTTTAACTATTTCACATATCGTCCATGAGGATGACCATTTATAACACTAAACTATACTAATTTCACATTATGAAATCCAGTACAATCAATTTTCAAAATAAATTAAAGCAAACGAACCCCTGACTTTCCGCCAAAAACTCAGCACTTGAGCATTTTCTTCAACAACGTCAACTTACAATTTAAATGAAGTTAAAACAGCCAAAATGGAGTCCCACATTTGCAGTCTCATTTAAGCCAAAATAAACACGCTTGAAGTTAAATTAGCAGCGTCTGTTTGTGTTAACTTAGACTTGTTTAAACCGGGATTAAGACGTCGGACTAACTGCAGTAATTATTAGTTAGTGCCCGCTTTTTAAGTGTTCGCGTAACGCAGCCAAGGTGGAGGCGTCTGTATCATGTGAGCTGAAGACTGTGAGAAAGAGACGCACACAATGACTATTTTTTGTAGAGAAAATGAAGTGGTTTGCCATTGCTTTCTCTGTTTCACACATTAGACTTAATAGGTAAAAAGTCATTTTAAATAAAGTTCATAAATAAGGTGTCTACGATATACGCAGGAAGAGAAACAACTTATCTATTATATGTTTATTTTTACCAAACTCGCATGGTCAAACAAATATCTATTGACGAGGCGTTTTCTGTTCTATTTTTTGCATATAATCTCAATAAACAACCGAAACAGGTAAAAATAGTCACATAACTTGACTGACCTTACGAGCTCAAGATAGATGGCTCATTATCACTAACGGAACAGTACTTCTCTCCCGGTTTATCCTAGGTTTGTTTATTGTCTGTGAAAGCCATTACCGGACTGGATAAAGATTTTGGAGCCTCGATGATCCGAATTTAATGTATAATCTAAGCTTTGACAGTTCACTTTTTATATCATTTATTGCAAATTACTAACACCAATAGTATACTAATAGTATATGGCGTAAAGGTAATAGTTTTAAATCGAGGGCGCTACTTTGAATCCAGAGCGAAACACAGTTTCATTTCAAATTTATAATAGTCATCCACGTAAAATGTGTTGTATTCCAATTTTAAAAAATTACGACGCCGTTGCCTATATTTTATAATTTTAAAACTAAATTCTTCTTTTTTTTTACTGAATGTCAATATTATTTTTGATAATACATTCATGTTCGGTTTTCAAATGTGTTTTAACGCCAAGGGAATTTACTTTTTACTTTTTAGTGAATTAACAGTGACTTTAGCCCCAAATATTTGGGATGAAAACATCGTTTTTCGTCTTTTTTTTTTCTTTTTAGACTTCTGTTACGTAAATTGCATCAGGTTCTTATTAAGCCTTAAGTCGATAATATTAGGTGATATAAGTATGTTAACAAAGAACATTTTCAACAGACAACTGGTGTGCAGGTACAGGTCTAACAAAGAGCTATTTTGTAAAAATAGAGGATACACCGCATATCACTGTTTTGTCCCGTTCAATTGTAGCTATCTCCATAAACTTCATTTAGTCGCGTGCCAGCTCTTATACGCGTAGTACTTTCAAAAGTTTATAGAAAAGCTGCAAAGACCATAAGAAAACATGATAAACAAAATTTAAAAATGCCTTGGTGTGTATTACAATACTGTAAGAATAATTCAAAGAACACGACAAAGTGTAGAGAAATAACTATCCATCGATAAGCAGATTTCATTATTTGAAAATTAAATACGTTTGACAAAATTCACGCCGCCATATATTCTAAAATGGAACAGGGGCCAATTTTTGAGATAGCTTGTCTATATATTCTAGTCAATGGTAGCAAACACTAAGTCAGTGTTTGTCTTTATTGCGCTCCCATTTCGTTCAACACGTTACTGCTACACATACGATGTTTTTACGATCTCAACTTTAAAAAAAACTCCCTAAGTCCCCACACTCCACACTGCAATCTCACAAACATGCAGAGGGCTGGCCCGTTGTGCGTAACTCATTGTGTGTGACAGTTTGTTTAGAATATGTGCGATTTGGTAACATATTCCGGCTAATAGCGGTACAAATAAATCAGGTACTAAATGTATTTGTGTTGGTATCATTTCTTTTACATTGACATCTATATAAACATGCGTGCATGCGAGCGTAGGGATAAATACGTGTACCTAATTTATCCCTAATGCCTCTTTTAAGCAAGACTCAAAGGCCACTTTTAGCGTGACGGTGGGAGAGAAAGTGGAAAAAGGAATTCAAATAGTGATAGGTTGCTAGCTAACCTATTAACATGATGAGAAGTTTCACTCTGAAAACATAAATTAAAATAAATCAGATAAAATTAAAGTTTTTAGTGTCCATTTACTAGCCAGTCTTAGTTTGTACTTCATTTACCAAATTTTGGATTGAATGATTTAACAAAATACGTAAGCTATTTCTGTTTAATATACTAAGCTATTTTGCCCAATCTTCCATTCTGGTCTAGGGGAAAAGAAAAACCTTAGAATGAACCAGCTTCTAATCTTCCCGCGCAGATCGTATTAGAAGCCATATCGAGGGAATGGGCAAAAATGTTAACAGGCGATGGGGCTAGCAACCCATCACTATTTTTAAATTTGAAATTACTCCGGCTGTATTCAGCATTTCACATATAGGTACTGGGCGTGCTAATGTATGTGTATTAGAAGCGTACTACTTGTATAAAAGCAAAGTAATTAAACTGAACTAAGTAAAACAAAAACTTCACAAGTAGTTTAACTATCCTAATGAGTTTCCATATCCAGGAACAAAAAGGGACAATTTGTGCGAATTAAGTTTACATTTTCTCATTACCAACTTTTTAGGGGTAACCTATTCGAAAGAAAGTTTAAAAGCAATTGCGCGACGAGAAAGGCCTTTGTCCAAGGTCAAAGGCCGGGAAACGATGGTAATGAAATGGGTGAAGTTTTAATGAAAAGAACTGACTGATTATTTCGAGTACAGTGCGTGAATTTTAAGTAGGGGTTTAGAATTCAAAGTTGGTACAGGAAAAATTGGATGGAACTAAAGGAATTAATTGGATAGGGAGCTGATTTTAGATTTTGATAAATGGTTACGTGTCCAATTTCAAAGTTTAGTTTGGAGCCTTTTTTGATGGTGCTTTTTCGATCGATATAACTTTGTGTTGCATTAAGAAATTTCTTCTAAAAACATATTCTATAGAAATATGACGTTATTTTTGCTCTTCTTAGTTATTCGGATCAGTCAATCAGAGGTAAATAGCATGGAAAAATTGCACTATGCAATATGACATCTTTATCCCTAATGGGGCAGAAAGCATTTTGGGTCTCCCGGCTCTAAGCAGACAGAGCCTAGGGCCGCAAGACTCTAAGGCCACTTTTAGCGTGATGGTGGACGAGAAGGTGGAAAAAGGAATCAAATAGTGATGGATTGCTAGCTGCATTGCCTATTAACATGATTCACATTATTGCCCATTCCCTCGATCGGCTTTTACGAGGGAAGAAAAGCCGATAGTACATTCCAAGTATTTTCTTTTTTCTCGGACCACCAGGACCAAGGGTATTTTATCCCAAAGGGAATTAAAACGGTATTATAACAATATATTTTAAAGGTAGTTTATCTGATTTAAGTTGTTTTTAACATGTTTTTAACCCAAACGAAAACTATGTTCTCAGATATTTTCTTTAAAAAGTTAGACAAGTTAAAAGATATATTGTTTTAGAAACCGCGTCGTTGGGAAGTAGCACCAGGCAGGCCTTGTCTGGCGATAAAACTGGATTTTATTACTGGCTCGCTGAAGGCTATTTGTCTGCTGCACTAGTGTTCTGTCTAAATTACAAGCTACAGCGAGTTGAATCAAGAATCAAATATTTATTCAGTAAAATAAGGTCTTCGCAGGCACTTTTACACGTCAATAATTTTAATGTACATTACGTGTAATGTTTATTTTAGTTATTATTATTATGATAGTCTTTATTAAATCGTCGTGTCGTGGCAGATTTTTCATAGTGATGTATTTTTACATTACTTAAATAATTACAATATTTAACTTAAATATTATATTTCTTCTAGAACAGATAAGAACATACTTATAGATATAATAAAAAATAAGATTAAAAAATTGCAACCCGAATACGGATAGCAAACTCAAAAGTAGAAAACAAGTTTTTTCTAGTGTTTCATCTTTTGGCATTTTACATCAACAACACTGCAATATTTATAAAGGCCATGGTAGTGCGTTATGAAGAAATAAATTGATAACGCACGACCACGGCGTTTTATAAATATTGCAGTGTTGTTGATGTAAAATGCCAAAAGATGAAACACTAGATAAAACTTGTTTTTTACTTTTGAGTTTGTTATCCGTAGTCGGGTTGCAGTTTTTTAATCTTATTTTTTATTTAGGGTTCCGTAGTCCACGAGGAACCCTTATAGTTTCAACATGTCCGTCCGTCCGTCTGTCTGTCCGTCCGAGCTCGTACTCCGCCGCTACTGCACCGATTGTCACGAAAATGGTGGAGAAATAGATATTGAAGTTCTAAAAATTGGTTTTTAAAATTATGAAAAAAATATTTTTTTTCAGCCCCCTCCCATACAACGAAAAGTGAATTTAAAAAATTAAATTGGACTAACCCCAACGTGTGGGGTATCGTTGAAAAGGTCTTTTAAAATGCAACAAAAACTGCTTTAAAACTATGTAGATCAAACCCCCCAGTCTTGAGATAATCTAATACAAAGTTAAAATTTGAGGTGTCCCCCCACCGTAACTTTTAAAAGAAGTTACTAAAATAATTCTAAAAAAAATGTGGTATATACCTCAAAGTATTTACTTTCAATTAAAACTATAGCGGTCTCGGTATCATAGATAGTTATTTTTTAATACATCATAAATCGTAAACCGCAATTTACCTTTAGAACTTTTATATTGTTACTTGCTGCTACGGGACCCTTCATGGACGAGTCCGACTCGCACTTGGCCGCTTTTTATTCTTGTCCTAACCTTACCTTATCCATGTCTCACTTAAAACTGTAAACAGAAGGTAGTTCATAAATTTGAAGGATTATCAAAGGTATTGATAGGCCTTCTTATCTATAATTTAAGAACAACGTTCTTGTCGGTGGAGTAGTTTCCATGTCTACCCCTCTGGAGTCATCTTTTTGACCTCCCTATATGACATGGCGTCAACTTTCTCCTTTACTTGATCTATAAATGCTCTTTTCACAAAGACAAAATTTTCAATGATATCTTCGTTAAATTTCCTTTGAAATGATTTATTTAAAATGGAGGCAGCATATCCCGGTTTCCAGACCCGGGAAATTCATGTATGGCCTATAAACAAGTCGCGTAACAAACATCTTTTCTTTGACATTTCTTCGTTCTTCTAATAGATGTCGCTAGTAGTATCATTTTAACGTTAGGATATTTTTAATTGAGTTTTAGGGGCTTTGTTTTTATTTATTTTGGACTAAGTTTTTTTCTGTTAAGCTCAACATTTGCTCCTCTTTCATTTGACACCCCACTTGATATAGAAACAAAAAAAAAATTTTTTTTACTAGCACTTTGTGTTATGTAACTTTCGTTATATAATATTTTTGCACACAAAATGTAGCCTATGACACCCATACGATAATGACGAATCGATTGACATCTCTTTTGTAAAAATTGGATGAGTGGTTTGGATGCTACGGTGGAACACACATAGGGGTGGCGCAAAAGTAAAGACCCTATTTGGTTCAGCTATAACATTTTTTCTAAATTAGAAAACTAGATTTAGGTTTTTTTAAATGTATATTTGTGCCATTAAATTTCGTACCATTAGGATTTAAAGATGATGTCTTTTAAATGGTGACCTCCAGAGTTGATACACATTTGAGCCCTATTTATGACATTTTGCATAACTTGCCGTAACACTTCCTGCGATATGTTCGTTATTTCTTGACGAATGTTTTCTTTTAGAGCTGCGAGAGTCTGTGGCTTGTTCACATACACCCGAGATTTCAAAAAACCCCAAAGAAAGAAGTCTGGACTGGTCAGATCGGGTGATCTTGCAGGCCAAGGCAAATCGCCAAAACGAGAGATAACTCGGCCTGGAAAAGCGTCCCTCACTAAGTCCATAGTGTCGCGCGCTGTGTGTGCCGTAGCGCCGTCTTGTTGAAACCAGATGTGCTCCAGCCCCAATTCGTCCAAACTGGGTATCAAAAACTCTCGTAACATGGTTCTGTAGCGTTCTCCAGTGACAGTTATCGCATTGCCTCCAGCGTCTTCGAAAAAATAGGGTCCGATCACTCTGTCAACACAGATGCCACACCATACAGTAACTTTTAGTGGGTGTAGAGGTGTTTCTTGAATAATGCGCGGATTATCAGTGCCCCAGAACCGAGTATTCTGCTTATTGACATGCCCTGAGAGATGGAAATGCGCTTCGTCACTCATAACCAATTTTGAAGGAAAATCATCCTCTTCAAGGTTGAGGTTTATGACGCGCTGGCAGTAATCTAGACGAGCTCGGTGGTCAGCAGGCAGCAGCTGATGAGTCATTTGAGTTTTATACGGGAACATCTTTAAGTCTTTCACCAAAATACGCTGCAGGGTCCGTCTGGAAATGCCCAATTGCGTGGCACGTCGCCTCGTTGATGTTTCTGGACACTCTTCCACATCTTCGCGCACAGCATCGATATTTTCAGCTGAACAGCCTGTTCTTGGTCTCCCAGACTTAGGTCTATCCAATGTTGAGCCAGTTGCTTCAAGGCGTGTGGCAAAGCGTCGAATTGTGCGACCAATCGGTGCCGGACGGTGGTGAAATCGTCGACGAAATTCACGTTGTGTTCTTATCACTGATGAATTATTCCGTAAGAACATTGACACAATTATTCCACGTTCTTGGGGAGTAAAACGGTCCATGTTTATTTTCAGTGTATTTTACATTTGTTCACTACACAATTTTCAACAACAGAATGACAGAAAATGTCATATAAAAAAAATAAAAGTATTTTCTTTAGTGCCAGTACTTTTGCGCCACCCGTACATACATACAAAGACTGCTAAAATCATTACCCTTCTCCCTGCCGTAGTCGGGTAAAAAATATATTTACTCGCTTTCTCTTGTGTTGTAAAACCTAATTTTCATGTTACTGCAAACTGTACTAAGAATAATACGGTGCCGGCTGTAAAAATACACTATACCCGTTTTGTTGCGAAGCAAAAATTTTTTTTGCGAACTACTTGCCTGCTGTGATGTTACTTTATCCTTAGAGAAACAGCCAGAGGTGGGAAATAAAATATGATTTTAACGCGGGGTAGTCTTAAAATTGTTTGGATGTTTCTTTTACGATTTAAAACATGTTAAGAGCACCTTACATTGATTAGGAAACTTTTGAATTGTTATTGGTAATTAATTAGTGTATTATATGGCTCTGATTGTACAGAGAGGATCGAGCTCTTGCAGTAAAGCAGTAAAAAAACCTAATGATGATAAACTTCTAAACCTTTATATTTTTTTTTCAAGTTTATATTTTGAAACTAAAAAAAACTATATGCCTAGACATATGCAATTTTTTGAAATTACAAAGTACTGCCGAAATCTAACATGTTATTTCAAAATAAAAGATAGACTATGTTTGTATTGAAAAGTATAGGGTAGTAGGACTCTTAGTACAAAAATATAAAGTAAGAGGTTTTTAGTGGATAGACAGAGTTTAGAATAGAATAGAATAGAATAGAATAAAACTTTATTTGAATTGAAACACACAATCTTAACAACAAAAATAAAAAAAACATAAATACAGAAATTATAATAAGTAGGTACATAAAAGAAAGAAAAAATAAAAGAACATAATAGCCAGTGTGAGTTCAATTCAAAAAGGTCATAGGCTCAGTGTAAACCTTTACTCACGCACGGATGTAAGTAAAGCACTGGTTTTCTGCTATGTGAATGAAGTGATTGACGACTATTTTGGAACAGAACAAAAAAATAATACTTAATTAGAATTAAAATAACAGTACTGTGTGGCAAATATACTGAAATGTATATCAATTGAAACCATTTTAAGTAACATTTTTATAAAAACATAAATATAACGTGTTGCTGTAGAAATGGTGTTGATATGAATGATGTGTAATTGTTGTGTGGTGGACAGTATATGTATGTCGGGTATGTGTAATCAGAGCAGCTAGTCTTCTACACAGCAAAATCCGCTGCCGACCAACCTCGTGGTAGTTTATGATAAAATACTGCCTGTATTTAGTTATAAATTCTGTCTTCCACAAAGTCCTAAGCATCAATTACAGCATTTGTCTGTTTATTTGTTTGTTCAGTGGATAATGTTGTTTATTTGTTTGTTGCAGTGGAAGTCGCGGTGGGGAGTTGTCACGAAGCTGTCGCCCGCTGCAGGTGAGATGAAGTGTCCTTATTATCTTGTCTAATGTTTTTTATCGTTGCACAATTGACATACGGATATTTTAATAGTCAGCTATTCCCCAGTAGTGTTCTTCAGTAATTTTAAATCAAACTTTAACGCACGAAAAGTTAATTAAATATCAGTTCACTATAATTATCAGAATGCATAAAAATAGACATTATAGAACTGGCATTTTATACATATTTGTAATAGGATCTTAGGAATTACTAATGTAAGATTTTAGTGGCTACCACACTACAATTCTATGACAGTGTAGTAAGTAGGTAGTGGTAACTATATTTTCATGTCTAAATCTCAAAAACGAGTGCTTACAATACATTTAATAAGCCCATAAATTTTGCGTTTAAATTCAGCTTTACATTTCGACAAACAATTTATTTTGTAAACACAGCCACGTCACTGCCTACGAACATTATCATACGATCTACAACATCATTAGCGATGATACCATCGAATACAGTTGCTTTAAAGTATTTAGTGTAGTTCTTACTATGTGCATTATTAATAACTTTTTTATTAAATGCTTGATTTATAATTTTAATTACTTTAGTAAATTATGCGGCTCTTACCACTTTGCATATAACGTCACCGATCTAAATAAAATCTTCATTCACCAGGATACTCCATGCAGATCATCGCAAAATCTTATTACACTTCCCTTAAGGCGCTCATCACACCGCAGCCGTAATGTTGTGCAATCACAATTGTAGCATCACATCCGTGCGGTGATTCCACGGCATTAACAGTTCCGTGCTAAGTAGTACCAGATTGAGGGGCGATACGGAATAGGCGCAGTGAGGTTGTGATATGGTGTAAGTCAGAAAAGAACTATTGTTAAATATTGGCAGCGATTATAAAACAATCCGTACAGTGATTTTTGACGGTGACATTTGTGCGAATGAATATTTCCTTGTTATGGAATAGGAATAAGTAGCGTGGTTTTTGGATATTCTGGTATGCTGGTTTTGAGCTAATCCAACCGAAATCATTGTTTCAAAACAAACAATCTGTCGACCAACAGTTTATTATTAATATGTCAGCGAGGTCAAAATAAATTTCCTTTTTTGTTGTGAGCGAACGCATCCATCCATACGATATGAAATTGTCTGAACCTCAGATCCCATATCTCTGATCTGAACGCATGCATTGCATCACACGATGCGCGTCGACCAATGGGAGCGCAGCCCGATGGCAGGAGATAGCCATCTTGATAGTTCATTACTCGGGCGAAATCTGACGGATCACATAATTTTCATTAAGCGTTGCTTTTGTTTTTGGATTGTTAAAATTAGAAAGATGTTTGCTGCGATGCGCAGTGGCTGTTTTGGAGTAGTAGTAAATAATCTGCGTGAATGGATTGTTGAAGTTGTAGCCTTAGTAACAGGAAAATTGGGATTGTTGCAGCACCGTCGTGCGAACTGCTTATGATGTCCAGGACTCAGGACATTTACTGGTTTGATTGTGGTTATTGTAATGAAATTTGACTGGTATACCAATCTATTACAATCACGTCGTTAAATATAATACAATTTATTGCACAAAAAAACATGACATATTTATCTTAAAAACTAGGAAATGCGCAAAATTAAAAGTCCTAGGCTCTCTCTGTCCTATTAAGGATAAAGACGTGATTGTGTATGTGTTCCTTTCGTATAAAACCATTACTCTGGTGTCTTTTTTCAACATTTTAAAGTTAATATCTTTGTTTTTGTATACTTGCCACTCGTAACCTATTGCAATGTCAGCTCTTTATAGGAGCTCCTTTAGTTTTTTCTTATCTGTTTTTATTAAAAAAATTGAAAATCTGTTTCGTCTTTAACATGAACCACAAACATTTTACTTCCCCTTCTCTTTCTTAATCCGATGTTCATGAAATATTTCCTATTATAGTGGAATTTTGTAGGTCATTACAAGGGTGTCAGACGTTTATATTAATCTTTATGTTTAATCGTTATTTTGTTTAGTCAGCTCATAAGTTAACCACAAAATATGTTAATTACGGAAATGACCCTTCTTAATTTATTATAGACGTTTATTAAGTCTAATAGAATGTGAATATATGATTTGATTTGATTTGATTTATCCAAACTACGTGTATACATAATTTTTATAAATATATGCTATAAAATAAAAAGGAATAAATTTAAGCTATAATTTTTTATACGGCCTTTTGTAATACGGCCAAATTTATTTACAAAGTGGAAGGGGCATACCCGTAATAAATCAAACTACGGGCTATACTGTATCACGTTAGTATAATGAAATTAAAATAACAGTCAAAAAACAAAAAAAAATCGACATTCCTATACAAATCGTCCGGGCGATGTATGGAAATGCCGAAATTTATTTTTGTTTTTTGGCTGTTATTTTAATTTATTATATTATAATAGTATAACATTCAATTCTATACTCTATTTATTGCGTGGTTCATAAGTCAGGTTAGAACGGACGGGAAATGTAACCTGTTTAAATGGTAATCACGCCATTGTTACGATAACCTTTACAAGGCTAGTGTTAACTGTTGTAATGTCAATTGGTTTTTCTTTTTATTTTATAATTAGCAGTTTATAAAATAGTTTGATTTATTAACAGTCTAAATTCTCGTTTTATGTCTCAACAAAAACTGTGGGGTGGGTCCGATTCACAATTTGGTAACTCCTAGTTTGTAAAACTCTTCATACTATTATACGAGTATATACAATTTGCAAACTAATATTGCGTAAACTAATATTGAGAAAGTAAACGTGCGTTAGGAAAAGCTTTTCTTCCAAAATGATCTGGAAAGGGAAAAACTTAGAATGAACCAGCTGCATTTTTTTCCGCGCAGAACGTAGAAGCCGATCAAGGGAATGGACATATTACTATTTTAATTCCTTCAACCTTCCTTCTCGCCATTCATCACGCAAATGTGGCCTTTGAGTCTTGCGGCCCTGGCCCCTGTCTAATTAGAGTCGCAAGACTCAAAATGCTCTGTCTGGCCGTTAGGGATAAAGATGTACGAATACAAATGAACATCAGGAAATTCAAAACATTCAGGGACCTTATTTAAGACTAAAGAATTTCTTAGAACTTAAAAATCAAAATAATCGGTTTTTTTTATCGAGTTTACACACATATGTGCCCCAGAGGTTTCCGTAATATAGAGCTAGACAAAAGTATAAATTAGACCCGTTGCATTTACTCCCTCATCCCCTGCGTACCTTGAAACCCGGGCGAGTCGTATCTCAGCACGCCAGCAATGCGTCCGACCGGACTTTTTAATTTGTTCCGATATTTACGACCGGCGCCGATGAGCACGCGGCTACAGAGGAAAATGACTAGAGGTTAATCCTGTAAGCGCCGTCTGGTTTTCAACCACTACATGTCTTCCGTGTTGACTTAAGGCTCTGAAACGTGGTCCCTTGCTATGGATCTCATAAGAAGGCTCAAGGTCGCTCAACGCGCTATGGAGAGGGCTATGCTCGGTGTTCTCTACGTAATCGAATTAGGAAATTCGTAGGAGAACAAAAGTCACTGACATAGCCCAGCGGATTAGCTCGTTGAATTGACAGTGGGCGGGACACATAGCGCGACGAACCTATGGTCCATGGACCAAAAATAATTTCAAATAGCGACCAGGTACTTGCAAGCGAAGCGTAGGACACCCACCGCAGTAGGTAGTCAGATGATCTGACCGAATGCAATCCAAAATGACCGATTTACAGCTTAGAGACCAAGTCTCAAATCAGCCGTTTGTAAAGCTTTTCGCACAATGGTTTTTTCCTACTTCACTTCCTACTTTACTTCGTCGTCTTTCATCAATGAAAATATTGGAAAAACATAATTTAGTCACATGAATTAATGTTGTTTGTTTTTCGTGTGTGTAAGTGGCTAACACTGGTACCAGATTTTTCAAGCTAGCCTAAAGGCATCTGATAAAGCTTGACAACGGGCATACAATGATGACAGCCAAGACCAACGGCTTAACGTGCTTGCCGAAACACAGAGGAGCTCGAGAAATTTGTATGCCACTTGGGATCACTCATTCAAGTGCAAACCACGCCTGAGGTTGCTCAACTTGAATGTCCTACTGAACTTCGTATTTTAAAATATCAATGTACTGTATTCAATTGCGTAAGCGCTAGTTATTCGCACCCCCACCGAGCCAATGAGATCCACATGAATGTGATAATGTTCGTAGATGAGATAAAAAGTTGGATTGCCCGCGAACTAAGTTCCGAGTCTAGAAGTAACGAGAAAGCGGAGATAAATCAAACGTTACGCATAATTCGCGCCGGAAAGTTTCAGTTAGATTCTGTTCATAATTTACGGCTGAGGAATCCTAATTTTTAGAGTTCCTCATCCGAATAGCTAAAATGGATTTATAGGATTACAGTTATTATAAAATAGTTTCAACGTTGATTTAACTGGTATTTTTTGTTAAAAATTCCAATTTTTAGGGATTGTATTACACTGAAAGTGGATAAAACTGCTTAGAAATATATAAATACATACAAGCTGTCACCAACAATATTTTTGGTCTGTTTTTTAAGTTTTTTTTCCAGATATGAATAATATTATAACAAAATTAAAATATTATTTAAACCAATTTTTTTGTTACAAATCAAACGATACTTCGTTTGTTTAGAGCGCGATGTTTGACACAATATCTGTGATATTTTAGTAATTTATTTTAATATCTGAGACATCAAACTTTTTTCTTAAGAATAAAAGCTTTTTTTAAGGTTTTACGAAGCCACAAAATTGATTTTGCGTGATTTAATGTTCAAACTACAATTTTATTAACTACAGAACCATTAACGCTAACCGACGCACGCTTTCCAGGTTTATTTCTCAGTAACCTGAACTTGCAAATTGTAAGAAATTCGTATTATCAGGAAATTTATCCGATCGTAAATTTCAGATATGATATAGAAGTGAAAATAAGAGAAAGCTTTTAAAGAAAGGGAAAAGTTTTCGAGAAGGGATTCTCATACTGAGATATTTTGGTTCAATCACACAAATCAAAAGAATGGTGAAAGTATATCTTGTAAAAAATAAAAATACATAACAGTTTTTTTTTTATAAAATTTAGTAATTTTTTTTCAAAGATATTAGTTACATTTTAATATTTGTATCAAACGGTCGGATCGAGTCAGAAATAATACCGTTCCATAACGGAAGTGGTAGATGTTGGCAAAAAGACGAGGTTGAAGTAGGATTGGGCTGGTCATGTCTCTCGTATGCCACATAAAGGTAGGCCCATAATGCCACTGTCTGGGCTCGGACAGATGGCAAGAGGAAAAGAGGCAGACCTAGAACGATGTAGTCAGATGAACTGAGAAATTATGAAGGGGACTGGAAAGAGAAGGCAAAGAACAGATGAATGGAAGCTAAAAAAAATGTTGATGAGCTGAGTTAACTGCCACGTATCTGTATTATGTCGACCATCACTTTACGCCTTGTATTTATTATTTAGGGAAAATATAAAAGCCATTGACTAGCTCTAAGTATTTTTTAGATTAGTCAACAGTTGGTTACTGCCTTATTCTTTTGTTTATGTTAGTATATTTAAGTAATTTTTTGTCCAAATCACTGTAAATATTACAGTGTTTTGGAGTAGATGCAGTTTTTAAAATATTTAATAAAATATCGTCCTATACTTCTATTAGGAATAAAAAACGTTATTTATCTACTTTGTTATTAAATAAATAAATGAATCATTAACAGAATATAAATAAATAAAAATAGATGTACAATATTTCTTAACTTAATTCCACTACAGTGCATGTCAACTAAGATAACCCTCTATCTTTATACAAAACAGCAAATGGCACAGAAAAGTTTAAAGATCATATAACTAGACGGGGTTGGCTCGTAAACTTATAAAAATATTACTTTCCGGCCGTCGCGTTTGATGACGTCATAAATAAAATCCCCTCAGAGCATATTTTTACCCTACCATGTGAGTAATAGGGCACAATGCCCCTCAGCACTTAAGGAATTCAAATTACAGATTTTATGAGCGCAAAATCTGCTTAATGTCTGTCTATTTCACCCCCGCTGAGTGCAAACTGCAGTATTCTGAAGAGGCTTTCATTGCAATACGGGATATCGGTTGACAGGCTTTGTCTTTCTTTTTCTTTTTGTGGTTATCGGATTACTATATGCTTTGATGAAGAAATAATTATTCTGATGACTGATCATTATACGATTTTATCACCACGGCAGCTTTCTGTATATCCCTGTTAATTATTTCTTCCTATTTAGTTAGTTAGTACAACTTTCGTTTATTTCAACCAACAGATATGTATTGTGCGATAATTTAGTTATTTTTTTTAAATAAGTAAAGATACCTATTATCATTGCAAAATATATATTAGTTGTTATATTAAATATGGAAAATAACTATCTACCTATAGCAGTAATTACGAATAAACTTTTTCTTGTTCTAAACTGAAGTCACGGAAAGTTGAAAGATTTTTCACTTGTTCGAAAAATGCAGCACAGAATAATTATGTAGTGGTTGAGTTATGTGCCAACGACACGGATGGGTCGCGCTGGACTCGTAAACTTAGCAAATGAGATGTGAAAACTTACACTGGGGAGTAGAAACTACTAGTAGTTTTTAGTTACATGTTGCTATTCAAAGATTATACATCTATAAAGAAAGTACTCTATGAGAAGGCTTTTTATAGTACCGATGATTACCTTAAAGACAAATAAATAAACGGGCAAGTGCGAGTCGGACTCGTAGATGAAGGGTTCCGTACCACCGTACAATGTTTTAAAACGCTGAAGAAACACGTTTCTTGTATGACGACCCCTTAAATTTTTTACTATTTTTTATTTTTAGTATTTGTTGTTATAGCGGCCACAGTAATACATAATCGGTGAAAGTTTTAAGTGTCTAGCTATTACAGTTCAAGAGATAGAGCCCTGTAACAGACGGACAGACAAACAGACGGACAGACAGCGGAGTCACAGTAATAGGGTCCCGTTTGCACCCTTTGGGTACGGAACCCTAAAAAGACTGGCTTGAGCTTGGCGCGCCTTGTTAAAAATTTGTACACTCATAAGTGTTATAATTTGGGTACATTTGGTACATACTAAATTTACAAATTGACATTATTATCAATTTGACTAATGACATCATTCTTAATTTATAGTTATGGCATAAAAATAGTTCTAAGTCCACATATCTATTAATTTGGAGAATTTGCTGCATTGCAGTTTGTTGCTGCTTCTTCTGCACTTGCGCTTAAGAAGCGGCACTAAAGTCAATCTGCCTGAAGTCTTCTTTTTTTCGAACCTTACATATTACTCTCTCTGCCGACCATTATAAGCATTTTTTCATTCAAAAACCAAGAAAAATGTCGTTACTTCACCGAGAGGCTGCAGCGTCTAGTTTCACGGACAATAGCTGCGAGCTGCATAAAAATGCAGTGGACGGTTGTTTAACGACGCTTGGGTACTTTAGTTTATAAAATAAGGTTATGTTTTAGGACCATATCTGTATCAAATATTTTCTTTCATATTCTGTTGTGTAGCGTTTGTCTTTTCAATTTATCACAACTTCTAACTTCGTTCCGTTTTCTGTTAACTAGTCGCTCTGAGAGCTGTAGACCTCGCGAGTCTGTCTTTGCATAGTGACACATACTTACCCATATATTAACCCCTTAAAGTTTATTGGCCGAAGACTTGTTCTGACAAAACAAAAATAGTTTTATGACATTTTTGAATATTTTTGAAATATGATGTTTTTTTTTGCTTTAAACCCCTAAATTTCCACCACTTTGAAAATTTTGAAAAAACTGACTACAAAAAATTTTTACATTAATTGTCGAACCTACTCACAAAATTTCACGAGAATCGGTTGAAAAACGAGACCTGTAGGCGAGAATAGCCGGGAATCAGGAATTCGGACACACGAAAAAATTTTTGACGAAGCTGAAACGGAGACTTGGTTCGCTTCACTCACTTCGCTTAAGTTATTAAATAGCTATATGACTTCTTCATTTATTTACCGCAAAAGTTTATGGAAAACTAACAAAAATATCATAAAATGTCGATGATAGGGAGAGGCTGCAGTGTATAGTTCCACAGACAACGACTGCGGCTGCATAAAATGCATTTGACGGTTATTTAACGACGTGTACATACTTTACTTTGTAAAATAAGGTAAGTTGGTGGGACAATATTTGCTCTATGTAATATTTACTTAATGATGCTTGAGTAACTTTACTTGCATTGAACCTACTACTTATTACAAGACCATATTATAAAAGCTAGCAATGGTTGACCCACGCATCAACTCGTGAACGGGTGCCGCCAGTAAGGATTGGTCAGCTCGGCTCTGTTTTATAAGATTACTCAATGTTACTTATTTCAGTAAATTGGATTTGGCATTCGTTCGCAAGCTTTACATGTTATATTATATGCGATAACATTGATTGGGCATAATGATCCTTAGTCGCTTCAATTGCGGGTTAAAATAATTATAAAATAGTCCACATAAAACTAGTTCAAAATTAATGTTGACTATTAACTAGCTAACTTCTACAACAAAGTTAACTCCCGCTCCACAAAGGCTACTTTCCGCTAAATAAAGCTAACATATGACGCGCTCTCATAACTCTATTTCACGGACAATTACTTGTAAGATGCGCTGCATGCTTGCATACACGTCGGGTGGGCGCGGCTGAGGCAACATTGCTTACTATAGTCAAGCTTATTTTGTTTATATACAGTACGAAATTGTTACCTGGAAGATGCTTAGATGATACATACACTACTTTTTTTTAACAATTCAGCAAGTATACTAAGCCTAGAATAGGTTACTCCATTCCTTGCTGTCGATGTAGTAAGAGGCGACTAAAGGATTAAAGCACATCCATCTTGTGCTATAACATTCATAGAATAGCATACGTACTTATATATCTAGTGACATAGAAATTGTATTGTTATAACTCAGCACATTCAAGCTCAATTTCAATGGAGTCTCGGTATTTATTTTACAGCTTCTTCTTATAAAGTCGAAAATGGCTGAAATTGAACTTGTTTAGACCAAAATTTGGCCACAGTGACTGCCTGTCGTTGACCTCATAGAAATCTGCCTTTGTGCAGGGAGCCGGCCAGTTGGAACAAGATGGTGGTCCATAGAATGAGTGACCCCACAGTCACACAAGCTGTATATAGCCGCCAGTTCAGAGCCAAGAAAACAGTGATTGTGTTTAAAAAATTACTGTTATTAAACTACTACAGTTTATTCCTCAAAATGTTACATAAAAATCTTAAGGTTCTTTTCAATATCCAAAACACGATTGAGCATTTTTGGCTCGATAGAAAAAATCACAAACATCTAAATTTGCCTTTATAATACATATTACTATTTTATACAATTACCTTTTTATAAGAAAATTATACCAAAAAATGTATTATCTAAACATCTATCCGTTTTGGCAACAAAAAAAAAATTATAAATATAATACAAAAAAAATATGTATATAGGTATGTTTGTGATTTTTTTCTATGGAGCCAAAAATGCTTACTCGTGTTTTGGCTAATTTTGGTGTCTGTAGAAAATCCTTAAGATTTTTATGTAAATGTTTTGAGGAATAAACTGTAGTAGTTTAATAACAGTAATGTTTCAAAAACACGCACAGTATTGCAAATTGTGAACCTATCTCGCCGTAATCCCATTTGGCTCGACTTTCTCGGCATCTCCTAGTTATAGACCGGAGCCTTTTAATTTAAGCTTATTAACCTGCTCAGTATGGAATGATACGTGCTTAGATACTCCACATAAATAATAATGTTAATGAAATACACAGAAGATATGGGTAAAAAGGGAGTAACGTACAGTTTGGCACCACTCCGGTCGAGGAGACCCACCCACAAGGTGGTCAGACGACCTGACGAAGTTCGCTGGAAAGCTCTGAATGCAGGCTGCCCTGAACGTTATGCGGCTGAAATGAATAGAATAGAATAGAATAGAATAAAACTTTATTTGAATTGAAACACACAATCTTAACAACAAAAATAAAAATAAAAAAAAAACATAAATATAGAAATTATAATAAGTAGGTACATAAAAGAAAGAAAAAATAAAAGAACATAATAGCCTGTGTGAGTTCAATTCAAAAAGGTCACAGGCTCAGTGTAAACCTTTACTCACGCACGGATGTAAGTAAAGCACTGGTTTTCTGCTATGACCTGAATGAAGTGATTGACGACTATTTTGGAACAGAACAAATAAATTATACTTAATTAGAATTAAAATAACAGTACTGTGTGGCAAATATACTGAAATGTATATCAATTGGAACCATTTTAAGTAACATTTTTATAAAAACAGAAATATAACGTGTTGCTGTAGAAATGGTGTTGATATGAATGATGTGTAATTGTTGTGTGGTGGACAGTATGTGTATGTCGGGTATGTGTAATCAGAACAGCTAGTCTTCTACACAGCAAAATCCGCTACCGACCAACCTCGTGGTAGACCTTCAATTTGTTTGTTCATAAGAAATTCCTTGAATTTTAGCTTAAAAGAATACTTGGATGATAATAGCCTTATAGGAGGAGGAATGTTGTTCCAGCATTTGGTTGATAGATAGCGGAAACTGCCGGCAAAAGCTGCTGTTTTGTGTGAGTGACCTGCTAAAATACCACGCGTGGACCTAGTGCCATACCTGTTGTGAAAATATGAAAAATTAAGTTTAGAGTATAGATAGAATGGCTTTTTAAATTTAATTACATCAAAAAGAAGAGATGCCAGATGTAGGTGTCTTCGAGCAGTCATTTTTAGAGTTGAGGCTGCGTTTAAGTAGGGGGTGATTCGACTCCTAGGAGGTATAACGTAACAAAAACGACAGCATGCGTTTTGAACCCTTTGGACGAGACGGCTAGTTTTAGACAACAAACGAGGTCCATAGATTAGATCTGCATAGTTCAAACGATGCATAGTTCAAATGATGATGAGAATGAGATGGAAGAAGCTGACGTGCTGTGCAGACCCATCACAATAGTGGGATAAGGACAAGGCTAAAGAAGAAGTTAATAAAACCCTTAGCCAGTAACCTTCCCCGTTTCAACACTAACGAAACTACTGTATCTAAATATTTAAAATGATTAATGCCTGTTTAAAATGCAAGCAGCGAAACACTAGCGTTGCAGCGAAACAAAAAAGTATGGTTAAAATAAATCGTCCAAAACGGACGTACTGGCTAAAACCATGAATTTAACGCTTAGGCTCACGCCACAGACTAATAAATTAGCAGTGAAACAATGATAGCACGTAACCACTTTTAGAGATATAATTTAAATGAATTATCATATTGGCTTATGAATATTCTATTTATTGGATTGTAATTAATTTTATTATTGTGCGAAATAATATCAGTTATCTTAATAAAATATATTGTTATATTAGGTTGATACATTAAAAATAATATAATAATACATTTAATTTATTTATTTTACATAATGATTCCAAACATTGTTTATTTATTTATTTAATTAAAAAAACTTTATTACATCAGCGATAGTTACACATAATGGTGGACTTATCCCAGAAGGGATCTCTTCCAGTCGACCAGTAGGGCAGAGGACAGTTACATATTTAGTATGATATTCAGTATATATATAGTAGTTATTGTTATGTCATTTATGACAATTGATTTTAATCAAAAAAATATAATTATACACATAAATGCTAAAGCTTAAAGCTTTATTCGTAAATTATAGTTTGTACTAAATTTTCAACTTATACTTTTATACATAAATTGATGACTGCTTGGAAATACAAATATCACATTGGTACACTGTAATTGACACAAACCAAACGCAACATTATTCCTCCTTTTGCAAACGTGAAAAATATATTGCAGATGAAAATGTTGAATATAAAAAAACGCTACCACACAACAATCAAAATAATTTTAAAGAAAACAAAAGCCACCTGCACTGTAACAATGCGTATTGCCGCACTGAATATTTTAATCTGTGGCACAAAGCCGAGATCATAGTTTCCCGCTTCTGGTAAAATTTTAATTAGCCAGAGGGCTCCTTTGGCCGCATTTTTAATGCGACACTGCTAACTAAAATTATCATTATTGCGGGAGCAGTCTTTGGTGCTGAAAATTAATATTTGGTATTTGAATATTCTGTGTTTTAGTGTATGCCTGATTTCGTAATTTCATTTTATTTGTTTGTTGGAAAATTAATTTAGATAAAGTATTAACAGTATTATTTAATCAAAATACGTACAAAAAATTAAAGATTTAAATTTATTTTGCTTCATTTTGCACTGTACATTCAAATTACCTCTACAATAACCAGACCTTTTACTAATAATATCAATATTATTTCGCGCGAGTAATAAATTACATTAAAATGGAATATTCATAAACCATTATGATAATTAATTTAAATGATGTCTCTAAAACTGGTTACGTGCTATCAATGTTTCACTGCTAATTTATTAGACTGTGGCGTGGGCCTAAGTCATATTAGTTGTAGTGAGTATTGAGTCGACCAATATGCGTTATAAACGAACATAATATATGTCAGTCGACCGTAGATATTATGTTGAAATAGTTGGAATCGGTTTAATTATTACATATGTAATATGTAGCTTTTATTCTATTGCATTTACGTCTATTCTAAAAACTTTGCGATTCCGACTAATTATTATCACCCTCTTTTTTAGAATATTTTAATATTATTAAAATTAACTAGTTTTTGTCTTAAAATTAGCATTTTAATTAATTCAGAAACTTATATGCACCATAAACAAGTGCAAAGTAAAAATGGCGTCGGTTCAGCGCAGCCGTTTACATTTGCATAAAATAAACTTACCCTATAGTTCCGGGGACGCAAATATTTAAATAAATACTGTCTTAAGTAATTTATCGGGGTTCAGGGTAGATTCGAAGTTATTAGATTTTGCATGTTGTTTTGGAGGGAGGACATTTTTGCTTCTTTTGTTGTGGCTCTATTTGGTTATACTTATTTACAAGTTTCAGAATGTATTCGTAAGATACTTGTTAGCTTCTAATTTTAAAGATGTAATGCTATAGTAATAATTAATGTGAAATAAAAATATTATTATTATCCAACTTTTTCTCTTACAAGGATATGAGAAAAAAAATCTGGAACCAACAACCACAAAACGACTGTCAGTGTTTTTTGCCACTAGCTAGACGTCTACACTAATTTTTAGGATGCACGAGATAGGCTGTTGGACAATTTGTTGTCATCCTATCAGGTAAGAGCGTAAAAAAAATATTTCACCTAATTATTATATAAATAATACATGTTTCTTTGCGAAGTATACAATTAAAATTACAATGTTCTTTAATTTTTTATCTATGATAGAAACGACCTATAAATGGTGTCTTCTCTGATGACATTTGTATATGGTTTTTTAGGCATTCAAGATGCAGTACTAAAACTAGTTATTTCATTATTTAATGCTCTGATGACGTCACATGAAAATAAACGTAGTGTTTTAACGGAACTTTTTTTTTATTTTTTTTATTTTACTTACTTTACTTGCGCGTATTATCTGTGTTTTTGGCGTAGTTGTAGAAATTTAAACTTCAACATTGATTTTTATTTATAATACAATAGATATCTAGCTTATTATATAATAAAAAAATATTTAAATCAATTTTTCAAAATTTGTCAAATACCGTATTGTGTTAAGCTCTTTAGACGCGTCTTACGACATCCACATGAGATGGAGTAGTCCTATTCTAAGTCATAAACCACACAAACAGCTTTTTATTTAAATTATTGAGTTAAAATTATATACTTAAATTGGAATTTATAGTAGATATCATATTAAAGTCAAACATATAACTTGACCGCGGTTGGTTAGGTACGGCCATTTAGGACCAGTAACTGGTCCCGTTGGGGCGAGGTCGGACGATATTGAATTACTCGTTACGGTGGCCGCTTCAGCTCTGTAATGTTATGTTTGGGATATATGGAAGCCAAAATTGACAGTTGAGTATTTTATTAAATTTATTAGGTTTTTAAAGCAGTTTTTCTTCTTATTCTTGTTGATGACCCCCGCATCCTCCGTAGCGTAATGCTCACACACTAATCCGGAGGTTCTGGGTTCGATCTCCACCCAGAGCTAGTTGTAAAAAAAAGAACATATAGTGTGATTTTGAACCTCGTAGCTATATTCTAGGAAAGCGAAATAAAAAATACATTCTGTCATATGTATCTTGTTTCAATATAAAAATCATAGATATCAGTCGAAAAACGCACACCAAAAATCTCCAATTTGAATTTCACCACCCGCTACCGGGCTCGTAGCGGGCGGTGGCCGGTGAATTGGGAGGGAAACAGCCGCGCGCATAGTAAAGTAAAATGTGTGAGAAATAAAGATTACAAAAAATAAGTCTATTTTCTTACGGTTTTGTGTTCTATTAATGGTTCTGATTACAAGATTTCACAAGTGCAAAATCAACCTGTATAACTTCGTTCAACCAAGTTTGTTCCCGGTTTCATCCTAGGTATAATGCTGCTGTATCTTCTTAGTTCATTTATTAAGTTGGAAAAGTTTTACGCATTAAGGTTTTTATTTTCTTAAGTTTGGCTTCCGGATTAGAATAATAGGACCACTCCATCTCATCCTGTGAATATCGTAAGAGGCGACTTAAGGATTAGGCACAAACATCTTGTGCTACAACTACTTAGGGATGGCCTTAGGCAGGCGGCCGGTAGTATAACTATATATTTCTTCTCCATTTCGCAAGGTTTTTGCCATCCTTAGGTGACCATTGCTTGATTGACCATATTATATTTGGAGAAGAAAAAGCGTAAAAGCACATCCCGGGCTCCGAAGCAGCGTAGCTGAGGATGCAACCAAGTACACGCTAAAATGAAGAAAATTTACTTGTTATACCAGACTAGTCGCTGTAGTCAATAAACTAGAACGCCAGTCAAGAAATCCCGTCCACAAATCTCTTTTTCAAAGCGAGCTTAAACTACGCCGGCTTATTGCTGCTTACTCTTTCAAAACGATGAAAAGTAAAGACGTCTTTACACTAATTTTGCTATACGAGTACATATATACGCTATCACGTCTTTATCCCTAATGGGGTAGATAGAGCCCAGGCCAAGAACCAAGGCCAGTTTTAGCGTGATGGTTGGCATAGATGGAAAAAGGAATCAAAATTGTGAGTAGTGACACTAGTTCACTAGTGTGTAAAAATTATTGTTGTCACTAAATGACAGTCATAGAGCCACGTCAGACACCTTTAGGCAGTTCAAGAAAGACAATTGTGTTAGCTATTTGTTCATAAGAAGAATAATGATGATAATGGCAACTGGACGTATATAGTCTCTGTCTACCTGTGGAAAACAGGCAATAATATATATATGTAGTGTGGCAACGTTGTTATGGCGTGTTCCGTTTTGACTTTTTTGGGTCGGAAAGAATATACCTGCAAACAGAAGCAACTACTTTCATTACTTTCTCAATACTTGCCTAATTTGGAAAGAGAAATTAAAATTAAAAATCTGTTCACCCGAGCACGTTCCTGGTTTCATACTAGGTAATGCTATTGTAGGTAAACTCTAGTATATCGTACAGTGAAGTAAAACAGTTGGCAGGTGAGAGACACAAATGTAAGAGAATTAATACTCCACCGACAAGAGCATAGCTTTTACATAAAAATAGATAGATGGGTATCGCTTCAGTTCATTTATTAGTTAGAACAGTTTTATGGCATGCTCCGCCTTTACTTTTTGGGTGGGACAGTATATTCCTGCAAACAGATGCAACTACTTTCATAACTTGCTTAATACCTACTTTAAATATTTTTATGAAGCCATGTCCTTAGCAGTCAAGATTGATCGTTTTATATAAAACTTAGATTTTTAAGAAAATATATGTACTTTCTTCCATGATGCTTCTTTACCCGCGCATATTGTTGAAATTGATCGAGACAATGGGCAAAAATGTGAATCGTGGTAGGTGATGGGGCTAGCAACCCATCACTATTTTGATTTACTTTTTCCATCTTCACGCTTACCATCAGGTAAACAAGGCATTTAGGTCTTAAGGTCCCAGGCTCTGTCTACCCCGTTCGTGATAGTGATTTTATGCACTTTAGAAAATAAAATACACTACAAAACTTATTCTTCAAACTTAACATTTCATTATTTTTTAATATGAAATTTATCTTTTATGGCTATATTCTTGAAAAATAACTTAACAAAACTTATTATTTATGTATTTCATTTTAAGATCATATATTTATTACACTGTCGTACTGAAAATAAAATAAAAAGGTCTGTTTGTTTTTATTTAACTGTATATTACAAAATATTATAGTAGAAATTATAACAGGGAAAAAAAACTTAACGTTCTTGCGTTATATGCTAGTTTGCCTTTATGATATATTGTCATATTTGTGCAAAAAGAAATATTTTCAAGAAACTAACCAAATTAAAAATCTAAAGTGCATATTATAATAAATAAATGCCACTAAACGACCGCAACTGTGCAAATAAACATATTTAAAACCAACTCGGGGCATATAATTTCCTCCCTGCTTAGTTATTAATGGCGGTCGGTTCGCTTTAAATTATTTATACGTCACGTGTGCAGCACGTGGTCGGGGTGCGGGGCGGGTGTTATTTTCTTTGCCAGTGGAAAAAATGTACTTAACACATTGTTGGACACCTACGTCTATAGACGTAAATCAATTTTTATTTTTTATTGTGTCTGGCTTTAGTGTCCAGAAATGTGTTAAGTGTGAATCTACACCTGAAACATTGAATAATGATTATTATAAAGTCGTAAGCATTGCTAAAGATCGTCGATATCGTAGCATTACAATACAATACAATACAATACAATACAATACTTTTTATTACAATTGTTAACACTATAAACAAAAGGGATTAAAAATAGACAATAGATAGAAAAATGATCAAAGGTGAACTTATTGCTTAGCAATCTCTTCCAGTCAACCTTTGGGTAGAGAGAGAAGTGATTATTAAATTTATAGGCGGTGCAGTATGTAAGATTTACTATAAATAGGTACAATATAGAACTTACCTTTACATAAATTACACAAATACAATACATGTGAATTAATAGACATTCGTTTGTATGTAAAATATTTTTAATAAAAAAAGATTATGGGAATAATGTGAAAGAATTCACTACACTTACTATAAACTAACTTACCTATAAACTACAAAATATAGTATATCAATATGCAATCAGCTATACTACGAGTTGTGTAGCGGCGTCGTAGACTCTCGTAGCCATATTGTAGAGCTGCTACAACTATACCTCTTGGTCGTACGTTAGCTCGTTTAAGCTTTGTAAATAATTTTATTTTTTATTTTTCTCATTATAGTCACTTTCTTTGAGGTAGCTGATACTTGCATTTATTTCAAGTTAATTCCATTAAATAGAAGTTTTAGTTCCAGAAATGTATTGAAGTTTATTGCTAGTTCACAGACATTTTCATTATATTTTTATTTTATTTTATTAAATAGTTTAAAATTTATAAACTATGTAGATACATAAAGTTTTCTTTACTTGTATGTAACCCAACCAAGTGATGCAAAAAGTGTATAATGTTTTACTTATACTTACTTACCATGGTACTTAAGGTGACGCAGCGACCCAAATTGGATCTTGGCCTCCGACTGACACCTAGATAACGACATTTCTTGCGGCCTTGTAAGCGTTGCTGCTAGTCGCCAACGGTCCGAGGCACCGCAAGTCTTCCTGCACCTTAACAAAAACAATGATTAACTGCCATTGGTTCTTGATTACGTTTTTTTCGTGTGCATGTATGTTACTACAGTTTTCCTAGAAGACAGACATCCGTTTTTTTTTTGTTTTTCCTAAACATAAAGTTCAATAAAATAATTGTAATTTTTGGGCTGGCTCCTTTATTATAGGCAAAGAAAGAAAGAGTATAAATCAAATCTTATTAATGTTTTTACAAAACAAATATATCACAAACTGCCATAGAAAACCCTCGGCGTATTTTTTCACCAGCAATTTGACCTCTACTAATGTAGACCCGTGTACCTATTAGTAATTTATAAGAACCCCCGGGGCATAAACAAGCACGTCAAAAAACTATGATATCGTATAAATTTGAACTTTAATAAAAAGATATAAGGAATGTCGAATGTCATATTTTTAGACGTTAATATACATTGTGTACGAATTTAAGAAATGTTTTAACGGGTGTTATTTAAATTGTTACTGTGTACCAATTTTGTTAGAAAAAAAAAAAAAAAAAAGTAAGTACGCCTTTGAATAATTTGTTTAAGGAAATTTTAATTATGTAAACGCTGAATGGAGGATAATTAATAGCTATTATAATAATTCTAATATGTGTTGAGCTACATATTCGTCACTACTTGATTCGCTTTTTCAACTATACGCGCTATAAAAAAAAAAATCCTTTGAACATAATAAATCGTCTCTAAGCCCACAAGTAAAAACATAACCACACTTATAACATTAATTTTTTGCAAATAACAAAGATGAAACTCTATAAATATGATACACTAAAACTAAAACATGTCTAACATAATAAATTGGCTCTAAGCTTTAGAGTTACAAGTTAAATTAAATACCATATCGATTACCATTTGAATACTAACAAAAACAAACTTACTTTTTAATATGATTTCATTGATATTTTATACCGCAATACCTATCAAAATATAAATCAAATATAAATAAAATCTCTCTATCAGGATAAAGAGGAGTTTGGGAAGCTGACGGCCAACATACAGTAATCAAATGGAGAGGTACTAAAAGAAGAGAAGGCCGCAACACCAATCATAACAGCAACATACGAGTATACGTAATCCTTTCAAACCAATTTACCTTGCAAAGAACAAAAGCAATCCTACATAAAATATATGATACACAACAAACTAAAACAAGTTCCCTTTGAACATAATAAATCGTCTAAGCCCACAAGTTACAAGTTAAATTAAATTCCCTATCGATTACCATTTCAATGCAGGGAAAACAAAATTTATACGCCGTCATCGGCCTGTGTCAACATCTCGAAGATAGTGGCGGGCCAGGAACGTAGCGATTTTGGAATCGGGAAGGGTTATGTTATTTGATTGGAAGGAAGATGGGAGTTTCCCAGCAATTTGAAAGCAACGGGTTAGCATAAAAATATATATTATTCAAATATGATTTTTGAACGTGCGAGCAAAGTTTGTTGAGCAAAGATCAATGACAGAGCAAGATGGCGCGGACAAAAGGAGGCTTATGTCAAACGATGGGTGCCTGAAAACTGTTGATGTTAATGATGATGTGCAAAAAGACACGCTCAGTACTTCTCTCTGACTCAGTTTACTACGTATTGAAAAATTCCAAAGTTTGCCCAATAAAAAACTTTCTAAATATAAAAAATATATCTTTTTCATAGAGATGTAGACATGGTCTAAAATAAATTTATTATTATTGTAGAAACTCGAGCAGCTGCACCAATTGTAATCGTATTAGTGAAATAAAAATTTACAAAATATTTTTTTATTTTTGTATTTTGATTTCATATTAGAAAATAGAGAACCAGAAATATCGAGTTATAGCTACATGAAACAGATAAAGAAGAAGGTGAGCAATATGTCACACAGCGAAAAAAAATTGCTAGTGGTCGAGAGAGAAATCATCATAGTTATTGTCAGCTTTCATGAACCCACTGTTGAGCATAAGCCTCCTTCTGTCTGCGCTATCGAGATAAACAGAAGTCATAATTCATCAACAAGAGCTTCTTCTTCTTTTTCTTGTATTTAAGAGCCGCGCTCTTATCGGTGGAGTGTTTTTAATGTCTCTCTATCCTCCGCTAAGTCACTGGTATGACTCTCCATTGATTCAGAGTAACATATATACCTACTACTACTACAAACGAAACAATTTATCTGTACACACGTCGATGTGTGAGTTTTATAGTTAGGGTCGCACCGCAGAATTATTTTAATACTTACCTACTAACGAGTTCGACATATATACGATTATATTTTTCCATACCGGAAGATTTGCGAACACTATGACGTAAAAAATATTCTGTTTTATATGTATTAAATGTTCAGAAAAGTCGGAAACAGCTACGTAATATCACTTCACAAATATTTTTCATTATGTCCATTGTCCATTTCACCTATAGTTCACTTTACTGATTATTATTGAGTCATTTATATTGTAACGCACTAATGTCACAAATTCACTATTGTAATATAGTTATTTGCATATTCGGCGCAAAACTATACGGTAATTATATGAATAAATTCAATAAAAATAAACAAATGTTTATAACGATTCACGCTTACACACAGCATGTCAAGTTGTCATTGTCAACAATGGCATTTAGCAATATAACCCGCGGAAATCCAGTTGGCATCTGCGTGTATGTGATTACCTGTGAGCGAGGAGCTTGTAACATTACCGGATTGCTTATTAGCAATCCGGTAATGTTACAATCTTGCTCTTGTGTATCTCCCGCCAATGCGAGAGAGTGAGAAGGGTATATATATCAAGATGGTTGCTGGGTAATAACATGAAATTATATTGTTGCTTTGCTTACCTGTTTTCATCATTTGGAAATGTATGAAATATACGTTCTTTAGAGTATTGGGTGGATAAACAATTATTACACGCGCACCTTCTCACCATGATGGTTACTATTGGTTGACAGTTCTCAAGACAACACACGTCGCGTATTACGTGCGGCTAGTAATTAAACCCTGGTTTGGAGCCGTCAAAGCTCACAAAGTGCGGGGGAGAGGTGCGGGGACGCCAATTAGCGAGAGACGCTGTAAGATACCGTTCTGTTTGACTCTTATGTATTCTGTGGCTAAGTTCTTAACCTTATTTCACATTTTATTTTATCAAAAAATTTTATTCTATTCATACTCCTCTTTTTCCTTCTATCATTCCTTCAATTATTGTTTTTAAGAACGCATCGAAGACAACAAGAGTGTAGCTTTTAAATAAAAATGATGAAATGAAATTAATTTTGATTCGTTTATACTCGAACAACGTTACGTAAATTTCTTCATTCCGATTTTTCCACAAAACCCTCCAAGACGCCGTGTCATGGCCCCACACTTGAGCAGCGCCGCTGTTTACTTTCAATGCAACTTATAAACGGGACTAGATTAAAGCCATGAAGCTCGCAATAATATTGATGTTGCATGTTCACTTTATGCATATATAGCAAACTTAATAGAATCAAACAAGGTACCTAATAGGAGAATCACACTACATATAATTTCGAAAAATATTATTGTATTTAGTTAGTGAGATTATCCAAAAATATTAGACCCATAGTTTTTGGTTTATCAAAGTAGTAAAAATTCACAATGATACATTTAAGCTAATTAGAAAAAATACAAAAATACGTATACAATTTTTTTGATAATCTACCTACATGATCTGCCAAAAAAAGTGTTAAGTCCTTATCCGTACTTCACAATCGTGTCATTCCCAAAATCGACCGGTTGGTTGACTAGTAGATGAGGCCTTGAGGCTTAAAGTTCGGCATTACAGTTATATTTGTGTACAAAGTGAAATAAATAATTAACAAAGATATACCTTGCACTTAATAAACATTAAAACTTAAAAACGAACACTATTTATTATAACCATTTGTTATAATAGATAGTGTTCGTTTTTAAGTTATTATGTCATATGTATGTTAGTCTGTAAAGTACCTATATATAAATATGGGCCAATAATATACTTATATGCTTTGTTGCCTGAAATAAACGAATTTATTATTATTATTATATATAGAAGAGAAATCAAAGTAGCTTTCTGATAAATTCTGATAAAAAATTAAGAAAAGTGGTAATATTTTAAAACTTTACTACAATGTTGCAGAAATACGTTATTTTTCAAATTATGCAATCCTGCCTGAATAAGTCAGTAGGTAAATATTACAAGCTAGTTTGAAAACATTGTCACAGTTCAGAAATCTCTTAATATTCACGTGAATTCTAGTCAGGTGCCAATCATAAAGTGTGATACAGTTGGTAGGCGTTGAAACGATTGGGGTTCAGTTTTATTGCCGTGAGGTTGGCAGGCGGGTTCCATAAGTTCCATAGGAAATAGAGGGAGAATGGGGAAATATGCTTGTTGAGATGACGCACAAATGATATGCCACAGTTTTCAGTCGTTTTTAGGGTTCCGTACCTCAAAAGGAAAAAACGGAACCCTTATAGGATCACTTTGTTGTCCGTCTGTCCGTCCGTCCGTCCGTCTGTCAAGACCCTTTTTCTCAGGAACACGTGGAGGTATGAAGCTGAAATTTATATCAATTACTCAGGTCTACTGTCCCTTGAAGCTGTGAAAAAATCAAACTTCTAAGCCAACGCAATCAAAAGATACAGCCGTTTATGCCGCAAATTTTCGACACTTGCAAGGGAATCAAAACCTACAGGGTGCTTCCCGTGAACTCAGAATCTTGAAATTTGGTACGAAGCAACGTCTTATAGCATAGATAAAGGAAAAATTACGAAAACCATAAATTTTTAGTTACATCACATAATATATTTTTTTTTAATAATTTTAAACTTACTACCCATTTCCTCATAAACGCGTAGAGGTATTAAATTGAAATTCATACCAAATACTAAACCTTGCAGGTTTGTACGGAACCCTCGGTGCGCGAGTCCGACTCGCACTTGGCCGCTTTTTTTTAAATTGTTTCAATCTTTTTTTTTTCCCTAGCAAAAGGTTATTTCTTGTATATTATGTATTAACCAAACATAATATTATTTTTTCCATGCTTATACTTTATTGAAAAAAAATACAAATTTAAGCTAAAAACTAAATTAACTATAAATTATTAATTTACAAATTTAAAAGATTTTGACCATGCGGCATGTCTGAACGCTGCGTTCCCTCTCTGAATAGCTATGTTAATTTGTTTAACAAAGAAGCAGCCAGCCCTCTTGGTATTAGCGATTATTTTGCTTTTTGAAATTTTTAAGTATTATAATATTTATAAAGTTGTTTTAATATTTATATTTCTCACCATTATATCCCCTAAGGATTTATAAAGTGTCTTTTCAAATATCAAATAAATTTCCATTTTTTTTTCTAAACACTCTTATGTAACCACCGATATGCAGATGTTATAGGGAGATTTAAAATGCATGTCTTTGTGGTACATGTCCGAAGGTAGGGTAGGTTCGAGGACTGAAGGGTAAGATTGTCTGTTTGCATTGGAATTATAACTGGGGTGGTTTCCGACAGACGAATTTATGTTTATTTGACATCAAATTGACAGGTTGATGGCAAGCTCGTGATGCGGAATTATTCAAAGGGCTATAAAGATTTGATGCAAAAAATTATCTTTGGAAGTTTGTGGGCATTGTTATTTGATAAATTACTGTATGTTAGGAAAATAAAGTTCGTTCAATAAAATGAGTGATTACAGATAAAAACTTACCTAATTTAAATTATTTACGAGTAGTTGCGTATTACAGGCTGTCGACAGTTAGTAAGTCGTTTAAAGGAAAGTGTACTATACAGTTTTATAATAAATTGGCAAAATCAGTTCTTGATGTGCTTGACCGTAAACTCAAAGGTTATATAAATCAAGCACTTTGTGAAAAGGCTTATTTATAGTACCGATGATTACCGTGAAAACAAATGTGGCTGACTTGAGTTTGGTGCTCCCTCACAAACAAGTTATATTGGGAAACAAATGTATAGCAATGCTGCATCCACCGGGCCCCAGCAGGTATGATAGACCCAAGAAATGCTGGTATGACGTCGTCAGGAATGATATGCGTGCGTGCCAATGGTCTTACAAAAAAAGATGCTTAAGACCATCTGAAGTGGAGAAGGAAAAGCTGGAATGCAGACCTCCGGGCTTCACAGCATTACAGCTGAGGATGCAACTGGGAATACGCTGAGATGAGAGAAAGAGGGGGAGAGAAAGATGTGATAATGTATCTGTACCTTATTGATTGTTAAAACACGGCACAGCTCCGTTTTGCATCTGTGGAGTTGCGCATTGTAATTTTTAGCTGACTTCAAAAAAGGAGGAGGTGTTCAATTCGATTATATGTTTTTTTTGTACGTACTCGTATGTTATCGCCAATTGTAAACCGATTTTGGTGACTCATATTTTGCCCTTACAGTCTAGTTGTTGCCATATTAATATGGTGAAGATATTTTGATGAAAAAGAAGTCTGTTTTTTTTTAAATATTTATGTTCTATATATAAGTATATTGTTGAGTATGAGTATCCCACATAGCATTAAGATATCGAAACAGTTTATAATTATTACATTATTCGTCTAAGCGCGTTCCCGGTTGCATCCTCAGCTACGCTGCTTCGGAGACCGGGGTGCGCTTTCCCGCTTTCTGTTCTTCAAAAATAACATGCATGTCAATAGTCGACCAAAGATGCCAAAGACCTAACAAAATGGAGAAAAAATAGCCGAAACAGTTTAAATGATTTGGCTATAGTTTTACGACCGGCCGCCTGTCTGACGTTAATCCTCCTTGGGAATGCAATTGTAGCGGGAGATGTTTGTGCTTAGTCCTTTAGTCGCTTTTTACGACATCCACAGGAAGAGATGGAGTGGTCCGATCCTAACCCGGAACCACACGGCTCAAGTTTATAATTATTACATATTCTCTAGTTGAGTCTAAGAAGCGCAGGCGAGACGATCTCGACGCATTCCAAAAAGGATGGTCGAGATAAACACCGGAAAGGGATAAGTGGAAGAAGATTGGAGAGACCTTTGCCCAACAATGAGCAAATAAGGTAATAAAAAATCTCTAGTTAATATTTAGCAATTCTAATTTGACTTTTACAGTTAACCTATAAATACGCTACCTCAAAATTTTATGGAAATTTGGTCAAACTGGCAAAAATGGTTAAACGTAATCAAAACTTTAATTCATCAACCAGCGCAAAATGAAATTGACCATCGATTGCATATTAAGAGCGCGTCGTTGCAGTATTGCATAGCTTGCACACAATTGCATCAGGTGAATGAAATACAGCCAATGAATATAGAGCAGGTCACATGAATAAAATGTGCCTAAATTATCGTGAATTAAGAGACCCCTTACGTCACACAGGCCGCAAATGGATGCAGGTGGCAAGGGAGAGACGCAAATGGAATGATATGGAGGAGGCCTATGTCCTGGAAAGGATAACATATAGGCTGTTATGGATGGATGGATAGAAGAGTGTTACCCTAGACAGAATCAAAGTTCCCCATTCAAACGAAGTCTAGCTTTTATTTCGAAACGGCATGTCAGATTTCGGCAAAATTTTGTGATTTCTAAGAAATTGTACTTATATATCTAGGCAAATAACTGGCTTTCACAGTCAAAATATGAACTTGAAAGAGTATATTTATCTTATATATATAATAAAATTCTCGTGTCACAATGTTCATTCCCGTACTCCTCCGAACGGCTTGACCGATTCTCATGAAATTTTGTGAGCATATTGAGAAGGTCTGAGCATCGGCCAACATCTATTTTTCATACCCCGAATCTACGCGGGCGAAGCCGCGGGCAAAAGCTAGTAGAGTATATCATTCATTCAAAATTATGGTCAAATGACCATCAATATGGAAAACTTTTACACCCTTATATTTTCTTACAAGTTCATTTTTGACCGTCAAAAATTAGTTATATGCCTAGATATATGCGATTTCTTTAAAATTAAAAAATACTGCCGAAATCTGCCATTTAATTTAAAAATATATACCTATATTTCCTTATTGTTTTTCGACATTAAATTATGTTAATTTCCACTACTCCAAGTCTTCCCGTGGATGTCGTAGAAGGCGACTTTTGAAACACAAGCTAAACCAAGCTTATATCAGTGAGACTTTTATGAACGTAAAAACACAGATTGTTTTTATTTAATCGATAACATAAAAATGCATTAAAATTTTACGTTTTTAAATTTATTGCGTTATTTGCTTTGACGTCATAGCATCGCGGCTCCTATTTTAAGTGTTTAAAAACAGATTATAAATACTGAAATTTTTTTATGAAAATAAACTAACATTTTGAAACTATCTTTAGCCTCCTCACCTATCTATCTAATTTATAATAATAATTCATAAATCAAAATAAACAATCATGAATATTTGAATAGCCATAATTACATAGAAAAATCTCACAATTGGGGAAAGGTTGCTATTAAATATTAAACGCTCGAAAAATACAAATTAAAAAAAAGCAAACGTTCTCCCCTCGTGTAAGCTAATTATTTCGTTCAAATATTTGCTAATTATTTGATTGAGTGCTTGTTTGCCCACCTCTCCCCTGCTTCCTCTGGAATGCCTTTGCGACAACCATGACAAAAATCCACGAGGTATAAAGATATTGTAAACATTACTACTATTTTGCCTTTAGTTTTTTTTCTACTATTTGCGAGTTCTTTTTACAATTTTATTAAATTTTGTAAAAAATATTACGCTTTTATATAAAATCATTATTTTGTAAGGTTGGGTCACCATGTAAGGTTGGGTGTTAGAAGACGAATTGATACAACGAATGATTGGTTAATACTGACTTTTATTTCATACTATTTGTGTTATACATGTATACTCTTACCTCTACAGTTTAAAAAACGTGTATCTGAACTTTACTACGATTTGACGCCATTTGTGACGTAGTAGTTTACACGCTAGTCCGCTAATCCGGAGGTTCTAGGTTCTGTCACCAGCCAAAGCAAGTTGAAAAATCTTTTTCTTCTTTCTTTGGGTGTTTATCTGTATATGTATTTATATTTATCATAAAATATATTATCGTTCATTAGTATCCCTCACAAGTTTAAAACTTACCTTAGGACTAGCTCTGTATATGTTTATCTATTTATTCTCAATGTTCCAAGTTGTTTGTCTGTAAACATTGCGACGCAAAAACATTATTAGAAAATTAATCAAAATTAAACCTGGCCAAAGTTCCCATCAGTAATTAACCCAGCAAACTTGTCAAACGGCGGGAAAACTCGAAATTTTGGAATTTTCAAATTGCGACCGACCGTTTAACCGAATTACGACATTAAAACTTACTCAGATTATATTTTTAATGCGGGCAAAGTTTGACGAATCCGTCAAGAGTTGAGGAATTTCATTTAACTTGCGTTTTTCAATATGCCCTGGCGTTTCGTGAATGGTTGAGATAACTCTTAAATTGGGGTGCACAGATACTTTAGTATTTTAATTTTATTTCGAGAATTTTATTTCAACGACGTCTTGTATTATTTTTACAAGCTGTTTAAAAGATTTTATTTAGCTTGCCCTCAGCCCTGTTTGTTATGCTTTATTTGTTTTTTGGAAAAGGCTTAATTAGCAAGACCAAGCTTTGCTTGACGAAAAACACGGAGAAAAAGAGATTATATATAAATTAAACTTACCTAGATCGATTTTTCGGTCCCGAAACCCTCTACATAACAATTTTCACCGAAATCGTTGGAGCGATTTTCGAGATCCTTATCATATAAAAGAATTGCTCGTTCAAAGTAATAGAAGATACTATATTAGCTATGTCACCCTGTGCATGATTTTCAGTAAGAATTTTTCCGTTGTCGGGTTTTAGTTATTTAAACTTCTTGTTGAGTAAATGTTTCATTATCCTTACCTTGATCTGTAACCTCCGATATATTATTATCCGATTATATATTAACATATCTCCGGCAATATCACAGAGGCAACTAAATCAAGAAAAAATTACTAGTTGATACGCCTCCAACTGTGAACTTCTAAAAATCTGTTAGCAACCCCATATCTTGACAGACCGACGTATGACCGATTTGGTTCATGTTCAAATTTAAAAATTCATTTGGTCTCATCTACTCCCATACTAAACTTTATGAAGTTCCAATAAAAGAGTTGTCCAGCAAATCATGTTCGTTTGTTTGTTTATAAAGCTTCACACAAGAAACAGATACAAAAACATAAAAGTAAACATACAACCGTGGACTTATCCCGAAACCCTTCCAGTCAACCGGCCAGTAAATCATGCGCCTCAGATGCACTAAAATTTCCCCTGGTCTCAGAAGTTCGGTGAATTTAGTCCGAAACCGGACTATTAAGACTATTTAGTTTGAGTATGCAACGCAACCGAACTATTGAGACTGATAGTTTGGTAGGAATATAAAGGCGAACGCACAATTGTCCGAGACGAACGCCGCGAATGAAACGAATTTTAGAATTCTATAAAATCCTAAAGGCCGTCCAAGGCAGACGGCGGCGCATATTTGTGGACAAAATGAAGGCCATACGGGCCAGCCGTAGTAAAGCGCAAAAGGCTGTTGAAGCATTTTCTGACTTAAGGTTACCTGGGAGCCTTAGGACCTTAAGGTGAAGATATAGGCAAATGGCCTTGAAGTGTGAAATAAATGTTAACTCGGAAATATGGTGATAATTTCCATATTGCTCTTCGTCATGCACTAGATAGCCCTTTAAATTATTTTATGAACTGCCGTTTAAACTATTATTGGTGATCCGTTTAGCTTTAAAACTTGCTGTGGCCACTTTTGGCGGAGGCAAGTTTTAAAGCTAGACGGACTAATGTAAATACTTTCAACGGTGGTTCATAAAATAATGTATAAGGCTATCTAGTGCATGACGAAGAGCAATATGGAAATTATCTCCATATTTACGAGTTAACAATTTATTTCAAATGAGGGCGCCACTTCAAGGCCATTTGCCTATATCTTCACCTTAAGTCAAGTATAAATCTCATCCAATACTTATATACCTACATATTAAAAATAATAACATCTTTACCTTTTCTCCAATAAAATTTAAGAGTTGAAATTGGTAGAAATAAGTTTTCCTATTAATTCAGTATACATTTATACCGTCTTCGCCCTCGTTATAATGAGAAGCAACTCGAGCAATAATGTGGTAATGAGATGAAAAACGTGTTGCTCAAATTCAATTTGCCTTTCGCCACTTATTTTTTCTGGAAAGTGCGATTTCTAAGAACTTGATGAGATCCTCAAACAATTTTACGATTGTAGAGGTTATGATTTCTTTTAATATATTTTAACTCCCAAGGAGCAAGAGAAGCTATATAAATTTTTAGTGCGTCTTTAACACAATTTAAGGTTGCACACAACAATTATTTGTTACAAGCGTTTATTTAGTTTTACCTGCCCAGTTGTGTGTCCGTAATCAGATTTTGCGAGCTAAATTAGACCCACTTCCTATTATTCGATCGAGTTAAAACTTCACATACATATGTTGGGTGACAATGCAATGTTAAGGTACTAATGACCTTATCTTATGATGAAGCCGAAAGATGGCCACTGCATCTTTGTGATAAAATAACATAACTCCACCGTGTTTAGGCTCAATTGATTCGTCTTGAGGAGCACTTTAACCGTTTCAGTTCATTGTTTAAGATAAAAGCTTGTTTAAAAATAAAGAAATAATAACTTACTTTTATATCATTTTCCTAATAAAAAAACTATTAAGCAAAACCTTTCAACAAATCAACATCGTGAACTATTTCCCCACAAAAACAAACAAACAGACAATGACGTTACAAACGCTAGCTCGTTAATTAGTCTGTTCATTCAGTTATCCCGAACCATCTATCTTAATTTGCTCCCCACGATCGATACTACATCGTTTTATATGCCGCTCATTAGGAATAGATGGTACGACTTTATTTTGTTTTGTTCACACGACATTGAGGAGGTCCTAAAAAGAGTAGGAGAGAAAAGATGCATTCTGTATATAATAGAGAAAAGACGAGGAGATGTTGGGTCATTTGCTAAGACACGTCGACTTCATAAAGAATATGATTGAAGGAAAGATAGAAGGGAACAGATAAAGGAAAAGGTGAACGTCGTGTCGTACAATGAAGTAAAACAGCTGGCAGATGAGAGAGACAAA
This sequence comes from Acrobasis repandana, assembly GCA_963576875.1. Lineage (NCBI taxonomy): Eukaryota > Metazoa > Arthropoda > Insecta > Lepidoptera > Pyralidae > Acrobasis > Acrobasis repandana. The sequence continues at coordinate 841,023 of OY756230.1, read as the reverse complement.
TGCAAGAGAATTCAGACTCCACCGACAAGAGCATAGCTCTTAAATATAGATAGATAAACACGTCTGTTACTTAATTGTTTTAAATACAGCCTTTAAAAACCAACCTGATGACCATTCGCTCAAACGACCTGGAGCGCTATTTTTCATTCAGTGAGTCACATTACGAATGATTTGCGCGAGTGTTTCCAAACGGGCGCATTTTTGAATTGACCGTATACGAAGGACAGTATATACAAACAAAAGTACTTGTGGCGAAGGATTTGCAACGAGTGGTCTTCACCACTCGTAATTTTGACATTTGTAGCGTATAAATGTTAAAGAAACGTTCCATGGAGAATCAATTCCGTTTCACGCTGCTTTTTTTATTTTTGTTGGAATGTTTAGAAAACCATTGACAAATTTATGATATTTTCTGCATAACACAATATTATTTATTGCTGACACGACGGTTTTAGAAATACGATGCAATGCGTCGGAACGCGAGTGGTGAGTTGGAAAACTACACGTTTTGTGTTTCGCTGAGTCCCTAAATGAAAAATAGCACTTCTGTTGCTTCAATGATACGTCGCTCGAATTACCGTCACTTCTGTTACCTGTCACTCTAATGAAATGCCCTTTTTAAAAGGCACGTTCAGCCGAAAACGTGACGAATTTGACACCAGTGTTGACCATAAACCTAAAAACAATAACCCGTAGAGGCAAACACAGGAAGAAAAAGAACTTGAAAATTCATGTACACAAAATACAAACAAAGTAAGAAAATAAAGTTCATAGGTACTGCTTATTTCATAAGAAATCTCTTTCAGCAGACCCAGGAGAGGAAAATAGAAGAAACCAGGTAGTAGGCGTGTAACTGTTCTTCTTATTATCTTATAGAATGTATATTAAAGAAACAACAACCCCTCAAAACAAACCCCGACGTGACATTTGTTTAACATCCCGTCACAAGCCTATTGACATTGTCATTTAAAGACGTTTGCGTCGCATCATCGCAGTATTTACATCGCATTATAGAAAGACACACAGCTTCACTCTGTTTGGAGAGGCCTGCAGTTATTGACGAACAAGTACTACGCGGTTAAGACTGTTCACATTGGTCGAAGTTAATGGTCGAGTTTATTAGTACGGCCCGAGTTAGAAAGACGGAGTTATAAAAAAAAATCAAGCAGTGTACATTTTTTTACAATGTATTTCTATTATATCTTTACCTTTTTTTAATTTCAAAAGCATTAAGCACCACCTATTTTTAACATAACTAGACTAATATAGATTAAAAAAGAAAAAAAAGAAGGTTCACTGAGTCAGTTAAAATTTATGAAAACTTTATAAGGAAAACATTCAATCGGGTCTACGCATTTCTTTTTAAGACAAAAAAACCCGTTTTATTTAAGATAGATAAACAGTTTTTTTTAACAGAACTTGTGCTTTATTTTAATGTTTACTCGTAAGTTGAACGCCATCCCGCGTTTTATGAATGTTGCCATATTACGAGTTTTTAGCCAACCGCTCTTCTAAATACTAAATTTACCGCTCGAGCAATTTATGAATTTATTCTTACCAGCCCGAAGTTACTGACGGGCAAAATCTAAGTATAGATGAGTAACATAAATAAATAAATATATAAGGACAAATCACACTGATTAAGCTAGCCCCAAATTATGTTTTGACATGATGAGTAACATAACTACCAACTTACTTAGCTAGACATAATATTTGCGTATTATACTGTAATGAGGCAGACAGAGCATTTTGGGTTCTGCGGTTCTAAGCAGACAGAGCAGAGCTCAGGGCCACAAGACTCGCACTTAGCGTGATCGTGGGCGAGAAGGTGAAAAAAAAAATTATGTTACTCGGCTAGATTATTAAAGTAATTACTCGAACGATGTGAACATGGTCTTAAAGGGGTGGACGTACTAGCCCGAAGTTATTGACGTACAAGCGTAGCATGGCGAGGGGCTCTTTTGATGTTGGTAAGGGCGGCGGAATGTTTTTGAAGTGTAAAATTTGTTTACCGTGTCTTTTAAGTAAGCTTAGAGACAATGTGTCCAAAGTATGCAAATATTGGGAATAAATTAGGCAACAAAGAGAGGAAATCTAGTCGGTACCGACTATTTTGGCTCTATCTTTTAAAGTTGAAGAAATAATAATTCATTGTTACATCTGTATGTTTATGTATATCTGGTAATCGAAAATATTGTGATGTCACTTCCTCTTTCTCCTTTTAGCCTTTCTCAACTGCTAGGGTGTTGGCCTCCTCCAGACAATGCCATCGCTCTCGATTTTGAGCAACTTCTATCCACTTCAATCCTGTTGTCCTTTTAATATCATCATACCAACGCATCTGCGGTCATCCATCTTCTTTCACTAGTGTGAAAATGTAATTCCATACTTTTTAAGCCATCCAAACTATTGGAAGCAGATTGATCATAAATTTAAGAAATGTTTTGGATTTTTTTAATGCAACGACAGTAGGGTCTAATAAAATCATATCGTCATCTTAGAACACATTACAACCCTGTTCACATATTCACCCCATGAAATGAAATTGGATTGCATAGCGTTTGACAACGGGTTGCTTACCACAAAATGCATTTCTTTAAATATTTATGAGACGGTGGTCAGCTCAATCGCACACCAACTAAGGTCCTTGCCAAGAAATCCACGTCTGTCTGCAACCAATGCAATTGCATAGAATTACAATAAAATATCTCTGCTATTTGGATTAGGATAAGTTACTCGTACTTGCTGTCGCGTGACTCAGCGGTCGAAGTACACATTAATAAATAGTTACTACGTACTTAAGTTGCCGCGAACGACGGGAGCTTTTTTAAAAAACAAAATCTTTTAAGTTTTAAAGACAAGTTTATTGTCAGAGCGTTAGTTACAGACTGAGGCTTACGATCTACTTAACTCTACTTGCAAAGGGCGTCTAGACGCTAAGTCAGCACTTGCACGGTGGTCTTATGGTGTGACTCTGCGTGGGCGATCGCTAGAAAGTACACTAAGCATTTATGAGCACTATGTCTCTATGTGGGGTCCCATGCATAACTCCTTCCTCCCTAAGTTCGAGATTATCCACAGGATCATCTCGAGTTTTCCTCTTAAAGATTTCTGTCAAAAACTTATATCTATAACATAGAGCAAAAATAACTAGAGCTATGATTATAACTAAATTCCCTATAGTAACACTTTTCACAACTCTATGAGACTTTTCACTAACACTTTTGACACTTTGATCACTTTTTCGCACTAAATAGTTCAGGAACTGGATATCAGCCAGGTTGATCCCATCGAGGTTGATAGTCTCCAGCGGTTCCAGGGCATCGTTTACTTTAGGTAGATGAATTAATGGTAATGTGGTATCAAATATAGTTTTTCCTTCAGTTGCATGCTTTTTCAGAGTAATCTCATTAATTTTGACGTAACAATCATTGTTTAAGGTTAATAAATAAGTTCCTTGAATGACCTCTTGAGCTGTTCCTTCTTTACAATATTCTGTAACTATAATTTCATCTTTTGTGTAAATAATCCAACGGTTTAGCTCTATTGACTCTATCTTTAAGTCATTTATAACAACGGGTATAGAGTGACAGCTCGAAGTGTTTACTGAAAACTGCAAAAGTTCAGTGATACATTCATCTTTCATATGAGGTAACAAGTCATATTCGTAGCACAGGAATCGATCTTCATCAATTTCAGAACATGAATGGGAGAGCATCCGTGTTTTCAACCCCTTCATAAGGACGTGTGGATATTTAGGAAGTATAAGGGAGGTTTCAGATCTATCATGGTTTAAAATAGGCAAAGGAAATAATTTAAAGTAATTATAAATTTCATTTGTAATTAAGGGTATATGCATAATGAACCTTATCTGATTTTGTTTGATATAAGCCTTCACTTCGGTACATAGTTCTATTTTTACAATATTATAGGAAGTAGCCGGAAATACTAACTTATCAGTATTTTCTATTTCCTTTAATATTGATATAAATTCTTCAGGATTAACAATAGATTGGTGTAATACATTGACTTTACTAAAAGCAATTGCGGTTTCCACTTCATTAAGTCGGATATAAAGAGTTTGAAAATTATATAAAAATGAAATGTAAATATGTGTAATTTTATCGATATTTTGACTAATCTTTGTTTTATTTAAGTATCCTTCTATTTTCTTAATATTGTTCTCGATTTTTATAAAGTTGCTTTTAGTAGAGTTCGCTACATTAGAAAAGATATCCATCATTTCAGTAACTATAGTCATTTTCTCATTTAAACCATCTTGTTTTGTTTTTATATTATCTATTAATTCTCCAAATCTTAAAGCGTCATCGTTATCCAGATTACCTGTAATTGTTTTAATTAAAGAACCAAGTGGATTTAGTATGCCACGTTTAATTTTTTGAGAAGGGATTAATTGTTTATATTTTTCTGTAATACTATACCTAATATAGTCAGTTTGCAGCTCTATATTCATAAAGTCTATATCTAATAGTTTAGTGTCAATAAATCTATGAACTTCTTTCTTAAATGCTATATATCTATTTCTATTTAACTCTACCTCGCTCTTAATTTTACCTAAATCTAAAATCTTAATTATTGTCCATTTATCATTACTGATGACAGCTTGACCTTCCTTGACTGGCAACAATCCTGGGTTCTTGTCAATCTGGTGCAGTAGAAGGGCCTGGCCTTGGACCAAATGGACTGCCAGAAGCAATAACCTGTGGAGGGCGTTTAATGTCCTTTATTGGAATTCTAGTGGCACGATTATTAGTAGTAACTGGTACAGTATTTCTGTGGATTGGTCCTGTAACTTCAGCTTTCTGATATCTTGGCTTGTCTTTACTTCGCCTAGTATTTACCCCTTTCATAAAAATTTCGTCTCCTTCATCTATATCAAATTCTACTTCACCCTTACGTTTATTAATAACAACTTGTTTTTTCTGGGCAATCTTATCAGTTAAATATTCATATAAATGTTTGGTCTTTCTTACGTGTTCTTTGACTAATTGCTGCGTAAACTGTTTATCAAAATCAACCGAAAATGTGCTATTAGAATCAGTATGGCCAAACACAACTTCGAAGGGCGTTAGGCCTGTAGTCGAATGTATAGTATGGTTATATGACATAATTGCATATGTCATAACGGAAGCAGCATCAGTGACTCTACGTTCATATTTTGCAATGCGGTATATTTCAATAATAGTGGAGTGAAACCTTTCCACTAAGCCCATGGAATTTGGGTTATGTGGAGTGCCTACGTGAAGATTTATTTTGTAAAAAGATAGCATTTCTTTCATTAGGGAATTATTAAATTCCATTCCCGGATCTGAGCTTACCTTGTTAGGAACCCCGTATAATGAGAAATATTTGAGCAGAGCTCTCACAACTTCGGGTGTGGACTTATTAACTATCTCCATAGCTTGACCGAGTTTACTAAAAGCGTCAATGATGGTAAGGTAAATTTTACCCTCTATGGTAAAAGTATCAATAAATATTTCTTGAAAGGGTTTCGTCTGAGTTTGTGTGAGTTGTAGTTCGGGTTTTAGGGGTTTACGGTCGTACTTCATTTTCCTACAAAGTTCACAAGAATTTATAACACTAGCCACAATTTTCTCCATAGACTCAAAATAGAAAGTACGTTTAAGATGTGCTAAGGTTTCCTTAATTCCTCTGTGACTATTTCTACCTGTATGGTATTTGAGAATCACACTACGCTGTTCTTCTTCATCTTCTATATAAACTAAACGTTGAGTACATTCATAGAACTTAACTGTGCCCTTTTTAAATAAAGATGTGGTAATTTGGGAAAATTGCTTACGATGTAATTCACTCTCAAAGTAAAAGAAATATTTAATTTTAGGTTTGGTGTATTCCATAAGGAACTTCTTAATAAGATCGGGATTATTTTCAGGTAAGTGAACTTCTAATATCTTCTGCGATTTTCTAGATAGGTCTTTAACTGATATTATATTTCTATTCCAGGTATATACGTGAATTTGATTGGGTTTCGTGTCTACGGCTTCTTGTAGGATAAGTATACCTTCCGTATCCAGATTACGTGCAGAATGTATTGTATCAATATTATCACTACTTTGATTTTCAGATGCGGAAGCTGTACAACTGTCTACAGACGGAATAGAGTATGGAGACCTACGGCCTTTATTCTCTGGTAGCATGATGGATTTCTGCGAATTAGAAGATGAGATTGTAATAGGAGAAGATGAACGATCACGTTTCTTAGCTTTACCTATTTCTGTTATTTCATTTGTAATATCATTTAAATACTCTTGCAATTGTTTTTCCTTCTTATCTACGTGTACTTTCATTGATACGTCATCATCATTTTCTCCTAATGCATGAACCTTTATACGTGACAGTGCGTCAGCATTGCTATTTTGTTTGCCTTTTTTATAGATTACCTCAAAATCATATTCTGCCAAACGCAATTTCCATCGTGTTATTTTACTATTGGGCTCATTAATACTTTTCAACCAAGCTAGAGGCCTATGATCTGTGTAAATTTTAAATTTTCTCCCATATAAATAGGGTCGAAAATGTTTGGTTGCCCAAATAATTGCCAACATTTCTTTTTCTATTGTGCTATATCGTGTCTCTGCATCATTTAAGGTCCTACTGGCATATGCCACCGGCTTATCACTTCCTATCGGACCTTGTGAAAGGACTGCACTGAGGGCATAATTCGAAGCATCTGTAGTAAGGATAAACTGTTTGTCAAAATCGGGGAATTGTAAAATCGGGGCGTTAATTAACAATTCCTTACATCTCTCGAATGCATCGACATATTCTTTGGTAATTTCTATTTTATTTCGTTTTTTTAAACATGAAGTTAGAGGTTGAGTTATTTTAGCAAAATTATTTATAAACTTTCGGTAGTAACCAACTAGTCCAAGAAAACTTTTGATTTCTGTCGTAGTTTGAGGCAATGGGAAGTTCATAACTGCTGTTATCTTATCATTATTCGGCTTAAGGCCTTCTTTTGTTATGACATGGCCTAAGTACAGAACTTCCTTCCTTAGAAACTCACTTTTGTCTAATGTAACTTTGAGATTAGTTTCCCTAAGTCGGTCAAAGATTTTACGTAATTTTGAAATATGCTCTGGGAGGCTTGAACTAAAGATTATGATGTCATCAAGATAGACCATGCAATGAATACCTTGGAGGCCTCGCAGCACGTTGTCCATGGCTCTTTGAAACGTTGCCGGGGCTGTTTTGAGTCCAAATGGCATTCTTTTGAACTCGTAATGTCCCGAGTTTACAGAAAACGCAGTTTTCGGAATATCAGCTGGATTTACCTCAATTTGGTGGTACCCGGAAGCTAAGTCTAATGTGCTGAAGTAGGTTGATTTACCCAATTTATCAAAAAGGTCTGTAATGTTAGGTAACGGGTATTTGTCGTCAATGGTCAGTTCATTTAGGCGTCTATAGTCAATAACCATCCTATACTTCATTTCCCCGGAAGCATCTAGCTTTTTAGGGACGAGATGTACCGGCGCACTCCACGGAGAATGTGAATCCTGTATTACATTATCTTGCAAAAGTTTATCAACCTGTCTTTGAATCTCTTCGTTTTGGGAATGCGGATGACGATAAGGGCGAATATACACAGGTTCTTCATTAACTGTGCGTATATTGTGTTTTACTTGATTAGTAAATGAAAGTGGAATTTTTTCGCAATAGAATATATCACGGTATTCGTAACATAATTTAGAAATACTCTCACGTTCTTCTTTATTTGTGTGGTCTAATCTTAGTTTCGCTAAATTTTCTTTTAAAGCATCATCAATCTCATAGTTACTTGTAATTGTATTTACTTGAAATTCTTCATTTTTAAATACACTAACATTAAATGGTTTATCTATAGTTATCTTTACTTCATGTTGCATAAAATTTTGAATAACGGTTTCTGCGAAAAAATTCTTACAAGTCACTAAAGCTGTAGGCATACGTACGCCTTCAGTGAATTGTGTAAACTCTAGAATGGCTTCACCATTGCAAAAATTTGTTGGAATGCGTACTCGCGTTTCCGTTCGAGGCTCTAGAAGTAACTCATAAGGTGGGCTATAAATTATAGGTATATCTACACTAGGCGTTCGTAAAACTTGATTAGCCATATCTATGTTAGCTGATAATTTTTTAAGAAGGTCTGAGCCTATAAGACCGTCGTATCTATGATCTACATCAAATACGTAAAATTTGTGAGAAAGTGTGCTTTTAAATGTTTTCAATAGTGGAATGCATATCACTTCACTATGTGTGCTTTGAGCATGGGTACTAACAACTGTGAAAGGTTCGTATTGTTTGAATTCACTGAAAAACTCTTGGGTTTTCGCAGGACTTATGAATGACCTACTACTTCCTGTATGTAAGAAATTTGGAGCCTATTTCAGGAATTTCTATATGAGGTAATTTAAGTATGCTATCACAATAATTTAAATTTATTATTTCACCTGACTGTCGGAGGCTGTAGTGTGAAAATTTTCTGGGGTGGTATTTTCCTCAACATTTTCAGAATTTTCCAGAAAATTTGAAGGCACTTCCTCGACATACTCAGAATATTGCGGGTCATTAGTATAATGATTATACTCAATGTTGTCGGGGTAGTATTCTAGTTCAGGGCATGGCTCCTCACAGTAAAATAATTCGTTTGCAAGCATGTTTTGTCTCACAGGTGCAGTGCGCATTGTGACGTCAGAGTCAGCTTGGAATTTGGGTATATTTTGCTGGTTTTGTATACCATATCTAAATTGGTTGGCACCGGAAGTCTGTTGTTGGGGTATCCCAAATTTAAATCCACTGTGCTGGAAAGGTGCACGTTGTACAGGGCCCTGGGCAAAATAACGCTGTGGTGTATTTTGTGGGCCTTGGAATGGTGTACTTTTATTTGATGGCATAAAAATTGGTCTAAAACCATGCTGACCCATGAAATTTGGCCTTAAATTAGGTTGGCCCATGAAATTTGGCCTGAAACCAGACTGACCTACAAAATTAGGTTTAAAGCTAGACTGACCTTGGTTTTGGGGTATGCCAAATTTAAAATTTTGCTGATTAGGCAATAAACTGAATGGCTGACCGGAACTATTAACAAACGGTTTTGTAAAATTATGGGCATTAGGGCGGTGTGCAATACTAGATCTAGGTTTATTATTTTTAACATTGTATTGATCCTGAAAATTAACTTCCTCTGTTACTACAGTTAATGCACTTTCTAAAGTTTCACACTGTCTTATACGCACTACTCGCAACATTTCTTCCGGCAGGTTATACATAAAAACTTTAAGCGCAATATTATTATATATAATCATTTTAGCTGCTTTAATTCCTTCGTCACTTAAAGTATTTACTTTAGCAAATAATGAGGCTCTAACATTCTGAACACGCTGGCAAAACTGGATATACGACTCACTTTGTTTTATTTTTAAGCTTTCTAACTCTATTGCTATACAGTCTTCCGAACGAGGGTCACCGAAATGTTGAAAAAGAATGTCCTTGAGTTGGTCCCATGACGTCACATTTTGGTGCTCACTTAGTAGAGTCGCAGCTCTACCTATAAGTCTACTTGTAACTGAATGAAATATATAAAGGTCTTGGGTACTATTTCCCTCTCTTCTAAAGGCTCTTATAACGTACTCACATTTAGATAAAAATAAATTTAATAACTTTTCATCCCCATCAAATTTAGGGATTATGCACAATATTTCTTTAGGAATCATTGTAACTTGTTCCATTTTATTTAATTTAATTTAAAACTGTTAAAACACACAAAAAATATACCTAACTCTTAAAACCTTAATTAATAAAAAAAAATATTTAATTACGAATATTACGACACTTGTACCATACAAAATCAGATAAACGTAATTAAAAGTTCGACGATTTTGGTCGGAAAATGTGGAAAAAACAGGGAAATATACGAAAACAGGAGTGAAGAGGTTTACTCACGCGCTGCTCGATCCCATGTCTTCCTGCGAGTCTGCAACCACTGCTTACGCACGCTACTTGTACTCCAGGCGTAGAGGTTTTACGCGTCGTACTGCTCACGCTGTTTCGTACTCCGGATGTAGAGGTTTTACGCACCGTATCGCGTCGCACTAAGTTATTTATTTGGTTCGTGGATATCCGAGTCCGTGACACACCAACTTATAGCACTTTAAACCGATTTTTGGGCGTACAGGCACTACACGGTCGGTGGCAGGATATTCGGATCCTACACAGGCTGCGCCACTTAAGTTGCCGCGAACGACGGGAGCTTTTTTAAAAAACAAAATCTTTTAAGTTTTAAAGACAAGTTTATTGTCAGAGCGTTAGTTACAGACTGAGGCTTACGATCTACTTAACTCTACTTGCAAAGGGCGTCTAGACGCTAAGTCAGCACTTGCACGGTGGTCTTATGGTGTGACTCTGCGTGGGCGATCGCTAGAAAGTACACTAAGCATTTATGAGCACTATGTCTCTATGTGGGGTCCCATGCATAACTACGTAAGTCGAAGTCAGTATTGAAATACAGCAAAACGTAAATATGGTGGGTTATACGTGTACCTAGTTGCTAGTTCACTGGTTTATATTATAAAATATTATCTATCACAAGTTTATTATTATGCAATAAAAACACTTAAAATGTATGAATAACTGCACCCAAGATAAAAATTTGTAAAAAATATAGTAAAACTAGCTTTTGCCCGCGGATTCGCTCGCGTCCTTTCTTAGCGGATACCTACGTCATAACATTTTTTTATTTATTTTAACACTCTTTATTGTTTTAAAGTAAAACATACTTTTAACAAATGGCGGACTTAATGCTAAGAGCATTTTCTCCCAGTCAACCATAAGGATAAACAGAGAAATAATTTGTTCGGCGCAAAAAGCAAAATTAATCAATTATGACTACCAATGTAATAAATACTTCATATAAAATATTAGGAACATATACATAAAACATTACATTACTACAAACTTTATAATATATATCAGAATAAATATCTACTTATACAATACGTACCATTATATTATACCTACATATATAATTACAAATATAATAAATTTTGAGAACTTAATGATGATGACTTTACGGAGAAAGGGAGTTCAAAAGATGTGCGTGAACTTTCCTTTTAAAAGAGAATTTGGTAGAAATTTCTCTGATGTCAACGGGTAAAGCATTCCAGAGCCGTGAAGCTTGGAGAGAAAAGGAGTTAGACATAAAATTTGTCCGGAAAAGAGGGATAAAGAGTTGACGTGTCTCATTGGAACGTAGTTGTCGATCATGAGTGTCTGAAAGATAATTGAATTTACATTTTAAATATTCAGGGAAGACAGAATTAGTAAGAATAGAGAAAAGGGTACACAGTAACCGAAGTTCCCTGCGTTGACGGATAGGAAGCCAATTAAGCTCTGAACGATAAGAGGACACATGATCATATTTACGAAGACAGAAGATAAAACGAATACAATTATTAAGAATTCGATCAAGTTTATCAACAAGATCAACATTTAGGTCAGGATAACACACATCAGCATAGTCAAAGAGAGGAAAAATTAAGGACTGAACAAGTAAGATCTTTGTTTTGACAGGAAGAAAATTTCTAAAACGGTTTAATTGTTGGAGGCTTACGGTGATGGATCGACTAATTGCAGCTATGTGAGTGGTCCAGCTAAGAGTTGAGTCGATATGTAATCCAAGATTGTTTACTGAATTACAATAAGGGATAATATTATTGTTAAAAGTAACTGGTTGGATTAATTTAGTATCAATTTGAGCAACTTGCTTTGAACTACCCACGATTATAGCCTGACACTTAGATGAATTGACATTAATTCCAAAATTTTTAGACCAGGACATAATCGAAGATAAGGCGGAATTAATGGTGGCAATACCCGTGTTGATGTCTTCTGCTGGTGACTGAACATAAATTTGGAGATCGTCGGCATAAAAATGGAAAGTGCAGCCAATCGTAGAAGAAAGAAGATTAATAAAAAGAGAGAAAAGCAAAGGAGATAAAATGCCACCTTGAGGTACACCTAGAGAGAGAGTTTTCCAGTCCGACAGGTCACGGTCCAATCGAACCGATTGCTGCCGATCACGTAAATATGCTGAAAACCAATCCACCACTGAGGATGAGAACTGAAGATAATTAAATATAGCAAGGAGAATATCGTGATCAACCATGTTGAAAGCGTTAGAGAAATCAATGAGGACAAGGATGACATCTACCTGCATGCCAAATTTCAGCCCGATCCGTCCAGTGGTTTGGGGTGTGCGTTGATAGATCACTATGTCAGTCAGTCAGTCACCTTTGAGTTATATATATTTAGATATTAGATATAATTGTCCTACTTGTAATATTCCTTCTCACCGTCATCATCAGCATCAGATCTTTTCACTATAAGCTTTTATTGTGAGGCCTAGGCACTAATCAAGTAAACGTTATAAGCCCAAACTCGATGTGGCAGCGTCATTTTATTACAGGGTTCCTATAGCAACCTTCCGGCTCCATCATCAGATCAGCTTCTTATTATAATAATATTTATTTATACTTTTATTGTACACACATATACATGTTTAAAGTACAACAGGCGGACTTAATGCTAAAAGCATTCTCTAACAGTCAAACCTTTGGGTCGATTGGAGAGTTTTATGTGGGTGTGAATATATAAAGAAAACTTAAACTAAACTAAATTTAAAAGATAACAATCACAACACATACTATAAAACATACTTTTATTATTATTACATATACACAATTACTTACATACATATATACCACTTCATAAAATATATACCTACATTAAAATATATACAAAAATAAATATACAAATACATAACCATAAATAAATATTATGCAATCAAGTCTGTCCTGTTTAATTGGAAGTGGAAGTGCCTAAAAACTCTAAGTTTAAAGGAGTCGCGACTAGGGGCCCTTCTAATGGATTCAGGGAGAGCATTCCAAAGTCGTACAGCAGTCACGGAGAAAGAGTTATGGAAAAAACCTGTACGGTGAGAAGGAGTGACTAGGGTAAGAGTATTTGAAGAACGCAGGGACCTTTCATGAATAGAACTTAAAAGTTGGAAACATGTTTTGAGATACTCAGGGGCCTGGGAATTATTTAAAACATTGTATAGTTGACAGAGAATATGTTGGTTCCTGCGTTGACGGATTGGCAGCCAATTAAGTTGAGTGCGAAATTGAGAAACGTGGTCGAATTTACGCAAGCAGAAAATAAACCTAATACAATAGTTAAGAAGACGTTCTATTTTATTGAGTTGTTCCTCGGTTAAGTCTAGGTAACACACATCGGCGTAATCAATTATGGGGAGAATTAAAGTTTGTGCTAGCATTGTTTTTGTTTTTTCAGGTAGAAAGTTTTTCAAACGACTTAAATAGTGAAAACTGGCAAACACCTTTCTGCTAACTTCTGCGATGTGAGTGCTCCAAGACAGAGTGTGGTCAATCCAGAGGCCAAGATTCTTAACCTCGGTACTAAAAGGAACATTGCAGCCATCAAATGTAATAGGCGTCACTTTACTCATGTCTATGATATTTATTTGCCTCCTGCTACCAACAATTATGGCCTGACATTTTTGAGGATTCACCCGCACCCCAAAGTTGTTGGACCAGATCATGACTTTTGTAAGATTGTCGTTCAATAGTGAAATCGCTGTATTCACATTATCCGCGTCGGTTTGCGCATAAAGCTGCAAGTCGTCTGCATATAGATGGTATGAACAAGTGAGACAGTCTGAAAGAATATTTATAAACAAAGAAAATAAAATTGGAGACAATATACCGCCTTGTGGAACGCCAGCTTTAAGTTCACACCACTCGGACGAATCCTGATCGTTGCGAATTTGCTGCCGACGACCACGAAGATAACTAGAAAACCAATTGATCACCGAGGAGTCAGCATTGTAATGGGAGATTTATATAGAATATTGTATTTTCATCTGATATACATTAGCATACAAAATGTCATCTCAATCAGAAACCGGTAAGTGGCTCTTTAACTTGCAAGATAACAAATAAACAACAACAAACTGGACAAGCCAAGTAAAATTTTTGAGATTTCCTTGAGATTGTCTAATAGCAAACTATCTACATTAGCAACGCCAAGGGTAGTTTTAAAAATAATAGCCTTAGCAATAAAAGTCTTCGCCGCATATTCCTGCTACCCCGCAAATCCGTACTCGTGCATTGTGGTCTCACAAATCCTGTGCCTTGAGAAACCGGCAGTATAATGCTCTAAATCTGGTTGAGAGTAGGAAAATAAAGTTATTTCTCTTATTGCGACTTCTGTTTTCACCCAAATATGGTTGAAATGCTAAAATCTTGTAGAAAAGAAGAATTCAGTTTTAAAGCAACTTGAAAAAGGATCTATTTAATTCGAATGTTTATATGTTTGTTTTATGTATGTTCCCCCATAACTTCTCCGTTTTTGAACCAATTTGTAAAAGTTTTGTTTGAAAATATATCTTGGTCCCATTGTCACCAAATAAACGGGCAAGTGCGAGTCGGACTCGTACATTAAGGGTTCCGTACCACCGTACAATGTTTTAAAACGCAGAAGAAACACGTTTTTTGTATGACGACCCCCTTTAATTTTTAACTTTATTTTATTTTTAGTATTTGTTGTTATATCCGCCACAGTTATACATAATCAGTGAACATTTCAAGTGTCTAGCTATTACGGTTCAAGAGATAGAGCCCTGTGACTGACGGACAGACAGACGGACAGACAGCGGAGTGTCAGTAATAGGGTCCCGTTTGCACCCTTTGGTTACGGAACCCAAAAAAAGATCTAATGATGGCATCCTCAAAAAATCTAGGGAACTCCTCAAATATTCTATGCTCTTATATAGTGATTTTGTTGTTTTTATCAAGAAATCAAGCATTTGCATTCAGAAAGTGAGTTTTATTGGAGTCTAACTGATAAAGAAGAAATTCACATAATTTTTTTTTGTTTAAAATTATCTTGGCTCGGAATTTTAGGAATTGCTTCTTTTGTGAAAAATAAATAGTGATATTCTAGAAAAACCTTGTCTTAGTTTTTTTAATATTTCTTCCAGGGCCGCACGACCCAAAAGGCTCTATCTGCCCCATTAAGGATAAAGGCGTGATAGTGTATGTATGTAAATAGTGCATTACAAATACGATAAACCAAAAGTATTGTGGCAAAAAATACATGCCGTCGCAGTGGAATTCCTTCAGCGAGGAAATTTTCTACGCTCGGTGCATAGGAATCGAGCTTCTAGATAAAGCCAGTTTTATGCAGGTTTTATGAGTATTGCAGAGATGTTTATTTGAAAATCCATTAACTCCTCATTTGGATCTTAAAATAAATATTTTGTGTACCAAAAATATAGATGTACTAACACATTTTTGCGAACAAAAGAGGTTTGCAGGGATCGTAGCAAATGGAGATCCATAGTCTCTACCTTCCCATGGGAAACGGGCGTGATAATATGTATATGTATTTTTAATACATAAGGATGACAGAGCCAATAATCTTGTGATCCTTATTCCCATTATAGGTTTAATCTCTTTTAGACCTGTTACCAAAAGGCAACGCACAAATTTTGGTAAATATTCTCTAATAACTTCATGAATACCAATATAAAATGTAAAATATTTAAAATTCTCATAAAAAGACCTTTTTTATTTGATATGACACCTGACATTTTTTTTTATATCTTTTAAGTGACCCCCATGTTTTAAATTAATTTATTTACGGTATAAGTTCGTCTTGAACTCAATTGTTCTAGCAGTTTCGTAGCACATTGGCTATGACAGACGGACGGACAGATAAGTTATTCTTAAAAGTAAGGTGCGAAACCCGAAAAATCTTCGATCAACGCGTTATGAACTATAATATTACCCTCTTCCTCTCTATATTTTTTTGTAGTATGAACATAACGAGTAAATACCCATTTTTGTGTTTTCCATTGCTTGACAAAGGCCTTTTTTAGGGTTCCGTACAAAAAAATAAAAAACGGAACATAGGATCACTCGTGCGTCTGTCTGTCACAGCCAATTTGCTGTGTAGTGTGTAAATCTACTGGACCGAATAAATTGAAATTGGGTAGAATGTTGTAATCCTATGACCGAAACACATAAATTAAAAAAAAAATATTGCAAACCTTACTGTGTCATATATTAATGAAAGGGCTCGTTATGAGGATCTCAAATATATTTTTGTTATTATTGTAAAATGAATAGTTTTGATTTCATTCATAAAAGAAGACGTAAATTGACCATTCTCGCCCCTGATCTCCAAAACTACTCAGCCAAAAATTTTGAAAAAAATACAAAATATAGTTCATTGCTTGTAGATTACAGGAAAACCTATAAGAATTTAATCAATTGTTCGGAACCCTCTCCACGTGAGTTTAACTCGCTCTTGGCCGGTTTATTTCTGCTTCCTATTGGTAAATGAAACTTAAAAATGTTAAGGCAGCTTTTTAACATGGCGCCTAGCGGTACCATTAACATTACTCTACCGGTCTGCTTATCTTGTATCGGTCAAATATTTCACTTTATTTTTTATAGGAACTCCCGTGTAACTTCCCGTTAGGTTTAACATTAAACTTGTAGTTATCGCATCCGTGCTAACATTGTTTTAAAGTTTAACTACTTTAACTTTTAACAGTTTCAATGAATTTGTAATTTTAAGAATCTTTTAAATAGAAAATAGTTTCAAGTTAGTACTTAAGGCGCTGTAAGTTCAGAGCTTACAATACTGTGAGTGTATATGAAAAATTACTGTAACTAAACTGCTAATTACAGTTTATTTATCAAAAAATTTACATAGGATTATTAATATCAATATCCAAAACACGATTAAGCATTTTGGCTCAATAGAAAAAAATCAAAAACATACCTCTAAATTTACCCTTAAAATACTCTATTTTATTTTTTAAATTTACCTTTTAAATTATTTGATACAATCACCTTTTGTATGAAAATCATACCAAAAAATGTATTATCTAAATTACTAGTAAAATTCACTACAAAAAAAATTATAAATAGTATTAAAAAAATATATAAATAAAACACAGCGAAATAATGTCGAGCACGGATCCCCGGTCTTTGTTCGCTCTCGAAAATATTTCGCTGTTATTTATATATATTCTACACGTTGATTTTGTAACCCTTAGCTATATCGAAATCTTTGAATCAGAATTACTAATAGAACACAAAACCGTAAAGAAAAAGACTTATTTCTTGCCATAAAAAAAATCTCCCATCTTCTAATAAATGGCTAACCTACTGACTTTACTATAGGCGCAACCGTTGCCCTCTCCGCTCACCGGCCGCCGTCCAACACGAGTCTAGTAGCAGGTGGTGACATAAAAATGGTAGATTTTCGGTATGCATTTGTCGACTGATATCTTTGGTTTTTATTATGAAACAAGGTACATAGACAGAATATGTATGTTTTATTTCGCTCGAAGAGTGCTTTTCTTGAATATATTCAACATACTTAATATTGTACTCCTAGTGATAGTTCAGAAGCATATGTTTTCGAAATTGTCCAGTAATTTTCAATACAACAAAAGACCCAGTTTCCACAATATTGGCATTAGATCCAATCACCCAGCGATAATGTCCGACCATTGTCATTTATGTTTGCCCATCTATCGGGCTATTTCGGTAATGAAGCCGAATAATATCTGTTACGTTATTATATGGAGCAGATCTGATAATTTTTAATGTGGTTAGAATCTGAACATTTGAACGAAGCGTGTTCCCAATTTACCAGGTTAGTAATTGTATGCAAAGAGTTTGCTACCTCTGTTCGTAATTTAAAAGCACTGGCAACATATAGGTATATTGTAAATAAATAAACGGGCAAGTGCGAGTCGGACTTGTACATGAAGGGTTCCGTACCTCCGTACAATGTTTTAAAACGCTCAAAAAACACGTTTCTTGTATGACAACCCCCTTAAATTTTTATTTTTATCTTATTTTTAGTATTTGTTGTTATAGCGGCCATAGTAATACATAATCTGTGAAAATTTCATGTATGCCATTATAAAGATCTAGTTAAAAACGCTGAAAAAACAGGTTTTTTGTATGACGACCCCCTTTAATTTTTATTTTTTTCTTATTTTTAGTATTTGTTGTTATAGCGGCCATAGTAAAACGTAATCTGTGAAAATTTCAAGTATCTAGCTATTACGGTTCAAGAAATAGAGCCCTGTGACAGACATACAGACAGCGGAGTCTCAATAATAGGGTCCCGTTTGCACCCTTTGGGTATGGAACACTAAAAAAAGGAATAAATTCAAGGAGCGCGTTTGATATTTAAAAAGAGAATTCAAATACTATCTTCTACTCTTGACATATTCCCGCTTATTGTAAATGTTTATTGTAATTTGCAATATGTTTTAAATGTACCTACTCAAAGTAAATATTGTCCTGTCCATTTCTGGATAGTAGGTTTTTCTTTCCAATATAAAAGAGCTGGGAAATAAATTGTCCGTTACGGCGAGCTAAGTGAAACTAATGTTAATGGGGCAGCCATATTGAATAGCTTTTTTTAATGCACAGTAAAAATTCCCTTCTATTAGATGAGGTTAATTAAGTTTTTACCCGTTTTATTTTGAGTCGAGTAGAGCGGTGTGGTAGTTTTATCAGTTTGAGTTAAGTGAGCAATGTGCTTTGTTATGTAGAATACAAATATATTTATTTGAATTGAAACTTGCCCTGTGACAGACATACAGACAGCGGAGTCTCAATAATAGGGTCCCGTTTGCACCCTTTGGGTATGGAACACTAAAAAAAGGAATAAATTCCAGGAGCGCGTTTAATATTTAAAAAGAGAATTCAAATACTATCTTCTACTCTTGACATATTCCCGCTTATTGTAAATGTTTATTGTAATTTGCAATATGTTTTAAATGTACCTACTCAAAGTAAATATTGTCCTGTCCATTTCTGGATAGTAGGTTTTTCTTTCCAATATAAAAGAGCTGGGAAATAAATTGTCCGTTACGGCGAGCTAAGTGAAACTAATGTTAATGGGGCAGCCATATTGAATAGCTTTTTTTAATGCACAGTAAAAATTCCCTTCTATTAGATGAGGTTAATTAAGTTTTTACCCGTTTTATTTTGAGTCGAGTAGAGCGGTGTGGTAGTTTTATCAGTTTGAGTTAAGTGAACAATGTGCTTTGTTATGTAGAATACAAATATATTTATTTGAATTGAAACTTGCCCTGTGACAGACATACAGACAGCGGAGTCTCAATAATAGGGTCCCGTTTGCACCCTTTGGGTATGGAACACTAAAAAAAGGAATAAATTCAAGGAGCGCGTTTAATATTTAAAAAGAGAATTCAAATACTATCTTCTACTCTTGACATATTCCCGCTTATTGTAAATGTTTATTGTAATTTGCAATATGTTTTAAATGTACCTACTCAAAGTAAATATTGTCCTGTCCATTTCTGGATAGTAGGTTTTCCTTTCCAATATAAAAGAGCTGGGAAATAAATTGTCCGTTACGGCGAGCTAAGTGAAACTAATGTTAATGGGGCAGCCATATTGAATAGCTTTTTTTAATGCACAGTAAAAATTCCCTTCTATTAGATGAGGTTAATTAAGTTTTTACCCGTTTTATTTTGAGTCGAGTAGAGCGGTGTGGTAGTTTTATCAGTTTGAGTTAAGTGAACAATGTGCTTTGTTATGTAGAATACAAATATATTTATTTGAATTGAAACTTATTAATTATTTTTTATTTCGACACACACAAGCTAATAAACTGAAACAAAAACACATGAAAAATACAGAATTATTATATCTGGATATCATACCTGTTGTGAAGGGACAAAAAATTTAGAGTAAAGATAGAAAGGCTTTTTTAATTTAATAATCGCATAGAAGATATGCCAGATACGAGTATAGAAGTCTTTGAGCAGTCATTTTTAGAGTGCGGCTGCGTTTTAGTTAAGGGTGATACAACTCCTTGGAGGTATTGTATAATGAAAATGACAGTACGCGTTTTGGACCCTTTGGACAAGTTGGCTCGATTTGGACAACAAACGAGGTCATTACGCAATTAGGTTTTTAAGGTATTTTGCTATCTTCCTCGCTTGTATGGAAGATCAAAATAAATGTAGAATATACCAGCTGCTTCCCTTTCTTCCCTAATCTTTGTACTCGTACGGAATACGAAAGGAGCTTGGCGTGAACATGGCAGCTGCACTTTGGCAGTGTTCTATCTATGCAAACACCATCTTAGTTTTGTTTGTAGTGGGGACTGGGGAGACGGGAGATTGTTTAGTTTGCTAGCTTTGGCCTTAATTTATTGTTCTGGTAACAGGGGTGACCCTAAGTATCATCGTTGTTAATCATTGAGCAAGATAGCGAAGCAGCTGAGGTTTTCAGAGTGTAAAATTGGAGTACTTCGCTTGATAGTTCGATTGCAGCGGTCGTGTAACTTAGATCGTCCTCATCATCATATCAGCCATAGGAAGTCCACTGCTGGACATAGGCCTCCCACAAGGATTTTTAAAACGACCGATTGGATTCCTGCATTTAGTGTTTTTAAATCACTCCAAGGAATAGACATATTGAACTGGTAGATTGATGAGTTGATACCACAAATAAATTAAAAATATCAAGGCAACAACAAGTGGAATCATACATAAAGTATTTATTGTTGCGGCTCACAGTTAAACCAGGGTTTTCAGGTCTATTGTAGCAGGAAACAATAACTATACATCAAGAGTAAGCGAACTACGGCGTACACTGGTGAGCAAAGTCAAAACAACATGACTATATCTATGAATGGACTGATAGCTGACATCAATTTTTAAATAAGTCATAAAGTTTAGGTTGATTAGGTTGTTGTCTTTATAATGAACTACGAATGAATTAAACTTAAAATACACATAAACTAGCATTATTGGTCCATACTCATATAATAATATCAGTCATTCCGACTATAGTCACCAAGACCTATAGTCACCAAGTTTTAAAAAAACACAAGCTTAAAACAACTTCATAAACATCAATGAGACCTCTCCAACCCGTCTGGCCAACGTGGTGAGTATAGACCAAATCCTCTGGCTATTCTGGCCAATTATGGCTCTGGTAGTACAGAAAGGGGCGTGCTCCTGCAGTGGAGACTAAGATACCTGATGATGTCTATAAGAGTCATTTTTTGAACAGAACTCTGTTCTTTGGTTCGTTCAAATTAGATTTTTTTCATGCAGTCAGGTTTGGGTTTTTTTATAGTTATTTGTTTTACCATGTCTTATTAAATTATTAAGTGTATCTTAATTTTCAGAGTTAAAAATAACTTTAGATAATAAATGGCTTTGGGCATTTTTTTTTGTAAAGATTGATTGTTAAACAAAGACTGTAATACTGACAGATTTAATAGGATAAAACACGATATTAAAATATATATTTTTATAGGGTTTTAGGCATTCAAGATGCAGTAATAAAGTATAATAGGTATATAAAATATATAATACATAAATAATAACATTTCCATTGTTACTCCTAACCTACTATTTTACCTATTGTTTCATAAGTTAAATATTTATTACAGTGTAAGTATCGCTCAACCAACTCTAAAATGCATTGTTCTGCAACTAAAATAATTTAAAATGTATCCAATTCGAGTTCCGGAACAAACCAATACCTCACAGTTCACGTAACATACTGGTACAAACTGTGTTCCCTTGAGTATGGCGTGCAGTGTACGAAGTTTGTTTCTCGCTGTACTCGTATTACTACGCAAAGTGCAGTTTATGCGGACGCAGCCTGCAAGCTTGGCTAACTTACCTGCGATATTTGCTGTGTTGGAAAAATAAGGATGATTTATTTATTTAATATTTATTGCACAATAATCTAACGATTATAATACAAAATGATGGGTCTCAAAAAAATTAAAATATTAGAAATAATGAAACACAGAAAAAATATTTTTATTTAATTCGTCCTTTACATTTTAAAGAGAAAAATATTCGTGATTTTTTATTTTTATTTATTTACATAATCGAAAAATAATGAAATTAGCAATATAATTATTTTTCTGTTTTTTAAACTAGTGAATATTTTACATACAGAGCTTAACAGGGATTTGGACAGGTTTAAAAATAAATTATTTTGTACATACTGACAGTATAATAAAAAGTCACAAATCACATCCATTTTGAACGTGATTTTAGATTTATTAATGCAGAAAAACTATTTCGTACAAATCCCATTGACAATGTTTCTTTTGACGTTAAGATAAGTTAAGTTAAGTTAAGATAAGATAAAAGTATCTGATTCGACTCGTTTAAAACTAGCGGATTCTGGAGTTGGGCTTGTGACGTCACCGTACTGTAAAAATCGGACGAAGCTATTTCGTCACGCGAAATTTTAAATCGCTAACTGTATCTTCTTAATTTTTTGATTTTATTTATTTTGTATTTAGTATCTCTGAGTTCTTGTAGAATCATACTGTTGTATTTATAAAATCAGTTATATAGAACAATAATATGCCACCGATTTTAGCAAAATTTAATAATAGTTTGCATTCCTTAACTTGGTAGATTTCTTACTATACAGGTTGATTTTGCAACCCCCTAGCTAAATATTTAAATCTAAATCATTAATAAAACACAAAACCGAAATATGACTTATTTTTTGTAATTTTTCCCCCAAATTTCTAATAAATGGCTTATCTACTAACTCTATACGCGCGGCCTTTGCTCTCCCCGCTCGCCGCCCGCCACCGCCCGCCACGAGCCAGTAAGCGGGCGCATTCAAATGGGAGATTTTTGGTATGCATTTGCCGGCTGATATCTTTGGTTTTTAATACGAAACTAAGATACTCGTACATATGACAAAATACCTATGTATTTTTAATTTCGCTGAAAGAGTATTTTCCTTGTTCAAAATCATCCTACATAACTCATTTATGAGAGTAGATTTGGGGGGGACCATTGGGGACATGGGTTGCGGAGGTCAGACGGCAGTCGCTTTGTGTAAAAACCAGTAACCTCGTCACATCGCCTAGGTTAGATAGCGGACCCCGGGCTCTGAAGCGTAACCGCTGACGATGCAACCGGGAATACGCTCGGATGATGATGATTTGGAGGGGACCATCGTGGTGACAGGATTGGCCAGCCTAGAGTCTGCGTTACCGACCCTAGCTGTTTCCGGGTGCGCCACGGGGGGTTTTCTTTTTCCTCCCTTCCTTTCCTGTTTCCTACTGGGCTAACAAAATATAGAGACAAAAAAAAAGAAAAAAAAACATTGATACGTAAAGAAGAGATGTTTTATGAAAATGGCGGATAGTATCTACCAGCATAGTGTGGAAACCATAAGTAGGAGGGCGTTTGTACAGCTTATCTGTGTGTCATCATTTGTTAGTATAGCGTCTCCCCAACGCAAACATTGGCTCTGTAAGACGTTATTTGCATAGTGATCGAATAGTCCAGGTGCAGATGGCAATTTTACTACACGTTAGCAAACTTACATAAGTCTTACGTAAAAAAAACATTATTTTATAAGAGAGGCGGTGCAGTATGTCCGATTTACTGTTAGTAGTTACAATGAAGAACCTGCTAAAAATATATTTATCTATAATTTAATAACTACGTTCTTGTCGGTGGAGTAGTTTTCATGTCTCCCTCTTTTATAAGCCAGCCTTTCGACCTCATCATAAAAATATACATATATAAATTTATTTTTATTTAAGTACAAATATTTTAAAGGGGTGATTCACTCCATCATTTTAAACATCTTTTCCTTCAAAAAAATATATATCGACATACGAAAAAAAAGTGACTCGCGACGCGTACACGAAGATATCCCGAGCCGCACTGATGTTAGCGATGCGCAGCGCAGGCGGCGCGGTTATTTGTCCGCTCGCACATTTGCTCTGAGCTCTGACCTCCGGCTTATAGATTAATATTGTATACATTGTTTATACTGAAATAGATAAGAAACTTCAGCTTTAACACTAGATCAAACCAGTGGCGCCATCTGGTAACATGCTTTCGCAACACCAAAGGACTAAAAGATGAAATAAAACGGTGAAAAAATTACTCCGTGAGCTGGGACTTGAACTCGCGATGTCGGTTGAAATGTTCTATAGCCTAAACAACTGAGCTATTAAGTGATTAACCGCGCATGTCGAATTTATCCATCATTTAATATTCCTATCAAATAAAAAAATGGTGTAAAAAAAATACTGCGCGAGTGGGACTTGAACTCGCAACGTTGCTCTGATTTTAACCATGCTCTAATCAACTGAGCTATGACGTGGTATAACTGGTATGGCGAATTTCTTCACCATTTGATATTCCTATTCTATAACACGCATTAGGAGTTAGGTCAGCTGATTCGTAACTAGATGGCGTTTAATTGAATTTTTTTATCAAAATTCTGCAATGTTCCAAGTTTCATAGTCATGCCCCGGCTGACGTCGAAACATGTCGGCCATTAGCTGACTTATTACGTCAGTTACCCGTTTATCGCATATTAATAATATTTGTGTCTACAGTTTGTTTTAACCTAAAAATATCCACCGTATTAATAAAAAAAAATGCTCTTCTTACATAGTACAATGCTTACCTATTTAAAACGCGCTGATTACTTTTGTCAAAATTATAAAACATCTGCAGTACTTAAATAAGTACCATACTATAACTTGTCTCGCTGCTTATTATATCCAATAAGCAACAATCATGCAAATAACATTTTATTGAAGGCTGCAACTTGTGTTTTATTGCATCAAATAAAGCTTGCACTTCATGAATATTTTGTAAGCTTGTTTATTTCTTAAGCCTTCACGTTTTCCTCTGACCCTCTTGCAGGATGTAAAGTTCGTTTCACGCACCATAACTTCCTAGAATATAACTTGACTGCAATACAAGTTAGTATGGTCGCTATTTTTGTAGCTTGCATACAAAATTTTGTTCATTCAAGACGATGCGACTGAGTTTTATTGCGTCAAATGTAGCTCGTGTAGAATATTTAGAAGCGCATTTTTTTTAGATCTTAAATAGCTAATAGTTTCGTTAAAATTTCATAAATTCACCATCATCATCCCAGTGCAAATGCCAATAAATTAAACTAAACTATGAAACTAGACTATGGGTTAAAATATAACTAGTGACTATTGTTAAAAGATATTATAAATATCACATACATGATAATAAATATATTTTTAATTAAATTGAATTAAAATTATATCTAAAAGGAAGTGCAGCTAGCGTGATGGCTACTTTTCAACTGAGTAATATTGAAGGCGTAATGTTTGATATTTTTTAGATATAATTTATTTATTAGTTTAATTTAAAGTTTTATTTTATGGTTTAGATCAATGTATTGTCTAGTTTAGTTTAATTTTCCAGTATTTACTCTAATTTAATGTTAAGTACTTTTTTTTGATTAATTAAAAATTTAAATATGTTTATTGCTTTAAAAATTTGGTACATGTGTATAAACTTTGAGCTTGTTTATTTTTTTAAGTGCTTTTATAATTATTTGTCTGAGCAGTGCAAAATGTGTGAAATTCATTTCACGTGCCTCAACTGGCGAGGTCGTAACTTACTTACCATAAAGTAGTTAAAAATTAATAGTATTATTGTTAATTAAAACCTTTTTCTGTTTTGTTTCAGGTAAAAATTTTTTTTTGGGTTACTGACAGACATCACACCTCCACTTCCTGTTAAGTATGGGAAAACTATGATTGCATTTATTGATTTGTGTGTATTGTTAGTATAAAAAAATAAATAAATATATTGGGATGAATCACACATATTGAGGAGCTTGGTGGCCTGGTAGGAGTCCGCGTTTTCATAAGTTAAGCAACCCTGGGCATGGTCCGTACTTGGATGGGTGACCACAAGTGGTACAAAAATTTCTCGAGCTCCTCCGTGCTTCGGAAGGCACGTAAAAGCCGTTGGTCCCGGCTGTTATTGTATGGCAGTCGTCAAGGTATGTCAGATGCCTTTAGGCAGCTTGAATAATCTGACACCAGTGTTGGCCACTTACATACACGAAAAACAAACAACAATTGAGATAGCCCCAAAGTAAGTTTTTTTAAAACTTGTGTTATGTTTATCATAAACTAGCTGTTCCCGCGACTTCGTTCGCGTGGTTGTCGGAACGTAATGTTATATAGCCTAAAGCCTTCCTCTATAAATGGACTACCAAACAAAAAAAGAATTTTTCAAATCGGACCATTAGTTCCTGAGATTAGCGCGTTTAAACAAACAAACAAACAAACAAACTCTTCCGCTTTATAATATTAGTATAGATACATAGATAAACAGTAAACACTTAGGCAAGACCCAGGACAGTTTGAAAAAGGCCATTTTCCATCTTGCTCTGGCTGTTGTAGATCGAACCCAGAACCTCCGGAGTGGCGGACTAGTGTGTTATAACCATTACGCCACGGAGGTCGTCAACGTAACGTAAAGCTTTTTTTAGCATTTTTGCGGAAAACGGCCTCTTGGCAAAAATGCTAAGCAAATCCTAACGTTCTCACTTTAAACTATAAACAGTAGTTCATAGTATAATAGTTTAAAGGGTTATCTAGGGCCGTATGGTAAAACATTTTAAATGATAGGTATCTCCCTTCCTTTATTCTAGAGGGGGGTTACACAAAATCTAAAAATAATATAAACAACCCTCCGGCCGCTTTGGCAACTATGTTCCACAACCAGTTGTTAAAAAAGAAGTGAACAACCTTAGTGATTGCTACTTATGAAATTGAAATTCCGCCACTTCCTACCGGAAGCGACGTAACGAGAGGAGACACCAAATTACGGAGAACATGAAAAATCTTACGATTCGCGAACACAACAGGCGTAATAAGGGGCGACCTAAAATAATTTTCTATTCAGCGCGAAAGTAAGTGCGAGTTGAACTCACTAATGGTGGGTTCTGTATTTATAATTCTTCCATGCTGGTCTGGGAGAAGAGAAAAAAATAGAATTTACCAGCTGCTTCTAGTCCTGCGCAGTTCGTAAAAGCTGATTGAGATGAAATTATAACTATACTAGCGGCCCGCCCCGGCTTCGCACGGGTATGTATTATACATATAAACCTTTCTCATGAATCACTTTATCTATTAAAAAAAACCGCATCAAAATCCGTTGCGTAGTTTTAAAGATCTAAGCATACATAGGGACAGACAGCGGGAAGCGACTTTGTTTTATACTATGTAGTGATAAGTCAGTTGTACTCAACTGACTTAAATAGTTATCATTATTTTTTTTTAAATTCGTGATTGTTACGACGTATTAAAAAATGTCTTATCTAAAACCTACATGTTCGAATGATTTATAGTTGGAAAAAATGTAAATAACGCTTTCAAAACAAAATAACTAGCTTAACTAGACTTGGATTTGATTAGATTAAATTTTGAGTAAAGAATTAAATATTATCATGATAAGTTTTTTTAACAACATGCAGGACAATAAGAATATCAAAAGATTTGCATCTGCACCTGCTATTTTTCGTAAAGTTTTACATAGATAAAAATATAAGTAAATGATATTTCATCTACGTCTCCAAGAGGAGCCTTTTGGATTTTACGTCTCTAGACTATGTCTACACTACACTTATTGTCTCATGTTCCTTGGGTGGAGCCTCTGGTCTAGTACTGTAAAATATGTACTGTAATTATACTATTAGAATTTTTACGTTTTCAAGAGAACACAATTTCATTACGGAACTCCAAAAATATTATGTTGAAGACGAATGGCGGGCGCGAAGACGAATTTCGTGTCATACTGTGAATTATACCTATGCTGCGAATTGTGGTATGGCGCAAAATGAGTAGTATATGCTTTGTTTGCAGATGAATTCTGTCACATACCTGATGGATTTAATAATGCTTATATGTATAAACTAGACAAAAGACATATACGTATACTTGACATTCACATAATTTGTTTTAGTAAATACAATATTTACTACAACATAACAGATCTTAAAGAAACCACCGACTCATTTATTAGGTTGATGAAAAAGTACACTATTGTACAATATTATAAAACATTAATCTTATTGTAGTTCTCATTAAACGTAGTAAAACTTTAGGCTACGGAAATTATATTCAAGGAAAGTACTCTATAAGCGATATAAAAAATATATAATCTGTCATATATATCTTAAAACCAAAGATATCAACCGACAAATGCATACCATAAATCTCCTATTTGAATGTCACCACGCGCTATAAGGCTCGTGGCGGGCGGCGGCCGGCAAGCGGGGAGGGCGACGCGACGGTCGTGCATATAGTAAAGTTAGTAGGTTAGCCATGTATTAGAAATCTGGAAGAAAAAGATTGACAAAAATAAGCCTTTTTTCTTACGGTTTTTAGTTCTATTAATTATTCTGATTATTAAGAAGAATTATTAAGATTTCAATAAAGGTAGCGGGTGCAAAATAAACCTGTATTTATTTCACTCAAACATCAAAATTTAGATACATCATCTGCATTTTCCATATACTACACATAATGTAATCATACGAGGCGCATGATGCCTTACAAGTCGTAATTCGCGTTATGATTATAACCCACATGTACCCATCTGGCGGTACCTTATACCATGCTTATACCCTATCTTTTACCCTTACACGTATTGTTTATAGCGTCTCGCGCATCAGTATTTTCAGCTAACCCTTGTGAGTAATTTATATGAGGGGATTGAAAGAAATATATTTGATTAAAAATTTGGAAGGTTACAAAGTAATGGAGTACCTGTTTTCACCTTCTTTTTTACAAGCTTTTATTTAAATTGCTTGTAAGTTGTATCTTAAAACATTCACATGGATTTGTTTATTTTTTCGCGTTC
Source organism: Acrobasis repandana (assembly GCA_963576875.1). Taxonomy (NCBI): domain Eukaryota; kingdom Metazoa; phylum Arthropoda; class Insecta; order Lepidoptera; family Pyralidae; genus Acrobasis; species Acrobasis repandana. The sequence continues at coordinate 812,195 of OY756230.1, read as the reverse complement.
GTAAGTGGCCAATACTGGTGTCAAAGTTTTCAAGCCGCCTAAAGGCATCAGACATAGCACAATAATTCCAGCCGGGACCGATGGTTTAACGTGCCTTCACACACAATTAATATACAGACAATAATAGGAGACAACACACACAATAACAAGTAAGTACAAGAAGAAAAAAAAATTATACGACACGATTAGGAATAACTTAACAATATTTTTTTTACGAGATCGCGGTGTTGTCATGCATACGTAAAGGTGTTTATATAATATAGGTACGTATAGGTAAATTGTGGTCACCTATTCAAGTGCGGACCACGCCTGGTGTTGCTTAACTTGCAAAAGCGTAATGCGTAATCCCGCCAAGCCACCGACATCTTACTACTATTCATATATACTTTCAGCTGGTTTTTCATTCGCATTTAGATTTTTATTTGTTGATTTTGTTCAGTATCAATCCACGGGTTGTTTTTTCCGTCTTTTGCACCTTGTAATAGATTATATGTAATAGATATTAGAATATTGCTATCCTTTTAAGGTAAATGTTACAATACCTACAAAACTTGCACCTCCTTCTAAAGTTTTCTTATTCTCGACATCACTAGTGGGTTGACTGGTAGATAAGGTTATAATAAAGTTAAATAAAAAAAATATTCAAATATGTGTGTTGCTTTGATTGGTTTTATACATTTGATCTTCCAAAATGTGTTCCGGAATCGGTATCAAAGTTTGCGAATACGTACAAACACGGCCGGTCATTGTGTCAAATACAATGTCTGACCTGGCCGCGTATTTATAAAACCTACAACTTTAAGAGCACCGAGCCTAAAAAAACTAGCTTTTGTCAGCACAAATACAAAAAAAACTTTAGTCTGACTTCAGATACACATACTAAACTCTTAAAATACAGGTGTTTGAACTAGGCAACTGGTGAATAATGTCAGTTACCAAAATAGGTATAAATCTACATGACAATGCGAGTTAGTTACGACTCAAGACCTACTCTAATTGCAAAAGCTTTGTTGTCAAGAACTAAAGTAGGTATTTAAAATTCTTACAAAATCAAGTCTGTTTTGGCACCAAAGGTACGTAAATAGACTAGGCTTTGGCGCCAAATAAGCATGAACAGAAGTTGGTCTATTTCGGCTCAGCTTGACCCCAAAATGGAACAGGTTTTGTAAATTCGTGACCCGGCCGGCGCTAACCCGCACTGCCCTTTGTTACGGTGCTTGTATGAGAACTGTTTGCGGAACTACAAATGTGGACTGCGGGTTCCAGATGTGCTGGGAAATGGTTTGTAATCAATACAGAGTTTGTTTTATGCACTAGCTAGCTAGCGTCCTTCCGAGGTAGACAAAAGGATAGGTTCACAAGATCAAAAGTTCTGTAGTTATGTTTGATTTAATGAAAAATGTAGGTAATTTAGATACCCAACACGGACCAAATATCTCATGTACTAAAATTTGATCTTGTCAGAGTCTTAATCAAGCTATATATTCTAGCATAACTTTTTTTCTTCTCAGCGCGTTCCCGGTTCAATTCAATTTATTCATAAAACAATAATACATTGCATTCGAATATCACCTAAAAGACAAAATAAAATTACAAAAACAAAATTAATTTTACATGCATGCATATGTCCATTATTACATTTTAATTATTAAACATTTAATTTCATATAAATAAATCTTCAGCAGCTCAGAAAAATATTATCAAATTGTAGCTTTCTTCGCACTACAGATTTCATGTATAAACAAATTTCAAAAATGTTCACTGCGTTAACAATGTATAATGCATTCATGTAATTACAAGTCATCAACACTGTAACAGCACTTCTCCAGAAGCAATGTTCTCAAACTCCTTTTAAATTTGGAAAGTTTTCGTATTGATTTGAGATGATTTGGCAATTTATTAAATAAGACTACCGTTTGATATCGCGGACTGTGTTTAACAATTTCTAGTGCTGGAGTCATTTTTTGTTTAAAGTCTTTTCGTCTGGCACTTTCACGCAATAACATTTCTTCTTCCGTCTCAAATAAAGCTCTATTTTTAATAAAATCTGTTAAAAGCACAAAAATATATAGAGAAGGAACGGTTAGGTTAGGTTTTATTTGAAGCCTCTTAAAATGTTCTACTTATGACTCCCTCGGTAATATACGGACCATAGTACGTATCGCTTTTTTTTGCGCAACGAAAGCTTTGTCTATGTTGTAATCGTAGCTTTCTCCCCAAAATTTTATACTATGATGCAGTTTAGATTTAACCATGGCATAGTATAGAGATTTCAGTTGGTTTATCGTCAGTTCATCTCTTAAGGTTCTAAGTGCATAACAAGAACTGCTAATACTATTTTCCACTGCTTGTAATTCATGTTTCCAATTTAAATATTCGTCAATTTGAATACCAAGGAATTTTACTACTTTACTGGTTTAACCTCTTCATTATTTAGCTTCACGTCAAGTATGTGTCTATTGCTAACCGTCGTTAGCAATAGACGTTAAATATCATTACTTTAGTTTTAGTTGTTTAAGTTTAAGATTATTAGCTGTAAACCAATCATGAAAAACTGACAGAGTATTATTTATCTTATCATAATATCATGATCGCAGACTATTGCATTCGTATCGTCAGCAAATATCACTAATTTAATGTCAGGTACCTGTAACACTCGTAATATAGTTAATTAAATCATTGATAAAAAATATAAATAATATTGGTCCTAAGATGTCCCCTGTGGAACTCCTCTAGTCACTTTAACAATTTTAGATTTTTTTGTAAAATTAAGAAACTCTCCTTAAGTTCTCCCCCCTCTTACCTCAACCAATTGCTGTCGATTACTTAAATATGATTTCAATAAAGTCAAGGATTTGCCGAGAATACCACAAAACTCTAATTTATTTGTAAGAATATCCTGGTCTACAAAATTAAAGGCTGAACAAAGGTCTAGAAAAATACCCGCAACTTTGACTTTTGTATTCAATTTACAAGGCACGTCATGTAAAATCATATCCATAGAATTAGCGGTTGTATCATCAGCAGTGCTGCTTCAAAGCCCGGGGTGCTCTTTACCGCCTTTTCTGCTCCAAATATGCATGAGTACCAAAGGATGCCGAAGACTATGCCAAATCAAAAAAAATATTTTGGAATATTATTAATATACGATAAACGCGTAAAAAGTTAGCAGCTGGCCGATATATTTTGACCTTATCTACAGGGTTTTTCTCATGGCGAATGTGTGTTTATCGCATATTAATATTGTCCGGGTCTCACGTTAGTTTAAACCAATAATAGCCGGAATACGAGTAGTTTTTGTTAGTTAGCTATAGTTTTACGACTAGCCCGATGTCAACCCTCCTCGGAAATGCAGTTGTCGCACGAAATCTTTATGCTTACTCCTTTAGTCGCCTCTTACGACATCCGCACAGAAAGAGATGAAGTGGTCAATATCGTAAAATAATAAAGAAAACTGTTTTCAGCTGCATAATTTTATATCTTTTAAGATCATAGAGAAGTTATGGAGTCATATTCTAGAATTCCATTTTACAGCACTCAGTACCTTTTATCAGTATCTAGTAAAGTGGCTAATACAGACAAAGGCGGCTGTCAGCAGACATGAGCCCTAAGCCTGATTTACAATACAGACGCCGCGCCAAGCGGATTGGCCGATGTCAGACCGAACTATGTGGAATGCCAAGGTTTTGTTTGGAGGGCGATTTGTTATTAAATGTATAGTGTATACGTTATCAGACTGACTGTATTTATTACAAGCTTTTATTTAGCTTGCCCTGTTTGTTGTTTTAGGTCAAATCTTGCAAGTTTAATTTGAGCCACTTCCCGGTTTTTGATTGAGATGACATTTTGTATGCTAATGTAAATCAGATGACAATGCAGTATTATTATAATCCTTAACAATCCAATTTCTCTCAATAGACAATCCTGCTCATTTTATTAAGTAAAAATGTAGTAAATCAGAATATCTATAATAAACTACAATCTACATAATAAATCTTCTAAATCACACATAACAATCTCACCAAGGCAACATTCCAGAAATCTGCTTACCCACGGATTTAAGCTGCGCCAAAACTTTTAATCCATTTTCGACTCTTCTCCTTCACTTTAAAGTCACAAGTCGAAAGCTCTGGGCTTCCTCAAAGCGCCGAAGTAGACGTAATCCCTGAAACTTGTCTTAATCTACGTCATAACTTGTGGTTGCATCTTGTTAGTGCATCGATTACATGTTCGATGCACTTGACTTGCAGGCTCCATCGATTTATAAGTAGGAATCTCGGAAAACGTAACTTTCTTATCGAGCTGTAGCGAATATTGTCTTTTCAATTTGGTAGCCGTGTACGGATTTACTATATCCCAAATACTATCCAATCCAATCAACCTCGCATATAAAAAGGTAAGTTCCACTGAATTGGCTTTGTTCACGCGCGATATATTTTCTGACTGTTGCAATGGTAAAAAAAATCGCTCTCCAGTATCTCAAGTTTCTGCATATAAACGTCGACCCGTTGCTTTGTTTCAACCAGAAGACTAGATTAATTAACAAATACACATTTACATGTTAGAATTTTCAAGCTGCCTGAATGTATCTGACATAGTTTGACGACTGCTTTACCACGATGACAGACAGGTTTAACGTGCTTTCCGAAGCGCAGAGAAGCTCGAGAAAATTCTTTGTCTTTTGTGGTTACCCATCTAAGTGCAGACAAACCCGGGGTTGCTTAACTTGCTATAGCGCTAGCAATGCGTACTCCCACCGGGCCAATGAGCTCCTCTGACCACCACCATAGAATAAAATATCTTTGAAGAAAAATAAATTCGAGACAAAACCCCGGGCATCCCATCCCATCTAAAGATGCAATTGGCAACGCGATAAGGGGAGGAGTTATTAAAAAAATACAAATGATTATAATAAAATCTTGTTAGTATGCGATATCATGGACTCGACTTGGAATCGATTTGAAGTTTCAATCGATGTTCTATGAATTTAAATTAGGAGCTTATAAGTTGGTTCTTGAGTTGGTCTATGGTATAGACGTAGAGCTTTGTGGTTTGTTATTGAACGAACAAGCGAAGCCAGCGAAGTTCTCCGAGTACGCGGATAATCCGGAAAAACTGATGGTTTGGGAATGTAAAAAGGATGAATGAAAAGAGATTCATCATCATCCCAGCCCTGCTTCTGCCCACTGCTGAGCGAGCTGAGTGTCGACGAAAAGAGGCCCATCTCTTCGTCGACACTACCCATCCCGGTCCTGTGCTGCTCTCATCCAGGTGCAACCTGCAACTTTCAATTCACTTTAAGTTCATTACCGTTATTATTATTATATACCGTATTCATTACCAACATGGACTACATTTATGAAGAGAATGATGAGTGTAGGTGAACCGAAAGAGGTCTGTCAGGATCATAGCGTAGATCCATAGTCTCAGCCTACCCCAGTGGAAAGCAGGCTTCATAATATGTATGTATGTTTACCTTCCTTCCTTCACCATTTTTTGTCAATTTAAGAATTTATTTGTATGAAATGGAGCGTGCTACTAAACACTCTAAAAATCATCGCGTATTCACGAGTGCACTGTGCAGTGCATACGTTACTTTTACCTTCTGTACCCATAAACTCTAGATACCGTCTGAGACCCTGTATTTTCCGTGTACCTGTGTAACGTATTTATTAGATATTTTGCTATTTTCTCACCCGAATCCACTTCAACAATGTGAACAAACATTATATCGATGCGAAACTTAACTGTACTCGAGTAGGTATACTGAAATTTAGTGTAGACGCGTGAGGTTTTACAATAACTTGGTATGCTTTGCCTCTAGCAAGCCACTATTATCATAAAGTTAGTAAGTGGGAACTAAGTTAGGGTTTCACTGACAAACATTCACAGAATACAAAGCTTTATATTATAAATAAACTTTAAACTACTTTATACATAAATATAGATGTCGCAGTTGGATGGTATAAACGCTAATTCACGAAACCTCTAGTTCTTTTAAGATCATAGAGAAGTTATGGAGTCATATTCTAGAATTCCATTTTACAGCACTCAGTACCTTTTATCAGTATCTAGTAAAGTGGCTAATACAGACAAAGGCGGCTGTCAGCAGACATGAGCCCTAAGCCTGATTTACAATACAGACGCCGCGCCAAGCGGATTGGCCGATGTCAGACCGAACTATGTGGAATGCCAAGGTTTTGTTTGGAGGGCGATTTGTTATTAAATGTATAGTGTATACGTTATCAGACTGACTGTATTTATTACAAGCTTTTATTTAGCTTGCCCTGTTTGTTGTTTTAGGTCAAATCTTGCAAGTTTAATTTGAGCCACTTCCCGGTTTTTGATTGAGATGACATTTTGTATGCTAATGTAAATCAGATGACAATGCAGTATTATTATAATCCTTAACAATCCAATTTCTCTCAATAGACAATCCTGCTCATTTTATTAAGTAAAAATGTAGTAAATCAGAATATCTATAATAAACTACAATCTACATAATAAATCTTCTAAATCACACATAACAATCTCACCAAGGCAACATTCCAGAAATCTGCTTACCCACGGATTTAAGCTGCGCCAAAACTTTTAATCCATTTTCGACTCTTCTCCTTCACTTTAAAGTCACAAGTCGAAAGCTCTGGGCTTCCTCAAAGCGCCCAAGTAGACGTAATCCCTGAAACTTGTCTTAATCTACGTCATAACTTGTGGTTGCATCTTGTTAGTGCATCGATTACATGTTCGATGCACTTGACTTGCAGGCTCCATCGATTTATAAGTAGGAATCTCGGAAAACGTAACTTTCTTATCGAGCTGTAGTGAATATTGTCTTTTCAATTTGGTAGCCGTGTACGGATTTACTATATCCCAAATACTATCCAATCCAATCAACCTCGCATATAAAAAGGTAAGTTCCACTGAATTGGCTTTGTTCACGCGCGATATATTTTCTGACTGTTGCAATGGTAAAAAAAATCGCTCTCCAGTATCTCAAGTTTCTGCATATAAACGTCGACCCGTTGCTTTGTTTCAACCAGAAGACTAGATTAATTAACAAATACACATTTACATGTTAGACTTTTCAAGCTGCCTGAATGTATCTGACATAGTTTGACGACTGCTTTACCACGATGACAGACAGGTTTAACGTGCTTTCCGAAGCGCAGAGAAGCTCGAGAAAATTCTTTGTCTTTTGTGGTTACCCATCTAAGTGCAGACAAACCCGGGGTTGCTTAACTTGCTATAGCGCTAGCAATGCGTACTCCCACCGGGCCAATGAGCTCCTCTGACCACCACCATAGAATAAAATATCTTTGAAGAAAAATAAATTCGAGACAAAACCCCGGGCATCCCATCCCATCTAAAGATGCAATTGGCAACGCGATAAGGGGAGGAGTTATTAAAAAAATACAAATGATTATAATAAAATCTTGTTAGTATGCGATATCATGGACTCGACTTGGAATCGATTTGAAGTTTCAATCGATGTTCTATGAATTTAAATTAGGAGCTTATAAGTTGGTTCTTGAGTTGGTCTATGGTATAGACGTAGAGCTTTGTGGTTTGTTATTGAACGAACAAGCGAAGCCAGCGAAGTTCTCCGAGTACGCGGATAATCCGGAAAAACTGATGGTTTGGGAATGTAAAAAGGATGAATGAAAAGAGATTCATCATCATCCCAGCCCTGCTTCTGCCCACTGCTGAGCGAGCTGAGTGTCGACGAAAAGAGGCCCATCTCTTCGTCGACACTACCCATCCCGGTCCTGTGCTGCTCTCATCCAGGTGCAACCTGCAACTTTCAATTCACTTTAAGTTCATTACCGTTATTATTATTATATACCGTATTCATTACCAACATGGACTACATTTATGAAGAGAATGATGAGTGTAGGTGAACCGAAAGAGGTCTGTCAGGATCATAGCGTAGATCCATAGTCTCAGCCTACCCCAGTGGAAAGCAGGCTTCATAATATGTATGTATGTTTACCTTCCTTCCTTCACCATTTTTTGTCAATTTAAGAATTTATTTGTATGAAATGGAGCGTGCTACTAAACACTCTAAAAATCATCGCGTATTCACGAGTGCACTGTGCAGTGCATACGTTACTTTTACCTTCTGTACCCATAAACTCTAGATACCGTCTGAGACCCTGTATTTTCCGTGTACCTGTGTAACGTATTTATTAGATATTTTGCTATTTTCTCACCCGAATCCACTTCAACAATGTGAACAAACATTATATCGATGCGAAACTTAACTGTACTCGAGTAGGTATACTGAAATTTAGTGTAGACGCGTGAGGTTTTACAATAACTTGGTATGCTTTGCCTCTAGCAAGCCACTATTATCATAAAGTTAGTAAGTGGGAACTAAGTTAGGGTTTCACTGACAAACATTCACAGAATACAAAGCTTTATATTATAAATAAACTTTAAACTACTTTATACATAAATATAGATGTCGCAGTTGGATGGTATAAACGCTAATTCACGAAACCTCTAGTTATTTGGCATTACAGCTCGGTTTTTTGAAATAGCTGAATATTGTTCAGCTGGATTGTCTAATATTGCGCAACGTATTACGTTCATTTAAACCGCTAACCACGTTTCCAAACGGCTAGCGGTTTTGTGAAACAGTAGCGGTAATCCGCTGTTTGACGAAACCGTTAAACAATCCAACTGCGTGACACATGCATGATAAGGATTCGGTGTAGGGTTACCATAATAAAATATAACTGGGTTCTATTAGAATACAGATTTTTTCGACTACGAATTTTATTTCCCAGACAACTATTCCACGATTTTTATCGCTAAAGGTTTGCCCTAAACAAGTAATATGGACAAAACTTTTCTAGCACTCGCCGGCCGCAACTGCGGCACGCTCGCTCCGCTCGCTCGGCTCGTGCGTGTGTTGGTCGCAGTTCCAACCTAACCTATAGGTTTGTGCTAACCTAGTAAAATGAATAGAACATTCCTAGCACTCGCCGGCCGCTGCCGCGGCACGCTCGCTTCGCTCACTCGCCATTGCCACTTCGTAGACATTCTACATTGTATATAATTTCTTTAGATAGAATTGTTCAACTTGCACAACAAAATGGACGAATACAAGTCGATCATTCCATCCCGCGTATTAGGGTTCGCTGTTTTACAAAACCGAGCTGTAATGCCAAACAACTAGAGCTTTAGTGAATTAGCGGATTATACCATTCAACTGCGCATATATATAACGTCTATCAAAATATACTGTATCAATTTTAAAGCTGAATTTAGTCCATGATACTGAACAACTTTCGAACATATATGAAAATGAAAAAAATTGCTATTTAATTTCGGTTTTACTGAATCCTATTTCCTCTTTATAGTTTTTTAATTATCTTAATCCAGCTGGTAACTTTTATGTTAAGGTTATTGTTGAAAAAAAAATACTTATGTACATTTTTAAATTAATTTTCTACTACCGAAGAATCTCTTTATAAACCACATTCACGGTAGTATTAGTAGCATTATTTTATTAGGGAGAAAGGATTATGAGACTTTAGCAGAACTCTCTGGAACATGCCACATAGAATTGTCCGTGTGAGAAACAATCAGATCTTAAATCTATCCCAGCGACTTTCAATGACTGCCCTTGGGCTTTATTTATAGTCATTGCGAAGCATACTTTAAGGAGAAACTGCAATCTTTTGAACTCAAATGGATACTCTGAGGGTAGCAATGGTATGCGAGGAATGAAACCAGTTTCCCCTTGACCACATCCAGTGTGCTCACTCACAGTAGCCTCGACAATGTTCTTATGGAGATCTTTTTTTTTGTAGTCTTGTTCTATTGCATAATTTCGGAGGTTTTTGGCTTCTTAGCAACATCACTGGTGCGAAAAACATGAACCAGTCAGTAATTAGTAGTAAATTGTTTAATTGTAAAACGTGATAATTAAAATTCCAAGTCATTGGAAATGAGATAGCCTTTAAAATTATTTTATAGGCAACCGTTGAATGTTTACCTTAGTCCTTCTAGCCTAAAAACGCTTTTACGCGGTGGCTACCTTTGGTAGCAAGTGTGGGTTCCTGAGGTATAGTCATCGCTCGCTTCGCTCGCTTATTCTAAATATAAAGTTAGGCGTAAACTAACACAAAAACTAAGTACGCATTTTAGTTAAAAAAATTATCATCATCAGGTCTTTCTAGTCTCCACTGCATTTGGCCAGAGTATTTAGCCTACACTCTCCACGCTGGCCAGACGGGTTGGGAGGTCTCAATGATGTCCAAGCTTTGTTTAGCTTGTATTTCCTAAGTCTAGCCTTCTACGACATCCACGAGATGGCTTGGAGTGATCCTATGAAACCACGCTTACATTTACTATTATACCACATGGTTAGAAACAGAAATATAAATATTTCAGAGTAAGTTACCAAACGTACTCAACCATAATTAGTTTCCAATGTAATAATACGAGTGAAGCGCGCAGCAATATAATTATATTTGATTTCACACCGCGCGACACTTTAATACCTGTCTTAAATACAAATGTAATTAAGTATCTTTGGTGGAATAATAAACGAACGAGTTTGTTCATACCGTTGAAGTTTACGCATGAAGTTGATATTATGAATGTGGTAAGCGAAGTTTTGAAGAAGATACATTAATGAATAAATAATCAAATACCATTAAACAGTTTCTATATATTTAATAACTGACTAAGCTACAAAACCTGTAATAAGTGATTAAAATGTTACCAAGAAAAAGGGGCTAGGTGTCGTGGTACACCCGGTGGGAACGAACTTCCTTACTGCAAAATCGAAAGCTTTATAAACACTTACCTTAAATTTTAAACATTGACGTTTTGTTAATTAATTAATTTCTAGACATTGAAATCTTGGATTCCAAAAAATTGTTAAGAGTCGAATTCTACGACCCAAATATATACTAGGTTCCGAGTTTCATTTTAATCACATGCAGTTGAGAATTGTGTCAGTCATCTTGAATAAATGGAAAAAAAATGTCTTATCTCGTTATAATAATAGTAAAAATATTCATTTATTTCAGACCAAGTCCATATTATATTGTTAGTAGTAAGTACATAATTATCTTATATATATAGATGTTAGTTAGGGACATATATAAAAGGGCTTTGTAGTAGACAGTCCCAGTGGGACTGCATATGGCTGTCATTTCTCCCTGCTAATATCTTCAATGTCATCTCAATCGTAATCACAGCCGTTAAAATCCCACTTCTGCCAACAGGCCTTTTTCATCGCATATTATCCACCACGTTCTTACGCTTGACGAATGTTAAATGTCGCCTCCACAGAAAATGATCAGAACTCAGTGCCCCAGTAGAATAATAACTGAACAAGTATGATATAATTACATACAATTTGGGTGTGTCGTGGGAGACGGCACCTGCAACCGTATTTGTTTCCCAAATTGTGTAACTCTGAACAAGGCAGATTTTGGGAAACTGTCTATCGAGGCTGGCTGTTTATTTGGCATATTTATATCAAACATCTCGAGATGTTAAAGTTTCCATTCGTTAGTTCATCTACAGTAAACAAATGAAAATTACAAATTTCTCAAAACAAAACGTTACTTAACGTTTTGTAAAGTTCTTAAAGTTCTAAACATTTTTGTTGTAGCTGAGTATTAAGTGAATTTATCATGTTTTAATAAATTTCTTCTAGCTTTTATTCTTGTAATGAATTATGATTGAATTAATGATGAGTAAATGATGAAGTAATGACTAATAATATGGCCCAAACCTCGACAACATGGACACAATGCTAAAGAAAATGACTGATAAATTAACATTCTTTAAATAAAAACAATAAAACTTAATCTGATCAGTCATATTCACAAAGTATCACAAACAATGAGCGATGCGGGCTGTAACTGTACCAGGGTCCGTAAAATTAATAGATAGAGTCAGAACGACGGGCTTGTTTACGGCGCTTTGTTGCCAACTGATAGCGCCCGTGCCAGAACCAGATTTCAGGTCTATTTTACACCTAAAAATACTAAAGTAATTTGTTTTAAAATCTTATTTTATCTTTATTTTATAGAATTTCATATATTATTTTCTTACAGATGTTTAGGTGTTATGACTATTGACCTGACTGAAAGTCCCAACACAAATAAATGCATTGTAATGTTATTAATATTCTTAGAAGTTTTACCTTACTTATTATTATCACGCACACTTGAAAAATAAAAACAATTTTTTTTATATATTGGAAATATTGACCAAGGTGGAGATGGCGAGACGACATCGACAGTTTCACGAGGGAATGGCAGCAGGCTGCAGCAACGAATCAATGGAATAAGAAAGAAGAGGCCTTTGCCCAGCAGTAGGACAAAAACACGCTTAAAAAAATGGCCATCGTAAAGATGCAGATGCAGATGTGTCCCAAAGGCAAACTGGTAGATAATGCATAGCGTTAAGTTTGACACATTGTAATCAATCAAATATGAGACTGGGTGCAATAAACTTAAATAAATAAATAAATAAATGCAGGTAAGAAATAGATCTTTTTATTAAATGAAATTGTTTAAAATACTTACTACACTTTAATACTTTATTGACCCACGTGATTAAATATGCGCAAACCACAGACCGCATCTGTTGGTAACAATGCATGACCACAATAGTTCATGCTTTCCATAATTGCGTATTGAAACTCCCTGGTACTTTATTGATTTTGACAATATGATACTACAGGTTGATTTTGAAACACTGAGCTATATTGAAATCTTGGAATCATAATTATTAATATAATACAAAATAGCAAGAAAAAGAATACTCTTACTTAGTGTCAGTGACCTCGCTGTCGCTCGATTCCTCCGTATGACCACCCCGCACCCTTTCCGCTGGCGTCGGCGCGCGGGGCGAGCGATCATATGGCGGTCGGTATCACTGCGATTGAGAATTTGCGGTATAACTTTGAGGGCTTTTATCTTTGGTTTTTATTATGAAACAAGGTAATTTTAAGAGAACATGTATATTTTATTTAGCGCATAGAGTACTTTCCTTGAATTTTATAGCTCAGAGGGTCAAAATCGTCCTGTATTTTGCTTCACAAAAAGATACTAATTTCAGTGACAGCCCGATATTTCGCTGCGCAGCGGGCTTTTACTGAAATCTCACTCATTTTGTGTACTAAAAAAGTTCTATATTTTTCAAAAGTACGCGCCACTTTGCTCCTCGTCGCGTCTCGGTGTGAACTAACCCTACATAGTGTCAGTAGCAACTCGTCTAAACTGCTTATTGTCTAAATCGCATGTCATCAGAATAAGAATTATTCTTAAGATTAATAAGTATAGTTATTTTACCTGCCTAAAAACTAGTATTGTAAATATACAAAGCATGGGCTCTAAGTAGTATTTACTCCGCAGTTGCAAACTAAATCAAAACTGCATACTCTGCAATCGAACTTTGTTGCAATGTCTCGTGTGCAACTAAGCATTTTCAAACAATTTATTATTTCTATTTGAGAAGTGGACTTACAACTTGTTTAGTGGTCTATTTTCTTTGAAATATTTTCTTCTTTTCAAGCCATTATCAGTTCACTACTATCCAGTAGTGGACTGTTTTACTCGAACTTTTTTCTATGTTACATTTCTGATATTATTATATACATACGAGTATGTACATTTTTTACATACACACATTTTTTATTATATATATTTTTGCATACAATTTGTAGCCTATGTCACCCGGACAATAATAACGAATCGATAAACATCTCATTTGTGAAAATTGGACAAGCGGTTATGATGCTACGGTGGAACACACATAGATACCCACATACATACCTAAATAGACTGCCAAAATCGTTACCCTTCCTTTTTAGGGTTCCGTACCCAAAGGGTGCAAACTGGACCCTATTACTGAGACTCCGCTGTCTGTCCGTCTGTCCATTTGTCCATCTGTCTGTCCGTCTGTCTGTCTGTCCGTCTGTCACAGGGCTCTATCTCTTGAACCATTATAGCTAGACACTTGAAATTTTCACCGATTACGTATTACTGTGGCCGTTATAATAACAAATACTAAAAAAAAAAAGTTAAAAATTAAAGGGGATCGTCATACAAGAAACGTGTTTTTTTCAGCGTTTTGAACTAGATCTTTGTAATGGAATTACCTAGACACTTGAAATTTTCACCGATTATGTATTACTATGACCACTATAACAACAAATACTAAAAATAAGATAAAGTTAAAAATTAAAGGGGGCCGTCATACAAGAAACGTGTTTCTTCAGCGCTTTAAAACATTGCACGGAGGTACGGAACCCTTCATGTATGAGTCCGACTCGCACTTGCCCGTTTATTCTTCCCGTAGTTGGATAAAAAGAACGGAAAAACATATTTTTTTCTAGGATTCTTTCTCCACCCCACCACACAAAAGAATGTGCAAACAAGCAAACAACAAATAACACGTTGACCTGCCGAAGGCATTTGCGGTAGACAGTAAAGAATCCGCTGCATACTGCATTGTGGGGCTGCAACTTGCGCACTGCGTATGCAATGCGGCGCCTAAAGGTAAACTCTTTTATATTGAATCACGTTTGTGTTCTTTACAAACATGTGTACGAATACCCACCAATCTAAAGCAGCGTAACGGTATTGGAGAGCACTGCACAAATCATAGGATACTTGCCTTACCAAGTATTTACTTGGTTTTAGAAGTGAAAACTTCTTTAGGCGCGTTGGGCATTTTTTGAGCTGGAAAAACGATGGAATTCGCGACACTATTACCGTAACCGACACCAACTTCTTCAGTGTTTTTTTAATTTATTTAAGAGCTTGCTCTTGTTGGTGGAGTTAAGTGGAGAAGCTTCCAATCCTCTCTTCTCTCTGCCATCTTTTTAATGTCTTGATAGGATCTTACTTCCCTTCCTTAATTGAAGGATAACTACTAACATTCCTTTGGAACTCACTTCTAATGTGAGTTCTAGCGCCCAGCGTTCTGATGCTATGCTTAAGACTAATGTTAGCCCTAGCGATATAATACGAGTAGATGCTTTTAAAAAGTTAAATTTAAAAAAATCAGAAGATCACTGGGGCATGTCAGTAGCCGTAGTAAGTCATATTATACTCATAATTGCTGCCGATTTAGCTTTTATATTTAACGAATGTATTGATGAAGGCATATTTCCTAACTTAATGAAATGTAGTAAACTAATCCCCTTATTCAAAAAAGGAGAAAAAACAGACCCTGGCAACTACAGACCTATCTCTATTCTGCCATGTTTGAGTAAGGTGTTCGAAAAGATAATGCTCAATCAAATGCTACTTCACTTTAAGACCAATAATCTTTTCCATAGCCAACAATACGGCTTTACTGCTGGAAAATTGACCACCGATGCAGGAGTAGCACTTATTACTTATATCTACGACGCGTGGGAAAACAGAAATGATGCAATTGGATCATTTTGCGATCTTTCTAAAGCATTTGATTGCGTTGATCATCCAACACTTTTGCTCAAATTTCGTCAATACGGTTTTGATGATAAGTCAATTAAATTAATAGAATCTTACTTAACAGATAGGCTTCAAACTGTTCATATAAACGGCGTAAAATCACACGGGTCGAATGTGAAAATGGGCGTACCCCAAGATTCAATTCTAGGACCGTTCCTTTTCTTAGTCAATGACTTGCCTTACATGGTTGTGAAAGAGGCTGACATGGTGCAGTTTGCTGATGACACCTCGCTAATATTTAAAATAGATCGACATAAAAGTGATGCTAGCGAGGTGAACAGCACCTTATCTTTAATTTCTGATTGGTTTTCGGCGAATAACCTCATGTTAAATGCGAACAAGAACCAATGCATTTGATTCTCTCTTCCTAATGTGAATCAAGCCTGCGTTGACATACTAATTAATAGTCAGAAACTCGATCTGGTTGAAAGTACTACCTTTTTCGGAATCACAATTGATTCGAAACTTCAATGGGGCGCTCATATAACTAAACGTTCTAATAGTCTTATCTATGCGGCTTACGCTGTTTGGAGAATAAGACAATTGACAGATGTAGCAACTGCTAGACAAGTGTACTTTAGTTACTTTCACAGTCTAATGTCTTACGGGATACTTCTATGGGGAAGTGCAGCCGACATTCAGACTATTTTTCTTTTACAAAAAAGAGCAATTCGTGCCATTTACGGTTTAGGATCGAGAGACTCAATGAGAGAATTATTCAAGGAAATAGGTATCCCTACTTTTGCATCACAATTCATATTTGAAAATATAATGTATGTAAGGAAAAATATTTCCATGTTTAATAAAGTAAGTGATTTTACAGATAGAAATTTACGTAATAAGAATGACTTAGTTAGCCCGTATTACAGGCTAAATACAGTCAGTAAGTCTTTTATGGGGAAGTGTATACTTTTTATAATAAATTGCCAGAGTCGGTTCTTGATATGCCAGACAGAAAATTCAAAGCTTATGTAAAGAAAGTACTTTGTGAGAAGGCTTATTATAGGACCGATGACTATCTTAAAGACAAAAAGGTCTGGCTTGAGCTTGGCGCGGATCCCTCTTAAAGGTTTGTATACTTAGACATGTCATAATTTAGGTACATTGGTACATACTAAATTTACAAATTGACATTATTTTAAATTTCGTAATTCTTATAATTCAATTTAATTATGACATAACAAACAATGTAATCTCTGTCCATCCATATAACTAATTTTAAGTTTTTAGTTTGTCAGTTGACGTCTTTGGAGAAAACGTGCAGTGCAGTTTGTTGCCACTTCTTCTGCACTTGCGCCTAGGAAGCGGCGTAAACTTAGCTGTGTAACGATTTGACGTCAACATTAGTGCAAAACAAAACAAAGTGACTATTATTAAGAGATATTATAAATATCTTATGATAATAAAGATATTTTGAATTGAATTGAATTGAAGATGGAAAACCTAAAGAATACTGCATCTACGTAGGGATGTTGCATATCCTTGAGCATTTTTTATCGCATTTATCATGGGGAATGTTCTGAAGAATTGTTCGACCTAATACTTGCTGGAAAATTTCACCACTACACCACCCGCCTGAAATTAAAATACCATCCACACCACCTGGATAGTTGGCAATCAACCACCATACGTTTTAAAAGAAACTTCCTGCCACGAACGACCGAACTGTGGAATCAACTTCCTGCAGCGGTGTTCCCGAACCGATACGACATTGAAACCTTCAAAAAACGAGTCTATATCTTCCTGAAAGGCCGGTAACGCTCTTGTTACACCCCTGGTGTTGCAGTTGTCCATGGACAGTGGTGATCACTTACCATCAGGTGACCCGCTTGTTCGTTTGCCGCCCTATAACATAAAAAAAAATCTTTTAAGTGAAGTATTTGTTTAATATATCGCAAACGGATCAGTAAATCAAAGAGTTGTCTTTACAATCAGTAAATGTTTTTGAAAGACCTATCCAACAACAGCACACACTATGGGATAGACGAGAAATATTTTTTACAAATAAAAAAACAAGCGACTTTACTTTTTTTGAGGAGTTTCTTCCATATCTCCAAAGTCCTTCACCATATCTTCAGCAAATTAACATGGGACCAATTTGATAGAAAAGGCTTTCAAATAAAAATTAAAAACATCAAAACCGGTTCATAATTGACGAAAATATCGCGTAACATACAACCTACTCCTATTTTGAAGTCGGTTAACAAAATCATTCCCAGTACAGGGCTTTTTCTACGTTTAATTGTTAGTACCAATCGTGACTAACATATCCGTGCAAAATTACAGCTTTCTTGTACTAACAGTCTAATATTTAAGCCGCGAACGGAGAGACAGACACACCAACCCTATAAGGGTTCTTAGTCTGGACTTCGCAACCCTAAAAATAACAGTTTTGCTCGGTTTTACGCATTCGATGCTTGAGGCGGAAACTATTAAACAATATTCATGTTATGGGCCATTTTCAGAAAGTTGTGCGGCATTTATAAAGCTGTAAACTGGGCCACGGAGGGCAGTTTACCGTAATGTGAAAAGGTTTAGGTACCGATTTTTGATAAATTTTAATAAACCAAGATTAATATTTTTACTATTGGCTAGTTTCTAAAACATCATTATGATTGTTTTGATGTATATTTTGGTATAAATAAGATGGAAATTCAATTAAAATATAAAAAAATATATATAGGTATGTACCTATTACAAAATGTATTCTTTGTACCCGACTACGTCGAGGCCAAAAGGAGGGTATGAGTTTCGCCACTATGTACCTAACCTATATGTCTGTTTTACCCGTGTGGTGCCGGGGTAGAATAGGACTACTCCATCTCTTTCTGTGGATGTCGTAAGAGGCGACTTAAGGACCAAGCACAAACATTCATGCTGGCAACATACGACCGGCGGCGGCCGGTCGTAAAACTATAGCCAAATCATTTAAACTGTTCCGGCTATTTCTTCTCCATTTTGCAGGTTCTTTGGCATTCTTGTGTGACCATTGACATGCATGTTATATTTGGAGAAGAAAAAGCGGGAAAGCGCACCCCCCCGGACTCCGATACAGCACAGCTGAGGATGCAACGGGGAACGCGAGAAGAGTAACTATATGTCTGTATGTATGTATGTACATATGTTATCTCGTATATTCCATAATATTGATGGTATATTGACAAATGAGGTTCCTATCGTTGGAAGCGTCTTGGCTGTCCGCTCGTTATAGGCTATGTGACGTCACAGTAAATTAAGCATGGCGCTCTCTATAGGTCCAAAAGTAGTAAACTCAGAAATAAAATAAAATAAATCATACCATGTTTTGGTATCAATATGACAGGACTTAATTAGCACATTTCGAAAAGTTACATATTCCCTGCTGAGCTTGTACTAACTGGATAGACATACTTTTTAGCAAGAATTTTCCCGGAACAAGTAGAATATTCTCCTTGTAGTTTTGGCTATTACTTGTTTTTCGATAGATTAATATTAAAATACAAAACCCTTTATTTCAGAAATGAAAAATACAGTACATAATTATGTAAAAATAGGAAATGCGCAAAAGGCGGCCTTATCGCTAAACAATTTATTCCAGGCACCTTCACTTGAATAGAAAAAGTGATGAGAAATTAGGTAATATTATTGAAAAATCCAAGCTGTTTAAGTAATAATGTGTAAATTCGTTTTCTTTATAACGCAATTAAAAAAACAATCAACATAACTCATAGTAAAAACAACCCGTTTATAGAACCTCAGAATGAGTAACACAGGATGTTTGTCCAGTATTTCATCTCGAAGACCCTTTTATCTTATTATTGCAATAACACCATGGTGGGTGACTAAGACAGTTTGTCAACTTTCTGTGATCATGTCTATGATCACTTCCACCATAAATATAATGTTTATTCATGATTTACGGCGTGTGAAGCCATGTGACTCACTGTGGGGCCATGAAATGGTATGTAGGCATAGGGTATGTATGTTCATGGTTTGGTATACAAAGTGCAAGGTCCCTAATAAATCGAACCACAGGCTATACTAGATGACAAAAGTATTATGAAATTAAAATAACAGTCAAGAAACAAAAAAAAAACGACATTCCCATACAAATCGCCCGGGTGGCCGCACACTTTTGTATGGAAATGCCGAAAATTATTTTCGTTTTTTGGCTGGCTGTTATTTTAATTTTGTGATACTATAATGGTCTAGTATAGACCGTGGTTTGATTTATTACGGGTGTGTCCCTTCCGTTGTATATCTCAAAGCAATTAGTATCTCTTAACACAAGTTAAAAACTTACTTCGTGACTAACTAACTCAATCAGTGTCATTTGTCCATATATATTTATTTTTATTATTTATTAGATATTGTGCACTGCATGAGATAAGCGGGAACGATACACCGCGTGAAACAAAATTTGGAACTCTGTCCTTTGACTCTTGAGATTCACGAAATCTGTTTTAAAATAAATAAAGTAGAATTTTATGGCCCCACACTCAACTGCTGCTACGGCATGGGGTGGCCCATTGTGGCGCCATCTTCCATGAGCGCGTGTTGACTCAGTTCTCGAGGTGATTTCATCTGGATCCAACCGCAAAAGATGTAATTTAGCTCACGTCAGAACTCTGCTGAGTTCTGACGTGAGCTAAATTAAACCTTTTCGTATAGATTTCTAGAGATCCATTGCAAGCCAATTTCATTGTTATTACTCTGGAAAAACGATTCGTATAACTGAATTTACCACCCGGAGGGGCCGCCTGCGCGCATAGTAATAATGTAGGTACATTTTCGATACCTAAACGGGAAGTAACACAGGCCTGATATCACTCTCCCAATACCTAACAATAACTCTCAAGCTAAAATGCAGCATAATTTCCAGCAATAAGTCGACGACATAAATGTCGTCGACTGAGAAATCTATAGTTATATTATTTTTATATTATAAAGCCTTGTTATTTAAGCGTAATAAAATTCCGACAATCGTTTTCAATTATCTAACGTCTGAATATTAACAACGTTTATTTACGAGTTCGCGGTCGGCGGCGAACGGAAATGAAACCGTAAATATCAGAACTAGCGCGAATCCGCGGCTTCTTCTACGTAGACCGCATCAGTGAAATCTAAACAAATAAAATACTTAGAAATAAACTTCTTGCTATCTTTTTTAGTAAAAGCCTAAAAACATTTTTAAGGGCATACAAATACATTAACTAATCAAGTTATTTAAATTACAAGTCCCACTTGTCCTTGTCCTTGTACTGGCAGGAAAAAATCCTAATTGTCTCTGGCAGGTCTCTAGGGACAAGAATTCCCATTTGTCTTTTGGTAGGTCTATTGGTACAAAGATCCCCATTTGTTCTACTAGCAGGTCTATAGGACTGGTCTGGTACAAAAATTCCCATTTGTCCTACTATTTAGTCTATTGGGACAAAAATTCACATTAGACTTATTGGTATGATTAACTTGGTGGGACTACTGGGGACAAGCTCAATAAAGTTATACTAAAAGACTTTGATACAGAACAATTTGAAACATAAAACAGATGTCAAAAGGCGGCCTTTTCTAACTGCTTCTAGTCCATAATATGTATGATGTATATGTCGCAGTTGGATGGTATAAACCGCTAATACACGAAACCTCTAGCTGTTTGGCATTACAGCTCGGTTTTGTTAAACAGCCGAATATCTTTCAGCTGGATTGTCTAAGATTGCGCAACGTGTTACGTTCATTGAAACCGCTAACCATGTTTCCAAACGGCTAGCGGTTTCGTGAAACAGTAGCGGTAATCCGCTGTTTGACGAAACCGTTAAACAATCCAACTGTGACACATGCATGATAAGATTTTATTGATATCGAATTTCATTTCCCAGAAAACTATTCACGATTTTTATTGCTATAGGTTTGACCTAACCTAGTAAAATGGATGGAACTTTTCTAGCACTCGCTGGCCGCTACCGCGGCACGCTCGCTTCGCTCGCTCGCCATTGCCACTTCGTAGGCATTCTAAATTGTATATAATTTCTTTAGATAGAATGTTCAATAACTTCACTAGCCGCATGAATGAATACAAGTCGTTCATTCCATTCCGCGTATTAGGGTCCGCTGTTTTACAAAACCAAGCTGTAAAGCCAAACAGCTAGAGGTTTAGTGAATTAGCGGATTATACCATTCAACTGCGACATATAATATACACACAATTACTTAAATACCATTTAAATTATGTATATCATAACAAATAATGTATTCTCAGTCGACATAACTTATTTTAAGTTGTAAGTTTGTTAGTCTTTGTAGAAAATGCTACAGTGCAGGTTGTTGGCGCTTTTTCTGCACCAGCGCTTAGGAAGCGGCACTAAACTTAGCTGTTAGTAACGATTTGACGTCAACTTTTGTGCAAAACAAAACAAAGTGACATTATTAAGAGATATAAATATTCTATGGTAATAAAGGTATTTTGAATTGAATAGAACAGAATTGAATGTTTTATGTTATAAAAAACTGCCTAGCTTTAAAAAAATATTGAAAAGAAGAAAATTCACACTACAAAATAATTCCCTCGCGGAAACATACCTACAAACTTAGTGATAAGAATCAGACTTCGCGTTACCAACAAAGTGAGGTATCCCGGGACCAGCCCAGACGTTCTACTGCCGTTTTATTTGCTGAGCTGAATGCAGTTGGAAGGTGTAGCGATGTAATAAAACTTGCCTGACACTTTTAACCGACGTTAGATGATTTTTTTAATTTAAAGGCTTTTGCTTTAATAAACGTCAGAAATTAAAAAAGTGTATTTTTTTTTCTTGAGATACCTTAATATTTGAGTTTATTTCTTTCTTTCTTAATTACACTTTATTGTAGACATATATAAATAAAATAAGTACAACAGGATTACATATACACTATCACGTCTTTATCCGTAATGGGGTAGACAGAGTATCTTTGGTTTTACGACTCTAAACACCCAGAACCTTGGGCCACAAGACGTTATGGTAGGCGAGAATATGAAGAAAGATATAGTAATTGGTTGCTAGCCGCATCGCCTATTAATATAATTCGAATTTTCGCCTATTCCCTCGATTAGTTTTTACGATTTGCACGGGAAGAGAAGCAGCTGTACTTCAGGCAGGTTGCTGGAAAGAACTGGATGCGATGGCCAGTGATAGACCAGTATGGCGCACATAAAAGGATACATTTATCACAGGGTAGACAGAGCCATGCAATTAGACCCAAAGGCCACTTTAAGCTTGATGTGGGCGAGAAGGTTAAAAAAGGAATCAAAATAGTGATGGGTTGCTAGCCACATCATACATGATTGGTATTTTTGCCCATTTACTTACATACACAAAAGGAAACTTATGCTAAGCAGTAGGTAACTGAAAGTTGGTGATAATGATGGATAATTTATATTAAAAACCGAAAATATGGAGACTGACAGGAGAAAAATGTAAAATGCATAATGTTTTTTTCTTATTAACTTTTTCCATAAAAAATTTTGATATATTATGATACTTGATTAAAACTTCATACCGCCGCGGTTATTTTTAACTGCCCCATAATAACATCTTAATGGGATACCATCCCACCATTATTGCACCTCGCCATCGTTAAATATTTTAATACAGATTAAAGCTTTATGGTCAGTAGATCTTGACCATTATTAGGGGTATTATGGTCTTAATATGGACTATTACATGAATTCTATAGAATTTGACTTTATATTGTTGTTTTGGGGAATGAGCTATACAACATTTATATTTGCTTTATTAAGAATAAATGTATAAAGAAAAGAACAAACATTTGGAAGGTAACTAAAACTAAACTACTTATATCTAAAATAATAAAATATACCCTTTCCCAGTTATATACTATACTCTTTAATCCCAAATCTCCTAGGTATTTAAGGGAACGCTTCGTTTTTTTCCGTGATGCAGTGTCACAAGGTCACAACTTACGTAGTGTTGAAAATCTACTTTTAAAAATGCCTACACAAACCACTGAATTTTATACAAAATCATTCACGGTCAAGGCAGTTCGACTCTGGAATGCACTACCACCGTCCATCCGGCGTGCTGAAACGCTAGCCAGCTTTAAATCTCAAGTGAAGTCACACTTTCTATCCTTATTATAATATGACTTTCTTTATTTCCTCACTTATCTTGTTCGGATTTTCTTTTTTGTGTACATATTGATATTAAGTATGTTTGTATTTATGTATATATTTTATATTTGTATGTACGTATTGTATGTATCTTTATTAATTACACTTTTTTGCTTCTTGCATATAACTTTGCACCTAACCTGTTTTCGTTAAAGATCTCCAAGTACCTCGGTTGCCTGGAAGAGATTGCAGCTGCGATAAGGCCGCCTTTTGACATCTGTTTTCTTTAATCTATTACTCTGTATCATTATGTTTTGGTGCAATAAAGATCTTAACTAACTAAAACTTAAAACTAGTGTTTCTACAATAACCGACACTTTCCCCTTTCCCTTGGCTTAAAAAAACTACCTGTTTATGCTTTGTTATATTGCAAATACAAGTCCAAAATATTAGATTGTGCTACAAGGCGTAAAGGTGATAGTTTTAACGCGAGGGCGCGTCTTTGAATCCAGAGCGAAACGAAGGATGCCACAGTAGAATCACAAGCGTAGCAAAGGAATCTACGGTGGAATCCTGAGTGAAACGAGGGATTCAAGTATATCACCCGAAATAAAACTATTACTGTACACCGTGTAGCACATTCTTCTTTTCATCTCCATCTATGAGAAAAAGCAAATATATACCTATTACGAAATTAGAATACCTATATATACCTAATCAGAGTTTAATAGTCAGTTACTAACCTTTATTTAATGGCGTTTTCACTAAAAAAGTACTATGACAATATTTTTCTAGGACCACCTCATCTTACATATATTTTCCAGTCATTAAAATCGTTTCATTACTTTTTCTTTATGTGTAATTCTTTAAATATTTAAATATGTTTGTTATACGTAAACTGCATACTTATTTACTATCGGCCTCATGAAGAAATAACTCACATTTAAAATAGTATCAGTAAAAATAACCTAATAGTTCCTAAAATTACTACTTAAATCAAAGACAACAATTGCGCGTTTTTATTTGTTTTTAATAATTTGAAGCAAGAGAACAAAAAAATGTTGACCTACAGTCTAAAACGCTAGTTTTATTACATTCTCTTTGCTACAGTCATCAATGTAAAACGTGTTGTATTCAAATTTAAAAAATTTCCGACGCCATTGCCTATATTTTATAATTTCAAAACTATTTTTTTTTTCGCTGACTGCCAATATTATTTTTGATTCTATATTCGTGTTCGGTTTTCAAATGTGTTTTAACGTCTAAGGAATTTACTTTTTACTTTTCAGTATCTAGAGAATTACCAGTGACTTTAGCCCCAAATATTTGGGATAAAAACATCGTTTTTCGAATATATGAGATGAAAGGTAATCTCCGCAACAAAATTAACAAAGAAAGTCCAATACTTTAAATCGAATTTTAAGTGCTTAAATTTTCCAATAGGCTTAGTTAAGTAAACAATTGAGCAAATTAGCGCGTTCCTTTGGTCCTAGGAAGTCGAATCTGATGTCTAGGCGGAGAGAACTGCGTAGTGTGATTGGTATAGAAAGGTATAAATTTTCCGAAAAAAAAAACAATAATTGAAATCCGTCCATATATAATGCTACAGAAAACTTCCCCCCGTTTTCCCCCTCCATTCCCGTTTTTAGTTTTTTTTTTCACAACATCTTATTTAAAGAAAGAAGTCCTTAGTGTGCTTCTTAAATTTAATTCAAATCCATCCATAAATAACGGCAAAGCAAACCTCCCCCTTTTCCTCCAATCAAAAATCGTGATCGAGTAAAAAAATTAAATAAATCTAGAAGCTTTTGTGCCAAGTTTTGTCAAAATCGGTTGAAAAATGTATTTTGTAGCAAATCTTGAAACTGAAACGTATTGCTCGCTACTCTAAATACTACTACTAAAAAATGCAAGATCTACTTGTTTGTTGGTCCTTTTTTCCATAAAAAACCAATCAAGAAAATGCAACCTTGTGGAAACAATATGAAAGACCTTGCAGTCAACGACCTTTGGGTAAATACCTATATGGGGGTTACACAAACAATCTAGCTGCATACAGGACTGCATTGTAATGCATAGTGCGCGTTCCATTGAGACTCAATGATGTATATTTTCGGAGGCGGAATGTATGCATTTTTGTTTTTGTTCTACAAGCATTAGGTGGTCTCCACTAGATTTATTCATAATCTGTTATGTTTAAAGGTAAATAAGTAGTATAACATACATAAGTATAATTATATCTCACGGTGAGGCTGTATATTGACCTATTTATAGTTAAATTTGTACGCCTGCTATCTTATGACTAAGTAAATAGATCCTCTGGATCTATCACAGGTTGACTGGAAGAGATAGGGATCTCTTACAAAGGCAGACTTATCCCATGTAGGGACATGGGATAAGTCTGCCTTTGTATATTTGCTCTTTAATATTGTTGCCTGTGTACAAGGTGAAACAAAATATACTAAAACTATTTTAAAGCTGAATTCAGTCCATGATACTGAACAACTTTCTCCAAGGCATGTATACAGGGTCTAACTAAATCATCATCATCATCATCATTTCAGCCGCATAACGTCCACTGCTGGACATAGGCCTCTCCCAAGGTTTTCCAAAATGACCGATCTAGAGCGGCCTGCATCCAGCGCTTTCCAGCGACCTTGGTCAGGTCGTCTGACCACCTTGTGGGTGGGTGTCCTACGCTTCGCTTGCCAGTACGTGGTCGCCATTCGAGAACCTTTTTGCCCCATCGGCCATCGGTTCGTCGCGCTATGTGTCCCGCCCACTGCCACTTCAACGAGCTAATCCGCTGGGCTATGTCCGTGACTTTTGTTCTCCTACGAATTTCCTCATTTCTGATTCGATCACGTAGAGAAACACCAATCATAGCCCTCTCCATAGCGCGTTGAGCTACCTTGAGCCTTCTTATGAGACCCATAGTAAGGGACCACGTTTCGGAGCCATAAGTCATCACTGGTAACACACATTGATTATAAACTTTCGTCTTAAGGCACTGAGGTATTTTGGACGAGAAGACACTGCGTAACTTCCCGAACGCTGCCCAGCCGAGTCGGATTCGTCGAAAGACCTCTTCCTCTAACTAACTAAATATACTGAAACTATTTCAAGGGTATTCCCTTACAAGTTGACCGAACAGTTGATTCGACTTTGTGTGATAAGCTAAAATTATTTTTTATATTTCGACATATGTTCCTTGGTTTCCCCAAGGAACATATGTCGAAATATGAAAAATAATTTTTTGTTCAATATCACGGACTGAATTTACCCTTCAAATAGTTTCGTATATTTTGTTAGACGTTATATAAAATTATGAAAAATAATTATTGGCCTCCCATACAAGTTGAAAAAATATTTTTCATATATCGACACAGTCATGATCCTGGCGGAAAGTCTTCTGAACACAGTATTATAGACTTAATTCACCCTTAAAGTTGTTTTTAAATGTTTTGTTATACGTTAATATGTATTGTATTGTACATATCTCTATAAATATGTTAGGAGAAAGTGGCCGAGATCATAAAATCAATCTTACCACTCGAATCAGGAGGGCGTAATGTCCACTTTAGTGCACCATAATCCGGCTAATGTCGATAGCAATAATGCATGAACGCCATCTGTCGCCAGCTATGATCAGTTACATCTGACCGTGTACACAATCTCCTTCTTGTTTATGTGATCTTGGTCGCATGGGTGATCGTAATTGTCCGGTAGATTTATGAATGACTCTATGTGAAAAAAAATAAAATTGAAAGCCCTTGAAAGGAATAGGTTATTTGCCTGTGTTTATTTTTATACAATATTTTATTTAAAAAAACAAATTACACTTACAATATATTAAATAATTCTTTTTATTAAAATAAGAAAGTTCAATAAAGGCAGCAACTAGCATTTCAATTATTGGTATAATTACTGTTAGCCATTCAAAGATAACTAAGATATAAGTCTTTTAAATTTTATGGAAAGGGAAACTTCCATTTCCATAACTGTTGAAAGGCTTACATCTTAGTTATCTTTAAGCGGATAAGAAATCGTCGATTTGGAGTCAAATACCCTATAGGCGAAAATCTCAAGGAATCATATCAATAGACGTTGCGCTTATTTTATGATGCGTGAAAATACAAGCTGGTGCCTTGGAAGTTTTTCGACATGGAAGGAAAAATTGTTATTAGATAAAATTAGTTATAATAGACGTATTTACTCGTGACAGTTTTATTTTGAAGTAAATATTCTTTTTCATTACAAAAGAACATAAAAAACAAACAGTTTTTAAAAAAGAAACGTTAAAATAATAAGCAAGAAAGATTAGGTACTTAATCCAATCATCCAATTTCAGATTGAAAACCAAACTCGAGTACTTAATCAAATGGAATTCAAAAGTGTAATCAAAATAAACGCGAAAGCGCAGTCCGGCGCCGGCAGTATGGATCGCTGCTTTTCAATGCTCGGCAACTGCGCTTTTACATTATGTTAGCTTTCTTTATTATGCTTTTCCGTCCTGGTTGTGTACGGGTAAGAAATCGAAAAAACAGGATAAACATGGAAAAGGAAAGAAATAAGGAGAAAAATATACTTTTTTCATCTGTTTTCTACAATGTAATAATCTGTATCACTATGTTTTGGTGCAATAAAGATTGTAACTAACTATTTACGATCACACGTTTATCAGTTTTCTTATTTTCTATCTCATATTTATCCCTTGTGAGATAGGCACATTCGAGTCTGTGGCTAAGAGTCAAAAGTTTCGTTCAACGTAAACAAAATCGCAGAAAGAAAAGTAGCTGTTATATTCACTAAGCTAAACGTACTAAAACTTTAAGGCCCCGCCAGTTCAGAGCCAAGAAATCTGTGAGTGTTTTAAAAATCACTATAATTAAACTACTACAGTCTATTCCTCAAAAAAATTACATAAGAATCTTAAGGCTTTCTACATCCAAAACACGATTGAGCATTTTTGCCTCTATAGAAAAAAATCACAAACATACCTCTAAATTTGCCTTGGTAATACTTACGAGTATTATTATTTTATACAATTACCTTTTTATATGAAAATTATACCAAAAAATGTATTATATAAAAATCTATCAGTTTTGGCTACAAAAAAATTATAAATATAGTACAAAAAATAAAAACAGTGAAATATTCGTCGAGAGCGAAGAAAGGACTGGAGCCGCGTTCTCGACAATATTTCGCAGTGTTTTATTTAATATTATTTTTTGTATTATATTTATAATTTTTTTTGTAGCCAAAACGGATTGGTTATTGTGAGTGTCTGTAGAAAATCCTTAAGATTTTTATGTAAATTTTTTGAGGAAAAAACCGTAGTAGTTTAATAACAGTGATTTTTCAAAAACACGCACAGTATTGCAAATTGAACCCATCTCGCCTTAAAAAGTGATAACATCATAATAGTGTGTAAGTAAATCGGCCAGTTAAAACATCATAATTAATAAATCAATATATTAATGATATGGCGAAACGTTGACTGACATATCATCAAACGTTGACGTGTAAACGTTATGGTCAGTTATAGTTGGCCACATCATGAAAAAGAACTCTTTCATGAAATGGTCGGCCATATCATGAATTATTCGATCTGGCTACGTCATATAAAATATGTAACCGAATAGCTAATTTGAAAGCGCATAACTAATAAATTGCGGCATAACATAGTATTAATTCGGCCGGTTAGTACGAGTACATCGTAAATAATATCAATGTAGTGGATCAGTGACATCTGTTAGCAACACGTATTATGCTAATAGTGACAGGCTTTGATTATGTGATTATTTTAGCGATTACTTATATGTATATCCACACATTGGCTTATAAGCCGTGTGGTTTCCGGCAGAGTAGAATAGGACAACTCCAAGTCTTCCTGTGGATGTCGTAGAAGGCGACTTAGGAAACACAAGCTAAACAAAACTTCTCTCTACCTCTCTAACCCGTCTGGCCAGCGTGGAGAGTGTAGGCCAAATCTTCTGTGTGTTCTGGCTAATAAATGGCTCTGGCAGTACAGAGAGGGTCGTGCTCCTGCAGTGGAGACTAAAAAAGACCTGATCATGATGATGATGATATCCACACATTATCACGTCTCCGTACAGTAAAGGACAGAGCTTAAGACCGTAAGACGTAAACGCCGCGTTAAGTGTGATGATGACCGTGAAGATGGAAAGAGAGAATCAAAATAGTGATGGGTTGTTCGCCGTGTCGCCTAGTAACAAAATTCATGGATACAAAAGACAAACACAGAAACAAAGTAAAAATATTTGAGTACAGTACTGCTAGTTTAATAAGAAAACTCTTCTAGGAGAGGAAAAGAGAAGGAAACAGGTAGTGGGCGTGTACAAAGTTAATTGCAAATACATATCTTAAATTACACACTTATTAATAAAAATAAAAAAAAATACATAAGGACAAATGAAACTGATTGAGCTAGCCCCAAAGTAAGGTTTAACTTGTATTATGGGATACTCACTAAACTGTACAATATTTTGTAATACATACGTATGTATGATAGGCGTGATAGTATACATACATACTATCACGCATGTTTCCCACAGGGGTAGGCAGAGACTATGGACCTCTACTTGCTACGATCCTGGCATACTCTTTCGTTTCATCTGAACTCGTCAACCTCTTCATACATGTCCTATTTATATGTGTATATTTATATGTATTTATTTTAATTAATACATATAAATATAAACACCTTAGACCCAGGACAGTTTGAAAAAGGCCATTTTCCATCTTGCCCTGTCTGGGGATCGAACTCAAAACCTCCAGAGTGTTAGCCACTACGCGATGGAGGTCGTTTAGCCCCTGATGAACGTTCTAGGAGCATCACAGATAAAAATGAAAGTAGTGACACGCTTAGACGAGAAGAAAATCAATAACAAAACCACAAAAGTATTTGTGTAAATCTCAAATGTTTCGTAAAAAAGAAATTACGCAACTCCGAACAATTTCCAAGACACAAAGCAGACACCTCGCATATTGAATCTGCATCGCTTGCATATTTTCCCCGTCGTGCGGATAATCCACAAGATATTCCGATATCCGCAACTTTACGGATCCGCCGCGAAAAAGTAGCGCTTCCGTGCGAAGTTATGCAATACCGCGGTATTTGAATACGTTCAGTGTATTCTATTTATGATAAATAAATAGTCTAAAGGCGACTTAAAAACTAAAAACAAACTTATCGGCCTAGAATTTATAGATTAGCTATCTCTAACAGTGGCCCCTGTTCTACATTTGAATATAGGCGGCATGATCATACGTATTTAATTATCAAACAATGAAATATGATTACTTACCGATGGAAAGATATTACTTTACACTTAGCCGTGTTCCTTGAATTATTCTTAGTATATTGTAACGCACACCAAGGCATTTTTAATTATGCTTACCATTATTTCGTATGATTTTCATTAGCAAGCGTCTAATTGAAGTTTATGGAGATAGCTGCAATTGAACGGGACAGAACATTTCACATAGGAGCTCTTTGGCTACAACTGCATTTTCAAGAAGGGTCTAGTTTACAAAATTCAACTTTTTGTCTGTTGCCGCAAATTTTGTGGTTGGTAATGTTTACTTATGACTTGTTTTTGCCAAATCTACCCTCAAAATTTTTCGAGTAGCTCGAGTTACTTTGTTTTTGATTTTTGTCATTTAAGCGTATATATTGATCGATATAAGGCGCATTTTACGGTGTTAAGATTAGTATCTAAAGATTCTTCATCATGAGTAGTTCAAGGAGACGTTGTTTAAACAATCCAGATCATTTTTGCTATATATGCGGCGAATATGTGTTTAAAGATTGTAGAAAAGTTATATCAGAGTTGGTGAAAAATACATATTTTGAGTATTTTGGGATGCTCTTGGATAAAAATGAGAAGTCTTGGGCTCCTAATTGTGTTTGTAAATCGTGTGTGGAATATTTAGGATTATGGAAAAGTGGTAAAAGAAGTGCCTTTAAATTTGGAACACCGACTATTTGGCGAGAACCACGGAATCATCTCGAAGACTGGTATTTTTGTAGCGTGAACGTAAATGGTTTAAACACTAAAAATCGAGCTAAATGGCAGTACCCAAGTACTGGTTGTATTCAACGTTTACCTGACTCTTCAGTACCTAAAAATATATCTGAACCCTTAGAACAAGACATTGAAGGACCAAGCCCATCACAAAATGATGCTGATTTTGAAGGTATGTCAAATGACCCAAAATGCTTTTCCCAGAATGAGTTAGATGATCTTGTAAGAGATTTAAATCTTTCTAAAGGAGCTTCAGAATTGTTAGCATCAAGACTGAAAGAAAAAAAATTGCTTTCCTCAGATACTAAAATAAGTTTTTAACGAGAAAGAGATAAAGAATTACGGCGTAATTTTTTCGAAGAAAACGGTATTACCTTTTGTTCAGATATCAAAAACTTGTTGATAAAAATGGGCTTGAAACAATACGAACCGAAAAATACATGTTTTTTTCTGTTTTATACCTACATAGTTGAAACTCAGAAACTAGAGCTGATAAAAATATTCTAATTATATTTTTGAAAATCCAAAAGTGCACGCCTCATAATCTCATTTTTCACAATTAAATTGAAATTACGATTAAACTACATTGAATTAGACCGTGATCTTCGAAAAGACTTAGTTTTGGATAATACTGAAGCATATAAAAAAAAAATGGACTTGATCAGATAATTTTTTCGGGAGTTATCGTGACCACGCCAGTTTCCATACATACAGACATACGGACGTCCACAAAATGATTTTATTAAACATTGTTTTTATTTATTTAAAAGGCAAAATGTCTTTTAAAAATGCCATAAGTGTTGAAACTAGTGTTTTTCCTTGACATTTATGTGTAAATATTATTGTTCAAGTGCGATAGAAAATAAATAGAGACACATTTAGTTAAAAAAATCACTTGATTTTTGTAAGGCGAGAGTAGAGCACTACCTCATGCGCTTCGCTTATGAGGCGTGCAATAGCATATCATGTGTAGTCAGCAACAGCTAAAATTTCTTTGGCAACAAATGTACTGTAAACTAGTAAAAAATGTCGAAAGCGGATAGTTGTAAAACTTTTCGCACAATGCATCCCCAAAGAGGGTTGAGGTCAAGCACGCGGTTGGTCGTAAAACTATAGCAACTTACAACTTTTTTGTCTATCAAACTTGTCCGGCTATTTCTTCTTGATTTTCGCATGGTCTTTTGTCTTCATCTGATTTGTCCTTATACCTACATCTAACAGAATATATACTTCTAATACCGAAGCTAGTTTAGGGATAGTTTCAGTCCATGATATGAACCCGCGAGCACTCGCGCCCTAAAAATTTAGACGAGCACTTGCGTGTAAGTAAAGCATTTCCCTCACATTTTTAAGGCAGTGAATTTTTATCTGAAACATATACTTAAACTTTTAAATTATTTTATTATTCTATAATAAAATAACACTGTTTGATAAAATAAAGTAGTTATTTTATATAGTATCAAATTTTAATAACAGATGTAGGTGTTTCATTAAAAGTCACTACATGCACCATTTGGAGAAAAAATACTAAAGATAATTCTTTAAAAAATATTTAAAAGAAAATATACATACGTAATCTTCATCAAATGCACAAATCTATGCGTGAAAAAAAAAATTAATTCCGTCCATCAAATTTTCGTGCAGGCATAACACGTCTTTTTGTAGCTTGGGCGTTTGGTTTTCGGGCTAAGTAATACAATTATTCCCAGGTCAAATTTAAGAAAATTTTACTTCATATTCATCTAATTTATTTATTTATTTATTTTTAAACTTTATTGATTAACAAACAAATTGTCTTACAATTGGCGGACTTAACGCTAAAAGCGTTCTCTCCCAGTCAACCATAGGGATAAACAGATAATTCGTTGCGGCGCAAAATAATTAAATAATTACATACTTATACCTAATAATACACATTCATGCATATATACTCATAATAAAGACATATATACGCATACATATAAAATATATATACATTTATATATATATATATATATATATATATATATATATATATATATATATATATATATATACATGATTAAATAAATACAAATACATACATACCTACAATGAATGATGATGTAGATAAGAAAATGAGACTAATTTAGTAGATGACAGTGTACTCTTCTCTTGAAGGAAAATTTTGTGGAAATTTCTTTGATGTCAACGGGCAAAGCATTCCAGAGTCGTGAAGCTTGAACAGTAAAAGAATTTGCCATAAAATTTGTGCGATGAAGAGGAATACTAAGGAGACGGGTATCAGAAGAACGAAGCTGCCGATCATGAGTGTCGGAAAGAAATTGAAATTTGCATTTAAGATATTCAGGAGATTTTGGATTAGAAAAAATAGAAAAGAGAGTGCACAGAATTCGCATTTGTCTGCGTTCACGGATGGAAAGCCATTTAAGCTCCGAGCGAAATGGAGTTATATGATCATATTTGCGAAGACAGAAAATAAATCGAATGCAATTATTAACGAGACGATCAAGCTTATTGAGAAGATCTGCATTGAGATCAGGGTAACACACATCAGCGTAATCAATAATAGGTAATATTAATGTTTGTACTAATAGTATCTTCGTTTTAATTGGCAGGAAGTTCCGAAGGCGGTTAAGCTGTTGTAGGGCAACAGTGACAGAACGACTGACTTCAGCCACTTGAGTGATCCAACTAAGTGTAGAATCGATATGGAAGCCAAGGTCCTTCACAGCTTTACAGTACGGGATACTACAATTGTTAAATGTGACAGGTGCGATAACCTCAAAGTCAATCTGACAGATTTGTCTTGAACTACCTACTATTATCGCTTGGCACTTTGACGGATTGACTTGTATACCAAATTCATTGGACCATGTCAGGATAGTTGACAAAGCCGAGTTAACGCGCGCTATTCCCGAATCAATTTCATCGATTGACGATTAAGTGTGAATTTGCAGGTCATCCGCATAAAAATGGTAAGAGCAGCCAATGGAATTAGAAAGAAGGTTTATAAAAAGGGAAAAAAGCAAAGGCGACAAGATACCTCCTTGAGGTACACCATTAGACAAATTATTCCAGTCCGACAACAGGCGGTCCATACGAACTGCTTGTTGCCAATCACGGAGATACTGAGAAAACCATCCAACTACTGAAGACGAGAATTGAAGATGCTCAAGAATAGCAAGGAGGATATCATGATCCACCATATTGAAAGCGTTTGAGAAGTCAATAAGAACTAAAATGGTGACCAACGTATTCTCCATGCCCAACCGAATATCCTCGGTGACTTTAAGAAGAGCAGTAGCGGTACTGTGGCCAGGACGAAAACCAGATTGAAAAGGAGTAAGGAGGAAGTTGGAAAAGATATAGAAAGATACTTGAGCGTGGACTACAGCTTCAAGTATTTTGGAAAGAAAGGGAAGTATAGATATTGGCCTAAAGTTATTTAAGACAGCAGGAGTCGGGACTTTAGGGAGAGGTATAACAAAGGCTTTTTTCCAAAGTGATGGGAAGGTTCCAGTAACCAATGAGAAATTAATGATATGAGTCAGGATTGGGAGAATGATTGCTAATATATTGGTTATCATTTCTCGACTCACATCATCACAACCAACAGCTTTAGATTTAAGAGCGTAAATTATGTCACGAATGTCGTCCTCAGTAGCCGGAGAAAAAGTAAAAGGATCAATAGAAGGTTTGGCCATAGAAGATATTCTAGAAATAGTAGCTAATTTAACAGAAGGATCAAGAGTGCTAGTAGAAGAAAAGTGTTTATTAAAATCACTAGGAGAAAAGGAAGTAGAATAAGAATTAGAAGGATTTTTACCAAGATTATGAGAACGAAGAAACTTCCACATGTTAGCCGAAGAAGAGCCAGACAAATTGTCACAGAAGTACTTGCGCTTGGCGGCTCTTACCATACTATTGCACCTATTCCGCGCTTTTTTGTACGCCGCCCAGTTATCATCGCACCTGTCACGCTTGAAAATACGAAAGGCACGATCCCTTTTCGACATGGCCATCCTAACGCCCCTCGTGATCCAAGGAGATGGTGGTCGCTTCAATTTAACTGCTTTGAGAGGAGCATGAACATCGTACAACGAAATCACTGCTGAGTTAAACTTGTTAATTTTGTCATCCAGCGTTTCTGCCTCAAGTACAGGAGAAAAATCTAACTTAGCTGCATCACTCAGAAGTTTGTCACGATTTAT
The DNA here is from genome assembly GCA_963576875.1 of Acrobasis repandana. Lineage (NCBI taxonomy): Eukaryota > Metazoa > Arthropoda > Insecta > Lepidoptera > Pyralidae > Acrobasis > Acrobasis repandana. The sequence goes on along the minus strand of OY756230.1, from coordinate 776,395 downwards.
GGCAGCCATATTACGCATCCAAACTGTTGTCGGCTTAGCCTTTGGTGTTCTTAACCTATAAGACATATAGATAAGGTCATGTTTCGAAAAAGCAGGTGCTGAAACTTGACCGTGCTTTAAAACAAGGTTAGGGGAAGAAGTCAGAATCAAATCAAGCCATGTGTCATTAGAATGTGGATTAAAATGAGTAGGCTCTAAAGGCAAAACAGAGAGATTGACTGACTTGAGAATATTAAGAAGCTTTTGAGAACGCGAGTCATCGCTATGAACAAGGTCAGTATTAAAATCACCCATGATTACGTGATGCGTGTAATCCGAACAAAGGGAATCAAAAACTGGCTCAATTTGAGCAAAATAATCAATATCAGGAGGGCTGTATACGACTTCTAGAAGAACTTTAGTTCCGTTGACAGATATTTCCAAAAACATAAATTCAGCTGCACTTGAATACTCAGGAGGTGAGGTCTTTAAGATTTTATAAGAGATATGACTTCGGAGATAAACTGCAACACCACCACAACGCGCACCTGTGCGATCATTTCGGATCAAAATATAGCCAGGAATTGAGTAAAGCGTTGAAGATAAATTAGGTTTAAGAAAACTCTCCGAAACCAGTATCGCATCAAAAATTGCCGAAGAAAAAGTGTCCAGTAAGTCAGTGTGGTGAGCTGGTATACTTTGAGTATTCAAGTGGCAAACATTAAAATTATGAGATGTTCCAGACATAGAGTTTATCAGAGTAGTTTCTAAAGTTTCAATTTCATGAAAAGAATCGGTACTAGAAACACAAGAGTGAAATGAATCATCATCAGACATTGTACATAAATATATACAAATACAAATACAAATACCTATGAATAATTAATATTATACTATAATAAAATCTATTCAATATCTGAATGTCCTGCCGGCTGCCAGAAAAGAAAAACAAAACGCAAAATCAATAAAAATTACACTACGGCAAAAAGCCAGGTGGCCAGAGTTGTAACAAAACGCTATATATTTTATGACAGTGACGTTTGACAATTAGTTTTATAATTTGACATTTACAAAAATAAATAATTCTCTGCCAACCTGTGTACAAAATTCATCATTATTTATACCAAATAAAAGTAAGTGATCGAGTCCAGATCGGCACAAAAGAAAGAAAAATATTAAAATGAAAGTACAACATACAATAGAAAGTAATCATAATGAGCAGAAACAAAAGGATTCATCAGAGAAAGTTCATTTCTTCCCTTTGGCTTTTCTTCTGGATCTGCCAGTCTGCTCAGGTGAAGTGGACGCATCTGTTGCGGTGCGGGCCCCCGATTGCGATGAGGCTGCTGAAGGCTCCTCGTGCACAGACTGTAGCAGCCCACTGAGATCAGCCTCCGTGAAGAGACGCCGCAGTGAGCCATCATGCAGTTTCGCAATGACGACACCATTTGAGGTCCAACACCTACTCATGCCTAACTTTTGGCGTGCCTGGACAAATAAAGCCTGCCGCTGTCGAGTCTTGAACTCAGCCACGCTATAAGGAGTCCCCTTAAAAGCAGTTTTCTTCCTCCAAACCGCAGCTTTGTCCGAGATGTCCGATGACTATTCTTTATCAGTTTCATGATCATTGTGCTCACTTTCTACATTGCTTTTGATATTATCGACCTAAAAAGACAGTTCTTCAATATTTGTTATATTTTTCTATCAGTAAAAAAAATATAGGTAAGTAAGTAGTACATATATATTGCTTACTTTATTTATATTTGTCCATAATTTAATATAAACATGACAATGAAACCTTTATTTTAGTCTAATTATTTATTATATGTGACATATGGGTTCGAAAAAAATGCTTACATCGACACTCGCGCGATGAGCAAAACCCCGCGCGACAAGACCCGGCTGAACAAACGGCTTGTTCCAAGCAAACGGTGAACTTTGACACGGGGGAACTGTTGTTTATTTGACGGGGGAAGTATAAAACTCAGCTATACGGGAAATCGAGCAAATGCGTACTTCTTGCACTTAATGTCACCTGTTTTAAATTTACCGTGAGGGAAATACTCATAGCGCGAGTGCTCGCGGGTTAAACAACTTTCCACAAGGAACATACAGCGAAAAACACTTACATAAGTCGACCGAATTGTGCGGAGTTTATATGGAAAGCATATAAATATTTTTAACATTAAAATCTAATAATATGGGGAAAATTGTTCAGTGTTATGGATTGAAAAACCCTTAAAATAGTTTCATTAATCGTGCCATCAAACCCATCATGCCCCATTAGCTGCACTAAGCGTGACCTATGTGAGGCTACTGACAACGCTGTGAAAGTGGCAACCTTCTGGAGGGAAAAAAAAAATACATTTTGAGCTTTCGACACGAGAAGAAGAAGTATATTTTGTTACACCCTGTATAACAAAATATACTGAAACTATTATAAACATTGATTCAGTCTATGATGCAGAACAAGTTTTCCCAATGAACTAGTATAACAAAATATGCAAAATAATTTCGTTGTTTGAATTAAAGAAAAAATTAAAAAGAAAGATTGAATTTAGTTAAGTATATTTTTTTAGATCCTGTATATTAAATTAATGCATACGGGAATTAACGCGAAACGTACCTTTTAATTAATTAATTTAATAATAATGCAACGCGATAGTTTAAAAGTATTTAGATCCTGTATAGTCGTCCTTCGCGATATATTAAACATCACCTGAATGACCAGTGGTGCAATACTCGCGACTACGATAGTGACGATAGTGAATAATGAATAATAATTGTATTGACATGAAAATATTTATAATTTATGACTATTAATGTTTTGAAATTGAAATTATTGCTTAATGTATCTGTGTATTATTATTGTTTAATTTTATCTTATATTTATATAATGCATGTGTGATAAATGTAATAGATGTAAGTCGTTTTTATCACAATAAACAATTAAACAATCAGGTGGACCGATCGCATAAGAGACTCTGAATTTTTTTATGTGTGTTGCGACGGGCCGGAGTCCACGGCATTGAGGCCTCAGATACAAAGACGTTCAGAAAGACATATGAAAAGATGCCAGATCGACCATACATATTGGGAAAGTTTGGCTGCACAAAGGGCCGAGTGGAGACGCTTAGTACAACATAATGTAGATGTATTTGAAGACCACAGGAGGCTTGAACAAGACTTAAAGCGAGATGCGATTTAAAACAAACCACCCTCCTACCACCACTATGTCGTTCGCACATTGACGTGTCTGCACTTTGCACTTACATTCACCTCAAAAATAGGGTATGTCAGCCACATCAGGGCACATGAACGACGTCAACAATGAATTTTTGTTTGTTATTAAACGAAGTCAGTCACCATAGCCGAAAACGGCCAGGGAAGATATATATATATAGTCTTATAAGGACAAAACAAGAGACGTCTTTTATAGATTTACCACGGTTTAACGATATCGTAAACAGAGGGCAGGGAAGCGGGCAGCCGGTCGTAACGCTACATATCCCAGTAACCCGTTTTATTGGGCCATTTTAAAGCAATATCACTTTATTAATTAAATAATTCACAATCACTGTTTGGTTCATAGCTATACATCACTTGATTTTATCATGTAAAAGTTGGTTGTAATAATAAATAAATAATAATGTAATAAAAATAAATAATTTTAGTTAGGTACACTATCATTTTAATCCCTAAAGACTTGTGACTCTAAGCAGAAACAAAAAAGTGAAGTGATCTTCAGAGTCGAAGCATTCCGCGTTACTAACAAATTGAGGTATCCCGGGACCAGCCCAGACGTTCTACTGCCGTTTTATTTGCAATGCAGTTGGAAGGTATAGCGATGAAATAAAACGGACACTTCTAACCAACGACGTCAGAAATTAAAAAATTATAATTTTTCTTGAGATAGGTATCTACCTAATATTCGAGTGAGAGGGACAGATAGAGCATTTTGGGTTTTACGACTCTAAACACACAGAACTCAGGGCCGCAAGACCCAAATACTTTTAGCGTGATGGTGGGCGAGAAGGTAAAAAAAATAATCGAAATAGTGATGGGTTGATAGCCGCATAATATATCGCTTATTGACATGAATCTCATTTTTAGGGTTCAGTACCCAAAGGGTGCAAACGGGACCCTACTACTGTGACTCCGCTGTCTGTCCGTCTGTCCGTCTGTCTGTCCGTCTGTCTGTCCGTCTGTCTGTCCGTCTGTCTGTCTGTCCGTCAGTCACAGGGCTCTATCTCTTGAACCGTAATAGTATAATAGACACTTGAAATTTTCACCGATTATGTATTACTGTGGCGGCTATAACAAGAAATACTAAAAATAAAATAAAGTTAAAAATTAAAGAGGTCGTCATAAAAGAAACGTGTTTCTTCAGCGTTTCAAAACATTGTACGGGGGTACGGAACCCTTCATGTACGAGTCCGACTCGCACTTGCCCGTTTATTGCACATTCCTTCGATTAACTTTTACGATCTGTGCAGGAAGAAAAGCAGCTGGATTGGTTTTTTCATCCAAAATACTGGTTTTCTCCCCAAACACAGAAGAGCAAAACATTTTCAATCTCTAAACTCAAGATTACAGTGAAATATCCGAAATGTGAGGAAACTGTTCGGAACTCATTCCGAGGGTGGAAGCTAAATTAGTTTGCTTGTTTGTAAAGATGTATGTTTGTTTGCTGCACATCCATTGTGGGTTGGAATTGAGTTAAACAATAAACAAATCATTGGTTGGAAATGTTCCTAGTGGTTTAAATGTTCACATATATTTTAATGTGGTAAAAGTACGTCGAACATAAAAAAAAGTTAATAAGTAATGGTACTATGCCGAAGTCAAAGATAATTATACAAATATAAGTAGACAAACTCTAAACTGACAGCTTCGGGACTTTTTTTCGAAGCTCATATTGCAATTTGCTTCATATCGATTTAAGATATTCATGTTAACTTTAAAATTAACTTTTTTCAATTGAAATCAAATCAAAATCAAAATCAAATATTTTTTCAGTAATTAGACTCTCGCAGGCACTTTTACACGTCAGTAATTTCAGTGTACATTACGTGTAATGTTTATTTATAATATTAAAATTACAATTTTTTTTTAAAGCTGCCGATACTAGCGTTTCGCAACGACTACTGCATGATGTACTGATGATTTATACAAATACATACACTATAACGTCTTCATCCTAAATTAAGCAGACAGACCATTTTAGCTTTCGCGGCTCAGAGCCCCGGGCGGCAACACCAAGATGCCACTTTTAGTGTGATAGTAGGCGAAAAGGTGGCAAAACGAATCAAAGTAGTAATGGGTTTCTAGCATAATTCGCATTTTCGCCCGTTCCCTCAATCAGCTTTCAAGATCTTCGCAGGAAGAGAAGCAGCTGTTATATTCTAAGTTTTCTTTTTTGTTTTCTGCCAGACCAGCTTCATCATGACCAACATCTCGCTAAAATCAGTGAAGTTTAATAGACAGTGCTTGTGAATTACTTAAAAATAAAATTATATTGCTTAATGTCATTAAAATTATGTGCTTCCGGTGAAGGAAAAAATCGTGAGGAAACCTAAAAAGGACTATGGAGAAGGCTATGGCAAACCACTCCATTATCTCCGCCAAAAATCGTCATTGTGTGCGTCTCTTTCCATACAGTGACTCCGACAAGAGCCTGGCTCTTAATTGTAGACAGACAGGAAGATGAAACTCAGCTGTGCTGCTTCGGAGCCCGGGGTGCACTTTCCCGCTTTTTTTTCTCCAAATATAATGCATGTCAATGGTCACGACGCAAGGATCATGCGAAATCGAGAAGAAATAACCGGAAAAGTTAACGAGTTTACTGTAGTTTGACAATCATTCGTATGCCAGACGTCAACCCTCTTTGGGAATGCATTTATGCGAAAAGTTTTACCAACGGCTGCCGCCCAACGTCAACCTTTTTAGAAATGCAATTATAGCACGAGATGTTTGTGCTTAGTCCGGAAGCCACATGGCTACGTATTCCACGTTTTCTCGTTGTCCTAGACTCACATGCAAGCAGATCACACAAACATCATTAAAATCACCATTCCAGCCGCATTACGTGCAGTGCTTGAACGGACATAAGCAAGGATTTCCAAAATGAACGATCTAGAGTAGCCTGCATTCAGCGCATTCCAGCTACCTTGGTCAGGTCATCTGATCACCTTATCGGTGGGTGTCCTAGGCTACGCTTCGCTTGCCAGTACGTGGTCACCATTTGAGAACCTTATTGTCCAATCGGCCACTTCAACAAGCTAATCCGCTGGGCTTTGTCAGTGACTTTTGTTCTACGAATTCCTCATTTCTAATTCGATCACGTAGAGAAACACCGACACATAGGCCTCTCCATTGACCCTTAGCCTTGACCCTTTTCATGAGACCTGTAGTAAGGGATCATGTTTCAGGCGTGTTTAACAAACACCATAGTTAAATTCATTTAATGCAATGCATAATCTAAAAGCATTTATCAAAAAAATCAAGCACTTCATCGAACTACGAACGTGACGCCACCTCGGCGCGTGTCACGTACAAGCACGACAAGTGTAGTTTTTTTCCGACATTTTTCTCGTCCCGTGGTGGGAGCTGCATTATTGGAGCGTGTGAGAAATCTCGCGTGCTCTGGGTGTAGAAATATGCTTGTTGTTTTTTTAATGCAAGTAAATTGTAGAGAACGTGAATATTTGTAGTAATGAAAAAAGTACATTATTTATAGTTTAAAAATTGGACTTTCTTCGTTAATTTTATAGCTTAAAACTTTTCGCCCGTTCCCCATATTGGCTTTTACGATCTACTCGGGATCTAAACAGCTAGTGCATTCTATGTTTTTTCTCCTCTCTCAGACCAGCATGGAAAAAGTACCAGTCAATAATAAATTTAGGAAGTGCCCCCTTAAAAACGCTACAATGAATTGCAAACAACAGTTAACTAAGCAATCAGTCTCTCAACTACCAGGCACACATAAGCGCGAGGCGATGGAAACAATGTCTCGACGCTATTTGTTAGCACAACCGTAATTACTTGTGGTTAGTCCCATCTCTCTATATACTGAAGTAGATTAGTGATATATCTTTACGTACCTACTAGTTACTAAACCCCGCTCCACAATTCCAAAAGAGAGGTCTTTTGGAATTTTTGTCACAACATCTTGTACAGAATGAATTGTAAGTGTGCTTCTTAAATTTGATTAAAATTCATCGATAAATAAGCTACAACAAGCTATCCCCTTTTCTCCTCTATTTCCTTCTCAATCAAATCGCGATCTACTAAAACATGTAACCTCCTCGCTCAGACTGCACGCATAAATGCGCACGTCAATGTATGAAAAAGCATCATCCCCTGAGCGAAGGAACTTCTTTGCCAATTCTCGTCAAAATCAATCACAATATACAGATGGCGTTTTTTGTCCAATCTCGAAATTGAGATTTCTCTCTCTGTCAAAAAAAAGTTTTTGAGACACAGTGAAGCAAACAACAGTGAGCTAAGCAGTCTTTCAACTACCAGGTACCCATAAACGCGAGACCATGGAAACAATTAATCGACGCTATTTGTAACCACGCCCGTAATCAGTTGTGGTAGGTCCTACGTACCCATTATACTCGTACTTCAGTAGATTAGGAAACGATAAAGTCTTTACGTACTTTTTACATTACTTTGCTGTTACAACAAGATGAAATAGGTAATGAGCTAGGTAATTAATCGAGCGAGCGAAGCTTCTTCTTTCATGTGTCGGATGTCCAGATTTCCGGCTGTTTTCGCCTACAGATCGCATTTCTCAACCGATTATAGTAAAAATTTGTAAGAAGGTTCGAATTTAAAAAAAATTACGTAAATATTACCAATATTTAAAACACTTATTTACTACATCAACCTCTCGAATTCCGTATGGAATTCTCTAATGCCTTCCGGGTTCCTCAAAACCCGGTTAAGAACTACTAAAGAGTGAAAAAACAATGATAATCTACTGCTTGAATCGTTCTCTCGAGTACTAGGCGCATATAAACATGAGGCGTTGCAAACAATGTCTCGACGCAATTTGTTGGCGGCAGTAATCAGTTGCGGTCGGTCCACTGCCTCCCATCTAGTTCAGTGGATTAGTAGTGTTTGTTTTTTTTTTGTGATTGTTAGTAGCCAACACTGGTGCCAAATTTTACAAACTGCATAATGGCATCTAGTTCGAATTGAATAAAACATAACACATGCATAACACCCTTCCAAATTTTTTATTTTATTGGATGAGTCGTGTACCAGGCGCCAGGTACCAGGCGCGCATAAACGCGAGGCGTTACAAACAATGTCTCGACGTAGGTATTTGTTGGCGCCCGTAATTAGTTGCGGTCGGTCCGCTGCCTCCCATGTAGTTCAGAGGATCAGTCAACTAGGTTTACGTATGTACTATTTCGCTGCAGTAGATTTAGAACGTCACTACGCTATCAATTATAAATATACAGTATAATGTGTAACTACCTTGTGTGCACCGACAAGGGAATGAATATAGTGATGGAGCTGGTAGCAGCATCGCATATCATGATTCGGATTTTCGCCCGTTCCCTCGATCTGCTTTTACTGTCTGCGTGGGAAGAGAAGCAGCTAGAAAATTCTGTTATTTTTATTTTCTCCCAGACCAGCATGGAAGGCTGTGAAACTAGGAATCTAGAATAATGTTTCCAGTTGCATCTTCAGCAGCTGTAATGCTGAGAAGCCTGGGGTCCGCTTTCTGGCATTTCCTCTCCATTTTGAACGATCTTGAAAGTCCTTAGTTGTAAGCCCATTATCATCCTTGACGATGTCAAGCCAGTATTTAGTGATACTTTTATTTGTACTCACTTAATGATGATATAAAGAATTGTGATGTAAAGAAAGTACTTTGTGAGAAGGCTTATTATAGGACCGATGACTATCTTAAAGACAAAAAGGTCTGGCTTGAGCTTGGCGCGGGTCCCTCTTAAAGGTTTGTATACTTAGACATGTCATAATTTAGGTACATTGGTACATACTAAATTTACAAATTGACATTATTTTAAATTTCGTAATTCTTATAATTCAATTTAATTATGACATAATAAACAATGTAATCTCTGTCCATCTATATAACTAATTTTAAGTTTTTAGTTTGTTAGTTGACGTCTTTGGAGAAAACGTGCAGTGCAGTTTGTTGCCGCTTCTTCTGCACTTGCGCCTAGGAAGCGGCGTAAACTTAGCTTTAAGTAACGATTTGACGTCAACATTTGTGCAAAACAAAACAAAGTGACTATTATTAAGAGATATTATAAATATCCTATGATAATAAAGATATTTTGAATTTGAATTTGAATATATTTTTTGTAATAAATTTGTATAAGACTTATATGTATATACATAATAAATTTAGATCTATCTGAAAGAACTTGGCTTGATATAAGCGAGGATTAAACCCGAAACTCCGTAGTTTAAAGGCAAGAGTCTCTGCACGAAAGATGTCATTAAACAAAGTACTCTATTAGAGCTAACCCCATCAAATGTAGCAGTTCAATATTCATACATTGCTGTAAACTGGCCGAACATAAACAGAAGTTAGAGCAACGTTTATAGACGCTGTGTACAGTATAAACTTGGTATCGAGTATAAGCTTGCAGCTGGTTTTATACGGTATTAAATGTTCAGTAGCCTTGGATTTGTTATTATTGGTTACTGGGAATACATAAAATAACAAATCACAATCATTTTTTTCATTCGTTACTTTGCTTTGATATATAATGTATTTCTTAAAACGGATATGCGTACATATAAATAAATAGATAAGGACAAATATAATAACGACTTACAGGGTTATATACACTTATTGGAGCCTAGGCTTGCAAGACCTAAAGGCCACACGTACACTACGTACAGCCAAAGAACTAATAGTGGAAAATCATAAAAAGAAGCCGTTTGCTACTGCATCGCAAATGTATAAAGATTTCCATCCCCTTTTATTCCCTGTCAGTGGATAAAAAACAAAAGTAAAACTGGTACGTTCTGACACTTAACACTACGGTACACGCGCCTCTAAAACGTTCATGAGTACTCGCGTGGGCTTCACTTGTAGCCCATTTTAAATTGAAATATCCTGAAAGATAATCGTAAAATTTTTAAATAAAACACATTTATTATTATAAATGACAATTATTATGAAAACTGAAATAAAAAAAATATCTTCTCTTTCTTAAACTTAAAAATATTCACAAAACTTCAGACTTCTAAAAAAATCACATAATTTTTACTTATTTGAGATCAATCAACTTTTGGTTTGATTATTCCATTTTTATTTTCCTATTCTTTTTAATTTTCATTAGGTACACGAAGGACAAATTAAAATTTGGTGATCATTACATATAAGCCTGTAGCATATCGAGCGAGTTTTCGTTGTGCTGCGATCGCGCACTCTGCCAAAACTCACAGCATGCGACCCCCCACAAATTGGTATATTTTCTTGTTGAGGAGCTTCTTACACATTCAACAATAATTTTGCTTTTGTTTTTATGCTTCTAGAATGAACTATATTTTCTTCTTCCCTCAAATCCTCTTCCTGTTCACTTTCAATCAAATCATCCTGATATAACTCCTCTTCTAGCCATCTCAACAAGTTTCTTCCATTCTGCGATCCATATTTAGCAATCTGTTAATAAAATATCAACCAACAGTAAGTTTACAGTATATAAATATAATAAATAATACAAAAATTAATAAGAAAAGATAAATACTTACATCAATTTAAAAAAATATTTTGCTCCTAAGAAATTCCGACAGTGCACGCGTGAGCTACATATGTAGCCCAACAACTTTAAATCGTTATTTATCGCACGTGCGCCAGCGTTGATTGCTCACGCCACACTGAATGCGTAAAGTAACAACCAATCGAAGCTTAGCTAGAGACTCGAAGTTAAATCACGCTATTTCATAAAGTAATAAACAAAAACAATACCCTGGGCTACATATGTAGCCCGCGCGTGTACTCTAGTGTTAACCAGACATAAGGTGCGATGACTTTGATGCTTTTCAGCGTGGTTGCGGTCAGCGATAGACAGATGAAAAGGAGAGACCTTTGCAAAGTGGTGGGACGGATAAGGTTAATTTTAAAAAAGTATACATTATTAATACTTTATTAATTAAAAAAACTAAAGAAAGAAGTAATTTTGACTATAAATTATTTCTATTGCTTATGATTACGACAACATAGTTTAGAAAAAAATTATTCTATACATAAAGACCATAATCTTGTTAGCAAATGAATGGTTTTGACGATCCTCAAAGCTAGACCTTTCCTTACCCCAAATGTTTGGTTTTCATTAGAGGATAACCAGTGAATTTAAATTTTAATAACACAGTAGCTTATCCATTTATCAATAGTTCCTAATTGGGGTTAGCGGAACGGGATCTGTATTGTATTGTGAAAACGGGTGTGGTCTCAGTTACAGAGACGGATTTATGTTTTAAAATTTAAAACTTTGAATTTTAATAATTATGGATGGATATTACCAAGATGGATATTCATCGACTTCCAATGAAGTATAATGTGATTAAATATCAATAATTACGATACAAAATATTCTTAGATTGTTTTTCAAAGGCATGTTTTCTTTAAGATGTCTCCTTAAACACCTGATGGATCTGTAGAAATTAAACAACCATTTAGTAGAATGAATTTTCACCTTCCAATGGTCAACTTAACATGAAATCACTTAATATCCTGTAACAGTAAAAAAGTTTTTTTAAGAAGAAAAAAATACTTTTCGTACAAGCACAGAAGACAGTAAGAGTACATACAGATAAATACAGAACAGAATCTCTTGAAGTCCCACCCACGCAATATGCGTCTCCGTTCCCTGTCCCCGCACCTCTCCCCCGTTCTCGCCTTGTCGAGGGGCGAGAGCGGGTGAACACACACCCATTGACGTGTGCACGGCGGCACACCGTGGCACAAGAACGGGAGAGAGGTGCGGGGACGGGAAACGGAAACGCATATTGCGCGTACCTTAAGAGATTCTGTTCTGTATGTATATGTAATACTAGTGACATTTCCGCGATATCTCAGGCCACACCTCTATTAGTTGGCCGATTACAAGGGTCGCGACGTTATCGTGGCGAGCTCCAGTAATTGTTAATCAGATCGTATGCACACCGCAGATCAAAAGGATTAATTTTGCATGAGAAAGGATGTGTTTACGTCAAATGAAATCGGTAGTGGCAGGTACTGTAACTGTAAATCATAATTGTATTAAGTTTCCTTCCCAAAACCCATAATAACACTTTGTTATGATATTAATTATTATGCAAATGGAAAGATATCAAATGGTTTTGGGACAAAGGGCACATCATTTATTAGAAAACAAAGTCTTTTTTTCTTCCGATTTTGTGTTCTTTTAGTATTTCTGATTCCAAGATTTCAATACAGCTAGTGTGAGCAAAATTAACCAATATATTATATACGTAAACTAATATATTAATAATAATGTTAGTTTTCAAGATAAACGCACATTTTTATCGTGTTTTAACAATTCCTTCAAGTGTTCTCGAGACAAGGGTCTCATTATAGAGATTTTATTAAAACATTTACAATTTCGATCGCCGGCGGGATTCATTAATTTCCAATTCCAATTGGAAAAGATTGCGCGCTCTCATTTGAGAACCATTGAAAAAAATTATGAGTTTTAGGGCGGATTCATATTAGCGTAAAATTAAAATGTCTTTTATTCCTTTTTACTAAAAATTTACATGATTTAAAAAAAAAATGATTATTTTAATTATCTGATCGTTTCTTCATGTTTGGCCTTTTTGAATCGATTAAATTATTGGGCAGATCTGTGCCTTGGGTTCCCTAAATTGAAGACAATTAAGAAGACGATCTAGTTTAAAGATTCACTTATTTAAAAAACATCTACTTGCAATATTAAAGGACTGTGCATTTTTATTATCCTATTAGAAAGTACTTACATTATTAGAAAGTCGTGTGGCTCCCGGTAGAGAAAAATCGGACCACTCCAAGTCTTCCCGTGGATGCCGTAGAAGGCGACTTAGGAAACACGAACTAAACAAAGCTTATAAACATCAATAACACCTCAAGCCGTCTGGCCAGCATGGAGAGTGTAGGTCAAATCTTCTGACTGGTCTGGCTAATATAGTATCTGGCTCTGGTAGTACAGAGAGGGTCGTGCTCCTGCAGTAGAGACTAAAAAAGACCTGATGATGATATTTAATAAAATAAAAAATAAAAACCAATAGTATCTTAGCAACTAAGAGTATTTTTACTAGAAAATAATTAAATGAACAGTGCCAGATGATGCATAAAGCTTCAGAATCTACATCTCATAGTTGTACAGGTAAGAGCGACTGTCGATTTTTGTTCAAACACGAATCGACAATAATTCTCACTGTACTGAGCTAATATTAGCTCAAGTTAACGAGTTACATACTCCAGTCAAATTTCGACCCTATATTTTTATGTCTAGAGTTATTATTACCTTGTTTTAGACGCTAATTATTTTATTTAAATATTTGTCAATTACCGTCGAGTAGGATTTGTTTAACGAGTCTATCGACGTAAAATAATAATAGTGTTTACCTATTCACTTTATTAATGACGCAGTTTGCGTTTATCATATACCCTTTTGATAGGATTGGTTATTATAGATTTTAATAGATGGACACATTATTTGTACCCAAAGGCCTGTAACTGCGGCAATAGTTAAGGGAAATGTGTTTGTTATAGTATGACTATTAGCATAAAAAATGATGTGAAGAAAGATGTGCTTTACATTGTGGTATGTCATAGATTGTAAGCACAGTTCTACGCTGTAGCTTGTAGATACTGTATTGTATGTTTGTTTTTCGTGTGTAGTCAACACTGGTGTGTTAGATTCTTTAAGCTGCCCAAAAGCATCTAACTTAGCCTGACGACGGCCATACAATGATGACAGCCAGGACCAACGACTTTACATGCCTCCCGAAGCACGGAGTAGCTCGACAACAGTTTTCACTTGTGGTTACCGATCCAAGTGCGGATTACGCCCAGGTTTGCTTAACTTGCGAAAGTGCTAGTAATGCGTACTCTCACCAGGCTACCGAGCTCGAGTTGAATTCGTTTTTTTTTTGCTACGAACGAGCACAACTGTGCTCAGTTGTAGCAAAGAGATATTGTGCTACGACGAAATTTGTAGATACTGTGCTACGTTGTAGCTTATAGAAAATGCGTTATGTCGTAGCTTGTAGACTTGTGGAATATAGTAAGCGAGGAAGATCCGATTGACGTACAAATCCGTAGACACAAGTGCCCTTAGATTGGTTATACGTTGCGTCGTCGGCCTCACAACCATATTCCCCGTAGAGCCCTTGATTAGAACCCACAGGGCAGGCGTGAGATGTGGTGCTGGCGGCGAATGGAAGGCATTAGTTGGACAGAAAAGAAATCTAATGAGGAGGTATTGACACTTGTTGGAAAGAAATGCAATCTACTGGAAGCTATAACTTCTACGAGAGGTAAATGCTAGTGCACTGTCTTCTTCTTCTCGAGTCGAAAGGATATTTATTTATTAATTTAATTAAATCAAACTTGACCAGTATAAGACATGAGTTTTTCAAAGTAATATTGGTGGAGAAAATAGAAGGAAGAAGAGGCAAAGGAAGACCTAGAGACTATTTTATATAACAACTAAAAGATCAAGTCCATGTTGGAAAGGAGAAGGCTTTGGGCAGAGAAAGATGGAAGGCATTGGTTGCTCCACAGACAAGAGCTTAGCTCCTTAATAAGAAGGCACCGCACCGTCATCTCTGAAGCCAAGCAGCTTGAATTATCCTGGAGTAAAATCTAGAACGCAGCGGTTGAAAGATCGAATTGGCAATGTGTTATGCCTGGCCCCTTTGGCCCAACACGTTTGTTCCGAAAAGCTTTTGCACTAAAAATAATTTATTTTTAAAACCTTTCAATGAGTGATAAGTTATTTCTTTATACTTTGCCGTGTTTCTTGACCAAGGCATCTTTAAAACCATGTTTTCGTATGATTTTCGCTTATAAACTGTCAAAAGTACTATTCGTATTAGAGTTAGCAAGCGACTTAGTGAAGTTTATAGAGACAGCTACAATTAATTTAACGGGACACAACAGTTACATGTGGTGTCTCTTCTAGTTTTACATAAAAGCTCTTTGGTTTCAATAGAATATTTAATCTAAAACCGTCCCAAAATAGTTAGTTTCACTAACAAACCTCACACCCAATATATTTTATCTGTATATTCCCAAATCGTGTTTACAGTTTAAACATGTTTATCTCGTCCCTGGGGAGCGTGGTATAATTGAATTTTATGTCGTGTAATCCTCCTTTGTCTTATCAGCCAATTTGTTTTAGTCAATTATGTTTTACCGCGATAGCATAATGTTTTTAGTTCAGCCAACCCTTTATCTAATAAAGGGTTATTTATTATTGTCGGGACCCTTAGTTGTAACTTGCTTTTTTTAAATGAAACAAGTAAAACTTTTTTGTTTGTTAAGTAGCATACATTTTGATAATTGAAATTAGGTTTTTATTTATGTGTTTAAAGATTCAAGCGTCCTTCTTATTGGATTTGGCACTCGTTCACAGGCTTTACATGTTATAGAGGTATAATGATAAAATTGTATTGAGCATAATATCTTTGTAAACTGACAAAGGCCTTCCGGCGCGTAGGCGACCAATACTGTGTAAATGAGTTTCTTTCAGCGGTCCCTCTCAGCAGTGGTAGCAGGTAGTAGGCGCTAGTATTGGTAGCTTTTTACATAAACATTACACGTTATATACACAATACAATACAATACAAATACTATTTATTGCACTATAAACAAAAAAAAAACAAACCTTAATACAACTATAAAAAAATTGTCTTATCTACTCGTCTTCCAAATTCTATAAATTCTTACATCTTTATACGTCAATCGATGTTTTATGTATTTGAACCATACACAAAGCGCACTCCGCCATACTGAACTTTCCGCTTCAGCTCAGCAAAAATAGCATAAACAGAAAAATGAATAGCCGCCTTCAGAGTTTGTGGATGTTGTGCGAGTGAATGGGTATAATTGAGATAAGCATTGCTGTAGGAAAAGTTGTGCGTTTTGATAAACCCTCTTGCTCGCTGATATTATGCTGCGTTGTAGGATATGAGTGATTATGACTGCTACTCAACTAGCAGTGTATACTAGCTAGTATGGAAAGCATAAAACATACACAGTATGCAATAGAGGTTGCTTACATGTATGTTATATGCTTTCCATTGGAACTTAGTTCCATCGACAAGAAAGTTAGTGAAACTAAAAAAAAAATGCCATTACCATATTTCGCACGCAAGCCTATTGGTATATATTTAGGAACATATTTTATTTGATAAAAATAATTTTCATCCTGTAAGCAGACGGTGAAGGTTGACCTCACGTTGGATCTTAGACTAACATCATGCCCGTTGACATTGTGTTACGTCGTCGTAGCAAGTAAATATAATATCATGCTACGACGTAGCTTACAGGTTACGTAGGTTGTAGCACTGTGCTGTAAAGTTAGTTGTAATTACTGCGTCATACTTTGTTGTTTGTATTTACTGTAATTATAAGAATAAAGCGGAATAATAGACCGCAAACATTACCACCATATAAGCAAAAATGGCGCAAATAGAAAAATAAATGGCAGCGGCAGGGTTTGTCAATGTTATGCAAGTGAATGGGTGTGATTGAGCCGAGCATTGCTGTAGGAAAAGTTTGTTTTAGTAGACTGATGGTTGGTACTTACTTGCCCTCATATAAAAGTCCACCACATTTCTTTGTTCTTAACAAAGTGTAAAATGAAAAAAAGTCAGAGTTAGTAAATTAATGGAATCAAGAATATTTTTTTAGTAATTAGGCCTTGGCGGGTACTTTTACACATAAACAATCGTGTGGTTCCCGGCAGAGTAGAATAGGACCACTCCAGGTCTTTAGGTGGATGTCGTAGAAGGCGACTTAGGAAACACAAGCTAAACAAAGCTTATAAACATCAATGAGACCTCTCCAACCCATCTGGCCAGCGTGAAGAGTGTAGGCCAAATCCTTTGCTGCTCTGGCTGATATATGACTATTGTAGTACAGAGAGGTCCGTGCTCCTGCAGTGGAGACTAAAAAAAGACGTGATCATGATGAATTATAAAAATTAGTAATGATGTTAATAAGTAACAGAAAAGTAAATAATATTTAAGAAGATAAATTTAAAAAAAAATGTGTCAATTAAGAAATTTAATCAAGAATATGAAACTCAGCGATTGGGTACCTACGAGTATTTAACTAAAAATCGTACTTATCAAGTAATTAAAGGAAAAATTAAAAGCGAAAGCACTTTATCCATACCAAAACCAGACCCATCGGAGCCGATATCGGCGCACTCGTGGGCCTTTGTGCACTAATGGAATTTGTCTCATTCGGCTCTTACTTTTTGGGCCTTTGGGGCCGGGTTTTGTTTGTATTGCCAATTTTAACGCTAATTGGACCCGATGAGGCCGTCTGTGTTGACAGATACTGTGGACAAAGGTATGTATTTGATATGTTCTGAATAGTGACAAAATATTGTAAATATTACTAATATACGTTCCTAGTAGCATCTTCAGCTGTGCTGTTACGGAGAGCTTCGGAGCCTGGGGTACGCTTTCCAGCTTTCTCTTCTTCAAGTTTATAAAAGTCCGTCAGAAATGGAAAAAAGGCCAGATCTTGTGGTTTATGACCGGTTACTTGCCTGACGTCAGAGACGTGACAACCAGAAGTAATCTATACCTCCATGTACCATCTGCATAGAGATCCTAATGTCTTTAAGCCCATGTGCAAAGGAAAAAATATAAAGGTAGACAACAGACGCAAAGACGTTGTCTACAATGTCTTGACATCTCTATGAAATGTACCTGCCTGATGTCAACCCTCCTCGGGAATGAATTAATGTGAAAAGTTCTACAGTCGCCGCTTTTTGGAAATGCAGTTTTTGCACATGCTGGATGTTTGTGCTTAGTTCTTTAGTCACCCTTATCCTCATCCACATGAAGAGATAAATTATTTTTAAAATGTGAGTCGCAGAAAATCAGTAGCTTCTCTATTAGATCGGAAATTACGCAACTCATTTTCGGTAACATACAACTCTCAAAATTTTTGCTTATTTGGCTTGGCCCTTAGTAAATAGTAATATTCTTGGCTGCAAACCACACGTTACGAACTTTACACATTCAATAATAAATAACATGAAACGGTTGACTGATTTATGTATTTATTGCAAAGTTATCCCTGTATCGTTACGGCAACCTCATTTAAAGTTCCCGACCCAAAGCCCGGTAATCGCGCAACTTCCGCTAATAATAAACTTTTTCCCGGGTCACTTGTAACCGATTTGTCTCGAACTAGTTACCCAAATCCCGGATATCACTAATAAAAAGTTTTGCGGTTTTACTATTGCGTTTGGTTCACATTGTATGTTATATAAAATTGATTGGCAGAAATGATGAGGTCCGTAGCAGAACGAAAGTGACTCATACAGCCCAGCGGATTAGCTCATTTAAGTGGTAGCAGACGGGGCACATTATACGCAGAACCGATTCTGATGGGACAGAATGGTTCTTGAATGGCGATCACGTAACGGCAAGTGCAGCGTAGGATGTCCACCTATTAGGTAGTTCAGGTCGCTTACAGATGGTCGTTTTAAAAATCCTACGGGGAGGCTATGTCCAGCAGTGGACTTCCTGTGGCTGATTTGATAATGATGATTAGCAGAGCAAGAAGAGAATTAAGATGGGGGTGGACTAATTGAGGGGTGAGTTTTTTAAGTTAACCTTCCTAGTGTATCTTTCTCAATTCAAGGTGAACTTCAAGTGTTACTATATTTCCAAGTTACACTATCCATAAGGTACATCGTCTGCCAGTTGCCCACAATTTTATTGTATACATAAAATATACATAAAATGTTAAATTCATTAAACAACCGAAATTATTTAATAACACTGCCAAACCCAACTAAATTCCATTCTCTTTCAGCCAACTAATTTAACTGGAAACGTATTTTCTAAATATAATTGCAAGTAGGTGAGCATTGCGGGCCGCAAATGAAATTAATTAAAACCACATCGTAACACAATTTGACAGTTACCACGTGGCCCGATTAGTTAACGCAAAACTGGTTGAACATTAAATTGTACACTGAAACATTTGTTTAAATTTATTTAAATGCCTAATTTTAACGTTTAAAATATTGTGAGAAAACTACATACTCTCATCTGGGCTAGTTTTTTTATTTAAACTCTAAATAAGGCTAGAGTTTCCTCTCTCACACATCTACTGTGGTGCATTGGACCGTGTGATCTGCTGAATTATGTGTACATATGCTAGCTTCGCTACACGGCGAGATTAGCTGGTTTCTAGATAGATTGTTCCCGGACAAAGGCGTTGTTGTTTCAGGAAATAACTGTTTTTCACCCAAAAAACTTTATTAAATTAGCCAAATTTAATTAAAATTAAAATTTAATATTTATAAAAATCATAATACGATAAACTATGGCCGTACCTATTGATATTTTAAATTAGGTTCCATTTAATTTTTTTTAAAAAGTAGACAACAATTTTGCAAAAAAAATTGACATTTAAAGTATTACTTAAATCGTACATATATAAAATAAAATAAAAAAAACATGCGTCCCTAGTTTTTTATAATATTCACAATCACATAATTTCCTAAAAAATTTCAAAATCGAAGTAGTTATAAGGGGTAAAAACTGTTATCGCCTTTTGTAGGTATAAAAAATGAATAAATAAATAAATGAATATATAGGGACAAATTACACTGATTAAGCTAGCCCCAAAGTAAGCTTTTTAAACTTGTGTAATGGGATATTTGGCTTGGCAAGATCAAGCCACAATTTTTAAATACTGGCTATTGTGTTTTCCGGTCAAATCGGATGCGGCATGGCCCGTTTTGTTGATGATAAACATGAAAATCCGGAACAAGCCAACATAAAGTAATTCGCAGAACCATCGATAAACACCCACCTTTAAACGCTCCTCCATAAAAGAGCCATCAGGATCGGAAAACGTTTGAGTGTATAAAAATGCGTTCATAAATCGGGAGGCTTTTTGGCCTCGGCAATATTCATTGCAATAAAAGCGAACGAGTGGAGTCTGCAGACGGAGCGATGGGCTACGTGTCGAAACTTGACGGCTTGTGCTTTATGTGTAGCCTGACTGGGAGGCTTTCACCTATTTGGAGTTTTAAGTAGCCTTCTACTGTGAACTTGCGACTTCCGTGGCGTAGTGGTTAACACGCCAGTCCGTCATTCTGGAGGTTCTGGGTCGGGTCGATCCTCAGCCAGGGAAAATTAGAAAATTGCCTTTTTCAAATTGTCCTGGGTTTTGGGTATAATTGAATTATGAATTTATTATAAAATATAGTATCGTTGATTTAGAATACCCGTAACACAAGTTTTCCACTTTGTATGTATCAAAGTGGAAGGTATGACAAGAGAATATGTAGATGAATATGTATACTTACGAAATATGGTCTCCTTTGATGCAAAAAGCAATGAAAATAAAGTTGACAGAAGAAGAAACTAGCATGGAAGTATTTTTGGGCCCATAAAGAAATACTAAAAGAAGAATATGACTTGAAAACAAAAAAGATAATACTGGATTCGTGTATTCTACCAAGCCTTACCTACGTTAGTCAGACATGGGTGTACACCAAAGAAGTAAAAAACTAAATATTGTCCTGTCAACATGCAATAGAAAGGTCCATATAAAAACTAAAAAAAAATCAAAAAATAATAAATGTGGATATTCGCAATAAACTAAGATAAAAGATGCCCTCGAGCACTCCTTAAAAGACAAATGGAAATGGGCCGGACATATAGCACGATGTAAAGATAAGAGATGGACTTATCAAGTCACAAAATGATTTGGTCCAATGGGCAAAAGAAGGATAGGAAAACCAAGAAAAACATGGGTGGATGACATCGTAGAAGTGGCAGGAAAAAAGTGGATGGAAATGGCCAAGAATAGAGAAAAGTTGAAAAAGATGGAGGAAAGTACTGCATGTCCATGAAACAAAAAATAAATAAGCTGAAAATTATAACTAGAGTGGAAATAAAAAGCTTTAAATAAATTAAATAAATAACCACAAGTTTTACTCGTTAAAGCTTGCTAAATCAGTGTGATTTGTCCCTATTTATTTATTATTCTCTTCGAAACTTATGCAAGTTGCTCTAAGCTTACGCAAGTTGCTCTAAGTCGGTTATACTTGTCAAAAAACTAGCATTTTTTTGTTGAAATACGAGCTAGTTCACTCGCACGTTTTTATTCCTAATAGAGCAGACAGAGCATTTTGCTTTTCCGGCTCTAAGCAGACACAGCTAAGGGCCGCAAGACCCAAAGGCCACTTTTAGCGTGATAATCTATATATATAAAAGCGAAAATCACTCACTCATCACGAAATCTCGAAAACTACTTAGCCAATGAAAATGAAATTTGGCAGGAAGGTAGATTGTGACTAGGAGACGTCCGCTAAGAAAGGATTTTTTGAACTTCCATCCCTAAGGGGGTGAAATAGGGGTTGCAAGTTTGTATGAATCTTCGTCATTTTTAAACCGAGACACATGAAATTTTTGAATTAGTGGTTAGTAAAAAATAATAATCCATTAATTGGATGTTAATAAATTGCAACGCCAGTTTAAAAAAAAAAACAATCTAATTTTTATAGTCTACGCGGGCGAAGCCGCGGGTAAAAGCTAGTACCTAATTAATAAATATAATAAATAAATATATAAGTAAAAATCACACTAATTGAGCTAGCCCCAAAGTAAATTTAAATTTGTGTTATGGGATACTAACTCAACGATGGTGAGTAAGAAGGTTCAAAAAATAGTCAAAATAGATTGATTGCTAGCCGCATCGCCTATTAACACGATTCGCATTTTGGCCCATTTTCCTCGATCGGCTTTAACGATCCGCGCGGGAAAAGAAACAAGAAGCAGCTGGTACATTCTAATCTTAACATTTTTCCTAGACCAGCATAAAAGTGAAATGATGATGACTGTTGGTAAGTCTGTATTTTCTATAGTAACTCAGTTACGTACTGACCACGTTCTGGTCTATCCTAAAACGCCGGTTGAGTGAATTAATGAAAATTATAATTATACATACATTATGTCGTATTTATCCCGTGCAGTGTAGATAGAGCTTATAAATCACCGGAGCACTACTTATAGCATAATCTGGCATGAATTATTTATTAAACTCGAATTAATTTAAAACCAATAAATGCAGTGTATTAACTTCATAAATTAATACGGATTTATCTGATATTTTGTTTTAATTAATGATTGAAAGTGTCAACTGAGTTTTCATTAATTTGCGATAAATGCTTGTTTGTTTGTGAATGAAATAAATCGGCATTATTTGGCAAAAATAAATTGGGCGTTTAAAATACTTGCACATAAGTAAATGAACTAGCTTTTACTCGCAAAGTTGTCAACATACTTTGGGAAGTAAAATATTACACACATAATCACGTTTTTAACTCTTTCGGGGCAGGCAGAGTCTAAGGTCAAAGCTCATTCAAATTCGGTCAACATATAATGCTACAACAATAGACTGACCGTCGGGCCGCAACACTAAAAGGGCACTATTACTCGTAGCGACAAGATGGGAAAAATAATCAAAATAGTGATGAGTTATTCGCATGATTGGCATTTTTGCCTATTCCCTCCATCGGCTTTTATGCTCTGCGATAGCAGAGCATAAAAGCCGATGGCTCTATTTTCTCCTAGAACAGCACGAATCTAATCCTTATATAAGATTATATTGCAGTTTCTATTTAATGCCACAGTGCGCTGTTTCGTCATGTCTTTTATCAATCCAAGTTCATTTTATCAAGCATTTCTATTATCTTATGATATTGCTCATAAAGTTTATAAAGTCTTTATAGTAATACGCCACCCTAAGTAACCTCTTAAAGCACCTTCACAGTAATTACATGTCTGCTCGCTTTTTCATATTATTATGATTTACATACAAAAGTAGTGCATAACCAGCAAAAGTAAGAACTTTTGCTATCGGATAAGTTTACGAACAGTGTCTTTGTACGTTCGCCAAAAAGGTTGGTTCCGTACTGTTTCATAATATATTAATCTCATACAAAAGTATATGTAGCAATCTTTTAAAATTACTACATACGTACAAAATGTATGCAAATATTCATATGCTTAACATCCATACAGTTTTGTACGAGATGTAACATTGTTTCAATAATGTATTGATTCTTGGATTCGATTGTGTCCCTACGACGTGCTGTAAACGGGTGTTTGCACGAGAGTCGCGAATCATTCAGTTATATTTTATTTTACTTTTCATCAATTATTATTGTTATCACACAATGTAAAATTATGAATCCACTACAGATTGTAGACATAAAACCTAGTTTATCCATATATGTTATTTTCACTACAATCTGTACGTATTTTAGTCATTAGAATTCCTCATCTTAAATTAATTATGAGCAGTGTCTTTTTGCTGGTCTGGGAGAAAAGAAAAACATAGAATGTACCAGCTGCTTCTCTTCCCGTGCAGATCGTAAAAGCCGATCGAGGGAATGGGCGAGAATCTGAATCATATGAATAGGCGATGCGGTTAGCAACCCATTACTATTATGATTTCCCTTTTCCACCTTCATGCCCACCATTACTCTAAAAGTGGCCTGGGCTTTACCGCCCTTGGCTCTGTCTACCCCGTTAGGGATAAAGACGTGATAGTGTATCTGTATCTGTATCAGTGTCTTTTTGAAACGGTTCGTGCTCACCGTATTCACTATTGCCTGAAACAGCAATACTTCCGGTGCGTTCCTCTAACCCTCTATATAAACCAACTGGCCGCCGTAGCCAGCAGTTCAGTTTAATCAAATACTGCGCCGCGTTAAGGTGACTCTCTCACCCACAAGTCCAGAAAGTATCGCTGTCTATCCATAGGCTTCCCTGTGTTGTTAAAATAACACCCTAAATAAATAAAGCTTCTGTGAACCTTAGAGTGTTATAATATTCAAATAATCCTCATAGGGCTCTCCGCAAGTAATATAGCCTCCGCTATAGCTGGCCGAACTACATAGCATGCGGCTATATCTTGTCATTAAACTGCTTGTCGCATCACTGCCATTCAGTGTAGCGCCAGCCTTATTCTGGTCACACAAGCACCGACTGTTATCAAATTCAAAACATGAATTTTTAAACATACCCCTGGGGCCAAAATTTTCATTTAGAGATTGCATATGTAGGGGTCTCTAGATTAAAACGAGAAAATTTAGCGACGCCATAACATTTGCATAGCCGTGCAATTAGGGAGTGCAGTAATTGTTATGGCTGATAGGACGTATTGGAGATACGGATCTCTAACGAGATGGCATGGTCTCGCAGGTCCAAGAATAGCTTAGCTAGTCTGGCAGAATTATAAAAGTTTAACTTAATTGAAAAAAAAATATTAAGGTTTTTCTTGTGTGTAATAAATAATTGCGGATAAGCCTGTGGTGTTGCTAAAATAAACCAGCCAAGTGCGATTTAAACTCGCGTGGAGAGGGTTCCGTACAATTGATTGAATTCTTATAGGTTTTTCTGTAATCTAAAAGCAATGAACTATATTTAGTATTTTTTTTCAAAATTTCCTAATTTGTCCCCCGAAAATGATTCTTGTTTAAAAAAAAAATTACTTTGCACACATGTGTTTGGATCATATGATTACAACATTCTACCAAATTTCACCTGATTCGTTCCAGTAGATTCGGAGCAAATTGGCTGTGACAGACGGACGGACAGATACACGCACGCTATAAGGGTTCCGTTTTTTCTTTTTTTGTACGGAACCCAAAAACAATTTAAACAAATCAAGAAACTTATGTGTCAATTTTCGTCAAAATCGGTAGAAAAATGCGACCAGTAGGCGAGAACAGACAGACGGACAAAAGCATTTTTGGCTCATCTCGAAACTGAGACGCTTCGCTTGCTTCACTCGCTTGGTCAATAAAGAACTAAAGTGTACGGAACTATACAATCCTAAAGAAACTAGTAACACATGTTATTTCGGATCGTGTCAATTTGGGTGCGGCGGCGATCCGTTTCGTATGAAAATTTCATTACCCCTGGCTCGGGTTGGCCAACCGCACCTACGATGTAGACTCGCAGTAAAGCAATGTATTTGATACTGTCTGCCTTAAAGTATACAAGAAAATACAGCAAAACTGATAAATTTATAGTTGCAGTCTTATTTTGAAGTTTTTGTGGAGACGAAAAGTTATTGACAAGTAGTAAATTCAGATTTTCTAGGCTTTACTATTGACAATTAATTTAAACATTAAATCAAAAAAAAAGTAATTTACTTTCTAACTGAGATAACTTTGAAATTATTTTATAAACTAAAGTTTGTTATAATAGTTAAAGTACCTCTAAGCCTTAGGCTAAACGTAGATGCATGGCAATAATTTGAATGAATAACTAAATATTAATATATGACAATAAATTAGGTATATCTTCGTACATATCTCTACCTACAGAATTGATAAATAATAAATCTTTCACAAAACTAAGCTATACGATATATAAATTACTTCAACAATACTAATAACGCTTGAGCGTGCAAGCAAAAATTTACTCGCGGATAATTTAGTGCGTCGGTCCCGAAAAACTATTTATTTGTACATCAATCGCAAAAAATGCATAATATTAGTTACGTTGCTCAATGCTCCTACATTATTAGGAGTAACTCTCAGGAGGATCAAAAATTTACGCGCGGGTTAAACAGTGCATCGGTCCTGCCCGGGTGATTTGCATCCAATATTCAATAATTATACAGGGCTGATCCAAATGTTAATTTGATCGGAAAAACTCTATAATACTGTTAAATTTCTTGGCAAAACTGTTCATTTATTGTAAAAACTGTATTATATTAGATACATTACTTTAACATTAATAAGAGTAACTCTGAGGGGGGAAGCAGAAATTTACGCGCGGATAAATTAGTGCGTTGGTCCCGGGTGATTTGCATCCAATCTGCAACATTATGCAGGGCTGCGCCGAATGTCAGCTCGATCTCGAAAAACTGGATATAATGAATGAGTCGGTAATAGAGTTAAGTACTTACGGATTCATTCTCAGCATTCAATCGTTTGTTTTTTCTTGTATTAGGAAAAAAATAAAAATATTTAAAAAAAAGCAAATAATAATTAATTGAAATAATTGTAAAGTAGATATTATCCTCTTTATTTAATTTATTTTAATGCTAAGTTTTAGTTTAATATATTTGTAAAAAGTAATATTTAAATTGTTTTTTTATATTTATTTTTTACATTTTAAGGACATTGGATTTTTTTATTTTATAAAAAAATTATCAGAACTTCCATATATCGCATACAGTATCTTAATATATTATTTCCATTTACATGGCAAAAAATACAATTAGTTCCAAACTATTAACCAAAACCAAAATTATCTTCACAAATCACTTAACACACATTAAATCATGAGCTCAGACAAAAATCCTTTTAAACAATCAAAAACGCATACAAAAGCACGTGTCCACACCATAAATAAAATTAGGGTCCTTCACTTCCCGTTAAAACCCATACGAGGGCGAAAATTCAATTAGTACTTTACGTCTAAAAAATCTGGCGTTTTCTGATTTTTACGCTAGTAAGCATAGGATTCAAAATGAATGCACCCACATTTTTAGACGTAAAAAAATAATTGACGTCTAAAAGCAGAAAACTTTATGAACTTTATTTATATTTATAATAAGGTTGATATACGTGCATCTTTTTAGGCGGTAGGTATTGTACAAATTGTACATACGGATGGTCTTGCAGTGGGGATATGCGAATAAAGTAGGGCCAGACAACGACCACATAAATTAAAGCTAGGGAGCCTAAAATCAAATAGCAAAGATAAGTCAATGATAGAAGTGCAATTCAGAGCTTCGGCGAAAGATATAGTCTGTGAGACAATTGATTACTAGTACCTATAACAAAAAAATATAAAATTAAATTTATCACGAGTTTTAACTATTGCTTATTAAGGGTATGGTAAATAAAATATAACAGGGCAGGATGATTTATTGCTTACTAGCTTTTGCCCGCGGCTTCGCTCGCGTAGCCCAAGGGGACATTACATTTTTCCGGGATGAAAGGTACCCTTTGTCCTTCTCAGTACTCCTAACTATGTGTATGCGAATTTTCAATAAGATTGGTTCAGTAGATAAAACGTGAAGAGGTTACAAACAAACATACAAATATACAAACTCACTTTCGCATTTATAATATTAGTTAGGATTAGGATTTGGCAGATGTAACCTTGCGAAAATTGCGTCACCGATTCGGAAAAAATAGATAAAACAACAATTTAGACTTAAATAAAACAGACTTTTTCTCCTTTTTAACTGACTTAATAAAAGAACGAGGTTCTATGTTCGGCTTTTTGTATTGATTTTTCATTTATTTTTCTAAGGTAAATAGTTTCACCTAATATAACTTTATATTTTGTTACTTGTACAATTTGACACACCTTCTACACTTGTTCCTTGCCAAATAGCAGTAACAAAGCCCCACCGAGAAGGGTTAAAAATCGTGAATTATAGTACCCACAAAGGGTTATGATTTATGAGCATAACCCCGCAATCCGTGTTTAAAGTAAGCATTTTTATTGTGAGCCTAATGACTGTTTATTGGTATGTCAGTGATCTTGAATTACTGGGGATCAACTAGCTTGTTAATGGGAATTATGTATTTATTGCCTTTATATTTATTTATTATCAAAATCTTCCATGCTGGTCTGGGAGAAAAGAAAAAACTAGAATATACCAGCTGCTTCTTTTCTCGCGCAGATCATTGAAACCGATCGAGGAAATGGGCGATAATCTGGCAGCCACCGTTCACTATATTGATTTACTTTTTTTTATCTTCACATCCATCATAACACTAAGCGTGCCCTTACAGCAGGCCTTACGGCCTTAGGCTCTGTCTACACCATTAGGTTTAAAAAAGTGATAATGTATGATTTTTTTTATTAAATTTTCAAATTGTATTCTATTTTATCAAAACATTTCTTACCACTTTTCGTAGGGACAGACAGCGGGAAGCGACTATGTTTTATACTATGTAGTGATATCAGGTAAAACATTTAAAGAACAAAACTACTAGAACTACTAAATACTAGAACAAACAGCAGAAATGCACAATGCATACTGAAATAATGATGTAACTTCAAATAACAAAACTCAAAAGCAAACTACTCAAACGAATGGTGAACAAAAGCAAAAGTTTCCTAACAAAATCTCCGTAAAATGACAATCCTCTCAAAGGAGTTTTGTAAAAACTAAGATCGAGTCCACAAGGAGCGTTGCGTACGTCGCAACGCAAAAATTTTGATGGCCACACAGGCGCCTCATCATCGCAGTGTTACTACGACGTGGTCGAAATAAGTACACCCTTTCCGCTTCGGGGATTTCATTCAGTCGTGAGTGCGTCGACCAAAAAATTTATATACCTAGGTACAATTTACAAAGTGGCAATCCCGTTCCCAAAAGAGATACCAAAGTTGTAGGTGTCCCGCTTTCTATTATATTGCACTAACAGTTTGCGGAGAAGGGACACCTACAACTTAAGAGTCTCCTAACCCTAGACAAAATCAGAGTTTCCCATACAAACGTGGTCTACGTTTTATTTTGAAACGACATGTCAGATTTCGGTAAAAATTTGTAACTTTAAAGAAATTGCATATATCTAGGGTTATAATTGATTTGCACAGTCAAAATATGAACTTGAAAGAGAATATAGTGTATTATATAATTTTTGACCATCAGTATGGAAAAGTTTTACACCCTTATATTTTCTTTCAAGTTCATATTTTGACTGTGAAAACCAATTACAACCCTAGATATATGCAATTTCTTTAAAGTTACAATTTTTTAACGAAATCTGACATGTCGTTTCAAAATAAAACGTAGACTACGTTTGCATAGGAAAGTCTAGGGTAAGGGGGTTCTTAAGTTACGTTTTTTGGTAACGGTATTTAACCACAAGCATTTTGGAAATATAAACTTTATGTAGCTGGCATTAAACGCCGCCTCGCCAACGTAACGCACTGTGTGGGCTCGCTTTTACGGATCTGTTTGCCGTCTAATTCCTGCGTCTTTGGCTAATGACATCAGAATGCACTTAGTCGCGAGAAAGCCGCTTACACCGGCACCTTCCTAGACCTTATTCTTACACATTTTGAAAGCAATGGGAAATTTAAACTGAACAGAAATTTTAAAACTTTTTCAAAACTCTTCTTTCGAAATCTACTGATGTTCATGAAGTTTTTCTTGGTCAAAAAAAATGCATAAGAAAATTGGCTAGTGTTGAACCATTAAAATCATGTAGGGCCCTTTTCAAAAAATATAAGCTCTTTACATTAACTGCGTTATATATTTACCAAAGTGCCTGCTTCGTTTTGAGATTAAATACGCTTCTTTTCTGTCTCGATTATGTTCTATAAACGGTGTAAGGAGCGGAATACTCCCATTAGACCACCTGCAGTTTCAAGCATGGCGGCGAGCGTAATATTTTAAAAAAGCTAAGTAAAAAAGCTGTTTTAAGTTAATTAGTCTGCGCGGCGTCGCTCGAATGAGGAGCTAAGTCGTTTGCCAATTTCATTGGACATAACCGTATTACGGGATATCTGCTTCGAAATCCATTTGTGCTCGAAAAATGGCTGTATTTTTCCTTGATATATCGGATCTAGAGTATTCTAGAGGTGACTGCATAAATACTTTTTTGCCTACATTATACAATACATCATCAGCTCTTTTTTAGTATCCACTGTAGGAGCATGCTGCATGACCCCTTCTGTACTACCAGAGCCATATGGCCAGAGCAGCCTGACGATTTGGCCTATACTCTCCACGCTGGCCAGACGGGTCGATCTTCGTCTATTGCCGTTACTGTCCCGGTGTGTGTTAATAATTTACATTTAAACTGATAAGCAAAAAGAAAAAGCGAAAATCACAGGTAAAAATGCTATTCACAGCCACTAAAGTATCTCATGTTTTCGTGGAGAATACGCTATTTTGCCTTTTTTCTTAACGTCAAAAACAAACATTGTCTATGGGATTTATATGAAATATCGATTTATGACGTCATAGTTCCTTGGAGTCAAATAAAGCTCTTAATATCCATTTTTCTGCATTAATAAACCTAAAATCACATTCAAAGTGGATGTGATCAATGACAAGTTTTGGCATTATTTTGTGAAGTCTACCTAATAATTTATTTTTGATCCACCATAATATCCAATTCCTCAGATATTCCAGCAAACATAAATTCATACAGAAAGGAACAAGATTTAGTAATAAGATATAGTTTTAAAAACTAAAATCCAACTATGGAAAATTTCTAACTTAAAAAATTTCGGTTTTCAAAAAAATCGGATTGATTAATCCAGTTAATGCAAGCCCAGCAGGGCGCATCAGCTAATAATGTAGATGTATATTTATATGAAATTGCTTTTTAAGCCCTTTCACTTGATATGACACACGGTATGATTTTTATTTTATTTTTCAGTTCATTACTTTATGGCCTATAGAGGGCGCCACAGTAGATTTACTGTGACGTCACATAGCCTATAAAAATGACAACGATGCCTCATTTGTCAACGTATCATGGATATATTTGAAGATACTAGGGAAAAGATGAACATACACACTCCTTATAGCTTCGCCGTAGTCGGGTAAAAATGGAGTGTACTTTTCTTCACCAAGAAATCTAATTTTCATGCAAATTTCCTCGAGTAAATGCCAAAAACAGCACTTTATAAGGTCCTTAACCTATTTGAACAGATCAACGGGTGCCAAGTTAAGCAGCCGGGCGCGGGAAATGGATAGATTAGCATATTTGGCATATTTGAGCCCAGTCCTACCGAGTAGTTCTCATTTGCAGCCGACATGTCAGATTTATGTTAGGGTAATTTGAAGCAGACTTATAAATTAGTGAGGATGTCCAGAATGTGCTGAAATTTAACTGTAAGTTGTGTGGCTTTTGGTTGTCACCTAGGTTAGGTCCCCTAACTATACACGAAGATATGCCGTCTTATTAGCACTTTAAAATACATCTACATATATTTAAATTTCTTAACAGTCGGTACGAGTATTAAAAAGAAGGTTCTCTTTTTATTTTTATAAAATTTGTCGAGTAATAACCACTCTGCAGACTGAAGCCAAGCAAACACTGATATGCCGTACAGGAAAACTAAGACGAGGGTTTGCTTTTAGTATCTACCCAAAAGTACCCATCAAGTATAATCTTTAACTACAGCATCCTCTACACCAGAGATATTAGAGGTAAAAAGATTCTGCAATGACGTCTCAAAAACATAGCCTGTTTGTTTTGTACGTATCGGTGGTCACATTTTTTGTACGCGTATGACGCCGAGATTTTCTAATTAGAAGCATTAAATAAAAAGTCACCTAAACACAAGTCAATGTTATTAGACAATGTCATTTAAATTTGCAGCAACATTATTTTTTTGCTCTACACGACCATATAGCATTCATTACCCCTGTCACTACGGAACAGGTCAAACTACTATGTCAATCAGTGAGTCAGTGGTATTGTAGATTTTTATATAATAATTTTAATTTTGGAATACCGGTCTAACACAAAATGGCGACATGTGTGAAACCAACAAACGGGTTTCTTCATAAAACTCATCACGCAGCCTCGCCACGGGACAAATTACGCAAAATTACGCCGAGTTCCGCCAACCAGTGCGAAAGAGCCTCACGTTCACAAATTTTTTCGTGTAATGAATTTAGATGATTGAGGTGAGTGAATTTTTTTGCGTTATTGTTGTTTGTGAAAAATAGGGATCGAAGTAGACCTATTTTTGGTTTGTTCCTGTTTTTTTATCATAAAAATACCAAACACAATTTGCAATGATCTCATAAAGGTTTTTTAGAGTTCCGAAGTTCATAATAAGGAACTCTTATAGTTTCATGTCCATTTTCCCATCTACGGCTTAGCTCAAAGTCTGTTAGTATATTGTATCACGTACGCTGAAAAAGTGGTAAAATAAAATATTAAAAAAAAATTAGGTTGCTTCCTTATACATAAAGTTGGGATGATATTTTTTTATGTACCCAAAAGTGATATGTATCATTGGATAGCTCTTCTAAAAATATTAAGGTTTGCAAAGACTCCCTAGGCTACAACACAAGCGTCTCTTTTTAAAAGTGATCGTTTCGAAACGCTGTAATTTTGAGCTTTTTGTTTCAAAATTTAACATGATATTTAAATATAAAAATGCCTGTAACGGGCCTTCTTTTGAATAAACATTTGATTCTTTATTCTTAGATTTTTTAAATCGCATTCTAAATCTTATTTTTTCCATGTGAATAATATAGCAGATGTAAAAAGTGCGGCGTGCCAATATATTCAACTTATCGAAGTAATGGCGAGTACAAAAGCGCTAATGCGAAATAAATTGTCGACTGCTGCTCCACGGCATGAGTCAAAGATGACTTGCGGCTGGATATGACAAGTCAAACTGCCGTGTATATACTATCTAGAATAAATAACTATGGACAAATCACACTGATTGAGCTAGCCCCAAAGTAAGTTTAAACTTGTATTATGGGATACTAACTCAACGATAATATAGTAGGTAGTTCGTTCCAAACTGTGAACTTACGAAATAACTTGACAACCCCTTGACCGATATGGCCAATGATCGAAGTAAAAATTCTATCAGCTACATCTACAGGTCTACCAAAATTAATAAAGCTCTCATTAAAACTACTCGATTCATCATCGAACAAACATACATACATACAAACGCCGGATTGTTCAAGTAAACTCGAAGAACTTCGCTTGCTCGTTCAATTATAATAAATACATCTCGTATAGATAAACACTCAAGTCACACGACAATTTGAAAAAGGCTATTTTCCAACTTGCCCTGGCTGGGATAGAACCCAGAACCTCCGGATTGGCGGACTGGAATATGACTGTGGAACCTAAAGGTCCATTTACACAGTGCAAGTTTCTTGCTTGTTGCATACAATAGTATTGAAGCAATAAATGATTTGTATGGCTGACGTTCTGTTTAGACCATGCAAGTTTTCTATTGCTTCTGTTTTGGATAAAAGTACTTATTGTTAGGAGACTAGCGCCATCTGCGTGTGATCTCCACAAACACGGGCAAGATTATCGATTTAGCGATGTTCCGGCTGTGGAGCGTGGATTGTCTTTGCCCACTCTCGACTGACGCCATTACTAATGACTGGTTCGCTGTCCCGTCGCGAAAGAGCCGGAGGCCGGCATTTTGTATTTGATATATTGCGAATATTTCGTGAAGAATTGTCGCTAATTGTTGTTTGTTTGTGTGTGCCCAATTTGTTTTAAACGGCGTGGAGCCGGCAATAGTTCGTAGTACGGATAAGAACAGTGATTGTGTCAAATGTGAAACGCGTGCCATCGCGTCATTGTAAATTGTTGGTTTTTGACTATTGCCCGTGTGAAACGGAAGTATTTGTAAATCGACTATAAAAGGAAGCAATTTGTGGTGCTGTGGTGAAGTGGTGCTATAAATACGACGTATTCGTTTGGGGCGACATACATGAGCTCATGGGTAGGTTCGCTTAGGGACCCCATTTTCTTCACCACTGACTTGGGACCCATGGTGGAACCTAAGGCCGTCGCCAGCCCTGAGGAGGACTTCGGGCTCGACGCGAAGGCCAGGCGAGGCTGCCTGAAGACGGCATGAAAGCGGTAAGTTTTATCTTTAATTGTTTCCCATTTGTAATTAGTTTAATTACTTTTAATTAGATTTAAGTTTAATTTATAATTAGGTTAGGAGGTTCCCTGGACCTTATATAGGCTGGTAGCAGACTGCGTAGGTTTGTTTGTGTGTTTGTTTGTTGCCGGTGGGATTGCCGGACTCGTACCAAGAGCGTAGTTAGTAACATTTCTTGGTAGCAGAACGTAATCTTAGCTATCTGCGCCAACAGCTTCAATTTAATTGTATGCAACAGGCAAGAAACTTGCACCGTGTAAATATGCCTTAATAATCCATCTCTACTTGTAGATATCGTTAGAGGCGACTAAAGGACTAAAGCACAACATTTGCATTCCCACGAAGCAAGCAAAACTTTTCTTACAAATGCATTCCTAAAAAGGGGTTTACGTCAGACAGGCGGCCGGTCGTAAACTTAACCTGTTCCGGCAATTTTTTTTCGATTTCCTATGGTCCTCGGAATTCTTGGGTGACCATTGACATGCATATTATATTTCGAGAAGAAAAAGCGGGACAGAGCAACCCGGGCTCCGAAGCAGCATAGCTACGGATGCAACCAGTAACACGCTATGATGATTGGATAATCCACCTTATACATTATCTATGTACCTTTCATACATCTAAACAATACGTGTCGACTTTCTACCTTTATGTAAACAAAATTAGTTAAAAACATCCTAAAACAAAACTTTGGACTATAAAAAGCTCTATATCCTTGTCACTTATATCTTCCACAGTTCGCTTTTTACAGGCGGAAACGGAAACGGCTCGAGCCTTCAGGAAATGCTCGCGTGTTTTGTATTTAGGTTAGTATTATACCGGGACAAATAGGTGGAGAATTTCCGGCGTTGAAATTCGGGACTGCATTTAAAAAAGCTTTGGGGCCATGGAGACCAACGATTGAGGCTTTTATGCCATTTATTACACCTATAATTTTGTTTAAATTGTTGGTCTAGAAAAATATTTAAATTATATTATAATATACTATCTATTATCGCCGTGTGGTTCCCGGCAGATTAGAATAGGACCACTCCAAGTTTTCGCGTGGATGTCGTAAAAGGCGACTTAGGGAACACAAGCTGAACAAAGCTTGTAAACATCAATGAGACCTCTCCAACCCGTCTGGCCAGCATGAAGAGTGTAGGCCAAATTCTCTGACTACTCTGGCTAATATATGGCTCTGGTAGTACAGAGACGGTCGAGACTAAAAAAACCTGATGTAGATAATAAGGAGAGTGGGTAGATATAAGTAAGATGTACTTAATTAAAAGACCAAAAATATCGTATTGTATTTTGATTATGTAATTTGCCGAGAAACTACCTGGCTGTTTGGCAAAATAGATTATAAATTGTTCAATAGATTTTAAGTTTTTGGGAATAAATTTATTAAAGGCCGATCTGTGTCATGTATTAGACGACGCGGCTAGCAAACCCATCAGTATTTGATTCCCTTTTCTACCTTTACGACTACTATCACGCTAAGAGTGGCATTTGGGTCTTGCGGCCCTAGGCTTTGTCTACCATGTTATTGATTAATATGTATGTATGTATGAGTATTATACCGGAACAAAAAGGTGGGGAATTCCCGTTGATAGGATCTCTAATTGGGGGCTGGGAAGTGCATTTCAAAAATGTCCCCAAAACATTTTATATAGCAACGATTCTCTTCTTCTTCTTCATCTAAGTGCATTCTCGATTGCATCCTCAGCTGTACTGCTTCGGAGCCCGGGGTGCACTTTCCCGCTTTTCCTTCTCCAAATATAACACGCATGTCAATGGTCACCCAAGGATGCCAAAGAAAGACCTTGCGAAGTGAAGAAGAAATAGACGGAACAGTTAAAACGGGTTGGCTATAGTTTTATACCGGCCGCCTGCCTGACGTCAAATCTCTTTGGGAATGTGTTTGTGCGGAAACCCGACGTCAACCCTCCTTGGGAATGCAATTATAGCACGAGATATTTGTATTTAATCCTTTAGTCGCCTCTTACGACATCCACAGTAAGAGATGGAGTAGTTCTATTCTGACCCGGAACCACACGTGTAAATAAAAACGATTGAGTCTCATAATTTTCTTTATACCTTTAATTTTACTTAACTTCCTTCTTGTTTTGGTACAAAAAAGTAATGTACCAGATACCTTTTCAGCATAAACATTAATAATTGAGAAGTTGATTAAGGAAATTCAACCTGAAATTAATTTCGAAAACTTTTGAAGACGTGAGCAGAAATGTGTGTTAGCTTATTTTTCATTCGAAATACAACGTACTTAGTTAGCCCATGATTTGACTAATCATCCATTTACAGGTCGCATTTTTTTTACTCGACTTGTATTTTTAGTCGATTTTTTTCTGTAGCGTTATTTATTGACGGATTTCAATCAAATTTGAGGAGTACAGTAAGGACTTCTATTCATTCTACACAAGGTGTTACAAAAAAATCCAAAAGGGCATGTTGGGGGACAAAGAAGGAAGTTTGCTGTAGTGTTATATATGGACAGATTTCACTGCAATTTCACGGCTTGGCTAAGCCAGGGGAAAGGAGAAAATATCAGTTATTGCATGGTTATAAGAGCTCGCGAGGTCTACTTTTCTTACAGAACCACTAGTTGTTATATACATGCATAGATTTATTATATAATTAAATCTCAGTGTGTTTGCACCTCTATCGCAGTACCTAGTTTAAGAAGCGCTGTTATTAATGATCGTGTTAGCACAAGCATCCTCGAGCCAAGCCTTATCGCTGCTCACTATCTACGATTATTTCTTTAAATAGACTTTTTATTTTATCAGCTTTTATTTAGCTTCTAAAAATCTTCGTTGATTTGTTTGTCAAATTTTGCAATTGACCCACATCCCTGTTTTCGATTGAGATGAAATTTCGAGCTTATGTAAACCAGATACAAAGCAATATTATTATGGCAAGAAGCAGATTTGATGATGGAGCCGGAAGGCTGTAGGAACCCTGTAATTGAACGATGCAACCTCATCGAGTTTAAGCTTATTACATTTGCCATGTGCTTTCCGGCAGAGTAGAATAGGACTGGAAGACTTGGAGTGCCAAGTCTTCCCGTGGATGTCGTAGAAGGTGACTTAGGAAATACAAGCTAAATAAAGCTTATAAACATCAATGAGACCTTTCTAATCCGTCTGGCCAGCGTGGAGAGTGTAGGTCAAATCCTCTGGCTGATCCGGCTAAGTATGGCTCAGGCAGTACAGAGAGGGTTGTGTTCCTGCAGTGGAGACTAAAAATGACCTGATGATGATGACATTTACCTATACCTGAATAATATTTATAAACATTGTACTATTGTTATATACTATCACGTCTTTATCTCTAACAGGGTAGACAGAGCCTAGGACACAAAGATACAAAGGCTAAGTTTATCGCAATGGTGGGCATGGAGGTGTAAAGGGGGAATCAAAATAGTGATGGGTTGCTAGCTGCATCACTTATGACATGATTCAGATCTTCGTTCAGTCCCTCGATCGATTTGATGGTACAATCTTCAGACCAGCTGTTACATTTTTGGAAAGTGGCCTTTTTAGGGTTCCGTACCCAAAGGGTGCAAACTGGACCTTATTACTGAGACTCCGCTGTCTGTCCGTCTGTCCGTTTGTCTGTCCGTCTGTCTGTCCGTCTGTCACAGGGCTCTATCTCTTGAACCGTAATAGCTAGACACTTGAAATTTTCACCGATTATGTATTACTGTGGCCGCTATAACAATAAATACTGAAAATTAAAAAAGTTAAAAATTAAAGGGGGTCGTCATACAAGAAACGTGTTTTTTTTAGCGTCATCAATGTGATTTGTCCCTATATACAGGGTCTAACAAAATATACTGAAACTATTATAAGGTTGAATTCGGTCCATGATACTTAACAACTTTTCTTAAGAAACATATACCAAAATATGAAAATTTTTTTTTGTTTGCTTTCTATACAAACTCGGATCCGCTGATCGCCCAACTTGATGGGAGAGGTCAAAAATTATTTTTCATATTTCGTTATACCTATGTTCTTTGGGGAAAGTTGGTCAGTATCTTCTCAGTATCAGTCTGGACTGAATTCACCCTTAAAATAGTTTCAGTATATAATATTATATTTTGTAAGACGTTATATATATTATGTTTATTTATTTATAATTTAACAAAGCAAGAGCTTAGCAAGAGATAGAATTAGAAAATGAGGTCAATTGACCGTAACTGCTTAAATGGATGTCGTATAAATTAATAAAATAGGATTAGTTAAACCACTCGATCTCAATTCAACCCTTCCTCACCCATATACCTTTAATGTATTTAGGTGTACGTTACGGCGACGACAGGGGTTCGCACTCCCAGGGATGTCACCTGCAACCTACTTAGTGATCGATTGTGCGGTATTCACAGCCCTAAACATGTTTCTTAGATAAATTCATATGGTGCGAGCAAGTGTGCAAGTAAATGGTAGATTTCCGCATTGTGATTTGAAATCTACTATAAAAATTTTTTTTTACTTTTTTTTAAAAATTATCTTTTGTTTTTTAGTCTTCGTTTAGTTAAATAGTTTAATTAACATAGTTCATTTTTTTTTATATTGTTGTTGAAATAAATGAATTATGTATTAAATAACCTTATTTAATACATAATTCATTTATTTTAACAACAATATTAATAAATTAGCTAAAAATTTTAAAAACTTATATAAAATAAGAATAATCAGTGCCTACTGATTATTATTATTTTACATAAAGTTTTTTATATGTTTCTTTAAATTTAAGCTGTCACGTGGCTTCCGGCCTAGAATAGGACCACTGTATCTCTTCCTGTGGACATTGTAAGAGGCGACTAAAGGAATAAGCACAAACATCGAGTGCTACAACTGCATGCTAAAATGCATTCCCGAAGACGGTTGTCTTCAGGCATGCGGCCGGTCGTATAACTATAATACCAAATCACTAAATCTGGGCTGTTTCTTTTCTACTTCGCAAGCAGTTTAGCATCCTTGGGTGTCTATTGACATACATTTTATTTAATTAGTTCAAGTACACTTGAAAATTTACAAACTATGTAAAAAAAGGAAAACATAGTACTTAGGTGCTACTTATTTCTAAAGAAATTTCTTCCAGTAGACACGCGAGAGGAAATGGAAAGAAAGAGGTAAACATACGTAGGTAGATAAACGTACATAAATATAAATACATATTCTAAAAGCATATACTTATATAATAAATACATATGTTAGTATTTCTTAATATATTAGGATAATAAATACAGATAGTGATCTTTCACTCGTTTCTTGAACGTCGTTATGGTTTTAGACTCACGAATGTTCGGTGGTAGCTGATTCCATAGCCTTACTGATTGCACGGAAAAGGAGTGAGTATAGG
Organism: Acrobasis repandana; assembly: GCA_963576875.1. Lineage (NCBI taxonomy): Eukaryota > Metazoa > Arthropoda > Insecta > Lepidoptera > Pyralidae > Acrobasis > Acrobasis repandana. The sequence continues at coordinate 737,191 of OY756230.1, read as the reverse complement.
TAGTAGTGCTATGTGTTGGGAAATGAAGGATAGATTAACGGGCAGATCTACAATACATGTTATATTTGGATAAGAAAAAGCGGGAAAAAGCACCCCGGGCTCCGAAGCAGCACAGCTAAGAATGCAACTGGGAACTCGCTTAGATAAAGATGAGTTTAAGAAAAATTGATAAAAACTTTTATGAAAACTATTTGAACAAGTAGGTAGTGTAGTGATTGACATAATAATTTGTATTAATTTTTCTTCTTTATCTATACCTATATACATAAAAGCGAAAATCACTCACTCATCACGAAATCTCGAAAACTACTTAGCCAATGAAGATGAAATTTGGCAAGAAGGTAGATTGTGACTAGAAGACGTCCGCTAAGAAAGGATTTTTGGAAGTTCTATCCCTAAGGGGGTGAAATAGAGGTTGGCAGTTTGTATGAAACTTCGTAATTTTTTAAGTGAGATACATGAATTTTTTATTGTATTTTATTAGTTAGTAGAAAATAATAATGCATTTATTAGATTTTGAAAATTACATCCCTATAGGGGTGAAATAGGGGTTGGCAGTTTGTATGAAACTTCGTAGTTTTTAAATTGAGACACATGAAATTTTTTATGTATTTTAGTAGTTAGTAGAAAATAAGAATGCATTTATTAGATTTTGAAAATTACATCCCTATAGGGGTGAAATAGGGGTTGGCAGTTTGTATGAAACTTCGTAATTTTTAAAGTGAGACACATGAAATTTTTTATGTATTTTAGTAGTTGGTAGAAAATATGAATGCATTTATTAGATTTTGAAAATAATATCCCTATAGGGATGAAATAGGGGTTGCAAGTCTGTATGAATCTTCGTCATTTTTGAAGCAAGATACATGAAATTTTTGAAGTAGTGGTTAGTAAAAAATAATAATGCATAGATTGGATTTTAATAAATTGCAGTGTAGTCTGGCAAAAGCTAGTTTAATTTAATTCTTAAGCTAGGTTTTTTTGTTATGTCTTTTTTGTTGTTTATTTATTGAATGGGGTAACTTTGAAATCACAGCTTTAAATTGTAAAGCAGAGAGCCATATATTAATAGTTTAGTAATTAATACCTAATTAATTTAATTCAATATTTATAATTTATGTACCTCTTCTTGATATTGTCAAAAGTTTACGAAAATGGCTAGCATTTTCAATTTTTATTATGAAGCGGTATAATATTTAAGCAACTTTTTTAATAACTTGCAAATCAATATCTAACTGTAACAATATGAATTTACTTAATATAAAGTTTCCATTGATTGTTATAGCCCAATGTAAGATTATTGCTGCTAGGGTCTTAGTTGGTGCTAGCGTTGAAATTGTAACAATAGTACTTATTTGAGGTTTGAATGCAATTGAGTCCACAATGAGTCTAATAGGGTTTTGTTGATAAGTTTTGAAACTTAGTAGTTTGTAATGAGTAAGTAATGTAATAACTTAATACTCGTAAGTAAGTCTCTTTGGCTATCAAAGTTATGTATGTCGACAATTTAGTTTGTAGACTTCGCTATATTGCGAATAATACCGGAATCGGCTAAATTTGCTACAGAATTTTTCAGAAAATAGGTTGAAAAGTGTTCAATGGCGCCATCAAATCAGATCTACCAAGATCTAAATTAAAAATGGTATAATAAAAATATTAAATAACGACTTGTTTAAATGAACGCAGTTTTAAAATAAATTCGGTTTGTGGGTTTTTTTACTCCAGTCCTTGACTCTTACTTTCAATGAATTTAGTACTGAGATAAGGGATTTTATTGTTCTGAGATTTAGTAACTATCGATTTTTTTTTAAAAGGAAGGTTTAATAATTACGACCTCCGTGGCGTAGTAGTTAACACGCCAGTCCGCCAATCACGAGGTTCTGGGTTCGATTCCCAGCCCGGGAATTGAAAAATGACCTTTTCAAAATTGTTCTGGGTCTTGGGTGTATATATATAATGTAATTATTAAAAAATATGTATCCTTGAGTCAAATTTAAACTTACATTGGGGCTTTATTTTTTTTTTTTTTTTTAAATAACTTTTCAATAAACTTGCTACTTAACTCGGACACTATGAATAGTTTACATAATATAAACTTTACATTGATCTGTTCTAGCCCAATGTAAATTAGTGTTGCTAGGTCTAAATTTAGACGCACTGAACTTAACTCAATGGAGAACTAAAAGCTATTGTTGACAAGGAGATTAATAGGTTTACTTGATTAGTTTTAAAACTTAGTAGTTGATAATGAGTGATTCCATTTGTCAACCAAAGGGCTAGGACATAACTCTGTAATAGTAGAGGTCAATTACTGAACTACTATTAAGATGACCTACTACGAAGTGAAAGTGACCTAAGCGCTTGTACTCTGGAATGAATAAAAGGGCAGACGGAGATTAACATCATCTTTATTTATTTATTAAAATTTGATTGTCCTCATAACATAACGTGAACCATACAAATTATTTATTGCTTCAACTACTGCACCTTGGATGACCTATATTCTGCTTCCGACAATGCAATAGAGGTGGCCCGATTCTGGTCCAATAAAAGTCCAGTTTTTTCTTTATTTTCATTCAGTCAGCATAGAAGAAGTGTGAGGTTTTCTCGTCTCGAATAGAGATCTAAAATTTTGATGTCCAGTGAAGTGCAAATTCAGCCCGCGCTGGACCGAACCCACGCCATCGATCAATTAGAGTGATAACTAAGTGACGTTTTACCCACTACGCCGAAGGGTGTGTAATGAATGCCAAGAAGGATGGGTCTTCATGTTTGTTGGGGTTGGTTAATTATATTATTAAAATGAAGTGACTATGTAAATACAATGCAATATTTATGTCAATATTTAGGGCTCACACTTAAAAAAATCTGTATATGATAGAATATTTGTATATTTTATATCACTTGCAACATTTTTCCAAGCTTTTATTCAGCTTGCTCTTTTTGTTTTTGTTTTTGGGTCAAATCTTGCAAGTTAGAAAGCCACTTCCCGGTTTCAGATTGAGATGAAATTTTGTATGCTAATGTAAATCAGATGACAATGCAATATTATTATAACAAGAATCTGATCTGATGATGGAGCCGGAAGGTGGCTACAGTGTAATAAAACAATGCAACCTCATCGAGTTTGGTACATTTGCTTTGATAAGTACTTAGGCTCACAATAAAAGCTTGTACGAAAAAATTACTTTTATTTTCAAAAACTTATTCGATTCTCAATTATTCTTTTGACGCCATGTCATTTCCCCCTCCTTCCGTGGTCTGCTCACTGCTGAGCATTGTGATTTGCCCGACCTAACTTCTTCACGACCTCCTTTTAGTTATTTGTTACGATCGTATGACTTTTTAGTGGAGATATTGGTGTTCAAGTGTTATTTTATTTGGTATTTTTTCATTTTACCGTATCTAAATCGGATATTTTAAAAATTACATGTATAAAATAAATTATATATTTAACTTATACTTACATGCAGAATAGTCTATTATAACTAACAGCCTAAAATTAATTACAATCTAAAACTACTAAAATACTATCTACAACTTATACAAAGTGGAAGGGACATACCCGTAATAAATCGAACCACGGGCTATACTAGATCACTATAGTACTCGTATAATGAAATTAAAATAACAGCCAAAAAAAATTTAAGGTTTCCATACAAAACGTCCGTACACTTTTCTATGGAAATGGCAAAATTTTTTTTTGTTCTTTGGCTGTTATTTTTATTTTACTATAATATAGTAATCTAGTATAGCCCGTGGTTCGATTTACTATGGGTATGTCCCTTCCACGTTGTATAAATAGCCGAGAAAAAAAAATAAGATAAAATAATTATAATAAAAGAAACTAACTTACAAGTAAAAATTTCACGTAATTAGTCATTTTCCTGCGGTAGTGTGCCCAAAAAAATTACTCTTTAAATTTTTTTTAATATTCAAAAGTTCGCAATACTTTTGAGAGTTGAATATTTTTATATTATTTCAACTACCGAATTAGATATATCCTACTTCCTACTTGTTTCAGATTAAGTAGTTATTTAAACTATTAATAATAATTTTATTTCCAATTTTGTTCCAGGTATGTCAACGTAACATAAGTGGTTTTATAAAAGTAAGTTAAATAATGAAATTCCATCATAATCATCTCTGTCATCTTAGTGTATTCCTAGTTGCATCCTCAATTGTGATGCAGTTATTCCCAGTTGCATCCTCACTTGTGATGCAGTAATTCCCAGTTGCATCCTCACTTGTGATGCAGTAATTCCCAGTTGTATCCTCACTTGTGATGCAGTAAGCGCAAGGGTTCACTTTCCGGATTTTACTCTTACTTCTTCATTCTGCAACTTCTTGAGCATCCTTGGTAGTAAGATCATTGGTACGTATATCATCATCGCAGTCATTCAGTGAGTTATTTACCAAATTAAAGAGTGAAAAACAAATTAAGGGTGTAAATTTGCAGTAGATCCCAATTGCTGCTGCAGGGATATACAGTCTATGTCGCACCTTACTGACTCTTGCCGAATCTTTTTCATTGACATACTGTGGCATACGGAAAATACATGAAGCCGACCCTCTACCCTTGCTGCATATTTTAGAAAACTATTCGCAAATAATAATAAGAGTAAAGACTTTTATTTATTTATTTAATCTTTATTGTCCATCAAATACAAATTGTACAGAACAATAGGCGAACTTAACGCTAAAAGCGTTTAGTTATTAATATAATATAATTTCTCCTAAATTCAAAAGCACTCTGCTATTTATCTGATTTTAAGAGCGCTGAATTTTACGGATAAGTTAGTCACTATAATAATTACTAACATGATGCCCTAAAGTAAAAAGACACAAATGAACAACTGTTGTAACTGTCACGCTTTGCATAAATAATGCATGGCGTGACGGCAAAGTCCGTGTCCAGTCGCTTGTAAATTAATTCGCTAATGCCAACAGCCGCTGATTGCGCTAAGCGCTCTAATTAAGTAGACTACTGGCGCGGGATTAAATTATACCATAGTACAACTTAGTTGCAGCGTGACATTGGTGTTCCTTTTGCTGTCAATTTAAATTAATTTATTGTACATTAATTGTCACGAGGAGTTTAGGGGCTTAGGGGAAGTTAATATTACTAGCGCTTACGCATGTTAGGCAACTTAGAGCGTGATCCACGTTTCGATTAGTGGATCATAAATTGTGTAAAAATATCTTTAAATCATCGCCACTTCGAAATGCACGTTAAATCGTATGTCTTTACGAATCATTGTTAGACAGTAATTATCACATCGCATTAGGCAGATTGAGCCTATTCAAATTGACACCAGGGTTGAACATACACCGGTGTGAACAAAAATAACTATTTTTATAATCAATTGATGGCGTGACAGCAAAGTCCAAGTTCAGTTACTTGTCAATTACTAATTCGCTAATGCTTACAGCAGCTGATTGTGCTAATCGCTCTAATTTAGAGACTACGGGTACGGGATTCAGTTATACGATACTATAACTTTAGTTGAAACGTGCATAACATAAATTTTAAATAAGAAAAAAGAAAACTAAACCTTAAATAAAACTAAGTCTAAATTATGAATTTAGAAATAAATAGTAAATAAACTAGATTTTTAAAGTTTTTTAAAGAATTAATATAATGCATTTATTTATATGAATGGTGCAAAACCAGCGAAGTTTTCATCCCCGGAAGAGACGCGGGCAGTGCGGTCCAAAACCGATTTACATCGCACACAGAGCGAGTTTGCGACGCGCTGGATATTCGGAATCGACGGCGTTTGTGAGCGCGCTCTGTGTAACAACTTTTATATTATTATCTCCACGCTATGGAATTTTGTACTTTATAGGTACAAATATTGCGCAATGATAGCTTTAAAGCAATTAAAAAAATAATAAATATTTATAAGGACAACAAGGAAAATTTATATTATTACTTTATGTAATTACAAATTATTATATATTATATATATTTTTTTTATGTATTTTTTTGGATTCTGTGATACTTGCACTTTTTGTATAATTACAAAAAACAAACAACAACAACAAACATACTATTTAAATAGAGTTTTTCACTGTGTTTGTTTTTGGGCAATATTTTATAAGAAACTTCTCTAAAAACAGTTTAAAATTTGGTTATTTAATGAAGTAGCAATTTGCATTGTAAATATTGATATTATTTTTTATTAATTGTAACTACTTTTTCACAGGTTACTTTTTAAACAGAATAGCCATAGATCTAAAAACAGAAATGGTCGCTTACGGCACAAATTATTTGACTTTGAACAAAGTATCACCTACTCTTAATTTATGAACCAAGAACCCCACGGTCACGTGCCTGTACAATAAGGGCTCCTATATATCTGTAAAAACGTGCATGTGTGCATTATTAAAGAGCATTATCATCGCACGTCCGGCCTATCCGTTATGCGGCTAGTACAACATAAAAATACATAGAAGGATAGCATATAATGAATACAGATGATGACCGGATTGACCGGGTCAGAAAAATATTATTCTTTAATAAGTCCACCAGATTATTCAAAAATAATGGACACTTTATTTACGATTCATTCAATTAATAAAAAATCACAAAGTTACAGAGTGTCTTAGTTCCGAAGTCATCTCTTAGTGAAAATTGTATCAAGGCGTAACGTTGCGTAAACTTGAAATGCGCTGAATCTTCGTATTTTCAGACGAAAAATGTTTCCGCTTTACTTACATATTAACACGCTAATCCGTTCATCTTGAGGTTCTGGGTTTGATCCCCAGCCAGGGCGATTTGAAAAATAGCCTTTTTCAAATTTTCCTGGGTCTTAGGTGTTTATATACTTAAATATAATTTATCATAAAATATACTATCTTTGAGATAGTATCATATAACACAAGTTTAAAAACTTACTTCGGGACTAGCTCAATATGTGTGAGTTGTCCCTGTATATTTATTTATGTATCATAAGGAAATTTGAAATAAACACAAATATTAAACCCTTCTGTTAAAAAAAGCCGCGTCACTTCTGTCCTATCATTGCTTCGTACCTTAGGGTGACCAGGAATTATATGGCACGCGTGCCCGTCTGCGAATATTAATATAGCCTTATTTCAAACGGATGTCGTATAGAGGTTTAATAAGGGTGCCCGTAAATCCTGCCCTTTTGCCTGTTTTTTCCTGATAATGTGCATAAAGATTAATTTGTTAGGAAAGCACGTATTACGGATTTATTTTCTTTCAGCAGTAAGATAAAACGTTTGTACCTGTTATTTGTGTCTATATATGTTTTAAGTGTCGTAAATTTCAGTATTGATTTAAATGAGCAATAACATCGAGGTTCAAGCATCTTTGAACTTCGAATCTGGTTTGTTTTGAGGATCTCGGTGGCAACTAAAATTAATACAGATACATTATCACGTCTTTATCCCTAACGGGGCAAACATAGCCTAGGGCGGTAAGGCCCAGGCTACTTTTAGCGTCATAGTGGGCATGAAGGTGAAAAAAGGAAATCATAATAGTAATGGATTGTTAACCGCATCATTTATTGATATGATTTAGACTCTAAAATTAAGTTTTTTGAAAAAAAAGTAAACAAAAAATAACAACCCTATTTTTTATTATAAGCAGCCCTAAAAGGGATTAAAAAAACACATGTAAAGTACGCGGCCTGATCTTTAGATTCTAAATATGTGAAGGCATTACTTCCGCCCCCGGGTTTCCCTTTCGCGAGGAATGCAAATCGGGCCGGATGCACTATGCTAATTTAGCCCAAGATATGAATAGCATTCACAAGGGCGCCCTTCAAAGAAACCACTTGCTAGCCTATCTTATCTTATACATGTGTAGTCTAGAGCTTGGTGAAATTATTTTGGGTACGCGATGATTTTTGTCCCGGGGCTATTTTAAAGAATTTTTTACTGATAAAATCAAAGAAATGGTGTTAAAAAATGAATGTTCACAAACATTTTCTAATAAAATAAAATAACATAAAAATAAAATACTGTGATTAATATTAGTTATTATGATCATAAATAATAATACTTATAATAACGTAAATTAACAAACATTACAATAATAAGAAAATGTTTACTAATTACTGTAAAAAAAATTTTACAGCTCTGTGGGAGCACTGCTAGCACCAGCGTCCACTACTTGCTTATATAGGTATTTCAATTTCTTCTTTTACGAAATGAATAAATAAATAGATAGGGATAAGTTGCATGGTAACTTTATTAGATGGGATAGGATACTAAGCTCGGATCTTTCTTTTTGGATAATCAGGTAATTCAAGCGTGCAATATCCTAACTAGACTGAAAATCACTTTTCATAAAGTATGCTTCCCAGTGGGATTGTTTAAATTTATAATATTTAACTAAAACTAAACAAGTTTTATTGTTTTACAACCTTTTGCACTAGTTATATTAGGTAAGTATTCGTTATTAGTAGTCCAAAATACTTATTCTAAAAGTTACGACAAGTAAATCTTATTAATTCATTCGCAACATCCCGTACACTTTCCCAGCCGCGGCGTCCTATTGTGTAGTGAAGTATTGCTTCGCTCCGCACCGCGCCGCACCGCGCCGCGCGGGAAAACGTTGAAAAGTCCCGGATTCAAATGCAAATATGGCGGATTTGCATACGTTTAGTGATAGGGATGCGCTGCATTGTAGCTTGTGAATATTTTAATTTGTTATCTACGGGCTTGTATGAATTTTATTATTTTTTGTAGTTCTTTTGTTTAACCTTTTCATGAAGTTGTAGAGCGAATTGAGTTGTACTTGTCTTCATCATCATCGTCATTATCATCATTCCAGCCCTTCTTCCGCCTACTGCTCAGCATAGGCCTCTCTTCGTCGAAGCCACCCTTCTCGGCCCTGTACTGCTCTCGTCCAGGTGAGATCCGCGACTTTGATTATGTCGTCAACCCATCGCATAGGCGGACGCCCGAAGTTTCTCTCACCCTGGGCCACCGTCAGTACCTTGCTTCACCTGTTATCACTCTATCGGGCCAGGCCCTGCTCAGTTCCACTTTAATTTTATTGACGTTGTACATATTTTAAAAGTAAGTAATAATCTAAGATCTCTATTTGTCTAGTTGTTTGTGAGAGCTCAAGACCTTTTTATGACTCATATTAAAACAAAAAAATTATGTTGGTCTCAACTACCGTAACTAGCAACTCATCACTAAATGCGCACCAATGCGCTAAACGTGGCCCCTGAGTTTTACGGCTACCCAGTAGTGGTCGTTCCGAAACGCTAGTAGTTCATATCTTAGCCTGTAGTCTTAGCTTAGTAGATTTTGCACTAAAAATAATGACCTTTAATAAGTGACATATTTATCATAAATTTGTGATAATTGTTTAGTTACTTGCTCACGTCTTCAGAATTTTATGAAGCTACAAAAGATGCTCGAGTTCTCGTCGAACAAACATACCGACATACATATAAATGCCAGATTGTTCAAGTAGACTCTGAAAACTTCGCTTGCTTGGCTCGCTGGTTCAAAAAATATGGAGTAGCTAGGTAAATAAGAGCATAGACTAGCCCTACGTTAACTGCCTCGTCCGCGCGGTCGGATCCAGACGGACGGCTCATTTGCACACGTCTACTCTAGCAGACGGACGATCAATGTCGGGGAGAGGATTGTCTACGTACACTTGACGGTTCACTAAAGGCCCATTTACTCAGTGCAAGTGTCTTGCCTGTTGCATAAAATTAAATTGTCCCAATAGATGACTTATACTTATAAAGATAGCCGTATGGTTTTCGGCAGAGTAGAAAAGAATCACTCCAAGTTATTCGGTGGATGTCATAGAAAGCGACTTCGGAAATACAAGCTAAACAAAGCTTGTCAATATCAATGAAACCTCTCCAAACCGTCTGGCCAGCGTGGAGAGTGTAGGCCAGGTGCTCCTGCAGTGGAGACTAGAAAGACCTGATGATGATGATCTAGAGGTATGCTCTTGTTGGTCTCTATATATATATATATATATATATATATATATATATATATTGTCGGTCTATATCTCTTAGTAATAGTCACTTTGCTTTTTTCTTGCACAGATTATGACGTCAAATCGTTACTTACAGCTAAATTTAGTGCCGCTTCCTAGACGCGGCAAAAGAAGCGCCAACAACCTGCACTGCAGCATTTTCTCCAAAGACATCAACTAACAAACTTACAACTTGAAATAAGAGTGTCACTTGCGAAAGCGCTTGTCTGCCCCATTGGGAATAGGGACGAGATGGTCCACGTATTTGTGTATGTATATTTGTATGTTTGTATTTATGTATGTATGTTCGAGTATCTAGAATTAGTAGTAGATAGGACCGATATAATTTTCAGCTTTAGAGATGAGCCAAATAGGTCAAGGTTTGGCCGGGTTTTGGGGCTGCAAAAGATTCGCGCATTTACAGTATGGCATGCAAACTTGCTAAGGTCGTGCGCTTACTGAAACCTCCAACCTTGAAGCCAGATTGTCTCAGTTGTTTTGTTTGTTTTTCGGAAAAATAAACAAAACAACTGAGACAATCTGGCACACACGAAATTTTCGTGTGTGTAAATTGCCAACACTGGTGTCAGATTTTTTAAGCTGCCTAAAGGCATCTGACATAGCTCCACGACTGCCATACCATGATGACAGCAGGAGCTCGAGAAAATTCTTTGCCACTTGTGTTCACCCATCCAGTTGCTTAACTTGCGAAAGCACTAGCAATGCGTACTCTCAACGGACCACCGAGCTCCAAATCCAAAATTGTCTCAGTAGACTAGAAGAACTTCGCGTGTTCATCAACCATAGAGATAAGGGTATCTCCATACATTTAATTATAAAATAACGAACCACTCAAGCACCTATCCTCGAGTGCGTTCTTACACATAATTCAAGAGGCAAAGTTTCTTTCCGAGAAGAGCCGAGCTCTCACAAGAGGTACCGAGCACTCTCCAAAGCAACAAACGTTCCGATTAAATTCAACTCGGAAGTCGCAATCGGTTTGGAAATATTCAAGACTCAATTTTACACGATTTGGACGAGAATTGTCGATCTAGTTTGGAGATGAAATTTGTTCGTTGAGAGAAATTTCTTTGATTTAAAGAAGCGATTAAATTATTATAGAAATTAAATGAACTTTAGCGTATTTAAATGATGTAAACTATATTGAAAATATGAGAAACAAACAAAGAACCAAATATTCATTCAGTAATTAGGCCTTTAAAGTTCACTCGTTCTCGCGACACGTGTTATACCTCTACACGAGGCACTTTCAGGCATAAAACAGCTGTTGATCATTCGGCGATCAAACGACGAATGACCATTTTGATGATTGAATAAATTAATAAATCATTTGTTTGACCGCCGAAAGTGAGCATGTAACTTTAACTTCCGCAAAGAAACACCAGAATCCATTAAATATACTAAAATTTACAGATAAATTATCACGTCTCTATACCTAAAGGGGTAGACAGGCCGTAAGACCCTCAGACCACGTGTAGCGTAATATAGATGTGCGTGTAAAGATGTAAAAAGGAAATCAAAATATTATTAAAATTTATGTTTGAAAATAACTACACGCGACATTGATTATAATAATTCCGCAACTAAAATAATTATATCGTTGAAAGTAATGGGTATGCAAAATATGCTGTAAATCAGAATAAAGCGGCATTATAAAATAATTCCACGTACACTGCACTTCCCGACCAGAAGCCATTAGTTAGACGATACTCGTAACTAGGAGAATTATAACTTCAACAGTATTCTTTTTGTCGCCACCTTTAATATAGTTACAAATTCTAGTTTTATCTCGAGTGTGTCAACCAAAGAGCAAAAAAGGTTCCTGCTCATAGAAATAATCTAGTTAAAACCCATCTTTTGTCTCTTTTCGTCTTATCAGCATTTACTGTTACTCGAATGAGACTTCGCTAAACGTTAAAAGTAAAAATGTAGCCTGTTTTCTGCCTAATACAACAAAATTTAAACGACATTGACTTCTGTTTAGGAGACTTTTGTATTTAGTAGCGTCATATACGTCCAGGCATACTGCGTTAAAAAATACGCCACTACGTTTCAAAACAGGTTACACTTTTGACACTTCATCGCGGAATCCATATAACTCCAATATATGTGGTGTCAACTGGTACAAATTCAAATGTCATGGTCAAAATTTTCAATTTGCCTAAAGGCATCTGACGGCTTGACGAAATGTCGTCAAATATCGACTACGATCATATCCTTGGGAAATCCTTGGAAGAGGCTTAATTATGTCCAGCTGTGGATTTCATGTGGCTGATATGATAATTAAAATAACTTGACAACTAATGGGTACAGACAAGCGTCGTAAAACCCAAAGATCACGTTTGGATGACGTGAAGATGGAAAAAGGAATTCAAAATAGTGATGGGTTGCTAACCGCATTGCCTAATGATATTATTCAGATTCTCACCCATTCCCTCGATCAGATTTTAAGATTTGCGTGGCAAGAGAAGCAGCTGGTTCATTCTATGTTTTTCTTTTCTTCCAGACCAGTATGGAAGAAAAGAAAAACATGGAAAAAAGGAGGTCCTTTTCAAGGACATCAAGATAATTTTGAAAAAAAGTTTAAAAAAATATGTTATGAAGATTAAATAAAACATTTAAACCAGCGCTTTATTGTTACGGATAGCCATAAATCTTACCAAATCAAGCCGGCTTAATTCCACAAACAAGTCAAACTCTTAACTTCGTTAAGTGGCCGCAAACCACATTAAACGGACATTATTCAATATCGAACTAAGTCGAGAAGGGCAAGCCATGGGGCAAATAGTAATGTAATGGACTTACTTTCAATTCTCTCCTTGTCTATGTGGTCTTGTTATTATAATATACCTAATTGTAAAAAAAAAGTGAAGATATTATTTACAAGCCTCAACACAGAACTTTAAAATGCAATAGATTCTAGAACACACAGATCATAAATAATACTACAATGGAATATAAACTAAAAGCTGCATTCGTGAGTACAAGTATCATGTCGACAGTAATATCAAAGTGTTTAAATAGACAGCTGTAATTAGTGTCCCGTATGTAAGCGAAGCTATTTCCGCAAAGTTCGTAACTCAATGGCTGGTTGCTAGTTTGTGTTTCTGTTAGTGTATTGGAAATAGGCCCAGGTTTCAGAAATTTCAATTGTTAGGAAGCGGCGTAAACTTAGCTTTAAGTAACGATTTGACGTCAACATTTGTGCAAAACAAAACAAAGTGACTATTATTAAGAAATATTTTAAATATCCTATGATAATAAAGATATTTTGAATTTGAAATTTGAATTTGTTAACCATCTCATACATCAGTAAGTATGTGTATAAGTATTATTTCCATTACACTTACAGACATTACAATAACAGTATGTGATGTTTAGTAATTGTAATTATACTTAGAACATCACTATTCTTAGAGCAGTTCTCATTATGTCTTTATACGTACGTATCCAGAATAATGTTAGAATTTTCCAGTATTATTCACTTTTTAGGGCTCCGTACAAAAAATGAAAAAACGAAACCCTTATAGGATCACTCGTGCGTCTGTCTGTCGGTCAGTCCGTCTGTCACAGCCATTTTTCTCCGAATCTACTGGACCGAATCATGTGAAATTTGGTAGGATGATGTAACCCTATGTCCCAAACACATATATGCAAAGTAAATAAATATTTTTTTTAATTAAGGTTCATTTTCGGGGGACAAATTAGAAAATTAAAAAAAAGTTTTGCAAACCTAACTAACTCTGTTATATATCAAATGAAAGGGCTCGTTATGAGGATCTCAAATATATTTTTGTTATTATTGTAAAATAAATGCCCCCCTGATCTCCGAAACTACTGAGCCTAAAATTTTGAAAAATATAGTTCATTGCTTGTAAATTACAGGAAAACGTATAAGAATTCAATCAATTGTACGGAACCCTCTCCACGCGAGTTTAACTCGCACTTGGCCGGTTTTTTCATTCCTTTAATTATTTTTACAAAAGAATTAGAAAATATTAGTTACCAATAACATTTTTCATAAAAATAACTTACTACGCTGGTGCAGCGACCCAAAGTGGATTTAGGCCTCTGACGCTAGATGGCGCCATTTCTTGTGGTATTGTAAATTTGCTGCCAGTTGCCAAATACTCCCTAGGTCTTTCTACACCTCGTCGGCCCATCTGTACCTGGGGTGACCAACAGGCCGACAGCCGATCCAAGTAGGCTCTCTTCACCGCCCGATCCTCTCTCATTATTTCTACGTGCCAGCGAAGCCTAGCTGCTTATATTAATATAGAAATAAAATGGTATAAAATAAGTTTAGTAAGTAATCTATGATTGGTTCCTAAGCTGGTTTCGTAAGGCGCAGGACCGAGGTGGTTGGCACCCACTTAGAGAGGCGTATTCCTAACAACGAGATATAGTAGGCTACCAATAATGATGATGATGAAGCTATTTATGAAAGTAAAATTAATTGAAGAAACGTGAGAAAATAACTGATGTAAAAATCTAATAAAATGTAATTATAAGTAAACTTATTATTTGAGATAAAACAAAAGTATCTGTAATCTACTCAAATTCTGTAATTTAAATTCGTTTTACTTCAAGGAAACCTGTCGTAACCTAAATCCACAGAAACAAAATAAAGCTAGTTTCGGCTATAAAGAAAGACATTTCCATATTTTTAATCAACTGGCACAGATAATAAAGTTACGGCTGTTTTGAGTTATTGTTCATAAATTAGGTTTCTTGGGATTGCGTAGGTTTAGACACAGTAAATATATTGGAAGGTTAACTCTTATATGCTCTCAAGAACAAATTAAAATTGACTTTCATGCGAGTAAGTAACAATGATTCCCCAAAAGCAATCTCTTCTCAGATTTTTTTATTATATTTTTTATTTTTTATAATAAACGGGCAAGTGCGAGTCGGACTTGTACATGAAAGATTCCGTACCACCGTACAATATTTTAAAATGCTGAAGAAACACGTTTCTTGTATGACGGCCCCCTTTAATTTTTAACTTTATTTAATTTTTAGTATTTGTTGTTATTGTGGTCATAGTAATACATAATTGGTGAAAATTTCCAGTATCTAGTTCATGTCATTATGAAGATCAAGTTAAAAATGCTGAAAAAAACACGTTTCTTGTATGACGACCCCCTTTAATTTTTAACTATTTTTTTTATTTTTAGTATTTGTTGTTATATCCGCCATAGTAATACATGAACGCTGAAAAACAGACGGACAGACGGACAGACGGACAGACAGCGGATTCTCAGTAATAGGGTCCCGTTTGCACCATTCGGGTACGGAACCCTAAAAAATAAAAAACTTGTGGCACTCTGGAAGTGCCGACAGAAGTAAAAACTTGAGAGGTGTCGGTTTCGGTAACCGTGTCGCGAGTTTAATGGTATTTTCCCATCTCACAAAATGCCCAACGCGTGTAAAAGAAATTTTCACTTTAAAAATAAAAACAAATGTCTTTCTTTGCTTGTTTTTATTACTATAATAATATATATTATCACTATATATATATATATATACTATTGTTTCGATGCCTAAGTCCACTTTCCAGGTTTATCTTCTACACTTGGCATGTTTTGGACATCTTTTCGGCATGAGATCAAAACTTGTAATTCAACTTGATTAATAGTTCATATCGAGTCTTTGTCTCTTTTTATCAGTACTTTAATTCCTCTTTAACCTATCTCCACCAACTGTTGGGTGTAGGCAAGGTGTAGTCTGCTCATATGTCTTGAGTATGGGTTATTTCATCGGCCCATCTCAATGCAGGTCTTCCTACACTCGTGTGGCCCTAGGATGTCTCGGTCTCCATCCCACTACCTTCCAACTCCATCTTTCATCTTCTTTCCGAGTAGCCCGCCCACTTTTACTTTCTCTGATCAAAGATATGGGCGATGTCTGAAAGTTTAGTTCGCCTGCAAATCTCGTGTTTCTTTCTCTGTCTAGCCGTGTAATTACGATTTTATGTTACTTACTTGCAAATCAATTAATATGAGCAACAAAAAGATACCGCTGTAAAGATATCCTTCCAAAATGATGCGTAACTACTATGGCGTAATTTCACGTAGAAAATACTTAAATATAGCCGTAAGATGGGTAAGACGGAAATATTCGTCTACGTTATTACTTAGATCCTTTTCGTAATTGTGGTTGTTATCTTGACTAAGATGTGGCATTTTTAAAGCGAACGCATAAAAAAGAATTTGTGAAGAAATTTTTTATTTTTATTTTTTAATGTATTAAATAAACTTAACTAAACGTCTTTAGAGTCTTCTTCTTCGTCTAAGCGCATTCCCGGTTGCATTCTCCTCAGCTGTGCTGCTTCGGAGCCCGGGATGCGCTTTCCCGCTTTTTCATCTCCAAATATAACATGCATGTCAATAGTCACCCAAGGACGCCAAAGACCTTGCAAAATGGATAAGAAATTGCCGGAACAGTTGAAAATGATTTGGCAATAGTTTACGACCCGCCGCCTGCCTGACGTCAACCCTCTTTGGGAATGTATTTGTGCGAAAAGTTTTATAACCGGCCGCCGCCCGACGTTAACCCTCCTTGGGAATGCAATTGTAGCACGAGATATTTGTGCTTAGTTCTTTAGTCGCCTCTTTCGACATCCACAGGAAGAGATGGAGTAGGTAGTCCTATTCTGACCCGGAACCACACGGGGTCTTAGAGTAATCGGGCTAATAAGTCTCAAAATTTAAAGATTTTAGAACATATAGGTACTGGAACTACGTATTTCGAAGAAAATATAATAATATGTACCTACTAGTCTTAGCATTACTTCACATGGAAATGTTTTTGGAGGATTGATATTTTTTTGAAATGATATTTCTTGTAGGCCATTTCAAGAATTTTACCGGAAAGTAAATGAAACAAGGGATTTTTTATAAATAATAGGGGTAAACGGAAGCCTAGCAGTGAAAAGACACGTGTTCCAAAAGGAGATACGATATTATTTTATATAAAATAGTAAATGCACACCTCTAAACTACAAATAGGAACTACCAGGTAAGAGTATGTAATAGCTTATTTACACGCACGTGACACCCGCATTTAATACAGAACCTGGTTATTTATGCACGGCGTGACGCGGTGCGAGCCGGATCGTCACGCTCGATCGACTAAATACGTGTTAACGTGATAATATCCCGATTATTTACATCTAACATGGGAATTGGTAGAGTCAATTACATCAACATTGCTGAGGTTTTACGATTTTGTAGCAGTAATATGCGAATGTGTATAGAAATCGCTGCTTTGTTTTTGTAACTTAACTATTGGTAAAAAGGTTTTTTGATTATAATTATAAGAATTGGCGGCTAAAACCGTACGAAGTAGACAAAAAACGCCATAAAATGGATCATGGACTTAGTACGCAGCACAGGCAAGGTGTTATCGCGATGGCCCTAATATTAGAGTGAGAGAGAATTATATTTTTTTATAATCATAGGCAGTTTTTCAATTATTTCATTACATCTACATGAATAAATGATTACCACTTACTATAATAAAACTATCACCCATTTGTGAAATTCAGCTTACATCCCAAAATTGTGGCGAGCGAGTGTACTATTTACAACAAGCGTGACAGCGATCCGGCGTCCCGCCACTTGTAAAATTAATTCAGCGTAATGTTAACACGCGGCGATTGCAAAACCGGTCGTAATGCTGACCATTGGTGCGACTAGTTCCTGTTAAAGGCTTTTAGTGCTATTTAACGTACATTCGTATGGTTAACGTAGTTAAGCCCGTAGCGTCGTGTCAGTGTTATTTAGAACAAAAGTTCTTCGCACTTCTGTTCTGTCGCCCCACCGTTCTTCGTACCTCCTTTCTTTCGTATCACCGTTTTTTACGCCACCATTCTTTGCTCTTTCATATTTTCGCGCCACCATTGTTCGAACGAAGCGGTGGTGGCCAAGCGGTCTAGGCACTGGCTAATCGTCTGAGGCACAAGTTTGATCATCACTAGCCGCGACTTGTACCTCTGAGTTTGTACTCATGTACGGTCATTGTCAACCACCACCACTTGCTTCCGGTGAAGGAAAACATCGTGGGGAAACCTAAAAAGGACTATGGAGAAGGCTATGGCAAACCACTCCATTACCTCTGTCAAAAATTATCATTGTGTGCTTCTCTTTCCATACAATGACACCGACAAAAAGCCTGGCTCTTAAATGTTAGACAGATTTTTCGAACATGAATTTGTGACTTTAAAGCTACGTTTTTATTGTTTTCCAACTTACGTGACAGCATTCCGGCGACCAAACGCTCGTAAAATTAATTCAGCGTAATGCTAACACACGGCGACTGCTAAACCGGCGGTAATGCTGACCATTGGTGCGACTGGTTCGTGTTGGGAGGTCGCTATCAATGCTATTTATCTGTGCGTGAATACGCATATATTACTCACAATATAATGAGTTGCATAATATGTGCTCATCCGTACTTCGGCGCGGCGGCTACATGTGAGTTGAAATTAAGTAGCCTTAAAAATCTGATACTTGTGTTGATCATCACTTACATACACCAAAAACATTATACTTATTGTGACTTAAAATAGAGTTATTAAGTGTTAAATAATGTTGTCTACAGTACATTTAAATCTTACACTTGTTGACTTATAGTTAATTTAGCCTTAACTTGTGTATATTACTCATCTGAACTAAGTTAGGTACGTATTGTTTACATTTAGTGAGACCATGACAGTAACAAAGCTATCGAATCAAAATAACTAATAATTAAAAAATAAATTATTCAAGAAGTTATTATTGATCCCGAATTTTACAACAAGCGTGACGGGTCATTAGTTGCGCCCATTTCACGTGTCACTTCAAAATTTCGGTTACGTTTATTTAAACTATAACTTCATAAGGTTTTCTATTATAGTCAATGAATCACTTCTTGTCTGTACCATCAATGTTCGTACAAATTAATCTATCTAGTTCAGTATGAGTCATAACTCCACAAAGCAGTCGCAAAGTTGCTTTTACACTGTCAAAGCAAAGCATTGTTGTGGAATCGCAACGCTCACCTTTCTAAACTGTCCTGTATGTCAGTATCCTGTATCAGGCGGGGCAAAATAAAGTTTGTAATAGATGCGACAGTGCCCACGTATATTTTTGAGCGTGCTTATGGTTACCTGAAATTATATGATTTTTTTTAAAGTGTTGAAGACAAATCATGATTTAATTTCTACATAAAAGTAAAACTACTTAAATTTCACAATCAAGTTACAATGTTAGGTATAGATACAGATACGTACACTATCACATCTTTAGCCCTAATGGGGAAGACAGAGAATGTTAGGTCTTGCGGCTCTAAGCAGACAAAGCCCAAGGCCGCAAGACCCAAAGGCCACTTTTAGCGTGATGGTGGGCGGGAAGATAGAAAAATGAATCAAAACAGTGGTGGGTTGCAGGCCGCATCGCATCGATCGGATTATAGAATCTGTGCGCGAAGAGAAGAAGCTGATACATTCTTAGTTTTTTTTTCTCCCAGACCAGCATGGAAGGACAATGTTAGGTAAAATAAAACTTTCTCTCATGTGATTCGACAAATTAGCTGATCAGTGTTTGAATGGAAATTTTGATTTATATATCGCTGAGAAAGTTTTTAAATATCACAGACTGAATTCACTCGGTGATGATCTGCCTCGCTCTCATAATCATCAGTTCTTATTTAGTCTCCAATCAAATGCAGGACCACGACCCTCTGTACTAACAGAGCCATGTATTAGCCAGAGCAGCCATAGGATTTGGTCTACACTCTCCACGCTGGCCAGACGGGTTAGAGAGGTCTCATCGATGTAAAAAGCTTTGTTTAGTTTGTGTTTATAAGTCCTAACCTAAGTCGCCTTCTACGACATCATCGGGAACACTTGAAGTGGAATAATACATTCGGGAACCACTTGACTATCCTCGCACTAATCAAACTAAACATTTGAGATTTGAACTAAGTGGTACATGACGTATCCTTCTGTCTATATTAATTTGTGTTAGGGTGCAGAGGGTCAGTTGCGCACGATAAAACACGGCAGGAGAGATAAATCTGTAGACGGGAACGTGGTGAGTAAACAGGTAGGCATTGTTTACACGAAAAACAGCGGCAAAGGACCAGTGACTTATGTGGTTTCTCTGTAACACCATTAGTTGTGGCTTGAAATTGGTTGACATTAATTGTTCGAATTTGGGATAAAGTTCAAAAGATTTACTCCAATTCCTGTTTGTTTTTCGTGTATATAAATGGCCAGCACAGGTTTCAATTTTTTTAAGCTGCCGAAAGGCATCTGACAAAGCGTGACGACAACAGCCTTACGTGCTTTTCGATAAAAATGTTAAGCCACTTTCATTGGTAAGTGGCATAACATTTATCTTCGGGAGGCACGTAACTTCAAGCAGAAGCCAAGGTCCAAGTGCGGACCTCGAACAGGGTAAAGTTACTTGCTAAAGCGTTAGCAGTACATACTCCCACTGAGCCAACGAGCTTCTAAGTTTGTTTTAATTATTCGTCTTCTAAACTAATGTCCAGCAGTGGACTATGCTTTGATTGCATATGATATTGATGATGATAATTCTAAACTTTTTATGTAAATAGTTTTATTTTATTTATTAAAGTTGATTGCACACAATCTTATATTTGATTGATTACTCGTACAATGGGTTAAACTTAACGCTAATGCATTATCAACCAGTTTGCCTTTAGGAAATGTCGAGATGTTAGTAGAAGGGGTGCAAGTGTAGCAGTCTTATTATTTACAATACAACATTCCTATTTAATATTACACAATAAATATACATATACTTAATTTAAATATTAACAATTTCAACATAATTTTATTAAATAAATAGATAATAATAGTTCAATTCTCTCTTTTTTTCATATTTACTTAGATATATGTTCCTTGGGGTAAGTCGTTCAGTATCATGGACCGAATATACCCATAAAATAGTTTCAGCATATTTGGTTAGACATTATATACTTACACCTAATTTAGAATTCAAAACGAGATTGTAAAAATTTAAAAGCAAGTACCCTCGCCAATTTAAAGATAATGTTTCATAAGCTCGTATGAGCCGTTACGAGAGCTTGCTCGCTATAAAGTGAAGAACATAAAGTTTCTCCAGGCTTTATTCCACAATGTGGGAAATTGATTAGAAACTTAAGTGGGCGTAAAATTTTAAGCTATTGAGTTAGTTTTATGAAACAATTTTTTGATCTCACAAAGTTTTGATAAATATTTAAAGACAAATAAATAAAACGTTAAGTAACATGCGTTTAAAAAAAAACATAGAATTACTTCCATGCCGTTTTCGAAAAAAGAAAAACCTTCGAATGTATCAGCTGCTTCTCTTCCCGCACAGGTCGTAAAATTCAATTGAGAATGGGCCAAAATGTGAATTTAATTTAATACCTTACGAGTACAATCGACAAAAATGTCAAGTCAAAATGGTTCTACATAATATAAATTTTAGGTACCTCTAAAGGTTAAAATAATTTCATTTGTTTATTAAAACTACATTAAAATATTAATTAATGAACTAAAATAATTAAACTCAATACTCAAATATTTATTGCTTCCTAAATGTACAATACAGGTGTTTTACAAAATTAGGATCAATTAAGGGCCCTGATGGGCGCTGCAATGGGAGAAGGGCTATTTTAATTATGAAGGGTCAATTTAATATGGTAAAAACTCTAAAAAGAAAAAAGTACATTAAATATTATAAAAATGGTTTAGGTTTATGGTACCAAAGAGGCTGTCAGCATTTCCTTGTTGAGTTTCTAAGCTGACTAAATTGCGCGCCAGCTCCTCTGAGACGTCTCTTTGTTAAGCTAAAGGCTTCCGCACCCTAGAGCCCAAATTTTTTATTGATCTTTGACATGATCTTTGAATGTGCTAAAATAAATTCATCAAGTCTAGTACAATAAAAGCATTTTTAATAGAATCACGTGGTAACTTTCATAAATTAACAAAGCCACCAAGTATCCTGCCCGTTTGCCACGAACTTTGCAGTGCAACAATTAGTTGCCGGTCGGCCATTTGTTCGTCGCTCGGTATGCATTGAGCATTCTGTTTGGTCGAAGGCTCTCACACTTCACTAGATTGCACGCTCTGTAAACAAGAGGTATCGCTCAGTGGTATGGGCATGGGTACATTGGGGCGTTGGGGGCGGCCACTATGGGCAAGACGCCGAGTAGTTCCCGGCAGAGTAGAATAGAACCACTCCAAGTACGACGACTTAGGATACACGAACTGAACAAAGCATTTAAACATCAATGAGACCTCTCAAACCCGTCTGGCCAGCGTGGAGAATGTAGGCCAAATCCCCTGACTGCTCTAGCTAATATATGGCTCTGGTAGTACAGATAGGGTTGTGCTTCTGCAGTGGAGATAAAAAAAGACCTGATGATGATCATGACTACGGTTAAGTAACCGTACCAGCAAACGCATTGTAGGACACTTATCTACTAGTATATACAACACATAGATACTAAGTGTAAACTACATAGAGTCTACGTAGACTTGCGGTTCACTGAAGAACGGCGATGAAAATAGTTGCGAACTAGCGGCATTGTGCTTACGGCGCATACAGTGTCTGTTTTTGTTAGCTTTATACTTGTATGTTAAGAGGAAATATAAGGGCCGTATTTCCGTACAACCGTAGTCCCCTAATTCCTCGCCAGATAGTGCGAGATTTTTTTTTTTTCAAAAAAAATATGGATTTATTGGCATGTCCCTATGTTTTCATTTTTTTCATAATTTTATTATTAAAAGAGATATGAACTTTCATTTTACATTTAGATACGTGAAAATGTCTGCTGATTATATAAAGGTATGTGACGTTATCGTTAACATTACCAATAAGGTAAAGGTTTACATAATTCAATGCAAAAACATCACGGAGCTATAGATAAAAAGAAAAAAAAGCGGCCAAGTCACACTCGCTGGACTCCATAAGGATTCCGTAGCAGCAAGTAACATTTTACGATTTATGACTTTTAAAAAAAACTACTTACTAGATCTCGTTCAAACCAATTTTCAGTGGAAGTTTACATGGTAATGTACATCATATATTTTTTAAATTTTATCATTCTCTTATTTTAGAAGTTCAGGGGGGACCAAAATTTTACCACTTTGGAAGTGTCTTTCGCGCAAACTATTCAGTTTAGAAAAAAATATATTAGAATCTTCAATATCATTTTTTAAGACCTATCCATAGATATGGGTATGATGAAAAAAAAAATGGAGTTTCAGTTCTAAGTATGAGAAACCCCAAAAATTATTTTTTTCTATTTTTGTGTGAAAATCTTAATGCAGTTCACAGAATACATCTACTTACCAAGTTTTAACAGTATAGTTCTTATAGTTTCGGAAAAAAGTGGCTGTGACATACGGCAGACAGACATGACGAATCTATAAGGGTTCCGTTTTTTGCTATTTGGCTATGGAACCCTAAAAAGAAACATGTTCACAGGTTATTAATAACTCCTCTGTACACGACATCGCGATAGGTGCGGTGTAGATCTCGAGTGCAGAGATGTTACAGTTGTGAAATAAATCACCGCTCGTTCGGGAAATTGCTGAGTCGCGCGGCGTTCACTAGGGCAGGGAACTATCGATAGGTGCAAATTCTGCATCGAATAATAAATGTGCGACGTACAAATTATAAAATATAGTAAATATGCATAAATTCAATAGACATTAAGAGATAAAACTTAGAATATACCAGCTCTCTTCTCGCGCAGATCGTAAAAGCCTATAGACGGAATGGTCGAAAATGCAAATCATGTTAATAGGTGCCGCGGCTAGCAATCCATCACTATTTTGATTCTTTTCTTCACCTTCTCGCTAGTTTGGTTTTAACCTTTTGATAAGGTACTGTACAACAAACAATTCGTATAATTTCATCAAATTTCTAAATAAATATAACAACTCCAAAATATAAATCGAACACTCGATTAAATGAAATAAAATTCACAATGGGTTTACGTCTATATAAACAAGGTCTTACAACTTGACTGCCTCCGTGGTCCAGTAGTCAAGGCGTTTGCCTTGTGATCCGGACGTTGTGGGTTCAAATCCCACTGGGAAGCATACTTTGTGGAAAGTTGTTTCCAGTCTGGTTAGGATATTGCAGGCTTGAATCACCTGATTATCCGAAAAGAAAGATGATTACGTGCTTCGGAAGACACGTAAAGCTGTTGGTCCCGAATGCCATCTAGCGTTTGTACCTATCCCTAGGATTGGTTCTGGTCTACCCTTTGGGTTGCGGAGGTCAGACGGCAGTTGCTCTGTGTAAAAACTAGTAACCTTATCAAATCACCTAGGTTAGGTAGCGGACCCCGGGCTTTGAAGCGTAACCGCTGACGATACATGATGATGAAACAAGGTCTTACAAAATATACTGAAACTATAAGTGTGGGTTCAGTCTATGATACTGAACAACTTTCCCTAAGGAACATAATATCGTAATATGAAAAATATTTTTTGGCCTCACATACAAACTGATCCGAGTTTGTATGGAAAGCTAAAAAATATTTTTCATATTTTTTATTATCAAAGACTGAATTCAACCTTAAAATAGTTTCAGTATATTTTGATAGACGTTATATAAGGGGCCCGGAAAGAGTTAAAAGTTTATTTTATCGACATTTATGTCATCGTTTACGCGACATCACTTCACTCGCGTCATCTAATTTCCGCGCCGCCGCGGATCCAAAACGAAGCGTTGTCAAACTTGCCGTGAGTAACTGCCATTGCACTACACCAAGAACGTATTTCCAAGTTTCCATTGAGTGAGCACACGGCTTATGATTTGCTGTCAAAATACTAGCCGTAAGTTTACGTCCTCCCTTCTACTAGAATACAAGGTTCTTTATAATTAAGAATATATACTGGACTCATTTAGTCCATTATTTTTAACATCTGTGACTATCTGTGAAAATAGGTCTGCGTGTCTGTGTCTCTTTGGGTGAACATTGACATGCATATTATATTTGGAGAAGAAAATGTGGGAAATAGCCCCCGGCTCCGAAAGCAGCACAGCTGAGAGTGCAACCAGGTACGTGCTATGGTGAAATGATAGATAGTTGCAAGTTGCAACTAAGTTTTTTATGTTTAACTGTACATAAAGTTTGACCATCAACTTAGTGAACCTCACCATGTTGCGCCATATAGTTACTTTAGCACAGCTCATAACAAAGATTAAAAATATTTAGTGGCGCCTTCATTTCCGCTCTTGTAACTAAGTTGTCAACCTATACTTAGACACAGGTTTGGCGCTTCATACAAGTGGAGTAACATTAATACCTACTACTACTACAAACAAAACTATACATCCGAGCACACGTCAATGTGTGAGTTTCAGTGTTCAACGCATCAAACGCCGCCGGGAACGGGGAAAGGGGAATAGGTGCGGGGATGCAATATTGCTGGGGACGCTGCAATTTTCCGTTCTTTATGTTCATACTTATTAATTCGTGACTAAGTTGAAGTGAGAAGCAACCTATCATTATTTTGATTTCTTTTTTCAATTCTCTTGCCCGATATCACACTGACTGCTTAGAGCCGCAAGACCTAAAAGAGAATTTTAGGTTTTGCGGCTCAAACCCTTAGGAGAAAATCATGATAGTGTATGTATGTATATATATACAAATGAGTACGTTAAATAGCCGTGTGGTTCCCGGCAGAGTAGAGTAGGACCACTCCAATTCTTCCCGTAGGTGTCGTAGAAGGCGACTTAGTAAACACAAGCTAAACAAAGCTAATAAACATCAATAAAACCTCTCCAACCATCTAGCCAGCGTAGAGAGTGTAGGCCAAAATATCCTCTGACTGCTCCGGCTAATATATGGCTCTGGTAGTACAGAGAGGGTCGTGGTCCTGCAGTGGAGACTATAAGAAAGACCTGATGATGATGAGTCCGTAAAACATGAGGTGTGTCGCATTCCCAAAAACTGTAGCCTTCCTATTGTTGCATACTCTGAAGCGTCGTCGGCTGCTTAACCGAATTACCATAAGCGGGGGTTTGCATAATGCTGCACTGCGGCTGTTGCTCGCTGTTATAATTAATTCATTAGTATAAATTAACAGTGGGTCCAGGGTTCGATGCTCGGTTGTTGATGGAAGCTTTTGCTGACAATAATGACATCTCTAAAAAGTCCCAGTGTTATTCGGGATTTTAATGTATTGAATGCCAAATGGAGTCGGATAGACTCCAGTTTCATATTTTAATTTAACTTAAAAATTATTGGCGAGACGTGCAAAGGAGATGAAATAACCACATATGATTTTCGTATTATTTATTTAAAGATTGGACTCGCACATGTAGGGTTCCGTGTCTCCGTACAATGTTTTAAAACGCTGGAAAAACACGTTTCTTGTGTTTAATTTTTATAGCTCTTCTTTTTATAGTATTTGTTATTAAAGCAGCTACAACAGTATTACGTAATCGGTGACAATTTCAAGTATCTAGCTATTACAGTTCAAGAGACGAAGCAGACAGAACAGACTGCAGAGTCTCAGTGATAGGGTCCCGTTGGTCTTTTGGGTACGGAACCCTAAAAACGAGCCAATTTTTGGATCACATATTTTTATCTCAAGTTCCACGTCTTGTTAGTCCGGGAGACAAACGGCGAACTCGCAAGTGCCATAACACTTACGATGAGTTAAAACTTGTGTCGTCCAGGGACGACGCGACGACGTCGCGAAGACCCAGGGCTATTGATATTCAAGAAAAACTTATTATACAAACTTAGTTATATCTTGTGACAGGAAGTAAAATAACTGGCAGATGAGAGAGACAAATGGAAGAGAATTCATACTCCACCGACAAGAGCATAGCTCTTAAATATAGATAGATAGGTTATATCTTACATTGTAGATTTTAACATATGATGCAACCGATGAGAGGTTTTTAATAATTCTTCCTGTGTATATGTCATAAGAGGCAACTAACACACATGTCGTCAAGCTACAAAACAATTCTTAAAAAGAATTTACATCTGTGGGCGCAGATAGCTAAGATTACGTTCTGATACCAAGATATTTTACTAACTACGCTCTTGGTACGAGTCCGGCAATCCCACCGGCAACAAACAAACCTACGCAGTCTGCTACCACCCCAGATAAGGTCCAGGGAACCTCCTAACCTAATTATGAGTTGAACTTAATTCTAATTAAAAGTAATTACACTAATTATAAAACTTACCGCGTCCACGCAGTCTTCAGGCAGCCTCGCCTGGCCTTCGCGTCGAGTCTGAGGTCCTCCTCAGGGCTGGCGACGGCCTCAGGTCCCTCCATGGGTCCCGAGTCAGTGGTGCAGAAAATGTGGTCCCTACACTAACCTCCCCATGAGCTCATGTATGTCGCCCCAAACGAATACGTCGTATTTATAGCACCACTTCCACACCGCACAATAAGTTTCTTCCTTTTCTTGACACTTCAAGATTATTCACATAACCTTACAGCGGACATGGAATGTCCCTCGCTCCGATTCAATCACTTATCACTGTTTATAGGTTTATGGGCATTCACGCCACCAAAATTAGTTCCTTTTACAGTCAATTCACAAACACTTCCGTCTCAGACGGGCAATAGTCAAAAAACCAATAATTTACAAGGCCGCATGGCACGCGTTGTACATTTGACACAAATCACTGTTCTTTACGTAATACAAATAATTTCGGCTCCACGCCGTTCCAAACAAATTGGGCACAAATCAAATAGCGACAATTCTCCACGAACTATTCGCAATATATATCAAAAATACAAGATTAATGCCGCCATGGCTATCGCGACCGGAGAACGCAAATCATTTACAAAGGCCTCGCTCGCAACTTGACATACCCAATGTCAGTTGAGACTTTGACGTAAAGACAATGATTATTTTTCTGGTCGGGCAAAGACAATCCGCGCAGGGCGGGATATCGATGAATCGATAATCTTGCCCGTGTTTGTGGAGATCACACGCAGATGGCGCTAGTCTCCTAACAAAGCACTTTTATTCAAAACAACATCAAATAAATTGGTCAAGTGCGATATAAACTCGCGTGAAGAGGGTTCCGTACTTCGGATACTACTTGATTTTCAAAAATGTATAGGTAAAGAACTATTAACTGTATTTTTTTCTTTTCAAAATTGAAGGCCTGTATTTTCGGAGATAAGCAGGTTTCTCAAATAACTTAAAAAATACTTATCGCAAATTATAAAAAATATATTTAAAATTCTTACAACAAGGCCTTTAATTTGATATATCACACGACATAGTTTGCACATCTTTTTTTTAATTTCCTATTCCCCCGCCCCCCCCCCCCCCCCCCCATAAATGGCCCCCACATAATATATTTTTTTCCACATCCATTTAATATCGCTGCGGTACACAACCACTACCTTGTATATATTTTTTTTATTATATTAATATTATTGTATATTATTTTTTCTATGTAATGTACTTACGTGTAGGTAAATTGTGTTTCTTTTTAGTACCTACATATAAAAATTATGATACAATAAAGTCTTTTGGTTATATGACGGCATCTTAAACAGTTCGAGTGAGTCTGCCAAAGCCGTCGTTAACATTAATATCAGAGGTTTTAGGTGACCTGGGTTTCCAAGCAGATAAAGTAAATAAGTAAGTTATGATGAGAGTGAGAATGATATACCTAGTAGGAATTAAATTAAATAATGAATTAAGAAATGGTGAAAAAATACCACGTGAGCGGTTAGTACTTGAACTAACGACCTTTGTCTAAATACGACCATGCTTTAACCACTGAGCTATCACGTCAACTAGTCAATGCCTAAAAACCCTATAAAATAGTTTACTTACATGTTGCAAAATTTTGTGTATTTTTAAAATAAAAACACCACCGTACCCTAAGATCTTAACGTACTCTCTGTCTGATAGGATGTCTCCCTGACAAATAGCCTGAAAGTTGTTCCACCGTTAAGATAACTGATACGGGGTTCCCTGTTTCAGGGGGTGCGGCGAATGTGTAAAATAATAGGAAATGTTAGAATTATGAATTCGTAAAATTAAAAATACAAGTTTTCCCAATAAATAAGTAAATATTGATATTTATTTTATTGGAGCTGAGCTATATTAAAGTAAAGTACTATATGCGCTACATAAAATATTCATGTTCTGTTACAATTACCTTGTTTCATAATAAAAGCCAAAGATAAAAGCCCACAAATTTGTAGGGCAAATTCCTAATCGCAGCGATACTAACCGCCATATTATCGCTTGCCCTGCGCGCCGCCGCCAGCGGGAAGGGTGCGGGGGCGATCATATGGAGGAATCGAGCGATAGCAAGGTCATTGACACTAATAATAATACGTTAGCCATGTATTGCAAAATGTGGGGATTTTTCCTAATGAATATGGAAATAGTAAAAAAAAGTATTATTTTTCTTGCTATTTTGTATTCTATTAGTGATTCTGATTCCAAGATTTCAATATAGCTCAGTGTTTCAAAACCAACCTGTACATTGGGAAATTTTTTTTCAAAATTGTGGAGTAAATCACCCCTTAAAGAATTTGCACTTAATTAAAAATAAGTTTGTAAACACCAAATTACGTAAATTATGTAATACAAACAATAAAGTCATCTCATTGTCTTATAACAAAAACAAAATGCGCCTGACACCAACTTTCCGACCACAATGAAACAATCACCCTCAATGGTAAATAACAAAAGCTCTAATGGTTAACAAAAGCTCTCGAAAGCTCTCTATGTCAGTTTGTCAGTGCTCGATCACTCGGAAAGCGATAATTAAAGGGAAATTATTTTGGGGTGCACTTTTGAAAGAGTTTAGATTTTCAGAGAGCAATTCTTTCCTGATTATTAAAAAAATAAGTATGAAAATATTTATTCTATTAATTTTGTAAATATTTATGATGAAATGCTACATTTACTGCGCACTACGTATTGTTCAATAAAATTATTTCGGATATTTTTTAAGGGTTCCGTACCGAAAGTAAAATTTATTAAAAACATAATAGAAGGAAAAAAAGAAGCAAGAAGAGGAAAGGGTAGACCAAGAAGAGCATTTATAGATCAAGTGAAGGAGAAAGTTGACGCTGTGTCGTAAAGGGAGGTCAAAAGGATGGCTCAAGAGAGGGAGACATGGAAACTACTCCACCGACAAGAACGTAGTTCTTAAATTATAGATAGACCGAAAGCGATTCTATTACTGAGACTACCGTTGTCTGTCCGTCTGCCACAGAGCTCTATCTCTTGAACCATAATAGCTAGTCATTTAAAATTTTCACCGATTATGTATTACTGTAGCCACTATAACAAAAAATACTAAAAATAAAATAAAGCTAAAAATTAAAGGGATTCGTCATACAAGAAACATGTTTTTTCAGCGTTTTAAAACATTGTATGGAGGTACGGAACCCTTCATGTACGAGTTCGACTCACACTTGTATTACGAGATACTTTATTTCTTAAACTTTGTAACCAAATTATCAAGGGTTGTCAACTTCTTCATTATACCTCTAAATAACTAAATTTTTAGCAGTAGGTCACGTAATGGCAGGAAATAAATAAATAATTACTAAATTTTACCAATCTAAATATACCAAAGTCCACGTCAACTGAGGTTGATTTTTGTATAAATTAAATGGATCTAAAATATATATTTCTTTCAAAAGTAAAATGGCATATGAACGTTTTCTTTAGAAGCATTAAGCTAAGTACACTTCAATAGAAATACACTTCTATTGATTTCCCAATTTCAATACTGCCTTTTTCGTTTCCTAGCAATGCCAACATGTATCTTACGTATAAAACATGTGCCTACTTTATACAGAGTATTTTAAATAAGCATAAAATCCCTGTTTAGTATGAGTATGCTTTTTCTTTTAATTGAATACACTGGTGTCAGACTTTTCGAGTTGCCTAAAAGCATCTGACATAAGCAATCCGGCAAGCGCAGCGTAAGACACCCACCTGCTAGGTAGTCAGACGACTTGAGCAAGATTGCAGGAAAACGCTGGATGCAAGCCGCTTCCGATCGGTCGTTTTGGAAATCCTTGGAAGAGGCCTATGTCCAGCAGTGGACTTCCTATGGCTGATATGATGATCTGACATAAGCTCAATGACTGTCATCATGTAGTGACAAGCCATTATTAAACACTAGTGAACTAGTGTGCAGGCTTTCTCACGGTGGTAGATTGGTATTTAAAAATTACCGTACAATGCCGTTCAGACTTAGCCCGTGTTATGGAACGACTTACACAGAAATGAAATATCGTTTTCGCCTCTGCAGCGTAGTGGTTAACACGACAGTCTGCAGGTTCGTTCCAATCCGGAGGTTCTGGGTTCGATCCCCAGCCAGGGCAATTTGGAAAATGGCCTTTTTCAAATTGACCTGGGACTTGGGTGTTTATCTATTTAATGTATTTATTATAAAAGTATCCCGTAACACAAGTTAAAACTTACTTTGGGGAAAGCTCAATCAGGGTGATTTGTCCATATCTATTTAATAAAAAAAAATATATTAAATATAAAGTCATGTGGTTCCCGGCAGAGAAGAATAGGACCACTCCATGTCTTCCCGTGGATGTCATTGAAGACGACTTAGGAAACACAAGCTAAACAAAGCTTATTAACATTGATGAGACCTCTCCAACCCATCTGGCCAGAGTGGAGAGTTTAGGCCAAATTCTCTGGCTACTTTGGCTATGTAAGCCTCTCGGGTAGTACTGAGAGGGTTGTGCTCCTGCAGTGGAGACTAAAAAAGACCTAATGATGATATACTAAATATATTTGAGAAACCAACTACTTAATGAAGTTCTATTACCACCATACTCCGCTAGACAACCAAAAAGTTAAAAAAATATATTTATTTTCTACCCAAGATAAAACTGAGCATGTCCCTTCAAGGATTAATTTACCTTTCTGAAGCAGCCTGTATGTAAGTGTCTAAGTACACGTGTTCAGTAAAAGCCCCCGAAAATCGTGTCTGAATTAACATAAGCCCCATGAAAGCGATAAAAGAGTACAGGCGCGCTGTATAGGAGGGGTAGGGCTGGCTACCAATGTTTTGAATAAAAATTAGTTTTTTTTTATAAGCTTTTACGAGTATTTTGCCTGCTTGCCTAAAATCTCTCCTTGTGCAAGCTGTAAAAGCCGTGTCAGTGTTTTGATCCCTCCAGCCCAACAACATCCTTAACGAGTACGCGGTCTAGTGGCCCTAGCTAGACTTTGTCTACACCGTAAAGGATAGAGACGACTTACGTCAGTAAGATTATATATAGAAATATGTATGTAAAACTAATTATTAGGTCCTTACATATGAAATTGCCGATTTTCAATACTGGCAACTTTAAAATCAAATATCTTGCGTTTCATTAGGAATTCCAAATTCAAATTTATTTCGAAATAAAGCCAGAAAAATATTGTTTTAAAATTCGTATTTCATTTGTTTTAACATCATTTGTTTGAGTTTCAACATTGCTATAACAACAACTATGGACAAATGGAAAATTCGCGGTATTTACGAATACGAGTTCCACCGTGGCACCAGTGCTGCAGAAACGACGTGTATGGACCAGGCACCGCTAACGAACGAACGGTGCGTTTTTGGTTTCAACGTTTCCGTTCTGGAAATTTCGATTTACACAATAAGCCTCGTGGACGACCAGATACTCAAGTAAATAACGAAGAATTGAAGGCGATAGTGGAAGCGGATCCATCTCAAACCACTTCTGAATTAGCAGCAGCCTTCGGCGTAAGTGACAAAACGATACTTATCCACTTGCGCCAAATCGGAAAAATTAAAAAACTCGAAAAGTGGGTACCGCACGAATTGACTGAAGCAAACCAACAAACACGCGTTGCTTGCTGCATTTCTTTGCTTAATCGCCACAATAATGAGGGGATTTTGAACCGTATCGTGACTTGTGATAAGAAATGGATCCTGTACGACAATCGGAAGCGATCATCACAATGGCTTGACCCTGGAGAACCGGCAAAACCTTGCCCTAAGCGAAAACTGACCAAAAAGAAGATTCTGGTTAGTGTTTGGTGGACCAGTGCGGGTGTTATCCACTACAGCTTCTTGAGATCAGGCCAGACGATTACTGCAGACTTGTATTACCAACAATTGCAAACAATGATGGAAAAGCTCGCCATTAAACAACCGAGACTGATGAATTGCTCTAGCCCACTGCTCCTTCAGGATAACGCTAGACCACACACTGCACATCAAACGATCGCCAAGTTAGAGGAGCTGCGACTGGAACCTCTGCGTCACCCACCATACTCTCCAGATCTTGCCCCAACCGATTACCACTTTTTTCAAAATTTGGATAACTTTTTACAGGGAAAAAGTTTCAAATCTGATGAGGCAGTCAAAACCGCCTTTAAACAGTTCATAGACTCTCGCTCCCAGGATTTTTTTTCCAAAGGTATCAATGATCTGCCTATAAAATGGCGGAAGTGTATCGATAACAACGACGCATACTTCGA
Source organism: Acrobasis repandana (assembly GCA_963576875.1). Classification (NCBI taxonomy): domain Eukaryota; kingdom Metazoa; phylum Arthropoda; class Insecta; order Lepidoptera; family Pyralidae; genus Acrobasis; species Acrobasis repandana. The sequence continues at coordinate 703,690 of OY756230.1, read as the reverse complement.
TTGATTAAATAATAATTTCATTAAAAAAAACTTGTTTCACTTTTTTTATACTGAACGGCAATTTCATATGTAAGGACCTAATAATTTATCCTGGGTGTAACAAAATATACTGAAACTATTTTAAAGCTGCATTCAGTCCATGACACTGAACAACTTTCACGTTATATATGCCACGTCACGTCATTTCATATTGTACACGTTTTAATTTAAAAGTATCTCTTCCTAATGATGCAGGCAACCCTATTCACATTTTTACGCTATCCTGTACCATACTGTATATGAGCAACGGCGGCGGGTAACTCAATTAGTTAATGAAAATACTGTTTTGACGACGATGTACTCTTGAACAACTAATTATAAGTAAACATTTACCTATTTGGTATCTGCGAGTAGTTCCCTGTATCGCTGTTTTGTTTATTCTCTCCCTGTTAACCTTAAGGAAAAAAAAATACAGATAAGAAAGTTGGCGTCTAAATAAAAAATAAAAGATTCATTATCTAGATAAAATAAGTATTTTAAAATAATCATAAATGAATACCTAATAAAATAAAAAAATATGTTTCGTGATAGAAAAAAAAATGCAAATATACTATTACGTCTTTAAACCTTATAGGGCAGACAGAGCATCTTGGGTCTTGCGGCTCTCAGCACGGAAAGCCGCAAGACCCAAACGCCACTGTGGACTGTCTTGTATAGGTGTCTGTCAGTTAGATACTAGGTCACCTAGTGCAATATGTCATCTAACTAACAGTGTAATAAATGAGTAATAAAATTAAAACTAGAAATAAAAACAAAGAAAAAAGATAAACAAAATCGGCCCCCTATTATTTTCGTCCGCCAACATAGAGACGTCATATTTCTGAAGATTAATCTAGTGAAGTGAATTTATTAGTTTTGAAACACTATCTTATATGCTTTGGGATTAAACACTACTTTACAAGTAACGTCCAAAACCATACGAAGCTTTCTGATTGGTCGTTTCATTCGTTGGACAGCAAATAAACGGGCAAGTGCGAGACGGACTCGTATAAAGCTTAACGTTCTCATTATAAACTGTAAACAGTTGTTCATAAAATACTTTGAAGGATTATCCAGGACTTGATAGTTGCAAAATTTTTAATTGATGTCTCCGTTTTCTTTGAAATGATTTATTTTAAATGGGGGCAGCACTGGACCTCGGAAAATTCAGGTACGGCCTTAATGCTTGTACGAAAAAATGAATTTTTTCCAAACAATAAACAGGCAAGTGCGAGGCGGACTCGTACATGAAAGGTTCCGTACCACCGTACATTGTTTTAAAACGCTGAAGAAACACGTTTCTTGTATGACGATCCCCTTTAATTTTTTTTTTTTTTTTAGTATTTGTTGTCATAGCGGTCACAGTAATACTTGTACATAATCGGTAAACATTTCAGGTGTCTAGCTATTACGGTTCAAGAGATTGAGCCCTGTGACAGACGGACAGACGGACAGACGGACAAACAGACGGACAGACAGTGGAGCCCAGTACCTAATAGGGTTCCGTTTGCACCCTTCGGGTACGGCAATTCGATCTTCTTTATTTCGGAAAGATGGCGGCATCTTTCCGAAATAAAGCGACACGACTGTGAAACTACCTTCTTTCGAACTAGTAGCTCCATCTAGCTACAACATTTAAGCTAAAAATTGAATTACGTTTTTAAATATGAAAGTCAGTCCTCTTGTATTTGTTCGTTTAAGGTATAATGTAAAAGACAAAAATTCATCGTATATCGACGTCACATCGTCGTATAATCCGAAACAATCGGCAGTAACTCCTGTGGGAGCTGCCGGGTCGCAGGCATCCGAGGGAGATAATAAGCCAAGTTTCGGGATCACTTGCGCACGGACGACTTTTTGTTGGTAATCTTTTGAAGAACGAGATAAGTGATATGTTTTCTGTTATACTCGTACATATGAACGAGTATGTCTCGTGTGGGACGAAACAGTTTTGGGAAAAAGTTTACATGTACATATGACCTAATTAATAGTTGTGTTAATTCTTGTTTCATATTCGTTTTTCTAGTTCTCCTTTTTTCAGCTCTGCTGTCTGAAGATAGTTACTGTCAATGATTACCCAGGGATTCTAAAAGCCGTGCAGAAAGGAAAAGAAAAATCACAACTGTTAATACAGTTTGGTTGATTTAAAATCAGGAGCCTGCCTGACGTCAACCATCCTAGAGAACGAATTTATACAAAGTTTTTGCTACTGGCTGCTGTCTAACATCGCCATTGAAATCAGTCTTTTTGTCACCTACAAAATCCACAGGAAGAGACTTTTTTGAAGAAGGCGGAAAGCTGATCCTGTTTTCAGGAACTGGCAATAATATATAGATTAGGGCTAAGGAAGGTAATTACAATATAATAAAAAAATATTCAAAAGTAAAACGTGTTGAAGTCTGTGAACAACGTCTCGCAGTACATTAAGCAACAAATGAGTCTGTGAAGAATTCGCAGGTTGTTTTGTTAAATTTACCTATTAAATTTGAGAGACAATGCCGTTAAAGATGTCGCAAATATTGGGTGAGCGTAGGCTGGGAGATTGCTGCGTATTTTTATAAAGAAAATGTGTTTTCTTTTTCTATTTTTAAATCCATTGTACGAGTAAGATAGGCAAAAGTCTCTTGCCATTATTTACATATATTTTTATGTATTTTATGTTCTTTTTTGTATTCAAATATTGAGTGCAATTTTCTATAATTTTTCTCTTAATGTACCCTACTCACACTTCATAGAAAAAAAAATCTCAAATAATTAAAAGGTAACACTTTTTGTATCAATTGAGATAAAAATGTTTTCAACGAACAAAACGTGGATTTTATTTGTTCATAAAACCATTTCTGCTTGACGCTGCGGTTTAAATATTACTTAAATGTCGGTTTTTGTGTTTCGTTACACGATGGTAATCATTATTTTATGGTTTGTTGCAGGTAATGGCGCATGCATCCATTAGTGCTGATTTATTTAGTGCGGATAGCTAAATTAAGGACGTAACTGGAACAAAACAATTTGTTTTTACATTCGTAACCTGGATCGTAAGTATTTAATTACGTATTACAGATTTGAATTCCGACACAAAACTAATCGGAACCGGTTTAGGCACTGACTGTGCAGTGCATTTGTGAGGTATGATTTGGATCCTCCTGACCAACTAGTGTGCAGATTTCTTCACGATTATCATTATCATTATTATTTCAGCCGCATAACGGCCACTGCTGTACATGGGTCCTCACGATGATGTTTACATGTAATATTGCATATTACATTACACACTTGTGAACTAGTGTGTAGGTTTGCTCCAACTACAATATACTATCCAGATAATATGTCTGTACCAAAAGCCACTCAATTCAAATACTTAGGCTCCATAATAACACAAAGAACCAAGGGTAAGGTCTATAAGATAGCGTTGGGACCTGCATTGATGTACAAAGCGGAATGCTGGCCGGTAAATAACACACATCTGCAAAAACTTCACACTAATGAAATGAATATGCTACGATGGGCGGGAGGTGTGACCCGATTAGACAAAATCCGTAATACTTACGTACATGGCAGTTTTAAAGTCGCTCCCATCACGGAAAAAGTGACAGAAGGTAGACTCCGGTGGTATGGCCATGTAATGCGAAGAGATGAACAACATGTGGTTAAGAAAGCGCTATGCCTGCCTGAACGTAAGAGAGGTCCAGGCCGCCCACCTGCTACCTAGTGGACCAGCATGATGAAGCTGTGAAAAGTGGTAAACCTACCCGACCCGACAACCCAGGACAGATTGTCCTGGCGCCGATTAACTAGGAGAGCAGACCCCGCATAAAGCGGGATAGTGCTATGAAAAATAAGAAGAACTAGTGTGTAGGTTTCCTCACAATATTTTGCTTCACCGGTAGCAAGTTGTAGGGAAAATGGGGTAATGAGAGTCAGCAGACAATGGCAATCACCCACATATCTATAAAATCGCAAACACTAGTGACGAATATATGGTCGCCCCATCACGCTCTTGACCCCTTGCTGTCGGTATAAGTCGCTCGCGCCAGTATGGCTGCCACAGCTGGAATGAGAGAAGTTTATTGTTTTGCGCTGAGTCGATGTAATTTTTCAACCACTGAAAATAAACGATAAGTGGCCCATTTGTTGAACTATTTCGTTTAGCCGGACATTCAAAAGCATGATGCTAAACCTAAATCATGTCTATAATTTTTTTTTCTTATTTTTGTTGTTGTGGGTAATGAGAGTCAAGTGACTATGAGTACTCTCTAAAACTAAAACAGAGGAAATCACTGCAAAACAGTGTATATCCACTATTTCGCAGCTATAAGTATACCACTTGGTATATTTAAAGCTGCGAAATAGTGAATTTTCACTGTTTCAGTTTTAGAGAGAACCCACAAATTAATATGCATTTAGATTATATCTTTTAACAGTTTATACTGTTTTTATTGTTTAGATGTCGAAAGTACGTGTGAGAACTACCAAAAGTCAAGTCTGCCAAAAGTTATATCTGCAATTTATGCTAGATTTTCTTTGACTCTTATTGCCATTTGCCTTGACTACAATTGAACACACCTCGGTGCAATGAGAGTCAAATCTGTGTTCAAAATCCAAAGTGATTACTATTGATCTTTAGTGATAGATTTTGTTGTGAGGCGGTTTGCAATAAAGATTTTATTTTGTAATAATTTTTTATTTGCATTTTCGCTTAAGTGACTCCCATTACCCCATTTTTCAAGTTGAAATTTATCAGAGGTACACAAGTCACTCCTTGTGAGGATCGAACTCGTGCCTCACAGATGCAGAGCCAGCGAATCAACCGCTTGCCCACCTGCTTTATAATTTGACAGCAAAATTTTCGATGTCATCCCCTAGACTAGCATCTTACGCAGCCGGGGGCGTCGCGCCTACTAAATTTTCCGTACATATTCCCATCATTTCCCGGATATTCTCGGCGATATTCCCGAGAATGCCCGGGACCACTTGGGACTGCGAACAATTTAAATTTAACCCTTGTTTGTTGTGTATTATGTTTGTACGCGAAGCTGTACAGATTAATATTAAATTTTGATTTAATTTATGTGCTTATCCCGGCGATATTTGTGCGTTTTGGCGTAGAATTATTTTTATCAGTTAATTTTAGAAAATGTTATTTTTTACAAAATAAACAAAAGAAACGCCGCCGCGATCATTCTTTTTACATGGAGAAATGGCCAACCCACACCAGTCATCCACGGGACTGGAACCCACAAAAACTCCATGGTGCCTCTAGTCGTCTTTGCCTGGTTCTTATCTCGTCTTTATCCCTCAAAGGGTAGTCAGATCAGAGTCAGAGCCTTGGGTCTTAACCAAAAGCAACGTTTAGCGTAATGATACTAATGATAGATATAAAGGGTCGAAAAGGGAATCAGAACAGATGAATTGCTAGACGCAATGCCTATTGGTATGATTCAGATTGTCACCCTTTCACACGATTGACTTATACGATCTGCACGGAAAGAGAAGCAGCTGGCACATTCAAAGTTTCTCCCAGACTAGCGTGAAAAGGTTAATGGATTAAAAAAAAACTGAGGTGCCATAACCAGCTAGTTGCCTGTAAACAGTAGCCTCTTTTGAAGTTGGCTGAAAACACAAATGTATCCAATCTCTAAATCCCAAACTAAACCGTAACGCGCGAATCCCAGTGTGGCAGACAAAAACATATTTTATTAGAAATGGATTTTTCATCTGTGCGTTATAAATAAACGGCGGGCGTCCCTTAGGAGCGGTTGTTCGATTCCGGGCTGCAAAATAAAAAGAGGACGGAAATGGAACTTCATGCTTTTTCTCTAGAAACGTTTTTGTTTTTATTAAAATACTACATGTGTAGTATAAGCTTTGCTGTTTGATAAAACCTAGGTACTAGAAGTTTATATTCTCTTTAAGTTGTTATCGACATTATCTTATATAATTCTTCCTTATTTTAATTTATTTATCAGGCTAATCTCCCCGTAAGTGCGTGTATATTATTCTTTTGAACTAATTAACTGTGAGATGAGTGTCACTTTTTGGGATTTGATTGGACTTTTTACAAGTTTTAAAAACAAAATTTATTTTTGATTTGGTTGCGATTGCAGGTTGACGTCAGGCGGGCGGTCGGTCATATAACTATAGCCAAATCATTTTAACTGTTTCGGCGTTTGCTCGACTTGGCATTTCTTTACTTCCATTGACTTTTATGTTCTATTTGGAGAAGAAAAGGCAAGAAAGCGCACGGACTCCAAAGCAGTAGAGCTAAGGATGTAACTGAAAAAAAAATTAAGAAGTACTCGTAAATATGCATGTCAACGGTCGAAAGACGCCTGACACCGTGTGAAGTAAACAAGAAAAAGCTAGAATCACTAGATGACACTCTCTGATTATTTTCCAAATACACAATAGTTATACATGCGTACCTTCTTTATTTTGCAAACGTACTGCTAGCTTTTCTTTTTTGAAACGTCGAAATTGTGAACAGCTCCCCGGCTGGGGATTGGGTAATGATATGCGGGAAATGAAAGATCAAATGGAACTAGCAATAACGTTGTAAGTGTAAGATGTTTTGGATATTACGTGTGCAATAATTTCTTATTTTAATATCGTACATGCTGGGGATTGAGCAATGATATGCGGGAAATAAAACATCAAATAGATCTAGCAATAATGTTGTTCGAATAAGTGTAAGATAGTTTGAATGTTACGTGTCAAGAGTCGCGATTATTATACAGGGTGTAACAAAATATACTGAAACTATTTTAAGGGTAGATTCAGTCCATAATAATGAACAACTTTTCTCATATATCGAAAGATACAAGAACATACAAGAAACATATATCGAAATATGAAAAATATTTTTTTCACATTTGGATCACCTGATCGGTCAACTTAAATGGGAGGTCAATTTTTCTATTATATTTTGTTAGATACAACGTCTAATATTTAAGTAATGTTTTTATACTTATACTATTAGCATTATTTTAGTCAAAGCAGGTTTAAGCCAATTTTTGGAACGTATTTAAATATAGGCATTAAAAAAAAGTTGTTAAGAATTTTTTGCTTTATAATTTATAAATACTTGTACTTATATTTTAAATTTGACTTCTGTGTCGATACGTCTGTTTACTCAAACCTTCGAAAGGTAGATTATGTACTTCGGATGTTGGCACTTACTGTCATGGCTAAACAAGACATAGTACTCTGTGATTGTATGACTACACTTAGAAAGGTCCAGTTAGAGTCAAAATTATTAAAAATACTGTATGTAGTTAAGTTGGTAAAAAATAAACCTAAATCCAACATTATTACCTAAATTTAACTACCTGAAAGCCTTAAAGCCTTTCTCATATAACATCAAATTAGATACATCTACATTTCTAGAAAACATAATTGATTGAATAATTTTGCTCGAGAGAAGCATAACTTGTTATCATTGAATAATTTAGTTTCCTCAGCGGTAGTCTGTAGAACTCTTATGTATTATGTGCCTGTGGGTAGCCTTGCCTAAGATATATTTATTAGTAAAGGCTTCTACACACTATTGTTCCGTGGAGTAGGCCATTTACTTTTAAGTGTGTTCATAGCTTACACTAGTATAATTGTTTTGAGCTGCCTTAAGGCTATTGACATACTTCAATGTCTGTCATCTAATGGCAACAGAAATTATTCAAATAAAATTAAAAAATAAAAAGCCTTTATTTCACCAACCAAAAAAAAGACAATTTACCTTATTATACATTTTTTCCACTGCACTGCATATTTGGAAGTCGTCTCTGCGGCATAGGCCTCCCCTTTTTTTTCACTTTTTCCTATTTTTTGTCTGTCTCATCCAGTTAGATAATGATATTTATTCACATAAAATAGAGTACATAAGATCTTAAATAATAAACATGTTCATAATCTATGTTGCTTATAGTTAACAAGCATGTAAAAATAATACTGAAGTACCTAATTTAAAATGAAAAAATAAAAAAAGACTATGGGGCGTAGTGACGAAAATTCAATTTAATTCAAAATTAACAATTAAATTAAAGTCACAATTAATAATTCTCAAAGATTTCGTAAATTTTATAATAAGCTTTGTCAATGAGCCACGATATTATTTTTTTCTTAAAACCGGACAATGGGAGTTCCTTTATATCTGTAGGAAATTTATTATATATCTTTACACACATTGCCTAAAAATTTTTTTTGGTATATATAGAACCGCACTTCTTTATAAAGAAGTCTAACCTTCGCACTTTTGGCCTTCCCAGCTTGCTTTTTCCATCCCGTTCAGGATCCATTCCGTTGCTTTCTTAGGCCAACAGATGTTTCAACTGTCATTACACAATAGCAAATTAGTGTAAAGAAACAGTCAGTACCTAAACCGCCAACACTTTAGAGTTTTGAAGTATGCTGAGTATTCCTAACGGCTTCTTTGCCATATTCCAGCGCATGAAAACCTTAGTATGCATACTTCAGCGCTCGTATCGCATAGACTTATTCTGTACAGTAGACACCCCTCAGTCATCACATGATCACAGGCTATCTGGCTTTGTCTCTTAATTCTCCAGAACCTCACAAAAAGCCAGTCCGGTCTGAGAATACATGCTTGAGCAAGGTTGTAGGCAGACGGTGAATACAGGCCGCTTCTTAGCAATTTTGGAAATGTTTTGAAAGACTTCTAGCGGATAAAGTAATAATATTGATGCACAAACTGACCGATATCATTATGCTAGTGTGGATGGTCTTTAGAAAAAGCCGTGAATTAGTAGAAGGGTTCCACCACGCAGAACCAAATCAATTTGACCAACATATACTGCTTATATATCTCAGTTTAGTTTTTAGAACTGTGGCAAACGATTGCCGACTGAATATTTGTTTTCGTTTTCGGCCTCTTTCAGGCAAAAAAATCATGATTCACCCATATTTTCTTTTTTGTTCATAATCCAGTCGAAACTTCGGCCCAATCGAAAATCAAAAGACTCCTTTGATCGAGCCGCAAAGAAGCCACCTCGCGAATTTATTTATTTATAAAATCTTTATTGACCACAATGGTACAAAAGGTGGACTTAATGCTAATGCATTCTCTACCAGCCAGCCTTTAGGAAAAACAGAAAAATTTAAATTAGCGATAGGCGCTTAAAGATAAGTATGTATTTAACTACACTACACACACTATACATATCTCCATACATATAAACATACATACACATACATACATAAATACATAATATAAAATACAAAACAATTTATGATAATGATAAGTTCTGCTGCAACAAATTAGCATAAAGGTGCGTGTGGACTTTTCTCTTAAAAAGGTACCTATTTTAAATACTTTAGATGTCTTCGGGTAAGGCATTCCAAAGTCACGTAACTTGAAAAGTAAAAGAGTATACATAAAATTTGAACGAAATAATGGAAAACGGAGATGAAGACTGGAGCGAAGCTCACGGTCATGGCTTTCGGACTGATAGCTAAATTTGTTTTTCATATATTCAAATAGAGCTCGAACTCTTCCATTCACTAAACTGACTACCATTTAATAAAGAAACCTTAAACCTAACCAAGAAATTACGTTACGCTAAAAATACCTTATCTATTTGCGTAGGTAGGTCGGCGAACCCCTTCTACTGTCCGAGCCCGGCCACTGAGATGGCAACAGGGTTGTCTTTGTGAAACTAAGAACCATTTTTGTATCGAACTTTGTAGACTAACAGTTTAAGTACAAGTATCATCTAATTATTTTCTCATTACCTTTTTATGTACTTGAAGCTCAAAAATTATGTGCTATCCTTACGATGACACTATTACGTTTTTTATCTCTAATAGGGCAGACTAATGAAAACTTTTAGCCTAATGGTGGAAAAAGGAATCAAAATAGTGATGGGTTGCTAGCCGCATCGTGTTTTTGCTAGGCCAAAATGATCGGCTTTATGATGTATGACACCTTAGTCCTTACCTATTTACCTTATTAGAGTTTGTGAGGGAATTACATTTATATAAAATCAAAGTAAATTTCTTTTCTACATATACACAGTACAACATTATGGAGAAGACAATATGAAATCAATCAGAGACATAAAGACAAATCCGGCCATTACACTAAATGGGGCTTAATCCATTACTAATTCGTATCTGTCCCTAATTGCTAGACAAGACCAGTTTCAGGCTGGCTATGACACATGATCGCTGCAATATAGATAGCAGCTCATAATAACTGGGGTTTATTTATGACATAAGTTGTCTACTACTAACAAATTCAATTTCAATTCAATTGTTTTTATTCGGATAACCATGATCCATGATTTGTTAGTATTACAGTAACTTAAAACTCGTGTTAGTACTTAAATACAGCGTGATTTAAATTAGTTTTACATGTAAATACACGTTTATTTTTTAATAAAAAGTATAAAATAATTCACATATTTAAAAAAAATTAAATACTTACTACAAAACTCAAAAAAAATCGTGTCCATATGGCAAGAACACTGACCGCATTTCCACGTTGGGTCGCTAGTCTAGTTCGATAATTAGAACTTAGACCTCTTTTGCTTCTTTTACACTCATCACTCTCTTGATGCATGCCAGCCGGTTACGGGTGCGTCTGACTTCTTTTTAGGGTCCACTAGGAACCCTTATAGTTTCGTCATGTCCGTCCGTCCGTCCGTCCGTCTGTCTGACTGTCCGTCTGGGCACGTACTCCGCCGCTACTGCACCGATTGTCACGAAAATTGGTGGAGAGATAGATATTGAAGTTCCAAAAGTTTGTTTTTAAAATTATGAAAAAATAATTTTTTTTTCAGCCCCGCTCTCATACAACGAAAAGTGAATTAAAAAATTAAATTGAACTAACCCCAACGTGCTATCGTTGAAAAGGTCTTTTAAAATGCAACAAAAACTGCTTTGAAACTATGTAGATCAAACCCCCCATTCTTGAGATAATCTAATACAAAGTTAAATTTAGAGGTGTCCCCCCACTGTAACTTTTGGAATATTACTAAAATAATTCTGAAAAAAATGTGGTATATACCTCAAAGTATGTACTTTCAATTAAAACCACAGCGGTCTCGGTATCATAGATAGTTATTTTTTAATAAGTCATAAATCGTAAACCGCAATTTACCTCTAGAACTTTTATATTATGTTACTTGCTGCTACAGAACCCTACATGGGCGAGTCCGACTCGCACTTGGCCGCTTTTTAAGAATGTCTGCATCTAGTCGGTCATGGCTCTAAAACGAAGTCCCTTACTATGGGTCTCAAAGAAGGCTGAAGAAAGCTCAGTCAAAAATTAGGAAATTCTTAGGAGAACAAAATTCACTGACATAGCCCACCGGATTAGCTCGTTGAGGTGGCAATGGGTGGGACATATAGCACGATAAACAGATGACCGATGGAGCTAAAAGTTTTTGAATGGCGACCACGTACTGGCAAGCGAAGCGTATGACACCTACTTACAAGGTCAGAAGACCTGACTAAGGTCGCTGGAAAGCGATGCAGGCTTCTTATTTTGGTCATTTCATTCATTCGTCATTTTGAAAATCCTTGGGAGAGGCATATGTCCAGCAGTGGATGTGATGCGGTTAAAATGAATGAATTAATATTTTATCTTATTTATTTTAGAGGTACAATCCAATTTATTTGTGACCCAGAAGATCATTTGCGTTATAAACTTAGGGCCCAGGCTTCACGGCCTATTGGCGAAAGGGCCAGTTGGCTCCGAGCCAGCGGCTCGTAAGAATATGCCATTGAGAACAGCCATCGAGTGGAAAATGACAATATCACGCCCGTTTTGAGCGCGGCCCGATTGCTTTCCAAGATTGTTTTAAATGAATATATTTTATTTGTGTATTTTTATTATTATACCAGACGATCTGTACTTTACTTTCTTTGAGATTTTCTGTTAAGGCTAGGGTTCAAATGACGACATATACACCTTAATTTGACCGAGACCATTGTTGAATTTTCTAATTACGACTATTTAGTTCTTTTGGGGGATTTTAATGCCAATATGTTGGATCCTGGTAAAGACGAAGCTAATAAATTAAATAATTTCTTGAGCTACATGGAACTTCAGCAGGTTGTGACGACTGCCACTCACCTTTCACGTACGAAAAATACTCTTTTAGATGTTGTGTGCACCAACTGCCCGGTTCGCGATGTGACTGTCACTAACATCAAAGGCACCCTTGGACACTCAATGATAAATGTCAGTTTGATGTTAAAAAAGGTCAAAGTTCCGCCGCGATTCATAACTCACAGGCCATTGAAAAGAATTAATGTGGAAGATTTTAATAGGGACCTTCACTCTATTGACTGGGAATGTGTGAAGGAGATGTCTACCGTGGATGAAATGGTAGAAAAATTTAATAAATTAATTTTGAGTCTTTTTGATGTGCATGCGCCATTAATTTCATCCAAAATCAAGCATGACAAGTCTCTTCCATGGGTTACTGATACGATCAAATTTATGATTCAATTACGTAACAAAGCCCATGATACCTACCGTCAGACTAAGTCGGAAGTCCACAAGAGCTACTACAAAGACCTGAAAAACTTAGTTATATCAAGCATTCATAATGAAAAGCGTGCATACTACAACCATATTGTTAATTCTAATACAAGTAACAGTAAAATGTTTTGGAAGAATGTCAAGGAAAAAGTTTTGATGGATTCTGGTAAAAACGAGTGTCTTCCAGAAGAATTTAGTGATCCAAATGACATCAACAATCATTTTTTAAGTATTCCTGGTCCAGATGTAGTTCCTCTGTCGCAGATTACTTATTTTGAGCATCACAGGCATTCCTCTGCATCTTTCAAGTTGCAACCTGTAACTGAGAACGATGTTGCTAGTTACATACTCTCAGTTAAGTCAAATGCATGCGGAAGTGATGGGATCAGCTGAGATATGGTGCTCCTCACATTGCCTCGTACACTAAGTGTTATTACGCATATAATTAATACTTCTATAGTGACAGGTGTAGTTCCTCAGATATGGAAAATGGCGTTGATCACACCTATACCAAAAACGAATCAACCCTCTGAGCTCAAGGACCTTCGCCCTATCAGTATAGTCCCTTTCTTGTCAAAAATATTGGAAAAAGCTGTCAATGTTCAAATGATAAAATATATTGAATCCAATAATATTCTGCCGTCTTTTCAGTCAGGTTTTCGAAAGGGACGTGGTACCGTCACGGCATTGCTTGATGTCACAGATAATATACTTTATAACCAAGATAACGGTCAAGGAACTATACTAACGCTTCTTGATTATTCGCGAGCCTTTGAAAGTCTTAATGTACCCTTGCTTTTGTCTAAGCTTGCGTACTTTGGTTTCGACTCGATGACTATTCATTGGTTTCATAGCTATCTACAACATCGATATCAGTCTGTGAAGCTCTTAAAGGGTGATGGCTCTACTGTGACATCAACTCCTAAACCTGTATTCAGAGGTGTTCCGCAGGGTTCTATACTCGGTCCTTTATTGTTTATAATTTACAGTTCAGACCTTCCTGACATTATTAAGCACTGTCGATATCATTGTTACGCAGATGACATTCAGCTTTACATAGCATGTGAGCCGGGGAATATAACGGAATCTTTACGGAAGCTTAATGAGGATCTTGATAACATCGCTACTTGGTCTAAAAGCAATGCTCTGGTCTTGAATCCTTCGAAATCAAAATTTATGGTATTGGGATCTAGAAACCAGGTCGAAACCATTTTAGCCGATAATCCTGTAGTGAAAATCGCGGGTACTAATATTGAACGCGTAAATGAAGCAAAAAATCTTGGTGTCGTCTTTGACAAGAAGTATATTTGTGAAAAAGCGCGTATAACCCTTTGCGAGTCACTCATCTTATCGAAATTAAATTACGGAGATGTCGTTTTTGGTCCACGATTATTGTACAGAACTCGGCGTCTGTTACAACGTGTGCAGAATGCCTGCTGCAGGTTCATTTATGATATACCCCCGCAGTAGTTATTTATTGGGCTTTTCAACACACGTATCCGTGTTTTGAAAAGACCAATAAATACGTTGAAATTTAAAATTCACTTCATCAAAGGCCGCCCCTCTTTTTCAAAAGTCTCAATAAAAGATATGATATCATGCTTAACTCACCTGTATTTTACTCGAAAGTTTCCACTTCCCGAGGTATATTCACTATCACCTTAAACTATTATTACACGATTAAACCGTAGTGAATGATGGGAAAGGAAAATCTCTCTGTTCTGATACGATGATTATATTGGTTTGCACCAAGAACGATATTTCTACGCATGCTTGACAGGACGCCCTGTCTCCGACAATCAGATATTGCATCACTGGATCAGATTGACTCGTACCTTTCATCCGTAGATTTTAGGCACCCAGTAAGTACAATTCCTTCATATCGAAGTCAGGACATTGGTATTTTGATACCCACTGTAAACTACGCGAAAGATCTATCGCTTTGACGATCATTCTACCTCATGACCCAAGACACGTCTTCGACAGTACTGAGGTATCGCAAACTGGTCCGGATTAGGCTCGTGCTGATGACCCGTAGGTTGTTAGCACCCATTAAATACGATTCCTCAACATTGAAAACTATCGTGAGCGATGAGAAAGAACTTTCGCTTGACGGATATTTAATAGCAAAGTCAACGGGACGTCTGTAGTTGCGAAAGAATTATCTCGTTGCTGGTCCAGATTAGGCTCGTCCCGATCACCCGTAGGTTTTTGTGGGTACCCAGTAAATGAGATCCTTCGCAGACAATGATATCCACCATGACTAATACTATAGATCATCGCTTTATATCAAACCAATTTCATATTCCAAATCACACTCCAGTGAGAATGTTATTTCCCCCCCAAAACCACCACGAGTTTTCAGATCACTTCACATATCATACTAGACAAAATAACTTTTAAACTACATTTTTACACTTTACACAATCACGATCCTTGTACAAATGCGGTTTGCCAATAAATGAACCACGATGTATTAGTGATGTAACATTGCATGGTGTATGGTAGTGATAAACAATCGATTATTCGGTAATCGATTATTGGATATCAAATCATATTAACGTTTAGAGTATTCTGTGTGATGAATTGGTAAACCGTTTAATAGTAGGTAGCATATCTAGTTTCAATTAACACCTTTCCGTTTTTCAAAGAAGTTTACTTGTAAATTGTTTTGCGAATATTTTCTATCGATTCTACCTATGAATATAAATCGAATAAGAGTAACACTATTCAAGCACTATGATAAATTTTGCTAAACCTGCAGTTATGCGCTCCCACGTGAATATTCCTGAGCGTAACATGATAATCAGTGGCGGATTAAGCAAGTGCGAAGTCCGTAGCCAATTATTTTAAGGGGCTCGAGTCACGAGTGTTACGAGGGATGGTGGAGTATATGCAAATCGAAAATGTATGCCTACTAGATTGTACGGGTTATTTTAAGAATTCACAATGCTATACTATCTTAATCTTATTAAATAAATAAATAAGATTTATGATGAAAAAATTCTTGAAACAGCTCTGCTCGCATGGATTTTTTTACCATATCTTATTTCTTCATACACCCAATGCTTAATTCTCTAGGCAGCTCAATGCTAGGTCTAACGAGATGTAGCAATTTAGAATGTAACACCTTTAGCGCGGGGCCCCTTTTTGCGCGAGGCCCGCAGCATTACCTACTCTTGCTATGGTTGCTGTTTTTCGTGTGTGTAAGTGGCCAACACCTCTTGCTGCGGTGTTAATCCAACACTGATGATAATCAATCGTGATAGCGCGTTATGCTAAAAGTAGCATAAGTACATCTACATTGTAAAGACAAAGAGAGGTTCTCAAACATGTACAGTTGTAAAGGATGGAAGTTACTAAGTGCAAATACCTACCTAAAGTAAAATACGAAATATTATTTTAAATTAGAACTACATAACCCTTTTTTGACAGTTGGGTAATAAATTGAAATAACATTTGCGGTGCGCTATTGATAAAGACGGTGTGTTTGATGATCGTGTTACAAAGGAAGTATGAAACATAAAACTTTTGTTTTCGACTTATTATTTCAAAGGAAATAAAATAAAGTGCTTATGTCTTCAATAAAGTGCCTATGTTTTCAAAAATACAGAGTTTGTACACCATTTTGCATTGCATATTGCTAATTGTTGTACGTAAATCATGAGTCTCTTTGGCAAACCTTAAGGTTTACAATACCTGTAAAATAATTGATGATTTGGCTAAAACGCATTATTTAATTCGTTTATTGGTGTGATGCACTCCAAATCAGTCCTATCCAGGTGAAGCTCTACTCAAGAAGTACTGTGCACCGTTTATCTACATACGAAGTCTCTCTGCTCGTAGATCGACCTCATCGTCAATCAGCTGAAAGTTAGCTGTAATTTTCTATCACCACGAGGATCTTCGCACGTACAATCATGTTCGTAAGTTTGTAACTAATGTTATGTTATGCATTTTATTATTTGTGTTAACCTCATTTCATACCTTAATATTTGTGTTATTACTTACTTGCAGGTCTGATTCGGAGTACTATGCGACTAAACGTCATGCCAAGGAGGTAAAAAAACAAAAAATAGAAGAACTTATTGAGACGGATGAAGATAGTGCAACTACTTCTGGAATAAGGTACGTACTTCTTTCTTATCTTAGCTAACCTAAGTTTAAGTGTGATTTTGTGTGATGATATGTGAATTCTAAACTGTATTCCTATATCCACAGTTATATGAATATATAATATTTAGCGTATAAATATTTACAACTGTACGTAGATTATATAACTTACATAATTAATAATTTTTAAAAAATACTCATTTCAGGTTAAAACCAGTGTCTTCAAAGCACGTGAATAAACGTGCAAAAGTCGCGCCTGTAGAATACGGATCAGACGAAGATATTTTACCCAAAAAGTATGTATTAACCTAAAAGTGACTCGTTACCTAATTTTTATACTTCATAATTGTTCTATTTAACCTTACTTACACTCTAATTGACGACCTCTGTGTTTTAGTAATGATCATACCAAGCTATTACACCGGAGGTCCCTGGTTCGATACCAGGTCCTTTTATTTATTATGTGAATTCTAACCAGTATTCCGTTATCCACGGTTATATTATGTTAATGTAATATTTAACGTATAAATCTTAAATAGGTAATTATTAAAAAAACTCGTTAATTTCAGATCAAAACCAGTGTCTTCAAACCACGCGAATAAACGTGCCAAAACTGTGCCTGTAGAATACGGATCAGACGAGGATATTACACCTAAAAAGTATGTATAACGTAAAAATCACTAGGCACTCACTGTATTTATTTTGTTGTACTACGAACTTGTTTCCTAACTTTTATAATTGTAATTCACTCTAATTGACTACCTTTGTGGTTTAGTAGTCATCATGCTAGTGCGGGTTCGATCCCCGGTCAGGTCAAGATGGAAAATGATCTTTTTTCAGATTGACTGTAGTCTTGGAAGTTTATTTACATATGTAATTATATATGTAGTATCGTTGACTTAGTATCCCGTAACACAAGTCTTGCTCTTACTCTGAGGCTAGCTCAATCTGTGATATTTGTCCGTATATATTTATTTATTTATATTTAATTATACCTAAACCTACCTAAACTATCCACCTAAACTACCTAAACTAAACTACATTTAAATAAAAAATCATACTTAGTTAAAATTTTTCTTATCTCGTTTTCAGATCAAAACAAATCTCGAAGCCTACGTTAAAACGGAAGACAACAAGTAAGAAATCGGTTGCGACGCAGTTTTCCGGTGTGTTCGGCTCTGACTCTGAAGAAGAAGCTGTAACCCTGCGCAAGGCTTCTAAAAAAGAGGAACTACAGTCGGTGCTAACGCGGAGGGTTGTTGACGGGGTCTTGCGTCGTACCGCAAGCCTTGATGGCGACATATTTGTTGATTTAAAAGTGTATAACACAGCCGATATCGTCTCTATAGACCCTAAAGAGCGCTGGCAATACGCCGTTTTGGCACTAAAATATCGAGCTGATTCTGACTCTGGCGAATTGAGCCAATTAAAAGACTTTATTAAAAAGTGCAAATCCCGCTTTACAGAAGAGGGAAAGTTTTTTGCTTCTAAGAAGTTTTGATCTTTTTTATCTTTTATTTCTTGTATATGTATGTGTTATGGTCATGGATAATATATGATAATTCAAATTATATTTTTTTTTTCAACCAGTCTACTTGAAAAGTTAATTACGTACATATAGTCTGTTTAAATAATAATTGATAATCACTACAGATATGGCTAACAGAACAGTATACTGCACAGTTTGCGATATATCAGTAAAAAGTAATGCATTTTCAGGTCATTTAAGAAGTAAAATACATAAAAATAATTATTCCATTGAAGTTTGTGACGGTATTCAAAAGATAGGTACTGCATTCAGGAATAGAATTGCTTCTTATAGAGTGCAGCCGATATCCGCTGATGCATGTGTTAACGGTGACGAGAATAATCCTACACAGCCAGCCAGATATTTACACGATTTAATACCTCGTGTGAAAAAGCTATTAGCTGCGAGACAATCCACCTATAATTCTATTAAAGTAAACTTTGAATTGTTTGGAGAATTCAATTTGCCTTCAAAATTAACCAGCGAAATTAAATCGTTTGCTACAGAAAACGTAATATTACATAATAATTATAATTTTAACGATATTTTTTCTAAGGTAATTTATACCATTGTTACAAAGATAGATGAGTTTCAAGAAAAAGATAGTGGTTGGGCTTTTGTACGTAATTTGTACTTAGAAGTAAATATAAACAAATACAATCCCTTGAGAGCTGCGCGCTTTATTGAGTTGCCAAAATGTATAAAGTTAAAACGTGCGTGTATAAATATAAAAAATAATGATGCATTCTGTTTCTTATGGTCTGTAATGGCATCATTATTTCCTGCTAAGAATAATCATCATAGAACATCTTCTTACCCCTGTTATGATAATATTCTCAATACTACGAATATGACGTTTCCTGTTGGCTTCTCAGACATTAAAATCTTTGAGAAAAACAACCGTCAAATTAGCATTAACTTATATGGTATTGGTACCAAGTCAAATATTGTTGGCCCCCTGTACAAGACAGAGCATAAAAGGAAGCATCATGTCAATCTATTATTATTAGAAAAAGGTCAATTTAAACATTATTGCTTAATAAAAAACTTGAGTAAATTACTTAGACCTCAGTTAACAAAACATCATGGGAAAATATATTTTTGTGACGAGTGCATGATTTTTTTTAACACCGAAGAGAGTTTAAATGTTCACGTTTGTAGTGGTGTTCGCACATTATTACCTGAACAAGGCTCTGTAATTCAATTTAAACATTTCGAGAGGATGCAAGATATGCCGTTCGTCATATACGCTGATTTCGAATCTTTATTAGTACCCCATTCAACAAATAACAATGAGCCTGATAAGAAATGTACTACAATTTTACAAAATCATTTACCAGCTGCATTTGCCTATTACATTGTTTGTTCATTTGACCGCTCACGAAATAAATATGTAACCTATCGTGGGAAAGATTGCGTTGCAAAATTCCTCGAACTTCTCGGTAAAGATGTGAAGCAAATACATACCATTTTAAAACATCCCATTTCTATGACTACATTGACGTCACAGGAACAGGAAAGCTTTGAAAAATCCAAATATTGCTTTATCTGTGAACAGTTGTTACTTGACGACAAAGTCAAAGATCATTGTCATCTAACAGGAAAATATCGTGGTGCAGCTCATTCTTATTGTAACCTACAATATCGCTTACCGAAATTTATTCCAGTATTTTTTCACAATCTATCTGGATACGATAGTCATTTGTTTATTCGAGAGTTAGGAGACATGCCAGGCAAAATAAAAGTAATTGCAAAAAATAAAGAAAACTACATTTCATTTACAAAATTTTTTAATACCGGTCGACAAGAATATTTGCCAGTACGGTTTGTAGACTCATTTAAGTTTTTAGGTACGAGCTTGGAAAAACTTGCAGCTAACTTAAATGAAAACGATTTTAAACACTTAGCAATATTTTTTCCAAATAAAAAGCATTTTGATATATTAAAACGAAAAGGTGTATATCCTTATGAATACATGACGAGTTGGAATTCCTTTGAAGAAAATAGTTTACCGGCGCGTAATTGCTTTTATAGTCATTTAACCAATAACATTATTTCTGAATCTGATTATTGTTATGCTCAGCATGTTTGGAAAACATTTGGATTAAAAAATCTTGGTGAATATACAGATTTATACTTAAAATCAGATGTTATATTACTGGCGGATATATTTGAAAATTTTCGACTAACTTGTAAAATTAATTACAGATTAGACCCAGCATTTTACATGACAGCTCCTGGACTAAGTTTTGATGCCATGTTACTCATAACGAAAGTAAAACTTCAACTTATAGACGACTTGGAAATTTTACGTATGATTCAAAAGGGCATTCGTGGAGGAGTGTGTTTATGCTCAACTAGATATGCTAAGGCGAACAACAAATATTTGGCTAGCTACAATCCAACTGTGCCTGACAAGTACTTACTATACATAGATTGCAATAATTTGTATGGTTACGCTATGTGCTCTTATTTACCGTATTCAAATTTTGAGTTAATAACACAAAAAGCTATTGATGAACTTAATATCCTCAACGTACCAGACGATGCGGAGTACGGTTATATTTTGGAAGTGGACTTAGAATATCCAGATCATCTACACGATTTTCATAATGATCTGCCATTTTGTCCTCAAAAATTTATTCCTCCGGGTTCAAAAAATCCAAAGTTAATACCTAATTTATACGACAAATTTTATTACGTTATCCATTACGTACATTTGAAAACTTGCATTCGACATGGATTGCTGCTAAAAAAAGTTCACCGAGTAATAAAATTCAAACAACATCCGTTTTTAAAACAGTACATTGATTTGAATACCAAATTACGTCAAAAAGCCAAGTCTGCATTTGAGCAGGATTTTTTCAAATTATTAAATAATAGTGTTTTTGGGAAAACATTAGAAGATTCTGAAAAAAGAGTAAACGTTCACTTAGTTAATCAGTGGACTGACACTAAAAATATTACTAAAAAATCTTATACAGCAGAGCATCTTATTTCACGACCTAATTTCCATAGTTGCACTATTTTTGCAGAAAATTTTGTGGCTGTACAAATGAAACCAGAGTCGGTTATGTTGGATAAGCCTATTTACATAGGATTTACAGTTTTGGAGATATCTAAACACCATATGTATGACTTTCACTATTCTATCATGAAACCATTCTATGTCAACAATTTAAAGCTTTGTTATACAGACACTGACAGCTTGTTATATTGCATAGAGACAAAAGACGTATATAAAGATATAAAATTATATTTTCAATCATACTTTGACACCAGTAATTATGAGAAAAATAATCAGTATAATATTGTTTGTCAGAACAAAAAAATTCCTGGGTTGTTTAAGGATGAGTTTGGAGGTCAACTTATTAATGAATTTGTGGGTTTGAGATCAAAGCTTTACTGTATTAAAACACAGGATAAAGAAATAAAAAAAGCTAAGGGTGTGAAGAAATCCGAAATAAAAACTCTTAATTTTAAAGATTATAATAATGTGTTGTTGTATAATATATCTTTGAAAAAAAGGAATGTAGTGTTTAAATCTCTAAAACATGAAGTATTCACTCAAGCTATCGACAAAATAGCTTTATCTTCAAACGATGACAAACGTATAATATTAAAAGATAAAATAAGTACCATATCCTGGGGACATAAATCTAGGTTTTGAATTAGACTGGTTGAAACTAAAATATAATTATATAAGAATTTTGGAATATGATATAGATATAATTAGATTACACTATAAAATAAATATATGTGTTAAATAAATTTTCATAATTTGTTAATGTATCATGTATAATGAATGATGTACATTTATATGTTCTCATCAATGATGTTTTTTTCTATGGTTCCCTGTCTTCAACTATTTACTATCTTATACATAACATGTTTAGTAATAGATAGATAAGTAAGTCTTAGCATTTGATTATTAATTAACATGACCTTTATGCATTTTAATAAAAATCAAAATGAAGTTAAAAAAACTTGTTTAATTTGTTAATATGTCCCTCCTTCAATAATCCGATAGATATACATTTTCATTCTATCTGTGGTTGCTATCAAAATCTTAATGCAAACAAAATATCACAAAACAAAATAAAAAACAAAAATTAATAATTCGTTTCAATTTAATATGGTGGATAGTATATTGCCATCTAATTAATAATTTTTGTGATGAAAAGTTTGTGATGTATATGATACTTAAAACTAGATAACATCCAAGACCCAAGGAATTTTTAAAAATATCGTTCTACACCATGCCTTGGCTGGGAATCGAACCCAGAACCTCGTGGCGGGTGAGCATGGTAACCGTAACGCCACAGAGGTTGTCGAATGAAAGACTTAAAATTAGAATATGATTGAGCCTGATATGAAATATGATAGCTACTGTATTGATATACCTGCTAGTTACAAGGTGAACATCATGTACAGACATGTCTATTCCTGTTTATTTAGTTTTGCGAGGAACAACCTGTTTTGCAATATAATCAAATGTTATTTATAAAAGACTTGTTCTGTTTGTAATGGTTTTTCAGTCGTATATTGAACAGCCAAACTGCGATACATCATCTGCTGCATCAACTCACTACATCGATTCACTGCTAGTGCTTCAATTTTATAACTGAATGTAAGAAGACATATTTTTCATTAATAATGCCTAACCGATAAAGTATTTAAAAATATTATTCTTGGTATTAGTCACTTCATTTATATTTTGTTCTTTACAGATCATGACGGACTCGCAAGAGACTTGCATATTGTGCTCACAATACGCTCAAGATCCCAACGAAGACGCTGAAGAATGCTTCCAAGGATGGAGAAATCGGATTGCAGAGCTAAAGAAAATAGAAGAAAAGAAAGAAGCTGCAAAAAAGAAAAGTGGAATATCATCCTCCTCTTTTGTTATCAGCAAAGCAAAGAAAGGCATAAGAATGATAAAAATTCAGGTGTTGGATTTGGAAAACGAAGCTGGTAGTTATTCTTCATCGCAGTGCAGTGATGGTACTGAAAACGTGATACTTAGTGCGCAATATGTGATGAGTGATACTTTTGATGAAATTATGGACCTGACTGAAAATGTAATTAGTAAAATTAGTAAAAAGCTAACTAGTGATAACTTTTGATTGTAAAATATGTATATAATAGTTTAAGAAAATTTATGTAAGTATATAAATTAATTATTATTTAGATTTTAATTTTTTTTTGTGTAATTCTAATTATGGTTATTTAAGGTTTTGTTAAAGAAATAAAATTGTTAAATGGTAATGTAAATAATATAAATTATGGGTGTTAACTTAAATATAAATAGTGTATAGCTTAGTACCTATATCTTGGAATAAAAACTTAAATATGTAAGTAGAGTTAATTTCTCCTTGTAACTTAATTTTATGTAGTTAATATGTGTGTATTCATGAAAATTGTATTTTAAATTAAAATAAATATTTTGTATGTTATAAGTTTGTATATAACTCTAGAATTTATTAACTAATGAATAAAAAACGCTATAAATTTATCTTGCTTTATTATTATTCATAAACATGAAATATATTTACAAATAATTTATAAAAATACACTTTTTTCTATCATTAACTTCTTTACACATACAACATAAAACAAAAAAAAAACTTGATTTTACCTTATATCATGACAAAACTAAATATTTTCTAAGTACCATTTCTTTATACAAATAGCATTTTTTAGTGCACAAAAGTTCTTATGACTTAAACAATTGAAGTTACATTCATTTATGCAATAAGTTTGATATAACGTTAAAAAATTAGGACTACCCATATTTTCGATATCTAATAACACACACTCTTCACACAGTTCCTTTATCCATTTCTGTTTCTCAAAACCTTTCATTACAATAGTTTTGTTTTGCATTATTGGTGTAATAATTCTTTTAAATTCTCTAGAATCAATATGACCCTCACTCCAAGTGATCCCTCTCTGTCTTTCAAGGTATCGAACGGTCTTCTTTTCTTTCGTAGATAATGAAGTATATGCATATGGAGGTTTAATTAAAAAAACTTGAGTGAACTCCTCAGTAGATAATGCAAACTCTTTGATAATAAATTTATTATAGCAATCCTTGAATCCTTGAACATCAACGAAAATAATCGAGTTCATGATAATTTACGAACAATGTTGCTCAGAGGTCTGTATTCGACTATACAGTCATTCAAAATTAGACAGTATGCTGATGTCTGATCTGGTATCTCTTTATCACACTCTAGTTCGAGGCGAATGTTGATCACCGGTCCTGATTTAATATTATCGTTCTGTCTAGAACAGTCTATCACGAATAATGGTGCAAAAGTTTTAAACTCTTGTGCAGTCAACAATGCGTTGCATGGGCGGTTGTAATAAGACTGCTGAAAATTTACATATTGCTCGTATATTAAAGCATAGTTATGATATGAAAAGTTGGTGTTGTAACTTTCGTACGGGTAATATGTAGAGTTTAAAAAAACTTTGACATCTCGAACATTGCAGTGATCGAACCGAGACATATCATTCATACCGTTGTTCTTTCTGTTTGTTTGTAATCCTAAAATGACATATCTTGGTTTTTCAATTTGTGACGAAGTTTTAATTGACCAAGTGTGTTTTGTAGTCTTTGGTAACAAAGGATACTCATAAAGGTCCCAGTTTCTATACACTAATTGAATGGGTCTATCTTTTTCAAGTATTTTAAGTAAATTAATTCTTTCTCTATCTGATACTTTAACGTGAGGAACTCGCCATACAATCTTTTTTATGTCAATACTTTCAACCTTTTCGCCAGTGTTTAGCTTTAAAGCATTAAGGTTAGTATTACTTCGTAACAACACAAGTTCGTGTTTGCAATTGAGAATTATTTTTTTATAATCTTCTGCAAAACCTAGTATATTGCTGAGAGGTATTGACGCAGCAAAATGACCTGCAATTTCATTTTTTGTACCGTGTATATCCCAACCCCACGCTCTCGATACCTTCGCCTCGTCTGCGTTCATAGACACCAGTGCTTTCATAGTAGTAGTTATACCAGCATTCTTCACTTTGTCTATTTCAATACCGTTCAATTCATATCTTATATCTTGAAAAAGGAATAAAAGGGGGTTGTTGGTAAAATGTACTGCTTGAGCTGCTTCTTTCTTCTCAACATTGATAACATTTACCACAGCTTCAACATACAAGGTACTTGCACATGGAAGCACATATAAATCTTGTTGGTTTATAGGTATCCGAATTTCATCATTTATATTGAAAGTAGTGGTATATGGCTTGTAAGAATGAATTTCTATGCCGTCTATGGAGTTATCATAAGCAGGTGGGTTAGTTATATTTAAAATACTCATTTTAGTAATCCAATCGATTTGAGAAAATGTATATTGGCAGCTGTCAATTTCTTTTTTTTATCACTAGTATGTGTAGTCTTCTTGATTGCTCGATGGGTACTAATCTTTTGAATACATGTAGTAGTGTATTTATTGTAGTCAATCATATTTTCTTTAAATGTAAGTACAGTTGAATTTGCTCACCGCAAAAATTGATTAAATCGTTATTTATATCCAATATTCTAATATTTATACTATTCACTGTGCTTCTATTAACAGGAAAATAAATCGTATTTTTTGGAATTTCTATTAGTCGATAGCCTGGAGGAACATTCAAAGCAAATTCGTGAATTATATGACTTGATTTTCCATTAATGTAGGAACCTCCAGTAATGTCACATTCAACTCGGAGCACAGTTGTAGGTAGAATGTTCACTGGCAGTAAAGACTTGTGCCATATATCCTTCATCAGTAAAGTCTTACTGTAACCCAATAAAGGTCCAATAGAATTTTGTTTTTCAAAGTGAATATCCTTAGAGCAGAATATCGAGAGCTTCAATGTATTATTGTTGCACAATAACTTGAAAACACAATTCTTTACTTTTGATTGTATGAACTCGCTGATGTCTTGGAGTTCATACGCTCCTTCAGGAATTTCAACCACTTCGTTAATGCCGTAATAAAATTTATTATTTGTATTTGTTACATTTGGTATAGAATTAAAAGTAGAAAAATGTAAAAGAGAGCACTCGTATTGACCATCAAGTTCCAATGGAGGGGAATAGTTCGTTGTTAGTACTGAGCTGTTTCCAGTTATAGACAGAGTGAAAGACATTTTTGAAATGATGTTTTATTCAAACGTAATAACTAATATATACAATATTGACACCAAAAGTCTTGCAAAAATTTTAAACATAAATGACCACAGATCACTGTATCAAAGTTTTGAAACCTAGTATAATTATAATTTATATCACTAACATTCAAATATTTCACCAATTCATTGGGTGGTCTTAAATTTCCAAAACTATCGAAATATTCACAATAATTATTAATTTTTGCAAAAGCTACCCAGTGTGTTCCATTATTATTGTGACTGTCTAAGTTTAATATTCCACACTCTATCTGTTTTGGTTTACGTGGCAATCTATCTCTCATATACACACCACGAAAGTAGGGAATATTTTTAGCGTATTTAATAATATCGATATTCGTAAGAGCACGTTTGGGTAGCCTGCTTATTAGTTTTTTTTAGATTTCAAAAATAGTCCACTTCCTTTTTTATATGGCTTAAGATAAAATCCTTTTCCAAGCGCAATAGCCTCCATAGTTTTGTTATGACGTTCAGATTCTTTAAAATTTTGTTGAGCTATTTTACAATCATTTACAGTTTTAGCTATACCAGCCGCACCTCCTGCCAAAGCGCCTAGTGCTGATAAACCCGCAAAAATTGGTATCAAAGGTAAAATCCCGCCTGTTTTAGGGATTGGTATTATTCTTGGTAAACGAACGTGACATGTTTTAGGAAACATTTTTTTTGCCGCTTCATAAGCATACTTAATAACAGTTTTGTTATCCTTTGATTTCAGTTTCTTTATTTGTGAACGTATTTTTGACACAATGGTTTTAAATTTTTTTATTCCGGCACCTGTTTTTAATTTTGCTTTCATGACTTTGTTTACTACCCACGATGCTAACTTTTCTCCTTTGCCAGCGTCTTTAGAATGTAATCGCTTCTTAGCCATTTTCATAAGCTGTAAATCAGCTTTATGACGAACGGAGAGGTCTGGATTGTTATATGCAATATCGTGGTATTTACAAGCTTCGTCTAATTTGTTAACACCTTTATCACCTCTCAATAATCTTTCTTGTAGCCTAGTGCCTGGTCCACAATAGTTGTAACCTGGTAAGTGAAGCTCAAACGGGATATTGTTTATCAAGTTATTGATCAGTCCACCTCCTCTCATAATTTTTTACCTAATGAGCAAAATACTAGATGCTAACACTTATATGTATTATGATACAATTGAATTTCTATCTACCCAACTGTTTTCTGAGTCAGAGAGCCCTAACCATTTGACAAACAATTTATTGCCTTTTTTCCTAATAATTTTTTCGATTAAGTATATATTCGGGTATTTCGTTTTTTGTAACTCTTCTTGATAGAATGAACCCAATATATTTTGTTTTCGTTGATCTTGTATTAAATATGTAACTGGTTTAGTATTATTTACCGTTTTAATTATAAAAATTTCTGTAGACCAATTAGGCGTAAAACCTTTTGCAAAACTACTCTTGAACTTACTTATTCTAACGTGATCACCTATTTTAAATTTATTTTTGGTTAATTTACAACGTTTCTCTTGGAATTTTTTAATGTTATTTTTCACTAGGTTTTCATTTTTTGTATTTACATCTACTGGTTTAAACTTAGTAACGCTATGTGTTTCATTGTTATACGAAAACAAAACGCCGTTTATAGTTTTTCCTATCCATTTATAGTTACCATTATAACTAAAACATTTATACAATTTAGTCTTCAATGTTCTGATTAGCCTTTCCACAATTGAAGCTTTTTTTGTTGAATACGATGAATAATGGTTAATTTTCATTAACTGCATTTGTGTTTGAAAAACATCGTTATAAAACTCTGTGCCTCTGTCAGTTTGTAGGTTTTTAGGGATACGACCACTTTCCCTTATAATTTGAGTAAATGCTAAAATAACCTCTTTCTTTGATTTTGTTTTCAAAGGAATCATCCAAGCATATTTTGAGAAACCATCAATGACAGTTAAAATGTACGCGTATCCATTATTATACTTTTTAAATGATTGAAAGTCGGCAAGGTCCGCTTGCCATAAGTCGTCCATTCCTTTCAAGATCACATTACGAGATCAAAATTTTTGCGTGCTGATCTATGAATTTCATCTACCACTTGCAGTTTCGCCATTTTGTAGTTTAATAATTTTATCGATGTAGTCTTTAGTATAAAACTTTTTTTCAAACTGATTGAGATTATTTATCACATCCTCTTTTATTGCCTTTATATGAGCTGTTATTTCATCAGCAATCTTTTTATCCACATATTTTTTATTCACCACATCATCATGTGCCACAGGTTCTGGAACTCCTCTCAATCGAGATGATTTTAAATCAAAATCTCCGTTTTCCGATCTAAGTAGGTGATTTGTCGAACAATCTAGTATTTCTGACAAACGCAGTCTTTTATGAACATGGTGACCAAATTTATCAACATTCATTTTGAACTGAATTCGGTCGCAGTGAAATAATAAATGATCTAAGTATGATATGCGGTTATGAATTTATACTACCATTTTCACGTAGTTCTTCTATGATTGAAATTATTTCGTTACCCAGACCAGTGTTTCCGGCATCTTTAGAAGCTATTAATAATTTTAGCCTATCCACTAATTCGTTAGGGTCATCCCAGTAAACGTAGTCAGTATTTTTTTTATATTTCTTTTTAAGTATTAAACCTTCTCCAGCGCTGATATCATCAACATTACTGGTAGAAGATGTCGAAGGCTTTCGCAGTCTAAAAAGCGGTTTAATGATACGCAAGTACTTCCGTCCTTTATTAGATTTAATTGGTTTACTGGGATCAAAGTCTCGTCGATGAGCATTTGTGTCTAATAACATGGTTTTATATTCTTGACAGTCATTTTCAGTCACCACATCCAAATTAGGTATTTTTTTTAACAATAGCTCCTGCAACCCTGGTGTAATTTGATAATCACGTCCTGCTACAGATATAATATTTTGATCGTTTATATGCACACGTGCTGAACCCATCATTAATTTACCTCGTTCTCGTCTAACACCAAAAGGTACATCATTAAATATTTCGGAGGAAAGTGACCAGGACGAAGTATTTTGACTAGGACTAGGTATTGACTCAACAGTTCTAAACGATGTATTACTGGTATTGGTAGAGTCTCTAGATTTTTCTAAACTAATATCTTCATCAGAATCATCTTCACCACATTCATCTTCAGAATTTTGTTGAAAAATATTATTCTTAAGAGTTTTGTTAAAATGCGATTGAGGCGATTGAATATGATGATCCTTTGCTTCTTTTGATTTAATTTTATGGTCCCCATCCTTAATCAACTGATGCATTGGGTCAGTAACAGGTCTAAAAACTGTATTCAAAACATTTTCATTATAGGATTCCATACTTTTCATATCTTTGATTTTCTTTTTAACAGCTTCTGCTATTTTAACTATCTGAGTCTTCAACTCTTTTTCCATTTTGAACTTGATGAATATACGTTATTTTCTTAGTATGGTAATAGTTCAACTGAAGATGATTATCGAATAAATCTTCTTATATGCTCGTATTTTTATCCTCATCAAACAAGATAAAAGTATCAAAATTCTTCCTGTAACAGCCTTTATTCTTTATACAATCTTTATTGATTACCAAATAGGTATAGGGTTCGCTCCATACTTTTGAACACATTTCTCGAAATTTGGACCACGACATGTCAGAATTAACGTGTTCATCATATACATGATGGAGGTTCACATCATCCTGTTTGAATAGTATTAAAAGGTTTGCGTTGTCTCTTACTAGCTGTTTAGGTATCTTACTGTACGTTTGATTCAAGTAAAAACAGTCAATAAATTTATGTCTACCCATTGCGAAATAATCCCTCATATTGGACTGATTCTCACATGCGACATCATCAAATATTATTACTGAGTGTGATTTTGCATCGTGAGGACTTAAAACAAGTTCATTATCTTTATATTTTACAAATGATACATCTGGCACTAAATTAAGAACATTTTCTAAAAACACATATTTCGGTTGATACAATGTTTTTGCATAAAGATAAACATTTTTAAAACGTAAACCATTTTCATGTAATAGAAGACCTATGATTAAATTAGTTTTACCACAATTCGAGGGACCGCAAATAATACATCGAATAGTATTAGGTAGAAGGTCACCATGTCGAGAAACATCTGCTTTTTCCTCTGGACATATTCTACTCAATTGTAAAGTTTGAGATTGTTTAACGAATTTCATCCTTTTAACCACTAAGACAGTTTTTGATTGAATGTTTTTTTATATGTTAAGCAACGATTTATATATATATCGAAACAAACTGACTCTGTGATATGATATAAGTATGTGATTCAGTTATAATTTTGATCAGTTATTGTAAAGTAGTTCGGAAAACAGGGTATCAGCTATTTCAAAATATCTACCTGTTCATCGAATCAGTTGACATGTCATTGAATATTGGGGATCACGTGGATATTGTAATCATGTATAAGAGAAAAATATGTGGCATTCGCACAGTGAAAATGACTATCACCGGATCAGTTGACACATCTTTGAATATTGGAGATTACGTGGATATAATAATTACTTCTGAGAAAGTACTTGGTCTTCACATAGTTAAAATTATAAATTATGAGCAATATGATGCTATTCTAATACCTTCGCAAAAATACACTACATTATGGTCTAAAATTCGATTGGAAGTCACCAGAATAGATGGAAAAGAAGTAGACCTGACTGAAGTGGAAGATGCGTTTCCAAAAATGCTCATCGACATAAAATGCGACTGGAAGCCCAAATGGATATAAATATAGTAGTTCTGACTGAAAGTGTAACGAACTGACCCAAAAGGGGCGGAGGGCCTTTGTTAAAGTGAATTAGAAAGCCCAATTAAGTATTTAAATTTCAACGTATTTATTGGGCTTTTCAGAACACATAAAGGATGTGTGTTCTGAAAAGCCCAATAAATACCTACTCCCCGCGGTCACATATTACACCGTACCTGAACCGGGTCTCCATGCTGAATATGGAGTCGCGCAGGCAGTTACATCTGGCAACCCTTATGTTTGATGTTATAAACATAAAAATTCCAGACTATTTATTTGAAAAAGTAAAATTCCTAAATGCTCGGAATGTCCCTCGCGCTCTTAGACCCCCGTTAGCTATTTATAGGCATAGAACGGTAGCATTTACTGGTAGTTTCCGTCACCAGGCGACCAAGTGCTGGAATGATATTCCACCTCCTATTAGAGTTCTCAGGTCAAAGCCAATTTTTAAAAAACAAATTAAGGAATTATTGTTGAAAAAACAGAGATTGGTCGCTTAGGTGACGAACTACGCAAATCGTAATCATCACTTTCTCTTTCTCTACTTCTTACTTTTCATGTTATTTATGTTCAATGTTTCTTTTTCACGCTCTTAATTCCAACACGTCTGCACTTTATTCTTGTATTTTTTCTTCTCTTTTTATAACTTTTTATTAATTAATCACTCGTTCGACAGGCTCACGTGTTACTTGATGGTGATGACAGAAAATCAGCGTTTGCTCCTTGAGCAAGTGTATAGCTGAGTCACTGCCTTTTTGTGTCACTGCGGTACCTACACCGAATGTCGACGTATATTGTTTATATTTAGTGTTAATTTATTTATATTATGTGTGTGCCTCAGTAACACAAATAAAGTATCTATCTATCTATCTATCTAATTGGTAAATAATGATTAGGGTTTGTTGGATTTTTTTAAAAATATTACTTAATAATCTAAATCTCAGGGTAAATACAAGGTGGAAGGGACATAAAGTAACTATCACCAGGCCTGTGTCACTCCCCGTTTAGGTATCGAAAATGTACCTACATTATACCTACCTACAGCCAGGGCAAGTTGGAAAATGGCCTTTTTAAAATTGTCCTGGGGCTTGGGTGTTTATCTATATAATGTATTTATCATAAAATATAGTATAGATAGATATAGTATCCCATAACACAAGTTTAAGGTAAAATAGTAGCATAAGTGGCGCCCTCAATTGAAATAAATTGTTTGAAACTAAATATGGTGATATTTAAAAAATTGATTTGTATCAATGTCTGAAAAGACCTTCAAACTATTTTATGAATAACCTTTGAAATTATTACTAATAGTCCGTCTAGTTTTAAGTTTTAAAACTAGACGGACTAACAATATTACTTTCAAAGGTTATTCATAAAATAGTTTAAATGTCTTTTTTGACATTGATACAAATCATATTTTTAAATATCACCATATTTAGTTTTAAACAATTTATTTCAAATGAGGGCGCCACTTATGCTACCACTTCACCTTAATAAACTTACTTTAGGGCTAGCTCAATTAGTGTGTTTTGTCCCTATATATTTATTTATTATTACTAAGCGCGCAGGCGGCCCCTCCGGGTGGTAAATTCAGTAATACGAATTATTTATCCAGAGTAATAAGAATGAAATTGGCTTGCAATAGATGTCTAGGTATTTAGACGAACGACGTCAGCTAAATTAAACCATATCGCTAGCCACATTGAGTAGATATTTCTTTGAATTTCTTTGCTGAGTGAGACTTCTGTACGTTAGTATTATTTATTCTGTGCTATCACCACCACCACCATCTACACGCTCCCCATCCAGCTCATCATATCAGCCACAGGAAGTCCACAGCTGGTCTCCCCCAAGGATTTCCAAAACTGAAACTGCCCCCTCAAGCTAAACGTAATATTTATGTCTTATGACCTTACTTTTCTATATAATTTACCTAATAAGTATATAATTGTAATATACCTACATACAAAACAGATATAAAAAAATATATTTTCCGTGACATAAAAATAAAATCGGAGATAAATCTAACTCGTGAAAGCCTAATTCCCTAAACAAGCGGGCTTTGTTAAACAAACAGACAAACGTGGAGATTAACTTTACGCTACAACCGGGTTTCACAAATAAACATGCAGTTTCCCATGTGTTAAGCCTTCAGGAGCGATGTGCGTTTATCGACCGATAACATCGCATGCAAGTTTGCATTTTTTTAGTCTTGCGTTCTTCACATAGGTAGGTGTTTGTATGGTGACTTTAGAATAAAATTAAAATTATTCATACATACATACATACATACTATCACGTCTTTATCCCTAATGGACAGAGCATATGCAGATAGAGCATTTTGAGTCTTGCGGTTCCAAGCAGACAGAGCCCAGGGCTGCAAGGTCACTTTAAGCATAATGGTGGGCGAGAAAGTGGAAGAGATCGCTTTAACCGATAAGACCGCCTATTATACTCGTACTCACCTAATATAAAATTATTTTAAGTTCTCTGTATTATATTTTTTGGTGTACAATAAAGAGTTTTTCTATTATTTTTTTCTAAAGTGGAAAAAGGAAGGAAAGAAGGACAGAAAGTGATGGGTTGCAATCCATCGCCTATTTACATGATTCGCATTTTGATCTATTCCCTCGATCGGCTTCTATGATCTGCGCGGGAGGAGAGCAATAAGCAATACCTACTTCTTCCAGTTATTAAAGCTAATAATATTATAAAGCGGAAGAGTTTGTTTGTTTGTTTGTTTAAACGCGCTAATCTCAGGAACTAATGGTCCGATTTGAAAAATTCTTTTTTTGTTGGGTAGTCCATTTATAGAGGAAGGCTTTAGGCTATATAACATTCCGACAACCACGCGAACGAAGTCGCGGGCACAGCTAGTTAAAGCTAATCTCTTATCTTTGGAGCAACTAATCACATCCATCTCTCGTTATCTAAAACCAATTCTTTTACACTAGGTGGAACATGAATATGTTCTCTTAGTTTTTTAACAGAAACTAGAAGCTTTTGATATGTGTGTGGTAGTGATGGAACGGATAAGCTAACTTGAAAAAAATTACAAATAAGGAGGTCCTGAAAAGAGTAGGAGAGAAAAGGTAATACACCTTTTCTCTCCTACTCTTTTCAGGACTAGATATAGATGAGGAAAGATGTTAGGTCATCTGCTAGGGCACGACGATTTCATAAAGACTGTCATTGAAGGCGAAGAAGGGAAAAGAGGACCAGGAATACCGACGCATCGCTACATGAAGTAGATAAACAAGAAGGTAAACGGCATGTCGTACAGCGCAGTAAACAGCTGGCGAACGAGAGAGAAATGGAAGATATTAATCCACCGACAAGAGCATAGGCTCTAATATTAATAGATATAGTTGTTTAATTAAAAGGCCTTCAGTCCTATCTCTCTTCTTGATTCTATTTTTCTCTCCACTTTAAAAAACTCATCTTGCCTAATTAAGTGCCCTATCATTAATATTATTAGATTAATCATCTCTCTTACGTTTGCATTTATCTCCAACAAGTGGAAGAGGCCCAGGGCCAAAGTAGGCTCTGAGCCTCTGTATGTCTATACGCTGCGAAGCTTGCGGCTTCAAATTTCTACACACTTTATGTGATACCGAATGCATAAAATCCGAAATAGTCGTTAATAACTTAAACTAATACAAACAAAAAGAAAACACTTATCTATACTAATATTATAAAGCTGAAGAGTTTGTTTGTTTGTTTGTTTGTTTGTTTGTTTGTTTGTTTGTTTGTTTGTTTGTTTGTTTGTTTGTTTGTTTGTTTGTTTGTTTGAACGCGCTAATCTCCGAAACTACTGGTTCGAATTGAATAATTCTTTTTGTGTTGGATAGTCCAGTTATCGAGGAAGGCTATAGGCTATATAACATCACGCTACAACCAATAGGAGCAAAGATATAGTGGTAAATGTGTAAAAAACGGGAGAAATTATTTCATCTTTGAAGCCTTCCGTTGCGTGCGCCGTGAAAACGGTTCAAGATACACAAAAAATATGTATTAAAGAATAATAGCTCTTTTAATGATCTAAAAAACAGTCCGCGATATTATATGTCTATCTTTTAAGATTAACTCACAAAAACCGTTTTTATGGTACCTAATTTAGTCGAAATAATTTGTTTAAGTTGTATCAACATAATAATATTAATCTTTATTCAAATAAATATGTTGTTGGTTAAGAGTACTTCATCTATACTAATATTATAAAGCGGAAGAGTTTGTTTGTTTGTTTGTTTGTTTAAACGCGCTAATCTCAGGAACTAATGGTCCGATTTGAAAAATTCTTTTTTTGTTGGGTAGTCCATTTATAGAGGAAGGCTTTAGGCTATATAACATTCCGACAACTACGCGAACGAAGTCGCGGGCACAGCTAGTTTTTAATAACACTATAAAAATAGGTCTTTTCCTACACAAAGCCCAATCCACGACAATAACAATAACCATGCGTCATCATTACGCGGTTTTAATTCCACTATCGAGGGCAACCCTTCTGTATGGCCACTATTCTCATAAAAAGGCTCGGCAAGCCGTTACATAGAAACTCACTTACAAAACCTCCTTCAGCAGCAACAATATCTTGAGGAATTTATAAGTAACGATACGACTTCTTGCTAAGATGAAAATGTGATATTTACGGATTTAAATTATAATGGAAATGTTGAAATAGTTTTTATTTTTTGATAATTTTTTTGTTTAAGGGGTAGATTATTAAAAAATATATTGTTTACTTATTTTTCTTTTCTCTAATAAGCAAATAATGACGAAGATACAGTGCATCTAATTTTTTTTTTTTACATATATTAAATGTTTTAGTAATATATAAGTCAATGCTCAAGATAAAAAATCGTACCCTGTAAATGACCATAACCCTTCAGACTCACCATCAGTCATATTTCCGAGTGAATGCTATTGTTGTCGGATTAACCATAGTGGCAGAGGTTTCCGGACAGTCAAGGTCGTTTCTTGTCCCATTAGCTTGACAAATTGTATCATTTTAGACTTTTCTATAGTACCTATAGATTATGTGATGAGGCAGATACTTACCCAAGTTCTTTCATGCTGGTCTGGAAGAAAAGCAAAAACTTAAAATGTACCAGCTGCTTCTCTACCCGTGCAGATCGTAGAAGGCGATTGAGGAAATAGGCGAAAATTCTAATCTTGTTAATAGGTGATTCTGTTGATGGGTTGCTAGCCATCACTATTCTGATTCCTATTTCCACCTTTTGCCCACCATCACGCTAATAGTGGCCTTTGAGTCTTGCGGCTCTGGGTTCTTTCTGCTTAGAGCCTCAAGACCCAAAATGATATATGATATTATGAATGTATGTATGTATGCAGATACTTAACAGTATCAATAAAATAAATCGTTGGGTAAAAACGGATGCCAACTTTAATAAGTTTTTATAAAAAAAAACCACTTTTTGTACGAGCTTTTATAGTGAGACCAAAGGTCTTGTCAACACAAAACAAATAAGCCCAAATTCGATGGGGTTCCGAAGTTTCAATACAGAGTTCCTATGGCCACCTTCCAGCTCCATCATCAGATCAGCTCCAATCATAATATTGCATTGTCACGCGATATACATATGCGCGCAGAATTTCAGTTCATCAGTTGAAGATATCTGCTTCAAAATTGAGTTGCAAGATTCCACCCGAACAAACATAGTTACATACATAGCAAGTTAAATAAAAGCTTGTAAAATAGTCTTCAGTCTATTTGACAGAGCGGGCAAGTATCTCACTTTACAGACTGGCCGAAACCGTTTTCGGCCAGTTTGCGACCTGTAAGCGAGAACAGACAAACGGACAAAACCATTTTTGTCCGTCTGTCTGTTCTCGCTTACACGTTCCATGATATATTTAATTTATTTAGTCGATCGCGGTTTTTGATTGAGAAAGAAATAACGGAACTTTGCTGTAGCGTTATTTATGGACGGAGTTCAATCTAATTTAAGAGGCACACTAAGGACTTTACACTTCACAAGATGTTGAAAAAAATTTAAAAGGGGAATGGAGGGGGGTACTTGTGGAAAGTTTGCTGTAGCGTTATATATGGACGGATTTCACTGAAATGGCATTGCTAAGCCAGCGGAAAGGGGAACGTGTTGATTATTGCATCGTAATAAGAGCTTGCGAGGTCTACTGTTCTCACAGAATTCTCACAAAATCACTACCTAGTTATTATAACAAACAACTTCCTATAATACTCATACAGATTAAGCATCCCACGGGATTAAAAATGTCTTGAGTCCCTAAATAGCATTTTAGGGACAAAGACATAGTTTTTCGAATAGATGAGACGAAAAAAATATGTTAAAAGCACTTTTCACTAAAGCCCCATCCCAAACAATCGGAAAGAGGATCAAGACAAGTTGGGAAGTTAACGCGCTCGTACGAACAAAACAGATTAACATAAATCAAAAGGCCGGTCGTATGCAGGGAGATAGGGAAAAATATTCTGCTTTGAAACGGACTCTTTCACATATATATATGTATACAACGTGAAAGGGACATACCCGTAATAAATCGAACCACAGGCTATATCTAGATCTAAATCACGATCTAGTATTATATAATTACTAGTTAATACAAATAGCCCGGGCGGCATCACACTTTTGTATGGAAATGCCGATTTTTTTTTGTTTTCTGGCTGTTATTTTAATTTCATTACACTATAATGTTCTAGTATAGACCGTGGTTCGATTTATTACGGGTATGTCCTTCCACGTTATATATGACGACCTCCGAGGCTTAGTGGAAGGCACGTAAAGCCTTTGGTCCCGGCTGTCATCGTGGTATGGCACTCGTCAAGTTATGTCAGATGCCTTTAGGCAGCTTAAAAAATAAGACACCAGTGTTGGCTACTTGCACACAAAAAAAACAAACAACTGCATCTCAAATCCTTAAAAACCTCTATAAAATATAGGTATATAAAATCTATTGTATCAACAAAAGTTCATCATGACTCTCCACACCAACCCTTGTCTATCACCCTTTGTGTGCAATTTCCCGCGTGACTGCAATTCCCTTCGCGATGCATCCACATGCATTGTGTTTTCAAAACTGCCAGTTTCGGAGTGACGTCACTGGAATATAAATCAGTTCCCTGTTTCATACAGTCAAATAATTTTCAAAATTGGTGCTACATTTTTAGAATTTAAATAAAGGCTTTTTAGCCTGTTTGTCAATTCTAGTCGACACAGTTATGAATTTAAAATATTGTTTTAGTAAATAGAGTATGAATACAATATAGACGAGACGAAATGACAATAGAGCGCAATACAATTATTTGTAACTACCTCTTTTCTCTCAAGAGTATCGTAAGAAGCGACTAAAGTAGGTAAAAGTAACAGAGAACGGACAACAGCGTCCATAGTGCAACTATTTTAACTATTTGATACTATCTTCTGCGATCACCCATGGTACAATAATTTAGGGTATTCTCTTCCAGCGATGGCCCAAGACCACGTCACGAATGTCACGATAAATGTTACCACTGATTTTTTTTCAGTAAATATAAGGACTTTCTCAATTAGTTATTGTTTTGAATAAAAGTGCTTTGTTAGGAGGCTAGCGCCATCTGCGTGTGATCTCCACAAACACGGGCAAGATTATCGATTCATCGATATTCCGGCTGTGGAGCGCGGATTGTCTTTGTCCGGCCAGAAAATAATCATTGTCTTTGCGTCAAAGTCTTGACTGACGCCATTGTGAATGACTTGCGTTCTCCCGTCGCGATAGCCATGCCGGCATTATTTTGTATTTGATATATTGCGAATATTTCGTGAAGAATTGTCGCTAATTGATTTGTGCCCAATTTGTTTGTAACGGCGCACTGTGGAATATGGTAGAACAAACGCATATCATAAATGCTTTTTACCAATTACTGAAATAGGATATTCTATGATTTTTATTTAATAGTTTTATTTAATAGTTTAAGTCAAACTTATATTATCTGTAAAGTAATTCATATTTTATACGGCGATAGTATTTTTTTTTACGTACGAAAGTTAGACGTTTCGGTAATAAGCAAATTTAAAGTTCTTTTTTAGCAACTTTCAAAGTGAAATAATTAAAAAACTTGAAGTAAAAAGTATAGGTTATTATATATTTCTGTAAGGCTTATCTACTTGAGATGTAAATAAAATATATAATAATATTTTTTTTCATATATACATATATATATAATGGTAAACAACATATAAAGGGAAAAATAAGGTATTTCCGAATTTCGTCTAAGCTTTTAACACTTACCGACGTTTGCCGATGATTTGAATTTAACATTAATTTAAAGTTTAGGTATTCATAAAAAGCATATAAAAAAATTAGCTGCTAGTTCTTACTAATGACAAAGATATATAGAAAAATCTAATACAAGTCTGGGAACGGAATTCACTACTGATTGCGGTTTCATAGATTATTCTTATCAATACTTTGGTTGTTTATCAATTTTTTTTATGTTAATTATGGTGAATTCTTTATTAACTTTTTTTCAGAACTTCATAATTACATGTACAATAAATAATAACTAAACTAAAACTAAGTAACTAAAAAAAAACTTAATACAACTGAAATACTAAAAATAAATTACTTATAAGTATAAACTATTATAAATAAAAAATATCCCGAAAATTCTGCCCTTGCGGGAGAGTGCCCAGAAGGCTGGCAGCATTGCCATCCAACGTGGCAAATTAATTATATTCTATTGTTTTATCAATTTTGCGGTGATTTTCTGTGAGGAAATAGATATTTGAAATTATTCACATGCTCTGAAACAGTATAAATAGGGCCGAAAGAATATTTTTTCAGTATTAAATCAGTGAGCGCTTCGTAAAGTACGACTATTTCATTATTTAAAATGGCTACTTGACATTGATTTGATTAAACGGTTAAATACAGGGTGTCTCAGAACGATCCAACTATTACAATGCTATATAGTTAAAATAAAAACTTTTTGTAACTAATATTTATTAATACCATCAAACAGAAAAATAATGAAATTTTACTTTTTAAAAATGACATTGTTCAAATGGCGTCCGTTTAGTTGTCGGCATTCCTCGAATCTTTCACGAACATTACGGAAGATTTTTCTTAGAAGTTGTCGAGAAATCAAGCTTATCTTTTCTTCGATATTTCTTTTTAAATGTGCCAAATTTCGTGGATTGTCCTCGTAGACAACGCTCTTAAGATAACCCCATAAAAAAAAATCTGGTGGGGTCAGATCGGGGCTTCGAGGCGGCCACTCAATGTCACCCCTCCGTGAAATGACCTTTTCAGGGAAGATTTCGTGTAATGCTGCTAGTGAATTGTTAGTGGTATGTGCCGTCGCTCCATCTTGCTGGAACCATGTCAACTGATTGTAATGTTCACATTCTTGCAGTCGAGGAGCAAGAAAATTGCGTATCATGTCGATATAGCGTGGTGAATTTACTGTGACTGCTCTGCCTCTGTAGTCCTCAAAAAAATAAGGCCCAATGATGCAGTTTGCTGACATAGCGACCCACACGGTTACTTTGGGGCTATGCAACGGGCGTTGATGCAACATCATTGGGTTAGATTCTCCCCAAAAGCGACAATTCTGGCGGTTTACATAACCATCCAGGTGGAAATGCGCTTCGTCACTAAAGAAAATGTTGTCAAAATTGTTAAATCTCTCCAACATTACATTCACATAATTGAGTCTTGTAACGAAATCGTTTTCATTCAGAGCTTGCACAATTTGAATTTTGTATGCCTTAAGATGCAAATGAGATCGCATGATGCGGTGAATCGTTGCTCTAGATAGTCCTAATTGTGACTCGCGCTTCCTGACGCTGACCCGAGGCTGTTGCCTTACTGAATTTGCAACTAACTCTATGTTTTCCGGTGTTCTTGCAGTTCGTGGACGGCCATGGTGGGTGTCGCCAATAGTGTTTCCGGTAGTGTTAAAAGTCTGGATCCAAGCGAGTATTGTTGCATTGCTTGGTGCTTCCCCAATATTCCGCAATCCATAATGAAGTCGGAATAACCGTCGAACACGAATCAGAGATCGATTGTTTTCATAATAAGCACGAACACAAAACGAACGATGTTCTCCCGCGTAAATCATGGCGGCAATTAAAAATTTAAGAACGGATCAGGCACAGGACACTCACTACATACAGCCAATTCGCTTAATTTGCGTTTCGTTCACTCTCGAAATAGTCGGATCGTTCTGAGACACCCTGTATAATTCTGCAAGCTTAGTCATCTGGTGTAATGATAGATGCTAAGAAATTTGGTGATTATGCATTAGAAACTGCGAGAATATACGTTAGTAAATATAGTTGGTACTACATGCCATCTTCAGTCCATAAAATTTTAATACATGGAGAGAGTATAATAAATCATTTTGCAGTCCTACCAATTGGACAACTATCGGAAGATGCCCAAGAGTCTCGAAATAAGGACTACAAAAAATTTCGCTTGCATCATGCCCGGAAATGCACTCGAATAGCTACTAACGAAGATGTGTTTCATACACTACTTTATGCATCTGATCCTTATATAACGAGCATAAGAAAACAATATACTAAAAACGTTAAAAAGCTAGATGAAGATGCTCTGCATCTTCTCAAAGTCAACGAACTGTGTGAGGCACACCAGCCTGCTCATCAAAAATATTAAACTGATATAATCGATGAATATATATAAATAATTAGAAGTAAACCAGTAATCACATTTACTATAATGTAAACTTACTTAATACTTAACAAATTAATCTAATATTTTGTTGTAATTTTGATAAAGTTTTTATATTTAGTGTAATGGTAATGTAACATTTTTTTTATATTTTTTAACATTATATTAGAGTAATCATAATTAAATTTAACTAGTTTTAAGAATCATATATACAAAAAAAAAATGAAAAAGTATGCATATCGGCAAATATATACCATTTTAAAATATTGTGACTTTTCTTTATTAAAAAAAAAATATTGTAGAGTTTTATATTTCCGCAACAGTAATATAATTTTAATCCTTATATATCACTTTATATTACTGCAAAATTTGAAAACTCTATCTTTAAAATTGACGGAGTTACAGATTTTTGATCCGAAACATACCCAAATATTCCACAGTGCGGCGTGGAGCCGAAATCGTTTGTATTACGTAAAGAACAGTGATTTGTGTCAAATGTAAAACGCGTGACATGGCGTCATTATAAATTGTTGGTTTTTACCTATTTCCCGTGTGGAACGGAAGTATTTGTTATGTGAATAAAATTGACTATAAAAGAAACTGGTTGTGCTGTGTTGAAGTGGTGTTATAAATACGACGTATTCGTTTGGGGCGACATACATGAGCTCATGGTTAGGTTAGGTTTAGGGACCCCATTTTCTTCACCACTGACTTGGGACCCGTGCTGGGACCTGAGGCCGTCGCCAGCCCTGAGGAGGACCTCGGGCTCGACGTGAAGGCCAGGCGAGGCTGCCTGAAGACAACATGGAAGCGGTAAGTTTTATCTTTGATCGTTTCCCATTTGTAATTAGTGTAATTACTCTTAATTAGAATTAGGTTTAACTCATAATTAGGTTAGGAGGTTCCCTGGACCTTATCCAGGGTGATAGCAGACTGCGTAGGTTTGTTTGTGTGTTTGTTTGTTGCCGGTGGGATTGCCGGACTCGTACCAAGAGCGTAGTTAGTAACATTTCTTGGTATCAGAACGTAATCTTAGCTATCTGCGCCAACAGTTATTGAATACAAAATAAAATACCATCTAACTTGTCTATTTCGTATTGTGTGATTCATCTATTTTTTAATAAATTTAAAAGTTGAACTAAATTTAATATTTGTTATTTAAGTTAAACAATGCATTTTTCTTGGGTTATTCAATAACATACAGTGGTAACACTCCCAACTGATGTCGTATTCTTGGCTTAATCACGTGACCCCATGCGATCACCATTCCTCTCGGTCATCGCAGTGATTGTGGACAAATTGTTCCTTTATTTAGAGAGACCTATAGTCCAGCTGTGGACTGAAACTGTCTTATTATTAAACTTTTATTACTCGGTTTAAACTATTATCTACCCGAATGAAGTTGACATTGACAGATAGATAGTATCTTTTTCAAATAGCAAATAAGGTACCTTCTTATAGAGATAATCTGGTTATAACCCGTCTTTTGTCCCCTTTTCCTCTTATTGGCATTTACTGTTGCTGGAATGATACTTCGCTAAACGTAAAAAGGAAAAATGTAGGCTGTTTTCTGCTTAATATGACAAAATTTAAATTACATTGTCCAATTAACTTCTGGTAAATTTTTATTTAGTAGCGTCATACACGATACGTCACTACGTTTCAAAACAGGTAACATTTTAACACTTACTTTCATCGTAGAATCTATATACTTAGTTCAAATATCTCTGGTCTTTTTACTAGATGTCTTTTAAAATAGGTCGAGTAGAGTTTGTAAACCAAAACAAAAAGAAACATGTGGAATAGATTTATTGAGATATAGTTTTGATTTTTGATACGGAGACTTTACATGATATCTTTTAACCTTTTCACAAAGGCGCTTTTAAACCATTGTGCTGTCCCGTCACAAAACTAGCCAACATAACCCAACTCCAACGCAACCGCACTCAACTGTTAACAATAAAACTGACGTCAAAACATCAACGTATTGTTACATTCTACTATTTCTTCCATGAATCGTACATTAAAATGCCGCTTTGCAAAAGGCCTGAATATCATTATTTAACGCGACATTTAGTCAACATTGTTCAGCATAATTCTTATTAGTATAGTCAAAATATCATAACATGGTTATATTAATTCGCATAAAGAGGAAAAATATTACGAATGTTGGGAACAACATGATAGCTGAAATCTCAAAAGTTCCCATCAATCCCCTATGTAAAATGTAAAAAAACGTACGTAATATACACAAACATTAATGACGTGTAAAAGTGCCTGCAAAGGCCTTATTACTAAATAAAT
Source organism: Acrobasis repandana (assembly GCA_963576875.1). Lineage (NCBI taxonomy): Eukaryota > Metazoa > Arthropoda > Insecta > Lepidoptera > Pyralidae > Acrobasis > Acrobasis repandana. The sequence continues at coordinate 659,592 of OY756230.1, read as the reverse complement.
ATTTGATTCTTTATAACACAGATTTTTGCGATAAAAATAGGCAAAAAGAAGGCAACAACTTTCCTACAAAACCTTTTAAATAAAAATGAAAATGTAACAACATGCTCACATGTCTTATCAACCCGCCCTTTGGCGTTAAAAGCCTTATTTACCCCTCCAAAGACAAGATTTCAAGGGTTGTATAGCATTACAAGGGCATTCACCGCAGAAACGTGGCCCTTGGCATAGAACAGATTATATGTGCAGAGAGTAAGTACCTCGATTTTTCTTCGAACAGCTGTTGGTTAAGTACATGCCTCTGTACTTATTTCAATATTAAATTGTTAAAAAAAAAATTAAAACAATAAACCCGACTGCTTAATAAAACAGCAATATTGCTGTTTTATCTAGGTATATGCCTAGGATAGGATGCAACCTTACACGCCCGAATAAGCAAGGTTCAAGTTATATTTTAGCATTTCTTACTTGAATCAGATTAAAACATAAATATTGTATACCTAACCTATTTTTGTAATCCTTTTATAAAATCTTTTATTTTGATACCCGAATCGATAGGTTTTGACTGAAAAAAAATTGAAGACATATACTGCCAGATACTGTTAAGTAGCTTGAAAAAAGCAGATACCAGTATTGGCCATTTACATACATACATACATACTATCACGCCTGTTTCCCACAGGGGTAGGCAGAGACTATGGACCTCCACTTGCTACAATCCAAACAGACCTCTTCCGCTTCATCTACACTCATCAACCTCTTCATACATGCCCTTCGGTTACGGGTACTTCTTATCTCTCCTTTTTTTAGAACGTCTGCAATCTGATCGCAGAAAGTTTGCCGAGGTCGACTCTGTCCCGCTCTTTCTTTCACACATGCCTTATAATTTTTTTTTTCTATATCTCTTTTCATCCATCCTTTCTACATGCCCAAACCATCTTAACATCCCTTTCTCTATTTTTGTCACTACGTCCTCTTTCACTCCACACCTATCCCTTATGACATCATTTCTTATTCGATCTTTTAAAGTAACACCACACATACTGCTCACGATACATTAAAGTAGGTATTAGTACTCCTTTATGAACTGCAAGACGTGCCTTATCTGATACCTTCCTGCTGGTCATAAAGGAATGCAACGCTCCATTCACTTGGTTACCTGCACTCACCCTTCTTTCCATATCACCCTCGTGCTTGCCACCTTTTGTAAACATACATCCCAAGTGTACAAACTCTTTCACTTGCTCCACTCTCACCCCATTTATTAAAATATTGCATTCTGTTGAACCAAATCTCTTTCAAAAACCATTACTTTTTCATTTTACTCTAATGCATCATTCATACCAGCTATCATCTTCTGTAATTCCTCCTCTGAGTCCGCAAGTAACACTTGGTCATCGGCAAAGAGAAGGCATTTGATAAAAAACTCATCCATATTAACACCACATTCATCTTCTTTTAAATCTGTCAAATTCTAAAAAAGGGTAACTTATTTGATAGAGAGTGAAAGTTTTGGGCTTTGCCTCTGTGTTATATCTACTCTATGCTCTGACTGCCCATACCATAGTATTTGCATACTTTTGTCCATTTATCGAACGCTTTACAGGCGTTTATCTTTAGCGTTGGTTTTTCAAACTAGATTCTTGTACAGAATCAAAGCTTGATCGACGAGTGTGGAAGGTAATACAATTGTTCAATATTTTATTTTATTTATCTAGTAAGTACATATTTGATCGTCATTATGGCAATTGAAAATATCAGTTTATTAAATTATTATTAAAGGTATTTTAAAATATTTTACTTAAATTTTAAAGCATATACACAAACTCAGTATATTACTTATCAAACGAAACCTAAAATTAGAGGTAACAGAAAGTTTCAAGCGGAGATAGTTTCGTCTACGTCCTACAATATCAAAAGCTCAGAGCTTATTCAAATGGTCAGGGGAACTTCCACAAAGCTTGATTGATAAAAGCTTTCTGAATTGGCTAAGACAGTTGCAGAGTAAGGTGGGATATTGTAAGTTTGTACAGGTTACCAAGGAATAGGGATTATAGTCGTCGGAAACTTTATCCAAAAACAAAAGAATAAATTATTTTATGCAAAATGTCTCACATATTGTGCATAGTAAAATGGACAAAGCTTTAAATAAATGAGAATAACCCGTACGAACTGCAGCGCAATAAATTGGAGCGAGCATTGTTCTCGCTGAATACATCGCTATTTGAATTTAGATCTTATTTATGTACAGATACTCGTATATGCGAATTTACAATTGCAATTATATAAAGATGTATTGATAAGGTGTTATATATTATATAAAAAATATATAACATATATATTATTATACTTGTATAGGCTTCTACAACTTCTGCTCACTCCTTCACTTCATGATCATTTACCCAATTATAACGTTTATGATGCAGTTTACATCATTCTTCAATACTAATCTGGGAGAAAAGGAAAAACTTAGTATGTCCAGCTGCTTCTCTTTCCACGCAGATCGTAAAATCAGATTGAAGAAATGCTATTTTAATTCCTTTTTCCACCTTCTCGCCCACCACCACATTAAAAGTGGCCATTGGGTCTTGCGGTCCTTGGCTCGGTCTGCTTAGAGCCACAAAACCCAAAATGCTCTGTCTGCCCCATTAAGGATAAAGACGTGATAATATGTGTGTATGTAATGCAGTTTACAAGTCGTTTAAGATGTCGAAACATATTTCCTCGTCCTGTTTAATTCAAATTACATTATAATACCTATGTCCTATATTATTTAAATTAATTGAGATGCAACGGGCCAGTTCAAAAGGACTCAATGAATGAATATAATGAAAATACTTGAATGTCTAAAAACTCTAAAATATAAAAATATAGTTCAAAAGTAGACTTCTATTTATAGTTCGGATAAACAGTAGGTACTTCGTAACTTTAAAAGAATTTCTCTAGCTTTTTTAGAAATTGAGCGTCACTTTAAAACTATCCTGTTCTATTTCTATCTGGCCCCGAACTCAGATCTATCCCGAGGGAGCGATAGATCACGTCCGTCTCCTGATTACCTTCTACAATAGAGACACTTTGGAGAACTTACTTTAAACCAGTTTTTAGCAAGCTTGTTTATATTTACGACTCTTGTGGTGTAATGGTCAACACGCTAGTCCACAATTACGGAGGTTCTGGGTACGATCCCCAGCCAGAGCAAGTTTGAAATCGCCTTTTTCAAATTGTTCTAGTTTTTGTGTGTTTATCTATATATGTATAGACATATTTATTATGAAATAAATTATCCCAAGACAAGTTTGGGGCTACCTCAATCAGTTTGATTTGTTATCTATTTATATTTATTTATTAAATATGTATATACTCGTATGGAAAAAAATAATATATTCTTCCTTTGTTGATTGTAAAAGCCAATCGAGAGAATGGGAAAGTTTCGATGTGATTGCATAATTAATACAGATGTCGAAAAGTTCAGAAGATAGCATACTTACAGAAGGTTGGCCGCAGGACTATAAAAATTAGAAATCCGACCTCGAACATGACACCTGTTTCGTGTTACTGCGCTATCATACTCGTTATGTCACAAGTTGTGACGACTTGCGGTCCTGAGGAAGAGTTCTTACTGGTGAAAAACAAGCGACTTTGTTGATCTCTACTTTAAAATAACAAGTAATTATTAGAAATACAAAAACCCGGCTGCATGATACAATATTTAGCAGTATGCATATTGCCTAAAATGGAACATGTACGAATGCATTTTTGGCCAATTCGAAACTGACACGCTACTCGTACTTCACTCGGTCAAAAAGTAACGGTTTGCTAACAAGGACGCCAATTGACACGATTTTTTTAAAATTTATACCCATTACCTCTTCTTCTCTTCTTCTTATTTAAGAGCTTAAATGCTCTTGTCGGTGGAGTATGCGCCAAACTTCTCGGTTCTCTGCCTTACTTTTTAGTGCTTGATACGACATGACCCCTGCTTTTTGTTTCAGTTGGTCTACATAGTTCTTTCTTGGTCGTCCTGGACCTCTTCTACCTTTTATCTTTCCTTCTAGTATATTTTTAAATAAGGAGTCATGTCGTATTAAGTGACCAATCATTTTCCCTCTCCTATTTTCTATTTCGCCCAGCAGTCTTCTTTTCTCTCCTACTATTTCTAATACTTCCTCATTGGTTTTCCTTTCCATCCAACTGATCTTTTCCATTCTCCTCCAGCACCACATCTCGAAAGCTACCAGCCTGTCACTATCTTTTTTATTCAATATCCACGTTTCGCATCCATAAAGTGCTATGCTCCAGATATACGTTTTTATAAGGCGTTTGCGTATTTTTCTGGATATATTTGCTGTGAAAAGTTTTTTTTTACTATTGTATGCTCCTTTGGCCATGGCAATTCTGGTTTTAATATCTGCAGTACATCTAGAGTCTTCTGTTAATATGCTTCCTAAGTACTTAAATTTTTCTACTTGTTCTATTGTTGTTCCGTTAAGCTGCACTGAATCTCTTACTGGTGATGTTTTATATGTGATCATAGTTTTGGTTTTTGATTTATTTATTTTTAAGCCGAATTCTTGAAATATTTTATCCATTATTTAAAATAGTTGTTCTATGTCTTGTTTTGTGTCACCTAGGGCTGCTATGTCGTCTGCAAAACGAATAAAAAAAAAAACCTCTTCTTCTATTGAGTCAAAATGTCCTGGATCTGGACTGCTCTACGTTATGTACCATAACGTAGAGCAGTTTAGACACGACAGAAGGTGGACCACCTTCTCGACTTTGACTGAATGCCACCGCATTTACAAAGGTCGTTATCAGCTTGACGACACTCAACTCGGATTTCTCCACACCTCCCAACACCAGCCCGGAGTCTATTGAGAGACTTCTAGACTGACCAGGGGAGGTCTCTACCCAGCGGAGTTTCTAAAGGTTTGACTTGGTTTATCCATTGCGCAACTCTTGCATTTCCTCAATTGGCATTTACGATCTGCAACAAAAAAGAGCTGCTGGTACATTCTACATACATACATACTATAACGTCTTTATCCCTAATGGCGCAGACAGAGTATTTTGAGTTTTGCGGCTCTAAGCAGACAAAGCCCAGGCTGCAAGACTCAAAGGCCACTTTTAGTGTGATGGTGAGAGGCGAGAAGGTGAAATAAACGGGCAAGTGCGAGTCAGACTCGTACATGAAGGGTTCCGTATCTCCGTGCAATGTTTTAAAACGCTAAAAAAACACGTTTTTTGTACGACGACCCCCTTTAATTTTTAACCTTTTTTATTTTTAGTTTTATTGTTATAGCGGCCATAGTAATACATAATCTGTGAAAATTTAAGGTATCTAGTTAATGCCATTATAAAGATCTAGTTAGAAACGCTAAAAACAACACGTTTCTTGTATGACGACCCCCTTTAATTTTTAACTTTTTTTTATTTTCAGTTATTTGTTGTTATAGCGGCCATAGTAATACATAATCGGTGAAAATTTCAATAGTCTAGCTATTACGGTTCAAAAGATAGAGCCTTGTGACAGACGGACAGACGGACAGACAGCGGAGTCTCAGTCTGGTCCTGTTTGCACCCTTTGGGTACGGAATCCTAAAAATGAATCAAAATAGTGAGGGTTGCGAGCCGCATCGCCTAATAACATGATTTGCATTTTCACCCGTCTTTCGATCGGCTTCTACAATCTGCGCGGAAAGAGAAGCAGCTGGTAAATTCTACGCTTTTTATTTTCTCCCAGACTAACATATAAATTTTAAATACTATTCGTGTATTTTAAAGTAAGTAGCAAACTACCAACTCGGTGTGCCCCCACACTTGACTTCTGGTTGTTGAGTGCATAATAACCGTGATGAGCGCGTGAGAGTAGTGTCTCGACACTGAGCGGTGTAGATGTTAATTGGCTTTTCAACTGTCGAGCAAGGTTTGACGCTTGTTGAGTAATTATTATGGTTCTGGTTTCTGAAGTTACGTTTGTAGGTTTTTAATTTTGTGAGGGTTACTTCTTTTTCTTCTTGATCTGACATAACTTAATGTATTTAGTTATTTATTTACCAATTTATGTACACGGACAATATATACAGAGAATACATAAACAAAAAGTTGTACAAAGTATAAATAATATATAATATAAGTAATAATAATAGTATAAGTAATGTAGTTATAAAAAATAGTGAAAAAATACCGAATTTAACAAAAAGCTCAAAAAATTTCTTGTAAATAAATGCTACTATAAATATCAGAATTCTTTGACGAAAAACGTAATAAATAGGTTATACATTGTTTCTTTTTTCTACTGTCTCTATCCATAAGCTGAATATATAATGTATTAATGATAATATATAAATCATAATCAATTTAATTTTTATTTTATTTTGTTTATTTATGTAGTTTTGTTAAAAATATCATTAAATTAAATTTTTTAATAATATAATTTAATATTTAAGTAACTGGCATCTAGTGCATCTTTGTTTGCTGTGCCCTTACAGGGCGTCACTTGTACTGAAAAAATGTAAGATCTAAATGTAAAACAGTGATTTGCAATAAATTATGATTATGATGGTTATTTTCTTACCTGTGTTTCACTTTTATATGTCCGAATATTGAATGGACTATTGACTTCATTATTTATGAAAAATAAATTATAGCTGATCAAATATTAAATGTCATATCAAATATAAGATTCTGCTACAAGGCGTAAAGATAATATTTTTAAGGCGAGGACGCTACGTTCGTATATTTAGGTGTTCCGCTTTTCTTTATAGGTAAGTTTGTACATATTTAGCATTTTTTCTTAAATATTAAGAATAAAAGTATAACACTGTGTCCCGAAATATTTTTTTCTCGGGCGATATACATGAATTCCCCGCTTCACTCAGGATTCAACTGTAGAATCACTCGCTACGCTCTAGATTTCATTTATTTATTAAAAGTAGCGCCCTCGCCTTATAAATATTACCTTTATGTACGCTTTGTAGCACAGTCTACTATTTTGTTTCAATTCTTACCCAGAACCTCTTCTTCTTTAACTTAAGAGCTTGTTCTTGTCGGTGGAGTTAAGTGGAGGTGCCTTCATTCCTCTTTTCTCTATGCCATCTTTTCAATGTCTTGATAGGACCTTACTCCTAACCCTTCCTTAATTTGTTGGTAAAACTTCATCCTTGCTCTTCCCCTTCCTCGTCTCAGAACCATCGATACTATAAAAACTATGTTTCTCTATTATTTTCGTTTCTACTTAGGTCTAGATGAGCTAGTATAATAATTTCTCACTTATCGCATTTCAGTTGATAATGTATTTAAAACTATTTTTTTGTAACTTTTTAAAATGTAAAGTATGAAAAAAAAATACACGAGTTATGTGTGGTTTTGTTACCGAATACTTTACTTACTAAACTTAGTATCTCTGAAACTTTTTGCTAAATCGATTTCTTTTAAATAGATGCAACTTGTACTTTCGCAACAAAACCCCTCCCTTACACTAACAGCCAAAGATTATAACTCCACCGAATTACGTTTCCTAACGGTTATGCCCAAACTTCGGCAGCGGGGGCTTGTTGGTCGAAAGTTATATTTTTTATCTCCGAAGTTGGCAAAATGAATGTCGCTGCAATTTAATGGTGCAATGAATTAGCGTTAACACGACTCTGTGGAGGTGACGATCATAATGGATTTGTAAAAAGTTTACTTAATTTTCATGAGTTTTGAAAGACTCGCTCCTCATCCGAGCGTATTCCCGGTTGCATCCTCAGCGGTAACGTTTCAGATCCCGGGGTCCGCTACCTACCCCAGGTGATTTGACGAGGCCACTGGTTTTCACACAGAGCGACTGCCGTCTGTTCTCCGCATAATCAGATGACTCAAGCCTGCAGTATCCTAACCAGACTGGAAACAACTTTTAACAATGTATGCTTCCTAGTGGGATTTGAACCCACGACCTCCGGATCACAAAGCATACGCCTTGACCACTGGATCACGGAGGCAGTTTTGGAAGACTGTGGGGACTATTTTTGTTATAGATATTATATGATGCCCAAACTTCAGCCCCAGAAGCTTGTGAGACGAAAATTATATTTTTTTTATATCCGATGTTGGCAAAATCTAAGTTAATTAGGTAATATAAGCGGGTCACTCACGTAAACAATCAGCTACCAACCAAAAAAAATACTGTAAATTGTTACAATAATTTGATGGTGCACTGAATTAGCGTTAACGCTAAGCTCTGTGCGAGGCAGACTTACAACAGCGGAGGTGACGATCGTAATGGATTTGTAAAAACAACTTTGTACTTTTTAACTTCTTTTATGAGTTTTGAAAGTGTACAATTTCTACAATTTTGCACACAGTATTTAACGCAAAATTTTTGTTACTAATTTAACGTCATCTCACGAGTATATCTCACGAGGTACACAAAGTCTCGAGCCTCGCATATCTTCTAACCATTGGCTCTTTTTTCTTTTTTATCTTAGCACGTTGCAGGTTACTTCCTCAGCTGTGCTGCTTCAGAGCCCTGCGTGCGCTAACCCACTTTTTCTTCTCCAAATATAATATGCATGTCAATGGTCATCCAAGATTGTCGAAGACCAAAATCGAAAAGAAATAGCCGGAACTGGCTTGAGTTTTCAAACCGGCCGATTGCCTGACGTCAACCCTCTTTGGGAATGCATTTGTACCATTGGTTCTTCTCTGTAAGCCATAAAGACTGACCTATGTGTCTTTATTTGTTCAATACTTAACAAAAAGTTAATGTCTTTTCCCATTTAAAATGTTTTATACCTAAAAGATAGTAGGTAATACAAGCGCATAAATAAAATAACATTTTGAAATTCCGTCTAATCCAGAAAACGAAAAGTCTTTTGGCGGTTGGACCTTTAAATTAAAATCTACATACATTAAGCGACTTTACCCAGCGTTAATTGCAAACCTACAAAAAATTGGTCTCATAGACATGGAAAAATTCTTAAAACGACCTACAGAAAAATATATTATTCCCATAAAATCAATTTACTCCTTAATTTTTTAAGTTTAAAATAAATGTCTACAGCTTGTGGAAATTCTTATTCCGTTAAAAAAGAAAAATAAATTTAGTTGAAGTTAAAATTAAACTACAAATAAAACCTAGTCTTAATTTTAATTATGTAGTTTTTTAAACCTAAAATATTTTGTTCAAAGTATACAATTCATATTTTTAAAATGTTTTGTACTAAAGGTATTATTTATTTCATAATATTTATAAGTATTTAGAATAAAAAGTAAAGTAAATAGTATTTATTATATTAATTTTTTATGACTAAAATTTGTATAAAATAATATAGAAGGTTACACCTGACTATTATTAATGTCAGTATTTAGTACATTTCTTTGTTAAAAAATACAAAAGTATTTCAAAGTGAGGCATTTTGCTGCCCAATGTTGCCTAAACAATAACATGGATTAACGCTTAGCTGCTTGAAATAATCTTGCCACTGGTGTTTATTTTCTTGTTAATGCAGTTTTTTATAGTAGTGGTTTAGGGAATAAATTTATGTTCATTATAAGGTTCATTGTAATTTTTATGTTTTATAACAATTTATATGAATATAATTATCCGTTCTATCTTTATGAAAGGTAAATCTCCTTCCCTTGCTTCCAATTAGTTTCTTAATTGTTTCCTGTCAGTTTTTCTTTGTTGTAAATCATATGTATTTAAGTATGATTTATATGTGTATATACATACATACATACTATCACGCCTGTTTCCCACAGGGGTAGGCAGAGACTATTTATATGTATGTTTATTAAAATTATTGTATATAAGTATGTTTATTATATTGGCGCCACACTACCTAATTTTGATATAGCATATAATAATATTATCCAGCATATGATATTCAGTAAGTACGTTTGATGCTAAGTGCATCTCGGATGCAGCGGCCGTGACTTCCGGTGCAGACGCGCTGCCACTCTGAATGCACTGTACAAGCAGTTTATTTATTTTATCGCTGCTTACCTCACTATCAAATGTATCTATACCTTTTTCGTCTCATCTATTTGAAAAACAATGTTTTTATCCTAAATTATGTAGGACTAAAGTCACTGGTACTTCCCGCGGGAGTCGCGGGACTGCCAAGTGAAAAATAGTTTGGAAAATCCAAAAGTGCACGCCTCATAATCTCATTTTTCACAATTAAATTGATTTTTATTGTTTTATTGCTAACTTAAAACGAAGAAAAGTATGTGTCGGCTTTAACGCACGTCTGGAGATTATTTTTAACTTTTATTTTTAACTTCCAGCTGAGAAAATTGAAAATTTTCAAAATTCGGGACGTTATTAGTTTCACCCCGTTTTTGAAAAGTCGAGTTTTCATCAGATCTCGACGTTTAAAGGTCTCAGAAATCTTCCCTGACCACTCACGAGCAAGTGTCATGCACCCTATCCGTATGTGTGTGTGGGTGTGTATGTGACCCGCTTATAACTCTTGAACAACTAAACCGATCGGAACCAAACAAGTAGCTTTCCAAAGAGTTCTATACAACTCAGATTTTCTGTGAATTTAAACCGATTTGGACCGGTAGATTTTGAGAAATCTCAAAAAAACTAAGCAAAAACAAGAAAAAGACACAAGACTACGTCACGAATGTCAAGAAAAGTGTTACCACTGATTGTTCTTTTCATTCTCAATTAGTTAATGCAAATTAAATAAAAAATATCAACTAACTTATCGCTTCTTTTACATTTATTCGTCTTTCATATTTAATAAAACAAACAAAATCACAACATTCTTTATTCAAATTTCTTTTTAATTCTTTTCTTACTTGCCAGTTACACATTCGTACTCATCATACATAGGTATTAACTCTTTCAACAAACCTCACATCCAAAATTATTTTGAATATGTCACCTGTATTTTTATAATAATAATTACGATTAAACTACATTGAATAACACCGTGATCTTCGAAAGGACTTAGTTTTGGATAATACTGAAGCGTATAAAAAAAATGGACTTGATCAGATAAGTTTTTCGGGAGTTATCGTGACCACGCCAGTTTCCATACATACAGACACACGGACGTCCACAAAATGATTTTATTAAACATTGTTTTTATTTATTTAAAAGGCAAAATGTCTTTTAAAAATGTCATAAGTGTTGAAACTAGTGTTTTTCCTTGACATTTATGTCAAGTGCGATAGAAAATAAATAGAGACACATTTAGTTAAAAAAATCACTTGATTTTTGCAAGGCGAGAGTAGAGCACTACCTCATGCGCTTCGCTTATGAGGCGTGCAATAAAATGTCTTGGGATTAAAAATAGTTTGAAAATTAAACACGAGTTAAATCTATATAGGATCAAAAATAATGTTGGCATAAGTTTTTAATTTGGTATACATATCGTTGTCAACCTATATGATATGATATAGGTAATATGATGAAAAATAGGGTATTTATCTATTATTTAAAAAAAAATTAAATGGACATCTTTTAGCTACGTAGCAACTACTCTAACAGTCAAATGCTCTAAAATATGCAAGTTAAAAAAAAGCTTGCAAAATAAAGACGTGATTCTGAATCTAAACATGAATCTGAAAAAGTTCAGTAAACACCGATAAGGGCTGTGAGATAGCCCGGGGCCGCAGGAATTACTTTTTGGTCTTTCGGCCGACACCTGAGCTCTGATATATGGTTGTGCAAAAACAAGCGGGTATGTGTGTAAGGGTTACCCTTTTGATGTGAGTTTTTTGTCAGTTTTATCATCTTTTATTAATTTTTTTATGCAGGTACAATCTTAAGGGTCTGGATGCGTTTCGTGCGTCGTTGATTTTTTGAAACGGGGTTTTTTTTATAAAAAAAAAAAACTTTAATTTTTTACTTATCTCCTTTTTAGCACTTATTTGTTGTTTTAGCGGCACAGTAATACATAATTGGTGAAAAGTTCATGTGTGTCTAGGTATCTCTTAGACACATAGGTACAGACGGATGGACAAACGGACATACAGCGGAGTCTCAGTATTAAAATAGGTCCTGTTGGCACACTTTGACTACGGAACCCTATAAACTTGTTCTTAGAAATATGAAAGTGATATTTTTGACTTTATTAACGTAGGTACATACATAAATAAATATATAAATATATAGGGACAAATCACACTGATTAAGCTAGCCCCAAAGTAAGTTTTTCAAACTTGTGTTATGGGGATACTAACTCAACGATACTATATTATATGATAAATACATATATATATATAAACATCCATACAACTAAATACGTCTTTGTCTTTTATGGGGTACACATGGCCTAGGACCATATGACCCATAGTCCATTTTCAGCATAATAATGGTGGTGTAGTGGGCAATAAAATGAAAAAAGTGGCAAGTTTTCGCCATCTTTTCGCCCATTCCCTTGATCGGCTTTACAATTCATACAAGGTAACTTTTTAAACACCAGCCAATTTTTTGGAGCGAGTTCAGTCCATTCCATACAAAATCCGTCTGGGCGCTGAATTGTATGGAAAGGCGAATTTTTATTTTAGTTTTACGGTAATTGTTTTTATGGAAAGTAGTTGAGTATCATGGACTGAACTTTCTCCAAAAATTTGGCTGGTGGTTTAAAAGTCAGCCTGTATATCTTTGTCTGGGAAAAAAAAACGTAGAATACATATACCAACTGTTTATTTTCCCACTTTATGAATAAAAGCTTGAAACGCCCTTATTTAGGAGTGTAAGAGGCTTTCAATGCAATCGTCTGCGCCGGAAGTTGCATTCCAGTGCGTCGAGTGCATGACTGACTGCATTCAAACCCGCGTTTCAACCAATTTATTTACCAGATAAATTCAACAAGTTTATTTGCTAGGTAAATTAAAACTACCCCCGACTGTCAAGAACGCCATCTAGTGATGACTAGCGGAACTATCGATTGTTTCACTACTCAATACGCGCGCTGATTTTCAAACGTTTATCCTCAATAACTTTTAAACGCCTGGGCCAATTATTATCAAACAAAGTTAAGGTTTAACGTAAAAATAACTGCATCGAAATAGGTCTATCCGTTCGAGCGCTACGATGCCACAGACAGACAGATAGACCGACATTGGCGTCAAACATAAAACACCCCTCTTTTTTATCGGGGGTTAAAAACCCCCGAGTTTCAAGCCTAACTGCTTTCAGCTCATTACCTTTGAACGACTGAACCGATTTTCATAAAACATAACTAAGAACCATATTAAGAGACATGGCTTTCGATTAAAAAACAGACAGACGTCTGTGGCGGTAGCTCCTAAACGAATAGACCTATTTCAATGCGTTTTTTTAATCGATAGCCATGTCTGTCAATATGGTTCTTAATAAGGTATGTTTCTATTATTTCTTTATAGACACACAAATACACAGACACGAATGAACTGGTAGACCATGGTATAATGATATATCTCGCCTAGTATTCTATTCTCGTGACAGCTGTGTCGTGTAATTGAACCAGGAATACGTCGTCAGGTTGGGAGTGTTACCGCCTATAGTGTATCCCACCAAAAACATTCTGTAAAAAACTAGCCAAGTCTCGATGGAGCTGCTTGTTTATCTCTAAAAAGTAATGAAATCTAGACAAAGTCGTGCCAAGTCTAAGGTTCCTTACTGTGATTTTTTTATTATTATAGTTAATGTTGTGTGACTTGGCCGTTGAAGGGTACACAAGGGTACAAAACCAGGTGCTCCATGACACCATTGCACCAATCTGTCTCCAGAACCGCTACCCATTGACGATGGAAAATTGACACTTGGAAAACGTTGATTCAATAACCAGTCAATTGTAGGTTATGTAAACAAAATTGACTTGTACCCACTAACGTATAAAGAATGTTCAACGGCCAAGTCACACAATATTAACTATAATATAATAATAAAGAAATCGCAGTAAGGAACCTTAGACTTGGCACGACTTTGTCTAGATTTCATTACTTTTTAGAGATAAACAAGCAGCTACATCGAGACTTGGCTAGTTTTTTACAGAATGTTTTTGGTGAGATTTCACTTCTTTTTGTAGAAAAGTGGGCATAATTGGTTGGGCTCTTGTGTTTTCTAATAAGGGTCACCAGGTACTCTAGATCTTCGATTATCGTAGTTTTTATAGTTTTCCCTCTATGTGGCTAATAAACCTAACTCTGTACCAAATTTTAGCTCTCTGAGTTTATGGGAAGTACTAATTCTATTTTGATAATCATGAGTGAGTGAGGGAGTTTCATAAATGCTTAACTTTGCTTCGCCTAACTTCGGAACTAAATGACCTACAGACTTGAAATTTTGGATTTTAAGTATGTGATTATAGCTTACTGGATAACGAAAATTTCTGCGTTCTGGTCTTATCCAGAGGTTCTCAAATAGGGGCCTGAAAATGCGGCGAAATGGTTCCAGTAAAGGATGGTACGGCAGTGTTTGCTTCGCGCTCGACTTGGCGGGGGCACTGCCGTGCCCTCAGATGATTGAATTACCCAAGCAAAATGCATTTTTAGGGTTCCGTATAAAAAATGAAAAAACGGAACCCTTATAGAATTACTCGTGCGTCTGTCTGTCCGTCCGTCTGTCACAGCCAATTTGCTCCGAATCTTCTGGACCGAATATGGTGAAATTTGATAGGATGGTGTAATCCTATGACCCAAACACACATATGCAAAGTAAATAAATATTTTTTTTTAAATAAGGGTCATTTTTGGGGGACAAATTAGGAAATAGAAAAAAAAGTTTTTCAAACCTTACTGTGTCATATATCAAATGAAAGGGCTCGTTATGAGAATCACAAGTATATTTTTGTTGTAATTCTAAAATAAATAGTTTTGATTTTATTCATGAAAGAAGCCGAAAATTGACCATTCCCCCTGATCTCCGAAACTACTGAGCCTAAAATTTTGAAAAAAAATACAAAATATAGTTCATTATTTGTAGATTACAGGAAAACCTATAATAATTCAATCAATTGTACGGAATCCTCTCCAGCGAGTTTAACTCGCATTTGGCCAGTTTTATTTAACTTAACAAACAAATTAAGAACTAATCATTCAATATATACATTTATTAAAAATTATAGCGCCGACTAGCTCGTCATGGGGTTTGTAAATTTCTAGACACTATGTTAACACTTTGGCTTTATTTAACACACAGAATATTAGGAGAATTAGGACTAGATACAAACGACAACTATTATTTACAGGCTGAGTACGCGGCATGACTAAAATTAAATAAATGAATCACATGATATACAAAATAGTTAAGTTACTAGTATTTTATTTTATATTATTTAAATAATTTAGAAAGTCCTTATATTTACTGAAAAGAACAATAAGTGGTAAAACACTTATCGTGACATTCGTGTCGTAATCTTGGGCCACCGCGGGAAGAGAACACCCTTTATTCTTGTACAATGTGGTAAACTAACTGTACGGTTTTTAAAATTGCAAGTTCTATAAACTAAATAAATAAAAAAGAACAATGGCATACAAAGTAATTTTTTAAATCAATGCTCCAAATAGTTTTGTTTGAGTTTGAAACAATCCTCGTTTAAATAAATAAAGCTGGTCGTCCGCTCGGCCGCGAGCTTTAATTGATTCTCATCACTCGTTTCGGTACACTCCACCCGCTGATTACGGTGTCTGACGGTACGTGCAAACGAATGTGCGGTACGTGCAAAAAAATGTGCTGTCATGTTTTGTGATCAAATAAATAATAAATAAATTTATCTTATTTTTAGTATTTGTTGTTATAGCGGCCATAGCAATACATAATTTGTGAAAATTTCAAAGTCTAGCTATTACGGTTCAAGAGATAGAGCCCTGTGACAGACGGACAGACAGCGGAGTCTCAGTAATAGGGTCCCGTTTGCACTCTTTGGGTACGGAACCCTAAAAGTTACGAAGTTTCATACAAATTTTCATTCTCTATTTTAACCTTTTAAACCTACACACAAGTGACTTTTTAGTTTATATATTTTTCAGTATCTCTGCCAAAAATCGTCATTGTGTGCGTCTCTTCCGGTACGATTCCAACAAGGACTTGGCTCTTAATGTAGCAGTAGTGTATCAGACAACAATAGTGTGTGTCGTGTCACCGAGGGTGTGCTACCAGCATTAAATTCCACGTCCACACCCTCGAGGACCGCATCGGAAGCTGGTGCAGACACTTCATCTCGCGCCAATTTCCGTCGCGAGATTGTCCGGCGTGGCCCGGGATCGAATGCGTGCTTTTTTAACTTGAGCAGTTAGTATAAACTTTTTAAAACTTTAAAAAGTGATAATAATAAATAAATATATGGGGACAAATCACACTGTTTGAGCTATCCCCAAAGTAAGTTTTAAACTTGTGTTATGGGATACTATCTCAACGATACTATATTTTATATATAGTATAAACACCCAATACCCAGGACAATTTGAAAAAGGCCATTATCCAACTTGCCCTGGCTGGAAATCAAACCCAGAACCTCCAGATTGGCGAACTAGCGTGTTGACCATTACACCACGGAGGTCGTCAAATACTTACTATCATGTATCCTTGCCGTAAGTATATCTATACTTACGGCAATATAATATAGTAACATTATCACGTTTATCCCTAACGGTAGATCCAGGGCCGCAAGACTCAAAGGCCAAGTTTAGCGTGATGGTGGACATTATGGTTAAAGATGAAAAAAAAGGTAATCATAATAGTGATGGCTAGCTGAATCGCCTATTAACATGATTCAGATTCTCGTCTATTCCCTTGAACGGCTTTTACAATCTGCGTGAGAAGAGAAGCAGCTGGTACATTCTAAGATTTTTATTTTCTTCCAGACCTGCATGGAAGAAAGACTGCACTATTTAAATTGGTACCATACACAATACTCTGACTGAGTTAAGAGAGCAGACTTTTTATGAATGTGAGGGTAGTCAAACTTTAAATATTTTAAAATCAGAATTTCACCGTACACTATTTACAGTGTAACCACAGTTTTATACTTACGAGTACTTTAAACCTTATTCAGAGGCCGTGCGTTTTACCGACTCATGCCAACTTTGGCATGAGTCGGTAAAACGCACGTTATTGTTCTTGCTACTTTTACATTGTCTAACGAGACGATATGATTTAGTGGTTAAGGATAACTTGAGATAATCTTTTGTTAAAAGAATAGGGATGATGACTGGGTTAGAAAAGTATTATTCTAATTAGTTCGTTACTTAGATTATCCAAAAATAATGTACTCTTATTTTTCAGTTTATCAAAAAAGTAAAAATTCACAAAGATACAGAGTATCAAAGTTCCAGAGTGGGGGCTTGGTACGTCACCGATATGTAAAAATCCTACAAAAGCGTGACGTCATGCGAAATTTAAATACGCTGTATCTTCGTCATTGATTGTTTCTCAGAGAAAAGAAAAAATATGTGTACTATTTTTTTTAATAATCTAACCGATGGGCCAATAATAATTTTTCAGTCATCATGCCTATTGTTACAACAATCTTGCTTCAATCTTTTTCCACCTTTTCGCCTGCCATCACGCTAAAAGTGACCTTTGGCAGCCCTAGTCTGCTTAGAGCCACAAGACCCAAAATTCTCTATCTGCCCCATTAGGCAAACGAACTGAATTATATTTCTAGAAAAAACTACAAGCACACGAAAATATTGTACACTACAATTCTATTCAAAAAATATCTTTATCATAGGATATTTATAATATCTCTTAATAATAATAATAATAATAACCCCATCGCCCACTGGATTTCCAGTGTAGTCAGTCAACTTGCAACAAGCTTGTGGCGAGCTGATGGTGAGTGGCGACACCACGGACCCTACCTCCAGGGGGACCATACACACATGCGCTTACACACACACATACACACAGTTACACACCCCCGCCTCTGTCTTGCCTTAACCGGCCGGCCAGAGTGGAGTCGCAAGAGCAGAACATACGCTCCAGGGTGGAAGTGTATTGCACGTAATGGCGTAATAACGGGGAAACCCGCTCTTGGGGGTAAGCCCCGTGATGGTGAAACCGGAGCCGCACCTCTCGACACCCTCAGCTGCTCACATTGTGTTGCGCCCTGGCCGCATCTTCGTGGCTAGTTAGGGTGCCCACAGGCAGTGTAGCCAACGAGCAGCAAGTCACCATCTACCAGGCTTAAATTGTTGTGAGAGATTTTTAGGTAGATGTCCGTATCTCACTCCATAACCCAGTTATCCGGTCCACTAACATCCCATCCACATAGCCCAAACCAAGTAAATCCCTCCCTGGCAATAGTTCAGCAGCTATGGTGGACTGTCCGTTAGTGCATCTCAATGGTATATTAAGGGATAGACCTCCATAGATGCAGCCATCTCACTTTTTAGATAAAAAGGTACTAAAAGGCCTCTTCATGTTGGCTTTGGCCCCATGAACGCCTTAAAGGACCGGGTCCCCATGGACCCGTGGCTGAAAAGCGTACCGACATAATAATAATAAATCTTTTATTTTCAGACCAATGATCCATACAATTTTTATAACATAATTACAAAGAAATTTGATAAACACAATTTAATAACATATACAATAACAAATTGGATAAAAATAAATTGAATTAAAATAAAAATAATTAATAAATAGAAATATATAATAAAATTTAAACTCATAAAATTAAAATCATAAAAAATAAACTAAACGAACTAACCTAAAATTGCCGAACTCGTTCTCGAGGCACTGGAGCATGTACTTGCATCCAATGTCTCAAGAACTTTATTATTTGGGATATATATATATCGAACTATTAGGGATAAAGACGTGATAGTATGTCATCATCATCATCCGAGCGTTTTCCCGGTTGCATCTTCAGCGGTAACGCTTCAGAGCCCGGGGTCCGCTACTTAACCTAGGTGATTTGACGAGGGTACTTGTTTTTACACAAAGTGACTGCCGTCTGACCTTTGCATCCCAAAGGGTAGACCAGAACCAATCGTAGGAAGACGTGATAGTATGTATGTATGTGTAACAATCTTGCAGGTCGATTTTTATTTGGCTTATTTTGGTACAGAGTTTAGCAGCCAAGAATGAAAACTTAAGCTTAGCTTAACAGCCTATGGCAGTCCACTGCTGAACTAAAGTGCTCTTCTAATAAAGGAGGATAATATAGCCTGTTTAATTTTCTGTACCTTTACAAAGCCGTGTGGTTCCCGGCAGAGTTGAATAGGACCACTCCAAGTCTTCCCGTGGATGTCGTAGAAGGCGACCTAGGAAACACAAGCTGAACAAAGCTTGTAAACATTAGTGACACCTCTCCAATCCGTCTGGCCAGCGTGGAGTGTAGGCCTAATCCTCTGACTGCTCTGGATAATATATGGCTCTGGCAGTACAGAGAGGGTCGTGCTCCTGCAGTGGAGACTAAAAGACCTGATTATGATGATATGATTATGACCTTTACAAAGCATTTTATGCTATTGTTTATGCAATTACGCTGATTCTGAAAATCCTTTACTTGCAGAAATACCTAAAGCTTATAATAACAAACACTTAGTCGCGTACGAAGATATTCCTTTGAATTTTAAACTAAAGAAAAGGGTATTTGGCAAAATTAAGAAATATAAGCATCTTGGCTCGAAAGTGTCATGTAATGGGTTCGACGCAAATTGTTTAATTCGCAAATTGTGTAACAAAACTGTTAACTCAGAAAATTTAATTAAAATAAGAATTTCTGATTAATGAGTCGGAGGAAGTGGTCAGACAGATAGAACAAAAGAAATCCAGTAAAAAGATATATTTTTAACTTCTTTTTTAAACAAGCCCTGTTGTTTTTGTGTTTTAAACAATTCTTTTCTAAATGTATTTTTTTAACAATTTCTTAGCTTAAAAATTTCTACAGGAACAACCACATATTTAATGTTTGTTTATTTATTTAACATTTTATGTACACAGAAAATGTATACAGAGATACATCAAATAAAAGTTGTACTAAATCACTACATACGCCTATCAAAAGAAATCTGTTCCAGTAGCCCTGTTAGAGAAGATTCTTGTTAAGGATGGCATGCAGGCGTGTTCAATGTTCATAAAATATAAAAAGAAAAATAAAGTAAAATAACATAAAACTACAAATAGAAAAACATACATAGTTTAAACTTTTAGATGTGATCATTGCGAATCGCACAGTTACTGTTATCTTCATCTGCTCATTTTGCATAATAAACATTTTGCGTCAAACCCGTTGTAAGATCTTAGGTCATAAAAACGTTTTTATGATATAATGATAACGGTGAAACTTTAGGAATCTGTTTTACTGTTTGTAGTACTAATTACTGAATAATTAACTAGTGACTTTGTAATGATATTATTTTTCCAAGAGAACTAGACATTACACAGCGCGCAGCGCTTGTTAAGTATAATGAGAATGCTTTTGTGTCACTTTTGTCTGGAAAATTACATTCAATGTATAAAACATTCAGAAGTTTCTCCTGGTAAAAATCCACAATCAAGTTTTTTACCAGATTTCGGTATTACTAGAACCTAAGATCATCTTGCGTGACAAAAGATAAAAATTTTTTAGGAAACAAAAAAAAATTGTGTTTTAAATTTACAAATGTTCAAGTTCTTTCAAATCCTGAATTAGTGTACTTTAACCCTCGTTAGAATATCCAAAAATAAATCTTCTAACACGAAAAGAGAACTAAAAAGTTGCTTTTTCTTAACCGTGAGAAGATTATGTTTGGCCAAGGTTGTAACAATTTCGTCACAGCATAATTTTCCCCCACTGAAACCAACTCAACCCAGCTAAGTTGGCGCGTTATCGTAAAACACGTAACCGGAAACGAAAAGCTCCGCCACGCACGTCACCCGATCCGCACGACTGCAAAACAAATTCTAACGAATTCGGATACTTTCCTTTTCTATGGAATGTTCGAGATCGCTTCTTTAGTAGTTCTCTTAATTGTTATGTGGAAAGTTACTGGAAGTGGGGCTCGGGGAGTGGCCAGGAGATGTGATTTAAATGTATTTAGTGGAGTTTTAACAACTGTTTTGATATCTTCTTGAGGGGCGAAGAATGCAGTAGCGTTTTTGAAAGTATAGCATTTTAGCAAGTAAAGTAAGACCTTACTTGTGGGCAATAGGGATAAAAAATTCTCGAACTCCTCCGTAGTTCGGAAGGCAAAGTCAAAACCATTTAATTATCTTTGATTGTTTGTATCACTTGATAATTGTATATTTTCTTTCGATTTAATTAAAGTTGATGATGTCTTTGACCGCTTCCTAACCGCAAGTGCAGAAGAAGCGGAAACAAACTGCACTGCAGCATTTTCTTCAAGTACGTCAACTAACAATTAGACTGATATTTGATATGTGGACTGAGAATACATTGTTATGTATGTTAAATGTCAATTTATAAATTTAGTTTATACCTAATGTACTCAAATAATTATATTTGTAAGTGTAAAAATCTATAAGAGGGACATGCGTCAAGTTCAAACCAGACATTTTTGTCACTTCAAGCTGTTAGTCCCGGCTGTCATCGTTATATGACAGTCATCAAGCTATGTATTCGTGTTGATACTGTTACGAATCTTGAAAAATCCGACACCAGTGTTGGTCACTTGCAAAAACGAAAAAGAAAGCATGTTTGCTTTCTTTTCTTGAAGCATATAATAATTTACAGCTTATGTGCTCTTTGAGGCTTTCAGCTCTCACAACTCTACAGATTTTTGATCCTTTAGCCGAAAGTTAAGACGTCCCGCCAGGGTTTTGCTGGTCTTCAGGGTAGTGTACAATGTACATCCGTTGAGTCAAAGCCAGACCATTTTGTTTCTAGATGGCCAACAAATGGATAATAGCAAGATTTGATGCATTTAAATTATAATATGAATTGTGTATAATCCAACAACGTTTAATTTAACAACGTTTCTAAAGTTTGAGATGTTGGCACAACGGTCATCAAGTTAAAGTGTAACTGGGGTCGACGGAGTGATAGTAGATGCAGCAAGGTACTAACCGAATGGGTTGATGTCGTAATCACTTGGCGCGCGGGTCGCACCTGGATGGGAGTAGCACAGAACCAACATCGATGGCGTTGTCGAAGAGATGCCTATGGTCAGCAGTGGGCGGAAGAAGAGCTGGGATGATTAATTGAATGTAATAATATCATAACAAATCTATTTCGAATAGAATAGACAGTTTTCAATATTTCCGCACTTTCCGTGCAAAACATTTTAAAATGTATTTCGCACAATCCGCCATTTTCTCAGATAGAAAGCAACACGTCGAGATATTAAATCCTTTCGAGGCAATATTGAAGATCTCATTCCTTTCGTCTTAAAGACGTTTCTGACTGAAGACTGCTTGGAAATGCAACTTAGCATAGCTTTTTTTGTGTCGGTATAGTTAGAGACCACGTATTTCCTAATCCTGAAAAAGAAGATTTTTTATTTATAAAATAAAATACCTTTGTCAATAGATTGGTTGCTAGCTCTAGTTAGTCAAAATAGAAAATAGGTATTTATACAAATTGATAAAAAAATATCGCATAAGATATTTTTTTCACTTGTTTATGAAAGAAACGATACTGTAAAGTACAATAATACCACCAAGAAAATATACCTACGAAGCATGTCATAAAATAAAGGTAACAAGATTTGAAACTTTGTGAACAGCAAATTAAAAACCGTGTATAGACTGACGGACGGACGTATGTGCCGTTGAAAATGTATTTCAATAACAATCGGACGTCAATCACCGAGACATGTGGCTGCCCGAATGTGGATTACGGAAAGAGACGATATAGCTAGTGACTGTCGTGTTGAATGAATGAATGAATGACTCTTTATTGCACCTAAAAGCAAAATAAAAAAATTAACAAAACACAATTTGTAAATATATATACATAGGTACAATGGGCGGTCTTATCGCTGACAGCGATCTCTTCCAGACAACCAGTGGACGGAGAGAAATGTAGGCACGTGAAAAAGAAAAGGTGGCGCAAAGAAAACGATAAAATGAGATAAATAGTTACATAAATAAGGCTACTTTTAAATTAGCATATATCAATACGCTACACGTATAGGTATTCTATAATATACTTACACATAAAAACTACATATTTATAATACAATATATCTACTTATATAGGTATAATTAATATAGTATACATATATATATATATATATATATATATATATAAATACATATACTACAATTGCTTTAATAATGTACGATTACTTAGCTAGATAGACTTTTTTAAGTCTTTTTTAAGACGTTTTTTAGTCGTGTTATATTGGATTTTAAAATATTGCGATTTGTACACATGATTTGCTTTATGTACGAGTCTATAAACGTCTATCTCCGACCACAAAGTCTGTATCTCCTAAGTATTCGAAACATTAGATCCAACAAAAAAGTTCGTGCTATGTCCCTTTTATACGGGATTACTACCTGAGTGCAAAAGACACATAAAGAATGTTCTTATGTTTGTATTTTTTTAAAAAAATAGAAATGCTTTCCTTTCGAGAAAAATGTATTAGCACCTTAAAACACCTTCTGAAAACAAGTCTAGGTGGTTTTTTTTCTTAATAATAAGCTCATTGAAAAAATATTTCGGTAGTGGGCGAGATAAAGCAAATTACTTATCTTTATCTTATCATTTTAATTACAGATTATAATTCTTAGAAATCATGACCTTTAATCCAATTAACAAGTTAATTTAAACGTGTGACGGTCAAAATCAAACTCTGAGATCGTTTTTACTTTTGCTAGCCGCATTTCCTAGTTTCTTTCACCTGAAACTCACGAAGCAATCGTTTTTCATATCTCACGGTTCTCATGTAAAACTTGCCAGTCTGAAATTCGGCTTCCGATGCTATACGATTGACCGTATACTTCTCGTACATTATACTACGACTATTTTATTTTTGTTTCGTACCTACCCAGATTTGAAATATTTCTTCTACTCAAAAGGCACTCTAGGCAGACAGAGCTATGTATATAAGGCCTTGTTTGATATTTTTTTTATATGTAGTAGCGACCAACTCAATCCTCTGACTAAGGCTCTGGTAGTACAGAGAGACTCGTGCTCCTGTAGTGGAGACTAAAAAAAAGACCTGATGATGATAACGATCTGCGCGGTATTTGTTTTCTCTTAAACAAACATGGTAGATTTTAGTTCATTCACTTCGTACCAGACTGTAGAAGCGTACTTAATTAAGAAAAATCCAGCGGATGCTAAACCAATGAATAGGGAATCGGTTGAAATGCAGGAAATAGGCAGGCGTAGTATAAATATTTATAAGTAGGGATGATATTCAAATGGGTGCAAATACACCGCCGGTACAGGGCGAGGGCTCTTAGCGCCTAACTGCTGAAGATTTGGGTAGACTTGAGAAGATTTAGAGCGGAATGGCAGTTTTAAAATTAAGTATATTTAATTTTTTTGATAAAGTTTTTCTTAGACTGGAGAAGGTATTGGTATTGTTTATGTACTTTCTATTTTACTAATATTTATTGATGCGTAATGCTTTCGTATTTTATTAATTAAAGTTTGTTTAGATGAACGAATGTGTTTGCACTACATATTCAAACAATATATTAGAAGGTTTTTATTGAACTTCAGATATTTTTTTTAAAAAAGCTGCACAGTCATATCTTTATTCCTTGCGGGGTGTAAGAAAGTAGGAACGCACCCATATTATTTCTGTTATTTTTCTCGTTGTAAAATTAGCTTACCGAATAGTCACACTTTTACAGTTACAAACGTTTTACTCGATATCTGCCCTGGTTTCCTAACATGGGGTAGACAGACCCCAAGGATATAAGCCCCAAAGGTTGTTTTAAGTGCGTATTGCCATAAACATCGACATGAATATATAGACTCGGCGTCTTCCTACACGGCCATGTCCCAGATTCGATTATTCATTCATTCTTCATTCTCATAGACTAAACACGAGAGTAGTACAGAAAGTTCAATATATTTTTACCTACCTACGAGTACGTGGTTCAAATTAAATCCTACATATATTTTAACAAACGCGAATGTTGGTAAGTATGGCTGGATGTACGGATGGGTGTATGGATGGTTGTATGGTTATATAGATTTTTAGATTGTAGACCCACGACTAGCTTTTACGATCTTCACGGAAGGGGAGGCCGCTGCATTCTTAATGTGTTTTTTCTTTGTTTTTTTTTCTTATCATATTTATAAAGGTAAAAGTTAAACTGCACATATCTGTTTCATTGGTAACCTTTTATTATTCTTACTTAAATTCTTTACATAATGTTTTGCACTAGAAGAAGGTGATTTCTTGTACTTGTATACCTATTAGTTTTTTTTTCTTTGTTAGCTATCTATGTATTTAATGTATTATATAATCATACACGTATGCTGCGCAATTGGGAGCCAAAAATCCGCCATTATGCTTTCCAAAAATTTTAATATAGCCTATGACTACTACTGGTATTTATTCTGTGCTATGACACTCAAGTGATTAAGATTAATCTAACCACATATAATTTATCAAAATCTATTTAGCCGTGTAGTAGTTACGAGGAAACAGAATTATAGGGACATACATAATAAAACATCAAAAATGTGTAAGCAGCCATCTTGGATCCAAAATCTGATATTAGTTTCAAGTTGCGCGGGGCACCTCAAAGGGCTCAGAAATTTTGTAGGTTTTTGTAACAGAATGTAGGCGTACAGCCCCCACATACAAAACTTTTGAGCCCTCGGAGGTTCTAGTGAGACGTTACGAGATGTGACTTAATTTTATAAAGGATTTATAGGATTTTAGGAAACTTTTGTAAAGCATTTATAGCATATGTAGATAAAAATTATAAATATAAACATTTTTAAACGTTTTACAAACATTAATAACTGAGTAGCAAACAAATAGTTTTTCGATGCATCCATGAAGAAAGTGAAATGTAGGCATATTTATGATGTCTACATTTCACTTCTGTTTTGTTACTCTATGACGAATTATTCAATCGGTTGACAGATCATTCACTCACTTCATACATTATGGCAGCCGAAATTTGCAGTCCGTATTTAATTTTCAATCAATGAAATCTAGTTACTTACCGATGGAAAGTTATTCCTTTATATTTTGCTTTATTCTTTGAATTACTAGTGCAGTATCTCAACACACACCAAGGCATTTTTGACTAAGTTGACAGTGTTTTCTTTAATGAATCGTGGAGTGTATTATGCGCGTATTGCTAGCGAGTGACTAATGTGAGGTGAACAGTGATAGCCTATGATGAATAGAACACTACTGTTGTATGTGGCGTCTTCTCTAGTACGTAAGTACATAGATCTCGTTGGCCATAAAGGTAGAAAATATGAAGCGAAAGAGGTCTGTCAGGATCGTAGCAAGTAGAGGTCCATAGTCTCTGCCTACCCCTGTGGGAAATAGGCGTGCGTATGTATGTATCAAAACATAATAGTGCCTGCCTACTCCTGTGACAAACAGGCGTGAGAATATGTATATATAATAGCGAAAGGTTGCTAAACGCATTGCTTGCTGCCATGATTACTCGAGACTTTTGTCCATTTCCTTTATAGGCTCTTATGATCTGCGCGAGAAGATATACTGTATTTCAGATGTATATATTGTATAAAAAAAATTATTTCGAGCAACAGTTGCCCAATTCTTATCAAAAGTTACATGTATATATATTTTTGTCATGTCTAAAACTAATTAACTCTACGCCGCAGTCAAATCACGTCTGAGAGCCCCATCGTCCGATTATGACTCGTTTAATATTTAGGTTTATTAACATTATTCTAATAAAGGGTTTCTTGACCTTCAGGGTTGGGGTCCCTATGCTCGGCACGTACTGGTTTCTATTATATTGGGGCCATAGACACGCGTTCAATGAGCGTTATGGGGCGGAATGGCCATTGAGAATGGTAGCAAATACCTGTTTAAGATGGAGGAAGAGAATTACGTATAGTTCTTCCGAATATAGGATAGGAGAAACTATTTTCAACAATAAGTTTTTGGAAGATATTAAAATTTATTCGAACAAGTTTTTATTGTAGGCCCTAAGTACTTATCAAGAAAAAATACAATGAAATTGCATTATTCGAACGATTCTCGTAAAATTTTGTGAGCAAGTTCGGTGACTATGTAAAAATTTTTTGTCAAGACAGTTTTTGGAAATTTTTCAAAATAGCAGAAATAATGGTGTTGCAAACGAAAAATATCATAATTTATTAATTTAACACGGTTGACTCACGTGCTATAGTCGGAAAAGGCCGACCACGTTTTCACGTGACTCAACCGTTTTAAATAAATCAATTATGGATTTATCTCACGTTAGTTTTAACAAAAGAAAAATATCATGTTTCAGCCATTTCAAAATAATATTAAAATATATGTCCTAAAACTTTTTTGTTACTCTTATTAAGACAACCTTTTTGTCCAAATTACTTTTTCATTCGATAGACTCTAGGCTCAGTATGTGAGGGAATATGCAAAGGCAGACTCGAGAGGTGTACAGAGCCACTAGTATTTAGATATGTTTGTTTATAACTAACAACTTTTATTGCTTTTGTTTCAGGTAAGTTAGTGCAAAGAATGTACTCAAGTACGAGTAAGTTATTATAACTGTATATCTGTTTAGTTTTTTTAATATATATAATGCACCTACATAATAATACACTATCACGTCTTTATCCCTAATGGGACAGACAGAGTATTTTGGGTATTACGGCTTTACAGAGCCCAAGGTCGCAATACTCACAAGCCATAGCATGATTGTTGGCAAGAAGGTGGAAAACTAAATAAAAATTGTGATGGTTGCATGCCGCATCGCCTATTAACATGATGTAAATTTTCGCGCAATCTAATGTAAGATCTTACAAAGTCAAATAATAAAAAAAAATATTAAGACATTTATTACAATACATACTCTTCAACTAAGCGCTTTCATGTTTGCATCCTCCGCTGTGCTGCTTTGGTGCCCGGCGTGGCCTTTTCCGGTTTTTCTTTTTCAGATATAATATGCACGCAATAGTCATCGAAGGATGCTAAGGAACTTGCGAAATCGAAAAAAAAAATTCACAATACATATATTTTTTTTAATTTTGTCAAATTTATAGTTAATTATCAATATAATAAATTTGCTTTTATCAGCACCAAGCTGAGTGGTAGAGAAGGCCCTGGGCCTTAAGTCCGCCCGTTGCAATATTTGTAATGAAGTTAAATGTTTGAAAACTTATTTATTCATAAAAAAAACCTTAAATAATACAGTAGATGCTAAAGTATATAAATTAAACTAAACTAAAATTACTAATTAAGATAAGCGGGTCACTCACGTAAAAAGCTACTGGCCGACATGTTTCGACCTCATCCGGAGGTCGTCATCAGGGCAAATGTGATGCGCGACGTCATGAGGTCCGGATGACCCGCTTATCTTAATTATAAACTAAAATTAGCTAATTTAATTGACCGAGTGAGTGAGGTCTATAATTCAAGTTGGGGCGAAAATTGTTTGTATGTATGTATGTTAGTTCCGCGATAACTGCCGAACCGGTGGACTACTAATTTAACTAAGTAAAATAAATAGAATAAAGAATACTGTTTAAATTTATAGCTGACAACATCTTTTCCTTTTTCATTTCATTTTATTTATTTTCAAAAACATAATAAGTAGGTAGATACCTACATCGAAATGGGTATAATGGTGTTGGTTTAAGGTATCTTAGATTAAGCCTCCAAACTGAATCTCGGCTTTGCCATTTGAGGCTCTGAAATCGACCGATCGTAATGGAGTTCCGTCGTTCCCGGACAAACAGAATTAGAATACGACAAACACTGTGGACAATCTACGGAATGTATCCGACTATCTGTCTTTATCGATAGGGTTTTAGTAAGATCCGATTGATAGTGGATCTCGTTAATCGTGTTTTAATTTACCAGCTGCTTCTCTACTTAATCATATCGTGAAAGCCGATCGAGGGAATGGGCTGAATTTCGGATCATGTTAATAGGCGATGCGGCTATCAAGCCATCACTATTTTGATACCTTTTTGGCCTTTGAGTTTTGCGGTCCTGGGCTCAGTCTGCTTAGAGCCGCAAGACCCATAATGCTTTGTCTGCCCCCTTGGTCAACGACTGAAAGCCCTTGCGACGGATCCAAAGCAATTACTTGACGACACGACAATCCGCGTATTCTAATTCTGTTTGCTCTTCTCTCCTATTCTATCCCGAATCCCCCCGACACTGCCAGCCCATTACACTTGACGGGGAAAGCGTTTGGTTTGTTGGCCTTTTTGCAAAAGTAGAATAGCAAAACTATCCCCTTTTTAAACAATGCCTTATTTTATTTAATTATTACAAGCTTTTATTACATTGAGCTGGCCCACTTTGTTGTTTTTTTTTTGTTTTTATGTCAAATCTTTCACTATTTACTCGTATTCATTCCTGTTTTCACCATTTCGCCCACCATTACGCCAAAAGTGGTCTTACGGTCCTGGGCTCTGTATGTCCAAAGATGTGTATGTATGTGTATTTACTTGGACATTAGCAGTTGAGCCATTAATCGCACACTCAGCACTCCACTTCCTTACCATTTTTCAGCAATAAAACCAACGCAGTGTCACTCCGATAAATCGCGCAGCAAACCGAGCATGTCAAATGTATGTGACGGCCGTAAAATCGGGGAAGTTTGAGTTTTACGGCCTTGGAATAAAGATGAGAGGTTTAAGTTTTAAATGTTATGATAAACAGTCTTAGTCTAGACACTGTGGCGATGGTGGTGACAGGTAAGTTATTTATAGCAATATTATTTTCTTTCATGGAGATAGTAAAAGCCAATCGAGGGAATGGGAGAAAATGCAAATCATTTTATAGGCGGTGTGGATAGCAATCCATCATTATTTTGATTTATTTATCAACCTTCTCGCCCAACATTACGCTTAAGGTGCCCAGGCTCCGAAACAACACAGCTAGCGATACAGGAATGCGCTAAGTACTCTGAACCGGTTCGAACTAAAACAAATATTGATAAAATTTGACGAAACCGTATTCAACGTTCAAATCTTTAAAAAAGTTTTTCAAAAGACATTTAGAGAAAGCCAAATCACTTATCTACATGTTTTTTTAAATAGTTCACTGGATGGTGTTTTTTACTTATTTATTCCAAAAAAAATTGAAACGGTCAACCGAAAAGTGGTACAGAGACAAGTGAAACCAAAGTACGAGCAATAATTATTTAATTTTAATACTTACTTTCTTTTTTTATTTCTCTCTTTATTGTGACACAGTCATTACAAAAATATTTCTAACTAAAATTAATACTTAAGTAGCAGACATTGAGTGCCAAAACTTAACAACTTAACTTAGTATTTGAACGTGTATACCTACTTTTCGCAGGTTTGCTTGTACTTTGAGTGTTGCCATCTGTATGAGCAGCTGGTACTAATAATTTGTCTACAAGTTTCTGCTATGTATATATAAATATATAGGGACAGATCACACTGATTAAGCTAGCCCCAAAGTAAGTTTATTTAAACTTGTGTTATGGGATACTAACTCAACGATACTATATTTTATGATAAATACACATATAGGTAAACACCCAAGACCCAGGATAATTTGAAAAAGGCCATTTTCCAACTTGCTCTGGCTGGAGGTCGCACCCAGAACCTACGGATTAGCGGTCTAGCGTGTTAACCATTACGCTACGGAGGTCGTCAAATGTACAAGCTCTAGTTTGTATTACATTGGGTATCTGTTACGTTAGTATTATGTTATCTTTCGCGTTTGTAATGCGTAAGTCTAGGCTGGCCATTACATCGATATCATACCAATATGGTATGGATGGATATTGTGCAAATGAGTTTCTTCCGGCGTATCTTCTCAGCAGTGGTCATTGAGGAACACTAGTGCCTATCGGTAGCTTTTCTTTAAATAAATAAATTAATGTTTTTTACATGTAGTGCATGCACATATATAAAAGTGCCTGCCAAGACCTAATTACAGAATAAACATTTGAATTTTGAGTTTTTGAACGAACAAAGAAATATATTGTTAAAATTTGACGAAACAGTTCAAACCTAAAAAAGTCATTCAATTAAAGGATGTACGTGCAAATGGATGCATCAATTGAAATATTGCCGAGTGCGGGCATTCAAAGCCCGAGCTATCGGGAAACAATTTGTGTTCTAACAAAAACTGTCGTTTGCCTTTCCACTATGTCACGCCCTGGCTGACGTGGCGGTATGGAAAAACATATGTACGGTGGAGTTTGTTAGATGACCAAATGAGCAAACAATACTGGCTGGGACCTATACCACAGAATACATAAGAGTACAAACGGAATGGAATCTCACAGCCTCTCACAGCGCAAATTGGCGTCCCCGCACCTCTCCCCCGCACTTTGTGCGCCTTTTTGTGCTCTAAACCAGGGTTTAGTTACTACCCGCACGAAATTCGCGACGTGTCTTGTCTTGAGAACTGTCAACTAATAGTAACCATCATGGTGAGAAGATGCGCATATAATAAATTGTTTATCCACCGAATATAACAAATTACCTTATCGTTTTGCGCCGAATATGCAAAATATGCAAATTACTATATTACAAGAGTGTATTTAGTGCGTTACATTATAAATGACTCAATATTAATCAGTAATGTGAACAAATGGTGAAATAGTAATGGACAATGGACATAATAAAAAAGTGATTTTATGTAGCTGTTTCCGACTCTTCTGTAACATTTAATACATATAAAACAGAATATTTTTTTACGTCATAGTGTTCGCAAATCTCCCGGTATGGAAAGATATAATCGTAAATATGTCGAACTCGTTAGTAGGTAAGTATTAAATTAATTCTGCGGTGCGACCCTAAGTATAAAACTCACACATCGACGTGTCTACAGATAAATTGTTTCGTTTGTAGTAGTAGTAGGTATATATGTTACTCTGAATCTATGAAGTGTCATACCAGTGCCTATACTGAACTGGGCGTATCTTCCCGTAGTCGTTCAGAATCACGTCGCGTTCAAAATCACATCGCTAAGTATTAAAGCAACAATAGTCTTACATTTATCTATGGCCTTGAAGGGATTAAAAGTAATCCCACTTTCATTTAATGCTACACTCACGTAATGCTTCGACGTAGGTTTGTATATCACGAAATGTAAGGCATTACAGCGCACATATAGCACCATTACCGCATCGAATTGATCGCGGAGCGGTGAGCGATATGCGGATAAATGTGGGGCCACGTAAATTTCGTAAATATTCTCAAGGGCATTGACGTTATACCTCAGATGTGCGGATTTGGAGACCTGGATCCGATTTTCGTGATTTTCTGCTTCCATGCTGGTTTGGGAGAAAATAGAAAAACTTAGAATGCATCAGTTGCTTTTCTTCCCGTGCAGATCATTAAAGTCAATTGAAGGAATGGGCAAGAATCTGAATGATGTTAATAGGTGATGCGGCTAGTAACCCATCACTATTTTGATTCCCGTTTTTCGCCTTTACGCCCACCATCACGCTTATTGTGGCCTTTGGCCTCTCACGGCATTGGGCTCTATCTACCCCGTTTGGGATAAAGACGTGATAATGTATCTGTATCTTACGAAGGTTCAGTTGCAAAGAAATATACGAAATTATTAAAATTCTTTGGCTATAGTTGCACGGCCGGTCGCCTGCTTTATTGTACGAGGATTTAGGAACGTATTTTTCAGAATAGTTTTGTAACAAACTACAGCTTTACGTACAATACTATCATGACTTTATACTTTATAGGGTAGACAATGATTAGGGTAACAAAATGTCCAAAAGCTATATTAGTGAGATGATGTGAGTAACATGAAAGACCATTTAAATATTGAGGCAGTTTTAGAGCATTGCCTGATAAAAGATTCTCCAAATCAAATTCTTGAGTGAATCGATTGGGTAGTTGTTGGTTTGAAGTACACAATGCCACATGGTTTACAGTGCAGCTAAGTCGTATTTTCATGATTATCTGCAGATAATCAGTTTTGACTTCCTTGACTTAAACGAGGTCGTTTTCAAGCGGGCAGTGCTCGCAACTCAACTCACAATCTCGCATATTATTTATGGGCTTGATTTCATAATTACCGACTTTTTTAACTATTGTGTCTATATAACTAATAACTTAATAACTATTATGTCTTATAAATTGCTCAGATTTCAGATCCATATACTTATTATTATTAAAAACGACTTTTGTAAAAATCTATACATCTGGAACCAAATCGCTGATTCTCTAGCCCCACAGCTCCCAGTAACGAGGCCGTTTTCATGCGGGCAGCGCTCTCGACTCCACAATCTCGCATATTTTTTCAGACGCACGCGGGCCGCATTTTTCACGATGGATCAGCCTTTTGAGCAGTTAACTAGCGTTTTATTCGTGTTTATCGAGTTGTTTTTGCTGATTACAGTTTAATCTTGTTTCTGGATTGACCCACGTGATGCCGATCCCATTTGTTTGGATACGCCTGATCGATATAGATACTCGACTCGACATACATTGTGTATTGATGTGGAGGTAGTAAGTATATACTCATACTAGCTTTTTTTCGCGGCTTTGCCCGCGTAGACTACACAAATTTATTTTTTATTAAAATCAAATTTACTTTAATAAAATCCAATTAGTGTATTATTATTTTTTATTATCCAATAATTCGAAAATGTCATATGTCTCGCCTCAAAAATGACGAAGATTTACACAAACTTGCAACCCCCATTTCACCCCTATAGCGACGTTATTTCAAAATCTAATAAATGCATTATTATTTTCTACTAACTACTAAAATACATTAAAAATTTCGTGTGTCTCACTTTAAAACTTACGAAGTTTCATACAAACTTCCAACCCCTTTTTCACCCCTTAGGGATGGAATTTCCAAAAATCCTTTCTTAGCGAACGTCTCCTAACCACAATCTACCTTCCTTTTTTTTTTTTTTATACGAGGTGAAAATGCCATCGCATACCGTTCCGCTGCGGGGACAGTGGAACAGGTTATGTGGGACTTGGACCCACTAAAAACACCTCGATGCCCCTAAAAGCCAATACCGGGAAGGTGGGAGCAGTGGAGTTGCCACCAATCTACCTTCCTGCTAAATTTTATTTTCATTGGCTAAGTAGTTTTCGAGATTTCGTGATGAGTGAGTGATTTTCACTTACTTTTTGGTGACCAAAAACGTGTTTATCATCTTCGAAAAAGCAAATACTGGAAATCGCACTCCGGGCTTTGAACGCAAAAAGACTAGCGGAAGAAGATTGAAGAAATCTTTACCCAACAATGGGACTAAATAGGTTAACAAAAAAAAAATAGAAAAGGTTCGTTCGTTCCTAGGTTTAATATTAATGAACTAACAATAAAAAAAACTGGTGTAATTTCTGGGGCACAACATCACGCCGAATAGATTTATCCTTTAGACTGGCATTGCCAGGAAAATTGTTTGAGTGGAAAATACCTGAGTGCAAATCTGCCGTGCTATCGATATTGGCAGTAAGTACCAATTTTGTCAAAAATGAGTTAGTTATATATTCGGAATCAGCGTGAAAAGCTCTACAATATGATCTGACTCACATTTTGATAGCTTTATGTGATTCTCTCCTACTTTGTCCCACAAAATCAAACCCACTATTCATTATGAGACAAGGCGCCGCCGCTTGTTACCGTTGCCATAAAATACCGAGATGATAGAATTGATAACTTTTAGCATTCTTTTTCAGCTTATACCTATTAAATAAAACGGAAAACATGGCATGCCATTCATTCCGCCAATTGTTTATGAATAAAATGATTATGTGTTTCCATTCATGATGATAAGTGAACAAAATAATGTAATTCACAGAAAAAGTTTATTCAAAAAATTTAAAAAGAATACTTATGTTGTTACATGTAGTGATTAATAATAACAGAAAAAAAGACTAAAGGCAGAATCAGATGGAGTGACAACAATCGAAAATGAGAAACGAGAGATAGAATAGCATTAAAAAGGAAGTCTTATGTCCTTTACGGTTTGCAATGAAATATTGAGTATTGTTTGGGAATATCTACCATATCTAAAGTAATATGTCGTTGCATCTTTCTTTTAGCTAATAATACAGACACGTCGTCTACTTTGTCAATCACGGCTCACAACGCATTGGCAATGGTGTTAGCTTCGGTGTCGCTGTTTGAGTTAGACTAGTTCCTCATTCAGACTTCACTACTAAAGAAACATATTTTTATAATGTGTTGCATCTGTCCCTCACTCTAATGTCGGCGCATCGTCCGCTTTGCTAATCACCGCTCACAACGCATTGGCAATGGTGTTAGCTTCGGTGTCGCTGTTTAAGCTCGATTTGTTTCCGATTTACTACTTAAAGTATCTTCAAATAAGCATAGTATATGTTGGACTCCATATTTATAGGAGTCCAATTTTATTAATATTATGGACGTTAGGAAAATAAAACATATAAAAGCTTTTGATTGTTTATTCAATCAGGATAATCTGAATATTCAATCTGAAAAGCATAACAGAAGATTCTACTACCGCGTCAGAAGGCTGAGTCATCACAGAGGACGCTGCCAGAAACTCAATGTTTGCTCTAGTTGGAAATAATTCACAACCTTTAATTAAAGTAATACATTTAAATGAGAACATCAGCAACTCAGCTGGCAAACTGCCACTATTTCTGAGTCTCAATAAATCCCTTATTAAGTGTGTCCTTAGTGTCTATCAATCTTTGGGTATGTCTATCACACACTGAATAAAGACGCAATCGTGTAGTGTATGACTTGTAGAACTTTTAGAATACGATTACGATTACGAATACAAAATGTTAAAGAAAAACTTCAATACGATACGTCGTATTACCAAATGTTTATATTTTAAAACCAAATCTCTAAACTTCAAACGAATGCCAATACGATTAAAGGCTTACACGTTTCATCCCTTCTTGAGATTATACCAGTATAAGTATACGTTAATTTTCTTTTCAACTCAAACTCGTAAGGATTTCAAAGGAGCGCTCTCGAGGTATCAAACTTTTCAATATTTTCAACTTTGCTCTCCGAACGGTTTAATTTGGTAAGTGAACGGGGTTTATAAATTATGTACTACCAGAGTAACAAATTAGGGGATCTTATTTTACTTCTTTGAAAGTATTTGTAACAGATGGAGATAGATACACTTCACTTGAAGCTTTGGCCATGTGGTAACGGTAGACTATAATCCAATATCTCACCACCTTTTAGTTCTCCCATGGGCTTCGTCAGAGGCAACCTAAGGAGTTTTAGGTAGACACGGGTAGCAGCGTTCTCTGTGCAATGCAAAAAACAAACATTTTCTATAGGATTGTTATGAAATATTGGACTGTAACATCATAACTTCTTGAAGTCAAGGAACGTTCTTAATACCAGTTTTCCCGCATTAATAAATCTAAAATAACGTTCAAAATTCATGTGATCAAGGACAAGGGACATTTTTTGTGACTTTTTATTTTCTTATCAGTATTATAGTTTATTTTTAACACATCCCTATTTTAGAAGAAAATTCCGGAAAATATCTTGCGCTCCGAAACACCGAAGCTGAAATGCACCAGAAACGCGTTTAGATTAGCAAAGCTAAAGTGCCTTTTTCTGAATTAATATATAATCTTTCAAAAAGTTTGGCTAATTTACCATTTAAAATTCAAGTTGAGACTAAAACGAATCGCTTGTTCAGATAGCTTAAATAAGTTAATTAAATCTGTAAGTCTCTTGAAAACTCGTAAACCTTTTTACGGTGTACATTGCCTCACTTTTAAAGGGAATAAAAATAGACATAAAAGCAAAACGTCAGTGGATGCCGAAATGAAGAGGACGCTCATTAGATTAAATGTTGAGGTAGCTCATTAATGTAAACTGTTACTTGAAGCTCATTTTAGTCGGCCGTTAGTTTTAATTGTTTTTGAAAGAATTGTATCATTAAGTACCGAGGCTAACTTTGTACAGAAACAACCTAGGTACTTTGGTAATCTACTGTCGCTGTTAAACACTTATGAAAAAATAAACTACTTTATGTTTTTTTTTCTCTTCTCTTTTAAACTTATGTTCATTTTACATTTATAATAGAAATGTAAAAAAAAATCCTAATTGACCATGTTAGGTAAATTAAGACCATAATATTAACTACTTTTTGTTTAGGTTTTTCTTTTTTTATTGCGTTATAAGTGTTATGTTGCAAACTTTGTTGACAATATCAGTTGAGAATTTGTTGTAAAAGTAAAAAAAAATAAATTGTATTTTACGTAAAGTCAGTAGGTATTTGAAAAATAAATTTTTCAATAAATTAACAGTTGTAAACGTTTAAAACATTCATAATTGCTAATTAGAGTTGTCTTCTATTTTCTATGTTTGACATTAGTTATAAGATTTGCAGTAACTAGAACTTAAACTTGAAGTGGAATTAAACCGACCATTAAGTCCACCGCTAATCATAAAACAAACATTTCAAGTTAAACTTCAAGTATTTACTTCTGTCTTTAACTCAAGTGGCGGTCATAAAGTCTGTGTCTACGTGTCAGATGCCAGGCATTGTCTGGAAACGTCACAGGGAGACGGCACTACACATGTATTTGTATACGCTATCACGTCTTTATCGCTAATGGGGAAGCAGAGCATTTTCGGTTTTGCGGCTCGAAGCAAAGGCTGCAAGACCCAAAGACCACTTTTAGCATAATGGTGGGCGAGAAGGTGGAAAAATAATGGGCTACTAACTGCATCGCATAATAACATGATTCATAATTTTACCTATTCCCTCGATCGGCTTTTTGATCTGCGCGGGAAGAGAAGCATCTGGTACATTCATTTTTTTTTCTTTTCTCCCAGACCAGCATGGAAGCAAGAAAATATTATACAATATACTACTACTTTAAATTTTCTAAAGGTGACAACTTCACCAGGATGTTTATATACGAGTACACTACAAGCTTTTCGAGGCCCACCATCACGCTAAAAGTGACCTTTGGGTATTACGACCCTGGGCTCTGTCTGCTTAGAGCCGCAAACCTCCAAAATACTCTGTTTAGCCCATTAGAGATAATGATATGGTAAAAAGTGTATATATATTTCTAATATTGTACGCATGGCAGTAGTTGAAAAGTCTGTCTGTATGTGAAGATATCTGAAACCGTCTAGGTTCGTCTCGCCGGCGCCACGTGGCAAGACATGCATGTCCCGGGATATTGCAGTTTTATTATTACAGAATGAGTTTGCGATTTTAATCTCGAAAGAGCATCATAAGTTTTTACAATTTTACTTTCATATTCGGAATTTAGCTGAAATCGAAGAGTCTGGGAAAATCGGCGTTTAAATAAAGAGCACAAAAACAATACAAAGAAAGTTTTTTTTAAAGAATTCTGCTGTTAGATGATTATATAACACACTAACGATAGCCCCCGTAGCATGGCAACGTGGATAAACCCAGATAAAGTTTATATCGCTCGATGGACTAGTAGTGCCATCCCGCTCTTTTGTAATTACGTAGAGCGAGATAGTAATAGATAAAAGCGCTCGATAAAAATTGTCGCGATGTCATGCTAAAGGGGCAGGAAGTGTATTTTTATCGTTTTTCGTATACATATAAGTAAATTCATTAGGAAAAATCGTTTAATTTCTTTGACTGAACTTTACCATAAACTAATTTAAAATTACCTATGCTTTTTCTATAATAAAAATTGCCAAAGGTGTTCTTATTTATAGTAGATAATTTGGCCCCTAGTCCGTTCCCTAAAGGCAAACCGTGCAAGTATTAATTTTATGCCTAACGCCATCAAGTCAAAACAGAATAGACAGTCATGCTCCTTCCCTAGGGAGATAACAGAAGGCGAAGTACCGATATGGGGATATCTTCAAGCTTGAGTGGGCTTTTGACAGGTATGCATGGCACGTTTTGTATTTAGTGAAATTGGTTCTTAATACAGTGTGATAAAGAATGTTATTGATTAATATTCAGTTTTGAAAGCCATCAAGACTTCACAGAAATTATTTTAGACGGAATTTGAAAGGCAAATCGGCATTAGAATCAAAGAACATATTAATTCATTAAATTCAGTAAAAGATCACATATGCGTTTGACCTTATCCGTAGGCCAGTCACGTTTATCAACGTATTTGGCAAAGAATACAAGCGTGTTTGACGTTCAAGCATTAAGCACTTGTAAAATAAAATAAAAAACGATTTAATTAGGTACCTATTTTGTTAACACGAAAGGTTTATAATTATAAATTAACTGCATGTTATAAAACTCGCTTTCCGTTCCGATTTTTGTTTTGCGATTCCCGACAGGGTTCATAGCTATTATAAGACAGTGACTATATGGAATAAGAACTGATGTACATTATTAATGCAATAAATGAATTGAATTAAAATAAGAAATGAGCGAATGCGTGTATATACAAATTGGTCAGAATGATGGACCGAAATGCACCTTCAAATTTATTCAAGAAACAATTTTATTAAAGATTATAAAATGGTTATCGCGTGTGGTATAGCCGTGTGGTCCCGGCAGAGTAGAATAGGACCATTCCAATTTTCTCGTGGATGTCGTAGAAGGCGACTAGAAAGTACAAGCTAAACAAAGCTTATAAACATCAATGAGACCTCTCCAACCCGTCTGGCCAGTGTAGAGTGTAGGCCAAATCCCTTGACTGCTCTGGCTAATATTATGGCTCTGGTAGTACAGAGAGGGTCTTGCTCCTGCAGTGGAGACTAAAAAAGACCTGATGATGAATAAATAGGTACTTATACTAAAGCTATACACCTAAATATAGTAAAATAAAACTAAAGCTATATTTAAAGAGAAAGAAAAGGAGAAAAACTAAATTGTGATAGTTTTCTTTACCATTGATATCGTATTTTGTTTTTTTTTATTATGTAATTTTTAAGAAAATAAATAGCAAAATAAGAAAAAGTAATAAACGGGCAAGTGCGAGTCGGACTCGTACATGAAGGGTTCCGTAACACCGTACAATGTTTTAAAACGCTGAAGAAACACGTTTCTTGTATGACGACCCCCTTTAATTTTTAACTTTTTTTTGCGCCGCACCCAAAACACTAATTATAACCGAAACACTAATTATAATTGAATAAGTTGATAAAAAATGCTATGCAATAAGCTTTACCGCGGCAGTCCCAGAGTGCCACACGTTCTTTTTTTTTCTTTTTTGTTTTAAAAACATTACTTAATTTATAAACTAATTGGAATGCTCTGATCTAAACGTTGAGTATCTTGGATATAAATAATTTGCCAGTAGATAATTTGAGGAACACGTTCAAATTATAAGTAAATTTAAAATTCAATAACATAAAAAATTTAAACTTATAGCACCCTTTTTTATTCCACCGGAATAAAAAACAAAAACTAAAACGGCAGTTGAAATGCAACATAAATTAACCTTTGAGACGATAACAGGAATACCTATTAGACATTTCGTTCCAGACAATGCACTTAGAAACACTGGAACTCTAACAAGATCTGTGGCCACGCTTGACATTCATGGCAGTTGTAAAATAACCTTCCGGGACTGTACCGCGAAGACCAACTATCAAATAGACTAGCAAAGTTTTTGTTTTTACAGTTTGTTCAAAAAGTGTTTAATTTTCTCGTCAGACAGTTTTTAGAGTTACGTACCAAAAGGATTCAAACAGGACCCTATTACTGAGACTCCGCCGTCTGTCCGTCTGTCCATCCATCTGTCACAGGTCTCTATATCTAGAACTGTGGCCGTTATAACAAAGATGTACTAAAATCGGAATAGTTTCATTTATATGCAATCGTACAGAGCAAGAAGCGACGTCTTAGTCATTATACTGCCGCCTATAATTGAGATTCGTTTGATATTGACAATGTTTTGACTAGTGTTAGCACGATATTTGGTTTATTAGTTCATTGGTCAGTGTATCTTGGAATAGTTTCATTTATATGCGCAAACGTAGAGCAAGAAACGACGTCTTGCCAGGTCATTATAGTTCAGTCTATTGGGAGTCGTCTGATATTGGCATTCAATGGTTTTGATCAGTGTTTCTTTTGTTTTCTTTTCCTGAAGTTCGGATCCTTTTCAGGTAAATTGTTTAAGTTCATTTAGTTCATGCCATTCATTTTGATCCCCCTTTTTACGTACACACCGAGTCCCCTTACTCTAGACTTCTCAATACAGACGTAGTCTAGTTTTTATTTTTATTTTGTAATAACATGTCAGATTTCGGCATTATTTTGTCATTTCAAAGAAATTGCATATATCTAGGCATATAACTAGTTTTCAATATATTATATTCAAAATATTATGAACTTGTAAGAAAATATAAGGTTGTAGAAGTTTTCCATACTGATGGTCAAATATGATATCTTCTTCGTCTAAGCGCGTTCCCGGTTGCATCCTCAGCTGTGCTGCTTCGGAGCCCGGAGTGCACTTTTCCGCTTTTTCTTCTCCAAATATAACATGCATGTCAATGGTCACCCAAGGATGCCAAAGACCTCGCAAAATGGAGACGAAATAGCCGGAACAGTTTAAATTATTTGGCTATAGTTTTACGACAGGCCGCCTGCCTGACGTCAACCCTTCTTGGGAATGCAATTGTAGCACGAGATGTTTGTGCTTAGTCCTTTAGTCGCCTCTTACGACATCCACAGGAAGAGATGGAGTGGTCCTATTCTAACCCGGAACCACACGGGTACCTGGATGGTCAAATATGATATGATACACTATATTCTATTATTATTATATAGGATTAGCTCGTTGAAGTGGCAGTGGGCGGGACACATAGCGCGACGAACTGATGGCCGATGGGGCAAAAAGGTTCTCGAATGGCGACCACGTACTGGCAAGCGAAGCGTAGGACACCTACCGCACTGGATGCAGGCCGCTCTAGATCGGTCATTTTGGAAAACCTTGGGAGAGGCCTATGTCCAGCAGTGGACGTTATGCGGCTGAAATGATGATGATGATGATGACACTATATTCTCTTTCAAGTTCATATTTTGACTGTAAAAACCAGTTATATTATATACGAGTATATGCAATTTCTTTAAAATTGCACAATTTTGCCAAAATCTGACATGTCATTCCAAATTAAAGCTAGACTAAGTATGGCAAAATTAAGTTAGTTTCAATAAAGGAAGAACTCGAAAAGTTTTTATGCAGTTCCAACAAATCAAAATAAACAAGATGACTCCCCCATACAATTACTCCAGTCCTATGTTGCCGTCACTCGAACACTTCAAGAATGCCTCAACCATCTCCCAAACAAACTCGCTTCTCATTACCGGAACATCGCAGCAGACCGCGTGATTGACGTTGCGAGACCGCACGACACTTGTGAGACTTAGTGACTAGACGGGATTTCCTTTGGTTTAGCAGTTCAGTAAATGTGTTTGCAAGTATTCTAAGTAGACATGGGTAACTCTGGATTCGAATATTTAAATGAGCCGATTCATCAACAGGAGCCGATACCCGTTATCGGCTCCCGCGAGTTAATTAGTCCACACCGATCTTCGTCCCGCCGGGAGCCGGCGGCACCCGTCAGGTCGGAGCCGCGTTTCAGCTCCACCGCGTCTCGGGAGGAATCGGGAGTTGGAAGTCAATATTATTCTGTATTGAAACCGGTACCAGAAAGGACGTCTGTATTCTGTAGATTCAATAGCGAAACTTAGCGGACCTCGGAGCTGAAGCCGATAAGGGAGTAGCAATCTTTAAGATGAGTCGGTACCGGATGCGGAGTAAGATTCAGTGAGCCGAATACTCCTCGGAGTCGAGATTACCCATGTCTAATTCTAAGTAGGCAAAGTCAGTGAAATTTAATGATAAACAATTTTACTGGAAAAGAACGACACTGCGCGTCTAGAGTATTAGGTCCTTACATATGAAATTGCCGTTCAGTATCAAAAAAGTGAAACAAGTTTTTTTTAATGAAATTATTATTTAATCAATCGAAGTATGCGCCGTTGTTATCGATACACTTCCGCCATTTTATAGGCAGATCATTGATACCTTTGGAAAAAAAATCCTGGGAGCTAGAGTCTATGAACTGTTTGAAGGCGGTTTTGACTGCCTCATCAGATTTGAAATTTTTTCCTTGTAAAAAGTTATCCAAATTTTGAAAAAAGTGGTAATCGGTTGGCGCAAGATCTGGAGAGTATGGTGGGTGACGCAGAGGTTCCAGTCGCAGCTCCTCTAACTTGGTGATCGTTTGATGTGCAGTGTGTGGTCTAGCGTTATCCTGAAGGAGCAGTGGGCTAGAGCAATTCATCAGTCTCGGTTGTTTAATGGCAAGCTTTTCCATCATTGTTTGCAATTGTTGGCAATACAAGTCTGCAGTAATCGTCTGGCCTGATCTCAAGAAGCTGTAGTGGATAACACCAGCACTGGTCCACCAAACACTAACCAGAATCTTCTTTTTGGTCAGTTTTCGCTTAGGGCAAGGTTTTGCCGGTTCTCCAGGGTCAAGCCATTGTGATGATCGCTTCCGATTGTCGTACAGGATCCATTTCTCATCACAAGTCACGATACGGTTCAAAATCCCCTCATTATTGTGGCGATTAAGCAAAGAAACGCAGCAAGCAACGCGTGTTTGTTGGTTTGCTTCAGTCAATTCGTGCGGTACCCACTTTTCGAGTTTTTTAATTTTTCCGATTTGGCGCAAGTGGATAAGTATCGTTTTGTCACTTACGCCCAAGGCTGCTGCTAATTCAGAAGTGGTTTTAGATGGATCCGCTTCCACTATCGCCTTCAATTCTTCGTTATTCACTTGAGTATCAGGTCGTCCACGAGGCTCATTGTGTAAATCGAAATTTCCAGAACGGAAACGTTGAAACCAAAAACGCACCGTTCGTTCGTTAGCGGTGCCTGGTCCATACACGTCGTTAATTCTTCGAGTCGTTTCTGCAGCACTGGTGCCACGGTGGAACTCGTTTTCGTAAATACCGCGAAGTTGTTGTTATAGCAATGTTGAAACTCAAACAAATGATGTTAAAACAAATGAAATACGAATTTTAAAACAATATTTTTCTGGCTTTATTTCGAAATAAATTTGAATTTGGAATTCCTAATGAAACGCAAGATATTTGATTTTAAAGTTGCCAGTATTGAAAATCGGCAATTTCATAAGTAAGGACCTAATATGTCGAGAATCTAATTATAACTAATGACCTAACATCTATCGAACATAAATATGATTGGTCGGTCATGACAATTGTTAATCCCTCAGCTGGCAATCAACCATATTATGGTTGATTTTTCTCACGCTTCTAAATATTTTTTTTACCGCCAATTACATATGAACAGATTAATATTACAAGTATCTACAGCTTCAAAATAATAATTTTATTGTACTTTTATACGATACGCAAGTGAGACTTCGGTCTTTTATACAAAATTTCCCCCGACATTTCAACATCAAGAACCTGTCACACTTACCCAAATTAAAATTACCCATGTGCCCAATTGATTTCCTCACTCAAGGAAATGAAGTGTCACCGTCGAACAAACAGTCACACACTCAAATTAAAGGCCGCACGGAGGGTTGCGAATTTAAATGAGGTCTTATCTGACAAGGGTGGGTCAATTGATTGTGAGGAATGGGACGCATGATGTATGGGGAGTGCCATTGAATTAATATACCTAAGTAT
The DNA here is from genome assembly GCA_963576875.1 of Acrobasis repandana. Classification (NCBI taxonomy): domain Eukaryota; kingdom Metazoa; phylum Arthropoda; class Insecta; order Lepidoptera; family Pyralidae; genus Acrobasis; species Acrobasis repandana. Next base: position 615,014 of record OY756230.1, on the reverse strand, counting down.
GGAGGTGACAATACAAGAAATTAACCCTTTACGCACTAAAGCGACCGGATCCGGCCAAAGGCCGAAGTTTGTCGAGCAGCTTGGGGCTTGAATATAGAATACAAGCGCGCCTTTATCCCTAATGGGGTAGACATTTTGGTTCTTGCTGCTCTAAGTAGACAGAGCCCAGGGCCGCAAGTCCGAAAAACCACTTTTAGCGTGATGGTAGGCGAGAAAGTGGAAACAGAATCAAAATGTTGGGTTGCTAGCTACATCGCGGCGATGGAGGAGCTCGGTAGCCTGGCGGGAGTAAGCATTACTAGCGCTTTCACAAGTTAAGCGACACCAGCCGTAGTCCGCACTTGGATAAGTGACCACAGATGGCATAAAATTTTCTCGAGCTCCTCCGTGCTTCAGAAGACACGTTAAGCCGTTGGTCCCGTTATGTTCCCGTATGGCAGTCGTTAAGCTATGACATATGTCCACAGATCTGTATAATATATGCCTAGAGGCAGCTTGAAAATTCTGAAGCCTGGAAATCATCGTACAACACATTTTTCATTTGGAAATTAATTTTTAATTGACAAGTAATTTAAAAGCCACATAATAGTGAAATCGAGTACTCTTTACAGAGTTATAAATCAACTCTTGTTATAAAAATCATTGGCTTGATAGCAAAACGTACCAAAGTTTCTATTGTGGTTGCAGTGCGGTAACTTTAAGCGATACGATTGAGGTGACTGTCGCGTGTAGTGGTATGGGTGAGCTAGTTACGCGTTCCGACTTTTGTCGGGTGACAACAAAACCTAGAAATTTCATTTTAGAAATCCCAGTCGTGATTCTAATAAAATTCGTTTTTGAGAAAAACTAGAACCACGTTCTAATTTTATTTTACCTATCTCGTACCACATTGCTTCAACTTAATTGTACAATGTATGCAACAGGCAAGAAACTCGCAGTGTTTAAATGGGCCTTTAAAATAGACATTTCGGAGAGGTAGTTTTTAATTTTTAATTATTTTTTTCTTAAAGTCAAAAACAAAGTCAACATCATATATTTATCTTTGGATGTTTGTATCACTTGACAATTGTCAATTTTTTCTTTCGATTTCATAAAAGCTGTTGATGTCAGATCATTTACTTACGGCTAAATTTAGTGCCGCTTCCTAAGCTCAAGTGCAGAAGAAGCTGCAACAAACAACACTGCAGCATTGTTAGCGACGCGCTCTAAATACATTTAAATTGCTTTTTATTTTTATTTTGTCAATTTTATTCGTATATTATTTTGTGTCTAAATTCTAAAAATTTTATGTAACGAAATGCATTACTGTCGGTATGTTATAAAATGTATGAAATGTGTAGGTAATTTGAAAAATAGTGTCATGTCGTGTTGTTTTTGAAATTATAAAACTAGTCTGCTACCATCCAAGCGCGACATCACACTCCTTTGTTAACATTTTGTAAAGTGTGCTTTTTTGGAGTTGTAATAAATATTTTTCTTCATCATCGGTGCATGTCATTGAAGAGAACCTATTCGGACACCTCACAAGCATTTTCTTAAAATACGTCAACTTACAATTAAACTGATAGTTATTAAAATTAGATATATGGACTGAGAATATATTTTTAATTCATAATTATTAATGAAAAACGATATTATTAGTGTTATTCAAAATAATGTCAAATAGTTAATTTAATATGTTCCAAATATACCCAAATTATGATAGTTGTGAATTTACAAATGTTTATAAGGCACCATGCTCTAGCCAGTCTTTATTTCTGGTAAGATAAGGTTTCCTTTCGCACTGTCTTTGGCATCGTTGTATAACATTCGTTGTAAGAAGAATCAATCGAAAAGCTTGCTATTCAACCGCTGTGGGGTTCCTAAAAATATTTTGTTAGTAAATCAGGTTCTAAGATAACACATGGTTTAAATACATAAGATTTAAATACATTTTCCTGAGTTATGCTAGCGGACGTTAACTTTAATACTTTAGAACGGACTTCATCCGCAAATGTCAAACCTTATAATCATCATAGTTCGGTCACGAACACGTCGCCCCGAATGTAACGCTTGTTATCGGATCCTCATTATCTAAATGGAAGAGATGCGGAATATAATTCTACTTTTTGATAATATTTACTAAATTATACCCGTGAATTCGCATGAATTTTACTATTGCGTTGAGAGGGAATACGAAATTTAGATAAGATTTATCATCGATCGTTTTTAACCGATTTCAAATATAGTTTGTTTTTCTTTATTTATTTTTATGTATGTTTGTTATGCGATATCTTCGTCAACTGTAAACCGATTTTGATGATTCTTTTTTTATTTGAAAGCCTTTGCTACCAAGTTGGTTTTATTTTAATTTGGTGAAGATATGATGAAGAACTTTGGAGATATGGAAGAAACTCCTTTAAAAAAAATTGAAGACGGTTATTTTTTTGTTAAAAATTTAATTATATCATTTCAAAGTGCTTACTAAACCTTATTCTTAGTAAGTTTAGATATTTTAATGCTGCAAATGATTGCAGGCAAAACAAATACATTTATTTTTACATGTTCCTAATAAGATCAGACATTTATTTCTTTGTTGTTACCATAGACGAACAAATATAAAAGGACTGAAAACCCCATACAAAAAATCGTACACTACTAGAAAGCCAAAATCCTATATTATTTCTAGATGCCACTACTAGTTTGCCCGCTAGGCATATAAAGGATGCTGGGTACTTAGGCTGACGGTATCCACGAAAAATCAATGATGGCGCTTGGTTCATATTATAATGATATAAGCCATTCCGACTCGTAGATAAACATATACGTGAAAATTTCTCGATTCTATTGCAAAGCATCTCAACATGCAAAATAAAACTAGGACGCGTATACCGCATAAATCTTCGGATATTTGACGCAAAAACTTTTTGTAAACTCTACCCTTCGTCAAAGTACTACCAAGCGGTAAATAAAAAAAGTTTCAGCGAAAAACCCCAGTGAAGTGTGGAAATGCGAATTGATTCGAACTCAGGCCGAGATGGAAAGGAAACATAAGATGCTGCACGCGTCAACAAATATTCATACGCAACAGATGTATATATCGAGCTGCAATTGCTGTTATTGTGGTGTCGTGCAATTGTGTCATCAATATCTGGCAGTAATATATGACCACCTACATTTTGAACTTTATTCACTTGACCGCAGCGTCCAACTGACCAAATGAACTAGCACAACCCGTGTTTGCAACCAATTTGCAGTTTCTGTAACTAAAATACTTTTTATTAACTAGTTGCTAACAAGTCAAAACAGATACTTTTTTTCTAAACGTCAAAACAAATATTATACACGAGATTTCTATGAAAAACCCACGGCGTGACTTTATAGTTTCTTGGAGTCAAATAGCGCTCTTAATATCAGTTTTTTTGGCATAAATAAATCTAAAATCACGTTCAAAATGGATATGACGAATGACAAGTGACATTATTTTGTGACGTTTTATTCTCTTATCACTACAAAATAATTTATTTTTGACCCTAGATACTACCCTATTATAGTTTAATGTATAAATAGACTAAAAAAGGAGAGAGAAAGAGAGAGAGAGCCGACCCCAAATATGGAAAAGGCGAGGAAGATGATGATGATAAGAGTAAACAACACTGTTGAGTTAGTATCCCACAATAGTTCAGATTTAATTTGCTCGCTCAATCAGTGTGATTTGTCCTTTTCTATTTATTTATTTATATATTATACTAGCGATTTATTTTCTAATGAGATATCTACCAATTTTTCATCTTAGCCTCAACCCCGATCCGTGACAGCATCGACACTGAAAATATGGAATATTTAAACATTCGCTCCAGCTATAGTTTTGATTTGGCATTCTCTTTGATTTGCTCCAGCTTCAATATTTATTAGTTTAGATCGCGCCAAAGTAAAATACGGTTTGAATATTTCATCCGACATTTGCATTCTCTTTTTCTTGTTTGTGTCTCTTGATAAATATTTAAGCGACCACAGTAGTACTAAATATCAAGTTTTACGGTTCAAGAGATAGAGCCCTGTGACAGACAGTCAGACGGACATACAGCAGAGTCTTGGTAATAGGGTCCCGTTGGCAACCTTTGGATACAGAACCCTAAAAAAACCATCAGCTTTTTTTGTGTAAAGTGGAAGAAAATTAAATTCACGTAAGTTTTTAGAAGTGATATTAAAACTTTACGATCATTTAGAACAAATATTCATAAACCAAACGAAAATTTAATAGTAACTATAAGATACATGTTTAAAAAGTTTTGTGATTGTCATTTTGGAATGGTTAAACTTGTTTCTGTCGGTTTTTATGCCTTTTTGATTGTGTCGTTCCATCCGACCAATAAACACATCATAGTTTAATTTTTTCAAAGTAACATTTTATATTTTACAAACAATTTACTCAATTACGTTTTTGTTCCCCATGGGACAGACAAAGCCTAAGGCCTAAGTCCTGCACGCTCAACGTAAAATAGCAAAATAGTGAGGAGTTCGGTATCCCGGTGGGAGTACGCATTGCTAGCGCTTTCGTAAGTTAAGAAACCCCGGGTGTGGTCCGCACTTGGATGACAAGCAAACAATTTTCTCGAGCTCCTCCGTGCTTCGGAAGGCACGTTAAGTCGTTGGTCTAGACTGTGTTCATTGTATGGCAGTCATCAAGCTATGTCAGATATCTTCAGGCAGCTCGAAAAATCGGACACCAGTGTTGGCCATTTACACACACGAAAAACAAAACAACAACAAAGTGACAGGATGGTACTTGCATTACATATTGGTATGATTCAGATTCACGCTCATTACTAGTAACTCAAAATATTAATTTCTTTTAAAACGACAGTTTTTACAACGTTGTCAATCGAATATAAGAGCCTTTGCCTGATATGAGTATATCACCAAATGTTCGCTCTCTACCTCAAATTAAAATTAAAAATCATTACAACGAAATTCAAAATCGGCGTTGCGACGCGTAAATTCGGAAATCGTTTCGCTATAAATCATGTTTGCAGGACAACCGTGAAATTATTGACGACGGAACAACCGGACAGGCCCATGATACAACTCATAGGGACTACAGAAATGAAGTACTCAAATTAAATAATGAAATAAGAAATGGTGAAAAAATACCAGTTTTTAGAAAGAGTTACATTATCATTCTACATAATCGTGGATATTTTAGACATTTTTTTATATAGTTAAGACATTGACTTCATTATAAATTGGTTAATAAAAACTTTTAAATCTCTGAACAACTAATTTACGATGTAGTCAATGGCGAACAATGACCTTTGATGGCGAAATAAGAAACAGCCTTTGAAAAACCAACTTTTCATTATCAGTAGCTTCTTTACTCATTTTATTTTGTGCTCACACGAGAACAATGGCCTAGTAATTAGAATATCGGCGATGACTCCCAATCGGAACAACTGGTGTATTAAAATTATATCGGAATTTGTTATTCAAATTCATATTAGCGTGATAACAGTACAGTAATTGGATTTGCTTTATTTGTTGTATAAATGTCCCAAATTACCCAAAATTTATTTATTCATTAAATCTTTTCATTATTGTTTTTATTTTTATTATTGTAGATTGGCCACAATGGTACAAAAGGTGAACTAAATGCTAATAAATTTTCTCTACCTTTCAGCCTTTGGGGAAAACAGAAATTAATTAATTATGATAGGGTAATTGTATATAAATATTTATAAATATATAATATAATAAATATATTATATTTAACTAAAAGTAGCGCCAAAAATGGCGTTTTTGACGCTGTTTTGCATAAAAGTTCCTAAGTCGTCAAGAAATCTTACTTGTTTTTTTAGGGTTCCGTACCCAAAAGGTGCAAACGGGTACTAAGTATAATGAAATTTTGTCTCATCATCAGGTCTTTTCAGTCTCCACTGCGGAGCACGACCCCCTCTGTACTACCAGAGCCATATATTACCAGAGCAGTCAGAGGATTTGGCCTACACTCTCCACGCTGACCAGACAGGTTGGAGAGGTCTCATTGATGTTTACAAGCTTTTTTTAGCTTGTGTTCCTAGGTCACCTTCTACGTCATCCGCGGGAAGACTTGGAGTGATCCTATTCTACTCTGTCGAGAACCATACGGCTATTTTTGACTATGAACCCCTTAACTGCGAGACTTTAAATCAGTTGTCGTGCTCCCAGGGCGAGAAATAGTGAATTCTATAGTTTTTGGTCAGATATACAAACTATATATTCACGCGAAATTGGCACGAAAATGTTTGTCGGATTAGTCCGACGTTTGCGGTTAAAGGGTAAAATGTCAAATAATTTAAAAATATTCTGATCCTAAACGATTTTTAAATAAAATATAATGTGACCGGACCGTATAATCTAGGCCCAAGATACCGCATACATTATAATCAGGGCATATACGTGCAAAATTTATAAATTGCTTATTACAAAAATAACAAATTAATTCTTACACCCTTTTAACCCCCTGTTTAACCCTTTTGCAACCGACCCGACACGGCGAGGGTGAAGGGGGTGAAAACCCTCAATTGGAAACTTGGGTTCTTACCTCATTTACTTATTAAAATCTCACTATGCCGATACGGGCAAATTGAAAATTTTGCGTCTAATAATAACATTGTTTCAGGGAAGTATTAGAAAGTTATTATGGGAGACTTTCTCAGTAAAGAAACATCTTCTTCTTCAGCCCATTGTCACCCAATGCTTAGTGTAGGCCTCTAACAATGCACGCCATTTCGTACGATCTTTAGCTTTTCTCATCCATGTCTTTCCAGCAACCTTGGCAACATCATACCTTAAACTAAAGAAACATAATTAAAAATAATTGACACACATTTTTACTAAAAACATAATAATTCTATAAATAACCAAATAATTATCAGACAACTAGTAGCCGTAATTTAAACTTATTTCAATTTTTGTAAATCTTGTCTAAGTAAGTAGGTATATGGTTATAGTCCGTACCATCACACTAGTAAGTTTCTTAGAAATTAACATTTAAAAAAAAAATTGTAGTTTAAAATTCTAAAAAAAAACACGCTTTAGTAGTAAACCGAACTAAAAAGTAAAAAATTTATTTAAATATAATAGTAAAGAGAATTTCTTCTCTTTACTTGAGTCTTTGAAAAAAAAGCGTGGGGTGAAAAATGTCGTACAAAGCACCCCACGCTTTTTTTTACACAAAATCAAAAACATTTTGTTCAAAACATTGTAAAGTAAAAAATACTTTATAACTATTTCGTATAATTTAGTAGTATTTTATATATACTACTCACTATATGAACATATTTTCGATACCCGAAGAATTTGCATGAGCCGATTATACGCCTAAACAAGAAATAAGTGATCGGAGCCGACATTCCGGGCCGCGGTTAATAAAAGTTGCCGCAGAGTTGCCCGGGAGTTGCGTGCTATCAATAAAAGTCCAACTCTTCGTAAACAATCTTGCAAATTGCTGCCTCGGAGAAACCAATAGATTTAAAGAGATACTAGAAAAGAACTTTTTTGGTTAAAACTAACGTGAGACACAGACATTAATTGATCGAGCGAGCGAAGCGTCTCAGTTTCGACTGGCCGAAAATTATTTTGTCCATCCGTCTGTTTTCGCCTACAGGTCGCATTTCTTAACCGATTCTCATGAAATTTTGTGAGCAGGTAAATATAGAATTTTATTGTCGAGCCAGTTTTTCGAAAATTTTAAAAATGGCTGAGCTATGGGGGTTCAAAACTTAAAAAATCTCATATCTCAGCTATTGAAAAAAAATCTAACATGATATTAGACTTTTTTGTTACTAATATTAAGACGCAACTTTTTTGTCCGAACAACCTTTTTATACGATAAACTTGAACGTGTTTACAGTCGACAAATCGCCCAAAACTTTTGTATTAGTACATTCAGTATGATGTCGTAATTACAAATCTATGGGACGATAAGTACGAAAATGGGGGGTAGTAACTGTGACGGCGGCGATACAGAGAAAAAATGTTTTTTATATAAACATACCATATGCGGTATCAAATGAAAGGGCTTTATGAGTAGATTACACAGTAATAAACTTCACTCCTATATTGGTCAAACCCACGGACTATATGTAATACAAAAGATAAATATACGTGTAAACTCTATATAGCGTCGCTGAAGGGACTGCACAACGTTATAGAGAGTTGTCGTTATATGGAGTGAAGAAAAAAATTAATATAATTTTACTATTATAATATTATTTTACTAATAAAGTATACTTAAAGTTTAGAAGTTGCAAACATTAATATTAATATTTATAACAATGCATATTGCTGTACTATCTATATATATATATAAAAGTCTTTTACCTATATCCATGGTAAAGTCTGTTATCTTCGTGACGTTTTTTTGTTGCCTGCCAAAACAACCTAACGACAGTCTAGCGGCCGACGTAAACACGTGCAAGTAATCACAACAAACAAAAGAATGAAATTCTTAGAATCTCTCTAGTACATATGATGGGGTAAGTCTTTGTAAATCTATGCTAGACAATATAGCAACAAACAAAAAAATTAAACAAAAAAACGGTCCGCATCTGCAAAGAAAATACTCTTTATTGCCCAATAATGACATATTTTCGACGTTATTTGGAGTGGGTGCGACGCTACATATAGTGTATAATTATGTGAAAAACAAAACAAACCAACCAGAGCCAAGGAATTTCGACGTAGGTTTGGTAGGTTGGTTTGATAACTCTTAAATGGCTTTGCTAAGGCAGGGAAACGGTAAAATATCGGTTTTTCCGTGATTGTAAGGGCCCGCGAGGTCTACTGTTCTCACAGAACCAGTAGTTATTATATGCGATACATGGGTAACTCACGTTAAAAGTCAGCTACTGGCCGACATGTTTCCTTCGTGTGCACATTGTGGTTCACATTCGCCCTGAAGACGGCCTCCGGATGAGTAGCAGACTTTTTACGAGAGTTACACGTTTATAGACTGGACATTATTTATAAAAATAATCTTAAACATAAAGGTTGTCTAAAAAAGAATTGTTTTGTACCTACCTACTTATATTTGAAGTGTATTTATTACTTATCTTACATAAGTAAAAGTTGCCGTTTGGGTCTTACCCAAAATGCTGTTTGCCCCATTTACTACTTAACAACACTGATTTCAGATAAATTGATATTATAAAAAAAAATTATAGTCTTCTTTAAACCAACCATAAAAAGCTTTAAACATAAAACAATTATTATTTAAAATATGTTCATTTCTAGTGAACAGCATCACTAAGCAATTTTAATTAATATCGCCAAGAAGATTGTTATTCCGCGATAAAAAGCAAAAGGACGCCGTAAAGAAAACAATGTTTCATCCGGACACCAGTCGGAAAATAAACCGTCAGTTCTGGCAGTTCCGAAGTCTGTTCACAAAACATAAAGAATACAGAACTATTACTTATACATGGTGTAACAAAATATACTGAAACTATTTTAAAGCTGAATTCATGCTGTACAACTTTCTGCAAGAAACATATATCGAAATATGAAAAATATTTTTTGACTTTTCATACAAGTTGACTGATTAGATAATCCAAGTTTCTATGGAAAGCTAAAAAAGTCATATTTCGATAGTAACATACATATTATATGTAGGTTTCGCAATAGTTATGGGGAAAGTTATTTACGAATTTGGCAGCATCCTGAGCTTGCGTCTAATAAAATTGGTCATAAAGACAGTGTCATGTTTCTGTGTTACTGTTTACATGTATAGTCACAGAATTACTAAAAATATTAACATGCAGAACGGAAACTCGCAGCGTCCCCCGCAATATGGCGTCCGCGCATCTTTCCCTCGTTCTCGGCGGCGCTTGTTGGCTTTGAACATTGACATTGAAACGCACACATTGACGTGCGCATGAGTGTGCACGGATGTATAGTTTCGTTTGTAATAGTAATATAGTAGGCACTGTTACTCCTGTATGAAGCGCAATACTTGTGGTATAGTCTTAAGCTTGTATTCTTTACTTTATTTAGTTTGTGCTATGTCGTTGGCAGATCTGCCTGTTTTAAAGTTACCCGTTGAGGCGTGAAACGACTAAGAAGTTCTGAGTTCTTTGTTTTTTTTTCTTGTGTTTTTATGAAGGATTGCTTAAGTTTGTATTTATGGTTGTAGATTGTAGGGTATTCTATTAATTATTATGAGAAAAATATTTTCATAACATCTAGGTTAATTTTTTTATGCTGGTCTGGGAGAAAATAAAAAACTAAGAATGCAACAGTTACTCCTCTTCCCACGCAGATCGTAGAGGCCGATCGAGGGAATGTGCGAGGGATCAAGTGCGAGTTAAACTCACGTGGAGAGGGTTCCGTACAATTGATTGAATTCTTATAGGTATACATGTATTTTTTTTTCAAAATTTTAGACTGTACTTTCGGAGATCAGGGGGCGGGGCATGGTTAATTTTCGTCTTCTTTCATGAATAAAATCAAAAAGATTTAGTTTACAATAATAAAAAAATATATATTTGAGATCCTCATAACGAGCCCTTTCATTTGATATATGACACAGTAAGGTTTGCAAAACTTTTTTTTTTTTAATTTCCTAATTTGCCCCCGAAAATGAGCCTTATTAAAAAAAAAAATATTCACTTTACACATATGTGTTTGGGTCATAGGATTACAACATTTTACCAAATTTCACCTGATTCGGTCCAGTAGATTCGGAGTAAATTGGCTGTGACAGACGGATGGACAGACAGACGCACGAGTGATCCTATAAGGGTTCTGTTTTTCCATTTTTTGTACGGAACCCTAAAAAAGCAAATCATGTTAAAGCGCTGTCAGTTCAGAGCTCACAATACTGTTAGTGTTTTTAAATTACTATTTATAGAGAAAGGCTTTAGGCTATATAACATTACGTTCCGACAACCACGCGAACGAAGTCGCGGGCACAGCTGGTCTCTTTTAAATATTAAATTATGAAAAAAAGAAAAATTTGTCTTTTCGTAACAGATACAGATACATTATCACGTCTTCATCCCTAACGTGGTAGACAGCGCCTAGGGCAGTGATACACAAAGGTAACGCTTAGCGTGATGGCGGGCGAACAGATTAAAGAAACGAAATAAAAATAATGATGGGTTGTTAGCCGCGTCTACTAACATGATTCATTTTCTCGACAATTTCCTCGATCTACGAGGGAAAAGAAGCAGCTGGTAAATTCTACGTTTTTTATTGTCTCCCAGACCATTATAAAAGAAATTTGCGTAACTTTCTATAGAAATATATTGTTACTTCGCATAAGACAGTCTCGTAGTGTCATAGCGAGCCAAATGGCCCTCGAAGTCAAGTTTACGTTCGGTGAGTGGGACGGTAGTCCCGGGGGCATCCCGTCTTCGGCCGGCCGCAAACGACTAAGCAATTGAAATTCAGGTGACATTGCTTGGTTAAACTGCGGAATAAACAGGACTTAATTAAACAATAGACAAATAATAGTATTAGGCGGACTTAAGCCATAGGTTTTATCTACCAGTCAACCTACTGGTGATATCGTGAAAAAGAAAACTTTAGAATGAGGTGCAAATTATGTATGTAATGTAACATTTACCTTAAAAGGATAGCAATTACTATATATATGTTAATAAACTTACATTCAAAACATACTCGTATATGGATATAAGCTATAATAGACTATATGTAAACTACATATATCTTAATATCTTTATTTTATCTGAAAGTTCACGAAGACAATGAGCACGCACTGCACTCTTGAACGCTTCAATTTATATATCAAAGATTAGCACAAAGAACAAAGATTTCTTGGTGTGTAAGTAGGTGTTTGCTCGAGGAAAATCTTTTTCATAAGATAGTTTGTCATAATATAACTTCAAATAATGTATTTTAACTATTTATAAAACATAAAGTAAAAATATTTTCCTTTTTACATAATTTTATTTCACGTTCTTAATTTTGTTTAACGTAACGATTAACACACTGAAATCAGAATTTCATTCAAATATTAATAACACTTCAGATTCGTTCGTGGCTCAGCACCTTAACCTATACTCAAGTTTCTGTCATATCATACCATGTGTTATAAATAAATAAATAAAAATAAAATCATTTGTTTCGGACAAATAAGATCTGAGACTTCAAATTAAGTTAAAAAAACGTATGACTACTAAAACATAATGAGTAAATAATTACACTTACGTTTCCCTTGAGATAAAAAAAAAAGTAAATACATGTCAAACTTTAGATTTGATAGAAAAATTATTTTCCAAACAATTGCAATTTTACAATTCAGGTTAAACTACAAATATTACAACTAATAAAATTGTTAAATACGTATTTTAGCATATATTTAGTTAGACACGGTTCTCTGCACGTACCTACCCGCCGCTAGTAGCAACCCTTGTATAATTTATTATTTACAGTGATGGAACGCCGATGCTCGCGGGAGGTTTCAATGACAGAATGTTGCAATTTACACTATGTGTGTATATATGTATGTCTATGTAAATTTGTATATTTTATGCTAAGTAAAAATATAGTTTTTTTTTGTTTCACCTGCGACTCGTTAATTTGTGGTGACAAAGTGTGTGTGTATTTTGATGGTAAATTTTGTCTGTGATACTAAACAAATTGTTACAAAAAATAAACGGGCAAGTGCGAGTCGGAATCGTACATAGAGGGTTCCGTACCACCGTACAATGTTTTAAAACGCTGAAGAAACACGTTTCTTGTATGACGACCCCCTTTAATTTTCAACTTTTTTTATTTTTAGTATTTGTTGTTATAGCGGCCACAGTAATACATAATCGGTGAAAATTTCAGGTGTATAGCTATTACGGTTCAAGAGATAGAGCCCTGTGACAGACGGACAGACGGGCAGACAGCGGAGTCTCAATAAGAGGGTCCCGTTTGCACCCTTCGGTTACGGATCCCTAAAAATGAGACAAATAATAGGATTTAAGTAATTTGCCTCAGCATACTTTCTAACTCATGTAAATCTACCTTCTGTACATTATGAATACAGTACATCGTTATTTTAAAAGTCGGAGTTCAGTATGACACTCGGTATTTTAGTATTTATAAGAAAAAAATATAAAAATATATTCTTGAGATAGCTATGGCTAAAAGCAGTCGGAGAATATTAATTTTAGTTTATAAAATAACAAAAAAATTAATCTGAAAATCTAAATCTTAAAAAAAATCAAATCAATCAATTCAAAGTTTAGTATTCTCTTTTTCAACACCAAATAGTAGCCGCCATGCTATTACGTCATACTTTCGTGTGAACTAAAAGTGTCATTGACAGAATACATAAATCAGCGCATTTGTTCACAGCGGACCTCATAAAATTCATCAATATGGCGTCCACTGCTCCAACGCGCGACATTTGAAAATGTAAAATTTAAATGCATTTTATGGCACTTATCTATTAAATAAAAGTTTTGTAATTTTTTTACAGTGGTTTATTAGCACCATGTAATCTAATTCGGGCACTTTTGATGTTTTTTGTAGTACCCTATTGTAAAATTATATATTTATATGTACGTAAGTATATTGATATATTGTACATTAGTAACATTGATTGTACTTGTCCTTAGAAGTTTATTTGCTAGGCAAATAAAAAAAACTCGGACTGTCAAGAACGCCATCTAGTGATCAGTAGCGGAATTACTGACACGGCATCTATTATTTGCCATAGAAAGCCCTTACTTTCAAGCGTTAACCCCCAATGAGTTTTAAACGGATGAACCGATTTACATCAAATATAGCTAAGAACCACCACAAGGAAACTTTCTTTCACGTAAAAAAAAACCTCATCGAAATCGGTCCATCCGTTCGAGCGCTACGATGGCACAGACAGACAGACAAACAGACAGACAGACTGGCAGACAGACAGACAGACAGGCAGACAGACAGACAGGCAGACAGACAGACAGGCAGACATTAGCGTCAAACTTATAACACCCCTCTGTTTTGTCGGGGGTTAAATATATTTATCAAAAGGACTTTATGCAAGAAATGCAAAAATTAGGAAAACACAAGTTACGTGTATCAACGTTGGCAAAAGAGATACTGAGCTACGACGCACTACGAATACTCGTAGCTATCGTATTTCGTAGAGCATCGTAGCTCGTAGCATGAACATAAAATGTGCTACGAGCATCATAGCAGCCTCATCAGTTGTAGCCTTGTAGCACATTCACGACTGTGAGTCTGATGAAAACACACGATTTTTATTTGGCACCTTACACAAATGCACATAGCACCCTGAGAGAATCAAAATTTTATTGCCTTTGAAGGCACATTTACACGTCAGTAAAGGTATACTGTGTTTATAAATAGGTATTTAAAATAAAAATCCCGTTATTTTAAACAAACGATCTGATATACCGTTTCAGCTTTGCTGAGATGAAACTCATCAACACAGCATTGTTCGCCTACTCGCCAGAAGGGCTTTGTCATATGTCTGTCAGTTTACAATTACCGCGTGATTTTGAACCTCGTAGCTATATTCACGCAAAGTAGAAAATATATATTAGCTGTCATATATGTATCTTGATTCATAATAAACATCAGCTGATTAACGCAAACTAAAAATCTCCTATTTGAATGTCACTTCCCGCTACCGGGCTCGTGGCGGGCGGCTGCCGGCGAGCGGGGAGGGAAACTGCCGCGCGTATAGTAAAGTCAGTAGGCTAGCCATTTATTAGAAATTTGTTAAAAGTTAGACACAAAATAAGTCTATTTTCTTACGGTTTTTTGTTCTATTAATGATTCTGTAAGATTACAAAACAGCTAGGGGGTGCAAAATCTACCTGAGTTTAAAGTATAGTCTTCAACCAAATCGGGAATCGAACCTAAACCCCAATTGAATTGAATTGAATTGCTAAGCCGTTGGTCCCGGCTGTAATCATTGTATGGTCAATATAGCAGTCATCAAGCTACGTCAGGCAGCTTAAAAAATCTGACACCAGTGTTGGCCACTTACACACACGAAAGAAAGAACTTACTACTGTTATGTCCTGTATTACCTTTAGACTCGAGAATTGAAATGTCAAAAAGCTCAAAAGCCGTGTAACTACGAGTATGATTGATATTTGAGCTCCGAACTGGGAGAGGCGTGCAGGCGTCCTTCCGGAACATGTCCCGTCAAACTGACAGGATTCAATGGCCAATCCTGACAGCGTGATGCGACATGTTCCATAGGTAGACGTATTGGTTGTCAGGCTAGACCATCACTTGGAGGTTCTGGGTTCGATCCCCAGCCAGGGCCAGTTGGAAAATGACTTTTTCAAATTGTTATCTGGGTCTTGATTGTTTATCTATATGTGTATTTGTTATAAAATATATTTTCGTTGAGATAGTATCCCATAACACAAGTTTAAAATTACTTCGGGGCTAGCTCAATCAGTGTGATTATTCCATATATACAAGATATATATGCTCGTTTAAAGTAACAGGTGATAAGGCGATGTGGCCAGCAACCTGCAAGTTCTGTGGCCCTAGACTTTGATTTTAGGTCTCCAATTGTTTCTATTCCCTAAGGAATAAACGCGCCGGTTTTGAATCAAAACCTTTAATTACGCGCCAGCCCGGCGACACCCCACAATAGGTGTCTAATGAAACTGTCTGCCGAACACACTCCACAGAGTGCGAAAAAAAAGCGGCCAAGTGCGAGTCGGACTCGCCCATGAATGGTTCCGTAGCAGCAAGTAACATAATATAAAAGTTGTAAAGGTAAATTGCGGTTTACGATTTATGACGTATTAAAAAAAAACTACTTACTAGATCTCGTTCAAACCAATTTTCATTGGAAGTTTGCATGGTGATGTACATCAAATATTTTTTTAGTTTTATCATTCTCTTATTTTAGAAGTTACAGGGGGGGGGACATTTTACCACTTTGGAAGTGTCTCTCGTGCAAACTAATCAGTTGAGAAAAAAATTATATAAGAAACCTCAATATCATTTTCGAAGACCATCCTACAAGTATGGGTTTGACAAAAAAAAAATTTTTAGTTTCAGTTCTAAGTATGGGAAACCCCTAAAATTTTGTTTTTTTTCTATTTTTGTGTGGAAATCTTAATGCGGTTCACAGAATACATCTACTTACCAAGTTTAATCAGTATAGTTCTTATAGTTTCGGAAAAAAGTGGCTGTGACATACGGACGGACAGACAGACAGACATGACGAATCCATAAGGGTTCCGTTTTTTGGCATTTGACTACGGAACCCAAAAAACTGCCAAGAGTGAGTCGGTGTGGTGTTATAGGATTCCAGTTTAATTACACTAAATTGTATGGATACTTCAACATCTCACATTTGCTCCCTGCGTTAAAGCATTAATGTTCATAAAATAATTTAGTAGATGACTGTGTCAAAAATAAATTATTTGGAACTGCCAAGAGAATAAAACGTCGCAAAATAGTGTCACTTGTCATTGATCGTATCCATTTTCAACATGATTTTAGATTTATTAATGCAGAAAAACTGATATTAATTTGACTTTACAAAACTATGACGTCACGTTTGTGATTTTCATACAAATCCCATTAGAAAATGTTTGTTTTAACTTTTTTTATCTAGCGGATTTCAAGGACTATCTAATTCCCAATAAATAGCAGAATTTTAAAAATCACATTTTACAATAATCAATCAATTTCAAATGAGGGCGCCATCAGACCAGTATGGAAGAAACTTGAACTTTAGTGGGGTCGCAATACAGTGAAGTGTTATGTAGTACAGTGACCATTAATTTAATAATAGCTTTAATTAAATATAATCAAACTAGACCGAAAAAAAAAAGTCTAAAGATCTACTGAGACCGGATTATAAGTATTTGCATATCTAGTCCATTTTCATTGGTAAAAATAATTCGGTTCATCGAATAATAAACCAGCTGCTTCTCTTACCATGCAGGTTGAATAAGCCGGTCGTGGGAATAAGTGAAAATGCGTTTAAAGTTTTTATGTTATTTATAATTTTATTTAACTAAGTACATATACTTAGGTTTTTAATATTAGTTAATGAACACCGTTAATTTAATGTTAATATATAGATAAAGACGTCATAGAATGGTATATCTTAACAGGATGTTTTGTATACAAGCAGTCAGAACTTACAATATACTTTAGTAGTATTATTTTCAAGTAGAACGTTATCTAAAGTTCCCTTATTACCATTTTACTGCGGAACCCAAACCAATAGGGATTCAATTGGAAGCCGGCACAGACGCCATAAATAAAACTTTTAGCGGATCGATTCCCGGAAGACTCTGAAACTCCGCGAAATATATTGTGTAGAGGTCCGGAAAGGTGCTAAGTTTTGGAAAATAAAATTAGGAGATTGTGCGCTGAAAAACTTGACCACGGATGCCACTGAGGCAGTCAAATAGCATTGAACACGTTTATCTTGTTTATGTTTGTTTATATTTAAATTTGCTCAAGCAGTTTCCTTCTTGTTCCAGGTACGTCAAATTTCAGCTGAACTACAAATACGCATCAAAACTTACAGCGCCATAAATGTTAACAGCCAAGGTAATGCAGTTACGCAGTGCGGCCTCAAAATAAAATCAGTCACGGAATAAGTACTTGATATTAACTTAATTTACATTAATAAATACATACATACATACTATCACGCCTGTTTCCCACAGGGGTAGGCAGAGACTATGGACCTCCACTTGCTACGATCTTGACAGACCTCTTTCGCTTCATCTACACTCATCAACCTCTTCATACATGCCCTTCGGTTACGTGTACTTCTTACCTCTCCCTTTTTCAGAACGTCTGCAATCTGATCGCAGAACGTTCGCCGAGGTCGACCCTGTCCCGCTCTTCCTTTCACACTTACCTTATAAATGTTTTTTGTTAATCTATTTTCATCCATCCTTTCTAAATGCCCAAACCATCGTAACATCCCTTGTTCTACTTTTGTCACTACGTCCTCTTTCACTCCACACCGATCCCTTATAACATCATTTACATTAATCTATACTAATAAACTAAAAAACTATCATAATATCAATATTATTAAATATAAATATGTATTTTGCAAAATCTATATAAAATAATTACCAACATACCTAACTAAAACTTAATTCTATAAAAATGTTTAACCAATGGCCGAACTAAGTATTTCGACTTAAAAACTGCCTCAGTTTTGGCAGTAATCAAGTCGAATGTCTTCTATAAATGAAATTAAAACAATTTCGTCATTCTTAAAATTCAATTTAAATTATGACTTCTTCTTCGTCTTCTTCTTCGTTCCCGGTTGCATCCTCAGCTGTGCTGCTTCGGAACCCGGGGTGCGCTTTCCCGCTTTTTCTTCTCCAAATATAACATGCAAGTCAAAGGTCAGCTAAGGATGCCAAAGACATGGTGGCTATAGTTTAACGACCGGCCGCCTCTCTGACGTCAACCCTCTTTGGGAATGTATTTGTGAGAAAAGTTTTACAACCGGCCGCCGCCCGACGTTAACCCTCATATCAAATTTTACTATCAGTCTTATTGAGAGTTGACGTCTTTAAAGAAAATGCTGCAGTGCAGTTTGTTACCGCTTCTTCTGCACTAGCGCTTAGAACAGCACAAAATTTAGCTGTAAGTAACGATTTAACGTCAACAGTTAGACAAAACGAAACAAAGTGAATATTATTAAAAGATATATCCCCTTAACAGGTGCGATGTCAGCGGTGGTTTACAGGAAACTCAAATTTAAGATAATTTCTAATCCATATAATTACTCTCTTGGTATGAAATGTCGGTTCTGTTTCTCACTTTATTCTCAGTGCAGCAGAGGTGCAAAATGCACTCACGGCGTGTCATTAGTGCCGAGATTTCACTTGATTACGACTTGCGAGTGTCGCTGATTTCAGCATTCAGTCAGGTATTCTGGAATGAAGTGTATCTTGTGTACATATCCAAAGACAACTATACGTTATAATCTGTATTTTTTTGACTGCTAGCTTCTCGAATTGAATGATTTGTTAGCAAATTATTTGTTTTTTTTTTCTATTGTATTAATACCTAATAGTTCTTGTGATGAGGTACCTACAAAAATGTAATATAAAAAAATTAAAAGATCCTGCTTCAAATGGTACTCTCATATAATTTTTAATCAAATATGAATTTATTAATTCTTTTGATATTCATTTTTATTTATTAGGTACCTACGCAAGATACTCATTTATAATCTTATTTTAATGCAAAATAATTTCTAAATATTTTTTGATGCACTGTTCTCACAAACCTTCAGGCATTTTATTTTATATTTACATAGGCGGTTATAATAATCAGCGTCGGAAAAAACAATAATAACAAAAATAAAAGTGTAGGTACTGTATCGCCATCTATCCGATTTTTCCGAAACTAAAACTAAACAGCGCCACCTACATGAAAGCGCTGGAAACTCTCAACAGACATTTCCCTGTGAATGTTGTAG
Organism: Acrobasis repandana; assembly: GCA_963576875.1. NCBI lineage: Eukaryota > Metazoa > Arthropoda > Insecta > Lepidoptera > Pyralidae > Acrobasis > Acrobasis repandana. The sequence continues at coordinate 595,582 of OY756230.1, read as the reverse complement.
GTTCGCAGTTTTTCCGCCAGGTGGCGTAATTAATATAAATAAAAATGAATATTTGTCAACTATGTATGTGCTTTGTCATTTATCTGTTCATAATCAGAAGTGAGGATTTGTATGGTATTGGCAGTGCTTGCCGGGTGCATGTAAATAAAAAAATAAAACGTGGTGCTAAATACTTCTAGAAATCAGTTATTTGTTTTTATCTACATTTTTAAGTAAGTAAGTAGGTACGTTTATTTTGTCTTTTAAATTCAATGGTTCTTTTTAATCAATAATTAGCCTTTCTTTTATACCTTAAACACAAATGATTTCCCCGTTATATTCTTCTTATAAAAAAAATAACATAAACAAAGTGATCTCCCGAAGCACTCAAATAAAGAAGTTAGAATTCACGAAGAACTTATACCTTGCGAGTTATAATAGATACTACTAATTGTTGAACTTTTTAACAAGAAAGTCAATTGATATATATCTTTGCATTATTTCCATAAGTTGTACAAATCACAATTATGGTGTACACAAAAATAAGATCTTTTAAGACATGATTATCTTACGAACCAGGAAATGCGCAAAAGATGGCCTAATATTCTATTAAAGCTTATGAAATAAGAGATAAAATTTACAAATTGATCTTCAGAAACACTCAATTAAATAAGTTGGAACTTACGAAGAACTTTTCAACGAATTTAATTAAAACGATCTGCCCTGTAGATACCTCGAGTTATTCCTGAGTAGATACCAATTGTTAAAGTTCGCCGGCGCGGTCTCAGCCAAGAACTCGCAATTATTACTTTAAAACAGTTAAAGTTGGACGTTTACTTGATTCTTGTCGGTTGGCTTTGAAATGAGCTTAAACTTTAACCTTTGTGTCTCGGATAGTTCTTATCTATTTCATGTTGCATAGAACTTAAATTATATCCTAGATTTCTTGAATGGGACTTCAAGATCATAAATACAATACAATACAAGGTTAATTAGGCGATGCGGCTAGCAACCCATCACTGTTTTAATTACTTTTTCTATCTTCTCGCCCAGTTCATGCTAAAAGTGGCTTTTGCGTCTTATGACCATGAGCTCTGTCTGCTTAGAGCCGTAAGACCCAAAATGCTCTGTCTGACCCATTACGGATAAAGACGTGATAATGTATGTATGAGTTATGTAGGTATGGTATTTTGTACACGCTAGTTAAGCTCTCACGCAATGGGAATTGTTAATTATTTTTTTGGAAAGCGTTATTTTGAAATCCGTTTCAAAATACAGAGTTAATGAACAGTTGTGGGTCATTTTTTTGCCAAAATAATCAACGTTTTTGATTATTTCTACAAACAAACGTATGACCTTTGTTTGCTCTTACTCCGCGGCTGTATCGGATTATGCTCTGAGTCCTTTCATTAAAAAATACGAGTCGCCTTTATGGTATTTATCCGTCACTGACAATAACGTCAAATGTCACCAATTAGGCCAATCATAACTAAGAAAAAAAAAATCCGCCAATCATGAGCAACTGGATTCACTGAATGACACTGACTAACTTCACTGAAGACTATTATGACAATAGCGTGTTTTTTCTTTTTTAAATATTTATGGGCTTAGCCGCCTGTTTTTAAAAGCCGACGTCCGAGACGACTTTGTCTTTGACATGATTTTTATAATAATTTATATATTTATAATTTATATTATATTTATAAAATTAACTAAGCCGTAATATGACAAAATATTAAAATTAGTTACTTGAAATACGCTATATTTTGATATAAAGAAATAAAAACTAGGGGTTAAAAAAAATTACAATCCCAATTCTATGAAAAACTGAAAACAAAGTATTTTTACTACTCGCTCTCTTCCCAAGCAGATCATTAAAACCAATTGAGGGAATAAGTGACAGTCTGAATAATATCAATCGATACGGCTTGCAAGCAACCTATCACTATTTTGATTTCTATTTCCATAATCCTAGTTCTATAACCACTTCTGGTTTACTTTTCGACATTTTATTATATAAGAACATGCCAGTAAAAATTACGAGTATAATCAAGAACCGCTAAAAAGATTAACGTATGTGTGCCCAGCACACCAGACGTCCACTATCGTTGGGCATACATTTAATCATAATAATCGCTCTTTTAGACAGATGAAAATACATATTATGAAACACGACAATTATTACAGTTATTTTTGAGATTAGATTTTAGATATAATATAGAATCAGGAAATTTCACGCTAGAAACTCCTACAAAAGTACATAGACAGGTATCTTTAGCATGTTCCGTTACATTTCAGTAGTAAAATTAGCTAAGTAATATTTTGTAACAAAGATACAATGGTTTTCCAAATGATAAGAAGAAATGCTTGCCCTTTAGAAAGTGTAAGGTTATTATAAATAAATTATTTAAATATATTACAGCGCCATCTGGTTAAACTCACACGAACAAGAAATAAGATTATGCAAAACTAAAAGAGCCATCTAGCGACACCAACTAAAATCTCTGCGAAAGGTTCTTACTTATACTAAAAGAGGTTGTTGGTTCTACGAGTTATTAGTTCTATAAGACAGATGGCGTGATTGTGTTGATAGAGCAAGTAGGAAAATAATGATAACAAACCTTTATCATAGATGTCACTACCAGTATCAAATTTGTTTTTATTTTGTAGTTCCTGAAGCCTGAAATGAATAAGTGATTATGTTATTTTATGTTATATATATAAAATTAGGTTATAGGTACTTTTGGTGCAAAACAACTAATTTATGTGCATTAAATGTCTCTAAAATGATTTCTTAAGGCATATCTAGTTACTAACCCTAATGTAGGAGTATATAGGTATACCTATATTAGAATTATATTAAAAAATAAACCGTACCTATTTTTAATCAGCTTCAACAAAACAAATACATATGTCGTCTAAGTATGCAATTGTTTAAATATTTAGTTTTTCTAGTATTGAAGTCTTTTGTTTTGAAAAAATATCAATAAATTATCTCAAGTGAACATACCATATCGTTGGAAAGTTTTACTTGTAGCTAACTAATTCTGAAGTCTAGTTAGGTATTTTGGATAAAAAATTAGCAAATTATTACAAACAGCGGGCACATTTTATTTTTTTTCCCTCTATCATTTTAACATTGACGTCACGAAACCAAACGAGGGCTTTGCTGAAGTCGCGCAGGGCACATAAAAACTAATGAAACTGGAGGCGTATGACGCGGCTCAAAACAAAATAAATTAATTCAGACGCCATTTAGCTGAAATACGCCTTCGCCCACTACACAGCACGACTTTATTGAGCTTGGTGGCCTGGTTCCCACCAGTACTCCCGTACGCATTATTAGCGCTTCCGCAAGTAAAGTGACACTGGACGTAGTCCGCACTTGGATGGATGAACACAAGTGGCATAATAATTCTCGAGCTTACTTCGTGCTTCGCAAGTCGTTGGTCCCGGCTGTCATTATTAATTTTACCTATTGTAGTTTTTGGCTCAATAAAGTTTAAATAAATAAATTATTATATAGAAGTGGTTAAGCTAATTTAGATGCCTATAGTTGTCTTGAAAAATCTGAGAAATCTGGCACACATGAAAACAAAAAAAAACATACACACCGTTAAATCTTCTTTGTCTAAGCGCATTCCCGGTTGCATCCTCAGCTGTGCTGCTTCGGAGCCCGGGGTGCGCTTTCCCGCTTTTTCTTCTCCAAATATAATATGCATGTCAATGGTCACCGAAGGATACAAAGTATTCTAACCCGGAACCACACGGGTAATACACACATATACACATCTTAAAATATGGAAATATTATTGCCGGTTAAACTTAAATGTAACCGCAGCCCCTTTAATAAAAATGAAGAAGCGAATAAAAAAGGCAACAAAGTATTTACTTTGATCTAGATTTTTAAATAAAATTAACAAGCAGCCTCATTAAGGCGACATGGGTTCACAATTTGCAATACTGTGCGTGTTTTTGAAAAATCACTGTTATTAAACTACTACAGTTTATTCCACAAAAAATATATAAAAATCTTAAGGATTTTCTACAGACACCCACAATAGCCAAAACACGATTTAGCATTTTTGGCTCGATAGAAAAAAATCACAAACATACCTCTAATTTGCCTAAATTTGTCTTTATAATAAATATTACTATTTTATACAATCACTTTTTATATGAAAATTATACCAAAAAATGTATTATCCAAATATCTATCCGATTTGACTACAAAAAAAAATTATAAACAAAATACAAAAAAAAAAAAAAAAACACTGCGAAATATCGTCGAGCGCGGCTCCGCGCCTTTCTTCTCTTTCGACGAATATTTCACTGTGTTTTATTTATTATTTTATTTTAATTATATTTATAATTATGTTTGTTTTTGTAAGGTTTGTATAAAAAGGTGATTGTATAAAATAGCAATATGTATTATAAAGGCAAATTTAGGCAAATTTAGAGGTATGTTTGTGATTTTTTTCTATCAAGCCAAAAATGCTGAATCGTGTTTTGGCTATTATGGGTGTCTGTAGAAAATCCTTAAGAATTTTATGTAAATTTTTTGAGGAATAAACTGTAGTTATTTAATAACAGTGATTTTTTAAAAACACGCACGGTATTGCAAATTGTGAACCCACGTCACCTTAAAGATACCTACTTAAACTAGGTATTCATACATACATACATACTATCACGCCTGTTTCCCACAGGGGTAGGCAGAGACTATGGACCTCCACTTGCTACGATCTTGACAGACCTCTTTCGCTTCATCTACACTCATCAACCTCTTCATACATGCCCTTCGGTTACGTGTACTTCTTACCTCTCCCTTTTTTTTAACTAGGTATTCAAAGTTACAAAATCAATCTTCTTCAGTATTAATTATTAAAACTCTATATTGTTGTTAGAATAAGTAAAAATTTAAAATATGTTTTCTTTACTGTACTAATTTGGCAACAAAAGGTTTAAGCTAAAATGTAAAGCAAATGGTTTTTTTTACTTTTTTAAAGTAACAAAAAAGTTTTTATTTTTGCCTTTTTTTGTTCGCTTCGACATTTTTAGCCAAGATGCTGCCTGCTAAAGATAAAATAATCTTTAACCTCTCCTGAAAGATAAACTTAAGTTTAGCCGGCTAATGTCAATTTTATCTTTAGCCGTAACATACATGTTGTAATTAATAGGCGAAGGCGTTAAATCTGCTTCTATTTGAATAAAGTCTCAATTTGTCCTGGAAGGTCATTACCAGAGCTGCTACTGCCAAGGCCGCACTATGATGACTCGATCCGACTTTGGGATATTTTTTAATATTGTCCTTATTCTGAGTCGAAAAGAACTTCATTTTACACCATTTTACCCAATTCAAAGGGAGAGTTGAAATCTAACGCTTTTAATAAAAGACCTGATGATGATGATGAAATGAACTTATGTAAAGGAAAATAAATTGCGCCGTACCAGGGTAGGATTTTTTATTATTTACTCTTGTTTAGGTATAGCAACCTTAGCACTAAGATATTACCCCTCGGCAGTGTGGCCAAAAGGCTGGCAGCCTTGCCACGTTTTAGTTCAATGCTAATTCTTTGTGCCAAATAATTTCCAGCCCTTTGGTCAAAGGAATACCTCGAATTGTCTTTTTATTTATTTAACTTTAAAACCACCAAATAAACGGTTTTAATCAGATCACGTTCGAAGTTAATTAATGTCTAAAATCTAGATTTTATTGTTTTATAGACTAAGTTATCTTAATCGTTATCTGCTTGTAACAATTAGTAACATAATTATGTACTTATTTGTTATCAAAGGTCTTTAGATATAGTTCTGTTAATCGACTGATTAGAAGCTAAGTCTGTGGTTCATTGGGGCTTTGGATTGCTCTAGATTAGTATTTAGAGCTAAGGCCGTATTACCTTGTAAATTTAACGAGATAATCTGACTTATTTTTTTTTAATCTCCTCGTCCACTATCACTCTAAAACTGGCCATTGGGTTTTGTGGCCCTTGACTCTGTCTGCTCAGAGCTGCATATGCTAAAGTGCTGTCTGCTCCATCAGGGGTAAGACTTGATAGTGAAAATATATGAATTCTTTGATACTTCCAAATAATCACGTACGGTATATTAAATACTTCCATACTAGTCTGGAAGACAAGAAAAACATAGATTGTATCAGCTGTTTCTCCTCTCACAAAAAAGCCAATCCAGGCAATTGGTATAAATCTAATAAAATAAAATCAAGTCAATGGCAAGTAACCCGTTCACGAAGCTCGAAATTTTTCATGATCCTTTTGATCGGAGCGGACCACGCCCAGTGTTACTTAACTTGTGAAAGCGATAGTAATGCGTTCTCCCACTAGGCGATCTAGCTGAAAATTGCTTTTGGGTCTTATGACCCTGCTGTCTGTTTGCTCTTTAAGGACACATAATCTGATTAGTCCGTATGTATGTAAGTTTGTATGTCAAACCAATGTAATAATATAATACTCCTGTATTTAATCAATGTAATATTCCTGAATTTTACTGTACGATTTTTGATTGACCAAGTGAATTAAGCGAAGGTCTTCGTTTCAGCTTCGGCAAAAATTATTTCGTGTATCTGAATTCCAGAGTTTTTCGGTTGTTCTCGCCTGCAGGTGGCATTTCACAACCGATTCCCATATTTGTGAGCAAGGTCGATATTTACTTATGTAGAATTTTTATGTCGAGCCAGTAATTTGTAATTTTTTAAAATGGCCGAAATATGGTGATTGAAAACTTAAAAAATATAATATTTGAGCCATTTCGAAAAATGTACAAAAATGTCATAAATTTTTTTTGTTATCCTTACGTAACTTTCTTGTTCCATCAACTTTTTCATCCAATAAACTTCAAGGGGTCAGTAATTACAAAATTGTGTACCTTCTACGATAAACCTGTCTCAAAAAAAGATAATGAGGGAACTAAGTTATCAACAAAATTCTTTCGCTAACAGTCAGACAGGTTAATGGAAAGCAGTGGCACTCGGGGTGTGCCGATGGAAGTAAAAACTTAAACAAGGTGGTGAAAGTTACGGTAACGGTAACAGTGTCGCGAGTTCAATGGTTTTTTTCCCATCTCAAAAAATGCCCAACGCGCTTAAAGACGTTTTCACTCCAAAAAAATGTTTTGGGTTCGCATCGAGTTTCAGTAGTACGGCCGCTCAATTTTCCCGACGATTTCTTTCGCGAGAGGAAATCCTGTGTTCCGAAAGCGATATATCGCGCGACGTCGGCGGTGATGAGATTTTAATGATTGTACGAGTGACGTCACGGCCTCCATTTTTTGCGAGAAATTGGATGGAATGTAGTGAAAGAAAGTAACAATACCTTAGTACTTTTTTTCTGCTTTTGTGTGTTTTTGGCAAAATAATAGATTTGGCGGTACGTGAACAATCTTTAATATCGATATTAAGAGGAAACACAAAGGTCTTGAGAATTGAAAAATAGGTATTAATTAAATCTATTGTCTTCACGTTGTGCCCGAACAACACATAATCAACGTGTTGTAGTCCCCTGATTTCTGCTCCAAAACTTAACTGGTTTAATTTATTTTTTCATTAAATATTGAATTAACGCTATGGCTGTGTTCCTATGTTTTATAACATAATCTTGCCAAATCTGTTTGCTAGATTAGATGGTTGAACAGAGTAGAAAATCTTACTAATTTTTAAGGTTTATGAAGGTTCGTATCTCTTTTAATAATAAAAAAAAAATTGGGACATGCCAATATGTGTGTATATTCATAGTTTTTTTTTGGAAATAAATCATTGCTCTGCGAGCAAGATCCTACGAGGGATCAGGGGACAACGCTTGTATGGAAATACTGCCCATCGATTTTCTCCTAAAGAAGCTTTATTTTGCTGTCAATTGTGTAAGCTGTTTGTCCCGCCCACTGCCACTTCGTGAACTAGTCCGTTGTATTAAAATATTTACCGTTACCTTTATTTTACAAATTTCCTCATTTCACGTGGATTTACTATCGCACTACTGCTCAAAAGTCTCTCCCATTTTTACAAAAACAAGTCAACAAAATCAAAAAATTAACCTACTTGTAACCAAACAATATTAACATACTTGCAAGTGAGAATAATGTGTCTGTTGACCTCATCTCACTGTATCTTGATGGAGCGAGCATCAGCGTCAAACCCTTTGGTTACACAGTATAAAGGCTGCAGAGAATGCGCTATATTAGGCGCTGCGGTTATTAAATATACCTACCTAAGTCCAAGTAGTGTTGGGAAAGACGAAATGACAAAAAGTTGTCATTAAAAAAATACTTTTATGGGTTATTTTATTTCATGCTTCGCCAATACAACCTCATATTATACACATATACTTATGTAGGTTGTATAGTCGAAGATTTTGGTTGACATGAGACTGTGAGAAACGTATTTCCAGCAATGATATACATAAAGCTGCCGATGATGATAATGATGACGAATAAGATTTTAGCAATATTTCAAATATTTCTGGTATTATTTTTTCATCAAATTGAAGACTTATTTATTTACCCAATTTTACAAATTAACAATCACGATTGTACCTAATATCGTCTTATATACGAATTTATGTGATTTTATTTAATTCCGTATCCGCAAAATATTCTCTTTGAAGCATGAGGCATTTATTATTAGGTATTAAGTATTTGATTTACCATTTACCAAAAGAAAAATTGTTCCATCATCATCTTCCTCGCTTTCTCTATATTTGGGATCAGCCTTGTATGTTAACGCCTCCCATCGTTTTCTATAATTTACCATGGCATATCCGCACTAAGCCCTCTCTACTTCATGTACCGCTTCACTCATTACACCCAGGTCTTTCTAGTTTGTCTTCTATATCTGTGATCATCCTTCAAGTTGTCCATTTTATTAGACAGATGTTCGGCATCCCGACTTTCTGAATTATATTTTTTTTTCTAGCGAAATCGACTAATAATTTAGATTATACATGTTTTGGTATAAAATTCATATAAAAAGGTGATTGTATTATATAGTAATAAGTTTTTAAAGGTTAATTTAGGCAAATTCAGAGGTATGTTTTTGATATTTTTCTATCGAGCAAAGATGCAAAAATGCTTAATCGTGTTTTGAATATTGTGGGTATCTGTAGACAAGCCTTAAGATTTTTATGTAAAATGGAGAAATAAACTGTAGTAGTTTAATTACAGTGATTTTTCAAAAACATGCATTATATTGCAACCTGTGATTTCATCTCGTCTTAATTAAATTTATTTTAAGGTCATATAGACTAAAAATCTTGTAACATTTGTAAAGGTTAGGCTCTCTATGTACCTCCTGTGAGGCTTCAGGCGTCAACCCTTCGCTGATTGTGATTGATCTGCGTTCTCAATATAGGGATTGATGATGCGAGCGCAAACATCCGGAAAATTCTGTTTGCGGGCACATTTAGCTTGAAATATACAAATTAGGGTTAAAATAAACGATTTGTTATATTTCGTGGTTTGTAGTATATGATATACTATCACATCTTTATCCCTAATGTGTCAGAGCATTTAGGGTCTACCGGTTTTATGCAGACTAAGGCCGCAAGACCCAAAGACCACTTTGAGTGTGATGCTGGGCGGGAAGGTAAACAAAGGAATCAAAATAGTGATGGGATTCTAGCCGCATCGCTTATTAACATGATTCTATTTTTTTTTTAATTTGAGGAAATGAAATTGTTTTATTTTAGCCGTGTAGCGTCTGGCAGAGTAGAGTAGGACCAATCCAAGTATTTCTGTGGATGTCACGTGGATGCAACTTAAGATATACATAAACAAAGCTTTAAACATCAGTGAGACCTCTCCAACCCGTCTGGCCAGCGTGGAAAGTGTAGGCCAAATTCTCTTACTGCTCTGGCCAAGTATGGCTCTGGTAGTACAGAGAGAGAGTCATGCTCCTGCAGTGGAGATAAAACAAAGACCTGATGATGATGATGATGGTTTTTTTCTATAGAGGTAGTAGAAGTCAACCAAAGGAACGTAATCCTAAATAAGCGAAGAGCTAGCAACCTATTTCTATTTCTGACTCCCATTTTCAATCTATAGATAAACGAACTTACTTGCTAAGAGTCTTTAAATCGCAAGGATTCTTAGTTCTGTCCACCTCGTAAGAGACGTGACATTAGAAAAAAATTGCTCTTTTGATTTCAATAATTCAAAAAATGGATTCATTTATAATCTTTGAAAGTAATAATTTAACACTTATTTATTATTACAAGAGAAATTACTAAACTTAATTTCATATACAATTTCTACATCGAACGTTCTAGTCGTCTAAATCACTTGTAAGTACGTGCAAAACATACTCAGACGTTAACATTCGACCCAATAGATACAGGTCGTTCTAATTGACCCAATTTGACCTCGACCCATTTCACCTCGGGCCATAATTATTTGCTACAATTCTAATTATTTATTTTTATATTCGAGGATGTTGGATTGCCATTTTCATATGTAATCCTGCTATACAAAAACATTCATCACAATTCCATGCTGGTTCGGGAGAAAAAATAAAACTAAGAATGTAAGAGTTTCTTCTCTTCCCGCAAACCGTGCTGCTAGCATCTGGGTAGGGTTTATAGGCTTTTTACTTAAAATAATAAAAAAAATATGACCTCCAATAAGTGAAGATGGAAAAGGAATCAACATATTGACTTTTGATTCCTTTTTCCATCTTCTCTTTCTTCTTTCCTAAAAATGGCCTTTGAGTCTTACGGCCTTGGGCTCTGTCTGCTTCTAAGCAGGTTTATAATGAGACGAATAGAATTTATCGTTACTGACTTTGCTTCATCCATTGCGACAGAGTTTCTCAAACTTATATGTGAAGTATAAGCTTAGTTAGTACTACGAGTTTGATATTTTGTTGAGACAAAATAATTTATGCATACTCGGTAGACAGAGTCAAGCGCCGCAATGCTGAAAAGTTTAAAACAAGAACTAAAATTAGACCGCGGTTTATAATACGGTATCCGTCTCAACCAAATGAAGTTGACGGTGATACAAGTTTATTTGCCACTCAAATTAGAAAACCCCCGACTTTCAAGCGTTCACCCCCAATAACTTTTGAACGGCTGAACCGTTTCCATCAAACATAGCGCAGAACCATCAAGACAGCCAAGGCTTTCAATTTAAAAAAATCGAAGTCAGTTTATTCGTCTAGGAGCTGTAGAAGGGCACAGATACACAATCACACAGACACGTCAAACTTATAACAGCCCTCTATTTCCTTGGAGGTCTTCTTTGAACGAAATCCTAAAGTTACTTAGTTATTAGACACTATCACGTCCTTATCCCCAAAGGGGCAGACAGAGCCTAGGACGGCAAGACCCAGGCATCTTTTAGCGTGATGGTGGGCATGAAGGTGGAGAAAGGAAATCATAATAGCATCGCCTATTTATATGATTCAAATTCTTGCCCATTCCCTCGATTGGCTTTTACGATCTGCGCGGGTACATTCTATGTTTTTACTTTTCTCCCAAACCAGCATAGAAGAATACTTAGTATGAGTTCTGTAATTAAGACGGTATATTTTTAATTAAGTCTTAACTCATTGTAGCCTTCGCCACATTCTATAACCACACACTTGTAAAATATACTTACACATTCGACCAAGCACAGGTCGTTTCTAATTGACCCAATTCGACCTCGACCCGTTTCACCTCGGGTGATTTGATTTTAGCTAAAATTCAGGTGGACCGTGGCGCCAATTGGCTCATTTTGTTTGCCTTCCAATTCCAAGTCAAAGCACGATTTTTAATCCGACCTCTGTCGGTTAGCCGATGTTGATTAACGTTAAAACATGGGTTTGTGTGAAACGTAATTGTAAATTTGGTGCTTGTTTGAAGGATTCGACGCAATTTATTTCACATATATTTAATAGACACACACGAACGAAACACGAAATAATTTATTAAAAGTGAATATAGAAGCAAATTGCCTTGAAGTGGCGCCCTCATTTGAAATAAATTGTTAACTCGTAAATATGAAGATAATTTCCATATTGCTAATCGTCAGGCACTAGATAGCCCTTTAAATTATTTTATGAACCACCGTTGAAAGTATTTTCATTAGTCCGTCTAGCTTTAAAACTTGCCTCCGCCAAAAGTGGCCACGGCAAGTTTTAAAGCTAGACGGATCACCAATAATAGTTTCAACGGCAATTCATAAAATAATTTAAAGGGCTATATAGTTTCTGACGATTAGCAATATGGAAATTATCTCCATATTTACAAGTTCACAATTTATTTCACACTTCAAGTCCATTTGGTTCTTTATTCACCTTAACAAAAGTATAATGCCTAAGCGCTTGGATTTAGAATAGGGCAAAAGGAGGGTTATGGTTTTACCGCTATGTATTTAAGTTCATCTCTTACCTCGTATAATTAATGATATCCATGATACCTGACAAGTAAGGTATCGTTGGAAGCGTCTTGGCTGTCCGCTGGTTATAGGCTATATGACGTCACAGTAAATTCAATATCGCGCCCTCTATCGGCCATTAAGTAATACCGTGTAGGGTGTTAAATGAAAGGGCTTAATTAGCACTAGTTGATACAGTCTCAAAAATTAGTATAAACTAAAATAGGACTGGTAGACGAAGAAGGCTTTACTAAAGTAGAGCGTAGGAAAAAGAAGCCTTCTTCCCGAAATCAGTGCGGCTCTGCACTGACAGGACAGAACCATCTGCTGCGACCTGCCATCCCTACGACGCAGCTGTACGTGTCCCGTCTCTGCCATTCCACAAAGGCTGAGGAAGTGGAGGAGTATGTCCGCGTGAAGACCAACATCACGCTGAGGGTCGTGAAGCTGGAGTCGCGCCACAACGTGAACTTCACGTCTTTCATGGTGCGAGTCCTGACGGAGAAGCTGATGACCTTCATGGACCCGAAGTTTTGGCCGAAGGGTGTGGTATATCATCGTTTTCGCGGAACGATACCCGACACCCCGATACCACGCAACACGTCGTCGCAACATTAACGTGTGCCGTCCTTAGTATTAAGTTATATTATATCTAATTTAGGTTAAGATATACATTGATATGGGCCTCTGGATGTTTATTCTATGTAAACTTTTATTACCTGAAATAAAATGGATTGATTGATTGATTGATAACTAACCTACGAATCTTAAATGTTCCGTAAACCTCAATTAATGATAGTGTACCCTTTAGCCATCTCTGACTGAACGATAACAACTATCACTCTTTTATTCTAAAAACTTAAATAAAGTCCATTCTCAAGTATTTTGCTCAATCCTTGACGACCTCCTTGGCGTAGTGGTTAACACGCCAGTTCGCCACTCCGGAGGTTTAAGGTTTCATCCCAAGGCAGAGCCAGTTGAAAAATAACCTTTTTTAAATTGTCCTAGGTCTTGGGTGTTTATTTATAGGTATATATGTATTTATTATAAAATATACTCGTAGTATCGTTTAGTTCGTTTCCCATAACACAAGTTTTATTTTCTTTGGAGCTAGCTCAATCTGTGTGTTATTTCCCTATATATTTATTATATTAATCCTTCAGGTTTTAGTAAACCACATGTCCGATTCTGTCTTACGGTTTGATGTCTAATTAGGGGTAAATTTAAGCCGACTATGTACTCGAAGATAACTCGTTACCTAGTATTACCTTAATCCCGGGAACGCTCTAGACGAAGCAGTAAGCCGTTGTGTACTTTGAATATAAATCCAACATTATCACAGAATTAATATTATGTAGGTAAACATTATTACAAAATAATGTTGTAATTCTCGTGTAATTAAGATACTACCAACACATAGTTAACTAATTTATAATTATTTTGAACTTAATTACTTACATGCTTGATAATCTTCTATGCTTATTCTTTCATGCTGGTCCGGGGCAAAAGAAAACACTGAAATAATTAATTGCTCCAATTAAATTTTATGCAACGGGCAAGAAACTTTGTAAATTAGCCTTTAGTAATGTTAGTATTTAGTAATTTCCTTTAAAACACTCGTCTGTTTTTCATTGCTTTTTATGTCTAAGAGCTGATAAAAAACATAACATGTACCAGTTGCTTTTCTTTTCATGCAGATTGTAGAAGCCGATCGAGGGAATGAGCGAATAGGCGAAGCGGCTAGTAATTCATCACTATTTTGATTACTTCTTTCTACCTTTACGCCCAACGTCACGAGGCCCAGGCTCTATATACCCCGTTAGAGATAAATTGTTTGACGTTTTGATTCAGTGCGAATTTTTCATTCAAATCCGCTCTAATATAAAACGACAAACGGAAAAAGCTATGCAAAACTGAAATATATTGTGAATATTCAAAATAGCCCTCGCAAATACCAAGCGAAGCTCAATGAATATTGGAAAATGACACAAGCTTTGTTACAGCTTTATCAATATAGAGCTTTTGCTTTGCACGTACGTAATTTTTACTTGCAACTAGTGTACAATAAAGAATTTAGAATATAAACTTTATACACAATCACGTCTATATCCCTAACGGGCAGACAGAGCCTAGGACGGTAAAGCCCAGGCCACTTTGGGGAGGATGAAAGAAAATAGAAATTATTACCGCATCGCTTATTGATATGATTCAGATTCTCGCACATTCCCTCGATCGGCTCATACGACCTGCGCGGGATGTAGCATATTGCACGATTTAATTCTTAAAACGAGTTTAAGACATGTTTGTCATGTTTGTTTGTGCGTAAAAATACACACCTGCACTATCACGACTTTATCTCTAACGGGGTAGACAGAGCACTTCGGGTCTTGCGGTTTATAGCAGGCAGAGCCCCGGGCCGCAAGATTCAAAGGTCAATTGTAGCGTGAAGACAGGGGGCGGGAGGGGGGAGTAAGTAAAAAATTAACGGGCAAGTGCGAGTCGGACTCGTACATGAAGGGTTCCGTACCACACAATGTTTTAAAACGCTGAAGAAACACGTTTCTTGTATGAGGACCCCCTTTAATTTTTAACTTTTTCTTTTTTTTTGTATTTGTTGTTATAGCAGTCATAGTTTTATATAATCTGTGAAAAATTCAAGTATCTAGTTAATGCCATTATAAAGATCGAGTTAAAAACGCTGAAAAAACCACGTTTTTTGTATGACGACCCCCTTATTTTTTTTATTTTTAGTATTTGTTGTTATAGCGGCCATAGTAATACATAATCGGTGAAAATTTCAAGTGTCTAGCTATTACGGTTAAAGAGATAGAGCCCTGTGACAGACGGACAGACAGCGGAGTCTCAGTGATAGGGTCCCGCTTGCACCCTTCGGGTACGGAGCCCTAAAAACGAAATAAAAATAATTATGGGTTTAACATGATTCACATTTTCGCCTATTCTCTCGATTGGCAGCTGGTACATACTTAGTTTTTTAGGGTTCCCTACCCAAAGGGTAAAAACGGGACCCTTTTACTAAGACTCCACTGTCCGTCCGTCCGTCCGTCCGTCTGTCTATCACCAGGCTGTATCTCATGAATCGTGATAGATAGACAGTTGAAATTTATACAGATGATGTATTTCTGTTGCCGCTGTATCAACAAATACTAAAAAACGGAATAAAATAAATATTTAAGCGGGGTAATAATACCCATACAACACACGTGTTTTTTTTTCGTTTTTTGCTCGATATTATATAAAGTGTCTAGTGTTGTATAGATACTGTATGTATAGGTACGGAATCCTTCGTTGTTGAATCCGACTCGTTTTTGGCTGGTTTTTGTGATATCTCAAACCAGTATGAAAAAAAGGTCCTGTACTGCTCCGCTTTCCATAGAAAACAAAAAGCCGGAAAACGGATTTTGTATTTATTATATACTCCGAAGCACCACTCTACGGATGCAACTGGGAACGCGCTCAGCTGAACAAGAATATAGGAAGTTGAGAATAATTGTGAGCTTCAACTATTATTATTATCAGTCATCGCCGTGGCTACATACTGGTCACAGGTGATTTGAAATTGAAGCTACAGTGTAACCATTTCGACTCGATAAGAAGAAGAAGCTTCAACTAAATTATTGATCATTCTTTCTAAAACTAGACAAAACTTGTTCTATGGTCTTGCTGTAAGCTTAAGCTTGTGCTGAATATTGCAGGCGGGCAGCTTGCGAGCGGCCTTGTGGACTCAGGCGTATCGGCGCAGGGCTGTACAGCTGACAGACCACCAACTATATGAAAAACATAAAATTTATACACAATACTCTCATCTCTAATATGCATCCGGAAAGATGAGTCCATATTGCTACAGACTGGGTTCCAACAGATGGATACAGCAAGAGAGGCAGACCGAGGACAAGATGGGCAGACGATTTGCGCGCATTTGATAAGGAATAGAAGGATATAAACTGTGGAAGGAAAAAAGGGAGGCCTTTGCCCAGCAGGGGGACACAAATGGCTAAGAAAAAAAACTCTCCCACCAAATTTTACCTAATATAATCAAGTACAGATCAAAGATATTTAAGTTATCTTCAAACAAACAAACTATTCAAGTAGTCGCGCTTGATTTTTGGATCGTCATAAAAATCCAACCTCGCCCTTACTTCAGAACGACATACATTCGATGATTCTGTTTACTATCCATCATTCGTCATAGCAAACTGCACTAACAGACAGCCCTGCAGCCAGCCTGCAGCTAATCCAGGTAGACCGGCGGCGTGGAATTTTTGGAATGCAAGTGCAGTCGGCCCTCAGCGTACGAGTACGTAGACCGTCGACTGGTTAGTGATGGCCATCACTAGCTGACTAGGAAACTATTACTATTGTATTTTAATAACAAAGAAATAATAATTCAGCATGCCATTGGCTTCTTGCTGAGAATTTTTCTTTTCTTCACAGCCTATATCAGTCCACTACTGGGCTTACGCATCTTACAATAAAGGGAGGATTTACCGAAAACCACCACGGTGGGCAGACGGGTTGGTGATCGCAGTAGATGACATAAACTCTTCTCAGAACACGCTGCTGCCCGTTTTCTGTTACACATAACTCCTTAGTCGCCTCTTACGACACCCGTAGTAGGTACTAAGTAGAGTGAAAGGGGTGATAAATCATATTTACCCTGCCGTCACCACACGGCAAGGCCGGCCGAGAATAGGATCACAAAATGGCTTTACTAAAGGACTAAATGCATTCCCAAGAAGGGTGGAACGGTATTCGTTACAAATCTACTTACATACTAATCCTACTTTAACTAAAATTATATTTAACTCAATAACTAACTATGTACAACCTTAAAACAATATATACAAACTAAATCTAACTTACTCAATATTTATTTTTATTAGATTCACCTTCTAAGAAAACTCAGTTACAATGGTCTGCGGCTGCGCTCTCAAGTGCAGTCAAGAATGAACGTCTGAACGATGTGAACCGGGAGGCAATGCAACTAACTTCATGTCATTACTGACCAGCTAAGCATCTGTTGGTTTGAAATTGAAAATTTAATTAAACTTATTTATTAAAAATATTAAAAGTATTGTGATTTTGTGTTACCCCGAGATACCGGGTGAGTGTTGCAATTTGTTTTCTTTTTGAAGAGGCAAATCCTAAGGCAAGTCTAGATGAATGTTATTAGTTTACCCTACATTGAAAAAAATAAACTTAATATTTCTATAAATTTGCGATTATTGCATAAATAACGCAAAAATAATGTTAGTAATTGCATAATTATGATTTGCCTCCGATATTTAAAGTATAAATCATTTAGTTAGTGGTGTTTTCAACGCTAGATCATGATTTCATCATTTCATGTAGGTACCTTTCTTACCCACCTCAATTTCATTGGTCATCTATTAGCTATTAAATTATTGTTTTCTTTTTAATAAATACTTGTGGTTAGATAAATTCAATTGCCTCATCATTATCACTATTGATTGTCTTAAAAAGTCATTCCATCTGCTTGCTTGGAAAGTGATGTCGCCTTGACAGTGCTGCGTAAAGTACTTCTTCTCAATGGCCGAATCGGTGGATTCCAGGGTTCTTCCGTCTGGGTCAGGCGTCGCCGCGGATCACCTGCTAGACCAGCTATTGCGGCCGGCCTCTTCTGCCGAGCACAGCATTTCTGTAGACTGCCAGCCTTCCTTCTTGGCTGCATTCCGCCGCCACGCGAGGAAACCCCACTGAAGTCACTTACTACGTGGAGCGTCTGCGCTGCTGCCTACCACAACCGAGGACAGTGTGGTTTGACTCGTTACGAGTAGCGTTACGGTGCGAAATAGATCTCGCGACCCTAGAGAGATCAATAAATGTTGAGTATTTGGCCTATTCTCTTTTATTTCCATCTTTTTGTTACCACCTTCTACAGGGAACGGTACAAGGGCTTACGTTAGGCAGGCGGTCAATTGTACCAAATCTCTTAAATCATTATTATCATCATCATCCGAGCGCAATCCCGGTTGCATCCTCAGCGGTAACGTTTCAGAGCTCGGAGTCCGCTACCTAAGTGATTTGACTGCGGACTGGACTGATTTTTACACAGAGCGACTGCCGTCTAACCGCCGCAACCCAAAGGGTAGACTTGAACCAAACCTAGGAGAGGTTTGTACCAAATCTTTTAAATGGATATGGCTTGTTTTTCTTTACTCAAGGGGGACTTAACCTAGATATGTGCAATATCTTTAAAAAAAATTCTCTGAATCGAAATCTGACATGTCGTTTCAAAATAAAAGATAGACAGCGTTTGTGTGGAAAAGTCTAGGGTAGTCTATGGTAAGGGGACTCTTAATATTTTCGTTTTGTGTGAGGTAGTTTATGCATATGCTATCACCTGCCTTGGTAGCTTGAAAATCACTGTTCATAAAAATAAAAAACATAAAATCACACCTCACCTCACTATCCGCCGCCAAAAATGCAGCAGATCCGACGCACCGTTTGCGATGCACTCGGCGATGCAAGCGTGCGATGCGAACAGCCGGGCGAACAGACGCTAACAGTTGCCCCAAAAAGGTAACGTAGCAAGAACAGATTCAGATGGCATTCAAGCGGGCGGTACATAAATTGTTTCTCCAGCAGTCCTAGCCAAGCACAATCATCTTAATATATTTAATTATTTTGTGTTTATTGTATATGTATAATATATATTTATTAGTTTATATGTTTAGGTATACATTTGTTTAATGTTTTGTTTACTTATTTTTATCTATACTATATATTATAAGTAGGTCATATTTAATACCAGATTTCTTTTTTTAAATTATTTAATTTTATACATATTTCAATCACGCCAGCCACACATATTTTCTTCTTAGTCTTATGGTTGACCGGTAGAGAATGCCATATGGCATTAGGTCCACCACTTGTACAATAGTTTTGTGCAATAAAGTTTTTAAATAAATAAATAAACAAACAGAGCTATTAATTTAAGGTCACATTGTTTTTAAAACATAACTAGCTTTTCAGGCATTGCGCGGGCTGCAAGCAGCCCGCGGTTTTTTGTGCAACTGTTGATGTTAGCTTAAGTACATGACCAGTTAAGAAAATGAGTAAAAAACTTCAGTCAGTAAAGGAAGCATCAAAAACTGTGTGGGCGGCCTTGGAATAATAATTTGTTTGCAGTTTTGAGTTCCGCGGGGTGCTTTACCCTAGCATACAAAGTTCCAGACCTTTTCGATCTTCCAGTAGGACGTTATGAACGAAAAAAGTTAAAATTCTGAAATCCAGACGCCATCTTGGATTCCAAAAAAATTACAGATTTGGATTCCGCGATCCAAAAAACCCTTGCATACTGGATTCTATCCAAATCAGATGCAGCCGCCTATTGGCGGCCATCTTGTCAAATTAAAATAATATAAGTAATATTTGTTTAGTAAAAACCGCAGACAGAGCTGCGGAAGAAAAATGTGAGACCTTTTCCTGTGTGTTATCGTAGCGATTTTTTCTTTTTATTTGAAAGCCTGGTCTGTCGAGATGGTTCTTATAACTTTTGAACCGCTATACCGATTTATAAATCGGTACAGCAGCGGTTCAAAAGTTATTGAGGATGAACTCTTAAAACTCGGGGGTTTTTCATTTTTCTGATAAATGAACTTGTTAATACAATATGTCTATGTTCCTCCCGGTGACTCAGGAATTTGAATGCGGACGAAATCGCGAATAAAAGCTAGTATTATGTAAAGCCGTGTGGACATGTGCAACGGAAAATTAAATAAAAGTGTTTATTGGCTTATCTCGGCAAAGTGCGGGGATTGTTATTTTTGCAGTAAATTCAGTGCGCGATGGTAAAAGTTGGTGGCAATGTTTGTAGTGTTATAAATTGTTGCAAAACATTCAGTTTAATCTATATAATACAGATTAATTTTGCAGCCCTATAATTATATACCCCAAGAGTTCAATATAGCATTATTGAAATCTTAGAATCAGAATCATTAATAGAACAGGCAACCTTAAGGGCCCAGTCCTTATTTTTAATGATTTTGACTGCTTTTTCAGAGCTGATTGGAGCCAAACAGGTTAAATTGAAGTTTATTTAAGTATTAAAAAAGTGAATTAGACAATTTATTGATTTTCATTGTAATAGTTTGTTTAATTCCAAATAACCTGAGACGTGGTAAAAAGGTTAAACTTTGAAGAAAATATAAGCGAATACGTCCTCGGATTTCTTGCGCATACGACTGAGTTAAAAAATAAAAAATATTTTTTGTAATGTTTTTTCCCTTAAATGTCTAATAAATGGTTAACCTACAACTAACTTTACCATACGCGCGGTCATTGCCCTCCCCGCTCGCCAGGTAGCGACCAGTGACATTCAAATGGGAAATGTTTGGTATGCATTTGTCGGCTGATATCTTTGGTTTTATTATGAAACAAGATGATATTTTTTTTTATTTCGCTGAAAGTCTAGGTACTTGCCTTGAATATAGCTACAAGGTTAGAAATCATCCTGTATACTGAAATAAAATAGAAGCCTCAAATTGTTTTAGTTCATTCCATAATTCTAGAAAATATATAAAATTAGACACGATTTTTTTTAAATTACATCTTAGTTTCTCTTATTTATCATCTCATCTTATCTGACTTTTGCAGAACTGATATTTGCGGCTATTTGTAAAAAATAATGCATTTTACGATAGAAACATTTTACGATAGAAACGACCCAAAGGTTTGACTGTTAGAGAATGCTTTTAGCATTAAGTCCGCCTATTGTACTTTAAACATGTATATGTGTGTACAATAAAGTATAAATAAAATAAACATTGGCGCCATACCAGAACAAAAACTCTCCCACATTTGACCCAACTTTGACTAGCGTTCGTCCAACATACATTGTCCACGAGCCAACCGGCCAAGTCCATGATTTATCTATTTGCTCGCACAAATCACACTTTTTACACTACAAAGGATACGCGGAACGCCATGGCAGCACTTTTTTACAGTATCACTTGCAAAAATAATATTTTTAGGCGCTGTTCCATGGTTGTTACATTATTTTTTTAGTATAATAAAGGTTTTTGGAGCGTATAGAGTTCAAGCGGTGATGTGGTGTATATTTAAGCTCTCTAGGGTGGCTACACACATAAGCGGGCCGGCATTAATCGGCACAGCCGGGCGGTAAAATCGAATTGTACGAGTCGATGAATGTTCGGGCAAAAAGTCGATATATCTAATTGTTTTGGATCGGCTTTATTGTTTGAAAAATACCACCGAACCAAATATACGCCCGCTTATGTGTGTAGCAACCCTAACAGTATTTTTTTCCTAGCAATTATTTATGATATACCGTACTCAGTATTTTGAGTACCATAGTATTTTAGTATTTGGTTTTTTTTAATTAACAACTTAGTTTTATATATTTGCCAGGTTCTCACTATTGATAGCATATACTTATGGCTTTAGAGTTTCGCAGTCACAATTACTAATTATTAGGTATGTAGGGTGATATTAACTCTTTCAAAAATATTGTGAGTTTGTGAACACCATTTTTCGTTTTAGGCCCTTAGGGATTAGGGATTTAGGGATTTCGATTAGGGATAGGGAGGGAGAGAGGGATTAATGTGTGAAGAAACGTTATGCTGATATTTTTTTTCTTTTAAAATTTCTGCATTCAAAAGTATTCAATTAAGTTTTTTTGCAAAAAATAAAAACAAAATGAGAGGTTCCCGGCCGAGCGAGTCGCGGAACGGAGACCTAACGGCCGGACCCATATTTGGGTGACGACCCTACTGCCCTCATGCTGGCAGACTGATAAATTACAAAATGATCGCGGTAAGCCGCGATTGATATCATTTTGTCATGTCATGTCGGCACTTATCCCTTAATATCAAATAGGTGATAAGAAAAGAGTCTCATGAGTACATACTCGCTACAAGTCGCGCCTAGTGAGGATCAAACTCGTACCTTACAGACGCACAACCAGTGCCATAACCGTTAGGCTTCCACCGCTTCTTCCATCTTCCATATTTCAGCTACAATATAACAATATTCTACGGTATAGTAACATGCACAAAAACAGATCAGTGAACTAATTTATAACATCACTCCCAAAGGCCCAACTCTATCAAATTCATCGTAAAAATATTGTTACAATTCAAGCTCGACTAGAAACTGAATTTACATTTTTGCTGGCTTTGCTGACTTCGTTCGCTCTCGATATTTTTTTTTTCACGATATATTTTTATAGCTTATGTCCATTTTCACATACAAAATAATATATAAATACAGTATTATGTCTATTTTATTTATTTATTTAATCTTTATCGTCCTTCTAATACAAATTGTACAGAACAATAGGCGAACTTAACGCTCAAAGCGTTGTCTACCAGTCAACCTTTGGGTTATACAGAAAGTCTAAATGTGGGTTGCAAGATAAAGTGTAGTATACATAAAATACACAGTGTACATTTTTACATAAATATATATATATATATATATACTTCTTATACATATACCTACATACATACATACATACTATATACTTGACGGATCAGAGAATATTGGGTCTTGCGGATATCTCTCTACGCAGATAGAGCCCGGAGCTACTTCTAGGGTGATCGTGGGCGGGAAGGTAGAAAAAGGAATCAAAATAGGTGAGACAATCTATACATGAATAAAGCAAATGTACTTATATTTTAGAAGCCTGAAGTTCGTACTCAGGAAATGAGTTTCTTATCCCCCTAATAAAGATACTATATCAATGTTTAATATGTGTATGTTTGCACAGCACACTCTTAGCGGAAATTTGGGGCTTTTCCCGAGATATAGAGGTATTAATCAAATATTCGTAATTATGAGCAGATGTTGACGGAACATCTATACAAAATATCGATAGATGGCGTATTCTTCCATGCTAGTTTTGTTTTCCTTCCTGGGCAGATCGTAGAAGCCGATGAAGGGTTTGGGCAAAATCTGAATCATGATTAGCGATGTGGCAAGCAACCCATCAATATTTTGATTACCTTTTTCTACTTCCACGACCAACGTTACGCTGAACGAGGCCCAGGCTGCTCTGTCTATCGCGTTAGAGATGTTTCACGTTTTAGCTAATATAAAATAACAAAGGAAAAAATCTATGCAAAAACTGAAACATATTGTGAATATTCAAAATAGCCCTTGCAAATATATAAATATCAAGCTCAATGGATCTTGGAAAATTACACGAAAAATTAAGCTAAAGGTATCCTTTGTATCTGACGGCCCTAGTCTCTGTCTATCTCGTTAGACGTGAAAGACGTGATAGTGTATTTGTAAACAAAACAAGGTATTGTATATGGCGTGATAATGCTCTGGGCTAGTGAACGGATCATGTACTTGTTAATATCTCATATGCATAATATAATTACTTTGTATTTCGAGCCACAGACTTACTAACAATGGAAGAGCGAATATTTTATATATTTTTTAATATTATTAAAGTTTACAATATGAGACGATATCGACAGATTCTTGAAATAATGGCAGCAGACTGCTATGCATAGGGATCAGTGGAAAAAGAAAGGGGAAGCCTTTGCCTTTCTCCCAGAACAATATTATTTGGTAAATGGACAGGCTATTAAAAAATTAAAAAAACCGGCCAAGTGCGAGTCGGACTCGCGCACCGAGGGTTCCGTACAAACCTGCAAGGTTTAGTATTTGGTATGAATTTCAATTTAATACCTCTACGCGTTTATGAGGAAATGGGTAGTAAGTTTAAAATTATTAAAAAAAAATATATTATGTGATGTAACTAAAAATTTATGGTTTTCGTAATTTTTCCTTTATCTATGCTATAAGACGTTGCTTCGTACCAAATTTCAAGATTCTGAGTTCACGGGAAGCACCCTGTAGGTTTTGATTCCCTTGCAAGTGTCGAAAATTTGCGGCATAAACGGCTGTATCTTTTGACAGTAGACCTGAGTAATTGATATAAATTTCAGCTTCATACCTCCACCCGTTCCTGAGAAAAAGGGTCTTGACAGACGGACGGACGGACGGACAGACGGACAACAAAGTGATCCTATAAGGGTTCCGTTTTTTCCTTTTGAGGTACGGAACCCTAAAAATAGTTAACAATCGTGACTTCATGTTGTTCTGGAAGAAAGGAAAAAATTAACAGTTGCTTCTCTTCCCACGCAGATCGTGAAAGCCGATCAAGGGAATGGACAAAAATAAAAATAAAAGAGTGGCTTTTTGATTTTACGGCCTTTGGCTCTATCTATTAAGGATAAAGACATAATACTGTACGAGTACCAGCAAAGTGATTAATAAGATTTTATGATATTGACTAAAAGTGTATTTTTAACTTCCGAAGAAAAAGAGGGGTGTTATAAGTTTGACGTGTCTGTGTCTCTGTCATGTGTGTCTGTATGTCTGTGTTACTGTGTGTCTGTTTGTGGCATCGAAGCTCCTAAACAAATAGACTGATTTCGATGTATTTTTTTTTAATTAAAGCCTCTGTCTGTTGAAATGGTTCTTAGCTATTTTTGATGAAAATCTGTTCAGCCGTTTAATAGTTATTGAGTGTGAACACTTGAAAGTCGGAGGCTTTTAATTTGTGTGGCAAATAAACTTGTTATCTCCCTGGTAATGTTGGTTTGAGAGAAAAGAAAAGACGGCTGGCATTAAATCCGCACAGATCTTAATACGGTTCAATGTTCGTGTGTGTATTTTTTGATAAAATTTATCTCACTTTTCCACTTCACAGCGCAAACTTGGCCGTCTGTGTCGGTTATAAACTTGAGATATCTATTGTTAAGCAAACTTAGCTTGTTCGACACACCAGTATTCATGTTCAGCTGCTATAAACTTTTGTCTTTGTGGATAGAGGATTGGCATATTGTCCGACACATGGGTTGACAACAATTTCTGAATTGTTTTTAAATTAATCCAAGCCAATCAGACGAGGCAAAGATCCTGTCAGAAACGTGTACACGTGTTTTATAGAATGTGCGTCTGGCAGGATATTTGGACCGTCTCATTAGTCTGGCTGCTTACAGAAAGTATTGAAATATTTAATTGAGTAATGTATTTATAAACACAGTGGCACTCCGGTAGTGCCGACAGAAGTAAAAACTTGAACAAGTTGGTGTCGGGTCAGTTACGTAACAGTGTCGCAAGTTCAAAGGTATTTTCTGAGGTTTTTTCTTATTTTAAATATGCTCAACGCGCCCAAAGAAGTTTTCACTTCAAAAATCAGCCCTTAGGCTTGAAACTGGGACCCGTGACGGTTTCAGTATCTCTCTGTCACAAATTCTACATGCGACAGAGCCACGTGACCCGCGAGATTATTATTTACCTGTCCTACATAAATGCCCTAATTAAAAATATTACTGTGATGTGCTTTGGTGCAACAAAGTGTTACTAAATGATGTCTGCTATCAAGCGATCTTTTCTTAATGTCTTCCAAAGCACTCTAATTCCGTGTTCACAGTATCGGTATAACATCATTAAACGCCGATGTGATTGCTATCTCGGATCACTTTGTGTCAGGATGTGTTGATGTCGAGTTGATAAGGGTTATAACTATATGTCAATGATTTTATGGCTCATTATCCTGATAGTTATGAACCATTGGCTATAGAACAAAACTTAGCGTGACTACCAAAGCACTCTAACTCCGTGTGAGAAACGTGTTCTCAGAATTACTAAAACGTCATTAAACGCCAATTTAATTGCTATCACGGCTCAGTTTGTGTCAGGATGTGTTGATGTCGAGTTGACACGGTTTGTGACAAAGATATGTCGATAATTAAATTCTGTCTATCCAAAGAAACGAGCCCAGATAATAAGCTATCTTCATGCCAAATTTAATTTTGATCAGATTAGCTTTTTTGTTTTGCACGAGAGCTAGTCGCCTCTTACGACATCCACAGTGAGAGAGTGGTCTCATACTAGGAAGGAAACCACACGGCTTCTTAACTTTGTGTGATGAAATATTCCTAAAACTTTACTAAATGACATTCGACTTCTGGCATTAGTTTCGTATTTCCCTTACAAACAGAGCGCGACATATTCGCTGCACTCGCAACTACAGGAAATTTAATATTTGTGGTCGGTGGCGGCTCCCGTACGATAGAACAAACTCAATTAAACTGAATTTTCAGCGCTTTCAAATCAGTACAGTTCTCATATTTGTTGGTAATAATTTTGGATTTTACCGACTTCGTAGGTATCTCTATAAGATATTTTTCTACCTGCACATCTACCCATCACTCTAAAAGTGGCCTTTGAGTCTTATACGAGTAGGTATTTTATCTAGCCCATGAAGGATAAAGACGCACTAAACTTAGCTGTAAGTAATGATTTGACTTCAACATTTGTGCAAAACAAAACAAAGTGACTATTATTAAGCGATATTATAAATCTAAATATATATAACTCAAAGGTGACTGACTGACTGACATAGTGATCTATCAACGCACAGCCCAAACCACCGGACGGATCGGGCTGAAATTTGGCATGCAGGTAGATGTTATGACGTAGGCATCCGCTAAGAAAGGACGCGAGCGAAGCCGCGAGCAAAAGCTAGTATCCTATATTAATAAAGATAATTTGAACTTGAATTTGACGTGATGAGTATACAGATACACTAGGTATATTACGAGTAGTGTGTAAGTATACGGGTGCAAGCTCAGTGTTCATCGAATCCATAAATTGTATAAAATTGAATCCACATATCCGCCGCAGCTCTAAATCAGCGACATACTTCGCTTATTGAACTTTTGAATTTATTCCCGCCAAATTGTGAATAAGTTTTCGTTCGTACAAAATTCGATTAAGGGCCGCAGGACGGGCTGATTGTCTTAAAATTGTTAGTCAGCATTGAAAGTACAGTTTCTAAAAGATAACAACTCACACTTTGAAAGACACAAGTAGCGCTAGAGTTTCTAGAAACGAATAAACAAAAAAAAATTTAATAAAAATGGGCCAGTGTTATCGAAAACCTGGATTACTTAAACCGAAGTTTTTGGCTAAGCGAAGTCTGGCAAGGAATTCGCTTAGCTGCGAGGAAGATGAACTGAGAGGTAACTTAAATTGAATTTGTTGGTGATAGAATAGATTTAAATTTTTATTTCCAATGAAAGTTCCTCTATTGTTGAGATATTAAACAACAAGTGAACGTAAGATTTTAAAATATCACGTGTTTAAAACGTCCAACAGGAGACTATGCGCTCATGCGCCCAAGTCACTTGTTTTTTTTAGAATAATTTTACAGCCCTGGATAGTTTTTCGTTTTCTTATTTCTTACCCTTAACTTTCTTTGATGGCTTTTCATAATCCTTTGATGGCTTCAAGTGTGCTTCTGGTGACAAATCTATGCGAATCCACTTATTTTCATAAATAGCCGAGGGAGTGGCAGACGGCGCCTAAAGACCACACCACAGTCCGCTTAACAAAAATCACTACAGCCGTACCATGACTGCCAACTTTAACTATTTCACATATTGTTCATGAGCATACGCATTTATTTTATAACGTGAAATTGATGTAGGTTGGAACTAACCTACACCAATTTTACATTATAAAATCTACGAGAATCAATTTGCAAAATAAATTAAAGCAAAACCAAAACTGAACCCCTTAAGTGCCCGCTAAAAACTCTCAATCAATTGTTAAACTAAAATAGTTTATTTATTTATCATAAATAAACTATTTTAGTTTAACAATTGATCTGACTCAACCATTGAAATTAACAATAAAAATAAAACTCCGCCCGGATTGTACTTGTTCAAATGTTATTACTTACTGTCTGAATAGCAATGGATATCCTTTAGATCAAGTACCATTCTGATCGTTCGTCATAACTCCGATCCCGAAAACAGCGAAACCAGCGCTCTATCTCACTTATAAAGCCTTTGGCTTCAGGACAACATGAGCCAGCTAACTAAATTGTTTAACTGTATGTTTAATGTCATTGTCAGGTACAGTTTTTTATTTTTATTTAACAACCGGTTGAGACTTCAAAAGTTCAAATCATGTAATACGCTTGTTAAACAACTGCAAATGATCACTTCATGCAATATATTTTCTGTCAAATAACACCATTAATAATTGTCAAAAAATAACATACTAATAATTTAGTCATAAACTTAAACAGTTAGTGGCTTCATCCACAGATGCGGCTTTTCAAACCAATATTTAACGTTATCGAAGCTAGAATAACGTTATAACGTTATCGTAAACTGGAAACGTTATTTGTTAAACTGAATTCAAGGCGACATGGATTAAATTTTATATTTTAGTAAATAAAAAATATTTTACGAATTGAATATTAGCGGGTGCGTAAAAACTTTAAATAGGGTCATTAAACGAGTTATTCTTTTAGAAAAACCGTTTGTTTAGTTGTAATTTAGTTATTTAGCGTTTCAAAAATGGCCTTTCCGGAGTGAAATGCTTTTTGTATGGAATCTTTACCGTTTTGGTTAGTCCCTCTGTCCATCCCATATTTCGTGTCTATATTATTCAGAAACGGATAAAAAATAATGCATAATCATATTATTCTGATTCGTACCTTAAACGCGAAAAAATATAAATACTTAGTAATAGAAATAAATTATAACGCAATGAAAAAGCAAACAAACGCGATCCCTTTTATTTTTTCCCGTAATCTCGGGCTCACAATAATGAGCGGTGTTCACCGACGCGCGAACCCGTAGGCCGTCATGTGGATACGAGTACAACACACAAACATGTATATGTGCCCTTACATGTGGTAGTACTAATTCCTGTAATTGGTCGTTAGTTTGAAAAAAGCTGTACCTATGTTATGGTTTTATGTCTGATTGCTTTACTTACTCTTGCTAAAATATAGGACTAATCCATCTCTCTAGCGGATGTGGTTAGAGTAGACAGGACTAAAGCACAAACATCTCACTCATCCAATATCTGCATTCCCAAAGAGGCTCACGTCAGGCAAGTGGCCAAACAAGCTAGATAGAGTTGATGATCTCCGTGGTGTAATGGTTAACACGCTAGTTCACCATACCGAAAGTTCTGGGTTCAATCCCCTTAAATTTCATCGATTAAAAAAAAAGAAAACTTACTTTAGGGTTAGCTCAATCTGTGTGATATTTACTTATTTAATTATTATTATTAGGTATTTATAGAGTGATTGAAAAGGTAGGTTTATGTGTATTAAACATAAACCGGTCGGGCCATCAGTTGTAAAAAAAATGAATACTTACCAAAACAGATACATGTGCTGAACATTATGTAATGTAATTCTGCGTGTAAACCAATGTGCGTAATGAGGTTGAATGCACGTCACGTAATGATGCACAGTTTGCGTGGCGGTCACGCTGGTCACGCGATGGTCACGCTGCGGTCACGCGGTTACGCCGGACGCGAAATTTAAAGTATTAATTTATTTGTAAACAAAATTAGGTTTCCGTAGTTACATTACAGTAAAGTAAAAGCTAGTTTATTTGTTTAACGGGCGAGAGAAATGAACGACTATAGTAGATGTAGTCTACATGGACGCTCCTGCTGTATGAAAGTTTAGCAATAACTTTAGTATTTTTAATAGTAGTTTTATATAGGTATATACAGGAAATAATCCTGACGACCATTATAATAAACTATTTAGTACTGTTTCCTCTGAGTATTCTAAAACATTAAAACAAAAAAGAGTAGTAGTTCATAGTAAATCACAGTTTAGTGAATGGGCTACTACCGGCATCTACATAAGTAGAAACAGGTTATATGATCTATATGCCCAAAAACAATATAACTTAAATCCTTCTTTTATAGAATATGTTAGAAATTATTCTAAAATATTTAAAAAAGTTTGTAGACGAGCCAAGTCGAATAGTATTAGCAAAAAAATAAATAATGCTCCTAATAAAATTAAAGAAACATGGAGTGTCATAAATAAGGAAACAGGTAAAAATAAAACCAAAGAAAATATTTGCCGAATCAAATGTAGTGGTAAAAATACTTCAAAAACTGAAGAAATAGTAAATATATTTGATGATTATTTTACTAACATTCCTTTGGAACTCACTTCTAATGTGAGTTCTAGCGCCCAGCGTGCTGAGGCTTTGCTTAAGAGTAATGTTAGCTCTTGTGATTCTAAATTTAATTTTAAGCATGTTAGCCCTAGCGATATAATAGATGCTTTTAAACAGTTAAATTTTAAAAAAATCAGAAGATCAGTGGGGCATGTCAGTAGCCATAGTAAGTCATATTATACACATAATTGCTGCCGATTTAGCTTTTATATTTAACGAATGTATTGATGATGGCATATTCCCTAACCTAATGAAATGTAGTAAACTAATCCCCTTATTCAAAAAGGAGAAAAAACAGACCCTGGCAACTACAGACCTATCTCTATTCTGCCAGTTTTGAGTAAAGTGTTCGAAAAGATAATGCTCAATCAAATGCTACTTCACTTTAAGACCAATAATCTTTTCCATAGCCAACAATACGGCTTTACTGCTGGAAAATCGACCACCGATGCAGGAGTAGCACTTATTACTAATATCTACGACGCGTGGGAAAACAGAAATGATGCAATTGGATCATTTTGCGATCTTTCTAAAGCATTTGATTGCGTTGATCATCCAACACTTTTGCTCAAATTTCGTCAATACGGTTTTGATGATAAGTCAATTAAATTAATAGAATCTTACTTAACAGATAGGCTTCAAACTGTTGATATAAACGGCGTAAAATCACACGGGTCTAATGTGAAAATGGGCGTACCCCAAGGTTCAATTCTAGGACCGTTCCTTTTCTTAGTTTATGTCAATGACTTGCCTTACATGGTTGAGAAAGAGGCTGACATGGTGCTGTTTGCTGATGACACCTCGCTAATATTTAAAATAGATCGACATAACAGTGATGCTAGCGCGGTGAACAGCACCTTATCTTTAATTTCTGATTGGTTTTCGGCCAATAACCTCATGTTAAATGCGAACAAGACCCAATGCATTCGATTCTCTCTTCCTAATGTGAATCAAGCCTGCGTTGACATACTAATTAATGGTCAGAAACTCGATCTGGTTAAAAGTACTACCTTTTTAGGAATCACAATTGATTCGAAACTTCAATGGGGCGCTCATATAACTAAACTTTCTAATAGGCTTAGCTCTGCGGCTTACGCTGTTAGGAGAATAAGACAATTGACAGATGTAGCAACTGCTAGACAAGTGTACTTTAGTTACTTTCACAGTCTAATGTCTTACGGGATACTTCTATGGGGGAGTGCAGCCGACATTCAGACTATTTTTCTTTTACAAAAAAGAGCAATTCGTGCTATTTACGGTTTAGGATCGAGAGACTCACTGAGGGAATTATTCAAGGAAATAGGTATACTTACTTTTGCATCACAATTCATATTTGAAAATATAATGTATGTAAGGAAAAATATTTCCATGTTCAATAAAGTAAGTGATTTTACAGATAGAAATTTACGTAATAAGAATGACTTAGTTAGCCCGTATTGCAGGCTGAATACAGTCAGTAAGTCTTTTATGGGGAAGTGTATACTTTTTTATAATAAATTGTCAGAATCGGTCCTTGATATGCCAGACAGAAAATTTAAAGCTTATGTAAAGAAAGTACTTTGTGAGAAGGCTTATTATAGGACCGATGACTATCTTAAAGACAAAAAGGTCTGGCTTGAGCTTGGCGCGGGTCCCTCTTAAAGGTTTGTATACTTAGACATGTCATAATTTAGGTACATTGGTACATACTAAATTTACAAATTGACATTATTTTAAATTTCGTAATTCTTATAATTCAATTTAATTATGACATAATAAACAATGTAATCTCTGTCCATCTATGTAACTAATTTTAAGTTTTTAGTTTGTTAGTTGACGTCTTTGGAGAAAACGTGCAGTGCAGTTTGTTGCCGCTTCTTCTGCACTTGCGCCTAGGAAGCGGCGTAAACTTAGCTTTAAGTAACGATTTGACGTCAACATTTGTGTAAAACAAAACAAAGTGACTATTATTAAGAGATATTATACATATCCTATGATAATAATGATATTTTGAATTGAATTGAATTGAATTGAATAGAAAATGATAAAGGTAATAAGACTGAAAAATGGTTGTTATGTTTGAAAATGAGCCCATTGGTCAATAGGATGCTAAGCTGTGATATTATTATGAAGTTAGAATAAACTTTTAGATTTTTTTTTTGTTTTTATTAAATATCTTTGTGTATGCAAAAAAATCGAGCACAATTAAAATAAAGTGTCTTTTAAAATACTGAGGAGCTGAAGCCAAAGCTGATACTTCAAATTGAAGGTGAATCGTAGAGGAGGTCAATTTATCGATGGAAGCGATAGCTGGTCCGGGAGAAAAGAAAAAGCATAGAATATAAGTACCACAGAATATGCTTCTCTTCCCGCACAGGTCGTAAAAGCCAATCGAAGTAGGCGGGATTCTGAATCATAACAATAGGCGAAGCGGCTAGCAACCTATCTCTATTTAGATTCCCTTCTTCTATCTTCACGCCCATCGATGCGCTAAACGTGGCCTTCGGGTTACGGTCCAGGGCTCTGTCTGCCGCATCAGGAATAAAAACGTCATGGTGTGTGTGACAATTATTAAGTCGACGCCGCGACGGGGACGCAAGGTGAAGTTGTGAGCAAACATACGGCACGAGTGCTGATGTTTCGGGAAGTATATCATTATTTCTAAGAACTTAGCAAATACACTTTTGTTTTCTAGTTGTTATTTTCATTTATTGGTTTCTTACTACATACATTTAGGTACATACCAGTGATGGTAAATAGGGTTGTAAGAAGTTGGCAGACTAGGGTTGTAAGACGCAAAGGCCATTCTTAGGGGAAGATGGTAAAACTGAATCAAAATAGTGATGAGTTGCTGGCTACATCGCTTATTGACATAATTCTTATTCTCTCCTATTCTCTTAAGCGTCTTTTGCGATTTGAGCAGGAAAAGAAGTAGCTAGTACATTCCAATTTTATTCTTTTCTTCGAAACCAACATGTGAAAATAATAAATAAATCAAGGAATAAATTGATCTTTATTTTTAATCTCATCTCTTACGAGCTATTTTTAGGAGACAGCTGAAAACGATATAAGTTTATAAAGTAGAAAAAAAAAACTTGAAATACAAAAAAAAAAATAATATTGATCAGGATTTAGCACTTCCATCGACCATAGTTTAGAAGTGTTGAAGATATGGCCATTACTGCGAGTGAGGAGGTCAAGTGGCAAGCAAACACACGCTACGGCTAATGCGTAATTGGGAGTCGGAAAGTAAATCATTTATAACAAGAGGTACACAAATAGCCATGTGTATTGTTTGTGTATACCATTGAATTGGCTACATATTGCCGTGAAGCGGTAGTGTCTAAGCACTGGCTGTACGTGTATGAGGCATGATTTCGATCCTCAATATTTTTAATATATATATATAATATATAATAATAATATATATATAATATATTTAATAATAATTATAATATAAAAGTTCTAAAAGTAAATTGCGGTTTACGATTTATGACGTATTAAAAAATAACTATCTATGATACCGAGACCGCTATAGTTTTGATTGAAAGTATATCATCATCATCATCAGGTCTTTGTTAGTCTCCACTGCAGGAGTACGACCCTCTCTGTACTACCAGAGCCATAGGTCTATTAGAGCCACAGCAGTCAGAGGATTTGGCCTACACTCTCCACGCTGGCCAGACGGGTTGGAGAGGATTACTTAGAGAGGAAAGTATATACTTTGAGGTATATACAACATTTTTTTTAGAATTATTTTAGTAATATTTCAAAAGTTACGGCGGGGGGACACCTCAAATTTTAACTTTGTATTAGATTATCTCAAGACTGCGGGGTTTGATCTACATAGTTTCAAAGCAGTTTTTGGAAGGCTGAAAAAAATCAATTTTTCATAATTTTAAAAACTAACTTTTGGAACTTCAATATCTATCTCTTCACCAATTTTCGTGACAATTGGTGCAGTAGCGGCGGAGTACGAGCCCAGACGGACAGACGGACGGACGGACGAACATGACAAAACTATAAGGGTCCTTGTGGACTACAGAACCCTAAAAAGGACCTTATAAAGTTAAGACTGTGTGCAATAAATTCATAAACAAATTCGTGTCCTCTGACTATCATATTTCATAATTTTTATTGTGTTCATAGCAAACGCAATTTGCTCCACAGTATGAATAGTCGTAAGCGTGAGTTACTACGCTAATCGGCTGCTGCTAAAGTTAAGCGGACTAGCGGTGTAATTCTGTGTAGTCCCAGATAAAGCGTGATTAATGAGTTGACTGAAAGAAAATATCCATATTTTATATTATTTTTTTCAGACAGTCAAAATGGAGGCTGACAGAAAAATGTTCTTTTTTTCTTTTTCTGGTGGGGCCATTTTTTTAACAAGGTACCTTAGTTCTTACTTGTCAGCAAAGCAAAATAAAAACTTAAAATCAACTGTCCGCCTGTAACATTTTGTTTTAAATAAACATTACGTTAAGAAAACTCCTTCACGTGAAACACAAATATTAAGATAAAACATAGGTTTCAAGTCACGCCGTTTTTTTCATAAATGCTTTTGATTTCCTTATAAATAATGATCGTCCGTGATAAATCAAATTGTTTATTAATCGACATCACGACAGTGATTGAGAGGAGGTTTTGATTTATTGACCGTTGACCTCCCATAAAGGTAAATTAACCTGATCAAGTGTTATACTTGTTGCAGCTTGATCAATACTGTTATCAGTTTTATGATTTTTTTATTAAGGAAAAAAAATTAAGTTTAAATTATCTTGATATGAATTATATATATATGGTTGGTTGGGACTTTGACTATTATCGATTAGATTAAAAATAGAAATCAATGTTTAGCAATATCAACCTGACGAAAAACTACTAACAAGTGACGAAATGTGTGTTTTATTCCCGTTTCTTTTCCATTCTTATTTCTGAAAATTCTATAATTCTCTTTAGGAAATATCATAAATTCTTGATTTGCATATTAATATCCTTAATATCCAGAATAATTTTTTAAACGATTAAAATATATTAGTGATTCTTGAAAAAGTGATAAAAAATATGAACTTAAATCTATGATCTATAAATCTGTGATAAAGATATTTTTTATAAGAAAATGTATACAGAAATATTTTATTTAATAAAAGCTCTAAAGCACACAGTTATCGCAGAGCTGGGACATAAGCTCGCATTGTTCATATCTAATTTATGCTCACGTCGGGTTTAGGCTGACTGTGCTCGTAACTTAGCTGATGTGTGCGAGTAGCAAGCAATAAACAAAGTTTGTAGCTTTTCAAAAACATATTTTTAACGCTAACAGGCTTGATCACCACAGTTTCGCATGGAGCCGTGTTGGCAAAGTGGTTTAAACTCTGTCTGTGCGTCTGTGAGGCAAGAGTTCTTGATTCCAGTAGAGAAAAACATTGTGAAGAACATGCAAGCTAATCACTATTAAGTTACCTAGTGTGTGAAATGGAGGAAGCAATGGCAATCCACTCCTTTATCTGTACCGAAAATCGTCATTCTCTGCGTCTATTTTCAAAAAACTTACCCTGATAAGAGCCTAGGCTGGCTCTTAAATGTAGAACAGAAAAATACTTAAGGTGAATAAATACCAAGCAAAAGTGGCGCCCTCATTTGAAAAAAATTGTTAACTCAAAAATATGGTGAAATTTTCATATTTCTTAATATTAGGCACTAGATAGCACTTTAAATTATTTTTTGAACTACTATTGAAAGTGCTATCTCTTACCTAACATTGAGAAATATGGACATTTTCACTATATTTACGAGTAAATAATTTAATTCAATGAGGGCGCCACTTCTGCTTGGTATTCACCTTAAACTGGCTGAGCCAACATCAAGTTTTACTCGAAAAAAAAACGACTTTTTAACACAAGATAGTTCAGCTAACCGGATTATTTGTAATCAGAGAAAATAAAAGAATCATGTTCAATTGAGAATCTAACCTTTTTAATACACATGACACTCACAGCGAAAACGCAATGAATTTGCAGCTGAAAAAACACGAGTTTGATTCCCGCTGCAGCCAATTTGTGCTCGAGTGCTCTCCGCCGAGCAATTGATTCAATCTGCTACTGTGTGTTGTACTCAATGATTTTTTGCATTTATTGATTTTTACGTCACTGTATGGACGCAAATTGCATTTTATTATTTTCATATAGGTACTTACTGATTTTAAATGTAGCGTATGGTTTTCGGATAAGAATGCGACGCGAATCTTTCTGTGAATGTCGTAGTGGTGACTAAAACACTAAACACGTACAACTTGTTCAACAAAATCATTCCTAAAGAGTTTCATTTCCTTTCGTTAGAAATCATGTTGTGGCCGGTTAAAAACTTTTCGTATATATATATAGAGTACTCCTAAGAAGGATTGCTGTGACCAAAATTATTTAAGGCATTGCAAAGATAAGCAGTTAAAAAATTCAAAGATAAAAAAAAAAATGCGGCTTAGGATACATATAAAAAATAAACATACTGTATTTTAGCTTACTTTTGAATTTCATTCTCAAAGAACTGAATCTGTTCGCCTTCGCGATCAAAAGGTGCTCGAATGAAAAACGCGTCAATTTCCCAAAGGGGGTGTCACGAGGTATCTGCCGGAATCACTATCTTTATAGGCCATTTGTTCCTCTCTTAAAGTGCGCTAACTGGGGATCTTCGGCCCATTCGTTAGGGGGTTAGGGGGTCTATTGTAGTCGAAGAGATGACTCTTTAATGTTAGTTACAAGTGTTCTTTCTATAAGAAAATCCTATTGTGAATATTGTCAAATGGTTTTCTCGTTTTCTCATATAATAAAGTCAGAAAGGCCGGCTATGTTTCGATCGATTTTGATGATCATCAGGACAAGTGTTGAAATCCTATTGTCTATTGAGAAACAGCAAAGCTACAATGAAGCCGCAGCCTAAGGCTCGATTTATGTTGCTGCGGAATGAAGGCGAATTTTTAAAACTATATCAATGTATAATTTAAAAAAAATATGTCAACAAAAAACACTTTCGCGGAATTCCGTGGAATATGCCGCAATATTTCTTACTTCATGCTAATTGGTTCTAATTCTCCTAGAATTCCTATATTTTATAGAAGTCTTCCGCGGTGATGTAGGCTCAATAAATAGCCTAAGTTACGCATCGCCGGCCGCCTCATGGCTTAGAGAGTAGACTTTGAAAAGCGCATCTGACAACAGCAACGGTTTTGTTTCGTTCCTACACTAATCACTTTTTATAAAAAAAAAAACACATTTCCAAGACAATTCCCGTTTCTTTTTCTATACACGTAAGTACTTACTGTTCTCTTAACAAGTAAATCACGGAGAATATTATGTCAAATTTAAAGCCTAAAAATCAATCTATCAAAAATCTTTTTAAAAATGTATTCCACCTCTTCGCCTATACACTGAATGGAATGCCCTCCGGATTGAGGGATAAATAACGCGTGATGCTGCAAATTAATATACAAGATTTACAGCCCTAATTCATTGTCAACGGTTGTGAAGTCAGGTGTACTTCATTTTGGATGAATAATGAAATGCTGAAATTTATGCTTTTGGAAAAAATTAGCTTGTTGTTCATATTATAATTTATCACAAGTCATATTTTATTAAGTCGCTGATAAACATACATACGAACAAAAAGTATACCTAATTTATGTGGAACTTCTAAAGTACTTAAGTTTACAAATAAAGACACTATCGCAGTCAATTTGTTGATTCAACCTTTGTGGCCTATTGGTCATCATGCCAGTTTGTCTCATCGGAAGACCCGGGTTTGATCCCCGGTCAGGTCAAGTTCGAAATTGATCTTTTTAAGTTTGACCTGGGTATTGAACGTTTATCTATAGATGAGTTTTTTTTATAAAATATAGCACATTCGTTATAAACATTGTATAACACAAGTCTCAAACTTCAGGTCTAGTTTAATCTGTGTGATTTTTCCGTATGTATTTATTTATTAATTTTTTCAATGAAGTTAAACAAAAGCGTGTAGAAATGTATTTATTCTAGATATTAGCAAAATTTTATATTCCTTACACAGTTCTAATTATTGAAACTTTTTATCTAGAAATTTATTGCTTGCTATTTAAGAACACCTGTGCTGTGATCACACACTGATATTAATTAGTGTTGTGACTCTCAAAAACTAAAAGGAATCTAATAAATAACCACATGTTTGTTTACGAATTTTCGATGCTGGTCTGGGAGAAAAGGTGAAACTTAGAATGTACCTGCTGCTTCTCTCCACGCGCAAATGGCCAAAAATGCGAATCATGTTAATGCGATACGCTCTCTCTTTACCTCTTTCACGGTAAAAGTGGCCTGAGCTTTAGAGTCGCAAGACCCAAATAGCTTTATCTGCCCCTTTAGCAATAAAGAAGACGTGGAGTCTGTTTACGAAAAAAAATCACAAAACGATCCAAAATTTTGTAATTTATTTCCGTAAACCACTTTAAATGAGTTTTTAATCTATTTACGTATTTTTAATTTCTCACATAACTTCAGCAAGATTCACGAAATTTTGTACCGGAAAATGATAAAACAACTTGAAATTAATGTACTTTGAGACAGATTCGCAATTTGAAGCGCGCCTCACGTGGCGAAACAAACTGAAAACAAGAGAATTTAATTTTGTTTGACAAGGAACATCACGACTTTTGGGGGATGGTCCACGAGGGGGGTAAGGCTGGTTTCTCATTAGGTTGGAACGAATGTCGTTTCGATATAAGATCAACTTGTTTTTGTAGTGAAAAACTTCTTTAGGCGCGTTGGGCATTTTCTGAGATGGGAAAATATAATTTTTATACTGTCGTTCCTACAATTCTCGAAAGAAATTATTTCGTTGACTGGATGATTTCATAATTCACTAAAGCGCTAAAGCTAATGTCATACCGTTATAAATAAATGCTTTTGTATGTCTTTAAAAGGGTTGTATTTGTATCTACTACACGAACAGTCGGAATGCAGCACGATACCAATTTCCAAGTTAAGATAACTAATCAATTCCCACAGTAATTTACAATTTGAAAAATCCCTTTTTCGTGTGACTATGTTCGTGTCCGGCAGACAAAGGCAGACACTTCTTGTACCAAGACTCATCACACGTCACGTTGTTCGCTATAAATACTTTATTTTAATTTGTATACTATCAATACATTCAAAACAAAGTCGCTTTTCGCCGTCTATACCTTTGCATGTTTAGATCTTTTGAATTACGCAACGTATTTTTAAGCGATTGCCATCATTGGAGAATACTTATAACATATAGAGTATAGAGGTATTTATAATAGATACTCGTGCCTAGGCAGGGCGGGCCGCTAGTTGTAAATAAAATGAACACTGACCAAAACAGATTATTGTACTTAAATAACATTATGTAGTTTAATTTTGTGTATAAACCAATGTGCGTAATGAGGTTGAATTCTCGTCACATAATGATGCACCGTTTGTGTGGCGGTCACGCTGGTCACGCGACGGTAACGCCGCGCCGCGGTCACGCGGTTACACAGGACGCGAAATTTACAAGATTAATTTATTTGTAAACAAAATAAGGTTTACATAGTCATAAAATTTTTTGGGGTAATTTTATTTGCCAATTGATGTCTTCCGGATGTAACTGAAAAAGGGCTTTACGTAAAATTAATTTATCTATGTTTTAATATCTCGGCCGCCAAAACCAACCCGTTTCCAAAACTTTGATATTTGTCCAAGAATTTAATTCGTTGAAAATTGCAAATTTATCTGCGCAGTTGCGACTCTCAGTTTGAGTTGCACGTATATATTTGTATTAATATTGTATTTTGTTTGTAATGCCTTGGTTCAATGCTTCTTTTGATCGGAAGATAAAAGGGAAGATATTGGTGTATAATATCGATGGAGCGAAAATAAGGAAGTTTCTTGTAATGTTCATTTCGAAGATGTATAAAATAACACATACCTACCTATTTTATTGATGAATTACTGAATGTAATGTTTTACTATCGACCAGATAAAGTAGTCTATGATACGAATAATAATATGTACTTACCGTGTAACTTATTTATTATACTTAGAATACATTTCCGAACCCCAGCCAGGGTAAGTTGGATTATGGCATTTTTAAATTGTTTTGAGTGTTTATCTACATATATATATGTATTTATAATAAAATATAGTATCATTAAGTTAGTATCCCATAACAAAAGTTTAAAACTTACTTTAGGTTACGTAGTAACTATTTATCAATCTGTGCTTTAGGGCTAGCTTAATCAGTGTGATTTATCGCTATATATTTATTTATTAGAAAAAGTTCATATTTACTTATTAAAAATAAACATGTAAGTTATCACAACATCATTCGAATCAAATCGAACGAACTGTTTTAATTCATTCGAGTAACAATGGATATTTAAACAAACCCATTATTTCGTTAAAATAAATTAGCATCACTTTAAATTCGCTCATCAATTGCACTAAAATTTAATACTAAATAAACATTTTGCAATTGCTTCCTAATTATGGCGTATTGCATGCAAATTGTAATTTGCAACTAATTTACTGCTATTATAAACTGCGCGAGCGCGAGTATGCGAGGGTTAATCTGGGGCAATTAGAAAATGTCTTTATTGACAAGTTATGTCAAGTGAACTAGCAGAAGTTAGGAACTGTATACGATGTTGTTATATGAGTGTTAATATCTTCATCTTTGCGCATTCCTAATTGCATCCTCCGCTGTTGTGCTTCGAAGCCCGGGGTGCGCTTTCCCGCTTTTTCTTCTCCAAATATTAGGATCATGTCAAACCTCTTTTGGAATGCATTTTTGTGAAAAATTTTTTACAACCGACCGCCTACCGACCTCAACTCTCCTTGGGATTGCAGTTGTAGCACGAGATGTTTGTGCTTAGTCTTTAGTCGCCTCTTACGACATCCACAGGAAGAGAGGGAGTGGTCCTATTCTCGGCCAGAAGCCACACACACAGCACTCTCACACGCAAGTTCTCCTAGTCTAATGAGAATAAATTTCCCAGGAGAATCCCACGTTTATATATATATTATACTCTACTATATGTTATACACAGGTAACTCACGTGAAAAATCAGCTACTGGCTATATTATACACGTATGTATGAGTGTTTGTTTGGTGATTACTAATAGTATATACAATCGTAACTTCATGATATTTGGTGAGTGAGTACATGTGTTAATTTTTTTTGAAATTACAACACCGGTTGATTTAATCAAGGGGTTACCAAAATATAGGAAAGTAAAGGGGTCATTAGGGGTAATTCCAGGCTTACAACTAGAAACTATTGCGTTCAATTTATCATATGTAACATCCAATGGTACACGAATTCAGAGAAGCCGATGTTACGAGTAATGATGCGATAAATGTTTTCAAAATGGCCGCCATAATATGATTACTGAACAAATGATAAACGAGGACAGTCCATTAGCTGCCTTACAAATAGTATACCGGAAGATGGGTTATTGTTATGTGAGATTTCTTTGTCATTATGTCTCTATGACGCTACAAATTATATAAAATATACGCCAATTTACTATTTATTAAACTTGTGCTGGATTTAACTTATTTACGATTATTTCAAATAAATACTGACAGCAGCAAAACAATTAATGATTTTTTTGTGAGTTAATGGTTACAACCTAATGATAACTTTGGTCTGAATTTTTCTGCTCTGACTACTCTGGCTAATATATTATGGCTCTGGTAGTACAGAGAGGGTCATGCTCCTGCAGTGGAGACTAAAAAAGACCTGATTGATGATGATGGTATTCTATTGGAAATATTAAAAAAAAATCTTAACGGAAAAGATTCTGTCACAAGCATATTGTTTGCTCAAAAGAAGGATCCAGCAACAAAACATTGTAATTTAAATAGTTACCAAATAAACATTTTTTTCTGTTGAAATAAGCTTAGACACATTGGACACACAACATATTTGGACATGAATCTCTCCCAGGAAGATATTTAAAACCTTACCCATGTGAAGACGGGGCGTAAAGATATTCGTAAGCAAATGTTTCAACCATTAATTACACGAGCCATCTCTCACTACATTACTGCATATATACGATGACGTAGATCCGATCCCCCT
Organism: Acrobasis repandana; assembly: GCA_963576875.1. NCBI lineage: Eukaryota > Metazoa > Arthropoda > Insecta > Lepidoptera > Pyralidae > Acrobasis > Acrobasis repandana. The sequence continues at coordinate 553,105 of OY756230.1, read as the reverse complement.
AAAAGAAAGCCATTCTACTCGCTACCCCCGGTAATTATCTTCACGCGCCATTTGTCCCGTCGATTAACAATTTGCGGCCTACAATGGAACCCTTTGTACGATCGATGGCTATGATTAGATAGGTAAGAAGCTGCCTTCTTGCTATACGAAGACATCTTATGTACGTTATACGCAGCAAACTACAATACTATGGGAGATAATCAAGTGCAAAAATGACCCGATCATAAGTACATTCACGTTATAGGTGTCGTGTGGTTTCCGGCCTAGAATAGGACCACTTCATCTCTTCCTGTAGATGTCGTAAGAGGCGACTAAAGGACTAAGCACAAACAACTCATGCTACAGTTGCATAAAAACATGAAAACTATCTGACTGTGATTATACAACTGGCCGCCAGTCTGACATCAACCTTCTTAGAAATGTGGTTTTTGACCGACTGCGTCAGAAGGAGGGTTTTGTTTTTTCAAGTGTATGCATATTGTATATACGTATATGTCGCAGTTGAATGGTATATCCGCTAATTCACGAAACCTCTAGCTGTTTGGCATTACAGCTCGGTTTCGTAAAACAGTGTTATTAAATAATTGAACCGTCATACGCAGAATGGCATGAACGAATTTCTATTCATCAATGCCGCGGCGCAAGACGTAACATTGTAGATTTTAGTAGGGAATTCTTCACAGCGTTCTGAGAGTAAGCTGTTTTCATCGAGAAGTATCGGAGACATAGTTTATGATTTTGGACTGCAAATGGTTGAGAAGAATATAGCAGATCTTTAGCTTAGCTCCTATTTAGTTATTTCGACGTCCGCCTTTCGGCAAGATGGTGAATTTACGTGAATCAAATGAAGGCCGAGAGAAACCGCTACGCCATTGAGATTATGTTGCGTTAACAAACTTTTCTGTATCCACTTGCATCGAACTTTGTATCATTCCTTAATTAGTTCTATGATGTTGGAGACTAGATTACATAGTAAGAAGGTAAATTGAGGTTTTATTTTAATGCCACGCGTGATAAAAAAATAACAATGAATTGCCCCGTCATAAATTTGTTTGATAATAACATGACTGCAAATAACCTATTCTGCGGTCTATATGTGGTTAGCTGGTTTGTTGAACGTGACACAGCTGAACGATATTCAGTTGTTTAACAAAACCAAGCTGTAATGCCAAACAACAAGAGATTTAGTGAATTAGTGGTTTATACCATCCAACTGCAACATATATATATATTTCTTTTTAATTTGCTTGAAAGATTTTAGCTTGAAAGGTGTTGTTGGATTTGTCTTCATTGTGAGAGTGACACTGGGTTTATCATTTTTGTACTAGCCGTCTTTGTCCCACTGCTGGGCTAAAGGCTTTCCATAATTATCTAGTAATCAAATTTAAAAAATATATATAATGTTAGGTTTTCGGCGCCAAATTATAAATGTCTTATTTTTTTTACACGAAAACTATTAAGTCGTATACCAAAATAAATGATTTTATAAAAAGAATATCTAATACATAAACATATAACGAACTTATACCTATGTTACCTACCTAGAGAAATGTCATTTATTAAGTTTGAATTTTTTTTATGCAGTCGGGTTTTTGTAAAAAGAATTTAAAAAAGGATTCGAATGGTTTTTCGTCTTCTTCTTCTAAGCGCGTTCCCGGTAGCATCCTCAGCTGTGCTGCTTCGGAGCCCGGGGCGCGCTTTCCCGTTTTTTCTTTACCAACTAAAACATGCACGTCAATGGTCACCCAAAGATGCCAAAGACCTTGCAAAGTGGCGAAAAAATTGCACAGTTAAAATGATTCGGCTGTAATTTTACAATCGGCCGCCGCCCGACGTTAACCCTCCTTGGGAATGCAATTGTAGCACACGATGTTTGTGCTTAAGTCCTTTAGTCGCCTCTTATGACATCCACAGGAAGAAGATGAAGTGGTCCTATTCTAACCCGGAACCACACAGGGGATTCAAATCATTCGAATGATTTTACTTATCGAGTACATAATGCTCAAATAAATAAACTATTTATTTTCATAACATCACGTTTTTATAGACTAGGATCACTCAGATAAGTTTTTATATTAAAACGCATTTCCCCGTAACAATGCACAATCCGAAGTTGAATTGAAATTGAAATGCCTGGCATTGTGAGGCCGGTGGCCGTCCCCTGCAGCCTGCAGGTGCCTCTGCTCGACATACCGCGCCGCTCCAACTTTTAAGACATCTTACAGAAAATATCCCACTTATTTCTAGAACTGGTCATATCAACCATCTTTAAGTAAGTTTTATAGTAACTATTTCTATATTTATAGTAACTTTTTTGTCTTTTTATTGAAAATTAGAAATACTTTAAAAGTTACAAACTTAAAGACATTTTTATAAGAAATACAGTTAATAAATTCATCATCATCATCAAGTCTTTTTTTAGTCTCCACTGTAGGATCACGAACTTGTCTTTACTATCAGAGCCATACATAGCTAGATTATATAGTATCAAATACACACTCTACTTTTATTTAGATGCAGTTTTGCCAAAGTATTTGCAAAAGAAAATAAAGAATTATAAAGAAGTAAATTATTTAACCTTACAAACCATACTCAAAATAAATTCATCCGTTTCCACACCATAGGCAGACACACAAATTCACACGTCAATCTTATAAAACCCCTTTTCCGCGTCGAGGTTCAATATATCTTCAATCCCATTTCCATTATCCGATAAAATACCTTCCACGAACACGTCAAATGAAAACACAATCAGTCCAATACCTGAATGCAGCTGCAGCCGGCATTTCAATTCCAAGATTGCGGGAAAAAAGCTATCCTTTATTCGGAGGCGTCAAATCTAAGAAATTAATGTATTCAGCAGAGATCCGGGAAATATTCCATTGTGCGACATTCATTTCGGTAATAGCTCTGAGATTATTGAAGTTCGATGGGGTGATTCAATCATTGTTTGGAAATCATTGCATGTTATTGAAAGGGCAGTCCGTTTTGTCTAGCTTCCCATCTTTGTCCAATAAATTACTTACTTTCCAATTTTTTTATGAAGATTCTTGAATCTTTTGAATTCAAAAATTTTGGAGATATTGAGATAGACAATAGAGTTTTTGTGAAAGTGACGTACTGAGACACATTTGCTATCATGGGGCATTTGAGAAATGGGCATTCAGCGACTGAGATATTAAATTATATTTATACATACTCTGAGATCAGAATTATAGAAATACTCGTACAGTGTAAACTCTTTATAGCGACATTCTTCTTTGCTGCTTGCAAAAACCCTCAACGACAGTCACACAGACAAAAAACTACTAGCAGACTTACAGTAAACATATTTTTGTTACGTATGATGGGGTCAGTCGAGGTAAATCCAAGCTAGACTAGAGACTAGAGCAACAAAACAAAGTATGTACTCTCAAGGTAAACCAACCAGAGTCAAGTAATTTCGAAGTTTTAAGGAGTTGGTTGTTAAATCGAGTGACGTTACATGGATTTTACACTTTACATACATGAGTTTGGTCGGTTTGACTACCAATAACATCGTATAAAATAGGAATGCTTTGACAATGCTAGAATTTTAATATAACAGAATCGAGAATGGTCGTAAATCCGCTTTTACCTGTATTTCGAATTGTGGTCACGTAAATTGGTGCAGAACATCTTAGCTCCGTGGATTGTCAGTCGCAGCACGGTCGTGTCATATTAGGAGTGACGTTACGCCGACGGTACGCCGTCGGTACGCTAGGTACGCCAGGTACGGCGGCTACGCTGTCCTGTCTAGCAGGTGTACTTACGTCAAGCGCAGCGGAGATTCAATTTAGTTTCGCCTTGTGATAATATTGAGTTTAGTTCTAAAGATTTTAGGGTTCCGTACAAAAAATGAAAAAACGGAACCTTTATTAGGATCACTCGTGCGTCTGTCTGTCTGTCCGAATCTACTGGACCGAATCAGGTAAAATTTGGTAGGATGGTATAATCCTATGACCCAAACATATATGTGCAAAGTAAATAAATATTATTTTAACATAAGGGTCATTTTCGGGGAAAAAATTAGGAAATTAAAAAAAAAGGTTTTGCAAAACTTACTACGTTATATATCAAATGAACGGGCTTGTTATAAGGATCTCAAATATATTTTTGTTATTATTGTAAAATAAATAGTTTTTATTTTATTCAAGAAAGAAGACAAAAATTTACCAGGCACCCTGATCTCCGAAAGTACTGAGCCTAAAATTTTGAAAAAAATACAAAATATAAATCATTGCTTGTAAATTACAGGAAAACCTAAAGGAATTCAATCAATTATACGGAACCCTCTCCACGCGAGTTTAACTCGCACTTAGCCGGTTTATTTAATGTATGTGACGAGTGAGATTCGAACTCACGCCCCTCACATCTGTACTGTGAGTGCATTTCCAATTGTGGTACCGTGACTTCGAATCACCGTGACGAATTTCCTCATCACATATTACTTTCGCATTTAAAGCATGCGTATTTCGTAGTGCACTTACAGTACCAATGTGAGGGCGTGAGCTCGTGGCGAAATTTTTCATCACATATATTTAATTTAGATATTCCGAGTATGCTGTATAAATGAATAATAATAATTTTTTAAAAATATAAAAAAAGTGTACGTTCTTATTTAGTTTAAAGAATTTCATCTTTAGCAATCCTGTTCATCCAGAATTTAAAGTGTAAAGAGATAAAGACGGGACAGAAAAGAAAAAGATTCCCTCCTAAACAACATAGCATACCTGTATACAACCTTTATCGAGTTTTTAATTTCCGTCGTATCAAATTGATCGGAACACGAAAGAATCCAGTTATATTTCGACATTCTATATGTTTCGGCCATCCGTATGTTTCGGCCTAATGTGAGCGTCCCGGCCAAATTGTTTCGGCTTATTGAGGACCAATCCAATTTGGGAAATTGTAGTTCGCTTTTTTCTCCTAGTATTTTTTTAACATTTATTCTCGTTAATCGTACTTGTTTATTCCATTTACTGCTGTTGGTAACAGTTTGACAAGTTGCTATGTGTCTCAACGGGTTTTAGTCAATGAAAAGTTGTGTCTTGGTATATTCAATTTTTTTAAGTAATAAAACTATCATTAATATTTATACTTAGTATGTTTCTTTTTTTATTTTTAAGTTCAAAATTCTGTTTCCTTTTTTATTTTTATTTTTTATTATGTGTCACACCCACATAAACTCTCCAATCAACCCAAAGGTTTGACTTTGGAAATCCTTGGGGGAGGCCTATGTCCAGCAGTGGACTTCGTGTGGCTGATATAAATGATAAATGAATTGCTCGAAGAGACCTAAAGTTTACATTTCGTGATTCAACCCCTATGAAAAATAATTCCCTTTAACCCCTTATAAATCATTGTAAAATGATGACACATCGAAAAGTGTCATTATTTTAGTAGCAAGAAGCCCAGTAGTGTGAATAGCCTTCTCCCAAAAAGATTATTTGGAGGTGTCGCATTAAGTAAGTGGTTTGGGCTTACTTGACTTGTTTTGACAAGTACTTCGGTTTTCAATACAAGTTATAAAAAATGCACTATCACGTCTTTATCCCTAACGGGCCACACAGAGCATATGGGTCTGGCAGCTCCAAGCAGACAAAGGGCCGCGAGACTCAAAGGCCACTTTTAGCGTGATGGCGGGCGAAAAGGTGGAAAAGGTAATCAAATTAGTGGTTTCAATCAAAAATAATGAAATAACTCATTTTCTACCATTTTACATACTTTTCATTTATACCTCGACCAGGCACATAAAATATTTTTTTCTGGTTTACTTGGGGTCGGGTCTCCTAATCGATCTGCTCCAAAGAGTTTGTGTCGTCATTGATTCTGTATACGCTTTCTTTAGATCCTTATTCAGATACAGACATCCATGTTAATCTAGGCTTGCCGGGGCGTCTTGGAAACGATGTAGTATGTATATAACCATAATATAGCGATATAGGTAGTAAACAAAGAAAGTATTATATTACATATCATATTTCTTTGTAAGGAATAATATCAATTTAAAGTATCATATTAAATAATTTTAACTTGTAATCGGACACTGGAATGTAGGCGGCATCCCATTGTAATTAGAGCTTAGTTACTCTTTATATATTAACTAATACATAATATTGAAAAGCTATGTAACCGACTAGTATTTAAGGAAGATATTAATTAAAATAAACGAGTATTAATCCATCACTCGTGAGTTTCATTAGTAGTGCTTCCTCTCCACATCACAACGACTTGAAGTCCATCACTTTCTTGGTCATGTGATCGTTAGGCCTCCTTATATGGCATGTCTGTACTATCGAAGGCGTGCCTCTTCCAACTTTTCAGGCATGGGTCTCACTTTAAAAGTTCCTTGGATAAATTGTTTGGGCACTTTGTTGAGAAGTGTGACCCCTGCATGTCGACCAACTTAACATTCGCATTTCTAATTCATAAAATATTTTTTCCTGCAATAACAAAAATCGAATAAATACGTAAATCTGCAGCCGAAGAGCAACATCATTCCCGCTAATGGTGGGCTCTCGCGGGTAATTGTGATGAATGACGTATCACTCGATTCATCATGTATTAGCGGAACACAACTTTTCGGGAGCCGAATTCATTGGTCGAGGTTTTGCTGAACCAATGAATTGGGCTTTCCGGAAAGTTGTGTGCCGCTATGTTGACATTGATTTGATGCAGATAAACTATCACATCTTCATCCCTAACGGGGCAGACAGAGTATAGGGTGGTAACGCCTAGGCTAATTTTAGCGTGATGTGAGCGTGATTTAGCGTGGGCTCGAAGGTCATTGTCTATTGATGTAATTCAGATTCTCGCCCATTCTCTCGATCGGCTTTTACGATCTGCGTGGGAAGAGAAACAGCTGGTATATTCTATGTTTTTTTCTTTTCACCCTGACCAGCATGGAAGAAATATTGATTTGGCTAACAGAAAAAAGATTTTATTGCTTTGTTTCTTTGCGTGGTGTTTTATCCCACTGCTGGGCAAAGGCCACCCCCTGTACTTTCCACTCATCCCTTTATATGTATATGGAAAGCTTTCGATTCCAGTGCTTGTGAAAACCAGTGAAAAGTCACAGGAAAGCAAATTTTTGCAACAGTAATTTTTACTTGGATGAATTTGTTTTAGTTATTTTGGTAGGTACAAACTGATTTTGATTAAATTTCTGTTGAATTAATCTAAAAGTATAATATTTTAAAAAATACTGGTTTATAAATTGACGGAGCCACAGAAGTTTAAAATATTCACAAACATAAATAGTAAGTAATACGAAGTTTCTTCTTTTCTTTTAGAAAAATTTTAAAAAAAGCCGAGAATGCTCCTACGTCAAGTCTGAGAGCGAAATTATCTCTTTGAAAAAATCTCAATATAAATAAGAATGAAAAATAAAATTAAAATCTAAAAAAGTAAAAATTTTCCCAATGTTAGTTGTGAAAGTTAAAACTTTCATCAAAGTTAAAAATTGAAAGTTAAATTTTTTTAAAACAATCAATGGAATTTTTTTGAAAAAGTTTTGAAATACTGCTAGTAGCTATTTAATATCTTAGTTTGAGCGTTCCCTTTAGGGATTATTTCACCTTTCTGAATTCCTACATTTAATCAGTATAATAAGTAGATTTGCTCAATTAAATTGAGTTCAAAGATTCGAGAAAAGCAATTCAAATTTCAAAATAATCATTTCGATCTCTGTATTTGTCGGCACAATACTAACTGCGACGTTACCCAATTCAGCATCCGCGGCCGACCTCCAGGAGATCAAAGCGATAGCAGACAAACGCACAGACAACTGGCTCCTTTCATGTTTCTACTCGTATATATAACTAAGACGGTGTATAAATGGAATTTTTATTGTGGTATGGGTGTTTATGTTATAATTACTTGTTTTTATTTATTTATTTAAAACATTATTATACAAAATACAATTTGTATAGCACAATAGACGGACTTAATGCTAAAAGCATTATCTGACAGCCAACCTTATAGGAATACCTTATATAAATACCATCATACTCGCAGTTTCCTTCACATCTCTTTTATCGAGTGTGTGGATAAATATATATATATAGGGACAAATCATACTGATTGAGTTAGCCCCAAAGTAAGTTTTTAACTCATAACTCTTGCACGAATTGGTAAGAAAAATTTCGTATAGACAAAAATATTTGGTTAGAAATGGCGGCTATTTTATTTTGGATTTCAAGGTCTTACAAAATTTTGATCTTCCTCAGACGTTGCCGAAGCTTAGGCTTAAAGCTGCATCGACGCCAAAGCTCCCGGAAGCTTGAAAAGCTGGAGATTTATCCTTCTGGCCGCGACAGTGACGGTCTCGAAAGCAGCACCTGAGCCGGCCCTGGATTACGATGATGGGTGGCTTTGGGACCAGGGTTCACATGGCTGTAAAGATGTGCTAGTCTTCTTGAATTACAAACTTGTAACATAAATTTATTTTGACTATTTAATGTTTACTGAAATTTTTAATAAGTAATGCTGCGCAACTCTATATATTCTCCAAAATTAACTATGTTCTATACCTACACGAGTACATCTTGTTGCTGGCAACACAAGGTTTTTATGTCTCTTTTAGTTTTTGTTATGTTGTCATTCATAATTGAACGATTGTATGATTCCTCTTCTTCAGAATATCTCTGTACTGTGCAAACGTGTCTATGTCGTTCCCCTTCTTGGTGGAGAAATAAATACTATATATATACAGCAAGCTCGGAACTCTTCTCATTTACCAACAGGCTGCTCCTAACACATCTTACTGTTACTTTGAATTTACCTGTAAGTTTCTCGTAAAAATAAACCGGCCAAGTGCGAGTTAAACTCGGGTGGAGAGGGTTCCGTACAATTGATTGAATTGTTATAGGTTTTCCTCTAATCTACAAACAATGAACTATATTTTGTATTTTTTTCAAAATTTTAGGCTCAGTAGTTCCAGAGATCAGGGGGGGGGGGATGGTGAATTATTGTCTTCTTTCATGAATAAAATCAAAACTATTCATTTTACAATAATATCAAAAATATATTTGAGATCGTCATAACAAGCCCTTCATTTAATATATGTCACAGTAAGGTTTGAATTTTTTTTTAATTTCCTAATTTGTCCCCCGAAAATGACCCTTATTTAAAAAAATATTTATTTACTTTGCACATATGAGTTTGGGTCATAGGATTACAACATTCTACCAAATTTTACCTTATTTGGTCCAGGAGATTCGGAGCAAATCGGCTGTGACAGACGGACGGACAGACAGACGCACGAGTGATCCTATAAGGGTTCCGTTTTTTCATTTTTTGTACGGAACCCTAAAAAACATACTAGTACCCATCTCTACCCCTAAATTTATCGGATAAAAAGATATTAAGCCAAAAAAATTGCAAATCTTTTTTAATTTTTTTCGAAATTACTGAAATATTATATTTATTATGTTTTCACCCTTGACTCCTGGCTTCCTAATTTCAAAAAATTCTAAAAGCTGTATTGTGACCTATAGAGCCGGACTGTCGGACAGACATACGAACGAATTTTTGCCTAAGCTGACGGAGATCCTTAAAATATCTCTAGATAGTACATGTCAACAGTTAAAGCTATACTTCACTTTTAACTAAACTTTTATATAAATATATATAGTCAATCGCCTTGAAAGAAGAAGAAGAACTGTAAAGGAACTATATATAAAACACATAAAACGTCTTGAGACGATGTGTCTTTTGCTAAAACCTCCCTAATGATTCGCACAAGGCTTTCTAAGAAATCGTAACAAAAAAGCTGAACAAAAAATAACATTTCGACATAATGGACATAATATGGTTCCTAATATCCCGCATTATTTATGAGAGAACACTAGAACATTTTCTAGGTATTCTCGAAATAGGGTTGCGTCCATTTTATCGCACATTCTTTGTATAATTTTGTTTCGAGATATTATTATGAAGGTCTACATAAAAGATGAGAAAACAGAAAAAAATATGAATTTGATGTAAAATTTCAGAGGTAAATTGTTTCATAATTTCTGTCTCTGTTGTTTGAATACTTATTTAATATATACTGATATATTTCTGTTTATTTCAAACATTTACTTTAAATTCACTGAAATTGAGTGAACGTTTAAAAATTGTGGATAAAAAAAAATTGGACCAGTTGAAAAAAAAGACGACAGTAAAGGTATGAATGAATGAATGAATGAAAAACTCTTTATTGCACATAAAAAAAATTTACAAAATACGAATTGTAAATATATATACATAGGTACAATGGGCAATACAAGGTATTGTTTCATTAGAAAATAAAACAAAAAAAAATCATCTTTCTTAGATAATAATAGTAAAACAATAAAAATAATAATAAACGGTAACATAAAATAGAGTTTGAGTAACATATGTCATTTCTGTAGCCTCCTTACTCTGTGGGGCTGCGTAAGTACTCGTGTGAGGTCAAGTAATGTGACCCCATGTCAGTTTAACTCATCTTTTTCGGTCGATTAGTTCGACTTTTACCATTGATACAAGATTGATACGGGAAAATACGTGGATTTATAGTACAACATTATGCACGTGGATAGATATCATCTTTGATCTTATGGAGTTGGTTTAAATATTGATGTAAATAATATTGATGATGTGTTTTTATTTACATATATTAAGTGTTTAGTATTTAAGTTATTAAAGCTTGAGTAATTTCGATAATTTAATGTTGATATTAGATCTAAACAAGGCTTATTGCATTTTCTATTTCTTAGAATGAAATTAAATTTGGTTTTTTTGCTGATATAGTTTCATTTCAATATTTTGTGGAGGCAACGTAAGTGACACTCATCAAGGTTTTGACATGTTCGTAGTTTGGTACCTAATTATTTTTATCCTATCATAATTTTCTAATTAAAAACAAAGAAACTGTAATGTTTTTTTGCTTAATTAACAAAATGTCACTAACAATGCCATTCCAAAATGTGACACAATTATTTTTTTGTTTCAGTCGATCCCCAAATCATCACTTTTCTAAAAAGTTAATCTTGAATCCACGTTCTCAGCCAAATACTTTTGCTCTAACAATTCCAACAAAACGCGTTTGAAAAGCTACCTTACTTCCTTGCCATACGAGTGTTTCTCCACACGTGAAATTTCTCGCTTATACAACTTTTATACACTGTAAAACAAAGGAAAACGTATCTTATTGCGTAAACAATTAGGGTTGGATTTGCCGCAGTATTTTCGCCGTTAGACTTGAATAAAATTGAGCAATTTCGCTGAGTTTTCGCAGTAAGTCGACAGGTAGTCAGCTGAAATGAAGCCAATAGTTTGACAATTTACTGTTGGTAATAGAAATAACGAGATTATTGTTTGACATAGGTGACTCAGTTTTTGTGAAATAACGACAACCCAATTCATTATACCAGTTATGTATTTAATGAATAAATATACTCACTGATATACTTACTGAAAGATTATTACTTTTGTTTATGTTATGGTTTGTAAAACAGGAGTAGGCTAAAGTAATTTAGTCTATGTTCTTTGACATTATAATCTTAGAATTTAGTCATTATGACGATTATATTACATTTACCGGTTTTGTATTAAACAGTTTATCAGGCAAGCATAATTTGGATAAACGTGGTGAGCACACCACTACGTCGTAGACGCGCGTGATAATCTGTAGCAGTTCGAATGCACTGTAGCATTTCGTAGATGTTCGTAGCACATTTTACAAGCGCGAGGAAAGAACGCCGGTATTTGTATCTGTTATTCCTTACTCTCTTAGTTAAGAACCTTTATGATTTTAGATCTTCAGTAACTACGTTTAGAAAGGTAAAGTAAATAATGACCAGTCGAGTAACATACCTTTTTAATTAATTTTCCTGTGATAGTCGTATCAAAAACATCCCGTGTGGTTCCGGGTTAGAATAGGACCACTCCATCTCTTCCTGTGGATGTCCTAAGAGGTGACTAAAGGACTAAGCACCAACATCTCGTGCTACAATTGCATTCCCAAGGAGGGTTAACGTCGGGCGGCAGCCGCTTGTAAAACTTTTCGCACAAATACATTCCCAAAGAGGGTTGACGACAGGCAGGCGGCCGGTCATAAAACTATAGCCAAATCATTTAAACTGTTCCGGCTTTTTCTTCTCCATTTTGCAAGGTCTTTGGCATCCTTGGGTGACCTTGGGTAACATGCATGTTATATTTGGAGAAGAAAAAGCGGGAAAGCGCACCCCGGGCTCCCAAGCAGCACAGCTCAGGATGCAACCGGGAACGCGCTTAGACGAAGAAGAGTCGTATCCAAAACATATATCAAAACTCCTTTTTTTATTCCTGACGCAGAAAGAAATGGTTTTCCTGTGGTATTTTTTATAAAGTTAATCTTGTTTTTTAACCTACAAAGGCACATCAAAAAACATCGTAGGTGTGAGGTACGAAAATTAAAGAAAGTTTTGAGCAGACAGTCCTAATCCCACCAAAAACATTCTGTAAAAAACTAGCCAAGTCTCGATGGAGCTGCTTGTTTATCTCTAAAAAGTAATGAAATCTAGACAAAGTCGTGCCAAGTCTAACTGCGATTTCTTTATTATTATAGTTAATGTTGTGTGACTTGGCCGTTGAAGGGTACACAAGGGTACAAAACCAGGTGCTCCATGACACCATTGCACCAATCTGTCGCTAGAACCACTACCCATTGACGATGGAAAATTGGGACTTGGAAAACGTTGATTCAAATAACCAGTCAATTGTAGGTTATGTAAACAAAATTGACTTGTACCCACTAACCTATAAAGAATGTTCAACGGCCAAGTCACGCAATATTAACTATAATAATAAAGAAATCGCAGTAAGGAACCTTAGACTTGGCACAAATTTGTCTAGATTTCATTACTTTTAGGGTTCCGTACCTCAAAAGGAAAAAACGGAACCCTTATAGGATCACTTTGTTGTCCGTCTGTCCGTCCGTCTGTCAAGACCCTTTTTCTCAGGAACGCGTGGAGGTATGAAGCTGAAATTTATATCAATTACTCAGGTCTACTGTCCCTTGAAGCTGTGAAAAAATCAAACTTCTAAGCCAACGCAATCAAAAGATACAGCCGTTTATGCCGCAAATTTTCGACACTTGCAAGGGAATCAAAACCTACAGGGTGCTTCCCGTGAACTCAGAATCTTGAAATTTGGTACGAAGCAACGTCTTATAGCATAGATAAAGGAAAAATTACGAAAACCATAAATTTTTAGTTACATCACATAATATATATTTTTTTAATAATTTTAAACTTACTACCCATTTCCTCATAAACGCGTAGAGGTATTAAATTGAAATTCATACCAAATACTAAACCTTGCAGGTTTGTACGGAACCCTCGGTCCGCGAGTCCGACTCGCACTTGGCCGGTTTTTTTTTAGAGATAAACAAGCAAGTACATCGAGACTTGGCTAGTTTTTTACAGAATGTTTTTGGTGGGATTTCACTTCTTTGTGTACAAACGTGGGCATAATTGGTTGGGCTCTTGTGTTTTCTAATCAGGGTCACCAGGTACTCCAGATCTTGATTATCCTAGTTTTTATAGTTTTCCCTTTATGTGGCAAAATTTCAACTCTCTGAGTTTATGGGAAGTACTAGTTCCATTTTGATGATCATGAGTGAGTGAGTGAGTTTCATAAATGCGAAACTTTTCTTTCGCTTAACTACGGAACTAAATGACCTACAGACTTGAAATTTTGGATTTTAAGTATGTGATTATAGCTTACTGTATGACGAAAATTTCTGCGTTCTGGTCTTATCCAGAGGTTCTCAAATAGGGGCCTGAAAATGCGGCGAAATGGTTCCAGTAAAGGATGGTACGGCAGTGTTTGCTTCGCTCCACTTGGCGGGGGCACTGCCGTGCCCCCAGATAGGTGAGACTTATTAGGACTGTCTGCCCTTCAAAGTGGGTCAGAGAAATAAGGGCAATCAAATTAATAGTGTAAATTATTGTTTTCTATAGAAATATACAGGGCCTAACAAAATATACTAAAACTATTTTATCTAAGCGTGGATCGAGTCCATGATACTGATCAACTTTCCCCAAGTAATATTTCAAAATATGAAAAAGATTTTGTGATCTCTCATACAAGTTAACCAATCAGCTGATCCGAGTTTGTATGGAAAGCCAAATTTTTTTCATATCTGGATATATGTACTGAACATATATCCAAATATGAAAAATAATTTATGACTTCACTTTCACCTTTAAAATAGTTTTAGTATATTTTGTTACACATTATATACATATATTTAAGAGATATTAAATGTCAAACAGAAACAAAATTAAATATTTATTTGTTAGTTTTAAGTTAAATTGTCACTTTTTATCGTGTGTGAAAACTTGAAATAAAAAGATAAGTTAAATTACGTTTTACGAAGCGATTTATGATACAGTTTGTAAAAGCCAATTCCCTTTATACTGCGATCATACTTCATTTTCACTCTGCAAATAATACCCTAAAATTTCGAACACAAATCTGGAAAACGTCTTCCAGTGGTCATCCAGCTGACCCACTTTCCAAAAATACAAACCGAAAACAATGCGTCATACAACTCATACAAAACACAATCTGAGAACAATAGCTCACCGCATTATACAGTCGAAACCCAACTCGGCGACAGCGCAAAAAGAAAATCCTAGCTTGCATTGGAATGCGCCTGCCGTAGGTCCATGAGTGAATACGAACTGTAGGAGGATAACTTTATGTGGAAACTCAACTCGGCGATAGCGAAAAAGAAAATCCTAGCGTGCATTGGAACGCACCAACCGTAGGCCCATGAGTGAATACGAACTGTAGGATGATAACTTTATGTTAAAACTCAACTTGGCGATAGCGCAGAAATAAAATACGAGCGTGTGATAGAATTCGCCTACCGTAGATCCATGGGCGAATGAGTGAATACTAACTCGGCGATTTAGAAAAATAAAAATGAAATACATATTCAGGCTCCACTTTATATAATTAGAATATTCAGCACTCTTTGTTTTTCTTTCTCATATTTATATTAAATAATTTATTCATTTATTTTAATCAATGTCTTTGTTTGTTACAGGTAAGAAAGTTATTCCAGTCGGAATATAACCTCGAGTCCAAACTTTTCACTGTGACTACTCTCAGCCTCTTATAAAATTAGTATAATAAATCAGTTGCGTATACACATTTAATATTTTTTGGATTTAATATTTAACAGTCTAAATATATCAATTGACTGTGACTAGGATTTGCCTATAATCATCACCACGCTGGGCAGGCGGGCTGGTGATCGCAGATATTATATAAATTCGTGGCAGACAGAACTCTACTGCCCGTTCTCTATTGCCTTATCCTCCCTAAGTTGCCTGTTACGTAATAAACAAATAATCAATTCAAAACTAATATTCCCAAAGAGGGTTGACGTCAGGCAGGCTGCCGGTCGCAAAACTATTGCCAAATCGTTTAATCTGTTCCGGATATTTCTTTTTAATTTTGCACGGTCTTTAGCATTCTTGGGTAACTATTGACATGCGTAATATATTTTAACAAGAAAAAAACCGGCCAAGTGCGAGTCGGACTCGCGCACCGAGGGTTCCGTACAAACCTGCAAGGTTTAGTATTTGGTATGAATTTCAATTTAATACCTCTACGCGTTTATGAGGAAATGGGTAGTAAGTTTAAAATTATTAAAAAAAAATATATTATGTGATGTAACTAAAAATTTATGGTTTTCGTAATTTTTCCTTTATCTATGCTATAAGACGTTGCTTCGTACCAAATTTCAAGATTCTGAGTTCACGGAAAGCACCCTGTAGGTTTTGATTCCCTTGCAAGTGTCGAAAATTTGCGGCATAAACGGCTGTATCTTTTGATTGCGTTGGCTTAGAAGTTTGATTTTTTCACAGCTTCAAGGGACAGTAGACCTGAGTAATTGATATAAATTTCAGCTTCATACCTCCACGCGTTCCTGAGAAAAAGGGTCTTGACAGACGGACGGACGGACGGACAGACGGACAACAAAGTGATCCTATAAGGGTTCCGTTTTTTCCTTTTGAGGTACGGAACCCTAAAAAGCTAGAAAGTGCTCCCCGGGCTCCCCAAAGTAACACAGCTGGGAATGCAATGAAGCAAATTTTAATTATAATTCATGAAAAGATGAATTATCGTTTCAAAACTAAACACTCTAGGAGTGTGTACTCTCTCCCTCGCGCCGCGCCTACCGGCACGCTATACGGAAAAACAAAATTTGGAGTGCAGCGCCGCTTTTACACTGTTGCTGAATAAAATATGACGATAGTGCATCGCGTGAATTCGTGTGTAGGAGATTGCGACGAATATTAATGGCGCAGCAGATGGAATTGTGTAGTCTGGTAAAAAAGTTGCTATGAAAGCACTTAGCTGTGTCACTTATTTCTTCATGTTATCTAAACGTGTTCCCGGTTGCATCCACAGCCGAGCTGCTTTCACCGTAAAAACATGTCAACTAACAATAATTTAAAAAAAAAACCGACTTCCAAAATATAAGTTGTACATAATTTTGTAATCCTTGTATAAAATCCTTTAATTTGATACAACACTCGATAGGTTTTAAATAAAATAAAAAATTAAGACATAATTTGGCGAAAAAATTCGCCATTTTGGATAGTTTAAATTTTTGATATACCCAGTGTCACTCTCAGAGTTAGGACAAATCTAACGACACCTCCCAAACTAAAATCCATCGAGCCGTTTAGGCTGTAGAGCACTCCAAAGAAATTTACATACAAACATACGCACATAAATACATACACACACTCGAGAAACATAACCGTCCTTCTGGCGTTGTCGGGTAAAAATCGAATTACGCTTCAAAGTATGAAGATATCAGTCCTCTTGTATTTGTTCGTCCATGGTCGATATATTTTATCTTTATTGTTTTATATTTAACCTTTTTAAGCTAACATAAAATATTTAGTAGCTACGGTAAACTAACCGAATTATACCAATCACAACGACCCGGCCACTTGAAGCTACAGCCCGGTAACCCTTGCAGCCCTACAGCACCCCAGCTAACGGCCATAGCCCGTATCCCCATATATTTCGCGGGTAACAGTGGGGTGCGATAAAAAATAAAGACGGTGGTTGGGAGACCACAGAGTTAGTAATAAAAGTTAGTAGATATGACTAAAGAATTCAATTCGTTACATAAATAAAGTAAACTTTTTAGGTTTGTCCTTCCGGGACATAACAAAACTTGATTAACGTTTATAGGTGTAAGCCTTTTAACTGTGGATTGTGCGCTTTATTAGTTTATCTTAGCCTAAGGCATGTCACAAACAAATACTAGAGGATTGTCAACCCCATACAATAAACTTACTCTGCTAGAAAGCCTAAATCCTGTTTTATTTCTAGATGTCATTAGTATCTCGCTCGCTAGTCATACAATTGATACGGTATCCACCAAAAATTTTGAGATATGGCGCTTGTTTGTTCGTGAAAAGAGAACGCTTATAGCACCATCTTTCTAAAATTAAGCGGGACTTCTACGAAACTACCTTCTTCAGAACTAGTAGCTCCATCTAGCTACAACATTTACACTAAAAAATCGAATACGTTTCAAAGTACGAAGCTTGTATTGTTCGTCCATTGTCTTAGGCTTATGGTTTTATATGAGAAAAAATATGGCTTTAATACGTAGTAATATTACTTGCACTATGAGGTTTTGTCGAATAGCTGCATAATAATAACCTCCAACGTTATACCAGGCCTGTGTCACTCCCAGTTTAGGTATCGAAAATGTACCTACATTATTACTACGCGCGCAGGCGGCCCCTCCGAGTAGTAAATTCAGTTATACGAATCGTTTGTCCAGAGTAATAAGAATGCAATTGGCTTGCAATGGATGTCTAGGTATATAAACGAAAAGATGCTGAGTTCTGACGTGAGCTAAATTAAACCATATCGCTAGATATTTCTTTGAATTTCTTTGCTGAGTGAGTTTCTGTACGTTAGTATTATTTATTCTGTGATTATACCGACGCTGTGCTGCTGATATTTTAGCAATGTTTGTCAAACTTAAACAGCACTCTTGGCTATATCTATCAGCACCCTATTACATACGTATATAGGGTAGCGTTAATACCATGCATGACAAGAAAACCTTCCCTTTGTGACATTCGGTACTACCTCGCTCCCGCTTCAATGTTTTAGATTGAGAATCTTTATCAAACGGTTTCTTAGATCTGTGGCGACCCAATCGCAATGAGATTGCGGGGGACACAAAGGCACGTGGGATTAGACGAGACACGTCTTTTTCAACCCCATTGTTTTGTGTCCTTTGTCGAATTACAACTGACGTGTGTCTATGATATTGAAGGTTGCGGATAGTTTTGAGGAAAAGACGTTACAAACAACCACAAAGTGATGCCTGAAAAAAGTAATGAAATTTATGTTCTAAGTTTTGGCTTATTCCAATATTAAAAGTTAGCTTTTTTGTTATTTTTTTAGAAATGCTAAATTGGTCCTTCATGTATACATTACATAGACTATATTTAAAACTGATATACAAAAAACTGCTCTCGTCAATTTTATGCCAACCGTGGCGAGTACGGCTTTACCCCTTTATGAATAGGATCCTCTTTGGAAAGGCTATGTCCTGCAATGGTCCAGCCGCAGTTGCAATGCTGATAAATCAGATTTTAAAAGAGAATGGCCAAAGTTGATCGATGCCAATCCAATCACGTCTACAAACATCGCCATCGTTGCCAAAGTAATATTTCATTGTGAGCGATTTCATTTCTCATATAAAGCGTACCAAATTCTCATTCAGAGGGTGACACCTGCGACTGAATGCACTGCTTGACTGGTATTAATGCGAGCGGTGCCGAGCGGTCTCGAGCGGCTCCGAGCGATGCCAAGCGATGTTGAACGATTGCAATCCAACGCCACAATGGGACATTTGCTATCAAGAACTAGGGGTGTCTATTAAACTATTGCAACTGAGAAGTTAAGGACAACAAACCTTTTAAATTAAAAATATGTGATGAAAAGTTTCGCCACAACTGAGATTCGAACTCACGCTCCTTACATCTGTACTGTGAGTGCACTTCCAATTGTGCTACCGTGACTCACGTAAGTCATGGTAGCAAAAATTGATTTTTAATTAAGATATTGTTTCTAACTAGCATTAAAAAAAAGTTTTATATATGAAACATTTTTTTTAAAGAAGACAGGACCATAAAAAGCTACAGACCTAGATTTTACTTTTTATATTTAATAAAAAGTATAATAAAGTTAATTTTTTTTTCGCATACGCATAATTCTGTCTTCTTGTGACAGACTACAAAGAGATAGGTTTAAAAAAGGAATGACATGATTTTTCATTCAGGAAACAAGCATGTAGTATCGTTGCATTTTTGCGATTTCCACTTAACTAAACATATTTTCTAGTCGTTAGTTTTGTAATAAAGCAAAATGTGTCCAAAAACTATGTACCTACTTGTGAAAAGACGTAAAAGGAGGACTTGCTCAGCCCTATCGTTAACTGGAGACAAATGACTTAATGATAAAACGAGTGCATCTCACCGCGCTCTGAGATCGATGGCCTCTCACCCAGCACCAAGCACGAACATCTATCTTAAATATATAGCTTTCCACTCCTCACCATATAATATGGGTAGCACTATGTTATCTGTGTCTTTTTTAACCTTGAATAGCATGATAAAAATGTTTTGTGTATGACCACGTTCCACCTTTACTAGCATTTACGGCCCATCCATATATTACGGAAGTAACCTTAGGTGGATCGTTAAAACAGTTATAAAAAAAAACATAACACCGTGAATAAATATTTTAAAAAACAAACCAATTGAGCTAGCCCCTAAATATTTTTAAAGATGTACAACATACTTTATTATACTTATGACCATTTTTTAATTTTTAATATCGCATTCATTTCCATTCATCTGACATCTGTGATAGTAACTAACACACAAAAGCAAACTTACTGAAGAAAATTCTTAAACAAAAAATATTTTTACTTTTATCTTTACTTTTTTGCGTGAAGTCTTTCTGTACGAGTATGTGCACTAAGTAGTATAGACGTGTGGTTCCCGGCAGAGTAGAATAGGACCACTACAAGTCTTTCCGTGGATGTCGTAGAAGGCTACTTGGGAAACACAAGTTAAACAAAGCTTACCTATAAACATAAATGAGACCTCTCCAACCCGTCTGGCCAGTGCGGAAAGTGTAAGCCAAATTCTCTTGACTGCCCTGGCTAATATATGGCTCTGGTAATACAGAGAGGGTCGTGATCCTGCAGTGGGAACTAAAAAAGACCTAATGATGATTATGTGCACTAAGTAAATGCATTTATAAAACTTAATAATAAAGCAAGTGCTGAGATGGATGTCTGATGTCTGCAGATTCTTTTTGTTATCCACTTTGGACTGAGTGATGGGCGACATTAGCGACTGTTAAGTGTGAAAAAATCAGATCCCCGTTAATTTATCTTATGTCTTTTTGCGAGAATAGTTGACTTCTTTGCGCGACTTTTTCTTTTTGCTCCGCTAACGATTCGGGACATTATCGCGACAGTTTTTGTGTTTTTGTCACAAAGAAATAACTTAAGTTAATGTCTTTCTATGTTTTAACCTAATGGAAGTTTACTCTATGCCTTTTTTGCTCCGAACTGTTAAATGAATTTTCAAACTCATACTTAAAACTATTTTTTTCAAAATTTGATCACATATTAAATTGTTCATTTTGTTCTTGATTTCAATTCTTGATATTAATCATAGTTCATTTCAGTGCCACTTCCTAGACGCTCTAGTTCAGAACTCAAATATTCAGTTATTGAGGCTTTACAGGCACTTACAAGGCGTAAAGGTAATAGTTTAAACGCGAGGGCGCTACTTTGAATCCAGAGCGAAACGAAGGATGCCACAATAGAATCACGAGCGTAGCTAGGGGTTCTACGGTGGAATCCTGAGTGAAGCGAGGGATTCAAGTATATCGCCCGAGATAAAACTATTACCGTACACCGTGTAGCACATTCTTCTTTTCATCTCCATCTAGGAGGAAAATATATACCTACAACGGAATACCTACATATACCTAATCAGAGTTTAACAGACAGTTAGTAACCTTTATTTGGTGACGTTTTCACTAAAGAATTACTATGAAATTTTTTTTCTATGACTATCACATCTTATACATTTTCCAGTCATTAGAATCGTTTCATTCCTTTTTCCTTGTGCGTAATTCTTTATATATTTAAATATGTATATAATATATACGTAAACTTCATACTTAGTATATCGGCCTCATCAAGAAACTATTCACATTTAAAATAGTTTAGGTAAAATAACCTAATAGTTCCATAATAAATTTACTATTTAAATCAAAGACAACAATTGCGCGGTTTTATTGGTTTTTAATAAATTATTATTTTGAAGCAAGAGAACCAAAAAATTTTGACCTACAGTCATCCATGTAAAACGTGTTGTATTCCAATTCTTCTTGTCGAGTTGAAATGGTTTTACTGTAGCTTCAGTTTCAAATCATCTTTGACCAGTATGTGGCTACGGCGATCCCTCTGTCGTTAGCCTCATTAAGGTCCTCTATGGTACATGACGTAGGGCAGCTCGGACATGACATTTTAATTCCAATTTAAAAAAATTACGACGCCGTTGCCTATATTTTATAATTTTAAGACTAAATTCTTCTTTTTTTTGCTGACTGCCAATATTATTTTTGAATCTACATTCGTGTTCGGTTTTCAAATGTGTTTTAACGCCTAGGGAATTAACTTTTTACTTTTCAGTGTCTAGAGAATTACCAGTGACTCTAGCCCCAAATATTTGGGATCATTTTTCGAATAGATGAGATGAAAATAATTTTAGTGTACTCATCATCCGAGCGTATTCCTGGTTGCATCCTCAGTGGTAATGCTTCAAAGCCCGGTGTCCGCTTCCTAACATAAGTGATTTGACAAAGTTAGTGGTTTTTACACAGGGCAACTGCCGTCTGACTTTCGCAACCCAAAGAGTGATCAGAACAATCCTAGGATAGATTTAAACAACAGCTAGCTTTACATTACGTTATAAAATACTCTTATTGTCTTCTGTGATTACGTGTAATGTTTTTGTTTTAATATTTAAAGCTACTGATACTTGCGTTTTGCAACGGCCACTGCTGAGAAAAAACGCTGAAAGAAATTCATTTACACAGTATTGGTCGCCTACGCACCAGAAGGGCTTTATCAGATTACAAAGATATTATGCCTAATAAGTACAATGTTATCACAATAGGCTTGCATAAGGGGTAGGAGCATAACTACCATTATTTGGCAGATACGAGTACATACCTGACCTACATATTTTACAGTTTGCAGTACATAACTGTCACACACAGCGTCCGCAAACCACATCGCATTGCAAGCGTTTGTACTAATAAATTATACTGTAATAACATTTTGTTGAACGATTTTTGCAGTTGTGGTTTCAGGTTTCCATTAATTTGTTTAGTTTTCGGGTTAACGTACACGTGAAACTATGAATGAATAATGTTACTGAAATGTTTTAGTCACATTATAATATAATGTAATCAAAATATACATAAACGATAATAAGGCAATGTGGCAAGCAACCCATTATTATTTTGATTGCCTTATTCTGTTTCTTATCGAGATTATTAATTGCTAAAACTGACGTAGCTCAATGACTGACAGAGTCAATGTCAATGTGTGACAACACTCACTCAATCAGAATTTTAAATACTCGTAACATATGAACTGACTTGAGTAAATTATACTAAACTATAAGATATACTATACAGAAGTATGGCTAATAACTTATTTTTATTTCCTATAAACCAAAGTCAACTTATGCGATATGTAATATTTTAGAAGCTTTTTTACAAAATAATTAGGTATCGTTTTGTTATTTAAAATATTCAAATCAGCGAACCGTACTTACAATATTTATAAACTGACAAAGAAAAGAATGCATTGTTAACCCTTCTTGTTGCTTGGAACAACTGGCTTCATTATCACAAAAGAAGTGCCTAATGAAGACCTGACTAAACAACACCATTTTAAGAGCTGCCAATGATTAATTATTCCACGGGGAATTTTGCATATTTTTTACAACGACGCAATCCTAAGAGTCCTACTGCCAAATTCAAAAAGGGTTCAAAAACCCAACAAGAAGTATCTATCCATCAAACAACCAAAAATAAACTTTATGTTTAAAAAAATAGAGTTTGGATTCGATTGATCTAAATGCATTTGCAAGGGTAGTCGCCCTTTGCAATATTTATGTGGGGATTTCGCCATTAAAATTGTCAGCTGAATAAATTATTCACAGATTAGAATGGTGCAATTGAAAAAACAATCGTCTGCGAGGGAAAACAAGTTGAATCAATAAAAAGAAACACTTTTTAACACAAATAACAAATACCTGTAAATAGCAATGGTCAGTTTAAATGGTTTAATGGTATAAAATCTCTACAGTGAGGAGTAGGTATACGAAGTGAGAAACTATGATGACAGATATGTTCTTCTTTTATTTCGGATGCGGTCTTTCAAATTATACTGTACATTAGCATTGAACAACTCATGTTTCATTTTGTATATCTGTATTCTATCTAAAAATCACTGTCAGTTATAACACACTCGTTAGAAGTCAAAATTATTTATTTATCTTAGGATGTTTAAATCACTTGATAATTGTAATTTTTTTCTTTTGATTTCATAAAAGTTTTTGACGTCAGATCATTTACTTACAGCTAAGTTAAGTGTCGCTTCCTAAGCGCAATATGTGTATAAAAGTAAGGAGTACCTAATGTTTTTGTTTCTTCGTGATTGCCCTAAATATATTGTGCCATATGTCCCTAAATCTTACTTTCTTTTAACTTTCCTCCGATTTCTATCACAATTACTTCGCCCTACACGAATTAATTTGTCTTTGAAGCAGCGCATCGGACCGTCCCCGGCCGCCTTTATTCCGCGGCTTACTGTCAATCAGTTCTACACACGTGCCGGACGAAAAACCGGATAAGATCTGGATAAAGCCTGTTCTAACGAGTTCCCGCCGCACAAAGGCTCTCGATTTCTTGATTATCCATTCGTTTCTGACAATCGCTATTGTGCTATCGATTGCCCGTCAAGAAGAGAGCGAAGTGCTTTGAGGGAATGCTCTACGATCGTATATTTTCTACGAAGAATTGTAGGTAAATATATTTTAAACCGTATCGTAAAAAGAGGGACATTATAAATATAATATATGTATCCAAGTCTTTCTATATATATATTTTTTCCGTTTAGCATCGTAGCTCCCAATGTAAAAACCGATTTTGATGAAGATTTATTGTTAGAGAGGTAAGTTGATCAAGATAGCTTTTAGCTTTAAGTAGTTTGCTGGTATCTTGGCCTTCTGAGAGCTATGGTTTCCCTCGCGGCCATCAAAGGGAGCCTCGAAGCCCCTTTACATTTTTGGTCTTCATCATACTAGTGCCGTTTTTGTTAAATAAACGTAATATAATATAAGTTTTTAAGAAAAATTAAGTCGCAGATATTTTTTTATTTACTAGGAAATCGAAGGAAGATCAGTCTGCTTAGACAATCCAGCTCGTACATATGTAAGTGTGTTTTTGCGAGTCGAATAACCGTTAAGTGCATTCCCGGTTGCTTTCTTAGCTGTGCTGCTTCGGAGCGGGGTGCGCTTTCCCGCTTTTTCTTCTCATATAATATGCATGTCAATAGTCACCCAAGGATGCCGAATATCTTGCAAAATCAAAAATAATTAAAGGCCGGAATAATAAAGGATTTGAATATCGTTTTACGACCGGTCGCCTGCCTAACGTCAACACTCTTTGAGAATGCATTTGGGCGAAAAGTTTTACCACCGACCGCCACCCGACGTCAACCCTCCTTGGAAATGCAGTTGTAGCACGAGATGTTTGTGCTTAGTCTTTTAGTCGCCTCATGAGTTGGAATGGACCTATACGCAGCCGGAAGCCACATGGTTGAAGGCCATTTACAGGTGCAAAAAAGGTAGTCTTGATTGATTGTTCCATGCTGGTCTAGGAGAAAAGAAAAAAACTTAGAATCTACCAGCTGCTTTTCTTCCCGCGCAGATCGTAAGGGAAATGAAATCATGGGAATGGGCAAGAATCTGAATCATGTTCAGGCGATGCGGCTAGTACTCATCACTATTTTGATTCCTTTTTTTATCTTAACGCCCACCACCACGCTAAATGTGGCCTTTGGGTCTTACGGCTCTGAGCTCTGTCTACCCCGTTACGGAAAGAGACGTGATAATGTATCTGTTGACTGATTGTAAGAACTGAACCAGATTGTTTCCTTTTTTCTTCACCGTTATCTTTATCTCATCAAATGAACGCCGTGAACCCCAGACGAATCATCCGAGGTGCCCTCCGCTTAATTAAAAAAAAGTTAAACGAACCAAACTCTCCGAAATGAAGCAAAATCAATTTGAAACTTTGAGGGCTCTTGGCGATTTTATTTGGCCGTAAAATGTTTGAATAGAGATGAACGCGGCGAATTAGGTCTCTTTATGATTTTTTAGGGTTCCGTACCCAAAGGGTGTAAACGGGACCCAATTACTGAGACTCCGCTGTCTGTCCGTCTGTTCATCTGTCCGTCTGTCCGTCTGTCTGTCCGTCTGTCACAGGGCTCTATCTCTTGAACCGTAAATTTTTCACCGCTATAACAACAAATACTAAAAGTATAAAAAGTTGAAAATTAAAGGGGGCCGTCATAAAAAATACGTGTTTTTTTAGCGTTTTTAACTAGATCTATATAATGGCATTAACTAGAAACTAGAAATTTTCACAGATTATGTATTACTTCTTCTTCTCCGTCTAAGCGCGTTCCTGGTTGAATCCTCAGCTGTGCTGCTTCGGAGCCCGGGGTGTGCTTTCCCGCTTTTTCTTCTCCAAATATAGCATGCATGTCAATGGTCACCCAAGGATGCCAAAGACTTTGCAAAATGGAGAAGAAATAGCCGGAAAAGTTTAAATGATTTGGCCATATTTTTATGACCGGCCGCCTGCCTGACGCCAACCTTTCTTGGGAATGCAATTGTACGAGCGCGAGATGTTTGTGCTTAGTCCTTTAGTCGCCTCTTACGACATCCACAGGAAGAGTGGAGTGGTGCTATTCTAACCCGGAACCACACGGGTGAGATTATGTATAACTATGGCCGCTATAACAACAAATAATAAAAATAAAAAAAGTTATATATAAAGGTCGTCATACAAAAAACGTGTTTTTTAGCATTTTTAACATTGTACGGAGGTACGGAACCCTTCATGTACGAGTCCGACTCGCACTTGCCCGTTTATTATTTTTCTGTTCTTCGACGTTTTTAGGTATTTTGTTATTATATTATACACAAAGACTAACACTGAAGAAAAGATAGAAGGTATAAGAGGACCAGGAAGACCGACGCATAGCTACATGCAGAACAGATAAAGGAGAAGGTGAACGTCTTGTCGTACAGTGAAGTGAAACAACTGGCGGATGAGAGAGACAAATAGAAAAGAATTCATACTCTACCAAAAAGAGTATAGCTCTTAAATATAGATAGATAAACATACTTAACTTTTCCCTTAAGCATGAACTTACAATATTTGTCAAATCTTTATCTTAAATTCTTGGCAACAAATTGACCAATTTCAAAATAAAAAAAACATATACTAACATTCAATTTTATCTTTTGATAAAGATACTCAAATAATATGTATGTTTGTATATGGGTGTGTATGTATTTATGTATGTATGTATTATAGGTATATCTTGTAGTAAGATTGCATGTATATAAATGATGCTTTCTTTAATTCTATGTACGCACTTTTACCCTTTTTGTAATTGTCCTATCTACTTATTCGCCGGTTGACTGGAAGAGATTCCATAACGGGACAAGTCCGCCATTGTCAAGTTACTATATATGTTGTTTTTGTCTTTAATTATGTGTTCAAAGTACAATAAAGATATTACAAACAAACAAACAATATAATAAAGCAGGTAAATTTTTGAACCATATTTCATAGAAAAAACAACACAAAGAAACGCCTATAATATAAAAATTCACGGAAATATAAAACCATAATATTCATACGTATTTGTAGTTCGAAAACCCTTTATCCATCCAGAAGGTTGGTCCTTCGAGCCGGATACAAAAGGGCCGCATTAAAAAGGACCGAATATTATTCCAACCCTTGCGAATTATTAAATATTCCCTAAGTATTCCCAAGTATTTTTAATATTACTTGGAAACCGGCCTTACGTGATATGATTATTACATAGCTATTTGGCGGCGTACTATACTGGCATTCGCTCGCGGTTTTATCTGCCATAATTAAGTAATAATACAATATATAGAGTGTTGTCTGCCTCCGTGGTCCAGTGGTCAGGGATTCTGCTTTGTGATCCGGAGGTCTTGGGTTCCAGTCTGGTTAGGATATTGTAGGCCTAATTCCCCTGATTATCCGAAAAGAAAGAAGATTCCGTGCTTCGGAAGGCTCGTAACGCTGTTGGTTCCGAACGCCATCTAGCGCTTTAAACCTACTAAGCTAAGCTAAGCTTACAGAGGTCAGACAGCAGTCGCTCAGTGTAAAAATCTGTGTTAGGTAGCGGACCCCGGGCTCTGAATTTTGACTGCTGAGGATGCAACAGGAAATGTGCTCGGATGTTGATGCCTTATACAGAGTATACCTACAGACGCGGTTTAATTCAAGTATTGATGAGACATATATTTGAGAGAGAAGTATAACTATTGTAGATTTTTGTCTAAATAAAGTGTTGTAGCACGCAACACGCAAATCGTGTGTAGGTTTCTTCCACTCCCAATGTCATTTTTTTTTTTAATTATTAATTTTTGTTATGATAACATCGGCGTTGTCTGATTGCATCCGTTTCCACTAGGCCCCCTCTCTCTTCGCCATCTTATTCACGCGACTTTGGAAAAAGCTATTTATTTATTTTATTTTATTTATTGCCCTATAAAATTAATGTACAATAGGTATAATCTTAACGCTAAGCGCTGTCTACCAGAAAATACCTTTGGGACGTATTAGAGAAGGCGATAAATGGCTATTCAATAATTTGCACTTTTAAAAATTGTTAAGACTATAATATACGCAAGTCTATTTCACTAATAAATTTCATTTCAATCGTATTCACAAAGCAAGCCTGAACATCGTCGTCGTGGAACTCCATCGCCGCATTGAGACCACACCAGTATGGACCAGCAAGGCAAGGTTAAGGCGTTGAGGGAACAGCAGGACATCGAAATCGTATTGGGTAATGGTCAGCCATCCTTCCTAACCTCCTTCTTGTGGGCTCAATATGTTTTAAATAAGGAAATAAATATTTTATTATTAAAGAAATGTGTGTCTCATATTTAAGAACCCTAAAGATATATTTTCACGCCTATGTTAAAACATTTCATATTTTTATAGAAAACTGAGATAGAGAGCTTATTTCACAACTTGAGCATATTTACATTGTTAAAGTTTCTCAGAAACCGGACAATAAAATTCTCGTTCTAAAAGGAATCTTAGTAAGAACTCACGATATCGTTATTCGTCGGTCTTGTTAGTTGGAAGCTGACGTAAACCCTTATCGGGAAATTCCGGGAATCCGGATCGGAGTACGGTTTCGGAGATTGAGCCATTGACACGCCCAGGCGGTTAGGCGGCTTGCGTTACTATGAAAAAATAAGTTTTTAGACAAAAAAAAATGCTGAATAGATATAAATATAATAAACAAGTAATTATTTTAAAATATTTTTAGAAACAAGCATTTATCTAAATCAATGAACTAAAAAGTTGAAAGAACTCGAGTGCAAGACGAATCAATCAAGTCCAAAGTCCGTGGGGTTATGGTGTGTTATCACGATGCCGTGTCCGCCTTCCGGGTTCATCATGAGATCAGGTCACCGGTACCATAATATTGCATTGTCACCCAACTTACAGTGAAGTTTCAGCTCAATCGAATAATGGAAGGGTCTCACTTAGCTTGCATGATTTGATTACGGACACACGAACAACGGGACAGGTGAAACTAAATAAAAGCCTGTAAAACTTAATAATTTGTAAACTTTGAACTTGCGAACCTGGCAACCCAGATAGATAGATATAGTATTTCTGTATTTTTGATCTTTGGAACCGATTTTTTTCTCTTTTCCCAGACTATTATGAAGACAATGATTTAAATAAACAAAACTAAAATAATACGCATTGAAAAATACTCGAGTGTATTCGTACGCAATCGAAAAATGTTTTACAAATAAAAACTAAATTTGTACCTACCATTGGATACGCGTGTCCTCAATCAATCTAAACTCGGAAAAATGTGGCCAACAAAGCAAATGGTAGAAACAAAGTTGGAATGTCGATGTTTTCGAAGTTGTTTGTTAACTGCGATGCTAAACCAGCGAGCTTGGGGGTTGAAAATCAACCTGTATAACACAGCTTGATTTTGCAACCCCTAGCTTTACTGAAATATTGGAATCAGAATTAATAATACGAGTAGAACACAAAACCGTACGAAAAAAATACTTATTTCTTATTTTGATAAAGAGTACTCAAGTATCACTACCTACAAATATTTTTATTTGATACTTTCTTTTATTTTTTTACACAAATTGAGCTAGTCCCAAATAAGTTAACTCAACGATGCTATATTTTATAACAAATACATATATTGATAAACATCCAATATCCAGGTCAAACTGAAAAATATCATTTTCCATCTTGACCTGACCGGGGATCGAACCCGGGACCTCCGGTGTGACATCCTGTCAACCTATACAGATACTGCAATCTTCAGCCCTGTGGCTCTATCACTGTCGCCTCGTCACAGAGCCACATTATCCCTTGTGGCGCTGGCTCGTAATTATATTCTGTATCCCTCCAACATAGGCTTGTTTTACGAGTTAACTATTCATAAAGTAATTTGTCTGTAATTGTTGAGACATTACCCGAAGTAGAAATGTAATTTTGGCTGCCTTACAGCCTAAATTACATTTACGGGTACTACGGTTGCTTCATATTATGCTATGACGTACACTTTAGAACTTATTTCATCTACTTTAAGTCAAATCGTCGACCTCCGGCGTAATGGTCAACACGCTGGTCCGCCAAATTGAGGTTCTGGGTTCGATCCCCTGGTTAACGAGATGTTTGTGCTTTAGTTTTTTGGTCGCCACTAACGATATCTACAAGTAGAAATAGAGTATTAGGTTCAACAGTCCTTTCTAGTCTGCCAATCCAGAGGTTCTGGGACGATCACCAGCCAGGGCAAGTTGGAAAATAGCGTTGTTTACCTATATACTACGTAAGTGACCCGCTTATCTTAATTAGTAATGTCTGTGTCTCACGGTAGTTTAAGCAAAAAAAAACTAAAAACATTTTCTAAATGCTGCTTAAAACTATTCTTATCACGTCTGCAAGTTTATATAAGTCACCTTGTTTTTAGGGTTCCGTAGCCAAATAGCAAAAAAACGGAACCCTTATGGATTCGTCATGTCTGTCTGTCTGTCCGTCTGTATGCCACAGCCACATTTTCCGACACTATCAGAACTATACTTTTGAAACTTGGTAAGTAGATGTATTCTGTGAATCGCATTGAGATTTTACACACAAAAATAGAAAAAACACAATAAATTTTGGGGGTTTCCCAATCTAAGAACTGAAACTCAAAATTTTTTTTTTCATCAAATCCATACGTTTGGGTTTGTGTATGGGTCTGATAAAAAAAAATATATGTATCTATATCTATCTATCTATGGATAGGTCTTCAAAAATGATATTGAGATTTCTAATATCATATTTTTCTAAACTGAATAGTTTGCGCGAGAGAAACTTCCAAAGTGGTAAAATGTGTCCCCCCCTGTAACTTCTAAAATAAGAGAATGATAAAACTAAAAAAATATATGATGTAAATGGCCGCTATAACAACAAATACTAAAAATAAAAAAAGTTAAAAATTAAAGGGGGTCGCCATACAAAAAACGTGATTTTTTCAGCGTTTTTAACTAGATCTTTATAATGGCATTAACTAGATACTTGAACTTTTCACAGATTATGTATTACAATAGCTGCTATAACAACAAATACTAAAAATAAAAAAAGGTAAAAATTAAAAGGGGTCGTCATACAAAAAACGTGTTTTTTTAGCGTTTTAAAACATTGTACAGAGGTACGGAACCCTTCATTTACGAGTCCGACTCGCACTTGCCCGTTTATTTTTATATAAGTAGGATAGGACTTGGAAGTTTTCGTGTAATGCGTGATTAACACATTGCTAGACACTTAGCCAGACGCAATGTAAATAACAATTGATTTTTGTCTATAGATGTAGTGAGTCCTACAATGTGTTATAACTATAACAAAACAAGCCCAGTTTTAATCACTGTACATTTTTGAATTAATAAAAGATTTTGCATATGGCACATGGACTCTTTATTTTATTATGATTTAATACGAAACCCTATATGAAAATAAATGTGCTTGCACATGGCATGCGTATCTATGTTGCGACCAATATGAATGAATATTGTGATCGTAAATAATAAACGGGCAAGTGCGAGTCGGACTCGTAAATGAAGGGTTCCGTACCTAAGTACAATGTTTTAAAACGCTGAAAAAACACGTTTTTTGTATGGCGACCCCCTTTAATTTTTAACTTTGTTTATTTTCAGTATTTGTTATTATAGCGGCCACACTAATACATAACCGATGAAAATTTCAAGTGTCTAGCTATTACGGTTTAAGAGATAGATCCCTGTGACAGACGGACAGACGGAAAGACAGCGAAGTCTCAGTAATAGGGTCCCGTTTACACCCTTTGGGTACGGAATCCTAAAAATGCTATTCGAATTATGGACGAATAAACACAAGAGGACTGACAACCCCATACATACTAACTTGTTTAATGAAGAAGAAAGGGCTCTCTTTAAATCCATTTACCAATTTCATTTCAGATTTATAAAATATATATTTGGCTCTGTAATTAATTGTAATATTTTGAACGAAAAATGTGAGACAAAAAAAACATGTTTCCGTTTCAGTAACAACAAGCACTTGTATTTTCGGACGTCGTTATTAATTGTGCAAGTGCTACTGGTCTATCCCTTTATTTCACTGCCGGCCAGCGCTTAAGTCTCGATGTGATAAAGTGCTTTTGTTTATCGTGAACATGTGTTTTCGTTTATTTAACGTACACTATTTTTTGGTTGAAACATACGTGAGACACAGAAAGTTTTAATATGCGCATTGCTAACATCAGTGCGGTTTATGAAGTCTTCGTGTGCGCGTCGCGCGTACCATTCGCCCTGAGAAAGATCTCGTGAGTGAGTTTTGGTTTTGAATTTGGCTTTGAATTCATTTATCTGATTCCCAATAACTGTCTAGGTAGGTATTTTTTTTTATCCAATAGGCCCACCAACTTGCTAAGCGATTTTGATCTTACATCAGTCTCTAATTTGTTTCTGGGCTGTGTCTACACTATAAGCGTTAAGACGTGCTTAATAAATTTACCTTTATCATTTGCTTTTTCTTGGAAAAGTCAAGCTTAAGAAAACTTGACTTATTTGTTTCGAATAGGAGTTACATCCTTCATGGATTTTGCTTTTTCTTGGAAAAGTCAAGCTTAAGAAAACTTGACTTATTTGTTTCGAATAGGAGTTACATCCTTCATGGATCTAGACAGACAGCAGGCAGATATGACGTACGTATTCAGTAATTGAAACACATTGCGATTCAAAACTTCCAAAATATCACCTAAAACTTTATATTTCGCTCCATAACATCGTGGAATCACGAGCTCTAACACCAATATTGACATTCCCTTTATTTGAACAAAACCGCGGAGGCGTATGTTTGCGCGCGGACTTTCGGCTCGGGAGCATTCGTGCGCGGAATCCGTGCACACGCGGATCTGGCACATTTAAATATTGGAGGGTTTGCATATTATTCTAGCTTATTTGTGTATGGCCAAGATGGGAATACCAATTGTGCTTTGACGTACTCCGTGGTGTATTGGTCAACGCTAGCCCGCCAAACTGGTTCGATTGGAAAATGGCCTTTTTTCAAATTGTCCTGGGTCTTCTATAATAATATATGTATTTATTGTAATATATAGTATCGTTCAGTAAGTTTCTCATAATACAAATTTAAACTTGCTTTAGGGCTAGCTCAATCAGTGTCATTTGTCCTTATCTATTTATTTATTTAAATATGAAGTAAATCTATCTTTGAGGGAAAGGATTTATACTTTCAAGTAGGTATATAAAAATATAGTTTCGGATGACGACTTTCGAAAATACGACAAACAGTGGATAAACCGGCGTTCAAGAGAATTTCTTGGAAAGAGATGGGGGAGACCATTGCCCAGCAGTGGGACAATAAATTTATGTCTTACAAAATATAGTAAAATTATTTTAAGGGTAGATTTTAGATTTCCATGATACTGAACCACTTTTCCCAAAGAACGTACCTACCTATATCGAAATATGAAAAAAATGTTTTTGTTTTCCAAACAAACTTGGATCAGCTGATCTATCAATTTGTATGTTAGTATATACTGTGAAGTTAGGATTGATTACCTTTGGCGAGTTAATACGGTATTTATGAGGATTAGTCGTGGCAAGTATGTTTGAATTTAACTTTGCGCTAACTTGCTTAGGTATAGTTTGTAGTACAAGTACTCTTTGCATCCTGAGTTGAAACTCAGTTGTTTAAAAGATTAGCAAGTATTAAGGACTAAATGATTTTTTAATTCAGTGCAAAGGGGTACGGTGGTGATGTGTGTATTACAGCGGATTACAGAGGTATTTAATGACGCAAGTTCATATTACCCTCCATATTACATGAGAGCAAAATATGAATCAAGGCAAATTAAATCTACAATATTTGACAAAAAAAAATTGAAAACTAGGTATCTTTTGCAATTGAAATATCACAGAGCTACTAATTTATGAAAAGTATCCTTATGAGGTGCTTATATTGTGAGTGGAAATTAAGTACGTTTTTTTTGGGATTACACAAAAATTCACATTACTAACTGACAAATTTTGTCAGTTAGTAATTTTTTTTTTCCATTGCACGTAGATTATAATTTTTACGCACATCTATCTTTAGAGTCGTGTGTTTCCAACTTTTCGCCCACCATCACACTAAAAGTGGCCTTTAGTCTTGCGGCCCTGGGCTCTTTCTACTTAGAGTCGCTAGACCCAAGATGCTTTATCTACCATATTATGGATAAAGAGGTGACAGTATATATGTATGTATGTATGAAGCCGCAAGTTCTAAAGGGTCACGAACCTAAACTTTTCAACCGAAAAAAATTAGAGGTTTTTATAACATTTTTTGTTTATTAATATCTGAAGATATCAAAATAAAAGGCTTTGTACAACCTTAATTAGCGTCGAACCCATAAGACCGCATGCAGACCGTCTCAAAATCTGCGAAGAACTTAACAAAGTAAATCCTCAGCAATTCAAACCGGGACCGGGAACTAGCAGATCCGCGAAAGAGGATCGCAAAGCCGCGACAGACGTCCGTCTGGTACCTACAGTATACACTGACAAGTAGGTCATATTTATAGCTATCATAATAATAATTTAACAAAGTAGACGACTAAGAAAACACAAGCTAAACAAAGCTCATAAATATCAATGTGACCTCTCCAACCCGTCTGGCCAGCGTGGAGAGTGTAGGCCGAATCTTTTGACTGCTCTGGCCAAGTATGGCTCTGGTAGTACAGAGCGGGTCGTGCTCCTGCAGTGGAGTAAGACTTGATGATGAATAGAAGTGTAAAAAGACCTGATGATGAATAGGAGTGTAAAAAGCCGCTAGGAGTATGAGATCCCAGGTCACTTTTAGCGTGATGGTAGGCGTGAAATGGAAAGAAGTTAGTCAAAATAGTGATGAGTTATTACCGTGTCGCCTACTGACATGGCCTTTTTTCCCGTTCCCTCGATCCGCTCTTATAATCTACGCAGTAAGAGAAGCTAATTAACCTTTAACTGTGGACGTCAAAATATTGTTACATATTCATGGACGCGAGGTCTCACGGACCGCTATTGTTTTTAGGTTTTTTTTAAAGGTTATTGTCAGATATTTTAATAATTTTATTTTTAATATACTTAAGGGACATTAAATTAAAAGACTATATATGTATTTAGCGATTAATTTTTATTTTCTTATATATCTTAGCAAATAACAATAAAAGGCACTTTTCAGTCTTCAATTGGCCTGAGATCAAAAAAGGAACTACAATTTAAAAAAAAAACTAAATTCTAAACATTTTCAAACTAATTATCTGTAAGTTAAAACTATATCAATCATAAAAAACAAAAAATCAACTTCTTAACTTAAAACATAAAAATTCTGACACAGGTCTAACATGAACAAAATTATTGGCAGTCGTTGCACAACGGCTTAGAGCACTGAAGACATATAGCTTGACCGCAGCTGACACAGGTATAGTTAGTCTTCCTCTTTAGTTTAGGTGGACAGATTCGGCAGGTTTTTCGCTTTGAAGATTCCATGTCTATAGCAGGGGGCTCTTCTGAAGGCATGTCTGCTCCCAAAACTCGCTTCAGAGTCATATTCAATTCCTTTGGCAAATTTGAATTGAAAACGCGTCTTTGCATATGTGGCACGACTAAAGATCTTGCTAATTTTTTAAGGAAATCTCCTCTTTCTATTTCTTTGGGTTGATACTGATTGTATATAATATGAGCATTTACACCACTCAAATCCAGTACTCTATAGAAAATTACCATCGGCCACCTTCTAGTACGTCGACTGCTTGAATAAATACTGCATTTTTTATCCGTCTCGTCCACTCCACCTTTGGTGGAGTTATAAAACTGAATGATTTCTGGTTTTTTGGTGTGATCATCTATGGTGTTGTCGTGGTGCATAGAAGATACCAAGACCACAGATCTGTTGAACTTCGGGACATGTGAGCATAAAGTTTTATCTTTCGTAAACCCAAACAACGTAGAACCAACTTCTCGAGACTTTTGTGGCTGAAATTCTTTAGGTATTTCTCTTTTATTTTTTTTCATAGTCCCGACATAAGTCAGTTTCTCTTTAGATAGTTGATCAACAAGCTCAATCGATGAAAACCAATTGTCCGCTGTGACGTTGCGATTGGAACCTTTAATAGGTTTCGTCAAACATAGAACACATTGGGTGGGAACCAAAAATTTCTTTTCTTCTGCTGACAATCTCATTCCATCAGAACCTTTACCGGAATAAATATAACCATTATAAAAATAAAAAGTCTTGGCATCACATAATGCACGCACAATTAGTCCATATTTTCCTGGTTTTTTTGGCATATAAGAGATCATATTGCTCCGGCCACGAAATTTTACCAACATTTCGTCAATAGTGACATACTCTCCAACTTCATATATTTTTTGAGAGTTAGCGACAAACTTCTCAAAAATAGAAGAGATTGCTGCTAATTTATCAGTTTTTTGTCTCTCTAGGCGATCCACAGGATTGTCAAACCGCAGACACTGCAGTATAATCAAAAATCTAGTCTCAGACATACAACATCTGAATATTTCGCAGCCTGTACCATCCGTGGCGAAAATGTAGCTCGAGCTTTCATGATTGGATTTCAGGACAGCAGAATAGAATAATAGTCCCAGAAAAGCATTCAACTCTATCATATCTAAAGGTTTTAATTCAGGTCTATCTGGACGTTTGAAATGTGCTTTGAAGTTGGAAATTTTGCAATTAGTCCATAACAGAATAGTCTCGCGCATATCTACGTCAAAAAGTTTGTCCCAAATACTGATAGGATCTTTGTTATCATTCTCGGTCAAACGTGCAGTAGATCGGCAGGTAACAATATTATGTTGAGGAGTTCTTACTCTGTTAGATGGTGGTTTGGTAGCCCATTTGAAACGATTTTTGCCGTAGTAAAATTTAGGTAATGCATTCGAAGTACTTTGTTTTTTTTCCAGTTCTGAGAGTGGTATGTCGCTCTCTGAGTCTGAACTACTATAATTTCGACTACCACTCCTTATATCGCTGTCTTGTACGCTAGTAGTGGCGACACTCTCTTGGTCTTCATGGTCACTACAATGCTGTTGTATGACTTCATCTTCATAGACTAAACAATCAGCATAGACATCATCATTGTCCGAGTCATCTGACGCCAAAACTAATTTATTTACTTCATTTTCAAATGACGGATCGTCAACGTGAAATATTTTTTTCGCCTGCTGTTGTGACGGCGACATTGACCTTGAAGGTCGCTTTATGCCAGAAGTACTTGGTTTAATATTTTTTGACATTTTGATTAAGTACTACCTAAAACAAAAAAAATCGCAATCAAAATTGTTTGTATGGAAATCATGGACGCGCGGTCACACAGACCGCAGCCGAAATTTAAAACAAAATAACTCACCAAATTTGCAGCCGGCGACGCAACCTCCCGCCTTCGAAGACTTTTCGCCACTAAAACTGAAGCTACTGAGCGCCGCAGGAGTGCAGCGTGCGGGGAAGTGGGGTACCCACGATTATTGAAAAGGGGAGCGGCCTGTGAGACCGCACGTCCATAGTTAAAGGTTAATACCTTTTCCTTTTTACTTTCATTCAACAATTTTTCTTAACGTACCGTTATATTATATACTATGACCCGCCACCCCACCAGGTTTGTGGGCTCGCGGCAATTAGACTAGACGCGTCTGGGACGGTTTTTAGTTCCTTTAACTTCCATCCGACCCATAGTACGCCAAACTATGTTAATTAAATTGCGGATTCAATAATCCTTATTTAAATAAGTCTAAAAATAGAATTTAAATTTAAGGCGAAGATATAGGCAAATGGCCTTGAAGTGTGAAATAAATTGTTAACTCGTAAATATGGTGATAATTTTCATATTGCTCTACGTCATGCACTAGATAGCCCTTTAAATTATTTTATAAACTGCCGTTAAAACTATTATTGGTGATCCGACTAGCTTTAAAACTTGCCGTGGCCACTTTTGGCGGAGGCAAGTTTTAAAGCTAGACGGACTAATGTAAATACTTTCAACGGTGGATTATAAAATAATTTAAAGGGCTATCTAGTGCATGACGAAGAGTAATATGGAAATTATCTCCATATTTACGAGTTAACAATTTATTTCAAATGAGGGCGCCACTTCAAGGTCATTTGCCTATATCTTCACCTTAAAGCTGTAGTGTACATCCTTATTTAAACAAGCCTAAAATTAGAATTTGTATTTATAGCAGTACTTAATTATCTGAGGCCGTACTTATTGATGAAGTAGAACCTAAACTTGTAGTACACGCAAACGACAGGAAACATAGTCACAGATTACAAACAAAATGTTAAGGCCGTACCTGAATTTTCCGGGGTCCAGTGCTGCCCCCATTTAAAATAAATCATTTCAAAGAAAAAGGAGACATTATTTAAAATTTTGCTACTATCAAGTCCTTGATAACCCTTAAAAGTATTTTATGAACTACTGTTTACAGTTTATATTGAGAACGTTAAGCTTTACTACGCACATTTGCGAAAAACGGCCACTTTTGGCAAATGTGCGTAGTAAAATGGGGGCAGCACTGGACCCCGGAAAATTTAGGTACGGCCTTAATTAGAGAACGGCGTTCTAGGATTTTCCGCCCACTCACTTTGAGGTTCAGGAATGAGCTCCATGCTGTGGTTTCCACGACGGATTGTGATAACTTCATCGTTTATTTACAATATTCATGTATTTTCTCTGTCTATCTAGTATGAAAGTAAAATTAAGAATGTAACAGCTGTTTCTCTTTTCGTGCAGTCGATCGAGGGAATGGATGAAAATGCTAATCATGTTATGCAGCTAGCAACTCATCACTATTTTGACTACTTTTTCATCTTCTCGCCCACCTTAACGCTAAAAGTGGTCTTTGGATCTTCCATCTCAGGGCTGTATCTGCTTAGAGCCGAGAAATCTGGATTGCTCTGTCTGTCCCGTTAAGAATAAAGACGTAAACTGCATCATGTAGATACACAAAAGACGAACACAGAAATTTATAAAACAAGGTCTTGCGGAAACCTGTTATGATAGTGTAAGTAATAAGTAAATAAAAATGACGGAATAGGTGTGTTTTATTTAGCTTCACCAATAGGTATCTTTTCCATATCATAAAAGGTATTTTGAGGAGGTTCAAAATTACTCTGTACTTAACTTCAGCCTTCAATCAAACAAACGGTATCAGAATCGCAAACTTAAGGGGCGTAACTCAAAAATTCATTACGCAAATGTACCATCTAAATATTCGGAAACTTTTCTTGGAAACCGTCGTAACTTGTGTTTTGCAAATATCTCTCAATGATACTTATCATGTCTTTGGACATTGAAGTTGAGCTATTTGATGCGGTGTACTCTACTGGTCAACGTGAATATAAAAGCCTCTTCATTTGATTTATACAATTACAAAGCTCAGAACAATATGATGAGAAAATGTCGCCACCAGTAAAATTCAAACTCACGCCCCTCACATCTGTACTGTGAGTGCACTTCCAATTATGCAACCGTGACTTCGAAGCAACCCGACGAATTTCACAGGTTCGAATCTCTCTCGTAGCGAAATTTTTTGTCATAATATTTTTCATCTTTCGTCGTATTTTGGGAAATGTATTATTGAGAATGTTAGATACATAAGTCGATTCATTTTAGCAGCATATGCTGCGGCAGATCTTGCCTTCTAGATTAAGTAATAATGACTTGTTTTATAAATACGGCGGCAAGAGTTTGGAAAATCGCTTGCATTCCAGCAAATTCAGTTAACATTGAGTTTTAACAAAACCGTTACAAAATTTCACTTAGCCATAAAACTGTCAAACTAAACGGCCATCGATTGACATCAAGAGATTATCGACGGAAGTTTGACGCCACAGAGTGGAGACAAATTGACTGCATTCCGTTAAATTCAGTTAGCCGAGTTACGAACTTTTAATGTTGTTTTGTTTCTTTTGATGGAGGGTAGTACAATTTGGAAAGTTGCCTCTGGAGATACTATCCGAACGTGTATCAATTTTCTGAATACGACCTATTTATAATGATATTCTGTAGGAATAAATTCATTTTTATTCATATGCTAAATAATGAATATAAGAATAATTAAACCCTATTTACACTTCTCATATTAGCGCGTTCCCAGTTGCATCCTCAGCTGTGCTGCTTCGGTGCTCTGAGTGGTCTTTCCCGCTTTTTCTTCTCTAAATATCAATTCAGGTCAATGGTCACTCAACGATATCAAAGACCATGCGAAATCTAGAAAAAATTGTTTGTACTACATGTACCCGGTTTGGGTGTGGCGATACAATTGTCAGAACTAATAACATCGATTTAATATGGAATCTAAAATGTATCTATGTATGTAATGTATGTATGGGTATATAAAGTATAAATCGTAAATAAAAGAACCTCTTTTGTTAATATGCATTCGAAAATAATTAATTACATATGCTAAGTCGGAATTTTAAGTTGTCCAAGGTGGTCAAACAATAATGTCATCATCTATACAGATCTATACTATGCAGTCACATTTTTAAAATTAACTATTCATAGAACGAGGGATTCAGAACGGGTGTTTACTGTAGGTAGGTAAGTTGATGTTTACGCGAGGCGTTTATCGTTTAGATATTCATTTATTGTATAATATGCTTTCGAGAGTAGTAGTGACTTTAGTTGTTTTGTAAACAGAGTGTCCTTTTGTTCATTTTTTATTTCGTCGGGTAATTTATTATAAATTTTTATGGACATAATGTACGGACTGGTTTTAAATAACTCTAGTCTGATACGAGTACCAGATGTTAGGTGTTCTTTTTGGCGCGTATTTATATCATGCGTATCTTTAACATGCTGAAACAGGTAAAAGTGTTTCTTAGCAAACTGACATATTTCTAAGAAATATAATGAAGGCAAGTTTAATATATTTTCATAATATTAGTTACTTTTAACATGTCTTCATCCCCAATGGGGCAGACAGAGCATTTTGGGGTTTCAGCTATAAGCAGGCAGAGCCCAGAGTTGCAAGACCCAAACGGTACTAGTGTGATGGTGGGGGAGAAGGTGGAAAAAAGAAACACTATAGTGATGATTGCTAGCCGATCAACATTTTCGCCCATTCCCTCGATCGAGTTCTACGATATGCGCAAAAAAAGAAGCAGCTGGTACATTATATTTGTTTCTTTTCTCCCAGACCAGCATGGAAGACGTTTCGAAAGTAGAAAATAGCGAAACACTTATAATTTCTTTAACACCCTATATATTAGAAAAGTTAAACAAAATACCCATAAAACGAGTATCCGTATACTTAAGACATTGGCTTTTTTTTATTCACGAAACCTATTACATGATTCCTGGAAAGCCTCATGGAAGGTTTTTGCGCTAGTACAAAAAACTTTCATAATTTCGGAGTTTCTGGCAAACATTTTGCTGTAGGTACAATAACAAATATTATTTACTTATCATTACTATTGGAATACTTTTGGCAGTAAATTATTTCCAGTTTTACATTTGTATTCGAAACCAATCAGAAATGGAAATAAGTGTCTGGGTTCGAAATTATTTGCTCAGTCCGCCATGAATAATATTAATAATATTTGTAGAAAAAGTAACTTAATCAACATACATACCTACAATACAAATACACTATCATGTTGTCATCCCTAATGGGGCAGACGGAGAATTTTGGGTTTTGCGGCTCCAGGCAAACAGAGCCCAGGGACGCAAGAGCTTTTAACTTTTTCAATATTTGAGACTAAAAACAAAATAAATAAAATATTACTTTTCCTAATACTAGCATTGTTCATTTGAATAATAGCTCACTCACCGTTGAATTCACTTGCAAATGAAAAGGTCATGTTGTTTTTTCCGGAATAGCCGAAACATAGCTTTTCCGGCATTTACTGCCGAAAGAATGCAAATCGGCGCATTGCGTGTTACGAGCGTAATTAGTGATGCCAAGGATGTGGACGGACGTTCCCGACTATGAATATAGTAAAAAGGAGAAGCGGAAGCGGGTTTTACTTTAATAGAGTTAGACGGCTGCCTCCGTGGTCCAGTAGTTAAGGCGTTTGCCTTGTGATCCGGAAGTCGTGGGTTCAAATCCCACTGAGAAGCACACTTTTTGAAAATTTGTTTCCAGTCTGGTTAGGATAATGCAGGCTTGAATCACCTGATTTTATCCAAAAAGAAAGATCGCCAACGCCAACGTCATCTAGCGTTTGTTTGAACCTATCCTAAGATTGATTCTGGTTCTTTTAGGTTGCGGAGGTCAGTCAGTCGCTCTGTGTAAAAACCAGTAACCTCGTCAAATCACCTAGGTAAGGTAGCGGAGAGAAGCATTACCGTTGAGGATTTTATTTATTTACTAGCTTTTGCTCGCGGCTTTGCTCGCGTTAAGAAGTATAGTTTTTGCGGCTTTACTTTTGTTTAGCATGTGTAAATAAACGGGCAACTGCGAGTCGGACTCGTACATGAAGGGTTCCGTACCACCGTACAATGTTTTAAAACGCTGAAGAAATACGTTTCTTGTATGACGACCCCCTTTAATTTTAAATTTAATTTAATTTTTAGTATTTATTGTTATTGTGGT
This sequence comes from Acrobasis repandana, assembly GCA_963576875.1. Classification (NCBI taxonomy): domain Eukaryota; kingdom Metazoa; phylum Arthropoda; class Insecta; order Lepidoptera; family Pyralidae; genus Acrobasis; species Acrobasis repandana. The sequence goes on along the minus strand of OY756230.1, from coordinate 510,467 downwards.
CATACGAGTAGTAATAAATAATTGGTGAAAATTTCAAGTATCTAGTTAATGCCATTATGAAGATCAAGTTAAAAACGCTGAAAAAAAACACGTTTCTTGTATGACGACCCCCTTTAATTTTTAACTATTTTTTATTTTTAGTATTTGTTGTTATATCCGCCACAGTAATACATAATCGGTGAAAATTTCAAGTGTCTAGCTATTACGGTTCAAGAGATAGAGCCCTGTGACTGACGGACAAACAGACAGACAGACAGACGGACAGACAGACAGACAGTGGAGTCTCAGTAATAGGGTCCCGTTTGCACCCTTCGGGTACGGACTACGGAACCCTAAAAATTAGGGCCACAAACAAAACTTCTTTGTACACAATAAAAAGCTAGGTATAGTATGTTCAATTATATACGGCGACCACTCATCATCGGGTATATGTAACTCAGTAAAAACACAACGATACCGCGTTTTAAAATAATAACGTAATAAATTAAAATAACGCCATGTATTGTCAACATTTAAAACTAAAAATTTTTTTGTTCGTCTTAATTTATTCGTTCCATTAGGTACTGATAGGTTTAAACTAATACATTTACATCCTCCATCATCCCTTATTTTATCCCCATGGGGGTTGAATTTATCAAAATCCTATTTAAGCGAACGTCTTCATCATAGTAGCTCCAATCTTTAATTTCAGTTCAATCAGTCGAAAATCTAAGAAGATTTTTACAAACTTTCATCACCTATATTATCCCCTTAGGGGTGGAATTTATCAAAATCCTTTCTTAAGGGATGCCTACGTCATAGTAGTTTTATGCATGCAAAGTCTCAGCCTGATCGGTTTAAAATTGACAAAGTTTCATACAAACTTTCATCTCCTATTTTATCCCCTTGGGGGTAGAATTGATCAAAATTCTTTCTTAGCGGATGCCTACATCATAACATCTACCTGCATGCCAAATTTCAGCCCGATCCGTCCAGTGGTTTGGGCTGTGCGTTGATAGATCACTATGTCAGTCAGTCAGTCACCTTTAAGTTATATATATTTAGATTTATTTAACTTTATTACAAAAAATGTAACAGGCGAACTTAAGGCCTAGGGCCTTTTCTACCAGTCAACCTACAGGTGGTGCGGATAAAAGCAAATTTTGGACGATTAGTACATTCAAATTGGCTATTTGACCATTATTAAACATTTACCTAAGACACATATTCATATATATACTTTCTTATACATTCATAAACCTACATATAAAAATACATAAATATTTTATAAATTCATAAGTCCTACATAAACTACATAAATATTTATAATACTCTATGACAATTTGTGAAGATAATGAGCGCGCACAGCACTCTTAAATGCTTGGCGACTAGGGGCTTTGCAGATATCAACGGGAAGGGCGTTCCATAGCTTCACGGCTTGTCTGGTAAATGAATGTTCGAAAAATCCACTCCTGCAGCGAGGCATATTGAGAAAGAGATTGTTGGAAGAATGAAGAACTTTGAGATGGGTATCACCCAGAAAAGTGAAGTTATTTTTAAGATACATCGGAGTTTTTGGGTCGAAGAGTATAGAAAATAAAGTAGTAAGAATATGCAAATTGCGACGTTGACGGATGGGTAACCACTTGATATATGATGGGTAGGATGCAACCAGGAATACGCTCGGATGATGATAGAGTGAAGACAGGCAGCTATGTCATATGGATTCGTATTTCTATGTGAGAACAGAATGACCGTAGACTATTTTGTCGCACTTTAGTCCGCTAGGCATGTCTGTTAACACTACCTTATTTATCACACGGCATGACCTGCCGTTGTTTGCTGTAGCCGTTCTGGACGAAAATGCCAGCTTTATGCTGATAAGTATCGCATAGTGGTGATGCGAGTCTGCGAAAACTCTTGCTTAACTATTTGTTTACACAGTACAGCACATTGATCTCTAATAATCTTTGTTTGCTTGTTTGTTTGTTTATAATGCTTAATTGAATACAGGAGAGAAACAGCAGAAAAGTAAACATACAACGGCGGACTTATCTCGGTTAGGGTTGAAGTCATAAGGAGGTGTTTTAGAAAAGTAAATTGAATAGGTAACACAAAAAAGTAATTTCAAAACACTATATATTTTTATTTCCCGCCTTGTCTATCTATATATCTTTCGTGTGAGTAACCAACACTGGTGTCAGCATTTTTCAAGCAGCCTAAAGGCATTTGATTTAGCTTGACGACTGCCATTCAATGATGAAAACCGGGACAAACTGCTATGTGTCTTCCGAAGCACGGAAGAGCTCGAGAATTTTTTATGCTACTTGTGGTCCAATACAAGACTACGCCTAGTGTCCTTCTTTTGAGACAGTGGCTATCCATTCCATTATCTTTGCCAAAAAAGCATAATTAAATTATGTGAATCTTTTCATACAATGACACCTAGAAGAGGTTGGCTCTTAAATGTAGACAGACAGCGACAGTAAAAAAAAGACTTCGATCTGATTAAATATATTTGTAATACACTTCAGGTACAAAAGACTTCCTACAAAGAAATGGAGCATTTATCATGTTCTATATATAACGTCTAACAAAATATACTGAAACTATTTTAAGGGTGAATTCAGTCTGTGATATTGAACAACTTTCCCTAAGGAACATATGTCAAAATATTAATAATAATTTTTGGCTTTTCATACAGACTCTGATCAGCTGATCGGTCAACTTGTATGGGAGGCCAAAAAATTATTTTTCATATTTCGATATATGTTCCTTGGGGAAAGTTGTTCAGTATCATGGACTGTATCCACCCTTAAAATAGTTTCAGTATATTTTGTTAGATTTTGTTAGTCCCTGTATATGCCTTTTCTTTTTTTTACATTTAAGAGCCAGGCTCTTGTCAGTATCTTTGTATGAAAATAGACGCACACAATTACATTTAAGAGCCAGGCTCTTAAACCCCTCAAGATCCAAAAGTAATGATAATGAAAATAAAACAAGTTGAAAAATAAAAAATACATTTTATTTTTCAACGTAGTCTCCTAATAAGTTAATACTAATAAGCTTAAACTCCTTGGCCCAGCGAGCAACTGTGAAATATGGAGGAGCAGAGTCCCCCAATGTTTCCACTAAGTCACTGTGTATGTCTTTGGTAGACATTTTTTTCAGACAGAGGTACTTGATCACAGCTCTAATTTCGTTTTTCTCCATTTTGATGTTATCATTTCGACAGTTCGTATTCAAATGAATGTACCTGCCAAGAATCGTGGCCTATTTATACGACTTTATGGTGGCTTAGTAACTACACAACCAACACGTAGGCAAAGTTCGAGAGTACATTATCGTATAAGGTTACAAATTTCAGTAATTACTTACAAGTATGTTTACTCGCAAATAGGCTTTCTTACAAATTGCTAATTTCACCCTTTGAGCAAAATTTTATTGGAACTTCGAACTTCCAACTTGGAACCCACTTTATTAAAGTCTAGAGCTAAGCTTTCGGAGATGCCTCAAATATCTGATAAAAAGACTCGATGTAAATGTGGTTAAATTAAATTTTCCATAGTACTTTAATCATTTCAAAGAAGTTCTTGTCGTTGATTTGAACAAAACTTTGAAGTTATCTTATTTTTAAGTGAATTTATGCATTTAGTTTGTAGTTATCAAAGACTAGTTGATGTTTAGATACTTTACTTAAATATGTGCCTATATTATTATTCCTAAACCAAATTTCATAAGGTGACTGCTATTTTGTAAGGTACGCAGATTTTGTTTTGTATTGCACCATTTCTTTATAAAGAAAATGTTGTATTTAATATGGACAGGAGTTGCTGTCTAAATTTTCACAATAGAAAAGATGTTAGCATCAATAAGAAGCAATGTCTTATTGGGGCTAACATCTCTACTCACTACTCACTACCATATACATTTGTTGCAAAACGTAGCTCACTAACGTATTGTTCGTACCACAGGAAAAACGACAAATTTCCCTAATGTATTCAAATCCTAATTCGTACTCTTCAGAACCAGCACTCAAAACTCGCACCAAGTATCGACTAACAAAACAGAAGTCGAAAGAGTAATTTAGAAATTTGAATAGCAAACAAAAGGCGGACAGAGCCACGCGGGATAACCAGTCTGCAATTACATTATCGCGTCAAAGAGGCCACTTTTTCGCAGTATCTAATGAACAGCATAATTTATGTCCATTTGTACGAACGGACGTTGCGAATGGGGAGAGTGGTGTACAGGATGAGCGGAAGCGTTTTGTCATATTTGAAACGAGTCTAGCTCAGCACACAAACACTATCAAGTCTTAAAGCTGTACGGTGAAGACAAAGTCAAAAATGCGGATTACGCTTACATAGTTTTGTAGGTGGAAAACTGAAGTCACTTATAGTGATTGGTTACTAGTCCATTCATTCAGGTGTCATTGTATGAAAATAAACGCAAAAGGGATGATTTTTTGGCAAAAATAATAAACCGACCGAAAATAAGACCGAAGACTTGCGTGGCGTATCGATAAACACGGAGTCCACCACTGAGAGGTTCTGGGTTCGATCTTCAGCCAGGGCAAATTTGAAAATGGACTTTTTCAAACTATCTTGGGTATTATAGAATTTGGTAGGAAACACAAGCTAAACAAAGCTTATAAAATTCAATGAGATCTCTCCAACCCGTCTGGCCAGCGTGGAGAGTATACACATATATATAAATCATGAAGTTAAGGCACTACTTGTGCGTCTTGTGCGTATGGCTCTGGTTACTACCACAGCCATACTTAGCCAGAGCATTTAGAGGATTTGGCACGATCCTCTTTCTACTGAGAGAGGATCGTGCTCCTGTACTGTGGTGGAGACTAAAAAAGACCTGATGATGATGGTTTATATATAAGTAGACGCACAAGGCACTAGCCTTAACTACATGATTTATATATATATATATATATATATATATAAAAATCATGTAGTTAAGGCACTACTTGTTATATATATATATATGTATAACGGGACTTAGCACAAACCTTTTTTATTGTTTTGTCTAACGTTAAGTGAAGTTGCTCAGCGATCTACAATATATATGAGCCTTTTAGACTCTGATAAGAGAGCATGATTTGCTTTTGCAAACATCGCATCTGCTGATGTCTTAGACCATCATCGTGTTAACGTCCAACTTGGAATTCCGCCCTACTACCACACACCGAATAAATCGCCATTTCGATCGCTCCAACCCAACTCGATATTAAAATTAATTCTGATTTTTTTCGAAAAGCTCTCGATAGCTTTGTGTCTCGATTGCTGTGCGATAACTGACATTATTGATGTCAGTTATTGGGCATTAATAGTTATATTGGATCGTATGTCACGGAAGAATTTCAATGGTTGGTCATTTTGAAAGTGCATTTCCAATTCGGTTTTATATCCAGAACTTTCGCAATAGCGTTTTATTGGGTAGTTTTATTACAATCGATCCATTTTCACTTGTTTTTGCTTGCGATTATATCTATAAAAATCTTACGATTAAATTATTGTGTAGTTATTGAGGCAAGGTACTTAAGGTGAATATATAAGCAAATGGCCGTGGCCGTTGAAGTGTGAAATAAATTGTTAACTCGTAAATATGGTGATCATTTCCATATTGCTCTTCGTCATGGACTAGATATCCTTTTAAATTATTTTATGAACTGCCGTTGAAAATATAAATATCTATAGTAAGTATATAACCTACAACAGCTTTTTGTTAAAATTAGCTGTTTAGATCCTTTAAAGCCTTCTAAAGTTTTATTTTTCTCTGCATCACCATTAGGTTTACTGGTAGATAAAGCCGCCTATTACATTTGTAATAATTAAATAAATAAGTCACGGGTATACTCAAAAGATGATGACTTTCGTATCACAATATTATTAGGTTGTTTTATAATCAAAGGAGTTATAGAGGTAACAGCTAGTAGTATAATAAACTAAAGAGGAATAACAACTTTATATTCACAAAAAATGTCACAAGGTTTAAAAGAGAAAATTATACCCAACTATCAAGTATAACTATCTCCCTTCACAAAAACTATGAAAAAAAAAGTAAATGTAGCGCGGTCATTAGCTGGACTCTTCAAACGGAGGAACTTAACACCGCTACTTGCAAAAACTTCCGTTTGTACCACAGAGGAGAATATGTCAAGAGCAAAATGTTTATGAACTCACAAATCATATATTGTATTATTAATTCTAATAATTAATAAGACATTATTTAATGATGACGTGAAGTAAATAATAGATGACAGTTAAAAAAATATACCTCATACTTAAAGTGTATAGTAGTTTATTATCTTTGGAAGCTGTCTATAGTTATTTTTCAATTCTTCAAATAGTTTTAAAATAATTCAAATAATTCCATAGCAATCGCTTTTGATTCGCACTCTTTCTGATCTTTACTTAGGTAATATAATGTACCCACATTAGGCACTTAAGGTCTATTATATATACGATAGTTTTAAGTATATACATAAAAACATGACTGCATGTTGCCAGAATAAAATAAAAAAAATAAAAAAATACACTAAACTAAAATATATTTTTAGTAAGGCATTGTAGTATATCAAGTCATAGTATATATTTTGTAAATATGTCTGTTCGTCAGTATTTATGTGAATAAAAGAAAACTTAAAATAAATATTTCCTTGCTGAATAGGCATGATGACTGAAACAATATTTTTGACCTTTCGGTTAGATTATTAAAAAATACTCGTATTGTACACATATTTTTTCTTTTCTCTGAGAAACAATAAAATATGACGAAGATACAAAGCATTTAAATTGCGCATGACGTCACGCTTTCCTACGATTTTTACATATCGGTGACGTCACAAGCCCCCACTCTGAAACTTAAATACTCTGTATCTTTGTGAATTTTTACTTTTTTGATAAACTGAAAAATATGGGTGCATTATTTTTAGATAATCTAACTAACGGACTAATTAGAATAATACTTTTCTGACTCAGTCATCATCCCTAAATCTGTGGAAAATTACTAATAGCTTATTTTTGAATTGAAAACTTAAATACAAATAATACTGATTGCAGTGGCTAAGAATAAATTGCAAGTAAACATTGATGATAATATGAACAAATTCTAACACCATCATTTTACTCAAACGCTGGATGCAGGCCGCTTCCAATCAGTCATTTTGGAAATCCTTGAGGGAGACCTGTGTCCGGCAGTGGATTTCCTTTGACTGATTTGATGATGATGTGATTTGATGACCACAATGATAGATTGACACTTGGACTTTACCTTGTATCTACTCCCGTGGTTTGTAAACAATTGTTTATTCTCTTTAAATGCAAATGCGAATATGCAAAAATTTTAATAGAATTCTTTCTCTCCGCTTTTGTACTTAATGAGTTGTTTGTGATTATGATATTTTTGTGGAACGAATTTAGGTTGAAATGATTTGTAACTGGTTAGAATATTACTCATCTTGTATGATATTTTATTGTAGGTAATGAGGTTTTACTATATAAGTAATTATATATAAAAGTTGATTTTGTACACCTTGGCTATATTGAAATCTTAGAATCAGAATCACTAATAAAACACAAATCAGCAAGAAAAAAAACCTTTTTTTTATGTTTTTTTAGGGAGATCCTAATACTGACTTTACTATACACGCGGCCGTTGCCCTCCCGCCTGCATATGATTTTTGGTATGCAGATATCTTTGGTTTTTATTACTAAACACGATACATATAATTATTTTTTATTTCGGTCAAAGAGTAAATTCCTTGAATCTAACTAAGAGGTTTAATATCATTTAAGAATATTAAAATACACATATTAGTTTTTAATTTCTTGAAGCGTAAAGAAGATCATTCTCTCATGTCACACATTTTAAAATTTACATGTCACTTTTTTCATAAAGTAGTAGACTCTACATGCTTTAAATTAGATTTAAACATATATGTCATTTACATATTATGTATTTTGAACGGTTTCTACATGAGGGACGAGAATTCATTGAAAATTTTTATTTTTTTAAAGAAACGCTCATTATGAAATTATGCTACAGTTAACTGGTGCAAACTGTATACTATACAAAAGACACTATGAAACTGAAATGAAACTAAAATTATCCGTTAGCTGAGCGCGAGCTCGGTTCATTAATAAAATCTGTCGTGCGAAGAGATTCATAATTACATTCTTGTGTTTGAGTTATTATAGTCCTTATCTTTAATTTATAACTGTTCCACTAACTTATACTTCTGACCGTAACGTATCACAGTATATTTTAACCCCTGATGAAAAAGAGAGGTTTTATAAGTTTGACGTGTCTGTGTGTCTCCAATGCGGTTCCAATGCGGTTTTTTTAAGGTGAAGGTATAGGTAAATGGCCTTGAAGTGTGAAATAAATTGTTAACTCGTAAATATGGTGATAATTTCCATATTGCTCTTCGTCATGCACTAGATAGCCCTTTAAATTATTTTATGAACTGCCGTTGAAACTATTATTGGTGATCCGTCTAGCTTTAAAACTTGCCGTGGCCACTTTTGGCGGAGGCAAGTTTTAAAGCTAGACGGACTAATGTAAATACTTTCAACGGTGGTTCATAAAATACTTTAAAGGGCTATCTAGTGCATGACGAAGAGCAATATGGAAATTATCTCCATTTTTACGAGTTAACAATTTATTTCAAATGAGGGCGCCACTTCAAGGCCATTTGCCTATACCTTCACCTTAATCAAAAACCTTATCTATCGAGATGGTTTTTAGTTAGTTATGTTTGATTAAAAACGGTTCAGCTGTTCAAAAATTATTGAGGTGAAAGCTTGAAAGTCGGTTTTTTTTTAATTTCTGGCAAATGTATTTACTCATTTAATTATTCATCGCTTACATGTTGCATGAGATGACAAAATATTGGTGCAGTACTACCTGTACTGCTGCCCGTAGTTTGGGTGTATATCGATACAAATGTCAAATAAAATTATTCATAATGCCAATACTCGTATATCGATCAAAAGATAATATTTATTTAGGTAATCATAAAATCAAAAATAAATTAAAAAATATTACGAGATAAAATAAAAAAAAAACGATGATTTACAACTCAAAATGACTTAACTTATTACCTCTATCTAAAACTGTCGAAAAAAATATCTCCCTCCAGGCAATTTTGATTACACCCTTAGATATGTACGAGTATATAGGCATTTTAGTAGGATGTATTGCTTATCTTCATTATGTGTAAGTTAGTCCAAAGATGTGAAAATATATAACTATGGGTAAAAGAAAACATGAAGTCTGCCAAGTGTATAATGTTTTTGTTCGAATCAAATAATACCTCCCTACAAATTTGTGTGTAAATGGGTACGTATTATTGCTTTTGTCAACAGTTCAAATATTAAAAAGTAATGACTTAAAAGAAATAAGTCGGATGAAATAGATTTTACACAAGCTTATTACTTACTTACCAACTTACTTATTTACTTCCCAAAGTTGAGATAAAGCACTTTTAAAAAATATATTAAGAGGAAACACCAAAACCCGGAAGAGAGGCGATTTAATGAACGCTCTGACTCTTATTATTTCATCCACATTTTTACCCTGACTTTTTTATGGTCTACGTCATAGGCTTAAAAAAGTCTAGACCCGTCATTGCAACAACATTTTTCGACAAAAAAAAAACAACTGACTTAATTTTTTTTGAGGAAATTATTCCGAATATGAGACCAATAAAGTAGTATGATTTTAAATAACATGATATCGCGTATAACATACATTATAAAAAAGTCGCATTAATAATCTCCTCCTTTTTTGAAGTGGGTTTAAAATAATAGGATGCTAGTTAAATATGTATGTGTTGATTAGTTACATTTTGATGTTTCACGCGCTAATTCTATTTTCAGTTACCTACACTATAACAAAGGCGTGACTCCTCTAGTATCATATAGTTCTACGATTTTACAGGAGAAAAAGTAATGAGAAACAGCCAATGAGTGCTGTGTTTAAATTTAATTAATTTTAGCCTATCATACAAACATTTTAAGATAATATTTTGGTGAAGGATGATACAATTTAATTAAAAAACGTGACGTGACTAACATTTTTACCTTTTTTCCCTTGAAAAATTCTCATAATGAATTGGACGATTTACATAAATAATTATCCATGAAAATTATATAATACAGCTGCCTTCGTGTTCGGTTTTGTTTTTTTTTTTTATTGGAATATTCTATTATTATGACGTTTAAAGTTTGAAACATATTGTAATTTTTGTAACGGTCTAAGACTAAAAAAATTTCTTTGGTTTTTCGTCCCATGGAGCGAATGGTAAGTATATGAGACTAATCGCCACAAGGGTCCAATTTTCCTAATTAAAAGAAGGATTCTTTTACGATTCGCAACTATACAAGGTTACTTTTAAAACACCGGCAACAGTTTTGGAGCAAGTTCAGTCCGTGATAATGAAACCACTTTCCATTAAAACAATTATAGATTATTTTTTCTTTAAAAAAAAGTATCAGTTATATGTATTTGGAATATCATCCAAATTTTGCTTTTAGTAGCTCCACCTGTAGGTTGACTAGTAGCAAAAGCCCTGGGAGTTAAGTCCACTGGTTACAATTTTTCTTATAAAGTTAGATAAATGAAAATTAATCAATAAGCAATCAAATATCCCAATTCTTTTTGGTCCCAAACTTATTGTCTTAACTTTCCATTACACCAAAATCACTAGCTGGTTATGAATTACACCACTTGCCCACAGAATAGGTTAGAAGTCGCAGATGACCACACGAGAGGCTCTTTAAACCTCATTACGATAACTGACGGTGTTTATCTGATCGCCGTGATATATGTGGCTCGAGGTAACAGAGGCCGAGCCGAGGGATTTGTAGGCCGGTAATTAGACTCCACAGTAAGGGACTGTTATGAGGTCAAGCGATGTTATCTCTAAAAATATTTCTCTTGCATCCTTGGAATATTTTGATATTTGCATACAAAATCCGCTGGAATCATTTAGATAAAATAATGTTCACCATGTTAGGTTCCAGGGATTCACAAATTACTGTTTAAAATCTAGTTTGAAATTAAAAAAATAAAAATACAATATATGCGTCGAAAAAAACAGGGTTAAAGCGTAGCCTTATTGCACTAGAATATTTAAAAGTAAAACCTAATCTAAGTTTCTTGATATTTTTAAGCCGCTGCTACATTGGTATATAACTTCTACGATTAATCTCATAAAAAAGTATTTTAGATATATTTTTACTTCTTTCTTTAGATACTAAATATAAGTAAATAATGTAAGTTTTATGACCAGACGACTCTTGCCAGAATGCTTGCCAAACGAGCAGGGGTGGCTAAAGGGCCCTGTCGAGCAGTTTACTGAGCAATGAACTTGATATAAGCGTGTTATTTTTACAGTTTTCCTTATCTTAACTTTTTTTTTCATACAGGTTTTTAAAATGTTGGAGTCTAAATGAGGAGTAATACTATTTTTAAAAGAAAAAATATATAAAACCTTAAGTCGATACACTTTATCTCGTAAAAAGTACAACCTAAAATATTAGTTTTCTTTTTAATAAATGTTTACCTATATAATATGTAATAACTAAAACACTCAAGTACAAAAATTCAAAATATAAAATAGCATCTGTTTTGTTTGAAGCACTATATATATATTTTCAATGAAGCGCCCATAAAATGAAAATGTCAAAGTAAAGTCGCTACAAAAGATAATTTAAGAAACAACGTTTGCCCAAATTAGAGTTTGAAGTTCAAAGGCATTAGAGACAAAACATAAATAACTTGAAAACAAGGTAATCCAATGAAGGCCCTTCAGACAGTAATATGACGGTCATGGCTATATAACTGTGTCTTTTACAAGCTTTTTCAACTTGCAATGTGTGTACGTATGTTCAACTAAAATGTCCGTGTGTAACTCTTTAACTACTTACTTTGATTGATGGGTTCCTATATCCAACTGGGGCGACTGATACATCAATCGCTCCATCAATCGGTTATAGGAACCCTATACTTCGTATGACTTTTTTACAAAAAGATCTTTGAAGCAATGAAATGACCTTTATTATCACTTGGCTAGCAATAAAGAAATTAAAAACAAAGATGGGCTAAAAATTACTTGTATCAAAGCCACAAAAGAAGTGCCTTAAAGAAAACGTAACAAACAAAAAAAATTTACAAAAACATGATACAAAATGGTTCTTATATACACAATGTATTGAGGCAATTTCGTATTATAAAAAGAACGTAGGCTCAATAAATGTGTACTTATTTGATGTTCATATCACTCGCCTGTCTGTCTACGTCTAGTTTCGAGGCATTCCAAACAATACAGGTACATTAGCGCAGTCACCCGAACACTCAGACTGACGGCTAGTCAATCGAGGACACGCATGACTGCTCTTGAATTAATCAAATGTAAGTCACTTTGTGCAGTTGTTTTGTTAAATCGTTTGCCAATTTGATTGAGAAGTTGCCGAAATATGGGCAACTTCTGAAATATTTATATAATTAATATTTTTTCAAAACAAAAAACCGACTTTAATACAATTGTATACTTAGAAGACATATTTTTTCTAAGTATTTTCGTTTAAAAAACAAACCTTACCTTAACCTTACTTGGAAAGTACACCCTTTCAAAAAAGAAATGAATTTTCCAAATCGGTCCAGGCGTCTTCGAGGAATCTGGGAACATACATAAAAAAGAATTCCGACGAATTGACAACCACCTCCTTTTTTTTAAGTCGGTTAAAAAGAGTCGCTAGGTTCAAGTTCCATTAACTATTAATTCACACATTTAGACAAATTGTTGAAAACGCTGGATGTAGGTCACTTCCAATCGGTGGTCGTCGAAATCTTTGGGGTAGGCTTATGTCCATCAGTGGACATTCTATTGCTGATATGATGATGGACGTGTAGGAGATTAAGATCTTTAAAGCAACAAAACATGATACACATAGAGCTATTATGCTACTGTAGGAGTCACCACATGTCACTGTTTGGTCTCGTTCAATTGTAGGTAGCAGACAACCGATAGTGACGAATTGCAAGCCGCACCGCAGATAGATTACCTTCGTAATTCCCTTACAAATCTCTCCCATAGCTACAAATAGGCTTTTAAAACAAGCATTTAAATTCACAACGATTTCTAAGAGCCATTCCGGTCAATGACCCGCTTAATGTGCCCAAAGCGCCCTCTGGGGGGCCATCCGCGGTTTCAATATGTACTCCAATTCGAATTACTGCCGATACTGTTGTCTGGGAAATAAATGTATGTTTTAATAAGGGAAAAGGGAGATATTACCTAACAGTAGGATAGTGAAGGTTAATTTAAATAAACGGGTAAGTGCGAGTCGGACTCGTACATGAAGGGTTCCGTACCCCCGTACAATGTTTTAAAAACGCTAAAGAAATACGTTTCTTGTATGACGACCCCCTTTTATTTTTAACTTTGTTTTATTTTTAGTATTTTTTGTTATAGCGGCCATAATAATACATAATCTGTGAAAATTTCAAGTATCTAGTTAATGTTATTATAAAGATCTAGCTAAAAAGGCTGAAAAAACACGTTTTTTGTATGACGAACCCCTTTAATTTTTAACTTTTTTTTTTTTTGGTATTTGTTGTTATAGCGGCCACGGTATATAATCGGTGAACATTTCAAGTGTCTAGCTGTTACGGTTCAAGAGATAGAGCCCTGTGACAGACGGACAGACGGACAGACAGCGGAGTCTCAGTAATAGGGTCCCGTTTGTACCCTTTGGGTACGGAACCCTAAAAAAAGAAGATTTTGTAATAAAATCATAATACAATCTTGTTTAAAATGCGGTCACAGTCGCTGACACTTGCAATATCTGAAAATATCAAATCTATTACCTTTATTATAAAATAGTCTCAATAGTTCAAAATATTTAGTATTTTGGGACAAAAATTCCCGTTTTAGAGCTATAAGTTGGACTAGCTTTCTAGTTCTACTGGGAGTCATATCATTTTATGGAGTTTTGCAATTTTATAAATTTTTGTTGAAGTCACTGTAGCTTACGAGTACTTTAAAACGGTTTAAAATTTATAAACACATACAATTTTACTTTTATTATAAATATAGACAAACCATTGATAGTGGTTTGTAACCAACAAGTAGAAAATAACCGAACAAGTACATAACTTGGTTTTTTATTTGTTTATAATTATACAATAATACATAAATAAATTAAACTAAAACTAAAATTTAAAAAAAATAAATTAAAATAAAAAATTTCGAACAATAATTTAGCATACATCAAAACAATGTAGGTACAACCCGAGGATTAAGGCCCTGAGGGATAGCTTAATCCTGCAAATTATAGTGAGTTTGGATCAGAAACTATGAGTACTCTAGCAACGTATTATGAAAATTATTCATTGACACAAAATCTCATCACCAGCCCATTAGATGGATTATTGAACAATATTGTAAACATATATTTTTTTCTTTTTTCTAACTAATAAAAACTACAAAGATACAGCGAATTCAAGTTTTCGCTTCGTTACGAGTTGGTACAATTTTGTCTGAGAGGTGACGATACAGCCGAGACAATCCCGGAAGCTAGACGCTTTGTAATATTGTATTTCTTTAAGTTAAATTTTTTATTAGTTTTGGACAATCTAATGGGCAGAATAAACAGAATAATATTTTTCAGACCCAGTCATCCATATCCATATCTGGGCAAGCTAATGATTTCCAGTTGGAAAGCAACTGCAATCAGCGTTTTTCCTGTGTTCTAAGTCAAGAAACCTGACCACCTGGCTGGCAGATGTCCTAGTTTTCCATAAGTCTACAGGCTCTATGTACCCCGTCTACTGCCACTTCAATGAGATAATCCTCTCAGTAACTAGCCTTAGCTTACGTAATGTTCTTTTTATAAAGAAGAACTTTATCAAGTTGGTTAAATTAGAAGAGGCAAAACACTCGGTGTACACCGAATTAAACTTTATCCTTATCCACACGTTTAACAGATTATATTAATAAGTAGGTGCATCCTGTGCTATATTTGTGCATTTATTTTAGTTTGTTTCTCAACCGGCTACATCCGGGCACAACCGGCTTCCACCGGATCCAACCGGATCGCTCGTAAATCTATCCACGTTTATTACACAGATTTTATTAAGATGCAGCCTGACGCGCCGCCTATCGCGTCAGCTTTAATATATGCTCCGAAAGTTTTAAAGGGAAATTGAATATTCAAACGTTTATTCTGAAGCTAGGTAACTTGTATTACGTAGACTTAGTTGATAGGTATTCTTATTATACAACGTGGAAGGGACATACCCGTAATAAATAAAACCACGGTCCATACTAGATCTTTATAGTATAATGAAATTAAAATAGCAGCCAAAGAACAAAAAAAAATTTGGCATTTCCATACAAAAGTGTGCAGCCGCCCGGGCAATTTGTATGGGAATGACGAATTTTTTTTTTGGTTTTTTGACTGTTATTTTGATTTCATTATACTTTAGTGATCTATTATAGCCCGTGTTTTGATTTATTACGGGTATGTCCCTTCCGCGTTGTATATTATCCTAACATCTACTTATATATTAAAACGAATGTGAGAACTCCATAATTAATTCAAACGGTTCGGTCAGCACTGAGTGGACAGTGAAATCGTCGGGTCGCCGTTTCTGGCACTCGCCCTGAAGATGATCGTCTCAATCGATCGAAACCTGGTCGGCCTTTTCCGACTATATTACGTGATTCACCCGTTTTAAATTAATGATGTACTTATATTATTGAAAGAACGACCAGAGTCAACTTGTAAAATCTTGCGTTTGTGTGTATGTATGTCTGTTCGACGAAATTTTCTGTTCTACATACACTTTCCTATATTATTTATTTTACTCTTTATTGCACACAATTAAACAAATGAGACACACATGGGAATTGTTTTTTGATATTATGTTTTTAACCATTGATCAAATATGTGTTGAAAAAAATGTTAAGTTATTAACTCTGAATATTAGCAACTTAATTTTGAGAAAGTTTGTCTAAAGTTTTTTTTACGGCGAAATATAATTTAGTCCAGTATTTCTTTTTCATAATATCTTTTTTTTACACAAAACTAAATAATGAAACGGAATCATAAAAATTGACGTTGAAATAATTTAGAGAGTGTTTATATAAGGTAGGTGGTCTCGTTTGAAATGGATCATTCCACTTTTAGGGTACCATATTGAGAAAATGAAACCAAGAATATTGAGGGAAGCTATTGTGCCCAGTTATTTATTTCGGTGACTTGTCAAGAGGGTACCATTGTATATTGATAGATATTTTATATCATATTCGATGATGTTAATGTCTGGCTAAAAGTATGCAAAGTATCAACTGTTTTTATTGTATCATCATCATTTCCTTTCCAAGGATTACTTAATACTTTTTTTTTAATAATAAACGAATTGATACTTCCCGTCGTATGAGAAGCGTTACTAACCGCCTTTGTGTTTTATGAACCTTTTCGCTTTCGGTTTTTTTACATACAGATACACTATCACGTCAGACAGACAGAGCTTAGGACGGTAAGGCCTTTTCTAGCGTTTTGGTGGCCATAAAGGTGGAAAAGGGAAATCATAATAGTGATGGGTTGCTAACCGCATCGCCTATTGATATGATTAAGACTCTCGCCCATTCCCTCTATCTACTTTTACAATCTGCACGGGAAGAAAAGCAGCTTGTACATTCTATGTTTCTTTTTTCTTCCAGACCAGCTAAAAAGATATTTCAGTTTTTTTACGTAGGTGATATAATA
Organism: Acrobasis repandana; assembly: GCA_963576875.1. NCBI lineage: Eukaryota > Metazoa > Arthropoda > Insecta > Lepidoptera > Pyralidae > Acrobasis > Acrobasis repandana. The sequence continues at coordinate 493,689 of OY756230.1, read as the reverse complement.
ATTAATACCTAGGTAATATAAAATTTAATAGCTAATAGCTTGAAAATAGCGCATCTTGACATTCCTAATAATAAAAGCGGTTCAGCAAGTGGACTTTACTGAAATTATAATGACGTACCATAGATGATATATCATTTAGGTTTTTTCTAGGTTAAGAATAGAACCTACAGAGCATTGAAATCCGACTCGCCCTTCACTGATTTTTTTTTGCATAAGGTGTGGCACGACGATCTCTGCAAATAATGTTTTTGAGAAAGAGGGAACTATGTGTCTTACTATAATATGACTATCTCTATGGTTAAAAAATATACGGAACTAATAATGAATAGAATTTGAACTCACTCTTGACGGGATTTATTTTTTGCACGGTAGGGCGGAGGGAGCGAGGGGCACGGGGCACAGGGGCGGCATGACGATAAATCGCGGCGATCCTCTGCAAACAATGTTTTTGAACGATATTAATGGTCTCTCCCCGAGGATTTCCCCCGATATCATCTCTGTCATTCTTATTCTTTTGACGACTACGAAATAAAGTGAAATAATTCTCAAGTTCCATTCCAAAGGGTTTTTGCTTCAATTTATCTAGTTTCCCGGCGCGGTCTGCTGGCATATTAATTTCCTAGGACAATGGATTATTTTTGGCTTGACAGATTGTTGCCAATTGTTTTTCGGTATTAGATTTTACAATTTAACTTTGCGAAAATACAAATTTATTTTAAAGCACTTATACGACATTCTTATTTAAACAATCCTGAAACTCAAATTCTCCTTCGATGATTATACTCTTACAATTTTTTTTTCACTTTGCTATTATTAAAATTTTACGTAAAGTATTGTGAGCAACATGTTATTTTAAAGTAGGTAGTTCTTTTTTAATTTACTAAGAAATAATCAAATTCTTATTCAGAAACCTATTGACCTGTAAGCTGTCCATAATATTTAATAAATAATAGTGTTTAATATAGAAGGCTGCCAATGGTGATGATGATGATATGACCTCTGCGCCCAGTGCCACATGCCTTTTTTCGCCTTTTTTATAGCCTTAGGCTTCGTTTATCTCGTAAGAGATTTAGGCTTGCATACATACTAAGTATATAACTAACTCTCTCTTGCACTTGTCTTGAGCGCACAGATGGTAAGGGTAACACTAGCGCGTCTGAAGCTCACACTTGAGTGTAAGATCAGCAAACAATGGTAACACTTCAACTGACATTAATTCGCTCTCATAACCCGACGTTTGCGAACTCTCAGCCAGAAGCAACCAGTAGGAAGATATTAAACAGTGGCTAAAGGAAAAACGTGAATATACTTGTAAAAAAATTAAAGTAGGTAACTGCCGAGTAAAATACCGTTACTGAATTACTTTACCTATTTATTATTTACACACAATATTTTCACATCAGATTTTCAGATATTGGTTACCAAATTTGAAATATTATTTTTGTAAACTGACAGAATATGACAAAGACCCTCTGGCGAGTTTGTAACCTATATATACTGTGTTAATGAGTTTCTTTCGGCGTTTCTTCTCGGCAGTGGTCGTTCAGAAACACACATATCGGTAGCTTTTCTTTAAAATAACTAGTTAATAACTTAAATATTTAGAAGCATTATACGTTATATTCAGTTATACTTATTAAACTTATTGAGTTGTAAAAGGGCCTACAAAGGCTTTGGCCTTTGTACTGAATAAACATTGATATTTATTTTAATTTATTGTTTACAAATTTTGAAACAAACAACTTATTTACATAGATATGTAACTGTAAGTCCATAATATCGTAATTTTAATAAATATTTGTAAAAAAATATACTTCCTATTGGTTTCAGCTTCTAATGACTGGTCAGACGACTATAGAATGGTTGCTTACAATCGGTCATTTTCAATTGCCTGACACAATATCGATATTACTACATTTTATAAGCGCTATTTATCGTTAATAGTATATCTGTTACCGGGTTATTTCTCCTTTCCACGTTGTAAAGTTCATGTCTCACTCAACTCTACAACTCCACAGCAGTCAAGTCACGTGCGCCTTTGTTTCTGCGTTTTTAGGATCCCAACCAAATCGGGTTCCGTAATGATGTATATTTCTTTGCCTCAAAGGAAACATTGGCCAAGTTCAAACTCCCGGAAATATTTTAGCCATATTTATACAGTTTCTGTTCTTATTTAATATTTTCTTTGTTATTTATTTGGCTTTGTGTTATTTTTTCATTATTTTTTATTATTGGGATGTCTGGGATTTTTTTATATTTTTTTGTGAAACAGTAATCATATTTGAAGATGCTAACAGTGGGGGACTCTTAATGGTGTTTTTAAGTTTATTGGGAAATGTTGTTGAGTATCATTGGCTGTAAATCATAATTAATTAATATTCAGCTAAAAGTCTTGTGTAAAACTTGTTTAATTTTTACACAAGACCTTAAGCTAAATATTTTTGTTCACTAAATTAGGAATTCATGTAGATGTCCGCTCAATTACACCTACAATTTACATCGAATATTTCACCATTTTTCTAAATGGGACGTTTGATCGAAAGGCGGAAAACGCACACGAGTAAACAATTTTCGGGCGCGTCCACATGACCGACGCGGATTGATCGCTAGTTTGGCTAACAGGCGTTTTATTCAACGCAGTGATATGGTACTTTACATGTTCGTTAGGCGAAACGACGGGGGCGTTTCGATGATGTATTTGTTTGTTGGATGCTATCGCCATTTATCTTTCGGTCCAACATGACTTGCTTCATTGTCTGACAAACGTTCTTGATTTTGGTTTACGAGTATCTAATGTCGTTCGTAATGATTAGTCGAGTTTACATTAAACAAACCAAACCTTTCCTTTCATCTTAGCGCGTTCCCGGTTTCATCTTCAGCTGTGCTGCTTCGGAGCCCTGGGTGCATTCTTCCGCATTTTCTTCTCCAAATATAATATGCATGTCAGTATTCACACATCCTTGCAAAGTGGAGAAGACAGCCGAAACGATTTGGTTATAGTTGTATGACTGGCCGCCTTCCTGACATCGACCCCGTGATTTTCCCTTATCTATTTATTTGTTTATTATTATTACACAGCAGGTCAACTCTTTCTTAATGACATATATTTTCTTTTAATATGGTAATTAGCAAGTGCATAACCTATTTCTTCTTGACTTTCCTTTCCAACTTATAAAGTAATGCATCCATTTAGCAAACAACGCACGTACGACGCGTCGCGTCTCGTTTACTTATTCGTAATTAGTTCCCGCAAGTATCCCGTTTCCGGACTTACTTAGTTTGTTAGTAAAATAAAGTTTCATTTTTTGCCGTACCTTAAGGTGTGTGCACCACAGTTAGAAATCAGTACTTCAGCATTGTCATCATCATCAACAGCTTTCAGGTACCCTGTAAAGTATAAGCCTCCTTTTGTCTGCGCTATGTTGCTCTGTCTTTGGCCAGCGCACTCCAGTTCTTCCCAGCAACTTGCCTGATGTTACCGACCCGACCTAGCCGCCGGACGTTTTTTCCTATGTCTCATTTCTGGGAGACCATACGGTGTCGTTTCAATTGAATCGAATCAGTAGTTATTCTGAAACAAAACTTTACAAGTAGGCAAAGGAATGCCTCAGTTTGTATTACTCCGGACCGGAATCCGAGGTAACGCTGCTTTTCTGGCATCCCCTTTCGGGAATTTTTGAAATGGGGGCTTACTTACTAGGGTTTACATACTTACTAAAACTAATTACAGTGTTACTAAAACTAAAATTAAAAATTTATTGACATCTACATACTAGGGTGATGCAGTAGGATTATGTTGCTATAGAACCTTAACAACTGCTTTACTTATGAGTATTTGCTAAGACATCCATTAGGCTCAATTTACATTGCCGCGGTATGAAGGCAATATATTAATTGATTCTATTTCTCCCCCAATAAAAAATTAGGATCTACTAAAAATTTTACTTGAATTTTGTGCAAATTTTCGGTGTTTTTAAAATCGGTTGAAAAAAGCGACCTGTTGGCAGGAGTAGACGGCGGACAAAAGCATTTTTGGCCAATCTCGAAACGAAGACCCTTCGCTCGCTTGGTCAATAATCCATGTACCTACCACTTTCTTGGAATATGCCTGATAGGCAAATTACTCATCATATCAGCCACAGGAAGTCCACTGCGGGACATAGGCCTCCCCCAAGGATTTCCAAAACGGCCGATCGGAAGCGGCCTGCATCTAGCGTTTTCCTGCAACCTTGCTCAGATCGTCTGACCACCTAGCAGGTGGGTGTCCTACGCTGCGCTTGCCGGCACGTGGCCGGAATTTGAGAATCTTTCTGCCCCATCGGCCATCGGTTCTTCGCGCTATGTGCCCCGCCCACTGCCACTTCAATGAGCTAATCCGCTGGGCTATGTCTGTGACCTTTGTTCTTCTACAAATCTCCTCATTTCTGATTCAATCACGTAAAGAAACACCTAGCATAGCCCTCTCCATAGCCCGTTGAGCGACCTTGAGCCTTCTTATAAGACCCATAGTAAGGGCCACGTTTCATTACTGGTAACACACATTGATTAAGCACTTTCGTCTTGAGGCACTAGGGTATTTTGGACGAGAAGACACTGCGTAACTTCCCGAACGCTGCCCAGCCGAGTCGGATTCGTCGAAAGACCTCTTCCTCGAAGCTGGAACTTCCTGCCTGGATCAATTGACCCAGGTAGATATACTGGTCTACAAATTCGAGGGTGGAGCTCCCAACAGTCACAGGTAAAGGCGTTAAGTGCATGTTTTACATGACCTTCGTCTTGTCAATGTTCATTTTCAGGCTAACCTGTTAGGAAACTCGATTTAGGTCTTCAAGCATCGTACTTAAGTCCTCCATCGATTCTGCCATGACAACGATATCATCGGCAAATCGAAGGTGAGTGATATACTTGCAATTGATGTTAATGCTCAGTCCTTTCCATTCTAGAAGCTTGAAGGCATCTTTCAGAGCAGCGGTAAACAGTTTTGGAGATATGACATCTCCCTGTCTCACGCCTCTTTGCAATGGAGCCTTCGTACTGAGCTCCTGTACTCGGATCTACATAGTGGCTTTGTTGTATAAACACTTCAACACCTCGATATACCGATAGTCAATACGGCACCGCTGGAGAGAAAAAAGGCAAATTACTAAATACTTAAATTTTTTTTAAAACATTTGAAATAAATGTGTATTCGTAAAAAAAATAAGAATTAATTTTACATAATCACCTACAAACATTATCACCACAGCAAATTAACTAAGAAAATAAACTCTTAAAACTGTATAAGTAGGTAATATCTTGTGAAATAAAATTAGAGTTATTCCTTGAGACTGAAATCTCTAAGTGCTGAGATGCCATCTTAACATTCCTTAATTACGACGTTAAGGCGACGAAACTTTTCATTTTTATCTCAGCTTTAATTAAATTCAATTTCCTGGAGAGCAAGTATATAATTTTATAATTAGGTACTTCCTGGTCATAACTACGGAATGATTCTGTCTAATGAAGTTTTTTTAATATCCGGGAATGTTTCCGTGAACGCGTGTGAATCTGTTATACATTTGTTTCAATCTGAATGAAAAAAACATTTATGAAAAAGAAACAAGTTAAGATGTTAGGCCTTGGAGGTCTGAAAGGTATATAAATAAACATTTTCTAATAAACTGCCGCCTTTTTACCCACCTTTAAAAAAGGAGAAGGTTATCAATTTAACCCGTATGTTGTTTTTGTATTTATGTATGTTACGCAATTTCTTCGCCAATTGTGAAATGATATTGATAATTCTTTTTTATTTGAAAGTTTCAACCAGCGAGTGGGTCTAATATAATTTTTTTGAAGACAAGAAGAAGAAAATTGGAGATATGCAAGAAATAAAATGAAATCGTCTTGTTTGTTAAAATAATTAAAGTTTGTTTACACATTTTATCAGCGTGTTCTGTGCCTAGAATTGATGTTATCAATTTTATTTTGTGGCTCAAAATTTTTATCGAATAGGTTCAAATGTATGAAAGTATGTTTTAAAAGGTTGCAAGATAATTGTTGACGCAGCTCGCTTACAAATCTTACGGGGAGGCCTTAATCCGGCAGTGGACTTCATTCTTCTAAAGATATTTAAAGCGCCTTTAAAAAATATAATGATTGATTTACTGTACATATCTTATTAAGGACGATATTTGAGAACGAACGTACACCGTGTAACATATAAAACATAGTAAAGTAACGACATGCTTAAAACGAGGAACTGAATACTAAACACCCTAATAAAAGACTCGTGCAAATAATAAATGAATGTGAACAACTTCGCTGGTCAAGTTACAAAGGCGGGCAAAGATAGCAGACTATCAATTTACAAGAGCCTCGCCAGACAAACCACTTCACCGAATACAAGCAAAAACACTATAAAGAAAACCCTTCCTAAAAACCAACATACATTATCACCCAAACGCGATGCTAAACTCTACACAATAAGAACTATTTTCACGTAAACTTAGCACTCTTACACTCGCGGTCAAATAAAACAAACGAGCCAAATAAAAGTAAATTCACTTCGTTAAAGCAAATTTACATTTTTCTCCCCGCCTTTATTTCATTATTTCTCTTTTCACCGGTCAGGTAGACGCGGCTTTTTGTATCGGAAAAATTGTAAATCTTATTCAATATTATTGGAACACTGTTTTATTTTTGCGAAACGATCTTTTTATTAACTTAAAATAAGCTCCTTGTCATCTCGTTTTGATGTGACACGAAGCGTAAATTTAAAAAAAATATATATATTTGTTGCCGCTTAAAATGTTTGCACAGAGTTTCCTGGCTTCATTTTCGTTTTTACAACGTTGATGTAAGTATTATAAGAACATGATCAGATTTTCTTTACTCGAAATATTTTTCCTAAAAATTCAGTTTAAAACATAAAAGTGTTTCACGAAAATATAATCTTAAGGGCCAGCGTCCAATTTTCTTGTTTATTAGAACAACGTTGAAGCTCAAAGCAAAGAAAGTGAAAAAGTGAATTATTTGTTTTACTAAAGAAGTGCATGTATGAAACTATATAGTTGCAATTACCAGTTATTAGAGTCTTTTGTAGACTCAATATATTTCATGGCTGCTGGGCTGGAAGAAAAAATAAAACTAAGTATGTACCAGTTGTATCTCTTTCTGCGCAGATCGTAGAAGCCGATCGAAGGAATGGGCTAAAATGCTAATAATAGCAATAGGCGATGCGGCACTATCTTAATTCCTTGTTTTTACTTTCTCGCCCATCATCGCACAAAAAAAGACTAAAATTTTGTCTGCTAAGAGCCGCAAGACCTGAAATGCTCTGTCTGCCCCATCAGAATTGAACATGTGATAATGTACTAACAAATATTGAATTGCTGGCCATGAGCAGGGCTGCTTATGGTCAGTGATTAAACGCTTGGTGTCCCATACGTGCTTTGCCGATAGGCAAAAATATATTTTATGAGCATCATCCTCGTCATCTTTCTCGGCTTCTCCCTATTTGGAGTCCACTCTGTATGCCAACTCCCTCCATCCTCCATTTCTATCATTTACAATATTGTACTAATTCTAACACTCTCCATCATATCTCGCTTCACACATTCCCCCCACGTCTTTCTAATGTGCGCTGGAGAAAACTTCTGCTATTATCTTTGTAATCTCTTAGGCATCCTTGGTTTAAATCTTAAGGCATATATATTTATAACGAGATGTCAAATCAGCAAGCTATAGATTGTCGTCATAGGGCACACAAAGAACGTGCATCTATCGCTAGCCTATGGTGTTGTTCTATAAACACATCTTTACTTTACTTAATTTATGGCTCCGGCGTATACGAAAAGCCCTTATTAGCCAAATTGTCGGTTGGCTTTGAGCTTGATCACGTGCCCGTCCAAATTGATCTCATTTTTAAAATGGTTCGTAAATGCTTACGTGATGCTAATTTGATTTCTTCTTTGAACTTTAGAAGGCTGAGCTTTATCACGTTTATAGAGTGCGATATTTTATTAAATGTGTTTATTTTGCTTCTTTATTCTATTCATAAGCAAAAAAAAATTGACGATAATATAAATTCTTGTTATCTTAATTCTGTGTTTATTGGCGAGGATTGGCATAGGATTAATATAAAATTAATATTTCGTTACACACAATATGAAAAAGGGTCCCAAGATAAACCCTTGTGGTACACCAGTTGTTTTATAGGTTAAACCCATCCTAATCAAAAGTTTAATCTAATAAACCACTTTTTTAAGTTGTTGTTTAAGTCATTTTATAGGTTGAACCTAAGGATTAGGATTACTGATTTTATATTTCGGCTACTCAAATAAAAGTTAACCTATATCAAGATAACTTTGATGACATCCTTAAGTTCTATTTATTTAACTTTAGTTTTTGTTTTTCACACAATCAAATGCTTTAAAATGTCACGAAAATACCAATTATGTCTTGTTAACTTACAAATAGCTAAACATGAAGTATCTATAGGTACAATATTCTGACAAGCCATGGCTGTCGGTCGATTACAAAGGCTTATGTGCGAGCTAAGAAGCAATATTAATAAGCAATTATTTGTGCATTATGCGTGTATAAGCAGGAATAACAGAGGCCTTAAGAGAATACCCTGAAAGACACCTCTACAGATTTTTTCAGATGATTGAATGGTATTTCAGCGTGTTTTTAGGGTTCCGTACCCAAAGGGTGCAAACGGGACCCTATTACTGAGACTCCGCTGTCTGTCCGTCTATCTCTTGAACCGTAATAGCTAGACACTTGAAATTTTCACCGATTATGTATTACTGTGACCATTATAACAACATATACTGAAAATAAAAAAAGTTAAAAATTAAAGGGGGTCGCAATACAAAAAACGTGTTTTTTCAGCGTTTTTAACTAGATCTTTATAATGGCATTAACTAGATACTTGAGATTTTCACAGATTATGTATTACTATGCCGCTATAACAACAAATACTAAAAATAAAAAAAGTTAAAAATTAAAAGGGGTCGTCATACAAAATACGTGTTTTTTTAAGCGTTTTAAAACATTGTACGGAGGTACGGAACTCTTAATGTACGAGTCCGACTCGCACTTGCCCGGTTATTTTAAATCGGCTATTGAATTTTATAATAAATTAAATTTTACAACATGTGTTTGATAAATTTTTCATTCCAGTTTTTAATAAAAATGTTTCGTCATTTAGACAATTAAATGCCTTTTAGAGTTTAACGCAATCTGTTAGCATACAAATGTGTTGTAGAGGGTAAACATACTCATTATAAACAGTTTTTAAAATGGTAAAAAAATATTATAAACAAGAACATAAAAAATTACGTGTTTTTTCCTAACATTTTCTCTGATAAATACATAACATTTTCCTAACAAATGCCAAGTTGTGACAAACCTCTAAGTATAATATTATAATAAGTAGTTAGTTAGTAATTAGTTTGGAAAATCCAAAAGTGCACGCCTCATAATCTATTTTTTTTTATACAGTGGTATATTAGTTTTTTATAAATTATAATTAAACGACAGTACTTAGAACGCTAATATTAACTAGGAATCAGCACAGTGTAATACTTTATATATTAAAAACAAAAGTATTCCGGTAAGATGAATTTTTCGACCAATTTCTCTGCCACATACATGGTCACATAAACACAGACTCACGGACGTCCAAGAATGATTAGTTTTAATGTTATTATTTATTATATTAAACAAATTAATTGTTTATAAAATGTACCATATGTGCTAGACAGATTATTTAACTTCATATTAGTGCACTCATATTATCCTGTAAGTGTTATATTAAAAAAAAAAGTCATTTAAGTTTCGAAAGACTGGGTTTTTTGACATGTCGAGAGTAGAGCACTAACCTCAACGCTCCGCTTATGAGGCGTGCAACTAACCTCAACGCTCCGCTTATGAGGCGTGCAATAACCTCAACGCTCCGCTTATGAGGCGTGCAATAACCTCAACGCTCCGCTTATGAGGCGTGCAATAACCTCAACGCTCCGCTTATGAGGCGTGCAATAACCTCAACGCTCCGCTTATGAGGCGTGCAATAAGGCTGTCTGTATGGCTTATGTCCGAGCTCAGCAGCAGTATTAATATGCAATTGATAGTTTATTATTCTCTACAGCCGGCTAAACAGCTTGATGGATTATAGCTTGAGAGGTGTCGTTAGATTTGTCCTAACTCTGAGAGTGACACTGGGTATATCAAAAATTTAAATAATCCAAAATGGCGGAATTTTGCGCCAAATTATGTGTTTTCAAAAAAAAATTATTTTTTTAGATATATTATTAATCTTCAGGGATATGTCCACCGTTTGTAAAATTGCCTTTGTTATTTTATTATGTGTAACTATCGCTGATGTACAATAAAGTTTTTCTAAATAAATAAATATATACAAACTGGTAGATAATGCATAGCGTTAAGTTTGACCCATTGTAATCAATCAAATATGAGATTGTGGTCAATAAACTTAAATAAATAAAAATAAAAATACAACTTTTATGTTGGCAGTCGGGTTTTTTGTTTTTATACGAGTAATTACTTGTTTGCTTAATGGTAAATAGAACCAAGGTTCGCAAGACTTAAATAGCAACACTAACACCTAGAAAGAAGAACATTATTGACTAATTATCCAATAATAAATAAGGTCCTTTTTTTAGTTTAAAAATAGAATATTCTGAACATTGATACTTATGGGTAGCATCATATCCATACATACCTTTATATTAAAACCATTAAAACAGTAGATATCGCGTGTCTGATAATCTAGTAATTTTATCAAAAAAGTCATGAAAATTGCAGAACACAAAAAAGATTTATATTTTTTTTGTCGGTTTGCTTGTTTGCACGCTAATCTCTGCAAAATACTAAACGAATTTTAAACGGGGTTTTTTAGCTTCTTTTTAGCAATAGAATCTCCGGCCAGATTAGATAAGTTTGATAATGGCCTTTTTCAAATTGTAGGGTCTTGGATGTTTATCTATATATGTATTTATTTATCATAAAATATAGTATTGTTTTGTACTCTTATGTGGTATTGTTGAGTTAGTATCCCATAACACAAGTACTTCATTACTTTGGGACTAGCCTATTTTGACTGGACTATTTCATATGTCCATATATATTTTATTTATTTATTATATTTATAAATGGTCCTCGTAGAGCAGACCCTAAAACAGAACTTCGATTAATGTCCGTCATTATTACACATGATCGTGTTGGGCCGCAGCCAAATACTTGGAAATGAGTCATCTTGTCCGCCGGTGACGTCATTAATACTATACTGCCTTTGAAGGTAGAGAAACCGATTTGCGTTGTCGCCAGGTAGTTTAAAGAATATCTATAGTTATATATTATATTATTATACATACAACGTGTAGCAAAAAGGGGGTATCAACTCGAAAGGGAGTTAACGTACTAACCAATGTAAACAACTTTTACTATAGAACCATCCCTGAAATCACGAAAATCCCGTAGTAAAAGTTGCTCATATTGATTAGTATGTTTACTCCCTTTCGGGTTGAGACCCCCCTTTTGTTACACGTTGCATACATATATCTGTAGCTACATTAATTCCTCATATTCAAAGGACCGAATCATTTTGCATGATTTGCAGGATTATTTTTGTATACAATCGCAAAGCTTCGCCTCAACTTTGTTTTATAAGTAAAAACTTAGAAAAAATGGGTAACATAAGCATTGATCACCCTAACCAGGAGTCAAATCCAGGACTTCTAAGTGAAGTGAGATTAATGCATTTATACATACACTATCTATCACGTCTTTATCCCTAATGGGGCTGACAGAGCATTTTGTGTCTTGTGACCCTAAGCAGACAAAGCCCAGGGTCGCTAGATCCAAATGGCTAATTTATGCTTGATGGTGATGGAAGAGAGAGTAGAAAACGGAAAGAAAATAATGATGGGTTGCTAGGCTAGCCCTGGGAAGATAAACCAGCTGGCACATTCTAAGTTTTTTATTTTGTTTATGATTAATGAATATAGTAAACGAAAATGTTAATTTTTTGCGTCCTACCTATCAATCTGTATTCATCCTCAAAATCAAAGTAGGTTAAATCGCACGTAAGTACCTATTAAAATGGAATCAAATCATATCTTCCCCTATCTTTGCTATCAGGCAATATTCCGTATAATCGGATTGGCATAAAGTCGATATTTGTCTAAGATAAACTAAAGCTATTACACTACCCGTTTGCATAGGCCCTCGGTTTCGTAATGAGCTTAGTCTCGTGACGGCTAATCTGATTTGGCCGTTTAGCCTATCTATTGTTCCGCCTAATGTTGATTTTACGCTGTGTTAGCTGGTGCTTTAGTGGGGCAATTATGTATATATTAAAATCTTAGAAGGGATAAGATTTGTTTGAATATCGCATTTTTCGCCGATATTCACCTATGTTTACATTAGTGTTGGGCCTGAAGAGTCAGAATATACATAATAGGTACATACTTAATTTCAAATTTTTTTTAGCAATTCCGACATTCTGAAAATCTCTAATAATATTGCGTTGTTTGTGCATGTATCTGAGTGTATATTATTTTTTTATAGAAAGAAAAATAAATAGATGTACTATTAATAGTTACTAATACTAAATTCATAAAAATACAGCTTTCCTAAGTCAGTCATATAAGTAATGAGTATGCTTTCAATTTAAATCAGTAAATTTGTACTCTAGAGGTATGTAGGTATAACTTATTTAAGGTTTTTTATTAAAAACCTCTAACTGTTTACTCGCGAGTCATCATCTCTCAACAACTCATCTCAGCAACCACTTGCCTGATTTTGCTCATGTGCAACTTGAAAACTGTATAGTTTTTTATACTGATGAATGAGTACCTCGTTGTCTTTCTTTTCGAGTAATTCTAAGAGCTAACAAGTACGAGTGAAAAAGCCAAAATGGCTGAAAAGCTAAGCTGGGCTAGGACATTTGTTTTTTTTTCTTTGAGTTTAGGCGGCAAATACTGCAGCATTTTTACACTCAATTACTCTAATGACTGAGTGAATAAGTAAACTTTATTATTTTGGAGTAATTTTAAAATAAACGAGTACGACTGAAAGAGCCAAAATCCTAAAAAATTAAGCTGGACTCCCAGAAAGAAATGTACATACCACAGGACATTTTGTTAGGCTAGCGTAGGTGACAAATATTGCAGAATTTTACACTCCTGAATGATTAGTCGTCTTTCTTTTAGAGTAATAACTGTGTTACGTACTACCTAAGAGTTAACAACTACGGGTAAAGAGGCAAAATGGCTGAGAAGCTAAACAGGGCGGATTGGGAGGCCGCCAAGCGATGAATGAAATAACCCAGCAACAGTGACATCGGCCATAAGACATTTTGTTAGACTTAGAGTGTAGGCGGCAAATATTGCAGCATTTTATACTCAATCACTCTTATGACTGAGTGAATGAGTAGTCTTCTTTCTTTTCGAGTAATTCAAAGAGTTAACAAGAACGGATGAAAGAGCCAAATTGTCTGAAAAGCTAAGCTGGGCGGCCGCTAAGAGATAAACAAAATGACCTGGCAATAATGACATCGACAATGAGAGTATAGGCAGTAACTACTGTAGCATTTTATACAAGAAAGGTGAGGTGTAATTCTTAAAGAACATGCTTGGTCTGTGATATGATAAAAATTGCACAGGAAAGACGTAATATGAAATAAAATATCTGGGTCTCCCATACAAGCAATTTATTGATCCATTTGAGAACCAAAATCTTGTCGGTTAAAGTTAAAGTTAAAAATTCTTGTATACTTCGATCATCTTGATCAAAGTATATAAACAACAGAATGGGGCAGACGGAGCATGTTGGGTGTTGCTTGCTAAGCACACAGAGTCCAGGGCCGTAAGACCCAAAAAATATATTTCAGCTCATTCTTAAAACGCAGTTATAAATATACAAATCTTATTCGTTTATAGATATACCTAATTATCTACCTATTAATAATCAAAACTAACAATAACAATACCTCAAACCCTACATGAGCGTTTCATTAACTTTATTCATCCCTATTATTCCCGCAGTCTATTACGCTACGTTTTTATGCCAGCATCCATCAAATCCGCGTTAACCAATAATGAACAAATAACACGCAGTGATCAATCAATTGTAAGCAAACAGGCTAAGGATGGGAACCGGCGAGACCAACAGCTGAAATATTTGTGTTTGATGTACGAAAAGATTTCTCTCTCTCACTCTTTCATCTCAGCGTATTCCCAGTTGCATCCTCAGCTGAAAATCTGTGGCGTTAAGTTTACCTTCTGTAATTTTAAGCATTTAGTTGTAAGTCTGGCGGAGACCGCGTGAGGAACACCCGCACCCACAAACTGCGAGAGGGTCATCTACGCAGGTACCGTCATGTCTTGTGGTAACCGACAAGTTACGTGGGAAACAAATGTATAGCCACGCTGCTTCCGTCGGGCCCCGGCAGACGTGGTAGACCCAAGAAATGCTGGCTTGACGTCGCCAAGGATGCCAATGATCTTAATTCTAAGGATGCTCAAAACCGTGCTGTGTGAGAGAGTGGAGAAGTAAAAGCTGAAATCGCAGGTTCCGAAACAGCACAGCTGAGGATACGTACAATGAAGCGCTTATGGAAAGTGTATCTATTCCTGTATCATACATTTACTGTGTCAAAACCACTATTTCATTGAAACACATGGATCCACACTCTATCGCTAATCCGCATCTGTCCGAGCTATCAACCAGCATGAGGGTTTGCCGCGCCATTTTGCGATAAATTCATTGAGTGCCTAATTTCGGCGTCCAATATTTCGGCTTTTGTTTCGTGTGTAATCAGGCTAATTACAGGCTGCTAAATGCTGTGGTGATGTATGGATATATGCATGCATGATTCTTTGTATTCAATTATGCATATTGCATTTGATTAGAGCATACATACATACATATTTATTGATTGTTCAATTTTTTTCTTCATCTTAGCGTCTTCCTGGTAGCATCTCAACAGTAACTGTACTTACTACTTTGGAGCTTAAAGTTCGCTTTTTCTTCTCAAAATATAAGTAATATGTGTATGGTGAAGGATGCTGAAGTCGATTGGCTTTACTTTTACAACCGGCCGCCTGTCTAACGTCATCCCTCTTTGTGAATTCATTTGTTATAGAAGCTGAAAGCTGGAAAAATTACCGATTTTTAGGGTTCCGTAGCCAAATGGCAAAAAACGGAACCCTTATGGATGCGTCATATCTGTCTGTCTGTCCGTCTGTATGTCACAGCCACTTTTTTCCGTAACTATAAGAACTATACTGTTGAAACTTGGTAAGTAGAGGTATTCTGTGAATCGCATTAAGATTTTCACACAAAAATAGAAAAAAAAAACAATAAATTTTGGGGGTTCCCCACTTAGAACTGAAACTCAAAATTTTTTTTTCATCAAACCCATACATAATACATGTGGGATCTATGGATAGGTCTTCAAAAATAAAATTGAAGTTTCTTATATAATTTTTTTCTAAACTGAATAGTTTGCTTAGTTTATATAAAGATACTAGGTAGCCAATTTTGTATAGTAAAATCGAAGAAGAAAGTCTAAATTCCGACAGTCCCAAATAAGCTTTCAACTTCTGTTTTTTGTCTAACTTTTACTTTTATTAATTCTATAAATCAATTAGGTAAGCTTCCAAAACAAGTATCGGCAAAAATATTCCTTGAAGCCTCAGCGAAGTCAGGTTGTCATAAAACGGATATTAGTATTATTTTTTCATTTGCATAATGTTATTACTTTGGAAATACCCCTCGTTAACAAAATACTTCAATATTTCAGCGTCGGATAAATGAAATTCTGGCAAAGCTTTACATAAAAACTTATTACATCGAAATGAATCCATCTTTTAAATTGATGGTTGTAAAACAAAGATATTGTTATGATTCGGCTTGGTATTGTTTGATTTAACCCTTTGTTTGACTGGCTCAAAGGATATAGTTCAAAGGGTTCTTTAATTAGTCGATAGGTTCGGTTAGATGGATGTGCACGAAGCGTTCACCAATTTCGTTTCTGTCATTGATTAAAGCAGCGAAAATATTTTAATTAACGCCGGCCTTGATTGACATTTGAATTCGTTTTGGAGTTAAAATATTTTGATTGATGAAATATTGTTAAAATAAAATTAATATTTTTATAGCGAGGGATAGCATACTATGTTGCTTTTTGGATTTAAAATAAACTACACTTTAACAGTTAGATTGTTGTTCTAAAGAACGAGGATTTAATTATAAATAAATTACACTGAAGACTCGTCAACCTTCTTTGGGAATTCGGTTGTTGTACAAGATACCTGCAGATATATTGTTAGGTATTTATCCCTAACGGGGTTGA
This sequence comes from Acrobasis repandana, assembly GCA_963576875.1. Lineage (NCBI taxonomy): Eukaryota > Metazoa > Arthropoda > Insecta > Lepidoptera > Pyralidae > Acrobasis > Acrobasis repandana. The sequence goes on along the minus strand of OY756230.1, from coordinate 477,326 downwards.
CAAAACCTAGGGCTGCAAGACGCAAAGGCCACTCTTAGCGTGAAGGATGAAATGGTGAATCAATACAGTAATGGGCTGCAGGCCGCAACGTCTATTCTGAATAATAGTCACTTTGTGCTCAAAACAAAGTGAGTATTATTAAGAGATATTATAGATATCCTATGATAATAAAGATATTTTGAATTTTGAATTTCTTATGATTCAGATTCTCGCCCATTCCCTCGATCGTTTTTTACGATCTGCACAAGAAGGGCAGCTGGTACATTTTAGGATTTTTCTCTTCTTTCAGACCAGCATGGAAGAATGTAAGATGGTTTAGCTAAGTCCGTTAATCGCCTTTGAGACGTCCTCAAGAGATTTTTTAATGGAACATATCACGCAGATTGAGTTAGCCCCAAAGTAAGTTCGAGACTTGTGTTATAAGATACCAACTATAAGCATGTTTATTTTTGATATCATACTAAATTTTTTTATTTTTTTTTATTTTAAGATTTTTTATTGATATTGTATAAAATAAAATTTACAAATAAAATAAAATTTACAAATAAAATAAAATTTACAAATAAAAAAGAGACTCCAACGCCTCGCCGCGAGGCAGGGTACCCAAAAGGCTGGCAGCATTACCCCTCTGCACCGCGATAGAAATCCTTTGTGCAAAGTAGCTGCCCGCCCTTGGATCGCCCGTGACATCGCGGAGACGCGTTGAAATCTCAGTCACAAAGGATTTTGTTTCTGGACCCCATGGACCCATCGTCTCTACGGCGAAGGGCACAAAAATATAATTTCCAAGGAGATCTTCATACTTCCTGCGTTTCAGGGCCTCTGCCGAAACAGCCGCACCACCAGCTCGCACAGACGTTGACGCCACATGCGTGGACGCAAGAGTATCCACGCAAGTGGCGTCCCAAATCAGGCATTTGCCCAGCCTCCACGGTATCAGTGACATTCCGTCAGGCCTTTTGCCATCTGATCTCAGTAAACCGCTCGGTTCCAAGATGGCTGGAACGGTTACAGAGACAAAGGCCCTTCGGATGATGTCATTTAATGTACCATGTCGGGATAAACGACCAGCGCTCCTTTGGCAGGCTAATCCGTGGTGGCCCAACTCATTTACTGTTCTACCACAGACACACTGATGGGGCTGATTCACTTTTAAACCTAGTCTAAGTCCCACCGCTAGAGACAAAGTACAATTGTCCAATAAAGTGCCTAAATTAGCGGAAGGAAGCGCCTGCAGCCATAAACCCGATTCCCGCTCGGAAACCGCAATTAATCTAGCGCGATCTGCTGGACTAGTAGCTCCAGAAAGCAGACCTTGTAATGTTTTTCTGCATAAAGGCTCATCCCAACCTCTCTGGTGATGTACATTAGCTGGAAGTGGTACGCCGGGACAGACACTCAGCCAGATATCCAAAGCCCCCGCCAGTCCACAGATCCCCACGGCACCCAATGAAGGGCCTAGAATGTTACCGCATAGAGGACCCGCAGCATGGACTGAGGACAAGAACGCCGGCAAAGAGACCTCCGACACTTTCCTGACTCCCAACCCACCGAAACGGATGGGCAGCGATGCCTGTATCCAAGAGCTATCATCTAGTTGACAGTTTAATATTATTATCAGTGTATCTTTTATAATATTATCTAAGCCTTGAAGGAGGTTATGATATTTGTAAAATTGCGCACATCGTAACACATAAGTAAATTTAGGCACAAAAAGACATGAACGGATAATAGAGAGAGCCATGTGCGCATTTATCTTATGCAAACGCTCAGATGAAGATTGGAAACTACTAATTTGCTCGTTAATGTATGAAGGTATAGATTCATCTAATACTGGGGCCCCGAGCAAACGCAAAGAATCGCTTTCTACAATTTTGATACCAGGAGCTAATGCATTAAACTTAGAAATTATGCCATCTCCAGCTACCGGATCAACGGATGGCTTTATATACAGTTCGCACTTCTCATAATTTAGTTCCAGGCCCATTGCCGCAAAAGAATTTCCCAAAAATTCCAAATCCGCCGCTACTGTAGCAGCGTCACCACCTAAAGTACCATCATCTAGGTACCGAACGTTAAAACAACTGGATAGGGAAGTTATAATAGGATGGATGCCCAGGCTGAAAATGGCGGGACCCAGCGGATCTCCCTGCTGGCATCCCGTGGAGGAATTTACCAGGTGATCTTTGTACACCAGATTTTTGGGAGACGCGTAACACTGCCAGAGGTAGGGATAAATAACTGGTATGTGGTCACTGGTCGCCCTCAACAAGACTCCTCTGTCCAAGGTATTAAAAGCATTTCTGATATCCACTTTGAGTATTACTTCGCCTCCATCCGAATCCAAAAAAGTTCTTGCCGCATGGACTGCGGCCTCGCAACCCCCTTTGATGCCAAACCCCAGTTGCTTTGGTTGAAATGTGTCACTAAGAACAGGAAGCGCGTGTTTACAACAAATTTTTGAAGCAATACGGCGGAAAGTGCTCCCCACTGCGATCGGTCTAATACCCCCGTCTTTTTTCCTCAGGGCTACGAGATTAGCGCCATATAAAAGATCAATGACATCCTCTGATACCAAACCCGAAAGAATTAAGTTTACTAAATTGACCAGGCTACCTAAAAGGCCTCCTCCTACGTCTCCCAAAGAGCATCCAATTAAGTCCTTGAGGTGTTGAGGTGAGACTCCGTCTATTCCTGATGCAGAGCCACTTTTAAAGGATAAGATGGTGCTGCGCATATCCTCTACTGAGGTCCGGAGAGTTGGACTCGAGGAGGAGGGTGGGGCCGGCAGATGTGTTGATGGCATGGGTGGTGGATGCTTCATCTCTAGGGCCTGAAGAGTATCGGCATTATCTGGCGCCAAGACATCGCTCGTAAAAAGCAATTTTGCAGCCCCTCTCAAGTCTCCTTCATTTACTTTTGCTTCTATTCTTTTGATATGGTTTTTACTTTGAGATTTTACAACTGGATTAAAATCATTATTAGATGGAGGGTCAAAACAATTTCTCTTTATTCTTTTAGTCAAAGATGACGCCTCTCCTTGGTTTTTCACGTGTAAAATACGGTATGCAAAAGTAAAAAGTTCTAACCAGCTTTGTTTATCGTTTTTTGTAACCACCAAGTCAATGCACTTTCGAAGAGCAGAAGCCACTGCAAAACGCGCCCCTCTCGGGATCCGTTTGAGTACAGGTACATTGTTTTTTAGGTCACTTAACAATTTCCATAAAGGTTGGTCCTCCGCATCTCCCTCCTGTTCTTCGCCCTGTGAAGTCGGAAATGGATTGTTATTGTCTCCACTAGGACCAGGTATGGAGCCAGGCGAGGCGTGCGTTCGGTGCACCTTTGAAATGTGGATTTTAAGACCCTTTGCTCCTCTGAAAAAGCGAGGCTGAGGACACAGATCACACCTCGTCAATCCATCCTGAGTCTCTGGAGTGCGATCCAGGGCAGGCTGAGACTGCGATACCGTAAGCAACATATTGACAAGCAAGTTTGTATGTAAAATCTAAAAACATGAATATTTTGTGCCCTTCTATTAACCTATAAATATTTTAATATTATTAAATTAAAGAATGAAAATGTATGTTGGGTGTTAAAAAATATTGTGCATTGAATGCTAAACAATAATAATAAAAATCAATAAATAATATTCTAAATATTAAAACCTAACTAATCATCAAAGCATTCACAGCATCCCGGGACGGAAATTACCATAAAATAAATTATAAATTTCCCAATTCTATTTTTAAATGTCAATGTCTATTTTGAAATATAAATATCTATATAAAATTTATATGTTAACAAATGTTGTATACTTATTTCAAAAATTATTAAAGCCAAAGAAATAGAGAATAAAAAAAATACAATCCAATAAATAAATAAATTAAAAAGTTAATACATCAATAAAATATTTAATAGAAATCATACTGTAAAAATTAATATCTCGTTGAGCTGACAAGCTGTAGAAGCATCGTTGATGTAAACGCCAAGCTTATTCACTCCTCGAACAAAATCTCAGAAGCAGTAAAAAAAAATGAATGACTGTTGTGGGGCTCGAACCCTGGTCCCCGATCGCCGCCGTCAAGCTGTGACTATGCCCACTGAGCCATCCACATTGATAACAGCGCGCTGAAATAAGTTGTGTATAGTGTCTGTTGCACCGGAGTGACGTCAGAGTAGGTTAGCAGACGATCAACTCGAACAGCTGATGAGTCACAGACAGCTGACTCACATTGGATCACTGATATATTCACTGCTGCTAACTGTCTGGTTTTTAAAATGATTTTGCTTTTAGTCACTGTTTTAAATTAATTTACGTAACTTTTTTTGCACAGATTTATTCTTCGTGTCACAGAGATCACGGGGATATGTATTAAAACTTAGATGTGTCACTTAAACTATTTTTGAAAATAAAGTAAACAGACGTGTTATAAAGAACCGCCTCTCGGAGCGCGGGGCGGCGGGCCAATCAACCCAACGATACTATATTTTATAAAAAACACAAAAGTAGATAAACATGCAAGACCCAGGTGAATCTGACCGGGGATTGTACTCGAGACCTCTGGTGGGATGACCATTAGGCTACATGACAGAAGTCATGTTGTGGTCATATTCTGAAAGTCACACGGTCAGCAGCCTTATTGTACCAATGAAAATTAAAATCAATTTATCTATTTATTGAATTTATCAATTCAATAAAGAGTTACTTATCGCTTCTATTGTATCTTATGCATGTTAGTATATATGTATAGTTATTATATGTTTAAAAATATATTTGTGTATAAGTATATGTGTTTTTGATTAAATATATTTTATTTAAATCAATTTCAAATCTATCTCAGCACGCGTCACTGCACATAATTTTTTAAACACCCAAAGTCAATCCAATGGGTACATTGTACATTATCTAGAGCCCTTTGTCAACGATTTCATGACAAATTTTACACTGCGTTGCCACCCCTTCCTGTGTTATTTATTTTTTTGTACAAGATTAAAGTGAAGTATTTGTTCCTTGTTTAGTTAATAAGAACAGCAAAACTCACATTCACATCCTGATAGTGTTATCAATTATATAAATAAAAAAAATTGGTTGCCTGTAAAGTCGGTATACGGGCGAAAGTTTTACGTGACAACGACTTCACTCCACTTCACTCCAAACTTGACTTCCACTCGGGCATGGTTAGCCCGCCTAAGAGCAAGAGAGACAGACATAAAAAGTGAAAGGCACGCGTGCCTCTCACTCGCTCTCATTGTGAGCGCATAACGTGAGCGGAGCGTAACGCAGTTTCTTGAAGTGTCACCCGGCTAACCAATTTATAAGACGTTGTCACGTCAATAAATATACAGGAGCATATTACACTAATTGAGCTAGCCCCAAAGTAAGTTTCTAAACTTGTGTTGTGGGATACCAACACAACGATAGTATATTTTATGTTATATACATTATCTATATCAACACCCAAGACCTAGAAAAATTTGAAAAAAGGCCGTTTTCATCTCTCCCTGGCCGGGGAACGAACCCAGAATCTCCAATATACAAATAGGTTATATTATGTCTTATCCCTAACGGGGCAAACAGGACATTTTAAGGCTTGGGACTCTAAACGGACAAATATAGTTCGAGCAAATAAATCTGAAAATATCCTTCAAGTAAACCAAAAAAAATTCTTTGTAATCTTAAAAACATCAACTACCAAAATAAGTAAAATATATACCTACTACGCCTTGATTCTCGACTTCAAAATAAAGTGTCCGGTTGTTTGTTACAGTCTGAACTAAATAATGGGACATTTCTTTGCCCTGTTTAATTTGACTCCCGATTCACAATTACAGGGAACAGTCCCTTTCAGAGTTCGGTGTCAAAGCTACGCAAGCCCACGCTTGTACCACTGAACCAAATTCCAACTCAAAGTAACGTAACACTAAACAAAACGCGACATCCACAGTCGTTTCTCAAAGGAAGTCTTTCGTTCTATCTCTTGCAGACGGAGTAATGAATAAGACACTTCCGCAAATGGGACGAGAACTCGACTCTAATCACGGAAGGAGGGCCGTCGACTTGAATTTGTCAGTTTCGTCGTCCCGAAAGCTAATGTTAATGTATTCGCAAAGTTTGACAAAGCCGACTCATCGGGGCAACTCTCGAAGGAAAAACGGGGTTGTTTCCTAATGGAAACAAGTTAGGAATTCGTCAATGGATTATTCGGGGACACGCGTAGGCTTACAAATAGACTAGTTACGACAAAATAATTATTTACACCGCGTCGCACAAAAAAAGAGGAGAATGGAAATGAGAATTTGACATTTTAACACTTGTTAAAGTAGTACTTACTTAGTTTAAAAAGTAGTTCACTGATAGACGTGAAAAACCTTTCGTGTGTTACAGTTTTTTTTTATAATTGTTGGCAGTGTACGAACACCGTCATTATTCTGTCAAAGAGATCAATGTATAATATGAAATATTAGTTTTATTTCAGCAATATGGGTGTTTTATTATTACTTTGGACATAATTAAGACAAATGTACTTTCTTCTGGAATCAAAATGCAAATTTTTCAATCAAATAATTATAGTAAAAATGAAATAGTTGTTACACCATAGATCTAAAGATACAAGATAGGTATAACGTAATCAAAAATTCAACCAAAAATTATTAATTTTTATGTGACTTTAAAATGATTGTATTTTTTCCTACTATACGCACAACCGATAATGCAGCACAATATCATTTTTCCAAGGTAAGATATCTTGCTACTTTAACACACTTTACAATTTGAAAAATCCAATTTTCGTGTTACGATGTTCGTGCCGGCTCCTAAAGCCCCCTACGTCTTGTATGAAACTTGAAAAAACGAATTGTCAATTTGATCGCTATCTCGTTTGAACTTGTGAGGGTGACAGTTAACGTATTATTTGTCTCACACTGCTATGGTGGTCTTTCTTTTTCTTCTTCTTCTACTTCCTCACGTTATCCTACTTTACATGGGGTCGGGACAGCATGTGAGTCTTTATAGCCAGTAAAATCAATTTTAGGTAAAATTAAAATGATGTGTACATACGTACGTATGTACACATCATTTTACTGGTCTATACTTTCATAAGTCTATAGGGACTAGGTGACACGCCGGGTATTACACGGGATCCACGTAATTATTTGGCGGATTGGTAAACAGATTAGAGTGGAGCAGCGTGACGCGTATCTGACGGAATTACAAATAGTTCGCTCATTTCGAGAATTTATTACTAAGTTTCAATTTATAACATAAAGATCCTAAAATAATATACAATCTTTATGTTATAAATTGCAACTTAGTAATAAATTCTCAAAATAAGCGAACAAGTATCCATGAGAAATTGGTTACAAAGATTTTTAACGATTCTGATATAAAAGACAAATAAAGATACCTATCCATTCTTGCCGGTTACATAGAGTAATAAAAGGAATGTGTTTGATTGTTTGTCCTAAATATTAAGCAACTATTCAGTCTTGTAACTTTTTTTCTTACGTTAGTTAAAAAGATATAATGATAAATAAGAATCTAAGTATGTTTTATAACAATTAATTTAAATATTTTTTCAACTTACAACTTACTTACCCTTTTCTAAGCGAAATAATATGTTCTAAGTATTAGGGAAATCCTCAACTTTTTTGGATCATAGCCTCGGCCATAACGAGCGCTATCAATTCGGTAGCGGTATCAAAGTAAACATTGTGGATAAAGCCACTACTATTTATCATGAGTCGTGCCTCGGCGACATTTTTACGAGTCATCATTAAAATACATTTTTCCAAGGAGCTAAAATATCATTTTATGGGCACGTAGCATAAGATTGTTGTGCACAGAATGTTAACTTCACACTCATGTGCGTAAAGTGGATCTGTAAGTACTTTGACCTCAAAATAAAACGTATGTTTTTACAAAGAATAAGATATAATTAATTACAAATTCATGGATGGACTAAACTCAAATATAAAACTATTTTATCAAGTTTTGTTTTTGCCTTATCATTTAAATAAGACAACAATTATATCAATTGATTGACACTTTCAGTGTCTCGAAAGGCATTGGAATATAACTGAAGAAGGCATTAAAATAATGAATCAACGTGAAATAACAGAAAGTACCATCCGAGTCATCATAAAATATTACTCAAAAGATGCTCAAATACCCAAAAACTCGAATAAAAGGTTGGTTGATTTTAGGTATAGTATGAACTTTAAAATTTTCAACTAAGGACTCCTACAGGCGAGCAACAATATGCCTTCGACTCTGGTGGGCGACGGCGATCACTGCTGACACCAGAGATATGGGAGCTGACACAAACTGTCGCGTGACAGTCACCAAATGTCGCCGACTGTCACTGCTGTTTGTTTATCGTATCGTCATGTCGTATGGCATGTTACTGCATGAATCCTAACCAGTTTTGTAGCCAGTCTACGGTTTATCGTGTGTGTAAGTGGCCAACACTGGTGTCAGATTTCTCAAGCTGCCTAAAGGTATCTGACATAGCTTTACGACTGCCATCTAATGATGATAGCCCGGATCCGGGACGGAGGAGCTCAAGAAATTTTGTATGCCATTTGTGGTCACCTATCCAAGTGCGGACCACGCCTGGTGTCTTAGCTTGCGCAAGCGCTAGTAATGCATACTTCCGCTGAGCCAACGAGCTCCTTACTGTCACTCTGTCGCGTATTGTCGCTGGCAAGCTGTCGCTCGTCTGTTTAAGCGCTAAGAAGATGATCCGATATTCTGAGTTCTGTATGTTGTTATGACGCTGAGAAACGCCCGAGGTGCTTATAAATGATTCACATCGCAATTATTGTACTGCAACATATGGCTGAGTTCATTGCAAATATTGGGGGTATAGACGCTGCTATAGTAAAGGGATATTAAAATTTGCCATCAAATATTATAAGTAACAGATGTTCAAGAACATTTTCTCTACATGTATATGAATATATATATATATATATATATATATATATAAAAATATATATATATATATATATATATATATATATATATATATATATATATATATATATATATATATATATATATATATATATATATATATATATATTAATATTTGTGATGTATTTTGAACAAGCAAGCAGAGCGAGCTTACTTGGAGAAATTGTGCCTTGTATGTATTTTCGACGATTTAGTACAGTAACCTATGTTACTAGAGCTATCTCTTTGTGTGTGTTTTGCCATAAATTTATTTTTATTTCTTCTGGCTTCGCCGTAGTCAGGTAAAAAGGAATCAAAATAGTGATGGGTTGCTAACCGCATCGCCTATTAACATGAGTCGTACTGTCGCCCATTCCCTCGATCGACTTTTACTATGTGAGAAGAGAAGCATTAGTACATTCTAAGTTTTTTCCTTTTTCGATGACAATAAGTCAAATCAGACACTTCTTTCTAAACGTCAAAACAAAAATTTTTGGGATTTGTATGAAATACACAACCGTGACGTCATAGTTTTTTGGAGTCAAATAGCGTTCTTACTATCCGTTCTTCTACGTTAATATATGATGGTATATTAATATAAAATGGATATGATCAATGACAAGTGACACTTTTTTGTGACGTTTTATTCTAATAATAGTACCTTCTTCTTCTCCCGAGCCTATTTCCCATATATTTTGGGGTCGGCCCTCCTAGTCCTATTCCTCCATTCGAGCCGATGTTGTGTCATATAATATTCTCTTGATAGTACCAAATAATTTATTTTTAACCTAGTCATCTGCCCAATTCAGGGCGAACTAACATTGGTCTGTAGCTAGATTACTAAAGTAATAGTATCTCCTATAGTACCTACGTTCCATTTGACTATAGACGTCGATTTGTGCTGTCCCCAAAGGAGGTCCGGTCCGGCCGTCCACCCTAATTAATTTAAGTTTACGAGAGCCCGCCTCCGTTCCTGTACTGAATCAATTATTTAATTCAAATTCTGCTTCGCTTATTTCACTTTCAAGTACTCTCTATGACTTAGACGTGTTGATATTTGACTTAGAATTAAATTTAATACTTCAATAAAGGTCGGCGAAAGGATAGATCCTAGAAAAATTGGCTCTATATACTGTACTAGGTAACAACCTTGTAGGATGATAGCGATAGGCTATATATTTACGTACAGATTTATCCATAAGTGCGTATCCATGGACACGCGATGCGACACGCGGCGCGACACGCGGCGCGACACGCGGCGCGACACGCGGCGCGTGCGCGATTAAATACTGACGAGATCAGGCTAAAATCGGACTTGCTCGGCGACAATAAGGTCGAGAATTATCTAAAAACTAAGTGTCGCGTCGCGTATCGCGCACAGTAACGGGTCGGTAGTCGCGTGATCTGTAAAAATAAGTTAAATTCTCGCCTATTCCTCGATCTGCGCGGAAAGAGAAGCAGCTGGTATATACTATTTTTTTCTTTTTAAGCAGACGCGCATGGAAGGATTTTATTTAAAGAGCGTACTATAAATGGAAAGCGACCTATAAAATACGGTAATGTGTCTCACTGCCTAGGCAATAGCCTCCCCTTCCTTCTTCCACTGATCTCTGTCTAAAGCAGCTTGTTGCCATTCCTTTTTGAAGTTATCGACGTCGTCTCGCCACCTGCTCCGTGGTCTACCTCTACGCTTGCCCCTTCAGGCACCCACAAGGTAGTCATCCGAGCCCATCTCTCTGACTGCATGCGGCACACATTTTTATACTTTTTTTTTACATTTTTTATAGCTACTAGGATAAAATGCCCTTAGCCATTTGTTTCAAAATATATTATTACTAATTAACAATAAAATATTATAAAAAATTACAACGGGGAAAAAATGGTGTCAGGTTATATACTAACCTCAGGTTAACTAAGTCAAAATGCGTATGAAATGTTAGAATTGCTTCGCAAAATCTGCGACGAAATCTCCGAGGGTGACTCGAACGACCCACGTGCGGGAATCGGAAAATATTAAATTATTTAAAACAAACTTCGCACATAAAGATGAAAGGCTTGCAAAGTCAATTTCCCGGCTTCGACAACTTCGCAAAAATAATCCCCCCAGGGACTGTTACATGTAATTTCATTTGGATATTGAATCGCACTTTTATTGTGAACTAGCTGTACCCTGCGCGCCTTGCTACGCCAATTTTTTTTTCCTAAACCATCCCTTAACTATAACGAAAAAAACAAAAAAATATCGAAATCGTCAAGCCGTTTACGATTTTATATAGGACATACATTCATTTTTATATATATAGATTACGTTCTCTGTTTGAGAAATACAAGTTTTATTTTTTTCTGTCATAGTCTTTTGGAGGGAATTTTTTTTTTCCAAGTATAACCAGGTTACCTTTAGTCAATAAATAATCGTATCTATTTATTAGCACAGAATACATATTAGTACAAATACGCTGTGATGAGAAAGAGAGAGAGTCGTATCGTATATAGATACATTATTATCACGGCTGTTTGGGTCATCATGGGGGTAAGCAGAGACTATGGATCTCCTCTTGCTACGATCCTTGCAAAACTCTCCTATAATAACTAATAAAATATAAATAATAATAATAAATATATCACTGCATCTCCAAAATAAATACATTTTTATGCATTTCTAAAAGCATTTAGCACATGGAGCACATGGCTGCGGCCGGTCGTAAAACCACATTCAAATCTTTTTATGATATTCAGACTTACAGCTTGCTTCAGCCCAACAAAAGATGCAACCGGATCGCGTAAAATTACAACAAAAATCCGAATCTAAAGCTAACCTTTTAGCTTCGTGCGCGAAACCTCTGCGCCCTACCCTACCTCGCCTCATAAAGCACGGCAACACGGCACTGCTTTTATCGGCTTTCTGGCAATACGCTAAATCCATTCGGTTTATTGACATCGTAACTCCACACATACACTTTACTAACCTTTGTTGTTCGCTGTAAATCTTTACAGATTTTATTGTCTTTAACACTTTTAAGAAAAGGTATGTAATACCTCTGTGATGTGACTTGTCGCATCGTAAAGAAATTCGATACGGTATCTAGTGCTTTTTTATTGGCTTGGCAAAATCCATTCGGTTTATTGACATCGTAATTTTTCACATGATTTTACTAATCTTTGTTGTTCGCTGTACTGTACTTTTGGAGATCTATATTTTGAATATAGGTAGGTCGGAAGGATAATATTACCCTTGCACCTCGGTATCTTGACTTGACGCATCGTCAGAGCAACTCAACACACGATTTTATCGGCACTCTGGCAATACAGCAGTGTTTGTTTTGAAGAGCATTAGTTTAACAAATATTAAAGACATTATTAATATGCTATAGTTACACGGGTAACTAACTCCCTTAAAAAATCAGCTACTGGCCGACATTTTTCGACCTCATCCAGAAGTCTTCCTCAGGACAAATGTGACTCGCGACACGTACACGAAGACGTCCCGAGCAGCATTGATGTCGATGATATTAATAAAGTCTGTGTCTCATGTTAGTTTTAACCAAAAAAATATGAAAGAATTAAGTAGAAGTTTCATCTTTGTCCGTATATATATATTTATATTTATTTATATTTATCTTTGTTTGATAACTTGTTACTGTTGGATTTATCCACATCTAGTAGACGTTACACATATACGAGTATAACGTGAAATAAAATATACAGAAATAATTTTAAGGGTGTATTCAAGTCCATCTTCTTCTTATCTAGTATGTTAATAGCGAACACTGGTGTCAGATTTTTTGAGCTGCCTTAAAGCATCTGACGTAGCTGACTCATCTAGAGAAACAGTATTTTTACACACTAGTGAAACAAATCCTGAGTTTACAGAATGTGTTTACCTCAGAGTACGTAATAATAAACGGGCAAGTGCGAGTCGGACTCGTACATGAAGGGTTCCGTATCACTGTACAATGTTTTAAAACGCTGAAGAAACACGTTTCTTGTATGACGACCCCCTTTAATTTTTAACTTTATTTTATTTTTAGTATTGTTATTGTGGTCATAGTAATACATAATTGGTGAAAATTTCAAGTATCTAGTTAATTCCATAATGAAGATCAAGTTAAAAACGCTGAAAAAAACACATTTCTTGTATGACGACCCCCTTTAATTTTTAACAATTTTTTATTTTTAGTATTTTTTGTTATAGCGGCCACAGTAATACATAATCGGTGAAAATTTCAAGTGGTTAGCTATTACGGTTCAAGAGATAGAGCCCTGTGACTGACGGACAGACAGACAGACGGACAGACAGACAGACAGACGGACAGATGAACAGACGTACAGACGGACAAACGGACAGACAGACAGACAGACAGCGGAGTCTCAGTAATAGGGTCCCGTTTGCACCCTTCGGGTACGGAACCCCTCAAAAGCAGTTTAGTTGACGCAGCGCTTTACATATCTACAGCACACATTGTATTTTACGCGAAGACGGTTAAACGGACTCTTAAATAAACATAATCTTAGACTAATAAAAACAAAATGTCTGATAAAAGCGACGTAAAACGGAACTCCGGTGGTGGTCCATAAAAAACGCTAAAATCAGTATGCTAGTAGAAAAGTACAGGAAATCAGAAGTGTAACCCAAGTGCAGTAACAATGTCTTATTCATCTTAGCCGTGTGGTTTCCGGCAGAATAGAATAGGACTACTCCAAGTGTTCCCAAGTCTTAGAAAACACAAGCTTAACAAGGCTTATAAACATCAATGAGACTTCTCCAACCCATCTGGCCAGCGTGGAGAGTGTAGGCTAAATCCTCTGACTGCTCTGGCCAAGTATGGCTCTGGTAGTACAGAGAGGGTCTTACTCCTGCAGTGGAGACCGAAAAAAAGACCCGATGATGATGATGATTCATCATAGCGCATGTACTTCGGAGCCCGCGGGGTGTGCTTTCCCGTCTTTCTTCTTCTTCATACTCACTCAATAATTGAAGTATACTGCAAAAAGATCTTTGAATTATGATTTTTTGTATTTCTGTGAAAACACAAAATAGATTTTATAAATGCCATCATGGCATTGTAAATGGACTTTAACTACGACGTGTAAATAAATAATAATAATAAATAAACACGCTTATCAGAATAACTCTAAATATCATTATTTCTTTAATATTTATGTTTATATATCTTTTCAATTGTCAACTCAATAAATTAACCGAGGCAGACAATGCCACCCCTTCTCCACTGACCCTGCTTCATGCTCAATGGCCGACTTTGTGCAGTGCACAGACAATGCTTTTGATCAGACTTAAAATGTTCCAGCTGCTTCTCTTCCCGCGCAGATTGTAGAAGCCGATCGATGGAATGGGTGAAAATGCGAATCATATCAATAGGCGATGCGGCTAGCAACCCGTCATTATTTTGATTCATTTTTCCATCTTCTCGCCTACCAATTACGCTAAAAGTGGCTTTTGGGTCTTGCGGCCCTGGGCTCTGTCTGCTTTGAGCCGCAAGACACAATATACTCTGTCTGCCCCGATAGGGATAAAGACTTAATAGTGCATCTGTATCTGCCCTCCTTCTGGTGGGGAGTAATTTAATTTAAAACTCATAAAATCATCGACACAACGAACAAGAAGTAAACGATGTACAAGGGATACTTGAAGTGTCGGATCTGACATCGTCTTTTGTTTGTATCACCACAGACCGTAAAAATACTGTAAAGTCGGCCGTAGCTCGAACCACTTGCAGACTAACTTAGTTTATTTGTTTTTTCTGGAATACACAGCACTAATTAGCCATTGCACGGAACTCTCTTCATAATGGGAGCTGTGCCACAGCACTACAAATAACTTTTGTTCCAGTCGAATTTGTTATTTTTGAGTGTGGTGGAATAAATATCGCAGTTTTGATGCAACGGCCATTGTTAAGGCCGTACCGGAATTTTCCGGGGTCCAGTGCTGCCCCCATTTAAAATTTTTAAATAAAACGGAGCCAAATTGGTAGCCATTTTTCGCAAATGTGCGTAGTAAAGCTTAACGCTCTCATTATAAACCGTAAATAGTAGTTCACAAAATAGTTTGAAGGGTTACCTAGGACTTGGTAGAAGCAAAATTTTAAATGATGTCTCCCTTTTATTTAAAATGATTTATTTTAAATAGGGGCAGCACTGGGCCCCGGAAAATTCAGGTACGGCCTTGAACTGTTTGCGAAACACCATTTAAATTATTGAAGTAACTTAAGTCCTCAATGTCTTTCTTTGTCCACAAAAGTTTCTAAACCGTCGTTGGAGAATTAGGAAAAAACCGTGTTCCTTTACGAGCATAAATATGTGTATACCTATATAATATAATGTGTATACCCTATTTTTAAATTTCAAAGTTTTTAAAATTCATCATTCATCATTTAGTGACTCCACAATTTTACATTTCAAAAAAAGGGTTTGTGATCAGATTGTCCGATTATGTATGAAAAGGTTATTGTTTGTTATAAAAATGGTTGCTATTGTGTAAAAAAAAAAATTAAGTACCTACATTCCTTTTTTTTATAGTGCACTGAAGAGTATTTGTGTTGTATTGTATTGTATAAGTCTTCGACTGGACAACCTAATGTTGTATCATCGATGCCATACTCGTTGTGCTTTGGATACAATAAATATATTATACACTAATGTTGAATGACACTTGATGGAGGCACCAATATAAACTAGTGTATTTTTTTTCTCTTTATAATAGAAAACTAGCTTTTCGGGCGCTGCGCGGGCTGCAAGCAGCCCGCGGTTTTTCGTGCAGCTGTTGGAGTTGGTTGGAATCTTATTTCGAGTTGAGAGAATAGATAAAGTGCTAAAGTCAGTATAAAAAAATAAAAACGTATACGGGCCGCCATCTTGGAATCAAATTTTGTTTGCAGTTTTGAATACCGCGGGGTGCTTTTTCCCAGCATACAAAATTTCAGACCCCTTCGATGTTCCAGTAGGACGTTTTGAACGAATAAAGTTAAAATTCTAAAATCCAGACGCCATCTTGGATTCCAAAAAAAATGTCAGATTTGGTTTCCGCGATCAAAAAAACCTTTGCATACTGAATTTCAGTCAAATCGGAAGCAGTCGACTGTAGGCGGCCATCTTGGAAAATTAAAAAAAAAACGCTCAGCGCTTGGTGGGAGTGGCTCGGCCTACGGCCTCGCCACGCAGCTCGGCCTGCGGCCTCGCGGGACAGCTCAGCCTTCGGCCTTCGGCCTCAGGCTTCGCTTATGGCCTTGGGGGGGGGAGGTTCTGGGGGAGGGGGGAGGCCAGGAGGGGTTTGGGCTTTGCCCTCGCCACGCAGCTCGGCCTGCGGCCTCGCGGGGAGCTTAGTTTTCGGCCTTTGGCCTCTGGCTTCGCTTAGAAACTTGAGGGGGGGGGGGGGTTCTGGGGGAAGGGGGGAGGTCAAGAGGGGCCCGGGCGTCACCCTTGCCACGCAGCTCGGCCTTCGGCCTCGCTTTCCGCTCGACCTACGGTCTCGCGGGACATACTCGGAAATTGTCCTTGTTTGGCGGCCATCTTGGATTTTGAAAAAAATCAAAAAACATATGACAGTCGTCAAATTGCTTACAACCCCCTACATTTTGAAAAAAAAATCACACCCCTAACCCTAACCGTTTTTGCAGGCCGCACCACGTCCACATTAAGATCTGATGATCTTCAACATGTCAGATTTTTCTGGTACTCACTGGAGCACCCTCTATACGACCATACATCAAGCATTACCCCTCCCACCCGGGAACAGGTCAAACAACTATGTCAATCAGTCAGTCAGTCAGTGGTAATGTAGGTTTATATATTATAACTAGCTTTTCGGGCGCTGCGCGGGCTGCAAGCAGCCCGCGGTTTTTCGTGCAGCTGTTGAAGTTGTTGGAATCTTATTTCCAGTTGAGAGAATAGGTAAGGTGCTAAAGTCAGTATAAAAAAATAAAAACGTATACGGGATACGTATCTTGGATCAAATTTTGTTTGCAGTTTTGAGTTCCGCGGGGTGCTTTACCCCAGCATACAAAATTTCAGACCCCTTTGATGTTCCAGGAGGACGTTATGCACAAATAAAGTTAAAAAATTTAAAATCCAGACGCCATCTTGGATTCCAAAAAAAATGTCAGATTTGGATTTCGCGATTCAAAAAACCCTTGCATACTGAATTTCACTCAAATCGGACGCAGTCGACTATTGGCGGCCATCTATGAATTTAAAAAAAAAAACGCTTATCGCTTGGTGGGAGTGGCTCGGCCTACGGCCTCGCCACGCAGCTCGGCCTGCGGCCTCGCGAGAAGCTTAGTTGGCCTCTGGCTTTGCTTAGAAACTTGAGGGGGGGGTTCTGGGGGAAGGGGGGAGGTCAAGAGGGGCTCGGGCGTCACCCTCGGAACGCAGCTCGGCCTGCGGCCTCGCTTTCCGCTCGACCTACGGTCTCGCGGTACACACTCGGAAATTGTCCTTGTATGGCGGCCATCTTGGATTTTGAAAAAAATCAAAAAACAAATGACAGTCGTCAAATTGCTTACAACCCCCTACATTTTGAAAAAAAAATCACGCCCCTAGCCCCAACCGTTTTTGCAGGCCGTACCCCTTCCACATCAAAATCTGATGATCTTCAAAATGTCAGATTTTTCTGGTACTCACTGGAGCACCCTCTACACGGCCATACATCAATCATTACCCCACCCACCCGGGAACAGGTCAAACAACTATGTCAATCAGTCAGTGAGTCAGTGGTAATGTAGGTTTATATATTATAACTAGGTTTTCGGGCGCTGCGCGGGCTGCAAGCAGCCCGCGGTTTTTCGTGCAGCTGTTGAAGTTGGTTGGAATCTTATTTCCAGTTGAGAGAATAGGTAAGGTGCTAAAGACAGTGTAAAAAAAATAAAAACGTATACGGGCCGCCATCTTGGAATCAAATTTTGTTTGCAATTTTGAGTTCCGCGGGGTGCTTTACCCCAGCATCCACAATTTCAGACCCCTTCGGTGTACCAGGAGGACGTAATGAACGAATAAAGTTAAAAAATTCTAAAATCCAGACGCCATCTTGGATTCCAAAAAAAATATCAGATTTGGATTCCGTGACGCAGAAAACCCTTGCATTCTGAATTTCAGTCAAATCGGAAGCAGTCGACTATTGGCGGCCATCTTGGAAAATTAAAAAAAAAAA
Source organism: Acrobasis repandana (assembly GCA_963576875.1). Lineage (NCBI taxonomy): Eukaryota > Metazoa > Arthropoda > Insecta > Lepidoptera > Pyralidae > Acrobasis > Acrobasis repandana. The sequence continues at coordinate 459,213 of OY756230.1, read as the reverse complement.
CGCTTATCGCTTGGTGGGAGTGGCTCGGCCTACGGCCTCGCCACGCAGCTTGGCCTGCGGCCTCGCGGGACAGCTCAGCCTTCGGCCTTCGGCCTCAGGCTTCGCTTAGGGACTTGGGGGGGGGGGGGTTCTGGGAGAGGGGGAAGGCCAGGAGGGGTTTGGGCTTTGCCCTCGCCACGCAGCTCGGCCTGCGGCCTCGCGGGGAGCTTAGTTTTCGGCCTTTGGTCTCGGGCTTCGTTTAGAAACTTGAGGGGGGGTTCTGGGGGAAGGGGGGAGGTCAAGAGGGGCCCGGGCGTCACCCTTGCCACGCAGCTCGGCCTTCGGCCTCGCTTTCCGCTCGACCTACGGTCTCGCGGTACACACTCGAAAATTGTGCTTGTATGGCGGCCATCTTGGATTTTGAAAAAAAACAAAAAACAAATGACAGTCGTCAAATTGCTTACAACCCCCTACATTTTGGAAAAAAATTACACCCCTAACCCTAACCGTTTTTGCAGGCCGTACCCCTTCCACATCAAGATCTGATGATCTTCAACATATCCGATTTTTCTGGTACTCACTGGAGCACCTTCTACACGACCATACATCAATCATTACCCCACCCACCCGGGAACAGGTCAAACAACTATGTCAATCAGTCAGTGAGTCAGTGGTAATGTAGGTTTATATATTATAATAACTAATTTAATGCAATTTTTCTAGTGTCGTTATTTTATACCATAAAGATATAAGTAATTAAATCATCCGTCTACGACAAAAAAATCGGGTCAAATAACACAATAAAGTTGATGTAATATTCAGGTCGCTTATCACGCTCGTAAAGACATTTTACGTCCTGAGCCTTTATGTTTTCTTTGTTTTCGAGATCCATTTGATTATTAGCAATTCTAATAACTCCTTTGTAGAGTGCCAGAAGATGCTCCTTAGATCATTAGAGTGATCAAAGACATGACCCAATTAGGAAGAAAGATTTTTCTCTATATACAACAGTGAAACTGTACTGAGACTCTGCTGCCTGTCCGTCTATCAACCCTTTATGTTGGAGTCCGACACGCACTTGATCAAATTTGATAAATCTGGCTCTTGAATGTATTATGATTAAAACTAACCTTGGCACATTTCAATTAAAGCTTTTAAGACGTACTAACTGATATAGTTATAGATTTAGCTTTATTGCCTTTTCGTGACTTACTAAAACCTCCGTGGCGTATTGATTAACACGCTAGTCACTCAGAGGTTCTGGATTTGATCCCCAACTAGGGCAAGTTGTAAAGGCCTTTTTCAAATTATCCTGGGTCTTAGGTGTTTATCCACAGACTCGTATTTATTTTTTATTTACACCCATGCTATAAAATCCTCTATAAAAGTTTCCGAAACAGCTTATAGCCAACATTATAACAACCAGTGTCATAGTAACCATAATATCATCCAAACGCGTGATATAATGTTGTACTAAATTTCATTATGCAACGCAAACTCGATCCCTCTTTCTTTATGAATTTAAAATAAACGGGCAAGTGCGAGTCGGACTCGTACATGAAGGGTTTCGTACCACCGTACAATGTTTTAAAACGCTGAAGAAACACGTTTCTTGTATGACTACCTCCTTTAATTATTTACTTTATCTTATTTTTAGTATTAGTTGTTATAGTGGTCATAGTAATACATAATCGGTGAAAATTTCAGGTGTCTAGCTATTACGGTTCAAGAGATAGAGTCCTGTAACAGATCAAGTTAAAAACGCTGAAAAAAATACGTTTTTTGTATGACGAACCCCTTTAATTTTTAACTTTTTTTATTTTTAGTATTTATTGTTATAGCGGCCACAGCAGTACATAATCGGTGAAAATTTCAGGGGTCTAGCTATTACGGTTCAAGAGATAGAGTCCTGTGACAGACGGACAGACGGACAGACAGACAGACAGCGGAGTCTCAGTGATAGGGTTTAGGTAGGCCTTTTGCAACCTTCCCTTGATAAACCTACGATCGTGTTTTTATACCCCTTATTATACCACAGTTGCATAAATAACTATTATAGAATATAAGTCAAACTGGTAGATAATGCATAGCGTTAAGTTTGACCCATTGTAATCAATAAAATATGAGATGGTGTGCAAAAAACTTTAAAAAAAAAAATAGAATCGTTAAGTTAGTACCTCATAACACAAGTTTAAATTTACTTTGGGGCTAGCTCAATCAGTGTAATTTGTCCCGAATCTATTCATTTATTTCTTCTAAAATGTTACTTTTTTAATAAAAGTAATGGCATCAAAAAATCTAAAAGACTTAATGTTTTTCTTTTGTTTCAGATTGCCTTCACCTTCAACTCTACAGAGACCCAAAAGACCGCTTCAAGAAAGGACAAACCAAAGCATCCCTCTCACTCCAACACTTCCTTGGCTTTGAATCGGGATTCACCTTAGATAAGGAGTCTAACACCATTGCAATAATATGCCAAGACGTGACTGTGGTCCTTGCATTTGAGACAAGAGAGAGGTTAATAGCCTGGCAGGTGAAAGTGGGGGGTCAACTCGGGTCCTCAAAGGAGTTCCTAGTGATGATTGGTGGGGGATCGAAGAAGTTGCCGGCTGGTCCGGCACGGCTTCATCTGCAGGGGAGGAGGTTCGCGCTGACGAGTGGGGTGCCGCCGCGTTTGCTGGGATTGTGGGAGCTGGCACATTTGAGGTAAAAACTTTTGTAGTTATATTAGTTAGTATACACCCCGTATAGGGAAATGGCAAGGAGAGAAGAAGAAGATTAATTAGTCTACTTATATACACTAGTATTTATAGGCACTAATTCGGAGAGGGTAGTAGCATGGACTACCAAATACTAGAGGACTGATAACCCCCATAAAAAACTTTCTCTGCTAGAAAGTCAAAATATTGTACTATTACTAGATGTTACTACTATCTCGACCGCTAGTCTTACAATAGATGCTGGGTTAAATACCCAGAATCCATTGTATGGCGGTTATCCCACTGCAACGCGCACCGTCGCGGAGCGCGGTTTCTACATACAGACGCTCCCGCGCGGTGTCGCGTTTTCAGTGGGTGAGAGTAGGCGTGTTTTCTATACAAACTGAGCTACTTGCGTACAATGTTAAAAATCTGCCGCGCCGCGCTCCGCGACGGTGCGCGGTACAGTGAGATCACCACCTATGACTAGCGGATGGCTGACGGTATTCACAAAAAATCAGAGACGGCGCTTGTTTGTTCGCAGAAAATGAACGCTTATACCGCCATCTTTTTGAAATCAAGCGGCTCAACTACAAAACTTTCGAACTAGTAGCTCCATCTAGCCACAACATTTCAACTTAAAATCGAATTAAACTTTAAGGTGTTAAGATTGTCAGTCCTTTAGTATTGTTCGTCCATGGTAGTAGGTAAGTTTATGGTAGACACACATCTGATAAAAGGCGACTCAATCCGTCCATATGATAATTTTTTTCTATGCACCATTTTTTTCCGAGACTTTACTCATGTTTTGAAAAGGATAGTTGTGCAGAGAACACTGACGGTCTGAGTCATTTTCTTTCGTAAATAAGTGTAGAATTATAATTTACACTTTGTACGAGTATAACCTATTTTAGTGATTTTGAAAAGGTCTAGTCTCAGTCACCAGCATATTGGTAACGTTAAATGATACTAACTGAACGCTTGCGGTGAATACGAAATGCAATCAGTCTGAATCTTACAGCTGAATAAAAATGTACCTTAAAATTTACCTTGTGCGGTAAAATGTCGCGCTGCCTGTATTATTTTTTTAACGCTAACGTGAGATTAAGTCATTATTATTTTAATTAAACGGTGATATAGTCGGAAAGGCCCATCAGGTTTCGATTGATTTAGACGATCATCATTAGGGCGAGTGTTATGTTACACTACGAGTAACTGATAAAACTAAATCATTTGACAACACAGCTTTTGCTCACGGCATAAATCTGAAACTCCATACTTTCGGAGCAAAATTGTCACACTAGATGTCAAAATAGATACAACGTTTGTTATTTCACGTTCGTATCTTAGTAAAACGTAGAGCTGCCGTACGTCGACACATTTTACCCTACTGTCTTATGTTGTCTGTCATTATTTACATAATTTATTTTTAATTATACTCTTGATAGTCTTTGACAAAGCATCAATTTTTTTATTTATTATAATTTTTTTTTTATTTTAAATTTTCGCCATAGTCATTTAGCAATAAAAACATAATGTCTCCACACTTAATTCCTTTTACATTCAGTAAATCCTAAAACAAACTGCCCAAAACCGAGTAATAAAGAGAATTGGCAAGGAAGAGGAACATTTTATCCTAACGATTTACAATGATAAAGATTTCGGCCGCAATTTATTGCGCATGTTGTGCATAATCGTATTTAGAGCGTTTCAAAAGTTGGCAAAGGAAGCGCAGTAAGTGCAGCCAAGACTCGCCGGAGGAGAGAGCTGTGTTGCGGAAGCTGAGAGCCATTAAGTCTTGCTGGCGGCTAGACAGACGACTATGGTAGAGAATTACGATTAGCTCGGCTTCCCATGGTGCAACATAAACGTTGCAAACAGTGATTCAAATGAGGAAATGACGTTTCTAACATCAAAATATTATTTAGATCTACTTTTTCACGCTGGTTTAGTAGAAAAGTAAATTATTGTTCCAGCTGTTTCTCATCCCGCGAAAATGGTAAACGCTGATCGAAGTAATAGATGAAAATGTCAAAAGCATCCCATCTAATCGCTTTAAGCTATAATTTATGTTAATATATGACACGGTTGACTCACGTAGTGTAGCCACTAGTTTCGATCGGTTAAGATGATTATCATCAGGGCGAGTATAAGAAGGGGCAACTCAACGGTTTTGCTGCCCTCAAAGCACTTAGAGTCGTCTCACATGTCGCTGCCCTCGCTGCTTTTTAATAAATTAAACCTTACCTTTTGTTCCAGACGCTATGGTGTAGTAGACGGACGGTTCTGCTTCGAAGGCGGCTCTCATTGCGGGAAAGGCGAAGGGCTCCACTTGCTCATCACCGACCAGGCTCAAGACATCACAGACGCGTTTGATATAGCAGCACACGGAAATCGGTCACTACAACGACCTTCTGCTTCGAGGAAAGGTACATTAATTTTACACTTATCTATTGACGCAGTAAGCAACAGCGGTTTGTGGATAAGATAAGATAAGAGAAAACTTCTTTATTGCACCAACTATAAGAAGACATAATATGCAAGAAAACTTAAAATATAAGAAGGTACAGAGGCGGGCTTATCACTGAAGCGATTCCTTCCAGCCAACCTTTGGGTAAATGGTGGATTAAGTGCAGTTATTTAGAGCAAAACAAGCAATTAATCAAGGAAATACATACCACTGCCCCTTGTCATAAGGTTAAGTAAGGAATCCACTCGTTTATTTATAAAAATTGTCGTAGTTTTTACATGCATTAACAAATGTACTACTTTTCAGGCACTGACAAAGGATCAAAGTCGCGCCCAAATACTCGTATGTCAGATTTCAACACAATTGAACAATTTCTTCCTGACACGTCGAGTGGTCTATACGAAGAAAACTTCTTTGGAGAAGATTGCGGAGGAGTATCACCTTATTGGCCATCTGATGAAAGAAGATACGATGAACACGATTTCAGATCTGGACAAGACATGGAATGTCCTAAACCCTTGTGGAGCGGAGCTGATCATGTGACTCTAGAAAGATGCAACAACTGTCTAACTAAACTTGGAGCTATATCCAGATCGTCAACAGTAGCCCTAACTCCGGGAAATAATTTTAACCCAGCATGGACGATGGAACCAGTTCCCGAAAGCCATTCTGACAATTCATCAAATAGTGCCGATTATTTGAGCCCAAAGGCTATCCAAAGGACTTTAGAACGATGCCAATGTGATAAACCACCAATACGACCTCCTAAGCCATCTCATTTGGAACAAAAGAAGCCTTTTGCACCATTACCTACAGCTCATAACTGCACATGTCCGGCAAATGATAATGTCTATGTAAATAATTCCAAAGTTGGACCCTATGAAAATTATGATGTTCCTAAAACAGCTCTTGTAGAGGTAAGTATGAAGTATCATTAAAAAATACATAGATACTATAACCAAGTCATATTTTGTTTATTTTTCAGGTTGATAACTCGAAATATTACGACACACCAAAAAGAATAAAGGAAGCACTAGAAGACGATCTTTTCCAAGTCACCAATACTTCTACACCTGGAGCACTGGTATTAAAGAAAAACTGTGGATGTATACTTAAGTTCGGTTCAAAAAAGAAACCTGTCATAGTCGAATGTGATGAGAGTTTGCAGCCAGTAGAGTGTCCATGTCAAAAAGTGACAAATTGGGCTAACAGTCTTATTACTCTACCGTATTGTAAGAGACCTACTGGCAGCGAAGTGATCACTGAAGTTCTTACTAGTCAAAAATCTAATGAAATGGCTTTATACGCCACAGTGGATGTTTCTAGAAAAACTAACAGACAAAGTAGTTCAACTATAGATAAAGAACCAATACAAAATGCCATCACAGAACAAGAGTATACTAACTATCAGAATATAGAACCTAAACCAGAGAAGGAATTTGAAGGTCCTTACGCAAATTATGAAAACTTAGAATTCGCATTGTCATTGGAATACTATGAGAATGCAAAAGACCTGTTAAAGAAAGCTGGTGTGACGCAAACTGAGCTGGACGCGTTAAGTGCAAACATAGAAATGGCAACAAACGTGTTACCTAAGAAACCAAAACTATGTTCTAAGTGTTGTCATTCCCAGACAACTACCAATAAGCAGCAAGATGGCTGCAAAGCTAAAGGTGATGAGTACCTACTTATGGAACCTGCAAATGAAGTCAAACATGACCCATGCGTTCAAACTGTTTTGCCTAACCCTGGATACACACCTATGTCACCTAATCCTAATTGGTCACAGAGCTTGAAACATCCTTTACATAAAATGCACCGAGTTGAGATAGAAAAATCACTAAGTATACCTACGTTAAACGGAAGTGGGCGAACGCATGTACAAAGCTTCATTGGCAATAACAACAAGGAAGCCATGCAAAAACGATCAAGTTCAGTAGATTCTGGAAGACTCTTAGAAGATCTCAAAGAGTTTGATTGCAGTATTGGAAGCCAGGCTACTTCATCGTCTTTAGAAACTTTGCGGAATATAGCGATAGAAAACAGAAGGTCATCGTCACCTTGTGACAATGAAAGAGAATGCTATCACTGCTGCAAATCTTCAGGGTCTGAAAATAAAACATCTGAAGAGAGTTCTTCTAAAGAAGTACCTCATTTAAGAAACAAACATATGGACAATGCTCAAATAAAAAGATCTTCAAGCGTTCCTTGCAAATCTGGCGGAAACAGAGATTCCTCTAGTTCAAATGACTCTGGAGTTTCAAGTTGCTCTTTGAAACATGGTGGAACAGAGTATAATGAGTTTGAAATGCCGTTGACTTCAGGACAATCTCGGTATCAGTACATGATGCACAAAAGAATGAGAGGAAATCTTTCAGGATGTCTTCACTCATCTTTGCCGAGGAAATCAAAATCTTCAGACCCTTTACGTGACTTGTCTATGCAAATTCACAAAGCAAATGCGAAGTCTTCGTCTGCTGAAGCCGAAGTTCCTATACTACCCCCAAAGCAATTCAAAGGTATGCTTACAATGTATGATGTTACTATTTTACTCCATTAAAATACTTCAGAAAAGCACTTACTTGATGATATTTTTCAGGAGTTATGGATACACATAGTACGTCTAGTGGTACATCAGACATGTCAGACTACATCGAGACGCTATCCATGTCTTCTTCACACTCCTCTTCAGAAACTGGAGTCAGGTATATAATTTCTGTTCTTTATTTATCCTAAAATATATTTTACGTAAAATGTCTTTCTCATTATGTAACATCTGGTACGTAGATAATTCTAAGCTTGTCTGTCTATCACTTTTGATATTGTCACTAGCTTTTTGATGACAATGGATGGCACGGTTGGGTGCCCTACCATGTTATAACTTAATATGTCCAAATGAAGTCACTATATTTATATTCCTTGATTGATCTGCCCTCTAGCTAAGCGCAGTCCAGATAACATTTCTTGACAGAACATATATCAGATAAAAAAACTATTTTACAGGTTACCTCGGCAGCCGACCAGCACCCTGAGGCCTCGATCAGGCAAAGAGTACCACAACCTGGATCCAATCCTCACTTCCATGTACAAAAGTGGAAAGGAGCTGGCCAACTATACGAATATACCTTAAAAGTTGAATAGTGGTAGAGTATGTTAAAGATGGACATAAATCTTTTGCGTTATGTAAAAAAATCCTTAGTGAAATGTGGAAGTGTTGATATGGACAATGAATTGAAGCTTAAATCCCGGAATTCCGAAAGAGAAACTAAAAGGATTTTCTATAAAATACTAGTACCTATGTCGGTTCTAAAAAATTTTTTTTTCCGTGTCATGTATACAAGGTCATAGTAATTTACATCTAAACACAATAATTTTTCGGAAATTATTTTATTTTTAACTACCTAATAAGGTTACCTTTTTGTTATTTTCTTTTCAGGGTTCCGTACAAAAAATGAAAAACGGAACCGGGGGATCTATTATTTATATATATTACTCGTGGGGGATTATAGGATCACTCGTGCGTCTGTCTGTCCGTCCGTCTGTCACAGCCAATTTTCTCCGAATCTACTGGACCGAATCAGGTCAAATTTGGTAGGATAGTGTAATCCAATGACTCTAATACATATGTGCAAAGTAAATAAACATTATTTTAAAATAAGGGTCATTTTCGGGGCAAAAATTAGAAGAAAAAAAAAAACTTTTGCAAAACTTACTATTTTATTGGGGCTTGGCAAGGGCTTGTTATAAGGATCTCAAATATATTTTTGTTTTTATTGTAAAATAAATAGTTTTAATTTTATTCAAGAAAGAAGACAAAAATGACCATTGCCCCCCCCCCCCCCCCCCCCTGATCTCCGAAAGTACTGAGCCAAAAATTTTTAAAAAAATAATAATTAAATTATATTTCATTGCTTGTAGATTACAGGAAAACCTATAAGAATTCAATTAATTGTACGGAACCCTCTCCACGCGATTTTAACTCGCACTTGGCCGGTTTATTTATGTTAAAACACCATTGCTTATATTTATGATTGTTGATCGATTAACCTTATACATTTTTGCTATCTCTATTTACCTAGATAAGTCCTTTTATTTAGAAAACAATAGTAGATATTCGTAGCGCCTTATTTTTTGTGGCCATTGATAAATTTAAATATATGTATGCAATATCATGTCTACACACATTACATATTAAGCTATATTTCATCAAAATCGATGATGGTTATTGTAATTTATTGTACAAAATCTTAATATAAGCAAGACCTTTGGATGTCTTTGAACTATTCTTACGAGTAACAATTATATACGATTACTACATTCTATTTGTAATAAAAAGACAAAACAATAAAATTAATGCGATCAATTCCACTTGTCATATATACTTACGAGTTTTGAACAGTTCTTGTTTTAGCTGTAAAAAGCTACTTGCTAATAAATTATACAGCGCAATGTTGTTTAATTTGAATCTTTATTAAGTTTGTCTTTAATTTATCTTTTTCTGGCTTGCTAAATATTTAGATGTATCCGTTCATATCTAAGGTACCTATACATTTGTACTAATTTCATCTGAAAGCTCATAGACAACATCGAAATTTTGTATAATTAAAATAACTTTTTGTATAATTAAAATAACTTTTTGTATAATTAATACCTCATTGTTACGTTATACTTGTTTTTACCATTAACGCAAAGACTGAAACTTTTTTATTTATGTTTGTTAATTGTTTTACATATACTAGTCACAGCCAACATCAGTCGTGTATTATAAAAATAATAAATATCACTCAGTATTTAATTAGTATGTAAGGTTGTACAAAAAAGTATTATTATACAACGATGGAACATTGTAGTTTTAGTGTAAAACATTTTATACGACATCCTAACCAGTATTTATAATGTACATTTTATACTAACCTACAGCAATAAGTGATGTTCCCTGTTTAGTGTAGTAAGATAATGTATGTATAGTGAACGATATCAAGCAGAGAGGCATGTTTGCACGAGGCTAGAGCTAAGCGTTTAGTAGGTATTGTCAAATGGATATTAGACGCGGACATAATAATATTCAAACCTTTGAAATGTGATAGCTTAGCAAGCAATTTTCTTATTCAAAGAAGTCATAACTCTGTTTACAAATAATCAATATAATATTGAATCAACTTATCTGCTACCTTTCTGATAATATTCTCTATTTATTTCTTTTGATCTGACACAGTATTTTGCGAGATACTCAAACATAATAAAAAATAACTATTGATTTACGTCTATACAGGGTCTAACTAAATATACTGAAACTATTTTAAGTGTGGCTTCAGTCCATGATATTGAACAACTTTCTCCAAGGAACATATACCGAAATATGAAAAATATTTTTTGACCTCCCATACAAGTTGACCGATCAGCTGATCCGAGTATATGTAGGGAAAGCCAATAATTATTTTTCATATTTCGACATATGTTCCTTGGGGAAAGTTGTTCAGTATCATGGACTGAATCCTTCCTTAAAATAGTTTCAGTATTATTTGATAGACGTTATATAATTGAGTGTGCTGGAAAGGGTAAAAACGCTTTGCTATTTTATAACAATCGTATTTGTGGATAAATAAATGAATAGTATGCTGTCAAAAAGTACACTACTCATTGTTTAATACTAAGTGCTTAGCTCATACCATCGTGTAAACGAGGCATAAAACATATCGCGTAATCGTAATCACACATATAAACCATGAAATAAATCGCACAGAATAATGGGTTTAATGTTTGGGAAAATATTGTTAGCGATTTGTGTGATTAGCCGATGCGGGTGTGTTTACGATCAATAGGCGAATGGAGGCAAATTGAGATTGAATTTCAATCCTAAAATTCAGGATATTGGGTAATGTACAGTACAAGGTGTAGCAAAATTACTTTGATATATTAAATACTTATTACAATTACTTATTACGATTAATAAAACATGATGAAGACTGTATGTGACCGAACAGCAAAAAAATAAAATAATAAACCGGTCAAGTACGAGTCGGAGTCGCACATGAAGGGATCCGTACCTCCGTACAATATTTTAAAACGTTGAAAAAACACGTTTCTTGTAAGACGACCTCCTTTGATTTATTACTTTATCTTATGTATTCTGTATCCTTTATGTTCAAGTGGTGGCTATTAAGGTTCAAGAGATAGAACCAGCGGACAGACAACGGTCTCAGTAATAGGGTCCCGTTAGCACACTTTGGGTACGGAACTCTAAAAAGGATCATGGCAGTATTCATTTAAATATTTCTTCAAACTCGTTGCACACAAGAACAATAAAGAACAATTTTGTTGTAAAGTAAATACAAGTTTAAATTTTTTCATATTTTCAGAAACTTCATGTTCCATCATAAAAATGTTCTTGAACTTCAATTGGAAGCAATCATGAACGAAATCAACCGACTTAAAAATAAACCGACAAATTGTACTGAATACGAACCAAACACAAACACTAAAGAACTGAATACAACGAACACAAACACTAAGGAACTGAAGCTACACGATTGCAAACTCGATTGCGTCTCAGTTTGCCGCAAATAAGGGGGGTGCAATATGGTGTCGTATACCTAGTGCAGACATTCTACCTTATGAGGATCGAAAAATGTTCTCAAGTAGATTTCTTAATAAACAAATCAAGAGATTAGATAATTGGATGCATATTTACCTAAAGTTTGGCTAACAAATAACAATATGGAAGAGGCTTCTTAAATTATTTTCAATAAAATAATCCCGGAATTCAAGGCCCGATATTACGTTGTAACAGGGCATCTGACATTTGTGTCTAATTGGGAATATTATGTCTCAAGGAGTATACACTTAAATTTGAATTTTCCGGTTTATGGGATATTTTCGATAAAAAAGCGCTATCCATAATAGCCAACATCTCAACTTTAGGTAATTAAGCAACCGAATATCCGATCTCTAGTAATTATTATTTATATTTTTAGTGCTGTTTTTCTGCTAACATGAATAGTCGCTATGTCAATTATAGCCAAATACTGGACTAACACTAATCTTTACACTTAAGGTGACATGGGTTCACAATTTGCAATATCGTGCGTGTTTTTAAAAAATCACTGTTATTAAACTACTGCAGTTTATTCCTCAAAAAATTTACATGAAAATTTTAAGGATTTGTTTATTTTAATTTCTACAGATACACAATAGCCAAAACACGATTGAGCATTTTTGGCTCGTTAGAAAAAAATCACAAACATACCTCTAAATTTGCCTTTATAATACATATTACTATTTTATACAATCACCTTTTTATATGAAAATTATATCAAAAAATGTATTATCTAAATATCTATCCGTTTTGGCTACAAAAAAAATTATAAAAATAATATAAAAAAAAGAAACACTGAAATATTCGTCGAAAGAGAAGAAAGGCCTGGAGCCGGGCTCGACGATATTTCACAGTGTTTTATTTATTATTATTTTTGTATTATGTTTATGTTTAGTAGCCAAAACGGATAGATATTTAAATAATATACTTTTTGGTATAATTTTTATATAAAAAGTGATTGTATAAAAAAAATTTATATGTATTATAAAGACAAATTTAGGCAAATTAGAGGTATGTTTGTGATTTTTTCTATCGAGCCAAAAATGCTCAATCGTGTTTTGGCTATTGTGGGTGTCTGTAGAAAATCCTTAAGATTTTTTTGTAATTTTTTTGTGGAATAAACTGCAGTAGTTTAATACCAGTGATTTTTCAAAAACACGCACAGTATTGCAAATTGTGAACCCACGTCGCCTTAAGTATACAGGATCTAACAAAATATACTGAAATTATTTTGAGAGTTGATACAGTTCATTTTACTGTAAGCAACTTTTCCCGAGGAACATACTACATATATATCGTATTATGGAAAATAATTTTTGGCCTCGCATACAAGTTGACCGGTTGATCCGAGTTTGTATGGAATGCCAAAAAAATATTTTTTTTATTGAACTATTTGTTCTATGGGGAAAGTTGTTTAGTATCATGGACTGAATTCACCCTTAAAATAATTTCAGTATATTTTATTAGATGTTATATACAACCATTATGTGAATTTAGGGAGTGATCAGGCTTAATAATTTAATCTTTATAATTTTAAAGCCACATTTTCATTGTTTGCAAACTGATACATTTTTTATAAATATGTTCATGTTTCAGTTACAATGGTATTTGCTGCTATGTACTACACCTTATTTTATAGCCTAAGTATTTGTCAAGTTGCTCTTCTGTTTTGTATTAATAAGAAATTAGATTTGTGAGATAGAGTGTCTGTACGTTTACCTTCGTATCGTAGTATTATCGCTAGTGTGTACCTATCCGATATCCGGTACCGGTGTCCTCGATATACCTATGTATACCTTTATTAAATAAACTATAGTAATTTGTATATTTTCTTTCATTTCTTTTGAATTATTAATTATTTATATAAGTAATAAAAATAGTACACTCAACAGTAAGGTAAGTTATGATTCAAGCACCTTTATGCAGTGGTCACGTATACAGGGTCTAAAAACTACTATATATACTATATACTGAAACTATTTTATGTATAGATTCAGTCCAGATACTGAACAACTTTCCCTAAGGAATATATATCGAAATATGAAAAAAAATTTTTGGCCTCCCATACAAGTTGACGGACAGCTGATTCAGGTTTGTATGAAAAGCCCAAAAAAGACAAAGGCGCACAGCAATATCATCATTATCTATATATATCAGGTCTTTTTTTGTCTCCACTGCAGGAGCACGACCCTCTCTGTACTACCAGAGCCATACTTGGCCAGAGCAGCCATTTAGCTTACGCTCTCCACGCTGGCGCTGACCAGACGGTTTGGAAAGGTCTTGTTGATGTTTATACGCTTTGTTTAGCCTGTATTTCCTTAGTCGACATCCACGGGAGGACTTGGAGCGGTTCTATTCTACTCTGCCGGAAACCACATGGCTTGAACAACGATATAATGTTTCCAAATGTAGAGTTAGTAGGTATGGATAAGATCTGCATTTCGTGCTTCCATTCATCTTTTGAGCACATCCCAAATCGCATTGAAGAGAGCAGTAAGCGGCTTACCTAACATATTCCTTATGGTGCGTCCACACTGCGATCCACTTTTGTGGAGTGGCAACACTGGCTACTTTTTACTATTTGTTAAATGTTACTCATCGCGTCCATACCTCTTCTTCATCAGTTCTACTTTACCAAAACTCACTTTCTATCTAAATGAACGAATTGAACAAAATGGGTGTATTTTAAAAGCAATTACTAAACTACAAGCGTTTCAGAACTAACTTTCTCAATGAATCATGACGGCAATAGAGACTTATGGAGTGAATAATATACTGCCAATAATTAATAACCTCGTGTTGTCTATGTGCTCTCCTACAAATTGATGGCTTCATCGATCTCGTGTTGACTTAGGACGTTCGCCGCCGATTAAGCGCCGCATTAATGTCTCGTTTCGACAAATTTTTCTCTTAGTCTCTAAATAGTGGTGAGCTATTAAAACCCAATGTATCTGGTTGATCCATCATCGTCTATAGGCCAGGAGTGGCGAAGGGATAAGGGATAATTTATTTGCAAAACATCGGGTTTTTATATTAAAATATTTACAGTCTTAACATTAGATCTACCTGCACGACCATACGTGATGTGCGAAATCAACAAAATATAATTTGCTTATTATTTTTAATTTTTAAATATCACTAGTATCTCGCCCGCTAGTCATTCAGTGGATGCTGGGTACTTAGGCTAACGGTATCCATGAAAATTCAGAGATTTGTTCGGAGAAAATGGACGCTTTTACCGCCATCATTCCGAAATTTAGTGTCACCACTACATGACTACCTTCTTTCGAACAAGTAGCTCCTTCTAGCTACATTTAAACTAAAAATAAAATTATGCTTTAAGTTTGTTTGTTTGTATGTTTAAACTCTTTATTGGACATTAAAAAGAAATTACAAAATAATATGCATTACAAAATAAGAATGTGCAATGGCGGGCCTATCCCAGTGAGGGATTTCTTCCAGCCAACCAAGTGTCTGAAAAAACAAGAACAAAGCATCTGGGTAGCGTAGCGTAAACACCATAAATTGCAACAAAATTCCAAAATTAAAAAAATATCATATATATAAGTATGAAGGATTTGTTTTTTTTTTTTTTATTTATTGTTTATTTAAAGTTAGCTAAAACTAGAAACAACCTAAAACTAAAAACCTTAAAAAATATAATATAATAACTAAAATATATTATTAAAAGGAGTCCCTTTAGGCAAGGTTCCGAAGATACTGGCAGCGTTCCCCCTTTGAATAGCTAGACTGATTCTTTGTCCGAGGTAGCTGCCAGCTCTTCGGTCTCCTGTGATGTCGACTAACCTTTTTGCTATTTCCTTAAAAAGCCTTATAGCGCTAGGGCCCCACGGACCAAGGGTCTCGACACCGAATGGAACAAAATCATATTCGGAGCCTAGACCCCTGTATTTACATGCTTTAGCTTTTTCAGCCGCTTCACAAACCGCACCAGCTCTGTTGTTGGTTCCATGTAGATGGGAAGGGGCCAGCGTGTCTGAACAGGTTGCATCCCATACCAGCACCCGGCCCATCTTCCATGGAATCAAACTCATACCGTCCGGTCTCTTGCCATCATTTGTTTTAGTCAGTCCCCTAATATTTGTTTGTGCATGGTTTTAAATACGAATACCTACCTTACCTTAGCTCAGAGACATGATGGGTACTAGACTAAAAATCTATAATTTCGCAGGTGTATACCTCAGATTAAGGATCAAGAGATAAAAAGATTAGCTGTGGACCATAATATTGCGTATGCTGACAAAGTGGAAAATAATAATGTTGAAAAAAATTTGTTTAGGGTATCTATACATCAGGTAGGTATGATTATTTTTTCCACTATTACCAATAAGTATAGTGATGGGTATCGTTGGATACGCACTTGGCCAGTTATTATTACCGCCATATTATGACAAAATATGTTGACTTGATGTCGCCAAGCATGATACGTGCTAATTAATGGTCTCACAACCAATACCGAAGCAAACACAGCTATGGATGCAACTGAGAACGTGACATAATAATATGCGACATATGCAGAGCGTAGGCAAGATTTACAGCAGTGACAAGAATTAAATTGAAGAGTTTATTTGAGATTTAACACTAATTCACTGTTGTAGTTATTTTTTGTGAGGAGCTCTTTGGCCTGGGGCAGTACGCTTTTGCAAGTTAAGCAACCCTGGGTGTTGTCTGCACTTGGATGGATGAACACAAGTGGAATAAAATTTTCTCGAGCTCCGCCGTGCTTCGGAAAGCACTAGTCCCGGCTGTTATGATTGTATAGCAGTCGTCAATCTATGTCAGATGCCTTTCGACAGCTTGAAAAATCTGACACCAGTGTTGGCTACTTACACACAAGAAAAAAAAATTGTTGCAGTCTTATTCCTAGACACGCTAGTAGTTTGTAGCTTTTTACCCAACTACGGCAAAGCTAAAAGGAAGAGTAATGATTTCTAGTATATTTATTTACATCTGTGTACATCAAGAGCCAGGCTCTTTTCGATATCACTTCGGTGTATGACAAATAAGAATGAGCCCAAAGAGACGCCCAAAATAACGTTTTTTGTCAAAGATAATTTTTATTTATTTATTTATTGTAAAAATACAACGGTTTTCACCAATTACAGTATATAGAAAGAACTTATAGCTAAATGTAAATAATAAAGTGATTTAGAATTGCATTCTCCATTTTACACTTTAGCACAGAATACAGTAAGAGTAAACAGAAGGGAATCTCCTAAGGTACGCGCAATATACGTCCCCGTTCCCCGCACCCGCACCTCTCCCCCGGTTCTTGACAGCCAACGTGAGTCATCGAGGCGAAAACGGGGGAGAGGTGCGGGGACGGGGAACGGGGACGCATATTGCGCGTACCTTAGGAGATTCCGGCCTGTGACTCTAGTTACCATAAAAATAACTAGTGTGCAGGTTTCCTCTCGATGTTTTCATTCACCGGAAACAAGCCACGGTAGGTAGTTGATATTGACCGTTCATGAGTGAGTACAAACTCAGAGGTACAAGTCGCGTCTAGTGAGGATCAAACTCGTGCCTCAGACGCACAGCTAGTACCTAAACCACTTGGCTACCACCGCTTCTTCTGCGCTGCTTCTAGTATATACGGATTTGAAAAAAATTGGTTTTCTGTAAAGTCGGTTTACGGACGGTAGTTTGACATGAAAACGTCAAACATTCTCTCTCTCATTCGTGCCGCGCTCTCGCTTGCGGAACGCGACAATGAGCGTAACGGGACAATGATGTCATCTTTTCTTGCATGCAGCCCGTAGTATCGAGTTATTAGACGTTATCACGTCAAAATATAATACTGCAATTAGTTTCTTTTAAATACTTAGGTACTAAACTTACTTAGATTAAAATATCCATAACAATGCTAAACAAGATTTGGTTTTCTAATACAAAGTAAAACTGAAATTGATCGCGTTAATCCATTACCTTTTTGGTTGAATTTCTCAGTAGACACCGTTAATAATTTCAGATGGAAGAATTCTAGAAACAAATTTAAAATAAAACCATCGAGAATAATGTTGTATTACAGAATAAGAGGACGTAAACATAGCTACAAGCATTTCACAATATTACTTCACAAACATATTTTATCTCTTCTGCCCGTGTCCCGTATTCTGCCTTTATTTCATCCCGCATCAAAAGGAACACTTTAATATCACCGTTTAGGATAACAATTGGAATTTATCGCGCGATTATTTATAACTAACGCATTTTATGGGCCATTATCATCGAGGAACGTCGCTAATTGCCATGCATTCACCTGTTATAAATCACAGCTTTTAGTATAACAATTTATTTATCATTTCGTTTGTTTGCATCGTGCCTCGCTTTGTTCAGAACAAAGGCGCAAAGAATTGTAATGGTAATACTATGTAAATTCGGTCTCGCTACGAAATTATTAAAAATTTTAAGCGGACGCGAAACTCCAACAATTTATGAGGAGAGTTCTGATACAAAAGAAATAGGGTATAGAATTGTTGCTGCATGCAGTATGTGTTCTATAAAAGCACAAATATCTCGTTTTATCTGCATTCCCAAGGAAGATTGACGTCAGCCGACGACTGGTTGTATGACCACATTGTAGCAGTCCTGACTATTGGACAACCTCTGCTGGCAAGTTGGAAAATGGCCTTTTTCAATTTGTCTTGTGTGTTTATATAACGTCTTACAAAATATACTGAAACTATTTAAGGGTGAATTCAGTTCATTATGATACTGAAAACACTTTCCCCAAGGAGAATAGTATATCGAAATATTAAAAATATTTTTTGGCTTTCCATACAAACTCGGATCAGTTGATCGGTCAACTTGAATGAAAGGCCAAAAATTATTTTTCATATTTCAATAAATGTTCTTTCCTTAGGGAAATTTGTTCAGTATCAAAGACTATCTATCCTTAAAATAGTTTCAGGCTGGCTCAATATCCCTAATTATTTATTTATTTCTTCTCTACTTAACAATGTCTTCGGCATCCTCAGACGAACTTTGACACGTATGTCGTCTCTGGAGATTGATGGAGATCCTTCGCATCCCAGGCTCCGAATCCAAAGCAACACAATTAAGGATGCAACCAGAAACGAGTTGAGAAGAAGACAATGTGTGTTAATAAATATCACCAATCTACTAAAATCCCAAGTACTAAAAACACATTTATGTTGTTAGTTTTATGTGTTTTGTCAAGTACCGTATTTTAAATCAAGTCAAATATTAAAGGATTAGGTTTCAAATATTTTGTGCTGTTATAAGAACTAAGCTCCAATATTTCAATTATTATTTTTAATAGCATTACAATGCTCGGAAATTTATCCAAATTGAAAATATGTGATGAAAAATTCCGCCACAAGTGGGACTCGAACCCACTTTGACGCCGTGAGTGCACTACCAATTATGCTATCGTGACTTCGAATCACCCCGACGAATTTTCTCATCACATAGTACACTACTATAATATTTCTTTAATTATAAGAAAAATAGTAAAAAGATTATCCTTCTTTATTTTCAGTATTTGCAGTTCCGAGTAATAAAAATTTGAAATTCTCAAAGTGCTGGAGTTAATTCGGCGTTAGGATCCTGTTGCGTCTCCATCAACGATATCCGATATTTTTGCTGTAAAAATGCTTTTTTTTTCAAATTGATGAGGAAAATATTTTTTGCCTCGTTCAAGAAATGTTGCAATTACTTTCGCGACCTTGTTTCAGTTATTTAGGTATTTGGCCCAAAGTTCTAATGGTTCATTGTTAGTCGTAGAACTTGTTGAAGTCTTAAGGTACTTGGACAATCAGGCGTTTGTACTTATGTGTTGCCGATGGTAACGCGGCGGCTGTGTCAGTTTTGATAAAAAAACAATATCAAGCAAACATGTAGATACAAAGTTTATTCGTACACACGCGTCCTTGTGTCAGTAAAACGTATTGTAGAGTGACAATTTTTTTCGCACTCTCTTTTTCTGATTATGAAGAGTAATTTACTAATATTTTGTGATTGTTGTTCGAAATTTTATGTTGAATGTATGGAGTCTCGCGGAGATGACCAGGAGGAACACCCGCATTTGAGGTAGCCTTCGTTTGCGTGACGTAGCAGACAGACTGCAAAATGATTATGTCGTACGGAAA
This sequence comes from Acrobasis repandana, assembly GCA_963576875.1. Lineage (NCBI taxonomy): Eukaryota > Metazoa > Arthropoda > Insecta > Lepidoptera > Pyralidae > Acrobasis > Acrobasis repandana. The sequence goes on along the minus strand of OY756230.1, from coordinate 439,335 downwards.
CCGACAAATCACGTGGGAAATAAATTGCTCGCTTGATCAACTACCGGCCCTATGACGATGCTATCGGATATCAGAAATAATAAGAAGAGTTTAATGCCGTGATACTTTTTTCCCACTAGCGTGTTTTTATTATGTTAAATAGAATTGATATCACTAGTATTAGGAAAAAGAAGAAAAAATCTAATAGATTCGAGACACATAGAAAAGTGAAGTGAGTTCAGAGAACATTTCTCAAATGAGCGTACGTGGGCGCACTATAAGTTTCCGGAATGAATATGAAAAAATACTATTAAAGGTACAAAATTAATTTATTGTTTTTCAAAATAATCTCCCTTGGCGTCTATGCACTTTTTCATTCGATGAAACCAGTTTTGAAAACTTTTGTGCCACTCCTCTGTGGTGACCTCTGAAACGTGTTTTTCATACTCCTCGACAGCCTCTTCTGGTGATGAAAATCGTTGACCGCGTAATTGGTTCTTAATTTTTGGGAACAGAAAAAAGTCACAAGGTGCCAGGTCGGGACTGTATGCAGGATGACTCATGAGTTCTAAATTTTTCGCCTTCAAAAAGTCGTTTGTCTGTCTGGCCGTGTGAGAACTAGCATTGTCGTGGTGCAGGATGATACGGCGTTTACGGTTATTTTTACGGAGTTCGTCAATAACTTCCGGCAAACAAATGGTCGTGTACCAGTCACTATTCACTGTACGACGATTCTCTAAAGCAACAGTAGCCACGTGTCCAGTTTTATTAAAAAAAGAAGCAATCATCCGCTTAGATGCACTTTTCACGCGCGCCACTTTGGTTGGTTTCGGCTCATCTTGAAAGACCCATACGCTCGATTGCTGCTTTGTTTTGGGATCGTAGCAATAAATCGTGGTTTCGTCACCTGTTACTATGTCCCACACCAAATTTGACGCACCTTCGTTGAATCTGGTAAGCATGGCACTGCACCAAGTGACGCGGTCCGTTTTTTGAGCCTCGGTCAAGTTGTGTGGGATCCACCGCGAGCACAGCTTTCTCACACCCAAATGTTTGTGTAGGATTAATTGTATTTGACTCATGCCTATTTCTAAGGATGCGCGAATTTCATGGTAGGTCACATGCCTGTCTGTTTCAATCATACGGCGCACAGCATTGATGTTTTTGTTGGTCACAGCGGTGGACGGCCGACCATCGCGAGATTCGTCACTGAGATTGATACGACCACGCTTGAATTCTGCAAACCAGCTATAAATAGTTGTCTTGCATGGTGCTTCATTGCCAAAAGCTGTTTCAAGCCGAGCGATGCTCTGTTGAGCTGTCAAATTACACTTAAAATCGTAGAAAATCATACTACGAAAATTTTCCCGAGTTAAATCCATGTTGATGCAGACACACAATTTTTTAATTGGCGCCACCAGGTTAAAACAAAAGACAGTCAGATGAAACAAACTGCATTCTACAGCCAAAGAGTTCTATTTTCAAATGTTGCAATAAATTTTTAAATATTGTTTATGTAAGTGGCCAGTTCCGGAAACTTACAGTGCGCCCTATGTATAATAAAAACGTTTAACATAATTGAGAGAACATTATCCCGACCGGCTGCACTATTGAAAGTGGCTTAAACGCCGCCATTATCCTTCGGTATTGAGTGCTTCCATCGGCTTCTGGAATAGTTGATTTCACTGGAAATTGTTTTCCGAAAGTTAGTTGAAAAACTGCAATAAAATCTATAGAAGAGTTTGTTTTGACACTTTTTCTTCATTAACTTTTTATAGCATACATACTCATCATGCGTTTATTTTATAAAGAGCAGACAAAGCCTAAGGCCATTAGACCGAATTGCTACTTTCAGCCTATTTTTTATTTGTTTATTTAATTTAATTCCATAAAAAATACATGTGTTATGGATACTATTGTATCCATTACACATTACATATGAAGGGTTTTCCCTTACCTTACCCTTTTGCACAAAAAATACAGGACATAAATTCTCTTACTAACTAGGAAATATAGTAATAACTCGTTTGAGATCATTGTCAGTCTGTATTCAGGAACTTTAAGCACAGAATGTATATTTACATGTATATTTACTTACTTTAAGTGTAGTATACTATTACACAAAGTGGAAGGGACATACCCGTAATAAATCAAACCACGGGCTATACTGGATCACTATAGTATAATGAAATTAAAAACACAGCCAAAAAACAAAAAAAACGGTCCAGCCGGCCGCACACTTTTCTATGGAAATGCCAAATTTTTTTTGTTCTTTGGCTGTTATTACGGGTATGTCCCTTCCACGTTGTATACTCTGTATGAAGTGATCTGTTACATCCATATTTGTGCCATGTAGAATAGTCGTGTCAGTGTCGAGATAACGTAAGTAGTGTAGTACGTGCGTCGTTAGGATGCCCTGGGTCGGTCTTACGAGACGGTGCATCCCGGATTAACATAATGATAAGGGACGTTTCGTAACTTTACTGCTTAGTTAAATTATAGGAATGGTGGATAAGTGGTTTGATAAGTACTAGTAATTTCAGCATAAGCAAACCAAATAGCCCAAGATTATGATGTCCAATTGGTATTGCTAACATGATGATAATATAAGTTAAAAAATCTGAAAACATAAAATCTATTCAAACGCAACAAAGCATGGCATATAATTGTGAACAAAAGTGATAGTTAAGAATTTATCCACAACAGGCTTCGTCAAAATGTTCAAGATTCTTCAGCAACAAGCTCGGTTTTCTTTTCGACTCGAAAAGAAAACCGAGCTTGTACATGACGTATGGATGGCACCGCAGTCGCATAGGTCTAACTTGATTTTCTCGACACCTTCCAACACCAGCCCGAAGTCTATTGAGAGACTTCCAGACTGGTCAAGAAGGAGGTTAAGAAGGAGGTTTATCTGCATAGCGGTGGATAAAGATCCACCGCTCATCTCTTGCAAAGTTAACGTCAAAGTCATAAATTTTTATTTAATGTAGTATAAATATGTATATCACTTATAGTCAAGGTGAAGGTCATAATTTTTTTAATAGTGTTTAGTGCAAAAGCTACAAATTACTAGCATTTCGGAACGACCACCTGCGGGGAAGATTACGCCGAAAGAAACCCAGTTCAGTATTGCATTGCATTAGAAGCTTTTGCGACTGGTATGCTCAGCTGTCTGAGGAAGCTGTTACGGTTCTTGAGACGTGATGGTGGACAAGCTCAGTGACTCCTACCAATGTCGATTTAGATGTCGATGCAAAAGTTTGTTATTAGGGTTCCGTACAAAAAATGAAAAAAGGGAACCCTTATAGGATCACTCGTGCGTCTGTCTGTCCATCCGTCTGTCACAGCCCATTTGCTCCGAATCTACTGGACCAAAATAGGTGAAATTTGGTAGAATGTTGTAATTCTAGGACCCAAACACATATGTGCAAAGTAAATAATGTTTTTTTGAATAAGCGTTATTTTCGGAGGACAAATTAGGAAATTAAAAAAAAAGTTTTGCATACCTTACTGTGTCATATATTAAATGAAAGGGCTCGTTATGAGAATCTCAAATATATTTTTTTTATTATAGTAAAATATATGATTTTATTCATGAAAGAAGACGAAAATTGACCATTCCCCCCATCCCCTGACCCGCGAAACTACTGGGCCTACAATTTTGAAAAAAATACAAAATATAGTTCATTGCTTGTAGATTACAAGAAAACCTATAAGAATTATATCAATTGTACGGAACCCGCTCCACGCGAGTTTAACTCGCACTTAGCCGGTTTATTTTTTACAAAACCAGATCTTTTTTGAAATAGAATGCAAGGTAAAAAGCAAGCTGTAAAATAACATTAAATACCAAGACTGTTACCTTTTATTTTAATCTACAATAGAAGTTTCCCAGTGCCGTCACGTCGTTCCATTCCCGGAACCTGTTACTATTAACATTGGAATTGAATGAATAATGAATGACAAGAAAGAAAATTGACGTAAAAATCCTCCAGAGATCCTATCTAGGTCATGTAAATTAAAAACATTCTTCGATAGATTCTTCATCAGGAAAATTGTCGTCGATTTGCATAGAAACTTTTTTTGGAAAGTGACTTAACATAAAGATATTTGCCATCGTTTTAACAAAAAAAAAATACAGAAAAATATATAATTTAATGTTTTTCAAAAACATAATTCACTTATAAAGCTCTTTCATTTGATATGTCACACGGAATAGTTCATTAAACTTTGTTTAAATTTTTTATTTTGTGGGCCCCATATTTGAAATTCATTTATTTACGTTGTACGTCCGTCGTCTACCTAATGATCACTGAGTTATGTGTAGCAAATTTCAACTCAATCGGCGCATTATTACGAGTATCGTAGCATATTGGCTGTGACAGACGGACGGACAGACAAGTGAGTGAGACGGACAGGTTCCGTTTTTACCTTTTGAGATACGAAACCCTAAAAACGCACACGCACAATCATGTATTTTACCCTAACGGGGCAGACAGAGCCCTGGGTCCTAAAACCCGAAGGCTACGTTTAGCGCATTGGTGGGTATAGAGATATTAATCAAAACAAATTTTATTATGGATGGAAGATTTCCGATATCCAAGTCCGATTTACATGTATTCGAATGCATTGTGTTTGAGATTTTTTTTCTGATTAGCTTCTTCAGTTTATGTGTTGGCTTTACTTAAATTACACCCTTTATACCAACCATGTGACGTCCGGCTTAGAATAGGACCACTTTATGTCTTCCTCTGTATATCGTTAGAGCTGACTTAAAGACTACGCACAAACATCTCATGCTACAACTGCATTCCCAAGGAGAGTTGAGGTCGGGCGGCGACCAGTTTAAAAACTATTCGCACATATATTATACTATTCGTATATATTTATTTATATGCATTCCCAAAGAAGGTTGTTGACATCAGACAGGCGGCCAATCGTAAAACTTCAAGCCAAATCGTTTAAACTGTTCCGGCTATTTTTTCTCGCCTTTGCATGATCTTCAGCATCACTGGGACGTGACAATTGACATGCATATTGTATTCGTATTTGGAGATAAACAATCGGGGAAATGCACCCCGGATGCAAGCTAAGGATGCAACTGGAGACACTTTAAGATGAAGAAGACCTACTAATTTATAAGTATACCTACTCCCTCTCAAGGTGAAGTTAGAAGCAAATGACCTTGAAGTGGTGCCCTCATTTAAAATAAATTGATGTAAATATGGTGAAAATTTCGATATTTCTTAATCTTAGGCACTAGATAGCCCTTTAAATTATTTTATGAACCACCGTTGAAAGTATTTACATTAGTCCTAGTCTAGCTTTAAAACTTGCCTCCACCAATAGTGGCCACTTTTGGCGGAGTTTTAAAGCTAGACGGATCACCAATAAGTTTCAATGGTAGTTCATAAAATAATTTAAAATATGGAAATTTACACCATATATACGAGTTAATAATTTATTTCAAACTAGCTGGCCCGGCGAACTTTGTTTCGCCCGTTCCCGTTCCTTTTCCCATATTTTCTCACCGTTTAAACCTTCCCTGGACTACGACAAACATTTCAAGACCAAAATTAGCCAAATCGGTTCAGCCGTTCTCAAGTTTTAAGCAGACTAACGAACAGCAATTCATTTTTATTTATATAGATAGAAGATACGGGCGCAACTTCTTCTTGGTATTCACCTTAACATGTTTAAACACATCTTTACGTCCTCATTTGTAATGTACACATGTCCAAGTGGCAACAACGCGACACAACCTCTTATGGCCATCCTCCAAAATTTGCGAGCTGAGGTCTAAGTCTAATGCACTTGTAGATTAATCGTTTAAAATATCTTGCTTCTACCTGATTTCATTTAAGTTGCTGCTGGATACAGGCATTTTATTCTGAAAAAAAAGTTTGTGAATGTTTTTACGAAACGATAAGTAAGTGACGGATAACACTGACTCACAGAAAAAAAAAATATTTTCACCAAACATTTATATAAATATGAATAAAAAAATTATATTATTACTTCTAAGCAAATATTTTTTTATGTCAGATTCGATAAAACGTTTAATTCAAACATTCCCTGAGTACTATATTTAATAATTTACTAGTTTGATCATTCAACAACACAATAGGAAGAAGGAATTCTATGTATACTCCCGCAAGAATATATATGCACAGCGGAGACAAACTGTAGCTTATTATCGTAACTTCGTGACACCTAATAGTTATGATTACAGTTTAAGTTTAAGCGAAGATTGTGTAGTCCCTCAGCTCCCAAACGGTCATCATCATCCTCCCGTATTCCCGATTGCATCCTCAGCAATAACGCTTTAGAGCCCGGGGTCCGCTACCTAACCTAGGTGATTTGACAAGGTTCCTGGTTTTTACACAGAGCATCTGACCTCCGCAAGTAGACCAGAACCAATCCTAGAATAGGTTTAACAAAAACTAAATGGCGTTCGAGACCCACAGCTTTACTTGCCTTCTGAAGCATGGAATCATCTTTCTTTTCGGATAATCACGTGATTCAAGCCTGCAATGTCCTAATCAGACTGGAAACAACTTTTCTCAAATTAATCTGTCCAGTGGGATGTCAACCCATGACCTAAATCACACGGCAAACGCCTTGACCACTGGACCACTGAGGCAGTCAACTCAACTCCCAAACGGTATGTGTATAAAAATGATTTACAGTATGACATATAGACAATCGGTACATATATCAAAAGTGATTTTGATGAACAATGTATACAACCGTCAACAAACGAAGCGTTTCTACTATCAAGTGTATGTGGCAAAGACTAAGTGTTACTAGGATAAGTAAATTGAATTTTAGTAGCAATTGTGCAGTAGACTCAACCCCCAAACGGTGAGTATTCACTTCATCACGCGAGAGGTTTTGGCGAGCAGCCAGCGAGCGACTGATTCGACTTAAAAAGCCGACTCGTAAATATTCTCGGGAAGTTCCTTTGACGTTTCTAGCAGCGATTTTTAAGATGAGATTTGGGGTAATGATAGATTCATGTGATGTGTGTATAGTGGTATGACTGCCCTACTTACATTACACTGGCTAACTTTAAAAATTTTGTCGTGGTCGAGAATAAAATCAAAAATATACGATCTGATAAGCGTTGATTAAAATATTGGATTGCTAGGTATTTAACCATTTTACTTTCAAAATGTTTATGTGATCTGATCACCAGTTGTGTATGTGCTCGATGTTTAGCCAAAAGTGCGACATGGCCGTAGATCGGTCAAAATTGGAGATATTCTAATGAAAGATGTGTCAATTATAGGAGATCTATCGTGTGATGCTTGAATTTTGGAAATTAGTCGGTTAATTTTTGGGAAATTTTAAAAATAATAAAAAAATATAACTATATTTTACTGCCGTATAAAAATAAAAATAGCCGTGTGGTTTCCGGCAGAGTGGAATAGGACAAATCTAAGTCTTTCCGTGGATTTCGTAGAAGGAGACTTAGGAAACACATGCTAAACAAAGCTTACAAACATCAATGAGACCTCTCCAACCAGTCTGGTCAGCGTGGAGAGTGTAATCCTCTGGCTGCCCTGGCTTATATATAGCTCAGGTAGTACAGAGAGGGTCGTACTTCTGCAGTGGAGACTAAAAAAAAGCTGATGATGAAATTGACAAAAATTTGATTAACTTTTTCGGGCGCCTTAATCAAAATTCGGAAAAAACTATATCTGGAGATTAAATTGGGCTACGAAATAAGCTCATTGGGTAGATGATTGGATGACAGATGTGGCTGCGAAGGTTGACAAAGAAATGCAACAACCACAGACCTAGAATCGCGCCTTACGGCTACAACAAATATTTTTCTATAATATATTTCATTTTCAATGTACTCTGACAGATGCGTAGAGCGTTAATTTTTTTTTTTTTTTTTCCCTTTCTTAACGTACCTACTATAAACAAGTACGCTAATAATATTACAATCTAGCCTAAACTAAGACTAATAAGTAATTTAACATTGACCTAGTTTTATACGTTGTAGACTAAGAATGTGTCCATTGGCACTTTTCTTACTGTCTTTATTAAGGGGAAGGCACTTTGTTCGTGTGTCTCTGCTGGCACATCACTGCACTATAATATCAATGTATATATATATATTTATAACTACACTAGTTCAAAAGGTTTGGTTCTTTTGAGACGTCGCACTATGTCCGTGTTGTCGAGGAGCTGAATCGCCTCAACATTCACATGGTGAAGCAGTCTATACTCATGTGCTTCGGCGTATTTTTTGATTACTTTATCGACGGTGTGCATTTTAAGGTCCCGGTGTAGATCGTCGATTCTTATATACCAAGGCGCATTCACAATGGCCTTCAGTACGTTATTTTGGAAACGTTGAATAATTTCAATGTTACTTTGTTTAGTACAACCCCATAGCTGTATACCATAAGTCCATACTGGCATGAGGACTTGTTTATATAGTAGTATTTTGTTATGTACTGACAATGCGGAATTTCTTCCAAGTAGCCAGTACATCTTCTGGAATCGTATATCGAGTTCCTCTCTTTTCTTTTTGACGTGGGCTTTCCAGCGAAGCTTTGCGTCGAGTGTTATACCTAGGTACTTAGCAGTGTTTTCATATGGCACTTGCTGTCCATTTATGTAGACAGGACAGTAGTCATCGTGTTTATTTGTGAAGTTAACGTGGATTGACTTCGACTCGTTTAGCTTAATTCGCCACCTCTTTGTCCAGTTATGAACTTTGTTAACAGCTACTTGGACCTTTTCTGCTGCTTCCGCGTAACTGTTTCCAACCGCCATTATAGCCGTGTCATCAGCGAAGGTCGCAATAGTGTTTTCTTCTAGTTCAGGAATGTCGCAGGTGTATAATAGGTATAGGACCGGGCCTAATACACTTCCTTGAGGCACTCCAGCTTTTATTTCCTTAACTTCAGAGTATGCATTATCTTGTCGCACTCTGAAGGCTCTATCGCTTATATATGACGTTAGTATATCTACAAAGATTTTGGGAAGCATTTTTTTAAGTTTGAAAATGAGGCCTTCGTGCCACACCTTATCAAAAGCTTGGGCTACTACATCTAGAAAGATTGTTGAGCAAACTTTTTTATTTTCTAGAGATTGTTCAATGATGTTAGTTATCCTATGTACTTGATCTATTGTGGAATGCTTTTCTCTAAAGCCAAACTGATGGTCAGGTATAAGGTTTTTTGTTTCTATTATAGGTTTTAGCCTTTTAAGTAACAGTTTTTCAAACAATTTTGACATTACAGGCAGCAAGGAAATTGGCCTATAAGACGTTGTTTCATGTGGTGGTTTTCCAGGTTTAGGTATCATAATAACTTCAGCTATTTTCCACAAATCTGGTACATATCTAAGTCTGAATGCTGCATTTATCAGATTTGTTAGCTTAACAAGAGCTTTTCTAGTTAGATTGAGTAGTATTTCCCCTGATATCAGATCAAAGCCAGGCGATTTTTTTGGGTTTATGTGTTGTTTTATTTCACGTAAGACTTCTTTCGGTGTCACCATCTTAATGTTGTTTTGTTCATCATTGTTATCACCGATTACCTCAGTGTCTGTTTCATAATTTACTTCCTGACTTTCATTTGGTTTAAAAATCTCCTCTAAATGATCAGCAAATTTAGCAGCTTTTTGCTCATTACTAACTGCCCACCTTCCAGATCCCAATTTTAGGGGAGGGATGTGGTTGATAGGACGTTTTAAATATTTTGTAGCCTTCCAGAGTGAGTAATCAGTACTACGGTCATTGGTAAGTTTTTGTAGATACGTGTTTGTACTCTCATCAACATGATTCTGGATTACTCGTTTAAGTATTTTGTTGAGGTTATTTAATTTTCTCTTGTCTTCTGGTGACCTAGATTGGTGCCATAGTTTCCTTTGCTTTCGTTTTTCGGTGATGAGTTCTCTAATTTCTATTGGATATACATTTTTAACGATTTTCTTTTTTATCTTAGGTGTGTTGTTCCAGGCAGTCCGTTGTATTAGAGTGACGAATTTCTCTAAATCTATATTTAGTTGCTCGGGAGTCTTTAATGGTACTCTGAGGTTGATGTTGTTGTCCAATTCTATTTTAAAACTCTCCCAATCAGTATGTTTATTGACTAGAGTTAAATTTGTTTCCCTACTCAGAACTTTCTCACTTATCTTTAAGTATATGGCTGAGTGGTCCGAGTTCATATCAAAGCTTTGGTCTGTTTTCATATAATTAGATGATAAATTTTTGTAGATAAAAAAGTCTATTAGATCTGGTATTTTTGATGGGTCCGTTGGCCAGTATGTTGGATATCCTGTTGATGCAACATCACAATCCAGTTCTTCAATGGCATGCATCAGCCTTCTTCCTTTTGTGTTGGTCAGTCGAGACCCCCAATATGTGTTTTTGGCATTGAAGTCTCCACCTAATATAAATCTATCACCAAGCGTGTGAAGCATATTTAAATACGAATCTTTATATATTTTATGCCGAGGTGGACAGTATATTGCTGCCACTGTTAGCGGATATTTCTTTGTGCTTAGTCGAACTGCAGTGCATTGAAACTGTGGTATTTCATGTTTAAGGTATTCTTGGTGTTGGATATTTGCCTTGATGATCACAGCACTGCCGCCTCTTCCTTTGTTTGCTGGATGAAGAGCATGGTAAACCTTATAGCCATTAAATTTTATAAATGATTGTTTAGTGAAATGTGTTTCTGACACTAGACACACATCAATATTTTCCATGTCTAAGACTACTTGCAGTTCATTTTTGTGTTTAAGTAGTCCATTGCAGTTCCATGCCATAATTTTCAGATTGTTCATTGTTTGTTCTTGGGAATAGCTGTCTTGGTGCTATTTTCAATTTTTTTCAGACGCTCATCGAATGAACTCATAAGCTTGAGTATTTCATCTAACTTGTTTTCATTAGTGGTGGCTTGCTCTTTGCGTTGGGAGCTTATTGAATTTTTCGCGGCAGTCTGGGCATAAGAAACGTTTGTACGAGTACTTACAGTCGAGACAGGCTTATTATTAGGTGTCTGCGGATTAGTTGGAGCTTTCTTTTCATGACTGGCTACATGTTTTTTAATAGTCTTATTTCTTAACTTCTGCATTTCTTTGGCTATCATACAGCCTCTGTAGTTAGCCGGATGATCATTTCCGCAATGCACGCACTTCGGTTTCTCAGTTGCTGCTTTCTTACAGTCTTTAGTTAGGTGTTTTCCCGTGCATTTTACACACCTTGGCTCTTTAGCACAGTACATTTGTGTATGTCCATAAGCCTGGCACCTTTTACATTGGGGTATAAGTTTTGATGATTTCAGAGATTCTATCTCAACCAAACACCCCATTATGAATTTTATTTCATATATTTTAGCAATTTCCTCTTTGTTGCTAAAGGTCAGCATAAACATGTTTAATGGTTCTTTGCTTTTCCAACTCAGTTTGTTTACTGCGTCTTCAATTTGTAAACCCTTTGCTTTGAGATCTTCTACGATTCTCTCCGGCTTACATGTTGAGGGCAATTTTTTTGCCATTACTCTAATAGGCCTTTCCTGCTTATTTTCGTAGGAGTGCCATAGAAGGTTGTTCGCTGAAAGCAGCTTCGTTACGGCCCTGTATGCATCTTCATTACACGCATTTATTTTAACGCTATCACCATTCAACATTTTTACTGAAAAGGTGATTTCAGGCTGGCTTTGTGACAGAAAGTCGTAAACATTTTGGTAGTTCTTCACTCCATCCACTATGATGGGAGGTGGAGGGGGAACTTTTTTTACCTTAGCTACCTTAGGTATTTCTTTTTCTTCAGGTGAGAGTGTGGGTGAAGTGTTCAATTTTCTTTTCTTTCTTGATTTCGTCCTTATCCACTCTGTTTCTTTAGCAAGCTCCTCCTCGTCGGTGTTGTACTCAGCATGCACCGTAGAGGATTCTGCATTAGAGGCTGCTGGAGCCACTGCATTAGAATCAGTAATGCTTTGCAACTGCTGTTGGAGAGAAGCAATTTGTTTTTGGAGGTCTTCTATAAGGCTCTGCTGTTTAAGCCTTTCATTCTGCTCTTTTTTAAAACGGTCATAAAGGTAATGTTCCGTTTCAGTTTTTAACTGAATAGATTTGGAAGGCGTATTCATTGTCAAGGCGGGTGAGAGCGTTCGCCTTAACAATTACCCGTCATACGTAAACATACCTTAAGCAATGACTCACCGATGTAGGTCATCGCGGCCCGGCCGAAGGTACGTGACGAAGATGGACTTTGTTTTGATGCGTTAGCACTTTTCACTGCACTCTGTTAATGCGCGACATATGCGTTTGTGACACAACTGTTCTAATCGAAGATTGAACTATCACTGAGCGTTAATTGACTGTGGTCAATAGCGTAGTAACGCTGGTATTAAAATTCAGTTTCTCAAGAAGTATCAAAACGTCCCTACTTAGGTATTGATTCTTTCTATGACTTTTAGGCATCATTTAACTAAAATGCCACTTTTGAATGAAAAATTCTTATTCCATTTCAAGATACGAGTACTTACTTCACAAAACTCACTCCTTTCGAAACACGACAAATATATTTGACTGAAAAGTATCAAAGCGCGGCGAGTTGCCAAATTCACCGCCTTTGAAACGAACACGACGACAGTCGAGAGTGCACTCACTTACCTTACGAGTAGTTTACTATTTGTAAACAAGCTATTTTGGAAATTGGAAAACATAAAAATGTTCGTGTGATGTCTATAAGTGAAATGGTTTGACACTTTTTGATTAAAAAGCTATTTGTCTTTTTCGGGCTAATAGCTATACAGGGCGTATTATGTACGACATATACTTGAAGGGGTCACCTATTGGGGTCTTATCTTATCTTGCATTGGGGTCCAAGATGGGAAGCACGTCGAACCTTTGGGTTATATTGTACTTACCCCCTTTCCTTACTCACCCGCCTCGGTTTTTCTGAAGGACTGCATAAGCTTCAGAATATCACCTGGTGCGTAGTGCCTGTAGTCCTCTAGCTCAGGATGTGCTGATCCGAAGAGGTCCATGCGCTTACCAGCCATCGAGTCGCAGCTACGCATGATGTGTCTCATTGTCTCCTCTGAATCCTCACATGCCCGAAATTTTGGGCTATCAACAAGTCTCATTTTAAAGAGATGACTGCGATTGTGGTAGTGTCCAGTCAATGCTCCCAATAGAGTTCTTGCCTGTTTTCTGTTAAATTTATTTAACTGTTTGTACCACTTGGCAAAATCCCCGCCGAGTGTCTCTTTAGAGTGGGTGTGTCCACTTATATTACTCCATTCAGCCTTGTGTCTCATTCTGACATAGGCGTTTATGGCGTACTGCCCCATGCTCTGATACAGTGGTTTGTCCTTTGAAAAGATGCCCGCTCCTGTTCCATGGTTGGTCTTCGAGCCATCCGTGTACCAGGTCAAGCAATCTCGATTTGAAGGTCGAAGCTCTTCTTTCATACAAGTTATGCAGTCGGCTAAACAATATATTATATATTTTAAATGTATTTCATTTTAAAACTTACAAATTATTTATTTTATTCCAACTTAGAATAATCATATATATACGTACAAAACTTCAGCACTTTTAATATAGATTAATATTATTATATAATAGTATAAAACATGTACTCTTATATATTTCTTTCAATAAAAATTGAAACTATTGTTATTAAAATATTTTTTTTCTTTATTTACACGCGCTTAGTTAAAGGCCTGTTATTGGAATTACTTACATGTTTACCTCTAATGTTTACAAGGAGGTACATCATTTATTCAACAATTCACAAACTTAACCAACGCGTCAGGGGAGCGTGATTGAACATACCGACACACACTGCATAATTAACTGTGTAAAATCCCGGCCAAAGCCAGCACGAGCAAATAAACTCTATTATTCATTCAAAGCTTCAAAAGTCAACATTTACCATTAAAAAGCTCTCGATTTTATTTCCAAAGCAACAAGTAGGTACGCCACCTTATTTGAAGGCAATCAGCAATTCAAAATGGTCGGGACGGACACTGGCCGAACGTTATAAATCTTATTACGAGGAGCCATCGAAACGAATCGTGAATACGTGATAGAACGTTCCATTGCTAAGGCATTACTCATTCATGGTTTTAAAAAAGGTTATGGCAGAGCAATGGATGTCTTAAACAACGATAATAATAAAGTAAGAGAGTTTCGTGATAAAGGAAGTGGAGAGTGCGTCCTTATAACATGGTGACACATTAAAATTCATTTTTGCCGAATGTCACGTTATGTCGGGTCCCTTGGGACAATGGGGCGCATTTTTGCTTTAAATTAGATTACTTGCGGTTATATTGGCTCCTGATATGAGGACGGAATGCGCTCTCCTTTGTACAATTTGCGAGTTATTTGAGAACAAGATTTTGAGCTTCTGTGTGCCTTTATGAAAATTTATTCATAAGTCAGCGTATATCATGTACTTCTGTGACTTTATTGTAATACAATGTGCTTTTTTCTGAAGAACAAATATTCTTCGGGTTGATTCAGTCCATCTTTTGAACATCTTTTGAACATCGATTGAACAACTTTTCCCAATAAATGTACTTATTTCGAAATAAAAAACAAGTTTTTACTCTTCTTATAGTAAGTAGATCCAAGACTAAATTCGATTTGTATGAGAACCTATAGATAGATAGATAAATTATTAATTGCATACATATAACACACTACACACACAGAAATAAAAAAACTTAACCTAAAATAAATCGAATACAGGAATTTGTGTGTGTGTGTGCTACAGTATTACAAAAGGCTGTAGCTCAGTGTGGGAAATTGCCCAGTGAGCAAAACACTGATATACATGCATTGAGAAAAGTTGTTCAAAATAATAAACTGAATCACCCCTTAAAATATGTGTACTTAATTTTAAAGCACCTTGTATACTTTTGTACTGTTAAACTTCTTCGTTATACATATAAATAATCTGTTCTCATTTGGGCCCTCTTTGTTGCAGTGTCATGTCGCAAAATGTGTACAGCGGCCTAAAATTAATTTAAACAAGCATAGCACTATAATTGTTAATAACATTTTATAAAAACATATTTTACGATTAAAAAACTATACTTAGGTTTTTTATAATTTCCCATATGATAATCCATTTTTTATACCGCCATACTTACTGAACGAACGAGATGTCATTAATCATTCTATGCCTATGGAACTTAGAACATAGCAGAATTTTGAAAAACAAATTCAATAAAACGCCATCTAGTCAACATGTTCTGACCTAACACATAATGCGTGTTATAGAATAGGAATATCAAATGGTGGAGAAACTCGACATGCGAGGCTAATCACTTAATAGCTCGGTTGTTTAGAACGTGGTCGTATTTGAACCGAGATCGCGAGTTCAAGTCCAAGTTCTTTTATTCCTTTGGTGTTGCGAAACCTTGCTACCAGATGGCGCCACTGGTTTGAACTTACGTTAAAGCTGCTGTTTCATATACGATATGAATCATTCATGTTCGTTCATTTCATTTGTCAATCGCGTTTTGTTTCACTGTCTGTCACCAAACCTCTTGACAGCAAATCACTTTAAATAAATGTATGATGGAAGATATGAAGTTGTTGATTTGTTTTTATTATATTTTTATGAGATTTTATACCATACATTTTTATTTCTTTAATTATCGTATTGTAAAAAAATATATTTCAGTGAACAACTGTAGTGAACAAAACGCTCCGTCAAAGATGCATTACCCATCGTGTTGCCATTGTTGCCAGATAGCGTCACTGCTATTTCCCAATGTAGAAAAAGTAAAATACTTTTTTATATAGTGTATTAACGTCCATGTAATATAAAAAAATATTTTTGTAATCTAAGGATTTTTTTCTACAAAATGACGTAAAAATACTTGCTGCGACACGTAGTGCAACAATGAGGGCTTAAAATGTATGAAGCGATCTAACACATTATTTAGTAGGAAAAGTTATTCAGTGTCACTGACTGAACTTGCTTACATACTAAATAAATATGTACTTAGTTCATTGAACCTAAACAAATTCGTATTCTGATTTATTTGTGTATTTTAATTACCAATATCAATTTCGACAATTCTGAAGATGCACCGGTGAGGTGGCTGAGCGGTTTAGGCACTGGCTGTGTTTATTTATTTTATTTAATATGTATTGCACAATAACGATTATAATAAAAAGGTAAAACTTAATGCTACGCATTGTCTGCCAGTTCAGTTCTCTAGGCGCGACTTGTACAACAATGATACTCGTATGGTAATTTTCAACAATCACCACTTGCTTCATGTAAAAAAAAAAACTCGTAAAGAAACCTGTACCCTAGTGACTATTAAGTTTTCTAGTGTGTGAAATGGAGAAGGCAATGGCAAACTCCATTACCTCTGTCAAAAAAATCATCACTGTGTGCGTCTCTTCCCATACAGTGACACCAACGAAGACGAACCAAAGAGCTTTATTCTTAAAAGTTGTTAATAAATACGGCGTAATGGTTAACGCGCTAGTCCGCCACCCCTCGGAAGTTCTGGGTTCGATTCCCAGTCAGGACAATTTTGAAAGTGACCTTTTTCAAGTGGTCTTAGGTGTTTATTTAGACTTATATATGTACTATTTATCATAAAATATACTCGTAGTATTGTTAACTTAGTATCCCATAACAAAAGTTTTAACTTACTATGGGACTAACTCAATCTGTGTGATTTGTCCCTATATATTTGTTTTAATATCTGTGTTAACATTGAGGGTAAATACCTGAGTTTAGTTTTATTTTCTAAATAAGCAGTGAATTCAAAAGGAATCGCTAAGATTTAGAGCGACCTAAATTTCCAAGAACTGACTCAATTTCTGTTAAAAATATTCATAACGTTAAAAAAACAAACCGCGTGAACAAATCAGATTTAAATATTTGCTAATTTAATTAAAATGCTTAAAACATTTCACAAATTTAATACCCGTGGGTCTTTCATTACAAAAAATTGAGATTAAAACCCCTTTTTTGATTACATAGAAATAATAGGTAATTAAAAGTTTTTTACGAGCCTTTGACGTATTTATTCGAATTCGTCCCCGGAGCTTTCGCACGAAAGCCCTCTAATTAACTGACCCAATTGGCGGGAAACTAGTCGACTGGTTTTTAGTTATTTCTTTCACGAATCCAATCATTTTGTTTTGAGTGTTTTAGTTGCAAGAAGTTGTTTGCCCAGGACATGTAATAGAGTTAAACAGGTATAAGACAATGACATGTGAGAGATACATCAATCTATATAAATAAAAATGAATTGTTGTTCGTTAGTCTGCTTAAAACTCGAGAACGACTGAACCGATTTGGCTAATTTTGGTCTTGAAATGTTTGTCGTAGTCCAGGGAAGGTTTAAACGGTGAGAAAATATGGGAAAAGGAACGGGAACGGGCTAAACAAAGTTCGCCGGGTCAGCTAGTTTTTAATAAATATTGGCTTTTTGTTTTTAAAATGTATAAATGTACAAAGTCCTTTACTAGTCAAAATAATATGAACATACATGGTTTAAAAAAAAGATTATTTTTATATTGGTCAGAACATTGTAATGCTGTATAAATCAATAATTAAAATAAAGACTTTCAAATCATCTAAAATAAATTGATATGAATACCACACTTCTAAATAGTGGGTAGTAATAAATAAATACGCATGTTTTAAATGCGTAGGTGATGAGGAAGTTCGTCAGGGTGATTCTGAGTCACGGTAGCACAACTAGAAGTGCACTTACAGTACACATATGAGGGGCGTGAGTTAAAATCTCACTCGTGGCGAAATTTTCCATCACATTTCAAATTTAAATATTGTTCCAAGCATTGTAATGCTGTATAAATCAATAATTAACTTACTTGGTGTGCATATATCTAAATACAAATAAATAAAACAAGGCCGGCACGTGACGATAATATCCAAACAGAAATAAACGTCTCGTATTTTTTTATTTTACAACTCTTACGCACGTTACAGAACTACATTTCAATATGATAAATAAATATTTGCAATTGTAACACAAAAAACTGATACAAAGATACACTATCACGTCTTAATCCCTACCGGGTATACAGAACTTGCAGCCGTTATATCCAAAGACCACTAGCAAAAACCAAACACACCAATAGCAAAAAAAATTAAAAGAGTAATCAAAATAGTTAAAAAATTTTTGATATATTTTTTTAACTTAATAAATAAATAAATAAAAAAACTTTAACTACTCCCTCTTTATACTAAAATAAAAGAAAATACATACAATGGTAGGTTTTTAAGATTTCCTTTTTACCTTAAAGTATTTCACATTAATTCGGTACCGCGGCGTCTGTTCCTAAGTGCCGCGCTGATAGGTGCCCATTACGGCCCGGGCCGCGGGAAAAAGTGCGTAAGGTGTGGCGGGACTAAATCATTTACAGGCATTTGGCTGCCACTACAACGGGAGGAAATTATATCTACTTTATTTAACAACTAAGTAGCTTTTACCCGCGGCTTCGCTCGCGTTTCCCAAATCCTACGGGAACAGAACATTTTTCCGGGATGAAAGGTACCCTATGTCCTTCTCAGGACTCCTAACATGTGTATGCGAAATTTTAAGAAAATTGGTTCTGTAGATAAAGCGTGAAGAGGTAACAAACAAACAAATATATACAAACTCATTTTTTTATCTTTCGCATTTATAATATTAGTTAGGATAGTTAGGACTAGCGGCCCGCCCTGGGTTCACATGGGTACAATACAATATATTTTTTGAACCCGCGCACCGCAGATGGTTTGGTCGCATCCAAAATCTGACACCAGTGTTGGCCACTTACACACACGATAAACAAAAACAACATATTGGACAAAATAATAATACAGGACATGTCATAATTATCTTATAAATTAGGAAATGTGCAAAAGGCGGCCTTATCTCTAAGCAATTTCTTCCAGGCAACCTTGTTCGAATATAAAAAGTGATTAGAAATTAGGTAGTGCTGGGTGGTACATATAATAAACATACTTAGGTATATATCATACTTAAATACATACAATTTATACAAAGAAAATATAATAGGACAAGATGAAGAAACTAAGTGGAAACAAGGGAAGGATATTTACCTTTCATAAGAATAGAAAATAAGATTTTACTTGGGATTTGAAGCTGGCTAGCGTTTGGGCGCGTCGGATAGTTAGTGGTAGTGAGTCCATAGTCACATGTGATCATCATCATCATCCTAGCGTGTTCCCGGTTGCATCGTCAGCGGTTACGCTTCAGAGCCCGGGGTCCGCTACCTAACCTAGGCGATTTGACGAGGTTACTGGTTTTTTATACAGAGCGACTGCCGTCTGACCTTCGCAACCCAAAGGGTAGACCAGAACCAACTAGATCTATGTACTTACGTACTAGAGAAGACGCCACATACAACAGTTGTGTTCTATTCATCATATGCTATCACTGTTAACCTCACATTAGTCACTCGCTAGCAATACGCGCATAAAACACTTCACAATTCATTAAAGAAAACACTGTCAACTTAGTCAAAAATGCCTTGGTGTGTGTTGAGATACTGCACTAGTAATTCAAAGAACAAAGCAAAATATGAAGGAATAACTTTCCATCGGTAAGTAACTAGATTTCATTGATTGAAAATTAAATACGGATTGCAAAATTTCGGCTGCCATAATGAATGAAATGAGTGAATGATCTGTCAACCGATGGAATGATTCGTCATAGACTAACAAAACAGAAGTGAAATGTAGACATCATAAATATGCCTACATTTCACTTTAAAACTTGTTTGCTACTCAGTTATTAATGTTTGTAAAACGTTTAAAAATGTTTAGGTTTTATAATTTTTATCTACATATGCTATAAATGCTTTACAAAAGTTTCCTAAAATCCTATAAATCCTTTATAAAATTAAGTCATATCTCGTAACGTCTCACTAGGACCTCCGAGGGCTTAAAAATTTTGTATGTGGGGGCTACAAGTGCCCCGCGCAACTTGAAACTTCTATCAGATTTTGGATCCAAGATGGCCGCTTACACATTTTTGATGTTTTATTATGTTTGTCCCTATAATTCTGTTTCCTCGTAACTACTACGCGGCTAAATAGATTTTGATAAATTATTATATAACTATAAGCCGATTACAAATCTTCATATATGTAATCTAAATAAACATATGTAATTTAGACTCAATACCTACGTATATGATTATATAATACATTAAATACAGAGATGGCTAACAAAGAAAAAAAAACAAAAAGGTATACAAGTACAAGAAATCACTTTCTTCTAGTGCCAAAAATTATGTAAAGAAATTAAGTAAGAATAATAAAAGGTTGCCAAAGAAACAGATATGTGCAGTTTAACTTTAACCTTTATAAATATGATAGTCGTGAGTCTACAATCTAAAAATCTATAGAACCATACAACCATCCATACACGCTAGATGGTGTTCGGGACCAACGGCTTTACGTGCCTTCCGAAGCACGGAATCATCTTTCTTTTCGAATAATCAGGTGATTCAAGCCTGCAATATCCTAAACAGACTGGAAACAACTTTTAACAAAGTATGCTTCCCAGTGGGATTTGAACCCATGACCGGATCACAAGGCAAACGCCTTGACCACTGGACCGCGGAGGCAGTCAACTCAACTCCCAAACGGTATGTGTATAAAAATGATTTACAGTATGAAATATGGTTTACTAGACATGTGATGGCAGAGTAGAATATAGTTTTAAGCGACTTCAAAAAAGGAGGAGCTTCTCAATTCGAATATATATATATATATAGATAGGTACGTATATGTTTTTTTTTCTTTGTATGTTCCCCGATAACTTTTCCGTTTTTGAACTGATTTAGAAAATTATTTTTTGTTTGAAAGGTTATACTTGTATATGCAAGTCGGTGCCATTGTCATCAGGTAAAGATCTGATGATGGAATCCTCGAGAAATCGAGGGGACTCTTCAAATATTCTCTGCACACATATTGAATTTAATGTTTTGTCAATAAAAATTCAAAAATTCAAAATTCAAAATATCTTTATTATCATAGGATATTTATAATATCTCTTAATAATAGTCACTTTGTTTTGTTTTGCACAAATGTTGACGTCAAATCGTTACTTAAAGCTAAGTTTACGCCGCTTCCTAGGCGCAAGTGCAGAAGAAGCGGCAACAAACTGCACTGCACGTTTTCTCCAAAGACGTCAACTAACAAACTAAAAACTTAAAATTAGTTATATAGATGGACAGAGATTACATTGTTTATTATGTCATAATTAAATTGAATTATAAGAATTACGAAATTTAAAATAATGTCAATTTGTAAATTTAGTATGTACCAATGTACCTAAATTATGACATGTCTAAGTATACAAACCTTTAAGAGGGACCCGCGCCAAGCTCAAGCCAGACCTTTTTGTCTTTAAGATAGTCATCGGTCCTATAATAAGCCTTCTCACAAAGTACTTTCTTTACATAAGCTTTGAATTTTCTGTCTGGCATATCAAGGACCGATTCTGACAATTTATTATAAAAAAGTATACACTTCCCCATAAAAGACTTACTGACTGTATTCAGCCTGTAATACGGGCTAACTAAGTCATTCTTATTACGTAAATTTCTATCTGTAAAATCACTTACTTTATTGAACATGGAAATATTTTACCTTACATACATTATATTTTCAAATATGAATTGTGATGCAAAAGTAAGTATACCTATTTCCTTGAATAATTCCCTCAGTGAGTCTCTCGATCCTAAACCGTAAATAGCACGAATTGCTCTTTTTTGTAAAAGAAAAATAGTCTGAATGTCCGCTGCACTCCCCCATAGAAGTATCCCGTAAGACATTAGACTGTGAAAGTAACTAAAGTACACTTGTCTAGCAGTTGCTACATCTGTCAATTGTCTTATTCTCCTAACAGCGTAAGCCGCAGAGCTAAGCCTATTAGAAAGTTTAGTTATATGAGCGCCCCATTGAAGTTTCGAATCAATTGTGATTCCTAAAAAGGTAGTACTTTCCACCAGATCGAGTTTCTGACCATTAATTAGTATGTCAACACAGGCTTGATTCACATTAGGAAGAGAGAATCGAATGCATTGGGTCTTGTTCGCATTTAACATGAGGTTATTGGCCGAAAACCAATCAGAAATTAAAGAAAATATAATAAATCAAGCAGTTGCATTCAGAAAGTGAGTTTTAGTATAAGATTATTATTGGAGAAATAGAAGTAGCTTTTTTTAAATATTATATTATATCACCTGCCCTTTCCTGCCCCACGGATGACGTAGGAGGCGACTAATGGAGGTATAGGTCACAGGAAACAACATCACCAACCCCTATGTCCAGCGTGGGAAAATCCTCCCTTTATAAGGAAAGGACTTTTTTAGAAGCAGTTATAGGCTGGTAAGGAATAAAAATAACATACAAGCTTAATAGTTGGAAGCCCTTATTAAGTCCTTAATGGAATGGCCGCGAACGCCGTGACCTGTATTGTACAAAATGTTATTTCCCCGAGTCGCTCGTTATCTCGTTCTCGTGTTATCATTTCTTTCCTATTGATCGTATCGGGAGAGAGAAAGTTATCGTGGCTGCTGGAAATATTCTCTATTCACGGATTTTATTTAAGCCATTTTTTTGTGCCACAATTGCAAATATTTATAAATAATATTAGAATGAAGTTTTTAATTCGGTACGAGTTGACATCTATATCGCGATTTGTGCGCGACGAACCGATGGCCGATGGGGCAGAAAAGTTATCGAATGGCAACCAGGACTTTCCGTGGTCCTTTAGGTGGTCAGACGATCTGACCAAGTTCGCTGGAAAACGCTGGACGCAGGCCGCTCTAGATCAGTCATTTTGTAAATCCTTGGGAAAAGCATAGACTTTTCCCAAGGATTTACGCATAATGTCCACGTTATGCGGCAAAAATGATGACATTTATATCATAACGAAAAAAATGTTACCAGACGTTTGATCCCGTTCGAACTACGCCAGATGAAACCGAATAGAGTAGAGTTTTAAATGAAAAGAGGACATTTTTTATATTTTTACATAATTTTATTTAGTTTGCCCTGTTTGTTGTTTATTTATTATAAAGTAATTATTTTTTAGTTATTAGTAAGTAATTGATAAATACTGAGGCCCAAAACTATCATTACAATCTAACACCCTGATAAATATTATAGGTCGAAAATGGTACATTATATAAACGGTTGTAGTGTTAGTATCATAGCATTGTTTAACTTTTATTTGGTCTACTAAGTCATCAAAACTAGCAAACAAACAAAACTGTTCAACTGTTTCGTTTCTGTCAGCTCGGTGAACGCTGAGTATTGTAACCCAAACCATTCGAATGTAAATCATAACAACAAGTTGCGGGAACTAAATCAGCCATTGTCAGACAACAAAAACTCTTGATTTATCGAATTACTATTAAAGTATTCCCTTTACTAGCCGCCATTTACATTGGAAGGCTTGAATGCAACAAAAGTAAGTAAGTTAACTATTTTCCATAGATAAAGAAAGCCTAAAATCCCCGCATGAATTTTACATATTGCGACTGACGGGGACGCGGAAAGTGCGGAAAGAACGCTCGTTTTTTTTTTTAAATAAATATGAAAGTAATCAATATTGAAGTTTATAATTTAGCACATTCTTTCTAGTACCTACTTCACGAATAATATCTTCATAAAATTATGTACCAAATCAGAAATTATATTTCTAAATAATTTCGTTTTACCTTTTTCTTTAACGTGGCGTAATCGTTAACACGCTAGACCGGGTTCGATCCCCAGCCAGGGCAAGTTGAAAAATGGCCTTTTTCAAATTGACCTGGGTCTTGGGTGTTTATCTATATATGTATTTATCATAAAATATAGTATCGTTGAATTAGTATCCCATAACACAAGGTTAAAACTAACTTTGGGGCTAGCTTAATCAGTGTGATTTGTCCATATATATATAATATATATTTAATTTAGCTTATTTTTAGCATTTTATTTGACCGACTAAAGAATAATCCAATGTGTGGCCACCCAGATGGCAGGCGACTCGAAAAATCTGATACCCGTGTATATTAACACACTTGAT
Source organism: Acrobasis repandana (assembly GCA_963576875.1). Lineage (NCBI taxonomy): Eukaryota > Metazoa > Arthropoda > Insecta > Lepidoptera > Pyralidae > Acrobasis > Acrobasis repandana. The sequence continues at coordinate 415,280 of OY756230.1, read as the reverse complement.
TAGAAAAAGCTACAAGGGTGATTAAATATAAATAAAGTAAATATAGACAAATTTATATAATCTATATATGTGTGTGTTGTAGGTAATTTGTTCCTTCTTACGGTCGTCCCTCGGGTCTGGGCTCCCGGCCGAAACCATCCGCCAATCGAACCACACATTTACATACCAACGGGAATGGTAAACTTTTTAAGATCATTTCATTGTCCCCGCGATTCTTTGTTGGTTTGAGTGCTGGCTAAAGTTTAGCTTTAGTGTTTTTTTTTAACCGACCTTGTATACGAGCACACCTTGTATATTTACTAGACTTTATGTTCAAAATTAAAATTAGACATTTTTGCAGGCACTTTATATTACAAGTAAAGGGGAGTTGGTACAAAATTCACAACTTTATTTTCATTTTAAGATACTCATAATTGGAAGTTCAATAAGTGTTAGCGGGCGATTGTTGTAAAAATTTTGGTTGTCCTCGTGGCGTTGCGCAGGGGTGGACAAAAAGGACTAATAAATTTTAATGACGCAGTACAATTCATCATGTGGGCCCAGTCCTTATTTTTAATGATTTTGACTGCTTTTTCGGAGCTGATTGGAGCCAAACTATCTTAGTCACAATATGTTAAGATATGTTAAATTAAACTTTATTTAAGTATTAAAAAAGTGAATGAGACAATTTATTGATTTTCATTGTAATAGTTTGTTTAATTCCAAATAACCTGAGACGTGTTTCGATTTTTTACGGTGTGCGACGTTCATGTTATTGTTGTTTACACGGAATTTAAAACATAAAGTTGTGTATAAATTATTTATAAAAACAGAGAAATGAAGGCAAAGGAAAATCCTAAAAAGTGAATGAGAAGATTTTAATTTTTTTTTTAATCCATTCAAAAACTTAAAAAGTTAAAAAGGTTAAACTTTGTTAAACTTTGAAGAAAATATAAGCGAATACGTCATCGGATTTCTTGCGCATACGACTGAGTTAAAAAATGCACATATATGAAGATTGATTCATGCTTAAAAACGTACAATAAATAAATAAAAATAATTTATCTTTAGTAAAAAGATAGAAAAATTTTAAGTTCTCCAAAATTCTCAAATAAATATGGGGACGAAAACGCTGATAGGGCAGACCGCTCGCTGCGCTTCTGAATTCGTCTAAATTCTTCTCCATGGTGCATATACAATACAGCGCAATGCGTATGTGTAGATAGAAAATATAGATTCGGGTGTTCAATAAAAAATTCCCACTGTCGAAGACTCCAGTCTTAATAAAAAATAATCTTCTATAATAATATTTAATGTTTTTTGGAAACATTCTGAATAATATTTAAATATATTAGTATTTATTTAAATATTTTCATGTACGGCCCCATATTTGGTATTGCAATATACTAAAAAGATTTTTATTGTTTTTCTTGAGCTAAATAACAAAAAAAAAACCAGTGCAATGTACTCTTTCGTTAAGTTAACGTAATTTTTTTATATAAAAGTAACTAGTCCTTTCGTGAAAAACCTAGAGATCCAAGTTTCAAATCTAATAAGCGTCCATTCCGTTCCTAAATGAGACGATGTAATATTAAAATTGAGTTAACTGACATTTCCGGACTCAGAAATGTAAGCAAAAATTACGAAACATTAGAGGCGACTACACACTTGTTACTTTATTTAGAGTATAACTAGTAAGGAAAGGACATATCTGTCTCCAGTCTCTGTCTGGTACTCACGTACGGTCATTTTCAATTTCAACTCACACCACTTACTTTTAGTGAAAGAAATCATCTTGAGAAAACCTACACACTAATTCACTTGTGTCTAATAATGACTGTTGACACTATATGATTTTTTTTATATATATAACGGGACTTAGCACGAACCTTTTTTATTGTTTTGTCTAACGTTTTGAATAAGAGTTACATCTTTCGTGGTCGCAGACGTTATATATATATATATATATATATATATATATATATATATATATAAATCATGTGTTCAAAGCGCGATAGTTTAAAAACCAATAATGATTTTTTAAACGTTAATTTAAAGAAATGATACTGTTTGACCATTGCTCGGAAGTAATGACGAAAAAAACTCATAAGGACACTATTGGTCACCTAGTCGCCAAAAGGGCTTTGTGATCAGGCTCCGGGACCTCGTAAACTTCGGTGCATAAAGTCGATGTGCTGTGGCGACCTCCTAAATTATAATCTCTTATATTTTGACACATTCACTTCTCGCCTCGCCTTGCGTCGCCGGTGTAAAAGCACCTTTATCCTGATGTTTAGTGTCTAGTTCTCGCGGAGTCCCGCCTCTGAATCACACATTTCATAATAAAGTGATCATTACTTTTTGACACATTTGTTTCTTTCTTGCCTTGACCCGCCTCACCAGAGTACAACCTCCTTTGCCCTGCGGAATGTAATATTTTGTAATCTAGCTACAAGCTTTTCAATCGTGCCTTGGCTTGACTTGCTCCACCGGTGTAAAAGCACCTCTATCCCGGTGTTTAACGTCGAGTTCCCGTGGCGTCCTCCCAAGAGCATCATGTTTTATTCGAATCTCGGCTCTTGCTGCTCCTCGTTAATTATTTAGCCATCGTTCAGGTCAGCTAGTATTGCTAGTTGCTAGCGTTTAGTTATGACGTTGCTTTAAGTGGGCATTTCTTTTCTTTATTTCTTAACTTCATTTTGAAATGGATTTTGATGAGCTCGTTGCGCGCGTTGCCAGCGTTGGTACGGGCATGTAATGCGACGACCCGATGACCATGTAGTGCAGAAGTGTCTTTCCATGGCAACAAAGATGAGAGGGAGGGGCAGACCGCCGACGAAGTGGATGGCAAAAGTCCGAAAAGATATGAAGCAGCTAGGCCTAAACAGCGACAGTGCCGGTGATGGTAGCAAGTGGCGCTGCATGATTCAAAAAGCCGACCCCGTATAACAGGAAAGAGCGAGGACAAAGAAGAAGAAGAAGAAGTTGCGCGCGTTGCCAGCACTTTTGCATGTTAAACACAAACGTTGTATATGGACACTAAAAAAAATTACGGCAGTACTATGCAGGGTTATATATAAAACATAGTTATATCTAACAAAATATACTGAAACTATTTTAAGGGGGTGTATTCAGATGGACACTGAACTACTTTCCCCAAGGAACATATATATCAAAATATGAAAAATTATTTTTGGCCTCCCATACAAGTTGACCGATCAGCTGATTCGAGTTTGTATAGAAAGCCAAAAAATATTTTTCATATTTCGATATATATATGTTCCCTGGAAAAAGTTGTTCAGTATCATGAAATGAATACACCCTTCAAATAGTTTCAGTATATTTTGTTAGATATAACTATGTTTTATATATAACTAAGTAAAAGGAAAACCATCAATACCAAAGTAGGGTTTATAAATGAAAGAGTTATAGTCGACCAACCTAAGTGTACTTTTTAGTCGTTTTAAACCGTGAGGCGTGAACTTTAGTCGGCATTCGCAACTACGAAACTACACTGCTCGGGGCGCGACACGAACATGGCCGATTTTTATTAAATTAAAAATTCCATAACTGAATTCAGTAAGTTTCAACTAACAATAATAATGTTTGAAGTGACATACGAATTTACATCCATGAATAATTTATGGGCAAATACGACACCCAATTTCGGGGCAATTATTTCAAGTGCCTCGAAATGCGATACAGTAGTTTGTGCTAGTGTTACTTTTGTTAGTACGAGTATTGTTTTGAAATGGTTGGGATGCAAGTGTTGTACGCCTTGGTCTTAGATTATAATTGTAATATATGTTAAAATCACAGAATAAAGTACCATTTTTCACAAGTGGATTGTATTTAAGTATTTAAAAAACTTTTATACGAATACCAATCATAGGATCAGTACCTATATTAATTTACAAATACGTAGCGGAAGCGAGGTGATATGCTTGACCGCCACAAAGGGAAGATCTTCCCGCCAGGCATGGTGTAGCGCCTAGGGAACCGCGGCTCCCACGGGGTATTGTCGAAGGATGTGCGGTCTCTATATATGTCAAGTTGCAACCAGAACTCAGATATCGAGATGTAGGATACTGTTAGCTTCGTCTCGTTTGCTTCTTGTGAACTATGTTGTAACTTCGCTGTTGTGGTTGCAGTTCCTCGAAGTGGTATAGAGGTCTCCACAAATACATTAAACTTTAAAATTACCTGCATTGATTTGATTGACTGGCAGAAAGAAACTTTTTTTTATTAAGATTAACCTAAATATTTTAAAATCGTATGAATATTTAATAGTAATCAAACTGAAACAAGAACATATTTATTGCATAGTAACTGTAGTGGCTAAACACTACAGAACTCAAACAGAATCGAGCTAAAGAAAGCAATGATCTATCTCAAGTGTAAGTAAGTGTCCAACATATCGTGCGGAGTGAGCAACACGACGGAAAGACAGCAATTACAAGCAGAAGCTGGCATGTTGCCATTCAAGTTATGTGCTCACTCGAGAGCTGTAGTGAACATCTTTCTTTTCTCTTTTCATAATATCTTTTTATCAGCAGTCTGATAACTCATACATTGAACAAAATCAATGACCAGAATGGTAGAAACATATGAGCTCTCATAAACATCATTGTATCTAACAAGATAAAGTTTTAAAAGCTAAAATCCGACGAAAATTTCAGATTGAAAAGTACATTTATCCAGTTAATGAAAGCGCAGAAAGAAGCAACGGAAAATAATGTACTCTAAAAAGTACTTTTTAATCCCTTTCATTTAATACTCCACTCGGTATGATTTAATTTATTTTATTATTTGTTAGTTTATTCTTTATGGCATATAGAGGGCCCCACAGTGGATTTACTGTGACGTCACATAGCCTGTACCAGCGGCCAGCCAAGACGATTCCGACAATACATACATACATACATATCAGCCACAGGAAGTCCACTGCTGGACATAGGCCTCCCCCAAGGATTTCCAAAACGACCGATCGGAAGCGGCCTGCATCCAGCGTTTTCCTGCAACCTTGCTCAGGTCGTCTGACCACCTAGCAGGTGGGTGTCCTACGCTGCGCCTGCCGGTACGTGGTCGCCATTCGAGAACCTTTCTGCCCCATCGGCCATCGGTTCTTTTCGCTATGTGCCCCGCCCACTTCAATGAGCTAATCCGCTGGGCTATGTCTGTGACCTTAGTTCTTCTACGAATCTCCTCATTTCTGATTCGATCACGTAAAGAAACACCTAGCATAGCCCTCTCCATAGCCCGCTGAGCGACCTTGAGCCTTCTTATGAGACCCATAGTAAGGGACCACGTTTCAGAGCCATAAGTCATCACTGGTAATACACATTGATTAAGCACTTTCGTCTTGAGGCACTGGGGTATTTTGGACGAGAAGACACTGCGTAACTTCCCGAACGCTGCCCAGCCGAGTCGGATTCGTCGAAAGACCTCTTCCTCGAAGCTGGAACTTCCTGCCTGGATCAATTGACCCAGGTAGATATACTGGTCTACAACTTCGAGGGTGGAGCTCCCAACAGAAACAGGTAAAGGCGTTACGTGCATATTCGACATGACCTTCGTCTTGTCAATGTTCATTTTTAGGCCGACCTGTTGGGAAACTCGATTTAGGTCTTCAAGCATCGTACTTAAGTCCTCCATCGATTCTGCCATGACAACGATATCGTCGGCAAATCGAAGGTGAGTGATATACTCGCCATTGATGTTAATGCCCAGTCCTTTCCATTCTAGAAGCTTGAAGGCATCTTCCAGAGCAGCGGTGAACAGTTTTGGAGATATGACATCTCCCTGTCTCACGCCTCTTTGCAATAGAATAGCCTTCGTACTGAGCTCCTGTACTCGGACCGACATAGTGGCTTTGTTGTATAAACACTTCAACACCTCGATATACCGATAGTCAATACGGCACCGCTGGAGAGACTGAAGCACGGCCCATGTTTCGATCGAATCGAAGGCTTTCTCATAGTCCACGAACCCCAAGCATAACGGCTGGTTATACTCCCTCGTCTTCACTATAACCTGCCGCAGCGTATGGATGTGGTCCATGGTACTATAGCCTTTTCGGAACCCGGCTTGTTCGGGAGGTTGGAAGGCATCAAATCTGTTAGCGAGACGGTTCGTGATGACTCTCGAAAACAACTTATAGACATGACTCAGAAGTGTGATGGGCCTATAGTTCTTCTAGAGAGTGTTGTCACCCTTTTTGAACAACAGAACCACCACACCCCCGTTCCACGCCTCTGGCGTCACTCCCTCGAGTAGAACGGAATTAAAGAGCCTTTGAAGGACTTTCAGTACCGGCGTTCCGCCCGCTTTCAAAAGCTCTGCTTTGATTTCGTCCTCGCCCGGCGCCTTGTTGTTTTTAAGCTGTTTGAGAGCCATCCTAATCTCGTACAGACTGATGTCCGGGATATCTTCAGTATGGTGTCGGGTTAACTTGGCTCTTGGATCTTTTGCCGTATTTATGTTAGGTTTTGCAACGGATGTATATAACTGCCCATAGAACCTCTCGATCTCTCCCAGAACCCCCTCCCCCGTCGACACAACGTTTCCGCCCTCCGTCTTCAGCTTAGTCAATTGGCTCTGTCCAGTAGACATAGCCCTTGCAAATACTTTGGAACCTTTGTTTTGTTCTATCGTCTCCTTAATACATTTAGTATTAAAGGAGCGAATGTCGTGTCGCAAGGACTTCTGAATTTGTCGGTTAAGCTTTCGATATGACTTAGCGTCTTCGGAGGTTTGCAGCGGCATGGATCGTCGCTGTGTCATAAGGTCTAAGGTCTGAGCAGAGATTTTTTGAGGTTTACTTTAAGGGCGGGACTTAAAAAACTTAGATCCCACTGCTTGAACAGTTTCTATAAACCCGTTGCTTATCTCGTCCACTGAAACGCAATCCTGGAGAAGTTCAAAGCGATTGGAGAGTTCAACTTGAAAGCTTTCGGGGTTTTGGATCTGGCTCAGCGATGGTCGGAGCGTAGACTTCATAAGCCTTGACCTTTCAAGTCGGGGGTCGATATTCAAGATGCCTCTTACAATTCGGTGATCGCTGCCGGTTTTAATCATATTGATCACGGAGACATCATTGAATATCTGCCTCTTCGCTGTCAGGAAGAAGTCTATCTCGTTCTTGACTGGGGGCTGGTTATTCTTACTAGGACCCATCCAGGTCCACTTCCTCTGTGGCGGCTTCTTGAAGAAAGAGTTCATCGCAAAGAGTCCCTCTTCCTCCAGAAAATCAGCCAGCCTGTGCCCCCTGTCATTGCGCTTACCATATCCAAATTGCCCCACCCTGATCTCTCCATCGCGTCCCTTCCCCAGTTTTGCGTTAAAGTCCCCCATAATAACCGTAAAATGGGTTTTGGAGGCGTGTATGGCTCTACTAATGTCCTCATACACTACCTCAACCTCCGCATCTGAGTGTGTTCCGGTCGGCATGTATACCTGTATGACCTTCAACGAGTATCTTTTGGATACTCTGAGTATCAGGTATATTACCCTGCTGGAAACACTGTCGATGGTCACTACGTTATTTATGAGGGACCTGTGAACGAGAAACCCGACACCATGCTGGGACTTCTTTTCGTCTCCCTCCCAGAGATAGAGTAGGTTACCGGACTCTAAGGTTGTCGTGCCCTCGCCCTCTCTTCGGACTTCAGACAACCCCACTATGTCCCACCGTAACCTACTCATCTCCTCTTCCACCTCAGTCAGTTTCTCGTCTGTCCTCAAAGTACAGACGTTGTGTGTTACCAGGGCCAGTTTTCGCCGGTGGTGGTAGCCGGATCCCATCCGGAGATTCTTAGCACCCCCTGCCCTGCCGTTACCATGACCGCTACCGGAGTCAGGAATAGCAGGGCTGCCGGGTACTGGGGGCCTGGTCGCATTTTGTACCTTCATTGAGGGGTTTTGCCATACTCGCCACGCTTGGCAGGCGGGTTGGCGAGCGCAGTGGCCCCCCACTGCGCTCGCTCACTATCGCACTTCCGACGCTGCTGCCCATCGGAAGTCTGTTCATGTGCAGTGACGGAACTCTCCTTTAATCGCCTCTTACGACATCCACAGGAAGACTTGGAGTGGTCCTATTCTACTCTGCCGGGAGCCACACGGCACTACCTTGATTGTAATGGTATCATGGATATCTTTGAAGATACGAGAAAAACGATGAACATACATACATAGCGGCGGAACTCATAACCCTCCGTTTGGCTTCGCCGTAGTCGGGTAAATATATTGACTGTTTCTTAATGTGACTTGACTAGGTATATGGACTCAATAGCTTATCGAATTTCCAACAATGCTTTATTTATATCAATTCCACTAGGTCCCGATACTGATTTCCGCGTTCCTCTTTGAGCTTCTCAGATATCATGTGATAAATTATGTTTCACAGGCAGTTGACGAGCTATTTTAGTAGTCTTCATGGCTTTTTGATACAACTGTTGACTACTTAAAAATCTGCAATGGCGTTATGGTGTAGTGAGCCTCAAACCCTTTCCAAATTATAAGAAAGAAGTTTTTTATTTCCTTTTATTTATTTATTTATTTATTTACTAATTTATGTACACGGACAATATATACAGATAATACATAAACAAAAAGTTGTACAAAGGCACTACTTGTCTCAAAAGAGATCTCTTCCAGTAGGCCCGTGAGAGGAGATGTTCATACATGAAAGGCATACAGGCGTGTTCGTTAAATAAAGGAAGAAGAAATTAACATACTATGAAACTACAGATAAACATACATATACATATGTTACATACATACTTATACAAATACATATGTCTTTTTAGAAATGAATATACTTAATATATAATATATAAACTACAACTATAATGATTCCGATAAATAATAATCTTTTACTCGTCTTTTAAACACAGAGATCGATTTAGATTCGCGTATAGAAGGTGGTAATGAGTTCCATGGTCTGACCGCATGTACGGAGTGAGAAGGAGTAGGAAGAGGTAGTGGTGCTGTGTAAAGGGTATTTAAGGACAGTTTTTAGGTGGGATCTGCCAAGAGAATTTGGAGAATATAAAAAAGAAAAGCGCTCACGTAGGTAACCATTTTAGTTGAACACGGTTTTAGTTATTACTTGTACACAAAGGCTTTTATAAATTTAAAATCATTGTTTAGCAAATTTTAGTAACAAAATTACACAACTGCGAAAGAAATAACTGAAATATCCTGTAGTAACAATCTTCTTGTCACATTTTGGACACTTTAGAAAATTTGAAGTGTCCCGTCGTGATCAGATTTCTGGAGACGCTTTGAGGCCGTGAAATTGAAACCCGGCGCGGAAATGAATTTCCGTGCGGCGAGAAGTCAGCGGGGCAGCGGGAAATAAATTGTGACCCCACAGTGGACCGAGCGATATGGAAGGACCATTGGAGATAGTTTGTAATAATACATCTCTACGATTCTGAAGAGATGGTGGTCAAGTAAAAAAGGCCTTTCAAGTCAGCTATAGTGACTGAAAGATATAGTTTTCAAAATCGAAATAATTAGACCAAAAAATTCGATAGCTAAAATATTTTCAATTTAAATATGTCACGTATCTCGCGTTATTGCGTAATCAAATCTTGCAAGCTAAATAAGACCCACTTACCATTATTCGATTGAGTTGAAACTTCACATATGTAAGTTATATGACAATTAAATGACCAGATTTTATGATGGCATGGCATCTTTGTTTGTAATCATCATCATAATCATCATCATCAGGTCTTTTTCAGTCTCCACTGCAGGAGCACGACCCTCTCTGCTAGCTACTAGAGCCATATGTTAGCCAGAGCAGTCAGAGGATTTAGCCTACACTCTCCACACTGGCCAGACGGGTTGGAGAGGTCTCACTGATGTTTATAAGCTTTGTTCAGCTTGTGTTTCCTAAGTCGCCTTCTACGACATCCACGGGAAGACTTGGAGTGGTCCTATTCTACTCTGCCGGGAACCACACGGCTATTTGTTTGTAATAATACAACTTAACCCCACCTAATTTGGGCTCAATTGGTTCGTCTTCAAAATAAAAATAAAAAAACTTAAACTTTAAACTTTTTAGTTTATTGTTTTAGATAAAAGTTAGATAAAAGTAATAATGGCTTGTTAATGAATACGGCGTTAGAACTCGACACAGTTGCGATAAAAACCATTCAGTATAGCATCTACGGATAATAAATACGAGTGGAGGGAACAACTCCCCAGGGTCCAGTTCGTTGCAGCTTGATTACTCTGTGGGGCTGCATTGGTAAGGTAGGCAGTGCTCCACTCAGCCCCGGTAACTACATTTATGGAGAATACCAGTGCAAATCAATACTACCAATTTTATTTTTCTGTAGCTTCTCCTCTAGGCGCATTTCCAGTTGCATCCGTAGCTGTGCTGCTTTGGTGCCTGGGATCTTATCAGTTATTTTTTACACACAAACACACACACTATCACATCTTTATCCCTATTGGGGCAGACAGAGCATTATGGGTTATTTTTTTTCTATAACAATACGTGGAAAAATGAGATTTGGATGTTTTACGACCAATCGTTTAATTGACGTTAATCCTCATAGTGAAAGAATTTGTGCGAAAAGTTTTGCAACTATCCGTAGTCTGTCTTTAACTCTATTTGGGAATTTAAGTAGTTGTAGCACGAAAAGTTAGTGCTTACTCGTAGTCCTTTAGTCGCATCCAACAACTTTCACAGGAAGAGATGCAGTAGTCTTATTATAGGTTGGAAACCACACAAAAACATCAACTTCCTGTTAAGAGTCTTTCTGAGATAGCAGAATACGTCGCGTGATGCCGTGTTTCTGTAGCACGTAGAGTTTGTGACAGAGATAGAGTGAACCCGTCGCGTGCACCGCTTGACGCAGCGCACGTCCTTAAAAAGGTGTATTGATCCAAATTAGGTACCTATGTGATATAAATTATAGAAATCATATAACGTCTAACAAAATATACTGAAACTATTTTAAGGGTGAATTCAGTCCGTGATACCGAACAACTTTTCCCAAGGAACACATATCGAAATATGAAAAATATTTTTTGCTTTCCACACAAACTCGGATCAGCTGATCAGTAGATTAGTATTGGAGGCCAAAAATTATTTTTCGTATTTCGATATATCTTCCTTGGAGAAAGTTGTTCAGTATCATGGACTGAATCCACCCTTAAAATAGTTTCAGTATATTTAGTTAGACCATGTATATATTATTAGATTATGTCTAGTGATGTTGCGAACTGTCGTCGGCGCATGGAAACAATACCTACACCAATTGAATTGATAGTATTTCTTAAGTCCATAGATCTTTCGAGATATTTTTTACATTACGAGTCTGTAAAACTTATACATACACTATCACGTCTTTATCCCTAACGGGGCAGACAGAGCCTAGGGCGGCAAGGCCCAGGCCACTTTTAGCGTGATGGTGGGCATGAAGGTGGAAAAAAGAAATCATAATAGTGATGGGTTGCTAACCGCATCACCTATTGATATGATTCAGATTCTTGCCCATTCCCTCGATCGGCTTTTACGATTTGCGCGGGAAGAGAAGCAGCTGGTACATTCTATGTTTTTTCTTTACTCCCAGACTAGCAGGGAAGAAAAAACTTAAAAGCCACTAAATTACATGCCAAATGAAAATAACTTTGCCCCTAACATTAATAGAAAAGGTAAAAGATTAACGCGATTTCTATTTCTTAGCGAACTTTTAATTGGTTGCTTTATCAAAAGCTGCGGCGAGGTGTGTGAGCTTCCACGTAGAAAGCTTTATTGAAAGCTAAATCGATTTTACTGGTACTGAAAAGTTACTCTGTGCTCTCCAATCCAGATGCAGTATTTTAGTAATGGTATCAATTATGTATTAATATGCGATAAACTGGTAACTCACGGTTCCGTGTTAGAATAGGACCACTCCATCTTTTCCTGTGGATGTCATAAGAGGCGACTAAAGGATTATAAACACAAACATCTCGTGTTACAATTGCAAACCCACGGAGGGTTAATGTCGGGCGGTAAAACTTTTCGCACAAGTACATTCCCAAAGAGGATTGACGTCAGGCAGGCTGCCGGTCGTAAAACTATAATAGCCAAATCATTTTAACTGTTCCGGCTATTTCTTCTCCATTTTGCAAGGTATTTGGCATCCTTGGGTAATCATTTACATGCATGTTATATTTAGAGAAGAAAGAGCGGGAAAGCGCACCCTGAGGTCCGAAGCAACACAGCTGAGGATGCAACCGGGAACGCGCTTAGACGAAGAAGAAGAAACTGGTAACTCACATAAAAAGTTAGCTACCGGCCGATATGTTTCGACCTCATCCGGACTTCTTCTTTAGGGCGAATGTGATTTTAGCTGTTAGGGGTGCGCAGCGCGGACAGCGCGAGCGATCGCCCGCTGCGCTCGCAGGAACAGTGTGGTGGTTGGTCGGAGTCTTAGTCTTAGTTATTTCTTGCATCACGTTAGTTTAAACTAAAATAAACAGGGGCACTCTAGAAGTACCGACAGAAGTGAAAACTTGCACATGGTGGTGTCTGTAACAGTGTCGCGAGTTCATTGTTTTTTCTTATCCCAAATAATTCCCAACGCGCCTAAAGAAGTTTTCACTTTAAAAATATTATGTGACTTTAATTACTTTTATGTCGTATGTCGCGAATATCTGTCTGAGTGAATTCTCTGTTTCCATGGAGCTCTACTCGGAAACGACACGATATACGTAGCTATAGGTACACATGACGTGCCCGGGTGGTAGCGTTAATCGACATTGATCGCTACAAAATGATAAATAATCCATTTTGGTGTCACACTGAAGACGACACTATATAGCTGCTGGTCTTCAATATAATAAAATACGAATCATGTGAATCACCTATTTATGCAGAGTCTAACAAAATCTCCTAAAATCATTTTAAGGGTGGATCAGTCCATGATACTGAACAACTTTCTTCAAGGAACATATCGAAATATGAAAAATATTTTTCGGAGTTGCTTCAAATTTTTGAACTACTTTCTATAAAAAAGTTGTTAAAAATCATTAAATTTTTTCATCCTCCCATACAAATCAGCGCTCAGACAGACGGATTTTGTATGATTGGACGAAAATTTTTTATCGATTTTTAATAACTATTTTTGTAGAAAGTATTTCAGTATCATGGACTGAACTAGCTCCGAAAATTTGGACACTGTTTAATAAGTCATCCTGTATATCATTTATTGGTTTACAAAAATAACAATGTCCAGTCGATACAAGATGGTCGATGGATTGAAGTAAAGATGTTTCCGGTCCGCTCCGCTCCACACCGCGTCGCATCGTCCGGTGTTGCCAGTAGCCGTAACACAGATATACTCGTATGTTCATTGGAGAAATTTATTCACTATTATGGACTATATTTACCCTATTCAATAATTTCAGTATATTTTGTTATATGTTTTATTATATGCTAGTCGTAGTATAGTCTGAATTAATTGTTAACAAGCCCCAAATTGATAAAGCTCGCAGAGCTTAACCTCGTAGCTCCCGCGGGACACACGCGAGCTTTCGGGATGTGATAATGTAGTTGAGGTTATTCGGTTATGGCGGACGGGGAAAGAAAGCTGTTAATTAGTAGTAAACTGTACGCTTTTGTATTTCCCTGAGCAAAAGTGTGCGAAAATGCGAAACTTTCGCATTTTCGCGCACTTTCGCTCAGGGAAATGCGCGAAGATTTTCGACGAGTTTTACCTGCAAGCATAACCATTTATTTGCTTACAAAAACTACGAATTCGCCATAAATTTTGCATTATACTAAAAGTTGAAAACATTTACCAGCCGCTAGTGGAAGCCAAAACACACGATTCATACAAATTGCCTCTATAGAAAAAGATCTAAAACCTCTAATCTGCAAACTGAGATTTAACTCTGCAATGTGGCTCCGGAAAATCAGTTTTATTCAATAATTATGCACATTATTTTTTTAGATATTTTCAATGTCTTTACTATTTAATACTTTATAAACAAGCGAAAGTACATTTTTATAAAATAATAGTTTAAATGCTGACGTCCTCCTTTTTTGAAGTCGGTTAAAACAATCTACATTGTTTTCTATTGTCAGTAACAATCTATTTGCAAAGCGGCCGTATTTACTTCAATTCCATGACTATGTTCGTACATACCTTGTACATGCTGCGTCCCAATTCTCAAGCCTAGCCGAGGAGCTGTTTGTGTAGAGTTAAGGTGCCTTGTCAAACACAGCACAAAGGACGCTCCCAGAGGCTTTTAGATTGTCTACTTGCATTATCTCTCACTAGCTACCGCCTGGCGCCCGGAAATTCAACCATGTAAGAAAATTATATAAATACAATTTATGCATTTATGTCTTTATATTAATCTCTAAAAGCACTTATAAGTAGAACGTATTCAATAATTAAATAAGTATTAAAAAAAACAGTCAACTTAATTTTCTTTGAGGAGTTCCTTCCATATCTCCAAAGTTCCTCATCATGTCTTCACCAAATCAACATGGGACCAACTTTGTAGTAAAGTCTTTCAAATAAAAATCAAATCATCAATATCACCCACATACATTATAAATATACATAAACATAAACACACCCAAAAAGACATACGAGTCAAATTGATACTTTAAATAACTACCAGTTTTTTTTTTAAACTATCGTTAGCAACCTCATTCTCTGATTAACTAACGTCATTGCTGTTTCTTACTTACAATTTCGTTACACTGATAACATGTGTTATTTCTTAGTGCATTCTTGTACAACCCTAATCTAAATATATATAACTCAAAGGTGACTGACTGACTGACTGACATAGTGATCTATCAACGCACAGCCCAAACCACTGGACGGATCGGGCTGAAATTTGGCATGCAGGTAGATGTTATGACGTAGGTATCCGCTAAGAAAGGACGCGAGCGAAGCCGCGGGCAAAAGCTAGTTGGATATAAACGTCTTAATTTCTCGACTCGAATACCTCAGGCATTCCCAGCACTACAATCGAGTTTGGTTTCTTAAAGGGAGGATACCTACTACGGAATACTATACAACGTGGAAAAGACATACCCGAAATAAATTGAACCACGGGCTATACTAGATCACATAAGTATAATGAAATTAAAATAACAGTCGAAAGAACAAAAAAATTTTCGACATTCCCATACAAATCGCCCGGGCGGCTGCACACTTTTGTATGGAAAGGCCAATTTTTTTTTTGTTATTTCAATTTCACTATACTATAATGGTCTAGTATAGCCCGTGGTTCGATTTATAACGGGTATGTCCCTTCCACTTTGTATAAAGCTAAAATATATTAGTTTTTATTTTTCCAATATCTAAGTTATTTCTTAGCGCATTCTTTTACAACCCTAATTGAATATAAACGTCTATATTTCTCGACTCGTATACCTCTGGCATTCCTAGCACAATTATCTAGTTTGGTTCGTTAAAACGAGAATACTACAGAACTATCTTTATAAAGCAATTTTATATGCCTTTTTCAAATATGTTAGTTTTAGCGTCACGTTTTCTTTAACCAATAACCGAGTTATTGATAAGCGCATTCTTCTACAGTCCTCATTATATGTATAAAGTCTTAATTTGTCGTCTCGAATACCTCGCGGATTCCTAGCACTATAATCGAGTTAGATTCGTTCAAAAATAGTAGTACAGAACTATCTTTATAAAGCAATGTTGAATGATTTTTAAAATGCGTTACTTTTATCCTCACTTTTTTTTCTACAACCCTAATTGTATAAGTCCTAATTTGTCGTCTTGAATACCTCGGGCATGCCCAGACCCAGACTACAATTGAGTTAGATTCGTAAAGAGAGCGTTCTAAAGAACTACCTACCTTTATATATCTATATTAAATGGTCCCTATATATTTATTTATTTATTTACAAAAAAAAAAAAAATGGTATCTTTAAATACGTAAGTTTAATTATCACATTTTTATTTTTCTTTTGACAACCCGAATTGAATAAGTCTTAATTTGTCATCTCAAACATACCTGGCGTAGTGAAGTGCTTGGATTAGCCTATAATTGAGTTATGTTCGTTACAGAGAGTGTACTTACTACAGACCTAGTTTTATTATGTTGTACATTTTTTACAACTAAGTATCGGAGGCACGGGAGTGCCCCGCCAAGACGAGCCATGCGGAGCGCAAGGGCACTACCTACATTTTCTCGAAACGTTACGTCGTTTTTTTGAACTTTTATAACTTTGGTTTGGAGGCTGCTAAATAGTTAAAAATTTCAAGATATAATGACACTAGTGCAATCATTAAACATACAAAGTTTGAATGTCGTAGCTATTATACTTTAGATTTTATTACTGTCTAAAAAACCCCGATTTCGTCACTGATTCACTCACTCACTCACTGATCATCAAAATTCTTAAGGTACTTCCTGAAGTCCTAGAACGCTGATTTTTTGTATATAAGCTAGTATTACTACAAACACAACAAAAAAAAATTAAAAAACTAAACCTAACCTAAACTATCCCCTCAGAATCAATTTGTGCACTATTTACAAATCACGTTATAAAAACCATTGCGATAAATCTGATTGTACCATTACTATCGTCTGTAAGCAGTCCATGATGAAAGTGTTCCGAGAAAACAATCTCCACTCCCGTTGTAAATCACAATCGTACTTACGTACTGCAGGGGGCGAGGCTGGCATTTAGTCGCCCCTGTATCAAAACTTGTAGGAGAGTCTCTATATTCGATTTTGGCAAAGGCCAAAACGGAAAAAATAAGAACAAACGGAATCGCAACATTATAAGTATTTAACTATAGAAAGTTGTTCAGTATCATGTATTGACTCTACCCAAAAAAAAAAAGTTTTAATTTAGTATATTTTGTAATACTCTGAATCTTTTCTGAGTTTTCTGATGCATCAGAAAATTTGACATATTGTGCTAAAAAATATTAATTAATTAATTAATTAATCTGAGTTTAAAGGCCCATTTACACGGTGCAAGATTCTTGCCTGTTGCATACAATTAAATTGAAGCAATAGAAAACTTGCATGGTCTAAACAGAACGTTAACGTACAAATCATTTATTGCTTCAATAAAATTGTATGCAACAGGCAAGAAACTTGCACTGTGTAAATGGGCCCTAATCCCAAGCAAGGGCAAGATGGAAAATGGTAGGTATTTTTCAAACTGTCCTGGGTCTTGGGTATTATAAAATATTGTATCGTTTAGTTGAGTTAGTATCCCATAACACAAGTTTAAACTTACTTTGGGGCTAGCTAAATCAGTGTGTTTTGTCCTTATTTATTTATTTATATCAAGGCCCCTATATGTCAAAATCCCTGTACTTAAGACACGTTAATACGCCACCCGTCGCCGTTTCGCTCTTCCATTTAATTTCCACACAGCACGACGTCCTCTAACGACCGTCCTGACATACATCTCATTGAAAGCGATCCCCATTTCGATAAATTAAATACACTAACCCTCTTATACACATCTAAGACCTAACCAACTCAATCATAACCAATTTTTATTCTTACGTTAAGGGTATTGAGTTTGTTTTCGCTTGGAGGTATCTCAAGTGGGGTTTCATTCGTTTCTCGGTAATATTGTTAAGGAAATCGTCAGTTAGGGAACTCTATGCGGAGTTAACTCGAAGATTGATAGAAAAAGTAACGTTTATTACATGTGACGAAGTTAGCAAGTTCTCGAGTGGGACGCCGACTCGATATACGAAGTTTCGCTGAGTATTTACTACTTTTGCATTTTGTTGGAATCTTTTGGAACGCGTAACGCGTATTGTTCGGTACATTAGTGAAATGTTTTATCTGTTTTGAGGCACGCACTGTTTTGTGTGTGAAAACATTTTATCTTTTTATTCTATACTGAGAAAAATAGATAAATATCAACATATTTGGTGGTTTTTTTGTTTTTGTTTCTCACGTCACAGAAAATACAAATATGGAGTCGAACTAGCATATTGGCAGCAAATAGTTATCGTACGTCGTCTAGTCGTGTGGCTTCCTGGTATGTGATGTGTGTGACCATTAGAGTCACATGCGCATTGTCGACTTTATTTTTGTATGCGGGAGATGAATCCCGCGACAAAAACTTTTCTAAAGAGAATAATTTGTGTCATTCTTTCTATGACTCCTGTATCTATAGAAATCACTTCAATATTATTGTGCAAAACGTACTTAATTTCAACTCTCACTTTAACGAGTAAATATTATATTATGTTATTATAGATTTAAATACAATAATTAGTAAACAAGCTAAAATGTTAAACGCTTGGGTATTCGAGAAATTCTAATTCTAGAAGTTCTGTTTACTTAGCTAAGCGAAAATTAAACGAAGTATTCGGTGTGATTTCACGGAACTTTTCACGTTTCAATTAATTATTTTCTCCTCACGCCTAAATACTTCAAGTTGTTAGTATTTATGAATAACTTTAAACGTTACTAAGTAACAACGCGTTTCATGCTATTTATATCAGACTCTCTAACGTAGATCCATTCAGTCTTCTTAACCAGTAATCGAAATATTTTTACACACTAGTGACTTGGTGTGAAAGTTTCCAATGTTTTCCTTCACTGTTTTGTGTTTCCAATGTTTTCATTATCTGGTACCTACGTCGTAGTCATATGTTGAATCGATCTAAAAGTGCGAATATTTATAAACTTTTCCATCGTCGTCTCAATTACATTATTTCAGCTAATTTTTTTAAAATTTGACTGAAAAAATCATTATTATTTTGAATAATAAACAATAACACACAAAAGAACTGAATACAATATGGAACGCTCTCATTTCAGTTATTGTTCGCATGTGAATTGACAAAAGATTCGTCGGAAGGACTCTCGAGCTACTAATTGGAATACGTCACAAGGCTGGCCCTTGAGCTCTCGATGCATGCTGTACTCGTACAATGAGATATTAAAACTTTTTTGTTGTTGATTTTATATATTTTTGTTTTTAACACGAAAACTAGAAAGAGAATTGAATATGTTAGAAACTTACGTGGTAGGTATTATTGTTGTCAATTTTTGCTAAGTTATTAATATGAGATTCGAACTCACGCCGCTCATAAGTGTAACGTAGGTGCGCTACTCATTGTGCCACCGTGACTTAACGAATCACTTTACGAATTTCCTCATCGCATATTATTTACGCAATTGAAGCGTGCGTAATTCTTCATTACTACCCACTACTTCGGTACCAGAGTGTTGTGAGTTCGAATCTGACTCGTAGCGAACTTTTATATCAGAAGTTTTAAATGGTAGGGCCCATTTATAGTAAGTGCAGCATACATAGATCGTCCGTTGATAAGATGGGTCGACGACACCAAAAAGATGATGAGAGTAGCACAACACCGTACGTGGCGTACAAATAGTGACGTGCCGCTGAAAATATTACATTGCGTGAATTTTCCCATTGTAACTTTAGAAGAATATTCCCAGATATTCTCAATATTTCCGTAAATATTCCCTAAATTTCCATTTTTGGAATATTTTTAAAGTTTCCAGGGACATCACTGCATACAAATGACGTTATTTGAGAAAAGCTAATTCCCAGAAGTGGAAGGTTGAAGGCTGCACAGATGATGAAGAATTTAGAAATCATCTGCTATAGGCAACGTACATATTTACAAGCTTTTACTTAGTTTAACCTGTCCTGGTGTCTGTGACCGCAATCAGATCTTGCAAGCTCAATTAGACCCACTTCCCATTAATCGATCGAGTTGAAACTTCTCATATTTATGTAGGTTGTAAATAAATAAAATATAAGTTGGGTGACAATGCAATATACAATGGGTACCAATGACCTGATCTCATGATGAAACCGGAAAGTGGTCATGGCTTCTCCGTGATAAAACAACATAACCCCACTTAGTTCGGGATTATTCAATTGATTCGTATTGACGAGCACTTTAAACTTTTTATTTCATTGTTTTAGATAGAAGCCTGTGTTTTTTTAAAATAATTACTTGTTTAATATCATCATGTTTAGGTATTTTTAGGGTTCCGTACCCAAAGGGTACAAACGGGACCCTATTACTGAGACTCTGCTGTCTGTCTGTCACAGAGTTCTATATCATGAACCGTAATAGCTAGACACTTGAAATTTTCACTGATTATGTATTACTGTGGCCGCTATAACAACAAATACTAAAAATAAGCAAAGTTAAAAATTAAAGGGGGTCGTCATAGAAAAAAAATGTTTTTTAGCGTTTTAAACTAGATCTTTATTATGACATTAACTAGATAATTGAAATTTTCACAGATTATATATAACTATGGCCGCTATAATAACAAATACTAAAAATAAAAAAAGTTAAAAATGAAAGGGGGTGGTCATACAAAAAACGTTTTTTTTTAGCGTTTTTAACTAGATCTTTATAATGGCATTAGCTAGATATTAAGTCTCTCCTGCAGGAGCACATCCCTCTCTGTACTGCCAAAGCTATATATTAGCCAGAGCAGCCAGATAATTTAGCCTACACTCTCCACGCTGGCCAGACAGGTTCGAGAGGTCTCATTGATGTTTATAAGCTTTGTTTAGCTTGTATTTCCGAAGTCGCCTTCTACAACATCCACGGGAAGACTTGGAGTGGTTCTATTCTCCTCTGCCAGTAACCACACGGCTTATTTGATCTATCATATTATAATTTAAAATAATTGTATGACACCGATACCCACAAAGCATTTCAAAGATCTTTCTTAAATTCATGCCTTTTTATAGTTACGTGCCAAATCCAATATCTATCTCCCCTGATCAAAGCCCGAGCCGGCCCGCGGCCCGTGGCCACAAGCTCCCTAGAGCTCCCTTTGTCTAAGCTCGTTATTTCACCCTTCTTGCCTCGCCCAGGGCGCCAAATTGAAAGTGGGATTGCAAAA
This sequence comes from Acrobasis repandana, assembly GCA_963576875.1. Classification (NCBI taxonomy): domain Eukaryota; kingdom Metazoa; phylum Arthropoda; class Insecta; order Lepidoptera; family Pyralidae; genus Acrobasis; species Acrobasis repandana. Next base: position 394,424 of record OY756230.1, on the reverse strand, counting down.
CAACGGTAAGACTTGTTTTGATACAATACCGGGAGAGGTTTGATAGTTTTTTGCAGTCATCGAAATGGAAATGCAGGGAGATCTTTAGATAAAGAGTCTATTGAAAGTAACATTTTAGTTGAAAACTCATAAGTTGTGCTTCTAACTTGTTGTAGATATCTTAAGCTTAATGCTAAAGTTTTTAATTAAAAAATCTATATATTTACTATACCCAAACCTATATTTAGGTCCTAATATATGATACTTTTATACTAACGTGTCGATAAAAGAGATATATTGGGTACTATTCATTGCACCATTTTAAAAAAATATATGAATCTTAATATAATAAAACAAGAATTACTAAAATATACTTACTTGTAAATATAATAAGTAAATGCAAAAAAAAAAACTGTAACCTCATCAAATCACCTAGGGTAGCGGCCCACGGGCTCTGAAGCGTTACCGCTGAGGATGCAACTGGAAATACGCTTACTTGATAATAAAGTAAATGCAAGAAGCTTCCATGCTGGTCTGGGATTAAAGAAAAAAAATAGAATATACTAGCTGCATCTCTTCCACCTCGCTCTTGCTTCTCGCTCACCATCACGCTAAAAGTAATCTTTTAGTCGTGCAGCCCTGAGCTCTGTCTGCTCAGAGCCACTAGACCCAAACAAACAGCTTTGTCTGCCCCATTAGGGATAAAGACGTGAGATTGTATGTATGTATGTAAGAAGCGATGCAATGCAAACACGACCAGTTTTGTGGCCCGTTTCAAATAAACGTAGTTACAACTTACAATAAGTTTCGAAAATAATAAATAACAAATAATAATAAATAATCATTTATTTAAATAAGTAATAAAAAAAAACTTAATATTTTTGAACTCTTGATACAAATTTCTAAATACGATTATGTTTTTGATTGCTCATTATACATAAATAACCTATTAAAATACTTAAAAACAAGCAACATTGTTTATGTTTGTTCTTGTCTCACAATCCTACCTATAAAATGTTATCCAGATTGATAGGATATTGTCCGATTTATTTTAGTATTGCGGTTTATATGGGGCTTACTGACGGGTGAGATCTTAACCACATTAAATTTATGAATACTCATTTGGTGACAAAGAGAGTGCCATATATTACAATTAGTTTCTTAATTCCGTTATTCCTCTACTGCCAATTTAATTATGTCTGAGGTCTGCATAGTCCCGTCCCCTTAGCAAAGGCTGCGGCCTCGTACATGCGGCTAGAGGTGGCAAGAACTGTGTTGAATCTTCTGATATATTCTTTGAATAGGGAAGGGATTAAAATTTTGAAAACGCTTGAATATTTTTCTGTGTTTAGGAATAACATTCCTGGTTACCATAAAAAAATATCCGATTTTTCTATCCAGTCAATTAATTATGAAAAATAAAAACATTTTGAATCCCAATTTTAAACACATAGTCAGACTTACGTCGCCATTTCTTTTGCCCGAACCCTCTGACGTCTTAAAAATAGTAATGTCATATGACACTTGACTAATTAACTGCCACCGTGGGAAAATAGAGATACTGTCATATGACAGATGACATATAACTGTCATTGAACTGTCATAGTTGTCAAAATAGTGTCATATGACATTATTTTTTTTAATAAGTCAGATGGTCCGGGCTAAAGAAATGGCGGAGTAAGAATGACTATGGGTTTAAAATTGGGATTTAAAATATTTTTATTTTTTTTAATTGATTGACTGCATAGAAAAATCTGATATTTTTTTATGGTAACGAGGAATGTTATTCCTAACCACAGAAAATTATTCAAGCGTTTACAAAATTATTATCCCTTCCCTATTGAATCTTTATTATTAAATTAATGCATACGGCAGGCTGGAACCACGTCCGGTGAAACCCAAACGTCACGAACGAAACGAAAAAAAAATAAATAAAAAAGGTACGTTTCGCGTTAATTCCCGTATAAATATTCTTAGTCTCAATGGACATTGTTGCTTGCCCTTTAGTGCCTTTTTCCAGACGATGACAACTTTTTTTCGTTTCTGTTTTGACTCCGGCTACTTCTCCCACGGCCTTCTAAACTGTAAAAAAATTTATTATTATTAAATTTTTTTACAGGTTAGAATTTTACATGTTTTTACAGAAGCGTTGCTTTTTGAAATATAAAGATTTTTCAAAAAGCAACGCTACTCAATAGCCGGTTGTGTTCATCAGTATATTGTAATCAGTCATAATATTTGAATAAAGACAGTATGAAATTTTAAGGATTTTAAATTTCAAATTCAAAAGTTCATCGCGCACCGCGATAAATAATAGAGATTTTTCCCGCTACCGCTATGCTTGCAACCTCAGCCTTACTAGAGTAACCTTAGAAGATCCACACAAGCCACATTTTAATATTCCCATGCTGACACCCTCGTGCACGGCCACTTCACCCGAGCCTACCCACAATGCGCGCCGTCGACTTTATTCCCATTTCTATTTGTTCGCAAAGCAAATGATATTATATCGAAAGCTAATTCCCACGCCAGATGGCGTTGCCTCAAATAGGCTTAACTCGATTCCAACCGACGTTTTTATTTCCCCCGTTCACCCTTTTTACAGCGTATTTTCACTTGAGCAATTTCGACCCTATTTAAATTTCACCTCGTAATTTTCATATCGGAATTTTTTTAGGCATTCCTGTATAGCGTCCACTTTGAGCCCTTCGCGTCAAAGCCCGGGTTTACAGGCGACCCTGCCGGTCCCGAATACGCATTATTAAATATTTAATTTTATGAAATTCTTTTGAAATATTTATTTCAATGTCAAGAGTTATCCTGCTACATTTTTTTCTATGTATGTAACAAATCTGACACTGTCAAATAGATATATCTTTTACACAAAATCTACAACTACTGCCATTGTTCATACAGTACAGTTTAGTATGTTTTTTATATTTGGTACAGTTTTTTTTTTACTTTGGAATAAAATACTTTATAAGGGATGTTTGTTTATACACTCAAATTAACTTTGTTTTGTAATTTAAAATAGCCCGATCTCAGTATTTTTATTTTATTCACCTGAAACAATTATTTTCAAACCCCCAATCGGCATCTGATATATGCAACTTAAGGCATAGACACAGGTATCACACTTCATAGAGTCAGAGTAACATATAAACTTACTACTACTACAAACGAAACAATATATTTGTACACACGTCAATGTGTGAAATTTATATTTAGGGTCGCACCGCAGAATTAATTTAATACTTACCTACTAACGAGTTCGACATATTTACGATTATATCTTTCCATACCGGTAGATCTTCTTTGCTGGTCTGGGAGAAAAGAAAAAACATAGAATGTACTAGCTGCTTCTCTTCCCGTGCAGATCGTAAAAGCCGATCGAGGGAATGGGCGAGAATCTGAATCATATGAATAGGCGATGCGATTAGCAACCCATCACTATTATGATTTCCCCTTTCCACCTTCATGCCCACCATTACGCTAAAAGTGGCCTGGGCTTTACCGCCCTAGGCTCTGTCTGTCCCGTTAGGGATAAAGACGTGATAGTGTATACCGGTAGATTTGCGAACACTATGACGTAAAAAATATTCTGTTTATATGTAATAACGTGAATATCTGTTTTCATTACTCGGAAAGCTATGAAATATACGTTCTTTATAGTATACGGTGGACAAACAATTATTAAATGCGCATCTTCTCACCATGATGGTTACTATTGGTTGACAGTTCTAGTAAACGTCGCGCGCGGGTTGCGAGCGGCTAGCAACTAACCCTGGTCACAGAATAAATACCAGTAGTACAGAAGTCTCACTCCGCAAACGTTTTCAAAGAAATATCTACTCACAGTGGTTAGCAATATGGTGTAATTTAGCTCGCGTCAAAACGCAGCACCTTTTTGTTTAGACACCTACAGAAATCCATTGCAAGCCAATTTTATCCTTATGACTCTGGACTAACGATCCATAATACACACAAAACCGACTAAAATAGACGCAGCGAGCGACGCGCTAGGGTTGACTACTACAAGAAGCTACTATTGCCATTTAGCGCACCGTATTATCGGTCTTCCATGCTGGTCTGGGAGACAAGAATAAAACTTGAATATAAATATAAATATGTAAGGACAAATCACACCAATTGAGCTAGCCCCAAAGTAAGTTTAAACTTGTGTTATGGGATATTAACTCAACGATACTATATGTTATAATAAATTCATATATAAATAAACATCCAAGACCCAGGACAATTTGAAAAAGGTCATTTTCGAACTTGCCCTGGCTGGGGATCGAACCCAGAACCTCCAGATTGGCGGACTAGCGTGTTGACCATTACACCACGGAGGTCATAGCTGCTTCTCTGCCCGCGCAAATCGTAGAAGCCGATCGAGGGAATGGGTGAAAATGCAAATTATGTTAATAGGTCACTATTTTGATTCCTTTTTCCACCTTCTCGCCCACCATCACGCTAAAAGTTGCCTTAGGGTATTGCGGCCCTGGGCTCTGATTGCTTAGAGCCGCAACACTTAAAATGCTCTGTCTGCCCCATTAGGGATAAAGACGTGATAGTATGTATGTATCATCGTTTGGTAGTAAACTATAATGAATGAAATATAATATAACATGAGCGAAATTAAAGACTGCGTTATCTGGTTAGATACCAGCTAAAACAAAGTCTTTAAAGTAGATACCGAATTCTATAGGATGTACTTAGTAGGTACATACCATTTCTGTAACTTTCATAATTATTTTGCTAGCGAACAGAAAAGTTCCTAAGTAGGTGGGTTAGGTACCTACTTATAACGAAACAGATCGTTAATCTCAAACCAAACATCAGAAATTCGAAAGAATAATATGTATACTTATACCTACGATCCTACTTATTTTCGTAACCTAAGAAGGTACCCAGGTCCTAGGTATTAAACCCACTTAGTGTACCTATCATGAATGACAACATAATAATAATAACCACTTTAAAGTAGATCTTATCTTTCAGCGTCCTTAGGAAGTCTAAAAAAAGTTAAATTTGGATCGCAATCCTTGTTTAAACAGTTAAAAACGGCGCAGTATTTTTTAGCCTTCTTTTTATGTTTTTCCATTTTAAAAACGGCCGGATCGATGAAGTACCTAGGCGATGAACAAAGCTCGCACGCGCGTAGGTATATTTTTGATACCTACACGGGGAGTGACACAGGTCTGCCCTGGTTTAGAGCGCAATAAGGGGCACAATAGAACGGGGGAGAGGTGCGGGGACGCCAAATTGTGGGAGGCGCTGTGAGATTCCATTCTGTTTGTACTCTTATGTATTCTGTGGCATAGATTTCAACTAGATAGTATAAGTACATGGATAAGAGTACACGGTATGTGCCTAAACCGAAATGGGTAAGCCTTACTTGCGTATCCCATTTGCGTACAAGGTGTCGTCACCAAGGCGAGCTCCATTAGACGCGGCTTCAGATTACGGACGACCGCTGAATCAGACCCGGTCGGAGTACAGCTGCCTGAAAGCAGAACTAGTAATTAGGGATAGGCTAAACTGCCTCTGGAACGTGTTCCTTCCACGCTGTGAGTTAAGAAAAGAGATATCCATTATGTGTTGGCGTCTAAGCAAAAAGGTACTTTCCGAGACATTCGTAGTTTTGTAATGTTTGGTAAAAAATTGCATTTGGGATTTTAATTAATTATTATTTAATACAAATAAATATATGTATTTTTAGTAACTAACAAAAATTTAAATTAATTTAATTTTAATATAGGTAAAAAATGTGCGAGTTTTTAAATATTTTTATATCCTTATTATCAATTTGACTATTATGTATACCGAATCTAGTCTCAACTCAATACGAGTACCCCACTACTTGTCATCACTTTTTACATTTCTAAAATCATAATTGACTTAGTTTTACATAAACTTACAACCCTCATTTTAACCCCATATGGGATGAATTTCAAAAATCCCTTCTTAGAGCTTATCATTTGAGGAAAGTTTGTGCAAAATTTCATGCTTTAGGACCAGTGCTTTTAGCTGTGCGTTGATCGATCAGTCATGAATCTGTCAGTCAGTCAGTCAGTTTCTTCTTCTTTTATACAGTATCTAACAAAATAGAAGTTAACTATTTTAAGGGTCAATTCAGTTCATGTTACTGAAATACTTTCCCCAAAGAAACAAATAGCGAAATAGGAAAAAAAAGGCTTTGATCCGAGTTTCAATGGGAAGCAAAAGAATATTTTTTATATTTTGGTACACTTATGTTCTAAGTAAAGTTGTATCATAGCCTGAAACTACCCTTAAAATAGTATCAGTATATTTACTTATTTAGTTAGACGTTATAGAGATATAGAAGGTAACAAATATACTAAAATATTTTAAATTTTAATTAGAACTACATTTGCTATGCAAACAAAACCTGAACAGTACTTGTTACAGTAAGCCATAACAGTCTACTATTCATTTCGAGTCTGCTTTTAGTAAGAGAATTACAAAAACATCGCAACTTTGCAATACCGCTAATGAATCAGACAATGGCCAGAATTTCTGATATTCCACAAAGTTTGAACAATCCGCTTGTTACAATATTCCCGTTTATAAATCCTTCCCAAATTTAAAACCCGGCGACAGGATTATGCACCGATCGTGTTTTGACGCAAAATGTGTCATTCGCAGAATAACTTTATTTGATTGAATAAATTAATTGCATATGCAATTTTACAAATCGTTTGTACCTAACCAAAAATTCTACTTATTGAAGCAAAATGTAAAAAAAGTTTATTCTAACTTAAAAAGCTATATTCATGTTAATTGTGGACAACAAGTAAATAGAACTACAATACGAAGCGTACAAAGGTACGACCGGGTTTCTCCGACCTCTGTGGCGCCAATCCGCCACTCACGCTAAGCTAAATTACTACTTGGAGGTTCTGGGTTCAAACCCCGGCCAGTGCAAGTTGGAAAATAGCTTTTTCAAATTGTCTTGGGTCTTGGGTGTTTATCTTTAGGTATATGTATCAATCATAAAATATAGTATCGTTGAGTTCGTATCCTTTATCACAAGTTCAAAAACTTACTTTGGGGCTAGCTTAATCTGTATTAATTATTATTATTTATAATTATTATTTATAATTATATTATATTAAGTATTTATTTATTTATAGGTACATCTGTATGAAACAAATACGCATTTGGATGACGCAGATAAACAGTTTGTAGAAATAAATAAAAAAAAATTAAAAGTAATAAATAAAGCCCAGCGTGCGAAAAGTTAAGAGATTACTGTTAGGTACATTTTTGTCACTTTCAAATGTCAGACGCACCTAATACAAGATATGACGTACTGCTATATTAAAACAATACTTTTGTACTTTTTGCGATTAGTTCATTTTGCGCCGATTGCACATTTTGAGTAGGACCCTGCCGATTGTCGGCACCGATTATACGGATTCGCGACACGTTTATTCAATTAGACTTTCAAGTATAAAGCGGTCGAATCGACCCGCGGTGGCGCGGTGCTGGTTAAAAATTCAAATTGCGGGGGCCACCCTGCCGATACGTCGATAAGGGTTAATCGATAAATACCTTCATTGGAGACAGAAAATATTATAGCTTAGATTAAGAAAGATTAGTGCACAAATTAGTATAATTATGAAGCAAGTTTCATGTAACAACGGTGAAAAGGCTTTTAAACAAAAATAAACGATATCCATTTTGAAAATTTAAAACTGATACGTTTAAATTCCAAAAATATAATTATAAAATAGTTAATAAATTTTATGTCCATGCTTTTTGATTGTAATTACTTTTTGCAGTGCTCCCAAAAAGTAATTATAATCAAACTAATGAACACCAAAGAGAAATCTGGGTTAGAGCTTGAAGATGCCTGAAGCCTGCTTGCCATGAAGAGGTCAAACACGTTTCATGTCGACGAAAGTCAATTGTTCAGTCACAAATCGCAGTAGACGCAGAAGCATTAGCAGGGGCATGCATCAATTAATTGGTGATACATGTAAGTACTGGTTCTTATTCTGTCGTGGTAGGTATAAGAACTAACTGCAGTAGTGCGTGGAAATGAGCCGGGATTAGGTTAATTGTGCAACCGCTTTTCGACGTTAATTTCTCCACCGAATCATTCACCGACTAAACATTTGTCCTATCCACGGCTCGCCAACAGTACGCTTCGCTTACATACGATTGTCCTACGAATCATTTTGCCTTTCGACCGCTGGCAGACAGAACGATTGTTCCCTGTTTTCGAAATCGCATAGTAGTTTATATGCTTATAAAATAAAGTGCTAAATAGCATAGACAATTTTAAATATAAGTCTATCATAATAGGAAACTTAATAGTTGTAACTTTCTCATGTGAGTAGACTGTGAAAACAGAATCACTGAATATTTAGTAGACCACACGGTCATCGTTAAAGTGCTAGACTGTTCATGTAATTAATAACTTCTGCTTCAGTATAAAGTTGCATAGAAGGCTAAATTTATCTGAAACTTGACTTTGTAGTTGATTTTAATAACTTTAAGTGACAAGAAGCATTTGACTAACGACCTCCATGGCCTAATGGTCAACATGCTATTCCGCCAATCCGGAGTTTCTGGGTTTGATTTCCAACTTTGGCAAATTATAACTCTTTTTTTGCTATTTTCATGGCCTTTTTCAAATTGTCCTGGGTCTTGTACTTATCTATACATGTTATGTATTTATTATAAAATATAGAATCGTTGAATTACTCGTAGTATCCCATTACACAAATTTAAACTTACTTTGGGGCTAGCTCAATCAGTGTGGTTTGCCCTTATCTATTTATCTACCTATTTATTTATGAATACTAACTGGGCATCTGTAACCTGACAATTTTGATAATAATTGATGATAATAACTAGAATCACTTTGACAACTATTGTGACAAAGTTTCGACTTATTCAAACAAAATTTTACTTTTGCACTTAAGTACCTATGATATAGTATCCCGTTTTAGATTTAAGTGTATTCCCTCGATTAGCTTTTATAATCTGCGCGGGTCAAGAAGCTGGTACATACTTATTTTTTCGTTCCTCCCAGACCAGTACTTGCTGAATACTCGTATTTAAATTGCTCGATAACTTAAGTATACCTGACTGGAGACCTAAAACAGTAATGCCCTGTACGCAATGTAGCGAACAAATTAATTTATCTACTTCAATAACTCTAGTGCCTGGATGACAAAATTCAAAAAGTTTAGATCGCAAAAATATACTGCAGAAAATTTACGGAATTCCAGAAAGGCAATAATATAAAGCAATCCCTGATACAAGTAGCTTTGTTTTCAGAAATCCAATCGAATAAAAGCGCAAGAATTCTATGACTTCAATAACATAATTACAGCGCATCAGAAAAATGGAGGTGAAATTACAGTAAGTCCTAATACTAGGTAAGAATGAGTCTATCTGTGGCGTTCTTCAAGTATACTTCATATGGATGAGATTTTGCGTTACTTGTGTTTTATCAATTGGTATAAAATCTTTTGACCAGTTTTTTTTGTATGTATTCTACGCGATATCTTCGTCAAGTGTAAACTGATTTTGATGATTCTTTTTAGGGTTCCGTAGTCCACAAGGAACCCTTATAGTTTCATCATGTCCATCCGTCCGTCCGTCTGTCTATCCGTCCGGGCTCGTACTCCGCCGCTACTGCACCGATTGTTACGAAAATTGGTGGAGAGATAGATATTGAAGTTCTAAAAGTTGGTTTTTAAAATTATGAAAAAATGTTTTTTTTCCAGCCCATACAACGAAAAGTGAATTTATAACATTAAATTAGACTAACCCCAACGTGTATCGTTAAAATGGTCTCTTAAAATGCAACAAAAACTGCTTTAAAACTATGTAGATCAAACCCCCCAGTCTTGAGATAATCTAATACAAAGTTAAAATTTGAGGTGTCCCCCCACCGTAACTTTTGAAATATTACTAAAATAATTCTGAAAAAAATGTAGTATATACCTCAAAGTATGTACTTTCAATTAAAACTATAGCGGTCTCGGTATCATAGATAGTTATTTTTTAATACGTCATAAATCGTAAAATGTTACTTGCTGCTACGGAACCCTTCATGGGTGAGTCCGACTCGCACTTGGCCGCTTTTTTATTATTTGAAACCCTTTACTACTAAGTTGATCCCATATTAATTTGGTAAAGATATGACGAAGAACTTTGGAGATATGTAAGAAACTCCACATAGGAAATGAAGTAGGTTTTATTTCTATTTTTCTATTTGAGCGAGGTTGCCTGGATGAAATTGCTTAGCGATAAGGCCACCTTTTGTACATTTCCTAGTTTTTAATATAATTATATCCTGTATTTTTCTTCTGTGCAATAAATTTCTTTTGTTGCTTTTTTTAAATAATATTTCTTTGTTTTGTTTTTCGTGTGTGTAAGTGACCAACACTAGTGTTTAATTTTTTAAAGCTACGTAAGAGCATCTGATATAATCTGACGACTGCCATATAATGATGACAGCTGGGAGCAACAGCTTGACGTGCCTTTCAAAGCACGGATGAGCTTGAAGTAATGAAAACATGGGACATGACCAGTAACAGTGGGTAGACTAAGACGAGACCGAAAGATGATAATACATCTTGAAATGTACCAGCCAATGGTAGAGAAAGTCTTGGAATATAAGAGAAGATGGGAGCATACAGAGTGATTGATTTAATTATTTATATTTTATTCACTTATATCCCATACCGTAAAGTACACTGTAATAAGTACCTACTTTAAAATAATGTTCACTTATTTACTGAATGAAATAAAATATATTATTTTAATATTATATAACTATTCTCTTCCTAGACTAGCATTAGTGAAAATGAAAACTTAGAATGTGCCAGCTGCTTCTGTTCTTGCGCAGATCATAGAAGCCGATCGAGGGAATGAGCGAAGCTATGAATCATAGTTAATAGAGAATGCGGCTAGCCACCCACTATTTTGCACTGTTTTTATTCTTTTTTCCACCTTCTGGCCCACCATCACGCCTTACATAAACTTTGGCTCTCGCGGCCCTGGGCCCTGTCTGCTTACAGCCGCAAGATCCAAAATGCTATGTCTGCCCCGTTAGGGATATAAACGTCATAGTATATTATACACAGATCCACCGATAAAAGAAATTGCTAAGAGTTTAACAATCATGTCGTTATCATCAACAAAACTTTGGGTTTGTGACCCAACAGTACAATTTTTCCTCAAAATATTTTTGCAAATTCTGCCCGCACTACTTTACGGCAGTTACGTGGTTACGGTGCGTCAAAATTACCAACAGGTAAAAATCCAAAAAGGTACGAATCACGAGTAATTCCTTGTACTAACACGGGGTAGACTGAAATACGGCGCACGTTCGCGTAGGCTTGCCAACTGACAATCAAGCTATGCGGAATTAGGAAAAAAAACGAGGAAAATGGTTGCGTATTTAGAAGAATATGAAAAAAAACCTTTTTTTGTAGTCTTTGATTCACATTTACATACCTACTTAGAATGCAAATTTTATTTACCAGTTTTGGCATATTTTATAATTAGATACTTTGTTATAGGTACTGTATTCAGTCGTAATAAAAAGTTTAAGTAATAAATAGTTTAAAAACTAAATTAATAAAATAACACCGACTAAGATCAAGGATATTACGCAAGGATAGCCTCCAAATAAAGATACATTTAATACATATGCACACCATCACGTCTTTATCCCTAATGAAGCAGACAGAGCATTTTGGGTCTTGCGGCTCTAAGTAGACAGAGCCCAGGGTTGTAACACCTAAAGGCCACTTTAAGTGTGATGGTGGGCAAGAAGGTCAAAATAGTGATGGGTTGCTAGCCGCATCGCCTATTAGCATGATTCGCATTTTCGCCCATTCTCTCTTACGATCTAAGCAAGAAAAAATCTGCTACATTCTATATGCTTTTTTTTCTCCCGAATCAGTATGTAAGTATCATAATAGATACATCTTATAAGAGTTATGGTTAAAAATATGACATATTTTTTGACAAAATATTTAATAATAAAAAGGCATTTGGCCAAAAGTGAAATTCATAGGATTGAAATAATGTTGAACAAAAAAATAGACCTATATGCCGGCACTCCATTGAGGTTGACCGAAGATATGCTATGTTTAACAACCAATGATATCTCTAATATTGGAACCCCTGAAAATAAAAAAAGAAGGATAGATGATTGACAAAGGCAAAAAACATCAACAAAAACACACAAATCGCCACCACAAAACGTCTCAGAATATACAAAAATTCCAAATGACAGTTGGCAACCCTACTAACCCTTCAGTGGGCGCTGCGTGTCAATAATGACAATGGCGTGACGTGACGCGTGACGCGGGTCGCGTCGCGGCTGACGCGGCGAATTTATCATCGACTCTTGTTATTGACAGCGTCGTCGAGTGCCGCCTGAGTCCTGACGTGATAGTTTTTGTTGACACGTTCACGTCAGCGTTAGTTTGAGCGTGACGCGTAATCGTGATCTTATTTCAGAAACCATTGGGGGGATTTCATCTTTGGGTGGAACAGTTTAATTTCATGAAATAAATCATGTTATTACTGTTTTAAAAAGGTAAAATATAAATAGGTGATATAAAAAAGACTTAGGTAGCCAGGAAAAAAACATAATACGAGAAAGTTTTTATCCTTTATAAAAATAAAGTATCAGCTGATCCAGTTTCTATGAAACATTTTTTTAGTCATAAGTTTGCATAGCACTTTCTTGTTTCTTTCTATAATAAGTATTTGTTTCAGCCGCAGTTTTCAGTTAATAGTAGAAAGTTAAGCTAACTCATAAACCCAATCAAATTGTGTGGTTCAGTTGTAAGTTGTAGATCGTTCAGCAGAGAAACAAGAGGACTCTATATGTTTACGTTACTGTTATTAAATTATAGAATAACTTTTATTAAGTAAATAATAGTTTTCCTGATTGTGTATTCAGGAAAATCGAATACGAATCAGTCAGATATATGAAGAAGGGATATGTGAAGAATTTTTAAATGGTTTTTGGAAATAAAATTAAAACTATTGAAATTTAGCTTTTACAAAAGGTGGACAGGATGAGATGATAGAGAAATGAAATAAAATGTGTGTGTGTGTGATAGACCTTGCAGGTCGATAGATTTCTGGCAATTAATGTTTACCACCTGGAGAATATAGTTTTTTTTAATTCTCACTGACCCACTGCTACGCACATATAGATGTATTGAAGCGGTGGTGGCCAAGCGGTTTAGACATAAGCTTTGCGTCTGTCAGACAAAGATTCGATCCTAACTAAGCGCGACTTATACCTCTGAGTTTGTACTCATGTACGGTCATTTTCGACTAACACCACTTGCTTCCGGTGAAGGAAAAGTTCACTAGTATGTAATAATGATTATTGTTGTACTTAGATAGAAATAAACATAATACAAATAACTATAATCACTTTAAGAAAATAAATCAAGAAAGTAACCTAGAAAATGTTTATTATTTTATTGTCTAATAAAACAAAACAAAACGTGACTAAAAAGTAAGTTTCAATATAAAACCTACATTTAAAAATACATAAAATGTGAACACGTCTAAAGAGAATGTGGTTTGTTTAAGCTAAAGAGTTTTAATACCAACTGGGGCTTTACAACAAGCGGTCTAAAATACCTACGATCAAACATAACCGACGCGCGGGGGAGCGATCGCCCGGGGGCAACTGCGCCCGTCTTCATTATCCCGGGCTAAGTGACCATTAAAATTCATTTTTAGGCCCCTGGCCCCTAACCCCCACTGCTACAATATGCAGCATTACTCCCACTGTGAAATAACCGTTACTTACCTTAGATGTACGTAGACTTCTGACATTAACTGTTTGCAAATAAAACAAGGAAATCTTTGAGTATACATAGTTACATACATTGGATTTCTGATACTTTTTAGACAAAAAAAATAATTTTACAAAATTACACGACCAATTACAAGACAAGACCTTAATATATTGTTATTGCATTAACTTAAAAATATAAAAATTAAATAGTGAACGGTAAGAAAAATGATAGAGAGAGAAAAATAGTAAGTGTAAAGATAACTTTAGATAAGTCTTTAAAGGAGCACCCTACCATAGGCTTCACTACCATGTTTGCATTATCTAAGACGTCTAGAAGTCTATGAGTTGTATAGCAAAATTACGACGTTATAGTTTTAGTCGACGCTTAATATTCAGATGAGACAAAGGAACGGGGCCTTGAGTAATGGAGGCAACTGTTGTGCCCAAGTAATTTGTAATTATTCTTAGCTTAATATCTTAGAAAAATGTGACCTAACATTGTTTAATTGTTGGAATAACTACGTCTAAATTAATAACGTAACATAAATTATTAGGATTGAAATAAAAGTAATGTTAAGAAATATTCTTTTCAAGTCTATTATTTTACAATTTCTTTCCTTGTAATGTTAATAAAGTAGTTAAACAAAATTATTTTTAAATTCACGTATCAGATAATCGCTTTCCAGTTATGATTTTTCACAAGCTTTAACAGATTAATTAAAGGAAACAATACGGAAACGCAAATGAGAAAATTACAGTTGAATCTGTCAGCAAATTACTCTGTAATTGGTCATCTCGGCGCCGCGCCGGGCGGCGCAATCAGCAACGCCCGCCCGCGGGCACATTTGCATAGACGGTCCTAGTGGCATATTGTTCAACTAGCTTTTTAATTTGAGCCAAGTTCAACATTCATTCAGATAAATTAAAAGTTAGGATTTGTTAAAATTTACCGTTCTAGGTAAGTCATGTTTATTCTTTTGAAATTTTCCACCACTATCATGCTTTTCGTGGCATTTAGATTGTACATATCAATTCAATTCAATTTAAATTCTATTCAAAATATCTTTATTATCATAGGATATTTATATAATAGTCAATTTGTTTTGTTTTGCACAAATGTTGACGTCAAATCTTTACTTTACTTACAGCTAAGTTTTTGCCGCTTCCTAGGCGCAAGTGCAGAAGAAGCAGATCCGATCAAGGATAAAGACATAATTAAAATGTATCCCACCAAAAACATAAATAGTAAAATGAGAGCTGTGATCATTATATGATATGTTGATAGCATGGCTCAATTTTATGAGACTTTAAGTTATAAAGATGTCAAAAGTGCGGCGGCGGTTTTTTCGGTTTGAACTTGGCCTGGCATGCTCCCACGTGTCTAGATGTATGTTTGTTTGTTCACATAAATATCCTTCAACACTGAACATTTTGACCAAATAAGAGTCTCATTTTGATGGACAAACACGTTTGGTTAGCAGGGCGTCGCAATCAGCCGCCCGCCGCGGGCTACAGACGTCACGGGTCGGAAGGACCGCCGGCCGCGCGGGGCTTTGGCGAATAGGGTTGTCACGTCTTTGTTCACATGTTTACTTGTTGTACTCTCATTTGTGATGGGTTTGTTTTAGACCCTCAGTAAATTGAGGAATGACTAGGTAGAAAATGTTTTGTATTATTGATACACAAATAAGTTTCCTTGTAACAGTTATTATTGGCCATGTGGTGACTAGAATATGGGTCGGAAGGGAGTGACTGGAGATAGATCAAGATGGAAAAAACTGACATGCTGTGCCGACCCCACATAAAGAGTGGGATAAGGATAAGACAGAAGAAGAAGAAAAAGTGGTGACGGCAGAGTAGAATACCTCTGTTCTCTTCTTCGGGTGTTATAAGAGGCGATTAAAGGAGATAAAAGGTACAGTGATTTACATATTATAACTGTTTTTTTACCTTTACTGTCTATTTATGTCCTCTGACGCACTAAAAACCTCTCAAAATAAAGAGGAGATTTGTGCATAATGACCGCACTAGGTAGGTGGGTTGGTGATCGTAGTAGATGGTATAGTCTTCGCGCAGAGGACGCTGCTGCCTACCGATACCTCCTTTTGTCGCCTCTTGCGACAACCATGGAAGAGGAAAAGGGTCACATAACGCAACCTCCGTCACCACACGCATACACTGCCAAGTATATTGTGTACACGAATAAAATGTATGGGGCTCCATACAGAACTATACATAAAACCGTCGCTAGCGCCGGTTCCACTCGCGCTGACTTTATTTACAGCTCTGTATGTAGCTCCAAACATAATGGGAACCGGCCGGCGCCGGGCCGTGTAGGAACCGTGCTCATGGAAACAGCCCTTAGGGATAAAAACGTAATAGATTAATTACTTCACGGCTTATGCTTACTTTAGCTAATATGACACTAAGTATACTTAAGCGATAGTGTTGTTAGTGATATCTACTCATGATCAGGTTGGCACGACACCCGTAGTTGCCATCTTATCGGGAGGAAGCCACGAGCCGACGAGCGCTTGAACCGGTGCCAAGCGATCAGTTCGATGAGTTAATCGACTGCGAAAGAGGAGTTGTGTTCCTGCACTCATGATTGTAGTCAAGTATAATAATGTAGATGTTATATTTACTCTACGTTTTTTAACAGCCGAACGGCAAATAAATTTCGACTACTTTTTTCCCTGGCATCGGATTTCAATGAAACAAAGACTAAATGTTGCTTTAAAATCGGTTGTGCTTATGTGGTTTTAAAAACCGGGTAAAACCTCTTAGCAATTTCGGAGATTACGTACAGACAGATTGACAAAAAAATTTAAAGTCCTTTTTATGTTCTGCTACTCGATTTGTATCGTCGCCAACACAAAATATTTGATTAATTTATTAAATGTTGAGACAAGCAATTACTACTGTTTTAAAAATGTATGATATGACATGATGTAGTATTAAAAAAGAAGCCTATTCTGAGGAAGGCCAGGCCAGGTTAGGCCAGGCTAAACACCAGTGGATCACCCCAAATATTTTTCTCTTGTCTAAGAGCCGAAGATCACTTTGGGTCGCTGAGCCAGCGGAGAGTATATAGTTCAATATTGAAAAATCTCGAAAACAAGCAATCAAAGTTGAAAGTTCTAAAAAAATCCCGATTTTTGCGATACGGCGGTGTCTTGAAAATGGCTGATCTAACTAATTTAGATCAAGCAAAGCTAAGAACATTTAAACAAAAAAATAACATCCAAATTCATTAGTCAAAATTATAACATCTTTTTGTGACCGGGGTTTAAAATAAAATAATTTTAAAAAAGTTCAGAATAAACTCATGGCTAAGGCTTATACTAAAACGCCATATTAATGTTACTAATGCTCATTTAATAAACAAACTCATGACAAATGCAAACATTAGCGGGGCCATTAGACTCCTAACAGCACATTACTCGCTGTATCGGAACAACAATCGCTTTAATAACACCGTATTTGTTTAATTATATTAACACGACGTCGGCGTTGATGTATTTGTATGGAGGTAACAAGTGAATACCTACAATGAAAATTTAGAATTGTATTTTTTTGATAGCACGTGCTACTCTCACTGGCGTTAATTCTGTGGTTACATAGGAAAAAAAGGACTAAAGAGAAAATAAAAAAGCCTATCCTATAATTTACTTAATTTGCATAAATCACCGACCAAATTATTTCGTCGTTTCAGACAGCAAATACAAAAATATCTCTAAAGACCTAAAATGCTCTGTCTTGCCCATTAAGAATAAAGACGTTATGGTGTATTATAGTAAGAAAATGTAATGCTCATATATTTACTTAGACTGGATTTGTACGAGAACATTTAACTTGTTTTCGTACGTATAACGTATTCTTTGTCGTCTTTGTTAATTCTTGTTATTTATCTCCTTAGCGTTAACTCACAGAACATTAATATCCGCAACGCAATATCAGCTTTATGCTAATTGTTTTACAGTCGAAGTGCTCGTTTGCGGTATCATTCCGTTTGGCGGTAATGAAATTAAGACGCTTTGTATCCAGCTTTGCGACCGCGATTCGGAACGTTGTTAATAAATGTTTGTATTGTTTTGTATCATAATGTTTGTTTTACCGTATCTGTGAAAAATGATATTATATTCACGTGGGAACTTCCATGCTTGCCTGGAAGCAAATACAAAGAATGTACCAGCGGCTTCTCTTCCCGCGCAAGTCGTAAAAACCGATCGAGAGGATGGGCAAAAATGTGAATCATATTAATAGGCGATGTGGCTAGCCATCAGTATTGTCATTCCTTTTTCCACCACCACGCTGGTCTTTGGGTCTTGCGATCCTGGTCTCTGTCTGCTTAAAGCCGCAAGACCCAAATACTCTATCTGCCCTGTTAGGGATAAGCCGTGATAGTAGTAGTATTTGTAAACACTTATTTTAAAACGTTCAATAGTCACGCGTTATCTTCGTGGTAAACGATGCCTTATTTAGAAATTTTCAGACAAAAACGTAATAAAGTCGAGCGAGAGAGCAAGTAGCAAAAAGGTTTCTAAAAAACGGGCAAGTGCGAGTCGGAATCGTACATGAAGGGTTCCGTACCACCGTACAATGTTTCAAAACGCTGAAGAAACACGTTTCTTGTATGACGACCCCCTTTAATTTTAAACTTTATTTTATTTTTAGTATTTGTTGTTATTGTGGTCATAGTAATTCATAATTGGTGAAAATTTAAAGTATCTAGTTAATGCCATTATAAAGATCAAGTTAAAAACGCTGAAAAAAACACGTTTCTTGTATGACGACCCCCCTTTAATTTTCAACTATTTATTATTTTTAGTATTTGTTGTTATAGCGGCCACAGTAATACATGATCGGTGAAAATTTCAAGTGTCTAGCTATTACGGTTCAAGAGTTAGAGCCTTGTGACAGACGGACAGACAGACGGACAGACAGACGGACAGACAGACGGACAGACGGACAGACAGCGGAGTCACAGTAATAGGGTCCCGTTTGCACCCTTTGGGTATGGAACCCTAAAAAGAGAACGTTGATAATTTTATTTATAAGAATGACGTCAGTCATGGCCGCATACTACGTCCATATAAACTTTAATGACATAATTACACCCAAATGTAAACTACTCGTATGTTTACTTTTATATACTTTATAAGTTCATGTGTAGACCACACGTAGACGTACAAACTGCCAAGTTAAAATTAAAACAAAGTCTGCCGTTGTCTGGCCAACAGTTGACACTCCGTCATGCGACAGTCTTTTTATACAAATTTGGTGGTGCCGTTTTGCGTGATAATGTTGCATACAAAACTGAAACACTAGAACAGTTCCGTTGGGTATTCTACTCAGCTACCAAGCTATCAGAAGACTAAAGAGGCAATCAGTGATGCAGTTGTTGCATTGAAATTCAAGGCTACGCTTGCAATCGTCGGGGCGAGACATCTAGAGAATACAACCCTGACAGTTGGTATTTTACTATACACTATCACGTCTTCATCCCTAATGGAGCAGACAGAGGTTTTGGGTTTTCCTCGATCTGCACGGGAAAAGAAACAGCTGATAGATTCTAAGTTTTTAGTGTTCTGTAACCAAAGGGTGCAAACAGGACCCTATTACTGAGACTCCGACTGGCTGTCCGTCTGTCCGTCCATCTGTCACAAGGCTCTATCTCTTGAACCGTAATAGCTAGACACTTTACATTTTTAACTATTATGTATTACTATAGCCGCTATAAAAACAAACACAACAAATAAGATAAAGTCAAAAATTAAATGGGGTCGTCATACAAGAAACATGTTTTTTTCAGCATTTAAAACATTCAATTCAATTCAAATTGTTTATTGTTTCCATGTGTGGTAAAGGTTTACAAAATCACTATAAATAGTTATGTACAGCATGGAACCCTGCAAGGGCACTACAATTAAATATATGTACTGACATTAAATAAACACAAAGTAATATTGAAACCAATCTAAATAATATTAAACACTTATAGTAAAAGTTTTAAAAGCAGTGTCAGTAAAAATAGATTTCATCTCAATGTCATATTAATTAAATATTGATGCTAATTGGTAATTTTTTACACAATAATAATATTCTACGTGCAAGTGATAGGTAAGTATTTATTCGCCAAAAAACTCATCCAGAGTATAAAAACATTTATCTATCAAAAAATCCTTGAGAGATGTTATGAATTTCTTTTTATCTTTTTCAAGTGCAATATGCTCTGGTATTTGATTGTATATTTTTACACACATCACCAATGTACTTGAGCTAACTAATTCTAGTCTGCTAGATGGAAGGCTTAGCTTTCCCTCGAAACGTGTTTTCATATTATAGTCTCGTTCCTGTTTTCTCATTTTAAAAAGTGTCATATTATTTTTAACAAATTTGCAAATCTCGAGTATGTAGATTCCCGTCAAAGTTAATATTTTATATTCAATAAAGTAGGGTGGACAGTTGTCAGTCCTATTCCCTAGGTTCGCTAGGATTCGAATGCATTTCTTCTGCAATGTAAAAGGTTGGTCAGCGTCAGTACTATTTCCCCATATGATGATGCCATACTGTAGCTGTGAGTAGGCAAAGGCATAGTACGCGGAGAGTGCAGCTTTTAAATCAGTGCTGCACTTTAGCTCTAACTATGCATATACAAAGCTAGAGAGTTTACTTTTTATTTTTTGAATATGAGGTTTCCAAGTAATACTCGTATCAAGTTCTATACCTAGCAATGAACAGCTGTCAACGCAATTAATATTACTTCCATTAAATACAAAATTAATTCTTAATGCGGGTTTTTGGTAGGGTCTAAATTGCATAATTTTCGTCTTGGATAAGTTTACTTTTAAGTTATGATCCTCTAACCAGTTAGTTATGTCAGCAAAAAATTGGGAAAGATTATTATTTAATGTCAAATTACTTTCAGAGGGGAACACAATAGAGATGTCATCAGCAAAAATAATACAATGTTCGTTTATCACTTTAGGCAAGTCGTTAATATATATTAAAAAAAGAAGACAACCAAGTACACTGCCTTGCGGGATTGAATTGGGCATATCACATTTGCTAGAGCGATAGAGTGCGGTCGATCCAGATTCAGGATTAGTACGATTATAGATTTATATACATTATATTATAGTTTAGTAGGATTGTACGGAGGTACGGAACCCTTCATGTACTACGAATCCAACTCGCACTTGACCGGTTTTTTTGTTATTTTAGAATAGCAGGGAGGGGGTGAAAGTATAAATCATTGAAAGGCCATGCAGCAGGTCACCCACCCATCACTATTTTGATTCCTTTTTCCACCTTCTCGCCCACCATTGGCCTTTAAGTCCTGCGGTCCTAGGCTCTGTCTGCGTAGAGCCGCAAGACCCAAAATACTGTCTGCCCCATCAGGGATAAAGACGTGATAGTGTATGCATGTAGTGTATTTCCAAACACAACTTGAATATACCATGCAGCCACCAGACTATCAAAAGAGTAAGGAGACAATCAAGACTGAGGTCGTTGCATTAAAATTCAAGGCTATACTTGCAATCGTCGAGCAGGACCACTGAATTGGTACCGAAGCAATTGTGTTCTCAAAAACTGCTGTCTGCCAATTTGTGTTGCCATTGTAAAGTCCCCGTGTCTACCGGGTATTTGACTGTGTTTTTGGACCATATTTTATACGGAACAAGAAATGTTATCTCTAAGAAACAGCAAGAAAATTGTTTATTAAATAATGCAGCCATTTTAGCATTTAAAATATTGGTATAATCGTAATGAAAGTAGCAGCGTGGTGGGGACATTTCGCTATCTCATTCGTACGCACGAAACCTAATTAAAGCAACGTCACAGCCTATACATGCATCCTTTTTAGGTTCTGTTTCCAAAACACTTAAAGGCTATAAGTATATAAAATACTTATTTTAAGCCACAGATACTGTAATCCTAGCCTTAAGCGAATTAAAAAAAAAAATCAGTTTATGATTATGTTGCTTTTTAATATGAATAATAATAATAATTCAAAAATGTTGTAAAAAAATCTGTTACGGGAGGAAATAAAAAACCAAGCAAGCAGAAGGAGCAAGCGAAACGAAATAAGCTGTCAGATTCTACTTGGATAGTTTAGTATAAAACACTCCCCCGTGTGGTTCCGTGTTAGAATAGGACCACTCCATCTCTTCTTGTGGATGTCGTAAGAGGCGAATAAAGGACTGAGCACAAACATCTCGTGCTACAAATACATTCACAAAGAGGGTTGAAGTCAGGCAGGCGGCCGGTTGTAAAACTATAGCCAAACCGTTTTTAACTGTTCCTGATATTGCTTCTCCACTTTGCAAGGTCTTTGGCATCCTTGGGTGACTATTGACAGGCATGTTATATTTAAATTCAATTCAATTCAAAATATATTTATTATCGTAGGATATTTATAATGTCTCTTAATAATAGTTACTTTGTTTTGTTTTTCACAAATGTTGACGTCAAATCGTTACTTAAAGCTAAGTTTACGCCGCTTCCTAGGCGCAAGTGCAGAAGAAGCGGCAACAAACTGCACTGCACGTTTTCTCCAAAGACGTCAACTAACAAACTAAAACTTAAAATTAGTTATATGGATGGACTGAGATTACATTGTTTGTTATGTCATAATTAAATTGAATTATAAGAATTACGAAATTTAAAATAATGTCAATTTGTAAATTTAGTATGTACCAATGTACCTAAATTATGACATGTCTAAGTATACAAACCTTTAGGAGGGACCCGCGTCAAGCTCAAGCCAGACGTTTTTAAAGAAGAAAAAGTGGGAAAGCGCACCCTGGGCTCCAAAGCAGCACAGCTGAGAATGCATCCGGGAACGCGCTAAGATGAAGAGAGAGTTTAGTATAAAATACTCAACACATTGGCTGATATACACGCTGAAACACACGGTACACGCGTACAAACGCCGCATTATTCAAATAGACATGATAACTTTTGCTCGCTTGTTCATACTCGTATTATATTAATAACTAGCAAGTTTCCAGGAAATATTAAACAGGTAGTGTGTCATCTCAATAAGGGGGTCACCTGCTGCGCGGTTATTTCATTAAGGCGTTGATTACGCTAGCACGACCTTCACCGCACTTACTTGCTTCATGGAGCGGGATATGACACGTTAGTATTGCCACCAAATTAATATTTGATACGAGAACCTTTAGGTTGGTCGATAACAAGAAATAACGCATGGACGAGAGTAGCGCTACAGCTTGTATTCATTGAGAGAGGCCTACTTCTAGCTGTGAGAGATTAAAGGCTTTAAATGATGCAGCCACAAGCAGGAAGTCTATAATGATAAGTAATTTTGCCGTATAATATGTATGCATGAGGACCCAATTTTTCAACCTTGATACTAAATAAGACTCATGGAAATAAGTAAAAACTAGTTGAAAGTAATACCAAAGGGCTATGAATTCCTTGGGAAATATACGTAAAAGTATTTAAGTGGAGGAGTTTTGCCGAATAATAGTTTTTTTTTATTAGGTATATAGATTATTTGAAAAAAAATCAAACTTGCAAATTATTGTATTTCTAATAACATTGTAAAATTCTGGAAGATAATGAAAAAGGTAAGAATAATTTGATTTTTTATTAGAAAATGTAATATGAAAACTAAACACTGACAGTAAAGACGTGACGAGACGAACCTATGTATCTTCCCCCAGGGTATGACGACTAACTTGCGTCAGAATCTTATTTTTATTATTGATTGCTTTTTAAGTCCAATTATTTATATATAATAATAATATTTTTTTATTTCAGACAGATACATCCATATTATGTTAGTAACACTAAACTTATTCTAGGGTTAGTAATTAATGAAATTTAAATGATTGCGCGTTGAGATCAGCTGCCGGTGGATAACGTACATAGAACACAGACAATCTGTATTTAAAAAATAAAATAAATACATGTACACGAGTAAAAGAAAAATTTTGCGTATTTTGTAGGCTGTGATCATTAAAGACCGTCAGTTTAAGATTGAATATTAATTAATTTTCGCCTTTATACCACCGATTAAAATAATAAAGTTAGGTAATTACTTTCTATCAAGTTAGTTAGTTTGTTAAAATCTGAGAGGCAAAGTTCTGAAAGAAAAAAACGAAAAAAAAAATTTTGTTGTTGTTGTTGTTTATCGTGTGTGTAAGTGGCCAACACTGGTGTCAGATTTTTCAAGCTGTCTAAAGGCATCTGACATATGCCTTATCGCAACTGCAATCTCTTTCAGGCAAACGAGGTACCTACTTGGAGATGTTTTAACGAAATCTATCAAGCATCAATCGAAATCAAGATCGATTTTCTAAATAGTTTCTTGTTTACGTTTAAGATAATCTGGATCAGTAGATAAAATAATAGGCCATGATCGACGTAAAGGTGGAAAAATAATACTCATAATAATAAACCTTCTTTATTTCATAGTGAAACGATATTGTCTGTGGCACAATCACCACTTTATTTAATTCCCCACTCTTTTTTTAACCTTGTATATATTATACTCTCAGGCACAAAAAATATATGCACGTGGAGATGTAGAACAAATCAATCAGAAGGATTGCTCGCGCTTATCTTTGTTCTTATCTTAGAGTCTAAACACAATCCGTCTTACTACAAAAAATATAAACGTCTGCTGAGCAAAAATGATACTTAACAAAAATAATACACACTTTACTTGCTAAAACGAGTCTCTCTCTCATTCTCTCTCATCTCAGCGTATTCCCAGTTGCATCCGCAGCTGCAACACTGCGAAGCCCGGGGTCCGCTTTCCGGCTTTTCCTTCTCCACTTCGCACGGTCTTGAGCATCCTTGGTTGTAATACCATTGGCACGCATATCATCCTTGACGACGTCAAGCCAGCATTTTTTGGGTCTACCACGTCTGCCGGGCCCCGGCGGAGGCGGCATGGCTATACATTTGTTTCCCACGTAACTTGCTGGTTTTCGCAAGACATGATCGTACCAGCGTAGGCGACTTTCTTGCAGTTTCTCTGCTATGGCACGGACACGAAGACTGCCGCGGATGCGGGTGTTTCTCACGCGATCTCTCCGTGTTACTCCGCATATCCAGCGCAACATTTGCATCTCCGTGACACGCAGTTCCTGCTTGTGTCGCTCAAGCAATGGCCACGTTTCGCTGCCATATAAAAGGTATATTTTTGTTATTAATGTAAAATGAATAGTTTTGATTTTATTTATTAAAGAAGACGAAAATTGACCATCCCCCCCCTGATCTCCGAAACTACTGAACCTAAAATTTTTAAAAACAATACAAAATATAGTTCAGGAGATTACAGGAAAACCTATAAGAATTCAATCAATTGTACGGAACCCTCTCCACGCAAGTTTAACTCGCACTTGGCCGGTTTATTTGTAGTAAGACGGAGTAGTAAGAAATGCCGAAGTTGTGCAGTTGAAGTTCCGCGGCTAATTTATTTCTCCGTGAAAAAACGCGACACGGAAGATCGAAGACCTATAGTATGTTTTGACACTTAACTTCCTTGTATTTAAAAGCTGCGCTCTTGTTAGTGGAATGCTTTGCATGTCTCTCTTCCCTCCTTTAAGTTCTTAACCTCCTTATATGTTTTCACATTTCATTTTTCTTTTATTTAATCAAAAAATCTTGTTCTGCGTTTTCCTTCTCCTCTTTTTCCTTCTATCTTTCCTTCAATTATAGTTTGAAAGAACGCATCGTATCGTAGAAGATGACCAAACATTTTCCCTTTTCTATTTTTATGGCTTCTTTTTGTCTTTGACACTTCATCCTCACTACATTTAAGAACTATGGTCTTTTCGGTGGAGTATTTCCCTTGTCTCCCGATCTTCAGCTAAATACTTGACTTCCCTATACGACACGACTTTTGCTTTTTCTTTTACTTCATCCTTTGACACTTACAGACAGTAAAAAAAAAATTCAGAATAAGGTAAATGTTTTTCCAAAGTTATATTACTTGAAAGAAAGTGTTATGGGAACCTTGGGCCAGGAACGATGCGGAGCAGTCTCTTAGATTATGAATTTTGACGAAGCATGTTGCAGGTTCATTACTGAATAAGATATTTATTTGCGTTGATAAAATGACATAAGAATTTAACTGCATAGCTGCTACGACCATGGTATTATTTTTCTCACTGATATTTGAAATTATATCTGCTGTGTATGAAACTGACTTTCTGTGAGAATATCTACTGTGTGACACGCAACTAGACAGGCCCTCACTTCCGTTGCCACCTGAGCTCTGATTAATGGTTCCTCGCCGGTCTATTTGTTAGGCCTAAGTTTATCCGAATGAACGAAATCCCTGCGAAATGCATTTGGCTCAGGTGGTATATCCACCTACGTTCGCGTGTGTATAGGGAGTGGTGTGAGTGTAAGCTAGTATTTGTGATGATCTTCTATGTTTATACAAGTATTAAATCAAACAATACTTTGTTCGACTTTGTACATGTAATAACTTACTAACTTAAAATAGTCTTGCTTGCTTCCTTTTGTGTCATTGCATATAGTTTGACGAACAGATGGCCAATGGGGCAAAAAGGTTCTCAAAGGGCGATCACGTCAGTACGTGGTTGCTAGTTTAAGCAAAGCGTAAAAGATCCGCCCACTAGGTGGTCAGACGACCTGACTAAGGTCGCTGGAAAGCGACCTTATTAGATCGGTCATTTTGGAAATCCTTGGGAGAGGCCTATGTCCAGCGGAGGACGTTATGCGGCTGAAATGATGATAAAAATTATATTGAATTGTATCCAATCGCCAAGTGTTCTATTTAAGACCTTTACTGTTGTCATCACTTATTTTTCAGATAGTTAATAGGTATCATAATCATCATTTCAGTCCATCGACATATAATTCTCTAGATACCTAACGCTCCTACATTCACCGCTTTGATTCTGATTCCATTTCCGCAAACAAACGAACAGTAATTACAACGAAACACTCGAACGCACACATAGACAAAGATGCATGCGATTGGTCGCGACAACGTCACGCATCCTCGTCGGTCGGGTGGTGCAGTCAACGCAATGAGCGGTGAGATACAACGCGCGGATTGTACCTAATATGCGTACGGTACGCTAAAATAAATAACCTTGTTTACGTGTTAATTTTTTTTAATAACTAATTTTTATTACTTTATGGCTTCTATACCACTTCAAGGCACATGACGGCATTTTTAATGAATCGATTATCGCAAAACCACAGCAATATTCTCAAAGGAAACTTCTTGCGACGCAACCGCACGACTCGAGTGTCACGGCGAACTGTCGCGCCGCGCTGTTCATATTTTAAGCCCCGCCCGCCGCGGTACATATCAGTCTCCTCTGCATGAGCACGACCCTCTGTACTAGAGCCATATATAAGCCAGAGCAGTCAGAGGATTTGGCCTACACTCTCCGCGCTGCTGGCCTGGCAGGTTGGAGAAGTCTCATTTATATTTATAAGCTTTGTTTAGCTTGTGTTTCCTAAGTCGATGAAAAATAATTTTTGGCTTTCCTTATAAACTCGGGTCAGAATGTCAACTTGTATGGGAGGTCAAAAATCATTTCGATAGGTATATGTTCCTTGGGTAAAGTTGTTCTGTAATTTTATAATTCACCCTAGTATATCTTGTTATTTTCTGTATATGATCTAACATATCAGTCGTGTAAAACATTATAAAATCCATTAGTACGTAGTTTTGGCCAGCTACATTTACAACGAAAAATAACAAACTTAATATGAACTAACTAACTAACTGTCAATATAAAAAGAAATTAAGATGAAACAACTACAAAAAATGTTAACCATTTCATATCGTAACACGCTTTGACACGCATAAAGAGCCGTGTCAAGTAACATTACCAAACAAATACGTTTTTCTACAAAATATTAAAGGCGTGAAAGAATAAATGTCTCAAGACGCTGTTGTCCAAATTACTAAGAAAGTTTTGTAGCGTTTTTTGTTGGTTTTTGCGTAAATCTGAGGACAAAGCTAATAAAAGTCAAAGTAACACTTTGTCGGATTGCTTTGAGGCCTACGCTAGTCAACATCGACCTAAAGTCGTGAGTTCGAGGAATTATGTTATGATTTTTTTTCGTTTCAATGAAATATGAGCTAGTTGCATTGTTTGCAAAAATATCGTATATTATGTAGGCTGCGGTTCAAGATACTTGTATTAAAATTCACTATCTCGCACTTTTTATTCGACTATGCCAGAAGGTGGGTTTATGGTTTGCGAGTATATCTAAGTATGTATTTGTTTTTTGTACCCGCTTATCAACCTAAACGGCATAATGGTTTTTAGCTTGAGAAATGTCGTTAGATTCGTCTTCAATTTTCAGGGTAAAAAGCAAGGCACATCACCATTAAAAAAAGAAACAACATGGCGTATTGTTGGAAATTATGCAGTCACTTCATTCTTGATCATACCTTTCACCCAGTGTGCTATGCAGCAGTGTTATGGAAAATTTTAATTCAACAAATTATATATCCTTTTGTAAGTCAAAAGCTAGATTTAACTAGCTTTTAGTATTCGGGAAAAAATTAATGAATTAAAAAAAACCAGTTAAGTCACAAAAAACAAAACTTGTCTTATAAAATTCGTACTAAATACGAGTTTTCCCGGGTGATCTGGTCAAAGCGGGTATAGAAATAATCCGGTTGTGATAATGAGCCCGAGGATCGGAGCAGCTGAGCGACTAAGCCGGACTATTTATCTCACAATAAAAACATTTTTTAAATTACATTTTTGATTACTTTTTTTTTTGCGGTTAGAAATTGTATGAACGACGCAAGTTACGTCTTGGGTCGCGACTCTTGCGCTTCGTGCGCACTCAGACACTAAGATAAAATATGACTTTTCGCTTTAGGCTGCCTTACCGTTGGAGCGGATTCGAGAGTAGAAAAGGGAGCCATAGCTCCCGTGCCAAAACTGCATAAAATATCCGCTCTGCTTCAGTGAATAGGGACATAAAAACAAGTTTTAAAAGTCATGTAAATAACGTGGAGTGGGGCCGCGGAGAAGATAAATAGAGCAGTAAAGACGAGCGGGCAAGCAGAGCGGGTAAGCGTAGTGGAAAAGTAGCAAAGTCACTCCTCTGCGTTATGTCGCTCCGCGTCTATGGACAGTTGCAGTCCGCAACTCCGCTTCTCGCACCACTTCGCTACTTAGCTCCACTTTAGTAGGCAGGCAGTCTTCCACGAACACCCGCGAGCAGGAATTGTAAAGATACGGGGGCTACAAGCTGCGAGAGCCATTTTAGTAGCCTCCCATTTTTCACGCTATTTTCAACGGTCCTGTGTCAGTTACTCCAAATACTCCTTTATCACTCGCCACAGCTTTAAATTCCGCACACCTCTCTTCTCGATAATAAATACGGCATCGTGACGTCACTTGACAGCAGCAGCGACGCGACATAAATCACGTGACGCCGTGTTACTATTACCAGTATTACCGTCTTTTTGTCGCGCATGATCAATGAACATATTTCTGGACATTGTGACATATTGCGAGGCAAACTACTATAATATTGGCACTGAGGTATAATATTAATTTCTTCGTTCACACACCATGATATCAACCTGTTAGTCTTAAAAAAACTTTTCGGGTACACAGATCTGGAAAACTCACCTAATAAATAATTTAGAAATTTGCGCGCACTAATGTATTATAAAAAGCAATGCACCAGAGCGAAAACCGCGCTGTATGGAGATCATAGTATGAAGAGCCACTTCCAATTATCTCGTTTCGAGTTCCTGTCATGAAGAGAGGAACTACGTTTCAGATACAGATCACGTCTTTATTTCTAACTACGTAGTTTCAGAGACAAATTAAAACAACTAAAGTGTCTTCTGTCACCCATTCACGAATCTGTCCTCTAGATGATAAATACAGTGACGTCACGCGACAGCAGCAGCGACGCGACATAAATCACGCGACGCCGTGTCGCCATTACCGTCTTTTTGTCGCGCATTATTTAATGTACAATTTCGGGATATTGTTACAGATTGCGCGGCGATTTTTTCTCGGGCGACAAAAGTGCGATATTACAATGGAATGTATTGTGTTTGTGAGAGTCCTCTTTTATTTTATTTATGCGTTTTGTAGGTCAGGGGTTGGTATTATCGTAATGTTTCTACTCTAAATAATGTGTGCCTGCAAAAAATGCCTTTAGGCGGCTTGAAAAATCTGACACCAGTTGAGTGTTGGCCACTTTCATATACGAAAAACAAACAATTCTATAATGTTTCCTTCAGAGACTATCGCCCTCTAATTACTACGATTCTAACATATGTAAATATATTATATTCAGAAATTTCCTCTCCTATAAATTACAAAACAATATCTAGTAAAAGTAAAACATAATATCGAAGTAAACATGAACTTAATAGCTACTTAGAAGTTCCCAGTTGAAAGTTAATTACTTAATTTTGAAGTATTTGAGACGAAGCTCTTTGTCTGGCTCAGCTGGAACTCATTATTTGAAACTTCGCTTATGAAGTGGAAAAGAATGATAATTAAAATACAACTTATTAACCACTAGAGATACTGGACACACACAATTTTTAAAAATATAACTGTATAATAGGTACTCTAAAAATTATGTACCCACAGTAGGTTGTTCAAAATATTTTACGGAAAATTTTGGTGCAAGTAAACATCACCTCAGTCTGTTACTGAATCTGTTACTGGTAAATGGTCATGTCCACTTGGATCAAAAGTTTCCACGTTAAGACCACGGAACAAAAGATACCTAACGCCCGAGCAATTTCTCAAAAGCGTGATTGCTTTAGTGCAGGGCGTTAGTGATCCTTTGTCCCACGTTTCAAAAGTTAGTAATAACAAATCCACAAGCTGCATCAAGCTGCTCAAAGTATTAATTTCGCGGTAATCTTTGATCCGTAATTAATGGCGCCTGAAGCTTGCAGAATTGCCGGCTGCACTTTCGCCGCTCGTTATTGTTCAAGATATTGGAAATTAAATCAACACTTCAACGACTGGATATATGTATAATGAAAGACAAAGCAGGTCTTTATATTTGTTGGGAAAATTCCGGCCTAGATTAGTACTAAGAATAACCATCTTGACCTACAACTGCATTGTGAGCGGCGGCTGGTTGTAAAACTTTTCGTACTAATGCATTCGAGGGTTGACGTCAGATCGTTAAAATTTTTCCGGCTTTTTTTTTCTCGATTTCACAAAGTCTTCGGCATCCTTGAATGACCATTGACAAGCATATAGTATAACGTCTAGCAAAATATACTGAAACTATTTTATGTTTGAATTTAGTCCATGATACTGAACAACTTTCCCCAAGGAACATATGTCAAAATATTTTTGACTTTCGATACAAACTCGGATCAGCAGGTCGGTCAACTTGTATGGGACTGAATTCGCCCTTGAAATAGTTTTAGTATATTTTGTTAGAACCTGTATTTGGAGATGAAAAAGCGGAAAAGCGCACTTTGGGGTTCTAAAGCAGAACAGCTGAGAATGCAACCGGGAATGCGCTGAGATAAACTTAAAAGAAGTCTTTAATATGACGACTCGACGATGGTGAGTGATATGGATATGTTCGCCATTGATGTGATTGCGAAGTCTTGCTTATTCTAAGTGAAGTCTTGTTTATAAAGTGAATTTCTAAGACAAAAATAATAAGTTCAAAATGGATACGTTCTTCTTTGTTTTTAATAGCAGGCTTATCAATCTGATCTTTTATATTTATATATCTATGATAATGGCAACATTGTCGAAAAAAAAATTTATGATCGTGTTCAGCAAACGATGGCTTCCAAAAGATATCACAACATAATAGAATTTACTTAGTGGCCACTAATGTAGCGTTTGATAAATGGCAGTCTTTAGGCGGAGATGTAGAGATATTTATCATACATACAAGTAGTTATTGTGACTGGTCGGGGTTTTTGTAAATGTTACTGATGTTTGTAACTGGGAATAAATTAGTGATTTAAAAGGAAAAGTGTAAGTACGTATTCTTATAAGAGGCATCTTTTTTATAGGTATTATATCTCTAGACTTATGAGTAAGGTTGACTGGAAGAGATTGCATCTAGCGATAAGTCCGCCTTTGTACCAATATTTTCTTTGTGTTTGTTATTTTATATTTTATTAATTATTATGGTGCAATAAAGATAATTTGTATTGTATTGTATTGTATTGTCGATTAAAAAGCGGTATGGTTTTAAATCAGTATGACAATAAATTCACCATATTTTATTCAGTAGTCTGTTGTTGAAAAAAAATATATAATACAAAAAATAGCAATAGTTATTCGGAAAGGAAACGCAGCCAGCGTTCTTGGCACCATGTCGCACGGTCAAAATCTTTTAGATATTTGAATCAAAAACTTAGACAAGTTTATATTTTAATATGTTTTACGTACAAAAAAATAACAATTTATAAATTATGCAGCGTAGTAGTTCGCCACCAATATTTTTGCATTTTGGATTTATTTGTTTGAAATTGGGAGCGCTATCATAGCACAAACACATATAGTATGTAGAGACACACCGATACATACTTCAAAATGTCAACACCTTGAGATGCAATAAAAGAAAACAGCTTCATTATTTTAGAATTTCTCCCAAAAATTGAGATCTTTATTCCCTCGGTCCTTCAAGTAGCAGTAACTACTTCTGAAATGTACTCACTATTCACAGAGACTTTGCAATTCATAAGCCAACTTATACCCAACTCTCCAGAGAGCTGACTAACTTCGAATATAAGTTGTTTTAATATAAAGTCTCATAACAAAGTTCCCCACAGTCACTTTATTACAATTTAAATATAAACTTTTACAGGTGATCTATCTTTTATCTGTGTATGTAAGAGGTCAATATTGGGGTCTAATTATTCAAATTGCCTAAAATCATCTGTCATAGCTTGGTGACTGTGATCTAGTGATGGCAGCTGGCGCCAAGGGCATGACGTGGCTTCTGAAGACAGATATATGACAACTAGCAGAAACATATCTTGAGCTCCTCACATGAAGATATGTTTCTGCTAGTTGTGATTACTTCGATGCTGGTCTGGGATAAAAAAAAAAACTAAGAATGAACCGAGAAGAGTAACAGACTCTCCCCGTGCAAATCTTTAAAATCCGATCAAGAGAATGGGCAAAAATGCGAATTATGTTATTGGAGACGAGGCAGACCCATCACTATTTTGATTTCTTTACCACCTTCTCGCTAAATCACGCTACAAGTGGCCTTTGGGTCTTGCGGTCCTGGGCTCTGTCTGCTTAGCTGCAAGACTCAAAATGCTCTATCTGCCCTATTAGAGATAAAGACGTGATAGTGTTTGTATGTGTTTGATCACTAATCCAATTATCAAACACGTTAGGGTTACGCTAATAATGCGTCAAGGCTAAACCATCAAGGTCCTCAATGTTAATAACTTATTGCTCAGATTAACATTTGAGATAGTTTTTATCCCAGAAAAATTGAAGTCCTGTGAGGTTGCCAAATGACAGGCCACTCCACTACAGGCCAAGTCAGACGAATCTGTGCGTAAGCAACGCCGTGGCTAAAAGTTACTAATCATAATTTTTTTTAAATATTTTGAGCCGCATCGTGCGTGCGGCTCACCAAGTGCCCAAGTACAAGACCAAGACGGCAAGTGATGGCTTAACGCTGGTACCTTGGCAAATAGGTCGGTGTCTGTCCGCTGCGTGTGTGAGCACATTTGCCTCGTCACATTTTAAGGCTCCTACACACTATGCTTTTAAGGTTTTGACGAAGCGTGTTGCGTATTACGAACTGCGAAAATTTTGACGAAGCGTGTTGCGCATTACTAACTGCGAAAATTTTGACGAAGCGTGTTGCATTTTCCTAGTTGCAAATATTTTGACGAAGCGTGTTGCGTAATACTAACTGCGAAAATTTTGATGAAGCAAATATTTGGATGTATTAAAATAAAAAAGCATAAATCTTTTAAACTTACATAGTATATGACTTTCATTGAATAAAAACACTGTGTTTATAAAAACATAAAAAAAAACAAAAACATCGTTGGGAACAACGAGGCAGGCGAATGCAGTTTAAAATAAATCGCTGTCTCGCATTATTTTACAGCGCGGTAATAAAATGTTGTAAAATCTCTCCTGTTCTAGCAATTTTTATTGTTTTTAAAATTATATGCATACAACGTACATCATTATTTTACCTTTATATTCTTCTTCTTCTTTCTCACTTTATTCCACTTTACGTGGGGTCGGGACAGCATGTGAGTATCTTCCATTTTCCTATGTCCTTTGTCATGAAGTACCATGTCACATTATTTTTATTCATTGATCCAACTTTTCTTAGGCTTTCTTTGTTCCTATATCGCTGAGAGATAGAACTGTCCCTATGGTGACAGTTACATACCGTGCTGCCCTGACCGAGGCAACTGTAAACAAAACAATTCTTATTAATGAAATTCTAATTGACGATTGAATATTTCCGTATGTGTGTTATTAATTGTATAAATTTTCGAGCAACTTTGACATTTTATATATTGTTTTATGATATTGAAAATATATTGTCAAAGATTCTTATTTATACAAATTTTACAAACAAAATTATACATTATTATTATATTATTGTTTTATGAGTCTAATATAATAACTACCTGAAATAAATGTTTTTCTTGTTTTATTTACATCACTAATCTTCAAATTTAGAACTGTATAGTAACGTGGCTCTCCTCTTTCCTCATTTTCATTTTACGAATATCAAAGAGAGCTCTTGTTAGTATCATGTGGTTTGTAGTCTAGAATAGGACCACTCCATACATACGTCAAACAAATTATCACACCTCTATCCCACAGGGGAAGGGAGAGTCTACGGATCATCCAAAACTTGGACCCGTCGCTAGTAGGTCACTACTTACAAATGAGAGATCTAACTATACAACACTATAAAATCCCTAAGAAAATCTGAAATAATCGTCAATTTTTCAAAGATTTCTTAGTTTTGAATGCTAAAACTTGAAACAAAAACTTAACCGGTATGGATTTTTATGTTTGTCTATTTGATTAAAGAATGGACTTATGCTTTATGGCCTATTGTTTGAAGTATATGTGACCCATCAGAGCTCTTAGACCAGATCCGCCCACAGTCCTTTGTAAAAAAATTCTAATAAAAATATTTTCTTTGATCTACATATACACTTAACTAAATACAATTACATTTAAAAGTGTCTTTGTATGTATTTCACTCAGTAGGAACTCCAGATACCTCAATCACTTAATCTCTTAGCACTCAAAGCTCCTCAGTCCTAGCCCCTCCCCCTCACTGCCTTCACTTCTCCCTCAGCTCTCTTCAGACGGAGAGATTTTAATTCAGGAAATCCATTTGTATGATAAACGCAGCACGGTATTTAGTGTCGTAGGTACTGCGGGCCCGGTGACAACGAGGAATGTTAATAGACTGATTAAAGTTAAGTATAGGTTTTTAAGGTAGGTATATAATAGTGAGATTAAGGTATTTCTTCCACGCTGGTATCAGAGGAAAAGCAAACCATAGATTGTATCAGCTGCTTTTCTTTTCGTCCAGATTGTTTAATCTAATATTGAAGAATCATATCAAGAGGAGCAGAATAAAGGAACCCGTTACTTTTAAAATTCTCTTTTTCCCTTAAGTGCCAACCATTCCGAAGCAATTTAAAAATAATATGGCAAAGTGCGTGTCTTGGCCACGTTTTCAGTTATATGTTACAAAATAGAGACTTTATTTTGAAGAATTTCACATTTTTACTATCTATATAAAACAAATTACAACTTCATCTTAGTAACTGTTTTCTAAGAATACTGTACCTATTTTGTTTAATTTTTTTTCTAATATAACAATATATATCTATATCCACGCAAAATTACAGCTTTTTAGTACTAACAATCTCTGAGCTTAGCCGCGGACGGACAGACGGACATATTTTAACTATAAGAGTTCCGTCTAGGGAATTCGGAACTCTAAAAAACGACTATTTAATTTTTAATTTTTAATTTTTGTACTACCATAGCATAGACAATCCTTACTGTGCCACCTGCCTTTAATTCGTATAAAAATGAATTTTAATGTCATCTCAGTCAGCAGTACTACGCTCGCTAATGGTCGCGCTCATACAATACAAAGAAATGAAGATAACCCGTGGAATCTCTTTGCATGGAATTAACTTTTAGTTTTCATATACATACATAACTCTATCACGTCTTTACCCATTATGGGGGCAGACAGAGCATTTTCGGTATTGCGACTCTAGTAGTAGTAGATAGAGTCCAGAGCCGCAAGTCCCGAAACACCACTTTTAGTGAATGCTGGAATTTTGTAAAATTTTAACATATAAATGTTTAACTGACCGGGCAATTCGTATAGAAATGACAACTTTTTAAATTGCTTACACATGTTCAAAGTGTTCCGCGGACAAAGCTAGGAATGGAGGACCGTTCAAAGAAAAATACAATTTTTAACTACCTAACTCTACTAATATGCGATAAACGGATAACTCAAGTAAAAAGTCAGCTAGAAGTCAGCCGACATGTTTCGACCTCATCCGGAAGCCTCACTTAACTCTTATAGCGTAACTATCCATCAAATGTTATTCATTGCAAACTATAAACTAGTTCATAGTAAGAATTAAAATTACACTTTAAACTATGCTGAAATAACCCATAATCTCTCTTTATAACTTTATCCTAAAATTCACGCCAAATTTGTCAATTACAATGGACCTAACTAGATGCGAAGCAGTTGGCAAACTGACCGCCAACGGTCGCTAACGTCGCCAACTAGTTGATAATGGCGATGAGTGCCGACAAAGGCTAAACAGATAAAACATATTTTAATTACTGCGCCAACTCTACCCACCAACTAGAGAGTTAAGGCGTGCCACAAGTTGTGGGATAGAGCGGAACGCGATAGTTTATTATAAGGTACACAACGAGTGATAATAGAAGAAAATAATTAAATTTTTACAACAAAAAAACAACTGACATCATTTTCTTTGAGGAGTTTCTTCAAATGTCCAAATTTCTTCATCATAT
Source organism: Acrobasis repandana (assembly GCA_963576875.1). Taxonomy (NCBI): domain Eukaryota; kingdom Metazoa; phylum Arthropoda; class Insecta; order Lepidoptera; family Pyralidae; genus Acrobasis; species Acrobasis repandana. The sequence continues at coordinate 357,578 of OY756230.1, read as the reverse complement.
CATCACCAAATTAATATGGCACGCACTTGGAAGTCAAAAGGATTTTAATTAAAAAAATAATCATCAGAATCGGTTCGCAATTGGCGAAGATGTCGCATAACATACATCAAAAAAAATACCGGTTGAATTGATAGCGTGCTCCTTATTTGAAGCCGGTTTAAAAGTCCTAAATGATGGGAATTAGCTATCCGAGCTGAGGGTGAAGGAGCTACGTGTGTGACCTGGGGCTTCCTTTATCATCCCCCTAGGTGTATATACAATTTTACATCTTCCATTGCCCCGGAAATATCATCATCATCAGATCTTTTTTTAGTCTCCATTGCAGGAGCAGGACCCTCTGTAGTACCAAAGCCATACTTGGTCAGAGTAGCCAGAGTATTTAGCCTACACTCTCCACGCTGGCCAGACGGGTTGAAGAGGTCTTATTGATGTTTAAAAGCTTGGTTTAGTTTGTATTTCCTCAGTTGCCTTTTACGACATCCACGGGAAGACTTGGAGTGGTTCTATTCTACTCTGCCGGGAACCACACGGCTAAATATTGACAATATGTAAATGAAATTAATACCATCCTCATAGACCTACACGTCTCGTCACGTCACGTCATTATTCCATAGCGGACTAATAAGACTGCAAAATCCAAATTCCACTCTTAGAGTGATGACATGAAGGTGGAAAAAAGAGAATCAAAATATTTATCGGTTTCTAGCTGCATCGGTTGCTAGCCGCTCAATCGTCTTTTACTTTACGGCTGACCTGCAGGTTTAGAGAAGCAGCTGGTGGCATAGCATTGACAGGCATTTCACTTTCTAACTTATTTTAGACCAGCACACTTATACCTACAAAGCGAATATTGCATTATCATCTTTAATCTCTTCAGTTTATACTTTGCACTCCAAAAACCAGCGGACGAAGTTCAGTTCCGCAATAACGTACTCTCATCGCTGTTATTGTAGAACTCGAGAGAATCTGCAAGTTCTCCTTATTGCAATATGAGAAACTATGCAATAAAGGTATTTGGTAACTTATCTATTTTCTTTAAAAATATTTCTTTAAATTTATGCACCTTCCTGTCTAGTTAAAGCAAAAAACTTGTACTTATTTAATTTAGGAAGGTGTTTGTCTGCTGTTTGAGGACCGATCGCGATAAAGAAGACAATTGAAGCCTTCTGCCCCACCTTTTTTTTGCTGTATTTATTTCGTGTGTTTGTCTATGGACGGATCATCATAATTAAAAATATTATGGTAAAGCCACCTTCTACCATTGCGTCTCACATCATCGACAGTCAAAGTCAAAAGTAAAAGTTAACAAGTATTAAAGTTTATTTGCATGACAAATTAAAAAAAAAAGCCTCGAATATCAAGCGTTTCCCCTCAATAGCTTTGAAAGGCTAAACTATTTTTCATTAAACATAGAACTATCTCGACAGACATGGCTTTCGATTAAAAAAACCGCATCGAAATCAGTCTATTCGTTTAGGAGCTACGATCACACAGACAGACACACAGATACACAGCCACACAAACACGTCATATTTGTAATATAACACCCCTCTTTTTCCTTAGGGGTTAAAAACATTAAACATAGCCGTATAATATATTTTTTTCTGATTTCTTCGCAATTGGAAAGACACCAGAAAGAAAACCATTAAAACATATTCAGACATGTTGCTTTCAGTAAAACACTGAACTTTGCCAAGTGATCTTATTGCAGTGGAACATTTGTTAGTATCATTACAGTGTTAGCTCAAAGGAGCTCAGAACCAAACGGAGACAGCAGACATACTTACATTGTGTACACTATCAGCATCATCATATCAGGAAGTCCACGCGATTGTCATGGGTACAGTTTTACTATGCACTTACACGATTATGTTTAACTATTTTTAAGTGTTATACAGATGCAGAAACCTTATTACATCTTTAGACATAGCTTCCCGCGAAGTTCCGGGTCAGAATAGGACCACCCAATCTCTTTCTGTGGATTTCGTAAGAGGCGACTACAGAAAAAATAACACTTAAAGCTCGTGCTACAATAGCATTCCCAAGGAGCGTTTACGTCAGACAGGCGGCCGGTCGTAAAACTATAGCCAAATCGTTTAAATTGTTCCAGCTATTTCTCTCCATTTCACTAGATTTTTGGCATCCTTGGGTGACACCATTGATATGCATATTATATTTGGAAAAGAAAAAGAGGAAAAAGCACCCTGGACTATGAAGCAGCATAGCCGAGGATACAACCGGGAACGCGTTCAGATGAAGAAGAAGGGCTCAGGGACTGCTCCCTAGTGGGAGTAACAACAGTAAAAATAAGACCCCAAAGGCTACTTTGGTTAAGTGATTAAGTGGTCTCCTAGTTTAAGCTGGATTAGATCTAAATTAAACAAACTTTACTTTTATTTATTTATAATTTTAGTCTTTACTTATTTATTCATTTAATTTGTATGTGAGGTTTTACTTTTATTTATTTATGTATTGTTATGTCATAATTATCTTTATCATCGGGTCTTTTACATGATAATTATTATAACAGGGATGATGACTGGGTCAGAAAAGTGTTATTCTAATTAGTCCGTTAGTTAGATTATCCAAAAATAATGTTCCCTTATTTTTCAGTTTATCAAAAAAGTAAAAATTCACAAAGATACAGAGTATCGAAATTCCAGAGTGGGGGCTTGTGACGTCACCGATTTTTAAAAATCGTACGAAAGCGTGACGTCATGCGAAATTTAAATGCGCTGTATCTTCGTTATTTATTTTTTCTCAGAGAAAAGAAAAAATATGTGTACAATATTTTTTAATAATCTAACCGATGGGCCAAAATTTTTTTTTCAGACATCATGCGTATTAACATATTTAAACAAAAGTAAAATAAATAAATCAATGATCTAACAAAGAAAAGTAACAGATGAAATCAATCAAGGAAGAACAGGATAACCTGTGATCCTGTGATTAGCCATTGCACCTAAGCTGAAGTCATGGGTGTTAAAGTTATCTGACTCTTTCTTCATCATCATCCCGAGGTGTGTATACAATATTTTGTCTTCCACTGGCAAGAAAATGTCTTTTAACGCTCGCTAAGCCGGCGAAAAATATAACTTTTTAGGACGCTTGTTCATTGCTCCGAATCCGAACCATATTCAAATCAAATCCGAATCTGACTCAAATTGGCCTTCCTAGTGATTGTATGGATGCTTGTGCACTTAGTCGTAAACGGTTCAAATCCGATTCGTATTCAAACCAAGAATTCTCACTTCGGGTCGTTTTTATTTCGGATCAAAACCGACTCGAATTGGCCGCCGTAGAAATTGTACGTACGGCTGTGCACCCACTCGAATTCGATTCATATTCGAATTTCGGGTGAGGTACGGGGAGGGAAGCACACGTTGCACGCCCCGCCGACTGTCCCGTCTCGCCCGATAGTGTTGCCGAAAATATAGAAATTAATGTATAATATCGACAGTGTTATTGATAATGTTTCTGCTATTGCTATAACAATCGATACTATTTATAGTTCTTCTTTGCTGGTCTGGGAGAAAAGAAAAAACATAGAATGTACCAGCTGCTTCTCTTCCCGTGCAGATCGTAAAAGCCGATTGAGGGAATGGGTGAGAATCTGAATCATATGAATAGGCGATGCGGTTAGCAACCCATCACTATTATGATTTCCCTTTTCCACCTTCATGCCCACCATTACGCTAAAAGTGGCCTGGACTTTACCGCCCTTGGCTCTGTCTACCCCGTTAGGGATAAAGACGTGATAGTGTATCTGTGTACTATTGATAGTTTGATATTATAGATAATTAATGACCTTTATTTAAGTAGGTAGGTAATATTGGTTAGGGGGCGTCCATAAATTACGTGAGGTTTTTTTTTAATTTTCTGTCCCTCCCTCCCCCCCCCCCCCAGGTGAGATGTCGTGAGATTTTATTCAACCCCCTCCCCCATACCCCAATTTCACGTGAGATTTTTCAAAATGTGGGTTTCTTACGTGAACGCGTTGGATTGTTATTGAAAAAGAAATAAAAATTGCTTCGTGCTTTTATTTACGACTAGTAAAGACTAGTAATCAATATTACTGAGAGTTTAATTATAAGTGTAATAAAAATTTAACAATAGACAGGCGGGCTACACTGTACCGTAAATTCAGATTAAATTGAGCTATTTGGTATAAAACAAATATGGTGGTTTGACCAGTCAGTAGATGTATAACGTCAAAGTATGAATGAAATTATTTTCTTTCGAACGAATTAGTGAATGATCTTAATCTTATTACGATTACGCTTAAGAATGTACAATCTGGATTAAATGGACCAAAATAGTATATAATATAAATATTAATAAATATAAATATTTATTAATAAACGGGCAAGTGCGAGTCGGACTCGTACATGAAGGGTTCCGTACCACCGTACAATGTTTTAAAACGCTGAAGAAACACATTTATTCTATGACGACCCCCTTTACTAGGAAGCGGCGTAAACTTAGCTGTAAGTAACGATTTGACGTCAACATTTGTGCAAAACAAAACAAAGCGACTATTATTAAGAGATATTATAAATATCCTATGATAATAAAGATATTAAAAATTTTGAATTTTTTTTTTGAATTTTGAATTTTGAACTTTATTTTATTTTTAGTATTTGTTGTTATAGCGGCCACAGTAATACATAATCCGTGAAAATTTCAAGTGTCTAGCTATTACGGTTCAAGAGATAGAGCCCTGTGACAGACGGACAGACGGACAGACAGCGGAGTCACAGTAATAGGGTCCCGTTTGCACCCTTTGTGTACGGAACCCAAATAAATTAGTGCGAGTCCTCTAATTATCTGTAATTAATATATCTCAAATAGCCATAACTAAATTAGCCATCTATACTTCTATACTAATATTATAAAGAGGAAAGATTTGTACCTATTTTTGTATGTTTGTAATGAATAGGCTCAAAAAGTACTGGGCCGATTTAAAAAATTCTTTCACCGTTGGAAAGCTACACTATTCCCGAGTGACATAGGCTATGTGTGTACCACGGGCGAAGCCGGGGTGGACTGCTAGTATTAAATATACAGATATAATCTCATTTGATGTCTATTTGCATATTTTAAAATATAACTAGGTTAAAAATATATTTGCCAGTAAAAAATGTAAACTTAGACATGTCAATTCGTATGTTCCCATACAACGGGTAGATTGGGGTAAATACCCGACATACTAATTTGTGGGAAATGTTATAAAAAGTTGATGGGGGATTGAAAAACTCGTCAATACGAATATCTTTTGTTCCGGGACGAACCTCGAAATCAGTAGTTATGAACTTCAAATAAGCAGTCAAAAATAATTGTCTCTATGTTTTGCATGAGGGGTGTCCATATGTTGACATCGAGTTTGATATCTGATTGCCTAGTTTAACATATAATTAGGTCTACCAACATTTTCCAGCAAAAAACGTAAACTTTGACGTGTCAATTCGTATGTTCCCATACAACGGGTAGATTGGGGTAAATACCCGGCATGCCAATTTGTGGGAAATGCTAGAACAAGTTTATTGGGGATCAAATATCTCGTCAATACGAGTATCTTTTGTTCTGACACGAACTCCGAAATTGGTAGTTTTAGCCGTCAATTGAGCAGTCAAAAATAATTCTTTCTAGGTATATTATGTATGAGGGTGCTCATATGTTAACATCGCGTTTGATGTCTGTTTGCTTAGTTTAACATATATTTAAGTCTATAAACATTTGCCATCAAAAAATGTAAACATATACGTGTCAATTCGTATGTTCCCATACTAGGGGTAGATTGGGTTAAATATCCGGCAAGCTAATTTGTGGGAAATGTTTGAAAAAGTTGATGGAGGATGGAAGAACTCGTCAATACAAATAACTTTTGTTCTGAGACCAACCCCGAAATCAGTAGTTTTGGCCTTTAAATGAGCAGTCAAAAATAATTCTCTCTATGTTTTGCATGAGGGGTGTCCATATGTTGACATCGCGTTTGATGTCTGATTACTTAGTTTAACATAGCATAACATATAATTAGGTCTACAATCATTTTCCAGCAAAAAATGTAAACTGAGACGTGTCAATTCGTATGTTTCCATACAACGGTTGGGATAAATAAATAATAAGTACAATAATAGTGCCAGCAACTGACGGCGGTTAAATGCAGGCAGGACACATAGTGAATGCGGCCTCTCTAATCAAAGTCTGGCGGTGCACTAACGAAATCGGTGGCCTCGAAATTCACGAATTCGATTCGGATTCGGCTGCAGTGCACAGACGCTACTCAAGAATTTTCCGTCCGAATTTTTCTCGTTTTGGATTTGATTTGAATATGGTTCGGATTCGGAGCAATGCACAAGCGGTCTTAGCCCTGAGATACGGAAATTATATTTTTAATAGCAAATCTTTACCGTTCCTTGGTTGGCACGCTTGCAGCAGATACGATGAAATAAAAGAACATAATCGTTATGACCCGGCTTCAGTCGTAATGTCTTATGTATGAAGATAGCCAGGGATGCTGCGCGCTAATGTCTTTTACTACACTGTCGTTGAAATTATTTTGTAACCCGGCTAAAGATTTTTACAGTTGGAGATGATTTTTTCCTCTAATTAAAAGGCTCCGTCCAAAAATTCTGATCGCTAATATATTTTTCTACACTTTGGTTGAAAATACGCTGTAACCTGATATACACTGTTTTCTCACTGTTTACAAAGAGCGTGTAAATATTTTTTTGCTTCTCGCTTCTCTTTCTGAGTAGGCAGTAAGAGCCAATCGAAGGAATGGGCGAAAATCTAAGGGGTCAAGTGAATAGGCGATATAATATTTTTTCCCCATTTAAACGCTCACTACAGTGCTAATAATTAGCCTTTAAATTTTACTTTCCAAGACTCTGTCTATTCCGTAAGAGACAAGGATGTGATTTATAAGATATAAATTTATAAGAATAAAGATCGACGAAAATGCGAATCACGTTAATAGGCGATGCGGCTATAGCAACCCATCATTATTTTGATTCTTTTTCCCATCTTCTCGCCCGCCATCACTCTACAAGTTGGCGACCTTGTGACTCCAAGTTATCTGATTAGAGCCGCAAGTCCCAATGCTCTGTCTGTCCCATTAGGGATAAAGACGTGATAATGTACATGTAATAAGAATGAAGTAGATAACATAGTTAAAAACCATCTAAATCAGAACAAGGAAACTTGCTCCATCGCAGTCGATTGCCCGCACTCCGTGGAAGCTAATCCTAGACAAATGGGGGCTGAACTGTTCCTAAAACAACACTTAGCGGGAACTTCGCCCATTAACCTGACCGGCTAAACAATCAAGAACGTGCTGAGTTACTACTCTACCGGTTTTTATTCTGTTACGTCTTAATTCTTCTATGCTGGTCTGGGTGAAAAAAAACTTAGAAAGTACCAGCTGCTCCTCGTCTCACGCAGATCGTAAAAGCCGATCGAGGGAATGTGCGTACATGCGAATGATGTTAATAGGCGATGCGGCTAGAATCCTATTACTATTTTGATTCCTTTTTCCATCATCTCGCCTACAATCACGCTAAAAGTGGTCTTACGTGTGTAAAGTATACTTAGTTCATATTTTTCTTTATTTCATCCTGAGTGCCTCAAGACAATATTTTTTTTAGGAAAACGCTGGATACACGATGCTTCCAATCAATCAGTAATTAAAGAAATCCTTGGGGAAGATCTACGTCAGAGACGAAGAAGAAAAGTTGTTCGTTATCACGAACTCGACATGCCTTTGAATGATTCATCGAGCGGTTTTTAACTGCTTGTCTTTGCGCACGGGAAAATTCTTCTGCAAAAAAGATTATGCGTCTTATCTGGTACCATGTACTCACACACGTTTCCAATTTAATTTATCATCACTATAACAATAGCTTAAGCCACTAGGAGACGCTCAATCAATTTGAGCACAATGCGTCGTCGTAACAAGCCGCCGGAGACAAATTGATGCTGTGTACGATCTTGAAAATGTGGGTGAGATGGCTCGGTACGTGATAGTGTAATCCAAGCATTCATAGTCACCTGGGACTTGTATACTATAAACTAACAAAAATAAACTAAACATCGAGAAGATTTTAATGAAATTGAAAAAACCCAAAAATGGAGAGGGCGGTGCTCGATGTTTCTCTACGTGAATCAGAAATTAGGAAATTCGCAAGAGAACAAAAGTCACTGACATAGCCTAGCGAATTAGCTCGTTGAAGTGGCAGTGGGCAGGACACATAGCGCGATAAACCAATAGCTTATGGGGCAAAAAGGTTCTCAAATGGTGACCACGTACTGGCAAGCGAAGCCTAGGACACCCACATACAAGGTGTGGATCAAGCGTACTCCCACCGTGGCACTGGGCCACCGAGCTCCTTACTAGGTATAGGTATATATATCATATGGTACTCGTATGTACAATTAAGTTTAAGAAAACAAAAAAATTAGAGGACTCATGACAAAAAAAGTTATGCTACTAGCAACCCGTCACTTTTATTCAATTCTGTATAACTACTATCTCCATTAGGCTGTTTTCCTCAGTCGCGGTCATTTCGAACAATGAGTAGTTCAGCTCTTTTTTTAAGTAAACATTAATTTAAAAATATACGCAATCATAACACATAATGTACAGTAAATTAAGGTGAAAAAAAAAATATATACTGAGAAACTACGCTTTGATTATTCGAGGGTGTTCCATAGCTACAGAAAACGTAACGAGAACTTTATGAAGTGTCATTCCGACTATAAAACTACTCGTACTAAGTATACTGGTCCGGGACACCTGTACAATATACTGTAACATAATGTCAGTGGCTCGTCATAAATATCTGTCGCGCGGAAAGTGCGCCAAATCTGTTGTTTATTTCCACGTGTCACGAAAACGAATGCTCGTTTATCTTCATGCAATCATAACGCACGGAGGGGAAGAACCAATATTTTTTGAACAAAAAACTCACTCTAGTCTGTTTTAACAGTTTTGTAGAACACGTAAGTATTTACTATACTCGTTTAGTCTTTAAATACCCAGACAATCATATTTTCTCTGACAGTGCGCCTCTTCCCCGTTCTCGGCGGCGCGTTTTGTAACTCACACAATGACCTGTACACGAGTGTGCACGGATGTATAGTTTCGTTTGTAGTAGTAATAGGCATAAATGTTACTCCGCTTGTATAAAGCGCCATACCCATGCCTATGTATTGTCCCATTATTAAGCATGGGCCTCCCGTTGTTGCTTCAATGATTCATGATCCAAGCTTATTACCTAAAAATTCATTTTCTTCACGCATTGTAAATTTCTCATTGCTAACACCAACGTCACAAAGAAGAAACTCTTCACTTCCCATCCCGTTATAAAGCAGCCCAGCTGCAGCCGGAAACGCACTATGGTGAGATTGTTAATTATGTCATCAGCCTCATCAGTCTCTACCTACTTTCTATAAAAAAAAAAAGAACAAAAAGCAAAAAAAACCGTAGTGATCAATAAAGATTAAATAAAAATAAAGAGTAATATAAATCAGAAAAAAATTACTGTTACTTCTGGAAACTTTATCCAGTCGGTGTATGGCACTTTAAAAGAGAGGTACTTATTCGGGGCCGTATCGTGAGGTCCGCTCCGTCACTGTCAGCGCGTTCTCACAAAAAGCGTAAGTTCGGCGTGTCGGCGACCGTTTCATAAATCTCACGCAGATGCGTAGGTAACCGCTATAAATTCAGTAAGCGACGCTGGGATATTCTGGCGGTAGGGTTTTGGGCGTGAGCGCCAGCGAAAATATCCATCTGTGTCTGCCATATTTGAACATGTATTACCGTGTTCCTATAATAACTACATTCTTATGTAGTTGATAAGGATGCTACCTAGAACGCAACTAAGCATCAATTTATCCGGAACGTGGTTTAGGAACCTTGGAATTAAACGACGCAAGCACATCGAGTTTAGGCTTATTACATTTGTTTTGATAACTTCTTAGGCCTCACAATAAGCGTACAAAGTACAAGCGAACAGTTACAAAGTAAATTCATACAAGTACATATAGCGCTACATGATGCGGTGGACTCGTGACAGCGGCAACAGCCTCCTGGCAGTTGTTGGGGATCGCATGGAGGGACCTTTTATATCTAGTTGGGTCGCCTTGCATGTCCCAGTAAGCCGTGAGGCAAGAAAATATTAATTTTTATAAATTTTAAAATATAAGTACTAACATTTAGTTTTAAAAATTATCTTGTTACTAACACATGATGGACTATAATTGTTTGATTATTATTAATGGATTGGATTGAATTGAATTGAATATAGATAAACACCCACAGTTCACAGTTAGATTGAAAAATGCACAGTAAGTTCATGTAAAAGTAAAACCTCTCAAATGATTTCGCCTCTGACTTGTACCACAACACGTTCGCGACGGGGTCTCAGCCGAATAAAAGATAACGATTGAAAGATTCGGCGAGAAGCCCGACACGTGTTCGTGATGGCCGAACCGGGAATGTATTCAGTGCACCGACACTGCCATAACACCGGACGCTGTCCCCACTCGCTTTAAATGTCTCTATTTATGCGCTATTGAAACTAAATTTCAGGGCGGAGATATATCTGACTTTATTGAAGTTACTTTATTGTAGTAAAAAAAGGTTTGAGAGGGATAGCATTGGCTTCAAGCTCGCCACGTGTGCTTGGACCAGGATGTTGCACTGACACTGTACCAAACTCTTTCCCGTTTGCTTTAAATTTCATAATTTATGCGGTATTGGAATCGAATTGCACGCACATATTCTCTGATAAGTGGCTTACAGTTAGCACAAGTAAACATAGCATATTGGTGCTACTTGCCGCTGCGTGGTGACACAGAATAGAATACCTAGCAATTTGTCACCACCGTTTATTGCCCACGGATATCGTAAGAAGTGGCTTGGGGAGCGATAGATAAACAGGAACGGGTAGCACCGTTGGGAGTTTAGTAGTAGGCGTTTATAGTGTGATAAAACGATACAATGGTCTTACAACCAAGGATGCTTTGACCGTGCGAAGGGAAGAAGAAAAAGCCGGAAAGTGGACCCCGGGCTACGCAGCGTTGCAGCTGAGAATGCACTACACAAAAGTGACTCAACTCAATAAAGAAAAAAAATATGAAATTAATTATTTACCTACAAATATATTTTGAAGGAGTGTAACATCTGACATTTGCTCTGTGATCCTTTGATCAAGTCTCCCCAGCCAACGTTATTATACGAGTATAACAATCAATATTACTGAGTAAACAGTAATAAGCAGTTTTGTCCCTCGTCCACTAGACTGGAATCAATTAGGAGACGATTGTTGTCGTGTTATTGTCTATTTCTAATTGGAAACTTCTACGAGTATGTTAACCAAAACGATCGCTCCATTGTGACCATTTTGTTTAACCATTGGACCGTTATGGAACAGAATGGATTGAACTGTTAAGATGTAATTTTAATTCTAAGCACATCATCATCACAGTTTTTACCTTCTGCCTTTACCTTTGACTTCATCATCTAGCTGAACAAACACCAATAAGCAGTGTTTGTGTGGCGCCACCAGACCGTGATCAATTTGCGAAGCGATTGTTGTCTCTGCGCTAATTGTCTTTCATTATTGATAGTCACAGTATCTACTGTAAGATCTATTTATATCTACTCTAAAGATCTCACTTATTCAATTCATTTTATTTCAGGCAATAAAAGTTTACATAAAATAAAAATTCAGAGGCCCATATCAATATATACCTTAACCTAAAATACATATAATATATTATTACTTAAAATCTACAAGACACGTTGAGGCTGCGACGTGTTGCGCGTCATCGGGGTGTTCGGTATCGTTCCCCAAAAGCGACGATACATAACACCCTTTGGCCAAAAGTTCGCCTTCATAAAGGTCGCCAGCTTCTCTGTCGGGACTTGCACCACGAAGGAAGTAAAGTTCACGTTGTGGCGAGACTCCAGCTTCACGATCCTCAGCGTGACGTTGGTCTTCACGCAAACATACTCCACCACTTCCTCTGCTTTTGTTGAGTCGAAGAGTCGGGACACGTACAGCTGCGTCGTCAGGATGGCGGGGCATATTGTGACAGTTGCCTATAGATCTCTAACGTACGGTTAGAAGTTTCTTTAAAAAAAACGAAATTTTATTATTTTTTAGGCCGTGTGCAAATGCAATTTTCCCTATAAAATCTTTACACTTGGGTTATGTTCAATAAAAAATTTAAACCATTAGGTACTTAATTTTTCTACGCGCATTTCCTGGAAGTGTTAAAAAGAACAGTAGTGAAAGTGAAAATTCGGCGTGTACTTTTGTGTTCAAAAAGATCTGTATTCAGAGCAGCAAATTGGTAATAAGGATTAAAAAAATATTCAAAAACGGGCACATTCTTTTCTCATGCATTTGATGTTTGAAACTGAAAAAGTTTGATTCGGGAAAAAGCATTTTCAAAGTTTAAAATAAATTAGTTTAAAATTTTTGGTACCTATGTTGAGGCTTCTCCTACACTTAAAAACACCGCGTAGTTTTGCGACCTCTTCAAATCTTGTATGCGTTCCCGCGAGTGACATTTATTATTTTTCTACCTACATTTTTTTCTTCTTCCCCTTGAGATGTACGTGTGAAACCATTACAAGCTATTCCTGTTGTAAAATTCTAAAATAAAGCAAGAAGTCGACTATCTGGAGTTTAATTCAAGAATCCAAGTCAAGATACTCATTTGCAATATATGCAGCTAAAGCATATACATACTTAAAAACATTATTTCATAAAATCAATAACATGCTTACATTAGATTTATATAAATGCTTGATAATAAAATGCAACTTTTTCACCAAACTTTACATAACGGTGTATAAAAATAAATAAATAAATATATAGGGACAAATCACACTGATTAAGCTAGCCCCAAAGTAAGTTTTTTTAAACTTGTGTTATGGGGTACTAACTCAACGATTAACGATACTATATTTTATGATAAATACATATATAGATAAACACCCAAGACCCAGGACAATTTGAAAAAGGGCATTTTCCAACTTGCTCTGGCTGGGGATCGAACCCAGAACCTCCGGATTAGTGGTCTAGCGTGTTAACCATTACGCCACGGAGATCGTCATATATATCTCGCGCGCTTTGACACTTTGAAACATAAAAACCTAAATAATTTAGATGACTGTGGAATACGTGGATGCTCAAATGGTGCGAAAATTATTTTAAAAAATCGAAAGAATGTAGTAAAAGTCAACAATATAACCAGTGAACCTGTCGCAGTTACTGAAGGCACCGCACAGCACAAGGCTCGGTTTTAGGCCTGCTTCATTTTCTCTCTTATGTTAATGAAATGAGTAATTGCGTAAAGTATCAGTTTGCAGATGATATGACATGCCTTGTAATAGCGGATAAAATCTTAGAACATCATGTAATCTGTTACAAACTGACTTAAATTAATTAGTGAAATGGTGTCACGATAACGGGTTAGTACAATCAATACGGATAAAACTAAAATAATGTTGATAAAATCACCTTATTGAAAACCCAATGAAGAATCCACCACAATCATACCTGTCTTCACACACGGAACCATTGTTCTTGTTCAAATATGGAAGTAGTTCAATCATATAAGTATTTGGGTCTGATCTGATTGTGGACTCGAAATTCAATTGGAGTAAACATATTGAGTATGTATGCAATAAACTCCTTTCCTGTTCCTGATCCTTTTTGAGAGCACCTCTAATAGGTTCTGATAATAATATATGTTATATATCTTTTTTTGTGTGTTTCTCAAATAAAGCATTTTATTATTATTATTTATATCTCCTTTGGGTTCACGGGTCTTTTCACCCCGGTCCTTTGGGAGGCTTGCGTGGGGATATAGATCCAACCCGTAGAGGCCCTTTGGAGAAGTTGATGTAATGTGGCGCTCCCGCCAAAACCCATTCTTGGATATACCTATGAAAGATATTGACCTTGAACAGGTTTCGCCAGAAGGATCTAGTAACAAAAGGGAAAGTTTTATGGGTTATGGAATGAAGTTGAGATGGACTGATGCTGGGTTATGGCAATAGAAAATACGGCACCAGCCATTATCATGATTACTGACTATTTTGGTGGCAGGTAATGGCTTGCCGCCCACTAGATGGGCCCCTCAAACGAGACGAAAACACCGGTGTGGGCGACTCAGGGGTGTCGAGAGGTGTGCTGCGCTTTCTCCGAAGATACTCGCGGCGTGATGCCCTTTAACACTTCCACCCCTGAAGCAACAACTCTAACGACTCCTCTCTGCACGGCCAATTAAGGCATTGCAGAGCTAAGAGTCCTGCGAGCCCTCTTGTGTCTCCACTCCGACCGATGAAGACGCGTCGGGGACGAAGGATCTGACCGACTCTCTGGAGTACTCGGGTCCGTGGTGTCGTTACTCACCAATAGCTCGCCACAAGCTGCCCTGCGTTGACTGACGGCACTGGGAATCCAGTGGGCGATGGGGTCGTCACGTCCCGATGCTGTTTAATTATTATTTATTATTAAACTAAGACAATTTTTAGCAAATATAGTTGTCCTAAGAAATAAAAAAGGCATCCCCCTAAGGTTAAAATAATGTTATATAATTCGCTTCCCGAATCCTTTTTACAATACGGTATAAGCAGCTATGGACGTACTTATAAAACATATACCGAACAAATACAAATTACAAAAAAAAATAATAATCTTAATCTCATCTCAATAAAAAATCAGTATCATGACAAATATAGCGAATTATTCAAATACTGTAAAATCTTGCATGTTCATACTCAATTTAAGTACGCACTAATAAAACAAAAATTTTTTTAAGATCGAAAAATGTCGACTATCCAGTCTATACCTACTCGGGCTATGGCACGGAATTGTTGAATTGAATAACATGTACGGTGAGCGAATATCTACCTATCTGATGCTTAGATTTATTAATGAATTACCTCCCGAATAACGGGACCAAATTAAACCTAAAAATAATAAAACAAAATTAAAGAAATATTTCTTGGAGAATATCTGATGTTTATCTGGTTCCCAAGTAGGTATCTATTATAAGGTTATTTAAGTACCGATGTAAATGATTAATAACATAAGGACAAACCTGCGTGGTTTATGTACGTTATTTATGTAAAAAAAAAAATTATGTTATTCTTTATATGGTAAATAAATAAAAAAACAGTTTTTTTTTTATTTACGGCGTCGGCTAAATGCCAACACAAATGACAACTGGACCCTTTTTGTTTCGACGCCCACAAATATTCAACAAAACATTTATGTACTTCCACTAAATTCTTCCAAAATAAAAAGAAAATCACTGAATCACCTGGTAAATAAAAAGATACGCCGCAATATATTCTCGTAAGCCTATCACATACCTTTGTCAATCGGCCCGCATTAAATCACTACACAACCACTACAATATCAATTTTATATTTTCCACATAAGACTCATTTTTAATCGACGTGTTCGGGTAAGGCCGGTAACACACCTGCGATGGACCATCACTCATTCGATAAAACGGGTGTCAACCACTATCGGAATAGAGATCCCAATTTTGCGATCACTATTTTGTATAAATCTTTTTACGTTGCTTTGAACACGTGTGCGGAAAAATCCTGTGAAAAAATTTTATGAAAACAGTGTAAACTTCTCTACATTAACTTTGAGATCATATTTGATAGACAAAGATATGAGTCTAGTCCTATATTAAAATTCTTTCAATTTATATTTGATGGAAGATGTGTTTTGTAACATTATTGCAAAATAGTCTTTACCTACAAAAAGAAGTTTCCAAAAAAGCGGTCAAGTGCGAGTCGGACTCGCCCATGAAGGGGCCGTAGCAGTACTTACTAGATTTCGTTCAAACCAATTTTCGATGGAAGTTTGCAAGGTATTGTACATCATATTTTTTTTTAGTTTTATCATTCTCTTATTTTAAAAGTTACAGGGGGGGGGGGGGGGCACACATTGGAAGTACCTCTCGCGCAAACTATTCAGTTTAGAAAAAAAAAAATGGTTGCCTGTAAAGTCGGTTTTACGGGCGAAGATTTTACGTGACAACGCGCGCGGCAGACCGATCATAGTTGAGTGGGAGAGAGACGCAAGGCATTCGGCGGGCCTCTCTCTCGTTCGGTGACTCATCGTAACGTTACCGAGCGTTACACTTTTTCATAAGTGACTCCCAGCCGCAACCTAATTTAAGACGTTGTCACGTCAAAAATATATTCCGTTCCGAAATAGGTTCCGTTTTTGACGTGACAACGTCTTAAATTAGGTTGCGGCTGGGAGTCACTTATGAAAAAGTGTAACGCTCGGTAACGTTACGATGAGTCACCGAACGAGAGAGAGGCCCGCCGAATGCCTTGCGTCTCTCTCCCACTCAACTATGATCGGTCTGCCGCCGTTGTCACGTAAAATCTTCGCCCGTAAAACCGACTTTACAGGCAACCATTTTTTGCCTTTGGCTACGGAACCCTTAAAAACACTACCTTTCTGTATACTATCTTTCAATAGAAAAAATACGAATATTATATAAAATGTATATAAGTATTCATGCAATATTTTTGTATTAAATATTAAAAATGAAAAATATATTTCGCAAGGGTATTTTATTTAAAATCTGAAAAATGGAAATACCACGTCAGTACAATATGCAATCGAGTTTGTTCAAAAAGGTATCTGTTTCGTAAATGCGAATATTCGTGAACAAACAGGCGAAATTGAGCAATTAACGAGAAAGCTGTTGCAAAATCTGTCGAAATTAGCAAGCGATATACACGCGGCTATTTGGAGCAGTTAGCGAATATTTTCGGCGTTTGAAGGTACGTTATCGCAACACCAGACACTAAACAGCTTATAATTGCCTTACTTATTGTTTGTATGTAATTAATTCGTTTATTTTATTTAAATTTACAATAATTAAACTACAAATACCTATACATCAGCAACATTTTTTATCAAAAAGTATTCGCAACATGCTTCTTAAAAGGTTTACAGTAATAAATCCGCACCATGCTTCGGCATAATCTTTGTATTTAATAGTAAGATAGCTACGAATTAAAAAAAAGGAATACGTTTACCCCGAAAACGTCAAAGTCGACAGATGATTTTAGATTAATAGGTCTTTAGACGATTGAATTTTAGTTTAGTTATTACAAAGGAAAAACAAAAAATGAGTTTAATTGTTTTACCTTTTTTTATGTCTTGTTCTTGTATAAATATTTAAGGTAGGTACTAAAGTATCTCACCAAAACCGCAAGATCTAAATCTTTCCTGTTTATTAAAACATGTCTCGGCGAAATAATTGTGCGACATTACAATGTACAATTGTACATGAATACGGCGTCGCAGCTGTAAATATTTAGCGTTTCTTAAAACCGGCGCGCTATGGCAGGGCGGCAATACTCGTGGAACACTCCTTGCCGGGCCTTCAGCGAACGTAGAGACAATGGATGAGCTCAAAAAAAGTTGAAGAAAATAACTTTGACTAACAAACAAAACAAGTCTGATAAAAATATTATGTAAGTAATGTTTTTCGTGAAAATCATCAAAAATACCGTTCTGTATCCGTGGTAGGATTGCGTTGTTAGTTGTGTCTTTGGTCAGACGGGTTAAATTAATGGGTTCTCGGTCAAATTGGTAGCCATAGTCAGATGCTTTCTTAGATAGATCTAACCACATCCACTCTTTTGTGTCCTTGGTCAGATGGATTAAATTGATGGATCTTCTTTCAGATTGGTAGCCACAGTCAAATTGCTTTATTAGATCGAGCCAACTACGCCACTCTTTTGTGTCCTTGGTTAGACGGAACACCAGCCGCCTGCAAAGCAACTGTTTGGAATTTTTTTGCGAAACGTTTTACTATCAATCGCAGTTCGAAGTCATTTCTCTTAGGGAAAGCAGATGAAACACACAAGATATTTGTGCTAAGTCTAGTCGCGTTACGTTATCCACAGGAAAAGATGATGTACTCCTATTTCCCTAAAATCTACAATGAAATATCCTCCCCGGTTTTAATGCTTTATAATCGCTAACGTATCCACTATTAATTTATCTACATATAAAAATACGAACGTATACTATAGTCGTCATCAAAACTACCTTGCTGTAATTTAGAAATGTTTGCCTTCTTGTATGTCCAATACATTTTTTTTATTGTCACATGATAATTCTTGCGACACAGTACGTTTCCGGACTAACTCAACCGCTTTTCCTTCCCAGTGTTGTGTTCCTTGTCGCTTCATGCCCCGTAAGCCTGCGTTACCGCCTGAATAAAACATGTCCTCCCTGTTTTAATGCTTTATGATCGCTAACTTATCCACTATTCATGCATCCCCATTTGTGTTATTCCGCTTTTATTCCGTTTTCATTCCGTGAAGTGATTCCGTAGTTTATTACTTCGTATTCTTAAGTTTCCGAAAGAATATTATTAAGTTTCGTCTGCAATGAGAATTCTTTTACAAGATTTTTATTGATATTTAACTCTGCCAGCTGTTTTCCTTCTGGTAATAAGCTTCGAATAGAGGATCAAACAATGGTATAGGTAAATGTGTTGGTTCGTTTGGATGAGCTAGTCATTTTGAATCTTTCCATGTTTAATAAAATTGTGTTAAAGAATGTACGGTAGTGAGAGTTAGGTATGGCAGAGAAAGCATGAAAGCAGAATAAATGCAGTTGAAATGCGAGCGCTGAGGAGTATGTGTGGTGTGGTGTTACCTTGAAAGACCGAATAAGAAATGATGTTATAAGGGATCGGAGTGGAGTGAAATAGGACTTAGAGACAAAAGTAGAACAAGGGTTGTTAAGATGGTTTGGGCATTTAGAAAGGATGGATGAAAATAGATTAATAAAAAATATTTATAAGGTAAGTGTGAAAGGAAGAGCGGGACAGGGTCGACCCCGGCGAACGTTCTGCGATCAGATTGCAGACGTTCTGAAAAAGGGAGAGGTAAGAAGTACACGTAACCGAAGGGCATGTATGAAGAGGTTGATGAGTGTAGATGAAGCGAAAGAGGTCTGTCAAGATCGTAGCAAGTGGAGGTCCATAGTCTCTGCCTACCCCTTTGGGAAACAGGCGTGATAGTATGTATGTATGTATGTGTTAAAGAATCGAGATTTAAAGAATCTTATATTATTTCTGAATCTAAAAATTCAGGAGGTCACTAAAATATGCTTTATGTATTATGATCATGTTTAGTATTAATAATTAAGTATAATATAGGTACTAAGTTTTTATACTTAGACATGCTAAGTATTTTAATTGTTAATAATTTTAATTCAAAATGATGCTGGACCATGTTTTAGTTCGTTTAATTAAAATTTCAAACTTGATTATAAAATTTGTATAAATTAAACTACGTAAGAACTAAAACTAGAAAAATTGCAAATTGTGTAGTCCCACTAAAATATTACCCCTCAGTAGCAAAGCCACGTTGTATATCAATGCTGATTCTTTGTACCTAATACTTACCAGCATACATCGAATAGTCTTTTTGATATATATTAAAATAAATTAAGGGCTGAAAGGCCCCACGGACCTTTTTAATATAGCTTGGGGGTTTAAATTTATTTAATTTAATTTTTCAAGTTATGTGGCAAAATTTCTCGAGCTCCTCCGTGCTTCGGAAGGCACTTTAAGCCATTGGTCCTGGCTGTCATCATTATATAACAGTCGTCAAGCTATATAAGATACTTTTAGGCAGCTTGAAAAATCTGACTCCAGTGTTGGCCACTTACACACACGAAAAACGAAACGAAGCTAGGGGGTGCATAATCAATGTGTATATAAGTGGGAAGAGAATATTCATTGTGACAGCCTTTTTAATCCATACTATATGTTACACGTGAGTGGGTGGGTGGGTCGGATTGCTGGAAAGAACTGGATCGCTAAGGCTGGGAATAGGATTTAGTGGCGCAGACAAAAGGAGGCTTATGCCAAGCAGTGGGTCGTTGAGAGCTGACGATGATGATGATGATATGTTACACGGGTCACTCACGTGACAACTCAGCTGCTGGCCTTTTAATCCTCTCGTATTTTTCGATGACATATTTTCGAAGCGAGGTACAGGAATGGGTTACCCTACAACTAAAGCAACAAATCAATGCAAGGGCATCATTATCGGGAGCCTTAACTGTATCGACATGACGTCTCGTTACTCGTCGCCGTGGAGGACACACGGACGGATTATCAGGCGGAGACGCTGCGTTTCCTATTTAGAATGGTACATAGTAAGTACACCAAGACTACTTAAGGACGTGTCACACCGATTGAGCTAGCCCCAAACTAAAATTCATATTTTATAATAAATACAAAATATAAATATAGATAAATACATTCAGATTAACAAAATTCAGATTAAATACATTTAAATAATAAAATGCCATTTTCTAACGTGCCCTGGCTGGAGATCGAACCCAAAACTTCCGGTACGCCACGGATGTCATCATGTGATGTATGGATATTTGTCCAATTTTACGCCAAAATGGCTGAACAGATTGCAATCAAATTTAACATGTATATAGCTTATTACATATATAGATTAGCACGTAGAATACTTTTTATCCCGAGAAAATCTGAGGATCTGATGATTGGTAAAAATTTAACCACACTGGCAACGCGCAAAAACTCGTATTAGTAACAGCTAGTACATACTTATCACGTTATTACCTCACAGAGTAGACAGGGCCTGGAGCCATAAGATACAAAGGCTATGTTTAGTGTGATTGTGGGCGAGAATCAAATACTGATGGGTCCCCAATCGTCTATCGCATTCCGTAGATTTTTCATGTTTTAAAATGACAGTTACAATCTATCTGCTTGGAAAAAGAAGCAAATTGTATATTAAATTTCCTTTTTTACTACAAAAAGAGAAGAGCTTTGGCAAAAAACAAAAAAACATTTGTTAAATAAATGCTTTGTCAAAACTCATGATAGAGGTTTATGGAATAATAGTTATTTATGCAACTGTGGTATAATAAGGGGTATTAAAACACGAATGTGGGTTTATCACAAGAGGAGAAGCCGAGTGTGATAATAGTATCACATGAGTGTTTTAATACCTAATTATGAACAGTTGCATACAATACTTTATCTACACCCACGATATAAATCCTTTATAGAAGGTATAGCCTTCTGCTGTACGTTTTAGTAAGGCAATAATTTTTTTAATATTTTGAGATATCCACGTTGTGATTAATACTCAGCGTGCTTTTGAGCATTGAATAGAAGGTCCATAGGGATGAAGATTTGAATTTTTCGGATACCTAATTCTTGAAAATATACTGATAACACATCTTCAGAAAATGATGTACTACTTCTTTGATATTTTCTAACTAATGAAATCTTGGTACGCCATTTCATATGGATTTCTTGACTTTTCTGGTGATAATTGTTTAGAAATGTCCTTTGCTGCATTAGAAATATCTGGTGGTGTAAGTATTATCAAAGCTTGTATCACTCATTTTTGTGAACAACAACGTAATAATTTTTTGAAATGCTATTAACGAAATGGCAGGATACGACGTAAATTCAAATAACATATGGTTTTTTTTTTAATTTCGAATCTGTGGTAGTGAAACGCGCTTGCAAGATAATGGTGCCATTTTTCATATGCGGAATCAGTAATCGAACGTTTTTTTTGTAAGGAAAAATCATTCGTTTACGTGAATCCGCGTTTCAAAAATGGCAAAGATAGAGGAATCTACTTTTCGTTGCATAATGAAATTTAGTACAACATTATATCACGCGTTTGGATGATATTATGGTTACTATGACACTGGTTGTTAAAATGTTGTAAATAAGCTAACTGTTTCAGAAACTTTTATTGATGATTTATAGCATGGGTGTAGATTAACTTACTTTTACTACCTAAGTTAAAATAAAAAAAAATATTTGATTACGCACTAGTTTCAAATAGCGCAAGAACTATATTTTTTTTTAAATGCGGGACTCACGGTCGAATAATACAGACGTGCGCGTAGTGCAAAAAAAAATCACGTCGTGAGTAGAGCGCTGTACTATTAATTACGAACGAGACCGCGCTGAAAAGTCGCGAACTGGAGCGAGGTTTTTTAATTAATAGTGCGCCAAGGTGGCTGAGTAAATACAGCCTACCAAAGTTCTTTTTTGTTTTTTGTAACTGTTATAGCTGAAACTTTTAAACTGACCAATCTGGTACTGAGAGATTCCACGGAAGTCGATCTAAATGGCGTTACTTTGACAAGAAACATATACATACACTATCACATCTTTATCCCTAATGGGGCAGACAGAACATTTTGGTTCTTGCGGCTCAAAGCAGGCAGAGCCTGATGCCACGAGACAGGGCAAGAAGGTGGAAAAAGGAATCAAAATAGTGATGGGTTGCATGACGCATCGCCTATTAAAATGTTTCATTCTTCAAATAAAGCTGTTATTGACCAAGCGAACGAATGTCTTCATTTCAACTTTGGCAAAAATTATTTCGTGTGTCCAAATTCCAGTTTTCCGGTTGTTCTCGCCTACAGGTCGCATTTCTCTACCGATTCTCGTGAAATTTTATGAGCAGGTTAAATAATAATTTAGTTTTTTTTTTGAGTCAGATAACTGAAATTTTTCAAAATGGCGGCTATATGTGGGTGAAAAACGTAAAATATATCATATTCAGCCATTTCGTAAAATATTTAAAAATAAAACGTTTTTATTACCCTTATTAAGACGATTGTTTTTGGCTGAACAACTTTTTCATCCGATAAATTTCAAAGTGTCATGTCGAATCGCTTGCGAGATATATTTTTAATATGTATTTTTACCTGATTTGTCACCAGTAGATGATTACGAAAAAAGCTTTCAAATTCGTTACAGCTCGCAGAGCCATTAGGGAGTCGACTTTAAAAGGCCATTGCGAAAGGGAAGCTGACCGGATTAAACATTGTTTGGATTTCATAGTCCTCTATATGGGAATATCTTCTCAACGCGTCGCTACGCCGCCGCGCCGTGTCTCCGCTCCGCTTTGCGTAATTACTATCTGATATTACATTAATTTCGAAGTTCGCGGAAACTCACTGTTTTATGGAAGCGGCGACGGAAACGGATAAATGTTGGATCTCGTTTGAATGAGCGGGTACAAACAACGACTAGTTTCTCAGATTAAAACCGTATCTACTTATTAGGTATTTTGTTTTTGTTGTAATGGTCGAAAGCATGGGATCCTAAATGGATTTGAGCTTGAGCAGGATAAGGCGAGCTGATGATCAATGGAGTAGAGTACCTGCCTGATAGATGGCCCATAATTCGCAAGCGAATTTAATTTGTCCGATGGCAAGATGGGTCGATCGCGGGTCAAACGTGGATGAGAGTAGCACAGGACCGTGATAAATGGTAATAAGAGGAAACACTAAGGTCGAAAGAATTGAAAAATAGGTATTTGTAAAATTTATTGCTGTTGCCCAAATAACAATCGAGCGTCATCTAGTGACAACAGTAATTTTACATAGTGAACTAGTGCAGGTTTCCTCGTTATGTTTTTCTTCACTTAAACAAGTAGTTTAAGAAAATTGGCATAAATTATAGGGATAGAAGAATAATCTACCAACTTTATAAGAACCAGCGGTAGTTGAAGTCAGAGGTATAAGGATCATCATCATCAGAAATATAAACAAAAGGTTTAATTTTAATTTTTTTATCTTTAAAACCGTATTGCATTTAGCACAAACCACGGTTATTACGGTCGTAATAAAGCATAGTTTACACTGACCGAGTTTATTGGGCGAGTTAATAAAAGTGTCTTTGAATAATTATAAAACTTTTCAATGAATCAAATAGATTAATTTAGATTTTTAAACAGTTTTATTTTTTAATTTAGGTTTTAATTTAGTTTTTTAATTTAGATTTTAGTTTAGTTTTAGTTGAATAAATTGTTTAATAAAAAATAAAAAAATCAAGTAGATAGTGAATTTTGGATGAGATGACGTCATGTACTGTCTGGTGTGAAAACTTGCCTCTCATTGCATAGCTGTGGCATAATGCCGTGTGGTTCCCGACAGAGTAGAAAAGGACCACTCTAAGTCTTCTCATGGATGTCGTAGGTGACTTAGGAAACACAAGCTAAACAAAGCTTATAAACATCAATGACACCTCTTCAACCCGTCTGGCCAGCGTGGAGAGTGAGGCCAAATCCTCTGACTGCTCTGGCTAATATATGGCTCTGGTAGTACAGAGAGGGTGGTGCTCCTGCAGTGGAGACTAAAACTACCTGATGATGATTGTAGCTCATGCATTTACCTACTCGCTTCTTTTAAGCGCACATAAGAACTTAACTTCACATTACTATACTTGCCAATGTAATTAGAGCAATGTGAGTTTCGTTTAAAACTGATTTAGTAGTCACTTTACCTCTTTTTAGCACTAATAAGTAATCACCCGCTATTTGCCTTGCTGAATAACTCGGACCATCGTGAACATCGTCTCGGCGAGAAGTGGCGCGTTTAAAACCGCTCGGTAATCCGCAACTCTGTTAGTTAGGCGGAAATGCCGCGCACTGCGATTTGCAACGAGATTGTTAAGAGGGTTGAGCTAAGGAATTGTTAGCCGACGTCATACGACGGATTATGTTTTCTATGTGGCACATTTTTTTTATTTAGTTATCTGGTTAAGATAAGATTTTGTGAGCATATTCCAAACTGGATTACGTATTTACTTATTTTAAATGCTCTAGGATATAAAAGGGAAAGTGAAATGATAGAATTTTTTATTATACCGAATCGAGATGGTATACTCGTAGTAACTGAGATTTTATTTGAGACATTATATTGTAAATGAAAAGTTAGGTCTTATCGGTCAATGATGGTCGAATGAAGATACTTACCGAACAAACCAATATGATGATAATTTGATAGATACATAAAACCTAAAAACTTTTAGTCATATAATCCTCTTTCAGTTTGCGGACGAGATTGTTGTTTAACTAACAAGCCCGTTGTAAAATCCTGATAAACAAACAATCCTGTTTCTGTGACATTTTCCAATGACAACATCTCGGGCGATGCACCGCTTGCTAGAAGCCGACACGGGAACAGATTTACTCGGTTCATGGAACAACTAGACGGGACAAAATGTTCCGAAACTAGAATATAGAGAATTTTGTATAAAATTTTGAAAGGTAGCTTGCGGGATATGAATAAACTTGTATTGTAGGACTTCACAGAAAACTCATGTCTTTGAAATACCAAAGTAAGACATTATTTTTGAAGTGAACATATTTTGCACGTAGTTGTAGTAGGTCCATTTAACCCCTGTGGTGGCGCTTCAGTGGAAACCACTGACGGCCATATTGTTATTGGTGGCAACCTAGTGGATCCCACTAATGGCGACAGCATTTTATTTTCGACCCTATATCTATTAAACAGTAAGTTCTTATTCCTTTCTTACGTATACATTAAATAGAGGAATAGACAAGGATGAAGATATAATCGCAACACTGGCGCCATTTCCAACAAAAAGTTGACGTATTTGAAATTTGATTCGCGGGTTTTGTCGTGTGTTCCCGCGCGCAGTGAACGGTGCGAGGATAAATTTAAAGTGTTTAATTTTTGTGTGTTTTGTTGAATAAATTGAGAAACCATAATGCCTGGGTAAGTACTTTACGTGTGTAACATATTTTTATGCTGAAAAAAGAATGTTTACCATCAAGTTAATCCAAATTACTACCGGTATCCCACTAGTCACGGGCATCATCCGTGTAGTATTTCGTAAAATTTTATATCAATATCTCCGTTATTTCCGTGATGTATAAATGTTATCGCTAAATAGTATATTCAACTTTAGGTTAAAAGTGTAAAACATTCATATTTTGGCATGATTTGTTTCAAAATACATTTAAAATTACCGCGTAATCGCGGTTCAAGGAATCCACTATTTTGCCACCGTCGTGATGTGGGGTCGGTGACCGTGGTCGGGTGATTCACGTAGAGTTAGAATGCAAAATGGACATGGCATTTTGATGTTTTTTTTTTTACTTTCGTTCGACTGCTGAAGGAAGATTTTTTTTGGAGTGTAATTTGTTAATGAGTTTGATTTTTTAATAATGTCTTGTTAGTAATTTAGGTTTTGTATCATTACTAAACATCAGTAAATACATTTTTTTTAATATTTGACTGCTGAAGGATGATTTTGTTTGTGGAGTGTAATTTATTAATGAGTTTATTTTTTTTATTCCGTTAGTTTTTCTTTAATTTTTTTTTATTTGTTACGTATTTTTTTTTTTGCTTTTAATTCAGTGGAGCACTTGCACGAGGAGAAGTAATGAGGCGGAGAGGTGGAGTGCGCACCCGAGGTGGGAGG
Organism: Acrobasis repandana; assembly: GCA_963576875.1. NCBI lineage: Eukaryota > Metazoa > Arthropoda > Insecta > Lepidoptera > Pyralidae > Acrobasis > Acrobasis repandana. Next base: position 331,238 of record OY756230.1, on the reverse strand, counting down.
GGAAGTGGGGTGACAACAAGAGGTGGTGGAGGTGGTGGAGGTGGTGGAGCGTCGTTACTTGATAGTGGTGTAGGTGGGAGTGGTGGTGGTGCAGGCACTGGTGATGGGGCTGGCGTGCGTGCTCGAGGTCGCGGAATGCGCACTCGTGGCCGTAACCAGCGTGGACGCAGGCGCGGTGCATCCGCCAGTGTACGGGGGGGGGTCGGGCTTGGCCCATCAAGGAGGCATATAGAGGAACCGTATGTTTGTTTTTTTAATTATTTCCCCTATTAGTTTTCAATTATTAGTTTTTCTATTTGTTTTTTTTACGCTTGTAATTTTATTATTTATATATTATTTTTTATGCTAAAGGATAGCAATTGTAATGTACTTTCAGCTTGGAAATGGTCAATATAGAAGACTACCCAACTGGGTCACCTCTAGAGGTGCCCCTCCACCCCATTAAAAGGAGGCGTTTGCGTAGCCCGTGAGTATGAAATTAATATTTATGTCAACTATTAAAGAGGAGAATGACAATTTGGTACTTAATTATTATTTTTTCAGCTATCTTGAATCAGCTGCTGCCAACGACCCTGTTCCTGCAGAATGCAGCTTACCGGCTGTGTAAGTATTTTTTTATTTCTAAATTTTTCTGAACTACGTTTTTATATCTTCCTTCCTTCCAGCCAATTTAAGACCACTGCTGATCATAGCCCTCTCCCATAAGAGAGGTGTTTGTGTTTTTATATTTTGTAATTTATCATCCTTTTGTAATTTATTTTTTTATTGTACCTGACCATGTATTTTAGAATTGCACATTAGAATATGTATGAGAGCGTCGTTAATTTTTCAACAGAAACGTCAGCGGTATTAGTAGTGACGGCACGAGCGAAGTTGGCGGTATTCCGTAAGTATAGAATGCAATGTGTATTGTAATCGTGACTTTTGACTAGCAGACAGGTGTACAAGTGTTTTATTATTTTCAGATGTGGGCCAGTAACACCGAGGACTCCTCGTTATCTTAATGAAACCCTACCTTCGCCGGCAATGTAAATATTTTTTACAACTTCATTTTAACTACTTCGGTTTTAAATAAATATCCAGAAATTTTCATTTTCTGTATTTTCTAGGTATGTGGAGGTGCCTGCGTGCTCCACACCGCGAAGCAGGTTCCAGAATCCAGGTCGCCCTCTAGACGATGATGAAATCGAGACAATTGTCAACTGTGGTATGTGGATACAAACGGTAGTTACATCAGAACTCCGTGTAGTAGTTTTTTATTATTATTTGATAGGATATATTTTCAGACAAAAAAAAATCAAAATTGGTTCAGTTGTAGCCATTGGTAAAGTTTTTTTTTTTCCTTACGAAAGTATGTTTAACTTAAAAACAGGAAGCGACCTGGATTCTGACGATGATGAGGACGAGGTGGTGAGCGTCCCGTTGGGGATTCCTCGGACGGCGGCCATTTATATGGACACCCCGACGGATCCAGAGCCTCCAGTGCCGTCACAGGATCTGACGCAGCCCCCATCGACCGCTGATGTAAGGCCTGCTGGATGGATGTCGGACCCACTGTACGATTTTCGGTGGCAACCGTACCCGAGCCCTCCAATACCGCCCGAAAGTCGGCGGGAACCTTTTACGGCGACTAATGTCGGTCCGACCGTCCCAAATATGACTCCGCTGGAGTTATTTCAGCATATTTGGGACGCCGATATTATGGGTGCGGTGGTCACCGAAACAAACAAATATGCCGAACAGGTAGCCTCTACCATGATGGAGTCAAACAGTCTGGGTCCTTCCAGCCGGATATGCGACTGGAAGGACACAACAGTTGCTGAACTTTATGTTTTTTTTGGCATGATTCTGGCAATGGGAGTTGTCATAAAAAGCAGAGTAGTAGAGTACTGGAATAAGAGCAATGACATATTTGTTACACCTGGGTTTAGTGCAAATATGTCATTGCGTAGGTTCCAGCTGCTCTGCACATGCCTGCATTTTACTGACAACTCCCAGTTGCCACAAAATATCGATGCAGCAGACGCTCGAATTATAAAAATAATTCCAATTGTAAATCATGTTAACAAAAAATTTCAATCCATGTATAACATGGGTCAGAATATTGCTTTGGACGAGTCTCTCCTACAGTGGCGGGGTTGGTTGCAGATCAATCAACTGATCCCAAACAAAACCGCCACTGTAGGAATTAAGACTTACGAGGTCTGCGAATCCCAAACAGGGTACTTATGGCGATTCATCATACACTCGCACGGCCCAGGTTCCCGATCCCAAGCGCCACAACAGGATCCTCTTTGTGCATTCACACCGTCCCAAGTGTTAAAGATCCTACAGGGTCTTGAACACAAGGGATACACGGTGTGGATGGACAATTTTTATAACTCCCCCATCCTGGCCAGGAAACTCAAACAGCTAGGCTTTGACTGCGTGGGAACCTTACGCACTAACAGGCAATTTGTACCAGTTGAAATTAGCCAATTGCAAAAATCCCATATGAGGCCCGGGGAGGTTACCGGAGTTACCAGTGGAGATGTCGATCTCATGGTATGGCGGGATCAAAATCGAGTAGCGACGATCTCTACATACCATGGGAACATGGTCTCAACTGATAACGAAGGTACTACCAAACCGGTCCTCATAAGGGATTATAATATTATGATGGGAGGAGTTGATAAAAAAGATCAACTCCTCTCATCGTACCCCATAGAACGCAAGAGATGCAGAGTATGGTACAAAAAATTATTTAGAAGAATTCTAAATGTTAGTGTATTAAATAGTTACATCATTCATAAAAATCAAAACAATGGGACCTTAGACCATCGGCAGTTTAGGAAAAATTTAATTACTAGCCTACTGTCGACTAAAACCGCGGATGTGCCAAATATGGTACCACAAAAATTTGATTTGAGGTACCATTATTTGGATAACTTGCCCTTCTCGGCTACAAAAAGTAAGGGACGTCTGAGGCGGGCATGCGCAGTATGTCACAAAACAACTGTGACATTCTGTGTCGGCTGCAGCAAATCGGCGTGCCTTACTTGTTTTCGCCAACTTCACTTTTAATTATGACCAACATAATTAAAAGTGAAGTCACGCTTATAAGAGAGGCCTATGTTCAGCAGTGGACGTAAAAAAGTGCCTGTAAAGTCCTTTTTTCTAAATAAATGGTTTGATTTTGACTTTGAAGGGTATTGGAAATCCTTGGGAGAGGCCTATGTCAAGCAGTGGACTTCTTGCCGGAGAATGATCTCATAAATTTGTATCTATACGCAATATGTAACGTTATTCCGATTCCATACTTAGAATCTGTCTGTTGTAACATTCACCCTTTTGTACCATACTCTGTATCTACGCGGATGCAGCATATTTCAGCTGGTACGAATTGACCTTAACCGCAACATGTAACGTTATTCCGATTCCATACTTCGAACGTTTGTTTAGACGTTTTCTTCTCTACAGTGGTCGGTTCTGAAACGCTAGTAGTCTGTATCTTTGAACAATCATTTAATTATTATATAAATAGTACGTATCACAAAATCAAAACTATATTTAAATGTGATTTGACGTAAAAAAGTGCTTGCAAAGGCCTATTTTCTGAATAAATGCTTTGATTTGACTTTGAGAACTGTTGCTGGTTCCCTACGCGCAACATGTAACGTAATTCCGATTCCATACTTAGAACTGCTGCTGGTTCCCTATGCGCAACATTTAACGTAATTCTGATTCCATATTTAGAACTCCTGCTGGTTGTCTGTCTGTGACCGTGTGAGTGGATGTTGATAACAAATTTCGCATATTGGATATTTTGCCCCATGTTGTACATATTTTTAAAGTCTCCATCTGTATTTTTTCTTCTGCAGTAATCGGTTCTGAAGCCTAAAGTACCAATAGGATGGGCCGTATGCTTTGTTGTTTGACTGTATTCAAAAATAAGCCATTATTGGGCCTTTCGTTATTTGGAATTATAGAAACATTAATTACTGTATTTAAGTTTTTTTTATGATTTGGTTTTTTATTTTATTTTCTTAAGCACATTACAAACTCATTACATTAGTATTTAAGTTAGTTCATACATTAAATTGTCATAACCCTAAATTTTAGGGTGGGCCGTATGCTTTGTTGTTTGACTGTATTTAAAAATAAGCCATCACTGGGCCACCTGTTTCGTTATTTGAAATTATAGAAACATTAATTACTGTATTTAAGTTAGTTCATTCATTAAAGTGTCATAACCCTAAATTTTAGGGTGGGCCGTATGCTTTGTTGTTTGACTGTATTTAAAAAGAAGCCATCATTGAGCCACCTGTTTCGTTATTTGAAATTATAGAAACATTAATTACTGTATTTAAGTTAGTTCATTCATTAAAGTGTCATAACCCTAAATTTTAGGGTGGGCCGTATGCTTTGTTGTTTGACTGTATTTAAAAAGAAGCCATCATTGGGCCACCTGTTTCGTTATTTTAAATTATAGAAACATTAATTACTGTATTTAAGTTAGTTCATACATTAAAGTGTCATAACCCTAAATTTTAGGGTGGGCCGTATGCTTTGTTGTTTGACTGTATTAAAAAAAAAAGCCATCCTTGGGCTATCGGTTTCGATATTTGGAATCATAGAAACATTAATTACTGCATCTAAGTTAGTTCATAAGTACATTAAAGTGTCATAACCTTAAATTATAGGGTGGGCCGTATGCTTTGTTGTTTGACTGTATTCAAAAATAAGCCATCTCTTTTGTTATTTAGAATTATAGAATTTAAACTGACTTGAAGAATCTCTAAAATAACTCACTCATACTTCATAGGATATAAGTGGAACTGCCGCCTCCATACTAAGCTCAACTCTATGGCGTCCTTGACGGCCATTTTGTTTAGAAATTTGGATATTTTTTAATACTTTAATATTTTTTTTGGAAATGTTTTTATTTCGAAACATGTGTATTTTATTTAACGGATGCATTGTAAAATTATCCTTCTAATAGGAATTACAGTTATTTAAGAATATTACGTTGTTTTATTACTGAAAAAAAATCATATTCCGACACACTAATTTTTACCCTACTTTTGTCGTAGTTCGAAAAATACGTTCGTATTCCTTGGTATACTAACTCTAGCCTATCAACATCTGTGTTTAACTTAACGTCATAAAGCAAGCCATTATTTATACTCGGTAACAAGAGCCCATTCACAGTCCCAAGTTCTCAGAAATGAATCTGCGACAGTGGGTATATTTTTTGTCATGTACTTAAGTACCTCATGCGAAGCATGAGTGTTTCGTCGTGATAGCAAAAAAAAATTGTATGAAATGGTATAAAGTTTAAGTGTTCAACTAAAAGTTTGTTTATTTCAGAGTGAACAAAACAAAACAATAATGTTATATCATGTATAATTTCTCAGATATTTGGTAGTAAATTCACAAAACCGAAAAAAAAAAAGAATGCTACTTTCAACTTGACATTTAAAGGATAAAATCTGTCTCAATTCCAACGATCACTAGATAAGTATTTAGCTTGTTTCATTACAATTACAAAATGGTACAATACTTGCTAGGTTTTATACAAGAATATAGTTATTTTAATGTTTTTATGGCCGCGCGGAAAATTTCGCAATTTTTTTGCGATACTGCTGCCACCTGTGGCGTTAGCGCAAAAAAGGCCGCGCCACCGCAGGGGTTATAACGTATTGAGTGTCGGAGACGGATGAATCCTTGATAATAATAATGGTGGCTCGATCTCTCGACATCTTTAGAACTACTTCTTCTACTTGTATTTAAGAGCCACGCTCTTGCCAGGGGCGTGCTTTGCTTTCCATGTATCTCTTTCTTCCCATAGATTAACCTCATTATATGTTTTCACTTATAATTTTTATTAATTGGATTGTTTGAAGTATAATAAGTTATAGATGTAAGTAAATGTTCTACACAATATTGTTTAGTTATAAATAAATGAATATCAATATTTCTTTTAGAACTACTATTACATGGAAATAATGACCAAACCGAAATGAAAAGTGACTAAAAAGACGTGTTATATTATCTTTTCAGTTGGTTGCGCTTCTAATCCCACGGGATGTTTCCGTGAGGATGGTCGCAGGATCATGTGACGTCTTCAAGAACTGGACCACGATAAAGAAAAGCTACATTGAAATACTTTCCTTTAGTTTCCTTCACATAATCTATTTTAATGTATTGGCCGTGTGGTGACGGCAGAGTAGAATACTATTTGTCACCTTTCTTTTCCTTTCCCAAGGGTGTAGCAAGAGGGGACTATAAGAGAGATAGGTAACAGAGAAATGGGAAAACCACTGTACTTTTATCCCTAAAATGGAGTCGAAATGGGGAACAAACAAAAAAGTTACGAAGTTCTTGACATCTGGCTTCCACGAAGTAACATGCTGAGGCGGTCCAAGTCCGGCAGGCGTAGTAACAAGGCTACCCAAGTCGTTATCCTATAAGGATGTTAGAAACTTAGCAGAGAAAAGAGATACATCTAAAGCACTCCACCGACAAGAGCGCGGTTTTTTAATACAAGAAGAAGGTAACAGAGAACAGGCAGCAGGCAGCAGCGTCTTTTGTGCAAAGACTTTATACAATTTACTGCGACCTTAAACCCGTCTATCCAGCGAGGTGATTATGGGAAAATTCTCCTTCAATAGAAGGAATCATCCAATAGGATGTTGCCTTTAGTCCAGCAATGGCCTAATATAGCCTGTTAAAAAAGAAAACAATCCTTTTAGTCGAAATGGTAAAAAGTATCTAGTGATAGTTATGTCATAACAGTTGGAGGCGCTTTTAATTTCTCTGGACGTTTCTTTGAGAATGTCTCAGAGAGAATGAGTTACACGATCGTCTTTAAGTTCAAGTAGTTTGTTTACATTATCGATACATTATCACGTCTTAATCTCTAACGGGGCAGACAGAGCCCCGGGCCGCAAGACCCATAGGCCACGTTTAGCGTGGGCAATAAGATGGAAAAGGAGTTCAAAATAGTGAAGGATCGCTAGCCGCATCGCCTATTACCATGATTCTCGCCTATTCCCTCGATCGACTTTTACGATCTACACAGAAAAAGAAGCAGCTGGTATATTTCAAATACTGTGTCCAAGATGCGGTAGTTACTGACTGTTTTTTATATACCATTTTTACATTAAAATACTTGAGTTGAAATAATCCAATGTGAATTTTAGAAGTATCTAAGGCCAAAAACAAAAGTTATTATTGTTCCAGTTGACTGTGTTTTTAATCTCGCGGATGTTTCCGTAAGAATTGTCGCACGAGCTGCTAGCGTCTTCAAGAACTAGTTCACAGTCCGAAAAGAGAGAAATGTTAGATTGGAATCCTTTGGTAATCTAACAAAAATGAAAAGCGTGTACATCTATACTAATATTATAAAGCGGAAGAGTTTGTTTGTTTGTTTAAACGCGCTAATCTTAGGAACTCATGGTCCGATTTGAAAAATTCTTTTTGTGTTGGGTAGTCCATTTATAGAGGAAGGCTTTTTACAAGCTTTAAGCTTGCCCTGTTTGTTGTTTATTTTTTTAGGTCAAATTTCACTTCGATGAAATTTTGTATGCGAATGTAAATCAGATGACAATGCAATATTATTATAACAAGAAGCTGGTCTGATGATGAAGTCGAAATATGGCCATAGGAACCCTGTAATAAAACGATGTAACCCCATCGAGTTGGGCTTACTACATTTGTCTTCATAAGTACTTGGCCTCACAATAAAAGCTTGTACGAAAAAATATTTCCTTTTTTTTTTCAAAAAACTTATTAATTTGTGGTTATTGAATCATCTCATAAGATGATTCAAAAACCTGTCCTACAAGGGAAAATGTTACATTGGAAGTCCAAGAATTTATAGTTATTATACTAAGTTTTTAATCTCGCGGGATGTCTCCGTGAGCAAAGTTGCACGGGCTCCTGTCATGTAGCTAGATCGCTGTCCCACAAGAGATAAATATTACAATGAAAACTTTCTTTTAAATAATCCAATCCAAATTAAAACTGTCTAAGTAAAAAAAGCGCTAGTTTATCATTAAAGTTCACCGCATTTTTAGTCCCGCGGGATGTTTCTGTGATAATGGTTGTACGAGCTTTAGACATCTTCAAGAACTAGGACAGTAAATATCCGATAAAAAGAAATGCTTTCGTTTACATAATCTAATAACATATTAATAGGCGACGCGGCTAGCAACCCATCACTATTTTTATTCCTCTTTCCACCTTCTCACCTACCATCACGCTAAAAGTGGCATTTGAGTCTTGCGGCCCTGGCCTCTGTCTGCCCCATTAAGGATAAAGACGTGATATTGCATGCATGTATAATCTAATCTAAATGAAGAGTGTCTTTACCAGGCAGTGTCAGTTATTATTAGACACAGTATCCGGGCCGCTATTAAGTTCAGATTAGTACATATTTCATAAAGTTCCAATTAAAGCTACTCGTGTTTGGTATGTCATTCAAATTAGGAGCAAAGTCGTAGGATTGCCTACATTGAGCCGAAATCCGCCAGGGCCGGCTTAAGCCCGCGACACAGTCTTTGAGCCGCTATTAAATTCGGATTAGTGTACGTACGCGGAGTACCAACCCTTCCAGCCCCGTACCAAATGTCTCAAAGTTACATAATATAAACGGGGTTACTATGTATCTTCCATGCTGGCCTGGGAAAAAAAGAAAAAACTTAGAATGTACCAGCTGCATCTCTTCCCGCGCAGATCGTAAGAGCCATTTGAGGGAATGGGCGACAATGTGAACCATATTAGGTACACACGAACGAAATTAGTCAGTCACTATAGCCGAAAACGGCCAGGGATAATATATATATTAGGTAATAAGCAATGCGGCTAGCAACCCATCACTGTGATGATTCTTTTTTCACCTCACGCACCATCACGCTAAAAGTGGCGTTTTAATTTTGCGGCCCAGGATTCTGTTTGCTTAGAGTCACAAGACCTAAAATTCTCTTTCTAATAGGGCTTAGGGATAAAAATGTAATAGTGTATGTATATTTTTGAGGTTATGTATAAAATTATTAATATGCACCAATTCATTTTTTATAGCAAAATATTCATTATATATATATCAAATATTATAAATGAATATTTTTATTTTAAATAGCATCATTACAAAAATATTCACAGATTTGGAAATATTTTTTACCTAGAACCTAGCCTAGAACGCATTTGACCCGTCAGCGGACACCAAACTATGCATCGCAGTCCCAACTTGTTTGATCAGTTTAAAATTCGCAGCGCTGGTACCTAACCCTCGCTCGGAGCGAAGTCAACGTATTTATATCGTGTAATTACATTTGTGGCATTTATTTAATTTCATCCTCGTCAAAGGATTTTAACGTTTGATCTCTTATTCATTAAAATTACGATTTGTTTGTGGTTTTTAAAATTGTTCTTATTTTTTTAATTCTTTTGATGCAATCTATTTCATGTGTTTTTTTTTTAAGATTTTCACATTTTGAATTTTATTTTTTTATTACAACGTCTCATGGAATGTCGTAGAATAATAATGAGAAGATTAAAATCAACATCACATCATGAGTTTTAGAGCATTAAAAACTTATATCACACCTCACACTTCTGTTTCAGCGTCTATAGGTATAAAAGAGTATCCACCACACGGTTGACACTATTAAATACAAAGCTACTTGCATGTAAAAATGTTTTACTTTTTTATTTATTTGTTTTTAAGGGGAACTAACAGCTATTACAATACAAAGCAAATGTGTAATACCTAGGTAAATTAAGGCGGCTTTTACAGCTCTGCGGATCAAATCATAATTACAGTAGATATTGTCATGTTCATTGTGTTAAAAATGTAAAACAATGGCAATAAGAACAAAAGGCTGTGCCCCAACGCCCCGGGCAAACACGTAAGTATAGTTGCTCCACGCCGCTTCCGAATGGAAAAAAGGCATCGATCCGCCCCGGGCCCGGCGAGCTACTCATGGTTACACAAACTTATTGCAAATGTAAAAAAAATCTCTTTGGTTTGTAAAAATAGCAGAGATAAGGGATTGGCTTATTGTTCTTTGAAAAATAGGATGAATTTGGGGAAAAGTCAATTTGACTTTCAATGTTTTACAATATATTTATTTGTAGAATTCAAAATTTTGAATCATGCAAGAAAGTCTTTCAAATGTGAATCTAGGTACTGTGAATAATCATTTATTGCTCAGCTCATACCTTATCTATACTAATATTATAAAGCTGAAGAGTTTGTTTGTTTGTTTGTTTGTTTGTTTGTTTGTTTGTTTGTTTGTTTGTTTGTTTGAACGCGCTAATCTCCGAAACTACTGGTTCGAATTGAATAATTCTTTTTGTGTTGGATAGTCCAGTTATCGAGGTAGGCTATAGGCTATATAACATCACGCTACGACCAATAGGAGCAAAGATATAGTGGTAAATGTGTAAAAAACGGGAGAAATTATTTCATCTTTGAAGCCTTCCGTTGCGTGCGCCGTGAAAACGGTTCAAGATACACAAAAAATATGTATTAAAGAATAATAGCTCTTTTAATGATCTAAAAAACAGTCCGCGATAGTATATGTCTATCTTTTAAGATTAACTCACAAAAACCGTTTTTATGGTACCTAATTTGGTCGAAATAATTTGTTTAAGTTGTATCAACATAATAATATTAATCTTTATTCAAATAAATATGTTGTTGGTTAAGAGTACTTCATCTATACTAATATTATAAAGCGGAAGAGTTTGTTTGTTTGTTTGTTTGTTTAAACGCGCTAATCTCAGGAACTAATGGTCCGATTTGAAAAATTTCTTTTTTTTTTGGGTAGTCCATTTATAGAAGAAGGCTTTAGGCTATATAACATTACGTTCCGACAACCACGCGAACGAAGTCGAGGGCACAGCTAGTGTAATATAAATTTCTATAATCAGCCATAAAATATCAGCATTATAAAATTTATCAGAGAAAACGCAAAAATTTTGATTGTTAGATAGACATCCTGTTCATATTCGTAGACTGGTTGTAAGTTACTTCACGTAGAATAAATTATTATAAAGATGAAATCTAGCAAATAACTTTTGTTTCACCTACGGTCTGGATTTCGTCTAATATTGGCGCAAAAAGGTACTTACAATTGAAACAAAAAATATATAAAGCTGAAAAAATAAAGATACTTGTTTGTCAAGGTACCATATTATTATATGTATATTAGGTATAGAAGCTACGAAGGAACAGATGAAAATTAATGCATAGCGGTGAAACACATAACCCTCGTTTTGGCTTCGCCGTAGCCGGATAACAAAAAACGCCAATCAGCCAAAAATGTCACTATTATAAAAGTAACTCTTGCCCTCGATGGTCCGGGTGAGCAATGTGCCGGGCCGGATAAACTCTTGTATCCGGGTCATGTGACAAACGAGCCTGCCCTAATAGCGCCACTACACGAAAACATCGTTACATTATGCGAGGAATATTGTCAAGCAGACGGAGTTGGTGGAGAAAAAGGTTTTAAAAGAAACAAATTGTAGAATAAATTGTAATTTGGATGGAATTGATTCCAAATACAGAACCAGGTTCTTTAAAATGGGAGTAAAAAGAGGCCTGTTCTGGGTGAGTCAGTGTTACTCTGATGTTAATAGGATTAAGTAACCCACTTCCCATATACCTGTTTATTTGCTCAGACTTCTAGAACAGAATCCGGTCGGTCATAACGCACAAAATTTTGCATGGAAAAATCAATTTTAGTGACTCCGTGTTTCAAAAATATCATCCCTGCACTTTTACAAAATTTTCTTTTCTGATTATGACCTCTTACTGCGCCCTCATAATTTTAACTCTGTCTAAAGCCAATTCTAATAGGAGTTGGCTTCAGACAGAGAAAGATAGAAGAGGTTGATTGCGCCGCAGAGCTTAGTTTTCTTTAATAAGATAAAGAAGTCTATTTCTTCACCTCTCCACTTCCCACTCCAAATCAGTATAAGCAAATATTGCAGGCTCTGAAAGTAAACAGCTGTCTGCAACCGATCGTGTTGTTTACTCGCGTTAAGTCGCGATCATCGCAGATTTACCGCCGTCGCCACCTGATATATGGTAACGGCGCTTCGGAGAGATAAATCGTGACGTCATCACTTCCGCGCCGCATTGTTTTTGCAAGCTCTTTGCCAAACTCGTAAACAATAACTTGCGTTAACTTGGCTACGATACAGTGCTCGGCATTTGCTCTGATGGTAATGTTTTTCTATGTTTTCGGTCTACTGCTTGACTAAAACCAAAAGTCTACCCCTATAAAGGGATGTTCGTAATCACTACGCCGATCACGCGGGTTGGAGATCGCAGTACTATTAGATTGCTTAAAATTGTTCCACTAAGGACAGTGTTTTTGACTGTTACCTATACTTCCTTTAGTGTCCTTCCACGATATCCTTAGGAGACGAAATAATCATTCGTCATCATCATCATTTCAGCTGCATAACATCCACTGCTGGACATAGGCCTCTCTCAAGGATTTCCAAAATAAGCGATCCAGAGCGGCCTGCATCCATTCGAGAACCTTTTTGCCCCATCGGCCACCGGTTCGTTACGCTATGAGGTGGCCAGGTCAGTAGACTTTTATTCTCCTACGAATTTACTAATTTCTGATTCGATCATGTAGAGAAACACCGAGCATAGCCCTCTCCAAAGCGCGCTAAGCGACCTTGAACCTTCTGATGAGACCCATAGTAAGGGACCACGTTTTAAAATCATAACTCATCACTGGTAACACATATTGAATATATACTTCCGTCTTGAGGCACTGAGATATTTTGGACGAGTCGGATTTGTCGATAGACCACTTTCCCGAAGCTGGAACTTCCTGCCTGTATCTATTGGCCTAGGTAGATATATTGGTCTACAACTTCTAGGGTGGAGCTCCCAACAGAAACAGGTAGAGGCGTAACCGAGACATTCGACATTTGAGGAGGATTTTGACAAATGAGGAGAGGAAATGAGTGGTAACAAATTGTATTGTACGCTGCCGTCGCCACACAGCCAGCTTGACGACGAGTGTACCTCTGAAGATACAGGAAAATCGTATTCAGCCTGGAATCCCAAAAATGTAGACAATGTGATCATAACAATGGTTCACAATCCACATAACACTAGCAACGATGGTGTTTTTATGGCGGCGGTTTGTCCCGCCTCCATAACGTGGATTTATTTCGCGCACGCACGACACCGGCACCATAGTATAAAATATATAAATAATCTGCTTCTTTTCATTGTATCGCGTTTGCATTTCATAGTTTAATTTTCAGTAGTGTGGCTTTGTTGCTTCTAAACCTGGAGGGTGCTTGCAACAACCGGGTAACCCACCTAATAAAATTCTATTTCTTTTTCTGCTTACTTAACCTACCTAGTTAAACTTAACCTAAAAGACCTCAGTACTATAGTCTAGGACAAAACTTATAATTACCTATTACACATTTTAAGAGTATACTACTCAACAATATAAGTAGTGTGTCTTGTCAGTAGTAGTAGTAGTAGTAGTAGTAGGTCAAATCATACAACGTACCTACAATCCGCTACTATTGATGTGTTAGATTTAAACACTATTTACCTAAGTTAGTACTTCATTCAATTTCTATTTAATATTTAAATAAATAGAAATTATTATAGTTGATAAAATATTCGAATTGATCGTAAAATGTATTTTAGTTAGGCCAATGATAAATATAGTATTTATAAAACCTTAGGCTTTATAAATAGATATAGTTAGAAGGTATTCCAGATTATAAATAAATCTTACAGAGTAGAATTTTGTCAATACGATTCAATTCAATAAATAAATAGCACCAATAATTTAGCTTCCAAAGAAACCAAATATTCACAACCAATATTTTCTTTAATTAGAAGTATTCTAATACCTTCTAGGTATTTTGTATGGAGAATTTATCAGTTCCACATGCCTTTTCCATGTATGAAAGAACTGTTTAATATCATTGATATTAAAATAATATAGTAGAAAATGATCAAAGCAAGATATATAATCTGCTATCTTTATAATAGTTGAATAGGTAAATGGTTAAGTATGCTTTACTAAAACCATAGATTAGTCTCCGAAGAAACTAAAAATATAAATATATAATTGTTTCGAACAACTAAGTTCCTCTGAAGAAATAGTATCAATTCAACATGAATTTTCCATGTTTGAAAGATCAAATTATAATAGGTAGGACACTCTTAATCAGAATGCTAAGTTATAAGTCGTAAGACTTAGTTAATTCAGCGGACATAAATCAAACATGTCATGGATTTGCCTTGACTCAAAAGCAGTTCGGATAATTCCAAAATTGTTGGTTTTCTCATATAAATCCTTTTAACCAAGGACACATTCCAAACATGATTTCTACATGTGCTAAGGAACGTATTGATAAATAAATCTAGATTTTCCCGAACAGGTCTGCATCTTCACAAACGAAGTATGGCCTTATTCTCGTGAATCAACATTGAGATAAAAAGCCAGGGCTTGCTTTGCATCACCCAATATGTGAGACTACATTTCCCATCCAGTCAAATCCAAATAAATGATAAAATAATTCAGACTTTTCCGACTTGATTTGCACCATCACAAACGAAGAATATGGCCTTTCTCTTGTGCTTTTGCATAAAGATAATTAGCCAGGGCTTGCTTTGCATCACCCAATAATTATGACAGTACATTTCTCATCCAGATAAGTCCAAACAAATAATTGATGAAGTAATTCAGATTTATCCGAATTCATGTCTCAGCATTTCCAAGACAAATTAAATTGTTCCACTGAACAAACTAGAAATTGTTCATAGTTTATGAACATAAATTGATTAAAGTTATTGAACAATAATTGGAGTTTTGTTCTATTGAACAAATCAATCATATTTCATAGTTAATGAAGATATTTTTGTTAAAGTTATTTTACACTAACTGTTGGCATAGTTAATGTAATTCCTAGTCTAACCTAACGGTCCCTAAATTCCCTAAAGCTAAAGCTACTTGTGTAAAAGACTACCCCATTCCCACTAAATGTGTGTGTGTGTGTTGGAATTGATTCCGGTGTAAGAATCAATTCTAGTGTACCTAGGTATCGAACAGACTCCGGTGTAAGAGAAAGTTCCCTAAAGCTAAAGCTAAAAGTTTTGAGAGAGTTTCTCTCGCCCTGAGCTATAATTTACCTGCCTACAAATCCTAATTTGAGAATCCTACTCTAGTGTGTGGTGGAATTAGAACTAAACTGTCCTTTTTCCCCTAGCTGCTAACGACTTCGCAGAGTGGCCTGGGTCAGCCGACCTACCTATCGCCCGTCGGTTCCAATCTATAACTCCATAGGGAAGGGGGAGTCTAGACTGGTCTAATACTAACCAAGCTAATTGGATAATTCTAGCAACCAATTCTTGCAGCACTAAAACGGATTCACAACCCATCGACTTTCGGATCATCGTCTAATTAGGACTGCCAGTTCAGATTGCTAGAACCAGTAGCTAACACAGAATTGTTTTTGAAACAAACCAATCCTGATAGACCCACTACAAATCTGGAAATTTTACCTAGAATTTCTATTTCTTTAGAGAGCCCTCAGGTTAGCGAGACCAAAGGAAATAGAAATTAACGATGAGTTTGACCATTAAACCCCATAGAGAAACAAAATTCAAAATATTAAAATTCAAATATTATTTACACCAAAATCCTTGACATCAAAAGACGAAATTGAACGACATAGAATCTCTGAAAATTCACTGCCGAGCACCTCACCTCTTGAAATCAAAACGATTGGCACTGATTTTAAACCAAAACTATTAATTAAACTTATTAAAATTTACTAGGGACAAACTAAATTATTTATTAATAACAAAAATTCAAACAATCTAAGATTTTAATTTCGGAATACATTTTACCATTATATTCCTAATTAAAACCAATCAAGTGACACCGCGAGAAAGATAAAGCGACATATTTTGTCAAACTCTCGTTTCCCCACACTTTTTCTTCAAACGACTTCTTCTTTTCTTGAGTTAAAAATATTACATCGACGTAAAAATCTCCATCTCCCTACAGAACGTTTGCACGCCCCGGCTGCCCGATGATGAATACCCCTTCGTCTCCCGTCTACCAGTCCCGTTGAAAGGAACCTTACCCCGAAATGAGAATGCCATCATAAAACTGCATTCAAACTTAGTTGTATACATACATTGCCTGTTCTAAAGTGAACAAACGAAACTATGTTCTTACAAAACTAGCAATGCATACAAAACCAGAACTCGAACCCAACAAGCTCGCTATCCGCTTAGTCCCGCCTCAAACCAATTCCAGGTAGTTTGTAAAAACAATGACGTAACCAGTCCTAGGCAACATCAGTTTGGGTGATCGAATGTAGATTTTTAATAAATTTATTATGTTTTTTTTGTAAATTGATAAATCAAATCTAGATATGTCTAGATAAAAGTTTTTAAATTTATTTTCACTTCATATAAAATTATATGAATAGTGAAACATTAATGATTAATGGATAAAATAAAGATATTTACCCATCATTTTGACAAAGTAAAGATATATTAAAATATATCTAAATAATAGTTTATTAGAAAGTATATAAATGTAAAAATTAAAGGAGTTTATATATGATTTCACATACAAAACCATACCAGATTATAGTGCAACAAATGTTACATTGATAAATAATAATAAAATATCTATCTTTATTCTATTTCTGTAAACAGAAATACTTTCTTCTCCATCTAATCATATTCCCAGTCGCATCCTCAGCTATGCTGCTTCGGAGCTCGTGTTAGTTTCGTCCTAGCGATAACAAACCACGTCATGTGCGCCGGAGTTCGACTTTCACGTTCTTAACCCAACGACTTGACAGAGCCCTGTCCATTTTCTTTTAACTAATGAAGTTAGATGCCAACCTTGTATGTAATATTTATGTAATAGATTTATAGAAGACCATACACAGTGTTGTATGAAAATAAATAGAATAATTGATTACAATATAGCATAATTTCCTTCTTTTATTTTGGCAAAGGAAAAATACTAAGAAACTCAGTGTAAACTGACCATTACAAACAAATTATGTATAAACTTTATAGTTATTTCAAAACATAACGAAAGTTTGTTTTGTTTTGATTTTTCTTTGCTGAGGATCGAACTCAGACAATCTAGAATTTTTATCTGTGACCTAGATTTAATTAACATAATCTTGTACAAAATTCTTTGTACTTTATTTATTTATTTTGATTTCTCTCTTCATCCTAGCGTCCATCATTACATCAAACATGATCCTTGGGTCCCACGGCCATGGACTCTGTCCATCTCGTCAAGGATAAAGACGTGATAATGATTTCTTATCATTTTCTATACAAAATTGAACTCAGATGATTTTTGAAATTATGTATGACCATACATACATACATCATAAATATTGCAATTTAATTTAAAATATAGTGAAATTATATAAACAAACGGATGGTCTATAAATAGACTCAAAATTGTGAACGATTACAAATTCTTTTCACATAGTAATAATTTACTCTGCGCCCACTAAACTTGCAATCTGGCGAATTGTTTGTTTTAGTTTTTTTTTTGTGCTTCGCCGCCTCCATTAAAAACAATGTTTATGACTTTGAAAAGGGACAGCCCAAACGTTAGAATAGGACGGAGCTACGGTAAATTTTTTGCTTATTCGATAAACAGTTCCTGGGAACGAGTGAACAATGAATCTTTGACTAAGAGGAAGGACAAGGAGTTATTGAATCGAATTCCAGCTTTATATGTGATAAAAATTATTTGAGAATGGAATTAACGAATGCGAATTTGCGAATCGTTACATGCTTTTCGGATTTTTCTTCTCTAATTATGTTATGCATATCAAGGGTAACCCAAGGATGCCGATGATCATACTAATTGGACAAGAAAACCTCGGACCCATTAAAATGATTTGACTTGACATCAACTCGCCTTCATACTTTTGAAATATGACTTCTATTTTTCTGCTTTCTAAAGGCTATGTTTTAAAAACCTTCTAAATATAAAGCTTTTACCTAGATGTAGAAAATGAGATCTGAATCGCCTAAGAAAAAGGGATGAAACTGGTTTAGAAAAGTATTAGGTATTTTATTTAGTGCGTCAGTAGATTGTACAAAATTAATGAGCCCATACTTTTCGGTTTATCAAATTAGTAAAATTTAAAAAAGTTTCAGCGCATTGAAGTTCCATAGTGTTTAGGGCTGTGACGTCACCGCCTTGTAAAAATCCTACGAGACCGAGACGTCATGAGAAATTTAAAGTATCTTAGTCATTATTTGTACAAAATAAAAAATACGTGTACAATAATTTTTAGTAATCTATCTAATAGGCCCAACATGTTCTTTCAGTCCACACAAAAAAAGAGGTGAAAAAGTCTACTAACGTCAAGAGGATCATTCAAATTCTGAATTCTTTCCGGACCTAGCCTTCTGTACAAATTGACCTGTGTCGTAATGTTTGTTTTTCACGGTGTGAAGATCGAGAAAAAATGTGTTTGATATACCACTGTATATGCGACAGAATCTAGGGCAATATCGCTGTGAACTGGTTTTGTTCATTTTAACCTCTACTATAAAGGGAGTTATAAAGAAGATTACATATTATTACGACGTTACTTAAACTTGTGTTAACGAACTTAACACCGATAGAAACACTCGTAATTTTTGTTTTTACAGAAACACCATTACGTCTTTACCCCTAACGGGGTAGACAGCCCAGGGCAGGGCCGTAAAACCAAAAGGCACGTTTAGTTCACTGATAGGCGTGAAGATAGAAAATAGAATTTAAATAGTTTCGTTTTTACTATTGTAAAAAATACAAAGACTAAGGCAACTTGTTTTATTTTAAAAATGCTTTTATTATTGCAAAAATATTCAACAATCATAGAGTAGAAAAGCGTGCTGCGTGGAACTGAGTCAATATAATTTTATTTAAAATATTTTATTATTACAAAAATAGTTAGCAATCCTAGAAAAGCTGCACCGGGAAGAATGGACGACAATATTAGTTTGCAAAGTCATCTGGCCGCGGCGGGAATGCTATTTCTTATGATATTAAAACCGCTGAGATGTTTAAGATTATAAAATGGCACACAAATTACCTACTTTAAAATATCGCGTTGCATAATTATTAAGTAATATACACGGCAATTAACGCGAAATGTACCTTATTATGCTCACGTTAGGCGATTGAAATTCAGTAATTAAAACAATTTCAATCGGTAAGACGACGTGATACTGGCAGTAAATAATAGATAAATAAAGAAAAATAAAACTGATTGAGCTATTCCCAAAGTAAGCTTTGACTTGTGTACTAACTCAACTAACTAATCCTGACTCAGCGATAGTGTATTTTATAATAAAGGTCGTCATAGTTGTCGTAGCCTATCAATTTAAAGTTCAGTCTTTAAAACGGCGACACAAGAATATTTTTATGCGCGGTCTCCAAACGATTCAGAAAATCCTGATCAAAATTGAATATTTCAACTTAATAATTAACTTCCATTATTTTCTAAGATATAAAAGAAGGCCTATTTAGATAACACTTTGCTCGTATAAATTAAAAGCCTGAAATTAAATCTGCAAAGTTTCGACTACCTAGATAAGTTGAGTCAAGTTCATCCTAATTAAGCTGGAAGCTGTAACTGTAGGTATTCATAGCGACGGTATCTCCGAGATAATAAGGGTTGGAACCGAAGACCAACTGATGAACTAGACAGTACAAGTTTCATTTTAGATTTTCGAGGCGTGTTTGCACAAAAATTAGGCAAAAATTATACTTGAAAGTTAAATACTTTACACATTAATGATTGAATCGAAAAAAAAATATTTAACCCCTGAATGTTTTAATAAACCTAGTCAAGATTGTACATAATACCCCACACTATGAGGTAAACGATGAAAGATATATAATTTATTTATAGGGTAGGGTAGAGGTACCTACCCTAAAAGAGTATTTGTCAACATTTTATTTTACCTCTTTGTTGGCAAATAACCCATTCGAAATAACAGCTTCCTAGTACTAATAGCCTCTGAGCTAAACCACAGCCGGACAGAAAGACGAACATAGCGAATTTATAAAGATTCCTTAGCTGGACTTCGGAACTCTAAAAAGTTTAAAATTAACAGCACGGGAAGATAAGCATCTGGTACATTCTAAGTTTTTTCTGTTCTTCCAGATCAGCATAAAAGATATTGGCTTATCAAATAACGAATATCTTTGTTTAGTTGAGGTTTACTTTATCTTAGAAGTCAAATAAGCAAAAAAAATTGGTCACAGCGCTGTCTATTCTTGTGATGTTCTGCAGGGCGCGGGAAAGCAATTAAAATGATTGCGGCGAATCCTGCACTCACTAACTTTGACTCAGCTTAGCGGTCGAATAGATTGCCTATGAATTTATCGCACTTACTCTTGTCTACACTACGACGGCATTCAGGCTGGTATCATTTTTCTTTCGTTTTCTTACATTGTTTAAAACTTAAATACGTAATCACAAGATTACAAGATACAAGTAGTCGAATATAAAAGAACTTGAAAGTTCTACATAAAAGATAACCTATCTTTTCATAAATTCATCATAAGGTAATTCAAAGTTTTCTTTTAAATTTTAATTAACATATGGGTGTAAAAATTACATTGTAAGTATAATGTATAAAAATGATGTCCCTATTCTGATTCATCACAGTTCCGAATTGGGATATTTTTCGCTTATTCGCTCGAAACAAAGGAATCGAAAATCCTTTCCAAATAAAAACAGCA
Organism: Acrobasis repandana; assembly: GCA_963576875.1. Classification (NCBI taxonomy): domain Eukaryota; kingdom Metazoa; phylum Arthropoda; class Insecta; order Lepidoptera; family Pyralidae; genus Acrobasis; species Acrobasis repandana. Next base: position 310,455 of record OY756230.1, on the reverse strand, counting down.
CATATCCCGCGTAGCCACAAAGCCAAATCATCTCAAAGGTTATTGCGCATCGTGTAGATATTAATAACCTCCCTTGCATTGCTATATGTACCTTTGTAGTTTTGGAACACGAACTTTAGAAATAAATGGAATATTCCAAATAAAAATTACACCTATCCCGTCCTAGCCACACAGCTAAATCATTCCAAAGTTATTGCCATCGTCTTGCATTGCTACATGTAGGTATGCAGTTCGGTACACGTAGCAGAAACTTAAATTGAGTACTCCATGACACAAATCGAGGCAGAAAAATCAGTCAGATGGGTTTTGGTACATCTCTGTAGTGAATAGACGTCCCGAGTTCAAGTCCCATTCACATAAAAATAATTTGTCTTTAATTAATGAGGCATAAAATATAATTAAGGGAGAAGGGGTGCCTGAAAAACAGCATTAACACGATGCACTCCTTTGCCTGTGGTGCTTTTATAATTAAGATTAAATTGTCTTACCCATATGATCTATATATACTAGTATATGGCAAAAAAGGTTTTTTTACTTTTCCTTTACTTTTTAAAAGCTTCTGTTACGGGTAACTAACTATTATATAATTTTGTTTCTATTGTATTTAATTGAGGCTACACTTTTATGCTCTCAAAAAAAAACAGCATATTTTTTTAATGTGAAATTTGAGTACGTTTGGGAAAGATTTGTTTTTCCTGTTTTTGTTTAAGTTCATAAACTTTAACATGTTTTTGAAATCTCCATTGGTTTCTCGTCTCCCCGTGAGCCGCGGTGTTGTATGCTCAAATTGTTCACTTTGTAAAATTCCAATCGCGTGTTTTCACAGGCGCAGCGGGCCGTGCAACGCGCCCGTCCAGTACGCACTGTTCTCGAAAACTTGGCGGGCATGAGGTGTTTCATAAAAAAATCGTAAATAAATAATGAATATAGGTTATTTTACAACAAATTCAAACATTGTGCAATACGATTTAATGATTTTAAAAATGATCGATTAGAAACAATCTGTACCTAGAGCACAGCGGTTTCTTGCAAGCTTGCTCAGGTCGTCTTACCATCTAGCTAGTAAGTAGGTGGATGTCCTACGCTAACAGGACTAACTTTGTTACTAGGTTTAAACCATAACCCGCCCAAATCAAGTTGACATCTAGTATTATCACGCTATCTCACCTGTCAATGTCAACTTCATTTGGGCGGATAATGGTTTAAACCTAGTAACAAAGTTAGTCCTGTTTTTATAATAAGACGGTTTCAGTCCAACAGCCAAAATGTTAACATTTTTATAAAAATTACATGTGATTTTAAATGTTTGAATGACTAAAATGTCTATAAAATGTTATGTCACATGTACTCGACAACAACACAATGCCAGAACATAGTCGCAATATTGCAAATTGCACAACTCCGCAACTCTACTCATCTGCGACACTAATGTCGTCACTATGTCTCCATTTTTATCTAGTTTGTGCAGCGGCGGATGCCACGCTCATTATTTTTCGATAATCCTTCCTTGTTACAAGTTATTTCAAAACTTGTTTGGTCTAAACTCTATTTTGCAGTTGCATGTATTTTGCACGATTAGTTACTATTTTTAGTTAAACCATACAATTCCTAAACAGATGTTTTTAAAACAGATGTAGAGTGAATAGGCGAAAATGGGGTTTTTAAGATGCAACTAGAAACCTTTCACCTTCTGCCCACCATCACGCTAAAGCTGGACTTTAGGTCTCTGTCTGCTTAGAGCCGCAAGAACGAAAATTTTTTGAGCTAAAAGACATATGTTATTTTTCACCGGAAGCAATTTCTTTAAAAAATGACCGTATATGATTAGAAACTCAGAGGTACAAGTCGTGCCTGGTGAGGATCGAACTTGTACCTCACTGACGTACAACCAGTGCCTTAACCGGTAGGCTACCACCGCTTCATCATTTCAGTCGCATAGCGTCCACTGCTGGACATAGGCCGCTCCCAAGGTTTTCCAAAATGACCGATATAGAGCGGCCTGCACCCAGCGCTTCAGCGACCTTGGTCAGGTCGTCTGACCACAACCGCTTCAGTTGTACGTTACTAAAATCGTTAAAATGTAAAGTGCGTATGCCCTAGTGCGTTATTATTGCGGTAACAAGCGAGCAATCAGAGCGGAGTTTCGTAAAAACAAACGCTTCATGCGCTGGTGAATGCCGGCACCGCGCCGTGCAGTCGAGCTCGCGGTAGCCTTTACAGGTAGCCTTTACAGCCTAGCAAACACAAATTGTTTTTGTACCCCTTAGCTTTACTGAAATCTTGAAAGATCAGAATCACTAATAAAACACAAAAACGGAAGAAAAAATATTATTTTTTATGTAAAAAAACATTCTAAGTTTTAAAGAATTTATTCTCATAAAAAGATTACAATAAATCCACTTACATGAGATTTTTTTTTACATAGGTACTTAACTAAAAATCAGTCACCGTATTTCGATACAGGTAGATTGGTTATACGTATATATAAATATAAATATTCCAGAAGCACAAAGAAACCATTAAAATCCCAACATAGCCACCATAATAACCACATTTTGATTTGACGTCAACATTTGTGCAAAACAAAGTGAAGACATTATAAATATCGAATAAAGATATTTTGAATTGAATTGAATTATTTTTTTTTTCTAGTAAATTGTGCAGTTTTGAATAATGTAATCACGTAGCTGGGACTTAAAGCAGGGTAAAGAGTCTACATTTCTGATATTTGAAGGTAATTTGTTGAAGAAGCGCGCACCCTCAAAGGTAATGCTTCTTTCTGCAAGTTTAGTACGGACTTTCGGCAACACAAGCAAACTTGGTCGACGTAATTTGCGTTTGTAAACTTGTGATATTTTTGTAGGATTTTTTTTGGTAGTTTTCTACCTCCATAAATATGATAAACACAAACAAATATCGACCCCGAGTTCCCAGCGCTCTGTCACTTCCTGGTCCCAGCAGCAGTGGCTTGGTGACACAGAGCAGGGGTTCGACAGGTAATCCCTGGGAGTTGACTAACTGCAAGAAACCACTATATATTGCCACATATAATGCAAACACATAAATATCGGATGACCGCTTCATAGAATTAGAAACCGAACTGGAGAGAATAAAGTGGGATGTACTTGGACTCTGTAAAGTTCGCAGACAAGGTGAAACACTTATTACTTTGCCCTCTGGAGTCGCTTTTTACTACAAAGAAGGTGAAAGAAAGGGACAAGGCGGGATTGGATTCTTAATCAAAAAACAGCACAAAGGCAATATTGTCGAGGTTACCAGTGTATCTAATAGAGTAGCATATCTTAAGCTTAGGCTCTCCTCTAAATACTCTTTGGCAATAATACAAGCGTACTCTCCTACCACCAACAAGAAACTGTATACCACTGAAGATGTTGAAAAGTTTTACGAGGATATAACAAAGGCCAAGATCGCCTGTAACTTACACTTCAACCTCATTATAGGAGACTTTAACGCAAGAGTAGGTGCTAAAGAATCAGAACTTGAAACCTGTATTGGGAGTTTTGGGCTTGGGCCAAGAAATGAAAGAGGTAAAATGTTAATGAATTTCATCTCTTACACAACCTATACTGCATGAACACCTTCTTCCAAAAGAAACCTCAACAAAAATGGACTTGGAAACATCCGGATGGCTACTTAAATGAGTACGATTACATTATAAGCGACCAGAAGTTCATTATAAAAGACGTCTCTGTGCTGAACAAATTTAATACAGGCAGCGATCACCGCCTCGTGCGTGCGACAGTACACGCTATCGAACAAAATAAAATAGTAGAAATCATAAGAGACAACCATCCGGAATACGTAGTTTCGATCGATAAAAACATCAAAGATGCAACAACTTTACACAATATGGATATCGAAGAGCTACACGAACATATCACCGGTGCAATGACTAATGCCCCAAAAGAGATCACGCCGAGTACTGTCATTAATACAAAACCTCAAAAACTGTCTAAAGTAACGCTAGAACTGATGCAAAAGAGGAGACAGTTAAGAGCGAACAATATTAAAAATGGACATATCTACTAGACCTGCAAAGCGAAATTCGTAAGAAAACGAAAGAAGATCTTCAAAACTACCAGAGAAAACAATCATCAGGGCCTTAGAACTCAACACAAACAAAAGGGTTTTCCAAACAAAACTCAGTCAAGGTAGAAAGGAAATATTTCAGTTGTTTAATGACAAAAATGAGGTAGTGTCCAATAGAGAACAACTTCTGGACTTAACGAGATCATATTACGAGCGTTTATACAAAAGTACGGTATGTGATTCGACAGAAGTCCAGAAACCAGAGACCCGCCTACCAGTCAAAAACGTTGGCTCAGAAGACATCCCCGATGTGTTAGTAGATGAGATCCAGTTTGCACTTTAGCAGATGAAAAACAAGAAATCACCAGGTGAAGACAAAATTCTGCCTGAGATGTTGAAAATGGGACCAGATAGTCTTTTGAACGCTCTTGCCATCTTGTTTACAAAGTGAATTCTGGATTGCTATGTGCCGAAGTCATGGAATAATGCCATTATTACTCTGCTTCATAAAAAGGGAGACATACGAAAGCTGGATAATTACAGGCCAATAAGTCTCCTTTCTCATATCTACAAGCTTTTTACAAGAGTCATCGTCGACCGACTCCGTTAGAAGCTAGATGACTACCAACCTTGTGAGCAGACTGGATTCCGTTCTGGATTCGAAACAAACGATCATCTGCAAACACTGAAGATCGTGATTAAAAAGGGCCACGAGTACCGAATTCCACTTGTTGTCGACTACGAGAAAGCTTTTGATTCTGTAGAATGCTGGGCAGTTGAAAAATCTCTCGCGGACTGCAGAATTGATGAAAGGTATATAAAACTCCTCAAACACCTACAGGAAAATAGCATTCCAAATTGAACGTGGAGTCCGCCAGAGTGATACCATATCACCTAAATTGTTTACCGCGGCTCTAGAAAACGCATTCCGAAAACTAGAATGGAAAGATAAGGAGCTGATTATAAATGGAGAAAGGTTGAACAACCTAAGGTTCGCAGATGACATTATCCTCGTGTCCGATAACATGGACGATATGAAGGTTATGATCGACGAATTACAAAAAGAGTCTGCCAAAATTGGTTTAAAAATGAACACCTCAAAGACCAAATTATGACAAACCACCCTGAGGCAGTATTCCATCAGATGCCTGCTGAAGTCGTCGACCATTACATCTATCTAGGACACAAGCTAACCTTAGGCCTGCAAAATCAAACCGCAGAGGTCGACAGGCGTATACAGCAGGCGTGGTATGGAGCTTTCGGAGCAAATAAGCAGATTCTCCGATCATGGAACATCCCACAAAAGTTGAAAAGTAAAGTTTTTGACCAATGTGTCCTGCCAGTATTCACCTATGGAATAGAAACGACTACCTTGACAATGAAATCTGAAGAAAAACTCAGAGTTGCTCAGTGAGCAATGGAGAGAGCAATGTTAGGAATAACATTGCTCGATCACATACGAAACGAGGTGATTTGAAGGAGGACCAAAGTCAGGGACGTTGTTGAAACTATAAAAAGACAGAATGGAAGTGGGCAGGACACATAGCGAGATTGGACGCAAATCGATGGACCAGAAGGGTAATGGAGTGGCGACCATGGGCCAATAAGCGAGGTAGAGGACACCCAGCAATGCGTTGGGTAGACGATATTAAGCGTCACGCAGGCCGCAAATGGATGCAGGTGGCAACGTAGAGACGCAAATGGAATGATATGGAGGAGGCCTATGTCCTGAAAAGGATAACATAGAGGCTGCTATTGATGGATGGATGGATTTTTTTGTAAAAGATAAATTAGTGTGGATGGTTTTATTAATGATCTTCTTAATTGAAATACAAGTGTTGTATAAGTAAAGTTGTCTAATGCTCATTAATTTTGTCTCCTCAAAAATTTTACAAGTTGAAGTTAAGTATGGGTAGCAGAATAGTGCCTTGATTACCTTATTTTGAGCTCTTTGTTGTTCTTTCTTGTTCTTGGCGGTGATGCTACCCCATATTTCTATTTAATATAATAGATGTGATTTTTATTTTATTTTATTTTAAAGGCACACAAACAGATTACAGACAATACAGAGTAAAATAAAAACACATACAGAACAAAAACTAGTCAGTAATCCACTACAGTGTACACAGCATGACAATGTAAATGAAAAAAAGCAAGTAAGATATTACAATTTTTTTTTTCTTTACAATATATGACAGTGTAGGTAAGTAAGTTTATATTAATGATTTTCATTAAGCTAACAAATTAAATGAAGCAAAATGATGAATATGAATTTTAACAGGGAGTTGTATATATTGAACCGCAATTTTCTAGGTATACATTGATTTATACTTTGGAGTGAACCTGTAAGATAGATAATACGTTTATTCACGAATGTAAGTGATGCTAGCTTATTTTTTATATATCCTATTTGTTTATTCCATGTTAAATAATTGTCCATTCTCAGACCAAGGTATTTTTCGCATGTTTTCCGCTCAATTGGGGCACCATTTATCTTTAGGAGGTTATGATGGGGAATTATTTTGTTTTTTGTCTTAAAAATAATGTAGCTTGTTTTCAAAATATTAATGGTTAACAAATTATACTGAAGCCATTCGAATAATATGTCAAGATCCGTTTGAGCCTGCGCTGTGATTTCATTTAAACTTTTACCGAAATAAAATAGACAAGTGTCATCCGCGTACAAGGTTACATGACCATGAAGAGCTAATTCTGCTATGTCGTTAATGTAGATAAGAAAAAGCAGCGGCCCTAATATGGAGCCCTGGGGGACGCCATGGGTTTTGAATTGAGTATTTCTTTGGGCGTTTTCAATCTTTACTATCTGTGCTCTATTCGTTAGATACGATTTGAACATTTCGAGAGCTACGCCTTTGATACCAATGCGTTTTAACTTATTTAATAGCAAATTGTGACTAACGGTATCAAAGGCTTTTTTCAAGTCAATAAAAACGCCCAAAGCTAGTTTTTTCGTGTCTAAGTTCTCTTTTATTTTTGTTGTTAGATCGATTATTGCCTCCGTGGTGTTACTTTTCGATCGGAAACCGTATTGCTGTGCAGATAGAAAATTAAATGAGTCGAGATAATTTATTAAGCGATTATAAATATTACTTTTTCGAATATCTTTGCTAAAACCGGCAGTACCGAAATTGGGCGGTAATTACTTGGGTCTCAGTAGGTTAGATATTTATTAAAAAATTCTACCAATTTTTTTAATAAATATCTAACCTACTGACTTTACTATACGCGCGGCTGTTTTCCAGTTAATTTAAGCACATACATACCACATATATATTTGTACTTTTAAGCCCTTTCATTGAATACCCCACACGGTATGATAAGATTTATTTTTGTTTATTACTTTAGCCTATAGAGGGCGCCACAGTGGATTTACTGTGACGTCACATAGCCTATAATCAGCGGACTGCCGATACAATTGCGCCAACACCTCATTGTTAAGATATCATAGATATCTTTGAAGTACGAGGGATCAGATGAACATAAATACATACATCTATACATGGCAGCGAAACACATAACATTGTCTCTCTAATAATAATATCCTAAGAACTTGTTTTTTATCTTTTCCATCATATTCTTAAGGCTGTATTTATCTCGTTCGGTTATAGAATCATTACTTCCTAATAGAACCTCTTTACATTTCCCCCAAAGTACTCTACAGTCTAAGGCAAGATACTTAAATCCCCAGTAATTACCGACTGCCTGCAAAGGCCCGTTTGCATAATCCATGTTGCAGGAATCTGCAGGAACGCAAGTTAACGCAAATATTTTGATAACTACGTATGCGATGTCGGGCTGTTATTTCTTCACAATCTCTTAGTTTGTTCCATGTTGTGTATTTTACAACTACTATAATCGCTTGAAGCAAACAAAAAACTTATAACGAATTTGTGCTGTATATTTTACTACTTTATATGGTTCGCTTGATTCATCTTCATCCGAGCCATAATCCGAGCGTATTCCCGGTTGCATCCTCAGCGGTAACGCTTCAGAGCACGGGGTCCGCTACCTTACCTAGGTGATTTGACGAGGTTACTAGTTTTCACACAGAGCGACTGCCGTCTGACCTCCTCAACCCAAAGGCACAGATTAATAAATAGTTACTACGTAACCAAAGGCACAGAATACATAAGAGTCAAACAGAATGGTATCTCACAGCGTCTCCCGCAAATTGGCGTCCCCGCACCTCTCCCCCGCACTTTGTGAGCTTTGACAGCTCCAAACCAGGGTTTAATTACTAGCCGCGCGCAATACGCGACGTGTGTTGTCTTGAGAACTGTCAACCAATAGTAACCATCATGGTGAGAAGGTGCGCGTATAATAATTGTTTATCCACCCAATACTGTAAAGAACGTATATTTCATACATTTCCAAATGATGAAAACAGGAAAGCAAAGCAACAATATAATTTCACGTTATTACCCAGCAACCATCTTGATATATATACCCTTCTCGCTCTCTCGCATTAGCGGGAGATACACAAGAGCGAGAGGGGTATTAGCAATCCGGTAATGTTACATTGGCTCCTCGCTCACAGGTAATCACATACACGCAGAAGCCAAATAGATTTCCGCGGGTTATAGTGTAAATGCCATTGTTGACAATGACTACTACTTTTGCGAAGACCAATTATGCAAAAAGTGCAATAATTAATAGGCTGCACCGTACATACAACAGCAGGTTTGGCGATATCGATCTTTTCCATTTGAAAAAGAACACATTCAAGAAAACTGCAATCCGGGTGATTGAGAATACCGCGTAGGAACACCTACTCTCAATTACAATCTACGGTTATGTAAGACATCCGTTTAGAAACATACACACACGCACGCACACACACACTACACACAGTACACGCCTTTACTTCAGATAATGGAGTCATGTTTGTTGCTAATTATCTTTGTTTAACACTTTTTTTTTTGTAAAAATACTTTTCGCTCTGTGAAGTAAGATAATATTTAATAACAATGTTTGTTTTTTTGTATTTAAGAAAAAATCTATAAAATGTAAATCCGTTATTGGCTGTCAGTGCTGTACTTACTAAGGTTAATATTGTAAATTATTTAAGAGCTGTGGATTTTGTGACAGTAAATATATAAATAAATAAATAAAATAAACAACTTGACATGCTGTGCGTGAAAATGTGATAAACATTTGTTTATTTTTATTGAATTTATTCATATAATTACCGTATAGTTTTGCGCCGAATATGCAAATTACTATATTACAATAGTGAATTAGTGAAATTAGTGCGTTACATTATAAATGACTCAATAATAATCAGTAAAGTGAACTAATGGTGAAATGGACAATGGACATAATGAAAAATATTTGTGAAGTGATATTATGTAGCTGTTTCCTACTTTTCTGTAACATTTGATACATATAAAACAGAATATTTTTTACGTCATAGTGTTCGCAAATCTTCAGGTATGGAAAAATATAATCGTAAATATGTCGAACTCGTTAGTAGGTAAGTATTAAATTAATTCTGCGGTGCGACCCTAAGTATAAAACTCACACATCGACGTGTGTACAGATAAATTGTTTCGTTTGTAGTAGTAGTAGGTATATATGTTACTCTGAATCAATGGAGAGTCCTACCAGTGCCAAAGGGTAGATCAGAACCAACCTTAAATAGGTTTAAACAAACGCTACGCTAGCTTTACGTGCCTTCCGAAACACTGAATTATATTTCTTTTTGGACAATCAGGTGATTCAAAGCTTGTAAAATATGAACCATGCTGGAAACAACTTTTATAAGGTATGCTTCCCAGTGAGATTTGAACCCACGACCTACGGATCACAGGGCAAACGCCTTGGCTACTGGACCATGGAGGCGTCACATGGGTGCTTGATTACACGCATATTTATAAATGGGACAACAGCGAAGTTTACTACAGACGCAAATTCCTCCTTTTGCATGATCGGCATAACTCGTCAATAGAATTAAAAATGTGAGTTTCCTATATTTTTCTTTTTTACTTGTCAAAGCTACAAGACTCAAAATGCTCTGTCTGCTCTATTAAGAATAAAGCTGTAACAAGTAATCTATGCGTGCATATATTTACCGGCCTACATTATTCAATCCTTTTTGAGTTCCTTCATCGCTTGCTAACATCAAAATAGTATTAAGCTCATATTAGACAAATCCAGAAGCATATACCCTACTTCGCATTCTTGAATAAAAATATACTAAAATTTTAATTTACTTATCCATTGGAACCTCTTTGAGCTTCCTTTATCGCGTCTTACCATCAAAGCGGTAATAAGCTCGTATTAGTCTAATACAGACGCAAATACCTCCACATCGAATGTTCGCCATAACTCGTGACCCTTTTTGGCCGACATTGTTCTCTAAAAGTGCAGATTAAGGCTCGTTACGCGGACAATAGTTGGCAAATAGTTCCTGCCCTTTGAGCTCGGGTTATTAATTTGTCAGACCCGTTGGCACAATGTTGGCGCGAGTGTTGGCCAACATTTAAAAATTAATAAAAAGGTCGTCAGTTAGGTGTAAGGGCCTTTGTTAGTTCATTTATTATGCCCAGATGGATTTGATCTCATAATAATATATGTTCCTACGGCGCAACTTAAATAATTAAAAGATATTTAGTAGAATAAAAATGGTGTAATTATTTAGTGAAACTTAGATTAATGAAATATTTTATCATTTCGCAAAAAACGGAAAAGCCATTATTAGGTAATTAAAATGTTGACCAACGCTAATCGGAACTTTTCAAAACAATAGTATACCTATTTCAAAACATTATTTTAATTTTCTTCAAGATGCTTCAGGTTCTAAAACCAGGTTCCATTAAATAGACGCTTCTATAGCATATGTCGATTTATAGTTAGAAATCAATAAATTGCCAACCTGCCAACATTTTATTTCATTTGATTTTAAACTGCCATGTTGGCCCAATGTTGGCGCCAACGTGAACCCTTTCGGTTTTAAGGCTTCATTCCGTTACCACAGTGTTTGTACGTAATTTAATCTCATGAAACTAGTTTTAAGCAAGCGCTTGTTATTTCTATTGAAAATTAAACCGCCTGAAATTGTAACCTTTATATTGAGCAGAAATGGAATATAAAGGAGAAGTAAATTAATATAACCTTTTTTTTAATAGCCCTCTCAGTATAGTAATAGCCTGGCAAGGTCCCTTAATTGATCCTTATTTTTTATCAAAGACCTGATGTACATTAAGAAAGCAAAAAAAATATTGAGTCCGTATTGAGTAATATGAATCCTACATGCACGACAGGAATAGGAAGGTTTCTAAGACACTCGGGAACCATGGCGGAAAAGTGCAGGATGCCAACAGCTGACCTGCGCATCCTGCAGGAGTTGAGTTGCTTCGAGAACTGAGGCTGGCGCCAGCTGCCCACAAAAGGGTTTTTTAATGCGGCCAATATTCGGAAACACGTTCTCGAAGACAAATAACAAGGATGGCACAGCTTAGTAAGTACAAGGAGCGCAAGAAGCTGCAAGAAGAAGTTAATACCTTGAACTCGAAGAAAGAAAATACCTCGAAATCTTGAACGCTGGTAGTTTATAGCTTTGCAATTAAAAATAAGTATAAAAAATACTATCAAGGAGGGGTAAAATGGTCCACATAAAAAAAAATATCTATGAAGAATTCGAATCTATACCTCTTGGTCACACTAGTAGCTTATCATACAATTAATACACAACTAATAGCAAAACTAGCTTTTCAACTTATTTAATAGAAAATAGTTATTTTAACGTGATATACTTGAGTCTTGATAACTTTGCTTCGACTTTTTATTTGTAAATTAAATTTTTGACAAAAAGCCCTCTGTTCATATTTATTTTCTCTGTGCAATCGAGTGGTCAAAAACCACTTAGTTCTTTTCGAGTTAGTCCGAAAAGACTTGAAAAAGGGCCGATTAAAAACTTTTCATGGACTTGAGGGCCGATTTAATGGTCCAGAACACTCCAAACTTATTTTTAAAATCCTGAAAACTCCTTAATACGTATCGCGGTGATCAAAGTTTTGTGTATGATTTTTTACTGAAGTTTGGATTAATATTTTTAAAGAGAAACTTTCCTACTAGCAAATAGAATGAATAAATCCCATCAACTTCAGGGTCAAACGTCTCAAATATGGTGCATATGGGAAGTTTTTCTTCAATCCTCTAGGTTAATGAAATCTTTGTCTCTGCTATTGATAATAAACAATATATACTGTTTATTATGCGTTCATTTTATTATGCATAGAACATTCTGAATCCAAAAAAAAAACCCTCAAGCAGAACAGATTCAGAACACACAAATCAATCTATAGAAGGTAGAGAATATAATACGACTATTTACAGTAGGGTCAGCCCGAACCGATTGCCAGTCGAATTAATTTCAATAGCGCAATTAGAAAAGGTCGTCTGAGACCAATCACAATTTTCCGAGCCACTTGCTATCTACAATACTGATTTGCTGATCAACATGAACCCTCGTCATAAAAGGACATTCATTTCAATTAGGGCCCTGGGTCTTGTATATATTTAGCAAGGCTGGGTTTACGCATCGCAAAACTAAAACCAACCTAAATCATTCTGAATGCGATCTCCGCTATGCGGTCTGGAAATTCCTTAACGGGCTCCAGACTGATGTGGGACATATCACGATAACCAAGCTAAGTGAGCTTTCTCAAACACCGATTATTGTGACTGTAGAGCTTTTCAAATCATGGCCCACCTACTGTCTGGCCAACCCCTTGTGCAATAAACGACCTCAACTAGGCTAATGACAGAGGCGTAAATGTGGCCACACATTGTTCCAGTAATATAAGTAATATTAGCCACTCAGTCTCGCTAAGAAGAAAAAATCTTGGCAAAATATGTTTGACGTACTAACTATGAGTACTGAAGTACTTATTTATGTCTGAAACATTTTTTACTAAAAGTATAATAATAACATAAGTATTTGAAATTGCTACACATTTACTTATAAGCAAAAACATATAAGGTGAGTGAAGTTATTATAATCTTGACCACAGAGACATTAAAATGAAAATAAAGTGAAAATATTTCTCTAGATTCGGCAACGGGGATGTGGCATCTTATTGTTGCAGAAGTACATAGGCTTGGGTAACCACTTATAATCAGGTGGGCCTTAAGCATAACTGTTTGCCTACTAGTGATGCGCTGCTGGAAATATTCCAATATTTCCGTAAATATTTACCTAAATTTCCATTTTTAAGAATACTGTCGGGAATGTTTACGGGAATATTCACAAAGTTTCCAGGGACGGTACACAACACTATTATAAAAGCTTGACACATAACACCGATGCGGCAGCAATTTTCGCCGCAACCATGGCGACGCCTTGGCCGCGGCGGCATCGTGAGAAAGGCCTGAAAAAATGCGTACAAAATTCAATGCGGAAACCGCTGCCGCGTCGGCGTAATGTGTAAACATTCTAAGGGTGTCTTTGCAGTATTACATCTTCTTCTTAAAGTGCCTCTCCAACTAAAGAAGGTCGGCAATCAGCTTGGCGTAGTTTTTTTGTTTTTAGCTCGGAGGACTAGCTCAGCAGCGCTTCCTATCCCGGTAGTATCCCTGTAATACTGCGGAGTATTACATACAATTAGAAATTACAATCAATGTGTGTTACAAGTGATGACCTATGGCTCGGAAACGTAGTCCCGTACTATGGATCTCATAAGAAGGCTCAAGGTACCTCAACGCGCTATGGAGAGGGCTATGCTTGGTGCTTCTCTACGTGATCGAATCAGAAATGAGGAAAATCGTAGGAGAACAAAAGTCACTCACATAGCCCAGCGGATTAGCTCGTTAAAATGCCAGTGGGCGGGACACATAGCGCGACGAACCGATGGCCGATGGGGCAAAAAGGTTTTCGAATGGCGACCACGTACTGGCAAGCGAAGCGTAGGACACCCACTCACAAGGTGGTCGGATGACCTGACCAAGGTCGTTGGAAAGCGCTGGATGCAGGCCGCTCTAGATCGGTTATTTTGGAAAACCTTGGGAGAGGCCTATGTCCAGCAGTTGACATTGTGCGGCTGAAATGATGAATGATGATGATGAGAAATCACTACATAGTATAAAACAAAGTCGCTTCCCACTGTCTGTCCCTATGTATGCTTAGATCTTTAAAACTACGCAACGGATTTTGATGCGGTTTTTTTTAATAGATAAAATGATTCATGAGAAAGGTTTATATGTATAATACATACCCATGCGAAGCCGGGGCGGGCCGCTAGTTAATATACATTAATTATACATTATGAAACAGTTTTTGGTCGCATATTTTTTAACCAATCGAGATTTTCCGCGCTACTTGCGGGCCTCAATGCTGATCTGCATGGACCCTCGTCATAGAGGAGCCGTCGCTTGTAATAATTTCCCGTCCATCGGCAGCAACGACGACCTCTCTGTATAGATTTGTTAGTTTAAAGGTAAGATAGTAAAGAGAAAGCTAGCCGGTTTGCTATTGAAAAATGCTTCCAGAAAATAGCATTTATAAAAAGGTGAGAATCTGCTTACATCAGCTGTTGTTTTTATAGTTTTCCGGTTTAGATCTATGACAAGAAAATGTACAAATGTTGAATTTTATTTTACTGTAAAAGCTTTTTTTAAATAACAATAATTGATAATCCAAATACATATAACCAAATACTAACTAAAAGTATTAATACCTATCTAGGTATACATTATGTATTTGGATATATTTTCATATAGATATATATTATTTATTATTTTAGATATACTTCTATTTGTTTGTAATAACTTTATTGTACCAAAAATTTTTGTATAAAAGACAACATAATAGAGCAAATATACAAAGGCGGACTTATCCCATGTAGGGATCTCTTCCAGTCAACCTGCGATAGATTGAGAGGATATTTACTCTTTTATATATATATAAGGTAGAAGCCGATACGTATAAATTTTACTATTCTATTTATGACTACATATTTTAGTCAAAGATGACCAATCTACCCAGAAGGTAATATGTAACGAACTTAATACGGATTTATTTCCACGCTTATCTCAGTTACTTAGGGTTTAAACTAAATTAAACTGTTTTCGCAATACTTGAAATGGTATACATCTACCTATGTACGTGTTAACACGGGGACAATATTTAGTTTGATTTTGCAAGGAACTGTGCATCTATAGAATATATGATCGAAGACAGTTACTTCTTCTTTACAGCTTCTAGTGCAGTACTACGAGTACACTGCTAAAGCAGAATCGCCTATACAGAATAATGTTAGTCTGGTTGAACAGAAGTCGTCTGTTTAACCCTGGAGCGCCTGTAATCTGTCTATAAAGTCAAGCAAATTAAATTAGCAGTATTAAATCCTTATTCGGGTGACGTCACGTGGAAACTATTTTACTGGGCGGGAAATTCTGATAGCCCTTTTATAAAGAGGGTTAATGGTAGTTACGAGTATTTTGTAATTTTACTTGAGACTAAAGTAGAGAATAGGAACCGACGTAAGAGTTTTTAAGAAGACGCAGATTTTTTTCTACTGACACTTTTACATGGGCTGCGGCCAGCTGGGATATACACAGCTGACTTACACACTGGAAATACACGATACTGAATTTAAGATGTTGATTTTATATACATTGTCTGTCAAAATTTTATTGTTACAAAACCAGTAATGTTTAATATAAAATCAGCGTCTGAATTTAAGCCAATTTATTCCCAGCCTATTATTTATTATATATATATAATAATATATATATATATATATAATAATAATATATATATTATTATTATATATGACAGTTCAGTAATTCCTACCCCCAGACCATATGGTCTGAGAGCAAAGAAATAAGCATATTATGTAACAGCTATATTCGCTACGGATAGAGACATGGAAGTCTAGAGGAGAGGCCTTTGCCCAATAATGGGACATAAAGGGTTAAAAAAATATGCACCAGCTGCTTCTTCTTTCGCATATTAAAAAAAGACAATCAAAAGAATATTTAAGTTTACTAATTTAAATAAATAAATTTAAAGGGACAAATCACACTAATAAATACATAGGTATATAGATAAACACCCAAGACCGAGGACAATTTGAAAAGGGCCATTTTTCAACTTGCCCTGGCTGGGGATCGGACTCAGAACCTCCGGAGTGGCGGACTGGCGTGTTCCACTACGCTACGGAGGTCGTCAAATTTTGATTTTATTCCCACTATAAATATAAACGTCTAACAAAATATCACTATTTTAAGGGTGAATTCATTCCATGATACTGAACAACTTTTCCAAGGAAAATATATCGAAATATGAAAAAATTTTTTTTGCTTTCCATACAAACGGATCAACTGAACGGCCAACTTGTATAAGAGGTTTATTATTTATAGGAGAATTATTTTTTATATTTCGAAATATATTCCTTGTAAAAAGTTATACAGTATAATTGACTGAATTCACCCTTATGATAGTTCCAATTTATTTTGTTGGACCCTGTATAGTGGAAATAATACGATTAGCTGCAAAAACAAAGTTTTTCTGAGGGAAGGCCGGAAACACGCATCGGCAACAAACATAACATTTATTTCATTCTTTCGTAATCGAAAATCGATTATCAACATCACTATCCCCATCACTTCAGCTCTGCATCCGATCCCATAATTCCCGAGATTTATTCGAGCACATTAGCCCCCCACTACTTAACTCCCCCTCCAACTGGCAGTACATTCCTCGGAGGGGTGAACTTTTCAACTAATCAAACTGTCTTAAAGACCACCTTCGACATATCGACTGCCCAAATTACTATAGTTCTTGCATGGAGAATAATGCCGTGGAGGCGACAATAATTCTTTTTTTACACACACATAATAATAAGTAAAAAGAATTAAATTTTTAATAAAAAAACTAACCAACTTCAATTTTTTTTAGGAGTTTCTTCCATATCTCCAAATTTTTTCATCATATCTTCACCAAATTAAAATGGGATTAACTTGGTAGTAAAAGTTTTCAAATAAAAAAAACCGGCCAAGTGCGAGTCGGACTCGCGCACCGAGGGTTCCGTACAAACCTGCAAGGTTTAGTATTTGGTATGAATTTCAATTTAATACCTCTACGCGTTTATGAGGAAATGGGTAGTAAGTTTAAAATTATTAAAAAAAAATATATTATGTGATGTAACTAAAAATTTATGGTTTTCTTAATTTTTCCTTTATCTATGCTGTAAGACGTTGCTTCGTACCAAATTTCAAGATTCTGAGTTCACGGGAAGCACCCTGTAGGTTTTGATTCCCTTGCAAGTGTCGAAAATTTGCGGCATAAACGGCTGTATCTTTTGATTGCGTTGGCTTAGAAGTTTGATTTTTTCACAGCTTCAAGGGACAGTAGACCTGAGTAATTGATATAAATTTCAGCTTCATACCTCCACGAGTTCCTGAGAAAAAGGGTCTTGACAGACGGACGGACGGACGGACAGACGGACAACAGTGATCCTATAAGGGTTCCGTTTTTTTCTTTTGAGGTACGGAACCCTAAAAAGAATTTTTAAAATCGGTTCACAATTGGCGAAGATATCGCGTAACAAACAAACACAAAAAGAAAAACATACAGTCGAATTGATAACCTCCTCCTTTTTTGAAGTTGGTTAAAAAAGGACAATTTACTTTAGAAATGTTTGTCTTGAGAACGTCTTGCTTATATAATTTATTCTGAAAGGACTCTATGAGAGATTAATCTGCTATTTACCATAAAAATACTTTATTTACTGTTGTGCCAATTTTCGTCAAAATCGGTTGAAAATGCTCCCTTCAGGCGAGAACAGACAAACGGACAAAACCATTTTTGGCCCATCTCGAAACTGAAACGCTTCGCTCGCTCGGTCAATTACATTTCTGCATCGTATTAGTCTAGTACACGTTAGGAATAGGGCGGTTATATTCCATTAGGTATTTATTACACATTAACTTTGTGTCTATACCTAGGTCTAAGAATATTAAGTCCTGCCGTTTACTTCCATGCGTCAAAATGCCTTCACACTTGTACATAGTCCGTGGTCACTTCACAGTCTAACTTATTCAAAGAGCAAGTAATAAGGCTGTGTCAGATTGCCAGCAGTATTCTCTGGAACTTTCTACTCTGTGGCTACCGCAAGTGGTCTAGCGTACGAAAGCATTTTGCACCCTGCAGCGTAAAGTTAGTTGGTATTTAGGGACTGCAAGCGATACTTGCGGTTACTTCACGAAAGCTGAGCTTAAGTGGGATTTTTGGTAAAGGTATTTGAGGATGTATGATGGAGCTCTGCTTAGGAAACTTTGACGCTGGAGTAAGTTCCTTAAGCTGTGTAGATGTAAGGTAAAATTCTTTTAGCAATTTAGCTTGTTTTGGTCAAAGATACATAATTTGTTTGTTTGTTTGTAGGTACCTAATAACTTTATTGTACCAAATACAAAAAAACGATTTATCGTTACAAATATTAACACACACAATGCTTGCTTTTATTGCTTATTCAACTAGTTTGACTTAATCTTCTATAACTAACTGTTCTTTATTATTGTTTAATAATTTACTATACACTATCACGTCCTTATCTTTAGTGGGGCAGACAGAGAATATCGGCTCTAAGCAGACAGAGCCCCGGGCCGCAAGACTCAAAGGCCAGTTTTAGCATGATGGTAGGAGAGAAGATAAATAAATAAATAAGATGGAAAAAGTGATCGGTTGCTAGCCACATATTCAAAACATGATTCGCATAATTTTATTAATGTACGTTAATTATCAAAGCAAAAGCAATGTAGGTGTGACGTACTGCAACGTCACGGCAAGGTAAAGTAACACTGGCAACGGGGCACGTCCTTACACAGTGTGGTCTGATAATAAAGTGGCATCTGTCAGTTGGCGCCTGCCATATATATACCAAACGCCGCCCACCAGTGTTGCCAGTACGTCACACCTCTCCCTTTTTATAGAGAATTTAGTATCTTACAAAATTTCTTATTCACTGAAAAATAAAGGTTTATTTTTTTTATAATTGCAAATTATTTACTATTTAGTACGTACTCATTATTACTATCACAATTCTTTTGAGCCACAAACTACCAGCGCTTAGGAAGGGCCACCGCCGAGAACAAACACCGAAAGAAGCTCATCAAGACATGGGTTATTTGCAAAAATAACAATTGAGTGACACTGAGTTGAAATTGCCAATATTAGACTCTATTTAAGAAAATATTCTAATACTTTAATTTAAAATTTTACTGTTGAGTATTATCCGATATAATATATACGACATTCAAATAAATACGAGTAGCTTGTAACAATTTATAGCCGTGTTAATTCGTAACATTATTTATAAATTCAAATAATAATTATCTTATGGATATGATATACTGATTTATACATATCATATCATACTATCTCATCAGCTGCTTGTAGTTATGAATTATATATGCAACAACAGCATCAAATTATCTTATGACTCTCTCTCTCTCTCTCTCTCTTTCTTTCGTCAAGTTTGAACATGTGGAGTGTGGAATAAAACTGCCTTGTAGTGTGATATAGTATTAGACGAACTTTATCAATTATATCACCGAATGCTGCGCCCGCAGTGTTCATCAATATCAAAATAAAATATTTATTCACTAATTAGGCCTTTGCAGGCACTTTTACCCATCAATAATTTTAGTGTACATTACGTGTAATATTTATTTATATCTTAATAATATTTACTTAAGTTTTTTGTTTTTTTTTTTAAAAGCTACAGGTACTAGCGTTTCGCAACGACCACTGCTGAGAAGAAACGCCGAAAGAAACTCATTTACACAGTATTGGTCGCCTACGTGCCAGAAGGGCTTTGTCAGTTTACAAGGATATTATGCCTAATACAATGTTATCACAACATAATATGTAATGCTTGCGAACGAGTTGATGAGTTGATTGACATAGCGTTTGCCAGGTGCAAGTAGTGTCGTCATATAAGTAAGTTATTTGAATTCCTCTATGAGGTGTAACTCTTTCAGTAGACATAACTTTACTACCGATAGACACTGATAAATATAGGATACTAGCTTTTGCCCGTGGCTTCGCCCGCGTAGATTCGGGGTATGAAAAATAGATGTTGGCCGATTCTCAGACCTACTCAATATGCTCACAAAATTTCATGAGAATCGGTCAAGCCGTTTCGGAGGAGTACGGGGACGAACATTGTGACACGATCATTTTATATATAAGATTTTACTTCTTTTCTTTTCCTTTTTATGTTTGGTTTGTAACAACCACACTTTTCAGAATTGCTAGAATGTTAGTAAATTATCTATGTTTCTGATAAAATAGAATTAAGTATACTAAACATTTGTACAGATTTTATAATTGATAACTGATAATATTGATGTGTGAGTACACGACCTTATCGAACTGTTGTTGGCGTGAGTTATGTAATTTCAATACGTAATACAGTTTTTACAACTGTATTCTCAGTCTACGGTATGTCATAGTTTGGATTGTTTGCCGACTCCTGTTTTCATCGTAAAACTATAAAACAATTTACGTCCTTCATTTATAATTTTGTTTCTTTACTTCAGACATTTATTATTAATTGTAGACCCTTAAAATTTTTAGTTACTAGAACCAGATTGCATTACATATAACACGATCTGTGTCACAACTTATGAGCCTATTCTTATAAAGGCTTATTTGTGGTATTCTGGCAATTGAAAACAATATTTAGTTGTTATTTTGTCAGTTTACTACTTGATCAAATTTAGTACCAACTGACATTGTCTGTTTTCTAAATATTCACTTTTAGGAACAACTGACGTTGTCAGTTTACTAATAATTCATTTCTAGTACCAACTGACGTTGTCAGTTTATTAATTATGCACTACCAGTACCAACTGACGTAGACAGTTTACTAATTAATCACTTCTAGTACCAACTGACGTAGTCAGTCTACTAATTTTTCTTCTAGTACCAACTGACATTGTCAGACTACTAATTAATCACTTCTAGTATCAACTGACATTGTCAGACTACTAATTAATCACTTCTAGTACCAACTGACATTTCCAGACTACTAATTAATCACTTCTAGTACCAACTGACATTGTCAGACTACTAATTAATCACTTCTAGTACCAACTAACACTGTCAGACTACTAATTAATCACTTCTAGTTCCAACTGACATTACTAGTCTCCTAATTATCTTTTAGTACCAACTGACGATGTCAGTCTACTAATTTAATTATAGTACCGGCTGACGTTATCAGTCTACTAATTTACTTTTAGTACCTACCGCTTACTACTTATCTACTTTTACGGTTTACTGCTTATCGATATTTTCTCTCGTAACCAAGTTAAACCCATTGTTTTAGCTGATGAGAATCTCAGTTCTTTATGCTAAACTAGCTGTGCCCGCGACTTCGTTCGCGTGGTTGTCGGAATGTTATATAGCCTAAAGCCTTCCTCTATAAATGGACTACCCAACAAAAAAATAATTTTTCAAATCGGACCATTAGTTCCTGAGATTAGCGCGTTTAAACAAACAAACAAACAAACTCTTCCGCTTTATAATATTAGTATAGATATTCCAAGAGAAGGTATTTGTATAAAACTATTTTCTATTTTTTTTTCTATAATACTTATATACATTTATTTATTTTATTTTTATTTTTCGGAAAACTAGCAACTGTTTCTATATTACATAAGTTTTTGTTTTCCTTAATTTTAGTCAAAACAATTTCATGGTTTACAACTATTTTCGTTTTTCATATTGTTAGTACCAACCAATTTCATGGTTTACTAATGTTTGATTTTCCATATTGTTAGAACTAACCAATTTCATGATTTACTTAAGTTTTTTTTTTTTGGTAATCTCTGTTGCCTGGCCATACCATAAGATTATGACATAAATATTTTAATATTTCGAATAAAAGTAGTAATTGCTACTTGTGATTTTTTTTTTAATATTGGAGTACAAGATTTATATATATACATTAAAGTACAAAATTAATCGCAAGCTAAACTGCGAGACATAATTCGTTTCTTAAAATTACTCGTACTAAATAAAATCTTGTACATAATAAGTTAATGTTGTAAAATTAATTTTAAGAACGAAACACATTTTTTTTGTTTTTAAATTAAAAAATAATCTAAACATAGTTAATACTTGCTTATGTATGTTGTGGTATTAATGCAAGCATGTACACGGGAATCGTCTACCAGAGGTCAAATGTAACAACGTTCACAATATTTATTGTCATGGTCATGGTGGTGGTGCATTTGTTCTTAAATTATTTAATATTTACATCTCACCTCATAAATAATAAATCCTTAGTGCTACAGGGTTTTGTAAAATATGGCTGCCAGATAAAATGACGAAAATGCATACCTATTTGCAGTTTTAGCACTTGTATTAAATCAAACTTTAAATGCAATAATAAACATATTTTAATACACCACTTAATTATTTAACACTATATTTTAAATCTACAGTTTATAATACATAAATAGATATTTTAACAAAAGATTATACTTAGCCACTTTTACTTTACCACTTATTTATAATATACTTATTTGTCCTTAATAAATCAACTTCGATTCGATTTCTTATTTTAAAAATATAAAATAACGAACTGACAATATAACGTTTAAATAACTTTTTCGCTCAACGGTTGAAACTGGAATGAATCACTGTCACGCTCTCGCTGTCATTTTGTAGTTTCGCCCCTTCCACTGACGTTGAGTGTTGCCTGTGCGCAGGGCGACAACACTTGTATTATGCGAAAAAAATTAAAAAGAAGATGACTGTACGTCTTGACTTGCACTGTGTACACATCATATATATTGCACATGCACAACTGCACTTGGTGGCCGCCTGTTAACAACTGTCAGTTTGAATGACAGATTGGTCCTGCCTGGTGGGCTCATAATGAATAATGCCCTTCCAATCCCACCACACACACAGAATCACCTTGTTGCGAGTTAACCCGGGTTTCGCCACAGTCTGTGAAGCCTGACCGGCCTTTGACCATGACCTTTTCGCACGTTCTTGTCGCACGTGATCCACTTTTCATTACCAGTTATCAATTTCTTCAAAAATGGTGCGGTCTCATTACGTCGTAATAAAGAATCACAAATTAGTACACGATTCATTAGGTTTCTTTCAGAGAGCTCGTGAGGTACCCAAATATCGAGCTTTTTTGTGTACCCATTTTTTTTCAAATGCGCTAAAACTGTTTTGTGGTCAATTCCCAGTTCTTCAGCTACGTTGTAACTTCTGATATGCCGATCTTGCTCCACTTTTTCAAAAATAGCATCCATTTTATCCGTAACAGGGCGACCAGCGCGACGTGCATCTTTGACATCAAAATTTCCGGATTGAAAACGCTTAAACCAAATTTGTGCTACTCTCACAGACCTGCACTAGGTCCATGAACATCGCAATTTTTTTTCGCGGCTTGCGTTGCATTTTTACTTTTTTGGTAGGAAAATTTTAAAATGTATCTAATTTCTTCATTAGATTCACTCATCTTGACGGTAAGAAAAACAAATGAAAATCACGCATTTTCCTAATTTGAATTTGGAATTATCTTCTTTAAAATTTAAACTTTTAAATGATACCAAAACCAGCCAGGTACAAATAGTATAGCCAAAGTGGTTTTATTACAAGTTCATACATACTATATGCAAAAAGACTTTTTCCCCAACCTAATATATACCAAACGCCGCCCATCAGTGTTGCCAGTTCGTCACAGTAGGGTAATTTTTAAAGCACAAGCAATGTAGGGTAATTATTAAAGCACAAGCAATTTAGGGTAATTGTTAAAGTAAAAGAAATGTAGGGTGATTGTTAAAGCAAAAGCAATGTAAGGTTATTAATAAAGAAAAAGCAATGTAGGGTAATTATTAAAGCAAAAGCAATGTAGGGTAATTGTTAAAGTAAAAGAAATGCAGGGTTATTATTAAAACAAAAGAAATGTAGGGTAACTATTAAAGCAAAAGTAATATAGGGCAATTGTTAAAGCAAAAGCAATGTAGGGTAATTGTTAAAGCAAAAGCAATGCAGGGTTATTATTAAAACAAAATCAATGTAGGGTAATTATTAATGCAAAAGCAATGCAGGGTAATTGTTAAAGCAAAAGCAATGTTTGGTCCTCTAGGTCCTTAAGATGATTATAAACTATACAAGTTAAATGTGAACAGAAATAAATTATTTGTAAAAAGGTCGCTAGCAACAGGAGACGTCTGGGAACCCGAGAGCACAATCTCCGTCGATTCGCACAGCTATTGTGAGAACAAATCACGATATTATAATTATCGGCTACAAGTCGCGGCGCCGGCGGATATTTTAATTTGTCGACGAACCACGACTGTAGGATGAGACGAGGTGGCAAAATATTAAAACAAGTACTCGTATTTACTAGTGACTCTGTAAGCTGTAATCCTCGCAACTCTCCCCCAACCCGTTGAAGTTTATCGGATAAAAAGTTATTTAGACAAAAAAGTTTCGACTTAATAAGGGTAACAAAAAAGTTTTATGACATATTTGAATTTTTTTCGGAATGGCTGAAATGTGATTTTCTTAAAGTTTTAAACCCCCATATCTCCGCCATCTTGAAAACTTTCCAAAATCTGAATCGACATACAAATCTATATAATTATCGAACCTGCTTATAAAATTTCACGAGAATCGGTTGTTGACCTGTACGCGAGAACAAACCGACTGACAGACTGACGGACAAAAGCGTTTTTGGCCAATCTTGAAACTGAGACGCTTCGCTCGCTCGATCAATAAAATTACAAAATATTTTTTTATTGCCAGACAAATTAAAAAACGCCCTACTTTCAAGCGCTCACCCCCAAAAACTTTTGAACGGGTGAACCGATTTCAATCAGACATAGCTGCAGCAGTTGAAATTACCTCGACTCCACAAATCAAAGTGGAATAAATTGCAATAAACAATAAAGTTTTTTAAATAATACAAAAATAAAATAAAAAATAACCTATGTTTGATAGTTAAGCCTTCTTTGACTTTCCTGGCTCCACGTAGCAGCAGGTGCCGCTGCGCTAATGGCGCCTTCTTACGGCGACATTGCCTCGTCTTCACAAATCAAAGCAGAATGACTTCGTTCTCATCTGTATCTGCCATTGATTATATTTCTAAGACGTCTTTTGTGACTGGAATTATTTGAAGATCGTTTATTGTATTTTAATATTCAGAGACAAAACTCTTCTATGCTGGTCTGGGATAACAAGAAAAAAAATAGAACTAGAACTAGCAATAAAGTGAGAACGTAAGTGTATTTACTACGCACATTTGTGAAAAACGGCCACTTTTGGCAAATGGGCGTAGTAAAGCTTAACGTTTTCATTATAAACTGTAACAGTAGTTCATAAAATTCTTTGAAGGGTTATCTAGGATTTAATAGTAGCAAAATTTTGAATAATGTCTCCGTTTTCTTTGAAATGATTTATTTTAAATGGGGGCAGCACTGGACCCCGGAAAATTTAGGTACGGCCTTAACATGCTCTCATGCATTTCACTCATTTCCCTCAGCTTTTAAAATCTGCGTGGTTAGAGAAGCAGTTAGAACATTCTAAGTTGTTTCTTTTCTCCCAGACCAGCATGGAAGCCATGTCAACTCATATTTTTCTATAAAGCTGATATTTTCGACAACAAATCGCTTTGTAATTCAAATGGCAACTTTTCCATTAATCACTTTGCCCTTCAATCGCCAAATACATTGTTCAGATAAAGCCCGTCTCGTGCTAACTCCACGACCAAACCCTGAATATCAAGTATGACGTCTTAAACCGATTTCACGTTACCCTATTTCTACGGGTACAAGACTGAATTTACTCTTTAAAGTTGACACAAATTTTTAGGCGTCAATTTAGCACAAATCACGTCTAAAAACTAATATTTATAGTTCATATTGACTTCGCCATAAGGTTTAAATTTTGTTTGATAAAGTGAAATATTTTAGACTTGTTCTATAAAAAGCTATTGGCTATCGTAATAGAATCGCAAATCTTGATCTAGGCGACGTCTAAGTTCTTCAATATTCAAGAGCGCTAATTTCATCGGTTCTTCTTCTTAGACAGGTCTAATTAGTTTGAAAGTTTTATTGGACTCGTTGATACTTTGACACCGCCAAATTTGCTGCCAAATAGTTCTCACCTAAACTTAAAGATTTCGAAGATGATTCAATTATTAATTGACCGAGCGAGCGAAGCGAGCGAGGGCTATGATTCAAGTTGAGGAGAAAACACATTGTTTGTATGTATGTATGTATATTTGTTCCGCGATAACTACCAAACCAATGGTCTGATAAATACTTTTAAACTATCGCGTTGCATTATTATTAAATTAATGCATACGGGAATTAAGTCAAGCTGGGACCACGTTCGGTGAAACCCGAATGAAACGTCAGCAAAATAAATAAATAAAAGGTACGTTTCGCGTTAATTCCCGTATGCATTAATTTAATAACAATGGTCTGATTTTGATGAAATTTAGTAGGCATGTAGGAAATATCAATAGAATTTTTAACTTCGTTGGGCATCAAAATCGGTTCAGTAGTTATTGAAATATTAATAAAAAATCGCGAGGTCTAAGTTCGCGGCGAACTACTAGTTAATTTATTTTTTAATTTTCATTGTTCGACTTTTGTAAGCTTTTATTTTACTTATGTACCTTAGTCCTATGTTCCTTTTTAAACTAGTAGTAGGCGAAAACACATTGTTTGTACATACAAACAATGTGGTTTCGCCTACCACATACATATATTACAAATGTATGTATGTATGTATGTATATATGTATGTATGTATGTTTGTATGTTTGTTTGTTCCGCGATAACTGCCGAACCTATGGTCCGATTTTGATTTAGAATTTTCAAGTTCGTTGGGCATCAAAATCGGTTTAGTAGTTTTCGAAATATTAATAAAAAATCGCGAGGTCTACGTTCGCGGCAAACTACTAGTAATAACTATTAGTTTGTAAAATACATTCAAAACTAATTGACCGAGCAAGCGAAGCGAGCGAGGGCTATAATTCAAGCTGGGCCGAAAACACAATGTTTGTATGTATGTATATATGTATGTATGTTTGTTCCGCGATAATTGCCGAACCTAAGTAACACCTAGATGGCGTTATCCAAAGTTAGAACGCACTATGTATTGCATATAATATCTATGCCTACTAAGACTGGCAACACTTTGTCTGTGGTTTGTGGTATGCCCGTTTCCTATAAAATGTCATGGTGTCATGTAAATTAATTGTGAGTTGTTGTGTTCTAAATAAAAAACGCGTCAACTGTTTTTCTCTGTGTATTAATTAATTACACGACGAAGTCAACACGAACTAGAGTTATATCACTATGGTTTCGTTTGCTACATAATCGCGGATATTTTTATTAATATTTCAAAAACTGCTTAACTGATTTTGATGCCCAACGAACTTGAATATTCTATTGATATTTCCTACATGCCTACCAAATTTCATCACAATCGGACCATCGGTTCGGCTGTTATCGCGGTACAAACAAACATACATACATACATACAAACAATGTATTTTTGCCCCCAACTTGATTTAGAGACCTCATTCACTTCGCTCGCTCCGTCAACAATTACCAATTTCCAACATGATCGGTCTAGTAATTTCTTAGAAAATTTACTCTGACAGACAAACAAAAAAGACACGCAAGTGATCCTATAAGGGTTCAATTTTTTTCCCTGTTAAGATACGGAACCCTAAAAGAAAAACGATTAAAGGATTTAAAGTCACTCATAAAGCTGAACTTGAGCAACTTTATGTAGTAAATGACAACGCAGTAACTGGCATTCACAAAGCGAGCGTTTACCGGGTTCTGAATAACATAAAGGCCGCATTAGTGACGTAGACGTTGCACTAATGAACCGGGGTCGCTGGCTGACTTTTATACAGTTGTGATTGTAGCCGTGTAGGGATTTAAAGAAGTAGTTTTATTGGAAGAGATATTACATCCTCATCATCATCATCGACAGCCCTCCACATCCCACTATTGGGAATAGGCCTCTCTCAATGCAAGCCATACATCTCAGTCTTGTGCCTTACGAAATTATTTGTCGACCTGCGATTTTTCTAATATCATCGACCCATCATAGGGCCTTTAACTTAATATCTTTAAAGATGTACTTATAATTCTTAAAAAAACAGTGAAAACTATATTTAACATTTGACAAAGCTATTTAGCCGAACATTCCTATCTCTAATTGATCCAGTGAAACTAGGATATAATAAATACTTCGAACTTAATACCAAATATCTCTGAAAATGTACTTAAATCCACTTTATACTTAACAGAAACAGCTACATCTAACAAAGCTATCTAGCCGAACAATCCAATCTCTAATTGATTCGGTGGAACTCCAAAACTAAATCAAAAGACGACCGCGGCGACCGCCGTAAATAAGTGACCGGTTTAGAGCTACAAACTTACACCATTGATGCGATTTAAGTTGTCATAGTGACATTGAAATTTTCTTTGCTTATTATTTTTAATACTAGTAGTTCGCCGCGAACTTAGACCTCGCGAACTTTTATTAATATTTCAAAAACTACTAAACCGATTTTGATTCCCAACAAACTTGAAAATTCTATTGATATTTCCTACATGCCTACTAAATTTCATCAAAATCGGACCATCGGTTTGGCAGTTATCGCGAAACAAACATACATACATACAAACAATGTGTTTTCGCCTCAACTTCAATTATAACCCTCGCTCGCTTCGCTCGCTCGGTCAACTATTGAAATAGCTTTAGGAATCAATTCCTTTGAGGAGTATGGTGACGGTATTATAGACTCATTTGAGGAGTATGGTGACGGTATTATAGACTCATTTGAGGAGTATGGTGACGGTATTATAGACTCATTTGAGGAGTATGGTGACGGTATTATAGACTCATTTGAGGAGTATGGTGACGGTATTATAGAATCATTTGAGGAGTATGGTGACGGTATTATAGAATCATTTGAGGAGTATGGTGACGGTATTATAGACTCATTTGAGGAGTATGGTGACGGTATTATAGACTCATTTGAGGAGTATGGTGACGGTATTATAGACTCATTTGAGGAGTATGGTGACGGTATTATAGACTCATTTGAGGAGTATGGTGACGGTATAATAGAATCATTTGAGGAGTATGGTGACGGTATTATAGAATCATTTGAGAAGTGTGGTGACGGTATTATGGATCATTTAAGAAGTATGGTGACGTTATTATAGAATCATTTGAGGAGTATGGTGACGGTATTATAGAATCATTTGAGGAGTATGGTGACGGTATTATAGAATCATTTCTAAAAAAACACTTCAATTTCTTGTCTTTTTGTTCAGTTCCACTTCACCAAAACGCACTTTCTGAATGCAAATGCTTTGTTTATTGACAAAAACATCAAAATCACTATATGTGTGCATCTGATGAAAATGGAATCAACTTTCATTACACTTTCAAATAAAAAAAATCAAAATCGGATATAAACGGAGAAATAATTCATTGTATGGTCACACACATACAATATATATATATACATATATAATTATATATATATATAATTATATATATATATATATATAATTATATAATTATATATGTATATACATATATAATTACACATTCAAATTGAAAAGCTCCTCCGTTTTTGAAGTCGCTTAAAAAGACTTAATGTTTCTTTGATTTATATGATGACTTTTTAAGAGATAAGCACGCTAAATTATTTTGCATTAGCTATTGATTTCTACTTCTTCTAGTCTTGCAAGTAATATACTCGTAGCTCAAGATTATAGATAAACATTTATGCAGTCAATGATTGGAAGTATACTCATAGCGCGCTGTAATTGCAGCAAAATTGCAATAAATTTCATTAGCTCGATGTACGTATTAAAAAAACGTACCATAAAATCTGTCTATTAAATATTTTGTTTATTTATTTTATGTAAAGTAACGCCAAATGCCTACCTAACTCAGCATTCCGTCGAGATGATCCATCCCATGCCAACTCGGTAACAACATTACTTCAACACCAAACAGAATTAAGAATACGCTCGGAAGATCAAACCCAGAGTTATGGCTCGGCGAGTTTTCAAAGCTACAAGTATTTAATGTAGGTTAATATTTATACGCTTTCAAGAAACAATTTCGCGTCTTTGGATTCTCTTTAAAATTTCGGTGGAGACGGAGAGATCAAAAACAAAACGATGTAACAACGCAATGAGTAGACGCGCCTTAGGTAGGTACTCTGAATTTTTAAAAATCTTATTCAAATTTGTACCGCCATATTCAATTTTGTAACATTTTATTATACTAAGTCAAATGACTCATCTTTCTCCATTTAGACAAAGGTTATTTTTACAGGATTAGTGCAAGTTTTAAACACCACATTTGGCTACAAGTAGATACTTAAAGCTAAAAATATTGTGATAACTCGTCATGTCAGTACCCTCTTTCTTCCCATACTTCCAGTCTTTATCAGAAATCATCAGATCATCTTGTCCTTGTACTTCCTCTCTCATTATACCCATCAAATGGATAACTAACTTATTAGTCAGAATGTATTGTTTCGATACGAA
This sequence comes from Acrobasis repandana, assembly GCA_963576875.1. NCBI lineage: Eukaryota > Metazoa > Arthropoda > Insecta > Lepidoptera > Pyralidae > Acrobasis > Acrobasis repandana. The sequence continues at coordinate 279,799 of OY756230.1, read as the reverse complement.
AACGAATGTAGGCTCGTCTTTTCCCGTTGCAAAACTTAGCTGTTAGTAACAATTTGACATCAATAGTTGAGTAAAATCAATACCAAATTGATTATTTTTAAGAGATAACTATAAATATCCGATACGATAATAAAGATATATTTGAATTGAATTGAATGTCCTCTTAGTGTGTTTCTGGCTTCATCAGGTCATTCCCAAAGTACTCCAAAGACTTTATAATTTAACTGTGTTTAAGAAATTTTGTAACTGATTGTAATTAAACATTTTATAATTATTTAGATGAAGCAGTTTGAGAATTGACAACGTACAATCAGTGGAGTACTTTGCGAATATACCTAGATTATCTATGGAGCATAATAGAAATAAAATAATAAATACCTACTTATTTTTATATAAATATAATGTCTTGGAGTAACATGGGAATGAATTTATGAGATTCTTATTTTTTTTACAAAGTAAGTTGTTTTTAACAAATAATGGAGTACTTTGGGAATAACCCATTTCATCTTTTTCCGTGCTTGTGCGAGCTCGGTGTGCGCTTTTCGCATGACCTGCAAAATCCCGTTTCATGTAACAGCTATTGCTTTTATTAAGTCCTCCTCGATGTTGATAATAATAAAGGTAAAGTCTGCTAACGTTAAACAATAAAGGCTATTGTGTTTAGTGTTAGCAAAACTCTCGGCCAGCTCAATTATCCTAATGTGTGTGCATACGCTCGCCCGATCACGGTCACTTATTGGCACAAACTGTCTCCTACACGGCAAAAATGAGAACGACACATACTGCATCACACGTGCACGAGATAATAACACCTAGTTCTTGATGTTAGGGTTGGTATTAGCGTGTGTGGATAGTTAATAATGAAAGAGATTGGCGGGTTTGTTGACGCGAGCGCGTAATCTTCTCGGATTCATTTTGGCTACTCGTGGACGACGAAGGTGCGAATGCGATTCTTTTTTCTTTTATTGCGTTGGCTGCTAAAGGATAGACTAGTAACAGAAGAAAAAATATATATAACGAACAGTTAGTCTAAACTTTTTAATCTACTTCAGTAAAGTATTTAAGGATCACTGTGTGTTCTTGTAAATTATTTCTTATTGAGTATGTTATTACTATCAATGTTGTCTGATTTCTCGAGTCTGCCTGATGTAGCTCAATGACTGTCATCTAGTGACAACAGTCATTATTACACACTAGCGAACTAGTTTAACGGTTTCCTCATGATGTTGTCCTTGAGCCTCACAGACGCAGAACCACCACCGCTTCAATGAACATCAGTAGAACAAAAAAAATATATAAATATAACAGAGAATTTTACACACACATACAAAAAGAAGTAAATCATAATACATCTAGCAATTAGTATAACCAATCACTTCCATCATCTTTCATAATCGATTTTCGGTCTTCTGCCGGCTTTTCTTCCAGTAAACTTAAAAAACACAGGCACGCTGTTTTTTAAATAAAGATACTCGTATATGATACATTCTTCATTTTAATTTTACCGTCATAATTTAATTTTAGCCGTAGGAAGTAACTGCCGGATATACGCGTCCCACATTAGATTGGAAGTAGCTGCATCCAGAGTATTTTTTTTGCCATATATATATGAGATATTTCTCATCATATCATGTAATATAAGCAGTTTGGTTCCCGGCAGAGTAGAATAGGACCACTCCAAGTCTTCCTGTGGATGTCGTAGAAGGCGACTAAGTAAACACAAGCTAAACAAAGCTTATAAACATCAATGAGACCTCTCCAACCCGTCTGGCCAGTGTGGAGAGTGTAGGCCAAATCCTCTGACTGCTCTGGCTAATATATGGCTCTGTCAGTACAAAGTCGTGCTCCTGCAGTGGAAACTAAAAAAGATCTGATCATGATGATGATAATATCTTAGGGACTAAATACTTACTCTCATATTCATTAAAATCTGTTCTTCTAAATCAGTTATATTATGGAGGATATATTACAAAACGGAGTGCAGATTTTTCATGAATACAGCGGTTAGTAGATGGTGTTCCACAGGTTTATTAAAACGTTGCCCATGCCCAGTCCATTTCTAAAAGTCAGAGTCTCATACACATTGATGACGCGCACGAACAGATTCATTTTTTTCTGTGCTCGTGTGAACGCCTCAAAGGCCGTTCAAATGATGCGACGTAATGAACGTCGCGCGCGTTTGACGCTGCGTGTGTGAATATGTATGGAGCCTCTGCAATCGCGGAAATGAAATCACGCATCTTTTCCGCGTTTTGTTCAGCTTTTGAATATGGAACGTTTTGTACGTGCATACTCGCGTAGCAATGTTTATTTTTATATTTTTCGAGTAAAACTCTATAGCAGTCACTTTTTTGAACCAGGCACAATAAAAATAATAATTGATTTACCACTGTAGCTCCCGGTAAAATCTCCTGTGCTTGATATTTTATGACAGAAAATTAAACCCTTATAATAATCAATTTGTAGTCTACCGTTTCCGTTTAATCTATCTGTATTATCTGTGGTTAAAGAGCACACGAGAAATAATTAATACAAATATCATTAAGGTTAATATTATTTTTAAAGCTTCTTTAAACGTAAGTAAAGAAATCTTATCAATAAAACGCACTCCAGCCAGACATAATAACTCCCGCACCTTCCCCAAACTTCCTTTTCCATCCCACCCTGCGTCCCATAGTTCGGATAACAGTGAGTGTCAAAAAAATCCAGTTTATTATACTCGTTCGCCCGCGGCCATCTTAAACTTTCCTTTGAACCATTTCGAAAAATAATTAGAGTGTAGAATCGTCACCATTTGCATATAAGATTCCTTGATCTATAAACATAACAAGTTTATTTGCCAGACAAATTAATAATCCCCTGACTTTCAGATGTTCACCCCCAATAACTTTGGAACAGCTGAACCGATTTAAATGTAAATGTAATGCTGTATAAATCAAGAAATATGGCTGAACCGATTTTTATCAAACATAGTTCAGTTTTGATTTAAAAAAAACCGCATCGAAATCGGTATATTCATTTAGGAGCTACGATGCCTCAAACAGACACACAGACACGTCAAACTTACAACACCCATTTTTCGCGCGCGCTTTTGTATCATCATCATGGTCTAAAAGTGATTAAGCATTGAATAATTCCTCTTGATTTATCAATGTTCGGTACAAGATCCAATTGTGCCCTTGATTTAGAATATTTTGTGTAGTTCCGCCACTATTGAACTGTTGCACTCGCGACACGTGTGTCACCTGTACACGAGGCATCCTTAGGCACAAGACCAGATGTTGATCGTTTGGCGGTCAAACGACGAATGATCAATAATTAAATAGTGGTGGAAGTACACAAAATAATCGAAATCAAGTGCCATGTAACTTTGACTTCCGCAAGGTAACGCCTGAATCCATTAACTATCTATATAATATTTTAAAATTCATCCAGTGCTGGGCTTGGTTTTAATTTGACCATACAACCGGAAAAATCTTAAAAGCAATGGTAAATTGGCAAAATTCTACTAAAAAATACAAAATAGGAAGTTCTTAATAAATAGATGTACATTAATCTGCGGCTATTCTTTCATTTCGTTTTCATTTTGTGTCCATTCCCAGATAAAGAGTCATAACGCATATCGAATGGAAAAGGGGCTCACAAGGAGGGACGCCATATCTCGAAAATATTTAGATTATGGACAATCACGGCGCACGGAGGCATCTGATAACATTATCATTGGCTTATTTTTGAATGAGTAGAAGAAAGAAAAGGGTATGAAAGTTTCTACAGATTTTTAACACATTCTAAAAATATTATTAAAGTGACAATTATGCTGTTTAAAAATTTGTAAGTTTGAATGTTTATTATTAATGCAAAAATAGTTGCAAGGATGGGAATAAATATTCTATTCCAATAGACTGTGTTATTCCCGTGTCACTGTTAAGTTGAGATGGGTTCAGAACCAAAAATACTTTGAGTGTTTTTGAAAAATCACTGTATTTAAACTAATATAGTTTATTTCTCTAAAACTTAACATAGGAATTTTAAGGCTTTTCTACAGACACCCACAATATCCAAAAGAAGATTAAGCATTTTTGGCTCGATAGAAAAAAATCACAGACATACCTCTAAATTTGCCAAAATTCACCTTTAAAAAACCGGCCAAGAGCGAGTCGGACTCGCCCATGAAGGGTTCCATAGCAGCAAGTAACATAATATAAAAGTTCTAAAGGTAAATTGCGGTTTACAATTTATGACGTATTAAAACAAACTTTAACTTACTCGTTCAAACCAATTTTTGTTGGAAGTTTGCATGGTATATTTTTTTAGTTTTATCATTCTCTTATTTTAGAAGTTACAGGGCGGGGGACACACACATTTTACCACTTTGGAAGTGTCGAAGTGCGAAAACTAACAGAAATAATTGTTTTTTTTCTACAACGTGACGTTCGTGGTATCGTTAGTGACTTTCGTGAGCCGATTTTTTTCAGAATTTTATAATTTTATCAATTATTTGTCAATTTATAAGTTTCAAATAGTATTTTATTTATCTTCTATTATAAATAGTATTTATATAGTAGTATTCTATATAGTATTTTTTTCGATTATTGGTAATTTCAATTTCGCCACGAAAATGAAGCGGAGAACGAAATTCGAAGAAATGTCCAACAGTGATTATTCAAAAACGCTCACAGTATAGTTGGCTCTGAATTGACCGAGATACGGCGCGCGAAGTATTATTGTATATAAAATTGCACTTACAATGTATTAGATTTTATAGATAAATTTAAATAACTAGTAAAGAAAAAAACCGACCAAGTGCGAGTCGGACTGGCGCACGAAGGGTTCCGTACCAATCTATACAATATTAGACACTTTATTTAATATCGAGCAAAAAACAGAAAAATAATCACGTTTGTGGTATGGGAGAAATATTTATTTTATTCTGATTTTAGTATTTGTTGTTATAGCGGCAACAGAAGTACATCATCTGTGAAAATTTAACAGTTTAGCTATCAGGTTCATGAGATACAGTCTGGTGACAGACAGGCAGACAGACGGACAGTGAAGTCTTAGTAACAGGGTTCCGTTTTTACCCTTTAGGTACGGAACCCCAAAAAACAAATCGCTAGAGTTAGTTGTAACCCGATTATATGGAATCTAGGTTTGCCAGCTCCGGTGGCGTTATGTCGTGCTCCTGCAGTGGAGACTAAAAAAGACCTGATGATAATGATGACATAAAACAATATTTTTCACACACATTAGGTATAAAAAAAAAAAAAAAAGTTGAGTTGATAGTAACAAGATTTCATGGAATTCAGGGCTGGCAGCTCCTGTGCTAAATGCTGAATGTGGCAGTCTGCGGCGATGCGTAGTTTGGACGATGGTATTTAATTCGAAGTCACGTTGGCTCCAACCGAAACCGCAGTAGTTTAGATAGAAACTAGCAGCCGACTTATTTAATACTAGCGTTCTTCTGTGGCGCCATGCACGGGTTGTTTGTAGCTCGATATCGTTTTCATGCGTGGTCTATTATTGCGCTGCGTCTATACTCGTGTAGATTTCTTAGTATGCAATTTTATTGGTATCATTTAAAAATAAATTTTCAATGCCTTCTTCTGCCATATAACCAATGCGACAAATCTAGGGCGTTATTTATTTGCCTAAACTACCTAATTATTACTAGGTTATAATAATAACAAAGACTGCTTGAACTAGTATAGCATAATGTAAGTCGCAGAGAATTCACATGTCAAGGCAAAACTTTTATTGGAAATTACCAATTTCCATCTTTCATTGTATTTCATACAAACTATAAGTACTTCTAACCAACTTCTAAATTATAAGTATTTATCTTCTAAATGACTTTTTAAAAATCCTTTCTTATTACTTACATATTTGACCGAAACTAATCTTCTTGGAATTCCATTTTCTCCGATTCTATTATTAGACCTAATACATATTATCTGAAGCGGGTGAAATCACATCATCTCGGCTAGTTACTCACCGAATGCGACCGTCCACAGTAAGTACATCAAAGCTATCAATTGATCTCATGCAAAGCGAGTGTTACTCAAGTTCTCTTTGATGTCAGATACCTCTCCGAGCCGGATCATTATTTCAACTAGGACCCGGAATGTAAACCAATTAGGGCACAGAGATAATGCATTATGAACAAGGACCTTATAGCCAATTTATGAAGCCAAGTAAAAATGTGATTGTATAAAATACTTACAATATATTTAGCAGTAAATTCAGAGGTATGTTTGTGATTTTTTTCTTTCGAGAAACTGTTTATTCGTGTTTTGGATATTCTTTGTAGAAAAGTCTTAAGATTTCTATGTGTTTTTTTAAAATACATTGTAGTAGTTTAATTACAGCAATTTTTCAAAAACACTCATACTCTCTCTTGAGTTGCGCGGCATAGTGTCCATTACCATTGATCGTCACAGACTCATTCGTTCTTCACAACTATTTATTTTTGAATGTGCGACCAACTTTTTAAAAGAATTTAATGTGTGGCGTACTAATTATGATCTGATTCAATAGGAATGAAATAATGCAACTTAACATCTGTACTACCGTACTACCGCTAGTTTGTGCGGGATGGAGGGACGCGGACGGATAAAGTCACTTCGACATGTGTTCCCGATGGCCGGGACCCAGAGGGATCAGTCCGAATATTTTATGGATAGTTTTACGCCTGGCATAGATTAATTTTGCTCTATACTCGATCTACTGAGATTATTTATACAAAATTCAAAAAAATAAGTAACATAACTACGTAGCAATGTAATCTGTAATTATTATTTTTAAAGATTTTGTAAAGATTTTTTGAAGGTAATTTTTTAAAACTTTCAGTAAACTAATATGCGATAAATCTATAATTAATTAATTAAAATCGGTTAACTCACGTTATAATGTCGTAAAAGGCCGACCAGGTTTCGATCGTCAGTTCCCACCGAGACGCGACGTAGCATGCGCACACCGGAAGAAATATAGAACTTGTTTACTCGACAAAAATATACTAATTTCAGCGACAGCCCGCCACGCCGCGCTGTGCAGCGCTGCGCCGCGCTGTGCAGTGCTGCGTAGCGCGGCGCAGCGGGCTCTCACTCTTTTTGTCGCGTCGCGTCTCGGTGTGAACAGACCCTTAGACGATCATCTTCAGGGCGAGTATCAGGAACGGTATTGGATTCGAATGTAACTCACTATATACGGTTTGAGGCGAAAGTTTTATCAAGGGAAGTCTTTCGTCCCGCGAAAAATCCGCGAGGCCATTGAGATTAGTCGGTAGAGTCCAAATTTCAATCGCGGTGGTTACCTGCGGCTTGGAAACCCGTGCTTTAAAGAACTCGGGCGGTACATCGGCAAGAGGCATCGTCAGGTCACCGTTCCTGAAACTCGCCCTGAAGATGACTGTTGGCGCAGATAGCTAAGATTACGTTCAGCTACCAAGAAATGTTACTAACTACGCTCTTGGTACGAGTCCGGCAATCCCACCGGCAACAAACAAACACACAAACAAACCTACGCAGTCTGCTACCACCCTAGATAAGGTCCAGGGAACCTCCTAACCTAATTATAAATTAAACTTAAATCTAATTAAAAGTAATTAAACTAATTACAAATGGGAAACAATTAAAGATAAAACTTACCGCTTCCATGCCGTCTTCAGGCAGCCTCGCCTGGCCTTCGCGTCGAGCCCGAAGTCCTCCTCAGGGCTGGCGACGGCCTTAGGTCCCACCATGGGTCCCAAGTCAGTGGTGAAGAAAATGGGGTCCCTAAGCGAACCTACCCATGAGCTCATGTATGTCGCCCCAAATGAATACGTCGTATTTATAACACCACTTCACCACAGCACCACAAATTTCTTCTTGACAGTTCAATATTATGCACATAACCTAACAGTGGAACGTAACATGGGATGTCCCTCGCTCCGATTCAAACATTTATCACTGTTTATATATTTATGGGCATTCACGCCACCAAAATTAGTTCCTTTTATAGTCAATTTACAAATACTTCCGTTTCACACGGGCAATAGGCAAAAACCAACAATTTACAATGACGCGATGGCACGTTTCACATAATAATAATAATAATAATAATAATAAAAAATTCACAAAAAATCACCACCTACATCCAAAATCAGCTATAGAAAGAATGACAATAAAGCGAGCAAATGGAGGGCGAGGTCTGATAGATATCCAAGAGCTATGGCGGAAACAAATAAGTTCTCTCCAATCTTTCTTCCTCCATAAAACCGAAACTAGTAATATTCATAAAGCTGTAGTTGATAACGACAATAAATACACGCCACTTAACCTTTCAAGCACAGTAATAGAAATAAATAACGATGACCCCCAAAAACAAAAAATAGACCAATGGAAATCTAAAGTCTTGCACGGCAGGCACCCTCATGATCTTGAACATTCTCTTGTAGACCTTGAATCTTCCAATAAATGGCTCACACATAGCAACCTTTTCCCAGAAACTGAAGGTTTTATAATAGCAATTTAAGACCAAATTATAAACACTAAGAATTACCGCAAACATATTATCAAAGACACCTCTTTAGTAGATGATAAATGCCGAAAATGCCACACACATTCCGGAACCATTCAACACATCACAGGAGCATGTCCAACTCTCACTCAAACTGACTACACCCATAGACACAACCAAATTGCAAATATAATTCACCAGAAGCTTGCTATCAAGCACAAACTAATACCAAACAATCCCTTACCATACTATAAATACACACCAAACTCAGTACTTGAAACCAGCGATTATAAACTATATTATGACCGTGCAATATTAACAGATAGAACCATTCATTACAACAGGCCCGATATAGTGTTACAAGATAAATTAAACAAAACAGCTTATTTAATAGATGTAGCAGTCCCCAATACCCATAACCTTGCTAAAACCATAACTGAAAAAATAAATAAATACACTGATTTAAAAGAAGAGATAGGAAGAATATGGAGAGTAGATAAAGTTTATATAGTACCTGTAGTTCTTTCGTCAACCGGAGTCATTCCCAAACATCTACACAATAGCCTAAAACTTTTAGATTTACCGAAAAACACATATATAAATATGCAAAAAGCTGCTATCTTAAACACGTGTAGAATTGTTAGAAAATTCTTGCAGGGTGATGAAACCCCAGATATTGTAGAAATTCAGCAATAATAAATAAACTCACTGCTTCATCACTTGGCTCACGCCCGTGATAGAAGTACAAAAATACCAGCTTAACAGCTGAGAAGAGGAATGTCTTTAAAAAATAATAATAATTAGGGTGCCCACAGGCAGTGTAGCCAACGAGCAGCAAGTCACCATCTACCAGGCTAAAATTGTTGTGATTTTTAGGTAGATGTCCGTATCTCACTCCATAACCAGTTATCCGGTCCACTATCATTCCATCCACATAGCCCAAACCAAGTTATTCCCTCGCTGGCAATAGTTCGGCAGCTATGGAGGACTGTCCGTTAGTGCATCTCAATGGTACATTAAGGGATAGACCTCCATAGATGCAGCCATCTCACTTTTTAGATAAAAAGGTACTAAAAGGCCTCTTCATGTTGGCTTTGGCCCCATGAACGCCTCAAAGGACCGGGTCCCCATGGACCCGTGGCTGAAAAGCGTACCGACATAATAATAATAATAATAATTCTTTATTCATTTTTAAAGTACAGTAGTGCCAATATACAATTTTATTACAAACAGTAAGTTAAATAGGTACTTATTTGCATGCATAGTTGAACACTTAATGATGATCGTCTACCCGCCGTAGTAGTAATAAATTTACTGTATCACGGTCGGGTAGTGATTCCTCGTTAGTAAACAACTATGGTAAGTAAGCTAGTTGCTTTGCAAGGTGATTAGTAAGAAAAGTATACGAGCAAACTTATTCGAACTATCTTAAAGTCTAATTTTAAATGTATATGCACGTAGGCAATACTGTTGGTCGCCGCCGGCCGGTGCATAGAATGACTCACAGCTCGATGATAACAGGACATAGTGTACGTGCGTGTACAGAGCCAACAGTTATAATACAAGTTTTCAATTACTAAGAATCAAATTGATTACAAATCAAATTAGGACAATCCACTTGGTACCTATATTATCCATGCCTGCAATTTTTTTTTTTTTTTTATTTAAATAATCCTTAGAACTAGAACTAAATATTTTAAATAAAGTATTCTATTAAAATGTTGTTGGGTTCCATGATTTAGTTACTGGAAAATAAATTATATAACATATACATTTTGTTTAGTTGAAATATTAATAGTTATGTATTAATATGTATAAGTATATGTATAACATAATTAATTATAACATTACATTCCAAAATTCCAAAAGTGTCCTTGCGTGTGTACGTATATGTATGTATGTAAGTGTGTATGTATGTATGTATGTATGTATGTATGTATGTATGTATGTATGTATGTATGTATGTATGTATGTATGTATGTATGTATGTATGTATGTATGTATGTATACGTGTGTATGTATTTGTGTGTGTATGTGTGCGCGCTCGCGCGCGCGCGTGTCTGTGTGTGTGTTTATTCTACGACTCTCAATAAGTTCTCTGTTGCCATAAAGTCCAGTTCCAGTAAGAAAGCTGTAATTTCTTTTTTGCAGGAGTATAAGGTGAGTCTGTACAAATCAATTTTAGTTGATATATTATTGTATATATAGGGCCCTAAAAATATCAGGAACTTTTGTGAAAATCTTGTCCTAAATCCTGGTACATTATATATGATATCCGTTCTTCTGTTTGTTGTAGGGGTATCCCGTGGTATTCTATGTTGATATAGTATCAAAGTCTTTATATAAAGTTTGCGAATTGGTAAGATGTTTATTTCATCAAATAATTTATTTGATGGGTATATCATGGGTTTAAAAGTCATGGTCTTTAATACGGCCTTTTGTGCTCGTTCTAAATTGACAAGTGTTGTTTTAAAACATCCACCCCAGATAAGAATGCAGTAGCTTATAATAGATTCACACAAAGATGTATATATTATTTTTAGTAGTTTATGGCTACATATATGTCTAATATTCTTAAATATATAGATAAGTTTCCGCACACGACTGGTCAACGATTGAATATGTTCTTTCCATGTTAGGTGTTGGTTTAGAATAACTCCTAAGTATTTTATAGTTGACACAATCACTGTTCTTATCCGTACTACGAACTATTGCCGGCTCCACGCCGTTTAAAACAAATTGGGCACACACAAACAAACAACAATTAGCGATAATTCTTCATGAAATATTCGCAATATATCAAATACAAAATGCCGGCCTCCGGCTCTTTCGCGAGAAATGGCGTCAGTCGAGAGTGGGCAAAGACAATCCGCGCTCCACAGCCGGAATATCGCTAAATCGATAATCTTGCCCGTGTTTGTGGAGATCACGCGCAGATGGCGCTAGTCTCCTAACAATAAGTACTTTTATCCAAAACAATGACCGTCTTAATCAATTGAAACCTGACCGGTATTTTCCGATTATAATGCAGGAGTCAACAGTTTTAAATTATAGTAAACTGATAGTACTTTATAGTAAACTGAAAAATTTATTATGAGGAGACTTTAATCAATTTTTTATCTTTTTAATATAAATACATCGTTGTCGTAGAGCATTTCTATAATCAAAAATCGTCATTCATTTTTGTTACGTAATAATTTAGCTCAAGCATTTCTATTAAATATGAGTAGTTCTTAGAATTTCCTCCTTTGAGCCCGATGAAATCAAATACCAATCGATGTATTACACATATGGGGACTGGTAATGTTATTCAAACCGAAGCTGAATGGAAAGTGGGCCAGCGTAGCTTATTCAGAAGGGCTGGCATACACTTCATACTTTTGGCTGCGACCGCGACCGGTGGATGAGAGTTGCGTTTTCGGATTCAAACATACCTAGCAACTGAATGAACACTCCATTCGCATATTTGAAACCTTTTTAAATGCGCTTTTTACAGTACATTGTTTTATTATAGTTAAATAAAACTTAAATTTTTCCCGACCTCGCCCTAAACTGTAAAGTATATATTGATAATTCCTTCTAATACAGGCTTTGTTGTTAAGCTTATACAATGTATTGGTTTTCTCGCTAAATAAATAGTCTTGTTTTTGTATCCATACTCGATACAATGAAGTATTGGAGATATTTTACTATGCTGGTATAAAAGTGCACACAGTTTGCTATAATATTTCCAAAATCGAATGATTTAGGTATTTCAAAATCACTTTTATCACGATTTAGCAACATTATTTAGTATGTATATAATTGTAAATGTGGTTTATTGATAAATTTTATGAAATGGATTATTAGTAATGTTGTATTTAAAACAACTTAAGTCTCTACATACATTTGTGTTTGGAAAATCTCCTGTCTACAACTACTAGTACATTCCTCTTCGCCCGTTGACCTCTTTAACAGCAGACGTGTTGCAAAATTTTTAAATACAAATAAAATAAATAGTGCAAGCTAATTTATCAATTAATAAGTGCAACCTAAGTGCGAGAATCCCCAGTACAACAGCTCACCAGAAATCAATTGAACATCCAAACGCAGTATCCCCCACCCGGCGACGGCAGCTTGCAGCTGGTGCGGGGACTTACCTCACCTCCGCTGGGGTAAGAGACGGTCGCTATTTTTTATCCCCTTTTACTACGCGCCACCAGACGACACCACGCGACAGAGCCCGAGCGGCCAGTGCTACGAGTTGCTACGATACTTGACGCACGATCTACGAGAAGCATTTCGAACGCACCAAGCTACGAACTTTTCGTAGCCGTGACTCGTGCGCATTTCGTAAAGCAGTAAAGCTATGCCACGATTGCCACGCTCGCCCATTGAAAACCAAAGCCCCATCTACGGATCTGCCCCGGATGTTAGTCGGCACGGTGAATGTTCTGACAACGATACTATAACCTTTCGCTCCAGCAAAAGACGACGTCAATGTGATTGTGACATAGCCAATGAGTCTAAACTAGACACGTTTATCAATACACTTACAGAATGGAGAAAGTCTTCCGACGAAACATTATCAGGTATCAAATCTACCATCAACGATATCCAGCGTCAAAATAACGATATAATAACGTCCAATTCCGAGATCGAAAAATCTATCGTTAACCTATCAGCAAAGTACGAAACCCTCTGCACCCAATTGTCTTTCTTCCAAATTAAATCAGAAGAGTGCTTGGAACGTGTCTCAAAGGTTGAGATACATTCTGAAGAAATTGATCGCTCGTCACGCACTGCTTGCCTCGAACTGCGAAACATCCCGCACCCATCTACATCAAGACAGGAGGACCTTTTAAAAATTACCACCACCTTAATAAAGGAGCTCTCAATTGACCTCCTGGCTTCCAAAGTGTTTGACATCCACCACCTCCCGACAAAATCTGAGAATAAGACAATTCTCATTTCCCTCAACTCTGTCCTTACAAAAAATAGGATACTTGCTGCCTACCGGATATACAATAAAGTCAACCAGAGCAACAGACTCAATTCAAGTATTTTTGGCGCGGGTGCACCCAAGCAACCCATTTATATCGCCGAGCACCTGACTCCTAAGGCCCGCCGCCTCCACTTCCTTGCCCGGGAGCTCGCGAGGGAAGATCAGTACAAACATTGCTGGACATCGGGCGGCAGGGTTTTGCTGCGGAAGGACGACAACTCCAAATACATTGTTGTTGTCTCTGAAGACCAACTTGCCACCTTAAGAAAGAACTGCTAATTTATATTTCGTAATAAAGGTGTATTAATAAGTATTAAGTGCCTTAACAAGTTTGTCAACTTAAAATATACTTACTCAAGTACTATTACATAAACTCGAGCTATACATATTTGGAAGGATAAAGCTGATTACATAACTTATAATTACCATCATTCTACACTTTTGCAGTTGCCAAATCTATAATATGTTGTACATGTAGCCATACACCATTGAGTCAGTAACCATAGCACAAGGTAACTTACTTTGGTACTTTCTCATTCTGTCTGGTTCGTCCAATTAGTAAAAATTATCTCTAGACATTGTTCAACATTTGTTTTTCCGTGACTGCTTACTATTACCCAAACATGAACAGATGTGATGACCTTCTCAACAACATTGACAGTATCTCAGTCGCCTCTTCTTATCGGTGTTATCCTAACGAAGCACGACAACTCCTTCCTACTCAAAGTAATTCTCTAAATATAATAACTCAAAATATCCGCAGCCTATCTGCTAACTTCCCCGATTTTCTGGTGTTATTAAACGAAATTAAAGTCAAACCAGACATTATTGTGTTGACAGAATGCTGGTTGGAATGCAATCCAAATATACCGATTCTTGATGGATATTCGTATTCCGTTTCTGCAGCTCCAGTCAACCAAAATGATGGTGTATTGGTTTATTATAGTAACTCCCTTACCCAAATTTCTATAATTAACCCTCCAATCAACGAAGCGAGCTCTCTACTTATTAAACTAAACACTGAAACCGCACTCTTGGGAATATACCGGCCATGCGCATATAAAAACTATGCGAACTTCGTCCAATCTCTACATACATTTCTTTCTACGCTTAAGTCTTTTAAAAATATTATTATCCTCGGGGACATCAATATAAACATTTCTTCAAATTCATATTCCCTTGACGATGACAACGACACATATCTTAATATGTTGGCCCACCACGGCCTGCTTCCGGCACACACTTTTCCCACTAGAGGCCCGAATTGCCTAGACCATGCCATGTTAAAAGCCTCATCCGCTGCTCATTGCGTTGTTATTGATTCCACTATAACTGACCACCAATCCGTCTTCCTATCTCTACCAAACAGTATAAACCATACACCACCCCCTCCGTTAAAACGAATTGATTATAATGGTCTAAGCACCTCTCTCCAACAAACAGATTTTTCCCTAATCCTTACTTCCTCTAATCCCGAATTCGCTACTAACTATCTTATTACCACAGTCCAATCTCTGATCTCCAAACACACTACTAATGTTGTTGCCCCTCGTCGCCGGAGAATTATGAAACCATGGATCACCTCGGGTTTACTTAGATGCATACGAAATAGAGATCGACTTTTTAAAAAAATGAAAAGAAATCCTTACAATGAGGTGGTCCGCTTGACATACACCAGATACCGTACCTTTTGTACCAAAATACTTAAATCAGTAAAAAGGTGTTACGAAAAAGATCTGATAAAGAAAGCAGGCTCAGATTCTAAAGCTCTTTGGAGCGCCATCAGACATGTCACAGACTCTTCCAAATCTCGTTCTGCAGCATCGGAACTATTATCTGTTAAGCCTACATCCAGTAGCTCACTGGACTATGTTAATTCATTTTTCGTAAACGCAGGGAAAAATCTCGCTCAAGACATCCTAACAAACAGCTCACCCTTTTCCCATTCTTCTTGCGCGCCGGGAATAAATTCATCAACCACAAAATCCACGTTATATTCCCCACCTCAATCCTTTGTTCTATTAGATTCCACAAACGAGGAAGTGGAAAATATTATTGATTCTCTTAAAGATAACAGTGCTGTAGGTTGGGACAATATCCCAACATATCTAATAAAAAAACATAAGAACATTTTCTCTCCTTTACTCACCCACATCTGCAATCTCTCCATGTCGTCTGGTATCTTCCCAACAGCATTCAAAAAAGCTCTAGTCCACCCTATTCATAAAAAAGGTGATCGTAAGCATCCCAACAACTACCGACCCATATCAATTCTCACAGCTCTCTCAAAAATCCTGGAACGTCTTATTAATAAGCGTCTTATTTCATTTCTCGAATCACGTTCAATTCTATTTCCTAATCAACATGGCTTTAGAAGCGGGAAATCGACCAACAGTGCTGTGAAAGAACTTACAGACTATGTTGTGCGCAAGTTGGACAAAGGTCACAAATGCTTGGCCATCTTCTTAGATTTAGCCAAAGCCTTTGACACGGTGTCAACTGACCTTCTCATAAACAAGCTGGAATCCATTGGCATAAGGGGAACCCAGCTCCAACTATTTCAGAGTTATTTCTCTGATCGAGTGCAGTCGGTTTTGGTAGACGGCCAATCAAGCTCGGACTTACCAATACTCTACGGTGTACCCCAGGGTAGCATACTCGGACCGACCCTTTTTCTGGTCTATTTAAATGATCTCTTCTCTCTCATTATCCCCCATGGTAAGATCATCTCTTATGCCGATGATACAGCTCTTCTCTTTTCAGCAGAAACTTGGGAAAGTACTTACCTCCACGCCCAAAGCGGTCTCGACATTACCTCAAATTGGCTTCGCCTTAACCTCCTTTCTCTTAACGTTCAAAAAACTCAGTTACTAAATTTCTCAATTCATAACCTCGATAAACAAAATAAAATCATATCTAAACTTCGTATTGTTGCTCACTCCCACCCAAATTCTTCTGCTACAACCTGCCCTATCCCTTTCTGATAAAGTAACATATTTAGGCATAATAATTGATAAAAAATTAAATTTTAAGGAACACTTAAATGTCACTGCTGGGAGAATCCGCAGGTTAATGCACATCTTTAGACGTCTACGGCATGTTGCTAAACCTCATGTAGTGAAAATGGTATATTTCTCTCTGGGTCAGTCTTTACTAACATATTGTCTTTCCGTATGGGGTGGTGCCTGTAAATCCGCATTAATAAAAGTTGAGCGAGCTCAAAGAGCCCTCCTCAAGGTCTGCACTTTCAAACCCTTTCTTTTTCCAACCAGTGAATTATACCAATATTGTGAAGTCCATACAGTTCGTCAGCTTTATATATTAAATACCGTCCTCCAACAGCATAAATCTACCCCGTATAACCCAAACTCACTTCGACGTAACCGACTTGTAGCTTCTTCCTCCCCTTTCAAAACCGAATTTTCGCATCGCTTTCCTTGTTTCACGGGACCATTCTTGTATAATAAACTTCATGCTACTCTTAATATCCTGTCTCTCTCTAATTACTCATGTAAACGCCTTCTCTCTAAATATCTCCTAACGCTATCCTACGATGACTCTGAACGTTTATTACTTACCCTTCAATAAATTACTTCTTACTTACGATTACTTTCTTATAAATTACAATTACAATTACTTTCTTTACAGCTTTTACTCAGGTTGCAATGTATGAATCCATGTTTGTCTGGATTGAAGCTTGTGAGTTAAATTAATAATAGTTATTTCTAGTAATGTTTAGTTAATTTAGATTATATTTTAAACTATGTACCTAATCCAAGGGCGGGGGCACTGGAGAACTGTAACACAGGTTCAGCCTTCATCAGTCTCCAGTCTCCTTCAATCGGTGCTGGTAACTCAAACGGTTATGAAACCGTTTACTGTTTTTCTACGTATTGTAAGATTTTTGGAGAAATAAACGATTTTTTACTTTTTTTTACTTTTACTTTTACTTCTTCTTAGCGTGTCGATGTTCAAAAAATTACATATTTCTCTGAGCCCAGTATCGAGCGACCTATACTGCGTTAAAGCTTGCACTTTACAGGTCCTCCAGCGTGCAGGTATCGGGGCACGCTGGGCAGCTTAGCAGGTGTGCCATAGTCTGTGGAGATGCACCACAGCCACAGCCGTTGTCGTCTCTGTGTATGTATTTCCACCTGATCAGGTTATCCTTAAAACGGCCAACCTGGGCCAACCTGGCCAACTAGTACATTAGAAGTGGAGGAAGTAGTCATCAAAACTGGAGATTAGTTGAATTAAATCATTTTTAATCACTAATTGTCTATGTTCATGCTACTTACTTTTCTTTCTCATAATGTTTTTGTAGTTATAATCTTCATTAACCTAAAGATTTTTGACATCATTGTGAGTCTCATAATGTTTTATTATAACACATGATGTGATATGACAGAAACCCTTAAGCATTTCGATACTCTATGTTTATTTTCTATATGTATAAATTAGAAGTTTCGTGTATATTTATATTATAAATTTAGGTGTGTTAATCGTTATGTTAAACCAAATTATGTGAAATATTTTTTATTTTTTTCAATTTGTATGTTTAATAAATATTATAAGAAATAAAATTAGGTTAAAATACATTATGTGAACTATATTCTAGTAAATTATTTTATGAGAATAAATAGAGAACTTAAAAGTATCACGTGTGTCACGACGCTAAATAAAAGTGGAGTGGAGTTGACTTGCAATGGAATCTCAGGCAGCTCGCTAATAGCCAGATACTTCATGCTGGATATTTAGTTTAGTCTAGAGCGGTATTGAATTTATACTGCTTCACTTTACCAAAAACTTTAAAACTAAAAATAATTTCTGATTATAAATGCTTAATGAAGTGAATTCGTGAAATGAAGCTTATCACTAAAATCAAATCGCTTTTCGGTAAGTAAAACAAAATAATTGCAATTGAATTCACCCAGATGAAAAGTTACTTTATAAAATTAATTCTGTACATTTAACTTGATACCAGTAGAGCACAATCACTAAACTCATTCGTCCGCTGCTCGCAGCAATTTAAAAAGCTCCGACGGAGGTTTTACGGCGAGCTTTAATTGTCCGACGTGACTGCCATGCCGATTGCATGTAAACTACCACAGTTATGGAACTGCATGCATTTCTTCTAAATGAATATGTGGATGGAGTCTACTTTGTTTGAGAAATTAAAAATTAATTTTATGCATTAGGTAGTACAAAGCTTGCAAGTTCCGGTCTTGCCTTCCGCCCAGTACTACGTAATTAATATTTTTTAATTCAATAACTATGGAGTTTTCACGTTAGTTTTAATAAAATAATAAACTTTTTATAGAATACGGGTCACAGATACGAGTCTATTATTATAGATTTAGATATAAGATAGAGATTTACTTGCATCAATGAAGCCTCAAATTCGCGACTTAACTTAACTTTAAACAATATCAGTATGCTAAACGGTCCAACGAAATTAAAATCAAACGCGCAGTGTCAACTGTCGGCCAAAGTCCGTTATGATATAATGCAGCATCGCACACCAGCCGCTGATTGGTCCAGCAATTTGCGAGGATTAACGTCAGTTTGAACGTTTTGGAAAAGCTTGGAGGAGGCCTGTATCCAGCAATGGACTTCCTGTGACTAATATGATGATACTCGTAAACGCCTAAAATATATTAGCCGAAACACAGATGTAGTTTGTAGGTACCGCCTACTTTAATGTACTTTTGATGCGATAATTTTTAGGATTCCGTACCTAAAGGGTGCCAACAGGACCCTATTACTGGGACTCCGCTATCTGTCCGTATATTCGTTCGTCTGTTGCATGGCTCTATCTCTTGAACTGTAATAGAAACCTTCAAAAAACGAGTCTATATCTTCCTGAAAGGCCGGTAACACTCTTGTTACACCCCTGGTGTTGCAGTTGTCCATGGACAGTGGTGATCACTTACCATCAGGTGACCCGCTTGTTCGTTTGCCGCCCTATAACATAAAAAAAAAAAAAAAAAATAGACACTTGAAATTTAAATGATTATGGTATTACTGTGGCCGCTATAACAACAAATACCCATCAAATACCTACTAAAAATAAGAAAAAGTAAAGAGGGTGTAATGCAAGAAACGTGTTTACATTTCAGCATTTTAAAACATTAAACGGAGGTAGGGAACTCTTCATTGTACGAGTCCTACTCGCACTTGACCGGTTTATTTCCACTTGATTATGCTTCTATAGTATCAGTTTGCTGACTGAGCTCACCATCTGCAGCGATGTGCTGTAATGCGATCCTATTTGGCTTCTTTGCAGCTCTGCAGCTCGTTAGCGGGCTGTGACCTGTGACGAACAATGCTTCTTGTCAAAGAGCAAAGGCGAGGCGGACTCGGGAAATAACTTACACTGTTAAAGCATGTGACCTCAAAGCCGTCGGGAAATAAATGTAAAAATTCGATTCGATATATGTTCGACGCAGAAACGAGATCTTAACGAGTTCAAATATGTTTTAAGAAAGGTTTAGTCTCTTGTTTTTTTTTATTGTTTTTTTTAAGGCCCCGTCAGTTCAGAGCCAAGAAAACTGTAAGTGTTTTTGAAAAATCACTGTAATTAAACTACTACAGTTTATTCCTCAAAAATTTTGCATAAAATCTTAAGGCTTTTTTACAGACACCCATAATATTCAAAACACGATTAAAATTTTTTGGCTTGATAGAAAAAAATCACAAACATACCTCTAAATTTGCCTAAATTTACCTTTATAACACATATTACTATTTTATTAAATCACCTTTTTATATGAAAATTATACCATAAAATGTATAATCTAAATATCTAATCAATTTTGCTACAAAAAAAGAAATATTCGTCGAGAGCGAAGAAAGGCCCATGCCCGTGCTCGCCGATATTTCGCTGTGTTTTATTTATTCTTTTTTTTGTATTATATTTATAATTTTTTTTGTAGCAAAATCGACTATATATTTAGATAATACATATGAAGATGGTATAATTAAGTAAAAAGTTTAGTTAATTTAAATAAAAAGGTGATTGTATAAAATTTAAATATGTCTTATAAAGGTAAATTTAGGCAAATTACGAGGTATGTTTGTGATTTTTTTGTATCGAGCCAAAAATGCTCAATCGTGTTTTGGATATTGTAAGTGTCTGTAGAAAATCCTTAAAATTCTTGTAATTTTTTTAGAAATAAACTGTATTAGTTTAATTACAGTGATTTTTCAAAAACACGCACAGTATTGCAAATTGTGAACTCATCTCGCCTTAAGATCCTTTTCTTATTTTACTTACAAAAAGCACATACAAATATTATAGTGAAATCCCAAAACCTCTAAAAAACGACATAAATAATGAAGAATTTCCATTGGAAACTTAAAATACGTTTCTCAACCCTCTAGAGGCTGTCGGGCAAGTTCGTCTATTTATCATCAGGCGCCGAAGTTCGCTTTCTCCGCAACAGTCGAATTGAATCACATTTGGATCGGATCGCGATGCGATTCACGCAACTTTCGGAAAGCAGGCTGACAAACAAACGATGCATCTTTGAGGTATGCCAACTTTATTTTTTGACGACCTCCATGGCGTAATGATTTCCACGTCTCTATGGAGGTTCTGAGTTCAAACTCCAGTCAGGGCTTGGGTCTTTTTCAAATCGCTCTTAGTCTTGGATGGTCACCTAGAGGTATATAAATTTAAAAATTAGGTTCTTGTCCTTTGTGCAAAAACTTCCATCTACTGCGATCACCAGCCAGTCCCCCCAGCGGGAGATTGTGGGCAAATCCTCCATCTGTTAGCGGAAGCCCTTAGTCCAGCGGTGGACTACAAAAGTCTCAATTAAGTGAAATATGAAGTAACACATGTAAAAAGATTTACTCATTAATATTACTTTATATTTATTGAGGCTATCTAGTAAAGATATATTTACAAATCTAAACTGAATTGTCATCACACATGATTGTCAATATATTCAAATGAGTGTGGCATGCTGTCTGTCCGTCGAATGCACTCTGATGTCTAATTAATAGGAATCAAATGTAACTGCACAATATGCATTAAAATCTGATGGTATTTGTTCATAATTGATCAATTTGGTATCAGATTGCATTGGCAAATTATTTGGGTTGGATATATCAATGAATAGTTACATCCTAGCCTAACTTTTAGTTACATCCTAGCCTAACTTTTTAGTTACATCCTAGCCTAACTGTTTAGTTACATCCCAGCCTAACTTTTTATTAACTAGTGGCTCTGCGAGCTGTAAACCTCGCGCCTCCCTCCCGTCCGTCATAGTTATTGAATAAAAAAGTTGTTTAGTAATAAGGGTAATAAAAAAGTTTTATGACATATTTTTAAAAAAATCAAAATGGCTGTAATATGATTATTTTAGTTTAAAAAAAATTAAATATAATCATCAAACCTGCGTATGAAATTTCACGAGAATCGGTTGAGAAATGCGACCTGTACGAGAACAAACCGACCGACGAATTGACGGACAAAAGTGTTTTTGGCCAATCTCGAATCTTCTCTCGACGCTTCGCTCGCTCGGTCTACATAGAAAGTTAAATCTTCTTCGTCTAAGCCGTTCCCGGTTGCATCCTCAACTGTGCTGCTTCGGAGCCCGGGGTACGCTTTCCCGCTTTTTCTTCTCCAAATATACCATGCATGTCAATGGTCACTCAAGGATGCCAGACCTTGCAAAATGGAGAAGAAATAGCCGAAACAGTTTAAGTTCAATTCAAAATATCTTTATTATCATAGGATATTTATAATATCTCTTAATAATAGTCACTTTGTTTTGTTTTGCACAAATGTTGACGTCAAATCAAATAATTTGGCTATAGTTTTACGACCGGTCGCCTGCCTGACGTTAACCTCTTTACATAGAAAGTTAAATATTCATGTAAAATATAGACAGAGCATTTTGGGTCTTGCGGCTCTAAGCAGACAGAGCCCAGGGCCGCAAGTCCCAAAGACAATTATTACCGTGATGGTGGGCTAGAAGGTTAAAACTTGCGCAAGTGCGAGTTGGACTCGTACATGAAGGGTTTCGTACAATGTTTTGAAACGCTGAAAGATTACGTTTTTGTATGACGACCCCCTTTAATTTTTAACTTTATCTTATTTTTAGTATTTGTTGTTATAGCGGCCGTAGTAATACATAATTAGTGAAAATTTTAAGAATCTAGTTAATTCCATTATAAAGATATAGTTAAAAATGCTGAAAAAACACGTTTCTTGTATGACGACCCCCTTCAATTTTTAACTTAATTTTATTTTTTGTATTTGTTCTTATAGCGGCCACAGTAGTACATAATCGGTGAAAATTTCAAGTGTCTAGCTATTACTGTTCAAGAGATAGAACCCTGTGACAAACGGACAGACAGACGGACAGACGGATTTTCAGTAATAGGGTCCCGTTTGCACCCTTTGGGTACGGAACCCTAAGAAGGATTAAACATAGTGATGGGTTTAAGCCCGCATCGCCTTTTAACATGATTCGCATATTCGCCCATTCCCTCGATCGGCTAAGCTCTACACGGGAAGAGAAGCAGCTGGTACATTCTAAGATTTTTCTTCCAGAGCAGCATGGTAATCATTATAGTTTAATGATATTAAAATAACAGCCAAAAACAAAAATAAATTTTGGCATTTCCATACAAAAGTGTGTGGCCGCCCGGGCGATTTGTATGGGAATGTCGAAATTTATTTTTGATTTTGCTGTTATTTTAATTTCATTATACTTTAGTGATCTAGTATAGCCCGTGGTTCGATTTATTACGGGTATGTCCCTTCCACGTTGTATAATAAATGTTTCATAAATTTTGTGGCGTTTGTGCCAACGTCATTTACAAAAGCATAAAATAAAAATTCTCTTATAAAAGTCACTCATCTAATCCCTGCCCATCAAATGTAAGCGATGCGACGTATTAAGGCGAATACCATACAGAAGTGGCGCTACATTTTAAATAAGTTATTTGATCGTAAATATGGTGAAAATTAACATATTGCGAACCGTCAGGCATTCACATTATTTTATGAACTGCCGTCGAAACTACCACTGGTAGCCCGTCTCTTTGAAGTTCGTTTCCGCCATAACTTTTAGCCAAAACCCGTTTAAACCGTTAAACTGGACGGACTAACGTAATACTTTCGACGGCAGTTCATACATCAATATGAAGGGCTATCTAGTGCCTGACGGTTGGCTATATGGAAATTATCACCATATTTACGACCCAACAATTTATTTCAAATGAAGGCGCCACTTCTGCATGGTATTCACCTTAAGCGATTAATTCAGTAATTATGACAGGAGCATAACGAGCCTTCACGATGACGCGGCGTTTTGCGCTCGGTTGTGAAGTCGCCCTAATGATCCACTTGACAAGACTACTGTTTATTATAATAGCTCTGCTCTCTCTTAAAAATGTTATAACATTTCCTAATTTTGGTTTAATTAATTGCATTTTTTCGTATTTAAGATTAACTTTGGGGATCTATGTGCACAGTGTACTTACTGCGGCTAAAAACGAGTCTATTCCTTCTTGTCCCGCTACTATGGATAATATTCTTAAGTGTATTATTCTATTATACGACGACCTCCGTGGCGTAATGGTTAACACGCTTGACCGCTGATCCGGAGGTTCTGGGTTCGATCCCCAGCCAGGGCAAGTTGGAAAATGGCCTTTTTAAATTGACCTGGGTCTTGGGTGTTTATCTATATATGTATTTATCTTAAAATATAGTATCGTTAAGTTAGTATCACATAACACAAGTTTAAAAAAAAACTTACTTTGGGGCTAGCTTAATCAGTGTGATTTGTCCCTATATATTTATTTATTATAAATACAATACTCTACCGTAAATAGTGTGTACTTAATTTTATTATAATTGCGAAAATTTGTAGATGAATGTTTATATATAATATAGTTTATGGTATTTTTGCATGGATAAGAATGTAACGCATAGTTAGTTAAACTTATTACATAAGTAAAGCATTCTACTTTAATTAGTAAATTTGACCTTTCAAAAGATTGCAAAATAAATATTTGAGACAGGTTGCTACTCAATTAATTTCATTCAGCAAAATAAATTCAATCTCCGCCCTAAATTAGGATTAGGTGCACAAAAGTGTATCAGTAACCCAGTTCCCAATAAAATGATATCGCTCCAACTGGACTGACAATGCCCTTTCGAGCGTGGCATCTAATCGTTACATGAAAAACGGCAAAGCCAGCGGATCGCCCCATCGGCCTAACTCGTCGTGGCGTAGGAGCCAACAGAATTAACGGTTTATGTGCAACGTGGCCCGCTAAACGAAAATTTTCCTCACGGTTCTTAGTGTCCATCTTGAGGTTAAACAATTCTTTGCAATATTCTTTGTAAAGTAACTGTAATTCGTACAGTGAAAGTATGCAGATGTTTTAGTTATAATCATTTTTTATTTTATTTTAAAGTTTAAATAAAATTTAATAATATTCCTCTATTATTAAGCTCGAAATAATTTATAAATATGCATTCTCAAATGATAAGATAATAATTACTCTAATTTATTTTGATTAAAATCTACTATTTCAAATTTTGCTTATATTTTTTAAATAAGTTTGGAAAATCCAAAAGTGCACGCCTCATAGCGGTCACTCAATTTTCACAAAAAAAAACAGACCTTGAATATTGCATATTTATCGGTGTATTATGAACAAAATAAAAAATTTACTTTTAAATCTTCGCGCCATTGCCCACACAGAAAAGAAAGGTACTGCGCATGTATTGTCAATGTCAAGAAAAAAAGAAAAATGAAAAAATTAACATTGTATCCAGAAAAAGAATGGAAATTAAGAATGGCTAAAAGGCAGATGCTAAACGCCGTAAAAAAAATTTAAAAAAAAATAATTGTCAATGTCAACGAACCTTATTTACATAGATTTAGATATACCAACAATAGGTGGATTTCAGTTTATTGCTAATTATAATTAAACTACTTTTAATTAGACCGTGATTTTCGAAAGGACTTAGTTTTAGATAATACTTAAGCGTATGAAAAAAAGAAGGGTTCCATTTGTTAAGTTTTTCGGGCGTTATCGTGACCACGCCAGTTTCCATACATACCGACACACGGACGTCCACGAAATAATTTTCTTAAACACTTGTTATATTATTTTAAAGAACAAAATTTCCTTTAAAAATATCATGACTGTTGAAACTAGTATTTTTTCTTGACATTTGTGTGTAAATATTATTCTACAAGTACGATAAGAAATAAATACCGACATTTTTAGTTCGAAAAATCACTTGATTTTTGTAAGGCGAGAGTAGAGCACTACCTCAACGCTCCGCTTATGAGGCGTGCAACAATAGATATTTCTGTTTTAAATAATACGTGTAGTATATTCATAATTATTGACACAAAACGTCTTAGCTTCCGACAAAAGAAAACAATTTTAGTTTTAAAATATATCGATTTTTATAAAATGTATCAAACTGGGACTTGATATAATTTCTAGCTATTTTCCAGGCCACGACGTAACATCCGATTTAATTTGCAGCTGTAAGACCTCGGTAATCCTGCGGAGTGCGGTCCAGCCGGCGCTCGGGTCGGGTTGACCCTGGCTCAGCCGCCCCGGGATCTAATGCCAAACTATATTTACAACTTTACAAACACAAGAAGGAAAGGAGCAATGTTATTTTAATAAAGTTGATATAGGCTAAAGTCAGGCATCATTTTATTATAATTAGTTCTTTTTATAAAATAGAAATATTTCAAGGTTGTATAGTACTTTAATATGTATGTAACGATGTTACATGCCACCTGCATGCTGCATCATGTTTAACCTTATTTCTTGATCTCATCCTGTCCGCTTTTCATTCTTCATTTCATTTCAAATTTTATTTCATTCTAGTTTCCAATCATTTACACACCCTTCTTTATTTTGACTCATTCCACTTTCATCTTTGATCCTGGAACGATTTCAGGACTACTTGTTATAATATCTGCTATATAAATAAATATTATTTAAAGTGTTAATAACTTTTGGTATAAAGATGTGTGTCAAATAAAAACAAAATATATCTGACATCTGTGTTGTTAAATCTCTGTTCTCCACTCTAACTCCTATCTTCTATGTGGGAACTCCCCTGATTGCGCCGGGACAGGTCAAGGTCCCACATGTAGATTCAAAAATTCAATTCAAAATATCTTTATTATCATAGGATATTTATAATATCTCTTAATAATAGTCACTTTGTTTTGTTTTGCACAAATGTTGACGTCAAATCGTTACTTAAAGTTAAGTTTACGCCGCTTCCTAGGCGCAAGGGCAGAAGAAGCGGCAACAAACTGCACTGCACGTTTTCTCCAAAGACGTCAACTAACAAACTAAAAACTTTAAATTAGTTATATAGATGGACAGAGATTACATTGTTTATTATGTCATAATTAAATTGAATTATAAGAATTACGAAATTTAAAATAATGTCAATTTGTAAATTTAGTATGTACCAATGTACCTAAATTATGACATGTCTAAGTATGAGGGACCCGCACCAAGCTCAAGCCAGACCTTTTTGTCTTTAAGATAGTCATCGGTCGTATAATAAGCCTTCTCACAAAGTACTTTCTTTACATAAGCTTTGAATTTTCTGTCTGGCATATCAAGGACCGATTCTGACAATTTATTATAAAAAAGTATACACTTCCCCATAAAAGACTTACTGACTGTATTCAGCCTGTAATACGGGCTAACTAAGTCATTCTTATTACGTAAATTTCTATCTGTAAAATCACTTACTTTATTGAACAAGGAAATATTTTTCCTTACATACATATGGTTTCCTTACGTACATATGATGGTTATATAATATACCAGGGGTGCCGCATTGTTAATTTTATGTATATACTGGACTTTAGTCTAGCCTCCTTTTAGTGGTAGAAGAATTTTCCCATAATCATCACGCCAGGCAGACTGGTTGGTTATCATAGTATATCGACTTGATCATTGATAATGGATCTAAGTCACATCATCGCCTTAAGCTGAGTGGACCCATTTTGGTGTAAGTAAATCTAGTTGTTGTAAAAAATTACTCTTTGGCTATATCTGTATATGTAGTAAGAATGGTAATTGTGATAGGAGAAAATGTATGACTTAAAATAAAATTATTTATCGTTGAACACGTAAATAGTTGTTTTCATTGAATTTAATAAAGATTTCTCTCTCTCTCTCATCTTAGCGTATTCCCAGTTGCATCCTCAGCTAAAATGCTATGAAGTCCGGGGCTGCTTTCCAGCTTTTCCTTCTCCACTTCGCACGGTCTTGAGCATCCTTGGTTGTAAGACCACTGGCACGCATATCATCCTTGACGACGACAAGCCAACGTTTCTTGCGTCTACCACGTCTGCCGGGCTCCGGCAGATGCGGCTGTACATTTGTTTCCTACGTAACTTGCTGGTTTGCGCAAGACATGACCGGACCAGCGTACACTGTTAGAAATTATGTAATTTTACATGCAAAAAAATTATATGCATAATTTTTGTCATTTTTACATATTTTTCCATAAATTTCCCAGATTTTTCGGGAATTTTACAGGTTTATGTAATTTTTTGCACGTAAAATTACATAATTTTTAACAGTGTAGGCGACTTTCTTGCAATTTGTCTGCTATGTCACGGACATGAAAGCTGCCGCGGATGTGGATGTTTCTCACGCGATCTCTCCGCGATACTCCGCCACATCATCGTCCAAGCGTGTTCCCGGTTGCATCGTCAGCGGTTACGCTCCGCAACCCAAAGGGTAGACCAGAACCAATCCTAGGGATAGGTACAAACGCTAGATGGCATTCGGGACCAACAGCTTTACGTGCGTTCTGAAGAACGGAATCATCTTTCTTTTTGGATAATCAGGTCATTCAAGCCTGCAATATCCTAACCAGACTGAAAACAACTTTTCACAAAGTATGCTTTCCAGTGGGATTTGATCCAACAACCTTCGGATCACAAGGCAAACGCCTTGACCACTGAACCACGGAGGCAGTCAATACTCCAGCGCAACATTTGCATCTCCAGGACACGCAGTTCCTGCTTGTTTTGCTCAAGCAATGGCCACGCTTCTTTTATTGAATTTAATAATGATCTGAGTCATATAAGAGCACCGAAGTAGTTGGCGCCAAGAGCTTTATAATTTTAACTATAAACTATTGTAAAATATTGCACCAAATTATTTTTCTTTCCTTTCTTTCTAGTAGACACTTTATCATAGTAGTCGTTGCCCAGAGGTCCCCTATTTCTCATACTTCCCATGTCGCTTTTTACAATACCTGTGGGAAAGGATGGGAGTGGTGACAATTTGTAGTCTGCTCGAACATCACCGCACAGCTAATCTTTTCACGTCGTTTATAAATAATTTAAAAATCTAACCTTTATAATACAAAACACTGTAATTATCATTGTGGTTAATAAAGACTGAGCCTCCTCAGGGCGTGTTAAATATTCAGAGAGGACCCCAATTGTGAAGGCAAAGAGGCCCTTGACCGGAAAATCATCAAAAATTTAGCTATTCGAGAGGTATCGGTGTCGTGGCGTTGCGTGTGCATGAGTAAAGATAGCACCAAGACTAATTCATGATGAATGTTTTTAGGGACTATTGGTAAGACAGTGTGTCTTCAGTTCAGGTGCTGACATTATAAAGGTTGATTTTGCACCCCCTAGCTTTATTAAAATCTTGGAATCGAAATTCATTAATAGTAAGAAAAATAAATATTTTTTTGTTGTAAATTTTTTTCTCCCAAATTTCTATAAAATGGCTACCCTACTAACTTTACTATACGTGCGATAGTTCACCTTCCCGCTCGCCGGCTGTTGACCACATGGGAGATTTCTTGATGGTATGCATTTGTCAGCTGATATCTTTAGGTAGTTTTTATTAAACAATATAATGACAGAATATGTTTTTTTTTTATTTCACTTAGATAGATAGATAGATAGATAACATTTATTTTGTACAGCTGTCACACACATTATACATTACAAAAGAAATAACAATTAACATTAAATACATTCTTAGTCTAACTACAAGCAAATGTATGCCACAGCAGCACAAGTAGGCTACAGCTCAGCACAACGTTGCTTACAGGGAGCAACCGCTGATTTTCAGCTGTCACCTATTGTGAGATGACCCGAATAAGTGCAATAAAAAAATTTGATTATTAACAATAACATAATGAGCAAAAAAAGTACACACATGAAATGAATTCGAAACAACGCAGCTTCTATGAAATCTAAGAACTGAAACAATTGGTAGGTACTCAAAAAGTGTATAAACAAAAAGAAAGCACGACCGAACCAATGATCATCCAAAAAAAGTAAAAGCATTATATTTAAAATTACAATCTGAGCAGCTAGTTACCTGTGGTATAGTCTGGATGGTGATTTACGTACACGGCAAGCAAAGTGATGGGAAAAATCTACTTTTTGTTTTTCTAGCAAATGCGCTTTTAATCTAATCTTAAATGTAAATTTAGAATTTATACTTCTAAAAGGCGGGGGGGTATATTGTTCCAACACTTTGTCGCCGCATACGTAAAGCTTCCCTTAAAAGCCTCTGTTCTATGTCTCGGAATACATAGAATAGGACGAGCTAATCTGGCATGACGCTGAGACATAAAAAGTAACTTACTAAACAAATACTCAGGTTTTTTAAACTTAATTAATCCGAACAATAAGCTTGCGAAATGTAATTTCCTACGAGCCTCCATATTAAGTGCCGATGCTTTGTTTAAAAATGGTGTAACGTGGCTCCGAGGAGGGATATTGTAGCAAAAACGCAGACACGCATTCTGTACTCTTTGTACCAGACGTTGTATCTTACACAAGAGACGCGGCCCATAAACAAGGTCACCGTAGTTAAGCTTGGATAGAACCAGAGATTCACAAATTATCTGTCGCGACGTTACAGTAAGCTGATCACGAATTTTGTAGAGAAGGCTAAGGCGATAGAAGCAGTTCTTCACTAGGCTTAACAGATGAGTCTCAAACCTAAGCTGACCATCAATAACCAAACCCAAATTTTTGGCCTCTTCAACCCTTGCAAGAGCTTGGCCATTGATAGCAATATTCGGATTCGCGTTCACTATTTGAGTAATTTGCCATTTACTGCCAAGTACCAAATATTTCGACTTCTCCGGATTCAAAGCTAGCGCATTGCGCTGAGACCAGTCGGCAATACTAGATAGATCTTCACTCTCACTGATTCACTTGCTGGACAGCTTGTGAAATGTTATTAGGCTCTGTACTGATATATAATTGCACATCGTCAGCGTAGCAATGGAACTTACAATTTTTATAACTGAGGGTAAATCTGCGCAGTAAATAATAAAGAGCAGAGGCCCCAGTATTGAACCTTGTGGCACCCCACGTTCTATTGGGGTCTCGGCTTTCGGCTTCTTTCGGGTCTGCGGCTATGAAACTGCCATCACTTTTTTGAAGTTGCACAGATTGTGAGCGACCGGTAAGGTAGCTTTCAAACCAAGCAAGCGACTCTGAATCTAATCCATAATAGGCTAGTTTGGCAAGCAAAAGAGGGATACTATTAGTCCCTTCATACCCATTCCAAAAGCTTAAAGAGTACTTCGATTGAATATAGCTACAAGGTTGAAAATCCACCTATATATGTATATTGCTGTTTTGTTATGGTCGATCTAGATTGGGTAGTGTAAAAACAGACATTGTACCTCTGCATCTAGTTAAGGCTATAAGAGGTCAAAAAATACTTTAAAGTCACTTCGGAACGTTTCATTTTAATTTCGTTAATCTATTTCGGCGTTTTACGACCAGCGACCAGCTATTCTAGGCACATTTGTCTAGAGTTATAAGGTTATTCATTTGTGATCTGTTTGCACGCCTTCCAACAGACAATTCTGTTTTATACTACTTCAACGTTTGGTGATAAATTTTTAAAAATCACCTGCCTTCTTTTGTCTTTGACAGTGATCTTCTAGTCACCTGTATTATATCTTGTATCTTCTTGTGGTGCAGTTTGTTTAGGATGTTTGCGCGCCGTCCGGCAGCCGCCTTTGTTTTATCAGCTTTGAGCGTATTTGCCGACCCTCGATAGAATAAGAAAGCTTGCGGGGACCTTTGAAAGATTACGCTTGTTAGGTTTTTAACTCGAGACAGGGGGAGGGAGCATTCCGGAAAATTCCATTAAATCTCGCAGGAGGTGAAGTGGACTTGATTTGTTGCGATTTAAATTTATTTATTTCCTTTTTATTACAGTTCGGAAACTGAAACCTTTGTTGTTTAAACAGGGGTATTTTAAACAACAAACGTAATAGGCATACGTGCTGTACCCGGTATCGCTTTGAGCTATGTTACTTAATATGCTTTTGTTACCATAGCTTGATGGATGCCATACAGTGATGATAGCCGGGACCAACGGCTTGACGTGCCTTAAGAAGAACGGAGCAGCTAGAGAAATGGTTATGCCACTTGTGGTCAGCCATCCAAGTGCAGACAACGCTCGGGGTCACTTAACTTGTGAAAGCGCTAGTAATGCATTCCCCCACCGGGCCACTGAGATCTTATGTAACGATACAACGCACGCACAATTGACGAAGCGGAAGGGGTGTACTCATTGCGACTCTACGTTGTAGCAATGCTGTGATGACGCAGCGCTTGTGTGGCCATGCGTCGAAATTTTTGCGTTGAGACGAAGCAAAACCCGTTTAGACCCGCTCTTAGTCCCTTCATACCCATTCCAAAAGCTTTGCAGGCCCCGCCGATGATGCTACTCATAGTTCTAGTCACAAATATTTAAAATCTTCCAAAGGACAGGCTCCAGGTAACGTGCCTGAAGGAGACGCTCCCATCTAGGTTCTACTCCTTCTGAGACAAATACATCGTTAATATATTATTTAGCACAATTCACTTTCCAAGAATAATATTTGTAAGGCTTTTACGAGGAAATATGTCGTAAAAAACAGTTTATACATATTGTAAATACAGCTATATGTAATAAATGAAACTGAAACCTTCGCCAAAATAAATATTCATGAGAAGGCAAAAAGTCAAATAAACTGGACAATGGAGGCAAAATATTTAAATTTACCATGGACATTACAAAAGCATTTTGTATTTTCTTGAATTCACAATGACTGCATATAAGAAGATTTTCCAATGTGCACCAGGTAACTTCTCAGAGTCTACCAGGAACATCCGGCGTTTGTATGTATGTATAGTACGTTTGTTTGTAAGTCAGAAGTACCCGTAACCGGCGGGCATGAATTATGCAATTGATGAGTGATGAAGCGAGAGAGGTCTGTTAGGATCGTAGCAAGTGGAGGTCCATAGTCTCAATCACAATCCTTAATATTGTATTGCGAACCATAAAGTACGTAAGATGACAATTTGGTTGAAGAAAAAGAGGTGGCACTCAATATTGATAAGATTAGTAGGTACCAACTGAATATATTTTAAATTAGTTTTAAGTTTTTAGTACATTAATATTGCTATTAATATTTTAAGACATTCAATTCTTATATATTAAAATTCACTCAACGCCCTATGTAGAGAGCTATGCTACATGATCGAATAAGATATGATAAAATTCGTAGGAGAACAAAAGTCACTCTCATAGCCCCGCAGATTAGCTCGTTGAAGTGGCAGTGGGCGTGACACATAGCGCGACGATCCGATGGACGATCGGGCAAAAAGGTTTTCAAATGGCGACTACGTACTAGCAAGCGAACGTAGGACACCCACTCACAAGGTGATCAGGCGACCTGACCAAGGCTGCCAAAGCGCTGGAAGCAGGCCGCTCTAGATCAGTCATTTTGGAAAACCTTGGGAGAAGCCTATGTTCAGCAGTGGACGTTATGCGGCTGAATGATGATGATGATAATGACTTATCATTATAACTTACATATTTATTGTCATATTGTCATTGCCTATCCCTGGGGGAGGAAGGCGTGGTAGGATGTATGTATGTTCAACCGCTTTTAAGTTTGAAAATGATGCAAATCGACTCAAAAGCAGCTACAATGAATAGTTGAGGAGTTGACTTTAAACCTCTCTAACCTTACACCAGCGTACTTATCTGAAATATTTTTTTCTTCTAAAATCAAATAAAATATATTTAAAAAAAGGAAATGAACCTATTCAATTTCACATGTAAGTAAATAATTTGATGTTTAGTTTTGTGCAGACAGAAATTGAAACCGAGCAATGGAATACATCGGCTGGCGGCGGTTGACCGACATGCCATGTGTGATCGATGCTATTCAAAATACGCGAGTTTTGCTAAAAAAACATACCACACACAACACAGTTCAATTCAGGAGTGCCATAAAGTTAAATATTCTAACGAAATGTAACTTTATGAGAAGTACACTTATTATAGCTCTAGATAATACTGCATTATTATTTTATAAAAATACAAGTTCTTTAGAGATGGTTTGTAACCATCTCTAAAGAACTTAAAAGAGGAGGGAGGAACTAGCTCAATCTGTGTAATATGTTACTATCTCATCATCAGGTTTTGTTTAGTCTTCACTGCAGGAGCACGACTCTCTCTGTACTGCCAGAGCCATATATTCCAGAGCAGTCAGAGGATTTGGCCTACACTCTCCACGCTGGCCACACGGGTTAGAGAGGTCTCATTGATGTTAATAAGCTTTGTTTCTATCTATTTACATACATTTGTGTGTAACTCTATTAACACAACAATTTTTTATGGGGGTAGGCAGAGACTATGGATCTCCACTTGCTACGATCCTTGCAAACCTCTTTCGCTTCCTTCCTAACACAATTATCACTTTTTTCATGAATGCTCTCCAGTTTTGGGTACTTCTTACGTCACCTTTCTTAAGAACATCTGCAATTTGGTTGCAAAACGTTCCGCGATGTCTATTTATTTTGTTTTTAGGTAATCATATGCATGCTCGATGGTAACTCAAGTATCTTAAATCAAGTAACTTTATTTGGTGAGCGAGCGATGAGACCAATTATAATTTTTTAAGTGCAAATCGTTAACAGTGTTTGCCAAGATATGAAATTATAAACAAAGGTTTTAAAAGGATGTTGCAAGTTTACAGTTCGGGGTTTATATTTAGTAGCTGTACGTAATAAAGTACCTCTTTCAACCATCGATACGACGACAAAGAAGTATCTACTAAAGTATATACTAAAAAGGACAACACAGACACACCGATACTTCAAAGAAATGCCATAGAAGCGTCAAACACCCCATCTCAAAGAGAAAACGTGACGATTAGGAAAGGGAAAACTAACATAACGGATTCGATTTGTTCGGAGGATTTAAGTACTGCAAGCGACACAATATATGATGGGAACGCCTCTTCCCATACTAAACTTACAATAGAGAACCTAAGTACTATCTTACAGGCACATCTAAAAGAAAATAACAAAACAATAATTGGGGAATTGAAAAATACGATAGAGGTAGAAGTAAATAAGGCTGTTTTGAAATTAAAAGACGAGATAAAAGAAGATACTGCGGCTTTAAATACCCAAAATAACCTCAGGAAAAAGGAAATAAAAGATTTGAGCACAAAGATTGAAACTCTAAATTTAGAATACGAAAAATTAATAAATGAGATTAAGAATATAGAAAGAAAATTAACAAATTCAGAATATCAAAAAACACCAGAAATTAACAAAAGAAAAATAGTTTTGTACGGATTAAATGAACAATACAAAGAAACTGAATCGGACCTTCATTTCAGAGTAATCGAAGCATTTGGAGAAATATTAAATATTAACCTAGAAGGATATGTAGAGGATATGTACAGAGTAGGAAGATACAATAAAAGAAATCGACCACTAGTTATAGAACTTATAAGTAAAAGGATGACTAAATACATAATAAATAACAGTTATAAATTGCACGGAAGTGGATTGTATGTATCGGAATTTTTGGAAAGAAATGAATTAAAAGAAAGGAAAATAATGAAAGAAAAGATGATGGAAGCAAGAAGAAAAGGGTTACATTCTGTAATATATAACAATAAGCTCTACGTAGAAGGAAAACAAATAAATATCCAAGAAAATGATGCCACGATCGCATACAAAAAAACAAATAGAAGAGAAATAAGTACAAACGGAGTAAACAACTTTAGTCAATCAAACAACAGCACCAACCAAAACAACAACAACCATTCCTTTCGAGAAACCCGAACAACAATTTAAAATAATGTTTCAAAATTTTCAGAGCATATGTAATAAGCAACACCTACTAGAATCTTTTATTCATGAATATCCAACATACCAAGGAATATGCATGTCAGAGTCATGGCTATCAGAAGATAAATTAAAATTGATGAAATTCAGCGGATTTAAAGTAGCAGCAAACTTCTGTAGAAAACATAAAGATGGCGGCGGAGTGTGCATCTTATTACGTGAAGATATAGAACATATAGAAAGAAATGATATTTCAAACTTATCTATCGAATATGTATTAGAGCTATGTGCGACAGAGTTGGTCAAAGAAAATGTTTTATTAATTAGTTTGTATTGGAATGGTAGAGAGGAAGAATTGTTTTATAATCGATTAAAATATATTCTTAAATATCTAAATAATAAATACCCCAAGAAAAATATTATCATCGGAGGTGATTTTAACATAAATGTCTTAAAGTCAAAACCAAAAACAAACAAATTTTTGGAATTAATGTTACAATCTAACTTTACGCAGCACATAAATCAACCAACTCATTTTACAAAAACTTCCGCCACTTGCATAGACTTAATATTTACCAAAATAAATAATAAACGATTTAGTACCTCCGTAGAGGAATTCGGATTTTCACATCATTCGGCTACTATAATAAACCTGGCAATAAATAAACCAGCCACACAAACTTGGTACATGACTAAGCGAATATTCAATAATAAAAACATAGAACTATTTAAATCAAAGCTTAAGCAGATACATTGGGACGACATTATAAAAACAACTAACAATATAAACGACAATTACACGGCTTTTCATAACACGTTAATAAAAATTTTAAATATATGTATACCTAAAAAGAGAATAAAAATAAAAAATAAAAATAAGAAATATTGGCTAACCACTGGTATTAAACAATCGTGCAGAAACAAAAGATTATTAAAATTATTAAAAATACAGTCAAATAATGAAATAATAAATTCATACTATAAAAGATACGAAAAATTATTAAAACAAACTATTAATACATCTAAAAAAATTCAATATAAAAAAAGAATAAAAAGCTCTTCAAATAAAATTAAAACAATGTGGAACATTGTTAACGAACGAACCAACAAAAAGATAAGTAAAAATAAATCAAATATAAAGTTAAAAATGAATAACATTACAATAACTGAACCAACACAAATAGCAAATGCCTTTAACAACTATTTTGCCTCCATGGGTGACTGCAATCAACGCAATGGAACAACTACCATGAAACCAACTGTAGCTAACTTTTTGGAGAATTCAGTCTTTCTTGGCCCCGTTGACAGTAAAGAAATATATAAAATAATTAAAGATTTAAAAAATAAAAATAGTTCGGGTATAGACGAGTTACCACCAATCTTATTTAAAGAATGTGCGGAAGAATTAACTTTGCCATTTACAAGATTGATTAACCAATCTTTTGAAGAAGGTACATTTCCATGCCTCTTAAAAAAAGCTATAATAAAACCTGTATATAAGAAAAATGAAAAGACCGACCCTAACAACTACCGACCAATTTCCCTACTACCTACAGCTGCAAAAATCTTCGAAAAAGCAATGTATAATAGAATCTATAGTTTCTGTGAAAAATACGCAATTTTCCACGATTGTCAAAATGGATTTCGCAAAAAACGGTCCACAACATTAGCAGTATATAAGTTCATTCAAGAGGTGCTAAATAAACTGAATGACAAAAAACACGCATTAGGCGTCATGTTGGACATGACAAAAGCCTATGATAGAGTTCAACATAAAATCCTGTTATCAAAACTATATAAAGTAGGAATTCGTGGACAGGCACATAAATGGTTAACTTCATATCTTAGAGATAGAGAACAATTTGTAGAAGTAGAATATCACGATTTTGATAAAAAAGAAATTAAAAATATAAGATCATCGGGCAAAATCATTAATTCGTCAATACCACAAGGCAGTGTACTGGGATGTCTATTGTTTCTGATATATATCAATGACCTCCCGGGAATAATGAGCGAGTTCTGTGTTTTATTCGCAGATGATATCTCAGTACTCGTATCAGCCTGCGATGAGGATACGTTAAAGGATAAAACAATCTGCACTCTAAAACTAATAAACGAATGGATGATTACTCACAACCTCGAAGTTAACCTGCGGAAGACTAAACTAATCTCATTTCGCCCTTACCAAAGAAAACCTATTGAAATAAAAATAAATTTTAATAATACGCATTTAGAAGTAGTAAATGAATTCACATTGCTTGGCCTAATAATAGATACGCATTTGAATTGGAAATCGCATATCAATAGTATAAAACGTAAAATATCAAGCTTCGCATATGCACTAAGGGAAATAAAAAAGACAACTGATTTACAAACAGCTGTCTCTACATACTATGCATACGCCTACGCTTGGCTGAGCTACGGCGTGTTGCTATGGGGAGATAGTACGGACTCAGAACTTTTATTCAAAAAGCAAAAAAAGCTAATAAGAATATTAACTAATATAAAACAAAGAGAAAGTTGCAAGCCTCATTTCAAACAATTACAGATATTGCCCCTACCATGTATTTTTATATTGGAAATATGCAAATTCGCTCATCATAATTTAAACTTCTTCAATAAAAGGATGGAAATAAGTACTAGGTATGAATTAAGACACAAGAACAAATTACAACTACCAAAATCAAAACTAGAGTTACACTCGGATAGCCCTCTGGCAATGTCGGTCAAGATATATAACAAACTTCCACAACAAATAAAAAATGCAACTAATGAAAAAACATTTATTAAACAATTAAAGCAACTTCTACTTTCTAAATGTTATTACTCTGTTTCGGAGTACCTTGACGATAAATTGGAAAAATACAAATTTAATTAGCAAAACTATATACATTAAATAAGCAATAAAATTAAAAAATAAATCAATAATATGCGTAAAAATCTAATATATAAAATTGTAATTGTAAATAAATAAGAATTGAAATTATGAATAACTATGACGAGATTCCTCCTCTCTGCTTTGCAGTGCCCAACAGGGTCCTTAAATGAGTGTGGGATCATACAACACTGTATATGTATATGTTATCTGCATGTAATTTAAGGAGCAATAAAGTATTGAGTATTGAGTATCTAATCGTGTATGCTTTTGATACAAGATTTTCCTATATTACCTTTCGTACATTCTTACAACATTGAAAAGCTTTGACTACAAGCATGTCATATGCAATTCAAATGCTAACCTGAGGCTGCAAGGAGATCTGACGTCAGAGTTAGAGTCTTGCTCAATCTTGAGACCTTTGCCCAATAAACCTTTTGCAATTTCAACTGTGAGTTAGAACATGGTAAATGCAATTAAATTTTCACTAAATACTGGGAGTATGTTGTTAAGTTAAATCGCTTCGAATGATACTATCGATCACATAATTTCGATAGAACTTCACTTTAAGTTCGTTCGATCTCAAATTATGCAGTTTTATAATCTTCTTTGCTGTATTATTCTTCACGCCCCCTATTTATTAATTAAAACGGGAACACGTATGGTGCACTTGATAATTAAGCTAGTAAAATTTCAACATCAAGAGATCTTGTTTTATTGTATCATTTTACGTACTTATTGCTTATGATGGTTAAACTATATCACATTTCCGAACTAAATACAACTGTAAGAATTTCAGAATGTGAATGTTTGAAAAAAGAGCTAATTTACACAGATAATTTTTGCGTAGCCTTTAGTTAGGTACCATACTAATTGCACCAGCATGGTACAATCGTAGTGACAAAGAAATTTAAAAATTTAAGCGGTATCGCTTACGTGACGTCCTCAAATTAGGTACTGTCATAAAATTCTCCCGAGGAAATTGTTAAAGGAATGTTTAATTTCAACGTTATTGTCATATAATCCCAGTGATTGCCGTAATGGTAATCACAAATATCGTCGTCTGGGAACAAGCTCCGAATTGAGTGGTTATTAATTAAATGGCGGGACGTGTTTTGACGTCGTCAAATAATTACCCCCTCCCCCTGACTTCACACCCTCTTGCCCCGTGGTTTTAGCCATAGACTGGTTAATCATTGGCAGATGACACGGACTACTCGGTGTTTTATGAAATGGAAGCAACAATGAACTGAAGAGATTAATAGTCACTGATCAAAAGATTTGCTTGTAAAAATAATACATATACTCCGTGGTGTTTAATGTTTTACTGCTACAGAGCAGTGGTTTGTAAAACGACGGAACATTCAATTAATTGAACAAATGTTCCGTCGATTTACAAACCACAAGTTTTCTTTTCCTTTGGGGCTTTATTTCCTATATTTTCTACATTCACCTTTTGAGCATCTCAGGTTATCATTTCCTTTATTTACAAAATTTATACTATCACAAATAAAGAAGTACTCCTGAACTTCTCTATCATCTGGCTAATAATTGGAATTTGTACAGCAAACAGCAAGACAAAAGCGCCTATCACGTAGTTCGGTATGTGTTTAGAGGCGTTGTTGTTTGAACTGCTCCTAATTTCACTATCAGGGGCTGTTTGAGCAATTACCGCTGTAATTGGCCGTGAAGGAATTTGGAATCTGTATGTTTACAGCATTATGAGAGCAGATAACGAGATGCTATATAGACCATTATGTTTATTATTATACAATGATTCTAATGTGGATATAAATAAGGTTTTACTAAATTTACTTAAAGTAAAAAATAAGGGCCATAGGGATATAATGCAAATGCATTGGCTTGTGCATTTTGCCAGTATGATGCTATTTTACTACATACACTTCATCTCTTCCTGTGGATGTCGTAAGGGGCTAAAAGACTAAGCATCTCGAGCTACAACTGCATTCCCAAAGACGTCAACCCTCGTTTGGTTGTAAAACTTTTACACAAATGCATTCACAAAGGGGTTTGACGTCAGGCAGGCTACTGTTCTCACAATACTTCTAGTTTATATTTGGTTGCTCTTTATGCTTGGTTGGATGCGACGAGGTTCTCCAAAGCTTAAGTTAGAGCTCATAACACAGATTGAGAAACATTAGTTGGCACCGTCATTTCAGGTCCACTTACATACTCATTTTACAATATTAGCAATTTAATACGGAATATTTATTTATTTGCTGCAATTTATTTTTGCCAGATACCAAGTTTGCATTTAAAGAACCTTTTAAGGCATTTGGTAGAGAGGCCGGCTCAAAGTCCCGTCTCGTGGTTCATCGGCGGGCCGTAAAGGCCGCATGAAGATTGCCGAAGGCCTCTGCCCCGCGCGGGCCGTTTGTACATTTTACGTGCGCTTGAGTGGTCAGATGACACTCTAGCTATGTGAGCAAAGGCTGAGTCGAGTAGGTGGGGTTTCCATGTTTGATGATTCACAATCAATTTTATTGAATCCTACACAACGTATTCAATGATCTCTACATACAAACACATTACATCATCATCATCCGAGCGTATTCCCGGTTGTATCGTCAGCGGTTACGCTTCAGAGCCCGGGGTCCGCTACCTAACCAAGGCGATTTGACGAGGTTACTGGTTTTGACACAGAGCGACTGCCGTCTGACCTCCGCAACCCAAAGGGTAGACCAGAACCAATCCTAGGATAGGTACAAACACTAGATGGCGTTCGGGACCAACGGCTTTACGTGCCTTCCGAAGCACGGAATCATCTTTCTTTTCGGATAATCAGGTGATTCAAGCCTGCAATATCCTAAACAGACTGGAAACAACTTTTCACAAAGTATGCTTCCCGGTAGGATTTGAACCCACGACCTCCGGATCACAAGGCAAACGCCTTGACCACTGGACCGCGGAGGCAATCAATACAAACACATTACATACCTAGTATTAAAATACCCAAAGAATAAAAAAAAGTCTCAGTTAAGAACAATTTTGGTTATAGTTGGTAGGTATACTTATACACCAATTTATTCTTATAGTATTGGTATGAAAAAATATTCATATCCATCATATTAAAAGATGTGATTTGTAAAAATGAACAAAAAATTTGCGTGAAAATTAGAAATATAGGTTTATTTCCACTAAATGTGTCAAACATTAAGATAATAAAAGAAATAAACGGCGTAAAGAGAGTATCACGGTGTGCTCGAGCGAGCGCGGCGCGGCTCCATCAAAATAAATACGTCATCAGAGCGACGGGCGAACGCGGAATAAATGGCAAAAGTCAACATTAGAGGGATTCAATAACGGGGATATGTTTGACGATATGTCAGCCTTCGGTTACGATATTTTGGTTATCAATATGGCGCAGGTTTTGAGGCTCTATTATAACGTCTATCGAAATATACTGAAACTATCAAGGAACATTATCGAAATATGAAAAATATTTTTTAGCTTTCCATACAAACTCGAATCAGAACTTGTATGGGAGGCCAAAAAATATTTTTCATATTTCGATATATGTTCCTTGGGAAATTTGTTGTGTGAACCCACCCTTTGAATAGTTTCAGTATATTTGGTTAGACCTTATACAAGCTCATCATTTCAGAGCACGCAAGATCTAGATTGTGGGCAATAATCTAGACATGTTATATTCTTTTTAAACGTAGTTTTGTATATGACATGCAGAAATTACCTATAAAGATAAGTATAATACCTGCGGCCGTGTGGCTTCCAGCCTAGAATACGACCACTCCATCTCTTCCTGTAGATGTCGTAACGACTAAAGGACTAAGCACAAACATTTCGTACTACAACTGCTCTCAGAAACTTAAGGACGAAAAAATGTCTCTACTATTATCAACTCGAAAGACTTTTACAATTAAACAAATCTTTGTTTTCGGTCGTAAATTTTAATTCATATGTGGTAGGTACGATTTCCAACCGCGCAGCTGGAAACCTTTACGCAAAAAGATTTCTGTCGTCTTCCGGCGTTACCGCGGGAGGCTACCGGACACCACGACGACGTCCACGACATCGTGCAGTGCGACATTACGTACCAAATAGTGTTCGTTCTTAAGTTTTTTATATTACATGTATGTTAGTCTGTAAGGTATATATAAATATGGACCAATAATATATTTGTGTGTTTTGTTGCCTGAAATATATAAATTTATTATTATTATCGTTAAAGAAATCAACTGATCCATTCATGAATAAATAGAAACAAAAAATGTTTTTTTGAAGTGAAAACTTCTGAAGGCACGTTGGGCATTTTTCGAGATAAGAAAAAAACCATTGAAGTCACGACAATGTTACCGTAACCGACACCGCCTTGTTCAAGTTTTCACTTCTGTCGGCACTCCCGGAGAGCCACTGTTTTTTTTTTTATTGGGTATCTAGTTTTTATCAATCAGGCTAAAAAGTTAAAAATGAAAGAAAAGTTAATTGTTTTGCAAAATCTTAGTTAACCGTATATAATATTTGACACCTTCC
Source organism: Acrobasis repandana (assembly GCA_963576875.1). Lineage (NCBI taxonomy): Eukaryota > Metazoa > Arthropoda > Insecta > Lepidoptera > Pyralidae > Acrobasis > Acrobasis repandana. The sequence continues at coordinate 236,766 of OY756230.1, read as the reverse complement.
TTATATCTAAAGTTGTATAAAAAATGGGTACCTTTAGTTATACGAGTTCTTACATTTCAGAGCAGTCACACCATCAATCTTCGCAGCCCTAGCGTAGGGTTGTCGCTGAAGTGACCAGCTTACCCGTAATAGCGGCCATTTGTCTGACACCGTCCTCCCGGTGCTCGGCTGGACTGATAATCTTGGGACTTTTGGTTACTTTTTTATATACAGGTTTACACATGTACAAGTATACTTACAAACTCTCACTACTTAGATGAGAGAATAAAGTAGTATATGAAAATGCACAAAATTAGGTGAACATCCAATTTAATTACCGAAACAACAAAATAAAATGAAAACAAAAATTAAATAAAAACTAGTCAAAAATCCCACCCCGAATTTTATTGTACCCGGCTCAAAATTACCCATTACGCTTGCTACGTTTCCTTTTTGAATGGCAATGGATATCCTTTGAGCCAAGTACCATCCAGAGAGTTGGTCATACCCTCGGCCCCGCAAGCGGCGCCCTATCTCACTGCATACATAATTAGGTAGACACCACGACACCTATCACAAAAAAATTGTGTGATACTATTCACACAACATAGTGATTTGTTGGTAGCCGCATCGCCTTTTGACATGATTTCTTATATTTTTGCACATACCTTTTTCTTCTTCTTATCGAGTCGAAATGGTTACACTGTAGCTTTAATTTCAAATCACATAACTTTGATCGGCTTTTACGATCTGCGCGGTAATAAAAGCTGCTACGAATAAAGTTTCATTATATCTCCAATCAACCTAAGAGATAAAGATAAATGGACAACGTTTAGCCAAATCAGAAAGAACTAGACTAATTTCTCGTTAACTAACGTTTAGATTCAGTAAATAGAGCTATGTAAAAGCTGGGATTTATTCGATAGTTTTCCGCGCGACTAGTTAAATCTAATTGGTTTCCTCGCAGAAGCGTTACTCGGCATGTGGAGCGGACGGCGACCCGCGGCCCGGATATTACGGGGCGGCCGGGACATGAAAATCAAAATACGGCATTTTGAACAGTAGGCAGGTATAGTAGTTTCTCTTTGTGAAAGACTTCTTTAATCTGTCGATAATGTAAGAATTATCCTTACAATATGATGCTTATACAGTATTTTAGTTACGTGCAAATATTTAAAGAGCAAGTTCAGTCAATGGAACAAAAGTAAAAAATACTTTTCATAGTAATCAGATTACGTGTTTGCTCGATTTGTGTAAGACAGCAAGAAGAGCAGCCGTCCGTTAGATATGGAACAATCATCGTTCAAAACAACAGCCATGTTGTTTTAATAGTTTTGGTTTTATCTCCTCTACTTTACACGGTCTTCAGCTTATTTGGGTGATCCAAATGATTTATCATCATCATCATTAGCTTTCAAAATTTATTTACCTATGTCCTTATTATAAGGCCCTAAAGCACTATATTTCCCTCATAACAGCCGTGCCATGTTAGACGGTTAAGTAAACTCGTAGACCAGCGACAGTAGTTGTGTACCTTGCAGCTTACGACCAAATTACTGTTTGGGCCGTAACCGCCGCGACGTGCTTGTAGCTGTGTCGGGAGTTTCATTAGGGAGCGCTTTAATCCGTACCCTTGCTTGTTATGGGCGGAGATTTAAGTATTTACGGAATGCGTAGAGCCCAGAATAACAAGAGACAATTTTTGAAGAGTTACTTATTCTATTCTAGAGTAACTTATTCTTCTCAAGTAGATTTGACTATTAAATTTTATCATAATAAACTTGACCAGAGTTCAGCTGCGGTGGTAATTTGCTTCATTAAAAAGTAATCAAAATAGAATAAAAACGTCAAGTATTGCCAAAAGGTACATAGAACTGCTTAAAACTAAATTAAATACTTATGTGAACTATCTGTATAACTAATTTTTGGCAAAGGAATGGTTCAGCTTGTGTTACCTCGAGCCAAGGCTCGAGTTATCGTTGTTTTTCAGTCAACCATTCTCCCTGAGATCTTGTGCGAATATGGGGGCTAAAGATTTATAAAATTTTACAAAGATACCAACTTACATTTTTTTTAAGTTCTTTTATTGTGTAGGATGGGGGTATTTTAAACAAGACAATAAGTATTTCAATGATTGGACAGCAACACAGTCGTATTTGTTATATTTGGAAAAATCAATTGGTATCTACAATTCTACTTGCCAAATTTCATTCTAATCCGTCCGACCGTTTCGACGTGAAAGTGGAACAAATATCCAAACAAACTTTTGGAGTCACAAAGTCAAGTCACATTACATCTTAAGTTTCAAGTTTCACACAGTTTTTACGTCAATATTCATCTCAAACGCTTACTACCTTAAAAGGCTTAGCGTCGTTGTAGGGTTTTACTTAAGGCTTTCGATATCTTGGCCAGACATCTCGGGTCTGAAGCCTCTCAGGCAGAATGCCGCCCCACACATGAGTACCTGCGAAATGTAACCATATGAATCTTGCGGCTTGCTCCTTATCAAATAACGTCTGATTTTCATAAAATTATTTTTGAAGTGCAGTTGTTGACTTTTTACACAGTAGTAAATTAATCGAACATCAAACTAGTACTTAAGTACATACTTATTAATAATTTTTTAAAGCTATTTATATCCTACATTTGGGCAAAGTAGTACTTATTAAACATTTTTTAAAGATAAACTAATTGGACAATGTCTAATTTTTCAACATTCTTTAGAATATTTGAAAATGCATTTTACAGAAGTACAAAGTACTACACTTTGTATACTTACCTAGTAATACCAAATAACCATCGGCACCGGGCGATTGACCATTCCCTGTGGTATAACCTAAATAATTAGTTCTATATTTGATCTACGTATCGAAATACATATAAATTTAATTAGTTCCGTTTTATATTCGGAAAAATTTTCTTAGACTATGATAGTTAAAAAACTAACTAAACTAAAAATTTTCATTCGTCATGGTCAATCGCCCGGTACAGATACATACCAAATAGCTAAAAGTTGCCTTTGTATATTCTCCGAATTCCTGTTCACCTCGTTTGGATAAAGACACGGTACTCGACCGGAAGTGTGTTAAAGTGTGCATTAGCTGTACATTATCTCAAAGCCGGCGTTTCCGCCTAAGGTTACACCTATAAGATTCCCTCTCGCGCCTTGCGCTCATTACCCATGTTACACGGGGCGAGTCAGAGAGCGATCTGACAGACGGTTAGAACGCTGATTCATTGGAACACATAATTTTTGGACGAGATTAATCTTAAGACCACTTCCTATTATGACGACATGCTACTCGTATTTACATAATGAACGTTTTAGACGAGTTTTTACATAAACTATTACCGATTGCGACATACCAACTCCACTAATCACACTGTGTGGCCGCATTTACTGCAATGTGTAAATAGGTCGTGCAGCTACGAGTACGCATTACTAGCGCTTGTGCATGTTAAGCAACGGGAGGCATGGCCCGCACTTAGATGTGTGACCTCAAGTGGTATACAAATTTTCTCGAGCTCCTCCGTGCTTTAAAATGCACGATAAGACGTTAGTACTGGTTATCAACATTAGATTGCAGCATCGTCAAGCTATTTAGCAGCTTGAAAAATCTGGCTGGTCACTTACAATCACGAAAAACAAAACAACAAAGAAACTAGTAGCTTGCATTCAAGTTACTTTATCATTTCTTGCTTTCTCTTTGCACTTGCCTACAACGTTACAACAGCAGATCGCATATTACATGGACATTTTAGTTTAGTTTACACTGTGATAGTACAGGCTCAGTGTCTGTCTATTGCCACGCGTGTAGCACTGTAATCATCATCATTTCAGCCACATAAAGTCCACTACTGGACATAGGTCTCTCCCAATGATATTCAAAATGAGCGATCTAGAGCGGCCTGCGTCCAGCGCTTTCCAGCGACCTTGGTCAGATCGTCTGAACACCTTGTGGTCCTACGCTTCGCTTGCCAGTCCGTGGTCGCCTGTGTAACGTGGCCGTACTGTGTAACCAGGCCATATAAATAGCAAGCCGCCCGCCCATTATTTGCTGACGTTTCCTTATCCGAAAGCTTTGTCAGAACAAAGGCTTAGTAGCACACGCACACACGTACGAGTACGTGTGTATATCTTGTAATTATTTAGTTCAAAGTCACGCCTTTAGGGAAAACTGAGAAATACTCTAGCCACTATTTCCTGGCAGTGCTGCCTTCGTTTGAAGTAAAACATAATATCTAAACGAAATATTATTTTCTTAAAAGTTTATTTCAAATTATTTTTTATTGATAAATGTATTTTTCTTTTTAGTGGAAAATCGTTGAGAAAAATTACCAGACATAAAATAATTTAAATTGTTATGAAATGAAATTTTCATTTTCAACGTAGACGTTGAAACTGTTTTGAATTGAACCTAATTTAACTATTATGACGTTTGAATAGCAACGAATATTTTTTTATGAAAAACCTATCTAGAAAACTACACGTACTACTGAACGTTAGCAAATTTTAATCATCTCTATTAATTTCATTTGATTGACAATAAATTATATGTAGTTCCTTTTTAAAATGTAACATTTCAACCTCATAAATGTAAATGCTGTCGCTAAAGCGTTACAAATAGCGAACCGAGTGCAAAGTGCTTTATAGTAACAACTGGGACGTGGGTAAAGGTCACTGACCTACAAACTAGTCGCGGGTAGATTCACGCGATGTAGGCCGAGGAAAGTCGTAAGGCATAGACTGTCTTGTAAATAGAGAACGGATCTCATCAAAATAATACTTTTACGTAAAGACCTAAATTATCAAACTAACTTAAAATTGACACCACAAACTTTCTCGCCTTTTGTTCAGGTCGGTTCTTTATGTCAATTCCTCTCTCTATGTCAAATCTCTTACCATATTTGCACTACAGACAGGTCAAGTAGTAAAGATTTTTATCACTTACATCACTAAAATTTCAGACATCATCTATAAAAGTACCCGGTAGAATTACAGACGTGCTGGTTGCTCGCAAAAGATGAAGCGACAGTAAAGGAGGATCATCATAATCATCATCGTCAGCTCTCAACGACCCACTGCTGGGCATAACCCTCCTTTTGTCTGCGCCACTGATTCTTATTTCTAGCCTTAGCGAAAGGAGGATTTTTTTTTTTTTTCCTATCCTGTTTGTGTTATGTCCCACTGCTGAGCAAAGGCCTCCCCCTTCCTCTTCCACTCGTCTCTATTCTCTGCTATCTCTTGCCAATTATGGGCATAACTATCGAGGTCATCCCGCCATCTCTTCCTCGGTCTGCCTCTGCTCCGACGGCCATCCGGCAGCCAGAACGTAGCCAACTTCGCCCATCTTCCCGGGACCATTCGACAAACGTGCCCAGCCCAGTTCCACTTCAGACTGGCAATTTTTACTCCTACATCTGCAATTTGAGTTTGAGAACGCAGCTCTGTGTTTCGCACCTTGTCTATAAGACGTAGTCCCAGTATGCTGCGTTCCATTGCTCTTTGGCAGACCTTGAGTTTGGACTTTTGGGTCTCAGTCAAAATATAAGGATATAAAAGGAGGATATAATATATAAAAAATATCAATAAATCAAATCGTTTATTTCAGGCAACGTAATATTAGCTACAATATACTTATAAAATATTGCCCATAGAATAAATACCTTATAGACTAGCATACATATAATTATATAAAATATAAATTAAAACCTACGGTATACGTTGAGGCTGCGGAGTGTTGCACGTCATTTATATATATTATTTATATATTTACATTTTCGTTCGTTCCCGTACTCCTCCGAAACGGCTTGACCGATTCTCATTAAATTTTGTGAGCATATTGAGTAGGTCTGAGAATCGGCCAACATCTATTTTTCATACCCCAAATCTACGCGGGCGAAGCCGCGGGTAAAAGCTAGTATTATATAAGTACAATCATTTTTTTATGAACAATTTGGTTTTATCCATTGTCAAAGGGGCAGAAGTCCTAAGTTTTGTGTCATGGCCAAGGTAACCTCAGTTTTTTCTAGAATAAAAAGTATCACATACTAAAATTTAAGCAAGTCTGTTTGGAAAACAACATACTAGCAACAAGCATAGTCCTTAGACTTACCCAAATTAGTCGAGCTGCAATCAATCATGTTGCTTTGTAAACTCAGTCTATTATCTTAAGTTATCAATCTAGCACTATGTGCGCTGAAAAGAATTGGTATTGTTCGTGTTCGCAAACAGTGCTCGACTGCGCGGCTCGAGGAGGTAATGAGTTTTGTTTTATTATCGACGCGATCGGGGTCACATCCGTAGCCACATTTGTGACAAGATATATGTATAAGCCTAAGCTATCAGCTTACTTTTCAAGTACATCAAGCAATGAATGCCGTTTCACTGTCGAACAACTATCGTCAGCTTTTTGCTTACGTAGTCTATGCCTAAGTGTATTTGGAAGTCAAAAGTGTAGCACATTGAATTCATTTTGTTTTTCGGAATTCTAGCATTTCTCCCATAGAAAAAGATATTTAAATTGACTGGTAGGTAACATATACCAGAACAACTATTTATAGTTATACATTCTGTGTACTAAGTATCGGGAATTTGTCAATAAAACAAAAAATATAAATTATTCATCTAAATTTATTTTATCGCCTTCAAAGTAGGCCCCATCGCTTGCAATACAACATCTCCAACGCTTCACCCAGTCTACCATACATTTTTCATAGGCTATTTGCGGTATGGCCTTTAGCTCATTCAGCGAATTTTCTTTTATGGCTTCTATCGACTCGAAACGTTTTCCTCGAAGTGGTAATTTTAACTTGGGAAATAAAAAAAAGTCAGACGGAGCCATATCAGGTGAATACGGTGCTTGGTCGAGAACTTTTGTTGAATTTTTTGCTAAAAACTCTTTCACTATAATGGCTGTGTGTGATGGTGCATTATCATGGTGCAGCATCCATGAGTTGTGTTGCCACAAATCTGGACGTTTTCGGCGGATACTCTCACGCAAACGCTTCATGACGCCTAAATAATATTCTTTATTCACTGTTTCTCCCTCAGGAAGGAATTCGGAGTGAACCACACCACGGTAGTCAAAAAAAACTGTCAGCATCACCTTGATTTTGGAGCGACTTTGCCGCGGTTTTTTGGGTTTCGGCTCGTTTTCGAGACGCCATTCTGAAGACTGTTGGCTTGTTTGCATGTCGTACTCATAAACCCATGTCTCGTCGCCAGTTATTATACGTTTCATAAAGGTCGGATCCGTAGAAGCTCGGGAAACCATGTCTTCAGCGACATGCTTTCGCTGCGCTTTTTGAACGAAATTGAGCTCTTTCGGAACTAGTCGAGCGGCGACGCGTTTCATGCCTAAAATGTCAATGAGAATGTTGTGGACGGACTTAAAAGATATGTTTACCTCACTAGCCAACTCTCTAAGACTCATACGTCGATTTTCGAGCACTAGCTTCTTGATTCTGTCGATGTTTTCTTTGGTCGTAGCGGTTGAAGGTCTACCAGAACGAGGCAAGTCTACTACTACTTCTCGGCCTTCTTTAAAAGCCTTATACCATTCATAAGCCCTTGTTTTCGATATACACGATTCGCCGTAGGTATTTCGCAACATTTTTAGTGATTCACCACATGAAATATCATTCGAAACACAAAATTTAAGGCACACTCTTTGTTCAACAATATTTTCCATTGTAAAAATCGCCGAGAACTCAAAACTATGACCAACAAAAAGTGTAGTTTAAAACAAATTAAATGACAGATCCCGCTCAAATTTTGCGCGCTAAATCAGTACAGTGCTACCAACATGCAGTAAAAAAATTAGAACGACCTCTTTTACGCAGGTCTTTTTATTGACATATTCCCGATACTTTTTACAAAGAGTAGTATATGTAAATACAAACTTATTATTCCATGCTGGTCTGAGAAAATAGGAAAATTTTACAATGTACTAGCTGCTTCTTTTCCCGCAGATTGTATAAGCCGATCGAGAATCGAGGGAGGACTGCCTCCGTGGTCCAGTGGTCAAGGCGTCTGCTTTGTGATCCGGAGGTCGTGGGTTCAAATCCCACTTGAAAGCATACTTTGTGAAACGTTCTTTCCAGTCTGGTCAGGTCATGCAGGCTTGAATCACCTGATTATCCAAAAAGAAAGATGATTCCGTGCATCGGTAGGCACGTAAAGCTGTTGGTCCCGATCGCCATCTAGCGTTTGTACCTATCCTAGGATTGGTTCTGGTCTACCCTTTGGGTTGCGGACGTCAGACGGCAGTCGCTCTGAGTGAAATCCAGTAACCTCGTCGATTCACCTAGATTAGGTAGCGGACCCCGGGCTCTGAAGCTTAACCGTTGACGATGCAACCGGGAATACGTTTGGATGATGATGATGATGATCGTGAAAGCCAATCGAGGGAATGGACAAGAATCTGAATCATGCTAATAGACAATGCGGCTAGCAACCTATCACTATTTTGATTCCGTTTTTCCATCTTAACGGTGGCCTTTGGGTCTTCCAGCCCTGGGCTCTGCCTATAACGTAAGGGATAAAGACGTGATAATGTATGTTTTATTCAAGTATAAGTCGGCAGGAAACATAAACCCAGTATGTATATCCATTTTAATATTCACGAACAACAACGCATCCCATTTAATTCGACGAACTACTTTTGCACAGAGCAGCAATAAATCAGCTCGTACTATTGAATTTGGCGCATAATGGAACTGGAGTCGGTCAAATGAAGAGTAAGCACGTCGTTGGTCATTCCCTGTTCGCTTCGATCCGGAGATCCGCATTTCACAAGGGACTGCACAAAAACACAAAGACCTACTTTTCTCAACTTTAAACCGCGTTAGATAAAGATACTCGTACACTGAGCTTACAATCGTTGCTCGCAGCGAACTCGAGTTCTCTCTTCATCTTAGAGCGACCCCAGCGTCTGAAGTTGTACTCAGGAGCTCGTGGTGTGCTATTGGCCTTTCCTTCATCAAATAATTCTTCTTTTCTTCCAGCAAAAAACTTAGAATGTAAGTACCAGCTGCTTCTCTTTCCGTGCAGATCATGAAAGCCGATCGAAGGAATGGGCGAAAGTTTTAAATCAATTTAATAGGCGATGTGGCGAGCAACAGCACTAATTTGATTTTTGTTTTCCACCTTCTCGGCCACCATCACGCTAAAAGTAGCTTTTGGGTCTTGCGGCCCTGGGCTCTGTCTGTTTAGAGCCGCAAGACCCAAAATGCTCTGTCATCCCCATTAGAGATAAAGACGTGACAGTTTGTGTATGTATTAAATCAAAAAATGTAGAATAATCAATTTTTTTTCATATATCGTTTATTTCAACCTTGTATTTAAATATGCAAACAACGACGCACTGACAACATTGAAACCCCCGCAGCAAACGTCCCGCTGCTGACGCAGCGATATTTACCAAAATGACGCAAATCGGCTTACGGTGAGACAGCTTTGAAGTGCCGATGCGCCGGAACGAAGCTTGTGACAAAGAATAACGTGGAACAGAAAGTCCTGCAATTACGTTTGTATTTTACAAAAAATATTGATTGAGAATGGAAAAGGTTTTCAATACATTAATCATCGCATTTTTGTAGAAAATTCATATTAATTGGATACGGATATTACGGATAATTAAGGCCCAAACTCGTTCGGGCGTCTGGTTTCCGGCGGAGTAGAATAGGACCACTCCAAGTCTTCCCGTGGATGTCATAGCTTATAAATTTCAATGAGACCTCTCCAACCGGTCTGGCCAGCGTGGAGAGTGATGGCTAAATCCTTTAAGTGCTCTGGTCGTACTGGGTCGTGCTCCTGCAGTGGAGACTAAAAAATACCTAATGATGAAACCCACGTTGAGTAGAATTGTCACATATTTGTCTAAAATATATTTAGCCAAATTGATTATTCCGAAAGTCGTGACTACGCTTAGACACTTAGTTATCCAAATACCCCAACGACACAAGACCACTTTATTTGTAAGTTTGCCACCTTACTCACCTCCCCGAAAAGACTGTATTAGTCTAGGAATTGGATTTGTCGGGAGCCGCGGTCACGGTTACGCGCACATTTGTCTAAACGAGATTTCTTAAATTGTTTCATCCTAAAGCCATGTCAAAGCCTTAACAAGGCTTAACTAAATACTCCAAAAGCGTTTAATTTGGAACTTGAGTACGAGTACAATCTCTTAAGAAAAAAAATTAATCTTCACATACATACATAGGTACTCGTCTTTTCCCTAATGGGGCAGACATATCGGGTCTACCAGGTCTAAACAGACTGAGCCCAGGGCCGAAAAACTCAAAGGCCACATACCAATTGTATCTTTTTACCGGAAAATCCTTCAAAGATCATCAGTTTTATACCGCGGTCGTGCGCGCTCTTTTAATGCGCATATTTGTGTAAACGATATTTAGAAAATTGACCGTCCGTCTCGGCATCGTATCGCAAACAACTTAATTGAAAGCTGCGTAAAGCTTGAACCTTTGATACTCAATAGAAGCTCCCGACTGTTTCTAATGAAGGGTTCAATGCGTTGCGAAATTTTAAATTAATTAAATAAACGGGCAAGTGCGAGTCGGACTCGTACATGAAGGGCTCCGTACCACCGTACAATGTTTTAAAACGCTAAAAAACATGTTTTTTTTTGTATGAAGACCCCCTTTAGGGTCAGGACGTGCGGGGTCCCGTTTGCACCCTTTGGGTACGGAACCCTATTACTGAGACTCCGCTGTCTGTCTGTCTGTCTGTCCGTCAGTCACCCTTCATGTACGAGTCCGACTCGCACTTGCCCGTTTATTTTCTATCGAGCCAAAAATGCTCAATCGTGTTTTGGCTATTGTGGGTGTCTGTAGAAAATCCTTGAGATTTTTATATAAATTTTATATATGTATATTTGAAAGGAATAAACTGCAGTAGTTTAATAACAGTGATTTTTCAAAAACACGCACAGTATTGCAAACTCATCTCGCCTTAAGACGAATCCAACGAAACCTCTCAAGCTAAAATCCATAGGCTGCAGAGTGTGCCAAGCAAATATACTTACATGCGAGATACATACACTCGAAAAACATGACCCTCCTTCTGAAGCAGTCACTTAAAAATAACAATGCAACAACATCACAGACTACAAAAAACCTGGCTGCTTCTCGGCTACTTAGCGACATAAACTACCGTTCGAAGCGTTTTTGCTCGTGTTCTCTTTAACCGCGTCGCGTCGCTTCGCGTCGGCTGACAAAGACGCGGTTTAATTAAAACGACGTTCGCCTTCTGCATGTGCAATTAGCTTTCGCTCGACTTTTTTTATTTCTTTAAAACGTTTTAAGTGTGCAGTTTGGGACTTATCTTTGTATACTGTAGACATGTTTATTTTTTTAATCGTATTTTAACCAGACGTAATAAAAAGAGCTCAAAAATGAAACTTACATTTAGTAAGACAGTAATCGTTAATACTGTATCAGAAACAGTGACAGATTGGTATAGGTCTGTCTACATTAAAGAGCCAAGCTCTGTCAGTGTCATTTTGTGGAGAGAGCATACAATTGCTCTTTTTTGGCAAAGATGACGGAGTGGTTTCTCCATTTCACACACTAGTGAACTTAATGGTCACTAATTGTGCAGGTTTACTCACGATGTTTTCCTTCACCGGATATAAGGGATAGTGTACACTCGCGAAGGTGTTAAATTGTTCAGACGAGCTGACCAGGGTCGCTGGAATAAGCTGGATGCAGGCCACTCTAGATCAGTCGTTTTGGAAATCCTTTTGAGAGGCTATTTCCAGCAGTCAAGTGGATGCAGCTGAAATAATGATGATTTAAAGACCATTTAACGCCTTTACTCTAAATCAACTTCAAACATGAAAGCGGGAGAAGAATAAAATTGCTGATACATTAAAGTGTTATCTCACTGATTGAAAATGTGTAATGAAAAAATCCGCCACGATTGGGACTCAAACCCACGACCATCACGTTAACGCCGTGAGTCACTCATCGTCACATATTTTCAATTTGGATAAATTTCCGAGCATTGTAATGCTTTTGAAAAATAATAATTTATATCTTACTGGTACAGTAAATAAATTTTAAGACGCTTCCAAAGCGTCACGATTACCAAATAAATTTATTGTGAAACAAATCCAATGAAAAACTCAATACGCTGAGAAATTCACGGCAAAATAGGTAGCTATTTCCGCCGCTACAGCATGTACGGGCTTTCGTGAAACTTAAAACGTTGCGCGGTGCGCGGGTATCTACGAGCTCAAACTACACAAGGTACAGATCCAAAGTATAATGATTAATTCCCGTCAAACAATCAATTTAAAGATAAAAGTAATAATAAATAAATATATATGGACAAATCACACTGATTAAGCTAAACCCAAAGTTAGATTTTTTAAACTTGTGTTATGGGATACTTACTCAACGATACTATATTTTATGATAGATACATATATAGATAAACACCCAAGACTCAGGACAATTTGAAAAAGGCCATTTTCCAACAAATAGCTAATTGTTTGGTTTTTAGCTAGAACTCAGAATAAGAGCTATTAGCTATGAATAACAGTTGTACAAGAGAGGAAAATCGTATGGAACACGAAGTATAGTCCACCGGGAGGCATACTTTGTGAAAAGTTGTTTCCAGTGTGGTTAGTATATTGCAGGCTTGAATCACCTGAGAAGGCACGTAAAGCTGTTGGTCCCGAACGCCTTCTAGCGTTTGAACCTATCCTAGGATTGGTTCTGGTCTACCCTTTGGGTTGCTGAGGTCAGAGGGCAGTCGCTCTGTGTAAAAACCAGTAACCTCGTCGAATCACCTAGGTTAGATAGCGGACCCCGGACTCTGAATCGTAACCAACCGCTGACGATGCAACCGGGAATACGCTCGGATGATGATGACGAAGTATGACAATGACGTTTTTCAAATATTCACCTTTTGTACAAAAACTGTAAACGGCTGACTGAGTGACTGAGACCTTTGATCTTTTCTAATAGTAATCCAACGTATAATGCTGAGAAAAGAAAAAAAGTTACTGGAATTCTGAGACATACGAGTACATGAACGGAGCGAGCTACGAGCGCTACAAACTGTTACGTAATTTTTTAGTCGAAGTGTAGTATATGGCGAAGCGTTAACGTAGCAGGTAGCCTGTGGTCATATTTCTGGTAGCATGTATTTTGTGCTACGAGGCAACGAGCGGTATAAGGACGTGCTACGAATTGCTACATAATTATTGGGTCGTAGCGGCCATAGCTCCTCGTGTGTGGCGTAGCGTTAACGTAGCAGGTAACTGTGGTCATATTTCTGGTAGTCTCTGTATTTTGTGCAACGAGTCTACGAGCAGTATAATAATGACGTGCTACGAACTGCTACGTAATTATTGAGTCATAGCGGCCGTAGCTCCACGTGTGGCGTAGCGTTAACTTATAGCAGGTAAACGGCTGTTCATGTAATTGGAGCCATTATGTAATGGTGTATGTGAAGTAATGTAAATATGAGAAGTCTGGTTAAATAAACTTCGTTCGGCTTTTACTATCTTTGCGGGAAGAGAAGCAACTGGTGCATTCCAAAATTTATCTTTTCTCCAAAGACCAGCATATAAAAAAAGGTTTGTTTTAAAAACGGGTAAGTATTAGTATGAATTTGTTCATAGTCATCGGATAGTAAAACAATATTTACCATTTAAACGAACTATTACGAATAAATGACTCCACTGCATCGTTCCAATACCGACTACAACGGACTGCCCTCATGAAAATTCATGACTTTACAAAACTCCGCAAGAATAGCCCGATATTTACGTCGCGGAGAACAAAGCCGCGCGGAATTTCCGCTCGTCCAGCTCCGGAGATTGCACTCAAATACATTTTTCCGCTTTCCCCTGCCCCCTTAGCACCCCCTCGGCCCCCTTGCTCGCCCCAAATAGGGTTCACTAACGAGCAGTCTTTGTTACCATCGCCTGACCATTGACAGGTTACAAGTGATGACGACCACGGTCAACGGGCACATTTGAGCAGACGCGTATAGTTTCACAAAGTTTTCGGGTTCGATTTCGACATGCCACTAATGTTTCATATTAACTTTTTAATCAATTTAACTACTATTTTTAGCACACTATCACGTCTTTATCCCTAATAGGACTGACAGAGCATTTTGTGTCTTGCTGCTCCAAGTAGCCAGTGACCAGGACTTTTAGCATGATGTTTATTTATTTATTTACACTTTATTGTACACACATACAAATGTAATAGTACAACAGGCGGACTTAATGCTCAAAGCATTCTCTAAGAGTCAAACCTTTGTTGTTTGTAGTTTGATGTTGGGAGAGAAGGTGGAAAAAAGAATTAAAATATCGATGAACGCATCACTGTTCGTCTATTAACATTATTTGCATTTTTGCCCATTTCCCTCGATCGGCTTTGTATGATCTGCGCGGGAAAAGAAGCAGCTGGTATATTCTAAGTTTTTTATTTTCTCCCAGACCAGAATGAAAGAGTATATCAATATTAAATAATCAATAAATTTAGATTACCCAGTATAAAGTACATTGTAGTGTCGCTGTCGTCTTAACAGGCGTGATAGTATGTATGTACACATTTAGTGTCGCTGTAAATCAGACGACTGTGCACAAAAAGATATACTTAACAACTTTACATGTCAATAAATATATAGAAACTGTTAGAATAGGAAAGTACTCTTGACAAAGTACAAGTTAACGTAACTTAAATTGACAAATCCACATAAAGGAAATCATAAAATTAGAATATAATATTAGGTCCTTACATATAAAATTGCCGTTCAGTATCAAAAAAGTGAAACAAGTTTTTTTTAATGAAATTATTATTTAATCAATCGAAGTATGCGCCGTTGATATCGATACACTTCCGCCATTTTATAGGCAGATCATTGATACCTTTGGAAAAAAAATCCTGGGAGCGAGAGACTATGAACTGTTTGAAGGCGGTTTTGACTGCCTCATCAGATTTGAAATTTTTTCCTTGTAAAAAGTTATCCAAATTTTGAAAAAAGTGGTAATCGGTTGGGGGCAAGATCTGGAGAGTATCGTGGGTGACGCAGAGGTTCCAGTCGCAGCTCCTCTAACTTGGCGATCGTTTGATGTGCAGTGTGTGGTCTAGCGTTATCCTGAAGGAGCAGTGGGCTAGAGCAATTCATCAGTCTCGGTTGTTTAATGGCGAGCTTTTCCATCATTGTTTGCAATTGTTGGCAATACAAGTCTGCAGTAATCGTCTGGCCTGATCTCAAGAAGCTGTAGTGGATAACACCAGCACTGGTCCACCAAACACTAACCAGAATCTTCTTTTTGGTCAGTTTTCGCTTAGGGCAAGGTTTTGCGGGTTCTCCAGGGTCAAGCCATTGTGATGATCGCTTCCGATTGTCGTACAGGATCCATTTCTCATCACAAGTCACGATACGGTTCAAAATCCCCTCATTATTGTGGCGATTAAGCAAAGAAACGCAGCAAGCAACGCGTGTTTGTTGGTTTGCTTCAGTCAATTCGTGTGGTACCCACTTTTCGAGTTTTTTAATTTTTCCGATTTGGCGCAAGTGGATAAGTATCGTTTTGTCACTTACGCCGAAGGCTGCTGCTAATTCAGAAGTGGTTTGAGATGGATCCGCTTCCACTATCGCCTTCAATTCTTCGTTATTCACTTGAGTATCAGGTCGTCCACGAGGCTCATTGTGTAAATCAAAATTTCCAGAACGGAAACGTTGAAACCAAAAACGCACCGTTCGTTCGTTAGCGGTGCCTGGTCTATACACGTCGTTAATTCTTCGAGTCGTTTCTGCAGCACTGGTGCCACGGTGGAACTCGTATTCGTAAATACCGCGAATTTTCAATTTGTCCATAGTTGTTGTTATAGCAATGTTGAAACTCAAACAAATGATGTTAAAACAAATGAAATACAAATTTTAAAACAATATTTTTCTGGCTTTATTTTGAAATAAATTTGAATTTGGAATTCCTAATGAAACGCGAGATATTTGATTTTGAAGTTGCCAGTATTGAAAATCGGCAATTTCATATGTAAGGATAGGTCCTTACATATGAAATTGCCGATTTTCAATATAATCAAGCAGAAAGTGAATAATTAATCATTATCATATTTTCCCGTATAAGTAATGACCGTTTAAAAATAACGGTGTCACGGTGCAGAGCAACTCCTGCTACATGCTCTAAGCTCAAAGTTGGCAACTAGCGCTAATAGAAATCGCACTTTATAATTAACTCGAGTTTTTATTCGCGACTTCCAAACTGCGGCAACCGAAGGCGGCGACTTGAGAACGCTCACGCTTGTGCTTTTAGTAGAACTTAAGAACTTACGCTCACTATAATTTCAGAAGATATATAAAAAATATCAGAGGCACTCTGAGTGGTGCCAAGGAGTGCCAACAGAAGTGAAAACTTGATCAAGGTGGTGTCGGTTACGGTGACGGTGTCGCGAGTTCAATTAGTTTTTTTCCCATCTCAAAAAATGCCCAACGCGCCTTAAGTAGTTTTCACTTCAAATAATTAATTTTTTTACAAAAAATATCAACTGACTTCATTGTTTTAGGAGTTTGTTCCATATCTCCAAAGTTTTTTATCATATCTTCCACATTTATATTATCACCAAATTAAAATGGGACCAACTTGGTAGTAAAGGCTTTCATATAAAAAAAAAACCATCAAAATCGGTCCACAATCAGCGAAGATATCGCGTAACAAACATACAT
The DNA here is from genome assembly GCA_963576875.1 of Acrobasis repandana. NCBI lineage: Eukaryota > Metazoa > Arthropoda > Insecta > Lepidoptera > Pyralidae > Acrobasis > Acrobasis repandana. Next base: position 220,049 of record OY756230.1, on the reverse strand, counting down.
TAAAAAAATATATAAAAAAGTCCTTTTTTGAATTCGGTCAAAAATGTTTCCGTTGAACGAGTTAGATGATACTGAAGATTTCAATCGTGCTAAATAATTGTTATTTTTTTTTCTATTTATAGCCTAGTTCCCACAGACATAGAACAATATATGAATGTCTGCCCATTGACATATCAATATCGTATTACTAGCAGCGTCCCTACACTGATACATCAGAAGTGCCACATACGCATTGGCGACCCTAGACAATTTTCAATATTTGAAAATAGTCAAATTTATAAAATATTTTCATGCTTTATGTTAAAAATCTCATTGACACACAAGAATCAATAATTTGATGTCAAAAGGAAAGAAAAATTATGCGATTTCCCCATTCTCCTTTAGTTTCAAATCAGTTCCAAAATACAAAATATTCAAGTTAAAAAAGCGTGGTTATTGCATGCTGTGATAAAATAATCTATGCCGTCGTAAGTTTGATCGTCAACAAAATAAAATTCAGTGTAACATTTAGTTGCACACATAATAAGTCTTACGGTTCGTAATAGCGCACATGACAGTTCGGCTCTGGGGACATTTCTCCGAAATGTGGGGTCGCCTTGTACCTAGCCCTTCAGAAGGTATAATGCAGAGTCCAAGCTCTATTCACGTTGTAATAAATGTAAGTCATGCCTTTCATAATAAAAAAATACTTCTACTGAAGCACGCTATGATGCTAACTTTGATATTATATAAAAAAAAATTACATAATTAATATGCGATAAACGGTTTACTCACGCAGAGAGTCTGTTATTAGCCGACATGTATTCGGAGGTTATGAAGTACCGGTTTCCAGGTGGCGTGTAAGATCCAACCTGCAACACGATTAATATGGGGACGTTGACTAATTCGATTGATTGTCTCGTCTCGTATTTTGCGACAAAACATTTCTCTCTAGCTAGGACGTTGGCCTTGTCAAAGCGTATATCGTGCAAGCGTCTCAAGTCACATTCGCCCTGAAGAAGACGTCTAGACGTGGTTGAAACATATCAGCCAGTAGCAGACTCTCTTCGTAACAAATTTATCGTAATTAATTAAACAAAAAAAATTATAAATTATTGTCATCCTATAAAAATAACTGTCTTATTTAACAAACACCTGCTTTTCGTATCTCAAAAGATAATTAATGATACTATTATGTCCCATATTATTGAAAATCTTGCAATAATGTCACATATCAATCACTGTATTTTGATAAAAATCACTTGCGATGTATGTATGTGTAGAGTAAATACAGAATACAAGTTTAATAATTAAAATCTTATTAAATTTGTACTCTGTATTTAGTCTACTGTGTATTTTAGGGTGCAGTCAGAGTTATAGGGTCAAAACTTAGAGTAGGGGAGAAACACATTATACCGCGCATTGAAGTGATAAGTCAATTACAGCGATCGCAAATGTCGTCTTTATGTCCGGATTAGCGTGCACATGGCGTTTATTTATTTAGTTAAATTGACTGTGGAAGAATGCGCTATCAATAAAATTAAATGAAATTTCCATCTACTCCGGGCTATCTGGAACCACAACAAAATCTCCCAATTGTCAACATCAATCTGTCATGAAAATACAATACTTTCGGTAGATGAAATTACCTACAACCTACACAAACGGGTTTACATTCCGTCGGAAGCATGTGACTGTGGCTTCCTCTGACAAACTATGAACCACCTACTGATTTATTCCCACCCAACCACCTGCACTTAATGAAGACTAATGGTCGAGCTATAGGCGTAGCACAAATTTAAACAACATTGAAGTTTGAATCATTGCCACGAAAAGAAGAAGAAAGGAGTTTAACCTTCAACTGGTGACGTGAATAAAGGTCACAGTATTGGTGACGTACCGTCATTTTGACGTATTGCTTAAAAGCCAAAATACAGGAGACTTACAACATGGAGGATAAAATAAATAACGTTATATACAAGAAGATAACTTTCTTTTGTTAATAAACCACCTTCATTACACTTTAATAGAATTATTTATGAAGAAAATACTCTTAGGAACTTGGTATAAATTTTTGCTCTTTTTTCGTGGACATGAGATCAATCAACATAAAATTAAAAAAATCATAGAAAAAAATGAAACTCATACTTTTTTTTAATGAGTAATAAGTAATTAATGATATTGCGTCATTTAAGAATATAGGTCCTATAAAAATTAACCGGACAAATGCGAGTCAATCCATTCATATATGAATTGATAATTATTTGATGTAAAATGAAATTTAGCATAACTCCGAATATAATACTGTAAATACCATAGACTTATTTTAGGTTTTCTTGTAAAGAACTATTTTCTGTATTTCTTTTTAATTTAAGGCACCATAGTTTCGGAGATACGGGGAGTCTAGGGGGTCCCGGGAGAAAGGTCAATTGTCGCCTATTTTTTTAAAATAACATTAAAACTTTACTTTTTAAAACTTATTTATCTTGAAATTATAAAAATACATATTTCAGATTTCCATAACAAGACATTTTGTTCAATATGTCATACAGTGAAGTTTGCAAAAGTTTGTTTTTTAGTTTCTAATTTACCTCAAAAAGTGGCCGCCATGGCCACTTTTGGGGGTGATTAATTGATTTGGGAGGGGGATATTATAAGTGTGTAAATAAGAAAGTTAAATCTTCTCTATTTGGATTGAATTTTAATGGCAAATTTAACTTACTATCAAAACAAAATACTGACACTATTAGTGATGTGAAGTTAAAATGACGTCGAGGACCCTCTATCTTCTCACCTATGCACGTGCGACATCCAGTTTAAGTTATTAGGGACGCCAAACTGAGAAACAAGCAGCTACTAAAAAGAGCAGGGCCGAGAAACAAGCCGTTCGAATGATATTTCGTGATATTTCTTGGGTGACGTCAATTTGACGGCACGTCACCAATTGAAGGTTAACGTTACATATACAGACTATTTTCTTTTCTCATCAAGACACTGTCTTACTATTTGGTCAACCATGTATTAAATAAAGTGGCAGAAATAAGAAAAAGCGGAGTTTTTCTGGGAGCGAAATACTATTCAATAAATACACATTCATGTTATGAAATATTGCTAGCCTATTTACAAAGATTCCCATACGCAAGACACTCCCTGACAAACATGTATAGCATAGGCGTAAAAAATGAATTAATTAATATCCATCGACTTAAATACTAAGTAGTTTCCAAAAGTCTCGAAAACACGTGAAATGTAGAGCAAAGAATATGGCGTTACAGCGGTCTTCGCATCGCACGCCACATTCAGCTGCGATCGTGCTCCACACGCGAGTGTTGTCCCGCAGTAGTGCAGTGGTGCACTGGTGTGATACAGTTGGCAACAAAAAGTCTTGGTAGATTTTTATAGATAAGGTGTTTTAAAATTAAATACCAAACTAAATATTTTATTGTTCTAACCCATTTTCCACTTTAAATATTATTTTGCCTTTTTGAAACATCCTGTATAAGCTGAAAACTATAACATGTTACTAAACGTTTTCCGTCTAATGGAGCAATTGAAACATCTTCAATAAGACTTTCACTTATCAACAGGTGGAATTGCTGGTTTTATTGGGTATAGAACAGAAAGCAATTTTTCCATGCTGGTCTGGTAAAAAAGAAAATAAACTTAGAATGTACCAGCTGGTTCTCTTTTCCCACGCAAATATTAAATTATTATTTGCTTTTATTATGGCCGAAAATTCTTATCACGTTAAAAGGCGATGTGGTTAGATCATCCCATCACTATTTTGATTTCTTTTTCCACCATCTCGCTCACCATCACGCTTAAAGTGACCTTTGGGTCTTGCGACCCTGCGCTCTGACTGCTTAGAGCCGCAAGACCCAAAATGCTCTATAGGCCCAAAGTGTATGTATGAATAGAACAGAAAAAATCAGATAAATTTCTAAAGACCTGTATGACATAAACTTGGGTAGTAAGCTAAAGGCCAGGACACATCTGTATTTATTTAACACCTGCTAGAAGAGATATATAATCAGTGATGTATCGCCGACTGTACCGCCACGTACTTCCTTTGCCGCGCGCTGCAAAACCTGAACAAAGCGCGCTAAGCCGCGACCAACTCCGCGTTTCTTGCAGTTTGAGCCGCTAAGGCGTTAATCCCACTTAAAAACTACTTCTTCTGCGCTTAAATCGTAATGTATTTTTCATTTACAGTTTTTTATTCAAAAAATGCGACTCTTTCTGTTACTTTTTGTTTTTCATCAAATGTAAAATAAAAAACTGTAAAAACGGAGAAGTAAACAATTGAGTTAGTGGCGATACTCTTTTATCTCTGTAAATGGTGATAACACAACTAACTGAACAAATTTAACTATGGTAGTTAAATCAGTTTCAAAAGTTACTGAAAACATCTATTATTTTTCGTGGTTATTTTTGTTAAGCCTCCAATATTTTGAAAATCTTAAATTCATGAACAACTTTTAGCTCTTATGTAGTTTCAATTCCAATAAACATAAATACAAACTACCATAATAATATCATAATTGCAAAAGTGCGTTTGTTTATTTCACCGACTCTTCCAAACAAAGCGACGGAACGACATGATGTTTTAACACGCAGTTTAATACAGGTAGATTAGTTATATAAAATAGTTTGCTCATAAATATAGCGGTTAAAAATGAGTACAGAATACGTGATTGCTAAACTTCTTTTGAAATAAGCTCTAAATATAACTCACGTACAATTTTGAGATAAAAACGATACCTAGCAAAAATAATGACTGTTTTAATATTGTCTCATAAGCTCGCATATAATAAACCGGGCATGCAAACACGTATAAAAAACTCGCAGTAAAAATTCTAAAGTTGAATGAGTCGCACTCATGTTTATTCCTGCCAAATGAAGGCGACACGCGTCGTAAAGACGAACTTTTATGATTTGCACTCTGAGCGCGGCTGCCGCACTGCACACCCGCAGGCGTGCAGACATAACACATAGACATGTACGTCATTGTTTGGTACGGTCTGTACCAATGGTGGCTGCTAAGTGAATACCTACTACTTGTACCGACTTGTACCCCGGTGCTAAGGTAGATATCTTACTGGGATTCAATCTCACTTTATTTATTCTGTCCTACGGTCATTTAATAAATTTAATGTTTATATAGATTGGTCTACTGCTATATAAAAAAAACCCTCTACTTTTAGTTTTACATTATTTTTTTTTATTATTATTCACACTTCCTTTTTTTTCCCTTTTCAAAATCTATGGCGACAACGGGCACAAATAATAAAATGAACAGGCAAGAGCGAGTCGGACTCGTACATGAAGGGTTCCGTACCTCGTTTATCACGTTTCTTGTATGACGACCGCCCTTTAATTTTTATCTTATTTTTAGTATTTGTTGTTATAGCGGCCATAGCAAAACATAATCGGTGAAAATTTGAAGTGTCTAGCTATTACGGTTCAAGAGATAGAACCCTGTGACAAACGTACAGACAGACAGACAGACAGACGGACAGACAGCGGAGTCTCAGTAATAGGGTCCCGTTTGCACCATTTGGGTACAGAACCCTAAAAATGGCATTATTGTCAAATTACGTTCGTCACCCCGTAATTATACCCCACGGCGCGGGGCGCTACGAGTAAATATCGTACATGTAATAAAACGCTCGTTTGCGCGCTCGCCGCCACACGCCGCGTTCCCAGCGGCGAGCAGCGCGGCAGGCGATCATTTGCGCGTTTTGCACGGCTGTTTTCGCTAATGAGGGTTACGCTTGTAAAGAATAGTCTGATAATGAAAGCTGCGATTCAAAATCAATTTGTTTAAGGAAATAAAGCTTTTCCTTGCCTTAATATTTAATACTTATAATTAGGGTTAATATTTATGACACGATGATGTACGAGTAAATATCAATTTGGGACGATAACCATTACTTTGTTAGCCAAGCCTTAAATAGACCCAGGTGCATTTTATTTATTTTAAACTCCTCTGTGCTTCAGCGGGCATTGTATTGGTCGTTATTGATAGATGTTGATAGATGATGGCTGTAATTTTTGTAAGATTGATAATCATGAGTTACAGCTAAGTTACAATCACAACTAATCAATTTAGTTTCTAGTAAATAATTTGCTAGTGTGCAAGTTTTCACACGATGCTTTCCTTCACCGGAAGCAAGTGGTGGTAGGTAGTAATAAATGATCGCACATGAGAACCTACTCAGAGGTATACATCGCGCCTAATGAAGTTCGAACTCGTGCCTCACAGAAGCAAGGCCACTGCTTTACTAGTGTGTGAAATGGCAAACCACTCCTTTATCTCTACCAAAAATCGTCATTAAGCTTACGCTTCTGGCTCCATACAATGACACTGACAAGAGTCCAGGCTCTTTAATGTAAAAGAAGAAGAAATATTTTGCTAAAGACAAATGCGGGTGTGAGTAAGTATTTGGCTGTTTATAATATTTATTATTGTCTAGGTGAAGTACACATGCCGCAAATAAAATTTATTGGACGCTCCCTACTTGCGCCTACCGAAAAATACTATTGTATTAAATATGACACAAAAAGGTAACAATAGCGCCCCGCCGCCGCACAATCGCGACAAATGGGTCGCGGCGCGCACAATGGCGGCAATCGGACGCATTTGTCGCGAGCGTGTCGCTGCATTGTTGCCGGCTCGTATTTCTGGCCCATTATACTCGTTATAAAGTGGTTTAGATCTCACCAGTAGTACGGCACGGGACTTCCGGTTCCGGTACTTTTACTAACAACACGTATGTCAGTGACCTCCACGATATTATTTGATTTTTGGTGCTACTACACTAAAAAAAAAGTGCATATTAAGAAATTCCCTGAAAGTAAACAGCTCCAGCATCGAAAAAGGATCGTCCAGAGAACAGAAAAAAAGTGCAGATAAGACGTTTAGAGTGAAAAAGTGCATCACAATACTAACTAATATAACTTAAAAAGTGCATTTCACTATTATCATAAACAATAGAACTCTTTACTGTTCTTACCAACATAATAAAAACATTGAAAACATATTGATACCAAGTGACGTTGACATATCTACAAACGTCAAGTGATATCCTCAACATTGATATTTTTATCCCGGTTATCCGTCACAAAAACAAACAATACAAACATGGATATGGAGTTGCTGTTTTCGAAGCTCAAAGAAAAATTAAACCAACAAACCCTTACTATATAACCACACTGGTCACCAAAAACGTCATGAAAGCATTAGATGAGAAAATGAAAACTATGATGGAAGAGAATCACTAACTCAAATCTGAAGTAACTGAGCTAAAACAAAAACTTAACAATATCGAAAAAGAAAAGCGTAATAACAACTTAGTCTTCTTCGGACTTGAGGAAACAAACAAATCAGAATGCGACCTAGTAGACCACATAAAAGAAACACTAACAGACGCAGGTATATACATAGATAGTCAAGAAATCAGCAACTTATGTAGGATTGGATGATCAACCAGCAACAAAAGCGACCAGTAGTTGACTCATTTACAACCTTGTGAAAAAAGCACATAATTATAAAAAACAAGACTAGCCTTCTACTCGGCATTTACATAAAAGAAGACTTCCCCAAAGAAATAATAGAAAAACGCAAACAATTACATCTACAGGTCGAAGAAGAGAGGAAGAAAGGAAATAAAGCATTTCTGAAATATGACAAAATCATCAGAATAACATACAATCAGTGACAAAAGAAAAAGAGAGAAGTCTGGTTCTCCCATCACACAACCACATTAATTACATTAATTTTTTAGTGCAATAAATTAAATAAATAAAATACAAAAGAAAACCAACACTCGGAGTAAGCCCGCAAGCAGGGCAACCAAAGCATAACACAAAGAAGTCCTTTAACCTGGCATACTCAACTATGTAGAGTACGAAAGATCTGCGTCACTAACAGAACTTTCAAACAACTAGCAACAAGCCCTGGAAAACGGAACCAAAACTTACAAAAAAGAAACTGAGCTATCATAAACTAAAACTCGTCTCCCACTTCGGCTAGTCCCCGCGGGAGTACTAGACCAAAACCCTCCAACAAAAAGATGCGATACTTAAAAATTGCAACAACCAATACTTTAACTTTAAGAAACCAATAAAACAAAAAAGAAGAGGATAATGGGCTACAAAATATAAATTAGATATCTAGCTGGAGGAACCCTATGCCAAAAGGTACACCAAACTGAGGGACTAAATAAAATAATCGTACCAACTATAATATAGTCGAAATTAAACCAAAGTTTTGGAAATAAAGGCTTATTATTATTATTAGTAGTAGTACGGTTAGTCACGTCCATGGAATAATAAAATATGGCATCTCTTAACGTGATGGATTAAGACTATGTCATGAATGTCATGAAAAGTGTTACCACTGATTGTTCTCTTCAGTAAATAGTTAGGAAAAGTAGATCATTGTATTCTCGAAAAAAGAAATGTAAGAAATATTGTATGATTTTACTACGAAACTCTTCCTGTATAGATGTACGACACTCACTTGTCAACTCCACTATTATCACAGTCCTTTAGATAAATATAAGTTTGCAATGAAAAAAGACTCGAATGGTCAGGGACAGAAATAAACAGGCACTTATAGTTTAGTGTATATTGACGTCATGAAACGACAAGTCGACGATATCGTAAAACGGAACGACGCGGACGGTCATATTGTATCGGAACGGAACGGAATGAGACTCGCTATTCGATTTATATGAAAATGTCGAATAACAACTGTCGCCAGTTACGACCGCAACAAATCACATTGCTGCTGCGGCTCGAGTGACCAATTGTAGACGATTATTTTTTTATAACTTCTGAATAGCACGATAAATCATAGCAAGAAGAATGGATTTATAGATTTCAATTCGCGTAAACAAATTTTGGTTTGATCGTAGGAAATCAACTCGATCAACAATTAATTAAATATTTTGCAAGCGGGTCACTGAATCGAAAAGTTGTAGTTGCAACCCTGATGATTCCCCTCGCTGTGGGATACACGCGTAAAAAAATATCATAATCGTGACAACTGTGGTACAATCAGATCGTAACGTCATGTGAAATTTAATTGCGCTGCATGAATTAGCTCAATATTTCGAAAACAGGTCACTAAACCAAAAAAAGTTGTCTTTTTAAACCTTCAATGGTTTTATGTTATATATACCCATGCAAAATTACAGGTATCTAGTAATAACTTTCTTAAGAAACTTTCCGTCCAGAGACTTCGGAGCTCTAAAAATGGGAGGAAGAATCTCCGAGAAATAGGAATTAATTGGGTCACTTCAAAAATTTTCTCTTTGAGTATCTAAATTCGAACACTTAAAAATTACGAACCTAAAAACTTTAAAACCTTACAACTTATCTGATCTGAATTTTAGTATAACTATTTGACACACTAAATCAGACTATCTATTGTAGTAACCAAACACCGCACTCGGTTAACCGCAGTTTTGATGAATAAAGCTATAACATAACTAGCAGAAACCCAACTTTATGTTGCAGATAGTTATTATTTAGTATCGTGATGGCCGATGGGGCAGAAAGGTTCTCGAATGGCGACCACGTACCGGCAGGCGCAGCGTAGGACACCCACCTGCTAGGTGGTCAGACGACCTGAGCAAGGTTGCAGGAAAACGCTGGATGCAGGCCGCTTCCAATCGGTCGTTTTGGAAATCCTTGGGGGAGGCCTATGTCCAGCAGTGGACTTCCTGTGGCTGATATGATGATGATGATGATGAGTATCAGTGAGACCTCTCCAACCCGTCTGGCCAGCGTGGAGAGTGTAGGCCAAATCCTCTGACTGCTCTGGTTAATATATGGCTCTGGTAGTACAGAGAGGGTCGTGATTCTGCAGTGGAGACTAAAAAAGACTTGATGATGATAATTTACTAACTTAAAAACTTTCTAAGATACTAATTCTATTTTTCAAGAAACATTATTTTCGATTTACATATAAATTCATGGCGATCAGCTGATCAATTGCTTCTAGTTTCGCATTTTGGAAATGTAATTGGTAGTATAAACTGAATTCTATAATTTTATATTTTCAAGTAAATTTTGTGAGACCATTTTCAATACAGATATTTATTTAGATAAAGAAAACTTATGTTGCGCCTGATATTCCGTCAGGTCAGATTATAACTTGGCAGATCAGCTCGCGCCATCAAAGACCATTCTCAACGCAGCCATTCAGAATTCACCTTCTGTTAAGCAATACTGTGTCGCTGTGACGTCACGCCTGATGTTCCGTCAGAACAGATAATTATAACTTGTCAGATCAGCTGCGCTATCCGAGACCTTCTCCACGCCGCCATTTCATTTGGAGTTCATTACTAATTCAACGCGACTTGGATGGCGATTACTTGAGTACATTATCTTACAAGTTCTCAAACACTGGTGAGATTACAATAGTTGTAAGTTCCAAATTTAAATGTAGTGGTTGGACATGGGTTAGACCCGTGACGTTTTACGGATGCTATATAAGTTGGCCGCGTGTGTACTCGTAATTGTGTATAGGTGGTGGTGTTTTCATACTATCCACTGCAGTCAGCAACCCACCAGATAAGAGTGAAAATTATAAGCAAATTCTATCGTATTTGGGAGAGGCCGTTAGTAGTCTGATATAGGCTAGTATAGGTGAGGTTCATAAAAATAGCAATCAGTAAACGTGAAACATAAATATTGCGTTCGAAACCGCATTTCCAATGGTGTCAATCACCACTATAGCGGTCGTCCGGACGCATCCGTCCGCACGCGCCCGCAGATAGCTGGTGCGGTTCCGCTGTTCCTGTTTGAGTCTAAACCGATCAACTGAATATGCGTCGTAATTAGAAATAAAAATCGGTGAAAATATCTTCGATATCCTATTTTATAAAAAAAAAATCGAAAAATCGTTTCGCACATGAATTTTGCAACCAATACAAGATGCTCACAAAATCAAGTTTCAAATAAATGAAACTTAGCGCTTTTGCGTTTTCTTGATTACTCTCAGGCCTTTGACCGTGACCGTGTGTGCTATGACATAATGTGGGGCCAGTTATCAGAAGAGACGGATTTGCCTTCTGAGTTTATTAGTATATTTAGTTACTGGTACTCAAATCAGAGTAATATGGTTAGATGGGGTAACAGCCAGTCGGCCCCTTACGGCTTACAATGTGGGGTCAGGCAGGGCGGATTGACATCTCCAAAATTATTTAATCTTTATGTTAATCGACTGGTACACGAACTGAGTAGTGCCACGGTCGGTTGTTCCATCGATGGAGTGATGATGAACAATATCTGGTACGCCGATGACGCTGTACTGCTCAGTCCGTCAATAGATGGTTTGAGGAAACTGGTGGCCGTCTGCGAGAAGTATGCGGGGGCATATGGCCTAAGATATAACGTGGAGAAAAGCGAGGTCATGGTGTTTAAAGCGCGTCATAGGAAGGTAACGTATGTGCCGCCTATCCGACTAAATGGAACACCGCTACGTGTAGTGAACCAGTTTAAATATCTTGGCCATATGCTTACGGACCGACTCAACGACGACCTTGATATAGACAGGGAGCGCAGAGCGTTGACGGCTCGTTGCAATATGCTTGCTCGCAGGTTTGCACGTTGCACTAAACAAGTAAAACTCACACTATTTAGAGTTTACTGCCAATCATTTTACTCGTGTAGCCTGTGGGTGAGGTATACACGGGGGGCCTACAATGCTCTGCGCGTCCAGTATAATGATGCGCTGAGGATGCTGCTAGGGCTGCCGCGGCGGTGTAGTGCGTCAGGTATGTTCGCCGAAGCACGTATGGATGATTTTTATGCCATAATGCGTAAGCGGGCGGCCTCGGCGCTGCAGCGACTCCGTGGGGGTCGTAACAGCATCCTTAGTACCCTAGCAGCTAAAATTGATGGGCCATTTGTGAGGCACTGGGCAGATCTGCTCGCGCATAGAGGTGTACACCTCATAAATTAATTTTCTGTTTTTGTCTCGCAAATTACTAACACTAGGATAAGTACTTTGTTTTTTACTAATATTTTATGGACCATGGTCTGAAATAAAGAATTTATTATTATATTATTATTTGCACTTTCTCAGAATTGTTTTCCTGTAAATTCATCAAAACAAACACAGTCTGAATTTAAAAAGATTCGAACGAAGCTGAAATTCAGCAAACGTTATTACCTCGCTAATTGGCACGTATCACAACCGGCTCATGGAGTAAGTTCCAGTTACGAGTTCTATTCCACTGGCATCGGTATGCGCGGCTGGCCTCCTCATTGTGTAACGCGATCGCAAATAATAACATTATCTAATTGCACCCCTTCCTACACCGCCCCAGCATTGTCACACTGGCCGAGTAAGGTCCCGAGTAACGAGTTTCATTCCATTGGCATTGGTACCGTTATGTGCGGCTAACCTTTTCATTGTAATAAAATGTAAGGAAAGGTATCCTCTTTCTATATTTTTAATTTTTATTAGCACTAACAGCATGTGACACTGCCACACTTGCAAATGGATAACACTAACAGCATGTGTCACTTAAACACTTGCAAATGGCTAACACTAACAGCATGTGACACTGACACACTTGCAAATGGCTAACACTAACAGCATGTGACACTGACACACTTGCAAATGGCTAACACTAACAACATGTGCCACTGACACACTTGCAAATGGCTAACACTAACAGCATGTGTCACTGACACACTTGCAAATGGCTAACACTAACAGCATGTGTCACTGACACACTTGCAAATGGCTAACACCACGCGTCCACGCGTCCACGCGTGGTATTTTAGCAGGTCACTCACACAGAACAGCAGCTTTTGCCGGCAGTTTCCGCTATCTATCAACCAAATGCTGGAACAACATTCCTCCTCCTATAAGGCTATTATCATCCAAGTATTCTTTTAAGCTAAAATTCAAGGAATTTCTTATGAACAAACAAATTGAAGGTCTACCACGAGGTTGGTCGGTAGCGGATTTTGCTGTGTAGAAGACTAGCTGTTCTGATTACACATACCCGACATACATATACTGTCCACCACACAACAATTACACATCAATTACATACACATCATTCATATCAACACCATTTCTACAGCAACACGTTATATTTATCTTTTTATAAAAATGTTACTTAAAATGGTTTTAATTGATATACATTTCAAATATATTTGCCAGACAGTACTGTAATTTTAATTATTCTAATTAAGTATTTTTTTTTGTTCTGTTCCAAAATAGCCGTCAATCACTTCATTCAGGAAGTGCTTTATCAATGTGTGTTATCAGCACTTATGGCTCTGAAACGTGGTCCCTTACTATGCGTCTCATAAGAAGGCTCAAGGTCGCTCAACGGGCTATGGAGAGGGCTATGCTAGGTGTTTCTTTACGTGATCGAATCAGAAATTAGGAGATTCGTAGAAAAACTAAGGTCACAGACATAGCCCAGCGGATTAGCTCATTGAAGTGGCAGTGGGCGGGGCACATAGCGCGAAGAACCGATGGCCGACACTAACAGCATGTGTCACTGACACACTTGCAAATGGCTAAAACTAACAGCTTGTGTCACTGACACACTTGCAAATGGCTAACACTAACAGCATGTGTCACTGACACACTTGACAACTGCCATCTAATGACGCTTGCTGTTCAACAGCTTAACCTACCCTCCGAAGCCCAAGATATTTTATTCCACTTGCGGTCACCCAATTGGCAGCCATGCTGATGCTAGTCATACTTCCACTTGTACGAGCTCCTAACTTGTACTCTAGTGCTAGGCCACTAAATTCACTTTTTGACTTATTCAATCACCAAATGTGAACGCCTTCTAGTCCACAAGTCGTGTGCTAAATATATTATTAGGGTCCCGCATATTGCGAATGCGTGACTCTGTGCCGTCGTTTCTTTGCAACATGACAGAATCAATTAGGAAAAGTGATATTTCATTTCCCTTTCTTAATTAGAAACTGATTTCTCCCGATATTTTGCTACAGCTGACAATCGTACGGAGAATGAAAGTATACCTAATGTGCCTCAGATAAACAGAATGAGCTGTTCGTATTTTCTTGCGTCGTAAAAATCTGATATGAGAAAAACCGTATATCTAAGGCATCATTTCGGCTAGTAAGTTAATGGCTATTTCAGATTTCCTTTTCCTGCTACTTAGGTATACGCCCATCCAAGCATGATATGAGTACAAAGGGTAGCAAGACTGGAAACGAATCTGTATTTATATTATACGCAGATAAAAGTGTCTTACAAATGCATTTAAAAACAGACTGCTTACAAAAATACAGTACAGAGTTATACTGACGACGCCTTACTTACTGTTATTTGCACACATACATATCAAAGTAATAATAAATGGCACAGAGCGAAACAAAATGAGGTTCGAACACGTTCAAACTTAACTTTCATAAGCGAGCCTTTTGTAGTCGGTACAAAAAGAATGGGGCGTATGTATGTAATGGAAATGTATAATTTATCACTCGGCGGAGATCGTGAATCTGCGTGCGAAGTCCCGGGACACAGAACATGGCTAGCAGAAAGATAACTTTCATATGTATTAGGATAGAAATCGAGCGAATAACGTAAAATGTCAACTTAGCTATACTCTTATTATAATATCTTCTTTGTACTATTTCTTTTTTAGGGTTCCGTACCCGAAGGGTGCAAACGGGACCCTATTACTGAGACTCCGTTGTCTGTCCGTCTGTCTGTCTGTCCGTCAGTCACAGGGCTCTATCTCTTGAACCGTAATAGCTAGACACTTGAAATTTTCACCGATTATTTATTACTGTGGCGGATATAGCAACAAATACTAAAAATAAAAAATAGTTAAAAATTAAAGGGGGTCGTCATACAAGAAACGTGTTTTTTTGATCTTCATAATGGCATTAACTAGATACTTGAAATTTTCACCAATTATGTATTACTATGACCACAATAACAACAAATACTAAAAATAAAATAAAATTAAAAATTAAAGGGGGTCGTCATACAAGAAACGTGTTTCTTTAGCGTTTTAAAACATTGTACGGTGGTACGGAACCCTTCATGTACGAGTCCGACTCGCACTTGCCCGTTTATTTAATTGACCGAGCTAGCAAAGCGGGCGAAGCGTCTCAGTTTCAAGATTGGCCGATAATGCTTTTACCAATTAAGATAAGCGGGTCACTCACGTGAATAATCAGCTCCTTAATTAATAATGTCTGTGTCTCACGTTAGTTGGAACCAAAAATGCTTTTGTCTGTCAGTTTGTCCGGTTGTCCGGTTGTCGAGTTGTTCTCGCCTATAGCTCGCATTTATCAACCGATTCTCGTGTTTTATAAGCAAGTTTGATAATTATATAGTTTTTTTTGTCGATACAGTTTTTGGATTTTTTTCAAAATGGCGAAGATATGAGGGTCTATCATATTTCAGCCATTTAGAAAAAAAAATCAAATGTCAGAAATCTTTTTTGTTACCCTTATTAAAACGCAACTTTTTTGTCTGAACAACTTTTTTATCCGATAAACTTCAACGGGTTGGGGGGGGAGTCGCGAGGGTTACAGCTCACAGAGTTTTAGTTTACAGTTTTTATTTTCATTATACTAAAAGCACTTTTAAGCTTTATTATCAGACTCTGGCTGTAATCATCGCTCCAGTTAGCTAATTTATGATATAATTGATGTAGACCGAGCGAGCGAAGTGTCTCAGTTTAAGTTTGGATCAACAAATGCTTTTGTCCGTTTGTCTGTGCTCGCCTACAGATTACATTTTTCGCACAAGTTCCTTGATTTATTTAATTTTTTTAGTCTTTAGAAAATTTTGATTGGAAATAGGGAAAAAGAAAGAAAGTTTGCTGCAGCGTCAGTTATTCACGAATTTGAGTGCAATTTGATGGACATTGCCTTTCTTTTAATAAAAAATCTGAACGTCATCATTCAAGCAAATACGCAATATAGTTACGTAAAAATAGACACTAAAAGTGAACTTATGTAAGCATTGTAAGCGGCTTTAGTAATGTCCTTCTGTTTGTTTGTATTTATTGTTGCGAGGCGCCGTGAATGAGATGTGTCGCGGGGGTGAGGCGCGTGCACGGGGTGGGGAGACGTGACAAGAGGTACTCCGCTTTCTTAAGATGTCTTGCCTTTCCAAGCCGGCTGAATTTAATTCGAGTTTATTTTCTAGGAAACGCGGAACATGTAAACTGGAGTATGATTTTTGGATGACATTTTACGAAAAACTTTTGACGAACTTTATTTACTGAATCTCTGTAAAGGTCGCATTTTTAGTGGACTACAAACAGGATTTATTAATTATTAGTGTACTTCAGTTTTGTATCCCTAAATCTAACTTATGTGACTACATTTTATAATCACTATACCTTCTAATTTTAAGATATTAATTTTGTTCTTCGTTGCTACAACGTTTTACCTATATGATATAAACCACTATATAGCCGACCTCCGTAGCGTGGTGGTGAACACGCCAGCCCGCCACTCCGCAAGTACTGGGTTCGATCCCCAGCCAGGGCAAGTTGGAAAATGATCTTTTCCAAATTGTCCTTGGTATTGGGTGTTTGTTTATCTATTTATATATTTGTTATAAAATATAGTAATCGTTGAGTTAGTATCCCATAATACAAGTTATTGTGACAATTAATGTGATTTGTCCTTATCTATTTATTTAGTTATAGCAAATAAATGGATTTAAGTTCTAAAAACATATTATTTTTATTTCTTTAGGAAAGTTACGGCAGACCTGATGATCTTCAATGTACAGCTTACATAACACGACACGTACCTAATCGAGTGTAAAATAAAAATGTCGAGACAATGACAGTCACCCGCGGTGCATTGTGCCGTGTGCCGGCCGTCGTTAGCCCACAAGGGGGCGTCACGACGACATAATTAAGAGACAGAAAGAACGACGGGGACATGACTCAGCTTCGGGCCTGTCGCGCCCGAACCGGGAAAATAGAGGAAGGATATTATACGTCTCCGTACATGTTAAAAGTATATACATGGTTAACTTCTTTCTTATATTACGGTCTGGGAGAAAAGAAAAAACTTAGAAGTACTCTTCCCACGCAGATTGTAAAAGCTAATCGAGGGAATGGGCGAAAATGCGAATCATTTTTTGGCGTGCTGCTAACAACCCATCAATATTTTGATCCGTTTTTTCATCTATACGCCCAATATCACGCTAAGCGTGGATATTTTTTTAGAAGCTAATAATGACGAAAAATAACATATTGCTTCATGGAAAAATATTTTTGTTCGCCTCGCATCTGTCCGCGGCACGGAACGAAATGACATAGAATGGAATGAAACGCAGCAGTGGTGACTACTACTACGACGACAATGGCAGGAACAAACAATGCGATTGTTTCGCGTCGTCTGATTGAGCGGGACGCTCTTCCGATCCTCGCAATTCTTACACTCTCTGAACGGCGACCAAGCTATCTTGGTTACAAACAAAATTATTATTTGCAGAGATCTGAACTTTCATACTGGTCTCTTTAAGTTAGAAAGATAAAATAATTAACATATGTATTTAAAAAAATACTTAAATTATACTACAAATTTGAAACTTTAATACTACTTTTTTCCAGACCTCTTCCAGTTAAGAAAGGATTTACTCTTATAAACTACGGCTAGACGGGTTGGTCATCGCTTTAGAATATGGTATAAAGTAGTAAACTTAGCTGAAAGTAAATGATCTGACGTCAAGACGTCAACAACTATTTTGAAAACCAAAACAAAATTAACAATTATCAAGTGATACAAATATCCAAAGATAAATAAATGGTTTTGACTTTGAAAGTGGTTGCACAGAAGACGCTGCTGCCGGTTCTCTGTTACTTATATCTCCTTTAGTCGCATCTTACGGAAGCCGTGGAAAAGCGGAGGGGCGGCCACAAGATGCCGTTATACACTGGTCTCTGAGATCCTATATTTTGTTAATTGTACATTAAATAAGTAAATAGCAACGACCCTGCCAGGTCTAGGATCTGGCAGGGTCGTCGCTGTAATCGTTCTCACAAATATCGATTTCCTTGTTGGCAAGGTTCGACAACAAGGCAATGGGATTCTGAAGCACATACTTTGACTACTTTTGACTGCCTCCGCGGTCCAGTAGTTAAGGCATTCGCCTTGTGATCCGAAGGTCGTGGGTTCATATCCCATTGGGAAAGCATACTTTGTGAAAAGTTGTTTCCAGCCTGGCCAGGATATTACAGGCACTTGAATCACCTAATTATTTGAAAAGAAAGATGATTCCGTACTTTGGAAGGCATGTAAAGCCGTGGGTCCAAACGCCTTCTAGCGTTTGTTTAAACTTATTCTAGAATTGGTTCTAGTCTACCTTTTGGCTTGCAAAGGTCAGACGGCAGTCGCTCTGTGTAAAAATCAGTAACCTCGTCAAATCACCTAGGTTAGGTAGCGGACCCCGGGCTCAAAAGCGTTACCGCTAAAGATGCAATAATACGGTAATACGCGTAATGTTGATAATGACTTTGACTACTTTTGATGACTCACCACGGATTATAGAAACTTAAAGAGAGGACGAAAATAAGTCTCATTTAAAACTTTTCAAGATCTACATTGAGATTAATGTCAAAACGAAAAGGATGATTGTGAGAAGAAACGAGTGTTAATGGCAGAGTCGGTGAGGTCTATAATTACATAATCAGAGGTCAATTTCGAAGCGGCAGCGGGAGTGCCGGCAATTAATCTAAGTCAAATTATTCTTTATTAATAAATCGCCTTCGGCAAAGAAGCTGCCTTCAAATTAATATCTATTCCATTTCCTTCCGAAACGCCGGTCGAATATTTAAAAGTCAATTCTCAGTAATTAAAAGCGAGATAATGGCGATCGATCCGCTTAGTCTCGCTACGGCTTGTTGCGAACACAGTTATAATCTGTATTTTTAAAATTCAGGATTCTTTATAACTCTTTTGAAATACTTTTATGACTCGTAACCGCTTATAAAATTACAGATATGTAAATCACTTTGAGTTGAATTTCATAATTAATATATGTATGTACGTATTCATGGGAACTGAAAGATGATGACAATGTGCAGATTGATCTGGAAACGATACCTTTAGTCGACTCGTAACCGCTTATAAACTCCGGTTATTATAATAACTCTACCTCTGTGGTTACGACCAAACGTTTTGGCACTGGCTGTTCTGTGCGTGTGTGAGGCTCGAGTTCGATCCTCACTGGCTGTGCTGTGCGTGTGTGAGGCAAGAGTTCGATCCTCACTGGCTGTGCTGTGCGTGTGTGAGGCTCGAGTTTGATCCTCACTGGCTGTGCTGTGCGTGTGTGAGGCTCGAGTTCGATTCTCACTGGCTGTGCTGTGCGTGTGTGAGGCATGAGTTCGATCCTCACTGGCTGTGCTGTGCGTGTGTGAGGCACGAGTTCGATCCTCACTGGCTGTGCTGTGCGTGTGTGAGGCACGAGTTCGATCCTCACTGGCTGTGGTGTGCGTGTGTGAGGCACGAATTCGATTCTCACTGGCTGTGCTGTGCGTGTGTGAGGCTCGAGTTCGATCCTCACTGGCTGTGCTGTGCGTGTGTGAGGCACGAGTTCGATCCTCACTGGCTGTGCTGTGCGTGTGTGAGGCACGAGTTCGATCCTCACTGGCTGTGCTGTGCGTGTGTGAGGCACGAGTTCGATCCTCACTGGCTGTGCTGTGCGTGTGTGAGGCTCGAGTTCGATCCTCACTGGCTGTGCTGTGCGTGTGTGAGGCACGAGTTCGATCCTCACTGGCTGTGCTGTGCGTATGTGAGGCACGAGTTCGATCCTCACTAAGCGCGACTTGAGCCTTTGAGTTTGTATTCATCTACCTACAGTCATTTTCAACTACGACCACTTGCTTCGGGTGAAAAAAAACATCGTGAGGAAACCTGCGTACTAGTGGTACTAGTTCACTTGAGTGTTATTACGATCGTTATCACTAGAGCTACGTCAGATGCCTTTAGGCAGCTCGAAAATTCTGACACCAATGTTAGTTTATTGACACACTCGATAAAAAAATAATGCATTCTTTTAAAAATAAAAATACAACGGACACAAAACGTTTCCAGATCAATCTGCACATTGTCATCATCTTTCAGTTCCCATGAATACGTACATACATATATTAATTATGAAATTCAACTCAAAGTGATTTACATATCTGTAAGTATGTGTCATAATAACAAAAGAGCAAAACTTACATTAAATAACAGTAATTTTGAAATTACAGCTAAACTCTATAGTTAAGCACTAACAATTTATTTGATTAGCCACTAAATAATCCCCATCGAGCCCGCGTGCATTCAATTTGATATGGGTGCCAGATTACTTGATTTATATAAATTAAGTTCAAAACAGAACACAGAGGAGTATTTACAATGCAAGTGGGAATATAGTCATATCGTTAGATTATATAATATGTCAATATACATTGTATATACACATAACACTCAATAGATGGAACCAGCAAACAAAGCATGGGATAAGTGGATCCCAGCTGTACGGGTATGTCAATGCAAAGACATTAGCTTAGAATGTCATCTTCGGAATTTTGCATACAACAAAGCAGTTGTAGCTATTCTCCTCATATTTAACGCCGAAGAAGCCGAAAAAGGCACACAAAGTATTACTAATACTAGTATAGTAATATACACGAGTATTTTTGGTGGACATAATATTATAGTTTAATAATTTACAGTCTAGTTTTATAGTTTAGTTTTATTTCTTTTCTAGTAGGTATCTACTTATTGTAATGTTTTTTTTTACAAATAAACTTTCTATTTAGATATGATTTAGCTTACCTACTTGACATACTTGTAAGACGAGCACATATTTTTTTTACTAAATTGGGACGGATAAAACAATTACACGTAAGAACATAGAACAAACTTAATGATTGTATGGATTTGAACGACGCTTTAGTTAAATGAAAGAAATTTTTCGTGCCGCTGGTGGACTCAGTCCTCTGTAAGTTTAGCGAGAGTTTTGAAATATTTTCTCACTAAGTATTACCCTGCGACATGAAAATGAAATGAGAGGTAAACACAAAGAGTTTATACCTACTTTTTAATTTAACTGTATCACTTTATTGAACCCCGATTTGTAAAAAGATCTTCTCACTATCATTACATATTACTGTGACACAGAAATATGAGGGGCAAGAAGCGAGGGGGCTAAGACTCGAAGCAAACAGTGCGCAACCGGATTACGTTTGTTCTCGTATTTGAGTTGAACCGGGCTCATCTGTTGAAAGTTCGGAACTCGAGAGGAAGGTTTTTTGGCGTGACACTGGTAGTAGCTAGGATTTAAAAAAAACTTACTTTGGTGCTAGCTTAATCAGTGTGATTTGTCCTTATATATTTATATTTATTTATAAGAAAATTTATATTTCTATTTCTAAGGGTAAATATTAGTTAGCTGTTTTGTCGTTTATGAACCGATGTCGAAACAGGCCCGTGTCACTCCCCGCTTAGGTATCGAAAATGTACCTACATTGTTACTATGCGCGCAGGCGGCCCCTCGGGGTGGTAAATTCAGTTATATAAATCGTTTTTCCAGAGTTATAAGGATGAAATTGGCTTGCAATGGATGTCTAGGTATCTAAACAAATAGGTGCTGAGTTCTGACGTGATCTAAATTAAACCTTATCACTAACAATATTGAGTAGATATTTCTTTGAATTTCTTTGCTGAGTGAGACTTCTGTACGGAGTATTAGTCTGTATTCTGTGGTCGAAACAAGTATGATGAACAAAAGTAGCACAACACAGTGTTACTTTACTGGCTGTTATGTTAGTTTAATCAATCTGAAATGTTATCATTTTGTTGTTTTGTCCCACAAGCTGCAATTAACTTGATATGTACAAAGTCCTCAGAGAGCGGTGTCAAATGGCAACGTACAAGATGGGAAAAAGACGACACGCTAAGAAAATTTTAAGTGAAATAATTATAAAATCTTTCGTTTGATGTATATCGACTACCTCATTTAATCACTACCTTCTCTTCTCCATTTCCTCCATCCGGCCGGCTGTATGTGTAAGAGATGAAACAGCAACTTATTTCTTTCAAATATTTTAATGGTCAATACAATAATCTGGTGTACTTTTTTTTACAAATAAAGTTGTCTATGTAGGCATCTGATGTAATAACTAATTCCACCTATTAGACGTTTATTTATCCAGGTTCAATCGCAGTACTATCGAGTTAACTAACTTACTATATTTTGTAGATAATTCAAATGTAAACTCAAACAGAAAATTACTATTATTAATATGACCAATTTGTTTTTTTAAAGTGGACAATTATTTCAACGACATATTACAGCCATTAAGGTCTCTAGCAAACTAAGGAACTGCGGTGGATGTTCATACAATATGACCACAAAAGTGGACTTTATGTTTTTTCCAGGGACCAGTGCAGCCCGCATTTAAAATAAATTATTTGAAAGGAAACGGAGATATTATTTAAAATTTTGTCTTTGTCAAGCCCTAGATAACACTTCAAACTATTTTTTTTAACTCCTGTTTACAGTTTAAAGTGAGAACGTTAAGCTTTTTTAGCATTTTTAAATTACAGAGAAATAAAGAGAAAAGAAAATTCTAAAAAGTGAATGAGAAGATCTAAATAAAAAAAAAATGAATTCATTCAAAAACTTAGTTAAAAAGGTTAAACTTTAAAGAAAATATAAGCGAATACGTCGTCGGATTCCTTGCGCATACGACTGAGTTAAAAAATAAAAAATACACATGTATATAGATTAATTTATGCTAAAACACGTACAATAAATAAATAAAAATAATTTGTCTTTTGTAAAAAGATAGAAAAGTTTAAAGTTCTCCGAAATTCTCAAATAAATATTGGGACGAAAACGCTGATAAGGCAGACCGCTCGCTGCGCTTCTGAATTTGTCTAAATTCGTCTCCATGGTGCATGTACAATACAGCGCAATGCGTATGTATAGATAGAAAATATAGATTCGGGTGTTCAATCAAAAATTCCCACGGTCGAAGACTGCGGTCTTAACACTCTCGCTTTAAACTGTAAAGTAGTTCATAAAATAGTTTGAAGGGTTAACTAGGGCTTGACAAAGACAAAATTTTAAATAATATCTCCGTTTCCTTTGAAATTATTTATTTCAAATGGGGGCAGCACTGGACCCCTGAAAATTCATGTATGGCCTTAAAATCAATAAGGTATTCAATAAAAAAATTAAAACCCTTACAGAGCCTTACAGTGTATTTTTTCTATTGCAGTTTTAGTGCAGCCGCGTCGCTGCAGCTATTCTAGAAGAATTTAATTTGTTGTGATTGTCAACAATGTCGCAGCTGCTCCCGGACACCTGTTTCTTTTGAAAAGTGAAAGAAACTAAATTAAATGAATCTTCGTTTGCAAGAAGGCGTGAATTGCACACCAACTTGCTGACATACAATCTTATAGTATTTTATTTGAAACTATTTATCGTCTATCCTTTATATTATCAGATCATGGATATTTACTTTTTATGAATTGCAAAATAAAGTTTTAAAGTTCTATAAGTAATAGTAAATATTTTCGTCAATTCTTTATTACAAACCCACCAGAAGAATTGCTCTCAAATAAAAAATAAAAAAATTGTTTAATATGCATATATTTTAATAGGTATCCGTCGTGAACTTAAATTGTAAATTGATTTGATTTCATGTCACTCATTTGAACGACATAAATGTTCCTTTTCTAGTTTCTAGTGTCGGCTCTGGTGAACCGTGCACGTTCCATTCAGAATGTTGATAATGCAACTACTGAGACTCACATTTTGTACTAGTCGGAATAGTTCCATCAATAGATGAAATCACTTTGACGGTCGCAGCCGCTGCGGTTCCATGGGGCAATTTTTGATGGAACTTTTGAGACTGAACCGTAACTATGATATTATGTCCTGGGTTAGATGCAAGCTGCATCTGGAATTATTTGCCTCATGCAAGCTCTGTAGAATACATGATTTCTTATAAATAGGGATGATGACTGGGTCAGAAAAGTATTATTCTAATAAGTCCGTCAGTTAGATTATCCAAAAATAATGTTACCATATTTTTCAGTTTATCAAAAAAGTAAAAATTCACAAAGATACAGAGTATCTAAGTTCCAAAGTCGGCTTGTGACGTGACCAATGTGTAAAAATTGTACGAAAGCGTGACGTCATGAGAAATTTAAATGCGCTGTATCTTCGTCATTTATTGTTTCTCAGAGAAAAGAAAAAATATGTGTACAATATTTTTTAATAATCGTGATGGGCCAATAATAATTTTTCAGTTATCATGCCTATTGTAAAGATGCAGAGTAAAATACATTAAGGATGTCTCACAACAAATGCTAAGGGTATCGGTAACGCTCCCCTGTTATCTCAACATGTATCGTGTGTATTCAACAGCGCTGTATTGTCTTCATCAACATAATTTTTGTTCGTCTCCCCGTCCCCAATATACGCGTGAAACGCTTGTTATTTCGGAATGCGGCGCTAACGCGTTCGCTAACGACGTGTGCTTTGGAAATAGGCCCTTCGTCTTTATTGTTTGGTAATGGGACTAACATGAGATACGTAATGTTTTTCGTGTATACGTGTCACATCAAACAGAACAATGCTACAAATAATAATGATAACTTTATCCCTCAGAACAAAGTATGCAACATGTAAAAGGATAATAAGAAATAAAAGAAGAAATAAAATTAACGTTTTCAAAAATTATGCATTTTATTCACAAATAAAATTTGTGCGGGCGGAAGCATTTTATACAAAATAATATCGGGGCTCCGGCTCTCTCACTCACTGAACGAAGCATAGAAGCGGTGAAGCTACTACTCAGACGTCGATTTAAGTGAGATTGTGGTACTTCCCCGGGCGAGTATATTTAATTTTATAAAAAAAATATGAATGAAATATGAAAAAAAAAAATATTTTAAATTAAAAAAAAATATTAATAACGATAAATTATTAACTTCTGACTCGTTTTGTAAATTATTAATGTAATGAAAAAAGTAGAATAAAGAAATTAGATTTCACCAGCTTCTTCTCTTTCCAATGAAAATCATAAACAGTCGACGTGTCTAGCAATCCTTTGGGCAGCCTAAAAAATTTGATACGAGTGTTGGCCACTTACACACACGAAAAACAAAACAAAGAACTGTCTCTAACTGGAGAGCCCTGCAAAAATAAGCACGCGCAGCCGCACATTAAATAATTCTTTGTGTCAGCTGATTAGATTATGGTGTCTTGAAGTATTCTCATTTATACTGGGTATTTAAAAATTAAAAACTGGAGATGCTGTTTGTATGAACTTGTATTAGCGGAACACACTGGAGACTGACAATAAAAAAAGTAAAACACGTAGATGTGCGTCATTGCTATTCGAATTCCATCAGGCGTTCGAACATGCCCCCGGGCATTGAAAGCTTGAAGGTTTAGCTTTCAACCGAACTTGAAGATACAGGTAACGGGCATATCTTGCTAAAAGCCCTCCGGATCACACCAGTAGATGTCTTGATATCAGCGACACGAGCGATGCCGTCAAGTCCAGGGTGAACTGCCACAACTCTTCCTAGTTTCCATTTCAGTGGTGGAAGATTATCCTCCTTTACCACAACCATAGTGTCCAGTTTCTAATCATCCTTGTTGGTACGCCACTTTACCCGTTGTTGAAGCTCAGCGATGTATTCTTTGCTCCATCGAGTCCAAAAATGCTGGCGTATTTGTTCAATGCGTTGAAATCTTGTCAAATGATTAATGGACTGAGTCTGGTAATCTTGTTGTGGTAAGGATGTTAGAGGCCGCCCGATGAGAAAATGACCTGGAGTCAATGGAGAAAGATCTGCCGGATCTGACGAAAGGGGTGTAATGGGTCGCGAGTTTAAAACTGCTTCTATTTGAGTAAGCGTGGTGTTAAGTTCTTCGTAAGTTAATTTACAATTGCCCAACACTCTGTTTAAATGAAATTTTGTCGACTTAACACCCGATTCCCATAAGCCTCCGAAATGGGGGGCTCCTCCCGGAATAAAATGGAATTTAAGGCCTTCAGCGGCTGCATTTTCACCTAAAGAGTTACAGTTGCCCTTAAGAAATTTGGAAATCTCATTATAGGCACCAACGAATGAGGTGCCAGTATCGGAATAAATGTCAGTTGGTTTTCCTCTACGCGAAATAAATCGACGTAAAGCGAGTAAAAAATTGTTACTTGTGAGATCACCAACCAGCTCCAAATGAATAGCTTTGGTAGTAAAACAAACGAATAGTGCAATATACACTTTCACTAGCCTACAACCACGACCTTGACGACTAGCGCATAGGAGAGGACCTGCATAGTCCACTCCAACACTTTCAAATGGGTAGCCGTCTGGAAGAAGTCGCTGCCGTGGCAGATTTCCCATTAAAGGTGTAACAATCTTACCTTTCATACGTGTACATATAACACAATTATGGTAGCAGGCCTTTGCCAAATTTCTACCACCAATAGGCCAGTACGTTTCCCTTATGGATGCTAACAATAATTGAGGACCAGCATGCAACAACCTCCTATGTTCAAATTTAAAAAATAATTTTGTAAAATGATGAGTGGACTGTATAACAATAGGGTGTTTTTTCTCTTTTGAAAAATTTGAGTTGTCAATGCGACCCCCAACACGCATGATATTGTTTTCATCCAAGTAAACATTAAACTTTAAGAGCTTACTTTTCTTTGGCAAACAATGATTATTTAAAAGTAAATGGTATTCAGGAAATGATTCACTTTGACAAAATGAAATAATTAAATTTAAGGCATTCCGTAATTCTGCTTCTTCTAAGAAGTTTGACGCTACTTTTTGTTTTCTACATGCTCGAATAAATCTTAAAACATAAGCTACGGATCGAACAAGCCTTGAATAATTAGAAAAACGACTAAAATCAATGAATTTATAATTACTTGTATTGTCAACAACAGACGTCAATGAGACGTCTGGTTTGGTCTCGGGTAACGTATCGTTATATTTATTGGGCTGAGCAGGCCATTCAGAAGAGTCAAGCTGGAGAAACTTGGGACCTGACCACCACTGTTTTAAATCTTGTAGATGGCTGGTATCCACACCACGAGACAACAAGTCTGCAGGGTTTTTATCAGTTGGAACATGTCTCCAATTGCAGTTGCTTGTCTTTTCTTGAATTTCAGCGACGCGATTACGCACAAATGGCTGAAGTCTAGAAGGATGCATGTGTAACCATCCTAGAACTATTGTGGAGTCAGTCCAAAACCAGACTTGATTGACCTTGAGCCGAAGCGAATCAACTACCTTTTCATAAATCCGAAATCCAATTAACGCGCCACATAATTCCAGCCGAGGAATTGTTGTTGGTTTAACGGGCGCGACACGACTCTTTGCCATTAGCAAGCGAACAAAAATCTCACCATTACTATTGACGCTGCGCATGTATATGCATGCGCCGTACGCACGTTCTGATGCGTCAGTAAAGACGTGTAACTCCAACGACTGATACGAATCGCAAATAACATGACGTGAAATGCGTATGCTATTTAAAAGGTGTAAATTATCACGAATTTCATTCCACCGCCTATTGATGTCATAAGGCAATGGTTCATCCCATGACAGCTTTTTAAGCCAGAGGCTTTGTAACAAAATCTTCATGTTAATTACGCATGGAGATAAAAGTCCCAAGGGATCAAAGATTCGCGCAATGACTGAGAGGATTTCACGCTTCGTGTTGCCTTCAGAAGCTAGAGAATTTACAGGAAAGAGAAGTTTGTCAGTGCTGGCATGCCAACATAAACCTAGTATTTTTTCTGGATTATCACTGCCAATATTTAAGTCAAGTGATGACGTCTGACTATCTTGAGATAGCAGTTTAGATTCATTTGACCTCCATTTTCTCAGTGGCATACCAGCAGATGCAAGCACATTAGTAACTTCTCTTTGAATGGTCTGAACTTCAATAAAAATGTCGCCTCCTGTAAGTAGATCATCAACATACATGTCATGTTTGATGACTTCGGCAATCTTGTCATTATCACATTCAAGACCTAGCTGTTTAAGGCAACGTGTTGCCAAAAATGGAGCGCTAGACGTACCGTAGGTCACGGTGTTTAAAGTGAATGTTTTAATTGGCTCACCTAGATCGTTGCGCCACAGTATTTGCTGCAAATGCCTGTCAGATGGATGGACGACTATTTGTCGGTACATTTTTTCTACATCTGCTGACAGAACATACTTATGCTGTCTGAATCGCAGCAGGATTGCCAGCAGATCATCTTGCACAGTTGGACCAACCATCTGAATGTTATTAAAACTAATGCCTGATGACGTGGGAGAACTGGCATTAAATACCACGCGTAGCTTCGTCGTCGTACTCTGCTCACGCAACACCCCATGATGAGGGATAACATACCCATTTGGTTTTACTTCATCGGCTTTAGTTTCAGACATATGGCCTAACTTTGCATATTCTGCCATAAAATCGTAATACATACGACTCAACTCGGGTTTGCCCTTTAATCTACGCTCTAAAGAATTTAGACAATGCTTAGCTCTTGAATGCGAGTCCCCTAAAGAAGTAGGACTTTCTTTTAATGGTATACGAACGCAAAACCGACCGCCTTCAAGACGAGAGGTGTTTTCAACAAAGTGTTCTTCACACAAGCGTTCTTCCGGTGAATAATTAGATGACTTTGCACATACTTCCTCTAACTGCCAAAACCGTGTTAAGTCAGTTTGAATGTCTACTAGAGACTGAGTTGACTCCGAATCAACATGAGTGAAGTTACATTTTATATGACATGTTTGCATACGATTAGTGACATGCTTACTCGTACCAAAAATGGGACCGGAAATTACCCAACCTAATTTTGTTTCACATATAACTGGCATGCCCTTACCTAGCCTTAACTGTTGTGAACCTAATAAATCCCAAAATAGATCACAACCAATAAAAATATCAACTTCGGCTGGTTTGTACCACATAGGGTCAGCCATACAAATATTAGGCGGAATATCAAAATTAGAAATATTTTTTTCATGACACGGCGTGTCACTAGTTATCATTGGTAAAACGAAGCAATGAAGTTCTGAAGAGAAGCTATCATCTAATGACGTCGACGGCATGTTCACATGACACGTTTTACTAACACTTGAGACAGCATTGTTGATGCCAAGGATTGATCGATTCACCTGACGAGTCTCTAAGTTCAACTGCTGACACAGTCTTTCAGTCATGATACTAGAGGTACTTCCACTGTCTAACACCGCTCGGACAATATGCTCCTGATTTGTGCTGTCATATAATTTAATTAACGCGGTGGACAGAAGTACATTACACTGATTATGATTGTAAACATTTGCTGATAATGCAACATTGTTAGTACTAATAGACGTAGGCTTTGATGGACAGACGGACGATGAAGAAGTTGAGGGTGCTGTTTCAGATGAATAATTATTGTCTTGACCTGCCTGTTGACTTACATTACTGACGTGAATAAGTGTATTATGACGTCGTTTACAGACCTTACAACCTGGTTTCTTACACGAGTTGGCGAAATGGCCTGTCCGGAAACAATTAAAACATATTTTATAAGTAGGTAACAATTCCAATCGGGCTTCAGCATTTAATGCAAGAAACTGAGAACAATTCGCTAAATTATGATTACCTTTGCACTTAGGACACGGTTTTTGAGTCAGTTCCGTGCTTGACTGCTGATTAGAGCTACCTGACACTGACACCATAGACTTAATTTTAGCCGTAGACTTGTTAGTTGAATGGTTACCGCGCGACAACTCTAATGTTTCTATTAAGTCAGCGCGACTGCGAAGAAATGTTAGAAAATCATCAAATGTAATTGGATTATTTTGATCCATACGACCCTTAAATTCTTCCCATTCTCGATATGTCTTTTGATCTAATTTTTGTGTAATTATATGAATCAACAAAGTATCCCACTGTTTCACAGGTTGATTCATGGACTCGAGTGCTCGTAGATTTTTGTTGACTTGATCAATCAGATGCTTTAATATAGCGGATGACTCTTTCGTGATTGGTTCAATATTAAATAAAGCTGAAACATGGTTTTGTATTAATAATCGCTTGTTATCAAACCTATCGCACAAGAGTTTCCATGCTATTGAATAATTGCTAGCCGAAAATTGTACTGATTGGATCACCACAGCAGCGGACCCTTCCAGAGACGTTCTTAAATAATGAAATTTATTTATTTCATCAATCTTATCGTTATTGTGTATAAGGCTAGTAAATGTGTCACGAAAGTCAAGGTAATTATCATAAGATCCGCTGAACTTAGGGAGCTGGATAGTCGGCAACCTTACAAGACGGCGATTTGCATGAGAACCATTCTCACTACCTGCACTCAGCAACGGCATTGAGTTTGGTTTTGGGACATGCAAAATACCTTGAGCCCTAACTATAGCTTTATAATATCGAGACTCGAATTCCTGACGCTCTAAATACTGTTCTTCAGGATTTTGAACTACACATTCCATTTGTAACTGCGCCTCATCGTACTGCTCAAATAACGACTCCATTTTTCCTACACGCAACTGTAATTCTCTGGTAATAGACTCATCTATAGTCATGTCACTAAGCATGTCCAAATAATTGATAAAGGAGGTTAAACGTCCTTTGAAGCTAGCTCGCTTCCTTACCAGATCTTTTTCGTCAGACATTATGGAAAACGAGTGTTTTTATCAACCTTAGAATGTAAGTACTTTTACAATTAAAACCATAAATATAACTACCTAGTCTTTATATGTACTAATTAGGTATTCGTAACAAATCCTATTAATGCTTATATAATCTATTAGTTAAGTACTAAGTAAACACAACAAAACAGTGTAGTAAAGTTTCATATATGTACTTGTAGGTTTTAGACAGTTATAAAATCAATGTACATTTGTGTTTGTACTTACCTATAGATACGGTTAAAGACTTGAAATTATTTTACAAAAGATAAGTGATAACAAATAACAAACAGCTGATAACTCGACGCTTCGACAGTTATTAATAATAGGCCTAGAATAAAATGCAACAAGATGCTACACAGGTCGGTACCTAACGCACGTTATCAATTAATCATACAAAGTAAACAATAACACAATTCGTACTTTTTATTATGAATTAAGCTAAATAATGTTGCACTGATGCATACAATACTCATATAAGTACGATTTAGACTTAATCCTTACGAAATACATGTACTTATTACATTACAATGGTGTTGATAGTTCACAATGCTATAGGTACCTATTTATACAAATTAAATTTAAATAGGCCTTATCAATTAGGTAAATAATAATTTTTACTAACCTGCTCAATAGAATTACCTTGGAGTGTTGGGTTATATACTTATTTATAAATAAAGTTTGTGCACAAATTGTAATTTTTCATTCAGTATGAAATTGGCGGGCTTTTTGGCGGGATTTTTCAAAACGTCGATTTCTCCAATTTTAATGCGAATATTTCTTGAAATATTATCTGATTCTCTCAGTTTCACATCCGGCTTCGGTCTAGGACCAATGTCTTGAAGTATTCTCATTTATACTGGGTATTTAAAAATTAAAACCTGGAGATGCTGTTTGTATGAACTTGTATTAGCGGAACACACTGGAGACTGACAATAAAAAAAGTAAAACACGTAGATGTGCGTCATTGCTATTCGAATTCCATCAGGCGTTCGAACAATGGTCATGCGTCGCATTTGTTGAGATAGCTCGCGAATACCGAAGTGGGAAGTAAGCTCGCACGGGAAATCTATACAGATTTTGTAAATATGACTTTTCTGATTTCAGACCCTTTGAAATTTATCTTTGAGATAAAAGAATAAAAATTACTTAAAATGTAGACAAGACAACTAAATTGGTAGACCTATGATGCCACCACCGAATATTTTTATTCTTTAAAAGAGAATGTTCCATATTAGGTGCTGAATAACATTCACAGTAAAAAACAATACAGTAGATAAAAACTAAATGTCTACACTGCGCTTATCTGAGGCAAAACCTAATATGATTGATCAATGGTCAAAAAATCTCCCTCAAAATATTAAACAAAATGATAAACTCAAAACACAATCAAAATTTGAAACTTAAAAATTGTGTGGATGTCCATTTATCACAGTGTTCACCACAGATATAGATGTTCACTTGTAAATGTCCATTGGCTATAAAACACACTCCCGCGCCGCGGACTTGACGTGCGACTGCAAAGACAAGGGCGGCGTATTTGCATCATCTGTCAAATGTAATAGCCCCTTTGCGTTGTGGTCGTGACACATGAAAAGTCATATTTTTGAACTAAAACTGTGATAGCAGTTTCAGTATATTTTTTACTCAGCGAACAAGTACTGTCCCTCAGCAGGGCAGCAACCCGTGTGGTTCCAGGTTAGAATAGGACCACTCCATCTCTTCCTGTGGATGTCGTAAGAGGCGACTGAAGGACTAAGCACAAATATCTCGTGCTACATTTGTTTTCCCAAGGAGGGTTAACTTCGGGCGGCGGCCCGTTGTATAACTTTTCGCACAAATACATTACCAAAGAGGGTGGACGTCAAGCAGGCGGCCGGTCGTTAAACTATAGCCAAATAATTTAAACTGTTCCGGATATTTCTTCTCCATTTTGCAAGGTCTTTGGCATCCTTGGGTGACCATTGACATGCATGTTATATTTAGAGAAGAAAAAGCGAGCAAGCGCACCCCGGGCTCCGAAACAGCACAGCTGAAGATGCAACTGGGAATGCGCTTAGACGAAGAAGAAGTACTGTTCCTCAGCAATGCTACGGCCTGCACCAATTATATTTTTAAAACACACAAGAGTCTCCATAAAAGAAATATCAGAGTTCATGGAGAGATTCATGAAAACATTTCAGATAAGAATAATTCAACGAAGACTTTATTTTTCGTATTTTTGAGACCAATATTCAAAGCCTATTTACTTCTTATGCTGAAATGGCAGAAATATTTTCACACTAATCGTATTAATTAAAAGTTATTAATTTGTCTTTGATTGCGCCAAAAGCTACAATAGGAAGACTTATTGCTAAAGCAGTCTCTCCCAGTCAACCTTGAGGAAAAGAAAAACAGACACTTGCTAGCAAACTCACTAATTACTGATTTAGTAGAGATGAATTTGAAAATGAGTAGTGGATAGTATCGGATGGTCGCAAACGTGAATAGTAGTCAGACGTCAGTCGCTCTGTGTAAAAACCAGTAATGTCGTCAGATCACCTAGGTAAGGTAGCAGACCCTGGGCTCAGAAGCGTTACCGCTGAGGGTACAACAGGGAATACGCTCTGATGATGATGATGATGGTCTACAGTAGCGACTCATCTAAAACGCTCACGGTCTACTCTAAATCATTATGTCGAAGATACTACATACTTTTGACAAAACTTGTCAAGAAGTGCGAGAACCGAACCAGCGCGTTTGTGATAAATCGATGTCATTCCGTGTACATTAGCTCGAGTTAATTGAAATATTAATTATTCAAGTTGCAAATACTTTGGAAAGAGATTTATGAAGCAACGAACTGCGGTGTCGTGCATTCGTATATATACTTATACATACATACTAATCACATCTTTATCTCGTGTAGACAACGCCTAGAGCATAAAGGCTACTTAAGCGTGATGGGTGTGTAGGGGAAACTATAATAAAATAATGATTTTTGATATTATTTCTTAGATATTCGCCATTTTCTCAATCAATATTTGAACGGATTTTATTTTATTTATTTATTTTATTTTTCTTAGGTAGGTACCATGTACGTATGTACCTAAATACTTTAACTTCGAGCTTCTAAGTTGAACTCTCACTCTGTTCCATTGACTTTTTATTTTTTTACGAACATTCTTATACCTCTTGTTCCTCTTCCTGTCGTATTCTTCCTTGAGAGCCTGGATAAAAAATGCAAGACGATTTTAAAGGTAATTCCTAGTAAATTTCAACTGGCACATTCAAATTTTATTTTTTTTCTTAGAGGACCGGTTTTAAATCTTCCTTAGAAATAAAATAAAACAACAAAAGTCAACGATGTGATCCGGGTGTCGGCACCCGGCTGCGGCACTTCTTGGCCAGGACAGTACACATCACGTGTTGGCAAAAAATTAATGGCAGTAACTCAGTAGTTACTTATAAACACTTGCCAGTATGTGTATACCGCTTTACTTTTTGAGACGTAAACAATACTCATCTACCACTTGTATTTTCTTCTCAGCAGTGGTCGTTCTGAAACACTAGTTTCAAGTTGGACACTGCGAATCCGTTTCAATTGAGAATCTAGTTCTATTCTAACTAATATAAATTTAACAGATTTTGGCAAATATTCAGAAGTCCTTTTGATGTCAAAGGTAAATGTTACGGCAACTATTCATAGCTTATAGCAATGTGCAAGACGACAACCAAATTAATATTTTGCCAGTGTAAAATGTCCTCTCCATCCTGTAATTTTACCTAACTAGTAGTTCGCCGCGAACTTAGACCTCGCAATTTTTTATTAATATTTCAAAAACTACTGAACCAATTTTGATGCCCAACAAACCTGAAAATTCTGTTGATATTTCCTACATGCCTACCAAATTTCATCAAAATCGGACCATCGGTTCGGCAGTTATCGCGGAACAAACATACATATATACATACAAACAATGTGTTTTCGCCCCAACTTGAATTATAGCCCTCGCTCGCTTCGCTTGCTAGGTCAATAATTATTTATGCTTGTAATCGCAAAACAAAGAAAGAATGAAAGAGGAGCGCGGCGTCAGGGCAGCCTATATGGGAAAGGTATCAGGCCGAAGACCAGCGGGTCGACGACAGCAGAGCAAGTAAGTTAATTTGGCATGGCATTATAACTGTGCAAGCGTATTTAGTTATGTCCCTACTGCTTTTCTTTCGATGCTCATGTCAAAAATTTTACATTTCTTTGATACATTCTCTCGCACCTCTAACTAAATACTATGTCTTTCATACTGTGGCGATCGGCAGATATATTCGGTCGACCAATTGGTATTTCAAAAGTTTTAATAAATAAAAAGAGAATAAAATACACAGAAGCATGATATTTTGTGTTCCGCTCGAGTGGTAATATATATATATATATATAAATAATCTAATTTTCATGCCCGTTACATCATTGTTCTTTGAACCCTTCAACTGAAATCAAGTGATTTTAAATAAAAGCAGTTGAATCCATATGTAACCGTAAGAGGATCTCACTCAAAATATTGTTATTATGCCACAGACTGGCGGGGAAGTGAGCGCGAAGGCAAGCAAAGATGTGGACAGAAGGCTAACTTCCTTCTGGGAATTTTGTAACAGAAAGTAGATATCAAATGCTCGCTGCAAAAAATCTAGTGTGATTTTTATTTAGAAGACCAGTATTCAGCAACTATTCTAATTTACATAGAAAACTAAATAAACACAGAAAGTCTATTACAGGCCCTCACTGAAGATGATAATTTATTAATTTGTAATCGCATCAAACACGAAAATATCCATAGGACAAATTTTGAAGTAGTATGAGCCGGTGTCTGGGCTCAGGGGCGAATGAAATCTCAGCAGTCTTCTTCCGTCCATGTAAATGCCAAATGTAACTCTTGGGGGTGTCTACGATTTGACATTTTGTGCATTTTCTTATTTACCTACAACATGCGTGGGTTTCTAATCTACATAATGTAAATCAATGCATAAAGCTTATTTTGTCGCCGTATTTCTATCATACTTATACTATGGCGTTGCATCGAGGGTCGCGCGCAGTGTCGTGGAAGAATCAGAATATTCGACGGCTCGTAATTTTTCAATTTGGCTCAGCAGCGGCGGCGAGCGGCGCGGCGCGGCGGGCGACGGCGCGGCGCGGCACGGGGCGATACGGACGTTTCAATTATTTATATCGACGACTTTCAATCGGAGGCGCGCGAAATGGTCGGAATGGAAATCTTTCCTGACAGTCATATAGAAAACCCATGGCTTTGTTTGCGTATGACAACTTTATTGTAATAAAACATAAATAAATTAAACTAGTTAGTTCTCCGTTAGATTTATCGCCAATTCTACATTTACCATAGGTACATAATATAGCTGAGGGAGCTGTAAACCCATTTTATAGCAATACTGATGACGAATTTCTTGAGCTCCTCCGTGCTTCGGAAGGCACGTATAAGCCGTTGGTCCCGTCTGTCATCATTGTATGGCAGTCGTTAAAGCTATGTCATTTGCTTTTAGGCAGCTTGAAAAATCTGATACCAGTGTTGGCCACTTACATACAAGATAAACAACAACTGATGACGTAAAAATATAGTGCACCTTTAGTGTAATGGCACAGAATACATAAGAGTACAAACAGAATAGAATCTCACAGCGTCTCCCGCAATTTGGCGTCCCCGCACCTCTCCCCCGTTCTATGTGCCCCTTAAGGGTTAGTTGCTAGCCGCACGCAACGCAATACGCGACATGTCTTAATAACTGTCAACCAAGAGTAACCATCATGGTGACAAGATGCGCATATAATAATTGTTTATCCACTGAATACTCGTACAATAAAGAACCAACGTATATTTCATAGATTTCTGAGTGATGAAAACAGGTAAGCCAAGCAAAAATATAATTTCACGTTATTACATATAAAACAGAATATTTTTACGTCATAGTGTTCGCAAATCTTCCGGTATGGAAATATATAATCATAAATATGTCGAAAACGTTAGTAGGTCAGTATTAAATTAATTCTGCGGTGCGACCCTGAGTATAAATTTCATACATTGACGTGTATACAGATATATTGTTTCGTTTGTAGTAGTAGTAGGTATATACGTTACTCTGACTCCGGGAAGTGTCATACCTGTGGTGATGGCCTGCAATAGCTATATTTTTTATGGAGTTGTCCTGTTCCAGTAGACCAATCCATCTCATGATGAAGCTGGAAGGTGGCCGCGGTATCTCTGTGATAAAACAACATAACCTACTGTGTTTGAGCTCAACTGTTTCGTCTTGAGGAGCATTTTAGTTCATTGTTTAAAATAAAAGCTTGTATTTGAAAATATATTTTTTATAAATACTTGTTTATTTATTTATAATCAATATAGGAATCTATCGACCGTATGCATCCGGAAAGATGGGCCCATATGGCCACCAACTGGGTTCCAACCGACGGATACAGAAAGAGAGGTAGACCGAGGACGAGATGGACAGACGATTTGCGTGCATTTGACAAAGACTGGAAAGGGAAGACCAAGAATAGAGAATTGTGGAAGGAAAGAGGGGAGGCCTTTGCCCAGCAGTGGGACATAGATGGCTAGTAAAAAAAAATAGGAATCTAAATGTTTAGAAAACATCATATTTTTCTTACATTATTTTTTTTATAAAAAAAGGTTATTCCTTATAACCTATTTTTAAAATAGCTGAACGCCTTTCAATCTCCACCAGACAGGGATCTGGAGCCGCATCATTCGATGCGTCAAAGCCGCCGCACAAGTTTAGATGAGCAACGCGATCGCTCCGCGCACAATGCAACGCAACATAGCCGGAGTACAGAAGAGGAACTCAAGTATGCATGTGAGTCGCGACTACATAATACAGGTTGATTTTGAAACACAGAATCACTAATAGAACACAAAACAGCAAGAAAAGAATACTTTTTAGGGTTCCGTATCCATCCACACGACTGAAGAGCCGGAATAGCTTCCTCAGGCAGCCTGCCGTTGATCCTAAAGAATCTGAGAAGACTAGACTGGAGCAATGGAACATTAAATTTCCCGCCTCTTCCTCTCAACTTCCACCTTCTGAGAAATTCCCACCAGGTGCTGACCTCCCTTGGGTAGTCTGGAAGTCCTTGAATAGACTCCGGACTGGTGTCGGGAGATGTCGAGAAAACCGGGTTAGGTGGCGTTTCTCAAAAACTGACCAGTGCGACTGCGGTGCTGTCCAGTCAATGACCCACCTGATTCGGTCCAGTAGATTTGGAGAAAATTGGCTGTGACAGATGGACGGGCAGACAGACGCACGAGTGATCCTATAAAGGTTCCGTTTTTTCATTTTTTGTACGAAACCCTTCTCCTTCTTTCGAGTCGATTGACTATAATATTACTATTATTTTAACTTTTTTTTTATAATAGGTTTGACCAGTGCTTGGTTACAGTGACCGCCCGATCATTTGCCTCGTTGAGGTCCTGCATTGAGCAGGGTGTAGGCTATTTGGGGCAGGAAAATATGGCGGTCGGTATCATTGCGATTGGGAATATGCCGTACTAATTTGAGGGCATTTCTCTTTGGTTTTTATTATGAAACAAGGTAAGTGAACATGTATATTTTATTTAGCGCATAGAGTACTTTCCTTGAATATATTCAATTGACCAGGGGGGGGGGGGGGTCAACTCATTCTGT
The DNA here is from genome assembly GCA_963576875.1 of Acrobasis repandana. NCBI lineage: Eukaryota > Metazoa > Arthropoda > Insecta > Lepidoptera > Pyralidae > Acrobasis > Acrobasis repandana. The sequence goes on along the minus strand of OY756230.1, from coordinate 181,655 downwards.
ATGTATGTGAGATTAAAAAGTTTTTGGTCATTTCAAGATTAAGAAGAAGAATCATACAGCTGAAGGGGATGGCCCTTCAGCTGTATGACGTCAATTAATGGACATAGGCTTTTCCAAAGGGTTTTCAATCGAAATGTATATTTGTACTAATCGTAAAAGTCGAAGGCAAAGTACAAACCAGTGTAGCAGTGTAGTAACTTAGTGTAAAAACCATCTGAAGTGACCCCATTCTCCCACCTCTCCCTCCTCTGTTCATTTAAATCGCCCGTACCAGGTGACGAATTCTGCCCGTTTCCCATTTGCACCGGGCTTTTACTCCATAAAATAAGACGAAAGTCGTCCGACAGTATCGTCCTATTTCTCTGTTACCAAATTAGACTTCATCATTTCGTAACGCTCAATGCAACGTTCGTCTGTCGTGCCGCTTTTTGAGTAAACATCCAGCTATCTTAGCTTAGCTATTATATATAATAATCAGATATCGGAATTAGGTAGAGTTATTTATGTACTTGCATCGAAATGTTGATATTAATATGGATCTTCCCGGGGTTTCTAATTTATTTATTCTTATTTCTCATATCTTAGGAAGAAGTGGAAGGAGGCCTTTGCCCAGCAGTGGGACATGTGATGGCTTGTATTATTATTATTAACCAATACATATTAAAATACATATAATAAAAATTATATACCATTATAAAAAAATAGATATAAATATATGAATATATATGTATGAATATATATATAACATCTAACAAAATATACTGAAACTATTTTAAGGGTGAATTCAGTCCGTAATCCTGAACAACTTTCCCCAAGAAACATATATCGAAATATGAAAAATAATGTTTAACTTTCCACACAAAATCGGATCAGCTGATCGGTCAACTTAGATGGGAGGCCAAAAAATATTTTTCATATTTCGCTATATGTTCCCTGGGGAAAGTTGTTCAGTACCATGGACTGAATCAACCCTTAAAATAGTTTCAATATATTTTGATAGACCCTGTATATATATACATACTTATATATACATAGCATAATAATAAATAATTTTATTACATACATACATACATACATACATACATACAAATAAATATACCAATATAATATGGCAAGTTCCTAATTAAGGTACATGCAGTGCCGGTTCGATTCCACAACTTTTATTGTTCTTATCGCTGTTTGTTGATGTTAAGCCACGTACGGACAGACAGATGGAAATGGCAACTATTCGGGTTCTAACTTCGGAACACTAAAAACTAAGTAACTAAGAACGACGAGTTTCTGTTCCCTCCGCAATGTGTAGCACGGCTGTGGTGCTGCGCTGCGCTATAGTGCCGGTTCGATTCCGCAACTTTTATTGTACTTGCCGCTGTCTGTTCCGCGCGGCTACGTCCGAGGCTTTCAAGCTAGAGAACCTTGCGGTAAACGGGGCTTCACACTGCACCTAAAAAACAACGTCAGAGATATGATATATACAATATTGCTTCTACGAGCTTACTTACTTACCTCCTCCTACAATAAATACGCATTACTAGCGCTTATTCATTTGAAGCAACTCCTGGCGTAGGCTGCACTTGGGTTGGTGACACCGTGTAGCATAAAAAAATTCGAGCTCTTCCGTATTTCAGAAGGTAGGTAAAGCCATTGGTTCCGGCTGTATTCTTTAGATGGTAGTCGTCTAGCTACATATGTCAGATCCTTCCTGATCATATTGCCTAAAAAACAATAGTCTATAAAGCAAGAGTGACTAATTTTTAATTTAATTCATTCTTAATTACTTCTTTTCAGAAAGTCGTTAGCGTAAAAATACTAAATTGTAGAATGCCTAAAAGCATATATAACGTTTCGAAAATGTGACACGATTATCGACCACTTACACACATGTAAATTAAACAAAAAATAACAGCATTGCTTTTTCATGTATGCTAGGTCAGATGCCTTTAGGCAGCTCGAGAAACACCAGTGTTAACAATGAACACACTCGGCAATAAATGAGACTGCAACATTGTTCAACATGAAGTACTTCTTTTTGGATATAAACTATGGTCATAATTTTTAGAAGACCCAAAGGCTACTAAGCGAGGTGGTGGGTTTAGACGGAAAACAGGAATCACGAATAATTAGTTGAAAGTTGCTTTCTTATAAAAAGGCCTCACTCAAATAAAGACTAAAATTGAAGAAAGATATTGTTACGAGAGTGGGTTGGGGATAGGAAAGGAAACGACAATTCTATGAAATCGTACCTTTATTTACAACCTTTGTGGTCCAGTAATTGACAGTCCTCTTTCCACACCTTACGCGTATCACCGTATGCGGAAATGTCACACACTGTCTTGCGCGCCACTGAACTGTCACGCGCTGTACTGCACCGTCCACTTCACTGTACTGTCACTGCAATGTCCACTTCTTCACTTTTACTCACTACTCACTTTTCACTCGCTGCTAGTACTTTTCTTCTTTCTTCGGATCTCACTTCCCCACTAAAAACTGCCCTTGGCCGCGCCTTGTACTGCTTATATACCCCCTGAATTCGAACAAAGTCGCATCAATGTTCCAAATTCAAATCACTAATTTTCTATCGCCTTCTCTCTCACTCATCTTCTGTCCCGTATTTTCTTTTCCATTTGGTCTAGAGTTATCTAGAAACTTCTTTCAGTACTTCAAAAACACTATACGTGACTGTGATTTGAACCGGGGTCTTTCAATTCACAGCCCAATGCATAGACCGCTAGGCCAACGTCGCTCTGACGTGATTGATGAAATTTTCCTTTAGGTGAATTTTTTTTTTTGTTCGAATTCGTGACGTTTACATTGTCATTCATCGTCCTACGCGACAATATGTAACTACTAGCTGTGCCCGCGACTTCGTTCGCGTGGTTGTCGGAACGTTATGTTATATAGCCTAAAGCCTTCCTCTATAAATGGACTACCCAACTAAAAAAGAATTTTTCAAATCGGACCATTAGTTCCTGAGATTAGCGCGTTTAAACAAACAAACAAACAAACAAACAAACAAACAAACAAACAAACAAACAAACTCTTCCGCTTTATAATATTAGTATAGATTTGTATGATTACTTTTATAGCAACCCTGAAACAGCAAAAACAAGTCGACTCTACGCTTCGACGCCCCGTATTGAATTGTCCTCTCGTAGTAAACACAGCTTCCATGCGATTGACTCGCGACTTTGACTCGAGACTCACTTCCTGACTCGTATTGTACGATTTTATTATGCAGGCAGTTCTGATCTCGGCGTGTATTGAAATAGTTACAAACTTACAACAGAGTAAGTAAACAACTGGGACTTGAGTTTTTTTATTCGTGATAGAGAAAAAACCTCAAGGGTCTGGTGGGTGTACGCATCACTAGCACTTACGCTTGTGAAGCAGCCTCGTGGATTGATTGGTGATCACAAGTGGCATAAATTATTTCCAGGTCTGACATGCTCCTGAAGGCTTGTTTTAAGCCGTTATTCCCAGCTGTCATCATAAGACGACAGTTGTCAAGCTATGTCAGATGCCTGGCAGCTTGAAAAATTCAGACACCAGTGTTTCATGTCTAGTCTAGGGCCGTATGATATAAAGGCCACTTCTAGTGTGATGTTGGAAAAAGGAACTCAATGCAGTAAGTGAAAGCAACCGCATCGCCTATTAACATCATTTTGATTTTTACCCATTCTCTCGATTCGATTTTACAATCTACACTGTGGAAAAAAACTGCTGTAACATGGAACAAGCACCTAGTTATGTAAGTAAAAAATAATATCACAGTTCAGATCCGAGAACGGGAACAATTTGGATGAAAGACGCCTCGGCGAGAGACCTCGTCTGAGCAAAATTTATTTAATCCCGTCAAAGAGGAAAAGGCGGGATATGTTTATTTTCAATTTGGAGCAACTGTGACATTAGGCTAAATGTGAGACCGCCCTCCCGCCTCACCCCGCGCCCACCCGTGGAAATATAGGCCTCTGACGCACTTTAATAACTACGTAGAAACTCCAGCCAGAGTTTAAGTATGTCTTACGGATTTACCCTACGGTAGTAGGTAATAAAAGGCTAATACAAGTAAAAAAATTAGATATCTTTCTGAGAAACATATTGATAATTTCGTGCTGCTTCGAGGTCCGGGGGGGGCTTGGATGTAAGCACTGTGTAAAAATAACGTTTCAAAATAATGCAAATATGGACAGAGTACGGTTTTGAACCTGATAGAATATACCTACGTATGATGCTTTTATGTTCTTAGATCGACGTTGCTCTCCAAAACAGATAACTGTGAGATCTCCAGGTCACACAGCTACTCTGTGCGAGATCCTAAGTCTACCTTGAAACCCCCATCCGCTTCGCTATTTTGGAAAAAATCCAAAAACTGAATCTATAGTTAAATTATCGAAATGCGATCTGTAGAGGAGAACAAATGGACATACGAAAGCATTTTTGCCCACGCAAAATGGAGACGTTTCGCTCGCGCTTCGGTTGATTAATAAATGACCACTCAATGACCCTAAGGTCTTAGCCCGTGGGTGTGGCCACAAATAAGGAGACTTGAACAATACACTCAAAACTGCAACTGGAAACATAAGTACAAGCCTTTTTCCATGCTGGGAATCGAACTCAGGTCCGAAAGATAATCTTGATAACCAATACGCCACCGTCATCGATTAAAATCTTAATTGAAAAAAAATCTTCTTTACTTTTCCTACACTGTGGCAACGAAAGGTTCGCACAAAAGCGAAATAGACTGCATATACACGAGCTAAGATTATTAAAACATTTTTCCGTTTCTGTAAACGTCAGATAAGTCGCGCCCGAGCGATGCGATGACGGATTCCCGAGGATTGCCGCCCACGCTGCCTGCTTGTAGGTACCGAGAAATGTAAAGCTTGGTTACGTAATGTACTCGTTATTTGTTTTTGTATTTTACTTTTTGCTAACAAAAATAAAGCGTTACTGATGTTTTTTTTAATTTATAAAAAAATGTAACAAGCGGACTTAAGGCCCGTTCTCTTTTCTACCAGTCGACCTACTGGTGGTCTCGATAAAATAAAATTTTTGATACTTCTTCTTCCTTAATTTAAGAGTTTGCTCTTGTCGGTAGAGTTAAGTGGAGATGCCTCCATTTCTCTCTTCTCTCTGCCATCTTTTTAATGTCTTGGTAGGACCATACTCCTAACCCTTCCTTAATTTGTTGGAAAAACTTCATCCTTGGTCTTCCCCTTCCTCGTCTCCCTTTTATTTTCCCTTCTACTATTATTTGTCATGTCTTATTAGATGTCCAATCATCTTCCCTCTTCTATTTTCAATAGTTTTTAAAATATTTCTTCTCTCTCCCACTCTTTCTAGCACCTTCTCATTGCTTAATCGGTCTATCCAGCTTATTTTCTCCATTCTCCTCCAACACCACATCTCGAATGCTTCTATTCTTTCTCTGTCCTTATTCCTCATTGTCCACGTTTCACATCCATATAAAGCTATACTCCAAATAAATGTCTTTATAAATGATATTCTTACATTTTTACTAATATCGGAGCAAAATATATCTTTAGTAGTTTTGAAAGTATTTTTAGCTATACTGATTCTTTGTTTTATATCCTGTGAACATTTTGCGTTTTCATGAATTATACTTCCTAGGTATTTAAACTTACCTACTTGCTCTACTATTTTATTATTCCATTCTAATTAATTATATAATTTGTTTGCCCTTGTTCATGTTCATTTTCCAGTTAATCTTTTTTCCCATTTCCCTAAAATTGTGTGTACTACATCACTGCAGCCGCGGGATGTTTCATGTCACGCTCGCAAATCTGTCAGCTCACTGTCACGCGACACAGCCACCGGTCACCATAATGAGGAGCATGTCGCATCACTACCGTGAAATAACTGGACTGTTCTATTTACCGTTCCAAAATCTTTTCGAGTTGTTTATTACTGCTGCTTCAATTGATTGCTTGACTGCCCCGGTGGTGTAGTGGTTAAGGCGTTTGCTGTGGATCCCGAGCGGTTGTTTAAACCTATCCTAGGATTAATTTTGATCTACTCTTTCGATTGAGGAGGTCAGACGGCAGTCGCTCTGTGTAAAAACCAGTAACCTCGTCAAATCACCTAGGTTAGGTAACAAACCCCGGGCTCTGAAGCGTTACCGCTGCGGATGCAACCGGGATTATGCTCGGATGATGATAATTCTTCAGTTTAATACTGATGCTTTTAGCATATCGAATTATTAAAAAACCTATCAAAAGACTATGGTCTCATATAATTATTTATATTCTAAAAACAAAAAAAAATCAAACTCCGTCTCTAATGCAAGACAGAGATTGATAAAATAGAAATGGTGTCATTGAATACGCGGCCATTACTGCAAATTGCCGGCCTCTCCGGCCCACTGACCACGAGAGCAGCCAATCGACTGTCACCCCCGTCCCCGCGATCACTTGCGGTCCAATGAAGAGTACAGATGTGACGTTTCATGCAATGCAATTGAAGACCTAGTGTACACAAGTGACAGCTACCATTTTTGGCTTGTTGCTAACGCCTGTGACGTCCCACAGGCGCTATTGATTCAATATATACTCGTAGTATCTAATTTTATTGAATCAATAACGAGAGACGTTTAATGATCATAATAGTTGTATATTTATTTATTTATTTCTTTATTAATTTATTTATTTATTTACTTATTTATTTATAATAGTTGTTTAATATAAGCAATTTTTTATTAGTTTACATGTTAGGATACTGGCACAGGATACATAAGAGTACAAAATACTGGTTCACAGACAAGTTCCATAAATATTTGACGTCTTGAATAAATACTTACGTAATATTTTATTGCTATGCTATAGTGTAGTAATTTCTACGTAGTATAAGAAGTAATGTTTTAACCATTTTTAGGGATCCGTACCCGAAGGGTGCAAACGGGACCCTATTACTGAGACTCCGCTGTCTGTCCGTCTGTCCGTCTGTCACAGGGCTCTATTTATTGAACCGTAATAGCTAGACACCTGAAATTTTCACCGATTATGTAATACTGTGGCCGCTATAACAACAAATACTAAAAATAAAAAAAGTTGAAAATTAAAGGGGGTCGTCATACAAGAAACGTATTTTTTGCAGCGTTTTTAACTCGATCTTTATAATGGCATTAACTAGATACTTGAAATTTTCACCGATTATGTATTACTATGACCACTATAACAACAAATACTAAAAATAAGATAAAGTTAATAATTAAAGGGGGTCGTCATACAAGAAACGTGTTTCTTCAGCGTTTTAAAACATTGTACGGTGGTACGGAACCCTTCATGTACGAGTCCGACTCGCACTTGCCCGTTTATTCATTACATTTACGGCTATAGTCTGCCTCCGTGGTCCAGTGGTCAAGGCATTTGCCTTTTTTTGATCTCCGGATCACGTCTTGGGTTCAAATCCCACTGGGAAGAATTCGTTGTAAAAAGTTGTTTCCAGTCTGGTTAGGATATTGCGGGCTTAATTCAACTGATCCGAAAAGAAAGATGATTCCGTGCTTCAGAAGGCACGTAAAGCTGTGAGTCCCACGCCATCTATCGTTTGTTTAAGCCAGTCCTAGGATTAGTTCTGGTTCTACCCTTTGGGTTGCCGAGGTCAGACGGCAGTCGCTCTTTGAAAAACCAGTAACCTCGTCAAAACACCTAGGTTAGGTAGCGGAGCCCGGTCTCTGAAGCGTTACCGCTGAGGATGCAACCGGTTATACGCTCGGATGATGATGATTACGGCTATAGACGTAAAACCATTGATAAAATGTATAAGCTTGTTCTATGAAGTATGTCAATAGAGCGAATATTTGTGGTGTCAGTATTTTGTGTTCTTGCTCCCTACTGTCCGCTCCGCACTTTTATGACCCCCCGATGCTAATGTGCGAGCTCTACACGACACATCACGAGGCGGGGCTCGAATCTCGATACAGCGCTCACTCGATCGGGGTGATAGAAAGTCATGTGACTTCTGATAGAATCAAGGCTTCTAAAGTTTTAATTTTTTGTAGAAATTTGGTCAATAGTCACCACCAAAAATACTTCCGTATTGATTTTTAAAAATCGAATAACGTTTTGGTTTATTTTATTCGCGTTATCTTAAAATTAAAATCATCCTAATTTTATTCGAGTATTGGAACATGAACTTATTTATTTAGGAAACAAGTTTATTTGCCAGACAATTAAAAAACCCCCAACTGATTTTCATCGAACATAGCTAAGAACCATCTCGACGGACAAGGCTTTCGATTAAAAGAAAAACTTCGAAATCGGTATTTTAGTTTAGGAGCTACGATGACACAGACAGACACACAGATACACAGACACGTCACAAAACGTTTTAAACACAAATATATGTATATGATACTTTGCTAAAACAAATGTCCATTTATACAAACAACATCATGACCGGAGTATTCGTGACCGCCAGCCCCTAATTATATTTACCAACAAAGAGCTCACAGATTACGTCGCAAGAGCTGCTCTTTTTCCCTGGCATTTGCATATTGTACGGGGCCGGCGCGACCCGTCACCCGCTGAAGGGTTGCTCTAACTATTATCATATTTTACGCATGTTATCGCCGACTGTCCTGGGGTGTCCCAAGTGCATCCGAACAAAACGTCTAGCAACAACTTCCCTATCCATTTTATGCATTTAATAACGCCTTAATACTATTGAAATAAGGTAAGATCTAAAGTCAAAAGTTTTGTGTTGTGTTGAATGTTTTTTGACGTGATTTGAACATTGAAAATACGATGCCCTACCGATTCAGCCATAAACGTGGGGTCCAGTGATAAGCAGATTATATGGCGTGCAGATGATAAGAGAAGTTAAAGCTTTGTGCTTTCAGTCGATTGAGCGATCGAGGTGACTGCAGCGTTACGATAATATGCTTTGAAATAGTTTGCTAGTTTAATATTATTATAAGTAGCAAAAAACAACATATCTAGGGGCTAGGGATATTTATGAATGAGTTAGTGCCTTTGATAACGTAGTACTTAATAATCTTTATAATTATATAAGGACAAATCACACTGATTGAGCTAACCCCAAAGTAAGTTTTAAACTTGTGTTATGGGATAATAACTCAACGATACTGTATTTTATAATAAATACATATACATATAGATAAACACCCAAGACCCAGAACAACTTGAAAAAGGCCATTTTCCAACTTGCCCTGGCTGGGGATCGAACCCAGAACCTCCGGATTGGCGCACCAGCGTGTTGACCATTACACCATGGAGGTCGTCGTTAATGACTCGTTGAGCTTTTGCAGTTTTTTTGTGACTCCGAGATACTAAATTGGCCTCTGTTTAAATTATTTTTCTTTGAGGAGTTAAGTAGTTGAGAAAACTTGCAGGTAAGATAATTTGATATTAATTTAAAAGCACAGAGCTATACAGATATAAATAAATTAGGAACTGCAATTTTCCTCTCATAAACCAATTAGAGATAAGTAAATAGTTTAGTCGGAGAGGGTGTATCGCGATAAAAGGGTTCATTGTACTATGATATACCAAATTAATATGAAAATATTTTATGTTGCACCTAATTACATTATAATTTCTATTTTTGTAACACATTTGTTCATAAATAACATTATTAAACTAAGTATAACTATGAATATAAAACTAAACTATATCTAAAAGTTAAAAAAAATAAAAATAATAATTAGAAAATTTAATCATAATTTTCCATTACATTCAAAATAATTTAATTTAGTTTTTTTTCTAAGACTACTGATGGAGAATGTTCACAAATTTTGAATTTCAGCTCAATGTTTTCTCATGCAAAAATAAAAAATACATGTCAAAGAATTAATTTGATGCGTTAATGAATTCCCAAGTTATAGAATTTAAAGTGAGCGAGCGACCTTTGGCCTGCGCTAGCGCCGCCATAGAGCGCCGCGAACGGACTGAGCGATTGTTGGAAAATGACTTTCCAACAATCGCTCAAACCGTTCGCGCTCTTCTGTACCACTGCCTTACGTTTCCCCAAAAATCATTGGATATATCCAAATCTAGTTCTCGGAAATGTTGTGTTGGTTCAAAATGTACAAGTACTACTACCAAGACGCCGGAACAGCGTTGGAAAATGACGTCATCCGGGGTTTAGTGACTTTTGCGGGGCATCAAATTTACGCGAACTTTGAATGCTTGTAAAAACTACTTGGTATTTTTAAATAAAACAAAAACTAGTGTATTTGTATATATAAAAGCTTTATTGTAACGAAGTGATTTAAAAGTAATTAGTAAATAAACAGGCAAACATTCACTTACAAACGCAGTTTTATACAAAATACAGAATTATTGGTTTTTAAACTATCGCGCTTTAAACACATGATTTTTACACGAACTTTTTTAAAAAAAGGTTCGTGCTTAGTCCCGTTATTTATATAAATCATAAGTACAGAATGTCTTGTTTTTTACTTTTTACACAATTGGCCAAACATAAAAAAATATTAAGAAAAAGCAAATACATGAGTGAAGTTTAGTGGTTAGTAGGCTGCGCGGCAGGATGTGTAAACAAAATTAAAAAGTACAAATACCTACAAGAATAAATCAAGAATCATCATCATCAGGTCTTTTTTAGTCTCCACTTTAGGAGCACGGCCCTCTGTGTACTGCCATAGTCATATAGACCGACGTCCCAGGGTAAAAAAATTGTATTATAGTACTATGATACTACACTATGATACATTTTTTTTGCCCTGAGACGTCGGTCTAATACATTAGCCAGAGCAATCAGAGGATTTGGACTACACTTTCCACGCTGGCCAGACGGGTTGGAGAGGTCTCACTGATGTTTATTAGCTTTGTTTAGCTTGTGTTGCTTGTGTTTCCTAAGTCGCCTTCTACGACATCCTCGAGAAGACTTGGAGTGGTCCCATTCTACTCTGCCGGAAACCACTCGGCTAAAATAAAAAATATAGATATTAATTTAAAAGTAAATATATACCGAAAGTTTTTTGAGTAAAGTAATAAATCTCCAGCAGTAATTGTATAAAGTCGACGGAGTTACAATAAAAACGTTCGTTGAGACTCGCGTCTAAATCTCAAATAAAGCTTTCAAAGCGTTCTTCTGATTACGATATTGTTTCTGTTTTTCTGCCTGTATGTATACTCTCGTAGCTATGTGGGTATTCATTCACTTCCATGTAGCCGGCCATGGTCCTGTCGCGTGCCATGTCCGGCTAATTTTGTAATTTTTGATATAATAGCGAATGTTTCGTGGAGAATTGTCGTTAATTGTTTTGCGCCCAACACTGAGTGTGTGATTGAAATTGTAACGGATGAATAAATGAAAGCTCTTTACATTATTTTCATATTGGCAAGAAAAGTAGTTTATACATCTGTAAAAAAGCAATAATTAATATTTAAGGCGAAGATATAGGCAAATGGCCTTGAAGTGTGAAATAAATTGTTAACTCGTAAATATGGTAATAATTTACATATTGCTCTTCGTCATGCACTAGATAGCCCTTTAAATTATTTTATGAACTGCCGTTGAAACTATTATTGGTGATCCGTCTAGCTTTAAAACTTGCCGTGGCCACTTTTGGCGGAAGCAAGTTTTAAAGCTAGACGGACTTAATGTAAATACTTTCAACGGTGGTTCATAAAATAATTTAAAGGGCTATCTAGTGCATGACGAAGAGCAATATGGAAATTATCTCCATATTTACGAGTTAATAATTTATTTCAAGTGAGGGCGCCACTTCAAGGCCATTTGCCTATACCTCCACCTTAAATTTACTTATTACATGATGTATACTGAAGAGAAAATGTGCCTAAGAAGGCTTTCGGTTCTGAATATTTGATTTGGTTAAATAACGTTATGATCATCCGAGCGTATTCTCGGTTGTTTCTTCAGCGGTTATGCTTCAGAGACCGGGGTCCGCTACCTAAACCTAGTTAATTTGACGAGGTTAATTACAAAAGGTAGACCAGAACCAACCCTTGGATAGATTTTAAAAACGCTAGATGGCGTTCGGGACCCACAGCTTTACGTGCCTTCCGAAGCATTCTTTTCGGATAATCAGGTGATTTAAGCTGCAATATCCTAACCAGACTGGAAACAACTTTCCACAAAGTATACTTCCCAGTGGGATTTGAACCCACGACCTCCGGATTAGAGGCGAACGACTTGACCACTCGGCCAGTAGGCTGGCTGTATTTGGTTATATTTACGTGAGATGAAGTATTGATTTAGAATATTCTTAGCTATACTTTCAAAAAACGTTTACTTAAGGCATCCGGATGTGATCTTGGCATCATGTTATAAAACTATTTACAAATGACGGGTTAAATAATGCAGACTTTAACTTTCATACTCAACGCTCGACAGCGCTACAATGTACCTACTTTGCGCAAAATTTAATTTCCGCCAATAAACCTTATTGTAAATCATTCACTATCAGAATCCTTATTCTGTAAACCAATTTTAATTTTAATGCAATAAATTATACTCAAGGTGGATCCACTGTTGAACAAAGGAGGAGCGCTGCCATATTACGAAATTATTGACAGTGGTATTACTCGTAATAATGTTGCTACATTTTTAAGCAATCATAGCGACTAATATATATGTGAAAACACGATTTCGAAAGTTGAGGCTCCACAGATCAGCCTAATTGAGTGGCCACTATTCTCGGCTTCTGCAGATCGACTAGAAAGTTTTTAGTAACACTTATGTAGTCGAGCGGGCATTTTGTCGAAGACAAAAGAGTGATAAAAAGACGCAACAAAAATTACAGTTTTACAGTATCAATCTGGGATTGAGGACCACTGTTCTCGGCTTCTGAAGAATTGCTGTTATTAATGACCGTTCAACTCGGGATTATTTATTATTTCTTAAGTGTAAGAACATATTTTCCGAAGACAAAATCACACAAGGATGATAAAAAATAAAGCAGATAAAAGTTTCAGTTTCTCAGTATCAGTCCGAGATCGAGTGACCGCTATACTCGGCTTCTGTGGAATGTTCCGTTATTAATGACTGGTCGACTCGCGGAGTTTTTATTAAGTCTTAAATATGTAGACTTAGTTGCCGAAGTTACGCTGAATAAGTTCGGCGGCTGATTTTGACAGGACATGGTATGGAAGGAAGAGAATGATTAAAATTATACTTAAACAAAAATATTGCAATATCGTTAGTCCAATTAATTAATTTTTATTAACTTCCTATATATATTCATACACAATCACGTCTTTATCCCTAACGAAGTAGACAGAGCCTAGTTTTACAATTTGGGCAGGAAGAGAAGTAGCTAGAACATTCTAATCTCAGTGTTCTGAGATTCTAATATTTTTGACCTCACAAAAGAAGTGAAAATAAATCGGTCAAGTGCATGTCGGGCCATGTTCATGTAGAGTTCCGAAGTTATACATTACAACATGGAAACTTTATTTTCCATAACATACATGTTTGCTAGGTTTTTATTTTATTTTATTTATTTTAATAATTAAGTTTATTTTCTAAGAATATGCATTTTGTACAACATTTTTCAAATAGGTACATTTTATAAGTTAGGTGGCTGTAACCCTGAAATGAACAAAGCTTACTTAGCCAGCATAGTTGCCCTTAAAGTTCATTACATTTAATATGCATGCAAAATTATACCGAAACTATAAGAGTTTCGTCTACGGACAGCGGATCTCTAAAAATCTAGTAGAAGCTCGATACATGAGTCGTCTCACTACAATGAGCGTAATCATGCCAAAGTCGGTCCCGTTACATCAGTAGGTGTGTCCACACGCTCACTCTGGGTGGAAGCAAGAGATTTATGAAGCCGAGTTTGTACGAGTATTCATTTGTTTATGATAGTGGCGAGACGATTATATACTGAAAACACTTAAGACTATATCTTTGAAACTAACACATTGTGGACGAATATAATATCAGAAGAATAAAGTCGTGCTTTATACAGCTAGCAAATGAACACGCAAGATATTGTTTTCTGTTGAGATTATAATCTGATTTTCTTGTAATTTAAGAGCTTGCTCTTGTCGGTAGAGTTAAGTGGAGATGCCTCCACTCCTCACTTCTCTCTGCCATCTTTTTAATGCCCTGGTAAGACCTGTGATTAACTGATCAGTGATTAACAGCTTTGGACACTTTTCTCAACAATTTCTATTTTCATCACGAAAGTCAACAGACCAGCTCGGAATTCAATACATACATGCTTATGAGGTCTTTATCCCTTATAAAGTAGATATAACTAAGACCCTTAAAAACTTTTAAACTATCGCCTTGCATCATTATTAAATTAATGCCTATGGGAATTAACGCGAAACGTACCTTTTTAGGGTTCCGTACCCAAAGGGTGCAAACGGGACCCTATTACTGAGACTCCGCTGTCTGTCCGTCTGTCCCTCTGTCCCTCTGTCTGTCTGTCCGTCTGTCACGGGGCTCTATCTCTTGAACCGTCATAGCTAGACACTTGAAATTTTCACCGATTATGTATTACTATGGCCGCTATAACAACAAATACTAAAAATAAGATAAAATTAAACGATCCCCCTTTCATTTTTTACTCTATCTTATTCAAAAAACGTGTATCTTTAGCGTTTTAAAACATTTGAACGGAGGTACAAAACCCTTCATGTACGAGTCCGACTCGCACTTGCCCGTTTATTTTAATTTATTTTGCTGACGTTTCGTCCGGATGGCCCCAGCCTGGCTGTCAGTCAGGCTGGGACCACGTTCGGTGCAGCCTTATTACTCACCACCCACACCCACAGAGACGATATGTATCAATCTTTGATAAAAAAATTGCTGTGCTAAGGTGGCAGAATCCAAACAGACAACACAAGAACGTTGACGATTAGTTTAATTAATGGTTTGTAAGGAAATAGCTATAGTTATTTGAAGAATCCTTACTACAGATAATGTTTGTTATTGATGTAAGTATTCAGTAAAGTTTATACAATACAAAAACAATGGCAGTGTGGTGCATGTCACGTGACATCCCGTAGCGGACGTCACACCCGCATCAAACAGCAGCCAACAGTTCACTAAGAACATCGCTCTACAGAAAGTCAGCTTTTATATTTCTTTAATTTTGCTGGTATTGAGTTCTTTGAATCGAAAAAATATTCTTTGCGCTTTTTCGCTTCGTGGAGAGTGTCTGAATAAATGAATATTATTATTAAAGTGTATTAAAATTAAAGTGACTCAGAGGAAAATCGATGTACATCGAGCGTGCTCAACTGGTGATGTAGGTCCCTGCAGCCTTTGATAGTATATTACACACAGAGGCCATGAAAAAAGAAAAGTTTCAGTTTACTACGCATTACTAAGTATATACTATTTAACGTTTTCTTTTGGCCAGGAAACAATTTTAGTCCTGGTATATGTAAAATATTTACAATATATACCCCAATAGCCTAGCTGTTTATATGCCATCGTGTCATATCAAATCTGGGCGGTTTGTATTGCATTTTACGATCCAAAAACGTTAAAGTCAGTAAACATAACGTTCTGGCTTACATTGCGTCTCTCTGCAAACACACCGATGAACACTCGACCTTCTCAAATAGCCCTAATATCGGTTCGTCGTCGGTTTGCTTTGCATTTTCCGCTGAGACAATTTCATACGTCAAATATTGCCGAACGGTTGACGGCTGTCGGCTTCATGTGTACTTGGCGGTGACCTTAAAGTTACTAGTTTAAAACTGTATCAAACGTCCTTTCATAATTTATATTATTTAGAATTGAAAATATTGTTTGGAAAGTTTTTATTGAAAAATATAAATCATGAACCAATCGATCACTATTATGATTCCTTTTTCCACTTTCTCACCCACCATAACGCTAAAAGTGGCCTTTTGGGTCTTGCGGCCCTGACTGCTTCAAGCAAGATACAAGATACAAAATGCTCTGTCTGCCCTGTGATGAACTCTCTCATCCGCCAGCTGTTCTACAAATGGAAGGGAATTCATACTCCACCGACAAGAGCTGCATAGCTCTTCAATATAGATGGATAGATATAGATAGATAGATATAGATGGATAGATATAGATAGATATATATAGATGGATAGATATGATGGCTAGCTATAGATAGATAGATATAGATGGATAGATATAGATAGATAGATATAGATGCATAGATATAGATAGATAGATATAGATGGATAGATATAGATAGATAGATATAGATGGATAGATATAGATGGATAGTGTGATAATGGAGTAGTATAGTGGACGCAGCCCACATCAAGAAAAACACTGTTACTTACAGATTTTAACTTGATAGTTAAATAAACATAGTAAACTATAATTTACTTTGTACTGATAACATTATTTCTTGCCTATAGGTTCAAGGTACGGGAAAATATTTTTTATAGCATTGTGTGCTTTTACGGGAATGTAGCTCGCGCTGGCGTAAAAATATTTTACTCATTTTTATTTGATTTTTAAATATAAGACATTTAAGGCCGTACCTGAATTTTCCGAGGTCCAGTGCTGCCCCCATTTAAAATAAATCATTTCAAAGAAAACGGAGACATCATTTAAAATTTTTAAAAACTTAATAGATGGTAAAAGTGAAACTATCACTTTATTTGTGCAATTACAAAGAAAGTCATAAAATATATTTTCTAAATTAACATTAATTCAGAAAATATATTTTATGACTCATCCAGAATATTGATATTATTGACGTCCTGGGTTTTGGATTATAGATACACCTGCGGTTTTCTCAACGGTTCCAGAAAGTTATTTCGGGAGTAGTGACGGCAAACAACACACAGAAATGGGTTTTCAATCGCTTTATATGCATGAACGGGTTTCTTTTTATAAAGGGGTGATATAATCCACCTCAGTCTAACACTACGGTTGAAAAGCAAAGTTTTTATTACCAAATCAAATATTTTATAATGTCTCTGTATTTTTCCATTTATTTATACAGATATTGCAACCACATCCTGATCTGATCTGATCCTGAACCGTTTTGTACGTAGGCTGTTCCATAAGTCTTGCAATGGCAGTAACCTAACAAGTTTTCTTTGGAGTGGCATTGTAGCTAGAGTTGTATTAGACGAGGAGAAAATTGTGCTGCTTGGTACACTCAGGTTTACTTGCCTCAAGTCATCTGTGAGTTTAAGAAACTGCGGCTATACTTGCGTTTCGACGATCATAGCTCAGGAGTTTTTGGAGCAATCGGGGCTTACTGTGCTGGACCGTCCGTCTTATAGCCCAGACCTTGCGCCGGGCGGTTTTGGTATCTTCCCGCTGATCAAGAGCCAGTTAAAAGGTCGACGGATTGCGACTGATGACGAGCTATTGAGTACATGGGATGAGGCCAGCGCCATCATAGGAGCAGTGGAAGATCATGTTTGATACCTACGTGGTTTGAACGCATGCCATTAATCACAAAGGATTATCATCATTGTGTTGTAGTCCTTACTAGACGATTGAGAAATACGTCCAAACATCCATCTATTTGATCAAACCATCTTGGGCTACAAAAAAATAAAAAATTCTCGCCCAGAAATGGATACTTTCTTTTTGTTCTGTATAATACCTATAAACAATGTTTTTATTTGACAATGTGAAATTTTCATACGTTTATTGTGTCGGTGCACATGATCCGCGGCCGGCGATTAGCAAAAGCGTCACGTATCGCGCAGCGTCGTAAAACAAAGGCTCCTTCATTATTTTTACGGCGCCTGTAAAACCTTTTATCTGTTTAGGCGAATAAAATATCGCTGTGAAGATCTGCTCTCCGATATTTTAAGATTGCTGTAGGTTAAGACTGAAGTAAAGGATGGTTTCTAATACACACACAAAAAGTTCTAGGTCATGTTTATTTTTCTATGTCATTTGTATTCTATCAAATTTAGTGCGGCAAATATAAAGTGTTCTGTTTTATTTGTTATTCTGTCTTCTCATTATAATTGTTTGGAATAAAAACGGCCGAGTATTGAATGAATCAATAACTCGGAGCCTAGAGCGTGCAAGTGTTGAAATGACGTTTATCGTTTCACACGTAATAGACTTTTGATCTGTCATTCACCACTTTTGCTTTTTTGAAATTTGGTTGAATGCGTGGCTCGCATATTAATTTTGTTTGGAATCATTAATCTTAAAGTAGTTTGTCAGTTTACTAGTTTGATGGCAATATTCGCCTAACATTGTTTCATACGTGTTTGCGGTCGAATCAGTTTGATTGTGATAAACAGTTTTACCTACATAGCGTGACCTCGTGAAAATTAACCTCAAACAGGTTAATTTTCCATCCCGGTGTCTCAGTGTGGTGTGATCTCTGAAGATCTAAAGTTCTGGTGAAAACAGCAGTAATTGTAGTAATGGCGCCGTAAATTAGGTAGTTAGGCAATTCTGCTGACCCAACAGCTTGACTGGGCATTCTGGCTCGTCAAACCGACTGCGGCTCCTTCAGCCAGGAGTCGACCAGAGGACAATTTGTGCGGAATGGAAATAAACGTAAGTTTTAATAATAGTGTAATCTTTTATGTTTGTATTAAAAACACTTCCACAATTGTTTGCATAAAAAGGTTTGTTATACCTAGTGGGTAGGAATATATTCATATTCTTCTCCAAAACAATAACAGCATATTGTTTCACATAATAACATATAAGTTCAAAAGGTAAATTGTGGTTTACGATTTATGACGTATTAAAAAAACTTTTTACTAGATTTCGTTCAAACCAATTTTCGGTGGAAGTTTGCATGGTTAATGTACATCATATATTTTTTTAGTTTTATCATTCTCTTATTTAAGAAGTTACAGGGGGGGGCACATTTTACCACTTTGAAAGTGTCTCTCGCGCAAACTATTCAGTTTAGAAAAAAATTATATACCCCACATATACCCATGTGGGGTATATTACATATACCCCACATGTGTTTTATGGTAAAAAAAAATTAAAATTCAGTTCTAAGTATGGGAAACCCCCAAAATTTATTGGTTTTTTTTTTTATTTTTGTGTCAAAATCTTAATGCAGTTCACAGAATACATCTACTTACCAAGGTTTAACAGTATAGTTCTTATAGTTTCGGAAAAAAGTGGCTGTGGCATACGGGCGGACAGACAGACAGACAGACTTGACGAATCCATAAGGGTTCCGTTTTTTGCCATTTGGCTACGGAACCCTAAAAATCGTAATCATATGATGTTGTGTTGCCAGCTAGATTATTCCTTAGTTGCGCCTTCTCATCTTTGCGAGTTCTCGGGCATCCTCAGCTCTGCTGCTTCGAAACCAGAATGAGCTTACCGGATTTTTCTTCCCATATTTTTTTATACATATGTATCTATCACAGATCAAAGCCTATGAATCAAGATAGACACAGCGTCTGTATGAATTTGCGTGTGCAAATTCATACGTGTGCAATCTGATGTCAAATTGACTTCATTTAAGATCGTAAATTTTAGTCCATGTATCTCAATTCATTCGATCGAACATTGAGCTCTCTACTATAAAACTCAGCTGTAAAATACCTAAATCTGCCGTTTTGAGCCGTAGAAACGTTGGAGGAAGTAATAAAAAAGCTTCCTTCCGTTTGTAAGTGGATTTCTTATCAAATATTGTATTGAAAATTGGCACGCCAGGTGTTCATACGAATTGAAGGCCTTTCATAATCTAGTAGTATATACAGATCTGTGGTATCTTTATTATAATGATCGCTTAAGAATGGCGAAGACCGGGCAAAGTAAAAAGAAAAAGTCAAAATCATGTAAGCGAGATTTGTGGGCCGCGGCCTCACGTTAGGTATCGACTTGGAGTGCATTTGTGTTAAAACTGTACATCCGACCGCCGCGCGACGGCGGAACCCTTCTCGGAAATGCAATTGTTGCACGAGATGTTTGTGCCCTCTTATCTTTACAGTGTTCAAGATTTTGTTTGTAACGTTCAGTGTATGAGCGTGATTTATGTGATAATCCTGCAGACGGCTGCAACTAACACCAGGCTTAGGGGTTTAGTTAGATCTCGTGTGTTAACGTGCTGTTTCCAAGTAGATTTGCGAATAGTGTATAATACCTTACGTGTCTGGTGTTTCACCGACTTGCCGATGACTCGGACACAATCAATTCCGACACACTTTTATATTTTTTTCACTGACAATTCGGACACCATCAAAGTATACCTCTATATTGAGTAATCACCCCGATTAAGCTAAAACTTTTTTTGCCTCCAATTTGTAAAAATGAGACAAGAAACGACAAAATAGATTATCAGGTTTGCATAGACAGTAGCGCTTCAATATTTCTGGTGTTTGTGATATCAGCCACATTTTGTAACAAGTTTACTCTATGGTAATCCCTTTTAATCAACTCAGTACAGTTCTTCTCTTCTTCGTCTTTCCCTTTTCCCACTTTAGGTGGGGTCGGTTCTCCTAATCCTTCTTCGATGGGTTGTCAGTGCATCAAGATTTTCCTTTTTCATTGCTCGGGCCATGCTCGTCCACCACATGTCAGGGGGGCGCCCTTTACCACGCTTTTGCTCCGGCAGCTCCAGCACCTTGTGAACGACATAGTCGCGGTCCCTTCGCATCACATGCCCGTACCATCTTAGACGGGTCTCTGTTAGTTTTTCAGTTACAGGGGATACTTTAAAACTGCCTCTTACGAACTCATTTTTAATCCTATCCAATCTAGTAACGCCGCCTGACCATCTTAACATCTTCATCTCATTAGTATGGAGCTTTTCAACTCAGTAAAGTGGTTTGTTGATAGTTAAATTTTTAACAAAAAAAACAACCGACTTCAATTTTTTTTAGGAGTTTCTTCCATATCTCCAAAGTTCTTTATCATATATTTACCAAATTAAAATGAGACTAACTTGGTAGTAAAGGCTTTCAAATAAAAAAAGAATCATCAAAATCGGTTAACAATTGGCGAAGATATCGCGTAACAAACATACATAAAAAAAAGAAAAAATCATACAGTCGAATTGATAACCTCCTCCTTTTTTGAAGTCGGTTCAAAATAGGTTGGTCAAAGTGTGCAATCAGTCGTAATCCGCCACGAGTGAGGCTAACTCGTAGTAAATACGTTAGTGCATTAGAATTGCATCGAATTAGGGCAAGTGGCGGTGGTCGGCTGGCTGTGGCCTCATTAGTTGCCGACACTGGTCAGGCTTTATTAATAATAACACGCCTAGATCAGTTAAATTCCCCTAATTATCTGTTTAACGAGTGCCTGGGTGGAATTATGCAAGTAATTTGGTATTATTTATTTAATTTTTTCAGGGTTATATTATTTTTAACCGACTTCGAAACAGGAGGAGGTTGTCAATTCGACTGTATGTTTTTTTTAATGTATGTTTGTTACGCGATATCTTCGCCAATTGTGGACCGATTTTGATGATTCTTTTTTGTTTGAAAGCCTTTACTACCAAGTTAATCTCCTTTTAATTTGGTAAATATATGATGAAGAACTTTGGTTGCAGGCGCTTCCTTCTGCACATGTTGGCACCCTTTTCGATAATTGCACCTTTACTCTTGCTATGGGCCTTCGTCTAGGCGCAAAAATTAATGAACCACATGTTTGCCATTGTGGTGCTAATGTGGATGGGTACGGTCGCATTTTGGAACCGAATGGGATCGTCCGCACTGATGGCAAGCAACCTGATGGCTTGTCCTTGGTCCCATGGAGGCAGGGTAGGTGCCTCGTTTGGGATGCCACATGTGTGGATACTCTTGCACCTTCACATTTGCCAGCAACGTTTAATCTTGGTGGAGCGGCGGCTTGTACTGCAGAGGCTGCTAAAAAGCGGAAATACGCGGGTCTGGGAGACGGTTTTATTTTTCTTCCATTCGCAGTGGAGACGATGGGACCTTAGGGCCCTGATGCAAAGTTATTTTTTAAGGACGTCACAACGCGCCTTATCGAGGCAACTGGTGACCCTAGAGCTGGCGGCTTTTTTGCTCAGAGAATAAGTCTCGCTATACAGCGAGGAAATGCTGCCAGCGTGTTGGGTACGTTGCCTCGATGTGGCGCGTTGGAAGAGATATTTTATTTGTAAAAATGTTTCTATTATATGAGTTTAATTGTAAGTTGACGTGTTAAAAAAACCTAAAGTTAACTTTAGGTTTTTTTACAATGTTAAATTTATCAATTAATTAAAAATTTTCTATTTTAAGAACTTTGGAGATATGGAAGAAACTCGTAAAAAAGTTGAAATCGGTTGTTTTTTTTTTTTGTAAAAAATTTAATTATTAGTTACCTACTTATACGAGTAGATTTTTCAGACAAAACTTACTGCACTAAGCGTGACCTATGTGAGGCTACAGAAAACGCTGTGAAAGTGGCAACTTGTGGAGGGAAAAAAATTAATTACATTTTGAGCTTTCGACACGAGAAGAAGAAGTACTTTACAGCAAATCGTTTTATTATAAAAATAATATCAAGTTTCAAGTTCTAAGTTACATAGATATGTATTTTAAAATCTGTAGTTAGTAAATTCTGCGTTTCTGCATTCCTTCGAGAGCATGGAATAAATTATTTTCAGTAAAAAGTTTTGGCACTACCCACAGAAGAGATAGTACTCGTATAATAACGGCAAGCAGCTATGTTTCCAGCTTTATGATTTATGTGCTCGCTGCAGACAGACGACAGTCCGTCAAATGCTTTATTAGGGGACTTCATAATTGTCAAGAAACCGCCGAGTAATCGCGACACAGAGGAGATAGAATACATAGACTAAGGCCCACGCGCCATTCAAGCTGAGTGAGGATGTGCTGTGTTTTAAGATGATGCAAATAAATGCTGATGCAGATACTCGTACGGAGACGAATGCCTCGTTTCAACAATACGCAGCTTAGCCCAGTGCATTGTTTTGTTTTGTTTTTCGTGTGTGTAAGTAGCTAACACTGGCGTAAGATTTTACAAGCTGCTTTAAGGTATCTGACATAGCTTGACGACTGCCATAAAATGATGACAGCCGGGACCAACGGCTTTACGTGCCTTCCGAAGCACGAAGGAGCGAGAAATGTTTTGGCCACTTGTGGTCACCCATCCAAATGCGGACTACACCCGGGGTTGCTTAACTTGCGGAAGCGCTAGCAATACATACTCCCACCGGGCCAACGAGCTTTTTTGTATTACCATTACCTGTATATACCTTGAACTCTACATTTGTTTTCATCTGTCGGCCACGCTACGCTCATTACGCTTTTCTGTCATTAATTACAGAATTAATTACTTTAATAGGGTTTAAGCGCTTTCGTTTCGGATCGTGATGGATGTGACTTCTTAATTAAGATTTTTCGAAATAAAATTAATTACTAATTATACAAAATGTCAGCAGAAAAATGAAATCGCGCTTTTTTGCCGAGTTCCAAATGACAGGGACGTGACTGAATTAAGTTTTGTGAGAAAGAAATTTAGGAAAAAGGGGATGACCTGCAACAAAAAATAAGAGAAGAAAATTATCCCTACTTTAGTTATACGGGAGATACTCTAAAAAGCACCACAGCTAAGAATATAAACTTTTTGATCTTTTGACACTTATTGAAGATAACTAGATAACCCTAGCGTAGTTTCCTACGCTAGGGTTATCTAGATATATTGATATATACAAATTCTACTCGAAATCCTTTACAGTCCAAGCTGTCTACCTCTGGAATGCTCTTCCTCGTAGAGTTCGTACTGCTCAGACTAAAACAAGCTTTAAAAATCGTCTCCATAAATATTATCTGTCGTTATGCCAGTAAGTCTCAGTTATGTTATGTGTCACTAAATACATTTAAATATTTTAGTATCGTATATGTATTATATATATATTATAGAATAAGCTTATGTATGTATATATACAAGTATTAATATGTAAGTATATAATTAGGTATAGATACTGCGCCTACCTTATTCCGTACTATTAATTTTTCCTCTACCCAAAGGTTGACTGGAAGAGATCGCATCTAGCGATAAGTCCGCCTTTGTACCAATATTTTCTTTGTGATTTTTATTTTATTAATTATTATGGTGCAATAAAGATAATTTGTATTGTATTGTATATTGACAGTGGTACTGCATAATGTCATTGGATAATGATGCAAGTACAAGCTGGAGCAAGGAATGCAGCATTCCGCGAATAATGAGCGGACGGCCATGTTGTATGTCCAGCATGCGTACATTCCTACTTTGTATACAAGGAGCATGTCATTCAGAGAGATTACGAAATTGATTATTATTTCACATATAAGAAAAATAATATACCTCTAAAATCTCAATCAAAATACGAGTAATACAGTTTATACACTTACTCATAATTTATTCATAAAAAAACAAACGCTTGTAACCTGAGTAAGTTAAAAAAACGTCTCTATCACTCTTTTTAAAAGTTGACATTACAAAAACAAGACAAAACATATTTTAACTAAAAGGTTTAACAAATGTTTGTAAACTTTTATGAATAAGGGGAATAGATGGTAAGTCAAGTTTAGTTCATATAGATTAACAAAAAAATAAATGTCTATAAAATGATAATAAATAAATAATATTCTGACGGCTTGAATGTAGTTTGATGAGTGTTTCCAATATGCAACAAATGTTGCTGGTCACAGTTGGTCCGTTGTTTGTCCAAGGGTTCCAGAAAAATAAAAATATTCGAAAACTTCTTATAGCAAATTTTACATCATTGAAAATGTACATAAATATGTTTAAACACTCCACCGCATGACCCTGGCCAGCGCTCGGCAGGAAACCAATAATTTATTTAAAAAATAAGCGTGTAGTGTGCGGATACAATTTATTCGTCATACAATTTAGAGCGCGGTATCGGCGGTCAATACGGGGCGCCGTAAATTCATGGCAGCTTAGGCCAATGCATTCCAGGGCTGCTTTGCTTTATAAATTTTGACATTATGTATTTTTCTGTAAATATTAATAGAACCATCTCTGACATATGAAAATTTAATATATTTTCTCTTATTATTTTTATTTTCGAATTCTTTTAAATATGTCTTTTGCTTGAGCCACAAGGAACGCGCTAGAATGAGACCATTCTAGCGCGTTCTTTGTGGTTCGCTCTCTCTAAACTTTCAAATTTCCTTTTTACATTTAAAATCACTTAGTTTTTATCTTCAAATATACTTAAATATCAATATACTTAGTATTTCAATATCAATATGAGAAATTGCCAAATAAGTAGTTAGTACAAAAGTTTTTATTTATATCCTATGATAATAATCTGTACCAGTGCACATGGAGGTATTCGTCGTAGCCACGCAACTTTCGTCGTAGAATGGCTACGACACGCTCTGCTAGGTCTACATGCGCTACGATGCTACAACTTTGTAGTAGCTTAATACAATTTTTGTAGCACCAAAATCGTATGAACCTACTAAGTACGAGGAAACACTAAGGTCGAGAGCATTGAAAAATAGTTATTTGCAAAATCTATAACCGTCGCGCTGTGCCCGAGCAGCGGCAGAGCAGGGCGATAGAGACAACTACAGCATGGAACGAAAATACCTATTAAAAGTACACAAAATCAACGTTTCGTAGTTTGATAACTTCTTCTCCAAAACTTTACAGATTTACTTTCTTTTTTCATAAATTTTTGAAAAATCTGTGGCTTGTTGTATGTTTTCTTTTTGTAATATAATCTCAACCAATTTGTTTACTAGATGTTTAAACACAGTAAAAATCCTTACAAAATTTTAATAATTAAATTATGAAATAAAAGGAATCAAAGGGACATGCCACTAAATACATACCTAGTTTTTTTTTAATTATTGCTTTGGGACTACGCTTTTATGAAAACTAGCTTTTGCCCGCGGCTTCGCTCGCGTCCTTTCTTAGCGGATGCCTACGTCATAACATCTACCTGCATGCCAAATTTCAGCCCGATCCGTCTGTGGTTTGGGGTGTGCGTTGATAGATCACTATGTCAGTCAGTCAGTCACCTTTGAGTTATATAAATTTAGATACAGTATGTAGCAGTTGAAATTAGTAACTATGACATTAACGACGCGATTAAGTATTACAATATAACGAGTATGATAATAGCAAAAAATATTAAGAATCTTGTATGACTGTTTCATTAAAATTCTCATGTTTATTTATTTATTTATACTTTATTGTACACACATATACAAATGTATTAAGTACAACAGGCGGACCTAATGCTAAAAACATTCTCTAACATTCAAACCTTTGGGTCGATTGGAGAGCTTTATGTGGGTGTGAATATTATTACTGAACATTTCTTACCACTAAACAAAAATAGTTTTCATCGTGCGGCAGCCCTGCGGGCGGGCGTGCCTCGTAGAGAAGCGGTTAATTTCGCGTTGTCGATAATATTCGCGGCAATTTACGGCCGGCGAAGAATACCGGCGATTTATCGAGCCGGACCATAGCCGGGCCGGCGCCGGACGGGACGTGTAAAAGGTGTGCATGCGGCCTTTAGTGGTCATATTTTATTCTTAAAATTAGTTTTGAAAGCTCGTAGGAGGTGAATTTATTTACACAACACTATTATTATTAGAATTAAAATATAACAATTGTTGTGAAAACCTTAAAAGTGACAAAATATTTACTAGCCTAGACTGATAGAGTGCAATAACTATACTCGTATCATTTGAAATTGATTCAAGGAATAGGAAATGGTTCTACCATTTCCTTTATTGAATTAGAAAAAAATACATTTCTAAAAAAACACGTTTTTTGTATGACGACCCCCTTTAATTTTTATTTTTCGTATTAATACATAATCGGTGAAATTAAGTATCTAGTTAATGCCATTATAAAGATCTAGTTAAAAACGCTGAAAAAACACGTTTTTAGTATGACGATATTTAATTTTATTTTTAGTATTTATTATTTTGTTGTTACAGCAGCCACAGTAATATTATACATAATCGGTGAAAATTTTAAGTGTCTAGCTATTTGTCTAGACAGATAGACGGACAGACAGCGGTAGGGTCTCGTTTGCATCCTTTGGGTACGAAACCCCAAAAAAAGAGAACAAAATATCACTTTTCTCTTTCACTCTATCTCTCCACCGATGCATTGATTAAAAAAAACTAAACAGTGCAGTAAAGGATTTCCGTACATTTTTTCTTATCTAGAGCAGCAAAGTTCTGCTTTGTGCTGCATATGTAGTGCAGTTATGATAGAATTGCAGCGTAGTTGGAAGAAAAAAGTATTTTCATTCCTCTACGACATTTTTTTTACTTATTATTATATTATCTCTTTTAAGACAGCGTATTTTTGTCTCGCAACGTAAAAATACAAGAAAAAACCTTGACGACACGAATTCCGCCATCCTGTAAACACGAACACCTCTTTCCCCAGAGCGCGCAGATCAATGACAAATTATTGCATTCCTAGTTCCCTAACATTGTTATTTCGTTATTTTTCCTTGGAAATAAGGGCGCGCACACACCAGCCTTGAGAGCTCAATTTGCATATCAAAGCGCGGCCTTAATGCGCTCGTTCTCAGTATCGGGCTAATACAGTTTTGAATGTCGGGCAAGTGCGAGTGCTATTTTGTGAACGCAGCCTACTTTGTGTTGGTAATAAGGTCTAAAAAAAAACATTGTCGTACATATGACATTATTAACCACGTCTGTATCCCTTTAGGAGCAGATACATATAAGGCAGTTTGTTGATAAACATTCATTTGTTGAAAAGAAACAGCCGAAAGCGCACTCCGGTCTCTGAAGTACATCGCTAAACATGTTTTTTTTGTTTGTTTGTTGGTTTATAAAGTAAGAGAGAATATACATACAAAAACAGAAACGTAAACATACAACAGCGGACTTATACTGTACAGAGATCTCTTCCAGTCAGCCGGCCAGTAATTGAGAAATTGAACCGGGAAGGTGATAACAATATAACAGTCGTAAGGGTAAAACTACCTTCAGCTAAAAGGTTGGCGCGTAGCTTGAAAAGGGATCAAAATAGTGATGAGTTGCTAACCGCATATAGACATTATTTTTCGAAAAATTTAACGTTTTGCGAGGGAAGAGAAGCAGCTGGAGCGTTATAAATTTTTTCTTATCTACCGGATACCTACCAGCATGAAGAAATCAATAAAAAATAAATGAATGTCTAAACCTTAACCCTCTTCCATGCTGGTCTGGAAGAAAAGAAAGACGTAGTAGCTGCTTTTCTTCCTGTGCAGGTCGTAGAATCCAAACGAGAGAATGGACGAGAATCTGAATCATGTCAATAGGCGATGCGGCTAGCAACCCATGACTATTCTGATTTCCTTTTTCCACCTTCCCGCTAAACGTGGCGTTTGGGTCTAACGGGCCCAGGGTCTCTCTACCCCACTAGAAGTGATGAAGACGTGATAATGTATCTGAAACTAAACCTAAACTAATGGCTGCAACTATTATAGTAGATACACGTCAGTTAACGTTGCTTACATAGATAGCTGCAAAGTAGGTTAGCAGTTCACACCAGCTCATGTAGAGGCAGACCTACATGCGAGGTGTAATCGATGAGTAGGGCGCTCTTCGTATTGTCATCAAGTAGTTCTGTGCATATGCGACGTACAAGATACATGGAATCTAGATTTCTAGACATAAATACTACTAACAATCTATACGACACTTTTAGTAATTGGGTACTTTTTGTAAATTAGGTACATCAGTATTATTTTCACATGCTTGTTAACTATAAACAAAACAGATTAAGGACATTTTTATTATTTAAGATCTTATGTACTCTATTTTATGTAAATAAATATCATTATCATTGAGTTTGTTTGCATGACAAAGGGCGTTAAAGTGTTTTCAACACACTTGCTCGTAAAGTGAATCTAATTTCACCGGTTTTAGATATACGAGTATAAAGCAGCTCATAAAACACGCGTGTGTTATAAACGCGAATAGTGAAGTTATATTCTATAACCGCACTATTTGCTAGTTATTATGCTTCAAAATAATAACTTTAAAATGAGGTTACCACTGCAAACTGCACCTAACTACGTCTACATTGCTGTAGAGTTGTCATCGATCAACAGGACGCTCGTCGCATTGTGTCATCAAGTAGCTTTCAGACGCAACGTGAACGTGAATGTGACTAAGACTATATCACACACTACATATCACATACTACTGATAACTGACACGTGTAATAATGAAATAAGTTTATTTGCACAATAAACAGCTTTAAAGTGAAACTACTCAACTGACATTTACAACTATCTAATACACTAGCTGAAGTAGGTTAGTAGTTAAAACTACACTATTACTACTACTACACACAACTATTTTGCTTTTTCCAACTTCTAGCTAAAAGTAGCCTATGAGTCTTGCGACCCAGGGTGGTGGCGTCGTGGGTCGGGTCACTGGATTCCCTCTAATATGGTTTAGTTCAGCGATGGCTGATCCACGCGTCAACTCGTGAACGGGTGTCGCCAGTAGGGACTGGTCAGCTCGGACTACTCAGTGTTACTTATTTCTATAAATTGGATTTGGCACTCGTTCGCAAGCTTTATTTAGTATAGCTATAAAAGTTATATTGTAATAACATTTATTTTTATTTATTTATTTAACTTTAATACAAAAATTGTAAACGGCGGACTCAAAGCCTTAGGCTTTATCTACCATTCAACCGACAGGTTGTGCAGAGACAAGTGAGGCTAAAGTAGGAGCAAAACTTATCATTACTTTCTAAATAGTTAGTATTTGAACTTTAAACTTACATATATATTGCATGGCTATGAATAAATTACATAAACTTCAAAATATAATACTTAAATATAGTATATTAATTTAAATTACCTACTTCCTAATAAATATATATACATATTAATACGTAAATATCCATAATTTATTTATTATCTGACAGTCCATGAAGAAAGTAACCACGCACTGCTTTTTTAAAGGCAAGTCGACTAGGGGCTTTACGAATTTGGTCGGGAAGGGCGTTCCAGAGCTTCACGGCCTGTAAGGTAAAGGAATGTACGGTAATGAATGGTAAACATTGTATTAGGCATAATATCTTTGTAAACTGACAAAGCCCTTCTGGCGCGTAGGCGACCAATACTGTGTAAATGAGTTTCTTTCGGCGTTTCTTCCCAGCAGTGGTCGTTGAAAAACGCTAGAATCGGTAGCTTTTGCACTAAAAATAATTAAAAATAATGACCTTCAATAAGTGATATATTTATCCTACATTCAATACAAAATTTTGACTTTGACTTTGACTTTGGGCTCTGTCTGCTCAGAGCCGTAACCCCATTACGGATAAAGACGTGATAGTATGTATGTTCCACGATAACTTTTATTGGAACTTTATTCAATATCGTAGGTTTATATTATAATATCAATCAGAGTTTTCAAATTCAAACTTGAGCCGAGATATGGGGTTGTAGAAGAGTCACCAGTTTCCATTACGATGCGAACTACGCCTAGTAAACATAAAACTGAAAGTTTCCTGTTCAGCCTCATGTATATTGTTAAACGCTTGCATGAACTACACCTGCCAACCCGGCAGGCTTTGAGCCCGGCTTGCTAATGACGGCGCACAAAGCGACTTGTTAAAAATTTTCGGTTCGCGCACACGCCGCGGCCGCTCGCCCAGGGCACTGTATAGCTCACGAGCACAGAATTAATGCAAGTACTAACGTATGTGATATCCCACCAGATACATTAATGTGAAACTAGAAGCCAAGTTCAATTTTATGTTATGGTTTGGTAGACGTGGTTACAGACTTCACCAACAAAAGAATAGAGGTCTAAATGGGTGCCAAATTCTAAAGAGAATTCTGAAAAATATTTATAAGTATCTTAAAATTTGACCGAAGGCTTACTATAGGACCGATGACTATCTTAAAGACAAAAAGGTCTGGCTTGAGCTTAGCGCGGGTCCCTCTTAAAAGTTTGTATACTTAGTGTTTTGTACGTGGGCGCACTATAAGTTTCCGGAATGAATATGAAAAAATACTATTAAATGTACAAAATTAATTTATTGTTTTTCAAAATGATGAAACCAGTTTTGAAAACTTTTGTGCCACTCCTCTGTGGTGACCTCTGAAACGTGTTTTTCATACTCCTCGACAGCCTCTTCTGGTGATGAAAATCGTTGACCGCGTAATTGGTTCTTAATTTTTGGGAACAGAAAAAAGTCACAAGGTGCCAGGTCGGGAGTATATGCAGGATGACTCATGAGTTCTACATTTTTCGCCTTCAAAAAGTCGTTTGTCTGTCTGGCCGTGTGAGAACTAGCATTGTCGTGGTGCAGGATGATACGGCGTTTACGGTTATTTTTACGGAGTTCGTCAATAACTTCCGGCAAACAAATGGTCGTGTACCAGTCACTATTCACTATACGACGATTCTCTAAAGCAACAGTAGCAACGTGTCCAGTTTTATTAAAAAAAGAAGGAATCATCCGCTTAGATGCACTTTTCACGCGCGCCACTTTGGTTGGTTTCGGCTCATCTTGAAAGACCCATACGCTCGATTGCTGCTTTGTTTTGGGATCGTAGCAATAAATCCATGTTTCGTCACCTGTTACTATGTCCCACACCAAATTTGACGCACCTTCGTTGAATCTGGTAAGCATGGCACTGCACCAAGTGACGCGGTCCGTTTTTTGAGCCTCGGTCAAGTTGTGTGGGATCCACCGCGAGCACAGCTTTCTCACACCCAAATGTTTGTGTAGGATTAATTGTATTTGACTCATGCCTATTTCTAAGGATGCGCGAATTTCATGGTAGGTCACATGCCTGTCTGTTTCAATCATACGGCGCACAGCATTGATGTTTTTGTTGGTCACAGCGGTGGACGGCCGACCATCGCGAGATTCGTCACTGAGATTGATACGACCACGCTTGAATTCTGCAAACCAGCTATAAACAGTTGTCTTGCATGGTGCTTCATTGCCAAAAGCTGTTTCAAGCCGAGCGATGCTCTGTTGAGCTGTCAAATTACACTTAAAATCGTAGAAAATCATACTACGAAAATTTTCCCGAGTTAAATCCATGTTGATGCAGACACACAATTTTTTAAATGGCGCCACAAGGTAAAAACAAAAGACAGTCAAATGAAACAAACTGCATTCTACAGCCAAAGAGTTCTATTTTCAAATGTTGCAATAAATTTTTAAATATTGTTTATGTAAGTGGCCAGTTCCGGAAACTTACAGTGCGCCCTATGTATTACATGTCATAATTTAAGTACATTGGTACATACAAAATTTACAAATTTACATTATTTTAAATTTCGTAATTCTTATAATTCAATTTTATTATGGCATAACAAACAATGTAATCTCAGTCCATCCATATAACTAATTTTAAGTTTTAAGTTTTAAGTTTGTTAGTTGACGTCTTTGGAGAAAACGTGCAGTGCAGTTTGTTGCCGCTTCTTCTGCACTTGCGCCTAGGAAGCGGCGTAAACTTACCTGTAAGTAACGATTTGACGTCAACATTTGTGCAAAACAAAACAAAGTGACTATTATTAAGAGATTATAAATATCCTATGATAATAAAGATATTTTGAATTGAATTGAATTGACCTGGCAAGTTTTTTTACAAGCAAATCTGATACATATTTAGAAAAATAGAACCTCACAATGTTAAAAAAAATTACTTGCGTTTAACATAAAGATGATAAGTTACTTTGCCAAATGTCGAGTTCTTATAAATAAATTTCTTTTTATTCTAAAGATTTCCTCTTTTTAGGGTTCCGTACAAAAAATGAAAAAACGGATCCCTTATAGGATTACTTGTGCGTCTGTCTGTCCGTCCGTCTGTCACAGCCATTTGCTCCGAATCTACTGGACCAAATCAGGTGAAATTGGGTAGAATGTTATAATCCTATGACCCAAACACAAATGTGCAAAGTAAATAAATATTTTTTAAAATAAGGGTCATTTTTGGGGGACAAATTAGGAAATAAAAAAAAAGTATTGCAAACCTTAACTGTGTCATATATCAAATGAAAGGGCTCATTATGAGGATCTCAAATATATTTGTTATTATTGTAAAATGAATAGTTTTGATTATATTCATGAAAGAAGACGAAAATTTACCTTTCCCCCCCTGATCTCCAAAACAACTAAGCCAAAAATTTTGAAAAAAATACAAAATATAGTTCATTGCTTGTAGATTACAGGAAAACCTTTAAGAATTAAACCAATTATACGGAACCCTCTCCACGCGAGTTTTACTCGCACTTGGCCGGTTTATTTTCTTTATATATGGCAAAAAGTCTACTTTTTGGTTTCTAGATCATCTTAAAGGGGGTTAGGTTTTTTGATTTGAGTAGCTCAAAATGGTTCGTGTTTACTCAGGGGTACTAAGTCACCAGTTCCTTTTTCTTTAAATTTGTTATGTTAGCTTTAAGCATTATTTAATTAATATAAATTTTTGTTTATAGCTATGTCTTTGAAAACATTTTATAACAATCAATAGGCACATTTTAATCGTTTAATAGCTGGGTTTCGTTTGGGATACCTCATTTTTGAACTGAAAACTTCTTTAGCGGCGTTGTGCACTTTTTTTGTAATGGGTAAAAAATTTGAAACTCGCGTCAGGACACGTGTCCTGATCGAAAATTCGTAAGACGGAGCGGAGTTGGCACAAGGGGCCTAAGCGCCTTTGGGGTTTATGGCTCTTACGACCATTTTGTGTTTGTAGTGACAATAAAATAACAAAGGAATTTTATTTTCTATTATGACATACAATAGACGGATATTTTTACTAGCATTGTCAAAAGATGAATAGTCCAGTTTGTTTATAAAGAGATCAGAACGACTTGAGCGTCTAGAGTTCGAATACCACCGGAAGGGGTTCACTTTTTAGTTCAATGAATTTATTTTTATTTTACGACCGGTATTTCGAAGTTTCATTTTACAAGTTTTTAAAGTGAAAACTTCTTTAGTTTCGTTGTGCGCTTTTTTTGTAATGGGTAAAAAATGTTAAACTCGCGTCAGGACACGTGTCCTGATCGAAAATTCGTAAGAAGGATGGAGAGTAGACAGCCGGCGCGGCGTAGGAGAGGAAGTATCCCCCTCTCTTTCTACGGTGCGGCGAAAATGTATGTCTGCGCCTGCTGTTTCTTTTAGCTGAGAGATAAACTTTTTAATGTAATATAAATTGTCATGTTTGTGTACGATAGCGCAATAAATAAATATTGTATTCTACCACATAAATGATAGTACTTTTATACTGATAATTAAAGCAATTCGTGCAAAATTATTCCCTAACCATTCCAAAATATCAAAAATGCACAACGTTAATATTCAAGTTTTCACTTCTGCCGGCATTCTCGGAGTGCAACCCGTCGTTTTTTTATAATTTTGCTTTACAGAATAAAATATGTTGAAAAAAGATTAAGTTTCTCAACCATCACATTTATTAGCCATATTATGGTTTACGCGTTCCTCCACCTTTTTAGTGACCTCTATTTTAAAGGCATGTGTTTACTTTCTATTTAGTACTTTTGCCATAACGCTCCGTAAACTACAATATTAGTTTCCTCATACATACTCACGTCTAGTTCAATTTCCGACAACACAGCTCTCCAACTAACTTGGCTCCACACACAATACACGCATTATATGCCAGTTCCCCGCGCTGACTCTCCGCGCAGAAATGTACGTGGAAAAGTCGCGCGGCAGATACGTCGCACAAATTGCATTCTGGATTGAATGAGAGCTCGTAATAAGATGATGTTATTGTAGGCCCCCCCCTACAATAACATCATCTTATTACGTTTAGGCAACTTGCCTTTTTAGTGATGTACGAGCAAGTTCGGAATCTGAGCATGAATGTTAGTTATCCGTTTGTTTCCAACAAGTCAATACAGATACTTTTTTTTAACGTCAAAACAAACATTTTCTATGGAACTTGTATGAAATATTGGACTGTCACGACATAATTTTTAAATTTATATTTTAATGATTTAGATTCTCATATATATTGTAGATGTAACTCCGAATCCGCTATATACTAGTTTATTTAGTAGTAGGTACACTAACTGGACATCTCTCGACACGCTCTAGCCTGTGCGCTGGCTTCGGGTTGCTCTGCACCGGGCTGCACGCCGGGAGGTGTTGAAGGACGACCGACAAGCTTCTCCAAAGTTATATTGTTAACGTCACACTTAGCCTGCAGTTAAACGAGACAAAAATGTTCGTGTGGCCCGTGCAACACAATTCGTGCCAAATAAACCTTGTTATAAATTATATATATAATTATAAATCTTTCAAGCGACGTCTGAAACAAACATAATTTTATTGTACATACGTATACACATGTTTTAAGTAGAATAGGCGGACTTAGCAACAGTCAAACCTTTGGGTCGATTTGAGAGTTTTATGTAGGTGTGAATAAAACGCATAAAAAAATTATATAAAAAAAACTTAAACTTAACTTAATTTAAAAGATAACAATCAAAACACATACTATAAACATATTGTTATTATTACATATACACCATTACTTACATACATATACATTACTTCTTAAAATATATATCCATCATTTAAATTAAAAACAACAATAATAAATATATAAATACATAACCATAAATAAATATTATGCAATCAAGTCTGCCCTATGTTTAATTAGGTTAGGTACTTTAAAATTTATTTAAAATTAAAAATGACGTTTGAATTAAGTATGCCTAGTTAGATTACTTTCAAATAACTAAAAGTGCTGTAAGCGACGTCTTGTCGCGTCCGATCGCAGGAACAGCACGACGCACACCGTGCTACCGGGTGCAAGAATGACAGGCGACGCCCGACTTTGTGCATTCCCGGTGTCCGTCGGGCACAATAGAGACTTTTAACCGACTGTGTCAGCGCGGGTTTGTCTTTGCTAATATAAACTGAGCGCAGGCCTGCGGCAAATTATTTTTCATCTCATCTATTCGACAAACGATGATTTTATCCCAAATATTTGGGGCTAAAGTTACTGGATATTCTCTAGACACTGAAAAGTAAATTCCCTAGGCGTTAAAACACATTTGAAAACTGAACACAAATGTAGAATCAAAAATAATATTGGCAGTCAGCTAAAAAAAAGAAGAATATAGTTTTAAAATTATAAAATATAGGGAAGGGCGTCGTAATTTTTTAAAATTGGAATACAACACGTTTTACGTGGATGACTGTAGGTCAAAATTTTTTGGTTCTCTTGCTTCAAAATAATAATTTATTACAAACCAATAAAAACGCGCAGTTGTCTTAAATTTAAATAGTAATTTTATTATGGAACTATTAGGTTATTTTTACAACTATTTTAAATGTGAATAATTTCTTGACGAGGCCGATACTAAATATTATAAATCTGAAGTTTACGTATAATATACATATTTAAATCTATAAAGAATTGACACACAAGGAAAAAGTAATAAAACGATCCTAATGACTGGAAAATGTATAAGATGTGGTGGTCCTAGAAAAATATTTTCATAGTATATCTTTAGTGAAAACGCCACCAAATAAAGATTAGTAACTGACTGTTAAACTCTGATTAGGTATATGTAGGTATTCTACTTTCGTTATAGGTATATATTTGCTTTTTCTCATAGATGGAGATAAAAAGAAGAATGTGCTACACGGTATACGGTAATAGGTTTATCTCGGGCGATATACTTGAATCCCTCGCGGTGGAGAGAAAGTAGAAGAGAAAAGTGATATTGTCACTTTCACTTACTCTAAGAACTAGGTGAACAAGAAGGATGAACCAGGATAGCATAAGTCTGCAGAAGTAAACTCCTGCAGACTTATGCTATCCTGGTACAATTGCTTTACATACCGCTGGAAGTCAAGCTCATCTATCATAAAACTAGCCTAGATATACGATGCGTTCAGTTGGCCAACCTGAGTGTTGTATGGAGTTATACAGTTTACGTGTAGAGTAATGTGTACAATTGCTTACCTAACATTTTTACCTAACTGAGCTTTTCTTGCAGTAGTTGAAAGATAAGCAGATTATGCACCTCGCATTTAGTAGGTAATTTATATTGCACTCGTGCTTTTTAGAGCTATAGAAGCTGTTTAAAATGGAGTGACTAGAATAAAATGTAATTTAATGTAAACAATTGTTGCGTGATGACCTTAAGTCGAAAAATCTAATAAGGACCTTGAAGTAATATTCGATACAAAATGTACTTTTCATGAACATATTTCTGTACATAGTCTCGTTTTTGTTTTATGAAACGCTAGAGATTTTAATAATCCATTCGCAATCAGACTTTTATATTATTCATTGGTTCGCAGCAAACTCGAAACAAAAAGCCTGAAGCCCAAAAAGAAGTACCTGAACTTCATAATCAACCGTATCCTCTGAACGTATTTAACAGATGTTTGCTGCAGCGCTCATGTCAGCCGCGAAAGCTGTTCGCCCCGCCAACCACACGCATGGTATCGCATGAACCATCTCCACTTTGTCGCATTCTTACGGATGAAGTGGATCAAATATAGTCATTAGGAATTTATTACTATTTAGTATAACAAAAAATAAATGAACTATAAACTCGAAACCCAATCATTATTTACTATAGAAGCTCGGAGTAGTTACCGGAGAATATTGTATGAAGTTCGGTTCGATCCGAACTTCGGCAAACTTGCCCAAATTTCGCGAATTCGCGGCATAGCGATGCGCTTCGGTAGTTAATTTATTTACAGAATCGTGCATATCCTCAGATTTACAGTTCAAAGGAGGTAAACTTGGTGGCTGGTTAGCAGAGCTGACTTCATAACTATACAAGTTATATTAAACGTGACAGCAATTTGGTTTCCTCCTGAATTTTAGAAGGTGTCAAACAACCACCACTTGAATGTGCCATACTGACTGTTACCGTAGTTCGGTGATCATACCTACGTTTGTATACCGTGGTTAAGGTAAATTAACAGAATAGTTAAAATCATGATTTTTTTTACAACAAACAGACAGAGTCCACATTACAAACAGATTTCGTAATACTTCTCAAGACTTCCTTTAGTGTCTCGCGCTAGGGCGCTGCGAGCTGATAAATAATTCCCTGTGACTTCTGACTCCAAGCAAGTTGTCCTAACTTAGCTTGACGCGGCTTGAAGTAGGGCAGTCCAAGGCTATAACTGAATGTTCAGTGACGATAAGCTCTCAAAAATTAAGTTATTATAGTCTACGGCACAGATTAGCTGATACTATAGTATCTAGTTACTACAATGATAACCACTAGTAGTACTGTAGTACCTAGTTACGACATCTTACATAACCATTTACCACAAAAAGGGGAATTTGCCTTTTTATATTTTCGGTACTTAAAAAACGAAGCTGTATCTGCCTGCTAAATGACGCTAGGCTCTCAAGTTACTGGAAGCCGGTAGCTTCGTGAGTGGCACGAATATAAATATTGTATCTTTTCAGTGTTTTGTGTAAAAATAAACACACTAAACTTCTGAATCTATTTGTAAGTCTTTCAGTGGCATTCGCACGAAGGCGTCGCGGACTAATAAATAATTCCCTGTGTCTTCAACCAGCTCTCCGGGAGTTAAGAAGTCTTGAAGCGGCTAAAATTAGCACGGTCTGAAGGTAGTCCTGCTTTGTGGCACGTAACTAGTAATGTGTAAGAGCAAAGTGTTTCATTTTACTATTAAAAATTGAGTGATTTCGTTGCTTATATTTATTTCTTTAAGCCATAAAGAGACAAAGAGGTAAATGCTAAGGCTAAATGTATATAAATCGTTACAAAAAATCTTAAAAGACAAAAAATAGGTAACTAAATACAACAGAGCAAGCTGAAATTAGCCATATTATGATACAAATAAAAAATTCTTTAGATATTAAAATCACGTTTGAATACCGATTAAGTATGTGGTTTTATAAAACACTTTTTTAAGTTTAGTAAGCCACTAGTTTATCTATACATTAAAAATGTATGGTTTTGTAGACCGTAGAAGCAACTTCGTAACAATCAGTATACCATGGTACTATCAATGTAAGTAATAAGTAATATATTTCCGTTATAAGACTCAATCTTCAGTCGCCCTACACACCGAGAAACCTAATTTAATATCCCGATCCGCCTCACATGATATGGTGACGTCACAATGCTGGGTGTAATCTGATATTCCCGGATAACTTCCATAGGTCAACCCGGCGACTCTTATCTACAATGTGGAATTACTTGCAAATACACAATCACGTCTACGAAATACACAGAGCTGAGGGTCAAGACCCAAAGGCAAATCTAGAGGCCGTCTCCTTCTTATCGAGTTGAAGTGTTGAAGATTGTTTAGACCAGAACCAATTTATTTACTACATAGTTGTCATTTTGAAGAATGAAAGAAGTGGGCCTATAGAACAGAAATTGTTAGATTTTAAAAAAGAAAAAAATATAGCAAGAAACATTACAAAGCTTACCTTTTGCCA
Organism: Acrobasis repandana; assembly: GCA_963576875.1. Lineage (NCBI taxonomy): Eukaryota > Metazoa > Arthropoda > Insecta > Lepidoptera > Pyralidae > Acrobasis > Acrobasis repandana. The sequence continues at coordinate 142,349 of OY756230.1, read as the reverse complement.
CATCCTACTTTACTAAAACACATTTTTTCTTTAGAAGAAAGTGCAATAATAATAAGCGAACAAAATGAGCGCAGTTGGAGTTACAAGTTGTTCCCGGTCACAACTGTTTGCAGATGTCACAGCGGAACAAACAGCACGCGCAGCTGTTTGTTTGTTTGTTTGCAACATAATCATTAGCCAATATTTAATTTAAAGATATCTCACGATGAGGGCACGCTCTGTAGTTAATTCTCACAGAAAATATTAACTTAGAAACAGAACATTCATTTCATTTTCTAGCTGTGGCTGTTATTTCCCGTTATTTATCAAGAGAGACGTGGCCTATGAATAATTGAAGATGGGCAAACGACAAACATTTATTATTTACTTCATATCTGGCGGGATTAATGTCCCCACTCGTATTTCCAATAGGGACCCTAATCCAAAGAATTACAAGTGCAATTCAATATAATATAATACAAATAATATAATATTGCATTTTTTGTAGGTAATTTTTCAGACATCAATACTGATAAGAGCCAAGAGAACATTTAAGTATTATTGTTTTTATGTAGACTGCGCTCGGTAAAAAATATGTTTTTAAGCACACTTGTAACGATGCTGCATGCATCATGTTCAAACCTCCTTTCTTCATCTCATCCTGTCCATTTTTCATTCTTCCTTTCATTTCAAATTCCCTTTCATTCCATTTTTAAATCATTTACCTTTTTACTCATTGCACCATCATCTAATAAGCTAATCACTTACTTCTATCTATCTGTTGTACCCTTAGATCATTTAATACAGGATAAGTTACGCAGACAAATCTTCTTACAAAACTTTCTGCCGTTTTTGGTGCGGGGGGAGGGTACTACTACATCTAAAAAACACACACAGTCACAAAAATAATTTGTGTCGTTATAAACGCACACTTACGTAAAATTGACACACTAGTTTATTTTCTGCACACTAGCAAGACTCACACTAAAACAAATGTGTATGTACACGTAATAATACACCCTAGTGCAAAAGGATTGAACAACAAAAAAAAAATATCGACATCGATATTTCGGAAAAAAAAAATTGCGTTCGTTTTAACTCTGGAATGTTTTCATATAATTATGTCGGAAATTCGGGATAGAAGTTAATACGTCACGTGAGGTACCACGTGAGCAGTTTAAATAATAGAACTTGTTTAGTATCTATTTAGTTATACAAGTTTTATTATTTATACTGCCCACGTGGCGCTTCACGAATACTATAAAACTTGTTAATTAGTTTAACAAGTTTTATTATTTAAACTGCCTACGTGGCGCTTCAAGCATACTACAATATAATACAAGTTTTTGAGTATTTAAACTTGTATTATGGGACACTAACTCAACAATATATATTTTATCATCTTCTTCATCATCTAAGCGCGTTCCCGGTTGAATTCGTAGCTGTGCTGCTTCTCCTCTGTTTCTTCTCCAAATATAATAAAGTTATATACCCAAGGATGCCAAAGAACTTGCGAAGTGAAGAAGAAATATCCGAAACAGAAAACTAAAAAACTTGTATTATGGGATACTAACTCAACGATTGTATATTTTATAATAAATACATATATATATATATATATAGATGGGGTTATGGGGTTATGTCGTTTAATCACGGAGTTCCTATGGCCACCTTCCAGCTCCATCATCAGACCCTGGATACCATCTAAAGACAAAAAACCCGTCAAGATGAATCATACGAGCCCAAACTCGATGGGCTTATGTCTTTTAATCACGGAGTTCCAATGGCCACCTTTCAGCTCTATCATCAGACCCTGGATACCATCTAAAAACAAAATACTCGTCAAGACAAATCATACGAGCCCAAACTGGATGGGGTTGTGTCCTTAATCACGGAGTTCCTATGGCCACCTTGCAGCCCTATCATCAGACCCTGGATACCATCTAAAGACAAAATACTTGTCAAGATGAATATTACGAGCCCAAACTTGATGGGGTTATGTCGTTTAATCATGGAGTTCCTATGGCCATGTTCATGTTCCATCAGATCAGATCCATGTTGTCATAATATTGCATTGTCACGCGACATACGTATGCGTGCAAAATTTCAGCTCAATCGGAAACCAGGAACTGGGTCAAATTTAACTTGCAAGATTTGATTACAGACAGACAGACAACGAGACAGGTAAAACTAAATAAATTAAAGTATTTCGATATTAAAATTATATCACAAATAAAACTATATCAAGGAAATGTAATTTTTATCGACATCGATAATAATGCGATGTCTCGTCACTCATGGCAGGATGGCAGGAAAGCAGTTGCAAACTTGACTCGATTATTTTTGCCGTAATCTAAATTGAAAGATATTATATCGATTTTTAAGTAATTACATTTAAATAGAAATCAATGTTAATAAAATAAAAAAATACTTACAAATGAAAGGTTATTCCATCTTTACTAAGATTAGAAGTATTTGACCTCTTTTTACATGCGTTAACTGCACAATTTGGCATTTTTAATCGAGCACTTGTAGACGTCCTTTCGATACTTTACCGATGCACATTATGATTATAATCGATTACGCAACTAGTTTTTATGAACGTATTAGAGCATGCGATCTTATACTTCGGCAGAGGGGAACGCGCAGGTAAGGCTTATCCTGTATTAAATGATCTAAGGTTGAACCTTAATAAATTTATTATTCTTTTATACACGTATGTAAAAGTCAGTATCAGATAATAAATTTCTTATAATCCATCATTTATCAAGTCTCTATTCTCTATTTCTCCTCCTATCCTCTATGTGGGAACTCGCTTAGAGCGCCGGGACAGGTCGAGGTCCCACACACTTAAAACTCTGTAGGTAACATTACTGCGTTTATACGAGTACGTACGATAATGTTGTTCACATATTTACAGCGCATCGCTGCAAGCAAACACGGTCATGCAGCTCTGTTTGTACAGCGTCGGGCGGCAGCGCAGGCCGCAGCGCATTGTTGTATCACGCCTTGGTACTCGCACACTAGCTAATAACTCTCTTGATTAAGTATGGTGCGTAATAATGTTATATTATTACCGTGAACGTAACGTACACGTAAAACGTGAAACTTAGTTGCGATGACTGCCAATACTTTTCTATTACCAGGAACAGTTCAAAAGTAATATCAGCGCCACACATCACGTCTGAATAGCTCCAATTAAAAACGGAAGCAGCTGAAATTGTCCAAATCTGTTACTTCCGGCGAAATAAAAAATATATTTGCGCCTGGATGGGAATTACCGTCGTAATGGAGGTTCGCTGATGGCTCGCATTAAATATGTATTCACCGCTGAGAATGTTGCCCAATTTCTCGAGTCTTACCAAATAATGAAAGAACAGAACTGTCCAATCATTCTATACATAGAGCTGACGTGCATCTATACTTAAACAATTTTTAAACATGCTTGAGTCCTTCACATATTATGCAGATGATGTTCTTATCGCATGTCAACATCAATGTCGTCAATATGTGAAAACTTAGATTATTCTAAGTGCTAGGAAATCTAAGTCTGATGCGGGCGTTGAAAGACGTTTAAGGTTTCGGTTTAGTATATTAGCAACCATCTATCACGAATTATCGATCACGTGATGCGATGAATTTAATTAGCAATCATAAAACCCTGGTATTTATTTTCATTAGGCCTATAGTCCAGAAGTTGATGAGCTGTTAAGAACATTAGTTTCTACAGTTCAAGTGAAAATTAATGAGTCGTCGTCTTTTTTTTTTGCCTCCTCTAAAAGGTAGAACGCAATCGTAATTGACGTAAATATACGGGTGACACTTCTATTACCTCATTGTATTGTACCTCACCCGCGTGCGCGTGCTGCCCGCCGCTCCACACAACACGATCTTGAAGTGTGTAGTGATTTTGTAAATTGCGAGCTTGTTCGTCTGTACGTGTGGCGGCCTGCGCTGGACGCGCGCTTGTCTTAATGCGACGGAAAGTAATAGTGCGGTGTACCTCTGAAAGGCGTCGCCGTGATTTCACAATAAACTACGTAATTCCAACATTTTCTCTCTTAGGCCTTTAATCGTTGTGTAGTATATTACTGTAAAATTTGTTGCAACATCTTCTGCGCAGGCAACTAGAAAGCGTCACTAATCTTAGCTAATTGAAGAGATGAAGAAATTTGAGTAAATCATTAAAATAACAACTATTTAATGATATACTTAAATCTCTTCGTCTCACGTCAGTTTTAACCAAATCCGTGTACCTTCCATTTGTTTAATATATGTACAGTACACGTAGAGTGTTGGTATCGAGGACCCAAAGGATCAAAGTATTACATGATCACACATGGCTGTGAAGTCGCACGCCGACTGCAGCGCGCGATAACGCCTGAACACACGTGCGAGGATTATTAGCTTTATTCCTGCTTTACTCGCGTCAATTATTAAATATAAATGTTCCCGCACATTACATCCTCCATTACGTCCGCTGCAGTGGCGCGCGGTGCGCGGCGGAGGTAATCCAATTAACGATTATTTCAGTTTGTGAGGGAAACGGAAGGCTTGTTTGCTTTAGCGTTATGCAGGCATACAGATAAACAAATTTATATTAAGATAAGTTGCAAATGTATATTTTTATTTAAATCAAACCAAACGAAAGTTAAAGAACAATGGCAGAAGCCCCTGCATAAAATACCTGATAATATTAAATAAATAAAATAAAACTAGTAGTTCTGTGAGAATAGTAGACCTCGCGAGCCTTTATAACTTTACAACCATGGAATAACCGATATTTTAATCGTTTTCCTGGCTTAGCAAAAGCCACTTGAGGGTTTTGAAACTATACTGTTGGGAAGAAAGTAGACAAGCCTACCGTCCTATCCTTTATGCATAAGCCCCACTGAAGTATACCCATCCTTACTAAACCCATTACCCACCCCTTACATTTGCTAGCTTATTCAATCTCTTTTCCTCCTCTATTCCTAAAAGAAGAAGTTTCATTGTACCTATTCTGGTGAGGCAATCTAAATCAAATGGCTCCAGGGCTATGTCCGCTAGTCGGCGAGAACGAGAGAGGACAACGTAGGAACATCTCACTGCTAACTCACGAGTTCCTAAATTGACAACCACCCTTGGCAATGTCAAACCCTGTGATTTGTGAAGGTCACTGCCCATGCTAATATAAGAGGGAATTGGGTTCTGGAACAAGTGATTGATATCATAATTTTGAATATTTATACCTTGACTTTGGCCATAAATTATACCAACTACAGCCATTCCTAAACATTGTTCTTGTGGTTGATCAAAACCATTAAAACATTGACTGAAACCTCCCTTTTTTGCCTTGAAATGCGTGGTATAGTTGGTTTTAGGTAATTTGCGCAGCAAAATAACGACTAAAGTTCAATCAAAGATTAGTAGGTAACTATTAAAAGTATGTATTTAATTACTTTTTTTATAATAGGATTCTATTCATACAAGATATCTTCTACTACCAAGCAAAGCAAGCAAGCAATTCAATACACGACATAATTGAACACAATTAACCGACCAAACAAATTAAACAAAATTTTAAACAAGCAAGACAACGAAAAGTCATACGATTCTAAAAAAAATCAAGTCAATCTTGTAAACTTATGAAAAAATAACCAGCGAGTTCTACGAGTTTAAAAATTTTTGTTGCGACATCTGTTGATTTTTTTGTGAACTATATGGTAGTGAATGTACGCAAATAATGATTGACAATTTTCTTCTTTTCTTAAAAATAGTTGTCAAGACATTGGCCTTGTAACTCGGAAGTCGCGGGGTTGATTCCCACGGGAGACATGCATTTTTAAGAAAGTTGTTTAGTAACCCGGACTAAATTCACCCTTAAATAGTTCCAGTTTATTTTGTAAGAAGATTCATATTGTATATCCGTCACGGCTCAGTCAGCTAGACTTCGCGAGTCACCCTAAACCCGTTCAAGTATAACGTATAAAAAAGTTGTTCAAATAAAAAAATTGCGTTCTATAATGGCAAGGAAAAAGTCTTAAGAGATTTTTGAAAATATTTTGAAATGGCGGATATGTGACAGTTTTAAAATTTTAAATCCCCATATTCCGCCATTTTGGAAAATTTCGAAAAACTGGCTCGACTAAAAAATTCTATTTAGTTGCTGAACCTGCTTATAAAATTTAATGAGAATCGGTTAAGAAATGCGACCTGTAGGCGAGAACAGACAGACAGACAGACAGACGGACAGATGGACAAAAGAATTTTTGTCTAATCTCGAAACTGAGACGCTTAGCTCGCTTCGCTCGCTCGGTCAATAATCGGCAGCGTCTTACCCCATACTATCCCAACCATATTAATATTCAACCGATTTTGCTAAAAATTTAATCTGGGCCTCTTACAATATATGTTTACATAAGTACATATTTAAAAAAAATATATTATTTATATATTTGGAGTTTTGAAACCGATCGTTTAGTCGATCAGTAGGAATATACCAACATGTGTTGTACTAATATGAGTAAGTCAATTATCGTGAAATAAAAAGCTGTTTACATAATATCCTTTATTGTTTTTGCAAAAAATATATACATTGAATCTATTCGGGACTTACTAAAATATGGAATAAATCTATAAAAACTATTTCGAATGAAAATCTATGGTACATTTCTGATGTATAGCTACACTACACTTGGAGCATTTCATAAAAGTATTTTTGTGGCAAAATCCACATCTAGTGGATTTACCTTGCCTTACAATGTGGTGGGCTTTTCCATCTAGCCTGATAGAGTCTGGAACCCGCTTTATAACAGCCAATGAGGACCTAGGCACAGAGAGCTTACTAACGGAGGCTTTGGGTTCTTCTCTTAGCAGAAAATATGTTTGCACAATGTATCTAGTAAAAGATAAGAGATCGTGTGAACTATTATTATTTTTAGCATCTGGAGATATTCTATAGAGTTGAAAAGCATTGTTGACACAAACATTTAGTGGGAACATGAGTAACTGCCAGTACCACCTCTTCAGCCTAATTGAAACTCGGTAGCAACCTACATTTTGATCCAGACGATCGACACCCCCCATATATTTATTATAGTTTACAAAGCACCTGGGTTGGTCGACATCTTTATGTTGCTTCTCACAGTAACGCTTCACCTTCCCTATAGGTTGTACACCACATTGCGTAGATGCAACCGTGACATTGTTATTGTCGTTATAGCGAACGAGAGTAATATCAGACGAAACATCCGTATATTGGTCATATGCACCCCTACGGGTTTTTTTCATTTCCTTCGCGTCTTTCAATGGCGCATGTTCAACTCTGTTTGCTCTTATAGTACCTGTAGCATCATGTCCCATTTTTTTTAGTTCATCCAGCAGTGGCAAGAAGGTAAAAAAGTTATCCATGTAGAAACTATAACTGCCAGGCGGTAATTTATCTACGAGGTCCAATACAACAGACGCGCCAACCCCAAGCTCTGGATAAGTATTACTAGTGCTTGCCCCTTGATATAACTCACCATAAATAAGATAGCCCAGACGAGTGCAAATAGACCAATTTTTGTATCCAAAACGGATTGGTTTCCCTTGTATATGCTGTTTCGCTCCATGTTTTCCATAATACGGAATCATCGATTCATCGATGCTCAAATTTTTGTCCCCAGGATAATATTTTAGCTATCTATGGTTGAGTAGACTCCAAAGAGGACGAACTTTCCCAAATTTATCATTTACTGGTAAACTATTATTATCAGCGACATGAAAGTAACAAAGCAAGTCTTCAAAACGGTTTCTAGACATAAGAGATGCAACTCCTTGAAAATTGCAATCAACTTGCTGTTCCCAATACATACGATACCTCGATACACTATTATATCCTGACAATAATAGTATTCCTATAAAATGCTTCATTTCGGTCAAAGAAACTCTAAAACCGTGTTTTCCTTTTTGAATTGCATTTTCTTTCGTTTCTGACCGCAACAGCTCAAAAACCTCGTCGTCAAAAAACAATTCAAAAAACTGGACTGGAGTTTCGATATCTTCAAGAAAACTGGGTATCGAATGTTCTTTCTCAGGTTTATCCGAAATATCGACTGCCCTCCATCGTCTTGATACAGTCACGCGTTTCTTTTTCGGCAAAGGTGGTTTATCTGACAATGTACTATGCAAAGGTGGTATAACTGACGATGTAGAAGGCAATGGTTCGAGAGGTAGATTTTCCAAGAAACCATCTTCCACCTCAACACCAGTTTCCGCGGCAACAGTGACCGTAAGTTCCGCTTCTGCCAACAGCTGGTGCTTCGATAAATTATTTATGTCAGCAGATTCCTCGTCACCACTATCTTCATCACTTTTGTCATAATTATCCGGGGGAGTAATATAAATATCAGCCGATAAAACATTTTTCTCATCTTCCAAATGTGAAATTATCTCATTAACTGACAAACTGTAACAATATAAAAAGGAAATAAATAAGCAAAATAATCATACTAGTGCATCAGTATACTATGGGGATATCATCCCACTGATCACTTTATAAAATCCTGATTTCCTATCCAAATGCAATTCATACTAGTTTTAATAAATAAGAATGGTATAATATACATGCCAATTAGTACAAAACCACAAAAAAAATACAATTACGTATAAACATAAAAAAATACTTACATTTTACGACGAGACATATTTTTGAAGGAAAATCTGTGTTTTGCCACTTTAATTTTACAAAAGTACGCGGGTATAGTGAAACGTCAAAAATACTATTTGACAGCTAAAAGGGTCAAGCTTACCAACATTTAAAAAGTAATAATAGGTGCGTTCTCAATACCGCGTAAAAAATAAAATGTCAACAGATCGAATACTCGATCATTAGGAAGATATAAATGAAAAAATATGGAAATAATAGTAGCGGTATATTATTATTACAATCAAGAACAATAATAATTTGAGATACATAAATGTACGAGATACTTGTATTTGCATTTAAACATTTGGAGGTTATGTGAATTTTATTTGTCTATTAATCTAAAAATATCGATATCCCAATGGATCTATTCATTAAATATTGTTGCGTGTTTGTTTGCTCTTTTTATTGGCATCGCTTATGAAATCATTGTAAATCTGGGATTACAGACCAAGTCTGATCTGTCACCCTTGGTTTACTTATAAATTCTAAAAACGGTATGTATGAATAACTACCTGCCTACTTATGATTTCTTTGGAATCTTATGATTGTTTAGTGGCTATTTGCCTTTATTCTTTACTATACTGCCAGACCCAAAAATTAAGAAACAGCAACTACTTATTTAAACCTACAAGTACCTCTAGGTACCTACCTGCTACAGTAGATAGATATTTAAGGGTAAAATAAAACGCTTATATATTTTCAATATTTATTGCATTCTTTAAGGATAAATAAAATAAGTATCTACTTACCAGTAGAGTATTTCTGAAACTTCTATAATTCACAGACACTAGGTAGACACTACCTATATATTATAAAAATTCAAGGAGATTTTAATTAGTACTTTTCGTAGTTACGTACTTACGTTTCGATGTTATAAGTTAGGAGTTCCTGCCATGAGTCTGACTTCTGGTCGTCCTTTTTATTACCTGGTTATTCGAAACATAATGCATTAGGTTTTGGCCCCGGAAAATGTCTTCTAGTCAACCGATAGTTCATATTATCCGACTTTTTCACTGAAAAACGTTTAAATCTGTTAATTATTACTTTCAATGATTTCCAAATAAAAATGTAACTTAAACCAGAGATATGGGATACTGAGACTTTTTTTTTTTTTTAATTTATGGCTTGACGCTACTGCGTATTTAGCCAGGAACAAGTTGATAAAACGTGGGAAATTCTTTTTTCCTAACAAGTTACAATCGAAGGTTGGTGTAGGCCTTTGATTGCTTTAAGGGAGCTTCTGGCGACAAATCTATACAAGTCCACTGGTTTTCATAGCCGATTGAGTGGCGGACGACGCCCACACAGTCCGCGAAACAAATATCACTACAGCCGTACTATGACTGTCCACTTTAACTATTTCACATTATTGTTCATGAGCATGAGCATTTATAACAGCAAACAACACCAATTTCATATTATAAGATCCACTAAAATCAATTTGCAAAATAATTTAAAGAAAACCCCAACCAAACACCTTGACTTCCCGCCAAAAACTCCGATACTGAGACTTAAACCATAAAAGTCATTGGAAAATTGACAGAAAGACATAAAATCAAATGTGACAGAAGTTTTGATTTAAGAAAAAAATATCTAAGGAGTTCGATTAACTTTTGAATAAAAACCATTGCGAATGTTGCTGTTAAACTCATTTTAAGCATTTATCGCCATTTTTAGGGTTCCGTACCCGAAGGGTGCAAACGGGACCCTATTACTGAGACTCCGCTGTCTGTCCGTCTGTCCGTCTGTCTGTCCGTCTGTCTGTCTGTCCGTCAGTCACAGGGCTCTATCTCTTGAACCGTAATAGCTAAACACTTGAAATTTTCACCGATTATGTATTACTGTGGCGGATATAACAACAAATAGTAAAAATAAAAAATAGTTAAAAATTAAAGGGGGTCGTCATACAAGAAACGTGTTTTTTTCAGCGTTTTTAACTTGATCTTCATATTGGCATTAACTAGATACTTGAAATTTTCACCAATTATGTATTACTATGACCACAATAACAACAAATACTAAAAATAAAATAAAGTTAAAAATTAAAGGGGGTCGTCATACAAGAAACGTGTTTCTTCAGCGTTTTAAAACATTGTACGGTGGTACGGAACCCTTCATGTACGAGTCCACCTCGCACTTGCCCGTTTATTTTTTTATAAACAGAATGCAAAGAAAGTCTAAAAGAAAGTCTCAAAAGTATGTATTTATACTGATTACGCGAAAAAAATTGACTAAATAAACTGTTGAAATTTGTATAAGTCTCGTTCTAAGACATATTTCTGCCAATTTTCTTAACAAGTAATCATCAAAAACAAAAAAACACGACTGCATTTGCCATTTTATGAGTGAATAGGACTTTCCTTGTTCCACAATCACAAATCTTGACCACTACCAGAACTAAGTTTTCACTAAAACTTGTCGACAATGTACTCGCTTTGTAAAAAGTTTGGCAGTCAGAGTTTGCCCCAAGTCCGAGTCCGCGGTGCGAGAGTAACTTCGCCCGCACTGGACAACCTGTCGCGTGTCGAGCGCGCGACGCTACGTGTAGGTCCAGGACAAGGCGGATCAGCTCATACACGGAATTCGTTTGCAAGTAAAAACTATTTTCAACAAGTTCTTTTAAAATACTCAACTGACTTTTGATCTTGACTTAGTGACTTGGTGGCCTAGAGAGTTACAATACAATATTTTTAACTTTATTGCACAAAAGAAAAATTATAAATACTCTATCAAACAAAGCATTTAAAAAGTTCTTAATTCATGTAGAAATATGTGGAAATTCGCCCGCTATTTTTTGTGATCCTTATTTATTTCAGCGCCCTTGGTGCATATTCTACTATTTAGTTATAATAGGGACCTACATTAATGGAAAATGACAAATGGAAAATAATTCATACTCCACCGACAAGAGCACAGCTAGAGCTAGATAGATACATGAATATGTTAATATGCATATTTTAAGGCAATTGACGTTTCACAATGTAATATGAAATGTAATCAACAGATCTTATACAACGTGTTAATGAAATAACGCAAAACCTCTCAGATGGTACTTCAGCCCATGAAACTGAACAACTTTTGTTCTACAACTTTCATTTTTTTTCATACAAACTGATCAGCTGATCGTGTCAATTTGTATGAATATCTGATATATATTTTTGGCGTTTTGGGAATGTTGTAGAACAAAAGTTGTTCAGTTTCATGGACTGAGTTACAACCCGAGAGGTTTTGCGTTATATCATTAACTTGTTGTATAGCTAGGAGGGAAAGTGGTAGGTAATGAGATAGTTTTGATTCAGCGCGGTCGCGAGTTACACCACAAAGGCCAAAGAGTTATAAACTGCTGTGCGCTCGCTCTTCTTCCGCGTTGTACTCAAATACATATGTTAAGGGGAGACCAGCTAAAGGGGGAACCCTTGTTTCTCAGTCAGAAAGTTCATAGAATTTCGATTCGCAGGAAATCTTTCATAGAATATTTTATTCTTATATTTTTATTTCTTGAAACATAATTTATAGAAACACAGTTCAATGAATTTTAAAATCTCATATTTCTATTGACCAAACTAATCATTGACCAAACTAACCATTGACCAAACTAACCATTGACCAAACTAACCATTGACCAAACTAAGCATTGAACAAACTAACCATTGACCAAACTAACCATTGACCAAACTAACCATTGACCAAACTAACCATTGACCAAACTAACCATTGACCAAACTGACCATTGACCAAACTAACCATTGACCAAACTAACCATTGACCAAACTAACCACTGACCAAACTAACCATTGACCAAACTAATCATTGACCAAACTAATCAAACAGTAGAATATGTTTAAAGATCTTACATAAACATGGACAACATTTTTCAAAACAAACTTTATAAATTCTGACAACTGACTTCCATCATTTTGATTCGAATCCTCGCGTTGTTGTCTTTGACATTATTAAGGCGCCATCAGTTCAGAGCCAAGAGCATTTTGGGTCGATAGAAAAAAAATCTGAATTACCATGGCCAAAGGAGCATACAATAGTAAAAAAAACTTTTCACAGCAAATATATCCAGAAAAATACGCAAACGCCTTATAAAAACGTATATCTGGAGCATAGCACTTTACGGATGCGAAACATGGATATCGAATAAAAAAGATAGTAACAGGCAGCTTTCGAGATGTGGTGCTGGAGGAGAATGGAAAAGATCAGTTGGACGGGAAGGAAAACCAATGAGGAAGTAGTAGAAATAGTAGGAGAGAAAAGAAGACTGCTGGGCGAAATAGAAAATAGGAGAGGGAAAATGATTGGTCACTTAATACGACATGACTCCTTATTTAAAAACATACTAGAAGGAAAGATAAAAGGTAGAAGAGGTCCAGGACGACCAAGAAAGAGCTATGTAGACCAACTGAAAGAAAAAGCAGGGGTCATGTAGTATCAAGCACTAAAAAGTAAGGCAGAGAACCGAGAAGTTTGGCGCATACTCCACCCACAAGACCCACTAAGCTCTGAAATAAGGAGAAGAAAGAAGAAGAAGAAAAAAATCACAACATCCTCTAAATTTGCCTAAATTTACCTTTATAATACATATTACTATTTTATACAATCACCTTTTTATATGCAAATCATACCAAAAAATGTATTATCTAAATATCTATTCGTTTGGGCTAAAAAAAAATTATAAATATAATACAAAAAAAACAGTGAAATATTCGTCTAGAGCGAAAAAAGGCCCGGAGCCGCGCTTTTTCATAAAGTAAAATATTGTATGCAACTGTTCATAATTAGGTATTAAAACACTCATGTGATACTGTTATCAGTATCACACTCGGCTTCTCCTCGTGTAATAAACCCATATTCGTGTTTGAATACCCCTTATTGTACCACAGTTGCATAAATAACTATTAAGTTTTAAGTTTATTAGTTGACGTCTTTGGAGAAAACGTGCAGTGCAGATTGTTGCCGCTTCTTCTGCACTTGCGCCAAGGAAGCAGTATAAACCTAGCTGTAAGTAACGATTTGGCGTCAACATTTATGCAAAACAAATGACTATTATTAAGAGATATTATAAATATCCTATGATAGTACTCGTAAAGATATTTTCAATTTGAATAAAAGTTGTTGTTGTATATTATTCTTTATTGTACAAAAAAAATATTTTACAAACATAAAAGACCAAAAATATATACAATGGCGGACTTATCCCATATATGGATCTCTTCCAGTCAACCAAGTATCAGCGAATGGAAAATAAAAAATAAACATAATGGGCAAAAATCAAAGCGTACAAGAACAATAGAAACTAGTGTTTCCTTTTAATCAAAAACATATTACATATACCAATAATACATAAACTAAATAATAAAGTAATATACCTAAATATCACCAACTAAAATAAATAAAATACATAGAATACAATATTATTAGCTCAAGGTGTCTGAGGATTCTTCGTAAAATCCTCTAAGTCTAACTTTGAAGGAATCAAGAGAGGCGCAATTTTCACATCTACAAAGTATTGTGAGCTATGAACCCATCTCGCCTTAAGACAAGAAACCATATATCTCTTTTTCAAATAGAATTTCTTTCTGTCTTAGCTCCAGTTATGTCGACAAAAAGGTGAGAAAATATGCGGCTTTATGTTAGTCCAAAGTGACACGACCCCTCCAGTCGATAGGTGTATTTGGATTTCGACTTGCTAGTGCAGAAGAATCTGTAACAAACTGGCACTATATAGACTCATATCTGTCGCATGTACACGTCATGTATGATGCATACTGCTCGAATACGAATCAATTGAATGTTGTCGTGCCATCTGCATTGCGGGCGATAAATCTGCAGTCCGCGACACGACGCGACGCGATCCGATATCGGCTGTATGATGAACCACTTGCGTGTTTTATTACCTACAGACGGAACACTGACGTATAAAGAGAGGTGAACACTTTCAGATCCAAGCATAAACAGATTAAGTACCGCTATTTTGAAGTTAACAATCGCGTAGTGCGGTTGACTGACTGGGATCTGTAATTTTGATTGATGATATTTTTAAGTCCCTGGTTTTCAAAATTTAGGTGGTTTGTTAAAAATTTTAAATATACCTATTTTCCAACAATATGAATGAAATCCATCAAATCCATTAGATTTATGATACATTTCTTCATGCTAATACCTATAACTAAGAACAGATATAGGTACCGCTATTTGTTAATTTATATATATATATATATATATATATTAAAAGGAAACAAGCAAATTAAACTAAAAACCGAGTAATTTTTATGCATATAATGCAAGTTTTCATGAAAATTGCGTCACTCGCTGCTCGTGTAAATTTTGACAAGCGACAAGGTTCAACCGCTCAACTTTGCGAAAAGCGGTCCATTCCCAACAATTACGGAGTTTTATGCAGCGACCGACCGACGGGTGCGTTTAGCGGCGGGCGGCGGCGGCTGTTTGCGGGAGACCGGTGGACGCGGCGCGAGGACGAACTGGAGCTGTAAGTATTTCACAGCTGGTGTAATCGATTCGAGTGACCACATTAATTGGGTGTAAGGCTGTGCCGTCGTGAACTTGCGGCAACGCTGCTGGCGGCAATGCGACGCCTAATTGGACCTGCATCTATGCTGCTGTATTCAATATACTCGTAGTTAAGACACCACGGTGCACGGATATTTCGCTGTGAATAGTAAAGCAAATGACCTTGCTTGTTTGACCGCTATTTATATATTTATTATTACCTGTGACCCCCCCTTGCCCAAAAACGCCCCCTGTCGCCCCTTTGTATCTGGCGCCCTGGGCGGTCGCCCAACCGCGCCCTACCCTAACGCCGCTACTGCAAGTTAAGCAACCCCGGGTGTGGTCCGTACTTGGATGGGTGACCACAAGTGGTACAAAAATTTCTCGAGCTCCTCCGTGCTTCGGAAAGCACGTAAAAGCCGTTGGTCTCGGCTGTCATTGTATGGCAGTCGTCAAGCTTTGTCTGATGCCTTAAGGCAGCTTGAAAAATCTAACACCAGTGTTGGCCACTTACATACACGAAAAATAAACATTATCAATTTTTTTTAAATCAAATATACAACAACTCGAAATTATCACATTGTGACTTTTTCCATCAAATATATCACAATACTCGTAGGTTACTAGCAAACCTAGCATACATATACACAGAGAAACGTGCACGAGCTGGCAACAACGTCGCGTTTATAAACGCTGCACAGATCGGCAACGCCGCGCCGCCGTATGCTTTTGCGCCTGATAGTTTTTGCAAGCAAATATAGTTCTGACATTTTCATGTTTGCAGTAGGCACAAATATATTTTTCTAAATTATTCAATTGTTTGATTACTTTTTCCAACTATTGGAATCTTAGGCAATAGACACAAACTTAAGTCACAAATATATCCAGTATAGGTTTAAAATGGATTTGTAATAGTGATAAAAAATTTGCCCAAAAAACAACAAATCGACGCTTTTTAAATTATTTCTGGATGTAAATAGAAACTAAAAGCAAGCATTTTCAATCGTAAAGCAACACTTTAGGATATCCTATACAGTATATAAATATTTCAAAACTTCACGTTCTATATTTAAGCCAAAAAATTTGCCCAAAATCACTTCGTTTACACGGTTTCTCTTATGTCTTCACCTACAGTTTTGAAAATTTGTACATCAACGTTGCGAGTAAATATATTTTATTTAACACAAAAACTATATATATATATTAAATTTCTAAAAACTAATATAAAGATAAATTTTACTCACCAAAATACATTACCTACTAATATTTACAAATAAAAAAACCGGCCAAGTGCGAGTCGGACTCGCGCACCGAGGGTTCCGTACAAACCTGCAAGGTTTAGTATTTGGTATGAATTTCAATTTAATACCTCTACGCGTTTATGAGGAAATGGGTAGTAAGTTTAAAATTATTAAAAAAATATATATTATGTGATGTAACTAAAAATTTATGGTTTTCGTAATTTTTCCTTTATCTATGCTATAAGACGTTGCTTCGTACCAAATTTCAAGATTCTGAGTTCACGGGAAGCACCCTGTAGGTTTTGATTCCCAAGTGTCGAAAATTTGCGGCATAAACGGCTGTATCTTTTGATTGCGTTGGCTTAGAAGTTTGATTTTTTCACAGCTTCAAGGGACAGTAGACCTGAGTAATTGATATAAATTTCAGCTTCATACCTCCACGCGTTCCTGAGAAAAAGGGTCTTGACAGACGGACGGACGGACGGACAGACGGACAACAAAGTGATCCTATAAGGGTTCCGTTTTTTCCTTTTGAGGTACGGAACCCTAAAAAAGCAGCGAAGTGCGAGTCGGACTTGCCCATGAAGGGTTTCGTAGCAGCAAGTAACATTTTACGATTTATGACTTGATAAAAAATAACTATCTATGATACCGAAACTGCTATAGTTTCAATTGAAAGTACATACTTTAAGGTATATACCAATTTCTTTTCAGAATTATTTTAGTAATTTTTAAAAAGTTACGGTGGGGGGACACCTCAAATTTTAACTTTGTATTAGATTACCTCAAGTCTGGGGGGTCTGATCTACATAGTTTTAAAGCAGTTTTTGTTGCATTTTAAAAGATCTTTTCAACGATACCCCACACGTTGGGGTTAGACCAATTTAATTTTTTAAATTCACTTTTCGTTGTATGGGAGGGGGGCTGAAAAAAAATCTTTTGTTCATAATTTTAAAAACCAACTTTTGGAACTTCAATATCTATCTCTCCACCAATTTACGTGACAATCGGTGCAGTAGCGGCGGAGTACGAGCCCGGACGGACAGACGGACGGACGGATGGATATGACGAAACTATAAAGGTTCCTTGCGGACTACGGAACCCTAAAAAAGGCCGGGTAGTTCTTTACCCTGCGGTACCGTGTCCAGAAGACTAAACTATTTATCAGTACCTAAAAGGAGTCAATATTCGTACTCATTCTTTTCTATCTACTGTTGGTAGAGCAAAGTACTCAATTTGCCAGCTCACAGTCATTCCTACTCGACCCGCCGCTGTCGTGTGTAAGCAACATTCTCCATCACCGGCTGCAACAGCCGAGTGCAGCAATATTCGTTTCGCCAGACGCTGCCGGCCGAGCTCATTATGCCGGCACTCCGAGGCTTGTTCCCGGAATCAGCCGAGCACTGTGTATCTACAACTGCCCTGGAGTGCACCAGTATTGGGGTGGTGTGAGCTCAAACATTTTCGTGAATTCGTCGATGTAGACGTATAGTTACTGAACGAGCGAGCGATGCGGGAGAATCCGGCTTTTGAAAGTCTCCGAGTTCGACTCTGACTTTGAGCATGTGGAGTTCGTAAGAACTTCGGTTTAATATACTTAATAGTTTATTTAAAATTTTAATGACTAAAAATGCTACAATAACAATATATTAAAAGCATTCTCTTCAACGCGACGCGGCCTTAAGATGTGAAAGATATGTACTTGGTATTTATTAAACAGAGACATAGACAGAGATTAAATAATTAACAAAGCAATTAAGAAAAGGTCCGATTGTTCTCATATTTTTGTGTTTTTTCGTTGAACTATTCTCTTTTTTCAACATATCATTTACTTCAAATTGTGTTTTACTCCGTTTTACTACATATTACTATATACGCTGTTGATCTACTCAGTATATTACAGCAAAAACCATTGCTTTAACTAAATAATTGGTCAAAGAATACATGATATACATTTATAGTTTGTGTAGGTAACGTCAAACACTTATCAATCAACAATCAAGTTACCCGTCGCTAGAAAATGAACTTATCACCTTTGGAATGTACCATGCTCAATCGACGTCAACCGATAGAACCGTCAACCGAAGGTCCTTGAGTATTTACCGGAATCAAATGTGCCACAATTTAGTTTGGCGTAGACAATTTAGGTTGCAAACGGCAATTTGGTTTTGCATATCGCATCGCTGCTCCCGACTGGGAAATGATTGATTGTGAATGAAAGCTTGTGCATTGGCCGTTGTTTAGACACGGCTTTAGAGGTGGTAGGAATCTGTTTGTGCCATGCTGGTGATTCTATCTAGGTAACGTTTGCAGTACCTATAAATATAACATTTGATCAATTAAAACCATAATTTTCTAATGTCGCCAAATGTTTACCCTGAAACTGATATTAACCTAGGAGTTTGCTTTTCTTTGACGACATTTGTTGACATTTGTTGATCACATTGTTAACATTTGTAAAATCGCGTTTAAGAATCTTGGGTTTATTTTACGGCAGGCAAGTGAATTTAAAACTACCACGGCGGCACGAGTTCTTTATAACACGCTTGTGAGAAGTAGACTAGAAAACGGAGCTATAATTAGGAACCCGCATGAAATGAAATACTGCTTGTATTATAGGTCGAAAGGATTCAAAACAAGTTTATCCGATTCCTGTACCTTAAACAGTATGGAGTGTACCCCTTATTCCCACTAAAGTACCCTACGGCGTTTATACTAGGAATGGTGGGTTACTTCAGCTTAGAGGTTAGGCGAAATATCGCGACATTAAAACTTATTTTTAAAATCTATAACGGTGCTAACTGCAATCGCCAAATACTCGTGAGATTGAAAATGTCAGTGCCGGATGATATCATTTTTAGACGACGAAAGCCACCTTTTTTCGAGGTGCCTTCTTCACGCACGAATTTATATAAGTTCGCTCCTGTGCCCAGAGCCTTGAGTTTGCTCAATTCTCTTGGTCAGAAGTGTGTTGACATTGACGTGCTTGACTGTTCGCTGGGGAAATTCACAAATGAGGCATATAAACATATACCTTCTTTGTTATATGGTCTATAGCTATGTTGCATTAGGGAAAGCCTGTAAAAACGAGCTGTATTGGAAATAAATAAATAAAAATAAAATAAAATAAATTTCAAAATTTATTATATCGCCCACAGGGCTCTGAATAGGGACGTGTCGGAGGAAAAAGGAGAGGCCTTTGCCCAGCAGTGGATACAATAGGATACAATATTACATTACCTTTTTAATAGCCTATTTCAGAGTCCTGCTACTAGACCAAGGCCTCCCCTTTCTGCTTCCAATCAGTCCTGTCAAGGACAATAGTTTTCCACTCGCCCATGGGCTTGTCCAAGTCATCACGCCACCTTCTCGAGGCAGACATCATCCATTACAGGATAAAAAAATTCGTCCACAAAAACGTGAAATTCCGATCCGATGCTCCAGCTATTTAAGAACATACATAAGTAAAAAAACGAATTGTCCAGACTGGATTCAGAAAAAATAAAAACACAGAACTAAAAAGTACTCTATCTACAATATAACACTCTATAAATATAAAAATACCAACTGAAAAAAAAACGAACTATGATAAAATACTATATGTCAGTCGTATATTGAGTATAATGCGCGTCTTTCTAGTAATATTATAGAGATAATTTAGAAACAAATAAGTAACTTTGTTAGAAGTGTGGCCGTTATTCTGAGCGTAATATGAAATTTGATTGTTGTGTACTTGTGTACTTGTGTACGCGACTAGAATAGGAATTCAAATTGATTGGAAAAAAAGTGGCTGTGACATACGGACGGACAGACAGACAGACATGACGAATCCCATAAGGGTTCCGTTTTTTGTCATTTGACTACGGAGTCCAGTGCTGCCCCTATTTAACCCTTTCACCGCGAGACTTTATATCAGTTGTCGTGCTCCCAGCGCGAGGAATTGTGAATATCCATAGTTTTTGGTCGGATAAATCCAACGTTCTGCGATCAGATTGCAGACGTTCTGAAAAAGGGAGAGGTAAGAAGTACCCGTAACCGAAGGGCATGTATGAGGAGGTTGATGAGTGTAGGTGAAGCGAAAGAGGTCTGTCAGGATCGTAGCAAGTGGAGGTCTATAGTCTCTGACTACCCCTGTGGGAAACAGGCGTGATAGTATGTATGTATGTATAAATCCGACGCTCGCGAAATGGGCACGAAAATGTTTGTCGGATTAATCCGACGTTCGCGGTTAAAGGGTTAAAATAAATCATTTCAAAGAAAACGGAGACGCCATTAAAAATTTTGCTACTATATACCAATTCCTAGATAACCCTTCAAAGTATTTTATGAACAACTGTTTACAGTTTAAAGTGCTAACGTTAACGGTAACGTTACTACGCACATTAGCCAAAAGTGGCCGTTTTGCGCAAATGTGCGTAGTAAGCTTAACGTTCTCACTTTAAGCTGTAAACAGTAGTTCATAAAATACTTTGAAGGGTTATCTAGGAATTGGTAGTAGCAAAATTTTGAATGGTGTCTCCGTTTTTTTTGAAATGATTTATTTTAAATGTGGGCAGCACTGGAGCCCGGAAAATTCAGGTACGGCCTTATATTAAACATACAGTCGGAAACACACACTGGCATCACCTATGCTTTTAAATCCATTTTAACGCTATATTTTTTTAGGATTATTCGAATAACAAAGCCTACTTTCAGAACGACTAATAGACATCCTTGACATCTGTATAGCGTTCAAAACTGCACCAAACAGGTTTTATGAAGCCAGGTGCCTCCAGGAGCGCAATTTTCATCTTATTAACAAAATCTATTTTTATATACTATCTAGTCTAAAATGAACATTGACTTAGTTTTACTGGTAATTACGAGTATTAGTAAGTATATGTATGTCCATCGACACTTTTAATAATATCTTTATTCATTAATTTGATGGTTCTCTGTTCATGTGTCTTTAATTGTTAATTTTATGACTATAATTTTAACTGTAACAATGGACACAGTAAATTATTTTTACACGCTGGCAAGCAATTTAATTAAAGAGCAATTTGTAGCCGTTCGCATATCGAGTAATGAGGGAAATCATCTCGTAGATCACGACAAACGAGCAATTTACAATTAAAATTGTTAAATCTTTTAAATTTAATGATACCAATAAACCAATTAGTGCGTAAGGCTGTACACAAATTATATTGAGTACAGATGTTTAGATTTTTTACAATGTGCTCTGTCCATTCATACATACACAATATGCTCTGTCCATTCATACATACACAATGTGCTCTGTCCATTCATATATACACAACACATACCTAATCCGGATGGTGTTTCTCTCTTCCATACAGAATGCTAATATACTTCACGGTCTATCAGCAATAATCTGGGCTAGTCCCAGTAGACCTACAAAGTTAGTTAACAAGTTTAACCCAAACCACCCCGAAAAGAATACGTGAAGGGTAAGAAATGAAGGCCTGCTCACCTGCAGGGTTGGTCCAAGTCAGCCGCAATCCTTCTGTAGCCGCACTTACACTTCACTATATAATTATGAAACGCGACGCGGGCCTAGCTCGTTTTATGGTAGCAAGCGGAATAGCTAATGTTTTTTCGGAGCGTAGAAGAGATTAGCGTAGAGAGTTAGAACACACACTGTTTTATTTACTAAAGCGAATAATTATTGCGTGGCGTTGAGCGACATGAAAAACTACACACTGACTTTTCTTCATCTTGTCAGCGAGCAGACGATACATGAGATGATGATAATGTAAGGTGGAAATATTGTGAAACGTATGAATGCGCGTTATGGCACGGACATTTACTTTTTACCAAATATTTTATCTGATTTCATCAAAGGTTAAATAATTAACTTAAATTTGAAATAGCTGAGACAAATAAAATTACAAAGATCACCTCATGTAAGCCATATCTGGTGGTCCTGTATTTTGTATGTCCGGGCCGCGGGACGTCGGGAGGGCAGCTCCCAAATGACGAATGTTTAATTTCAGAGCAATGTTTTCCGTAACAACTCATTTCGGCAATCAACCGATCACATTCGAGGCCGGTTGGAGCAATTTTTGGCACCGCCGGACGGAAATATGTAAATTGGCAGAACCTGGAACAGGGCTGGCAAGAAGATAACCAGTTGATTACATTAAGTCTTCACTCTTTTTTGGAAGAAAGTGATCTCTTATTGTTGAAGTCGGTGGAAACCTGAACATTCTTCTTGTAGAGATAAACTTAACCTTAAGGCACATTTACACAGTGCAAGTGTCTTGTCTATTGCAAACAACGTGATTGAAGCAATAGATGAATTGTATGATTAACGTTTTGTTTAGACCAAACAAAACAAGTCAACTATTGCTATAAATTGTATGCAACAGGTTGCTGTGTGTAGATAGGCCTTTATTGTATAGATCTATACTTTTATATCTCATATAAAAAAGGCATACAGTACAGATCCATAATACGTGCGTGCAGAGATAGAAAATATACAGTGGCGCTGTAGGGACCGACTACAGAAATTTCAAAATAAGGTATGGGGAAAATACTTCTAGTTTAATTTCTACTCTTGCCTTAGTTAGGAGGCCTATAGAGCACAATAATTCAAGAAATAACTCTTTACAAAGTAAGAAATTCAGTACAAGTTGCATAAATGAACGTATATTTTATGCCCAAAGTATTGATTTATTTGATCAAACTCACATTTAGAGTGTTTTCACAATAGGTACATTCCTCACTACTCAAGTGGCTCCCAATTTGACTTCGACGTGATTGGCATATCCTTTCCTTACTGTATTCCATCCTATTCAATCCTGCTTATCCTAGATATCTTAGAGATAAATTTAACCTCCGTCTTATAATGCCACCCCACAATACTTAATTTTTTTTCTAACTCATTATCAGTCCAAGCTGTTCGTCTGTGGAACTCGTTGCCGGTGTTTATTCGAAAAGCACGAACTCTCCCTAGTTTCAAAAGTCAAGTAAAGTCTCACTTTATTTCTTAGTACTGATATTAGTGTTTTCATCGTTTTGAGTATTATGTACCTAATTATTTTGTGTATGTGTCACTACACTTTCATAAGATACGTGTTATGTATGTAAGGATATATAGGTATGTATGTATTTTTTGTATGTATGTATAAATATATAAATGTATATATGTAAGTTTATTGCATGTATTTATGTACTTCTGCGTCATACCCACTTCACAACTTGAAGTCCTACTAGCGTGGTTGCCTGTAAGAAATTGCTTTTGTGATAAGGCCGCCATTGTACATACCATATTGTTAACATTATTTACTCTTATGTATTCTTGGTGCAATAAAGAGATTTTATGATTATTATTATTCCTCTGCAAGTATTACTTGATGGACAGCCCTGCCTCGTTTCTGCCCCGTTCAACAAATGAACTGAAATATTTTAATTGGTATCGGAACAACGGCGTTCCAAAGTCGTTCCGTTTTATCCTCATGAAGAAGTCCTCAGACGGATCTTAAGACACGTCACACTTTAAAGGGGCGGCAATTAAAACTTGTTAAGATTTTACGCTCCACTAGGTATTTACGTTCAGTGTTTCAAAGTGTTGTTCGAGAACAATGTTCAAACTAAGATATTATATCTTGTTGTCAGATTTGAACATTGCTTTAAGTTGTATTATTTTAGATAGGAAGATTGTTTTTACTTCAAGCAGGTTGTATATTGCAACTCTCTTAAAAAATTCAAGTGTAAGTCAAAGGCAAATGTAAAAACATAACATAATAAAGTATATAATAAGTATAAAAATGTGTTTTTGAATAACTCGTATAATACTTTTATCAAAAGTATATACCTTCGATATTTGCAGTTTTGTAATAACATTATTTAAATTAAAAAAAATAGTTTCATCAAGTCATCATCATCCAAACGTCTTCCCGGTTGCATCGTCAGCGGTTACGCTTCAGAGCCCGGGGTCCGCTACCTAACCTAGGTGATTTGACGAGGTTACTAGTTTTTACACAGAGCGACTGCCGTTTGACCTCCACAACCCAAAGGGTAGACCAGAACCAATCCTAGGGACAGGTACAAATGCTAGATGGCGTTTGCAACCAACAGCTTCACGTGCCTTCCGAAGCACGGAATCATCTTTCTTCTTTCTTTTCGGATAATCAGTGATTCAGGCCTGCAATATCCTAACCAGACTGGAAACAACTTTTCACAAAGTATGCTTCCCAGTGGGATTAAACCCACAACCTCCGGATCACAAGGCAAACGCCTTGACCACTGGACCACGGAAGGAGTTCAAATCTGCAGTTTATTAGTCTATCTAGTTTTACAATATCTTTTACGCCTTAAGACTTTTTGATCATCAAAAAATAAATAATTAAATTTTTAACAATAAAAAAACAACCGACTTCAATTTTTTTTAGGATTTTCTTCCATAACTCCAAAGTTCCTTATCATATCTTCACTAAATTAAAATGGGACCAACTTCGTAGTATAGGCTTTCAAATAAAAAAAGAATCGATCGATTTCGAAAATCGAAAATCTAAAAAAAGACGAAGGTATCGCGTAACAAACATACATTGAAAAAAACATACAGTCAAATTGATAACCTGCTCGTTTTTTGAAGTCGGTTAAAAATAAGCCTTTATTGCTGCTAATTTAAACATTTTGATAGTATAATTATTTTTAAAAGGTTGAAAATAGAGGTTTGAAGGAAGGAAAACTTAAACTACTCGTATACTAATATTTTCGGCATTCGGTTGATCTCCCCTTTTAACAGCTTGTCTTTCGACAAAGGCCTCCTCTAAGGTTTTCAACTTGTCCCTTACCCTTGCTATCGTAGCCATTCCTTTCTTAAAATCATCTTCCCATCGCTTTAACTGTCTTCCCCTACTTCTTTTGCTTTCTCTAGGGTATCATTCAGTAATTATTTAAGTCTATTTATCTGTCTTTTCTCTCAGCATGTATCCCGCTCAGCGCCATTTCAATTTCCTGAATTTGAGCTTTAACTTAGTCCTTCCTTTTATTCATTTTAATTGAATCCTATCTCTTCTCCTGACGCCCAATACGCTTCTTTCTATTCCATTCTGGCATACGTTGATTTTATTTGTTGTTGATCAGTTAGGGCCCAAGTTTAACAGCATACGTCAGACACGGCAGTATACAAGTATTTGATAATGAAATCTGCATCAAATATATGCATATTTATCTATTCAAAAATCCTGACTAAAAACTTATACAATTTTTCACAGATTTCTTAAATACAGTGACACAAGTATCTGGCCCTGTTGCAAATAATATGTATGCAAATTTAGGTACAAAGGAGCAAAATCATTGTTATTATATCAACACCGGGCTGTCATAAACTACTACCTGAACCCACGATACTACGACCTTAAACTAAACACATTAATTGGATGACCTCATCAAACACGGGAAACAAAACAATAAAGCACTTTATCTTAACTGCACACTATCGAACACCGTGTTACGTTGTGGCTGTGGACGGTGGAGTCATATTCACAAACACAGTCGACTTTGTAGCTGTGGACGGTGGAGTCATATTCACAAAAACAGTCGACTATGTAGTTGTGGACGGTGGAGTCATATTCACAAACACAGTCGACTATGTCTACAACCATCAAGGCAGTGCCCTATAGGCAGTCCGGTCGACGGGCGAGCGGTTTCGCTGCCTCATTCGGTTTATTTAAACTCGCCAACAATTCGAATTGAAGTTGACGAACTCTCGGCAAAAAGGCTAATCTAGTGGCTCCATCAAATGTAAATTGGAGGACAAAAACGCTGCTTAGACGACAAACAGACGCAGCGATGAATAGATTACTCCGACCCGCGGGTCAATATTTGAACGAGATAATTGTCAAAGTTGAGGCCCGCCCCGCCCCGACGCTGCTAAACTTCCCTTTGTCACGATTTCGATGTGTATTGTACTTTAACTGAGTTTTATTGTCTGTGTGTGACTTGTTTAAATGTTTTACAACCTTCTTGAGCTTGTTTGTTAACGAACTCGAGAAATTCGAGTCGAGTCGAGATACAACGTATACATTTCATTTATTTTATCAACTCAACATGACAATTAATGTTACGAAATGTGAATTGGCTTTAAAATTAGTTTTATTATCAAATAAAACAGCGTTTCATTTGTCAGTAGTGTGGTTCCACTCAACGAGCCAGCTCGGTAGATAAGCGTCGTCACTGGAGTGCCTGCCTCGCCTCGCCTCGCTCGCGGCCGTCCGCTTTGTTGCCACAAATTGCCGACAGCCGTAATCCCGCCAGAGCTAACCTCTGTTAAAATTGTCTTCTTTGTAATAACGATCGTCTACATCAAATAATAATGTTATTCACTGCTTGTTTGAATCTCAGCTTGAAAGGGATATCATGGAGTATTACAGTTATGATAACGATAAAAGGAAACATAAATTGAAATGTTATGAAACAAGTTAGGTATATTACTAAAAGGATAACTTTATTAGGTGAAGTTAGAATAGTTAGAAAAGTTAAATGACCTTGAAGTGGCGCCCTCATTTAAAATAAATTGTTAACTCATAAATGTGGTGAAAATTTTCATGTTTTTCAATGTTAGGCACTAGATAGCCCTTTAAATTATTTTATGAACCACCGTTGAAAGTATTTACATTAGACTGTCTAGCTTTAAAACTTGCCTCCGCCAAAAGTGGCCACTTTTGGCAAGTTTTAAAGTTAGACGGATCACCAATAATAGTTTCAATGGCAGTTCACAATAGTATTTTATGCAACAGTATATCTTATCGTATTCTGTATAACCCAAAGGTTGACTGGTAGACAACGCTTTTAGCGTTAAGTTCGCCTATTGTTCTGTACAATTTGTATTTGATGGACAATAAAGATTACATTAAAAAAAACGAGTTATTCTGTGAGCATAGCGAACACCTTAAGAAAGGCGCCACGAGTTGTAATTAATAACTTGCTGTGTTAGATAATAATTTGTTGTGGTAGAGCCACGCTACCGGCAAAACTCTGTTTTGCTAGTAGCATGAATGGGCTGGCTCGTCCGGGGAAGTACCACACTCTCACAGAAAATCGACGTCTGAGTAGTAGCTTTAACGCTTTTATGCTGCGTTCGGTGAGTGAGAGAGCCGGAGCCCCCTCTCCCTCCCCCCTCTGGGAAGAGCCCTGAAAGGCCGGTAACGCTCTTGTTACACCCCTAGTGTTGCAGTTGTCCATGGGCAGCGGTGATCACTTACCATCTGGTGACCCGCTTGTTCGTTTGCCGCCCTATGACTAAAAAAATAAAAATTTTTGACGTACTTATACAACGTTGTGCTTTTTTGAGGAATAGAGCATTATAGACTATTGTGAAATCATATTATCTCTGTTCTTATATTATTGTTTGTGACCATGTAAAAGACAGATAAAAGTACAGGAGTAGAAAAAAATACTTAAAGGGCTATCTACTGTCTAATATTAAGAAATATGGAAATTTTTACCATATTTACGAGTTAACAATTTATTTTAAATGACCACTTCTGCTTGCTACAAGATAAAATAATTTACATATTTACAGATATAGAAAAATTTTATAACACTTTTTCTGATCATTCTCACTCAGTAAGTTAATCGCTTCTTGAGGGTATTGTGATTAATTGCTATCTTTTTATACAGGGATTCACACAGATATACCGTAACCGGACCTGATGCTATACCGCCTATATTTTTCAAAAATTGCGCTGCACAGTTAGTGGAGCCATTGCATTTTATCTTTAATAAGTCGCTTTCTGCTGGTGTTTTTCCATCCAAATGGAAAGTCGCACATGTAACACCAGTCCACAAGAAGGGCGATGTCGCTAATGTTGCAAACTACAGGCAAATTTCAATACTGTCTTTCATAGGTATGTTTTTCGAATCGATGGTTCAAAAACATCTATTTTTTCATCTCAAGTCCTTATTTGATGAACACCAACATGGGTTTCTACCTGGTCGATCGACAATTTCCAATCTGTTAGGATACGCAGATGATATAATCACTGCAATTGAGGATGGCAACGAGGTTCACGCCGTATATACTGACTTTTCTAGAGCGTTCGATGTGGTTGGTCATGACGTTCTTGTGCAGAGACTAGCTCATGCCGGTATATGCGGATCTTTGCTAAGATGGTGTGAGTCATATTTAAGAAATCGTTCGCAACTAGTCATCGTTCGTGTCTTTAAATCTCCAGCTAATGAGGTAGCGTCAGGCGTTCCTCAAGGTTCTCATCTTGGCCCTCTCTTCTTCTTGTTATTTGTAAATGATCTTTGTGCTGATTTAGCCTCTGATCACAGGATGTTTGCTGATGATTTAAAGATTTACCGAATAATCAAGTCGGACAACGATGTTGATACGCTACAAAAAGATTTAGACAAAATCAGCTCGTGGTGCCAAACAAATGGAATGATCTTAAACCCCACAAAATGTTCTTTTATCAAATTTTCTCGGAAATTAGAATCGTCTAAAATAAATACTTATAAAATTGCCGGTACTCCGCTTCAAGAACTGATAGTATTCGCGATCTGGGAGTTTTAATGGATCAAAAACTAGATTTCAGAGAACACATTGAATACATTGTAAAGAAAGCCTCAAAATTAGCCGGTTTTGTCATGCGCCAAACAAAAATTTTCAAAGAACCTGAAATCCCCATTATGCTCTTCAATTGTTATGTGCGAAGCTTGATTGAATATTGCAGTCCCGTTTGGAATCCATCCTATGCCATTCACATCAAGAGGATTGAAGGCATACAAAAAAGATTTGTATATCATCTTACCTTTTCTTTTAATAACTGTCGGAACCTAGCATCCTACGAATCTAGACTTAACCATTTCAAAATTGTCCCTCTAGAACGTAGGCGACAGGCTGCTGATATAATATTCTTGCTTAAGATTATTCAAGGCAAAATTGACAGCCCTGATCTGCTCCGAAGATTTACCTTATCTGTTCCGAGATCATGCAGTCGCTTACATAACAGAGTCACTTTTAATTTGCCCATCTGTCGAACGAATTACCGCTAGCATTCTTCGTTGAATCGCATGAGTGCAAACTACAATAATATATGTAATGAAATTGATATCTTTGGTGCATCGGCCAATATGATTAAAAAATTCTTTTATGATTAATTAATTTTTACACAAGCATGCAATCCCAATTTAAAGTTTAATTATTTATGTAACTTTTTATTTAATATAATTTAAAACCTTATTTAATTTTGCAATGTAATTTAATTTATGACTTGAATAATTTTATAATTAACTGTAATGTAATGTAATTTTCAATTTAAAACGACTGAGAGCTGTTTATCAAATGTGCATGCTGTGTTCGCTCCAAGTAGGTTGGCAACTTATATGCTCTAATTTGTATATGCTTAGATTTGTGTGTTGTTCAGCCAGTTAGCGAACCAAATAAATTAAAAAAAAAAAAAATATATATATATAAATATAAGTGTAAAGCACAGATATGTAAATTGTTATGTCTCCCTCAACTTAGTGTTCTCGGTTGCATTCTTAGTAAGTTAATCGCTTCTTGAGGGTATTTTGATTAATTGCTATTTTTTATATAGGGATTCACACAGATATAAATATAAGTGTAAAGCATAGATATGTAAATTGTTATGTCTCCCTCAACTTAGTGTTCTCGGTTGCATTCTTAGTAAGTTAATCGCTTCTTGAGGGTATTTTGATTAATTGCTATTTTTTATATAGGGATTCACACAGATATAAATATAAGTGTAAAGCATAGATATGTAAATTGTTATGTCTCCCTCAACTTAGTGTTCTCGGTTGCATTCTTAGTAAGTTAATCGCTTCTTGAGGGTATTTTGATTAATTGCTATTTTTTATATAGGGATTCACACAGATATAAATATAAGTGTAAAGCATAGATATGTAAATTGTTATGTCTCCCTCAACTTAGTGTTCTCGGTTGCATTCTTAGTAAGTTAATCGCTTCTTGAGGGTATTTTGATTAATTGCTATTTTTTATATAGGGATTCACACAGATATAAATATAAGTGTAAAGCATAGATATGTAAATTGTTATGTCTCCCTCAACTTAGTGTTCTCGGTTGCATTCTTAGTAAGTTGATCGCTTCTTGAGGGTATTTTGATTAATTGCTATTTTTTATATAGGGATTCACACAGATATAAATATAAGTGTAAAGCATAGATATGTAAATTGTTATGTCTCCCTCAACTTAGTGTTCTCGGTTGCATTCTTAGTAAGTTAATCGCTTCTTGAGGGTATTTTGATTAATTGCTATTTTTTATATAGGGATTCACACAGATATAAATATAAGTGTAAAGCATAGATATGTAAATTGTTATGTCTCCCTCAACTTAGTGTTCTCGGTTGCATTCTTAGTAAGTTAATCGCTTCTTGAGGGTATTTTGATTAATTGCTATTTTTTATATAGGGATTCACACAGATATAAATATAAGTGTAAAGCATAGATATGTAAATTGTTATGTCTCCCTCAACTTAGTGTTCTCGGTTGCATTCTTAGTAAGTTAATCGCTTCTTGAGGGTATTTTGATTAATTGCTATTTTTTATATAGGGATTCACACAGATATAAATATAAGTGTAAAGCATAGATATGTAAATTGTTATGTCTCCCTCAACTTAGTGTTCTCGGTTGCATTCTTAGTAAGTTGATCGCTTCTTGAGGGTATTTTGATTAATTGCTATTTTTTATATAGGGATTCACACAGATATAAATATAAGTGTAAAGCATAGATATGTAAATTGTTATGTCTCCCTCAACTTAGTGTTCTCGGTTGCATTCTTAGTAAGTTAATCGCTTCTTGAGGGTATTTTGATTAATTGCTATTTTTTATATAGGGATTCACACAGATATAAATATAAGTGTAAAGCATAGATATGTAAATTGTTATGTCTCCCTCAACTTAGTGTTCTCGGTTGCATTCTTAGTAAGTTAATCGCTTCTTGAGGGTATTTTGATTAATTGCTATTTTTTATATAGGGATTCACACAGATATAAATATAAGTGTAAAGCATAGATATGTAAATTGTTATGTCTCCCTCAACTTAGTGTTCTCGGTTGCATTCTTAGTAAGTTGATCGCTTCTTGAGGGTATTTTGATTAATTGCTATTTTTTATATAGGGATTCACACAGATATAAATATAAGTGTAAAGCATAGATATGTAAATTGTTATGTCTCCCTCAACTTAGTGTTCTCGGTTGCATTCTTAGTAAGTTAATCGCTTCTTGAGGGTATTTTGATTAATTGCTATTTTTTATATAGGGATTCACACAGATATAAATATAAGTGTAAAGCATAGATATGTAAATTGTTATGTCTCCCTCAACTTAGTGTTCTCGGTTGCATTCTTAGTAAGTTGATCGCTTCTTGAGGGTATTTTGATTAATTGCTATTTTTTATATAGGGATTCACACAGATATAAATATAAGTGTAAAGCATAGATATGTAAATTGTTATGTCTCCCTCAACTTAGTGTTCTCGGTTGCATTCTTAGTAAGTTAATCGCTTCTTGAGGGTATTTTGATTAATTGCTATTTTTTATATAGGGATTCACACAGATATAAATATAAGTGTAAAGCATAGATATGTAAATTGTTATGTCTCCCTCAACTTAGTGTTCTCGGTTGCATTCTTAGTAAGTTAATCGCTTCTTGAGGGTATTTTGATTAATTGCTATTTTTTATATAGGGATTCACACAGATATAAATATAAGTGTAAAGCATAGATATGTAAATTGTTATGTCTCCCTCAACTTAGTGTTCTCGGTTGCATTCTTAGTAAGTTAATCGCTTCTTGAGGGTATTTTGATTAATTGCTATTTTTTATATAGGGATTCACACAGATATAAATATAAGTGTAAAGCATAGATATGTAAATTGTTATGTCTCCCTCAACTTAGTGTTCTCGGTTGTATTCTTAGTAAGTTAATCGCTTCTTGAGGGTATTTTGATTAATTGCAATTTTTTATATAGGGATTCACACAGATATAAATATAAGTGTAAAGCATAGATATGTAAATTGTTATGTCTCCCTCAACTTAGTGTTCTCGGTTGCATTCTTAGTAAGTTAATCGCTTCTTGAGGGTATTTTGATTAATTGCTATCTTTTTATATAGGGATTCACACAGATATAAATATAAGTGTAAAACACAGATATGTAAAGTGTTATGTCTCCCTCATCTTAGTGTTCTCGGTTGCATTCTTAGCTAGACTGATTCAGTGCTATTAGAATAAATATTTAGCTGAATTATACAAATATCACAAACACGCAGGTAATAGTATCTAGCAGTCACTTTTTTTCAGGGGCGGACTTTTTTGTTGTTTAAAAGTATACCAATTTACACCGGATGTTAGCATTATTAGCTACTTAGTTTAATGTTTTAATTCAATATTAATTGTGCTTCAATAAGTCATTATCACATTTTGCTTGTTTTCCCCCAATATCGCAGTGGGCCCGGCTCTCCAACCGGACGCGGGCCGCAGCCGCCCAAATAATTTATCCCTGACTCGTTAATCTACAGACAAAAGCCTTTGATCTGGAGCGCAAACTTCCGTTTCCCTCCCCCGCACCGGCTTCCGACCACTCGCGACACAAAATAGAGAAACTGTAGAAATAACGTTGCATAATACAACCACACCGATATAGTGCTAGGTTTTTAAGGTTGCGTAAGCAAACATCTGTAACGGTTTGAAACAAATTAATTCGTAAGAAACAAAGTGCTGCCAGGCCTCATATCAGTGTGAACGGAAAACAAACTCATGTCAAATGAAAGTCAAGAGATATATATGTAGACATTTACCTATAGTACTTTGGAGCTTCTCTTTTGTACGGCAGTATTTTATGGTTGCGATTACCTCGCAAGAATCCCCGCTTTTATCTGTACGCGGGCACTTTGCGGACTTTTAATTCGCGAGGCAACGAGCTCGAGGCCGAGGCAGCGAGGCAGGAGGCGCGGCGCGGTGCTGCCCGATTGATTTTAAGCGCGCGTACACTTACGAGTATTAAGGTCGAAAAGTTACTGAAACACGACGGAACGTTAATGGAGATGTTCGTTTTATCGCAAACCAGCGGTCGAGGCGCCCAAGAAATTTTATTTTATATCAAGAATTTATCTCTGCAATATTTTCTCAAACAGCTTCGGAATTACCTAAAGCATCATTATTCATCATCATTTCAGCCACATAACGTCTACTGCTGGACATATGCCTCTCCCAGGGATTTCCAAAATACCGATCTCGAGCGGCCTGCGTCCAGCGCTTTCCAGCGACCTTAGTCAGATCGTCTGACCACCTTGTGAGTGGGTGTCCAACGCTTCGCTTGCCAGTACGTGGTCGCCATTTGCGAAACTTTCTGCCCCATCGGCCATCGGTTCATCGCGCTATGTGTCCCGCCCACTACCACTTCAACGAGCTAATCCGCTGGGTTATATCAGTGACTTTTGTTCTCTTACGAATTACCTCATTCCTGATTCGATCACATAGAGAAACACCGAGCATAGCCCTCTCCTGATGAGACACATAGTAAGGGATCACGTTTCAGAGCCACAAGTCATCACTGATAACACACGTTGATCATACACTTTAGTCTTGAGGCACTGAGGTATTTTGGACGAGAAGACGCTGCGTAACTTCCCGAACGCTGCCCAGCCGAATCGGATTCGTCGAAAGACCTCTTCCTCGAAGCTAGAACTTCCTGCCTGGATCAATTGACCCAGGTAGATATATTGGTCTACAACTTGGAGGGTGGAGCACCTAACACAAACCGGTAGGGGCGCGACTTAAAGCATACATGGTTGGATACACACGATAAATATACTACTCATTATTCTACGTTACTAATGTCTGTCTATTTTACAGGAACTCAGCATTCGGACCCCAGAAAGAACCCCAGTATTTATGAAGTCAAGTGCTGGGCTGCCCCACAGAAGTCAAAGGAGACCTCTCGATATTTACACTGATGTGATCAAAAAGTTTCCCCGTACCACTGTCCAGGAGCAATACCAGGCGCGAGACTGCACTGTGCACTGAAATGTATTAAAGTAAAGTACGAAAATATCCTCAATTTTATACTAAAGAGGAAGACTTACCAAGACAATATCCCACTCGGAAGAAAAATAAATTAGTGACACCCGCCTCCAAGCTAGGTCTGGCCCGCTAGCTATGACGATAAAAATCTATAATGCTTTAACCGATAACCTAAGAAGTGAAGAAAAAATTTCTCTTTTTGTTTTATTAGGACACTCTGTTTACAAAACCACTAAAGTCACTACTACTCTCGAAAGCATAATACAATAAATGAATATCTACTTAAGTTGCCGCGAACGACGGGAGCTTTTTTAAAAAACAAAATCTTTTAAGTTTTAAAGACAAGTTTATTGTCAGAGCGTTGGTTACAGACTGAGGCTTACGATCTACTTAACTCTACTTGCAAAGGGCGTCTAGACGCTAAGTCAGCACTTGCACGGTGGTCTTATGGTGTGACTCTGCGTGGGCGATCGCTAGAAAGTACACTAAGCATTTATGAGCACTATGTCTCTATGTGGGGTCCCATGCATAACTCCTTCCTCCCTAAGTTCGAGATTATCCGCAGGATCATCTCGAGTTTTCCTCTTAAAGATTTCTGTCAAAAACTTATATCTATAACATAGAGCAAAAATAACTAGAGCTATGATTATAACTAAATTCCCTATAGTAACACTTTTCACAACTCTATGAGACTTTTCACTAACACTTTTGACACTTTGATCACTTTTTCGCACTAAATAGTTCAGGAACTGGATATCAGCCAGGTTGATCCCATCGAGGTTGATAGTCTCCAGCGGTTCCAGGGCATCGTTTACTTTAGGTAGATGAATTAATGGTAATGTGGTATCAAATATAGTTTTTCCTTCAGTTGCATGCTTTTTCAGAGTAATCTCATTAATTTTGACGTAACAATCATTGTTTAAGGTTAATAAATAAGTTCCTTGAATGACCTCTTGAGCTGTTCCTTCTTTACAATATTCTGTAACTATAATTTCATCTTTTGTGTAAATAATCCAACGGTTTAGCTCTATTGACTCTATCTTTAAGTCATTTATGACAACGGGTATAGAGTGACAGCTCGAAGTGTTTACTGAAAACTGCAAAAGTTCAGTGATACATTCATCTTTCATATGAGGTAACAAGTCATATTCGTAGCACAGGAATCGATCTTCATCAATTTCAGAACATGAATGAAAGAGCATCCGTGTTTTCAACCCCTTCATAAGGACGTGTGGATATTTAGGAAGTATAAGGGAGGTTTCAGATCTATCATGGTTTAAAATAGGCAAAGGAAATAATTTAAAGTAATTATAAATTTCATTTGTAATTAAGGGTATATGCATAATGAACCTTATCTGATTTTGTTTGATATAAGCCTTCACTTCGGTACATAGTTCTATTTTTACAATATTATAGGAAGTAGCCGGAAATACTAACTTATCAGTATTTTCTATTTCCTTTAATATTGATATAAATTCTTCAGGATTAACAATAGATTGGTGTAATACATTGACTTTACTAAAAGCAATTGCGGTTTCCACTTCATTAAGTCGGATATAAAGAGTTTGAAAATTATATAAAAATGAAATGTAAATATGTGTAATTTTATCGATATTTTGACTAATCTTTGTTTTATTTAAGTATCCTTCTATTTTCTTAATATTGTTCTCGATTTTTATAAAGTTGCTTTTAGTAGAGTTCGCTACATTAGAAAAGATATCCATCATTTCAGTAACTATAGTCATTTTCTCATTTAAACCATCTTGTTTTGTTTTTATATTATCTATTAATTCTTCAAATCTTAAAGCGTCATCGTTATCCAGATTACCTGTAATTGTTTTAATTAAAGAACCAAGTGGATTTAGTATGCCACGTTTAATTTTTTGAGAAGGGATTAATTGTTTATATTTTTCTGTAATACTATACATAATATAGTCAGTTTGCAGCTCTATATTCATAAAGTCTATATCTAATAGTTTAGTGTCAATAAATCTATGAACTTCTTTCTTAAATGCTATATATCTATTTCTATTTAACTCTACCTCGCTCTTAATTTTACCTAAATCTAAAATCTTAATTATTGTCCATTTATCATTACTGATGACAGCTTGACCTTCCTTGACTGGCAACAATCCTGGGTTCTTGTCAATATGGTGCAGTAGAAGGGCCTGGCCTTGGACCAAATGGACTGCCAGAAGCAATAACCTGTGGAGGGCGTTTAATGTCCTTTATTGGAATTCTAGTGGCACGATTATTAGTAGTAACTGGTACAATATTTCTGTGGATTGGCCCTGTAACTTCAGCTTTCTGATATCTTGGCTTGTCTTTACTTCGCCTAGTATTTACCCCTTTCATAAAAATTTCATCTCCTTCATCTATATCAAATTCTACTTCACCCCTACGTTTATTAATAACAACTTGTTTTTTCTGGGCAATCTTATCAGTTAAATATTCATATAAATGTTTGGTCTTTCTTACGTGTTCTTTGACTAATTGCTGCGTAAACTGTTTATCAAAATCAACCGAAAATGTGCTATTAGAATCAGTATGGCCAAACACAACTTCGAAGGGCGTTAGGCCTGTAGTCGAATGTATAGTATGGTTATATGACATAATTGCATATGTCATAACGGAAGCAGCATCAGTGACTCTACGTTCATATTTTGCAATGCGGTATATTTCAATAATAGTGGAGTGAAACCTTTCCACTAAGCCCATGGAATTTGGGTTATGTGGAGTGCCTACGTGAAGATTTATTTTGTAAAAAGATAGCATTTCTTTCATTAGGGAATTATTAAATTCCATTCCCGGATCTGAGCTTACCTTGTTAGGAACCCCGTATAATGAGAAATATTTGAGCAGAGCTCTCACAACTTCGGGTGTGGACTTATTAACTATCTCCATAGCTTGACCGAGTTTACTAAAAGCGTCAATGATGGTAAGGTAAATTTTACCCTCTATGGTAAAAGTATCAATAAATATTTCTTGAAAGGGTTTCGTCTGAGTTTGTGTGAGTTGTAGTTCGGGTTTTAGGGGTTTACGGTCGTACTTCATTTTCCTACAAAGTTCACAAGAATTTATAACACTAGCCACAATTTTCTCCATAGACTCAAAATAGAAAGTACGTTTAAGATGTGCTAAGGTTTCCTTAATTCCTCTGTGACTATTTCTACCTGTATGGTATTTGAGAATCACACTACGCTGTTCTTCTTCATCTTCTATATAAACTAGACGTTGAGTACATTCATAGAACTTAACTGTGCCCTTTTTAAATAAAGATGTGGTAATTTGGGAAAATTGCTTACGATGTAATTCACTCTCAAAGTAAAAGAAATATTTAATTTTAGGTTTGGTGTATTCCATAAGGAACTTCTTAATAAGATCGGGATTATTTTCAGGTAAGTGAACTTCTAATATCTTCTGCGATTTTCTAGATAGGTCTTTAACTGATATTATATTTCTATTCCAGGTATATACGTGAATTTGATTGGGTTTCGTGTCTACGGCTTCTTGTAGGATAAGTATACCTTCCGTATCCAGATTACGTGCAGAATGTATTGTATCAATATTATCACTACTTTGATTTTCAGATGCGGAAGCTGTACAACTGTCTACAGACGGAATAGAGTATGGAGACCTACGGCCTTTATTCTCTGGTAGCATGATGGATTTCTGCGAATTAGAAGATGAGATTGTAATAGGAGAAGATGAACGATCACGTTTCTTAGCTTTACCTATTTCTGTTATTTCATTTGTAATATCATTTAAATACTCTTGCAATTGTTTTTCCTTCTTATCTACGTGTACTTTCATTGATACGTCATCATCATTTTCTCCTAATGCATGAACCTTTATACGTGACAGTGCGTCAGCATTGCTATTTTGTTTGCCTTTTTTATAGATTACCTCAAAATCATATTCTGCCAAACGCAATTTCCATCGTGTTATTTTACTATTGGGCTCATTAATACTTTTCAACCAAGCTAGAGGCCTATGATCTGTGTAAATTTTAAATTTTCTCCCATATAAATAGGGTCGAAAATGTTTGGTTGCCCAAATAATTGCCAACATTTCTTTTTCTATTGTGCTATATCGTGTCTCTGCATCATTTAAGGTCCTACTGGCATATGCCACCGGCTTATCACTTCCTATCGGACCTTGTGAAAGGACTGCACCGAGGGCATAATTCGAAGCATCTGTAGTAAGGATAAACTGTTTGTCAAAATCGGGGAATTGTAAAATCGGGGCGTTAATTAGCAATTCCTTACATCTCTCGAATGCATCGACATATTCTTTGGTAATTTCTATTTTATTTCGTTTTTTTAAACATGAAGTTAGAGGTTGAGTTATTTTAGCAAAATTATTTATAAACTTTCGGTAGTAACCAACTAGTCCAAGAAAACTTTTGATTTCTGTCGTAGTTTGAGGCAATGGGAAGTTTATAACTGCTGTTATCTTATCATTATTCGGCTTAAGGCCTTCTTTTGTTATGACATGGCCTAAGTACAGAACTTCCTTCCTTAGAAACTCACTTTTGTCTAATGTAACTTTGAGATTAGTTTCCCTAAGTCGGTCAAAGATTTTACGTAATTTTGAAATATGCTCTGGGAGGCTTGAACTAAAGATTATGATGTCATCAAGATAGACCATGCAATGAATACCTTGGAGGCCTCGCAGCACGTTGTCCATGGCTCTTTGAAACGTTGCCGGGGCTGTTTTGAGTCCAAATGGCATTCTTTTGAACTCGTAATGTCCCGAGTTTACAGAAAACGCAGTTTTCGGAATATCAGCTGGATTTACCTCAATTTGGTGGTACCCGGAAGCTAAGTCTAATGTGCTGAAGTAGGTTGATTTACCCAATTTATCAAAAAGGTCTGTAATGTTAGGTAACGGGTATTTGTCGTCAATGGTCAGTTCATTTAGGCGTCTATAGTCAATAACCATCCTATACTTCATTTCCCCGGAAGCATCTAGCTTTTTAGGGACGAGATGTACCGGCGCACTCCACGGAGAATGTGAATCCTGTATTACATTATCTTGCAAAAGTTTATCAACCTGTCTTTGAATCTCTTCGTTTTGGGAATGCGGATGACGATAAGGGCGAATATACACAGGTTCTTCATTAACTGTGCGTATATTGTGTTTTACTTGATTAGTAAATGAAAGTGGAATTTTTTCGCAATAGAATATATCACGGTATTCGTAACATAATTTAGAAATACTCTCACGTTCTTCTTTATTTGTGTGGTCTAATCTTAGTTTCGCTAAATTTTCTTTTAAAGCATCATCAATCTCATAGTTACTTGTAATTGTATTTACTTGAAATTCTTCATTTTTAAATACACTAACATTAAATGGTTTATCTATAGTTATCTTTACTTCATGTTGCATAAAATTTTGAATAACGGTTTCTGCGAAAAAATTCTTACAAGTCACTAAAGCTGTAGGCATACGTACGCCTTCAGTGAATTGTGTAAACTCTAGAATGGCTTCACCATTGCAAAAATTTGTTGGAATGCGTACTCGCGTTTCCGTTCGAGGCTCTAGAAGTAACTCATAAGGTGGGCTATAAATTATAGGTATATCTACACTAGGCGTTCGTAAAACTTGATTAGCCATATCTATGTTAGCTGATAATTTTTTAAGAAGGTCTGAGCCTATAAGACCGTCGTATCTATGATCTACATCAAATACGTAAAATTTGTGAGAAAGTGTGCTTTTAAATGTTTTCAATAGTGGAATGCATATCACTTCACTATGTGTGCTTTGAGCATGGGTACTAACAACTGTGAAAGGTTCGTATTGTTTGAATTCACTGAAAAACTCTTGGGTTTTCGCAGGACTTATGAATGACCTACTACTTCCTGTATCAATAAGAAATTTGGAGCCTATTTCAGGAATTTCTATATGAGGTAATTTAAGTATGCTATCACAATAATTTAAATTTATTATTTCACCTGACTGTCGGAGGCTGTAGTGTGAAAATTTTCTGGGGTGGTATTTTCCTCAACATTTTCAGAATTTTCCAGATAATTTGAAGGCACTTCCTCGACATACTCAGAATATTGCGGGTCATTAGTATAATGATTATACTCAATGTTGTCGGGGTAGTATTCTAGTTCAGGGCATGGCTCCTCACAGTAAAATAATTCGTTTGCAAGCATGTTTTGTCTCACAGGTGCAGTGCGCATTGTGACGTCAGAGTCAGCTTGGAATTTGGGTATATTTTGCTGGTTTTGTATACCATATCTAAATTGGTTGGCACCGGAAGTCTGTTGTTGGGGTATCCCAAATTTAAATCCACTGTGCTGGAAAGGTGCACGTTGTACAGGGCCCTGGGCAAAATAACGCTGTGGTGTATTTTGTGGGCCTTGGAATGGTGTACTTTTATTTGATGGCATAAAAATTGGTCTAAAACCATGCTGACCCATGAAATTTGGCCTTAAATTAGGTTGGCCCATGAAATTTGGCCTGAAACCAGACTGACCTACAAAATTAGGTTTAAAGCTAGACTGAC
Source organism: Acrobasis repandana (assembly GCA_963576875.1). Taxonomy (NCBI): domain Eukaryota; kingdom Metazoa; phylum Arthropoda; class Insecta; order Lepidoptera; family Pyralidae; genus Acrobasis; species Acrobasis repandana. The sequence goes on along the minus strand of OY756230.1, from coordinate 101,403 downwards.
CTTGGTTTTGGGGTATGCCAAATTTAAAATTTTGCCGATTAGGCAATAAACTGAATGGCTGACCGGAACTATTAACAAACGGTTTTGTAAAATTATGGGCATTAGGGCGGTGTGCAATACTAGATCTAGGTTTATTATTTTTAACATTGTATTGATCCTGAAAATTAACTTCCTCTGTTACTACAGTTAATGCACTTTCTAAAGTTTCACACTGTCTTATACGCACTACTCGCAACATTTCTTCCGGCAGGTTATACATAAAAACTTTAAGCGCAATATTATTATATATAATCATTTTAGCTGCTTTAATTCCTTCGTCACTTAAAGTATTTACTTTAGCAAATAATGAGGCTCTAACATTCTGAACACGCTGGCAAAACTGGATATACGACTCACTTTGTTTTATTTTTAAGCTTTCTAACTCTATTGCTATACAGTCTTCCGAACGAGGGTCACCGAAATGTTGAAAAAGAATGTCCTTGAGTTGGTCCCATGACGTCACATTTTGGTGCTCACTTAGTAGAGTCGCAGCTCTACCTATAAGTCTACTTGTAACTGAATGAAATATATAAAGGTCTTGGGTACTATTTCCCTCTCTTCTAAAGGCTCTTATAACGTACTCACATTTAGATAAAAATAAATTTAATAACTTTTCATCCCCATCAAATTTAGGGATTATGCACAATATTTCTTTAGGAATCATTGTAACTTGTTCCATTTTATTTAATTTAATTTAAAACTGTTAAAACACACAAAAATATACCTAACTCTTAAAACCTTAATTAATAAAAAAAAATATTTAATTACGAATATTACGACACTTGTACCATACAAAATCAGATAAACGTAATTAAAAGTTCGACGATTTTGGTCGGAAAATGTGGAAAAAACAGGGAAATATACGAAAACAGGAGTGAAGAGGTTTACTCACGCGCTGCTCGATCCCATGTCTTCCTGCGAGTCTGCAACCACTGCTTACGCACGCTACTTGTACTCCAGGCGTAGAGGTTTTACGCGTCGTACTGCTCACGCTGTTTCGTACTCCGGATGTAGAGGTTTTACGCACCGTATCGCGTCGCACTAAGTTATTTATTTGGTTCGTGGATATCCGAGTCCGTGACACACCAACTTATAGCACTTTAAACCGATTTTTGGGCGTACAGGCACTACACGGTCGGTGGCAGGATATTCGGATCCTACACAGGCTGCGCCACTTAAGTTGCCGCGAACGACGGGAGCTTTTTTAAAAAACAAAATCTTTTAAGTTTTAAAGACAAGTTTATTGTCAGAGCGTTGGTTACAGACTGAGGCTTACGATCTACTTAACTCTACTTGCAAAGGGCGTCTAGACGCTAAGTCAGCACTTGCACGGTGGTCTTATGGTGTGACTCTGCGTGGGCGATCGCTAGAAAGTACACTAAGCATTTATGAGCACTATGTCTCTATGTGGGGTCCCATGCATAACTATCTAAACGATAAACGCCTCGCGTAAACATCAACTTACCTACCTACAGTAAACACCCGTTCTTAATCCCTCGTTCTATGAATAGTTAATTTTAAAAATGTGACTGCATAGTATAGATCTGTATAGATGATGACATTATTGTTTGACCACCTTGGACAACTTAAAATTCCGACTTAGCATATGTAATTAATTATTTTCGAATGCATATTAACAAAAGAGGTTCTTTTATTTACGATTTATACTTTATATACCCATACATACATTACATACATAGATACATTTTAGATTCCATATTAAATCGATGTTATTAGTTCTGACAATTGTATCGCCACACCCAAACCGGGTACATGTAGTACTGCACCGATATTTGTCATCTTATATTATGCAACATGTTAGCGATGAATAAATGATTATGATTATGATTATAAAAAAAATTGAAATTAATTTTAGTAAATAAAACTTATTATACATTGAACAAGTACTTTAACGTTAATAAAATTAATTTAAATTGACATTATAAATTACTATAACAGATAAACATTGACATTACTTTTATACTTACATTGATTTACTAAAAATAAAGATGTCGCTGAAAATGACTTGGAAAAAAAAATATTAATAATTAAATTCTTATACCTATTTTGTTAACACAAAAGGTTTATACTTATTTATAAATTAACTGCATGTCATAAAACTAGCTCGCCGTTCCAATTTTTGTTTTGCGATATCCGATAGGGTTCATAATGTATTATAGATAAGACAGTGACTTTTAGTAGTTAGAACTGATGTACATTATGCAATAAATGAATTGAAATTGAAATTGAAGTTGTCGAGCAAGAAGCTACTCCCGACAGCCACGATTACGGCAATCAGCCACACAAAAACTAGCAAAAAGAAAAAGACAGGTTAACATTAATAATAAGTAATTAGTTAATTTGAGTAATTAATTAATTACTTATTATGTGTATACACATACGCATACACATACCCACATACATCAACACAAAAATAGTGACAATATTCGTAGGCATTTGGTGTACAGCAGTTACACAAAAAAGCAATAACTCAGTTATACACTTGCTCGATCAATAAAAACCTTAGGATACATAAAGAGAAGAAGAATTATAAGAATAAAGCGCTGGAATGTGTGATGTGTTGGAATTAAAAAAAAAGAAAATTTAACATTGAATGTAATTAATATGAAAGTACTTAATATAATTAATATGACAGTAAGCAATTGATAAAGTGATGATTACAATTTGCGATCCATCCGTCAACAAAACGATCAATCTCTGTTTTTCAAAAAAAAAACGACGGGTTGCACTCCGGGAGTGCCGGTAGAAGTGAAAACTTGAATATTAACGTTGTGCATTTTTGATATTTTGGAATGGTTAGGGAATAATTTTGCACGAATTGCTTTGATTATCAGTATAAAAGTACTACCATTTATGTGGTAGAATACAATATTTATTTATTGCGCTATCGTACACAAACATGACAATTTATATTACATTAAAAAGTTTATCTCTCAGCTAAACGAAACAGCAGGCGCAGGCATACATTTTCGCCGCGCCGTAGAAAGAGAGGGGGATACTTCCTCTCCTACGCCGCGCCGGCTGTCTGCTCTCCATCCGTCTTACGAATTTTCGATCAGGACACGTGTCCTGACGCGAGTTTAACATTTTTTACCCATTACAAAAAAAGCGCACAACGCCGCTAAAGAAGTTTTCACTTCAACAACAAATTACTAATTTTTAGGGTTCCGTACCCAAAGGGTGCAAACGGGACCCTATTACTGAGACTCCGCTGTCTGTCCGTCTGTCTGTCCGTCTATCACAGGGCTCTATCTCTCGAACCGTAATAGCTAGGCACTTGAAATTTCCACCACTGTGGCCGCTATAACAACAAATACAAAAAATAAGATAAAGTTAAAAATTAAAGGGGGTCGTCATACAAGAAACGGGTTATTTTTCAGCGTTTTTAACTCGATCTTTATAATGGCATTAACTAGATACTTATAATTTTCACCGATTTTGTATTACTATTACCACCATGACAACAAATACTAAAAATAAGATAAAGTTAAAAATTAAAGGGGGTCGTCATACAAGAAATGTGTCTTTTCAGCGTTTTAAAACATTGTACGGAGGTACGGAACCCTTCATATACGAGTCCGACTCGCACTTGCCCATTTATTTATTTTTAATTTGGCTACCGTTCTATGCCTTTGAATAGCTGAGGAGGTCTGCGCGAGGGACATTCCGAGCATTTAGAAATTTCATATATTTTGTGTATTTACAACTTAAAGCAATGTCCTAACTTGAACCCTTTCGTCACAGATATGTATCAAGTCCCTTTTCATTAGCGATGGCTTTACTTCGTGACATAACTAAGAAGTGAATGCAAATGTGAGTAAGCCGGAGCCGTAAGTGCGGCCTCATCCCGCAAAGTGGTCGGTCAGGTCGGCAGGCGGTCAGGTGACCGGGCCGCGTATGGGCAAAGTCATTGACTTTTTGTGCCGGTCAGTTGGTTAGTAAGCTACTGTCTGAGTTTTAAACACGGCTCCTGGTAAATTAAAACAGTAATATGTACTACCTAAGTTTGTAATACCATCTATGGTAGGTCGGAAAATCGAGAAGTGGATTTTGCTTCTTCATTAACAAATTTCTAAGGCACTGAATTTTGTTAGTGATGAAGCAAAATCCACTTCCATTGCTTGCCTGTTTATTAGCTTTTCGCCCCACAGAGACTGTTCTGTGGGGCGAAAAGCTAAAAACAGGCAAGCAGGATTTGAAGCCAGACCAGTACCTTACAATACTTGTGTGATAGGAATTTATTCCCGTACTAGCCAAGTAAATGCAGCTAAGTAACTGGACTTTGACGTGCCGGATAGAAGTACGGTAGGCCGGTAGCTCAATTAGAAAAACCAGGTCGTACAAATATTGCTCCTGAGTATTGCTCGTAGTCAAAATACTTACTCATTCTTTGGAATTTCCGGGCGATGAATATTGCACAAGTCTTCAATTCTACAAAGGTAGATTTTGCTCGTATGCAGCCGAAACGGTCAGCACTAACGGGCGCGGCGGGCGGCGGTGTCGGGTCGCCTCTGGTAACGGTCACCGGCGACCATCGGCTTTGCGGCGTAATGAGCCGGCAGTTTATGCGGCCATTCCGCATCCGGGCCCGGTGTCCGTGTGGAAGGTAAGAGCGCTTTATTCATGTGCATAGTCTTACAGGGGCGGTTAGGCGTTTTCAGAAACTACATACACTTCAGTGGTTTTTACTAGGAAAGAAAGATTTCATAATTTCATCATAACTTTACAGTTACACGTTTTTACGATAAACTGAAACTTAGGTAACTAACTAATAATAGAACATAAGTTTCATTCAGTTTATCGTCACGATAAAGAAGAAGTAAGACGCTGACTGAAAATCAATTTGTATGGGATAACACACAAACAGACAGACCTAAATAAGTTGAGCTGAAGGTATGCTATCTAGGTGGGAGGAATTTCGAAGAGAATATAACCAAACCCGTCGAGTGATTTATTTATACCAAATTTATTGATTCCACCTAAAAGCTAAGATCACTGTTCTATTGACATAATAGCGCAAACTACTTAATCGTAAAGTGGTTTATACAGTTAGTTCAAATGTAGGTTAAAATATTGTTACCTACTATGTTACTATTAATAGCTTGCAAAAATGTATGAGATGATAGCTCAAACATCATTTTAAAACAGATTTTTAGGTAAGTTCCGTATGGTTGATTGGAAAATTCATTACGAGTAGATATATAAATAAATAAGAGCGCCGGGTAAACTTCTCAACTTAACCTAATTCCTGCAGATCAAAGCTGTCTAATGCTTCCGATCACTACAGAGTACAGATGCTTGCGTTGACACGCGATTATAGTTCGGCGCCGCTAATTACCGGCAAATTAGTCGCACCAGGAGGGGGGCCGCCGGCCGACTCGCCGGAGACTTCAAGATGAGTGAGCTAGACAGGCCAAAGCCATCAAAAGAGGTCTTCTTCTCATCATAGTGCGTTTACAGTTACATATTTAGCTGTGATTTTTCTTCTCCAAAGATAAGCACTTTGATCAAAGAGTGGTTTCCGGGAAGGTTGACTGTACTATAGTACCTATGTAATAACTAGTTAAACATAGAAGTCCTCTTTAAAAAACCTACTAGTATAACAAGCGCCCACGAAATAAAAGAATAACACACAATAAAGAAATTATAATAACGAAGCAGGAGTTGTTACATTATGACTACTAATTCCAGCAATATTTTCTGAGCAACGAAAGACGCTTCATGTACTGTCTAAAAGCGGGTTTCACACTTTCTCTTCTTCTTCATCTTAGCGCGTTCTCGGTTGCATCCTTAGCTGTGCTGTTTCGGAGCCCGAAGTAAGCTTTCCCGCCTCTTCCTCAAAAATATGCTGTCAATGGACCCGAAAAAGTCGAGAAGAAATATCCAAAACAGTTTAAATTATTGGCTTTAGTTTTTAGGCGAACGGCCGCCTGCCTGTCATCAACCCTCATTAGTAATTCATTTGTGCGTATTTATTTACAACCAGCCGCCGCCCAACGTAATTTTCCTTGGGAATGCAGTTGTAGCACGAGATGTTTGTGATTAGTCCTTTAGTCGCCTTTTACGACATCCACAGGAAGAGATGGAGTGGTACTATTCTAGGGTGGAAGCCACACGGCACATTTCACACTTTCTCTGCTAGACAAAATAAAAATTTAATTGTAGTACTACGTCAATAGCTTTAAATAGCCCGTATAAAAAAAGAACCTACAGACACTTACCTGAAGAAAGTGTAATGAACAAATTAAGTAATTATCTGGTCTATTAGAATGAACTGTGTAAGTCTATGTCCGTTTCCCCCCACGCCCGGTAGTTTGCTCAGCGATAACTAGCGAAGTAAGTATAGGACGCATAACTTGGTGAAGTTATTCCTGAGGAGCTAGCGTGACTGCGAGAGACGATAAAAACGGGGTTTTAACAGAGCAGCTGGTATTGCAGGAATTGATGTAAAAGCACAACTCAATCAGTCAGATTTAAATAAGGTGAGAGTATAATACTCGATGATAATACGTAAGTTACAAGTCGCATTGATGATTTGCATACTCACTTACATTAAAAACAAATACTTTTTTTATTATACTTATAGTAAAGATGTGTACGTGGTAGCCTATTTTGACAATGTAATTAGACGCAGGCGCGCTATCTTTACACTCCAACCTGGGTAGCTTGGACGACCAAAGGTGAGCAGGCATACCTATATATTGTTTTTGTGCTGGACACTTAATTCATTATCATCATGCGAGCGTATTCCCGGTTGCATCTTCAGTGGTAACGCTTCAGAGCCCGGGGTCCAATTCAATTCAATTCAATTCAATTCAAAATATCTTTATTATCATAGGATATTTATAATACGAGTATCTCTTAATAATAGTCACTTCGTTTTGTTTTGCACAAATGTTGACGTCAAATCGTTACTTACAGCTAAGTTTACGCCGCTTCCTAGGCGCCAGTTCAGAAGAAGCGGCAACAAACTGCACTGCACGTTTTCTCCAAAGACGTCAACTAACAAACTAAAAACTTAAAATTAGATATATGGATGGAATGAGATTACACTGTTTGTTATGTCATAATTAAATTGAATTACAAGAATTCCGAAATTTAAAATAATGTCAATTTGTAAATTTAGTATGTACCAATGTACCTAAATTATGACATGTCTAAGTATACAAACCTTTAAGAGGGACCCGCGCCAAGCTCAAGCCAGACCTTTTTGTCTTTAAGATAGTCATCGGTCCTATAATAAGCCTTCTCACAAAATACTTTCTTTACATAAGGTTTGAATTTTCTGTCTGGCATATCAAGGACCGATTCTGGCAATTTATTATAAAAAAGTATACACTTCCCCATAAAAGACTTACTGACTGTATTCAGCCTGTAATACGGGCTAACTAAGTCATTCTTATTAAGTAAATTTCTATCTGTAAAATCACTTACTTTATTGAACATGGAAATATTTTTCCTTACATACATGAATTGTGATTCAAAAGTAAGTATATCTATTTCCTTGAATAATTCTCTCAGTGAGTCTCTCGATCCTAAACCGTAAATGGCACGAATTGCTCTTTTTTGTAAAAGAAAAATAGTCTGAATGTCGGCTGCACTCCCCCATAGAAGTATCCCGTAAGACATTTGACTGTGAAAGTAACTAAAGTACACTTGTCTAGCAGTTGCTACATCTGTCAATTGTCTTATTCTCCTAACAGCGTAAGCCGCAGAGCTAAGCCTATTAGAAAGTTTAGTTATACGAGCGCCCCATTGAAGTTTCGAATCAATTGTGATTCCTAAAAAGGTAGTATTTTCAATCAGATCGAGTTTCTGACCATTAATTAGTATGTCAACGCAGGCTTGATTAACATTAGGAAGAGAGAATCGAATGCATTGGGTCTTGTTCGCATTTAACATGAGGTTATTGGCTAAAAACCAATCAGAAATTAAAGATAAGGTGCTGTTCACCGCGCTAGCATCACTGTTATGTCGATCTATTTTAAATATTAGCGAGGTGTCATCAGCAAACAGCACCATGTGAGTCTCTTTCTCAACCATGTAAGGCAAGTCATTGACATAAACTAAGAAAAGGAACGGTCCTAGAATTGAACCTTGGGGTACGCCCATTTTCACATTAGACCCGTGTGATTTTACGCCGTTTATATCAAAAGTTTGAAGCCTATCTGTTAAGTAAGATTCTATTAATTTAATTGACTTATCATCAAAACCGTATTGGCAAAATTTGAGCAAAAGTGTTAGATAATCAACGCAATCAAATGCTTTAGAAAGATCGCAAAATGATCCAATTGCATCATTTCTGTTTTCCCACGGGTCGTAGATATTAGTAATAAGTGCTACTCCTGCATCGGTGGTCGATTTTCCAGCAGTAAAGCCGTATTGTTGGCTATGGAAAAGATTATTGGTCTTAAAGTGAAGTAGCATTTGATTGAGCATTATCTTTTCGAACACCTTACTCAAAACTGGCAGAATAGAGATAGGTATGTAGTTGCCAGGGTCTGTTTTTTCTCCTTTTCCGCTACGTCACCTAGGTGATTTGACTTGACAAGGTTACTGGTTTTTACACAGAGCGACTGCCGTCTGACCTCCGCAACCCAAAGGGGAAACCAGAACCAATCCTAGGAGTAGTTCCTACACGTAGTTCATTATGTCTTTCCTTATTTACTGACTCTAAATGTTTGAACAGTGTGAAGATCGGGGGGTTGAAAGACCCTTTACGAACTCATGTTCATACACACACTGCGTTTGTATGCAAAAGGACTGTAAAACTTGTGGTTCGTAGAAATGAACTGGAGAAGGCAGTAGTAAACCATACACGATCTCTGCTGAACATCGTCATTATGTACTCGTACTATTCTTTCAATACAATGATACCGACAAGAAACCTGCCTGTTATTTAATATGGTGGCGATGCTACGTCAATAATAATTCTAAATCTGAAAACAATCTTCTTATTTTTTGCTAAAATAATCTAAACAGTTATAAAAACCACAATACTCATTAAAAATCGCTTAAACCCCCTTTACCACAAGTAAGTAAATATTATTCAGTGTCCCCGCTCAAACCATCTGCCGCGCGGCGAGGCGCGGCGGCAGTGTACTCTCAAAACAAGGAGTGTCGCCTTCCGAATAATTTCAATTGTCGTATTCATGGAAGTCACTCGTCACATAAATATTCAGAGCCTGCGGCGCCGCTCCCGCCCGCCGCTCCCCGCCGCACACAGATTTCAGTTGCGTTTTTATTCGGGGGAACGATTACACAACGCCCACAACACTGAATCTCTTGTAAATGCTCCTATATACGACATACAGGTCTAGTTTCGAGCAAAACAATTGTGGCGTCCCACAGGGTAGCATACTTGGGCCACTACTGTTTCTCTTATATATAAATGATATACCTGTCATAGAAAATGGTAAAACCATATTGTTTGCAGGCGACATTTCAGTCATTGTTTCAACAAATAAAAATAATACTATCAAATTGGATGAAAAAAAAACTAATAATAAATATAACTAAGACTCATTACATTAATTTTAATAATTTCAAAGATAAAGAAGTTAAAATTAAATTAAATGGACACTCATTGCACAATGCGAGTAGCGTAAAGTTTCTGGGGATCATAGTTGATCAGAAGCTTAACTGGAAGGAACACAGTGAGATGGTTAGTAATAAACTAGATCAATTCGCGTATGCTCTGCATAAATTGTCAACTGTAGCATGTAAAAACACAGCTCAAACAGCCTACCATGCTTATGTTGAGTCCGTTTTGAGATACGGCATAATTATATGGGGTAATGGTACAGATAACAAAAATATATTACTGGCCCAGAAACAATGTGCGCGTGCTATATGTAATGTTGCACCATACGTATCTTGCCGACCATACTTCAAGTCCCTTAATATACTTACATTTCCTTGCCTATATATATTAGACATTAGCTTATTCGTACATAAAAATATTAATAAATTTACAAAAGCAAAGTAAGTATACACTAGAAGCCTTAGGTTACCAAATAAATTAATAACACAAACAATACCTAAATCAGAGAGGTTTAAAAAGAATTGTTACTCAATGTGTATAAAAATTTACAACCACATACCTGAGCAAATAAAAGCGTTACCTTTGAATAGATTTAGAAGTACTTTAAAGGCTTGGCTGCTGAGTAAAGTATTTTATTCAGTTAATGAATTCCTGACTTGTAAATGGTAATAATACGCGATGCATGGATTTGTTTATTTAATTAAAAATGACATGAAAATTTATATGAAATAGCTTAGTAAATATAATGTAATTGAAATTCTGCATGCTCATGATTAGCTAAATAGGACTAAGGACATACTGTATTTTACCATCTATGTAAAAGAAAACCCTATTTACTGCCAATAAATGAATTGAATTAAATTGAATTGAATATAAGTATTATTTCTAAAGATATGTAAAACGTGGTATAAAATATCTAAACTACTTACAGAGCTATTTGTACCTACTTCTATTTATTTATCACCTCCGTGACAATAAAACGCGAGTCCACCACTCTGGGGGTTCTGGGTTTGATTCCTAGCCAGACCAAGTTGGAAAATAGCCCTTTGAAGTTGTCCTGGGTCTTGGGTGTTATGAAATATAGTATTGTTGAGGATTCGATGAATTAGTATCCCATAATAAAAGTTTAAACTAAGTTTGAGGCCATCTCAATCAGAGGGATTTCTCCTTATCTATTTATTTCTTAATAATTTATTTATTTATATTCCAACCTCTATTTACTGCCCCATTGCACGACTAATGCCTCTATTCCAGCGTTCTAACTGTCTCCATCGAGAGCTTTCGAGGCCTAAATTAAGCTCGTCTCTTGATAGATATTTGTACTTTCCCTTCTTTCATGCACATGCACCATGATTCAGTTTCCAAGATTCCAAATGTTTCCCTAAGTATTATTTCCGTGACTTACAGTGAACGAAACTATACTAATCAGTATACCTGCTGAGTATGGGTGGCAATTTCCGCTATTGACTCGCGTACTTGCAGGTGCAAAAGCGGAAATTGCCCCCTATTTACCGCTCACTTTCACTAACTTAAACAATTTGATCTTGAGATCCAGACAAAGCTTTAAAATACAGCAAGTAGCAAATGCTACGAAGGTCTACGTTATTCATTTTAATGTAAAATACTTACGTAGCGAAATAAGCACTTTTTTGAAGCAACTGACGGACGAGGAACATCTAATAATCTTTACTTGTAAGTAGGGCAATATTTTGAGGGGTACTTAGGGCATTGAATTATTATGGGTAGGGTAAACGGAGATTTCAGCTACCTTTTTATTTAATTGAACCGATTACGAAGACAGCAGCCGTTTACGTAATAACGCACGGAGCGACCTCGCTCGCCGTGCGGATTATCATGAGCCATCTTTACAAATGATCTTTTGAAAGTAATTTCAGAACGCTGCCGCTCATGGAATTATTTGTAAAAAATGCATAATACAATATTGACTTGACTGAAGTCAAGCTGGGACCACGTTCGGTGAAACCCGAATGAAACGTCAGCAAAATAAATAAATAAAAGGTACGTTTCGCGTTAATTCCCGTATGCATTAATTTAAGTATACAGGTTTCACTTACAGTTGTTTTTGCCTCGAAGTCAAGCCAAAGAATGTCGTTCGCTTCGATTCCGAGCGCTAAGTTACGCCATCTTGACATTATGGGCCAGTGGCGCTCTTATCGCCGGAATTCACAAAAACACTTAATGAAAATAGTTATTAAAATAATGTGATTACAATAAATTAATTGACTTCTTAATTAATAAAGCCCCTCAATAAATAGTGACAGCCAAATAAGCATTAACCTACTTTTAAATCTCCCAGCGATTGCTGATCAAAACAAAACATACTTTCTTTTAAATCAAATTTAAAGTAATAACTAACATCGAATTAAATCATAAAACAACTGTTTATTTTATGATTAGATTTGCGGATTGAGTATTTTAAACAAAACTGTTGTAAATGACTAATTTAAAACGTCATAAAACTTGACCCGGCGACATATATAATCTGTGTTGTTATCGAGTTTATTCTCCACTTCTCCTACTATCTTCCATGTGGGAACTCGCCTAGAGCGCCGGGACAGGTCGAGGTCCCACAAAATTACTTGCCATGTCAAATAATGAAATTGTGATGTTTTATATTCCATTAAGTGTATTTTCTGCTTAAAATAAATTATTTTTCCCTAATTGAATAACAAGCGCTGACACTTAACGCTTACCAGAAAGCGACATTAAAATTGTCCAGCGATTACCTCAGGCCGCGCCGGACGAGCGCGCCAACCATAATAAAAATACCCCACACGTTGGGGTTAGTCCAATTTAATTTTTTATATTCACTTTTTGTTGTAAGGGAGGGGAGGCTGAAAAAAAAATCAATTTTTCATAATTTTAAAAACCAACTTTTGGAACTTCAATATCTATCTCTCCACCAATTTTCGTGACAATCGGTGCAGTAGCGGCGGAGTACGAGCCCGGACGGACAGACAGACGGACGGACATGACGAAACCATAAGGGTTCCTTGTGGACTACGGAACCCTAAAAAGTCGTATTCGAGCGACCGCGGTTGCGAGCGCGCTCCCGGGGCGGGCGCGGCGCGGCGCGGCGCCCTCTACCGCCGGAACCGGCAGTCGTTTCGCCCGCGCCGGACGCCAGCCGCCATTCCCCCGCAGTGCTCCACAATTTTCGAGCACCAACTCCATGCGAAATCCTCAAGTCAAACTTTTATGGGCAGTAAAAGAGAGAGCCAATAAAGAGACTGCTTTTCAGCGAAAATGCACGATTCGCATATGTAGTAGAAAAATGGTCGGAAATCTTTGATTTTCCGTTAAGTTATAAATTTTGTACTGTCAGCTAGTCAACATGTGTAGCTGCTAGGTGCTGCGTCAATTTTAGACTAAAGCTTCCTGTTTAGCAACGTATGGTCGCAATAACTTTGTTTTCATATAGGTATCTCATTTTTGTACAAGCTTTTGTTCAGAGTACCTTTCGGCTTTCTCATTGGACTCTGGATAATATCATCCGAGACTCTATATGTAAAATTTTAAACCAATCAATTAGCATTATTTTAAGTATGAAAAAATAATGTGGTTCGAAACGGAAAATTAAATAAAAGCTTATGCTTATATTGACGAGGTACGAGTATCTGTCTGTGTCATAGACAATGTCTGTTGGCGCAGATAGCTAAGATTACGTTCAGCTACCAAGAAATGTTACTAACTACGCTCTTGGTACGAGTCCGGCAATCCCACCGGCAACAAACAAACACACAAACAAACCTACGCAGTCTGCTACCACCCTAGATAAGGTCCAGGGAACCTCCTAACCTAATTATGAGTTAAACTTAATTCTAATTAAAAGTAATTAAACTAATTACAAAACTTACCGCATCCATGCAGTCTTCAGGCAGCCTCGCCTGGCCTTCGCGTCGAGCCCTAAGTCCTACTCAGGGCTGGCGATGGCCTTAGGTCCCAGCACGGGTCCCAAGTCAGTGGTGAAGAAAATGGGGTCCCTAAGCGAACCTTCCCATGAGCTCATGTATGTCGCCCCAAACGAATACGTCGTATTAATAGCACCACTTCACCACAGCACAACAAGTTTCTTTTATAGTCAATTTACCAATACTTCCGTATCACACGGGCAATAGTTAAAAACCAACAATTTACAATGACGCAATGACACGCGTTTTACACTTGACACATATCACTGTTCTTATCCGTACTACAAACAATTTCCGGCTCCACGCCGTTCCAAACAAATTGGGCACACAAACGAACAACAATTAGCGACAATTCTTCACGAAATATTCGCAATATATCAAATACAAAATTAATGCCGCATGGCTTTATCGCGACGGGGGCCAGCGCAACCTGTCATTAATGGCGTCGCTCGCGACTGGGCAAAGACAATCCGCGCAGGGCGGGGCACAGCCGGAATATCGATGAATCGATAATCTTGCCCGTGTTTGTGGAGATCACACGCAGATGGCGCTAGTCTCCTAACAATAAGTACTTTTATCCAAAATAATAGACATTGCTATTGTAAATAAACGGGCAAGTGCGAGTCGGACTCGTACATGAAGGGTTCCGTACTACCGTACAATGTTTTAAAACGCTGAAGAAACACGTTTCTTGTATGACGACCCCCTTTAATTTTTGACTTGATTGTAATAGGGGACCCTATTACAATCAAGTCAAAAATTAAAGTGTCGTTTGCACCCTTTGGGTATGGAACATTAAAAAAATGTTCTATGTACGTAGTCTTTTTTATACCCTCGTAATATAAACTTTTATCATACATATTACTATATGTTCCGGAACATGCATATAGTGTGTGCTATACTTAGCACACACGATATGCATGTTCCGGAAGGCCCCCCCATCATCGCCCGGAACGCCGTTCCTCGCAGGCTGTCACGCTGCAGCTGACGGACGGCGGTCGACGAGGTGGCCAGGAATATGACTGTAATGTTTTATTTAAATTAAATTATAATAATTATAGCTAATTCCTGTAGATTTTTATTCAATTAAGTAAGCAAACAGGAACAGATTGTAAGTGGTTACCTAGTAGACGTTACAAAGCTAGATTTACTACCGTGACGAAAACTTTCACTCCCCTGTAGAAGAACCGCATGCTGTAGAGTCTCGTGACAATCGACTGAGAACCAACTGGGGAAAAGATTGCAGTACGTTGCATAGGTGTAGGACACCAGCTCTACTCTACCTCAAGTTCCCTCACGATGCTTCGTTGTAATTTCAGTAATAAAACGAACTTTTATTTTTGAAATTACAACTAAATAGTTAGCAGAAATGTAAGTTTGATAGTCCATCAAAATTTCTTCTTTCCTTATAACCTGCCACAACCCGCAGCAGTGCTGCAGGTTCCCTTTCATGGTGAGCATGAACCAATCGAAATATTTCGTGATTATTATTATTCTTTGAAGTTCTCTAATTAATGGCAACGTATGCGTTAGAGGCTCAGTAAAAAATTTAAAGCTACATTTCCAGAAGAGTTTCGTGACGCCCCCAAGATATATTTATTTTGTTTCTACCTGTAACCAGAGACTTACAATCTCCATAATCAAATGTTCGAAACTAAGGAGTTTAGAACATTAAGACTTTTATTTAAGTATCTGTACCCGTGACCCAGTGATGAGATCATGCGATTGCAGTGCCAACTTTTTGGATTCATCATATCTAATGTTAGTGGCTCAGCGATACGATATCACGGCCTCGGCGGATCAAAGCAGAACTCAATTAAATTAATTACCTCCCCCCTCCCGCGGACTCGCTGCCTCACCCCGCACCCGTCAGCTTCAGCAAAGTCACAACATACAGAGATTAATGGAACGACACTTAGGAAGGTAACCTATAAAGGTTTTTTTTTACACCAACTCTACTTTCTTCTATTTTCATTATTGAATATTACTAGTTTCGTAAATACTCTAAACTGCTACACGTATTATGTACTACAGCATCCTTTTTTGTAATTTGTACTGCTCGTATTATACCTATAGTATGAACATAGACGATCTGAATTGAATTACTATAAGTATAAATCTTTTATTCGTTATTGCACGCTTCATAAGCGAAGCGCATGAGGTAGTGCTCTACTCTCGCCTTACAAAAATCAAGTGATTTTTTTAACTAAATGTGTCTCTATTTATTTTCTATCGCACTTGTACAATAATATTTACAAATAAATGTCAAGGAAAAACACTAGTTTCAACACTTATGACATTTTTAAAGATATTTTGCCTTTTAAATAAATAAAAACAATGTTTAATAAAATCATTTTGTGGACGTCCGTGTGTCTGTATGTATGGAAACTGGCGTGGTCACGATAACTCCCGAAAAACTTATCTGATCAAGTCCACTTTTTTTTATACGCTTCAGTATTATCCAAAACTAAGTCCTTTCGAAGATCACGGTCTAATTCAATGTAGTTTAATCGTAATTATTATTATAAAAATACAGGTGACATATTAAAAATAATTTTGGATGTGAGGTTTGTTGAAAGAGTTAATACCTATGTATGATGAGTACGAATGTGTAACTGGCAAGTAAGAAAAGAAGTAAAAAGAAATTTGAATAAAGAATGTTGTGATTTTGTTTGTTTTATTAAATATGAAAGACGAATAAATGTAAAAGAAGCGATAAGTTAGTTAATATTTTATTTTATTTGCATTAAATAATTGAGAATGAAAAGAACAATCAGTGGTGACACTTTTCTTGACATTCGTGACGTAGTCTTGTGTCTTTTTCTTGTTTT
Organism: Acrobasis repandana; assembly: GCA_963576875.1. Taxonomy (NCBI): domain Eukaryota; kingdom Metazoa; phylum Arthropoda; class Insecta; order Lepidoptera; family Pyralidae; genus Acrobasis; species Acrobasis repandana. The sequence continues at coordinate 85,036 of OY756230.1, read as the reverse complement.
TGCTTAGTTTTTTTGAGATTTCTCAAAATCTACCGGTCCGAATCGGTTTAAATTCACAGGAAATCTGAGTTGTATAGAACTCTTTGGAAAGCTACTTGTTTGGTCCCGATTGGTTTAGTTGTTCAAGCGTTATAAGCGGGTCACATACACACCCACACACACATACGGATAGGGTGCATGACACTTGCTCGTGAGTGGTCAGGGAAGATTCCTGAGACCTTTAAACGTCGAGATCTGATGAAAACTCGACTTTTCAAAAACGGGGTGAAACTAATAACGTCCCGAATTTTGAAAATTTTCAATTTTCTCAGCGGGAAGTTAAAAATAAAAGTTAAAAATAATCTCCAGTCGTGCGTTAAAGCCGACACATACTTTTATTCGTTTTAAGTTAGCAATAAAACAATCAAAATCAATTTAATTATGAAAAATGAGATTATGAGGCGTGCACTTTTGGATTTTCCAAACTATAAAATTAATATTTCTAAGTTAATAATAAGTGAAAGAAAATGTCGCCACGAGAGAGATTCGAACTCACGTCCTTCAAGTCAGCACCACGCGGTCCGGGAGTGGTCACACTTGTGCTACCGTGACTTCGAACTTATGCTATGCACTCATGATGGTAAGGACTTGAGGTGCGTGAGTTCAAATCTCATTCGTGGTGAAAAGTTTTTCAAGCATTGTATTTAAATCAATACCTAATTGAAACCGAGCCTTCTTGTTTTTAATCGAATTTTAATTCATCTGATATGAATTAAGTCGTATACTCGTACCACACTACTAATTAATGGGTACGCATGCTTCAAATGTGTAAGTAGATAAATATTTGATGAGGAAATTCGTCAGGGTGATACAAACCACTCACGATTCAAAGTCACGGTAGCACAATTGGAAGTGCACTTTTTTTTTCTTCACATATCTCAATAATATTCTTCCCAGCATTGTAATGCTGTAAATAAAATTAAAATTTCAAATATCGCATTAGTACGAATGGATATCTACCGTAGTGCAGAACAAATATAGGTAGATTTTGATTGTGTCGCATCAGTTCCTGTTTACAATTTGCATCCCTAGCATACGGAATTACCGGAACGAGCGAAAGATGGCAGATTAGTTGAAGCCCTGTGATGTGGCCGCAGATTGAAAGCCGGCCGAATGTAGCCGAGGAATATGCCTGGATCACTTCGAGATATGGTTCAGAGAAATTCATTCAGAGTAATTATAGATCATTTTCATTCCTAGTTGGTTACTAAATAAAGAAACAACAAAGCTATTGAAACTTTAGCCATTTCTTAAACTGTCACCAGACAAGTATTAATATTTTGTAATAAGTAATAAAACAAACATAGGTAACAAATACTTCGTGGCAAGTAATAAAAACTTATTACAAAGTATTTATTTAACTTGAAGTTTTCTACAAACGGTAACCAACAAGCAAGACTCAACCCTACATTGTATTTTTTTAAAGTCTCAATGAATTAACTTATTTTTTCTTATCGCAAGACAAAAATAGGGGAGAATAATTTATCTTCTTTCATAGAAAAAAAGTAATTTTGTTCCCACAGAATGGTACTTAGTAGTCGCAAAATAAAATCTGACGTCCTCCGAGACCCTCTGTAATGAAACGGGAAATAAAACACAAACAAGACGCCCCTGCTTCCTCGCCCTCTTGTTTCTGCAAGTTGCCGATAGCAGGTGAGATGCGGGGGTGCGGAGGTGCGGGGTGCGAATCGAACAGAAGTGGATACAAATGTTGCAAACGAAGTCGTGGTCCGAGGATGTGGCCCGCCACGTCCAAATAGAAACCAAGATAGTGAAAGAGAACTCAAAATTAAAGTACATATTTTATATTTCATATGACCTGAACTTCGTGTTAATGTGCTCTAAAACTGAAACTCTGATGGATTAGTATGAATGTTTTTTTACCTCTGCACTGGCTTGCAGCGGCGAGGGCGGCGTCGGCGGCCGATGTGCGGGGAATAACAATGCGGATTGATTTATAGCAGCACGCACCTGAGGGATCCCCCGCACATCCCCTCACTCCGAATTCATTTACAGCTAGACTTTGTACAAGCCTACCTACTCGAACATAGTTTTGTACAGTATTGTTTTATTTGTTGTCATAACCCAGAGATATCGCTAAACTATTCCCTCTTATTGCCTTCACCACGTTTCTTTTACAGATAGGTACGAAACGAATCACTACTTTCGCTTACTTTAATTTGGTTTAAATTATTAGTTTTGATTATTAAAAGTCATATTTTATTTAATTATATTAAGGTCAGCTGGCTTCCAGTTCAAAGTTGTTTTCATTTTTGGCTAATTGATTAGTAGAAAAAAAAAAAAAGATATAACGTACATACTTACTTTTCAATCAGCCTTGAGCTTATATAACGTCTAACAAAATATACTGAAACTATTTTAAGGGTAGATTTAGTCCATGATACTGAAAAACTTTCCCCAAGGATCGTATATCAAAATATTTAAAAAAAAATTGCTTTTTTTATTATAGATTTGAGTGCGTTTGACCTCTATCTAGTAGTGGGAAGCTAAGATGAGGTCTAAGGTGTAACACGCAGACTCAAAAAAATGCCTATTCACTCTTGCCTTGAAAATCCCTAAATCATTGTATGGGGAAACATCAACGCAGGGAGGGAATTCCACACCACAATTAGTGGTTTGCACAATGAAGAAGGAGGCGAAACAAGAGGTACGATAAGGAGGAATATCAACCACAGATGGGTGGAATCCCTGTCCACGTCGTGTTGTCCGATGGTGGAATGGTGCATGGGGAATTAAATTATGTAATTCTTGGGCACACTCCCCGAAGTGCAGCCTGTAGAAGACACAGACTTGCTACTAGTCGGCGATGTTCGAGGCTCTGGAGCCGTCCTGCCGAAAGCATCTCATCGCTAACGAGTATTCTGGCACGTCTGTCGATAGCTTCTAGGGCTTCGAGCTAATAGCGGGCAGACCCACCCTATGGGAAGCAATACTCCATACATGAGCGGACTTGAGCTGAGTGATGGCTCAACAGTAGGTCAGGGATAAAATACCGTAGGACCTTGGAGAGGATGCCCAGTTTTTAAGAAGCCGTCTTAGCCCTGGACTCAATTTAGCTACCGAAGTTAAGATTTGATGAGAGGTCGATACCGAGAAGTTCGAGATGACGTGTGACAGGAACAGATCCCTGAGGTACTCCAGCATTAATTGCCAATAGGTCAGATAAGCAGCCGTCAACAGTTACTCGAATAAACCGTTCCCTCAGGAAATCGGAATTCCAAGCACAAAAGCTGGGAGGGATACCGTAAGCGGAAAGCTTCGCTATAAGAGCGTCATGCCACACCCTGTCAAATGCCTTTGAAATGTCAAGTGAGACAGCAAGTGCCTCACTGTATTTTTTAAGGGCTTTACCCCAAAGATGTGTAGCGTACACAAGAAGATCCCTAGTTGATCGGTTCTGGCGAAAGCCATATTGCCGGTCACTGAGCAGATCCTTGCCCTCAAGGTACGCATATATGTATATGCTTTCCATAGAAACTCGGATCAGCTAATCGGTCAATTTGTATGGGAGTTAAAAACTATTTTTTATATTTCGATATATGTTCCGTGGCGAAAGGGTTTAATATTATGGACAGAATCCACCCTCAGAATAGTTTCAGTATATTTTGTTAGACCCTGTATATTTTGCATTACCAAAAAATAAAAAGAAGAGAACCTGCTCCAATCCACATGCTTTCATTGGAAAATTCAAACATAATTTAGGAAAACCAAATTAACATTTTTACCTACCTATATATATTTTTTATAATACGAAGACCTACATACATACATAACTACATAGAATATACATTATACTCGATAGGTATTGTACGACACGATACAATACCAAAGCCCTTTCTATAAACCATAACAATGAGACAGATTTGTATTCCCCATAATGTTTCTATCTCCTCTCTGTGAGTCAATACACGGAACCCATACAGTCATGTGACAATACAATTAAGCTAAAATACGAGACAGTTATGCTCGTTACATCGTCCGGAGACCGGCGATGTGTTCGCAGCTCTGTACCTTCGCGAGAGGAGTCAGGGTGCGACCCTCGGCCGCCACGCACACCGGCGGAATATTAAAGCGGCTCGGAGTGCAGCGGGCGGTGTAATTAATGCCGGTAAGTGAGGAGCCCTCTAATGAATATTTAGATTTATTGACATGAACAGTACAGAGGACACATGTAAAGAATAAGGCTTTTACGTTTTTGCTATATCAAAGATGTAAATGTACGCTGGCAATAAGGGAAAAAAAATTCAGCGTATATACTCCACTTTCTGCATTTTCTATAGGAAAATTATTCCTATTGATAGACTGATAAAGAGTGTAGAAATATAGAAAAATATCTAAGAGAAGGTAAAATGGAAAAGGCCTACAATACATTAAATAAACTCAATACTAAAAAAATCTAAAAGTACAGTTATTCTTGAGGAAAACGGGAAAATATTATTAAAAGAAATAGAGGTAGCAGAACGTTTGAAAATATACATAGATACATAGTTTACTCGTAAAGGAGAAGGCTTAGCAGAGGATGATATAGAAGAGGAACAGTTAGTGGATTAGGACAGTTTAGGACCACCTATTTTAAGAGAAGAGTTCGATAGGGCAGTACATAGTCTAAAGAATGGAAAAGCTACAGGACAGGATAACATAAATATAGAACTCTTCAAATATGCTGTTTGTAACCCATTATTAGATGAAATTTTTATCTTGACACAAAACATGTACCTTACAGGAAATTTGCCATTAGACTTTCAGACTACTAAAACCATAACCTTACCAAAAAAGCTCAATACACTTAACTGCGGGGAACAAAGAACTATCAGCTTAATTTCACATGCTTTCAAAATTTTAATCCACATCATACTTAACAGAAAAAAGCCGAAAGCAGAAAATTGTATTGGTGATGATCAGTACGGATATAGACATATTAAAGGTACTAGAGAAACGATTCTGGCACTAGGACTGATAGGTAACAAAGAATCGATCTAGGTCTGGATACATTTGTAGGCTTTATCGACTTAAAAAAACCTTCGATAAAGTTAACTGGAAGGAAATGATGCAGACTTTAAAAATGAATGGTATAGATTACCGAGGCAGAAGGAACTATACAAAAATCAGCAAACAGTTGTCCAAGTAGGAAACGAAAGTAATACCGCCAAAATACAACAGGGAGTTAGACAGGGAAGCCTATTTTCACCAATAATATTTAATATGTTTATTGAAAATGCTACGCAGAAATTTATAGGATCATAAATAGGTCGAATAAAAGTCAATGGTCAAAAAATTTTTTTTCATACGTTACGCAGATGACATAGCCGCCATAGCTGAAAATCAATCTCAACTGGAACAAATGCTCACCTACATGAACACTCGATTTTTTAAGAAATAGGACTAAATATAAATACTAAGAAAACTAAAGTACTTTAGATAACCAGGAATACCCCAACAACAACAACCTCAATTAAGATAAACAATATCAAAAGAGACAATGTCGACAAATTTAAAGATTTGGGTAGTATTATAACCAAAGATTCCAGATTTAAAACTGTCATAATAGCCAGAATATCTTTGACAAAAAGAGCCTATAACAATAAAAAACATATTTTTCATTCAAAAATCAGTCGCGCATTGAAAAAACGGCTTATAAAGACGTACATCTGGAGTATAGCATTATATGGTAGTGAAACATGGACTTAGGCTAAAAAGGATCGAGAACGTTTAGAGGCATTCGAAATGTGGTGCTAGGGCCGTATGGAAGGTATAAGTTGGAAAGAGAAAAAGACAAATGAAGAAGTACTTAATTTAGTTAATGAGAAAAGAAACTTATTGAAAACAATCGATATTAGAAGAGGAAAGATGTTTGGTCATCTTATACGCCACGATCAATTTGTTAAAAACATAATAGAAGGAAAAATAGAAGCAAGAAGAGAAAAGGGAAGACCAAGAAGAGCATTTATAGATCAAGTAAAGGAGAAAGTTGACGCCGTGAGGTCAAAAGCTCAAGAAAGGGAGACATCGAAACTACTCCACCGACAAGAACGTAGTTCTTAAATTATAAATAGATAGACTGATTCACCCTTTAATGTATGTGTCGGCGGCAAAATTGGTCAGGACAGGATGAAAGGGCTGAAGTTTGACCTGTTTGACAAAATCTTTGCTGCAGTTTTGTTCAGCAATTGTGAAGCATAACATTTTTAAGGTCGGTCTTTTGGTTTGTGTACCTAGATAGTGGTGAAATAATTGGATGGGAGATGTTACTAAGTAGGATCTTCTAAAAAGTATTAGTTTTGTGTTTGTCTCCTGTGTGCTCGTACGCAGATTGGACCAGAAATGAATTGGAGGATGCGCTCTTTGAATAAATTACCTGTTTTTATCTTAATTCGGGCCCGTGACGTGACGGGCTGCCGTTACGTGTCGACATCCAATTAGCCCGCCCTCTATTCCTCATCAAACTCGCCGTAGGATAAATTGATGCCGTGTAAAACTCGCCGAATTGTTTTGTACCTTGCTTACATAGGTATAGCTATAAACAAAATGTTATTATTTATATCAATTAAAGTCGCATTATTGTGGCAACTTTCAAATATAATAATATGCTCTACTTACTACATAAATAACTAATTACCATGATTTTTTTAAAGACCTGTAGTGTGATGACACATCACAAGCCCTCAATCCTTGTACTAAATATAGCCTATCTAATACTTCCCTGCAATCGATACTTTAATCGATCTAGTGATATTGTATCCCATGAATAGGATGCTTCCTTGTAATACTGTCTATTATAATAGATCTACCATTTAAGAAAACTCAACCCAGACAGGGACAATACAACGATCGATATCCTACTTTTAAGATGCGTATATAAACCCTACTTTGCCAGTAATACATCAGTTCATCTACAGCCTACAACGTGTTTCATTCAACATCCCTACGCGTCACATCACAGGCCTAAAAGTAGTCATGTAAGTGAAACTTTTAGATAAGTACTTTTTAGAGTTCCGTAGCTAAATGGCAAAAAACGGAACCCTTACGGATTCGTCATGTCTGTCTGTCCGTCCGTATGTCACAGCCATTTTTTTCCGAAACTATAAGAACTATACTGTTGAAACTTGGTAAATAGATGTATTTTGTGAACGGCATTAAGATTTTCACACAAAAATAGAATAAAAAAAAAATCAAATCATGACTATGAGCATTAATTAAATTTATTGAATTACAGTAAATTAAAATGAATTTCACATTAAAAAAGGGAAGAGATAAAAATATAACTTTATTTAACTTTACGAGTATCATCATCATCATCATAAGGTCCTTCTAGTCTCCACTGCAGGAGCACGAGCCTCTCTGTACTGCCAGAGCCATACTTGGCCAGAGCAGCCAGAGGATTTGGCCTACACCCTACACGCTGGCCAAACGCGTATATCTTTTTTTCATATTACATACATAACTGTTTTGAATTATTTACTTTTACGAACTTTTAAATAGTACCATACCTGCAAAAAGGTTAAAAGGTGGTTTTACTTCCTTGTTCCCAACTATTAGGTCTATATTGTGCACACAGTCTGCCGTGCAGACCCTAAAACGCAGTAATAGGAATTTTAAGGGTTTTTAGTTTAATACTGAACCTTAAAGAGTACGTTATAAGGAGCAATGTGATTGAACCGATTTTTTAATATGATGATGTTCAAGATAAAAAAATCATTTTTTTAAATTGCAGTAACTCCAAATCGCACGTCAAAATACACTGTAAAACTAACTAACATACAGTAAGAGCAGTAACGTATACGCGGCTACATGACTTTACCAAGTCAATGCAGTAAATATCGTCACTTCCTCAAAAAATCTTTATTTAATACCAAAATAAATATTAATGCATGTTTATTAAAATGCAGTAATAAAATTTTGTATACTAAATGTGTTTACTGCATTAATGTATTTTATTCGAATGATCCATTACAATGCAGCAAAACAGTTGAATACGGTATCTTATTTAGTATTCGTACAGTTTTGATCGCGGGTGTTACTGTTTAAAATGCAGTACATTTATTATTTACTGCAGTATAGTCAATACTAATCCAAATTTCCAAAATAGCATAATGATATTTAAAACGCAGTAATAATCACTATTAGTGCATTTCAACTGGTAACGTGAACATTTAAAGACTGTTTTACTCTAAACTAAACCTAATTTACTGCGTTCTTGTCGGGATACATCGCTCCTTCTCGCTCCAGCAAACAGTCGCCTACCTCCTAATTTCCTCTGTTTCGTCAGCCGACGAAGGTAAAATTAACTTTAACTTAATTAATTGACGACCTCCGTGGCGTAATGGTTAACACGCTTGACCGCTAATCCGGAGGTTCTGGGTTCGAGCTAGGGCAAGTTGGAAAATGGCCTTTTTCAAATTGACCTGGGTCTTGGGTATTTATCTATATATGTATTTATCTTAAAATATAGTATCGTTAAGGTAGTATCCCATAACACAAGTTTTAAAAAAACTTACTTTGGGGCTAGCTTAAGCAGTGTGATTTGTCCCTATATATTTATTTATTTATTTACTTATAACATTTTTCAATTAAAGAATTTTAAAGACAACAAAATCTGCTGAGTGAATAATTTATTACATACATACATACTATCACGCCTGTTTCCCACAGGAGTAGGCAAAAACTATGGACCTCCACTATCTACGATCCTGACAGACCTCTTTCGCTTCATCTACACTCATAAACCTCTTCATACATGCCCTTCGGTTACGGGTAAGTACTTCTTACCTCTCCCTTTTTCAGAACGTCTGCAAACTGATCGCAGAACGTTCGCCGAGGTCGACCCTGTCCCGCTCTACCTTTCACACTTGCCTTATAAATATTTTTTGTTAATCTCTTTTCATGCATCCATCCCTTTCTCTACTTTTGTTACTCCTCTACGTCCCTTTCACTCCACACCGATCCCTTATAACATCATTTCTTATTCGGTCTTTCAAGGTAACACCACACATACTCCTCAGCACTCGCATTTCAACTGCATTTGTTCTACTTTTATGCTTTCTCCGACATACCCAACTCTTACTACCGCACATCAAATTAAGTTTTAGTACTCTTTTATGAACGGCAAGACGTGCCTTATCTGATACCTTCCTGCTGGTCATAAAGGAATGAATGCGCTCCATTCACTTGGTTACCCGCATTCACTCTTCTTTCCACATCACCCGCGTGGCAAGCATGCGGGTGATGTCATTGTAAACTTACATCCCAAGTATACAAACTCTTTCACTAGCTCCACTCTCACCCCATTAATTAAAATATTGCATTCTGTTGAACTATCATCCCTTTCAAAAACCATAACTTTGGTCTTACTTACATAAACTTTCATACCCTTTATCTCTAGTGCATCATTCATAACAGATATCATCTTCTGTAAATCCTCCTCTGAGTCCACTGATCATCGGCATAGAGAAGGTATTTGATAAATAACTTATCCATTCTAACACCACATTCATCTTCTTTAAAATTTGTCAAACAACTGTCCATGAATAGGTTGAACAGTCAAGGCGACACTACACATCCCTGACTTACACCTTTTTTGATGTTAAACCAGTCTGTGTATTCGCCGTCAATTCTGACACAAGCACTAGAAAAAGAGATTTCAGTGCCTGGATCAGATGGCTGCTCAACCCATACGCAGACAGTGTTGACCACAGTACATTCCTCATCAAAAATTTATTAGTAATCATTATACCTCAGATTAATTACTTTAATTTACTAAATATTTACTTAATAAGTTCAAAATGGATAAAATGTATAAGTTATTGAATCTCCATGTCTATCATATTTTGTTCATTTCATTTTCTTTGATTTAAAAAATGTGCCATTAACGTAAAAAGATCTCATGTTGTTTTTGCCAAAACCAAAAGCTATTTTACTGATTAAGGCTGTAAGTTTTTTATTACTTACATAAATTTTAAGTAAGATATTATGTTCAAAATACTTAAAGTTAGTGCCTGTTTGCTCAAATGGCATAAAGAATAAATATTATTTTCAGTTTTTAAAATTGTGATTGCTTTATAATAAATATTTTTATGTAAAATTTATATTTCATTACTACACGCTAATCTACACGGATATTCAAGATGCATATAAAAATGCAGTAAACAAAGCGTATTGCTGCAAATTAGTCTGCAAAGCTGTAAACGAATCAAAAATGTTCGTAGTATTCAGTGTTTTTGTCGCATTTTAATCTGCATATGTTTACATTTTTGGATGCAGTAATAACCATCATTTCGAAAAATACCTTCTTATTTGGAAACAAAAAGATTGTTTAAGATTTTTTTTTTTATTTTTTACTTGATTTCAATCTTTGAGATCAGTTAATTATCATAGTAGAAAAACAATCCACCAAAAATATGAAATAATATAAAGTTTTTTGCGTTTTTCTCGAAACCGCTTTTTTTCTCTTACTGCGTTTTAGGTGCTGCAGGGCAAACTCGACTTTGTACCCACAGTCAGTGTACTTTCATCCGCCTCAGAGTGAGCGGGTTTGGGCTGCATATTGCATGCAGGTGGAGACTTGGCGCCGCTTTGTCTCATATTGCTCTTCAACTAAGCTCATATTAAAATCGTAATCTCCCCGCGCTCAGTACACAACACAAAACGGTGAATGCACAGAGTACAGAATGAAAACAATGTGTTTATTTTGTACACCCGCGTACCTCTTAAAAATTGATTTTAAGTCTTAGCGGATTAAGAGAACGTGATTTCATGCCCTCTTTAAAGAATGCAATCACATTCTTTAAATAATTTTTATTTAATGAAAATGGTTAGTATTTTTAAGCCGCACCCGTGTCTGTAAATAATAAAGGGTGCGAGTGCGTCAATTCGTAAGATTTTTTCATCCATTTAATTACGAACTCTATTCAGAAGAACAATATTATTAGACAGACGTAATGTTATGTACCTACCGTTGAAATGTTACTGTTTTAAATCATCGAACGATATGTTTTGTCCCAACTTGCCCGAGCTTATGCACAGCTTTATTTCTGAACTCTGCGTTTTGCAACTTCACTTTTAATGAATTTCGGAGACAAAAGAAATTAGCCTCATGCGCCGACGCCGACATAAGCAACAATTTCGTCCACCTTTGTGCAACAAATTCATTGCCACCGACGAATTAATTGCAACCCTTACCAGATTTTATACTTAATATTCAACAACTGACTGCGAAACAAAGCCAGTTTTTAACTTTTCTATTTTGGTCTTGATTGGAATCATAGTTGTTATCTATTTAAGAATTGGTTAAATTTTTTGATGATCGATTTCATAAGATTTACCCCGTGTGGTTCTGGGTTAAATATGACTACTCCATCTCTTCCTGTGGTTTTCGTAAGAGGCGAATAAAGGACAAACAAACATCTCATGCTACAATTGCATTACCAAGGAGGGTTAAAGTCGGGCGGCGGTCGGTTGTAAAACTTTTTGCCCAAATACATTCCCAAAGAGGGTTGACGTCAGACATGCATGTAATATTTGGAGAAGAAAATACAGCAAAGCGCACCCTGGGCTCCGAAGCAGCACAGTTGAGGATGCAACCGAGAACGCACTTGGATGAAGAAGAAAGATGCGAACTACTGAAGGTACAATATAGAATTAGATCATTTTGTACAAATATTAATTACCTATGATTCACTAAGTTTTTGACATGTACAGCATTTTATCTAAAGTAGCCGCTTTAAGACTGGATTAAAATATCTGTTCTTAGTTCCTTATTCCACTTGCTGTAAGGCAGTGAGCCAACGAAGAGGCTCTGTGTTTCGGTCCATTCATCCGTCCGATGGATTAAAAACTTCCGGCCTGCTCAGCCCTGCTCGGCGCTAACTTAGCTGTGTTCTCGCAGTTTGATCGCGATTGGCCTCCTTTAAACTATTAGCGCCTTGGCCTGGTACACAAACGCCATAGGTTATGGATGTTTGTTTATCTATATATGTATTTTAATAAAATATATTATCGTTAAGTTAGTATCCCGTATTATATAGTATATAGTTATTGGGGCTAGATCAATCAGAGTGATTTGTCATTATCTATTTATCTATAGATAGATTTCTTAAATAGGTTTACGTAATAAACTCTTTGATTAGCGACACATAATATATGTACATATGTATATATATTGAATGTTTAAAGCTACGAGTACAATGTCTATTCTACAAAAACAATTAAAGTTTTGGAACTACCATTGAATAGAAAAAAACAACAGAAATATTCAATATGTCACTCGTTGAGAATGTCCATTCACGCGCACAGTGAGCAAGACAATTACTAAGTGCACTCAGGGACCTGTCCGCTGTATCTCTCGCGCCATACAGAGTACAACAGACAAAAGTTCTCAAATAAATTGGGATAAACGAACGGCGTCTCCGGGGGCTTATCCAGAATTCTGATCAAGAGGGCGAGGCTCTGCCGGGTATGTCTGTGATAGGTGAGGCAATGGGCACGTGTGTCTATGTGATCGTAGGTGAGGCGGGGAGGGTGTGTGGCTCGGCAACAGTAGTATTACGAGTGGCTCCGACGGTTGATTTCTGTTTTGTTTTTCAAGTTTCACAGGTGTTAGTGTTTCATTTACTATATACTGTAATAGTTTGTTACTTGTCTTATAAAATTAAACATTACAAAGTTATGGCGGCGTTTATCAATCTGTGTAATTAAAATTATTTACTCTATGATTAGCACGTTCCATGTTTACGACGCACTCCGATTTTGCAATGAGAATTTGAGAGAGAAAGAGTATCATGGACTAAATTGACCCTTAAAATAGTTTCAGTATATTTTGTTAGACTTTGTATATGAGAGTATGAGTTCAATGCTCTTACCTTGAAAAATACAAAGTTCCGTTCTTACTGAAAGCGCCCCGTTGACCGTGAGGGTCCCGCGCCGTGCCCGTACTCTCAGAATAAAGCTTAAAGCTCAAAGCTCTGAGAAGAATACATTAGAGCTCGTTAGCACGAGAGGCGCGCGGCGCCGGCGCCAGGCAGGGCTGCCACTTGGCGGCTAAAATATATACAGTGGCTGGACCACACAGCACCGGCTAAATTATACTAAATTTAGATGCTTATTTCAAATACATAATGATCGATCAACGTTGTAACAAAACAAGTAATGTATAGGGTTTTAATAATTTTAAACAAAAAAAAGCGTCTGCAATTCCTGGCCTTCTCCATCAGTCCCACTCCACCAGAACTCACTTTCATTGCTCGATTTATTGTCAAAAACATTAAAATCACGTATCATGTATCATGAGTGCATAGAATTTTTGAATTTTTTCACTTGGTGACAATGGGACCAACTTGCACGTATACCTATTCAAATAAAAAAGGGTTAAAAAGGAGAAGTTATTAATGAATATACTTAAAAAAATGTATATTATTATGTACATTCAAAATTGAGAAGCTCCTCCTTTGCTGAAGTCGCCTATAAATGGGCATCTACATTTGAGCCCGTGCAGCCATGTTGATTCAAGTCTATCACATGCATTATAGTGTAGCAACTGTCCAGGTCCAGTCCACGAAATTCTCTATCTATTACCGATCTTTATTCCATCAAAACTGTTTACTGAGGACTTTTTAGATTTAACAACTTCAGGGATTCTTGCGTTTATAGCAGTTAAACTATTATTATTTTTATAACGACTAGTATCCCGCTAACTAATAATTTATCAAAATAAAGAACAGGGCAGTTTTTCTGGACCTTACTTCTTTAAAGCACCGAAAACCTTCCAAAAACGGTATCTAATTCGTGGTGAACTAAATAAGTTTAAAATGTATTTTATTTCTCCAAAACAGAACATGGCTTGTATAACAATATGTGGTGTTAAGAATAATATATTAACATTTCATCAAACAAATACAGAAATAAGACTAAATAATAAAAGAAATAACTAAACAATAAAAGAATAAATAAAAGCTTGCAAAAGGCCTCTTTAACAGTGTCTACCTCGAACTTGTGACATCCCTAACGGGGAGACACGCACGGGGGAGGGGGAACTATCCGCGATTGGAAATCATCCTCGCCTTTGGTGCTGAACTGCTCTGTACTGTCCGATAACTTTCTGTGACACGAGCGATATTTAAATCATCAATTGAACTGTATATTTTAGACTTGTTTCATGCTGGACAGGACAACAAGAAGCTTCAATACATATCCTGCTCAGTTCTTTGGAATGCGCGTTGACCCATTGATACCAACTGGTAGATGTCCCAATTGTAAAATTTTTGTAGCATTAGTTACTAGTCATCTTATTTTATTTATTTACAAAATTGCTGCTTATTTCATAAGAAATCTCTTCCAGCTGATCTTATCTATTGACTAGCTTTAAAAATCTGACACAAGTGTAAGTTGGCAAAACGATCACTGTGTGTATATGTGGAAAACAACAGAAACAATATCAGTACTGACTCAAGTTTAATCCCACGACGACTTCAACGAGCTCGAGAAAAGAAGCAGCTTGTAAGTATATTGTATTTTTATTATTGAATTGTTTTTCTTCATAAATCACATAATATATACGGAACCACAGCCGCTATCCACAGATTATCTAATCCTGTAAGCGGTGTTGATTGACAGTAATGGCCACACTCCGGCGGATTAGCGAAATTAATTACGTTGATAAAGCAAATGCTGTCGCGATTATGTTAAACATGCGTCCGAATGCCGATTTACTACTTTATCGGCTTGCTTCATGCCGTAATTACAGGCGGTTGTAAATTGTTACATTACGTGTAAATGGAGGAGACCTTTGCTAGTGCCTATGCTTTTACTCCTTTCGAGTGACATAAGATACACAAAACCAACAAGCTTTTACCATCTCTGTGCCAGTAATAATATTTAATTTATTTCCCACGCAGTCTAAAACAGCCATTTTAGGGCTTTATTATTTCATCGCAACAATAAAGGGGTAATTCACTGATAGCTTATGATACGGCTGATGTAACATTGGTCGGCCTCGTGAGATTATTGCTATCACAACCCTAGCGTGCTCGACATGTGAATACTACGTGTACGAAAAAAATGGCATTCCGTCTGTTCTAGTTTATCCTACTCATTTGCGGACCTTTTGTACCTAAATTATGTACAGATGCTGCATGATACCTTCATATTACATAACTGCATGCTGCTATTCACTTCATAATCTCAACCTGTCCGCTTTTTCGAACCTAAATTCCAAATTTCATTCTTGACACATTTCATTATTCATATCTGTCTCATCTTGACTCATAATTCTTTTTTTGAATCTTTCAGATTCAGTCGGGACCTCCCATATCTCTGGTCGGGACTCTCTCCATCTACAGTAATAGGTAATTGTTATTCTATCATCTCACTTTTAATTTAAAGATCAGTGCAATGTTATTTAAACACAATTGCATTGTGTAAAAGTGTTCTCGTTGCTTACTGAGCATCCTACTTCTTACATCTCTCCTTATGAGATAATGTGAGTTCCACCTCACGAATGCTGGGATACGGTCAACCTCACAAGTATAATGAAATAATGATTATGTTTCCTAGGTCGCCGTTATAAAAAACGATACGGAAGACTATGTATATACCTATAATTACATAAGAAACCATAACACAGATGTTTCAAATTCACTAATTCGGGATTAGACTTCCTGTCTGTAGCATACCTATTCTAAGTTTACCTAAGTATATATATATATATAATTACTTTGTACATTATTATTTAACATAATAACTAAGTCGATAAAATGAAAGTGTATGGGGTAAAGAGCCGGAAGCTACTACTTTCCTTGTTATCGTTCCGTCAAGATGAGTGGGTTTATGATTACGAGCGATAAGACGTAAGAATTACCGTTAAGTTTGTTTTTCAGTGCTTACATTTTATAGCGACTTTAGCCCATGCTATGATAACTAATTGCATTTTATAGCGACTTTAGCCCATGCTATGATAACTAATTGCATTTTATAGCGACTTTAGCCCATGCTATGATAACTAATTGCATTTTATAGCGACTTTAGCCCATGCTATGATAACTAATTGCATTTTATAGCGACTTTAGCCCATGCTATGATAACTAATTGCATTTTATAGCGACTTTGGCCCATGCTATGATAACTAATTGCATTTTATAGCGACTTTAGCCCATGCTATGATAACTAATTGCATTTTATAGCGACTTTAGCCCATGCTATGATAACTAATTGCATTTTATAGCGACTTTAGCCCATGCTATGATAACTTATTGCATTTTATAGCGACTTTGGCCCATGCTATGATAACTAATTGCATTTTATAGCGACTTTAGCCCATGCTATGATAACTAATTGCATTTCCTAGAAACTTATTTCCCATAGAAATACTCGATTAGCTCATCAAAAGAAGTATGAGAAATTGAAAGTGTTCAAAGTTCTAAGAGGTAACAAATCATTGTAGAGACTCCATAATCGATGTCAGTTTCCAGCTTCTGTGAAAATGTATACCTATAACTCAAGATTTGGGATATATTTTGTTTGAGATTAATTTGGAGTCATTATCAGTATGTACTGCAGCCTACTGAAAATTTTGATATTGTTCTGAACTTTTCCATGTCGTCTGGCGATCCTTCAGCAGTGGGCAGCGCCGGCGGCACATTACAGCGTTCCCCGCGCCGCCGTCCGCCGCCGTCCGCCGCCGCTGCTGATATACTCATAAACTGGTTAACGGCCGTTTAATGCCCGATCTCTCTTCAACACAAATTATAAGGGAGTAGATATGGTTACCAATACAAAACGCTACGTGTACGTTTTACGCTAGTCGTTCGCTAACGTAATTCAATATCAGGAGTTCCTTTTCTTAGTCAGATTATCATTCCAAGAGCGTCTTCTTTCATTCTCTCTTTCCAGTGACCACAAGTTTCCCAGAGTATCTGATAGTTCCGGGCTAACAAGTCCAAAGTTCTCTAGGTGTTCTAAATACATTTTTTCCTCGTTTCAAACAAGACGTTGAGTGAGCCGTGTTTCAAACTTGAGCAAGAAGTTTTTCTGTTAATCTCTGATTTGTGTTCTTGGTTTAACAGCCAGTTAATCCGTGATCACCATCGACTCGTTCTACTCTCTAAGGGAGGCGAGTTTACTTTTTTATCGGCGTCTGGGGCGCCTCGCACCGCACCTGATGAAACACTCCATTAAAAACACGTTTAGAACGAGGTTAACTTAGATCACGCTACGAATATAGGTATACAAACGCATGCACTCAGAACTATTCAGCGTGTCCTCAATTTTTTATGGTATTCCAGTTCTTGTATCCAAAATGTTTGGCATCGCACGTACATAATGACAGAGGTTATTACTTAATTTCTATATGAAATTATACTCGTATTTAGATAAAAACTATCGAGCTTAATCTCTCCTTTAAAAAAATATCTTAAATAGCATATATCCAACTTTTCTTCGCATTTGCTTGTTCAACCTACCTTCCTGCCAAATTTCATTTTAATTGGCTAAGTAGTTTTTGAGACTTCGTGATGAGTGAGTGAGTGATTTTCGCTTTTATATATATAGGAGAAGATAAAATCGAAATAAAGTGCAATGTGTAGTACAAACTACATTATAGGTATATTTTCCAATTTATAAGTAAATTTGAAAAATTATTTAACATTGTGAACCTACTGAACCACATGAAAATAATCATTTAGTTGATCTAAGTCGCTGGATTGCGAATCATAAAATGTATCATTTCCGATAATCTCGCAGCGCACGAGGGCGTGATCAGATAGCGCCTCGAGCGATAAACCATAAACAGCCACACACTCCGTGCTCATTTCCCTAAACTGTACTTGCTTATCGCATCGGCTATCGATATACTACTTGGCTTATCGCAATTTATTGTCACGGCTATCTTAACACCTTGATTTTGACTTTAACAAGATACACCTGTAGTATTTTCTTGACTTCGGTATGGGGGACATTTAATTCAACATCAATGATCCGGCTAAAATCCCAGTTCAACAATTTCGAGATATTTATTTTATCTCCTTCTTCTATACTTTATCATACGATATTTGTAATCAAGTTTGTAAAACAAATATACCGTAACGATTTCAAGGATCAAGTCTGTTATTGATAAATTGTTCAACAGCTACTGAATGGTTAATTGGCTTAGCTAAGCAGGTCCTCGCCGACAAGAGCCATTAAACTCTTAATTAAGTAGAATATAAAAGAGAAAACAGTCCTAAAACCAACTTTTTCACGATCCTCTGAGTCAATAATATGTTTGTTTTGTGTCAATACTTACATCCATTGTGTTTGTGGAACCCTCCCGGCCAGCCGGCGCCGCTAATTAACTGGGCGGCGTCTCATCATTTTGAAAAAGCCAATTTTTCTTTGTCCGGCGGAGCACGATAAAACTTAAGGAATTTTTCGTGACGACGTCATTACGATGCCGCCCGCCTCATCTCTCACTTCACTCTCCCTTCGGCGATCCGTCTTCGTCGCTACGTCACTAACTGGGTCCGTAATAAAAGAACACACTTTTTTCGATTTATGTTTTTATTCAGAAATTTAAGTTTATTAACGTTAGTTTATATAAATTCATTCTAGCGTCGGTTACTCTAAACAACCTGCTTACAGTCCAGTCTTCGGGCCCATTCCGAACGCGCCCGAATATTCTCGAACGCAGCCAAATACAGTTGAACCACACTAGTGCTGTCATACTCGTACCTCCGAATGCGCGCGAGCGATCAAGCTTGCGTTCGGATGTCCCGAGCTCCCACTAACAACACTATGACATACATACATCTTAGCTACATTATCATACATGGATCACCGCTGTTGCACTGCTTATTGCTATGAGAGTCAACTCTACTACAGTAGGGAACTTTAGACATAATCAGATAAACTCCGAATATCAAAATATTACATCGTCGTAACAAAGTAGAGATACAGTAGTCGTTGTAGAGAGTGAATTCTACTATAATAATAATTTACTGTTATTTCAATACAAATGTACAATTCTATGCGATATCATAAAGAAGTATTTACAACAAAATGGCTGTCTATAAGTCAATTCTTTGGCGGATATTTATAATTCAATATAGTTATTTTAATAATAATTAACTTTTATTTCTGTTTAAAGTTTAATAGTTACCCCGGAATTCTTCAAACGTTCCTATTTACCAAAGTGAGTAAAAATGACTAGAAAGTTTTATACAATATTTGGCGAGTCTTAACTAGTAACGACGGCTGTATTAATAGATACTGATTACATTAGTTCACCTGTTTTATAATTCGTTTAGGTTTCATCTGTCGTCTACAAGCGGGCGAGTGCGGGCATTGCTATTTCAGTTACTGACTTGGACCTTGAAATGCAGTGCTTTGGTCACGTTATACAAAACAAATCTAACATGAAGCATTAAGCGAAGACATCATGGGAAATGTGTGCTACCTATGTAAAACTTTATACGTTTTTTTCACAAAAAATATTTTAAATTAAATACAAATAGGCAAGATAGACGGTTTAGATTATTATTCTAAACAACTTTCCGCAATTAATGAAATCTACCAAGATGCAAAAAAGAATAGCTTACCGTACGAATTGAGCAGTTATCGGGTTACTATGGGGGGTATATATATTTTTTGGTATTCATTGGGAAAAGTTGTTAGACAAGATTGCCTAGTGCGTAATATAACAAATCAATGCATCTGGGAGAAAACAGGCAACTGAAGAGCAGGCGGTACAGACAGCGCTGCGACAGTCGTGGACGGATTACACGCAACAAACTAAACATGGCAGCGAGGCTACTGCGCCCCGCCGTCTAGTATTTACAGGGATTTCTTAACTCTTATAGCTTGCCCGTCAACGCATATATTTTCCTTGTTCTCAAGGCTACATGTTTTGTCACGGCATCATTGAAAACAACAGTGGACGGTGAGTCGGTGACCGATCCGTCCCTTTACAAGTTTCAAATGTTTGTTTCCAACACTTTTTTTCTCTTTTTCACATTATATTCCACACAGTCACCACGTCCTAATGTCTTGATGCATTTTATCGTCACACACAGACTATTGTGCGGCTGTTTTACGGCAGATTGATATACAGATGATCACACACAGGGTGTCCACGGAACACGGCCGTGAGCCTCGCGTCCATGTTCTGGTACTCCTTGCCGGAGCGCGGCCGCAGCGTGCTCGTCGTCTGCCGCACCACCCTGTACACAAAATAATCAAGAGTTATTACTTTCAGAATTACATTCTCTGCCCTCGTCAAAAGACTGGCACTTTTACGGGATTTAAAATACTCGTATGATAATATTATTTAAAGAATGTATTTATATTGGCTCAAGAAACCCCCAAAATGTCACTCCCGCAGGTTACAACATGCATATGATGAAATAATGGAAACAAGAAGGCGACGATGAGCTAATTGATAAATATATAATAGACAAATCACACTGATTGAGCTAGCCCCAAATTATCATTTTTTGTATAATGGGATCCTAACTCAACGATACAATATGTTATAATAAATACATACATAGATAAAAGTCCAAGACCCAGGACAGTTTGCAAAAGATCACTATCCATCTGGCCCTGGCTGGGAATCGAACCCAGAACCTCCGGATTGGCGGACTTGCGTGTTGACCATTACGCCACGGAGGTCGTCAATCAATGATTAAGTTTCCAATGTACAACCTTTGTCTTTATTCATACATAAGAATCATCTTCTTGCTCATACCCCTTCGCGTAGGGTTGGTTAACCATGTAAACCCTTCCTATGATCCTATCCTGTGTATTTTTACTTTCCACATTATTTTAACACATGTAAATATTGAACGTATCTTTAATAAAGGTATATTTCAGTTTCAATTTTCAATGTCATACCTCATAGTGATAGGCGTATCTGTAGAGGAGTGTGAAGAACATATTGACAGCGTCTCGATGTAGTCCGACATATCGGAGGTGCCACTCGATGTGCTGTGTGTGTCCGCCACACCTAGGAAAAGATGATGTTGATGTTATACTCCATATTATACTTTCGAAAATGATCACCTAGTACCAATAAGTGTTCATATTTACCTCTCAACGGTTTAACTGTCAATATAGGCACTTCAGCTTCAGCTGAAGATGACTTGGCCGGAACTCTAACGCGCTGCAATGTTGCAAATTCTCGCAGTGGATCCGTCGACTTGGATCGTCTTGGGAGCGACGTGTGGATGCAACACGCGCGGCGGGCGCTGCGGTACTGGCGGCGCGTGGCCGCCGTCGTCAGCGGCAGCTCGAACTCCACCAGCTCGGCGCCGGGCCGCAGCGAGCAGCTCGAGACACCGGAGTCGTTAGAACTCGACGAGTCGCGATTTCCGGCTGTCTTGCCCGGCACCGACGATGACCGCTTTGCGGGCGTGGCACCTCGACCGCGACCTTTTGACGCTTCCGAACTGTCCGCGTCAGAATGTTTGTTATCCACGGTACAGTCACAAGGCGTAGATGTTCTATCCCCATCGATAGCCATGTTTCGCAAAGTCTCAATTGATGACGTTGACCCGTGACTTCCTGCACTACCTTCAAATTCCTTTACATCTTCTAAGAACCGCGATGAATCCGCTGAACTTGATCGTTTTCTGTACTCTATTCTGTTGGAGCGCTCTCTAGTAATGACAGGAATATCTGTAGCGTTTGCATTGTCCGCGCTCGAGGGCCGAACTTCATCTGATCCGCTAAGAGTCGGATTGCTCGCAGATTTTTCGTCCAATAGCCTGCTAATAGGATTTTTAGCAGCGTGTTTTATCGTGTGGAAAGCGAATCCACCTATTGGAGACATGGGTGTATATCCTGCAGGTAGACATTTATTCGGCTCTACTTTATTACTTTCTATTGAATTCGGTTCCATCATTAAATAATCATCATGAGTACTATTCCGCTTTGTTTCACAACCATCAGCACCGTTACTCTTCGGTGGATGTCCGCACTTCGTGCATACATGCCTGCCGTTGACTAAAGTATAAGAAACTGGTTTTAAATTATCTGTAATAGCATCTAGCTCAGCTTGCGTCACTCCTGCTCGTTTTAATAGATCTTTAGCATTTTCATAGTGCTCTAGAGATAATGCAAAGCTAAGGTTTTCATAATTAGCTAAAGGACCCTCATCAACTTCCACCTTTTGTGGGTCTAATCTGCTGTAAGTCTCTGACATGAACTCGTCATGAGAGATGCTCGGCCTTAGCTTTCTTCTCGTCTTACGAGAAACATCTATCGTTGCATAAAGCGCACTTCGATCCCTCTCGCTCGAGTTCGATAATAAGTTTTCTTTATTTGGAGCTAGATTATCCGTCGACGCAGTAGCAGGTTTCCTACAGTAAGGGAGTTTTATCCAGTTGTGCGCCCAGTTTGTTACCCTTTGACAAGCACAGTTCGCGGGCTGAAAGTTCTCTTCCGTGTCAATTATCTTCGGTGCTTTTGGTCTTTTGCCAAATTTTAGAAGACAACCGCAAGGCTTTTTTAATATGACGGTATTTGAAGTTGAACTTTTAGTTATTTTAAAAAGTTCGTTATTGAGACACTCTTTTAGTCTTTTTGGCGTATCGTAATATTCACTTTCAACCTGCCAACAAAACGAAATAAAAATATTACTCATACTATTCGCTGAAATACAAAAATATATTTGTGATTTTCATATTAATTAGTATACTAATCCTGACTGACATTTAGTAAGTATATATTATTAAAATAGATTAAAATCTGAAGAAATTGACGAAACACATAAAAAATATTATTACACTTACCTCAGCGGAAGCAATCTTTGGCACGTCATAATTTTCATAAGGTCCTACTTTTATTTTGCTTTCGGGGATAGTTGCGTGTGCGCACTGGCACGTCTGCGCTGGCAGCGGCATTGGAGGCTTTTTAGTTAAATTCAATTCTAATCTAGTGGGTTTCGGAGGCCGGTCGGGCGGCGGTACACAACGACACAGCTCCTCAGTCTTTTCTGAAGCCGGCGCTCGAGGCTCGCTCGGCGTCCTCGGCTCCGGCTGCGCGTTCTCGCTCACAGCGTCCATCGTCCACGCTGGACTGAAATGTTTAGCTCCTGGCGTCAGAGCTGCCGTTGACGACCGCGACATCGCCCCCAGCTTTGAAATACAGCTCATGCATCTCTCCAGCGTCACATTCCCGGAAGTATTCCAGGGCGCTGTGTCGGTGCCCTCTGTTGTTTCATTGACGGACGCTGTGTCCGCCAGTCCATGATCCTGGAACGTCGCCCGTTCAGCGGACGGCCAGTATGGAGATATGGCGCCTGCCTCTTCTCCGCACGGGTCCTCGTACAAACGGTCGGATGACAACAAAGAGTTGTCTACCGTATTCAGTTCCGACAGACGGGTGTCTGGTCGGTAGGTTTTATGTGACTTCGGGCTCTCTCCACCTATTGACAAATATTTCATTATTATAAAGGGTTTTTTTAGATTAAAACCAAATACCTACATTTTATTACTTTCTTCATTTTGTCCTGTTATGTTTTCTTTGTGTAAGTTGTATGTATTTAAGTATTGGATGTATGTATGTTTAATATAATTATTGTATATACGTATGTTTATTATATTGACCACCCCGCACTACCTAATTTCCCATATTTTTTTTCTATTTAAACGAGGTTACCTGGAAGAAATTGCTTAGCGATAAGGCCGCCTTTTGCGCATTTCCTAGTTTTTAAGATAATTAAGTCCTGCTTTTTTTTTACTTTTGTGCAATAAAGGGTATTGTATTGTATTGTATTGTATTGTATAATGTCGTCATTGATAGGGAACGCAGGTCGCTGGCTGCCCGGGGCAACATGCTGGCTCGCAGATTTGCACGTTGCACAGTCCCGGTTAAAATAACGCTTTTCAAAGCGTACTGCCAGTCTTTTTACACGTTCAGTCTATGGGTCAACTATACGGCTCGGGCATACAGCGACTTGCAAGTCCAATACAACAACGCTTTCAGGGCGCTGTTAGGGATGCCGTGGCGGTGAAATGCGTCTGGTATGTTTGTGGAGACGCACACTGATGGTTTCTCAGCCATTATGAAGAAGAGAGGTGCTTCCATAATGACGCGCGTACGCTGCAGCTGTAACAGCATCTTGAAGGTGTTTATAGACAGATGGGACACTCCGATGTGGAACAGATGGATACATCTCCATAATCCTTGTTACTAACACACTACAACTTTAACGTTTCTTGCGACTGCTCACACATCTCCCGAACAAAAAGCCTAAAATATCTAGGAGTCATAGTAGACGAACATCTTTCCTTTAAAGAACATGTAGCCCTGGTTGCAAATCGAACTCGAAAATCAATATTCATAATGAAAATACTACGCCAATCTGCAGACTGAAACACACTAACTCTAGTTTACAAAGCCATATGCCAATCGTATATCATATACTGCATTAAAGCGTGGGGTGGTGCCGCCAAAACATCTTTACTTGTTTTGGAACGAGCCCAGCGAGCAGTAATAAAGGTTATGTTACGTAAACCGCATAGGTATTGTACGAATTCTCTTTACGCGGAAGCTGAGGTGCTCAGAGTTCGACAACTGTTTGTTTGGAGAGCCACTATGTCCACGCACAAAAAAGTCCGATCAGCAAGCGATTATGAGGTCCGCGTTAGTAGAAGAGTTCATAGGATTGATGTTGTGGCCGTAAATACTATATTTTTCAAGAGGCTTGCTCCATACATATTTTCATATATGTATAATCAGATCTGCCATAAAATTAAAAATGTAATGACTTTTAACAAACATAGAGCAAATCATGCGGTAAAAACCTGGTTAATGACATTAGACTATGTAGAAACGGAAGATATCTTGCCAAAAAGTGGGTAACAACTTTTATAACACTTATATACCTACTTACTCTTACCCAAACAAACAATAAATACTTATATATTACACAAGCACACACTTATATACACAATTTGTAATTGTGACAAGTATTGAACCGATATAAATATTATGTAAAAAAAAAAAAAAAAAACTGGTAACGGATACAACACGGACCACTGCGATACAAGCAGCGCTTAGTGCAGTGTCCAAAGGTACCTACTTCTGTCTGTACAAGTTTAAATAAGTTAAATTAGGTTAAGTAAAATTGTAAATTATTATTAGTTTTTTTTTGGTAAATAAATATATTATTATATTATTATTATTATAACAATGGTTTTAAGTAATCAATGTTACTAAACCGATTTGGACATGGACTGAATAAAATTTTATTATAAATATATATAAATGAATTCCATGTTTATTATTCATCAAGTAAGTAACAAAAGTCCGTACCTTCGGTCTTTTTGTTGGCAAAGGGTCTCCTCCTGGGCTCAAGGCGGCCCTGCGCGGCGAGGTTGAAGTCTTGCGCGAGCTCCCGCGCCTGGTCGGTCAGCAGCACGTGCAGGCCCTCGCCCTTGCCGCAGTGCGAGCCGCCCTCGAAGCAGAACCGGCCCTCTACCATGCCATAGCGTCTGCGTACAGAAACACATGTTTATTGTAGATATACGGTCCATAGTGCTAGCTAATGCATAAAGTTTAATTACATTACATTTACCAGAAAGTGTCAATTTCCGAACTCGCGTCGCGCGTAATATGTTAATGAAACAATAAATTTCACCTTTATTTAAACATGTGAAATTTATAATTTTAAATCTTTTTAGTACCTTATTTCCAAATTAACAATTTACTAAAGAAAAATATCCATGGATTCTCAACAACGCTTCGTTAGTAGCTCAAACCGCCGGCAACGAAACGTGCGTTTGATCTCTAACAAGGTAAAGTATTGCTAGAAATCAGCTCTAGTTTTCGTCCCTCGAAAAGTCTCAAGACGATAATCGATCACTGATATCTTAGAAATTAATTACTTGACACTAGCGTTCTTTGGCGTTAATAACAAATGTTAAACAATGAGCCTCATGTAAGTACATTAATTAATATGTAGTCGTAACCGTGCCGTGTGATAATGTCGTAAGAGGCCACTAAAAAAACTAAGCATAAACATCTGTGCCACAAAGGCATTTCCAAGTATTGATGCATGCGGCCGATCGTAAAACTAAAGTCTTCGTGCTTGTAAAGGCACTGCCGGGTGTCTGAAGCACCACACACAGCTAAGGTAGTGACCTCTCTCTCGTTCACACGAGAGAGGGGTGTACGTGTGGTGTACCTGAGGTGCTGCAGCTCCCACACGCCGAGCAGCCGCGGCGGCACGCCGGCCGTGAGCGCGAACCGGCGCTCGTGCAGGTGCAGCCGCGCCGGGCCCGCCGGCAGGCGCCCGCGGGCGCCGCCCCCGCCGCCCACCAGCACCAGGTAGTGACGCGGCTCGCCCAAATGCGCAAACACTTTCACCTGGGAGAAAAATTAAATGGAATAAGTTGACTTACTCAAAGGATAATATAGCAGATATTGACCTGTAAAACTGACCTGCCATTGTATGAGCCGCTCGCGAGTCTCGAAGGCGAGGATGGCGACGAGGTCTTGGCAGACGAGCGCCAGCGTGTTGGAGTGCTTGTCGAGCGTGAAGCCGGCCTCGCAGCCCAGGTAACGCTGCAGCGACAGCGCCGCCTTGCAGCCCGCGCCACCGCAGCGCGCGCGCCAGTCGCGGTACAGCTGCACCTGCACGCAGTCTGCACAACACACACACACATCTATCAAATATCGCGGGACACATTATCCATATCCTAAAAATTATATTGGATTCGTGCAAAATGTAATTGTAGATAATCACCAGTTATATTAGGTATAAAATATGTTACTGGATACAATAAACGATTCTATTCTATTACGAGTATAATTATAATCCTTTGCCAGTCAATGGCGCTGGCGTAAAATTCCACAATATTATATTTGCATATTTCAATATTTTCTAAATATATTTTTCCGTTATACTCCTTTTTCTTTTTCTCAACTCTATACGTTCGTATTCCGAATTTCCCTTATTCAAAAACCAGTGAAATACCTATATCGGAGGTCGAATTAATATCACGAAAATTAACCATTCAGTAAAAATGTAAAACAAATGTAATCACCAATACCATCGAGTGAAGTACAGAGAAGTTTAACGAGTGCAATCCGAATGCAATTTACACGTGCATGAGTGAGTTCGAGTGTCGTTTGATTGGCATCGTTAAGATGTAAGGTGAAAGGAATGTCGGGAGTCGGCATTCCTAAACATATCGCGAACGCGGCGTTCTCTGGGGAATCGTAACATTTAACCATCGATCGCAGCAATAAAGAGAGGGTCGCGCCATTCTTCGTATTTTATGGAGTCGAAAATAAGCACCGCGGAATCCTTTGTAATTCGCGACGCGACGCGTGGCGGCGGCACCCCACACGACTCGGGCGAGTAGATCGGCTGCGATTATTAACAAATCTGAATACTTTTACTAAGATGGATTCGGGGTCAACTCAGCTGGATATATTATAATTATTTAATATGCTGCAGGCAACTTGACCAAGAAGTACCAGTAAGGAGTAGCCTTAAAAATAATCTGATTAGATTAGATGATTTGACAAAGAATATACAAGAAATCCGGACCTAACTAGACTGGAAGAAATCCACCCACAAAGAAAAAAACCAGGCAAGTGCGAGTCGGACTCGCGCACATCTGTGCTAGACGTTGCTTCATACCAACTTTCAAGATTCTGAGTTCACGGGAAGTACCATGTAGGTTTTGATTCCCTTGCGAGTGTCGAAAATTTGCGGCATAAACGGCTGTATCTTTTGATTGCGTTGGCTTAGAAGTTTGATTTTTACAGCTTCAAGGGACAGTATAATTAAGAGGAAACCTCAAGGACTAGAGAAATGAAATACGAGTATAGGTATTTTTAAAATGTATTGCTGTCGCGCTGTGTATGCCCGGACTACAACCGAGCAAGTGCGATAGACATACTGCAGCTTGGACTTAAAATACATATTAAAAGAACAGAGAATCTTCTCTTACTTGGTTTCATTCCTACCTTTATGGGCGTCGACAATTGGTGAAAATTGATCAGAGTAAATCTGAGTTGTGTGACCTGGCTGCCGGTGTTCCTCAAGGTGGAATACTTTCCCCAATATTATTCTCAATTTTCATTGATGGTGTCACGTCTTGTATTAAATCTTCTTTTCACTTGTATGCAGATGATCTGCAGATTTATACGGCCGCCCCTCTCGATAACTTCAGCGACGCAGTGAGCATTATCAATTCCGACCTTGCCGCTATTGCGACTTGGACCCATAACTTCGGGCATATGGTCAATGCAGATAAATCCCAAGCAATAGTAATTGGTAGTCCACATTTCATGGCAAAGTTTCATTCCACCGTTGTTCCCAATGTTATGCTAAATGGTATTACTATTCCTTTCTCTCCAACAGTTAAAAACTTGGGAATAGTTTTGGATGAAACTTTGTCATAGTCTGCCCAAACTAATGAGGTGAGTCGCAAAATGTTTGTGGGCATGCATTCTCTGAGGCGATTGCAAATTTTCTCCCAATAAGGACGAAAGTATTATTGACACGTTCTTTATTAATTCCTTTTCTTGATTATGCTGACGTGGCATATTTGGATCCAACAGAGGAACTTCTAGATAAATTAGAGCGCCTCTAAAACCACTGTATTAGGTATGTCTTCAACCTTCGAAAATCTGATCACATTTCGGAGTCTCGCAAGAAGCTTAATTGGTTACCTGTTAGGATACGTCGCAACACCCACATTCTCTGCCTTCTCTTCAACGCCCTTTTCAATCCTTCTTCCCCTGATTACCTCCATTGCAAATTTAATTTTCGGATTGTGGATAGTCGTTTGCGCACAGCCGGCAGCCTCGTTTTGGACATCCCACCGCATTCGTCACAGTCTTACTCCAAATCGTTTAAAGTCTTGACAGAAAGGCTTTGGAACTCACTTTCAGCTGATGTAAGGATGGCACCTTCACTGGATTCATTTAAAACCAGATTATTGAAGTCTTCTCTGGTTACGTCATGCTTGGACTGAATTAGGTACTTATCTTTAATATTTATTAAATACCTATTTATAAAGCGGAAGAGTTTGATTGTTTGTTTGTTTGTTTAAACGCGCTAATCTCAGGAACTAATGGTCCGATTTGAAAAATTCTTTTTTTGTTGGGTAGTCCATTTATAGAGGAAGGCTTTAGGCTATATAATATTACGTTCCGACAACCACGCGAACGAAGTCGCGGGCACAGCTAGTGTAAGATATATACTTTATGTATAGTTTGTTTATGTGTATTGCTATATGTATTTATGTAAGTATGTTCGTATATATTTATGTGTGTAGATATGTAAGTATCTTGCAGTTAAATTTAAATAACAGAGTAAATATCCTCTCAATCTATCGCAGGTTGACTGGAAGAGATCCCTACATGGGATAAGTCCGCCTTTGTATATTTGCTCTTTCGTATTATGTTGTCTTTTATACTTAAATTTTTGGTACAATAAAGTTATTACAAACAAACAAACAAAATCAATGATTCGTAGTCCCCTGATTTCGTCTCCAAAACTTAACCAATATAAGTACTTTTTTCATTACGAATTAACAAAGACTTGATCGGTGTTCCTATATTTTAATTTTATAATCTATATATAATCTATTATTATAGCTTTATAGCTAGCTATAAAGTTATAGCGCTATCTGTGCATTTCATACTTTTTGTATTTTCAGTAAGTAAGCTAAAATTAGTTATTTAATGTTTATCGCATTTAATAAAAGTACATTTATAGGAAAGAGCCGCCAATTTTATTATTTACTTTGGTTTCAATTGAATTCCATTAGCATTCAATTTTGCAAGTGAACAATTTGCATCCAGCTGTACCCTGCACCCGCGCGGCTCATCCCTGCGTAAATGCTCCACCTGTCGCGGCGCGTTCACACCACTGGGCGCGGACAGCGCGCCCGCACGCGGTCCTGGCGCATGGCGGTTGACGGGGCGACAGGTGCCCCGCGAGCAAACAACCACGGTTCCGTTGTACGAGTGTATCGCTGTTTGTCTCCGTAACGATGCGGGTCGGGGGCTTCACAACATTTCTGTTTACAAAGTACTCGTACCTACCTAAATTATTTTGTATAAACCAAATCTTTGTCTACTTCGGTTTATAAACTGCTAATGGCTGTTCGAACTAAGTAAATCTATACCATATTGTAAAGATTTACCTAGTTTGGCCGTGTGGTTCCCGGCAGAGTAGAATAGGACTACTCCAAGTCTTCCCGTGGATGTCGTTGAAGGCGACTTAGGACTACAAGCTAAACAACGCTTATAAACATCAATGAGACCTCTCCAACCCGTATGGCATATACATATGTTTATATCTCTAGTAGTACAGAGAAGGTCATTCTCCTACAGTGGAGACTAAAAAAGACCTGAAGATGACCTAGTTTGGACTGGCTTGGGGTTTAAATATTCATTTTACCTGCAGGTTTTCATGGTATATTAGCTTAACCAAACAGTATCATACAACATATTTTTTATTCCTTTATTCATCAGTCCACTTTAGACTAAAGGCTGGTCCTAAAAAATTCAACATGAAATAAATATCGTGCAGAATATAATAACAGTCATAAAGCTACGTTTATCGATAGAAGTAACGGCCCGTGAGTGATACATGGCGGCCGAAGGCGGTTGTTGCTGCGGCATTTGTAGCGCTTTGGAGCCGTTTTCAGCTTTCGTTGCCTTTCAGCTGCAAACACTCGCATCACCGATAACTAAGCTCATTATTGATTCTTGGAATTTGTGCACGAGGAGTAGAAACAAGGCCTTTATTGCAAATTACGTTATGTCGGAAAAGCTTTGAAGAATTTATCCGTTTCCGGCCTCCTAGCATGGCAATGGCGACAACGTTTATGGAGCACTGCAATATCATAATCTCGCTCTACGACATAATAACGGGTGGGATGGCACTAGTCCGTCGAGTGATACAAACTTAATCTGGGGTTATCTACGATGTCATGCTACGGGGACTGAACCTATATGGGTGAATGAGTTAACATTACTACTCGTATCATCGAATAAATCGACCAAGTGCGTGTCTTGCGCATTACCCATTTCAAATAAGTTCCAACTATATTTAATGAATGGGGATGTGGACTGGCTCCGGAAAATATTATTTTACTTAGTTCGTCAGTTAGATTATCCAAAAATAAAAGACCGAGTTTTTTCGGTTTAGTATGTTAGTAAAAACTCGTAGTGAAATTTCACAAACATACAGCCCATCGGAGTTCCGGAGTGAAAGAAACTGGTTTGAACCACTTGTTTGTCGGGGGATCCCGTGACGTCTTGTGTGGTCGCGGCATGGAGAGGCCCTCGTAAGCCGGAGCATCGTAACGGGGCTTCTGGCGGGGCGGCGACACATGCGGGGAGAGTGCACGAGAAGCATAGCCACTACTCAGATTTATAAATCTAGATATTGATCTAGATTTATAAATCTGAGTAGTGGCCTAGAAGCAGAAATGCTGACAAGAGCGCCGATGGGCCGCCGCGCCTTCTCGTTGTAATTTACTTCAGTACCATTAAAATAGTCTCAAAATCAAGTCATTGTATCATTATCAATCATCACGGTATTCAAACCCTATCAGTATCAATTGTATATCATTTCAATATCAATATATCATTATTGCACGGTTCCGGATCGTACAGATATGCATATTATATTTAGAGAAGAAAAAGCGGGAAAGCGCACCCCGGCTTGCGCAACGCAATGCTGAGGATACAAAAATAAAGAAATAAATGGGCAAGTGCGAGTCGGACTCGTACATGAAGGATTCCGTGCCTCCGTACAATATTTCAAAACGCTAAAAAAATACGTTTTTTGTATGACGACCCCATTCAATTTTTAACTTTCTTTATTTTTAGTATTTGTTGTTATAGCGGCCATAGTAATACATAATCTGTGAAAATTTCAAGTATCTAGTTAATGCCATTACAAAGATCTAGTTAAAAACGCTGAAAAAACACGTTTTTTGTATTGCGACCCCCCTTTAATTTTTTTTATTTTTTTTATTTTTTGTATTTGTTGTTATAGCGGCCACAGTAATACGTAATCGGTGAATATTTCAAGTGTCTAGCTATTACGGTTCAAGAGATAAAGCCCTGTGACAGACGGACAGACAGCGGAGTCTCAGTAATAGGGTCCCGTTTGCACCCTTTGGGTACGGAACTCTAAAAATGAAAAGATCAATAATACAGGGTCTTACAAAATATGTTGAAACCATTTTAAGGGTGAATTCAGTCCATGATACTGAACTAATTTTCACAAGGAACATACCTATATCGAAATATGACAAATAATTTTTGAGCTCCCTTATAAGTTGATCGATCAGCTGATCCGAAATAAATATTTTTAACAAAAAAATATTTTTCGTATTTTAATACATGTTTCTTGGGGAAAGTTATTTAGTATCATGGACTGAATGTACCCTTAAAATATTTTCTGTATATTTTGTTAGACGTTATATATATCTAATTTCACTGGAAATACATAGCGACAGAGCGTCGAACTAATCATATTTCTCTAAATTTTTTAATTTTTTTTTTTAATTTTAAATATATCATGCATCAGCGTTCATGGGATTGAAAACGTTGTATTGTATGTGACATACTCATTATCATATCTGGTAGTGAAATCCTATTGTGTGTTACGCATTAGCGATGGGATGAACTAGATATCCGCAGGATGAACTCGTTGGAAACTACTGGGACCGGCGCCTGTAATTCCGCGGTTACAACGTGAATGCAAATTAATAGGATTGCCGTGAACTCGCTCGCATTCGTTCAATTACAGCGTTTAAATAACGCACCAAGCGTTGTGCGGTGCGGTGCGACGCGGCGGCGTGTGCTACTGCCGACGTGGCGCCGCTGTGTAATTAGTCATTCAATTAGTGGAGCTGCGTGCTGTCACGGGAGGGATATAAGGTACATGTTATTTACAAATTCAACTTTGTATGAGTTACAACTTCGATCATATATTCTATAGATGCACAGTTGCCGCCTAAAAAATGGCACGGGAAAAACAAGGCATAAAACAGTATTATGCCTTGTTTTACTGTCATTCGCTCTGTGGCCACGCGCGTGACGTTACGTCAAAGATGACCAAACTAACCAGAAGGTAATATGTAACGAACTTAATACGGATTTATTTTCACGCTTATCTCAGTTACTTAAGGTTTAAATTAGATTAATCTGTTTTGGCATCCAAGTGTGGACCACGCCCAGTGTTGCTTAACTTGCGAAAGCGCTAGTAATAAGTACTCCCGCTGGGCCACCGAGCTCCTGAATATGGGTATTAGCTATCTACGTGCCAAATT
Source organism: Acrobasis repandana (assembly GCA_963576875.1). NCBI lineage: Eukaryota > Metazoa > Arthropoda > Insecta > Lepidoptera > Pyralidae > Acrobasis > Acrobasis repandana. The sequence continues at coordinate 51,698 of OY756230.1, read as the reverse complement.
CATTCATCCATTTAACTGTAATAAGGGCTTACTAAAAATATCCATCCATGCAACCATCCATACACCCATCCGTCCATCCATCCATACTTACCAACATTCGAATTTATTAAAATATATGTAGAATTTAATTTGAACCATGTACTCGTAGGTAGGTAAAAATGTATTGACCTTTCTGTACTACTTTCGTGTTTAGTCTATGAGAATGAAAAATAAATGAATAATAATGACACTTAGCGAATCTAGCGCTGTATTATGTTATATGTTTTTGCTTATAAGCATAAGTGTCAATTACCAAAAAAGACATGGCCGTGGTTAAAGACGCCGTGTCTATAATATTTATGTCGATGACTAGGCATAAGCTCCCTGTTGTTTGTACTATTTTATCATATCCTTCATGGCTATCCATTTCAAAAAGCCACGTGGCTCAGAAATAATATGCGTAGTAATAGAAGTTAGAACATCTGACAAGCTACTCACCAGCTACGGGGGACAGCTTCCGCATCACGCACCATCGCGATTTCCACTGCAAACAAAACAGAGGTAAGGAAAAAAGCAGTGCTCTATCGTAATTATACGCTTCTAAAATACATACAAATTATATTTATTAAGATATAATATGCTTTTATATATTTAAAACTAAAATAGTAATTATTTTGATAAGTTTTTTTTCTATTTAAAATTAAGTGAAAATATTTTCATGGGCAAATTCACGCAGATTCAAGTAACTGAATCGATGTAGAGATAGGAAAATCCATCCATGGATAGAATACGTAAAGTACATTAATAGAGAAATAAGTATAAGACGAACTGCGGTAACCGCAGATAAGATAAGATAAAACTTATTTATTGCACTAGCTAAAAAAAAAATGTTTATTGGGTAACTTAAAAATGTTTACAATATTTTGTTGCCGGAGCCTCCTTTTAAGCAAAAAATATGCTTGTGCCAGGAGACTCCGCTCTTTCTTATCTCTGACTTTTTATATTAATATTTAACCAAGTGTGTGTAGGTGTGTGTGTGTGTTAGATGAGAGATAAATAAATGTGTATTTATGCACGTATGAAGTATGTGTGTTTATGGGATGTCTATGTGTGTGTCTATATAGGGGAGTAATCAATAAATATTTCCAATTCATCATAAGTTTTACTTTTTATCTAATTAATTAAGGTAGTCTTGCACTCATAATAGGTTTTTTTATATATATGTAGAATATTGTCTATTTTGTTATATATGAAAGCAGCTCGACCATCAAGCTGTACTCTTATGAACTGAGTTTGAAGCGATGGAACGCAAGCAACATCTTGCCTTTTTTTATTTGTTTGCCTTTTATTATGTGATACGTAAGGTAGGGTTTTATGTTTGTTTAATACCAGATGACAAACATATAATTTCCTTACAGACAGTAAATCACAAATTTTGTATAAATCAACAGTAGGAAAAGTTCGCGTCTTGAAATACATTACTTTTAGCAGTGTTCTTTGTGCTCGCCCCACCTTTAAAATCGGGATTTTAAAGCACCACCCCAGACTCGAATACAGTAAGTAATAATTGATTGTACCAACGAGATATATATAGAACAATATGACGTAAGTTTTTGAACATCCATATAAATTTACGAACTCTATCATTTATTAGTTCTATTTGGGGATACCAAGATAGTCTCTCGTCAACAATTATTCCTAGGTACTTGGTCTGTTCAACTTTAGTTATGAAAGGGCAACTACAGTCATAATTTGGTATTTTGCCACATGTGTGAATTCTAATGCTTAAGTCTAGGGTTGTCTGAGTTTTGCTACTTATAGAGTGACAGATGTAATTAGTTTCAGATGTGTTGAGAGTTAGTAGGTTGTCCTTAAGCCAGTCAGCTATAAGAAGAACATATACAAGTAAACTTTAAATATAAGTAGGTATAAAGTTGGGCTTATCACTAAAGCGATTTCTTCCAGCTAACCTTTGGGTAAATGGTAATATGAGTAAATGTTGGGGGTTGACGCAGTACCTATAAATTATATCATACACACAAATTAATAACAACTGTATGTTTAACATAAATAAAAGTACATTTAAAATATATAAATAAACACTAAATATAACATACAAAAGAGATGATTACGAAATAACATCATTATTAGAAAGGAGAAGCAGAAAAAACAAGATAAGAATAAAGAGACAATCACAGAAAGGGAACATAATGTGATGTCACAAAGTAGTTCTTTAATTTTTTTGCCGTTTGAGTCTTGCTTGGATGTAATGTGGCGCAGATAACGGGGAGATGACGATTATAAAGTAAGGCAAGTTATGTAAATTATGCTAACCAGTTCATAATTTATATAAAATAAACAATAAAACAAAGTAAACAGATTCTGTAACTGATAAAATTGGGTAGTTGAGTCTCCTGGCTCGAAATTAAATAATTTGTACCCTCAGTGAAATACAACGACACAGAATAATCTCACTTTCATTGATAACACTTATTTCCAACAAAAAATAGTTTGAGATTTTGGATAATGCCGAAAAGCTGATAGAACACTATCTAACTTTAGGAAATGATAGCGTCATTAAACGCAATTTTATGAAATCCCCTTAAAAATTGTATACCTATTAAGACAATACAAAGATTAAAGGTTCGAAGGTTGATACAGCAAAGTCTCCATGGCCACCTCTTCCTATCGCAACAGCTTTACGTCAAAATCAAAACACTTGATTTATTAGGGCTGATGTCGGGATATTCTTGAGAAGATTGGAGTTTTCTTTTTGGTATCAACGAGCTGTGTATGACATTACTTTCTCATACGAGTACAAACCGTGTTTTGATCCCGTCAAAATTATTCAAATGTAAGGTTTTTTTTATTTTTAGATTATTTGGATGTGTTTCCCTTATAATGAATTGTAATAAAAGATAACCTATAAACTTTCTTCAGCTGGTATACCAAATGGCAGAACCATTTGATAAAAAACATCAGTAATGTTATTAAGACTAAGAACTGCAATGATGTAGTATGATTATGATAATGATGAGTGAAATATAATTATTTAATGTACCATAAAAATACAGATAAAACTAATATTTGACGAATGATACAAAATAAGAATCTGATGAAGAAGACCAGAAACTATAGTCGCTTTTTGTTTAAAATGAATTCTTTTTTTTATAGGACAAAAAAGCATACCTAATACCAAAACCACAATTTGGTATTAGGTATGTTTTTGTCCTTCGAATAATTTTTTTATGTATCTATCTATATATATCATATCATAGGCCTAGATATTGGTAAGTTAAAGTTTGATTAACATGTAGTTTATGAAAAATCCTGATATCACCTATAAAAACTTAAAAGTTTTAAGTCTGTAAAAATAGTATCACAGTCGGGGAATTACTCGTATAGATGGATATACCACAAGAATGCCAAAACAGCTGCTATACAAATTTTGCTCGTACTGTGCGTGTAGTGTACATACCAATGTATACTGCCCGCACAGTACGAGGATATTCAAACTTAAAACAGCTGTCTCATGTCAGCTGATATTAGTATCTTTATTCAATGATTTACATAATGCCAAACAAACAAACCGAATACCTCATTGGTAGTTGGTTTGTTAGTACAACTTTCCTAGGATATTGATATTTAAGTATTTGATATTTGCATCAATAGGAAAATCCTTTCAGATATAAATAAAACAAAAATTATAATGACTATGATGCTTGATTTCGATCTTTGAACCTTGCAAATCAAACTTATATGTTGCAATAGTCGAAACGAAACGATCCATATCAAAATAAAATATAAAAGACGAATAATTTTGAATAATATCGTTTGGAGCCGGCAGCGGCAGGTATCGCCACTGTAAATGTCGGAAGGATGAAAAGTTGAGTCGCTTCATTTACAGAGACTTCGCTCGGGAGTGCAATATATGTCGGCAATCGATAGCGGCGGCTCCGACAGCGCACAACTGCTTGCCGAATAGAAGGCCGATGTTCCCATCGCGAACACTCTACTGTCATGCTTCACATATTTGAAATCTAATGCCATTTGATCAAACATGATTTACTCGAAAACCTTTACTCAACAGACTGTGTATAAAACCTACAATCTGTGCGCTCTATAGTGTACTACATCAATGCATAAAAATCTCTAACGTTTAAAAGAGGTAAACGCGAATTATCGAAATATCGTCAGATCAAATAGTTTAATTCACTAAGTACTGTTATTTTATACTATTGTTCTATGAATTATTGAATTTTCATACATATTGACACCAGTGCCTCCATTTGTATTTAAGTCCTACTAATATTATAAATGTAAAAGTTTTTAGGTTTGGATTTGTTTGTGAGCATCGACTTGTATCGTCGAAGTTTGTGAGTGATTTGGATGTTTGTAAGTTTGTTACTCAAACACGCAAAAAAGGCTGAACGAATTTATGTAATTGGCTTATTGCCTGGATTCACAAATAAGATACTTTTTATCCTGGAAAATATATAAGGTTCCCGTGGGATTGTCAAATAACTGTCTATTTGACAACGTGGATAACGCCTAGTTCACTATAATGATAACTTTTTATTTAAATTCTTTAATTTTAAAATATTCAGCCAACTTACGCATTATAAGCCACTCAGGGCATAATCTACCTAATTCACATTCAGATTTGTGATCACGAGAAGCATGCAAATATCTGGAACCATGCCGTTGATATCGGCTGTCCTCTTATAATATATCCTGCTATGTCACATGCTTTTAGGCAGTTCGATAATCGGCCCCAGTATTGCTTTAACACCTAAGAAGAAGGTCTTGAATGGTTTCATTAGTAACCTTAGGTAATGAGTCAATTCATCATCCTCAGAATCTCTTTTTACCCGACTACGGCAAAGCCAAACGGAAGGGTAATGATTTTAGCAGTCTATGTATGTATGTATGTATGTGGATATCTTTGTGTGTTCCACCGTAGCATCCAAACTACATATCCAATTTTCACAAAAAATATGTCAATCGAATCGTCATTATCTTCTGGGTGATATAGGCTACATTTTTTATGCAAAAAGTTTATATAATTAGTGTTACATAAAAAAAAGTGCGAGTAAAAAATTTTTTTTTTGTCTTTCGATATCGAGTGGGGTATCAAATAAAAAGGTCTTATTTAGCACATTCCAAATATATATACATTGTAAGCCGTTAAGAATTTTCTCGTAGTCGGGTATTAGTTTTTTTGAAAGTGAATCTTGTAAGCAAGGAAAATAGGACGAGGTAGGTACATTGTTTATGTCTTAAATATTTAACGATAAATTGTCGGCGCTACATCGATCTTTTCAGTGGCTAAAATATCTTGCAAGGCTAATTAACATAACAGCAACAATCTACTTCGTTGACGAGCCTTGCACGTGGTTGCAAAACCTTAAGGTAATGCTTAACAAGATATAATAGTAGGGCTGCCATGGGGACGGGAATCAGACAGTGATCGGTTGCTAGCTAGCTACCATAGCTGCGGCGAACCGACCTCGTTTCGTGGTATTCTGCATAGACTGTTGACTTCAACTATGTAATAAGCAAAACGTTTGTCACTTCTCGTAAATCACTTGAAAAAAATATTAAATTAAAACAAGACGTGTTGTTTGCCAACAACCATTATTGAATCATTTCGAAGAACCCTCATCCCCGTCCGCAAAACTAGCGAATCACCTATTTTAAAGAATTTCCTGTCCAATTTCTTGAACGATTTCTACAATCTGCGTAGGAGGAGAAGCAACTGGAACATCCTACGTTTGTTCTTTGCTCACAGACCCTACTCGCAGGCCTGATATCGTAGATGTGACAAGCTCTACATTTCACTGTTTCACTTTAAAACAAAGACAACAAAGACGCTGCACGGGGGTGGGCACGTACCTTCTTTCCGTCGCGGAACTTGACGGTGCCCTCGATAATGGTGGTGTCGTCGGCCATGGCGGCCTGCCCTCCCCTCCCCGCCCGCCGCCCCCTCACATCACTACACACCACCACACGCACTGCACCTCACCACCACACCACAAGCACTGCACCGCGCACGGGCACATCCATAGTGAACACCGGCTGCAACAAGGAGAAACACTATGTTATTATAAATAATAATATAATATAGGCGATAAGTCCGCCTTTGTACCAATATTTTCTTTGTGTTTGTTATTTTTATTTTATGAATTATTATGGTGCAATAAAGATAATTTGTATTGTATTGTATTATTTGATTACTACTATGTTTTTTAAATCAGGTTAATCAGGGGTGCATTGGTTTGCTGTAGGGAAATTTTCTTGACGTGCGATATTATTTGAATTGTAAGCTACGAGTATTCCAGGCTATCAATGGCCAAATTAGACTTTTTTTTTTGATTGACTGAATAGTTTGCTTCCTGGTCCGGCGCTAACCAGACGTGAATTGCAGTCAATCAAAATTTACTCAAGAGTAGTCAAGTGTGTGTATTGCATCTATATTGTACAGCTGCATGCAAGCTCTTGTATGTAATGGGCGCAGTAGTGCGGTGTCGAGATTGTATTCTGAGGCGGCTGTAATGAAACCGCGAGCGGCGCGGCGAGGCGGCCGGGCCCGGCCCCGTTGCATGCACGCCGAGCAGGACAGAGTACTACAACTAGTTGTTTAATTGTTTTCATATTAATGGTTAAGCCGTGTGGTTCCCGGCAGAGTAGAATAGGATCACTCCAAGTCTTCACGTGGAGGTTGATGATGTGGACGTCTGGCCAGCGTGGAGAGTTTAGGCCAAATCCTCTGACTGCTCTGGCTGATATATGGCTCTGGTAGTACAGAGAGGGTCGTGCTCCTGCAGTGGAGACTAGAAAAGACCTGATGATGACGATGATATTAATGGTTACACGCATGTTACAAGTTTTCAGATCGGGCAAATCGCAAAACGAATTACTTATTTAATGCTATGTTAGTTCAATTCGTACTTTATTTAATTTTTTATACATACATACACATTATCACGCCTGTCTCCCATAGGGGAAGGCAGAGACCACGGATCTCCACTTGCTACGATCCTTGCGAACCTCTCTCGCCTCCTCAACACCCATTATCCTTCTCACGCCTGCTCTTCGGTTTTTGGTACTCCTATTATTTTTTTATAATGCCTTTAATTTTTATTTTGTTCATAAATATTATTTTATGGATTGAGTTCGCTACCAATTGACACTTAGACACAAATACAACAATAAAAGCCGGGCAAGTGCGAGCCAAACTCGCACATGAAGGGTACAATGTTTTAAAACGCTGTAAAAACACGTATGTAGTCATGTACTTGTATGTATGTATGTACACGTAGTAGTGTACTTGTATGAAGACCCCCTTTAATTTTTAACTTTATCTTATTTTTAGTATTTGTTGTTATAGCGGCCATAGTAATACATAATCGGTAAATATTTTAAGTATCTAGTTAATGCCGCTATAAAGAGTTAAAAACTGAAAAAAACACGTTTGTTGTATGACGACCCACTTTAATTTTAAATTTTATCTTATTTTTAGTATTTATTGTTATAGCGGCTACAGTAATACATAATCAGTAAAAATTTTAAGTGTCTAGCAATTACGTTTCAAGAGATAGAGCCCTGTGTCAGACGGACAGACAGCTGAGTATCAGTAATAGGGTCCCGTTTGCACCCTTCGGGTACGGGACCCTAAAAGAACCTAATAGAACTTTACGTTACTTATGCACATATAGTACTGTTCAATTTCTTGTACATCATCTTATAAATAGTCAAAGATCATGAAAGTGCAAATAAATTAAGTTGGGACTCTACGTGATTGCCTCTGTGCTCGGAGTGCGCCATTGTTTATCTGAGCGCCTCTAAGCGGTTTACCAAAGACGTAGTTAATGCTGGACCTCCCCCCTCTCCTCTCCCCTGCCCTGCGCCGCAAACGATGCTCACCGTATTGGGTCATACAAGGACCCGGAATGTCCTTAACATACTGCACTACAGTTACCTACCCTGATTCATTTGGATGCACCCAGAATGTGTTCGGCTTTAGTGAACTTAAGTCTATAATCTTGAATTTCAGATAGCTAGTGCTGTCTACACAAGCGGAATGATTAACCCTACAACATGTAGGTAGTGTAAATCAAAATGACTAAGTAGCGAGCCTATTGTTTGTAAAAAGGCCACATATACTGACTTCGTTGTATAGAACTGGATAATGTTCTGAAAAATTGATTTCTACCAAAGCCTCTGTTTAGACATAATGGACAAGACTGACGAAGATCTCAGAAAACGGCTGCAGTTCACTGAAAAATAAGTTTCTACGTATACGACAGAGGAAACGAAGGCCTGCCTTTCCACCTACTTCAAGAAAAAGGAGGGGGTTATCAATTAAGATGTTTGTTTTTAGCGTTACCGCACCCAAAGGATGCCAACGGGACCCTATTACTGCACTCTACTGTCTGTCCGTCCGTTTGTTTTATCACAGGACACTATCTCTTGAACCGTAATAGCTAGACACTTGACATTTTCACCGATTATACGAGTATATTACTGTGCCAGATATAACAACAAATACGATAAACTAAAAATTAATTACGAGTAAAGTTAAAAATTAAAGGGGGTCGTCATATAAGAAACGTGTCTTATTCAGCATTTTAAAAACATTGCTCGAAACCTTTCATGTATGAGTCCGACTTGAACTTAACCGGTTTACTTAATGTTACCTCATACATAATATCACCGTCATCTTACCAATTAAAAAAAAAAATTGTGTTTAAAAGGTGTAACCGTACTCTCCAAAAGAAAAGGCTACCACCGTCTAACTGAGTGCAGAGCATGAGGCTTTCTCTGTAAAGGCCTTACAGAGAATCAGCACGTGGGATTTAATGTTTTATTATAAACAAAGTCACAACACATACTTATCAGTATTAATTGTATTTAAATTGGTAGAGAAATTTGAACGTGTATTTATAACGGGTTATTCTTATTAGGTTGCTTAACCCTTAAATTCATGAATTTTCCGATTTTTATATAACTTAGAATATTGATTAAAAATAGTCTAACAAACATGGGAAAAATAATAAAAAAATATTTGCTTTATTATGTTACTAAATACTAAAAAATCTAGAATTATTCAAAATCAGCCTCTTAAAAAAAATATAATTTTTTAATTTTATTATTTTTTTTTATTTTTATATTAAAATATATTTTTTTATAAATTATATACATAGTAAAATAATATAATATAATAATTTATAATTTCGTATGTTGCCAATCGGCAACACAGTGCATTTAGGGGATGATTCTTAAAATATTACCTTTTATACCGCGGCCGCGGGTGAACTCGGGCATGTCATGCTCAATAAAGTACCTAGGTATCCAAAGTGGTTGTGTTGAATTCAGCATGTGACTAGATTCCATACTACGGTCTGTTTGGCTCCGTTTACACAGATCAACGAGTAATACTTTAGTTACCAAAAGCTTTACTTAAATCTCATTTAAAAATTACTTTATTGGTTTAACAACTAATAATCTGGCCTTGAACACACAAAACACTAAGTGTGTCAATTTTTCACTTTTAAGAAAACCTAACACACACATACCTCTGATAAATCAATGATCAATCTCTAGATTGGGTACCTTATACCAAGTTTTTGGGCTTAACTGAGGGCAAAAAGTTACAATGGGACAAACACATTGAGGTCACTGCCAAGAAACTTAGTTTCGCAGCTTTTGCGGTAAGAAAAATCAGACGATGTACTGAGGTTAAAACGGCAAGACTCGTATATTTCAGTTACTTTCATGATATTTTATCTTATGGTTTGCTTTTATGGGGCAAAGCGGCAAATATAAATGCAGTTTTCGTGTTACAGAAAAGAGGTCTATATACGGTCTAAAACCACGCGATTCGTTAGGAGAGTTATTTAAATCTATAAATATTCTTACTGTAGCATCTCAATTTATTTACGACAATCTTGTTTTTGTTAAATCTAGGCTAAATACTTATCAGAAAAATAGTGATGTTCACAAAAATAAGCTTCATATGCCTAAATTTCGACTTACTAAAGCCAGGCATTCAGTGCTAAGTCTAGGGATAAAATTATTTAACAAACTCCCTGAAACGGTTACAAACCTACCCATACAACAATTTAAAAAAGAAGTTAAAAAAGTTTTGATGGAAAATGCGTATTATACGGTTATTATAGTGATTATTTAAAAGACAAAAACGCGTGGAAAGTTTATATTGAAAAAATCGTCAATTCACTCCACACATGAAACTCAACTCAATTGTTGTTCAACTGTTTTTCTTAATGTAAAATAATGTAAGGACTGCGATCAATGGGTGACAGCCAAATTAACCTAGTACGAGTATATCCTCTTAGTAAGCTCTATGAGCCCGAGCCTGGCACGCTCACTAAAATGTCCAGACTGGTGGTGGCGTCGTGGGTCGGGGCGCTGGATTCCCTCTAATATGGTTGAGTTCAGCGATGACTGATCCACGCGTAAACTCGTGAACGGGTGCCGCCAGTAGGGACTGGTCAGCTCGGCTCCGTTTTTAGGGTTCCATACCCAAACGGGACCCTATTACTGAGACTCCGCTGTCTGTCCGTCTGTCCGTCTGTTCGTCTGTCTGTCCCAGGGCTCTATCTCTTGAATCGTAATAGCTAGACACTTGAAATTTTCACCAATTATGTATTACTGTAGCCGCTAATAAAAAAAGTAAAAAATTGAAGGGGGTCGTCATACAAAAAACGTGTTTTTTCAGCGTTTTTAACTAGATCTTCATAATGAAATTAACTAGATACTTGACATTTTTACTGATTATGTGTAACTATGGCCGCTTTAACAACAAATACTAAAAATAAGAGAAAATAAAAAATTAAAGGGGGTCGTCAACGTCATACAAGAAACGTGTTTCTTCAGCGCTTTAAAACATTGTACGGAGGTACGGAACCCTTCATGTACGAGTCCGACTCGCACTTGCCCGTTTATTTAAGACTACTACTCAGTGTAACTTATTTCTGTAAATTGGATTTGGCACTCGTTCGCAAGCTTTACATAATTATGTTGTGATAACATTCTATTAGGCATAATATCTTTGTAAACTGAAGCCCTTCTGGCGCGTAGGCGACCAATACTGTGTAAATGAGTTTCTTTAAGCGTTTATTCTCAGCAGTGGTCGTTTCGAAACGCTAGTATCGCTAGTTTATAAACAGAGAAAAAAATAATTTAGATATAAATAAACATTACACGTAATGTACCTACTCTATAATTATTGACGTGTAAAAGTGTCTGCAAAGGCCTAATTACTGAATAAATATTTGATTTTGATATGTATTTGGATAGTTAAGTGACGGTACCGGTACAGAATTGCACGGCGGCGCAGGACGCGGGCTGCGGCGGCTCCACCCGGCTCGAGCGCTCCACCCGGCTCGAGCGCTCCACCCGGCTCGAGCGCTCCACCCGGCTCGAGCGCTCCACCCGGCTCGAGCGCTCCACCCGGCTCGAGCGCTCCACCCGGCTCGAGCGCTCCACCCGGCTCGAGCGCTCGACCCGGCTCGAGCGCTCGCTTTGCGGAAGTGCTCTCGCGCGGCGCTCGACACACGAGCCGGACACGTACCGTGCAGCACTCGACGACAGCTGTCTGCATGTTGCTGCTTTACTCTCGATTGCGGCCGCGCTAATCTATATCTTCACGTAACAACCTGTTCTTTCAAGTTCATCCCTTTGACTGCAAGATTTTAGGTCACACATAAAATGTATAAAGTTGCCTCCTACGTAAGTACTCGTATTGCACGCACTTGTCTTGTACACGAGCTCTCAGCACGCAGGACATCTATGACATGAACTTACAAAATAAACTAACTAATAATAATAAAAAATGTCCCTTGGAGAGGCCTATGTCCAGCAGTGGACGTTATGCGGCTGAAATAATGATGATGATGAAATAAATGTCTGTCTAAACTCCGATAGATGGCGGGAGGAAAAGAGGCAGACCTAGAAAGAGGTGATCAGATGAACTGAGTTTCCAAGGGGATTGAATGAGGAAACGAAGGACAGAGATGATTGTAAGCGTTGAGGGAGGCTTTTGCCCAGCAGTGGGACATATACAGCTAGCTAGCTAAACTATAGATACGGACACATCACACTGATTGAGCTAGCCCCAAAGTAAGATTAAACTTGTATTATGGGATACTATAATAACTCAACGATACAATATTTTATATTATATACATACGTATGTACAGGCTGACTCTTCAACCACCAGCCAAATTGTTGGAGCAAGTTCAGTCCATGACACTGAACTACTTTCCAAAAAAACAATTAACGAAATATGGCGGTATCCTTATAATAGTACGTGATGTGAACTAGGATATATAGTTAATTAATAAGCATTTTATATTTTGCTAATATAGCACATCACGTACTAAACGGACGTGTACGAGTAGATCTAAGGTTAACATTGTAAATATTTTTATATAAAAACCCGTTGTTATGATAATAAATCATCCATTATTCCGTCGTCACTCCTGGCCTATAGACGGTGATGGATCAACCAGATCCATTAGGTTTCATTACCAAGCCACTATTCAGCGGTGCATCCTTAGTGGTCGCTATATACCCCGACGTGATGAACACGCGCCTCAAGATTGGAGACCCCGAAGACGCAAGCCTGAAGAATTGAAATGGCTGAATCAACGTGCACATTTTCACCGGCCTCCTACAAGCAGGTCTCACCGGTGGAAATTCAAAAGGCACAGGAACCACGAGGCAACTACAATGGACAAACCCGAGGCACCAATGGATTATATACAAAGGAAAATCAGCGTAACCGCCGCTTTCAACGTAACTCCATCAAGATGAAAAATAGCGATCACATCTTTGAAGAAAACACAGTCTACAATATCGCTTAATGATCAAGAAAATAGATATGACGTCACAAATTGCATCACTTCACATAGAAACGCTGCATTACGGACGGCGAACAAAAATGCAGATGCAGCAAATTATTGATCGAGGTCAAGATCGCAAGGCCGTAGATGTTGTTCAGAAAGGCGTAATGAGAAATTATATAATTAATTGCCATTACTTAAAGGAGAATTTGCATGGCAACGAAGAATATTGCACAGCAATGCGTGCTATCAATAAGTTCCAATGCCGAACTACTACCGACTTACACAGTGGTATAGATTTTTTGGCAAACAAGGGACAAAAAAATTTGATAACTATGAAGCCTGCAAGTGAAAAAGCAATAACTTTAAAACGGAACAGCGATCATAATTTTGACATGAAAACATTTAAGGTGAAGAGTTAGGCAAATGGCCTTGAAGTGTGAAATAAATTGTTAACTCGTAATTATGGTGATATATATATACATATTTCCATATTGCTCTTCGTCATGCACTAGATAGCCCTTTATATTATTTTATGAACCACCGTTGAAAGTATTTACATTAGTCCGTCTAGCTTTAAAACTTGCCTCCGCCAAAAGTGGCCACGGCAAGTTTTAAAGCTAGACGGATCACCAATAATAGTTTCAACGGCAGTTCATAAAATAATTCAAAAGGATATCTAGTGCATGACGAAGAGCAATATGGAGATTATTACCATATTTATGAGTTAACAATTTATTTCACACTTCAAGGCCATTTGCTTACCCCTTCACCTTAAGTATAAATGCCGATTACAGAAGCTCTCAAGATGTATCAATTTAATTTAATTTAAAAACTTTATTGTACATCAAGGGTAGTAGTTACACATACAATACAATACAATACAGTTACTGTTTATTGCACCATGAAGAAACGACATACAACAATACAGAGAAAAAAAACAAAAATGATACAAAGGCGGACTTATCGCTTATGTAGTAATCTCTTCCAGTCAACCTTTGGGTAGAGAGAGAAGTGAATTATGAGAGAGGCGATGCAGTATGTCGGATTTGCTGATAGTAGATATAAGATAGAATCTACTGAAAAAATATATAAATACATTAAATACAAATTAACATAATAAAATAACAAAGGTAATTTTACAAATGGTGGACTTATCCCAGAAGGGATCTCTTCCAGTCGACCAGTAGGGCTGAGGACAGTTACAAATTTAGTAGGAAGGCAGAAGTACGTACAGAGCAACGAAAAAAGCAAGTATAATATTAAAGTTTAAACAATCAAATGGTTAGCAGCAAGCAGTCTCAAGAGCAAGCCAGCAAACGGGTCACACTCCAGGTCCACAGCAGCCGACGCACCGAGTTCTTGGTCCTGGTACAAGCACCCACAATATTTTTTCGACCAATATAGCGTCCGGCACATCCGCCTAGCTCACGCTTTGGATTTTATAAAGAGTCGCCACTCTCCAGCGGAGCACCTCGGCAGGATTTCCACCGGCGCTAGTCGACATCGCTCTCTACAGTCGCATGAAAGACTACGAGCAGAAATTATCTCCCGACTCACTGGGATTGAAGCAACTGGTAATTGAAAGCTTATACATGGACTGAACTTGCTCCAAAAATTTGGCTGGTGGTTTCAAAGTCAGCCTGTATAATTAAACACCCAAGATCCAGGACAATTTGATAAAGGTAATTATCCAACTTGCCCTGGCTGAGGATCGAACCCAGAACCTCCGGAGGACTAGCGTGTTAACCAGGTCGTCAAAAACTCAACAGCTTGAAATATTTTATTCCGTTGTTGAGAGATACACACCGTAAAATCGTAAGCGAAACTAATTTTCTAATTCTAATCCCGTACAATTTTCGTAGAAATTCACTTAGGTACTTACCTAAACTTTTTTAACCATGAAATATATCTTTACTTGAATATAATTTTATTATTACCAATAAATTAACACTTACCTACGTCTAAAACTCTACAAAACACTGCATTGCTCACTGATGGCGCCAACATTATATATCTGTTTTTTTTCCTACTGTTAACGATAGCGTTACCAATTTATATTTCCCGGGAAAATTTCAATATTTGTCTGAACACCCTGGATAATATTATACTACAGCTATATTTATTAAATTATTATTATTTTGCAAAGAATATAGAAGAGAGAAATAAATAAGTAGTCGATAAAACTTAACAACTACTACAAAACAGAAGCAGACAACATACCTTAAGTTTTTAAATGTATTTATGTTCAGTTCCAATCGTTTATCACTGCACTTCACCGTACTGAGCTTCAGGTCACCAACACTGACGGCGGGCGCGAAACACTCGCGGACAAAGTTTGTCGCGGCGCGCGGCGTAGGGCGGCTGCGAACGTGAACTCGCTGGGGCGGGCGCCACACACTGCCGGAGACTGCACGCAAGGGTGCGGGGCGGGGCGCGGGGGGCGGGGGGGGGAGCGGGGCTCAGCTCGCCCGGACCCGGCAGTCTTCGGGGAAATTTTGACGAATGACATTTTCGTAATGTTTCACTTTGAGAGGAACGCAGCCCCGCGAGGGGCTATGCACTCCGCTAATTGCGCTTTTAACGAATACTGATGCGTCAAGGCGGGAGGGGGAGGAATAGGGAGGTGAGGGGTGCGGTAATGAGCGGCGAGCAATTTGTGTAATTGGTAAAGTTCGCGTTCCAATCGACACTTTTGTGCAACGCGATTCCATCAAATGTAATGTTAAAGTTTAACGTCTGGCTTTGGTTGCGCTTTCCTCAACTGGAACACGCAGTTGAAAGTCAATTGAATCCTATACCTTACAAAATGTTACATACAAGTGGCTATATGGTAATGTTATCTATTACAATTACAAACAATTAAAATT
This sequence comes from Acrobasis repandana, assembly GCA_963576875.1. Taxonomy (NCBI): domain Eukaryota; kingdom Metazoa; phylum Arthropoda; class Insecta; order Lepidoptera; family Pyralidae; genus Acrobasis; species Acrobasis repandana. The sequence goes on along the minus strand of OY756230.1, from coordinate 35,980 downwards.
ATAACAACATCCACAACCCGGTAGGTAATTTACATATCTGCCGCAAAATACAATTAATTTGATCACTAAGCAAAGTATTTAATTAGAAGTCTTATATTTTGCATAAATGAGCATGGCTCGTACAATTATCAAAAGATAATTGAATTATGCAAACGACAGAATTGTTTATATTTAGTGGAGCTACATGACAGATCATTACATTTCGATCGCGTAGCAAATCGCCGGAATGGAGATTATCTTAATGAGCAATAACGATTACGATGCTGCAGCTTTATTATGCGTAAACAAAGAGATCGATTGGTCACGAAACAAGCTCACGCACGACTCGCGCGCGCGACGCCTCGCGGGCGACCGCATCCGTCACGGCGACACGACACGAGCGGCCCTCGGCGCGCTTCAAGTGCTCGCGATGCACTGCTGTGGGGTGCCGTGTAAGGCCCTATTCACACGCTCCGATGAACTTAGATGTGTTCAATATATTTGTTAGACAAAAAGGGGATGGGTGTCGTGGTACACCCAGTGGGAACAAAGTTCTTTACTGCAAAATCGCTTCATGAACACTAAATATGAAATTTCATTTATTATTTTCTTTATTTTTCTGTTTATTGGGGTAAAAAAAGAAAAACACAATAAGTACAATAATTCAACATAGGTCAGTAGTAAAATAATTGTGTTATTTTGTAAGAAAAGAATTTAATAAACCGGCCAAGTGCGAGTTAAACTCGCGTGGAGAGGGTTCCGTACAATTGATTGAATTCTTATAGGTTTTTCTGTAATCTACAAGCAATGAACTATATTTTATATTTTTTTCAAAATTTTAGGCTCAGTAGTTTCGGAGATCAGGGGGGGGAATGGTCAATTTTCGTCTTATTTCATCAATAAAATCTAATTTTTTCATTTTAGAATAATAACAAAAATATATTTGAGATCCTCATAACGATCCCTTTCATTTGATATATGACACAGTAAGGTTTGCAAAACTTTTTTTTTTAATTTATTAATTTGTCCCCAGAAAATTACCCTTATTTAAAAAAAATATTTATTTACTTTGCACATATGTGTTTGGGTCATAGGATAACACCATCCTACCAAATTTCACCTGATACGGTCTAGTAGATTCGGAGCAAATTGGCTGTGACAGACGGACGGACAGACAGACGCACGAGTGATCCTATAAGGGTTCCGTTTTTTAATTTTTACTAACTAACTAGGGTATTCACTTTTCCTCGTGGAATAGCTCAGCTTAAGTTACTGGGGGGGGGGTCCTGTGGGGAGGGGAGGAGTTAAGAGGGGCTCGATCTTCGTATAATTTAAACGCTATCCAATTATTTAAGTTTACGCACTTTGGAAATATGTATGTCGAACTGGCAACCGGATAGTGTGGTGTTGGTGCGGCGCGCGCCGTCGCGTTCCTCGCGACGCGCTGACGCGTACATGCCAGTGGAGACAGAGAATCTTTGATTCCATCTACAAGTGTAATATTCTTACAAAAACTTATATCTTTACCTTTAATTTTAAATTATAATCCATATACAACGTGATAATGAAATAACGCAAAACCTCTCAGATGGTACCTTATATGATGAAACTGAACAAATTTTGTTCTATAACTTTTACGAAACCCAAAAATTATTTTATTTTATTTTTTTATTTTATTTTATTTTATTTTATTTTATTAGGAAGACCAACAGCTATCAATTTGACAATAGGTAATAGTAATAGATATTAGGAAGCCAATTACAGGTCCTCACAAATAGATACTGTATATGTTTACAATAAAAGTTGAACATAACTACACGCTACTTAAGTGATAAATTGTAACAGATGAAAATAAACCGTGTTAACAAATCAGTTATAGATAACATTAGTAGATTACTGGCAGCTCATAAATAAAGGGTATAAATACGCCTAATTAAAAAATAAAATTGGTATTTAGGAACCTTCATAGAAATATAACAAACATAAACAAAAGCATAAACAAAAGTCAGTCCTGTCAATATGCTACTGGAGCAGATATTCGTACAGCAACCGCTTAGCTGTAAATTATTTGAATTTTCATATAAACTGATCAGCTGATCGAGTCAATTTGTATGAAAATTCAATTTTTTTTTTCAAATTTGTTCAGTTCAACAAGTTGTTCAGTTTCATGGGCTGAGGTACCATCTTACAGGTTTTGCTTTATATCATTAACTCGTTGTATAAAGCAAAGTATCGCATCAAATATATAAAGTAGTCAATAAATAAAGACTTACCTACTGATAACTAAAGGTAGACCTACTGGGACGGGCGGCGTTCTGTAAACATTGACCTATATAAGTACTCATTTTGATTCGATTTTTCATTCGACACAAATAACCATAACGTTTTAGTTACGTCAACAATGGCAAGCCAACACGCGCGTGTCGTTTGGGTCTCGGCTCGGGCTTGGTAGCAACAGGGACAGAACGCTAATAGAACACTAAAGCGCAAGATTTCTTTTTACTGTTTTCTATATCTACCTTGGTATTCGCAAATGTGCGTAGTAAAGCTTAACGTACTCATTATAAACTGTAAACAGTAGTTCATAAAATACTTTGAAGGGTTATCTAGGGTTTGGTAGTAGCAAAATTTTAAATAGGTACCTAATGTCATCGTTTTCTTCGAAATGATTTATTTTAAATGGGTCCCCATTTGGGGGCCATTCCAGGGTTCCTAAATTTTCCGGGGTCCAGTGCTGCCCAACACTGGACCCCGGAAAATTTAGGTACGGCCTTAACGTTCCGTGAAAAAAATTAAAAGCTGTATATTTCAGAAACCACTACATTTTTATTGTCGATAGGTTTTATGTTCGAAATTAATTTTGTCAAAAAGCAACAGCGACACGTTAATTAGGCGAAGAAAACAAATCTGGAGAATGACCGTAAATAGTTTTATATACCTACCATATGACATGTCATATGGTAGGTATATAAAACTAATTTTATTTTATTATATTTTGCATCCCTCTGGAGTCTCATAAGACTTCAAAGGGGTGCAAAAAATTATAATAAGAGTTATAAAAAGAACAGACAGGCGTCAATCAATAGGTTTATTGTGTTGATAATGTTGACATACAATCATCCTACGCCATATAACAATAACGCCAAGAACATTAAAATTAAAATAATGTAAATCCTCGGAGCGCGCTTGTGGCGGGCGAGTGGTGGGCGTGGGCCGAGCTGAGCCCCGCGACCCGAGTGAAGGCGCTACGGAACAACCGCAAAGGTTATTACCTTGTTGTTGTAGAGGTAGGAAAACTAACCATCATCAGGCCTGTGTAACTCCACGTTTAGGTATCGAAAATGTACCTACATTATTACTATGCGCGCAGGCGGCCCCTCCGGATGGTAAATTCAATTATACGAATCGTTTGTCCAGAGTAATAAGAATGAAATTGGCTTGCAATGGATGTCTAAGTATCTATACGAAAAGGTGCTGAGTTCTGACTTAAGCTAAATTAAACCATATCGCTAGCCACATTGGGTAGATATTTCTTTGAATTTCTTTGCTGAGTGAGACTTCTGTACGTTAGTATTATTTATTCTGTGCCATCATTCAGGGTTCGCACTGTACGCATGGCAACTACAAACTGCAGAATTTTATTGCTACTACTTTTATCTTACTTTACGATTTTTTACGAAATTATCTACCGTCATTTTTCATAAATTTCTTATTTTAGAAATAAATAGAAACGATCAGTCTGTTAAAACGACAGAAAGCGAAAGGTACGTAGTCCTCGACATATCTATTGTTATTTTATCTTGACAACTTGATCTTAGACTTCGATATCTTGATTATCAGGGAATAGTTTCGATTCCGAAAATCGATAGGTAAATTTCATGTTTTATCTTTTTTACAACAAATTAATACATTTTTATGGTACTACAAGAAAAAATTAAAAACAAATATTGTTCTAAATTATGTACAATTTTATTATTACATACCTATATATTTTTCACGCTATCGGTATACTGTAGAGACCAAATGGGGTAGCAATGTCATTCGGCCGTATCCTACAAGGCCACGGTCACGATCTGAGACATTACATCTGTTTTTATTTTAAATGTTTTCTACCGTGCTAACCTTCTTCTTGTTCTTATTGAGTCGAAAATGATTACGAGCATGTTTTGATTCATGTAGAATGTCGCTGGTGTTGTCTACTGTTGGTCGCAGGCGTGCGGGCCGGGGCCGAAGCAGCCGGCGAAGGCCATGAGGTGCGGCAGCTGGGACTGCTCGTACAGCCCGGAGAACAGCCGCCGCTGCGCGCCGCGCGCGAACACCGCCACGTCGTCGCCGCCGTGCGTCTCGCTCTCCAGCGGCACCAGCGCCGGGGACCGCCACTGCACGCTGCCTACAACCACATGCTTTTATTAGCTTCTCTTTTTTATTCTTTTAAATTATCTAAAAAAAACTATGAAAACTATGCATTTCATCCTGGCTGTGATATGAATTACATTCCGACTGCTAAATTCAGTTGAGATGCAGTTTGCACGACTGCAATGAAACTGCAAACCATAACTGAACAATGACAAAAGATTGTATAACCGTTTTCTGACGTTCATTTTCCTCCGAATCATTTTATTTACAACTTTTTCAGCGAGGATTTTTCAGGTCAATAATGCACTATATTCTTGCGGCGCCAATAGAATTAAGATATTGCCCTCCTCCATATGCTTTTAGTAATAACAATAGTTTTTAAGAAATTATAATATTTTTATGGTATAAGTAATTAAATGTAGTAAGGATTTAAAGCCAAAAATTATTAATTTTTAGTATCATACTTTCTTGCACCAGACTGACATGTATTTATACGAACTTCAGTCTAATGACCAAAACATGTTCGGTAAATGTACTTAAACGTACGCCAAATTAAAAATAAATACTATAAAGACTTCGCAGAAAACAATAATCAACGTTTCACCGCCAGGAAGTATTCTTTCCAGCGGGCGCTATAAAATACAAAATACAAAAAAAATACAAAATCATTTATTTACCGAAAAAAATTGACAATGAGCTTAACCAACGACTCCCGCACTAGGCAAAACCCTGTATCGCGGGCAATCAGAACGAATTAGCACAATACTTTTTACAGTTTAGGACGAGCGGCGGGGAAAATTTAAGTTTAAAAACTATAATGGAACAGTAAAATCTACATTTAGCTAATTAATACGAGTATAAAATGGGAACATCAGCCACATAATAATTGTTACTTAAGTTAGGGAAAGAGGGGGGAGGCATGGTAAATGTGTGTGTGTGTGTGTGTGTGTGCGGTAGGGTGGATGGGTGTGTGTATGGGTGTATGCGTGTGTGTGTGTGTGTGTGTGTGTGTGTTGTGTGTGTATGTGTGTGTGTGTGTGTGTGTGTGTGAGTGTGAGTGTGTGAGTGTGTGAGTGTTTGTTTATATGACACTTATGAGCAGCGATTCAGTCTCATCATATTTTAAGGTCTTAAGCCAAGAACAGATCGTTGATTTCGCTTGAGCTGAGCTTGTGTCGCGAATTTCACAATTGTTAAGGACCTTTTGGTAGATGTAAGGAAAGGAATAGTTACTGAAACGTTTAGCGAACTCAGTGCGAACTTTTGGAGTAATAATAGTCATTTGACGATTTTGTCTTTGACTCTCGAATTCGTGGGAGCGCAAGAGAACCTTGTGATATGCGAGAGCTACTCTAAGTATATAGAACTGTCTGACTGTGAGAAGATTGGCCTCCCTGTAGAGAGGAGTCGTACGAAACATAAAGGGAGTCGTACGAAACATACATATTTCACTAAGTAGTATTCCACTTTTAGACTTTGTTATGTGCCAAGAAAAATGTACGGAAAGTGTATGTTCAATTCCTTTACAGTCTTGGGTATATCTATGGTCGGTCATCTATTAATCGAGTAGTGAAACATTTATTTGGGCTTATATTAATTCATAAATATATTTATACATAAATAAATAAATAAGTCATAAATACGACTATACTAACAGTCTGTAGTCGACTACTAACAGTTACTATTCTACAAGTATTATAAATGTTAAAGCATCTCTATATGTGCTGTCTGTAACATTTTCACGCTTGAACTGCTGAACTGATTTAGGTAAAACAAATTTTGTATGAAGATAGTGACCCTGGGAGGGACAAAGGATAGTTTTCATTCCGAAAAAAAATTTATAAAATCTAGACTGCTAAATTATTTGCTAATAAAAATAAATAAATTAAGGGATTGCTGATGCCAATTCTGATATTAATTAATTAAGCAATGGTGCTGATATTGGTTTAAAAATCAGCATCTGTTGATGTAGAAAAATCCTGCATCAGCAACATCCCTGTTCAGAATGCAGTCAAAAAGTAGCCCACCTGCCTAAGTCCACTGCTAAAAACGAAACTTCTCCAAGGTTTCCAAAATTACCAATTTGGGGTATTAACTACAATTTGGGTCATTTTATGATTTTTGTTCATACGACTGCTGAAAACACACAAAACCACAAAATATCCTAGTTTCATATGATATCAGTAAACAATTAAGTTACCAAAGTCTGCCTCGGTGGTGACGTCCCCGCGTTGTACGTCGGGTGCGGGCCGCGCGCCGGGTCCGTTGGCATACGACAGCGTCATGTAGGGCACGCCGTCGCTGCCTTTGTCGCCGGACGGGCCGAGGATGTCGCCGCCGCGGGCCGTGTACCCGTTGTAGGTCATGGCGTGCGCGTGGTCTGACGTCACCACGAGCAGCGAGTCCTCCGGAGAGAGCAACTCGGCCGCGCGTGCCACCGCCTTGCTCAGCTCGATGGTCTCGTCCAACGCGAGCGTTACCTGTTAAAGGAAAGTAAAGCGAACGTGTGCTAAACTAAAGTAAGCAATTTAAAGTGAGGCGTTACTTTTTATACGCGTGTCAGGACTTCTGCGCATGGAATGTCTATAACTGTAATGTTTGTACTTTAGTTACATTTACCTGGTTCTCGTGGTGCGCGTGGTCTATGCGTCCCCCCTCCACAAACAAAAAGAAACCCTTCTCATTCCGACTTAGAGAACGCAACGCTATCTCTGTCATGTCAGCGAGCGTGGGCTCCGTGCTCACGTTCGACAGCAAGTTGTACCGCATATGACTGCCCTCGAACAACCCGAGCAGGTACTCCGGCGGTGACAGTGACTGCTGCAGCAGCTGCTCTTTGTTCCACACATACTTGTGGCTGACGTTGCGGGCGCTCTTGTCGTTGATCCAATCCTCTATCAAATTGCGTCCATCCAACCTCCTTCCTGATGTTCCCTCCTCGTCGACAACCGTGCTCGGTAGAAATTCACGTCTTCCTCCGCCCAAAATAACCTAATGAAATAGAAAATGCATTGCACTAAGGTAGCAGATATAAAGTTATTTAATTTTGGACGTTTTCTTCTTTAGGGTTCCGCAGTCCGACAAGGAACCCTTATAAGATCGTTCAGTCCGTCCGTCCGTCCTAGTCTGTCACAGCAGAATATCTTCTACGTTTATGGACTAATTTGCATGTAACTTGGTTCAAGGATACTTCACATATAGATCTCATCTTTAAAAATACAAAAAATTTAAATTACCCTTTTTAAGGGTACCTCCCCATACATGTATGGGGAGGTACCCTTAAAAAGGGAATTATTAAAACCAATATTGAATTATTTTTTTGAGTGCACCCCCTTGTGTGGGGTATCGTTGAAAAGGACTGTGAAAATAAGGTAGGGTTTTCATACAACACTTTTTTATTAACTTTACCATTTGCGAGATATAGCCCGCCAAAGTCGTTTACACTGTGTGTGTGTCCCCCCCCTGTAATTTTTAAAGTCTTGGACCAGTAAACTTCAAATCACTTACGTAAATAAACAGGTGCGAAAACTCTTATTTAAATTTTTTTCGGGTATCCTGTGATGAATACTTTTGAAATTATAAATAAAATAAACATATATACTTTTCTCCAAAAGAACAGTATAAGCTTAAAAAGTTTTTTTACATATTTTACTGTTAGGACTGAATGAAGTTTGAAATGCAAGAAATGCAAAACAGCGCGGTGCCAAAAATGACTACGGAACCCTACTTTATGCGTGGTCCGACACGCACTTGGCCGGTTTTTTTTATTTGTTAAAAGAGTGTGACCTTAAAGTGGTTCCCCGGGTAGGAGTGCACAAGTTGGTAGGCGATGTCAGCGGGCAGGTTGCCGCCGCCGTCGACGCGGCAGGCGGCGGCCACGTCGGCGTCGCTCTCCCAGTCGCGGTCCGCCACGTGTGCGTACGCGCCCGCGGGGGACGCGTGCGTCACGCGCGTCGTCGTCACGATACCTGCTCAGACCATTACTTGTGTTGACTAGATTCACTTATGCCATCGTGACTTTCAAGAAGTTGTTAAGTTTTAATCTAAAGGGCTACCTCACATTTTATCTAGATTCATCACAGGAAAATAGTACTTAGTTTGAATAATACTTGTGTGTAAATATATTTTCCTTTCTAATATAATTATAAATAAGCAAATTACCGGCATCTCGGCCATCCTCTAAAGCCCATGTGGCTACGGATTCCACGAGCACATCGGCGGTGAGCTCTCCGCAGTCGAAGCGGTGGATGTCAGCCGACACGCCGATGGTGCCGAGGTTGTTCTTCCTGCCGCACAGGTACGCCGTCGCCGTGCACGCCGAATCCGCGACCTGCGCGTCCACGCAGTACGTCTGCAAGGAGAGCACACTGCGTCGACATCTGAGGCTTACATATTATGAATAAGATAGTAATATCAACCGTTTTGTTTCCTAAGTCTGGTCTTCCTCATATCATCTTAATGTTACCTACTTTTCAAGTTCTTCTTAGTCGTTCAATATTGACAGAGTGCTTGTGATCATGACCATGGATTGGATTGTTAGATAGATAGATAGATATTCATTTATTCCTTAGAATATGGTGATACAATGGTGTTACAGAATTGTGTGTGTGCTACATACTCTGCCTATAAGGCGTAGGAATATTTAGTTAAATTAAGATTAAAATTTAAGTATTATTATTTTTTAAATTAATTATACCTATTTATGTTCACAAATCATATTACATCTCAAAATTTCTCTAATTTCCCTCGGTAATGCATTGAACACTTTGATTGCCATACAATAGACATTGTTACCGTAGAGTTGCAGTCTCTGTGCTGGGATATACAGTTTGGTTGGGTTTCTACTGCTCTTCTTTTTTAAAACAGTGTCGTTCAGAGGGAAAAGATGCGGATATCTTTTTACAAATAAGCATATTTCGAAAAAGTAGAGACATGGAAGAGGTAGAATCTTCGACTTTTTGAACAGTGGTTTACAGTGTTCTAGGTGGTCTACTCCATGTAATATTCGAACTGTGGTCAACTTGTTTTATCTTGTTGCAATAATATGTCGCATTAATTTGTATTGTACTATTATTGTAAGGATGAAAATTAATTATTTTTGTTTTATCTACATTAATATTTAGTTGATTTCGTTTTAACCAAATGTCAATATTTTTAAGTTCTAAGTTTACAACTGCGTCCAAATCTTGTTTCTTGGTACATTTTATTTATAGAGTGGTATCATCTGCGTATAGGACCGACTCATGTTTGAGGCATTTGGGTAAGTCATTTATGTATGTTACAAATTAAATGACTGCAAGTAAATTACTACAATAGTAAACCGGTCAAGTGCGAGTTAAACTCGCGTCGAGAGGGTTCCGTACAATTGATTGTATTCTTATAGATTTAAGCAATGAACTATATTTTGTATATTTTTAAAATTTTAGGCTTAGTAGTTTCTGAGATCAGGGGGGGATGGTCAATTTTCGTCTTCTTTCAAAAATAAAATCAAAACTATTAATCTTATAATAATAACAAAAATATATTTGAGATCCTCATAACGAGCCCTTTCATTTGATATATGACACAGTAAGGTTTGCAAATTTTTTTTTAATTTCCTAATTTGTCCACCGAAAATGAAACTTATTAAAAATATATATTTACTTTGCATATATGTGTTTAGGTCATAGGATTACAGCATTCTACCAAATTTCACCTGATTCGGTCCAGTAGATTCGGAGAAAATATGCTGTGACTGACGGACGAGTGAAAAAATGAAAAAACGGAACCCTTATAAGATAGGTTCCGTTTTTTCATTTTTTGTACGGAACCCTAATATGGAGCCAATTAGTTCAATTGACTACTAGGTATAAGTTGTTAAACAATTAGCTAGACGTTCTTGCTATGTGCTACCCCACCGTGTAGGTGTCTACGAGTACAACCGCACGATGATTCGCTTACCTATTACTTGCTGACATAATTATTCACTCAAACCGTCAGTTTCCAACCTCCTGAAAACCTTACAATTAAACCTGGACCTTTTAAAATTGTAAATTGTATAGTAAAATTAACGCGGACCTTTGCCATTCCTACAGTTGGGAACTGCTCAAAAGACAGCTGTGCCTCCTCGCCGGTGTCGCCACGCCGCTGGCCGAGCAGCGCGCGCGCCGCGCCCAGCGTCGGCACCGACATGCCGTCCCCCAAGAACATCACTATCTTCCTGACGGCCGGCCGCCCGCGCTCGCCGTCGCCGCCGCGCAAGCGCGCTTCAATACCACGTTTTGCTTCTTCATACCAGTAACTTGGCTGCCTCTCTGCTTCATTCTTTGGCGATAATGTTACGGCTGCTCGTAAAGACTGGTGGTACGTGTCTCTTTCTGTAAACGAAAATAAAGTTATCGAAACTTACCAGGCAGTTTCATAAACGACCACCGTCAATCAGCTTATACAGTGCTTCTATTTCCTTAACGTCCCTCGGAAAGCATCGCATTTCCGAATACAAATGAAACAAATGTTAATTTCCATGTTAATCAATTATTATTTTTATCGTGTATAATAATTTGAACTCAAAACTAAGTACTTTATATGTTGTTTTGTTTTTAATTTTCGCATATGAACTAGGTAAAATAGAGCAGTAAAACTATTTTTCTTTTTATAACATTTACTCCTATTAAAATGTATAGTACACCACGGAAATGAATATTTATTTATTTATTTACCAATTTATGTACACGGACAATATATACAGAGAATACATAAACAAAAAGTTGTACAAAGGCACTACTTATCTCTACTAAGAGATCTCTTCCAGTAGTAGAATAATATTATAAACAAAATAAAATACTTCTTCAACAAACTTCAAAAAAAAACTATGTTCAACATGCCACGAAAACGAATATTTATCCAGTTATTAATCTTTTTGAATTCAGACAGAAAATTTCTTCATCAGATTTAGCTATGTCAATGTGTTCACTAGCGACGTAATTATCACTTTCTTCACTGCTCGAACCAGTATTTATATTATAAAAATTTCCGTGTGCGAGTCAAACATTGGTTTAAATTTTCTAAAAGCTGAATATTTCCAATTGGATTACAATCCGGATGATATGGGGACAATCACAAAATTTAAATATGAGACAATTCAAACACTATGACACAACATTACAAGAGGCTTTAGTTTGTACATATAAGTTTTTTTTTGTGGTTAATAGTAAAAACAATGCATGTTTTTAATGTTTAAGACAGTAATATGAGCCCGACTTTCTCAACTGGATTATTGAAAGCCCAGTGACTTTATGTCATACTAGCTGTGCCCGCGACTTCGTTCGCGTGGTTGTCGGAACGTAATGTTATATAGCCTAAAGCCTTCCTCTATAAATGGACTACCCAACAAAAAAAGAATTTTTCAAATCGGACCATTAGTTCCTGAGATTAGCGCGTTTAAACAAACAAACAAACAAACTCTTCCGCTTTATAATATTAGTATAGATTCAGACTTACGAAGTGATGGATGAAAAGTAGTCAGCAAGTACAAGAGTGGCAGTGCGGCGCGCAGCATCGTGACGCAGGGAGTCGACGCGAGACACTGCGAGATCTGCGCAGCTTCCTGGAGATAATCAATTTCATTATCGATATATCGATAACGTCGACACGGTGTTGTCGTTGCACAATAACATTGAACGTTTGGCTGCAAATAATTAAGATAGTTTCGTGTTTATTTTTATCGGAAATCAAGCTACCCAATTGCAAAATTGTATTTTGTATCTTATATATTCATGTAAGAATCACATATGCTAAACGTTATAAAAAATAAAGTTTTTTAAACTAAGGAATCCTAATATTTTATTGATTGATTAGATAACCGACTCAAGTATGAATAGGACGCGTATATATTTTGGGAAAGCAGACACATCGGTAGACATCCACAATGATCCGGGTGATGTTGCTGGTGACCGTGGCGGTGGCGGTGCTCGCGAGGCCGAACGCCGCACGAGACCACGCCGAGCGAGGGAGTCTCCCGCGCGACGACTTGCCGCAGGCCGCTGCTGCTGAGTTCACCGCACAATACTGGATAGATGAAGCGGCGCGAGGCATCAACCAGCGCGACGCAGAGACCAACCGTCGCGGCGCTGCCAAGAATGTGGTGATGTTCCTCGGCGACGGCATGTCGGTGCCCACGCTGACGGCGGCGCGCGCGCTGCTGGGCCAGCGAGAGGGGAACACGGGCGAGGAAGCGCAGCTCTCTTTCGAGGCTTTCCCTAGCGTTGGACTTTCCAAGGTCAGTGGTAGTCGAAGAGCTCATAATCGTTATCTGAATTATCATGTACCTCACACTGCCTTCTACTATTCCCCTGGCGTTGCAGACGTACTGCCTGGACGCGCAGATTGCGGACTCGGCGTGCACGGCGACGGCGTACCTGTGCGGGGTGAAGGCCAACCGCGGCACCATCGGACTCAGCGGCGCCGTGCAGCGCTACGACTGCGCCGCCTCCACCGACCAAGACACGCACCTCGACTCCATCGCCGCATGGGCGCTGCAGGACGGCCGAGATGCTGGTACTTTATTTTTCCACAATATTGCTGTGAGTTTCTGTTCAAATATAACATAACTGATTATTAATATATATAATAATGTACTTGATCAGGCGTTGTGACCACAACGCGCATCACGCACGCGTCGCCGGCGGGCGCATACGCGCGCGTCGCCAACCGCCACTACGAGAGCGACGCGGACGTCGTTGCCGAGGGGCACGACACCGCGCGCTGCCCTGACATCGCGCACCAGCTCGTCAACATGAGTCCTGGCAACCAGTTCAAGGTCCGTAAATACTGCACGTTATCGTTTACATCGTTAATTTTATGGCAATATTAAGCTGTGGTAATCAATATTCGTATATCTAATTCAAGTGTGGTACTCCTATAAATTATACTGTGTCTATACCTTTAGTAATTACTACTTCTTACTTCAATTTTTGTAGGTGATTTTTGGAGGAGGTAGGCGAGAATTTAGGCCAACCACTTACGAGGATGAAGAAGGCTCTAATGGTACCAGGACTGATGGCCGCAACTTGATCGAAGAGTGGCAAAACCAAAAGGCAGCTCTCGGCGCCTCCTATAACTACATGTGGAATCGAGACCAGTTGATGCAAGTGTTTGACAATCCCCCGGACTATCTGCTTGGACTGTTTGAGAGCAACCACATGGAGTATCATCTACTAGCAAACGCAACCTCGGAGCCGACTTTAGCCGAGCTGACAGAAGTGGCGATTCGTTCCCTGAGTCGCAACGAAAAAGGCTTCTTTTTATTCGTGGAGGGAGGCCGCATCGACCACGGCCACCACGACAACCAAGTGCAGCTCGCGCTCGATGAGACCATCGAGCTCAGCCGGGCCGTGCAGCGCGCCGCGGAGCTGCTCTCCGCCGACGACTCCCTGCTCGTGGTGACAGCGGACCACGCTCACGTGATGGCCTTCAACGGGTACCGCTACCGCGGCGGCGACATCCTCGGCCCCTCCGACGACCGCGACCTCGACGGCGTGCCCTATATGACGCTCTCCTACACCAACGGCCCGGGGGCGCGCCGCCAGAATGGAGGCGTTCGCGTCGACGTCTCTGTTGAAAACTATCGTGAGTATACTTAGAGTGCTTAATCAAATGCTTCTATATGATTATATGATTGTTATAATTTGTGATATAAATAAATTTAGTCTTTCCCCAACTGTCTCGTCTAGCAACATGAATTAATAACATCACTGAAAATATTGTCAATTTTGCTAGGGAAGACAAGGATCTACGGTTTAAAATTAGAACAGTAAATCTTCTTTAACTATCAATAAGAAATTTACTAAACACTAAAATTATAATAATTGTAAATTTTCTTCCAGACGATCCAGAGTGGCAGACGCACGCGGACGCGCCCCTGGAGAGCGAGACGCACGGCGGCGACGACGTGGCGGTGTTCGCGCGCGGCCCGCACCAGCGGCTGTTCTCCGGGCTGTACGAGCAGTCCCAGCTGCCGCACCTCATGGCCTACGCCGCCTGCTTCGGCCCCGGACCGCACGCCTGCAACGCCGCGCCTGCGCAACAGATCTCTTCACTATCTATATTATTATTAATTGGTTTAATACTAAGACAAGCACTTATCTTTTAATGTTTATCTGAATTATTATTATTTAATATAATTATTGTTTTTGATTGAACACCCGAATCTATATTTTCTATCTACACACACGCATTGCGCTGTATTGTACATGCAGCCTTGAGACAAAATTAGAAGAATTCAGAAGCGCAGCGCGCGGTCTTCCTTATCAGCATTTGCGTTCCCATATTTATTTGAGAATTTTGGAGAACTTTAAATTATTCAATCTTTTATAAAAAGACATTTTTTTTTTATTTATTGTACGTGTTTAAGCATGAATCAGTCTTCATAGATGTGTATTTTACGGTACGGTATGCGCAAGAAATCCGACGACGTATTCACTTATATTTTCTTCAAAGTTTAACCTTTTTAACAAAGTTTTTATTTGAATTAAAAATAAAAAAATCCGGCCAAGTGCGTGTCAGACCACGCATAAAGTAGGGTTCCGTAGTCATTTTTCGCACCGCGCTGTTTTGCATTTCTTGCATTTCAAGCTTCATTCAGTCCTAACAGTAAAATATGAAAAAAAAATTTAAGTTTATACTGTTCTTTTGGAAAAAAGTATATATGTTTATTTTATTTATAATTTCAAAAGTATTCATCACAGGATACCCAAAAAAAATAATTCGCCCCCCCCCCCCTTTACATGTATGGGGAGGTACCCTTAAAAAGGAATAATTTAATTTTTATTTTTTAAATGAGATCTATATGTGAAGTATCCTCGAACCAAGTTACATGCAAATCAGTCCATAAACGTAGAAGATATTCTGCTGTGACAGACTAGGACGGACGGACGGACTGAACGATCTTATAAGGGTTCCTTGTCGGACTGCGGAACCCTAAAAACGGGCAAGTGCTAGTCGGACTCGTACATGAAGGGTTCCGTACCACCGTACAATGTTTTAAAACAGTCTCGTGTCAAACGCGTTAGCAGGTGGACGTTGTCACTTTGAGCTGTCAGTCAATATGGCAGCTAGTAAGTTAAAATGTGCGTCGTGCAATATTGTTATTAACGAACTTCTTGCTTTTATCCAAAACAAGCAAGATGTTATGGACGAGAAATCCATAGTGACTTTGTGCCTGTCAAGTTTCTCGGAGGAGGATATTGATTCTGCAAAGGGCTTATTGTTTACGGCGATATCTCAAAGAAAAATTGCCAGAAAAAAGGGAAAGAAATCACAGAAGGATTTGTATGATGTCATAGCGGTGTTTAAAGAGTCCAATCCCGACGAATTACCTGTGTTTGTGGCGAAAGACTTACAAAAACTACCACCATTGACTTTTGACCATATTGATGCATCAAGACTTCTTAAGGATGTATTAGTGTTGAAAAATGATTTACAGAATATTAAAGACACATATGTCTCGACGACTCAAGTGCAAGATTTAAGGGCAGAATTATTATATGCACAGAATATATATGAAGAATGCGTCATTAGTTAGTCATTCAGATAGATTTGTAAATCATAAAAGAGGCGGTGGTTTGCAGAACAGTTATTATCTGGATAGCGGACCCATTGGACTTACCCACATACAAAAACATCAAGTCAATGAGTCAGCCGGTACCGGAGATAGCGGAAAGAGAGGCGATGTCCGCAAGTTCCACAACAGTCCTCCGTCTCGCTCATCCACATGTGAGTTGATGACAACGACATTGCAACACGATACAAGTGAAATTGCGGAACAACTGACGTTAGAAAAGTCAATGTCAAGGCGTCCTAATAATATCCATAACAACAATATTGTACCGAGTTCTGAGTTGGATACAATGATACAGCCGGAGAAATTAATATCTGAAATAGTGAAGGAGATACAGTAACCAAAGCCTTGCAATGCAGAGGCTGGTAATGAAGAATGCAAGGTTATACAGAAAAAACGGTACAGAAACCGGTTTGTGAGTATGCAAGGAAAAGCTTTTTCGAAGTCCGAGGAGAAGTTTAGAGCTGCTGATGTGAAGATACCGTTGTTTATTAACTACGTAGATGTAAATACAAAGGAGGAAGATATTATTGAATATATATATACTATAGCGAAAAGGTGAAAAATCTAGGGGTACTTTTTGACAGAAATTTATCGTGGTCTCCGCAAATTGCAGAAGTAAGTCGGAAAGTATTTGCGTCTGCTGCATCTCTTAGAAGGCTCAAGAATTTCCTACCTATTGCAACTAAAGCTTCGCTTGCACAGTCATTGCTTCTTCCTATTCTTGATTACGCCGACTCTTGCTATCTCAATATCACAGAGGAGCAATTGAATAAGCTTGAGCGCCTTCAAAACTTCTGTATCAGATTCATATTTGGATTACGCAAATATGATCATGTTTCCATTTTCCGTGCGCAACTCAAGTGGCTCCCTATCCGACTTCGACGTAATTATCACGTTCTTTCACTTCTATACTCTGTACTGTTTATGCCATCTTCTCCTTCCTATTTAAAGGAGCGTTTTACTTTTCTTCACCAGGACAATGATCGACCCACGCGCAGCATTAATGCCCTACGTCTTAAAACCCCAACTCATTCGACCAAATTCTACTCGAAATCCTTTACAGTCCAAGCTGTCTACCTCTGGAATGCTCTTCCTCGTAGAGTTCGTACTGCTCAGACTAAAACAAGCTTTAAAAATCGTCTCCATAAATATTATCTGTCGTTATGCCAGTAAGTCTAAGTTCTGTTAAGTGTCACTAAATACATTTAAATATTTTAGCATCGTATATGTATTATATATATGTATATATTATGAAATAAGTTTATGTATGTATATATACAAGTATTAATATGTAAGTATATAATTAGGTATAGATACTGCACCCACCTTATTCCGTACTATTAATTTTTCCTCTACCCAAAGGTTGACTGGAAGAGATCGCATCTAGCGATAAGTCCGCCTTTGTACCAATATTTTCTTTGTGTTTGTTATTTTTATTTTATTAATTATTATGGTGCAATAAAGATAATTTGTATTGTATTGTATTGTATATCAAAGTAAAATCTGAAATAACTGTAAACCTCAAAAAAATAATGCATATATTGTATATGTGCCGAAAAATAAATTATCAGTGTTCCTGTATGTGGCCTGAAGGTGTGACTTTCAGCAGATAAGATAAAGAATTACGGAAATTCAAAAAATAATACAGATAAATAAATATGGATATGGATAACTCTACAGTAAAATTTATTATATTAATTTATTTATTATAAATTTACCTTCAACTGCAAATCTTTGGCAAAATCCATTGATGACATATGGTCACTGTGCCAGTCTGCAGACCTGTTAGCACTACAGAAAACATGTTTACTTCCGAATGATATCACTTCACTTGGTCAAATCGATCAAAATTTTGAATACTGCGGTAAGTCAGCTGTTGATACATCAAAGGAAATCCTGCGTGGGCGGCCCTATGGTGGGGTTGCTATCCTGTGGCGTAAAAATATATTTAATTCGGTTGCTGTGGTTCCGTGTGCAAGTGATAGGATTTTGCTGTGAAAATCAGCGTTGCGGTGTGTTCTTTCCTTGTGTTCTCGGTATACATGCCATATGGTAAAGCATCACACTTGGATGAGTTTACGCATTGTTTAAGTGAAATCAATGCCATTATTGAAAGTTGTGATGTTGAATATAGTTATATACTTGGGGACTTCAATACTGCCCCGCATAAACCATTTGGTGAGGAATTAAATAGTTTTTGTTTAGAACAAGAATGGAACTGTGTAGATATTGAATTTCTTGGGTTGAACTCTGGTTTTTATACATATGTTAGCGATAGTCATGGTACCGATGATAAGACGTTGAGACGATGATCCAGCCAACTACAGCTGGATCATTGTCTTGTAACACAGGCAGCCCGACATACTGTTACTAATGTCTCTATTATGTACAATGTTTTTTGGTCTGACCACTTGCCACTTGTGGTGCAGTGCAATCTCAATGTGATGCGATCAAAGGTATTGTACCGCAGTAATGTAAGAAATGCTGTTGTACGAGGGGAACGAAATGTTTTTCAGACCACTCAGTATACTAACTATTGTAATGAA